>JAHKQU010000030.1:10000000-15192500 GCA_020383195.1 Neomicropteryx cornuta | reverse complement strand
TAAAATAAAATAACTCGTTTTGCAGGCAGTTTTACCTAAACACCACTTTTGTATCAAATTTTTCATGACATATAATAAATAAATATCGAAATCTGTTTTCCTTTTTATTACTCCTTTCGTCTAACATTTACAGCCATGTCGACGTCGTCTAGAGGTTCGTCATCCTCTACGCGAGGTAAACGGCGAATAGAAATAGACAAAAAGCCTAAACCAGCAGAATTTACGAAAACACAGGGTGGAGGAATTTGGCAGTCACCCTCCACGGCAGCCTCCTCCACACCTGAATTTACATCAACCCCAACCCCAACCGAACACGCCATCACAGGGGTATACTTCACCAAAGTTCCCAGCGATGCTAGGAAATTGTTTAACAGTGCTAAAGACGAGCTAGATAAGCTAACCAACATGAAGACAGAGACCAGGGAGCATGTTGTGGAATGTCTAGACAAACTTTCAACCATGGTGACGAAAATCTACGAGGAAAAAGTTGAGCTGGAAAAAGCTTTCCAGCAATACCAAAAAGAAAAAGTCGCAGAACTTCAACAGGAAAAATTCGCAGAACTTCTTGAAGCAGAGCGGCGCCATAATATCCAACTAGCTAGCCTAGCAAGCGCACACCAGGAAACTGGCATCGAGGAGTTAAAAGCCAGAATGGACAACCTGAGCAGACAACTTCTCCAAGTTAAACAGGGAACGTCTGCAGCTACATCAGGGCAGTACTCTCCACCGGCTCTTACCTACGCAAGAGCAGCAGCGCAGGAAATCCCCCCTCCAAGCCATGCAGTTATAGTGCAAAGCACGAACAAGGAGGATAACCACGAGGCCGTGAGGACTGCACTTCAAACAAAAATTAACGTCGCACAACTAAGAGTAGGGATCTCTTCTGTGAGGAAAGCAGCAGATAATAAAATCATAGTTACGTGCCCGCAGAAAGACCACGCTACGAAGCTAGTCGACGCCATTAAGGCCAATGCCCCAGACAAGCTATCTGCCAAAGAAGGCACGAAGCGACGACCAGCTGTTATCCTAAAAGGACTCGGAGCTGAAACCACCAGCGAGGAAGTAATAGAAAGTATCGTCCTTCAGAACATATCGATATCATCAGCAATTGGGAGTATGAAACCCGAGGACACTATGCTGATAAGACGAACTAATAAAAATCGGAACGAGAGACTAAAGAATATTATACTCGAAGTCTCACCCGCTGTCAGGAACGCTATGATGGAACTCGGAAGAATCAATATTGGCTTCATGCGGGTGCATGTCGAGGACCTCACACCGGTCATGCAATGTTACAAGTGCGCAGGATTCGGACACTCCTCAGCTCGGTGCACTGAAGGCGACCATTGCATACACTGCGCAGGTGACCACGCACTCAGAGATTGCCCAGACAAGAGTGCAGAAAAAGCCAAGTGCTTCAATTGCAGTCGTCTGAACAAAAGAGACACGGCGCACTGCTCTAACAGCCGAGAATGCCCGTACTTTGCACGCATGGAGGACCAGGCAAAATTACGGACTGATTACGGCCGTTAGGCCAACTCAAAGAGACCGCCGAGCAGACACCATGGCCCACGAGAGCGCTCCGCTCAGAGTGCTCCAGTGGAACACAGGCAGAGGCAGAGAGGCACTTGATGAAATTACTGCTGGATCGGTCAAAGCTGACATCATACTCATACAGGAACCCTACACGAACAAGGGGAGAGTAAACGTACCAGGAAGTCTTCGAGTATTCCAGGCTGGCACAAGCGGAGAAAACAACCGGGTAAAATCAGCTATCATCGTGACCAACCCTCAAACTGAGGTAATACTGCTTAGTCAGCTTACGTCGACACATTCAGTTTTCATCGACGTAGCTATCAACGGTAAAAAACTCACTCTCGCGTCGCTGTACTGCGAGCCAAATGGGGACTTAGAAGCTACCCTAAATACTTTAGGGGCAGCTTCACGACGAAGCCCATTGCTAATAGCAGGGGGTGACTATAATGCCAAAAGTGTTTGGTGGAATAGCCCGCGCACAGACTCCAAGGGCGACGCTGTCATCGACTGTCTATCAGAACTCAATCTCCATATCTTGAACGAGGGAAGTAGTCCAACGTTTCAGACGTGGAGATTGGGAAAACTAGCAACATCATTCATCGATGTGACGGTGTGCTCTACGCCACTTCTCGGGAAAATCGGGGACTGGAAAGTAGATGAAAATCTAAGCTCACTTTCTGACCATAACCCAATCACCTTTACTGTTACGACTAAACACGCAGACCCGCCACACAATACAGGTGCACCACAACGACTGTCCTTCAATACAAAGAGAGCCAACTGGGAAGAGTTTCAAGCCCTAATTCTCCATAACGGCCTGCTCTCACAAAACCCAATTAACCTTGAAGGAACAGACGAATTGGATAAAACAGTATATGACCTGACTCAGCTCACACGAAACGCTTGCGAAGCTTCAATCCCTCTCAGAAACTCGCAAAAACGTAGGAGTCCATGGTGGAATGAAGATCTGACCAAGCTCAAAGGGGAAGTAACGAAAGCAAGACACAGATTGCAAAACTCATCGTTCCACAGAAGACAACAGGTCACACTACCCGAGTATCTCAGAGTGAGGGAAGAATACAAAAAGAGCATACAAAGAGCTAAACTCGAAAGTTGGAAAGCACATTGTGCTGTACAAGACCGGGAAAGTGCATGGACAGCAGTATATCGAGTTTTAACTAGCAACAGAAGAAGGGAAACCCCAGCCACCTTAAAGGTAAATGGAGAGTACACGAATTCAGCTGAAGACACGAACCGCGCCCTCCTAAACCATTTCTTCCCAAAAGATGACCAGTCAATGGACACCACAGAACAGCTGGCAATACGAGAAAAATCGACTTCGATTCCTGAAACAGCAAAGGATCCAGACTTTACAGTGTACGAAATCATGCACATAGTCAACGCAATGAATCCGAATAAGGCACCAGGATGGGACGGCCTTACATCCGATATCTGCGGAAAGTTGATTATGTGCAACCCGGAATGGTTTGCCGCACTTCTCAACAGCTGTCTGAACACAGGATATTTTCCCACGGCATGGAAGAACGCAATCATCAAAGTCATACCCAAACCAGGTAAGGAAGACTATGCCCTACTCAAGGCACACAGGCCTATCGGTCTCTTGCCTGTCCTTGGGAAAATACTAGAAAAGTTAGTAGCAAGCCGAATTCAATGGAACTTCCACCGCAATAAACAGCTGAGCGAAATGCAGTTCGGATTTACACCGCAAAAAAGCACAGAAGATGCACTGGCTCTAGCTGTCGAGAAAATCAGCAGAGGAAGAGACTCAGGGAAAATAGTCATGGCAGTCTCCCTCGATATCGAGGGAGCATTCGATAATGCCTGGTGGCCATTCATTCTCTCACAACTCCGAGACAAAGGCTGTCCTTCAAACATCTACAGACTTGTTCAAAGCTACCTCAGCAACAGAAGCGTTACACTCAGTCATGCAGGAAGTACCATGACAATACCAGTAACAAAAGGCTGCATACAAGGCTCTACATGTGGTCCAATTTTTTGGAACATCATAATCGATGACCTACTTCAAATCGACTTCGGACCCACTGCCCACATTCAAGGATTTGCTGACGACACCTTACTTATAGTGGTCGAACCAACGATACAAGCACTCGAAGCAACGACGAATGAATGCCTTGCGCGTATTTCATCATGGGGCGAGAAATGCAAACTGAAATTTTCAGAGAGCAAGACTCACGCCATGGTGATTACGCGCAAAAAGAACTTCGCTTCGCCAAAAATCGTCATGAACAATGTTCCCATCGAAATGGTTGACAGCTTCAAGGTACTCGGCCTAACCATTGACAGACACTTGTCATGGCATAAACATGTGGACAATGTTTGTAAGAAAGCCGCGAACCTGACCAATACCCTTAGCAGAGCTGCAAAGCCGACATGGGGCTGCAGTTCTGAAGTCATGGAAGCTATTTACACCGGAGCGGTTGAACCAATCATTCTCTACGGAGCCGGAATTTGGGGGCACGTAAGTGGCAAAAAATCAGTCCAGCGCAAACTCAGCAGAGTTCAGCGGGCTATTGCTCTTCGTGCATCGAAAGCATACCGGACAGTCTCATTAACTTCAGCGCTTGCAATAACAGGATTCCTCCCATTAGACCTGAAAATCAGGGAAGTCGCAATGCTAAGAAAAGTCAAACAAGAAGGTATACTCGGGGAAGAACTCCTTCCGAACGACAGAACCTACCAGATGCCAGGTAGAGTTTTCGATCTTCCACACCCAAGTAAAAGAACACCCTTAAAGGTTGCTTATCCAGGAAAACCAGCAGACCAATCTGATATAGGACAAATCGACATTTACACGGATGGAAGCAAGATCGAAGGGAAGGTAGGTGCTGCTTTCGTGCCATTTGAAGGGGAAAAGGAGTGGCAGTATCAGTCATTTCTCCTAGGTGAAAACTGCACAGTATTCCAAGCGGAAATGCTAGCAATAAAGGAAGCTCTGAACTGGATTCACAAAAAACCACCCCGAAGATGGTCGAAGGTATTCATCTACTCAGACTCAAAATCAGGCCTCCAGAGTTTACTCGAGCACACGCCTAAAAACAGGCTCGCGGCTGAGATCCAATGCTTGTCACGGAGCTTAGAGGCAAACAGCACTGAGGTACAGTTCTTTTGGATACGAGGGCACAGCAATATTCCAGGCAACGAGAGAGCTGACGAAATTGCCAAAAAAGCTGCACAAACCAAAAAGACTGCACCCAAACTCGACAATTGGCCACTAAGCTATGCGAAAAGAGTACTTCGAGAGAACACCATCAGAACATGGAATGACAGGTATCAGAAGGAACCGACAGGTAACTTAACCAAAATGTTTTTCCCTACCATTCACCATGCGAAATCCTTCAGGAAGCACACGTGCACTAACTTTTACCTCACACAGGTCTTAACGGGTCACGGCGCAAATAACTCATATCTTTTCCGTTTTCAGGTACGAGCAGACAGCAATTGCCCTTGCGACGACACTACATCCCAGGACATAGTACATCTGCTGTTCTCTTGCCCTATCTTCGCGAAAGCCCGGTACGAGTTCGAGATGTTTCTGGAAAACGAAAGCTTCCAAGTGACAAACCTTCCTGCAATTGTTACATCGGAGCGCATGGCTAAGAGGTTCTTCAGCTTTGCCACGAGCATTATACGAGGGGCACAACGGCACAATGCAGCTACAACACCACCTCGAACCGAAACCACGACAGCCTAGTATCGAAGGAGGCATCAACGAAGGACAAAATCCGGACTTGATGACCTTCGGCTGAGAAAAGCTATCCGTCGCTAGAAGCAGGCCGCCAGGTAACCGGTGGGGAACTGGTAATGGCGGACGAGCCGAAGCTTCCATGGCAGTGTGCAGAGTGCGGTAGCACGCACTCTTCGCAAATGCCAGTCCTCTCCAAATAGCTGTATTGGCCTGGCCTGGAACCCGATCTTCCTACCCAACACTAAACCCAAAACCCCAGCCTTTCGCATGCTGTCAGGCTCGGTCAAAAGCCGGTACTGACAAATGCATCGAAAGGGAAATTCCATCGCTACGAGCAGGCTGCCAGGTAACCGGCGGGGAGCTGGGAATGGCGGACGAGCGCGGGGCATTCCTTGCGAGATTGAGCATGTACCAGCATGTCTCAATCTCAATGCATGACACCCCTCCTAGTCCACTCCGCAGCACCCGACAAACCTATTCACGGTCTTCGTCAGCTGACGTAGGCTGATTGAGTAGCTAGTCATCCTGGAGAGGTTTGCCAACCCACTGTTGTCACCGCGCAATCGTGGACTTGGCTAGCCTAGCCAGACTAGGCAGCCTCTGGTCTCACTCCTTCATAGGTCAAGATCGAAAGCTCGTATAGAAGCTCCATCAGACAGGTAAAGGGAGACAAGCATAGCCAACAAGCGCACGAGAGGAAAGCACACGAAGCAAACAGGACGGAACCAGACCTTAGAAATCCCGGATGGGCAAGAAACAGAAAAATTCACCACACACAAACACCATCACCCAAACAAACACCGCACACAAACAATAAGCCAACATTGCGTTGGAAGGCAGGCAGAGCCGCCGAGCATCTGGTAGAGGTTATCTGTGGTTCCCTCCACCGCCAAGGCAAATGCCGGATGAGACCAATAAAATTCGGCCACAGCCGTAGAGACCACCTATCCCTACACTGACCAGTATGAGTTATTAGAAAATATATGTTTAGTATATATAAATATAAGTCACACATACACACGGAACAAGCGACACAGAAATAAAAATGACACACGAGTACTACATTCTTTTACTAGTAAAACACCTTGTATGTAACTCGCAAGGTTGCCCCAATCCCAAAAAAAAAAAAAAAAAAAAAAAAAAAAAACCTAACCTAACCTAACCTAACCTAACCTAACCTAACCTAACCTAACCTAACCTAACCTAACCTAACCTAACCTAACCTAACCTAACCTAACCTAACCTAACCTAACCTAACCTAACCTAACCTAACCTAACCTAACCTAACCTAACCTAACCTAACCTAACCTAACCTAACCTAACCTAACCTAACCTAACCTAACCTAACCTAACCTAACCTAACCTAACCTAACCTAACCTAACCTAACCTAACATAACATAACCAAAACCTTCCCATAACCTAACTTAACATAACCAAAACTAACGTAACGAATTTATACCGTTACGTTAGTTTGGTTATGTTAGGTTAGGTTATGGGACGGTTTTGGTTATGTTATGTTAGGTTATGGGACGATTATTTGTTAGAGCTAGGAATATATTTTTTTTTAATAGCTATCAGGATTACATAAAACGAAAGAACCTTTTCATAAAGAAAAGAAGCAGAAAAGGGTCCGAGTGGGTTCCCACTACAAGAAATATAGACGATTTAATGGTGGTTTGAGCGGGTGAGTTTTAATTTCACTGTTGATTGTAACTCTAGTTGATTCGAATTTTGACGCCTCTTTCGCTTCATGAGCGCCTGGTAACTAGTTTTTTCAATGCGGTATGAATTCGTTACGTTAGTTTGGTTATGTTAAGTTAGGTTATGGGACGGTTTTGGTTATTTTATGTTAGGTTATGGGACGATTATTTGTTAGAGCTAGGAATATATATTTTTTAATAGCTATCAGGATTACATAAAACGAAAGAACCTTTTCATAAAGAAAAGAAGGAGAAAAGGGTCCGAGTGGGTTCCCACTACAAGAAATATAGACGATTTAATGGTGGTTTGAGCGGGTGAGTTTTAATTTCACTGTTGATGGTAACTCTAGTTGATTCGAATTTTGACGCCTCTTTCGCTTCATGAGCGCCTGGTAGCTAGTTTTTTCTATGCGGTATGAATTCGTTACGTTAGTTTTGGTTATGTTAAGTTAGGTTATGGGAAGGTTTTGGTTATGTTATGTTAGGATATGGGACGATTATTCGTTAGAGCTAGGAATATTTTTTCTTTTTAATAGCTATCAAGGATTACATAAAACGAAAGAACCTTTACCTGAAGAAAAGAAGGAGAAAAATGTCAAAAAAAGACAGTTATTGACCCTCACTCACAAAATAGGTTTCCCACCAAGTTCTAACTAATGGATATATTGCTCTTTGCTATTGCGCAATAAACATCTTACTCGTTTTACTTAGAACCCATTTATGGAATGGCGTATTGGTCTTTAAGTAAAAATTCCATACTAAATTTTTGGTTCTGCCAGTTCGGGGCCCTGGACGGGTTATTTAGTGAAAGAAAAGAGTTCAAATTTGCTAAGAGCAAGAAAAATAGACGATTTAATGGTGGTTTGAGCGGGTGAGTTTTAATTTCACTTTTGATGGTAACTATAGTTGATTCGAATTTTGACGCCTCTTTCGCTTCATAAGCGCCTGGTAGCTAATTTTTTCTATGCGGTATGAATTCGTTACGTTGGTTTTGGTTATGTTAAGTTAGGTTTTGGGAAGGTTTTGGTTAGGTTATGTTAGGTTATGGGACGATTATTCGTTAGAGCTAGGAATATTTTTTCTTTGTAATAGCTATCAAGGATTACATAAAACGAAAGAACCTTTTCCAGAAGAAAAGAAGGAGAAAAATGTCAAAAAAAGACAGTTATTGACCCTCACTCACAAAATAGATTTCCCACTAAGTTCTAACTAATGGATATAATGCTCTTTGCTATTGCGCAATAAACATCTTACTCGTTTTACTTAGAACCCATTTATGGAATGGCGTATTGGTCTTTAAGTAAAAATTCCATACTAAATTTTTGGTACTGCCAGTTCGGGGCCCTGGACGGGTTATTTAGTGAAAGAAACGAGTACAAATTTGCTAAGAGCAAGAAATATAGACGATTTAATAGTTGTTTGAGCGGGTGAGTTTTAATTTCACTTTTGATGGTAACTCTAGTTGATTCGAATTTTGACGCCTCTTTCGCTTCATGAGCGCCTGGTAGCTAGTTTTTTCTATGCGGTATGAATTCGTTACGTTAGTTTTGGTTATGTTATGTTAGGTTATGGGACGATTATTCGTTAGAGCTAGGAATATTTTTCTTTTTAATAGCTATCAGGATTTCATAAAACGAAAGAACCTTTTCATGAAGAAAAGTAGGAGAAAAGGGTCCGAGTAAGTTCCCACTACAAGAAATTTACACGATTTAATGGTGGTTTGAGCGGGTGAGTTTTAATTTCACTTTTGATGGTAACTCTAGTTGATTCGAATTTTGACGCCTCTTTCGCTTCATGAGCGCCTGGTAGCTAGTTTTTTCTATGCGGTATGAATTCGTTACGTTAGTTTTGGTTATGTTATGTTAGGTTAAGGGACGATTATTCGTTAGAGCTAGGAATATTTTTCTTTTTAATAGCTATCAGGATTTCATAAAACGAAAGAACCTTTTCATGAAGAAAAGTAGGAGAAAAGGGTCCGAGTAAGTTCCCACTACAAGAAATTTACACGATTTAATGGTGGTTTGAGCGGGTGAGTTTTAATTTCACTTTTGATGGTAACTCTAGTTGATTCGAATTTTGACGCCTCTTTCGCTTCATGAGCGCCTGGTAGCTAGTTTTTTCAATGCGGTATGAATTCGTTACGTTAGTTTGGTTATGTTAGGTTAGGTTATCGGACGGTTTTGGTTATGTTATGTTAGGTTATGGGACGATTATTTGTTAGAGCTAGGAATATATTTTTTTTTAATAGCTATCAGGATTACATAAAACGAAAGAACCTTTTCATAAAGAAAAGAAGCAGAAAAGGGTCCGAGTGGGTTCCCACTACAAGAAATATAGACGATTTAATGGTGGTTTGAGCGGGTGAGTTTTAATTTCACTGTTGATTGTAACTCTAGTTGATTCGAATTTTGACGCCTCTTTCGCTTCATGAGCGCCTGGTAACTAGTTTTTTCAATGCGGTATGAATTCGTTACGTTAGTTTGGTTATGTTAAGTTAGGTTATGGGACGGTTTTGGTTATTTTATGTTAGGTTATGGGACGATTATTTGTTAGAGCTAGGAATATATATTTTTTAATAGCTATCAGGATTACATAAAACGAAAGAACCTTTTCATAAAGAAAAGAAGGAGAAAAGGGTCCGAGTGGGTTCCCACTACAAGAAATATAGACGATTTAATGGTGGTTTGAGCGGGTGAGTTTTAATTTCACTGTTGATGGTAACTCTAGTTGATTCGAATTTTGACGCCTCTTTCGCTTCATGAGCGCCTGGTAGCTAGTTTTTTCTATGCGGTATGAATTCGTTACGTTAGTTTTGGTTATGTTATGTTAGGTTATGGGACGATTATTCGTTAGAGCTAGGAATATTTTTCTTTTTAATAGCTATCAGGATTTCATAAAACGAAAGAACCTTTTCATGAAGAAAAGTAGGAGAAAAGGGTCCGAGTAAGTTCCCACTACAAGAAATTTACACGATTTAATGGTGGTTTGAGCGGGTGAGTTTTAATTTCACTTTTGATGGTAACTCTAGTTGATTCGAATTTTGACGCCTCTTTCGCTTCATGAGCGCCTGGTAGCTAGTTTTTTCTATGCGGTATGAATTCGTTACGTTAGTTTTGGTTATGTTATGTTAGGTTAAGGGACGATTATTCGTTAGAGCTAGGAATATTTTTCTTTTTAATAGCTATCAGGATTTCATAAAACGAAAGAACCTTTTCATGAAGAAAAGTAGGAGAAAAGGGTCCGAGTAAGTTCCCACTACAAGAAATTTACACGATTTAATGGTGGTTTGAGCGGGTGAGTTTTAATTTCACTTTTGATGGTAACTCTAGTTGATTCGAATTTTGACGCCTCTTTCGCTTCATGAGCGCCTGGTAGCTAGTTTTTTCAATGCGGTATGAATTCGTTACGTTAGTTTGGTTATGTTAGGTTAGGTTATCGGACGGTTTTGGTTATGTTATGTTAGGTTATGGGACGATTATTTGTTAGAGCTAGGAATATATTTTTTTTTAATAGCTATCAGGATTACATAAAACGAAAGAACCTTTTCATAAAGAAAAGAAGCAGAAAAGGGTCCGAGTGGGTTCCCACTACAAGAAATATAGACGATTTAATGGTGGTTTGAGCGGGTGAGTTTTAATTTCACTGTTGATTGTAACTCTAGTTGATTCGAATTTTGACGCCTCTTTCGCTTCATGAGCGCCTGGTAACTAGTTTTTTCAATGCGGTATGAATTCGTTACGTTAGTTTGGTTATGTTAAGTTAGGTTATGGGACGGTTTTGGTTATTTTATGTTAGGTTATGGGACGATTATTTGTTAGAGCTAGGAATATATATTTTTTAATAGCTATCAGGATTACATAAAACGAAAGAACCTTTTCATAAAGAAAAGAAGGAGAAAAGGGTCCGAGTGGGTTCCCACTACAAGAAATATAGACGATTTAATGGTGGTTTGAGCGGGTGAGTTTTAATTTCACTGTTGATGGTAACTCTAGTTGATTCGAATTTTGACGCCTCTTTCGCTTCATGAGCGCCTGGTAGCTAGTTTTTTCTATGCGGTATGAATTCGTTACGTTAGTTTTGGTTATGTTATGTTAGGTTATGGGACGATAATTCGTTAGAGCTAGGAATATTTTTTCTTTTTAATAGCTATCAGGAAAACATAAAACGAAAGAACCTTTTCATGAAGACAAGAAGGAGAAAAGGGTCCGAGTGGGTTCCCACTACAAGAAATATAGACGATTTAATGGTGGTTTGAGCGGGTGAGTTTTAATTTCACTTTTGATGGTAACTCTAGTTGATTCGAATTTTGACGCCTCTTTCGCTTCATGAGCGCCTGGTAGCTAGTTTTTTCTATGCGGTATGAATTCGTTACGGTAGTTTTGGTTATGTTAAGTTAGGTTATGGGAAAGTTTTGGTTAGGTAATGTTAGGTTATGGGACGATTATTCGTTAGAGCTTGGAATATTTTTTCTTTTTAATAGCTATCAAGGATTACATAAAACGAAAGAACCTTTTCCTGAAGAAAAGAAGGAGAAAAATGTCAAAAAAAGACAGTTATTGACCCTCACTCCCAAAATAGGTTTCCCACTAAGTTCTAACTAATGGATATATTGCTCTTTGCTATTGCGCAATAAACATCTTACTCGTTTTACTTAGAACCCATTTATGAAATGGCGTATTGGTCTTTAAGTAAAAATTCCATACTAAATTTTAGGTTCTGCCAGTCCGGTGCCCTGGACGGGTTATTTAGTGAAAGAAAAGAGTACAAATATGCTAAGAGCAAGAAATATAGACGATTTAATGGTGGTTTGAGAGGGTGAGTTTTAATTTCACTTTTGATGGTAACTATAGTTGATTCGAATATTGACGCCTCTTTCGCTTCATAAGCGCCTGGTAGCTAATTTTTTCTATGCGGTATGAATTCGTTACGTTAGTTTTGGTTATGTTAAGTTAGGTTATGGGACAATTATTCGTTAGAGCTAGGAATATTTTTTCTTTTTAATAGCTATCAGGATTACATAAAACGAAAGAACCTTTTCATGAAGTGAAGAAGGAGAAAAGGGTCCGAGTGGGTTCCCACTACAAGAAATATAGACGATTTAATAGTGGTTTGAGCGGGTGAGTTTTAATTTCACTGTTGATGGTAACTCTAGTTGATTCGAATTTTGACGCCTCTTTCGCTTCATGAGCGCCTGGTAGCTAGTTTTTTCTATGCGGTATGAATTCGTTACGTTAGTTTTGGTTATTTTATGTTAGGTTATGGGACGATTATTCGTTAGAGCTAGGAATATTTTTTCTTTTTAATAGCTATCGAGGATTACATAAAACGAAAAAACCTTTTCCTGAAGAAATGAAGGAGAAAAATGTCAAAAAAAGACAGTTATTGACCCTCACTCACAAAATAGGTTTCCCACTAAGTTCTAACTAATGGATATATTGCTCTTTGCTATTGCGCAATAAACATCTTACTCGTTTTACTTAGAACCCATTTATGGAATGGCGTATTGGTCTTTAAGTAAAAATTCCATACTAAATTTTTGGTTCTGCCAGTCCGGTGCCCTGGACGGGTTATTTAGTGAAAGAAAAGAGTACAAATATGCTAAGAGCAAGAAATATAGACGATTTAATGGTGGTTTGAGAGGGTGAGTTTTAATTTCACTTTTGATGGTAACTATAGTTGATTCGAATATTGACGCCTCTTTCGCTTCATAAGCGCCTGGTAGCTAATTTTTTCTATGCGGTATGAATTCGTTACGTTAGTTTTGGTTATGTTAAGTTAGGTTATGGGAAAGTTTTGGTTAGGTTATGTTAGGTTTTGGGACGATTATTCGTTAGAGCTAGGAATATTTTTTCTTTTTAATAGCTATCAAGGATTACATAAAACGAAAGAACCTTTTCCTGAAGAAAAGAAGGAGAAAAATGTCAAAAAAAGACAGTTATTGACCCTCACTCACAAAATAGGTTTCCCACTAAGTTCTAACTAATGGATATATTGCTCTTTGCTATTGCGCAATAAACATCTTACTCTTTTAACTTAGAACCCATTTATGGAATGGCGTATTGATCTTTAAGTAAAAATTCCATCCTAAATTTTTGGTTCTGCCAGTCCGGGGCCCTGGACGGGTTATTTAGTGAAAAAAAAGAGTACAAATATGCTAAGAGCAAGAAATATAGACGATTTAATGGTTGTTTGAGCGGGTGAGTTTTAATTTCACTTTTGATGGTAACTCTAGTTGATTCGAATTTTGACGCCTCTTTCGCTTCATGAGCGCCTGGTAGCTAGTTTTTTCAATGCGGTATGAATTCGTTACGTTAGTTTGAATATGTTAAGTTATGTTATGGGACGGTTTTGGTTATGTTATGTTAGGTTATGGGACGATTATTCGTTAGAGCTAGGAGTATTTTTTCTTTTTAATAGCTATCAGGATTACATAAAACGAAAAAACCTTTTCATGAAGAAAAGAAGGAGAAAAGGGTCCGAGTGGGTTCCCACTACAAGAAATATAGACGATTTAATGGTGGTTTGAGCGGGTGAGTTTTAATTTCACTGTTGATGGTAACTCTAGTTGATTCGAATTTTGACGCCTCTTTCGCTTCATGAGCGCCTGGTAGCTAGTTTTTTCTATGCGGTATGAATTCGTTACGTTAGTTTTGGTTATGGTATGTTAGGTTATGGGACGATTATTCGTTAGAGCTAGGAATATTTTTCATTTTAATAGCTATCAGGATTACATAAAACGAAAGAACCTTTTCATGACGAAAAGAAGGAGAAAAGAGTCCGAGTGGGTTCCCACTACAAGAAATATAGACGATTTAATGGTGGTTTGAGCGGGTGAGTTTTAAATTCACTTTTGATGGTAACTCTAGTTGATTCGAATTTTGACGCCTCTTTCGCTTCATGAGCGCCTGGTAGCTAATTTTTTCTATGCGGTATGAATTCGTTACGTTAGTTTTGGTTATGTTAAGTTAGGTTATGGGAAAGTTTTGGTTAGGTTATGTTAGGTTATGGGACGATTATTCGTTAGAGCTAGGAATATTTTTTCTTTTTAATAGCTATCAAGGATTACATAAAACGAAAGAACCTTTTCCTGAAGAAAAGAAGGAGAAAAGGGTCCGAGTGGGTTCCCACTACAAGAAATATAGACGATTTAATGGTGGTTTGAGCGGGTGAGTTTTAATTTCACTGTTGATTGTAACTCTAGTTGATTCGAATTTTGACGCCTCTTTCGCTTCATGAGCGCCTGGTAGCTAGTTTTTTCAATGCGGTATGAATTCGTTACGTTAGTTTGGTTATGTTAAGTTAGGTTATGGGACGGTTTTGGTGATGTTATGTTAGGTTATGGGACGATTATTTGTTAGAGCTAGGAATATATTTTTTTTAATAGCTATCAGGATTACATAAAACGAAAGAACCTATTCATAAAGAAAAGAAGGAGAAAAGGGTTTGAGTGGGTTCCCACTACAAGAAATATAGACGATTTAATGGTGGTTTGAGCGGGTGAGTTTTAATTTCACTGTTGATGGTAACTCTAGTTGATTCGAATTTTGACGCCTCTTTCGCTTCATGAGCGCCTGGTAGCTAGTTTTTTCTATGCGGTATGAATTCGTTACGTTAGTTTTGGTTAAGTTATGTTAGGTTATGGGACGATAATTCGTTAGAGCTAGGAATATTTTTTCTTTTTAATAGCTATCAGGAAAACATAAAACGAAAGAACCTTTTCATGAAGAAAAGAAGGAGAAAAGGGTCCGAGTGGGTTCCCACTACAAGAAATATAGACGATTTAATGGTGGTTTGAGCGGGTGAGTTTTAATTTCACTTTTGATGGTAACTCTAGTTAATTCGAATTTTGACGCCTCTTTCGCTTCATGAGCGCCTGGTAGCTAGTTTTTTCTATGCGGTATGAATTCGTTACGGTAGTTTTGGTTATGTTAAGTTAGGTTATGGGACGATTATTCGTTAGAGCTAGGAATATTTTTTCTTTTTAATAGCTATCAGGATTACATAAAACGAAAGAACCTTTTCATGAAGAAAAGAAGGAGAAAAGGGTCCGAGTGGGTTCCCACTACAAGAAATATAGACGATTTAATGGTGGTTTGAGCGGGTGAGTTTTAATTTCACTGTTGATGGTAACTCTAGTTGATTCGAATTTTGACGCCTCCTTCGCTTCATGAGCGCCTGGTAGCTAGTTTTTTCTATACGGTATGAATTCGTTACGTTAGTTTTGGTTATGTTATGTTAGGTTATGGGACGGTTTTGGTGATGTTATGTTAGGTTATGGGACGATTATTTGTTAGAGCTAGGAATATATTTTTTTTTAATAGCTATCAGGATTACATAAAACGAAAGAACCTATTCATAAAGAAAAGAAGGAGAAAAGGGTTTGAGTGGGTTCCCACTACAAGAAATATAGACGATTTAATAGTGGTTTGAGCGGGTGAGTTTTAATTTCACTGTTGATTGTAACTCTAGTTGATTCGAATTTTGACGCCTCTTTCGCTTCATGAGCGCCTGGTAGCTAGTTTTTTCAATGCGGTATGAATTCGTTACGTTAGTTTGGTTATGTTAAGTTAGGTTATGGGACGGTTTTGGTGATGTTATGTTAGGTTATGGGACGATTATTTGTTAGAGCTAGGAATATATTTTTTTTAATAGCTATCAGGATTACATAAAACGAAAGAACCTATTCATAAAGAAAAGAAGGAGAAAAGGGTTTGAGTGGGTTCCCACTACAAGAAATATAGACGATTTAATGGTGGTTTGAGCGGGTGAGTTTTAATTTCACTGTTGATGGTAACTCTAGTTGATTCGAATTTTGACGCCTCTTTCGCTTCATGAGCGCCTGGTAGCTAGTTTTTTCTATGCGGTATGAATTCGTTACGTTAGTTTTGGTTAAGTTATGTTAGGTTATGGGACGATAATTCGTTAGAGCTAGGAATATTTTTTCTTTTTAATAGCTATCAGGAAAACATAAAACGAAAGAACCTTTTCATGAAGAAAAGAAGGAGAAAAGGGTCCGAGTGGGTTCCCACTACAAGAAATATAGACGATTTAATGGTGGTTTGAGCGGGTGAGTTTTAATTTCACTTTTGATGGTAACTCTAGTTAATTCGAATTTTGACGCCTCTTTCGCTTCATGAGCGCCTGGTAGCTAGTTTTTTCTATGCGGTATGAATTCGTTACGGTAGTTTTGGTTATGTTAAGTTAGGTTATGGGACGATTATTCGTTAGAGCTAGGAATATTTTTTCTTTTTAATAGCTATCAGGATTACATAAAACGAAAGAACCTTTTCATGAAGAAAAGAAGGAGAAAAGGGTCCGAGTGGGTTCCCACTACAAGAAATATAGACGATTTAATGGTGGTTTGAGCGGGTGAGTTTTAATTTCACTGTTGATGGTAACTCTAGTTGATTCGAATTTTGACGCCTCCTTCGCTTCATGAGCGCCTGGTAGCTAGTTTTTTCTATACGGTATGAATTCGTTACGTTAGTTTTGGTTATGTTATGTTAGGTTATGGGACGGTTTTGGTGATGTTATGTTAGGTTATGGGACGATTATTTGTTAGAGCTAGGAATATATTTTTTTTTAATAGCTATCAGGATTACATAAAACGAAAGAACCTATTCATAAAGAAAAGAAGGAGAAAAGGGTTTGAGTGGGTTCCCACTACAAGAAATATAGACGATTTAATAGTGGTTTGAGCGGGTGAGTTTTAATTTCACTGTTGATGGTAACTCTAGTTGATTCGAATTTTGACGCCTCTTTCGCTTCATGAGCGCCTGGTAGCTAGTTTTTTCTATGCGGTATGAATTCGTTACGTTAGTTTTGGTTATGTTATGTTAGGTTATGGGACGATAATTCGTTAGAGCTAGGAATATTTTTTCTTTTTAATAGCTATCAGGAAAACATAAAACGAAAGAACCTTTTCATGAAGAAAAGAAGGAGAAAAGGGTCCGAGTGGGTTCCCACTACAAGAAATATAGACGATTTAATGATTGTTTGAGCGGGTGAGTTTTAATTTCACTTTTGATGGTAACTCTAGTTGATTCGAATTTTGACGCCTGTTTCGCTTCATGAGCGCCTGGTAGCTAGTTTTTTCTATGCGGTATGAATTTGTTTAGGTAATTTTGGTTATGTTAAGTTAGGTTATGGGACGATTATTCGTTAGAGCTAGGAATATTTTTTCTTTTTAATAGCTATCAGGATTACATAAAACGAAAGAACCTTTTCATGAAGAAAAGAAGGAGAAAAGGGTCCGAGTGGGTTCCCACTACAAGAAATATAGACGATTTAATGGTGGTTTGAGCGGGTGAGTTTTAATTTCACTGTTGATGGTAACTCTAGTTGATTCGAATTTTGACGCCTCTTTCGCTTCATGAGCGCCTGGTAGCTAGTTTTTTCTATGCGGTATGAATTCGTTACGTTAGTTTTGGTTATGTTATGGTAGGTTATGGGACGATTATTCGTTAGAGCTAGGAATATTTTTTCTTTTTATTAGCTATCAGGGATTACATAAAACGAAAGAACCTTTTCCTGAAGAAAAGAAGCAGAAAAATGTCAAAAAAAGACAGTTATTGACCATCACTCACAAAATAGGTTTCCCACTAAGTTCTAACTAATGGATATATTGCTCTTTTCTATTGCGCAATAAACATCTTACTCGTTTTACTTAGAACCCATTTATGGAATGGCGTATTGGTCTTTAAGTAAAAATTCCATACTAAATTTTTGGTTCTGCCAGTCCGGGGCCCTGGACGGGTTATTTAGTGAAAGAAAAGAGTACAAATATGCTAAGAGCAAGAAATATAGACGATTTAATGGTGGTTTGAGCGGGTGAGTTTTAATTTCACTTTTGATGGTAACTATAGTTGATTCGAATTTTGACGCCTCTTTCGCTTCATGAGCGCCTGGTAGCTAATTTTTTCTATGCGGTATGAATTCGTTACGTTAGTTTTGGTTATAAAGGTTATGGGAAGGTTTTGGTTAGGTTATGTTAGGTTATGGGACTATTATTCGTTAGAGCTAGGAATATTTTTTCTTTTTAATAGCTATCAGGATTACATAAAACGAAAGAACCTTTTCATGAAGAAAAGAAGGAGAAAAGGGTCCGAGTGGGTTCCCACTACAAGAAATATAGACGATTTAATGGTGGTTTGAGCGGGTGAGTTTTAATTTCACTGTTGATGGTAACTCTAGTTGATTCGAATTTAGACGCCTCTTTCGCTTCATGAGCGCCTGGTAGCTAGTTTTTTCAATGCGGTATGAATTCGTTACGTTAGTTTGGTTATGTTAAGTTAGGTTATGGGACGGTTTTGGTTATGTTATGTTAGGTTATGGGACGATTATTTGTTAGAGCTAGGAATATATTTTTTTTTAATAGCTATCAGGATTACATAAAACGAAAGAACCTTTTCATAAAGAAAAGAAGGAGAAAAGGGTTTGAGTGGGTTCCCACTACAAGAAATATAGACGATTTAATAGTGGTTTGAGCGGGTGAGTTTTAATTTCACTGTTGATGGTAACTCTAGTTGATTCGAATTTTGACGCCTCTTTCGCTTCATGAGCGCCTGGTAGCTAGTTTTTTCTATGCGGTATGAATTCGTTACGTTAGTTTTGGTTATGTTATGTTAGGTTATGGGACGATAATTCGTTAGAGCTAGGAATATTTTTTCTTTTTAATAGCTATCAGGAAAACATAAAACGAAAGAACCTTTTCATGAAGAAAAGAAGGAGAAAAGGGTCCGAGTGGGTTCCCACTACAAGAAATATAGACGATTTAATGATTGTTTGAGCGGGTGAGTTTTAATTTCACTTTTGATGGTAACTCTAGTTGATTCGAATTTTGACGCCTGTTTCGCTTCATGAGCGCCTGGTAGCTAGTTTTTTCTATGCGGTATGAATTTGTTTAGGTAATTTTGGTTATGTTAAGTTAGGTTATGGGACGATTATTCGTTAGAGCTAGGAATATTTTTTCTTTTTAATAGCTATCAGGATTACATAAAACGAAAGAACCTTTTCATGAAGAAAAGAAGGAGAAAAGGGTCCGAGTGGGTTCCCACTACAAGAAATATAGACGATTTAATGGTGGTTTGAGCGGGTGAGTTTTAATTTCACTGTTGATGGTAACTCTAGTTGATTCGAATTTTGACGCCTCTTTCGCTTCATGAGCGCCTGGTAGCTAGTTTTTTCTATGCGGTATGAATTCGTTACGTTAGTTTTGGTTATGTTATGGTAGGTTATGGGACGATTATTCGTTAGAGCTAGGAATATTTTTTCTTTTTATTAGCTATCAGGGATTACATAAAACGAAAGAACCTTTTCCTGAAGAAAAGAAGCAGAAAAATGTCAAAAAAAGACAGTTATTGACCATCACTCACAAAATAGGTTTCCCACTAAGTTCTAACTAATGGATATATTGCTCTTTTCTATTGCGCAATAAACATCTTACTCGTTTTACTTAGAACCCATTTATGGAATGGCGTATTGGTCTTTAAGTAAAAATTCCATACTAAATTTTTGGTTCTGCCAGTCCGGGGCCCTGGACGGGTTATTTAGTGAAAGAAAAGAGTACAAATATGCTAAGAGCAAGAAATATAGACGATTTAATGGTGGTTTGAGCGGGTGAGTTTTAATTTCACTTTTGATGGTAACTATAGTTGATTCGAATTTTGACGCCTCTTTCGCTTCATGAGCGCCTGGTAGCTAATTTTTTTCTATGCGGTATGAATTCGTTACGTTAGTTTTGGTTATAAAGGTTATGGGAAGGTTTTGGTTAGGTTATGTTAGGTTATGGGACTATTATTCGTTAGAGCTAGGAATATTTTTTCTTTTTAATAGCTATCAGGATTACATAAAACGAAAGAACCTTTTCATGAAGAAAAGAAGGAGAAAAGGGTCCGAGTGGGTTCCCACTACAAGAAATATAGACGATTTAATGGTGGTTTGAGCGGGTGAGTTTTAATTTCACTGTTGATGGTAACTCTAGTTGATTCGAATTTAGACGCCTCTTTCGCTTCATGAGCGCCTGGTAGCTAGTTTTTTCAATGCGGTATGAATTCGTTACGTTAGTTTGGTTATGTTAAGTTAGGTTATGGGACGGTTTTGGTTATGTTATGTTAGGTTATGGGACGATTATTTGTTAGAGCTAGGAATATATTTTTTTTTAATAGCTATCAGGATTACATAAAACGAAAGAACCTTTTCATAAAGAAAAGAAGGAGAAAAGGGTTTGAGTGGGTTCCCACTACAAGAAATATAGACGATTTAATGGTGGTTTGAGCGGGTGAGTTTTAATTTCACTGTTGATGGTAACTCTAGTTGATTCGAATTTTGACGCCTCTTTCGCTTCATGAGCGCCTGGTAGCTAGTTTTTTCTATGCGGTATGAATTCGTTACGTTAGTTTTGGTTATGTTATGTTAGGTTATGGGACGATAATTCGTTAGAGCAAGTAATATTTTTTCTTTTTAATAGCTATCAGGAAAACATAAAACGAAAGAACTTTTTCATGAAGAAAAGAAGGAGAAAAGGGTCCGAGTGGGTTCCCACTACAAGAAATATAGACGATTTAATGGTGGTTTGAGCGGGTAAGTTTTAATTTCACTTTTGATGGTAACTCTAGTTGATTCGAATTTTGACGCCTCTTTCGCTTCATGAGCGCCTGGTAGCTAGTTTTTTCTATGCGGTATGAATTCGTTACGGTAGTTTTGGTTATGTTAAGTTAGGTTATGGGAAGGTTTTGGTTATGTTATGGTAGGTTATGGGACGATTATTCGTTAGAGCTAGGAATATTTTTTCTTTTTAATAGCTATCAAGGATTACATAAAACGAAAGAACCTTTTCCTGAAGAAAAGAAGGAGAAAAACGTCAAAAAAAGACAGTTATTGACCCTCACTCACAAAATAGGTTTCCCACTATGTTCTAACTAATGGATATATTGCTCTTTGCTATTGCGCAATAAACATCTTACTCGTTTTACTTAGAACCCATTTATGGAATGGCGTATTGGTCTTTAAGTAAAAATTCCATACTAAATTTTTGGTTCTGCCAGTCCGGGGCCCTAGACGGGTTATTTAGTGAAAGAAAAGAGTACAAATATGCTAAGAGCAAGAAATATAGACGATTTAATGGTGGTTTGAGCGGGTGAGTTTTAATTTCACTTTTGATGGTAACTATAGTTGATTCGAATTTTTTTTGACGCCTCTTTCGCTTCATGAGCGCCTGGTAGCTAATTTTTTCTATGCGGTATGAATTCGTTACGTTAGTTTTGGTTATGTTAAGTTAGGTTATGGTAAGGTTTTGGTTAGGTTATGTTAGGTTATGGGACTATTATTCGTTAGAGCTAGGAAAATTTTTCTTTTTAATAGCTATCAGGATTACATAAAACGAAAGAACCTTTTCATGAAGAAAAGAAGGAGAAAAGGGTCCGAGTGGGTTCCCACTACAAGATATATAGACGATTTAATGGTGGTTTGAGCGGGTGAGTTTTAATTTCACTGTTGATGGTAACTCTAGTTGATTCGAATTTTGACGCCTCTTTCGCTTCATGAGCGCCTGGTAGCTAGTTTTTTCTATGCGGTATGAATTCGTTACGTTAGTTTTGGTTATGTTATGTTAGGTTATGGGACGATTATTCGTTAGAGCTAGGAATATTTTTTCTTTTTAATAGCTATCAGGATTACATAAAACGAAAGAAACTTTTCATGAAGAAAAGAAGGAGAAAAGGGTCCGAGTGGGTTCCCACTACAAGAAATATAGACGATTTAATGGTGGTTTGAGCGGGTGAGTTTTAATTTCACTTTTGATGGTAACTCTAGTTGATTCGAATTTTGACGCCTCTTTCGCTTCATGAGCGCCTGGTAGCTAGTTTTTCTATGCGGTATGAATTCGTTACGTTAGTTTTGGTTATGTTATGTTAGGTTATGGGACGATTATTCGTTAGAGCTAGGAATATTTTTTCTTTTTAATAGCTATCAGGATTACATAAAACGAAAGAACCTCTTCATGAAAAAAAGGATGAGAAAAGGGCCCGAGTGGGTTCCCACTACAAGAAATATAGATGATTTAATGGTGGTTTGAGCGGGTGAGTTTATTTTTTTTTTTTCGTATTTATTTTTATAATTGTAAAAGGTAAAATGTGTTTCTGGCACACTGCTCAAGCTTTTGGCTTATTGCCCCTTTAGATGAAGGAAAAGAAGAAGGAAAAAACACTATTTATGACATAACGACGTAGGCAACTGTCATATTTACATTTTGAAACCCTAAAAGAAGATAATCGAACTGTTTATACCTTTATCTTTATCAAAATGGAGGAAAACGAACTTAAAACTGGACAAATCGATGAAAATATCACCTTTCAATATGAGCAAGTAAGTGAATGCAATCAAACCAACACTAATATTGATGAAAATCAAAAGCAATCATCCAAGATTAATCTTGAAACATCAAATCCAGCTGGATTTATTAAGTCAGAAGTTGATAACGACATTTGCTTTGGTTTCCGGGGCGAGAATAGTATAAATCTACAAGATGATGTTTTTGAAGAAGAAAATACAAAGTTTATAAAAAAAGAAACCAATCTCTTGAACGATCAATGTAATAATCAAACAGTCCAAAGTGTAAAAAACCCAATTATATTATTAAAAACAATCAATTTTATTTGTAACATTTGCAAATGTACTCTTGATAGACACAGCCGAATAAATACTGCAATAGATAAGCACTATAGGGCGAACTTAATGTATTTAGAATGCAGAGGACAACAAAGAAAGATATCAACAGTGACTGATACTCGAAAGAAGATGTCGGATGGACAATTTAGGATTAAACAAAATCGACAAATAAGAAAATTTAAATGCAGCGAGTGCGATAATAGTAGTTCAAGCAAATCAAATTTACAAACGCATATCGATGGAGTTCATCGGAAAATAAGAAAATTTTAATGCAGCGAGTGCGATCACACTAGTTCAAGCAAAGCACATTTACAAACGCATATGGATGGAGTTCATCGAAAAATAAGAAAATTTAAATGCAGCGAGTGCGATCACAGTAGTTCAAGAAAATCACATTTACAAACGCATATTGATGGAGTTCATCGAAAAATAAGAAAATTTAAATGCAGCGAGTGCGATCACAGTAGTTCAAGAAAATCACATTTACAAACGCATATTGATGGAGTTCATCGGAACATAAGAAAATTTAAATGCAGCGAGTGTGATCACAGTAGTTCAAGCAAAGCACATTTACAAAGTCATATCGATGGAGTTCATCGAAAGATAAGAAAATTCAAATGCAGCGAGTGCGATTACAATAGTTTAAGCAAATCAGATTTACAAAAGCATGTTGATGGAGTTCATCGAAAAGTACGAAAATTTAATTGCAGCGAGTGCGATCAAAGTAGTTCAAGCAAATCAAATTTACAAAAGCATGTCGATGGAGTTCATCGGAAAATAAGAAAATTTAAATGCAGCGAGTGCGATTACAATAGTTCAAGGAAAGCAAATTTACAAAGGCATATCGATGGAGTTCATCGCAAAAAATAAAAATATTTATAATCAACTTTAATTAATCGAGATCACAAAAATCACCGTTAAAAAAAGTTCAACAATAAGCAATATGTCAAAATTTATATTTGACCATATTGAGTTATAATTAAGCGATAGGTACAGATTAAAATTCTCTTTATTTTGACAAAAAATCATCTTACAGACCTATTTTATTTGTAAATCATAAAAATACGCTTTTGCTTATTGGTTAATTAATTAATGTTAACATATGGAGCAAGTTATCGTATTTCAAAATATGTGTATGTAATTACGCAGTTAAGTTTTAAAACGGAGCATATTTAATGGCCAGATAAAACCTTCTATTCCACGCACTGCGCACTAGTTGCCAATCGTTTTGTCGAATTATTTTTTTTTGTTAAAAATATTAAATAACGTTTAAACTGTCATTTTAGATTTAGATAAAAAAAACATGATTTAAAGTAGGGGCACTTTAGTTAAGAATATTAGTAAATAATACTAGTAATGTAAGAAAATACCCTATTTAAATGGCAGCTTATAAATTTGAGATATTTGAAGAGAATTACATCGCTCTAAAGGTTAACGGTAAATATCCTGTTAGTTATTCAATTTGGGTAATGAATATGGTCATAAAATAATTATTTATTATAAATTTAACCAACTTGACCAGGCTAATTATCGTCTGTTTTAAGGTTGACTATATTTTATTGTTTTATGAATTAGGTTATGTTAGTAATGTGCGTATTGTAATTTTAATAATGTATAAGTAAACATAATATTACCTAGGCATTTAAGTTAAATAATTATGTGCTATTTTCGCCGATTCTATAAAAATGAAATCTCTACTATTCTATCTTAGGTATATTTGGGAAAGTAGGACGATATGCCACGCATCCAGGCTTTGAGAGTTATACTATCCTTAGTCAACAAAAAAACAGTATAACTAGATATTTACAGTTAATTACAGATTTCATATTTTTGGTATAATAATTTGAAATACTGAATTTTATTCAGTTTTTATTACTATGTTTGTATCATATTAGTATGAAAGGTAGAGCTTTCAGGATCAAATAAGCTAACATAATAAAAGTCAGTATTATCAAATGTAAACTAAAACACCAGAAAATAACTAATCGTCATCATCTCCATCAAAACAGCATCATCGAGATCATCATCATTAGTAGTGGCCCACATATACGAGTTTTAATGATCACCCCGCATATAATCAATAAGTTTATTCATTGTTTTTTATATTTTTCGGAACTTTATTATGATGCCAGCTATGCACCGACTGCATATTGGCCAATATTCCCACTCATTAAGAAGGAAAATGTTTCTTTATTGAAAAATGTAAAACAAAAATAATTACTGTGAACTTATTTACTGTCAATTGTAATCCTCACATGCCTTATGTAACATATACAAAACAAAATGTATGACCGGCAAAGAAAACTATATAAAACGAAGCTAAGTGCTGGTGGTTGTCGACACCTAGTCCTGAAGGAGGCAGGTCGTTCCAGGCCAATGTGGGTCTTATGTTTTGTTAATCCGTCGATATGTCCTGCAAAAAGACCAGGATAAGATTTTCTACATATAAAATTGGAATACTCGGAAGATCGTCTTTTCCACACGAATCGGTTGATAACATTTTCTTTTTAAAATATTGTGTAACTTTAAATTTATCACATGACTGCTTTATATTAAAATTCGGTCATTTGTCGGTCAATGTCCTGAAAGCTCGATCACAAGGAAGAAAGGATAATTAATTGATAATAACTTTGAATAATAAATACCAATATTAGTTTTGATTTTGAGAAACATGGCAGGTACCTGTTATAGAAAGATATGAATTAGGTACTGTTTATTTTTGTTTACTTATTTTTTTATTTAGAATGATGCTTGCGAGTGTAATTATAAAATAATAAAAATTAACTCCAATCTGAATAACTTAGTACTTACATACAGTTTGGGAATTGTTAAGTGGTAAAAGGCCAGTCCTTTAAACGTCCAGTGTCAAAAACATCACTTTGTTGAAATGACCTTAAGTTTTGAGGTACCTACCTTAGTTGAGGACGCTGTTAATAACGCCTAAATACCTTATCAGCTTGGATCTTATCAGCGTCTTAAGTTGGTGGCTCTGAACTGCTATAAGCGTGTTTGACGATTAATTTATAATTAATTCATAACTTCCATATTATTGTTTGTTTATCTGTCAATATAAGAGTGTCGCACTCATTGGAATGAATACCTAATCTATTTTTTATCTGCTGGAGTTGCCATGGCAACTAAGCGTTTTATTGAATATTCTTTCTTCAAATGTTTGACCTTAAATTTAAAGATTCATTTAGGGAACATTGCAAATGGTCTGAAATTGAGAAATATTCATTTTTTATTTCACTAAAATTATGTAGATATAATTTTTAAAATATAAAAAAAACTTGAATGGTTAGAATGGTGAGAAAAACTCGATAAAGTACGACATTTCTAAATGTAATCAGTTTAGAAAGATGTATCTAAATATTTATATTTTTAAAAAAAATGTGCAATCAAAATGATAACCGTTCCGAAATGCGAAATTTAGGACATCTTATCTGTATATCACAGTGTAGGGTTGCCAGATGGTATCCTATTGGAGGATATGTCCTCCTTTTTATGATTTGTCATCCAGTCTCTATGAATAAAATAAAGTAAATTATATAAAAATCTCGTTTAATTGTGAAAGTTCGCCTTTTTGTAAAAAAAAACAATCTTTCTCTAAATGGTCATCTGGCAACCCTATCGCAGTGTTGCAAGGCCGTGATTGATAGAATAGCGTTTATGTTGGCCCAATAATCAGTAATAACCTGTAAATTAATAATAAAAAATAAAGTGATAAAATAATAATTCTAAATGGAATGAAGTTAAGTAAAGGAGGTCTCCAATTAATACAAACGCAACGGATTGATTGGTGAGATTTTAATCAATTGATTTATTATTTTTTTCCAAATTAAGTATTTCTTTTATATAATTGAGGTTCGGGTTATATTTAGTCGTGTCGAAAGCTGAAATATCATATTTTAACAATGATCTTTTGACACCAAGGGCGCGCCATGTGAATCATGCTGATTTGCCTCAATTATGCTGACAATTCTATTATTGTAGCTTAAAAAGTACTAGTTATAAAATTGTATTGTTAAGTACAAAATATTATTAAATAACATGTTAGGAGCGAACGACAGAAATTATCATTTCTTCTAGGAAAACGTTTTGGTCTGTCCTCGAAATTTTGTTCAAACACAAAGGAAATATTGAATATTAATGTTTTTATGATTAAACAATCTCGAAGGGAATGAAAAGGCGGCCATAAATATGTATAGTAACAGTTTTAGAATGCATGTCGAGTGTATTCTTTATCAATTCCAATATTATCGTCCGTCTCGCTTATTTTCATTAAAAAGTGTGCAAGTGCGAAAGAGCAATAGTATTATCTATTATCTATAGAAATACGTTTATATTTTTGTCGCTCACAATAGTGAAACAGATACAAATAGTTTCAGTTCAGATTTAGGCAAAGAATTAGAAGTAAGCGATTCTAATTCTTTGCCTAAATCTGCTCAACATTTTATCTAAATTGAAACATTCTTCAGTTCCTGACTTCTTGCCATCATGACGCGACATGACGAGTCTAGAAACGTCAAGTGTCGCCAGTACGCCTTTGATAAAATACATTTTTTGGTGGCAAACCATAAATTAGCATTAATAACATAACTAAATCTGTATCTTATTGCGAACTCAACACACATGAGACCACTCACCACCAATTGCTGCACAAAGTGACCTGCAAACTGCAACGAGGCCAATAAGATGCAGACTCGGCCTCAGGTCGTCGCACGCCAGGGGGTAGATTCCACAATTAATTAAAGAATTATGAATTAAGTATGGCAATACTTTTAAAACATTTTTAAGATCAGCATAAAAAAAAAAATTGTTCATGACAAAGATTAAACCGAACATATCAATGATGATCTTGATTTATTTAAATTATATAGTTTATTCTATATAGGGTAGTGGTTTACTTATTCGATTTTGACAAGTTCATTAAACTCTTCAACTTTCATACTGCAAGAAAACCATCCATTTTAATAATTTGTCATGATAATTTACTAAAATACTTTTTAGATTCCTATATTAAGTCTAAAAAAAATAATTGGACGTAAAAATACTCTCTTTGATCGCACCTAGTTAAATTAACTTAGCTTGTTAATTATTATATTATAATGTTATACAATTACTACTATGTTATACAAATATATATAAGTAATATTATTATTTTTATCTCATTAAGGACGTGTAAAATACAGAATTAAATAATGTGAACGTATTCACAAATACTAATATCTACCCGGTTTCAAACAGATGTCTTGGGATTGGCTGGTACAAATAACTGCCGTAAATATGCTTTGCTTAAACTTCCGTAATTGCACTCGCTACATTTGAATTTTCTTATTTAGAAGAACGCTAATTTTTTTATTTATTTATTTTCACTATAATACAGAAGTACAGTATCTTGTAATGCGTATAAGGCGAATAAATGGTATTGGCCTTAAAGGCAATATCTGTCAGTTAACCAACTTATAGATCATACATCCGTAAGTGAGACTAAAATAAATTAAATTACAGAAACAAACTTAATTAAATTTAGACTAATCATAATATTTCAGTCATTATAACTAATGGAAATAGGCTAGAGAGAGCAGAAATCGGATCTAGGGATTAAAAATAAGGTAAAACAAAAATAAGCAGGCTAAAATGCTCTCGCAGGTAGCGATTTAAATATGTAGATATTTGGAGTTTTTTGGAGATATTTGGCCATATTTTAGCGTCGAGTTGGTTCCACAAGCGGGCAGCTGGACAGTAAATTAATCTGTGATGAATGAAGAACTATGCAAAGTTATGGTTAGCAGAGCGTCATTTTGGGAACGAAGAGAAATGCCATGTTCAATAAAAAATAAATCTGCATTGTGCAATCATCGACGCATTCCTCAAAGTATTCTGAGCACATTCGGAGCATTCACAAGCTAATTTTATAGCAAAATAAAGAGTTAATTTTATAGCAAACAAGTTGGAAATTGGTGGCACCCTTCGAAAATGAACCTTATTACAGGACTATAATTATAAAGTATGGAATTCGTTCATTATATTATTACATAAGTAAAACGGTATTTTAGAAAAATGTCGTCTATAACTTCGTAAAACTTATTTTCAAAGTATATTTTTTAACACGACAAATTTTATAAATTGCGACTTATTCAAATTGATTTATCAAAACAGTTGCTAGTCATTAAAATGAATTTCATCACCCTTTTATCGGTGAATGTTGAGATTAATTTGTGGTTCATGAAGACGGTATTAGGACGGGTAGGATGTGAGGACAATTGTATTAAAATGTCTTCTGAAAAGCAGGCCATGAGAGTTAGTATTGCAAATTCTGTCGAACTATGGAACTATTATTAATCGACTGAATTACATACACACTATTTTTTTTAAACATATGGCAAGACAATTAATACTACCCTTCCTTACTACAGTAAATTTAGCATTTTTTTTTTGTCCCAGATCTTAGCGACGTACCAGGTGCTTAAGCAGGTCTTCAAGCAGTTCACTTAAGGCGACTACACACGTGAACGAAGAACGATTCCGATTTACAATCGAAGCCTTGTACGACGAACGGAAAGCATAGATAATATATAAATATATTAGCTCTATGACGAACACGAACGGCATTTATAATATAAACCGCAATCTACCATTTTATATTAAATATTGATAGCCTTTAGTTTTTTTTTTTTTAAATAACAGATATGTAACTTATCGAATACATTTTCATTTTTATATTTAAAAACTTAAACATAAATCTCCAATTTTAGGATTTTTTTTACTTTAATTTCTATGTTTTTGCAACATGTGTCTCAAAGCGCTCAGGTAAATCTCTCCTCAACTCTATTTTCATCATTCTCAATGCTATTTTGAAAAACATGATGGTTTTTATATTTTTTTTATAATATTTAAAGAAATTTTACCTAGAAAGTAATTCCCTAGAATAATAAATTAAAGAGATGTAAATAAACTAGGTTCCTCAAATATCTTGAGAAGATTTCTCCTAACGCCTTTGAAAACCTGTAAAATTCGAATTTCTGTAGTATTCGGTATGTTACTTTTCAAGCAAGTAGTAAGTAACGTTTAGATTTAAACTGCAGGCTTTTCAAATACCAGTTAAAATATTCGTTCTTACATAGTGATACGCACAAATCAGTTAAATTGAACTGTTATTTAATTTTTTCATTACAGGATCGTTTATGGAAAAAAAACCGTTCGAAACGATATATTTGCGACGAGGAGCCCGCGGGAGTTGATTTGGATAGAAATTTCGATTTTAGGTGGATGGGTAAAATTTCACATTTTATTTTTTTAACACATATTCTAATATGTGGTAGTTCATAAATGGTCGTTTCGGATAAGGATATGCTATTTTTATTTAATAATATTTTTCATATTTTTTTTAACATTGCCACCTATTGCCATTTGGCAAAAGCTGCAAGCTGCTGGCAGAGTGTGTGAACAGATTAGATAACATTTATTGCTACCTGTTGTCGATATAGCCACTCTACGGTTTGTAACTTAGCTACATCCGTTACAAAAGTGCCATCAGATTATAAGTAATCAGGTATTTTTGGGGAAATTCTTTCTAGTGGTTGGTTTTTGAAGTCACACTGTGTCACTTGTTCTCTTATCTTGTACGTAATATTATTTTATCTTATAAATTTTTCTCTTTTTGATTCCACTTTTCATTAAGCAAATATTAATTTTTAGTTTTAATTAAAGTCTTAAATATTACAGCGTTATTGTATTTAATTTTAATTACACTTAATTAAAATGAACCTTATTTAATTTTCGACAAATAAAATAAATATACCACGAAATAACTTTATACATTTGCATACAGCCATTTCTACGCCCCGTCACGTGACCTGGTTGTAGTGAATCATCTTTAAAATGCTTATAAAAAGTGTAAGGTGTCAACTATTTTTGTGAATAAAATCACAAAAGCATAGTTCACCAATCACGTGTAAGTACGAGCTGGATCGTACGCGCTCTTTCGCGCATGTGAGGATAATATTATTGTTTCGCTCAGACAAGCGTTCAACTGCCATAATTATTGAAGCCTGAAAAAAGGGAGGTTGTCAATTCGAAGTGGTTATTTATTTTTCATGTTTGGTAACTAAGCACTCCGGTGTGACCTAATTAATTTAAAATATTTTTTTTTCAGGGGTGATAATTACCACTTCGGTTTTGGTACCATTACAATTCATGTAGTGTGAGGTAGTGGTAATAAACAAGAATGGCTATGACACCCTGTAACCATCATATAATATCAAAGCCCTCAATTTATATATATTAATTTTTGGCGGTTAAAATTATTTAAACAGAACCTGACGTCTTACAGCTAGGCTTTCCCCAAGCTGTTGGCGCCTGTGGTACTTGACATTCTATCAATTTATCATATATTTTCCACCATTTAAATTATTTTTTGAATTTTGACACGCGGCTAGTATTGATTTTGTGATTTATTAAATCTCCTTTTACCAAACTAATCTTTTTTTAATAACCAATGCACAAAGCTAGGGAGAATATTCCTAGTTTAGTACTTTATTAAATCAGTTTTTTTTTGTTTGTATATATAAATAATCAAAGCTTAATTGTTATATTTTATATCCTTTTTATTATTTTTATATTTTAGAATAAATTTGAAAATCGTGTTTTTATTTTTTTTTTAATATTATCTTTATAAGGGCTGTCCTACTTTAGAAATGTATAAGAACTTCAATTTATTTTCTCTTTACTTTATTACCTATTTTGTGTACAATTTATATTGCGTAATCACAATAAATAAATAAATAAACACGGACATTTCATGGGAATTAAAAAAAAAAAACTATTAGATCAGTTATACCCAATTTGTTTATGCCCAATGTATATATACATATATATCACTACTTCACTATATATAAGATATGTTTCTATACTATATGTAGTATAACACTATTTTTATATTGAATATTTATTTACCTTTAAATTTAATAATTGTTTATTCATTTCATTTATTTGTTTAAAAATTTGTTATTTTTTTAATTGTTTTATTTATTCATTTTATTTTTTCATATATTAAGTGTTCTTGAGTAAACACTTAAATTGTATTCATGTGTGTGTGTGTGTGACTGGGTGTGTATATTTGTGCCTTAGGTAATTTTATAATTTTCACAGGGTTATGCACTGTAACACTTCATATATAGCCTTCCTTAGAACAGGTAACTCTTACCTAGTTAGGAAGGTTATAGACTTGTACTCATCGGCCAACTTGATGTCTCAAAAAAAAACAAAAAAAAGTTGTGACCGATTTCAATAAGTGTCAAACAGTGTTAATATGATTAAACGTTATCATGTTCGTCCAGATCTTACCTAAAAAATATTATTATTATTTCTTTGTCATCGCTAACTTTGCATAGTTATATAAAGGCTTTATCCATATATACTTTATCATAGCTTTATCCAGTGCATCCATAGTTAATGAAATAACTGCTGATTATTTAGTTTTCTCTTGATTTGCAGATTTTTTTTCTTTCGGAATAACAATATCATTATTTTTGAAAAATTAATTCTCACTTTTTTCAAATGCCTAATTTTTTAAAACAAGACGTTTGTAAATAGTCAATTTTATACACAATACTTTCGATTTTTCGTCGCCATCAGATCCTAAATAAAAACAAAATATTTAAAACCTAAAATCGATCCTCCGTTACTACTAAATAAAGTTTTATAAAGTTATATAAAGTCAGTGCAAAAACACAACTTACCCAACTTACCAAATGTATAGGAATGTCATTTTTTTTATGATACAATGTTATGAAAATCTCCATACCATATGTAACTACAATACAATGCAATACTAGAACAGTGCTAACGACAAATGTATTACTACAGTATTCAATTTCCCACGAGCCAGAGCATTATATAACAAATCATTACACATGTTAATTAATCAAAAAATTGACAAAATGAGAACGTTAAAAATAAAATTAAGTCCTATTAAATAATTATGGGGGGAAACGTAAATATGGGAATATTGTTTACTAACTAATGAAGTTTTGTGAATTATTTCTTAATTGTTTTAGTTTTAGATTTATTTTGAACTCAATTTAAACTTTTTTTGTTTTATATTTTACAAGCTGACCCGGCGAAATTCGTACCGCCCCAAAATCAATAAATATTGTGTTAACTTATTAGCTGAATTAAATCTACATTTAAACGAATTAAATCTTACAATATTCATCGAAATCAGCCAATCCGTTCTCGAGGTGGCATTAAAATAGCCGTCCCCATACAAATTAATACAGAATTTTCTTCATACTTTTTTTTCCATGATTTTTTGGACGTTTTAATAGTTATTCAATTATTCGGGGCGGAGACAAATATATCAATTCAAAGATCGTAAAAATCGGTTGAGCCGTTCTTGAGTTATAAAAGTTGTAACTAACACGACTTTGTTTTCTAAATATACAAATTATTTACCTGTATATTATTTAAATAATAGTCATAATTGTGTGCATCGAACAATTTATTCGGTAAAGTTTAATATATTTATATATATTTTTAATTAATTGCTATAACCTTTGTCATCTACAAATATTTTGGGCCCTACTCAACTTGACCAAATATGCCTGTGCTAGAGTCAGGAGAGATGGTGGTAATGAAGCATTAAAAATGGTATGCCCCTGTGCGGATTCGATCCCGTGACCTTTGGGCTAATATTCCAACGCCTTAACCACTAGACAGGCTACCACGATATAATATACTTATATTATTGGTCGATTCATATGAAAACAATTTGAATGAAAAAAATATATTTAGTTTACATTATGTTTAGTTTACATAGTTTAGTTTAATATGTTTAGTTAAGTGTATGTTAAGTTTAGTTTAAGACGTAAACTAAAGAAATGTCCCTTATGCCTGTTATAAGTAAAAATCGACACCATTCTCCTTCTTTTGAAGTAAGTTTAAAAAACATATACCTACATTAGTGTGGATAATTTATGGCACATCGATGTGGACTCTTGATCTAACAATCCCTGCTCGGAAAACTTCGGCCTCAAGGCATTCTCCGAGGTGGAAACTGAGAACTACTCAACCTATCTGAAATCGCTCAACCAGATATCTCTTTTCATTCGTACAATTACAATACAGGTACAATTTAATTACTGTGTTGTTATAAAGTCATTCTGTTGTTTAGAATCATAATTTCAATATTTTTATTAAGCCACGATACATCGGGCGTTAACCTTAAAAGTGTGATAAATATATTTGTACAAGTAGATTTCCTTTTTTGTATGTAACAATTGTATTAAAAATAAGGCTAAACGCCAGACGACAAGAAACATTATCGTCGGTTACCTCTACAGCAAAAGTGACAAAGGGTCACCTCACGCGCCGAAACTATTTTCATAATAGCCGATTTCATAGCTTAAGACTTGTGAAAACATTATAAATTTACTGTTAATTAAGAAAAATAATTTGACCGATTAAAGAATCATTGATTGATTTCAACTAGAAATAATTACTCATATACAGTTCAATAATCGATCGAGTCCGAAACAACATAATATAATAATAAAATGGATGTATAAATAAATATTTATTGAAAACAATAGTCACAACATTTATTAGAATATATATTTTTATTTAATTTACAGATGGGAATGGCGTCAAAAGTAGCTGACAAGATACAATCGAAATATTCCATAAATTATAATATTAGCACTGCTGGAAATTTACGTAAGATTTTGTTTTTAACTATGTAGTTTGTTATATGTACAAACACATTCACATATACAACAAATATACATAAATATATATAAAGAAGTTAGACATATTTTTTAATTTTCATCGGTTTTACACGAGAAATTCGTATTTTAGGTTACTTGAAGTCAATTTAACTGTGAATTGAAAAATGCCTGTGTGTGTTATAACAGTTGCGTTAATTGGTTAACTTAGCTATTTATTTATTTTTTAATGGTACGCTGACAAAATATTGAAATACACAATTATTGGTAGACATTAAAGTAAAAAAAAACCTTATCAAGATTCAAATAAAAAGAGTACACCATATGCATATTTTATGCTTAGTGAAGACGATGGAAAATAAAACTCAGATTATAATAAATAGAAACAGTATAAAAATACAAATATGGGTTTACAATACAAGTATGATTATGTGGATTGAAATAGAGATACTCATATATTATATACACGTATAATACATGAAATATTTTTGTCACATCGGAAGCAATTCAAGAATATGCCTTTTGAATTGACTAAGGCTATCATGGAAAATATCAATACGACTATCTCTATTTTAGGTGTTATAAAGACGACAGATGCGATATTATGTTATTAAAGGCTATGTTGTTATGTAATATAGAGGTTCTAAACAGATCAGGGCTTTTAAATTATGCGACGTCGTATTAAATGTGAATTCTACATGTGGGCATTCCAAGGGGGTGGCATTTGGTAACCATTGTCCGTGTGAGTTTTGAAGGCCAGGCCAGTACCCTATTATGTACGGTTAGTATTGATTAGTAACGACTTGTTACTCCATTTGTTGTTTCAACGTGTTTATAGTAGATTAATATTTTTAAATGTAACACGAATTATGCTCAAAATGCTCCGCTTCTCCGAATTCTAATTAGGTAGAATTGTAATTTTGGTGAAATTGACATTTTTCATCTAAGTAGTAATGTGAAGTCTGTTAATGAGAGAGTTAGAACCTCGGTTTAAACACATCACAAACACACACCCTTTACCTCACAGCACACTTTATTACACACACTCATACATGTATTTGTGATTTCGTTTTAATATTATTGCCTACTAGGTTTTCCTTACAACTTCTTCGTTCATATAATATACCTATGTAATTAATTTAGATCATCCTTACAGATATCATTTTTAAAGTTCTAGAAGACTACACTATGTAATGAAAGCCATAATTTGTAAACCCATATAATATTTGGTGCGTTTATTGTACCGATTATTAACATAGATTTCTTTATTGGTTACGATAATTCACACAACCTTAAAGTTCATTTGGTTATGAAAGACTCCATAGAATTATGTAAACACGACTCTAAATAAGTAGTTAATTAATATAGTAGTCATGTTTTTCAATAGTAAAATTTAATAACATATTCAATATGGTGAAGTTGTGTGGACGATACTAATACTGCCACCTGTTTTTTTTGTAGATCTAACCAGCGGCACCAGTACAGATTGGGTGAAAGCAGAATTGCTCGTACCGATCGTGCTAACCATAGACAATGGCACGTTTGGGTTCCTCCTACCCGCCGAGAACATTGTGCCACGTGGCGAAGAGACTGTTTACTCGTTGAAAAAATGCAAAAATCGTTAAGTCGACAGAGTACTGAAGTCAACCATACTGCTTCATTATTCTATCTGCATAGCGCTTTTTATTTAGTTTTTATGATACCTAACTTTTTTGTAAGATATTTCTACTACTAATATAATCAATTAGGTATATATGTACTACAAAACCTATTAATAAATTTCATTGATAAAAAGATGTTATTATTACAGCACCTTATTTATGTTTATGCATACTTATACGTATATTAAATCCTTATTAATATATTTAACTAAATAAAAGAGACTTAAATAAAATTTAACGAATTGTCTCTAATAAATTTATTTGTTTTATTATTTAATATGATTACAAAATATTGTTTATTGTTATTGTTATTTATTTATTGTTAACTGTGTATCTTGGAAATTAGCAAACCCACCGCTTTAGTTATAATAGACTTTAAGTATTGTTAAGCAAAAAACGACTATGTGTGTAAGATACGTAAAGCCATTTATATTTAGCATTTAATTTTATAACTGAGCGATTAAAACTCACATTATACCTTCATTACTCAATTAACATTTATTTTTTGCTAGCTGACCCGACAAACTACCAATAATCAATCAATAAATGTTTTGATATATATTAGCTGAATTAAATTCAGTTTTTTTTTAAGAATACTCAAAAGAATTAACTTCAATAAATGTTTTTACACAATCCAAAATTACATAATGAAGCCATTATCGATGCTCGCCCAATGACAAATGTGATAACCTCACAAACCTCACATCTTTGAAAGCAACTTACCGTTTAAAAATATAATTCCACAGAATACGAGTACAAAGCCGTTTCACACAAAATGCATAGCAAAATAAATTTTCTTTATTAATAAAAAATTGTTTTAATAGTTATTCTACTATTCGGGGCGGAGACAAATCCAACAAATCAAGGATCATAAAAATCGTTCAGAAGAAGATGTGAGGTTGCATTGGTTTTTCAGCCTGGAGTTGATACCATCTCGGAATTTTGATATCCGAGATCGCCTTCAGTTCTTCCATCCATCTCGTCCATTTTGCGTTGGCTGCGTCGCTCAGCTTGTCATCCCATGACGTGCCTGTTCGCCATACGTCCTGCATCAGGATTTTGGCTTTGATCGTGAATGGGGACAGCAGTCCCAGCGGGTCAAATACGGACATGGTAATACTCAGCATCTGTCTCTTCGTTGGCCTGATCGCCCCGGTCAGCACCATTGGAGGCACTCTGCTAAATTTCAATTCAAACGATAGTTCATCTTCCAAGTGGTTCCATTGCAATCCGAGCACTCGTTCGCTCGGCAAGGTCGTCCCCTTTTCCGATGTCATTTTATTTCCGATTGTAGTATTTTCAGTACTTCGCTGCTACAAAACCTGCTGTCAAAACCTCCCTCGCGGTGTGCGCCTGACACTTGAGTTATTAATTCTTTCGCAGTCGCGACGTCGTCGACGCTATCTAAGTAGTCGTCCATATAGTGCTTAAAGAGTATCGGGTTGACGGCTCGAGGATACTTGTTGGCCAATTCCTTGGCGTTGGAAAGAAACTCAGCCCCAAATGCATGACAGCCAAGTGTTGAAGACGACTCACGTATTACACACACTCAACACACAACGCTCACACACCACAAGTGCGCTGTAACTTTCGTTCGATCGATGCAAAGCAATGCAAAGTAACGAAGATGTTTATTTAGGCGAAATTACAATTAGTGGAGGATAAGTTTGAAAACTTGCAAAGACAACAAAACGCTTCAAGCATCGAAATACGAAACATCACTGAAGACAAGAAGGAAAATCTGACGGCAATACCAATCGGGGGCACCATTGAAACTATTACCAACTGCAATGAAACCTGGAAAAATTCGACCTATTGTTATAAAATTTCAGTCAACTAATGAGGGACAATTTTATTGAATCATTTATCAAATATAATAAAGAACGTGAGTTATAATAAACAACAAATTGTCTCAAAATTTTAATCAATGATGAAGTTGGACTGAGTTTTATGCAAAATGTGATTTTTGGTTGGATGGATTCCAATAAATCCGATTTAGAATATCTCTAAAGGCATTTAAGCTGTACCGTTAATAGTTTTTTTTATATAAAACAATTTTCTAACCCACAATCACATAATGGAATCACAAAATACATCCAAGTGGGTTGAATTGTGGAGTATAGAAAATAATGGTCAATAATTATATGTAAATTTACAAAATTTACACAAGTCCAATTAGATAATGGATATCAAATACAAATTTGGGTGTAAAAAAGGTTCGGATCTGGTGCGAGTGAGTGGTGGTTGGTGGTTGGTGGTTGGTGGTTGGTGGTGACTCGAATCAGTTTTGCGTTTGAAATCTTCTTGTCTCGCGCGTAAATCGTTTTGTCTCATCTAATATTTTATACCACTATAGGTTAATTATCAAAAACGGAATCAATGTATTTTCAAAAACAATTTTATGTAAATTTATTTTATATAACCTAGGTGATAGCTATTCTTTGATAATAATATATACTACTCGTATTAGGTATACCTCCATGCAGTAACAGCACAAAATAAACGAAAAGGTAATCAACTATAATTGGCCTTCGTGGTGAAGCTATAATAAAATCTTTCAAGAACTGAGATAATACATATAAATCATAAATGTTATCGTATTTACGTAAATCAAATATAATAGTTATTAGGTCACTACCTAAGTACGCCGATAAACTCAACTTTCGATTAACAACTATCAACAACGGGTCGAATCTTAATTTTAATTAAATTAGAGTTATTTGGTTTTTTTTTTTATTATGATCTAAATCTTAAATACCTTGTTTAAAGGCATATATTTTTCAAATATAACAAAAAAACGATACTTGGATAATTCGTAATTCGATCAATATTTCAAATAGGAATACTTTACAGAGGTATAGCAATTATTAGGCGTCGATATCCTAATGATCTCAAAACTAGTAGATCGTTGTAGTCAGAACATTGGTTGATTCATTGATTACTTGAGAGTGTATAAACCCTCAGGATTACTTGAGAGTGTATAAACCCTCAGGATAAAACATAAAAGTTACAGAAAACATTGTGTCCTTTAAAGCTCACGGGAACGGCTTTTATCAGCTATACATTTTTACTAAATATATATTTATTAAGTAACACTATGTAGTGATAATTTAAATATAATGTACCAAGTTTGATTTTAATTTCACGTAGATTTTTATTAAGTATCGTTGCGTCTATAAAAGAATAGTAAATCGTAATAAATGGGCTTTCTGTTTCATTCTTTTATACAATTTACTATAATTTATTACATATTTTTAAATATAATCCAAAATGAAAAATATTTATATCGAGGTTTCAAATAATTAATTTTATCAAATGGTTAATTTTTTCACTCAATATTTGAGTGTCTTCTAATCGATTTATTTATAATACTAACATAAATATGTATTTTATCTTTTATTAAATTATAATATTATATTAATGAGCCTTAAAATTAATTATTTATAGTTTTTGGTAAACTTAAAAAACTTTTATTTTATTTGCTTGGTTGCAAATAATTCTGGTGTGTGCCATCAATCTATTTAATATGTAATAATTATTTAAGATGAATAGCAATTTATTCAGGTGAAAGAAAGATCACAAGGGGTCAAAGAAGTCATTAGAGGTCACATATTTTTTATTTGATAAAACATTTACATATTTCAAGTGTAATTTTACTAGTTTAACAATGTTTTTATGTTATTTTTTTTTGTAAATGGTTGCTTTTACTAGCTTTTAGGATGACAAACTAGCCTACCATTAAAATCATTATTACGGTGTTCAAGAAATATTTATAAAATGTTGTGTTAAGGATAGTACAAAAATTGTATAAGCATTTGTGGACCTCAGCAGCGGCAGATGGGAATAATACAAGAACAACCTTCTATATAATGTCCATATAGGACCAAAGGGTAGTTTTACTATTCAAATTGTAATCCGAGATTACACTTTTTCTGACCGTTACAAAAATAACGGAATATCATGCTTTCGCCCATAAAGTTTATTGATTTGAATGTCACAAATGAAATCTTTAGAAATAAAAAAAGAAAAAAAATAAAAATATATAATGTTTGAATAAGTACATGTTTAAATAAAATAGTTTTTTAAATATGATGCTTTTATGTGATATTATGAGTACTGCGGTCTTGGTGAAATTGGGAAACTCCGAAGGATATCTGCGAACGAAGTGTCCGCCCTGACAGTCTTGACTCTTCATACCAATTCTCTTTTAGATATTGAGGCTAGGTTCGTGATGTGGTTTCTTGACTGGTCTGTGAAGTCATCTGGTTGTTGAGATTATTTGCTTTTTTCAAAGAAATCTTCTGGCAGACGAAGTTGTTTACCGTAAGTCAGGTTTGCAGGAATTGTATTGTTATCACCACGGAGTTCTGCACGCAATACGTACTTTACTGTTGGTAGTTCATTCCTACCTCATAATTTTGTCAACCTGATGATTTTGTCAATTTTGTAAGTTTGATGGGATCATCATAATTATAAGATCACTCACCTATAATGTACCACACTTCTACCTCATATCAATTACTTTGTGTAAACTACGAAAGAATAACTTCTAGACGAAACCGATAAATTGGCGCACTCTCTGGTTTCCTATCAAATGATTAAAAACTATGATAACTATTTTGAGTTTATCATTATTGCATGAATAACAAAACTATAAAAATTAATTAATAAACATCTCACTTGCGTCATCACATAATATTTCTTTCAATTTAGCAAATTCAGTTATCTAAACTTTGACCTCATTATCCTATTTAATTTTTCTAAGCAACTATTATTGATTTTTTACTACTGATAAAATATTACGAAATTCAATAAAAAGGTTACAAAGTTGAAACAAATAACCTAATCATTTCCTATTGACGTATTCTATAAATCATGATAAAATTGTTCATGATAAAATAAAATTAAAATCGCAATATTTAACTAGTCCAAGTCGTTCATTCGTAGTAGATATTTCATCCTATTACGTTCATCTCATAATCTCATTTAGATTAAGTTCATTCTTTATTTTTAAGAGGACAACATATTGATTGATTTATAACATTTTCTGTTTATTTTCGTAAAACTGATTTAATAATACTGTCTAATAAATTGTACAAAGCTATAAAAATCTTATTTTCAAGTAAAACAACCACTAATTAAATTTAATGTTACTAATCACTCTAAAAATAAAATATAACTCATCTAAAATTATTGTGGCAGTACATACTACCACAAACCACGCTCACCAGCGACTGGCTCACCAACACCAGCAACCAAGCGCGCCGCACGCGCACGCACGCCAACGCAACGAGCAAGCAGGGGCGTGCTCACCAACACCAGCAACCAAGCGCGCCGCACGCGCACTCACGCCAAAACAACGAGCAAGCAGGGGCGTGCTCACCAACAGACAAACCCACCTCTGACCCGGGTAGTTGCAGCGACTTGTGGTCGCTATGTCTACCCTCTCACGCATTGTCTCAAAATTACCCGAGACGCACCGGAAGGGCGCGCCCGGGCGGGTCTAGCAAAAGGACCCCCGCGAGTCTGTCCCTATCTCCCTCCCTCGTGCCATATGGATAGAAGAAAACTTACAGGCCTACTTAATATATGACTTAAACACTACATGGCGAGAGAGAGATAGGACGGTAAGGTAGGAAAAGGGAAGGGGCGTCGGTGTCGGGTGAACATCTGAAACATAAACAGATCATTAAAAAAACTTAAATCTAACATGCACTTAAACTATAAACTTAACTAATGCGGTCCATGTCCAATACACAACACAACACTCACCTTCCGCGGACTCCCACCAGCGCGCCGGGGCCCGGGTAGCGGTACCGGTTCCCACGTTAAGGGAAAGAAGACGAAACAAACAACGGGCGATTCCGGGCGAGGTAACCGCGCGTCACTCTAAGTAATAGACAGACTAAAATTACAGAAAACTCGAGGGTCCGGGGAGCTCCCCGAGGGGAACGCCCGGTCCTTCCAATCGTTCCCATTTATCGACCCAGCTCTGAACGAAACGCTTGAACGCCGCGAAATTATCTTTGTTCCGGACGAAGTCCGAAAACCAAACCGGGTTAAAGCACTCACCGAGGCTGTCCAAGAGGACGCCTCGCTCGTCGTCTAAAAACCCGCACGACCAAATAATGTGCTCGGCCGTTTGATCACCGTACCCACAAGGGCACCGGGGGTCCTCGGCAAGCCCAAATTCAGCAAGCTTTCCTCTGAGCCTGCCGTGACCCCCCACAAGCTGGGTGGTATAGTGATCAAACGCGAGGAAATCGCACTTCATCCGAAACTCGACCGATGGGAAAAATGCGAAAGTTAAGCGACCGGTGCCTCCCGTTTCCCATCGCTCTTGCCAAACGCGTAGACTCTCTCTCTTCAGGCTCGCGCAACAGTCCCTGATGGAAGTAACACTGGGGTCGACGGTAATCGAGAAGTACTCGACCGCCAGGCCTTTGCGGACGCGGGCTCTAGCCCCGGACTCGCTGACCTCTAAGTCAGAAGGAAGCACTCCGGCAATTACGGGCAGGGCGAGTGTCGACGTCGTCCTATACCAGCTCACCAACACCAGCAACCAAGCGCGCCGCACGCGCACTCACGCCAAAACAACGAGCAAGCAGGGGCGTGCTCACCAACACCAGCAACCAAGCGCGCCGCACGCGCACTCACGCCAACGCAACGAGCAAGCAGGGGCGTGCTCACCAACACCAGCAACCAAGCGCGCCGCACGCGCACGCACGCCAACGCACCGAGCAAGCAGGGGCGTGCTCACCAACACCAGCAACCAAGCGCGCCGCACGCGCACTCACGCCAACGCAACGAGCAAGCAGGGGCGTGCTCACCAACACCAGCAACCAAGCGCGCCGCACGCGCACGCACGCCAACGCAACGAGCAAGCAGGGGCGTGTTCACCAACACCAGCGACCAAGCCGGCGCGTGCGCACGCACATCAACACAGCACGCGCAGCGTACGCATGAGAGGTTGCCAGCCTCGATATACGGCAAATTAAAAGTGCGCCAACGAACGCAGTCACCTCGACACATCCGTCGGACGCCTAAGAAAACAAACTACAAAGAGGTGCCTACCACTACACAGGTAACCGTCGTCACCGGCGTAGTGGTGAGACCCCCCCTACTATGCGAAGCCGCCGTCGCGCCCAGAGGTTGCCGAGACGGAACTCCTCGAAGAGGGACGACGACTTACTACCTCGAAGGCACCGCATAGTTTGACCTTTAGCGCCGCCGATCTCGAGGGGCGACGACCATTGGCCAGCTAAACGGCTACCGACGCATGCAAGTCTACAACTACACTGTCCGGCTCAGAAACTGCGCACTGCCCTTTCCTGTGCAGCCAACCTGATAGCCCCAATAAATTGGAACATTTACAGCGGGTGTACACTCTTTCCTGAGACCGGACACACCGAAAGCCCGTCCATGCAAGCGGATTCGGCGCAAGAGCGCCGCGAAGTGCAGGCCCGCACAGCGCGACGCACGCGCACCGAATGGCGACGATAGCGGGCGGCCGAACCAGCTGAGCCCGCACGCACACTAAGAGCCGCACACATACACTCGCAAACGCCGCGCGACCGGCCGGCTCCAGCGCGACACGTGCTGAGCGGTGATTGGCCAGCACTCGCGGCCGACGACATCGCGGGCGCCGAGTGAAGATGGCGTCGGTATAAAAGGGCGCGTACACACCCGACACAGCAGTTCTCCACCGGCACTACTCCGGCACTCTGCTAGAGAGCATTCACGACCGCAACGTTACCAGGCTTTTTCAAATACTCGTCAACAATATTATATTTTGTATAAGTAATTAAATTCGTAATAAATATTATTCTTCAAAAAGAGACTTATTACTCGAAATTTGTGGACTTTCTAGTAACCATACAAGAAACTCCGCAATATTATCAACAAAATCATTATCGATAATTATAAAAGAAATCTTTCTCCCCATACCAAAATTAAAATTGTCAAAACTAAATCTTTCTCTAGACAAGAAAATACTTATATTCTAGTTATCACTTTACCTACAAAATCCAAAGACATGGCTGTGGTCGTGGAGGTGGCCACGCATTATTTTGATTTGCTGTATGGACACATTGAGAAAACGGTGACTAAAGGAAGTGAAACTAAACTCGATAACATTAGCATCCAGTTCAATAGTGAATTTGATGAGTTTATGTTTGATTTGTGCAAGAGCACGTTGAAAGATAAAATCAGGAAACAGTCTAGTCCGAATATGCCTTCGACGGTGAAGTGTCTCCGACAGGAGAAGGAAGTTCTGCAGCGGGATACACTGTTGGAATTAGTCATGACTGAAATAAAGCATGTAATGGGCTTCAAAAAGGCTCCAAATGACGAAAAAGCCATCCAGTGGATTCCGATGCGCGGTGATCATATTGATGACATTCTGCGGCAGGAATTTAAGAAGAAGGACTCGGAGTGGACTTCCCTGGAAAACGAGGAGGTTGACGTCAAGGAGAAACTCGTTGATGATATTTTAAAAATGCTAATCAACGAAAGTGTTGATGATTTCTTGAAGATTTGTCAAAAGGAATGATTTCACTAAGCCATTATATTACATGTGATATTGTATTTGTAAATTAGGTATTTTCAGTCATTTTCTGACGATTATCGTTATCACGAGGTGTACGCTAGTACGCGAACAAACATCTACAGATCACGCTCCAATAGCAAGGTTGAACGTCTTCACAGTCATAAAAACAGCTCGATTGCAAGAGGGTCCACAGAAAACTGGTCAAATGAACTACCCACAGTAAAGAACGTATTGCGTGCAGAACTCCGTGGTGATAACAATACAAGTCCAGCAAACCTGACTTACGGTAAACAACTTCGTCTGCCAGAAGATTTCTTTGAAAAAAGCAAATAATCTCAACAACCAGATGACTTCACAGACCAGTCAAGAAACCACATTGTTATATATATACCTACCTCATAATTTTTCAACCTATCCCATCATAATTATAAGATCACTCACCTATAATGTACCACACTTCTACCTCATATCAATTACTTTGTGTAAACTACGAAAGAATAACTTCTAGACGAAACCGATAAATTGGCGCACTCTCTGGTTTCCTATCAAATGATTAAAAACTATGATAACTATTTTGAGTTTATCATTATTGCATGAATAACAAAACTATAAAAATTAATTAATAAACATCTCACTTGCGTCATCACATAATATTTCTTTCAATTTAGCAAATTCAGTTATCTAAACTTTGACCTCATTATCCTATTTAATTTTTCTAAGCAACTATTATTGATTTTTTACTACTGATAAAATATTACGAAATTCAATAAAAAGGTTACAAAGTTGAAACAAATAACCTAATCATTTCCTATTGACGTATTCTATAAATCATGATAAAATTGTTCATGATAAAATAAAATTAAAATCGCAATATTCAACTAGTCCAAGTCGTTCATTCGTAGTAAATATTTCATCCTATTACGTTCATCTCATAATCTCATTTAGATTAAGTTCATTCTTTATTTTTAAGAGGACAACATATTGATTGATTTATAATATTTTCTGTTTATTTTCGTAAAACTGATTTAGTAATACTGTCTAATAAATTTTACAAAGCTATAAAAATCTTATTTTCAAGTAAAACAAGCACTAATTAAATTTAATGTTACTAATCACTCTAAAAATAAAATATAACTCATCTAAAATTATCAACAAAATCATTATCGATAATTCTAAAAGAAATCTTTCTCCCCATACCAAAATTAAAATTGTCAAAACTAAATCTTTCTCTAGACAAGAAAATACTTATATTCTAGTTATCACTTTACCTACAAAATCAACCGTTTCACGTCTTCAAATAAACATATCAGAACTCAGACATTCTAAAGAACATCTGCTAACGCTTAACTTACACCAATAAATTAAATTCATTTATCAGGCTATAAAACATTCCTCTTTGCTAAAATACAGAACTCCAACTAAATAAAAATGACCTCAGAAAATAAACCAACTACTTCCCAAACAAACACATCAGATGTCAAAGTCAGCATTGATACTCTTCTCAAATTCATCCAACCTTTCAATGGTAACAGAGATACTTTAAGTGCATGGCTCACAAATTGTGACAGAGCATTTTCAATCGCTCAACCACAACAACTTCATACATTTGCATTCATCCTAAGCCGACTTCAAGATAAAGCACAATCCGTTTGCTCTAATACGATTTTTCCCGATTGGCAACACCTAAAAGAATTTTTAAAAACGCGCTTTCAAAAAAATGCTGATAAAAAACACCAAAATCATTTACTCATCAAACTTCAAAACTATAAAAAATAAAATAATTAACCAATTTCTCAATATATTCTCCGGATAGAAACTTCTCTCAAACGACTACTTACTTCAATCAAACAAACTTCTAATGATTCGAGACTTCTACGAGGAAAAATTGAAAACACCAATGATTTAGCTCTCCTTACATTCAAATTAGGCACAAATCCCCAGATAAGTCAAATGCTTAGGTATAGAAATCCAGGAAATTTAAATGAAGCCTTTAACATGGCCCTGGAGGAAGAAAAGATACAGTGGCTGATCAACTCTCAAAACCGCACTAATACATTTTGTAGCATATGTAATAAACTAGGACATAGTTCAAATAACTGTTATAAAAGGAAACCACAAAATTCCTACAATAGAAATGATAATAGACGTGACGTATTCACCAATTAAACACAAATAATGAAAATCGTGTTAACAAATCTCAACAATCAGAATATTTCTGTAACTATTGTAAAACATATGGTCACCTCATTCCTGCATGCGAAAAAAGAATTTTCAATAATCAAAAATACGGAAATACATCCAGCTTTAATCAACAACGTCCAGATTATCGAAATAAACCGACAGAAAATAATCGCAATCGTACCAATTACACTCCGCGAAATGACAATAATCGTAACAACTATGTCGCAAGAAACAGCGATAACCGTGTTAACCCTCAAACAACATCTCAACAAAAAATGAATCATTTAAACTTAAACCAACTCGGGAGGAAACCAATGATGAACCGGTGAGTCTATCACATATAACACAGGCATTATAAAAATATCCGATGACAAAAATAAAAATTCTCAAACCTATCACGTAAATCTACAACTATCCAACTCTAAACAAAATCTTAATTTTCTCGTAGATACACGTGCAAGTATATCCCTAATAAAAGCAGAATTTCTAGACGAAAACTGTCCTATTTATCAAAATGAAATACTTACTCTTAAAGGAATCATGAATTCCGAATCTATTTGCAAAACGTTAGGTTATGCAAATCTAACAATGTTCTTAAAAAATCGTGATATAAATCATAAATTTCATAAACAAAATCTTTCATTAAAATACGATGGCATTCTCGGAAACGACTTCTTCGAAAAATATCAAGTCAATATAGACTACTACCATAAAAAATTAGTCATAATAGATTCAGCTATCCCTTTATTAAATAACCATATAGATGACAAAGAAATTCTATATATTTTAAGTCCAAGAACTGAAACTTTGGTCAAATGCAATATAAGAAATCCCGAATTAAAAGAAGGATTGATTACGAACGTTCATTTACTAGATGGCGTTTACGTATCAAATACGATTACTTCAGTAGATAAAAACAGCCAAGCTTTTGTATTCATAATAAATACCTTGGAACGAATAGTAACAACAATAAAGAAATTAGATCTTGTATTGGAACCGTTAGAAAAAAATAATAATCTAAATCAAATGAAATCTAATGAATATCCAAACGGTATCCCCATGACGGTTCACGACGGTGGGCCACCCGAAAAGAATTCATCAATTTGTCATTCTAACGAGTATCAACATGGTCATCATGGTAATTCCGCGTCAGTTCTCTACGGTGGTAATTCCAAAACGAACTCAATTTCCTATATCACTAATCAAAATTAGAATTACAATGCAAAACTAGATCGTTTAAAACTAATTCGAACTGAACATCTCAACGAAGAAGAGAAAAATTCACTTCTAAAAATTTGCCGCGAATTCGAATCAATCATTCATGCCGAAGGCGATATTTTAACTTGTACTGATGAAATTTAGCACGAAATCATTACAAATTCACCAATACCTATTGCAACTAAAAGGTATAGGTATCTACTCTATCTATATATATCTATATATATATATATAACGATAATCGTCAGAAAATGACAGAAAATACCTAATTTACAAATACAATATCACATGTAATATAATGGCTTAGTGAAATCATTCCTTTTGAAAAATCTTCAAGAAATCATCAACACTTTCGTTGATTAGCATTTTTAAAATATCATCAACGAGTTTCTCCTTGACGTCAACCTCCTCGTTTTCCAGGGAAGTCCACTCCGAGTCCTTCTTCTTAAATTCCTGCCGCAGAATGTCATCAATATGATCACCGCGCATCGGAATCCACTGGATGGCTTTTTCGTCATTTGGAGCCTTTTTGAAGCCCATTACATGCTTTATTTCAGTCATGACTAATTCCAACAGTGTATCCCGCTACAGAACTTCCTTCTCCTGTCGGAGACACTTCACCGTCGACGGCATATTCGGACTAGACTGTTTCCTGATTTTATCTTTCAACGTGCTCTTGCACAAATCAAACATAAACTCATCAAATTCACTATTGAACTGGATGCTAATGTTATCGAGTTTAGTTTCACTTCCTTTAGTCACCGTTTTCTCAATGTGTCCATACAGCAAATCAAAATAATGCGTGGCCACCTCCACGACCACAGCCATGTCTTTGGGGAAACTCCCGACCGGTGCATCGGTGTTCGATCCCGGTGCAGAGCTCATGGTGGCTGGGGGAGTTTAGGGCGGTGGAGGCTTGTCAGGCGACACCTGCGATCGCTTCTTCTCCAATGCTTGCTCCAATTTAATCTGTTAACAAAAACAGACATCATTTTTATTATAATACTTTTTTACAAGGTTTTCAAAAATTACTAAATATTTATACTTTACCACATAAAAATTAATATTATATTGCTGAACATTCAGATTTTTTTAAAAGGCTTTTTTATGCTGTTAAAAGGACTCCTGAAAGTATTAAATTTATTGTTTTTTTTTATTTAATTTTATGCTACTTTAGTTTTAGTATAATAAAGTATAATAAAGTAAAAAAAATATTAACGTTTTTCTATCTTAGAGAATACGATTTAAACTTTTACATATTTATTAAGGAAGTTTTTCTATGTGCTATTTACTTATTTAGAAAAAAACTAATATAATAAACATTCTATCCCGTTATCGCTGTAAAGACAGGTGCCGTTTCCGGGTAAATCCGTTACCGTCTTAATGCATTTCTATTAATATATAAAAGTATGGCATGTCGTGTATACCTGAAATAATCACTAATCAATTAATTAATTAATTAGTAATTAATTAGTTTTTTATTCATTTTAGTTCAGTTTTGACATTTGATTGTTTATGACCACGAAAATCTTTCAAAGATTTTTCTCGCATTTTGATAATAAGTATCAAATTTTTGGCTCGTCTGCTTTCATCTTGAATTAGGATATTTAACTAGAAAAATATTCTACAATTAAATTTATTTATTTAAAAAAATAATGCAAGAATTTTGAAGCTAGAATTATATCATTCATTGGGTGATACACGTTAGACTGTTGTTATTATGTTTCTGCATAATGAGCTTACAATAATAAAATCAAGAGTTGGGGTAGTCCAGCCGGAGGATTTAATAAGAAATAAAAGGGCAATAAGATTGCATATCTAAAGTGGAATGTATCACATTTTGAGGGTAAATTGAAGGAGACATGATAAAGGATTTTATCTTTATATAAAACCTTAATGGATCATAAATGATTTTAATTTTTAAACGTCCTGAATATAATATTAGCTTATCCAAACTTGCTTATTCAAAGTAAAGTAATAATGATCGAAGAGACAACTGAATTTAAGGCATTCTGTTTGTAGTCTAATATGTTATATTAATTACCTATTCATTGGTTTCCGTTTATTCTCAATATTACAAAGCTTTAATTTATCAATTATTTTAACTAACACTAAATTTATAAATATGAGAAGATACTTTTTAAGACAAAAGATAGAAATTGTTTTTTTATAGGCTATTTGCTTGTGCTAGTTAAGGGAGATGGTGGTAATGAAGCATTAAAAATAAACTTAACAATCGTAAAAATTCCTTTTTAGAGACTGAATTGTTTTTAATAATTAAATCCTGAACATTGTAGTCCCCGCCCAATTGGAGTTCGTTATTTATACTTTTAGAATACTGTAACTCATATGTAGAATCAACTAGATAGAAGTCGTCGTTGGTACATTTTTCTGTTAATGCTCCTTTACTATTTTCTTCAATATTATTAATAGATGTGCTGTCGATTCTTTGTAATAATTCTATAGATGAATCTAAGAAATTAAGCTCTTTGTAAAATTGACCGGATAGAAAATTTTGAGGTTTGTATGATAAATCATCGGATCTTACCAATTTTTTCACAATATCAGATGGTTTCCTTCCCCGTTTTTTCCTTCCCCGTTTTCGTGATTGGAGCTTTAGTGGATTTTCCTCAACAACATTGTTTTCTTGATTGTGAAGACCGAAAGCTAGATGTTCATCATTTATATCAAGGGTAACTGGATTTTCTTCAACAACATTGTTTTCTTGATTGTGAAGAACGAAAGTTGGATGTTCATCATTTATATCAAGGGTAACTGGATTTTCTTCAACAACATTGTTTTCTTGATTGTGAAGACCGAAAGCTAGATGTTCATCATTTATATCAAGGGTAACTGGATTTTCTTCAACAACATTGTTTTCTTGATTGTGAAGAACGAAAGCTGGATGTTCATCATTAATATCAAGGTTAACTGGATTTTCCTCAACAACATTGTTTTCTTGATTGTGAAGAACGAAAGCTAGATGTTCATCATTTATATCAAGGGTAACTGGATTTTCTTCAACAACATTGTTTTCTTGATTGTGAAGAACGAAAGTTGGATGTTCATCATTTATATCAAGGGTAACTGGATTTTCTTCAACAACATTGTTTTCTTGATTGTGAAGAACGAAAGCTGGATGTTCATCATTAATATCAAGGTTAACTGGATTTTCTTCAACAACATTGTTTTCTTGATTGTGAAGAACGAAAGTTGGATGTTCATCATTTATATCAAGGGTAACTGGATTTTCTTCAACAACATTGTTTTCTTGATTGTGAAGAACGAAAGTTGGATGTTCATCATTTATATCAAGGGTAACTGGATTTTCTTCAACAACATTGTTTTCTTGATTGTGAAGAACGAAAGTTGGATGTTCATCATTTATATCAAGGGTAACTGGATTTTCTTCAACAACATTGTTTTCTTGATTGTGAAGAACGAAAGCTGGATGTTCATCATTTATATCAAGGGTAACTGGATTTTCTTCAACAACATTGTTTTCTTGATTGTGAAGACCGAAAGCTAGATGTTCATCATTTATATCAAGGGTAACTGGATTTTCTTCAACAACATTGTTTTCTTGATTGTGAAGAACGAAAGCTGGATGTTCATCATTTATATCAAGGGTAACTGGATTTTCTTCAACAACATTGTTTTCTTGATTGTGAAGACCGAAAGCTAGATGTTCATCATTTATATCAAGGGTAACTGGATTTTCTTCAACAACATTGTTTTCTTGATTGTGAAGAACGAAAGCTGGATGTTCATCATTAATATCAAGGTTAACTGGATTTTCCTCAACAACATTGTTTTCTTGATTGTGAAGAACGAAAGCTAGATGTTCATCATTTATATCAAGGGTAACTGGATTTTCTTCAACAACATTGTTTTCTTGATTGTGAAGAACGAAAGTTGGATGTTCATCATTTATATCAAGGGTAACTGGATTTTCTTCAACAACATTGTTTTCTTGATTGTGAAGAACGAAAGCTGGATGTTCATCATTAATATCAAGGTTAACTGGATTTTCTTCAACAACATTGTTTTCTTGATTGTGAAGAACGAAAGTTGGATGTTCATCATTTATATCAAGGGTAACTGGATTTTCTTCAACAACATTGTTTTCTTGATTGTGAAGAACGAAAGCTAGATGTTCATCATTTATATCAAGGGTAACTGGATTTTCTTCAACAACATTGTTTTCTTGATTGTGAAGAACGAAAGCTGGATGTTCATCATTAATATCAAGGTTAACTGGATTTTCCTCAACAACATTGTTTTCTTGATTGTGAAGAACGAAAGCTAGATGTTCATCATTTATATCAAGGGTAACTGGATTTTCTTCAACAACATTGTTTTCTTGATTGTGAAGAACGAAAGTTGGATGTTCATCATTTATATCAAGGGTAACTGGATTTTCTTCAACAACATTGTTTTCTTGATTGTGAAGAACGAAAGCTGGATGTTCATCATTAATATCAAGGTTAACTGGATTTTCTTCAACAACATTGTTTTCTTGATTGTGAAGAACGAAAGCTAGATGTTCATCATTTATATCAAGGGTAACTGGATTTTCTTCAACAACATTGTTTTCTTGATTGTGAAGACCGAAAGCTAGATGTTCATCATTTATATCAAGGGTAACTGGATTTTCCTCAACAACATTGTTTTCTTGATTGTGAAGAACGAAAGCTAGATGTTCATCATTTATATCAAGGGTAACTGGATTTTCTTCAACAACATTGTTTTCTTGATTGTGAAGAACGAAAGTTGGATGTTCATCATTTATATCAAGGGTAACTGGATTTTCTTCAACAACATTGTTTTCTTGATTGTGAAGACCGAAAGCTAGATGTTCATCATTTATATCAAGGGTAACTGGATTTTCTTCAACAACATTGTTTTCTTGATTGTGAAGAACGAAAGCTGGATGTTCATCATTAATATCAAGGTTAACTGGATTTTCCTCAACAACATTGTTTTCTTGATTGTGAAGAACGAAAGCTAGATGTTCATCATTTATATCAAGGGTAACTGGATTTTCTTCAACAACATTGTTTTCTTGATTGTGAAGAACGAAAGCTAGATGTTCATCATTTATATCAAGGGTAACTGGATTTTCTTCAACAACATTGTTTTCTTGATTGTGAAGAACGAAAGTTGGATGTTCATCATTAATATCAAGGTTAACTGGATTTTCTTCAACAACATTGTTTTCTTGATTGTGAAGACCGAAAGCTGGATATTCATCATTTATATCTTCTTTCGCAAGGTCTGGAAACTTTATTTTCCGACGCCTAAAACAAAATACATTTATTTATAATTATATTAGTTTAAGTAAAAATAAATTATAAAACAAGTCAACGACTGATTTGACGCGACAAGCGGGGCAAGAAAGTCTATGAAGCAATATACAGGTTGTTAGAAGACCATTTCCGAAGACGTGAGGGCTTATGTGTAGGAAATGATATTAAACAATGATAGGAAACAAAATTTATCAACCGATGGTGTAAATTTTGTCAGTGTGCGAATTCTTGATCTTTATATTATTTTCACGTTAAGTTTACATTATTTTGATATAGGTTATTAACAAATAACACTAGAAATCGCAGGATTTTTTTAATTAACAGGTTTTTTTTTCAGCCACGGTAAATAACGAAGAAAAAGAAAATGTTATTACAGCTCAATCAGTTCAATCAGAAATATATTCAGTACAATATGTCAGTGAAATTCTTAGTAAAATTCCAAAAAAAAAAGAATGTTTCTTCTTTTTCTTGAACCGACTGATTTAGAAAACACCTTGTTATTATTGAAATTTCGCAGTTGAGTTACCATTTATAAGAATTAAATTTCTTCGATTCCATTTCAAATGTAAAAACAATTACAAGTCTGCTTACAAAGACAACGGCGCACAGACGTCCGGATTCAGTTTTTACGGGGCCAAAAATACAAACATTCAATATTTTTTTTAGCGCTAAACCAAAATTATTTTAGTTTTACAAGATATGACGGGAAACACTAGCAAACATAACAACCACCTCGCAATGCGCGTTAAGTGTTTCCGTCGGACGCGGTCAATTCGGACCTATTTTCTAATTTTTTTATGAAAAAGTATTTCAGTGTTAATAAGGATTTTACAGACGGAGTTACGACGTAGACATATACTTTCATTACAATTTTCGTCAATTAATGAAGATATATATAATTTAAATTAAAACTATGTTTACGTCAATGGAAGGAGCCTTAGTGGATTTTCATTTACAACATTGTTTTCTTGATTGTGAAGACCGAAAGCTGGATATACATCATTTATATCTTCTTTGGCAAGGCCTGGAAACTTTTTTTTCCGACGCCTAAAACAAAATACATTTATTTATAATTATATTAGTTTAAGTAAAAATAAACTATAAAACAAGTCAACGACTGATTTGACGCGACAAGCGGGGCAAGAAAGTCTATGAAGCAATATACAGGTTGTTAGAAGACCATTTCCGAAGACGTGAGGGCTTATGTGTAGGAAATGATATTAAACAATGATAGGATACAAAATTTATCAACCGATGGTGTAAATTTAGTCAGTGTGCGAATTCTTGATCTTTATACAATTTTCACATTAAGTTTACATTATTTTGATATAGGTTATTAGCAAATAACACTAGAAATCGCAGGATTTCTTAAATTAACAGGTTTTTTTTTCAGCCACGGTAAATAACGAAGAAAAAGAAAATGTTATTACAGCTCAATCAGTTCAATCAGAAATATATTCAGTACAATATGTCAGTGAAATTCTTAGTAAAATTCCAAAAAAAAAGAATGTTTCTTCTTTTTCTTGAACCGACTGATTTAGAAAACACCTTGTTATTATTGAAATTTCGCAGTTGAGTTACCATTTATAAGAATTAAATTTCTTCGATTCCATTTCAAATGTAAAAACAATTACAAGTCTGCTTACAAAGACAACGGCGCACAGACGTCCGGATTCAGTTTTTACGGGGCCAAAAATACAAACATTCAATATTTTTTTTAGCGCTAAACCAAAATTATTTTAGTTTTACAAGATATGACGGGAAACACTAGCAAACATAACAACCACCTCGCAATGCGCGTTAAGTGTTTCCGTCGGACGCGGTCAATTCGGACCTATTTTCTAATTTTTTTATGAAAAAGTATTTCAGTGTTAATAAGGATTTTACAGACGGAGTTACGACGTAGACATATACTTTCATTACAATTTTCGTCAATTAATGAAGATATATATAATTTAAATTAAAACTTTGTTTACGTCAATGGAAGGAGCCTTAGTGGATTTTCATTTACAACATTGTTTTCTTGATTGTGAAGACCGAAAGCTGGATATACATCATTTATATCTTCTTTGGCAAGGCCTGGAAACTTTTTTTTCCGACGCCTAAAACAAAATACATTTATTTATAATTATATTAGTTTAAGTAAAAATAAACTATAAAACAAGTCAACGACTGATTTGACGCGACAAGCGGGGCAAGAAAGTCTATGAAGCAATATACAGGTTGTTAGAAGACCATTTCCGAAGACGTGAGGGCTTATGTGTAGGAAATGATATTAAACAATGATAGGAAACAAAATTTATCAACCGATGGTGTAAATTTTGTCAGTGTGCGAATTCTTGATTTTATATTATTTTCACGTTAAGTTTACATTATTTTGATATAGGTTATTAGTAAATAACACTAGAAATCGCAGGATTTTTTTAATTAACAGGTTTTTTTTTCAGCCACGGTAAATAACGAAGAAAAAGAAAATGTTATTACAGCTCAATCAGTTCAATCAGAAATATATTCAGTACAATATGTAAGTGAAATTCTTAGTAAAATTCCAAAAAAAAAGAATGTTTCTTCTTTTTCTTGAACCGACTGATTTAGAAAACACCTTGTTATTATTGAAATTTCGCAGTTGAGTTACCATTTATAAGAATTAAATTTCTTCGATTCCATTTCAAATGTAAAAACAATTACAAGTCTGCTTACAAAGACAACGGCGCACAGACGTCCGGATTCAGTTTTTACGGGGCCAAAAATACAAACATTCAATATTTTTTTTAGCGCTATACCAAAATTATTTTAGTTTTACAAGATATGACGGAAAACACTAGCAAACATAACAACCACCTCGCAATGCGCGTTAAGTGTTTCCGTCGGACGCGGTCAATTCGGACCTATTTTCTAATTTTTTTATGAAAAAGTATTTCAGTGTTAATAAGGATTTTACAGACAGAGTTACGACGTAGACATATACTTTCATTACAATTTTCGTCAATTAATGAAGATATATATAATTTAAATTAAAACTATGTTTACGTCAATGGAAGGAGCCTTAGTGGATTTTCATTTACAACATTGTTTTCTTGATTGTGAAGACCGAAAGCTGGATATACATCATTTATATCTTCTTTGGCAAGGCCTGGAAACTTTTTTTTCCGACGCCTAAAACAAAATACATTTATTTATAATTATATTAGTTTAAGTAAAAATAAACTATAAAACAAGTCAACGACTGATTTGACGCGACAAGCGGGGCAAGAAAGTCTATGAAGTAATATACAGGTTGTTAGAAGACCATTTCCGAAGACGTGAGGGCTTATGTGTAGGAAATGATATTAAACAATGATAGGAAACAAAATTTATCAACCGATGGTGTAAATTTTGTCAGTGTGCGAATTCTTGATCTTTATATTATTTTCACGTTAAGTTTACATTATTTTGATATAGGTTATTAACAAATAACACTAGAAATCGCAGGATTTTTTTAATTAACAGTTTTTTTTTTTCAGCCACGGTAAATAACGAAGAAAAAGAAAATGTTATTACAGCTCAATCAGTTCAATCAGAAATATATTCAGTACAATATGTCAGTGAAATTCTTAGTAAAATTCCAAAAAAAAAGAATGTTTCTTCTTTTTCTTGAACCGACTGATTTAGAAAACACCTTGTTATTATTGAAATTTCGCAGTTGAGTTACCATTTATAAGAATTAAATTTCTTCGATTCCATTTCAAATGTAAAAACAATTACAAGTCTGCTTACAAAGACAACGGCGCACAGACGTCCGGATTCAGTTTTTACGGGGCCAAAAATACAAACATTCAATATTTTTTTTAGCGCTAAACCAAAATTATTTTAGTTTTACAAGATATGACGGGAAACACTAGCAAACATAACAACCACCTCGCAATGCGCGTTAAGTGTTTCCGTCGGACGCGGTCAATTCGGACCTATTTTCTAATTTTTTTATGAAAAAGTATTTCAGTGTTAATAAGGATTTTACAGACGGAGTTACGACGTAGACATATACTTTCATTACAATTTTCGTCAATTAATGAAGATATATATAATTTAAATTAAAACTTTGTTTACGTCAATGGAAGGAGCCTTAGTGGATTTTCATTTACAACATTGTTTTCTTGATTGTGAAGACCGAAAGCTGGATATTCATCATTTATATCTTCTTTGGCAAGGCCTGGAAACTTTTTTTTCCGACGCCTAAAACAAAATACATTTATCTTATAATTATATTAGTTTAAGTAAAAATAAACTATAAAACAAGTCAACGACTGATTTGACGCGACAAGCGGGGCAAGAAAGTCTATGAAGCAATATACAGGTTGTTAGAAGACCATTTCCGAAGACGTGAGGGCTTATGTGTAGGAAATGATATTAAACAATGATAGGAAACAAAATTTATCAACCGATGGTGTAAATTTTGTCAGTGTGCGAATTCTTGATCTTTATATTATTTTCACGTTAAGTTTACATTATTTTGATATAGGTTATTAACAAATAACACTAGAAATCGCAGGATTTTTTTAATTAACAGGTTTTTTTTTCAGCCACGGTAAATAACGAAGAAAAAGAAAATGTTATTACAGCTCAATCAGTTCAATCAGAAATATATTCAGTACAATATGTCAGTGAAATTCTTAGTAAAATTCCAAAAAAAAAGAATGTTTCTTCTTTTTCTTGAACCGACTGATTTAGAAAACACCTTGTTATTATTGAAATTTCGCAGTTGAGTTACCATTTATAAGAATTAAATTTCTTCGATTCCATTTCAAATGTAAAAACAATTACAAGTCTGCTTACAAAGACAACGGCGCACAGACGTCCGGATTCAATTTTTACGGGGCCAAAAATACAAACATTCAATATTTTTTTTAGCGCTAAACCAAAATTATTTTAGTTTTACAAGATATGACGGGAAACACTAGCAAACATAACAACCACCTCGCAATGCGCGTTAACTGTTTCCGTCGGACGCGGTCAATTCGGACCTATTTTCTAATTTTTTTATGAAAAAGTATTTCAGTGTTAATAAGGATTTTACAGACGGAGTTACGACGTAGACATATACTTTCATTACAATTTTCGTCAATTAATGAAGATATATATAATTTAAATTAAAACTTTGTTTACGTCAATGGAAGGAGCCTTAGTGGATTTTCATTTACAACATTGTTTTCTTGATTGTGAAGACCGAAAGCTGGATATTCATCATTTATATCTTCTTTGGCAAGGCCTGGAAACTTTTTTTTCCGACGCCTAAAACAAAATACATTTATCTTATAATTATATTAGTTTAAGTAAAAATAAACTATAAAACAAGTCAACGACTGATTTGACGCGACAAGCGGGGCAAGAAAGTCTATGAAGCAATATACAGGTTGTTAGAAGACCATTTCCGAAGACGTGAGGGCTTATGTGTAGGAAATGATATTAAACAATGATAGGAAACAAAATTTATCAACCGATGGTGTAAATTTTGTCAGTGTGCGAATTCTTGATCTTTATATTATTTTCACGTTAAGTTTACATTATTTTGATATAGGTTATTAGCAAATAACACTAGAAATCGCAGGATTTTTTTAATTAACAGGTTTTTTTTTCAGCCACGGTAAATAACGAAGAAAAAGAAAATGTTATTACAGCTCAATCAGTTCAATCAGAAATATATTCAGTACAATATGTCAGTGAAATTCTTAGTAAAATTCCAAAAAAAAAGAATGTTTCTTCTTTTTCTTGAACCGACTGATTTAGAAAACACCTTGTTATTATTGAAATTTCGCAGTTGAGTTACCATTTATAAGAATTAAATTTCTTCGATTCCATTTCAAATGTAAAAACAATTACAAGTCTGCTTACAAAGACAACGGCGCACAGACGTCCGGATTCAGTTTTTACGGGGCCAAAAATACAAACATTCAATATTTTTTTTAGCGCTAAACCAAAATTATTTTAGTTTTACAAGATATGACGGGAAACACTAGCAAACATAACAACCACCTCGCAATGCGCGTTAAGTGTTTCCGTCGGACGCGGTCAATTCGGACCTATTTTCTAATTTTTTTATGAAAAAGTATTTCAGTGTTAATAAGGATTTTACAGACGGAGTTACGACGTAGACATATACTTTCATTACAATTTTCGTCAATTAATGAAGATATATATAATTTAAATTAAAACTTTGTTTACGTCAATGGAAGGAGCCTTAGTGGATTTTCATTTACAACATTGTTTTCTTGATTGTGAAGACCGAAAGCTGGATATACATCATTTATATCTTCTTTGGCAAGGCCTGGAAACTTTTTTTTCCGACGCCTAAAACAAAATACATTTATTTATAATTATATTAGTTTAAGTAAAAATAAACTATAAAACAAGTCAACGACTGATTTGACGCGACAAGCGGGGCAAGAAAGTCTATGAAGCAATATACAGGTTGTTAGAAGACCATTTCCGAAGACGTGAGGGCTTATGTGTAGGAAATGATATTAAACAATGATAGGAAACAAAATTTATCAACCGATGGTGTAAATTTTGTCAGTGTGCGAATTCTTGATCTTTATATTATTTTCACGTTAAGTTTACATTATTTTGATATAGGTTATTAGCAAATAACACTAGAAATCGCAGGATTTTTTTAATTAACAGGTTTTTTTTCAGCCACGGTAAATAACGAAGAAAAAGAAAATGTTATTACAGCTCAATCAGTTCAATCAGAAATATATTCAGTACAATATGTCAGTGAAATTCTTAGTAAAATTCCAAAAAAAAAAGAATGTTTCTTCTTTTTCTTGAACCGACTGATTTAGAAAACACCTTGTTATTATTGAAATTTCGCAGTTGAGTTACCATTTATAAGAATTAAATTTCTTCGATTCCATTTCAAATGTAAAAACAATTACAAGTCTGCTTACAAAGACAACGGCGCACAGACGTCCGGATTCAGTTTTTACGGGGCCAAAAATACAAACATTCAATATTTTTTTTAGCGCTAAACCAAAATTATTTTAGTTTTACAAGATATGACGGGAAACACTAGCAAACATAACAACCACCTCGCAATGCGCGTTAAGTGTTTCCGTCGGACGCGGTCAATTCGGACCTATTTTCTAATTTTTTTATGAAAAAGTATTTCAGTGTTAATAAGGATTTTACAGACGGAGTTACGACGTAGACATATACTTTCATTACAATTTTCGTCAATTAATGAAGATATATATAATTTAAATTAAAACTTTGTTTACGTCAATGGAAGGAGCCTTAGTGGATTTTCATTTACAACATTGTTTTCTTGATTGTGAAGACCGAAAGCTGGATATACATCATTTATATCTTCTTTGGCAAGGCCTGGAAACTTTTTTTTCCGACGCCTAAAACAAAATACATTTATTTATAATTATATTAGTTTAAGTAAAAATAAACTATAAAACAAGTCAACGACTGATTTGACGCGACAAGCGGGGCAAGAAAGTCTATGAAGCAATATACAGGTTGTTAGAAGACCATTTCCGAAGACGTGAGGGCTTATGTGTAGGAAATGATATTAAACAATGATAGGAAACAAAATTTATCAACCGATGGTGTAAATTTTGTCAGTGTGCGAATTCTTGATCTTTATATTATTTTCACGTTAAGTTTACATTATTTTGATATAGGTTATTAGCAAATAACACTAGAAATCGCAGGATTTTTTTAATTAACAGGTTTTTTTTCAGCCACGGTAAATAACGAAGAAAAAGAAAATGTTATTACAGCTCAATCAGTTCAATCAGAAATATATTCAGTACAATATGTCAGTGAAATTCTTAGTAAAATTCCAAAAAAAAAAGAATGTTTCTTCTTTTTCTTGAACCGACTGATTTAGAAAACACCTTGTTATTATTGAAATTTCGCAGTTGAGTTACCATTTATAAGAATTAAATTTCTTCGATTCCATTTCAAATGTAAAAACAATTACAAGTCTGCTTACAAAGACAACGGCGCACAGACGTCCGGATTCAGTTTTTACGGGGCCAAAAATACAAACATTCAATATTTTTTTTAGCGCTAAACCAAAATTATTTTAGTTTTACAAGATATGACGGGAAACACTAGCAAACATAACAACCACCTCGCAATGCGCGTTAAGTGTTTCCGTCGGACGCGGTCAATTCGGACCTATTTTCTAATTTTTTTATGAAAAAGTATTTCAGTGTTAATAAGGATTTTACAGACGGAGTTACGACGTAGACATATACTTTTATTACAATTTTCGTCAATTAATGAAGATATATATAATTTAAATTAAAACTTTGTTTACGTCAATGGAAGGAGCCTTAGTGGATTTTCATTTACAACATTGTTTTCTTGATTGTGAAGACCGAAAGCTGGATATACATCATTTATATCTTCTTTGGCAAGGCCTGGAAACTTTTTTTTCCGACGCCTAAAACAAAATACATTTATTTATAATTATATTAGTTTAAGTAAAAATAAACTATAAAACAAGTCAACGACTGATTTGACGCGACAAGCGGGGCAAGAAAGTCTATGAAGCAATATACAGGTTGTTAGAAGACCATTTCCGAAGACGTGAGGGCTTATGTGTAGGAAATGATATTAAACAATGATAGGAAACAAAATTTATCAACCGATGGTGTAAATTTTGTCAGTGTGCGAATTCTTGATCTTTATATTATTTTCACGTTAAGTTTACATTATTTTGATATAGGTTATTAGCAAATAACACTAGAAATCGCAGGATTTTTTTAATTAACAGGTTTTTTTTTCAGCCACGGTAAATAACGAAGAAAAAGAAAATGTTATTACAGCTCAATCAGTTCAATCAGAAATATATTCAGTACAATATGTCAGTGAAATTCTTAGTAAAATTCCAAAAAAAAAGAATGTTTCTTCTTTTTCTTGAACCGACTGATTTAGAAAACACCTTGTTATTATTGAAATTTCGCAGTTGAGTTACCATTTATAAGAATTAAATTTCTTCGATTCCATTTCAAATGTAAAAACAATTACAAGTCTGCTTACAAAGACAACGGCGCACAGACGTCCGGATTCAGTTTTTACGGGGCCAAAAATACAAACATTCAATATTTTTTTTAGCGCTAAACCAAAATTATTTTAGTTTTACAAGATATGACGGGAAACACTAGCAAACATAACAACCACCTCGCAATGCGCGTTAAGTGTTTCCGTCGGACGCGGTCAATTCGGACCTATTTTCTAATTTTTTTATGAAAAAGTATTTCAGTGTTAATAAGGATTTTACAGACGGAGTTACGACGTAGACATATACTTTCATTACAATTTTCGTCAATTAATGAAGATATATATAATTTAAATTAAAACTTTGTTTACGTCAATGGAAGGAGCCTTAGTGGATTTTCATTTACAACATTGTTTTCTTGATTGTGAAGACCGAAAGCTGGATATTCATCATTTATATCTTCTTTCGCAAGGTCTGGAAACTTTATTTTCCGACGCCTAAAACAAAATACATTTATTTATAATTATATTAGTTTAAGTAAAAATAAACTATAAAACAAGTCAACGACTGATTTGACGCGACAAGCGGGGCAAGAAAGTCTATGAAGCAATATACAGGTTGTTAGAAGACCATTTCCGAAGACGTGAGGGCTTATGTGTAGGAAATGATATTAAACAATGATAGGAAACAAAATTTATCAACCGATGGTGTAAATTTTGTCAGTGTGCGAATTCTTGATCTTTATATTATTTTCACGTTAAGTTTACATTATTTTGATATAGGTTATTAGCAAATAACACTAGAAATCGCAGGATTTTTTTAATTAACAGGTTTTTTTTTCAGCCACGGTAAATAACGAAGAAAAAGAAAATGTTATTACAGCTCAATCAGTTCAATCAGAAATATATTCAGTACAATATGTCAATGAAATTCTTAGTAAAATTCCAAAAAAAAAGAATGTTTCTTCTTTTTCTTGAACCGACTGATTTAGAAAACACCTTGTTATTATTGAAATTTCGCAGTTGAGTTACCATTTATAAGAATTAAATTTCTTCGATTCCATTTCAAATGTAAAAACAATTACAAGTCTGCTTACAAAGACAACGGCGCACAGACGTCCGGATTCAGTTTTTACGGGGCCAAAAATACAAACATTCAATATTTTTTTTAGCGCTAAACCAAAATTATTTTAGTTTTACAAGATATGACGGGAAACACTAGCAAACATAACAACCACCTCGCAATGCGCGTTAAGTGTTTCCGTCGGACGCGGTCAATTCGGACCTATTTTCTAATTTTTTTATGAAAAAGTATTTCAGTGTTAATAAGGATTTTACAGACGGAGTTACGACGTAGACATATACTTTCATTACAATTTTCGTCAATTAATGAAGATATATATAATTTAAATTAAAACTTTGTTTACGTCAATGGAAGGAGCCTTAGTGGATTTTCATTTACAACATTGTTTTCTTGATTGTGAAGACCGAAAGCTGGATATTCATCATTTATATCTTCTTTCGCAAGGCCTGGAAACTTTATTTTCCGATGCCTAAAACAAAATACATTTATTTATAATTATATTAGTTTAAGTAAAAATAAACTATAAAACAAGTAAACGACTGATTTGACGCGACAAGCGGGGCAAGAAAGTCTATGAAGCAATATACAGGTTGTTAGAAGACCATTTCCGAAGACGTGAGGGCTTATGTGTAGGAAATGATATTAAACAATGATAGGAAACAAAATTTATCAACCGATGGTGTAAATTTTGTCAGTGTGCGAATTCTTGATCTTTATATTATTTTCACGTTAAGTTTACATTATTTTGATATAGGTTATTAGCAAATAACACTAGAAATCGCAGGATTTTTTTAATTAACCGGTTTTTTTTCAGCCACGGTAAATAACGAAGAAAAAGAAAATGTTATTACAGCTCAATCAGTTCAATCAGAAATATATTCAGTACAATATGTCAGTGAAATTCTTAGTAAAATTCCAAAAAAAAAGAATGTTTCTTCTTTTTCTTGAACCGACTGATTTAGAAAACACCTTGTTATTATTGAAATTTCGCAGTTGAGTTACCATTTATAAGAATTAAATTTCTTCGATTCCATTTCAAATGTAAAAACAATTACAAGTCTGCTTACAAAGACAACGGCGCACAGACGTCCGGATTCAGTTTTTACGGGGCCAAAAATACAAACATTCAATATTTTTTTTAGCGCTAAACCAAAATTATTTTAGTTTTACAAGATATGACGGGAAACACTAGCAAACATAACAACCACCTCGCAATGCGCGTTAAGTGTTTCCGTCGGACGCGGTCAATTCGGACCTATTTTCTAATTTTTTTATGAAAAAGTATTTCAGTGTTAATAAGGATTTTACAGATGGAGTTACGACGTAGACATATACTTTCATTACAATTTTCGTCAATTAATGAAGATATATATAATTTAAATTAAAACTTTGTTTACGTCAATGGAAGGAGCCTTAGTGGATTTTCATTTACAACATTGTTTTCTTGATTGTGAAGACCGAAAGCTGGATATACATCATTTATATCTTCTTTCGCAAGGCCTGGAAACTTTATTTTCCGACGCCTAAAACAAAATACATTTATTTATAATTATGTAAATGTATATTAAATGTAAAAGTGTAAGATTGATAAAAAATAGGCTTAATATGTAATACTTTTCACAAAAAAATAATTTTATTCTTTATGGATTTATGGCCCTTATATTGTATTTGCCAAATAAAATAAATATACATTTGGTATATACATAGAAAACAAACATGAATTACTTACTACAAATAGACAAATAGGATAACAGACATTTAAACATTTAGAAATTTGACGCTTAAACTCACTCAAATTAGAACTAAATATATCAATCTCATTATTATTAGAAAGTTTATTATACACATTAATAATAATAATATTAATTTATTTCTTTCTAAGTACATGCCTCACAAATACGTTCACTTCATTATACCTATCAATCAGCCTACAATCTTACATGATAAATATACATTTTACAATAATTGTTTAATGTAATCTACCTTCAATTATCGTAGGTAGTCCGCCCAGTACTGACTGGGCGGACTTTTTATTCATAGCGTGCCAAATGTGTGTGTGTGTGAGCCCGCTAGTTGCCAGGCTAAGAGTACTGTGCTATTGCACCAGAAAACCTGTTCTGCAATAGCGACAGAAGCGCGTATACTATATTGTATTAATGTTGGCGCATTACCGATCAATATAAAGCTCTATTTTTTTTATATTTTAATGTCATTTAGTGAAAAATAAAGTGTATGTAAGATATAAAAATTATAATTCTATAAAAAGCGTAAATCAAGTAAAAATAATAATTTACTATAATATAAAATTATCCTAGGCCTAAATATTTTTTAATATTAATTGTAGATTTTCATTTTAATTGCTATGCTCGTTATCATTATTGTATTTTGTTGTAAATTAGGTGTTCGGATTTCGACCTTCCTATATCTAAAAGCCAGTCAGTAAGCATTGTTCTAAAACTATTTCGTGTGGCTTGTCTTACATACTTTGTAGGAGTTTTGGCAGTAATTTCTTTTGCATATGGCCAGATGAAAAGGCTCTTTATCTCTAGTAAATCGAGAGTGAACAAGATATTTAATCAAAGCAGTTAGTTCCGTGCATTTAACAAAATTATTTAAGATTCTGTATAAATACTGTCGCGGGAAATAATGCAATAATTTTTTAGTGTATTCAATAATTCAATAATACACTGCTCTACACATACGAAGCTCTCTGCGGGATTGGCAACTGCAAGGCACTATCATCCCTCCGCAATGTGCTCCTAGTTCAACCCTGTGTTTGTGCAAATCTGCTCTAACTTAAAACTTGCTCGAATCGATTCTTGACAAGGGCCTATACATATATACATCTTAGCTCCTCGCTTTAAATTAATAAGTCAAAATATATAACAACATGCGTATTAATTGACAGTTATCGTTAGGTTATTCCAGTAATGAATAAGTCCAAAACTGAACTAATATCAGGTCCTGCTTATCCTGCTCAACCGCGCTTTTCTCATCTGCTCAACTACTGAAGTTCACCGCTCTCTGCTTATTTATTTATTTTGCCAAAAGGTTCCCTGCACACTGCTCTCAGCTCACATGCTAAGACGGTCGCAATGATGTGATCTTGTTTACCCCAAGCTGTTCTTGGCCTTGTTATGACTTCCTTAGGTCTTGGTACTACTTATGGTACGGTACAGTTCATTCATGATGCTGAGGTCGATTAGGTTACTGCCGCGGTATATGAATAATAAATATATTGGCAATTTTGTAGCATCAGCCTCTTCTCGGTCGTAACTATCGACACAATCGGGCATTTACTCGTGCGAACATTTGTATTGTGGGACATCGGACCAACTGAAGACAGTGTTACGTCCGTTGCTGAAACTGAAGCTTCATTATTCTTCGAGGCTGGTGTTCCTTGGAAATGAAGCAGTGTGTGGTGTTTGAGGTTGCTCCGACGACAGCTACTTGTGGATTTACATGCAGGTGTAGCATGTTTTGCACTCAGGCAATTAACACAACACTTGTGTTTTTTCACCGAATTAAACCGATCACCTGGTGTCCCGATTAAGAAATCGGGACACTTGTACAGGACGTTATGGTTCCTTTGGTGACAGAAAAAACATTTATTTGGATTTTCAAATCCCATTACCTACCTTCTTCGTAAACCTTGATCCGAGCCCCAACAATAGGGCAGTGAAAGATATAAGATTCATCTACAACACTGTCATAACCATCGAGGACCCAAAAAAGAGAACTGATATTGCTCAATGTAAAAGGTGCCAACAATATGGCCATACTAAAAATAACTGTATGAGACCCTTCCGATGTGTTAAATGTGCCCAAAGCCATGATACGACAAAATGCCCTAAATATGACAGAAGTACACCGGCAAAATGCGCACTCTGCTTCGGAAATCATCCTGCTAATTATAAAGGTTGCCAAGTCTACCTCGAAATCTTTAACAGAAAAAATGCCAAAAAAACGATACGGAAAATATATAAAAATCTATATAAAAATATGGGTAGTTGTTATCCTACGAGCAAATTGCTTAGATTCGAAGAAAAAGAATTTTAAAAAAATAGGTTGATAAGAAAATATCAATGTAAAAATGGGCGTATTGTCAAAGGCAGAAAAAAGATGCAAATTATGGAGAAAATAGTATGCAACCTGATATGAATGAAAGCATGTTTCAAAAAGCCAAAACTACTTTTCTCGAAAGATTGAAAAAGACGGAAGTTGAACGTAGACGCATAGAGAGAGAGAGAGAGAGAGAGAGAGACACAATTTTACAGAGTGATTGCAGTGAATGGTTAGAATTGAGAAGACATTTAATAACTGCTTTACATTTTGGTAAACTTGTGAAAAGACGTCAAGATATAAGCTGTTCTACAATAATTAAAAATATGTTGTATAAACAAAATATAAGTCATATTGCATCGATTCAACTCGGAAGGGAAAATGAAAGAATAGCTTTGCAGCAATTAAGTGTTCATAAAAATCGAGAAATAAGAATATGTGGATGTTCATAGACAGCGATATTCATTTTAAAGGTGCCACACCAGACGGTTTATGTGATGAAGATATGATTGTCCAGTAAAATGTCCCATAACTGCGTGTAAGTTGGGATTAGAAAGAGCAATTAAGGAAATAAAAGTGACATTTTGGAAACTAACAATGGATGGAAGATTTATAATTAATAAATACCATGACTGGTATTTTCAAATGCAGGGCCAACTGCATGTTACAAGAAAACAACAATATATAATACTTACATATAATCGCCGATGGGTTTCTTTTGTGGCCGGTTCTTGAATCTTGGCTTCAGCTGAAAAAATACGATAACAGATTAAAACATTTGTTTATAAACACAACAGAATTTAAAATTGACGCAATCTGAAATTCATACGAACATCATTTTTTACTCTTTTTAACCCCCGACCCAAACAGAGGGGGTTTAAGGTGTCTGTCTGCCTGTGGCATCGCAGCACCCAAACGGATGAACTGATTTTAATTATAGTATGCAATTTTATACGAAATTACAGACAGAAAAATTACAGAAATATAACAAGCTGATACTACTTTAAGATAATACTTTATTGCTATTGCGTTTATAAAATTATTTCTTTTCTCAGCATTGTCGCTTGATGTTGATGGATCCATCACGTTAGACATGCTTCATCAAGTCTCATAGCTCGTCTTGATTACAAACACAATATTACACATTATTGTACACTATAATAAACGTTGGTGCCGTCAAAGCCGCCCGCAGGGCTTAGCTACCAACCCGGAGTTGAACAGCTAGTATGTTAAAAATGTGTTTAATTCACAACGCATCTAATTGACAGTCGAATTTTATAATTTTTGGCTTACCCGCTTTCTCATTAGCCGCCTAAACATTCTGCTAGTCGCTCTCCTTGCCATGCTAAAGAAACCTTTACAACAAGGCATTTTAACGCAATCAACTTTTAAAAGTCACTTTTCAATAAATTATGAGAATTTATTTGCATTCAAAAACCATGGAAACGACATACTGAATTTTCTTTGCAACGAAACTATAAAGTAACGAATCAATTTCATAGCAACTATATTTTTATAGTTGCTATGTAGAGTAGTCATATTACTTATAAATGACCGGTATTTAATTTGTTTGATATATTCATAAACCATTTTTGTAATAATAATAGTTATTATTATTATTTCTTATTATTTCATAGTTATTATTTTACATGCCAGCCCGCGCTGGTCGCGTTGATTTTCTGAAATAAGTATTTTTATCTATGTCCGCCTTTCAGCACTTTTTTTTCGGTTCTGAAAAACCTGACATTGCGGGTTAAATTAGCCAATAAAGGAGTATTTGAGTGTTATTAATATATTAAGGAAACAGCAAACGTCAGTTAAAAATTATTTGTCAGCGTTAAAAATATACATATTTGGGGTTAAAGAGCTGAGATCTCACTTACATATTTTTATATTATATCAACCTGTGTTTTTTATGAACCTATTTTTAGTCTGAATCAAGTTGGTGGGTTTAAGTCCGTCTCTGCATGTTTATAGTTAATCATTGGTTTTCAAGTCAAGGAAAAAACCTGGATGAAACTGTAAAATACAGGTTAAAACACTAGGAATTAAACCTGGGATCTCATGTCTCGTATCGCGGAGAGCAGGCTTACCACTGCACCGGCTGTAATATTCTACAAAGAAAGGTCAATTTTTTCCTCAAGACCAATTTTGACATATTTTTTTTATATAAAATAAATAATATTCCAGGAAAGGTTTGATCACAGTCATGAAGAGTAACTATGCGTTCGAACGCTAATAGGGTTTTGTTTTTTACTTACTTTTTTGACATTTTGAAAAACTTTAGAACTCAGTTTGAACTATAAAATGACCCCACAAAAGGGAATAAATAAGTTCATACATTTAATCTAAAAATTAAGCAAGTTACAGGAAAACACGATATCATTTAAAACGCAATTCAAGCGACATTTCACCTAATTTCAAATTTTAGCGCCAAAACAAAACGTTCACCTGCTATTTTAATTTTATTTTATTATTTTATTTTATTTCAGAAAACAACAGCTTTCATAGTAAAATTACAATAAATAAAAAAATCAATTAAAACTCAAAGCCAATAACAGTTTCCTCCAAATTTAAAAAAATAGAAAACACATTCGGGAGCGAGTCCGGGACCAGGAAGGAGGAGGCATTACCACAACCTTCGTAGTAATATGGTATCTGTTACTTGTAACTGTTACCTTATTTAATTTATTGTGTAATTACTATCATCATCATGTATTTTTGGAAATAAAAAATATCTTATCCTGTGTAAAAAATGCATTTTTGTAGTTAAAATAAAACAGCTCTGAAGTCACTTTGCATAGTTTTGTCCTGGGAATGTCAGTCAATTTTGTTTATTGTTTAACAGTGAGGAGTGGGGCCCGCAAGGTCTCTATGAAAAACTACAGGCGTTTGCTTTCATGATTAAACCTTTAAACCTTCAGTCATTGATAGATTTTTGCATGATGACTTTCATGATGATCAGAGTCCAGAAGTGAAATCATTTCAATTCGAATTTGTCATAATATCAAAATAGGAAAAAGGTAATTAACTGCGTGGCTCCTGAAATCAAGTAAGAAAAGACTGTTTTTTTTTTTTTATTTTATTATATTGGTATGATTAATTACACGTACTTATGGATAGAAAATTATTTATTTTATTGTGATTATAACTGTATGCATTCATTTTATTCCATAATTATAACATATTTTATTGGTAAAATTATTAAATTCGACTTTAAAAAGATTAAAAAAGTATTTATTTTCAATAATTACACTCCACAAATAAAGCCCACCTGAGTATGGAAATGGCTCGGTTAGTTTGGATTTTCTAATTTAAAATTATAAATCCTTATCGGTAAATAAATATTCGGTCCACTTCTTAATTTTCCTTAATTTGGATCATATTTTATACTAGAGCAACTCCAATATAACTAAATAATTTATGAATACCCATAAAATATGTTTTCAATATTAATTAGTTTATATTGCAAAATAGCTAAAGGTTTTTAAAATAAAAAATTAAAACGAGATTAAATCCTCAATTGCACCACCTTATTGTAAATCGCAAACAATGATTTTCTAGCTTTCAAGTATTTGTTTACAATTATCATTTAAAGTTGTATGCTTTTATCATATAGTTAATCGTTTGTTATAAAAATATTCTATATAATAATCTATAAATTGTTTTAAATGTTTAATTTGATATGTATAGATTTGTATGAAGTCTGTGAAGAAATATTTCAGTTAGTTCTCGCATTAAACTAAGAAGCGTTGGAATTTTCGAGGTTAGCTTTGCATTCAGCACAAAAGAAAATAATAATACTAAAGTTTTTAAAATTTTACTCGAATCCACATGAAAAATAAGACGAAAATTTTAAATTCGCAATAATAAAAAATTTACGTTTAACAATATTTTCTCTATGAGGAATCCCATGTTAAAAAAGAGTTTTTTTTTATTTATTTGAATTATCAAAGTTTATTATTAGTTAATTTTATCAAAGCACTCTTGTAAATTCCCTTTTTGCATTTCACTTACACGCGAGCGAACTACTTATGATTAAATATTATCATGTAAAGTTTACGATTTTTTTCTCGAAAACCATATTGAATTTTGATATGACGTCAAAACAAATCATGTTTTAAATCGCAGGGCCAATTAGCTGGATTTTCTTCTTAGGAAATCTAGTGATTATTTCATTCATATCTGAGGATCCGCCCTCGCAGCATCCGGAAGGCAACCTCCTGCAGCCGCCCAACCCCGCTGGAGGGGATGCTCGTCTTCAAGACCAACTGCCCTGCGACACCAAGATGATGATGACGAGGAAGCGCCTATGACGATGTCGCCCAACATCATCTAGCTCCTAAACTATTATATCGCATAGTGGATTTAGATAACTCAACCAGAAATGATTCGCTATTTTCTTACAAAGGAATCACATTTAACAAATGTTAACAGTTGAGAAACGATAATCTTGCCCGTTCATAGGTGGTGCTTATCGACATCTGAAAAAAAAATAAAATTATATATCTGAGATTTGGTTGCGGCAACTGCATCGTGTTTTAATTACTAAAGATTTGCTGTCAATTTCTCCTTAAGAGTTGAGCAGTCTAAACTACTTTGCAGGGTTGTCCCGAGACCATTCGGGGTTGTTTATGTTCCCTATTACGAGTAAGAAGTTGTATAAAAAATACGAACATAATTCACCCTAATCATAGTATTTTGTATTTTTATTAAAGCACTGGTGTAAATTGTAGCCTCGACTGACAGTCAACGACCTACGCGATGCGAGCGGACGATCGCCTGGCGCACGTATGACTGCAACGATCTAATACTAACAATTTAGGTGTATATTTTTTTTCTCTGAAACCATGATTAATTCGATATGTTGTCTTAACAAATTGCGTTTGAAATCGGGAATGGTCGCAGGACATTCTGTATAATTTCAATGGTAAAAGTATTAAAAACACTTAACATCTTCCGCTCCGTACGTACTACACGATGCCTATTATGTTGATATAGCTTTTGTAAGTAAAACTCGATTTTTTTACCGCCAAATCCGTCGAAAACACTTTTAATTCACTCGCGCACTTGTCACTTTTTGTCTCTATGCTTTCATGAATTCAATTATACCTACATCACTTGCCACACTTTTAAATATTAATAGAAATGCAGTAAGGCAATGACGCGTTTCCTTTTGGTAGTACAACCCTGATGGAGTGTGAACGGAGATATTGTCAGACCGAGAAGGTCTGGTGAAGGTCAGGAGAAGGTCTAGCACTAGTTTGGTCTGTGGGATATTTTCACATGTTTTTTTATGGCGAAGAATTTGAACTGATAACTGATCACAAATTGTTAGAGGTTATATTTGGTTTAACATCGAAACTATTGCTCTCATAGAAAGATTGATTTTAAGGTTCCAATTCTATAAATTTAAAATCATATATCAGCGGAAAAAAATACATCGCCGATCCTCTATCCTCGTAAATGGCAAATATATATGAATCTATACGAATCGTGGTTCGACCTGGCAATGGACCTTGCAAAGCGAAGATTACATCTTTGTGGTGTTAGATTATTTTAGCAGGGATAAAGAGAAAATTATAAGTTCAGAAATAATAGCTCATCTCAATGACATTTTTAGTCAACTGGGTAATCCCGTGTGGTAAACAGCTGATAGCGAAAACAATTCACCAGCGAAGAATTTAAAAGATTGTGCAAGGAACGCACATCATCCTTCCTAATACGCTTGCCTACTGACCACAAAAGAATGGAGAAGTATAGAGCGGGAAAATCGTGACATATTAAAAATGCCACCTGAAAAGGATGGAAGGAGAATGGAGGGTCATTGATGAGGGGGACGTTGAAAGTGGTGGTTCTAAGGATGATGAACAACAAATTAGTTTACTTTGCATAAGTAGACTTGGTCGTTAAAAATAATAATAAAAAATAAAGGGGGAGGGGGGCATTCGATGTCCAGCGGTCCCGATATAAAGACGTGGTGTGTGGCGTTATCGAGCCAAGTGCTTTTGTTTATCTAATTATTATTAGAGGCTGAATTATTATTACAGAAACAAATCAGAAAGTAATAATATTAACTATACAAAAGATGCTCTTCATACGACAGTAATGCTTAAATTTTGAAACACACTTTTGAACAATTCAACAAAACAAATTAGACTTTTTTCATCATACACACATATTGTTAACCTATTTGTTTGTTAACCAAGGCCAATGACGCAATAAATCGTTCCCTGGCATACATTTTTCTGTACATAATACATTTTGTAATGAAAAACTAATAAAACCAAAGCCAAATTAAATAAAACCAAAACACTTCTCAATTTTAACTGCTGTCAAAAGTGTCAAATGCGTATTAAATCAACGTGTGTTCATAAGATTGCTTACTTTTGGGGTTTTAATAGTATTTTATTAAAATACTAGCTGACCCGGCCACGCGTTGCTGTGGCTAAAGTTTTTGTTATATTAAGGATAAGGATTTCAATTTTTGTTTAAACACACGTGCAGTTAAATCATGACGATGAATGGCTTGTTGTCCTGGCAATAGTAAAGTTTGTATCTCTTCCCAATTCGGATTACATGTGAATGTAATAAATAAATCCGGTCGGCCGTAATGACGTACGTAAGTCATCGCATCTTGTATGTATTCCTGCATGTTCCGTGGACTGCCGATGTAGCTTGAAGGTAAAATGAAAGCATTACCGATGTCATTGGGATTTAAATTTCCATCGATGTTTCCAGCAACAGCATCTCGTAAGTGAATATATTCTTCCGATCGTAGTTTTGCCTGGTTGAATCGAAGGAATCGCAAGCGTTCGCTTTCGACCTTAGCATACATATCAACAATGTATTGATGGAACAGCTGACGATATCGAAGGATATAATTGTCTTGATGTTGTCTAACCATTATTCGGTGTGCGTAGTAGTTCATTGAGCTAACTTTATTATTTCTGTAATCACCTAAAAAAATAAAAAATAAAATGCAATACGAAATTAAAATCTATACATACAGTAAGAAAGTAAATAGATAATTTTCAAATTTACCGGTATTTGGATCATACTGTTTGATATTAAGGTGATATTCATCTTGTCCTTGCCAAAATATCAATGGATATTGTAGTGCGTCATATGAACGGTGTAGATCCTAAATCGTACTGACAGTGTTGTCTCGCCGTGTAATGTTTATAGATCTTTTGTCAACTGGATCACCAACCATGATAACAGCAACCTCATCAACAGTTGGAGCGTTGAATCTACCAGCATGTTCACCTAATGGTACTTTGTCGGCTTTTATGACGATTTGATAATTGTCATTTTGCAGTCGTGGCGAAACTCTTTTGATCAATTGAATTAGTTGATTGTGATCTTCTAAAAAATTTTCCAATAATATCACAATTGCTCTATCCTCTGCTTGTTCAATAAAATTATACAGGCACCGAGTCGTCACGCGCTCTTCACAATCGCCCATAAAATAAATTTGAAGAAATTTCGGATTGTTATCAGGCATTGGCATCAGTGATCCGATTTTATGGTACACCTGGCCTTGAATTTTGAATGTAGTTTTTCAAAATTACGTCCATCGGATGCACGATCGCATATTACAGTATAATACAGTAAATAACATGTGACGCTTAAACTCATGAATGAGGTAGGCAAGGCAGACAGTCTTAAACTTTTAAACATTAATATATTTTTTTTTGAATTATAAATACTTTCAATTTCAATTTAATTTAACACCAATCGGTGCACAATGTTTTTGGTTAACCTGTCTTTAGCTAACACAAATAGATCCGACGGTTTCCCAACACGTGAACACGCAACATATAGTTGCCCATGAGAAAAACATGGATTTTCCAAATCTAAACCACAAATGGACATTGTTTGACCTTGAGATTTATTTATAGACATGGCGAAAGCCAAACGAATTGGAAACTGTAGCCTTTTGAAGGGTATGGTAGAATCTGATGGTATCATCGGAATACGTGGCAGTAGGACCACTTTTCCTTTAAACTTCCCAGCCAAAATGGTTGCTTCAAGAATGTTTCCGGTGATCTTTTTGATGACCAAACGCGTACCGTTACATAATTGAGGTGGATTCAAATTACGGAGGAGAATAATAGGTGAACCAATCTTTAATCGAAGATTATGTGGTGGCATTCCAGGGATATCTAATGAATTTAAAAATTCAATCGGAAAATTTACACTTTCATTTTCATCAACAACAGTATCGATTGATTTAAAAGACATCAGATCGCCTGGTAACAACTGTTGTATCTGGAAGTTAATTTCGTCAACATCAACGTTTTTGGCTGCCAAAATCGCCCGTTGACTAAGCCATTCATGATTCAAATAATTATTCTGTATATCCGGGAAAATACTCTGAATCAATTCAGTTTTATCCTGAACAACAGTGCAAAAATTGTCTGGTAGTTTAATGCATTGCGTATTTGGTTGCAGTTTTATTTTACCGTTCCCAATATCTAGTAGTTGTTCGGAAAATATTAGTGCTGATGGATCATTTTGCAATTGTACTCGCATATTTATGGTCAATCGAAGTGTTTCAACACTTCGCCATAAGAATGATTGTTTCAAACATGCATTAATCTCATCCGCGAAAGTAGAGCGAGGTATAACCGGTAAGGTCTGCCGGAAGTCACCAGACAAAAGTAAGATAGCACCACCGAAAAGTTTATTATTGCTGTTTAAATCTTGCATAGTTCTGTTTAATGCTTCAAGTGAATATTTGTGTGCCATTGTGCACTCATCCCAAATTATTATAGAACTCTTCCGCAACACTGCAGCTATTCCACTATTCTTTTTGATGTTACACATTGCATCTGGTTTATTATGAACGTCCAATGGCAGCTTGAATGTTGAATGTGCTGTTCGCCCACCATCCAGTAAAGTAGCCGCAATGCCTGACGATGCTAATGCTAATGCGATTTTTTGTTGCGACCGTATTTTGGCAAGAATCAACGATATTAAAAATGTCTTACCGGTTCCACCGGGTGCATCCAAGAAAAAAAAACCGCCTTGTTCAGCAGCAACAGCCAGCATAATCCGATCATAAATAATTTTTTGTTCTGCTGTCAGTAATGGTTCACTGTTCATGATAATTGTTGCTAAACTTCCATGGTCATATTGATTTTCTCGTTGTAAATCGGTATTGACTAAGTCGGTGGCTGGACGATTAGGTGATGGCATACCATAATGATTAAGTGGTAAATTTGAAATAAGAACACATAAATCCTCGATCAAGACCAATGCTTCATTGTACATCTCTGGTGTATAATCTATGTTTTGGCATTGATTTGTTTGTCTAATTCGGTGCAAGATGTCTTCTGTCATACAATTTTTATATTTTTCCCACAAAGTTTGTGCTTGCGAGGGATAACATGTCGTCAAAATAATTGCAAACAACTGACGAATGTTATTCGGTGTTGATGTCAACGCAGCATCAGCAAGCGTTAAGTCCCAATGGTTATCGTCTTCTAGCAATTGCAGTTCACGACATGCATCCTGGTATGTATTGAATACTCGACCATTAGCTGTTCGTAAAAATTCAAAAGACGTTGGTCCGGGAACATTCACCAATAACAAACGTAAATAGAAGCACTCACGTTGCTTTGGATGTACCGTGTAAAGTCTCCCCAATGTCTTAGCTTTGAATATGCCTGTAATGGAAGGATGTGGTTTTCCTTGTTTCCGTGGCTCCCATTTTTTACTGGATTTGTTCCATGTGAAATAACGTGGAACATCACCATACACCAATGTCTTCGCGAATTGGCCAAAAACATCAGGTTTTTGACACAATGTAAAAAATTCAGTTAGAGTCGTTTTCGGAGCTTCGAACGCTCTTTGGAGAACATTTTCTTCAGTGAAGTATACACGTTGACCGTTTTCAAGATGTATTGCCAGATGTTGGACAGCAGGATCTCTTTCGTGGATGGGAAAGCTGAGAATATGCCAAATAGCTTCATTGCTGCTAATGTATCTGCCCATTTGGTATCGTGCTATTTCGTCATTTTTATTTATGTTTTTTACTTCAAATATGGCCAAATCACTGCCTTTGTTTACATATTTACAAATATACTTAATTGATTTAACAGAACTGCAAAGCTCAACATTGATATGAGCTTTGTAAGTTTTTGAAAGTAGTGGTGAGTATGGTACCACCCACTGATTATCAAACTCAACTTGATTTGGAAAGTTCGGCAGTCGCATTGTAAATGTGTGGCCACCATTCTCAGTACTTCTGCGGCGATACATTGGATAACCATCAATATCCGTGATCGTGTCATTCGTATGCGGCTTTGGGAAGTTTTTTTTACATTTTCCATTTTCCATGCACGGTGACGTCATGTTGAAAACACCGCATGGCCCATGGATCATGTGTTTGGTGACAATATCAAATAATTCTTGATCAATTAATGGGTCTGGAATTTCGGCTGAAATTATTTGATCAATTTCTTCAGGACGGATTCTATCTTTAAGCCAAACCAAAATGTGGGCATGAGGCAAACCTCGCTTTTGCCACTCTATCGTATACAGCCAACAACGTGTGATACCAAAAATTGTATATTTAACAATAAAATCAATTAAGGATTTCAATTTTTGTTTAAACACACGTGCAGTTAAATCATGACGATGAATGGCTTGTTGTCCTGGCAATAGTAAAGTTTGTATCTCTTCCCAATTCGGATTACATGTGAATGTAATAAATAAATCCGGTCGGCCGTAATGACGTACGTAAGTCATCGCATCTTGTATGTATTCCTGCATGTTCCGTGGACTGCCGATGTAGCTTGAAGGTAAAATGAAAGCATTACCGATGTCATTGGGATTTAAATTTCCATCGATGTTTCCAGCAACAGCATCTCGTAAGTGAATATATTCTTCCGATCGTAGTTTTGCCTGGTTGAATCGAAGGAATCGCAAGCGTTCGCTTTCGACCTTAGCATACATATCAACAATGTATTGATGGAACAGCTGACGATATCGAAGGATATAATTGTCTTGATATTGTCTAACCATTATTCGGTGTGCGTAGTAGTTCATTGAGCTAACTTTATTATTTCTGTAATCACCTAAAAAAATAAAAAATAAAATGCAATACGAAATTAAAATCTATACATACAGTAAGAAAGTAAATAGATAATTGTCAAATTTACCGGTATTTGGATCATACTGTTTGATATTAAGGTGATATTCATCTTGTCCTTGCCAAAATATCAATGGATATTGTAGTGCGTCATATGAACGGTGTAGATCCTAAATCGTACTGACAGTGTTGTCTCGCCGTGTAATGTTTATAGATCTTTTGTCAACTGGATCACCAACCATGATAACAGCAACCTCATCAACAGTTGGAGCGTTGAATCTACCAGCATGTTCACCTAATGGTACTTTGTAGGCTTTTATGACGATTTGATAATTGTCATTTTGCAGTCGTGGCGAAACTCTTTTGATCAATTGAATTAGTTGATTGTGATTTTCTAAAAAATTTTCCAATAATATCACAATTGCTCTTTCCTCTGCTTGTTCAATAAAATTATACAGGCACCGAGTCGTCACGCGCTCTTCACAATCGCCCATAAAATAAATTTGAAGAAATTTCGGATTGTTATCAGGCATTGGCATCAGTGATCCGATTTTATGGTACACCTGGCCTTGAATTTTGAATGTAGTTTCAAAATTACGTCCATCGGATGCACGATCGCAAATTTTAGTTGCCCCAAATGACGTCATTTGGAAGCAAGAATTAAATTTGCGTATCTTACGCAAAAATAATTTGGAATCATCTGAATTGCCAGTAAGAAGGGATAATAAAGGCTCCGGCGGAGCGGGTAGAGGTGACAGCACAACTTTTCCTGATGCGCAGCACATGCCGGCTGCTTCATTCCGAAATTTCAATGCCTGACAATATTGACATACTATATCCATTCCACCGATAGCAGTTTTTGAATGCGCTGAGTAGTTAATATCTGGTGCATATTCAAAGGCAAGCCGAACGAATGATGCACGTGTTAATGAGCGGCTGATCCGTTGCCTTTGTCGATCTAGTACTCGTACTGTAGCTATGTTTCGTTTTCGTGCCGCTCTTGTTCTCGTAATATTCTGTTGCAGACGTTCGTCACACTGTTCTTGAGATTCTCGTGCACGACTTTCTGCAGTCCTGATTCTTTGAGCTGCATTTCTTGGTTCGATTTGTTCTGGTAATTGCTGAGCTCTTTCAACACGTTTGCGTCGTGTCCCTTTGCCGCTCGCGTTGTTGAGGTTAGATTTTTTCGGTGGCATTTGACTGAAAATAATAATTTTCTTGTTCTTATGATATTCTCTTGAAGACGTTCGTTACACTGTTCTTGAGATTCTTGTGCATGACCTGCTGTCCTGATTCTTTGAGCTAGATTTCTTGATTCAATTTGTTTTGCCAACTGATGGGCTCTTTTAATACGTTTGCGTCGAATAACTGTCACTGTCAAATAATAACAGACATTAGCGCCATCAACCCAGTCGAAAGGTATCGACATCTGTCAGTTTTATGACTGCCAAATAATAACGGACAAAAAATTAGCGATAAATTAAAATTGCGACTATAATTTGAGATTTAAACTATCCTATCTCTCAAGTGCACATCGAACTGCACATGGTGTTCAAATTTTATTATAATCGGTTAAGTGGTTCAGCCGTCCATTGAAGACAAACATTGTGACACGAGATTTATATATATTAAGATTAAAATAGAGCTTTGAAATGTTATTGAGGTTACAATGTAGTATCGGAAAAACTACATAAATGCACTAAGATTAAACACATTTTGATATAATACTCTAGGTTATTGCTTTAAGCAACTGTTTAAAGTGATTTTAAAATCCTCAAAATTGCCATTTTTTATGCTAAGTAATACGCTAGAATCCTCAGGGTACGTAATATAAAATTTCTTAGTTATTATAGAAATTTGATTTAAAATCATATTTTCTCAAGAATTGTAAAGATTAAATAATGGTTATTACTTATATAAGTAATTTGGGTAATATTTCATGAAAATTGTACCTTCAAAAGTTTAAATAAATTAAATATATTATGAAGGTTGTTTAATATATTTTAAATATTAAACAACCAAACATTAAAAAAGAAAAACGATAAATGAAAGTCAAAAAAATAAAAAACAACTAAATTTTAATTCTTCTAAATTGGTTGTTTTCATTGTTGTAGCGTAAGTTAAATAAATAAAACATATTTTTGTTAAATATCTATTTTTTGGACCCAGACCAATAACAGAGTTAGTGCTTGGGAGCGATGTTTTAGTGGGTGCGGGTGGGAAAATCCCTACGACGCGTTCGAATTTCTTATAACTCTTGAAGCCGTATTTCAACCTGTTATATTGATGTTCTGAAGGTAGGAAAGTTTTCGAGAGGTCACTTCGAGCCTTTCGAGGTCCAGAGGCCAGTCAAAAAATTCTATATTCCATTAGGATATTTAAAGAAAGGTATGAAACAACATCAGTAGTAACTGATAGATTACTAGCAAGTACTACTATTAAGTAGTAATTGGTAGTAACCAACACGACTGTTTAAACCAATTGCTATGAAAGAAACTAAATTTAAATGTGTACAACTTGTCCAACATCATAGAACTAAACGGCGTGCACTTGCTGAACTAAACTACTATAAAAAAATCATAGCCAAAGAGGAAGATGAACTTTATCGATGAACTTTATCGACATGAATCTGCAAAGCATTTTTATACGAGCTTGTATAATCGCACTCGCTGCATATAAATCTTCTTATTTTCCGATGCACTGCATCAATATGCTTTTGTAAAGATACTTTTTGTGAACATTTATAGTCGCACTCACTGCAAATAAATTTTCTTATTTTTCGATGCACCGCATCTATATGCTTTTGTAAAGATACTTTTTGTGAAAATTTATAATCGCACTCGCTGCAAATAAATTTTCTTATTTTTCGATGCACCGTATCTATATGCCTTTGTAAAAATGCTTTTTGTGGGGATTTATAATCGCACTCGCTGCAAATAAATTTTCTTATTTTTCGATGCACCGCATCTATATGCTTTTGTAAATGTGCTTTTTGTGGGGATTTATAATCGCACTCGCTGCAAATAAATCTTCTTATTTTTCGATGCACTGCATCAATATGCTTTTGTAAAGATACTTTTTGTGAACATTTATAGTCGCACTCACTGCAAATAAATTTTCTTATTTTTCGATGCACCGCATCTATATGGTTTTGTAAATCTATTTTTTGTGAACATTTATAATCGCACTCGCTGCAAATAAATTTTCTTATTTTCCGATGCACCGCATCCATATGCCTTTGTAAAGATGCTTTTTGTGGGGATTTATAATCGCACTCGCTGCAAATAAATTTTCTTATTTTTCGATGCACCGCATCTATATGCTTTTGTAAAGATGCTCTTCCTGAATACTTTTTATCGCATTCTAAGCATAATAAATTTGTTTCATTATTTTCACTCATTGTTGTATATACCAAACCGTGTTTTTCAAGGGTAGATTTAGAATTGTTACAAGTATAATCGATATCTTTTTTTATTATAATTGGGGTTTGTACAGTTTTATCTTTAAAATGTGAATCTGTTCTATTATAATGTTGGTCATTCGAGATATTGGTTTCAAATTTAATAAACTTAATATCGTCCTCTTCAAAAACATCATACTGTTGACTTGTACCAACGTCTTCTTGTTCAAAGCAAGTATTATAATTAAATTCCGATTTAATGTTACTAAATCGACCTGGATTAAGTAAGGATTCCAGATGATTTATAGGTGACTTTTGTATTTCGTCAAAATTACTGTTGGATTGATTGCAATTACTTCTTTGCAATTCAAAGACAATATCATCATGATCTTGCTTGATATCAACATCAGGTTTGTTTTCGTTTTCCTCCATTTCGCTGTGGCTTTTGGGCAGTGTGATCTTTACACTAACATTATGTTTGTAACTTAACGAAATTACCTAGATCATTTTTCTCTTAATAAAGTATGAACAATTTAACTATGTAAAGTGATTTAGTACTGTGAAGTGATTTAAACCGAAAATAAGTAGTTATCGACACAATCGTGTATTTATTTTCCGTTTTCCTCTAGGGTACCGCCATCTTTATTCTTTTAGAAGCCGTCAAGTTGGATTTGGCAGCGTCGCATCTGTCAAACAGTAAGGACTAAGGCCTATCAGCTGTTGCCCATAAACAAATAATTGAATGAAAATAGAAATATCTATTGTTGTTGGTATGAATTTGTTAATAAATTTAAAATAATGTTAAAATCTTTTAGTAATTCTTAAATAAACAATGTATTTTCATAGCTTGAAAATAAATATAAAAATAGGTAATCATTCAAAAACAATGCTCAAGTCAGAGAAGAGTTTTATTTGATTTTGATATGTGTAAAATAACAATGTAGATAAAGGGTAATAAATATTATTAAATAAGGCGATGTTCAATAAAATTGCGCATAAATTTCAATAGGTACTAATATATACATAACCTATATAAGTAATTTGGGTAATGTTTCATGAAAATTGTACCTTCAAAAGTGTAAAATAAATTACATATATTATGAAGGTTGTTTGATATTATTGATATATTTTCTTGTTTATTGTTTGATATATTTTAAAAATACTTATGAACATTTAACAACGGCATTAACACAATTTTCGGTAGATATTGTGACGTTGTGGCATTTCGTTGGTCTTCAATTATTTAAAAAAAAACGATAAAAATAAATTAAAACTAAATTTTAATTCTTCTAAATGAGTTGTTCAAACGGTCCTATCAGCTGTTACGCGGCGGCTCAGCGCGCCAATCTCCCCTACGCTATACGAGCTCGCACTACCGATTACTGAATTATAAAAATAATATGATTTAAAATAGAAATATCTATCACTTTTAGTATTAATTTGTTTATAATTTCAAAATAATGATAAATATCTTTTAGTTTATCCTAAATAAATCGAAATGACATTTTTCTAAATGCATCTGCATTCGTTTGTTAAATCACGATCGTAGAGTTAATTTAAACATTTTGTAATTAAAGTGATCTGGGTTGGTGAGAAGCTAAATCGAGAATGAAAAACCTAAAGAGATAATTTTAATTTTTTCAACCTACCTAGCGTAGACTTTATTTTCCAGGAGAAACCAAATTTTTAGGTATAGGAATGTTAATTTCCCAAAGTTTAAGTCAGTCAGCCAGTGGGCGGGTTTGTGTTTCTTTTGTGGTGTTTTTTGCTGTTTTAATGAAGTGTATAGTTATTTCTCTTTGAACCAGGATTTACGAGAGACGGTATTGAGGGGAAACGCCCTGAAATATATAAAACGAGATGTAATCCTTCCTGAGACACGGATGACCACGATTTCAAAGCAAAATCAGTTTCCCAAAGAACAATATGTTGAAAATATTGAAGTTCTTTTATATTCAATTTATAATGAAGTTCTTTTATAGTTCAAGAATATTGAAATGAAGTTCTTTAGAGATCTTGAGGGTGATTATGGTGGTGGATATATTAGACCTGAATTGCAAGGCTATAGGAAGCTGGGGTCGAAACGAAAATAATAGATAAATTAATTCATTAACAAAAAATAATGATCTATTTCAGGTGCGAGATGACTGTTCCGATTCGCATGGCTTTAGCCGTCCTAAATGTACCAAATAAGGAAAGTGGTGGCTACTCTCGCTGCTCGAGAAGAAATCTTTGCAGGATGTGCAGCTATTTGAATTTCCTCAAGTCATCGGGTGCCATTGACTGCGCCGATAGAAATAATCCAAAAGTTTCAGGAGTTTATATAAATGGAAAAACACTCACGACTTAATAAAAGTTCCATCAAACGCCGCATCGAAAACAATGAATTCAGAGAACGTCTTTTGAGAGATTCTGGTTATTGTCCAATCCAAATCTCTTTACTCCTGCGTTGAATCCAGCAAATATCAGCAACTCAGATCAAATTTGGAGGTAGCGATTTGGAAGAAACCCCAGAGATGATAAAGATGAAGATAGCAAGAAGGTTCTTCGGTTATAATTAGCAAAAATCAGAATGACAAATAATTATATTTGAAGCTGTGCCATGTGTGTATTTCTATCATTTCTGAATTATATTTACAGTGAATAAGAAAAAAAATCCATTGAAAGAAGAGAAAAAATATATAAATGTTTTTGTGTAAATATGGTTTAATATTTTGTTAGTCGGTTACCACTTCTGTTTGAGATTTGCCAGACAAGAGCTTATTATGATTTTATAATATGCAAGCAGCATAAAGACGGTTTTAATGGCATTTAGGTTTTAAGGTTGGCAACGCTTACTAATGACTAAGACGCCCTTTTTAAGGTGTTTAAATTTAAAGTGTAACTCTCTACTTATTAGAAAAATCCCAATATTATATTGGCGGAATTTGCAACTTGTAGCATTTTCAATAAAATATTTTATGGATAATAAAATAATTTGCAGTATCATAGACACGGAAAATAGTGTTCGACTCTCGTTAACTATTTTCCTAAGCAAGGCGGTTAAAAGGTTAATAACATTTCATTGTAAAAATATTTTTTTGTTTAAAAACACACTGTTAAGTGCACTTTTTTTATATAGAAGGTGGACATTCTTAAGATTGAAACCATTTAATAGTAAGGTTTGGTTTACCAGAAATTTTGATTCATTAATTATAAGATTAAATAATTATTTAATTATAAAGAATTATTTTTTTTTAGAATTTAAAAAGGACGAAGCTGATTTTTATTATTTAAGAAGTTTTTATTTATGAACTATAATCCCTTTTAATTCAGCCCCCTATGTCGGAATTTTAGGTTATTCAAATACGCAAATGATAGAGCACGATTTAAAAAGGTTAGGGAGTGAAAGCTCGTCATTCGGGAGTTGAAGGAACATACTAAAACCACAAAAAATTCGTTATCCTGTCAGCTAATCGTTTGGGAGGATTGAAAAATCAAATCTCGTCGTTTGGGAGTTCCCAAATTAATTAGGTTAAAGAAAAATGTTTTGGTCGAGAATCTCGATAACACATAATTGGATTCTATGCATCCAGATTCCAGACCATTAACTGCATTTTTTTTAACGGGAATGGTCTTGGGACATAGTCTATATTCAATAAATTAATTCAACCCTCCGCGCATCGGTATCATTTGCAAAAAATCCCGGTTGCAACTCAGTCTGAAGCTATCTAAGGCGCGGACAAACCTTTCCGTTCTCCGTTACAATTGCCAGTTACAACAATTACAATCACGCATCCGTCACACATACCGGAAAGTAAAGAACAAACCATTTATTATTTTATATTAGGAAGATAATAGTTATTACAAAATGCCGACCCCACACTGGCATCTAACGTTCAACAATGTTTCCGCACGCAAAAAAATCAACGTGACAGCTTAAACTTTAGCCGAATGAGAAACATCGCCTTGCTCGCATTGTCTTTATAAAATAAGGTTAGAAAAATAAGAAAACTCATAAATTAGGGATGACATTTTTAATAGTAAACTTAATACTGAGATTGAAGTACATTGTTAGATATTTTAGCGGTGGAAATCATGTTTCCGGCAATATTCATTGAGCAAAGTTCTTCAGATGTATAGAAACCATTAAATCTACGTAGAATTTGATGAACGCAAGCAATTCCTTACAACGCCTGATCAAGATATACCGTTTCTAGCTCTTGAATGTATTTCTACATTAATAAAGGAATTCGTGTTATGTAAAAATATAATAATTAACTAATTAAAGGTAAAATGTCAGTTCATCGATCACTTTCAATTTCAACAATTTCAAATGACTTTTAAGCGATCGGCATTCGTACATTCGTACTGTCATCGAAGTTCCTTCGTTAACATCGTAGAGCGATCTTCGATTAAGGAGGAGAAAGCTGATACCTCAGGGTCTGCTGGTTGCCAGCATTTGTGCAGATCGAAGGACACCTGGCACAAATCTCGCCCGTCTGCGCCGCTGAAGTGAATGCATTTCTTGCCCATATTGTAGGCGATTCTCTTTATTGATTCCGGTAGGAAGTCCAACATCTTCTCATAGTGGAATGTTCCAGTGGCCACATCGATCTGTGCATGTCAACATTATCATATCACAAAGAAAGTCATTCATTCTACTTTTGGTCATACCTTATGGTTACGTCGACAGCTTAAGATTCCTACAAAAATGCGAATCTTACAAGATATTTGAATTAAAGATAACTTTTTATTCTAGGGAATTACCTAAGGAAACTGCTTCAGACATTATACAATATCACCGTGTTTTTGAAGTCACCCGCTTATGAAACCAGAAATATTACATATAAAATAAATATAGTTTTATGATGAGAATAAAGTGATGGAGGCATTTACCTAAGCGATTTGAGATATATGATAATGATAATTTATTTTAAAAGTTTTAAATTTTTCATTGAATTTAAAAAACTTATTCTTTATATTATTAAAAAACAACTAAATGCTATCAATATTTCATACAAAATTACCAGGCCGCGGTTTGTGTTGTAAGCGCCGTTGTGCCCGTCATGGAGTTCACATCTTTCCGTCCATCGCGCAAGGCTTCCTTTCGCAAGCAACAATTTGTAGGTCAGAATCGTTCGAATGGCGTTCTTCTTGCTAAGAGTTTTTTTGTGGGGTGAATCCAGTTCTTCAAAGAAATTCACCTCCAAATAATGAATAGTTTCCATATTGAAAGATGGATAATGGAAATAATAAAAAAGTCGTTCTGTTTATGTTGTGAAATGGTTGTGAAAGCGTTGTTTACTCAACCCAACATCCAACCTGACTCTACTACAATCGAATTAGCTTAGTTATACCTACCTAGTTAGTGATACTCAGGTATAAGGTAGGTAGTGGTACTCACGACCTCGAACTGGAGAAAGATGCATTTCATGTAACACTGAAATATCAAAAATATAATATTTAAGTCGACAGTTTTATTTTATTTAGACAATTGAGATGTTTGATAGGGGCGATAGATTGCTTCATTTCCTATCACCACTTGTGCCTTTGGCACTTTTAGCCCCCCTTCGATATGGGATTTGGATGGCCGTACTGAGTGGATCAAAATAAGAAACCTACAATGGTATCATACATTTTAGTTTAACACCATTTTAATTTTGGTAAATTAAAAACAACCCTTCATCTCCCCTATTAACTGTATTTGAGATTTATTTAATTTGAAAAAGTTTTGCAAAATTATATACTAATGCAAAAACTACGGATACAATTCCGAGAGCAACTATCGACACACAAAAATTCTACTCTTTTACAACTCTTTATACAATTCAAGTTGAAAGATGAAACAGACGGCCATTCACTTACAGACTTGCGAGATGTTGTTCACCTGCAACGAACGGCCTTGCATCATGAAAACGACAATAAGACAGTCGACACTGCGTCCAATAGCGCCTCTCCGACAACACACGCCATACGAATGAAGAAGAAGAAAAACAAAGAGTGCAATAAAATGACTGACCTTTAATTTCTGGTCATCTGGCATTCGACCCTCGTTGAAGTGTGTCACTAGTTCTGCAAAAACAATTCATTTAAATTCTAGAGTATTGTAAGTACGAGGCAATCCGAGAAGCTATAGTAACTGCTTATAGTATATCGGCGCTGAGCTTTTAAGGAGATTTGTCCACTTGTTCTAAAAATAATCAAAAACCACTTTAAAAATACACCTGCAATTAAGAATATTAAGAAAGAATATATGAAACTGTCCCCGTGTCCAGGTCTGCATATCTTAGGAGTCGAGTATTTCGAGGTGTCAGTCTTATGATCGATCATCGATCTATCTATCGGCGAATATTTCTTAACCGCTTAGATCTCTCATATAACATCCAATCGTGTGTTCTCTTTCTCTTTCTCTTTCTCTTTCTTACATCTAGATCTCTGTTTCAACAAAGACCCACACGTTTCACTGTCTGCTGCGACTGCGCATTTTAGATTTAAGGATTAATATTAATTTCGATTCATTCAGACCCTATTTTCAATAGCTGGCATTTGGTAACCATCGGATATTTAATCATAAAAAAAATATATCAGATAACTTAATCTTATGTGTTCAACATAGTAAAAGCAGATTTTTAAAATTCAATTCTATATTGATAAACTGCTAAAAGTCCTCTGTTAGTAGAAAAGACATTAATTAGAGCAATTTAGGAAAAATAGTAATTGAAAGGCAAATGAAGGATCTAAAATATAGAAAACTTTGTTTTTTTAATTTGTGTATTATGAAGCTGTAATTAAATAAAATCCAACAATTGCTTCCTGACCGCGCAGAGTAAAACCTTAGGCCCTATAAAAATAAAACAGGCCTTAAATAAACGATAGAGTATCCGTTAACATATATATATATAGAGCTACCTTTTAAATAAGAAGCTGTGTTTTAATTAAAATCCGTTAAAGTTTGAAATAGCGGACCTCTATTCACGCCCGAATCGCCCACGCATTTGGCTGCAAAGTCTCGAGGAACTCTTTAGTCGGGAACTCAAATTGAACAGAAACCAGACCTTAGCTGCTAGTTTATTCCATCCAAAGTTTAGGCCGACTTCAAAACTATACCTCTTCGGCATTCAGACGCAAACTTGCCCCCAAAAGTGTCACCAAAAACATAGCTATAGCTATAAAAAAAAAATAACTTCTCTTAAGTAATAAATGAAGTATTCCGCGATACCGCAGTCGCATCGCCTTTAGACCGAAACGCCTTCGTAAGGTCTATTTATATCGAATATGTACGATGTGATTCTGTACTAAAACTAGGTACTTAGCCGCAGTCGCAAAGGAGAAACCTACGCTAGCAGCTTATTGGAGCGGGGAAACACAAACTTCAATTAATAAATAATTCTTTTTCAAAAATTCTAACAAAAGGCCGCGAAAAAATTATCTCGGGATTTCCCATAAAAAAAAATATTTTTAAACATTTTTTTATTATTGTGTAGATTCGATTTTAACTTTAGGATTCTAAAATCGGTGGTGAAATCTTTGAGATGTGAAGATTAATACTTAGGTAGATCTCTTTCTTTCGACAGACGTGTAAATAGATAGTCAATAAGAATAATGCCAATATTACGGCCAATATTCAAATCATTGTATGATCGACTTAAATCACATGAATCTTCAATAAAAAGAAAGTAAAAAAAATATTTTTAAAAGATTTGTAAATACAAATTAGCGTTCTGGGATTGATTATATTTTTTTTCAGCTGTTTCAGGACCACTGCCTTCACTGCGCAGGGGACCACAGCTTCAGGGACTGCCCGGTCAAGGGCCAAGATGACAGCAAAAAGTGCTTCAGTTGCATCAAAATGAAGAACCACTGTGCCAACAGTCGGTCATGCCAATACTATTCCAGAATGGAGGACCTCGCTTTCGCCAGAACAGACTATGGAAGCTCGCAGCCTGTTCTTGTTTGTAAATAATATATGTTTGTCTTAATTCAAAACACACTAACACACACCGCACACTCACAAAATGCCAACAGCGTTTGGAAGGCATCCTTAGGCATGCCGGGCACCTGGAGGAGTTTATCTGTGATTTCCTTCTCCTGAAAGGCAAATGCCAGGTGAATCCTACAAAATCGGCCACACCACCTATCCTAACACATACCGGTACAAGTTACTAGAAATATATATTTAGTCTATATAGCATTATAACTACACTTAACACGAAAAGAGTACCAAGTTCTAAGAATTAATATAACAACAGGAGTTTTATTTAACACCGAACGTGCATGCATTGTTTGTAACTTACAAGGTTGCCCCCCATCCCAAAAAAAAAAAAAAACCTAACCTAACCTAACCTAACCCATCTGCTAGACAAACGAGTATTGATCAAAATTAGAAAGCCCTATTCTAAAATGGGATGTTATATGGGATCTTATAAGATGTTGTGAATTATTTGAGTGAATTTGAGGTTATTGACATATATTCTTATGAGAATGGCCGATTGCCACTTAAGGACAATTAAAAACACATCAGTCCGGACCACCAACAACTTCACAAAAGCTTTTCAATCAAAAATACTCGTAATTAGAGAAGTGCATCATCCATAGATAATAATTGGCGAGCTGAATTATAAGTACAGGTAATTTGTAGCTATAGTTCTTTTTTTTAGTCTTCCTATAGCCAAGCCACTAACTAGAGAGCACTTGCAATCTCATTGATTACGCCTCCATCTGTGAACCAGGCGACAACTCATCGCCATCGCAACGGCTACTCTGTCCAAAGGAGTCATGCGAAGACGGCTGGCAACTCCACCTGCGTCCGTTATACTGCTCGACGGTCGCGCAGCGCCATTGAGCGTAATTGAATTTGTAATTCAATTAATTATAATGGCCTAGTTCAAAATGTCACCTTTCAAATATTTTGCTAACCTAACAAAACGGGCAAAATTTGTAGGGTGACATTTGCCATACTAGAGCATAAACAAAAATGGCTGTGACACCCTGTAGCTATCATATAATACCAACAGCTTCTATACATTCACCCGAACCTGACGTCTTACAGCTAGGTCCTATAGGCATCATTTACGGCATCTTTCCCCCAGACTACTCGCGCCTGCGGTAGCCTGATTATTTGTTTTTTTTTTTGTAAATTTTGATGGCTATAATGAAACAACCTCCGCCCCTCTCCCCCTATTTGTTGAATTTGTGATTTATTTAATTACTGACTTCTCCCAAATTGATATTTTTCCGATAACTAGGCAAAAATTTCGCAACGCTATATATATATATATATATATATAATAAATAATAAAATTGTATTTGCTTAAATACCGTATTTAGATGATTCTTTAATAATATGCGTTCGCCGTTAGTACAGATTACTAATATAAATTTCCGACAGTATTGACATTTGGAAAATTCGTTTTTTTTAAATATTTTTACAGATTGAAAATTTTCAAACAATTTATCTAGCTAGAACGTTAAAAGGAAAATTATTACCGAACGCACTATAATCGTAATCAGTATCAAAATTGTTATTATTTTTTCCTTATTTGTTTATCTACTCGTAGATTTATGAATACCGCGAATGAAGTACCGCATTCAACAATAATGTTTTATAGCTTTTAATTGTTAGATTATTGAATAATTGTGAAACCCCAATCATTGCCGAAGTATTTGCTTGCTAATACCAGTCGGAGAGAGGAGGGTCTGGTGGGGAGATACTTCCTGTTTGTTGGCAGGACAGTCAATCCTGTTTGACAATAACTTATAGCCCTTCGCTCGAGTATGGGCATCAGATGTGGAATGTGTTAAAATTGACCTCATTACAGGAGTGACGTGTTATTACTTCGCGGCCATTCAATGAAGTTATCTAAATCTCTTTGTTCCACTAATCCTAGGAAGAACTTCATCTCCAATAGAGTTGTGGATAATTGGAATCGGTGCAAACCAGTTCAAGAGCCGCCTTGATAAATTTCTTGAATCTAGGCCAATCGCTAGTAAGTAACTGGGAACGAGATATTATGATCATATCAGCTAAATAGCTGCTTGCTCAACAAACAATAATAACAATAGAAGTGTAGGGGCACATACAGATAAATAAATAAATAAGACAAGAGGCAAACTCACCAACCTAAACGTGGAACCCGCCGAACTATACGCTTCTATAGTAACAAGAAACAGTATTCTGAAATAACTCCTTGGGAACTAACTTAACAGCATTTGACGCGTGATGCTTGATATATTCTTTCATTTCATAATACTGACTGATTTATCTAGCAAAACTGCAATTATATAATAATACCTAATTGCAGTGGCTGAATATATTTATTTAAACATTGTTCTGTACTTACCACATTGTCAGAACTATAAATCGAATGATAATTACAACCCTTTACATAATTACAACAACATCTAAGGCAATGTCGAAAGTGGAAAATTGCGCTACAAATAGGGAAACCGTTAACAAACTATATATATGTGCGTTTACTCCTCAAACCATTTTGTGAAAGATTATTTTTATCTAGCAGTAATCACATATATGACAATTTTAATAAAATCGCGCTGAAACTACACACAATGTTTTTTTTTTTAATATTTTAGGAAGCGATTTAACAAGATTAGATTTTAGACTACTTGAAGAAAGATTGTATGGTTCAGATGGATTCAATTTTGACAGCCATGGAGATAAACCAGGATGAAGTAGGAACAAAGATGCAACGCTATTTATGGTTACAAGATTATATCAAGAGATCTGACCCAGGGACATTTTAAATGTGAATGTTAAAACTCGAAGCTAGGGACATTCAAAACCCAATCAAAATAATCGATATTGATCGGCGTTCTGTCAGAAAAAGCTTCGAACTCAATAAGATGATCAATTTCAAGATCACCTCACGACGCCCGGGCTGAAGATGTCTGTGCAACCATCGATATGAAGCAGAGGAATGCTCGGATGATGGAAAATGGCGTCAGGTTTATTTGACTGGCGTCCAGAGTCCAGAGCCTGTTTCTGGTGCAACATTCACTTTGATGGACACCAGGCAGGCAGGATCACGAGCGATTTACACCTGCAATTCAGGATTCCTTTCATATGGACAACCGGTCAGTTGAGATTTTTTTTATTTGGTTCAACTTCTTTAAGAATGGTGCTTTTAAACCAATCGTGATTATGATTATAAATGTTTTTGCATACATCATTAGAAAATAATTTTGAAATAAAAATATATCGATAACTGGTTAGGTTAGGTTATAATTACTGAAATATTATGATTAGTCTAAATTTCATTGGTTTATTTCTGTCATTTAATTTATTCAAGACTCACTTACGAATCTACTCGTATGACATATAGGTTGGTTAACTGGTAGGTATTGCCATTACGGCAATAAGTTCGCCAAATACACATTACAAAATATGTAATTCTGTTTTAAAGTGTAAATAAATAAAATATTTAATTAAAGATGTTCGTCAACAAAAGACGTCGAGTGTGTCGGTTGATCGCTGATAACCAATTAATTAGTCTCAGTTTATCTTTTTTTTTTGCAGACATTTCAGGCATTTTCTCAGACAAATCACTTTCTATAGAAAATACTGTTATATCTGTAAAGTTCCTACCACTTCACAATTGCAGTATTATATTCAAAATGGAAGAAATGCGATTCGGTCGAGGCCTCAGCGAAATATTACTAAGCTACGACTAAAGTGAGCGAGCTATTGGTTTCATACCTGAGTAAATCAAACTACAAAGTTAGTTTAAGCTAAATTTAAGATTATTATTAAATGTTTTTTTTTATTTACCTACTTATTGTTTATTTATTTACATACTTTCATATTGTAAAATTAATTAATAACTACATTTATCGTAATGGCTATCATTGATTTTTATTTCTTTGACAATAATCAATATATTATAGTGTCAAAAATTGTACAAAGCCGACATCAAGGCGCCATCTGTGTAATTCTTTTCGAAACGATAGCTGAGGCGTTCTATTCACTATCTATATAGTTCACGTTTATTCCAGTAGGAGGCATTAGTCAAGATTAATACTAATATTTATTTATAAACCTACCTAGTTATTTTTCATTTATTTACCTACTTATATTGTGTGAAATTAATTAATAACTATATTTATCGTATTGTTATCATTGATTCTTATTTGTTTGAAAAAAATAAATATATTATTGCGGCAAAAATTGTACAAAGCCGACATCAAAGCGCCATCTGTGTAATTCTCTTCGAAACGTTAGCTGAGGCCTTTTAATCACCATCAATATAGTTCACGTTTATTCCAGTAGGCGGCATTAGTCAAGATTAATACTTAATATTTATTTATAAACCTAGTTATTATTCATTTATTTACCTACTTATATATTGTGAAATTATTACTATATATACTAACCTACTTATATACTACTATATATTGTGAAATTTATTAATAACTACATTTATCGTAATGCCTATCATTGATTTTTATTTCTTTGAAAATAATCAATATATTATAGTGTCAAAAATTGTACAAAGCCGACATCAAGGCGCCATCTGTGTAATTCTTATCGAAACGTTAGCTGAGGCCTTCTATTCACTATCTATATAGTTCACGTTTATTCCAGTAGGAGGCATTAGTCAAGATTAATACTAATATTTATTTATAAACCTAGTAATTTTTCATTTATTTACCTACTTATATTGTGTGAAATTAATTATTAACTATATTTATTATTAATCATTGCTCTGTAGCGTTCCCCATTGACTATAACATTATGGCCGGCTTCATTTTTGAAGAAATATGGACCAATGATTCCCTCTGCCCATAGGCACACCAACCAGTGACTTTTTGAGGATGTAACGGCGTCTCAACAATGGCTTGTGGATTGTTATCACTCCAAATACAATTTTGCTTATTAACGCACCCATTCAACCAAAAGTGATCTTCATCGCTGAACAAAATTTTCTTGTGAAAATCGGGATCAGTACCCATCTCGTTTTGGGCCCATTCACTTAACCTGCGATGCGCTTGATGGTCGTTCGGCTTCAATTCTTGCACATCATAACATCATTTACGACCTGATTAAACCTCTGCCGCCTCACGGACCTACATTCTCAGATATTTCTATAAAATCATAAAACATTTCTTTTCTTTTATTTAGTCAACAGTTCTTGGAATCACCTATCTTTGGCATCCCTCTGACTAGAGCCAGCCATGTATGAAGTGTGACAATTTTTAACAGTACTTTAAATTCATTCAAAAATAAGCTAAGTAAAATATACTCGTATCATATAGGTAATTCGAAGATAAAAGTCCTAAATATTCAAAAACTTAACTATTTTATTCACGTTTCTTATTTATTTTCTTTATTTTATGTAATAAGATCTAAATTAACCTACCTTTTAATTCAATCGTTCCCCCCCTTTGCTCCTCGCCTCACCCCCTTTACTGGCAGTTATGTCTCTTCTAAAATAACAATTGTATTTTGTTTGTTACGGAACAACTTGAAATTACTATATTTTGTTTTAAAACATTGTCAAGACCGCAATAAATAAAACATATCCACAACTTGCACAACATAATTAAATTTATTAAATAATTTAAAGTTTATCACTAATTGCAAGTCAAAATCTACAAAAAAAAACTGAAATGATTTTAAAATTTATGATGAATTGAAAGAATTTCATAATTTATTTATTTATTTATAATCGTCGGTAAACTCACATCCATAAAAAAATATATTAAGAAAAATAAGGCCGATTATAAGTTAACGTTAAAGTAACAATTAAAAAACAAAATTAAATAGAAAGACAAAGTGGAAAAAAAAATAGAAAAATGAACATTGATACCATTGTACGGATCTATGTGAAGAATGATGCCAATTTACCTGTTTTTTTTTTATTTTTAACTACCCTAACCTAAAAAATGAACCACTTTCGGCTCTATGGCCATTCAAAAAGCATATAGATTTGTCGATTTTAATGTACTACACGTTAAAACAAATGTATGCCAAGAATATCATAATAGCTACCCACAAAAATATTCAAAATCAGGAAAAAGTTGAGCAGATGAATGAGTTGTTTCCTATTCGTAGAACGAAAACAACATTTGGGCAGAAAGCAGAGGTCAGAGGTCTCGGACATACGTCGGTATAACATTCTGCTCCTGAGCTCGAAAAGGGTCAAGGGACTAAAAAAATCAGTAAGTGGTCGTGAAAATTTACGCAATATATTACATAAAACGTTAATATAATAAGGCAAAATCTATTAAAAACTTGTTTTTATTAGGTACCTTACTTAATTTTATAATAAAAATATAATATGCATTCCAAACGTTTCTACGTGTATACATATAATATGTACTCATATATAAAATATAACAAAAGTATGAGAAAATTCTTATTGGTAGTAAAAAAAACAAGTAACTAACCTAAAAAAGTCGGGGTCACGACTCAGAGGAAATGATCAAGAATTTATTGATAAACATAAAAATAGTTTCTACCAAGACAACTCTTTTTTCAATCATTCTCATACTATTTTACAAGTAGAAAGATACATGTGTGTATTACAAGACAATTTTATGATTAATTGAGTGATCCAATACTTAATAATATTTTATTAATGGATTAGGAAGTGTTAATCGTGCGCTTAATGTCTTCTAAAACTTTTTCTAAGATATCCTTCGCTGTTCCATCCATGATCTTCACGTCTGCCATTTTTCCAATTTCATTCCTATATCGGAGGTATTCCGGCCAAACGCAGAGCTCAAAGTATCCGGGAGTGTCGGGAGCATTTGAGTGGGAAAGTTTGAGCATCATTTACAATATTTTTGCTTTCCCTCAAAAAGTCTGGATTAGAATCATCAAGTAGCTTCAGAATGTCCGAGGTCATTAGTTCCATGTCCAACGAGGAAATTATATCATAATTGTTGTGGTCCAAACCCACGGCTTTGACGTGCTTGTCGGAATCCTCAGAGAAGAAATATGGCACAAAACCACACTCGGATACAAAAGCTCTTTGAGTTTGAGCGATAGGGTTGTTTTGCCTCGATTGGTGACTCCTGAGATTCCCACCACAACCCAGTCAGCTCGTTTAGTTCCCATTTAAAAAAAATGTTATGTTATCCTCGGCTCCAGTGAAAGATCAAAAATCAGTGCAGATAAGGATGAATGTGATAAATTGTAAACAGAATAAGGGATCCGACAAAAGCAAATCCCAGAGAGCAGGAACCATCAGAGCCAGTTCCGGATCCGGGAAGCCTTTGTACAACCAGTGATCTAGAAGCAAAAGAACAACATTAAAGCCTATTTTGTACCTTTATATACACTGCTGCAGCTTTAAAACCTGTCAGTGTGTTTAGTTAGACTTGTAGTAAAACATTGCATTCGTCAAGCTTACTAAGTTCATACTAAGCTTTTAAAGTAAAATAACATTGCAGCTGGGCTCTCATTTTAGTTTAAAGTGCCACCTTGAAACAGTTGAGCAGTACCATTATATCAATACAGTTACCGTTTGAACCATTTCAATTAAATTCTAATCCCTTGTCTCTCTCTTAATAATTCAATAATTCAAAGACATTTCAATAACTGGAAGGTGCGGTTGTAGGCCGATATACTATATGACTGTATCGCGGGTGCAAACGGATTGGACTACAAGTGAAAACATCAGAATCTGGCCGGAGCATAAAGAGCCGCCAGCCAGCGAAAGGTTGCTGAATTTCCACTTTTAATCTGTTCCTATCTTGTTAGATATATCTGTAACCTACTCGTATATACCTAAATCCAAATCCACTGCTATATCGAAAATATCTACCGGTTAGGTTGTACGAATGGTTACATTGACAAAACATGGCGGTTTTTAGTCGCCATTGTCATGATTTTTTCAATAATGATAGATATTTTTTTGGATCAAAGTAAAATAATAGTAATGAGTTGAAAAGAGACTTACTTTAATGTCATAGCTTTACTTTTTCTTTTATTAAGTATCAAATATAAAATTTGGCCTGAAAGAAAATATTTTGTATATATATTCTGTATAGTTAGTAATAAAACCATATTCCAGAGAATTTCACAAGCTCTTCAAAATAGTGCCGGTTATCAAGAAACCATACATAATATTTTTTCTGAATAATCATTTTAGTAAGCGTCCGTAATTAGGCCATTTCTTGAAAATCTCCCTGGAAAATCGACGGTTGTTTTCTAAAAGTGGCTCGGACGCCCCACAGGTCAGCGGGCTGCCAGTCTTGTAAAATAATAAAAACAATAGAAAAGGATTTCATGAGAAACTTTTTAAAAATCTCAACTCAAATTCAGCCTGCTATAAAATACAGTAAAGTAAATTTGTAAAAGTTGAGAGCAGTCAAATGTCCAAATGTGTCATATATGTATTACTGTAGCAGACATCGTCGTACAGCCAGGAATTGAAAAATACACCATTCCACAAAAAGTGAAATCTAAATAAATTAGACTATGTTCAGAGGTCGGATTTGAAAGTGTATTTTCTGACCTTGTTGCAGTTGAGTGAAGGGCAAGACAAGCAGCCAGACGGCGAGGTGGGAGTACGCAAGCAGAGCCGCAGACACGAGGGTTCTGCCCACAGCGGCGTCCGGCAGGGCCATCCACCTCAGCAACAGAAGTATTCTTCTTCAAACTTCTTGAAGTCCACTTCTGTGAATACGCTTTGTTCCTCTTTCTCGGTTGAATTTTCTTTTAAATCTGACAAAGCTTTCTTGGACTGAGCTCTCATAAATATCTGTAAAAATAAACAAATTTACATGTATATTATATTAACAAACTTTGAACTGACAAATTGCTTAAAAATTCAGCCCGTCTGAAAGCAAAAACTGACAAATATTTAAATTGCTAAGTTGATACAGCAGTCAGAGTCAATTCAAGTCAATTCAAACTGGCGACCGGTAAGAACTTTTTGTTTGGTTGTGGATATTGGAGCCACAAGTGACATCAATCAGGCATCCACGTGCTGTTTTCTTTGTATGTGTGTAAAACCTCTGGAAGTAATATTATAAAATCTTACAGAAAGAAAACGAGGGACTAGATTTATATTCCTGTAGATTGCAGGAGATTTTTATTTCTTTTCTAATTTCCATAGTATTGGTCAAGGGACTAATCATTATATATATAAAATATTGTTAGTTTATTCTTCTTCTAAGCGTTACTAAACCATTCATCCAATTACAATGAAACTTCGTTGAGTTTTCCGCGAAGGTTTCTGCCAAAATTAGTGAAAAAAATCCCAAATATTGTGCCACAAAACCATAAATTAATTTTTATTTGTTCACCTTCTATGCATTTCTAAACCATTAATTTAGTGAGTCATGCGCACTCCCGCGAAGGCCTAGAGATGGGGAGCGAAGAGACCATTTATTATTTAAAAAAAACAGTTCTTTCACCAAACCGCCATATATGAGGTAACCACAGTAGGCAAATGACATCAATCAATTCAAGAACTGTATCGATATTCTACTATCTCAGTGACAGAAACGGAAACAGACCCATCAGCTATACTCTCTGTCTGTTAATATAATAATAATAATAATTGACATTGCGTATTATTTACATCCACCGCCAAAAGCGATCAAAATAATATACCCGGACTGTAATTGAGGTTTCCTTCGCTCGTTATCTTGAAATGTTAAATATTAAATAAATGCTGTATAAATAAAATGAAACAGAGCAGCGGTCTCGCCGGAAGAGTAATTTCTTTCAAAACGCGCCTGGCGAAGGGTCTACTTTTCGTCTCCCGTCAACTACAGTAGTGGTTTATACCTGAGTTGGTAGCTGGGTTAAATCGAAGAAAGTTATTCTCAATATTGACCTGCAACACTGCAGGCTGTTGCGTCCCGGCCCCTACCTGTAGTAGGTAGCATTTGTCAGCGTTACACATTCATATTTCGTCAATTGTTTATTTAATAATAATTGTTTGTTGGATAATTCGGTATTCCATTCAAAATTGATTATTTGATAAGATATAATATTTCAATATTATTATGTTAAATTGTTTATAATGTTGCTATTTCATCAGTGAAGACTAATTATTCAATGGCTAAATGAAAATTTACATTTTATCCAAAAGTCCAACGTTTTCATTTTTGTTTTTAAAGAATCATAATTTTTAAGACATTAATATGATAGAAATTCGAGATCTTGACGTGTACTTGCGACTTACTTACGAAATACTACATTCGAAATGTCGAGTCCTCATCAACTCTATACGGTAAAGTATGGAAATGTTATCATAATAAATCTTCCAATATACTTTAAATGGAGTAAGTAAAAATAAATCAAAAAATTTGAAATAATATATATATTTTTTTCATTTTTTATGGTATTCAGTGGTATAGTTTCTGAATATTATTATTATGTCTTTCTTTACTTCAGCCCTAACTATTTATTGAGTTCAGGTTTCCAAGAATTTTGAATATAATTGTTCATAATGTTCTGTAGTTAAAATGTTGAGGTTTATATTGTGATCTTTAATGTGTAAAATAATAATGACCTAGATAGTATATCCTTATAGTGAGTCAGCTTTTTATCGTAATCTTTGTAGGTATATATGGCATATAACTTTCAAGCATCGAATTTATTTATGGTACCTGGGCATAATATATATACAGGATGTCTCGTAAGTCGTAGGTCAAATGAAAAGAGGAGATAGGGGGGGTCATTTCCAATCAAATAAACCAAATATGTCTTAATCCAATTCTTGATAGTTAAAAAGTTATAGCATTTAAAAAAAAAAATGAAAATGCCAAAATCATTTAAAAAAAAAATCATAAAAAAAATACAATTAATTTAGATTGTATTTTTTATTTGTTATACTCCTGAATAGTGCTTATTTCTAATAAAGGTATTTCCATATACTATTTTCGAATATTGAATTATTGGAAAAACTTCTATATTTCACGCTGCTTCTAACAAGGTATAACTCATCAGCCTGTCTTGAATACAACATTATATTTTAGGTGAATATTTAAAAGAAGTTAATGTTTTGTATAAAATGCATTTTACAAATTCAACTTTTTTACAAGTCAGGAGTCGGCAAATAATAAAAGTAAATAAATAAAATGTGTGTATTTATTACAAATTGCTACTTTTTAACTCGCACCTGCGCAGTGTACCTAACATCGATTAATGTCTTTTATATGATATGATTGCTTACCATAAATAACCATATCCATAAAATAAAGACTATCCATGTCTTCAGTGAGCAATAATTCATTATCGTTTTTCAATATGTAATTAATCTCCTTGAATAGTTTCTCTTGTATTTTTGGTTGCATTGTAATTTCATGAATCAAAAAGCCTAAAGTTGAAGCCATAGTGTCGGATCCAGCCAGCATGATCATCACCGCTTGGGATGTGCTATATTCGCGGGGCCATCATAGAATTAGTATTCATTATCATGACCATTCCGCCATACTATAATTATTGATAGCCTTTTTTTATTTTTTCTCTGAAAAATCATTAATCAGGTTAAGAAAGTCCCGAGAATCAAAAAGTATATAACACATTAATATCTATGTAGAACTAAAATAGATGTTTACTAAAAACCAATTACTTGTGCTGTTAGTACTAATATTGTGTTAACACTGACAACGGGCGACTTCAGACGATAGATAGGCGCAGTCCCCAATCATAGTTACCCGAGCTCTGGGGACCGCGCGGACGAATTCCAGGTCCTCTAAGAATCTATCTCTACCCTTGACATCACGAAATATACCGAAATACCCCTCCGTACCCCCCGTACGCACCAGGGATCATCAGCATTCCCAAATTCAGCAAGCTTTCCTCTGAAATCACCGAGACTTCCCAGAAGCTGCGTAGTGTAAAAAAGTGGTAGTGGCAAGATGCTGGAAAGTACTCTTTACTGGGTTTTTGAAAGACTTTAACAACATCCCAAGAATTGCTTTTGGATATTCAGTGACCCAGGTATGCCAGGACTCTTTTCTAGCGAGCCTAATGGCTTCATGGTAGGCATTCCGAACGCCGTGAAAAGAGCAAAGAGATGGGTCCTGCCTAACGGTAAAAAATCTGTATGTTCAGCGATATTTTGTTTGAAATTCTAACAGAACCATAGAGGAGAATATGCAGCCTTTCCCAGTTTCTTTCTTTCTAATATGGAGTCACACATCCTGATAACTCTTTTTGGAAGTTCTGGGCTACTCAGGGATATTGCGGAGATTCTCCATAAGATTTTAGCAGAAAAGTTCCTAATCAGTGTTCGCTGTTTGGTAACAGAATTTTTATGTCACATACCTATGACATAAATAATATATGAATTGAAGAGGTTTATTTTTTTATTATCATTATTATTTTAACGATTTTCAACCAATGTGAGGAACAGAGACCCACTCCTAACTATAATACCCAACCCATCAAATGATAAATTTTGTAATTTTTTAGTACAAAAAAAATCTTAGCTTGCGATTTAAAATTGCCAAGAGTTGCAAAGCAGGACCTAGCAAATCTGTTACGAGTAGTATCACGGAGCTATAAGAAGAATGGTGCGTTAAACAGAATATTTCCACACATCAATTTGCATTGCGCATGACTGAAACCTATCCCCTCTTTTGCCAATCAGGTATTCTTATACTTACTAGGTATCCTTATGTGGTAAAAATAGTGTATTACTTTTTAGATAAGCTAAGGCAATAAATTGCACTGTTTAATTTGAATTAGTGCGTCTACTAACCTAGTATCAGGTCAAATCATAAATGAAAAATCAAACATATGTAGATAATGCGTTATGTGATGTTTATATAGCATCTTAGTATGGGGGGGGGGGGGGAGTACCATATAAGCCGATGTTATACTACCTCCCTTGGGACAGAGTAAGCCTGGTCGGGTAAGTGAGGAAAAAACTGTATATAACAACTACCGTGCTTGAATAATAACAAAATAAAAAAAGCATGAAAAATAATAGCTTTAAACAAAATCTTAAAAAATCGCAAGTTATTCTATGTACTACTGCAGACAAGTGATATATATTTTTATTTCACAATGTCACAATTTCTAGAGAAAATATTTAGTTTTTTTTTAAATAAATTATATGTTGCCGGTTTAGAAAATACAATTATAAACAAACAAAACAACAAAAGTAGAATCGCAGCAAAATACAATTATAAACAAACAAAACGACAAAAGTATAATCGCAGCAAAATACAATTATAAACAAACAAAACAACAAAAGTAGAATCGCAGCAAAATACAATTATAAACAAACAAAACAACAAAAGTATAATCGCAGACTAGTAGTTTTTTTAAATAAATTATATGTTGCCGGCTTAGAAAATACAATTATAAACAAACAAAACAACAAAAAATTAATCGCAGACTAGTTTACTGTGAAACATTGAAATATTTTTCTTCTACAAACAAGACAGCATTTCTGACATCGGAGCTAGCTCCTAAATATTGTATCGAATTAATAATGATAAAAAAAACAATCGCGGTTAAAACATGTTTAAAATATTCTAATAAATCCGATTAGATTTTTAGGCTCAGTGGTTTAAAAGAAGTTTATTTTCGCTCACGGCAGCGCTTATAGACCAATCGCATTTGAAATTCAATATAAAAGCCAAAGCCATTACATTTCGCCGCATGCAGTAGGGAGTAAAATAATATACGTACAGTCAAAGGCAACGTGTTGTAGCGACACTAATTGTGCTACAAAAGGTTAAAGTCTGGCGTGTGGCACTGACACACGGTGGAGGAGGATTTCAATACCTCAGGCCGGCACCTGAGTGTACTGCCTAAAGGAAGAGGAGTGCAATACCTCAGGCCGGCACCTGAGTGTATCGCCTAAAGGAAGGGAATTCAGCTTGTCAGCCAACAGAAATCATCATGGCTGCACATGAATGATTTGTTGACCAAAAAGATGATCAGTGCAAGACTATCTTATATTTAATTCATGAAGCCTGCACATCATAAAATTAAATATAAAATAAATAATTATTGAATCGATACAACTATAAATACTTACCAGAACTGCGGAAGGCCCTACGCTAAAGTGTATTTAAAGTTGAATTGAAACACGTAAAAAAAAAAATATTATGCGTGTGTGTGTACTGTATCTATGAGAACCACCGCTCTCATATCTCGTAGAGTAGGTACATACATATACGTACCTACACACTATCGAATCACCTTTCAAGGTAAAGTTTCATTTGCCCTCGACTGTAAAAGAAATAAAAGAAGATTTAAAGAAATAAATTAAATGGTGAATATTAAACGGATAAGTATCTACACATCGAGCACTAAACTATATTAAAATTAATGCACTACGGTTATAAAATTTAATTATGTCAGTACACCCACAACTATGCAATTACCCATAAATACCTTCCCGTTTTCATCAGCGAAATATATTTTTCTATACAATTTCCGTATTAGATGTTTTTCGCTTACAGTTAAGTCTGTAAACTGAAAAACCTGGTAGCTTCTTGGTTTGGGGGGGGGGGGGGGGAGTAGCGCAAACTCATTCAAATCCACAATATGTTACTTAAATGTAAACTCTACAAATCCTATATTTTGTCCTCTTTATACTTTTACGATGGGCCTAACCTCGGCCAGTGATTTAAATGGCTTTTTAAGATAATTTATAAAAAAAAAATCACATATAAATATATTTTTAGAAACTAACAAACGAATACAATGAACCGATGTTACAATGGTTTAAATACAGTAATAGATCTCAATAAATAGGCTGTGCTCAGCTGCTTTTCTCATTGTCAAAACACACAGCCCTTACAATTTTTTTTTTATTAATTTAAAAATAGTAAGGAAGTAAGTACTTAAGCATCCTAAAAGTTAGAATAATAGGTTCACTGTAATAGGGAGAGAAAAGTACCACTGAATGATGTTCCCTGACTTCCTAACTAGAATAAAGTCTGTGCTAAGGAAGTCAGTTTTCTAAGCGGCCAAAATAAATATTAATAGTCAACCGTCATGACTGGATTATTAATATACACTATGTTATGAAACTAGTATTGATACAGATAAATGTCTTATCCGATATTTTGAACTACTGACCTAATTTTGTTACTTATCTGTTTAATAACAAAAATGTGGCTACAGAAAAATAAAATACATTTTTAATACAAGCTCTTAAATGCGTATACAAATTTTGTGTCCGTGCTGTTGACCGTTGAGGAGTTCCTTCGTCTAGAGCCAATCTTGGTTGGGTGTAGAGAACCAGGTCATGTTTACCATAAAAATGCATTGTCATCGGAACTGAACCAGCATGTCAAATTTCAACTCCATAGGATAGGAGGAAGTGGTCCTAATTCAGCACGCAAATATTGACCTAAACCGACCCTACTCATATTACATCTCCCCTTTCTAGTCCGTCTCCTATATGTGCGGTGTACATAAGAGGATGAACCACGGTTAGTACTTAAAAATACTCATTGTATGGTATGCTTTGACGACACCGGAATGTATTCTAGAGCCATTCTAAAATAGTATATAATTGCTTTAAGCAGTTAAACAGTTTTTTTTTAAGATTTACTTTCTTATTACATTTATTTTTAAATTAATAAATAAAGTATGGTAGGTAATACCTGTAGCATTCATCAATCATCTGTGATATTATTTTTGCTTCTGTTCTGAACGCCGACCCACGAGTCTCGTCGTTTCAATGTGAACGAACCCACATCATAGGCCAGCTCACTTTTGTCTCCTTCGTTTTCTTGAACTCAAAAGAACGAAGCAAATGAATGAGAGCTATTTTGAGTGCCATTAATTCCAGTCTCTTGCCTGAAAATTAAGCATCACATAACTTGTCACATAGAATGGATTAATATCGAAAATATTATGTCATGTAAAAATCCATACCTATTTTTCTAATTTTCCAATAAGATTCTTAATTTCATATTGGTTTTTGCTGAGCTATTTAACAAACTAAAGGACTATTATTTTAATAAATAACTATAAATTCTATTTAAATCCTTCCGCGGGACGGGACGGGTAGTGCGGGGAGCTTTGTGATCATTCTGTTTAACTTTTTGATTTAAAAAAATGGTTTTGATTATTTTTATTACACAAGTATTTTATGACTAAGATTTGTGAACATTAAGAAACACAATTAGGATATGTTCAATGACATGGCTAAATATGCTAATCTGCCTACAATGTAATACAGGATGTCGCGAGACTCTTCCCGAAGACTTAATGTGGTGTGTTTGTGTTCCCTATTATAAGTAAGGAATTATATTAAAAAAATGAGAAAATAATTGATCCCCAAATTACGTTTTCTTTAACTGATGTAAGTCTTTTGAGTCAGCTAGTGACGCGATAAGGTAACCTTGGCTGCATTACACGTACGTTGACCTCGCAGCGGCATGCGGGGACATGCGACATAAAAAAGACGTTATTACAAGAACCGTTAACATTATCGCGTAAAATTCAGTTTTTTTTTCGAAAAACATGACGAATTTCATATAGTCTTCACAAATAATACTCGAAATCGCAGAACCATTAGCAGGATTTTTCATCGGGGGTGACCTTGGATGTATAAAAAAAATCGAGAAACGTATCAACTTACTGGACAGTCAATATGTTCAACTCACCAATACATGCTCTTGGTCCACTTCCAAAAGGTAAATTGTTAAATGGTAATCTTCGACTTATTTTCTTCACTAAATCTTTCTGGGTTAAAATCGTCAGGGTTTTCCCAATATTGTGGATCCCGGTGCAAAGTAAACAGAGATATCATTATACCGTCACCTGGCAAGAACTAAAACAATAACACAAATTGAATACAAACATTTTATCTGGCGCTGTAGCTAAGATGGCAGGTCAAGGAAGACTGTCATGCCAGTTACTGGCTTCATCGTGTTTTATTAAGCAGCCAATCGACGATGGCCAACCTAACCTACAGAACGGCCATTTTTTTTTTAATCGTTTAATATTTTTTTATCAAACATAAACTCTGAAAAATGTAATCTGATTTGGCAAAGATACAGCCACCATTTATCAATAAATTTTTCTTAAAATTTAATTTATAGAGGTTACCTATTCTAAAATATAATATTCAGTTATAAAGACATATTTTCATACGAAAAATAAAAATAAATATCGAAAATCAAAAAACAATGCACCTTGGTAGGAGAATTACACCCCCTAGTGAGGGAAAACAAAACACTGACAACGGGCGACTTCAGACGATAGATAGGCGCAGTCCCCAATCATAGTTACCCGAGCTCTGGGGATCCGCGCGGACGAATTCCAGGTCCTCTAAGAATCTATCTCTACCCTTGACATCACGAAATATTTCAAGGTTAGAAGCTCTTTTTAATGCCAGGACTCTTTTCTAGTGAGCCTAATGGCTTCATGGTAGGCATTCCGAACGCCGTGAAAAGAGCAAAGAGATGAGTCCAGCCTAACGGTTAAAAATCTTTATGTTCAGCGATATTTTGTTTGAAATTCTGACAGTAATTAATCTGTGATCGGAGGAAAAGCAAGGATGAACCCTGGCCTGGCCTGGATGAGGCCTGGTTGCTGGAAAGCTAATGTAACAAAGAAAAATGAAACAAACCTCAAAATCATTTAGACCAGCCCGAAGTGGTTGTATATTTATTTTTGCTGTACACGTTCTATCTAAGCCAGCTGTTGTCTGCGGCCATTTTCTTCATTTTCTGTAATACCAATTGGACTATTGTTAATATGGCCTAATATATGGCCAGTCTTTAGGTTAGACCAATAAAGATGGCTTAGATAACTACAATGGCTATGACACAATTATTTCATGTTAATTATATAGTATTTGAAAAAACGTATGTGTTTTTAGGGGGGTTGATCTATATCAAAAATTAAACCAGTCTCAAGAAAAAAAAATCATACTAAAATAAAGATATTCTATATAAAGTTTCATATTTTTCGACCGCAGCGAAACTGACACCTGTTAAGGCTGCGCTCCAGCGAGAAATAGGTCAGTAGATATCCCCCTCAGTCAGTATCTATCTGTCAGTCATACAGGAAGTATTAGAATACGCTTTTGTCCTTTTAGGGGGTTGATCTATATAAACTACTAAATCGGTTTCAGGAGAAAAAGCAAACTAAATTAAAGTTATTCTCCTTAGTCAGTATCTACCAGCACGGGCACTTAACTTTTTTATTTAATATCGGCTTAATTAATAATTATTAAATAAATAATGATCTTTTGCTGAATGATGTATCCTTTTACTTTACAATATTTTAGGGATTTGATTGCCAATAATAATATATAATTATAATAATAATATTATAACTAATATAATTTCATAACAATGTTATTTGATATAATTTTAACAGTGTAGTGCTTTAAGTTGGTTTTTTTAATAAATGTATTACATATATCGTAAAATGTTTCTGATAATCAAAATAAATAAATATAAAATATTATACTAGAACCTACATAATATATGCAAATTGCTACTTTTTAACTCGCACCTGCGCAGTGTACCTAACATCGATTAATGTCTTTTATATGATATGATTGCTTACCATAAATAACCATATCCATAAAATAAAGACTATCCATGTCTTCAGTGAGCAATAATTCATTATCGTTTTTCAATATGTAATTAATCTCCTTGAATAGTTTCTCTTGTATTTTTGGTTGCATTGTAATTTCATGAATCAAAAAGCCTAAAGTTGAAGCCATAGTGTCGGATCCAGCCAGCATTGAACATCACCGCTTGGGATGTGCTATATTCGCGGGGCCATCATAGAATTAGTATTCATTATCATGACCATTCCGCCATACTATAATTATTGATAGCCTTTTTTTATTTTTTCTCTGAAAAATCATTAATCAGGTTAAGAAAGTCCCGAGAATCAAAAAGTATATAACACATTAATATCTATGTAGAACTAAAATAGATGTTTACTAAAAACCAATTACTTGTGCTGTTAGTACTAATATTGTGTTAACACTGACAACGGGCGACCTCAGACGATAGATAGGCGCAGTCCCCAATCATAGTTACCCGAGCTCTGGGGATCCGCGCGGACGAATTCCAGGTCCTCTAAGAATCTATCTCTACCCTTGACATCACGAAATATTTCAAGGTTAGAAGCTCTTTTTAATGCCAGGACTCTTTTCTAGTGAGCCTAATGGCTTCATGGTAGGCATTCCGAACGCCGTGAAAAGAGCAAAGAGATGGGTCCTGCCTAACGGTAAAAAATCTGTATGTTCAGCGATATTTTGTTTGAAATTCTAACAGAACCATAGAGGAGAATATGCAGCCTTTCCCAGTTTCTTTCTTTCTAATATGGAGTCACACATCCTGATAACTCTTTTTGGAAGTTCTGGGCTACTCAGGGATATTGCGGAGATTCTCCATAAGATTTTAGCAGAAAAGTTCCTAATCAGTGTTCGCTGTTTGGTAACGGAATTTTTATGTCACATACCTATGACATAAATAATATATGAATTAAAGAGGTTTATTTTTTTATTATCATTATTATTTTAACGATTTTCAACCAATGTGAGGAACAGAGACCCACTCCTAACTATAATACCCAACCCATCAAATGATAAATTTTGTAATTTTTTAGTACAAAAAAAATCTTAGCTTGCGATTTAAAATTGCCAAGAGTTGCAAAGCAGGACCTAGCAAATCTGTTACGAGTAGTATCACGGAGCTATAAGAAGAATGGTGCGTTAAACAGAATATTTCCACACATCAATTTGCATTGCGCATGACTGAAACCTATCCCCTCTTTTGCCAATCAGGTATTCTTATACTTACTAGGTATCCTTATGTGGTAAAAATAGTGTTTTACTTTTTAGATAAGCTAAGGCAATAAATTGCACTGTTTAATTTGAATTAGTGTGTCTACTAACCTAGTATCAGGTCAAGTCATAAATGAAAAATCAAACATATGTAGATAATGCGTTATGTGATGTTTATATAGCATCTTAGTATGGGGGGGGGGGGGGGGAGTACCATATAAGCGAATGTTATACTACCTCCCTTGGGACAGAGTAAGCCTGGTCGGGTAAGTGAGGAAAAAACTGTATATAACAACTACCGTGCTTGAATAATAACAAAATAAAAAAAGCATGAAAAATAATAGCTTTAAACAAAATCTTAAAAAATCGCAAGTTATTCTATGTACTACTGCAGACAAGTGATATATATTTTTATTTCACAATGTCACAATTTCTAGAGAAAATATTTAGTTTTTTTTTAAATAAATTATATGTTGCCGGTTTAGAAAATACAATTATAAACAAACAAAACAACAAAAGTAGAATCGCAGCAAAATACAATTATAAACAAACAAAACGACAAAAGTATAATCGCAGCAAAATACAATTATAAACAAACAAAACAACAAAAGTAGAATCGCAGCAAAATACAATTATAAACAAACAAAACAACAAAAGTATAATCGCAGACTAGTAGTTTTTTTAAATAAATTATATGTTGCCGGCTTAGAAAATACAATTATAAACAAACAAAACAACAAAAAATTAATCGCAGACTAGTTTACTGTGAAACATTGAAATATTTTTCTTCTACAAACAAGACAGCATTTCTGACATCGGAGCTAGCTCCTAAATATTGTATCGAATTAATAATGATAAAAAAAACAATCGCGGTTAAAACATGTTTAAAATATTCTAATAAATCCGATTAGATTTTTAGGCTCAGTGGTTTAAAAGAAGTTTATTTTCGCTCACGGCAGCGCTTATAGACCAATCGCATTTGAAATTCAATATAAAAGCCAAAGCCATTACATTTCGCCGCATGCAGTAGGGAGTAAAATAATATACGTACAGTCAAAGGCAACGTGTTGTAGCGACACTAATTGTGCTACAAAAGGTTAAAGTCTGGCGTGTGGCACTGACACACGGTGGAGGAGGATTTCAATACCTCAGGCCGGCACCTGAGTGTACTGCCTAAAGGAAGAGGAGTGCAATACCTCAGGCCGGCACCTGAGTGTATCGCCTAAAGGAAGGGAATTCAGCTTGTCAGCCAACAGAAATCATCATGGCTGCACATGAATGATTTGTTGACCAAAAAGATGATCAGTGCAAGACTATCTTATATTTAATTCATGAAGCCTGCACATCATAAAATTAAATATAAAATAAATAATTATTGAATCGATACAACTATAAATACTTACCAGAACTGCGGAAGGCCCTACGCTAAAGTGTATTTAAAGTTGAATTGAAACACGTAAAAAAAAAATATTATGCGTGTGTGTGTACTGTATCTATGAGAACCACCGCTCTCATATCTCGTAGAGTAGGTACATACATATACGTACCTACACACTATCGAATCACCTTTCAAGGTAAAGTTTCATTTGCCCTCGACTGTAAAAGAAATAAAAGAAGATTTAAAGAAATAAATTAAATGGTGAATATTAAACGGATAAGTATCTACACATCGAGCACTAAACTATATTAAAATTAATGCACTACGGTTATAAAATTTAATTATGTCAGTACACCCACAACTATGCAATTACCCATAAATACCTTCCCGTTTTCATCAGCGAAATATATTTTTCTATACAATTTCCGTATTAGATGTTTTTCGCTTACAGTTAAGTCTGTAAACTGAAAAACCTGGTAGCTTCTTGGTTTGGGGGGGGGGGGGGGGAGTAGCGCAAACTCATTCAAATCCACAATATGTTACTTAAATGTAAACTCTACAAATCCTATATTTTGTCCTCTTTATACTTTTACGATGGGCCTAACCTCGGCCAGTGATTTAAATGGCTTTTTAAGATAATTTATAAAAAAAAAATCACATATAAATATATTTTTAGAAACTAACAAACGAATACAATGAACCGATGTTACAATGGTTTAAATACAGTAATAGATCTCAATAAATAGGCTGTGCTCAGCTGCTTTTCTCATTGTCAAAACACACAGCCCTTACAATTTTTTTTTTATTAATTTAAAAATAGTAAGGAAGTAAGTACTTAAGCATCCTAAAAGTTAGAATAATAGGTTCACTGTAATAGGGAGAGAAAAGTACCACTGAATGATGTTCCCTGACTTCCTAACTAGAATAAAGTCTGTGCTAAGGAAGTCAGTTTTCTAAGCGGCCAAAATAAATATTAATAGTCAACCGTCATGACTGGATTATTAATATACACTATGTTATGAAACTAGTATTGATACAGATAAATGTCTTATCCGATATTTTGAACTACTGACCTAATTTTGTTACTTATCTGTTTAATAACAAAAATGTGGCTACAGAAAAATAAAATACATTTTTAATACAAGCTCTTAAATGCGTATACAAATTTTGTGTCCGTGCTGTTGACCGTTGAGGAGTTCCTTCGTCTAGAGCCAATCTTGGTTGGGTGTAGAGAACCAGGTCATGTTTACCATAAAAATGCATTGTCATCGGAACTGAACCAGCATGTCAAATTTCAACTCCATAGGATAGGAGGAAGTGGTCCTAATTCAGCACGCAAATATTGACCTAAACCGACCCTACTCATATTACATCTCCCCTTTCTAGTTCGTCTCCTATATGTGCGGTGTACATAAGAGGATGAACCACGGTTAGTACTTAAAAATATTCATTGTATGGTATGCTTTGACGACACCGGAATGTATTCTAGAGCCATTCTAAAATAGTATATAATTGCTTTAAGCAGTTAAACAGTTTTTTTTTAAGATTTACTTTCTTATTACATTTATTTTTAAATTAATAAATAAAGTATGGTAGGTAATACCTGTAGCATTCATCAATCATCTGTGATATTATTTTTGCTTCTGTTCTGAACGCCGACCCACGAGTCTCGTCGTTTCAATGTGAACGAACCCACATCATAGGCCAGCTCACTTTTGTCTCCTTCGTTTTCTTGAACTCAAAAGAACGAAGCAAATGAATGAGAGCTATTTTGAGTGCCATTAATTCCAGTCTCTTGCCTGAAAATTAAGCATCACATAACTTGTCACATAGAATGGATTAATATCGAAAATATTATGTCATGTAAAAATCCATACCTATTTTTCTAATTTTCCAATAAGATTCTTAATTTCATATTGGTTTTTGCTGAGCTATTTAACAAACTAAAGGACTATTATTTTAATAAATAACTATAAATTCTATTTAAATCCTTCCGCGGGACGGGACGGGTAGTGCGGGGAGCTTTGTGATCATTCTGTTTAACTTTTTGATTTAAAAAAATGGTTTTGATTATTTTTATTACACAAGTATTTTATGACTAAGATTTGTGAACATTAAGAAACACAATTAGGATATGTTCAATGACATGGCTAAATATGCTAATCTGCCTACAATGTAATACAGGATGTCGCGAGACTCTTCCCGAAGACTTAATGTGGTGTGTTTGTGTTCCCTATTATAAGTAAGGAATTATATTAAAAAAATGAGAAAATAATTGATCCCCAAATTACGTTTTCTTTAACTGATGTAAGTCTTTTGAGTCAGCTAGTGACGCGATAAGGTAACCTTGGCTGCATTACACGTACGTTGACCTCGCAGCGGCATGCGGGGACATGCGACATAAAAAAGACGTTATTACAAGAACCGTTAACATTATCGCGTAAAATTCAGTTTTTTTTTCGAAAAACATGACGAATTTCATATACAGTCTTCACAAATAATACTCGAAATCGCAGAACCATTAGCAGGATTTTTCATCGGGGGTGACCTTGGATGTATAAAAAAAATCGAGAAACGTATCAACTTACTGGACAGTCAATATGTTCAACTCACCAATACATGCTCTTGGTCCACTTCCAAAAGGTAAATTGTTAAATGGTAATCTTCGACTTATTTTCTTCACTAAATCTTTCTGGGTTAAAATCGTCAGGGTTTTCCCAATATTGTGGATCCCGGTGCAAAGTAAACAGAGATATCATTATACCGTCACCTGGCAAGAACTAAAACAATAACACAAATTGAATACAAACATTTTATCTGGCGCTGTAGCTAAGATGGCAGGTCAAGGAAGACTGTCATGCCAGTTACTGGCTTCATCGTGTTTTATTAAGCAGCCAATCGACGATGGCCAACCTAACCTACAGAACGGCCATTTTTTTTTTAATCGTTTAATATTTTTTTATCAAACATAAACTCTGAAAAATGTAATCTGATTTGGCAAAGATACAGCCACCATTTATCAATAAATTTTTCTTAAAATTTAATTTATAGAGGTTACCTATTCTAAAATATAATATTCAGTTATAAAGACATATTTTCATACGAAAAATAAAAATAAATATCGAAAATCAAAAAACAATGCACCTTGGTAGGAGAATTACACCCCCTAGTGAGGGAAAACAAAACACTGACAACGGGCGACTTCAGACGATAGATAGGCGCAGTCCCCAATCATAGTTACCCGAGCTCTGGGGATCCGCGCGGACGAATTCCAGGTCCTCTAAGAATCTATCTCTACCCTTGACATCACGAAATATTTCAAGGTTAGAAGCTCTTTTTAATGCCAGGACTCTTTTCTAGTGAGCCTAATGGCTTCATGGTAGGCATTCCGAACGCCGTGAAAAGAGCAAAGAGATGAGTCCAGCCTAACGGTTAAAAATCTTTATGTTCAGCGATATTTTGTTTGAAATTCTGACAGTAATTAATCTGTGATCGGAGGAAAAGCAAGGATGAACCCTGGCCTGGCCTGGATGAGGCCTGGTTGCTGGAAAGCTAATGTAACAAAGAAAAATGAAACAAACCTCAAAATCATTTAGACCAGCCCGAAGTGGTTGTATATTTATTTTTGCTGTACACGTTCTATCTAAGCCAGCTGTTGTCTGCGGCCATTTTCTTCATTTTCTGTAATACCAATTGGACTATTGTTAATATGGCCTAATATATGGCCAGTCTTTAGGTTAGACCAATAAAGATGGCTTAGATAACTACAATGGCTATGACACAATTATTTCATGTTAATTATATAGTATTTGAAAAAACGTATGTGTTTTTAGGGGGGTTGATCTATATCAAAAATTAAACCAGTCTCAAGAAAAAAAAATCATACTAAAATAAAGATATTCTATATAAAGTTTCATATTTTTCGACCGCAGCGAAACTGACACCTGTTAAGGCTGCGCTCCAGCGAGAAATAGGTCAGTAGATATCCCCCTCAGTCAGTATCTATCTGTCAGTCATACAGGAAGTATTAGAATACGCTTTTGTCCTTTTAGGGGGTTGATCTATATAAACTACTAAATCGGTTTCAGGAGAAAAAGCAAACTAAATTAAAGTTATTCTCCTTAGTCAGTATCTACCAGCACGGGCACTTAACTTTTTTATTTAATATCGGCTTAATTAATAATTATTAAATAAATAATGATCTTTTGCTGAATGATGTATCCTTTTACTTTACAATATTTTAGGGATTTGATTGCCAATAATAATATATAATTATAATAATAATATTATAACTAATATAATTTCATAACAATGTTATTTGATATAATTTTAACAGTGTAGTGCTTTAAGTTGGTTTTTTTAATAAATGTATTACATATATCGTAAAATGTTTCTGATAATCAAAATAAATAAATATAAAATATTATACTAGAACCTACATAATATATGCAAATTGCTACTTTTTAACTCGCACCTGCGCAGTGTACCTAACATCGATTAATGTCTTTTATATGATATGATTGCTTACCATAAATAACCATATCCATAAAATAAAGACTATCCATGTCTTCAGTGAGCAATAATTCATTATCGTTTTTCAATATGTAATTAATCTCCTTGAATAGTTTCTCTTGTATTTTTGGTTGCATTGTAATTTCATGAATCAAAAAGCCTAAAGTTGAAGCCATAGTGTCGGATCCAGCCAGCATTGAACATCACCGCTTGGGATGTGCTATATTCGCGGGGCCATCATAGAATTAGTATTCATTATCATGACCATTCCGCCATACTATAATTATTGATAGCCTTTTTTTATTTTTTCTCTGAAAAATCATTAATCAGGTTAAGAAAGTCCCGAGAATCAAAAAGTATATAACACATTAATATCTATGTAGAACTAAAATAGATGTTTACTAAAAACCAATTACTTGTGCTGTTAGTACTAATATTGTGTTAACACTGACAACGGGCGACCTCAGACGATAGATAGGCGCAGTCCCCAATCATAGTTACCCGAGCTCTGGGGATCCGCGCGGACGAATTCCAGGTCCTCTAAGAATCTATCTCTACCCTTGACATCACGAAATATTTCAAGGTTAGAAGCTCTTTTTAATGCCAGGACTCTTTTCTAGTGAGCCTAATGGCTTCATGGTAGGCATTCCGAACGCCGTGAAAAGAGCAAAGAGATGGGTCCTGCCTAACGGTAAAAAATCTGTATGTTCAGCGATATTTTGTTTGAAATTCTAACAGAACCATAGAGGAGAATATGCAGCCTTTCCCAGTTTCTTTCTTTCTAATATGGAGTCACACATCCTGATAACTCTTTTTGGAAGTTCTGGGCTACTCAGGGATATTGCGGAGATTCTCCATAAGATTTTAGCAGAAAAGTTCCTAATCAGTGTTCGCTGTTTGGTAACGGAATTTTTATGTCACATACCTATGACATAAATAATATATGAATTGAAGAGGTTTATTTTTTTATTATCATTATTATTTTAACGATTTTCAACCAATGTGAGGAACAGAGACCCACTCCTAACTATAATACCCAACCCATCAAATGATAAATTTTGTAATTTTTTAGTACAAAAAAAATCTTAGCTTGCGATTTAAAATTGCCAAGAGTTGCAAAGCAGGACCTAGCAAATCTGTTACGAGTAGTATCACGGAGCTATAAGAAGAATGGTGCGTTAAACAGAATATTTCCACACATCAATTTGCATTGCGCATGACTGAAACCTATCCCCTCTTTTGCCAATCAGGTATTCTTATACTTACTAGGTATCCTTATGTGGTAAAAATAGTGTATTACTTTTTAGATAAGCTAAGGCAATAAATTGCACTGTTTAATTTGAATTAGTGCGTCTACTAACCTAGTATCAGGTCAATTCATAAATGAAAAATCAAACATATGTAGATAATGCGTTATGTGATGTTTATATAGCATCTTAGTATGGGGGGGGGGGGGGGGGAGTACCATATAAGCCGATGTTATACTACCTCCCTTGGGACAGAGTAAGCCTGGTCGGGTAAGTGAGGAAAAAACTGTATATAACAACTACCGTGCTTGAATAATAACAAAATAAAAAAAGCATGAAAAATAATAGCTTTAAACAAAATCTTAAAAAATCGCAAGTTATTCTATGTACTACTGCAGACAAGTGATATATATTTTTATTTCACAATGTCACAATTTCTAGAGAAAATATTTAGTTTTTTTTTAAATAAATTATATGTTGCCGGTTTAGAAAATACAATTATAAACAAACAAAACAACAAAAGTAGAATCGCAGCAAAATACAATTATAAACAAACAAAACGACAAAAGTATAATCGCAGCAAAATACAATTATAAACAAACAAAACAACAAAAGTAGAATCGCAGCAAAATACAATTATAAACAAACAAAACAACAAAAGTATAATCGCAGACTAGTAGTTTTTTTAAATAAATTATATGTTGCCGGCTTAGAAAATACAATTATAAACAAACAAAACAACAAAAAATTAATCGCAGACTAGTTTACTGTGAAACATTGAAATATTTTTCTTCTACAAACAAGACAGCATTTCTGACATCGGAGCTAGCTCCTAAATATTGTATCGAATTAATAATGATAAAAAAAACAATCGCGGTTAAAACATGTTTAAAATATTCTAATAAATCCGATTAGATTTTTAGGCTCAGTGGTTTAAAAGAAGTTTATTTTCGCTCACGGCAGCGCTTATAGACCAATCGCATTTGAAATTCAATATAAAAGCCAAAGCCATTACATTTCGCCGCATGCAGTAGGGAGTAAAATAATATACGTACAGTCAAAGGCAACGTGTTGTAGCGACACTAATTGTGCTACAAAAGGTTAAAGTCTGGCGTGTGGCACTGACACACGGTGGAGGAGGATTTCAATACCTCAGGCCGGCACCTGAGTGTACTGCCTAAAGGAAGAGGAGTGCAATACCTCAGGCCGGCACCTGAGTGTATCGCCTAAAGGAAGGGAATTCAGCTTGTCAGCCAACAGAAATCATCATGGCTGCACATGAATGATTTGTTGACCAAAAAGATGATCAGTGCAAGACTATCTTATATTTAATTCATGAAGCCTGCACATCATAAAATTAAATATAAAATAAATAATTATTGAATCGATACAACTATAAATACTTACCAGAACTGCGGAAGGCCCTACGCTAAAGTGTATTTAAAGTTGAATTGAAACACGTAAAAAAAAAAATATTATGCGTGTGTGTGTACTGTATCTATGAGAACCACCGCTCTCATATCTCGTAGAGTAGGTACATACATATACGTACCTACACACTATCGAATCACCTTTCAAGGTAAAGTTTCATTTGCCCTCGACTGTAAAAGAAATAAAAGAAGATTTAAAGAAATAAATTAAATGGTGAATATTAAACGGATAAGTATCTACACATCGAGCACTAAACTATATTAAAATTAATGCACTACGGTTATAAAATTTAATTATGTCAGTACACCCACAACTATGCAATTACCCATAAATACCTTCCCGTTTTCATCAGCGAAATATATTTTTCTATACAATATCCGTATTAGATGTTTTTCGCTTACAGTTAAGTCTGTAAACTGAAAAACCTGGTAGCTTCTTGGTTTGGGGGGGGGGGGGGGAGTAGCGCAAACTCATTCAAATCCACAATATGTTACTTAAATGTAAACTCTACAAATCCTATATTTTGTCCTCTTTATACTTTTACGATGGGCCTAACCTCGGCCAGTGATTTAAATGGCTTTTTAAGATAATTTATAAAAAAAAAATCACATATAAATATATTTTTAGAAACTAACAAACGAATACAATGAACCGATGTTACAATGGTTTAAATACAGTAATAGATCTCAATAAATAGGCTGTGCTCAGCTGCTTTTCTCATTGTCAAAACACACAGCCCTTACAATTTTTTTTTTATTAATTTAAAAATAGTAAGGAAGTAAGTACTTAAGCATCCTAAAAGTTAGAATAATAGGTTCACTGTAATAGGGAGAGAAAAGTACCACTGAATGATGTTCCCTGACTTCCTAACTAGAATAAAGTCTGTGCTAAGGAAGTCAGTTTTCTAAGCGGCCAAAATAAATATTAATAGTCAACCGTCATGACTGGATTATTAATATACACTATGTTATGAAACTAGTATTGATACAGATAAATGTCTTATCCGATATTTTGAACTACTGACCTAATTTTGTTACTTATCTGTTTAATAACAAAAATGTGGCTACAGAAAAATAAAATACATTTTTAATACAAGCTCTTAAATGCGTATACAAATTTTGTGTCCGTGCTGTTGACCGTTGAGGAGTTCCTTCGTCTAGAGCCAATCTTGGTTGGGTGTAGAGAACCAGGTCATGTTTACCATAAAAATGCATTGTCATCGGAACTGAACCAGCATGTCAAATTTCAACTCCATAGGATAGGAGGAAGTGGTCCTAATTCAGCACGCAAATATTGACCTAAACCGACCCTACTCATATTACATCTCCCCTTTCTAGTTCGTCTCCTATATGTGCGGTGTACATAAGAGGATGAACCACGGTTAGTACTTAAAAATATTCATTGTATGGTATGCTTTGACGACACCGGAATGTATTCTAGAGCCATTCTAAAATAGTATATAATTGCTTTAAGCAGTTAAACAGTTTTTTTTTAAGATTTACTTTCTTATTACATTTATTTTTAAATTAATAAATAAAGTATGGTAGGTAATACCTGTAGCATTCATCAATCATCTGTGATATTATTTTTGCTTCTGTTCTGAACGCCGACCCACGAGTCTCGTCGTTTCAATGTGAACGAACCCACATCATAGGCCAGCTCACTTTTGTCTCCTTCGTTTTCTTGAACTCAAAAGAACGAAGCAAATGAATGAGAGCTATTTTGAGTGCCATTAATTCCAGTCTCTTGCCTGAAAATTAAGCATCACATAACTTGTCACATAGAATGGATTAATATCGAAAATATTATGTCATGTAAAAATCCATACCTATTTTTCTAATTTTCCAATAAGATTCTTAATTTCATATTGGTTTTTGCTGAGCTATTTAACAAACTAAAGGACTATTATTTTAATAAATAACTATAAATTCTATTTAAATCCTTCCGCGGGACGGGACGGGTAGTGCGGGGAGCTTTGTGATCATTCTGTTTAACTTTTTGATTTAAAAAAATGGTTTTGATTATTTTTATTACACAAGTATTTTATGACTAAGATTTGTGAACATTAAGAAACACAATTAGGATATGTTCAATGACATGGCTAAATATGCTAATCTGCCTACAATGTAATACAGGATGTCGCGAGACTCTTCCCGAAGACTTAATGTGGTGTGTTTGTGTTCCCTATTATAAGTAAGGAATTATATTAAAAAAATGAGAAAATAATTGATCCCCAAATTACGTTTTCTTTAACTGATGTAAGTCTTTTGAGTCAGCTAGTGACGCGATAAGGTAACCTTGGCTGCATTACACGTACGTTGACCTCGCAGCGGCATGCGGGGACATGCGACATAAAAAAGACGTTATTACAAGAACCGTTAACATTATCGCGTAAAATTCAGTTTTTTTTTCGAAAAACATGACGAATTTCATATACAGTCTTCACAAATAATACTCGAAATCGCAGAACCATTAGCAGGATTTTTCATCGGGGGTGACCTTGGATGTATAAAAAAAATCGAGAAACGTATCAACTTACTGGACAGTCAATATGTTCAACTCACCAATACATGCTCTTGGTCCACTTCCAAAAGGTAAATTGTTAAATGGTAATCTTCGACTTATTTTCTTCACTAAATCTTTCTGGGTTAAAATCGTCAGGGTTTTCCCAATATTGTGGATCCCGGTGCAAAGTAAACAGAGATATCATTATACCGTCACCTGGCAAGAACTAAAACAATAACACAAATTGAATACAAACATTTTATCTGGCGCTGTAGCTAAGATGGCAGGTCAAGGAAGACTGTCATGCCAGTTACTGGCTTCATCGTGTTTTATTAAGCAGCCAATCGACGATGGCCAACCTAACCTACAGAACGGCCATTTTTTTTTTAATCGTTTAATATTTTTTTATCAAACATAAACTCTGAAAAATGTAATCTGATTTGGCAAAGATACAGCCACCATTTATCAATAAATTTTTCTTAAAATTTAATTTATAGAGGTTACCTATTCTAAAATATAATATTCAGTTATAAAGACATATTTTCATACGAAAAATAAAAATAAATATCGAAAATCAAAAAACAATGCACCTTGGTAGGAGAATTACACCCCCTAGTGAGGGAAAACAAAACACTGACAACGGGCGACTTCAGACGATAGATAGGCGCAGTCCCCAATCATAGTTACCCGAGCTCTGGGGATCCGCGCGGACGAATTCCAGGTCCTCTAAGAATCTATCTCTACCCTTGACATCACGAAATATTTCAAGGTTAGAAGCTCTTTTTAATGCCAGGACTCTTTTCTAGTGAGCCTAATGGCTTCATGGTAGGCATTCCGAACGCCGTGAAAAGAGCAAAGAGATGAGTCCAGCCTAACGGTTAAAAATCTTTATGTTCAGCGATATTTTGTTTGAAATTCTGACAGTAATTAATCTGTGATCGGAGGAAAAGCAAGGATGAACCCTGGCCTGGCCTGGATGAGGCCTGGTTGCTGGAAAGCTAATGTAACAAAGAAAAATGAAACAAACCTCAAAATCATTTAGACCAGCCCGAAGTGGTTGTATATTTATTTTTGCTGTACACGTTCTATCTAAGCCAGCTGTTGTCTGCGGCCATTTTCTTCATTTTCTGTAATACCAATTGGACTATTGTTAATATGGCCTAATATATGGCCAGTCTTTAGGTTAGACCAATAAAGATGGCTTAGATAACTACAATGGCTATGACACAATTATTTCATGTTAATTATATAGTATTTGAAAAAACGTATGTGTTTTTAGGGGGGTTGATCTATATCAAAAATTAAACCAGTCTCAAGAAAAAAAAATCATACTAAAATAAAGATATTCTATATAAAGTTTCATATTTTTCGACCGCAGCGAAACTGACACCTGTTAAGGCTGCGCTCCAGCGAGAAATAGGTCAGTAGATATCCCCCTCAGTCAGTATCTATCTGTCAGTCATACAGGAAGTATTAGAATACGCTTTTGTCCTTTTAGGGGGTTGATCTATATAAACTACTAAATCGGTTTCAGGAGAAAAAGCAAACTAAATTAAAGTTATTCTCCTTAGTCAGTATCTACCAGCACGGGCACTTAACTTTTTTATTTAATATCGGCTTAATTAATAATTATTAAATAAATAATGATCTTTTGCTGAATGATGTATCCTTTTACTTTACAATATTTTAGGGATTTGATTGCCAATAATAATATATAATTATAATAATAATATTATAACTAATATAATTTCATAACAATGTTATTTGATATAATTTTAACAGTGTAGTGCTTTAAGTTGGTTTTTTTAATAAATGTATTACATATATCGTAAAATGTTTCTGATAATCAAAATAAATAAATATAAAATATTATACTAGAACCTACATAATATATGCAAATTGCTACTTTTTAACTCGCACCTGCGCAGTGTACCTAACATCGATTAATGTCTTTTATATGATATGATTGCTTACCATAAATAACCATATCCATAAAATAAAGACTATCCATGTCTTCAGTGAGCAATAATTCATTATCGTTTTTCAATATGTAATTAATCTCCTTGAATAGTTTCTCTTGTATTTTTGGTTGCATTGTAATTTCATGAATCAAAAAGCCTAAAGTTGAAGCCATAGTGTCGGATCCAGCCAGCATTGAACATCACCGCTTGGGATGTGCTATATTCGCGGGGCCATCATAGAATTAGTATTCATTATCATGACCATTCCGCCATACTATAATTATTGATAGCCTTTTTTTATTTTTTCTCTGAAAAATCATTAATCAGGTTAAGAAAGTCCCGAGAATCAAAAAGTATATAACACATTAATATCTATGTAGAACTAAAATAGATGTTTACTAAAAACCAATTACTTGTGCTGTTAGTACTAATATTGTGTTAACACTGACAACGGGCGACCTCAGACGATAGATAGGCGCAGTCCCCAATCATAGTTACCCGAGCTCTGGGGATCCGCGCGGACGAATTCCAGGTCCTCTAAGAATCTATCTCTACCCTTGACATCACGAAATATTTCAAGGTTAGAAGCTCTTTTTAATGCCAGGACTCTTTTCTAGTGAGCCTAATGGCTTCATGGTAGGCATTCCGAACGCCGTGAAAAGAGCAAAGAGATGGGTCCTGCCTAACGGTAAAAAATCTGTATGTTCAGCGATATTTTGTTTGAAATTCTAACAGAACCATAGAGGAGAATATGCAGCCTTTCCCAGTTTCTTTCTTTCTAATATGGAGTCACACATCCTGATAACTCTTTTTGGAAGTTCTGGGCTACTCAGGGATATTGCGGAGATTCTCCATAAGATTTTAGCAGAAAAGTTCCTAATCAGTGTTCGCTGTTTGGTAACAGAATTTTTATGTCACATACCTATGACATAAATAATATATGAATTGAAGAGGTTTATTTTTTTATTATCATTATTATTTTAACGATTTTCAACCAATGTGAGGAACAGAGACCCACTCCTAACTATAATACCCAACCCATCAAATGATAAATTTTGTAATTTTTTAGTACAAAAAAAATCTTAGCTTGCGATTTAAAATTGCCAAGAGTTGCAAAGCAGGACCTAGCAAATCTGTTACGAGTAGTATCACGGAGCTATAAGAAGAATGGTGCGTTAAACAGAATATTTCCACACATCAATTTGCATTGCGCATGACTGAAACCTATCCCCTCTTTTGCCAATCAGGTATTCTTATACTTACTAGGTATCCTTATGTGGTAAAAATAGTGTATTACTTTTTAGATAAGCTAAGGCAATAAATTGCACTGTTTAATTTGAATTAGTGCGTCTACTAACCTAGTATCAGGTCAATTCATAAATGAAAAATCAAACATATGTAGATAATGCGTTATGTGATGTTTATATAGCATCTTAGTATGGGGGGGGGGGGGGGGGAGTACCATATAAGCCGATGTTATACTACCTCCCTTGGGACAGAGTAAGCCTGGTCGGGTAAGTGAGGAAAAAACTGTATATAACAACTACCGTGCTTGAATAATAACAAAATAAAAAAAGCATGAAAAATAATAGCTTTAAACAAAATCTTAAAAAATCGCAAGTTATTCTATGTACTACTGCAGACAAGTGATATATATTTTTATTTCACAATGTCACAATTTCTAGAGAAAATATTTAGTTTTTTTTTAAATAAATTATATGTTGCCGGTTTAGAAAATACAATTATAAACAAACAAAACAACAAAAGTAGAATCGCAGCAAAATACAATTATAAACAAACAAAACGACAAAAGTATAATCGCAGCAAAATACAATTATAAACAAACAAAACAACAAAAGTAGAATCGCAGCAAAATACAATTATAAACAAACAAAACAACAAAAGTATAATCGCAGACTAGTAGTTTTTTTAAATAAATTATATGTTGCCGGCTTAGAAAATACAATTATAAACAAACAAAACAACAAAAAATTAATCGCAGACTAGTTTACTGTGAAACATTGAAATATTTTTCTTCTACAAACAAGACAGCATTTCTGACATCGGAGCTAGCTCCTAAATATTGTATCGAATTAATAATGATAAAAAAAACAATCGCGGTTAAAACATGTTTAAAATATTCTAATAAATCCGATTAGATTTTTAGGCTCAGTGGTTTAAAAGAAGTTTATTTTCGCTCACGGCAGCGCTTATAGACCAATCGCATTTGAAATTCAATATAAAAGCCAAAGCCATTACATTTCGCCGCATGCAGTAGGGAGTAAAATAATATACGTACAGTCAAAGGCAACGTGTTGTAGCGACACTAATTGTGCTACAAAAGGTTAAAGTCTGGCGTGTGGCACTGACACACGGTGGAGGAGGATTTCAATACCTCAGGCCGGCACCTGAGTGTACTGCCTAAAGGAAGAGGAGTGCAATACCTCAGGCCGGCACCTGAGTGTATCGCCTAAAGGAAGGGAATTCAGCTTGTCAGCCAACAGAAATCATCATGGCTGCACATGAATGATTTGTTGACCAAAAAGATGATCAGTGCAAGACTATCTTATATTTAATTCATGAAGCCTGCACATCATAAAATTAAATATAAAATAAATAATTATTGAATCGATACAACTATAAATACTTACCAGAACTGCGGAAGGCCCTACGCTAAAGTGTATTTAAAGTTGAATTGAAACACGTAAAAAAAAAAATATTATGCGTGTGTGTGTACTGTATCTATGAGAACCACCGCTCTCATATCTCGTAGAGTAGGTACATACATATACGTACCTACACACTATCGAATCACCTTTCAAGGTAAAGTTTCATTTGCCCTCGACTGTAAAAGAAATAAAAGAAGATTTAAAGAAATAAATTAAATGGTGAATATTAAACGGATAAGTATCTACACATCGAGCACTAAACTATATTAAAATTAATGCACTACGGTTATAAAATTTAATTATGTCAGTACACCCACAACTATGCAATTACCCATAAATACCTTCCCGTTTTCATCAGCGAAATATATTTTTCTATACAATATCCGTATTAGATGTTTTTCGCTTACAGTTAAGTCTGTAAACTGAAAAACCTGGTAGCTTCTTGGTTTGGGGGGGGGGGGGGGGGGAGTAGCGCAAACTCATTCAAATCCACAATATGTTACTTAAATGTAAACTCTACAAATCCTATATTTTGTCCTCTTTATACTTTTACGATGGGCCTAACCTCGGCCAGTGATTTAAATGGCTTTTTAAGATAATTTATAAAAAAAAAATCACATATAAATATATTTTTAGAAACTAACAAACGAATACAATGAACCGATGTTACAATGGTTTAAATACAGTAATAGATCTCAATAAATAGGCTGTGCTCAGCTGCTTTTCTCATTGTCAAAACACACAGCCCTTACAATTTTTTTTTTATTAATTTAAAAATAGTAAGGAAGTAAGTACTTAAGCATCCTAAAAGTTAGAATAATAGGTTCACTGTAATAGGGAGAGAAAAGTACCACTGAATGATGTTCCCTGACTTCCTAACTAGAATAAAGTCTGTGCTAAGGAAGTCAGTTTTCTAAGCGGCCAAAATAAATATTAATAGTCAACCGTCATGACTGGATTATTAATATACACTATGTTATGAAACTAGTATTGATACAGATAAATGTCTTATCCGATATTTTGAACTACTGACCTAATTTTGTTACTTATCTGTTTAATAACAAAAATGTGGCTACAGAAAAATAAAATACATTTTTAATACAAGCTCTTAAATGCGTATACAAATTTTGTGTCCGTGCTGTTGACCGTTGAGGAGTTCCTTCGTCTAGAGCCAATCTTGGTTGGGTGTAGAGAACCAGGTCATGTTTACCATAAAAATGCATTGTCATCGGAACTGAACCAGCATGTCAAATTTCAACTCCATAGGATAGGAGGAAGTGGTCCTAATTCAGCACGCAAATATTGACCTAAACCGACCCTACTCATATTACATCTCCCCTTTCTAGTCCGTCTCCTATATGTGCGGTGTACATAAGAGGATGAACCACGGTTAGTACTTAAAAATATTCATTGTATGGTATGCTTTGACGACACCGGAATGTATTCTAGAGCCATTCTAAAATAGTATATAATTGCTTTAAGCAGTTAAACAGTTTTTTTTTAAGATTTACTTTCTTATTACATTTATTTTTAAATTAATAAATAAAGTATGGTAGGTAATACCTGTAGCATTCATCAATCATCTGTGATATTATTTTTGCTTCTGTTCTGAACGCCGACCCACGAGTCTCGTCGTTTCAATGTGAACGAACCCACATCATAGGCCAGCTCACTTTTGTCTCCTTCGTTTTCTTGAACTCAAAAGAACGAAGCAAATGAATGAGAGCTATTTTGAGTGCCATTAATTCCAGTCTCTTGCCTGAAAATTAAGCATCACATAACTTGTCACATAGAATGGATTAATATCGAAAATATTATGTCATGTAAAAATCCATACCTATTTTTCTAATTTTCCAATAAGATTCTTAATTTCATATTGGTTTTTGCTGAGCTATTTAACAAACTAAAGGACTATTATTTTAATAAATAACTATAAATTCTATTTAAATCCTTCCGCGGGACGGGACGGGTAGTGCGGGGAGCTTTGTGATCATTCTGTTTAACTTTTTGATTTAAAAAAATGGTTTTGATTATTTTTATTACACAAGTATTTTATGACTAAGATTTGTGAACATTAAGAAACACAATTAGGATATGTTCAATGACATGGCTAAATATGCTAATCTGCCTACAATGTAATACAGGATGTCGCGAGACTCTTCCCGAAGACTTAATGTGGTGTGTTTGTGTTCCCTATTATAAGTAAGGAATTATATTAAAAAAATGAGAAAATAATTGATCCCCAAATTACGTTTTCTTTAACTGATGTAAGTCTTTTGAGTCAGCTAGTGACGCGATAAGGTAACCTTGGCTGCATTACACGTACGTTGACCTCGCAGCGGCATGCGGGGACATGCGACATAAAAAAGACGTTATTACAAGAACCGTTAACATTATCGCGTAAAATTCAGTTTTTTTTTCGAAAAACATGACGAATTTCATATACAGTCTTCACAAATAATACTCGAAATCGCAGAACCATTAGCAGGATTTTTCATCGGGGGTGACCTTGGATGTATAAAAAAAATCGAGAAACGTATCAACTTACTGGACAGTCAATATGTTCAACTCACCAATACATGCTCTTGGTCCACTTCCAAAAGGTAAATTGTTAAATGGTAATCTTCGACTTATTTTCTTCACTAAATCTTTCTGGGTTAAAATCGTCAGGGTTTTCCCAATATTGTGGATCCCGGTGCAAAGTAAACAGAGATATCATTATACCGTCACCTGGCAAGAACTAAAACAATAACACAAATTGAATACAAACATTTTATCTGGCGCTGTAGCTAAGATGGCAGGTCAAGGAAGACTGTCATGCCAGTTACTGGCTTCATCGTGTTTTATTAAGCAGCCAATCGACGATGGCCAACCTAACCTACAGAACGGCCATTTTTTTTTTAATCGTTTAATATTTTTTTATCAAACATAAACTCTGAAAAATGTAATCTGATTTGGCAAAGATACAGCCACCATTTATCAATAAATTTTTCTTAAAATTTAATTTATAGAGGTTACCTATTCTAAAATATAATATTCAGTTATAAAGACATATTTTCATACGAAAAATAAAAATAAATATCGAAAATCAAAAAACAATGCACCTTGGTAGGAGAATTACACCCCCTAGTGAGGGAAAACAAAACACTGACAACGGGCGACTTCAGACGATAGATAGGCGCAGTCCCCAATCATAGTTACCCGAGCTCTGGGGATCCGCGCGGACGAATTCCAGGTCCTCTAAGAATCTATCTCTACCCTTGACATCACGAAATATTTCAAGGTTAGAAGCTCTTTTTAATGCCAGGACTCTTTTCTAGTGAGCCTAATGGCTTCATGGTAGGCATTCCGAACGCCGTGAAAAGAGCAAAGAGATGAGTCCAGCCTAACGGTTAAAAATCTTTATGTTCAGCGATATTTTGTTTGAAATTCTGACAGTAATTAATCTGTGATCGGAGGAAAAGCAAGGATGAACCCTGGCCTGGCCTGGATGAGGCCTGGTTGCTGGAAAGCTAATGTAACAAAGAAAAATGAAACAAACCTCAAAATCATTTAGACCAGCCCGAAGTGGTTGTATATTTATTTTTGCTGTACACGTTCTATCTAAGCCAGCTGTTGTCTGCGGCCATTTTCTTCATTTTCTGTAATACCAATTGGACTATTGTTAATATGGCCTAATATATGGCCAGTCTTTAGGTTAGACCAATAAAGATGGCTTAGATAACTACAATGGCTATGACACAATTATTTCATGTTAATTATATAGTATTTGAAAAAACGTATGTGTTTTTAGGGGGGTTGATCTATATCAAAAATTAAACCAGTCTCAAGAAAAAAAAATCATACTAAAATAAAGATATTCTATATAAAGTTTCATATTTTTCGACCGCAGCGAAACTGACACCTGTTAAGGCTGCGCTCCAGCGAGAAATAGGTCAGTAGATATCCCCCTCAGTCAGTATCTATCTGTCAGTCATACAGGAAGTATTAGAATACGCTTTTGTCCTTTTAGGGGGTTGATCTATATAAACTACTAAATCGGTTTCAGGAGAAAAAGCAAAATAAATTAAAGTTATTCTCCTTAGTCAGTATCTACCAGCACGGGCACTTAACTTTTTTATTTAATATCGGCTTAATTAATAATTATTAAATAAATAATGATCTTTTGCTGAATGATGTATCCTTTTACTTTACAATATTTTAGGGATTTGATTGCCAATAATAATATATAATTATAATAATAATATTATAACTAATATAATTTCATAAAAATATTATTTGATATAATTTTAACAGTGTAGTGCTTTAAGTTGGTTTTTTTAATAAATGTATTACATATATCGTAAAATGTTTCTGATAATAAAAATAAATAAATATAAAATATTATACTAGAACCTACATAATATATGCAAATTGCTACTTTTTAACTCGCACCTGCGCAGTGTACCTAACATCGATTAATGTCTTTTATATGATATGATTGCTTACCATAAATAACCATATCCATAAAATAAAGACTATCCATGTCTTCAGTGAGCAATAATTCATTATCGTTTTTCAATATGTAATTAATCTCCTTGAATAGTTTCTCTTGTATTTTTGGTTGCATTGTAATTTCATGAATCAAAAAGCCTAAAGTTGAAGCCATAGTGTCGGATCCAGCCAGCATTGAACATCACCGCTTGGGATGTGCTATATTCGCGGGGCCATCATAGAATTAGTATTCATTATCATGACCATTCCGCCATACTATAATTATTGATAGCCTTTTTTTATTTTTTCTCTGAAAAATCATTAATCAGGTTAAGAAAGTCCCGAGAATCAAAAAGTATATAACACATTAATATCTATGTAGAACTAAAATAGATGTTTACTAAAAACCAATTACTTGTGCTGTTAGTACTAATATTGTGTTAACACTGACAACGGGCGACTTCAGACGATAGATAGGCGCAGTCCCCAATCATAGTTACCCGAGCTCTGGGGATCCGCGCGGACGAATTCCAGGTCCTCTAAGAATCTATCTCTACCCTTGACATCACGAAATATTTCAAGGTTAGAAGCTCTTTTTAATGCCAGGACTCTTTTCTAGTGAGCCTAATGGCTTCATGGTAGGCATTCCGAACGCCGTGAAAAGAGCAAAGAGATGGGTCCTGCCTAACGGTAAAAAATCTGTATGTTCAGCGATATTTTGTTTGAAATTCTAACAGAACCATAGAGGAGAATATGCAGCCTTTCCCAGTTTCTTTCTTTCTAATATGGAGTCACACATCCTGATAACTCTTTTTGGAAGTTCTGGGCTACTCAGGGATATTGCGGAGATTCTCCATAAGATTTTAGCAGAAAAGTTCCTAATCAGTGTTCGCTGTTTGGTAACGGAATTTTTATGTCACATACCTATGACATAAATAATATATGAATTAAAGAGGTTTATTTTTTTATTATCATTATTATTTTAACGATTTTCAACCAATGTGAGGAACAGAGACCCACTCCTAACTATAATACCCAACCCATCAAATGATAAATTTTGTAATTTTTTAGTACAAAAAAAATCTTAGCTTGCGATTTAAAATTGCCAAGAGTTGCAAAGCAGGACCTAGCAAATCTGTTACGAGTAGTATCACGGAGCTATAAGAAGAATGGTGCGTTAAACAGAATATTTCCACACATCAATTTGCATTGCGCATGACTGAAACCTATCCCCTCTTTTGCCAATCAGGTATTCTTATACTTACTAGGTATCTTTATGTGGTAAAAATAGTGTATTACTTTTTAGATAAGCTAAGGCAATAAATTGCACTGTTTAATTTGAATTAGTGTGTCTACTAACCTAGTATCAGGTCAATTCATAAATGAAAAATCAAACATATGTAGATAATGCGTTATGTGATGTTTATATAGCATCTTAGTATGGGGGGGGGGGGGGGGAGTACCATATAAGCCGATGTTATACTACCTCCCTTGGGACAGAGTAAGCCTGGTCGGGTAAGTGAGGAAAAAACTGTATATAACAACTACCGTGCTTGAATAATAACAAAATAAAAAAAGCATGAAAAATAATAGCTTTAAACAAAATCTTAAAAAATCGCAAGTTATTCTATGTACTACTGCAGACAAGTGATATATATTTTTATTTCACAATGTCACAATTTCTAGAGAAAATATTTAGTTTTTTTTTAAATAAATTATATGTTGCCGGTTTAGAAAATACAATTATAAACAAACAAAACAACAAAAGTAGAATCGCAGCAAAATACAATTATAAACAAACAAAACGACAAAAGTATAATCGCAGCAAAATACAATTATAAACAAACAAAACAACAAAAGTAGAATCGCAGCAAAATACAATTATAAACAAACAAAACAACAAAAGTATAATCGCAGACTAGTAGTTTTTTTAAATAAATTATATGTTGCCGGCTTAGAAAATACAATTATAAACAAACAAAACAACAAAAAATTAATCGCAGACTAGTTTACTGTGAAACATTGAAATATTTTTCTTCTACAAACAAGACAGCATTTCTGACATCGGAGCTAGCTCCTAAATATTGTATCGAATTAATAATGATAAAAAAAACAATCGCGGTTAAAACATGTTTAAAATATTCTAATAAATCCGATTAGATTTTTAGGCTCAGTGGTTTAAAAGAAGTTTATTTTCGCTCACGGCAGCGCTTATAGACCAATCGCATTTGAAATTCAATATAAAAGCCAAAGCCATTACATTTCGCCGCATGCAGTAGGGAGTAAAATAATATACGTACAGTCAAAGGCAACGTGTTGTAGCGACACTAATTGTGCTACAAAAGGTTAAAGTCTGGCGTGTGGCACTGACACACGGTGGAGGAGGATTTCAATACCTCAGGCCGGCACCTGAGTGTACTGCCTAAAGGAAGAGGAGTGCAATACCTCAGGCCGGCACCTGAGTGTATCGCCTAAAGGAAGGGAATTCAGCTTGTCAGCCAACAGAAATCATCATGGCTGCACATGAATGATTTGTTGACCAAAAAGATGATCAGTGCAAGACTATCTTATATTTAATTCATGAAGCCTGCACATCATAAAATTAAATATAAAATAAATAATTATTGAATCGATACAACTATAAATACTTACCAGAACTGCGGAAGGCCCTACGCTAAAGTGTATTTAAAGTTGAATTGAAACACGTAAAAAAAAAAATATTATGCGTGTGTGTGTACTGTATCTATGAGAACCACCGCTCTCATATCTCGTAGAGTAGGTACATACATATACGTACCTACACACTATCGAATCACCTTTCAAGGTAAAGTTTCATTTGCCCTCGACTGTAAAAGAAATAAAAGAAGATTTAAAGAAATAAATTAAATGGTGAATATTAAACGGATAAGTATCTACACATCGAGCACTAAACTATATTAAAATTAATGCACTACGGTTATAAAATTTAATTATGTCAGTACACCCACAACTATGCAATTACCCATAAATACCTTCCCGTTTTCATCAGCGAAATATATTTTTCTATACAATATCCGTATTAGATGTTTTTCGCTTACAGTTAAGTCTGTAAACTGAAAAACCTGGTAGCTTCTTGGTTTGGGGGGGGGGGGGGGGAGTAGCGCAAACTCATTCAAATCCACAATATGTTACTTAAATGTAAACTCTACAAATCCTATATTTTGTCCTCTTTATACTTTTACGATGGGCCTAACCTCGGCCAGTGATTTAAATGGCTTTTTAAGATAATTTATAAAAAAAAAATCACATATAAATATATTTTTAGAAACTAACAAACGAATACAATGAACCGATGTTACAATGGTTTAAATACAGTAATAGATCTCAATAAATAGGCTGTGCTCAGCTGCTTTTCTCATTGTCAAAACACACAGCCCTTACAATTTTTTTTTTATTAATTTAAAAATAGTAAGGAAGTAAGTACTTAAGCATCCTAAAAGTTAGAATAATAGGTTCACTGTAATAGGGAGAGAAAAGTACCACTGAATGATGTTCCCTGACTTCCTAACTAGAATAAAGTCTGTGCTAAGGAAGTCAGTTTTCTAAGCGGCCAAAATAAATATTAATAGTCAACCGTCATGACTGGATTATTAATATACACTATGTTATGAAACTAGTATTGATACAGATAAATGTCTTATCCGATATTTTGAACTACTGACCTAATTTTGTTACTTATCTGTTTAATAACAAAAATGTGGCTACAGAAAAATAAAATACATTTTTAATACAAGCTCTTAAATGCGTATACAAATTTTGTGTCCGTGCTGTTGACCGTTGAGGAGTTCCTTCGTCTAGAGCCAATCTTGGTTGGGTGTAGAGAACCAGGTCATGTTTACCATAAAAATGCATTGTCATCGGAACTGAACCAGCATGTCAAATTTCAACTCCATAGGATAGGAGGAAGTGGTCCTAATTCAGCACGCAAATATTGACCTAAACCGACCCTACTCATATTACATCTCCCCTTTCTAGTCCGTCTCCTATATGTGCGGTGTACATAAGAGGATGAACCACGGTTAGTACTTAAAAATATTCATTGTATGGTATGCTTTGACGACACCGGAATGTATTCTAGAGCCATTCTAAAATAGTATATAATTGCTTTAAGCAGTTAAACAGTTTTTTTTTAAGATTTACTTTCTTATTACATTTATTTTTAAATTAATAAATAAAGTATGGTAGGTAATACCTGTAGCATTCATCAATCATCTGTGATATTATTTTTGCTTCTGTTCTGAACGCCGACCCACGAGTCTCGTCGTTTCAATGTGAACGAACCCACATCATAGGCCAGCTCACTTTTGTCTCCTTCGTTTTCTTGAACTCAAAAGAACGAAGCAAATGAATGAGAGCTATTTTGAGTGCCATTAATTCCAGTCTCTTGCCTGAAAATTAAGCATCACATAACTTGTCACATAGAATGGATTAATATCGAAAATATTATGTCATGTAAAAATCCATACCTATTTTTCTAATTTTCCAATAAGATTCTTAATTTCATATTGGTTTTTGCTGAGCTATTTAACAAACTAAAGGACTATTATTTTAATAAATAACTATAAATTCTATTTAAATCCTTCCGCGGGACGGGACGGGTAGTGCGGGGAGCTTTGTGATCATTCTGTTTAACTTTTTGATTTAAAAAAATGGTTTTGATTATTTTTATTACACAAGTATTTTATGACTAAGATTTGTGAACATTAAGAAACACAATTAGGATATGTTCAATGACATGGCTAAATATGCTAATCTGCCTACAATGTAATACAGGATGTCGCGAGACTCTTCCCGAAGACTTAATGTGGTGTGTTTGTGTTCCCTATTATAAGTAAGGAATTATATTAAAAAAATGAGAAAATAATTGATCCCCAAATTACGTTTTCTTTAACTGATGTAAGTCTTTTGAGTCAGCTAGTGACGCGATAAGGTAACCTTGGCTGCATTACACGTACGTTGACCTCGCAGCGGCATGCGGGGACATGCGACATAAAAAAGACGTTATTACAAGAACCGTTAACATTATCGCGTAAAATTCAGTTTTTTTTTCGAAAAACATGACGAATTTCATATAGTCTTCACAAATAATACTCGAAATCGCAGAACCATTAGCAGGATTTTTCATCGGGGGTGACCTTGGATGTATAAAAAAAATCGAGAAACGTATCAACTTACTGGACAGTCAATATGTTCAACTCACCAATACATGCTCTTGGTCCACTTCCAAAAGGTAAATTGTTAAATGGTAATCTTCGACTTATTTTCTTCACTAAATCTTTCTGGGTTAAAATCGTCAGGGTTTTCCCAATATTGTGGATCCCGGTGCAAAGTAAACAGAGATATCATTATACCGTCACCTGGCAAGAACTAAAACAATAACACAAATTGAATACAAACATTTTATCTGGCGCTGTAGCTAAGATGGCAGGTCAAGGAAGACTGTCATGCCAGTTACTGGCTTCATCGTGTTTTATTAAGCAGCCAATCGACGATGGCCAACCTAACCTACAGAACGGCCATTTTTTTTTTAATCGTTTAATATTTTTTTATCAAACATAAACTCTGAAAAATGTAATCTGATTTGGCAAAGATACAGCCACCATTTATCAATAAATTTTTCTTAAAATTTAATTTATAGAGGTTACCTATTCTAAAATATAATATTCAGTTATAAAGACATATTTTCATACGAAAAATAAAAATAAATATCGAAAATCAAAAAACAATGCACCTTGGTAGGAGAATTACACCCCCTAGTGAGGGAAAACAAAACACTGACAACGGGCGACTTCAGACGATAGATAGGCGCAGTCCCCAATCATAGTTACCCGAGCTCTGGGGATCCGCGCGGACGAATTCCAGGTCCTCTAAGAATCTATCTCTACCCTTGACATCACGAAATATTTCAAGGTTAGAAGCTCTTTTTAATGCCAGGACTCTTTTCTAGTGAGCCTAATGGCTTCATGGTAGGCATTCCGAACGCCGTGAAAAGAGCAAAGAGATGAGTCCAGCCTAACGGTTAAAAATCTTTATGTTCAGCGATATTTTGTTTGAAATTCTGACAGTAATTAATCTGTGATCGGAGGAAAAGCAAGGATGAACCCTGGCCTGGCCTGGATGAGGCCTGGTTGCTGGAAAGCTAATGTAACAAAGAAAAATGAAACAAACCTCAAAATCATTTAGACCAGCCCGAAGTGGTTGTATATTTATTTTTGCTGTACACGTTCTATCTAAGCCAGCTGTTGTCTGCGGCCATTTTCTTCATTTTCTGTAATACCAATTGGACTATTGTTAATATGGCCTAATATATGGCCAGTCTTTAGGTTAGACCAATAAAGATGGCTTAGATAACTACAATGGCTATGACACAATTATTTCATGTTAATTATATAGTATTTGAAAAAACGTATGTGTTTTTAGGGGGGTTGATCTATATCAAAAATTAAACCAGTCTCAAGAAAAAAAAATCATACTAAAATAAAGATATTCTATATAAAGTTTCATATTTTTCGACCGCAGCGAAACTGACACCTGTTAAGGCTGCGCTCCAGCGAGAAATAGGTCAGTAGATATCCCCCTCAGTCAGTATCTATCTGTCAGTCATACAGGAAGTATTAGAATACGCTTTTGTCCTTTTAGGGGGTTGATCTATATAAACTACTAAATCGGTTTCAGGAGAAAAAGCAAACTAAATTAAAGTTATTCTCCTTAGTCAGTATCTACCAGCACGGGCACTTAACTTTTTTATTTAATATCGGCTTAATTAATAATTATTAAATAAATAATGATCTTTTGCTGAATGATGTATCCTTTTACTTTACAATATTTTAGGGATTTGATTGCCAATAATAATATATAATTATAATAATAATATTATAACTAATATAATTTCATAACAATGTTATTTGATATAATTTTAACAGTGTAGTGCTTTAAGTTGGTTTTTTTAATAAATGTATTACATATATCGTAAAATGTTTCTGATAATCAAAATAAATAAATATAAAATATTATACTAGAACCTACATAATATATGCAAATTGCTACTTTTTAACTCGCACCTGCGCAGTGTACCTAACATCGATTAATGTCTTTTATATGATATGATTGCTTACCATAAATAACCATATCCATAAAATAAAGACTATCCATGTCTTCAGTGAGCAATAATTCATTATCGTTTTTCAATATGTAATTAATCTCCTTGAATAGTTTCTCTTGTATTTTTGGTTGCATTGTAATTTCATGAATCAAAAAGCCTAAAGTTGAAGCCATAGTGTCGGATCCAGCCAGCATTGAACATCACCGCTTGGGATGTGCTATATTCGCGGGGCCATCATAGAATTAGTATTCATTATCATGACCATTCCGCCATACTATAATTATTGATAGCCTTTTTTTATTTTTTCTCTGAAAAATCATTAATCAGGTTAAGAAAGTCCCGAGAATCAAAAAGTATATAACACATTAATATCTATGTAGAACTAAAATAGATGTTTACTAAAAACCAATTACTTGTGCTGTTAGTACTAATATTGTGTTAACACTGACAACGGGCGACCTCAGACGATAGATAGGCGCAGTCCCCAATCATAGTTACCCGAGCTCTGGGGATCCGCGCGGACGAATTCCAGGTCCTCTAAGAATCTATCTCTACCCTTGACATCACGAAATATTTCAAGGTTAGAAGCTCTTTTTAATGCCAGGACTCTTTTCTAGTGAGCCTAATGGCTTCATGGTAGGCATTCCGAACGCCGTGAAAAGAGCAAAGAGATGGGTCCTGCCTAACGGTAAAAAATCTGTATGTTCAGCGATATTTTGTTTGAAATTCTAACAGAACCATAGAGGAGAATATGCAGCCTTTCCCAGTTTCTTTCTTTCTAATATGGAGTCACACATCCTGATAACTCTTTTTGGAAGTTCTGGGCTACTCAGGGATATTGCGGAGATTCTCCATAAGATTTTAGCAGAAAAGTTCCTAATCAGTGTTCGCTGTTTGGTAACAGAATTTTTATGTCACATACCTATGACATAAATAATATATGAATTGAAGAGGTTTATTTTTTTATTATCATTATTATTTTAACGATTTTCAACCAATGTGAGGAACAGAGACCCACTCCTAACTATAATACCCAACCCATCAAATGATAAATTTTGTAATTTTTTAGTACAAAAAAAATCTTAGCTTGCGATTTAAAATTGCCAAGAGTTGCAAAGCAGGACCTAGCAAATCTGTTACGAGTAGTATCACGGAGCTATAAGAAGAATGGTGCGTTAAACAGAATATTTCCACACATCAATTTGCATTGCGCATGACTGAAACCTATCCCCTCTTTTGCCAATCAGGTATTCTTATACTTACTAGGTATCCTTATGTGGTAAAAATAGTGTATTACTTTTTAGATAAGCTAAGGCAATAAATTGCACTGTTTAATTTGAATTAGTGCGTCTACTAACCTAGTATCAGGTCAAATCATAAATGAAAAATCAAACATATGTAGATAATGCGTTATGTGATGTTTATATAGCATCTTAGTATGGGGGGGGGGGGGAGTACCATATAAGCCGATGTTATACTACCTCCCTTGGGACAGAGTAAGCCTGGTCGGGTAAGTGAGGAAAAAACTGTATATAACAACTACCGTGCTTGAATAATAACAAAATAAAAAAAGCATGAAAAATAATAGCTTTAAACAAAATCTTAAAAAATCGCAAGTTATTCTATGTACTACTGCAGACAAGTGATATATATTTTTATTTCACAATGTCACAATTTCTAGAGAAAATATTTAGTTTTTTTTTAAATAAATTATATGTTGCCGGTTTAGAAAATACAATTATAAACAAACAAAACAACAAAAGTAGAATCGCAGCAAAATACAATTATAAACAAACAAAACGACAAAAGTATAATCGCAGCAAAATACAATTATAAACAAACAAAACAACAAAAGTAGAATCGCAGCAAAATACAATTATAAACAAACAAAACAACAAAAGTATAATCGCAGACTAGTAGTTTTTTTAAATAAATTATATGTTGCCGGCTTAGAAAATACAATTATAAACAAACAAAACAACAAAAAATTAATCGCAGACTAGTTTACTGTGAAACATTGAAATATTTTTCTTCTACAAACAAGACAGCATTTCTGACATCGGAGCTAGCTCCTAAATATTGTATCGAATTAATAATGATAAAAAAAACAATCGCGGTTAAAACATGTTTAAAATATTCTAATAAATCCGATTAGATTTTTAGGCTCAGTGGTTTAAAAGAAGTTTATTTTCGCTCACGGCAGCGCTTATAGACCAATCGCATTTGAAATTCAATATAAAAGCCAAAGCCATTACATTTCGCCGCATGCAGTAGGGAGTAAAATAATATACGTACAGTCAAAGGCAACGTGTTGTAGCGACACTAATTGTGCTACAAAAGGTTAAAGTCTGGCGTGTGGCACTGACACACGGTGGAGGAGGATTTCAATACCTCAGGCCGGCACCTGAGTGTACTGCCTAAAGGAAGAGGAGTGCAATACCTCAGGCCGGCACCTGAGTGTATCGCCTAAAGGAAGGGAATTCAGCTTGTCAGCCAACAGAAATCATCATGGCTGCACATGAATGATTTGTTGACCAAAAAGATGATCAGTGCAAGACTATCTTATATTTAATTCATGAAGCCTGCACATCATAAAATTAAATATAAAATAAATAATTATTGAATCGATACAACTATAAATACTTACCAGAACTGCGGAAGGCCCTACGCTAAAGTGTATTTAAAGTTGAATTGAAACACGTAAAAAAAAAATATTATGCGTGTGTGTGTACTGTATCTATGAGAACCACCGCTCTCATATCTCGTAGAGTAGGTACATACATATACGTACCTACACACTATCGAATCACCTTTCAAGGTAAAGTTTCATTTGCCCTCGACTGTAAAAGAAATAAAAGAAGATTTAAAGAAATAAATTAAATGGTGAATATTAAACGGATAAGTATCTACACATCGAGCACTAAACTATATTAAAATTAATGCACTACGGTTATAAAATTTAATTATGTCAGTACACCCACAACTATGCAATTACCCATAAATACCTTCCCGTTTTCATCAGCGAAATATATTTTTCTATACAATTTCCGTATTAGATGTTTTTCGCTTACAGTTAAGTCTGTAAACTGAAAAACCTGGTAGCTTCTTGGTTTGGGGGGGGGGGGGGAGTAGCGCAAACTCATTCAAATCCACAATATGTTACTTAAATGTAAACTCTACAAATCCTATATTTTGTCCTCTTTATACTTTTACGATGGGCCTAACCTCGGCCAGTGATTTAAATGGCTTTTTAAGATAATTTATAAAAAAAAAATCACATATAAATATATTTTTAGAAACTAACAAACGAATACAATGAACCGATGTTACAATGGTTTAAATACAGTAATAGATCTCAATAAATAGGCTGTGCTCAGCTGCTTTTCTCATTGTCAAAACACACAGCCCTTACAATTTTTTTTTTATTAATTTAAAAATAGTAAGGAAGTAAGTACTTAAGCATCCTAAAAGTTAGAATAATAGGTTCACTGTAATAGGGAGAGAAAAGTACCACTGAATGATGTTCCCTGACTTCCTAACTAGAATAAAGTCTGTGCTAAGGAAGTCAGTTTTCTAAGCGGCCAAAATAAATATTAATAGTCAACCGTCATGACTGGATTATTAATATACACTATGTTATGAAACTAGTATTGATACAGATAAATGTCTTATCCGATATTTTGAACTACTGACCTAATTTTGTTACTTATCTGTTTAATAACAAAAATGTGGCTACAGAAAAATAAAATACATTTTTAATACAAGCTCTTAAATGCGTATACAAATTTTGTGTCCGTGCTGTTGACCGTTGAGGAGTTCCTTCGTCTAGAGCCAATCTTGGTTGGGTGTAGAGAACCAGGTCATGTTTACCATAAAAATGCATTGTCATCGGAACTGAACCAGCATGTCAAATTTCAACTCCATAGGATAGGAGGAAGTGGTCCTAATTCAGCACGCAAATATTGACCTAAACCGACCCTACTCATATTACATCTCCCCTTTCTAGTCCGTCTCCTATATGTGCGGTGTACATAAGAGGATGAACCACGGTTAGTACTTAAAAATATTCATTGTATGGTATGCTTTGACGACACCGGAATGTATTCTAGAGCCATTCTAAAATAGTATATAATTGCTTTAAGCAGTTAAACAGTTTTTTTTTAAGATTTACTTTCTTATTACATTTATTTTTAAATTAATAAATAAAGTATGGTAGGTAATACCTGTAGCATTCATCAATCATCTGTGATATTATTTTTGCTTCTGTTCTGAACGCCGACCCACGAGTCTCGTCGTTTCAATGTGAACGAACCCACATCATAGGCCAGCTCACTTTTGTCTCCTTCGTTTTCTTGAACTCAAAAGAACGAAGCAAATGAATGAGAGCTATTTTGAGTGCCATTAATTCCAGTCTCTTGCCTGAAAATTAAGCATCACATAACTTGTCACATAGAATGGATTAATATCGAAAATATTATGTCATGTAAAAATCCATACCTATTTTTCTAATTTTCCAATAAGATTCTTAATTTCATATTGGTTTTTGCTGAGCTATTTAACAAACTAAAGGACTATTATTTTAATAAATAACTATAAATTCTATTTAAATCCTTCCGCGGGACGGGACGGGTAGTGCGGGGAGCTTTGTGATCATTCTGTTTAACTTTTTGATTTAAAAAAATGGTTTTGATTATTTTTATTACACAAGTATTTTATGACTAAGATTTGTGAACATTAAGAAACACAATTAGGATATGTTCAATGACATGGCTAAATATGCTAATCTGCCTACAATGTAATACAGGATGTCGCGAGACTCTTCCCGAAGACTTAATGTGGTGTGTTTGTGTTCCCTATTATAAGTAAGGAATTATATTAAAAAAATGAGAAAATAATTGATCCCCAAATTACGTTTTCTTTAACTGATGTAAGTCTTTTGAGTCAGCTAGTGACGCGATAAGGTAACCTTGGCTGCATTACACGTACGTTGACCTCGCAGCGGCATGCGGGGACATGCGACATAAAAAAGACGTTATTACAAGAACCGTTAACATTATCGCGTAAAATTCAGTTTTTTTTTCGAAAAACATGACGAATTTCATATAGTCTTCACAAATAATACTCGAAATCGCAGAACCATTAGCAGGATTTTTCATCGGGGGTGACCTTGGATGTATAAAAAAAATCGAGAAACGTATCAACTTACTGGACAGTCAATATGTTCAACTCACCAATACATGCTCTTGGTCCACTTCCAAAAGGTAAATTGTTAAATGGTAATCTTCGACTTATTTTCTTCACTAAATCTTTCTGGGTTAAAATCGTCAGGGTTTTCCCAATATTGTGGATCCCGGTGCAAAGTAAACAGAGATATCATTATACCGTCACCTGGCAAGAACTAAAACAATAACACAAATTGAATACAAACATTTTATCTGGCGCTGTAGCTAAGATGGCAGGTCAAGGAAGACTGTCATGCCAGTTACTGGCTTCATCGTGTTTTATTAAGCAGCCAATCGACGATGGCCAACCTAACCTACAGAACGGCCATTTTTTTTTTAATCGTTTAGGAATTAGGAATATTATGACCAAATATTTTTTTATCAAACAGAACCATAGAGGAGAATATGCACCCTTTCCCAGTTTCTTTCTTTCTAATATGGAGTCACACATCCTGATAACTCTTTTTGGAAGTTCTGGGCTACTCAGGGATATTGCGGAGATTCTCCATAAGATTTTAACAGAAAAGTTCCTAATCAGTGTTCCCTGTTCGGAAATGCCAATGGGAGTGAAATTGCAAAATTGAAAGTAATTAATCTGTTATCGGAGGAAAAGCAAGAATGAACCCTGGCCTGGCCTGGATGAGGCCTGGTTGCTTTCAACACGGGGCCCGCGCTAAGTGGAAAGCTAATGTAACAAAGAAAAATGAAACAAACCTCAAAATCATTTAGAGCAGCCCGAAGTGGTTGTATATTTATTTTTGCTGTACACGTTCTATCTAAGCCAGCTGTTGTCTGCAGCCATTTTCTTCATTTTCTGTAATACCAATTGGACTTGTTATTATGGCCTAATTAATATATGGCCAGTCTTTAGGTTAGACCAATAAAGATGGCTTAGATAACTACAATGGCTATGACACAATTATACAATGGCTCGACCTGGCTAAGGCATTTGATACTGTCTCGTTTAGGATTCTTCTTAAAAAATTAGATTGCATAGGGATCAAGGGTAGCGAATATGATTGGTTCAAATCGTATCTAACTGATACCGGCCTTCAAACAAACATAAAAATGGAAAATATTTTACCGTTTTTAAGGTCAAGGTATCCATTTAATGCGACTCGTCGCACCATGCGTAAACCAATACGATTACAATACGTAATAACACGATTCGAAGAGTAGGTAAATAACATTAATGTATATCACAGAACTAATAACTTACAAATACACACACGGAAACAACTAAGAACGATTTGTTTATTGTATTAGTACATAGAGATCCAACAATAAGAAATATTCGAGATATATTTGGTGTATGAATGTGAAATCTAAAATATATATAATCTACAGAATTGTTTGACAACAAGAGCTGGAAGTTGACACTATTAGATGTGGCACGCGGCAAATTTGACTTAACAATTACAAATAAAACCAATCTTCAGGCCGACGAAAATATAACATAGGCATACAAAAATAGGCCGTAAAATACATTTACATGGGTGATTTTCGAACGAAAAAGAAATAAATATATATCATACGAAATACTCCAAAATACGCAGCGTCCCTGGTGGATAAACTCTAAAACTAAACATGGCGGCCTGTCTAGCTGTACAATACATTTTTGACTAATCACATTAAAAACTATAAAAACTCACGCATTCCTCCTCTTTTTCCATGCCAGAAGGCATTTTTTTCTATTTATTGCCGAGTAATCTAGCAGGTCAGGAAGCTCCTCGGCTCGAGTCGATATACGGCCATCGGTTTCGACGCATCGGGGGCCCGCGTCCTAAACGATAGCTTCGACATTTTTGTTGACAAAACAAAGCGCGCTAGCGTCGACACAAAACGCACTGAAAAAGCACTTCGTAGGTCCTCTGAGAGGTCCTAAAGGACCCAAACTGGGAACACTGGGAACTTCCTAGTTCATTCCCATTGTTAGGATTTTCGCGCACTCAGTCACAATTATGGAAAAACAACAATGAAACTTTGCATGACGAGCGCCTTCCGCTTGGCGTGCGACCATGTTGATTCGAACACACACTCTGAGCGCGGGTCTGCTTCCCGCGCGGATGCCTCCAGTGCGGAAATGCCCATTCAAAATGATTACTCTTAAAAATTTAAATCATGTTGATATGTATTACAAGTATCTGAATAATATAAATAATAATTTTATTTTATTAACATTAAATAAATATCACATAAAAGTGAATTTAATACTATATATTTTTTTTAAAATGACTAACACATAAATAAATAATGAAAGTAAAGTCAATTCGTAAACGCTCGGGTCTCTTCGCTCGCCCGACGACCGCCGCCGAGTGTCGGCTCGGCTCGTTTGGCTGTGTGCGTGTGTTGTTATTGTAGCGGTACTAACACCGCTACAAATATTTAGAATCCAATTATACTTTTGTATCGATTTTAAATTAGTTTTTTTGCTTATATTAAAAAATAGTTTTAATTTATTTATTTATCCTTAAACCAAATCTTTAACAAAAAATAAATATTATACGGATTGACATTTTTATTTTATAAAGTGTAGCCCGTTAAAATGAAAATCCACAACCTGAGGGATTAGGGATTTTGTGGAGGGATTAAATATTGTTTTTTACATTAGTGCTTTGGAAACGGGCGCGTTTCAATTTCCCTCGTTTTACGAGTAATAAATATAATTCTGTGAGGAGAACCAGTGAAGTTTAAAAAGCAAAATAAAATATATATATTTAAAAAATATATATATATTCCACTCACTTCATCCGACATCCTCGACGAAATTTTCTATTTAGTTTAAATTACATATCCTTGCATAATAATCCCTTTATATACGAAATTTCAATTTAAAAATATGTATTATAGAGAAACAGCAGCATTTCAATATTTGAAATATATGTTTAATATACTACGCAGAATGATGCAACCAACTGTTGAAATAAATAATCTAAAAGAAAACGAACTACTAACAAAAATAATAATAATAATATGATGTATTTTATTACGAGAAAAAAGATATACGGTAAAATCAACAATCATTGCGAATTTTGTAAATGTGTGGTCCTCGTCGGGAACTGCATAAATTTTGATGAACACGGTGCAATACGACAAATAGGAGCAATATAATTTAAACAAGGGAAAACTTGCTTACTAAAGAATAAATCAGTTCATAAAACTAGTTCATTGATACTTGCGGCTGCAAAGCAATACCATAATCATTTTAACATAGCTAATTGCAATCGCTGCATTTAAATTGTCTTATTTTTTCCTATAAACTGTATTTACATATTCATGTAATGAATTTTTTTAAAAAATAATTAGTTCTTATGTCACTTGTACCTAAATAATATTTTCTTACGTAAAGAATTACATATGTATGTATGTTAATAAGATAATGGTTTTTTCCACTCATAACATATATCATTTTCTCTTTCTGATTTAGGGGGATTTTTGTTCAGAGTAGATGTCAATATTAAAGAAAGTTTATGTTGAGCCGCGCAGTAGCGTCTGCGCACCTTTGAGCCGCGCAGTGGGCTCTGCGCATCTCGCGAGTAGTGCGAGTACTAAGCCAGCTTAACCTCCTTGAGCTGTCAAAGTCGTGAAATGCAGCTGTGGCTCTGTTTTGTTCATTGCACTCGCCTTCTTATGGAAATGTGAACATTGTTATTAAATAACACATCGGCGCCTAAATAAACATCACAGTCCCTTCGCATTGCGTTACATCACCGTCAACTTTTGACGCACGGAAACCGAACGAAAGTTTCAGCGCGCTTGTTTGAGCTTTCTGTCAGTGTGTGTAATAAGTGAGCCAGCCTGGGGGATATGCGAGCAATGATGAAAATGGTGAAATAGTTACTGACTGGGCTGAAAATAACAATTATTATCTTGTGTTCAATGCAAAAGAGAAAGGTACATTCTACTCTGCAAGCTGGAAACGTAACTATAATCCAGATCTTGTCTTTGTAACTAGGGATGCCAGTTGGTATAGAAGTACCACTCGTGCATTCCATACCCAAGCCCAGATGAAATTTTAACCAAGCAGATTGGGTAAAGTTTTCAAAGATACTGGATAGTAACATCAGGTGGATAGAACCTACAACAAACAACTATGATAAATTTGTTAAGATTGTTATAAATACGGCTAAAAAGTGCATAGCAAGAGGATACCGTAAAGAGCATATCCCCTGCTGGAATACCGAAAGCTCTCGCCTTAATAATGAGTTTCAGAAAACTGGAAACATTGAAACTGCTGACGAATTACTAAGAAGCCTAGACGCCAACCGGAAGAATAAATGGATTAAAACTATCTGAGCTAGATTTTAAGCACACAAGTAAAAAAGCATGGTCTGTTATCAACCGTATAAGTTCTGACCCAAAACATAGCACTCCTAAATCACAGATTGATACAGATCTTATAGCTAGGCAAATTGTGCAAAGATCTAAAGTGAAAGGCGATAAATCCTTTTCGACAAATTTATAAAAAGATCTCACCCTAGGAAAATCTAAGGCCGCCAAAACCTCTCAATATTCGGAAGCCTTTTCAACTATGGAGCTAGAAACCGCTTTGAAAGATATAAAACAAGGCAAGGCATCTGGTCCAGATGGTATATACCCCGAATTTTTGAAACACTGTGGCCCAAATAACTGAATTCTTCAACGACATTTTGTGCAAGGACAGATTCCAACCCTCTTAAAAAAAACTATGATAATAGCAATTTTGAAAACAGCCTGATTCACCAGATAGCTATCGCCCCATTGCTTTACTAAGTGTTACTTTTAAACTTCTAGAGAGACTACTATATAACAGAATCATGCCAAAGATCGACCAACATATCCCTACGGAACAGGCAGGTTTCAGACCGAATAGAAGCTGTTGCAACCAAGTACTAGCATTAGCCACTCATATAGAAGAGGGTTTTGAAAAGCGCTCTAAAGTAGGAGCAGTATTCATCGACCTAACAGCGGCCTACGTCACAGTTTGGAAACACGGAATGACACATAAACTAATAAGCGTTATCCCTTGTAGAACCCTATGCCGCTTAATTAACAGTATGCTCACTAACCGGCAATTCGCTGTTCACGTAGGTGGAAAAGTCAGCAAATCCTATGTTTTGAGCTTTCATATGCTGATGATACAGTTATATGTACACAACAACCAACGTTTGAAGAATGTGAACGCATTCTCTGTGAGGATCTCACCACTCTACAAGAGTATTTCCTCAAATGGCGATTCAAACCAAATGCCTCCTCTGAATCTGCATGTTTCTACCTCAATAATCAACTTGCAACGCACAAATTAAATATCAACTTTATGGGCTTAGATGTTAGACATAACTTCTCCCCGAGATATTTAGGAATTACCCTGGATAGAACACTCACTTTCAGACAGCATTTGACAAACCGACGAAATTTTCAGCGAAATTAAAAACTAGAAATAACATCTTACATAAACTAGCAGGAACAACATGGGGTGCTGATGCTAATACTCTACGAACCACTGCAATCGCTCTGGTATATTCTGCCGCCGAGTATTGCGCTCCAGTCTGGCTTAACAGTGCGCATACTGACAAAATAGATACTCAGCTAAACACTGCAATGCGAATCATCACAGGAACTGTCAAATCTACTCCATCAGAATGGTTACCTACCCTGAGTAACATCGCTCCACAAAAAATACGTCGTTTACAAGCTCTATTTAAAACATGGAGAAAAGTTCAAGACAACCCTAACCTGGTTATACACTATGACATAAAAAATACAAGTTAAATCGACTTATCTCACGCAAACCATCCTGGAAGAGTGGACAACAACTCACATTAGGCAATTTTAACATTGCCGACGCATGGAAAAGTGAATGGTTTAAAAGAAATCCTGACAAGTATGGGTACATTCAAGACCCAACTATATGCGTTCCAGGTTTTAACCTTCCCAGAAAATCTTGGTGCGCTTTGAACCGCCTAAGAATAGGCTACGGAAAAAGTAAGGACATGCTTTTTAAATGGAAAATGTCAGAAAGCCCCAAATGCGATTGTGGATACGATAATCAAACCATTCAACATATCATCAGTGATTGCCCACTTCGACGTTTTAAAGGACCTGCACAAGATTTACACAATCTCACACCAAATGCCATCGACTGGATATATTCTCTGGACATAAATCTATAGTCGCAATTTCTGGTTTTTCCTAGACTTTTCAGATTATTATGTTTAATATTTATTTTTAACTTCTGACATTTTAATATCACTCTGACAATCGTATTACGTATGGAACTTTAACTACAAATTACCTGTAATTAGCTATAACACCATTGTACATTTTTGCCATATGATAAATAAATAAATAAATAAATAAGTGAGTCGTCTTTCCCCCCCCCCGCGCCTCCCCACTCCTGACTACGATTTGCATCGCATTGGCTGTCATGCATTTGGGGCTGAGTTTCACCTCCTGATAATATAGCTATACTCCGTGGTCCAATGTGAAAGGCAAACGGAGGTGAATGAATATAATATAATATTGCACAATCTCTCCGGGTAACTGGTAGAGATAGTCTTGTGGCAATAAACTTGCCTTCTTGTCGCATATTTTTCACATGTGAAATAATTGAATTTTGAACAACACATTTTTACACTGTATTGATTTAAATATTTTCGTTTAGAGTTTTCCATTTATCAAAGTATAAAAACAATTTCTTTTAGAAAAATTCCTTAGATTAATTCCTAGAAAAATTCCTTATTCCTTAGATTAATCTTGATCCAAACAGCGTAATGCTAGGCCGGGGGCACATTGTAACAAACAGCCAGGGCCGAATTCATCCTTTTCATAGGTAGGTTAGGTTAGGTATTGAAAAGTGAAAGCGATGGTGGGATATACGAGTACAGTTAGAATGAAAAGATTCACAGTTTCAGCCAATATTATAACAATCGAGTTTATTTGTTTATTTTATTTCTGGAAACAAACAGCTATTACATAAATAGAATTACAATAAAACAATCAGATCATAAAGCCAATGACGTTCAAAAAGCGACATCGGATGTAATCTTAATGTAATCTTATAATGTAATCTTATAATATCCGTATTTAGTGTATGTATTTTTCAGGCGATTTGCCGCTATTAAAAAACAATCATCAAATAACTTTACAACTCAATTATACAATTATATAAATAATACGTATTCATATTAATATGAAATCTAAATTCATAACATTATTTGTTTAATTAGATAATTTAAATATAATATAAAATTTATAATATTCTTATAATAATTTTAATTTATTAATATAAAGAAATCCTTTCGTACTAAAAATATATTTATATAATCTGTGTTTTATCTTTTATATGCATGTGGTGTTCTCTTTTTATTTAAATATTGATAAGGTTTTTCTTAGTTAAGTTTCTAAAATTAATGTAAACATGTTATAAAATAAAATAAAATAAGGAAAAGCAACTTGATTTTAAATTAGAAATTTCAGACAACGCTTTCGGCTGATTTGACAATTTTGTCACTGACCGATCCGATTCACTTCGTTATTCACTCGCTCTATGGGGTTCGCGTATAAATGTTTACACATTAATAATAAAATAAGAGTGAATTGTACACGTATGTAATTTGGTGTATCGCAAATTAAACTGTGTTTAAAAACATGGGTTTAAAACAGAAATAGCCCGTTTCAGTGCAATTTCAGTAGGTATGTGAGTCTGTGCCGATTTCAACGTTTTGGTTTGTTGGTTTTCTTACTGTTAACTAATAATATTTTTCTAATTGTATTTTTTCTAGATATTGCCCTTATTAATTATTGCTTATTTAAAAAAATATTTTAATTTCACTCGAATCAACTCCAACTATTTCGGTGCAATTTGCAAAATTAATAAAATAAATCTTTTAAACAATTTGACTTAAAACCGTTTTGAACGGAAAGCTTCGCTATACTAAAATGTGACAAAAAACCCTCCGATCAATGAGTGAAGATTTCTGGTATAAAATCGAATAATATCGAATTGAGATCCTCCTTTTTAAAGTATGTTAAAAATAAAGAAACTTAAAAATGCAAACAAAAAAATATTTTAATTTATTTAAGGAACAAAATGGGTGCTTTCAATTACTCTAGCTTCTTAAGGCGCCTACATAATCAAAATGCGAATTTCGCAGGTTTTCAATGCATGATGCGATCGTATCCAGAAGAAATACTTCTAATATACTTTATTTATATTAAATATCATTTATTAACCTAGGGAAAATTCTTTTAACATTGTCAAAAAAATATAAACAAAAAACAAATCCACAATGTTTTTGAAGCACCATTTTTTGATACACCCCGCCTGAATATCTCAATAAAAATATTTTTTTGAATAGAATAGAGTCGGTATGGTATAACAACTTGGAAATAAAATCTGTGAAGGTATCTATTTTTGAGAAAATTGAGTTATAGGGATACTGTCATATTTGTGCCATAATTTAAAGTTTTGAGTCAAAATAATATTTTTCAAGGTTTAAACTCAACTTAACTTCAGATTTTGGACCATATCCACATTTCGGACAGCTAAGTGAACATATTTTTGTCAAGTGAGGGAGCCGGGAGGTAGGCGAGGGCAACACATCAAATTAAACAGTCATGAAGTTCGCGCAGGACGGCAAGTCATAGGCCGTGGGAAATATATTTATTTCACTATAAATAAAACAACAGGATATTATTTTCAAGGTAGATATTTCAGAAGCAATGTTTAACTAAATATCAACTGTGTAAGTGAATAAAGTAACGGCCTAATCATATAAATACTATCTTAAATTAAATACGAAAATGATTACGTGTATAACAACAATTTAGTATTTTGTAATTCTTTATTTTTTTATTTATTTATTTATTTAACAGGTTTCCCCATGTACATTATAATTACAGTAAAACAAATTAAATTACCAAAAGAAAAACAAAAACCATTAAAAACAAAAAACAATAGCATGAAACATACTCAACTAAAAAATTAAAATAATGCCACCAGGCAAACATTAACACATAAATAATTCACGCCGATCCTACAACGGCGCAATAGAAAGCAGATTTTTAATCCCATTGGGCGAACAGACAAAAATATCAATCTCCACGGAAATGGAATTTAATAATTCGACTGCTCTCCCAATCGGACTATACCTGTATACGTCGGTGCGACACGCTAACCGCTTAAATAACGTGTGCTTCCGCGCTCTAGTACGACGGTCCGGAACAAAGATTCCAATATCACCGAGTATTACGGGATTCTCGATGAAACCGCGAATAACCTTATAAAAATAACACAAAGTATGGATTTGTCGCCTAAACTCGAGTGTGTTAAAGCCTAACATCCCTAATACGAATGCTGATGGATACGTATTAGGAAACATTTCTGGATAATATCCATACCTACGGAGATAAAGGTATCTAAGGAACCTCCTCTGAATCACCTCCAGGATATTACCGTAAGTAACCTCATGAGGACTCCAGATAATGGAACTATACTCCAATATGCTCCTCACGAACGTGCAGTATAAAAGCGAGATGGATTTCGGTTTATTCAAAGATCGACTGGTTCGGAGCACGAATCCCAACATTTTATTTGCACGCGTAGCTATGCTCCGCATGTGCAAATGAAATGTTAGACGCGAATCAAACACAACCCCCAAGTCGCGAATTTCGTCGCATCTGCGAATGATCTCATTACCCAGAGAGTACTCACAACTTATTTTTTCACTCACAGCTCGTGAGAAGGATACTGCGATACATTTAGAAGCATTAAATTGCAATTTGTTATCGTCAGCCCATTCTACAAGACGATTGATGTCATCTTGTAAAAGCTGCGCGTCAGATAGTGAAGTCACTGATCGGTAAATCTTCACATCGTCCACATAGACCAGCAAACTACAATTTACTACTGCAGTAAAAATATTGTTAATAAATAAAATAAAAAATAAACCACTTAGCGCGGCCCCTTGCTGGATACCAGAAAACGTATTAAAAGTATCAGACACTGAGTCTCCGCAAGATACATATTGCCTTCTATTCTGAAAATAGCTAGCAACCAAGTTTAATAGATCGATTGACAAACCAGCGTCAAACAGCTTTTTCAATAATATATCGTGATCTATTTTATCGAAGGCCTTCGAAATATCAAAATAAATTGCATCCGTTCGAATATTTACGTCAAGATTGCGGGCCACTTCATTAGTAAAAACTAGCAAGTTTGACGTTGCGGATCGACCTACGCGGAACCCATGCTGATTCGTGCAAATCTCATTATTCAGCTTAAAAGATAGATAACGATGCAGAATTATCTCGAAAACCTTTGCAAATGCGCAAGTAATTGCCACTGGCCGAAAATTCTCGATAATATCCTTGCTACCCTTTTTATGCACCGGCGTTACTTTAGAAATCTTCCATCTTTCAGGAAACGTGCTTTGAGATATACAGAGATTGATAATATGCATCAGCGGCGACTTAAGACTCTCTGCACAGTGCTTAACCACATTCGCTGGAATGCCATCGGGCCCGACAGATTTTTTATTCCGCAATATTGAGAACGCAAGGTTCATATCTCTCTCACTAACCGATTTGAGATAGATCGTGTTATCATTCGCGGGCTGCCGACCTGCGAGTGACGTCACGTCAAGTGACGGAGATTCTCATCCGTAAGATTCTCATCCGTATTTCGCGATGTAGACTAAAAAAATAGACTTTTGCTAAGAAAATTAATTTCAGCGCAATGCACACGATGGTTAAATTCTGCCCATTGCTAAAAAAAATTATAAAACAAGGTTTTAGTCTTGAGTTGATAGTGTATTGTAAGTTATCGCAAATGATCACATACTACTGACATATAGCCTCTATTATATTGGTATTGGTCGCTGTAAAATGTTTGCCAAATAGATGTCAGCTGTCACAGCTGTCAGCCGTTTTGAATTTGAATATTTCTTCTTGCTCGACGACTTTATTGCATTACTTATGACTTGCCATAGATTGGCACCTTGCTGAAGATCTCAGCTCCCCATTCAAATCCCTTCAGTGGTTTTGGAGAAGAGTAAGTGTTTATAAATAGTAGTGAGTAGTCATTTTTCAATGACATTTGAAGGACAAAGCCGTTTTCGGTTTGTGTACGCTGAATTAAATATTTATTTTCATTTTTTAATTTATCCACATAATATTACACTAAAAGAACACTAAGAGATACCCCTATGGTCGATCAAATCTCGCACTATCGTTTTACCCCCCCCCCCAAACTTTGATATTTAAATTACAAAATAGAAAAATGACTTCACATTTATATGAATTAGATATAAACAAATTTTTATTACAATTTTTAACTATTTACTTAGAATAGCAAGCACTGTTATAGACAAATTTATATATTTTTTGTAACCTACGAGTGCACCTACAGTACTCTTTTGAGATCGAAGCTCATGCAAATCATAGCAATGGGTAAAAACCTTTTCGACTTTTATAGCAATTAAAAAAAAAGCTCTCCATCCTTGTATCCTTGGAGGCAACGCGAGCAAGGATAAATGGATTTGAATATTCACGAAACGAAAACCTGTTTTTCTTTTTTCGGTATCAAAAATGATTTTACCTTTCGGGATTGGGGACACGTTATGAAAGTGCCTTTCGGGTACAGAGTTTGAAACATCCCATATGATATTCATCGTATTTCATGGTTCTTACACTTTTCGAAAACATGTACGAGTAAACACCAAACGTTGTGCTTATGACAAATCGATAGAATTACAAATTGTCTTAAACAAATCAGTTGATATGTATAAATGATGAAACTCCTGAGTGGACCCGAGTCACTAAAATCATTGCTAGGAATAAATGAAAAAAAAAGTCTAAAAAATCCGTTTTACACAAAAAATCAATAGCATATTCCCTTTCTATTCGCGTTCATTGAATCTCTAATAATAAAAATGATTTAGAAATATATCTCACTAACCTAAAAAAATCCCTTTTAAAAGGTGATTACCCACCCGATCTCTTAAAAAAACAAATTTTAAATTCTTCTTCAAAATTTACACTTAAAATAAAAACAAACTCAATTAACAAAAAAAAAATTCTAAATCCTGTTGAAAAATTAAATCCAATTTTAAGACTTATATTCAATTAAACTACGACGCCATTAAACATTAGAATTATTAATCATAGATTATCCTGTAAGAAATTACTTTCCGAACTTGCTTTAATGTAAAAGTTTTGAAATTGATTTAAAGACCTGGAAACTCTCTCATATTAGGGTTTTGGGCGCTCGCAGGTCTGCAGGTCTGCAGGTCTACTAAATAGACGAAATTAAACTAACTTAACAGCATTTGACGCGTGATGCTTGATATATTCTTTCATTTCATAGTACTGACTGATTTATCTAGCAAAACTGCAATTATATAATAATACCTAATTGCAGTGGCTGGATATATTTATTTAAACATTGTTCTGTACTTACCACATTGTAAGAACTATAAATCGAATGATAATTACAACCCTTTACATAATTACAACAACATCTAAGGCAATGTCGAAAGTGGAAAATTGCGCTGCAAATAGGGAAGCTGGTATCAAACTATATGTGCGTTTACTCCTCAAACCATTTTGTGAAAGATTATTTTTATCTAGCAGTAATCACATATATGACAATTTTAATAAAATCACGCTGAAACTACACATAATGTTTTTTTTATAAATATTTTAGGAAGCGATTTAACAAGATTCGATTTTAGACTACTTGAAGAAAGATTGTATGGTTCAAATGGACTATAATTAAACATGAGAGGCGTAAATAAATGCGATAACAATTCATGTCAAAATTTACTATTTTTATTAAAGCGCTGGTGTAAATTACCTCTGCCGTGGCGTGTTTGCTCGCAGCCTTAACCGAAGGAGGTCAAAGATCTACGCGTTATGATTAGTTGACGTGCGTATGACAACAATTTAATATTTAATATCGGAGACTATGCTGAATTTCGATATGCAGTCTTAACGAATCATGTTTGAAATTGCAGTGCCAACATCTGCAATGGTTTCAGGACATCCTCTATAAACAGTTATGCATTTCTTATATATACCAAAATAAAATTATCACAGAATCCAAAGATTTTTCTTGTGTAACACTGAAGTTAGCTGCAAGTTTCAGTTGCTAGTTAATAAAACGTTTGAGGCGCTCAGTCCAAATAGGTTAGGAACAAATTCGATGCATAATTTCTAAAGCGTTTGTTTTGAACGTCAAGTTTATTTATTTATTTGGTAAATAAACAGTTGGTATATACACAGAAAAAACACACATTAAAGATTACTATGTTAACCTTTTATATAATTATTTGTACCGTTAAAAATATAATTAGTGTGCAACAGTAATTCGCATAAACTTAAAATTAACGAAACAAATATTTACCATATACTTTTCCAATAATAGCTAAATAGAAAAAGAGGATATTTAGAAATATAACGCTTAAACTCACTGAAATTACAACTAAATATATTAATCTCATTATTATTATTATTAGAAAGTTTATTATAAAAATGACACACTCTATATATGTAGGAGTATTGCAAAGCAGTTAGTTTCATACAATCGAAAGAGATTTTGTATAAATAGGTATAATATGTCAGAGATTAAGTTTTTATCATTCTTATGCATTTAAGCAGGGTCTTGAACTAAACAAGAATGTTTAGTTTTTATTTAAATTAAAATATAGTTCATTTAGTCTTTACTAATATCTTAAATGAAAAAATATATGAACATTCCCGGCAGGTGGTAATATTTTTATTTTTTATCTATCGTTATTCGGGAAATAAAACAGTTAATAATAAGATACAACAATGGTACCCTAAACAAGTATAAAATAAATATTTCCGCCGAGTGAGTATAAAATTGCACTAACGATTAAGTTATCATTGATTTTTATTTCTTTGAAAATAATAAATATAGCGGCCAAAATTGTACAAAGCCGACATCAATGCGCCATCTGTGTAATTCTTATCGAAACGTTAGCTGAGGCCGTCTATTCACCATCTATATAGTCCACGTTTACTCCAGTAGGCGGCATTAGTCATGATTATTACTTAATATTTATTTATAAACCTAGTTTTTATTTGTTTATTTACCTACTTATATTTTGTGAAATTAATTAACAACTATATTTATCGTAATGGATATCTTTGATTTTTATTTCTTTGAAAATAATAAATATAGCGGCCAAAATTGTACAAAGCCGACATCAATGCGTCATCTGTGTAATTCTCTTCGAAACGTTAGCTGAGGCCGTCTATTCACCATCTATATAGTCCACGTTTACTCCAGTAGGCGGCATTAGTCATGATTATTACTTAATATTTATTTATAAACCTAGTTTTTATTTGTTTATTTACCTACTTATATTTTGTGAAATTAATTAACAACTATATTTATCGTAATGGATATCTTTGATTTTTATTTCTTTGAAAATAATAAATATAGCGGCCAAAATTGTACAAAGCCGACATCAATGCGTCATCTGTGTAATTCTCTTCGAAACGTTAGCTGAGGCCGTCTATTCACCATCTATATAGTCCACGTTTACTCCAGTAGGCGGCATTAGTCATGATTATTACTTAATATTTATTTATAAACCTAGTTTTTATTTGTTTATTTACCTACTTATATTTTGTGAAATTAATTAACAACTATATTTATCGTAATGGATATCTTTGATTTTTATTTCTTTGAAAATAATAAATATAGCGGCCAAAATTGTACAAAGCCGACATCAATGCGTCATCTGTGTAATTCTCTTCGAAACGTTAGCTGAGGCCGTCTATTCACCATCTATATAGTCCACGTTTACTCCAGTAGGCGGCATTAGTCATGATTATTACTTAATATTTATTTATAAACCTAGTTTTTATTTGTTTATTTACCTACTTATATTTTGTGAAATTAATTAACAACTATATTTATCGTAATGGATATCTTTGATTTTTATTTCTTTGAAAATAATAAATATAGCGGCCAAAATTGTACAAAGCCGACATCAATGCGTCATCTGTGTAATTCTCTTCGAAACGTTAGCTGAGGCCGTCTATTCACCATCTATATAGTCCACGTTTACTCCAGTAGGCGGCATTAGTCATGATTATTACTTAATATTTATTTATAAACCTAGTTTTTATTTGTTTATTTACCTACTTATATTTTGTGAAATTAATTAACAACTATATTTATCGTAATGGATATCTTTGATTTTTATTTCTTTGAAAATAATAAATATAGCGGCCAAAATTGTACAAAGCCGACATCAATGCGTCATCTGTGTAATTCTCTTCGAAACGTTAGCTGAGGCCGTCTATTCACCATCTATATAGTCCACGTTTACTCCAGTAGGCGGCATTAGCCATGATTATTACTTAATATTTATTTATAAACCTAGTTTTTATTTGTTTATTTACCTACTTATATTTTGTGAAATTAATTAACAACTATATTTATCGTAATGGTTATCATCGATTTTTATTTCTTTGAAAATAATAAATATATTATAGCCGCAAAAATTGTACAAAGCCGCGATCAATACGCCATCTGCGTAATTCTCTTCGAAACGTTAGCTGAGGCCTTCTATTCACCATCTATATAGTTCACGTTTACTCCAGTAGGCGGCATTAGTCATGATTATTAATTAATATTTATTTATTGACCTACTTATTATTTATTTATTTACATACTTTCATTTTGTGAAACGAATTAATAACTATATTTATCGTAATGTTTGTGATTGATTTTTATTTCTTTGAAAATAATAAATATATTATAGCGGCAAAAATTATACAAAGGCTACATCAATCCACCATCTGTGTAATTATTATAGAAACTAAGGCTAAGGCCTTCTATTCACCATCAAAATAGTTCACGTTTACCCCAGTAGGCAGCATTAGTCATGATTATTACATAATATTTATTTATTAACCTAGATTTTATTTGTTTATTTACCTTCTTATATTTTGTGAAATTTATTAATAACTATATTTATAGTATTGGTTATTCGACAATGCCTGGTGGCCCTTCATCCTGTTACAGCTTCGCAAGAAAAAATGCCCTAAGAATCTGTATATACTCATCCAAAGCTACCTCAATAACAGGGAGGTTACCTTAAACTATGCTGGAAGCTCCCATACAATAAAAGTTTCGAAAGGCTGCATACAAGGCCCTACATGTGGTCCAACCTTCTGGAACATAATAATCGACGAGCTGCTGCAATTTAATTTAGGACCGACAGCTCATATCCAAGGGTTCGCTGATGACGTCATGTTAATAGTTACGGAACCGACAATGCTGGAACTTGAAACGACCACAAACAATTGCCTTGCACGCATCGCAGCATTGAGGTGAGAAGTGCAAACTGAATTTTTCAGAGAGCAAGACTCATGCAATGGTGATTACGCGCAAAAAGAACATCGCTGCACCAAAAATCGTCATGAACAATGTTCCTATTGAAATGGTGGACAGTTTCAAGGTACTCGGCCTAACTATTGACAAACACTTGTCATGGCAGAAACATGTGGACAACGTCTGTAAGAAAGCCGCGAACCTGACCAATACCCTTAGCAGAGCTGTTAAGCCGACATGGGGCTGCAGTTCAGAAGTCATGGAAGCTATATACACCGGAGCAATTGAACTAACCATTCTCTACGGAGCTGGAATTTGGGGGCATGTAAGTAGCAAAAAATCAGTCTAGCGCAAACTCAGCAGAGTTCAGCAGGCTATTGCTCTTCGGGCATCGAAAGCAGCCTCGCTAACGTCAGCGCTCGCAATAACAGGATTTCTCCCATTAGACCTGAAAATCAGGGAAGTCGCTCTGCTAAGGAAGGTCAAACATGAAGGTTTACTCGGGGAAGAACTTCTTTCGAACGACAGAACCTACCAGATGCCAGGTAGAGTTTTTGATCTTCCACACCCAAGCATAAGAACACCCTTAAAAGTTGCTTATCCAGGAAAACCAGCAGACCAATCGTATCTAGGACAAATTGACATCTACACGGATGGAAGCAAAATAAGGGGAGGTAGGTGCTGCTTTCGTGCCATTCGAAGGAGGAAAGGAGTGGCAGTATCAGTCATTTTTCTTAGGTGAAAACTGCACAGTATTCCAGGCGGAGATGCTAGCAATAAAGGAAGCCCTGAACTGGATTCACAAAAAGCCACCCCGAAGATGGTCGAAGGTATGCATCTACTCAGATCCAAAATCAGGCCTCCAGAGTTTACTCGAGCACACGCCTAGAAACAGGCTCGCGGCCGAAATCCAATACTTGTCACGGAACTTAGAGGCAAACAGCGCTGAGGTACAGTTCTTTTGGATACGAGGGCACAGCAATATTCCAGGCAACGAGAGAGCTGACGAAATTGCCAAAAAAGCTGCACAGACCAAAAAGACTGCACCCAAACTTGACAATTGGCCACTAAGCTATGCGAAAAGAGTACTTCGAGAGAACACCATCAGAACATGGAATGACAGGTATCAGAAGGAACCGACAGGTAATTTAACCAAAATGTTTTTCCCCACCATTCACCACGCGAAATCCTTCAGGAAGCACACGCGCACTAACTTTTACCTCACACAGGTCTTAACGGGTCACGGCGCAATTAACTCATATCTTTTCCGTTTCCAGGTACGAGCAGACAACAATTGCCCTTGCGACGACACTACATCCCAGGACATAGTACATCTGCTGTTCTCTTGCTCTATCTTCGCAAAAGTCCGATACGAGTTCGTGATGTTTCTGGAAAACAAAAGCTTCCAAGTTACCAACCTCCCTGCGATTGTTACATCGGAGCGCACGGCTAAGAGCTTCTTCAGCTTTGCTACGAGCATCATACGAGAGGCACAACGGCACAATGCAGCTGAAACATCACCTTGAATCAAAACACCGACAGCTTAGTATCGAAGGAGGCATCAACGAAGGACAAAATCCGGACTTGATGACCTTTGGCTGAGAAAAGCTATCCGTCGCTACAAGCAGGCCGCCAGGTAACCGGTGGGGAACTGGTAATGGCGGACGAGCCGAAGCTTCCATGGCAGTGTGCAGAGTGCGGTAGCACGCACTCTTCGCAAATGCTAGTCCTCTCCAAACAGCTGTATGAGTCTGGCCTGGAAAGCGATCTTCCTACCCAACACTGTACCCTAAACCACAGCCTTTCGTATGCTTGTCAGCCGGTACTGACACATGCATCGAAAGGGATCTTCCATCGCTACGAGCAGGCTGCCAGGTAACCGGTTGGGAGCTGGTAATGGCGGACGAGCGCGGGGCATTCCTTGCGAGATTGAGCATGTACCAGCATGTTTTCAATCTCAATGCATGACACCCCTCCCGGTCTACTCCATAGCACCCGACAAACCTATTCACGGTCTTCGTCAGAATAACAGCTGACGTAGGCTGATTGAGTAGCAAGTCATCCTGGAGAGGTTTGCCAACCCAGTGTTGTCACCGCGCAATCGTGGACTTGGCTAGCCTAGCCAGACAGCCTCTTGTCTCACTCCTTCATAGGTCAAGATCGAAAGCTCGTATAGAAGCTCCATCAACAGGTAAAGGGAGACAAGCATAGGAAAGCACACGGAGCCAGGCCTTAAGAAATCCCGGAAGGACAAGAAACAGGAAAATTCATCACACATAAACACCATCGCCCAAACAAACACCGCACACAAACAATAAGCCAACATTGCGTTGGAAGGCAGGCAAAGCCGCCGAGCATCTGGTAGAGGTTATCTGTGGTTCCCTCCACCGCCAAGGCAAATGCCGGATGAGACCAATAAAATTCGGCCACAACCGTAGAGACCACCTATCCCTACACTGACCAGTATGAGTTATTAGAAAATATATGTTTAGTATATATAACTATAAGTCACACATAACTATAAACACGGAACAAGTGACACAGAAATAAAAATGACACATGAGTAATACATTCTTTTACAAGTAAAACACTTTGCAAGGTAGCCCCAATCAAAAAAAAAAAAAAAACCTAACCTAACCTAACCGCTTTGCAATCAGAGCATTTCCATGAATTTTTGTATTTTTTGAAATTTCTGAAATTTTACTCCGTCCATAGGAGCGCATCCAAAGTGAAAAGAACTACCACAATCTATGCATATAATAGCGTCTTCAACTATGATTAGCGTTTGATACTTTTTGCAATTCATTTTATTAAATAAAAAAAAAAATAATGTTAGTTTTTAAGAAAGCAGTAAAATAAAAAAAAAATATGGCGAGCTCTCGATCTATGCTTGCAGCGTTTGCGGTGGCGTCGTCTGAATCGTATCGGCGGGTACATCAATTGTATGACACCGCACCAGTGTTTTGAAAATATATTTTTTTTAAAAAACAATAAATCTCACTTGTCCGTGGACGAATTTAGAAAAAACTTTTAGAAAATTGTTGTTTTTATATATTTTTTGCCCTTACTCATTTTAGATAGATTTTATTAGGTACCATGTCGTGATTTCCGGAGAATTTCGACAAATCCTCGCGTTTCACATCCCCTAGAACCCAAAACCAGCCTCAGTTTAAAAGTGTATCTATCTATCGATATCACTTTCTGGACACGATACTGCCGTAATTTTACAACAATCACTTTCAAATAGATACATAACATTTAAGGGCTCAAAATCCTGGACGAGTTCGTTAATGCGCAAAATCAGACCAAGAGGGTGGGATGGGGAGGTTTTTTCGAAAAAGGGAAATTTTGCTGTAATTTTCTTTCTTTCTTTTTATATTAGATATAGAATTCATTTACATTTTATATTATTCCTTAGATAAGGACATACAACTTATCTATGTAAGCTTTTGATAACACCAATCATTGTTCCTGAAGGTGAGAAAAATTGGTTTTTCAAAATTTAAAAAACTCCCTTAAAAGGCACGGGTTCAAACTGTTAGTTGTATCCCTATAATTATAACCTACAATTTTCGGATAAAATCTATTTTTGATATGAGCAACCCTTACGGCAATATAAAGAGGGATTCAGTATACGCAGTTTCGCTGCGCAAGGGCGCGGCGGCGGGCTGAGGTGCGCGAGCTGCCGCGCGGATTTGATACAAGTTCGTGTAGTTGAATTTCGCCCATCCCCTACTTTGATCCGGTGAAATCTACCTCCGCCTTCCGGCGTGCCGAAAGGCATTTTATCTCTATAATACCTGTTTTGTTTTCTATAAATGCATGGTTAAAATTATTAATTGCCGTTTTGTGCATCAATGAAATAAATAAATAATAAAAATATTTTGTTATAAATACTAAGATAGCATCTATCGGAGAACAAAGTAACTTTCTCAGACCTTTTTAAAAGTCCGAATAAATACCATGCTAACATCTATCGGGGAGCAATGCGACTTCCCCACACCTCTTTAAAAATCAATACACGAGTAGTAAAATGATCAGCCGGCAGATAGCAATTAAAATAGCAATTCTATAAAGAAATTATTATAAAAAAAATATTATTAAATTATTTCCTTTTCATAGGCTATATTTCTATACTGCAAACTTTTTACATGGAAATTTATTTATTTTTTTTTTTACTATCATACCTATATTAATGCAATATTTTTACTTTTACCTACATCGTAAAATGCTGTTCAAAGATAATTTATTCAGTTTTTTTGGACTTCAAAACGTATTTAACAATAATATTAGAATCATTTAACAACAATTGTAACTATGTAATTTTTAAGTAGAAATCAATTTTACTTTTTTTAAATTGGTAACTATACATTGCTTATATATATCCATGTATGTTTTGTTAAACTTTATGTAAATTTCTAAAACTGGATTTCTTTAATAAATATATTTTTTTTTAAAGATGATAAATGTATTTCGATACATTCTCGATGTGTCGAAGTAAGATTAGAGAGGTTTTCAGTATTTATCATATTCGTATGAAACGTGAATAAAAAACGGAACAAAGCTCAGCCGGCAGTTTATAAGTCCGCGAGCCAGCGACTCCATTGAATGCTTTTTAATTTTTATTATGCACATAATACTCATAATACATGTTGAAAATACACAATTTAGTATTCAAAATACACTGATTCCGTTTTTCGATTATCAAATCACGAGAAGTTAAGTTTTCATTTTACGAAGCAAATGTTTTGTTCGGAAATATCACATTTCACATCAAATTTAGTTAAACTGAAAGGTCATTGGATAAAAGCTATTTTATCTAACGCCCCACAAAGAAAACATCTTCTAAAAGAGCCATTTAATAGCCGATTTCGCTAGCTTTGGTTACATTCAAAATGTGCCTGTAATTTTTATCAGTTATAGGAATGACGTAATAAGTTATAATTAGTTACGTTACTTCAATTTTACATAAAGTATTGAGTAGTTGAGTTAAGTTTTATCATTACCCCCCCTATAAAACTAAATTGAGAGGATCCCTATAAAACTAAACTAACTGAAAGGGGATGAGAAAATTGGGTAGGGAGTGAAGGATATGTGTTTTAGGCATATGTATAATTCAAATCATGTGTCTAAAGGTGTAAATAATTTACTTGGTTAAAGTATTTTTAATACGTTGTAGTTTTCAGTTAAGTATCACCAGAACAGTGTTAGGTATATAATTATCTGGTGAGTTAAAGTTCTGACTTCATTTTTGTGCTTATCATTAAGTTATCGATGTACCTTAATCTATATATATATATATATATATATATAAATTACTGTTTCTTTGTTTGTTTATCCTTTATGCAAAGGCGCCGTCAAGGGTCGTCAAAGCCGCCTGCAGGGCCTAGCTGTCAACCCTGGACAAAGCCCGAGGTTAAACAGCTAGTGTTTTATAAATTTCTGATACTAATCTGCAACTGTAAATATATTAGGCGTTTTTATTTGTTTTTTGTGAAAAATGGGTTTTCATTTTTGGATTACGAAATTATTTAGATACTATCAAATAAAAAAACTTATGTTAATAGGAAAAACTACAAAGATGTCTTATTTAAGATTATTAGTATGATGGCTATATAATGTACCCAGCCAACGCTATTTGCATGAACTACTTTTGCTAGCACTTCGTCAAATAGAATAACGCGATATGAAATGTCGCGGGCTGTCGGCCTACGCGAAGTGGCGACGAGCTCAAAGCCCGGAGCCCGCGACGAATCGCGTCCAAATGCTCGACAAAGGCGCCGTCGGCTCGACGCGTTCCGCGATTCGATCCGCTCCAGAGGCGATCTTAAGGCGACCTTAAGGCCACGTCAAAACCCCAAACCAGCTGCCAAGTGATTCAAAATGTTTCTTAGACACGCTGCTTAAAGGCCATTATCTCGTTTGTTATATTGGCATGAAAGTCAAAAGAAATCTTATAGGCTTCATGCCAATATAAAACGACAAACGAGGAACCATTTCGGGATGACTTTGTCCCCAACTAGCACCTAGGCAATTGTATGTCATATGAAAGACGGATGCCTTTGCTGTTGTGTAGTGGTCACTGGTCACTGGTCACTGGTCACTGGTCACTGGTCACTGGTCACTGGTCACTGGTCACTGGTAAGGCGAGATGAAGATTTTTATAATCTACAAGGTTAGAAGCCAGATTACGACGTCCGGGACGGAAGAGGGGTGCGAGACGGTCGGGATATATAAAACTTATTGCAATTTCCGATAACTTTATTTTATTTTATTTAATTTAATTACGTTGTTTTTATATCATTATTTTAATGTGTTATCTAATAAATAATTATTCATTAAACAGATAAATATGGTCAGCATATATTAAAATTTAAAAAAAAATAAATAGTATGAAATGACAACCTCTAGCCTAAATAGAATTGTACGATTACTTAAAGCGCCACCAGTCCCTAAAACGTGTTTTGTAACGTATTTTGGTGCATTTTGTTGAAGTTATTCCCAACAAATGGCTAAAACTAAAAATATCACAATATTCTAAATATATTAATTTAGTATTTTGCTTTAAAAAAAAACATTTTTTTCAAATGATAATAATTATTTAAATACAAAAAACATGTTTCATCGATTCCAAATGAGTCGGCGAGTATATCCGTCTCTTTTCTACGCGTCAATGTTCGAATAAAGCCTACTCTTTCTAATCTCAAGGACAAATGCGTCCGGGGCGCCTTAAAGTTTATAGGCAATACAATACAGCTCGCCAAAATGATGAGTAGTGAAATACGTCGTAAGCAGTTCCGCTATTTCTTCTATATAAGCGTCCACTCTCAAAGGTGACTCCATTCGTCGGTCGACAGCTATTTTGGGTTTCTAAATTATTTGTATAAACAATTCTGGAAGCAAGTTATAATTAAGGCCTTGAATTTTGAACCAATATGCATTCCTTTTACGTTGATTCAAATTAGGCATAGTTGAACCCAGAGGAGCGAAGGTCAAGCCACTATTCGCTATCAGAACAAAATGTTTCCGGGTAAACCAATGAGGTTATACAATATTTCCTTTCTGGCAGCAGTAAGTCAATGTCTTAGATTTTTCTAAAGAAAAGTTGAAGGCCTTAAATGCATAGCAAACTCGATTCATTTTCCCTAAAAATATTTCTTGTAACTATATTAAATTCAGCTCCTCGACAATTAAAAGATTTTGCTTTTTGATCTAGTCGAGACCATATAAAACTTACATCAGTGAACAGACCAAACCTTCGGGTACCGAATTTTAAAAATATGAATGAAAAAGAAATATCTATCATTTTGAAGTCAGAGAAGGTTTTATTTGATTTTGGTACATCTGAAATGCCAATTAAGGTAATTTTAATAAAATTGCACATAAATATGAAAACTAATACATATAGAACTTAGTAAAATATGTTTTATACTTCTAGCTTTGTTTTTAAAATATTAAAATACAAATTTTTGAGAAATTATAAATATAATTAAAAGAATAATAATACACATATATTAATAACTCGGGTAAATATTTCATTAAAATTGCACATAAAAAGCGTAAAATAATGTATCTACAAATATTATGTAGGTTGTTTGTTATTGTTGGATTTACCTACGTTTTATTTTTTAAAAAACTAATTATAACATTTAACAATGGGCAAAAAAAAAAAATCAGTAATGTTTTAACGATATGGCATCTACTCGCTCAAAGTTTTTTGTAACCAACCGTAAACTTTATTTAAATGTTACCGACAATTTAGCAATGTCTCATAAGTTACCATCAATATGTATCGACTTTAAAGATTTTTTCAATCGCGACCATTTGCTATAGACACAGGCCATCCGCGCTTAACACAAAAAAATAAATCATGTGCTTGGTGGTATCAAATACTTTATAGAAAATGCTACAAGATATAGATTCTGTCACTATAATATTGTGTTTTTTCTAATAAGAAGAGAGTTATACTTTAAATTTCTATCTTAATTTAAACGCCATCGAAGGGCGTCTGTCATTAGCAAGCGTTGCGAACTGCGAACTAAACGAATGCCATTAACACTGTGTTTATGCTGCTTGCATATTATAAAATCAAAATTAGGTTTTGTCTGGCAAATCTCAAACAGAAGTGATAACCGACTAACGCCATATTAAACCATATTTACACAAAAACATATATATAAAATTTTTTCTCTACTTTCAATAGTTTTTTTTTTCATATTCACTGTAAATGTAATTCAGAAATGATAAAAATATACACATGGCACAGCTACGAATATAATTATTTTGTCATTCTGTTTTTTCTAAATATTTATTTATTTATTTATTAATAAGTAAGCATACAGCGAAATGGTAGCATTTTTTTTTTATTTATTTTTATTAAAAAAAAAGACACATAATACATTAAATGGGTTCTGGCAAAAACATGGTTTTGGCTGCCAGAAACTCAATTTGATGACAAGTCTTAGAAACTATACGTACTAAATTACATACACTTTTTTAATTAGATAAAAAGGAACCAAGAAAAAAAAATAAGCACTATTTAACACAGACAAAAAGAGTACATAAAAATAAATAACTAACTTTACAACATAACATGAACACAAGCAGAACACAATCACTATACAATAATCCTATTGATATTTAATCAATCAGTCACAGCGTGTATAGGTAATCTTTGAGAGAGATTTTATAATGTTTATTGATTTTGGTTACCCAACATACGAGTACAATTTCTCAAAGGTTTTAAAACTTTGTTGAGCTTAGCGCTATTTTAGAAGGTGTATGTGTGATGTGTTTGGTATAAAAGTGTTAGTGAGGATGTGTGAAATATAACCGAGGAACCTTCTTGCTGTCGAGCGTAATTAAATTATTTCAAAGCACTGCTAGGGCGACGGCGACGATGACTTCTTTATCGTTTCCAAAGATGCCGACATAAAGATCCTCTGAGGTTTCTTCCAAATCTCTGTTTCCGCACTTCAGAACATCTTTCTACCGAATTCCTAATCGAAATTTGATCTGCGCTGTGCCCATTTGCTGGATTCAACACAGGAGTAAAGAGATATGGATTGCACACATAACCAGAACCTCTCAAAAGACGTCCTCTGAATTCATTGTTCGATGGAACTTTCATTAAAAATTCTCAAATCAAGAACTCCCTCGTCGATGTGTGTTTTTTAATAATGCCATTCCTTATTTGTTTACTGTGACAAACAACCTGAAAACAATGTAATGTTTACTAAGTTAAATAACAATAATTACATTATCCATAAATCTGTTGCATTATATACAAACCTGAACATTTATATAAGAAGTCTTTTCCGCCTTCTCCATTTACATAAACAAACTTTTGAATTTTTTATATTTGTGCAATCAATAGCACCACCCGATGACTCGAGGAAATCAAAATAGCTATACTATATCCTGCAATCATTTCTTTTTGAGCAGCATTTTTTCTTGCTGAAGCCGGTAGCTATACCGGTTTCTTTATTGGGTACATCGAGGAATGACTAAATCGGAGCAGTCGTCTTGTACCTAAAATAGATCATATATTTTGTTAACGAATTAATATATCTATTGTAAAAACGAAAAAGCACAAAATACATTTAACTACCGACCTCGTTTCGACCCCAGCTTTGTATAGCTTTGCAATTCAGGCCTAATATATATCTAGATTCTATTGCGCTCTATTATTTTTAACATATTGTTATTTGAGAACCTGTATTTTGCTTTGAAATCGTGGTCATCCGTGTCTCAGGAAGGATCAAATCTCACTTTATATATTTTAGGGCGTCTGCCATCAATACTACTAACTCAACTAAATACTGGTTCAAATATAAATAACTATACCCTTCATTAAAACAGCAAACGCCCGCTGACTGATTGACTGACTAAACCACCTCTAAACCACGTCTGTAGCAGGTTTAATTTGACAGCTCACTTAAAACGGGATTTAGCTGTAGTTTAGTGATATTCTGCTAAACCTAGTTTTAACATAATAAGCTTATATAAATACAACAATATAATTTATATAATAAGCTTTATCTACGAAACAAACATAAACTCTTACCTCATTTAGTGTTGGTTTCTGTGCTACATGTATTACAAAAAGCGACTAACAAACACAATCTACAAACCACAATCATCAAATTAAATAGTCTTATAACGATTAAAGCAACTTTTATACATATAAAAAAACCAAACAAAGCACACAAAATAATAACGATGAATATTTTAATATTTACATCGACAGCCGGCAGCGCCTGTAATGTTGCAATGCCTTATTCAAATGCCAATGCAAAAAAGCCTTATTTCATATAATATTTCCGGTAAATAAAAACTTACAATTAAATTATTTCAATGTTAAGTGCGTCCACCTTCGATGTAACTCAAGCTTAATACATTCTCTGAAAGAGACAGTCAATGTGACCTTTTTAACTGACAAATCCTATCTTTGAATATCTTTTTCGTCTATATAACAAATTATTTCGAAAATATCAATACGATCAGGCGCTATGGATCGTCCTCAGTTTAAAATGATACATTTCCGTCCGTCCAGAATTGACAGACGAACTTAACAGCCTTTTCTTTTATATAATAGGAATAAACTATTTATTCTTCGACAGCTCATTTACCTGAGCTTTATATAATAATATGATTAACGAAGGTGGCGAGGTATTTTATTTATATTCAATCGTGCTAGATTGCATCGCTCAAATACCTGCGCGTAACAAAAGATTTCAACGATCGGTCAATTAACGTGGAAAATAAATACGAACGCAATTATTTATTTATTCATCATATTGAATTGAATATATAATATCCTTATATACGAATCATCCGTTTAACAAGTGAGACTATTCTTTGAAACTATACACATTAATTACCATTACAATGTCTACATAATATGTACATTTATGCGTAAAATTTCCTAATAGTATAATAAATTACTATGTTTTGTATTTATTGTTTACTAGTCGTTTAGTTTCTATAGTCTTTTAGTTTCTGTATATTCATGAATAAAAATCTACTATCATTACTAGCAGTCAAAATTAGTGTCAAAACTTACAAAAAAAAACTATAATGATTTTAAAACGTATGATAATTTCAATGAATGTCAATGGCTATGACACCCTAAATCTGTTATATAATATCGACTGCTTCTATACATTGTTAAGTAATACTAAATTATTTACCCAGAATCTTACGTCTTACAGCTAGGCCCTACAGGTGTCATTAACGGTATCTTCTCCCCAGACTACACTTGCTCATGGTACCAACTTGTGATGGATTGCTTCATTTCTTATCTCCATTGAGACGAAGGTGGGAATTCATCAAGATTACATTTAATATCTATAGTATATAGAATAATGGCTTGTGAGTGGCGAGTGGCGAGTGGCGAGTGGCGAGTGGCGAGTGGCGAGTGGCGAGTGGCGAGTGGCGAGTGGCGAGTGGCGAGTTGGCGGACTGGCGAGGCTCGTGCAGTACCTTGAAAGGGAGCGAAGCAAAGCATTTATAAAAGGGCGATTATGTTATAATAATTGTCGAAGGCGACGAGGCTTTTGGTCGTGTTCAGCGGCCTGGAAGTCAAGCGACAGAAAGAGAGGCATCTTGCGTCTCGCTTCCTCTCTCCTCTCCGTGCTCCTGAAGGAACCCGCGGCCGCGGCCTTACAATGCTTTACAATCGAATTGAATGTTCCCGAAGGCGGCTCTTTGTCACCACACTCCCATTACAAAGCCGCCTTCGGGGCCTTCACCCGCACCCCCTACCCGCACCCCCTACCCGCACCCCCTACCCGCACCCCCTACCCGCATCCCGCACCCCAAACCCACGTTTATTATTGATATTATTTGTGTAGCCTTTCAGCATAATTACATTCGCGACGCGACGCTCCAACGAGCAGGTATGGTTCGACCAACCTTCCACAACATTTCCGCATACAATCAAAGATTAACATTCTCATTTTTCCTTGTACAACTTCTTTATATTGCAGATGTTTATTAATAAAATTGATCTTCGGAAACTGAGGATCTGATAAACTGTATGAGAGATACAGAAATGCATAGATTATTATTATATGTAGGTATGTAAAATCCTTAAAATATCTATTTTTTCATTAATAGTAAATTATTTTGAATTGAAATTATAAGAATTAGAGCCAATTGTTTACCTAATATGTATATTAATGTTACTCACGTGAAGATGGTTAAAAATGTTGTAAAACCGCTTAACAAATTTCTTCTGAATAATTTCAATCTCATCAGAGTATTTGCCATAGTTGGAAAAAAGGTCCAAATTGGGCTAACATTCGAGTTGTATAATAAAAAAATAACTGTTAATTATTTTAAGGCCTAGCTAGCTCACCGTTTATTTTATTACCGCATATTATTTAGTCTACCGCGATAGTTGTTATTAACCCCCAGCATCTCATCTAACAAGTTTAGATTGAACACTTATGAAGTAATTAAATATAATTAATAGTAAGTATTATCAAATTTTACAAAACCATTGTTTTTTTGCATCATGCATCAGATTAATCTCATTTATTTTTTTTTATTATATTATTTAGCTTTTAAACCGCGTGCCCGCTTTGTTTTAACTTTTTAATATTTTTTTATCCTATAAGGTTTATTATTAAGTATAAATATTTCTAATGTGTTTCAAAGTTACATTATTTGGATAGATTTAATCTGATGGTGCAGTTTTTGCCTATAGTAAATGCGTGTTACGATATATCATTGTGTGAAGTAACCACTGCATTATTTTCAAATTGAAAAGTGCTATTGACAAGTAAATCAATAAGATTAAAAGTATCAAGCTATATTATTCCGTCCATTGCGAGCTATCCGGCTTGTATTGTCCAAGTAGGGATGGGTGGGTACAATCAGTTACCGATCCATGAGGCGCAAAGTGCATTGAGAGCGGATCACAAAAGGCTGTTTCTAGATCTTCTACTCAAGTAATTCTTTATTAGGCAGAAAACGCTCTTTGGCTTCGTCAGAATCCATTTCGTCGATCATTCGCTTTGTGCTCGTCTTTTGTGGCCGAGTAGAGCCTGCGCGAGCGAGACGGCTGCCGAGTAGAGCCTGCGCGAGCGAGACGGCTGCTGAGTAGAGCCTGCGCGAGCGAGACGGCTGCTGCGCCCGAAGCGACCGTAAATATTTGATATATTATTATTGCGATAATGCTTTTATAAGGGTATAATGGTCGGAGCCCAGGCCGTTTCAGGGTAGTGGGTTTGTTGTGTGCGCATCGTTTAAGTTCTTAAATGTTCAACAAATATCCAGGGACGGCCCGTGAGTGGGCGGTTTGGGCGTTCGCCCGGGGCGCCAAGATTTTTATAAGTATTTTTTTATAATATTATAATATATGATATAAAATGCTTATAGAGTTATTTAGTTTCATTTCACAATTCAGTGCTTTTTTTTCCTCCAGCTTTTAATGCAGTTGTAAAGAAGCCCTCAAACACAGGGCATGTCTTTGTGAAATTCGATTCCATTCTGCTAGCCTAGCCTTGCGCCCTTTGAAGTTTGATAGTTGCGATATTACCTCGCTACAATTCCACAGACTGATCAAATACTTTCATTCTTGACTGTTGGGGGAAAGGTGCCATTATGGGTCATTCTGAAGTTATGTTGCCACGAGGTGAGATCGCTAATTAACTATTCAATTGCCAATAATTGAATACTTTTATTGTTTGAATTGTGATTGTTGTGGGTCTATGCATACCTATAGGTAAAACGTTGTATTCTATGTGGGCGGCTTTGACGATTGTTTCGTCGATGTAAAATACACTCACAGTTTTACCCGAATTTACAAATTCGGAAAAAACTTTTTAAAAATGACAGACACATATATTCCAAATTTAAACCCATTCTAATGGCCTTTTTTTATAGGCTAGCAAAGAATCCAATATGCAGAGGGGGGAGGGGCGCACAAATTCGTTCGTCCAGGGCGCCACAAAGTCTAGGGCCGTCCCTGCAAATATCTCTCGAAGCGATTGCAAACATCGATTGTGGGAAATCTTCGATATTTTTTATCAATTCTTATTCGATCAGGCTAGCTCCAATAATACGAAAGTAGTTATGTAGTATATTCGTACATATTTCGTTTTAAATTTCTTTAATTTCACTTTTTGGGTCCGCTGTCAAAAAAGTCAGGCATGAAAAAGGGACCAACGTACTATAATCACATATAGCCTGTTATTTCTTTTTTTCTTCTATCAATATTATCATAGAGAATACATTTGCCATATCATTAAGTGAACCTATTTATGATACCTACCCTATTTTCAGCATCGAAGACGGTGGGGGGTGGGGTGGGGGTGGCCAGAACTCACGAATCACTCTTTCTGTACTACTTCAGTTTATATAAATTTATGTTTGCTTTGGCGACTGTCTGAGCTGCACCTTAAGTACCTTTTACTAAGGTTAGTCGATACAGTTTCTACTCTTAAGGTCACAATTATTAAATGATTTAAATAAACTATGGATACCTTATAATTAATTATAATTGAATTTATCTAAAAGGCAGAGAAAAGAACATTTAGATTACGAAACAAATCCCTTGGCCGGTGGTGAGGAGAGGAAGGGATTGAAATTCCTTTTCCTCGTTTTTATTTGTAGTTTTGTTTTGGCTTTTAGAAATGTTTAAGGCGACAAAAGCTGCTCAAGCATAGGCGGCGCGCGCGCACGCGTCGCCGTGACAGCCAGCAGGCTATCTCGCTCGCACGACCGCGACTGCCAGCAGGCTATCTCGCTCGCACGACCGCGACTGCCAGCAGGCTATCTCGCTCGCACGACCGCGACTGCCAGCAGGCTATCTCGCTCGCACGACCGCGACTGCCAGCAGGCTATCTCGCTCGCACGACCGCGACTGCCAGCAGGCTATCTCGCTCGCACGACCGCTACTGCCAGCAGGCTATCTCGCTCGCACGACCGCGACTGCCAGCAGGCTATCTCGCTCGCACGACCGCGACTGCCAGCAGGCTATCTCGCTCGCACGACAGTGTATTTATTATTGCCGCGGCCGAAATCTTTCACAAATTTTATTGTCAACAACCCGCAAACATCGCCCTTCTAATAAAAGCTTTAGAAATAATCTGTTTCTTCGATTAGCTGACTCATTTAGTTGTACCTACCTTCATTCCCCAGTTGGCTGCGAGCCTTCGCTCATTACCCTTTTACTCTACTGTCAGTATTTCGTATTTATGCACCACTAATTTGAAAAACATTTCAACAAAGTGAATCCTGTCTCCTACAGTTCGAAACTTTTTTTTATATTTTTTGGAAATCCAATTTGAATATTTTTGTATTTGTTGGTTATGCAATTACCTATACTGGCAACACCACTTTATATTTTGATTATTTTTATATTTTTTTTAGTCTTGACGATAAGATATGCATTAGGTACTATTAACTACATTTTTACATAATGAAAACTTTAATTATTATCAGCTTAAAACCGAGCAAAAGTAACATCCTTGTAATTTTGTTCGGATTTTTTGCAAAAGTTGTTTTAATATCCAATCGACAAAGCTGTCTAATGTCAGGTAAAACATATGTTTCTTTTTCAAATAAATAAATAAAATACTTACAATAGAAAACTTCAATGTCCACGATGACCAAGGAACGGTATAGTAGCTACCTAAGCAGGTACATTTCTCCTACTTAATCGTATAGAACCTTAAAATACCTTTACCATTTTAAAGTACATTTCAAAGTATAAAAGTTAAAATATTAAAGTATAAGAGGTGACTTTTTCGCGTCCCATACTTTTGTGCTTTTACTACCGAAATAGAGAGAGAGAGATGAAATGAGAATCAAACGCGCATTAGAGCGAGATGAAACGAGTGTTTATCTACTGCCGATCAGCGGTAATTTGACACCTTCATCTGTTACGCAGCAGTTGTGCGAGTGTGCGAGTGCGTGTGCGAGTGCGTGTGCGAGTGTGTGTTTGAACAGCTCCGCTCAGCGCAGCGGTGGCAACAAACAGAAGATTTGCCCGAAGATCTTCAAATTCCGAGATGCTTTTTGCTCCTTTGGGATGCTGGAGGTCTCGAAGGGCTCGAAGGGCTCGAAGGGCTCGAAGGGCGAATATTGGCAAACAAAAAACGGAAAACTATTTCAATTATTTGCGATGTAGGCCAACTTTTGTTTGTTGATTAGAGAAATATAATCGCAATTGGTCTCGTTTTGCAACCCGCTGCTTAATGACATGCAAACAATTATATTTACAATACGAGTAGTACAACTTTTTTGGGCCCTACTCAACTAGGTCAAATGTGCCTGTGCTAGAGTCAGGGGAGATGGTGGTAATGAAGCATTAAAAATGGTATGACCATGTACGGTTTCGAACCCGCGACCTTTGTGCTAATAGTCGAACGCCTTAACCACTAGATTACCACGATCATATTGCTTTATAGACTTAATTTTACCCTCGACCGACATAAGTTGTCTATTAATAAAGACAAAACTAACTCATTTTTCAATATGAAAAGAAATCTTCTGACATCTTCGCTTTGGTTTATAAGTAATAAATAATATGACCAATGTTAATGACAACTTTATGATAATAATTTATACCCGATATTATTAATGGCATTTAAATAGATACTAAAATAACTTTATTTATAGCATCAAATGCCGTAACCATGTAATGTTAGGTAAATTTAATCCCAAAGCAATTTAAAATAAAACCCCAAAAATCTGTTTATTTTTCGGTGAATAATCAGTCAAAGGAAAAAAAATAAATGTCTAAATTTTGATTAATTTAGTTTCAGTGTGTAAAACATAAATATATATTTTGTACACACCGAAGGCTGCAGCCGAATCAGACAAATAAAATAGAAAATAAGAAATACCTACCTAATGCAATATGAATTTAAAAAATCAGTATTATATTATTTAACGTACCTACCTATATATATACATATACTTTAGTTAGTGCCTTGAAATTGCTCTGAAGTTGAAGTCATAAATGTCGACATTCAGCTTTCCTTTAAGATGATTCTTCCGACCGTTCGACACACAAACTTAATATTGTTTTTCTTTACCAATCTCTTAATTTCTATGTATTTTTTATTTCAAAAATCTTACATTGGTACCTCATACTTGTAAACTTTAAACAACTATATTAGCCTATAGACATTAAAAAAAAATCGAAAATGTTAAGAAGAGATCTATTCTCCGGATTTTTTTTGCAGATCGAAGGAGATACTTTGCTCACCGTAAAAAGCCAACGAATCGGTGAAGCGCAAATCGGATACATCTTCCGTCTCACTCGCTCCTCCGGCGATCGCGGGTCGTTTTAATCCCAGATAAGCATCGCAACCTTCGTCAAACATCTCTCCGTCTCGCTTGTTTTCTTTTCATCTACTTAGCTTTCATAACAAAAGAATTTAAATTCCATCCAGTTATTATTTATGTATGTATCCAGGAACATAGAAAACTGATTTGGATTGAAGAGTGCGTGAGCGGTTCCTTGGGAAACGTGTTCAGTATGCTTAGGGAGTTAACATCCTGAGAGTCCTGATGGCTAGGGGAGAGCCGGAGGTGGGGGGGGGGGGCACAACGAAGGTCCCACTTTTGGGTTTTCCGCGAATATCTCGAAAGTTGTGCTACCGATGGTAGGTGGCATCAGCAAGACAAACCTCCCTTAACCGGCACCCCTTTCGGGCCATTCATTGTAGCGATATGCTATAAAAATCAGTTGGAAGGTATTTCCTTTATTACCTTACCTATACATACCTGAAAATAATATATTTTTCCTTTTAGTAGATATGTAAATATATTTTTTTTCAGTATATGTGTGTATACTGATTGTTTGAACTGACAAATATTTTAATTTTTAATAAATATTTGTTAGTACTGATTATTTTTAGTATTATTTTGTAAGCGGTAGATTTATAACAGTTATTACTAACATTTTAAGACCTGCCCTCTATTGAATTTAGTTTTAACTAGCTGTTCAACCTGCGGCGCCCAGATGGCTTGTGCCTACGGCACTCGACCGCGATTCCAATTTCAATTATTTATATATTTTTTTCAATTTCCCAAGAGAGAGAGCTTTAGGATTATTAAATGTCCTTTTAATTGCAGCTAAAATGTATGAATTATTAGCACTTTCAACTGGTCGGAAAACAAATGCATGCTCCATCAATCGTCTTATGGAAAACTATAACTATCAGATAATATCAACTGCTTCCACACATTCTTAATAGAAGTAAATTAGTTAACCAGAACCTGACGTCTTACAGCTAGGTCCTACAGGCGTCATTAACGGCATCTTCCCCCCAGACTACACGCGTCTGTGGTACCAACTTGTGAGCAGTTACTTCATTTCCTATATCCGCTTGAGCCTGCGGCACGGCGGCACGTTTCGCCCGAAAAAAGGTTATTTTTTTAGGCCTGAGTAGATAACATAAATAAACATTGGTACAATGATACCATGATAAATAACACCATTTTAGCTTTTATTTTTAATTTTAACGCGCAACTCGTAATGAAACAACTTACTGTTACCAAACAACCCCATTTTATTGAATTTGTGGTTTATTTAATACTAGCTTCTCCCAAATTGATCTATTTCAATAACTGAAATTAACAATAATTTCAATAACAAAATAAATAATCAAAGTTTAAATGGGTAAAAAAATGTATTTCACCATTTTCAATTCAACCTCGGATTTAGTTTAAAGTTGGGTCGTACGTTCCTATTCTTAGGACATCTTTGAGCGGGTGGGGGGCGAGGGGGCGAGGGGGGCGTGTCGGGGGCGGGGCAGGAAACGCTTTGTCATTGAACTTAGCTGTCCGAATTAGTCCGAATCAATAAAAGAATGTTTTATATTATCTAAAGAAAGAATTCTATTGAAATAGATAAGAAATTGAAGAGGAAGAAACCTTAAATAAGATACGAGCGGGTAGTAGGTAAATGTAAATGTAGGTAGGTATATGGACCGTGATCCAAGGCCATTCCCGATCAAAAGTCCAGCTCATTGGCCCTTGTTTTGTTTTTGTTTGTTTTGACCTCATATCAAATTACATCATGGCTTCCGAGTAAAAAATTTGTAAACTTTACGTGATAATATGAAATGAGAACGGTGCCGCGGTGGGTGGTCTCACGACCGACCTCCTGATTTCAAAATGACTTCAAAAATCTACATTGCATCGTTATTGTAAGCATCAAGCCAATTTCCTTCTTCGTGTAAAGTCACTGAATCAATTTTTTTCCTCATTCTTGTAATTTGGTATGATTTACTGTACCAAATAAATATTGTTAGTAAATCCTTGCAATCAGAATCGATAAACGTGTTAAATGCAACGAATCTATTACACAAATGTTGGCCAATTTGTTAAAGAATTCAGGGATACTGACTACGCATCAGCTGTAATCATAGCAAAAGAAGTTGCAGATAAATCTGAAATTTCAGCAGTATCTTAAAAAACAAGAAACCGAAGAAGCAAAGAATATTCCACAAGATGAAACCCAAACTCTTTATTATTTGAGGCCAGTTTTTTTAGTCAAACTTTTAATGCAAGTTGGTGTTTCTTATATGATTTCAAGCGACCGCTCGATAAACGCCGGCGCATAAAAAGGGTAGCAAAGATATTTTTGAGAATTTTCGGCCAGTGGCAATTGCTTGCGCATTTGCTAAGGTTTTTGAGATAATTCTGCATCGTTATCTAGCTTTTAAGCTGAGTAATGAGATTTGCACGAATCAGCAAATGAATGGGTTCCGCGCAGGTCGATCCGCAACGTCAAACTTGCTAGTTTTTACTAATGAAGTGGCCCGCAATCTTGACGTAAATATTCGAACGGATGCAATTTATTTTGATATTTCGAAGGCCTTCGATAAAATAGATCACGATATATTATTGAAAAAGCTGTTTGACGCTGGTTTGTCAATCGATCTATTAAACTTGGTTGCTAGCTATTTTCGGAATAGAAGGCAATATGTATCTTGCGGGGATTCAGTTTTTGATACGTTTAATGCGTTTTCTGGTATCCAGCAAGGGTTTATTTTTATTTTATTTATTAACAATATTTTTACTGCAGCAATAAAATGTAGTTTGCTGGTCTATGTGGACGATGTGAAGATATACCAATCAGTGACTTCACTATCTGACGCGCAGCTTTTACAAGATGACATCAATCGTCTTTTAGAATGGGCTGCCGATAACAAATTACAATTGATGCTTCTAAATGTATCGCAGTATCCTTCTCACGAGCTTTGCGTGAAAAAGTATGCTTTGAGTACTCTCTGGGTAATGGAGATCATTCGCAGATGCGAGGAAATTCGCGACTTAGGGGGTTGTGTTTGATTCGCGTCTAACATTTCGTTTGCACATGCGAAGCATAGCTACGCGTGCCAATAAAATGTTGGGATTCGTGCTTCGAACCAGTCGATCTTTGAATAAACCGAAATCCATCTCGCTTTTATACTGCACGTTCGTGAGGAGTATATTGGAGTATAGTTCCATTATCTGGAGTCCTCATGAGGTAGGTTACTTACGGTAATATCCTGGAGGTTATTCAGAGGAGGTTCCTTAGATACCTTTATCTCTGTAGGTATGGATATTATCCAGAAATGTTTCCTTATGCCTATCCATCAGCATTTGTATTGGGATTGTTGGCTTTACCACACTCGAGTTTAGGCGACAAGTCCATACTTTGTGTTATTTTTATAAGGTTATTCGGGGTTTCATCGAGAATCCCGTGATATTGGTGTCTTTGTTCCGGACCGTCGTACTAGAGCGCGGAAGCACACGTTATTTAAGCGGTTAGCGTGTCGATCCGACGAATACAAGTATAGTCCGATCGGGAGAGCAGTCGAATTATTAAATTCCATTTCCGTGGAGATTGATATATTCGTCTGTTCGCCCGATAGTATTAAAAATCCACTTTCTATTACGCCATTGTAGGGTCGGCGTGAATTATTTATTTATTAATGGGTGCCGGAGGCATTACTTTAATTTTTTAGCTTAGTATGTTTCATGTTATTGTTTTTGTTTTTAATGCTTTTTGTTTTTCTTTTGGTAGTTTAATTTGTTTTTAGTTTAATAATAATGGGCATGGAGAAACCTCTTAAATAAATAAATAAATCTGAATTGAAGCAATCGTGTTAAAATTTGCAAAATATTTTAATACACGATTCACGCAGCGATATTCCTTGAGGGGACCTCGGTAAGTATCGCCAAAGGTGAGCTTAGTGTTAGTAAACTAAAACTCATTAGTTCATTAAAATATACCTAATGTCGACCACAGCTCAGAAATTAAAGTCAAACCTGGAAATTTTATCAATTGAAAATGATCTCAATCTATTCATAACTAAAGTTAATTTAATTGTAAAATGTACTAATGTAAAATTTGAAAGGTTAAGTTTGTGTAAATTCATTTAAATTAAGATCATTAAATCAGTACAATATAACGAACTGGATATGATGTTTTCTTTTAAATATTTTATTATCGTACCTACTATTTTATTTATTTATTTGTACTATAGTACAAGATTTATATTATTTAGTAACCGACTGAAATTAACTGAGGAAGAATACAATTGTCTATCTCGCACTTCGCTGCGCTGTATTTCCACACGTGCGAGAAACAGTTATAAAAAGGTTTTACTGGTGCGCCCCTCCTCTTGGCTTTAGTTTGCTGTTTAAAAATTGAACTAAATCGATGTTTTTATTATAACAAAAAACAACTAATGGGGTAGGTATAGTTATGTGTACAGAACCCTATTAAAAAGCAAAGAAAATAAAGGGCCCTTAAGGGCTAGGGTACCTAGCTACAATTTTCACCTCTCGGGGATGGTAGTTAAGATTAACTTAGCTAAGCGCTTACGGTTTGGAGTCGCTCAATAGCTATAAAGTACCTAACCTAAGGTGGCGACACTGTCGCTGTCTCCCTCACTCCTCGACCGGCGACGCGAGACGAGTTGAGACCTGTTGAGCCCTCGTCAATCGCCCCCCCTCTCTCTCTCTCTCTCTCTCGCTCTCTCCTTTGTTAAGAGTAAGAGAAAAAGTGAGCCCCAGTGCCCAGATAAAAACATCAACATATTAATTATTACAATAACTACAAATACCTACAATTACAAAATACTAAATTTTTAGGTTTATTTATTTATTAATTAACAGGCGAGCATATAGCGAAATAGCAGCATATACACTAGCAGAACGTTGAAACGGTTGCGAAGTAAGACGAGCTATTCACGATGGTAGGAACCCAACCCAACCCAACTCAACCCAACCCAACCCAACACCCAACTCAACCCAACCCAACCCAACCCAACCCAACCCAACCCAACCTAAGCTACTAATAGGCATTAATTAGCTCGTCTGGGTTGGAAATAAATTTGTGTAGGCAACATATCCGGACTTCTCCATCGCAACATGATTTCACCTCTATTCCATTTTATATAAACATATATCTATCTTTTTTTTCGATTTGCCACATACACACATGCAACACCCGCACATTTTCACAAATAACTACATCCTCATCCTCACTATAGGTTAAGTTAGTTTTTTTTTAACTTAGGTAGGTACCTACTTTTCGCTTACTTATATACTATCTACTTATATTTTAAAATGGCCATTTCTAGTTTAGTACCTATTGTAGGAATTAACAAATATCTCCAACGGCGCCAGGAAACTTTCCTTGATTGCATTAGCTGCAGTCAGAGGGTAGATTTTTAGATAGATCTCATCGTCGTTCTCTGCTGTTTATAATCAGTATATAAACCTATATTATTTCATTCAGATCATCCTGACGCTTACAATGGCTTACATTTAGGCCAAGTATTAATTTACATACATTGGTACAAAAAATAAATACTTGGAAAGATAATAATAATAAATATACCTACTTAATGAAAATAAAATTACTGACTACCTAATAAATGCATAATTAATAGGTGTATTTTAATCTACTTAATGTCAGTTGTCACCAAGGCTTGGAGAAGGGAAGAGAGGTAGAAGGGTAGAAGGGCGGGGGCGGGAGAGCTCCAAACAAGTGACGGCCGCAACGGAATTCTGCTGAATCAAACCACTTAATAGCGAACTAGGCTTATGTGCGCGCGTGTGTGTGAGGGTGTGTGTGTGAGAGGGTGTGTGTGTGCGAGGGTGTGTGTGTGAGCGTGTGACGTCACCCCACGCGATTCAAGCCCATACAATGAATATCGGTTCGGCATCTGTCGCGCGAGACGGCCTGACGGGGCGGAGGGGCGGCGCGAGCGAGAGAGCGCTCTTCGCCACCCTGGGAACATCTCGGCGCGACGTTCCCACGCCGACGTTCGAACCCCGAGACCGCGTCGTGCGTCTCGCTCGCGCGCGCCCGGCGCCCCCGTCGCCCCTCTCCCTCTCCCCTCGCGCCTCGGCTGCACGTGTGCGGCGCGCGCGCACCTGCTCCCTCGGCGGCACCCCATTGGCGCGGCTCACTCGCACTACACTCGCACTCGCACTCGCACTCGCGCCTAATTATCGGCGCTCCTTATTACGCACACACCCGCACGCGACGCTCGTGAGAACCGCGTTTGTTTACCCCTCCCCCTCCCCCTCCCCCAGCGCTACATAAACAACAAACCCACAAATGAATAGCCAATTCCTAATGTCATCTAGATGCGACGCGCCCCGAGCAGTTCAGCTTCTATTATAAATGCATATTCCCATATCGAACCAATCTGCAAGATAAATTTACCTAATAAGTAGGTTCATGTCATTTAACATGATAATGTCAATATTGTTAGTTCTGCAGCATGTTATAGACACCGTGGTGGTGGTGGTGGGTGGTGGGGTGTTTATACAGAATAAGAAATAAAGCGATAGAAATTCGGCGTCCTTCATGCCTGGCTGCCATAGGTACGTGTTAAGGTAGCTTCGCTCCCTATCGGCATTTCGCTGGACACGACCTGCCACCAGCGTCCGTCTTCGAAGATCGCCACCAAGGACTTTCCGGAGTGTTTTGAATTCCAATACAAAAAAGTTTCTAAAGCCAATGATAATACCGTAAATATTTTTTGTTTAAAAGTGTGATCTCATATGTTTCTAAAAAGCCGTAATTTGCTCGTCGGCCACAAATATCCCCAATTTTATTTCCTTAGAAATATTATTAGTTTTTGTGATCATGGATCCTAAATTGGTAAAGTCATCAACGGCTTCATTGCATAATTGCCGACTGAGAGCTGGCTGTAGAGTCTCAGCATTTCCACTTTTATGAACCTACCTTAAAAAAATATACAAAAGTATATTTTGTTTTATTTGTGTTAACTATAAGTAATTACATAATAGATTACGGTAGAAATAAGAAAACATTCGTTATTCATATGGGTAAATAAAAATAATTATATTATTTAGTATTTTATTGGGGGGGGGGGGGGGGGTATTTAATTAATTTTGTTTAGGCTAAATAACATTATTAATTTAAATGAAAAGTAAACATAAATGAAAACATGCTCATGCCATAATTGGCACCACACTCACTCCACGCACAGTACATATTGTTTTAGTTTAATTTTTTAATTTCTTTTTTCAACCTTATTCATATTTAGAACATTTTTTTGGCCATCTAAACGTAGTTTTTAAGGAATTATATTATTTGTATCGCGGTTTTGTACTTTCACAAATAAATAAATAAATCAAATATCTTGTAAATTTAAATCGAAACCTGTCAGTTCAGAAATGAAATCGCTGCCGTTCGAAATAGCTAGGATCTTATGGCATGAACCGACCTCGCTAATCGGGGGGTCGCCCCACAACCACAACTGCAACCACCTGCAACCACCTGCAATCGACATGACCTGTCGCCAGATTATGCACTTGTTCCAGTTGGATTCGATTGGCTCCCCATCTCTAAACTGCATCAAAGCAGCGCCCCTCGCACAAAACACACATTTGCCTCATTTTAGTTGTATCTTTCCGTTATATTGGAGCCTGATAGCACCCTCTAACATATGTCGCAACCACAAGAAGATGCCATTAATGACGCCTGTAGTGCCTAGCTGTAAGACGTCAGGTCTGGGCAAATATTTACTACTATTAAACATTGTAAGTAGTGGAATTTACTATAACAGCTACAGGTGTGTTACAGAGACTCTCGATTAATGTTGACACTAAGTTGGCGTTTGTATGTGTGTTACGTTATTATTTGGTTGTGTGAGTTATAGCTCAAAAGAGCGAAATAGCGATACCACTAAGTAACGTCGCTATCTCGCTCATATCTCTCGCTAAATACCTATTATTAATTTTAAGGCCTTACTTTTGAACCTAATGCTTTTAAAATGTGTGACTCTCGAATTGATGTTGCTTACTTTCTTATGTAGGTTAATTCGGTGTTGTTTCATGTTAGAAGCAGGTCATAGGTAGGTCAACGATCAATCAACTATAATCCTATGTTCCGATAACAACATTCTGACCACAACGCTACAACATGTAATGTGGTTAAGTAATTAGCGTGGATGCTCGATAAAATTGTTAAGAATTAAAACGGGCAGTAATTGCAGATTCGCACATTCGCTCGACACAATGTCCTCACTCATGTACTCATGTGGGCTCCCCTCGCTTGACAAGTGCACTTCAATTCAAGTGTAAACACAATAAACGAACCCGACGACGGGTGCGAAAGAGAAAGAGAACCTGCCCTGCGCTCCGTCTCCCTCTCCCTCTCCCCGGGGCGGCAGGGCGCTTTAAAAGGCAGGGCGGACCGTAGAGACGTCAATCGGTCACTCGCTCTCAGCCGCGCGCGTCGCAGCCCGCAGTTCCTCGCCTCATCTGTCCGCAGGCGCAGACCCGAGATCGTAGTCTATCAGTTACGAGTATCGCTAACTAAAATGTCGGTGCGTTGCACGTCCGTGTACTGGGACGACAATTCGTCGGTGAAGTCTGCACTGGAAAACATGGAGAATATGAAGAAAGACATCAAAGCGTCCGAAACGTCGATCAATCCCATCATTCGTCTGCTGAAACCGTTGCTCAAGGCCATCAGCCGCAAGAGGAAGTCCAAACCGAAGAGGAATCAGCGGCGAGAGGAGTCGGGCTCCGACCAGGACGAATCCATAGACAATATCGAGAATGAGCGACTGTCATTCGAGCGTTCCTGCATCGACCGGGAGTCCCTCTTCCTCGGAGCCGACCTCGAGAGGATGTCCAAGGTGTGCGTTCCAGTTCATTTCGTCAGGACAGAAGTGGGAACCTTTTTCTGGACGGCTTCCGTCCAGGAGTCCTTCGACCTGCGCTCGCCGGACCTGGAGCTGTCCAACTACCAATCGGCCTCTCCCCAGTCCGGCCTCCTGGACCGCTGGGCTCAAGCGTGACCTGCCTCACTCTGCTTCGACTCAGATCGTATTCCTGTCTTCCAATTAGTCTTAATCTCGTGCAGTTCCAGTTGTCAGAAGCGCCTTACAGTGTAATGTTGACAAATAACATTAAAAATTGTGATAGACTTTAAAAATGTGATTGTAAGCTTTAATTTTGATTCTATCTAATTTTAATCTTAAGTTATCCGCCATTTTAAATGTTTAAGAACTTACGGCTCAGTTAGTTTTAATGTAGTTATATTATCTTTAAATTTAATTTTGATCGTAACTGGTAATTTGTACATAGCTTTAATTTTTGTCACTTAATGTTTAAACTCGTATCTATAAATATTAGTTGTAAATCCAACGTCTTCCATTTGTTACATCGTATTGTTTATTGTGTTAATAAAAATGTTAAAATTACTTAATATTTTCTTTATGACCTTTACCATAATATATTATTACAATGACTGGTACCTCTATCTATAATTCTAGCGCATCGATTTTTATGAACTAGATGTTAATTATAACATTTATTTTTGAAAATTTATTTGGGTTTGCATTAAATTGAGTAAGTAGCGAAATACTTGATAACAAATTACTTGATAAATAAATATCGTTAACATCCGCTGAAGTCACTTTAATATGTGTTTATTATTTAGAATATAATTTTTCTTTTTGTTTCATTACAATAATCCATTTATTGCAATTAATACGATAACGTGCCCCAGATACGTAGTTATATTTTTTTTTCTTTTCTTTTCCAACACAAATATAAATGGTTGTTATAAGTAATGATATAATCCAAATAAAGTATAACTGGGCGGGGGAAGAGGGAGGGGTGCTCTTTATGTATTTGAAAATATCAATCCGAAGCTAATTTGGAACTTTTCTTAAAGTTCTTTCAATCAAAGATTAAAAAAGTTATAAGAAGTTGACAGCTATAAAATGGAGCAGGTAATTTGAGGAAAAATGAAGTCGCGGTTGAAAATAAATCTGAGAGTCGAGCGGTTGGTGCGAAGGACAGGTTTGGCCTCCCGTCCGAAGGCACAGGTACTCGGAGGCTGGAGAGTGTCGAGTGGTCGAGTGGTCGAGTGGTCGAGTGGTCGAGTGGTCGAGTGGTCGAGTGGTCGAGTGGTCGAGTGGCCATAAGCGCCCTTCGGCACGCGCGCGAAAGGCCTAAATCGCCGTGACGGGCCGTCGCGTCGCACGTGAATCGCCGGGGGCCCAGGGGGCCCAGGGGGGCCGGACCGCTTCGCATTCCAGCGCGAAAGCGAGGTACACTCAAGGTACACCTTAAGGTACACTCAACCCCAAACTAATTTATAACATTATATTAATCATTAATATAGCTACATATCTCTATCTTTGTACTTGCGTGTCTATGACACACGAGTATCTATATATATATATGATACAATCTGAGTACTACATATATGATACAAAATGTCATATTAAAGTTTTTACCGGAAACTGAAACTGTCGGAAATTAGTAATAACCAATAGTTAATTACGTAAAACAATACTATATTATCAGATTGTAATGGCAAATTGGACTCAAAGGGTTCGCAAAACCGTCGGTCACCGGCTCGCCATTCAGCTAAGAGTTCCCTGGCCTGAAGAGCAGGTAGACCTGGAGGTACGTTTGTCCACACTTTACACCATAACATTATGACTGTGTACAGGTATTTAATAGGTAAGCAGACAAATGCAACGCGCTGTAGCTAGCATTTATACAATGTTAATAATAGTCAAGTTATTTAACTAGAACCTGATGTCGCTTACAGGCTAGGCCCTACAGGCGTCATTAAAGGCATCTCCCACCCAGATTACTCGCTCCAGTTGTACCAACTTGTGATGGGTTGCTTCATTTCCTATCTCCACTTGTACCTGTTGCACTTTCAGCCCATTCAATATATGTTTTGGATGGCCATAGAAAGGATAGTGGTTTATTTTTTAGGTTTGAGCATCATTGGGCTCTTCTTTTTAGCATCGTAAATATGATTTTAGTTGGTTCACAATTCCAGCTTCTCGGATGATGTTGCGTCTTTAGTAAATGTAAAATTTACAGACTCTTTCCGACGTTACAGACAGTTATGCGGCAACCTTTTCTGTGAAATATAATTACATAATACCTGTGAAAATATATAATTTTAATTTTTAGGATTTGAATAAAATGTCATTGACTGTACCAACCGTGGTCGGTTTCTCGTTTCAAGCAGTCTATAGAGAGAAGCCTCCCCCCCCCTCACCAGTGCGGTTGAACGCGTGCCTTTGACATTGGTATTTGCTTTTAGCTTTTATTTTTGAAAAAAAAAGGGGTTGTTTTCGTAATAATTTCGAGTTCTTTGAGAAGCACGCGCAGGTAGAATGGAAGGAAGATTTATCTGAAAAGAGGTTTCGCGCACGGCGCTGCACACCGTAACTTTCGGTGTTCCTTAAGGTAGTAGACTTGCCCCGATACGTTTTAAATTACATAAATGCTCACCAGAAAATTTAACATTAGGGAACGCCATTTTACATATGCTGATGATAGTGTATCGTGGTGATTCATGGTCTGAAACTTAGGAATTAGGAATTAATCAATTTAAAATTGGCTCGACTTAATTTGCTCAAATTCGAAAAACCATTTTTTACCACCCCTAGGACCAATGGTTAGCGCCATCAAAAAAGTTTACTTAACTAAGTTTTAGGGTTTTAAGTTTAGGTTGGGTTTTAGCTAAGGTATAGGTGATGAAAGTAAACTAAAATTATTCACCTCGGAAACGCTACGAATAAAAACTCAAAATTAAAGAATTCAAACGTCACAGGTTGATAGAATTGCAATATTCTGGCCCAAAACTATGCAGAATTATTTATCTCATTTCTGCGGTCGTACCTGTGGGTAGGCCCTTTTGGTTATACCTCTGAGGACAGCAGGGGCGGAGTTAGGGGAGAGGACCGGAGCGGTACTAAATACTGATGGGCATATGGGATAATCGTTTAGGGAACTGCCCAAAATCTAACTTGAATCCCAAAAGTTACTTCTAAGGAAAATGCCATAAAAGTTAATTGTCACGGATTTTCAAGCAACCAAAATAATTTGTAAACAAAAAAAATATTTAATAATAAATTATTATTTTATCAATAAAAAATGAGTAAAGTATCGAAACAAATAACAGATAGACGCCAATCAAATAATTGCTATCTTTATAGAATATCTGACATTCCTTTCATCTTTGAATCGTGTAGGAATACATTCTTATTGGATTCTTTCGAATTTGTTAAACCTCGACTTCGTATTGAGGATTCAGTAGCCCCAGCTAGAGTAGCCCCACGTCAGTAGCCTTATAATAATACCCTATACTTGGCTTGCTCAGGATTGTCCAAGTACCATTCCTGCCATTCTCCATTCCAGCATGAATTTTTGACAAACCTATCTGGGCAAAGCTTCTGTTCCAAAGAAGGCTTAAAATTTACAACAATTCACTTCAAATTTAACACAGATCTAGACAAATGTTATGTTTTTACTAAATCTATTTATTTTACAATATGCGTAAAAGTAAACTATACATGTGAATAATAATCCTATAGACACAAGTAGGTTTATATTGGTAGATCGACGAGAGCGGGAGGCTGGGAGAGATCCGTAGCAAATTTTTCACTCCCCGTTTTATGTGGCTTACAGAGCAAACTACACTTATAACGAAATACACATGGATGAGATGATTCTGTGAAGTTTCTTGGGGTACATAAAATATGGACTGTAAGCGAAATTGGAATGGACACCTTCAACATGTCATGTCAAAGTTATCGTCTGCTAAAACTACGCAGCATCCTGGACCTGTCAGCACCGATCTCCACATATTATGCCGTCGGTGAATCTCATCTGCGATATGGCATTCTTATGTGGGGTTCGGCTCTATAAAGTTTTCCGATTATTGACTGGCGTCACTATTTATCAATAAATCAAACTCAACTAAATTTAGTAAAAGTAGTTCTTATTTGGATCTTAAATTTTAGACAAACTACCCGAAAACCTTTCGTGAAATAGGCCAATATAAGAAGGTTATTAAGGTATATTAGTTAAATTTGAATTTATATAATAATAATCAATTTTTATTATTATTCTTCTATTTGTATTCAAGAATAAATATACAAACTCGTTGATTTTCGTTGTTTTATTCTAAAATAATTCCTACGACATTGTTAAAAATGTTAAAATTGTCCTGGAAATAAATATCTTGTATCATTTATAGGGGCAAAGCTATGAAGTTAGAGGGTCTACTAAGCCTTTGGATTAATTACTCCAAACGAGAGCGTATAATTAATTTGATTTTAGTCAAAAAAAAAAGGTCCCCATCAGTAGGAATGGCACCCTTTCGAAACGAACAAGAGTAGAGGTGGCCCTTAAGGGATGGGCTGAAGATTGAAGGAGACGGGGAAGTGTAAGGGGTGCTATACTGAGGGTCAAAGAATACTCTCGGGGCTGCCTCCATTGCTAAATGATTACAAATAAATCGCTTTCTTTTTCAACAACACAATAACATGTCCAAAAAGCCTATTTTCCAGGCGAAATAAAGACTAACTCCAGGTCTACGCAGGTCTAGGTAGGTTTAGTTACGATTCAATTTGGTTTATAAAAAACATGTATGTATTTTATTCGTAATTCGTAAAGCAATTAAATAAAAGCAATTAAATAATATTATGGTTATTTATTTATATTTTTGCATTTTCGGACATGTGAAAACGAAATTGGAAAGGTTACATTACCTATATCTTAAGTGAAGGTTTAAAATTATTTTTAAATACTTTCTTATTTATTTTTCGTTTTAATTTCCTGGTGCAGGCGCAGGTACTCCCCCCTGACCACTATTTATTATTATTTTAATTATTTCTTATTTGCCTTTTTAATATTTTCGGCGCTCAAACCTAGTTATTGATTTAAAGTTAATTTAGTTATTATTGTAGATTTTTGATACAAGGGGGCAAAAAAAACCATATCAAAGGTGACAAAAAACACAAGGCAGGGACACGAAGATAGGCTGTGGCGGTCCATCAGCTCCGCAAAAGTCAGGAAAAGAAGGCCGAAGACGGCTGATGGTCAACCTGGGTGTGCATGGAGGTTCCTTTCACCAATTTCCCCAAATAATTTACCTAAGCAGCCTAAGGCTCGAAAAGCCTAGAGATGGGGAGCGGTGCAACCCATTCCGAGCGCCGCAGACGCCGTTAGAGTCGTCCGCAGGGCGTTTGTGGGTCGGTGGTCACGTGGTCGCGGGTCGAGGCGCTCCCGAAGCAAAAAACTTTCCACAAAAAGCACTCCTCGATAAGAAAACGAACGCCGCACACGCACGCGGGCGCGCGAGGGTGTGTGCGTGCGTGCGAGCGAGAGAGAGAGCGGGAGAGGGAGAGGGAGAGAGAGAGAGAGAGAGAGAGGGTCCATTGATAGGAGCGACCCGCGATCGTGAGAACTCGGGGCAGATGTTCGAGCGGAGAATCGTGCGAGGGAGATCGCCGCCCGCCCGCAGCCGTCCCTCTCGCGTCGGGTCCCGCAGTACGGCTTCAAAGGCGTTATGATGATAGTGAGTGAGTGAGTGAGTGAGTGAGTGACCCTCAGTCCTCACACCTCCAATTATGTCAAATTAACTTGTTCGCGCGGCTAATGCAAGTCCACTTACCTACCTATTAACCATTTTTAATTTTCAAAAACGATAAAAATATTCATACAAAGTAAATATTTATTTATAATAGGAATATATTTATTACAAATTTAAGGAAATATCTACCTATATGTATGCGACCAGTCAAATTATTTCAAAAATATAGGAGTACGGCTGTTAGAACGTAAGATTTATTACTGGCCAGTTAACAGCTCATCTATGTGCGCAAATAAAAGTATACGAGTCACATTATAATTACTATTATTTATTTATTAAATTGAAATATCCGTATTATTTCATTACTAGACCCTCGTTAAAATTTACAAGAAAAGAAAAGTTAACATGATATGTTATTTTTGTTTTTTGTATGTTTAGTATATAAATTATACATAAAACAATTATTAGAATTATGTATTTAATAAATGTATATGTTGTATGTAATATATAGATAACAATATGCACTATTTAATGTATGTGTGATGTTTTTATTTATTTATTTATTAAACATGTTTCCCCATGTTAAACATGTTTCTCGGCGGAAATGGAATTTAATAATTCGACTGCTCTCCCGATCGGACTAATCGCCTTAATAGCTGGTCGAACGGTCCGAAAAAAGAAACCAATCTCTCCGAGTACCTACTATGAGATTCTCGATGAAGCCGCGAATAACTTTAAGAAAATAGACCAATCATGGACTTGTCGCCTAAACTCGAGGGCGGTAAAGCCAACATCCCCAATACAAATGCTGATGGATAGGCATAAGGAAACATTTCTGGATACTATCCATACCTACAGAGATAAAAGTATCTTAGGAACCTCCTTTCCAGGATATTACAGTATGTGATTTCATGAGGACTCCAGGTAATGGAACCATACTCTAATATACTCCTCACGAACGTGCAGATAAAAGCGAGATTGACTTCGGCTTACTCAAAGATCGACTGGTTCGAAGCACGAATCCCAACATTTTATTGGCACGCGCAGCAATATTTCGCATATGCAAATGAAATGTTAGACGCGAGTCAAACAAAACCCCCAGGTCGCGAATTTATGATATATCCTATGATCCTTCTTGTTAGTAACGTCTCACGTACGTAATAAGTATTCTATTTTTTCTGCAGCTTTCCTCTGGCCGCTCTTAGAACAGGTTTCTTTCTTCCTTCCTTTCGTGCCATTATGAATAAATAAATGAATGTCATGATACCATTGCATGGTTCTTTCTTTATCTCTCACTGAAACTTTTTTTTGTCGTCGCTCGCTGAAACTTTTAAACGGTTCGTTGTGAAGCGTGTTCGAGCGCTTTAGGAGTTTTTCAAAAACATATGTTTTTGTTTTTGCTGGGCTGATAGAATGTACTCGTACTAAATCGTTGGAAAGGACTCTTTTCGGTAATATGGGAAGTATAAATGGAATAAATGACCCGATTTTAAGTCTAACGTGAGAAAACACGCTAATGGTCGTTTCTATCTATCTATATTCAAGTTTATTCAAACTATATAAGTTTTAGGTGGGCTCATAGAAAGGTAAAGCACAGCTCGTTTGGAGTAAGCAGCTCATGGTTCTAATGCTGCTCGTCATCGGTTAATTAAGATAAATTATATACTTAGGCAGGTGGGTACGCGTACCTATACTCTCTGCAGTAGGTGGGGAGGTGGGGAGGTGGGGAGGTGGGGAGGTCGTACCCACCCACCCACCCGAGCGTGCGCCTGCATAATGCATAGCCATCGCTACGAAACGCTGAGAAAAGCTCAACCTTTAAGACCTGGTGACTGGCCTCATCTTAATAGTGTGACTTTATATTTATCGCAATGAGCAAGTAGCCGCGGGGGGAGGGGGAGGGGGTGGGGGGAGGGGCGCCTTTCATTCACGCTCGCTTCCCCGCCCCACCCCCGCCCCCTCCGCCCGCGCCGACGAACTAATACTTATTATTTATTAATAATAGTTGGTGGTACATAAGGCTACCCAATTATTAATAGATCGAGCGCAGGTCACAGGAAATAGTCGCGAGCTATGTGCACCTACCTTCAATAAAAGTTTTAATAATGTTTATTTTTTATATATCAAGAAACTATACCTAACGACTGAGCTAATTAAAATTCTGTTCGTCCAACAATAAAATAACTACCTAATAAATTCATGAGAATTAGGAGATAAATCCTTTTTTTATTAGGATATTTTCTATCTATGTGAGAAATATCTATATTTTTATATCAATTATGCAAATATAGTAAGTAGATACTGTGCGACAGAAAGTAGCGAGCGCGGCAGGTAAAACTATTTTTATTTAGAAAAGCAGCTCGTATTTAAGTAGCAACTATGATTATTGCACGTATAGTTCGTTAGGTCCATATTAGGCATATTAGGCATATTAGGCATATTAGGCATATTAGGCATATTAGGCATATTAGGCATAACTGATAAACTCCTTCGAATACGGTTTTGGCCTGCATAAAGGAAATCAATTGAATCGCTCGCAACAAAAGCGAGGCAAGGATGAGGACGATGCGGTACCCATAACAGGTCGCGTGTGTGCGTGCGTGTGCGTGTGCGTTGCGCGCGTGTGCGTGAGGTGTGATCGGCGCACACGTGTGCGGCGGTCGTCGCGAGCGTGGGAAAGCAGCGCGCGCGCCGACCGCACCACCACAGGCGCATCGCCTCGCATCGCGACGCACGCACACACACGCAAGCGCGCGCGACAGACACGTGGATAGAAACGTCAAGACGCGCGCCAAATTATACAACCTTCGCCGCTCTTCTCTTCTCTTCTCTTCTGCTTGCGATTTACGATTGATTACGATCAAGGAGAGAATCATTAGCGAGTTGACTTTGTTATATTGTACCAAACTTGCATTCCCTTCCATACACTATTTTCGGAGGTGTATAGCAGCCGCAATGGTGACACTACTAAAAGCGGAAGCGGTACTAAGGCCAGATTGGATCAATAAATTGTTGTCACCTAAAAATTTTAAGACATGGGAAACTGTAACTGCCTTTGGTCTGCTTAGGAGTGGCATCGCGACTCCTTCTTCCAGCTCAGGAAACCAGGAAAATAACCGTCCGTCAAGGACTTATAAATAATGCATGCAATTGCTGGCAGAGAGTAGGGGGAGGGGGGGGGGGGGGAGATGACAGTTGTTTCAGAATATTTCTAAGACATCATTTTCGAAGAATGTAAAATTAAATTTTTATAATACTTAACTTATTAATATAAATAACCCCCCCCCCCACACATTGACTAAGCTCTTTTATTGCAAATATCCCATGCACTTTATCGTCATAAGTTTCATCTATTTTTTTAATAACGACTTAGGTAGATACACATACTAGGTTAGGTTACACACTTAAGTAATTATATATTAAATGAAATTATGTCTTAATTATCACTATTAATCAAATCGCAGGTGTTGCAGATGTGATCGTGAAAAAATTAGGCCATATATTAAAGTTAATTAATTAAGGTAAATGTAATAGAAACCTATTTGTTTATTTCACTGTATTAAGCATTACTTATTAGGTAGGTTAGGTTATGTAAAATATTATTCATTAATCATTTATTTAATTCCAGCAAAAGTTAATATTAACATGTTATGTTAATGGTGGTGGTGGTGTTGTTTTTCAATACTTATTATAAGTTTATTTCATATAAACAAATGGGTCTATATGCATATGTAATTATATGCTATATATTATATAAACACTTATAATAAATACACACATTTTAATAAGTAGTAATTAAAAATAAACTTGATCATTTTCCTAGTTCTAAGGCTGTTTTCCACCTGCTAAACTCGACAGTAATGCTGTTGAATTTTGCTGGCGAGAAAAAATAATGTTTAATTCGAAGCCTGCGCTTAAAAGCAGCCTTGGACCACGGGAAAGGGTCAAAAGGGAAGAGTGGCCATTACAGCCAATAAAAGAAGGCTTAGAGACAGAGGCGGACTAGCAGTCTCGGCCGCCCCGGGCCATTTAGTAGTTGCCGCCCCTAATATTTGGCTGCCCTAGGTCCGGGCCTAGTACGGCCTCTGCTTAGAGAGTTGGGAGCTTATCAGGTTCGTTCGTCACAGCCTTTACGATTAGATGATTGAACTCAAACGCCTTTAAGTTCACGATTTGGGCCACTGCTTACAATAAAATTTAATTCTGTTGGACTATCATAGCACATCGACTACAACGCCTAAAGAAGTGTCACTTCTTGCTTGCTTCCCTCGATGAGCTGGATTCGAAGGTAGGACGAACCAACGTTTTCTATGCTAATGCTCGCGCTTCGAAATCAGCAAATTAAGGCTTCGCATACGGAACCCTATTTGTCTGTGAGCCTTTTTCACGACATCATCAACATGAGTTCCCAATAAAGATTAGATGACAGGGTAATTAATTCCTAAGTGCTGTGTGATGAGGATTTTGACAGTGGTGTACCAGCTAGTTCATATTAAAACAGATTTTAATATATGCCCTGCATATGACTTTAATATTAAATAAAATATAACTATTAAATAAAAAAAAAATAGTAGGTACTTATCGACACGTACACGTAATCGATTCAAAATATTTTTAAAAACTAAAAATCTCATGTAACGCGAAACATTAAAGTCACGACAGGATGAAATATTTTTTTAGTGCAGATGATAGTCCAGTTAAGGTGGCAACCATAGTTAGTAGTGACTATAGCTTGTACGAAATTGCTATACCATTATTGGCTGTTACTATACTTACTTATATTGTAAAAGTTTATTGTGAATTTATCTAAAAAAATATAAGTTAAGAGTTACGTAGGTACATATAATTTTTGACAAAGGTTTTCATCATTGATCGCCAATAGAAAATGTCCTTCGAAATGTAGCTTTTTACCTACCCGAAATGTGCCAATAGACCACGTGGCCAAGGCAACTATCCCTTGAATATTTGTTAGTGAAAGAATTGTAATTTCTTCTAACTAACAAATAATAATATTACGTAATTATTTTGATTGACTTACCTGCTTTCAGGGCCTTCTGAGACGAAGTATTTAACTTCCCTTGTAACACTAACACATTTAAACATTATTTCATATTAAGTATTATTACATTATGATGATAATGTCTTTTTTTTCTAAAAGATTAATTTTCAAGGATACTTTTATATGAATGCTGACATAATTCTTAAGGAATTATATTTAAAATGTTTTGCATTGTCTTGTGTAACTAGTATAATATTAAAAAATAACAATTGAGGACCAGAGAAGATTCACCTTACAATAATAGAAACCTTTTCTATATATTCTATAACTTTTATAGATAGATATTTTCACCTATTGCTACGACATGGGTTTGCGTTGGATATATATACCTTAAGTACATGCATGCGTCCACTTCTTACCTATATGTACCAACAAACACTGCAAGTTGGCTAATAGCTAAAATAAATACAATGATTATAATGTGATTAGTAGGGCCCGAAGCGTACATATTAATCTGTTGGAATTGAAATTGAGAGCAAGCAATACCAGTAGTGCGAGGAGATGAGAGGAGGCGAGGCGAGTCCATTAGAGCGGGACGCCAGATTCGGACGAGGCGAGGCGAGAGAGCGACCAATATAAAACATTGAATGATGCGGTGCAATTAGCGATCTCGTCGCGGCGTCTCGCTCGCACCCGCGCCCGCCGCCATATCGCCGTCCCGCTCCGGCGGACAGCACGTGCTGCCGCCGAGTGGCTCGCGTTCCCACGGTTCACCAACACCGCCGCGCGCTTCACCTACACAAGCGGCTCGCACACAGCCACACAGCCGCGCACACGACCGGTAGCCCCGCGCCGATCGCCAACATTTGTGCTCTTGAATCGGGGGCTGTCCGGATAATATAAAAATAAAACATTAAAGTCAACAAATTTCCATTACTACATAACGAAACATCACTTCGATAAAGCACTCAAATATCTAAAACGCACATTGAATGGGCTCAAAGTGCCACAGGCACGTGTAGATAGGAAATTAAGCAACCCGTAGCGAGTTACCTTTCCAATTGATGATGAATCAACCCATGCGGTTAATGACGCCTGTAAGATTTCAGGTTTCACTACGTAACAATATAGGTATAGAAGCAGTTGATATTATATGATAGCTACAGGATGTCACAGCCATTCTTGTTTTAATATTTATGGAACCTGGAGATAAATGATCTCAATAACATTTTTATCAACATTTAAGGAAGTGCATTTTCATAATAACTATTGGATATTCTAATACTGCTAGAATTGACAACATTTTTATTTCTAGAAAGCACAACAATAAGCAATATTACTTTAGCGTGTAACTGAAACACATTTGATAACAAAATTAGCGTAGAGCACGAGATGACCGTAACCTAGGTGAAGCATAGCGTAGGTATTACATAGATACACAAAAAACCAAAAAATCTCTTGACCATTAAACAACTCGCCACAATAAAAACCATGTCATCTGAAAGGCCTCATTCTATAGTTAAATTCTCATTATGCGAACTAAGTATGTATGGGAGAAGTGAAATATAGGCCACAAATTTATATGGGAAAAACTCAGTTATATACGTAACATCTTTTGACATGAAAATCAATCGAACGAAATGCATGTCATCTGACAGGTCTCATTTTTTATATAATTCATTATTTTAGGAGTTATTTCTAATAAACAAGGTTCTATTTATAATAAGCAATAAACAATGGTTGTTGTATTTCAAGAACAGAGTGGAACGCATTCAAAAAAGGTTCATTAGACATATCGCACGCCGCGAGCACCTGGAACTCAACACATATGACGAGATGGCTAATTATCTTCATATGCAGACTCTCGAGGACCGACTTACCATAGCGGATATGGCACTTCTTCACGATCTATTGCATAACAGAGTAGACAGTCCATATCTGGTATCAGGTATCAACCTGCGAGTGCCTTCTCGCACCACGCGCGCATCTACTCTGTTCCAGGTGCCAAGGCGCAATGCAAACTATGCCAGAAACTCTGTTCTGGTTGATGTACTTGACCTAAATCATGGCGAGTTTCTTTCAAAAATCCGAAGTATTTCACGCCAATCTAATTCATATTAAAAGCGTTGTATATTAAAATTAACTTATTTATATGCAACATATACGATGTTCATACATACAAACATGCTTACACGCACACCCTCACACACACTCACATGTACTTTTACACCGTGCACATCTCTCATGCATATTCTAAAATAGCGTTAAACTCAACAGCAAAGTTTTTAATATTTTTGTACATAGGCGTAAGCTTTAATTGGCCTTATAATTAACCCTTTGTAAAATGTATATACTATACGCTGTATGTATGTGTATACGCTGTATGCTTACCTGTCAATAAATAAATAAATAAATTTATATGTTAAGTCTCATGAAAAAATTTAAAAATAACTCCAGTGTCTAGTATATAACAGTGTCTAGGAAAAAGGCTAACCAGAACTGGGTAGGTAGGAGACGAGAGACGGGAGACGGGAGACTAGGTAGGGCAATGTCTCGATGAACGATTGACAGAGTCAGCTCGTATTGCATCAAGCGCTTGCAGTTTAACTTTCAAAAATTGCATTTTTATGTGGCATTAAATTTTTCGTTATCTTTTGCTTCTTTAATTATTTGTATAAATGAATTAATATTTATGTTTTAGTCCTAAAATTCAAATTGTTATTTAAACTGTTTAGCTACGGTATCATCTTTAATAATAAATGTTATAACCATAGTTAATAAAAATATTGCTAGATTAGAATATTATTATGAAAATTTACGAATATTGGTCAGTAGTGTACAAATTTGATGCCAATGCCAAACAAAACAATGAGTCTATGAATGAATAAAGGTCTAGCAACCGCTATTAAGCCTACTTTTACTTCACCTCAATTTATTATAGGTACCTACATGTTGGTATTTATTTTTTGTTTTAAGTGCATCGGATTGGTTGTCGACCCCTGCAATGGAGCTTGCGGTGGTGTGGTGGTGTGCGTGTGTTGTTCCGTGATTTGCTTAACATTTCGTCAGGCGATTAAGCGACGCACACACGCGCGCGGCGGCGTGCACGTACGAGGCGGCGTGCACGCACACAGCCACGCCGACATTTTCTCACAAGATGGTCGCGTTTTTTGTGTCCTATAATTTGATGTGCTGATACTCGAAGAGTCCACGAGCCAACAACCCGACCACCCGACCACCCGACCACCCGACCACCCGACCGCCCGACCACCGAACCAGGTCGGGTTGTCGGGTTGAGTGTGGACACGTCAGATACCTACATCACCCAACAAAAAAAGGTTTCTTTCGCGACCCACTTCTCTATTTAAATCTTCTTTATTCATTATATTTATAATGAATGGCGACCGTGAATCTTTAAAAGTCAGCTATGACCCATCTAGGTGATTGTAGGTAGGTACTTGCATCGCTACTTATTACTTAGGTGGTAGCCATGGTAGCCGTGGTAGGTACCTTCAAACTAATTGGCTGTGGACATCATTTGATATTACATCCACATTTAAAAACAACGGCAAGAGAGCGTTTGCCACAGGATAAATAAATAAATAAAATATAAGTGAGAAATTATAAAAATATTCATATTTGTTGTCTTACCCGGTGGTCTCTCGAAGCTCAAATCAACATCATAGCACGTTTTGAGAAATATTTCACCTGTAGATTAAATATAATTAGTGAAAATGGTACACATTAAGATGCTCTTACACTCCACACCCTTATAGGTATATATTCACAAATGGCAGCAATCACTATGTTCACACTATGTTCACATATGTAAATATAGACGCTAGTTAGTTCTGTGAAACGACTTAAGATGTTGTTTAATCTATTTTTATATAAAGGTCTTTAAGTATCGCCGTACGCATTTCTAAGAATTAAATAAATAAAATAAACAATTAGTGTCCTTTTTAAACACTTCTTAGTGCGTAAAAATTTAAAGGGTGCTTTAAAAGGGGTTACATCATTTAGTATGAGCTTAGTTTTATATTTGAACTTTATATATTTGACTCAATTTTATATAAATATTAATTAATGTATAAGTAATAATTGTTTATTGATTTGATGTATTATTTTACATAATATTTGTATAGCTATTCGATGTTATTATAGCATCGGTTAGATTATGTATGGAAGGGACACATTAAGCGAACAAATCCAAACTGCTTCCCTCTAAATTCGTCTCGTTAGGAAGGCAGGAAATATCAGTACAACGCAACAGTCGCTTGTCGCTTTAATTAGGATATTTAATAATACTTGTATGTTAGTTATGGTGTACTACTTAAGAGAGGGAGAGAATATTATATTTTTAATAAATAAATAATTATATGATTTTGGAAGGGTTAAATAATCAGCGGTGAATTGGGAAGCTTGATTATTATTGTTAGCTCTGATGTCCTCGGCTCTCGTAGTTCTGGTCACAGTCGACCAGTTTCCTATACATATTCTAAATCACTGCACTGCATCCACGGAACCATCGGAACCATCCAATCCATCCAATCCATGTGTCGAGGAAGAAAGCGCCAGGCGAACGCCAATAATTGGTCGCTCAAACGAAGCGAAAGTCCTGGAAGCGGTTCATTCTCAAAAATCTCTGCTCCAACGAAAATAAGACCCTGTCTGCGTGTTCACAACATAGGTAGGTGATACTATAACGTGTTACCTTCCAAACTGCTCTCCGCGTTCCTCGAGAGCATTCGATTGGAAATCCTTTTGGTTTAGTAGGTATGCGATGTCAACGAGGGTAGTCTTTTAAAAATATCAACGGCTATCAGAACCCGTCTTTCAACTGGATGCATGCATGCCACTGGCCATGTTTTGTACCATACCATGCTCAACCTTCACGTAACGGTTCAGCGTTTCGGCATCTAATATTGAGTAATTGATTAGGTCACGAGAAGCTGTCGACATGTCTATGAAATGCATACGCGAGTAATTAATTTCAAATGTTCTGAAGACAATATCGTAAAATCGATGCGAGAAACTCCCTCCTCCTGGTGAGGTGTGTGGACCTGGGGCAGGACCTGCGGCGCTCTGCAGAGGCTTTCTCTTGCTCAGCTCACCAAAGCGCGCAGCTTTACAGGACCAGAGTGCGGAATGTTGAACCAATAAAACGCCAGGTTGTTTAATCATTTCTATATTCTTCACCAAAGCGTTTACTGAGTCTGGAGAACCGAAGGGTCATCAATGACATGACCTTATTGCACAGCGTGCTACATAACCAGATAGACAGCTCCTATTTGCTAAGCAGTTTGCGCCTGAGGGTTCCGTCACGTCTAACTCGAAATAACAATTATTTTTTGTGCCTAAGTGCAATACGAATTACGCAATGAATTCAGTTATAAACCGTATTGGTACAACATATAACCGCAATTTCAGCGAAATAGACATTTTTCATTTGCATAAAGGCGACTTTATACTCAACATAAAAAAACTTTCTTTGAACATACATAATATTAATAATAGTATTCTCGTTACCACACATACGCCAGCACACACATGCAAACACACACCTTTTATATTATACTTACACATTAACACACTCTTACATTCCACACCATATTATATTCACAGATTATAACATTCATACAATGTTATCACTATAAATTAGATCCTAGTTCGTTCTGCTAAAAGTTAAAATTAAATAAATAAGATAAATTGGAGATGCCTGTAGTCGGCTTAAGTTGTTATTTATCTATTTCTATGTAACTGTCATTATGTATAGCTGTAAGCATTTCTCATACATATAAATAAATAAATTAGAACTTTCATAAAGAAAAATGTAGTTATTATCAAAATATAAATAACCACACATCGAGATGTTATGTCTAATTTTTCCACACTTCTATGATATTTCTAAATAATTATATTTTTATTGGACTGAATGAATATTTGAATCCTAATATAATTATCCTAATATCAAACAAAGCGCCTTAATTTTAGCTCTTTCTAACGACGAATTGCGGTTTTAAGCGTACGAAGATGCCTGGTCTGTCAACGCTGTCCATCGCGATCTGTCGCCTGGAGACTTCTGGCAATTCTTTGTTTTCTGTTGCAGGTGAACAATTCGATTCTTGTTTCTGACTGCAATGAAACCCAAACAAACCGACCGGTTAATTTAAGGCAATTCAAGAAACCATTCGACCACAATTTAACATTAGAGTCGTAATTAAGGCACGGCTTTTACTTGTAACAATTGTGGATGTTAAATGAATGAATAAATGAATGATTGCAACCTAACCTTCAGCTGTAGGTGATGGTTGCAATGAAGTCAAGGTTGGCCCAGCTCAGTACTCAGTACTCAATACTCAGTCTCAAGGACAGATTGATAAGAATCGAGGGTCAAAGGGAGCCAAACGCAACAAATGAGGCGCCTGCGCGCGTCCGTGAATCACCGCCGGCGCGCGCCGCCCGCGCCTGTGTGCGTGCGCGTCCGTGTGCCGCCCGCGCGTGTGTGTGTGTTGGTGATCTGTGGGAAAACGCGGCAGGTGTTTAGCGGCCGCGCGCACGCACGCACACACGCGACGGGCCACACGCACGCGCACGCACACACGCGCACACACGCGCCCGCGCGGGCGCGCGCGGATCTGATACGTACCTAATCGGCGCGTGTTATCAGAGGATCCTTTGCTGTCCGCGCAGTTAGCAGTTAGCAGTTAGCAGTTAGCAGTTAGAAGTTAACAATTAACAGTTAGCAGTTATCTCCCACATTCGCAATCGCATTCTATAACCGCTACATATTTAGAATGAGCACTCTTATGTGGTCGACATCCATTCCATCTTAGCCGTAACCAATTTACTAAGGCTGCTGTGATATTCTTTAGGAGTCATTTCAGACCTTTCTTAGTTTGCGATGTGCGCCTGTCGTCACCTAATTCATCCTAATTCAATCGCTGTCGTCTCATACACTCATTTCTCTTTAAATCTATAGATATTATACAAGAATAACGTGTTAATCTTTGAATTATACTTGTTGGCCATATATTATGTATTTATAATATTTATTTATTTATTATTAACATGTTTAATATTAGCTGTGAACTTGTTCAACTTCGCTGTTTATAATTCTTTCAATAAATAATATAATTAATTATTGAGAAATTATATCACCCAACAAATAAATAATAAAATCTTTCAAATAGCACTATAAAACATTGTGTAATTTAGTTTTTCTATTAATTAAACCTTTTGGTTTCATGAATTTTATTATTTCAATTATGTTAATATGTAAAACAAATAAAATTGTTCAGTTATTTTATTTCTAACTGCGTATATTTGACGTACTAATACCTATATAGGGACATATTTTTAGGTAGGTTTTAATATTACTCGTTACAGTCTACACGAAGAAGTAAAAAAATGGTCGGAACTGCACTTAAGGACGCCTCATCGGCGAATATTGCGAATTCATTGCTAAAAACTTAATTTCTATTCTATTTTCTTTTTACCAACATAATCATATTCCTACTCCCTATAAATATTAAAGTATGTCGTTGCTACAACCTAACCTAACCTAACCTAACCTAACCTCATCTAACCCACGCGAGGTCGGTTGCCTACAGAACAGTGACCTTAACAAAATCGAAAATTATCGGACATAAGAATAGGGCAGTTATACCTACATCCAATATAAAAAGATAAGGCAGGGAAGGTAGGTGCTATTTTAAATAAAATGTTAAGTCCCACTTGCCTATAATTGTCCATCTGTCCTACAACTCGGAATAAGCATATTACAGGTCTCGTTGGCTTTTTACGACTTGCAAGTTGACATTGAAAAAAGAAATTACGAATTTGTAAATCCAGCAAATTAGTTTAATTTTGTTTGAAGTAAAATATATTTTTCAACAAACATTACTAACATACAATATAAACGTAGGTATATAGGTATGTACAATGAAGCCTATAAAATAACAAATAATATAGGAAACTTGAACAAAATAAATAAATACGAACAACCACTTTATAGGTAACATAATAAATAAGGAATAGAAATACATTTTTGTTGTAATTAAACACAAAAACATATATATATCTATTAACTGCCTGCATAATAAGCATTATTTATGTCACAGATCTTTTTGAAATTAAAATGAAAAGTTTTTATGAAAAAATATTTTAATGAACGTGGCTCTAATTTTATTTATTTATTTATTTATTGTTTCACAGAAAAAACTTACAGCTAGACATACACTTATTACAAAAAAAAACATTTTATTTATAAACATACAAAGAGAAAATGAGATACATCTCCTCTCATTTAAAATCGCACTTAGTGGCATGTCAGAAACTTCACCATGTCCATCTAACTAGGTGCTGAACACCTGTCCTAAGATGGACTGTCAGCTATCTGTTTCCAATAAAAATGACCTGAATGCGAAGTATACGGAGATATCTAACGCTAATAAAATAAATACAGTGTTGTTATTGTATAGAATAGTAAAAATGTAGTCTGTAGTTTAGCGTCGTGTAGTGTAGTGTAATGTAGTGTAGTGTAGAGTAGTGTAGTAAAAAAACATTCTTATATATTTTAAAATTTTAATATGAGAGAAAAGGTATTTATGAGGGCGCGCTGTGGAAATGAAGAGAGAGATAGAGAAAGGGTTGTAATGGGATTATACCATAGGAAAAAGAAACTATATTAGTAAGTCGCAATAGAGCATGATTACACAAATGATGAAGAGACTAATTGCTCTGACTTAAATAATGAGACTTAATAATGAGACTAATTGCTTAATTGACTAAATAATATTTATTTATTTATCAATTACTCATACCTAAGTATATTATACAAATAGTTTGTCAAGTCAAGTCAATTCAAGTAGTTGTATAAAATTATAAAAATATTTAAAACGTTTTTTTTGGTGGAAGATTTACATTTTTGTAAGTTACGAATATGATTAATGATGATTATTAAAGTTATTTGTAAACAAATATATATAATAAATAAGTAATTAATTAGGAATATTAAATATTTATAATTTAATATCAAAAAATAAGAAAATGAAAAATCTTTCTTTTCTCCCCTAAATTAAATGTTTTGATACTATTTTAAACTTACATAACAATACTCGTATATAGGTATTTTTCAATAAAATGGACTTTTAAATAAGATCTACGAGAAAATAATATACCACTTTCTAATGTGGTTTCCTTATAGTGTTTTATGCGACACAAATTGCACCCTGCACTATCTTCGCTCTACAAATTCCTCTACAGTTCCAAGATTATCTCTCCTTGCACTTTAACTTTTAGCTTCTTTATAATAATAATAGCTTTTTAATAACACGATTATTCTGTGTCTTGTCTGAAAAAAATTGTAGTAGGTACCAAGAATGAAAAAAAAATAGTTATTTACATATTTCGGCAATTGAAAACTAGATAAATCTATTGCACAGAAAATAAGTATTTCTCTGTGACAAAGTGAAGACGAAATGATATATTTTAATGAATTTGCAGGCAGCTGTCTACAATGTAACCGTAAAATGTCGATTTAAGATCTGCTTTTCGCTGTTCGCAGAAACTAGATAAATAAAATAGTTCCTTATCATATCAGCCGAGTTGGGTTAATTAATAGGTGTGTAGGTGTGTCGTGGTGTGGTAGTGGTAGTGGTAGTGCGGCGTGAGGCTGTGTGCGCGACGCGCACGCGGAACGTGTTGTCTGGGCACGCGCGAGCCCCCATCAAGTATCGGAATAGTCGTCGGCGGGCAGAAGCGCCGCCAACGAGGCACTTCATGCCACCGATACCAGAAAGTATGCGGTTTAGCGAGCCGCCTCGCGGTGCGCGCCGACCGGACACTTTCTGCGCCCATGAAGTATCAGTTGATGGCGCACGCGAGCGCGGCCCGAGAAACCGGCTCCCTGATGGGGCCGGTTCGTGCGCCGCGCGCGCGCCGCGTGCGAGCGAGACGGCGCCGTGCGAGCGAGACGGCGCCGTGCGAGCGGGAGGGCGAGCGGGAGGGCGAGCGGAGGGCGAGCGGAGGGCGAGGGGCGCCGCGGCTGTGGGAACCGCGGCCGCCACTCGTTTCCCACGCTCGGCCGCCGCCGGGGCGCATAAATAGGGCGCCGCCCGCCCGCCGGCCTCATTCGCTCGCCGGAAGCCGCGCTCTGCGCTCGCCTGTGAATACCGCACCGCATACGGCCACCGCCTGATCGCTTTTCTCTACATCGCAATCGTCTGTTTACATTCTCGACTCGACAAGTTCATCTTCAGAAATAAAAACAAATACATTAGACTCAGTTCGATCGCCGCTGTTCGCAATTGCTTGGAGGCTGTTGATTTGTGTTGTTTAGTGAATTAAAAAACGAGGATTATAATGTCCTCGGCAGTTATGGGAGTGACCCACCCGCAGCTGGGACCCGGAGAGAGACCCGTCTCCCGGACGCATCAGTACCGGAAGGTGACGAAGCCCCTGCTGGAGAGGCGGCGAAGGGCCCGCATCAACGGCTGCCTCGACGAGCTGAAGGAGCTGATGGCCTCTGCCCTGCGCGCCGAGGGCGAGAACGTCGCCAAGCTGGAGAAGGCCGACATCCTCGAGCTGACCGTGCGCCACCTGAGGCGGCAGCGGCGGAAGGAGGCGGCCCGCAGCCCCGCCGCGGACGAGGGCGAGCGCTTCAGGGCGGGGTTCGCCCACGCCGCGGCCGAGGTCTCGCGCTGCCTGGCCGCCACGCCGGGGGTGGACGTGCAGCTGGGCACGCGCCTCATGACGCACCTCGGCCACCGCCTCAACGACATGTCCGCCTCCTCGGCGCCCTCGAGCCCCTCGGGCGCCTCGCAGCCGCCCACGCCGCCCTGCACGCCGCCCCCGGAGCACCTCACCGCCCACGAGCCCCTCGACTGCAGCAGGGTCAAGCGCGCCCCTGCCGAGCCGTGGAGGCCCTGGTAGAGCCCCGCGGCGCCCGATCGCGCCCCTGGCGCCCCTCAGCTTTAACCCATGTGATACGTCGTCCTAAGCCCTTACCGTAACCCGTCGGCCGCCCTCGGACAGCCGACGACTAAGTTGAAGACTCTGTACCTGTGATTTTAGTATTAAGTTCTTTACCTTTAGTTATTAAATAATTCGATTGTTACATCGAAAACTGGCTTTAAAATACCTGTCAAAAGAAAATGACAATTTATTTGTTAATAAAACAAAAAATTCAAATACTAATTATGTTGTTTATACTCATTTTTAAACCTTTTCTCACAATATGTACCGGAACCTCATTCCACCACCACTACTTGTAAATGTAGTAAATCATACAATGATAAGCTGATGGAGACAAGAGTATCTGCCGTCACTAATTTTATTAGAATCAGTCGAGGGTAAATATAGCTAGCTACTGAAAAATCCTGAAATTTATTTCAAAGTAAAAATGATTCACAACCTAAAAAATTAAATATTTTCATATAGGTAGACATTGTGTCTAAATAATACAACTTTTATAGTAATGGTTTCTATAATGGATTGTTGAGACTAGTAAGTGCAGTTCCAGCAACATTATTTTTGTCTTTGTTGGTCTGAGGCTATTTATTTATTTAAAATATAATAGACATTATTTAAAAGGTTGACAGTCAGCTTTGTTTTAACATATTTAAAACACTTCTTTGACAGAACCTACTTTATACACATGAAACATAATATGTACCCACATCGGAAAGTAGGTATTTAATATTTTATTTATTTATTAAACAGGTAAGCATACAGCGAAATAGTAGCATATATATTCGAAACAATAGCATATATAGCCGATTAAATCTTACCGCTTAAATGCTGTAATATTTGGATCATTGTTTTGCTTTGCTTTGATAATGGAACTAAATCATTAATTAATGAAATTGGTTTGAATCCTTACTGCTTATTAGATATTATAGAAAGAAATGTTTCGAAGGAGCGAAGGATCTCACTTGCAGTTGCAGTAAATTATTTACCAGAACCTGACGTCTTACAGCTAGGCCCTACAGGCGTTAATAGCGGCATCTCCTATCCTGACTACTCGCGCCTGTGGTACTAACTTGTGATGGGTTGCTTCATTTCCTATCTCCATTTGTGTCTGCGACACTTTTAGCTTATTCGATGTGCGTTTTGGATAGGCATAGAGGCGGTGGGGGGGTTATTTTTAGGTCTAAATAGATTTTAAAAAAAAAAACAGGTAAATGCTGTGATGACATTATTTTAATTCATCATACATTTTAACACCACTTCAGTTTTTTTTTGTAAATTTTGAGGCGCGGCTTTTACTTGTCAATGTACTGTATTTCTGACGAATTTAATACAATATAATAATTATACCAACAACCAATACAAAACTACAAATACTACACCAATGCTCATTGTCATTACCTGTATTTTATACAATTTCTGCTATAACCACGATAAATAAATAAATATATAGACTCGGACAAAATATTTCAATTTATATTAATTATAACGTGGCGAAGAATATTCTTTTACGTATTGCTATTTGCCATCAAAGATAAGCATATATTAATTCTTACTGGCCAGTAATAAATAAAACACGACAACAGCCGCTCTGTCATATTATTTCGAAATTCGACGTGATCGTTCTCTGATTCTGGTGTCCTATCAAAATGTGAAGTTTTATCCATCAGTATCAAAATTTCGCCAACTTTAATGTTAAATATCTATGTTATAAGTCCAGCTTTCGATGTGATCTAAACGGCTGTGGTTGTTTTCTTGGTTTCTTGAATAAAAATGTATTATTTCCTATTTTTTTTTTGGTAGAGACTTATTTTAAAGTCGGTGTTATTTTTTCAAAAGATTTTTTTTTATTGAAATCCTAAAATAATGTTAGATTGTAATCCTAATTTCAAAAATATGATAGCACGGCTGTTGAAAAATTATTTATTACTAGCCAGTTAAAAATCTATTTGCTATGTGTGTGATAGGAAGATGTAAAAGAATGTTCAGTGCCACATTATAATAATAATTATTAAATGATTACTATTACATTAAATATTATGTCCTGTTGTTTTATTACTGGCCGCGCGTCAAACTTAACAAAAAAAAAAGCACTAAAATGGTGTTAAAAAGTCCAGTGGTAAGACGACCTCAGCGGTGGCTGAGGGTTCGAGGTACGAATCCGCGCCAAGACGCTTCTCTGATTCTATACTAGAAGGACCAAAACTACACTAAAAAGAAAATATGCTTATGGAAGCTAAAATATGATATTGGCAACCATAAAGTATGGTTGATATAGTGACAACAATATTTTTTTGTTGGAGTTACAAATTGATTATTGTTAAACTTACTTGGTTGCAAGTACTATAATTTTCTAACATAGGTATTTCTTAAAGTAAGTACCATATTTTTTGGTGGCCTTTAATATAATATCTAGCTATCGCTACAATTAACAACAGCCGTTCAGTCACACCGCCATTTTGATTTGAATCCCAGCAAAATAAAATGGTAACAAGTAAAAACAACAAAATAAAATGGTTGCTGCTACCAAACTTTCAGGTAACGTCGTTTTATGTCGTCAGCTGTTCGCCCACGACGCCATATTGTTTTGTAATCATAGCAAAATGTTTTTGCTAAAATATTTTTTAATTAATTACATTACGGCAGCAGTAAGAAATATGGTAAATCTAACCAAAAATATTTAAAAATAATCAGTCTGTACCTACAACTATACGATTTTCTTCCACTTCGATTAATTTTCGGCAAATTTCTTGCTGCGGGTGCAAATTTTTAAACAACAAAACGTTTTGTTAAAATATTCAGTAATATTTTCAGTGTATTTATTTGCGCTAAACATAATTTGTCAGAAAGTTTTTATTTTTCGGATGGACGCTTCTGAGAACATTATGAGCGCATCAAATTAGTTAGCAGTCGGGTAGATTAGGCCCTTAATTTAGCTCCATTTGACTTTCTTTATCGCCTTCGGGCTGCGGCCTGCGGGCTACTTTTTTTAATATTTTTTTTTTGTTATCAGCATGAAAACAATTTTCCCGCACTATTAAAATTTTCCGACCCGACCGATCACCTGATTGTTAAAAAGTGAAGACTATAATGGATAAATTTACACATAGTCAGTCACAATACTTTCACTTGCCTAAATTCTCTGCAATGTTCTAAACGATTTTTTTTAGAAGTGTTCTTCGCGCAAAAGTTTAATTCTAATGGCGATATTCTAAGTGTTCATTGATATTAATAATTATTTGTCTAATAAACTTGGCCATCTTCAAACGTCTTGTGTCCTTTCGTTTTAAATGAACTTCTCGCGCGATCTCATCGACCCCAGAGTGACGTCAACCCTCTGCACAGCATTTCATTGTTCGATGCCCGCTTCCAACTCGGCACATTTGAATGATTATTTGGAGAGACATTTTTGTTTAGATAAGTTAGTTTTTCTTATTTCTTATCCTCAGATCTGTTTTCTGCTAGTAATTCTATCCCCACCAGATTTTTACTGATGATATTAAAATTATTTAAAATTACACGAAGTTTGTTCCGATAATTTAATTTAATTTAAATAAGGTTTTACCTATTAATAGTTTGTAATCTAAAGTTGAATAACTGGTAGTCAAGAAGAGCCTTTGAGGCAATAAGTTCGCAATATAATTATTATTAAATGCTATAATTTTGTATTGAAATGTTAAAATTTATTGAAATAAATAAATTGTATCGCATAAGTTAAGATACTAATAGTATCTATTGTCCCAACTCGTCTATATCATGTATTGAATCCTTGGAACGTGTTGAGATGAACATTTAGGGCCAATAATAATAATAATAATTGTTTTGCCAAATTTCTCAAAATTGTCATTTTTTCCTGATTTTGACACAAATTGATTAATGAGAGATTTTTAATTACAATAGTGTATGCACATTTATTACTAAGACGTCATATTAGTTTATAGTTCACTCGGGAGGCACACAATTACACACAAACAATCTCTTCGCTTTATCCTTACACATACCAGCATATTGTTTCACAGCTAAATTATATTTTTATTTTAGGTTTCAAGCAGCTATTTTATTTATTTATTTCAGGAAACAACAGCTTACATGGTAATTACAATAAACAAAAAAAAAACAAACACAAAGCCAATAACAGTTTCCTCCAAATTTAAAAAAATAGAAAACACATTCGGGAGCGAGGCCGGGACCAGGAAGAAGAAGGGGTTGGGGAATCCAGACAATCACCAGAATATAATATAAAACACAATATAATATAAAATATAATAAATTCTACATATACATATGAATATAAATATACTATTCAAGGGCTAGAGTAGACACTCTCTTGAATGCCGGGAAAGTAGTGTTAAATATATGGATATCACTCAACATGCTATTTTCTATGTCTAATAACATTGAAGCTGTCATGTTAATGTAACTGACTACATATTATAACACTGCTTATTATATTAGCCAAATTAATAAATAAATATAATAATATGTAAATTTGTTATATAAAACAGTTATTGAATATTTAAACTGTTAACAATCAAAATGTATAACTTAATACAATGAAATGAGCACGGTGCGGTACGAGGAAAGACGATGACGCGAAACTGGCCCGAGTGTGCCGAATCGAGTTGGCTTGGCGCGCGACAAGCTTTGTGTTTGCCGCGCTAAGTGGCTGGGCTGAGCTGTGCTGAGCTGAGCCGAGCTGAGCCGAGCTGAGCTGAGCTGAGCTGAACTGAGCCGAGCTGAGGTGACACAATTCGCGGGTACACTGGCAATATAAATACCTACATTAGTACGTCATCGTCATCAATAAATAGTAATCTCCGCGATCGTCTATTTTCGCTCAGTTCTTCTGAACTAAAAAACAATGGATTTTGATGCGGTTTTCACCATTATTTAGAGATTTACATCCAGAAAGTTAATTTGTATAATATATTCACATTAAATTACAAAATATTAGGGAATTCTTTAAAAAAATCGTAAATCGACGCTTTTAGAGTGCTTACCCATGTAAATCTTACGCTGACCAAACCATTAGAAAACATCAAATTAAAATACTACAGAATTGTAGGTCCTAAAAAGGCCTAAAAAACGGTCCACATATCTATATCCTAAGGATGACCCTCACCAACTATTATTATCTTTCAAAGTTTGATCATAAATAAGGGGATGAATGATTGTAAAACCCATAAACCTACATTATTACGAGCGGTTTTTTTTCTTAATCAGAATCCTCTCTGTTTTTTTATTTATCTCCCACTTTATATTATTATTTAACATTAAACATTCGGATAAAATTTGTTATATATCTAAAACTGAAAAATTTGGTAGTTTGGTAGGTATTTGGTAGCCTTTAGGTTAGGTAAGATATTTTGCATTCCACGTGAAGAAACACGAAGAAAAAAACTTTTTTCGATTATTTCTATTTTCATTTTACAATCGTAAAAGATTTAACAAATAAAATGTTTTGCTATCGAGAATAAACAAAATATCAAGCAAATCCTAAATAGTTGTCACATAATAAAAACATATAAAAAAATGTATAAATAATATAAAATGTATTAATTTGTAAAAATAATAATCTTTATACATTATTGAAATGATTTTAATTTAGCGTTCCTATGCTATTTTAAGAGCGACATCTGTCGCTAATGAAAAAGTTTAAAACTCAGAAATGTGCCTCGCTCCATGCTCACTATGTGAAATGTACTCTTTTTACAAATCTAAACATTTTATCAATTAAAACTAAATATCCTTTTCGACCATAGCAAATTAAAGACTTATTTTTTGCATACTGCTTCCCTTTGTTTTACATACTAGAAAAAAATGAAAAAATACTGAACTATTAGCATCGGAATGATATTTCTGACATTGAAGGGAGATATAAGAGGTATCAGAGTTTCGCTTGCATTCTTAATATGTCACCTTACTCCCCATAAGTATATAAGCTATGTTTATTATACCTTAAAGAATATATATATATATATATATTTTTAATTTTGTTCAAGTTATGAAGATACCTATATAAAAACAAATGCGCGTTGGTAAAAAATGGGGAACATAAAACAGATAAAAAATTGCTTAGCCTAACGGATTTTTTATTTTTATGTTGTGATATGAATATGTAAAGCTAACCATTTCATAGACAATTTTAAAAATGACAAATATAAAATATTTTTAAAAACACGAAGAAACTTCTAATTTCAAATCAAAAACTTCTAACTTTTATTTTGTTCATACATACTATAGGGATTACTGAAGCAATATGTACATTTATGTTGTAATCTAAAATGAAATCAAGCTGTTTTCAAAAATGACAAGAACCTCAACCAATTCAAGAACTGTCTTGATTGGCAACTATCTCAGCTGTGCTGTCTGTTTATTAACACAATAATAATAATAATATAGTGATTTTATTATAAAAGTAAAAAAAAAATGCCGCAGTTCGTAGTTGACGTTCAATTCGATAACATAAGACTTATCGTGTTTCGATATTTATTTATGAATAATTCTTAGCAAATTATGTAGGTATTCGCATTGAATTAGACCTGAATGAAAAAAAAGGAAAAAGTATTAGTAGTGCTGGCTTTATCTACCTTGTGCTATTTTTCTGAAAAAATATTGATATTAATTTTGACATTGCTTGAGTAAGTCACACTAAACGACTTGTGTTGTCTTTTAGTTTTTGGTTTCAATAATTTGCAGTAGATCGCAAGTCATGCCAGTTTGATATTTTTTATTATTTATAATAATAATCATTTATCAGTAAAAACTAATCATATAGTTTAAAATCATGTTAGAAGTTATTAAAATCTCATATACTCTTACATATTGTCACAAATTTCACATCTCACATACTCTAAATCTCACATAAATAAATAAATCTCACATACTCTATAATAGCAACATGTCGAGAATCGGTGGCGGATTTGCAACGTGTTCAACCTGCATCGTAGAATGCAGGACGAGGGAGACAGACGACGCAGTAAACGACAAACCACAATTCGTAGTAACAATATACAGGATGGTCCTAAGACCATACCTGGAGATTCAACCGGATGTTTACGTTCCCTATTATGATGAAATTTAATTTATAACAATATGCGAAAATGTTTCATCCCTAAATTTAATCTTTTTTTAACAGATGGAATAAATTCGGTCAGCGCGCGTGCGTTCAAGGTGCGCTCACAACTAGGACTTTATTGCAAGATCCGTTTAATATGTTATCAGGTAAATTATACTTATACACATACATAGACAACTTTGCGACAGTCGTCTCTTTGCAAATGTCTACCAGCTACCAGCCCAGCCGATTGGGAGAAAGCTAGAATCCATTGAGGGCCTTTCAAGGGGGCTGGTCTCTATCGACAACTAAACCGGTCACATGAAAAAAAAAACATACTAAAATAATTATGCTCTCAAAGTACTACGAATTCGAAGTACTTTGCGTTTTAAATAATAAAACGATTTCTATTGAATTTTGAATTCGTTTTTCTCGTAATTGGAAAATATTTTTGCTTATTTTTGTTAATTTTTTATTTATTAATGTAATATTTTCTGCTGATTAATGTTTGATTGTTGATATAATCAACCCCTTAAAAGGACATCACTAAATACAAATACAAAAAAAATAAATAAATATATAAACTGAAACTTTATGAATTGTTCTCAAAACAAAGTAAACCAATCAAAACTCATATCAACTAAGAGAGCAAACCCAATGGGTGATAATACTTTTTAAATTTCTTCCAATCTGGCCCATTATTAATGGACTATTTTGATGGTTGTCTATATAAAACAATAATAATACGTGCTCTTTAAGTACAATTTTTTTATACTAGGCCATCTAGTGGTAACGCTTGAAACTATTTTAAATAGTTTTTTGACAGATGGCATAACATTTTTAATTATATGTAATATTTTTCGATAATATTGATTATAATTAAATATGAAATAAGTGATTGTTTATTTATTTATTCATAATGGCACAGCAGCAAGTTACAATAATAAATGATATTATAATACGGAGAAAAATATTTTAGGGTAGACAAATTAAATATCAGTCAATTATTTTTATTTTGAAGTAACATGGCCACTAGATAAATAAAATAAATATTTAAAAGTTGGCCCGCCCCCTATGAACAATTTTGTTAACTGAGCAAAAAAATGAATAGCCTATTCGTAGGTTATCACGACCTGCGACGGCAAACGCATAGATGACACTAGTATTATAGTTTTGCTAGAGCATTTTGTTGGACATTTTAAGTATATTCAAACTTTATCAGATGCAAGTTCCTATTTTTTGCTACATTGTTCAAGTTTTATATTTTATATATACACATGTAAATAGCCTCATTGTATTTCGTATAAAAATATGATTGTCAATATAAATTATAATATTTGTTTGTTCCAATTTGTTTCTTAATTATGTAGTAATAAGTTATCATCGATAATAAAAATAAATATTTTTAAAAAGAAAAATGTGGTTTTCAGGAAACAACAATAACTACAAATGTTATTTATGTAAAAACACTTTCTAATAACGTTACTGTAAATATATTTTAAAAAAGGTTCTCTTAACCAATTAATAATCGATTCGTAACATAATTAAAATAAATAATTAAAAGTTGGCCTGCCATCTGTAAGCAATATTGTTAACTGCGCGAATAAAATAAACGGTCACTCGTAATATTGTCATGAGCTTCGACGGCACTCGCATAGATGACACTACTTGGACTCAGCGTCGAAGTTGGAATTGATATTAAATGATTTATATGTAAATACAAAGTTATTAAACACCAGAAATAGTTGAGGCTCCAAGTGGTATAGTAGTGGTGTAAGTCAGCATCGCATCTTCTTTACCGATCGGTAAAAGCATACCAGGAGATACGACCGCAGCGCTTTCCGTTGGATTGATATTTTGTAATGTTTGTTTGTATTTTGATGTGAGCTCGTGGATCGGACAGCCGAGCAACAAATCGACAAATCCGTTCAATAAATAAACACGTTGAAGGATCAACATTCAGCAGCGAAATAGTAGCATATATATATATCTTTTCAAAGACTTAATAATAAAGCCAATTAACGCTTACGCCTTTGTACAAAAATATTTAAAACTTTGTTGAGATAAACTATATTTTGGAAGGTGTATGTATGATGTGTGAGTGAGGGTGTGAGGGTGTGTGGTTGCCTAGAGGTAATCATTATAGTTCAGTAAATTATGAATACTTATTTGTAAAAAAATGTATTGTATAAGTTTTGAATTGTAACGCCATTAATTGGATTATCTCATTCTTTTAGCTTTTGAGGAAAAGATTTGATGTAATCATGAATTTTATTTCATTGGTTTCTAATAATCTAAATTAATAACCTCAGCCTGAAAGCCCAATAAAATCTACACCAAATACATTTGTATGATGTGGTGCCGTGAGGTGGTCCCTCTTGGAGGCTTTGTATAGGTTATAAGCTAGGTACTTAAAAGCATATAGTCTCGAACTGTTCGCATTGGCTGCACAGAAAATCATTTACTTGGACTCGATAGCAATACTTTCGTATTTAAATTCAAAATTATTTAAATTAGTGCATTTATTGATGAACATTTCTTAATTTAAAAAAAAAAAAAAGAATGAATTCTTTACTTTTTTTAAATATTTATTAATTAAACTTTTTTGGGGCGTTAATAGTCATTGTTGCATAGAAAATAAACTACTTACAATCATCGAATCATTGAACACACAATATTTGAAAAACGTGTTCTATTAATTTAGCACTATAAAAGTCATTATTAAATTGTATAATAGCACACAACGTGTGCTATATAAATGCCGTATTCATATGATTTCTAACGTTATAATAAGCGTTCGCCGTTACTTTACATTACTGTATTTAACGTAATTACGGTATTTAAGCTATAGATTAAACCATTTTACTATATGTATATAAATGTTTATACCTAGTAGACGATCCTGTTCTTTTGCTTTCTGTCATCGAATAAATATTCTTAAATGATGAACAAAATTAAATGTCATCATAAGTTAGATGAAGCCAGTCATGGGCATATAAATCTTACAATGAAATTCAAACGAACGGGTCGGGAACTTATGTGCTCGAAGGTAGCTGAGTGGGTCATTGGGGTGGACGCGGCAGAGGTTGATCTGTTTGTCCGTTTGTCCGTATTGCCTATACAAAATATGCATCTTAAACCCACTCACAGAGTCATAGAAGGTAGTAACTAATTTACTTATTTTCTTCATAAACTTCAAGTTTAAGTTTGTCATTAAAAACTTACTTACCAGACTCGAATAGCAGATTTTCTTTATAAAGAGTCAATTTGGATCCTGTGCTGAGCCGGATGTTTGTTTAAAAATGTGTTCGTTTAAAATTTATGCTGAGTAGTTCATAATATAATTCAATAAAATACGAATAAGTTTATTATAAAAAAAACTATAATTTAAATACAATTTATTTATAATATTTTTTTGTGTTTAATACGTAAGTTAAATATGAAAAATTGAGTCATGTTATTCCTCATAATATATTTAGATAGATCAACAAAGTTAACGCGAATAATAAAAGAATATTTGTATAAAGTACCCAACTTAATATCTAAATAAAACGTACCCAAGTGCATACCCACGTAGGTAAAAATCGTACCTACATGGGTGTGATTTTTATTTTGTAGGGTGTAATATTAGATTAATTTGAATGTCAAATTTCTGTTTGATAATATAGAATTTAAAGTAAACATAATTAATATGTTATCCGATTTTCAAGTATTAGTAGACAGTTGGAGAAACAAGACGCTGGACGTTTCGCAGCTCCGTGGCCCCCCCTTCTTCAACAGCTAAATACATATCTACATATATAAATACAACAAGCCTGATTGATGCCAGTATCATGGACGCCAAATTTCGCACGTTATAAATAATAAGCTCAAAGAGTTGCTAATTGACAAAAAGTAATTGAAAATGATAAAATTTAATTTTTGATTTTTAAAAAATATATAATAGAAGAAAAAATATTGTATGAAAAACATTTTTTTTGTAATATTATGTGACTTGTAATGACTATTTAAGAAAATAGCTGACTGATATAATTAGCAATAGATAGGTACTTATTAATAAATTACATTTAAGAAAAAATATATTCCCATGTTTATTTTAGTATTAAACATACTAAGTAGTTTTAAGTGGCGGAAGTATTTAGTATCTAAATGTATGTAGGTACCCAAAGTCTAATAAAAACATAATTTTAATATTAAATGAATGTAATTTAATGCAATAATAATGTTCGGGTTTAATCACAACTTTAAAGTGTTTAATAATAATTGTTTTTGATTAGTAAATAAAGGCAAGATAAGACTTTAGCTAAACGAACTATTCACACAAGTGCGAGCGAGACGGAACAGCCATCGTCACCGTCTCTGTCGCACAAACAAACAAGCAAACAAAGGAGCGGCACTTTCTGGAATCAGACCCGCGGACCCGTTCGCTCCTCAGAGGTTCCCCGAAGAAGGCGATAATTCGCATCCGAAACGTCTCGTTTCCTCCGCCCAACTCGTTGGCCCTCTGAAATATTGGACGTCCGCCGATCAGCGCAAAAATTTATCGGCCATTTCTATATATATCTTCCTCTCTTTCTCTCCTTCGCATTGGCATATTTTATTGCGAATCCTCCGAATGGCAGCTTTCGATTCTTACAGTGTACACTTACTTAGTTTAGCCCTGCGGGACAGTTTTGGCAGCAAGGCTCCGTGAAAATTGTATACCTACCGACAATAGGGGCGGATCAGGAAAAATATTTGGGGGGGGGGGGGGAATAAAATGACAATTTTCGATTTGCGGGAAAATCAACAATTTACGATAAAATTCGTTTAATCAATTCGTCTAAAAACCATTCGTCCAGAACTCTCTCGAAAAAGACAAATTGTTTTAGACAATTTTCCGCAAATTTCCACATTTATTTATTCTCCCTTTTTTTGGAATAGTAAATAAAAAAACTATTAAAATAACTTTTTATTCGAAATTAACGTTGATTATTCCGTTTTAAAAAATCATTCTAGATACAATTAGACTTTCATGAGCGATGGAAAAAACATAGTATTTATTAAATACTAAAAATATGAGAGTAACTTAAAATTAATATTTCTGGTAATATCACTATAATATGGTACACTATGAAAAGCGAACGAACATTATAAAATATATACTGTTGAGAGTTATTGAAGTTATTGAAAGTTATTGGGGGGGGGGGGGGGGGGGGCGGAAGGGGGCCTTTAACTACCTTCCGGGATCCGCGTCTGACCTAACAATTGTCAATATCGGACAATGAAACCTTGAATAAGATATTAAAAAATTTATTTTTCTTACGCCGTCAATTTGAAATTTCTATCTCAAAAAATAATGATCGCCTCGTATATGCAGCCAAAAACTTTCTTTTTAAGAAAAAAGAAGCTCTCGCTTTCGGCTTTGTCTGTCTGCAGACTTGCTAAGTGGGCAGAAGGGGAAAGTTTTTTTACCCCGCAAGTAAAACTCAGGAATAAACAAAACTTGGTTGCAGTAAAAAATACCGTTAAACGAGGAATTAAAACGCCCCAAAAAGGCACTTCTAAGTTATTCCTTGAAGGCCCACGAAATAAAAATAGTTGGCTAGTGTAAAGGTTTGTATAAAATTGTAATTATTAAAACTGAGAAATTCATTTTACTGCAATATATAATTCTATATTCTATTCTAAGCATAAAGAAAAATGAAACACACGAATGCATTGAAATCTTAAAACGATACGCGAATAAATCATAAACGGGTCTAAATCACCAATCTCAAAAACCACAAGTTGTATTTTCAAAATGTATTGGTACTTATTTATTTATTCCTTAATAATATACTATGACAACTTTTAATTAGTATTATTATAATTATAATAGTAACTATATAATATAAAATTATGAGTATTATTAAATAGCTTAAATAAAGCGACTGCAGATTGTACAGATGTTTCCTGCCGCCCTATGTAAATGAATCTGTACTAAGGGAAGCAATTTGTGTATGCCACTTCCGTCATCTGATCCATGCTATAATAATATATTTAATTAATATCTTAAATTCATTATATTATTTAAAATTTAAAGTACTTCGCGCCATGCGAGGATATTTTAGTTTTGGCCGGAAGATCAAGCCACTACGATTTTCCGAGTTTGATAAATAAAATTATTATATGTATAAATTTTTAATGGAAGCATGATTCCAAATAAACGATTATAAACGTCAAACAAATGTCACTGACGTCAAAGGCTAAGTGTGTTCGACGTTTCACAATAAGTGACAGGTCTCAGTTATCCATATTGTTCTAAATGGTGTCTCGTAAAGTATACTATCCGTCAAAGTTTTATTTACTATCTATCCGTAGGTATAGTAGGTTCGGTATCTATACACCGAACAAACGCTATAATAGCGAAACGAACTTATTGAAAACTAATAAGTTTGAAGTTGTTGGATGCTTTAGCCGAAAATCGCAATGAACATTTATGATTAGTGTTTCAATTGCCTGTAACAATAAATAAATGACTACTTCAAATGCTTTGTTTAACAAAAAGGAAGGTCCGCTGCTAGACTGTAGTCTTCAGCAGTGACGGCCGTGAAACTGGTGCTATTTTAGTCAGTTGCGATTTATAAGGAACCATTTTTGTTGAAATTGATAGCTTAAATATATATTATAATGGACCAAGGATAACATTGATCACTTATGCATACAATTCGTCTGACTTTGTTTGATAAAATTTGTACATCTGAAACCGTACTTAAATGAGTCGATTTTACGTAATATTTATATATCCTTAGTTAAATTTATTATTTTGTATGGTATTACAATTCGGGGTCTTACATATGAAACATATATACAGCGAATTTATATTCTACAAATTCGTATCTTAAAAATAATTATTCCAAAAAGTTCAATACAAGGCGACTACTCTAAATTGTTCACCCATTTCAAAGTTCTTCCGGTACAACAACTTTGCTATTATAGAATTGCAATCAACCACTTTTCAGATGAAACATGGAAAAATTTTGTCACTAATAAGACAAATGTCAAATGAAAAATATATTGTCGAAAGATGTGTAAATACGAATGGGTATCGACAATTAAAATATGTAATACCCAGCCTATTTAATAATATACCTTTTGAAGTTAGACAACTTAAAAGAAAATCGGTAATAAAACTTAAATTAAAAGAATTTATGGAAAAAAACATATAAAATACAATTTAGGTTTTAGTAAATTAAGTTAATTTTGTCTGTAAATCACATAAGCATTTTATGCATGTTTAAATAAATTGTTTTTAGTTAAGATTAAGAAACTGGTAGATAAGACAATGTCTTAGCTGCATCTATACATTGTAATTGAATATATTTGAATAATAAAAGTTACTTCTGGCAACAGTGATTTTGAAATTTTTAAAAAGCTCTCAGCGGCAAATTCTCAAAACATAAGATCAAACAAGATAAAATTTATAAAGTATTTAATTAAAAAAAAAAATACAAACGCTTCTACCACGTCAACTGGATCATGTATTATATAGATGCCTACATCTTGGCCCAATACGAGGAAGACAGAATTTGGAATGAACGACGATCCAACAATGGTATGCAACAAATAGTGCTAACCAGTTAATGTCTACATATTAAATAAGTCCCATCCAACACGGGTAATAGCATATAATAGCATGTAATAGCCATGATAACGCGGTTCGGTTCGGTTTTGCGTTTGAAGATGGTGGCTTCATGGCTACTGTCGGCTGATTGTTTTTTACGCAAGTCGAGGGTCGCCTGACAGGTGTAGAGAGACGCGAGCTGGTGTGGTGTGGAGTGGAGTGTGCGCCTAATTCGTGGTGTAGAGAACGAGTGTGCAAATGGTGATTGGACGCAGCGCCGCCCTCCCTCGTGACCAATCCGATTTCACGTCATAAGGACAGATCGGAGGATGAAACCAATTCGACTTGGACAGAGGCGACATTTGGGCGTCTGTCTCCGTGACATCTTCATCGCCTCTCGCCTGTTTAGCCGCGAGTGACGTCACTTCTTAACGAATGCTTTGACACGGAAAAGATTCACCCACACAGTCAGTCATCCGCTTATAATAACTCTTTCCCTTGCAATTAAACCTGCGTTTGGGTCTGAGTAATATATGTAAATAATGTTATTTGTATGAAATACCTGTATAAAATATATTTACGATCTGGAACTCAACTCTTCGCATTTGTCCACTCGTTGGAAATTTATTGGAATAACTAGATACCGCCAAAACAGCGACTAAAATTATGCCAACAGAAAAATATGCGACCTAGATCTCGCCGCCCTAGATCTCGCCGCCCTAGATCTCGCCGCCCTAGCTATGCAAATTTGAAAGCAGGGTAGTTTCATTCTCTACATTTATCATAAATATGAACAGTTGGGATATCTTATCATTTACTGTTTTTAATCGCTTCATATTAAATGATTAGACGACCGCCGAGTTCATTTTATGGAAACAGCCCAGCCCAGCCCAGCCCAGCCCAGCCCAGCCCAGCCCAGCCCAGCCCAGCATCTTTGAGGTAATTAATCTTGGTTAATACAGCAGCAGATATCTGCTGCTTCGCTACTTCGCTCTCTCCTAAGAGGCACTTATAAAATCAGTAAGAAATTTCAACATAGAATATGAATTGACTCTCAATGACAAAAACATGTTTTTTTTATTAACACATATCCATACAGGATGGTCTAAAAGTTAAGGGGGGAGGGTTTTGTGTACCCTATAATGAGTAGGAAATGATATAATACAATATGAAAAAAATCATCTCCAAATTAATAACATTTTTTAAAAGATGGTCTAAATTTGATCAGAGTGCGAATTCCGATACCGCATGATCAATATTGGCCTGTGTGTTGCACACATGTGTGCAAAAACATTTAACTAAGAAATATAAATTATAAAAAAAGTTTTACAAAACAGCAATTTATACAACCTGTCAATGTTTCCTGATTTATTGTGGTAAAGAAAGGGAGAAAAAGAGGCTCGATGATAAATGATCGATTGTCTTCAGTCGTCGCGTTTCGTTCGCTCCGCTAGGAGTAACGGCTAGTCTAATTATGATTATTTTGATCGCACGTCGCGAGGCGAGAGGCGGGAGGCGGGAGGCGAGAGGCGGGAGGCGGGAGGCGATTTCACACCAAAAGCAAATAGCGTCGAGCTTTTTGTGGGAAAAAGTGGAGCCGAGGCCCGGTTCACGTCGGAGCGGTCGAAAGGCGGTGGGAAAGTTTGAGAAACGGCGCACTTTGACTGTCGAGTGCGCAAATTTGTCTTTTTTAACGGAAAACCGCGACAAACTGTTTTGCCAACAGCATCTACAGTAGCTAGGTACAGTAACCTTAATCTTCTTATCTTGTTTGTAATACAATAAATACCACAAAATAATAAAATTTGTATAATTATCTACTAATAGGTGGGCTTTTGTCCGTTTTACGAAGTCGCATAACCCTACAACCCTACAAGATTATGATTAATTGGGAGAGGAAGGGAGACGGAGCTATAATTCACGCAAGATGGCTTTGGACGGATTACGGATTGCGAAAAAATAATAAAATCTCATAATGAGATGAATAAATCACCTTTGAACGGTTCATCATCTCGATCTAGAAACTATCTACTTATTTTACCTGTCAGTAATTTTAAACATTAATATACATATAGACTGGCAATGCCCATTCTAATTAAGGTACTATAACATACTAGCTGATCAACCTACCTACCTAATTTTGTATGTTGTATATGAAAACAGACATATGTCATATATCTTTCAGTTTATTTATAGTATCATGTTTCAATTGTACATAATATTATATAAACATTAAGATATTTTTATAATAGAATTGAATTTAATATAATATACAAATATTTTTTTTTTGTCTTTTAATCATTAAGGTATATATGTTATCAAAGTTTCCGTTTCATTTCTTCCTAGTCGACAGTGGTTCTTTAGGGTACTTGTCCGGGGGGGGGGGGGTACCCCCTTCCCCCCCGGAGTAACTCAAGCGCCCCCCCAGAAAAAAATGCCTCGATGCCACAATACACAGCACAACGCCAAGAATAATATTTCTGTAAATAAATAACGTAAGCCTTTGACAATTTTAGTTCATCAATGCCCCCCCCCCCTGGAGCATTTTTCCTGCAGTTTTTTCTCTCTCCAGAATGATTGCTTTCCAAAGATAAAGACTATCACCACACCTTGTACAGCACAACGGATGCAAGAAAACTAAAATATCTCGAAACAGATTGCTGGCTAGAACTAGTTCGTTGTGTTGCAATCTTATGATGTTATGTTTATGTAGGTTTGTCTGTTTGTGGTAGTGCATGATAAATGGTAACTCAGAAAACTATGTAGTAGAGCAAAATATACTATTATTATTATTCTGGATTTTTATTAACCGCACCTTGGTTTAATGGTTAAAATTGGTTTAATGTTGAATTATTATTATTGATATCAAAAGTTAGGTTAGGTTGTAGATATTTGGCAAATTTGTAGATTCTTTTCCAAGATTTTCCCGTAAAAATAACAGCAGTGTCATCGGCAAATAGAATGGACCTTCCCACCTTCCAGGGATAGTAGGGATATGTTCCGCATGCATTAATGAAGCAAAGAAAGAGAATCGAACCTAGCACACTACCCTGTGGCGCTCCGAACACAGCCGCAGTTTCATAACTTCATTTCCTATATAGAATTGGCATATTGCTTAAATTCCTATACCACCTCAGTGTAAAGGAATCTCAACAGCATTCGCTGAAGATGATTTTTTCACTCGCGCACTTTGCGAAGAAATCATAATGAAAGCAGGAAATGTGCTCATCGGCAATCTTTCACATCTGCGCTGAGATGCCGTGAGGCCTGGTAAAAATAATGTCTGCTAGCTGCTAGGGGACAGAGAGCCGTACGTTTCTTATTGTTATAGTCAATGCTGCCAATATTGGAGTAATTACAATATATTCGTCCGTTTTGAGGGAAACATATAACTTTAAAGCTGGCAGCGTTTGCAGAACAAGCAGTTAAGTATAACGCAAATGTGTATTCGTTAAATATCCGCAAACTAGTTAACGACGTCGTTACAGTTAGGCGTTCGTTTGTCGCCGTTGGGCGGGCGGAATCGATCCGTTCGGGTCGTTGGCAGCCGTTCATTCTAGAGAATCGCCCAAACGAGCGAGAATCATCAAAGGATGGACTCATTTAAGGGCTCTACTCTAATTAGACGTGGATTATGGTTCTGTTAAACCGCTTTACGAGTCGTCAACTCGCCTTTGACTCGCGCACTTGCTTCATCATTCCTCAGACTATATTTGCAGTTTTTACTTCACAGTAGACAATGTCAAAGAATGTTGATTTAAAATTTAGGTAAGAGCTTACTTGCGAAATGACATCTGTAGCTATCATTTAATATCATCTGCTTCTATACATTGTTTAGTAGTAATAAATTATTTGACCAGAACCTGACGTCTTACAGTTAGGCGTTACAGGCGTCATTAAAGGCATTTTGCGTCAATAAAGGCATTTTACGTCATTAAAGGCATTTTGTGTCATTAAAGGCATTTTGCGTCATTAAAGGATGTGCGTTTTGGATGGCTAGTCGGTTATTTTTTAGGCTCGAGTAGATTCAAATATCAAATATACAATAGTATCATGACCCTTTTTAATTCACCGCTTTAGTTTTTTTTTTGTAAATTTTAACCCCTCCCCTGTGACTTATTAAATAAAGTGACATATAAAATACTAACTTCTCCTAAATTGATTTATTTCAATAACTCGCCAAAAGTCTTGCAACTTATCTTAAAATACTATATCAACTACGGACCAAATTCTCAGTTTAGTACTTTATTAAATTAGTTTTTTTTGTTTATCTATAAATAATCAGAGGTTAAATTAATGCATTTCATTTTTTTTATGGTATTTTTTTTTTAATTTACAGTCGTTTTTTAACATTTATTTTATTTGTTTAATATTATTCGTTTTAACTTCTAACTATATTATTCGTTTTAACTTCTAACTATATTAGTCATTCCTAAACTACCTAAGTTTAGGAATGTACAGATAGGTTCTTCAATTTATTTTGTCATTACCTGAATTGTGTACATTTTTTATTGGATAACAACAATAAATAAATAAGCACAAATATAATATTTTAATTTTTAATAATAATATACGGCACTGAACATTCTATTCGATGTTTCTATGTGAGGCCATTGTTAATTTTTTTGAACTGTCAGTAAGTTATGAATCTATATTATTCGGACTACCCTCCGACGTGATCTAAACGGCTATGGAATTTTCAAGCGCATCAATCTATACCCAACAACTAAATTCTTTCGCATTGTAAGTTGGAACGGACAGACGGCCAAAGACGGGGATAGTATCTACTTATAGCTAAATGTATAGAAGCTAAAAGTAGGTATAAAATCATTGTCTTAAGGATGCTCATAGCTTCGAAGTTCTCGAAGTGAATTGATGGGTGTACAAGCCAATCGCGAAGGTTCGATCATCCAGACAAAGGTCGATGAGGACAGAGCCAAGGTGCGATTTGTAAATGACTGTTTTCGGCTTCCTGGGTGCGAGGGTAGGTCCCTGCGACGGAGTCAACAACAAGCCGTGACTAAACTCCTCACTTGGGTGGCTGAGAGACATTCCACGCCTCCGTCGAACACGGTGGCGGCGCTGACGGCTCCTCAGCTCTCTGATCACCAGGTTTCTTTTCCTGAAAATCTCCCTAAACTTCATTTCAGTAATGAGAGTATGAACGAAATTGCTGTGGTTTATGTGGCATTTAGTTAGATTTATTTTACTTATATTTACAAATTCGCCAACACACTTTTTAAGAAGGTACTCATCTCTTCCTTTCAATAGTTTCAATAGGCATCGAGCCCCTGCCCAAATCCGCATCCGCGCTCAGTCATACAATTTTTAACGCTTATTTACCACCATGTCCACTGAATCTAGCACAAGCACATTTGGCTTAGTTAAGTAGGGCCCAAATAATTGTTTCTTTTACAACAAAAAAATTGGTAAATCGTATTCTGGCGGCATTTGCAAATCTTCGCGTTTCCATTCCCAGTGCGAGTGGATACACGAGAGTTTAGTGTCCCGTAAGAGCCCCTACCGCCCTGCCGCCCTGCCGCCCTGCCGCCCCTGCCGCCCCCCGCACCAGCCGCCCCACCGCCCCGACCGCCGCGGCGACGTAAAAAGCGTTATATTTGAATAAAAGCTCATCTGTGGTGCCGCGCATCTGCCTACTTCGTAACGAATTGATTGGCAACGTCGCGTCGCTCTGCGCGGCGCACTATTGTGCGCGCGCGCCGGACTCGAAGCGGGGCTCCTCGATAAATATCCTTATTTATTGCGATCATAACTGCCTCAACAACTCACATTGGTACCATACCAACCATGCATACCTCCTTATTGATTTTGTTAAACGAATTCGATGATTCACGTGCTAATGCGAATGACGTCATTCACAATAGCTATCAACCAATACAGATAGATGGCTATGACACCTGTAGCTATCATTTAATATCAACTGCTTCTATACATTGTTTAGTAGTCATTCATTATTTAACCAGAACCTGACGTCTTACAGCTAGGTCCTAGAGGCGTCATAAAAGGTATTTTCCCTCAGACTACTTGTGCCTGACTATGGCTTCAACTTGTGATGGGTTGAATAGAGTAAAATAAAAAAAAATACTAATTTCTCCAAAATTGACCTTTTTTCAATAACTTGAATTGAATTGAATGTTTTTTTTTATTTTTTCAATGTATGTATATAAATAATCAAAGCTTAAATTTATGTATTTCGTATTCTTTTTGTTGTATTTTTTTTTAAGTTAAAATCGTTTTTTATTTTTTTTTTTATTCAAGATTTTATTATCTTTTTTACGTCATTACCTGTATTGTGTACAATTTCTGTTGTGTAACCACAATGAATAAATAAATAAACACGGACATAATTAAATTTATAATAATTATAACGAGGTACTGAACATTTATATTTTACATATTTTTATTTGCACTCATAGATGAGTATATATTAATTGTATTTTGGCCACTAATAAATAAAACGTTCCAACCGCTGCGCAGTCATATGTTTGAAATTCGGATATGATCGCGTCTAATGACTAGCGCTATGTCATTTTATTGTCACGTTAGTTTCATATTAAAAAAATGTTTTTAATACTTTAAAATGACTTTAATATTTGTTTATTTATCTACTCGTATATTATTTGACCAGCTCTCGATGTGATCTAAACGGCTATGGTTGTTTTTCTCGGGTATCAATCTACAAACAAAAATTCAACTCTTTCCTATTTGTATTGATCGAGTTGAAAGTTGCAAAAGGCGGATTGAAGTTTCTCGTACATCGATGTATCTTGCTTATTTTCCAAATTTTTATTATTATTAGGTATGTAGATGATGATAGTTTTAAATAACTAAACAGTGTTTATTATGTCAGCTGATTTTTTTTTTATCAATAACTCCCCGCCCCCCGGTTTAGCGGTTTTGCGCCCCGGGTTAGCAGATAGATCCTTCGGGTGGCTTTAACTCCCATCTCTACCGTCCTGTTCTATATAGGCGGCTTTGACAATTTGTTATATATAGATTTTATCATCTAAGAACAGCAACTTCATTTTGTATTTATATAGGTGAGATGAAATACAATACCTAGAATACACTACAATGGTTAAGGTGTTAATTTTAAAATTAGGTATAAAACAGTTTTCCAAATATATAAGCTTTTATCTTGTAAATTTGATATCATGCGTATAAATATAATTAAAAAAAAACATGCTATGCAGTGGAAATCTGATAATGATCAAAGATCAGATCAATCGTATTGAGCGAATTTAAAATTTACATCATAAAAATTTAAATTTCAGGTATTTTTTGAAATTTCCTTTCTGATATTTAAGATAGTGTCTAGTATAAGTAAATTGTTAATATTATATAAATTCCCAATCCCAACCTCGTTTCCGAATGTATTTTACTATTTTATTAGTTTGGAGGAAACTATAATTAGCTTACATCATTCTCATTGGTTAGTTCTTTTAACTTTGTTTGGGAGCAGGATTGCAACTTTACCGACACGATGATGAAAATTTATGGACTAATGAGCTGAAAAGTCAATTCGTAATTTTATATTTAAAAAAGTAAAAATAAATATTTTTTTAACAATTTTGGACCCCGGCTCCTTTCCTAATTTGATTAATTGGGATGCTTATTGAAATTAATACAAACTCATCTTTGTGTGCAAATAGAAACATAAAAAGTAATGTTCATAATTAATATTATTTATTTGAAATATGAAATAATACAGAATTTAAATATTATGATTGTGTTATTTCATTACTAGCCGCACGTGTAAATTTACAAAAAAAACTTATGATACCATTTTTATTTTAATGTCCTGACAAATAAGCCAAGTGGATATGGGAAATGATGCAACTCATAGGAAGTTGGTAGGTATCACTGACCACAGTTGCGAATAGTGGAAAGATGCTGTTAATGACACCTGTTAGCTGTTAGGGTTTAGCTGTTAGAGGTCAGGGTAGGTTAGATAGTCTACTACAGAGTGACATTAGCCATTTTTGGTTCTATATGGCACGTAAGTATGGTCACAGGACACTTTACTGATTACAGAATAAAATATACAGCTTTCGATACTTGGACTAAAACCTTACGATCTAATGAATCCTTCAGGAGTTCCCTCCTCCTTCTACATCTAAATTTCAGGGCATATAAGATCTAACGCTTATGCGTGCCTAATTGATACTTAAGGAGAAAACAATGAAAGTATGTACTAATTTTGTGCATTTTGTTCCTTTGAATGTCGCAGCGGGGTGGGGGCGGGGGCGGGGGTGCGGCCCGGGTGGGGTAGGGGAGGGGAGTGTCACGTGACCCCGGAGCGCCTTTTTATAACGTTTGGCGGGCTTTTAATGAAAGGAAGCCAATGGGACACGCTTCACGGTTCCAAATTCAAATCTAATTCCACACAATGACCGGTGGGTGTGTGTGTGTGTGTGTGTGTGCGAGTGTGTCCGCGCACGCGTGTGTGTAGGATTGATGGCTAACGACTTGTGAAATGAAAGGACACGTGTCCACTGACACCTATCACCTGACAGCCCACACACACATGCTTACACAAACACTGATGTACAACTGGTTTTTGATAGTAACATCGTAATAACTTATAGTAATAATATAGGGTTGAAAATGCTAAGAATCTTCAAATCTTGGATCCAAATGGAAGTATATTTATTTTAGTTTATGAAGAAGCTCTCGTAGGAAATTCAAAAAATATGTATTCATATATATTATTAACATTGAGAAGCTAAAACAAAAGCGAATATTGTTTCAATCGCGTGGCCATCGTGCCGTGAGCACGAACCGTCTGGGCAGCGGAGGCGCCATTAATGCCGCCCGCAGGACCTAGCTGCCAACCCCGGAGTTGAACAGATATCCGTTTAATATTTCATTATTTTCAACCATATTTTCAGGTAGATTTCCTTAGGGAAACTACCTATTCCGATGGGTACCATGTCATGTATATGTATCTATCTATATCACTTCCTTGTGGACACGATAACTACCGTAATTTTACACCAATCACTTTCAAATTTATACATAAAATTTAAGGGCACAAAATCTTGGTCATGTTCGTTAATGGGAAAAATCAGACCCGGGGGGGGGAAATATGGAGGATTTTCCGAAATAGTGACATTTTACTCTAACTTACTTTTTTTTAAAATAATTGCTATGACCTAGGTCATATTAGGTTAAGTAGGACACAATTATTTTGGGCCTTACTTAACTAGGCCAAATGTGCCTGTGCTAGATTCAGGGGAGATGGTGGTAATGAAGCGTTAAAAACGGTATAACCATATGCGGATTCGAACCCGCGACCTTTGTCCAACGCCCTAACCACTAGAGTACCACGACTTAGTATATTAGATATCGAATTCATTTAAATTTTATATTATTTCTTGGATAAGGATTTAAAGCTTATCTAGGGAAACTTTTTTGATAGTGTAACAATATTCCGTTTTGGAAATCTTTCCGTCAAGCAGTAATTCTTTTTTTGGCCGAACCATACCATTGCCGTCTCTATAAGAAGAAAATAAACTGGCCGTCAGCCGATTTTCTTCTTTCCCTTCGAGCAACCGGCAGAGGCAGTTGGTGCCCTCGGAGAAATCCAGGCATAAGTTCTTCCGTCCCGACATTAGTTCGGACGCTTGGTTTTATTATTTATTTCAATACGTGGATGAGGAGGTAGAAGTACCCCAACTTACACGACGGTGTGAACCTCCGCCGTGGTGCTGTCGTATTATATACAGGACCTTGGTTCCTGCCCGGCTGATCGTCGGTTTTGCCTGAACCCCGCCGCACGAGGTCCGAGTGGGCTGGATGAGATCACCCTCAAGTTACGTTCCTCCTTTCTTTGTAAACCATTATCATTATCATTACCATTACCATTATTATTGTATTAAGCAGTATTTATTTAGAGGAAGTTTAGAACAATAAAAGTGTCTCTGGTATTCTGTGTTGTACTCATTTTTCTCCACGTTTATTCGTGTTTGTTTTAATATTGCCCACTCCCTGAAGGTGAATCTTAAAAGTAGTCTCGTTATAATAGCACTAACCATTAATCTCAGGGGTTAGAAAAAGTGGCTTTTCAAAATTCAAAAAAATCATACCTCTCTTACTATTAAGAGAGGTATGATTTTTTTGAATTTTGAAAAGCCACTTTTTCTAACCCCTGCTGTGCCTATGCACAGCATCAAATCCGTTCAAGATGTTAATTGAAGGCCAATAATTTCCCTGCAATTTTTCTTTGGAATCATTTTTGATATGAGTAACCCTTACGGTAAGGAATGTTTCACCAATTTCATTCGGTCTAATATCTACCTTCGCCTCCCGGCTTATCGAAAGGATTTTTTTAATTTTATATATGTTTCTAGCCAATTCCTGTATTTCAACTTTTTTGTAGATATTTCTGTAAAAAATATTAAAAAGTAAAATCGTATTTGTTAATTCACTGAACGGTTGCAGCCAAGAAGCAATAGTTCTCTCTACTCTGCGTTGGCAGATCCGGTAGAGCCAGGATTAGAAAATGACCTCGACATTATTAGAGTATTTTTAGAGTACCCACATAGTCTTGGCGCGGAAAAGCCATTGTTTCAAATGGTTTAAAAACCAATAAAGAAGGTGGAAGTCAGTTATCGAATGCGAGCCCTACTAAGGGTATTCCCAAATTAGATGGCCGTTTCTCATTTTGGTTGGGTCTTGGTTAAGCTTTCGAAGATAGCAATGCTGACAAATAAGCAAATATCTCGAGGCTCACTCCATCGACCTCAAAGGACTATGTATCTTCATATCCTTATCAAATGACGGTTAATAAAAGCACCTTTGCTTCAAATATAGTTATTGTTTGATACACGTCAAATTCGAAAAATATTCTGTCCGCTGTTAACTTGTAACTCGAATATTTGCCTGACCTCAAATTAGCTTCTTCTGTAATTGCAATGTTTGCATAACTATGTATTTCCTACATTATAGTTATACAGATTTAAATTCCAGGTTATCGCTATGACCTCAGCATTGCTTCTTTATTAAAAAAAGTAGACATTAACCTTCCTTTTTATTAAAAATATTTCATTGTTGTCCGTTTCATAAATTGTAAACTAAAAAAATATTTTATCAATTTAGTAAAAAAAAATTGAAAATAAATTTTAATTCTATAACTTTAATAACTTAGGTATATATAATTAATAACGTAGACTTCATTACCTCAAATCTTTTGTCAATCTGTTAGATGTAACATCGTTTTGATAATGAATAATTTTGCAAAGCGTAAAATCCAATGGTGACTCTGAATATTATCGTTTCATTTAATGTGCAATGATTTTACACAGAATAGTACGTTCCTTGACAGATAAGCTAATAATGGTTTGGAAGATAAATAAATAAATTAAACGTGAGTTTCAATAAAAAAATATAGGTAGATAATTAATGAAATGAAAATGAATCGAGTATCTAGGTAGTATTTTGACTTCGTTTCACGCAGGCGCTTATAAAGCCTTAGCTATTGGAGATCTTCGAAGGGGGTGAAATGTCGGCTTTCAATGAGCGCAGTCTAATTATGTCTTTTACCACTGTGAGATAATATTTCTTTTTAAAACCTTTGTAAATAAATACACAGCTCTTATTGAGTTTAGGACGAAAAAAATACAAAAAAAAAATGAATGATGCCATTTTTTAATTATTTACTTAATACTGTCTAAAAGTGCGTGAAATCTAAAACAATGTGGTCATAAACGACCTTAAGCGACATGGCCGATAAGTTCAAGAAGTTGTCACAGAATAAATAAGAATAATTTATGAATTATTAAATTCACAGAAACCACTTATTAAAGTGGTTTCTAAAAGTACACAATCATCTACCTAACTAGGCAGTGTCCGTACTAAGGTAGCCTTATTTGTTATACAAAATAATAGTAATAATAGTAGACAACGTTATTATATATTATTATACATATATACTCGTATACAGGCGTCCCAGGACCATTCCAGATTAAAATGATTTCTTAAGACGACATTAAAATTGATTTTGGTGTCGGAGAAAAATTGTAAACATTTCGTGGTAATATCAAATCGATGTTATCATATGTCCGCTCACAACGCGTAGGTAGTTAAACGCGCTCAGTCAAGGCTACGAGATATTGATCGCGTTTTGCTACGGCAAAGGCAATTTAAACCCGCGCTTTAATAATAATAATAATTTGGGGATGAATTATTTTCACATTTCGCGACACCCTGTATGTATATTTCGTTATAACGATAGATTTTATTTAACATTATATAAAAAAATATATACTGGTGAACTGGTAAAGTAAACAGGCAGTCGGCGCAATCCTTTAATCGAGTTATTCTTGACATGAGATTGAAACAAGTTTTTATACTAAAAAATTAAAAATTGTATGAAAATATAAATAACGTTGAACGTTAATTATTTTATTTATTATTTAATTACGCACTGAACGTTAGGTGTGCATATTGTCGTGTTCCCGTCTTATTCAATTGACCTACATTACAATATTTTCGCGCGGGAAACTACCCGTCGTTTATGTTTTTAGGTACACGACATTTGTGGTGCGCGGTCGCGACACGCCGAGGGATCTGATAATTTTTAGGTGACCATACTTTAAAATAGTTTAAAGTAGACTTACCGTATGCCACTGCCAACATTTCAAGAGTTTTAGAGCACTTGATTCCATTTTTTACACAAAATTTAATGCAAACTCTTTGATCCATGTTTTTCGACAGCAGAAAATCGCCGAGCACGCAAAACACTTCTAACCTTGATGCCTCTCCCAACAAACAAAAAATGCTATACTCTTGAAACTTTTCACAGATGTTAAAAACAAGTGTACCGACATAACAAAAACAAATCGAAGATTGAATTTGAAAAGTCACCTTACTTTTTGATCACACCTCGTATTTGTTTTATTACAAAGTTTTTCAATTTTATATCCCGAATGATCCCTTTAAAAGGATACTGCTGACTTTAAGTTCACCCTGTATGTAGTGAGCCTGGGTTCTGGATGTTTGAGTATACTTTGATTATTGGCGGCAAGTCGCGTTACAGGAATCTGACAGAGGGTAAGCAAATTAGTACAGAATCACTGACCTTTTAGACGCTAATGTCCTCGCCGTTCTACTGCACCTGGAAGCTTGGCTACTATACCACACTTTTATACACACACTAATGTTCGCGGTTGTGCGACCGGGCGATTCCGGGACAGCGCAATTGCCCACGACGCGAAGATCGCGCTCTCTTCCGAACGGAGTGGAACTGGAGACGCGCATAGTATAGACTGACCCGCGCAATTGAATTGGATCGACTGGTCGCGGTTTGGTTTTTGCATCTTTCTTTGAGTTACGCACGGAACTACCCTCAAATAATGTACATATTTTGCTTTAAAGGTAAGGAAGGACAGAGCGTACATTTTTTCATAGAGGTGAAGACATAGAAGTAGGAAATTATAGGGATTTATATAGGGGGGTTCCGAACAATATACTATATGCGACTATACGTTTATTATGATAAAGTTCGTTCAGGAATAGCCTTCCGGTCGTAAAAAATATTAAATATGATAAAATTTTATGCACTTAGTAGGTACCTACTTAATATATTAATTAATTTTTAGCTTTGTATAGAAAAAAAATAATAATAAGCGATTGTTAGTTATTTATTTATTTATTAAACAGAAATGGTACCATATACAGTATTTAAAACTTATCTGGATGTGTAGCCATTCAATGGGTTTTTGGGATTTTACCCGAAATGGAGGTCGGAAAAGTGTTGCTTTTGGGAAATGACGCCACTTCGACACAGGCTGAAGAATTTAATATAACATAAGTAAAAAAACCTTTTTACAGTTTATTACCTAATATGAAATGTAAAAATGTAAATATAAAAATAACACAAAATAAAATTGGAGTTGCCCGTTTTCATTGCGATGTTTCAAGGAGCTCAATGCAGAGGTAAATTTCACGAAGATTACGAAAAACAGCGACATTTTCTCTACGGCTTCTAAAATGAAAAATTATGGTCTCATTGACAAATAATGAGTCTCTGGTTTACCGCTTATAATATTTCTATCTCAGCCGCACACGCTTGTCTCTAAGTCCGCGAGTACCGCTCTTAAAAATAAATAAAAGATTGCTTTATTCGTCTAAAGAAATGTTTTTGCCTTTGGCATCGACGTGATAAATGCTAGATGAAGCATTTATTTAAAGATGCTTATATATACGTAACATTTCGATTAATTTACTTTATAGTTATTATAAGAAGGCGAGTTGCAACTCTTAGAAAATTATATTAGTAACATAGTTATATTTTTTTTTTAAATTAAATTAACTACTCGCGTATACAATTCAGTTAATAATTTTAAATTTATAAAATTAAACCACTTCACTTTTCACTTCACAATTCAATTTATTTTGCTTCTTAATAATACAAATTAATACCTAAACAAATTAAATATTATATTTTTTCCTTAAATTTAATATTAATGATTATATAGTACATATATAGTAGCTATTAGAGACGAGTCTTTCTCACATAATTTTCCAACCTATTTGTTATCGATTAAATATTCGTCAGCAGTTTATTATATTATTATTTATACAAGACCGAATGTCTAGGTATAATAAACTACCTATAATGCATAAGAAGTTCGCATTTTAAAATATTTGTTTTTTGACTACGAGTAGGTATTTGTTGAGTCCTTAAAACTGTTTGAAATACGATGAAAGACATGAAATAGTCTGTATGTGATAGAGATATGTATTTTGATGTGTAAATATTTATACCAGGACCTCAAGGATTTTTCGATAGTGGAGTGAATTGCCAGTTGATAAAAGACCGACTCGCAGAGAGAGAAGCTGGAATTGAATTACCTACTAAGTAACTGGCAATAAATATTTAAATTATTCATTTATTATTTAAGAACATTTTATTATTATTATTGATGATATCAAAATTAAATTTAATTGGAGTCAAAGTAAATGAATTATGATAGATTTATATTTTGTTTAATATTTCAATCCCCTTTACAGACGAACAATGATTTTTACACATCGTAACTGTAAGTCACGGCACTTAAATATTTTCTTTTAAACACGAGTTAACTAACGAGTGAGACTTATATTAAATTATTACAATTATTAATTTATATAATTTTTTCACTCACGTAAAATTTTGTAAAGGTTTTTTTTGTTAATTACCCTAACCTAGTAATACTTTCTTACCTTAGATAACGATTTTAGGTTAGGTTTACCGCCACAGCGCCGGGCCTAGTGCCCGAAAGTGCTGAAAGTCGAGTGAATCTCCCCCCGCATGCCTGGGCCACTGAAAAATGACACTGAAAAAATGACTGACACTGAAAAATAAATATGGTAATGTCAGCAAAAATATGGTATTGTCACCATAAAGTATGGTTGATATGGTGACAGCAATGATATTGCTAAAGTTTCACGTCGATTATTGTTAAACTGACTTGGTTGCAAGTATATTCATATTTCTCATTGTAAGTACCATAATTAGCTATTGCTACAATAATTTTTGCTAACAATAAATATTGTGTTTGCTGCTAGTTACTTAGGGTGGACTTGCTAGGTCGAGTAACATGAAAAGAGCACGTGATTTTATACAGTTCTTTTAATACAGTAAATCGTAAACCATTACAAGCGGTAATTAATCTTAAGAGCGCGCGATGTTGTCGCTGCGGTGGTCGGTCGGCAAAGAGGCCGGCTGTAGTGCGAGCCGCGACTAAGTGGGTGCCGCACTAGTGATGGGTCACCGGTAGTGGCGGACACCACACTCCTCCCTCCTTAAGACCTGGACCTCCACATCAGGGTTTCGGACAGCTAGTTCTTTGCAGGTGTCCGTGAGTTCGGCCGACGACGCAGATGGTAGCGATGCCTTGTCGTCGCTTCGGTTTGCGCATCTGCGCGCGTTGCCTCCCTCGACGGAACCTGCCAAGAAAGAGAAGAAATACGATCAGTAGGTGAACTTTCCCTGGGTCTCCTACTGGGGCGGTGGTCCTGTTGGGCTTCAGACAGTGGCGCTACTGAAACAAAAGTCAATTGGTTAACATGCCTTTTCCATATTAACCCTGTTTCGCATTCCTTTAAGAGAAACAGCCGCCTACCTATTTGGCGAGTGACATGGGCCTTTACCCATGTTACTTTATTGACAATTCTGTAGTCCTTTGCCATCACGATACAACCTGGTGTAATTTTCCTATTACCCCTTCCCTTCCCATTATAATATTTCTTTTGTTTTTCCTGCGCTGTTCGAACTTTGTTTTCTATTTGTTTTTCCAGTGGCGTTTTTACTTTGTGTCCTCTGGTTTTAACAAATCTAGCCTTGTTCTAAGCCTATGGCCTAACAATAGAACAGAAGGTTCTAAACCTGTCGTTGAATGTGGAGTATTCCTTTGTGTCATTAAAAAATTATTTAATTGAACTTTATAATTAGTTGGTAATTTATTGTTAACTAATAATTTTTTTAAAAATAATTTACAAGATTTTACACTGTTTTCGGCTTGACCGTTGCTCGATGGTGTAAATATTGCCGTTGTTAAATGTTTTATCCCGTTTTGTTCACAAAAACTTTTAAACTCTGCGCTACAAAATTGGGCTCCATTATCGGTTACTATCGTTTTTACGATCCCAAATCTAGCAAATAAATTTCTAAGTTCGTTTACTGTGTTTTGCGTATTTGTTGATTGCATTTCGGTGCATTCTATCCATTTTGAGTATGCGTCGCAGATTACCAAAAAATATTTATTATTGACCGGGCCAAAATAGTCGCAATGTATTCTAACCCAAGCGCTATTATCACATGGTCATGGTGTCAGTTCGCATTTTTGTGGTGTTGCCTGCACTGTTTTACACTCAAAACAATTTTTTACTAACGTTTCAATTTGGTCATTGATTTTCGGCCACCAAACGTGTGCCCTAGCTATCAATTTACATTTAACAATTCCTAGATGCGCGGTGTGAATTTCATTTAACACGCGCAGCTGTAAGTTTGTTGGGACGATTACGCGATCGCCACGCAATAAACAACCCTGTGTAAGACGTAATTCATCGCGACAGAAACTATATTCCGATGCAACATTTGTTGACGGTATACGCGCCGGCCAACCGGTTTTGACGTATTGACACACGGTCGCTAGCGTTGCGTCCTTTTCTGTTTCGTGCGCAATTTCGGTAGGAGTGAGCGGTATCAATGTATTGTCAGTTACGTACTGTAAGAAACAATCAGCTGTTCGCTCGTTATTGACTTCGCATTCTAACGGTGCCCTAGACAAAAAATCCGAACAATTATTCTCCGATTTAACGTCACTTTTCGACCTATCGATATTTTGTAACTGTTTAATCCCTAAACCGTATTTTTGTAAAAAAATTCTACCTAGTAATGTAGCCGTTCCGCTTCTCATTACATAGAATTCGAGTTTACGTTTTTTGTTCTGCCAACTAGCCTCCAGATGTATTTTACCTATCTGTTGCAGTTGCGATTTGTCATAACTCGATAATTTTACACTCGTTTTAATTAGCTTAACATTTGAAAATGATTTCCGATATAATTGCTCACTGATTACGCAACAACTTGAGCCCGTATCAATCTGTGCCTCTATAATTTTATCGTTCAATTTTATTGTTAAGTCAAACGGAATGGTATTATTTTGTATTGTATTGTCACTAATACACTGTACTAAATGTTGTTCAGTTGATTCTTCAACGAAATTAGTCGATTTAGTTTTATTTTTACTCCGGCAGACAACCGCTAGATGTCCTTCTTTAGAGCAAATCCGGCATTTGAGGTCTTTATACCTGCAAATTGCCGCATTATGTCCCTTTTTACCGCACACGCGACAAATTACCACATTTTTCGTGTTTTCGCCGCCTGTTTTTGTAACTACTTTGGTGCTAGAATGACTACTTTTCGTTATTTTATTTACTTCCGACTTTACCGTATCGTTACGTGTCACCGACGTACTTGCTTGAGCGGACAATGCAATGTGAATCGCTTCTGCAAACGTTAGTTTTTCGTCGTAAGAAAATAACTTAACTTGAGCTTGGCCTTTCTGAATCCCTAACACAAACCGATCTCTTAAACATTGTTCGAGCATATCACCGAATTTACACGTTACCGCGAGTTTTCTTAATCTAGCCACATAATCTGTTATGGACTCATTTTGATTTTGCGACGCGATATAAAAATTCGATCGTTCCCTGAAGATTGCTGTAACAGGTTTAAAATGGTTAGACATGCATAGTATTAAATCATCAAAAGATACCTCGTCTACCATCTGCGGGTAAGACAGGTCTTGTAGCAATATGTGGGTATCTTCAGCTAACCCGCTCAGAAATATTGCCCGTTTTTTGATAGCGTTTTTTACATCATTAGCCAACAAAAATTGCATTAATTTTCCCCTGTACGATTCCCAGTTCATGTGCCTATGATCAAACTCACTTAGCTGACCGAACATGGCTGACATATTGGTAACAGGTTTTTCAAAAAATAAAAAAAAAAAGCAATAAATGATTCTACGTTAATGATATACGAAAAATGGCTCTACTGTTACACTGTAATGAAAAAAACTAAAAAAAATGACTCTACTGATGACTTTAAAACTTAAGGAGGGTACTTAGCTAAGATTTTTTTTTCTTGCTGTGCCGACTCCTTCTCTTGACTGCTCGACCGGTCGCGGATTCAGCGCCTCACGATGTCGTCCAGTCTTCTCTGGATGCTCAGTCTTCCCCTTTTCTGGCTGCCGTTGACGCGTCGGATGCTCCCCTTACGAAGTCCTGACGTGGATCGCCGTGTCCAGTCCCCGACGTTGTCCTTGATCTTTGGTACCCCTTGCGATGCCAAAGGTGCTGCAGTGCGACCGACCACGTTTTTTTTTTCCTACTTTTACCGCGCGAGTAAACTGGTTTAATTTTTTGAAATTACTGCGTAATCCTCGTCGCCAGTTATTGTGTTTGCTGCTAGTTACTTAGGGTGGACTTGCTAGGTCGAGTAACATGAAAAGAGCACGTGATTTTATACAGTTCTTTTAATACAGTAAATCGTAAACCATTACAAGCGGTAATTAATCTTAAGAGCGCGCGATGTTGTCGCTGCGGTGGTCGGTCGGCAAAGAGGCCGGCTGTAGTGCGAGCCGCGACTAAGTGGGTGCCGCACTAGTGATGGGTCACCGGTAGTGGCGGACACCACAATAAATTTAACGATCAATTATTCAGTCACACCGCCATTTTGATTTGAATCACAAAAATATAAAATGGCAACAAGTAAAAATAACAAAATATTCTGGTTGCTTTTACCAAATTTCCAGGTAACGTCATTTTATTTCGTCAGCTGTTTACCCACGACGCCATATTGTGATTATAGCAAAATATTTTGTAATTATATTCTCTTGCTGTCATAGCAAGACATATAGTAGATCTAAACAAAAGTTATTTAGCATTAATCAATCTATACGTGCAACTATACGATTTGAATTATCACATGTTCGATTAGCAAATTTCTTGATGCGGGTAAAGTTTTTTAAATCAACAAACGTTTTACTAAAATATTTTTTTCAGTGTTGCTTGTCAAAGAAGCTATCAAGGAACACGAATAAAAAGCTATACTAATACATATCTCCTTAGCTCAAATAATTTTTTTAAATTTTATTTTAGTATGGTTACCATAAAAACGTATAATAAATAATTAAATATATTGTCTCCTCAACATAGACTCTCAGTCTATACCATTAAACAAACGAGAATAAAATGTTATATCTAAAAACTCAAACAGTTGCCTCTCATACAAATAATGTGATGTGATGAAGCATAAGATCTCGTAGGTGCAATCGATGTCTCGGTCTCGCGTGCTAAGAATTAATGCGATGAGAATATTTGTTTGCCTAAAGATCGCCCCCCGAATCCATTTAAAGGGATATTAATTAGTATCCCATTAAAGGAGCCCATTAATAACGCCATGGAAGGGTGCATGATGTTTAACATGGCATAGAATGGACGTCAGACTGATGTATGGCTCGTGGGACTGGGACTGGGACTTGTATGGGAGACCGACTTCGGGAGGAAATTTCGTCTGCCAGATGACATTCGAGCGCAACGCGCTTAGCTAGGGTGACCGTCAACATTTTCAGATGAGAAACCTATATCATCGAAGGCTTAGGTTCAGGGTCAGGGTCTGGCGGCGAGCCAGGTGTCCAGGTGTCGAAGGACTCGAGGAGTAGTATTCCAAACGGGGTCGGCCTGAACTGCGTTATTCGTGTCTCTATCGATTAATATTGAATAAACGGTTTGAACAGGTATAAAGTTATGATTTTTTTTAAATTTAATTGTAACAATTCTTTATCTTGCTTGACTTCAAAAACTACCCACCAGATAAAATTACAATTGTTTGTAAAGGTAGGGATAAGTGTACCCTTTGTGGTAAGTGTGTAAATTTTAGGAAATGTTAGAACTGGTCTGCGCTTTTATATTTTATAATTTCCACTCTCTTTAAAGTAAATTTGTAAAGTAAAGTAAAGTAAAATGTAGTTTGAAAACATTATACCTACTACATAATAATATTTTTGTAAATAAGAAAGAAATTCATAACCGTGGGTTTTCCCATAACATTTTTTTTTTTAAATTAAATTAAATCATTATTTATTTTTCTATATTGAGGGTTATTAACACTTACTGAACCGACACGGCGACCTGCGAAATTTTGCACAATTTTTTTCTAAAATTTTGTTAAATTTTGTATCGACTTAACATATCGACAATAAAAAAAACCATTCGTTCCATTATTCAAAAACCTTGGTTTCGTTATAAGACCATAAACTACTCCACAGTACAGCTTCTCTTATAACACTTTATAACGCGTTTGTTAGAAGAGTTAGAGTATGGCTCACAAATATGGTCACCGCAATATAGAATTAATATTAGTCGCATTGAAAATGTTCAAAAACTATTGGTAAAACATCTTAATTTCCAAATATTTTCAAGTTTTTCAACACACGCTGATGGAATTAATCATTACAAGATGACCACGCTTGAATTTAGGCGTATTCTCAATTTTCTATAATAATCATTAACCGATTCAGTTCAATTCAGCCAGAAATTCCATAGCATCTACTTGATTGGAAGCATCCCGTTCAGAGTTTCGCACTTTGCCCGGCGTAGTACTAACCATCCACACATAAAGAAACATTCGGTCCAATCCATATACTTCTTTTAAAAGAAAAAGGAGTTATTTATGCATGAAATTCGTAACGTGAGTTTTAATAATAATTAATCTAAAGGTATAAAATATATAAATACTCAAACTCAAAAAAATGATGTATGTAGGAAGGCTCTTTCCCCTATTATAAGTAAAAGAACAAACACATGAATGATGTTTGTAAGTTCGTTTGAATTTCTTTATTTTTACACTTCAAAGTTCTAATTCTTCGGTGGGATTTCTTATGGATGACCTAATACTTGCAGCCATGTGGTGTTTGTTGGTCACCCTGCCGCAATGTGACAGCGGACGCCTGCATATCAGCGCCGTGGGCGTCCACGTCAATGCGATGATCTCCTGCGGTGGTTTCAAATGCGTTTATGCTAATTTCATCTTCACTAAACCAAAGCTAATAATCAATGACTAATGTTCAATCAAACCGCTCTGCAATGAAATACCTGCCTAATCTAAGATATCTGCTTTAAGTATTTATGAATGTTAACATTGACATTCAAGTAGGCACTATCTAATTGACAGTATACAGCGCCGAAGGGGTTTGGAGAAGAGGATAGGGTCTACATTTGAATTTCTCGGTCATTCGTGAGTGGCCACCAACCAAGGAAACCAACGGCGGTGTATTTCGATGATAAATCGGGAGATAGTAGGGAATCATGCAAAAAAAAAAACACTAGAATTCTCGAATTTTCGAGCGCTGGGTGGCAAAAAGGGATAAACAATAGAAAACGCTAACATGATATGGACTATAAAAAGTAAATTTATATCTTTTCTTTAAATTTAGTTTTTAAAGTCTGACAAAAAAAAATACACTTTGGGAACTAAATGCATCCCTATGTCATATATTTATTAACCAATAAATAACCGTGCTCCAAATAACCATTTGGAGCACGAATTTATCGATACTTTAACCTACCTTTTCCTTTAAAAATCCTCACGTATTAATAGCGATCGTTCTCAAAAAATCAATTGTTTTTGTTACCCGATTGAAAATTATTAAATAATTTTTTATATAATATGTTTAAAAATACTGACCTGCTCGCAAAGTTACCTTCCCACTACTCCGTGAGAGAAATAAACCTACGTACTCGTTCATGGCAATACATAACAGAATTTATTTATTTATTTTAAGAAAACACCGGCTGATATAAAAATAAAATTACAATAAAAAATAATCAAAACATAAGCCAATGATAGTTTCCTCCAAACTTAATCAAATAGAAAAATACATTCGGGAACGAGGACGGAGGAGTAAGAGGGTTGGGAATTTACATAATTACCAGAATATAAACTACAGCATAAGACAGGTTGGAGCTAGAGTAGACACCCTCTTGATTCCGGGAAGGTAGTGTTGAATATGTCGATGGCGTTCAACATGCCGTTGTAAAGTTTACATGCTCGATGTGTATATGAATTCTGTGTATAATTCGTACTAACCGTGACAGATGGAATCACACCGGCGGGTAGGTCTAGATGGAACCCGGCAATCTATAAGCCCTAAAAGATCCGAGCAGTCGATGACAGTAATACCGTAACCTAATACCTTACCCCCGTACTTAATACCTGTACCTAATGCAGTATATACCATAGGCTTCTTTTAATAACGTTGCATTGTTGACTCTTCCATGTTGTACCCAGCCCGATGATGATAAAAAATTGACTCCTTAAACAAAATCAACCTTTCTATATTTTTTATGTAGGCGTTATTTCCGCCAGTATTACTAGTAGTAAATTTTATTACCTATTGGCTACATTAACGATTTAAAATATGGTGGCTTTCTACGCAAAAACTCGAGTTATAGAAACTTTATATCTTGATAATCTATTTAAGACTTTCTGAACTCAGTGAAAAAATAATAGATATCGCAGAATTTCCAAAGGATTTGTTCTTAAATCATATGTAAATCTCAATTGTTTGCTAATTTGCGTGTGGTCCATTTCCTGAGAGTTTAGCGAGGCTGACAAAGAAGAGATCTAAGAGGATTACTTAAAGCTTTGTTGGAATTTGTAAGGATGATGTCAGGATTCTTCCCGCCTCAAGTCGACTTGTTGACATTGTGGCCAACGAAAGCTAATTATATTCGACAAAGCGCGGTTTGTATGTTTGTTTGTTTGTTGACCATTTGAAGGATGCTAATCTCTAAATGTTCAAATTATTATTTTCTTCAGGTCTCTTTATTCAATCCACATTGTTGAAATTTTTCAACGGAATTTTTTTTTTGTATAATATTTGACAGATTCTTTTAATCAAAATGGCGAGAAGACGGAGGTATCTCCAAAATGTTTTTTTTAACATTCTTATCTACGACATAAACATTTTATATTACCTCACTGAAAGTACTTGAGATTCAGTGAGTGGTTTATCCGCATTTTATATTAAAATAAATATATATATACCTGGTTAATATACAATACTGTTGCATTATCATACTAGTACATATTCAGAATCTATTAAAAATTCTTAGATTCAATTTGGAAATTTTAGTTTCAATTTTTTAACATTGGTATTGTTTTCTTTTAATGCCTATATAAATATTTAAGATTTTTAAATCTATTTTTTATTTTTATTATTATTTTAACAATGTAAGATAATAAAATGTAATATAAATACATCGGTAAAATAAAAATAATTAGAAAACTTGAAATAGTTAAGAGACATCGTATTCGAAAATCAATTCGGCAAATCCTTCCCAAAATGACTGACTTTTGTTTTAAAAGTGACATTTAATTTGAACCTTCGCGTCCAGTCCAAATAACTCCAAATCAGCATTTCATTTCTCATAGGCATAAAAAAAACATCGTCTCAATATGTATTCAATTCATTTTCCCATTTAATTTAAAAACAAGTTTGTCATGACACCTGTAGCTATCATATAAAATCGACTGCTTCTGAACATTGTTTAGTAGTAGTAAATTATCTAACCAAAACCTTACGTCTTTCAGCTAGGCCATACAGGCGTCATTAACGGCAACTTTCCCCCAAACTACTCGCGCTTGTGGTACTAACTTCTTTTGGGTTGCTTCATTTCCTATCTCCATTTGTGCCTGCGGTACTTTTAGCCCATTCAATGTCCGTTTTAAATAGCTATAAAGGCGACAGTGGGTTATTTTTTAGGTGTGAGTAGATTAGAATACTAAATACATCCAATGGCATCATGACATTCTTTTAAATCATCATAAGTTTTAACACTATTTTAGTTTATTTTTTAAAAATTCTGACTTACCTTAATAATGAAACAACTCTGACATAATATTTCATTTTAATAATTATAATTTGGCACTGAACATTCTTTTAGATTATTCTATTTGCGCACTTAAATGAGTTTGTATTACTTTTAACTGGCCAGTAATAAATAATACGTCATATTTTTTAAATTAGAATATGATAATGAGCGCTCTATCGAACTGTCAAAGTCTCAGCCATTAGTACTAATTTATAAATATATTCCGGACAGTCTCCGGTGTGAACTAAACAGTTATGTTTGTTTTTCAAGAGCATTAATCTATATACGCACACAAAAAAACAACTCTTTCGCAATTGTATTTTTCGAGTTAAAAGTTGTAACAGATATTTAAAAAGACGGGCGGGAATAGGACATGTTTATACATGAATATATTTACTTTTTGGTTCTAAAAATTAAAAATGTATATATTATATTTTTGTAAATGTTATTTAATATTCGTATCAAAAATATAAAAGCTTTTTGTATTTTTTCTAGATAACTTTTAATTATTAAATACACCGTGTCCCGAGATCACTCCAGCAGAAAAAAAAACCAGCTGATAGGCCCTGCGACTTTGAACATGATTTGGATGGAAGACATATTAAAATTCATCATGGTTCCGAAAAAAAATAGTAAACTTTACGTGAAAATATTAAACGGTTGTTGTAATACGAACACCTAGGTCAGATTCAGCCGTTAGCGAAAGACCACGAGAATATGGAAAAAATTGGTAGGTGGTAGGTTGGCCTGAAGGTACGAGTAGGTCGGTCGAGTGGCCAAGAGTGGTCCTCCTGCGCCGGACGGCTGGTCGCCTGCGGACTCCAATTAAACAATTATTATATAAATCAACGTAGGCGAACCCAAATTGCGGTCGAATGCGCTAAAGACCTCTCAGACCGGCAATTAAAACACGAATGAGTATAATGACTGCGCAGGGAGTTCCTGGCCGTTCTGCGCATTACACGCTTCCCGTCGCCTCCCGACGCCTCCCCGCCTCCCCGCCTCCCCGCCTCGGCTACCGGACACAATGTGGCCTTCTAATCAGCCCTATTTTTATGCAATCATATATCCGTTGGGAGAAATAACCTTATTTATGCTAATGACAAGCATGGTCATGTCTGTTCGAGGGAGGAGGAAAGGGTTCTTGAGATTCAGTTGAGGGATAATTGCGTCTCAGGGTACAACAAACGATTTGCTGGACATCCCACGTCGTAGAACCAATTACGGACAAAATGAACCCATTTATAGAATGTGAAAGTATCTAGAAATTGATATATTTAATGTCAACTTAGTGGCGTTCAAAAAACTTCTCATAAACCAAACTTTTAATTAAAACCCCTTTTCTCTCCCTCCCCTCTCTTCATTTCTTAGGTTAAACACTAATTCTATACTCACTCGGTATGAATATTTAATTGGTTTTATTTTATACTTATACGTACCATTATTTTTATTGTTTTATTATTGTGTACACATATTTGATTGTTTTGTTACGTAACTGTTTTATTTTCCTAATAAAGATAAATAAATAAATAACATAAATCTATTAAAAATATCTAGCGAAGTATCGGAAGTATCGATCAATACATATTTGTAGTTATCGCACCCGTAGCTACTTTTTTTTTTTGATAGATTTTTACATATTTAAGCGTTAAAGCCAACTTTGCCTCATCCTATATACGAGTACATCATAATTTAGACATATTTATTTGATGTATGCAGTCGTTTAAGATCTCTGCCTTACCGAGTGTGCATTTCCCTAATAAATTTATGAGTATGAGCAAAATAACGAATAAATTCCCTTAATACTAAGTGATAATAAAAATAAAAAACCATATTAAGTGATATTTACCTAAAATTTGTCATAAAAAAAAGATAACACACAATGTACTCTACCTACCGATAGGGGTATGCATATCATGTCGTACCTCACCTCGTGATAAACCTAATTAATCTAGTAAATCCAACTGAGTGGCGCATTTTTTTAATACCTAGAATTTTATATAGAATCCCCGAAGAATGTTCACTTAATTTGGTTTATTCTAATATCAGTCGTAAATTTAATGCATGCAATTTGAGATCATAACAAGGAGTAGGGATTTCGGATGTTATTAGAATTTCGCCGAAGATATACTAAACTCTAAAGCGTATAGTATTTTGTAGACACAAAATTTATCTACGTTTTACGACATATTATAAAAGATAAAATATATAGATTTAAAACCCCGAATCAATTCCATTCTTTTTTATTATGCATATTATAAATAAATTTGATTAAAAGCATTACGACGTCAAGAACTTCATTACATTTACAGCGAGCCTCTGCGACATAATCCGGACACGTTGTAATGACAGCATGATTCTGCTTAGAGTGGTTGCAATGGTTGTCACGAGAATCAGATCGGATAACTATAACATTATTTGTTATGATTGTAAAATATTATTTGATTTGACTTCATATCACCTGAAATAAAATGCGATTTGCCATTAATTAAAATATACAATAATAACATTTTCTTATCTTTTATATTCAAATTAATAATTATAAATAAATACATAATGTTAGGTAATAGAATGTTCAATCTGTGATCTCTACCTACATACATTATTTTGACTGGCAGCTAGTACTTTATGTATGCCATTAGGATTGCATCGGAGTGATATAAGCAATGATTATTTCACTGCACTTATTACCACCAATATGCACCTAGATAGCTACAAACATTCCGGTGTGAAACGGTAGTGAAATAAACGAACGTCCCTTATCGAAAAGGTTATAATGGCGTCCGTTAGACCTACGCGACATCTTCACAAAAGCTATAATGATAAGTATATAATTGAAAATATATACTGTTTGGGATGGGTTGCAAAAATGGAGGGGTTACCCCTCCCCTACGACGTCGGTTTCTTTGAATTGTGATGAGCAATTAAGGCGCCTACATACCTGAATGCTACAAAAATGCAAATTTTGCAGGTTTTCAAAGGCGTTAGGAGAGATATACAATAGATATAAGGAATCTAGTTTATTTACATTAAAGATAATTTATTATTCTGGGGAATTACCTATGGAAATTTCTTTAAATATTATGCAAAAAATATATATAAAACATAACAAAACCACTATGTTTTTGAAATAGCATTTTTTGAAGTCACCCACTTCTGAAATCAGAAACATCCCATATAAAAACAATGTATTAATACGTGAAGGGAAAACTTCGAATTCCTTTTAAGACTATTGCGCGTTCTGAGGAGGGTGAGATTTGGCACGGTTAAAGTTTATATGGAGTAGAATTGTAGATAACTAAAGTTATCTGCAATTCTGTTATTCTGTTGATGTATTTATATGTGTTATAAATACATTAAATTTAATAAAATAAAATTTTCATACTAACTGACAAATTGAATGAGTTTCGAGCTGTGAATTTTGTGTGATTTCACACGTTTCTTTTTCAATAATCTGTCAAGGCAAAAAAGCACAATTATTATGTGAAAAAAAAAGTAAGTAAATTTTATTATACAAATTAAACCCTGTATAATCTTAGTTTCAGTAATTAATTTTGCATGTTACATTTTTAATTAAGGTAGTTTATTTTTTTTTAACATTCAGATATTTGCACCTATCTTCCATTATACCTTCACATAGAACTGACATGAGACACAAAGCAGAAGGAGGAATATTATTCTCGTGAAAGTCGAAATGATAAAAACATAAATGCTAATTTAAATAGTGTAAATAGTATTACAAAATATTTTTTTGAGGGACGCATTTAAATGAGCATTGAATGTTATTCTAAGAAATTTGAACACATTTGATTGTGGATTAATACATTTACAATGCAAGTTTTGCAATACAAAACATTTCGAATCTGAACACATATTAGGTGAAAGGCTGCATTCACTGGTACTAATATATATATTTTTTCAACTATTGATAACATTAAAATTTAAATTTAATAGGTATTGCCGGGAATTAAGGCAAACAACACACGCTAATGGCGTATTTGTACACACTCGCAGCTAGAAGTATTATATAATATATAGTAGTATATTATTATAATTATAAAGTTCAGTTCCAAGTGTATATTAAACATAAAAAAAAGTTTAATCATTAAAATAAACATGAATATTGTGTATATATGTTATATTGATATGGTTGTAACCTATGTTTATATTGGGGCCTCATTTGCAAATCCGCCAGAGGTCCCAAATCCGGCCCTGATTGCAAATACATAAATGTTTCCTCCATTATTTTTGGCTTGCTGGGTAATTTGTCTCGTTTACTTAATTTTTTAATCGCTTTTAATTATGCCGATGGATATAAATGGTTTTATTTTTTTTTATTTTTTTAATGTTAGGCCTTTGTGACGCACACATATTTCTACAGTAAAAGATTATGAATTAATTTTTTTCGTTTTTCATTAGGTATGAGTTAAACTTCATCAAATAAGAAGATTAGTTTTTGACTGGAAATTTCCAAATTTTTAAATTAAAAACCTAGTGAAAAAAGGAACTAATTAATTGTTATTTTGTAATTAATTAATTGTTTGTAATTAAAATAAGTACAAACCCTGGGTTTTAAAAATATTGTTGTTAATTTTTTTTTTTTTTTGAAGAATTATTAGGTAACCAAACCACTTACGACTAAATTACTTGTGAGCCTTATATTATTTTAAGAACCATAATATTAACTGAGAATAAAGTCATAATACCTACTTAAATCTATCTTTAAACTATACCAGCGAAAAATAAAAGTGATCCAGTGACATGCAATGGATTTTACACTATTGGCATCTAGCAGATAATCTTTTGGCTTAGCCGAAACAAAAAAAAAATAAAATAAAACAAAAGGCTGTTTTTTAAATATTTAAATCGCTTTTTATAGGTACGAGTATATAAGCAAAGATATGTCCCTATAGAAACTGTAATATCAGGCGGGATATTTGTAATATAAAAGGGCATACGACACTTTAGGAGTGGCTTTTATTTTTGAATTAAAATAAATCATACAAAATATTATTTCGACCAATATTACTTATTTATTTAAACTAACGTTAAAATTGTTTATTTTTAATGAGTAGGTAGTTATTGTCACAGAGTATAAATTTATTATCGAAATGCATTGTTATGCACGTGAATGGAAAGCCAAGTGTTTGAGCTTGGAAACGTCCTCCGAGAGGATTGGTTCCGGCTGCGAGTTGCTTTTATCTTAATTGCTAAAACCGCACTCAGAATTCTATTTCGAAGCGAGCAAGCGAGACAAACAACTGCAAATGTTTTCCTTCGTTCTTTTGTTCATTTGCAATAATATGTTTAGATTATATATTTTACCGGGAACACGTTTCAAATTAAAATATATGAGCGTATTGTTTGGCGCTGATAATAGGCTTCAGAGTAGCAGCTCTGCGACGTAACAGGGGTTCTTTGGCGCGCTGTTATGAACTGCTAAGGCGTTCTTTTGTTGCGTTTTATTGGTACAATAAAAGCAGTTAGCAGTTATTGCAACAATAACAGTGATTGCGATCGCAGCGGACCTCCCGCTGACCGCTGCTGGGAGACAAAGCTTAGTAGCGCTGCTCCTCGAGGAAGCTGTCCAGCTATTCTTCGCGTTGCTCCCGGAGATCCTTACCTACTCGTACCTACTCGTACCTGCGCTACAAACAAATTGAGATGTCGAGAAGCAAGGACGAAATCTATTATTATCACCTTGTAAATATTTGCCTTTACTCTTATTCTCAAACTTTCTAATTTAATTCTTACATCTATATTTATTTAATTTTACTTACTATATAAATCGTATAAAGGTACTATGATATAAAAAATTCGTTGTATAAGTCTTACGTGTCTCATAAATTGGATAATTAAAAGTGAATAATTGCGTAATGTCATAATCGTTTTATTTTCATAAAACCATGATATTTTTGAACGTAGGTACGTAGTTAGCTATTGAAGTGAAAAGGAAATATATAAAAAGTTTTATTATCCCGTTATATAAAATATAAAAACATAAAAGAATGCACAACATAAAACATTTACTGTAAAAAACCCTAACATTTTTGCAAATACAAATGAAAATCTTTAACTGCAGATATTACAACATTATTTTTAAGACAAATTTAATGACGATTTATATAAAGGAATACTTACATGGAAATGAGACAAAAAAAATAGGGTTAAGTATGTTTTATTAAGTTTTTTTATTGAGTGTTGAGGTGCTGTGTTTAATTAAATAATGATTTTAAAACCCGTAAATGTTGTAAATAAAGGGGTTTAAAAGCGACTTTATTGTATTTATATTGATTTGCATGCCGCTGCTCAATATTTTTTGGAGGTCGGAGGGAACAAAGGTGACCAAACATAATTTGTATCAAGAAGCTGGTCTGTCACTTTTTGCGTATAATTTTGTATGGGAAGAATGTACACAAAATATCAATGATTATTGGACACTGACGTGCGTGCATAATTATGAAAGTAGAAAATTAAAAAAAAATATTAGGTATATTAGACTAACTTTCTAGTGTGCGGAGCATCACACATATATAAACAAGGTTCTTAGAAATTACTAATATGTTTATGTTACTAAAACATTTGTTTCCTACCCGCAAAATACATCCCCGGTCTCACCCTTCCGCACCGAACTCAGTGACGATCGAGGAATTGAACGCTGCGGTTTGCCTTTTTGCCCAGTGATATTAATAATAGTGAAATTGGCGAATTTCAGACGCCAGTTCCAGCATCTGGACTCATCAGTGCTATGGTTGGCCGATTTCTTTGTATATTGGTGTATTCTTCTTTAACCCAATTTATTTCTGGTTAAATATACTTCAAAGCCTAAATAACTAAACACAGTTCACTGGTTATATCGAGAAAACCTACCAATTCTTTTGATAAATAGATAAATGTTTGAGAACCAGTCATAAAAGGAAGCCGTGCAAGAAACGAGAGTAATAAAACAATAAATATAAATAAATGTTTTATGCCTTCGAACTTCGAGGCGACGAGGCGATGAAAAGCTGAAAATAAACTCGAAACGTCCTTCTTCCGTTCCGCGGGTGGGTTGGTACTAGAGGCAAGGGGCCCTTCCCGATAACTGCCACTATAAGTTTATCCCTTCCTCTAACTGCTGTTTGGGATCATTTTTTCAAACGGAAACCCTGCTGATCAGACTTCATTGTTTATCTGTTACAAGTCTATAGCTTCTCGGAGTAAAGTATGAGTGAGTACCGCAGCTTCTTTTAAAAGATATTTCTTCCTTACTATTTAAATCTTTTTGATTGTTTAATCACTAGTTATAATTATGATTAGAATAGAGAAAATCTGTATATAAATACATATTTCACAATACTTTATACTAAAGACTAAGGTTAAAGTTAATAATGCAATTTTAGAAAACTCAATGTTGGGATTAAACCGGAATCCCTTTATAATTATTTTGCTATATGGCTTTACATCCTACATTTTATCAAACAAGAATGGCTAAGACTCTGTAGTAGTATTCTTTATATAAAAATAATCAAAGCTCAAATAAGTTTAAAAATAATCAAAGCTCAAATAAGTTTAATCGAGGTTCTTTTGTTCTGTATTTTTGTAAAAATCTTTTCTTCCTATTTAATTTATCTTACTTAAGCTCGTTTAATATATTTTATTTTATTGTTTTAAACTCATTTCACAAGCTTTTAAAGTTTCTATGTCGAGTTAGGTCAAATCTTGCAAGGTGTGTTAGAACCAGTTCCTCTTATGCTACGAAGTTGAAATTTGACATTTGGTTCAGTTCCGATGACAATGCATTTTTATGGTAAGCATGACCTGATTCCACACCCAGGAGTGGCTCCAGAAGAAGGAACTCCTTGACGGCCAACAGCAGAGACACGAAATAAAAGCTTGTTTTTAGAAATGTATTTTTACTATTAATTTTTCCAAATGGTTTTATTACTCAGTTGGGCTACCCTAGTTTAGGTATGTATACTGTACAGATACCTACTTTAATATATATTGTCTTTACATCATTACTTGTAATGTTTTCTGTTGGGTAACCACAATAAATAAACACAGAGTTAATATTTCAGTTTATATTTATTATAATGTGGCACTGAATATTCTTATAGATGATTCTATTTGCGCACATAATAGAGATTGTATGAATTTTAACTGGCCAGTCAGTAACTAATAAATGAAATACCTTACTATAGCCTTATTGTCATATTTTTCAAATTCGAATAAGATCGCGCTCTGATGAGTGCTTTATTGAACTGTCAGTTTCATCTATTAGCACTAGAAATTTGTTTACTTTAATGTAAGGTCTTTAAAGGAGGGCAGATGAACAGTCCGTTTTTTTTGAAAAAATGCTATTTAAACCTAGAATTTATTTGTTTAATTTAATTTAATATAATTTCAATGTTTCGTTTATTAGTGCTGAAATTTTATTGACTTCAATGTTTTATATCTAAACGGCTATGGTTTTTTTTTCAAGAGCATACTAAAAAACTACACATGAAAATTCAACTCTTTCACAATTACAGATAGTAGCTTCTTATTCATGAATGTATAGAAGCTTAAATGAATATAACTTTTCTAAATTTTTCAGTGTTGTCATTTATCTTTTCAGGCAAATTCCCACTATTAAAAAGCAAATATTTTATATATATTTTGACACAGAGAGGTTTCAAACCTACAAGGTTGCTTACCTCCTGCGATTCAATTAAGTCGCCATCAACGCGTTTATAGGAATTTTCATAAAGAATTTACATATAAAACTTTAACGAAGTAAAAATATATAAGTATCAAAACTTTGAGAGTCTGTAAGTATAATTTGTCATTCAATCTTTTTTATTTTATCCTCCGACAGTGCCAAAGTTTACATTTTTTATTCAAATACGAATATACTAACACATATAAAAACATTAATATATATATTCAGGATTTCACATATGCTTTCATATATTTCGATCTTTTTAAAGTCGAGGGGTGCCAAAATAGCGAAATGTTCTCAAACGGCCTTAAAATTGATGTATCTGGGCTCGCCTTTGGGTCTCTCGGGTGGCCCTTCGGGCCCACCCCGGGAAGTGGTCACCCTCCTGTCAGGCGAATGAGGGGTGGAGTCAGAACCCAACCCCTAACCAAGGACAAAAGAAGCCACACCGATCTCTCAGATGACTTCGATCTCGGCGTTCGAAAGCCTGCAACTACCTCGTTCAATCATAGCGTAGGCTAGGCACCTTTCATTGTATATAAAAGTGTTCGAATCATACTAAAATCACCTTTAATATAGGTAGTTGTTTATTTAAATCAGTATCTTGAACTAACTTGAGTTGGTATTAATCTTTGGAATTTAAATGAATTAAAATTACAACTTTTCAAAGATATTTCTTAAAGTTCGATTTTTTTTTCTGTGTGATAAAAAAGGGGTGCATTTATAACACAGTTTTTTAGAACTGATTTTTAACCTGTAGGACCAATAATTGTCAGTAAACGTAGGTCTATGAGTATCTAAATGGTAGAGATTATTTTATGTTTTAGATAAGTATTACTATCTACAATTAAAAGCGTAAAAAGCATGCCTCATTCACTTTTAAGGTTACGGACCAAAATGGTCAAAAACAGGTTGTTTTAGAATCATTTGAGGACCATTAAATGGACAGATAGGTACTTGGGTACTTAGAGTGTCGAGTGAGGATTCGTCGATGACCCGCAAGCCTTCAATGAAAATTCTCAGTCGCGCGGGAGTTTGGTTCTCAGCACGTTAGTTCTGGTTTTTTCCCTTCGAAATTCAGTCCAAATTGGAAGTTCATATTGCGGACAATGGCTCAGTCGTGCGAAGCGAAACGTTCCAGCCGGTCTCAAGAGGAATGCCGGAGCATAGTGGACAGAAGACACTGAAAAACCAGTGAAAAAACACTCTCTGCGCATGCGCTATTGAGATGTCAAGTCAAACCGTCGTCGCGTCGACGTCTTTTTGTTTGTAAGTAGCAACTGACGCTTAATTGTTATACATTATTATTGCATTGAGTACCTACTAAAGAGGGTTTGATCTGATCACTCGTACATAGATTAGGTTCCTGCAGCCTTATTGAGAAGCATTTACATTCGCTCATGGGAGAATGCAGTCTGCTTTCAAAAATCATTTTATCCTCATTTTTGGCTTCATTTTTAATTTTAAAAAATACACTAACATAAGGGGGGAAGTTTAGCAATCTTCTATAAATTTTGTTTTAAATTTATGAGTTCTTATATCAAAAAAAATAATATTAAATATATATATATAAATATATATATATTCTATCAATAAATCTAAAATCTAAAAACGATATTTAAGCAATACATTATACAATTTTACTATATGTAAACGATTTGCACGTAATGTGCATATATTTTACACTTTTCTTTTTATTTTAGCCATGACGATTTATTTGCATATATCCTACGTTGAACGCAAGTTATTCTTGTAAATATTCATTAAACCATTCACTTCTCACTCATTATAGGTCATAATCGTACATTTTCACTGTTTTTCATAATTATTGTTTCTTTTTTAAATCATTTATTTTCTACTTTAATGAAAGTTTGACCGTATTGCATAATCGCATAGATAGATAGGTGAGAGTGAAAAGCTTTCATAAAATACAGGCCTGCATTTAAACCAGCGTGCATTACCTCAAGCGATGCAACTATCTGTGCTTTCGGTATTAATTTTTCTTTGAACATTATGGCTATATAATTTGTTTAAAAATTTTCAATCTGTAAAATTATTAAAAAGCATTCGAATTTTCCTAATGTCAGTACTGTCAGACTTTTATATTAGTAATATAAATTTACGGCGAATGCCTATTATAACGTAAGGAATCATCTAGAACATTATACAATTTTACTATATAAATATATATTTGTATTTTCTGTGTTACATTTTATTTCATTAAATTGAATGTATTTATGACACATATTATAGATAATTTTAGCTTTCTGTAATTCTTTTCCATATAAATATTAACAATGCCAAATATCACACTCCTTCGTGCGCGCAATATGCTTAAAAAGAAATCCGAATTTTTTCCTTCAGGTATTAATATATAGATTATTAAGGAAGAATTCAAATACCACAAATTGTGGAAAAAATATGGTAATCCTAGTGACTATGCCAGTTCCTCTCTGTTGCGTTCTCGACAAAAGCACATTCAAAGAAATTGATTTCAAAACTATACTCAATACTCAATGCGAACTGAATATAGCAGCCTTTCCAAAAGCTTTATGGATCTTTATTAGATACACACGTCGCAGCCAAACATTCCTCGACGCATGTTTTACAATAATGGACCGGCTGAAGGTGGGACAGAAATATGTAACGCTTTCCGAACAGAAGAACTTCAAATCTGTCCCGTCACTTCAGATGCTTTACCTACCCGACAAAGCAACGGCGAAACGCCCTACGTAGAACCGATTGCTTGCGTTGGGAACACTGTGTTAACGGAACCTATAGTTTTTAAATATTTAAAACAATTAAATCGTTACAAAGACCCTGGAAGCGATGGGATTCCTCCTCTGTTTGTATTAAACTGTGCGACTCAACTAACCCATCCACTAAATTTGATGTTTAATAGATCATTAAATGAAGGAATATTTCCGTCGAGAGGTTATAATAACTTAATAGAGAATTATATGCCAATATCAATTCTTGCAGTTTTTAGCAAATTATTTGAAAAATTAATTTACTAACAATTTCTAACAGCCTCAGTGAAAAACAGCATGGTTTAATGCCCGAGCGATCAGTCGTTACGAATATGTGTGGATTCACTGATTACCTGATTAGTCACATGACAAGCGCATTCTAGTAGACGCGATTTACACGGATTTTTCTAAAGCGTTTGACTGCATTGATCATAGCATATTTAAAGTTGCCAGAACTTGGCATCCACGGCAACCTTTTCAGGTGGTTTTGTAGTTGGTGTAAACAAGCTGTTGTAGTTGGTGGCCACTGGTCAAACTTCTTCGATGCCTTTCTGGATTGCAACAAGAATCTCACCTAGTATCACTTCTATTTAACATTTATATGCTAATGCGAGTGTAATTTAATTTAATTTTAATCTTTACATGTATCTCTGTACTTTTGTCAAAACCTGTCATCAGTTAATTTTACAAACAACTGTATGTACCATTCTTTTTTCATATATTGTACGGTTGCTTTTCCGAATAAACGATAAATAAATAAATAAATGTATTTTGTGTATTTTATTTTATTTTGTGCTAAAAGTGACCTACATAATATGTAACAGTCAATGATAATGTTGCCGTATAACCTGTAACTATCATATATACAATGTAACTATTTATACATTGTTTCGTAGTAGTAAATAATTTAAGAGCCATAACGCACTCGAATTGCATTTTATGCATGTTTTTGAGGTCTACTGCCAAGATAGCTTTCATACCAGGCATATATAAAAAATATAATTAGATTAACTGACCATTTTACTAGAAAACCTTTAGAAATGTCTAATTTATACATAGAAATGTCCGCAATAAAATTCTACAGAAAACCTTAAACTTAGTTTTTTTTTAAATTTCCTTATATTTTTAATATAAATAAAAAACTGACAAATTTTAATTTTTTGATGTTGTCGACGGATGCTCGAAGTGCACGTGGCCGACACCATTTGCAAAGGCCGAATTTCAAGGTCACCTCACGATATACTGGCTCTTAACCAGACGTCTTACAGCTAGGCCCTGCAGGCGTCGTTCACGGCATTTTCTCCCAGGCTACTCGCGCCAGAGGTACCAACTTGTGATGAGTCGCTTCTTTTTCTTTCCTGCGGCACTTTTAGCCTATTCGGATGTGCGTTTTGAATGGCCGTAGAGTCGACAGTGGCTTATTTTTTAAGTCTGAGTAGATCAAAATAAAAAAAAACATGCAATGATTTATGAATAATAACATTCTTTCAAATAAAACACCATAAATTTAACATCATTATAACAATAAACCATCATTATAATGAAAAACAGTTGGTTTCATTTTGTCAAAGGGGTGCCGGGCACGCTGAATAGTCTTTCAACTCTTTGGAATATACTTACGTTGGAGTTTATATAAACTCTTTAAATAACATTACATTTACGTAAAAGAAGTCATTATTTTATCACAATATCTATATTATTCGACTGGTCCTCATATGATCTAATGAGCTATGGTTGATTTTCAAGAGCATCAATCTATACGCTTACAAAAAACAACTCTTCCGCATTTGTACTTTTCGAGTTGAAAGATGCAACGGACAGACGGACAGACGGACAGACGGGCAGATGGACAGATGTCGCCCAAAGGACGTGGATATTAGCTTCTTTTACATGAATGTATGTATAGAAGCTAAAATGAATTGAATCGCCGTACATTAGGTTAATTGCCGTATCGAAGGCAACACTAAATGCACTCACGATCGTCCCTTGAGGCTTGCCAGCCGTGCAATTATGTAGGCGACCGTTGTATTCCGAATTAGGTGAGTGGTGAGTGGCACTTTTCACCCCACCCGACTTACCAAATTAAAACAGTAGTTTTTCGCTAAGCTGTAAACGTTCAGTTGTAAATAAATAGTTTTAAGCACCTACCTAAGTAGGTAAGTACTATTTATAAATAGTACTTACCTAATTAGGTAGGTGCTTAAACGCACGAAAGTTTTCGGTCGTATTTCGTTGTTATAACAACGAAATACGACCGAAAACTTTCGTGCGCCATTAGATACGATATTTTATATTAGCCCATCTTTTCGCAAGTTAATTAAAATATTAATTAGAATTTTTCATGAGCATTTTTAAAGCTTCATCATCGCCATCTTCTCTGACTGTAAAGCAAGCAAATGATCTAAAACTTATCTACTATTAAAACAAAAAAATGCAGAAATTAAAAAAAATGTTTTCGAATGTATCTAAAAAATGTAGTCCTTGCACTGAACGTGGATAAATCGAATAGAGATGTTTTCACTCGCGAGTTTTAATCGACTTTTGATAAATCCTTGAGACATTCAATCAGCGATATAGCTACCCGCCTTTTCTCCTGTCAGTTTTACTTTTAATACTATAACATAAAAAAGGCCTGAGATTGTCCCAAAAAGTCTAAATAAAGGCTTTCCTTGAACTCTGGCCTAAATTTGTGATTCGAAAGACCGTTTTGTCTACAATTTTCTCGTTAGATGACTGTTACAAGGTTTCTATCTTTGTGGCTTTACAGTCTCTATAATCTCATGGACCGTTGAGAAAAACAGCTAGGGGGAGGGGATGAAGGGATGGGGGGGGGGGGCGTGCTGATAGACCAAGAAACCGTGAAAAGTGCGTGGGAAGATGCGACGTCGCGATAGAGCGAGATGACCAGCACACCTCATTCATTCCCTCGGAGCAACCGCCAGAGCGTGAACAAAAGGGTTACTTGCATTTACCTCCACTGTATTGGAGTGAGTGGAACATTTATGTTTACAAGGAAAACATGTGTACTTGAAAACATGACATGGGGTGATGAAGGACGAGGTTGTCTCCAGTAAGATCGCCTGAAGAATAGGTATTAATAAATAACTTTCCCATTTTAATATGCATCCAAAGACATCTCATTTTCCAGAATGGATTAATAGATATACAAGGAGTAAAAAAAATTAATAAAAATGTAAATTTTAAAAAGAATATACTTTAAAAAAAAATACTTAAAAATAAACCATTCCCACAGCCTAAACCGTACGTATTGTCTGAAGGTTAATTTTTTGTAACTTATATAGATGGAACTCATAAAAAGAATTGATTGAATTCTAATGAGGAGCTGAATTCTTTAACCGACTTCAAAATAACGAGGTTCTCAATACGTTATTTTTTTTTGACGTTTTGGTTAATTGGTTTTTTATATTGTATTTTTCAAGTTCAAGTTCAAGCTGTTTAATTTCGAAAAGTACGATTTATGTAGTATATCAGAAGACCTTAAAAGATAAAAAACAAAAAATATTGTAGATTAAATACTAAGAAAATTCAATAAATACTACAAAGGTTTGTTCAAAAAGAATAAGAAGCATATTTTTATTTATTTATTTAATATATTCTAGGGAAACATACAGCGTAACTTAGTATATAATACAGTAAATAGATAGTTATAAATTTGGCCAATTACATGAAACTACTATATAACAATTGGATTGAGATGTATGTTCACCTAAAACTGATTACATAAAAAAAAAGAAAATTATGAGAAACGTAAATAAAGTAGTTTCGTTTTTGCATATTTACACTTAAAAATAAGTGTAATAATTAGAATAAGTGTTGATTGAATAATTATATATAAGTGTAATAATTAGAATATAGGTTGTATTAGAGATGTTATGATAAACATTATTATTTAGGACTGTTACCCTCCAATTACATTTATGAGACGTGTATATTTTTCTTAGCTTATTTTTGAATAAATTCAAAGTACAAATAAAAATGACTAATTTCGAAAGATTACTATTATATTCATGGCATATAAATTATTATTCCTTAGTTTTTAGGTTGTTGTACCAAGGTTAATTTTGAAGTCGATTTTTTGTTATTAATTTGCAATTTAATTACATAATCACGTTTTGTTTTTGATTGAATATTGAACTTTAGCAATTTTATGCGAATAAGAACAAAAAAAGCGATAAAACACATTTGAGGTTAAAATACGCTCTCAGTAGAAATTCTCTTGTATCAAAGCTAAATGAATTATCTGTTACAGGTAATTCATTTTCGCGAATATTTGGTAAAAATTGAACCCCTATTTATTTCTAATTTCAAAAATTTGGTGGGTACAAGTCAGAATAGCCGCATTTTCTTAAGGATTGCTATGACCTAGGCCTTACACAATTATTTTGTGTCCGACTTAACTAAGCCAAACGTGCTTGTTAGAGTCATTGGAAACGGTGGTAATGAAGCGTTGAAAGTGGTGCACCTGTGTGCGAATTCGTCACCACGAGAAACCTTTTTTATTTGTATTTAATACCTTTTTGGCACTTTGTTATGTTATTGCAATGCATTTTCGGTTTCATCAACGAAATAAACAAATGTATACACACACATAGTTAAGCAATATTGGGACCTACCTAATAACTGCAAGTCTGAATTATTGGTAGAATTTTCTCAAAAATATAAATATTTGAATACTCTACCCTTAAAAACATTTCTATAAACTGAAAAAAATATGATATTGCTATTTATATTGATATGATTGATATAGTAACAGCAATATTTTTTATTGGAGTTACAAATCGATTATTGTTAAACTTACTTGGTTGCATTTACCATAATTTTGTAACATATTTCTCAATGTAAATACCATATTTTTTGGTTGCTAGCTATCGCTACAATATTTTTTGCAAACTGCAAATTTCACGATCAGAGCTGTTCAGTCGCACTGCCATTTTGATTTGAATTACAGTAAAATAAAATGGTAACAATTAAAAATAACAAATTATTACGGTTGCTGTTATCAAATATTCATGTGAAGTCGTTTTATGTCGTCAGCTGTTCACCCACGACGCCATATTGTTTTGTAATCATAGAAAAATCATTTTGCTAAAATATTTTTTATAGAAATATGGTAAATCTATCCAAAAAATATTGAATAATAATCAGGCTGAACGCACAACTATACGATTTACTCACACTTATGTTCTTTGGCAAATTTCTTGCTGCGGATGCAAATTTTTAAACAACCAAACGTTTTAGTAAAATATTTTTTTCACGGTAGGTGGGTAGAATATGTTTAGATTTCCTACTGGCATCTAATTATTATTATATTTTATTAAAAAAGTAATATTTTGTAATATTGGCTGTTTTGTCTGCGACAGATGTGTATCAAACAGCTAGCTGCTAATCATTCATAATTCGTTGACAGCTGGTAAATAAAAGCAAATTCCTCGTCGCCCCTTTCGGGCCTGAGTACCTACCTGGTGGTCCCGAACCCCTCCCTGTGGAAGTGACACTTCGCTATTTAATTGGACCAATGGCGTGTCGCGTCGCGTGACTCCGGTCGCCCAATCAGAAAGCGCCAAAGCAAAGCCGGAAGCCAGGCTATTTATTAGCATTGTTCGCGGCGCAGTACCATCAGATCAGCTGGGCGTGCAATCAGAGGGCGCCTAATAACAGAACTATACATCCACCACCGCCTCAGCTGATCGGCTACGACTTTGTGTTCTTGACACTTTATACAATTCTCTCATATAAGACCCGCTTCGCGTGACAAGTAATTTGTTTGAATGATACATGGTGAACTTTAAGTCAGCAGTATTTATTAAGGGGTGAAATTGTACAACTTTGTAAATGAAGCAAAAAAAAAACTAGTCTAAAAAGATAAAAGAAAGAGTCTTAAAAACATTTTAAGTATGGTCACCTAAAAAGTATCAGACCGCGCGACGCGTCGCGACCGACTGCATCGTCCACAACCGTACCTACTAATGACGTGTACGACAGGTAGTTCCCCGAACACTTTTTGAAAAACAGTTGGCCGGTTTCATGTCCAGAAACATCCTTTAAAAGTATACTGATTTTAAGTTCGTCCTGTATAAGTGCGGAGGTATATCTTTATTTATTCAAGAACCAAACTAAAAAACTTAAAAGTTTTTAAAAAAGTAGGCAGAAAGAAATATTATAATAAAAAATGTATAAGAATATTAATAGGTAAATACCACATAATTGAGCATAAAAAATTATGCCTACATTTAGAATAAAAAATATATTTTAATGGCTATTTGTAGGTCCTAACGATATTATTAGTAATTTAGAATTACGATTTATTGGGTAGTTACCTACTTACTTATAGCTGTTGTATGCGACACTCTCAATCTATTTTCAGTTTGAAACTTTTCGAAATATTTTAAAGTTCATTAATTTCTAGAACGCATTCTTCAATTTGATTCAACTAACTTCAATAGCATTCTGGTGCACTGAATGCCAATATTTAGGTGCCCATTGAATGCAAAAATCCTATGTACTGCAGCCGCGGTCGATGGGACCTAAACTTTATAGGGTTTATTATAGGGTCTAGGGTTTATTAAAGGGTTTTTTTATCTGATGATATAATAAATAATTACACAATAATTACAGACATTCTTTATTTTATTTAATATACTTAAATTAACAGACACGCAATGCTCATGATAATGTTATTTTAAAATTATGTGAATACTATTATATTATTTAATATTTATCCTAAAAAACTAGATTTCGTTACAGATTCCAACATCCAGATGCAAGAAACGCTCATAAAATAATTCTATCCCAATATAACAGCTACATTTAATAAAATGTTATTGTATGTACAGTGAATCAAGCCAAACTTAGTATCTATAGGTACCTTAAATTGTTTCTATAATATTACAACATGGATAATAAAACTTTTTTGTCGAATAAATATGTAATGTCTTATAAAAATCTAATAAAGTTGTTTGTAAGGCATCCTCATATTATGTAAGTGGTGTATTGTATTTAAGGCACAATTATTAATAAATATTCTGTGAATTTTCGTTGAGATCAAAAGTTAATTTAAATGTTTAACGTCTAGAAAGAATCGATTCGATCAATCTAGGTAAAATATTGTCATTTGTATATAATAACTGGGTTTTTAAATCACAATTTTTTTAAATCACATTCAATCAGTCCATTCTTTTTTTTTGTATCTAATGTCTTAGGCAGCTCATTTTTGTACAGTTTCCAAATTTAGGTACATGAAGTCATCAATTATTCAATTATAATACGAGTGATACAAACATATATAATTTATTTTTAATTCTAATGTAAAAATTCAGATATGACAAGAAGATGATTTCTTTGTATAAATAAATCTAACAGTGATTTGACAGTCTTAGATAACAGTAAACCTAAATAACAAGCGGATTTAAGGCCAAAGGTCATTCATTTGAAGGTACAAAGTCAAAGGATATGCCTCATTGCCTCAATTCAAAGGAAAAAGCTCGATTTATCAATCATCAGTGCACCCGACTCATCTCCATTCCTCCCAGTTGGCCCACGTAAGGGTAACCCGATTTGGCCTCTCCCGGGGAGTGCGCGTGGGTCGCGTAGTGACTGGGAGCTGCTGCGAACAGAGAACTGAGGACAAAGAACGGACCCAAATTAATACATTCACATAATAAAAAATTAGAATGACCGAAGAAAAGAGTCTAAAAAGTTGTACTAACAGCAAAAATGGCCCACGACGCCATATTGTTTTGTAATCATAGCCAAATGTTTTTGCTAAAATATTTTTTAACTACATCTCAAGAGATGCGTAGCAAGAAATATGGTAAATCTAACCAAGTACGCACAACTATGCAATTTGCTTACGCTTATGTTCGATTAACAAATTTCTTGCTGCGGGTACAAATTTTTAAACAACCAAACGTTTTGCTAAAATATATTTGTTAGATTGTTGTGTTGTTAATGGTTAATTGTAACATATAAGTACTTGTAATTGCAATTACATATAGAATATACATACATACATACTATATTTATATCACCTTCATCATAAATTATTTTTATACATACTAAAACCATACTTAATTTATTACTTAATTTTAATATATACATCCAAATGTCACACACTCACAACTACCACAAATATCACTCACAAATTACACATAACACTTCAAAAAAAAAAAAAATCTACTGTATACGTATATAATATTAATAATCTATATATATTTTAAGAACACTGTTCAAATTTTTATGCTAATCTTAATAGGTAAAATGACCGAAATCCAAAATTGGTTTTATATACTAGTAAAAAATTTGTTTGTAATTATAAAAATGTAAAACTGTGGATTTTTCAATAAAGAATAAATAAATACATAAATATGTTTTTGAACGTAACAGTAGTTACAATGTTATGAGAGGGAGGGGGGGGGGGGGAGTTTAGGGATTCAATTATAAAATGTTGTTGCTGGATATAGCCAATTGAAAGTGATTGCATGCATTTCTTGACCAAAACCTAGAGAACCCATTAAGTTATATAGGATGTTTTTTTAGAGGCGTGGTTTTCAATCTGGCACTACTTTTTTCGTAGTTGGTGTTTTTGACAGCTGTCACTTGATTTATGCTCAGTTTGGTTTACCATTTCATAATGAATAGACTTACTCCTGAACAACGTTTGCAAATAGTGCAAATTTAGAAAAAATCACTCTAAATTTTATTAAAATCACTCTAAAATAAAGTAAAAATCGCGTCGTGGGCCTGTGGCGTGGCCTCCAAGATCGTGCGATTTAACACCGCTGGACTATTTTTTGTGGGGTTATGTGAAGTCGCTTGTCTACGCAGATAAACCGGACACGATTAACGCCTTGGAAGAGAATATTCGGCGCGTTATTGCTGACATACGGCCCAACTTGCTGCAAAAAGTGGTTGAAAATTGGGCCTCTCGGCTGGAATTTGTTCGAGTCAGCCGCGGCGGCCACTTACCCGAAATCATTTTTAAAACATAATGGCAAACCCTTATCTTTATAATAAAACTAAATTCTTAGCCATAACATCAAAATATATCTCTTCTTGAAAACCACGCCTCTAAAATCATCATTCTATATTATTGTAAGTAATACGCTGATAATACTTTATAAAATGACATTAAAAATAAAAACATTTGATTAACATTATAACTGTTAAATGATAGCGAATCTTCATTTCAAAGCTATTACAAAGTAACTAAAATCTAAATTGCCTGAGCATGTTAATAATTATTACATTCGATTCCTACAAAAGTCGAGTGGAGTGAAAGAGTGGAAACATGGAGAAGGACCTCAATCGAGTGAGATCGAGGGAGAAGACAAGAGACGGCGTGAAAGAGAGGAAGAGAGAGGAAATGCGCTGAGGAAGCGCATCGCGTCTGTTATTTGGTTAATTATAATGAAATGACTACCGTATCGTCAAATATAAGGGGCCGTATAGTCGGACCGACACAACTTGGCTTTTGGACATTATGTTCACAAAATTCAAGTCATATTTGTATACAGGTAAATTTTTTGACATTCGATTCATAGTGGAAATATTTTTTTTTAATCAATTTTACATGACCAATGAACAATTAATCAAATTAAAGAAAAAAACAATATAAAATAGCAAATTAAAAGCTCGTACGATACAAAAAAAAAATATAAACTTTACGCGAAAATAGTAAAAGGATCATGTAATAACTTTGTTGTGAGCGCTAAGCTGTCGCCGTACGCCGTAACAGCATCAAGGCCATTATCGAATATGTTATCCTCTCGAAAACATCGCATCGCCGATATCTGAACATGGTTAGGTAGGTACCTACCTTTTTTCTTTTTATTAAAAGAATTGCTACTGCCATTTCCATAACTATGCTCAGCATACTTGGACTTACTCAACTTCCAAAAAAGTTCAAGGAAATTGAAAATATACCTCAATTCAAGAAAGCCATCAAAACGTTTTTAATTAGGAAAGGCTTTTATAACTGAGTGACGCTCAATTCCGGAAAGAATAAGTTAAAAATAGGTTTTTCTTAGATTATAATGTGGAAAAGTGTGTTATTTCTAAAATTAACTGTATATTGAAGTATATTTATATATTGTAATAAATGCTCTTGCTAAATTAGATTATTTTTGTGTAGGTAATATAAATGTTAATTGTTTTTAAAAATGTAAGGCCATTCGTATGTATTAAATTAGATAAATAGGACCTAGATTTTTACAATTATTTTGGACCCTACTCAACTAGGTCAAATGTGCCGGCGCTAGAGTCAGGGATTTGATGATAATGAAGCATTAAAAATGATATGAAACCAAAATTCGAACCCGAGACCTTTCTTTCAATTGTCCAACATCATAATTACTAGACTACCGCGATCTTCATCATCATTACTACTTACCTATCCATTATTAAAAACATTTAGCTCAAGATATTGTGATGTAGCTATTTACTTATCTAATATTATATTGTGTTTCAGGCGAGTATTATATATGTATAGCTAATAAATGTCATTAAATTCATTTCGACATCTATGTCCGTAATTTTAATCCTTTATTGAAATTTTAGATCAACCCTGGCGACGCGAGAGGGAGCGAAGGCGAAGGCGAGAGGGAGAGGGGTAGACGCGTGTCGGTGGGCGTGTCGGTGGGCGTGGCCTCGGCGCGGTAATTGATCAGCGGCGAGTGCAGTAATGAGAGGCTGCGGCACTTTGAGAGCGCGCGTCTGCGGCCGGTCGAAACACGCACGCGAGCCGACCACTCTAACTGCAAGGCACTGCGAGACATGCCGGCGTTGCATTGCGAACGGAACCCTCTTCTATTCAAATTGTACTATAAAACATTTTCAAATACACTGAAAAAAATATATGGTAAAGGCAATCATAAGTATGATTGATATATGAAAGCAATAAATTTTGTTGGAGTTATACATCGACTATTGTTAAACGTTTTTGGTTGCAACATATTTCTCAATGTAAGTACCATTATTTTTGTTTGCTTTTAACATAATATTTAGCCATTGCTACAATAATTTTCGGATGCCGTTCAAACCACAGCAAAATAAAACGGTAACAAGTAAAAACAACAAAATATTATGGTTGCTGATACCAAACTTCCAGGAAACGTCGTTTTATTTCGTCAGCTGTTCACCCACGACGCCAAAATGTTTTAACCACATCTATAGCAAGAAATGTGGTAAATCTAACCAAAAATTACTTTAATCAGTAAAATTAAAATTGACAATAATCAGTCTGTACGATTTTCTTACACTTACGTTCGATTATTTTCGAATATTTTTTTCAGCATATAAAACATTCGGTCCTTTGTTCCGGAAAGCCTTTATGATTTTACCGATGTGAAAATAATAATATTATAAAATGCTAATCCAAAATTTGTTTAATTGTATAAATAAGAAAGGTAGTCTAAAAATGGTTTTTTTTTATTAAAGGTGCACACAGAGAATCACAAAGAAATTCCTACAAATTAATTCCTTTGCGTCAGATTTTACCCTATACTTCTAATACATTCTGCACAGTTCACATTCACCTACTACTTACTGCAAATTACGTATTATCTTTTCACATTTTTTACTATCAACTGAGGCTTTTCAACTTAGGTAGGTATCTACTTCTTGCTACACCATTATAGTCATTAAAACCACCTCAGGTTTTAATGACTATATTTTAATAGGTTAGGTTAGGTTTCACTTCACTTCACTTCACTCACTTCATTTAGCTAACGAACAGGCAGGTATTTGCAGGTGTATTTGTTTATATGATTTCAATAGGCTGTTAAGAAGCTCGGTTTGAAGGATATTCATTCGCTCGCACTGCGAGGAACAAAGGACGGCAGTCGGTCGGCGGCGGGGAACAATGCGACACCCAACAATACCGGAGGCGGCGGAATTATCATGTCTTGGAACAAGATATAAATATTCAGCACTCGGTCGAACTAACTTGGCGGTAAATCGACTCTAAGAAACGCAGCCAATGTTGGGTACAGTCGGAGGTACAAATGTCGAGTAGTACCCTGATATTTATTTATTTATTAAAGGTATTTCACGAATAAATAAGTATACAAAAATCTATTTGATTTTTCATATTTTCTTTTTTAAAGTATGTGCAATTTAGTGTTTTTTATAGAAATATACAACTAAAGTACGCGTTTAAAAAATGAGAAAAGAATACTTTTATATTACGTATCTTGTTCCTTCCTCGCCGCTCCGCGTTGAGGAGGGTTTGAGGGCGCACTTGTCACAATATGCAATTATAATAAATAAGACGCCCTGCCTTTTTCGTTTGCTGAGCGAAAAAGGCTCTTGGATTAGTTTGACTCAGAACAAATCCTAGACGTTAGAACTTGTACATCAGAAATAAAAATATTGACAGTTGTAAATATATGTATTACATACAAGAACATCCTCGAAGATTAACTTTACCTTTTCTAATAATTAAGTACTATTAAAAAGAATACAGAATATTATACCTCATAGTACTGAGAAACTGTATTTGGGCTCTAGGTAAGTGAACTTTTTATAAATAAATTGCGAAACAATTATTATTAAGAATTAAGGCTTATTTCAAAATAAACAACCACACCACAAATATTTATAATTTTTAATGAGAGGGTACCTACAAATTGAATTTTTTTTTGAATAAACATCTGAGAATTAAAAACACTAGACTATCATTTAACATATTAAAATCGAGTCGAGTTGGATGTTACCAATCATGGTGGACGATTTGCTAAGGTCTGTTACCTTTCTAACTAGGTTACGTTTTCTAAGAAAGGTTATTTATAAAGTGTAAGTATAAAGACCTGCACAAAACCCCGTGAAAATAATATGTGTTTAAAAAATATTTTTAAGCACATATATACACACTGATATACTCATACACGCAAACGATACATCAACTTAAGTGTCTAAATTTAAATTTAAAGATTATATTGAATGTTTGCCATTAGCTTTCGATATAGATAGGTAGGTTCTCGCTATGTACAAACCAACGTTAATTGGCACGACTAATCAGCTGAGCGCCGGTTGTAGTGGCGAGTGCATTACCTATTGGCTGCGACTCGCATGCTTTGTGATTGTTATTTTAACTTGAAACAGCGCAAACAGCGCTCTTTGTGTTCGACACCACGAACAGTGCCCGTAGGCACCTCGAGGCACCTTGCCGCCTGCTCGCCGAAGGCGACCAACGCGATAAAATCCTATTATCCTTTAGAAGGAGACAATTTAGATTTTTCTTTTAACATAACTTATACTTTGCAACCATGACGTAGATTCATTATTAAATATGTATCTGTCCCAATTTAGGCTATTAAAACGATTTTTTACTTCCTGTAATCCTTACTTTGTGAATTGAGTTTCATTTACGCTTCTTGTTAAAAGTTTTTGTGTAAGTTATTGTTATTAATGATTAAAACAATTATTATTTTCTTTTATTAGGGTTTAATTAGTTTAACGAATAAAAGAATAAAGATGTTGATAGATTTAGTCAATAAAATATGCGTATGTCCCTATAAGTAGGTAGGTAGGTAAATATATGTAAATGAAAACGTCTTTATCTTGCTAATATAACTCCACCTTCCGTGCCCACGCCTGATAGATTCTATAGGGATAAAAGACGGACTGCGGACAAGTTATTTTATTTTATCTAGTTCTTCCTGGATCATTTATTTATTTCAGGAAACAATAGCTGATACAAAAATAAAACTACAATAAAAACAAACAAAACATAAAGCCAATGAGAGTTCCAGGAACGAGGTTCGGATTAGGAAGTAGAAGGAGTTGGGGAATTTACAGAATACAGCATAACTTTATCATATTATAATGTTATGAGATTGGGTAATTTATAGTAAAATATATGTATTACTTATGTCAGTAGTAACAACCAAAATGAACGCTTACCTGTAGTTGTCAGTCCATGCTGAGACGTCCTTGTTGTGACTTTGCCTCCAGTGGTCCGAGTAAGAGTAAGGGTCGGTATAGGCATAGGGTCCGGCGGGCGCCGGAGGCACCGGCGGCGCGGCGCCGGAGGGCGGCGCCGTGGCGGCCGCAGGCGTCGGCAGGGGCGCCGGCGCCTCCGTTCCGTATTGCGACCATTGCGCGTCGAAGGCTTCGAACTGGCTCTGGCCCTGCGGTTGGCCGTTATGGGCGTGAGTGTGCGCCTGCGCGTGCCCATGCCCATGCCCATGCCCATGACCTTGTCCGTGGACGGAGGGGAAGGCTCCTTGCAGGGACATCGCGTTGAAGGCGCTCAGCTGCTGCGAGTTGAGCTGCTTGCGGAGACGAGCGCGGCGATTGGAAAACCACACCTGCGAACAAATTGCTCCTGTTAGTCTTTCATTTACATCGAAATTAAATTACTTTTTTGATTAGTGTCTTTATTTTTATTGAAATATATAATATTCATTATTATAATTCTACCTAATAAATTACCATTTTGACCTTATACCTACCTTAATACGATACAATCGAGTTCTGATCCTAATACATCCAAATTTAAATATTTTCCCCTTTGATTTACCTACATGTTATTATTTATGACAGATGTTATCCAATCTATATACATAAAATAAAGTCGGGTTAGTCACATCATTTAAAAGTCAAGAACGGCTGGACTGATTTTCATGACCTTTCATTTGTTGGATTTGTCTCCGCCTCAAATAGCAGAATAACTATTAAAACATCGGAAAAATCACAAAAAATAATAATATTAAGACAATTCATTTTCTCATACATTTTGTATGAAACGGTTTTATATTCTATGGAATTTTATGTTTAAACGGTAAGTCGCCTTTGTGAGGTTATCACATTGAGGTTCATTTTGAGTATTCTTAATAAAAAAATTAATTCAGCTAATAAGTTAACACAATATTTTTTTATTCTGAGGCGGAACGAAGTTCATCGGGTCAGATTGTTATTAATATAAACAATTGCATAAACTTACGCTCATCGCTGTCAATAATTGGTGACCAACAGTTATTAAATTTATACTATTTTCAAACTATTTGGATATTTTATAATTGGCAAGGTGTAATATTTACAGATTCTTTTACAACAGAAACTTTGACGCCTCCTGTCTGAGGTATGTTTAGTAGAACACTTTACCATCAGCAATCCACCTCATTGTGAAAATGGCCTACTTACCAATTAGGTTAACACAAGAAAAAGAATCATATTTATAGTTTAAGATATTCTAGTTAACTGATAAACCTACCTACACACATGCATTCTAAAAAAAGCTACATTTCGTATTAGCATAGTAATATTACAAAATACTATCAGATACTCAACGAAAAAAGGGAGGTTATAAACAATTCTAAATAATAATTATTATTTGCCTGTTGGCTAAGCATTGTTCAACTTTTCCCAAACATTCGGAACATCAAATTTTCAATTTGCTTTCTAGTCACAAATCAAAAAACATTTTTATTTAATTATAGCCGTCAGTCACCTGGGCATAACATAACAATAAATAACGTAACGGTGGAATGCAACGGAGGCATAGTCAGGTACGCCGGTATCATAGGCCATATGTCAAATTAGAGCGGAGATCGGACGAGCGACCGCAGGTCCAGAATTACATCATTAACGGAAAGGCTTCCGAACAGGCGGCGACCCATCCAGCCCCGTCCGGGCCCGTGATTAATTACCGCAATTTGTTGCTCGACCGCCGAGACACCGCGGCCCTTGTGAGAACACAGCCTCGCCTCTGGACCACATTATTTATGATGTATTGGACAGGATTAGCTTTTTATTTAAATCGCTGCATGTAAACAAACCTTTGATATTTAGAATCACTAAATTCACTCGATAAAAGAATGATTTTCGTCTCTTCCTTTCATTCTTAAAAACACTTATTATTACTTAAATTAGCATTAGTAATAAGGTGTCTGGTAGGAGCGACGGTATATTAGAGATTATTCGATGCTGTTATGAGGTTGTGTTTTGTACACATAACTAATAAACCTGTAGGAAAATAACGATGTCCTAACACAAGTGCAAGACGAAGAACTGATGGCAGTTTTACCTGAACTCTCGCCTCGGTTAGTTTGGTCTTCTGCGCGAGCTCTTCCCTGGTGTACACGTCGGGATATTGGGTCCTGGTGAAAGCCCTCTCCAGGGCGTCCAGCTGCTCGCCGCTGAATGTGGTCCTGGAGCGTCGCTGCTTCCTTTTCAGGGTGATTCCTGGCTCTGATTCTGTATCCGATTCCTCGCCAGAAGACGGTCCTGAATTCAATTAAATAATATATTTACATGTATTTATATATAAAACCATAAATAAACATTTTAGCAAATAGTAGTAGATCATTTATATGTAATGTTACAATCTCGTTAATCTTCTTTATTTTTAGGGTTAGTAATTATTCTGCTAAGTACCAAAGAAATTTTAATTTAAAAATAAAACAATATTATTTTATAATAAATAAAATAATATTTTGCTAATATCGTAAAAGTACCTAAATAATGAGAGTGGTAAAGTCGAAACTTTTGAAAAAAAGTTATGCAATTAAACGTGAAGCTATCGAACAAAACGAACTAATGTTTACTAAACCGTTTAGGAATAAAGTGCTATTAATAAACGACTTCGGTTCGACAAAGTCTCAATCCTACAATTACGTCATTCTACCGGCGGCTTCTTGCTTTGCATAGTAGAAACCTGCCTGCCTAAACATGAGCCGATCGCCACGAAGAACGAGGAGATCAAATCTTTGACGGCTTTCGACGGAGAGCGTACTTCCAATGGAGGTACACTTTTATTTTATGGCCCATAGGTTGATACTTTCACGTCTAAGTTTGGATCTTTACACAGGAAGCCAGAAATAACGGGCATTCTTCGAGAAATCGAATGAGCCCAAACCTTTCTGCCTTTTTTTTATTACAATATATTTTATATAAATCACTTAACTTACAAATTTCACAGGATCTTTGCTGTAGGTATTATTTTCCTGTCCGAATCGCTTGTATTTCTCACAATAGTTTTTAAAATGTTTATACATAAATGAAATCTTTCAAATCATCATAAATTATATTTTCATAATAAATTAGTGAACAAAGAAATAGAAAGTGAAGATAGATATAGAGAAGAAGAGACGAGCGGTTCGATTAGAATGAGCTCAAAAAGAAATCTTTTAACCTCCTCTGAGCTTGTCTTTTTGATTTTATGCATTGAAGTTCTTTTGGTTTTTGATTAAATAATTGGGGTGTTTTTGGGGTCTACCAGCTCGTACGGATGCGATGGCGGTGATGGACCCTACGGGGAAATTGTAATCCTCCATTGCAAAGTGCTGGTAAAGAACCAAATTGATGAACATTATTACCAATGATGAATTTCATAGATAAATTAAATGGTTAACTAACCGAGAAAAGAGTAAACGGTAAACCAAATACGCGAGTTTTTACTAACTTTTGATAATGTAAATAACAAACTAATCCTGCACATACTAATCATACTAGACTTGTTATTAATTTTGTAATTGGTGGTAATATTGCCTAAATCTATAGTCTGTATTTTGTAAACTAGGTGTTCTCCATATCGCTATCGCCGACGGCTGACCTATGCTTAAAGGCAACTTGCATTGAGTTGATTTCCTGAAGGCAGCTTTTGACATTTACGATTCTCGCTCTCCGAATGAAATACTAAATCATTTTAATTATCGGCGGCAATCGAAATGCGAAGGGAATGCAAATGAAATCGCTCGGAAGGCCATCAAAATGACGAAAAAATCAAACAATGAACCACCCGTAACTCATGAGTCGGTGAAGTCAAACGTAGCGGCACTTGATGGCCGCGCGGACGATTGAGAAATTCCTTCGTAAAGGGGACGATAAAACGGAAGGCGATTAGGACCTAGGAAACACCATTAATTCATACTTCCTTAATATTATAATAACACTTCAAAAACAAGGCAAGGTTGTCTTTCAATTAGAACAATGATTTCCAAATAAGTTAGTTTTCCGTACAAAATATTTTCATGGAGATGTAATACTTTCGCCTCTTTTAGGTTCTATGTATTTTTAGTATTTTTTTTAAGAGATATTTAGTTTTATTACAAAATGTTTGCGAAGGATTCTTTATCCCTTTTCGAATTCCGTTTAGGTAGTATTCAAAAATTGTCTTTTTTTAATTATTTCTAATTATGAATATCTTGCATATTAAAGTTTTACCATTACTCACTAGAGAATCCTATCAATCATTTCTATATAGATTATTGACGTGAATAAATATCTCACCCAGAATGCCATCGATGCTGTGATTCCTGCGGAGGTCGGAGTCATCCCTTCTTCCTCCCCTGATCAACCTGGAGATCGAGCTGACAGATGGAGCCGTGTTCTTGTCGCAAATTCCTGACGGATTTCGATTCAAAATTAATGTTTCAAATTTCAAATTTTACTGAAGTCTTATATATATTTTAGGTAAACTATGATATTAATATTTACATTATAATTCATTTTTAGTTTAATTCTTATGAATAAATATATTTTATATCCAATCATCTTACATTGTGTAACAGGTATGTCAATATATCTTTATTTTTTATCTGAAGAATATAAATACACTCATATTACTTTTAAGGAGTTACGCAAAAACTTGTACAGAAAATTAATGTGGTTTTTTGAAATTAAAATAAATAATAAGCAATTGACATAACAGTTTATATTGAATACGAGTAAGGAACAACAAATAAATCTTTTGGTTTCTTGAGCATTTTATATAAATATTTTAAAATAACTTTAAAAAATATAATTACGAGTATAAGCATAAGTTAAAAACACAACATTTTATTGGCATGTGCCTACTTTGGTTGGTAAAAAATAAATTACAAAAATGTTCAGAAATATTTTGTGATTATTTGTAAAAATGCACTCAAAAGAATAATTATGCTCGGCGAAATAAAGCAGTCATCGATTGGGTGTTTAATAAATGCATCGATGTAAAAATAACAAAATATTTCATGACATTTTTGAGTATCGTATTCCGAGTTCTGACCTTGGTTGAGCTCTTCAGAGTACTGACCTTCCTTGATTAGTTTGTCTCTGATTTCCCATGAGAAAATTCCAGGGTTTTGTCTCTTGAGGTCTTCAATTCTAGCCTCCACTTCGGGAGTGGCCACTCTTGGCTTTGATCCACCGATCACTCCTGGCCGGATGGAGCCAGTCTCCTGCAAAAAATAGACAATCTAAATCTGACGGACTTTAATATCTAATAATGTATGAATATGAATAATATCTATTCAGATTATCCTGATATGTATATATGTTATAATGTAATTTCATCTATTAGATCTTTGATATCATTTATTGGTATTATTTATATTATTATTATTATTTGAATAGCTTTATCAATAAAAAAATTAGTATTATTTTTTTTTAATTTAAGAAGATCAAACATTGTAATTTTAATTCTTAGAGCTTGGTTCTCTTTCCGTGTTAAGTGTAGTTATAATTCTATATAGACTAAATATATATTTCTAGTAACTTGTACCGGTATGTGTTAGGAATAGGTGGTGTCTACGGCTGTGGCCGATTTTGTAGGATTCACCTGGCATTTGCCTTTCAGGAGGATGAAGTAAGGGATAGGTGAACTCCAATTGTACTAACTTTGTATCAAACATTGCGCGATCCACTCCCTCAGCCTCAAGCTTTTAAACTGTGCCGTAACGGTTGCTCGTATCAAAAATTGTTTCAACCAAAAGTTATAGTGAAATTATAGGCCCATAATTTACATTTTGAATGGATTTGATGCTGCGCCCATTAAGGGCGGTATGAATGCTGAAAAACCAGGTTTTCCCACACCCAATGGTCGGTGCTCTTAAAAAAGTTTTCCGAAATAAGTATCACCTAGGTTGGTATGTATATATATATATTTTTTAATAATTGCTATGATGTCATATACAATTATTTTGGGCCCTACTCAACTAGGCTAAATATGCCTGTCCTAAAGTCAAGCGAGATGGTGGTGATGAAGCGTTAAAAATGGTATGACCATGTGCGGATTCGAACATGGTCATACGACTAGACTACCACGATCTTATGAAACCTAAATACAGATTCCAATTTTATGCTACTTAGATAATAGCAAAATTAACAAATAACGTCTAAATAACATATTTAAAATACTGATGAAGATGAACGGATGAAATTTAAAGTTAAGATACTTTTCCCCGCGAGCGACGATCTTGTAATGCCATGCAACGTTTTCTTGGAGGCTGTTAGTCACGTTTTCACTGCCTCAATAAAAAAAAAAAAAATAGATTAAATTGTTTTCATTACAGAAGTAATTATTAACTTTATTATAAGTTGGCGTTGGGTTGTTGGTCCTGATTAATGATTAGTCTTTTTTGGATATTAATCAATTACTTAATGCATAGGTTAATCCATAAAATTTTAATCCAGTTTCGAATCAAAATTAACTTTTGAATTTATCTCACCTGATATCTGTTGAGGATCTTGGAGACGCAGCCGTGCGAGACGCGCAGCTGCCGCGAGATGACGCAGGGCCTGACGCCTGCGGCCGCCATCTCCACGATCTTCAGCCTGATGTGGTTGGGCAGAGGGCGGCCGTTGATGAACACCCCGCCCAGCTGGTTCACGCGACCTTGCCCTGGAACGTCATATGCTTTACCATCGACACTTTATATACTAATTATGTCTCAATTTTAATACCTAAGCATATTTTACTTTAAACGAAAAACAAATGTTACATTATTCGGATATTAAATGCCGATATTTATGACAATTGATTTTAATCAACTAATTACCTATATTGTATGCATAAATAATTAACAAAGCAATACCGTGTGCGTTGTGATTCGTAATAGTTTATAAAATGTCTTTGGAGCGAAAAAATATATAGAATAGAGAAATATTGAATTGGCATCGTAGCCGACGCACCGTGGGCCAATTTGATATGCCGCCTTAGCTCGTTTCGAACTAATTGCTTAACTCGAATAGTGTGAACGCTTCGTTACTTTGACACGCCGAATGTTTATTTCAATGGCGGCTCATTTGCGATTTCAATCGATAAGTCAGTTTAATTGCTTGTTTTGGCCTTCGATATTTCTTCGCAAACATAACAGCATCGAGTGCATCGCAGTCGATGAATGCACCTATAAATAATTTAAGCACAGTCGAAGTTATCATAATGAGACTGCTTTTGAAAGTAACAACAAACGGTTTACGCCAAAAACAAACATGGTACATAAAAAAACATTGTTTTTCAAATTTTATAACATAAGATTTATTTTCCGAGACATACAAAAATGTTCACAGGAATGACATAATAATTTAAAACACAACAATGCGGAAACAAAAACACAATGAATATAATAAAATTATAGTAAAAAATTTCTAATAAATTTCAAATTTCGAGATCTAATAAAGTAGTTAAAATTTACAAAAATATAATTAAAACTCGTGCGTTGTGTTTTAAAAAAATATCATTAAATGAATGCTCAAATAAATAAACATAGAAAATAAAGTAAAATTATTTTATTTTGAACCAAAATATACAAAATAATCTGTCTTTCTAAGAACAGGCGAAAGCAAGATATTTTGCATTATAAAACAATTTTTGTAACTTTCGCTGGAATTTAATAAATAAAATAAAATGTATATTTCTATCGTGTACTATTTAGGTAACTTACATAATATAATAATGTATGTTTTTCCCCTAACTCTAATTAATGCCTTTTCAAATGCGATTGTAATTCAAACATATTATTATGTAAAATAAAGTTGGGTAACGGTAACATTACAAAAATATAATACGAATATCAATTAGTTATAAAAAAGGTTAGCAAATCGAGTAGGTCATGTTGAAATATATTGTATATTTATATAAAATATTCCATTATTTAATTTAATTAAATCTAGCCTTCTATGTATGTCAGACAGATATACGAGTATTCTTAACGGCGTTGCCGTAATGATAGAGTAGGTTCGGCGTGTGACGTCGGTGACAGGTCGGCGCTGCGCGGAGGTCCTGCGGTGTCCAACTCATCCATTAGCCTTTGTGGTCCTGTCAGCGCTCGACGTCAAAAGATCCGCGCAGATCTGTTGCTCTCGAAATACTCTAAATTATATTATATTAGGTATTCAGTTTGTCGTCGATCGCTTTGAGCATTGTGCGGCTGACAAAGAGGACCACCGCGGCTCTGAACGGGACAAAGTGACGCTCGCCGGCCGCGAACAATCCCCCCGCCTGACGTACGACTATTACACTCTATTCTCAAGATTTATGAAGATTTTTTTTAAATCCCATCCAAAAGTACCAACATACACTATGCTACTAAATACGCAACCACACCAAGAGATTTTTTTTTAAAAAAGGGCAAACATATTGTCAAAAAATCCCTTTCGGCACGCCGGAAGGCGAAGGTAGATTTCACCAGAATGAAGTAAGAGATAGGCAAACTCCAATTGTACTAACTTTGTCTCAAACATTGCGCGATTCACTCCCTCAACGTCAAGCTTTTTTATACTGTGCCGTAACGGTTGCTAGTATCAAAAATTGTTTCAACCAAAAGTTGTAGTGAAATTATAGGCTCTTAAAAAAGTTTCGGAAATAAGTATTAGGACCTTATCTAAGCAATAATATAAAATTTGAAATAATTCGATATCTTTATATTAGTATATAAAGAAGGTTATAGTAAAATTTCACTTTTTCGAAACTCCTCCCCTATTTCCAACCCCGGGTCTGATTTTTCCCATTAACGAACTCGACCGAGATATTGTGCCCTTAAATTTTATGTACCAATTTGAAAGTGATGTAAAATTACGGCAGTTGTCGTGTCCACAAGAAAGTGACATAGATGGATAGATTCGAGAGCGCATTTTTTGGCGGAATGAATATATTAGCGTTACCATATCTGACATTGTAGGTCATATGTCACCATATCTCTGCATTGGTTGATGTCTTGAAGCATAGAAGGGTAATAAACCTACGTATATCGAAGCCCTTAGATTTCCTGTGTCTTTTGATAATTCTTTTTTAACAAAAAAAAAGTGACTGTTACCAAATTGTGCGCAAACGCACTAGAATTTTGAAAGCATTCTATTATGATCGCTTTATTGATAAGTCGCTGGCGTTATACAATATACTTGGCTACTGTTGCCCTGTTTGAATAGGCGGTAGGCCGTTCGTGAGATAGAGACTACAGTATTTATTAGAGATTGTGTTGTTGGGGGTTCAGCCGAGCATGTAAGTGGGTGGGGGGGTAGGGGGTAGGGGGTGTGCACCGGGGCTCCGCTGTCGGCCAATCGAGCCCCCATTCATCGATATTTGCTCGACGAGCCTTCAACGAGCCGCCCGCCTTTGTGCCATTGTCTGCGAATGATGCTCCGCGGACAATGCGTCTGATTGTAGCGCTGTCCATTCTTCGGGGGGCTCTAGCCGCGAATCGAGTTATGCCTTCGAGTTATGCCTTCTTCGCGTTCAATTGCGCTCGCAGAATGGCGCGTCGATGTTTACTCGCACAATCTGACTTCCTTTGAGTCATCGAGCCTCGGCGAAGCGCTGATCCTCAAACAGTGCCGAATGCTCCTCAGCACTTAATCTTAAAGCCATTACAATATCATTATTGAGTGAGCGAATTTATATTCCCCACAATACATTTCAACTCGAGATCTATCTACCTTTTCTGTAAAATGTATGTTTTATATATGTTTGTCCAAAAAAATAACCAATGGGTTTTTCTTCGCCAGCCTTTGTCCAAGGGGAGTCTTTTATTTATTTATTTTTTTATCGTCATTTACATGCACTCTTATGTATAAAAACAAATAGTGTTTACACAATAAATATATTGTTTATACGTACATTATTGTAATTTATAATCACGTGCAATGCATTAGTTGTGTGCATCACCTTAATAGCACAATGTGCTGTTTCAAAGAGACGCCAATTATTTATAGATGTTATTAAGGATTTTGGCGGAAGCTAAGGGACTTCATTATAAACCTAAACCTGCTTGTGAAAGACATGCTTAGGCTTATTGATATTCAGGTGTTTTATAATTAACGCGGGAGCGAGATTTGTCTCGTTGGTATGACATGACGCGTTTGTGATATTTGTCGTTGTCGTGTCCTTAGTGCAAACACCAATGGGGCGATGTAGTCGGGGATTTGCGGCGCATTGTATCGACGGTCGATCCGATCCAGACCGGCTCTTTGCGCCATTGTCGGTTGACTTTGTGCCCGCGAACAAAGCCGCCGCGCCGCCCCGCTACCGGTCTGAATCGCGCCGGGTGGTCGTGTCCCAACCACCCCATTCAGGATTCAGAGTACGTTTTATTAGCTGCAAACCTATTAGGCTTTGACGTTGTGGCCGCCGCGATCCAGACCTGGATGGCTTTCGACGGCCCCGATCCAGACCTGGATGGCTTTCGAAGGCCCCGATCCAGACCTGGATGGCTTTCGAAGGCCCCGATCCAGACCTGGATGGCTTTCGAAGGCCGCGCCCCGCAAAACTCTTGTTTCCTTGCTTTAGATGCATATTAAATTTAAATAAAACCTCACAGAATTTGGTAATCCACCTATATTGGTGCTAATAGGAAAATTCTAACATCATAACAATTTTATCATCATTCGGGAATGAATTTGAATTGCGCATTATGAACTTAATATTTAAATAAGTCGTTACTTATTTATTTACTTCTTTAGAGAAAATATACTTACACGGTAAGAATAATACAATTTAAGTTATTTTGAGACTATCTCCGTCTTTGGTTACATACTCGTATAAAAAACGAAGGTCTCGTTGCCTACTTGAGCTCGGCTCAAAGCAAACACTTATGTTTGCTTTGAGCCGAGCTCAATTATCTGGAATCAATTAAGGTCTTAACCTTAATTGATTCCATACATAAGCTTCCTTTCTATGTATAAATATGAGGAACACTTAGCTTTTCATATGAAGTATTTCAGTTCATATTTAATATTAGTTTATTATTAGGGTTATACGTTTACAACAATATAGGTCATATCTATTTATTATTTTGAGTGTATATACGAGTATTTATGTAATTACTATATTATATTTTTATAATAAATAAATTATTATATTATTATTTATTAATAATGCATTATTATTAATATATTATTTTATATGTATTGGATTGCATACAATTTAACTATAATAATGCGATGGTTATGCTTAAAAAAGCAATGCTTGTAAAGAAATCTACCTTAGTATGGGAATAGGTAGCACTTTGTATAATATGTCAACTAATGTTTAAATACAATATGTCAATAAATAAAATATATTCCACAGTCGATATGTTTCAAACAGCATAAAAATTAATTTAGCCGATTACAGATTTCAGAAAAATGAAATCTCTAGAAAATGAAACGGCCAGGAAGGTTAGATATCTAACTTAACCTTATTATACAAGTATAGATATTAACTCTTGTTGTAGAAAGAATTTATTGGATTTGGCTACAATTCTATATTTATTTGACGTAGTTTTACAAAGCGACGCTTAAATAACTATTAATGGACAGCTTTTTTTCTCGGTAACCAAAATGTATTTTAATATTGTGACCAAACAAATAACGCTAGAAATATTAATAATTTATTTATTGGTTTTTAAATTACTCAAACATATTTTAAAACTCTACCTAACTGGGCAGCACTCGTACTAAGGTAGGCTTTATTTGTTTTAGATAAACCATAAAAATAAATCGCAGGATAAATATTATAAAATTAGGAATCACTGCAATTTAACCTACAAATGTAAACCCAACTAAAATGATATCGGTTTTATAACTATGATATAAACGGTTACATACTTTCAGTAGGAAACGTCTTGAGTCGTCCCTCGGTCGCCACGACCGCGTAAGTCACCTTTCGGTATTCTGTCGACGACTTAGAGCGGTCTGAGGAGTCGCGGTCGATCGCTCGAGCAAACTTTGCGAATAATAAAACAAAAGTCGTTCGAGCGCGTCATCGGTCTTCACGCAGACTGCTCGAACACACCCAAATAACAATATCGACATAATATATATATATATATATATATATATATATATACATATATTTACTTACATATATTTAAATTAACTTTCAAGATTCCTATAAATACCTAAATTCATCAGGAAAACTCATATTTTTTTAAAATAAAACATGCTTTCATAAGAAGGTACATATTTGTGAGTTTAAAGTATTTAACTTTTTTACGTTATTTTAAATTTATATTATCGGAATTAGATATATGGTTATTAATGTTTTTTTATTGAAAAAATTTGAAATCTTTAGGGACAAAAAAATTAAAAAGAATACAGTTTTATACTACATTAAAACAAATATTATTGAGTAAATGTCTTTATTCGGTAGAAGACTTTAATTACGACACATTTCTCTAAAAAGGAAAGACAAATCTGCTATCTGCCATGCCTGAGTAAATACGAAATTATTAATTTCAATATAAATGATTGCAAAAACCTGTGGTTTTCAAGTTGAAAGGTGCAACTGCACTCATCTTCGTAGTCGCGCATGACATGATCATTTCGTTATAATTCATTATACTTAACAACTTAATTTCTCTGAAACCATGAATTTTGATAAACTATTTTCAACAATATTAGTGGAAATCTCCCCCAAAAGTTTCATGTGGGCTGACGATAGTGTCATTTTAATTTAACTATTTGTATCGTTAACCCAAAAGCATTATTATATAAAAAAATATGTTAGGGTCTGATATTGTCGTGATTTTCCTTTTAGGTTACAAATGACGATAAAATAATGGCGCGGCGCGTTGCCTTTAATGCGTCCATCTCACAGTCGATAAAATACGGAAGTTTCGCTTTGAATGAGTGAAATCTAGTTTATTTATTTCTCCCTTCGACTGCTGCCGACTTCCCTCTCCTCGCGAACCATTTAAGCTTTTACCTTTATTATTGTGTCAGAGGAGTAGAGGTAGTAGAGGCGAGGTAATGGGTGGATAGTGGAAGTTTTCTGCAGTCAAATCCTGGCTCAGTCCAAACGGGAGTACTGAGCAATGAGCAGGAGCAGAGAGCAGTGACAGCGCGAACGTTTTGTACGTAAATATTGACTATAGATATTGTTCAATTTCCCATGGCAAGTCAGTGTCGACCATAACATCAAATAGAAGGACGAAAGTTATGGTGCCAACTGCCAACTGCCAACTGCCAACTGCCAACTGCCAACTGCCACTCGCAAACAGTGGATATCCGTGAATGCCGCGGTCGCCACGGCGAGAAGAGGTTTGGTGTGGTTTCTCCGGGTTTCTTCGGGTTTCTTCGGGTTCCGCTCGACCGGACGGCGCTTTATTTTAGTGGCCGTTAAAGCCGGCTAATGTTTCATTAAGGAGTAGCTTTTGCCGCGGTCGCCATTTTATTGCGATCCGATAGAATCGCTCTCACGCTCGCGCAGGTGGCAGCGCGGACCTCTCCCTCCCTCTCCCTCCCTCTCCCTCCCTCTCCCTCCCTCTCCCTCTCTCTCACTCTCTCCTTCTCTCGCCGCCGCCGGAGCGAGACGGGGCGACGATAAAACGCGTAAGGCCGTGATCGAGTGAGCGTTCTAGATATTACGTCGGCGAATGTCGATCATCGATCGACGAAATGATCGACGAGAATGATCGAGCGACGGTGGCGACAGGGGCCGGCTAAATCATTAGCAGCGGTGCTATTATCGATATCTTCATTTCTTTAAAAGGAAAACCAATGTTTTTCTTTGAAAGTGTGATTTGTAAAAAGAATTAAATAGTAGTTAGTAGTATAGTTAGTATAGTATATGCAACTATCTGTGTGTTCGGTAATGGTTTTTCTTTGACATTCTGCCGGTATAATTTGTTTGAAAATTTTAAATCTGTAAAAATAGTAAAAAGCATTCGAATTTTCCAAATGTCAATATACTGTCAGACTTTTATATAAGTAATGTAAACTAACGGCGAACGCCTAATATAACGCCAGGAATCATTTAAATACGGTATTTAGGCAATACATTATATATACAATTTTACTATATAAAAACAAAACATGCAAATCCTTTAGTTTTTCCAAAAATTAATTAAATTTATGTCACCTTTCTAGATAGTAAATAAACCAAACATCTATATAAATATCTCCCCCCCCCACATTAACGATCGAATACACATCAAATATAACCTATTCATTGAATAATATAATAATTCTATCCCGAATAATACCTTTTGTCATTTCTTACCATATTAGTATTATTATAAAATATGCATATATTTATTTTTTGACACTCTTTTATAAAAGTAGTAATTTACCTGATAAATAAATATGTTATTATTATAATATAATTGATAATATAAATTATTATTAAGTGCATAATAAAACAATTTAATATAAACAAAAAACAAAATAGTAACAATTTATTATTAGCAGATTTGTTATTTTTTAAATATTATTTTATTAAATACTATCTAGGAATGTATTCTTATTGGTTGATTTTAGGAGCCAAATAATTGATCGTTATATGGACTAATGCACCAATCTACATACATTTATTAACTACCTAAATATAGTTTCTTTTTGCCAGCAGGATACTAATTAAATGTTTTTCTTATTTTGCCTCGATAATTCTATTAAATATGTGTACCTACATAGTAGGTACTTTCCTCTTGAACTATTTTTAAAAGAAATGAAGAGTTTTTATATTAGATAGAAACTAAATATAAAATTATTGCAGTTATAGTAAAGAAACATATATAAAAGCTACGCATAAGTAATCTTAAGCAGAAAATTACATTTTTTTTTAATTTTACAAGAAAATCAGGGACTTTTAAGAGAGTAAATAGGGAAATAGGGGTTTCAAAAAGGAACTAACTAATAATTAAACATAGCGTCTATACCAAATGAATGAGGCGGACAGGTGATGGTCTGATAGAATGCGTGAATAAAATCTTGCCTACCTTCGATGTAGGTCAGAAGGGTCCCTTCCATGCTTGGTCGCGGCCCGAAATCTGAATCCACAACAAAATTTCAACTTTATTATTATTGCTAAGAACGAAAAAATTTTATTCTTTGAATATAGAAAAGAATTGCCGAAAAGGACTGAGAATGCCTTCAAGTAAAATGGACCAAAGGTTTAGGTATACTATAAAAACATTTTTACGCGAATCTTCAGGCGACTCCACACTAGCCAACTGCTGAACTATAAATATTTCACACACTTGTAAGAGTAAAGAGACACTCTTAAATTTGGTTAGGAGGAAACGTAATTAATCAAATTATCATGATAGCTTCGCTTCTACCTGGTTTCTGGTTTACAAGATTTAGGTTGGCCTAAGACATCAACTATCATACATTGATGCTGAGCAGCAGGCATTCATTTTAATGAAATGAAATCTTTGAATACGGTACTGTTTGTATACTCGTATGTGGAAGCAAACGGCTGATATTAAAAAATATCTTTACTATGTATTAGGAAATGTTTTACAAATATAGATATCTACTAAATTAGTCTCAAAATATTATTTGAATTGCTTAAAAATTTGGACCCGCAACAAGACATTTGATAATCGAATAAGTGTAAGTAAATCCTAAAGTTGTTCGTACAGACTAATTATTATTAATTAGATTTACCATATTTCTTTCAAGAGATGTAATTAATTAAAAAATATTTTAGCAAAAACATTTTGCCATGATTAACAAAACAATATGGCGTCTTGGGTGAACAGCTGACGACATAAAACGACGTTACCTGAAAATTTGTTAGTCGCAATCATAATATTTTGTTGTTTTTACTTGTTACCATTTTATTTTGCTGTGATTCAAATTAAAATGGCGGTGCGACTGAACAGCTGTTGTTAATTGTAGCGATAACTAAGGCAACCAAAAATGATGGTACTTGCAACCAAGTAAGTTTAATAATAATCAATTTGTAACTCCAACAAAATATATTGCTGTCATTATATCAATCATACTTTATGGTTGCCAATACCATATTTTTTTCAGTGTGGAACTAACGCCTATTTTTTGGTAATTTATTTAAATTTACGAATTATATATATTGTAATAAAGTGAATATAAGAAATATTGGAAAATGTCCAGGGAGTGTACTTCCGCATTTATCATGACTTACTTATGGCAAACACCAACACAACGCCGTTCGCTAGCAGAAGTGTGTGTGTGTGTGTGTGTGTGTGTTATCGCCGCGGTTCGATCTGGCGTTAAATTGATTTCCGTAACAAGCACTTAATACCAAAATAAATATGGCTCATAAAAGTCCGGCCAGGCCGACTTGATATTTTTCATATTTTGTACACATAATATTTTGAACTCAAATCACCTAACCGCCGCTTCACACCACAACCTAAAACTGCATCAAATACAACATTTACATAATAATTGTTACGTATTTTATTTTTACAAATAAAAAAATATTCGCATCCATAATATTTCTTATTATGCTTATTTGGCGATTTCCTACATATCACTTTCATAGCAATGCAACTGATAAACATTGTCGTTATAGTTTGTGCCTCGGGCTCAAGTGAAGATAAGAAATAAAGCAACCCATCACAAGTTTGTACCAAGGCGCGTAGTAGCCTGGGGTAGTGCCATTATGACGCCTGCAGGCCTAGCTGCAAGAGGTCAGGTTTTGGTTAAATAATTTACTGCTACATAAACAATGTATAGAAGCAATTGATATTATATGATAGCTACAGATTGTTATAGCCATTAGGCTAAATTGTGATCTTTGCATGTTTATTTATAGTAATTGAATAATTTAGAAAGCATGCATATTTTAGATTTTTATACCTACCTTTCGCTTGCTATAGTCGTGCATATAATTGCTATAGCAATTCTCCATGGCTTTTCTGTTATTTTCCAAACTTATTAGCTGAGCCTGTCAAGATTTTGTTTAAGGGCAGTAACCCCTGAATTAAAAAATGATTCATGTTTCATGTTTCACACGAGATGAAAATAAAAACATTTATTGTCCTATCTACGGTTAAGGTTGCCATGGCTTCAAATGGGCCTCACGAAGTAAGTATTGGCGGGTTAATCTGTTTGCACTTGATAAAGCAATTCTTGAAAGCAATTCGAGTTGATGATGTGATGACGATTTATCTCCAGCCGAAGAAAACTTTACTTCTTAAGCGACACAAAACAAAATTGCCATAGAAAATTAAATGTGTCAAAGATTGCGACGATATAATATAAGTATAGCCGGTTACTCTCAATTGAGCGAATCGAACATTACACCGTTTGATAAATTGCATATTTTTATAAGTACCGAAAAGTTTTTTATTTTCAATATTTTGAAATTACATTGGGTACATTAACTTGAGAGATAATGTCGCAATTAAAAAATATAATTCAATACGAAATTATAAATATATAGGTCCAGTGTTCCTTCTAATAGGGACAAATAATATGACTGTTTTAAAATGATACCCTTCCCCCTTTGAGATTAATATAACTATAATTATTTTTGGGTTTCTGACCTAAATTTACCTGTGTCTTGGGCAGAATTCAAACCCGCGGCCGCTGGTAAACGCTATGAAAACTGGACAACCACGATATCCAACCATCAATACATTAGGTAGATACCTTAAATTACATTCCAATATAAATTCAGTCAAGCAACGTTCCGGCATAAAACGGTTCGTGTTAGACGCCCATAGAAAGAAATAGACTGACTAGTTATCTGGGTCATGTCTAGAAAAATTGCACGCGCACGACAAACGCACAATCTACGTATGGTATAGAAACACTCAGTTTTGGGTTTTCTTAAAAAAATATAAATAATAAAAATACACTGAAACAAATATTTTAGCAAAACGTTCGGTTTAAAAATTTGCACCCGCAGCAAGAAATTTACTAACCTAACTTAAGCGTAAGCAAACCGCATAGTTGTATGTACAGACTGATTAAATAATCTTCGGTTAGATTTAATATATTTCTAGCTATGGCGGCAAGAGATTTGTTTAAAAAATATTTTAGCAAAAACATTTTGCTACGATTACAAAACAATATGGCGTCGCGGATGCCGAGATGAGCGAGCCGCGGATCAGCAAGTGGTCGATTATTTGACCACCAAATATATAACAAAATAGATCCTCGATTATTTGACCACCAAATATATAACAAAATATATAACAAAATAGCCTCCAATGATCGATCGTCGAAGTGTGTTCGCGAAGCCAAATACATAGGCTGTGATCTACTTTCATAAAAGCTTCTTAAATAGTGATGACAGACTATAGTATATGCATATGTATAGTATATGTAATAGTGATGCATCGGTGCACAGGTCCGGTGCATAGTTACGCTCCTTTTACATAAATGTATTTGGTATTGTAATTATTATATCGTTCTTATATTATATAAAAAGTAGTAAGATTATTCCAAATAAAAAAAGCTTTAATTAACGAGTATGCGAATGACCCCACTAATCCCCCCCCCCCCCGCTGGGTAGGATGTATTGTCGCCGTGCGTTATGCCCTTATAAATCTCGCTGACTTTTAAGATGAAATCTGAGAGCCAAACCTTCCTTAATATTACGTGCTCTTTTCGCTACTGGCTGGCAATGAAAAATATTTATCTTTTTATTAATTAAATGATTTTAGTAAATTTTCACAAACATTTTGGGATTACACAGGTCACTTCGATTTCACTAAAAATAAAATACGAAAAGGTCCATAGGTAGGTAGGTACTCTAAGATCCAATATTCTAAAAGAATATTTTTGAATATTTTGTATAGTTTGTTGTTTTTTTTTTTAATTAGATTAAACGTAATTCACATGATTTTGAATGTAAATAAAATTCTGCGGAAGTTACCACTACTAAAATTATATCTATGATTAAAGAATGTATAAAACTAGATATTTTCTATAAGAATTATTTAATTTCCATTGAAATAAATTGTTGTACAATTCTTTTAAAAAACATATTTAGGGCCCTATTCAACTAAAATAAATTTGCTTTTTGCCAGAGTCAGGGGAGTCAGTATAAGTTTTAAAACTGCCCAGCTATTAAAAAAAAAAACAGTTAAAATTAAAACTTTTTATGCTTCATTCCTATTGAGACACTTTAATGTCACCTATTAAATGGGTAGATAAGTAATAAAATTTCGCAATAATTCACATTGAGAAATAAAAAACGATTATTTATAAACTAGTTTTATATTCAACGCAATTAAAAAAAATTTTTTTTGAAAAGTATTTGTAGGAATCCAACAAAATAATAATATTTGGCCTGTATTACATGGTTTTTATTGAAAGTAATTATTTCAAAAACTTTTTCGAATAATATCTAGCTATCGATACAAAAAAATTTGCAACCTGCAAATTTGAACCTCATTTGTCACACCGCAATTTTGATTTGAATCACAAAATAAAATAGTAACAAGTAAAAACATATCTAGTAATAATTTATTTGGAAAATATATTTTCAAAGAGAATGGGAATGAAATAGGGCTTTACAGCACTCATAATATTATTTAATTAAATCCAATATTATTACAATAAAGCGTAAATGGTTTATAGCTATAACAAATATTTGAGTAGGTTGGTCCATATTAAGTAATGAAATCGAGATGTAGGCACACCCGGTACCGGCGAGTTATAAAGCCACCCATACACGGTGTCGGGATTCAATCATTGCGAGCGCTTTAAGGCCGCTCCGCTCCGTCCCTCTCGCTCGTCCCTCTCGGAGGGCGTCGAGCGGCGTTTACGGCTTCGAAACGTCTCTCCTCGACGATTTATGCGTCTGTCTCGCTCGCACTCCGACCGCCGCGATCTTCCGTCCCGCTCGCGCATATATCAAATCAGAACGTGTGTTGCCAACATTACGGTCAGCAGATACAACCTGTTTACTATGACTTTTCCTTTTCTAATACAAAGGTTTTAAAAAATAATTATTACCCAGAATAGAAACTAGTTGGTATATTAGGAGTGTGTTTAGTATTTAAATGAGAGTTCAACTTGACTATTTCAGCGCAATCACACATTGATGCTATCGCGTTATGAATGGGGCCAATTTGTTGTGCATTTTATATCTTAAAATAATAATATATAGTAATAAAAAAGTCATGGTTTATTTATAATCAAAACTATATTTTATTTTCTATTCCTTGGGCCTTTTATTCTGTGTACCAACAAAATAATTAAAGGTGAATTCCCAATGATTATTATTGTGTTTTTAAATTTGGTAACTTAATGTCAACCTACATTTTGAAAATAAATTAGGGAATTTAACCCCCTTGATATACTTACCTGTTGGCTACTAATTTTAATCATTGTGCAAATTATGTTAATTATAATAATATTTTAATTCCCCATCTTGTTTTTTAATAATAAAATAATTATATTATTAAATAACATTGTTTTTCACCGAAGTAATACTTTCAAAATTTTTTGTTGATTAATGTTTGCTTGATGACTTAGATCAACCCCCACAAAAAGACATAATTGAATTTAAATACATTCTGTATATGTGTGGAGATATATGATGGGAGTACAGGGTACCTACTCCCTTAATAGGATATAATAACGTGGGTACATGCATAAAATAATACCTATCTGTGCATACATAAATTGGTTTGATTTTTGTATTTTTGAATGATATGATTGTATTTGCGCGCAAACCCTAATTCAATGCAAACAGTTTGAACAATAAAGTCTAAATTTCAAAAAACTAGTTTATATAAAACATTCAATAAATTACAGGGAGAATATAAAAACATAAAAAATATTTTTTTTTCAAAAAAGCCATCAAAACATATTTAATTTAAAAAAATCTTTATAAATTGAAAGACCTATAATTTAAAGGAAGAAATGTTACGTGCCAGTTATTCTTAATAATAATTCTAAAATAGTATATTTAAGCATAATTATAAAACTTCTATTTACAATTTATATATATATATATTTGTGATGTATTTCTAGCTATATAATACGAGTACGAGTAGTATAAATTTCGAACACTGGCATGATGTATCTGTATATTTCATTATGTCAATTTTTGTGAACCAATTGAAAATTGAAAATTGTCATTCCTATGCATTAAGTTGTTCTTGGAAATAAACTTTTATTTTACTTTACAATATAATTTTATAATAATGATTATTTAATATACAAAATGGATAATATTAAAAAGTGTGCTTGATTTGCCGACCGCCCTGTGCTTGCGGAGTTGAGGCTGAGGCTGAGGCTGAGGCGAGCAACCGACTCAGGGGGAGTAACCGATCATATTATGCGGCTAAAAGACTCCTTTGAAGTTTGCCGACGCACACACACACTCGCGCACACACACTCGCGCACACACACTCGCGCACACACACTCGCGCACACACACTCGCGCACGCACACACACACGCTCGCCGGACGCGGAGGTGAGATCCGTAAATATCTCAGCCTAAGCATTCGAGAAAAGGCACTAAATTTAAATTTTCAACTGACCATCCAACAGCCAATTCCTCACTTCATTACGTTCTCCGACATTCGTTTTATTTCGATTAACCTTCCTAATTTCTAAGTAAGTTTCCTCATTAAGTATTAATTATTTACGATTTGGTTAGAAGGCCAACCTGTATTATAGTATTTTGTAATATCTAAAGAAACAATAATAAGTAGTAGAAAAATTAAGTAGGAATTGCTGTTCATAATCAATTACTCTGGGCCCTTCTCAACTAAGCTAAATTGTGCTTTTACTTGTGCGAACCCGCGACCGCTGAGTCAATGTTCAACCACATTATCACGATCTCTCGATTATTTAATTACTCTATAATATAAGATACTATTTTAAATTTATAGGTTTCTGTAAGGAATATACTATTATTTTGCAATTCGCTAAGAGGTATCATATAATCGGTAAATTACTACCGATAATGTTTAGTTTAATTATAAACTCTTGAAATAAAGGATTTATTATAATAATATTTACTTCAAAATAATTGAACCCATCATCAAAGTAGAAGTTGTGCCTGGATTCGATGTTCGCTCGACTTAACTTAAGGTCCTGTATTTACCTACAGATAGGAATTGTGTTTTTATTTATTATAAGTAATGTATTAAAATTTCTCACTGACGGAACATCAATATATCAATGTTTTAGTAGAAAAAAACTCGCAGTCATCGCATTAAATCAAAATTTAGCATATAATGTGATATTTTTAAAAAATGTCGCTATTTATAATTTGCATTTTTTTTTTAATCAATTATTGTATCTAAAAAAAAAGATTCACTCATTAAGCACATCTTTTATAATTGATTTTAAGTTTTTCTTGGGTCATTCATATATATTGCCATACATATAGGTATTAGGATAGGATATCATCTATTGTGATTGTGTCCTATGCGAAAATGTGACTTATTTATCGTGAAAAATCTACCAAAAAAATTATTTATCCAAACATGCACATTTTTTTTATATTAACTAACTTTTTGTATTATCATTAGGATCGAACTGAGAACTACCTTCTTTGTTTGTAGACTTATGTAAGTCTGAATCATAGTTAAGCAGCCATTTTATTAATCTACTCTTGGCGAATAAAATTTAGCTCTTAGACTTAACTGCCGAGTTGATTATTTTTTATAAGGAAATTATATGAATTTCTACTTTTATAGCGTTTGTAATTTTCGAGTTAAAACATGCCATGAACGAACAAATGGTCAAATGAAATGTATATAAACACATTCTTGCTCTGTGTTCCTCTGAATTTAGCTAAGCGTGAAGATACGCAGGTAGGCACCAAGGATACGATGTGTGGAGATGCCCCGGGGCTGTAATAACATCATCGAACAAATGATGACGGGCCCAACCCGCCAACCCGCCAACCCGACCCGGCTCAGCCCGGCTACGAGGCTTCGGAGTGCGCGAAGGACTGCCTCGTGCACCACACCACCTCCAGCAGGCAACTTTGTCCAGCAGCGTACTGCTTTTATTTAGTGTAAATAGCGCGTCCATAAATAATCCGTCATATAAACGAGGAAACCATCTCGACATGAAAATTGATTTTCAGAGTTCCCGACCAAAATGATTTCACACAGAGTCCTTATAGTGACACTGTCATACGCCTGTAACTTCTAAACAGTTGGTCACACAAAGACAGCAGATAAAAAACCACTGCAATATTCCCTGGGTAATTTTAATAATTGTTTTATTCTGGATCTATTGTGGCCAATAAAGTGAATATTAAACAAAAAAAAAACGGCCTTATTAGAGGCACTAAATTCGGGATTTTTGTCTTTTATTTTTAAATGATTGCTATGACCTAGGTCATATACAATTATTTTGGACCCGTCATTGTTAAAAATAAAAAGAAAAGTGTAAAATATATGCACATTACGTGCAAATCATTATTCAAAGACGTTATATAGAAGTTATATATATTCAAAGACGCAATTACAAAAATATATTTATCGATGCGATCGCAGAAACTCTCGAGCCTAGAGGTACCTCCCGCATATTATAAAAAAATGGTGCGAAGGTAAACGCCGTGGAATGTCGATCATTCACTATAGCGTAGCTGGACGGACTATAGGAGCTCGTGGATCTATAGGCGCGTAGCGACATCGATGTAGGTATCGAGTATCGATGAGCGGCGATCCGTCGATAAACCACCTCAAAAGATTCTGATAACACTTCATTACATGCCGCCGATAAGTTAAGGTGCGAACGAATGTACTTGATATTGCTAATAAAGAAAAGGAGGATCGAGGGTGCCGAATGTGTACAGCTTCAATTAAGCAGGGACGGGTAGATATATACCAACCATATCGAGAAAACGATAAAAAAAATAAACTAAGTATCTAATAATAACCTTTCATGATCTTTTAGTTTAACCATAAACTCTTGAGTTGCCATAATTTTTACAATATGTTTATATTAATTCCATTAAACAATACAATCCTGTATTTCAATTGTTAGTTTTAGCTTCAATACAATCATTTATAAGCTGTTGCATCTTTTAACTCGAAAAGTACAAATCCACTTTTGCAGTTTTGCACTGTTGCTTTTAAAAAGCCTAACACGAGGCTAACCAGATAATTTAACATTAAAGATTTATTTTTTTCGGTTTTTTTAGTATTAACCTGCTGTTTAACATTACTTTCTCCACATCCCTGCATCAATACTATCAAACCTACTTAATAGCAATTTAATTAAATAAATAAAAAATAAAGGTCAATGGACATTTAGTCTGACAATAGCTGAGGTCTGAGGTTGACCTCACAGATTTGGTTGTGATCTTTCGGCTCTCCTTTGATGTCTGGCTGGAGCAGAGGGAATGGGGGGGTGAGGGGGGGTGAGGGGGGGGGTGAGGGGCTCCCGAGGGATTTTATAAGTCGACTTGGGTCCGGATTAACGTGACAGCTTTCGCACCTCATAATATGTACCTACATACTTGTAATACAATATTCACTCGATTTCTTACATAACTCTATTTTTTTATTATTATTATTGGGTATGACAAATTTAAGGCCAATCAAACTGCTTTGATTTTTACAACCACATTGTACAGCCAATGTAAAATACAGCAATTATTTTAAAATAAGTTTAAAAGAATAATTTTACTATATATATATAAAAAAATATTTGTTTTTTGTTTGTTTCTTTTTTCTTTGGAAAGTTGTCGTGAGCACACCCGAGTTTATTAGGTTTGAGAATTTAAAAAATATATGAAATTTAACCATTAAGGGGGGGGGTTAATGGCACTTAATGGGGGTTTGAAGTTTATATGGCACTTATAAACCGTCAGGTGTAGAAACTCATAAACACAACATAACATGGCGGCATAGAATAAGATTTAGTATTTTTTTGTGTGCACGCCCGCGAAGGTCTAGTGATGGGGAGAGAAGCGACCCATCCCGAGTGTCGCAGGTACGAAGCCGCCTGCAGGGCCTAGATCAACCCCGGGCTTTGGCCCGGGTTGGCAGCCAGTTTACAATAAAATTAATGTAGGTATAATAAAAGTTTATTTAATCAGAATTTCAATCTTAGTTTTCCACATTGTTTAAAATGAAAACAAATTTCGTTTAAAACTATTTATATAAATAAAAATGAAATGTTGTTTGTTGGTAAGCGCTTAACTCGAGAACAGCTGGACGGAATTAGCTATTTTTTTTTTAGATGTTCGAATGAGGTTTAAAAAAATATATAAAAATGGGTTGCATGGAAAATTGGAAAAAACGGGAAAAACTGAAATTATTTTATTTCTATTCCAAATTTAAATTTTGTATAATGTATTCATAAAAGCCAACGTCAACATACACAGACGCTGATTATTTGACGCAGCACATTATCGCGCGCCGAAGGCGCCATTAAAGTCGTCTGCAGGTACTAGCTGCATCCCGGAGTTAACAGCAAATTATAAATAATAATATATGACATTTATGAAAAATGGATAATACGGGAATACCTTCACTAATCAATTCAAATTTAACCAACAAATATACTTCGTCGGTTTGCTATTAGCATGTTCCCTGAGGATTAGTGAGGTCCCATAATTGCACTAGGTATACTGCATGGGTACAGCATGCAAATGAAGGGATTAATATTAGAAAGGACAAATGAAACATTAATTTAGTTATTACTGTTGTAGGTTACTACTTCATTACTGCATTACTTACCGAATACAAAAGGCGGACCGAAATCCTCATACTTTACGCCTAAAGAAGAGGAGTCAGATAATTAATGGGGTTGTCGCGAGTACATGGTGTTGCACAGTCCGTCAGAAATATGTCGGCTGTGTTGCAAGTGAATAATTTGTCACTTGGGCGGGCGGGCGGACGGGCGGGCGGACGGGCGGGCGGCGTTTGGATTTGGAACCTTTTTTTACACTTGCCTCTCTAATGGGCCGACACACGTCATTAATTGTACGGCTAGCGCGCTCGCGACCGCCAATGACCGCCACACGCACTACTAAATCCTAATATTTCGATTTTTTTTTATTATATTCTTCTTGCAGAGAAACCGTCTGTTTCTAAATGATGTGACTTATCCATAAATTATCCGAAGATAACAAGAAACATACATCGGTACCTAAGTTACATAAAAACTAAAATGATTTAACCGTTCTCGAGTGACCAGATCAAATGATTTAGCAGACATCCAACTAACTATGAACGAAACCCATTTACAGAATGAGTTTTAATAAGAAAATCTAGAAATTTATATATTTAATGTAGACCTAATGGCATTAAAACCATACCCTAGCATGATTTTTTTTTATTTAATATCTTTTTTATTTTCCCAATACAGATAAATAAATCTAAGATAAATGTAAGTTTCAAATCCCAGCATAAAAAAAATAAAAACTACGCAAATATAAGGCAAGTTCTTCAAATGCAATCTAAACTGAGGTTTAAAGTGATTATTTTAAAAATAAATTGTAGTTGGCAACCTTATTAATCTAATAAGCTCGGAGATTTGACAGCACAATCTTGTGTGGTCCAATGGATGCTGTTGCGTTCGAGAAACCTTCTTTATTTATAATAGCTAAAAAACAGTGGATACACGGTTGGTTACATCTAGTAGGCCCAATATAAAAAAACCGAGATTACAATTGCGAATGACGCGGTACCTATTTAATTGTATCATATTATATTTACAATATATGGCCCTCACCTTACTTACCCCCCCTCCCCTTACTGGAATCCCATAAAATTCTTAAAAATCATAACCTAGCAAAAAAGAGACAAAATTAATGCTTTTTTTGGCTAGTGTAATGTTTATTTATCAAATTTATAATATGCATATTACAGAACCATAATTTTAATGTTTAAAAACAATATTATTTTAAATAACTGGCGTTGTTAGCGAAACTGTAACTAAAACTATTTAATATATACGCATTTATAGGTAAAAAAAAATACAACCTAAGCCATTATTACATTTAAATTGGGCCAACCTTAGTACTGACATGCTCAGTTAGAACTTGTATTATATTACAAAAAAATATGAACTTCTTCAGAAATAAATTATTAAGAGTTTGAGGCAAATTTGAAAAAGTACCGCGAAATACGCGGTATTTACAGTTCTAATACCGCAATTTCGTAGAATTGGTACTATACACTAATAATTATTTTTATAAAAGAATTAGTATGACGTAGGTTATATACAATTACCTAATCAATTAAGCTAAATGTGCTTGTGCTAGAATCAGGGAAGATGGTGATAATGAAGCGTTAAAAATGGTATGACTGAGTGCGGATTCGAACGCGCGACCGCTGGGTTAATAGCCAAACTTAATTAGTTTTCTGTCATGTAAGAGGTTTGAAAACATGCGCTCGGGCTTAGAACGACAGTAATATTTTGGCTCGGAACGCAAAGGAATGTGGCGACAACAAAGCGAGCGGAAGTGACCTCAAAGCCAACCGCAAACGACTCAAAATCCTTTGTTCGCTCGCAGCGGCTTACGGAAAATGGCCTATTTTAGTGTTAAAATTAAAAGTGTTTCAAGTTTTAAAAGTCATTAAGCGACCAAGTGTGCAAACACAGAAGCATTTATTTGTTCGCGTGATTTGCAATATTCATATAAATTTAGATCTACCTACTCGATAGAAGGTTCAAACCAAAGAGCATCTTAATCGAACATAAGTCTAAGCAAATCGTACAGACAAATAATTTTGGTTAGATTTACTATATTTCTTGCTAAGGCAGCTGAGTAAAAGACGCAATTAATAAATATTTTAACAAAAACATTTTGCTATGATTACGGAACAATATGGCGTCGCGGATGAACAGCTGACGAAATGAAACGTCGTGACCTGAAAGTTTGGTAGCAGCAACCATAAAATTATTTTGTTTTTACTTGTTACCATTTTATTTTGGTGTGATTCAAATCAAAATGGCGGTGCGACTGAACGGCTAATCGTGAAATTTGAAGTTTGCTAAATTATTGTAGCGATAGCTAGATATTATATTAAAGGTAACCAAAATATTATGGGACTTAGATTGAGAAATATGTTAGAAAATTATGATACTGCAACCAAGTAAGTTTAACAATAATCGATCAACCCTACTTTATGGTTGCCTTTCCCATATTTTTTTTTTCAGTGTAGTATCGCTTAGAAGATAGTCTAATCTTCTTAAGATAGTCCAAGATAAGTCTAAGATAGTCGAATTCCTGATGGTCAAATAAATCTTACGCTTATGTACGCTTTACATTTGAAACTGTATACTGTATTAAAAGTCTGTTCTCTATGTTATGCGAGTGTGAAGGTGTGATGCGTTAGTGTGTGTGGATGCAAATGCGTGTCGTATATCGGCTGAATATAGGTTTCAAGGCGTGCTGCAGTTATTTTGCTTTAGTATACTCGACACTCAGGCGCAATGCTATAAAGAAAGTTTGGAATGATTTTTTTGAAATTACACTTTTATATTTCAATAAGAGTCTAATTCCTATATTTGAAAATATCGATTTTGGTAGCGCCGGCAGGGTCGGGGCCCAGTTTTAAAAAGAAAAGATAAAATCGCCGTCAGACGATAATGACTCTTCGGCCTCGTGCTGTGAGGCAAAGCTACCGAAGGCTATCGCTTTTGCTTTGGCGACCCAAAAACCGCTATTGTAATGTGAGAATATCTACATTGAAATTAATGATGAATTCTATCATTAATTTTATAGTTAAATTGAGGGCTTCAAATAAATATCTTTTGCTGTTTTTTTTTTTTTGCGAAAAGAGAGTTATTTTGATTGTACAACGTTTTTTTTAACTAAAAACACAAAAATGCGCACACGACAACAAATAATAGTAAACATATAATATGTTCAGGTATAATATAGGTTAGGTTAGGTTATAGATAGACTAAACGTGACGCTTAAAGGAATCAATTTTTTTTTTAATATTAGAAATGTTTTAATAAACTTTAATTTCTAGTATGATACGACCTGTTATAATAGTAATGAACTCTCTTTATTTAGCAGGTATAAAAACAATAAAGTTTTTAAATGGTAGGAACATATTTGTAAACTACTTTCATGACTTATTACCTCAAAACAATATGAATTTGTTTTAAGTGATAAACAAAGAAATATTACGATTTATATTATTTAAAATAAGTATAAATCTGTTATTAAAAGATAACTCGTTGAGCGCCCCTCGTCGGTGTCCTTTTGAGTTATAATACTTATAATACGGGCATTAAGGCTTGTATTCGCTCGCCTCGCGGATTAAAGACTGGATGGTTCAAAAAGTGACAGCCAGGGGTCGCTTTACAAGTACTTACGACGCCCATGGCTAAGTACTTAAGGATTTGTTTTTTTAGCATTTTTATTAGTGTTCTTATATCTAATCTTTGTATTTACAAATAAATCTTCATAAAAATGCATTTGCAGTTGATCATCGACTCTAGTATTAAGTAGGTCTTGTAAGTAGGAAGAGTATAGTAGGTAGGTGTTTATTCAAAAGACTATTTTCAGCACTCGATTTTATCTATCAATATCTATCTAAATGTAATACGTGTCTAATTTTCGTAGTATATTTTATACATACGAGTAGTCCTGATATTTAATGAAATAAAAATAATTTCTGCGTCTTCTTATTAGTAGAATATATTTGTTTTTTAGATGCTAATTTATGTATCTATAAATAAAATACTTAATATTAAAATAACAAATGTAATTTTATCAAACTTTTATCATCTATTTATTTTTTGAATTTATATGTTATATTTATCTTCATCGATATTTGGTATATATCTTTTGTATTATCCTAAATTATATTTTTTTTATGTAGTTAAATTTAATTAAATGCCTATCTTTTCTCAATTAAACGAAATCATAAAAAAACTACCTTATTCAAAAGGCACTATACCACTTCGTGGACTATTAGTTACCTATACATAATACTTAATACTTTAATATATTTTTTGGGCTCAAAGGTTTCGCTGTAAATTAATGTTCTATAATAATTGTATTTTTATATGGATAAATGTGCGTACTTAATTATTATAAACCGATGGTAATGCTATTCCTGTAAAACTTGTTTGTAAATGGAAATAAATTATCTTGTATCTTGAAGTATTAAAATCAGCAGCTTCTCATGAAACCGAATGTTTTTGATATCAGTACCTACAATGGTTACTAATAGTTTCCGTGATAGGTATTAATAAGATATTTGAAGCCTCGTTAGGCTACAACCATTTCTCCCATTTTCATTTTCCTGATATTCTTGAGCTTTTGATCCATATTCTGTAAATTTGTCCTGATGTCTTTTGTCAGCTTCCCGTGTTCTTCCCGCGGTTTACTAATTTCGAAGGATCTCTCCGCCGCGGGAGTCCCGGGGGGCGCGGGCGTTCTTTGTGCCCCGTTTGGACACGAGCAGGACAAACAGGCGCTCCGTGATTTATGTCAGCCAGATCCTCGGTGGCGTCGATCTTCAAAAGTGCCGCCATCTGTTGTGCGCCCCGTGAAACAGGTCGACGTTTTTCGAAATCTCATCTTTTGTGAGCTTCTTTTTAGGCGGGGACTCGTAATCAAGCGGACCTTATTGAGAACGAATCTCCTCGAGAGCCTTCACCTCAGGAAGTATAATTATAAGTAGGTGCTATTCTTCAAATTCCCTTCGAGTTTGATATAGAAGCTGTTGAGGTACTTTTACCTACCAGGTAAGAAACTGCATTGTTAGAAAAAAACTAGGAAATCTAAAGGGGACTTGGTAGTGCTATAATAAACTAGAAACATTTAATATAATATAAATACAACATATTAATAAACGTTTCTCAAAATGTATTATAAAACTGGAGACCTGTCTAAGAAAATATTAAAATTGTACCTCAAACCTATTAAAATGGTAGGTCTAATATAAAATAACAAAACAATAGAACGCATGCTTCTTTATTTATTAGAAGAATTAGAAACAGCGAAATTGAACAAAGTTAACAATAAGTGGATATTGTACATATCATTTGACCAGATTATTATTAGATTATTATTGTGTAATTGTTATAAATATAAAGAGTCATCGAATGAGTTATATTTATTGAATCGATAGGTAGATTGTTTGCCTATATTTTATCAAAAGTCTAATTTAGTAAAAGAAAATAATCTTAATTTTACAATTTTAAACTACACTGTTTAGCCTGTTAAGTGCTTATTTTGTAGATAGGAAGATTGTATTACACAAGAATGGCTGCGACACACTTAATATTAACTGCTTTTGTACATTGTTTAGTAGTAGTAGATTATTTACCCAAAACCTGACGTTTTACAGCTAGGCCCTGCAGGCGTCATTAAAGGCATCTTCCCCCGAGATTACTCGTGCCTGTCTGAGGTTCCAACTTGAGCTTAGTTTCAATAACTCGGCAAAAGATTAGCAACGCTGTCTTAAAATACATGGCACACAGTTCTGTATTAAATCATTTTTTTTTCTATATATATATAATAAATATTGGTGTATTTAATGTTCATTTATTGAGTTTTTTTTTTTCAAATTAAAATCGTTTTTTCTTATTCATTTTAATATTATTCTCGTTAACCTCTAACTATATTAGTCAGTTAGCTACCCCAGTTTAGGAATGTATAGTAATCAACATTTGCAATGTGAATTAACCGAATAACGTTCGCTTCGAAATCCATCTTAATCATCGCTAATCTCTCGTTAGATTATTTACATAATCCAACGGCTAAATGAAATATTTAGACTAAAATTTTGAAAATCTAGAAAAATATATTACAACCGAGGCACTGTGGCTTAAGAGTCCGTTTAAAAAAATAAAAATATACATATATTTTTGTATGATATTTAATATGATACTCATAACTAGAGTAAAACTGATCACTAAATAAATGTTTCGTAAGCTCGCAAGCATTTAGTTGTTTAGCCGAGGTGACTCGTGATTTTCTAAAGGAATTAGGCTGTTTATGAGTCGCAATTATGTCGCATCTCATCTCATCTCCAAGTTTGTCCAGCGCGAAAGTGCAATATTGAGTCATAAATAAATCTCCAACTAACTGAGCATTTTGACGGCCATATTGTTTTTTGTCCTGTCCAGGCGACTTTATGGCGCTTGGCAGCGCAATTGTCTCCGTCCTCCGGGCCACAAAGCGGTAGCAATAAACGCTAGAAATATGACTTAATGATTATATTGGCCTCCATAATGTCGACGCTCGGGACATTTTCCCAATAATCACCTAAATTAGTTGCAAAATACCTAGAAAGGCTTTCGTACTAAACGCTGATTTATGATCTTTTTGCGAGTTGATGTGACTTTAAAGGACAACGAATCTTGAATGTTTTATTAACTATTAAGATAATCTTTATTTAAACAAAAGTTCACTTTTTAGTCGATAGATAGCTCTATTTTTTACTTCATAAATATACAAATCCTAAAGAGCATCAGTTTCAACAATAAAGAATTAAAACTTTTTCAAAAGTTAACATAAAATTCAACGTTAATATCATTTTCCGACCGAGCCTTTATTAGCCTTTCGGGTCTATATTGAAAATGAGTGAGAACGTTCCTACGTTCTACTTAGGTAGAACTTTTAGGTAGGCACTGATTGAATTTGATTTGGCAAACTTTTTTTCTTTTTTTTTAGTCTTTAACGCGTTCAAATAAATTACTTTTTCATTGACCGCATAAGGTAGATTATTTTACCTAAAGAGGTATTGCTTTTTATTAGTTTATAGTTATAATGACTATAATATTATTATTATTTGTACATGATACCAGGTTAATCCTCTAATATTCAATCATTTATTTGTTTATTAAATTATAACATTTTTATATGTTGTTATATCTTATGGTTCATATTTTGATTGTTTTTTTTTTAAAGATGAAATCATCGTTGATAGTTAGTTGGCAACTAGTCAAAAAATAAGTACAAATTGAACTGCCTTCTTTAGGACAGACATTCAGTCCAGTTAAGAAAGCAGCGATCAGAGGTTGCAGTGGTGCCAAACGCTAATGGATATTATTTTTAATATGTACACACGAATTTGTAATATTATAATGGATTTATCGTCAAAAAATAAATAAATAAAAATAAAAAATTGAGAGTCAGAGTGAAATCTGGAGTTACAAGTAATTAGATATGTGGGTAGATACATTAGTAAAACCATAAACTAAGTTTGCAATTTTCTAGGTGAATATTTCAATATTATTTCGATTAAATAAAATGCTCGACTGTTTTAATTGTTTTTGAGGGTAGCCCGCCGCCGAATGGGTGTTAAAACCTGACACAAAACTGCAAATAGGCAGGCAGCTAGATACAATTTAGCACATAGCACTCGTTCTCGAAATGTCTGATTTGTAGGGCAACAATTCGCCTGCGCAGTTCGCGTGTCATTCATTCATTGAACGAATTGTTTGCGCGAGACATTTCGAGCTGTTTTCCAAAACGCTGTTTGCACAAATGTTCTTTCCGCAGCCATCAGGTGCTGAGCATCCTGCGCCGACCTGAGGCGGTCGACGCGCCGCCGTCGCGGCCGAAACGTGTTATTTACTCAAGATAAGCCTAAGTAGTACACCGCATTGGATTCCTTACTTTATATAGCTTTGCAATGCAATTTAGAGAAATACAAATAGAGAACGCATTATTCTAAAGTCGAAGAATTTGACCAATTTCAGGGTCATAAAAATATTGCAATAAATGATACGACAATGGTTAGATCTAACAAATCATGCTCATATTACTTAGGCTCATAACCAAAATGTCTAATATACCTATATAGACTTCTTACAATCTCAACTAACACAAAACACATCGGAATTTGACTGATATTTTGAGAACTGCGAAGGAAGGAAGATATTCTGACCAACAAAATAAACCCTAATAAGGAAACGACCCTGGTTCAATGGTAAGTAGATACGAAACCAAATTAAATATGTATTGTCACGAAGATAGTTGTGTTAAGATGTGCCAATTACGAAAAAGGCATTATGATAGTTTTGTGGAATACTTTAGGTAAATATATACTTAGATATATATTATAATTATAGGGTAAGTTCGTTTGTTTTGTGAAATATAACTTGTTACAGAAATTATCAATGTTTCCTTTACCATATTTTAATAAAAAAATCGTTGAAACAAAACAATGTCTTTGGAAAGTCGATGTAAATGTAATATAGATATAGGAATAGCTAAGTTTGTAAGCACCTAGCTTTTGCTAGTACATTGTGGTAATGGTAATAGGTAATACGTTGGTGACATAAGATTGCTTACCTTGGAAAGGGTAACCGGTGAAATAGGGCGTCATGTTGAGGGTCGATACAGCCATCGAACCTCGCCAAGTCCTCTCGCCTCCAACTGAATAAATTAGCACAGACGGACGGTTTTGACCCGAAGGCACAACACGAGACGAGAGTCGGAAGGCGGAAGGCGCGCGTGACAGCCGCGGACGCGAACCCCGTGCTGACGGACCGAAAGCCGAAAGCTCACTGAATCTTACCTCCGCACTTCGCCCGCGCCGCCGACAGACACCGCCCAATCGCCGCTGGGCGCCGCCCGCCCTCTCCTTCTGGCGCGTCTCGCCGTCCCTCTCTCGCCTGCGCTGAGAAGAATGCGATCGCTTCGGAGACGAGAGAAGAGAGAATTCTTTTTGAATGTTGCCCCGTGGCCACGCCCAGTGGGCGCCCCCTGCTTAGGCCGGCCCCCCATTGGCCGGCGAAGTCTAAGTGGGGGGGGGGGACTTAAACTGTAACCTAAGACAGTAATTTTGTTGGCGATTTTAATATTATTTATTTACTACTTATATCTTATTCATTTTGACCGATTCATTTAAGTGAATAATAATATTTCAAAAATGTTAAATAATATTTTTTATTAACTTTATCTACATAGATATGTAGAAAATAAAACACTTAACTACTAATTATAGACGGTGGAAGTTATACACACAGACAGATAAATACAATATAAGACATTTTTCTCTGTTATTCAATATATTATTATACTATACACCTATATACTATATACTATACTATACAGAAAGTATACTTATAATTTGTGAAAAACAAAATCCCAGCCGGGGATCGAACGAGGGACTCTAGCGTGGGCGACGAGTGCGTAAACCACTGACCCACCGAGACTCTTGGGGTATCTTTGGTAGAGAACGTATAAAAAGGCACTCTACGGATTTTACTCCTAACGCGTGACGCGGTTTCTCGACCAACATCCCATCCCAACGGCGCAACGAAGTATAATTTCAAAAACGAACAAGAGTTTGAAAGGTTAGTAACAAAAGCAACTAAAACTATACAATAAAAAATCGCCGCACCTTTAGCACTCGGATGTGGGTCGAGGGGTCTGGGGTCTGGGGTGGGATGATTGAGGTTTTTTCTCTTGTAAATTCTTGAGGTTTTTGTATAGATAATTATGTGTTATATACTTGAAGCTTTGTACTAATAATAATAATAATATGGTACCTATTTCCTGAAATGTGTTGAATTTTGAATTGGTGCCCAGTTTCCCCTATTAACTTCATTTCATATGCATACAATTTCATTTCTTGATTGTCCCTGACTAACAGGGATACAGTTCATTTAAATCCTCATATAAAACGTCTTCATGGAAAGACCCTAATGACCTGCATTTGCGTTTTTTCATTATTCCCCACATGTTTAATGCACATAGGTAGGTACCTAGATATATACGGTGAAATATTTTTATAGGGTGTCAGATTTTACTCTCTGCAATTAAGCAAGTAAGCAATTGTTGGTTTTTATTTAATTACAGTTTCATAATATTGAAAATAAAAAAAACAAACTTTTCTATGTTTTGACCCTTCATTTGCCTTTCAATTACTATTTTTCCAAAGGCTATTATTTACTAATTATTTCTTTTATAAGAGGGCAATTCAACTATAAAAAGAACTATCAGCAGTTTAGCATTTATTTAATTTCTCAGAAATAGAATTTTAAAAATCTGCCTTGACTATTTTGAAGACTTAAAATCAAGTTACCCAAACATATGTTTTTATTATTAAATATCTTTTGGTCACCAAATGCCAACCTTAGAAAAAAAGGTTAAAATATACCAAAATGAATATTTATCATTTGGCTTCGCCTTAAGCTAAAACAGCCAAGTATAAATTAAAGTAGGTACAAAAACTACTACAAAAACCTTCTGAGGGCGTTATGGTAAAATCGGTACTTACTACCGAGGTGTGCGCCTGTGTGTGTGAGAATGTTTATCTGTTCAGAGTGTGAGTGCAGTGCTAATCTATTCTTTTAAGGCAGGCGTCTGTGAATGTAAACATTCGGCAGTGATGTTGCGAATGATTTTTTATATTAATTGGTTTTACGTTTTATATGCTTTCTACTATACCTACTAAATAATACGAGTAAAACTGAGTTTGTAGGATTGTTTGTGTTGTTGCACTTGGGAACATGAACTTGGGCACAGAGCTCTGAGGTAATTCTTAGAGTATTCGCCTCTTATAGTAGATGTGAAGTTATTAATTAAGGCGTAGTATTTAATACAGAAAAGTTATGCAACAATAAACTTCTTACCTAGAATAATAATTATTTTTGTTTTAAAATTAAAAAAATGTGATGACCCAGAAAATTAATTTGTGTTTTCATATCAATATTAAAAACAATATTTTATGTGTGACAATTTTTAGAGCGTTTTCCACATTTGTTTTTAAGAATTACCTGATCCCTAAAAGTATCGGATGAGTAGGTAATGAGTAATAAGTACATATTAAGTAGATAGATAGGTAAGTTATTATCGGATTATTGTCAGATATTGAAAACATATTATTTTTGTAAAGATGAGATCAGATATGATTGGTAATGATCCATTATTATTGCGAGAATTAAGAAAGTTCCCCGATCTGAAAAAGACACTGGACGTAATATTTTTTACTAGGTATATATAAAGATGGTCGATGATTTTAAGAGTGCTAGGAATTTTAGAGGCAAAAGCCTTTAGCTTACGATAGGACAATTACATAGGTAAAGAAAAATCTTTCATCTTTTCTCATTTGCCACCGAATTAGATTCTTAGCGCAGGGATAGGAAAGATTTAGTAAACGTGCTAGAAAATGCTCTTTTCTTGTAGTAAATTTCTACCCTACCTAAATTTCTAAACCTAGTCCGTTGCTCTGAAAATCTTACAATTACAGGCGGCTTTCTTGGTCAATCAACAAACATCTTCACTGAGGATAAATCATCAACTAATATTTATTTTCTGTTTTGTACAAAGGCTGTTTTTAGCTAATGAACGTTAATCTGTATATTTATTTATGTTTTTATATAAGAAACGGTGTAATATAAAGTACAAAAAAGCATCAAAAGTTTGAAATTATTTTGGATCAATAACGCGGCAAACTGTCAGAGACCAAGGTAAAGAAAATGATGTCTAAAGATTTTATCTTGGTTTTTTTAAATCTTTTAATTTGTTTCTTAAATTTAGAGTTTTTTTTGCAATTCAAGATTAAGGCCCGAATTCAGAGACGTTTTGCTCCCCTTAAGGGTGCCCTTAAGTGTGCCCTCAAGTGTATACTTCGCAAGTTAGAACTAGGGTAGTCACTATTCGCACTTTTGGAATTTATATTATTATTCTTATTATATTATTCTTTAGTGCTGCTGTTTTTTAATAAATTTGAATAGAAATAATGTGCCAAATTCAGAGTCGTCACTTTCGTTTTTACGATTATATTGGTATTCAAAGTTCATTTTAAGGGCCGCTGAATGACGATCCGAGATTAGCAACACTTAGCAGGAATAAATATTTTCGGCCAATCAGCGTGCGACTCACGAAATGAGCGAACGAACGAAGCTAGCTAGCAGACGGCCGGCGACGTGAAGTTTGTCTGACATTTTTGTAGAGCAAGCATCAGCTGACAGTGACACGCGTTTTATTTTGTTTTCTATTTTCGTTGTATTGAATTTAAAATGAGTTCTAAAAAAATTACCTACACAGTAGAAGAAAGACAGTTAATAAAAGAATTAATGTTAAATAAATACAAAGAATTCCTAGAATGCAAAAAATCTGATGTCGCCTCGCTGCAAATGAAGCGACAGAAATGGATTGAGTTCACGAATGATTTTAACGCAGCTGAAACCAATCGACCTGTGAGTACCGTGTGATTATTATATGAGTTTCATTCGACCTGTTGTATTAACTTCCTGTTTATATTTTTTTCTTGTGAAATGCTTTCAGCGTACTGTAGTACAACTCAAAAAGTGTTGGGAGAACATGAAATCCAAGCACAAGGATGATTTGTGCAGAGAGAGAAAAGAAAGGATTCATTTTATACTTGAATAGTTGATTAGTAATTGAACAGTTTTAAACGTAGGATCTTGATGTCTTAATATATATGCTGTTACTAAAAACTAGTATATGTATAGAGATTGTCGATTGTTATTTACTATATTTATTTAATGCTTCGATTGGAAAATTGTCAATGTTTTAATACCAATTATGTTTTAGAAAATGATCAAAATATGGCCAACACAGTATTTTTGAGCCATTCAGATCCATCAGCGGCTGGGTTCGAGCCTTCCCAACACTCGGAGGTTGCAATAGTTCATTCTGAGGCCATCGATCTAGCAGGTAATTCTTGATATATTATGTAAAAAGTTCAAGTGAGAATAGTGTTATCAACATTATATGTTTGAAGTTTACCTCCCATCTAAAACCTAAATAACTACTCACTAGTTTAAGTTTTGAACGTAATGAAGTTTTAAAACCTAACCTAACTTTCAAAATACCTTTTGGTGTGGCGCTATTGTAAAACAATTCTACATGCTCTAACTTTGACTTTTTGATTTATAAGTATACGTATAAGGATATTTTTTTACAAGAAAAGTGGCACTGTATGTAGTTCTGATGTGAGAACCAATAATTAACTAGATTCCATAGGAAATGATTATGCATCACATCTTCAGGTGATAGTTCACAACTCACTGGGAATACAATTTCATTTAATTGTAAAACATAGTCTTTGATTAGTGTCTGTTTCCATACAAACGCTTGTTACTTATATAAATAGGTAAAATGTGTCTTTATGTATTGTTAGACACATTATTTCTATTCAAATTTATTAAAAAACAGCAGCACTAAAGAATAATATTCATTCAATCCACAGCGTAAAGGAGAAAAAAGAATTCAATCATTTATCTGTATTGTTGGCCAACCGGTCGACTAAAATATTATTTCCTGTTATAAAATATTTAAAATATTATCCGTGTGTTTTACTTTTTCAGATATTTTACCATATAATGATTACGTTGAAGGAATCGACCCATCGGTACTGTCTCCAAGTTGTAAGAACTATTAAATCTATGAGAATCCCGCCCCGGCAGCAAGAGGTAAACCATAAAAAAACACATAAAAGCATTTTACTATTCGTTTATTAAACAGATTTATTCCTAATATTTAGTTTAAAATTTCTTGATTTTATTAAACCCATTTCTTTATATTACTTTAACTAGCTATCGGACAAAAGTTTGTCGGACAGAGGTGTGAAAATTGTTGTAATCTAGGACATTGTAAACACTCAGAAAAAACACAACTGCACCGGGAATCTCGAATCTCATGGCTATCTATGACCTGGGTGCAATATATTAACTTCGCTTAATTTAAATTATAGTGTAACACTCGATACTTAATATTTGAAACAAATGTGTTTTTTTTATAAGAGTAAAGTCACAATACATATATTGTGCCATATAAGTCAAGCCTGCTACTAAAGTATTATAATTTTTAAAAAAATAAAGACAATGTATTTTTAAACGTTGACAGCTAAACTCAGCATTTATTCTCAAAAAACAAATACAGCGAATGAGACGAAACGACAGACTGTATGTGGATTGTTGAACCCGTAAAGGAAGCTTCACTAACAAAATGCAAATGTATACATTCAAGTAACTATAATATAATTATTATAACGGTAGTTTACTTATTTACAGGTCAACGCAAACGGCTCTATAGTAGGGCCGATGCAATAGAAAAAGAGGCGGAATTAAGAATAGACAGAACAAAAAAATTAATGGAGCAAGACGTTGAAATTCACCGCATGATGATCCTAGTAGGTCCGGAAACATTTCTCTCAGGCAAATACTGCTGCAGCTTTTCATCTCAAACACGATTATTGCATAATAAATAGAAATTACATACAGTGATTTTAAAAATATTTATAATAAACTTTTTAAAGAATAACTGCTTTTCATTTAATAACCTAACCAGAGAGAGTAGAATTGGAGACTATGGGGTGATCTTTGTTATTCTGATAAGTTGGAGTTTGGAAAGTTAACTTTTAGAAACCTTTATTTTAGTAATTAGGAATTTATTTTAAAATTTACAAAATGTCTACCCAATATTGATTGATTTGACATATCGAACATAACTTCTTGTATAGTTTAAAAACATTGCACAAATCATGATTAAAAACAATAATAGTTTTAGCTTATATGCATTTATTTTTTTAATAATAATACTAAAATGAGAATGTTGTCAATGGCCATGATAGAATATAATAGATCCTTAGTATGTGTATGATAAGATAAGATAAGATAATTTATTTCCAAAAACAAACATAAATTGTATAGGAATGACATATGCAATTGAAAACAGTACAGCGGTTAAAACATGTGAAAAAGCATTAGCAAAGGTATAGGTACATATATAAACTAGTAACATATTATAGATACACGTAGATAAGGTAGTACAGATTCGTCTAGTTAGATAAGATAAGATGAGAATCTTTATTTCCATCACATGTATAAATGTATAGGAATGTCTTTACAATAAATACCTAAAATACAATAAAAAATTAGAATACAATGTAATGCAGCAATATTAAATTTTACATTAAAAGAAAGAATCATTGATTAAAAATAAGATCACAAAGTTTTAAATATTAATATAAATTTTATTACAAAGTATGTTTTAAAAAGTAATTTATTTTAATCAAATGAGGTACAATTCAAGGCCGGTATTCATAAAACTATTATCTTTAAATATAAAGATTATTTTAAAGGATTAAAAAAATATTCCTTTGTAAAGATGCACTCAAGTGTGCCCCCCTGTTCCCTTAAGGGTTTACCGGTGTGAAGTTAGCCCCCCCATGTCGGAACATTGCACTTTCTTTAATGCCAATCGTTTGGGAATCGTTAGGGAGGGTTAGGGAGTTAATTCCCGACGTTAGGGAGTTTCAAATAAAAAAGATACAGAGTGTTCAATTTTAGGAGTAAAAATTTCGCTCAGCCCCCCCCATGTCGCAATCTAGAGCTACTTTTATTTGCATTTAATAGAGCCTTGTCTGAAAAGGTTAGGGAGTAAAATCTCTGCGTTTGGGAGTTGAAGGAAAATACTAAAAAAAAAGATTGAATATGACTTTTGGCATCCCCTGAAATAAATAATTGCCACTTCCTGTCCGCAAATTACATTTTCTTTAATGCCAATCGTTTGGGAATCGTTAGGGAGGATTAAAAAAATAAATGTCGTCGTTAGGGAGTTACAAATAAAAAAGATACAGAGTGTTCAATTTTAGGAGTAAACCCCAATAGTTCAGCCCCCCCATGTCAGAATTTTAGGTTATTCAAATACGCAAATGATAGAGCATGGTTTAAAAAGGTTAGGGAGTTAAAGCTCGTCGTTAGGGAGTTGAAGGAACATACTAAAACGTCGGGAATTGACTCCCTAACCCTCCCTAACGATTCCCAAACGATTGGCATTAAAGAAAGTGTAATGTTCCGACATGGGGGGGCTAACTTCACACCGGTTAAGGGTTTGCTTAGCATTTTGACAGCTGAACTGTTGCCGCGTTGGTCGAGTGTGATTTTGTTTCTGTTTTGATACTAAAAAATATGGATATATTAATAGAACGTGACTTTTTAGATTATATTGATTACGTTAACAACCACGAACGATATTTAGTACCTAGAATTATGTTTCGAGGGCAAGAAGAAAGAGTAATGGCGTATTATAGCGACAATGAATTTTTAAGAAGGTTTCGTTTTCCGAAAACACTTGTTTGTCAAACGTTATTACCCAAAATAAAGCCTTCTCTGCCAAGTACAAGAGGCTTGCCTATATCGCCGTTGTTAAAATTACTTTGCGCTTTGCGATTTTATGCTTCTGGGAGCTATCAAGTAAGTACTTATCTACTGAATTATTTAACACCATTTAATGATAAAATGACCTGCTTAAATAAAATTTATATACAATAAATATTTTTTAGACCGTCCTTGGAGATTCTCTGAAGTTAAGCCAAACTACAATAGGCAGGGCAATCAAAGATGTGAGCTTTGATTTATCATTGTGTTTGAAGGAATTCATCAAATTTCCTATGGAAGGAAATAACCTCACAACAAATAAGCAGCTGTTTTATAATATGGCAAAATTTCCAGGTGTTGTAGGTACGATTGATTGTACCCACATCCATATTTCAAATCCTAATGGCGACTTGGCTGAAGTATTCAGAAATAGAAAAGGTTGGATGTCCATAAATGTCCAGGTAAATTACAATAAGTCATTATTATTTCCACACTTTGTTTTCCGAATCATATTAAAAAAGTAAGATCCAATACGTAACATCAAATTGAAGTTAAATAATTACAAAGACTTGATTGTAGTATTGAAGGCAGTTTTTTTTTATATATTCTTACTTATTTATTTTACAGATAGTTGGTGGCCCTCAACTAGAAATATTAGATATAATAGCAAGATTTCCGGGATCCATGCACGACAGCAGAATTTTTAACAACAGTGCGATTTAACAAATGTGCCGTATTACATAATATTGCCATTTTTAATAATATTAATTATCACGATGATGAAGTGACAACCACAGGCAATCCGTTGGAAGTGCCCGATACAGTTACGGTGCAAGGCGCTCGAGCCCTTGCATCCACATGGAGGAATCCCTTCATAGAAAGACATTTTTAGTTTTTAAAACTCAATATTTAATTTAATGTAATTTATCGCATGGACACACATATATGTATTTTAACACCATAATGAAATTAAAAAAGCATTTTTTTTTAATTTATATCGAATTTCAAAGAATATAATTGTGCTTACTCGTTATTTGCTAGTGAATAGTTTACTTTAAGATGTATAAATTTATTATTTTTGGGGTCACATTTATTTGTTATTTGGCTTCCTGTTTTATATTTTTAAATTCATATATAAATTATTATTTTTTCTCTGTAAGGGTATACAGAATTAAACTAGTAGTACTAGACTACTCTTGGTATAGTTAATGCCTAGCTATATAAATTGACATTGACTATGATGATGAAACAAGAGCTATTTTTAATGATCAGTTTGCATAAAAAAGGGTTGCCCGCAGCCCCTGAGCAAGCTTATGGCTGTAACGCCAACGGCTCACTGCATTCAGCTCAATTAATTTTAACAGGGGCATTTAAAACTATTCAGTCATTCAACACTGTACAACTCGTTTAACGTTAACGGTTCAAAACGCACAGCTCACAGTTCAATAATTTTAAATGCATTACAATTTTAGGTTCGATTTTTAGTTGCAGTGTGGTGAGCGCTAATTAGTTATAGCTATCAATTTAGAGCGCTAATTCTAATAAATTTTACATTTTCAAGCTTTAATTTCAAACCAGTTCTAACGATATCGATGAACTCCTCTCTGAAAATTCAATGTGAGGTCATCTTCGAAACATCAGGATTGAGATACTTGATAATCCTAAACATAATATTATGAATACTCATGTACTCATTATAATCTTTATTTCATCCGGTAATATATAAAAATTGAGGCCATAAGAAAAGAAAATAAATTTGATAAATATATCCAGTTGTTTTAATAATCTAAACCCAACCAAAGGTTAATGTGATAACGTTGACAATCTCAATTTATTTTATTATTTTTAAAGAAAAAGTAGCAAAAGTTTTGATTTTTTAATGGGGAATAAATTTGATTTTTGATGCCGATTATAAAATAGTTTAAAATTATTATGCTTCACCCAAAAAAATATACAATTATTGCCTTGCAATTTGAATGTTTATTGCACAGTAGGTGGCAATTTTGCTTTTTTTCTAATACTATTTATGTAAATTCATAGTAAATTCATATTTATGAAGTTATGTTCGATATGTCAAATCAATCAATATTGGGTAGACATTTTGTAAATTTTAAAATAAATTCCTAATTACTAAAATAAAGGTTTCTAAAAGTTAACTTTCCAAACTCCAACTTATCAGAATAACAAAGATCACCCCATAGTCTCCAATTCTACTCTCTCTGGTTAGGTTATTAAATGAAAAGCAGTTATTCTTTAAAAAGTTTATTATAAATATTTTTAAAATCACTGTATGTAATTTCTATTTATTATGCAATAATCGTGTTTGAGATGAAAAGCTGCAGCAGTATTTGCCTGAGAGAAATGTTTCCGGACCTACTAGGATCATCATGCGGTGAATTTCAACGTCTTGCTCCATTAATTTTTTTGTTCTGTCTATTCTTAATTCCGCCTCTTTTTCTATTGCATCGGCCCTACTATAGAGCCGTTTGCGTTGACCTGTAAATAAGTAAACTACCGTTATAATAATTATATTATAGTTACTTGAATGTATACATTTGCATTTTGTTAGTGAAGCTTCCTTTACGGGTTCAACAATCCACATACAGTCTGTCGTTTCGTCTCATTCGCTGTATTTGTTTTTTGAGAATAAATGCTGAGTTTAGCTGTCAACGTTTAAAAATACATTGTCTTTATTTTTTTAAAAATTATAATACTTTAGTAGCAGGCTTGACTTATATGGCACAATATATGTATTGTGACTTTACTCTTATAAAAAAAACACATTTGTTTCAAATATTAAGTATCGAGTGTTACACTATAATTTAAATTAAGCGAAGTTAATATATTGCACCCAGGTCATAGATAGCCATGAGATTCGAGATTCCCGGTGCAGTTGTGTTTTTTCTGAGTGTTTACAATGTCCTAGATTACAACAATTTTCACACCTCTGTCCGACAAACTTTTGTCCGATAGCTAGTTAAAGTAATATAAAGAAATGGGTTTAATAAAATCAAGAAATTTTAAACTAAATATTAGGAATAAATCTGTTTAATAAACGAATAGTAAAATGCTTTTATGTGTTTTTTTATGGTTTACCTCTTGCTGCCGGGGCGGGATTCTCATAGATTTAATAGTTCTTACAACTTGGAGACAGTACCGATGGGTCGATTCCTTCAACGTAATCATTATATGGTAAAATATCTGAAAAAGTAAAACACACGGATAATATTTTAAATATTTTATAACAGGAAATAATATTTTAGTCGACCGGTTGGCCAACAATACAGATAAATGATTGAATTCTTTTTTCTCCTTTACGCTGTGGATTGAATGAATATTATTCTTTAGTGCTGCTGTTTTTTAATAAATTTGAATAGAAATAATGTGTCTAACAATACATAAAGACACATTTTACCTATTTATATAAGTAACAAGCGTTTGTATGGAAACAGACACTAATCAAAGACTATGTTTTACAATTAAATGAAATTGTATTCCCAGTGAGTTGTGAACTATCACCTGAAGATGTGATGCATAATCATTTCCTATGGAATCTAGTTAATTATTGGTTCTCACATCAGAACTACATACAGTGCCACTTTTCTTGTAAAAAAATATCCTTATACGTATACTTATAAATCAAAAAGTCAAAGTTAGAGCATGTAGAATTGTTTTACAATAGCGCCACACCAAAAGGTATTTTGAAAGTTAGGTTAGGTTTTAAAACTTCATTACGTTCAAAACTTAAACTAGTGAGTAGTTATTTAGGTTTTAGATGGGAGGTAAACTTCAAACATATAATGTTGATAACACTATTCTCACTTGAACTTTTTACATAATATATCAAGAATTACCTGCTAGATCGATGGCCTCAGAATGAACTATTGCAACCTCCGAGTGTTGGGAAGGCTCGAACCCAGCCGCTGATGGATCTGAATGGCTCAAAAATACTGTGTTGGCCATATTTTGATCATTTTCTAAAACATAATTGGTATTAAAACATTGACAATTTTCCAATCGAAGCATTAAATAAATATAGTAAATAACAATCGACAATCTCTATACATATACTAGTTTTTAGTAACAGCATATATATTAAGACATCAAGATCCTACGTTTAAAACTGTTCAATTACTAATCAACTATTCAAGTATAAAATGAATCCTTTCTTTTCTCTCTCTGCACAAATCATCCTTGTGCTTGGATTTCATGTTCTCCCAACACTTTTTGAGTTGTACTACAGTACGCTGAAAGCATTTCACAAGAAAAAAATATAAACAGGAAGTTAATACAACAGGTCGAATGAAACTCATATAATAATCACACGGTACTCACAGGTCGATTGGTTTCAGCTGCGTTAAAATCATTCGTGAACTCAATCCATTTCTGTCGCTTCATTTGCAGCGAGGCGACATCAGATTTTTTGCATTCTAGGAATTCTTTGTATTTATTTAACATTAGTTCTTTTCTTAGCTGTCTTTCTTCTACTGTGTAGGTAATTTTTTTAGAACTCATTTTAAATTCAACACAACGAAAATAGAAAACAAAATAAAACGCGTGTCACTGTCAGCTGACGTTTGCTCTACAGAAACGTCAGACAAACTTCACGTCGCCGGCCGTCTGCTTCGTTCGTTCGCTCATTTCGTGAGTTACTCATTTCGTGAGTGGAATATTAACTCCAAAAGTGCGAATAGTGACTACCGCTAGTTCTAACGCTTGATGGCACACTTGAGGGCACACTTGAGGGCACCCTTAAGGGGAGCAAAACGTCTCTGAATTCGGGCCTAAAAGCGTTTTTATTTATTAAACGGAGGAAAATAATTCACTGTATTGCCGTCGCAATCGTGTGACCACGCGGCGTTTGTGAAAGACACGGTATTTGCGCGTTCTATGCGAAGGACGTTGAATGAAGTATTTTGAGGAAAATCGTTATTGGATTATGTTTTTTGACTGTTTTGTATAAAAATATAGTGTCTTATAATTCGTCGATAATTTAGTGGCTCGATAGCATATTCTAAAGCCGCAGCTTTATAATCGTGTCTTATAATTTGGGTATTTTATATATTTTCAATCATATTTTTATATATATTAAATTGAGGGCACCAGATAACAGACGCATATTCCAGTTGACTACGGACTAATGAGTATTAGATTAACTTCAAAGTGTTTATTTACTTAAATGAAGGCTCTTATTAAGAAACCTAGCATTTTAAACGTTTTGTATATGTGATTTAAGTCCCATATTTATTCTAAATTCAATAACTCTGTCTACTTAAGACAATTTTAGTGAAGTTACTGGTAAATTGGACAAGGTGGACTTTTTTTAATGTTAACTGCAAGTCTCATGTTGTCGCAATATGAAGAGAATCGGTTTAGGTCTTCTTGTAAATTCAAAAATTCTGCCCAAGATTTGATTTTCATGAAAAAATGTATGACCTCGGCGCACTGTAAGCATTAAGCATATACAAAACATTTTATAATGTCATATAATAATAGAGAGGGTCTAAGTGGTTGCCCTGCCGCACTCCAGATGGAATTATAATTTTGCTCTGATTTGTACCCCTTACTGAAAACTGTTTGTGAATTATTTTTTATGTAAGATGTAATATATTTTATATGGAGAGAGAGTCTGCACAATAAAATTCATGGTTTATCTGTAATAATCATTACATTACTAAGTAATTGTACAAATAATTAAGAAATAATTAAATATGGCGAAAGGAGAAAGTGGGAAAGTGATGGCCGCTCCCTTTCTGCGCAATCCGTTGATGACTTCACACTCGAATGCTTCTTAGCGAGATTGCATCTTATTTAATCATCACGAGTCGATGACGTTTGTTTTGATCAGTTCTTGCGCAACATCTTATTCGGATTGCGAATGAATGCTATTATGATGGAAACGTTCAGGATCATGACAACGCTTGATCATCTCTATAAGGAGGCCATTTAGAAAACTATTGCCTTAATTTATGAAAATCACTTCTGTTAACTTTATTTGTATTGTAATAATAGGGAATTTATCTGGGTAGGTATATAATGCGTGATTTGCTTAGCGCTAGAGATGCATCTTAGAGCGGGCAGGATGGCAATCAGTCAGGATTAAGCACGGCACTCGCGCAGACGCATTTCACTCCAAATTTGATTGGTTCCAGTGCTCTTTGACTCTAAGAACCCTTTTGTGACCGATATGGGCCGCGTCATTAGCATTGAACGGACCTGCGAGTGCCCTTTTACGTCTAACCTTAACACGCTAAGGAAACTTACATTTTCTCAGTGAATTATGGGACAAGTTTCGTCTGTACTTCTACTTTATTGAGGACATTCACCATTCAATCGAGATAGCATTAGAACATGTCTCGTGACCATTCCCGGAGACTTCAAAGGGCGTTTATGTTCCCTATTACGTGTACATTATATAAAAAAAGAATGGCTAGCTAACCGTTGCATACTTAATTAATCATTTTTTTTAATGACCGCTCAAATGACCATTTCAATCATTTTCAGCAAAACCCTATCTATGCAACAAACTGCAAAGAGAAAAAGATATGTCATATTTCACTATATATCTGAGAAAACTGTTCTTACCAAGACACGTTTAAGGAAAAGTTCCTCGATGGAAAAAAATCCAAAGTGACCTATAAAATTTGCTCTCGGACTACCTAAATAATTAATAATTTATGTTGATAAAATTTTTAAATTTACCGTTCATACTGTTTTCAAGGGAATTAGTGTTTCAAATTTTTAATTAGTAGGTTTATTTTGAATAAATTTCGTTTTTCTTTAAATACTGGGGAGCAGGCTCCTCGCGAGGCGCGGGTCAGCTGTTCGTCGCCACAATCAGATTAAAGACCTGCGCGGCCTGATGCATACAATATAATATAAAACCGTTTAACTTAAAAGTTTTTAAACGGTTTTATAATCACAGCAAAATAAAATGTAACAATTAAAAACAACAAAATATTACGGTACCTGCTACCAAATTTTCAGGTAACGTCGTTTTATTTTGTCAGTTGTTCACCCACGACGCTATATTCTTTTGTTTTGACGAATTGTTTTTACTAAAATATTTTTTAACTACTTGCCATAGCAAGAAATATAGTAAATCTAACCAAAAAATATTTAACAACAATCAATCTGTTCGTACAACTATAGGATTTGGTCACACGTATGTTCGATGTCCAAATTTTTAAACAACCAAACATTTTGCTGAAATATTTTTTTCAGTGTCGTATGGGTAAGTACCCATACGACACTTTCACCTCAGATAATTATAATATGTTTATTTGTACCAAAAACAATACGAAAAAACATCACATATTAAATATTACCAAAGTTCAAACATTACCTACCATTCATTTTGTTTTAAACATTATATTTAATAATTTATTAAAATTAAAAGTTATAGTTGCAGCAGTTTTCTGTTACTACAAAGCCAACAATAAAAACATGTATGTTGTGTGACATAGCGTTGTGTGCGAGTGAGAGAGAGAGAGAGAGAGAGAGAGGGAGAGAGGGAGAGAGCGTCATGTTGCCACCGACCCGTCGCGTCGTCCGGACGGGCGAGCGTGACTAATTACTGTAACCATTACACGAACCTATTTTTATATTACGGGCAAAATATTTTTATACACTAAACGGCGTTACAATACTTCAATTGATATGACTATATTCTATACGTACTCGATTCATCAATTGATTTTTCGCGAGATACTTTTTATACACAGAATGTCAATTGAAGGCAAAAACAAATTAAGCACAAATCTACAATTGATTTTTTACACAATAAATACATTGCTTGTAAGTACATTATTGTAAATTGTAATCACGTTCAAGGGATTAGACAATGTGCTGTTCCGAGGAGACGACAATCATTTGTAAAAGTATTTTAGCATTTTGACATAAGAAGCTACGGAACTTCTTAATAAATTTATAAATATATAATATAATATATTTAAACTACATCAACGCCTCTTACATCAATGACATCTGTTTGAATAGTAACACAGATTTTTTTAGCTCATATTTCAAGTAACAATTTAGTTACTATACCAGCTCTAATTTTTATATTTATAGGATGATTTAATTCCTTAATTATTAAATTATACAATTTTGGTGCTAAAAAGCTAAAATATTTTTGACCAAATATTTTGACATTTTAGGTACACTAAACATTCCCCACATCTCCCACAGATTAGCGAGCGTGACCCTTCTTGTCAACATCTTAGTGCTCTGCTCAGCCCTTAGGCGAAGTCAAAGGATAAATATTAATTTCAGTTCATTTAGACCTTTTTTTAAATGGCTGGCATTTGTTAAACCATAACAAAGATGTTTGCATACCTTAAGTAAAGTAAAATAAAGGTCTTCAACAAAGAAAAAGCAGATTTTTAAAATTCAATTCTATTTCTGAGGAATTTAATAAATGACAAACAAACTGCTGATAGTTCTATTTAAGTTGAATTGCTCCCTTATACAAGATAAATGAAGAGTCTAAATCAAAGAAAAGTTTGTATTTTTAATTTCTATATTTTGAAGCTGTAATTAAATAAAAATCAACAATTGCTTAATGACCGCGCAGAGAGTAAAATCTGACGCCCTATAAGAATAAACCACCGAATTTTAAGCCTTCGCCTTAATATTAAATATCAAAAATGTTCATCTCCATTCTGGCCAAGGCATATTATTCGACTCAACTTTAGTCTGATAACAATTCTGGAAAGTAAAAAGAAGAGGCTAGAAGAGAAGAGGATTCTGAATCAGAAAGATGCAGCGGGTAAAAGCGTCGCCGCGCGTGTGGTCCGGTTGGGCCGGGCGTCGCGACGCCGCGCCGGCGTGACGGCGTCGCCTCTTGCGTGACGTCATTATTCACGAAGCGATGACACCACGCCTAATCACCGCTAATTGTCACTCCAGAGCAGAGCTTAGTTGAACTCGACGGGAGATGCGATTCATCTCACTAATAAACTTATAAATAGCAGACTTAGCACTTCGTATTACCTACAACCATAACCGCAACATCCAATGATTTAATGTTTAGTATGTGATCCTGTTAGAATTGAATATATTCACTGTATAACGTATTTCAGTAAGTATAGGTAGGAACCAACATATTCTAAGCAAATCGAATAATTTTACCATATTTCTTGCTATGGCAGCAAGAAAAAATATTTTAGGAAAAACATTTTGCTTTGATTACAAAACAATATGGCGTCGTGGGTTAACAGCTGACGAAATAAAACGACGTTACCTGAAAATTTGGTATCAGCAACCATAATATTTTGTTGTTTCTACTTGTTACCGTTTTATTTGCTGTGATTCAAATCAAAATGGCGGTGTGACTGAACAGCTAATCGTAAAATTTACACTTATCTGTTGTTAATTGTATCGATAGCTAGATATCATGTTAAAGGCAACCAAAAATGATAATATAAAAAATGAGAAATTAAGAAATATGTTTAACAATTATCGATATGTACCTCCAACAAAAATCTATATCAACACTATATCAACCATACTCCGTTTGCCAATAAAATGTTTTTGTTTCAGTGTGTGGTCTGGATGTCATCATTAGAAAATGCAGGACTGCAAGACACAAACTCAAGTGGAACACTCGGAGGTCATTGAACTGGTCGCTCCGGTCCAAAAGACCGAATAGACCTGAATAGAGGAAACTTCTGATTGTCAGTTTAGAAACAGCGCCATCTTTTTCTAACCGGACGGACGTGCTGATGAGAGTGTTTGTTCCTAAACATGTTCTGATCTCTCCGTCATGCGAAGTCTTAGTTCACAAGCTTATCAAAATGTACCTTTTGCTAAGTAAAGATCTCCAAAGTATATTTTGTCCTTGTTTGAACAAGAAATAGATGAGCTAAGAGTGATTATACGATAGATGGCGTTCGGAGTGGCTTAGATAACATTCCAGGATACCTTCGGGACGGGGAGAAGTCACCAGCGGCTGTCAATCAGCGCCACAAAAGCGCTCTTCAAGATCGACACCGCTCTGGTCGTCCTCGTTCCTGGCTGAATGGCTTCGCTCGTCCCCGGGCGCCACTCGGTAATATTTTGACACCTCGACGCTTCCTCGCTCCTCTGGGAACAGGAAGCCTTTTCACAATTAATAGTACATTGTGAGGCACACAAGTAAGAGCTGGTTTCGAGTGGATTTTTGGCACAGGTAGCAGTGCGCGTGACATCCGACGCAAACATCATTCGTTCATTTTAATTTCATATTGTGTTTCGTACCTATAATACCTTCATTAGGAAGTATTAGAAACAAATTCTGCTTGCAGATAGTAATAATAATAGATTTATATTTCAATATGTTATATTTTGTCTACCGAATTGGAAGTTTTTAACCGATCCATTATAATAATATGTTGATATACACGGCTTCATTCATATCTAAACACAACAGATTTTGATCACAGATAATAGAATTAAAAACAAAGAAACGTGAACGGCAATCGTGTTTTTGCGTTCTTAGAACCTAACCTAACCTACACCGCCGCTGTTTGCGCCCGAACCAAAAGTCAGTGTTTAGAAATGATTGACCCCATGTGTACACTGTTTAGATTACTTACTTGATTTATGACTATTTATGGCGATTAAAAAATATATATTTTTTAAACTAAATTATTAAACCATCACGATAGGTAAGGATGTCTTTTAATTACAACACACACATATTATTTATAGTAATCATATTTGGCTAATTGAATAGGTACTTATGTAGGTAACTGGTAGTTCAAAGTAAAATTCAGAATACAGATAGGTATCTTGTAAAACCACATTTCATTAATCGTGACCTTGATGGTCAGTTTAAGTAAAATAATAATAAATTAAGCATATATATTCGCAACTAAGATAATATTCTTTATTTAAATCACATGTATAATGTATAGGAATATATATTTTTTATTCTATAAGTATTAAAGATTTAGCAACATTTTTAAGCGAGAGTCAAGTCAATACATTCTAATATGGGAACAAATAACTTTAAAGTGGTAGGGTGACGTCGTGCGGATATCTGCAGCTCGATAGCTGGGACGGTTCGTACGGATTGCACAGAAAGTCATTCGAAATAATCGCGGAGAATGTAAAAGAGAATGCTTTATAGATCTATTTCGACGAATGCAATTTCAATTTTTATTTACTTAACCGTCACTTTTTATATCAGGCGTGACGAATTAAATTCATCACTTTATGCGGGAAATTGGCCATTCACTCGGTTATGTCCACAGAAACGTCGGTAAGTGGACACAAGTCACAACGTCAAAGAAGTTCCGATGAATTCGACGCTTTCGTAATTATCTAAAAATAAAAAAAGCACTCATGGTATAATCACACCTCTCTATAAACCTTCGCCGCCACTGAAGTGAAGAATGAACTTTACTGCTAACCTAACCTACACTGAAAACATTTTGCTATAATTACAAAACAATATGGCGTCGTGGGTGAACAGCTGACGACATAAAACGACGTTACCTGAATATTTGGTAGCAGCAACCATTTTATTTTGTTGTTTTTGCTTGTTATCAATTTATTTTGCTGTGATTCAAATTAAAATGGCGGTGCGACTGAATAGCTGATCGTGAAATTGACAGTCAGCTGTTGTTAATCGTAGCGATAGCTAGATATTATATTAAAGGCAACCAAAAGTTATGGTACTTTCATTGAAAAATATTATATACTTGCAACCAAATAAGTTTAGCAATAATCGATGTGCAACTCCAACCGAAACTATTGCTGTCACTATATCAACCGTACTTTATGGTTACCCATACCATATTTTTGCTTCCATTAGCATATTTTTTTATTGATTAAGAATGTTCCTTTTTACATACATAGTTTTTCGGGTATACCTACTTAATTTCTTTTCCTTCCTTGTAACAAGAGCATTATCTGCCATATCATGAATTTTATACCAATATTTTGTTTTTATTATTATTGCTTTAACGGTTTAGGGCCGCGCAAAAAAATTGTGGCTAGTAATACAGGGAGAGATGTTCATTAATCTATTCAGTAATCTATTTAAAAAATGCACTTCCAAAACACAAAATTGCTCATGGATCGTTTATAAAAAAATGTAAAACTGTGTCGACGGCAAAGTTTTGTATATGGATCTGAAAAACATTTTATTGAAAGTATTTTATCTGTAACTAAAGAATTATCTCAGGCCCATTACGAAAAGATTCAAAACAAAATAATCGCCCAACAAAATTGTCATACAATATGATTATATTGTATGACAATTTTGTATGAACACAAAATATTATTTAATAAGGTGTACCTAACGCTTAAATGCCTGCGCGTCAAATCGCCTCTAATTGGCGAGTAATTTGGCCACAAAGAGGCTGCTTAGGTTAGGGCCGCAATAACAGTTCTACATCACAGATAGACAATCAATGTTTGCACTGTTTATGGCCACAGCAGGGCCCTTTCTAGTTTCTCAAACAGTTACTCGACAGTATGCGTAATCGTTGTATACAAATAAATATATAATTGTGAATATATTATTTATAAATATAAAAATATAAAAATATAAATATAATATTTCCTTTAATATTTTTATTATCTCGGAAGCAATTCAAGAATATGCATTTTGAATTGACTAAGGCTATCATGGAAAATGTCAATGCGATTATCTCTATGTAAGGTATTGTAAAGACGACAGTAGTATGGCTGACTAAACCGAGATATAGAAACTACTATCCATCTATACCGATCCATTATTTTGTTTAAAACCCATAAATTATGTATTAGCTAGAAGTCTTGAACCATTAACAATAAATATCAAAGCTAATATTTCGTTATGAATAAAATACAACGATAAATCTGTCACCGTTTACATAGCTAGCAGATGCAGGTAATTAAAAATGGCATTTATCAATATGCTAATGAGCGCAGCATTCAGAAATATATCTCCGCGGGCATTCAGTGATCACTATTTGTGTTAGTAAAGCGCAGCGCCTCCATTGGTTGAAATCGAATGGAGCGTGGGGAGCAATGGGGGTATATTTCATTCAGAAATATAGGGGGATTCGGGAAAAGGGGGAACGCGTCCCCTCCCATTTAGACATGCCTCGTAAAAGCGTGTGAATTGAGCGACAAGGCGATGCTTTTCGGCGAGATACAATCGTCCCTTCGGCGCGTTGCGATTTCAATTCGATAAGAGTATTCTCGTAAATGCATCTGTGTTCGTTAAAAATGTTTTTTTAGCTTATTAAAATAAACTATGACACTTCAACATTATATAACAATATTTAAAATAAATAAAATTAGCATTAATAATAGTTCTTCACTTGTAAAAGAAAGATGTTAAATGTTTGTATCGAGCAGGTTTAGGCATGACAAAATACAGAATGTTCCGGAACGATTGCGTATTTTAGGGGGGTGGGGGGGGGCAATGTTTTAATTTAGCAATTTTTTTAACATACTGTAGCAAAATTAAAAGAATAAATTATGGTATTCGAACATCAAATCCTCTCATTAGCTGTACCTTTTAAAACGTTAATCGCCCCATTAAGTTGTCGTTTTACAAATGTCAACATATCTCATTTTATTAGTATAGGGAGGTAGTTTTTTAATTTATTAAGTATTACGCATTTAACGTATCCGCTTGTACTTAAGCTATTTTTAATGTAAATTCAATTGTAATATTAAAAAAATCGAATGTCCACAAGGAATTGAACTTCAAAACTCTTGGCTGGCACAGAGTTGTAACAATACGCTTGATTCAACATGCGATGCGTGTGAATGCAATGACTTGTAACAATTATTATTTGTCTGTGAAGATATTTTGAAGGATTTAAATACAAGATGCTTTTTCAATTTTTCAAATATCATTTGTTTTTAATGCGAATCGGTTAGTCAGCTCGAAGTATATATTCTTATAGGAGGCCTTAAGTATAGTCATGGCGAAATTGCGGAAAGTTTTACAGCTCTCAAATGTAATCCGGCATTTTAAAATCAATTGCTATTAAATATAAAATAATGAAACATAAGGAGGGTGAAATCGACTGACAGAAGCGAAGAAGTTTGTTTGCAAAGAGTGGATGAGAGAGGTAGATAGTTGACAGTTGTCCTGCTCGGGGCTCAGGGTGGCCCACATAACAGATTTTAGACAGTCCCAACCCTCGTTGGCTCTGACATTCAGCGGGGACGACCCCAGTTGCAACCGATGCACGCATCAGACCCTCATGGGCAACGAGGTTAGGGGAGGGGCGCCGGTCGAGCAGGGTCCAACTTTTGATGGTGATTCGTGCGTACGTAGTACGTATTTTATTGCGCTTACCAATGGAACAGATAAGCTAGCAGCTGCAAGACGGAATCGCCATTCTCCAAAAGTGATGTGAAATACTGAGACATTCCAAGTGATAAGAAAGTGATAAAGTGTGTGATAATATTAACGCATTTTGTATAATGCGTAAAAATTAATTAAATATTAAAAATTAATCTCATAAAGCTCAAACCAAAAAGGTAATTACTCATATTATGAGTAATAAACTATTACGTATTATGGTAGGTAGGGACTTGCAAACGAGGTTAAGTTAGCACCTTCATATATCTGTATATTTGTCGGCAATTGACTGCGTAAATAGAATCCATCTCATGTTGATAGCAGTAGAAAATAAAGAAAGTAGGTACTTAAATTGTTACTGCAAAAAAAATAGTTCATGGTGTTAGTTATCCATAGGTATATTTCTACATAATATCTTGTCTTTGATCTCAAAACACGGCGTTATTATATGTAATAACAATTGGTTTTTATAGCCGGTAGATAAAAAGTAAGTAAAGTTTACCTTTTCAGAGGCTTTAACTGATATTTTCGACTTGCTTCAGTAATTTCAAAACATCTTGGCCAAAGTTTGATAAGAAAAATACAAAAAGGTAAAAAAAAATAATTAGTGGAATTATGCTAAAGCTTAGGGGAGGCCAGTGACATTTTAGTTACAGACAACATAGTTTTGTAAAACGTTACTAAACTCTCTTTTAGTGCTCGCAAAGGACAAATTTATAGTATAAAATAATAATATTAGATTTTAATCGGAGCCAATCAGCGACAATAAAACTTTTTTTTCAACAAACCAAACATTAGGTAAGTTATGTTACTGGAACTATTGTAACTCAATTTTTTATATTTTTTCCCTCAAAGGGGTCAATTTTCAAAAACAATTTTAAATTAGCAAAATAAATAAATATCAAACCAAAAATATAAATTTTGCATTTTTTTTTATTTACTGGGATTTCAATATTTTATATTTTTGCCATTTTTTTCCAAATCAAGTAAATAATTTATGTATACGAAAACATTTTTTCAGACTACCTTTAAATAGGCCAACAAAAATAAAACAATATTTCAATGGCTTTCAATTTTCGAATAGCGTTTTTTTAAAGTATAGATTGATATAAATCCTACGAGCAAATAAATACTTGTAAAGATCAGACAAGTTATGGATAGTTTTTGTTGATAATTATGCCAGTAATATAAACATATTTTCGTGTAATCGTTTTCAAAGTTCGAATGTGAAATGCACGCCAACAACGCTTTAAAGTATTTACAATCATTCGTTTAATTTTTCAAGTCATAACAATAAAAATAAAGGTAAAATTATAAACTGAGAAAATAAAAAAAATGAGCTTTTTGTTGCCCAGTCTCCCCTTAGATAATAAAAGATTTATCTAGAATTCGCCGAGGAAATAGTCGGCAGTGCAAACGCAGTTGGAACAATTAGCGAGGGACACAATTGCTGGCTCGAATTCCGAATCGATTGCCTCGAGCTCACAAGTGATTCTCGCATTATTTGCAATCGCAATCGCAAAAGCATTCTTAGCGATTATCGAAACTGCGCAGGCGCGAATCAATTGCGCAGAGATTAATAAGTGACATTCGAATGTATGCAGCGGTGGTTAAATTGTATCAATTGTTTATATGATTTAGAAAAATTGCACTTTGCGAAATGTAGATGAACGCTGAATTGACAATATCCAGCTGTTGATTCGACACCTGCCTAAAATGTGACAAAAAAAAAACTCAAAAGAACGCCAGGATCCAATGGCTTAAGGAAAAATGGATGCGCACTCTAGTTCAGCTTCGCTGTCCAACATGAGACCAATTTTTGGTGGTTATCCGTTTCAAGGTATGTTTTTTTCTCAAGATACTTTGTTAATGTTGTCTGTTATACAATATGTAAAAATTAGTATTTATTATGCATAAAAATATAATTATGGCTTAACTAAACCTATTTTGGACGCCTGGTTAGAGTTTTTACTGTCGAAGATACATAATCTGCTCTGATCTGGCAGACATACAAACGCACGGACATCTTGATTCTTCAAGACAGCAGTTTTCATCAGAAACTACTGCACACAGACCAGAGGTTTGAGGTCTAGACGAAGGAGTCTCCAATTTGAGTAGCTAGCAGCCACGTGTATCTAATAAAGCCATGTCCCCTAATACCATGTTGTTGTAAAGCCATGTTGTGTTATATACACGGAAGATTCGAAGATGTACCCAAAACTTTTATTTATTTATTTATATACTATGATGCCACTAAATTGACAGTTACTAAGCAGCGTAATAAATATGCTACGAAATTCATAAGAAATATTTATAAATTTAGGTGATTAGCACTGTTCTAATATTAGTTGTCTTCTTCACTAGACGATGTTAAAAAAAATGTTTCATCAGCCGTCAATTGTACCCAATTGTAATAATATAGTTACACATACACATATAAAGGAATACACATACTAAATTAAATATAGAATTGTAATAATAACTAAAAAAAACATCACCTTATCTTATCACATCACATCTTATATTAATTTAGCTTCGAATATTTCATAAGTAGTCATATGTTTCACTAATCAAGAAATATAAGGGGGTAATTAATAAGGGTCGGCATAGCCAAAAATATCTCCTATTTATATAAGCTTTTGAAGGAGGCATGGAATTTAGTTAAATGTAGGCTTTTAAATGAATTCTATATGAAAAATTATAATATTTAGTATTTTTGCATATAAATAACCTCCGAGACATTTCGCCAACAAAAATCATATTTTTTTTGTCAAGAATTTGACTTTCGATTCGTTCGAGTGCTCTTTATTAGCTACTCGATTTGACTTCAGCTCAAAAACCGTTTCAGACCGTAAAGTTGACTCATGAATATTTTTGGAACTAAATCAGCTATAAATTAATTTGAGACAAATTGATTGATAGTTAGCTTAAACAGCATGTGAATATTTTTTACATAGGTGCGAGTCAAGAAACAAAACGCAATTTTGATATACCATACAGTAATTCTGGTATTTGTTTATTGATTCTGTGAAATAAACAGCAAAAATTTTAAATAAGTATACTTATATAGGCGAACTTTTTTATTTTCTATCTCATATATCATGGTTAAAAAGGTCGCTCGAGTGTGCTCTGAATTAAAGGAATTAAAAATATATTTTATTTATTTGAACAAATTTAGTTGAACCATAAATTAAAACATTTTATTTTTCGCACGCGAACTTTGTTGGCAATTGGAAGGTTCACTAAAATAATGTATGCATCTTGATTTTAGGATATTACTTTATTTAAGGAATAAATTAAAAATATAAAAACTAAATAGTGACACCTAATTACTTTTACTTGGGTCATCGTTGAGAAAGAGAGGTTTCATCCCCAATCACTTCGAGCCAATTAAATTAAAGTTAATTCTTATGTATTATTTATATTTTTTCCCGCGTTTGTCCCGGTCAGGATCCGGATATGCGGGTGCAAAAAAGTCATTCCGAAAAGGACATTCATTCGTATATGTACTCGTAGGTGGTAGCCTCGGCGGACTCATCCATCATTCGCGGCCAAATATAAAATTGCTGACAGTCAGTCAGGCCGGCGGGCCTTCGGCGCACCCGCGAGCGTCCCGCGGCGCCGAGCGACTCCCGGTGCGCCGCGGCAGGCCAATCGCCAATCGCCAATCTCCAATTTGTCCATTGCGTGCACGTTTCTTCCCCGTATTCTTACTTCTGCATTTTTTCATACTTTTTGTGAATTTTTATAAGAGTATGTATAATTTTAAACAGCTTTCTACGCCTTAAGTATAATCTATGATAATAAAAACAAACGCATTATAAATAGTTCAGATGTCTACATACTTACGGCTGATTCATGCATACAGATTTTCATTAAATCTATTATTATTATTATTATTATTTCGTAATTGGCAGGAAGCATAGCTGATAAGCCTATATCTTATTCAATATCAAAATTGTTAGATAATATTATGGATAATAATATATTTAAATACATATATAATCTTTAATGTATTCCCAGATAATATTTTTTTTAAATCATTGCCTACATACGAGTATCTTGGAATGTGTATTTTTTATTTGTTACTTTTACGCACGCAAATGAGTTGTTTTTAGTGTTTTTGTGTTATTAACTTATTCTATCCATTTTATTCAGAGCATAAAAAAAACCCAGTCCCACACTTTATCTAGGATTGGTTAAAGAATCTATTCATATACCTATGCAATCTGAGGTTACAATTTAAAAAGAGCATAATTTATAGATTCATTATTTACACATAGAAAACGATACACTTTGTACTTAAAGTAGGTACATTTTTTTTTACTAGTATTGTAATTGAATTTAAAAGAAGAGCATTCAAGTATCGCCACAAGTAGAGTCGTTGACCCCTGTAGTAGGTATGAAAGAAAATTATATATCTATTATAGTATATATATTATAGTATAGTATATTAAAAAAATGCATTTGCATAAAAGTCTTAAGCCAAAATCTGACCAGCTCAGTTCTTACACAATCTTTTTACAAAAGGAATTAGTTGAAAATCTTTTCTTATCACCCGCACGGTAATCTTTAATGAATCCAGTTAAAAATTATAACAAGTTGCTACCCGCAATTTCTCCCTGTTAAACAAATTGATGCCTCGAATTAATCACAGACAAGTCGCAGGATCGCTGGTGATCGCTGGTGATCGCTGGTGGCGCGTTGCAGCATCACCTGAGGAATGTTCGCTGAAAGGCATTCGAGAAGATCCATAGAAATGCTTTACGTTAACTTCTATCAATTTTTTAGTATAATAATTTTTCACGATTTTAGTATAATTTTTAAGGGCTTCTTGACTGATTTTTACAGCTTTTTAGATAATAATATAAAAACCATATGCGTTTATTATTAATAATGAACCAAACGTGTTTATTATTTTATAATTTGTAATATTTATTTTGATTGCTTCAATGTTAATGGTGATTCTTAATAAAAACCGTTTATGATTTCGGTCGTAGTAATTATTTATATATATAAAAAAAAGAGCACAAAGTATGAACTAAACCTGCTTTTCGTAGAGGAATAAGTCTGGAGATTAGAGTATAGGAATGATTATAATTTAATTAATAGTAAGTATAATAAAACGAATGTTGGTCCACCTGTAATCCTATCTATTAGGAGGCCGACGTGTGACCCAAAAAACTGCTCCAAATAGAGTTTTTTGGAAGTGGCTGCCTTTTAATAACTTTCATTGAGGAGTCGCGTCGGGACCGCTAGCCGCTATCCACCGGCGCCTTTGTACGAGCGAGACGGCAACACTTCGCCTGTTTGCGTGTGTGTGTGTGTGTGTCGGCGTCCATTTTTCATTTGTCGGCTTTTGTTGGCCGCTCTGAAACGAATTCGTTTTTGAATGAACTTTAGTCGATGCTATCTCCTATTATTATAATACTCAGCATTAAAACATCCTACAAAAAATGGCCGCCTTAAGAATTGCGCGAAAATTCAAGCCAATCATTTTTTATACTCCCTTCGCCCCAATCAAACGAATCTTCATATTACTATTTTAATGAGTGGTCGAAAACGAAAGAATCCTCTGTCTTGTGCGTGCTCTAAAATCGTTCTATCTTATTTAACGCATAAACACTGTGTACCGAGAAACCGCGTCACGCGTTAGGAGTAAAATCCGTAGAGTGCCTTTTTATACGTTGTCATTTATATATCCTGTCTGTGGGTGTGTGCGAACGGCCAAAGAAGTATAACTTCCACCGTCTGGGCCGACGCAGATCCATTTTTTTTTTGTCTTAAAGTTAAGAGCCTGGAAGTCTGTATTTGTCTAAACATTTTATCAAAAGTCTAGACGTAAATATCTCATCGACTGAATACAAAAATCAAGAAAATAAAACTACGGAAGCATAGTTTATATAGAAGATTTAAATTAAAGTAAGTTTTTAGACATAAATTGATTGTTGTTCCTAATTAAGGCGAAACATATTGTCGTTCGCCCTTGAAATTTAGTGCTTTTTTTTTTATAGGGCGTCAGGTTTTATTCTTTGCGCGGTCAGAAAGTAATTGTCGGTTTTTATTTAATTACAGCTTCGTTATATAGAAATTAAAAAAACTAACTTTACTATGTTTTAGAATCTTCATTTTCCTTTCAATTACTTTTTTCCCCAAGGCTCTAACTAATGTCTTTCATAAGAGAGCGATTCAACTAAAAAATAACTATTAGGAGTTTATCATTTATTAAATTTCTCCGAAATAGAATTAAATTTAAAAAATCTGCCTTTACTATGTCGAAGATATAATAACAAGATATATAAAAATATAATTTTTATTATTAAATATCCAATGGTTACCAAATGCCAGCCATAATAAAATGGTATAAATGAGTCGAAATTAATGTTTATCCTTTGGATTCACCTTAAAAGCTGTTATTTCGCCCCCTTCAGAATGCTCATATTTCTAGGACATTCTGTATAATTTGATTTGTAAACTTTAGCTTCAATAAAAACATTTTATAGCAAATAAATATAAGTTTTATAAAAAAACACTAACAAGTTAGTAAGTACTTACAGGTAATTTTAGTGATCCTAAATATTTTTTGTACATTCACATTTTTACAATGAAATATTTAACTACTTTTACCCCATTTTTTTCGAATATTAGTTTTATTATATTGATTTAATACTTTTTAGTCGTCTTGTACTCGACAGCTAACGGACGAGTCTTGTAACCTTAACAGAGAACTCCATAGCAAACAGCTTTTTAATAGGCGAGAAGCGCGAGGTGTGTTTTCGAGTCTACTGCTGATTGTTTGGTTGACGTAACAAAACAGTCTTGGAAAGTGTACGCAACTTTTCATTTGAAAGTTGCATCTACGAGGTTGTTTGGTACAGGTTACAAAAAAGTTTTATTTGGTGAACGACTTATCAATCTACAGGGATCCGATATTTTTTTCAGTGTGTTTAATATAAACTAAATATACAGGCAGGCAGTTGGTCTCCTGTCGCGATGACGGTGAGGTGCGAGCAGCACAGAGCACGCGATGAGGTTGTCTCCCTCCCTCGCGCCGGCATCTCGCGGTGGTATGTTCCTCAATGTCTGATGACTGGCCACTCGAAATGTGGAGTCCATAATGGAAACATCATTAAGCGCGTCCAATATGTTCCGCTACTGTTGGAATTTCTTTCATCAAAGGCCGTAGCTATTATACGCACCGCTACCCGCCCGACTCCCTAGTCATGTCCGGGCCGGGCACTACCACACCACGAGGTACCACACCATGACTGTTAATCATTCATGCGTTGAAGACGCAACGCAATACAATCGAAAGTTATTTAAGCGATACCCACCTAAATATTCCTCTAAGACGCAGAGCTTTCGTGACTTCGGTGTATCTGGGCAACACACTCCTAAAATTAAATCTTATTTTCACTAAATAAAGATCTGCTTTACTATAGGGCCGTGATGAGGCATAGAGTGAAGGCATTTAACTTTAAAATATTCGAAAACTAATCGAATGTCATACTTAAGTTATACTTACTCAGTAGCATTTTTTAACATAAACGGGGTTACGTATGCAAATGTATAGGTAAAATCAGCGGCAACAAGATGAGTTCAAAGGACCGACTCATGAGGTGCCGAAGGCGGTCGACGGGGCACATTTCCTACTTTTGTATAATATATCATGAATTATCTGCTTCAAAAAAGACTGTCAAACTAAGGCAAATCGTTACTTACGGAACCCTAAAATTGGCCGTGTGCTTATAAAAATGATTTCTTGATGTGGTTTCTCTGAGAGATACGAACCTGGTTGAAACCGGGGCCATTTAATTGAGTGAGAAGTCTATTTAAATGTAATTAATCACAAATACCAAAGTGGAAGGTCTAACGATAGAGAGGGAGAGGGAGAGAGGGAGAGAGAGGAGAGAGAGAGCCAACGTGAGAATTGAATGAACCGTTATCGAAACGAATTCACTTAATGTGAGTACCTATATGAGGTTCTTATATCAGAATGTGTAAAAGGAATAGAAAAAAACAAATTAAGCAAAATTGATCATTTTACTAGAGATTAACTGTAGATAAAGAAAGTTTATGATCTTTTTATTAAAAAAGTAGTACCCACTATAACTTTGCTGTATGCAGAACTGACAGAAGACGGAACCATGACCTGTAGAACGTGAAGAACGATGCTGTTAAATACGTCACTTGACAACAGAAGATGTAGGCAGGTCTGATATTCCTCGATGAAAATGTTACGAAAAAAAGTTGGCAAGATACGTTGGAAAAGTGTGTTTTATGTGACAGACGTTGGATTTCGGGTGCTTTGTCACTGTCACTGTTTGTCACTGTTTGTAAGAACATTGTAAACTCGACTGCTGATTATAGTCAGGATATAAATGCCGAATTATCCGAGAAATGGTTTGAAACACGGTTACTACCGATTTGTCACAAATCAGCGTAATTGTAATGAATAATACACCTTATCACCCAAGGCAAGAGGAAAAGGCAAGAAACGCCGAGATAGTATCATTTTTGAACCAGTACAATATATCGACACAATAGTTATATGCGTTATGCGTTTAACCGTGTTCTCAAATATTAAAATGATTTCTATCGAATTTCGAATTCATTTTTCTCGCAATTGGACAAAAATTTTCCAATATTTTTTGCCAAATAATGTTTGATTGCTGATATAAATCAATCCCCTAAAAAGACATCAGTGAATATCAATACACCTGTATATATTGCCATTGTAGATCAGAATGAGTAGGTAATCATAATTAACGGTTTGTCATGTTTTCTGATTTAAATTATAGATTGTCAATCGACCATTTTGAAATGTCAACTTTTGAAGTTATTAACTTAAACAGAAATTATTATATTCATTAAAGATAATATTATTAAAACTTTAAACTGATTTGATTCTGTGCGTATTAAGGGATGTATGATTTTTTGAATTTTGGAAAAACCACTTTTTACCACCCTCGGACTAAGTTGGTGTTATCCACCAACCATTAGTCTGATCAAAAAAGTTTACTAAGCTAAGTTTTAGGCCTTTATCTGAGAAATAATATAAAATTTAAATAAATACGATATTTTATATATTAAGAAAGCTATAGCAAAATAATATTTTTTTGAAACTCCCTCCCCCCCACGGCACGGGCTGATTTTGCATATTAATGAACTTTACCGAGATTTTGTGTTCTTAAATTTTACGTATCAATTTGAAAATATGATTGGTGTAAAATTATGGCAGTTATCGTATCCACAAGAAAGTGATATACATAGATATATATATATATATATATATATAAACTTTCAAATTGAGGGTGGTTTTGGGTTGTAGGGGATGTGAAACGCGAAGATATGTTTTGCGAAAGTCATGACCTGGTACCCATTGCAATAGGCAGCTTTCCTAATGAAATCTACCTAAAAAGGGGTCGTTGGAAGCAGACACGATGGTCTGGTCTAGGCAGGGTCTGTTCCAGGCAGAACATGATGAAGATGAGGCGTCGAATGTCAATAGAATTGTGAAACAAACATTCCGCGCCGGCCGCTGGGTGCATCACGCGGTGATCGCTGTAAAGGTAACCTTGACTTGGCGGCCACAGTAGCTGATGAGAGCAATTCAGATGCAAATGACCTGTCATGACATTAGCATCGGAAAGTCCTTAAATAGGCAGGCGGCTGACGACAGAGGTTGCTATAAGTTTGGCGAACGAACGATTTTTTGGCAATTCAAAGGCGACGGAAATATTATGTTTTTAGATACTATTTGGACTTTCAAACTCAAATGTCTAAAAACACAATAATAAATACAAGCACCTTCAGTATCAGTTCAACAAAACATACATGGGATATAAGCAATTTATAAAACTAAAATATATTTCCACTTAAAAGTTAAATAGTTATTGTTGTCTTTATGATACAAGGCTAAACAATGTCTGTAAATGAACGGGTGTTGTGTGTTTGTTTTATTTCTTAGCTCCGTTGACAGCACATACTTTTAAAAGAACCGGTGAACATTCACAGTATCTAAATAGTTGAACCGGAGACCTCGTGAGGAGCAGGCGTTATACCACTGGTCCACCAGGCCTGTATCATGTGATCATGTTCTGTGAGTCTAGTAGATATTTTGCGACAAGGGGGGCTATGATGGTCGTGAGTGGTTGGTGGTGGTTGGTGGTGGGTGGTGGTCGCGCAGCTGCCACCCTCAAAGAGTCAACTTGTTGCCAACAAAAGGGACAAAATGTAGCTTACTTCACCAATAAACTAATACATACGCAAGTACCTACTTTTACTTTCACACACATGCTTACATCTCAACAAAGCAACAAGCAAGAATAGCAACGGTTTGATCACCTCTACAGTCGACTTTCATCGTAAAGCAACTCTCTTTGAAGTTGATTGATACATACAATTTCATTATTCTACGAACGTGATGAAGAATTTACTTTGAGGCAGTTTTTTTATTTAATTTTTTAGTTTTTTGAAAAGAATATTTACTCAAAACTAACGCGGGTTACTATGTTGAGAAGGTATGTATCCTGTATCCAAAAAGACAATATAATATTTAGGTATTCAGACCAGGTATTTAACACTTAAAAAATATCATTTCACATAGATATCGATAATATTCATATTTATTTTGGGTAAATGGTAATTAGAAAGTTTTGATAATTACTTATCGAATTACTTACTAATATTATTTTCCATGTTTTATACTATGTGCAAATTCATTAATAACTTAGGTGTGATGAAATATATAATATGATTCGAGCATATATTAACAAATTTGTACAAATCCAAATAATATTTATTAAACTTGTGTGAGCTGTCCTTAAGAAGAGATAGTTATTTACTGATTTTAGAGAGATTTTACTTTGAATCAAAGATATATCATATTCTTTCAGAATTTTATCATATATTTGTCTATTATACTCTATATTAAATCATACACTTCTCAAACTGATAACACTAAAACGTAGAAATAAGTAATTTTCATTATTGCTCGGTGAAGAATAATATTAAACTTTTAACATAAAAAACATAAGTTTAAAGTAATTATTATTGTAATAGATCCATTTTACCACCTTCATAAGATTTAACTAATATTTAGTGGGCACTCTGAATACAAGTATCGTTAAAATCAAGTCTTATTTTGTAGAGCACCTTTTCCGTGCGATCGATTCGCACCGCGAGCCCATCTCGTGGCGTAATTTGGTAGACACCGAAACTAATTTATTTAACAATGCGACTACCGTCAACTAATACCATTACACCCAACGCATATACACATAGAAAAAATATAATACACACAAAGGATCGGCCTAACATTGAAATACCTATGAGAATATAGATTGGCCGACAAATATCCAAGAGTGTTTTTTTTATTTTTTTATAGACATGGCACATTTGGCGCAGATGCCATGTTACTATTAATTAAATGCTCTCTATATTTTACGATAATTCCAATGGAGGAATTTCCTCATAAATTTGAATCGTTATTTCACCATGATTCATTATTAATTACTTAAAATTGGTTTTTCGAGTAGGTAGGTACTTATTAGTCTTTTTAGGAATTAGTAGAATTACACTAAAAAAAAGGCTGTGATGGCATGCGCAAAACTAAAAAAAATAGTAGTGGTAAGTAATCTGCCCGGAAATTATTTCATATTTTTGTGCCCTAAAATATCGTTTAAATATATATACAGAATGAACTTAAAGTCAGGGGTCATTCTTTTAGGGGTATCCTTTTAAGGGGTCATTCTGGGCATGAATCTTAATAACTTTTGTTAAAAAAAAATCATATATTTAACAAAAAAAAAATCCTTATATAATATAGATTCTCTATTTTTTTTTTGGTGCTATATGCACATATATATTCATACTATAATAATGTGTAAACATTCTTTTAGTAATAATAATGTCAAATAATTCGATAATAATTAGAATTAAAAAAATCTCGTGTAGTTGAAATGTATTTCAGATTTGTATGTTTTATGAGGCTATAAAGTTATATGAAGGCATAATTTTATTGTTATATAAAGGATGAAAAGCTGATTATTTCGTTGAAACTGATAATAAAGATTTGAACAAATATTTTTTTTCAAAATATAATCACACTTTTTGGTGTGACTAGAGGAAATACATTCAATAATAAAATTAATAGAATTTTAGGTAGGTAGGTACCTTGCAACTAACATAATATTTTCCATTTCGTAATTCACTTTTGCCGAGATAAACTAATTCTCAGATCATCGCCTCGCCAATCCTCGCGAGATGATGAGGCATTGAAGACCCAGGCTGAGGCTTGTGGCAGGCGGGGAGAGGGGGAGGGATCCGAGAGGAGAGAGGGAACAAAGGGACACGTATTTGTAGACAAGTCGGCACCCGAAGGGCGTGTCGCGGTTAAACGAATAAAAAATAATAATATTTTTATTTTCTCATATCTTTGATAAGTGAAATGTTGTGTTGAAGTACGCTTTATTTGTGTCTGTTTAGTTGCAGTACGAGACTAATATATGAAATGAGAAAATCGCTTGAAACTTAAAAGCAATTTACCACGTTGGAAAGGTGAATTTCGGGAATTGTAAGTAGGTAGGTATCCACTTTGGTTTCTATTATTCATAAACCACACACAGCCAAGCATGGCACCTGACCTCTGTAAACAGAGTCATACCAAGTGGTTGCATACATAAAACCTTAGAAATGTCTATTACATACATTTCTAAGGATTTAGATAGAAGCGTGTATTAGGATCTGGAATCAAGGATCTTGGATTAGGTCGGAATGCTACTACCGTACTATCTTCTTTTGATGTATCGTTCTCTGTTTCATCCGATTCTATTTTTTTTTCAGATATCGACTTCAGAATACATTCATTATTGGCTTCTTTTGGCTTTGGATTGAAAAATCTTCTGATGTCATCCTCTATGTATTATATTAATTCTATGTTAGAATCGGTCTGCCTAATTTCTTAGCGCTGGTTTGATTGGTACCTAGCTGGTTTGATTCTATCTAACCTAGTATTTAATCCAAACCTCAAGATGCCCATATGTAGATGAGCCTTATTGGTTTCTATTGGTGTTTTTTATTCAGGAAGCCTGATATTATCTTGAACATTCTTATTCTTTAGCTGTATCAATTTCCTACTGTGGGTTGTATATATGTGCTAATAAATATGATTTCTCTAACTGCCTTTATTTCTAAATATATCGTCCGTGTGTTTTAGGCTGGTCTATATTCCTGAGTTAGATCTCCTATAAATAGTTGGGTCTGTTTTTATTTAATATCAATCCTACTGATCCTAACAATGGCATAAGTTTCTTTCAGGTCTCCACTCAATTATTCGTTTGCTTAGCTGATCGTCAGCCTATGCTAAAATTATTGGAAATTGTATCTTATTTTCCTGGTTCAGTCCGGTTTTTTCTGGTGGTATAATATTATATATCCTGAGTAGAATTTTTCAGAATTGTAAATATCCTCAGAGTTTTCTACTGGTATGAGTGAAATTTTTGTGCTTTCTTTAGTCAATGCTTATTACAAAATTCTACATATATTTATTTATATTCATTTGGTTTGGTATTCACCAATGAAATAAAAACGATGCGTATCTCCTGTAAAAATAGATTTCATGAACATACAAATTTAAAAATTTAACGATAATTCTTGGATACATAACAACGTGAATAGTGAGAATAGAATAGAATTAACAGTACCTAATGAAATCTGAAATTGGCTGGTTGCATTGCCAATGTTTAAAGTTACACATACATTATTTAAAGTTTATGTCATTTTGGTGTTTTGATTTGAAGCAATAAATCCTTTTCTTAACAATTGAAATGATAATGTCATTAATTAATTAGTGTACATATCTTCCGTCACTACAAAACCTATTTTACTCAAATATTGACCAGTTACTTGAGTTTTACCGCGACGTTCACTCGGTTGAATCTTTTATTGTAAGTTTCGATTAAAAACAAATTTTAATAGGATTTTTCGGCATCGAGATATTGAAGGGGAATCTGGGTGTTGATTCTAACATTCGTATTGACTATTTAATAAGTTAACTTTATTGAGAGAAAACAACTGTTACACTGTTGCCCCTTTTAAATTTAAATATGAAAAGTGCGAGCGGATACGAGAAACTTTAAAGATGATACGATTCTTATAGCCAGGCCCGTTAAATTCCAAATATCCAAATAGGCTAAATATCTTCGTCGATTCTTAACTTATCATTGATGAAGGCTTGGGTTTATTAGACAACTTTATTGCCGAGTTGTCATTCCTTACCTCACAGATAATGTCCAAACTAAGGTTAAGTTCGGGTCACTGTTCACATGGGACTCGTGGACTTTGGCTTGCAGAGACTAATCTTACACTACATGCCCTCCCGCAGGGCCTGTGCATTCTTTGGTTCTGCAATATAAGTTGTAGTGTTAGGATGCGAATACCTTTAATTGAAGGTTCCTTCAACTAACTAAAGGATGGGTTGGAGTTGTTTTGACTTTCACTCGAGTCTATTACTTAAATTTTTCAATCTACGAGTATATAATAAGATTTGGATATATAATAAGAGTGTCTTCAGATTTGAGCCACCATTTTGATTAGTATCCCCGGCATCCTTGAAATGGACTTCATTCTAGGCTCATTGTATTCGGTGAGGAATTTATGAATGGACACTTCGACGAAGAGTGGGAATGATTTTTGCTTGTTAATGTGAGACAGAGACAGGCAGCTTATAATAGTATTTCTCTCTTTCTCTCAAATACGTACGTATCATAATGATAAGTTTATTTACCATTTTAAAATCAATTTCTTTATTAGATCTAATCACCCTTCACAATGAATTCCTTAGGCGTAGGTATAAAATAATATACTTACAAATAATTATTTTGAAATTTTAATAAAAGGTTTTTGGTTATGACTTACATATTAACTTTCATTAGGTATGTCATAGTAAAAATCTACATAGATGCACTTAAAACGAAACATATGTAAAAAAGACAATGCTTTATTATTCACTCCGTTTTACCAATTATGTAATTAAAATGAATAATGATACAATACCAAAGATAAAATTTAGGATGGAAATAGCTTAAAAAATTTAAAATATAAGGATTCCAAAAAATCACTCAAGATATAAGACGAGGTAAAGGAAAAAATAAAGTTGTAATTAAGTCGGACGTTTTGTCCTTCCTCATTGTGAGGCAAGGAGATGACTTTCAACTTTAGCTAATCACGTAAAGTATCATCCTTCTTACTCTTAATTTGGTCGCTAAGATAAATGTGTTGCTCTGTGACGTCATACCTTTAGAAAACAATCAAATATTAAGAACCTACTTAGTTGAATGCGAAGTTCTTACCTTAATAATGAAAACATATTACGGATTTATATTTTTTTTTCGATTGACTAGAATTTTTACAAAAAAAAATAATTAAAAAAATATAACGGAAATTTTGAGTTCTAATTCAGTTTGCACCTAAGATTTGACCTATTATAAACCGACATACAAACATTATAAGCTAAATAAAAGTTTGTAAAAATATAGTTAGGTCAAACACTTTTACACTCGAGTAAATATTTATTTATATATAGTAGTAGGTATATAAAGGATTTTAATATTTATTTTTTAGAACTATGTCTGTAGTTTATTAGTGATTATAATAATTTTAAAAGTCAAGTAACAGTGAAAGTCGAGTTTTTGTTTTATTATTTATTATTTTGCGAATAGAAAAACTTTCCTTATTTTAGAGGATATCATATGTTAGACATTTCATAATAATTGTATTGTAAATAGCCCTGAAAGGCACTAGAAGCACTTAAATCCCCAAGATTAGTGTGGTCCGTTTTTTTTGGTGAAATTATTTAGCAAAATTTATATGGATAAAAGGCGATTCTAAAAACGATCGACTTTGCAGAACTCTCTAATCGGAATTTAGCCGCTCGATTAGAATTCGACGCAAACCTATAAATGGCTTTTTGCAGTCGCAGTCGCCAACTTATGATCAATCCCGAACAAACCGTCACTTTTTATTTAAATAAAAACATTACATCAATCGGTGTCTCGGTTTAGTCACGATCTATAGAAATATGCCGTGGCTCTAGTTCAATAAACGTATTATTATTTTTTTAATTTTATTATGAAAAAGCTATTATCGTTCAGAAGTTATTTATGAGAAAAAAAAAATGTGAATTCATGCATTGCTTTCGAGGGTAGTATTTGTTGTTTGAGAAAAAAAGTAACTGTCGATGTAACCAAATTTAGATTTACATACAATGTTAAATAATTCTCTTACCACTCAAACTTACCCAATTAAATGTTAGAATTTCTAATACAACCACAAACCTATTCGCATTTGTGGTAAACTCATGGCCGTCTATAGATTAGGCCAGAGTTTTCCAAACTTTCGAATAAACGTGGCCAAGTGCTCAATTTTTGTTGTTGTTTTATAAATAAATTTTAAATAAATAAGTTTGTATAAGGTTTGTATAAGTAGTAATAAAATTAAAATTACTAAGCACCTACAATTGCAATGAGTCACAATATAAAAAACCCAATAAGTTAAAATAAAAAAAAATAAAAAATTACACTGGTTTCAGAGCACCATCGAGCGACGTATCAAATGATATGAATATATATTTATTGCTTTTGTAATACTCGGATATTCCCATTGTGCGTATATCATTAACCTAACCTAACCTCCTCTTAAATTTATCATGTGTTTAGTTACCGACCTACAAGTTTGAGAAGCGCTGAAAACAACATCTTTGCATAAGAGAAAGTGGTTTTGTAGAAATTGAATCTCGTCTCTGCATTGAAACATTCGCTGTCCAAACTTTTCTTCGCTCTTTGCCAAATGACTTATCCTATGCAATCCTATCAAGGTTCTTTTAATTCATCATTAATAAACACCAAAGAGCATTTCAATTTTTTTTTATAAATTTTGAACCCCTTTTATTTACTGAATTTGTGATGTATTTGATACTAACTTCTCCCAGTTTAACCTTTTTTCAATAACTCGGTAAAAGTTTCGCAACGCTGTCTATTAAACCAATACAAATACTATACCAATGAACAAAACCACGGTAAAATTCCTACTTTAGTTCTGTATTAAATCAACTTTATTTTTATTTGTTTCAATATATATATGTATAAATAATCAAAGTGGTGTATTTCATGTTCTCATTGATGTGTTTATTTTTTTAAAATCGTTTTTTTTTCTATTTATATTATCTTAGTTTAATATATTTTAGTATTATTCTTTTTCACAGAAAGACGGCCAAGGATCGGGGATAGTAGTATGAATGTATGCATAGAAGCTAAAAATAATAATATCATTAATAAATTTATAGTATGGTTAATTTTAGAATAGCCTCATTGTCCAGTGAGATAGTTCGCGACAAAAGTATGACGTCATGCTAATATTTTCTCACCTTTTTTTATTTGGGCCGCTTCAAGCTTCCAAGCTTCCAAATCGATCGAAGGTCGTAAGGCGTAAGGCGTAAGGCTAAGGCGTAAGGCGTAAGGCTAAGGCTAAGGCGTAAGGCGCAAGGCGTGGGTACAACGATGTTGCGACCGCCTTGTGTTGCGTTGTGTCGTCAAACACCTGCGACGGACGACCTGTTGATTCACAAACCAGTCGCGGCCAAACTAGGAAATCGGGTAAATCTGGTGTAACAATATTAAAAAATATTTAAAGTCGCTCAGAAAAGCCTTCCGCTTTCTTGGTTATGTTTTTAGACACGATATACTTTTATAAGACGTCTCTATCGAATATTAGTTTAATTTTCAAATTTGTTTTCCCTAGACTTTGTGGCTCCGACTATATCTAGATCAAATACTCAGCCAAGGTGTAGTGAAGGTCGGGAACAGACAGACAGTATTCAATATCGTGCCCGTACTCTTTTTGCCCAGGCGCTTAACTCCGCCCATCTGCTACCAACCGCGACAAACGTGTAGCATTTCTCCAACATTTGAACTTCTTTCCAATATATTTTACTGACTATTGTTTGTTAGTTTTTGCTTCGGCAATCTGTCATTGCATTGATCGCGTGCGGATAGTTTACGAGATATTGATTGCGTGTTGCCATGCCAAAGGCATTTTACACCAGCTCTTTAATAAAAATCACAAATTAGGGGGTGAATTATCGCATTTTCTAGTATAATTTCTTACTCGTAATAAGGAACATAACCCCCTTGAGTTTTTATGAATAGTCTCGGGACGTCCTGTATGTTGCACATTTTATATAATCATTAGTATAATTGCACTCATTTCAGTAACGTCGGTAGAAACATTTTGAGCACCATTTGTATACTGGTACAGGTACTGTTGTCAATTTCTTTATTTACAATTTTCTTATGTTGCGATTAACCATTTTTCAACTTCAACCGCGACAAAGGCTTCACATGAGAATTTCGTCAAATCATTCAATAATGATCAGGCAAGGAATGAGATCGAGTGTCGGGAGGGGGAGGGGGAGGGAGGGGAAGGGAGGGGATGGGAGGTATCTCATTGACAGTGATGGGATCTGTGTGTGTGTGTGTGTTTCTCGACTACCGGTCTTACCTCATAGCTGATCGCCTCTCCTTTGAGTGCAACCGACTTAATTATATCTAGATTGGTTTCCGTGAATATTCGGATGAACGTTTTTACAAGCTATGAAATATTACTTTATAGTGGAGATACTCAAACGATACCAACATATTAGGACCCTTCTAAGAGTATTTACTACTCTAAGATGACCAATTTTGCGTCTAACGTGTTAGACGAAAAATTGATAGGAATATCGTGCTGTGCCTAATGAGTTGTTTCAGCCGTTTATTCATTCAGTGTTTCATTTGATTGAAAAAGTTAGAGGAGGCTAAGGAATGCTTAATTTATAATATTATAGGTAATAATGTTTGTATATTACGTTTATTAGATGAAAAATATATTTTTCTCCCTACGTTTCTAGCAATATTATAAAGAACCTAATATTGTGACATCAAGGCCTGAAGCTGACTTTGTAACTTGAATTTAATACTTTTTTTGTCTGGTCAAGTTTACGAAACGTTAAAACTGTATTTTCAGAAAGTAATGGTTACTTTTAGAGCAGTGGTCAGCTAACAACAAGTCTATCGTTTATTGGCTTGCCAACGGGTTCGAGTTTACGAGTATGCAAATTAAAATACTAGAATAAATTTCAACAATAATTTGTTAGCAAATTAGGAATAATGGAAACATTAAAATTTGTGTCATGAGTAGGTAGATATTAAAAAAACGGATGTGTGTATGTCGAAAGTACGTGCACTTGAAATTATTACGTCTACAATAATCGATTACTAAGAGATCGTTTAATTAATAATAATAGTTTATTTTTTGGTTATTGAAGTACATATTTTCAAAACTCTATCTACATCGCCCGTACTAAGGTAGGCTTTGTTGTAGATTATTAAATGTTTCAGGTTGAAGAACGAACAATTATATGTTTTTGATCTAAAACTCACTTATAATAGTATACACAATTTGAATTATTTTCTTATTTTCATTCTTTAAAAGTATAATATAAATTTAGTAATAAATTATTATTAAATGTGAAATAGAATACTTAATATGAAAATCCGAGTGGGTATCTCTGATATCACGCACAAATCACTTGGCTATTAGCATACGACGGACAATAAATGTTAATATTAAAATGACTGAAACACAAAGAATTATTTTGGCCTTCGATTAAATTGTTTATCTTTTTTCATCACTAAAACTATTTCTTTTGTCAGAGTTATCTCTTAAATAACATCATTCAAAACATGCCTGTACTGTTTTATCAATAAAGAATAAAATTATTATTATTTTATGTAAACGTGGTATATTCTCTAAATACCTACCCAAAAATGAATCACTGCGGTATGAAATTAATTAACGTTTGTGTTTGCTTTCTACCGAGCTCAAGTAGCCAACAAGAAATTCCTTTTTTTTTCAGCACACATTTTCAGAATGAATATCTTTAATTTTATTAAAAATTCGCGGCGCTAAGAAATTGAAGTGTGTCTGAGCAAACCTTGTCTTCGCTTTCGGTAGCTAATAGTTGCATCGTAACTACTCTATGACAAACTACCTTATGATCGTTAAGTTGTTTTAAATAAAATAAAAGGCAACTTTTGGCGAAGGTATGCCTTATACTCGTATACAAAACTTCGAAAGAGTTTCCTTTTGGTAATGTTTTTAAATCCATTTCTTTTTAAATTGCAACACAAAAACATATTTTCTGAAAGTTTAAAAACTTTTAACATAAATTTTCATTTTACTATTTTAAAACTAAAACAAAAATCTCCAATTATAGGCAAATATTGTTATTTTATTTCTAAGTTGTTATATCTCAAATAGCTTAGGTAAAGCCCTCCTCCACTTTATCACCATAAAACTAAATTAATTTTACATTTAGGTAAGTCCGTTGAATAATTATTTATCTTTAATATAAATATACTAGTTTACTTGTATTTCTTTTTTCTGAATATCTCTACTAACGCATTTGAAAACCGGTAAACTTCGCTTTTTTGTAGCATTCAGGTATGTAGGAAACTATCTGAGCAATATTTTTTTTAATGAATATGCCTGCATTTTAAAAAAATCGCACCTATCGAAGAATTGGTTGACACTTGGACTAGCGCACGGCGCCGCCGCTGATCGAACGGTGCAGCCACTGCGCTGCCTCCCGCCCGCCCGCCCTCGCCTCCCGCCCGCCCTCGCCACCCGCCCGCCCCCACCCCCCGCCCGCCCTCGCGCGCGACGGGTTCGGCCCGGGACCGTTTTGTTTGTTTTCTGACGTTTTTTGTCGCCTCTGCGCCCTTCAATTTGGTCGCACAATGACGGCAGGAAGTGACGCGGGAAAATAATTATTTTTTGAATGAAATTTCGGAAAATACGAAGCCGACATTAATTATATTTTGATCTGTAATGGTTTTCAGAACCTCAATGGCGCCACTAACAATCAAAATAACTATAATGTCCAACCCACTTTTGGGAACTCATTATTTTTCTGTGGTCAAACAAGATTTACCGATATTAATTTACAGACGCTAAAATATTGTTCTTTATTATTTATTATAGTGGTATTAAAATTTGGGCAATCTGCAGCCATTGCAAGATCTACATTATAGGTACTGAATTGTGAATATTTACATATCATAATATAATATAAAATGATAACATAAATCTGCTTGACAAATTGGTTCGAATATGCTGTTCAATCCTGGAATGCCAATCCTGGAGTAAGTACTGCAACAGATCCCGCAACAGCTAATAGTAACAGGGCAAATCGATTTATTCAAATCCTGAAGAGGTTGGTATGGCCGCAAAAAGTTTGAAAATATCAAATTTTTGCTTTAACTCTTTCCGCTCTTCTCTGTCTTGCGCGTGCTTTTAAATAGTTCTGTCTCATCTAACGCATAAACACTCTGTACTGCTGTTGGTTATTTATGAAAAACAGAATATGTTTATTTCTAAAAAAATGCTTGAATTTGCTTCTTTATTAAATGAACTACCTTTTGAAGTTTTATTTTCTCAATTTTTGTGTTCAGCTAATAAAATATTTACGCCTAAACTATTGATAAAGTGTATAGAAAAATTTACTTTAAACAAATTAAAATATAACTTAAGAAGCCTAAATAATTAGGAGATAAAACGATACATAATATTATTTTTCTTTTACATCAACAAATAAGAGAGCTTCATAGTGCAATAGTTTCCTATATATTTAAGGTTATGTGATACTATTAAAAAAATGTGAATTATTTATCCTAACTTTTGCCTAATTGATCTATTTTAAATAAGCCAACAAAGTTTCGCGACGTTGCTTAAAATACTATGCCAATGCACAAATCGACGGATCAAATTCCTAGTTTAATTTATATTATATCATTATTATAAAATATATTTTTTTCATATGTATAAATTCATTTAATATATTTTAATATTATTCTTTGCAATAACTTCTAACTAACTTTTACAGACATTCGGATTTAGTGCACTGCATATGCACTAATTTGTATAGTCTTTTAATCATATTATGTAGATAATTTAAGGTAAGGTTATACAAGTGTGCTATTTTTTAATTAAAAGTATAAATACAAATAAAAAAAAATATATAAATTATAACATCGAAAGACGAGACGAGACGTTTAATCGAATCAAAAATCTCCATCACACAACTCTAAATGGTTTTCATATCAATAATATTTAACCACTATGAAAGTTGTAATCGAAAATGATATAACTGTCAATATAATAATTATATATCGGTACCATTAAAATATAGTAATATTTATGTTATATATTTTTTTGTTAAAACATCTCTGTATTTATGGTAACAAACATGCCAAAGGCAACATTAAAATGCAAGCCGATAACGCTCGAGAGAGACAAAGAGAGAAAAAGAGAGAAAGAGAGAGACAACTGTATGTCGCTTTTGTCTTTGGTCCTTGGAAGGCCCCACCCAACCAGAAACACGCCCCTCGCTAGGATCGACTTATCAATTAGACTGCGCGCGCGCATGCTCAATTCAATTTCAATCTTGGATTGAAACGAAAGATCATTTCTAAGGTCGGTTTTGCAAGTTAAGGTCGGTTTTGCTAATATATAAAGTAGCTACCTAGCTAGGAACCTATTTGGTTACGGCATATTAATTGCCTAGAATTAAGATAATGAGTTTTAAAAAATAAAAATTACTTTCTTTAATAAAATGTGGAAACAAAATATATTCCGTGGCATTTTTATCGAATCAACATAGGTTCTAATATATGGTATGTAAATAATGGTATGTAATAATGGTAATAATGGTATGTAAATAACCTACGAAAACATATGACTAAATATAAATAAGACAGATTAAATTGATGATCCCAGCGCCTTTAGTTCAACGACAGTGAAAGGGGGTACCTACTTTAGTTTAGTTTTTGAAAGGAAGAATAAAATATGCGGACATAATTAGAGTTAGTTATCTGTTTGATGATCGATTATAAATCTAAGAGTATAATTATATCTACAGGCAGGTAAGTATAGCTTCTAAACCTAAATTAAATGACAGAGTATTGTTGAATTATCTAAGTAGGTAGGTATAGGTATCTACCCGCTAAAGACTCATGTCTCAATTTTATAATAAAATGTTTATCTGCGGTTTTTACATTAAAATCGTGACTTACACTTACACTTTTAAAAAAGTGAAAATAAAATGAAGAAACCTACTCTACTTAAGCTATGTACAGAAATTAAAAAGCATTATTACAGTAAGGATAGATACTTAGCCTTTAAACCAAACATAAGTATCTATCCTTACCCTTATAATAGAAGATTTTTTTATTCAGTGCGAAAGTCTTAACTAATTAACTGTGTCTACGATTCAACCAGCACAGTTTCTTTGTGTATTTAAAAGCGATGTTGACCAAAAACAAGTATTGCTTATTTCGCGTCCGATTGTTCCAACGGATTACATCGAAATCGATTTACATAGATTTTTAGAAAGAATAGAAAAATAAAGACTAAAGAGTTTAATTCGAAATCCGTCCGATAAAGTGCGCGCGCGCATCGGACGACGGGCGGCGATCGCGCGCGCCTGCGCACTGCGCCGCGGCGGGGCTGCGGGGCGGGGGCGGGGGCGGGAGGGCGGGAGGGGCGGGAGGGGCGTGTCCGCCTCACACGTTGACCCGGCGCTTTTTTACCTTAAAAAACTATTAAAAATCCCACCTTCGATCGCCTCCCGCCTCTCGCCTCTCGCTCGCTCCAGCCTCCGCTCGGCGCCGTCAGTCCCAAGCCTCCGCGCAGAGGGAATCGCGCATTCACTCCGTTTGCTATCGATCGATGATCTACAGGACATTTGTATCGGCTATCGATCCCGCGCGCGAGTGCCCATCGCCAAGATGAAGTGAAGTGACATAGTGTTCATGCAAAAGGTTCCTACCTACTTTAAGGTTAGGTTAGGTTAGGTTAGGTTAGGTTATGAGATAAGGACACAATGATGGAACACCAGCAATCGGGCGTCGATGTCTGGGTAGGTAAGGGCAAATGACATTTTATCTTTACCATTTAACATTTACCATTTGCATAAAAAAAAAAAAAATCTTATCAGTGGCAGATTGGTAAGTACTTACATAAAATCGACCTTTTTATATTATTTAGAAGAGATAATATTATAAGATGGAAATATGTGGTACCTTAGAAAATAAGCAAAATTTTTAGTTTCGCGAAAGTTAAATGTAGAGCAACCAGATTCGAAATACGCCGTCAAGCAAAGAATCATTCTGGAACCATCTCAACCATTCGTTGGAAAGCTCACTTAAATTTGATTTTACCAAGTATTGCATATATATTACGTTCTTATCGGCTTTCTTATATATTACACGTGGAATAGTTTCGTACCGCCACTCGTAGGGTGACGTCACGTCACCGACTCAATGAGACATCCATTCGGTCACAATATTGCTCAAAAACTAAGTCACATATTATATCAGCTACAAAACGCGTTCAATGAAATTGAGAAAAATATTTAAATCTCCTCTAACTCCATAGGATGTTGTTTGTAAAAATCGCTGCCGAATTAAAAGGGATTTCTATGACTTAATAAATAAAATAAAGTTTTAGTTATGCTGCAAATGCTCTTAAGAAATATTAACGTTTACAACTCTTAGTTTACTTAACACTTCGTAAGAAAATTTTTATTTGTCATTTTATAAGATTACTGATTTTATACATTCACGTTCGTCGTTCAATAATAAATAATTCTAGATTTTATCCGTACCATAAACAAATCACGACATCTGATCATCTGATCACCTGATCATACGTATAGCTATTCGATCTTTTTAATTTTATTTATTAACCAAATAAATTACTAAAAAATTGCTCACTAAATTAAAAAAACTCTGAATACTAAAGAATCCTGACAAATATATTTGTATATTATTGTTTGAAAAAAACGAAACCTAACTATAAATGACGCTTTAGGACCCAGTTTTCAGTATTCAGATTGCCTGTTTTATGGGCTACAAATATATGAATTATTATATGAATCCTACAAAAAGTTATTTAAAAAGAATACATACAAATCTTGTTTTTGTAATATTCCTTTTTAATTTCAGGGGATTTGGTGTTCTTAAAATCGATTTAGTGATAATTTAAATCTAATAAAATTAATTATATATATATATATATATAAATATATAGATATCTGCAAGTATCTGTGCTTTCGGTATTAATTTTTCTTTGAACATTCTGGCTATATAATTTGTTTGAAATTTTCAATCTGTAAAAATATTAAAAAGCATTCGAATTTTTCAAATGTCAAACTATTTTATTTTACAATTTTATTATATATATATATATATATATATTATATTTTTTTAAATAAAGCTACAATTAATTTAAAAAAGTGCAAAAAAAAATATTCAAAATTTAACGCCTGAAATGATTGGGTTTTAATACTCTCTCTTACCAAAGCTCAAAAACTACCGTAAAAAAATCAATGCTCGGTAATTTATAATTTATATTTTTATTCCTGTTTTTTTTTTGTATATTTGGACTCACAAAATACATGTTTTTTAATGTTTTTTTAATGTTCTTTTATGGATAATATTTTTTATTTGTACGTACCTATAAAAAAAATAATTTTTTTAATACAGTTATTTGCAATATTTTAAGAAACTTGGCGCAAAAATAATTAATTGGCCTATATTTATGTAAACTTTGTTAAAACAAAGGTCTCATACACTTAAAAAATAGTTTTTTTTTTAAATGACACTAGATTTTTTTAACCTTGATACTTGTAATGTTTATGTGCAAAAAGTTATAGATATGGATGACATGGTAGGAACCTTATATAATCTCTAAAAATGTAAATTAGTACGAATGTTTGAAAAAATAGTGAAATATCGACGAAACGAAAACATCGACTTGTGACCGCGATCTCCTCACCAGCTTTTCAAACGGATTCTAGAACATTCGAGGAGCGAAATTATTGAAGAATGACAATTAAAACGAAAACGGTTTGCATTCAATGTCTTTATGAGCAGCAAAAAATAAAAACAAAATAATCAATACTTCCTTATTAGCACACACATTTATTAGCACACATTTGTCAAGCTCTTAAATTAAGTGAACTACAAAAAAAATACAATGACAGTACAAATTGATCTTTCTTTTTTCCCCGATTTGTATATTATTGTAAACGTCCAAATGTCAGGATGTTGCTTTTCAAATTGCTTTTTGTATTTTGAAATAGCAAACAAATTTTTTTTTCAGCGGATTATTCTAGCTGATCCAAATTTCAAATAGCAGATCATTTTATTACTTTTGCTTTCAAAGCAAGCGATAGATAGCGTTGATCGATAGATCGAAAGACCGTGAGTGCGAGTGAGCGAGTGATGTTTTGCGACCTTATAATAAAATATGTGTTTTTTTTCTGTTTTTATAAAGAAAAACAAAATTGAACATATTACTATTAAATTTTAAAAAACAAACCAATTTCAATAAATAAGCAGTCTATTACTAGGTCATTAAGGAATGGAATAAGTCACCAAAAATGTGGTTTTTTTAAAGATTTTCCTGCGTTAGGCTCTAATCGCGTGTTTCATGATAGCTTTTATATATATATATATATATAAATTTGTTATAATATATATATATAAGAAAGCCGAAATATTTCGGCTTTCTTAAAAAGGTTTCTCAAATTTATAACATAAAGGAACTGCATTTTTAAGAAGATTATAGAGTCGATTTTCAAGTGCAGATTTGCAGCCAGACTTTGCATGGAACCGACTTTACAATGCGGTGGTTGAATCTTCTGTAGTAGTTAGTTGCTTTAGTACCAAAATTACTCCTCGGACCTTTTGAATGATGGATGACCTTTGGATCAGAGAAGTGATAAGTCACAAGATACAGTCGTAAGTTGAGGTTTTTTGCATTTTAGATAAACGATTTCTTCTCAGTATTTGATGACGATTTCTAAGTTGAATAAAAATAAATTATATAAATTATTGAACCTTTGTCTAATTCCGTTCTTATATTTGTCATTTTAGGGAATTGATTTATATTAACGTTAAACATTAATCAGCAAAAACGACATGGAAATTTAAAAGAAATCGTTTTAATTCGAGGGTTGATATATCGACAGCCAAATCGGGTCTTAACCCGTTAATAATGTTTGATTGTCGATATATATTAACATCCTAAAAAGAGTACCCTAAATTTAAAATATAGTTTAGAAACGTACAAAAAATACTTAATTTTTATTGAATGCCACAAATTTAAAATTTCTACCTCACCGCGAAGTTTTAAAAGTCTGTAAATATTTTCTAAATGGCTTTAATGACGTTCCAGGGCAAGGTCGCGTGAACCAGCTGGGCGGGGTGTTCATCAACGGCCGCCCTCTGCCCAACCACATCAGGCTGAAGATCGTGGAGATGGCGGCCGCAGGCGTCAGGCCCTGCGTCATCTCGCGGCAGCTGCGCGTCTCGCACGGCTGCGTCTCCAAGATCCTCAACAGATATCAGGTGAGAACGTTCTAAACTTACATTTCTAACATCCAGAAATATGGGCTCCAATATGAAAAGGCTGGAGTCGATCCCAGAAAACTAAGCAATATCACATTTACAACAAAAATTCTGACAATCAAAAAAATAAACTATACAAATAACGCTCAAAATTCACCGACACCACGGTTACAAAATTATTTAAACGACACTGTCAACGGTTTCGATAAATTCATTCTGAATAGGCAAGTCGCAATTTAAAGTGTTTTCAATAATTTATGGTGCAAAAATAAACTTGCGAATTCATTACACTCTGTTTGCAAGAGCTCCAGTGATGCTGTTGCGTTTAGTAGGTGAGGAAAAATGAATGCCTTGGAACCAGGAAGAGGGACAAATACTGACCTATGAAGAGCATTCCACTGGCGAATTGTTCTTGAAAAAAAAGAATTGAACCCAATCTTCCAATTTCTCAAAATAGGTTTTATCTTGAAAAGATGCTCATTACAACCAATATTAGGACGCTCAGAGACGTTTTCACCAAACCTCACTTAGTGCTGAGAGTCCCTTAAATTGAGATACGTCAAACGTTTTCTAAGAATAACCTATGCTCAAGAGTGCCTTAGTTAGGGAAGACCTAAGATGGGATTGATGAAAACGGCCTTTAGAGAGTTGAGAGCAGACATGGAAGATCGGTGGTAACAGTTTTACAAAAACTAGTTGATCTGAATTTAAAACGTCTTCTACATAGTGGCTCCCAATTAAAAATTGAAATTAAAACAGAAAAATTTTCATTTCGCTCTGAGCTGCTTCTAGTGCATCTTAAGAACATTGGGTGGAAGATACCATACTGATGAGCAGTATTCAAGGGTTGGACGAACCAACGTTTTATATGCCAATGCTCGAGCTGACAAACCTCTATGAGTCTTTATCAATATATCACCAAAATGGGTTCCCCAACAGAGATTAGATAACAGGGTAATTCCTAGAATTATTTATTTATTTAATCTAAAATTCAATAATAATGGAAAATGTTAAGGAAGCCCTTAAGGATAATGACATGTTTTCATTGTAATAGGGGGCGATTAGCGCTAATATAAGATGTTCCCTGATCTCCTCATTAGACTAAAGTTTGTACTAAGGCAGTCCATTTTCTAAGCGGCCCAAAAGATATATTTATAGTGAACCGTCAAGACTGTATCATTTTTATACACACAAGATATTTTAGATATTATTTTAAGTACATAAATTGTTATATATTTCATACATTTATATCTATCTATATAATATACATATAGTAAAATTGTGTAATGTATTGCTTAAATACCGTATTTAGATGATACATTACGTCATAATAGGCGTTCACCGTTAGTTTACATTACTTATATAAAATTCTGACAGTATATTGACATTTGGAAAATTCGAAGCTTTTTAATATTTTTATAGATTTTCATTTTCAAACAAATTATATAGCCAGAATGTTCAAAGAAAAATTAATAGCGAAACTCAAAGATAGTTGCATCGCTTGAGCTAATGCACGCTGGTAAACTTTACACTCTCACCTATCTATCTATGCGATTATGCAATACGGTCAAACTTTCATTAAAGTAGAAAATAAATGATTTAAAAAATAAAACAATAATTATCAAAAACAGTGAAAATGTAACGAATATGACGTATATTGATTGAGATGTAAATGGTTTAATTAATATGTACAAGAATTACGTAGGATATATGAAAATGATTCGTCATGGCTAAAAATAAAAAAAAAATGTAAAATATTTGCACATTACGTGCAAATTATACACAAAAATGTATTTATTTATTTATTTATCGTTTATTCGGAAAACCAACAGTATAATATGAAAAAAGAATGGCACATACAATTGTTTGTAAAATTAACCGATGACAGGTTTTCGCAAAAGTACAGAGATACATGTAAAGATTAAAATTAAATTAAATTACACTCGCATTAGCACTCTAAATACAGATATATATATATACTAGCTGACCCGGCCACGCGTTGCTGTGGCTAAAGTTTTTGTTATATTACATTATAGTAAACAATCTAAGAGGAACAATAAGAGAACATCAGTCACGGAGTCCACTATGCTTTTTCACACAGATGGTATTTGTAAAAAAATATGGTGATCTCCTTATTTGACTTTCTACTACTATAACCCTTTAGTACAATGAAATTATTTACGAACTAAGACGACAATGATGATGTTGGTATACAAATTCACTGGATTGAGATTGATTTGAAGGGGAAGTACGTTGAACACAATTAATTAAAATGTTCTTACACTTGATACTAAGCAGAAATCAATAGGTAAAAAATAAAAATTTATCAGATTTATTATTTCCATTTAATTTTATAACAAATATAAGTATATTACAGTATAATACAGTAAATAACATGTGACGCTTAAACTCATGAATGAGGTAGGCAAGGCAGACAGTCTTAAACTTTTAAACATTAATATCTTTTTTTTTGAATTATAAATACTTTCAATTTCAATTTAATTTAACACCAATCGGTGCACAATGTTTTTGGTTAACCTGTCTTTAGCTAACACAAATAGATTCGACGGTTTCCCAACACGTGAACACGCAACATATAGTTGCCCATGAGAAAAACATGGATTTTCCAAATCTAAACCACAAATGGACATTGTTTGACCTTGAGATTTATTTATAGACATGGCGAAAGCTAAACGAATTGGAAACTGTAGCCTTTTGAAGGGTATGGTAGAATCTGATGGTATCATCGGAATACGTGGCAGCAGGACCACTTTTCCTTTAAACTTCCCAGCCAAAATGGTTGCTTCAAGAATGTTTCCGGTGATCTTTTTGATGACCAAACGCGTACCGTTACATAATTGAGGTGGATTCAAATTACGGAGGAGAATAATAGGGGAACCAATCTTTAATCGAAGATTATGTGGTGGCATTCCAGGGATATCTAATGAATTTAAAAATTCAATCGGAAAATTTACACTTTCATTTTCATCAACAACAGTATCGATTGATTTAAAAGACATCAGATCGCCTGGTAACAACTGTTGTATCTGGAAGTTAATTTCGTCAACATCAACGTTTTTGGCTGCCAAAATCGCCCGTTGACTAAGCCATTCATGATTCAAATAATTATTCTGTATATCCGGGAAAATACTCTGAATCAATTCAGTTTTATCCTGAACAACAGTGCAAAAATTGTCTGGTAGTTTAATGCATTGCGTATTTGGTTGCAGTTTTATTTTACCGTTCCCAATATCTAGTAGTTGTTCGGAAAATATTAGTGCTGATGGATCATTTTGCAATTGTACTCGCATATTTATGGTCAATCGAAGTGTTTCAACACTTCGCCATAAGAATGATTGTTTCAAACATGCATTAATCTCATCCGCGAAAGTAGAGCGAGGTATAACCGGTAAGGTCTGCCGGAAGTCACCAGACAAAAGTAAGATAGCACCACCGAAAAGTTTATTATTGCTGTTTAAATCTTGCATAGTTCTGTTTAATGCTTCAAGTGAATATTTGTGTGCCATTGTGCACTCATCCCAAATTATTATAGAACTCTTCCGCAACACTGCAGCTATTCCACTATTCTTTTTGATGTTACACATTGCATCTGGTTTATTATGAACGTCCAATGGCAGCTTGAATGTTGAATGTGCTGTTCGCCCACCATCCAGTAAAGTAGCCGCAATGCCTGACGATGCTAATGCTAATGCGATTTTTTGTTGCGACCGTATTTTGGCAAGAATCAACGATATTAAAAATGTCTTACCGGTTCCACCGGGTGCATCCAAGAAAAAAAAACCGCCTTGTTCAGCAGCAACAGCCAGCATAATCCGATCATAAATAATTTTTTGTTCTGCTGTCAGTAATGGTTCACTGTTCATGATAATTGTTGCTAAACTTCCATGGTCATATTGATTTTCTCGTTGTAAATCGGTATTGACTAAGTCGGTGGCTGGACGATTAGGTGATGGCATACCATAATGATTAAGTGGTAAATTTGAAATAAGAACACATAAATCCTCGATCAAGACCAATGCTTCATTGTACATCTCTGGTGTATAATCTATGTTTTGGCATTGATTTGTTTGTCTAATTCGGTGCAAGATGTCTTCTGTCATACAATTTTTATATTTTTCCCACAAAGTTTGTGCTTGCGAGGGATAACATGTCGCCAAAATAATTGCAAACAACTGACGAATGTTATTCGGTGTTGATGTCAACGCAGCATCAGCAAGCGTTAAGTCCCAATGGTTATCGTCTTCTAGCAATTGCAGTTCACGACATGCATCCTGGTATGTATTGAATACTCGACCATTAGCTGTTCGTAAAAATTCAAAAGACGTTGGTCCGGGAACATTCACCAATAACAAACGTAAATAGAAGCACTCACGTTGCTTTGGATGTACCGTGTAAAGTCTCCCCAATGTCTTAGCTTTGAATATGCCTGTAATGGAAGGATGTGGTTTTCCTTGTTTCCGTGGCTCCCATTTTTTACTGGATTTGTTCCATGTGAAATAACGTGGAACATCACCATACACCAATGTCTTCGCGAATTGGCCAAAAACATCAGGTTTTTGACACAATGTAAAAAATTCAGTTAGAGTCGTTTTCGGAGCTTCGAACGCTCTTTGGAGAACATTTTCTTCAGTGAAGTATACACGTTGACCGTTTTCAAGATGTATTGCCAGATGTTGGACAGCAGGATCTCTTTCGTGGATGGGAAAGCTGAGAATATGCCAAATAGCTTCATTGCTGCTAATGTATCTGCCCATTTGGTATCGTGCTATTTCGTCATTTTTATTTATGTTTTTTACTTCAAATATGGCCAAATCACTGTCTTTGTTTACATATTTACAAATATACTTAATTGATTTAACAGAACTGCAAAGCTCAACATTGATATGAGCTTTGTAAGTTTTTGAAAGTAGTGGTGAGTATGGTACCACCCACTGATTATCAAACTCAACTTGATTTGGAAAGTTCGGCAGTCGCATTGTAAATGTGTGGCCACCATTCTCAGTACTTCTGCGGCGATACATTGGATAACCATCAATATCCGTGATCGTGTCATTCGTATGCGGCTTTGGGAAGTTTTTTTACATTTTCCATTTTCCATGCACGGTGACGTCATGTTGAAAACACCGCATGGCCCATGGATCATGTGTTTGGTGACAATATCAAATAATTCTTGATCAATTAATGGGTCTGGAATTTCGGCTGAAATTATTTGATCGATTTCTTCAGGACGGATTCTATCTTTAAGCCAAACCAAAATGTGGGCATGAGGCAAACCTCGCTTTTGCCACTCTATCGTATACAGCCAACAACGTGTGATACCAAAAATTGTATATTTAACAATAAAATCAATTAAGGATTTCAATTTTTGTTTAAACACACGTGCAGTTAAATCATGACGATGAATGGCTTGTTGTCCTGGCAATAGTAAAGTTTGTATCTCTTCCCAATTCGGATTACATGTGAATGTAATAAATAAATCCGGTCGGCCGTAATGACGTACGTAAGTCATCGCATCTTGTATGTATTCCTGCATGTTCCGTGGACTGCCGATGTAGCTTGAAGGTAAAATGAAAGCATTACCGATGTCATTGGGATTTAAATTTCCATCGATGTTTCCAACAACAGCATCTCGTAAGTGAATATATTCTTCCGATCGTAGTTTTGCCTGGTTGAATCGAAGGAATCGCAAGCGTTCTCTTTCGACCTTAGCATACATATCAACAATGTATTGATGGAACAGCTGACGATATCGAAGGATATAATTGTCTTGATGTTGTCTAACCATTATTCGGTGTGCGTAGTAGTTCATTGAGCTAACTTTATTATTTCTGTAATCACCTAAAAAAATAAATAATAAAATGCAATACGAAATTAAAATCTATACATACAGTAAGAAAGTAAATAGATAATTGTCAAATTTACCGGTATTTGGATCATACTGATTGATATTAAGGTGATATTCATCTTGTCCTTGCCAAAATATCAATGGATATTGTAGTGCGTCATATGAACGGTGTAGATCCGAAATCGTACTGACAGTGTTGTCTCGCCGTGTAATGTTTATAGATCTTTTGTCAACTGGATCACCAACCATGATAACAGCAACCTCATCAACAGTTGGAGCGTTGAATCTACCAGCATGTTCACCTAATGGTACTTTGTCGGCTTTTATGACGATTTGATAATTGTCATTTTGCAGTCGTGGCGAAACTCTTTTGATCAATTGAATTAGTTGATTGTGATCTTCTAAAAAATTTCCAATAATATCACAATTGCTCTTTCCTCTGCTTGTTCAATAAAATTATACAGGCACCGAGTCGTCACGCGCTCTTCACAATCGCCCATAAAATAAAAAGGTATCGACATCTGTCAGTTTTATGACTGCCAAATAATATCAGACAAATAATTAGCAATAAATTAAAATATGACGATTTGATAATTGTCATTTTGCAGTCGTGGCGAAACTCTTTTGATCAATTGAATTAGTTGATTGTGATCTTCTAAAAAATTTCCAATAATATCACAATTGCTCTTTCCTCTGCTTGTTCAATAAAATTATACAGGCACCGAGTCGTCACGCGCTCTTCACAATCGCCCATAAAATAAAAAGGTATCGACATCTGTCAGTTTTATGACTGCCAAATAATATCAGACAAATAATTAGCAATAAATTAAAATATGACGATTTGATAATTGTCATTTTGCAGTCGTGGCGAAACTCTTTTGATCAATTGAATTAGTTGATTGTGATCTTCTAAAAAATTTTCCAATAATATCACAATTGCTCTTTCCTCTGCTTGTTCAATAAAATTATACAGGCACCGAGTCGTCACGCGCTCTTCACAATCGCCCATAAAATAAAAAGGTATCGACATCTGTCAGTTTTATGACTGCCAAATAATAACGGACAAAAAATTAGCGATAAATTAAAATTGCGACTATAATTTGAGATTTAAACTATCCTATCTCTCAAGTGCACATCGAACTGCACATGATGTTCAAATTTTATTATAATCGGTTAAGTGGTTTAGGAGTCCATTGAGGACAAACATTGTGACACGAGATTTATATATATTAAGATATATATATATATATATTTTCAATATATATTATTTTGAAATATGGTAAGTTTTAGAAATAGTCAGAGGCCAAAGAAAAGAAACTGAAAATGATGTCCAAAGATTACTATTAAATAGCATATATTGTAATATTATTATTATTTACTATTTATTAATAATAAATATACATAACATTGCAACATATATAACATAATGTATAAATATATAACATTAAATCAAACATTTTAGAAAATAGTTAAACCATTTTAGCTTAAAATGGATAGCAGAGTTATTAATTCCTGTTTTTCTTTTTTACTAAGCCAATTATAAATATTTTTTTCTATTTTTAAATAATTCTTTTTCTTTAGGAAAAGTATTCAAAATTATTGGCCCTGTATACTTCAATGACCTTTGACCATAAGTCGTCATCATTTGATCAATCTGTGCTCTGGTGTTTTATGTGGGCTCCACCCTATTTAAATTGACAATATATTTATGGCTATGCAGAATAACTTTTTTTTATAAATAACTGACGAATATCTAGAACTTTAAAATCTACAAAGAGTAGATCAGAAGGATAACGTCTAGTCGTTTCTGAATCATCCTGAGAATTGCCTTTTGTGCTATTTCTAAGAGAGCAAGAACTGTTAATGACACCATAAGTCAAAATCGGTTCACAAAGGTCAAAGTATGTTTGCTCTTAAGCAATATTTGTCCAGAATATTTCTTAAAGTTTTACTTCGTGGTAGAGAATTCCGACAGTGATTTGCCAGCTAGTTATTTAAAATCATTATTGATGGAATCAAACTGTATTAAAGCCGACTTATCAGAATTAAATCGCAGGTCATTTGATTGACCCATCACACAACTACTATAAATCAAAATCACAATCTGATTTATTCCTAATTATCCTAAATATGAGACGATCATCTGCAAAAGATTGCACGAGTGATTTAATACAAGCAGGTAGGGCATTTATAAACATTACTTATGGCACTCCGGATAGCACGGAAACTAAATGAGATAAAACCTTTCTTCTTTCTTCTTCTAGTCTTCTTAGAAACTTCTTTTAGTCAAAAATGATTTTAGAATCTAGATCCTAAAGTGGTTTCTTGGATTGTTCATTGAAATTTCTTTTCATTGCATTTGATGTAGTTACCTCTAGAGGTAGATTTATACGTTTATTCGTTAACCTGAATAAAGGTCCGCGTCAAAAGCTTTTGCGAAGTCTACAAATATAACATGAACACCAAATCCACCATCCAAGGCGTTAGCTATAGTCTGTGAGATGTATTACTTATGTTCTGAACAACTAACCATTTCATGATTTTGCAGACAGTATAAGTCAAACTAATAAGCGTTAGGTAGTTGAGAGCATCACTTCTGGAACCACTTTAAAATATAGGAACCACTGTAGCCATTCGCCATTCATCTGTACTTTAGGGCTTTTAACACTCTAAGAATACATCCTCTGAGAAACTGAATACAGTAGTATTTATAATGAAAATATTAAACAATGTTTGATTGAAACGACACACCTTGTTGTGATTAATAAAAATAATGTTTGATTGACTTTTTATAAAAAAAAAGAGAAACCAGCGATACTTTTAATATAGGTAGGTAGGTATGTACTATAGATTTAGGTCAAACAATTCGATAACCTATCAATGCATTAAAAGATGTTTTTGTTGCAGGAGACCGGTTCCATCCGGCCAGGAGTGATCGGTGGATCAAAGCCAAGAGTCGCCACGCCTGAAGTGGAGGCCAGAATCGAAGACCTCAAGAGACAAAACCCTGGACTGTTTTCTTGGGAAATACGCGAGAAACTTTTGAAGGTATCCGAAATATATTTATTATTAAAAGTCACTATATTCAGAATAGAGCACACCTCCCCCAAACCCTGATAAAAATCATAAAATTTGTGATTTTATGATTTATTTTATCGTGTTATGTGTGATATTATTTTAAAGAACCTAAAAGAACCTTATGGTTTAAAAATATTTAACAATGTGGCTGCAGGTCATATAGGGCATGCATCTCAGTGTCTAAAATCAGTATGTAGCTACTTTCTGAAGTAGATTAGTAGATTCACTGATAACAGAAGAATACCCTAGGTCCCATATAGTCTGTTCGTTCAAGGTGCGTTGATCACTGGAACAGCAATAAGCCATTATAGTGTAATAAAATACACTTTCTGCGGACACGCCAAAGGCTCAAGGACCTGCGGTCGCCGGCTCTCATAGCCTCGCCCATACAAGCCTCTAATTTGGTTGCAAGCCGCTTGAGGTCGATATTAGGGGTTGGGGGGCAGGGGGGGGGAGGATCTAGGGACTCGCGCGCCGCGGACGATCCACGCGTCGAGAGATCGATACGATCTAAGCCCGAGGGCTTCGCAAACATGTACAGTCGACGACTAAAATAAACGTTTTGATTAGAATTTTATTTAAGTATGTTTACACTTCCGCTATGTCTTTTTATATTGGTGATTTATTTTGTATTTATTTATTACCGTCTTTTTATTTTAAAATATATTTTTATTTATTTAAAATATTACTGCTTTTTTTTTAAGTTGCACGTAATAATGTCATCATTTTGTTTATGTATGTCGGAATTAACAATCTTAATCGTATTTCACCGTCTGTCATAGGAGGAGAGATTTTTCGTTTGGGCAGCATGTATTACAACTGTATACTGTAGGTATGTTTTTCAGTGACCGGCTACAACTTTTATTACTAAATCTATTTTGTCTGGAATTTATTGCTGAATAGCTTATTTATCTACGATTGTTAGAGGCTACATAATTAATAATAATAAAATACACACTTTTCGTACACATTTTTTCCATTTTTTTTACCCTGGAAGATTATTATATTGTATCATTAATTTATGTACTTATATTAAAAAAAAAAATGTCTATTAATTGCAGCATCAGTTTGAATAAATTCATTCATAGTACCAATACTAATGTCTCTAGATCTTGCAGACACAATTCCTGCTATAAGACGTTGCTCTGTGATACTCTAATATAAAAATTGTATATAAAAATCCTTCCTCCTCATCTAATCTAATAGACAGGTCGTATTTAAAATCATGGCTGTTTACGACCTTGGCCAAGTATTTGACCTAGATTTGGTCAACGGAATTTCTTCTCAATTTTCTTCTCGTACGATTTAGTTAATAAAGATTAATCCCCTAAAAGGACAGCAGCGGTTTTGAATACATTTTGTGTTGGTAAGTACAATCGTTATAATTATACGAGTAACATCACACTATTTATTACGCAAAGAAGGTACGTAATTTATAAATGATATACTTAATAATTACACTAATTTCTTATGTCGAGTGTACCCAATAAAGCGGGTTATTCACCGGCAAACGCAAGATTAGCATAAATGATCCATTAGAGCGATTGTGGACAGCCTCTCTAATCTCCTCGTAAAATCAAAGTCCGTAATCGAAGCAGACAAGTGTTGACTTATCTGTCATTATTAGCTATTATTATTAATCATTTCATAAAGGATATGTCATCGATCATTATCGAAGCGTTTGCTATAATAAATCATTTTCTGCAAACAAGGCAAGGCGTGAAATTATTTTTTTGTTATTATAATGCTGTAATATGTCCAGTGTCCACATAGAGTGTTACTAACTTATACCTTATTAATCGGTTAACGTTTTGGAATCCCTACCAATAGGTAAAAAAACGAATAATTTTTTCAATACCTCGTTTTAACGGTCACATAAATTTAGTAGTTGGAAAATTCTTTATTACCTAATTAAGAACCACAGTTTTACACTATAAAATAAATAAATGATTAATTACCACAATAAGGAAACATACATTGACAGCAAGAGGCTAAGTATCAACATCGTTGATCGAACCACCCCACTGAACCCACTACGCGCTGTCTGATGAAGGGTGTGGAGTGCTTTTTTTTTAATAAAAGCGTTTATTAGGCGAAATATAACAAATACATTCGGCATATGGGCACATTTTATTGTAATCATCATTAGTAATGTACATTTAATTATAATTGCTATTAAAATTAAATAACAGAACTTAATAGTAACATGCATCTATTAATTATTAGAGCGAAGCTCTCATAAGGCGACTCCAATTAGAACTTTGTCACGGGCTAACTTGGTCATTCCTTGACCGATTTGAAAATTTTTTGATTTTGAGAGAATCTACATGAAAAAGTGAAGGTCGTGACGGAGCTTGATTTTAAATATTGTCAAAAATAAAATTTTTGGGGTCAAAAGAAAATTGTCTATGGGAATATCCATTATAAAAAAGTCACGCGCTTTTTTGAAAATTTTTTATTCGAAAATAATTAATCGAATTTTATTTTAAATTATTTAATTTGATATATTATTTTTTTTGTGCATTTGTATCAAAGAGATTTCAAATACCTCATTATAGAAAATTATCAAAATCTATCCCGTCGTTAAAAATTTATTGTCACAGACTAAATTTTATTTAGAAAATTTTAGTAAATCGCTTCGCTCTAATATGTGCTGCAGCGAAGCAAAATGCGAGCGACTGCGGCGACCTAGTTTAATGTAAAGATAAATACAATTATACTATCTATAAATAATAAACATTTAGTAAGTAAAAAATGGAAAAAAACTAAATAAACACGTTTTAATAAATCCAATTGTTCTTAAAAATCCAATATTGTGTACTTACTCGGTTGCAAGTATATAATATAGAAAGTACCATAATTTTTGGTTGCCATTATAATATAACATCGAGCTATCGCTACAATTAACAACAGCTGTTCAGTCACACCGCCATTTTGATTTGAATCCCAGCAAAATAAAATGGTAACAAGTAAAAATAACAAATTAAAATGGTTGCTGCTACCAAATATTCAGGTAACGTCGTTTTATGTCGTCAGCTGTTCGCCCACGACGCCATATTGTTTTGTGATCATACCAGAAAGTTTACTAAAATATTTTTTAACTATATCTCTTGCTGCCATAGCAAGTAATATGGTATCAAAAATTATTTAACAACCAAACGTATACCTTTTTTTTAATGTTCACCGCAATGCGATTACATAAAACAATATAAAGCGATCGCGTAAACATTAATTATTAGTATGATTTTCTCTCAACAAATGTTTGTTTTTAGTTTTTTGAATTCGCTAGCAACATGTTTCTACATGCGATTAAAGTCAGAAATAATATATCCATCCGGTTAATGAACGAAGTTCGGTTAAAATTTAATTTACGAATATTGTTCATTTAGATATTGCTTTGTTAGATTGTTTTTCCAACTCCTTATTATACAATACAGGATCAATACAGTTCAAAATGCAGTTGTTGTTGCATTTCCCTGCAATTATTGTTTGAAACAATTTCCGATATGAGCAACCTGAATCTGAATGTTAAGAAATTAAGTAAAACTTGTCGCGTCCGCGTTTGTAATTAAATTTTATGAACACAAATATTGCTAAGGCACAAGTGATAAACAGTTAGCAACAAAATGGCGGCCGGCGCATTGTTCGCTCGGCGCAGCGACCGCGGCCGCGGCCGCGATAAGCGAATCTCATTAGGCGAAAACGTCAACTCATCCGAACGCAAAGAGTTAATAATAATAACAACGGATGGGAGTACATTTATTTTTAATTGACGTCGCTTAAATGTTTGCAATCAAATTAGCAAGAATATCGCTCAAGGAAACGAACGTTTTTAGACAGATGTCATTAAAAAAAACATTATTCCTCAGAAAGATTTTGAAATACCTACCCACATAAGTTGATAAATTATTTAATAAATAATGGTTCGCCAGTGGAATGCTCTTCATTGGTCAGTTCCAAGGCTGCGAGTTGTTAAGCATTCATTTTTCCTCACCTACTAAACTCGACAGTATCACTGGAGCTAGCTCCTAAATATTTTAATTACCCAATAATAATAATAAAAACATTCTAATTCGAAATGGTGATTATGGCTATGTCCACATATACTTACTTTAGTATACAGCTAAAGCCACAGAGGTGGGTCAGCTTGTATAATATAAATTAATATTCAGATCTTTAAAAAGCGTTACTCAGTAAAGGTATTAAACATAATAAATATAATAAGAGAATACATATATTTTTGAGTAACGGTTAAATAAATATGATAAACTAAATTATTTAAAAAGTAACTTCCGACATTAATTCCTAATATTTAATAAAATAAAATAAATTTATAATCATATGACATAAAAAAAAAGTATATCAAGAGATGCGCGATCTGTCGTTACTCATTTGCACTACCAAGAATTTTGCAATGAAAATATAGGAAAATATCTCGAAGTTTTCGCAACATTGTCGCTCCGGAAAATTATAATAGATGGCACGGATAACTGAGATATGGAATATGAATTTTTCCTAATTATTTCCACGATCAATTTAATATTCGTATGTACCTTTTAACTAATTTGTCTCTTATCGATATGATAAAATAATTATTTAAAAAAAAATACATATTGCAAATTACTAAATACATACAAAACATATTAGCAATGTTTGATTTATTTATACTTTAAGACTGCGCTAAACATGATAAACGTAATGATATTTTAAAATGTATCTTCCAAAGTGAGTTCGTAGTCTAAACTCGCCTGAGTAAATATTGCATTACATAAGCGGTCTCTCACTTAGATCTAAGGGATACGAGTATGTATGTATTTTTTCAGCCATGATTTGCGAAAGAAAAAATATTAGATAGTATGTATAGCGTTCATTAAAGCACTTTGCGCTAAAATAAAAAAATACTGTTAATAGTCCTGTGCTATAATTCCAAAGCAATAAAATTCAAAATAATATAAAAAGCTACAAGCCCAGCGCGTTGGTCACGCCGCGAGCAAACATAAAATTTAATGAGGAAATATTGACGAAATTGCTGCGAGTGCTGCGTTTTGTTTGCAGAATTTATGGCGCATAAAAGAGTATTTGAGTTCTTAAAGCAGATAAGATATCGGGCCAAACTAACCTCCAACTATACCTACCTATATACCTATCCGTTAGGTACCTAAAGTATAGCTAGGTGCGGGTATACAGGATGTTTTTGACGTATTGCCCTAAATTTAAAAGCATCTGTATAGATACCGATTAGACATTAATTTTAAAACGTGTGTTAATATGTCCCATCGATATGAAAATCATTTTTCCGTAACTGACAAATTCATTCTCTAGCAGAAAACCGACAAACATAAAAAATAAAATTATATATATTGGTGAATACCAATAAAGTTTTATACCTAGTCATAGAAATTCAGTCTAAAATAATTTTAGTTTAATTTATTTATCTTGTAAACTCTTTCGAGGGCCATTAAATTAGAATAGACTTGAAAAAAGGGGCTAAATCTTTATTTTTTTATAATATAATTCCTTCGGCACGCGTCAACTCGCGCCTGCGGCACTCGGGAGAACTAATGATTGCGTTGACTTAGAAATTCCAAGCCAAAGAATAAACATTAATGTCGACTCATTTAGGCCCTTTTTTATGGTTGTTATTTGGTAACCATTGGATATTTAATAATAAAAAAATATGTTTAGATACCTCGTTCTTATGTCTTCGATATAGTAAAGACAGATTTTTTAAATTTAATTCTATTTCTGAGAAATTTAATAAATGATAAACTCCTAAGAGTTATTTTTTAGTTGAATCGCTCTCTTATGAAAGACATTAGTTAGAGCCTTGGGAAAAAAAGTAATTGAAAGGAAAATGAATGTTCTAAAACATACTAAGTTAGTTTTTTTAATTTCTATATAATGAAACTTTAATTAAATAACATCCAACAATTGCTCTCTGACCGCGCGAGAACAAAACCTAACACCCTATAAAAATAAAGCACTTAATTACAAGGTCGACAGTCAATATGTTTCGCCTTAACCTAAATAATTTCCAATAATCCTTGATTCCCCATTTCACCCTCGTAGGGGTTTATCTTTTTTATTAAATTGCCTTTTCCAGGGTTCAAGCTATCTGCATACCATATTTTTTATCAAAATCGTAAGATACAGACAGACATACCTTTGCATATTTTTTAAATTAGTATGCATAGTATGGATATAATAACCTCCGAAATCAGTAGATAGCATACATTTATTTTTTATTTATTTACATATTACTTATATGACCCACCAAATTGACAATTCTTAAGCGGCACTACCATTATATTATTAATATTATAATTAAATGCATACAAATACTTATAAGGGCGATTAGTACTGCTCTGCCTACTTCACTACAGCAGAAGATTTTCTGTACTAAGGAATACATTATGCTAAAAGTTATACATATATGATATACATAGATATACAAAATAAATACAATACGAATTCGGAGCAATTCTAATAATTTATGATAGACAAGCATAACGTATTTAATTTATGTATGTAATATTTTTGCCCTCTAAGAGCGATTTTGAAAAGACACGTGGTATCTTATCCAAACGTTTGAGAACATAATCCGATCTTTAAATAGTCTTAGTTGAGACTAACCTAAAATCACTTTAAAAAGATGTGCCGTTCTCACCATATTTTTTTTTATAGCTATCACTATTTTATTGCTTTGTAGGTGTACAGGAGTAACATAGCAATCTTATTTGCACACATACAACCGCTTACAACAGACAGAGATTAGGCGAAACATGCACGTGGTTGGTATGCGCGCATAATGCATACGTTACTCACTCGCTATACGAGCACTTACTACAAAGACCACGTGACCACGGCTCCTGCTCGAGTTCTTACGGTTTCTCATAATTATTGTTTTATTATTTATTTATGGCTAAATGCACAGTTTACATACGAAAATAATAGAAAAATAATTTAGCTGGAGACATTAATTAATAAAGCCTAGGAACGCATATACAAAGTTTACCGGATGAAATAGTCACGATAAAGATACATCAATTGGAATTAATATATTTAACGAATTAAACGAAAATAAAAATAAATTTATTAGCATTATAAATGCGAATGGTGATCGGATATCGTGTGTATAACTTAATGGCATGTTATATATATGTATAAAAAGAGAGTCAGGTGTGTATGTTTTTGATTTGTGACGGTATATGGAAGATTTTGTTGCACAAGCATGTGATATGTATGAGATGTACCCATAAATTAAAATTCTATATATATATAAGATTCACAATCATGTTATAAAAAATATATAAATAAGTACAGCAGCCAGAAGTATAAAAATAAAAGAAAAATAAAATGGCAGACACTTTATATATTATACAATGCTTTTTATAAATGTAGGTTTCTCATTTAGGTATTGTTTGGTGTTACGAAGCCCAATGGAAGCATTTTTCGATTCAAGATTTTTCACAAAAGCTTTTCAAATGCGATGGAAAATATATTTTTAGCTCGCGGTAGGTACCTACATACCTACTAAAAATATTCAAAAGCATAAATATAATATCGATTCATCGACGTAAATAACTCTTTGAGTTTCCAATTATTAATTTTTCGAACCGTTTAGCTTATATTCCTTAACCTAAAATCTTAGAGTTTGAAACCGCAGATTCCGTTTCCAATCCTATACCACACCGAACTGCGTTTTTTAATATTATTAAATAAATAAATGTTTTTAAAATTGGCCACCGAAATACTTGTAAATATATATATTTATTATAAATTACCTTCCCTCCGACGACCAAGGAATACATACAAATTAGGGTATTGTGTTAACCCGTTTTTGCAAAAAATATCAAGTAAACTTCAATAAAAACGAAATCTTAACACCCTCGGGAAACCGCTAGTTAAGTATTCGGTTCAATGAATGCTAAATGTCGAAAAATCACTGATGAGTAAGTTGCTTTTTTGGTAATGTTTCAGTTTTATAAACGATATTTGAAATATTCTTTGGTTTGGTTTAACTTATTAAATAATATAATGCTTTCTAGGGTAGGTTTAGAGATATGTCAGTTTAGGAAACCCTCTGCGACTACCACCGTAAATATGGCTTCTTAATTTTATCTTCTCATATAGATGAGTATTTTGTTAGTTTCTCACAATGATGTGTCATTTTCCCCAACTGCAGGAGGGCGTAAGCGACCCCCCGTCCGTCTCCTCCATTTCGCGGCTACTCCGCGGGGGCTCCACGCCAGGGTCAGCCGGCTCCAGGTCTGACGACGCCAGGAAGGACTACACCATCAACGGGATTCTTGGAGGTTAGTGTCGGTGCATATATAGTTTATTTCTAAAAGGTTACTTTCAGCTATTCTTAATCTTAATTATACATGACATTTATAATTAACTAACGCATTTGTGTCAGAAATATATGTTAAATATATAAATAAATAAGAAATATTGAAGATGAAGAGGTTATGTGAAATTAAGGGTCTTTGTGGGTGAATGCCCCTGACTATTGAAATTGGTAGAGGGTATTTAAGGGAAAGCCAATATTCATTTCGATTCATTTAAACCTATTTTTTTATGGCATTCATTTGTTAACCATTGGATAATTAATCATGAAAAAATATGTTTAGCTATCTTGATCTTATGCCTTTAATATAGTATAGGTAGATTTTTGAAATTCTATTCTATTTCTGAGAAATTTAAATAATGCTAAACTACTAATGAATAGCTTCTTTAGTTGAATAGCTCTCTTATAAACATTAGAGCTTCAAGAAAAATAGTAATTTAATGCAAATATATTGTCTAAATTCTAAAACACAGAAAAGTCTTTTTTTTATTTTTTACATTATGAAGTTTTAATTAAATAAAAACAAACAATTGCTTCCTGACCTCGATGAGAGTAAAATGTGACGCCGTATAAATGCAACGAAATTCAAGGTCGATTGTCAATATACTTAACCTTAAACGGTTCCTTAAGGCTTAAACGGCACCTCACCTCACCTCTTTAATTAATCATTCAATTATTCTTGGACATCTGATATATTGGCAAAACAGGAATATATATACACGTATAGTCGTGTAAGTTCGCTGCTAGCTTTTTATTATTAGCAGTGAAGGCACTATAGGCGACTATGCATAAGGCTTCCACGCTTCAAGCGATCGTTTGAAATAGTCATGAAGCGCTGACGCCATCCTCAGCATCTTTATCCCAGTCTGACCTGATCTGGTTGGAACGGTTTCAACAATTTGCACTTTTAACCGATGCAGCAACAGCGTTATAACGTTTTAAAAACGCCTAAAGATCATAACACATCTATACATCTATCTTCTTCTGTAATTTAATAAAAGTCTTTCTCAAACTTCTTTTGTTTTGGCCTCCACAGTTACTAACTACTACTGGATTTACTATTGTAATACCCAGTTTAATAAAGATATTAGTTTTCCCATTTATTCTTTAAATTAAAATATATAGGCAGTATTTTTGTAGGGGAATTTCATCGAACAACGATATCAGGGCATCAGGGTAGGCACTACACAATAATACTAGGTCGAGCTGGTGGAGTTAAAACAAGCAGAAACTCGGCTCCCTCATCCTTGAAATTGTCAAACATAAACCTATCGGTGGCTGCTTCGAAGCGATAAAACCTTAGGTTACAAAATTATTCTTGAGTATCTGCATCCAAATAAGTTTTTTATTTTTTGTATTGGTGCTAGTCATATCAGTAAGTAGATAATTAAGAACTATACAAGGTCAACTTAAAATCAGCAATATCCTTTTAAGGGGTGATTCTAGGCAAGAAACTTAACAACATTTCTTCAACGAGTTTTCAAACAGCTAACAAAAAACAACTCCATATAAAAATATAAGTATAAACGTGCGGCTGTTGTGTTCCTGACCTATCCGTTTGACCTAAAAAATACATTATTTGCCTAAATTACCTGTCGTCCATTGACGTCAATGCATTTGTAGGCACGTTTTCGCTTGGAGTTAGTCGGTGAGTGGGTCGCAACGCCCGCGTCTTTGAATATTTTGTCATGTGGCCATAATTTAAAATGTTTTTAGGATACTTTCTTTTATATTTTAAGGCCAGTGTTTATGTCCAGAATTACCTCTTAAAATTATACTACTGACTTTATGAATAAATTGCTTTTCAACGTTTTTTTTTAAATGCAGTTCTTTTTTAATTTATACGGAAAAAAATATTTTTTTGTCGTAAAAACATTATCCTACGTTGTAGAAGATTGGTAAGTTAATTAATAACCCTATTGAAGAAAAAAATAAGCTGTATCCCGTGAGTATCCATTTGAAGGCAAATTTGGCAGCTTCTTCGCCAACCTCACTTCGCTCAAACAGACAGACCCTTCCGGCTTAATCATTCTGAGGAAACGAATGTAAGAAGACTTTTTTTTATAATGTTCTTAAAGTAATAGTGAAAATATAATAAAATAAAAGCGGCCGCCACTGCGAAGTAAACTTCCATACATTCAATCCATGCCTTATGATGCGGAATATATCTGCGCTTTTGTTCCGGATTTATGACAAAAAACACGAACTCAAACCGCAGCCTCGTGAGTGAAAATATCCCCAAAACCGAGGGAAAATAGAAATTCTTTAAAAGTATCAAACTAGTTAAATTATACTTATTTTATTCATAAAAAGCAATACAAATTACAAAATAATTACTACTAACATTATAATAAATTAAACAAAAGATTAATTTCTAAGGACTTTGTTTTTATACAAGCTCTAGAAAGTGTGTCTTCTTGAGGAGCATCCATTTATTACCTAACTGGCTGAAAGCCGCACTAATTCAGAGAAATTAAATAAAATACATAGGGTAAAATAATTACCGAAAATAAAACTTATCAAATAATTCGTAACTCGCCCCAGTATCAACCCTGATCTACTTAAATGTACCGACAGTTACAAAAACATATCCTGATATCTTTAAACTATTAGTATAATCTATACACAGATACAACTTATCATTTATTGTACAATGCGTTGCAGAACTAAGTTTAAATAAATTCAATTTAAAAGCGTGATTAACAATATAAATTTATGTGCATTTTTTTTTAACTTAAATCTCGCGTTAAACATTTTTTAATACGCAAACCACGCGCACATTATCAAAATTCAGAAATAATACTAATTAAGCATATATATTGTATAAGTACATAAGTACCAATATTCTTAACTAAACAATTATAAAAGATAATGTAGGTAATTAAAATAATTGTAGATGAAATCACCACATTGTTTTTTGTTATTATACACATACAGATATTATAGATAGTAAATATATGTCAATATTTTATGGACTTTTACCCAGTCGATATTTTATTGTACTGATTATAATGGTTAGTATTTGTATGAATTGAAAGTGAATCGAAGGTCCGATCGGCCCGAGGCGAGTGCGTCATCTGCAGATCGCAGAATGGCTGCCGCTGACGGCACAGTCACGGTACAGTGCCGACATTTGCGATAGATAATAGATGTTACGTCATTATTATTTTCTACTATACAAGTATTTTATTTGTTTAGTCTATGCTAAATTAAAAGCAAATTGTGTGTGCTTAAATTTCGGTGCTTTCAGTGAATCGATAGGTACAATTCGAATTACAGGCATCCTCCCCACTCCTTGCACCTGGACATTTACCATGAATTAATGCAAGATGTTTACACACCTAGCCGCGAGTTTTGTTTTTATAACCTTCTTTTATTAGTTAATTTAGTTATTTAAAAAAATCCTCATTAAGATATGATATAATTTAATTAAACAAAAATTATTACGGTGACAAATTAACTTTATTGCTTATTTTGGAGTAACATGGCCACTCTAACTAGCTTAACTACCTATAGTTTCGAATAAAGATATATTCCTCCAATTATATAAGTCTCAATTGTCTCAATACGTCACTACAGCACCATCAGGGTTTTCTTCATTCTTTCTGATAGCTTGGTTCGCTAACAACTCCAATATGCTGTTAAGGATTGCCTGGAATCTGATTTACGCAAAATCCTGCAGCGCAATCCTGTAGTTCACAAAAGGTATTCTAGACAAGATAACTTTGCACAGACTCTCCAAACATTAGTTGTATTGTGTACAATTTCTGTTGGGTTATAAATACATTAAATACATTAAATAAATACAAAGAAAACAATATTATTATCGTGTTTCAGTCATTATGATAGACGGACAAAGAAATGTCATTGCTTCTTGACGTGAACGGTGAAAGCTTTTTAGAATACGCTCAAACATTCCCATAAAAAAACCAGCTAATTTTCAAGTATTACTTGTAAAGACGGCATATCAAAATTCCTCGAGGTTTCTGAGAAAAAGTAGTGAACGTAACGTGATCATTTTGAAGAATTCTAGTAATAGACAGTCCTTACGCGCCAGATGTTACTTGTTGCGGTAGGTAGATGGGTTGATGGGATTCGCACGCCGATCAGGTCCATCCGAGGTCAAGGTTTTCAGCTGCTTGTTGTTGATTTTAACGAACGAAACTTTGCACCGCATCTTGACGGTTGACCACTCAGTTTAGATGAGTTTAGAGGAGATCAGGAAAGGTTAGAGCTCGCTAGCGAGTAAATTGTTGAGATTGTCGTAATTAAACAGAAAAGCCACTCGTTAAATGCTTATACGCTCATTTATGATTTTGCCTTAACAAAATTGCCCATAGTGACCTTACGTTATCAACATTTGACGTTGATGTTCTGAATCGCTTCTACAACTTCTGTAACTTAATAAGTTGAATGTTGTAAACTGCAGTAATTGCGAATGGAAATGCTATAGTGATCCCAGAGTTCCAAAACGATAATTAACCATTTGCCAGTTACAGCCCCTCTATAAGTTTAATCGGCATCGCTTTTAAATGTATGAAAAAATCATCATCTGCGAATTATGAATATTTATAACGGAACAACATGATTTGGTCAAAAAAAACATGATTTGGTCAAAAAAACATGATTTGGTAAAAAAAAAACACAGTTGCAAGCAATCTTCTAGAACGCCTAAACTTTTGCATAAATGACTAATAACCAGTAACCGACAAGAGAGCTAGGGGACATTAAAGACCCTTTTTATATTGTAAAGGGATTCTATAATTTTCTATATACTAAAACTTTCCAAAAGTGTTTCCAAATCTAACACAAAACATACCCTTTTCTCCTGCCAAGTGATTGAGTTACCGAATGAATCACCTACTTGTGTCGTTGCCTCCAATTCCGGCAAAACCGTTAAGGGGAGGAGTACTTATACCTATACCTACTCAAAAGACCACAACCATCAAAGATATAACTTGATTAGCTGTAAACTTATTAAACAATAATAATAGTAATTAATAATAATAACTAGTGTCATAAATTGTCGACCATCACATAATAACCCAAACACACACACCTTCGGTTCGGTGTGTGTGTAATTAAAATATCAGTTTACAATGTTTCATCCGATCAACTCTTGTATAAAAATCATTTATAAATAGGTAAAATTTAACAATATTTTTTTTGTAGAAGCGACACGACTTTAATCAGCATTTTTTAAAAAATATTTAGGAATTAGATTTGTATGTTCCGTAGTAGGTTAGGTTAGGTTAGAACTGTTTGCGACCTTAAATGTACTGAATTCTCGCCTGCAGTAAGACGGCGGCAAATGAGTAAAGATGAAATGTACATTTTTTCGTTTTGAAATGTATGTTGTTTTCCGTGTTTAAACTAACTGTTAATTTGCCAAATAAATAAAATAAAAATCAAAGACGCGACCCCCCTAGATGGCTATTGTAGAGTGTGAGAGGGACGAAGCGAAGCGACTGTCTCTCTCGCAAGGAATGCGCCAAGGAATGCGCTCGCAAGTGGTTCGACCGCTGCCGGCTTAAGTCGGCGCGGTTCAGACGGGGACACTTTCATTGTCTTATATAGTTAGGAGCAGAATCCCTTCCTACACCACTGTACCAATTAAGCATATTACATATTTGGATCGACCATCTTCACGAAGTAGGTCAAACGATAATTTTTTAAAACTAATTGTGATAAATCGCTTTCCTTATATTACGTGTGTTTATTTATGTAACATACTATTATTAAAACAATATATAATTTTAAAAACATTAGCCAATCAAATAACACGTTATTCATTTCTTAAATATAATCACTAAAGTAAAAAAATAATAAAAAGAATACTAAATATATGGTAACTTATTTTTTGGCTTAAAAATATATCGTTTTAACCATTAATTTAAGCTACCCAATAAAAATAAACATAAATCTCCCTCGCTCAACTAGGTACACCTGTTTACTATTAACACATTTTTTTAAAACATGTTGAAATATTTTTTAAACCTCTTTTCACACGCTTCAATGTTGGTAAGTTATTGTTACCAACTACCTGTCATAGAGTAGTACTTTTATTTTAAAACGGGATCTAGGTATCATGTGGTGGAGAAGATCCCGTTTCAAAATATAAAACATATGACGAGTCAAACCATATGATATTCATATATATTACCTAACCTAAATAATTCTCATGGAATCTGCTATCCCCTATTTTTTCCTCTTAGGGATCATTTTAATAAATGAGCCTATGTTTTTCACCAAGGTTCAAGCTATGTATCTTCATACCAAATTGCATCAAAATCGGTTCAAGGACTGATCGGGAAAACGTAACAAACAGACTTTCACATTAATTTATAATATTAGTAAGGATAGGCATATATAAGAATAAAAAATACGCGTAAAAAACATTCGGAAATTATATCGAATCGGTCTGAATCAGCATTAACCTGTTTTATGTTCCGCTCTGACAGATATTGTAAATTATTACATCCAGATAATTAATATAAATAACCAATTATGCCCCTCGGCGCATTTTTATTTTAAATTAATACAAATCGTCTTGTTATTAAGACATTTACATTAAGTACTGTTTTTGACTTTATATAAATTGTATATCTTTACTTAAGGCTATAACATTTTTTTTTAACTATAGTAATTTTATTGTTCCTTAAGCTTCTATGCATTCATGCGAAGCTACTATACAGACAGATGGCCTAAGGACGGAGATAAATGTATAGAAACTAAAAGCATCCTACTAGTTATTTCACTAGCATTGCTTGAAATTTAACCATTCGTAGCATTGCAACGAATACCTAAACACGACTACCTATCAATATTTTCGATTTATTAGTTTACCGAGTTCTAACACAGCTAGATATTTACTACCTGCATACATTATACAAGTTGAACTTAAATTCAGCGGAATTGAACAACTTTTGTTCAATAATTTTGTAAATAAAGCAAATGCATAATTAATGGTCTAAGATAACAAAAAAAAATGAGTCCTAAAAACGTTTTAAAGTACGGTCACCTATTTTGTTCAGATTGTTCAGAACAAAAGCTGTTCATATTCACGCCGAGAATCATCCTAATAGAATAATTAATAATTCCCCTATAGAGGATACTGCTGATTTTAAGTTGACACACTATTTTTAATTTGACCTACAAGGTCAAATTAAAAATATATTCAAATAACAAAAAAGTATGTTATATGAATGTGTAGTTAATTTTTTTTATTTATATTTTTACATTTTATCAGTTGTTTTGATTATTTAATTATAATATTTGTATATTTGTTTAATTAGTAGCAGATTTAAATTGTTTGCATCCGAGCCTGTTTTTCCCGCAGGAAGCACGTACCGAACGCCTTATAATTACAAAATAGGCACGCACACACACTCATAAGCATTCACATTCAGCGCGGCTCGTAAAGCCGTTTCAGGCCTGAAGCCTCGGTTCGACGCAGCTGCGGCCACGTTTACGGACGCCGCCCGCGCCCTTTCGCGCCCGCGCCCTCTCGCGCCCGCGCCCTCTCGCGCCCGCGCCCTCTCGCGCCCGCTAGCTCAACTGATAGGGTGACCAACGGAGGGAATGGGAAATTAACTTTTATATGATTAAATTAGATGTGATGCCGCAAAGTTTATACCATTATAAAAGAAGCATTGACTTAAATAATTCTCACTTAAATGCATTTCTAAATGTTCACTCAATGTTCGATCTATTTTGTTTAAGTGCTAAGTTTTAAAATTATTTTATTGTTATTCCAACTTTTATTAGGATTTTCTCGTTTTGGCGTTTTGGATGACATATTTGATAAGTAATTTTTCATACAAAAGTTTTTATTCGAGTATATATGGTGGGCGCTTTTATTTTTGATCTAATTTGGCGGTTCAGCGCGTCATTTTTCATTTCACCCAAGTTAGAAGCTCGCTAAGCACAAGCCACTGGTCTACTTTACTAGTATGTAGGTTTTTATTTAAAATTAAATAGATGATAAATTCTTAGTCATCATCATCATCATCTCCACCTAAAACACACCTAACCTTTAATAGGCCACCATAAAAGTGAAATGCCTAGAATTGTCTTCCTTTTGTCCCATTATTAGTTAGTACTATTATTATTATATGTATCGGGTGTCTTTAAACTTATAATATTTGTATGCAAATAAGCAGGAAATTCAACTTTCCGAACAAATAAAATTAAAAACATGAAGTTCAGAACCTCATCGGTCATAAGAATTTTTAAAATCCCTTATCAAATGCAAGTACTGCTATTAATCAAAATACTTTTAAAAATGAGTCTTTACAACTGTTTTGCTTTCAATCTAAAATTTATTTAATAAAATCACAAACAAAACAGCTTATTTCTAAATGTTTGTATTTCACAGGACATTACTAAATATGTTTTAAATAACATAAACATAATAAAACCTACTAATAAAACCTACACAATAAACCTACATAAAAACCTACATAATAAAAGGTCTACTTTTCACTAAAAGCAGACCTTTTTTTAAAGTCTTTGAGGTTCTACCGCCGGCCCTGGCCGGACGGACGTACGACACACAGCCCATTTGAAACATTACAGATTTCATTGTCGAAAGGCCATTTTTCAACTTACTTTGTAGAAGCAAACTGGATTTCAGTCTCGAAATAATATTAATTGCATTTGAGTAATTGCTTGTGAGTACATAGAAACACGACTCACATTTTATGTGTTTAATGTGTTCCACACGCGCTATATTGCTTTCAATAACCTTGACTTACAAATACAAACATTTTTCACTGTTGTATATTTATAAAGTGTACCAAATGCCGTGTTTGTGAATTGGAAAGTTCATTCTGTTAATTTAAAAAAAGTTTAGATTTTGGACTTTTCTGACTAATGTTATTATTATTTATTGATATCAAGCAAACGTTAAGCTGGTTTTATCTCTGTTAGAATAGGCAATCGACATGTGTAACGTTCTTTTGCAACGTACTTTTGTAGTAACATAGCCAGTCTAACCAGGCCACAAATCTCTCGTAAGAGTGGCCAGAAGTTCACAGAATAAGGTATTTTTTACACGCGTACAATTTTAATATTTTATTATACATATATATAAAAATAATTTTAGAATTTAAGATAATTTTCAATGCATTCCTAGTTTGTTTATATGTAACTATTTATCGGTGACACATCGTTGTTTCATCATAACAGCTAAAATTAAGAAACTTTTTGTACGCCAAAAACTGTCTAGCTAGTCTGCTGAGACCTTTGGATTTTTTTAAGGCCTGTGGAGTCCTCAGACCATACAGTTCAAATCTATGTTAAACACCTTGTAATTTAAATGGAGTGGTTAATAAAAAAATAACGATAAATTTTGCAATATGTGTATTGTCCAGGCGAGGATTCCAGGGAGGGTAAAGGGTGCAATTACCCCCCCCCCCCCCCCCGAAGACTTTCAATAAAACTCACCAGTACATTTTTTTTAATGTTCGTTCCTTTTTCACCTAGTGTACCATATCATAGTCATACCACCAGAAATATTAATTTAAACTACTTTAAGATTTTTAGTATTTAAAAAGACTGCTTTTAATTGCTTTTCGATATAGAAGGGAAAACAATATTTATTTATTTCAGGAAATAACAGCTGCTGGCTTTTATAAAAAACAATTAATACATAAAACCAATGAGAGTTTCCTACAAACTAATAAAATAGAACAGTACATTCGGGAACGAGGTTGGGATTATATTCTGGTTATATAAAATACAGCATAAGACAGGTTGGAGATAGAGTAGACACTCTCTTGAATGCCTAGACACTCTCTTGAATGCCTAAACACTCTCTTGAAGGTAGTGTTGAATATATCGATAACGCTCAACGTGCCGTTGTAAAGCTTACATGCTTGATGTATATGTATATGTCCTCAGCCGTGATAGATGGAATGTCTCACGCTGGCGAGTGGGTTTGGATGGAACCCAGATATCTATGGGCCTTTAAAGATCCGTGCAGTCGATGTGACCATTGACAGTTTTATATAAAAGCAACATATCAGCTCGCGATCTTCTGAGCTCAAGACTCTAAAGTCCGTATAAATAAATAAATATGGAAATTAGCGTCTGCGGGAAATTAATCTAAAATAATTCATCTAACTTTAATTTATATTTTCCGAGAGAGTTCTAAACGCTTTTAGACGAATAGTATTTAGTCGAATTGTAAATTTTATTGTAAATAGACGAATTTTCCGCAAATCGACAACGGGTGTCCTTGACATTTTACCTTCCAGATCCGTCCCTGGCGGACCCCAGCGCTTTGCCAGACCTGCTGCCTTGTTTGTGATAAGTCGATATCGACAGTCTCACCAGCGCCCCGCGAGAGTCACGTCACACGCGGTGTCGGGGTGTCACGTGTCCGCGGGGGAGGTGGGCGGGGGCGGCGGGGGCGACTTTGTCTCGATACAGAATTGTCACACAACAATGGCTTTGTGTCGAAATGGTCCAAAGGGGCCGCCATTTTGACTCCCACAAATAAATCAGGAGGGCTTTGTCGGCAGCCTTTGCTCGCCTAACAATGTTTATTACTCTCAAGTACTGAATGTGATCTTTGGACGCTGGCATCTGAAGTCGCCGCCATCTTACGACTTCAAAAAGCCAATAGGAAAACATTGGGTTAGTACACGCGTATTGGAGTATAAACTCCAACTCAAAGTGTATTCAATTCTGGGCACGAAATTAAGCAATGTTTGTTCAACAACTTTGAAAATAAAGCAACAAATCCCTTTCGGCACGCCGGAAGGCTTTACCCTATCAAATTAGGGGATAGGCGAACTTCATTTGTACACGAATTTGCATCAAACATTGCGCGAGCTGCCGCGCGATCCATTTCCCACGCGGCAGCTCGCGCACCTCAACCCGAAGTATTTAATCCCTCTTTATACTGTGCCATAAGGGTTGTTTCCCTTATTAAAAATAAAGGGGAAATTATAGGGCTACAATTTGAACTGGATGACACATTTTCAACAGATTTGATCCTGTATTTGGAAATATGATTTTTTTGAATTTTGAAAAATCACTTTTTCTCCAGTTTCTAGATTATTGGCTGGTGCCATCTTATTTTGCAATTTGGTGGTCTGATTTTGCGCTTTAACGAACTAGACCGAGAGTTTGTGCCCTTAAATTTTATGCATAAATTTGAAAGTGTTTGGTGTAAAATTACGGCAGTTATCGTGTCCACAAGAAAGTGATTTAGATAGATATATAAACTTCTAAACTGAGGGTTCTAGGGGATGTGAAACGGGATATATGTTTTGCGAAAGTCATGACCTGGTACCCATTACAATAGGTAGCTTTCCTAAAGAAATCTACCTAAAAGAAGACTGTAATGTATTTTTAGAAATGGGCCAAATGCGTCTTGTTTTAACGTAACTTTCATTTATTATGCAGGCACGTTCGTTTATAAGGGCCGACAAAGAAGCCGCCTCAACAGACGGACTGTCACAAAGGTGGTCTCGTCTCCTGTCAAAAACGCTCGCATTTTGACAGGTCATTGTCACAGCGCCCCCAGGATGTCGGCCGACGCTTGAATTGGGCCGTTATTAATAGTATCGTCACCAGTACATAGAAAAATGCATGCGCAGTCACTTAAGCAGTGAACTATAAATGTCTGTTGGACAATCCCATTACGCTGCCGACGCGAGTTGCTAACGTAACTATTTTGCACACCTGCTAAATCGCCAGGTATTTCTAATGACTTCAAAAGCAAATAGACCTAATTAGTTTGCAAATTCCTAATTGAAAGTCACTTGCTATGTTTTGAAAAATGCCAAGTTGCATTTCACACGTCGTCACGTCAAATCAGACCGTCTAAGACGGGCTATAAATTTCTTTCTCACTGTTTAATCGAAGACGGAATTTTCAGTCTTTAGTCTTTACCCACTGCGCAGGAAGGTTTAATAGGAAGGCTTCTAACCCTCCCTAACTAACCCTTCCTAGGTAGTCAAATTAACATACAAGTCTTTACTTTGTATTGGGTCGAAGCTATTACCGGTTATTTATTCATTTCTATTTGAATTCCTACTGGGGTAGAAGTTGGTTAGGATAAGTGCGTGAAACTCAATAAACTACTTGGTGACCCTGATCTGAACTCTATCTCTACTCGCCTTATCCTTACCACACGTTAAGGAGAGATAATCATCTGGCGTTACATCATCATACGGCACCGAGGACAGGTTGCATCGCTTCCTATCTTTCTATCCTATCTTTCTGCTGCATCTGAGAAGTCGGTCATTACAAAAAGAATTAAAAACTTAGAAATATTTCGTTTGAAATAGTTTGGTGTGTCTGCAAAGAAATCATATACCTACTTATAAAGCAGTTCATACAGAAAAGCTACTAAATAGATTTTCTGAGTAGACTAATTCACATCTTGCCAGTCATCCGGTGATGTTGCATGTCAGGCAAATTATGGCTAATGCACTTAATGACCAATTAATATTCTTTAGTGGCAGTTAGCGGAGAGGACTCTACTGTTTACAAATTAAAAGTGACCCATAGAGTCACTAAAAATAATTATCAAAGACCGTTAGATATTTAAAAAGGGATTTTAATAACAAAGGACTGGCTTGAAATGGATGCAACTTTATATAATATAACTAGCTGACCCGGCCACGCGTTGCTGTGGCTAAAGTTTTTGTTATATTACATTATAGTAAACAATCTAAGAGGAACAATAAGAGAACATCAGTCACGGAGTCCACTATGCTTTTTCACACAGATGGTATTTGTAAAAAAATATGGTGATCTCCTTATTTGACTTTCTACTACTATAACCCTTTAGTACAATGAAATTATTTACGAACTAAGACGACAATGATGATGTTGGTATACAAATTCACTGGATTGAGATTGATTTGAAGGGGAAGTACGTTGAACACAATTAATTAAAATGTTCTTACACTTGATACTAAGCAGAAATCAATAGGTAAAAAATAAAAATTTATCAGATTTATTATTTCCATTTAATTTTATAACAAATATAAGTATATTACAGTATAATACAGTAAATAACATGTGACGCTTAAACTCATGAATGAGGTAGGCAAGGCAGACAGTCTTAAACTTTTAAACATTAATATCTTTTTTTTTGAATTATAAATACTTTCAATTTCAATTTAATTTAACACCAATCGGTGCACAATGTTTTTGGTTAACCTGTCTTTAGCTAACACAAATAGATTCGACGGTTTCCCAACACGTGAACACGCAACATATAGTTGCCCATGAGAAAAACATGGATTTTCCAAATCTAAACCACAAATGGACATTGTTTGACCTTGAGATTTATTTATAGACATGGCGAAAGCTAAACGAATTGGAAACTGTAGCCTTTTGAAGGGTATGGTAGAATCTGATGGTATCATCGGAATACGTGGCAGCAGGACCACTTTTCCTTTAAACTTCCCAGCCAAAATGGTTGCTTCAAGAATGTTTCCGGTGATCTTTTTGATGACCAAACGCGTACCGTTACATAATTGAGGTGGATTCAAATTACGGAGGAGAATAATAGGGGAACCAATCTTTAATCGAAGATTATGTGGTGGCATTCCAGGGATATCTAATGAATTTAAAAATTCAATCGGAAAATTTACACTTTCATTTTCATCAACAACAGTATCGATTGATTTAAAAGACATCAGATCGCCTGGTAACAACTGTTGTATCTGGAAGTTAATTTCGTCAACATCAACGTTTTTGGCTGCCAAAATCGCCCGTTGACTAAGCCATTCATGATTCAAATAATTATTCTGTATATCCGGGAAAATACTCTGAATCAATTCAGTTTTATCCTGAACAACAGTGCAAAAATTGTCTGGTAGTTTAATGCATTGCGTATTTGGTTGCAGTTTTATTTTACCGTTCCCAATATCTAGTAGTTGTTCGGAAAATATTAGTGCTGATGGATCATTTTGCAATTGTACTCGCATATTTATGGTCAATCGAAGTGTTTCAACACTTCGCCATAAGAATGATTGTTTCAAACATGCATTAATCTCATCCGCGAAAGTAGAGCGAGGTATAACCGGTAAGGTCTGCCGGAAGTCACCAGACAAAAGTAAGATAGCACCACCGAAAAGTTTATTATTGCTGTTTAAATCTTGCATAGTTCTGTTTAATGCTTCAAGTGAATATTTGTGTGCCATTGTGCACTCATCCCAAATTATTATAGAACTCTTCCGCAACACTGCAGCTATTCCACTATTCTTTTTGATGTTACACATTGCATCTGGTTTATTATGAACGTCCAATGGCAGCTTGAATGTTGAATGTGCTGTTCGCCCACCATCCAGTAAAGTAGCCGCAATGCCTGACGATGCTAATGCTAATGCGATTTTTTGTTGCGACCGTATTTTGGCAAGAATCAACGATATTAAAAATGTCTTACCGGTTCCACCGGGTGCATCCAAGAAAAAAAAACCGCCTTGTTCAGCAGCAACAGCCAGCATAATCCGATCATAAATAATTTTTTGTTCTGCTGTCAGTAATGGTTCACTGTTCATGATAATTGTTGCTAAACTTCCATGGTCATATTGATTTTCTCGTTGTAAATCGGTATTGACTAAGTCGGTGGCTGGACGATTAGGTGATGGCATACCATAATGATTAAGTGGTAAATTTGAAATAAGAACACATAAATCCTCGATCAAGACCAATGCTTCATTGTACATCTCTGGTGTATAATCTATGTTTTGGCATTGATTTGTTTGTCTAATTCGGTGCAAGATGTCTTCTGTCATACAATTTTTATATTTTTCCCACAAAGTTTGTGCTTGCGAGGGATAACATGTCGCCAAAATAATTGCAAACAACTGACGAATGTTATTCGGTGTTGATGTCAACGCAGCATCAGCAAGCGTTAAGTCCCAATGGTTATCGTCTTCTAGCAATTGCAGTTCACGACATGCATCCTGGTATGTATTGAATACTCGACCATTAGCTGTTCGTAAAAATTCAAAAGACGTTGGTCCGGGAACATTCACCAATAACAAACGTAAATAGAAGCACTCACGTTGCTTTGGATGTACCGTGTAAAGTCTCCCCAATGTCTTAGCTTTGAATATGCCTGTAATGGAAGGATGTGGTTTTCCTTGTTTCCGTGGCTCCCATTTTTTACTGGATTTGTTCCATGTGAAATAACGTGGAACATCACCATACACCAATGTCTTCGCGAATTGGCCAAAAACATCAGGTTTTTGACACAATGTAAAAAATTCAGTTAGAGTCGTTTTCGGAGCTTCGAACGCTCTTTGGAGAACATTTTCTTCAGTGAAGTATACACGTTGACCGTTTTCAAGATGTATTGCCAGATGTTGGACAGCAGGATCTCTTTCGTGGATGGGAAAGCTGAGAATATGCCAAATAGCTTCATTGCTGCTAATGTATCTGCCCATTTGGTATCGTGCTATTTCGTCATTTTTATTTATGTTTTTTACTTCAAATATGGCCAAATCACTGTCTTTGTTTACATATTTACAAATATACTTAATTGATTTAACAGAACTGCAAAGCTCAACATTGATATGAGCTTTGTAAGTTTTTGAAAGTAGTGGTGAGTATGGTACCACCCACTGATTATCAAACTCAACTTGATTTGGAAAGTTCGGCAGTCGCATTGTAAATGTGTGGCCACCATTCTCAGTACTTCTGCGGCGATACATTGGATAACCATCAATATCCGTGATCGTGTCATTCGTATGCGGCTTTGGGAAGTTTTTTTACATTTTCCATTTTCCATGCACGGTGACGTCATGTTGAAAACACCGCATGGCCCATGGATCATGTGTTTGGTGACAATATCAAATAATTCTTGATCAATTAATGGGTCTGGAATTTCGGCTGAAATTATTTGATCGATTTCTTCAGGACGGATTCTATCTTTAAGCCAAACCAAAATGTGGGCATGAGGCAAACCTCGCTTTTGCCACTCTATCGTATACAGCCAACAACGTGTGATACCAAAAATTGTATATTTAACAATAAAATCAATTAAGGATTTCAATTTTTGTTTAAACACACGTGCAGTTAAATCATGACGATGAATGGCTTGTTGTCCTGGCAATAGTAAAGTTTGTATCTCTTCCCAATTCGGATTACATGTGAATGTAATAAATAAATCCGGTCGGCCGTAATGACGTACGTAAGTCATCGCATCTTGTATGTATTCCTGCATGTTCCGTGGACTGCCGATGTAGCTTGAAGGTAAAATGAAAGCATTACCGATGTCATTGGGATTTAAATTTCCATCGATGTTTCCAACAACAGCATCTCGTAAGTGAATATATTCTTCCGATCGTAGTTTTGCCTGGTTGAATCGAAGGAATCGCAAGCGTTCTCTTTCGACCTTAGCATACATATCAACAATGTATTGATGGAACAGCTGACGATATCGAAGGATATAATTGTCTTGATGTTGTCTAACCATTATTCGGTGTGCGTAGTAGTTCATTGAGCTAACTTTATTATTTCTGTAATCACCTAAAAAAATAAATAATAAAATGCAATACGAAATTAAAATCTATACATACAGTAAGAAAGTAAATAGATAATTGTCAAATTTACCGGTATTTGGATCATACTGATTGATATTAAGGTGATATTCATCTTGTCCTTGCCAAAATATCAATGGATATTGTAGTGCGTCATATGAACGGTGTAGATCCGAAATCGTACTGACAGTGTTGTCTCGCCGTGTAATGTTTATAGATCTTTTGTCAACTGGATCACCAACCATGATAACAGCAACCTCATCAACAGTTGGAGCGTTGAATCTACCAGCATGTTCACCTAATGGTACTTTGTCGGCTTTTATGACGATTTGATAATTGTCATTTTGCAGTCGTGGCGAAACTCTTTTGATCAATTGAATTAGTTGATTGTGATCTTCTAAAAAATTTCCAATAATATCACAATTGCTCTTTCCTCTGCTTGTTCAATAAAATTATACAGGCACCGAGTCGTCACGCGCTCTTCACAATCGCCCATAAAATAAAAAGGTATCGACATCTGTCAGTTTTATGACTGCCAAATAATATCAGACAAATAATTAGCAATAAATTAAAATATGACGATTTGATAATTGTCATTTTGCAGTCGTGGCGAAACTCTTTTGATCAATTGAATTAGTTGATTGTGATCTTCTAAAAAATTTCCAATAATATCACAATTGCTCTTTCCTCTGCTTGTTCAATAAAATTATACAGGCACCGAGTCGTCACGCGCTCTTCACAATCGCCCATAAAATAAAAAGGTATCGACATCTGTCAGTTTTATGACTGCCAAATAATATCAGACAAATAATTAGCAATAAATTAAAATATGACGATTTGATAATTGTCATTTTGCAGTCGTGGCGAAACTCTTTTGATCAATTGAATTAGTTGATTGTGATCTTCTAAAAAATTTTCCAATAATATCACAATTGCTCTTTCCTCTGCTTGTTCAATAAAATTATACAGGCACCGAGTCGTCACGCGCTCTTCACAATCGCCCATAAAATAAAAAGGTATCGACATCTGTCAGTTTTATGACTGCCAAATAATAACGGACAAAAAATTAGCGATAAATTAAAATTGCGACTATAATTTGAGATTTAAACTATCCTATCTCTCAAGTGCACATCGAACTGCACATGATGTTCAAATTTTATTATAATCGGTTAAGTGGTTTAGGAGTCCATTGAGGACAAACATTGTGACACGAGATTTATATATATTAAGATAGGGTAACTATGTCAATTTTACTAAAAATAAATGAGGTTTGACGAAACGATTGAAATTGAAATGAGTGTTTCAGCGTGTCCATGCTGAAAACCACTGCAAAAATCGACACGGTATTTATTATATATTACAGTTATTGTTATACGGTTATATTTACAGTTATAGTATAGAGATTAGCAAAATATTCTGGCGAGAGCTTATAAAAAGCAATATCGTCCAAATCCATATCTATAAATTAAAAACAAAGAAGTTCAACCTATTACGAACAAAAAACAATAGAATAGTATTATTTTGATCTTTTTTGATATTTTCAGACAAAAGGGATCTACCTTATTGATTTTGTATGCGTATTTACTATTTATTATGTAATATAATATTAAGGCGTGTAAAGTGACGTCCACAAAATGCGGGCGGTTTCGGTGGCTTTGACGGGTTTAAACCGCAATCAACGGCCAAATAAAGCGACCGCGAAACCGATGACGAGCACTAACATAATGCACCTCGAATCGACTTATTCGTTATTACATATTCAGCTGGAAATAACAATACAAATAGATACGATGTATTAAAGATGATAATGTTAACATTCTAGTAGGCGCTAAATCCACTCTCTCTCTCTCTCTGTCCTGCTCTAGATTTTTTCCTTCAATAACTAAAATACTTCTGTCGACTTTTGTGTAAGGGATAACTTTATTTATTTATTTATTGGCAACAATTACTTTATAATCATTTGTGTGTGTGTTAAAAATAGTATTGTATCAGTGAGCGTTTGGCACCACTACAATCTCTGTTCGCTGCCTTCTTAGTTAGACTGAAGGTCTATCCTAAAGAAGGCAGTTCAATTTGTTATTTTGTTCTTATTTTTTGACTAGTTGCCATGAGCGTTCTTAATAAAATAACAAAAATATAAACTTTTGGATAAAGGTTGTACATAATAAACAGATAAAACAAGTTGATTGATAGTGCATAATATAGTTTAATTTAATTTAATATATTCTAGGGAAACATACAGCGAAACTTAGTTTATAAAACAGTAAATATATAGTTATAAATTTGGCCAATTACATGAATCCACTGTTTAACAATATAATTGAGATGTCGGTTCATCTAAAACTGATTACATAAAAAAAAGAAAATTATGAGAAACGAAAATAAAATAAAATAAAATAGTTTCATTTTTGCATATTTACACTTTAAATAAAAATATAAATATATATATAAAAATGTAATAATTAGAATATGGGTTAATATGGTAATTCGTTGTGGTACTCTAAAGTGAATACTTTGTAGAAGCTCTGGACAGTCTAGTAGTATATATTAAAGGATTAACCTGGTATAATGTATATATTTTTTGTATATAGGATATATATTCTGTAAAACTATTAACATTTTTTTACCATTTGATCGATATTTACTATTTTATATCACGTCAGAAATATTTCAAATGCGATTATCTCAGAATGAGCTTAAAATCCCGATCATGTCTCTCTTCTCTTCATAAAATAAATAGACTTCGACAGATCATCACATAATATCTTTTAGGTCATAATTATTTCATCTCTGAAATAGTGTAAATATAACATTTTTCACTGAACGTTTTTCATAGTTTATGAAATGTCTACGAAATGTGGTCACCTATTTTGGTTGATACAAGAATTAATTTTATTACTGTCAACTTTATTTGTATTTGTTATAATAATTATTTTAAAGTGCAAACTGAGTGCTGCCTTGACATTTTAGTTACAGCGAGTTTTATGTGTCAACTAGAACCCTTTGCAGTTCTGGTGGGATTCGAATCCGCAACCTCTCAGTTATATTTTACTGCTTATGAACAACCACCAACAGCCACGGTAAACCTATAAACCTATGATCAGCAAGCAGTACCAAAGATTCGACCGACGGCCTGTCGAGCCGTACATCATTTTGTTAGCGTCCCTTCCCCTCGGCTGGGGCGGTCGCAGAGCGGTATTCGAAAAAGTCGCCCCTTAAATACGGCCGAATTCTTCCGAGGTCAAGACGTCAAACTTAAGCGGCAACACTAAAGCTCAGCCCGGCTTAAATGCTTTTAATCCCACCTCCAGCTCCAGCTCTATTCTCCGCTTAGCGCTGCTTGGAAACATCTTCATCGATTCCCTCTTTTTTGTTAAAGATTAATCTTTAATGACTTTTTACTACCACGGACAGCGCCGTCAAACGCTATGCTTCGACATTTTACAAGTACGTTCGGTGACTCGAACAAAGCATTCGATTAGGTTTATTAAAGAAATATATATAATTAATATAAAAAAGGAAGTTACATTACCTAATAGGTAGTTACATTTCAGCCTTAGATTATATTATAAGGAGTTCTAGGTTGTCAGGTTCATTCAGATTACAATTAAGCATATTTTAAGTCAGATTAACACAATACTCAATAAAGGATGGATTTTAATGTCGCTGAAGGCTGTTCGCGCAGTTCCGACTACCACTCAATGAAACTATTATAGTTGACAGTAAAGCACTTAATGAAACTATTATAGTTGAAAGTAATGCATTTAATGAAACTATTATAGTTAACAGTAAAGCACTTAATGAAACTATTATAGTTGACAGTAATGCATTTAATGAAACTAACCTAAAGTTGATGACAAAGTAAGTAAAAGTCAACTGTATTAAAATATATTTTATAACCATAAATCCTTTCGGCCGGCATGATCAATCCTAAGTACAATTAACCAACCATTCTGGAAGTAGAATGTTGGATTCAATTCATTTCTCCCTTGTACTATTTCTGAATAAATTTTCATAGACCTTTAAAAAGTCATATTTGCGTTTAAAAAGTCTTCGCTTAAAAAAAAAGCAGTATAAATATATCGTCGTTGAGCATTACTGAAAAAAATTGAATCCAATATTCTTTTTACTGAAAAGTTGATTAATTTTAGTCCGATCATGAACTAATAATAATTTGATAATTTAAATACAACATTATGAAAGACACCATTTCGAGTGCCTCTCCTTATTCGGGTCCCGTTCTGACTGAGGTAGTGACTGAGGGCGCGCAGCATCCAAAGGCCACTCGACGATATATTTTACGACCTTTCGCGCGACTTTTTTTATATTTTAATTAGTTTTCGAGAAGGAAATGCGGTGCCGACACCCTTTTATTACTCATTTCGGATTTGTAACTTTTTCTTCTCTGCAGATAAGTTTAAATCGCGTCGTCCCTATATATGTACGATTATGTTACCCCCTCACACACCCAATCTTCTTTTTAAAAACCAACCACCACGAACTAACTTACCTGCCTAATGTTAATAAAAATAAGGGACCAAAAAATAAACAGCTTTTAAATATATTAAGCGAGAAAACGAGATGCAACATGTTTAGAAAATGGCTAAAAATTAACTTTAGGGCAATTGCAGAGTTCTTTATTTGGCTTACCTATTTTATGAGCTACAACATTTTAAAGATGTTTAAGATATTTTAAAGATGCTAAGTATATACTACAAAATTATGTGTCTTTCGTCTGTGTGTGTGTGTGTGTGAATGTGTGTGTGTGTGTCTGATTTCAGCTCCAAAACTATCATATCTTGGACTTTGAAAAACATAAAATACTTTCACGAGCATTAAATTGAATGACTGATTTAAATGAAGTTAAACGTTGTTTTGGTATATTTTTCATAGACTAAAAAGCAGAGTAAAAGGCGTAGATTTTTTAAATTTACCCCCACTCCTTTATATTCATATGAAACCGAAAATATTACTTGGAAAAATAATTGATAAGGCTTGCTTTGGTAGAGCAAAAAAATACCATAGATCGTCAATGTCGCAAGGCAATTAAAACTGATTACGTGCCTATGAACTACTGAAGACACCGTAAAAGAATGTAAAAATGGTCAAAACGGCGCTGCAAGTTTGTGAAATAGAATAAACCATATACTTAGGAGTATGTTTAAAGGTAGAGTTGGCAGAGATAATTTTAACAACCATTCAATTAGCCTTTCCAACATACGGACTACTCAACTTTGGAGTTGAAAGGTAGTTAATTTAATCATAGTAATGAAAGTGAGCTGTCAATTGGTTGTTTAGCTAATTGAAAGGAGTGATTAAGGCGGGAAGGAGGAAGGGAGGTTTGTGGGCGGTTCGACCTCATTAAGTGCTGTGGGCGGTACAACTCCTCACACGCATCAATGGGCACACCTCGTAAATTAAACGAATGATGCAATTCTCTTAAGTAATTTTTAAACTTTCACAGTCGTCATTCATTATAAAGATATATAATTTTAATCTCGACGTTTTGGCGATGATCATACAACCCATTCTCAGGGGATGTCCGACACGTCCGTCCGATAGGAATTACTAACTGTCCCCGTCAGTAGTTCGTTCGTAAATGCTTTATATCCTCTGAGGTTATAACCCTGCGTATGAGAATATATTTGTTTATCGTGAGATTCTTATTGGAAATTACTATCACAATACGCCCATTTGGATACGTAATTTAATGTATTTCATACACCAATTTGTTCCTCGAATAATGCTTTTCACTCTCCTATTCCTTGAATCTCTCTCTTATTTAATGAATTAATTAGTTTTGACGATTGTCTAAAGCTAAGTAAATTTCGATTTAAAAAAAATGTGTTGATTTTTTGTTTAATTCATTATTTTAGTTTCGTTCATATATGTTTTGTTGTTTTGTTTAGACGATGTTATTAATTATACTATCATCTAAGTAGCATAATGTAGGAATCTGTGTTTAGATTTATGTCGTAATAACTTTTTTTACTCTTCGTATGTTAATACGAATACTATACGAACTACTATACGAATATGTAGATTTATATTAAAATTGAATAAATAAAAATAAACACTATTGGAGGTATTAGTGCCAATGTGCGAAAGGTCGTTTCCTAGTATACTTCGATATGCGTCCTGGTTTAAGGAAGATTTTAGCATAACAGCATATTATGCTAAAATGGGTTTTATTAACAGCATATAAAGGAAATCTTAAAAAAGGCTTTCTAAAGAAAGGTGTCAGAATTTTTAGCGGGTGCACCAAAAATATATTGGAGATGGGTAAATTTGTGCATAGGAATAAGTAGTTATAACGCCAGTTGCCTTACCGTAACTTTATAATTTTTCTGCTTGGCAGGCAAATGTTCAAATAATATGTATTACTTGAAGAAACTTGTATTACTTGTGTTGATTCAAGAAATCAATATAGGTAATTATTAATATGCTGTTACTGAAAAAAAAACATCTTACATATTGTCAGCTATTTACTGCACCGATCCCCCCTATAAAATCGGAGTTTGCTAACCAATTTTATAATAAAAAGTAAGTTTGATTTAGAGGTATTCAAATCACGAGAATTATCCAGATATTATTTCCGGCATAAAAGTAGGTATCATTTAAGGACTTGCCTACGACTAGGAATCAAAAAATCGCGCTGCAGCCGTGCAGTTCTATTCGATCGATTTAGATAATAGGCCCGGGTGGCATACGACGCTGATACATTCGCTCCAAGAATGTATGCCCATGAATTTATCACTGGCGACGTTTCGCCGTACAAAACGAATGGTCGTCCTCCGAGAAAAATGCTAGTGAAATTAGTCCAGTATTTGTTGAGCGAATGATTTGAGTATTTTTTGAGTTGAATTGTTTTAATTATTATTCGAAATATAACACACTACAATAAATACATTTTAAATTTATAAGGTTAACCTAACTATCTTTTTGGATTGTTGTTGGTTGAGACACTACACGCTCTATAATTAAAAAAAAAATAAACAAGTTCCTACTTACAAACTCAATTCAATTAAGCTTACAAATCATCTCAATTACATTAAAGTTTAAATATATCCAGTATACGAATACTAAACTCCAAATAGGCAATTTAAAAAAAAATAGCTTATAATGTGGGATAGAAATAAAACATTGATTATTCACAAATAAGTATTGTTATTTGTTTGTAAGCGTAGCTGTCATCAGCAAATCAGATAGCATGATTCTTTCCTGGATAAGAAATGGTTGTGTTTATGAATACATGGAAACACTTCTAAATGATTAATATTTTTTTTGCTAAAACGGTAACTTCGTCTAAATACTGGTGAAGTTATTTTGACTCAAACAAAACAGACTCAAAATAACTTAACTAGGAATAGCAGTCCAAAAACGGCAACTTTGTCTGAATACTCGTGCGAAGGGTTAGGTAACCTATGTAAAGCGAAGGTCCATCACAAACTTATAAGGGATAATAATAGTCTACGACCACCATCTAAAATTTTCAGAGAAGCAGGTTAGGTAGTTCATTTCCTAAGCTACTTATTGTAATGGGTATGTACCATGTTTTGACTTCCGGAAAAGTTCGACATATCTTCGCATTTCACATTTACTAAAACCTAAAATCTCCCTTAGTTTAAAAGTGTATATACAAGTTTATACGAGTATATCTATCTAATTATCTATATCACTTTCTTTTGGACACGATAACTGCCGTAATTTTACACCAATCACTTTCAAATTGATACATAAAATTTAAGGGCACAAAATCTCGGTCAAGTTCGTTAATAGGCAAAATCAGACCAGTGTGCGGGAATGGAGGATTTTTTCCAAAAAAGTAAAAAAGAAAATACTGTCGTAGTATATAAGATATCGAATTCATTTAAATTTTATATTATTCCTCAGATAAGAGCCTAAAACTTATCTCAGTAAACTTTTTTGATAGTACCAACCATTCATTGGTCGTCCCAGGGGTGGGAAAAATTGGGGTTTCAAAATTCAAAAAAATAATACCTCTCTTAATAGGCACCGGATAAAAACAGTTCAAAATGTTAATCGTAGGCCTGTAATTTCCCTACATTCATTGGTTAAAAAAAAAATTGATATGAGGTTTACGGCACAGTATAAAGAGGGATTCAGTTTGTGCACTCTCGCTGCGCGAGGGTATAGAGTGGCGCGTATCGCCTACCTTTGTTTGATCCAGTGAAATTTACCTCCGCCATCCGGCGTGTTGAAAGGGATTTGTTGATGTGATGACTCTTACCAGGTGGTAGTTCATCCATACGAGCCTAGATTTTCAATCTATGAGATATGTCATCTTAATATGCAGTCCAATAATGGTTCCGACAAGGCGATTGAGATAAATTGAACGCTTTAAGATTAACATACGCATAATACGCAATAGGTTATTGTTTCGGCGGTCATATATCAAAGGCAGCGCTGCGCCCGCGGGCGGTCGACGGGCGGCGCGATTGAGGCTTTTTGTCCTTTTTCCGGGTCACTTTTAGTAGCCGCCGCGGGGCGGCTTCGTCGCCTTGTGTGAGACCCGTGCTCGCTTTGCGCCCTGCAAAACTCCCTAACGCGATCGCGTTTATTTGAAAAAAAATGCAAAGTGTTGCATAAGAAAACATATTAAGTTTAAGTAATTACAATACTGTTGAGTTTAGTAGGTGAGGAAAAAAAATAATGATTAACAACTCGCAGCCTACGCTTAAAAACAGCATTGGAACCAGGAAAATGAGTTCCCCAATGAATCCCCCCATCACCAATATGAGTTCCCCAATGAAGATTAGATGACAGGGTAACTCCAAGATGCTTTGTAGTAGAGGATTTCACCAGTGATTTGCCAGCTAGTTCGTACTTGAAATCATTTTGGATTGAACCGAACTGTATCAAAGCCAACTTGTCCGTATTTAATCGCATGCCATTTTGATTAACCCATCGGACCACCGCATCTAGATCGTTTTGCAGTGTTTCACAATCTGACTTATTCCTAATTATCTTAAATATAATACTATCATCAGCAAAAAGTTGCATGAGTGAATTAACACATGCAGTTAGGTCATTTATGAATATAAGAAATAAGATAGAGCAAAGAACACTACCTTGAGGTACTCCGGATGTTACGGATATTATAACATGTTACAAATGTTACTGTCAAAAAAGCGTGGCATATTTTTATATTAGGCCTCGTGACACATTTAAATGTGCTTAAATGTCCTTAATGTGCTTAAGTGTTGGTGTAATAGAAAGCAGATGTTTAATGCCACTGGGTGAATAGTCGAATATATCAATCTCCGCCGAAATTGAATTTAATAATTCGACTGCTCTCCCGATCGGACTATACTTGTATAGGTAAGACAAGCTAATCGCCTAAATTGCGAGCGCTTCCTCGATCTGGATAATGGTTGCATTGCAAAAGAAACATATATTTAACGAGGAAACCTCGGTGTGTTACCTGTTGTTTTATCATTAATTATAGCCATACAATGTCATCCTTAAGAAAGTTTCATTACTCTATATTAATAACTGCGACATTTGTGAGACTTATGCAAATCAAAATGTTAAGCATACTTCACTCTATTTCAAAACAATTATATTAAATTACAGATTACTCGCGAGAGTATTTAAGTAGAATTATATCGGGTGAACCATGAAAATGAGCTGAAAGCATTGTGACCCTCAGCGGCTCACTGCAAAATAAATAAGGATTATAAGCATATTCATAAATTTGTTTTTTATTTTATAAAAACTATATAATAGCTTTATTTAAAAATCCTAAAAGCCCAATCTCTTGTAGACTCCATCGTGAAACGAGAAGAACTGCCCGTTTCTACAGATCTTCTCAATTTGCAATTTCGTCGGATTCGTATTATAATAAATGCATGACGTGAATCCCTGAAGACATTTTCTACGTTTATATATTTTTCCCTCGAGAGGTAATTAAAAAATAATTGGCTATAACTGAAAAACCAGTTCAGACTGAAGATAAGTATTACTTACAAATGAGCCAATTAGGAAGTTTCAATTGGACGCTCGTTTTCTCTTGTGCGTCAAACATCTCACCATCTCACTCACACACTAGTGCTATACAGCACCTAGATATAGGTATGCATACCCAAGTACAACTATGAATATATAGAAAGTTAGGCTACGAGTTAGGTTCGTTAGATCTTTTTCATATGTTATACATAAAAAATATAACTTTTACTAATTCCCTTTCTTATGTTTTATGTTCATTTAATGTAATATGAGAATCATAGAAGTGTGATCGAAGGGGAAATTGACACTTAGATTAGGTAGACAGAAGTGCGTTTATACTGTAAAACGGGACTTTCCTGCTCAAAACGGGACTTATGTTCAGGTTATATTAGGATGATTTGGAGAAAACCGCGAAGTTCGAGGCATTTCATAGGGGAATTCCGCAGATATGAGGATTGAGAGCAATTGAAGGTTTCAGCTTGGTCTTGGCATCATGAGGCCATACCTCGTTAGCTGTAATATTTTAATGTTTTTATAAACATGAACCGTTTTACTCAGTTAAGCATCTCTCGCATTATAGAGGTTCTTTATAATACGTTGAATTTACCTCTATAATCATTGCATATATTTTATTTAATGTTGTGCTACGTAATCGTCAGCTGCGAGCGTGTACAAATATGCGTGTTATTTGCCTTAATTCCCTGCAATACCTGTGAAATTTAATGTTAGTTAACGTTAATGTTAACGTAACGTTAGTTAACGTTAATGTTAACGTAACGTTAGTTAACGTTAACGTAATGTTAATGTTAGTTTATTGTTGAGAAAAAAAAAATGCTATTACAATTTGTATTTATAATTATGTTTTCATACAATTCTTTTTATTTTTTTCATTTAAAAATGGACTTGACAATCATAGAAATACGAGATAGCATTAAAATATTTTTTGCCTCGACATTACTACATTGACATTGACAGTTTATTGAAAAAGGAACATTTGAAATCATACAAAATTACCAGTTTGAAACTCATTCAGTCAATCTGGCAGTAGTATGAACGTCGTATTTTAATAAATTGAATGTATTTGTAACACAAATTAACTTTTTGCACTCCTCCTCTATATGAGCTTTTACTATGCCAAATGTCATACTCCTCCGTGCACGCAATGTGCTTGGTAATATATAAAAGGGGTATAAAATTTTCTCTTCGCATGTTCGGTATGGTAATAATCTCAAAAGTATCTCAGTGGATTCGAGAGAGATGCTATCGGTTGAAGGCTCAGGCTGGAGGCACCTGGAGACACCTGGAGGCCACACGCAACCCTCCCCTTAACGCGAAGTGTAAATACTACAGCCGATGTGTGAATGCGCGGACGGGCGGGCGGAGACCAAAGCGCCGACTGTTGCAGCTTCCACCTCAGATAAATCCGGGGATTAACGCGCGGCGGATGACGCCCCCACTTTTTGCCCCCAAAAAAAAACCATAAAAATGAGTTCCTCGTCGGGCGCAGCTAATCGCTCGTCTTTTGCTGGTCGCTTTCATAATATTTAGGAGTTCTCAACTTTTTTGCGAGGCTATGAGACATGTTTTAGTTTGACTTTTTAAAAACTTTTTTAAAAAGAAAAATCAACGGCAACTCGGGTCTTTCTCAGCCTCAGACAGAATCCTCAGTACCTAACCTGACCTAACCTACATATTAGATACACCCAAAGTGGGTTTGTGCAGGGTTTTGTTGTGGGAACGATAAAAACTAGTTATATAAATACTCGTACATGCCCGCCGCTAGTCGTTTGAACGCCCGCGTGCAATACTGAAACCAGCAATGTGAGTTGTCACGGACATTGCTGTGATCGGAAATATTGAAATTAATTATTATTAATAATTATTGAATTATTAGTAAAAAGATATCGTAATGGAGTTTGTGGATCATTAGACTGGTTTTATAGAAAATGCAACTTTGAAGCATTGATTTCATTATACGAGTCAATGTTTCATTAATTCATCATTCGACTAATCAAATAGGTTATTGCTAAAAAAGCCAAATGCGTCGGTAAAATGTTTTTAAATCTGCGAATTCCAGAATTCACTAATTTTGCCTAATTAATTTGGAAAATTATTTTAAATCTAAAATGCTTTAATTTTACACTTCCACCATTTTATAATTTTTGAAAAAAATAAGCAAAATTTATATTTAAAAACAAATCAACTGAATGCTTCATAGATAGATGCTTTTAATTATATATGTATCTATAAAGAAATATTCTATTGATATTATTATTACATTATTTTATTATTAATTAGGCACCTAACAAAAAATGTTTTTTTTTGCGTACCAAAATATTCCTCTGGTTTAAGGCATGGTTTTTGGTGGCGGTTTCGATAACAGAATTTTGGCTTGTATATTTGATTACAAACGGGATACGACATCCAGATTGGTCGCTCGCAACCCGTCAAAGCTGGGTGCGGGTTTTTTTTATTTGTTTCTCATCACGCCCCCATTTTGGGTTAATAGCTCGGCGGTCGGCATTCCGGAGATTGAAAAATACCACCTCAAATAGAGGCCGTGCCAATTTGTCAGTCGACCGCCGAGCGGCGTCTCTGTGACAGCTTTAATAATTTACTAACGAGAGGATAGTTATTATTATTTTACTATAATACGTCTAAGTTTATTTGCTATATAGGTACATTAAAACAACAAAAACAATATTTATTATTTTAAGTACACAAACGAACTGCTTTCTTTAGGATAGACTTCTAAGTCTAGTTGAGAAGGCAGCGAACAGACTGGAGTATCTCGTATTGCAACGCTCACTTATGTATACATCTATTCTCCACTTTATTCTCGGTACCCAGACCCAAAAAGTGTTTTACTAATTGCATTGTTTGCAAACTTGGTTTCTAGTATGATTTTTGTTTGTTTTTATTGGGCCATCAGTAAATAGGTTGTTGGTGAGGCGCGTATAAGTTCGACTGTTATAAAGTTATTAAAAATTGCACAAATTTCTTGGCACGACAGTCAATTATTACACCAATCCTGGCACCAAAATGCACAATTGCACCATTTCGTTTTTGATAGCTTGCGCTCCTGAAGTAGCGAGGTCTATAACCACTTAGGTAATGTTTGAGAATTCTAAATTTATGCTATTAGTTTGTTTAATTTGCTTTGTTTTGCTGAATAATTGCTGAATAATAATATCTTATTGCCACCACCCACAGAGGTAGGTATTGTAACATATAAGTATCAAACGTCATTCCAAAAAAGTACTGTCGTTTTATTTTGAGATAATTAAACAATCAAAAGGGATAATGTAAAAGTAGTCACAGCTTCCCGATTGAAAATCGATTTTTTACATCGCATTCAAGTCCTATTGAAATCTTGACAAGCGACACCACATCTTGATTTTCTGGCACAACTTAAATTCTTTGACCGCATTGGCGTTCGGACCAGCTCAGTGCCAGATGCGTTCAGGTGTCTTATTTTTAGTAACAGCTCTATGAGCGACGTTCACATAATTTGGATTATCCTTAATAGGTAAATTATTATCACTATTTTATAGTAACCAAAATATTGGCCAATTTCATATTTTCAGTAATATAACATTCAGTGGTATACCCGAAAGATCGAACTTTCGCGAGATACCCAGCGAAGGGCGGTGTTTTAAAACTACCCTAAGCAGATATCGAACCATTTTCGGTTGAAGTTCTGAAATTTAAATGGACAATACCCCTTCTATTACTTCGAACCCTGGGATTGAATTTTATACCCATCTTTTGGATCGGTGTTTCACATGCACAGATGGATCGGTGACAGAGTGCTGCACCTGTCGGCCAGCTACCCTAATTCCTCGCTTCGCTTGCAAGCCAAATGAAGTGAGCCATCTGCGTTAATCGATGCAAAACGATTTCTGACTGGCTAAGTGTAAATCTGGTCAGGAGTTGCGCAAAGGGGCCGCCTGCGCGACACGAATCACTCGAGCGACTGTTGCGACAGCTGCTGGAAATCGCACGGATGACGTGTTCTAGAAGAAAAAAAAAATAGAAAATTCTTCCGCTGTGGCGTGAACGGAAATTTTACAGTCTATTAAGATAATTTTATTTATATATACGGTTTGAGAGGCGAAACACTGTTTTCAGTGCTTCTGGTAAAAACAAAGAGAAATCTTCACCAACAACAAAGTCAATTTGACATTGACTTTGAAAACATCCTAATTGCCTGTCTCGGACATTCATACTCGACTATAGATTAATCATATGTATGTATGCGTATGATTAATATGCATACATATGCATTATGAGGTTGGAGTAATTATTATTATTATATGAAGGCACGGGAAAACACCGAAATAATGATTGTTGATCATTGGAAATAAACCTATAGAAATTTGGACTGATAAAAGTTTTTTAAACTTAGAAGTAATAATAGCAAACTCATGGTATTTTTATTGAAAATTAAGAGGGAGAGAAAAATGTAACACGAAATATTTGAAAATGAAAGAGAAGTTGCTCCAAACACATACTATCGCCCATACTATAGCCCATGATAATTTGAAAACTTTTAATTTTAATAGTTAATTTATTTGTTGTTTATAATTCCGAGTTTGTCTTGGGTATGGTTAAATCGTAAATCAGATATATTTCTGCCTCAATATTTATTTATCTTAAAGCTTCAGGTCGACTGATCATTTATATTCCACAAAAAATAAAATTGTAAACTTATTTAAAGCTATTACGGTCGAAAATTATTCTTAAATTTATTTCTATTCTTCTGAATCATTATTTGAAAATATTGTTATAATACCTATATTTAATTCCTATATAAAAGAAAAATAGGTAGGTACTATGTACATTATAGAAGTATTTAAAAATCCTATTTATACAATATAATTTTTACGCATGCAATGCATACATTTAAAGTACTTAATTTAATTAATAAATATTACATATGGCACAAGTGCAAAATTGTACAATTTAGCTATACAAATGCATGTTTTATAAAGTATAGAGAGATTGATTGTCTTGCGGTAATAAGCTCGCTTTTTTGTAAACTATCAAATAAATTGTTTATTGTTATTATTTCGTAGACCTAAACATGGCTATCAAATTGTAATATGGGTTAAATATGGTGAATGACAAATGTTTTCCAGATCGTGGATCAGACTCGTCCGACATTGAGTCAGAGCCCGGCCTGACCCTGAAGAGGAAGCAGAGGAGGTCGAGGACCACGTTCACGGGAGACCAGCTGGACGCCTTGGAGCGAGCATTCCACAGGACACAATACCCTGACGTCTACACCAGAGAAGAGCTGGCGCAACAGACTGGCCTCACGGAGGCTCGCATTCAGGTAACCCTTGGGATATTGTTAATATCTAATAATGGCAGAAAAGCTGACCTATCAACCTCAAAATTATAAATACACCCTAATGCGATGAAACCCTATCTAGAATTCAAATCGGAAAAAGTCAGCTTAAGGTAGAGGCGGAACCATCAGAAAATGTGGTCATTTGCTGGGAAACACCTTCCACTAGAATGAAGTTAAATCTTTTAATCAGATTTAGTGTTCAAAACATGTTATTTGTACCAAAAGCACAGAATTGAGACACTCTTTTAAATATTTATTTTGACATATTTAATTAAGAAAAAAATCTGAAGTGTTTTACACGAATGTGTGTTTCTACAACTACGAATGTCAAACTGCCCTGTAGTAAAAACGCACCTGTAAGGAAATAAGAAAAAATTGTCTATTTGTAAGAAATACAATTTCAAAATACGAGTATATATAATATTGTCACATAGAATGATTATGTTCAGACAAATATATAAAAGATGTCTTTGGAACGTATCTTCAGTAGCTATTGAAAGAAACTGGAAAGTATTGAAACTACTTGAAAACCAGCAAATTTGAATAGATCGGTGAGTGCCTTTTATAATGTAGAACGAGGTGGATTAGTGTGGACTGGGAATGGAGCTATTTCATTTAAATGGAATTAACTTTTTTTTAATATAATTGGTATACTAATTTTCACAAATTGTTTAAATGTGGTTTCGCAAGTCGTGATGTCTATAAAGCATGTAAATTAGAAATATGTATGGCCCAAAAATAGCATGAAAATCGGCCTTATCTTAAATAAACACGTTTGATTAATAAACTATAGTTTAAAAACCCATCGATACCATAGATCGATACTATTAAGAATTAGAAAAAATCCCAATAGCCACATTCTATTCTAAACTAAAACCTATAAAAGAATTCTAGCTTGTCTTCAACAAAAACATTTTATTTTACAGTTGTTTTTAATTGTCATTTGCGTTTGTTCATTTGTATTTTAATTCCAGATATTTTTCGTTTTCCATAGTTCTTTTTTAGGCTACTATTTTAATTCCAGATTTTTTCCTTTTTCATAGTTCGTTTTTAGACAACTGTTTTATTTCATTTTTTTTTTAGTTTTCCAGAATGTTTTGTTACCGTTCGTTTTCGGTTATTGTTTTAATTCCAGAATTTTTGCATTATCCCCAAAACATTTAAAGGAAATACAAAACAGTTACCTTGGTATAAAATATTATTATTGTGTACTTAAATTACATACATAGTACTACTTTTATAGACAACGGAGTACATCCGGATGTTGCCGGCATAATGTTATGAATTATGAACCATCAGTAAAGACCAATGGTTGAAAAGCGTTAATTCATTATTTTTAAAAATAATAGAATAAAAACATTTTTGCTTACAAAATCCCTCGACATTAAATAACTGTTTACAAAGCGTACTACGCTAGAAGGGATTGGCCGATTTTTTTTTTATAAATTTAATCGTAAGTGAATCGGTCAAAACTTCACAGACCAAAGTGTATAGCACAAATGAAACCGCCTTCACGGTCCTTTTTGCCTCTAGCCAAACGGCGCCCGGTGACTTCCAAACTTCTCTTTGCTCTTTGTTCAAAGTACATTATTGCTAGCTCGATTTTAACGATTATAATATTATTGTCTAACAATATACAACCCTTATAATCGAAAGTATGTTAAGAAAGCCTCTTCTTTTGAGATCAGAGGATATAAACTGCAAATAAAGGAGCTGGGATCCAAAGTTTTTCTTAAGTATGATAAAGAAACATCACTAGCAGCCCGATAGTATGGAGTGAGTAGGATAATAATAATATTACATCAGCTAATAAACCAAACGACATTATCTTTCTATCCTTATAAGAACCTCTGACATATTTCCCAAGATGTCCTCGAATCGAATAGAGTCAGAATTAGTTACTGGGTCTTAATGATACGAAGGCAAGATTTTTTGTATTTCTTTTACCCTTAAACTATTACGTTTTCGCATAATATACATACATAGCTATCCTAAAAAAATCAGTGATAATAAAGGAATTTACGCAACAATTGTTCGTTCAAATGCCGAATGCCCTGACCGGAAATTAAACAGCGACGCTGCCTGAGTTCGCCCACTTCCTGCAGCGCGCTTTTCCACTCTACCAATGAAGCCAATAGCCAATAGAGCAGCCATTCACTTCCTTTATTCAGCTCGATAATAGCATTCAAGTGAATGGGTCGCTTCAAGGTTAACGCTCTATTCTTTCAGCGGGAAATCGTCCAGCTACAAAATTACATTCGAATCCAGCCAAACCGCACACATATGTGTCACTTAGAACACGCTCAATGTTGGAGAAGACAGTAATGGATTTACTTTTTAGTCGTAACTAAAGTCTTATTAGAAGTAAAAAAAAACAAAAACATATCACGACTAAACTAAAGTTTAGTGACCTTATTGAACACAAACAAAAACATATCATCTTAGGTAGGAAGAGTTAATCGCAATCCGCCATCCTGTAACTGACGTGATGACAGATGACCGATATGTCAATGTAGGTGCTTGTAGGTACAATCGATAGCGCCAAGGCATAAGGACCCAGCATCCTTCGCACCCCCACCTAAGAGCTGACATCTATGGGTGTTGAAATAATTACAACCAAATAATGTATGAATCTCAGCTGCCTACAAATTGCCAGAAAAAAAAGCAATTTTACCGTTATACGCACATCGCTGAATCATAACAATATTACAAACCGTAATAAAATGCAATATTTGCCTAATAAATGTAACAAAATAAAGATGCTTGCATAAATTAACACTACGGTAAATATAGTACTTTGACTTTTCAATATTTCACCTTCATCTTTAATCACCGCTCATACAATATACGCGATGTTCAAACAATGTGTTTCCAATACGCCGGCGTTTACACAGCATTTTTAAAACAACATTTTAACTTAATTAGTAAAAATTAAAATGCTAGAGGAAATGGTAGTCAAATCATGACATAGATCTTTATTTTGTTGCACCTTACGTTACGTTTGTTTACATTACGTTATTTTGTTAGATCTTTCATTTTGAAATACCTTCTTTTTGAATAAAATCGACTGTCCGGCACTATTTAATGCCGGCACACTGGCATTATTTAATTTCAATGTGCCAAAAGTACAGAACACGCAATTTCAATGTATTTCATGCTCAAATAATGTTATACACTCTTCTATTCATCGAATCTCCCTCTTGTTTTATAAATTTATTAATTGCCATGATTGTCCAAAACTCTAAAAAATATAAATATTTTTTTTGTTTTACACTCCATTTTTCTTTCTTTCTTACCCGTATTTTTTTTATTTAGACGATGTTATTAATTATATTATCAACTAAGTAGCATAATGTAGGAAACTGTGTTTAGATTTATGTCGTAATAACTTTTTTTACTCTCTTCGTATGTTAATGTAAATGTGTAGATTTCTCTTAAAATTAAATAAACTAGGTAGTAGTAGTCATTCAGGTGAAACCTATGCTGGTAGCATATTGGAGTGAAGAAATTTAGTCTTCAAATAAATAATACTTTTTCTAAAATTCGAACAAAAAGCGGCCTAATAAATTAACTCGGGATTTCCCATAGAAAATATATTTTTAAACTATATTTCTAAAATTCGAAAATATATTTCGAATTTATCCATCTAGTATTTTTCATGTTTCCGATTAAAATTGTAAAATCAGTGGGGAAATCAATGAGATCTGACATTTCGCGATTGGAGTCGATCCAAAAGAGTTACCCTCCTATAAAATAAATAAATACCTCTCTATCTAGGTACTTGAATCTACGGTAGGAATTAATAGTTATTTTTTTTTCAAGGTGTGGTTCTCCAACCGTCGCGCCCGCCTCCGCAAGCACACCGGCTCCAACCCCTCGTCGGCGCTGCCGGGGTACTCCGCCCTGCCGATCTCGCAGATCCCCTGCCAGTATCCGCCCCCGGGCGACCTGGCCAATCTGGCGCATCATCCGACGCATCACCCCGACGCCTGGCACCACCAGAAGTACACAAACTACAACTTGATGGCGCACTCGCAGCAGTTGAACCACGCATTCCAGAATGCCGCATTTCCTGGCACGTCGACAGGTTAAAAACGCATTGTTTTAATCAATAGCTTGAAAACCAGGATTTCCTATCTCCACTTGTGCTTGGGATACTTTGAGCTCATTCGAGATTGGGTTATTTTGTAGGTCTGAGTAGATTAAAATTAAAAAAAAACACGCAATGGTTTAATGGCATTCTTTCACTTCATCATAAAAATATGTTTTTTAGACCATTTTAGTTAGTTTTCATAAATTTTGACTTGTAATAAAACAACTCCCTTCCCTCCCTATTTACTGAATTAGCGATTTATTTAATACGAACTTCTCCCAAATTGATCCTTTTCCAAAACCTCAGAAAAAGTTTCATAACGCTAAAACCAATCAATAAACCACGGGCTAAATTCCTAGTTTAGTTCTCACATAACATATTATATCGTTTTTTTTTTGTTACTGTATATATAAAAAACAAAGCTTTCATAGGTGTACTTCTAGTACTTTTTTTTTTGATTGAATTTAATTAGTTTGTATCTTATTTTAATTCGTTTAATATAATTGTTTTTTACCGCTAGCTATCTTTATTTTTTAGTTGTCTTAAACTAGTTTAGGAATGTATAGGTACTGACTTATAGGTATAGGTAAAGACAATTTATATTGTCTTTTATATTGACAGACATATAAACAGTTAAAGGTCGGGGATAGTAGCTTCTTATGTATGTATAGAAGCTAAATGGACTTTGAAAAAAAAATTATGAAAATTAAAATAACAAATAGATAATAATATTTATTTTTTACTCTGTTAAGTATATTTTAGACAATACCAAAGGCACTTAGACATTAGGTCATTAGAATATTTAATTTAATTTAATTTAAACGATATATCTAATAATATTAAAATGGTCTTTAAAGTGTTTTTTTTTTCTGCTTTTTAACTGAAATTGTAATATTTATTTAAATGTAGTTGTTTCTTCTGAGTACAAATATTATTTTTAAATTTATTTATATTCAGTTTATTATTCATGTTTAATAGTTGGTTTTATTATATTATTCTCTCTCTTCCACCTACAAATGTCGTTATAATACAGTTTAGCATTGCTAAATGCTAATTGCTAAATGCTAAAAATGCTTTCATTTAATATTTAATTTACATAGGTACTCTATTTTCGAAGGTCGTTGAATCAGGTTTCTGTAGCTAAAGGAACACTATTGTGCTTCTAGGAAACTTCACCCATCTCCCCCCTCCGATGAACGGCCCCCACCACATCATCGAAAACGGAGCGCCAAGAAACGAGTTCCTGCCGAGATGCTCCGGCGACCTGTACAGCAAGCCCAGCTCCGACTACCAGTCCAAAGACGACGGCGCGAGCAGCGAAGCGGTCAAGATGACGCCATCGGAAATCGCGGAGACGAGGAACGACGAGTACCTCAAAGCCGACGAGACCTTCCCGAAGATAACGTCGGATTACGCGAAGATGAGCGAAGCCAATTTGAATTGGAACCAACCCATGGGTTTCACGAGCCTGGGCATAGGGCACTCCGAGGGCTATGGGTTTCCTAATATGACTGATGTTCTAGCTCAACCGGCCTATGGTCATCCTTCTGCCCCTGTCAATAAATATTGGTCGTGACCTCCACGTCCGTGCATTCTTCTACCAAGAATGATAGATAATTAAAGTAGTTTATGAGGTTAATTAAAAATATTTATATAATGTACAATTTTATTTTAAAGTATTTAAAAGACTTGATTAGGCATTTGAGTCGTTTATCTTTAACAATAAGGTTAAGCAGACCATACTTTTCAAAAGTTGTAGCAATTTAAAACTGAATATCTACATTTCAACTCACAAGGCCAACTGACGCGTTTTATCTGTGAGTTACTTCGTACTATGTTCGCAGCTGTTTTTATTGTTCAGATTTTTACAAAGCGCCTAGCCAGATTGCAAAGCGACGACATTTTGCAATAAAGCGACCGAATATTGTTTATGCCGAATGTCGTTACAACGTGTTTTACAATATGCCTGCATACGGTTGGGTCCATTGTAAAACGCCGTATAGTATCGTGATGGCTTTAGTACTTCATCGCTCCCATATTAAACTTTTCTTTGAATGCCAACACTTAAGATTATTAACTGTGTATAACACACTCCTTTTTGATTTGTTGACACATAGTGCCATATGAATCACCGCGCCACGAGTGCTAGAAAATTGAACTAAATTTTAGAAAGTTGTCGATCCATTCGTTCATTCAATCCGACATATGGTCGTTAATGCGCATTGAAAACAGTCTAAATACTAATTCGCCTTATTGCAAAATGTCGCCGTTTTATAATCGGCCTAGACGCTTCGTAAAACTCCTAATTATACAATCGGCCCGCGACATAATTAAAGACACATTTTTTTTTTTATGGTCGAGAGAATGTTTCTGTGGCAATCTTAAATCTCAACACCATAGTTTTAAGCGCACATCCGTCTAGACTCTAGACGGATGTGCGTGTGTGGGGGTTAATTCCAGAAATAACCATAAGAGGACCAATTATAATATTTATAGTCTAATAAAGATGCAATATTTTTATATTTCATTCGATGCCAGTAGTGTTCACCTAGAATTGTTGTTTAGCAACGTGGCATGATAAAATGTGAATAATTTATAAAATATAGGTAACGATTTGGGTCTGGCGTGGGTTGACCAAGCTACTTCTAAAATGTGGGATATTTACCAAACAATCGTCAGGTTCCTAATATTATTAGTAGCATGTTGTAATTAATTCCAGTTGTATATTTTAAAATATTTTTGATATTAATATAATTTTTTTATATTATAATATTTATATTATAATATTTGTTTTTAATATAAAAACAAAATATTTTTCAACAGTTAAATATAGCAACATTATGATAAACGTTTTTCGTGTTATTTTTAAATAAAATTTTACATTTATTATATATTAAACAATAATATAAGGGTTGCACGTACATTTTTAATTATTTATACAATGTTTTTAGCTAGACATACTCACGTGCGGTACAATCTTTAATTAGAAATATTTTAAAAAACAATTTTACTTTCAAATATAAATATTATTATTTTGTTTAAAATTTAAATATTAAACGCGATATTTTTCATTTTAAACAAACTTTTATTTTTCTTTCTATCTTAATATATATAAATCTCGTGTCACAATGTTTGTCCTCAATGGACTAATAATAAAATAATGGACTAATAATAAAATTTGAACACCATGTGCAGTTCGATGTGCACTTGAGAGATAGGATAGTTTAAATCTCAAATTATAGTCGCAATTTTAATTTATCGCTAATTTTTTGTCCGTTATTATTTGGCAGTCATAAAACTGACAGATGTCGATACCTTTTTATTTTATGGGCGATTGTGAAGAGCGCGTGACGACTCGGTGCCTGTATAATTTTATTGAACAAGCAGAGGAAAGAGCAATTGTGATATTATTGGAAAATTTTTTAGAAGATCACAATCAACTAATTCAATTGATCAAAAGAGTTTCGCCACGACTGCAAAATGACAATTATCAAATCGTCATATTTTAATTTATTGCTAATTATTTGTCTGATATTATTTGGCAGTCATAAAACTGACAGATGTCGATACCTTTTTATTTTATGGGCGATTGTGAAGAGCGCGTGACGACTCGGTGCCAGTATAATTTTATTGAACAAGCAGAGGAAAGAGCAATTGTGATATTATTGGAAAATTTTTTAGAAGATCACAATCAACTAATTCAATTGATCAAAAGAGTTTCGCCACGACTGCAAAATGACAATTATCAAATCGTCATAAAAGCCGACAAAGTACCATTAGGTGAACATGCTGGTAGATTCAGTCATAAAACTGACAGATGTCGATACGGAACGGCACGGAACATGCATGCATACAAGATGCGATGACTTACGTACGTCATTACGGCCGACCGGATTTATTTATTACATTCACATGTAATCCGAATTGGGAAGAGATACAAACTTTACTATTGCCAGGACAACAAGCCATTTATCGTCATGATTTAACTGCACGTGTGTTTAAACAAAAATTGAAATCCTTAATTGATTTTATTGTTAAATATACAATTTTTGGTATCACACGTTGTTGGCTGTATACGATAGAGTGGCAAAAGCGAGGTTTGCCTCATGCCCACATTTTGGTTTGGCTTAAAGATAGAATCCGTCCTGAAGAAATCGATCAAATAATTTCAGCCGAAATTCCAGACCCATTAATTGATCAAGAATTATTTGATATTGTCACCAAACACATGATCCATGGGCCATGCGGTGTTTTCAACATGACGTCACCGTGCATGGAAAATGGAAAATGTAAAAAAAACTTCCCAAAGCCGCATACGAATGACACGATCACGGATATTGATGGTTATCCAATGTATCGCCGCAGAAGTACTGAGAATGGTGGCCACACATTTACAATGCGACTGCCGAACTTTCCAAATCAAGTTGAGTTTGATAATCAGTGGGTGGTACCATACTCACCACTACTTTCAAAAACTTACAAAGCTCATATCAATGTTGAGCTTTGCAGTTCTGTTAAATCAATTAAGTATATTTGTAAATATGTAAACAAAGGCAGTGATTTGGCCATATTTGAAGTAAAAAACATAAATAAAAATGACGAAATAGCACGATACCAAATGGGCAGATACATTAGCAGCAATGAAGCTATTTGGCATATTCTCAGCTTTCCCATCCACGAAAGAGATCCTGCTGTCCAACATCTGGCAATACATCTTGAAAACGGTCAACGTGTATACTTCACTGAAGAAAATGTTCTCCAAAGAGCGTTCGAAGCTCCGAAAACGACTCTAACTGAATTTTTTACATTGTGTCAAAAACCTGATGTTTTTGGCCAATTCGCGAAGACATTGGTGTATGGTGATGTTCCACGTTATTTCACATGGAACAAATCCAGTAAAAAATGGGAGCCACGGAAACAAGGAAAACCACATCCTTCCATTACAGGCATATTCAAAGCTAAGACATTGGGGAGACTTTACACGGTACATCCAAAGCAACGTGAGTGCTTCTATTTACGTTTGTTATTGGTGAATGTTCCCGGACCAACGTCTTTTGAATTTTTACGAACAGCTAATGGTCGAGTATTCAATACATACCAGGATGCATGTCGTGAACTGCAATTGCTAGAAGACGATAACCATTGGGACTTAACGCTTGCTGATGCTGCGTTGACATCAACACCGAATAACATTCGTCAGTTGTTTGCAATTATTTTGGCGACATGTTATCCCTCGCAAGCACAAACTTTGTGGGAAAAATATAAAAATTGTATGACAGAAGACATCTTGCACCGAATTAGACAAACAAATCAATGCCAAAACATAGATTATACACCAGAGATGTACAATGAAGCATTGGTCTTGATCGAGGATTTATGTGTTCTTAGTTCAAATTTACCATTTAATCATTATGGTATGCCATCACCTAATCGTCCAGCCACCGACTTAGTCAATACCGATTTACAACGAGAAAATCAATATGACCATGGAAGTTTAGCAACAATTATCATGAACAGTGAACCATTACTGACAGCAGAACAAAAAATTATTTATGATCGGATTATGCTGGCTGTTGCTGCTGAACAAGGCGGTTTTTTTTTCTTGGATGCACCCGGTGGAACCGGTAAGACATTTTTAATATCGTTGATTCTTGCCAAAATACGGTCGCAACAAAAAATCGCATTAGCATTAGCATCGTCAGGCATTGCGGCTACTTTACTGGATGGTGGGCGAACAGCACATTCAACATTCAAGCTGCCATTGGACGTTCATAATAAACCAGATGCAATGTGTAACATCAAAAAGAATAGTGGAATAGCTGCAGTGTTGCGGAAGAGTTCTATAATAATTTGGGATGAGTGCACAATGGCACACAAATATTCACTTGAAGCATTAAACAGAACTATGCAAGATTTAAACAGCAATAATAAACTTTTCGGTGGTGCTATCTTACTTTTGTCTGGTGACTTCCGGCAGACCTTACCGGTTATACCTCGCTCTACTTTCGCGGATGAGATTAATGCATGTTTGAAACAATCATTCTTATGGCGAAGTGTTGAAACACTTCGATTGACCATAAATATGCGAGTACAATTGCAAAATGATCCATCAGCACTAATATTTTCCGAACAACTACTAGATATTGGGAACGGTAAAATAAAACTGCAACCAAATACGCAATGCATTAAACTACCAGACAATTTTTGCACTGTTGTTCAGGATAAAACTGAATTGATTCAGAGTATTTTCCCGGATATACAGAATAATTATTTGAATCATGAATGGCTTAGTCAACGGGCGATTTTGGCAGCCAAAAACGTTGATGTTGACGAAATTAACTTCCAGATACAACAGTTGTTACCAGGCGATCTGATGTCTTTTAAATCAATCGATACTGTTGTTGATGAAAATGAAAGTGTAAATTTTCCGATTGAATTTTTAAATTCATTAGATATCCCTGGAATGCCACCACATAATCTTCGATTAAAGATTGGTTCCCCTATTATTCTCCTCCGTAATTTGAATCCACCTCAATTATGTAACGGTACGCGTTTGGTCATCAAAAAGATCACCGGAAACATTCTTGAAGCAACCATTTTGGCTGGGAAGTTTAAAGGAAAAGTGGTCCTGCTGCCACGTATTCCGATGATACCATCAGATTCTACCATACCCTTCAAAAGGCTACAGTTTCCAATTCGTTTAGCTTTCGCCATGTCTATAAATAAATCTCAAGGTCAAACAATGTCCATTTGTGGTTTAGATTTGGAAAATCCATGTTTTTCTCATGGGCAACTATATGTTGCGTGTTCACGTGTTGGGAAACCGTCGAATCTATTTGTGTTAGCTAAAGACAGGTTAACCAAAAACATTGTGCACCGATTGGTGTTAAATTAAATTGAAATTGAAAGTATTTATAATTCAAAAAAAAGATATTAATGTTTAAAAGTTTAAGACTGTCTGCCTTGCCTACCTCATTCATGAGTTTAAGCGTCACATGTTATTTACTGTATTATACTGTAATATACTTATATTTGTTATAAAATTAAATGGAAATAATAAATCTGATAAATTTTTATTTTTTACCTATTGATTTCTGCTTAGTATCAAGTGTAAGAACATTTTAATTAATTGTGTTCAACGTACTTCCCCTTCAAATCTCAATCCAGTGAATTTGTATACCAACATCAACATTTTCGTCTTTGTTCGTAAATAATTTCATTGTACTAAAGGGTTATAGTAGTAGAAAGTCAAATAAGGAGATCAGCATATTTTTTTACAAATACCATCTGTGTGAAAAAGCATAGTGGACTCCGTGACTGATGTTCTCTTATTGTTCCTCTTAGATTGTTTACTATAATGTAATATAACAAAAACTTTAGCCACAGCAACGCGTGGCCGGGTCAGCTAGTATATTATATATACATATTAAAATCAACATTGCGTGAGTAACTGTATAGGTACACTTTTACTTAAATATGTAATTAGGTTTTTTTTTACTATTTTATATTATCAATATATAGGTTTAAAAAAACTATTTAATATATCAGAATAGTATTTCTTAGTTACTATCTTTTCCGGTAGACAGCTAGTTCCTGCGCAGGCGGCGTTTTCGGCGCCTTCAGCACCAAACGTCTCGTGTTTGCGGCATTAGTAATTATGAATGAATGTGTTCGAAAACAAATATTTAAGACATTTGAAATTGATGCATCTAATTATCTCTATGGATTTGTTAGTTGGATGAAACATACAGAGAAAGTTTAATTTAATCTTGGAAAAGATGAGCTCAACGCAAACTCAAACGAAGGCCGATGTAACCACCTAACCTAGCATTGGTTGGTCCTCTGATTTTACGACATCTGATCTTAGCTTCTATACATACATTCATGTTTAAGAAGCTACTCAGGTCCAAGTCTTGTCAGGTCCAAGTCCTGGTTAAAATGGAACTCAATTGCTATCGCTTTGGTGTGTTTACTTCAAATTTACACATATTACTTGTGACTGACCCAAAATAGGCAAAATTATAAACTAATTATAATATTTATTTTTTGTGCTCAAAGATTTTTTTTTAAGAAATTCTGTCCTAAGTCATACACAATTATTTTGAGCCCTACTCAATAAGGCCAAATGTGCCTGTGCTAGAGTCAGGGGGGGGGGTGGAAATAAAGCGATAAAAATGGTATGACCATCTTTGGATCAATTGTCCAATGCCTTAACCGCTAGACTACCACCATCTCACCGATTGTACCGATATTTTGTATTACTGCCGTCATACTATCGATAGGGGTTAATCGTTAAATATATTTGTTTTATGTCAAATACGTTCAATTTCTAGAGGTTAAAAGGTTAATAGTCTTCTCTCAGAAAATCTGTTTGAAAGTGGAAGTTACAATGGAACCAGATAATGGCAATCAAGGTTAGTCAAAAGACGACATAATTATACTGTAAGTCGCTACAATCAATGTAATATTTTCCTCTTTTTATAACTTATATGTATAGTATTGTATTTCTTAGCAGTTCTTTGTAGTGCATATAATATTATGTTGGATGGTGTTATACAACATAATTGATAAAAACAAGAATGCTAATGGCATACAGGGTCAATTGCTTCATACATTGTTTAGTAGAGTAAATTATTTGCCCATAACCTGTCGTCTTACAGCTAGGCCCTCTTACCAAACTACTCGTGCCTGTTTGTGGTTCCAGCTTGTGACGGGTTGCTTCATTTCTTATCCCCCTTGTGCCTGCGGCACTTTTAACCCATTCGATGTGCGTTTTGGATGGCCATAGAGGCGAAAGTGGGTTATTTTTATGTCTGAGTATTAAAATAAAAAAAGTTTACAATGCCATGCCATTCTTTCAATTCATCATAAATTTTAACACAATTTTAGTTTTTTTTTCATAAATTTAAATAAATAAATTTAATTAAATTTCTTCCAAATCGATCTATTTCAAATAATCGATAAAAGTTTGCGCAATTTTTTCTTAAAATACGATGAACCAATACACAAAACCACGGACAAAATTCTTACTTTTGTTCTGTATTATATTAGTTTTATTTTTTGTTTCTATATATATAAATAATCAAAGCCTAAATTGGTAAATTTTATGGTCTTTTTTATATTTTTGCTTAAATTTAAAATCTCTTTTTCTTATTTATTTTATCTTATTTAAAATCGTTTAATATATTGTTGTATTAGCTTGTTCACCTCTATCTTTATTAGTCAGTCGGGTTACCCTAGTTTAGGAATACTTCAATTTACTCTATATTGTATTTTCGTCATTACCTATAGGTAGGCTATAACATTTTTTGTTGCGGAACCACAATAAATAAATAAATAAACACACATGATAACTACATAAAAATTCAACTCTTTCGCATTTGTACTTTTCGAGTTAAAAGTTCACAGACAGACGACAGCCAAAGTAGCTTTTTATACATGAATGTATAGAAGTTAAAATCCATATATATATATATATATATATATACATGGTTAATCTTTTCTATGTTTTTCCTTCTTTATAAATAAGAATAACACGGCATATTTCATTAGGGTGAAAATTGATTGTATTGAGAGCCTGCATGGTTTTTGGCATTAGTCATTTTTATGCGACTTCGTTGTATTTATCAGCAAGTTCACCATACAAACGCTATAAGAAAGAATGTTTAATAAAAAAAAAAAAAATTATATATATTTCAATTCATCGTGTTCAGCACTATTTATAGACAAGAGTGCTTGAAGCATCTAAATTTGACTTTAATTTTATGCTGTAATACATTTCTTTTAACTTACTCCGTTTTAACAACAACTTTAAAACAAAAAAATAAATAAATTTGTATCAGTATGTATACGACTACTCAGTACATAATAAACAATGGGTACATACGAATGTATATAGATCCTTTAATTTACATTTATAATGTACATAATTATTATTATTATTATTATTTTTTAATAACTTTGAAAATGCAAATTAAATAATATTTGCTTTTTATATACATTGATATGTATACTGTATACATCTAGTAGTACATACAACTTAATTAAAAAATTGTTTTGAATATATAATTATAAAAAGATAATCTTGATGCAAATGTTAGGTAAAGATATGTTTTAGACCAAAAAAAATTGTTGTAAACACATATATTTTACTAAATTGTATTATAGTTGGGTAGATTTTAAAAGGGAATATTTAAAATTTCTCCCGTAGATAAATATTATAAATTTGCTACATAGCAGATTTTATTTATTAACTGTAGATACAGATAATATTTTACAGCTGCAGTAATAAAACATAACCCAGTTTCAAAATAGAATAAAATGTATACAGTAAGTGTTTTCCAGCAATAGTAATTTATGTGTTTCAGGGAAAAATATATAAAAATACCTAAATAGAAAAATTGTATTATTTATTAATGACAAAAAATAACAATTCCAAACATAAAATTGTAGGTTAAATAAAGGGTAAAACATGACACAAAATAAAAATTATTGTTATAACCACTATCATATCCCACATAGCGGTATTTCTCTATTATCATATATGTATATTTTTCCTTGTACGGGCTGTATAACATCCAGTCCAGGGTAATACGATTAGAAAACCGGGCTAGCAGTATCAAGAAGCGTTACAACATAAGTAAGCGATCAATTAGGGATAGCATCGATGGGTGCTTCAGCATCATTAGGCGCTACTGCATCTACAGGAGCTGCGGATTCAACAGGGGTACCAGCATCGACTGGAGAGGCAGACTCAGTTGGTGACCCAGGAGCCACTATGAGAGTATTTTCTACTTCAGATGCAGGGATATCGGGTACTGCCGGATCAACAGGGGCTGCGGATTCAACAGGGGTACCAGCATCGACTGGAGAGGCAGACTCAGTTGGTAACCCGGAAGCCGCTATGAGAGTATTTTCTACTTCAGATGCAGGGACATCGGGCACTGCTGGATCAACAGGGGCTACAGATTCAACAGGGGTACCAGCATCGACTGGAGAGGCAGACTCAGATGGTGACCCGGAAGCCGCTATGAGAGTATTTTCTACTTCAGATGCAGGGACATCGGGCACTGCTGGATCAACAGGCGCTAAAGATTCAACAGGGGTACCAGCATCGACTGGAGAGGCAGACTCAGTTGGTGACCCGGAAGCCGCTATGAGAGTATTTTCTACTTCAGATGCAGGGACATCGGGCACTGCTGGATCAACAGGGGCTACAGATTCAACAGGGGTACCAGCATCGACTGGAGAGGCAGACTCAGTTGGTGACCCAGGAGCCACTATGAGAGTATTTTCTACTTCAGATACGGGGACATCGGGTACTGCCGGATCAACAGGGGCTGAGGATTCAACAGGGGTACCAACATCGACTGGAGAGGCAGACTCAGATGGTGACCCGGAAGCCGCAATGAGAGTATTTTCTACTTCAGATGCAGGGACATCGGGCACTGCTGGATCAACAGGGGCTAAAGATTCAACAGGGGTACCAGCATCGACTGGAGAGGCAGACTCAGTTGGTGACCCAGGAGCCACTATGAGAGTATTTTCTACTTCAGATGCAGGGATATCGGGTACTGCCGGATCAACAGGGGCTGCGGATTCAACAGGGGTACCAGCATCGACTGGAGAGGCAGACTCAGATGGTGACCCGGAAGCCGCTATGAGAGTATTTTCTACTTCAGATGCAGGGACATCGGGCACTGCTGGATCAACAGGGGCTAAAGATTCAACAGGGGTACCAGCATCGACTGGAGAGGCAGACTCAGTTGGCGACCCAGGAGCCACTATGAGAGTATTTTCTACTTCAGATGCAGGGATATCGGGTACTGCCGGATCAACAGGGGCTGCGGATTCAACAGGGGTACCAGCATCGACTGGAGAGGCAGACTCAGATGGTGACCCGGAAGCAGCTATGAGAGTATTTTCTACTTCAGATGCAGGGACATCGGGCACTGCTGGATCAACAGGGGCTAAAGATTCAACAGGGGTACCAGCATCGACTGGAGAGGCAGACTCAGATGGTGACCCGGAAGCCGCTATGAGAGTATTTTCTACTTCAGATGCAGGGACATCGGGCACTGCTGGATCAACAGGGGCTAAAGATTCAACAGGGGTACCAGCATCGACTGGAGAGGCAGACTCAGTTGGTGACCCGGAAGCCGCTATGAGAGTATTTTCTACTTCAGATGCAGGGACATCGGGCACTGCTGAATCAACAGGGGCTACAGATTCAACAGGGGTACCAGCATCGACTGGAGAGGCAGACTCAGGTGGTGACCCAGGAGCCACTATGAGAGTATTTTCTACTTCAGATGCAGGGACATCGGGCACTGCTGGATCAACAGGGGCTAAAGATTCAACAGGGGTACCAGCATCGACTGGAGAGGCAGACTCAGTTGGTGACCCGGAAGCCGCTATGAGAGTATTTTCTACTTCAGATGCAGGGACATCGGGCACTGCTGGATCAACAGGGGCTAAAGATTCAACAGGGGTACCAGCATCGACTGGAGAGGCAGACTCAGTTGGTGACCCAGGAGCCACTATGAGAGTATTTTCTACTTCAGATGCGGGGACATCGGGTACTGCCGAATCAACAGGGGCTGAGGATTCAACAGGGGTACCAACATCGACTGGAGAGGCAGACTCAGATGGTGACCCGGAAGCCGCTATGAGAGTATTTTCTACTTCAGATGCAGGGACATCGGGCACTGCTGGATCAACAGGGGATAAAGATTCAACAGGGGTACCAGCATCGACTGGAGAGGCAGACTCAGTTGGTGACCCAGGAGCCACTATGAGAGTATTTTCTACTTCAGACGCAGGGATATCGGGTACTGCCGGATCAACAGGGGCTGCGGAATCAACAGGGGTACCAGCATCGACTGGAGAAGCAGACTCAGATGGTGACCCGGAAGCCGCTATGAGAGTATTTTCTACTTCAGATGCAGGGACATCGGGCACTGCTGGATCAACAGGGGCTACAGATTCAACAGGGGTACCAGCATCGACTGGAGAGGCAGACTCAGATGGTGACCCGGAAGCCGCTATGAGAGTATTTTCTACTTCAGATGCAGGGACATCGGGCACTGCTGGATCAACAGGGGCTAAAGATTCAACAGGGGTACCAGCATCGACTGGAGAGGCAAAGTCAGTTGGTGACCCAGGAGCCACTATGAGAGTATTTACTGCTTCAGATGCAGGGATATCGGGTACTGTCGGATCAACAGGGGCTGCGGATTCAACAGGGGTACCAACATCGACTGGAGAAACAGACTCAGATGGTGACCCGGAAGCCGCTATAAGAGTATTTTCTACTTCAGATGCAGGGATATCGGGTACTGCCGGATCAACAGGGGCTACAGATTCAACAGGGGTACCAGCATCGACTGGAGAGGCAGAGTCAGTTGGTGACCCGGGGGCCGCTATGAGAGTATTTTCTACTTCAGATGCTGGGACATCGGGTACTCCCGGATCAACAGGGGCTGCGGATTCAACAGGGGTACCACCATCGACTGGAGAGGCAGAGTCAGTTGGTGACCCGGGGGCCGCTATGAGAGTATTTTCTACTTCAGATGCGGGGACATCGGGTACTGCCGGATCAACAGGGGCTAAAGATTTAACAGGGGTACCAGCATCGACTGGAGAGGCAGAGTCATTTGGTGACCCAGGAGCCACTATGAGAGTATTTTCTGCTTCAGATGCAGGGATATCGGGTACTGCCGGATCAACAGGGGCTGCGGATTCAACAGGGGTACCAACATCGACTGGAGAAGCAGACTCAGATGGCGACCCGGAAGCCGCTATGAGAGTATTTTCTACTTCAGATGCAGGGATATCGGGTACTGCCGGATCAACAGGGGCTGCGGATTCAACAGGGGTACCAGCATCGACTGGAGAGGCAGAGTCAGTTGGTGACCCAGGAGCCACTATGAGAGTATTTTCTGCTTCAGATGCAGGGATATCGGGTACTGCTGGATCAACAGGGGCTGCGGATTCAACAGGGGTACCAGCATCGACTGGAGAGGCAGAGTCAGTTGGTGACCCGGAAGCCGCTATGAGAGTATTTTCTACTTCAGATGCCGGGACATTGGGCACTGTTGGATCAACAGGGGCTACAGATTCAACAGGGGTACCAGCATCAACTGGAGAGGCAGAGTCAGTTGGTGACCCGGGGGCCGCAATGAGAGTATTTTCAACTTCAGATGCAGGGACATTGGGTACTGCTGGATCAACAGGGGCTGCAGATTCAACAGGGGTACCAGCATCGACTGGAGAAGCAGACTCAGATGGTGACCCGGAAGCAGCTATGAGAGTATTTTCTACTTCAGATGCAGGGATATCGGATACTGCCGGATCAACAGGGGCTGCAGATTCAACAGGGGTACCAGCATCGACTGGAGAGGCAGAGTCAGTTGGTGACCCAAGAGCCACTATGAGAGTATTTTCTACTTCAGATGCAGGGATATCGGGTACTGCCGGATCAACAGGGGCTGCGGATTCAACAGGGGTACCAGCATCGACTGGAGAAGCAGACTCAGATGGTGACCCGGAAGCCGCTATGAGAGTATTTTCTACTTCAGATGCCGGGAAATTGGGCACTGCTGGATCAACAGGGGCTACAGATTCAACAGGGGTACCAGCATCGACTGGAGAGGCAGAGTCAGTTGGTGACCCGGGGGCCGCTATGAGAGTATTTTCTACTTCAGATGCGGGGACATCGGGTACTGCCGGATCAACAGGGGCTGCGGATTCAACAGGGGTACCAGCATCGACTGGAGAGGCAGAGTCAGTTGGTGACCCGGGGGCCACTATGAGAGTATTTTCTACTTCAAATGCAGGGACATCAGACGCTGCTGGATCCACAGGGGCTGCGGATTCAACAGGGGTACCAGCATCGACTGGAGAGGCAGAGTCAGTTGGTGACCCGGGGGCCGCTATGAGAGTATTTTCTACTTCAAATGCAGGGACATCAGACGCTGCTGGATCCACAGGGGCTGCGGATTCAACAGGGGTACCAGCATCGACTGGAGAGGCAGAGTCAGTTGGTGACCCAGGAGCCGCTATGAGAGTGTTTTCTACTTCAGATGCAGGGACATCGGGCACTGCTGGATCAACAGGGGCTGCGGATTGAACAGGGGTACCAGCATCGACTGGAGAGGCAGAGTCAGTTGGTGACCCAGGAGCCGCTATGAGAGTGTTTTCTACTTCAGATGCAGGGACATCGGGCACTGCTGGATCAACAGGGGCTGCGGATTGAACAGGGGTACCAGCATCGACTGGAGAGGCAGAGTCAGTCGGTGACCCAGGAGCCGCTATGAGAGTGTTTTCTACTTCAGATGCAGGGACATCGGGCACTGCTGGATCAACAGGGGCTGCGGATTGAACAGGGCTACCAGCATCGACGGGAGAGGCAGAGTCAGTTGGTGACCCAGGAGCCGCTATGAGAGTATTTTCTACTTCAGATGCAGGGACATCGGGCACTGCTGGATCAACAGGGGCTGCGGACTGAACAGGGGTACCAGCATCGACTGGAGAGGCAGACTCAGATGGTGACCCAGGAGCCGCTATGAGAGTATTTTCTACTTCAGATGCAGGGACATCGGGCACTGCTGGATCAACAGGGGCTGCGGATTGAACAGGGGTACCAGCATCGACTGGAGAGGCAGACTCAGATGGTGACCCAGGAGCCGCTATGAGAGTATTTTCTACTTCAGATGCAGGGACATTGGGTACTGCTGGATCAACAGGGGCTGCAGATTTATCAGGGGTACTAGCATCGACTGGAGAGGCAGTGTCAGTTGGTGATCCAGGAGCCGCTATGAGAGTATTTTCTACTTCAGATGCAGGGACATCGGGCACTGCTGGATCAACAGGGGCTGCGGATTGAACAGGGGTACCAGCATCGACTGGAGAGGCAGACTCAGATGGTGATCCAGGAGCAGCTATGAGAGTATTTTCTACTTCAGATGCAGGGATATCGGGTACTGCCGGATCAACAGGGGCTGCTGATTCAACAGGGGCTGCGGATTGAACAGGGGTACTAGCATCGACTGGAGAGGCAGACTCAGATGGTGACCCAGGAGCCGTTATGAGAGTATTTTCTACTTCAGATGCAGGGACATCGGGTACTGCTGGATCAACAGGGGCTGCGGATTCAACAGGGGTACCAGCATCGACTGGAGAGGCAGAGTCAGTTGGTGACCCAGGGGCCGCTATGAGAGTATTTTCTACTTCAGATGCAGGGACATTGGGCGCTGCTGGATCAACAGGGGCTGCGGATTGAACAGGGGTACTAGCATCGACTGGAGAGGCAGACTCAGATGGTGACCCAGGAGCCGCTATGAGAGTATTTTCTATTTCAGATGCAGGGACATTGGGCGCTGCTGGATCAACAGGGGCTGCGGATTGAACAGGGGTACTAGCATCGACTGGAGAGGCAGACTCAGATGGTGACCCAGGAGCCGCTATGAGAGTATTTTCTACTTCAGATGCAGGGACATCGGGTACTGCTGGATCAACAGGGGCTGCGGATTCAACAGGGGTACCAGCATCGACTGGAGAGGCTGAGTCAGTTGGTGACCCGGGGGCTGCTATGAGAGTATTTTCTACTTCAGATGCAGGGACATCGGGCACTGCCGGATCAATAGGGGCTACAGATTCAACAGGGGTACGAGCATCGACTGGAGAGGCAGAGTCAGATGGTTTCCCGGATTCATTAGGGGTACCAGCACCGGCTGGAGATTCCGAGTCATTTGGTTTCCCGGAAACAGCACTTCCAGCATCGTTTATAGCTGGAACTCCGTTATTATTTTTTACCATGTCAACCTGTGAAGTTGCATCTGAAGTAGGCTTATTATAAAAATCGGATTGCGAAATTGACCATAAGTTGTTCCACCAATTGTTGCTGTTTTCGTTGCTAGTAACAGACTTTACACCTTTATTTTCATTTTCTCGTAGCTCCGGTTTGAGTGGACGCTTTGGCCACAATGGGGGTAGTTCAGGCACATTAGTGTTAGTTTGTGGGTTCTGGTTATTATTTCTGTTTCCTATACTGTTTCCCCATAATTTACCTATTAGATCGCGAAGTGTCGCAATAAGTTCTTCGTTTGGAACACGATTAGAACCGCTTAAGTGTAGTTTTTTAGAAAGTTGTAGATTTCGTAATTTATGTCGTATTTCATTTGCTATGTCCGAACCCAGAGACCGGAGTTGTGTTATTTCTTCGACAATTTCAGAGGGAATTTGACTTTCGGCATCATTCGCTACTTTGTTCAATTTGTTTATTATACTGAGGAGTGCCTTTGCTTGTAACAGATTTGCAGTTGGAATTGGATCGTTAGATGTACGGATTTTCTCCTTTAGTCCTTTAGCATAATTTTGTATATTTGTAAGATTACTTGATATCAGTAAATCAACAATATTTATTTTTTTTCCTTTGTAACGCTGCTTTAAATCTTCGATATGTGCTTTAATTTCTCTAATTTTTTCTTCTCGAACTGGATCATCTTCAAAGCTCAATTCTTCTGTTTCTAGTGTCTCTTCTGTTTCTAGTGTCTCCTCTGTTTCTCCTGAATCACGTTCGCATCGTTCAGAATCATCGTTAAATAAATGTTTTCGAGGGCAAACTTTTAAAAGAGGTGAATTGGAATCACAAAATACATAAAGTCTGTCATCGTAAGGATACTCTACGTTTCGTCCCCAGTGGTTTCCGCAATCGACCACCTTGCACGCTTTCCTGCGCTTGAGTGGAACGCACGAGCCACTCTCGTGATCATATCTGAAACCATTCGGACAATTGTATTCGGTAGATTCGAGTGATTTTGAGCAGTAAAAGTACCTTTGGCAGCTAAAAGGATCTGAAATAAATATTAACAAATAAAATAAAAGGATAGTACATTATAATTCAGTTTAAATAAATACCCAAATACATTAAATACTTTATCATTATAATTGTTTGCCTACAGGAAATCACATTTATACAATTTTTACCTAGAATAATATACAACTAAATAAACGGCCCACATATTATCCTAACAATACCCTTTATTTTTTTATATATGTAGTCAAACACAACAGTGGACTAACTGACTGACATCTCTGAAAACCCATTGCCTACAAGCTGAGTTTATTTCTAGATTTTTTTAAGGTTGTATTAAAAATCTTAAATATTTTAAGTAGTAACGGTTTAAAATATTATCTAAGGAACTTTTAATAACAGCTATATCAGGATAGACTTTGCATATTTTTTATATAATGCAATAGTAAAAATACTATTTTACAATTTTAAAAACAGTCAAAAGAATTTAAAGCGACTCATTTTTTACGCGATTAGCAAGTTTGAAGAGTATTTCAAAATAAAATATAAATGTTTTCTAATTTTTTGTTTTTCCTAGGAGATACTTAAGTCATTCATTGTTTTTCGAATATATTTTATTTATTTGTTAATATAGAAAACTTACAGCGCTCACAGATTTATAGACAGCAATTAAATGTTGTTAAATGGGTTTTAACATTTAGTTTTGTACACCATACTAATTGTAGGTAAAGATATGCTGTCATCTGATGGGTTCAATCATTCCCATACCGACTTTTATCCTGTCTTCAGTCACGACTTTCTAATTTATAAGTTCAAAAAATGTTTGGTGTAGATAGGGAATATAATAGGCCCCATAACACTTGTGTGGTGATGGTTTTCAATAAATTTGCTTTGGCGACAATGACATTAGGTCAATCAGATCACTGAGACTACATATATTACCAGAATATTGACTAAAAAATGATATTTGAACAGAATACAATAATGTACCTGGAAAGTAACCCTCGGCCGGACAGCTGAAGTTGTCGGAGGTGCAGTTGGTGCTGGACCTGCTGGGAATGCTGGAGCACTCGTTGGTGTCCGCGTTGCAGTAGGGCCTCCGGCGGTTCCTCTCCTTGCAGTTCACGCTCGCGACGGGGATGAAGAGGCCATTGCAGATGAGAAGGTTACTGCAGTCGAGACACTGCGAGCCGATCTTGGTGCATCTGTTGGCGTTGTCCTGCGACTGGCTCTCGGCCTGTTTGGATATCCGGTACGAATCCACGGAGAGCTGCAATCGAAAACAAACGAACAATTTGTTTATCTACATATTAATACGTGGAAAGAAAACTTTGTATCCCTTTTTAAGCATATTGCGCGCAAGGAGGAGTGTCGGAAGCTAAAAAAATAAATAAAACAAAACATTCATTAGTATGAATGTTTACATTCATTAGTATGTCGGCTGTCAGTAGTCTGACAGCCGATTGATAGAATGAGTTTCGAGATGTAAATATTGTGTGATTTCAAATTTTCCCTTTTCAATAATCTGTCATTGCAATTTCAATGTAGTTAATGTCAAGCAAAACTAATTATTAATGCCATCTTATATTTCTATGAATATCAAGTCTCAGTTTTCATGAAAAAATTAAGAAATGAATTGTATCAAAAAATAAATATAAATACAAGCTGTAATTGTGTTTTTTTTTCAACTGTTACTAACATTAAATTTTAAATTTCATATGTATTGGAGGGAATGAAGGCAAATAACACGCGCTAATGCGTATTTGTTGTCGTTCGCAGCTTACGTTATAGACCAAAATGAAATAAAATATAAGCAATGATTATAGAGATAAACTCACCGTATTATAGAGGTTTAAGAACCTTAATAATGCTAAAACTTAAAAGTTTAATGAATTACGGTAATGACGTTGGATTAATCGGCACTGCTGTTCCCAGCCTTCTTAACTAGATTTTCATCTGTACTACAGAAGGCAATAAGTGTTAAGAAAAGTTTTATATCAACTAAATTATTTATTTTAATTTTTATTAAGTCTCTTAAAAGTCATTTCATTCACAGACAATCCTACTTTTATTAACATATTCGCTATAATATGTAGTTTTTTTTATATTTTACACATTTTAGCGATGCACTTAACCGTATCTACAATTTCCCAATAAAAATATGAATCGTGCCAATCCATTATACTAAATCCCACATTAATAAATTAATCGAAAAAAAAGAATCACTCACAATTGACATTCTTAATAAAGGAAAAATAGTAGCTATTATTAAACTGGAAGTTAGCACGACTTGAATTTTGTTCTTAGCACAAATTCACAGCTATGTAACGCAAGATGACACAGCAACTATCCAATAATTCGAAAGAAATAAATATATTCACTCACGATAGATAAAAGGACAGTCAAAAGTGCGATATTTTTAAACATTCTGTCCGATCATAACAGCCCTCCTTAGAATAAATAATCTTTAGGAATCTTTCGTTCGAGTCGCCGCCTCGGTTCAGTTTCGTTCGAATCGTTTTGATGGGCTCACCGGCGCGGGCGCCTCTTATAACAGCATCCAGAATTGGACGCAAACAATGATCAGGGCAAATTTATTGCACTGATAACGCCGTAGATTCGCTGATAAGCCGATGGCCGCCATAAAGATGCCAAGATACATATATGAGAGGCTGTTGTTCCACGCAATCTTCGAATGTGTATTTTTACTTTCAGGCGGATGTAGAGATTTGCTCGGCAAACAAACACTTTCCGTTTTAAATATATATTATTAGATGAATCATTCACTAAAAGAAACATTTACGTCAATGCAGTAACTGATAAGACGTTTTTGATAATAGTTACAACCGCTCACAATGCCAAATGTTACATTTAAATACATTATTTAACGCATTATAATAAAACCATTGCACTTTTTAGATTCGGAAAACAAACATTGTATAAAATCGATTATAGGTACCTTAAGATCAATATTAGAACCCTTGTTTTTAACTTCTGAAACGCAATCAATTTAAGCAGTAGGCTAACTGCGATCACCTCTCCGTTCTACTTCCGATAGATCCTTGGAAACTCCAGCGTTTTTGACAAGTTTTTCGCTGTGTGGCACTGTGTTACAGGAGAATGAACTCTCTGATAGAATCTCCTATTTTTGCCATTTCTAACGTCACTCTACTGCATATTTCTACATCTTTAACCTCATTTTAAACCTATCGTTGCTCGCCACATTAACTGGTTAAAGTGTGTGTATTTTTTTTTTCTTAATTTTGTTAAATTTACATCGCCTTTCCGGGTTAGGTACTAGAGATTGACCTACGGCAATAAGCGTAACCTTTTGTAGCGTAGTTATGAGTGTTAGTTGATAAAAGAAAGGTGATGAATAAAGTGATTTAAACTGATTATCATGGTAAAATGATAAACTACTGATTACAGTTTGGTATTTATTATAATTAAATTTTGCTTTGCGAAATCTTATCATCTACCACCGAAGTTTGAAGTACCTATGTAACCCTCTGCATAATTATCAGGAAGTATTTATCTTAAGACAATAAAAAAATAATAACAAATGTGTCATTGTTCATTCAATAGATATTTGCAAAGACGTCATCATCGTAAGAGCTATAAAGCCGTTAGATAAAATCGGAGCGAAATGAATCAAGTCTGAAAACTACCTGATAGAAACTTCAAATATTTGCAGGGACGGTTAGTTACTTCCGCTACTATCACGTGACATTTAGAGTTTAGAGTCTTAGACGCTAAATTACAATAATTCATTGGGTCCTTTAAAAACGAAGAAATGGTGGCGATTCATACACATAATTATTTTAAATTAAGATGCTGTGATGACTGTACACTGTACAGTGTACTTTTTCTCATGCACATCCTTTTATGTAGTTATCCTACACACCAAACTGGATAAGTTTTATTCTACAAGTTTCCTCAATTTTGACATATTTTTTCCATACAAAATAAATAATATGACGCCCCAGTTAGGAGGAGCAACTATGCGTTTAAACCCTAGCAGGATTTTGTTTTCTCCTGTTTTTTTTTATTAAAAAAACCTTTAAAACAAAAGTTGATCAGCTTGAAGTACATAATGATCCCATAAAAGGATTTGCATGAGAAAAAGTTCATCCTGTATAAAATGCTCTGCTTCACAGAATTCTAAATTCGTTCATATTTACCTTATTACTTTTAATCGGCCTTAGTAATAGTATTTTTTTGTGTTTGTGTACCTAATATTGTAACGCTATTTGTAATTCAAATAAATTAATATATAAATATTCCGAGATTTATTTAAATCAAATTTGCTCAAAGCTTCGTTGTGCCCAGAATTTGCATTTCAAGGATGAAGATATACCATAGAGCAGGTTAGGATAGACAGCGATTCAATTCTTAGAGGACTTTTGACATAAAGAATAACTTTACAAAAATGCTTAATATATGTAGGGAAAAGAACTTATTTAAAACAGCGGTTCCACAAATATTTTTTTTAATTGGTAAGGTAAAATAAATATAAAAAGTCTTGATTGGCCAATATTATTAAATAGTGCTGGCTCTTAAATTATTTATTCAAATGGTAAAGTGTAAATAATTAATTTGATCTACACTAAATACTGGTAGCTAACATTTTAAAAGATACTGTATTTTTTAAACAGCAAACTCCTATTTTTGTTTAAAATTTTAAAGAGAAAATTGGTGAGAATACTGTGGGTGGGTCTAAAGATAAACCTATGCTGTTCCAGATTTTTTGTAGACCCTTTAAGGGTCTACAGTTCTGTAGTACATTAATTTGTAGTATATTTTATGGTCTAGTCAGGGTAGGCCATTTTTTTTGCGTATTTGAGTCAAGTATAGTATCTTAAACTGAATGAAAAAAATAAATATGCGTATAAATTATCTCCTTCGGTTTCTGAAGAGCCATGAATAACTACTTAAAATAGAGATGTTTCAACGGATTTACTGATTTTAATAGGTTGTTAACTTATTTTGAATTAACTTTATCACATACATTCTGTTTAGATTATAAATCTAGATTTTCATAGTAGGTAAAAATAAAGTTCGAAATTTACAAAATAAGTAAACCTTATTTCATGACATATTTCGATTCAAAATGTGGTCTCAGCGACGTCAAAAGAAGAATTCTAACATTCAATATAAACACATTTAGAAAATTCAACGTTCTGACAATATAATAAAATTAAAAATAAATTATGTATAATTGATTACATTTCGACAAACAAAATCTCGGTTGCCACCTGCAAACCATGTGGCTGCCTAGTAACCTAGTCTGATTGGAAACCTATTTGTACAAATCTAGGGAACCTCTGAAAGGGTGCAGTATCAACATAACTGTGTTTAGGTGTTAATAGTAAGTGTACAAGTAAATAACAATTTATGTACTTAACCATTAATTAATTACTTTCGAATAAATGTAATATTTTTAACTCTGTCCGTTTGTAAAGGTTGCGTACCCATAACGTTAATAAACAAATATTTGGGGAAATATTTAAAAATTACCTTCTTAGAATTTTCGCAGCGTAATTTTTATGTTGTTGGATTAGCGATAAATTCTTGTCATTGTTAAAACAATCTCTAGAAAGCAAACGTCGAGAGGTAATATTTGAAGGTATGGAGTGCGACGGAGGAGGTGACTATAATATTATAGAGACGATATTAAAAAGTGTAATTAGAGCGCCCAGGACAGTGTGCCTACTTACTCTCGCATTGTTAGATTGTCACTTAGTAGCCAGTTATTACAATAACATGTTAATTTCAATTCGCTACTATTATAGTAAATGTAAGTTAAGTGATCGGGTCAAAATACAAAGAAGTGGTCTAAAAAGATGTTTCTAAATAGCTAGGTAGTAAAAAATTTAAACGAATAAATTTTCAGAAAAACACAGCCGCCACTGGAAATGAACCCAAGAACTTATATTTACATTATATACAATTTATATTCACTCTTTAAGTCCAGAGTGCAGTCACAAACCACTTATATTATAGAGCACGTTTTGCAGTGGCATACACTACGAAATATACTATTTAGTTTTGCATAATGGATAAAATATTTCCTAATAGTTTAAACTTAAATATAGAACTTTTAATTTATCTAAATCCTATTTTTTATTTTGTGTAAATAAAGTAGAAATAAGATTCAGATATTATTATCTAAGTAGATCCATATTATTTTATTAAATAATAAGTTTGTAGGCATAATCAAATGAGATTTATTTTACTTGGTTCGATCTATTTGCACCAAAGATTATTTGCGAGTTATGGTGGTCCATATTATAATCTGCTTACCCTTTACCTAAACCAAAATATTTAAAAAAATTTTTTTACCAGGATTATTCAGACAATCTGATTTTCAAAGCAGTCTATTTGCACGAGGTTGAAGGCTCAGTACGAGTTGAGGCCTGGAGGGCTTACACATGACTCCATCCGTTAGCTATAACCCTACTCTCTAACCGCATTCTGTAGTTTTTGTAATTCTATTTGTAAAATATAATTTTGTTTAAATGTTGTCGACTTTTTGAGGTTTACGATAAACTCGTGAATCCTGATATGAATTAGGGCCAGAAATATATGGCTCTCAATGCCAGAGGGCCTAGAAGGATATTCTTACCGTATAAAGTGAATCTCAGAGACGTTGATCACCGCCCTAAGGTAAAATCTTTAAAACCTCCACTTTGTATATTTAAAATTAATAAAAAAATGAGTATTAGGTTTCACCTTTACCACCTAGTCCTAGCTTAATGTTTTGCAGGGGCGGACCTTTTCTACTGATTTTGCGGCGTAAAAATGTAAATTAGCTACTTGCGGAAACAACATCGCTTTCAATTCAATTTGCGCCCACCAGAACATATTAACTTCATAGTTCAGATGTTTATATAAGTATTTTTCATACTTTACCTTCGTTCTTGATTTTTTAGGCTACAGTGAGCACGGAAATAGAGACATTCTTCTATAAAGTCGTCTTCTACACCTCAAATTATTTTTAATATAATAATTTAATTATATTCTGACGTTACCACGCCGTGCTCTGACACACCTAATACCTAACCGCTCTGGGCCCGGTCCTAGTCAGCCTTATGAAAAGTCTTGCTTTAATAAATTTGAGAATCGGTGGGGCCCTTATTTTCCACTGCGAATCCTCAATCGAGCGGACTGTTGTCCTACGATTTGAAAGCACCAACCTTCATGCAAATACTACACAAACTATTATCAGTTAGACCTTGAAGTTCCTGATGTGGTCCAGGAAAAATCCGTTCGTCGAGAGGTGCTGTTATCTGCGTGGCTATAGGAATCTATCTATACGAGTGAGTCTATATTTTACTGTGTAAATACCAACGAAAATATATTTCGACGGATATTCCCACATTCGAAAACAAACAAGACTGCTATCTATCCAAGCCAAGCGAATGCGTAGTCTTAGATCTGCGGGAAAACCCTGGAAAATAATAACTCCGTTTATGTCGGATTCGAACAAATAAAGAGTGTAGACAGCCATTCGTGCGAGCCTATTTAAAATGGCGTTTGTGTTGTGTTTAACGATATTCTACGCATGCATTGCGGTAATTATTATTTTTTTATTATTTATTAATGTCGCCTTTTAAAAATAGGTATAAATATGTAGGTTTTTATTCACAAATTCTCTAGTGAATATTTCACAAAGCGTTTGCTTAAAAGAGTGACGGGGAGAGAGGATTCTCACCATTTTAGTATAGCATTTTCATTTGACTCTTCGCGTAGTTACGACATCCTTTTTATTGTATTATATACACCCATAATATTTAAGATATTACTATTACGGCATGTCTATTTTATAGTAATATATATTAAATTTTTATTTCTTAAATTTAATTAATTTTAGGTCATGGATTCCTAAAATATCACCGTACGCGTGACTTAAATATATGCACATAATGTCTGCCCTAGAACAAGCATTAATTAGTTGAGCAGCATTTTTACACACCCTCGTAGTATCTACAATTGCACTCATTGTTTTTTTTTTCTTTTCAGTGCTATGTATTATCAATGTAGTTGATTAAATAATTAAATAAATGCGTTAATTAAACAAATAAATAAATAAATTTTACCCACAGGCAGAACAGTGTGAACATAATATGCTATGAAATAATGAGATCGCCATAATGACGGTTCAACTTCGCAAACGTTTAATTTAATTCCAGGCGGCGCTGAGCTCTCCGTCCATAGTCCCGGAATACGTGGCCGGAATTCCCGTCCGGAAAATGCAACAAGGTAATTACTTTCCTAATTAACTAAGGGATACAGTGAGAATACACAGAACCTTTTTCTGGCCACCGGTAATTGCTGGTGGTGTTCGGTACTCTTAAGATGAGGAATAAATATAGTAATTAGTCATAAAATATGTGAACTATTTGTAAAAATATAATAAACGATGGCTAAACTTTGTTCGGACACATATATATATTTTGATATTTTTAACTTCGCCCAGCAACGGTTAGTCTAAATACAAAAAAAAAAGTGATATAGTGTAATTAATATCCTTAGCGTAAAGGCAGCTTCTCAGGGTTCCGGCTTAGAATCTCGGTAATTCAACCCGACCAGGTTATTATATTCCATTATATATTTACATTCCGTTATTAAATGACATTCCACTGCAACAAATAATATTTCATGTCGTTTTTATTCTCTTAATTTTTTTAAAATTAGGTATAAACCATTTTCAATCGCTTTGTTATGATTTTTATTATAATTTTCAGTATTGTGGTTTTTTTTCTGGTTATGTTTTTGAGTATGTATGTAGCTTGTATGTTTGTCATTTTATCCCGTATGTTAGATTGTTCTTACTATTAACATAAGATAAGATATGTTTATATTTTAGCTTTGATTTGCTGTTTTTTCTGCTCAGAACAGGTTTTCTCAGCCTAGTTATTATAGAGGGCCATGTTACACAAACACCAACAACTATCTGTACTGTGTAACTGACAATTTTATTTGATAAGTTTATTATTATGATAACAAACTTTTTCGAGTTGATTATGATATGATTTATTGACCTGGCATTTCCTGCAGCATTACTATCTAAACATAATAAAAAAAAATATGTTTTTTTTTAGTAAAAACTAAAAGTTATTTAGGTTTCAGAGAGTAAATTTTTGACCAGGTTTAAGTAAATTTGCGAGCCGAACAGTAGGCATACGTAAAATGGTTTTTAAGGCCAGACTCACACTCAAGTTAGACTCATTAGCCAGTTTAAAAGTTCTTTGCTAAGGCCACGTTATTTATTAAGGACGTATTTAAGATATGAAGTGTTGATTGTCACCAGGTGAGAATTGGCAAGCCGCGCCGGTATGGTCCATTCCTGAAGCGCCGCTCGATCCAAAGCCAAGATCTGTCCGTTGCACCACACCGGGCGCCGAGTGCATAGACTGCGAAACCCTGCGGGTCTGCAACAAGTTCCACAGAATCGTCATCGAGAAGAGCTGTTATCTCAATCCAAGAAAACCCTTTTGCAACGCGGACCACAACGAATGCTCTGCTATTCCGGGCAGTTTCTGCGAAGACGAATTCCTTTTATAATAACTTTAGGTCAGCTACATTCATGTCCTTTGGATTTCTATGATTGTATAAATAAATGATTTGGGCCAATATTACGATATTGTGTTAAAATTGGAAATATTATTTAAACTATGCTTTTTCTGAAAATTAGATTCATTTTAAAAAACAGATATTATCTTAAATAAGGCTGTAATTTGGCATAAAAACATACCTACATATTTTATGTAATTCACTGAAAAAAAATATGGCACTCATTAAGTAGTGTTGATATTGTGACACCAATAATGTTTGTTGGAGTTACATTTCGATTATTATTAAACTTACTTGGTTGCGAGTGCCATAATTTTCTAACATATTATTATTTCTCTATATTTTACCATAATTTTTGGTTGCAGTTAACATAATATCTATCTATAGCTACAATAATTTTTGATTGCTGTTTAAATCACAGTAAAATAAAATGGTAACAAGTAAAAACCACAAAATATTATGGTTGATACTATTATGGTTGAAATTTTCAGGTAACGTCATTTTATTTCGTCAGCTATTCGCCCACGACACCATATTGTTTTGTAATCATGGCAAAATGTTTTTGATAAAATATTTATTAACTACATCCCACGCTGCCATACCAGAAATATGGTAAACCTAACCAAAAATTATTTAACAATAATCAGTCTGTACGTACAACTATACGATTTGCTTACACTTATATTCGATAAACAAATTTCTTGCTGCGGATGCAAATTTTTAAATAACCAAACTTTTTGCTAAATATTTTTTTCAGTGTTCTTAAAAACGTATCTTCCATAAATTAGAAATTTAAATCATTTATGAAAGTTTCCTTAGGGTGCAGCTTTTAATTAACCGCGCATTAAGCATAACACTACTCAACTAAATAAAAGTTATAGTTATATATCCATTTTAAATTATGGGAGTGGGCAGATTTTAAGATATCTGTCCGTTTATAGAACTTCAGAACACGAACAAAAAAAAGGGAATAAGATATTTTTAGTATTAGGTACCTACTAAACACCTGTTACTGCGTAACTGGTAGGCGAGAAAGTCTACCGGTTGTGATATAATCATTATGTACTTATTTATCTTAATTAGGTATCATGATAATGAACCTCTTATCCAATACAAATGCTAACTGAATTATGATATGTGTTTTACTGATCATGTTCAATCGGAAATAAATAGAGCATTTTGTTGTATTTATTAGGTAAAGAAACAGGTATTAAACATTCTCTAATATAGTATAAAATTACACTACAAAAATGAAATTATAGGAGGTAAAAATAAATATCTTTATTATCAATATTTTAATTGATATTTAAATAAACAACAATAATTTTATTAAATTGTATTTTTTTTTACGCGTGTGGATCATAGTTCTTTATTTTTACCATAATGAAATTCAGCTGGTTTATATACGCGTTTTACAGTAAATTTGTTATTTCGTATCTTGGATGTGTGCTTTTTGATAATTTAGTTTCTGTTCGGTGTAATAATTAAGATTGCGTTGTTTGTGAAAGATATCGGAGAATACATAATTCTGCTACCATAACATTATAAGAGAAATAATAATGGATAAAAATATAGATAAATGCGGTTGTAATAAATATGTGCGAAGGTCATGTCGCATAGCCGAGGCCGTTGCCGAATAACTTTGTTGTAGACGCGAGACGCTTTTACACCGCGATAACAGGATCCTCACAGCCTAGCTATGACAGGATACTTGGGTTTCTTTTGCTGAGGTCTCAACTGCCAGGACGCGATCGCAGAGTGACGATCAGCATTCAGAGGCGACCGTCCTAAACGAATATCTACGTACTTAGTTGCTAGTCTTTACTAGGACTTTACGTGATTATAATGTAATGTTAGTTCGTTAGAATAGTGAAAAAGAGCGCAACTTTAAGTTTTCGAAATATGTTTTGAAACACGGTGTATATAAAAAACCTAGTGGGAGCTGTGTAGTTACCAGCTTTCATCACTCTAGCCTATAAACGAAAATGGGTTTAGCAAAAACCTGCGGCGCCCAGATGGCTTGTGCCTGTGGCACTCGGCCGCGATTACAATTCTGATTGCATTTTTTTTCAATTCCCAAGGATAAACTAATCGCTCTGTGGTAACCGATTAGTGATGGGTTTCTTCATTTCCTATCTCCACTAGTGCTTTCAGCAGTTGTAGCCCATTCGATGTGAATTTTTTAGATCTGATTAATTAAAATAAAAAAAATGGTATCATGATATTCTTTTATAATCTCGCCCCCCCCTTTTTAGTTCTTTATTATGTAAGTTTTTTTTTATCTCTATATATATAAATAATCAATGCTTAAATTACTGTATTTCATGGTCCATTTCTTTATATATTGGCTTAAATTTGAAATCGGTTTGTTCTTATTTATTTTATTTTATTTAAATTCTCTTAATATAATATTTTAGTATTATTCTCTTTTTTCTTTATCTTTCTCAGTCAGTTAGGCTACCTTAAGTCATTACCTGTATTGTATCCAATTTCTGTTGGGTAACTACAATATATTAACACGGACACGGAGTTTGTAACAATTTTAACTGGATGATAATAAATAATATGTTCCAACAGCCGTGCTGTCATTATTTTGAAATTCAAATATGATCGCTCCTTATCTAAATGTCAAGTTTCATTCTTCAGAACTAAAAGTTCGTTGACATTAATGTCATATATCTATATTTTTCGACCAGCCTACGATGTAATCTAAACGGCTAGGGTTGTTTTTCAAGAGCACCATCTACACAGAAAAAGCCAACTCTTTCGCATTTCTACTTTTCGAGTTGAAAGTTGTAACGAAAAAAGAAGTTAAAAGATTTGCCTTCGGGATTGATGTGCATTTGTCGATGTCAATCATTTCTGAACGAAAATTCCGCCTAAATGCTTAGAAAGGGACTGTCGTCTCTCCGTCTCTTACTGTGTTTATCTATTTCTATCTCAAAAAAGCAAAATTCGAAGTGTTCAGATATGAACGACGCTGTGTATATATACGAGTATATCCACGCGTTATGCATAGGATTGCTAGAAATCATATGTTTTCACTAAAATGCTGAGGAATCACCAATAAAACAAGATATTTACATTTAATTTGTTGTATTTAATTTGACATTGATAAAAACATTATCTTCGAATAATTATAAAATAAAATTAATAAAATTGTGTTAATGTAGGTAGTGGTTATGGCTGAACGAGATTTAGTTAGAAATTATCCTGATCGAAAATATAAGTTATACTCGTGATAGAAGTAAGAAGTAAGTTATGTTTATCGCATCCGCGATGATTAGTACGGTTCTGCTACGAGGACTTGATCTTGAGAAGCGGGCTGCTGGGCTGCGGGGGCCGGCTGCGGGGCGCATTCAGCGCTGGGGGTCTCGGAGCAGGCTCCCAGGTTGCAGTTGGGCAGGAGGGGGTCGGTGCACGGCTTCACGAGGCCACCAACCTGGAAACAAATTGCGATTTCTCAATTTGCAATGTTCATAACTATGAAAGCATTCGTCTAAACCAAGCCCACATTTTGAATAGAAACTTAACCACAGACTTTAACAAATTGGAGTACTTCGAAATAATGAAAATTCATGAAAAAAAAACAAATAAAGAAAATTTGAAAGTACGCTATTTCAGACTAAAAACTATATACTAAATTGACAGAATTATGAATTTAGATGATTATGACTGTATATTTGAATGTCAACATTAAGATTACTAAATAAATGATTTCCCCGTTCCCCTTATAATCATTCGTTTATTCTGTCTCTAGAGCAATAAACGTTAACTCTGTTTGTGATAACTCTGGAACAATAAAAGCTAACTCTGGTTGTAATAACTCTGGAGCAATAAAAGCTAACTCTGGTTGTTATAACTCTGGAGCAATAAAAGTTTGGCCTCGTTGTAACAACTATACAGCAATAAATGTTAGCCACGGTTGTAATAACTCTGGAGCAATAAAAGTTAGGCCTGGTTGTAACAACTCAGGAGCGATAAAAGTTAGCCATAGTTATAATAACTATACAGCAATAAATGTTAGCCATGGTTGTATTAACTCTGGAGCAATAAAAGTCGTCAAATCTTGTTACTCTCTGGATAAATTATTTCTAACAAATATTTTATAAATACTAGTTGTTTCACAAAAAACATAAAATAACATTATTAAATCAATTTATATATGCCGTTTCACGTTTCAAGTAAATCGTTTCATTTTTTTATTGACATGAACATCTGCTCCTAATATATTAGTATGTAAAAATGCGAACCTTGGTGCATACAATCCTGCTGTTGCAATCGTTGCAGGCGGGCCCGATGGTGGTGCAGGGGGACCATTGTGGGAACCATGGGGCCGAAGCCACCCACGGGGGGAGCCACGGGTTGGCTCCGGCGCCCGCGCCGGCGACGGCGCCCGCCCCAGCGCCCGCCCAGGCGCCCGGCGGCCCCAGCTTGCCCGGAGTACCCGACGAACCATCGATGAACAGCTGTAGGAAAAGGCGAAAAGTTTGATCATTACAAATGGAATGTAACTCACTGCACCGCTCTTGACTTCAACCGTCACGTTCTTCGCCTTCGTCAATGACTGGCTCATTAATTAGGTATAAATAACGATAAATAACGATATACATAGTTATAGTTATAGATTTTTTATCGTTTTTCCCAGTCTGTACCTATACAAGTCGAATTTAAAACCAGCAGTATCCCTTTAAGGGATGATTCTGGGCATAAAATTCAACAACTTTTGTTCAACAACTTTGTAAGGTCTATTTTTTGCCTTAAAATTACATTTTTACAATAAAATGTAATGATACATGATAAAAGTTGCGAACTAACTAGTTATCTTGCAGTTTATCTGTAATCATTTGTAAATTTTGATTAAATTAAATAAATAACAAAAACCTAAAAACCTACCATTATATACCTTTTAAAAATGAGTGCATTTTAATTATTAACATATTTATTGAGTGAATGTGTACCGATTTCTAGTTATTATATAATTGCTTTCAAAGATTTTTAGGAAAGCCATAAATTATTATATTATGTCCAATACCTTACTAGATATTTTAAATTAGTATTAATTCAAGTAGTTATGCAGAATCAAAGGAAATATTAAGAACCGTAAGATGTTACCACTTACCACAAAGCACGCTGCCAGGCCACAAAGAACTACCGTCGAGGAAACCATTTTAGCAAAATTTAGTATTTAATCCGAAATTCGTATTGAGCTATCTTTCAGTCGTTCGTTTCGTAATGAATGAATGCGAAAAGCGCAGCGATTTATATTCAAGTCCTTTGGAGCGTAAAAAACCCAGCCGAGATAAAGCTGTCATTTTTCAGAAGGAAAATATTGCGAAATGTCATCCGCAGTTATTTGCGTCGCGCGGGTTTTTCAGATGCGTAATAATGTCATAACAATTAATTATATTACAGTCGGAAAATTTCGCGTCGTTCCGAATGCGGCCACGCGATTGCGAGCGCAAACAGAAGGTCTGTTCAGAGCGAGATAAGATCTCCGACTTGGGACTTCCTGGAAGCAGCTTCGCTTGTGGTATATGATCCCCATCTAAACGAGCATCTGTCATTCCGTGCCAAATATATTTTGCAAATCACAGATTTCAAATGTAATAAAATTTCATTAAAATCGCTATAAATAATATGTGTAATAACTACATACTATATACTAACCTTTAAAAAGAAAGGAGGAAAAATGATTACCCCTACATTATTACATTGCATGATATATTCTTTGAAGAATTTAGTTTATAATACTGATCGATTTATCTAGCAAATTGCAATTATATATAATAATTGTACTGGCTGGATAAACATAATTATGTTTTAGTTGAAAATGCGATTTTCGAATTTAAGAAGGTTGCATTTTAAACGTCATCTTTCAAATATTTTCTGACGACGCCGAATGGCGAAAGCTTAAAAATATTTTATCATCAAATATATATAAAAAAAACCTTTACACAATTAACTTTAGTATTAGATATAAGAGTAAAATTGGATAATAATAAAAAAAAATACAACATTTTATAGTTGATTAAATGACGAGCTTACGTGTTTTTTTTTCAACAATTTACATTTTAATGAGCTATTAAAGTTTTCGGTAAATGTTAAAAGATTTTTTTTAACTCACCAATATAAATGCAAACGATAAAACCGATTTCGTACGAAAATCCATTTTAATTCGTCTTGATTAGATGTTGACTGGTTTAGCTTGTAAGGTGTCAAGTTCAAGTGCAACAACATTTATTATTTTACAGTATTTATACCATATCATAACCAAAAGAAGACCATAAGAACCAAAGGAGATATAAAAGGTCCTGTCAAAGAAATAATAGGGTTTATCCTTAATAAGCCAAGAACCTTAATCTCCTTGGCATACAGTTAGGGCTAACGAGCTAACTTATTGACTTAAGACAAAAATATACACATAAGACAATAAAATAAGATCAAATCAGAATAAATAATGCAAAAAAAATCTATACTGAAAATTAATGAATTGTATTAATTGATAATAAGATTAAAATGAGAACAAGGATGTAGAGCTGGAAAGAAACAAAAAGGATTTTTTTTTGAGGGACGAACGTATGCAAACGGGAATATCGGGAGATTCTCTGATGCATCGAGGAGTTTCAACCTGAATGAACCTCGAAGTACTGCGTGAAAACGCTGTCTAATGGTTAAAATTTTCCAGGGAAGATGATCGAACGGAAAGCCGTTATTGGACAACTGCTTAAAATTTGGATAAAAATTTAATGGGTTTCGGAAGTAATAACTCTGAAAAAGGCTATTATGTAGAAGGAAGGGGAAATCTTTTCCTAATGATTTTCAGTTCATCGCGGTAAAACTTTCTCTCGTGATCCAAGTCGCAAGTCGCGGCAGGTGCAAGTCTTTCAGCAAAATATGCTAACAATACACACTACGGTACACACACTTCAGCCAATCAATTACAGACTTTGCCAGGTATTGTCGGAGGGTGAGGACCACAATGCGATCGGAACTGCGCTTAGCAACATAATTCCTCCTCAGCAACATAATTCTCTTACACCTTTATAAGATTAAGATGAATTACCTATTTATTTATTATTGTTCGCTTGGAAGCGGTATTTTTAATTATTGGTATTTTTTATTGGTATTATTTTATTATTTTATTTATTGGTATTTTTTATTAATTATTGGTAAATTTGTATTTTTCCTGATTAGTTCTGGTTTTTTTTTTATTACTGTTGGTTTTTAATGTTATTTTTTTTCATTTATATTATATTCATATTATATTATATTCATATTATAATATTTGCATGTATCTTACGAATTAATGTGTACATAGGGAAACCTGTTAAATAAATAAGCCTTAACGCTATACATAAAAGGCAATGGCAATTGTGATTATTTCTATAATATAATTATTGTATTTCTTTGGAACACTATTATTTCGTCGCTATAGAGGTAGAATTCATGAACTAGTATTTTTAGATGAAGCCCATGCTTTAGTGAAATTCTTTATCATATGTTTTTCTTGTTTTTAATCACTCTGTTTTTTAATAAGGCTTGTAGCTACTAACTAATAAGTTCCTAATTTTTTACTGATCTTGTTTCGCAGATATAGGTAACGAACTAATGACATTTTCGTTAAAAGTGTAGTTAATGAGTTTCATTTCAATAGCGGAGATTTATTGTGTAGAGCTAAAATAAAGGACGAGAAAGTATTTAACATATTTTTATCGAGCGATCTCTCCTTTCGGGAAATACCAATTTAAGCATGTACTCAGAGCTGATGCGGCGGCCCATAAAAAAGAGCACCCATCACAATAGAGAAGTCATATTTGCAATCAAAGAACGTCAGCTGAACAGCGAGCAATGAGCAGAGGGGGGATGGGGGGGGGGGAAGGGGGGGTCTTATGAAATCCCCGAGCAAATATTTGTCACAAATGTCACGTTCCAGAATCGAGTCAACAGAATGACGGAGCGGTAGGTCGCTGATAAGCGCGTGTCTGTAGGCAACGCAACGAGAAGCCCTTCGGACACTGAGCAATGACAAATTACATTGAAGCATGCGTCTTATCGTCCAATTTACCGGAAGCTTGAGTAAGGAAATATGATGCTTTCAGCGAAACGTAGCGTTGCGCTATTGAAATATATATACGTATATTTTTTGTTATACTAATAGTTTGTAGTGCGGATTTTAACCAGCGGTATCTGGGTTACTACACCACTATAATAACAAATCCTTACAAACATAACCATACGTGAAGATATTAGTTACTTAAGTGTGAATATAATGTATAAAAATAATATTATACACTGCGAAATTAAAAATATTTGTTAAACATTTCAATATATTGTTTAGTTTAAAAGACGGTGGTGATCGAATAAATAATAATCTCCTAATCCTTTAAAATATATTTTTTTTAATTTATTACAGATAACGACATGATTAGTAAAAACACGCGAAGAGAAAAGGATTTTATATCTTTTTTATACTTATTTTTTTTTCAAAAATTAGGTCTGCGCCAAGAGATTGAATTTCGTTGATTTTTAGTAATTACTAAAAATAAAAATCTAGCAAGAATAGGAAATTGTTAAAAGCAGCACAATTGTTGAAATATTTGAGTCTGCTGGGTGAGTTAACATTATAACGTCTTTCGACATGCATAGATTATATTTTAATGGTCGACAAATTCAGTAATTTGTTAGTTTAAAGTTCATGTCGTAAGTGAAAGTAAGAAACGGACAATATGTAGTACTTACTGTGTGTTTGTTTGCGATATATCTTTTATTTTGCTACCATCTTTAGAAAGACTTTTAATCCAAGCATTAAGTATTTAAGTATTAGTTTTCGTTTAACTTGCCTAATGTTCTGTATTCAAGATATTTTTTAAAATCATTTCTCTATTATGAAGTATTCTGTTATTTGTCGAGGTTCTCCTGCCTAGGCCTAGACGAAGACTTTTAGTTCACTCAACTCAAATAAGGAAAATCCTGTCGATAAGGACTTTTCCAATTCTGCTTAAATTTCTACAGAAAATCAAGTTATGGGTCTATGGTTAACCTACATGGTTATGGTGTGACGTACCTACTGGTTATGAAAGTACATTTTGCAGCTGATAATTAAATTCTATCAGATTTTTTACCGGATGTCACAGCTAGGCGAGTAGCGACTGATGTCATTAGCTATTATTTAATATATTTTTTAAATATTTAAATGCAGACGACCTGATTTATAACTGCGTTATTTCTATGCTAAAGGGAGGACCTATATATTTTCTTAACATTAGTGGTCAATGGTTGGCTTAGCAGCGTACTAGCGCGTTTATGCATTAGGCCGAGAGTATAAAGAGAGACAAGGACCACATGTATCTATGCACATGGTGCATGCCTCCGTCAGCTACCTATTAGTTCCATGGTCACTCTTACCATATTATTTTTGAAAAATACTTTAGTTCAGTTTATTAAAGAACTGTCTTTTTCCCAACAATCCGGAGACGAATTTAAACTTACTTTCATTTTTCAAGCCAATTCTAAAATCTGCGTTTTCTTCGTCGCGCTCTAACTTTCGTTATTGGATTAAACTCCAAATGAAATATCCCGCGTTCATAAATAATTCTATCCTATGTAAAACTTTTTCACAAGTTTTCCTTTCGTCCTATACACCTCCCCAAATGTTGAAACTTATCCTTATCACTAAGGATAAGGATTATATATGTCTGGATATCTCCGGCTTCAAACTCTTTAACTAATAATAACTATTTGACTGCTGAATTTTATATTTTGGGTTGGTGGTTACCTGAACCCCGCGGGTAGAAATAATAGAACCATTCGGTGCACAGGCGAATTGTAACCACAACAGTAAGTTTATGTCGTTTCGTTTAAGAATTTTAGTAATTTGCTGTTTTTTTAATTTTGTATAATAACACTGAAATAAAATATGGTAATGGCAACAAAAATATAGTTGATATAGTGACAGCAATATTTTTTATTAGAGGTACACATCGGTCATTGTTAAACTTACTTGGTTGCAAGTATCATAATTTTCTAATATCTGTATTTCTCAATCTGAGTACCATAATTTTGGTAAGTACCAAAAGTAACATATTTTTTGCAAACTGCAAATTTCACGATCAGTTATTCAGTCACACCGCCATTTTGATTTGAATCATTGTAAAATAAAATGGTAACAAGTAAAAACAACAAGATATTATGGTTGCTGCTACCAAATTTTCAGGTCATGTCGTTTTATTTAGTTAGCTGTTCACCCACGACGCCATATTATTTTGTAATCAAAGCAAAATGTTTTTGCTAAAAGAACAAAAAATATATATCGATAATCAGTCTGTAAGTGCAATTATGTGATATGATTACACTTATGTTCGATTAGCAAATTTCTTGCTGCAGGTGCAAAATTTTAATCAACCAAACGTTTTGCAAAAATATTTTTTCAGTGTATTAATGACTCTTTCTGTTATTAATGACCTTATTAAAATATCATACTTAGCGTTACTGCGCTTAAATTTCCTTTCATTATGAAATAAATATCTGAACTTTTCCCTGCTTTGTATTCGTTCATATAAAAATTGTAAAAAATTAAAACCACCATTTTTTTTATCTGGGACCTTTAATCGGCAACGAAACCACATACTTGCGCGTGTGCTGACCGAAAGATAAATGCAGTTTATCCCCACCAGTAGTTACCAGTAGCTGACGGTTAACTTTCGGGCGTTCAAAGTGAAACTTAACCAAAGATGGTGAGGAAGAGATTTACATGGCTTCTTTCCGAAGGCGCCTTTGGCCTGCGGATATAACAAATTACTCCGAAACCTTACATTTCAGGATCTTTTCACAATTACCTAATTCATAATTATTTATTAGTATTATAATTATTTTGGTAAATGAGGGTGTCAAAATAGAAAAAATAAAATGTGTGTACTACCAACTTATTTGTCTATTTAAAGTATTATTAATCTGTTCTTATATTATATGTCGGACACGGAACATTGGTGTGATTAAATTTTTATATATTTATGGTATCTTCCACCTATTTTTGCAAGTAAAAACCCGTATTTCTAATCTATTGTCCATTTTAACTTTTCATTAGCGAAGTGTGTAATCATATGACTGTCATTAACGAGATTTTCATTTTCTCTACAGTTTACAACGAAAACGAATTTTCAAAAATAATAACAAAAAACGTTTTACGTAGGTTTTTCATTTTATTGATATCTTCATAAATAGTAGGCAAAACTTACAAACTACGGGTTCTACAATAATATGTTTTTGAATTAATCTTTGATATGAATTTAATGAAGATATTCTATTAGTTGATTCAGAAACCATTTTTATACATTTTCAATTAAAAGTGATTCGATCAATGATTATATTCGATAGCTTGTCGTTTCCAGTAAGAAGAATAAATTATTATAACAATAGTTTCTTAATTTATATTTTGTAAATATTTTATCTAATAATATAACACTCATACTCGTATATTTCGAAAATTTTAAAATGTAATTATTATAATTAAGACACAAATCAAAAAGAGTCCAAAGATTTTTTCCATCGTTTTCAAAATTGATGACTTGACCAAAAATTATTTATTTATTGTCATTGTGTTTTAAGAATAGTTATATATTTTTGTATTTTTATTATTCTATGATTACCTAATATTAGTATAATGACTAGGTAATAAAATTTTACAAATTCATGAAATGTATAGATAAAAATTTGAAATATTGTAAAATACGATTTTATTATCTTGCTATGGTCTCATTGTTAGAAATTATTGTCATTTTCAATTTTTTTTTTTGGAATATATTCACAAATAGTTTTAACTACATATATTTGTCTTGCACAGCTTCTAAGGATATCAATAATTTACAATGATAAGTGAAGGAGATATGTTGAAATTCTTCACTCGTCTGGTTTCTTACAACAGTTAATTATGCCTTTGACGCAATTTTATATGTTTATTTTCTTGCTAATTAAAAGGCGATTAAGTATCCATCTTAATCATATGCGAAATTTCTGCGAATACCTAAACTTTATTGAAAACGCACCCATAAATCCAACCACAAATTTAAAGATGCGCTTACAACGTTTTCCTGTATGTATGTGGCTATAATCACCATAATATGTTTCATCAAAATTTAAATGGACTCTCCAAGATTTTCAACATTTCTAAAATTACTCTTTCCAAAAAGTTAAATAATATATTAAATATACATCTGGAATCTTGGACTTTACGTTTTGAAAAATATGTATTTCTTTTAAAGCTTCGGTTGAATCTGATAGGTTTCACGTCCTTAAGGATTTTTAAATCCCAACAAGAAAGTTATTTATTGACTGTTTTGTCAATTATTATATCTTCCTAATATTTATAAAGCTTATTTCTTTAAATACATGTGTTAATAAGTTGTCAGGCCATTCTCCACCGTAAGCTTTAGTTGTGGGCATAATATCTGTATGACTGTAGTTTTTAGATTAATTAATATTGTTTTTTGGTCTCAACAGATACATCTGTTGAGACCAAAAAACAAGTGAAAATTGAATGGCTATACATTAAAAACAGGCTGTAATATCTAAACAATTTAAACAATAATATAATATAATGTATGTATATAAACACACATAATTTTATAATTCGCCAATGATTGGATAATTATGGAAAAGAGATAGTTAACATTAAAAGTCAACATAAAAACTTACTTTTTAGCATAGAATGCTTCTAGCGTACTGACTGCTTCATCATAAGAACTGAAAGTGGTGAAGATAATATAAATCAGCTTTTCAAACATAAGTTCATTGTATTGTTAATTTCATTGCGCAATAAATAACTAAAAGCAATGAATATTATGTTATTGTTGGATGTGAAACATAAACTCAGTTCTTGTAAAGGGAGTATTCTTTGGCCAACAATATTTGTATATGATCAGGGTCAGATACCCAAGGGATAAAAGTATTCATTGTTCTACCACAAACCCCGACATACATTGGAGAGCGACCCCTCAAATATTACACGTAGGTTCCTAATTTCTATTCTGCAAAATTCTAGGATAATTTTTCCTGAGCAGAATATTGTCAAGCGCTGGAATAACTAAATATCTCTTATCGGCAGCGCTGGGTATAGCTTGTGTTCCGAAGGTTTGCAGGAGTGAAAGCAGTTCGCTTTTGGAAGTTTCGCAATCTTGGAGCGTTTGCAGGAAGTCGTCGATGGCTCTTTCGAAGTAGAGGTCTTCGTCGCCGACGGTCTCGGCAGGGTCGCCTAATCGTCCGGGTCCTCGACCTCCTTGTTCCGGGTGAGCAGGTACTGGCGGCGGCGATACGTCGGCGTCGATTGGGTTGACCTTTCCGCCGTCGGGGTCATCGAAATACGACCTGGCGATGGAAACACCGTTATGGCAATCTCGTCTTGGGTTTACATTAATTAATATGGAAGTCTAACCACACCCACTCCTTCCAAAAAATTCCTTTCGACACGCCAAAAGGCAGGAGTAGATTTCACCGCATCAAAGTGGGGAATGGGTGAACTCTAACCGTACGAACTTGTATCAAACATTTTTCCCCACCCCTAGGATCATTGGCTGGGACTATCAAAAAAGTTTACTTAGATATGTTTTAGGCCCTTATTTGAGGAATAATAAAAAAAAAAAATTAATTCGATATCTTATATACAAAGAAAGTTATAGCAATAATTCACCGTTTCAAAATGTACTTTTGAAAATTAAAATTATAAAAAAATTATAATAATATAAGTAATATGTTTGTAGTCCCATTATTTAATCAAAAATTATTCAAGAAATGGAAAAAATATATTTTATCATAACTTAAAGTAAAAAGAAGTACGAAGAAGTAAGAAGTAGTAAGTAGTATCTCTTCAAATACGTTACTAGTAATTTCTGAAAGAACAAATAGTTTTCGGAATCACAAAATAACTTACCCAATTCAGCCAATCTTTGTTGTGGGATATTACCTTAAAAAATAGGAAAAATTAGCATCTCTACTCAAAATGACAGCCAACTACAAATGTTAATACTAAGTTCTTAGCCATGCGTCTAGATAATATAAATATTTCTACGATATATTACTCGATTGCTCATCACTACTATTTGACACTCTAACATAGGTTAATGAATAAACTAAATTAAAGCATCTTTCACGAGATTTTTTTCCAAACCCAAAGACTTTGAAAGTTAGAGTTTCATTTTTATTTAGATAATTTTGAATATAAAGTTGGTGTAGTCTTAATAGTAAGAAAATATTCTAAATACAAATAAAACTACACTTTTCATGCGTTCATTACACAAATTTAAATTGTTAAACGTTGTATTTTAATTCAAAATGCTGCTTCCAATAATCGACACAAAGTGTCCGTCAAACTACATAAGAGGCGAAGGTTATCCTACACATTCCCCGAAAGCAATAAAATTCAAACAGACGCTGGTGTGTAAGGAATTTCCAAATAACTGTTCGTCTTATAGCTTCGAAATGTCAAGCAGCAATACAGTTCGAATGTTTGTTATTTCTATAGAGAATACTTATAAATTCCACACTTTCATTATTCAATGTTTTGAGAAATATATAATGGCGGAGAAATTTGATAGTATTCAAGTTGATAGGCACTATTAAAATTAAATATAAAATATTTTATAGTAAAAAAACAATTAGTGATTTATGCAAAGTAATCGCTTCATAAATACACTCAACTCAACACTGAGATCTCAACTAAATACTGCAATTTGAAATAACAAGTTATAATTTACTAAATCGATAAGTAATACCGAATTTAACATAAATACTATCACAAAAAAGAAGAATAATTAAGATAGTCATATAGGTACAAAAAAATATAATTAATTAAAAAAAACTATATTAAAAAGACTAATAAATTAAAAATATATAAGTTTACTAAAATGATATCTGTGCGGCATAAGCTAATAACATCGACAAGTTCTAACATGTAGGTACCCATTACATCTAAACATCAACACGCATCATATTTTGTCAGCATCTTCGAGTACTCTACGCAATATTACTTTTCTGAATAAAGAAGGTAATTTTTGATAGGTTCATACCCCAAAAAAAAATGTCTCAATGACATTAAAAGTAGTTAATTTTTTTCTTAATATTCTTTTTTGTTATTTTTTTTTTCTTTTTTTTATCATTTGTCCGAAAGAATTTCGTTCACTCGAACATACATATTTAAGAAAGCGATTGGCAAAAAATACGTTTCAGTGTCTTTTCTCTCACAAATTACCCCCTTCGTTCAGATTGGTATCTCGTACTCTTAGAGCGTTCTGTTTTGAAGCAGACAGAACCTGCTCGGAACGGATCTTCCCGATCGGCTGAATCTGCTGCGAGAATATCGGAAGCTGGGCAGCCAACCTAACCTGGCCAGCGAGCCGATGTGGCGCTTGGCTGGACCTGACCTCGGAGCGTCCGCGCGGTAGGACGAGGGCCCCCGGAACCAGCCACCTCTCGCTACAGATCCTGGAATAACCTTTAATACTTCATCTGCTGCTAAAGAGCTTTACTCATTATATTTATGATTCCAAATATATACTCTGATTGGATTTTACTAGGCTTTTCCAAGTGCTAGTGTTATGAAAAAGTTATATAAAGTAAAAGTTAAATTTATTTCAGTTTTAAAAAAATTAAATCTATATTTTGGTAACCCTTTTTATATCATATACCTATAGCTACTCGCACTTATTCGATATACTTACAAAGTGATAAAAATCGATACTCGTAAAACGTGAAATAAAGGTCCAGGGATCTATTAGGTAAAGAATTTTCTAAAATTCAACTGCGGAAAGATATAATATGTGCGCTTTAATATCAATACTGGATTTTATATATAAAAAAGAGGATTTACAATGAAATATATGTTTTCCGCTATTTTTAAAAATATTATAAATCTTTTTTAAAAAAAGTTATAATATAAAAAGCAAGCTTACCAAGGAACCTCTTTTGTTCAGTTTCATACTGATCGTTCAACTCAGCCAGGAGGTTTTCGTACTCAAAGCCGTTTGCATTTTGCATTACGGGTAGAGGATACTCATCCGTGTTCGCCCTGAAGATGCTTCTCTTCGACCTTTTGCCTCCTTCGTGAGCTTTCAGAGATGCCAAATTTCTTTTATCATCATAGGATTGAGGGCTCGCTTCTTCATCTTGAACCACAATGTTAGCATGATTCGGTAGAGACCAATCTCTTGCCAGAGCCCCAATATTTCTCTTACCCTCATATCCCGTAAACGGGTACCTTGACCGTGCAATAGAAGCTATATTGCGTTTTCCGCTGGAACTGGTAGGAAGACCATTCTTCATCAGTGCTTGAACATTTCTCTTATCATAATCATTATCGAAATAAGGACTACGAACGCCAACATAGCCATCTCGGGCAATAGACCCAAGGTTTCTTTTGTAAAATGGATATCCCTTACTCTGAGCCAAGGATCCCAGGTATCGTTTGTCTGCGAGATTGTAATAACCACTTCTAGCAATGGATCCAATATTGCGTTTATCTTCATATCGTTTGCCCTGTAAGTAACCATTCCTCGCCATGGATTCCAAGTTCCTCTTATAACCTGTCTGTAATAAACCTGACCTGGCCAGAGAAGCCAAATTCCTCTTTTCTTCCTCAACCTCCTCTTCGGGTGACTGCAGCGTGGGCAGCTGTCCGTTCTTGGCTAATGTAGCTATGCTTCTTTTCCCGTCGTCGCTGGGTCTGTAAAACCCAGATCTCATCAAAGAACCGATGTTTCTCTTAGGGACCAGACCATTTCTCGCCAAAGATGCCAATGATCTCTTGTCAGGGCCGTACTGTGATTCTTGTGTCAGTAAACTGTCATCGTCTAGCATGTCGTATTCAGGATTTTCTTTCGCGTTAATAAGCCTTATTAAATCTTGCCGCAGGGCTTGGACCTATAAAACATTATAAACATACTGTAACACTGCTATTTAATGTAAAACCATAGGTGAACGAATTATATAAAAAATTGCTCTTGAACATTTTTATTTCAATCATTTTGGAGTTCGCGTGCATATACGAACATCCGCTACTAAATGCTGATGCGGAGGTCAGCATTTCTCTGCACGGGGCCGGAACCCTGGGGCATTATGCTACGGCACACGGCACGGGGATCCTACAAAGTCCCCAAAGAGTCCGTTACAGGCATATTGAAAATATTTAAAAACTATTATAAATTAAATACCTTTTGACCTCTATAATATAAAATTATGGTTTCTTTAATGATTAACCTAATAAATTCTGTGTGAAATTCGTATTTTTAATCCAATAAAATGTTTTTAATTAGTGTTATGATTGTAGATTTAAGACATCAAGTTTATGTAATTGGTATCTCCCAATAAGTAAGATATACAAAGCCATATTTACAAAATGATGAATTTGAGGGTATGGATACCTGGAGTGATGAGGAATACTGATCGGGCATCAGGAGACTCTGGAGAAGAGCGTCTATGCTGCAATCAGTTCTGGGGATGGCATCCGAATCGTCTGGCCGAACCTGTGACAACAAAGAAGAAATAGATGAAAAATAAACTAAGCTGCCAAAAACCGCGTAGTCTCTCTAGCGGATAAAAAAAAGTTTTAAGACATGCCTACCTTCATGTTTCTATTGCTATAGGTACCTAAACATAGTTTCTTTTTGAGTTGATGATTTTTATTGATCACAAACGATTCAACTTTTGTACAAAGATTTGAGAGTTGGGCGAAGCGTTTACGGCGCGGAATGGTCCAAGAGTAGCACAGCAAAGAACTCTGACGTCAAAACAGAGATCTGTAATTTATTCATCAATCTGACCGAACCTACCTTCTAGCACGTCATTATGATTCCCTTCAAATTTTTCAAGTCTCACTAAATCATGGGGTTTTCGATTGAAACCTCTGTTTCCGCTCGCATACAAAATCGATTTCAATGTTGACTGTACTTGTACACACAATAGCCTCATTTTCATAAATGAAAACACAATCTTAAATATAACTTATGTTAAGTAGATAAGTACTTCAATAAAGTGTAGTAAGTATTTGAAAATACCTGATAAACGAGTATAACCGTTTTCTATGAAAGGTTCCTTGCGGTTCGTTTGGTATCTATTAAATTATATTTTTATGGTAAATAACTTTTCCTTGTTGTAAAATGCCAATTTTATTTTACAGTTTTGTTATTCAAAGGGAAACTAAATATTATTTATGTATAATATTCAAACTTTATATTCCTTGATGATATAATAGAGATCTCATTCATTTCATATTAATATAATATTCTCACAATATAATATTTTCCAGAAGTAAGCCACCAGACAGTTAAAGGTTATAAAGGTCTAAATAAATTGAGTTGATTTTCAATATGTCTAAATTTTTTTCAAAACAACATGTAACAAAAAAGAATAAGTTGCTATTTGCATTTGCCATATATGATTATATAAGTACATAAATATTTGAGTGACAATCTAATTTTAGTTCTATCTCATATATATATATATATATATTTGCAAAAAATTTCAATCCTTAAAATATTAAAAAGCATTCGTATTTTCCAAATGTCAGTACTGTCAAACTTTTATATATGTTAAACTAAAGGTGTTTACCTATTTTAACATAGAAATCATCTAATTAACGGTATTTAAACAATACATTTTACTATTTTACTATATCTTAACGATTTGCACGTAATGTGCATTTATTTTACACTTTTCTTTTCTTTTTAGCCATGACGACTCATTTTCATATAAACTACGTTGAACGTAAGTTATTCTTGTAAATATCCATTAAACCATTCACTTCTCATTCATTATACGTCATATTCGTTACATTTTCACACTTTTTTTCATAATTATTGTTTAATTTTTAAATCATTTATTCACTACTTTAATGAAAGTTTGACCGTATTGCATATCGCACAGATAGGTAGGTGAGAGTGAAAGACTTTCATAAAATACAGGCCTGTATTTAAACCAGCGTGCATTACCTCAAGCGATGCAACTATCTGTGCTTTCGGTATTAATTTTTCTTTGAACATTCTGGCTATATATTTTATTTGCAAAAAATTTCAATCCTTAAAATATTAAAAAGCATTCGTATTTTCCAAATGTCAGTACTGTCAAACTTTTATATATGTTAAACTAAAGGTGTTTACCTATTTTAACATAGAAATCATCTAATTAACGGTATTTAAACAATACATTTTACTATTTTACTATATCTTAACGATTTGCACGTAATGTGCATTTATTTTACACTTTTCTTTTCTTTTTAACCATGACGATTCATTTTCATATAAACTACGTTGAACGTAAGTTATTCTTGTAAATATCCATTAAACCATTCACTTCTCATTCATTATACGTCATATTCGTTACATTTTCACACTTTTTTTCATAATTATTGTTTAATTTTTAAATCATTTATTCACTACTTTAATGAAAGTTTGACCGTATTGCATATCGCACAGATAGGTAGGTGAGAGTGAAAGACTTTCATAAAATACAGGCCTGTATTTAAACCAGCGTGCATTACCTCAAGCGATGCAACTATCTGTGCTTTCGGTATTAATTTTTCTTTGAACATTCTGGCTATATATTTTATTTGCAAAAAAATTTCAATCCTTAAAATATTAAAAAGCATTCGTATTTTCCAAATGTCAGTACTGTCAAACTTTTATATATATATATATATATATATATATATATATATACCTATAATAAACATACCTACATTGCTTTGCTACTATCGTAAAACAGTAAATAATAATATAATATTTCTTAATAAAGTCAAAACTGTTCAATATGTCCTAATAAATGACCCACTGGAAAATTGCCTCTCAAACTAAACAAATTATTTTTCATCCGCTCTTTATGCTATGCTAGTATGCATTTCCGAGCCGCCATCTCCAGGGAGACCAGCGAACTGGGCGAGGATGCAGATGACCGCCATCTTGTCATCCCGTGACACTTTAATAGCTTTTCCAGCTCGAAGCGAGACTTTCAAGGAAACGACTTTGGCGCTTCTACCAGGGACGGACTCTCTAGTTTATGAACTAAAAGTAAATATTTATAAGGAGCCAAGTAGATACATTCCTTTCGTGTGTAAAAAAGGCCCATATACGTACATTTTAAACAAACATATTTTCGAGGAACAATTTTTAGACATCTATCTGGGATATAATGGTAATATTTTTTACAATGTGTTATTCGCATTGGTCATCAGCATACAGCAGCATTAGCTCTCATCTCTTCTCATCAGCATATGTGTTTAGTCCAACCTGCTTTCGAATATCACAGTGTCTGAAAACAGAACCAAGCAGGGCAAGTAGACTTCTTCAGAGTGTCTTCAGGCGATTTGTCTGATTCGATAGTCTCTCAGAAATTATTGGCTCAGCTACGGTAGGTACCACTTAACATGAGGCGTTCTGTAAGCCAACTTCCTAATTCACGTAAGGATAAATCTACTTGGTTTAAAATTAGCTCTCAACTAGATAATCCAACATACAGCGGATGGCTAAAATAAATCACTTTTTTAGGACTAAGAATGATGGGTTCAATTATTTTCCAATTGTAAATGGAATACCCTTCAAAGGCCTATTTTTACTCCCTTTCACTAAACAAGGACTTTGTTAGAATAAACTATAACGAGACTACTTTATAAATAGTTTTATATGATATCTAGAAACATAAGTCAAAAATAAAAGACAGGTGTTATCGTTTTAAATTTTCTTTTATTGGTTATCAAAAATAAAATCTTACACAACAATATATTTTTCAAGTTTGATATTTTTTTGTTAGTAGTAGTTAGCAGTTCAAAATAGTGTAGTTTATTGACATGACATTCATAGTTTTTCTAAAATGAATATTTTAGCAAAGGGGCACTCGAGGGTTGTTTTGATATACGAGTATATTGCTCGGGCGCTCGACAGGATATATAAAAGCAATTATGGACTTTTTACGTATTAACTTTACATATAATATATATAAGGTAGTGTTCTTTGGTAGGATCTTGAATTCGTCGGAGTCGAAACCGATTAAAAGCCTAAATTATAATACTTAATATATTCGAGGCCCTGGCCCCGGGGTGGCCCTGTCGTTAACAAGGGCGCAGTGTAAATTACATTTTTGTGACATCCCTCATTTCGATAGCAAATTGTTTGGCGGCTTCCTCGGGAAGAAGCTGTCATGAGAGAAGAGTTGATCTTCCTCATCAACAAGAAGCGTCCTCCATCGAATATATGAAGGGTTTATTCGGGCGTTAAATTGAAGCGTGGCGTGGACAGACACACATTTGGCTATGGAAAAGTACGAAATTTCTTTTTAAATATTATGTATCTGCACTTTACCTAGTTAATCTGCAGATCAGAGTATTCTAAAAAAATGAGAGAGCTAGACAAAAGTCTTATTCTAATTCTTTCTTTTTTCGCCCTCCCCTCCCCCCACTCGTCGCGTCATGTGATCGCTATGTAACCCTAAATGTCACTAGTTTTTGATTGCACCAATAAGTAATCTATTTAGTGTCGTAGTTTTTAAAATATTGTAACTATTGTACTTATTTAGTTTAAATTAAGTTAATTTCATTAGGGTGCAGTTTTAAAACTATTTAACTACTTAACTTAATATTGTGAAAGTTAACGAAAGAAAATTGCAAATACAGTTAATTTTAACAATCAAGTCACGTTTTATTAAAGAAAAGATGCTATTATGTTCACATTTACATCGCTTGGTCGTTAATCTGTAGATTATCCAGGGCATCTGCAGGATAACCAGGTAATTTGCGAAGCAATACCATTTTTCGAACTTTGACGTACTCGAGTAGTTAATCTGCAGAGTAAAGAAATATTCCGTGCATGGACTGTTTTACGATTATTAACTGTAACATATTGACAACTAAACATATCTTCGAAGTACTTCGCGAGGTCATTGACCGACTTCAAGTCATACGTTCAACCGCTTTCTCCAAACATTGGTCCGATTTCTAATTCGTTTTAATTGGGAAATATATTTTCCCTGATTTATGTTTGATTGTTGATATTGATCAACCCCCTAGAAGAACATCAGTGAATTTAAATACACCCTGTATACTGAGTACTAACTACTGCTTGGTTCGGGAGATATGTTTGCGCGTCCATCGATTAATCATTCATTAAATCAATTAGGGCAACTTCGTGCTATATAAGCAGTTGTCGGAAATCACAAAATGTCCTTTTGTCTTCGAAGAGTTTGAAAATTAAGGGCGAAGGAGATTTATGCCTTCGGCGCACAGCTCGTCTCATCTCGCCGCCCGGCAGATTCCCTCTCGACATCCCCTCGACAGATTCCCTCTCGACATCCCTCTCGCAGAAACAAACGCGAAATGTGGAAATCGAATAATTAAATCTGTACGGCCGCGGCGATTAAACCAAACGATCAAACAGCCAAATCTGCCATTAATATAATCTAAAATTGACCCATAAAATATTATTGATGACTCAACGTTAAACGGCCTTAGCACTAACTACACGCACGCTGCTAAACTTAAAAGTGACCACCAAACCTTAGTGACGATTCAAAAACATTTCTAAAAAATATTTTATTAGAAGGCTGTGACAAACTCCAAGCTAACATAATTAGATTTTAACAATACTACTATTAACTACTAAAATAGAAATAATCTTTTATTGAAGACGAGATTTTTCCACAGAAAATGCAAAACTTTCTCCTACCCTAGATCACGTCAGTCTATCAAGTATATTTACAAAATAGATGAACAGGCTTTAACAAGTGGTAAGGAATATAAAGATTTAAGAGTAATTAACAATAGAAATTTAATATTTAATTTGCTTTAATACCTTTTGATATTTATTGATTAAAAGATATTGTTAAAGATATAAACGATCTTGAAAACTTTGCCCACTTCAATACGTTTATCCCTGTCTGAGCGCTGTCAATTTACTATAGAAGTACTATAGAGACGGCTGTCGACGGCTATCATTGTGATGACGTCACAGGCAGTGTCCGGTGTCTACGCTTTTGAAAATTAATTAACTGCCCGACTTGACGGACAGCTGGGTGCTTGGGCACACGGGCACACGGGGACATGGGCACACGGGGACACCTAAACAACACGACCACAATTATTACATTCATACCCAAATGCTATATACCAAATTGTATTATCTATTGTAGACTGTGGACAAATATCACTTTTTTTGGTACAATGAATATAGCTTCTTCTTTAGTACAGACATCGTCTAGAAAAAAGGCGGGGTCGTATAATCATATAATATCCATATTTGTAGTGTATGTATTATAAAATATTATAATTTATATTATTTCTTTGTGATATAATCCGTCATGTAGAATTTTCTTTTTATTTGAATATTGATAAGGGTTTTTTTTTACTTTAGTGGCTAAGATTAATGTTAAATGTTATGTATTGAAATATTTTGTTAGAGTACCGTCTAAAAATAAATAAATAAATTATTATGTACGGAACCCTCTGGCGTAAACAATGTTGACACTGTTGTTATAGAGTTTTTTTGTTTGACCTCAAGAGGTCGTCGATCTATGATTTGTCGACCAACTGCGCAATGTAATAATAACTTTCCTTAGGAATCTCCGAGGAATGCCGCCTAAATTCTCCGAAAAAAAGTTTCCGCTAAGAGTAACAGGAATGTTTCATTCAGTCTGAAAGAGGTCGAAGTTCCGAAGAAGTGAAAACTTTTTCAATATCAATGATTTTCAATTCAATGTCTTCTAAGAGTACGATTTTGGTACTCTTAGAAAGGACAGCAGTCCTTTCAGTATATCTTTTGCAAATTAGTTTTTTACGATGTTAAGAACTACCCTAAAAGCATTAGGGAATCTACCTTAATTGCTATTTTCAATCAGTCGTCAATCGTCTCGAATAATATTTTCTTGCTTCTTCCTAATTCTACATCCTTACCTTATAATCTTCTTAACATTGTCAAAAAGCCGAAAAATACGGCCAAGCGTCAATGTATTCCAAACTACTATCAATCCTTACATCTTTTAGGCTAAAACCATATTTTCATTCGCGGTTTGTAAAGTGTTATAGATAGATTTATATAAACCCGTTTTCTATCCATAGTTTAGAATAGTTTTAGAATTTTACACATTCTAAATTATATTCACTTAACGAAATAATCGATAATTGTAAATTTTGCTGAATATTTTTTATCGTTTTTAAATGAACTAAGATGCGATTGTTAGTTAGTATTGTATAAAAAATTATTTATTTATTGTACATAATTAATTTGACAAAAAAATATAAATGTAGTAGTAGAAATCACAGTTATAAATGAATATTATAAATGCACAGGGAGCGATTAGCACTGCTACATTTTGTGCCCTGCCTTCTTTACTAGACTATGTCTGTACTAAGGAAGGCAGTGTTATATTGAGCTACAACTGAGAATGTCAAACCGTCAATACACCTATAGAGAAATATAAAAATGTATATTTGTAAGAAAATAAATTAAAATTAAAATATATAAATATATATATATATACAATGTTGTCGCATTTAATGTTTATGTTCAGACAAATATGTCTATATATATAGTTGGATTAAAATAAAAAAAAAATACATAATGAGTATACTAACAGAGCTCATGCATATTTAAGAAATTTAGACTATATACATACATACAATACTAATATTTTTTATTTATAACTATATATTTGCATTTCCATATGTAATCTTTTATAGTTCGGATATTACCTAAGAAATATAATAATAAAGATGGTCAATAAGATGTTAAAACAAAATGTTTAATAAATCAGCAGATTCTTGTCTTCCTTTATCTATCAGCCATATGTTAATTTTTTTCGAAAAAATCTTCAGGTTATATAATGTATTTATTGAATTAAAAATAAATACAAATGGTATTCCAATTATACTTCACTTTCTCTAGAATTGCCATGTGTGAGAAGATACTGTAAGAATTTTAAACCTCTTTAGATTATTGGGAGGCAAATATCATTTAGAAATAGAAATGCTGAAAGCTGTCCAAAAAAAAATAATTGTCGCCATTTTAAATATTTAATTTTGGAGAATTTTACCATAGAGTAATAAGTAAATTTGAGATTTCCGTGTCGACGGGATGTCCGTTTAATATATCTTCATTATACTATGCATAGTAAGTTTCCTTATATATATATACCTACTCCCACGGCTGTTTAAATAAATATATATTTTAAAGGAAGGAAGGTCGACATCGACCGCATCCCTTTTTTGACCCATTACCTCTTGTAGAGTATTTCTCTCCAATTTAGCATTTGTCCTGATTTAAAACCTTCATTCTGCATATTTTTGCATAATTCAAAATGTTTTACAGGGCAGTTGCCCGAGCGCGGGCATGGATGGGTTGGGAACCCCCCTCCCGTTAACAGGACGGGACCCTTTCAGTGGCGTAACGGTATACTCGTATGTAGGCCCCCGGCGAGATTTCAGAATTCGAATTGAGCTGGGCCCTACGGCCCTCTGTTTGTGCGGCCCCCTCCCCCCACCGCAACCGCAAACACGCCGGGGGTATCCTCACGCCACTGATCCCTTTTAAGTTTTGTTAAATATGAAATAAAATAAAACAAGACGACGCTCTTATGGTATTAAAAAACCTCAAAGATTTCTATGTACCTAGTAATAGGTATTATCCTCCCTGCCCCCTCCCCCCTGCTACCCACGCACTCTGTTACTACTAGTGAAATTTATATCTTATGAACATTCATATTTATATCTTCAGCACCTCTAGAAATATATGTAAAAAAAAAGAAACATATTAGCCTATTATGAATAATAAATGCGAAAAAAAAAAATATCCCAAATTTATTATATTTTATAACAGATGGTGTAAATTTGATCAGAGCGCGAATTGCGATAGCTACCGTTAAGGCGCACGGCAAGTAAAATTCTCGTAAAGGGTACATTTTTTTCCCGGTGACGATTAAGATTTTGATACAGTTTCTCAACAAATAACATTAGAAATCGCAGGACCAATTAGCTGTTTTTTGTCGGGAATGGTTTGGGATACGGTGTATTCAAATACAGGTATTAGTAAATTACCGATAAGGAAAGAAAAATATGTGGAAAGTATAAAGAGGATTACGAAGATTATTAAAAGGACCTGTCAATAGTCATTGACTAAAGCAGAGGTTCCCAAATTTTTCCATGTTTTTCGGTTTTGGGTAGAACCCTACTTACCTGATATTGATTTTTTGTAAATTTCTAACTGTAGTGTAGCGTATTTGTCTCCCATTCGTATTTATAGAGTGACGAATTGAACAAGTCAGTGCAAGTTCGCGAAGCTCTGAGACTGCGCGTATGCTTGTAACAAGATGATACTGGTATATCATTATGTGCAGGGTTTTAAACGTTCAAAATGTATTGCGACCACAAAGCGAATGCCTGCATCCTACAACTTACACAATTTTATAAAGATATATATAATAATTTTGTTACTTGATAGGTACTTTTATAAATAATGTATAGGTCTTTATATTATAAGATTGTATAATGTAAGTAAATAGGTACTATCAGTGTATGTCGAGATGCACTATCGTAGACCCCTATTTTCATTTCATGGACCCCGTAATTTTTTATTTTTCTCTGACGTAGACCCCTTGCAGGTTGTCATAGACCCCTAGGGGTCGATATAGACCACTTTGGGAATCACTGGACTAAAGGGTCCTTGTATATTTTTGCTGGCATTGAACGGTATTGCGGCCGAGAAACCAGAAACATCGTTGACGCAATCAAGCCAAGCGTTTCTGAAACGATCTTAGTTGAAGGGTGGAATTTCACCCCCAAAACGGGGGTGAAATTCCACCCTCGGCTTCGCGGCATTCCTCGCCGGTTGTCGTTATAGCGGGTAGCCTTTCCGTAACAAATTTAAATTAAGCTGTAAATCGCGACGAAGAGCGTAGAGCGCATTATTTTAAGGACTCTGTTTACGGCGAAATTTATTTATTTATGTATTCAAGCACCTGCGTAACAAATTGAAATAATCCTTCTAAGCAAAAACTAAGATAAAAGCATGTTATGTTATGTTGGTTGATATGGGGGGCCACTTATGGTAGATACCTCTGTACTATAGATAAAGTTGAGTGTCTTTTTAGGTGCGATGGCTTTAATATCTTCATAACTATTAAGATATTTGCCTAGAAGCTAGTATCTTAAGTGTATGTGTAAGTGTTTCTAGGCCCTCTTGGCAAAGTCTGCACCTGTCGTCGGTCGATAGGCTTAATTTGTGCAGGACGTTCTGGTTAGTATCCTTAGGTGGTTCCGGCTTAACTTCAATAGTTCAGAGAGTCTCTTTTGCGAGATTCCTACTATGAGTTCTTTGGCTTGCTTTTGTCCGGGGATTTCTAGCTTTCATTTCTAGCCCAAATTTTGAGCAGTCAGCTGGTAGTGCTTTAAGGTAAAACCATATGTAAGCACTCAATTTTAAATCAAGGGCAGATTCTATTAGAGATATACACGGGTTGATTAACAACCTGGAACCATAAGGAGTATGGAAGCAATACAGCAGATCATTCAGTACCCCAGAGATAAATCTCTATTTCCTTTGCCCGTTATGGGGTGTTTATACTGTTCACTTCCTATGATAAAGGATTTCATTTCCTGGCCCGATGGAACTCAAATATTATTTATTTTATTTCACTTGTGAGTGCCAAAAGATTTTGTTAATATTATAGTCAGTCCTGGATAACCGTATAAACTGCGGCCAAGGGTGGCGGATAACTGAGGGACCTTTCACTTTTCAATACCTATGTAACCCACCTTTTGGAAAGGAGGAAGGTCGGTCGCAAATGAAGAGGTCTATATTTATGAAAAGTTTGAATCCGGCGCTGATAATACTCTTCTTTCAGTCAACGGTTATGAAAACAAACAGAACAAAACAAAACAATAACTGATAAAACGTATAAATATCCGTTTCATATCAGGGCTTTACACATTTGCTTAAAAAATAATTTTGCACATTTTATTTCCTAAGCCTCTAATGTCTTTTATAAGAGAGCTGCTCAACTATTCGTGGTAGTAGTCTAGTGGTTAAGGCGGACTATTGGCCTAAAGGTAGCGGGTTCGAATCCGCACATGGTCGTACTATTATTAACGCTTCATTACCACCATCTCCCATAGGCACATTTAGCCTAGTTGAAGAGGGCCCAAAATAATTGTATATGTCCCGGGTCATAATAATTATATTTTTAAAAAAAGCTAAATAAGATTTATTAGCAGTTCATCATTTATTATCTTTTTCAGAAATAAATTTGAGTTTTCAAAATCTGTCTTCACTTTGTTGATAACATAAGATCAAAGTAACTAAACATATTTTTTTTATGCTTAAATATCCAATGTTTAGCACATACCACCCACAGAAAAAAGCGTCTATATAAATCGAAATTAATATTTTTCCTTTGGCTTCGCCAAGGACCCACATTTATCCATTGCAAGGTTTTAAAAATACTGTTTTAAACAGCACTTAATTTTATATTATATACGCAGGACGTAGCCACTTATATTTTTTATAATGATGTTTTCCTCACTGGAACAAATCCAAAATTTATTTTTTAAGTTGTAGGCACTGAGAAAATAGCAGCTGCTGAGGAATTTCCGAACGTTTACTCACTCGTAACTGGCTAAGTGCTGACTTTACATAATCCGCAAAACAACGTTTCAAAAGCCGTCTAATCCTACATAAATATCCCTTTCATAAATAATATGATAGCGTTAAGAGGAAATTTTAAACGAATTAACATAAACAAAGATTGCTTAGTTAAACATAACATAATTCTTAAAGCAAACTTTTAGAAAACAAGATAATAAAATGAAAATTAATTATCTGTTTACAAATACTTTTCATTGCATAAATTATAAGCTAATTTCACTTTTATATGTTGTGAAAATAATTGTAGTTACTACAACAAAAGTCAACAGGAAATGCGTGTTTTTTATGAAAATTGAATTCACTAAATTTTGAGGAGCTCAATTCAGTTTGTTTTTTAGGTATATATATATGCATATATACCCGAACGCGGTAACGGAAAACTTCCAAAGTGTCTTTCGTAGCAGAGGGTGACTCTCGAGGCTAGGCTAAGGTCACTTGCTGGCACTAATTACATTTAGAGAGGTGAAAATTTGTTTCTTGGATTCAAACGCGGTAGCGTAATACGACCAAATAATATGCTAAACCACTTATGCTAAACATAAGATAAGATAATTTATTTCCATGAACAAAGTTATTGTACAGGAATGATAATTACATATTTGTACATACCGTTACATTTCAATTATAAAAAAAAAACAACAGAATAAAACAATAGAGAAATAAGAATAAAGAATACAATAATAACAAAAAAAAATAAAGAAATACATGAACAGAAGTTACATGTGCATTGTGTATACCTAATTTATCACTTAACTATCTAAATTCCTTAAAACTATAAATATTTATTTTTTCCAGAATATATTTCTTCAACCCAAGCTTAAACTCACGAAAATTATTTATACTTTTAAAGCTTTTAAAAGCATATTAAAATATCTTAAGCCTAAATAATGACATGTAGATTGGTTTATGGGGTGGTACGGGCTGACACAAATTGAACATAATTACTTTTATGACGTGTATTAAACTCATGAAAATCACTATGTTTATTGGCAAATATTTTATTATTATAAAAAAGGCAAATTGCTTCTAATATATATATATATACCATAAATTGTAAGTATGGCCAGTTGTTTAAAATAAGGTCTACAAGATTTTTTATTTGGGAGACCTAAAACCGCTCTGACTGCTCTTTTTTGAAGAAGAAATATATCCGAAATGTAGGGCGCTGTTCCCCAAACAAGTATACCATATCCCAAATGCGATTCTACGAGCGCATGGTATGCAGAAATAACAGTTTTAACATCCATGATCATTCGAATCTGTGATATGGCGTAACAGGCTGATGATAGTTTAGATCTAAGCTGTTCCAAATGTTTACACCAGTTGAGCTTATTGTCCAAGTGAATACCCAAAAATTTAACGTCATCCTTTACTTCAACAGAGTGTTGAAGTTCTATGTCATCATTTTTGAAATTAGTGAAATTTAGTACTACCGTTTTAGACATATTTAAAGACATCTTATTAGCTTTAAACCATTCATGCAGCTCATTGAGAGATGTATTGATTTTAATTAAAAGATCGTCAAGTTCATCTGCTACAACCACAAAGCTGGTGTCATCTGCAAACTGAATGATTTCTGATTGAGTTATATTCAGACTTAGGTCATTTGTATATATGATAAACAGTAATGGCCCGAGTATTGACCCTTGAGGAACTCCCATATTCATCAATTTGATGGTAGACAGTACAGAACATTCTTCGACTATCTTGAGGGTATGTCTTCATTAAATCAAGTGCAATACCTCTTATAGCATAGTGGTCAAGCTTTTTAATCAAGATGTCTAGTTAAACGCAATCAAAAGCTCTACTTAGGTCACAAAAGACAGCCGCTGGTAATTTTTTAGCATTTAAACAGTCGTGAATGTGACTAACGCATTTGACTATCGCTTTTTGGGTGGATTTGTTTTTCCTAAAACCAAACTGGTTTTCGGATAATATATCATATTTTGTGAAAAATTCTAAGAGTCTTGTCTCTATAACTTTTTCTAAGAGTTTTGAAAAGACACTTAAAAGAAAAAATTGTCTATAATTTTCAATATTTAATGAATCATATTGCTAGCTGTCATAGAATTCTGTTACATAATAATACAATTAAAACCTAATAAATCGAAAGAGCGTATTGTAATAATATCAGCAATAAAAATATAGTAAGTATAACAAAAAAACAACACTTAAAGTTAATGTCGTGAAAATTAGAAGGAATACTAGTTAGGTGACAAAACTAAGTTAAGCATTAAGTTTTGTTTTTAATTTTCTAAGGCAGGGAGAACCGTGTAGTGCTTGCTGTTATAATAGCGAGCTAACTACATATATACAAATAATATCAGTTATTTGTTCCCAAAGTAAACTTCCTTACCAAAATAATCAATAATTCGGGTACATTAATCTTATACATTGCAGAATGTCAAAATTAGACTCAACTGTTATAAATAGAATCATAAAAATGGGTATAATCCGATAAATATTTTTGAAAAGAATTGGAGAACTATACAACATAGAAAAACTCTCCTTAATAAAATCACTTAGAAAAGTGCGTCAATACTGAAAAAAAACAATAAATGAAAAACCTACAAAGCGAATAGAGAAAGTCCTTTTTTGAAGTCGGTTAAAAAATTATTCTGAGAAATGTTACACAGAACATTAAACATATTATACAAATTTATACTTCACCTAACCTAATATTGGACGATCGCAAATACGTGATTTTTAAGTAAGAAAATTTTAAATGTCAATATTCAAAACTATGGCTTCATTACATAAAAAAAAGGTATTGAAACTAGACAACGAACGATTATGTGTCTCAAAGCTGGGTCGTTGGAATTATTTTGGCAAAATTAAAACTACTATAATTTGCCAAGGAATCTAAAGACGAGAGCTACACTTCATCATGATTTCTGAGACAAAATATAAATTTATGTGATAATATGAAACTGTTTCAGTTATAATTACTATAACTGATCGACGCGTCATAAATGACTTTGTCCTCTAGCGATGCCGAGGTTATTGACCGCAGATATAGCTACGTTAAAGGCAATTTTCACCAGCACTCTGATAAAAATTATAAATTTGGGGATGAAATAAATTCGTATTTTTTTATATAAATTCCTACTCATAATAGGGAAAATAAAAACCCCCAAAGTCCTCGAGAATGGTCCCGGGACACCTGTATAAATTTGTGTGTATAAGGTACGTCCTAAAAGCTTATTAATACCTTCTTAGCCGTACGGAGCGGAGCAAAGCGCAGTACAAAAGAAGACGCGGTTGCCAACTTGCAATAAGTCTTCCATGGCCTGTTCTAGCGACGAACCAATATATATTTAAACCCCTCTACAAAACCAGTCACGTCTAAAAAGCTATGTTTTCAACTATTAAATTCTATTTTCTTTGTATGTAGGTAAATATTAAAATGAAGAATTGTATGTTTTAATTTATTTATTTTAATTTGTATATTTTAATTGAGCCATGCATCGCTTAAGGCGAAGCCTTTTGACATACGACCTTGAAAATCGGTACTTTAATTTTATAGGGCGTCAGGTTTTACTCTCTGCGCGGTCGGTAATATAGAAATAAAAAAACAAACTTTTCTGTGTTTTAGAGCTTTTCAATTAGTATTTTTCCCAAGACTCTGATATCTTTTATAAGAAAGCAATTCAACTATAAAAGAACTTTAGAAGTTTATCATTTACTAAATTACTAAATTCCTCAAACATAGAATTGAATTTAAAAAACTGCCTTTACTATGTTGAAGACTATCAAGGATCTAAACATATTTTTTGTCGATTAAATATCCAATCGTTATCAAACGCCAGCTATAAAATAAAGGGTCTGAATGAATCGAATTTAATATTGGCTCTGCCCTAACTGTCAAAAATCTTGCAATTACTGTTAAAATTACTGTTAACTGTTAAAATTGCAATGCGTTTTCAATTTGGCATAACTCACGGTTAGCATAGCTTTATTATGTTTAGAATCATATTAGGTTTAAAAACTTTTTCATATAACTGAATATTCATTTCAAAAAAACCATGGGGAAGGAATGTGTGGTCATTTATTAAACGTCGAGATTAATTTTTGTACACATGGTATGTAAGAATAGATAAATACAACACTCTACTTACACTCTATTTGACTTTGTAATGAAATGCGATACGATATTGTCTGCTTCAGGCAGGATAAATCGTTAAGAGTATACCTAAAAGAAAGAGCACTTTTAAAAGCTTACTTCAGCAAAAAAATATAAAGTGCTATGAAAATCGCTCAAGCGTCCATTTCGAAGGAACCCAAACGTGACAGGGTGGGCCTGTTTACCCCTGCCCATTTATGTGCACAGTTTAATATTATAATAATACACGGTAAATATATACTTTGACGGCTTAATCGAGTTTCGTGTTGACAGAACCTTTCTTATAAATCTGAAACCTAAATATTTGCCGAAGTGGCCTTAAATAATACAAAACTATGCCGTTCAAGAGAAATTGCCTTTCAAGAGAGACCTCAAAAGGTAAAACGACTATCAGCTGAAGAATGAGATCTGTAGGTATTACAGCAAGGCCAAATATTTACCTATAGTAGGGTTACACCGTGTCCCAAGACTATTCTCAATAAAAAATCCAGATTGGCCCAGCGATTACAAACACGCTTTTTTTGACCTCATTTCAAAATTCATCATGGTTTCTGAGTAACAAAAATAGGTTTGTTATAATAAAAAACGAAATAAGTTTGATGGGATGTGGATTAAACTAAATGGACATTTTTATTTAAATAATTTATAACAAAAACTTTTAAAAGATGATTTCCATAGTGCATGAAACGTTGCCCTTGTGGCATTCGCGCGAAGGCGGGCGGTTTTGGGTGTGTGGGCGCCGAGGGCACTTTAAAATGTCGACCGCTGTCGTTTTAGCACAGCTGAAAAACCCCTTCTCGAGAGGTCTTCCGAGGTTGGGACCGATTGCCAAAAGCCTACTTAAATCGAGATTGCTACTGTCAAACGCGCAAAACATACTATGTCGTGAGACGGAAATTTCTTATAAGCTTATGCGGATGAGATATAACCATTATAAGCAAGAAATCAGAGTATGAATAATTGCCTTAAATAATTGCACAGAAAATCTCAGCTATTTTTCGGTATGAATTCTGAAAGCTGAGATGAAATTAAGTTAATGAACTATGAAATAAAGTTTAAAAAGACTTTTTTAAATAAATATTCTGGCCCGGTATATCGTAGCGAAGCGTAGCTCCATGGACCGACTCCAATTGCGAAATCTTTGTGATGTCAGATCTCAATAATTTCACCACCGATTTTAGAATTCTAAAGTTTTGAACGAAAAATACTAACCGGAATGTTTAAAAATATTTTCTCTATGGGAAATCCCATGTTAAATTTTTTCGTTCACTTTTTGTTCGAATTTTTAAAAAGAATTGTTTATTTAAAATTCGCATTTCTCTACTCTAATATGCTGCTAGCATAGATTACAGCTTTGCGAGTGCGGCTACCAATTCATTTGTATCCATAGAATTTATTGGGAAAAAATATTTGGAACAATTATATCTCATTTTAATTATGCAGTTTTTAAAGGTCATTTATTTGTAGGTATTTATAAAAAAAGGATATTAATTAAGAATCAACCGAAAATACATCTTATCAAATAATTTAAATCAATTTACTGCCGTACCAAATAAGTTCACATAACACATAAGTTCGTTAAAATTCTTATTTAAGCATCTTCTATTTAGGTTTATTTTTTTTATTTTTTAGCTTTAATGTGTAACTGAATTGTAAGGATAATTTGACATTGACATTGTAACAGCATGTTGAGTGACATCGATATATTCAACACTACTTTCCCGGCATTCAAGAGAGTGTCTACTCTAGCCCTTGAATAGTATATTTATTTCATATGTATGTGTAGAATTTATTATATTTTTTATTATATTGGGTTTAATATTATATTCTGGTGATTGTCCCCTACCCCCAACCCCCAACCCCTCCTACGTCCTGGTCCCGGCCTCGCCACCGAATGGGTTTTCTATATTTTTTCTAATTTTGGAGGAAACTATTATTGGCTTTGTGTTTTGATTGTTTTTTTTTTCTATTGTAATTACTATGTAAGCTGTTGTTTCCTGAAATAAATAAATATTTAATATATTTGATTGTTGTTTTTAATAGCGGCATATCACCTGAACAGATAAATGTCAATCTTTGATAATATTTAAAAACTTTGAGTTTTAAAAAAATGCATTATTAACTTTCACCTGTCCTCTTTGGTGTATAATACGGCATATACCTATAGTTACATATTTGACAATGTACATCATTAAATATTACTGTACAATATATTATTAAATATGGTCTTGATCATTATATTGTTAAATTAATTTAGTCGTGTTATAGTAATAAAACTTAAGTTCTTATGTGAAAACTCACACGCGGGTACGAATTGAACGACCTCTGGATATTTATTACTCGTGCCACTACGCCAATAGACCGTTTGTTATTTTCATATTTAAATTATTGGGCTTTTACACCATATCATAATCGCACCCTACATAAAAATAATATTATATTTTTTAACAATTCCCTTGCATTGTTTTTTATTATTGTCAATCATCGTGTGATTTTAAATGAACAAATACTCGCATAGCACGTAATACGCGCGACGAAATAAATCTTAAGTTACAATATGATTTGTAATATAATTTATAAAATTGTATTGTGTGTGTATATGAATAATTAAGTTTATAGTTTTGAATTCTGGCAGCCAAAACTATGTTTTTGTTAGGATAGTGTTCATGTTATCTATTATTAAATTAAATAAATTTGTGAATGTATTTTAAGGGTCCATTTATATAGTTCTTTGAAACGGATATTACTCGCGTGACTATAACTTTTATATTTTTGTTAATTTATGGAATAATCCCAGTTTAACTTTTCGAGGCGTACAGAAAATATATCCTAATTGAAGGGGAGTTTGTAGATAGGTTACAGGCAGGCCAATGTGAAGAGGTTTTACCGGGAAAACGCTAATCACCGCTTTTGCAGCATCTCTAGTATGATGTTAGTATAACGAGCCAAAAGCGCTACAGGGAGACTAACGATATTTCCGTAATTAGAGGTCAGCCTCTAAGCGGAAAAAATATATAATTGGTGGCTAATGAACCAACAGATTGAAACTTAAAAACATTTTTTATTTATGCATAAGCTTATTATAATATAAATTACAAACCCTGACCTAACTGCGCGATGCTCGTAATAAGTTTATTTTGCCGTTAGCGAGTAAACCTTGGTATCGGAACATATACGCGTTTCTTTTTATTTATTTATTTATTTATTTTTCGTTTATTCGGGAAACCAACATTACAATATATAAAAAAAGAATGGTACATACAGTTGTGTGTAAAATTGACTGATGACAGGTTTACGCTAAAGTATAGAGATACATGTAAAGAGTAGGTTTTAAAAATAGTCGGAGGCCAAAAAAAGAAAATAAAAATGAAAATGATTTTAATTTATTATTTTGTAGGATAAATTATTGATATTTACTACAATCATTTGTTTCATATTTTTGTATGTAGCAACCAACAACTAAATAAGACATTAGATTTGCGATGAAAAATGAAATATTTGTAAAACATACAGTTTTTCTAGCACTCATACGATGGTTGTAATTAATTAAATAAATAACTGACACTAATATTAGTGGCAATTGGTGTCATTAGTATTAGGCATGTAAATGCAATTAAATACCGCTAAAACAACGGTAATTACGAGTACACATTGCTCCTTAAATTTCGCTAATTATTGAGATCTTAATACCCATGTTTGGAACACCTAAGTTTGCGAGGCAGAATTTTTCCCCTCCACCCGTGAATGATGTGAAGGTAGCATTCATTAAAAATGCTGCAACCGGTGCTGTGAGCTGATGCGAATTTCTGTTGGTTGTTTTTCTCTGAGTGAAGTTGCGTATTTTGAAATAAATTACTCCGCACTTTTAAAAACCCATTAATTCGTAAAATAATACACTGTAGAAATCGTGTCATTCCTTTACATATTCTGAAATTATAAATGCGATTATGATAACGCAATACCTATATGCCGCTAGTTTAACTAAAAAATAGCATTAGATCTAACCTTTTGTATAGAAGCAGCTAGTACAACGATCAGTCCCGCTATGGAAGCCATGCGGAGAGAGCCCCTTTTCTGAGGGACCCTTGAAGTCATTCTCGCGGAGGGATTGATCTTAGCCGATGCAGCGAGGGCGCTCTTTCAGTGCGGCTAAAATAAAATAAACGTTAATGTATCTGTAGACAGAAAATAAAATACATATAATAATTGTACTCGATATCTAGAGAAATTTGTATTTTTAAACCGCATCGGTTAACTGCGCTCACCATTACTTTGCAGCGGTAAGAAAAATAATACATTATTTAATTTATTCAGAAAAAAAAACAAAATTGTAATGGTATATATTATACGAGAATACATTCTAGACGAAAAAATATCTACATAATTAGTACTAAGCCATATCAAAATTAATGCACTATGGTTATTAACACTCCGGAAAATAAATTAAATAGATACATATGCTACCTAATATTGTTATTTTTATCCATTATAATATAAATAAATAAAATTTTCACAGATAAGAGTAAAGTGTGTTAAATAAAGTAATACATAATTACATAGAAGTTACATCTTATGTCAATATTAAATATGTATGTAGAAAGGAAACTAAATAAAAACGTATGTTTTTTTTTAACCACACTGTAACTCCGTTACAAATGTTTGCATTCAACCCACTCAATATTTGGCAGTGGAATTTCCCATACATTGAGCATTTGGCATTTTTGTAATGTTCGTTGTATTTTATTACTGTTATTTAAATAATGTATGTAATTTTATTGTGATTCAAATTCAAATTAAAAATTATCTTTATTAATTATAACATACAGAGGAAATATTTTACAATACAATATGAATAATATATAGGGTTAATATAACTGAACTAGACTTTTAATTATTACAAATAACTTTTGAACTATTTCAATATTGGAATATGTAAAATATCATAGGCTAGGTTAGGCTAAAAATATGTACGGTAGAAAAGCAAAGGTTGACTCACTTTGGTTGACTGTCCGGCGACTTTATCTCATGCCTAAGTTGTCACCCGGATTTAGTCGCTGGAGGGCGGAGGCTGGAGGCTGGAGGAAGGTGGCGTCGCGGCGGCGATCGCGTCGCGAATAACCCCCCAAACTCTCCCTTGTCCCTTTTATAGGCCTCGCACCCACAGGACTTCGCCGCGCGCAGGCGCCACTCAAAAACTACGTCGCTAGCATAAAAATGTATGTTGGAATTGTTTACGGTGAATTATAAAAGTTTTGTAACCTACATTTGTCTGTACCCTCTAAAATCGTCCTTAGTTGGGAGTGAAAAGGGGAGCTGGTACAATGGTCTATCTCGCACTTCGCCTCTTACAAACGAGCGAGGTATAAAGCGGCGTGTGATTAAATTTTGAAGTAGTCATTAGGAAATATATATCCTGCTTATGTTTTCACATCGAATATTAGTTCTGGTTATAGCATTACTTAGGTAAACAAAATCTTAAATGACGGTAAAATATTAATTAAGATTTTAATTCAAGCCCATTCCCGATAAAAAAATTGCTAATTAGTCCTGTGTTTTCTACAATTATTTTTTACGAAACTGTACCAAAATACATCGCGGTTACCGAGAAAAAAAATATAAACTTTACGTGAAAATAGTAAAGGATGTAATGTCCTTGTTGTGAGCGCACAGCTGTCACCGTACGCCTTAACGGTGTCAAGGACATTCTCGATAGGTGGGGGGACTGAAAAGTTGATCAGGTTCATGCCTAAAATCTCCTTTAAAAGGCTTTTATTGACTTAAAGTTAATCCTGTATAATATATTCAACAAATATTTAAAATTGAAATACTTGTTATACGAATTGTATTACAATCAATGGAAATACGAATTGTAATTATTGTTTTAGTGATACGAATAACATGCGTATTGCGCAAAAAAGTGTTTATGGCTTGTTTATTGCGCTAAAAGTGTAACTAACGCGACTATGCATAAGGCCGTAAACGTCTAAAATGTGTGAACACCATTTAGCATACTTGGATTGAAATTGATTTTTCTGTAGTTAAATTATTAGCTGTTGCAAAGAGGAATTACAGCGGAGGGCCGAAAGCAATTTTGCAAATTCCTGCGGGTTCGTTTATAAATTGGATGTCGGAATTCCTGAAAGTGAACAGGGACGTCTCTGAACGTAGGTACATATTAATAAATTTATTCCCGGTTATTTTGTGACTATTTTTAAGTACTAGTGTGTAACATTAGTATCAAATTGTCTATGGATTAAACGGAGTAGCATTGTTTTTCAACCAAATAAAACATTTCCTGGATTATAATATCCAACATACTTATACGAAAAATAATAGCTTCTCGATTTGTGTTTTTTCATTAAAGGTGTTGGGTTGTATTTTTTCTGCAAATAAAATTAAAGGTACCAACAATTTCCTCACAATACACATTCACACATTAACAATTCATTATTATATACCCCACTACTACAACACGCATTGTTTTAAAATTAAATATTGTGTATATCAAAATATGTAAGTTTTCATTCTTATTATTTATATTTTCATTGTTTAGTTTTCCAACTTTGACTGTCATCTTAATGTTAGATTTTAAATGTGGGCCTTGGGACGAATAGTCAAACGCTTAAACCACTAGACTACCGCAATCTCACCGTACGACTTAATGTACTTGTAATTTTTATAGTAACTCTAAATGGTACCTATTAAATAGTGTGACGGGGAAATGAATTTGCAAAGTTATTGGTATTATAGTATATTAATTATACATAAAATCAAAGCAGTTAACTTTTGCCAGACGCAAGTCAGAAATTCAGCTCGCCTGTTGAGAGAATTGATTAATGAGAAGATTAGGGCCTACGCAATAAAGGGTGTAAATCCGGCCCTGCGAGCATATTGACAGACGAAGGCGACCTTTTACGCGTACAAAAGGGTTTTATCTTCGAAAGTCAGTCTGTTGGGGCGGTTCCGCCCCACCCCCGAACCGCCCCGCAGGTCGCCCGGCCCTGGCGATAAACCTTATCAACTTACTCATTCGACCATTTATCAAACCATTACTTTGAATTACTTTTACCCTTAGCTATTTGTACGGCCGAAGAAATATGAAAATTTGTTTCGCGCAAACTTCCATTTTCATTCAGTCTGCAAATATATTTTGAAATTGCTTTAAAATAATTACATATGGTGTATCTTCTCGGGTAGTTTTGATTAAATATTGGAATGGCTGGATCCTTGCCACTCGCACTCACCACTTTTTTAATTTAAATGTTATCAAATACACTATGCCTATCTAATCATATATTATATAAATAAATAAAATTATCATCTTCTCTAGACATTTATACATAGTATATTATTTTAGCTGTAAGAACTAAGAACTTATCATTCCTAGCGACAAAACGCCGACCGCCAAAACTATTCAACTAGCAATATATGAGATGGTTTAAAAGCAAAAATATCTGCAAATTGAAATCTACCGTAGCATGTCTTCGTCAAAAACCTACAAGTAATAATTCTGTGAATGCAGTAAGGACTAACCCCATTGTACCAATATCAGGTTAGAAAAAATATATATTGTAACGATCCTGGCAACTCCGGAAACGTCAGGACTGCTCTACACTTTCGAATGTTGAAAATATGTACAGTTTTGGCCTAGATGGATTCGATCCGCATGACTGTCAGTTGAGATAGAAAACAAAAGAGTTTTGTTTTTATCTCAACTGACAGCCCATGCGAAACGAATCCATTATCAACATTAATATCCTAATATTAATATAATGGCGAAAATAGTAACTAACATATTCAGTTATTTCCAAAAACAGCCATGTTATAATATCAACGGCACATTTCCGAGAATGTTGTTTTGAGTAAATGCAATTTGAAAGTTTGGACAGTAATAATAAGGATCAATGTAGGGAGAGTGAACTCCTGAAATAACTACAACATTATATCTATTACCTTCCTTACTCTGCGATGAATAATATACAAACATGTGTTTAACGAAACGACAAAACTACCTTCTATTGATAAAAAAAAACCAAAACTGTCAAGTATAGAAAACTGTCTTTTTATTTTGAAATATTGACCAGTTTTTAAAAATTTGTATCACCAAAAAAAAATGTACCTATTAAGTGCACTTAACGTAATCTTTATAATAAAATTGGTCTAAATTAGGATTTGGTATATCTATATTAGTGATTAAAATATCGCTATTAATTTCGGATTACTGCAGTTATCGTGTCCACAAGAAATTGATATAGATAGATAGATATATAAAATTTTAAACTGAGGGTGGTTTTGGGTTCTAGGGGATGTGAAACGCGAAGATATGTCGATTTTTCCTGAAGTCATGACATGAAAGAGTGATCCCGCACTGATCGAAACGGGTTGAAACCCACGATTGTCCAAACGTCATTCAGACTTTATTCAGCCGCCATTCGATAGGGCGGATAAGCGCCGACGTCATTATCAGATACTGACCAGGGGCGGAATGGACGCACCGCAAAAAAATAAACTGCTTTGTAATATTTTAAAATATATACACGTATACGTGTCGCCATGGCATAACTACATGCTACATACACTAAGCACCGTAAATTTAACATTTATTTTATACAAAGTGATTATACGGACTGTAACCGTCGCGCACGTTCAAGTCAGCACAAAAACTGAGGTAAACCGGTTGTTTTCTATCGGGGTTTGTTTACAATCTTTCTTCTTCATCTCGTGAGCTCGAGTTTAGATTAGTGTCGAAACGATTGACGAGGACGAGTCGAGTCCGCTCCTGGTTTTGAGCGAAGCGTAATCCAAGCTTATTGCAGTGACATGTTCGTAAATCGTCCAGCAAGCGAACAATATTTTGCCCGTGCGAAGCCGTTGCGTGCTCTGTCACAAGCACACTAATCACACCACTACCCACACAAACGCCGCGCAGGGCTGCCAGCTCTTTATTTTTATGGTTCCATTTTATTAGCAGCAAGCGAAACCCTATTAAACTATTTTATCTCTGGATATATTTTCATGACAAAAAGAATATTTAAATATTTGATTGAAATTAGTATGGGCTAAAACCCCCATACACTAGAATGAACATACGAAAATTTGTATGGGAGCTGACTCCTAAATTAGTATTGTGATACCAGCTAATGCATTTCTGGAAACATGTTTTTTTTTAACTAACCATTTATTTTTTATATTTTTAACTTATTGCTAAATACATAATATATTTGCTACTAATCCGGGCCGTAGCCCTGTGTTGAAAACGATATCTGTTTTTTAATTCCTAATATTTTCTTTACGAAAATATTTAAAATTGGTTAATTGAAAAATTTAAAAAATATATAGTCAATATCTAAAAACATAGCCACAATATTTCGACCAATAAAATTACATGAATTCACTAGTTAAACAAATAAACTAAAAATTAGGTTCATCTAAAATTGACTATACAAAAAAAAGGAATTATAAATAGAACAGTTTAGTTTTGCATATTTCACTGATAAAAAAGGGATGATTTTACTGGTAATTAAAATTTGTAGATGATGACTACAATGTAGGAAATTGTATGTTTGTTTGTTAAAATTATTATAAATCATAAATATGAATTGTTTGGAATGTAGAGGTATACACTGTGTTCCAAGAGGATTTCTGATATTAAAAATTCAACAAAATGTCCTGCGATCTCAAGTGTTATTTGTGAAGACGGTATACCACATTTCATCATACTTTCTAGAGACGGATACAAAAAATTATGTAAATAAAAATCAATCCTAAATTTAATATTTTTATAACGAAATGTGTAAGCCCCTTTCCCCCTTCCTCCCCACCCCTTCTTCCCTAAGCCCGTAAGACCGTTCGACCAGAAGAGAAGAGTAACTGAAAATGCATACACGCAGCATTAATAGAGTAGATAGCTCTTTGCATCACACTAACCTATTAACTCTTTTGCAGTAGATAATATAGAGTCTTACTATGCCAAGTTCCTTAATACTATCAGTTGAAGATATTTTGGAATTACTGAGCATAAAATTAAACATGATTTTATTGTGGTTTCTAGTGAAGCAAATTTTAGCACATTTGCAAGCATTTAGAAAGAGACGGCAGTAATCTGAAAACCTGTTTAAGTCATCCTGTAATTTATTAGAGTCTGAGGGATCCTTAATTTATTCAAATATTTTTAAATCATCAGCATGACGTTATTAATATTGGTATCATTAACCTAATGGTTAATTACCCGTCAGCATGGTGTGCTTTCGTTTTGGACAAGTATTAGCTTGTGCAAAACGAAATATAAATAAATAACATTATCTTTTAATCAGGACTTTTACCTACTAAATTAGTAAGTATGTTCTATGTTTAAGATGACCTACCCACAGAACCTACTAGACTCCTGCATATTTAGGTCATTGTCGAGTGCCTAAACTTGTTGAGTAACTAACCTCCGACAGGACATCCGAACGAGAGCTAGCAACCCGACACATTTTTACAAACACAAGCGCGCAACAGGCGAATCAAATCCTGGAAGTAATCCAAAGCCATATTTATTTTCAGGGATTATTTTGTAACACTTTGTTTAGCCAAGACAAAAAAAAGGAAGATTGCTATCCTGGGCCGCAAATCGCATCAATGCTCCTCGGTTTTCGGCGTTTATAATAGCTAAGTTTTTAACATATTTCTTAATGTAAGTACCATAATTTTTGGTTACCTTTAACATAATATCTAGCCATCGTTACTATAATTTTCAGTTACTGTTTAAATCACAGTAAATTAAAACGGTAACAAGTAAAAACAACAAAATTTAACGGTTCCTGCTACCAAATTTTCAGGTAACGTCTTTTTATTTCGTCAGCTGTTCACCCGCGAAGCCATATTGTATTGTAATCATAGCAAAATCTTTTTTCGTTAAAATATTTTTTAACTAGATCTCTTGCTGCCATAGTAAAATAAATATAGTAAATCTAACTAAAAATTATTTAATAATAATCAGTCTGTGCGTACAACTATAGGATTTGCTTACACTTATGTTCGATTAGTAAATTCCTTGCTGCAGTTGCAAGTTTTTAAACAACCAAACGTTTTGCTAAAATATTGTTTTCAGTTTAGCTAATTATTTATTACGGCATGGACAGTGGAAGGAAAGAGGACTCACCGAGTGTCGACTCGGCTGGAAATGTTCGCTGCGGCGTTCCCTCTCTTCCTGTCTATGACTATCGCCCGCGTAACGCCAAAATTAGGATGCTGGAGTCTGGAGTGACAAGGCGCGGGTGTCCAGCAAACGTTTGTTGAACACCCGCGTCTCATACATTCGGTACAGCATTTGAATAGCATTGTTTAGTAAGCCTTATGTTGGTTTTCCGCAGCATTTACACTTTATCTATCCATCTCTATTGCCGAGGGGTAATTCTTGTCGAAGCCTCGGTTGTGGGTATGGTGATAATCCGTGAGATTTACTCTCCCAGTGATTCACTTTTGGCTACATTTAGCTTCTGAAAACATCATTTTTATTAAGCTTTGGTAAGGTTTTGGTTAGGACTAAAATATATTTATTTATTTACTATGATCTGAATATATGTTTTTAGTATTATTTAAGATAAGATAAGATAAGATAAGATAATTTATTTTCCATGAACAAAGTTATTGTACAGGAATGACAATTACATATTTGTACATACCGTTACATTTCAGTTATATAAAAAAAAAAAACAACAGAATAAGACAATAGAGAAATTAGAATAAAGAATACAATAATAACAAAAAAAAAACGAAATTAAAAAAAATATATGAACAGAAGTTACATGTGCATTGATGTATTCATAATTTATCACTTACTATCTAAATTCCTTAAAACTATAAATATTTTTTTCCAGAATATATTTCTTCAACCTAAGCTTAAACTCACGAAAATTATTTATACTTTTAAAGCTTTTAGGTAGCATATTAAAATATCTTAAGCCTAAATAATGACATGTAGATTGGTATTTGGCGGTACGGGCTGAGACAGATTGAACATAATTACTTTTATGACGTGTATTAAACTCATTAATATCACTATGTTTATTGGCAAATATTTTATTATTATAAAAAAGGCAGATTGCTTCTAGTATATATATACCATAAATTGTAAGTATGCCCAGTTGTTTAAAGAGTATAACAATTAGATACCAGAGTAGTAAATATCCTTTGGTTGGATGCAAGTATACAAGTCATTGTAATAAATAATTTAATGTAAAATTTGTAATTTGTACTTAATGTTTGATAAACTTAATTAATTGAAATTCTAATAAATACTCGTAAATACAGTCGTCAAAATAATACATACAAGATTAATTTGAAAAGTTCAATCAATTCTAGATACTAAATTTCCGCTTAAATGCTAAGAAAGGAACTGTCGTTTGGTACGTCGTTACAATTAAATTTTGGTAGAGGTTTTATACGGTCACGGGAGTTTAGATTTGATATAGTCGATTTGTATGATACATTGCGTTTACAAACATTGTAAAAGGCAGTTTCATCAGGACCATTTACACTGTCAAAGTAATTCTACAGGTTGCTTGTAAACTCCCTGTTTCGATTGCCACCCGACGACATGTTAAAAATAAAAATACATTTCTAAAGAAATATTGTTCGAAATAATACAACAAAACTTATTAATAATGACTATTTAGGTCGTCGAACATTCAAATACTTTTCAGCATGAAAAGAGAACGGTCTTCTCAGTAGAATTCGCTATAGCACACAAGCACTATATCACTCGGTCTATTTGAGTAGTAATATTTTGCTTACGGCTAAGGGTGTTTTGGCCGCGTGTTATAGAAGGCAATTTAGCGAATCCGATAAAAAATAATTTCTTTATCTCCTTTCAATTCTCGATGATGAAAAATTTGGCTTTGTGGTGAATATTGTGAAAAAATTAAAGATGAAACAACTAAACAACTTTTAGGTAATGTTTATAACGTGTTTTTGTAACATTTATCGTTTAATTTGGCGGAAAATGAGAAAATCGTTCGAGCGATTTTATCTGTAATATGCAAGAAGAAAAGGGAGAAAAAGCGCTGAAACGTGGAAATAGAAGGCCAATTCCAGAGAATGATCTTCAAAGACGCCAAAACTGAAAGACGCAATAATTTCATACTTCATATCAACAGATGTTTGCTTCATATTTATTCTATAAGGGCCGCAGCGAGAAGAATGCGAGTGGGCAGTTTATAATCTTTTGATTATGAACAGCTGATGTGAATGCGGCTGCAATGTTCGCCAAGAGATCGTTTAATTGCTATTAGTATTGGGAATTATGTGGGAAGGAAATGAACGGTGACTTCATCATAACTACTCGATTACGTATACAGGGTGAACTTAAAGTCAGCATTATCCTTTTAAGGGATGATTTTGGACACGAATTGAACCACTTTTGATTAACAACTTCGTGAATAAAACATAAAAACTAGTTTCCCGCACGCAAATATTGTGATTTACGCGCACCAAACTTTCAATAGAGTATTTATATTTTTATATATTTTTTTTGTTAGGTATATGAAAACTTACTGAATAGAAATCGTTGAGATTCATGCTCAGAATAACCCCTTAAAAAGGATACTCTACATCGATAGATCCCGTCAAAAGCGGTCGATTGAAATCAAAACGAGCGTTGTAGCTTCTTTGAGTCAAAAGTTATACTGCGCAGTAGTTTCCATATGGGGCAAAATAAACACAAAATTGGGACGTGCCCCGTGCGACCTTAACTCAACTAACCTAACTTAGCCTAATAATTATTTTGGCTCTCAAGTGATATCGATATAAGCAACAATTCTTGAGATGCAACACGTTAGGTACCTTAAAAAAGACACAAGTTACCTTACACGTTTTTACCTTAAAAAACATCGCCTATGTAGGGTAGAATTTGTAGGAATTGTGGTAATAAAAATAAACTCACTGAAACTTGTTTACTCACTCCGAGATATTACACTGACAAAAAATCCTGTACGCACTACGAGAGAAGTTTGATTCTGGTTAAAGTAACAGCCTATTTGGTTACCGTTACTAAAGTTTTTATTAGGCTCAACCAACGTTTGGTACACCTGACTGAACTCCATTACACATAAACAAACTGCTTTGTAAGCGCCACCGAACTGTTCGATAGAGAAACAAAATGGCGAAGAAGCGCGAGGCGTGTTTGCGAGTTTGCCACCGATCGTTTGGTCGACGTAACAAAACAGTATTGTGATGTGAACACAACTTTTCATATGAATGCTTCGAATGCTGCATCTACGAGATTGTTTGGTACGGCTTACAAGAAAGTTTTGTTAGGTGTACGATTTATCAAATTGTTTTGTACAGTCTATCAAACAGATTGTATACACTACAGTAACTAAAAAAAACCGCTTATTAGCCTTCAGGATGCGATTTTTTTTTTAAGAATAATTTCCAGTAGCGAAAAGACCTCTGCGAGATCACAAACTATAGTAGTATAGTTTAAATATCAGCCGTCGAAATCCGCGCGGGTGCGAAACAGACGCTTTGTTTTGAAACATATTAATGTCTATGGTAATTAAAGTACCCGTCTAAAAAGCTATTTAACTGCGTTTAGCTTTTAACCCTGTGACTACTACTGAACTTCAGTATTACTAAAGTGATACTTTTGAAGCTGTTCAACTAGGCGTACGCAAGGGTTATTATAAGTATATATTATAATTATTTTTTTATTTTAAAATGATAAGAAAGTGATCATTTTGAAACCAATTTAAAAACAGAAAAACATGGCTTTATGATCAATCCAATTCTAAAATAGTTTTACTGTACTGTGTATAACTTAAAAATATATTTTTAATTAATTTATTTAGTAGGTCTGTAATCTAATGTCGGTAAAAATACGAAATTTGTTTATGAATATATAATTAGCTTTAATACCTAATCAATGAGGTATTGAGATATAGTATTTTTTAGGATTATACTTTTTATAGGTACTCAAATGTCAAGGGTGGATTCAAAGAGAAAAAAAAACTAAAAAGTGTGAGTGGTTCACTCTCACTGTCAATGCTTTACTCAACGCTAGCACAACTGTTTGAAATTAATTCCGAGGCATTCGCAATACCTAAGTACGCTGATTTGTTACTTAGAAAAGGTGTAGATAAATAAATATCATTCATTTTTAGGCACATACTAAATGCTCCAGCACGAACTTAATTTATTTATTTTGAAATCTTATTTTCAGATCTACAGATTTACAAAGGAAAGACTGAGAAAACAGAATCCCATTTTTTACTACGTAAATAAACGATAATAAATATGATACTGTCGGAAGCGCGGTTTCAGAGTTGAAAGCGGAATAAAATCATGCGGCGGATATTCGTGATACACGCGTGCGGACGAGATAAAAACATTTTAAAAAGAAAACAGTATCTCAATTGTCCCGGGGACCTTAGATCTTTTTTTCTTGTATTAAGAAGCAGTATATAATAAGTTAAAAACATCGTAATTATCATAAAATTACTTCCAATGCATAGTAACAATTTTCTAGAAATAACGGCTTTTAATAAATTACATAAATATTTAAAAATAGCTTTTTAAAAGCTCAATAACTTTGAAAGCCTTTTTTGTCCAATTACAACAAACTTTTTTGTGTCAAATACACAAAAAAAACACACGGAATAACCAGCGATTAATAAAATTAGCATAACCTACATTCGCCAAAGAGGCTCGAACGGGTGAACTGTTCTTTTTAGTCCGTTCTTTTAATGAGCAGGAACGTACGTCGGCTCGGTGCAAGACTAACACCCTCGAGACAGTCCCAATACCTTCTCAAATTCCATCTCTAATAAGGTCTTCAATTATAAGAGGTCTGAGATATCGGATTTGAACGATTTCCCCCGCAGGACATAAATTCTCCGCGCGCGATTTTATCGACGTCCCTTTCAGGATAAAAAGACGATTTACGAGTCCCAGGTGAGGAGCATAAAAAAACCTAAGAAAATATCGAATATCGACATCGAAAAACCAATAACTGATCAATTAATACATCTAATCATTATGTAATTTGAAAACCATTATTAAACATAAAATGTGAATAAAATTTAGATTAAATAAATTTAATAAATATCACATGTGATAATTTCTGCGGTACGAAACATTGACTAAGTATAAACAAGTGCACTGGCAAGTGTAAAGTAATTGTATATATTTTCTTTATGTTTAGTATTTAGAATATAAATTATACGTAACACAATTATTTTAATTATATATATTTTTTATTTATCTTTAATAGGGAATTAAAACAGTTACATGAGAAAAATCATATACAGACAGTATATATATATATTTTTTTTTTTTTTTTTTTTATAAGTTCTTTATTTATAAACAGAATACATATTTAATTTGTTTGTTCACAAAACCCTTGCGGGTTTTTATGTGAACTCATTCGTTCCTAATTTAACTTATTTAATAACATTTATATCTACAAAACATATTCAATATTCACTTAAAACACTTTTATCAATGACGAGCTACTCATGACGGTATCTCTCCAGACTGTCTTTAATTGTTTATTTATAAAAAAAACGGTCACTTCCAGTCGCGTCGGTGTAATTATAATGAAATGAAATCGGTACGAGGACATCTCACACCGGTCGCTTCGAGTACATTCATCAACAAAAATACTATTTACAATATATTTTTTTTAATTCTTTTTTTAAAACGTAATTAGATAAGTTATTCGATTGCTTTATATTACTCGTAAGGTTATTAAATAAAATTGGAACAATTCTCTCCAGCCTTCTTTTGCCATATTCATTGTTGAATTTGACCACTTCCAAAATTCCTTTTGTTGTTTGCCTTGTTTTTATACTGTGCGGTATTTTCTGTTTATATTTCATAGAGTAAAATTGTTCCAATATTACCTGATAATCAATTTTTTTTTCTATTGGTAAAGTATTACAATATTTAAATAACTTATTTTCCTCACTTTTTAATTTATTTTTAATTTTTTTTGGTACTATAGTTTTTATTATTTGAAGCTGAAGTTTTTTAATTTTTAGAATGTATGTTTTAAATGTTAGACCATAAGTATATAATCATATATAAAAAAATAAAACAATGAAAACAATGGTACCAACTTATAAGTATAAAATAAAACATATATACAATACAATTAGTGCTTAACCTAAGAAATGCAAGATGAAGAGATGAGAAGGAAAGGGGAATTTCACGTTAACGTTTCATTTTTTATAAGTCTTTTGAACGCCACTAAATTAACATTGAATACATCAATATCTGGGTACTTTGAATTTAAGGTAGAACCCATTCTATGAATGGGTTCATTTTGCCCATAATTGGTTCTACGACGTGGGATACCTTCACATTCCACACGTGAAGGTACCCTGAGACGCATTAGCTGCAGCAGAGAGCTGCAGTTAACTGCACCTGACATTATTTTGAACGCATATCCAGCATCAGCTTTAGACCTTCTTTCAGCTAAGGATTCAACTTCATGAAATAGAGAAGGATCGGATCTACTTGCAAAGTGCCTAAAGGACCTACGATCCATGTGTTTAAGGAATTTGTGTTGAACCGATGATTAATAAATGTTTAATATATAGATAATAACATACACTACTTATTGTATGTGTGATGTTTTGTATTTATGATATTTAACCTATGATCCGTCTTATTAGTATCGTCTCACGTAATAAGTATTTTATTCTTCTACAACCTTCTTCTGGGAGCACTTCTAGTGGCCATGTTACTTTCATCATACTTTCATTTGTATATATAATTTGTATTTATAATATAATAATTTGTATATAAATTTTTTAAATTTACTATGAGATTTTTCATTAGTCGCTTTCGAGAGTAGCCATCTATGATTCAAAGTAAGACTGCCTGTAACCACAACTGCAGTTAAGTAAAACCAAACGTGTTTATGATTTAGTCATAACTATATTTATGATTAAACAATTTATAAAATATTGGAATATCATTAATAACATTAAATTGTACTTTAATAAAAATAAATAATAATCACATCACAGTTACTAGCTATCTAGCATTCTTCAATTTGAAGTTGTGTGGCACCAGTCTCTAAATAGTAGGTATTATAAATACAGAGATGCACTTAAGAGGGACTGTAATCTAGGTTTCGACGTGAATACCCTTAGAAGTTCACTCCAGTACTAACACTTCAGAAATATTGATGTATTTTGGGAGATGCAAAACCATTGAAACCACAACTGCCATTAAAATTATTTTTTTATCATTCTAACCAGATGGAAATTCTAATCAGTGCAACCCGAGACTCCGAGCAGCTACACTGGTGTTGGTCTCAAAATATCGGATTAGATACATGTGTTACAAGAGCAAAAGGTTTTAAATGAGAAAATAAACAAAATACAATTTCACAATACCGCACAAAGCTCGCAAATAACCCTTACATTACACATATTTTTCAAGAAAAAAAAATCTCGATTTCATAGTATGATTTCAGTACCCGATCAATAAACTTCAAGCATTTTTATATAAACCTGCCTAACCACAAAATTGAAAGGCAGTAGCGTCCAGCTGCGAGACCTACCCTACACCTTCAACTCACCTTGAAACAGCGCACCTGGTAAAGAGCCCCTAAGGGTACCTGATTGATGTATAAATTGTCCCGCGTCACTCTGTCTGCGTTCCGTAATTATGACTAATGAAACCTTACTCGCTCATTAATTAATCGTTTATCTGTCAGTCACAGGCTTCTAGTTCGTAAACAATTCCGAATTAGCAATATTTTATTTTAATTATTAACATAAATATAAAAAAAATATTATTTGGACAAATTCATGAAGGATTTTTTTCTAACATAGGCTTCGAGTATCATATTTTTTTGAAAAGTTTATTAGTTAATTTAAAAATTATATATAATTGCTTTCATTGTTATATATACATACATAACAGGATGCAGCTGCTCGAAACCAAATGTAATAAGTTTGCGGGGCCAAAAAGTAAGCAGCGTCACCTGTGAGCGAAGTTGGAAACTTTGTGAAAAAAATGTCTAATCACAAGTGTGAAAGGAATGACTGCAATAATAATACTCTAGTTTACTCAAACTTAACACCAGAAACTTAACCCTAAATGCCATGTTGACATGGCATTTAGGGTGTTGTTGACAGTGCTATAAAGACACCTATCAGATAAATACATATGCTGCTCTAGTTATAATTATTTTTTTAATAGTTATTAGGATTATCGATGTAACAACCCTCCCCCTCGCCACCCTTCCAAGAGTTATAGGGTGCAGTATAAGAACACTTAAATACTAGATATCACGTAAGTTCACAACAGAGGTACGGAGTCCTCTGTGAACGAAGTTCACTCGATAGCGGTTTGCTTATCTGCGGTCGACATCGGAGTTTGGATCCACTATAAAATAAATAATGAAAAATCTCTCCACAAAACATTGACAAAAACCACAATAATCTTTTGGGATTTTTATGTTTGCATTCTTGAAAATTAATGTCCAATCTTAATCATTTTTAAATTTCAGAATTCCTCAATAATTATTACACCTTTTTAAATTGTTGAGTAAGGACTCAAATATTGGATTTGATAGTGAACTCACTCACCGTATACTATACTATTAATCTTTCGGCCGAGTTCAACATAAACTTCAACTGTTTTAAAATGATTGAGTAATAAACCAGATTTTATTGAAAATATAAATTTATTATCGGTTAGTATCACATCGAATTTTTATATTGTTATTCTTAAAATAAAAATTTCACAAAAATAATAATCGCAAGTAATCATTATACCTACTAAAGCAAAATAAGATAATAATAATTGAAAATGGGCTTTATAAGGTTTGTAATAGTTGATATTAATTAAGGTAGATGGCTATAATATATACATTATTGCAATCTTGTATAGCTAGAACCAGCCCTTAGCATGGGACTAGGTATTATATTAACTGCTTGAAGTGGCATTTATGTTCAACCGCACAACAAATATGATCGAAACTAAATTGGAAATTAAAAGAAAGGTCTAAAATACGGGCCAGGAAAATGATGAAAGATGTAAGAGGGAACGGGTGGGGGGCACTGAGCTGGCCAGCAGCCGCACCGTTGCGTATTATATGATTTGTTATTAAAATATTTCAAAATATCGTACGCGAAGGTGTTTATAGATTCCGTAAGTTGTAATACTAATTCCATTTAAAATAAATCATAAATCTTAATGTTAATTTTTGACATCTGCTTTTTTCAGAGCTGCCAATTTATCTTCCAAGAACTTCAAATCTATAATTCTCTGCGGAGTGTCAACCTCAGATCCGAAACTCAAATCCACGCCAATATCCGAGAAATTCATGACAGATTTCTGTTTCGTTCCGTCTCCAGTAGGAGGCGAAGAATTTTCACTCTCGGATTTTATCTCAATACTCCAAGAGTCTCTGGAAGGGGTGGTTTTTTCATTGACGGAAAGCTTCAAAACACTTTCCGTTACGGAGTCACTAAACTTAAGTTCTCTTGGCTTGTCCACGGCCATAGAGTCGCAATCTATGTTGACGATTGATATTGAAGAAAATCCTTTTGTATTGAAACTCTTTAACGGCTTGTGTACAGATGAAAGCGTATTTGAGAGATCGGTTAGCTGATCAAGAATTTCTGAAAAATTCAAGTTCAATTTTAAATCCATCTAAAAACCAACATTGTTCCTGCAACTGTTACATAATATTTTGTTAAATAATAACATAATATTTTGAAATGTTTTAAGGAAAATGTAGATAAACATATCAAATGAATAGATTAAATGCTTTTTCATGCATCAAAAGCGTTGACCTTAAATTATTGATTAACAATATTGAGAAATTCTAATAAGTACTTAATATCATACAGCCCATGAGAATTTAGTCCAAACTTGCTTATTATTTTAATATTGAGTAAACTTTAAAATTGAATGGCAGTCGCCCAAGTGGACCGGAGGTCCAACGGAGGGAGAGCTAAATGATCTGGGAGTTAAATGATCCATATGAAATATAATTAAGTGTCCCAGTCTACCTTAGTACGGATGCAGCCTAGTTAGGTATGAATTTTACCCTATTTTTTATACTGTATTCTTTACTAAATAAAATTATTAAATACTTTTACTAATTAAAGATTAAAAAACCACCTAAACGAATGTTCATATGCACGAACATGTATTCAAGTCCCATATTACTGGCACTCAACACAATACTCAAGGTCCAGGTTCTTTTTATGATGGGTTGTATATTTTTTTGAATATATTTCTTTGTAAAATTAAAACATAAAAAAATAACATAACAAATATAAAATAAATTTAAAATATAAAGTACAAATATAAAATAAATTTAAATATAAAATAACAAACAAAGACTATGTATGTTTAAAAGTAGATTGGTAACTAAGAAAACACTATCACCTGTCAATATCAGCAATTCGTTTAAATATTGCAATTGATAATAATAATTATTATTAATATTATAAATACTAAGAATAGACGTACATATGTTTATATTTACCTGTAATTTGTAAATTCATACTAGTATCACAACTTGACTTTGTGAAACTATTCACGGTACGATTTAAACCAGTAATACTTTTACTGCAATTGACGGACGATAACTTGTTTCTAAACATCAGTTCCCGGAGAGGAACGTCCTTTCTCGAATATCCTTTGCCGAAACTGTAGAGCTGCGTTTTATCAGAATTCTTAAATGGCGTTGGATGTTGCTTTTTATTATTTTGTTCAATATTTGAAGCATCCATTTGCAGAATTGAATCAATTTCGATTGGTTGAGGAAACAGTCTCAATCTTCCATTTCTAGCATTCTGTAACCGCAGAGAAACTGCTTGAATAAAAGTTTGTTTGTCCGAGTTGTTTATTCTGGAACATTTTTGTTTGGTTTTCATAAACGTGTCGGAATTTACTGTGACAACGTTTGTCAATACTACTTTGCGTTGATAGTTGTTGTCTGTAGCGTAAGTTGCATTTGTGCAATGGTTTCGATCCGCCGCAATGGAACTACGCTCGTCGCTGAAAGAGATATCATCTTTGTCCACAGTTTTTATAGCTTTCAGGATTCTTTTCAATATCGTGAAAAGCAGCTTTAAGCGCTTCATAAGTTTTGGATCGCAGTTTACAGCTGAATTTTTATCGGCAACTTTATAGTATGCTTGACATTCGCGAACGGCTGTAACAATATAACATTATTTCTGGAGCATATGGCATTAGTAAATTTGTGACTAAGTTTAACATTTTAAATGTAGTTTATAATTTGTGAGTTTTCCTAGCTAGAATTGAAACTATGGACTCTAGTTTCGGCTCACAGCTACGCTTAGTGTTAAAATGTCATTTTAAAACAAAACAAAATAAAATGTACTCCGGAACTGTCAAAAAAATAAATGAGAAAACATTTAACCAACGCTATGCTCTCTCTCTCTCAAAACAACCGATCAACTAATAAACATAAAAAAAGGCTGCGTCTGTTTTGCAACAATGAGGTTATGCCACCACCACCTAAATAAATAAATAATCAACTAATGGAACTGCTATTAAACTCTTAGAGTATAATTTACAAAATAAATAATTACAGTTTGTAATATATCTAATGCATATTTTGTTAGTATTGAGTGAGTAACATCCGTCCGCCCATTTATAGCTATGAAGCATATTAGTGCTCATAGTTCCAAGTTCCTTAATTTACAACTGCACGTGAGTATGATCCTGTGGTGCAGTGGTATAAACACCTATTTCTGACTCAGAGGATCCAATCTGACCAGGTCCGAGGTTCCAAGTCTAGATAATATTTCATGGCACTTTTTTAGGTTGATACACACATCGGCTGATTAGGATGATAAACCTCACAAAATGAAGCACCTCATGGCTGGTGGTTAAGGCGGAGGTGGCAGATGAATTAGACCAAGATTGAACCGCAATTATAACATGTAACCACCGTAGAAATTTTTTATATTGCTTGTTCAAATTATTCAACCGTTCCAAAATTTGAACATCATCCTTCATCACTCATTTTCAAACATATTGACAAAAACTTTCACATATCTTTTACTGTATACAATTTGTTTGCTTTAATAATATTAAAGGGGTTTTACAGCCCAGCGTTTATACTTCACTATTCTTTATGAAGCCAGACTTCTTATATTCTTTATGAAACATAATTCTACATTAAAAACCATTGCCGACATAAATAAAATGTTGTTCTAACCTTTTCGCAAGTCACCGATTGAATTCACCAAATTATTAATATCGCCAAGCGCCTTTGGTTCTTTATTGAGATAAACTTCAAAGAATTCTGAGCATATTTGACCAATTGAAATTGACATTTTGATAAATGCTGGCCCGTCTGAACTAATTGACTTTTGCAGCGATATTATTTTCTCTTGCAGCATATCATACGAGAGCTATAAAGAAAAATAAAACAAACCTATATATCGGAGGTCGGCATGTAAATAAATTAGGTCCTGTTTTAGAGCTTTCGATTTTGTTATTAATAGGTAGTGAATTTAAATAAAAGTTGGATATCCCTTATAAGTTGATTGACGTCTTTACACGTCGAGCAGGCCGGCATCTCAATAGCGTTCATTTTGTGTTCGATGTGTATACAAGTCAAGATGCCGTCACTCATTTGAAAATTGCCGTTTAATTATCTCTTAAAAAGTGTAAGACAGATAGTGACCACAGTGAGATATTCTAATAGAGAATTTCACGATAAACCAGATGACACCAAATTTGTAGCAATTGGACATCCCAGGCCAAAGCAGATTTTTCTTCACAGTGGTGAGTTTTCATAAAACTGAATCGCTACATACCCCAGTTTGCCCGCCAAAAATTTTTGAAATGCATACTTGACGGGCTATGAAAGACAGTTTATTCGGTATTTAATAAATACAACATACATTATTTAATATTACATATTATAAAGAAATAACAGATTTAAAAAAAAAAAGGTTATATCCAAATGCCAGGTCTCTCATTAAAGAAAGGCAGGAGGCAGGTTAAGGACTTTTCGCATTATTGTTAACGTCCCATTGAAGGTATCTGTGTAATCTTGATCAATAAGATATGTCATACTTTACATTAAATATTTTATAAATCCTAAATTCATATTAAATTGGTTGTTGGTCTTATTTTTATAATATTTTCTATATGTTTTCCTTTGCATAATACATAAAAATGTTGAAAAAATAAATTTAAATATACCTCGACCATGGGTACAGGATCCACAATGAGGTAGACGGTATTCTTAATGTCGGTGACCTCCTTATCCCAGAGACTGCACAGAAATTCAGTGTGATCAGAGTCAGGACACGAGGCGATGTAGGGAATCAGGTGGTCCTCTAGGGCCTCCAGACTGGTGAGAGAACTTTTTAACGGGAGCACTTCTAAAAAGTTGCATTAGGTAGATTATTTAACAATGTTACACTGGATTAAATAGGCCTAATTTTATTAATACAAACGAACTAAGCAAGTCTGGTATTCATCATACATCTTTATAAAGCTATTTATTAAGAGCCCTAGACTATATCGATATTTATGAATTCATTTAAGCATTGTAGAATTTTATACTTTGCAAGTACGTTTTAGCTCATGATCGTGCCAAGCTTTCCCTGGGTACCGGATTTCTGGTACTTCTACAAAGCAACCATTACGTAAGACCACCGCCAAACCTTTCAAGACTTCAGCCGCTTCCATCGAGAAACTACCCCAGACGCTCCAGAATTGTTCAACGCGTCCTTCCTGTCTGCAGACTAAGAACAACAAATTCGACAGCTCTATCGTTGACTACAACTTTTTTTGTGTAATCGCCTATTAGCAAGCATTAATAATTAGCTGTTAGACCCAATCTTTACACCAGGTTCTGCTCGCAGGTGGCGCAAATTTTGCCATAAAAAGAAATCCAATGAAGGCAAAATAAAAAACCTCTATCTCTTTCTTATAGATTGGCGCTGCCCTGTTTACCATACATAAATTTAAAAATATTTTACTCTTATCATCAGTGGAGCATGTGGCGGCGAATGATCCAATTTCAATAATTCTGTCGTAAAGGAGATCACAGCGTCTTATAAACTTGCAATCTGATTCACCTGGAATTTGCAACAAGAAAGCACCTATATATAAAAAAGTGAAATATTATTAAATTAAACATTTTTAAGGCCAAAGGTAGCAATTAAAATGCACAAATAGCAGAGCTTCGATAAACCGAGTAGTGAAAAAGTAGCCCCAGTTCAGACTATGGAAGAAAGCGTTCGGGTTATAGTGCATGTAGACTAAATTTAAAGTTTTGTCTTACAAATAATGTAAATAATTACTTAGTTATTATCATTAAATAAATATATAATTAACTTTATATTTAAAACGAATATACGAGGTGTGTTCAAAAAGTAAGGTGACTTTGTATTGTTAAGAAAAAATATTTATTTATTCATCAATATTTATGTTGTCCCCTTCAAAGTAATCCCCCTCAGATACAATACACTTATAGCCTTGAGCTCTTCCAGCGATGCAGTCTTTATCTCTTCAATCGTTGCAAATCTCCGTCCTTTCATAGGGCTCTTTAGTTTTGGGAACAAGAAAAAGTCACATGGGGCCAAATCCGGTGAATATGGTGGCTGAGGCATGATTGTGGTGTTGTTTTTGGCCAAAAAATCGATGCTCATGCGACGGTTCTTTTGGTCAAAATTTAGCAATTTCGGAACAAACTTCTCTGACACACGTCTCATGCCCAAAACGTTAGAAAAAAATTCATGGCACGAGCCAAGCGATATACCGACATCCTCAGCAACTTCTCTGATAGTGATTCAAAGATTTTCCAAAACAATTTTCTTCACTGCTTGAACGTTTTCATCAGTTGTTGACGTGCTTGGGCGTCCAGAGCGACGCTCGTCATTGGCATCTTCCATCTTGGAAGAGTTTGTACCACTTATAAACATTTTTTTTACTCAGAACAGTTTCACCGTATGCCACTGTCAACATTTCAAGTGTTACGGAGCACTTAATTTTATTTTTTACAGAAAATTTGATGCAAATCCTTTGATCCATATTTTTCGATAGCAAAAAATCGCCGAGCACGCAAAACACTTATAACCTTTACGCCTCTCACAACCAAACAAAAAATGCCATTCACTTGAAATTTGGTACAGATGTTCGGGAAGAGTGTACCAACATAACAAAACAAAAAAAATCGATAATCGAAAATACATTGCCCGCGAAATTTGAAAAGTCACCTTACTTTTTGAGCACACCTCGTACATGTTTAAATACATTATACTGATTACAGCGATTGCTACATTTTATGTGAACTGACATTGTCAGATTGCCTTTTTTTAATCATACTTATCTTATATCTCACATGGGAGTGGCAACTAAGTACTTCCGATTATAGGGGTATTCAATACAGAGGATTATTATTTCTTCATGATACGAGAACATTCATTCTGTAATTGTATTAATTGATCAGCGTAAGGAATGTGGGTGCTTTCAGTGAATTACTGAAATGTTGGTGGGTGGGGATAAATGGAGGTTCGTATTACAAAGACTATACTTACTATATTTACATTACTAAACTAATTTAAATTAATTACCAAAATTTCAAATGTGTTTAATATGAAAACTAACAAAAATATCTCTAATAAACACTTATAAATTAATATATAAGTAAATAAGAAATACAATTATTTTAAATATGATTTGGTAGTATATTTTATAGGTAACGTAAGGTAAAAAGAAGCCAACGATAAAGAAAGCACATACCATCTTCGTATGAGTTGGCCATGCTGTTACAATCACAATTTTCTTTCTGCCGAACATGATCCTTCAACAGTCTCATTTCCTGATATGGATCCTGGAAGCACTCCAGAATGAGGGCTAGAATTGCATTGTTTACGCTCGTTTCCAGGGCATACAGAGACTCCTTTAGAACGTCGATGGACATTTTGATGGAAGTGAAATGAAAAGTCTCCTTCAATTCAGCGCCTTCTAAATTATCGAGCTTGACGTCATTCTGAATAAAGATTTCTGACAGCAAATTTCGTGTTTCCCTCAAAACCTGAAAATTGAGTAATATTTCATTGGTTATGATGCACTGACGGGACACGTGTTACAAGTTATAAGTTGATGTCATGGCATAATTTATAAGATTTTATTGTAGTTTTAGCATCAGTAAAAATATACATTTGAGAAAGTAAAGGACATTTTTAATATACAAATATACATAAAAAAGCACTAATCACATTTACAGATTTATATTTATATATTTTTAAGTACCTTATTTATTTAGTTACTTATTAATAAAATAAAGGAATTAAAAGGAGATAATGTCATTGTGGTATATTTACTTACAACTTGACATCTGACTTTGACAATGTTTTGATCGTTATTTTGACAACACTGGTTAAGTGTCATGGCCGACAAAAGCATCTCATTCAAAGCCCCGCAGAGGACTCCCACTTCATCCTTACACTGTAAACAATAACCAATCATTTTATTAACACAACCATAATTTAATATCAATTTATTTTATCACTAGGCTGAATACAAAACAAGCCAATAGGTAAGTGTTTGCTATTGACAGAATGGCCAAAGAAGCGAATTTCAATAACTCATTGGCCTCATAACTTTATAATGAGGTTGGTAGGTTCCACACAATAAAGCGCCGAATGATGCGGTGGCGTTTTCCTATACTTTTGGGCCTCATCGCTATACTTCCATCTTTATTTATAATTTCAATTGCTTTTGTATTATTTGAAAAAAACATTAACATACTATAATAGGTACCTACTAATAATTTATATGAGAATTATACTCACCTCCCGCCTCCATTTATCTTTTTCAACGTCATTGTACTTGTCAAAATTAACATCATTGGAAAAAGTTTGCGCCAAATCACAGAGTAGATCAAAAACATCATCGAGCCACTTGATAAAACTGTTGCGGAACAAATCCCTTTTGCCAAACTCAACTACCTCTTCGTTTTCTTTCTTAATCCCAATATTGTTACGAAGATGTAATAAGTTTTCAAAACAACATTTTAATCTATCCATTAGGAATTGTCTTGTAGCCTGCAATAAGAGTGAAATAAGAATGTAACAAGAGTTAAAAAAATATATGTATTTAAATATAATTTTATAACATTATTTTCATATTAAAATTTGCTTTGAGAGGCTTCCTGTAATGTGATTATTCAATAAGACCACTCATGCAATCTAAACATAAGGACTTATATGTTATAATAATTTAGATACTACTTATTGAACGTCTCATTTAGAATAGCTTTGTAGTTAAAAAATTAGACTATTTTAGAAAAATTTAGGATATTTATAATTTTTCTAGTAGATAAATATATTTAAAATATAAAATAGGAACTTTAGGGAATAACGAAACTGACTCTTCATGTTGTTATGACCACACACTATAGTTTTATTTTCAGATGTTACAAATTATAAAGAATTAACAGATTTCAGAAAAATAAAACTCAATAAAGTGATTTATTTCCTTTTTCATTCTTGGATTAAAAAACCTGTAAATTTAAATAATATCAGTAATCGTCGAATTTGCTGTTATTGCAATCAGTATCAGTTAGTATCAAAATTTTCAACCCGAAAATAAAAGCCAAATTACAGCATTATTTATGGAAGTGTTGGAAAGCTCACATTATTATACTCCTTCTAGGCAAACATTTAAGTTTTTTACTCTATAATGACCTATCATCTAAGCATAAACACCAATGAACTAAATTTTATGAACGCTTTTTATTTGATTACGCAGCTTTTTGGTGTGATTATGGTACATATTCACTTTCACTCCATATTTTTTTTCATGCTGTGAGCTGAGCAGAAATACAAATAAAGTCGGTTGTGGGTGAGCACAGTCATCATTTTCGACATTTGGTGTCGTATTAGCTAGTACTTATGTATATTTTAACATTTTAAGTAGTCTTCTTACTCTTTTAGTTTCATGAGTAAAATAACAACCAAATTTGTCGAGCTTAGAAGGTATAGTCGTTCAAGCCAGCGCCTCCTAAGTACCCTTGCGAGAGAGGCAAAAGTACTTAAGTATATACCTGGTAAGAGATAATAATAATAATAATAGCGAGAACCTTTTTACCTGCATACTAAATATAATTACATCTAAATTGCATTTTTTACTAAGCATATAGTAAACTTACATGACAAGTACTTTCCGTTTGAAATTCTTTTTTGAAAATTGTGAGCAAGGATATGACAATTTTGGAAACCTGATTACAGTACAGTAAAAATTTGCTTCGAGCATTATTACGAAATGCCTCGTCGTTGATATTTTCGTTTGTTGTTTTTTCATTAACCTCTTGGATCAAAGATAACAGATTTTTCGATACCAGTCCCTAGATAAACAAAAATAAAACCGTTTAATAATACAAATAAGCATACAATCAAAAATTAAAAAGAATCATCTTGCTTCAAGTCTCACAATAATATGTTTTGCAGCACTATATACATCTTCTGGCAATGATGCGAAATTATCCATTATGTCACTTGTCATATTTTTATCGTATGCATTCATAATGAAAACGCTACTAATAACCAAAATATGTAGCGTTCAAAGAAACTGTCTACAAAATTCAAACTGAACTGACATTTTAGTTTGACGTTTGGAGCAGTGTTGCCAGATAAGAAAATAGAAAATGCAGTACCTACCTTTTTATAGACGACTGATTTTGAACAAAAAAAGTGGAATTTCGTGTGTTTCAACTAGGTGAGGTCCATTAATCTTCAACATTCATTAATTTTGTAAAAATACAATCATTCAAAGTAAAATACATCCTCAGTATTAGATTCGCCTGACTCTGTTTTTGATAAGTTGTAATTTTTTTTGGTATCATGCTTTTAGAAGCTTTGAAACTTTTACAGCAGCTATTATTTCTTCAGACGGCCAGAACATTATTCCGTTCATTGTTGAACATAAAACAATTTCGATTGCTGGTTTTTCAAAAGAAAATATATAGTTTTTTTTTAATTTGTAACTTGGAATGGAAGTCGATGCACAGTGATGATAATAAACATATGTTTGTGAAATATTACTCAGCATAAAAAATAAATAAAATTTCAAAAAACTTAAATTGTTCAAGCAGATTGGAAAAAAGCGGAACCACGTTGGTCTAAACCGGAAAGCGGATCCTTTGACAAAAACGCGGAAAAGCGGTCTATATGGCAACTCTGGTTTAGAGTTTGATAGTTTTTTTTTTGTTTTGCGTCAAGCACCTAGACACAAGATGGTATTTTTTATAGATTAGCAGACAATGCAATAAAACTATTTTGTTAAAAAAAACAATCAAAATTAAAGAAATGATATACAATTATCACACATTATTTCAATTTATTTAAATTTTTAATCATCCTATTATATTAAAAGACGAACTCTGATGTTTACAAATCTTACCCGGAGGTCCCGCCACTAACACATTATTTTTAGTGAAAATTAGCAGTAGGCTAGGAATTTAATACAATCTTCTAGAGTTTCTTATGATATTATTATAATTATATTATTCAATCCACCAAAACAAAAGTTAGCGGCATTGTCCTGTCTGGGCCTCTACGTACCATTAAGAATAATTAATAATAAATATTGTTTTGACAGCTGACTTGCAGGTGCCAGGGCAGGAAGGCATCTTGACTGTCGGTGGCCGAGCCGCCGAGGACGGACAGTTGATTCTTGCTTGACATAAGACATTTCGCCATGCACAGGTTATCGAGAGGTAAAAATAACCTCCGTTTATAAATCAATATTGTTATCTTGTATTTAATTTGTTGCTATGGATGATGATCATTCCACCAACGGCAGAAGTGATTCTGTTATCGATGCAGCACATCCTCGCTTTCGAAAAATACGTAGATTAAGCATGCGTGGTATGTCACATTCGCTTATTTTATCACTAATTTATGTTTTTAAATTTAGTCGGTAAATTAATTTTATTCTACTTTTATTGTGATGATTTGGTGACAGATAAACATAAATTTATGCTTATAAATGGAATTTCTGACTTTGATATTGTAATTTCTTCATCACATTTACAATATTAAATCGCCTTGGGTTGTCCGAATGGGATTGGACCACCTTATTAAGAGTTTCTTATTCGGATGTAATTGGTTACAATATAATTGTGCATTAATAAAATATCGTTTATGACCATGGTAATTATTCTAATACTTACCGGGAGATTTCCCGCCAAAATTTTTTGCCTGAAAACTCCCGAGAATGGATTAACCTTTACTGTAAAATCAGCTGTAACAAGAGATCCATTTTATAACACCTATAACATGTAACATTTAAAATTATGGTTATACCTAGGTAGGTACTAGGTACCATATTATTGTATTTTATGTAGGTACTTTTTTAAAATAACAATTAGTTATATTGTTACCGATAATGCACGGATTATCAAGTTATTCACAGATTAACTATGCAAGTACGTATTAGATGTATTTAAAATAGTTATAAGGTAAATATCCTCAGCAGAAGTTTGCCAATTGGCCAACCTCTTCATTTTTATTGCATGTGTTTTTGCTGTGTCAAAAACGTTGTCACAAATCAAAAAGCTCCCTGTCTTTAACACTAGATTAGTTTCTACATGCGCTATACAGTTATAAGGATTGTTCAGTAGTTCTATTTAAAATATATTAAATAAAAAAGAAGTTGTTTTACTGCGCAAACCAAGGACATTTTTGAAATAACATTTTGAATTCATGAAGAAGTTAAAACAAAAAATATAAAGCTTAAACAAAAAGGAAGATTAAAATTTGTTAAAAGTTAAGTATTATACTATTTTAGTCACATCGTTTATTTAGTCACATCAATAAGCTGGGGGCTGTTAGATAATACTTAAAAAGTCATTGAAATTTAATACCTTTATCTGCATGCCGAATTCATATGACTAACCTTTGAGGAGTTACAAGCCAGTGACAGAAAGAAACACAAAGAGACAAACAATTGGCCACAATTTTGTAACCTATCACTGTGAAATAAATCACACTGTATAATTCCCAAAGAATATTAGATAAATACATTAAATTAAGAAAGTTTTTTTCTTCATTTTGTAGGTTTAAAGGTAGCCCTTGTTCAATTGTCTGTGGTGGCCGATAAGACAAAAAACATTGAGAATGCCGTCAAGCACATCTTTAATGCAAAGGCCGAGGGGGCTCAGCTGGTCGCCCTACCGGAATGCTTCAACTCCTTATACGGTGCCAGTAAGTAAATGTTAAACATTTATTCAAAAATATTAAAGTAGCTTATTTGATTCTCAAGAAGATTCGAGCCTTAAAGGCATTCGCTATATCGGTCTAATATAAATATTGTTTCGGACAGAATATTTCAAAGAGTACTCGGAGGAGATACCTTCAGGCACGACCTGCCAGGCCCTGTCAAAAGCTGCCCGAGACGCAGAGGTATTTGTAGTGGGCGGGAGTATTCCCGAAGTGGAGAATGGCAAGTTGTACAACACATGCACCGTTTGGGATAACACAGGCAATATGGTTGCTAAACATCGAAAGGTTAGTTTGAACACAATCTCTTTTGTAATGACAGTACATTAAGAGGCTTTATAACTATGAGAGTGTTTATAAAATTTTCAACCTAACAAAGATACAAGATATTTTTACTTTAAATTTATTTTTATTTTTCTACAGTTTCCTTGTAAGTCTATACACTTCTCCCAGCAATGCTCCCATCTCTTCAACCCATCCAAATAGTATTCGACGTCTTTCTCTGCAAAATAGTTGTTTACGAAGGTGATGGCCTCCTCATTCGACAAAAATCTCTGTCCTCCGAGTGCAACTTTTAGCTTAAAGAACAAAAAAGGTATTTTGGGGCTAGATCTGGTGAGTAAAGAGGGTGGCCAAGCAGTTCATATCGTAATTCGTGTATTTTCACCATGACAACCGCTGAAGTGTGAAACGGTGCATTGTCTTTGTAAACTATTTTTTTTTCTGTAAATATGTGCACCAATTTCTCTGATTTATTGTGCACCAATTAAGAGTTGGAAATGTTCACTTGAACACAACACATTTTTGGCCCAAAGTGAGCAAACGCTGCACCAAGCGCGCCGACAGCTTACTCATACAATCAATCTTGGATTGGAGTGGAGCCAGATGGCTGCTATGCTTAGGCCACATTCTTGGGGGCCCATTTTTTTTATACCTCCGTAGTCTGTACATGAATTAATGTTTTTGTGTGTGCGTTGTCTAGTACTATGATGACTATGGCAAACTTATGTGACATTAATTCTGTTTCGTTGTTTGTTCAATGTTGACTCTTGACCATTTGGTTAGGTTAGATATTATCAAATATGTGGGCCTCTGATGCGTACTCCATTTTGTAGTAGACTCCGACCTACCTAGCGCTAATAATATAATTTATACCTTTACTACGGTATGTTGCAGGTTCACCTCTTCGATATAGACATTCCAGGCAAGATCACTTTTAAAGAATCGGAGGTGCTCTCTCCCGGCAACAGTCTGAATACTTTCAACATTGACGACGTCAAGGTCGGACTAGGTATCTGCTATGATCTACGATTTGAAGAAATGGCTAGGATATACGCAAATCAAGGTAAGGTAACCCTTATTGTCCGCTGCCGTGTATTTTTTTTGATGTAGTCTGTTCGATGGTTTTACCTATAGAAAACTGGTTGTTTTATAATCAAAGGAGACTTTACACTTTGTATCTGTATCATTGTATTTCCTTTTATTTTATCTTCCTGTGTATATTAAAATAACGTTTAGCAGAAATAAAATAAAACATACAATTTAAAAAGAAATATATTTTTTTGTGCATAATTGCCAATCATAACACTTAATAAATATAAAAATATATTTGATAATTATTAATTATGAATGTACGATGAAGAATTTTTCATATAATTTAGGAATGTCTATTATCACTATGACAATTAAAAATACTATAGCATTTAAAATATATTATACGAAAAATATGAAAAAAAAAACCAGTCCGTAAGTACTGTGTTTTAATTTCAATATACAAGTGTTTCATAAAATTTTGTGTTACTTTTAAAAAAATAAACTAGCGAAAGATCCTGGATATTTAAATTGTGTGCCGTATAGGTGCGAAAGAAAAATAAATAACGTCCACGACCGCCAGTCGGTATAAGTATACACACTTTCAGTATGAAGGTTACCAAACTTTTTGGGACCACTTGGTAAGACAAAAGTTGTTAAACTTCTCCTAATATATGAGTAAGTTACTGGAGCATGTTGGATTGCATGAATTGCTTAGTAGTTTGTTAAACTTGTTAACTTTTTTGTTAAAACTCGTGTCTGCTGCGCGTTATTTTTTTTTTTATTGAAAAATCACATTTATTAAATTATTTCATAAAAAGTCAGCGCCACACTAGACCGCCTTATCACCCTCCAAGTCCACTTTTACTCTCTTAGATGCCTTCAGGTGATGGGTAGTTCAGCCCAGTTTGGGAACCACTGAATTAGAATGACATGATGCTAGGAACAACGCTTTATTAATTATTTTATTAATAACAAAGAAAAACTCCCTTGTATTTCATTATTATTTTTATTTCGTAGGTTGCTCGCTGCTCATATACCCGGGTGCATTCAACATGACAACAGGGCCCCAACATTGGGAATTGCTGGGGAGGGCCCGGGCCCTTGACCAGCAGCTGTGGGTAGCCCTCGTCAGTCCTGCCAGAGATGATAAAGGCTCCTATGTGGCCTGGGGCCACAGTACCATTTTCAACCCTTGGGGTCACGTCACTAAGACAACGGGACACACTGAGGATGTTGTCTATGAGGATATTGGTAAGTGCCATTGTAGCTTATAATGTCATCTACCCATTGCATGACTGCCCTAAAACATCCTTAAGTAGTTCTCAGATGTGATTGTTTAACTTTTTTAGTTCATGTGATTTTTATCGTTCTTGTGGTTCCAATTCAGTGTGACCATGGCCTCCATAATGTGAGTTAGGGAGACATAATTTTACCAAAACTATTTGCTGTTAGCATTCAAAAGTTTGTTAGGAATATAGAGGACAGTGGAATACCGAATGACCTGCGTTTTACCATTGATTGATTATTGAAGACACTCTTGGTTTTTTTAAACCCTGAAATTGCGTTCCTTAGAAATCGAACTAACAATTAACACTTCCAAAACTAAAATATTGCTAAACCTTCTAATAGAATTGTATCAGCTACATTTAGGGTACAATTGAGGACCTTTCGATCATAATCACAGGCAGCATTAGGTAAGCGCAATTAAAATTTTGAGGCAAACTACCCTATACACTAATATTTTCAATCATTCAAGTTCAAAAATATGGTGAAGCCATGATGGCAAACAATATTTTTATAAATTCTCAATATTATAAAATTAAATGTTATTCAATTATTCACTGGCATAATTTAAAGTGCGCTCGTGTGGCACACTGGCAAGAATATGTTAAAAGAAATATAAATGTATTATTAAATTTTGAAACAGCACACCGCTGTTTGATTATATGAATGACTATATAATCATTACAAACATATTAGTAATGCATTTGCTTTTATTGCTTACTGCTTATTTATCTCAAGACGTTACGGCGAGGGAGATCCAAAGCACCCGGGCGGCGGCCGTGCGACTCCAGACAGTTTTTTAGTGTAACAAGAATTGAAATTATTTTTTCAAATGAAATTTTGTCTTGGTTTTTTTTAGATCTGTCAATTGTGGACGAAGTCCGCAGCCAGATTCCAGTGACAAGCCAACGCCGACTCGACATCTACAATACCAGTTACTCTCTGAGTAAGTCCTGCTGAACGTTTATGACTAAACAACCTTATGTACAAATAATTATTGATTACTATTCTGCATTAACAGACTATAAGAATACAATTTGTATATCTTAGTACCTGTTGTAAATTTATTTTCTTTTTATAGATAATTATGGGTTAATAATATTTTGATATATTTATACACAATTTATAACCCATATACTTCATTTATAATATTTTTTTACCTAATTATAAAAAGTTAGTATAGGAGAAATTAATAAAATAAAGAATATTTTTCTAATAAAGAGCTTTTTATTTAACTTACAATGTTTGTTTATTTCAAATCTTGCAAATCGATTTTGATCAACTTCCTTTGCTAATGGGATGTTATGAAACTACGAAGCTGGTCTGATGATGGAGCCGGAAGGTGGTCACAGGAACTCCACAATGATATGGTTAGTTAATCAAAATTGATAAAATGATGTGTTCTTTACTCTACGTTTGTTAATATTCACATTCGGTCCACTTATTGGACTATGGCCCAGCCCAAATAAAATCACTCAGGTAACAATTGTTTTCATTAAGCACATTTAAATAAAAAAAAATATTTTAATATTTCTCAAAAACTTACACACTACATTTATTTTCATATAATAATGTCATTTAAATCCTGTCATTTAATAATGTCATTTAGGATTTAAATGACATTATTATATGAAAATAAATGTAGTGTGTATGCCCGTTGCCTTTTCATAATTTATATAATAAATTGACACTGACTTCTAAGTTTTATTTTATAAAGTAATTGCTATTACCTAGGTCAAATATATACAATTATTTTGGGCCCTACTCAACTAGGCCAAATGTGTCTGTCCTACAGTCAGGAGAGATGGTGGTAATGAAGTGTTAAAAATGTTATAACCACGTGCGAATTCGAACCCGCGACCTTTGGGTCAGTAGTCCAACGCCTTAACCACTAGACTACCACGATCTCAAATGACCAAATAGTACTAGCCAAGCTCGTTTGTTACCTACTCAATTGAAACGCGGTTTGATTTTAATTTGTTCATAGGGTCGGTGATAATCGACCGCTTACGTACAAGGCATAGAAATCACTAATGATGTAGCAATCAACTTGCTACATCATCACTGTGATTGACAGGGCGACAAGCTGGTGTGAAGCAATACCTACGCAAGACCAGACGGTGCGAACAGTAGCCAAGGTCGTGTACGACAATTGGATCATGAGTACCTCAACGCATAGCGACGGATCAAGGAAGACAGTTCGAAAGTGACTTATAGTGAATTTTAGAAAAGCCGACAATTTTCAAGGAACTCACTATTCACTATATAATTTGATTTAGTTGAACAAAATTTGCAAGAATTTAGTTCGAAAACATCATTCCTGTGTGTAATATGTAGGAAATCCATAATCGGTTTTGTTATCTCTTTAATTCTTAATTGTTTTAATATTATTGTTATAATTATGTGTTTTCCCATAAGAAAATAAAATAAAAATAAATAAAATACCCTATTTACTGTATAATTCTTAATAAACAGCACAAAATCACAGCTTCGATTGTCGGTGTTTCAAATAAGAACCTTAGCAAACCATATGACTATGCGACTATATGAAAGCTAGGTAAACCCGTTTCGCACCTGTGGAGTAGTCTACCAGCTTTTATTATATTATTTTAAGTAAAATATATGTCCTAATTTCCTACATCTGTATATTTTATAGGTGCGACAATGGGCGGCTGGACACTTTAACTCCAATATCATTCAAGGCATCTTGCAGTATCTCCACAACTTCTTTAGCACAGCCCCAGAAGAGGGTGACTCCGCAACCGCCGTGCCCGTAATTATGTATGACTATTTTCCTTCTGCGTTCGTTGGGTACGTGAATGTCTTCTCGTTCCACTCGCACACTCTCACGTCCTGGTCTGAGACCTGCCCATTCTTTTACGAGAGGAGCATTCTGAAAATATATATTTTAGATTAAAATATTAATTCAACTGCAACAAAGATACAAAATACAACACATTAACGTCACGTTACATTATTCATATTATCGAGTCAGACGACAAATTGGAGAATCAAAAGTATGCTGACCAAAATATCACCTCGCAAGGATTTTAACCTTGCCAGCGTGCTAAACAAACACCATCCATTTATGATGCCTGCAATGTAAGCTGAAAATTCTACTTACAAATGCTTATTTTTTGTTGAAGAAATATTTACATTTCCAGTCTCATTCTTGGAACATTAGACAGTTTTTACTAAGCCTAAGTGCACTAGTTTCCCATTTAGATTTTTATCAACCAGATCTTTGGCCACAGCTAGGTTTTGGTCAAGGTAATAATAAAATTGACTGCGAAAGACAAGTGTGTAATGTAATATAATCAGTCTATTTGTTACGGAGTGGACACCATCCAAGGGAGCGTGCGTGCGAGCGGGCGAGGAATAGTGGAATAGTGCAAGCAAGTGAGCGTGAGGCGGGTTGCCAATAGCTGTAACGGGAGGACAGTGGCATTACCACGCAGAGCGAACGCAGCGGTAGGCTGGTCGTTAGTGCGAGCGAGCGAGCATTAGTGTTGAATTTGGTTGTACACAGGTGAATTGGAGTGTGAATTAAGTCAATAAACGATTATATTAGAAGAAACTACTTTATTCCGTAACATAATATAATATAATATAGTCCAAATACAAATAGATGCCTAAATTAAAAAAAAAAAGGAATTAAAAAAGTCCTCATAGTCACCTTTAATCCAGCCACCATAATTTCACATCCGTCGTGGATAAATTTTGAATCTCGTGGGTCCACTTTTGTGTTGAAATCATTCTTCTGACTTGTGCCGCCCAAGACAACTTCATTTATACTATAATTATATTATAATTTGATAATAATGGGTTAATTTCAACTTTTAATTATATTAAATAAATTAACACCTCCAACGAATAACATCCTATGTCACTTTTTGGCGGTTTTGAGTTAGGATGTTATTACGTATCAGAAAAAAAATCTGTATATTCACCTCATCTCTATCCTTACTACGTGCAAAGATATCGTATGCATGCATCGCAAGTAAGCTTTTCAGGTAATATTTAATGGAAAACATCCCAATTCTAGTTAAGTACAGTATTATCTTTAGAGAAGACTATTTTTACATGGAATAAAATCTTAACTGACTTAAGTGATTATCCAAAAAAACAAAGTATGGACATTTTTTTTAAACTAGTTTTGGCTCTCCTGAAAAGTTGCTAAAAATGACTTAGGATGTTATTCGTTGGGGGTCTCGAAATCAATATGGTTGATCATACTTCATTACATAACACAAAATGATATAAACAGAAAGAAATCCATTTTTTTTTTCAATTTTTGCAATAAGACATTCATTTTAAGATGTGCATAAATAATATCTAGAGCACAAGGCACTGTTGATAAACGCTCTAAATAGGTGAGCCTTTATTATAAGGCAACATTTCTATATAAGTTTTTGGCTTAAATTGCAACCTTACAACATATATGGGGTTATAAAAAGTTAGGAAGAATATGATAAGGCAAAGGTTGCCAAAGAAGTTACTTAAAATTTAATAAAATAAAATTATGAAAGGTTTGTATTTATATTTGGATTTCAATGAAAGAAATAATTGCATATACAAAAGACTATTAATTTAAAGAAATTAATTCTTACTTCGGAATAATGTAATGACCATCTTTAGATTCATCTAATATCGCATGATAAACCCACGGGGCGATTACCTGAAAATATTTTTAAATTATTCTATTAATCATGCTATTTTTCAGACCTCCAAACTATCTATTACGTAAAGAAACCCTGTTCTCACTAAATAATCATTCACCGACGTTTAAATTTCAAATTATCAGATCTATGGAATCTATACCAATTAATTGACTTAATTATTTGGTTTCGAACTTCATGTTACCTTTGATGCAAAGTTTCGCAAGCACAAAAATTGAATTTACAATTGGTTCTCAATTACATCACAAACAAATTCTACTTTTTAGAAACAGTTAATAAATCATTGCTAATGATATGATAATGAAGCGATAAAAATGCATCCTATAGTCTGGTGTACAGATATTATAACGATGCTTAGCAACCAGGTTACGTGATCGAGAGTCCAATGCCCGCTTGAACCGTCAGCTAGAGTTCAACAGCCACTGGTCATGAGTTCCTAATATACAAGACAAATTTATGGAGAACTCAGGTCACTGCCTTCGACTCGCCTTTACCCAGTGACAAGAGTGGTGACCCCCTCCCCCTTACAGGCCAATACACAGTTGTAAAACCCACGTTAAGCCTCAACCCAGAGCTATTTTCATCAAACCAGCGCGTGTTCAACACGTAGGCCAGTTATGTACCTATGTACCTATTGCCTATGTGACTTGCAAGACAAAGGAACTCGTGACCAACGGATGTTGAACTCTAGCTGACTGCTGAATCGCTACGTGTGTCGAATGAGCGTTGGACTCTTGATCATACTCAGACATTTTAAAGCTAAAGTAGATACTCGTGGGCCAAAAAGAGTGCTTAATGATTTTTTTAGAGTACCAATTATTGCTAATTTAAAGATAAAGTTCAGTTAATGTAAAATTGTAAATAAAGTCAGGTAACCATGAGACCGATGCAGCTTTATGTGTGCATAGTCGCGTTAGTAAGCTGCCAAGCTTAAAAGTGACTTAGATACTAAGTCAACTATGTGTACGGGTGTCTCTCTCTCTCTGGAGTATGTTAAACATTAATTGTGGTAAGAGGCTGAAAATATATATTACCATTGCCCCGATCTGGTGCGCTTGAAATCCTTAATGACCCATAAATAACATGTATTGTGGATGCGCCCTGTATTTTAATCAGGATTTTTGTATGACAAGTGTCGGATTCCGGAAATGTCCTGTTTCCAAATCTAGTGTAAATGAATCATAACATTTCTAATAGCTTACTTACCCTTGAAACTTGCCCTCTTATTGGTATGACTTTTTCATCAGGAACAAGATATCTTGCTCCGATTCCAGAACAATTGATAATGATGTCATGATCTTGTGAAGCGACCTCCCCCAATGACTTGATTTCGCGAGTGATGACCTTTCCTCCGGCTTCGAAGAATTTCTTCATAAGGTAAGGAAGTAAAATTGTCGGTTCGCATGTATAAGAAACGAAAGATATTCCACACCTGTTCAATTATAGGTTCAAAATAAAATATGCAGCCGAACTTTCAAATGTTTTTTTTTGTTAAAGTAAGTTTCAAATTACTTCAGGCGTAATTGACTACATATGTTGACTAACTCAAAGCCCACTTTCATTCGACATGTCAATTTTGAGTTGTCATTTTTTAATATAGAACCTATGGGAAAAGATACTTATAAGTAGTTTACACATTACACTTAGATTTTATTATCAGAATGTTATGCACAACATATAATATGTTTCAAATATCAAACGCTGCATTACAATTTAAAAATGGCCATCATTCACAGTTGAAAAATAAATAGTCATACTATTTTAACACGTCATCACCACCATCTTCTTTCACTATCACAAGAAAATTTGGCTTAGTCCCAAAATAGCTTGGGCTTGGGCTCAAAATAGTCGTAATTTTGGCCTAGGTCATTGCTAATTGCAATTCTAAAAAAAGTCAACATGCACAGATATTCACATTTAGTTTTGATTTTTATAAATATAAAAACATTTATACTATAAAAAGTACTTCGATGTATAATGTTATAATATAATATATCTAGTTATTGATAAATAATTATTATCATCATCAGCAAAATACTCTGTTAGTGTGCATGTTAATTACATACTTATGTCAGTATGTGAATTTGTTAGTGTAGGTAGGTATGCTCGGTATACTCAGTAAGTATAATATATAAAATAAATATAAGTAAATGTAAATAATATATAAATAAACAATATAATATTTTATTTATTTATTGTGATTACCCAACAGAAACAATACAGATATGAATAGACAATATAAATTGAAGTAAGTATACAATTCTCAAACTAGGGTAGCCCAATTGACATAAAGAAGTAAAAAAATAATGTTAAAATATATTAAACGAATGTAAGTAAGATAAACGATTTTAAATATATACAAAAATACAAAAAAAAGATTTGAAATACACCAATGCTTTGGTTATTTATATGCCGTGTTTTTTTTCGATTTCGCATAACTTCGGCCATTGATTTTAAACAAAATTATGTAGTTTTTCATTTTTCCAATTTTTTTTTGTCCATGCAAAATATTCAGTATCCGCGGCCATACATTGCAAGACGAACAAAGTAGCAAGTCCGTTAAGTTAAATTGCCCACATTACGCATTGTATACAATTTATACATTTTATTTATGTGTTTATTCTCTCTTTAGTTTAATTAGGTCTAACTTTTGTAAACAAAAATAATACATGCTTATCTAGAAATAAAAAACTTAGGTGTCTGACTTTGTGGGCAATACATGACAGTTATGTTGTTAATAAAGGGTAGTTTCAAGAAAAAAATTTAAAGTACATGGCTGTTTCATTTTAATTCATGGCATTTTCAAAATAGCTTCCTTCATTTTCGACATATAAATTTAAAAGCATACTTATTTGATTATTTAAATTGACTTCTCTGTTTCTCGTTTCCTCCGCAGTTTCATGAAGTCTTTCGATTATTTTTTTCTCGTGTTTGAATAGGTTTCGAATAGACTTTATCTTTTAGTGTGCCCCTCACGTAAAGGTCAAGAGGAAACTCCCCGACCGATCCAACACCCTGAGAGAGAATCTCTTACTGCGATGCCGTTATGAGCTGAGGCCAAATCGTTTGTAGATCAATGTCTTCAAAAATTCCAATTGCCAAAAATATTTCTTAAAAATGGCAAATAATTCTCAGAATTTAACCTATGTAATATTTCTACTGGGCCGACTAGTTTATTACATATTTATAATACCAGTACACGTATTGACTGAAAATTTTATCCGGTGAGAGGCTTCCGTTACTCAAATAACAATCTAGATACCTAAAATAACAATAAAAATTAGAAACAAACACAACCCAATCAATCAACGGGCAATGCAACCTAACGGACGTGGCACTCAAGCAAGGAAGAGGCGAGGTGGGCTCAGGGCTGCGGCAGAGTGAGAGCGCATGCAAAACTTGTACGTTTGAGCGCGACACACGCTTCACGGCAGGGTTTTGGATTAGGGTTTTATTATACTGAAGACAATCCGAATTCCTAATAAAATAAATATTTTAATATCTCGGAAAGTAAGCAGCCTAGGAAAGAGGATTTACGCGAAGAAACACTCTGCTTTTGGCAGCAGAGGTGAGATACTCAGACTAAAGGCCGTTTCACAAATCGGTTCTTTCCCTCGATCCGAATGCACATGAGAATGAGTTATCTTCATCCGGATTTCCACACTACACAGCCCCCGGGTGGTCACGGGAAGCTAGCTGAGTTTGGGATCACTGATGACCCCTGGCATGTGAGCAGTGAGGGACGTTAGGATGCTGACATTGTGTGGGCCTGCAATGAGTTGAGGAGAGAGAGAAGCGACAAGCTTGACGAAATTAGAGGTGGTGTGAGGCCTGTGTGGGTCCGTGGATCTCGTAATGCGGATGTGGTTTCTCAAATGTGGACAAAGCTAGTTTTGTTTCCGGAGTACTGTTCAAATGCTTTTTTAGGTTCACAAGATCTAACCCGTTCCCAAAAACAAGAGACTCACGTATATTTCAAAGAATGTTCCCGCGACCAAAACTCGATCTGTTTGTCAGATAGAGTTCGTAATCCATAAACAGCTTTTGCCCAAAGAGGCTTCTTGTAGACCTCGCTAGTCGTTTGCAGCCTCAACACAGGCAGGAGACAAACTCCCCCCGCGCCTTCTAGCCACAGAGAGTGAAAAAAATCGTGGGTTTCCTTGCCCCATTGCCTACAAAAAAAATACAAATTTACCACCGCATGATAATTAGATGATTTACTTATGAAAACTATTATAGTACCTACTAGGTCGCCGTAGGCGCGTGTCGTGCCTCGAGCTGCACTATGTTTAGAGCTGAGTAGAGAGATTTACCTTCCATGACAGTTCGATGGGTCAAAACTATATAACATTGTTTTTCGGTGATAAATTTCTAGGACTAATTTTCGCTTAGTCAGAACCTAGTTTTTATTTTGCTGTTTATTAATTACTAAAAATATCGAAAGTCGATACACGCATAAGTACCCTTCGCCATTGGAGTCACAAAGTCATCGACGGCTTCATCCATCCCACTCACACATGGAAGCACCGTATCTATCGTGCAGTACTCGAAGCGATATCCTCGTTTATGCGATTCTACTGCACATATAAATTTCATTTGGACATTTGTTAATACATTTAGGTATAATGATTTAGGTATAATTAAACAAACTCTTACATTTCGTAGAACGAGCAAGTTAAATTAAAATTTATGGAGACGTTTTCGTGCTATGATGAAACAAACACTAGGTCAGGCAACAAATTCTTTGGCACCTATCATTAGGAAAATTAATGATTTCCTCAGCAGTCATTTTAAGTTTATTTTTGATAAAAAAAAACTTTTTATTTACATATATTATATTCTATAATAAACTACCTATATTGACGCGCTGTCAATTTTTCAGCGTGGAAATGCTGCCTTTCTAAATTTTAGATATAAATTCAGCGCAGAATGAGATTTCTAGCATATACCTAAGTTATTTTATAACCACGGTCAAAACTATTAATCGCGAATCTAATTTAAATATATAAATTTAGAAAAAATACGTAGGTGAGTACTTACAGTATTTTCTCGGCGGGTGTTTTTTCAGATAGATAAGGACCCCAAAGGCCGGCGGATCCATCGCCAGTTGTATTCGGGGTCAAATCCTTCGCTATCACGGTTACCTTTCAAATACGATACAACTCTTATAATAACCCTTTTTATTTATTTTTTTGCAGAAATGGCAGACAAATTGCTGGCCGAGATTTTCTCTAGTGAAACATAAACCAGATCCGGTTGGTTCAAAGGACAAAACTTTCGGGAAAAGTCGAAAGTAGGTTGAAATAACTGTTTCCAATTTTTCTCATGAAACCGTGAGAAAATGCGAAAATAATTACGAACTTATGACAAGAACAATGTAATATTATCACGTAATGTTTACATTTTGTTTTCTCTGCAAATCATGTTTGAAATTCAGGGCCAATTAGATGTTTTTTTTTTATCTGGAATGGTCTTAGGACACGGTGTATAATTGGCACAAAAAAAAATCTAAAAAATGTTTGTTTGTTCATGGTCGGGACCTCCGAAACCACTGCTCTGCCCCTATTTGAAAAATTCTTTCGTTATTTGAAAGGTACATCATTCCAGATGGATATATCTTCTATACTAATATAATAAAGAAGTAAAGTTTGTAAATCCTTACAAACCAATTATCCAATTTCAAAATTTCTTTCACCAATATTTAGAATGGACCTTCAGAGTGGACATAGAGGCTGTATACCAAATCTTGAAGCGACCCATCCCGAGTGTGCCGCAGGCACGTGATTTCGCGCGCTACGAAAAACCAAATTATGGTGTGATCATCATCAGTCTCAGAGAACATCTTCTTGCGGGAGTCCTTTATGTCTTAATTAGACATTCTTCCGGTGCGCTTGAGTGGTGGGTTTATCTGCTTCCTCCTTATTGTATATCCTTCTTACAATCTTATTTTTTCTTAGGAATATTGACTGACTAAGTTAAAGAGATCTTTTATGTTAAAATAGTTAAATTTCCCTTTTGTTTTTTTTTAATATAGGGATATTTTTTATTTTTATTATGTATATTACACGATCTTTTAGGTTAACTGGTAAAACTGGTAGGCAATAAGCTCGCCCTTTTGTAGCGTATTAGTTTCGCCTTATCGCTTTACCTTAAAAAAAAAAATATAATTGGTGTACGTTTACCTTAAAATGAGGATATTGTTCCAGAATTCTCAGCGCACAACCTATACCATTCACACCAGCACCTAAAACTGCTATTTGAACCATGTCCAATGTTTCCTAACTTCACTAGTAAATAGCTGAATTATACTTAAATGAAAATATGTGTTTTAATTGTTGACTACTCTTACGTTAATCAAACACACACACGAACTGATTATCAACGAAATATCATTTACCACACAACATTTACATGCCATATTATAGGTAGAGCAGATAAGATAATATCCAATGTAGACATATATACAAACTTAGAATTTTGTTAATATGTATTTGTTTGCGGTTCGACATGATCACTGATCAGCTATATGCATAGTCGCATTAGTTACTAACGGGGTTATGTATAAGACCGAGGTTTAGCGCTTTGGAATACGTCCAAAGCTACCTGTCCATTTTTCCGAGACATACTATAGGGGCTATAAGTAGGTTAAAATGGGTCCCATAAGCCCCTTGGCCGGGACGCGCCTGGAAGACCGCTCCGGGAATACGCACAGTTCTGATTCTGTATGGGCAAATGTATGAAAATTTTCGCCGTGAAATTGTTTATATTTACTTGATGATATTTTAGTAAATAAACGTTAAAAAAAAAAGTTTCATTGCGACCGATTTCAAAATATTAAAAATACGATTATCTAAACAAAAGTGATCTTTTCTAGTAAAAACGGTGCATCAAAAATAGGTCTATTTGCACGATATTCAAATGTTTACATTTTTTTTTTCTATTATATAGTTACGTAATTTAAAAATTCGGGATTCATTCAGTCCTAGTTTAAGAGTTACCCTATTTTTATTTTGTGGTGGTCTTTGCGGAAGTGCTTTAAATTTCACTTTAAAATGTCCTTATTTTGCCCAAAACCGTACGACCGACCCTTAAAGTTACTTTTATTTTCCAGGATAAATTGCGAATTGCTTCCGAAGACCAACTTAGCATCCATTAGGCGCCATAATAGATACCCTCGAGTAAATCATTTTAATGATTCATTTCTGTAGGTAATATGTATATCTATTGTTAATAAGTAATTTTTAAAATACACACAATTAAGCTCTGGTCCGTACATCAAATTCCTAAAAAAAATACAAAAAAAAAACAAATTAATACAATTTAAACGTCAACATTCAAGTGAGAAATTGAAGTGAATTTCTGTTATTGTTTTAAAATTTCGTAGTATAATTATTTGGATATGACTCCCCAAATTAAGGTTAGTGTATAAACATATTTATTTTATCCACTGTACCAAATACCATACATATTATCAGATATCATCCTAGTTGAGCCCTCGCCGTCAAATATATTTTGCCCTGCAAACAAATAATTGGTCTTCCTTCGCAACACAATTTAATTACAATATTAACGTAACATTGTTTTCGTTTGATCCGACCGATAAATAATTTTATAATATATATTAGTATTCTATTATAATTATAAAAGAAACGTCGATTTTCTTAAAATAGGTCAGTTTTGTTTTCTGAACCACAATAGTTTCATGAAAAAAGAATCTACGAATAAAATGTAGGGCTTAATTCCTTCTTCCCCGATTGATATGAAAATAGCCTACCGAAATTAACGATTATATTAATTTCCTAAAAAAATGCACACATGTTTTACATAACAAGACGTTACTTTAAAATAATACTATTAAATTTTAATAATTACACAACTTAAAACCATTTATGTATATATCCCCCTTTTGCTAAAGCGAGGTAATTAAAGAAATTACGTAACTCTTTTTATTTTATGTGCGTTCAATAAGTGATAAGTTAGGTTTCGGATTCGACCTTCTTCGCCTAAAATTCGACCTTCTTCGCCTAAAATTCGACCTTCTTCGCCTAAAATTCGACCTTCTTCGCCTAAAATTCGACCTTCTTCGCCCAAAATACGAGAAATCGGCCTCAGAAGCGATTATTAGGCGAGAATGCCGAAAAGCTTTTGTTTTTAGCTTATAATATAAGGCTATTTAATTTTTATTACTAACTACAACTATTAACTTTTTTCCATTTCAATAAATATTCTTAATATGTTAAATAGATAAACTTATACTATAGCTTCTGCAGACAGTAATTTCAAATAAAAACAAAATATTGCTTTCAATGTTATAAATTATATTTAGCTTAGTATTAGTTTAAGGCCTTTAAACTCTTTAAACTTTAAGTTAGATTGAATTTTCTAAGAGAAAAAAAAATATATATTTCTCAGTTTCGGTTTCGGGCGAAACTGGTACTGAAACCGAATTTCGGTTCCGGTCGGACACTAATGTCAATCCTTCGTTTCATGGAACATTGCAAGTTATTTGCTCCTGTTTTTCCCTTAGGGGTAAGGAAGGCAGGCGACATGCCATGTTTATTTAACCGCGATGAATAATATCAATTTCGGAATTTGACATTGTAACCATTTTATTACCTTTTCAAATTATGTTTTAAATTTATTGTTTCAAAAAAATATTTACCTATGCGGTTTGACAAGAACTTTATATGATTTGTAATTTATTGGATAATTTCGTTTAAATAAAAGGACGCTCGTTCTGACCGAATTGTCCATTACTAGGGATTTGCGAAAATCGTCATTTTTCAAGTTGGTACGTTTTGTTATGTCATGTCTTGTATGATAAAAAGTTGGTGTAGGTACACGACGCAGAATTTCTTTTTAATGTCTTTTCTATAATAAATTAAATTAAACCGAGTAATACTTTTAAAATGGGAGATTTCCACGAGACACTAAATAATTGATATTTTAGCGGATGAACCGTCAGCAAAAAGAGATTCTACTCGACTTCATAGAGATTCATAAAGCGGACTTATCACCGAAGACAATGAAGACGAATGGTTCAAAACTGGATGAGGACAGCAGAAGACCCTGGCAGGAAGTGGCGGATTCATTGAATGCGGTGAAAGGTGGCTGCGTCAAATCGTGGGAAAAATGGCATCAGGTAGGCATGGGCGGTGGAATGACATACTCGTATATAGTGGTAGATGACTAACTTTGAATGTAGGTAAAGTTTACGCTACGCAACCATTTTCTAATCAGGAAACTCAGTAGGAAGAAACTGTTCATTAAATCCAATCCGCATTCATTAATCATGCTATATAATATAGCACACAATAACAATCTCACCCTTCTTAGAATTAATTTGTTATCATCTCTAAGTCTTTAAATTCTATTAATTATGTTCTAAATCTAGGAAAAAGTCGTACTAAGAAATTGCTAGATTTGACAGTTAGACCATGCATCTGCGATTTGCAATGGGCAAGAGTAGCACAGGGTGGAAATTATTCCCTTTTAAGTGGTTTGTTGCACATCTGTACTCATTTCAGATTATATCTAATTCACAAATGTTGCAGGCATTCATAGACTGGAAATCAGAAATTAGTCAAAAGTCAACAATAATAGAAAATGGTCAACTATTAAAATTGACCAAGGAGGAGAACAGACTCCTGGAGTTGATTAGAGATGCCAAGCCGGAGACAGCATTAATGGAGGAACAGGTATCAATATAATATACACAGGCACCTTCGCTGGAACCATCACATTGATTCAATTGCTAAAAGAGTTCGTTCGCAAATTGTAGTTTATAAAAATCTTAGAAACTGTTTATCTTCCCAAACTTTAAACATGGTTTACAATTGCTTAACTAACTCTTTAATCACCTATGCGTTTATTGTGTGGGGCGTTGCAACTCGAAAAGCCCATTGCAAAAATACATACGTGCACAGTTTTGAAACGTACTATAGCGTCAACTTAATCTCTTATCTTTACTGTTATGTCTTTTCTCGGAGGTTGCGTTGGTGACAGAGAAGTCTTCGACGAAGCCAACGAGGAGAATGAGTAGCGCCCCGTCTACTTCTGATTCAGGAAATCATCATCTCTTGGCACCAAGAAGTATCAAAACGCCATCTTCGCGCATTCCAGTAAACGAACTGTCCGATAGAAGTTGGTCAAGTGATATTGTTTTATTGTTTTATTGAAAATAACATTAATAACAGATTTGAAAATTATTTGAATCATGAAGCTAGATGCTAGATCTTTGTATGCCCTTTAACCGAAGTAAGCTTGAAACTATTTACAGGAAGATGCGAAAGAGACAAATTTGGCACTCACATACCCTCTCACTTTCTTTTCAAACAAACCCATGTCCGTTCATTGGCGTACGAGTCGGTGATGAGATTTTACCGGAAAACCTTCCTCAGGACACGTGTAGTGCAAATGTTGCAACTCGCGTTAATTTTATCGGCGCGTGTGTCCTAGTTATGACGGGCGCTTCAGCCTTTGACGTCAGTGGTTTTTAATATGAATTTATCCGTGCGTAATCGTTGCCTCTAATGCTGTCTCTCTAAAAGCTTTTTTTTTAGAATATGAATCCATCGAAACTTCGTAATAATAAAATCGAAATGTTCAATGGATTTTGGCAACCTACCCAACGATAATTACTTCAAACCTAACCTGTTTCCTACCATGTGTGAATGTTGATTTTGTATGAATTGTTTCTGTAGTGTTTAGATTAAAGTGCACTGTTTTTATTTTTCAGGGGTGAAAGAGAAACAGAGCGTAACCGGTACCATATCAGAAACTCTTTCAGAACAAGAGCTAGCAGCGAGTAAATTGCAAATAGAGAAAGAACGCTTAAAAATCGAAAGCGAACGATTGCAAATAGAGAAAGAACGCTTCGCCATGGAAAAGGAGCACAATCGCTTGAGCATAGCGCTTTTAGCCCAAATTGCAAACTCGGCCATTATGATGAGCGAGTCGCTAAAAAACGTTGTTAAGAAATTTGAAAAAAAATTCTAAATATATATGTATATTATACATTAATATTCGAGTGCTCTAATATGTGAGAATAGCTTTGATCTCACGTTTTAGTGATAAATATTTTTGAAAAATTGTACAATCAACGGAAGTTACAGGTGTCATTTACGACATTTTAAGTCTTTACTATATTGATAATAAAATACATTTTACTCCATATGCTTTGTTATCAATACTGTATTTTATGAATTAAATTTTAATTGGCAATATAAGTTTTAGCACAATTTCGTCGTAACATTTGAGAGATATACGTTAGAAAATATTACTAGATTTATTTAATAAAAATATAAATGGTACCTACTCAATATTATGATACATTTATTATAATTGTATTTACATATCAATAGTACTTACTATTAACGATAGAAAATTTTCAGAGCTTACTAATTTAAACAAGTAGTACTTACATATACATATATCGACGCTAGAAAGGTAAAGTAATCTAACCACCAATTTGACGAAGTTTTTTTTTTTGGATTCAGTAGGTGTTTTATTGAGAGTTTACTTTTATCTTTATGGATTTTTCTGAGTTCTGGATTTTATATCGTAAAAATGGAGTTGCTCTCGCTACCCAAACTTCTGAAAAATAGTGTTTTTATTAGTAAAATTTATTAAACTTTAATTTGTTTTTTTTTTATTATTGGGCTTTTTAATATTTTTAATATTCATTCGCTTCTATAAATATTTTATTCGTAATCGTCTACCGCTCATAATGAAGGCCTTTTAGTTGTAAGGAAGAAGAAGAAGAACAGCTGTGTGTCGGAATCGGTCAGCTGTCAAACTTCCTTCTGTCAGACAGAGTTCAGTGTTCATTAGAAAAACAAAACAGAACGAATGGTTTACAATAATAATCACAATTTTAGAAATTGTATTATATTCAAAATTTGGATTATATTTTAAATATTCATATCAGTGTATTATTTGCAGTATTGTAAATGCAATTACAATTTCATAACATAACGTAATTATAACCTCGTTTAGTCTGACGTGGTTTTTAATTTGCAGATCTAATAATAACGAAATGTGAGTGCCAATTTCTCTGCATAATATATTTATTTCGGAAAGGACATTTCGAATAGCCAATTCAAAATGAAAATACCTTACATGAAAGTTTTTATTTATGTCATTACTTTCCTCGCCTATGCGTGGAGCGGCATGGGCTCTGGTATTTTAAAAAATGTCAGAGATGCAGTATTATCAGCTGAAAAAGTTTTCGGTGATGTGTTTCAAAACGTCATTACCGTAGCAGAGAAATTTCGTTCGTGGCATGACATCTTTGACGCCGCCATCGAAGAAGAATGTTTATTCAAGTGTCCAGATGGTAAGTTGAAGATAAAAATATCACTAAATTTAGGGTATGTGGCTTTTGTGTATGTGGCTGTAACATTTACTAATATTATTATGGCTTACGGTAATGTATTGTAACGAATGTAGCCCTTTTCGCCATACTTTGTTTGTGGGAATTGTATATTTAGGGCCGCTATGGGAAATTCATTCTTCCCTTGGCATTGTCCTTATATAATCGATCAGGCGGCCTCTGGGCGTCTTAATCGTCTACCGATTATGGGCTTATTGTGTGAGAAACTCTGTGGGGGGGGGGGTGCAGTGCTACAAGAAGTGAACCAGGATTGTTCACTCTAAAACCAACATTCTCATCCGGGAATGTCTCTGAGGCAGCACTGCACATGTTCTAGGAAGTCAACGATACTTTAATAAAACCACAGGTAGATCTAGAAAACTAGCGCATTTATTCGGACGCCGTTGGCGGCATCGTAAATCGGCATTTAAAGCAATTAAATGTCTTTTACTCATTTTCAGGTTTATATATATAATACACAAGAGTACAAACGATATCTGTTAAAATACGTGCATTTCGTGACAATATTGAGGTAGATGCACATTGCAACCAATGCAGTATAGCATGAGTTTTTATTATGTGGTTCACCCACTGGTAATATAGTGAAAAAGTGCAACCTGTAGCATTTGGGGGCTTACTAGGATTCAAACACTTTCCTCAAATGTGCTTTGAAGGTCACCCTGGTGGCATCATTCCACATCTGGATATTGAAAAGAGGAGACTGGTTGATTCTTGGCACTGAAAATATTTTTTAGACGCACGTAAAAGGTTGTAAATCCTCCAGTCCCTCTGCCAAATTCAAGGATCACTAATAGTTAATCTATTTATCGATACAAAGGCAATTTCAATTTTGCAATTTTGGTGAATTTGAGTTTTGTATTGATTCCCCGCATCAAGCTATATTCAAGTAAATTCAGTTTTGTGCTATAGAATTAGTAAGTAAATAGATATGTGTTAGTCATTTGAATGGTGAGTGAAATATTAGCTGTTTTTAAAATGCACGTAGAGGAAAATACACTATTGATGTACCTTCTCCATTTCTAGTTTCTGATTCATCGTTTAATTTCAAAGTAACTAACGTAATTCTTTATATATAAAGTGTATAAATCCATTCATGTTTATAGCCTTGATATAAAAAAAAATTTTTTTGAAGGAAAAGCAATACCCGTAAAGAACCGTCACCACATCCCTACATCAGATGGTTGTGGATCCCTTGGCGTTCAGATCAGCTCAGAGTATCTACCTACGGGTGAAATGACAAAATGTTGTGATACTCATGACATCTGCTATGACACATGCAATTCAGGCAAGGAACTATGTGACATTGAATTTAAGAGGTGTCTCTACAGCTATTGCGATTCATATAGGACTATGGGCGGCGATACCTTCGTGAAAGGTACCTTTGCTTTTTATTTTTAGCTGTATAACAAACAAAAAACCTAGTAACCTTGGTTCAGCTGTAGCCCTTTTTATATTTTTGCTTCGAAAAACAAGCCACTGTCCAGTAATTTCTCTTACAAAGTAGATAAAAGCTTTTACAGAAAAGCTAACAGTAGCTTTTGAAGGTTTTAAATATCTCAAAGAGTATCTATTCCTTGTGTTTGAGATCTCCTGGCTTAATCTTTCCATCAACTCTTTTAAAGATCTAGGGTTGATCAGGAAACATAAGCCTGAACGTTGAACGTGCTTTGAAAACTGCTTAAGAATACGTTTTACTGTTTTCAATACAGTAAACTTCGATACCGTGAAATGTTTATAACCACATCCCAAAGGTTATAGTCTTCCTTGTCTGTCATTACTTTAATATAAATACAGGTTGTCCCTAGACCATTCCTGAAGTATGAAATGATAAAAAAAAATATCTCTATAAATTATTATATTTTTCAAGAGATGGTGTCAAGTCAGTCAACGTGCGAATTCTGATATCGCACTGATCGATAATGGCATATGGCTACATCTGATCGCTCACAACAAATACACTATTACATGATCCTTTTACTATTTTCGCATAAAGTTTACATTTTTTCTTCTCGGTAACCATGATGAATTTCTATATAATTTCTTAACAAATAACACTAGAAATCGCAGGACCAATTAAGTAGCTGTTTTTTTTATCGGGACTAGTCTTAGAACAAGTTGTACATTTCCAATATAGTTTGTGGATCACATATTTATTAGGATATGTACTAGATGAATTTTACAGTAATGCAAAAAAATTCAGGTTGTAAGACGGCAGCCAAACTCCTCTTCACGGGAACCATGACTCTGGGATGTAAGTCGTACCTCAACGCTCAGGACAAGGCTTGTTTCTGTCCAGCGTCAAAAAGCAAATACAAGAAATATTCAACAGGCGCTGGAGAATTCTGAGATAAAATACGGATGTGAAAAAATGTGATATATGTATTATGCCTTCTGTGGTATGTGTCTTTAAAATAATTAAATGTTTGTAAAAAAATATTATTATTAATTGTTGTTTTCAGTATTAGACTGTTGTAATAAATAAGGTCTTTAGGGTAAGGTAATTCTGTATGTCAAAATCGTACCTTAAAATGCTATTTAATAGTTTTGAAATAATTTTTTACAATTTATCCAATAAAAAAATATCAATAAAAATATTAATCGATTTCATAAATGACACAAAGCCTTAATTAAAAAAAATGTTAAAATCCCTTCGAAATTCTTGGTTTTTTTTTTAAAGTTTATCATATCTTCATATGCATAACTTATTAAATAAACATTTGTTCAAAACTGAGTTTAAAAGGGTGTTTATTCAAACAGGGGGTGTTTAGGGTGTTTGTTCTGAAATTAAAGATAGATATTTTGAATTTTTTAAACTTCAATTTTTCAAGTTACTTAATTACAAACATTGTGAAAAATATCAGTCTAATTTTCCTAAAGATGAGTTTGACAAGATCGACTTACCGAACTCTTCATAATTGCCATAAAAAGGGAATTGCTATTAAATCTTAAACATTCTGATTTTTATGACGAAGTTATAAGATTATTTTTTTAAAAAGTATAAATTGATAATTAAAGTAACAAAATTTGCTTCTTCTTCAGCACGAAAATGGCTTTTTTCAAAGTCGCTGCTGCTACCACTCTAAATAAATCTGAAAACATCTAATGCTCGTCATTAATTAAGTATATCGTCTGGTCTACTTGTACCTTAAAGAGATTGAAGGAATTTATTATTTAATAACTGGGTTTAAAAAACATAATTTTCCAGTGAAGTTTTAAAAATAGCCAGCATAAATCTCCCTTGACCGAATTTTACTATTCCCCATTTTTACAAGCTTTTATTTAGCTTGCAATGTTTGCATGTCGGTTTAGGTCAAATCTTGCAAGCTAAATCAGAACCACTTCCTCTTATTCTAAGGAGTTGAAATTTGACATATCGGTTCAGTTTTGATGAAAATACATTTTTATGGTAAGCATGACCTGATTCCACAGGAATGGTTCCACTGAAAGGAATGGCTCCAGGCGAAGGAACTCCTCAACGGTCGACAGCACAGATATGAAATTGTGTATACGCATTCAAGCACTTAAATAAAAGTTTGTTTTTTAAAAATGTATTTTTACTATTAATTTATTAATATTTATATCCTCTGCATATAAAATCGTATATTTATATCATCAAGAGTGACGGAATAGGGAGTAATATGTTGATTTTAGCCAGAAGCGTCATAAGTTATAATGTTTTGCATTAACTGAGAAGTTTTTATCGTGGAACTATGCTTAGTAGCGACCCTGAAAACACAGGCCAAATAATAAATGAATTAATTGATAAATATTCAATGCTAATTAAATTTTATTACAAAATAGATCACCCCAAAAACTAACACTGTAAGTTGTTAACTATGAATAAACAGATTAAAAATACTGATTTATAAAATCGAGTAACAAGAATATAATTTGACCCCCACAACTGAATAATTTATTTCAGGGATATTTTTGAATATTGCACTTTTGGTCTGCCTTTAGTGGTAGTGAGAGACAACATCAATCGCTAAAGGAGCAAGGAAGATCAAATCATAAAAGGTACCCCATGAAGTTATGAATGGGTCCATCGGAAAGCAAAAAGGCCTAACCCATAGTTTGAGACTTAAAGCTGTCTCTTTCTAATTAGTGGGGTGCGAACCGTTCTTAGTTTCACGGGCCACCCAGACTTCCCTGTATGCTGTTTATTCCATATTCTGGATGCACGGAGAAACTAAATCAATTTAATATAAAAAATCTTTTTGTATTGAAGATTACCTATCACAAAAACTTTGAAGAAATGAATAGGTTTGATCTTTAAGTGTTTTTAAGACCCGGCTGCATCGGAGATCACCACAGTCAACTGATCAATTTCAATGTATGAATTTAATCTAAAAAAAAAGGATGGAAATGGTAAATAAAAATTCTCTTATGATAGTTGTTTGTTTTATTAAAAAACAAATTTGAAATAGTTGTCACTAGCCAAATATGAGTTAACTAATAATTGTCTCTTTAAATATTATAATACTAATATTAAGTAAGTAAAGGTCATTAATTCTTATTTAAATGTAATATATATAAATATATATATTCTTTTATGCATCAACAGGCCTTTATTTCGATAATTTTCTTAGAATGGACAGTTTTGATGAATATTGAACTTTGGACGATAAGCAATTTCCGGGAGGAACTTTAAAAATAAATAAACTCAAGAAACATATAAATGCAATGTACTTAACATAACATAAATTATCTAGAACCACAGTGAATTATAATTATTCAATTTGATGCCGCAGCACGTTTGTTGGTGTGAGAGTGATTTGTCATCTAATGGTGAAATAAAAAACTTCCAGAGTATCAGTCAAAAGATTGCAAATTTGAATTACTAACATCAAACATACATTAATGGTGGCAGAAAAGGCTTCTTCTATTACTTCTTTACATCTATTATAACTACATTTACTTTTTTATCCGAATTGAATGAATGTCCGTCCAAGATGGAGTTTATTATTCACTTACGAGATGTTCGATAGTCAGTGGAACATCTGTTTAGGATAATGTTCATCAGACAGTAAAATGACTGCTGTCGGACCAATGTCCATTTCTAATGATATTTATAGGATGTAATTTAGGAGATATGCATTGAAAGCAGAATCTTCACTTAAGACTATTTTCATGCACACTACATTGTATGAAAAGGACAAGTATCATTTTTAAAAATGTCAGGATACAGGGAAAATATTGGGATCAAGTAGCAGTCGATTAACAAAACGAGTCCAGTTGACTGACAAATCCTCTACCATCATCAAACTCCTTTAAAATAGCTTGATTTTTGAGGTTAAATAAAGAAGAATTTCTCCAAACAGCTAAGCACATTGGTTTCAATGTATTTATATGATATTTGTAAAATGAACATATTTTAAGATTTAAAAAATAATTTGTTAGAAAGGGGTTTTTGCACGGTCTATCCGTCCGCTATTTTAAAAAGATGAGGTGAACGACAAACATCGCTGGATTACCGTTGACCAACATTTACAGAGCCTCTTGATGTAAGCAAACACACTTTTAATTAATTTGTACTGATTGCAGTTAAAAGGGTTCAAAGCAACAACTTGTAGGCTGCTTTAACCTATTCTCATTTTAATCGCTCAGTCCTTTATTTGAATATTTTTAATACTATTCACTGTAGTCTTAGAATGTGAAAGTAGTCTTAGAATGTGAAAAAAGTGGAACTTAACATAAGAGATCTTTGATTTCCTGTTTTTCTGCCGCGTCCATGTATGAAGTACCGTCCGGGGTGTTGCCATTTTTCGATGCACCCTGAAAAAATATATTTGAATAGGTGATGATCCTGGAAATAGACACTTTAATATATGAACGAATAACGAAAACAGATAAGAGCTTCAAGAAGAATGGAAGATTGAGACCATGAACTAGACATGTTGGCAAGATAAAAAAAATGCTGTGCGGCTATAAAGGGGAAAGCTACACATTAAAGTTTTAAATTCCACTCAAAGCCGCCTGCAGGGCCTAGCTGCCAACCCGGGGCGAAGCCCGGGGTTAAATTAGGAATGCATAAAGGATAAACAAACAAACAGTCATTTTTATATATACAGATAGTAGATAAGCAATTAAACTTTTTTAAGGTAGTATCACAAAGCACTCTTGCTTATCAATAATATTACAATGAAAGGGTAATTACAGGTAATTGAAAAAAATAGGCGAATATTATGCAGATAGGAATAAGCAAGGAAAAGAAAACCGGACAAGAGAATGGTACAGGAAAGTTAAGCTAGGATGGGTTTGTTGCATGAGAAGGAAAGTGAAACATAATTTAAAAAAACAACACTAGTTTTTGGACACTTACATTTTTGAGAAGAATACGAACGCACTCCGTGTGTCCTTCCCAGATGGCTGCCAGCAAAACCGAAATTCCATGCTTGTCTGTTACCTGGATTAGATTTTTTTTTTAAATTTCAATACAGATAATGTTATCAATAATCATAGTCTAAAGTTAATAGTTCATATTTTTTCAATTCAATGCAGTGTTGAATACTATTTATAATAGTAAATTATTTGATGGTGATTAGCATTGATGATTCTGTCAGATAAACCCATTTTCTTTCTATTACTCTTAAATTTTCGACCATCTCATTTGTAATTATTTTTTTCTATCTATATTTATTCATTTTAATATTATTTATTACATAAAATTACAAAAATTAGCACATGAATTTAAACTTACTTCCACTAATTGTCTTCTCTAAATGAATAAATACTACAAACAGTATATTTGTCCTGCAACGAGGAAGTTTAAAAAGCTGAGATGGCGACCACGTTGATGGTCATCAGAAACGTAAAAGTTAAATAATTTTACGATATTAGAATTATCGACAAAACCACTTAGTAAATTAAAAATGTATATTCAAAAGGTACTTATATTGTCGAAAATTAAATTCATGAAAACCTAATAAAAAGAGCATAGACCTGATGTCAAAATTATTACAGTAATTTCCAAATATAGATTCTTTCTTTATTTTTCATTCTATTTTTGCTTGTCTAGTCTTTACTTTCATTTTTGAGTCTATTCTCTTACAAATGCCACCTTAATGTTTAACTTTTAAAATGTGTAACTTTTGATCGCCCTTGCAACTGTTAGTATTATAATCTTTATTTGTGTGGGGCTGTTAGTTTAGCAATGAATAAATAAATAAATAAAATACCAAAGATATTTCTTACATTAGGATCTGCGCCTTTATCCAGGAGGTAAGTGAGAACGGCTGACTGGCCATAGTCGGCCGCGTAGTGGAGAGGAACTCGACCGTCTATCATGGCATTCACATTTATTTTCTGAAATTTTAAAGGGATAAAGTATACTATCATACATATATTTATTTATTTATTAAAGCATAGCACTACATTGATAATAAATCAAAGAATTTGACTAAAAAGAAAAAAAAAGAACACAGAAATAATTAAATTTAGGAAATAAAAATCTAATAAATATTACTATAAATATGTATATCCAAATAAGACACTAATAAGACACACATAAATATATAACCCTTAAAGGCAGTAGTTTCCGCCAAAAATTTTGGCGCCAAAAGCCAAATTAATGACCTTGAAAAATCACTCATCTACTATAAAATCCATAGTGCAGGCATGAGTCGTTTAATATTTACAATCTGGTATCATCTGATTTACCATAAAATTCTCTATTATAAAATATCACTTTGCTTTTTTTTATTTCGTAAATTAAAAAAAAAAAAAGTTGCCATATCAAATTTTTCTTGTTGACCACCCAATTTTTCACTATTTTGACAAATTTTGTCAAATATTACACTTTTTTTTTACATTTTCAAATATTTACAACTTAAAATTTACAATTTAAAAGTCTTCCAAAATATGTACAGTTTTAGAAAAAAAAATAAAGTTAAAAAAAAAATATATATATATATTGGAACGGAAGTACATCAGTGTATTTTCAATACAAATTTATAAATAGTATTAGACACTGCATTGAATTGAAAAAAAAAATTAAAACAAAATTGTTTCGTTGTGATTTCCAATGGTGAAAACGTCAAGTTAATAAATAATACTGAAATAATACCAAAAATAATAAAAATCAAGCGGGCAATGCGGACGTATATATACGTCCGTGTGCCGATGGCGACCTTAGGCTGGCCTGGCGGCCGGACGTATATATACGTCATTGTGCCAATAAGGGTTAAACAGTAAATATATATAGTATTATATTTAAATAAACATATATACAATATGAATAAACTTATATAAACACATATTTAAAAAATAATAAGTGTGGTAGTAAACTAAGAAAAATAGGAACACCGTTTAAGGTGTAACACTGTGCCTATAAAATATATTCCGCTATATGTAAAGATAGTAGTCACACTTTCCTCCCCTCACCATGCCTGTAACAATATAAATATAAAATCAAATTTGATGGTTTACAATAGCCCCAAACTCGGTTGCTTTCTTCACTTTCGAGTAAAAAAAAACAATAAGTGGCTGACGGTGTTCACAGACGATGTGTAAACAACTTACATTCATTGACTAAATTGGCAATATTTCATATTGATTGTGTATTACCTGTCACATGTGTACGCGGTCCTGTCGAAGTTTTAACGAATGCCCTGGACGCGTGCAATTGGTACAAAATGTATGTCTTACCTTGTACATTTATACGAGTATGTCACAGGAACTTTGAATAATCCGTTCGAGTAAACATCGGGTTATTAAAAATAGGTAAATTGTTAATTGTTATGCAATATTACTAATTGTTTTTTATAAACCTATTATTTTTGTGTATTGTTAACCCTCGATTCAAACAGAGGGTTGTTATAAGTTTAACGTATCTGTGTGTCTGCCTGTGGCATCGTAGCCCTCCAAACAAATAAACCGATTTTATTTATTTTATTTTTGAAAAGTTACTTGATCCAGAGTATGTAATGATCTCATTTTATAGTTGGCCTTATAAAAACCGCAAGTCTTTGATATGAAAGTAGCCGCCCGTAATAAGCAACAGTCAGAGAGAACAATTTTGGATACTTGAAGCTTGAGCTTATAAATTAACCCTGCAAGTTAACTATATATATAAGGTAACCCTGCAATATAAGTTTAGATATATATTATATCTTTCTGATTTGTTTAAAAATGTTATTGTTTATCTAAATAAATAGAAGAGATGTTCTATTTTTGCTTACTTATCAATAAATTACATTTTCAAAATATTGTACATAATTTTAATGAAAAAAAAAATAAGCAGAAGAATAACTTATTAAGCGATAATAAAAATGAAATCAGAGTTTGATAATTAGGTAAAAATAATTGTTACGGCAAAAGCCAAAAATGCAACCAAAAATCTAACAAGTTACCTGTGGGTATTTTTTTTATTTTCTGTTCATGGTAAAAAATTAAAAATACTTAAAATTAGTTTTCTATGATATCTAAGAACATAAATCAAATCAATATCTATTATATTAATTTCTTGGTAGCTAAGGAGCAATCAAAGGGTGACCCTTTGACAGTTTCCAAATATGAGTAAAATTATGTTGAAAATTGTGTCTGAATGCTAGCCGAGTCTTGGGCTCCAACAAAAAGTTAAATAAAGTAATTCTCATAAAGAAATCGATGTTTGCAAACAATTAAATTGATATATATTGCCGAATGTAGTTAACTTTTTAGTGTGCTAATGAAATTAAAAAGACAATAAGTATATTACTAGCAAATAACATCGGCATATTTGATTTTCCAAAACAATATGTCGGAGAAATTTTAATATATAGTAAGTACAGGTAAAACGAAATAAGTACGTAATCTACTTAGAACATCAAATAAAGACAGTTTTTATTAATAAGTATTCATTTAAAGAGAACAAATGAAAAATGCATTGTAAGCATCGCACGATATCATTTTATGAAGAACCGGTCTGAATTGTTTCGAAGAACCTTTTTGAGTGCCGCTTACCTTGTTTTCTATAATATCCTTCACCTGCTCGATATCACCATTTTTTATGCTCCAAGCTAGTCCGCTCATTATGCGAATTAAACTTTCGTTTTATGACAAATATTAAAATAACTTATCGGAAACACTTTCGACTAATAATCTGCTCTCTGGGCCGGCGCAACATACGCTGACAGCTGCTGTCAAACCACATATATTTTTCATTGTCGATCACCGGAAACGTCAAGGTTCAACAAACGTATACCACAGACCACACTATAGTACATACCTATGGACTAAAATGGAATATATCTGTTGTTTGCGAAAATATTTCAAATTATTTATTATCAATAATCCTATTCATAATTAAAAGCCGATATTAGATTAGCCTAAAATAAATTATCTTGATAATAATGATTATTGGCATTATTTTGTTCAGAAAAATAATTGTCAGTACTCTCTGGTTTGGCCTATGATCATATGTTTTATACTTATTATACTTTAAAACTTATTTTTTATACTTATATCGGGTAAGCCGCTGGCTAACCCGATAAATGGCACACTTTGAAATTCGCACAAGCAAACAAATAATATTATAAAACACAGATTATCCATACAAATATTATAAATGCTTAAGTCTGATAACTTACGTTTTCGCCGCTAAATCGTTGAATCGAAATTTAAATTTCTTAAACTCTGGGAAAGGACATAGGTCATCTTTTCAGCCCCTGATAGGGTGAAATGGGGGATGTAAAATTGTATGGGACTTATTTAGGTAACATGTTAGAAATGTGTTTAGGGGCATTTAAAAAAAACTTTCGGAATTTTTAGGTCAACGTAACTATTATCGCTGCAGGCACGAGTTGTCGGGCGCCGAAAACGTTGTAATGAAAAACTAAATTAAAGGATGCGGTTGACCTGAAGGGCCTAAAGGTGAGTTATCCTGAGTGCCGCAGGTGAGAGTGGTGGACCTAAGAAGCCGTTAAAGCCACCTGTAGGGCCTAGGTGTCAACCAGGGGTGAAGCCCAGGGCTAAATAGCTATTACATTATAAATAGAATTGAAATCCTTAAAGCTTGACGAGGTAACTGCTAAGCGCTACCTAACATTGATTATCAATGGCGCTACCGTAGATAGGGGTGAATAGAAACAAATGTCTACATTCAAACCATCACCAATTTTGCAGAGCATATAGTAACACTTTATGAATGGAATATTTTGAATAGTCTCATGCTAGTCTACCTATTTCTATTCGAAGTGTTGCAATTAAACAAGTCTTTCATAACTATTTTTAATGTTTTGTGCCTTGTTTCTATTAGTAGTCCAAACGTGGTGAATGGCAACGAGTGATGGGGTCAATCGAAACGTAAGATGGGGTGTTTAGAAACTGTACAAAATAGGGTTACCTACCTACTTTTAAATCGGTATCCAACTACAAATTAATAAATATGATGACTAAGCGACATACTTAACTTTTCTGTCATTTAAGGCCTTAACTATATTTTCTGAATCATGTTTTACGTAGCGTTTGCACCTCGGATTTGGTATATATGTACGTAGCATGATTATCGAGTATTCCTATAAATAATAGAGAATATAATTAGCATACATTATCATTACCATACACATTTCATATACATATATATTATCATTGACAAATTTTCCCTACAAAATTATACAACAGATAGATATATAATTACTAGTAACAATAGTTGGCCGCCCCGACAACGATTGTTTCTAATCACCTCAATACTCGTTTCTATTGACCCCATCTTACGTTTCCATTCACCACAAAATTTCTTAAAATCAACAATACTTCAAATTAAATTAAAGAAAACATTTGAATATCCTAAAAAATAATGTTTTAATGAAAACATTAGAAGTTTATTTCCTAGAAAACATACATGTAAATGATATTAATGTGAATTTTCAATGGTTTTCGATGAAAGTTACGAAGCACACTTTTAAGGCCGTCTCTTCCCAAGTGACTTTCGAACCGGACTGACATTTATTTTAGCCATCAATTTTAAGTTATAGTGTTACCAGAGCGCAGAAAATATTATCCTTTATATAATAAATATACAATTATAAAGCTGAGTTCATGTGAAATTAAACTACTAATATTCTTAACAAATTCCCAGTGAATGTTTCTTTTCACCTGCCAGTTTCAATTCACCCCGAACTACGGTACCAAATTTCACTCTCTTCTCACTTCACATTACTGTGTCTGAGCTGAACTGAGGAGCTGTCATTCGTTTAAAGTTTGTTTTATTGTTTTGCGTTGCTGTGTTAGAGATTTTTAGATGAGCGGCCTATTGATTGCATAAAATAATTTTAAACACGATAATAATATAATGGCACATTCGGTTTAAATTTTGTTGAACTATTTGACAAACGTTTTAAAATGGTCCGTGGTGGGTAAGTTTTAAATTCTAACCTAACAAAACATAACTAGTGGTAATGCTTTTCTTTTGTAGCCGTATTTTTTTTTTATCTAATTTTGTTTTAAACGAATGACTGTTGTAAAAAATATTCATATAGCTTTATTAAATCGGGAATATACCTACTATTTAGTACGTACTTTCCTAAAATGTGGATGCTGGTTCCTATGGTTGTTGCTTTTTGTAACGTTAAGTACTTGTTTGTGTTTTATTTCAGTGTAATTAAATATACGTGGCACCAACATAGTAAACCTTAATAATTTATTAAAATTATTATTTCAGTTTTGTACTCATCCATAGTTTTCCTTGATTATTTATTTATTGAAAATATAAAATTACAACTCTTAATTAGTACAATATTAGTAACATAAAAGTAACATTAGTAACATAAAAGTATTATTAAATAGCTTAATTTGCGGCAAGCGGTTTACATTGTACAGATGTTTCCTGCCTCATCTGATTGATGCTATAATATCTGGAAGCTCTATAAATATAAGTAAAATAAATACAGCATATCAATAAACAATAAATACATATACATTTTAATATTTTCATTACACAAATATATAAATTAAATATAGGACTAAGTTTATTCTAAATAAATATACTAAATGATGTAATGTGTAAGATAATACTAATTATTACTTTATTTGTAAAACTTCAACCATAATCTTTAAGCCAAATATTAAGACATTTCCCTAATACCTTTATGTTAAAAATCGATCGCCATTTCTCTTTTATTAAATTATGATTTTTCACTGTGAATTAATTCTGAATTGACGGCCCTTTAAGTTGTGTATGGAAGCCTTCTGGGGGGAACTTAACTTATCTTATCTTCAGGAGAGAACGAGACAGGAGAAGATCACGAAGTCGCTCCAACAGTTTGGATAGAAAGAGACGCAGATCAAGAAGCCGCGATAGAATCCCTAAGTCTTCCAAGCATAGAAGAACCAGAAGCAGAGAGAGAGAACCCAAACGGAGATCTCACAGCAGGGAAAGAGACAGAAAGAGGTTAATTTTCATATATCATTGAGGGAGTTTTTTTCAATAATAGTATACTTTCCCGTCTTCTCTCTCCTTTCCTTCAATGTTGTAAGACCAAGAACTACAAGTCTGTCTTCATATTTTTAATGTTTCAAGGATAATAGTGTATTTTACCTGTATAAGTATTTTAATAAAGTTACAGAAATAAGGTTTGTTTTCTAATATTTTTAGCTGATTATACAGTGATGTACCCAGAATTTGTGCAGTAGTCAAGCTCTATCATTTATCAAATCGCCTGAGGCGATTTTTTTTTGAGGTACCTGCCAATTTTTGCTTAGTAATTAAATGAGAATATAAGAAAAAAGATTATCTTATCTACACAAACAATGTAGAGGACATTTTATTTAAAATGTCGAACGAGACCCAAGCCTGCAGAAGGCATGTTATTACTTACCAGTCATTATAATAAAATGCCTATAATAGATTTAATAGCAATTCTATTTCTATGGCATCATGGAGAAGCTAAAAATGCAAGTGTTTACGGGAACAGAAATTTGCAATCTAAACTGATTGAGTTCACTGACTTATTTTATAGATTAACCATAATTGAATGTAATTATTCCCTGCAGCGACACTAAAAGTGAAAAGAGATTGTCGGCAAAATCGAGTCACCGTTCCAGAGATTTAGACCGACAGAGTGAGAGGGAGAGGTCCCGTTCAAAAGAGAAACGCTCGAAGGATGATGACACTGAGTTCGACCCTGGAAATGTCGATAAGGTAAGACATGTTATGACATATCATTAAAAACTGATGGTTGTCTTTTTTAAATTCCCCTCAATTTTGTCCGCTTAATTATCTGTTCATCCGTTTGCTCTATGCCATTCGATTTGCAAATAACTAAATCACTGGCTAAATACTGATAAAAAATCATAATTATCATTACTACATACTCTATGGAAATTATTTAGTGACACAGTAACGTAATCAATTTTTAAACATTTGGATTTTTTTTTCATTATGAATTTGAATTGAAGGTTCTTACGCATGGCCAGATAAAATTAGTAATTTTTATTAATTTAAGGTAAATTAATCGTCATCGTTAATCTACGTGTATTTCGTGACAATATATATATAAAATACATATCATTAAAATACGGTATCTAAAAAATATTTGTAACTTATGAAACTTAAATATATATTTATATTATAGTATATAAGGTAATTGCAAATATTTTTAAATATGCAGGAAGAGGAACAAAAACAGCTGGAAGCTGAAATGCAGAGGAGACGCGAGAGAATTGAAAGATGGAGGCACGAGCGGAAGCAGCAGCAATTGAGCGATATCAAAAAAGAGGTATTCTTTGTGCTTCTTTTCTGCTCTGCAATATTTTATTCTGTCTTCTTCTTATTCTGTCGATGTGTCTAACTTTGCGGATGTTACTTCTAGATTGATCGACTGGCTGATCCACTTGGAATTGCGGATTTAACCAGACGTTGCTATTTTCATTGTTTTATCATTAACGAAAATCTATATTTTATCAACATTTTGATTTTACCTCCTTAAAAAAAAAAATATTCAGTTAAAAAATCATTATTTTTTTTTAATTTTCTTATGAATGACCATAAAGATATTGGATTGTACCTACTTAAAAAAATTTATCTAAAATAACATCAACTTTAGGGTCATTTTCAATTTATAAACACAAATCTCCACATGGTCAAAAATTAACATTGATTTATATATTTTACATTAAAAACATACCATTATTAGCAAAAATTAGTTTATAATTTGGCTGTTTCCGTACAATATTTTTTTTCTCTAATCATACGAAATATATTAAACTATTTAAAAACATTTAAATCCTACAAAACATGACTGACATATCCAGATGATTTAAAAGATTTGTAAGCTTATCTTAAACTATTTTTTTTCTTTCTATGCTTATCATAAGTATATAAATCATATCATAGCTAATCTAAGCAAAGAAATTATTTTAATATGTACACACCACTGCATATATTGCGTTACTCTTTTGCTTAAATAAATAATATTTCATTTATTCACTAATTAACTAAGGTCTGGTAAACTTTGTAAGTTAATTGACTTAAATATATGGTATGACATATATATATATATATATATTTAATATAGTGTTTAGATGGATGACATTTTGTGTGAAAGAAATTTTTTTTTAAGAATAACATCAAAATATTGAGTAGTGCTTTGTCATTACTGATGAACGCAAATTTTGGCAAAGGATTATTTTTGTATAACAATGTTATCAGTATAAATGAATTTAATAATCATCAACCATCTTATGAATTGACTATCTTACGGCTCATGAAACTCCAAAGACTTTTTAGGCACCATTCGGAAATTACACATAAGCCATACTATTGATTTATTTATTTATTTGAATTCTGACATAATTAATTTGACATAGAAATAGAATTGTAGTAGTACAAATCACAGTTACAAATGAATAATTTATATGCACCGGGAGCGATTAGCACTGCTACATTTTGTGCCCTGCCTTCTTTACTAGACTATGTCTGTACTAAGGAAGGCAGTGTTATATTGTGCTACAACTATTACATTAACCTGGTCTAATAATGTAGGGCTCTGCCTTAGAATTGAACGCATTTATCGTTCTAAACATTAAATACGTCTGATAGTAATAAAAATGCAACAGTGTTTGGTTGTTAGACAGCTCGCGCAGCAGCAGCGGGGTCTATGCATACTTCAGCAAAGAAATGGTCTCTGGAGGATGACTCTGGTGAGGAGGGCGGTGAAGGGCCGGAAGAAGAGGATACTCCTCCTCCTCTCCCGGTGGTTGAACAGGAGGAGGATGAGGTTGATCCGTTAGATGCATTCATGGCTGGCGTACAAGAGGTAACTTCTATTTTTGTACGCCCATAATATAAAAAACCATTTTTAATAGTTAAGGTTTCAAATAAATTAAATAGCTCAGCTGCAGAAGTTTCTCCTATATTTTTGGGTGTTACTAGAAAATTTAGTTAAAGTTAGGCTTGATTAGACATTTAAAAGGCTTGATTAGACACTTGATTTTACAATTCCTTATGGTTACTATGTCATTGTGACAGGAATCTATATATATGTACATAAAACAAAGTCGGGTTAGTTACACCATTTATGAGTCGAGAACGGCTGGACCGATTTTTATGATCTTTGATTTGTTGGATTTGTCTTCGTCCCGAATAGCAGAATAACTATTGATACATCGGAAAACAACACGAAATAAAATTCATTTTCTCATACATTTTGTATGGAACGGCTTTGTAAGTTGCCTTCGAAGATGTTCACTTTGTGAGGTTATCACATTTGTCATTGTGTCAAATGAAATGGTCAAAATACATATAATTTTGATTTTTGTACATTTATTGAACTTAATTCATTTTGAGTATTCTTAATAAAAAACTGAATTTAATTCAGCTAATAAATTAATCAAATATTATTGATTGGCGGTACGAAGTTCGTTGGGTCAGCTTGTTTAATATAAAAGTATGTTTCTTTTGTCCTAAACCTTCACTTTTGATAAAGCTTAAAGTTGCTCAGAACCATTCTAACACTAAAATTGTAAGGCTTGAATTTTCTGTTTTCTACAACGCTAAAGTATTACAAATTGTCCCCTACTAGCTTCAGCATTGTCTTTTAAATCATAATATCTTTTATTGGGATACATTCTGCTAAAATCCATTGTGTTTTCCAGGAAGTCCGCAAAGTGAATAAGTTGGACCAAAACCGTGGAATTGTGAGTGGCGTTAAGGGCACTCCGATAACTCCCGCAGGATTAGCAGCCACTGCCGGTGGTGTGGTTATATTAACCGGAACGGCCAAGAAAACCGCAGAAAAGAAGAAAGGTACGTTATTAATTCTTTGTACATGTAACTTCCTTGGGGCATATGTATATATGTAACTTTTTTTGGATATATGGTTAAGTTGGTACCCTGAAATTGTGCTAAATCTGGTGCTTTTATCAAGCAACCAGATAAGGATAAAACAAATGTGTTTGTGAGGTCAACAGTGTGTGCATTATGTGCTTAGAGGATAGTCATTTACATTGTATTGTAACACAACCTTTGGGGTGTAAGGGCCCGAAGTTAATAATACAGTGCTGGTGGACTTGCACTATTAACTATGTTACATTTACGACTCGAGGGTTGACTCCTCAATAGGGCCGTGGAAGATCCAAGACGTAACAGCTGGAAGATTCTTCAGCCAGAGCCTTTTGGCGCTGGCGCTATGAAGATGATGGTTGTGTCGCTGTGGTTAAGGAACTCTGTCGGTTTCGACCTGAGTACTGCTTATATAACTGTCACAGCAACTCATTGATTCACCATAGGCGGCCAGCGCATTCTGATAGGCGCCGGCCGACCGCCGAAATTCTGCAAAGTTCGTTATCGCTATCTGCAGTGAATTAGCCTCCATCCATTGTTTCATAGGCTGGCACGTGCCCGTTGAATCAGCAGAAGTCAAGAAATGAGTTGCAGGGGGCTTCCCGGGAGTCTTCATGATGATACGGGAATGATTCAAATTTAGACAATCCGTCCCAGAAGTGTCTAGGCTGCCGTTTAGGAAACGTTATTCTGTGTTTTTTGAACTGATCGGCGTCCTCGTCACACAACGTATTTAATTTATGATTTTTGCCTACTAGCAATTCCGGGAGTTTATGTTTTTTTATTGCTATTTGTTTCTTTGGGAGATGATAGATACGAAAGATGTAACATTACAAGTGTGTGTCTCCTGAGGAAATAAATAAAACAGTATACCTAAAAAGACAATGTGCGATACATTAATCACGAAATTCAAAGGAGCCGGGAGATCGACTTCATCTTGCACTTTAACCCTCCTATGACTATGACCTTTTAGGACCTTTTATGGTCCTTTGACTATGTTGCTATATTTTAATTAATGTCCATAATAGATCTGTCTATAAATATTTATTCCGCTAGGTGAGCTCATTGAGCAGAATCAGGACGGTTTGGAGTATTCTTCAGAGGAAGAAGCGGAGGACATCAAAGACGCAGCCGCTAACCTGGCCTCGAAGCAGCGAAAAGAGCTGGCTAAGACGGACCATTCTACTCTCGACTATGATCCTTTCAGAAAGGTCTTTTATACAGAGGTGAGTGGTAGGGATTGAACCTATTGCTTACTGTGAAGTAACTTACGCATTATTGATTTTCTCTTTCGAAAGTAGTCAATATAGTGCACTAAAGGTAGTTGTGTTACGGCTGGGCGTTATGTTTCAATTTTTACTTAAAGTTTGTTTTACTTAAAGTCCTCATATTACCAGGTCGTAACTTATAAAATTTGATACATACAAACAGACAATAAGGTTTCTATCTTTCATTTTGACCTGATATCCTTAAAACTGACAATGTTATATTGGAATTTAATAATTATGCTTCTTTTTATTGAGCTAAATGGTGTCCATATAATAAACAGAAAATAGACTGTGATTATTTAAGTAATTACAATATTCAAGAATTCAATATTTTAATTTTCTTTGTCTGTAGCCGATTACGTAACGAAAAGAAGTTTATGTATAATACTCCACGAAAAGAGGGTTTGTCTATAAGAACCTGGTTATGTCTTTTCTGCGTGTGTTAAGTGTTAAACGTAGTTGCTATGATTGTGCGTCATGCAAACATAAAGGAGAAAAAAGAAGAGTTTAATTGTGGGGAATACGGGGAAAATAAAAACAGCTGAAAAATTCATGACCTTTAAAGTTTAAGAATTACTGACAGTGTCAACATTCATTATATTGAGCAGTCTTCTCTTTTTCGTATTCAGATGTGAAATGATGCTGCCAGAGCTGATGAGAGCAAATTGCAATGAAAATAATGTAGTATTACTAAAACTTGAATTGATGTGCCCGATTTTGTCCAGGTTCCTGAGTTGGCCCGGATGAGCGCGGAAGAGGTGGAGGTGTACCGCATCGAACTGGAGGGGATTCGAGTGAAAGGCCGAGGATGTCCAAAGCCGATCAAATCCTGGCCTCAGTGCGGTATTAGTAAGAAGGAACTCGAGCTGCTCAAAAAGTTTGGCTTCGAGAAACCCACTCCAATTCAAGCGCAGGCCATACCTGCTATCATGAGCGGACGGTATTCATTCATTATTTTATTAGGTACTTTTATTTAAGAGCGCTACAGCACAAACTCTAAACTAGGAGTGGCATGCTATTTCATAAGGCGGGACTCGTGACAAGCGTCTGATAAGATGGAAAGCATGAAATCAAGAGGCTCAACGATTGCTACAGAGACTTTAGAATTTTATTTTTTCCGAAGAAACCATAAAGGTTATGTTGAATTTTTTTTTTCAATTGTAAAATTCACTTCTAATTTATAATAACATTTTTCTAACAGTTTATATTTGCTATTGAAGTGTTGGCTTTGTTGTAAAGAGCGGTTTGTGTTTTCTTACCACTTTCGTGCATTTTTTTTTCAGGGATTTAATAGGCATAGCCCGAACGGGTTCGGGAAAAACCTTGGCCTTTCTTTTGCCTCTGTTCAGACACGCCATGGCGCAAGCACCCTGTGATCCACCTGATGGACCTATGGCTCTCATCTTGGCACCGACGAGGGAACTATGTCTTCAGGTTAATTTTGATATTAATATTTTAGTTTACTGCTCTAGCAATCGAACATAAATATACACTAATCTTCTCAAATGATTCATATAGCTACTATAAAACTATAATATAACAAAATTTTACTATGTAAATGGGAAGGTTAATAGAAATTAAATTTTAGATTCCGGACCAAAAATGTCAAAGACAGGAACTCTTATGGTGAGACTTTGTTGTCTCTCTGTCCGTTCATTCCAGGCCTGTATCTTCAATATAGTGAGCTCATACGAAGTTGTAGCTTCATTGGATTAAAGCATTTTTAACGAGTGAGCTCAGTGTTTCCAGTGGTGCCCCAAAGCTCGGTGCTTAAGCCATTATTATAATTTACTATACTACAAAATGTAATTGAATTGAATCATATTTTTTTGCTTTGCTTAACACATTCAGATCCGTACGCAGGGACCACTCGTTTACCTCGAAAATCAACGATTAGTCTATGCCTTTCATGAATTCAGGTATATGCGACATGCCACGCTTTTAAATATTCTAAAAATGCACAATTATTAAAAATTTAGTAAGAGGTTCAGTCGATTTGTCCACAGTTGTCCCGTGATGCAAAGCGGATGGCCACATCGATGGGTCTTCGCGTTGCGTGCGTTTACGGGGGCGCCGCCGTCTCTGAGCAGATCGCTGAGCTGCGTCGCGGCGTAGAAATCGTGGTGTGCACTCCCGGTCGGATGATCGATATGCTCTCTGCTAACAGTGGTCGCGTCACCAATCTCAGGAGGGTCACTTATATCGTGGTTGACGAGGCCGATCGTATGTTCGATATGGGTTTCGAGCCACAGGTAAGGAAGTTTATTCACATTTATAATATTTATTCTCTTATTTCTTCTTTATTATGTTTTTGTTGTAATATTTCAAATAAATTGAACATAATATGATTAAATTTTAAATAAAAAATTTCTCTACTAAGCTATATTTGCTTGTGATCTCAGGAGGGATGGTGGTGATGAAGCACTTGAAATGCTATGACTAATATGCTGATTGAACATATGACCGCTGGGTCAATATAACATTAAACATATTTGAATGAGGGAATTGTTATATACTCAAAATAATTGTTATCTTGAATAGTTTTTGAAATTGTAATCTGTCATGTTTTCTCCTTTTTACTACCTATTCTTGGCTTTTTCTTTTAAGGTTATGCGAATAATCGATAACATAAGACCGGACCGTCAAACTGTCATGTTCAGTGCCACATTTCCCCGTCAGATGGAAGCACTCGCAAGGAGAATTCTTCAGAAACCCATTGAGATTCAGGTATAACATGTTTGTTAATATATTTATCTAATGAAATCTCCAAATTTCCTTTATATTACTCAATTTAAAAAATATGAGTGATAGACGCAAGGATTTCTGAGACATTGCTGCCTAATAACGGATTTCAAACGTTCATTTGGCCATTCATCTCATTCATTCAGTTTCCCTAAAAATGCTCAATTACAATGTCAATTTTTCATTAGGTCGGCGGTCGCAGCGTTGTTAACAAGGATGTGGAGCAGAACGTTGCAATTCTGGACGATGATGCGAAATTCTTCAAGCTTCTCGAGTTGCTTGGAGTCTACTCTGAACAGGGCAGCATCATCGTCTTCGTGGACAAACAGGAGAATGCAGACAGCCTCCTTAAGGATCTAATGAAAGCCTCTTACAACTGCATGAGTCTGCACGGCGGTATGAATAACACATTTTTTAGGCTTAGGCCACTTGAGATAAGACTTAAAATCAACATTATATAAATTAATACCATAATATGTAACTTTTGGCCTTGATCATACATAAGTCAGCCAGGCGTCCAGGCCACAAGATGTCGGGTTTCCTGTATAGTGGTATTGTAGCCTAAGACATCCAAACGTAGCCAGTTCCTCTATTTAAAATGAGAAGTTAATAATAATTTCATGCTTTTAGGGATCGATCAGTGCGACCGTGACTCCACAATTGTGGACTTCAAGAATGGAAAAGTAAAACTGCTTGTGGCCACTTCGGTAGCTGCCAGGGGCCTGGATGTCAAGCACCTCGTTTTAGTTGTGAACTACGACTGCCCAAACCACTACGAAGATTATGTTCACAGGTTAGTTATTGACCTTAAACACGTAATTCATACTGTTCATAAAAATGTACAACTCTCACCGCTCGAGTGATAGGGTTTGCCTACTGTACAATCTCTGGGTGTGCCACCGGTTGTGAGCATTATTTCAACAATTGATAAGCGCTGATAAATAATTATAAATATAAATGAGAATGTGGATAATAAACTGAAACGTCACTTTCAAGGGACTTTCAGATAATTGCTGGAGAACAATTGCAATTAAAATATTGAGTTGATATAACGAAAGGTGTGCGAAACGAACGGTGAATATTTTTTGATTTAGTTTTTTTTAAATCACAGATGCGGTCGAACCGGTCGCGCAGGCAATAAAGGCTGTGCCTGGACTTTTCTAACACCAGAGCAGGGTCGGTACGGAGGGGATGTTCTGCGCGCTATGGAACTAGCAGGTACACCGCCGCCGCAGGCTCTGAGGGACCTCTGGGACGGTTATAGGAAACAGCAAGAAATGGATGGCAAGAAGGTGCACACCGGAGGTGGATTTAGTGGGAAAGGTAAGAGGTTAGCTACCATGGAAATCACTTTCCAAGTTTCAGCTCATCTGAAAGAGTTAGGTGAATTGAGACTTTTAAAGACCAGATATTATAATATAGCAATTGGGCTTCTGATAATTAAAATTATATGGGGAGACTTGAGGACAGTTATAGGTTTTAAAACCTCTTAAATGGGTATCGGAATTAATTATTTTTGGTACCAGCTTAAGGTTCGCACTACTGACCTTTTTTCCATAGTTTCTTTTTTTTACCCAAATGTGATCTTATGTCAAGTTTGAATAAAACTTCACTCTACTTAATTGCAAAAATTTAAGGTTTCAAGTTTGACGAATCGGAAGCACAGGCCGTCAATGAAAAGAAGAAATTCCAAAAGGCCGCACTTGGCCTGCAGGATTCCGACGATGAAGACGTGGAAGGAGATTTGGATCATCAGATCGAGACCATGTTTGCTGCCAAACGCATCGTCAAGGAAGTCAAGGTATTTATTTATTGTAACTTTTCCTCCTTTAAATCCTAAAGAGATACAAGCTATCGCACACAAAAAGATACTAAACTTTATTCAGCAGGATAAATGGAGGGTAAATTTTAAATGGATAATAAAAGTGCATTGATAAATGATAAAAGTCTTGCAAAGTAACATTACACAGAACCCTATATCCACTACCACACTCTCTCTCCCTCGTGCCTAGGCACAAGGAGAGAGAGAGAGAAAATAATATATGCATGTAGTTAGTGTAACATTATGTTGATATGAAAACTGTATCGGTAGCCGGTTCCGGGTGGAGTGGTCGGCGGAGGCACATCCACGACCCCGGCTGGCGGAACGATCGACGGCAATAAATTGGAGGCTGCGCGTAGGGCCGCCTCCCGCATCCAACTGGCCAGGGGACTCGAGAAGGGACCGTCTGCCGTGCATGCGGCTGCCATACTGAAGGGTGCACCGCATCACACATTCATTACTGTAAGTTTATATCATTATTATTATAGGTTAATTAACTCTTTTTTATTATCTTTAAACAGGTGTTTGACGACCATTTCTTGACGACTTGATGATCTTGTGATAGAGAATGACAATTTAGGTTATTTTTGGCCTAAGTGCGTGAATTGATTTACTGTTATAGAAATTACTCAGTACTGTTTGCATTTTGAATTTAAAGAAAATGATATTATTTTTCAAATTTAATTAATCTTCAATGGAGAATGTTTTTGGTACCTACAAGGTTAATTTCATTCATCAACATCTTTTTTTTATCAAGTCTAATATTATCGTTCCTCTTTCTCATCCTCATTAATAAAGTGTGGTAGTGAGAAACAACTATGTTTTCTACCTCAGAAGTGAGTACAAAAATGTTTATATTAAAGTTCCATTCATACCTGTTTTCAATGCTTTCGACAAAAAAAATTTGATCATTATATTACAAGATGCAAAATATCTACAACTGTGGAAAAAAATATTTGACATTCTGATCCCTAAATGGTGTAATTGCAAAAGGTGACTTTCTTAAAGGTGAAAATGATTTTTATAAAGTAAAAGAAATACGCGTTTTGGAAAATTTATACTCAAACGAATTCCCGCTTATATAGTATGGATCCTAACAGTTAGACGAGGATGAGTGACGAGGGGATTAGTTGGCGTGGATAAGTTATTTAACAAGTACATTGATGTGCCACAGGCTAAGACCGTTGCAGAACAACTCGCGGCCAAGTTGAACAACCGACTGAACTACCAGCCTACGGAGGGCGGCGTGGGCGGCGGTCCCGGCAACGGCTCCCCCGCCGAGGACGTCACCTTCAAGAAGTACGAAACGGAGCTGGAGATCAATGACTTCCCACAGCAGGCTAGGTGGCGTGTGACTAGCAAGGTAATTATCATTTATTTTTTATTAGGTATTCACAAGGTAATTAGTATTTTTTAAAAAAAAAAAGTTTCATCACTAATTACGTGGTTTCCACTTCAAAAATTTCTGGTGGGAACATTTCTCTATGGGTTAAGTGAGATAATCATCATAGCATGATATGAGTAAAATTAATTTGATAAGGTTTGTGATCTCTGCCTTGCTCCAGGTTGATCCAGGTAGGTAATAATAACATGCACAAAACCAGAAACAATGTTAATATTTTATTATACCATTTTACCCCCTCAAAATATTAAGGGGATAAAACACCCGTTTTTTATTTTTTACTTATGTTTCTAGATATCATATAATACTATTTATAAGTAATGTGTATTTCTTAACATAAATAGAAAATTTAAAAAAAAAGTACCCATAGATAAGGCGTTACTGGTGCTGTAATATTTTTTTTTTTATTGTTATCGCTTTATAAGTTATTCTTCTACTTAATGGTTTTTTTTCAGAAAAATTATGTAAAAATTTTAAAATACAAAAAACTAAAGTAAGGTAGAAAAAGAGAATAGATATTTTTTTGATAAAGTGATTAAATATGAAATATCTTTTCTATTTATTTTGATAAAGAATGACATTTCTAAATGAAATTAACCAGAAAGATGTTATAACATATATTTAAAAATTTGTTTAAAATGTTGATTCTTTGTTTGTAAATATTACCGGTAAACACGTAATCAAAGGTTTAGTTTGTGACATCAGAACCTTGGAGTATATACATTTTAGAATACAAACGTTATTCGCAATAAAATTTCACGCTATACTACATCTACTATACTATACTATATCTAATTGTATTTGCATACAAATCTATCGAAAGATAAGAAATATATAAGATTCTTGTGCATCCGCCATTCTTGTCATGGCGGCCGCTGTCAGAGAATAACAAGACGCTAAACATTTATTTTTTCAATCTTATGGCACGGTCGGTAAAAAAAAACTATTGTAATATACGTCATCACTATATTTCTTTAATATTAAAATGAAATTAATAGGTTGTAATCACTTTTATGGCCAAAAATCCTTTCAAACTATAGCACAATATCACACTAACCTCACCGTCAACACTGAAAAAGTTAACTAGTACTATTGTAAGACATTTGGCATTTTTTTTTGACGTTTTAATATAGTAAACCTGATTTTCTTTTTAAAAACGGCCGTAGAATTCAATGGAGATATTTATGATGTTGGTAAAAGCTAAGACTAATCCTACCAGCATTAAAGAAATAATATTAAGTTATACGTATCCTAGTCCCGCATCGGTGCGGGATGGACGGGAGAGAGGTTAAATTATATGAAAAATAGATCAAACTATGTATGTTTATGGAAAGTGTGATTAAGATGAAGGATTATGAGTGATCTAACTCTAATGAGTGATCTAACTCTGTAACTCAAACAATTAACAATGAAATATATTATAAGATGGATGAAGTGTTTGTATGTGAGTTGATAAAGGCTAGGTCAAGAGGTCTATCTTCGCTATTACTGTAAATATGTCATATTATCGTTCCATAATCAGTAATTTAGCAATATTTCTACTTTTCAAATTCTACTACTAATTTTTTGAGCAGTGTTATTAAACAGTTGTGAAAATGTTTCTAAAAATAGAGTTTATTGTAATTTTGACAACTATATTTATACTTTTATTAATGTGACATTAGAAAGCAATATTCAAAGTTCTGAAATACTGTCATACTTGTCTTACATCTGCGATGTCGATTAATGATACCGTAAAAAAATAAATATAAATATTGAATTGTGTTTTTGTTGGTTCCATGGCAGGAGGCCCTCGCGCTGATCAGCGAGTACTCGGAGGCTGGCATCACAGTGAGAGGGACGTACGTGCCGACCGGCAAAGCGCCCCCCGAGGGAGAGAGGAAACTCTACTTGGCCATTGAAAGCTCCCAGGAATTAGCCGTGGCCAAGGCTAAGTCCGAGATCACAAGGCTCATTAAGGTAATTCATTTTCACATTCGGCTATTCTGTGACTTCCCCATAGTCGTGTTCCAATTTAAAAATTAAAGGAGTTAGTGTGATCAGAGTGTAGTTACCCTGGAAACCAGTGACCTAGGTCAGACTCTTTGTGAAAGGTTGGAGGGGAAATTTTATGATATATTCGGTGGTCATATAAGGTGCTATACGTTACCCGTTTACTGCGTCCTTTGCAGAATGATTGTACACCAGATCAGCTATACTGCTGATGAAGTTTAGTATCTTTTTTTTGGTGTTATTTTTTTTAGAATTTGGAAGATGATTGCCTAAAAGCTGGTATATTTTGCAGTAAATGTAATGGGTTTTCTGGGATTTTATGGTTGAACATACACTTGATATTTTAATCAAGTGTAGTTGATTGTTTAGCATGTTAAGTTTCTAGTAAAAATCCTTTTGTGAAACCGAAAGGTTTAATTTAGAGGGGAATAAGTTATGCGTTTAACTTGTAATTTGCACTGTTTATAATAATTATCTTTTTAAGCAAGATTAACTATAATTATTAACTATTTATTCATCTGTCATGCGTGAAAAAATGTTGTGTAAAGTTACTACTATTCAACCGAGCTAGATTTGCTTAAGCCAAGTCAAGGGAGATGGTGGTAATGAAGCATTAAAAATGGTAAGATTATAATGTCCAGATTTGACCCTGCGTTCGCTGGGTTAGTAGTCAAACGCCATTAGACTACCGATTAGACTACTATCTCTATTCTCATATCGGTTACTTTTTACGCTTAAAATTATAACGCTTTTCAATGTTAGGAAGCTATTTAATGTTTTGCTCTACCCGCTAAATTGTTGATAAAAAAAAAAAAATAGGTCGAAGAGATGAATAATTCTATTCCTTGGATTAAGAAAATTATTCTTTAAATTTAAAGAGCCTAATATGAACAATTAAATCTTTTTTGCAGGAGGAACTTTTGAAGTTGCAAACATCGGCGCATCACTCCATTAACAAGGCTCGATATAAAGTTTTATAATGTATATATTTATATATTAAACGTCTAAGGTTTGTTATATAATTAGTTTTTTTCATTGTATTTGATCTAATCCTTTATGATATCCTGTTATTAAAAATCCTTCTGTGTGAATAAAAATAAATTCCTGACAATTTAGATTAATGGTGTAAATGTACCATACTTTAATAAAATACTTAAATAAAAATGAATTTACTATCTTTTGTATGGTTGTTTATTGAGAAAGTCTTTGGTAGCCAGACTTGAAGTTTTGACATTAGATTGAGGAAAGATTTGTTATTGTTTGGCTTTAACCAGGTTGCTGCTCGCTCCAACAAATTACTGCGCCCATCGATCACTCGGTCCTACCTAATGCTATTGGTCGTGCTGCTAATGATCTCCCAATGTTGGTTCTGTCATTAATTCTATACGAACAACTATGAGCTAGTTTTGTGTTTTTAAAACAAGATTTGTAACGCAAAGGACATTTATAGTATTATTTTTTTATAGTTATTTCTTAAGAACGAATCATGTGGATTTTTTTTTAATGCTACAAAATGCGCTAACATCAGCTGTAAGACTTATAGAAATATATAATGTAAATGATTTTTTAAAGATTAGAGAATGCCGCTAGCACAGGCACGGTTGGCCTAGTTGAGTAGGGCCCAAAATAATTGTATATGACCTAGGCCGTAGCAATTAAAAAAAAAACATTGATTAGGTACAAATGATTATATTAAATAAACATGCAGTGCATACAACATTAATTCAATTAAAAAAACCATTGATGTCTTTAATAAATTACTACTAGATTAAGTTTGGAAAGTATTTTGGATGGCAATCAGATTTTTTAAAGGAACAAAAACTATCCAACTTAAGTTTTATCGATATTGTTAAGAATCACACAAAACTAAAGCAATTTATAAACATATAAACATGCGACGTTTAATCTGTCTCTAAGTATATTAAGTAAGTGTAAGTAAGTATATTAAAATATTTGTTGTAAGAATTGTAATCACGCCTCACTTCTATGTTGACAGTTAAAGAAAAAGTATAGGAAATAAATCAAATATTTCTAATCTTTATTTTTTTATAAATACTATTACATTACAAGACATAACTTAATAAAAGTTTAATAGTCTAACTGGGAGTGCATACCCATGACTGGTCTGACACGGTCCATATCAGTCTTGTGGTGGATCATAACATCCATCATGTGCATATTAGGGCACATGAACATCTCCATGTTCTCGATCGGGCGATCCAGAGGATAACCCAAGGGCATTGAGTCAACATATCTAGCTCCGGTTCCCACGCCGTTCCAGACAGCCTCGTCATACTTTAAGTCTTTGCTGGCGGTCGACGTTCTGATTGGAGAAACCACAACTAGCAGCACGAACGGCATACCATTCCTCCTTCCTCTGGGCAAGAGCAGCCTTGAGGGGAAACCGCTGTGCATTTCTGAGTTATCTAAAAATAATTCTTGACCTTTGAGTCCTGCTTCAATGTCTTTGAGCAGATCGCGGGTCATGGTCCGATCGCGGACAACGTTTCTGAAGTCCATCGACTTGCGTTCTATATGGTTGACACCGCTCTTCAACCGGTGTGTGAATGTGTCCATCTCCATGAAGTTGAAACGGTTATCGTGCAGAGATAACAGGTTTCCATGACTGTCATATTTGGGTCCGAGGAATACCCTCACAACTGAATCTACAGATTTGTCCGATTTGACATTCATCTTGATGGTGAATGGTTCATGGTTGAGTCTCATTTGCTTCGCCAGAAAGATCTTCCTGTCCTTATTGTTTCGTACCTCATCTTCGCCTCTACGCACGACGGTTGTAATGTCTAATTTGAATTCGTCAAAGTAGGTCATCATTTCGTCGACTTGGACACTTTCCACCTGGACACCGTCGAACATGAGCATATCACGTTTGTAAGCAGGCATGTGATTCTTGTACAAAATGAAGTACTTGATAAGTTTCTTGTACATTTGCCAGAATAATGGATCTCGAAGGCTGGTTTCAAAGTGCTCTAATGCAGAGGGCAGTAAGTGGTTCCTACAATACAAACATTAATATATTATTTATTGCACAGAAAACTCATTTACTCGTTGCTTTATCAGAAATAAAAAAAGCAGCAGAACATAAAAATTTAAGAAATTAACTATTTATACGAAAATAATATTTTTTTTTTTTATGAAACAGTCATATATGTCATTTGTAGACATTTATGCAGGTCGATAATTGAATAAGTATATTGAAATTTTTCAAGTGTTATTATAAGTAGTTTTTACAATATATTTTAATGCTAAAAGTATACTTGGATAATACAGGTGTATTTAAAATCGCTACTATCCTTTTAGGAGACGATCTATATCAGCAACTAAATCCGACCGTATTACGCCGGGCCAGTAAAAGACAGTCAGTACTCAGTACTGTGCCTGTCCTATTCGTGTCCAGGAGCTTAACTCCGCCTCTTTACGAAACACCGTGACAAATATATAACATTCTTAAATATTAGAAGGGTTTTTATTAAATTTAAATTTGTTTTTCTCGTAATTAGAAAACTTTTTCTAATATATTTGCTGAATAATGTTTGATTTGTTGGTCAACCGTCTGAAAACACAGTAGTGATTTTAAAGACACTGCATATTATGTAACTACCTTTTCATTATCCTTTCTCCTGTCTCTCCTTCTTTTACTCGCCTTCCTCCTGTTCTTTTCATCCTTTTGTCTATCATGATTTTTGATGACTTTTTTGTGAGCTTTCAAATGTTTTTATGGTTAAATACTTCGTCAACCCATAGCTCAGGTAAATTAAACCGGTTTTGATCAACATTTTTCAGATAGCACGTTTTGCTCTCATTTTCTATTTTTTTGTTATTTCTGAAACCATTACGGAAACGACGCTGGTTTTGAAGCATTTTTTGGATCATCGATGAATCATAAATTTAAATTTTTAGGGGACCGGCTAATCGATATGTGCCGAACGCTACCATTAATGGGAAGCTGTGTGTGTATGGAATGGTAAATGTTTAGCATCTTAATTGGTGCTCTTGAGCCCATAGGCTGACAGATGAATTGTGATTAAAAATCTAAAGTAGACTCTTCGTCGTACCAATAAAATTAACGGTATAAACTATCTTACTTGTCAATGGGAGTCAGAGATCCGCCCAAAATGGTCCTGCTGATTGCAAGAATGTGGCGATAGAGGCGTTTGTTGACAGAATCCATGTTTCCTTGGATCAGGTTGCCGAGGATGTTCATATCGGTTGGACTTTCCAGTTTAAGAATGGATCCATCAGGCTGGAAATGAGTTCAGAATTTTATTCATATCCGAGACATAAAAAATAAATATGTATTAAAAAAATATAAATAATAATAATTTAAATAAATATATGTATATTAATGAAGAAATACTTGTTCCTCAGCTTATATAATTCAGGTGCTAACGTTGGTGCGTTGGAAACGGTTTTAGTGTTTTTTTTTCTACGTGTAAACTTAGAATTTAAAGTAATTAAGGGTATCAGGTGTTTTAAAATGAAACCTTGTTTGCTAAGATTGTGTGGAGAGGTCTGAAAGAAAACTAATAATTTCGCAATTAGGAAAGTTTCTACAAACTTCCAGCTCAAAATTAAACACGTTTAGTGCCATAAATTGAAATATAATGTCCGTGCATTACTAGCGCGACAAAATGGTGTTAAATTTATGATGATTTGAAAGAATTATTTTGTTTTATTTTTATCTGCTCAGACCTAAAAAATAACCCACTGTCACCTCTATGGCCATACAAAACGCACATCAGAGTGGATAAAAGTACCGCAGGCACAAGCGGAGATAAGAAATAAAGTAACCCATCACATGTTGGTACCACAGGAGCGAGTAGTCTGGGTTGGAGATGCCTTTAATGACCGCCTGTAGGGTCTAGTGGGAAAATTGAAGTCGATCGCTGTTTGGGCTTTTTGCCTTGACAGTGGTGGAAGTGTCAATAAACATAATTATAATATTGACTTACCATTAATACACCCTTCATGGAAATGACGTCACGTATGCGTCCTTCGTAGTCTCTTATCAAGTCGAGGTCGAAGGCGTGTTCCTCGGCGTTTATTGGGTGGATGCTGCCCTGTCTCATCGGGAACTTCATTCCGTTATGATATGTCAGGCCGGGCAAGAAGCGAGTGCTGGCGGACTTGCTCCATTCGATCGGTATTTTACCCAAACCATTGGAAAGCCTTTCCATGTAGTAGCGCGCCAGCAGCTGCTGGTGGAAGTGGTAGTAGAGCTCTCCGCGCCTGTCTCTGTTCAGTCCGAACTCCTCGCCTCCCATCCAGAATGGATAATCCGCGTGGAAGTAGTAGTAGTAGGAGTTAAGGCCAATGTCCTCGGTGAAGTAAGACAGGATGTCCTGTTCGCGGTCGACCTTCAGGTACCAACCGGTGTAGTTCGCATTGATGGTGTAGACATTGTCGTTTTCTTCGATGCCATAATACGCGGCGGTCTTCCTGGACAAAATGGCGTCTTGCATTTTCAAGACTTGCGCTTTCTGTATGACCTCGCCGTTGAGGAAATAGTATGGGTAGATCTCGTAGGGCGGCGGCAGCACCATCCCGCGGCAGTCGGCTCTGTGGAGGACAGCTATCGTCATCGAGTAGACGAACATTCCAGGGTTGATGTGCCTGCGGGCCCAGCAGGCCACGCGGTAGAAGGTGTCCCATTCGGTGGCGTAGTACATCACATGGAACAGAGCGATGGCTTCTTCGCGCTGCGGACGGAACATAACGGAGAAGATCTCGCCCAAGGGGAGCATGCCCCTTCTCCAGATGCGCATGAATTCCTTCACGACCATGTTGTTCTGAAATAGAACCATTTCATGAATGTCCTTGTTGTAGTAGGTACGATCATAAGCGTAACTAAGCATTCTATTCTATTCTATTGTGAGAATAAATCAGTTCCTGGGGGGAGGGGGCTAGCAAGGTCTGGGGGGTGCTTGGCCCCCCTGTAAATACGCCGGTGGGTACGAAGGTTTGACGATTAAATTTATAGTTCTAAGAAGAATCACGCGTGTCCTATGCATTAATAACGCGTTCCATTTAAACATTCGCCAATATCAGAACAGTCAACGGGGTAGTATTTTACTCGTATATATTTTGTTAACTAACAAGGCGTTATAACGCAAAAGGTAGGTATTTTTTCCTGTTTATTTTCAATCATAAACTTCTCTTAAAGAAAGTGAAAAAATGAAATTCTTTCAGGGTGCGTGGAAATTCTTTTGGGTACATTATGGGGAAATTCCTAACAGTTAACAAATTGCAATTATAATACACCCTCAAATAATCATGTTTACAGTACCATAAACTTAGTAGAGATAATACCTTGTAGAGATCGACATTTCCGTCGATTTTGAACTCTTCAGCAATCTTCTCGATTTCCGGATCCGTCGCTGGTTCTAAGACATTATCGAGCAGCATTAGAATCTTCTTCTGGCGAATGAGGAACGTCTCGTCCGCTGAAAATGCAATAATTCATATTGATTAACATTGGTTAAGGTTCTGTTTTTTGAGTGTTTTTTTTGTTTTATGGTTCCGCGCCGTCTCTTTACCATAGTAGTTTTTTTGTGATTTTTAAAAACTAGAGTTTAACCCGACTTGAACATAGATTATAACGTGCTCCAATAACTATGTGTATTAAAAAACAGACCGACTTTTGCGTTTATTATAACAAAAAATTTCTATGTTTATTTCTATGTTTTTTTTTGCATATAGAAAATTTCTCAGGGTTGGTCCCATTTTAGGTCCGTTAAGTGTAAGGTAGTAAAAGTGAGTCATCGCTTAAAATGTTTTCATGTCGAATTGGCTTACGCGATTTCGAGTATTAGAATAACTTGCCTAGGAGTAACTTACGCGTCTCTCTAATCGATTTAGGTATGCAAAAAGCAAATTTAGGGTATCAGTCCTGCGAGCATTTTTAGGCACTTTCGGCATCTCGTATCGGACCTTCGGGCATCTAAGCACCTTGCCCTTTTACCGTACCCTCGATTCAGGGGCGGAAATCAAACCAGAGGGCGGAAATGAGGGGGGTCGAAAAAGTGAAATTTTGCAATAAATTTCTTAGTATACTCGTATAAGATCTTGAATTCATTTAAATTTTATTGGTGGGAAAAGTTGGTTTACCAAAATTAAAAACAACATACCTCCTTTACACAGGATCAAAAAATCTATACAAAATGTAAATTGTAAGCATATAATTTTCCCTATAGCTTTTGTTTGAAACAATTTTTGATATGGGCAACTCTTACGACGCAGTATAATCAGGCAAGTGTGTAGCTGCCGCGCGGCAGCTCGCGCAATGTTTGATATTCGTACAATTGGAGTTCGCCGATCCCCTTTGAACCGGTGATTTTTTGAAATCAGATAGTCTCGCCAAAAAGGGTTCGTTCGGAATGTATACTGCAATGATAGCCCAAAGCTAGTTTGTTAGTGTGGGTGTGTGTAAGTAAAGCATGCGGGCTACGGAACCCTAAAGGATGAGACTTACCAACACGCTTGGGTCCATTCCATTGTCGGTTGTCTCTGGTTGTCGCGGATGCTGTAACGGCTAGGAGGGCCAGCCCCAATATCGTTAGACACTTCATGGTAGTATGGGCTACTGTTACGCGCAGCCACCAGTGCGAAATGTGGGGAAGTCTACTCTAACCGACACCTTATATACAAAAGTGCAAATGACAACCAAATACGCCCAGTGTCATAAACATATCAACATTCTCTGAACTTCGACCCAATTAAATCGGTGGCAATAATAAATATTTTGTCTCGTGTGGATGGATTATCGCATTAAAATAAATCGATTAAAATAAAAACTGATTATATTTTTCAAAAAATTATCATATGTTAGACTTCCTTTAGCTGGATTCTTTGTGTAGCTTAGTGGTAAGCGTAACATATTCGATATTAGGAGGTCCTGTTTCGACGCCCAGTGTAGGCAGAATGTTTTTCCAAATTGTCATTTCACTCGTTTCTTCTTCGTTCTAACTTAAATTGTACAATATCCAGTTAACTGGCCCTGAGATTTCAAATATGATTTGTAAGGAATTCATCATCGTACTGAAAAAAAACCTTGCGTGATTATTCTGTATATTTATTTCAAGAAACAACAGCTATTTCAAAAATACAATGAAAACATAACCCTATTATATCTATCCTAATTAAATATTAGGCATTATTATTCAATATTCTAATATCTTAATTCTTACTCTCAATTGGGAGCCACTAACTGGAAGGCGTTTTGAATTCAGGTTATCTAATTTATATAAGACTGTAAGGAATGAATCTGCCTGGCCTGGTTTAAGCTCCCAACCTTCTAAGTTTTATATTGGTCGCAATGACCATCCTTCGAAGATAAAACCTATATTGAGAAAACAGAACATTGAATTCTATTCTATTCTTTGAATGAAAACAAACGCTTCATTTGATCCTTGAAAACCATTTTTTCCTCAATAATATTTTTTTTGGGCTGACAAAATAATGCAAAATTCATATAAACTATAATTAATTAATTATTTATGTTATTAGATTCAAATTTGAGGTTGGCAATTGAATTAGGGTTATTTATAATCAATGTAAAATTTATATCACATTTAAAATCAATAATAATAAAATCATAACCAGACAAAGTATATTAGAGAATTTGAACGAGTTATATCCAGAAAATAAAGGTGATTATTTTAGCAACATTTAATTTATAGTTATTAATAATTCGTTGTTGCTAAATTACCTATTAGATAAGATAACGCTTTATTGCAGCGAATGTCAAATATTTTGTTTTCGATTTAAAAATAAATCGACCGGGTATTAGAAAGGCACCCTTGTCCCATTTTAGCAATTGTATGTTACAAGTATAAATTATTTAATTTATATAAATACAGAGATAGGTTATAAATTAACTTAGCATACTGTAAGAAATCAATAGAAAAAAAACACACACTTGTTGATTTTAATATTTTATTTATTTGTTCTTATGGGACACAGTTATATCAATATTGCATTAAAAAGAATAAGAATTAATTAGATAACAAAACCGATTATGGATATCTTTCATATTTAATTTTCAAACTAAACTGTTAAGAATGTTTTCAAACTAAATTAAATTATCTAAATATATTATTTAAACACGTAAATTAAATTATATAAACACGCAGGTATAAGATGTGTATATTCAGACTATGTTAGGTGTGTTTATGTGCAATGCGTGAATGGATAGAGGTTAGATTTTTGGGTATGAAAATAATGTTTTATGTGCTTAGATATACATAAGTATAATATATGTAAAAAAAACACATTTTTGAGATATGCAGGTGTTATTCGAGAACGATCATTGACAGACAGGCGGGCCTAAAGGTGAGATATACACGAGCAAGAACCCTTAAAAAAAAGATAAATGTAATTTGTATATAATTGTATTTTCAATATTACTAGGTATGTAATTATCAATTTTTAAATAATCAATTATTTAAAATATAGTTTATTTTTGGCATGTTAACAAAATGTTTTTTATAGCTTTAATGATTTATTTATGTTGTCAATCTATAAAAAAATACCTAAATAAAATAATTTATACGGGTAATATTAATACAGGTATCTAATATTTTTCTATAGTAAGGTACTCCTTGTATATCAATATTATTGTTATTGTAGAACCAGCTTGAATTTTGATAGATACGAAATACAAAAAGAAAATTAACGACCGGATAAAAAATTGTCTGATAACACAAGTATGTTCAATTAACTTGTTTTCATACCAATTACGGATACAATCAGGTATCAAGACTTTCATAGGTCAGTAGTGAACGCAAGTGATGACCTCTCGCGAGGGCTTACGCAATGCAAGTTATACAAGTTTTTATTTAAGGATAAGTGCCAACATCGCCAAAGGATAAGTATTAAATTCGATTCATTTAGACCCGTTTCTCTATGACTACCATTCGGTAACTATTGCAAATTTAATCATTAAAATATGTTTAGATTCATATCTTATATCTTATATCTTCAACAGTAAAAGTAGATTTTCAAAATTCAATTCTATTTCCGAGAAATTTAATAAATGATAAACACCCAATAGTTCTTTTTTAGTTGAATCGCTTTCTTATAAAAAAGTAATCGTTTTCTTAGGAAAAATAGTAATTGAAAGGCAAACGAAAGGTCTAAAACATAGAAAATATTTGTTTTATTAATTTCTATATTATAAAGTGTCACATTGCAAATTTAAAATTTGCATGTTTCATAAATATTCACTTAGTAGTCACATCGTAACATAGGCTTCAAAAAAAAAAAAAATTAACAAGACTAATTAAATCTAACAGCTGACAAAATAAAATATTTATATAAAAAAATATTATTTGTAAACTAATTATATATTTAATTTGTTTTATTATAAAAATCATCACTTAAATATTTTAAGTATAAGTAAGTCTATTAAATTCCAAAAATATCCGATTTTCTACGACCTACAATTTATTTCATGACTTTGCCTTATAGTAGTCGGCCTTGATACGGACCTGGGAATGAAGATTCGGGCGCCTGACCTACAAGAATAAGAGGTAACTTACCCCAGCAGTGCCACCTTCCTCAAATGAAGTGGGAGACCTCACGGGCGAATGAAGGTCCCTCCAACCTTGCTTACATTTTACCTAATAAACCACTGCCGCCTTACGGACCTAAATTCTATATTTTTGTATTTTAGACATAAAAAAACATTTCTTTTTTTTATTCAGTCAACAGTTCTTTAAAATACCAAACCTTTGGCAACCCAACCCATGGATCCACTTGATGACCTGGCCTACTAGCCAGGTATGAAGTGTGACAGAAGGTGTAAAACCTGACGCCCTATAAAAATTAAGCATCGAATTTCAAGGACTAAAATGAAATACTTGCGTAAATTGTATCCTGTTTTTCAATAAACCTTACTTTATTTTCTCTGTGACTCCACATTTTCCAATTATTTAGCCATTTCTTGATCAAAATTCGTTCATCAATCTTTTTTTAACATGTTGAAATTTCAGGACTCAGATACTTACTTTTTTGATTTCTGTGTCCAAATTATAAATTTACTAAATTATATTTCCAATTATTATGGGTCAAACTTTTGGTCGAGTGATACAAAAAGAATTGCGTCATCTATACATGCTGGTAATTAAAGTGTGTTTACTCAGTAATACGCGAAAATAATTTGATTAGGCAATCATACGTGAAAAAAATATTAAATGAAATTTATCTCAATAATATTTCGGTCATTTAGGTTATTGTAATGAGTCCTTTATAGAGAAAATCGATTTTATTAGAGGATGAAAACGTTATGGCAATTTACTTTCGGCCACTAATATTCAGGGAGGGTATTTCGATCGAAATATTTATTTTATTTTAAAAAACACAACATTACCATTAACATGTACAATCCATTCAATTATATGTATTTTTTTTTGGTCAGAAAATATTTGAGTTAATAATTTTATTAATAATGTGAATTATTATTTTTACAACATAATTCTGTGGAGTTCAGAGGATTATGATGCAATATTTGAGTTAATACTTATCTGAAATAGCTTTGGTTATATTGGAAAAGGTACAGAATAATAATAATAATAGTACATATATAATGGTACAATGAAAAAAATAAACTATATTTAATTTGTAGCTAAACTGCTTTAAAATGTGGATTGGGTGACAGTAACCGCAAAAGATATTTAATTGACGACGGTTACGGCTTAGTTAACGATTGAAAAAAAAGAATATTTTTTGTTGCGACGCATAAAAGCGATCAAAGTTTATTACAATGATACTTTTAGATGTTTTTTGTTTAAGAAAGTTATTTTAAACAATGATTAAGCTACATACAATTTTAGCTACATTATTTATAGTTCATAAACATGTCAATTACTAGGTATCTACTATGTTTACATTTACACATAACCGAAACCTTTTTCTGTTCAAGCGTTGCGAACAAAGTATGAAGAGTGTTACAAAAAAAAAAAATATATATGTATATATTCTGACTTCTTTTTCGATTAAATCTAGAGTAGGTACCTACTGTGTGTTTATTTGTAAAAAAGAATAATTAACTGGATTTTAAACATTTGTTACTTCTTGGGGCTTAGAAAATCTAGTTTTAAATATTTTTATACCTTAAAAGGATTGGTGATGTAGTTACAAATACGGTCCTAACAGAGGAAGAATGATTATTGATACTGAGAGGACCTATGAGAGAAATGGTTTGGTGGTAACACGGTTCTGAGATGGTCATGGGTCTGGAGGGTTAAAACGGAAAGAATCGCGGATGAAAATGTCCTTAACCTCAGTGCGACATCGAATTAGATCCGATGCGGATTAAATTGGTTTGGATTTGATGGATTAATATCGTTGCCTTGCGAGGATAGATATAACGACCATACGTCGTTGCAACTATCCGGTGCAGGTGGTGGGAAAAAATCTGCGACTCCGAATTTCCTCATTGCGCACTCTGTCCCTGATAATGATCCCATACAATCCCTTTCCATGGCTTTCTAACAAATCCTTAGCCGATTAGCGCTCGCTTTTGTCAGTGCTGTCTCCAAGCCATATTTAGCTACTATAGGCATTGTTGGGTTCCGATGGAGGTTGATGGGCATTGTTGGGTTCTTAAGGATAAACCCGAGCTTCCCAAAGACCCATTCTCCTGGGTGTATGTATACCCATCCTTCCTATTAGTTAAAGCTCAATTTGATCATTACGAGTATTTTTCAAAATCGACCTAATCGATATTATGTGCAACAACAAATACTTTACCACTTTCATACAAATTGAACCACTAAAAGTAGAAATAATTTGTCGGCTATCTTCGATAATTTATCACACATCTACAAAACATCTTCTATAGTATTGTGCATTTTATAACGCAGTGGTTTTATGCGCCACTGCTGAAATTTCTGTAAAAAAATCTATCCGTAAAGGTGATTAATTTTGTCAATCTCATCCGCACGCGTCTGTCATGAGTCACCGCCTCGTGATACAGGTGTTTTAGTCTTAACGGTTAAAGTGTTTAACCAGTAAGCGTTTCTCAGTTGCCACGTTTCTGATCGCATTTTATAGAATATTGCTAGAATTAAGTCCTAAAATCACTAAATTGACAGTTACTTTATTTTTTTAATTGACTTTTACTTAATCTCTGTCGATATCATTACATATTCTTAAATTATGTTATCAAAGTGTGCGGGTCAGGAGCATCATTGTGCATTCAGAAAAATAACGAAAAAAATAAATGCGATAATAATAAATACATTAATACATACTAACAATCGCAACCACATGCTCGCATGTGATAAATAGAAAAAAATTACAATACTTCTACCGTAATCTGGGGTTACCAAAATCGAATCACGAATAAAAAAACCAAAATATGAATTTTACGCCGCGAACCGTTCTTTGCTTGACTAACTTGGCTTTCAGCTTTAGACAATTTATATACTATATACTATTTATATACTCAATACATGAATGGCTATGATACCTGCAGCTAGCATGTAATTTCAACTGCTTCTATACATTGGTAAGTGGTAGTAGCAAATTATTTAACCAAAACCTGATGTCTTACAGCTAGGCGCTATAGACGCCATTAAATGCATCTGCCACTTAGACTACTTGCGCCTGTGGTACTAAGTTGTGATGGGTTGCTTCATTTCCTATCTCCATTCGATGTGCGTTTTAAATGATCATAGGGGCTCGACAGTGGGTTATTTTTTAAGTCTGAGTAGATTAAAATTTAAAAACATACAAAGGAACATTCTTTCAATTCATCCCAAATTTGAACACGATTTTAGTATATTTGTAAATTTTGACGCGGGTAGTATCTCAATTTAATAACTGATTTAAGTTTTAACTGGCCAGTAATAATTAATACGTTGCAACAGCCGTGATATTTTTGAAATTCTAATATGACATTTAGGCGCTCTATCGAACTGTCAATGTTTTATTAATTAACACTAAACATTGACGATATTCTTCGACCAGCTTCAGGCTAAAGGAAGGAAATCTTAACTTCTTATGCATGAATGTATAGAAGCTAAAAACAGCATCGATTTTTATGGGAAATTTTGTTCCTACTCTCAACCTAGTGCGGTTGAGAGTACAATAAGCAATACTCCTCGCGTCAATTCGGATCTCTCTCAGTCAAGTGTTATAAGTTTCTAATAGGGTTGCAATGGTCCCGAAATTAAGCTGATGCGGATGCTGTAATAAGGTCACGTGTTTAATATTTTTGAAATTACAATTAAATCTAATAGTAATATAACTAAAAATTAATTGTGGTAATAAAAATAATGCTTATAATCTGCAAATTAAGAATCTCCTTTCTTCTATGTAGCAAGAAATTTGGCGAGCAAGTTGGTCAAGTAGGGTCTCAAACATCCGTTATAATAAATTTTATTCTCAAGCCTGCATTGCGGCTAAAATATTCTTCCTGGATCGCGTTAAAGTCCGTCGTATATTGTTAGGCGAGCTTAATATAAATATAATAATAAGGTTATCTTTATTAAATTGAATTTTATCGTAACGCTAAAGGTGCTGCGCAAATTATCCGCAGACTACGGTACTGATAAGGTGTTTTCTCTCCGCGACCGGTAGGTATTTAGTCATTGGGGGATGCTGGAGCCGCTATAAAAAGTTGGAGTCCCGAGTCAGGCACGCAGTCCACTTCGGTGTTGTCATCACGATGCGTTCTCTACCGATTCTTTGCTTCGCCCTCGCGGCTGTAGTCTCGGCTACACCGGTTGACACGGACCACCGTCCAGTCGGTAAGACCATGAACATATACCATTATTTATTATTCAGAGAGGTAGTTTATTTTAAACTATTCCGTCGCCACGAGTTGGTAACGTAAGCATTTTGCACACCTGCGAAATGCCATATTCGCATGCCCAATTTAACTGAAAGCCTTCTATTAACGTCAAAGGCCACTAGACTTAATTACTTTGCAAATTCCATCATCAGCATCATAAGCATCTGCTTTGTTTGGAAAAATGCTAAGATGCATTTCGCAAGCCATGACGTCAATTAGAGACCGCCTTGAGACGAGTTATGAATTCCTTTCTCACGGTTTAGTTTTCATAATCGAAGACGGAACTTTCAGTTTTCAGTCTTTACTCACTGCGCTCCCGGAGTCGGAGCTATTACCTGTTATTTATTACTTTCTATTTGTATTTCTTCTTAGACAGAAACTGGTTAGGATAAGTGTGTGAAACTCAATAAACTACTTAGTGTTTCTGATCTGAACTCTATCTCTATCCTCACCTTATCCTTATCACACGTTAACGAGAGATGGTTATCTAGCGTTACAATGGTGATCCGGGGCCAATTACAGGGCCGTATGCGCCCAGGGCAAGGGCGACAGATTTTGGATAATTCTCCAAAATAACAACTAACCAAAAGCACCTTACTGCGGACTGTCTATTTTACATAGGCCAGTTTCACTTTTATAAGTTATTAAATATTTTTAATTAATCACTTCTGGCATCATTTTGGCACCCCTTATTCGCCGCCCATAGATGCGGCCCTGTCTAATTAACAAACAAGGACAAATTGCCTTGTTTTCCGCCCTGTGCAGCGGCTTGTCCTCGTGGCCTTTTTATAGTTAACCGAAATTTTAAAATTATTTCGAAATTTTAATTTACTACTACAATCATTTATAACTTAAAATTTACATCACTTATTTAACCTTAATGAAAATGCGTCAAATGTGATATTTAAATATTTCGTATGACAGCGTGTTATAAAGATCGAATTGTAATATAACAAACGTAGGTAGCTGGTAGTTTTGCACATAACCTACCGATTTGTACCATAAAAAGATCGCGGTAGTCTAGAGGTTAAGACGGTCGAATATCGATCCATCAAGTGCAGGTTGGGTTTCGCACATGTTATACCATTTTTAACACTTCATCACCACCATCTCCCCTGACTCTAGCACGAGCAAATTTATCTTATTAATGTAGGGCTCAAAATAATAAAATTGTGTATGACCTGGATCAAAGCAATTATAAATATTAAATAATATACGAGTACGACCTAGATCATTTCAAAAATATTTGTAAAATTGAACTAGGTTCAAGGAGATAGTAGAGAGTAACATCAAATGCCCTTAACTTTTCCTTGAGGAAGGTTGGGTTCTAATTCGATAATCATTAAAGAGTAGTTATTCGTCACCTCACAAACGTTAACATTTTATTTATTTATTTATTCTCGTTACCCAACAAAAATTGTACACAACACATGTAATGACGTAATGACAATATAAATCGAAGTATACAATCTTTAAATTAGGGTAACTAATAAAGATAATTAGAGATAAAAACGAATAATATCAAAATATAACAAACGAATAGAAGTAAGATTTAACTTTGAACAAAATTGATTGATTTTAAATTTAAACAAAAATAAAAAAAAGAATATACTAATTTGGTCCGTGGTTTTGTGTCTTGGTATAGTATTTTAAGAAAGCGTCGCGAAACTCTTGCTAAGTCGTTGAAAATAGATCAATTTGGGTGAAGTTGGAATTTAATAATTAGACGTTAATTAAAATGTTGGTTTGCAGAGACAAACTTTAAAAGAGGGCGTATATTTTAGGGAACTCGTACGTTTAAAGTGTTAAATTTGAAGGTTAATACGGATGACCGCTAGTATTCAAGTTAATTAAAGGGTTACGACTCGAATATCTTGAAACCTCCTTCGGTTATGGTTAGAACTATGTTTACTTAAGGACTACTCTGCATATGGATCTAAACGTTGAAAATGACGCAACCATGTCGTTGATTCCAACCAGCAACTTTTGGGTTGGTAAACCTGTAATCTCACTGTATAAAAACTTCCGCGAAAACGGCGAGTTATTTGTTCTATGTTTAGATTTTCTCCACTTCAGATTTTTCTTTTTTTTTAAGTCTAAATAAAAAAATAACAAGATTATGGTTAACAATCTGGTAGATTCCAGGTTAATTGGTTTTTTTAGTTGATGAGATACTGCATTAATAAAGTATAAGTTTATTTTATAATCGTAACTACACGAATTAAACTCTGTATAATGTTTGACCGACGAGATATTATGATGTAAATTAATTTGTTCTCTGCGAAAATTATTAAATGCACGCTTTAAACCAGCGATATTCTTATTATATTTGTGTATAATTTTATGAATATAACTTAAAACTGATATACAAACAGAATCACAACGAGTCGTTCGTTCAATCGCAAAAATATTAAGACAAAAACTAGTTATAATTATAAAATTATTATTTTCAGACAACAAAGAATTGATGATTCGCCAGAAGAAAATCATCTTGTTGTTAGACCACGTTCTGCAGCCTAGCAAAAATGAGGAAATCTCTAAGATCGCATCTGAATACGAGATTGAAAGCAACCTGGTGAAATATGACGTAAGAAAGATTTACTAAATTTATATGGGAATGATTCCTTAATTTGTCACCTCATGAGATTCCCACTTTTAACTGTGTTACTTAACACTGTTGTTATGCTTGATAAACATAATCTCATATTTGTTCCAGAATATCGACGTCGTTAAAGATTTCCTGCACCTGTGCAAAATGGGCATGTTACCAAGAGGGGAAATCTTTTCTATCATGCACGAAATTCACCGCAAACAGGCCGTAGCTCTGTTTCGCGTCATGTTCCAAGCCAAAGACTGGGAAACCTTCTACAGCACGGCGTGTTGGGCACGCGAACGGATGAACGCCGGTATGTTCGTGTACTCCCTCAACGTAGCCGTCATGCATCACAAGGATACTCGAGGAATGGTCCTCCCGCCGCCCTACGAAGTACACCCCTACTATTTCATCAATAGCGAGGTCATTCAGAAGGCGTACGTCATGAAAATGAAGAAGTTCATCAGTCTTCCGACATTGCACGAACACCACGGTATCACCATGGACGAAAACGTCATTAGCATAGACGCTAATTACACTGGCTGGTATACGAGTTTGAACCAAGAACAAAAGCTATCTTACTTCACAGAAGACGTCGGCCTGAATTCTTTCTACTACAACTTCCACGCTAACTATCCGTTCTGGATGAGCGGCAAGGAGTACGGACTCGATAAGGACAGACGCGGAGAACTCTACTATTACGTCTACCAACAACTATTGGCCCGCTACTACCTCGAGAGGCTGTCGAACGGTATGGGTAGAATCAGCACGCTCGCCTGGTGGCTGCCCGTTAGAACTGGGTACTATTCGTCGCTGAAATACCCAACTGGCATGGAGTTCCCCTATAGGCCCAACAACTACAATATGCAGACCGAAGACAACGTCAACGATCTCACGGCAGTTGAAGATCTGGAACGACGCATTCGCGATGCTATTTTCAGTGGATTTGCTGTTATGGTAATTTTTGATTTAAACTTCTAACGACTATATTTTAATTAAGCTCAAGATTTTTTGAAGATGTTTTATAGAAACTTATTTTCTATTATATTCCTTATTAGTTATTACTCCTTTTCTAAGTATTAAATAATTGTTATATTATATCCTATTATTATTTGTAAAGTTCACGTATAACTTATATTGTATTATTTTGATTTACAAAGTGTTACCTACTTATATTCTCTTAAAAAGAAATATTTGATTTGCAACCTAATTACAAAAAAATAATATAGGTAATATTCAAAATTAAAAAAAAACATCAAATAAAAAAAACGTAGTTATTAGGACTTTAAAACTGATTCAATATTTCTATCTCAATAGCCCGACGGCACCCACATGAGTCTGAAGAAGCCGGAAGATGTTGACACTCTGGGCAAACTTATCGAAACTAACGAAGAATTCAAGGACAGCCAATTCTACAGATGCGTCTGGATGGTTGCCAGAAAAATTCTCGGAGGATCCTTTGAGACCGTTGAAGGTCATGGGTAAGCGAAGAAATTGATTAAAGTATTTGTAGGTCCTTATTTTAAAATAAATACAAGCCAGATGTTAGCTTTTCAATAATCTAAACGATTACAATTGGCAATTAAGTTTGTCTTTTCATCACCTTAAAGTTCAAAAACACTTCAAGAAAGAAGATTAGGTATTTCAAAATGCGTCTGTCCATTTTTTTTGTCCGTTTGTGATAAGCTCAGATTATTCCTTACGTAAAATCAGACTAGAGTGACCTTTTCCCTTGATAAAGTTATTAATGAAGAATTCCCACGACGCTCTTATAAACATTTCAAATACGAAATTAGAAAATTCTGTTAGTAAAAAGTACATGCTACCTATTTTTGTTCTAAGGGGCAGTTATGACTTCATGAAACAAGTCTTTTTTGAGGTTTATTTGAGGAAACAATATTGGAGGTTTACTACTCCAACATAAATAAAAAAAAAACTGTGTATTACCACTGATTACGTAAAACTTTAAATTTAAATTATTAGGTTAGGTTGGGAAACTATTTATCAGCATGGTCTTTGTTGAGAAAAATTTGCAACTCTTGTCTGTACCCAGTATTTTAAACGAAGCAAAACTCGGCGTCGCAGCCTACAGTAACCTAGTGAGCTAATAATCGCTGTAGGTACCGTTTCAATACCTATACATTTATTTCATCAAAATTAAATATTATATTAAAAAGTCACATTACAAGTATAATCACGAATCTTCAAATTGAAGTTGGTAATAATTATTTTAAGTATCTGTTAGGTTTGCAAATGAGAATATATTCTGCACTAATTTTGAGTGGGCACTCTTATTTTAAATATGGTTGGGAGCTAGGATTTCAAATATTAATTCATAGTTACCAAAACTAGCTTTCTACCATTCCAATTATTTAATTTTATTTGTTTGCAGCATGAGCGTTGCCCCGTCCGTTCTTGACCATTTCGAGACATCCCTCCGTGACCCCGTTTTCTGGCAGCTATACAAGAGGATCGTTCGCAAGTTCGTCTACTTCAAGGACCTGCTGCCGCCCTACACGAAGGCCGACCTTCTGTTCCCGGGCGTCAAAATCGAGAGCGTTGTCGTCGACAAGCTGGTCACATTCTTCGAGCACTACAGGTGGGACATGAGCAACGCCCTCTACTCGGACGAGGAGGAGATGAAGACCCGCAAGGACAAGTTGGTGTTCCTCGTGCGGCAGCTCCGTTTGAACCACGATCCGTTCACCGTCAGAATGCACGTGAAATCGGACAGGAACACCAATGCTGTGGTGAGGATATTCCTGGGTCCCAAGCGCGACGCTATGGACATGGACTGCGAACTTAATGACAATCGCCATAACTTCGTCCAACTGGACAAGTTTATTTACAAACTAAGAACAGGAATGAACGAAATCGAACGTAAATCTTCTGATTTTATGAACATCGCCAGGGATAGAACCATGACGCGGGATCTTCTGAAAAAGATCGACGGTGCCATTGCGACAGGAGGCGACTCCGTGTCAGTTCGTTACGAACTGAATCCCGGTATGCCAGATAGACTCCTGCTGCCGAAAGGCACCAAAGGCGGTATGATGTTCCAGCTGTTCATGATCGTCACCCCGCACAGTGTACCCGAAGTGCCCATGGGCTCCAACTACGACGCGAGTATATGGAACGGAGTGGGGACCGGCGGTAAATACATGGACACTTTGCCTTTCGGATATCCCTTCGACAGGCCCATCGACACCTCCCACTTCATGTGTCCAAACATGCATTTGATGGAAGTGCCCATCTTCCACAAAACCAAACTTGAAATCAACAGGCCCGTCAATATGCGGGTGGATGAAGAAGATAAACGCAATATACTCGTATAGGTTTAATAAGTTTATTTGTTAACTGTGAGATTAATAATTGTTAATTTAGTTGTATATAAACATTGTTTGTGTCGGGAAAATAAATATATCAAAACAAATAACATTCAATTTTTAATACGGTTACAATATGACTATCTCTCTATCTTCATCTGTCGGTCCTAAAACAGCTGATTATCGAAATATTTATTATATTTATTTATTTAAAAATTACATACGAGTATACTTTGGAGGTACCATTCCTCCGGTGGTATAGCTAATTGGCAGGTGATGCAAGTAGGTTATTTTAAAGCCAAGTTTTTTATTCTTTTCCTTAGCTGGGAAGGGGTCTTAGAGAATGGCTTGAAGACACTGCAGTTGAGACTATTCCACTCTCTAATGGTACGCGGAAGAAAAGAATGAAATCCGAAATTCTTTCTCCTAAAAATTTTCTTTATTTTGTGAGAATGGTCCTTTCGTCCAATATAGAACAGTTTCTGAAGTTGCTCTCTAATGGAGGACCATGCTGGGAGCTTCATGCTGGAAAATAATGGGAAACGTTTTTTTTTTATTTGAAATGGTTCAAACAACGAGTTTGGTTTATGCCATCTTTAAACCATTAAAACTTATGGTTTTAGATAGTAATAAAACTAATATTTTATAATTTATCATGCACGAAACCCATTGGAAACTGAAGAAATACTTTTAGTTTCCGTATGGAAGGTCTATAAGTATGCAAGTAAGCTTCGTTTGAACCATTTCTATCAACCGGATAAGCAGAAAGCTACTGGAGTACCTATCAGGGTATTGGATTGGAGTGGAGCCAGATGGCTGCTACGCTTAGGCCACATTCTTGGGGGCCCCGTTGCGTATACCTCCGTAGTCTGTAACCGAATGAGTGTTTTTTTTTGTGTTACCTAACTCACAGTGCTGAGAAAAGCGTCGTTGAATATTCTCAACGGCGATAAATGACCTGGCTGGATTTGACCTTACCGGGGATCGAACCAGGGACCTCTGAATTTTAGAAGCAGGCGCTTATAACACTGCGCCATCAGGCCGTTTTACTGGAGTACCTAATATTAATAACACTTCAAAAAGCAGTTAAATTTTTGAGATCGTAGGATAACTGTTTAAAACCAACCAACTAACCAAGAGGTTTCTCCACCTATGATGAAATGGAACTACCTTCGATATTATAGAAAATGTGATTAGCTATAAGACTGTATGTACTTAAATTAAATTGTTTAATAAGTGAGAATAAGCAATATTTATAAGTAATATTTACAAAAATATTTCTTCATTTAGTTAGGTAAATCCACCTTACACCTTATCGTAAGATCATAACTGATAAAAAAACAGATAACGGATTCTGCGAGTTCAATGCGAGATTATTGAGGAAAAAACGACAGCTGTACGACACGTCATAAACGGCTTTGTACGCTACCTCATTTAACCTCAAGCGAAAATAGAAACATGTAAAAGAATGTTCAGTACCACATTATAAATTGAAATCCATGTCTGCGTTTATTTATCTATTTATTGTGGTTACCCAACAGTAATTTTACGCAATACGATATGAAGTAAATACAATATAAATTGAAGTAACTATACATTACTAAACTAGGGTAGTCCGATTGACTGATAAAGATAAAGGTAAAAAAGAATAATATTAATATATGTTAACGAATTTATATAAGATAAAATAAATAAAACAAAAACGATTTAAAATTAAATAGAAGAAATAATAAATAGAGCAATTTACGCTTTGATTAATTATGTATATAAATATTTAAAATAGATCCCAAATTCAGTAAATAAAGAGACGGGGAAGGGGGGGGGGGGGGTTTAAAAGGGTTAAAATTTATAATGAATTAAAAGAATATCATGCATCATTCTATGTTTTTTTTATTTTAATCTATCCGTAACTAAAAAATAACCCTCTTTTGCCTCTATGGCCATCCAAAACGCACATCGATCGGGCTAAAACTGCCGCAGGCCCAAGTGGGGATAGGAATTGAAGCAACCCATTGCAAGCTGGAACCACAGACAGGCACGAAATGTCTGGAGGCACGATGCCGTTAATGACGCCTGTAGAGCCTAGCTGTAGGACATCAACTTCTGGTAAAAGAAGCAGTTGATATTACATGATAACTACAGGGTGCCACCGCTATTCTTGTTTAATATTTTTTCTAGGCTTATATGCTCTCGTATTGGTAAGTAATGGTGGCGCACCCTGTAGCGTTGAACGACCTTGAGTGGAGAAATCATTCTATGATCTGCGATTTAATAATGTTATAATAAATGAAATAATGTTTATTAGGGTTAACTATCGAGTAGTATTATCATTATAAAAATAATTCTAAAAAACGTTGTAAATTCTTATTTTTTTAATATTGATCTAGGTTGAAAAAGAATCAGCTTTTATAAATTCGAGACAATTACATGCATTCTTTGAAAACCAATTTTTATCCCCACCGAAAGGGGAGGGGGGGGGGGCGTGGTGGATCTAATATTAAAGTGTGTGTTTCATCTAATTCTAAACATAATAATAACTAATTAATTGGCGCTCATTGGCTACGTATGAACTCATTTTTCTTTCCCTAATGTTATACAGGCTGTTCCAAGACCATTCCTAAAGATTTAGGGAGGTGTTTATGTTCCCAATTACACCTAAGAAATTGTATAAAAAAACGCGAAAATAACTCACTTAGAAATTTATTAATTTTATGAAAGCGCTCGTATAAATTTCGTTTTTACTCGCAGGTGCTCAGCAAGGCCGACCAATGACCCAGCACGGCGCGGCCTCGCTAGCGACCGATCTTATGACAAGGGCGATTTCATATTATTATAAAAAGTTTACAATTTTTTTACTCGGAAACCATGATGGTCAAAACAAATCATGATTGAAATCTCAGGGCCTATTGGCTATTTTTTTTTCGGGAGTGGTCTGGATCACGGTGTATATTAGTAGGCATATAAATATAATTTAAATAAAAAATATTATAATTAGTGTGTAAATTTAACATTTTATAAATACATTAATATACTTAGTATGATATTATGTATACAATATTATAAGACATTATGTTTATTTATTTATTAAAAAGAATTATAAACAGCGAAATAGACGGTTTGGGTGCTAGTATGGATGCTAGCCTGACATCCCTTACAAAATGGCGATATCGCATCGTTTGTAGATAAAGCTAGCCGTTGTGTTTTGATGAAATTAACCACATAATTTAAATATATGAATGTTGTTAATAAAAATTGGAATTTTATTTTGCATAAGAAATGCGTTGCAGATGACAACATATTTAACCTAGAGGTTATTACCATAATTTGTAGAAATGCAATAGGTATTTGCAATGCAATGCAATACTAATTTAAAGTCATATTTATTCATTATTTTTCTTACTTTTTTAAGTAACACACTGATATATTATATTTAGTTGTAGGTAGGTGTTAAGCAGCTATTTATTATATGTCAGTATATATTTATAGTGTACGTGTAATTTTATTAAAATACAACACTCTTGTATTACGAACGAAGCTTCTTTAAATGAACTTAGTTCTAGTCACGAAGTTATGAAAGTTACGTGCATAGCTTAATGGTTCTAGTACTAATCGGAAGAGCGCAATATCAATGAAATTTTAAAAAATAGAGTTTGATAATATACGTAAGATAACAGATAAAAATAAAGTAATATTTATTTATTTTAAGGAATTCTACTGATTTTTCAGTGGTTTACATAAGAAGATAAAAATGTAAAAAATACTACATAAATCTAGACACGGTTTCTATATTAAAAAAGAAAGGAAAATATTATATAAAATATATATTTTTAGGCACCATTAACGCCACCTGCAGAATAATGGAAGCATTGTCATTAATGTCAATTATAAATAATTGACATTAATTTACGTAGATATAGATGTCACTAGGAAGAAAACAAAATTAAATTTGCGTTAGACAATATATAAATATACCATTTATACGTTTATATGCTGTGTAATATTAATTTTATAACATTTCTTAGATTACAGAGATTTGCATTTCGTTTGCACTGCGTGTTAAAACGCTGGGGAAGGGAATGTTCAAAAAAATAATATAGTGTATATTCTACCTATCGAATTAATACGCTATAATAACCTGTGTATTTATTTATTCAACATCTTTACATAGATTACAGATTGTCATTAATTTTGTAAAATGATATTTAGCTCCATAAGCCCGTTTTAGTGAAGTGTTATTTAATTAAATATGGTTTTCTTTTAAGAACGATGTCCTAATGTTGTAATTAAACATGGATGATCATGTATGCATGGCTTCCACAAAAAAATATATGTATCGTTATTATTATGATCGTTGATACCACACCACTACACTAACCTAAAAATATTATTATACCTAAATTGTGATGTCTTTCCTATACGCATTTATCTTGTGTTTATGGAATAAAATCATGTGAATTAGACAGACGATGCTCCAAATTACTCGTCTATTACACGAAAGAATAGCTAAACAAATAAACGATATAAGTTGACAAAAGAAACAAAGTAAAGAAATATAAATTATGGTTTTTTTTATACATTATTATATTTATAGAATCAAAATTTGTCTATTGGACTTGTCACAAATTTCATAATTGGTATAAAGTTTTTATTCTATAAACCGTCGTACGCGTTGCTTTGTTATAAATAGATTTTACTTTATGAACTACTCTTGAAACATGTGTTTATTTCAACCCCAAGCGGCGCTGTCAGAATCCCGATACCAGCTAATGAGTGCGTCGCCCTAATTAGCCACCATGCATGGTAATTTCCTCCAGACATTATAATCGCCTGGACACGATTTCGGGAACAAAAATCGCTGTTATCGCCCGGAGGGGATTTTCCGTTGTTTCACGCTTCATACAACCCGGATTTGTTGTATATACTATGTTTACAACGAATTAACCAGAAAAATATTTTACCAGTATATTAAAACTAAACCGTTACTCGTATGAAGTTGAGTTTTGGTCTTTAATATTTTAAATAGCAAATTATATACATATATTTTTTTTAGCGGCCACTGATTCCAATAAACTATTTAAATATATAACAATTATAATTAAACATCAAACAATATTTTATTTTTGTATTTGACGAAGGTCTTTTAATAACGGAAAATTGCTAAAAAATACGCGTGAAAATATTTAAAAATTAGGAAAGGTTTATCCATTTTTAAAAAATGTTATCTTTATGGTAGCACAATGATAGGGCTGTTTATAGCATATTTTTTTATTTTTTATAGCATATACCGTGCCAAACAATAAATTATTCTTTTTTTTTGTATGTGTACTTTCAAAGGAATAATATCTAGGGATTCAATGTCGTGATCACATATTTATACTTATATTATTAGGATGGTGATTCTGCTCTTAAGGTCATCCCAGCTCTAAAATTTTCTTTTTCAATTTGATGCAGGTTTTTTTTCAAATTTCCAGAAAAACATTTAGTGAATGTTATTGAAGTAAAAAGTTAAAATACTAAAAACTTAAGTAGTGTCTATGCATATCCCACCCATTCCTCATCATTCAAGACTGCTTTATTTAAGAGACTGGTAGGTTTTTAGTACACGGTGATCCCTCGAAATGGTACTTGTTTATGAGTAGTTTTTTTATTGGGGTAAAAAAACAACGTTTTAAAATGTGGTAGTTATTCTCACACTTTAATGGTTCTTTATGTGTATTCTTTGGAAGGTGCCTCTGTCTTGCGCGTGCTCATAAATTTTTCTGTCTCATTTAACGGGTTGTAAAAATAGAAACACTTAATGTATTTAAAAATACTTCCCTGAAATTGCAACTTTATGTAAACAATTACGCCTCTGTAGGTTTATTTTCTCGATTCTTGTATAGAGACGATAGGATATTTGTGTCTAAATTTATCATAAAATGCATGGAAAATTTCATACTTTTTAAGTCTCTTAAAGCGTTCGACAAGTAGAAATTTAGCTTTTTGATTCTATATAAGCTTTGATAATTATAAGATACAACGATATCAAGATTATTTTTCTTATAAATACAAGATACAAATATAAGATTCACAACTCTAAATATGTGACAATCTACGGAACCCCTACCAAGTGGATGCAGTGCAGTTTTAGACGATTGCTCCATTAATTACATTGTTATGTTATTGCTTATGCGTTTAAAAAAAACCTATTAAATTCTGTTCAAAGGTCAGGAATATTAATTTGATCGATAAATGGATTAATAATTTATAGTTCATTGTACTTTGTCGGATTGATAACATTAAATAATATTATCACCAAATGACCCCGATTTAAATTAAACGTAGTAAATATAATTAAATTTTAAAAAGCCAAGTACGTTTATTAAATCTATAATTTGGGTAAACTTACTAAGAAACTTTCATACTTTATGAATATTGCTAGTATAAATACTAAAATTTGATACTATTCATACTTTTGACTATATTCACTTTTACAAACTTTTATTTAGCTTGCAATGCTTGTATGTTGGTTTCTATTTTCTATCTTGTCTTGCAAGCTGAATTAGATCCGCTTCCTCTAATCAGACGGAGTTGAAATATGACATGGTTGTTTAGTTGTGATGACGATTCGTTTTTATGGTAAGCATGACCTGATTCTACATCCAGGAATGGCTTCACATGCAGGAACTCCTCAACGGTCAACAGTAGACACGAAATTTTGTATACGCGTTCAAGCACTTAAATAAGAGATTGTTTTTAAATATTAAGAATTTTTAATTTAGGTTTAGATTACTAAATTATTTTATTAAGCTTTTATTACACAAAGAGAAACCTGTCAATTAGCTCTTATTACGGTTTATACGGTAGTAAAAACGCAGATATCAAACTAAGTTTTTTTTTATTATAATAGCTTTCCTAAAAAATGACCGGTGTAAAGTCATTCGCCAAATTTCACGATATATATCCATTTAGAATCTTTTTGTAATTATTCCGCGTCATTTTGTCCTTAGCTAATAAAAAAGAACTCCGTAAAATATCCCACTAAAAAGAAATTCATACACTGAGAAATATGGTTTACCTAAACGGTTAGCAAATGAGTTTTTCCTAAACTTTAATATTTAATGCCTAAAGGTTAATAGATAACTAATTATTGTTTTGCCGTGTACGAGCTATTAATTGCCAAGAGTTTAGTGGTCACCCAAATAGTTAAATTTTGAGCTGTCAGTTGTCAAAGTTTTAGTAACTGGAAGTCGAAAATTCGTTTCAGTTTAAAATATCAAGAAGTAGGAATGAATGAAAATAAATCAATGTTTAAGTATTTATTTTATTCATATTTTTTCTATGTAGTTTTATTTATATTTATTTTAATAAACACGCATTTAGCGTTTTAACGAGTAGTTTAGAAATTAAAATGTCCTCAACGACTCAATAGCTACGCATTCATGTTACAAACTTGAACTGCTGGCGATCTACCTCAATATTTTTAGACTACTTACGATCGACTCTGAGAGACTGCAAGTGTGTGTGATGCAGGGTTGTCGTACATACACGATACACCCTACCTACCTAGGTAGGGCGTACCGTAGCATATATAGATATTAGCTTTCTGCACGGTGCTCAAACGGTCGATCGCGATCGACCAGTCGATCGCGATCGACCGTTTGAGCACCCCTGATTGTATGGTAACTCTAATATCTATATGTTAAATGTTAGAAAAATGAATGCTTCATTGTTAATATTATATTATTTTTTTTAATACTTTTTTTTTGTAACAGTTACCAATCTATTTAAAAAAAAACAGGTCAAATAACCTTTTCTGGAAGATATTTAGATTAAATTATAAAATTAGCATTTTAATTTCGGACATAACCATATCATGTTATATTTATTAGATGATATTTTACAGTTTATAATGTTGTAATAAAGTCCTACATTGCATAATCTAAATTGATTCTTGTAATAACCATTACGTAGCAGGTCATCTGAATGGGATCCATAAAAACTCTACTTGACCAGCCTTGGTTCATATTATTTGTTTTTATTTTTAAAGATTACCTATTGGAAAGTACATCCTAAAAATTATTCAAATGTATTGTAATTTTTGAACTAGGATGGGTCGCGCGTGAATATACTATGTGTTTGATAATTCGAGATGTGACACATGCGTCACAAAGGCAAATGGAATTTTGCTCTGAAAGGGGAGCCGATTCGCCTAAGGTCAAAATTAAAATAAAATTATTCACTTCTTTCAAACTGAAATAGTTTGGCGAATGCCGGCCTTAGTCCGACCAAAAATCTGTCATCCTAACGTATGCCCGGATGAAGTTGACTTTAGGATGTTGATCTATATCGACAGTCAAACATTAATCAGCGAGATTACGAGAAAAACTACTTCAAAATCGTTTTAATGTTTGAGAGCGCGCTTGAACGCATTGCGAGAACGGTCAGTGACCCCGAGCGCGCACATGCTAAAGTACTTCGGAGAAAAACATAGTTTTTTAATAATATAATTACTTAAGTATGTTTTTTTTCCTAATTTGTATTTTTTTTTGTAAGACCGGTTTAGTTATCGATATCGATCGACGTAATTAATGCCAAGAACGCGAAAAGAGTAAATAAATGATTATCGACACTTTTATTGAATTGCATAAAGTAAACATGTTTTCAATTCGAGCGTTTCATTGCCAAGGAGTTTGAAATTTGATAGGCGTAATTAATTAATCCGAGTCTGATGACTTAACCTCGTTATAAACGATGCAATGTTTTCGTTTACAAAATGATAAAAAGAAAGACGTCATTTATAGTAGGTACCCTATGCGGTCTTCTTCGTTTAGGTCAACTCGTACCGACATTAATTATATGGTAATTTACAATCCATTATATTTTATTTAGTTTCTATATTTTTTTTTATAAGTGGCTTGATTGCATTATCATCCCTGCCCCTTGGAATAATTTGTTGCTGAAATAGATCAACCACCCGAAAGAATCCGTAGTATTGTAGTAGTGATTTTAAATATACCCTGTTTATATAAAATCTTTCATTTTAAGTTTGTTAAATAAAGAACTCGATCAATTTTGGGCGGATTTAGATGCGAGTTTATTTAACTAATGTACTTATTTTATTTTATTTATTTATTAAACAAGTAAGCATACAGCGAAATGGCTGCATATACACTTTGAATACAAATAGTTAATAACTAAATAATAATTAAAGTTTATAACTAAGTGTGTACATAATATTTAAAAACTGTGTAACTATATTTTAGAAAGTGTACTAGTATGTGTGATGTGGGTAGATAAATTAATGCTATCTAACGTTTTTATTTAGAATCGGAATGGCGTCAAATGTCGCTTCGGTTTATTCTAAAGCGATTCAAAATATCCGTCAGACGAGAATAATTGTTCAAAATATTTTTCTATAAACACGAAAAGCCATTAAAAAGAAGTGTTGTCCCTTTCGTTCGAGGCTTGAAGGCGAGAAAGAAATAGTCGGTGCATTGGCTCTTTTTCTACCCTCTAAAAGCCACGCCCGTACAATGTTTACCATTAGTTGAATGTTATCATATTTTTTGGAATTTTTGTAGGTTTTGGATATTTGAGTATAAACACCTTTTAGTTTGTGCGCTGTCTTGGACCACTTTAGATGGATTTTTAATGACGTGTGGGAATGCACATTTTTAGTACCTACAGGTATAAACCACATTCGTAAATTTGTGCATTTACTTCATTTTGTTGAATTTTGTTGTTGAATTTCGATTCAATTTTTTTTTGATTACTTAATTTTGTTTTATTAATACGAGTGAAGATGTGATTTAGAACAATTTCATTATTTATTTATAAATGTACGAAACAGCGATACAATAGATAATACTCTAATACTACATTTATATGGCCAGAAACATGCACCAAATATAAATATGGTTGAAAACATCAAATTAATAAAACAATGTTGTGCGTGTGTTTAGTGTGAACCTACATATTATTAGCGTTGTAATAAATGATTTAAAAATAATAATATCTATGTAATACGAATGTTTAATATTTATATTTAACAATATAATAATAATACTATAATATTTAGTTATAGATTTTCACCTTTAAATTAAATGTTATTATAACTTACATTACGAATTTCATGCATAAATAACGCATTATTCTCTTGGAATATATCAATTGCGCTGAATTTCTCACGTTGCGTTTTGTGCACGGCTTACTAGCCGGGCCGGGCCGGGCTACTATACTTTACGGTATTACGGAACCCTGAAGGGGATGCTGCCAATCAAGTATGAGCTATCGAATTTCTGGTTAATGACATTGTATAGAAAAACCATGTCTGCGAGAGTACGCCTAAATTCAACCGTGGTCATCTTATAATGAGTAATTCCCTCAGAGTATGTCGAAAAACGGGGAAATGTTAGGAAATTTACATACTTTAACAATAGTTTTTGAAGATTTTCGATGCCGCTAATATGAATTCTATATTGCGGTGACCATATTTGTGAGCCATACTTTAAGACGCTTCTAACAAACGCGTTATAAAGTGTTATATATAAAGAGAATCCGTACTGTAGAGTGGTTTATATGCTCTTATAACATGAGTTACATCCTTTTATATGAGTCACTATTTCAGTTTTTTTGTAAATTATAAAGCGAGGTTATTAATGAAACAACTCCTCACTTTCTATTGATTGAAATTGTGATTTACTCACTTCTCCCAAATTGACCTTTTTTCAAAGACTCAATAAAAGTTTCGCAACGCTGTCTACAATACCAATACTATACCAACACTAATACAAATACTATACGAATGCACACAACCAGGGTAAAATTCCTTTTTAGTTCCGGTTATTCCGTTAGTTAGTTAGTTAGTTATTCCGGTTTAGTTCCGAATTAAAACGGTTTTAATTTTTTCAATATATATAGATAATCAAAGCTTAACTTGGTGTAGTTCATGTTATTTTTGTTGTATCTTTTTTAAATTAAAAATCGTTTTTTTTCTATTTATTTCATTATTTTTAATTTCGTTTAATACATTTTAATATTAATCTTTTGCGTCATTGTTTTTACGTAATTCCCTGTATTGTATAGAATTTCTGTTGGGTAATCACAATAAATAAATAAATGAACACGAAAATAATATATCAAATTATAATAATAAAATTACAAGGTGGCACTGAACATTCTTTTACATATTTCTATTTGCGCTCATAGATGAGTATATATTAATTCTAACTGGCCAGCAATAACTAAAACATTCCTGTCAAAAATAAATAAACGTCATATGTCTGAAATTAGAATATGATCGCGCCCTAATGATGAGCGGTGATTACTATTTATTTTATAACTTTATGGTTCGCCGCGGTCGCATGACTATGATTTAAATTATATTGTCAAACAATAAAAATTACCTTATGCTAAAAATAAATGTGATAACTCTTACAAAATCGTGTCATAGGTCGGACCTTCTCCGCGAGTGTATCATTTTCCATTTTTAAAATGTCATTTTTTGTAGATAAAAATTTTATAAGAGGACTTATAATTAGCAGCCGATAGCTTTTACAGTGATGACCTTTTCTATTGGTCGTTGAAGCGCAGTATGAAGAGATTACAGTATGCGCCCTCTCGCCGCGCAGGGGTAGGGGCGGGTCGAGGCGGGTTGAGGCGCGCGGGGGTAGGGGCGGGATGCTGCGCGGGGATTGCTCTCGGCCGTTACGACAAACAGGGCTATCGTTATCAATTTAAATAATTTTGTATTCGCTAATTATACGAGAATCATTTGAACTGTCGAGTGAGCAAAATAAAGAAGAAATTACCGCCACAATCACAGCTTCTTGGAATGTGAAAAAGACTAACATTTAATAATATATGTCGATGAATATGTTTTGATGTAACATAGATTAATACTTTTAATCGCTTGTAGTGTCAAAGTTATTTCTTAAGGCGGCCAAATCATTGAACATCGATTTGAAAAGGTAATAATTTTCGGACCTGATAGAAGTACTAACTGCGTCTTCGGCATGTTCGTAAATGTTCGAAAATTGACAAGTGCAATATAATAATAATATATACTACTTCTTAATATTAATATATTAATAATATTAATGTAACATTAATTATATTAATATTATATATCAAAACGATACTGGAGCGAAGCACCCTAAATCGTATAGCAGATTACAAGCTAGCGTGGCAGTCTCTCAGACAAACGATTTAATAAGGCAAAACTTGGTTAGAGTGAAGCACGCGCGGCGCCGTTCTTCGTTCGCAAAAATGGCTGAAATACCGCACGGTAATTCTATATAATACAATACGCTTGATTAAAACACGTATAGTTATTATATGGAGTTTTAAATGAAGACAGGAAGTTATATTACGAATGTACTTAAATAATTGTCATACAATATAATATTATTATAGGTTATTTTTGGCGAGTATATGCCGGTTCGAATGGACCAGAAATGTTCGGTTGTATATGGATTAGGGGAAGCTGACTATAGGTTTTGATGGATTAGAAGGTTCACAGCTGAAAGTAAATGGCAATCAACAAGAAAACAAAAGACCAACCTTTGCTGTGCTATGATGGCCGTCTGTGGTTCGCCTGCCTTAGCCTATTTTTGTCACTGCTTCCTTAAGGTTTTGAGTTGATTTCAAGAGCTCGGCGAACGCTGCGACGAGATGTCGCGGATTACAGGATTGGAGTTGTTTTGCACTCGCGATCACGGATCGCAGAGGCGCGGGTATACCCTCTTGTATTTCTTTTTCAACTGACACCGACAGATGTGATAATGGAAAGGGTTGCCAGTAACAAAAACTGAAAATTCGAGAATGGTGATATTGCAATATATAATAAACATAATAAACATTTATACAATAAATATTAATATGACACAACATTGAATTTAAATAACGTAATTTATAGGTTGACGTCGGAACAATGTTGAAATATTAGAAAATAAATAAAATAAAATATTAATTTAACTACGATTTATTTCCAATACACGGTTATAATCTACAATTACTAAACATGCCTAAACACAAAACTAAGATGTATTTAGCCTATGCGCAAGGTAGACATATTTGGAAGTTAATGTACAGATCTTTTTTTTTATATAAAAATCTTTACTTACACTTAAACACACTTACTTTACTTAGCACTTAAAATTAAACTAAAACTTGAAATAAGGCTTGAATGAATTGCATCCATATTAAGTTTTTTAAAATATCATTTTCTAAAGAACGCTAATCGATCGCTACATAAGAATGCTCATCGAGTTTGTAGTACTTAAACCACATTTCGAAAAATATTTATATTTTCTCTTCGTTAATACACAGTAAAGACGGTTCACACGTATATGTTACATACATATTTATTTATTTATTCATAATGTCACAAAAGGAAGTTACAATAATAAATGATATAATAACACCGAAAAAATATTATTCAAAATTAATAATTATTTTTTATCAATAATATTTATTATTATTATTATATTATACTTAATACCTATTTTGTAAATGTTAGTTGTGAGATTTGAGACATGAGTTATAGTCATAATTTGTTAATTTTATTATATCCAGAATAAAGTTAGGGTTTTTCTTAAAAATGTTCCAGGGAAGCAACTGTCATAAATCAAAACATAATTATAATAGTGGATTAAGCAATGTAAACACGAACCAATCGTCAAACATTTTTTCTACCATCGCATGCTTCGATTCGTGTTTTTGTTTTAAGATGACTTACTGTAACCTCTTTATGCTGTGGTTAAAGTGTGTGTCATTAAATATGTGATAACCTTCATAAACTTTCAGATTTACATTTTTTTGTTAAAAAATGTTTTCTTTCAAAATGGTGCACTGAAAATGGTTTCTACTTATTCTTTGATGATTTTGAATTTCTGAAGCAAAAACGTCCTCCATTGTCACATAATTTATCGCATTTATTTTTACCACAAATGCATTTTACATAGATTTACTTCTTTGAAACCAAAACTCTCAAGTATTAACATACTGAATAGATTTTTTTTCAAATTTTAGAGTTTGGTCTGGTATACACATAATATTATATCCAGTATTATTTATTTATTTTGTAATATTTTTGCAGCTAAAGATGGGAGATTTCCAGCTAAAGATTTCAGCAATTTCCGTATTTTTACTAAAACGAAATGTTGACAAAATACTATTAATTTTATCTAGTCAGACTTTCTCAGAATTAATTTTATTCCCTACGTAGCTATTTGCTCACATGGGGTTTGCAAAGATGCCAAAATTTAAATACAATAAATTAATAGTAAAAATACATTTTTAAAAACAAGCTTTTATTATAGTGCTAGAATGCGTATACGAAATTTCGTGACCGTTGAGGAGTCCCTTCTTCTGGAGCCACTCCTGGGTGTAGAATCAGGTCATGCTCATCATAAAAATGCATTGTCATCGGAACTTAACCAAAATGTCAAATTTCAACTCTGTAGGATAAGAGGAAGTGGTTCTAATTCCAACTTGCAAGATTTGAGCTAAACCGACATACAAACGTTGCAAGCTAAATAAAAGGTTGTAAATAATTATCTTTTAACCACTAGTTAAAATTGAGTAAATCAATCATAAATATATAAATTAATACAGGACCACGTTTATATATACATAACTATACATAATAAATGAAGTATGTATGTCACATAGTATACACTAAGTAATCTTTAAAAAGGAAAACGAGATGTTTTAATTAAATAAATTGAGTTAGATAATATTAGATGTTATATTCTTTGCAAAATTTCATCCATTTTCTATAAGCCAAATATTGAACCGTTTCCCTAATACTTTTTTAGAAAGAAAGAAAGAAAGAAAGTGTTTCTTTATTGAAAAATGTAAAACAAAAATAGATGGTAGGTACATATTTTTAATCCCATTTTCCAATAAAAGGAGTGTGCTCAGCTGTGCCCTCCTTTCTGAGAGAGGAGGGTGCTGATTTTCAGCACGTCCGGTTTCATTATATTATAATATATAATTTATTTATACTTAAGGTAAACATATTATTTTTATTTACAGTGAATTGTAAAATATACAAAACATTTTTATTAACAATCGATCGCCATTCCTCTTTTAATTCACTAGAAGCGTGCGCGCTCCTTCGCACCAGTGTCGGAATCTGCCGTGACGCGAACGATAGAGTAGGAAGCCGCGATAAATGTCTTTCTTGCGCCAATTTTCAAATGTCGACCTTAAATCCTTAGCCGTAAAAGTGTTGATCGATAGTTGCCTCGTCGAAATATATTCATAAACGAACATCAATTTCAAAAATCGGCCTCCAAGAAGTACAAGATAAGTCTTCAATGTCCACAGCGGTTGAGTGGCGCATCACCAAAAATATAGATTTTTTGAAATTTTTCCAATGTTACCCATAAGCTGCTGACAAAAAAGTCCGGGCGCTAACATATAGATGTTATGCGTAATATTTATAAACTTTGTAGAATGATTACATACTTTTGGATAAGGACAATGTAGTCATTGGCCTAACCCGGATATAAAACTGTATTTCTCACCATTTTGACAGTTGGCATTAATTGGTCTAAAGATGACACCATCTAGTCTTTTTAAGTGTGCCAACGTTTTGCATAACATCGATTCGTTAAAGTTTTTGCTAATTACACATTCTCCCATGGACTAATATTTTTTTTATTTATGGTTGATATCAACCATAAACCATATCGGTGCTTTATTTTTTGATAGGGCGTCAGGTTTTACTCTCTGCGCGGGCAATTGTAAGCAATTGTTGGTTTTTATTTAATTACAGTTTCATAATAAAGAAATTAAAAAAACAAACTTATCTATGTTTTTAACCTTTTATTTGCCTTTCAAATACTATTTTTCCGAAGGCTCTAATATCCTTTATAAGAGAGCAAATCAACTAAAAGAGAACTTTAGCAGTTTATCATTTATTAAATTTCTCAGAATTAGACATAAATTTTAAAAAATTGCCTTAACTATGTTGAATATATTTTTTAATGATTACATGTCCAACGGTTACCAAATGTCAACTTTAGAAAAAAGGGTCTAAATAAACCGCAATTTATATTTATCTATTGGCTTCGCCTTAAAGGTAGAGCTTTTATATCCAAAAATGTTCAAAAACGAAAAGATGTAAAGTTTTGGAATAAAGAATGCGCACGCGCAGCACTTGGCGCGTGCTGCAACCGAATCTTCATCGTTGCGTATCTCAGGTTGTAACCTTTCCAATAATATAAAAACAATATAAAAAAAAAATATTATTCCGTCTGGAATAAATTATAGAAAGGCGATAAGACGCCGACCTGATAAAACAACAGGAGCAAGGGTCGCGTCAGCTCCGCCGAGGGGGGCGATAAGCGTGCCTTTCTCCAGGGTATAAGAAGTCGGCGCGTGCCTGACATCGTCACAGTTCCTCGTCAGCGCCAGAATGAGGGTTTCCACCGTCTGCCTGTTGGCGGTCGTAGCGGCGGCTTCTGCCAGCGTGCTTCCCAACTTCAGCAAAGACCACAGAATTGGTGAGTTCCTTATTATCTAGTATTTTTTTAAATAACTGCAACGACCCAGGTCCTATACAAATACCGTAGAAATACAATACTCAACTTCGCTAAATTTATTTATGCTAAAGTCAAATCAGTCATGAAGCGTTAAAAGTTTATTTAATGTGCGAAATCAAACTCTAATTTACTAAATAAAAAAAACTTACTCTTCAATATTACGATTATATTACTCTTTAAAACTTAAAAAAAATAACAATAAATATTACTATTTCATCTTTTTGAAAGTCTTAGAAATGAATAATGCTACTTGGATACATTTACATTTATAAACATTTTTTTGAATATTATTGCTTCAGAAATAATTAGGTTAATATTTTTTTTTAATTTAGGCAATAAAATATAAATTTATACAAATAAACGAAAATACATATATCTAAAAATACATTTAAAAGGATTTTTTAAAAAGAAAAGAAAAATAATAATATAAATAAAATGACCTTTAAACTTTTTTTCGTCAAATGTAACATCAGTGAATTAGTAAATTAAAAAAGGAGCACCAAACATATTTACATAATTCTTCCATGCTTAAACGGTCAAAATAATGCCTAAATTTGTACATATGATTTATATAACTGTGTATATCTTAAATAAAATAAATAAATAATAGTTTGAGGCGTGTAATGTTATTTAGATATGGTAGACATCAGGCTTTTAGATATGTCAGACTAATATATATACAAGTAACTATCTGGTAAGCGAATCACCAGACTCTTTCAGAATTCGTTATATTGATATAAATCTGCATTAAAGGTCGCGCAAGTTACAATGACTTAATATTAGATATAAAAAAATAATTTATTCTTTTTTTATATATTTGAAATACACGCCTTCGACTTCTAAACATATTTATTTGTTTATTGGTTTATTATTTGTTAAGAAATTATTACACTATAAGAATAGCAATAATTAATACCTCTCTTAAAAATAAAATAATTATGCATTGCTATTTGCTATATGTTTATTAAATAATACGATTGAATGCCTGTATATTTGGTATGGGCTCTGATACTATAAGTTTATTGCAGTTAGTCACAGTAAAATAAATAACAACAATAATAATAATAATAATAATTAACTTTATTCTTTTCTGAATACAAGCCTTACAAATATGTTCAAGTTACAATTTTACACGATAAATATACATTTTACAATAATTGTTTAAAGTAATCTACCTTCAATTATCGTAGGTACACTAAGGTTAACAGCACTAAGCGGACTTTTTATTCATAGCATAATATAATCGCAAAGAAAGATGAATTTCAATCGATACAAAAGTTACTACGACTATACTACGCGCTGAAAAACTGAGTTATGATTATTACGATTTGTGGTTTCAGCTGACGAGAAGTTCCTGTACCGCCAAAGATATGTTCTGGAGTTATTGAACCACATCTACGAACCTTACTCGTATCCTGACCAACAAAACGTAGTGGAGGAATTCGATTTCGAAAAATACGGTAGCAAATTCACTGTAAGTATTTAAAACACTTTAATTATTTAATTAGCTGCAACCGGAGTGCCTCTTATTAAAAAAGTTTCATTAGATTTGCCTATATTGTTTTTTATAATTCAATCGATCTTTTGCCAGTTTTATTATGTAAATAAATTTGAGATCAAATAAGGTATTATAACACAATGAGCAATATTAAAACATGTGAAAAAGAATCATCTACTGCTTTATATTAATAATAATTTATTTATTAAATATTGATAAATTCTCCAAAACAATAAGATGGCGCACGTAAAAATGTATGCTTAGAATTTAAAACTTCGACGACAAAATGTAATTTATAACAATATTTTTATATCATTATTTATACATTTCGTATAATCCTAATTAGGTAAATGTTTATAATTTTAAAAAACTTATTAATCACATTGGAGGGAAGTGTTGATTTCTGAAATAGGTAAACTTCTATGAAATAATGCGCATGCATTTATTTATTTTATAAAGTCAACATATTAATTCACCATTAACAGATTGCCGGTACTTGATACTCTTCAAAAAACCCCACGAGAGTATAAATAACACGTTTATTGTTAAAAAAAAAACATGATTTTTTATATCCTGTTTTCATATGCATGCTAGGATGCTAAGTGGGCCGCTTAGGACTTCTGCTTAACAATTTTTGTTTCTATATATACAAGTATAAATAATCAAAGCTTAACTTTTTGTCTTTCATGTTTTTTCTTTTTATATTTTTATTTAAATCTAAAATCGTTTTTTTCATTTATATTCGCTTTATATATATTAATATTATTCTATTTTACCTCTATCTTTATGAATCAATTAAGCTACCCTAGTTTAAGGAAAGTATACGTCAATTTATACATCATCTGTAAAATACGTCCAACAGCCAGGCGATCATATTTTTTAAAATTCGAATATGATTCGCTCAGCTGATGAGCGCCCTATCGAAATATCCAGCTTCATTCTTCAGTACTAAAAAATCGTCGACCTAAATGTCATATTTCTATATTATCCGACCAGCTTTCGATGTGATCTAAACGGCTATGGTTGATTTTTGGGAACGTCAATCTACACACAACATATCACCTCCTTTGCATTTATACTTTTTGAGTTAAATGATGCAACAGCAGACGGACGGACGAACATACAGATTTCCAAAGTACGGGGATAGTAGCTTCCTATACATGAATGAATATATAGAAGCTAAAAATAGGTAGATACTAAAAGTACATGATCTTTTTTGACTCACGGTTGTTTCCGAATCTATGTATTATAAGAATATACTAAACAATCTAACTAAGCAATCTAAGCAATGTAGTTATTGTAATCTATAAGGAACTTATCTATAAATTGAGGAAAATCATTGAAGTAATTTTGCTGTAAAAAAAATATTTATTGGTCTGAAGTTTCATTTGACACTTAGTCCATATGCGCATAAATCATGTTGTAAAACTAATTGTAACACCTTTTGTTATCTTTTTTAGAATAAAAAGGCTTTAAGCGAATTCCAACAGCTGTACGAAATCGGTTTCCTCCCAAAAGGATATATCTTCTCCGTGTTTTATGAGAAACAGCGGCAGCAGGCCATCGCTCTCTTCAATCTCTTCTATTACGCCGAGGACTTCGAGACCTTCTACCAGGTCGCCAGGTGGGCCCGGGACCACTTGAACGAAGGCATCTTCGTCTATTCCTTCACGGTCGCAGTACTTCATCGCAGAGACACCAGAGGAATCGTTCTGCCAGCCATATACGAAATCTATCCCTACTTCTTCCTCAACAACGACGCGATCAACAAGGCGTTCTATGTGAAGCTCCAAAAGGGAATTTACGACGAATCGCAGCTTAAAAACTACGGAATTCAAGTCCAGGACAATGTCTACACGTTCAACTTCAATAACTCCGGATGGTACGTCCGCAACAACTACGAGCAGAGAATTTCCTACTTCACCGAGGATATTGGCCTGAACGCTTACTATTACTATTTCAATGCCGACTACCCATCCTGGTTGGGAGGAAGCGAGTTCGGACTTGGCGAGGACAAGCGCGGGGAACTATTCTACTATTTCCATCAGCAATTATTGGCCCGCTACTATCTCGAGAGATTGTCCAACGGTCTCGGACCAATCGCCAGATTCTCCTGGTATCAACCCATCAAGACTGGATACTACAACTCTTTAAGATACTCCAATGGCCTTTCTTTCCCGAGCAGGCCGAACAACTACTACATCTGGACCGACGACAAGGTTGATCAGCTTCAGATTGTTGAAGGTTTCGAAAGAAGATTGCAGGAGGCTATCTTCCGCGGCTACGTTGAACTGGTAATTTTGCATTATAAATAATAAGCTCAATATTGTTACATTTAAAGTTTTATATTCATATACTTATATTTTATTGTCTGTTTTAGCCAAACGGTGAAAAACTGTACTTTAAAAATCCTGAAGACATCAACAACTTGGGCAACTGGGTTCAAAACAACCCGGACGCCAAATATCAGTACCATCACTACGTTTTCGCTTTTGCAAGAAGTCTTTTAGGTGGTGGCTATGACCCCATTGACGAGTAAGTTCAAGTTTTATGTATAATATTTTTGATATCTCAGTTTGAATGGGAGCCACTCAGTGTGAGGCCCGCTATGCTCGTCTTACAAATTTATTTAAGGCTGCAACTGATGAACTAACGACAAAGACTTATTAAGTCCACTCCTTGGTCGGAATGACCATTGTAAAAATTAATGTTATACACTTAAAAAATGTGCTACCATAGAGGAGTCTTCCTTAGGGCTGGAATTGCTCAATTTGCGCGAAAATGAATTTTTAGAAAATATAAAAAAAATAAACTTTTTAATCAGAATGATTATTAAATATGTCGATTAAAATATATGTAAATACATATAGTTAAAATGATCATAAGATGAAAAGATTTTTTTACTGAGCCAGCAAAAAATAGTTTTTTTTAATTTATTTTAAACAATATTTTAAATTACACAAAAAATTTTACTTTGCAGATATAAACTTATACCGTCTGCTTTGGAACAGTATGAAACTACCCTCCGCGACCCTGTGTTCTGGCAGCTCAGCAAGAGGTTCATTAAATACTTTACCGAATTCAAACACGCTCTGCCTGCGTACACCAAGGATGACCTTTTCTTCCCAGGAGTGACGATTGAGAATGTTGAGGTTGAGAAACTGTTTACCTTCTTTGATAAATTCGATTGGGAATTCACCAACGCCATTTGGAAGAACGCAGAGGAGTTCAAGAGCCAGAAGGAACAGTTCATCTTCAGAGCTAGACAGGAGCGTCTAAACCACCAGCCATTCAACGTCAAAATTGGGATCAACTCTGAAGAGGAGGTCAAGTCGGTGATAAGAATCTTCATAGGCCCTAAGTATGATAGCTTTAACAACCTTTATAAACTAGAAGACAATCAATACAACTTCGTCGAACTTGACACATTCGTGTACGATTTGAAGAAAGGCAAGAACATTATCGACCGTTACTCCAGAGACTTCTACAATGTGGTTCAGGACAGAACCTCCGCTCGCGACCTTTACAAACACGTGCTGGCCAGCATCGACAAAACTGAGCAGTTCAACTTGGACAGGTCGGAGGCTCACTTCGGCTTCCCAGCCAGGCTACTTCTCCCCAAAGGCTCGAGGGGCGGTTTCCCCTACCAGTTCTACGTCATCGCCTCCCCGTGGGTAGCTCCTAAGATCGAGTACGGAACAGGCTTCGATCCGATTGTGTACAGCGGCGTTGGAACCGGTGCCCGCTACCTGGACGGGCGCGCGCTGGGTTATCCATTCGACAGACGCATCGATTCCAGCTACTTCTCCCAACCGAACAGTTTCTGGAAGGACGTCTCCATCTACCATAAATATAACTATGAACCATCAAGCAAAAATGTTGTTTAAGTTGTGTATATATTATAATATCAACCTATTTTAATATAATATAATAATATTATTGAAAAGACAAAATACCTTCGTATATCAGACATGCTTTAATAAAATAAGAAAAATGTTACCTAGATTTTCATTATTAAACCAAATATCCTAAATCCCAAAATAACATAAAAATGGTCAATTAATTAGTTATTGAATAAGCAATGAAATAGTAGTAAGGGTGGCCAAAAATTAATAAAAACTAGAAGGTATGTAATCTCTGTACCTTTTCACCGATTTATATTTAATGTATTAGTTTAAAATTTTATTTATTGGTATTTTATTTTAATCTTATACGCTAATATTTGTGTGTAGGTATGATAGAATTTTAATTTGTAAATTTACCAATACGAGTAATATACAAATACTATTACAAGTCGATCCTTTATATACTAATCTCAACAAAAAAAGTCAAATTGAAATTATTTATCCAATCCAATCCAGCACCAAATATATTAGTAGAGTTTATATATCCATTTAGAAGGTAAATATATTATTATATTTTATCTTCTATCTATTTACATAGTATGGAAAAGTATTTAAATCATTAGCAGGTTAAGACTTATAAGTTTGAGGTCTACGACTATTTCTTTTTGCAAAATAAATATTTTTTTTATTTAGGTTTAGTAAGTTATATACCATCAATTTTTGATATACATATCATAATAGTGATTTTTAATCACTGCTTAAGCACTATTACAGTTTGCCATAAAATATTATCGTAAAACTATGCAAGACTAATAAAACTTGGAACATGTCAAATGATAACAATACTAACAAATATTTCTTAATAGACTTTTATTATTATTACTTTTATTTTATTTTATTATTATACTATTAATAAACATTAAATTACCTACTTAAAAACAAACCCAAAAAATCTATATCTACTAACTAATATAATGTCAGCTAGCATAATGTATACCTTGGTAAGAAACAATCCACATCTAAGATATAAGCAGAAACTTCAGGAAAAATAGCCTGAAAAATAGCTAATATTTTTTTTAAAAGATAAAGGTATCTTAGATACTCTGTGTTAAAAATCAGAAGGGCATTAGTTAAAGAGTTACATAAGAATATTTTGTATATGCTTCCTACACAAAAGAAATTAGCATTTTTCAAGACAAGCATTGAAAGCAAAACATACATTTAAAATATGTATATTTTTTTTAATAATTGCTATGACCTAGTTTATAAACAATTATTTTGGGGCTAAATGTGCCTGTCCTAGAGTCATTTTAATGAAAAAAATATGCAGGTAGGTTGCACACCGCTGGAATAATCCGTCTGGCCCAGTATCAATTCGCAAACCCAAAAACCATATGTTTGTGAAGCAATTCGGATTTACAGACCAAAAGAAAATATATTTTTAAATATAAATATCTACATCCTAGATCCTTGCGACCCACTGTTTAAAAGTTACAGACTTGCAGAAGGAAATATAGACATACAGCGAAGCCTCACCGAGAGGGTTTCGTTTTTTAACCATTTAGATTATTAACCTTTTAACCTCTTGAAATAAGCGTATCTTCCTACGTTTAAGACTATTTTTTGAATACACCGTACATCTTTTTCGTGGGTCTATTTTTGGTTGAAGGAAGGTCTTTTCTTTGGACAATTTTGATTAGAAAACCTTTATACAGATGCAATAAATAGATAAAAAAACAATGTTAAATAGAAAGGCTGTAATTCCGAATACCTTCTTTATAATTATATATTACAATTATATTATTAGACAACGATAAATATGTAATTGCGGCGTATTTTCTTCATCCTTCTAAGGGCCTTTTTTCGGAGAAACTAAAACAAAAAAAAAACGAAAATATGAATAAGGGTGGATTTCAAAAGGTCATGCGGATTCCAATTCGCATATGCTAGATTTAATGATTTCCGCAGGGCTGACAATTCATACAAGCTTTATAAAATTCGACCGAATTAAATTAATATTGAACATTTTTACTGGATAATCTATTTTTACTGGTAAAATAGACCGAGTGAGTTACCTTTGTCTACTTTTGGCGGTTTACCTTTTTCTTTTGGATGATGCTTTTTCTTAATCGGCTCATCCGAGACCGCGGCATGCGTGGCGGTCGCCTCATCACATGGTGCTTTTACTTCGCTGAAAACATAAAAATATGTTTTCACTGTGGTGAAAACTATGAGAAACTATGAGATTTATTGCGTCTTCGTATGTTCACAGTAATATTATGAGGTGTAAAAATAAAAAGATTAAATATCTAATTAATTAATAATTAGTAACGCATGAGAAACTATTACTAATATATTTTTCGGAATTACTTAAATTACATCGAGAGTTAAACTTTATCATTTTCAGAGAAAACATTAAAATTTAATGAAGTTAGAAATATCGACTTGGAAACAAATGAATCTGTCAATTCTCGAGATGTGGGACAACCTACAACTGAATCTATATGATTGAATCAAAGAACTTCACAAAAAGTTCTATAAAAATCTTACTTCAAAACAAACATAATTGCAATAAACTTTATTGTCAGTAAACACTAAATAATAAAAAACGGATCCACCAAAACGTCGAAGTCGGCGTAGAGACATGGTTTAGTATGGTGTGTAAATTGGTGTGGAGTGTTGTAGGTTTATTTTGATGTTGGTTTTATTTTTTTTTATTATTTGTATTTTAATATTTTCAGTTGCCTTACACTAAAAGTTTTTTAATCAAACTTTAAATTTTAATATGCAAAAACAAATATCGGAACCGATTGAGCAGTTTCGGAGTAATTAGTAATATACATAAAAAAACACACAAATCGAATCGAAACCTTTTTTTGAAGTTGGTTAAAAAGCAACTGTTGACCAAAATAAAACAAAAGCCAACGTGCCTGTGTTGCAGGTCCACGCAGATGACGTGAATACGCCTGCAATGTTCGCCAAGAGATCGTTTGTTGTCATTGGTATAGGGAAAGTAAGAAGGTAGGAAATAAACAATAAAACTGACTGTGTCTGTGGTGAGATGCACAGTCGAGGGACGAGGGCTGATTTACTTGCGGTCCCGACACGGCTTTACTAGCTCAAATAAAAATGTCGTGGGTATCGCTGGATTGCTGGCGTAAGAATCCTTCTAACCACATACGATTTTAGTATTTCAACTAGGTTTTTAACTAGTATAGTAATAGACATTGCATTGGATGGTTTAATTTTAGATTCTATACCATTAGATAATGAGATAGTGGCTTCTTCTATATATAAGAAACCACTATCCCCGTCCTTTGACAGTCTGTTCACCGTCTGTTTTAAAAAAGAACACGTCATATAGAAATTCGGAGCTGCAATTCGGAGTTTTATTTAATAATTATGGTTGAATATTTTTGTCACTAATTACGAATTAGATATAGTTTTATATATAAAAATAATCGCTTTAAAAGTTTTTTTTATATACGACTAGGCTCATTTTGTATTTTTAAATTGTTCTATTGAAGTTTTAATCTAAAATTATGTTTAGTTGATTTTTCATAAATCACCATTCAAAGACAATGTTTGTAAGTACTAATAATTTCAGCTCAACCTCAGTTTTCAAAACGATTTTTTCAGTGACTGCATGTGTAACGATATTGCAATTTGACAAATCAATTTTAAATTACCAATTAACAAAATTGCGCGTTCAAAATAATTAAACGTGTTTTATTTTACATTCATACATTCAACTATATTTTTTTCGTGTATTTTATAAATATAAACTATCCGATACAATTAAATGACTGAACTTTATTAATTTCTTTTCAACAATAACATCTTCTCACATGGCTTACAAATGAAACAAATTATTTATTAGCAATAATATACAGAATAGTACAAACGATATATTTCCACCCTCTTCTTTGTGCGAATCGTTGTTTAGGTCGATTATTTTATCTGTAAAAAAAATAAATGCTTTGATGTATAAAAAAAGTTCGATTATAATGAAAGTAACTCCTATCACCATAAAAATAGTTATATTATTACATTCGTAGCATTTTGTATTTTTTCATTTACCTACATTTGCAGTTAAGTTAAGGGCGGATTTTCCCTCAAGGAAAAGAATGATTCTCTTATTTATAAGAATCGCTTATAAATAAATCCTTAAGAGAAGCGTGCCTTCTTACCTCGTGGTTGGAAAAGTTTCCAAATGTTTGAAATGGCGCTGTTTGACAACATTCTGAAAGGACAAAATCATAATATGACTTACTAAATTAGAATTATTAGTGTAATATAATAGGTTAATCTTTAAAATATCTTTCATCTTAACACATAAAATAAAATAATTTTTGTTGTTAATATACGTTTTTTTTCTATATCATATTACACGAGATAATATTTTATACCAAAGAGTACCGAGAATAGAGTAAGAGTAGAATATTTTGTACCAAAGGGTATAATGGAGAGTAAAAGATAAAAGCACTTTTTTGTAAAATTCAGCGCTTGGTTTAATTAAACCAACATCTTGCGATCTTAAGTCCAGGAACTCTTTAATACTAGACGTGCGCGTTATAAGACGATAACACTATTATTCTAGCGCAACGAATAGCCCCGTTACTGCAGCTGGCCCATAGCGGTGATAAAATCGCGTTCAGTCACAGCCGCGTTCAACGAAGCCGCTTCGCTTGCCTATTATTTCTTACCCTTTCCGGCCAGACTCCCAGCTTCAGTGACACGGAAATCTCGTTGCAAGTGACACACCATAACAATGAAGCACGGTGATGAGTTCAACTACAAATCATGCAGCTATTAGTAACCGTTAAATAATTGGTTGTCTTGAAATCGCGGTAAGTAACCTCACAGTTATTCAGAAAGTTCATATTGATAATAAAAAACAAGTAATTATATTAATATATATAGTCAATGTATTTAGTATGTAGTATATTATTTTTATATATTTAAGTATATCTTACATAATATAACTTAACCTTTTACATATTTAAAGTGATTTTTTTTCTGTGCTAATTTAAAAAAAAAGTAGTTAAGGGGGCAGGAAACAGAGAATACTCCAACGTTCCATAGGGAACATAAACATCCTCTTAATACCCTAAACGCGAAAAAACTTATACCCAAATTTATTAATTTTATCAAAGCGCTCGTGTTAATTCCCTTTGATTTTTTGTTCGCTCGCTCGCGCTCGGCGAGGTCCGTCAATGACCCGGCGCGCGAGTGGACGTACTCATGACAGGAACGATATTATATTATCACCTAAAGTTTACAATTTTTGTTCTCTGAAATCGTGATGAATTTTGGTATGACGTAAATACAAATCATGTTTGAAATCGCAGGGCGTATATACCAAAAAATATTTAAAATACTTACGAGTACAATCCGTTGTCGTTGTCAACTGACGAATGAGCACTGCTGCTGCCATGCTTTCCACTTGTAGTCTCTGTAATAAATATTGTCAAATTATGGGGGTACTTTTTGACGTGTAAACATTTATATGCGAACCCCCAGGGGTAGAGTGATTTATATATAATCTGTCAACGACGCTTGTCAGTGACGCTCGTCGCGGCTTTACGACCTTCCTAGATGTGAGCCGATGCGTTTGGACGGGGGGATTAAGGAAATATTTGAGGTCATCACGATAAGGAGAGACATGCTCACACTTACGCAGATCGAATACGTAACGAATACAAGAGTTTTGAAGACGCTCAAATATTGATTTATCCATTATTAGTCCTACATTTTTAACAGTATAGGATAAAGGGATTACTGTGCTATTTAAAATAATTTGTGGACTGGATGTAATTCCATAAGAGGTTACTACCCTTTTAATGATTATTGATTGCGATTTGAATGGGTTGATTATTAAACCCTTTTTACCAGTCATTTGCCAGAATTGACGCTTAAAATTGAGTCCTTAAAAACAATCTGGTTCAGTGAATATAAAATTAAACTTACGAACTGTGAGGACGCTGTCTCCTGTCGCCACATCGCTCAATACTGTCATTCCTATGACGCAAATTATCAACGAGGTCGATTTCATTTCAGGATAATTTACATTATAGCTTATTTAAATAGCCTTTAAACCTTTCTAACGTCAAAACGAAACAGCTAGGATATTTTTTCTAGTTATTACACTTTACTAAACACGACACTGTACCTACTTTGATCACGATATTGCTATAAAGATTTCTTTTATTACCGCAGAACAAAAACTACATATATAAATATCGTTTGCGTGTAAATATATCTTTTGTAATTAGCAATAACATAATTTAATATATTTTTGTTTGTATTCACGTTGCGTATGGGCAAAATTTTGCAGCACCCTGAATATTTTGATTACACTATGTCCCAAGACCATTCGCGAAGAAAACAAATCGGGCGCTTGTGTTCCCTATTATGAGTACCAAATTAAAAAAAAGCGTTGGCCCGAAGCGCCAACGCTCGAGGCTCCGAAAGCGTCAATGCTGCAGGGCTGAACGGCTAGCTACGCATATTTCAGCAGCATCATAAGATGCTTCTATTTTTACATTGAGTATTTTTATGTTTCGTTTTGTCTGCAACCATTTGTTGCTCTTATTTCCTGTACATCCCAAAACGTTTATTTTACCACACCAAATGTAGTCGCCTGGTTGTTTATTAAATTATTTTCACATTTGTATAATTTTTTTGGTTACTTTTCTCATAAGAAATTAAGAACACGCTCTCTGCCAATCACTATTAAGTTATGGTACAATAGGATGGGGGAGTGCATCGAAAACAATTCTCGATCCAGTTCTAAAAGCTCAGAAAGCAATTTTAAAAAGCATTACATAGAGACCCTTCGGGAAAACTTTACAGTGAGTATGGAGTTCTTAATATTACACAGTTTTATATTAAAGCAAAATTCTATCGAGAAAGTCAATATAGATCGCAAACCTAAAGCTCAAACAACTAGACAACCCTCTTCCATTACTTTTTCTATCCTCTGAATGGTTAGTGCATTTGGTCAACAGCATTATAAATATTATGGATCAAAAACATACTCGTACAATAACTTTACTAAAAATGTGAAATTAGCCGCTAACATTTCCATATGGAAAAAGTAAATAAATGAATTGTTAATAGATGAAGGCATTAATTATGCTGATATTGTGCATAAGAAATTAGTATTTTATTTCGTTATAATAGCTCTGTATGTTTGTGATATTCATTTTTAGCGTAAATAAGAAAGTATATCTATTTATTTTATGAAGGGTATTATTTAATATTATGATAGTATATTTTTAATTAAACATTTATATTATTTTAGTGTTTATCCAAAAACATTACTTAGAAGCTGTACGCAATATTTAAAAACAACAAAAAATCTACCTTGGAACAGGTAGTTCACCTAGTGATTATTAATAGTTTCATTTTTTACTTAAATAAATAAATAAACAGAGGTAGTCTCATTTTATCGCATTTATTTGAATATTCCCCACGAGCAAAATCACGTCTCAATATGTTTTTTCATTAAAAGGTAAAAGTTTAAATATAAAATAATGTTTAATATATTAAAACAGTTATGGTACCCTAAAATAGATAATCGAATTTCCTAACTCACATCTTTTATATTTCAAAGCAATAAAGTAAAATATATTTTTTGGTTTTTTAAATGTTACTAAATTTCGACTAGATACGGCGAAAGCACGCTAAAAGTTTTGACACCATTTACACTGAATTTTGTGTTGGTGGATTTAATTTCGTTTCATCACCATATATCTTTAGTTATGTGTCTTAATCTGATACGAATAACATCTACCTATACACAACCACTTTAGTTTGGGCAAGATCATATCAAACCCATGAAAACCTATAATAAAAAAATAAAATAAAAAAACAAGTCATAATAACTAACTAAATTTGTATCTATTAGGTATTCGTTCTTTGTTCTTCTTTTCGTATGCTGATGGGTCCAGGTTTTGCTGACATGATCAGCAAAAGCGGCCTTTTCCCAGCTTATTAGTGTGTGGCTCATCTTCAACTCCGGAAAGGTAATGAATTCTCATTTTCAGCAGCAATATTGCAAAGAAATGGATCAACCACGATAGGAAGAAACTTTAAATGGTGCATTCCTCCCCAGAGAGGCAGAGGGTCTCCAAAAATGCACCTGTAAATCCACATTTTCTAAAATATTTTCTTTATAGTTATCCCATTTTAAATTTTTTCGCGCGCTTTTTGTTCGAATTTTCGAAAAAGAATTATTTATTTGATGTTTGCATTTCTCCGCTCCAATATGCTGCCAGAGTAGGTTTCAGCTTTGCGACTGCGGGGTAGAATCCAAGGGTAGAATAAGGAAAACGCAGTATTTAATTTTTGGTTGCATATAACTTTGTTGCAAAAAATACCTCAATCTATGAAATATTTCTCTTCCTTTGAGAAATATTGATGAAATGAGAATTTCTCATTAAGTGAAATATAATGATAATTTGTGAAATTGACATAAGACGAAGACTTAAACAAAATCGTGACCTTATCATAAATATGAAAACAGATATTGTTTAAAACAATTTTATTTTTTTAATACAACCAGCAATTTAGATAAATACACTCTTAAAAAAATATTTCTTAGAGGTTTTAAAGATCATTTTTGACTACTGCTTTGACTGTTTCGACGTTTTTCATTTTTCTAATGGATATATTTTAAATTTAAGAATAAGTTCAACCGTGTCAAAGCCGGTGTTTCTATTTTTTTCTACCCTCTATGGTTGTAATGTAGCGGCTCGTTATGATGATCAAAAGAGTTGTCTTTTGATCAGCATAACGGGCCGCAATTAAATGTTGATTACTCCTTTTGCGCTTTGAAAAACTGAGAGACCATAGCTTTTATATGCAGACAAAATACCACAGCGATTATGAATTTTGTGATCCAAAGCATTTCCACAGTTTCTACAACTATTCGGCTACAAACATTCCCACTACGCGGAGGCGTAGAACTCATTGGATATATTCACAATAATTTTGTACTCTTTCTATCAGTTCGAAGAGTTAAATATGTGAAAAAAAATCATTAAGGTTGTTAGACAGGAAAATAAAAAATATTTGATAATTTAAATATTTTTTTTTATTAAAGCGAAACATCCAATATGATATGTGATGTTTGTTTATAAATTGGTTTCAATATATTTAAGTATGTATGTAAGGATAAGAATAAAAAGATGTTAGATGGACAACCATTTTCAGAATGCGTCAATTTTTTTTCTGTAGGTTCTTGATGGCAGTCTTGAATTCTGTAAAAAATAATGTCAATGCTGTACTTATTTGCAATGCAAAGATAAAAATGTGCAACTATCTATCTGCACTCTAAAAGCGTTCATATTCAACCCGGGCATTTGAACACTTGATAAATTTAAATTGAATTAATAGTAAAAATACATTTTTAAAAACAAGCTTTTCATGTCTTATAATAGAATATTTTGCATTATAATATTATTTTTATAAGATTTGTAAAATTATATAAATAAATGTATGCGCTTGAATTCGTATACAATCTTTCGTGTCGTTCTATTTATTGACCGTTGAGGAGTTCCTTCAACTGGCGCCAATCCTAGGTCATACTTACCATAAAAATGCATTGCATGAACCGACAGGTCAAATTTAAACCTTCTATATTATAAGGAAATTGAAATAGAAATGATAAAATTTTCTCTACCGGCAAATAATATATTTCCATCCTTATCATGGTCCAAATTTCCCAGAAGACTTTCCAGTTCGATGTCCTTAAACACCTTTTTGGCTTCGTCAGAAATGTTTTTGATTTGTTCCAGTGATATTTCTGTTGCATTCTTAGCAGTTTTAAGTAAGCTAAAACATAAATTATAAATAACATTAATAAACAATCTCTTGTTTGTTTTGCTTTGGGAGTAAAATTAATACAAATTACTTAGAGTTAATAGTGCGTACGAAGTAGGCACAAGCCAGTAGATCGATTTTAATTAACTATGTCTAAGTATTCTTTAGGGCGGATAATAATTAAGGCGGAAGTATAATTAAGGAAGTATCAATGGTTTTATTAAAGTCGTTAAAATATCGCTCATTTGTGATCTTCAAACTTTGACTTATAACTTCACTATTAATTACTTTCACAAACATTATTATTATTCAGTTATCATCCTGTAATATAAAAAAAGTCTCACAGAAAATAAATCTTTATAACCAACAAAAAAAAAAAAAAACAGAAATAATTCAATAAATTTCTTATTATTAGTAAACAATAAAAAAACAATCCATCCATTTAACTATGTACGATCTAGATTTAATGTTAGTAATTGTATATTACCTAAATATTATTTGTATGAAAAACATTTTGAATGGTAAACTTAGTGTTTTTACTATTTTACCTTACACTAAAAGTAACTTAAATTAATTACCATGGGAACGCTCATGAGAAATTCCCTTTTGTATGAGAAAAAATTGCTTCCTCGATACGGGTTAAAGAGTGAACGAGTATTTATAAAATAAAACATTAACGTCGAATAAAAACTTTCTCTTTTTTAAAGGTATTTTTAAGGTAATGTCAATAATCAATTCAACACGAATCGATTATTGACATTTAAAAGAGTGTTTATAAAAAAACATATTTTTAAAATTTACAGATGTTATGCTTATACTCGTATACCTGTCAATACACGAACAAATTCATGCAGTGTATTGTGAACAATGCTCCAGGCTTCCGGCATCGTGCAGAGATATGCAGAGATCAGCATTTAGCGGCGCGCGTTCGTACACGCGCGCGATCTATGGACTCTACGAAAGGGAGAGGGCCACCCTCACATGTTTAAGACGCTATTTATGTCATCAAATTGAAATAAATAAAATATTAACTATATATATATATATTTTTAAATTTATTAAATTAATTTTAACAAAGGAGTGGCGCTAAAGAGACTTTTGGCGTTAAAACGACAGTCAATGTTTCAATTTACCTAGAATTTTTCATAATTTCAAATCTTTAGTTGCGCCATAAGTTCACAGGCATGTTTTTTTCTTAGGTTGAAATTATTAAGAGAATACTTACTCGAAAACATCTTGCATAGATTCTTCGCTTGGATCTCCATTTAACTGCCACAAACTTGATAAATCCAAGGTGACTGAAAATGAAAACTTTCATTACATTGTAAAATACAGATTTTCTAATAAAGAAGGTATATGTAAAATATTTAACATAAGGTATATTTCGTACTCTGCACAAATCGCGTGTGTAAATCACAATGTCTGAGAATTTAATGTGTGCTTAGGCTTCTCAAGAGAATGCATATTATTAAAAATATTTTTGTGACCAATTTTATATTACTTTTGCACATTATATTATTTATTTTTGTTATACTTTTTGTTATTTCATTTTTATTCTACTTTAGTTTCTATATCTGATTTAACAAATTGATTATCTATATACATATAATATACAAGTGAAATTATCTGTAAATAAGCATCGTTTGAATCATCGATTATGTGAAATAACTTATCATATCAAAAAAAATATTTTTAAAACTGAAACGCAGTATTTGGTACGTAGTTACTATTTAAAATAATTATTGGTTTATGTATGTTGCATTTTATGATAATGATGATTTAATTTATCACATCGTTCTCTGCACAAATTGCGTTTTAGTTTTAAATACTATATTAAAAACAAATATTTAGGAATATTAGTTTTTAAAGAATGTCAGAAGATATTTTATGCAATAACATAATATATTGCATATTGACCCTAAATAAACCTCAACATTTAACATTAATAAAACAATTGATTTGTAGTTATGTACACCGTATTCGATATTTATATAAACTAGCTGACCCGGCCACGCGTTGCTGTGGCTAAAGTTTTTGTTATATTACATTATAGTAAACAATCTAAGAGGAACAATAAGAGAACATCAGTCACGGAGTCCACTATGCTTTTTCACACAGATGGTATTTGTAAAAAAATATGGTGATCTCCTTATTTGACTTTCTACTACTATAACCCTTTACTTTAGTACAATGAAATTATTTACGAACTAAGACGACAATGATGATGTTGGTATACAAATTCACTGGATTGAGATTGATTTGAAGGGGAAGTACGTTGAACACAATTAATTAAAATGTTCTTACACTTGATACTAAGCAGAAATCAATAGGTAAAAAATAAAAATTTATCAGATTTATTATTTCCATTTAATTTTATAACAAATATAAGTATATTACAGTATAATACAGTAAATAACATGTGACGCTTAAACTCATGAATGAGGTAGGCAAGGCAGACAGTCTTAAACTTTTAAACATTAATATCTTTTTTTTTGAATTATAAATACTTTCAATTTCAATTTAATTTAACACCAATCGGTGCACAATGTTTTTGGTTAACCTGTCTTTAGCTAACACAAATAGATTCGACGGTTTCCCAACACGTGAACACGCAACATATAGTTGCCCATGAGAAAAACATGGATTTTCCAAATCTAAACCACAAATGGACATTGTTTGACCTTGAGATTTATTTATAGACATGGCGAAAGCTAAACGAATTGGAAACTGTAGCCTTTTGAAGGGTATGGTAGAATCTGATGGTATCATCGGAATACGTGGCAGCAGGACCACTTTTCCTTTAAACTTCCCAGCCAAAATGGTTGCTTCAAGAATGTTTCCGGTGATCTTTTTGATGACCAAACGCGTACCGTTACATAATTGAGGTGGATTCAAATTACGGAGGAGAATAATAGGGGAACCAATCTTTAATCGAAGATTATGTGGTGGCATTCCAGGGATATCTAATGAATTTAAAAATTCAATCGGAAAATTTACACTTTCATTTTCATCAACAACAGTATCGATTGATTTAAAAGACATCAGATCGCCTGGTAACAACTGTTGTATCTGGAAGTTAATTTCGTCAACATCAACGTTTTTGGCTGCCAAAATCGCCCGTTGACTAAGCCATTCATGATTCAAATAATTATTCTGTATATCCGGGAAAATACTCTGAATCAATTCAGTTTTATCCTGAACAACAGTGCAAAAATTGTCTGGTAGTTTAATGCATTGCGTATTTGGTTGCAGTTTTATTTTACCGTTCCCAATATCTAGTAGTTGTTCGGAAAATATTAGTGCTGATGGATCATTTTGCAATTGTACTCGCATATTTATGGTCAATCGAAGTGTTTCAACACTTCGCCATAAGAATGATTGTTTCAAACATGCATTAATCTCATCCGCGAAAGTAGAGCGAGGTATAACCGGTAAGGTCTGCCGGAAGTCACCAGACAAAAGTAAGATAGCACCACCGAAAAGTTTATTATTGCTGTTTAAATCTTGCATAGTTCTGTTTAATGCTTCAAGTGAATATTTGTGTGCCATTGTGCACTCATCCCAAATTATTATAGAACTCTTCCGCAACACTGCAGCTATTCCACTATTCTTTTTGATGTTACACATTGCATCTGGTTTATTATGAACGTCCAATGGCAGCTTGAATGTTGAATGTGCTGTTCGCCCACCATCCAGTAAAGTAGCCGCAATGCCTGACGATGCTAATGCTAATGCGATGTTTTTGTTGCGACCGTATTTTGGCAAGAATCAACGATATTAAAAATGTCTTACCGGTTCCACCGGGTGCATCCAAGAAAAAAAAACCGCCTTGTTCAGCAGCAACAGCCAGCATAATCCGATCATAAATAATTTTTTGTTCTGCTGTCAGTAATGGTTCACTGTTCATGATAATTGTTGCTAAACTTCCATGGTCATATTGATTTTCTCGTTGTAAATCGGTATTGACTAAGTCGGTGGCTGGACGATTAGGTGATGGCATACCATAATGATTAAATGGTAAATTTGAACTAAGAACACATAAATCCTCGATCAAGACCAATGCTTCATTGTACATCTCTGGTGTATAATCTATGTTTTGGCATTGATTTGTTTGTCTAATTCGGTGCAAGATGTCTTCTGTCATACAATTTTTATATTTTTCCCACAAAGTTTGTGCTTGCGAGGGATAACATGTCGCCAAAATAATTGCAAACAACTGACGAATGTTATTCGGTGTTGATGTCAACGCAGCATCAGCAAGCGTTAAGTCCCAATGGTTATCGTCTTCTAGCAATTGCAGTTCACGACATGCATCCTGGTATGTATTGAATACTCGACCATTAGCTGTTCGTAAAAATTCAAAAGACGTTGGTCCGGGAACATTCACCAATAACAAACGTAAATAGAAGCACTCACGTTGCTTTGGATGTACCGTGTAAAGTCTCCCCAATGTCTTAGCTTTGAATATGCCTGTAATGGAAGGATGTGGTTTTCCTTGTTTCCGTGGCTCCCATTTTTTACTGGATTTGTTCCATGTGAAATAACGTGGAACATCACCATACACCAATGTCTTCGCGAATTGGCCAAAAACATCAGGTTTTTGACACAATGTAAAAAATTCAGTTAGAGTCGTTTTCGGAGCTTCGAACGCTCTTTGGAGAACATTTTCTTCAGTGAAGTATACACGTTGACCGTTTTCAAGATGTATTGCCAGATGTTGGACAGCAGGATCTCTTTCGTGGATGGGAAAGCTGAGAATATGCCAAATAGCTTCATTGCTGCTAATGTATCTGCCCATTTGGTATCGTGCTATTTCGTCATTTTTATTTATGTTTTTTACTTCAAATATGGCCAAATCACTGCCTTTGTTTACATATTTACAAATATACTTAATTGATTTAACAGAACTGCAAAGCTCAACATTGATATGAGCTTTGTAAGTTTTTGAAAGTAGTGGTGAGTATGGTACCACCCACTGATTATCAAACTCAACTTGATTTGGAAAGTTCGGCAGTCGCATTGTAAATGTGTGGCCACCATTCTCAGTACTTCTGCGGCGATACATTGGATAACCATCAATATCCGTGATCGTGTCATTCGTATGCGGCTTTGGGAAGTTTTTTTTACATTTTCCATTTTCCATGCACGGTGACGTCATGTTGAAAACACCGCATGGCCCATGGATCATGTGTTTGGTGACAATATCAAATAATTCTTGATCAATTAATGGGTCTGGAATTTCGGCTGAAATTATTTGATCGATTTCTTCAGGACGGATTCTATCTTTAAGCCAAACCAAAATGTGGGCATGAGGCAAACCTCGCTTTTGCCACTCTATCGTATACAGCCAACAACGTGTGATACCAAAAATTGTATATTTAACAATAAAATCAATTAAGGATTTCAATTTTTGTTTAAACACACGTGCAGTTAAATCATGACGATGAATGGCTTGTTGTCCTGGCAATAGTAAAGTTTGTATCTCTTCCCAATTCGGATTACATGTGAATGTAATAAATAAATCCGGTCGGCCGTAATGACGTACGTAAGTCATCGCATCTTGTATGCATGCATGTTCCGTGCCGTTCCGTATCGACATCTGTCAGTTTTATGACTGAATCTACCAGCATGTTCACCTAATGGTACTTTGTCGGCTTTTATGACGATTTGATAATTGTCATTTTGCAGTCGTGGCGAAACTCTTTTGATCAATTGAATTAGTTGATTGTGATCTTCTAAAAAATTTTCCAATAATATCACAATTGCTCTTTCCTCTGCTTGTTCAATAAAATTATACTGGCACCGAGTCGTCACGCGCTCTTCACAATCGCCCATAAAATAAAAAGGTATCGACATCTGTCAGTTTTATGACTGCCAAATAATAACGGACAAAAAATTAGCGATAAATTAAAATTGCGACTATAATTTGAGATTTAAACTATCCTATCTCTCAAGTGCACATCGAACTGCACATGGTGTTCAAATTTTATTATTAGTCCATTATTTTATTATTAGTCCATTGAGGACAAACATTGTGACACGAGATTTATATATATTAAGATTACGAATGAATCTATGCTAATAAGCTAATTAAAAATAATAACTGTTTTATATTTTCGGTTAATCAATTTTAAATGCATTTTTTTTTATTTTCGAGTTGGTGCCAGTTTGGTTGTTTTAGGCAGAAAAGACCTCGCTTGAGTACCAGATTCTCAAAGAAGCGGTTTATTTTGAACCCACCAAGGATACCAAACCATGCAGCTGCATGTTCTTAGATCATTGCAATGCGAAAGTTACGAAATAACAGCTCGAAGTAGGAAGTAGGATTACTATAGGTACGTACCTGCCGTTGTTAATTCATTGTTTAGCACATGAAATGCAAAAAATAGAACTAAAATTAACCTCATTTTGGTAATATTCAAATTTTAAATATGTCGGAAACGTTCTCTTTCAAAAATACACGCACAAAACAATAACGAGGGATATTGTTTAAATCATTTCGTGACAGAGCAATAACGCTATCGTTGACTATAAAAAAAAATATAGTCAAGTCGTTTATCTGATATAAAAAAAACGTGACATACATTATTTTTAATGACGCTATTATTTTTTTATTATTACACAAACAATCCGAATTTTCAGTCGAGAGCGCCAGGTTCGGAGCCACTCGTAAAATTTTGAGATAAAATATTTACAAAAAAAACCAATATATTAATTAGCAGGTAGTACTGAGAATCGACCTTCTAATTCACAGATGCAATCCGAGATATGAGGGTAGTTTGACTCACGCCCAACATTTCATTGCACAAGCAGATTTTTATTAAACATGTCTGACAAAGTTTCGAACATATATCTTCACTTCCTAACACTTCTATATCAGCAGAAATTAAATTACATATTATAAAATGCCCTTTAATCGACCGCCTTCCTAATTATACTTCTCACTGCAAATCAATGCAGTGGTAAGTAAAATCTTTGGATATATTTGAAACCGTCTTGGGTATTCCTGATTCTTCATTTTGTGAAGAGAATAGACTAATTGGATTACTCTTAAAGTCATCATCTGTAGATCGTTAAAAGAGAGCAAGTTTTCCAAAGAAAAAAATATTCCAAAATAATTGAGATGTGAAACTAATGGTTTTTTTTATTAGATAGGTACTTACCTAATTTATATAAAATATAATAACTAAGGTTATTTTTAATAATATTTTTTAACCTTATCGTTTCAAATCATGGTAGTCTAGTGGTTGAGATCCTGGTAGTCTAGTGGTTAAGATGTTCGGCTATTGGCCCAAAGGTTGCAGGTTCGATTCCGCACATGGTCATACCATTTTTAACGCTTCATTACCACCATCTCCCCTGACTCTAGTACAGGCATATTTGGCCTAGTTGAGTAGGGCCCAAAATAATTGTATATGACCCAGGTACCAACTATTTAAAAAAAAATATATATATAGTCGGTGTAGGTATTAATAAAAAGGACAACAATGATAAATAATTTAATAGCCCAAACATTTTCTTGTAAACAATTTAATTGAAAATAAATAAATTGGAATACAAAGCAATCACTCCACATTTAGGAACAGCTTTTTGTAGGTCTTCGCGAGAATAAAATGTATGTATATGCTACCTATAAAATAAATAATATATCTAAGAGCTTAAAATGTTTTTAAATTAATGTCTTAAAATTGAAATGTTTTATCACCACTGTCTGCGGCTTAATCTCCAGTCATCATTTCCATGAACTCTGTAAAATAAAAAAAAAATATTTTAAAATAAATTAATTTATTTTACATAGTACCGCCAAAACATAGCTGATAATATTTAACAGTATCAGAGTGTTGTACTGCAACAAAAACCATTCAATTAGAGACTTCCCATGGTACGACAAAGAAATTATAAAATATTATATTCAGTCAGATATTTAGAAAAACAAAATGTACAAAATTTTTTTACAAAACACTTTAAATACACTTCAAACGAATATATTATGTTATTTTATTTTTAATTCTTATTGCAATTATAATAAGGAAAAAAAAAATAATAGTAATCTAATGCTTAAAATTAGTCAATCATTTTATAATCTTTGAGGAAAGGCAGAAAAGTTCTGTGCCTAACATAGAGATGGCGCTACGATTAAAAATGGATATATTTTTAATTATTTTTTTTTTAAATTTAAAACATTGTCAGCCACCCGAAACCATATAATTTACTGATTTTTTTTTTGTAAAGTAATAAATATTTTTAAACCTGTGAATATGCATGCTCGTTTAATTATTACAAAATGAAAAACCCTATTTTGGTTATATTACGCGAGTGCTTACCATCAAAGTCCACAGTTCCTGAACCGTCTGTGTCAATTTCAGCAATGATACCGTCCAGGTCAGAATTGCTCAATTTGTCATCTAGGGCGGCCAAGATTTCTTTCAGGGTTTTGGTTGTGATGTAGCCGTTGCCTTCTCTGTCGTATAACCTGAAAGAATATATTGAAATAAGTAAAAAATACCTACACTATGTTATTGACATCGATAACACTTCTTTTGGTTACATCAACACCGTGTGTTGGATGGGATATTGTAGCCAAAATCGAACATGATTCTTAATACAACACTGTAGTTTAAGTTAATTAAGTCTCTCTAAATTTTAATAGATAACACACCTTGTGCTATTACCAGAGATGAGATACATTGGCGAGAGGTTGGCTCTCGGTGATGGGCGATCCCTTAGAATAATTAGGAATATGTTACTAACCTAAAAGCTTCCTTGAGTTCCTGTTGCATAGCCTCTGCATCTTCCTCCTCCAGGAAGTGAGCGGCAATGTTGCAAAAGCCATCGAAGTTGACCCTGCCCGAGTCTGGAGCAATAAAGTTGTGATTAAAGGAACAACGATGCATATTTTTAGTATAACTCAAATCATTCATATGAATATTTCATAGTGTTACGTGATTATGAAAAATAACCGGCATCGAAGTTACAACAGAAATTAGGAATTAAGAGTTAATGTCACTGTAAGTTTGAAACATATTGCTTGTATTTAGTTAAGGGGTAAGATGAGATATTTTTATCTCTAATATAGTATACAAATAAAGCTAAAATTAACCTACAATACTCGACCCAAAAGAAATAAAAACAATGAACTTAATGGGCGTTTTCCCGAAAGACCTTTCCTCTCTTTTGCTCGTGGTCTTAAATTATTAAACATTTTTTGATTTTGAAATGGGAAATACTCTGTTACTTTATAGGATAATTATAAAAAAACAGATCAATGTATTTTAAAAACTTGAATTGGCGTCTCATGAAGTCTACTACGCCTCTGTAGTGTTATTTTGTCTGTACTGGTATTCAGGGTATATATGGAGTATTTATAAGACATTTATGATCTTCAAACGGAAACACAGTCTATTCGAGGCTATTAGCTATTAGTCAAGGAAGGAATTTAACTTTTTAATTCATATAAGCTTAGTTAACAATTATGAGATAAGATATTCATGACTAATTCTGCAACTTAAACTGCCAATTGTAGCATTTGTATGGATTGAGTTATTGACCGGGTTGAGTCGTTTTAAAACTAAAAATGGTATTGCATTTGATAACATATGTCAATTACAGTAATGCAAAAAAAGAATGGGACTCACTATTTTATATCTACAGCATTTTAATGTATAAAAAAATCTTAGGTAAAAAAACTTTTAACCCCTTCATGACGGTTCCTTGAAATAACAATCAAAGAATATAATGATTTACAAAAAAAAAAACCTAAATAAAGATCTTGGGTACAAACCAATAACTTATAAAAATATATGATTTTTTTTAACATACATAGTTGTTCACGCAGTATTGGTACAAATAATTTAAAAGGAAAGTTCGTTTCGATAAATGAACTTCCTTAGGTTTAAAAATATTTGGTCTGTCTCTTAGAAAAAATGGTAATAACAAAAATAATATTTACAATCTTTCATCTGGCGTTATTTATCATAATCAGCAAACAATAAGATTCAAAATAAAATTATTTTGAATAAAATTATATTTTTAACTGGAATAACTACAAAGTTGTACATTATTTATGGATGCAATTGTAATAAATAAGTATGTGGAATTTCGGTTATTATGTTATTCATGATTTAAAGTCTTTAGGCCTTAAAAAAAAAAGATTTTTAAACCCTACCCTCGGCGTCGTTCTCCTTGATGACAGCCTGAAGTTCGCTGTCATCGAAAAGCTGTCCCATGGTGTTAAGGATCGTGGAGATCTTGAGGACTTCAATGTAGCCAGACTTTGTTGTGTCGAACATTTGGAACGCCTTCCGCATGACCGCCATCTTTTGTTCGTCATCCGAGTCCTACGAAATAAAAGAAAAACAATTCCCCATGTATAAATAATCTTCATTTGTGGGGACAGACCGTTCACAAACCTTATTATAAAAGTACCTAAACCATTTTTAAATTTACTTTATAAAAATGACAATAATCGACAGAAATCCTGACTCTCATACAAGTAAATTCAGTTTATTTGAGCACGAACTAAAAATATTAAATTCGTATTTTAAAAAATATACAAATACATAGTTTCTTAAAAGATTCACTCTTATTATAAAATTAAACTGGTTAAGCAATATCTAACGTGTTTAGGGCTTTTTAGTAAATAATTATAGTTTTATTAAATATATAAAATAAAAAAAAAAACAAAAAATATCGTTCTGCAATACCCTCTTTTCTTCAATATTAATAAATGATATAACTAATTTTCACTAAGAGTTCAATAATTAAATTTATTCACGAGGCAATACACTATTTTACAATATAGCGACCCGAATTCTGTTATTAAATTAGGTTAGGTTAGGTTTAAAATTCGTTTCCTAATATTTTTAAACGTGATTTTATGCACAACCGCGCTAGTTCCAGCTGAAGTGACAGCGCATGCATTTTATTATGCTTAGCACCGTACTATAAGGCCGTCTACAGCACAAGTAAACGGATTAGTTGAGTGTTAGGTCAAATGTAATCAACACATTGGATGTCACTAAAAATTCTATTGGCACAATGACATTCTCAGGAAAAACACCCTATGCATGAAGCGAAACACTTTTAAAAACACATAATTTTATGTTCGTAGCGTTTTTTTTTGTGTTTAAAATGACGTAATCTCACCATTTTAATGCGTTTGAGTGTGAGCCGAGCGTCGCGTTGGAATTTCCCGAAGTGCACTGGAGCGTCGCGACGCCGCGTTTCCTCTTAAATAGACGAAACGCGGATAGGAATTCGCGGTTTTCCGTCGAACGGCGAGTTATTCATAAACTCGCCACGGCGCCGAGGTGAGACGAGTTGGGGCGGGCGGGGCGGGGCGGGGCGCAAAGGTGCGAGGGCGAAGGGTTCTCTTGTCGCCACATTCATTTGGCACCAATATTACCTAATCATTACATTTTAACCGTTATTTACTATGTCCATATTAAATCATTTTTTTACTATTAAAATGAAAGTTTGACCTTATTGCCATAAGACGCACGAAAGGTATATTTATTTGTTCTTTTTTGAAAAATACAACAGTATTATTTTTTATAATTACAAACAAAACTTATTACTAGTATATATATAAAACCAATTATGGATTTCGGACATTTTACATATTAACATTAGCATAAAAAATTTGGAAGTGTTCTTAAAATATATATAGATTGTGAATATTATATAAGTACGTATACGGTAGAATTTTTTGATGTGTTATATGTAATTTGTGAGTGATGTTTGTGGTAGTTGTGAGTGTGTATGATTTGTATGTATATGTTAAAATAAAGTAATAAATTAAGTATGGTTTTAGTATGTATAAAAATAATTTATGATGAAGGTAATATAAATATAATATGTATGTATAGGCGAGAGTAAGAAAGCATTAATAAAATACAGCGCTATATTCAAACCAGCGTCCATTAAACTCAAGTGATGCAACTATTTATGCGTTTCTATAATTTATTAGAAAAATTTCCATCTCTGTAAAAATATTAAAAACTTGATTTGAAATGTCGACACTGTCAGGGTTTCCTTTCATATTAAATAAAGAATCATCTCAAATAATAATATATAATAATCTCAGCACAATGACTTAAAAATATAGAAATCTCTCTCTAAAACCTCTAAGACGGTCGGATTGAGCAAGCAAATAAAAATAATTACTCTCCAACCATGATTCAACAGTAAAATAAATACCTTCGTTCAGTACCTACTCTTTAGCGATTTCGATGTTTTTTTTTTTGCATATGATAGAGATTTTTTTTCGGGGTGGTTAGATTACAGTTTTATTATGTTATGTCAAGTGACAGTGGTTGAGGGTTGAGGTGCGCGGGCTGCCGCGCGAGAAGTAGATTGCGTCCCGCGCCGAAACAATACTTTCGACCATTACGACAAAAGAGGCTATATAATTATCAATTTAAAAAGCTTGTAGTTATATATTTTTTTTATTGTGTAGTAAATATAAGAAATTTATTGTATAATGTCCTAGTTTTTTTTGTTTGCATTTCATGTTAGATTGGCAACCTTTATTTGCGCGATGACGATAACAAATGGAATTCGACGAAAACTATGATCATTCTGGGAGTGTAATTTTGACATTGCCAGAGCGTCAAAATTTATCAAAATTAGCGGCACATTCCGCGTAGAATTGGCAAGCGGCTATTTCGACTTTTAATATCAAATCTATGACGAATCGTTCAAAAGGGTTGTCAGAATTGCTTTTTATTTCGATATGTCGATAATTTATACTTTGTGTTTTTCATTTATTTACTTTGATCGTGATCTTTGTTTTAGGGATAAGTAAATAAAACTTTAAAATTATTATACAGTAGTTGTATTAAAATAATCCCATAAAAATGAGGATGATGTAACTTTTCAATATTAGTATTTTTAAAAATACTGTACCAAAACGAGGTCATAAAAAGAATAAACGTTCAGGAATCTAAGTTCAGGAATTAATTAATAAAAAGACACTGGTTAACTGGTTAATTGATCTTGGTAGAAAGGACACAGAGACTCTGGTTAACTATATTACTGTGTAATATAATATTGATCTTTTCTATTTCTCACCTTATTATGTATATTAGCTCATTATATATATTAATAAATATATATGTATATTTTTATGTATTCGTATTACATGTACGTGTATGTATATCAATGTTAGTTTTCGTAGTTTTTATTTTATATTTACAAAAAAGCTCAGTGCAATTGCATTTAATCAATCTATTAAATAACTATTAAAATTAGCCTACCTTAGTACGGGCAATGTCCAGTTAGGTATCGTTATGTTATTCATTATCTAAAAAATATGTAAAAACAGAATAAATAAATAAATAAGTATCTCTTACTTCTACATAAAAGGAGTGGTAGTAAAATTTAAATATTTATTTTTTTCTATCGAAGATATTTATTTTGAAATTTTATTTTGTTATAATTATAATTTTCTTAATTTTAATATTTCGTAATGGCTTTGTTCTCTCTCGTAAAACGATGAAGTGAATTTTGGTAACCCTGATGATGTTTATCAGCTATAAATATGTTATAAAAATGTTAGCTATAAATATGCACATTAATATGTCTTTTCAATGCAATGTTATCCAATAAAAGAGACGGAATAATGCAACAATCTTAAATTTATTTATAAAAATCAAATTTGTATAAAATTACGAAGCGGTTCTTAAGTTACATTATACAAAAAACTATAAAAATGGACATTTTAACTAAGTAATTTAAGTCGAAAATAAAAAATAAATTATACTCCCGCAAAATATACATACGGAGAGAGATAGAATCATGAAGGTAGAATCATGAGGTTCCGCAAGAGAGTCAAATTTGACACTCAAACATGCGTCTAAAATTAAAGTTTATAATGGTTGACCGGTTTCGATAATGAGGTTTAATTTTTCCACAAAAAGTATTCAGAAGCTCGCGACATTTACGGCGCCGGTCCGTGTGCCAAATATTGTGGTCAGGGTCGCCTTCGAACTTTTGTAGCTGCTTTCACTTCCGAAGCATTAAATAACGCATCGGAGGAACGAAGTATATGCGTAAAAATAGGAGGAAAATAATGGTCCGGGCGTCGCGGTCGGGGGAGCATCCTCACACTGACACGACAGCCGACTGGTGACAGATGCTGCGAAGCCACATACCAACTTCAGGAATATACCAACTTTTGGACGAAGAGGATATATAAAAGAAACTATAGTTTTTTTATCACATAATTTTAAGCACAAATGTAAGCAGAAAGCTAGAATGAAAACCCATTAAAAAAAATAATCTCATTTTAACCTTATGTAAGCAATCATTTATTTAACGGAACAGTAAATCATATTCATTTCTGTAAAAACAAATCTAAGAGTTAGTATTTCAGTGCCTACACTTTGTTCTTTGTTTTACACACGTAAGATAAAAAAAATTAGTAAAAATACATTTTTAAAAACAAGCTTTTATTTGCTTGAATGTGTATACAAAATTTTCGTGTATTTTAGTAAGTTTTATAATGGAATGATGTAACCATATTATCTTGTGATGATATTCATTGTTTAAAAAAAAATGTTTATGATTAGATGCTGTTGACCGTCGAGGAGTTCCTTCATCTGAAGCCATTCCTGGAGCCATTCCAACATGTCAAATTTCAACTCCGTAGGATAGGAGGAAGTCCTTCTAAATCAGCTTGCAAAATTTGACCTAATCCGACATATAAACATTGCAGGCTAAATAAAATCGGTAGGGATGATAGTGTCTTAGACGAATCTTTAAACTTTGGTTGCAATATTTCAAATAAAAGTTGCTTAGTATTTTTTCTATGTGAAACATACAAGTTTAGTTTCATTAAGGTTTAGTGTTAGGTAGAAAAAAAATGAAATGACTAAGTTTCCATTAATTTTTCACATGTCCATATCGAGTCGTGTGCTTACATCACTAGTATACTTTTTATTATGAGGTCGGTTTTTTTATACTGTCAGTTTTTTTTAAATTTAATTCCCTATTCGTAAAAAAGCGTATCGCTGGTTGGCAGCCCCTGCACGGTCATCGGGTCCGCTCAGAGTTTATTTTTGATTTGAAAAGATAATGTTTTACGCTTCGAGAGCAGTGGCTGCTTTTCAGGATGAATAATAATTGTGGCCAGTATATAATGCCTACAAAGCGACATCTAACAACTGTCACGGTACACTATAAGTCTGAAGAATATTGATCACTACATTATTATTTACAAGAATGTTTAAAGCACTATACTACCCAATATACGTAGAGTTATACGTGCGCTAAATCTATCCTTTGTGTATGTATATATATGAGGTGAGTTTCAAATCGATTGAAGTGAAATTTCTTTTCGAGCGAAAGAAAAAAGAAAAGAAAAAAGAAAAATCAAAGAATTATTTTACGACTAAAATTAGTTTTTTCTATTCTTCTTAGTTCTTAAGTAACTTCTTAAGTATTTTATTTCATATTTAACAATATTTATCATTAGATTTATACGTTTACAATATAAATATGTCATATCTAATCTAAAACAATAATATCTACTATTATTGCCTTATTATATTATATTATTGTACTTTAAAATGAAACTTTGAGTTTTAAATCAAAAATTATATATTTGTGCGTTCTTCGACCGTATTATGTCCGTATTGTTATAGACAGCGTTGCGAAACTTTTGCCAAGTTATTGAAAAAAAGGTTGTATTGTAATATTAATATGTATTATTTATTCCATCAATATGTATATATATATATATATATAGATCTTTAATATGTATATTGCGATTTCCCCAGTTGTATTACTGGTAACCTTGTCTTTACCACAGCTGTCAGTAAGAGTCAGTTTGGAGGAAATAAACGGGATACTCGCTTCTCTGGTGCCCGCTTCCGCGCGTGCTAGAGATTCATTTTTCACCGCAAACGGTTTGTCACAATTCCTGTGATCCGCGACATTACCATGCGACTGTTCTCTCACTGTTTCTTGGACTACCAAAAAATACGAAGAAACAGTTCTTGGTACAGCTGAAACAGTACAGCCGAGTAGTGGTGGAAACACCAGGCCAGTATTAGGAGGATGTTTGATCTAAATAAATTTGGTCCGTAAGACCGAAAACCTCATAAAAAGGCCACCCTTACCTATTTGGAATTCAAGAAACGTACGCAGGAATGTACTGCCAAGATGCGTCACGGCGTCGCGGATTATCATTTGTGGTTCATACTCCAAGACAGCTCTGGCTCGCTGACAAAGCATGCTATCCATTTGATATTATTTCGAGCTGATGGTCGACCATAGCGATCGACGAGGACAAGAAAAACATTTTGGCATCAATACGTGGATTTTCATCAAATTATTCGTACGCAATACGCGCTTTGCTCAGAGCTGCCAACAATACTGAAAATGGCCCTTATTATTTATTTATTTAATTCCTATATACAAATAGATTAATCAACAACTTAATCCGACTACGGGTATCTCCAATTTAACATATATGTTTAACAGAACACGAGAACATGTTTATATATGTCATAATAAGTGTGAGTGTTGTAATTTGTGATTATATTAGGGTGTGGAATGTAATCGTTCGTTTGGATATAAAATATTTAAATAAATAACTAATAATTTTGTCATTACAAATATTTTGGTTTAAAATAATTTATTAAAATAGGCATAATTAGGTTAATAACATTTCGACATTTCCATATTGGTTAGAAGAATGAGGCCAAAATCCTCGAAAGGCCCTGAATCACTGTGAAAACTTTTGCCTCAATGAGAAATTATTCCACGAAAGTAAAAAATTTTATTTATACAGGGTGAACTTAAAGTCAGCAGTATCCTTTTAAGGGGTCACTCAGGACCTAAAACTGATCAACTTTTGTTCAACAAGCTTTCCAGCGTACGTGCTGACAATTTATCATTTGCGGGGGTAAATCTGACGGCATGGCAGGAAGTGACTCCCCGACGCGCCGTCCGTCCGCTCGCTAGAAATACGCGAACAAATGTTGTCTATGGACCGAGGCCAAAGACAACCGAATCGAGCCCGTATAGTCCGCGACAGGAAAATAACAAAACCAAACGTGAACATTTGATTCACACAGCGCCAATCATTAATATACCTTCGGGGTAATATTAGAAAAGGACTGTCATTTGTCGCATGGTCTATTTATTTTATTTATTTATTGTACATAATTAATTTGATAAAGAAATAGAATTGTAGTAGTAGAAATCACAGTTACTAATTAATATGCACCGGGAGCGATTAGCACTGCTACATTTTGTGCCCTGCCTCTTTACTAGACTATGTCTGTACTAAGGAAGGCAGTGTTATATTGTGCTACAACTAAGAATGTCAAACCGTCAAACCCATAGAGAAATATGAAAATGTATGTAAGAAAATAAAAAAAAAAAATATAAATATATATATGACTTATATTTGATGATTGTTTTTTAATAGCGGCAAATCGCCTGAAAAGATCAATGACACAATCTTTGACAATATTGAAAAATTTTGAATAATTTTTTGATAAAGTATGTTTATGTTTATGTTTATGATATTACCTAAGAAATATAATAATGATGATGGCCACAAAACCGTTAAAACTATTTAGGAGAGGACGCTCTACTACAGTTGTAAGAAACTATCACTATGTTTTTTTAATTTTCTCTGTTTCTGTCTTAGAGGGGGGGGGGGGGGGTTAACAGTGCTTAGATATAAATGACGTCATGCGAAGAGTATACCAGACCACCAATGCTGTGCAGGTCTCATACAAGCACAAAGAATCAGCTTGTCCTGCTCGCGCTAACGTATAACAAATAGCGTTAAAACGAGTCAAATAATGCCAAAATGTATAGTTATATGCTACGCAATTTCTTCATGTGAGCACTTATCAGACAAACATTACTCTACATATCCAAATTGTATTCAATTGCTTTTAGTAATTCGCATTGCAAATTTAATCTTGATTTAACGCGTTTATCTTAAATTATTTTGTTTTTTGTGTCCAATTCTATTTTATTTATTTTTGATTACGTTGTCTATCTTATTCTGTAGGTATGCAAAGAAACTTTTACACCATTTTCCTTTCAGATCTTCTGACATATCAAACACACACACACATATTCCATGCACATAAAACACTATACATACAACCCAAGTATATGGTATTTTTTTTCTTTTAATGTATATTTTTTCCTCTAATTTTAATATTTAAACTATAGCTGCATAAAGTTCATAACCAAAATATTTTTTTTAGGTAGATACTAATAATATTATTAATTAATTTTATGTATTTTATGTGTTCTAATAATAAACAAATATTTCATATTACAAATAAATTTAGTATTTAAAATAAAACATTATTTCAGTGTTTATTTAATACCGTATTATGAATAGCGTATTCAGAATTTATTTTATGAAAATAAATATATTCGACATATTGGGAATGGGACTCCCATATTGGACATATTGGGAATGGGACATATTGGGGCAGGAAGAATGAAAGGGAAGGGGAGCAGTACTTTCTCGTCGTATTATAGCAAAAATAAACTTAATAATCTTTTAGGTAGCCAGTTTTCGTTGCGCTGACTGTATTGCCAACGCGTTTGCCCGGTCCAATGGGAGACCTAATTGACAGCTGATTATGATGAAAACGAAAATAATGTTTGCATGCAGCTGCTTTCTAATATCTTCGACGGAGTTTCAGTTTGTGCAGATATTTGAAGCCAAATAAAAGTTAGCGAAATGAAACTTTTGCGCTTTAGTTAACTTATGAAACTTGTCTTTTTTACAGAAAGGCGGCTGAATAGTCCAACGAGTACGCTGCTAAGGTTAAAAGTGACCACTAACCATAAAAGTAACCACGCGATGCCGTTTAGGCAGTGAGTTAAGCACAAAAATATATACTAGTAGAATTATAAGCCACTGTTTTAAGCTAAAATTGTATTATTATACGGTTTTTTTTATAAATATAAAACAAAACTGTACAATGTATTTTTTTTGCAGACAAAACATGTAAGAAACACGTAAAACATCTGTTTAGATATAATTATAATAAAATAAAGCTATTAGTGTTTTTTCTATAAATGAATAAACATGTAAACGCAAGACTGGTTACCTAAAATAACCTACAAATATAGGTAACCTAGGTAGGTAGGTATAGTTTACCTATTACATATAGGTAATTGCAGAATTTTAATTCGCTGTACGATAAATATGAAATTGGATGAGATAGGGGTAGAAAAAAGTCTTTGTTATAAATAAAATATATATTTAGATATAATGCGTGAGATCAAAAATCATCTGTCTAGTTTGATGGTTTTATAATATATAATAATATATAAAGATAAACAAGTTATTATTAAATTCAAATGATAATAATATTAAATCTTAGTTTACACCACCGGCAACAACATTCTTGTTGTAATCGTAAGAACGGTAGAAATTGTAATTGCCAACGGTGTAATCTTGACCAAGGTGATAGATGGAAACATCCTTCCAGTACATATTAGGCTGAAGATATAATGAGTTATACGAAATGTATCTGTCTAAAGGATATCCGAAAGCCCTGTCATCCAGGTAACGAGCACCGGTTCCTACACCACTGTAGTAGATTGGATTGTAGCCTGTACCGTATTCGAGCTTGGGTGAGATCCATGGAGATACTATAACATATAACTGGAAGGGGAAGCCACCGGCGGTACCTTTAGGTAAAAGCAGCCTTTGTGGAAAACCATTGTGCATCTCAGTCGTATCCAGGTACAAGTCCTTGCCTTCTTTGTAAGCGCCCATTATGAGCCTGTACAGCTCATAGGTTGTAGTGCGATCCTTGACTGTATGCCAGAAGTAACGCGAGTTACGGACGATGGTGTTCTTGCCAGGAACAAGCTTGTAGAGGAAGGTATCGAGTTCTACGAAGTCATAGTTAGCCTGGTCGAGATTGATGGTGTTTCCGTAGCTGTCATATTTGGGGCCCAAGAATATCCTGACCACGGAATCGACGTTCACGCTCGAGCTAATGTCGATCTTCACGTCGAAGGGCTTGTGGTTGAGACGAGGTTGACGAGCATAGAACGACTTGTATTTACTGCCAGCGGTGAGTTCATCCTTGGACAGGTAGACGCCGTTGGTGATGTCCCATTCGTATGTGTCGAAGTAGGTGACCAGTTGGTCGACGTTGACGTTGTCAATGGTTACTCCATCAAAGAACAGCTCCCTTTGTGTGTAAGATGGGACGTAACGCTTGTAAGAGATGAAGTAGCGAACGATACGCTTGTACAGTTGCCAGAATACTGGATCACGCAGAGAGGTTTCATATTGTTCCAAGACGGATGGAGCAACATAGTAGCTAAAAAAGTTAATAAAACATCTTTTTAATTTTATCGGCATACATAAAACATTTTTGAGTTAATTTTATCGGCATACATAATACAATAATTTTTAAAAGCATTACAAATGACTTACTCATTAATGGGATCGCGAGATGTTCCTAGAAGAACACGTGCAATGATTTCGTAGTATCTGTACAACTGCGTGTTAACATTGTCCATAATATCAGGAGTTTGTTGAATCAGTTGTCCAATGATATCGATCGTTTGAGGATTTTTCATATCGTATTTGGTACCGTCTTTCTGAAATACATAATTCGAAATAAATAATAGTATGCTAAGTCAATACATTTTATGTATAGTTTGTAAATCATTAGATGTCTTTACAATACAATCTTTCAATTTGTATTTGAATAAAATACATGTTTTAAAAATGTGTTTAATAGAAACTCTGTAATTCCTAAATACAGAAGATTGAGTGGCTATAGAAATAGAAGATATTAAAATATCATAAAAAAATATTTATAATATCTTACCAGGATAATGTATCCGCTAGAGATGGTGTCCATCATTAATGATTCCAGGTATTCAACATCTTGAAGATCCCAAATGTTCTCATCGTTTTGCAGATTAAAATCATTACTTCGGACAGGGAATTCGAGGCCATTATGGTATTTCAGAGATGGGTAGTACCCAGTCTTTACAGGCCAGCGCCAAGAGAAGTTGGGGATGCTACCGAGGTCATTGGTGAGTCTCTCAAGGTAGTAACGGGCCAAAAGCTGCTGGTGAACGTAGTAGTACAACTCTCCGCGCCTATCGTCTATGAGACCATATTGTTGGCCTCCCATCCAGAATGGATAATCCGTATGGAAATAGTAGTAATAGGAGTTCAGACCGATGTCTTCGGTAAAGTAGGAGAGCCTCTGTTCACGGTTGTACTGCACATACCAGCCTGAATAGTTCGCATTCAAAATGTATGCGTTTTCCTTGACATCGACGAAGTACTTCGCATTTCCTGGATTGACGATTCCGTTTTGCATTTTAATGCGGTTTGCGGCGTCGATAATATAATTGCTGACGAAGTAGTAAGGGTAGATCTCGTAGATTGGTGGAAGGACGATTCCCCAAGTGTCCTTGCGATGAAGGACAGCGACTGTGAAGGAGTAAACGAACAATCCCGGGTTGACGTTCTGACGAGCCCATGCTGCGACCCTGTAGAAAGTCTCGAAGTTTTTGGCGTAATAGAATACGTGGAAGAGAGCGATCGCCTCGACTCGTTGCTTTTCGTAGAAGATAGAGAAGATATTCCCCTGCGGTAGTAGTCCTTGACTGTACAGCATCCAGAATTCCTTGACTGCTTTAACGTTCTGAAATTGGACGCCTTTTTTGAGTAATTAATAATATAAAAGAAGGTAACAAAGAGCGATCAATGTTATGATCAATAGTTTTGAGCAAATAATTCGAAATCAAGATATGTATCCTTTTCATGCATTTGGATTTGCAGCCAAATGAGGTTTATATTATGTGATGCTTAAAAGATCATTTTATAAATAATGTTCTGTTTTTAGTTTAGATGCTATAAGTATATATCATATGCATTTGAATTAGTTTAGATGAATAGTAGCATAGATTCTTTATACAGGTAGTTTACCAACTTTTTTAAAATTGGACTTAAATGGAACAAATATGGTATTAGGGATGGCTAAACGAAAATGCCTTTGTTAAAAGTCTTAATCATAGATGATTTCTCCAAATAATATTTAAATCACTCTAATTGTATTATAAGTTAATAAAACTACGAAGAAGTTGCTGTCTATGTAATTAATCATAACAAAAAGAATTCTTAGCATTCTTGATAATATAGGTTTTAATATTTACTATCTAGATTGCATATTTTACGGTCACAACATTGTTGTATCATCATCTAGGCTTGGAAAAAATTGACGCCCTTACAGAACGATAGGTTGTAAGGCCGTGGTTGGGCTGGTCATCGATTTTTTTTATGGTATTTAAGCATGATGATAATTTCCTGTTACTTGTTAATAATGTATTATTTAGACTTTTTCGTAACAATATTCCGCCTCCGAATTTTGCCGCTCCCAAAACTCAGCCTAGTGGGAAATCCGCCCTATGGTTGTATTGTAGGTAATCTTACAATTCAGTTTAACCTTTTACAGCCTATTTACAAATGACTGAGTGGTTATTTTGCACTCGCATGGCAAAAAATCAATGCAGGTATTCGTCGCTCCACTTACAGTATAATTATCGAGGTCGCTCTCAAAGCGATAGTCGTTCGCTAGCTGGGTGATTTCTGGGTAGCTGCTCAGTTGCGTGACATGGTTCAATAGCTGAAACACCCATTTTTGACGGTAGAGAAAATCCTTATCCGCTGAAAAACACAACACGTACTTCTTTAATAATAAGTCTGAAGAAAAATATTCTTTGTACACAAAAAATATATCAGAAAGGTCCCTACATATATTTTTATGGCTACCTACATAAATACTTAAATAAATTGAATTAATTATTCAAACAATACAATTGTTATGACAGGTCATTATTTTTGGGCCCTACTCAACCAGGCCAAATGTGCCTGACCTAGAGTCAGAGGAGATGGTAGTAATAAAGCATTTAAAATGGTATGACTATGCGCGGATTCGCACCCACGACCTTTGGGTCAATGGTCCAAAGCCTTAACAACTAGACTACCACGAAGTATTAATAAAATGTATGGTTTCTTCGAAAGTAGCTATTTTTACTGTTTGAAATTACTTTTTAGCTTCTATAAATTCATGAATAAGAAGCTACTATCCCGTACTTTGGTCCGTCCGTTGCAACATTCAACTCGAAAAGTACAAATGCGAAAGAGTTGAATTTTTATAAATTGATGCTCTTGAGAAACATAGACCATAGACGTTTAGATTATTACATAGTAGGCTGACCGAATATATCTATATTAAAATCAACAAATTTTTAGTACTAATTTATGAACCATTGACAGTTCGATAGAGCTCTCAAATATCATATTCGAATTTCAATAATATGACAGCACGCATTAAAAAACCACATGGCCACTTAAAATTAATACAGACTCATGCATGTCTGCTATTCAAAATATGTAAAAGAATGTTCAGTGTTAAGTTATAACAATTGTTATTACTATAAATAATTGCAATTGAAATATGTTTTGTCTGTGATGTTTCATTACAAATTTTGACGTTCGATGACAACATTTATAAAAAAAATATACCTATAATGGTATTAAAATTACTATTGTATGTTTTTTTTTAATCTAATGGGACCTAAAAAATATCCCACTCTATGGCCACCCAAAATGCACATCGAGTGGGCTAAAAGTGCTACAGGCAATAATAGTTTTTATTAAAGATTTCTGTTTTTTTTTGTTCGATATAGCATAAAATCTTTTGATATTCCCAGCTACTTTTTTTGAATGTTATTTGATCTTATTTGATTTTACAGTTTACAAAAACCGGAGGATGTAATGCAAAAAATATTATAATATAGCGTACCAATTTGACGATCCTTGTACGAGGGTACGATGCTCACAGCAGCAGCCAAGCCCAAGCAGGTCAGTAGGACAGTAAGACCCCTCATGGCGAGATGCTCCTTCTAGCAAGTCACCTTTGAGACTGTACCGATGTGGGGGCGGGCGGGTCTTTTATAGCGATTCTCATTTTCATAGACAAGGTCAAAGTCGGAGCGAATGAACCGACCTTTGCAATAAAAAAATATCGAATTTGCCCTAGGTCATGTTTGTCTGACAATTGCATTTCTCGCGAGATATCGCCGAACCATTAACAAAATAATGCCCTCAATTTATTTTTATCTAACAGCCAACACGTATAAACATTTAAAATCAATAAAAAAAATGTTTTTTCTATACTGTTTATTTTTTAGTACCCAGGATAAAAAATAATCCCTTGATCCTAATAATAGGCGATAGATTCTTGACTATTCAATTCTGATATTTCGTTATTTTGTAATATTCTCATTACTTATGTGTTTGTAAATAATGTATTTGACTGCAGTGCTATAGGTTAAAAAAAAAATAGTCGGTTACTCAAACTAACAAATGACTAAAATTTAACGCTAGACCGCATACAGTAAAAAAAAATATCGAATTTTATTTGTAATAATAAATATACATTTTGTAATATGTAATATACAATATATATACATATACATACAATAAATATACATACAATAAATATTTTGAAAATGTTTCTTGCGATAGAATTTTTTTAAGTATGATCTCATTTAGGTTAAGTTAAAAGTCATAAAAATTAATAATAACTAATTTTTCCCTTCATAATGTTTTCTTGTCGGATTGATCAATATTAATACGATTAATATATAGAAAATTTACAAGTGCAGCAAGTATTGCTAGGTACTTCAAAATTATTAAAATAAAAAAATATTATAAAATATTAAAGTAAAATTATTAAAATATTAAATTATAAAATAGTATTTCAAAATTACTGCTATGAAGCAGTTATTTTGAAAATAAAAAATTAAAAAATATTAAATTAAAGTTGACTTCAAAATAATAAAAAAAAAACAAACTAGGAAATAAAATAATAAACTTATCAACAAACAATAAATAAACCGATCCACTAAAACATTGACATCGGAAAGATATGATTATACTGAATATTTTATTTTACAATTCGGAATTTTACGTGTATATTTATTATTAAAATTTTGAAACGTTGATTTGTGAATTTATTTATCTGAGGACAGCTCTCTTTGAAAGGATGAGGAACTGAGCTGATCTGGAGTCCCCACTTCGGTTTGAAGACCTGCTTATTTGTTTCTTGTGGGAAACTCTTAGGACCCAAACTTCTCGCACTGCAGTGACCTCACCTGATGAAGACATTCTTTCTGGCCGTATGAGATCTATAACTTTCATTTGTTTTATCTATCTTTATTTAATTTTGTAGTTAATTATTTTACTTTTGTTTTTGTTTTTTTAATACTATGTATTTTTTATATTTATTTATTTATTATCTAAATTCCTCGTGGCATTATGATGGTTGTATAGGCAGGAGACCTATTATTTTTAATTATTTTATTTTATTTTTAATCCGGACGGTTATGGTAATCCGAACAAAGTTTGTCTAGAAGGAATATTAATTTTAGAGGCCTTTTAATTAATGAGAATTATTTTCGTATTTCATTATTTTTTTTTGTTTTAAATACTCGTATATTGATCATCATTAGTGGCTTTATCATATTGTATCGTTTTTTATAAAATAAGATATAAGATATAAGATTTTAACTTCTATACATAGAAGTCTTCTGTTAGTAGATAGGCTTCTTTTAGATTTTAAGATTTATATATAAGATTTTAGCTTCTATACATTTATGTATAAGAAGCTACTATACCCGCTCTCTGACCGTCTATCCGTCTATCTGTTGAATCTTTCAACCCGAAAAGTTCAAATGTGGAAGGTCAAAAAATTAATATATGAAACATAAAAAGTTCGATAAAAAGCTGTAGTATCATATTCTAATTTCAAAAATACGTCAGAAACTTGAGGACCTATTGGTTATTACTAACCAGTTAAAATTATTACAAAGTCATATATGTACGCAAATAGAAAAATGTAAAAGAATGTTCAATGCAACATTAAAATTATTACAAATTGAAATATTATGTCCGTGTTATAGCAACCCGTCAAAAAACTAATATTGTATGATGCCATTGTATGTTTTTTATGTTAATCTACTAACACCTAAAAATAATCCACTGTTGCGTCTATGGTCATCCAAAAAGCACATCGAATGGGCTAAAAGTGTCGCAGGCATAAGTGGAAATAGGAAATGAAGCAATCCATCACAAGTACCACAGGCGCGAGTATATAGGCTGAAGGAGAAAATGCCGTTAAAGACGCCTCTAGGGTCTAGCTGTAAGACTTCAGGTTGTAGTTAAATAATTTACTACTAAACAATGTATAGAAGCAGTTAGTATTATATGATAGCTACACGGTGTTGAAACCTTTCTTGCTTTATTATTACCCTATTGAGATGGGATGGTATCACTTTAAATCGATTCAGGATGGTAGTTTTTATGCCTAAGAGATATTCAAAGTTTTTTTTGTCCATGCGATGACTTCTCTTGTTGCAAATCAACAATAGAAGTATTTTTTTTGTGGATAAATATAGTTTCAAAGTTGATGTTTTCAAGAAACCCAACTGATTAATATCCAAAGAATTTACGATTATGAGCATTATAATATATTGGGGGGTTATATTATAATGACCTTCATTTTGTAATTATTAATAACTAGTGGTCGCCCAGTTGTCGAAATTCGACCGTAGTTCGACAATAGTTTTTGTTTCAGCTTTAATCCTTATTTTAGTTACGGATGGTGTTTTTATTTCTACCAGTGGTGGGAAATTCGACCGTAATTCGTTAAACTTTTAAGTTTGAGCGTTATTGAGGTTCTTATACCTCTATAATGAGGTGAATATACCTCTTTAATCAATGCATATATTTTTTTTAGATTTGGCTCTATTACGTCAGCTGCGAGCTGACGTAGCCAAATACGTCATTAGCGTGTGTTGTTTACCTTAATTCCCCGCAATATCTATGAAATGTAAAACTTAATGTTAGTAATAAAACATAAAAACACAATTACAGCTTGTATTTGTATTTATTTTTTATACAATTTTTTTTTTGTAAGTTTTATTTTTTTTATGTAAAAGGAAACGACATTACTCACTCATAGAAGTATGAGTTGGCATTAATAATTATTTTTGCCTTGACATTACTAAATTGACATTGGCAGGAACATTTGAAGTCACACAAAATTCACAGCTCGAAACTCATTTTGTTAATCATCTGTCAATCTGTTAGTAACTAGTATGAACGTTTTATTTCTATTTAATTTAATGTCTTTGTAACACAAATTATAGATAAATTTTATCTTTCTGCACTCCTCAATATAAATTTTAACTATGCGCAATACGCTTAAAAAGGGGTACAAAGTTTCTCTTCGCGTATTAATATATAGATGAGGGTTTCAATCTTAAAACAAGAACAACTCTTTGTACCTTTGCTTATTAGACATTGCTTTGTAATCAATAGAAAGTTAATGTTAATTTCGTTGTTATAATAAATATTAATTATTATCTATTCAGACCCGGGCATTGCTCCGGATGCCTCTGGGTTGAGAGCCAGTCAGCCTTGCGGTATCCTTATTAAACCATATCTGCTCGCTTTTTCAAAGTAGTGTGTTCAGGCGGGTAAGGCATCAATCGCTTTTCTAATACCTCGGTACGGCATAAATCGCTTTTCTAATGACGGGTACGGCATCATTATCCTAAATTGAAATAAAATAGAGAGTTATTATTTAGTGTTGGATAATATGTTAAAAGCATTTCTGAGCCTACCGTATTTTAGATTATAAATATTTTCTATTATTTATGTTATTTTTTTTAAACCTTATTATTATTTTTTTACAAAACACCTTTACATTTCCCCACAAAGACGGTGCCTTTTCTGTTGGTGAAAAAAAAACATTCTATGTTACAGTATAAAAGGTTCAAAAGGGTTACATCAATAAGAAAAAGGAAAAACAAAAAATTATATAATAATATGCAAAAGCAAAAAAATAGATAACAACCAAAAGTAAAAAGTAAAAACCTATCAAAAGCAAAGTTAAAGAAAAAAATAAAAATAGACAAAGAATTTATTTTTATATTTATATATATATATATATATATATATATATATGTGTGTTTTCGTAGATCTATAGCCTAAACTTACTTAACTAACCTACTCTCTTTCCAACTCAAGCAGATAGAGAGGGAGCAGATATACACTTTTTTATATACCTTTTTCAGATTTTTTTTCTTTTATATTTATCTTTATCTTTTCTTTAACCTTCTATTTAGGTACATTGGAAACATTCTTATTCATATACTCGTTAAAAAGAGTAGGTATAAGAAAACCAAGAGTGCGTTTGCCGTAATAATTTTTATACCTAGGTACCACTAACAAGCCTCTACTTTTTTGTCGGGTGGTCAACTGGTGCCCTATGGGTACCTTGAAAGATCCGCTATTGAAGTGATCGAGTAATATTTTATAATGAGCTATATATTTAGCAGGTAACACCTTACAGTCTCATTTTATCACAGATCAAAGATATACGAACTCCCCAGTTTAGGCTTTTGTCTACAGTTAGACCTGGGTACTTATGGCTATCGACTACTTGAAGGTAACTACAGTCGCAACTACTCCCTGGTGAATGCAGGCAGCTGTTTGAGTGCACCTTAATATTGACCTTCCCATGTTTATTTTGAGGGGAAGTGATGTTAATTTATATTAGGTATGCTCATTTGATATAGCGTTAATATTTTTTAATAGGGAAAAAGTCGAGCTTTAAAAATATTTCTTTTTCTTAAAATATAGGCCTGTATTTGTGGTAGCTGCTACTTAATATATTTTGGCAATAGTTTACAATTTTTTTTAGGTATTCAGGCTTTACATTTTTTTTATTATATTTTCTACTATTTATTATTTTTAATTATTTTTTAATATCGCATGTATGTTCTTGCGTATATTAAATTTAACCTATATTATATTTTTGGTGTATTTGGTATTGAATATCATTCAATCGCTTTTGTCTTTTCATAAAAATATAACTTTATTGCATTTCTAAAACGAAATCATTTTCAATGGTGCCGGGGTCGAAAACAACGATTCTAACGTCGTATCACTAATCCTTTAAACAATATATTTTTAATTATTCAACTGTCAGATTTGTTTTATTGAGGTTAGGATTGGTTTTCTTTGCACGGCCTTGGTTGTTTGTTTGAGAATTTTTTCATTATTTTGTGCTAAAAATGAAATGATTGGCAATGAATTTATAAAGTTAAACAACAGTAGAATGAGATAAGTCATTATTATGTAAATATACGAGTATACGAGTAAAATGTTTATTCTTGTATCATTTTCGTTTTTTTAATTAACAAAATAAACAAAAATGCATAGCATTTCCTGTATTATTTTAATAACTAATTCAACAACTTTCAATTTAATCAAATGACAAAAACTATAACATTAATCAACAATTACATTTAACACCATTGATAATAATTGATGATTATAAAAAACAATGTTTTTGCAATAAGCCCTTGCTAGCACATATTTAAAATTATAGTAATAATGAATTTCAGAATTGAAAAATGATTTTTTAATTTTTGCCGAAGAGATTTATTAAATTAAAATTAAATCATTTTGAAGGACATAAACAGTTCAAATAAAAGCCATCATTATAAATAAAATATATATATTTAAAAAGAAATGTTGTATTTGATCAACAGTTATCTTTTAGTTGGGTCTTTATAATATAAATAATATATAAAAAATAAAAAAAATATATATTAATGTCAAATTTTAACCATTATAAAGTATTTAAAATTAAAAACTTTATTACAACCCATTGACTACCACTTTCTTTTTATAATTATAAGAGCTGTAAAAATTATAATTGCCAACGGTGTAATCTTGACCAAGGTGATAGATGGAAACATCCTTCCAGTACATATTAGGCTGAAGATATAATGAGTTATACGAAATGTATCTGTCTAAAGGATATCCGAAAGCCCTGTCATCCAGGTAACGAGCACCGGTTCCTACACCACTGTAGTAGATTGGATTGTAGCCTGTACCGTATTCGAGCTTGGGTGAGATCCATGGAGATACTATAACATATAACTGGAAGGGGAAGCCACCGGCGGTACCTTTAGGTAAAAGCAGCCTTTGTGGAAAACCATTGTGCATCTCAGTCGTATCCAGGTACAAGTCCTTGCCTTCTTTGTAAGCGCCCATTATGAGCCTGTACAGCTCATAGGTTGTAGTGCGATCCTTGACTGTATGCCAGAAGTAACGCGAGTTACGGACGATGGTGTTCTTGCCAGGAACAAGCTTGTAGAGGAAGGTATCGAGTTCTACGAAGTCATAGTTAGCCTGGTCGAGATTGATGGTGTTTCCGTAGCTGTCATATTTGGGGCCCAAGAATATCCTGACCACGGAATCGACGTTCACGCTCGAGCTAATGTCGATCTTCACGTCGAAGGGCTTGTGGTTGAGACGAGGTTGACGAGCATAGAACGACTTGTATTTACTGCCAGCGGTGAGTTCATCCTTGGACAGGTAGACGCCGTTGGTGATGTCCCATTCGTATGTGTCGAAGTAGGTGACCAGTTGGTCGACGTTGACGTTGTCAATGGTTACTCCATCAAAGAACAGCTCCCTTTGTGTGTAAGATGGGACGTAACGCTTGTAAGAGATGAAGTAGCGAACGATACGCTTGTACAGTTGCCAGAATACTGGATCACGCAGAGAGGTTTCATATTGTTCCAAGACGGATGGAGCAACATAGTAGCTAAAAAAGTTAATAAAACATCTTTTTAATTTTATCGGCATACATAAAACATTTTTGAGTTAATTTTATCGGCATACATAATACAATAATTTTTAAAAGCATTACAAATGACTTACTCATTAATGGGATCGCGAGATGTTCCTAGAAGAACACGTGCAATGATTTCGTAGTATCTGTACAACTGCGTGTTAACATTGTCCATAATATCAGGAGTTTGTTGAATCAGTTGTCCAATGATATCGATCGTTTGAGGATTTTTCATATCGTATTTGGTACCGTCTTTCTGAAATACATAATTCGAAATAAATAATAGTATGCTAAGTCAATACATTTTATGTATAGTTTGTAAATCATTAGATGTCTTTACAATACAATCTTTCAATTTGTATTTGAATAAAATACATGTTTTAAAAATGTGTTTAATAGAAACTCTGTAATTCCTAAATACAGAAGATTGAGTGGCTATAGAAATAGAAGATATTAAAATATCATAAAAAAATATTTATAATATCTTACCAGGATAATGTATCCGCTAGAGATGGTGTCCATCATTAATGATTCCAGGTATTCAACATCTTGAAGATCCCAAATGTTCTCATCGTTTTGCAGATTAAAATCATTACTTCGGACAGGGAATTCGAGGCCATTATGGTATTTCAGAGATGGGTAGTACCCAGTCTTTACAGGCCAGCGCCAAGAGAAGTTGGGGATGCTACCGAGGTCATTGGTGAGTCTCTCAAGGTAGTAACGGGCCAAAAGCTGCTGGTGAACGTAGTAGTACAACTCTCCGCGCCTATCGTCTATGAGACCATATTGTTGGCCTCCCATCCAGAATGGATAATCCGTATGGAAATAGTAGTAATAGGAGTTCAGACCGATGTCTTCGGTAAAGTAGGAGAGCCTCTGTTCACGGTTGTACTGCACATACCAGCCTGAATAGTTCGCATTCAAAATGTATGCGTTTTCCTTGACATCGACGAAGTACTTCGCATTTCCTGGATTGACGATTCCGTTTTGCATTTTAATGCGGTTTGCGGCGTCGATAATATAATTGCTGACGAAGTAGTAAGGGTAGATCTCGTAGATTGGTGGAAGGACGATTCCCCAAGTGTCCTTGCGATGAAGGACAGCGACTGTGAAGGAGTAAACGAACAATCCCGGGTTGACGTTCTGACGAGCCCATGCTGCGACCCTGTAGAAAGTCTCGAAGTTTTTGGCGTAATAGAATACGTGGAAGAGAGCGATCGCCTCGACTCGTTGCTTTTCGTAGAAGATAGAGAAGATATTCCCCTGCGGTAGTAGTCCTTGACTGTACAGCATCCAGAATTCCTTGACTGCTTTAACGTTCTGAAATTGGACGCCTTTTTTGAGTAATTAATAATATAAAAGAAGGTAACAAAGAGCGATCAATGTTATGATCAATAGTTTTGAGCAAATAATTCGAAATCAAGATATGTATCCTTTTCATGCATTTGGATTTGCAGCCAAATGAGGTTTATATTATGTGATGCTTAAAAGATCATTTTATAAATAATGTTCTGTTTTTAGTTTAGATGCTATAAGTATATATCATATGCATTTGAATTAGTTTAGATGAATAGTAGCATAGATTCTTTATACAGGTAGTTTACCAACTTTTTTAAAATTGGACTTAAATGGAACAAATATGGTATTAGGGATGGCTAAACGAAAATGCCTTTGTTAAAAGTCTTAATCATAGATGATTTCTCCAAATAATATTTAAATCACTCTAATTGTATTATAAGTTAATAAAACTACGAAGAAGTTGCTGTCTATGTAATTAATCATAACAAAAAGAATTCTTAGCATTCTTGATAATATAGGTTTTAATATTTACTATCTAGATTGCATATTTTACGGTCACAACATTGTTGTATCATCATCTAGGCTTGGAAAAAATTGACGCCCTTACAGAACGATAGGTTGTAAGGCCGTGGTTGGGCTGGTCATCGATTTTTTTTATGGTATTTAAGCATGATGATAATTTCCTGTTACTTGTTAATAATGTATTATTTAGACTTTTTCGTAACAATATTCCGCCTCCGAATTTTGCCGCTCCCAAAACTCAGCCTAGTGGGAAATCCGCCCTATGGTTGTATTGTAGGTAATCTTACAATTCAGTTTAACCTTTTACAGCCTATTTACAAATGACTGAGTGGTTATTTTGCACTCGCATGGCAAAAAATCAATGCAGGTATTCGTCGCTCCACTTACAGTATAATTATCGAGGTCGCTCTCAAAGCGATAGTCGTTCGCTAGCTGGGTGATTTCTGGGTAGCTGCTCAGTTGCGTGACATGGTTCAATAGCTGAAACACCCATTTTTGACGGTAGAGAAAATCCTTATCCGCTGAAAAACACAACACGTACTTCTTTAATAATAAGTCTGAAGAAAAATATTCTTTGTACACAAAAAATATATCAGAAAGGTCCCTACATATATTTTTATGGCTACCTACATAAATACTTAAATAAATTGAATTAATTATTCAAACAATACAATTGTTATGACAGGTCATTATTTTTGGGCCCTACTCAACCAGGCCAAATGTGCCTGACCTAGAGTCAGAGGAGATGGTAGTAATAAAGCATTTAAAATGGTATGACTATGCGCGGATTCGCACCCACGACCTTTGGGTCAATGGTCCAAAGCCTTAACAACTAGACTACCACGAAGTATTAATAAAATGTATGGTTTCTTCGAAAGTAGCTATTTTTACTGTTTGAAATTACTTTTTAGCTTCTATAAATTCATGAATAAGAAGCTACTATCCCGTACTTTGGTCCGTCCGTTGCAACATTCAACTCGAAAAGTACAAATGCGAAAGAGTTGAATTTTTATAAATTGATGCTCTTGAGAAACATAGACCATAGACGTTTAGATTATTACATAGTAGGCTGACCGAATATATCTATATTAAAATCAACAAATTTTTAGTACTAATTTATGAACCATTGACAGTTCGATAGAGCTCTCAAATATCATATTCGAATTTCAATAATATGACAGCACGCATTAAAAAACCACATGGCCACTTAAAATTAATACAGACTCATGCATGTCTGCTATTCAAAATATGTAAAAGAATGTTCAGTGTTAAGTTATAACAATTGTTATTACTATAAATAATTGCAATTGAAATATGTTTTGTCTGTGATGTTTCATTACAAATTTTGACGTTCGATGACAACATTTATAAAAAAAATATACCTATAATGGTATTAAAATTACTATTGTATGTTTTTTTTTAATCTAATGGGACCTAAAAAATATCCCACTCTATGGCCACCCAAAATGCACATCGAGTGGGCTAAAAGTGCTACAGGCAATAATAGTTTTTATTAAAGATTTCTGTTTTTTTTTGTTCGATATAGCATAAAATCTTTTGATATTCCCAGCTACTTTTTTTGAATGTTATTTGATCTTATTTGATTTTACAGTTTACAAAAACCGGAGGATGTAATGCAAAAAATATTATAATATAGCGTACCAATTTGACGATCCTTGTACGAGGGTACGATGCTCACAGCAGCAGCCAAGCCCAAGCAGGTCAGTAGGACAGTAAGACCCCTCATGGCGAGATGCTCTTTCTAGCAAGTCACCTTTGAGACTGTACCGATGTGGGGGCGGGCGGGTCTTTTATAGCGATTCTCATTTTCATAGACAAGGTCAAAGTCGGAGCGAATGAACCGACCTTTGCAATAAAAAAATATCGAATTTGCCCTAGGTCATGTTTGTCTGACAATTGCATTTCTCGCGAGATATCGCCGAACCATTAACAAAATAATGCCCTCAATTTATTTTTATCTAACAGCCAACACGTATAAACATTTAAAATCAATAAAAAAAATGTTTTTTCTATACTGTTTATTTTTTAGTACCCAGGATAAAAAATAATCCCTTGATCCTAATAATAGGCGATAGATTCTTGACTATTCAATTCTGATATTTCGTTATTTTGTAATATTCTCATTACTTATGTGTTTGTAAATAATGTATTTGACTGCAGTGCTATAGGTTAAAAAAAAAATAGTCGGTTACTCAAACTAACAAATGACTAAAATTTAACGCTAGACCGCATACAGTAAAAAAAAATATCGAATTTTATTTGTAATAATAAATATACATTTTGTAATATGTAATATACAATATATATACATATACATACAATAAATATACATACAATAAATATTTTGAAAATGTTTCTTGCGATAGAATTTTTTTAAGTATGATCTCATTTAGGTTAAGTTAAAAGTCATAAAAATTAATAATAACTAATTTTTCCCTTCATAATGTTTTCTTGTCGGATTGATCAATATTAATACGATTAATATATAGAAAATTTACAAGTGCAGCAAGTATTGCTAGGTACTTCAAAATTATTAAAATAAAAAAATATTATAAAATATTAAAGTAAAATTATTAAAATATTAAATTATAAAATAGTATTTCAAAATTACTGCTATGAAGCAGTTATTTTGAAAATAAAAAATTAAAAAATATTAAATAAAAGTTGACTTCAAAATAATAAAAAAAAAACAAACTAGGAAATAAAATAATAAACTTATCAACAAACAATAAATAAACCGATCCACTAAAACATTGACATCGGAAAGATATGATTATACTGAATATTTTATTTTACAATTCGGAATTTTACGTGTATATTTATTATTAAAATTTTGAAACGTTGATTTGTGAATTTATTTATCTGAGGACAGCTCTCTTTGAAAGGATGAGGAACTGAGCTGATCTGGAGTCCCCACTTCGGTTTGAAGACCTGCTTATTTGTTTCTTGTGGGAAACTCTTAGGACCCAAACTTCTCGCACTGCAGTGACCTCACCTGATGAAGACATTCTTTCTGGCCGTATGAGATCTATAACTTTCATTTGTTTTATCTATCTTTATTTAATTTTGTAGTTAATTATTTTACTTTTGTTTTTGTTTTTTTAATACTATGTATTTTTTATATTTATTTATTTATTATCTAAATTCCTCGTGGCATTATGATGGTTGTATAGGCAGGAGACCTATTATTTTTAATTATTTTATTTTATTTTTAATCCGGACGGTTATGGTAATCCGAACAAAGTTTGTCTAGAAGGAATATTAATTTTAGAGGCCTTTTAATTAATGAGAATTATTTTCGTATTTCATTATTTTTTTTTGTTTTAAATACTCGTATATTGATCATCATTAGTGGCTTTATCATATTGTATCGTTTTTTATAAAATAAGATATAAGATATAAGATTTTAACTTCTATACATAGAAGTCTTCTGTTAGTAGATAGGCTTCTTTTAGATTTTAAGATTTATATATAAGATTTTAGCTTCTATACATTTATGTATAAGAAGCTACTATACCCGCTCTCTGACCGTCTATCCGTCTATCTGTTGAATCTTTCAACCCGAAAAGTTCAAATGTGGAAGGTCAAAAAATTAATATATGAAACATAAAAAGTTCGATAAAAAGCTGTAGTATCATATTCTAATTTCAAAAATACGTCAGAAACTTGAGGACCTATTGGTTATTACTAACCAGTTAAAATTATTACAAAGTCATATATGTACGCAAATAGAAAAATGTAAAAGAATGTTCAATGCAACATTAAAATTATTACAAATTGAAATATTATGTCCGTGTTATAGCAACCCGTCAAAAAACTAATATTGTATGATGCCATTGTATGTTTTTTATGTTAATCTACTAACACCTAAAAATAATCCACTGTTGCGTCTATGGTCATCCAAAAAGCACATCGAATGGGCTAAAAGTGTCGCAGGCATAAGTGGAAATAGGAAATGAAGCAATCCATCACAAGTACCACAGGCGCGAGTATATAGGCTGAAGGAGAAAATGCCGTTAAAGACGCCTCTAGGGTCTAGCTGTAAGACTTCAGGTTGTAGTTAAATAATTTACTACTAAACAATGTATAGAAGCAGTTAGTATTATATGATAGCTACACGGTGTTGAAACCTTTCTTGCTTTATTATTACCCTATTGAGATGGGATGGTATCACTTTAAATCGATTCAGGATGGTAGTTTTTATGCCTAAGAGATATTCAAAGTTTTTTTTGTCCATGCGATGACTTCTCTTGTTGCAAATCAACAATAGAAGTATTTTTTTTGTGGATAAATATAGTTTCAAAGTTGATGTTTTCAAGAAACCCAACTGATTAATATCCAAAGAATTTACGATTATGAGCATTATAATATATTGGGGGGTTATATTATAATGACCTTCATTTTGTAATTATTAATAACTAGTGGTCGCCCAGTTGTCGAAATTCGACCGTAGTTCGACAATAGTTTTTGTTTCAGCTTTAATCCTTATTTTAGTTACGGATGGTGTTTTTATTTCTACCAGTGGTGGGAAATTCGACCGTAATTCGTTAAACTTTTAAGTTTGAGCGTTATTGAGGTTCTTATACCTCTATAATGAGGTGAATATACCTCTTTAATCAATGCATATATTTTTTTTAGATTTGGCTCTATTACGTCAGCTGCGAGCTGACGTAGCCAAATACGTCATTAGCGTGTGTTGTTTACCTTAATTCCCCGCAATATCTATGAAATGTAAAACTTAATGTTAGTAATAAAACATAAAAACACAATTACAGCTTGTATTTGTATTTATTTTTTATACAATTTTTTTTTTGTAAGTTTTATTTTTTTTATGTAAAAGGAAACGACATTACTCACTCATAGAAGTATGAGTTGGCATTAATAATTATTTTTGCCTTGACATTACTAAATTGACATTGGCAGGAACATTTGAAGTCACACAAAATTCACAGCTCGAAACTCATTTTGTTAATCATCTGTCAATCTGTTAGTAACTAGTATGAACGTTTTATTTCTATTTAATTTAATGTCTTTGTAACACAAATTATAGATAAATTTTATCTTTCTGCACTCCTCAATATAAATTTTAACTATGCGCAATACGCTTAAAAAGGGGTACAAAGTTTCTCTTCGCGTATTAATATATAGATGAGGGTTTCAATCTTAAAACAAGAACAACTCTTTGTACCTTTGCTTATTAGACATTGCTTTGTAATCAATAGAAAGTTAATGTTAATTTCGTTGTTATAATAAATATTAATTATTATCTATTCAGACCCGGGCATTGCTCCGGATGCCTCTGGGTTGAGAGCCAGTCAGCCTTGCGGTATCCTTATTAAACCATATCTGCTCGCTTTTTCAAAGTAGTGTGTTCAGGCGGGTAAGGCATCAATCGCTTTTCTAATACCTCGGTACGGCATAAATCGCTTTTCTAATGACGGGTACGGCATCATTATCCTAAATTGAAATAAAATAGAGAGTTATTATTTAGTGTTGGATAATATGTTAAAAGCATTTCTGAGCCTACCGTATTTTAGATTATAAATATTTTCTATTATTTATGTTATTTTTTTTTAAACCTTATTATTATTTTTTTACAAAACACCTTTACATTTCCCCACAAAGACGGTGCCTTTTCTGTTGGTGAAAAAAAAACATTCTATGTTACAGTATAAAAGGTTCAAAAGGGTTACATCAATAAGAAAAAGGAAAAACAAAAAATTATATAATAATATGCAAAAGCAAAAAAATAGTTAACAACCAAAAGTAAAAAGTAAAAACCTATCAAAAGCAAAGTTAAAGAAAAAAATAAAAATAGACAAAGAATTTATTTTTATATTTATATATATATATATATATATATATATATATATGTGTGTTTTCGTAGATCTATAGCCTAAACTTACTTAACTAACCTACTCTCTTTCCAACTCAAGCAGATAGAGAGGGAGCAGATATACACTTTTTTATATACCTTTTTCAGATTTTTTTTCTTTTATATTTATCTTTATCTTTTCTTTAACCTTCTATTTAGGTACATTGGAAACATTCTTATTCATATACTCGTTAAAAAGAGTAGGTATAAGAAAACCAAGAGTGCGTTTGCCGTAATAATTTTTATACCTAGGTACCACTAACAAGCCTCTACTTTTTTGTCGGGTGGTCAACTGGTGCCCTATGGGTACCTTGAAAGATCCGCTATTGAAGTGATCGAGTAATATTTTATAATGAGCTATATATTTAGCAGGTAACACCTTACAGTCTCATTTTATCACAGATCAAAGATATACGAACTCCCCAGTTTAGGCTTTTGTCTACAGTTAGACCTGGGTACTTATGGCTATCGACTACTTGAAGGTAACTACAGTCGCAACTACTCCCTGGTGAATGCAAGCAGCTGTTTGAGTGCACCTTAATATTGACCTTCCCATGTTTATTTTGAGGGGAAGTGATGTTAATTTATATTAGGTATGCTCATTTGATATAGTGTTAATATTTTTTTAAAAGGGAAAAAATCGAGCATTAAAAATATTTCTTTTTCTTAAAATATAGGCCTGTATTTGTGGTAGCTGCTACTTAATATATTTTGGCAATAGTTTACAATTTTTTTTAGGTATTCAGGCTTTACATTTTTTTTATTATATTTTCTACTATTTATTATTTTTAATTATTTTTTAATATCGCATGTATGTTCTTGCGTATATTAAGTTTAACCTATATTATATTTTTGGTGTATTTGGTATTGAATATCATTCAATCGCTTTTGTCTTTTCATAAAAATATAACTTTATTGCATTTCTAAAACGAAATCATTTTGAATGGTGCCGGGGTCGAAAACAACGAGTCTAACGTCGTATCACTAATCCTTTAAACAATATATTTTTAATTATTCAACTGTCAGATTTGTTTTATTGAGGTTAGGATTGGTTTTCTTTGCACGGCCTTGGTTGTTTGTTTGAGAATTTTCATTATTTTGTGCTAAAAATGAAATGATTGGCAATGAATTTATAAAGTTAAACAACAGTAGAATGAGATAAGTCATTATTATGTAAATATACGAGTAAAATGTTTATTCTTGTATCATTTTCGTTTTTTTAATTAACAAAATAAACAAAAATGCATAGCATTTCCTGTATTATTTTAATAACTAATTCAACAACTTTCAATTTAATCAAATGACAAAAACTATAACATTAATCAACAATTACATTTAACACCATTGATAATAATTGATGATTATAAAAAAAAATGTTTTTGCAATAAGCCCTTGCTAGCACATATTTAAAATTATAGTAATAATGAATTTCAGAATTGAAAAATGATTTTTTAATTTTTGCCGAAGAGATTTATTAAATTAAAATTAAATCGTTTTGAAGGATATAAACAGTTCAAATAAAAGCCATCATTATAAATAATATATATATATTTAAAAAGAAATGTTGTATTTGATCAACAGTGATCTTTTAGTTGGGTCTTTATAATATAAATAATATATAAAAAATAAAAAAATATATAATAATGTCAAATTTTAACCATTATAAAATATTTAAAATTAAAAACTTTATTACAACCCATTGACTACCACTTTCTTTTTATAATTATAAGAGCTGTAAAAATTATAATTGCCAACGGTGTAATCTTGACCAAGGTGATAGATGGAAACATCCTTCCAGTACATATTAGGCTGAAGATATAATGAGTTATACGAAATGTATCTGTCTAAAGGATATCCGAAAGCCCTGTCATCCAGGTAACGAGCACCGGTTCCTACACCACTGTAGTAGATTGGATTGTAGCCTGTACCGTATTCGAGCTTGGGTGAGATCCATGGAGATACTATAACATATAACTGGAAGGGGAAGCCACCGGCGGTACCTTTAGGTAAAAGCAGCCTTTGTGGAAAACCATTGTGCATCTCAGTCGTATCCAGGTACAAGTCCTTGCCTTCTTTGTAAGCGCCCATTATGAGCCTGTACAGCTCATAGGTTGTAGTGCGATCCTTGACTGTATGCCAGAAGTAACGCGAGTTACGGACGATGGTGTTCTTGCCAGGAACAAGCTTGTAGAGGAAGGTATCGAGTTCTACGAAGTCATAGTTAGCCTGGTCGAGATTGACGATGTTTCCGTAGCTGTCATATTTGGGGCCCAAGAATATCCTGACCACGGAATCGACGTTCACGCTCGAGCTAATGTCGATCTTCACGTCGAAGGGCTTGTGGTTGAGACGAGGTTGACGAGCATAGAACGACTTGTATTTACTGCCAGCGGTGAGTTCATCCTTGGACAGGTAGACGCCGTTGGTGATGTCCCATTCGTATGTGTCGAAGTAGGTGACCAGTTGGTCGACGTTGACGTTGTCAATGGTTACTCCATCAAAGAACAGCTCCCTTTGTGTGTAAGATGGGACGTAACGCTTGTAAGAGATGAAGTAGCGAACGATACGCTTGTACAGTTGCCAGAATACTGGATCACGCAGAGAGGTTTCATATTGTTCCAAGACGGATGGAGCAACATAGTAGCTAAAAAAGTTAATAAAACATCTTTTTAATTTTATCGGCATACATAAAACATTTTTGAGTTAATTTTATCGGCATACATAATATAATAATTTTTAAAAGCATTACAAATGACTTACTCATTAATGGGATCGCGAGATGTTCCTAGAAGAACACGTGCAATGATTTCGTAGTATCTGTACAACTGCGTGTTAACATTGTCCATAATATCAGGAGTTTGTTGAATCAGTTGTCCAATGATATCGATCGTTTGAGGATTTTTCATATCGTATTTGGTACCGTCTTTCTGAAATACATAATTCGAAATAAATAATAGTATGCTAAGTCAATACATTTTATGTATAGTTTGTAAATCATTAGATGTCTTTACAATACAATCTTTCAATTTGTATTTGAATAAAATACATGTTTTAAAAATGTGTTTAATAGAAACTCTGTAATTCCTAAATACAGAAGATTGAGTGGCTATAGAAATAGAAGATATTAATATATCATAAAAAAATATTTATAACATCTTACCAGGATAATGTATCCGCTAGAGATGGTGTCCATCATTAATGATTCCAGGTATTCAACATCTTGAAGATCCCAAATGTTCTCATCGTTTTGCAGATTAAAATCATTACTTCGGACAGGGATTTCGAGGCCATTATGGTATTTCAGAGATGGGTAGTACCCAGTCTTTACAGGCCAGCGCCAAGAGAAGTTGGGGATGCTACCGAGGTCATTGGTGAGTCTCTCAAGGTAATAACGGGCCAAAAGCTGCTGGTGAACGTAGTAGTACAACTCTCCGCGCCTATCGTCTACGAGACCATATTGTTGGCCTCCCATCCAGAATGGATAATCCGTATGGAAATAGTAGTAATAGGAGTTCAGACCGATGTCTTCGGTAAAGTAGGAGAGCCTCTGTTCACGGTTGTACTGCACATACCAGCCTGAATAGTTCGCATTCAAAATGTATGCGTTTTCCTTGACATCGACGAAGTACTTTGCATTTCCTGGATTGACGATTCCGTTTTGCATTTTAATGCGGTTTGCGGCGTCAATAATATAATTGCTGACGAAGTAGTAAGGGTAGATCTCGTAGATTGGCGGAAGGACGATTCCCCAAGTGTCCTTGCGATGAAGGACAGCGACTGTGAAGGAGTAAACGAACAATCCCGGGTTGACGTTCTGACGAGCCCATGCTGCGACCCTGTAGAAAGTCTCGAAGTTTTTGGCGTAATAGAATACGTGGAAGAGAGCGATCGCCTCGACTCGTTGCTTTTCGTAGAAGATAGAGAAGATATTCCCCTGCGGTAGTAGTCCTTGACTGTACAGCATCCAGAATTCCTTGACTGCTTTAACATTCTGAAAGGACAGAACATCGTTAAAATTTAAGTATTTTTAGAACAACAATTGGATATTTCTTTACTTTGAAAAGGTAAGACGTTAATGATACGATTTTAAAGGCGATAAATATTTCGATAATACTTACAGTATAGTTACTAATATCGCTCTCAAAATTATAGTCGTAGGCTAGCTGGGTGATTTCTGGGATTCTGCTTGGCTGCATAACATTGCTCAATAATTCAAACACAGTTTTTTGACGATAAAGGAAGACTTTATCAGCTGAAAAAAAAAATCTAAATTAATATTAACGTTATTCGAATAAAGCATTAAACAACTATTTTAGGTCAAATTAGAAAAAACGACATAAGTGATTTAAAGAATTGTTAAGTGATTTAAAATCATTTTCTTAATATAAAAAAATAGTGTGTCAATTCGAATATGCACCGATCGTTAATGGTCTTGACACCGTACAGCGACAGCTAAGCGCTCACAACTTAGATATTATTGCATGATTTTTTACTATTTTCACATAAAGTTTACATTTTTTCCCTCAGTAACCATGATGATTTTTTATAGATTCTTAAGAAATAACTCTATTAGGAATCGTAGGACTAAATAGCTGTTTTTTTTATCGGTAATAGTCTAGGGACACGATGTCCATACACTATATTTTATAGCTTACCAATCTGACGATCTTTGTAAGATGGTACGAGGCTCACAGCAGCAGCCAAGCCCAAGCAGGTCAGTAGGACAGTAAGACCCCTCATGGCGATATGCTCGTTCTAGCAAGTCACCTTTGAGACTGTGCCGATGTTAGGGCGGGCGGGTCTTTTATACCAATTGCTCTAACAATTTCTTTGCAAGGGTTCGATTGCAAAATATGTACTCTACAGTTCATCTTTTTTTTATCTGTTGCGGGTCAGTATTGGCATGTCATTGTATTTGTTTTTAATTACTTTCTGATCGTAGCAAGCCACTGCTGGCGGTTTATCGGCCGCCTAAGTAGTCTATTTGAGTCGGAGTACCAAATGAGGGATAGGACATTTAGGTAATTTCGAACACTCACGCCGTTTCCCCGCCATAACCCTCCACCATTACCATTACCACCATTACCGCCATTCTGTTAATGGTATCGTAATCGAAAGCCTACCCAACACAATTTAAAAATACTTCATCAGTTCGCTCTCAAAAGTCATTTCTGACACACAAAAATAAAGCGACAAAAGTCATTTCTGACTTTGGTCGCTTCATTTTTACCTAACCTAACCTAACCTAACCTAACCTATAGCAAAAATAATTGTAGTATTTTCTGAATTAATTTGTTAAATATATATTAGTTAGAGTTGCAAAAAAAAATTATAAAAACACACTTTATTTTTTCTGGCGATACCGTGACTTTGTGTTTGCTCATGATTTTGATATTGTTTTTATTTTCTAGTTATTTTTTTTTATTTGCGTGTTTCAATCTATTGTTTTTGTAAATGTTATCGTAAATACACGAAATCAGTAAGAACCCGTTTTTACTAGTAACAACCCGTTCTTACTAAGGCAGCTAGGTAAATGGCGAATAAAATGATTACATAGGTTTTTTACTGCGCTTTTCAGTTAAAACTCGTTCTTAGTGTTTAGTAAAAACGGGTTCTTACTGATTTCGGGTGTATACGGTAATGTTTAGTCACTTTGGCCATACTCGATCCACAAAAATCTTAAAATGATAGAAATCATCAAATTGTACATATAACAACATACCTTTGGTCTTTATAATATAATAGACAACTTTTTTATTTATTTTTTCCTTAATTATCTTATTCAAACAATTAAGAACATTTAAAAAAAAGTCAATTCGGTACAGCCGTTTTTGAATTATATGCCCACCAACGGACAGCATTTCATTTTTATTTATAAAATTAATAATTATATATTTCCTTTCGTTAGTGCGTGTTTCATTCTATTTACATTACAAAGTTATATATAAATATACAACATAAAACCTTTTATTGTAGTAATCTATTATGTGTGATTTATTTATTAATTACTTTTAAAAAGTTGTACTATAATTTAACTCAATTATTCGGAAGCAATCGTGACTATCCTATGTATTTTTTTTAAATTATACATTTTTTTCTTCTAATGTAAGCTTGCCCTAATAAGAGTATTAAATACTGTATACATACACACTATTTTAGGCTGAACGTTTTTTTTAAATTGAAAATACAACAAACAATAAAACAAATTTCAACAAAAAATGTGAAAATTTGTGTAATCATCTCACATTCGAAGATGATGATAACTTTTACTGTCGGGGTCGTCTTTAAACTTGCCCAAAGCATCAGATGAGGGGATCTCTTATAGCTCGAGACCTTCAGGGTTGAATGGAGTTTGCTACCTCCGAAAGTATTCAGTATAATTGATAAAAACACTGCTATTAGGAGGCCGCGAAGATGTATATTTATTTATTTTAAAACACACTTATATTTATTGATTCAGCATAATTATTAATATTTTATAATCAGATTTATATTTATATATTTTAGGATTTACAAAAAAATATGTAATCTAACAGTATTATGAACATAAAAATAATAATACCATAATTATAGAACTGTGCGCTGCCTTCTTTACTAGACTGTCTGAGATAAATACCTATATTATGATAAATACGAAACTTAAATATTTACAAAGTCTTAGCCCAGATTTAGAGCAAGTTTAAAGACTATACAATTATAAGAGGAGTAAACGGTATTGTATATTAGATTATTATAAATTATACCAATTTATATTAATGCATAACATAGGCGAGGAACGATTTTATTAAAGTGCATTACTGTGTGGATTCTACAATTAAGGCGGACCTAGACTAGATATGAAAAGCCTTCATTATCAGGAAGGTTTAAGCCAACATTCACTCAACTTTGCCATTTTCATATTTAGGTTCTGAACCTAAGTTTTATATAAAAGCCTCGGTTTCGATTGCTTTAAATGCAGATTTTTTAGTAATGACTATTTGGAATCTGGACAGTCAGAGACACGTATTCATGCTACAATGAACTCTAAACGATAAATAAGTTCAATGATTGTTTTGCACTCGAATGCAATGTTATATATAATGGCGGCAATTTGCCTATCGACGCGTGTTTATTTTTATTACGCTAATTAAATTATCAAGCAAAAAATTTATAACGTATTTTAATTTTATTAAATTCATTCATTCTTCTCAGACAGCAAGGAGCTAAAAAATGCTAGACAACCCTAAATGGATTAATGGCTTTACCATGAAAATATACAAATGTATATTTTCATTCCGTAGTTTTTCCGATTGACGCGCTTGATATTTATCAAGCGCGTGCTAAATCGGAAAAACTACTGAAAACCTGACCTAAGCTACAAATTTCCTGTAATCGTTTACAGGCTCTCTTTAATATACTCGTTTTGTTAGGTATATCTAATATTTTTTAATTTATAAGAAAAATAACGTATCGAAAACACAAAAAAATAATAATTGGCAAATGTGTTTTAATAAAACACTTGCATTCTTTATTTGTAACTTTATTTGACTGCGTTGAAAGACTTTTGATTGAATGACAAATTTCAATTTATAGCATTCAGAAGTGGAGGCAGACTATAGACCTTCCTGCTTGTTTTACACAAATCTGTAACTCTCCCGTGGGGCTAGTCTGTAGCTGACTTACCACTCGCTCGCAGCTAACGAGCGATCGGCGAGTCAACTTCAGACTAGCCCCGCCGGTGCACTGTTGTTCGCTACAACAGGAACCCTAATTTTGAGACGTAGTTGAATGTTTGTTTGTCCGCCTGTCCCAGGACTGTATCTTCTAAAGGGCTGGACATGCACATTTTTGATTTGGTATACATATAAAATTTCTAGTACCGGAAATATTATTCGATGGCTTATTTCAATAGACTTTTTTTGCGTTCACTAGGGTAATTAAAGTGAACAATAAAAACATATATTTATTATTTTTTAATATTTTTACGACTACACCACGAATCTAACGACGAAGTGCTTCTAATGAATATTTTTTGTATATCAAGTATATGAAGTTTTTTGTATATAAAGTATTAAAATATAAAAAGATTAAAGGTATAAATAAATTATAAAATATTATGAAGGAATGCATGTTTTAACATTGTAATAAATAAATACTACCGTTGATTATATAGTTTGAAACATACAGTATTTTGAAACAAGATCAAATTTAAAATATCAAATAATGAAAATATTAACCTTAGAAGCGTCATGTTATTTTAAGAACACACCACGCAACAGTTTTTTACTGTAGGATAATATTTTATTGATATGCACATATAAATATTTTTTTCAATAGCGCCATCATTCTAATAAGAAATGAACTGTTTTCACAAAAGTATTCTTTTGAAACAGTCATGAGAAATAATGATAGATAGCATTTTTTTTTTACTTTATTGTATATGTGACTCATCCAGTCCATTGATGTGACTTATTCCAGCCCAATCACAATTTTATTAAATAATGAGAGAAATTATTATTTGATTTTTATTAGTCAAGCGGGCCAGATTGAAATAGATCTATATGGTGCGTTTTTACGGAAATTGGAGTTGCTCTGTAATGAGTATAGTTCTAAAACTATACTCATTACAGAGCAACTCCAATTTCCGTAGCAACCTAACCCAGCTTATTCTTTTGGTTAGTATGAATTTTGATTCTTTGACTTATATTTTTGAGAACGATTCATGATAAACGAGTGTATTTTTTTAACTCCTTTTTTATGAAGAATGCACAAAAAACACAAAAAAAAAATACCAACAAAATGAAACTTCATATGTGCCACAATATTGACGTACCTATAGTAGCAGAGGTAGATTTCTTTAGGAAAGTTACCTACTGTAATGGGTACCATGTCATTACTTTCGGAAAATCTGTCTATTTATATCACTTTCCTGTGGATACGATAATTGCCGTAATTTTTCACAAATCACTTTGAAATTATTACATAAAATTAAAAGGCACAAAATCTTGGTCAAGTTCGTTAATGAGCAAAATCAAACCAGGGTGGGTGGGAATGAGAGCGGGGGGTTTCGAAAAAGGAAATTTTGCTATAATTTTCTTAGCATATAAAATATTGATTTAATTTAAATTTTATATTCGGTTTTTATAATCGGTTCGTTCGGTGCGTTCTAACCTCCGTCGGTTCGTTCTACCCTCTGTTTTACCATCATTTTCCTTTTTATTTTAGTTATTCTGGATATATAAATTTATTTTAAAGGATGGAATTTCTCTGTAAAATCATTAGAAAGTTTATTCGAAATTGTGAATGTCAATAATGTCAGGTTAGCATTACGTCTTAAGGAGAAAGGCTTTAAAAATAAAACAAATCAATTAAGGTTAAAGATTAAAGAATAAAGAATAAAGAATAAAAGGTTAAAGTTAAAGATTAAAGAATATGTTTCTATACTATATGTAGCATAACACTATTTTATATTGAATATTTATGTATTTATATCGAATATTTATTTACCTATATATTTAATAATTGTTTATTCATTTATTTGTTATTTTTTAATTGTTTCATTTATTCATTTTATTTTTTCATATATTAAGTATTCTTGAGTACACATGTGAGTTCACATAGTACACATTCTTGAGTGTGTATGTGTGTGTGGGTGTGTATATCAGTGTGTATATTTGTGCCTTATTATTTTTTTATATTTTCTCAGGGTTTTGCGCTGATCTCTGCTATGCACTTTATCACTTCATATATAACCTTCCTTAGAATAGGTAACTATTACCTAGTTAGGAAGGTTATAGACTTATACTCATCGGCCAATTTATATTCCATAACAAAAAAAAAAAAAAAAAGGGAAATACACACATAATAAGGGAAATACACACATATATATATATATGTATTTCATTTCACGCGAGAACTCACAGCAGGGATTTCGATGCTTGCTTTAATGTAAAAGTTTTGAAGTCTTTGCCCGCGGATGACCGCGAAATTGATTTGAAAACATGGTAACTCTCTCACATTTGGGTCTTGGGCGCTTGCAGATCTGTAGGTCTAAATAGACAAAATTAAACTAACTTAACAGCATTTAACGCGTGATACTTGATATATTCTTTTAAGAAATTAGTTTCATTTCATAATACTGATTGATTTATCTAGCAAAACTGCAATTATATAATAATAATTGTAGTGGCTGGATATATTTATCTTTTAGTTGAAAATGCGATTTTCGAATTTATGAAGGTTCCATTTTAAACGTCATCTTTCATATATTTTCTGAAGACGCCGAATGGCGAAAGCTTAAAAATATTTTATCATCCAATCTATATATATATACATATATACAAAAATTGTAAATTGTATTGATTAAATACCTTATTTAGATGATTATTACGTTAAAATAGGTAAACACCGTTAGGCTACCTTATATAACAGTTTGACAGTATTTGGAAAATTCGAATGCTTTTTAATATTTTTACGGATTGAAAATTTTCAAACTAATTATATAGCCATAATGTTCAAAGAAAAATTAATACCGAATGCACAGATAAATAGTTGCATCGCTTGAGGTAATGCGCGCTGGTTTGAATACAGGCCTGTATTTTATGAAAGCTTTTCACTCTCACCTATCTATCTGTGCGATATCTACTACGGTCAAACTATATATTCTACTATAATACTATATTCTTGAATAATATATTTTTTGTATTTTTGAGATAAGAAATAGAATAGATACAAATCCAAGAAACCAGAGTCTTAGTGTCATTTCTATCAACATCAATTGACCAATTGACTCAACCAACCAATCAACCAATCAATTGACTGAGTTTCTTTTTATTAATTGTTTTTGTATTGGGTTTTATTTGATGAATATATTTTATGTTATTTTACAACCTAGCTGCAAGAAAAGAAAAAATAAATAATAAAACCCCTATTCCACCATTATATTCCAACAATGCAAAAAATATCATAAATGGGAGTTTCAAATAAAATAATAGCTTTAAATAATATATTTATTAAAATTTTGGTACATGAACTAAATCAGAATATAATTGATTTTGGTACAGGTTTTCGTTTTGTATTTATCCATTCATGTATCAAAATCTAATGCGCAGTCTTATAATTATTTACAGACTCTGTTTGTGCTCAGCACCTACCACCAAGTTCTTGGTGTAGTCGGCACTTTCATTGAAGTTGTATTCTCCTCGTGTGTAATCTTGACCTACATGGTAGACTAAGACATCCTTCCAGTACATATTGTCTTGGTGCAAAAGAGAATTGTACCTGATGGTACGGTCCAACGGGAATCCCAGAGCGCGGTTATCGAGGAACCGAGCGCCAGTCCCAACACCGCTTTGGAAGACTGGGTTGAAACCAGTGCCGAACTCGACCTTGGGTGCGATCCATGGGGATACGATGATGTATAGTTGGAAGGGGAATCCTCCAGTTGTACCCTTAGGCAGGAGCAGTCTCTGTGGGAAACCGTTGTGCATTTCATTTATATCCAATTCGAAGCTTTTGCCCTCCTTTTGAGCTCCCATGATTGCTTTGTAGAGTTCATATGTGGTGGTGCGGTCCTTGACGGTGTGCCAGAAGGAGCGGGAATTGCGAACAATTGTGTTCTTTCCAGAGGCCAATCTGTAGAGGAATGTATCAAGTTCTACAAAGGAGTGCTGGTTATCGTCGATGGTCACCTTATTTCGGAAGCTATCGAATTTGGGTCCAATGAAGATTCTGATGACTGCGTCATATTCGGCGTTCGAGGAAATGGACATGGTGACGTCGAATGGCTTGTGATTCAGACGAGGCTGGCGAGCAAAGAATACGGGCCCTCTCTCACCCTTGAGTTCTTCCTTGGTGCAGAAGACGCCGTTGGTTATGTCCCATTTGAACGTGTTAAAGTATGTGACGAGTCTGTCAACATTGACGCTGTCGATCGTTACTCCGTCGAAGAGCAATTCCTTCTGCGTGTATGGAGTAAGTTGATGCTTGAACATGATGAAGTAACGGACGATGCGCTTGTACAGCTGCCAGAAGACAGGGTCACGGAGTGAGGTCTCGTACTGTTCTAGCACCGATGGGGCGACCTTGTAACTAAAACAAAATAGTGTGATTACAATGTTTGTTTTTCAATAGTGTTTGGTGTCAATTTTTCTTGTAAAGCATTAATTGGAGGTTTCAGTGAGATTTATATGATATATCGACATATAAAAGTATTTCTGTAAAATTTATTTTGGCGTTACCTTTCACTAAACTATCTCTAGTAAAGTCATTCCCTTCTTTTGGTACGAGTATATTCTCATTGAAAGTTGTTTGAGTTGAATGAACTTCAGAATTTCTAAGTAGATTAAATTATTTGTTAAAAAAAATATTGTATATTTAAAAAGTTTTCTTACTCGTTGATGGGAGTGGGCGATGTTCCGAGCAGAGTGCGTGCGATGACCGCGTAGTATTTGAACACCCTGTAGTTGACTTTGTCCATGATATTCGGGGTTTGTTGGATCAGTTGACCGACAATTTCGATGGTAGCAGGATCTCTCATGTCGTATTTGGTTCCATCAGTCTGTAATAATAAGTTTATATTAAATAAAGGCGACTTTATGCTTCACATCGATGAAAGGACTTATCACAGCACACAACTTAATTAGTAATAATTAAATATTAGTGTATTTATCACCAGCACCCATTCGTTTACACTATATACTACTTTATATTCTCACCACACCCTAATGCAGTTTTCATAACAAAAAACTTTAAAAAAAATTAGCATATATATATAAATATATTGTTCTGTTAACTATTGGTGCCTTAATTTTTCGAAATAATAGTTAAGTTAAGTTTTATGTAAATTTCATAATACCAGGATCTTACAATTTATATACAAATTAATGTGTTATAATTTAGTCGAAGTATATTTTTTAACCTTAACATAAACTTTATTTTATTTTAACCTAAATCTCAAAAACAATGCAATTTTAAAATTCAAATGATATTGAGGAACTTTTGGTATATATAAATTTATATATATTACCATGTATTGTATTGAAAAATGTACAATATTAATTCAAAATTTATATGTAATTTCAGAATAACATACCAGTACAATGAATCCCTTTGAGACAATATCCCTCATACGACTTTCTAGGTATTCCACTTCCTTCAGGTCCCAAACGTTGTCTTCGGTCTCCAGGTCAAATTCGTTGGATCGAACGGGGAATTCGAGTCCATTGTGGTACTTCATAGACGGATAGAATCCTGTCCTAATGGGCCAACGCCACGAAAAAGTAGGGATCTTGCCGAGGTCATTGGTGAGTCTCTCGAGGTGGTAACGGGCCAAAAGCTGCTGGTTAACAAAGTAGTATAGCTCTCCACGACGGTCGTCCTTAAGTCCATATTCTTCACCTGCCATCCAGTATGGATAGTCAATGTGGAAATAGTAGTAGTAAGAGTTAAGGCCAATATCTTCGGTGAAGTAGGAGAGCCTTTGTTCAGGGTTGTGCTGTACATACCAGCCACTGTAGTTGGCATTGATGACGTATAGGTTATCATTTTCTTCGATCCAGTTCTTGACTAGATCTGGTGAAACGATACCCCTTTGCATCTTGATACGTTGGGCGGCCTGGATGACGTCATTGTTTATGAAGAAGTAAGGATAAATCTCGTAGATCGGTGGTAGTACGATCCCTTGCGTGTCTTTGCGGTGAAGGACGGCGACTGTCAAGGAGTAGACGAACATACCCGCGTTCATGTTTTCACGAGCCCATGCAGCGGCATTGTAGAAGGTCTCGAAGTCCTTGGCGTAGTAGAATACATGGAAGAGAGCGATGGCCTCAGACCTCTGTTGGTCGTTAGAGATGGTGAAGATCTTGCTTTTTGGGAGCATTCCATTCTTGTACATCATCCAGAATTCTTTGATCGCTTTCACGTTCTATAATAAAACAAACAAACAAACAATGAAACAATAATAAAACAAAATCATAATTAATTTATGCGAATATTGAGCAATTCAAAAATAATCTCTGAAGCTTTATGGGTTTTATTGTAACTACTGATTTTATCTTAAATTTATATATAAATTAATTATATCATTTATGCTTATTATAAATGTTTTTTTTTTAAATTCTTAAAAATAAATTTAAATTTAACCTTTTATTGTACGTAATACAATTTATATAACTACAATTTATTACTCAGGTCTTTTCTAACATTAAAAAAATGAAGTTAAGAGAAAAATCATTAGAAGTATCGTATGTATGTTTTGTAATTATGAATATTGACGGTTTTAACGATAATATAACATTTTTATTAGATCTTATTTTTTATTTTTGACAGTAAAGTAATTGTATTTATTTTTTGATTTTGTTTTGTATCCATTATTTTTTGTGTGTTTTAAAGTCATTGCTTAAACTGTAAGCTTACAAAACACGCGCATAAAAATATATTATTAAAAATATAAAATAAGTATAATTACACTACAATATCCGGTATTGACGTGAATGTGGTTAGATATTTTTTTAAATATTAATAAATAATAATTTATAAGATTTTTGCCCTGTCCACAAAATTATTATAAAAAAATTCAGGTTCTCTTACGATCCGAGGTAATAATATTTTTTCGATTACCACCAACTCCCCAGAATCAATCTCAAGAAAAATGAGCTTAATTTAGAAGGGTAATTTAGCTTAATTTTGAACGAGTTAAGGTCTTAGCAAAGTTTTTTAAAAACTAAATAAATAAGAACCCGGAAAATATTTTTATTTGATACCAGAAAAGCTATACGATTGATAAATACGAAATTTTGAATATTTAAAAACAACTAGCTGAGCCCTTTTTAAAATAATTTATAATTTACAAAAAGGATCTTGAATATGTTTCGCATAAATAGTCAGCACGCCACACGGATATTTTTAAAAATACTTTTTAAAAGGGCGTAAGTCAGGCAGCAGATTATATCTGCTAACTCAGTTAAATATAACACCGAAAAGAATAATATTTTTTATTATTTTACTACGTAAATAATTATTCAATTTTTTATCCGTATACTAAATCTCAACTTTATACGATGGCCGTTAGAAAGATTCGGGCTACGGACAAACGGACAGACACAGCAGGCTTAAGGTTTACTGTTTTTTTCATTTTTCCCCTGAACCCTAAAATTGATTTGAAAAATATTTTTCCGCGGTTTCATGCATTATTTTACCGTATATTACGTCGATAACCACGTTATTCCAAATGTTAAATTATGTCTGGTGGGAATTATTTGGTGCTAAGCAGAGTAATTCAGTTCTCACGACGACGAGAAAAGTCTTTTTCTATACAAGGTAAATTTAATGTTTAATTTTTACATTTTTTTGATTTAATCCATTTATGTTTGGTCTAATTGTATGAAATTTTGGAGAAAACATATTTTTTATTGTAGAGTATAATCAAATGAGATCATTTTACCGTATATGATACAAAGAATCCAAGAAAATCAAATGAAAGTTTTAGTGAAATGAAATTATTTATTTTTTTGATTTGACTTCTTATACCACGCTATTAAACATTTAAATAAATAAAAAATAGTTAGGATTTAATTAAAAAAATATGGATTAATAATAATTTTGAAAGTTTATTATTATTATTATTTATCTTTAAGATTTAATTATTATCTACATTATTTAATATTGATAGAAAATATATTTATTGATTCTTGAGTCTTTGAATTTTGTTCGGTTCCTTAGTTATATAGTTTCTTAAAACATTTCTCTAAATCTATCCATAAAAAAATTAACAGTTACTTACGGAGTATTTATCGAGATCAGCTTCAATGCGGTATTCTTGGGCTACCTTGGCAATTTCTGGGAACTTGGTTGGCTGTGTGACATGACTGAGCAGTTCGAAGACATGTTTTTGTATAGTAAGGAACTCCTTGTCGGCTGTGAATTTAAATGTAAATTATTTAAAATCTTACATTGATAATGTTTACCTATATATTAAAGTTGCTTTGGTATTTAGTCAGGTACAAATCACTTATTTTATATTAAAATATATATATATATATATATATATATATATATAGATTTGATGAATTTTATTTTTAAGCTTTCGCCATTCGGCGTCTTCAGAAAATATGTGTATATATATTACTCTTCTACATCATCATAAAAGCTATATGAGTAGGTACACCATTTTTATAATAACTTTGAAATCGGTGCAGAAATACATTCATTGTATGCAACTTCAGTAAAAACCAGTTTGCGTCGATTTCAACGTTTCGGTTGGACGGTTTTTTATTGTTAACTAACAATAAGATGGTTGTTGTAATATTTCTTATTTTGTTGATTTTAGATTTATTTTGTGGTGAGTTTTATTCTATTTTTAGGGCGCTTAAGCCGCCAAAATCGCTTAAGCCATTTCGGAGTTATGATTGAACATTTACTTAAATAAGAATAATAATTATTAACATAATTTTCCTTTTTTTTTTTGAATAAGCTTATTAAGCAATATATTGTTTACTGCGCTGTGTTACGCTCTACGATTTGTTTACAAAGAAAATAAATGCTACAGATAAAAACAAATAAAAGAATTTTTTGATTTAAGGTAAGAAAAACTTACCAAAGGACATTAGCAATACTTTGCAATATGACTCAAATATCGGTAGATTTATTTGTCGTATCACTAATTGATTAATGAAAACTAACATATTATACATACAAAGAACATATTAAAAACTATTCAAATAATATAGATTCTTATAGATATTAAAACAACAATATCTTATGAACATAGTAGGAAAATCGTAAGTAAAGTTGGTCAACTCACCGACTTTAGAGTCTTTACGCGTAGGAACGACGGTGATGGCGGCGGCAGCCAAGCCCAAGCAGGTCAGTAGGACAGTAAGACCCCTCATGGCGAGATGCTTCTTCTAGCAAGTCACCTTTGAGACTGTACCGATGTCGGGGCGGCCGGGTCTTTTATAACTGCGAGATGATGTCATCGCTATCACCTCATCCCCCAATCAGAGAAAGATCAACCGAGTTCAAGTTGGTCATGCTTATCATTGAAATAAGCGAATGTTATACCCGATACATCTCTCTATTTTTTTTGCGAAACTTTCAATAAGTAATCTCACATAAAAAAACCAATAATTATTTTTGAATATAATATTTAAAAATAAATTTTATAATGCTCTATCTAATAAGTACTTATTTCTTCATTATATTCAAATAATATTAACAAACAAATTTACCTTAGATTAGTCAGGTCAAAATAATTATATTTGACCATGGTCTTAGCGATTGTTTTTAATATATAAAAATAAGAAGCAATGTGTAAATTAAACATTTATCTATAGTTAAAAGGTATTAAAGTTGAATAAAAATAAAACTAAAATGTTAACGTTCGACCAAGACGTCATAAGCAAATTCGAAGAAGTTGGCCTGTTTGGTATATTATTATACTTTAAGATTGGATAACTATTGCATAAAGTAAGTTCAATCTATTTTATTGGATCACTGAATGGAATTATAAAGAGCGGCGTTATATATCTTGGATTCCAATTAAAAACCAAAAGCCTGTTAAGTTATACATTTTTTTCCTAAATTCATTACTTTGGTAACTAAATTAGAGTAGTGGAAATAGGCGGTGATTGGATCAATTACTGTAGTATGGAAAAAATGGTACTTGTTTTGGATCAAATTGCCATATAGCACGGAAATCTTTATAATTTAATGGATTACATGATGCACTGTTTTAGATGTGTGTTTTATTTAGTTAGATGGGTGAGATGGTGTTCTAAAATGTATTGAAAAAAATGGTACGCCGCCGGCTCATCATCAATTGTTTTTCTAATCCACCAGTACCGCATCAATTGCTTTTCTAACGGTCCGGTAAGAATGTAAATAAAAAATATTGTAATGTGGTAATGGACTTATGTTTGAAATATAACACACGACACACACATGTTAAGTGGGATGCACATATTAGCTTGTACTGAAAATTCCTGATATAACGTTGGTGCAAATACATAGCACGTTAAAACGAAATTTATATACAAATAGAACTGTCATTCAATATGATTATGTGATATAAAAAAATATTTTTGAGCAAAAATGGCAGATAGAACGTGTTTATCTACTACGGCGAAGATCTAAAATAGATTTACCTATATTTTTTATGAGCTTTTGTTTTTTTTCCTACAGCAAATCGATTTATCAAAGGGATATAAACCTTCTATTATTATAAATATTGCATTATTACGCTGAAATCTTGAAAATAGCACTCTAATATTACATACTCCATTTGTAAGTGTTTTTATTTGTTTTTTTTAAATAAGAGCCAATTATAAACATATAACCGATTCAACTAATCTTGAACTATCTAAAAAAAAGGACATTCTATCGACGATTTGCTCAGAACACTTTCTACAAGTCTTCAAAAATATGGCTTGTATAAATAAATAACTTTAAATGATTAATATTAAAAAAAACACAAACAAACATATAAATAGGATTATGATAGGTGTACGAGTAAATACATTGTTTTAATAGATTAAAATTAGAATAAAATTTTAAAAATAAAAGCACTCGCACTTGCCTAAATGTTAGAAAACTAATACGATACGATACATATTTTTGTAGTAAAAAAATATTCAGTCGCCAATAAGTACCTACTCTAAGATAACAATTATAAAATTATGACGCGAGCTGAATAATTGAAATTGATTGTTTATCCTCATTATCTACAAAAATGTTGCTATGCGAACGTTGGGTGCACAACACAATTAGTTTTTTGCATCTGTATAATATTTGGTGTAAGGTTTTTTATATAAGGTTTTTTGTGTAACAAGAATGGCTATGACATTCTGTAGAAATCATTTAATATCAACTGCTTCTATACATTGTGTGTATAGAAAAAATATTAATTTATTTAGCCAGAAACTGACGTCTTACAGCTAGGCGCTACGGGCGTCATTAATAGTGGCGATAGTGGGTTGTTTTGAGGGGACAGAGTAGATTAAAATAAAAAAACATACAATGGTATCATGGCATTAATTCAATGCATCATAAATTTTAACACCATTTTAGTTTTTCATTATAATTTTGACGCGCGGTTAGTAATGAAACAACACAGACACATTTCAATTTAATAATAATAATAACAATAATTTTATAATAATTATAATGTGGCACTGAACATTGTTTTATATATTTGAAATACATGTTCTTTTACATAAATGAGTTAGATAAGTTTTAACTGGTCAGCAATAAATAATACGTTCCAATAGTATATTTCTGAAATTCGCATATGATATTTGAGTGCTCTATCGAGTTATCAATGTTTCATTAATTAGTACTATACTTTTGTGGACTTTACCATTATATATCTTTATTATTCGACCAGCCTTCGGTGTTATCTAAACACGAACTATGGTTGTTTTTCAAGAGAATCAATTCTACACAGAAAAATTCAACTCTTTCGCATTTGTATTTTTTGAGTTGGACAAACTGTTCCATTCCGTCTAAATATATAGAACTTATATAAAATAGCTGTTACAGGGTAGAAAGGTATTGTCTTTTAAAGAAATTTACATTTTGACAGAAAAATATTTTCTGAAAAATATACCATACTAAGCAAACTAGTAATAACTATCAAAAATCAACAACTAAACAGACAAAAAAGAACAAAAAAAAAGATTTTAAAACAACGCTTATATTAAAATGCACTAAAAAAAATGAGAAAACGAATATAAATGAGCATTCTAATAAAATCATATTTTTTTTTTATATACCTTTTAATTTCTTCTGTCGAAAAATGACTTGATTACTTGACTTAAGCATTCGAGTTTGCGTCTTGGCTAAGTGCTTTTAATAGCTCCTCTAGCGCCCTACCACTTGATGGCGCTGGTTTAAATATACAACATACTTTTTTAATAATTATTTTTATTTTCTTTTCTTTTTTTATTTTTCATACCGCGTGTATTGTCATCGAATGCAAATGGGTATACAAAATTTCAGCCAGATTGGACCGTGGAAATTGGGGTTAAAATCGAATAAAAAATTTGACCGAGCAAGTTAATAAAATCCCTTTAGGTAGATTTCACCGAATCAAAGTAGAGGATAGTGTATCAAACCTTGCGCGAGCTGCCGCGCTATCCACTCCCGCGCGGCAACTTGGCAGTATCAGGCACATCACTATTTTGATAGTCGCCCTATTATTTTTTACCCTGTCCATGACACGGAAATCTCGTTGCAAGTGACACCATGACAATAACACACGGTGACGAGTTCAGCTACAATGCTATCATTCACGCAGTTATTTTGTAGGAGTTTGAGTATTAGGCTATTAAGAAATCGCGTATAACGTAACCTCAGTTATATAAATATCGCGTTATGGTCCACTGCTAGTTCTTATTTATTCATTTATTTTTAGCTCGTTAATATATGTTTTTTTCATATATGTTCACTCATTACTCCGAAACTACTTTTTTTTTTGCATGTTATAGGATTGTTTTGGGTGCTTTTAAGATAACGTTTTTTTTTCATGTTTAATTGGCTTAAGCGATTTCTTTTTTTTTTTGCATTTTGTGGGCGATTGCTAGAGGATAACTTATAAAGTATTAAAAAACTTTTAATGCTGTTTACCAACAATTCATTAGGAAAGCTACCTATTGCAATGGGTACCATAATATGAACTTCTGAAATATTCGCGTTCCCATTCCTTAGAACCCAAAACCACCCTCAATTTAAAAATGTATATATCTATCTATCTATAAAACTTTCTTTTGGACACATAAAATTTAAGATCACAAAATCTCGGTTAAGGTCGTTAATGGGTTAAATCAGACTAGAAGGGTGGGAATTAGGGGATAAATATACATATATATTAATTTAAAAGAATGAAAAACTTGTTTTTGTTATAAATCAAACAGATTTATTATTATTTTAATAAATATGCATAACAAACATAATATACTATTCTCGTATTGTATCATTTTGTTGGAAGTTTTTGGAGCATTCGATTATTTACAGACTCTGATTGTGCTCAGCACCTACCACCAAGTTCTTGGTGTAATCACTGGTGGCGTGGAAGTTGAACTCTCCCAGCGTGTAGTCCTGGCCTTCTAGGTAGACAGGGACGTCCTTCCAGTACATGTTGTTCAGGTGGAAGAGGGAATTGTACCTGATAGTACGGTCCAGCGGATATCCCAGAGCGCGGTTATCGAGGAACCGAGCGCCAGTCCCAACGCCGCTTTGGAAGACTGGGTTGAAACCAGTGCCGAACTCGACCTTGGGTGCGATCCATGGGGATACGATAATGTATAGTTGGAAGGGGAATCCTCCAGTTGTACCCTTGGGCAGGAGCAGCCTCTGTGGGAAACCGTTGTGCATTTCATTTATATCCAATTCGAAGCTTTTGCCCTCCTTTTGAGCTCCCATGATTGCTTTGTAGAGTTCATATGTGGTGGTACGGTCCTTGACTGTGTGCCAGAAAGAGCGAGAATTGCGAACAATCGTGTTCTTTCCAGAGGCCAATCTGTAGAGGAATGTATCAAGTTCTACAAAGGAGTAATGGTTATCATCGATTGTCAACCTGTTTCCGTGGCTATCGAATTTGGGTCCCATGAAGATTCTGATGACTGCATCATATTCGGCGTTCGAGGAAATGGACATGGTGACGTCGAATGGCTTGTGATTCAGACGAGGCTGGCGAGCAAGGAATACTGGCCCTTTCCCGACATTAAGTTCTTCCTTGGTCCAGAAGACGCCGTTGGTTATATCCCATGTGAACGTGTCAAAGTATGTGACGAGTCTGTCAACATTGACGCTGTCGATCGTTACTCCGTCGAAGAGCAATTCCTTCTGCGTGTATGGAGTCAGTTGATGCTTGAACAAGATGAAGTAACGGACGATGCGCTTGTACAGCTGCCAGAAGACAGGGTCACGGAGGGAGGTCTCGTACTGTTCTAGCACCGATGGGGCGACATTGTAACTAAAACAAAATAGTGTGATTATTAAAGTGTTTGGTTTTGTATCAATTTGTGTTTGTTGTCAATTTTTGTTTTTTTATTTTTTATATAATTATATGCTTTACTGAAAATTACAATTTCATAAAAGTAAATAAATAAATGTGTTGTCATTTTTTTTAGCATTAAGAAAAAGGGTTAATTAAAGATTTCAGTGAGATTTTTAAGATATACTATAGACATGAAGAGTCGTAAATTTTTACTTGCCCTAAAACCGTTCTGAAAAATTTCGTTAGTGTTTGTTATCTATCAATAAACATTCAATTCATTCCACTATTTCATTCATATAAATATACGCGTACGGATTGCAAGTTGTTTTTCAAGTCAAGTCTTAATGCAAGTTGAAACTTTTTAAAGTTTCATAGTTTATAATAAAATTATTTATCTTAAATATACTTTTAAATATGAGCCTCGTTTTTACCTATTCCAATCTTTTTCAGGCGATTTGCCGCTATTAAAAAACAATCATTAAATATAAGTCAAATAACTTTACAACTCAATTATACAATTATATATATATCTTTATAGCGGAAAATAATGAGTATTTAAAAAGTTTTCTTACTCGTTGATTGGTGTGGGCGATGTTCCGAGCAGAGTGCGTGCGATGACCGCGTAGTATTTGAACACCCTGTAGTTGACTTTGTCCATGATATTCGGGGTTTGTTGGATCAGTTGACCAACGATTTCGATGGTAGCAGGATCTCTCATGTCGTATTTGGTTCCATCAGTCTGTAATTATAAGTTTACTATTTTATTTACGCCAGTACTATCCTTTTTTATCAACCAATAAACACGCAATATAAGTATTTAGAGACAAATTTGCTTTAAAATTGAATTAATAAAAACTACCAGATAATGTGTGATTACAGCTTACATATTAAAATTACGTATAATTTCACAAACATCTGTTATTTAAGTTACTTACTGTAATACTTTAAAAACTTCTGGTTGGAATCTAGGCCCTGCTTTTTATTTATAAGATGTATGTATCCTCTAGAAATAATCATCCCCCCTCTTTACTCCTCCTTTAACTGGATTTTCGGAAAATAGCGAAACACATGTTTGTTATTTTTTTAAGCAGTTCTCAATATTAATTTTCAACTCTGTAGCATCTTTCGTTTGTGAGTAATTGTGAGATGTATTGATATGAAAAAAAACACCCCCTCTTTTCGTTTTCCCTAACGGATTTTGGGAAAATTGTGGAAATTGTTCATTTTTTAAGACGTATCTAAATACTAATTTTCAACTCTGTAACATATTCGGTTTCTGTGATAATAGTTTCAACATAAAAATTCACGCCCTCTTTTTACCACCTTATAAGGTAAAAATGTCTAAAAATTCTTTCTTAGTAGGTGGCTACGTCATAAAGAGAATGTACCTTGGAAATTCCCAGGTTAAGCGGTTTGAGCTGGGCGATGATGCATCAGTCAGTCAGTCAGGACTTGTTATGTTTTTATACGCGATAAAGGAAAGCAACGCAGATACTACTATAGCCGAGGCATATAATAAGAAGTCAAGAACGACATTAGCAAGAGAGGCACGATTGCCGAGACAGGCAACGATTAAAGGTTTCATAGCTGCACCATTCAATGCCGTTGATGCTTAACTGATGATGTTCGCGACATATAGGCAGATCAAGAAAAACAAATAGTTTAATTGACTTACCAGTTCAATGAATCCCTTTGAGACAATATCCCTCATACGACTTTCTAGGTATTCCACTTCCTTCAGGTCCCAAAGGTTATCTTCGGTAGCCAGGTCAAATTCGTTGGAACGAACGGGGAATTCGAGTCCATTGTGATACTTCATAGACGGATAGAATCCTGTCTTGATGGGCCAACGCCACGAAAAAGTAGGGATCTTGCCGAGGTCATTGGTGAGTCTCTCGAGGTGGTAACGGGCCAAAAGCTGCTGGTGAACAAAGTAGTATAGCTCTCCACGACGGTCGTCCTTAAGTCCATATTCTTCACCTGCCATCCAGTAAGGATAGTCAGTGTGGAAATAGTAGTAGTAAGAGTTAAGGCCAATATCTTCGGTGAAGTAGGAGAGCCTTTGTTCAGGGTTGTGCTGTACATACCAGCCACTGTAGTTGGCATTGATGACGTAAAGGTTATCCTTGACTTCGACCAAATCCTTGACATGATCTGGTGAAATGACACCCTTTTGCATCTTGATACGTTGGGCGATCTGGATGACGTCATTGTTTACGAAGAAGTAAGGATAAATCTCGTAGATCGGTGGTAGAACGATTCCTTGTGTGTCTTTACGGTGAAGGACGGCGACTGTCAAGGAGTAGACAAACATACCCGTGTTCATGTTTTCACGAGCCCATGCAGCGGCATTGTAGAAGGTCTCGAAGTCCTTGGCGTAGTAGAATACATGGAAGAGAGCGATCGCCTCAGACCTCTGTTGGTGGTTAGAGATGGTGAAGATCTTGCCCTTGGGGAGCATACCATTCTTGTACATCATCCAGAATTCTTTGATCGCCTTCACGTTCTGTATATATTAAAAATAAGGTTATTAAAAAAAATATTCTGTTATCATATATTTTATTAAGGTTATGAATATGCAATTTAACGCACTTTATATTAATGCGAGTGAAGCTACACTCGTATTCCTAGCAATCGTATTCGCCTACCTGTAACCGTTTTACATAATTTTACGTAAATATTTTTTTTTGTATAGTATAATGTTGTTCCTTAACTTTTCACTTGACCCGGACCCGGTCTGACCTGATAAAACTTCATAGGTACATGTTATGTTATGTTAAGTATGTTAGTGGATATGGGGGTTTATTTACCACCCGTGTACTGCGTTCTTTGCGAAACTATTGTATTTTTAAATCCACCTATAGTTCGCCCTCTAGTCCCGTACTGTAGATAAAGTAAAGTATCTTTTTGAGTGCGATGGTTTTATCTCTTCTGGCTTGAGGAGATGGTTGCCTAGAAGCTGGTACCTTTTGCAGGTGAAGGGCCAACTTTTCAGGCAGTAGGTGTATAGGGGTTCTGGGCACTCTTGGCAGAGTCTGTAGCTGTCTCGGTCGATAGGCTTAATTTGTGCAGGTGTTTATTCAGCTTGCAATGACTTGTTAAGGTTTCGGTTAGGATCCTTAGTTGGTTTCGGCTTAGGTTTAATAGCTCAGAGAGTTTTTTTGTAAGAATACTACTATAAATTCTTTAGCTTGCTTTTATGAAAACTTCCATAGCTACATATCACACTATGGTTTTTATTTCAATATTGTAGAATATAGGCAAAGTATGATAGCGTCTCTAGCTCAATGAAAGCTTTTGAAATGTCTTTGTACCACACACACACACACACACAACGCAACACATTTAAATTATTGGATAATTTAAATGGGATTACATACAGAGTATTTATCGAGATCAGCTTCGATGTGATAATCATCAGCCAGCTTTGTGATTTCCGGGAACCTGGTCGGCTGTGTTACATGGCTGAGCAGTTCGAAGATCTTCTTTTGATAAGTAAGAAACTCTTTGTCAGCTGCGAAATATGAAATTAGTACATCATTACTAAATAGTATCTTTTTTTTTAAATCTTTTTATATTCAATATGTAAATGAAAGCAATTATGTAATTGAAATCTATTAGATTTAAAAAAATTGTAACTATTTGGTTTAGCAAATTTAGCGCAATATGTATTAAACCGATTTAAAAATTAGGAGGAATATGTAATTATATGTATTTTGAGCGTAGCTACCATTCTTTTTGTTTTTCTGTCGATAAACGTATAATTATTTATTTGAATTTTTTTAGACCACTAGACAAAATAAATACCTACTTATATTGTAAAATTTGCTATGAAAATAAATAACTTGTATTTTGTATCTTGTATTTAATTCGTGTTTGATACGATAAAATATCATCGCCATTTAGGCAGTGTATAAATACAAATACAAATTTACCAATAAGTAATGCAATCATTGAAAGTTTATAATAATAATATAGGAATGTTGGTCAACTCACCGACTTGATTAATGAAAACTAACATATTATACATACAAAGAACATATTAAAAAACTATTCAAATAATATAGATTCTTATAGATATTAAAACAACAATATCTTATGAACATAGTAGGAAAATCGTAAGTAAAGTTGGTCAACTCACCGACTTTAGAGTCTTTACGCGTAGGAACAACGGTGATGGCGGCGGCAGCCAAGCCCAAGCAGGTCAGTAGGACAGTAAGACCCCTCATGGCGAGATGCTTCTTCTAGCAAGTCACCTTTGAGACTGTACCGATGTCGGGGCGGGCGGGTCTTTTATAACTGCGAGATGATGTCATCGCTATCACCTTATCCCCCAATCAGAGAAAGTTCAACCGTATCAAATTTTGCATACCAGATTGACCCGTTCGCAGAGTTCGTACGATAAGCAGGTTGACCTTATCAGCGGAATAAATACATTTAAACCACTTATATATTTCAATTCGAAATTATAAAATATTGTGTTTATGTGGGTGTTGCCAACTCCGTTAAGATACAACATGGCTATCCTTGAACCTTTCCGCATCACAAACGCATCGTCCAATTGACCATTTTTGGACTAAGAAAATTCATGGGTTTACAGTGGAGCGAAATGGCCAAGGTGTAATTTAGCAGTCAGGGTGTTTGGGAAACAACATGTTTATTGGAGTTGTTCAAAATATTAAACTTTTTTTTTTAGATTTACAAAATCTATAAATTACAAACTAAAATTAGAAATTGAATTAGGATTAGAATTAGAATAGAATTAGGAATAGAATTAAAATAGATTAAAATAAAATTTTAGCTGTTTAATTACAATCGCCAAAAGTGTGTTAGTAATTCCTATATACCTGAAATATAATAAAATATAAGACTTATAGATATATAATTATGTATATTATTATATAGATATATTATAATATATATATATATATATATATATATAATATACATAATTGTGTAGATGTACATAACAAGTTGGCTTCCGTCAAAATTACTATTTTGAAGCAGCCCTAGCACTACATGGGTGTTTCGGTTCATGCGATCTACCTAGATTTTGCAAAAGTTTTTAACATAAACTCGGCTATCCTATGGAAAATTTTCTCCCTCTAATCAAATTATTTTCTTTTTTCAATAGAAGCTACTCAATTAGAAGTAAAAGTGAAGTACAGTCTTTTTAGTAGACTACAGTACTTCTCGGCTGTGGGTTAGCCCCGAAATCTTTTAGGATGATATATTTAAAATGACTGATAAATCAAAGTCTTCCCCGATGCAATTGATTACAGATGACTATGCTGTACAGAATTTTGTGATAAACCAAACGAATGCGATTTCTTCAGCAGGATCTCTACCACATTTTTTCATTGGATTTTAGTCAAAAATATGATCCTTTAAGTATCCAAGTTTTGCTTTCAATTCAATTCCATACAATGTTGCCAGAACTTTTATTATTCAAATATATACAATTACAATGCATAGATCCAGCTAAGACATTGTCTCTTCCACCGGTTTCTTAATCTTAACTAAATACAATTTATTTGAACATGCATACATTATAATATAATTTAAGTACAAAGTACTTAAAAATTAAGTTGATGTAACTTATGTGATTACAGACAAAATTAACCTAACCTTGTTTTTGTACAATTTCTACTATTGTATTGGTCCACGTGCAAAAGCTCTCATATACAAATCACAAATTGGTCTATCCTTGGAGTATTGATCAAATGTTTGGCGTCTTTATACCTCCTATATTAATTTAGCGGTGTATGCTCTTTCGCGGATTCAACAGTTCGTAGAAATTTTTATCGTACCTTAAATGCTCGGAGCCCTTAAGTAAAGTTATTCAAGACCTAATTCCAACTTCCAGCATGATTCTCAATTAGTGAACTACTCGATAAAGTCTCTGCCTCTTTTAAATTTTAAGATTGGTGATTGACAATTCAAATACTTGTAAATTAAAAATTATAGTTCTCTACTATTTTGTCGATGAAATTTGGTCTAGTGCCTTACCCTGGAGTATTTTTATATACGAACGAAATACTGTGTATTCTGTACTACACAATAACGGAACTATTAAAAATGATGGTAAATTCTCACAACATTTTTGAGTATTGTTTTCGAATAAAGAAATCAGTATAATAATACTGATTTCTTTCTTCGAAAACAATAATATAGCGTTAGGCAGCGTTTCATGTGAGGAAGCTGTCTACTTATTTAACTATCGTCAGTTAAATATTATGGCTTTACGAAGGTATAAATTGAATGTTGACATTTTTTCTTGTCTCTTAGTGGGGGTTTCCAATTAAAAAATAATCTAATTTACCTAAAGATATATTATGTACTTCATTATTTTGTAATATTACTAGTAGTGTCTTTTGACACCTAAACTAAATCTACCTGATATTAAAATAGAAATGTTGCTATCATAATACCAAATATCATAATACAAAATTAATATCAAACCCTCTAAGATTTGATTTAAATTCGTAAATATATTTCAATTCGTTGTTTTTTTCTTAAATTTAGGGAACTCCTTTTAGAAGGTTGATCTACATATATCGATAACTTAACCGGTCCCACGAAAAAAAAATCCAATTTCGAAAAAAAAAAATGTTTCATACTTCTCAGTCGTTTTTCTCGTAATTGAGAAACATTTTTCCAATTTTTTTTGCTGATTAATGTTTGACTATCGAATAGATCAACATCCTAAAGTTAAAAACAGCTTCCATACCGTGTTGATTCATTACTAGCCGCTCGATAAAATTTATAAAAAAAGTTAAAAAACTGTAAAAAAAAATATGATTTAATGAGAGATTGTCACGATACCATTTGATGTGTTTTATTTAAATCTACTCAGACCAAACAAAACAACCTACTGTCGCCTCTGTGGCCATCTAAACCGCACATCGAATTGGCTAAAAGTACCGCTGGCACAAGTAAAGATAGGAAATGAAGCAACCCATCACAAGTTGGTCCCACAGGCGCGAGTAATCTAGGGAGAAAATGCCGTCAATGACGCCTGTAGGATCTAGCTGTAAGACGTCAGGTTCTGGTTAAATAATTTATTACTAAAAAAAAAATGTTGATATTATATAATAACGACAGGTGTCATAGCTATTCTTGTTTAATAATAATTATACATCTAAAAATAAATCTTAGTAAACAACTAATTAGTTAAAATCTAAGGAAATATCGCTAATATATTTCACCGCGTATAAATCACTAACTTTGTAGTATTTTAGAATTTTATGCACATCTTGAAATTAGTTCCGATTTATATAAAAAACCTGATGATGATTTTTTCCTTTGTTCGGCAATATTCAAAGGAAATAATATATATATTTATTTTGGCTCACCTAACATTTTTGTTCCTGTTTTAATTTTTTTCTTAATTTTTAATCAATTTACATAGATCAAATTCGATTTACAAAGATCTCGACGTTGCTTTAGTATGTAGGAACTTTTATATTAACGATATCTTTCTCTATGTAAATTTTTATATGCAATAACGTAACGGGCGAATAATAAGAGTAATAATTAATATTGTACGATAGTAAAGGTACCTTATTACAAGAGTTTATTTTTCTGAATATAAAATTAAATTTAGAAATAATATTGTTTTTTACACGCTTTCAAAATAATCATTAAAATTAAAAGATAACTTAGAATGTAAATAAAATAAAAGTAAGAGGAGAGTAAATAAAATAAAATTCTTGTTTTTGTTATACGTAAAACAGATTTATTAATATTTTAATAAAAAGGCATAACAAAGTTGATACCAGAGTCGTATTGTATCAAATATCTATGTAGTTGGAATTTTTTTGAAGAGCATTCGATCAATCTCTCTCAACATCGACCACTAAATTTTTGGTGTAGTCACTGGTGGCATGGAAGTTGAACTCTCCCAGCGTGTAGTCCTGGCCTTCTAGGTAGACAGGGACGTCCTTCCAGTACATGTTGTTCAGGTGGAAGAGGGAATTGTACCTGATGGTACGGTCCAGCGGATATCCCAGAGCGCGGTTATCGAGGAACCGAGCGCCAGTCCCAACGCCGCTTTGGAAGACTGGGTTGAAACCAGTGCCGAACTCGACCTTGGGTGCGATCCATGGGGATACGATAATGTATAGTTGGAAGGGGAATCCTCCAGTTGTACCCTTGGGCAGGAGCAGCCTCTGTGGGAAACCGTTGTGCATTTCATTTATATCCAATTCGAAGCTTTTGCCCTCCTTTTGAGCTCCCATGATTGCTTTGTAGAGTTCATATGTGGTGGTGCGGTCCTTGACTGTGTGCCAGAAAGAGCGAGAATTGCGAACAATCGTGTTCTTTCCAGGGGCCAATCTGTAGAGGAATGTATCAAGTTCTACAAAGGAGTAATGGTTATCGTCGATGGTCAGCCTGTTTCCGTGGCTATCGAATTTGGGTCCCATGAAGATTCTGATGACTGCGTCATTCTCGGCGTGCGAGGAAATGGACATGGTAACATCGAATGGCTTGTGATTCAGACGAGGCTGGCGAGCAAAGAATACGGGCCCTCTCTCACCCTTGAGTTCTTCCTTGGTCCAGAAGACGCTGTTGGTTATGTCCCATTTGAACGTGTCAAAGTATGTGACGAGTCTGTCAACGTTGACGCTGTCGATTGTTACTCCGTCGAAGAGCAATTCCTTCTGCGTGTATGGAGTCAGTTGATGCTTGAACAAGATGAAGTAACGGACGATGCGCTTGTACAGCTGCCAGAAGACAGGGTCACGGAGTGAGGTCTCGTACTGTTCTAGCACCGATGGGGCGACATTGTAACTAAAAAAAAATAGTGTGATTATTACAGTGTTTGGTGTCAATTAATTTCCTGAAAATTACAACTTCATAAAAGTAAATAAATATCGTGCATATATTTTTTTTTCTTTAAAAGCGTTAATTGAAGGTTTTAGTGAGATGTATATGATATATCGACATGTAAAATGTTTATATAAAATTTATTTTAGCATTATCTTTCACTAAAATATCTCTAGTAAAGTCATTCCCTTCTGTTGGTACGCCAATATTTTCATTGTAAGATGTTTGTTTTTCGTCATTGTTTGTTGTTTTAGTTGAATGAACTTTCAGAATTTCTAAGTAGAGTAATTCATTAAATTATTTGTTAAAAAAAATACTGTATATTTAAAAAGTTTTCTTACTCGTTGATGGGAGTGGGCGATGTTCCGAGCAGAGTGCGTGCGATGACCGCGTAGTATTTGAACACCCTGTAGTTGACTTTGTCCATGATGTTCGGGGTTTGTTGGATCAATTGACCAACAATTTCGATGGTAGCAGGATCTCTCATGTCGTATTTGGTTCCATCGGTCTGTAATAATGAGTATACATTTTAATAGTTTATCAAATTATCACCAACTAAACTTGATTTTATTATTACGTTTACGTAATATTTTTAGTGAAAAACTCATTAGGATTTAAACTGCTTAAATGTGTTTTATTTATTATAAAATTTTCTTGGTTATATCAATTTAGTAATTTTACAGTTTCGGTCTATTTTATCACTACAATTAACATTTCGAAAATACTGATTATGTAATGGAAGTATGCAAACAGTGTGTTGGATTAAAAAAAATATATATTTGATGAATATTTTTTGTTAAATTTTATCAAGACAACAATTAACTTACACGAGTTTTTTTTATCTGCAATTTTAGGACTTAAACTGTTTATTTACAAAGAATTGGGTACCTGATTAGTAAGAATTTTGACCAGAAAGATAACTTTAGATATTTTACATAAATTGCGTTAATATAAACCAACTTACAAATGAATACTCAGCATGCACTATCAAAATTTCGTTTTTTTTTCTCATATTAGTTTCAGTATTAAATATATAATAAGACTTGTGGTTGTGATATCACTTGAAATACTAAAGTTGGCTTGCTGAAAAATATGACTTATTTTATGTTACTCAATTATTGGATACTCAATAATAACGAGTTAGCAATAATTGCCATTTAAATGAAACATTATAAAATAATATAATAATCATGAAAAGGATTACGTCCTTGATAAAAGAATTTTTTGGAATGATACAGAATTAGGTACACAATAAAGAAAACTTGGCATATTATGGCAACGATTAAACTTTTATAGGTGTATCATACAATGCTGTTGATGCTTTAATGATCACCAATGATTAAGAAAAAATAGTGTTAATTACGTATTTGTTATCGACTTACCAGTACAATGAATCCCTTTGAGACAAGATCCCTCATACGACTTTCTAGGTATTCCACTTCCTTCAGGTCCCAAACGTTGTCTTCGGTCTCCAGGTCAAATTCGTTGGATCGAACGGGGAATTCGAGTCCATTGTGATACTTCATAGACGGATAGAATCCTGTCCTAATGGGCCAACGCCACGAAAATTTAGGGATCTTGCCGAGGTCATTGGTGAGTCTCTCGAGGTGGTAACGGGCCAAAAGCTGCTGGTGAACAAAGTAGTATAGCTCTCCACGACGGTCGTCCTTAAGTCCATATTCTTCACCTGCCATCCAGTAAGGATAGTCAATGTGGAAATAGTAGTAGTAAGAGTTAAGGCCAATATCTTCGGTGAAATAGGAGAGCCTTTGTTCAGGGTTGTGCTGTACATACCAGCCACTGTAGTTGGCATTGATGACGTATAGGTTATCATTTTCTTCGATCCAGTTCTTGACTAGATCTGGTGAAACGATACCCCTTTGCATCTTGACACGTTCGGCGGCCTGGATGACGTCATTGTTTACGAAGAAGTAAGGATAAATCTCGTAGATCGGTGGCAGGACAATTCCTTGTGTGTCTTTGCGGTGAAGGACGGCGACTGTCAAGGAGTAGACGAACATACCCGCGTTCATGTTTTCACGAGCCCATGCAGCGGCATTGTAGAAGGTCTCGAAGTCCTTGGCGTAGTAGAATACATGGAAGAGAGCGATGGCCTCAGACCTCTGTTGGTCGTTGGAGATGGTGAAGATCTTGCTCTTGGGGAGCATACCATTCTTGTACATCATCCAGAATTCTTTGATCGCTTTTACGTTCTGTAGATATTAAAAATAGCGTTAAAAATAAAATCGCAGTGTTATAGTATATTTTTTTAAGGTTACAAGCATGCATTTTGACATCCTTTATAATGCGAGCGAAGATCTATTTATTTATACCTACAAAAATAAAAACAATCTTAGTTTAATTATTATGTTTAAATAAATGAAATATCATTACTCAATTTTATTAATATTTTTGAACAATATGTTTTTTCGTAATTTTCTGCATTATTGGATATTATTTCTCATTAACTTTTATTTTATTACCTTCAATTGCATTTATTATATTTATCATAGATACTAAAAATATGTAACCTGTGTAAGTAATTTTTTAATTTATAATCTTGTTGGCTATTGTAGGTTTTAGATACACAGAAAGTCACATATAATAAATTCGTGAACCACCGGACCGATTAAAAAAATAAATACCAAATAACATATTCTTTAAGTTTGATAATACTTTAGAAAATACTAAATTATTTCTGCTCTGAAAAGTTAGTCCCACCAAATAGTTTTATTATTTACACACACACCCTCTCTCTCCTTCGCACACTTGCAAACACACTACTACAGTCTACTTTTTGGTTAATTTGAAAGAAATTCCTCACCGAATATTTGTCGAGATCGGCTTCGAGATGATAATCTTGAGCCAGCTTTGTGATTTCCGGGAACTTGCTCGTCTGTGTTACATGGCTGAGCAGTTCGAAGATCTTCTTTTGATAAGTAAGAAACTCCTTGTCAGCTGCGAAATATAAAATAATTATAATTGTGAACCTAATTCTGAACAAAAGAAAAAGGTTTTAAAGAGAAGTACATAAAATTAAAAAAAAAATAACCTAAAGAACTGATTGAAGACAGAAAATTTTAGTGGTATGTATAAAGTATGTGTACGTATTACGTGTGAATACTCGTAATTTCATTTAGCCAGTAAATATTATGTATCGAAAATTTTAGATATATATAAGGACAATATATTTATATTTATGTTATAGTATTGCTTTTATTATTGTTAATAAGTTTATGTTTTTCATAATTAATGCAAAAATAAAGTAATGTTTATTTTTAATATATTATATTGTATATTAACATTGTATTATTATTATTGTATATTAATTGTGTATTGTGTATCATTATTATTGTATATTAATAAATATAAACTAAATGATTTATTTACTTTCAGAAAGTTTTAATAACTTAGTTTTATCGAAAATTAAAAATTTTTTAATTAAAAAAAACCTATAGTTACTCTTGCTCTGTGTGAAAATGGTTGAAGCTTTAGTAACATAACCAAACGTAGTCAACTCACCGACTTTAGAGTCTTTACGCGTAGGAACGACGGTGATGGCGGCGGCAGCCAAGCCCAAGCAGGTCAGTAGGACAGTAAGACCCCTCATGGCGAGATGCTTCTTCTAGCAAGTCACCTTTGAGACTGTACCGATGTTTGGGCGGGCGGATCTTTTATACATGCGAGATGATGTTGCTGCTATCGCCTCATCCCCCAATCAAAGAAAGTTCAACCGTATCATATTTTGCGTGCCAGATTGGGTCAATCTGGCACGCAAAATATATACGATAACCATGGTGACTTTATCAACGGGATAGAACATGAAATATATATCTACCCTGTTGAACACTGTTGGAAAACGAAATTACCAAATATGTTTACGCGTGGCTTACCATATCCCTGAAGTTCTGCTATTTTCAAATACTGGTAGGGTTTTTGGGGAAGATGTATAAAAGTCAAACTTTGTTTTTTTTTACTATTTGTTCTTATTATAATTATATTTTAACAAAATGAAAACTGTTCCAATAAAACGTCGAAGTACACTGTAAACGTGGTGTTACACTGAAGTATAACCATAAACATTTTTTTTATCATTGTAATCCGTGATTATAACTCAACGTCAACTCAACATATAGGAAAATCCAGACAGCATAGATGCGAGTACATACTATTTTTTAAAGGCTTTAAATTAATTAAATTACATATATAAAAAAGTTTTATAGCAGAAACTTCGTGTTTATCTATAAATGGCAAAACAAAAGATAAAATGGACAAGACGTTAATTAGCCATCTGGTAAACCACTACAAATGATAGTACTGGCTGCTAATTATAGAGTTCTCATTTGCACACATACCTAAATAGTTGCTCTACAACAAACAGAAATATTTTTCAGTTTGCTCAGGTAATTTAATTTATTTCTGCAATTTAAGATAGGGCAGCCAAGCGATTATCAAGGGCCTTTAACGCCTGAAATTGTGAGCTGAGTTCACTCACTGAAGTTTTTGTACACAATATATTTTATTTATTTATTTAATTTTAAAAGAAATCTACAGATTTAGATAGTAATTCTCACTTAAAAACTCGCTAAGGGTTTAGAGCACCTACATACGAGTGCATACAAGAAGTCAACTTCTTGGCAATTTTAATTTTGCATTTATTTAAAATATGTAAATGAATTAATTTTCGGATAGACGAATGTGCATGTTTCTATGCTTGTAAGCATTACCAGTCTTTTATTTAGATTATTATTTATAAGTTATATTTACGTAATTTCTACTTTTAAACCATTTTCTTATGACAAAGACAAATATATAAATATGACAATGATAAATAGTTTTCACAAAATTAAAGATTTGCTATTAAGGCACCTACATAATAAAATGATAATTTTACAGGTTTTCAAAGCACTGATAAAAGATATCCAGAAGAGTTATATTAATCTAGTTTATTTACATTGAAGATAATTTATTATTAATTACTAAGGAATTACCTAAAGATTTTTTTTTAAATATTACGCAAAAAATATAAATAGAATCACCATGTTTTTAAAATAGCATTATTTGAAGTTACCTGAATCTGAATCCAGATATATCTTGTATCAAAAAAATACATATGATGGCAATAAAGTTTAGTATGGGTTAAGATTTTAAATGTGAAAATGATAATTCATTTAATTTTTTTAGATAATCAGAAAATATATGTTTTTTGTTATTAAAAAAAAAATGAATTGATGTATCCATTATTTTTCAAAAAAGATTTAATACAAAATATTATTTTCGGTATGTTGCCCATCGGCGCCAATGACCTTTACAAACCTTCATTATACAAAGCTTATTTTCACAGAAAACGATTTTTAGGGAAGAATCGTTTTAAATCGTAATTTTCGTTCACACATGCATTCGCCTTAAATGTTATTTTTTGTTTCCATATAAAAACATATTATTTTCTCTTGGCTGTTCGAGCGACAGACGTAGATAAGAATCCCCAATAAACTTTATGTTTATCTAATCTCGCAAATACATGTCTATTTATTTTTGAAGCAGAAAATAAATACTAATTTTCGCTGGCGGTTAATAATTAAACATCCCTCTACCTCTAGTTATTGAATTTGTGATATATTTAATACTAACTTCTCCCAAATTGATCTTTTTTCAATAAGTCGGTAAAAGTTTCGCAGCGCTGTCTTAAAATAATACACCAATGCACAAAACCACGGACGATATTCCTAGTTAATTTCAGTAGTAACCCAGTTTTTTTTTATTCCAAGCTTAATGTGGTCTTTCATGTCTTTATTTGATATATTTTAATATTATTCTATTTTACTATCTTTATTAGTCATTAGGAATGTATAGGTATTTCAATTTAAATTGGCTGTAAATCATTATATGTATTGTTTACAATTTCTATTGGGTAACCACAATGAATAAATAAACACAGATACAGTATTTCAATTTATAACAATTATAATGTGGCACTGAATATTCTTTCACGTGTTTCTATAGATGAGTTTATATTATTTTTAACTGGCCAGAAATAAATAATACATTCCAACAGCCGCGTTGTCATATTTTTGAAATACGAATATGATCGTGCTCTGACGATGAGAGCTCAATCCAACTGTCAGTTTCATTTATTAGTACTTGAAATTTGTTACATTTAATGTTATATATCTATATTATTCGATAAGTCCCCGATGTGATCTAAACGGCTAAGGTTGTTTGTCATGAGTCATGAAACCACACAAAAATTCAACTCTTTCGATTTGATGTGTAGAAATAGTAGCTTCTTGTGCATAAATGCATAGAAACTAACAAGGGACTGGGTTGAGTTACAAGTTTTTTTTTAAATAATCGATTATGAATAGGTAATCTCGTCATTATCTTAATATGGAAACCCTATAAATACAAAAATTAAAAGAAAAAGATACATAAAATCGGTAAAATGACAATTCCTAATAAACGCTATTCGCATAAGACACCGATTTCTTAAATAATTTAGTTTAAATAGTAAAATACTTGAAATGTGTTTGTTATGGAAAAATACTATCAAAGAGAACATTATCTTAATAAATAAACTGTCTCGCAATTTAATATCGTAACATTTTGAATAATATAAATGAAACTTTTATTATTGAGAGTAAAACACTGTAATAATTATTAAACGTGAACAGATTAGAAATTCAAAACAAATAGGTGTAAGTTGCAATGGATATGTCAAAGAGCAAAAATATATCGTAATAAACACAATAAATATTGTTATGATGGGATTCGGCTAGTAACTGATAATAAGAGGTGCCCAATACCACTATCTATATTTTATCTATACAGAATACGGTGATGACCACAGAGAAAGAACATTTATTAGGTATTATTATGTAACTGACTATAGGCAAATTAGTACCACTGACCGGGCGGTTGGTAAAAAATGCAACTAAACTATTCCAAAGTTGATTGTTAATGCATTAATAGTCGTTTTCATATACTATATATTGTCTTGTCTATAATGGTTATGAATCGATCTATTTTTGTTATAGACTCCTTGATGAGTCATTATACTAGTCATCCCAACTGGATGAGTCATTATACTGGTCATACCAAAACGATTGAACAAATCTACTTGAAGGTGTTGAAATTAGATGTGCGCGTTATAAGGCGACGCCATTTAAATCACCCTATTAATCAACGAATAACCGTGTTACTGAAGCTGGCTCATAGCGGTGACTTTCGCCATTCAGCGGCACAGAAATCTCATTATCTTCCCACCCGATAAAAAAACAGCTAATTAGTCCTGTGATTTCCAGTGTTATTTGTTAAGAAACTATATCAAAATTCATCATGGCTACCGAGAAAAAAAAATTGTAAACTTGACGTGAAAATAGTAAAAGGATCGTGTAACAATATCTTTATTGTCAGCACTCAGTTGTGACGGTATCAAGGCCATTATCGATAGACGCTGCATCGAAATTCGCGTGCTATCCGAAATTACACCATCTGTTAAAAAATATAAAAAGATTGAAGTTGTTTTTTTTTCGCATTTTATTATATCATGTTTTACTCATAATAGGTTGCACAACAACCCTCGTAAGTTTTCGGGAATGGTCTGTAGGTATATCGTCTTAGCAAACACTTCCTGAAATCTTAGGGCTTAACATGTTGCTCAGTTATGGGGAATGGTCTCGGAACACTCTGTATACAGATATACGATATATTAAAATTTCTTTTTTTTAAATACCCTCTCCGGTTACAGAGAAAATGTCATTTATCATTAAATGTTGACAAACGAACGTTCTCGGTAAAGTATTTTCAATTTAAATTTTAATAAGTGATTAATAAAAGAGAATCATGCTGTATAAATAAAAATAGTTTCGACAGTATTGCAAGACATTGACTTTGTAATAATAATTCTTTTCAACATGAACAATCGGAAAGATTAGTAAATTTTATCCAAATGCAGATTATAACTTTCAGTTATTATTTATTTATGTAAAAATAGTATATATATTAAAATTTTACATTTGTTGAGTCCTTACTGCACTTTATGAACGATTATTTTCGGGATCAAAATAAATATTTTAGAAAATAAATATACTATCAAATAATTTAACTAAACATTGTAATATAAGTGATATTGTACTATAATAATATATTAGGTAGCAACAAGTGCATGGGAAATAATATTCTAACTCGGAATTAATCTATTTATTAATATAGTTTTAACAGCGTTTTGTTGGTTAATAAACATACACGCACTTAAAGTTGAACTTTATGATGACACTTGCACACAGATTAAAATTATAGGTAGAACTCTAACAACACATGCAAACACGCAAATAATACAATTAAGCAACGTGTAAGTGAAACACGCAAATAATACAATTATTATTATGATGCGTAGAGTAAGTTTAAATAATTTTTTGTGGTATAATAATCTTTTTTTTTTCAACTTTGATAAAATTATTTCTTAAATGATAGGTAGATAGATCTGATAGTAAAATAATATAAATAACATTGTTGCTTTAGAGGAAAATGAATTCTTAGCATATATATAAATTACATATAATAAATTGTATATATTCTAAATCCAGAATATGAGGGTTAAGATTATTGGTTTTTATATACACGTAGGATTATGTCCCAGAACATAAAATGATTGTCTGGGCAAAATAAATAAATAAAATAATATCCAATTAAAAATAATGAAACAATCACACCAACCAACCAATCCAACGGTTACCTAAGCCAACAGTCTACGAAATGAGGATTATGGAAAGACCAAAGTAACACTAAATATATATATAATATATTTTTTAATTTATTAGACGTTCGACGTGTAACTTTTACATTTCATAGACTTGCGGGTGGTATTGACGGCGCCTTTGAAACCCTATTATTTATAAGCTTTAGCTTGCAGTGTTTGTATGTCGTCTTAGGTCAAAGCCTTGCAATCTGAATTAGAACCGCTTAATCTAATCGTACGGAGTTGAAAATTGACATGTCGGTTCAGTTTCGATGACAATGCATTTTTATGGTGAGCATGACCTGATTCTACACCCAGGAATGGCTCCAGACGAAGGAACTCCTCAACAGTCAACAGCACAGATATCAATACAATATCAAAATATATAAAATCGAGTTCCGGGGTACCAGTTATGTTGGTAGGCAAGAGTTACCTGTTCTGAGAAAGGTTATTTATAAAGTATTACAGTGTGAGTAAAAAAAACCTGCGTAAACCCTGTCAAAAATAATAAAAATAAATTTTAAGCATAAATATAACGATACACACAAACGAATGGAACTTAAATTACTACCCGTTAAAAACTTAATATACTTTGAAAACAAATAATAAAAAAACTTTTTAAATATATAAAAAAAATAAAATAATATTCAACATACAGTAGTGTTATATACTATAAATACGTTGGGCATAAATAAATTTTTATTTTTGAAATTTTATTTCACTATTAATTTATTAATATTTCTTCCAATTATAGTAATGTGTCTAGTTTTTCTTTCAGATAATATACACATACCATTATTGTATGATTTTCATGGTGTTACAAAAATAGTTAACCATAGTTTTTTGTTATGCTGTTATTGAATATTTCATTCAATTTAAAAGACCTTGAACTGTTGGGGCTGGTTTCGTATTGTAACTCAGCTGAAACGGTTACGGTATAAATAATATTTTTTTTTGTGTTTTTTATTGTTTTTTTTTTTGTATATCACGGACCTTTATATCTAAATGATAATGCCGTGCGTCAGGCCACCAATTAATGGTTTTTATAAAAAAATAAAATGAAGAAAGCGATTAACATTATGTAAGATAGCACGGTAAAAGTCGCGACAAATAAATATTTATATTGGAAACAGTTATCTGTGTTTAACCTATCCTAACCTTTATTTATATTGTTACGAAGTGCGTCTCACGCGTTTTTTATTTCATTAACCTTTAGTTTTGATTAACAGTATGTGTTAAAGAGCGTGTTATTGTTTTTTTGTAAATATGTTTTATTAATTGTTTTGAATTGAATTATAATAGAAAATATTTTATCTGATTGTATTTTATCTACATTTAATGATATTTTCTCTATAATCTGGGAGGATATTTTAAAAAAATCTATTAACTGTTCGATAACAGTTTTATAAGCATAACGGCTTATTAAACATTAAAAGTTTTATGAATTTTTACTATTTTTTTACTATTGTAAGTGAAAAAAAAATAAAAATCTTTGTATAAGGCCACGTAACGAATAAACATCACCGTTTCTCATTTAAATCCCTTAGTAATAAAGGTGAGAGAAAAGGACGATAGTATAACGATATAAATAAAAACTAACTGGCAAATCTCTGTCGAAATCCTCTACCACATCTAGGAATACCCTGTCATCCAATCATGTTCATGGACATTGGGGAAATCATGTTCGTGATGTAGTTAAAAATGCCAGATAATTATGTGAAGCCTTGAGCATTGGCTTACAAACGCTGGCTCGTCCCACTCTCGAATACTGCTCATCACACCCAATGTCTTAGAGATGAACTAAAAGCAATTCAGAGAAATGCAAGCAGACGTCTTTAAGCATTTTAGTCGATATGATTTAGTCCATTTGAATAAATTTTAATTCTAAATTGGGAGCCACTAACTGGAACCACTCTAAGCCTCCTTATATTGGTCCTTTTAAGATAAAACCTTTACTGAGAGAACGAATCATTGGGTTCAATTCTTTTCTTTCTAGAACAATTCGCCAGTGAAATGCGTTTAACGGGTCAGTATTTGACCCCTTTCCGCGTTCCAAGGTTGTTTTTAAGCGTAGGCTGCGAATTGAAATAGTAATAATATTATTATTAATAATAATAACAATATTAAAATGGAAAAGAAGACATCGAATAATTAACTAAACCATGAGAAATGTTTTCTCCCGAGGTTAAATTAAAAATGCCTCCTCTCCAACCATGCTATCAATATTAAACAGATACTTGAAATAAGTATACCGTCATTTAACCCCCTTTGAGGATGCTCTATCATTTTGGGACTTCCTGTATACATAAAAGTAGGACTCTATGTAGTTCTCCTTAGGTCTCCAGTACTCTTCTATAGTAATAAGATTCAATATTGAGATCGATTGTGAATGCGGTCTAATTATTCAATTTTGTTTCAGCCGAACTAATGTGTAAATTATATATTTAATAAAGTTATTTTAATTTGTTGTTTCTTAGTTTTATTAAATGCGTATTTTTACTGTAAAACTATCCGACCTATCCAGCTTCCTAATTGTTTACGAAATACTTTTACTTTCATGGAAATATTGTAAGAGTATTCAGAACGGAACCCTTAGCTTATTTACGGAGTCAGTTGAATTAATAAATATTAGGGTAGACTTTACGATGAAAAGGTACTTATGAGTTGGAATGGAAGAAAAGAAATGTAAATTTATTGAATAAACAAAAATAAATAATAATTTAAAGATATTCTCATAAAGAAGGCAAAAAATAAAATGAAGCAGTGCAACTCGCTCACCATATAATAATATTTTGTATATTTTTTGCTATTATTATTGTTATTTTGATTTTAAATAAATAAATACATTGTTATTCGTGATAGCCTTCATAGCAATAGGCTTTTACATGTCCTATTAGGATTTAAAATTATACTTTTAAAGATAAGGGAATATTTTGTCGAATGTCCACTTTATTTTGTCAAAAAGGATACCGGCTTGTGACAGGATAGGCAACAAAGTCTCACAATAAGGGTTCCTGTTTTTGACCATTTTGTTCCGGAACCCTAAAAATAGTGAAAACTTCATTGTGATTCATCGATTCGTTCCCGAGATTGGCGCGAGCATACGGACTTTATTTGTATACCGCGCAGTGATATAACTTAGGACTTATATGGGTTGCTAAAATATCATTTTTCATCGTGAAAGCATCTTTATAGTAAAGAAAATTTGAATTCTGGGGTAGAAGTGAGCTTGAATTGATTAAACTTATTTTTTTTTATATACGCTGTATCCTGTAACTACCCGTATAAAACTTTCAATGTCAAGCTATAAATACCGTTCGATCAAAGTCAAATAACCTCTGTCAATAACAATTCGTTCTTGAATGTTTTGATTAAACGTTATAACAATAATTTATGTTCGTTATATACCAATACAATGTATTCGATAAATATTATTATCATACAGTGTGGCCATTAAAAATTAATCGAGTTGAAAAAACCGACAAAGATTTTTTTTTGCCGCATCTGTGTATGTTTTTATTTATGCACGCTTATGGCCACAGTAAACTCAATCCAACTAATTTTGAATTGAAAGAGGAGACATTTTTACGAGCCATTCAGAAGTTTATTGAATTTGATATAAAATCCTTATTAATCCTATTAATTTATCTTTATTTGGGAAATAAGACAGTTACATAGTAGAGGCGGTATAAAATAATAAAAACAATGCTACCAACCATGGTAGTATAAAATAAAACTAATTTAATATTTCCACTAGGTGAGTATACAATTAGTGTAACCTAAGAAATACCAGAGAGATGATGAGTGAGGGTGGTGAGAGGAAACGCACATATCATGTTAATGTTTCGTTTTTGATCAATTTTATGAATCACTAGGTTAACATTAAATATATCAAGTTCTAGATATTTTAAATTTAAGGTTAAGCACAGTCTGCAAATGGGTTAATTTTGCCCATAATTGGTTCTACGACGTGGGATGTCTAGCAAATCTTTGTTCTTGTCACAAGTGAAGGTATCCTGAGACGCATTAGCTGCAGCAGAGAGCTGCAGTTAACTGCGCCTGACATTATTTTGAATGCATCAGCATCAGCTTTAGCCCTTCTTTCAGCTAAGGATTCAACTTCATGAAATAGAGAAGGTTCGGATCTACTTGCAAAGTGCCTAAAGGACTTACGATCCATGTGTTTAAGGAATTTGTACAGCGTACTTAGGATTCCAAATTTGAAAGCCATATTCTAGGACACTATGCACATATGGGAAGAACAAGTTCTTTAGAGCGACGCCTAATTTTAGAGTTCGCTCTCAAGAGTCTATTTATTCTCATTTTTTATACACTTTGGTTGCATTATTTTTAATGTTTTACAAAAGACAAAAATGTACCCGCATACAGCAAATAGTTTTTTTTGTTAAATATGTGATTTTTTGTTATTAAGATTGCATGTTTTTTCACACACTACTGCGACTTTAATAACTGAGACAGACACGCGCAAATTTTTCTAGCTAAAAGCACTATTAATTGTAAAAATACCTACATAATAAACATTACTTATATATTATAGATAAATCTATACCTCTATTATATTATCAGTATAAAAATATTATTGTTAGGTTTTTATAACCGTGGTAACAGTTCAAAGGAAATATTTAAATTATATGCTTAGTCAAATATTACTTAAAAGCTCAGTGATCAATAAAAATACCTTTAAAATGAATATTTTATTTATTTCATCATAATTATTTTTAAACATACATTTCTGTTTAATAGACTTAATGCGAATAATCATTGATTTTTATACCATATCAATTTTATTTATTAGGTACACTGACCTTCAGTTATGATTTAAATAAAAAATGAAGAATTCAGTTAAAATTGATTATATTAGAACTAAGATATTTTTTTGGACCCTTAATTTGGCCACTGGAGATGCACGACATTTAACTTTGTTTTCATATTCTTAAACTTACATTTAAAAACGTTAAATACTTATTTAAAATTAATAAATTTGTTACAACTTATAATACAAAAGAAATAAAATTTCTTGTCTTTTTTTATAAATTTATTTGAATAATGTATAATGGTTTAATGTGAACTTTTCACATAATAAAACTATTCAAAATAAATAATATAATGATAACATTTTAAACATAGATATATTTAAATGATTTGGTTAATTTTAATCACCTAAATTAACTTATTGTATGTTAATGACAAAATATAGTTTATGGTTTGTTTTATATTGACATTATTTATTTTTATTATATATTAAATATAAAATATAGTTTGATAATTATTAGAATTAAATATTAAAAATACGCAAAGCCTCTATATGTTTTAGTAAACAGTGTAGTTTTAGTAGTGTTTGTTTTAGTAGTGTGTGTATGTTTTGTTAAGGTTTCAAAAAGTCATCTTTTATAGTTAAAAGATGACTTTTTGAAACCTTAACAAAAATAAGCGAAAAGTTAAAAAAAATAATAAATAAGAAGAATGTCTGAAAAATAAACCCTCTTCAAAAGATAGAATTTAGTGAAAGTATGTAATATGTCGTTACGATTAACATATTCTGTATAAATTTTTAAAGATAAAAAAATATTGAAAATTATATTTTTCATGACAGCAGATAGGTACCTACCTAATATTAAAATAATTAGGTAAATTAATAAGTAGAAATATATTACTAATAATTTGAACAAAATAAAAAATCTTATAATTTTAAATTAAATATACTTAAATAGGTACTTGTATTTATTTATTTTTTGATATTGCTCAATTTAAAGCAATTAATAAAATGACACTATGTATAAAATTTGTAATATTAGAAATTTAAACAAAAATGAATGTGATAATAAATTATTTATCTATTTCTAGGTAGAAGTAGGTAGACATGTTTAAAATAAAAATAACTCGAAAAATTTATTTTTATACAAATTTTTCGAACTTTAAAACTCATGTCACAAACAAACATACTCATGTCACAAACTATTGGTATATGCTTAAAGACGCAAAAAAGAGTTTTTTTTTCGAAACAATATTGTTGCGAATAATTTATCTGGGAATCAAATGCCGACAGTTCAATGAAAAATCAAAAATTTAGCACTAGATAATATAACTACGTATTAGCTACCAGATACTAAGGTACAATCATGTGCAAAATAATCTCTCAATATTGCTTGACTGAAGAGTTAAATGCTTATTTTGAACCTGATTGTACAATATCCGCTTTATTTTTTAAACAAATACCGTCTTGTCGAACTGGTAATAGTGAGATAACCCCTTAAGCCAGAAGTGCGGATATGTTGCGAGTAACGGAACTTAGGCAGTAGTAAACTGGGTACTGACGGAACCTCTATCCCTAACGCCGAATGATGGGGAGAGAGCGACCATTACCGAGTGCGTTCGACAGTTGCAGTGTCTATTGTGCAGCCTGGTTAGATAACAGATAAATCTATTCTATTATTGTTTATATAAAAATGTGTAGCATGTTAGTTAACTGTGCGGAAATATAATAAATTCACCTATTTTTTTTAACCCAATAGGTGATTTTTACACAAAGAATATCCTTTCAAAATTCAGAATGTTTATAAAACCACAAAACGAAAAAGGAACTAACTGATTGGTAAGCTTGTATTTAAAAAAAAAATGAAATTTGGCTTTTGAAACATTAAAAAACAAGTGGAAATGCAGTATGCTGGTTTGTTTCCAAAACGGAGGCTAGTGTTAGGTGTCGATGGCTAGTTATTTATGTATGTAGTTTGTTTAATTTACTATATCGATTCTTTCTGTCTGATCCACTAAAACTCCAGTTTCTCATAATAAAGACAAAAAGATGTTCGGATTGAGAAGATATATCCAAGAACGAATTTTCTTCCATCAGGTCGAATGTCTATGCTGAAAGTGAGTGCCATTGTTGTATGGATTCCATCGGTGAGGATATAGCCAAGTTCCAGTGCTGGAGGGCTCTTCCGCGGGCGAACATATAGGACCCAATCACCACTTGGCCAAATACCTTTTCTGAAAATAAGTTAAAATAACTTTGAATAATTTTATTATACGTTTGTTACTTAAATCTATATCGATGACCGTCAAATCCTAAAAGCCTGGTCTGAGAAACTAATTTCACAAATTTGCACGTTTTTTTTTACAAAACTTTACTTATGTGAACTAACTTCAAATATTACACACACACACACACACATTTAAACACTAAACTATACTCGTGTGTATATAATCACATATTTTTATGTGACAACCCTAAAACACGTTTATTACATTTTAAAATACTATGAAAGTTGTTATTTTTATATTTAAATATATGAATATTAAATAAAATGAAAAATAAAAATACATGCAACTAGCACAGCCCTGGAATAGAATCAAGACAAAAGAGGCACTGTCATCTCAAGGCCCTTCGGGCCAAAACAAAGATTTGAAAGTCGAAGAGCCACTTCAAAACTGCTTTTTAATCAACTTGAATTCAAGCTTGAGAAATAGAGCTAAAAAAAATTGGACCAATGGATGTTTCATTGTCGCCACATCTACAGGATGTATTTTAAATCACTATCTTACTAAACTAATCTCACAAAAAAAAATATTTTATTTTTTTTTAAGCTAAAATAATGATGCGTACCTTTAGACGCTTGTACCTTCGGACAGTGGTGTTATTTCTTGACAGGTATACTTCAATTTAAAAATGTAAACGCTCCCTAATGCTATTTTTTGTATATGCCAACACTGATGTATTAAACTCTCATTGTGTCAAATCAGTTTTGAGGGAAAGCTGTCAAATGTTTTTTGAAGTATTTCGAAAACCTCACACTTTGCATTAAACCGCGTTTCCAAACATTGAAATAATTTCTATTCAATTATGAATTAGCTGTTCTCGTAGGAAACATTTTTCCAATATTTTTTGTTGATTAATGTTTGATTGATATAGATCAACCTCCCAAAAGGATACTAGTGATTAATTAATAAATAAATACTACCTAATATTTTAACAATGAAAAATTATAAAAAACATATCTTAAAAAAAATATAGAACATGCTTAAAGTGATCTTAGTTCATTATATTGGAAATAAATAATAATTGCACTTTTTTATAATCAATGAAATCTTTATTTTGGAATAAATATAATTTTTAATTTAAACAAGTATGCTATATATATTTTTCGTTTTCCTATATTAAATTCCTAATAATAAAAATAGTATAAGCAATACCTTTGTTTCTATTGCTTGACGGCTGGACAGCCTCTATCCTCAACCCCGCCTGCTGCAGGTCAGCTCCAGGAAGTCGGAAATGGAACCTTTCGGCCAGGAGTGCGGCGCCGAGAGGTCCGAGGGGCGCAGCGGCAGTGCGCCGTCGGCGCTGACTCCGGCCGCGGCGGTGAGCCGACACCCGAACCACGACCTTATCGCCCGGAACCTGGAAAGAGACCAGCGCAAGTTTTATCTGAAAGATGAGGATAAAATATGTTACGTAAAGAGGTCAGAATGAGATTAGATACCAGGGAAGGACTTAAGTAGTTTTTCCCATTTTCCTTTTTTTTATGTATTTATAAGTTGTTGTATTCAATGTGCCCAATATAACATTTCGCCCCATTTCTCTCCTAATATATTTAAAAGTATTATACACAACATTTATAAACATTGTAAAAAAAACTAAAGCGGAATTTGTGAATTATAAAATATTTAAATGTACTAATCATATATTAACTAAAGAGAAAACTTTGGCATGGCTAAAGTTTATATGGAAAAGAAGTGCAGACAGCTAAAGTTATCTATGTGTTATCTAAGTTATAATATGTGCTACAAATACATTAAATAAAATAAAATAAAACGTTCATACTGCTGACAGCTGATTGACAGGATGAGTTTCGAGCTGTGAATTTTGTGTGTTTTCAAATGTTCCTTCAATGTCAATGTAGTAATGTCAAGTAAAAATAATTATTAATGCCATCTATACTTTATGAATGTTAAGTCTTATGTTATGTTAAGTTTAATGTTTTTTTCACAAAAAAATTAAAACTGACAATGAATTGCACCAAAAAATAAATAAAAAGAAATACAAGCTGTAATTATGTTTTTTATTAAATGTTACTAACATTAAATTATAAAATTTCATAGGTATTGCAGGGAATTAAGGCAAACAACACACCTAATGATGTATTTATTAACGCTCGCAGCTGATGTAATAAAACAAAATTCAAAAAATATATATGTTATTATTTTAGAGGTATACTCATCTCATTGTAGAGGTATAAGAACCTCAATAATGTTCAAACTTAAAAGTTTAATAATTTGCGGTGGAATTACAACCACTGGGCGTCCACTAGTATTATTACAATATATCAACTTAGATATTTAAGGTTGACCTTCAGCATTATTTATATTCTAATAAATATAATATGTTTCATTATTTAAAGATACAATTGCTCGAAGAATACTAACTTAAGTCCAAATTGTGCACTTGGCGTATTTCCAATTCTGAGTAGAAAAGTGGAAATTGAATTAATCTCTTCGAGGCTGTTGTGGAAAGGAGACAGCAGTAATGCAGGAAATGACGGCCCGCGGTGAGCGACTACCTAATTACCTACTGGAGTAAACTCTGAACCGGGCTAATTTTACTCAGGGCTACTAAGGTTCTTTTGATTAGTTGGTTAGTTCACAATGGTCTAAAAACGCAGGCGATCGACCCAGAAACGATTTCTTCAAATTGACTACCATGACTTTAATAAGTCATGGTAGTCAATTTGAATGTTAATGGTTTCGACTGGGTTAATACCCAGTCGAAACCATTAACATTTTTTAAAAAAATCACTGCATTTTTGGTTTAAATTTCTTGTATGAAAATTGGAAATTAAACGAAAAGGAAACTATAAAAAAGGTGTGAAAGCAAATGAAAATGTCCGAAAGCGAATATAAATTTAAAGCAATGAAAATAATAATGTATGAAGGTCAGCAAAAACAAATGTAATAAAGGAATGTATATAACCCCAAAAAAAAAACAATTAACCACATCCTAATATATAATCATATATAGAAATTTCTTTCTTTTCCGCCCCCCTGCTTTAATTTTTCCCATTAACAAACTTGACCGAGATTTTATGCCCTCTAATTGTATGTATCAATTTGAAATTTATTGGTGTAAAATTACAGCAGTTACCTTATCCACAAGGTTAGGTTAGGTTAGGTTATATAGATAGATAGATATATAAACTTATTTATTGTCTTTAAAACAAGGGTGGTTTTAATATGTGAAACGCGAAGTTATGTCGAAATTTTCCGGTAGTCTGTAGATGGAAAAGAAAAGAATTGAAACCAATGTTCCGTTTTCTCAATATAGGTTTTATTTTGAAGGAATGGACTTTACGACCAATGACCGATGGCTTAGAATGTTGGGAGCTTAAAGCAGACGAGGTCGGATCATTCGTCACAGCTTTATATAAATTATTTAATCTGATTCAAAACGCTTTCTAGTTAGTGGCTCCCAATTAAGAATTGAAATAAAACGCTTAATGAAATGTCTGCTTGCTTTACTCTGAAGGGTGTAAGGATCCCATACTGATGAGCAGTATTGAAGGGTAGGACGAACCAACTACGCACCTACAAATCGTAAATGTCTATGAGCTTTTGTTACTACATCATCAAAATGAGTTCCCTAATGAAAATTGGATGACGGGGTAGGCCGACTTGTCTGAATTTAATCGCATGCCATTTTGATTAACCCATCGCGCAAGTGCATCTACATCGTGTTAAATATTTGGCATAATCCGAAATCCTCTTGAATAGCTTAAACTTAATGTTTACTGAGACTCAAAATATCATAAAGCAGGCTTTAAACAAATTTGTCCAACCAACGGGAAAATTTGAACCCCATCCACAAAAGAGAGAATTATTAATGACAACCCCATTGTCCGCCGCAGCCGGTATTGTTGCGTGAAGCATGCGACAAAGCTATGCAGATTAACTTGGGATATAATATACCGTTTGAAAGATGGTACGATTATGAACATGGTAAAATATCGTTGTCACAATCGTTATTTATTCAACCCAATTCGGGATGGTCGAAATAATTTTATGTCGATTTACAAATAGGTATCTATAGTGCTTTGAATGAAATAAATTATGTGCATATACGTAACCATATTATTTATTAAGTAAGTTGGTAAGTATTCCCAACAGCGTCAATTTATTAATTTGTGCATGTTCACAATAACTTTTATGAAATTCGTCGCCGTCCCTGTAAAATGACCTAAGTGAAAAAATATGTTTTTTTGGGAAATCTAAAAAAACTGATTTACGAGTAAAAGACAATTTTATATGGGACATAAAAGGATTTCAAAGAAGTATTAAAAGTACACATATGAAGTACACATGTGTGTGTGTGTTTATATATATATTTAGAAGTAAAAGAAACAAGACGCAAATTAAAAAGTATTTTTTCTACAATTGTTTTAAATATGCACATAGGACATATTTCACCAACTTTTCTTTTATCTTCCTTCCTGTCTCTTCCGTGTAACATAATATTACGAAGGATATATGAGTAGCTTTAAGTAATTTTCCTTTGAGGAATATTCATTGTCCGCCCCCATATTTTACATCAATTTTTTAGGTACTGACTGAACCACATGTTTTTCAAATAACAAAACATAAATTTTAACTTCTGTTTCTAATAAATACTAAGTCGAGGCTTCAAGTTTTGGACAAAATAATACGATTTGAAGATTCATTGTCGAATCTAATGTTTGAATTCTGATTGCTCCGCTATGGCTTTGCTTAGCAGACTTCTTTGCATCTCGGACTACGTCTTTTTTTTTGCGATTATCGTAAAAAAATTTTTCGGTTTATATTCCCAATTCTAAAACTAAAACATGGTTCATGGATAGGTTATCAGAATAAATACATGAATTTTTCTTCTTGTATTAACAGAATTTCTATGCAAGACATTAAGTTGTTTTTGCACGTCATAAAACAGGTTGTTAACACACAATAATTAAATAAAATCTTAAAAATGAAAAAAAATCACATAGGTCATTTTACAGGGAGAGTGACGCAATATTATTATGATTAGCATAGTAACAGAGAATAATGGCGAAATAAAATATTCGTACAAACGATCGAAAATATTATACTATACTGTGCTTTCTGCCTCTTCAACAAGACTGCCTTCGTCTGTACCGAAGAAGGCAGTCGGATTCAATATTTATTTATCGTGACTCATGACTTCAAACCATAGACTTATTTGTAGACACGCAATGGCCGCGAATGTGTCCCCATTTCGAAATTAATACTTATTATATTATGCTTTGCTCATAGACTACGCAGCTGCTATACTTTATGTAAGGCCCCAGAAAATTATCACATTCTGTTCAAACAGTCGCAATCTGATACACATAATATCAATATTTCATACAGAATCAAACTTCAAACTCAACATGTCAAACCGTGTAATGTTTGCTTATGAATATACCCACGAAACCTTAGTTATGAAAGGAAACGATTATAGTTATTTTATTTTAAAACAAATATAATATTCTAATGCAGAGCAAACAAATTAATAATGAGATTATAAAGTTTTACTTGTATATTCGAAAGGTAGATTGTAAAAGTTTCGTTTGCTAATTGCATGCAATTTTCTCCGCGAAGTTCGCAAACGATATTAAAAATCATTAAACGTTTTTTGCCGCCTAAACCAATTCGTAACTTTCAATTCTAATAAACGAGTTTGTTAAACGTCCAAGAATAATAATTGATTAATTCAATTAAACAAATTGCATGGGTTTATTCCAAAGTGAACATTTGAAGAATATTATATATTTTATTTATGTAACATACACAACGCTGTGTGTATTTTAAAACACTTTTAAAACACATTACAATATTTATTGGTTAATTTACTTAACCACACTTGGTACACTTAACGCCACATTTTACGCATGAAATGAATCTTTAATTGTATATTAAAGATGGATGGCTTTTATATAACTCGTGCCAATGACAAGTGTGGTGGGTCACTTCACTCCCCCATATCCAAGGACATTCGGAACTACTTCAAGTGTTAATCGTTAAAGGCAGCGCCTTCGCCGCGGACGAGCGGAAACATCTGGCATTTTAATAGTAAGCTTCTTCTATTTTATCTACTATCTGTAACTACCTACTAACATTTAGAGTACAACAATAGGTCAAAGTAGCAATCTTTCGTCATTTATATTTTAAAAACCTCCTTTTTTTTTAATATTCTAAAATTATGTTTATCAGGCAATTCGCTGTTACAAAAAATAATCATAATATATCAAATAAATTATAACTCAATTCAATATTTATTTATATACACGTATATTATTATTATAGAGTAATTCAAAGTTTAAAAGTAAAAGCCTCATATTAGTCAGAAAACGTATAGTTTTTAAGAATCTCACCTTTAGCATTCTACCCTCGACGATGGTCACCGTAAGTCTGTGCATATGCTCATTATAAATAAGTGATATCAGCAGTTCACCCAGGTCAGATTTGACTTCTTGCATCTCCTGATAAAAAATCATTAAAATAGAAGTATATTGAAGAAATAGACAGTGTTCTGATTAGGTATTAGATAGATCATATACAATTATTTCAGTTAGTTATTAAATCCCTCCTCCACTTTATTGTCATTATAAAACTATATTGATTTTATATGAGATGTTTCTGGTTTTATAAGTGGATCAAATGCTATTACAAAAACATGGTTACTTTTTAATATTTTTTGCATAACGGTAAATGAAATTTCCTAAGGTAAATTGCCCTAGAATGATAAATTATCTTTAATGTAAATAAACTAGATTACTTATATTTCCTTAATCCTTTGAAAACCTGTGAAATTCGCATTTTATAGCATTCAGGTAGGGCGAGTTTGAGAATGTTCCTAGGGTCGATATACACTAATGTATGTGTGCATAGAATGTGAATGAGAGGATTATACGAGAGGCTGTGCGTTTGCTAAAGCCGCCTCCTGCCATCTCAATAAATAATGTAGCGATAATCCCCATTGCGAGGAGGGCGTCTATAAAGTGCGAATGGCCCTGTGTCCTGAAGTGTGACGTCACACCGGCAGTCAGATATAACCTAAAATAAATCTTAGTAATGCCGATTTTAGGTTTCACGGAGTAGGTTTCACATGACCCTATTTTTAACGCTAAATTTTTGTGTCGTTCTGTTGAGCAGTGTTAAAAAATTCGTAATATATCTATAAAAAAAAAAAACCGGAAAAAATAACCTACAACCAAAAAACTAAGGAATAATAGATACAATAAATTTCCTAATGTTAGTAATCAATAAAAAAACGCATTCATCTAAACTTATACAACTTCAGTACGTGTAGACTATCTTTACAGTTCAAAAGTTTTTTTATTTTAATATTTTTAGTTGCCTTACACTATAAGTTTCAATCACACTTATAGAATCATCATCGATAAATCGCATATAATATGCAAAAAAGAAATAATCTTAATCGGTTATACCAATCCAACATAAAAATAAAATGGGACCCCTCCTGAAAAAAAACACCTATTATATGAAAAAAATAACTTGAAAATCGACTATGCAGTTTCAGAGTATTGAGTGAACATATATACATTTAAAAAAAACTATTTGAGAACCTCCTCCTTTTGTGGCAGCCCTCGGTTAAACAAGGCACAGTATCAAATTTGGAAAAAAGCCCTAAATTCGCAATATTTATTTATTTTATCTATCCGTTATTCTTATAAATTAAAAATATAAACACTATAGTGTTCTAAGATAAACACTCATCCCGAGATACCATCATCTTGGCGTTGTCTTTCTATGTTTTGGCTATTCAATTTCATGCACTTTCATTGATTATTTTATTTTTTAGTTAAGGCAAAAAGTTTAACCTTTTTGAGGTCAATCTTGAACATGTGCGGATCAGCGTCCGGCGCCGCCGGTGGTATGTCCCTGAAGGTGATGACGGTGTGTCCCAGCTGACTGCTCGGCTTGGGACGGCCCCCGTCCACCACGGTCAGCTTCAGGCACACGTTCTCCACGTTGCGAGCAGGGACCTGTTACAGGTGCACAGGTGTTACATTTACTCTAGTTAAAAAGGCAGCGAACAGAGGTTGCAGTGGTACCAAATGGTAAACAAAGTGGACATTGAAAATACAACGGTTAAACGTTTTCAATCAATCTGACTAAAGTTTAAAAAACGTAATTGTGGTATGTGGTAGGATATTTTGTGATTATTACGCACGCAAAATGCACTTCCAATATTCTTATAAATCCTAAGATCTATGTGTATAAACGTTCATTTAAAAGATATTTGAAAATAAAAAAAAATCTTTCACGGTACTTTCACGTTCCAGTACTACTAACATCATACTTTTGGTGGGTTTCAATAAGTGGCTTCTGTTCGTCTGCATGTTCGTATTGGCTTGTTTTTATATGAATTGTGAGAAATATAGTATGACATGAGTAGCAAATTTTACGACTTCGTAGCCATTAAAAGTGTACTGAACCGTTGCCGCGTTGGAGCGCGTAATGATGGTCGAAACATAAGCCCGGGCAATTTACTTAGCAGCACATCCTGCAACAGGAGACAAGCTGTAAGGAAGGCTATGAAAATTTAACGTGCCTTCAAATCCCTTAGCGTTAGCAGGAAATGCCAGATCCGCGTTAGAGCGTTAAGCGCTTTATAGATAGTATCGCTTGAAATAAAAAAAAATACGCTATGTTAACTAAGTATTTATGCGTTCGCGTATAAATATCACATAGTCTGACTGGGTCGCATATTCCAAGGTAGAAAAGTTCTGATGTATTTGTTCCGTTTTATGGTCGAAACAATGGACCTACATAAATAACACACAAAGAACATCTTACTAAACTATTTTAGTTAGATAGGATAGTTAGATAGTTTTACCAATTTCGAGTTTCTACAGAATAGAATTATTTGGATTTATTGCTGAATCCTGCTAAACGTGATTGAAAAAACATAACCACCCCCTTAAGTTTTCGGGAATTGTCTTGGGACATTCTGTATATAAAAAAATCATCACAGTTATAAAGAAAAAAAAATGGTATTATTTTATAACCGATAAAATATATAGCGAAAGGGGAGGGGAGAGGGGAGGGCACATAAACAACCTTTATCACTTCACTTCAATTTAACAATTTATTTCGAAATCTATATACAACAAACATTTCGCATGTTGAACAAATGTTTATTGGTTGCATGTTTCAGACTGATCCGAGAGGCAAAGACAAAATTTAACTTATCCGTCTGTATTATTCCGACTCGATGGATTCATAAGTGATTCGATCTAATATAAAAATCTAATAATCATTGGCGGTAGAATTGGCAAGAATCTGCTTACATTTTCAACCATGAATATTTGTACCAAAATCTCTGTTTTATGGGTACTACAATATTCACTTTGATATTTTCAACCACGATTCTTCTCAGGACTAATATATAAAATATTTTTTAGCTTAAAAATCGATAATCGAATAGTGTAGTTATTAGAAATTTTAAATAAATACAAATTATGTTTGATGCAATTTGTCAAAAAGTTATTATTTTACTTTATTAATTAATAAAGTTAGCATTTTAAGCGGCCAATCTGCACGTCCAACACAATTTCTGCTCTAATTTAACATAATATCACTTAAATTGTTAATTAAGTAATTCAAAGATCCGTAAATAATCAGCAATTGAATTAAAAGGTACGTTCACCCAGAAGTGATTAAATAAAAAAAAGAAAATAAATGAGAAACGTAAATAAAAATAGATTAGTTTTTGCACATTTACCCTGCTAAAAATATATGTTAATTAGAATGTGAGTTTGTTAAAGTTATTATGATAAACATAAATATTTAGGACTTTTAACTTCTAATTACCTGTATGAGACGAGTGTATTTTACCTGCCTTATTTTTGAATTAGTTCAAAATTCAATTAAAATGTCTAATACCGAAAGACTACTGTTATAATCATGACATATTCTGTGAAGTGTTGCGTTTTGAGCATACTTTGTGTTTGTTTTATTCAATAAAGAAAGACCTGTTGATCTAGTAATTCGATGGTGTACTCTAAAGAGGATACTTTTTAGAAGCTCAGGGAAGTCTATTAAATTATTTAGTAGTTTAGGTATATACGCACAGGTTATATATATACAGGTTTAAACACTTTCCTTCTGATATCCAAACTAGGAATTTGGTGAAAATCTTCAGCTTTGTGATAAGTCTCAAACGAGTTTTGACAACGCCAATTTAGATGTCTGAGAAAGTTATGTTTTTTATTTATTTATTGTTTATTTGGAAAACCACCAGTACAATAAATAAGAAATGGTACATAAAATTGACTGATGACAGGTTTTCGCTAAAGTATAGAAGTATATAAACAGGTTTAAATTAAATTACACTCGCACTAGGGTATTATAAATACAAATATATATATTTTAAGATATATTATTTTGAAACAATAACTCAAACTGTCAGAGGCCAAAGAAAATAAAATGATGTCTAGAGATTACTGTTTTTTTAGTTTTGCTAAATTAATCTGTTTCTTATATTTACTTCTGTTAATTTGTTTCTTTAATTCTTAAATTTAAGTTGAATATTTCCTATTCTGTACACTTTATATGAGGAGTACTTTATTACGTTATAACGAAAAACTATCGTACCATTTCGGACATTACATAGAATGCTATTTATACTCCTGCAGCGGTCTCTTCCAAGCGCCCGACTCAATCTCAACGCAGAGTTTCATTGTTCAGTCGCATGAATTCAGGACACTCCACTGCGGGTACAGAAGTTTCACTTCAACGAAGCTAATTACAGTTTGGACCTGCTATTTTGCGGAGCGAATGCCCTAATTCGGTCGACCGGAAACTTAATCGAATCGCAGATTTCGGCCTTTCGAGTGTTATTTTTAGGAAATCAATTAACCAAAAGCTTTCTCATTACACGCGTATTCGCGAACCGACCTATGAATAAGTAGAAAGTAGGAACCTAATACCCACCTGAAGTCGGTACCTATCTTTCCTTCATAGAACAGCTTTGTGTGACATCAAATGAATAATTTAATAATGATATTAAATATGTGAAGATACTGAAATGTGGAGGAGGAAGTGCTTTTGAAATATCTAAAAATAATAATTTAATTATAACCATATTAGACTCTCCATTAGACCATTAAACTCTAGTTTGACAAGGGGTTAATACTGTTTAGTTCATAGTCTTCGTAAAAATGTTTCCGTCATATGTTGTTTTAAACTTTTTTTAGGTAATGATCAGATAAGTCTGTTCTGTGGTAAAATGTAAAATGGTAAATGTAAAATAGGTAAAATGTAAAAAAAAACCGATCGGTAAATACATTACTTGAACATAAGTCAAAGCAGGCACATACGACCGTTTCGTCGGATTTTTTTCAAATTTTCGCTACTTTTTAGGTTTCTGGAGCAAAATGCTCAAAAACAGAAACCCTGGTGGGACTTCGTTGTCTGTCCATCTGTCCCAGGCCTGTATCTTTTTAATGGTTTATTACAATGAGTTGTTATTTGGTACACTGATGATGTATACTTTTGATTTGTATAGTATTCCCTACTTTCATCCCTGGTGTGTGGTAAAATGGTAAAAATTAAAAAAAAAACAGTCGTATGAATAAAATAGTAAATATTTTTTATTCATTTCTCTACAATAAAAACAAAAAATAATAGCTTTTTTATTTTCGTTGGAATATCCTTAATAACTAAACAAAACACCTATTTTTTTTCTATATTTAGGCTAATATTTTGTTAATTTTTCAATATAATACTTTACAAAAGTGTATCTTGTTAAATTTATTAAAAGTTTAGTTGTGTCTAGTATATTTTCTTAATTTAAATAATACTTTTGATTTCACTGATAAATAAATAAAGAAAAATAAAGCGGATGTCAGATTATAACTACGTGTCGACGGTCATTCTTTTCGTCCTTATGTTTGAATACTTTTTAATGCCATGATTTTAAGATATCTACTCGTATATATTTTTAATTATAAATTTCTATGGAAATTGTGATCGTTTGGACAATACAATAGTCACTACTAGAAAACAAGTCCATTCAGCTCGTATATGTAAAGATTTTGAACATTTCAAATACTTTAACAAAAAGGTTGAGATTTTTCAAATAAGATTTACCTATACGTCATAGAGTTACACAGTTAGTGGTGACGCAATAATTTCAGAGACATTGCTGTTTTGTCTTCTTTCGCTGGATTTTTAGTAACGAAATTACATTTACATTAATAGTAATTACATTTATTTATACATTACAATAAATTACATTTATAGTAATAGAGAAGACGATTACAACGATTAAAACAACGATTTAATTTTAAGACAAAAAAATATTGTAAATCATGTTTACAATTGACTAGTTTAATTAATGATACTTTTTTTACAAATTAAAAAGAAACAAAAGATTATTTATTTTAGAATCTTACGAAATTACTTTTAATAAATTCTCACTGGCCTTATTGAAGTCCTTAAAACATCTGAAAGGATCAATAAACGGAACTAATTAAGGAAACGGTTGAAGCATAATTGTTTTAGAGTTTCCGCTCGAATGCGTTACCTTTCAATAAATGATAATGAAATGCGATAATGAATTTCTTGACAATTTAATAATATTATCAGCTGTTCAACCTCTTGCTTGGCATGCGGGCAAAGTTACCAACGGCGTCCGGACAAATCGTGCCTGCGGCACTCGCCGTGGGTTTCGTGGGGAACACGTAGTTGAGGAATTGAATCAGACAAAAGCACCGTCGTACCAGGAATAAACCCTCAGATCTAACGTGTCTCTCGACGGCTGGTATTTTTTTTTCATTTATTTAATAGTTTTTACAAAAACAAGATAGTTAATCACCTTTATAGGGTGTACTAATGTTTCAAGGTATAGAAACGTAGATTCTTAGCTGACAATTCATCAACTAAAAAAGACAAAATTTTCATAGCAAAAAAAAAATATATACCAAAATGTGCAAATAATAATTTAACAATATAGGCCCAAAAATAACATTAACAAATCCTTTAACACAACAATATTTCCGAAAATTTATATTTATGGCTTATAATAACATAAAATTATGCGCGATTCCACCACTTGAAGTATCTCGTTTCTTAAAGCTCCCTTTATTGAGTGGGTCGCCAGCCTCATATCTTATTGAGGAAACTCAAAGAAGATAAAAGTATCTAATCCCGCTTTCATTATAATCCACACGTACTATTTACACTGACTATATTCCTCAAGGATAGCGGATTTAAATCTTTTTTTTATGAAAGTGTGTAAAATATTTTTTTTCTTTAATAAATGGAATCAAACAGTGCGCTACTATTATAATTTAAACAAGTATAGATTTGTCATTAAATTCAATGTCGTTCAAGTTCATGATTATTTATGAAAGCTGAAAGATTAAAAAATCACTATTTTAACTACGATTTCATTAAATTTACACAGCTAAACATGCCTAAACACAAAACTAAGAGGTATTTAGCCTATGCGCAAAGTAGACATATTTGGAAGTTAATGTACAGATATTAACTTAAACTTATATTAAAATAACTTTAACTTACTTAAACTTGAACTAAAACTTAAACTTACTTACTTAAATGTAAGCTTTTTACCTTTCAAAATGTTAATTATGGGCCTACGCACGTCCGAAAACTATTGTTTCAAACAATTTTTGTTATGAGCAACCCTTATAGCAAGGGATGGCCAAATGTTTCTCCGATTGGATTTATCGTAAGTTCAACATGTGAAATGTTTTTACACTTAAACAACATTGCTGAATTATGCGAATTCAAAGTGTTTATTATCTTACTGAATGTTCGAGAAGTATAAAGAATGTGGTTGAAAGATATACAAAGTTTCGAAATATTTCTTCCTGGACAGTTTCAGGAGCTTCTAGAAGGTTCTACAGATTTATTTTATAAAAAACTATTTTTAAACACATCATCTTTTTGTATATAGTAATACGAATCCATAAAACCCCTCACTAATGCAGGTGAATCAAGTCACGCAACCAAGAAAAAATCGTTATAATGTCTTTAAATGTTTAATATTGTAGCTTGAAATAAAACGTAAAATGTTCGTAAAACATCGGAAGGAATGTTTGATACAAATGGAGTTCATACTTTGATCCGGTGAAATCTACCTCGCCTTCCGGCGTGCCGAAAGGGATTTTTTTTTATCTGAAATGGTCTTGGGACACGTTATATATATAATATACTTACTAATAATCGACGTAAGGCCCAGTGCGGTCAATAAGTTGGAATAAATATGTATAATTGATCCATTAAAGATTTTTCCTAATTAATAAACTTAGGTAAATAGAAAACCATTTTAATATTCTATCAATCTAAATGGTATAAATACGGTAGTAAAAACATAGTATGAAAATTTTACGAGGCAATCCAGTAAAAATCCTTTTTTTAAAAGTTCATGACCATACGGTTCGAGTTTGTATAGTTGAATTGTACTCTGTGTAGTTGAACATGTTGAGAATCATTGATTATTTAATTGTATTCCTACAGTTTCGTTCGCCACACCTAAAATGAAAACGCGACACGTCCGTGTGTCGAAATGTGACGTGTCGTTATGTGAGAAAATTTAACTTTAATTTGACGTAAACGGCAACAAGTTGACGTAATCGCTAAAATGCGAAAACTCTTCATTTTTAAATTAATGTTCACTTAGGGGGAAACCCAATTACAGGCCCAAATTGCTTTTGCGTGTATTGGAGCAGAATTTGTACACATACACGGCTACTTGTATTGCGGTGGCGTCACGTCATTGGCTTCGGGGCTGTAAATACAATTTACGACGAATTGCCATACAATTTAGAAACATCTTAAAAATAGCAGAAAATTTACTTAAAAGGCGTATTTTCTGAAAAATCTAAATGATGAAAGTAATCATTTTCAGAATTGCTATGACCTACGCTTGAGATGTTAAAATTAAATCCGGAATCTTTTAGAGAGGAACATGAATACTACAGACAGTCATACATACAAACAGATAATATGACACGACTTTTAGCTAAATTTACTTGCGACAAGCTAAATTTACTTGCGATAGAGTCAGGGGGATAGGTGGTAACTTTGTTTTTAGCGTGGCGTTTTTAAGTTTCTTTTGATCATACTTCATTAAAATTTTGGCGAGATTGGAACATTTTTTTTTCGAATTTGCATACCTACCTATTCTTGTAATAGCGGTACCTTGTGTATAGTTTTACGATAAAATATATTTTAATAAGTTTTTTATTCGTGTGTTGTTGAGTGGTTCCATACAACATTTTTTAAAATAAATTAACGGCGTCTTAAATAGAAGACGGAATGGATTTGTGCATACGATACAAATATTCCACGTGTATTTTATTTTATTTTTTATTTGTTTACTAGAAAACAGCCTAATTGAGCGAATGAGTACAGTCAATCAGCGAATCGGAATATAGTGTAACTCCATCCGAAGAATATGATTTGGTAAACTATTTCGACCTTCGTTATTGTAATGTAATAATTTTATTTTGTTCATTGTGTAGGGAGCTACTAAGGCAATGGAAATTATATACATAAATACAATAAATAATTATTATTTACACGCATGCTTAAGACTGTATAACACATTAAAACTATTGTCCCTGAATTTGTGTAATTTTCAAGTGTAAAAAAAATACGTAATACTATATATAATTTAGAAATGTTTTTTTCGTCTACTAAACTACACATCCAATAGAAACTCGAGAAATCAATAAGACTATTTAGGTAGAATAAGTGAGGCATACTTGAAAAACAAAGTCCTCGTCGTAATAAGGGTTGCAGGTTTTTTTTTTATGCTTTGACTGCAAAACTCTCCTCTCGTCCGGAAGCAATTGCAATCTGTAAAAAATATTGTCGTGATGTGTTATGCAGTTACAATGTTCTTCGTCCAGCTTAAATGAAAGTCCAGTACTATAATTAAATGTGTGTTGGCTGTCCTTGATTTACTGAGAGTCTAGTCTAATATTTTAAAATAAAATAAAATCCAAAAAAGACTTAAAGAAAAAAGAAATATACACAAAAGTTAAACACAACATAAAATTCAATAAGCACGAAATATTAGCTAAACCATTTATTATAAACTAATAAAATATATAATAATATCCATTATTAGACGAATAAAATATGTCGATAAAGTTTAAAAAAGTAATATAATTTGCATGCTTAATTTAAACCTATTTTTTTATCATCGACTATTCATACTCGTATGTAAATGTTAAAGTAATTTTTCTTGTCATAAGTCAAACTTCATTGTTCTAATAAATCATATTTAAATATTTCTTCTTTTTATCGTATGGTTTGTTTTGTTGGGGATACGCTATCAAAATATCTTAGTTCATAGAAGGTTCTAATATTTGCAAATAGCGTTGTAGCAAAGAAATAATAAACCTCAAAACACCTCAAAAGGCTTTCCTAAAGTTGAAGATGCTATTCAAAAGACGGTTGTGTTGCCAACTGCTAGAATTTCTGTCTTTGAAGTTAAAACACCTTTAGGTTTAATCTGACGCCTACGTGGTTAAATTGGCTAAAACAATTAGCTATTTTAATAATATGCAATCATCAGTCTCATGATATAACATCATAAAAAAGCCATTTTTCAATTGAATTTTGAAACGTTTTTTTTGCAGTTTTAAAATGATCGTTTTTAACCTGACAAACGGATCGCAGGCGTTGGCCGACGCGACAGTCCTGGATGGGAGATGCCTCGCTTTGACCAGGTGGACCAGGAGCCTCTCGGTGCAGGCCTCGTAGCGCACCGAGAACCACAGCCGACCCTGAAACAATGGCAACATGTTTTTAAATAATAATAGAGTAACTAACCCTAGTCCAGCGAAACCTTAGTATTCTGAGTTAGTTGTATATGACAATCTGTCATTTGTCAAGGTCATAAAGTACAAAATATTGATTCATTCAATTTTAATTATTTTATCCGTAATCTATTTTACTTTTAATTTTGTGTATATTGTCAAAAAATAATAGTAAAAACATTTTTAAAAAGAAGCGTTCATTTAAGTAAAATTTCGTGTTTGTACTGTCTACCCTTGAGGAGTTCGTTCATCCAGATGAACCTGTGTGTGTGTAAAATGACAAATTTTAACTCCGTTTGATGAAGTGGAAGTGGTTCGTATTCAGCTGGCAAGAATTGACCTAAACAATCTAACAAACATTGCAAGTTAAATAAAAATATGTAATAATATATAGTAAAAGAAATTGTAGCATGGTCATTATTATTAAATGTATATCTCTTTAATTAATTTTATGATTTTTGCACGGCTAACGGATTATAATCGCTGCGAGTGGATTTTGTCACAATATAGATCATTATTACTGTTAACTGCTTCGATAAATTGACTCTGAATAAATCGCAATTTAAAGTGTTCAGCAACGATCTTTTGTGTAAGAATTAACTGTTCTAAATTCGTGTATAAGATATGTATATATTTTGATATAAAATGGTTTTGTTATTTTTGTTATTAACTTTAATACTTTTTATTAGTAGAAACCTATTTTTAGTTTTACATAGTTTTTTATCGATTCATCAAATGTATTTTTTATTTTATATGTACTGTGTAAAATTGTTGGTTTCTCCAATAAAGATAAATAAAAATAAATAAAAATAAAATAAAATTATCGACCGCTGCGCGAAGAAAAGTCAATCTCGTCTCTGCGGTCGGCCCGTGTCAGATGTGCGTAGTACTAGTGATGTAGTGAGTACATCTTAATTTTAATTTTGTTTCTAATATATAGCTAGGCATCTTAAAAAATCGAGAGACATCCAGACCTAGTTTAAGAGTTACTCTTTTATATATTATTTTTTATTTTGTGGTAGTCTTTGCGTAAGCGCCTTAAAATTCACTTTGAAATGTCCTTATTTTGCCTAAAAACGGACGACCGACGCTTTTTTAAACTACCTATTCTCTATGGAACCTAACAAATGTTCACTTTTTAATAATCCGCACATATTTATGGTTGGTTATGCGACGTATTCGTGGTATTTCGCAATAATTCGCAAAGCGGGCAATAAAAGCTATTAACTATATATAAGAGGAGTCCCTTCCCCATTACTAGCGCGGCATTCCAAAGTCGCAGGGATAACATTAGAAAATATTCAAAAAATCCACATTTTTGGTGATGCACCACTCCTCAATCACTAAGTGTTCTCAAAAATATTACATTTAGCAAACGAACAAAATCCTTTGTTTGAAAGCTTGTATTTATTGCAGCCATCGAAGTAATTCAGTCCAGTTCAGTTCAATGCCACCATAAGTGACGTTTATTGTTCATCAGATCAAAGAAAATATATCTTGTCCTGCCAGAGCCTGAAGAAAGATCTGTCAGAAACTCAATTTAATTTATATTTTATTCTTAAAGCGGCTTATAGTATATATAACTTTACAGTACATAACAAAACTTAATAAACAAAACTTAAATGACAAACAATGACACACAATTTAATTATTAATTATGTGAATAAATAACAATTTCATTATCTAATTAATTACCCGCTCCATCACTCAGCGCTACAAACTTTTTAAGCTTTAACTTGGTTTTTTTATCAAGTTTGGCACTCTAACTTGAATGACATTTCAAAAGTACTTCTGATACGATCTGTAAACGTCACATTTGTAGTTAGACAGGAAGAGATTTTTTTATTTAATACTAAAAAAATACAGGAATTTATACATTTTTAACTCGGTTGAAATTTAAATTATTGTCGTTTACCAGATGAGCTTTTTTTATTCTTATAAGTGCGTAATAATGTTTTGTAGAAAGCTATTATATTTAAAAAAAAATATTTTTTGCACCAAATATTAATAAACCATTTTTTTCTTCCTTTGATACGCCTAAGAACAATAAATTGTCCCAGGCAGCTACGAATAATGAGTTTGGCGAGTTGCTAAACTAAATTGCTAAAATAACACAATATAACTAAAGCGATTTGCTCTCTCAATGGCAGCCTCAAATGAGGGTGAGGTGAAGCACAGGCGGTTGAATGTAGAAGTACCTATTTATTTATTGATTCACAATAATTGTTAAAAAATAAACATTACATTACTTAAGTTAAGACACAGAGAATCGTTGCAGACTACGTGGTGGATCAAAGACGAATAAAGTTGCCAGGTATTTACATAGGTCAAGAAAACTTATCGTGAGACAGGAATTTCCTGAGTATCTCACTGTTTGTCTCTAATGACGTCAGAAGGTGTTCGAACTGCAATCTATGCATTTTTGACACGTGACCACTCAAGGATTTCTCTAAATCTCGCACTTATTTACAAGGTGTTTAGTAATTAAAATTATAGCAAGTTTAATATAAATCTTCAGCAACACATTTATAAACAAGACTGGCTATGACACCCGTAGCTATCATAAAATATCAACTGCTTCAATATGTTGTTTAGTAGTAGTCAATTATTTAACCAGAACATACCGCTAGGCCCTACGGGTGTCATCAACATCATCTTTCCCCCGGGCTTCTCGCGCCTGTGGTTCCAACTTGTGATGGGTTGCTTCATTTCCTATCTTTACGGACATAATATGTTAATTTATAATAATCACAATAAATATTCTTTTACAAATTTTGATTTGCATACATAAATGAGTTTATATTTTTTTAACTGGCCAGTAATAAACAATACGTCCTCAAATTTCCAACAGCAGTGCTGTCATATTTTTGAAATTCGAGTATTGGCGCTTTCTATCGAACTGTCAATGTTTCATTTGGTAGTACTAAAAAAAAATACTCATTTTAATGTTATATATCTATATTAACGACCAACCTCCGATTGATCTAAACGAGTATGGTCTTTAAGAGCATCAATCTATACACAAAACATCAACTCTTAAATATTCAAAAATGCGATGAACAGACGGAGAGGACAAAGGACAGAGATAGTAGGTAGATTCTTTTACATGAATGTATAGAAGCTAAAACCGAATGATAATTTCTTTCCTCACCTCGCAGTGATAATAAGATCCTAATAAAAGTGTTATCGCGGCCGCGTTGTCGAGTAAAATTGAAAAATATGCATATTTTAAATGGTACCCTTTTATTTTCAGATAAAATAAATCTTGAAAAGGGTCTTTCATACAATTTTCATGAGGTCGTTTAAACTTCGAACTTCGATGCTATAAATCCTATGACGGGGCCAGCAAATTTACAAGGGAGTCCAAGCGTGAACTAGATCGTTCTTTTAAGAAGGTAAGGTGTGTAATATTTTTCAGGATTCATCATCTTAGTCATATCGATGTACAAATATGGCGCACTTTCATCTGTCACATAATTTTAATATCATTCATGATTTAGGAAAAACACTAAATTCGAAGTTCATAGATTCGTATATAATGCCTTAGTAAGATCACTTTTAGAATATGGCAGTGTAAATTAAAAATTACAAAGAACTCGTTCAAACAAAGGCAGTTAAGTTGAACGGGTTCTTAATAGTAAAAACGCGTTGTTTCTGATGCTCTTAGACACTTTTACTGGTAAAAACAGGTTTTAACTGATTTCGGGTGTTTGCGGTAAAACCCTATAATACACTTCGGTTGGGTCTACTAAAATTCGGTAGCTAAAACAAGTTATGATGCTACTGAACTTTTCGGTTAACTCAGACCTCGATATTTTCTTCTGTATATCATTTCGAGGCCATTGTCAATTTGTCATTGATAAACGAAGCACGGGCATCTATAGCTTTTATAGGCATGTAATACATATATATAAAAATTACATTTCTCTTTTTATTTTTAGCCATAACTATTCATTTTCATATATCCTACGTTGAACGTAAGTGATTCTTGTAAATATTCATTAAACCATTCACTTCTCATTCATTATAAGTCATATTCGTTACATTTTCACTTTTTTTCATAATTATTGTTTAATTTTTAAATCATTTATTCACTACTTTAATGAAAGTTTGACCGTATTGCATATGAATATTGCAGTGAAAAGCTTTCATGAAATACAGGCCTGTATTTAAACCAGCGTGCATTACCTCAAGCGATGCAACTATCTGTGCATTTGGTATTAATTTTTCTTTGAACATTCTGGCTATATAATTAGTTTGAAAATTTTAAATCTGTAAAAATATTAAAAAGCATTCGAATTTTCCAAATGTCAATACTGTCAGGCTTTTATATAAGTAATATAAACTAACGGCGAACACCTATTAATAAGGAATCATCTAAATATGGTTTTTAAGCAAAACCTTATACAATTTTACTATATATAAGTATATACTTATAACTGCTAAAATATTGTAACAATTTCACCAATACTCGAAATATATAGTGACATTCGCACGTGGCCTCAGTTTTGTTATTTATACGGTGCTGAATGCTTCAGTGGGCTGCGTCCATTTGTGTAATGAAGTGACAGTCACAAAGGTCCTGGGTTTACTTACGTCCAAGTTGCGACTGACCACATTTCAACGCCAGCCAGCATCCTAGCGCTCGTGGCATTCAGGGCCGAATTCAGGTCCAAAATATCATTTTATCATGAATATTTTTTTTAGTTTTAAAAAAACAAGTTTTCCCACCCTTACGACTAATGGTTGGTGCTATCAAGAAAGTTTTCACATAGGCCGTGAGTAGAAATAGAGGTGTATCGATTCCCCCTCTCCTATTTTAAGGACGAATCCTAACATAATTGTTTGCTGAATTCATGTAATAGGAAAATGCATTTCTTTTATTTATTTGTTTCCTTATTTTTTCTTGTTTTTTGTTTATTATATTGATATGCACAAATATAACATAATATCAGTTCTTATATACAGTTTTTAAGTAATAAGTAGCATGTTAACAAAGCGACAAACAGACAAAATGATTTACAGAAATCACATATATTACGATAATTTCTTAATTACTGTCAAGCAACGAGTTAAGCCCCTAGTATAATAAAGTAGAGGTTATTCACGCAATTACCTAAAATAATAATAATAAAAAATACCTGGTAGGTAGTTTAAAAGTTATGATATCGAAAACACAAATATTAATTTACCATGATTATCTACTAAGTAGAATAACCCGTTTTTTTTATCGAAAAAATTAATTACTATATTTATTATACATGTTAACTAAACGCCAGAATAACTAAACTTGCAAAATATAATTTAAGTTACTCGGATTTTTTTTAGTTTTTTTATATAAATATATTTTTCTAATAATTCGTAATATCTCAGAGATAGTTTACTCAGTTTAGATTTAGGGATGTAGATTTGGTCTAGATGCGGCTCTGTCTTCTCTTCGCTGCGTTTGACAACGAGTTCAGATTGCTAGATAAATTCTGAAACAGACAAACCTGCGTCTCACAGCGGAAACAATTTCAAAACAATTAATTTCCATTCAAATGGCCGGTTTTCTGGTTAGATTTTTTTTATAGATACCAATAACTGTTGAGAAATTATTTAGTATTTTATCTATTTTAACGATCCACAAAAAAAGGGGAAAAACTTGTAAACAAATATCGTCTTCTCTAAGTTTTTGTAAATTAATTTTATGTTTAATGTACTATACTTTTTTTTCGAGAAAATGAAAAGAATGAATGAATGTTACACTGAAAAGCCTTAAAATCACGATAAAAAATAATAATTAGCAATTCGTTGCAAACTAGGTTTATTTAAATGTCTGAATAATATTATATGTCATTTGGTCGCTCCACGATTTTTTTACAAATTACCCGATAAAAGTAGATTAATAAAGAGGCTTTTTTTACTTTAATTCAGATTGTCGTTTATTTATAATACTTAAATAGTATATAAATATATTATGTATAAAAGTATATATAATTACAATAGTAAAGGGTTGTTTATCCAATAAAAATTTTGAATATGCAGAATATTAAAAAAATATTATTTTCCGCATTTACGCGGAAAATAATTTCGGATATCTCTTCCTAAATATTAAATCTCGTATTTTCTTACTTATTATAAAAATACTTACTATAAAAAATCCAGAAAACTTTTTTAAAGATTTTTTTTTACCTAGCTAGGAATGTGTTTTTCTTTTTGTTTTTTGTTTCATCGAGGTGCAAGGACTCCACTGGCATTTAGCCAATTATTACTTCGTACGTATAGAAACCCAATCTTTTCAGCATAACGCTCTGCAGGCGACTGAGAAAGAGTGCATGTATTTTTTTTATATAATTTACCACTAAAACTTTAACATTGAATTGTAAAGTGCACTCCCCTCCAAACTCACACTTTGATTAACATTTTTAATTTGATTAATTGTGTGTTTTCACTAACACAAGATATTTACACGTTATCTTCAAGTACATACCAAGTTAGTATTTTTTAATAACATTTGTAGTATATCTCATCAATGTTTAACATCACATTAAATAACATACTAACATTAACAAATTATTATTAGTTTGAAAACATTATGCACTAATTTAGTTAGAAAACATTATAATACTACTACTATAATTCCCCATACCTATAATACCTACTGTATAATAATATGTTTGTATGTATGAAGGAAATCCATAATCGGGTTTGTTATCTGATTATTTCTTATTTTTTTTTTAATGTAATACTTTGTGTGTTTCTCATATTTAAATATTTAATCTATATAATAAGTGAAGAGAAAATTTTGTACCCTTTTTAAGAATGTTGCGCGTACTGAGGATAGTGAGATTTGGCATAGCAAAAGTTTATATCGAGAAAGGGTGCAGAAAGCAAATAATATGTGTTACAAATAAAAATAAATTAAATAAATAAAACGTTCATACAATTGACAGCTCATTGAGAGATAGAGTTTCGAAACGTGAATTTTGTGTAATTTCAAATGATCCTCTTTCAATAGTCCGTCAATGTCAATGTTGTAATGTCAAGCAAAAATAATTATTATTGCCATCTTATACTTCTATAAATGTCCTATCTCACTTTTACACGAAGAAACTAAATCTGTACAAATCTGTAATTGTGTTTTTTTACAACACGCGCTAATAACGTATTTAAAATTCGCTCGCAACTGACATAACTCATAAAATATATGTGCAATCATTATAGAGGTAAACTATATATTATATTATATATATTATAGAGATATAAGAACCTCAATAATGCTCAAATTTAAGACTTTAATGAATTACGGTCGAATTCGACCTCTGGGAGACCACTAGTAAATAATAAAATCCTATATCTAAAAAGAAAACATTTAAATAAAAAATATAATGTTATATAAAAGTTCGATGGAGGTCAGATGAATTCGGAGGAAAATCCACGTGATGCGCCTCACTCGTGGGAGGTAATCGATACTGAGGTCGGATTCGTGTATTTGACAGACGAGAGGTAAAAGTAACTTAATAAGTAAGTATTTATTGAGCGCGGATGAATACAGTAGTGTTCACAAAAATATCTCAATACCTACACAAATATATATTTTTTTATTTAGATATTATGTGACGCATCAAATTGAAAATTCCTAAGCAGCACTTCCACCGTAATAATATTATAATTAAATTCATACAGAACATTTATTAGAGCGATTAGCACTGCTCTGGTATGAAGCCTTGCCTTCGTCTGTAGTTGATTCTTTATCCGTACGGCTTGTGTTGTAGGAGAGGCGCTATTGGCGCAGTTCCGACTGCCTTATTGTTGCTTTCATGGTGCGAGGCCAACAACATCTCGCAAGTCCGTAAGCGCCGTTGAATATTCTCAACGGGCCCTGGCCGGCCGGATTTGACCCACTGGGTATTTGAACCCGGGATCTCTGGATTCGAGCGCTTATACCACACGCGACCAGTCCGTTGTTGACCGTACTAAGGAAGATAGTATAACTATTGTGCTAAAAAAAATAGTCATATTTACATACATACAAGTAAAGTACACATAGAATTATAATAAAAGATACCTTTTGCTTATTATTATTATTATTAGATTATCACTGTACAGCGTGTATTTAAAATCGCTACGTTAAATCTAACTTAATAATCTTTGAATCCACTTTAAATGGATGGCCTTTGGTCACCTTATATTTGAAGAAAGTGTATCCAAATTTCGCAATAAATAATCTAATACATTTTTATCTTATTAGTTTAGTTCAAACCCCTTTTTGCTAGCGGAGAATGCAAATAATGACGTTTTGCCAATGTAAATTAAAGCGCTTTCCACAAAGAATTCATTATGACTTTTTCCACCTCTTGCGCGTTCCCCAGCAATAGCCTGTTCGTTTCCACATTTTGCTTGTTTAAAAAAAATATGTGAATTAAACATGAGCACTAGGCTGACGGGAAAGAGTCTTCAGAGTAATCTTACTATCTAACCTATTCGAAGGCAAAAAAGTCTATTTACGCTAAAGTCGGTTTACAAGGTTGGTTATAAGGAAGTCCAATCTCAAGTAAAACGACACTCTTTTGATATTATGGGTTCAAGAAACACTATTTGACTTCTTTGCAAACATAGAAAAAATTATAGCTTGGGTATGCTACGCATAAGATTATACGAACACTACAATTAATAGAACTATTTTTTGCACGTATAACGCACAGATATTTAATAAATTACCTAAAAATAATTTGATTCTTTATAACCTGTTTAAGCTATTATCAAAATAGGTTCAACCAAGTAATTTACTTCTGGATGTATGAACCCCTCTGGTCTCGCGCAGCGCTACAAGTACTTGTCGGCCCATATCGAAGTGTCACCTGTGAAACCCACCAACGCCGGTTGCAGCATCCGAACTCATCAGTGCGCCTGGCAACTAAAGGTTGGTGAATCTATTTGTAGTTTGGTGTATTCCGTGTAACCCAATTCCTTTCTGGTTAGATATAATCCAAACATACATACCTAAACCTACAGTCCACTAGTATATCAAGAATATCTACCATGACCTAAAATATTGTATCGAAGCTACATTAAGTTTCAGAGTTTTATTTATTTGTAAGTTGTTTTAAATGAAAACTTTGTTTTATGCGTTTTAATTCGAAATGTACTAGTTATTGTTTTATCAATTGGAAATTTCATCTTATTAAAAATGTAATTAATTAAAACAGTTAAATTAAAAATAAATAAAAAAACAGCGGTTTTAATTTATAAAATCAATATAATATGAATAATAATTGTTTGTGAGTCTTCATTTTCTCATTCGATTTAGGATGATGTCGAGTACTAAAAAAAAAAATATTTATTTGAAATTAATTTTGTATGATAAGCCTGATGCTGTGGCATATTTTCCTAACGAAGATGTGTTATTTAAAGGTCCATCCCGTTAAACGAAGCGCCCCGGGATGTGAACGGAGATGGCAAACGTGAAACCATCCTTTTTACAAAAAAACTATTTCTATCTGAACTGCGTTCCAGGTAATTGGCGTCTGTCATAGCGGAATAGACCTAATAGTGCGGCTGTAGTGCGTCTTTGTGTATCTCTGGGATTGATTTCATTGTAGGTATATTTCAAACTTGTATCTTAGGATTTATCAACCAATTACCTTTGAAATTGCAGTAAAGTGTTAGAAATATTAACCCACCCTGTTTAAGCGGCATTTCTCCTAAAATGAAATTTTTGCTTTCATTTTCATATAAATTGGAATGTACTTAATATAAAGGTAGAGAGCAGGTTTTGCATTCAAATCAATATAACGGACCTACCCACATAACAGCTCATTTAAAAATAATTTAAAAAAAATTTTTAATAAATTAAAAACCTTAAAAAAAAATCTCTAAAATCACGGCGTGCATTCAAGTTTGTGTGTATTCAAGAAAATCTTTATATTTTTTTTTTAACAATTGCTTAAAATCATTCAAACCTTGAATTTCACAAAAATCCTGCATACAAAATTAAATACTTGTTATTTATTTATCGTGCCACAAAGTGACAGAAATTCATACCTATATGAAATTTGTAAAGAAACAACAGTGACTATAATACTATATCATTTTAATCTGATTCTATCATAAAACCTGTTGTTCTGCTATTTTAATCTGTTAATCTATCTTGTAATGATGTCTTATTTATATTGTCAAAGATTGTGTCATTTATCTTTTCAGGCGATTTGCCGCTATTAAAAAAACAATCATCAAATATAAGTCAAATAACTTTACAACTCAATTATACAATTATATATATTGAAAAACATGTGAGTACTTACGACGTGCCCCTCTGGCCAGAGCATATCTTCGTCGAGCCTGTCTGCCTTATAGAGGGATGGGTCAAGCATGCCCAAGTCTGCTGTATTTACTGCAACAGCAAAAACCAACAATTTAATTATGCATACAAAATAAACAATATAAATATAAATAAATACTAAATAACCAGAGGCTAACCTTCTTACTATATACCTACCTAGGTATCTACTTTGTATATAGAAACTTATAACGAGTTCAAAATAGTCCTTTAGATAGATCAAAATGGTCGAACTCCCTCATTCACGGTATACCACCGCGGAAACTCACCTAAAGAAAAAAATCTCTTAGTGTTTATGAGGCATTTTCATTTCGAAAAACCTGCTATTGTGACCTACTTACCAAGGAGATTTATCTTTACTACCTTGTATCCTAAATTCAGGTAACCTATTTTTTTTTGTTGATACTTTTTGCTTTATTTTTTGCTTTTTGATTTTATTTTAACCAAAAAGTATTTCGAATGCACTTTATGTACCAGTTGCGCCACTCCTAATTATTCAAAGAAACGAATTGTTTTACAGTCAAATCCTGCAATTTAGTAATACAAAAAACACGAGAGTGATTTACAATAAAATAATGCGTTTCTATTTTGGAATGGTTCAAAGTAGCGCAAAAGCCTGTTCGTTGTAAATGGTATTTGTACGGTTAGTCTCAGTATTGCCGAGTGCTATCATTTTGTTTGACGTTGTCAGAAGTATTCTAAATAAAGTACTGCATGATACGATAAAAACTACAAATAAATAATAATTAGGTATCTATTATATTTAATTATATTATTTTTAATTTTTCTCACACACAAGTAACGTATAAAGTGAATAACTCTTTAATTAGTATATATACAACTTTACTTTTCTTAATTTTCATAAACGGCAAGGGGGAGTGAAGGTAGGGGTTTTATGACGCGATATATTAAGTTACATTTCTGTTCTTAAATTAAGATATAAAATCTTAGTTATTACCATAGCATCGTGTACAAGATAATTAATAACTTATCCTTGGTTTTATTTACCAATTTTCATGTCTTTTGTGAAAAAATAATATTCATAATATAATATAATAACGCGTGTTCGTGTGTACTGGCAACACCGACTAAATACAGTCATTCGCAATACTACCCGCAAATGTTTAATGAAGGATTTCAAACTGTGACGTCACTCTCGGCTTGTCATTTATATGCCGGCCTTTGGGGACGGCGGGTGTCGTTTGTGCGGACGCATTTTAATGAAAGGCGTTTTTATAACCCGCGTGAACGTACCCACGTCTATTTATGTGGAAAGTAATGTATTTCAATTTGCATGCTGTACCTATGTACCTGTTAGACAAGACACGCTCGCTCAGATAGCGCTTAAGAATTGTTTTCAGATTGCTTCGGTCAAGATTAGCTAAAATATATTTCGCGTTTTATTTTTTTATTTATTTATTTATTAAAAGAATTATAAACAGAAAAATTGAACAAGTGTACAGTTAATATACATACTATGTGGCCAACAAAACTCAAATGAATGTGTGAGAGAAGCATGAATAATTGTAAGATATATGAGCGTGTGAATGAAGTGTGTTTTATACGTGCACATGCACGTGCACATGTGCAGATATATATGTATATATTAAAGTTATAATGAACATAAAACATTATTTTCATAAACAAAAACAATCTCACATTGTCCATAAACAATCCCAATTAAATTTAATTTACCGATATACAATATATCTCTATCTCTCTAACTCACTTACATACCCGTCACAGCCGGTACCTACTTGTTTGTATTTGAATAATTTAATTTAGTTTGAAAATATCATATCATCAAAAATAATGTTTTTGTAAATATGAAGGAAATCCATAATCCGTTTTGTTATCTAATTAATTCTTAATTTTTACGTAATATTAATATAACTGTGTGTTTCCCATAACAAAAATAAATTAATTAAAGCTGAAACTTTACACTCAGCCTCCCGCCATCGACGATAGGTACTTACTGAATGAATTGGACCTGTGCTGGACCTGGTTGGGTGGTGACAGATTCCCTTGGCTGCAATCTGGAGAGGTGGCTCGAGGCGTCATGGCGTCAGGGGTCAGTGAGGTCAGAGAACTGGAACGAAACGCCGGCAATGCGAAGTTTATCTCTCGGGTTCTGTAAATATAAATTTTCACCTAAATTTAATATTTATTTTGTTGCCTAATCAATAAATAAAACACTCTACGCCATAGTCCAATCAATTAACTGCTGGAAGAAACTTCCTAGTGGAAGTCTAAATCTAAATTTTACATCAATGCCCGCATAATAAACTGCACCTGCAATGGAGCCATTCCTGGGTTTAAAATCAGGTGATCATGCTTACCATTAAAATGCATTGTCATCTGAAATGAAACAATATGTGAAATTTTATCTCCGTAGGATACGAGGAAGTGGTTCTAATTCAGCTTGCAAGATTTGTAATCCTAAGCTGACTAACAAACATTGCAAGCTAAATAAAAGCTTGTAAAACGGATAGCTACAGGTGATTTGTATTTTTTTAGTTAAAATATCAAAGCTCAAGCCATTAAAAGCTTAAAGTCGAAAAAATCTCATACTCGTCAGAAGCTCATGGACGTACAAAGTTCAAAGTCGTTATAGTCTTTTACATATGTACTTTTGATAAAAATGTTATATAAATAAATATCAAATATATATATATATATATAAGCCTTCAAGAAGCTACGATAAAGACAACTATGCTATGCTATTCTGTTACAAATTCAAATTATAATTAAAATCTGCTTTATCTTATTATTTTAAACATATTTTATACTTTATCTGTTATAGTTAACTATGACACCGTACTAATTTTAAATACAATTTTAATTAATAACTTATTTGCCATTTAATAAAATGTAACGAAATGGCGTAATATCCATTTGAATAAACTACGAATACCATCTACCGTTTATTTAAATTATTATCGATGTCTAGTTTGGTTTACATCCTAGCTATAACGCAATTTTTTTACCCGCATTTTATTGTTCGATATTTTGGTTTTTTTACCATTTCTGTGATACCTACGTGGGATCCCTACTTTTGGCAAACGGTGACGTCCCCAGGGAATTAGTGCACATTTATTTTTTCTCGTGTATCTATCTCCTAATGTCATCGACCGTGCGGCCTGGATTCTCTTCAAGACATTTATTTTCATAAGTTTATTGTTTAGTTTTATGAGTTATATTTCTAAGTGTATTATCTTTTTAATAAAAATATTTTTAGCAGTTACCTTGCTATTTTAGGAATATACCTAATTATATTCTTATGTCATCTATAAAGATAAATTCGAACAATGTTTCTTTTGTTTACACATTGCAAACCGGATCTTTTTTATTTTTTACTATCATCCTGAGGGATTTTTTTGCATTGCTTTCCCTGAAGCTTTAGCTGGAAAATAAATTAGGTACGTTTTGGTTTGATCATTAATTTTATTTTCTGTAGCTTAAGTCCAGAGTGGCGCACATAATCTTTTTCTTATCTAAAAAATAACTAATAAGTTACGATGTGACATAACTTCGGTTATAAAAGCTTTCGCAATTCTTCCAAGTTAAGGAAAGTATGTTCCCACGACTTCTCACCCCCCTCCCTTACTTTTTTGACCGATTTTTGAAATTAGGTCTGTATCCATACGATCGAAAGACGCATCGAAATTTTGAAATTAGGTTTGTCTATGCAATCCCAGGGAGCCAGAAAAGAATCAATTAAATATAACCAGGGGTCAACAGCAGTGCGCATTTTGTTGGAAAGGAGGCTTGAAAAATACCTTTTCACGTTAGAGATGTAGAAATAAAGGCAATATAGATAGCTCTAAATAAGCGAACATACGTTTCGGCTACTTTAAATTTCAATCTTTCAAAACATATCGAACAAATAACCAATAGGTTAAACATATGAATACAAAATATAAATTAATAAAATTAGATATGATTAGAAGTAGATATGATATTGCAATCATATTCTATGCATTCGATGTCAACTGCTGCTAACCTAAAACTATTGAACTAAAAAATTGTTTTAAAAAAAATCTACTCGATTGTCTCACTCGAATCGCAGGAATCCGTTATCCTGAGCTGGATAGACGAGGATAGGCGGACTCGGTCCCGGGCCAAGGTCAGTCTGCTGGACGAGGTTGGCCTTCAGGCGACGTCTTCTGAGGAAGATGACGAAGGTCACCAAAACTAGAAGAAGCGACGAGCAGACCACGCCGAGTACGACGTAGAGGACATCTGTGAAGAAAAATGCGTAATAATCTTTTAATAAATAAGACAATATAATATGAAACAAATTTTATAGGTTTCTGAAGCATAACATAAAATACGCTTACGTACTATAAACAAAACTAATTAGGTACTCTCGTGTATAATATGGCCTTTAATTTTGTAACTAAATAGTTGTTTTTTAACTCCTGACCTTTCTTCTATCTAGATTAAATAATTAATCTAAGTCATACTAGAACCTTTTCAACTGAGTAAAATTTGCTCCTGATGACGTCAGGAGAGACGGTGGTAAAGAAGCTTTAAATTTGTATTGCTGTTAACTCATTCTCGTTAAAAACGAGTAATAGTTTAAGTTAATACATATATTTGCGTCCTAATATTTGACATAGCTCTGTGCTCTGTGTCCGCTTGATGGCGCTGGTTCTAATAATATATTTTTTGTTTACGATAGCACAAAAGTTGATCGGTTCAAAGTATAGAATAACCACATAAAAGGATGTGCACGTGAAAAAGTTCAGCCTGTAGTTTCCCTTACCTACGTCAATGGGAGAGTAAAATGTCACGTGAAATTTGGGCATTACTCACAGTTGGTCTCTTTAAGTTGGACGTCGGTCGTGGCTGGAGTAGTCCTGGCGTCTTCAGCCTCGTCTCCCCCCTTCCGGCCGTCGAGCCAATCCACACCGCCGTCGACTGACCCTACGGGGAGTGCAGAGGGTGGCTTGGAGTGCTGGTTCCGCTGGCTTTCGGGCGGCGCTTCCATGTTTAGGCCGATGCTTTGGGAGAAAGTATAAATACACGAATAAAACATCAAAAATATTCACTGCTTTATGATTATTATTTTGACGGGTAAACATTTTCAGCGAGACCTCTACACTCAGGCATACCCTGTTGCAGGCCGCTTCAAAGATTACATATATATGTCGGCCTGAGCATCAGAAGCTATCATTTACCTATTGGTAAAATAGATACAGAACATATCCTCACTACTTACGATGTATAAGTAACAGATAATAAACAGTAAAAATAAATGATGAATTGATGATGAGTGGGAACATTTTGTGAGAAAAACTCATAGAGATGCATAGACTTGGTTTGATAGCATTGACGCATGTGTCAGTAAATCATCTATTAGTGAAGTTCAAACATTTCGCCAACCGCTAAACGTCGAGTAATTTTATTCCAAGATATTCGATTGATACTTAACATGTAGTTTGGAATTAAACTGCTAGAGAACGCTGATAATTTTAATTCTACGTATATGGTAATAATTGTGGTAGTCTAGTTATGGCATTAACCTAACCTAACCTAACCCAAAATCATTGTATATAACCTAGATCATAGCAATTATTAAAACATTGATTGATGATACACTTAACATGTAGCTTATAATTTAACCGTTAGACAGCGCTGGTAATTTTATTTCTAGATATAATAATCAATTGATATGCTTACCATGTTGTTTGGACTTAAACCACTAGAGTGTGCATTGATTTACTTCAAATGATTAATGACACTGTGACCCGAATTTTGATGTCCCGTTTCATCTCCAAATTTTCAATCGTCCCATTTCATTCTGAACGCTGGCGCTTACACATCTTAACCGTGAGTCCTGACTGTCGCGGAAAATACGGTTCTCCATCTCGATTGGTTAAGATTGGGCGTGGGCACCAATGCCTGACAAGTTTACTAACCGCAGCGCACGGGTCACATAAATAAAATAAATATTAAATGATCAAAGCCATCACTGAAAATTACTTACTACCGCAGTCACCCATTAAGCTGTGTTTTTCTTTTTTTAATTAATTGTAGTTGAATATCGTATACAAATTAAATACTCGCACCCATCCCTCATTTAGGAGTTGATTAATTACTCAAAAGCATTACGATGACGCATTCCTTGCATGTCAGCCAAGGATAAAAAAAAGTAATGCATTCGTACGCAGTTATTAAGGGGACTACATTCGTGAACGAAGGACGATTCTAACCTACAAATTGCTGCCTGCGAAAAGAAGCCTTACACGATGAACGGAAAGGTGTAAACACTATGACGGGTATAACGGCGCTTAAAACACAAACCGCGGCATACCACCTTATTGATAGCATTTAGTTGTTTTTTTGAAAAAATAAGGGATATGTTTTTTTAAATTATGATTTAATTATGTTAAAAAAATATATTTTCTGGAATTTGAAAAACTTTTAGCATAAATTATAATTTTCATATATAAAAACAAAAACAAAAATCTCCAATTTTAGGCAATTTTTGTTATTTTATTTATATGTTACCATAGATCTCAAACCGCTTAGGTAAATCTATCTTCCACTTTATTTTCATCATAAAACTATATTTATTTTATATTTTATATGTGATGTTTAGGTGAAAAATATGGTAGTTTTGTTTGTTTTTTTATATTTTTGCATCATTTTTAAAGAAATTTCCTTAGGTGATTCCCTAGAATAAGAAATTATGTTGAATGGAAATATATTAGATTACTCATAAATCTTGTGGATCTCATAACGCCTTGAAACCCTCTCAGAAGGCAAGGCGCCTTGAGTTTGAAACCTCTAAATTTGCATTTTTGTAGCATTCGGGTATGTAGGCGCCTTAATTATAATATTTACAGGTTTCTTTATTACTTGATCTTTTCAAACAGTAGCTTAAAGTCAGCAGTATCCTTTTAAATTATCATTTTGGGCACGAATCTGAACCACTTTTGTTCATGAACTAATTTTTATATAGCTAACAAAAAAAAAATCCATATAAAAATATGAATACTCTATTGAAAGTTTTCGTGCGCGTATTGTTGTGTTTCTGATCTATCCAATTGTTTTACGTTACAATATTTGCCGTCAATAATGTCACCAATACAATTGTAGGTACGGTGCCCCATGGAGTCTTGTTATTTTTAAATTCGTTTTTAGACTCACCCATTAAAAGGATTCTGCTGACTTTAAGTTCATCCTGTGTATAGATATAAGGAAACACTATTGATTGATTGAAACCAAGCAGTTTAGTAATTTTGTATAAGTGGGTCGACAATACGTCAGTAAAATTAAATAAATTTGGTTATTCATTAATAAATATTTTATTTTACTTAAAGTTAGTCATAGTCATATATAGTTACGTCACTAGTATGTAAGTTATAATTCATATTATTGTGTTAGTGTCGATTTTTTTGATCAATATGATATGAGGTCTGTACTTACAGTCAACAATAGTATCTAATGAAAACAGACGACTTTCTTTACCATTACTCCAAAAAGCTGTTCTGCCTAGATGATTTTCAGCTTAATTTCCCCCGGCGACCGATTTTCCGATTGCTTACAACTTTGCAAATAAACTAAAGTTTGATTGGAATCCAGCGACGCGGGTAGACTTGCGAGCTAGCATCTATCTGTACACCCTGGTATCATTATTCTGTTCCTTAGGCGAGCATCTTACTCCTATATTATTTAAGAAAAAATATACCTATACTATACTGGAAGCTGTACAAAAATATATCTCTATTTCTAATTCGTGATCATCGTACATTCGCTTAAATTATCATGATAACCGCAGAGTAAAATAAGTTAAAGCTGTTTAAGATCATGATTCTACATGCGATATTGCTGAATTTTATAGACCTCTGACATCGAAGAAAACATATGTTATTTTCGAGAATATTCAGATTAAATTATAGAGAGAAAAAAACTAAATACGCTTTAATAAATAATGAAAACTAGTGCAGGAAATTCGGCCGTAATTCATTAAACGTTTAAGTTTGAGCGTTATTGAAGTTTTTATACCGAGGTCAGTGTACCTCTACAATCATTGGATATACATTTTTTTGTAATTTTATTCGCTCGCACTTCAATTCCCTGCAATACTTATGAAATTTTAAATTTACTAAAAATTGATAGATGGCCGATAATCCAGTCGGTAAACAGTCGATAATCCAGTCGGTAAACCACACAGTATCGAACAAGATTGAATATATTTATTATGATTGAGACTGGTATGGATCAGATTCAATTTAATTTGTGTTATGTTAAAATGATTTCATTATTATAGTTTGATTTACATAAAAATAGTTACAAAAATACACACACAAGTGTAACATATATATAAAAATATATATGTACAATGTAATGAATAAATACTACAAGAAAATTGCTAGTGTATTGCTACATATCTAAATATTTGTTAAGATAAATATTTGAAATAATTTTATGCAAAAGTAAAAGCTTATGATAATTTAAAGTCATTGTAAATCACTTTCTAAAACCCATATTGTATTTTTTTTAGAAATAGTGTTTCTATTAAGTTAGGCTTTAATTCTTTAGGTAGGTGATTATGTATCCGTGAATCCAAGTAATTTAGGGACAGTCCACATATAAAACAAAATCTCAGCTGTAATAGAGATTAGGTATATTTTGAAAGTCGATTAAATTGAACTGAAAACTGAAAGGTAAATTAATATTATTATTAAATAATTAGAATATTTAGGAGCTAGCTGCGGGATACTGTTGAGTTTAGTAGGTGAGGAAAAAGTAATGTTTAACAACTCTCAGCCTGCGCTTACAAACAGTCTTCGAACATGGAAAAGGGTCAAATATTGACCTATGAAGAGCATTTCACTGGCGAATTGTTCTGGAAAGAAAAGAATTGAACCCAATGTTTCGTTCTCTCAGTAAATGTTTTATCTTAAAAGGATGGTCATTTCGACCAATATAGAAGGCTTAGAGAGTTGAGAGCAGACCAGGCAGATTCGTCACAGTTATAATCAGTTAATCTGAATTCCAAACGCCTTCTACTTAGTGGCTCCCAATTAAGAATTGAAATCAATTCAGATGGACTATCAGATCAACTAAAACGCCTAAAAAATGTCTTCAAGCTTTTCTCTGAACTGCTTCTAATTCCTCTCTAAGACTTGGGTGTGAGGGTCCCATACTGATGAGCAGTATTCGCGGGTAGGACGAACCAACGTTTTGTATGCCAATGCACAAGATTTAAAATCAGCACCTTTAAGCCTTTCATAACAAACCGTAATTGTCTATATGAGACTTTTTCACTACATCACCAACATGAGTTACCCAATAGAGATTAGATGACAGGTAACTATACGAAAAAAATAAAATGTTTTTAGATGGCTTAGATAAACAAATAAATAAAAGTTTTCCCAAAAGAAAAACATAAATAAATAAAAACAGTATAATTACCTCCCTCTTAGTAAGATAGCACCATAGCACACTTAAATGCACAAATGGTTAGTCATGAAAACACCCGTGCTGTTGGGATAGCATGGTTGAGTAAATAACCTCAAACGAAAAGTCGTTTTTAACAGAACGTATGTAGCTATAAATATATTTTCGATGAATATATTTTGATTGTTTGCATAATATATTCGGAGTGTTTATTCTGTTTTAATCTCTATACATAATTGTATTTGTCTGAAAGAGGTGTGTCTTAGGGCGGCGACAATGGTCTCAGCGTGATATTTATTTTACCAGTCACTTACTGAACTGACGTTCACCTGTCAAATTGTTGATTTTCACATTTGGCATTTATTCCCCAGCCGAAAAATTGACACGCGTCGTACGATAAAGGTTTTAACGCTGAAAGTCCTAGGACTTAAGGCAGGTTTTCCATTGCGCCAGCAGGATATTCGCCTATAGGTGACTATAAAATTACCTACAGTCTTATGCAGTGGTGTGCGGTAACGTTCTCTCTTGGTAGGTTCTCTCTTGGTTGAGTCGGCTGGGTTAAGGGGTTGGGGGTGGGGGGGGGGGGGTTAATTACTCCCCTATGCGTACCGCAGGGGAGTAATAAAATATGATGGTCTTTTATGTGATTCTACGGTTTAAAATAGTTCAATATTTAACTTTCTATAAACTAAGTATATTTACTTAGTTTATAGAAAATTAAATATTGAACTATTGAATATTGAGTATTTTACAATTACTAACCAAATAATGTTTAGTCTTCTTCCACCATTATCTGTCCATGGGAGCCATCCAAAAATTAGAATCAATTTAATATACCTAGTACACTCAGAATTAAGGATATCTTAGTGTAAAAAAAATATTGAAAATACCTAGAATTGAACAGCGAATAAACAATGAATAAAAAATACTTATATGTTGAATCTATTCGTTTATTTTCATGAACGTTTAATATGTATTACTATAATACTACCCCCGCAGTCAATCGTGATCGTATGATCGAGATAGTCTAGTGGTTAAGGTGTTGGACTATTGACCCAAAGGTCTCGGGTTCGAATCCGCACACGGTCACACCATTTTTAACGCTTCATTAACACCATCTTCCCTGAGTCTAGCATAGGCACAAGTTTGCCTAGTTGAGCAGGGCCGAAAATAATTGTAATATATGACCTAGGTCATAGAAATTATTTATCAAAATAAAAAAAAAAACTAAAACACTTCACGAAAGTGCTTCATCTCGAGAGCGATTTCTTATTTGTTTCTAATAATAAAGGCCACGGTAGGATACATTTTAATTAATATTCCTTACACTACACCAGCGACAGAATATAAAAAATATCGACCGCAGTTGTGTCGATTGCCGCCGCGCCGTGACCGTGCTGTAGCGGCGTCGCATCGTGGAAAACCAGCCGATCGTAGGGCGGATTTATTTTTAACGTATCGCAGGATCCACATTTCGAATGCTCGCTGAATCGTTAATGGCGTGTCGTGAAAAGGTCGTCATTTAAAAATCATGATCCAGAAAATATAGTATAATGCAATCTACATGTTATATCCGTCTGTCCATTGCGAAACGATATTCAGCGATTTAATTAACTAATTGGGATGTGCGGTGAAGGTTTTAATTACCGGAAAGGTTAAAGAGCAGTCCGTTTGTGAAAAACATTACATTTTCAATATTCTCTCTGGCTTATTCATTTTTAAAGTTGGACAAAAAACAAAAATATAGACACGCACGGATTACTCAAGCTAAATTTTATTCATTATTGATTGTAAAAATACCTATGAAGGCAAATTTAAAATAATTATAAGACTAGCAACATAGCTACGGATATGTGGAAGCAAAATAATATGGTTGTCTCTAATATTAAAATCACATTAGTATTTTCAATATTTTTTGTGGCAATATGAACTGATATATTTAATAAATAAACTTATTAGTGACTACAAAACTAGCTGCTCCATGTGAGGGTCAATTTGTTTTTTTTTTGTCCAAAATTAAAACCGAAGTAACAGGGTGTGTCTAAAATGAGGATCAATGACTTTCGGGAGCGGAATTTTACTTTTAATTTTATTTCACAAGAGTTTTACTTCGATTATTTTTTTTAAAACAAGATAGAGCCAAGTACCGTTTCCAAATTCCAGACGATTTTTTTTTAATTTTCCGAACTGTTAGGTTTTATAATGCAAATCCAAATTCCAGACGATTTTTTTTTAATTTTCCGAACTGTTAGGTTTTATAATGCAAATCGCCCCCAAAGTGCCGACCGTATTTTTTTCTAAAGTACAATACAGTAAAATTGTTGGGTTTTAACCAATATTCGTACTTTAAACCAGATTTTAAAATATAAAGATAATCTTTCAAACATTTTGTTCGACTGTTTGTTAAACTGTCAAATATATAAATCGTGAAACAAAAGTAAAGAACGCGGTCCAAACTCACACAATAAGCTTCAAACGGGTAAAATTGTGCAAAAAACTACTTTTTTTTTGTAAAATAGATAAACTAAATAAATCCCCGTTTGATGTCTTAAAGGAGGCTTATCTCGACAAAGAAATGAAATTTCGTTTGTGATCAAAAACAGTCCTTCGTTAACGGTAGTGAGCTAGTCGGAATGTATAGCTTTCTTTTCTTTTTATCTGCCCTTTGACTTTCTTACAGACAAACTTTTCTGAATACTTCAGGAAATCCCTCAAGACAAAAGCTTTTCAGATACTAATTAATTAAGTTGGACTGAAGTACCTGTTATATACAAGGGTAACGTTCACACAAGTTGGCACGGAAGAACGTGGACGAAACAACAGAGTAGGTGAAAAGCAACTAGCCATTTTTAATCTACCACCTTAATTACTATTTTAACATATATTTTATTCCCATCTTTTATTGAAAGAAGTTTAATTATTTGTTAAAAAAAATATAAACAAGTGTATAGTTAATATTATATATAACATATGGCCAACAAGTATAATTCCCAGATTAACAGATTATTATTATGTAATTGTTATACATTTCAAGAGTCGCGAGTCACGATCATTTTATTGCATGCAATATAAATTTAACATGGATGTAATAAAGTTCAGTTTTCTAGTTGCACGGGTTCCAGATAGATTAATGGGTGTATATCTGTCTTCGGGTTTCAGTTTCAAAAATATGGTTAGCAAATTCCCCTCTGATATTTCAAATTATGTCCGAGACAGATTCTCACGCTGTATCTATCTGACCGATTGATAAAACTTGAATGAGAGCAGATACAAAAATCAACGCTTTGGAATAAATATATTAATTACCGTATGTACAAACGAAGTTAACGTATTATGCAAAGAAACAAAAAAAAAAAAACCTGTCAGTCCTAACCTAAATTATAAAAAATTTAATGTTTCGATTTAACATATACTCGTATTTATTTTGCTTAGATGGCTTGCTGTCTATTTGTAATATTATAAAATGTATTAAAATATTATCTTTATTTAATATCTACCTCACATAGCTAATAACATAACCATATATATATTTCATATAACGTACTAAACTTATCATATGTGCGTATGTATTTATCGTGCAAGATTAACGTAACGCAAGTCAAGAGTATTAATTACTAATAAGACCCTAATGATTATTAGGGCGCCCAATACCTTTAGTAGGTACCTATCGCCTTCAAGTTTGATTGCCGTAATTCTCAAGGAAAGGTCATTATTCAGCTTTCCCTTAATATTAAGTTTCCTAATTAAATTCGCCCTCGACGAGAGGTCGAAATGACCCCACTGCAATATAATAAACGGAAATCATTCTCGCAGTACATAATATTTCTGATACAATAAAGCCCCTATTGGTGAGACTGAAATTGCCTTCTTCAAAGGCTAATCCTGGATAAAGGAGGGAGGGGCGCTTTTGCCAGTCAATCGCAAAGCTGGTTTTTTTTTTTTTTTTATCTATTATCACTGTAATAACCAACGTAATAAAGAAGTAAAATATAGTATCAACAACTGGCTTTTGGACACTTTTTAGAGTTTGTGCGGGTAGGTTAGGTACAATTTTATTAGGCGCTGCCGTTACAAGATAATCTTCGTCGATAGAAAAGAAAAAAAAAACCGTCGTCAAAAAAATAGGTTTAGAAAAATGCGAAAAATACGAAAGATAATCATACAAAATAGTAAATGTTTTATATTTTTATATATAAAACACTACCTTCCTTAGCGCAGACATAATGATAATAATATTTGTTTTTTAGTTCAAATTAGTGCTGTATTGTTACAAATAAGTAAAGAAATTGGTCATTCATAATATTTAAAATTGGCACATTGCCTTGAAAAGTTAAATGATATCATTTTTGAGAATATTTAAAAATTTGAAGTAGTTTTATTTAGGTCATTTTGATAAAGCATTATGTACTTTATTAATTCACCTTATTGAGGATTGTAATAAAGACAATTTTAATTTTGAATTTGAATTATTGAGTTCTTTAGTATCGCATGAATACATAAATGACAAAATCGTTGACAAAACTGAAAAATTTATAAAAGTTTATTAATTTTTTAATAAAGCATAGGATAGCAAAGGTAAAGGTATCAAAGAAGTTCATGTATTTGAGAGCGCAGGATGTCGGTTTAAACCCAGCGCTGAGTTTTATAAAAATACATTTTTAACACAATCTTTGGCAATAAAAACGTCAAAAAAATCATGAAATATAAGTCAAATACCTTTACAACTCAATTATACACTTGCGGCGTTTGCCTATTTTATAATACAAACATAATTTAATAATAATTATAATTTGTAATTATAATTATTTTTCATAATTTGTTTTAAAAAACATCTAAATACATTTTACAACACATAAAAATGATATACTCACCAAAACTAGGTCGTTTTCGATTTCCTAAGATAACCAGAGAACCGAAAAACAAAAAAAAACCTTACGGCAACACCGCCGGCGGTTTAGGCGGAACCGCGTCGAGCGAAGGCGACGCGCGCTGAAAGACTGGGCGCCTGAAACCGCTGCAATAAGGGAAGGAGCGGAGCCCTGCCGCGCTGCCAACCTGTGGCGCCCGGGGCTCGTAGACCGCATCGAATCGAAATGCCTATTTTATATAGACCCTGGACGTAATAATACGTCCTCGAGTTGTACGATTAGTTATTATTTTTTTTTAAATTTCTGTACAAATTATGCGAAATCTTCATTTTAAAAAAGAGTTTCATAAATTTTGACTATGCGCATATTTACTATGGTAATAAATGAAGTTATGGCATTTTTTTCAAACTATTCTGTCTCGATAAGAACCGCTTAAATTTCAAAGACATAAAATTCTAAATTCGTACCACAACACACTATTCAGTAATGACTGCAAATAAAAGTAACATTTTAATGGTACTACAAATTTTAACATTAAATTAAATAAATAAACATTTTTTAAACAATAATACATTATAATATTTATGACGTAACATTTATATTTTTTTTTATTTCTTAATTATATTTTATTCGGTAAATATACAGCATATTAATATGAACTTAAAGGATAAAACAATAAAGTTATGGTGTCATACGCCATAGAAATTGATAATGGCATAGAAGCGTCTTAAGCGAGCTACAGCAGATATGACAAAATCATGACACGTGCGTCAGACTAAAACTAAGCCCCGTTTGCCCAGGGCGAGACAGTGATTGCGTCGGTGTTAGTTGTAACGGTGTCGGCCGTACGAAGATTTGACTCAGGCCGAGTCTACTCAATTCAATGGCCTGTGTTGCACACACACGAGAAAAGAAAACGCACGCACGCATGATGTATTAAAGTGAGTGAGAAAACAAATATATATAAAATATTGTAGATAAAACATTAATAGTGAAGTAGGTGTGTGTGAGTGAGAAAGTGTGGGTGTTTAAATGTGACAATACAAACAATGATACAATCACAAATTATCCTGGGGGTTCATACCTTTTATAGTTTTGAAAACGACTGATGTCACTGTTCGAATGGACTTTGAATCCCCCGAAAAGCTTTCACTTTCAGCTGAAGAAACCGAATCAAGGTGCGATCAATCATTTAGGTGATCCTATTTTCAAAATCACATCACTTTCAAATTGAAATTGATGATTGCGATTGCAGCACTATGGTATGGCCTGAGAAATTCTTTACGAATTACACGTGTACGAGTACAATAAATAAATCTTATTGAGAGACAATGAATTAATATCAAAATCCACTTGCGCACATTTTCAAATGGTTATAAAATAAATGTTACACAATCGTCACTCACGTTTAATTGTGTTTTATTTCCGCAAGATAGTGATACCGGTTTGCTCATGAAGTCGTGAAATTTAATATACAGGCTGTTCTAAGACCGGAGACTAAAAAGGTTGTTTATGTTCCCTATTACGTGTAAGAAATTGTGAAAATAATTCACGCCAAAATTTATCAATTTTATCAAACCGCTTGGGTAAATTCCCTTTTTGCTCGCAGGTGCTCGACCGAGACCGGTCAATGGTCCAGCGCGGCGTGGCGCAGATTTCATATTATCACGTATAGTTTACAAATTTTTTACTCGGAAACCACGATATGAGGTCAAAATAAACCATTTTAGAAATCGCAGGGCCAATAAGCTGGATTTTTTTATCTAGAATAGTTTTGGAACACGGCGTACACTTATTATCACTGAAATATTAATATGTTAATTAAATAATACTTAATATTAGTTTGTTACTTGATTCCCCATTTTTTTGTAACGACATGATCATGGGCTCGTTAGAATGAACGTGAGCCAGTGACACGTTTAATAAAGTTGAAATTAATATATCTTAAAGACAAAAAAAATGGAACAGTAAAATTACGTAGGTAGCTAGGTAATATAAGGTAATACCTTAAATCTTACAGGTTGGATTATTGAAATAAACTTGACTATATTGACAGACTATTGAAAAAGGAACATTTGAAATTACATAAAATTCACAGGTCCAAACTCATTCGGTCAATATTTCAGTAGTATGAACGTTTTATTTTATTTTATTTAATGTATTTGTAACACATATTATAAATAAATTTTAGCTTTCTGCACTCCTTCTTCGTATAAACTTTAACCGTGCCAAATCTCACATTCTTCCGTGCGCGCAATATGCTTTAAAAAGGGTACAAAGTTTTCTCTTCACGTACTATCATTTTAAGTTAATATAATTATTACTTTTACGTCATATATTTTTGCAGCTGACTGTGCGCACAATGCCGTACATATACAAAGTAATTATTCAGATTCGATTATGAAGAAATTAATTTGAAACTTCCCGCGCCGCCCCAGCCCAAATCGACAAGAATACGAGTAGTTAGCGGCTCGTTTTGGGCGGCCGAGGAATTCGCCCAAGTGGATTTGTGGGCTGAGCGTTCGGAGTTTGTCCTTTATGGAGGAATGTGGAGCATCCGAGGAGATTGTCGCGGACAAATGGATCTTCGGTTAAAAAGTGGCGGCTCTCGGTACGAATACAAAAAACCCATTCTGCAATTCAAATAAAACCTCCTCCGGATAGATTTATTATTTCAGTCCGAACTAAGGCTGCGTAGCATCACTCGACCATAAACAGGACCGGAATGGTGGACGATAAGGTAAATCAGTCGGCATTTTTCTTCTCATTGCACGATTTAAGGTAAAATGCTGGCACGATAAAAGTTCAATAAATTTACTTAATTAATACAAGTTTTTTATTGATCAAATATTGACTATGACGTCATTTACACATATAATTACAATACAATAATTAATGAGAATAAGGGATTACAATACCTTATAAGAATATACTTATTACTTACTCTATACTCTCTATACTCTATACTTACTTATGTATATATCAGTATGTGTATTCTGACTGCCTATGTGGTCAACTTTGGGGCCCCTTGGACCCGTGGGCCCTCGGTAATTGCCAACTTGCCAATATGGCCAGTCCAGCACTGAATCTACACCAAAATACTATAAGAAGTACTACAAACTATCACCAAAAACTATGAGAAGTACCACAAATCTTTGCCTTTCATCTAAAAAAAGTGTCTTTGGACTCCTAAATAGTAATATAGCGTAAATTGGCAACTTCTAATAAATTCTATTGGTTTATACCTGAATAAGAAACCCTGATAGTTATTTTATGAAAAAAAAACAACAAAAAATATTTTTCTGTCAAAAAACCAAGAGGTATGAGTAGCCCCTGATATCTATTAATAAATTCGTTAACTAAGGAAGAATTCACTTGAATAATTTGTAAGGAAAATCAATACTCATAAAGGCGTCACTTCTGAAAGCCTCTCATTACCAATTACATTTCGCAGCGCCTTATAATTAGTGTTACTTTTATAGACAAACTTTGCTTTAATAAATAAATGTCTCCTTTATACATAATTAACAAATTGAAAAAATCAACCTGCCACTACACCCTTTTTTACTGAAAAACGTCAATATTTTTTGCGAAATTGATATCACACAGTCGCGACAGTATTGTGAAAACGGCCAAAGAGGGGTTAAACATTTTTTTCTCATAGCATATTTGCCCACAGTCGGTACACACAAAGTGACACACGCCATGCATATTATGCATAAGCGTTTGACACAATATCAAATTTCTTATAGGTAAATATGTCCATAGATTGGTCTTGAGGGCATGACAGAAAATTCGTTAATAACGAAATCAGGGAAGACAGTTTCGTCACATTCCTATGTGCATGTCTTGACCGTACATCCAGACACAGTCACATCACGTTTGATTGTTTATTTTCCAACTTCCTTCCTTCCCAATACCAATGACAATAAAACGATCTCTTAGCGAGCATTGCAGACGTGTCACGTGCCTACGTACCCATAGACACAGCCTTTTTTGTGTACAGTGAGTTTTATGCAGTAAATTTCTCAGCTAGTTCTTTCATTTTAATTTTTTTGTTTTTTTGTACTTCCTTTAATCGGTCATTTTGTTGATAAATTTTATTGTAGCGTAATATATATTTATTTATCTTTATTGGAAAAATTAACAATTATGTATTATTATATTACGACGATGATCAGACGAATTATGGGCACAGTCTGAGTTGCCAATCGACAGTCGACTCGAATGTGTCATCATCACCTTCATTCGCGACCCATGCCGCGCCGCAACGAAGGACAAGAGTCGATTTTGGATCGCCGACTGACATCCAGACTAAGAACCCGATGCTTTAGATCAGATCACGCACCTTCTAGATTTCTGGCTACAATACTCCAGCCACGTCCGTCCAGCAGTAAAACGAAAATATGCATAGGTGAAGATATCCCCTGGGTACAAAAAACCTTATAAACGATTTCGCATCTGATATTACATCTTTGCGTCTGCCGGCATTTCTCGTTGGTCGCGGTCGTGGTTCTTAATAGGGCAGAGGTCTTCTTTCTTTGCTCGAGTCGCGTGGGAGACGAGAAAGAGGGATTAGCGGAGATGTACTCGAGAGACGTCTCGAGTATTTCTCGAAGATTTTTATCTTCATATCCCCGGAAAGTACCTAATACTCTTAGGAAGATCTTAAAATTGCTTAAATAAAATACGACGGTTTTTTTTAAATAATTGAGACAGTTGTAACGGGACAGTTTGGTCCTATAAATTTAATCTTCTAAATATAGGACTAAAAACTTTGTTAATGAACTTACTAGCCTTGGTCAAATTGTCTCAAGAATACAAAGCGCGTATTACCCATACAATCTGAATATATTACGTATGTTTACAAACAATTGTGAAAAATATCATTTAATACGACGTCGCATAATTTAATGAGCACTAATCTGTTTAAAACCTCCATATCACATAACAACATAGCCTTCAATAACTTAATACCTCTCATATATCATCTTTTTATACTTGTCTGTCGCCTTACATAGAGATAGTCGCATTGATATTTTCCATGACAGCCTTAGCCAATTCAAAATGCATTTTCTTGAATTGCTCCAAAATGACAAAAATATACAAGTACATATTTACATTCATACACTATATTTATATAATATATATACGAGGAAATCTATATTTATAGGTAATATTCCACGTAATCATATACTATCCATATTTATAATGTACATAATATATCATTTATATTGTTTCTACTTATTATAATCGGGTTTTTACTTTAGTGTCCAATAATTGTTAACATGTTATGTATTTTAATATTTTATTAGAGTACCATTTATTAATAAATAAATAAACGAGCCTGGCGGTTTGTGCCGCTAAAGCGGAATTGCGAGGTCTGTTTCAATTTCCCAAAGGTATCTGTGTTTTCTGAAAATATACAGATTTTTTTCATAACACAAATTGGCAAAACATTCTCTCACCATTTTTTTTCTTTGTTATCACATCCATATAACGTCTATGGACGTGGGAAACGTAGACGTTTCCGATAATAAAGTTTCATTTGCTGCCGGAACTTTCCATATGAAAACTCATTACGGTTTTTGATCTCATGCATTTCAAACAGTTTCAGAATTGCAATTCCGCACCAGCTCAACGAAACATACACGCGGCACGATATTGCTTTGAAAATAATCATATCTGAAGTCGCTATAATAATAAAGATTTATATTAATATTTATTTAACTAAAGGTTATCACGAGCGATTTAGAGGTCATTTGTTTTTAGGAATAGTCTTTCTCTACTACTAATGTAGAAGTACTAAAATGATTAATAAAGGTGAGCAAGAGAGACGATATTGGAGTTGATAAAAAAGACATTGATGAATAGAATTAAACTTGAAACGATGACGTATTCTGTTGAACCATGCATTCAATAGTAAAACAGATAACTATTTGAAGTGGCCATTACACATTTTGAGTTTGAAATAACTCCAGAAAGATTTTTTTTTCCACTGTACCTCCTTAGATTAATTTTGGAAATGATTAATGTTTTCAATAATTAAGTGCATATTTTGTGGTAAACTCTTATTTGTTAGTTTTGTTCTGTGTCCGTCTACCTTTTATATTATTAAACTCTCTAGATATTTGAGTTTCCAGTATGGGGTCATAAATTTGAAATATAAAATGTTAAATTTAATCAACTTAATTTTACACCTAACGCGCGTGGTGTAATCAACACACACAATTTTATTTTGAAATAATTCAAAATAAATACTTAAAATAATCTTAATAAATTTAAATGATTAGTTAGTTTTACATTATATTTTTTAAATAAATACGGCTTAATAAGTTCCTTTAAAAAAGTTACCAGCATTTGACCGTATACGATGTTGGTTCTGAACCGTTTTTTTATTAAGAAAATATTTGTGTTTTAGTATAATAATATGCCTGAGCTTGAATGCCGTTCAAAATAAATTATTTTTTAAATATTTCTTTCATTTCTATGTTAATTTGAAATAGCTCAAATCTTCCATTTTGGTACTCACTCTTCTTGGTATATAAGATACCCTGAACAATGGTAATAGTTTTAGCTGGTTATAAAATGCTGGTAGATAAAATTGGTTAATAATTTAGTAATAGGTTTTTAACCAATTTAGAATGCCTATATTACTAAAGAATGAGCAACGAATTATTACACTTACAATTAGTTTTTGTCACTTTTGTTTTGGATTAATTTATTTAATAATATTTTTTTGCTGTTTATTTAATCACGGGCCATTATTATAAAAATGAAAAGTATAAAACAATAATTCAAAAATAACTGAAAGAAAACAACAGATTAAAAAGAAATTATGTGTTTATTAAATAAAAAACAATTTGAAATATATCACTCAATATATTTATTTTTTACATAGTTCAGGTTTAATTTACTGAAATAAAGTGATAATTGATTGTTTTATTGATTTAGGTTAATGTAGGTTGCATTTTTACCTATACATTTGTACAAAATATATTATAGTATTTATTACCTTAATAATATATATTACAATCACAAAACCTACTTTTGTATACCAAACACAACTAAAGTAATCAAACTAATCTAAGATAGAAATGATAAATAAAGATCCTATTAGCAATCTTAACTCAGCAATAAAATATAAAGCTACTTACCTTTGAGCAAAGAACATGAAAGCAGATTTATTTAACAACATTTTCTGCATAATATGTAACAGACTGAGTATTTTTTGGCACGCTTGGTAAAATCATAATTAATTAAATTTACAATTTTTTTTATATTACGTAAACAAAACTTTATCTAAATCCTAAAATTATTACATATTATTATTTTTATCTAAATAAAATAACTATGTTAAACATTATATTTAGGTAGATAAATAATTCACATTTAGAAACCTAAATTCCCGTAGTGAAAATGAATATTTCATTTAGTTATTATTAATAAAACTGTTTCAACAGCTTTATTTTATAGTGTTAATATAGCTGTTATGGTATAAGTCTTCATAAAAGTAACAAATTGATAAAAATAATTGATTGATTGATTTATGTGTATTAAGTATATATTTATTGTTGAGATTTTAGAGTGGGCACATAAACTTTCAAAGCTTCAGCTATTATTTTTCTTGATTATCTTCACGGTTATGTCATTTGAGTTATTTTTATTCTGAATTAATGTGATAAACCATACAAGAGATAAAATATTTTTTCTTTTGTGTTAAGCTCCATTATAAATAGAATTATTTCATGATCTTAACATTATTTTACTAGAACTTATTTTTTTTTAAATCATTTACATATTCCACATTTTAAAATCAAGAATTTTATAAAATATTATCTTTTTAACAATTGATATTGATGTTTCAAGAATGATACTCATACATCATATTAATATCAATGTATAAAATTCGGCCTTAAACGTCAATAAAATATTAGCCATGTTTCAATGTTGACACGGCCCACTCAGTAATGGGCAAAGTCAGTAACTATTTTTTCTTTGCGAGCTTGGTTCGATGTTAAGCGGGCTTTGTTGACATCACGTAGTTGGATTCTGGTGACGCAATAAGAGGGGCGGGAGGGCCCTGCTTAACTAAGCCAAACTTGCTTGTGCTGTTGTAAGATTGTAGTAAGGACGCAATAAAAATGGTATGGCTGTAATGTGCGGATTCGTCCCCGCGACATTAAGGGTGGTTCGACAAATTATGTATTTCCGACGAAGATCGTAAAAAGAATTATAACAATATACAATAAGAGAAAGAAGGTTAGTCCTTGGCTTCATACCTAGTTTACAATTGATAAGTACCTAGTTGTAAATATGTTTTTAACAATCAATATTAAAATAATTTATTATTTTATTTATTGTATAAAACAAAATATAACATTTAAATTGTACAGTATAACAAAGTGACACAGTTCATGTCCATTTCAAAACAAATAAATATAGTAATGGAATCACTCTTTTATACATATGCAACCTGATAGTGGCATAAAATATATATATGTCACTTTAACTAATTTAAACATTTTTCACGAGCTAGTTTAGTTTTTATTGTATGTGCATTTTTATTAATATTTTACTACACGTGAACGCATTTAGTGTTGTATTTTGTATTCATATTGATATTTTGAATCTTAAATATTTTACAATTAATAAGACGTAATTTAATTTAATAATAAATATCAATCCTAAATAAATAAACGAAACAGGAATAATCCTGCTCGGTTTGGCATTGTCAACATTGCCCGCTTAACATCGAACCAAGCTGCAAAGAAATAATAGTTACTGACTTGGCAATAATAAACCGGGCCGTTCGTAAATCAACCCTTTCTGCGAACTTTGCCCAGCAGCTGTGTGGGATGCTAACTTTGCCCGGGCAACACCGTCTCTGCACAGCTTGCGGGCTTTGCCCGTAACATACGTACTCGTATTTATTGAAATCATTGAAACGTTCGTAGTACCTACGTACCTTTTTGTTTTAAAATTATGCTGTAAAGTGTGAACTTATGCCTTTTACGTGTGAGTCTTAACACCGGCTTACCTACTTTTCTCATACAAAACTTACTATGAAAGTAGGTGGAAAAGTATAGTATATGAAGAACAAAATTAAACAAGATACTAAATATAAGAAAAAATAGTAAATATCTGGCAATATAATATCAAATAAATAACTGTATTTTATAAGTAATGTAGCTACATAGAATCAATAATTCACTGTCAGGTGTTCTCTGAAAATATCAAAAAAGATAATCAAATAACTAGATATTCAACACTTATTGAATTTTTTACAACTTTGTAGAAACGACTCATTTTTGTAGTATTATATCTTATTTTATCATATCAAAGCACTACAATACAAAATTATATAGTCGTAATTATATAGTTATATAATGCCATGTAAGACCTATATAATATTATAAAATAATAAGGTATTTTTCATTAATCATAATTTTACTGATTTTTATTTTGATTATATATAGGCGTCAATCCTGCCGATAGATTTTCTAGAGACCGAGCAAAAAACAAAACACAAGCGAAATAATGAAATAAAATATTATATTCAGTTTGTGGTTAGGTTGCAAAAAATGTGCAAAAAAAGAACATTAAATTGTAAACTAAATTATAATAATATAATTCTTAATGATTAAATAAAATAATATTCATTTAATATGGATCCTATTGGAAATTTCTTTTAAAAAACGTTTTGATATCGAGTGATTCTAACAAAAAAAAAATAAGTTAACGGCTAAAACATAATAAAAAAAACTAATCTAGTGTTATAATAATACGGAATTCTTAGACCAGGATATTGTTAACAATTCTATTTGTAAAGTATTGGGGCGTATTGGGAATGACTTGGTGTACCTAAAATACATTTATATATAATAATTGGTATGTACTTAGTTAATTTCTAATTAAAATAAAAAAACATAACAAATGACAATTATTTTGTAGCTACAATAAACTTATTATTATAACTCTTATGTTTTAATACATTAACAAAAATTAAAAATATACATTCTTTATTTACAATATTAATTATGGTTGAATAAATTCTGATAGCTTATATATATTTCTCGACGAATTCACGGGTACGGTACAATAAAAGAAAAAAATCTTTTATTATGATCCCAAATGTTTAGTTAGCAGTATAAAAAAAAAGATAAAAAATCAAGGATATCTGCTGAAAAAACACTTTTTTTATGACCCTTACGGATGACACAATTTGTAAAACCAACTTCTAACTAAACAGAAATTTGTAACATGTGTAAATTAGATGTACAAATTAGTTATTATTATTACCCAATATTATCGGTTGGTTGGGTCGACCATCCAACTAGACCAAACCATCCGTAAATTTTAAAGTGTGGAGCGTTTTCCTCTTTTTCCTTAGAAAAATATCTATTTTCAGAGCAAAGACGATGGTAAATGACCAGTGACCAGTTTAAAAATCTTGTTTAAGGCATGTTTAAATATTCTGTATGTGGTCGAGGTAACTAAGAGGTTCCGAGGATCGATTCATGTGAAAAAAACACACATTACAAAACACAGACAGAGAAAAAAACTCGTCATTAAGAGCATGCTGTCTCGTTTGCACACTCGGCCGAGGTGACCGTCCATACAACTGCAAGTTGTATGCACTGGGCCGAGTGTATCTGAAAGTTCCCACTTTTATTTATTATAGGAATGGTATGAGCTAAAACACATTTTTCTCTCAACGTTTTAAAAAAATAAGAGGTATGATGACTCGAATATGACAAATTGGTAGTGAGTAGGTTTGCTCCAATTTGTTGGACACTAGAAATCGAAGCTGTTGGGTCCCGACAGGTTGAGTCGTCTTTAAGACGCCAATAAAACGTTTTGTCGTCTTAATAAATCAATAATACTCTTAAACTGTTAGTAAATACAAAATATAGATAGCAGTAGGAGTGTCAAAGAATGAAACAAGAACAAGAGAAACAAAAATATATTAAGCGATTATTGAATTTTAAAAAAATCATCTTATGATTTAACTTAACAAGCGTTTGAAAAATCATTTTTTTATACTTAAATTGTGGCATCTTGTAAGCCGAGTTTCAGCAAATAGCTTCGTAAAAAAAAACCTAATTCAAATAAAACCTACATTCTTTATAGATAAAAGTAAAAATATTTTGTCAACATTTAGTTTTGAAGTAAAAACCCTTTCTTTACCCTTTCTTACAAATTTTTTTCGGAAAGATTGATTCTTTGTATTGTCGAATTTGCCTATGGCTATGGGGCGATTGGTGGTCGTGGAGAAGGACAACGAATTGTGAAAAATGGTTTAAACACGGCGCTTTTTGTGAAGATATAAATATCGTAACTGTACTCTTAACTCCTTCCAACGTTCTGTTACAACCTCTTTAAGTAGGTTGTTTAGATAGATCATTGACAATAATATAACAGGCATAACGTTTTCATTATAATAGAGCTGATGTTAAGAGTTATTATAAAACAAAATGTGAGAGTGGGGCATTTGCGTTGTTATGGAACTACAGCATGCTTTAAAAAAACGGTTATATTTACATCTTGGGTTAGTTTTTCGTTTAAATTTTAAAAGTTTAGATTTTATTTAAAAGTCTTTAAGAAAGATTGGGGCCTCAATCGAAAAACGTAGATTTATAAGTAAATTTATTATTTTTTTTAGTTGACTTTAGTGCTATTAATTTTGCAGTGACCTTTCCGAACAGCTGTTTATTGAAACATTATAAACCAACAGATCAGAGAATTTGAGCCAAAATATTAATGTCATCTACCGGAGAAGTAGCATTTAAAACTGATCATAAGTAACATAGAAGTAATAGCAACTTCGCTTCTAGAAGCGGAACTATCTGAGAATGTATGCGATTGTACAGCATGACTCAAAGCGCTCAAGCTAAGTTCACTAGAGAATCTGGCACTCTGACTATTGATCAAATAGGCGATCTTCTCAGCCTCCAAAACGCACGCTTCTAGTTGGCTCTCAGTCTTCTTTCTGGATATGCTCTCAACCGATATGAATATTTCACTTTCAATAGTTAAGAATCCCCTTAAGGCGCACTCAGCTACCAGTATATGCCTTTGCAGTGAATTCAGAACAGAATTCAAAGACAGAGCATTCTGGTTCGTGCCCTTCAAAGCATACAAAGCCCTGTCGATTTGCTTCCTGGAGTATAGTATGCGAAGTGCCCCTCCGCATTTGGGGCAGCAGGCTCCTGGCGGCACGAAGGCCAGGCAATACCTGGACGGCAGCGGGGGACAGGACACGAAGTCCAGCTCGCATTTGTTGCTAATTCCAGGTGAGATTTGCCCGACGGCCGTGCAGGGACCTTCGTAATCGACCGACGCGAAGTTGGCCCACGCAGCGCACTCTGAATCGTACGTGTTACCGTCCACTCCGCACACTAGCACCTTCTGAAAAGATTATTTAAAATAATAATAACATTAAAAACATTGGAAGGAATCTTTGTTAGAACATTTGTTAACCTTGGAACAACGCAGAAGACAAGGACCGCGATAGGCAAGCGCTCTTCTTCCGGACGACAAAAGCTCGCAGAGATTTCTGTGCGTCTTGCCGTCTTTATCGCAAGCCGGTTCAAATGGTTGGTTGGCGCAGTTATTTCGATTCACTAAAACCATGAAAAACAGTTAGTTACTACAATAATCGTGAAATATATAAATATATTTTGTGTCTAAAAATAAAGTACTTCTTGTTGAAAGTCTAAATTTGTCAATGACAAATTTATGCTATTTTTATTTGATTTATATTTTCCCATTTTTTATTTTTTAGCTATTTTGCATACCATGTTTTTACATAGGCATTTGATAACATTTTAACTTTTATATGTATATTTTTTTTAAGTAAGTATGATGCAGTTCACATTCAGTTTACGTTACGAAAATAATATATCACATAATTTGAGTACTTTAGATTGGTAGTTCTGACTATAATACAAATAAATTAATATCAAAAAAAAAAATAGTAATAGATTAATCGTAATATTTTTTTAAAAAACAAGCTTTTTTTAAGTGCTTGAATGCGTATACAAAATTTGTCTTTGTGCTGTTGACCGTTGAGGAGTTCCTTTGTCTAGAGCCAAACCTGGGCGCAGAATCAGGTCATGCTTACCATAAAAATGCATTGTCATGGAAAATGAACCAAACTAGCAAATTTTGAACTGAACCAGCTTGCAAAATTTAACCTAAACAGACTAACAAACATTGCGAGCTAAATAGAAAATTGTAAAAAATGTATTTAAAAGATGACCTTTATTATCAAAACATTAAACATAAAAACAACAACAAACTAATATTTTACATCCGTCACTTTAGGAAAGCTATTATTTTGTTATTTCTCAGACTATTATAGAAACAAATATTGATATAAATAGTTCCTGCTCTAAGCTCTAATAGTAACTATTTATATGAAAACGGTAAATTTTCAAACGACTACTAGGGCGGATTTTCCAAATCAGGTTGTGTAAAAATACCAATTTTTATAAAATCAACATATAATTGAATCGATAAAAGCAGAATAAAGTATCACTATACCTACTGAATAAAAAGCAACGTCAGTGATATGTATGAAAGATACATTAAACTTTATATTGCATATCGATTAACAGCATGAAGAACAGAAAGAATTATAAGTTTGTAAAGTTTGAAGTTACAGTAGATACTTCAGGGGCTATATAAACAACAGCGTCCTAACTAACCGTGCATAAATAGAATGTTAAAGGCTTAGGGTAGTAAGTAACAGAAAGTGTAAACATACCACAAACATACTGAGGACAGGGTTGGTGGAGCAGAGATAAGCAGACGGTTGGACGAGGAATGCAGGTACTGTTCTTGTCCTGACAAACGACGGTTTTGCAGGGATCCTTGACATTACAGGAACCAAATTCGATTTCTTTTTCTAATAGCTCGGCACATCTGAAATAAATGCGAATGCGAACGAATGTATTGTGGGTTTGGATATGGAATCACTTGAGTTACGATACTACAATGTGGTCGGTCAAATTAAAGTAAAGCAATTTAATTATATTAGATAACAATAAATTTTTCCAGTTTATGACCGAAAATACCGAAAATAATAATTAGGTACTTGCTTAACACTTTGAAACTGATGTCAGCCTAAATTTACAATAATTAGATTAGTTTGTACAATTTATTAATTACATTAAAAACTTGTGCAATAAGATGAAAGTGAAATTGAGACAGATCAGTGTCGTTTTTCAAAACCCCAGGATCACAAAACTCATAAGCCCAGTATCCCATAAGCCCAGGGACATAATGTATCGTCCTCTGACAAAACGTCCCAGGTTAAAACTGGGAATGATCACACGGACGAACTGAGGAATTATTCGATATATCAAGGTACAGAAAGTAAAATAATCAGAATTGAAGAAATGGAAGAAAGGGATATTAGTCAGGCCATTGCTTTTTTTTATTCTGTAAAAGTAAATGTAAAATGATATAAATAATACTTTGCGAGGCACGCGTTGGGATAGGTCTTCCCGTTGCTGGCGCAGACGGGCACGTGGTGCGATGGACACGCGCAGGGCAGCAGCCCGCCGGAGTAGGAAGAATCCTGCACGGAGTCTGTACAGGAGCGCTTGGTGCAGATGAGCTCACCGGCGTAGCAGGTGCAGATGTTGCATTCGAGATACATTTGGCCGCCTGACAAAATAAAAAGAATGCAAATAAACGAAAATCGACTTTTATAGAATATTCTTAAATTAAAATTTTATATTTCATTCTTTTTTTATTTATTTGAGAAAATCTATATAATAGTGGGTGATCCAGTTAAACCTCTATTCTATAAAGATATCCTCGGGTAATTTTTACCATATCTGAAATAAGGACAACGTCAAATGTTTCATTTTCTAAAAAATCGTATAATCATTAACATGGTCAACTAATTTATTTACAGGACCTCCAAGATTCCCTGGTGTGTCTATAAAGACACACACCTTTGTGATGGCTATGGGTGATAGTGCTGAAACTACATTGGCGTTTTTAGTAACTCTCTCTTTGTAGCTCTCTTGTCCTTTAGATTAAAATCTACATCCTCAAACAAGTGCAGTCGCTTTTTGAAGCATTGATTCTACTTGTAAAGTGACTTTACGTCCAAAGGTTCAAATATTCGTTTTTCTTGTACCCATTATGTTGTGCGTGCCAGATTTCTTCCGCTTTAAGTTAGGTACCAAGTTTTATTAGTCTTCAAGTTATTTCTAATTTTATAATTTTTAACGTTCTAAAATTCACGGGAACCATTATATTTGAGCTCTGGATTTTAGTTCATCCGTTTTATAACAAATTGTATTGTTTATCAAACTCAACTTTAGAGGTTGTCATTGTGACAAGTAAAAATGCGTTTAATTCAAAATTAGTATGGTTGAGGTGCTTGAATTAATGCGCACAGAACTTACTTTCAAGGAATTTCTCAATCAAAATTTTACTGTACAAAGTACCTGAACTATCTGTTAAATAAATAAGTTACATGACCTCGGTCCATAAGACAATAGTCATTTTGGCCATACAACAGAAATTACCAAAGAGGCTAATTATATATTCTCTCTCTCATTCCTAAGCACACACATATTATAGCGAAGTCTTAAAGCAAAAATGTTTACCATGAGGAATCGTTTTCCCCGGAAGAACACACTGATCGTACGAGAAGCAAGGGAGCGGTTGGCAATTTTCCACGGCTCCAGCATCACCACAAACGCAAATCTTCAAGCAACCGCGCTGAGAGTTCAGTATGGGGACCCTCAAGTAAGTACCCGACGGCACCCACAAAGTGCTCGCATCCCCTGCAAAAAATACCATTATATCATATTAGGTTTTACCTTATACTGATGTTAGGCAGCGCTACATTAGATTACACCTAGAGAGATTTTTTAATTTCCCTCCCTTTATTTTACGCGTACAGAGCAACATTCACATTTACACCAACATATCACCCATACTATTTCTATCTCTGTATGTGTTACCGTAAACACCCGAAATCTGCGAATTTACTAGTAAATACGCGAAGTATCTAAAAGCATCAGAAACAATGCATTTTTACTAGAAAAACCCGTTCTTACTAGAGCAGTTAGGTTAATGACAAATAAAATTATTGCATCGGCTTTTTATTGCACTTTTCAGTTAAAACCCGTTCTTTCTAAAAACATATAAGAAAATATCCGAATTTGAAATAAAAATTGACAAATATAATGATATGTTACGTACAAGAATATATATATATATATATTTGATGTAATTGCGAAAAATCCGTATACTTTTAGTAGATAGTTACAGTTACTTACTTAACTATCATTACAGGAACCAATATTGAGATGCAAACCACATGCATTAGCGCAAAATTCATATTTAAGTTATTTTATTTTCGACAAAAAGATATGTTAGCTCTAAATGGCCATTGTTTAGTTTTTATATTTTGTAACATAGTATTGGGAATTACTGTAGCTTACTTTGTAAATAAAATAAAATTAGAAATACTATTAGAAGAAATGTTAAATAAACAAAATCTACAAAACAAAATAGGTAAAAAAATAATAAAACAACGACAACATTAAATGCTTCTGATTTTATACTTAACATAAAAAAAGTGGTATGATGAATGGTGAATTTTATAAACTACTCCTAATGCACCAGTTGTCATACATATTTACACAGTGGCGATCTTCTCAATAGCTCTAGCTACTAAATGCGAATAATTTATATAGCGGTAGAAACTTTGTTTATATTAATGAAGCAGGGATGTCAAAATTAGGGGTACTTTATTTCATATTTCAAGTGTTATTCTTTGCAATAAAAGTTGATTTTTGAAAAAGTCGGTACTTATTATTTATTTAACATAAAATAAACTGAAATATAATTTATGTGATGTGAAAGTGTAGACCAAAGGGCGCCGAAAGAAAATCTCGCTCTATCCGGATCAATGGTTAGGGCCGTTACATTAACATAACAACAAACAGAAATCGTACCAGATTTACCCATGACTATACTGCTTGCAAGCCATGGTAGATATTGTCTTAATTTATATTATTCAAGGTTATGCTGAGTAAATTGATGAAAGCCTCAAAACATACCCATGGGACAGCCATTGACGCAGCGGTAGGCCAAACAGCCATTGCCTGGCAGGTAGTTTCTGTTGATCTCGCAGATCTGGCCAGGACCACAGACGTCCCGACTGCACGGCGAGCTGACCATAGATTCCAGGTCAGTATACTGCTTATCATCTGAAAATGTGTAGTCCATAAATAACAATAAACGAACTACGCTATTTATTATATTTATACATTGTTTTCATATCGAAATTTACTTAATTCAGAGTAATTATGCCAATTAATTAGTTGGTTTGAGGAATTGCAGAGGAAAGAGAATTATTCAAAAAAAATCATTGACGTATTAGCTCTTACAGAAGACAAAATCTGTCGGGACCCAAAAGCGATTATTTATATTGTCTAACAAAATATGTCAATATAAACATAATTTATAGTAGACTAGAATACGTTTCTCGGTGGCCACAAGACGACATTTTTAGAAGGACCCCTAAACGCGTCTACGCCATCCTGCAAGCTAAAGATAAAAATATAGGTAGTAATAGTATGGAGAACCAAAGGATTTTAAAAATGTAATGACATGTGCATAAATAAACCATTATATTCCTCATTTGTATTTTATTTTCCTGAAACACACACACAAAAGTTGATTGAAACACATACACCTACAAGGGTTGTTAATTACACTAACACACGGAGATGAGGTTTAGGCAAAGACAATCAATCTGCCCCGCTGGCACGTTGGTCGTTAATTTAGCTCGCTGTGGAAGGGAGACAGCTGACCGCATCCCCCTGCTCTTCAACAATAGAAGCGCTTGTCATTGTAATGTTTTTGTACGAAGGTCAAATTAAATCACCTAAACCTATCATTTAACCTATCTGGTCATTTATTCGGGCCGTTACAAAGCTATGAGCCAAGTGTAGCACGATTTTACTCACTGTTAACTCAATCCTAAACCGTGTCAGCCAGTGCCCTGGGTTCGAAAGAGTTATTTAAATATCCTAATCGAATAAAGAATTTCCGACTTTTACTACAGCAACCCCAATAAAGCCTGGATTTAACCGAAGTCATTGATTCTTTTGTTGAAATTGTAAATCCGTTAATCTTTATCTCCTTCTTCTTATTGCCTAATATACGATTAATGTAATCTACATTCATTGCCATTGTTTTATTTTTCATTAATTATTTTTTCCCCCTTATATACTTAGTAATTAACTTTGCTTTGTCATGCCCTGGAATGGGCGATAAAGAACTGTCAATGAAGTAGCATTGCACTTTTAAAGTATTTAGGTATATTTTTTACTTGGTAAAGTTAGCCAGTTAAGTTTAAGCCTCAATTTTATTTTTGCACCAGGGCCCTTGGTTACGTAGCTACGCTACGTGTTTGGAATAAGGACGCAATCTATGAAGTGCACTTCATTTGCATCAATTCAAAAACGACTTCAAGCTAAATTAATCAAAGTATAACCAAAAAACTAAGAAATAATACAATACAAAAATTTCTAGGAATCCTAAATATTATTTCTCAGAAGATATCTATATTATTAAGGGCGTGTAACAGAAAGTTATTTTACTTTGGTTACCCAAAAGTTTTTATTTTACTTATTGTATAAAAATATATTATTCAATAACTATATATGTATTATTTATTTTTAATATGAACTTCATATAGGTATGACAAATTTCAAGTACTCGACATCATACGTATCTATTTAGAAAAACTTTTTTAATGTATATGTTTATTTATAGTTTAGTCAATATTAAAGGTAATATTTTTTTTTTTAATTTTTTAAATTGTGGACTTTTAAAATTAAAACAAAATAACTAAATATTCCAGAAAGTAGGATAACTAATCGTATTGTATATATATAAAAAAAACTTAAATTTAAATTATTAACTCATTATTTAAATAGTCAAATTGTATGCACTACTCAATTGTACAATTACTTGCAGTAAGTAATATTGTACCGAATTTAGATTATCTTTTATATCTACGTGTGTAAGTAGATAGGATTTATTATTCAAACTAATTTAAAATCTATTCTGAGACATTATAAATTATAATGTATTTGTAAAAAAATCTAAGCATTCGAAAGTTTAACCTGGTACTTCATTTTTTTATTTTAGTCTTAATAAAATAAAAATTAGCAAATAAATTAATTTAAATACTTCAGTGGCATCTGAGAATAAAAGCGTTCAACATTTCGCGGTGTTTTCTAAGTAGTACATGATTTTACCACGAGATGGAATTATTTTTGTAATATTGGTACGTTTTTATTTTATATTTTATAATAATATCTATAAACGTTCGAATTATAATAATGATCCCAGAAACCTAGTTGTTCAGGAGTTTGACTATAGTAGCGGGTTCGAATCCTTATATTAAAATCAAACATGTTTTAAAGCTTTATTACCACGCATTTATTTTAAGACAAGTAAATTAAGCTTAGTAGAGTAATGCATACAATATGTCCCAAGAACATTACCAAAGATTGTTGTGAAGGGGTTTTTTTAACCTATTATAAGTAAGAAACGAATTAAAAAAAGCGAAAAAAATTCATCTCCAAATTTATTATATTTTTTAACAGATGAAATCAATTCGGTCTGCGCGCGAATTCCAACGCCGCGCTGATCGATAGTGGCCTTGACACCGTTACGGTGTACGACGACAACTGAGCGCTCACAATATACATAATAATCTTTTTACTATTTTATAGTTTACATGTTTTTCTCAATAACTATGATAAATTTTTGTATAATTTCTTGACGAATAACACTAGAAATCGCAGGACTCATTAGGGTTTTTTTAATGGTTTTCGGACTGGGCTTATATAAAAATAAATATGTATTATAAAAGTAAAAAAATCCCTAAAATTTACATGTTTAACGGATTTGATCATGTACCTGTTAAGAAAGATATGATTTTTTTTGAATTTTGAAAAACGATTTTTTTCCCAATCTAAGGACCAATGGTTGGTGCTACGAAAAAAGTTTATTAGAAAAAGTATTAAGCCCTTATCTAAGCAATAATATAAAATTTTAATTTATTTTATATCTTATATACTAAGAAAGTTAGAGCAAAATTTCACTTTTTCGAAAAAAAACCCTCTATTCCCGCTCCCCTGGTCTGATTTTACCCATTAACGAACTTGACCGAGATTCTGTACCCTTAAATTTTATGTATCAATTTGAAAGCGATTGGTGTAAAATTACGGCAGTTATCGTGTCCACAAGAAAGTGATTTAGATAGATAGATATAATAAACTTATAAACTTTAAAACTTGGGTGGTTTTGGGTTCTACGAGATGTGAAACGCGAAGTTATGTCCTAAAAGTTTACCTAAAAGGTTAAATGAGTATTGTTAAAGTAATATACGCATATAAATTACCAATTTTAGCATTTTCCGAGTACGTTTTTATTGAAATGCACGGATCTTCTGGATTCTTCGGAGAGATCTTCGAGCAAATCTCCTCGGCAGTCCCATCTCCCTCCGTCCTGGACCAGTCGACGCATTGCGACACGATATCCAGGCAATCTTCCTTGCATATATGGCTAATGTGCTCCTTTCTGAAAAATTAGCTTTATTGTTTTTATCGGTTATCGTTCGGGATATCCTGTATAAAATATAACAATTATTGTAATTTTTAATCACGTGCAATGCATTAGTTGTGTGCATCACCTTAATAGCACACTGTGCTGTTCCAAGAGGCCAATCTTTTGTAGAAATAGTTTAGCATTTTGACAGAAGCCACGGGACTTCATAATATTTCATATTTAATCAATAAATTATACTATAGTAATTATACTATAATTATACCTATAAGTAAGGTAAATAATATATGAAGGTAAACAAATATAAATATAGGCGTTAATTTGTACGCGTCTCGTGCGATGGCTAACAGATACATGACCATACATTAAAATGTTTTAGGACTCTTGATTTTGTCATTTTAGACCAATTTTTTTGCTTTATTTACAAAATCGTTGAACAATACTTGTTCAGTTTAAGGGCCGGAATCACCGCTTGAAAAGATACTGCTGATTTTAAGTTTATATATAAATATAAATATAAAATTATAATAATAACTCCTATTTTAAAATATGAAATTTATTATAAATTATGAAATGTGACGAACCTGGTACAAGGCTTAATTTGAAGAGTACAGGAGACAGCCTTCCAAGTTTTCTTTGTACAGAACGAAGTATTTCTCATGGGCAACCTTATTCCGGGAAGTTCTAAATATCTGCAAACGATAATATTCGTAATATGTAATGTTATATAATGTAGCGAGCTAAATTAAATTCGAGAGTTTGTTTCATACCCTTGCTGTTGCCAGGCAATCGAGGTTTGGCTCGCGGCCTGGTCGGCTCTCGGGGTGCAGCCCCGGTACAGGGCTGGTGAATCCTCACCCCCGCCATTCGATATTCTGGTATTGAACCCTGAACAGTACCAGAGGCCGCCACAGCCGATTTCGCATGGTTCATCCACTGAAATGTTGGTCATCATTACTATTACGTTATATTAAGTTTTGTAATCATAGCAAAAACATTTTGCTATGATTACAAAACAATATAGCTGACGAAATAAAACGACGTTACCTGAAAATTTGGTAACAGCAAGCGTAATAATTTGTTGTTTTTACCTTTTACCATTTTATTTTACTGTGATTCAAATCAAAATGGCGGTGTGATTAAACAACCGCTCGTGAAATTTGCAGTTTGCTAAAATTATTGCAACATAGCTAGATATTATGTTAAAGGCAACCAAAAATGATGGGACTTACATTGCGAAATATGTTACCAAATTATGGTATTTCAACCAAATAAGTTTAACAATAATCAATGTGTAACGCCAACAAAAATATTGCTGTTACAAAGATCAACCATACTTTATGGCTACACCATATTTTTTTTAAGTTCGGCAAAAAAATGAGATCGGAATCAGTAATCAAAACAATTTAGTCAACAAACACAGTCTGTCATAAATAGGTTTAAACATTTTGTTTTGTGACAAATACAACATTTTAACAAACGCATCATAAAAATGTTGTAGTGATATTTTTAATACATATGTATACAAATTAAAAAATATATTTTATCTGCAAGAAAAAAATGAATCTAGAAAATAAAAAAATGTCTAACACGTTAATACGTAATAGTGGTAGTAGAAATAGTAAATAATAGGGAGAAGAAAGAAAACATTTTTTTTTATTTATGTGCTCATACAATATATATGTGAACTGGGTGTTTGATTATGTTTGTGTGAGGGTATATTTGTGTATGTTCGAGGTTTTTCAATACAAAAAGTCTCAAACTAAGCCAGCAATAAGCAAATTTAATAAATAAAAAAATATTTATGTAGATAGTAAAAAGACTTATCTTGAAAAATCATAACTAGTCACCCTATCGAAATAGGTCATATGGTTACGTATTTATCGTTTTTAAGGTAGGTACTGTGGAACTATTTTTTTAATGTTCCTCAAAAAAATTATACTAATATACACAGGACAGAATAAATAGGTAAATAATAGGATTCCTTGAAATTATCTCTACAAACTAGATCTCAAAACAATAAAATAGTATATTTTTTTTTTGTTATTCTTACCGTCCAACACACAACTTGCTAAGGCCCCTTCAGTTGGATTGAGGAGACAGTCTGTATCTAACGATTCCCAACGGTCCAGCCAATCGTTGCTGTATGTTTCTGAGCAGGTCTTCTTGCAAGATGAGGAAACTGCCTGAATTTAAATTATGAGATTAATTTTGAGTGAGGAAATTCAGAAAACCTTACCGGAAACTGCGAAAAGCCGATTCATGTCAGAGGAGATTCATTGAAAAATGGATAAACAAGAAAAACAAACACTCAGGTCCTCTATCTTCCGTCTCCGACCTACCCTCTTACACAACCTATGTTCATATCTTTTTCTCTCTCCTATACATGTAGAAGCAAAACAAATTTATTTGCAAACAAACTGTCTTTTTTTATTAATGTTTCTGTCTATCATGAAAGAAGTACTTACAATAAAATATTATTACAGTATGTAAATTTAAGTATTTTTTCTACCTTGAAACAGGCGGCAGTCTAAAAAAGAATGGCTACTATATTTATTCTATATTTAACCACCTAGTAATAATCTTAATGTAGGGTGTAAATAGGGAATCAATTTTAAACATCTTTAACTTTTAAAGTTATACAATTATAGAAGGCACAAGTTAAAAAAACGAAAACCGGCGGTAGAAACTCACTTTCTGGCAGCATTGCAGCTTAGCAGAATCCACTCCCAATTTATCCAGACTTCCAACGTCCTCCCTGGCCGACTGTCCGTCCGCCCTGAGAAAGCACTGCCATAGGGGATCGTGGGGCAAGGGCCGCCCACACCCGCCCTTTTCGAGACCCTCAATTATCTCTTGGGTTGTGGTCTTTGTTTTCAGGACGAGCTTGCACGTCTCACGGCAGTCCTTTTTGGAGGTCTGGTCACAGCATCGCAAATCTAAAAAATCGAAATTCGTGATGAGCTATAAAAACAAATATAACAGAAATCTATTGCCGAGGCCATTACCATAGCTGCTGGGAGTTATTTAATAGCTTTGTATAGTCACCTGAATAATATGCATTTGAATAATATAGTCTGTGAATACCGTGAAGTTAGGAGCGAGTTCTTTGATAAGGACGTCATATTATATTGTTTTATATATTGCATGGAAGTCAAATTTTGAAGCTGCCGCGTCGTCCCGTATACCCCACCCCACCACGGCGCTCCAGCCCATAGGAAAAGGAGAATACACAGAGGCCACGCCCATCCTAGAAATCACGCATCAGGCTGTCAATAGATCCCGGTGCAACTGTTTCATAAAGCAGGATCTTTAACAAAAACGTCGCAATTATTCTTTCTATGTGTTCAATAATAGTTTCGGCAAATACATTTTCCCATGAATGCGATCCGCTTATAGCTTCATGGTGGGCACATTAGACAATCAACCTTACGGTAGCATAGAATGGCAGTACGTTCGACTCATAGAATATATAAGATAGCGATCCGGATGGAGCTGGACTAGTCGCAATAGACCAAATTGGAGACGGGGTTATACATTTGGACAAGGAAATTTGGTGTGGTTTGGTGGTGAACCACGTCAAATTCACATGGAAATTCATACTCACATTTCTTGGGATAGTGGGCTGGCTGCACTCTTGTCAGCTGCCTAGCGCACGCTCGCAATTCCGGCTCGTCCCTGCACACGTTTGAAAGCTTCTTCCTCGCCACCAGGACCGAACTGCTGCTGACCGGATTGAACTGGTTTGGACCGGTTACGGCTTCGCGACAGGTGGACGCGCACGTTGGCGACTGCGTCTGCGCTGGACGGAAATATTAATTTACCAATAATTTAACAAACATACCGAATTTCACATACAAATTACAGTATTGGAAAATCATGAACTTCGTATTGTTGGGCCGAAGTTATGATTTGGCCAGCATGCTGCTGTTAAGAGCGCTACTGTCGGACATCTGAAATCCAACCTGTAATTCATGCTAATTCGAGAGGCGGGGACTCGTGACAAGCAGATGGAAATGTTGTAAGAAGGAAATCAGAGGTACAATAATTGCTACGGGGGACCTTAGAATTTCCTTTTTTAAGAAGAAATCATAAAAAATATTTGTATACACCTTCTAAATAAAATTTACCTAAAATCGTAGGGTCTATCACATTATATATAATTGGTAATGGTAGCTGTCTATTTTTAAACATGAGTCATTATTAAATAATAATGAAAGTTTTATAATTTAAATGTAGTTGCTTTGAGTTTTCTTATACCTCTATTATCTTGCCTAAATCTTGAGTAAACTTGTCTTAATCTGGCCCAAAAAAAAAATATTTAGTTTCGGCCAAAAGTGAAACGATAACTACAATTTGGGTCCGGGCTCGACTCAATACGTTCGTTTCAATTGGACCTTGGTAGCCCACCAACTCTCCTTGTAGTCTGCACCGCTATTGGGCTAGCATTCTTAGTAATTAGGAAAAAAAGTCTGTAGGGCTTGTTATTTTTATCTGGAAACATTTCACACGAGGGAATTCTGGCTGTAGAATCTGGTCTTACTTACCATAAAAAAATGCATTGGAATCGTAATTCAACCATATCAGCTCTAGAGTAATAGGAATATCTTACAGCAACAATTCATAGCCTTCTTCATCCTCTCGATGCACTGATACAAGGGTACTTCGTCAGACGGCCGGCACTGCGGAAGCACCTGACCGGCGGAATTCCACGCCGCCAGGGTCGACTCCGTGGTTGACGTGAAACTGGCCATCGGTGCTGGGGACGATGGGGTAAAGGTGGCGCAGGCTGACCCGCACGTCGCACCCCTGGCTTCCATACAGCACTGCCTGCCCCACCACGAAGATCCGACCACAATCTCTGTGAATCGACAAAATCTATTCAGTACATCTCGCATACGACCGTCATGAAAATGAAAATTAAAAATCCTTAATGTTTTTCTACATGCACCTATTTGTAGTTACTATAACCAGAGTAAATCATAAAGGTAATTGTATTAAAGAGCATATAAAATAATATAACTAAAATAAAGCTAACTGTTGTTTGCTATATTTTCCCGAAACCATTACCGAAGATTTAATGGGGTGTTTATGTTCCCTATTACGAGTAAGAAATTAAATTTAAAAAAAATGCTATAATAATCAATCTCGAAACTTCAAGCGCCGGTGTAAATTTCCTACGGAATTCGCTCGAGGCGCGCGCTCAATGACCCAGCATCGCGAACGGATGATCTGCTGGCAAATGCCTGACGACACAGGTTTAATATTATCACGTAAGGTGTATATTTTTTTTACTCGGAAACCATTACTAATTGTCTGGGGATCGGGAAATCCCGTAGTCCTAAAGATTATGTCGGAGTCGAGACATCAAAGTCAGCACAATCTCGGTACATTTACTAGAGTGGCCGCCATTGGTCACTTGGATTTTTTCTTCACCATTTTCAGCTTTGACGGGTAGCTTGTGATAAATAATTAAGCTGAATTCCATGATGTCGATGTGTGTCAATTAAGTTGCGCAGCCATGAGTACCTACTAATAATTCTAAATCAAACAAAAAAAAAAAAAGTTCCCTACAAAATTTTTAATATTAATAATTATTATTTATTCTTTACTGGACATGGCCGCCGATACCAAAGTACATGTTTATATCTAAAATAAAATTATTTTTTTCTTCACATTTAGTAATTAATTTTACAGATTTTACAGAGATTATAATTTAAGAGGCAAGTAAGTTACAGTTGTAACATACTTGTGAGTAACGGTACAGTCGTAAGTTGACGTTTTCTGAATCTTAGATAAAGGATTTCTCAGGTTTAAACACTTAAACTTTGTCTAATTCCATTCCTGGCTATTTTTGTAAATTTATTCTGTGTGCTGAGTAAAAAAAATAATCTGGCCGTGTCTATATTTATGGTTTTTTTTTTAGCCATTTTTGGTTGTAAAATATTGAAAAAAACAACCTCAGCGGGGCTGAGATCGAGTGTATTTATGAAAGTAGAAAATAGGTTGTATATTTTTTGTTATATCCGATGATAAGTCCAGGAACACTATAGCATACTTTAGGAATTCACCTATCTCGTATATTATTTTGCGTCGTATCCAACACTATGATATTAAATTTAAAACAATTTCTAAATAATACTGTTGTTGCACACTAAGTTGTTTTTAACAGTGCAATTATAATATAGAAGTTAGCATATGCTACCTGTTTATTTTCCAAATAAATATAATAAATAAATAAATGAAAACAAACGAATATCAAACACTTTCAAATATTGTTGTGCCTTCGAATTTCAGCGATGTCTTAGAACTGCGCATATGCATCACATAGGTACCTACATGTCAAAAGAGTTTTTTTTAAGATGACTCATATCTGTTTCACTAAAAAACGATACAATTATATTATAGTTTGTAAAAATACACACTCTTCATTTGGTCCATTGTAAATAACACGTGTTTTTCCATAATTTGGCAATAACGAATGGTTTACTCTACAGTTTAAAGCTTTTGCGCGTTCGCGAAAGGCAATAAAAATAAATCTCGGGTAAAAATGCCGCAAATGCACGCTTTTAATTTAGCATTGCGCCGGCGAATTTATCTTTTTAACGAGACACATCCGACTGGCGAAACGTCTCCGGAATGTCAGCAGCATCTTGGCCATTCTCCTGGCTGCTGGATTGTCAGCAAATACTTAGGCGGGCGGAGTGCGATTTCCTAAAACGCTTTCAGATGCGCCAACTAAGCGCGAAAAACGCTCCAAGCTAAGGCGACGCGAAGACAGTATTATGTTTTTTTTTTTATTAAAGTGGCCAAACGCGCCATAAGAAATAACGAAAATAAAAAAATAATACAACAATAACAACACAAACAAAGAATTATAAAAAACCCCACATAGATTTAGGTCACAAAGTAGCCGTAAATTAAAATTAAAGGGATTGGACTATAGGATGTTTTATTTTGAAACGACTTTAGAAAATTAAAGAAAGGTATTTTAAAAACTATGACCTTCGAGAAAGCATCCGCCTTTGGGAACATTTTTTTGTAAGTTCGGCATGATTTGCTAAGCGTTGCTCTAAAAACCTGGGCGGAAAAGTCCCGACGATACATCTTAATAAATTTGCTCAAATATTTAATAAAACTCAATAAAACAGTCAGATCTAACAATATATCATATATCATAATCATATTGTTCTGATGCAAATAATTTTGGCTATTTTTTTTTAAAAAAAAGACAGGTAACAAATTTTCACAAAGAATTACAATTCATAGATATTGCCAAGCTGTATGTCAATTTGTTAGCATTATTAAACTCTCGTATACATATTAATTAAGATCAATAAATTTAAAAATTAATAAGTCTACCACGAAAACTATATTTCGACTTATTGTTAATAATATAATTTTTATTTTTATTATTGCTAATATAAAGGTTTTTAAAAATATATTTCTTAAAACGTGCTACTAGTTTAATTTCTTTTGGATAGCAATTTAAAAAACCTTTTATCGTCCCCATAAAATGTGGTGGACTTATAATTATAACCTAGTCCAAATGAGCTGGGCCTTGACCTACAGATAATACACTGAAACTGATTATTTTATAAATAAATTCGGTAGACTCTCACACAATATCTCCAAGAGATTTTTTTATGGAATCTTAACAATTAAAAGCTTTTAGGCGCCGCCGCGTAGACACCATAAATATGTACTAATTATGAAAAATGATGGCAGCCATATACCACAGCATCCATAATAAATCATAGGAACACTTGTAAAACAGAATGTCGTATGCGATATCTCACAGTTAAGCGTATGTACCAGTTCACACCTGGTCTATTTTATAATTTTAAAAATATTGACTAATTAAGTTTTTTACAATATAAACATAACAAAAATATAATAAAAAAAAGTAATAAATATAATAAAAAAGGAGTATTTACAGAAACTTAACATAACTATGCAAGTATCTAGGATATTTAGGTAGGTATAGCAATTAATATTTGTATGCCCTTAAGCCTTCATGGCAGAACGGAGTTGTTTTTTTAAATTATTACTTTTTTTTTAATAATATGGACCTCGGTTATTTCGTGAGCTATATTCAACGAATTAAAATATCAAAAAGCAACTCAGTTTATACGCTTATTTCGAAGTTTTGTATTTTCTTCAGCCCTATACAGTCGAATCTTTTGAAAAATGAGCAAACACACAAATTCAGGAGATCTCGTTGGATTAAATCATTAACATGTAACTGCATTCAGAAACCACATTGAAGTGATAAATATGTACTCGTATAAACATTATATCGCTTTTGCATTCGATCTTATACCGACGCACAGCATCCCATAATACTACATGGTATTCTAGTTTATTGAAATCTACTATTATCACTAACAATTCACATCAACAGACATAAAGTAGCCTATTGTCGCTGTGTAACATTTAAAACGTCAATAAACTAAATGGTCACCACTTGTCCCAGTAACAGTTTAAAGAGTTTTGTTATTAATATTTTTTTTTTATTCTTTCATGTATTTTTATATTGTCGTGTTTTTATAGTATATTTTTACCATTAATTTGGGTAGGTACTCATTTTTCTGGCATTTTCTTATTAGTTGAAGTTATGTTTGGGACAAAGATATTTATCCACCACTTAAACATTATTTTCGTTAGTATGTAAGTTTAACAAATCTCCGTTTTGTCCCTTGTATGAAAGAACTTCACTTATACGTTTTAAATAGACGAAAAAGTGTTGACGACGGTAAGAACGAAAAGGAGGTTTAGAAAGCGGAATCGAACGCATTATTTTCGATACATTATAGATACGAGTATGGAGTCACCTGATTATATAAAGTATAAATATATGATGACGAAATTCGCGAAACAAAAAACAAGCTATGATATTATTTAACCTTCTTTAGATAAGGAACTCAATGAACATATTTCCATTGCAGAATGGTAACACAATTACTTAATTGCTTTAGATCACATTTTTTTCCCCGCTTTTGTTTAAATTAAAAAAATAAAATTAAAATAAAAAATAAAATTAAATTTTTTGTAACATGTAGTGACTATAACAAAATTAAACAAAACAAAAACAGGCTAGTCAGTTTTCATCACATAAGGAATATGTTATGCTATATAAAATACAGAAATATATGTTGTATTTATAAATATATATGTATAGTTGTAAATAAGAGGGTTTAAAAATAAATAATTTTTTAGTAAAATTAATGGTCCTAATTATTTTTTATCCCGTTGTGAAACGGATGACGCTTTACAAAAGTTCAAAAGACCATCAAAAATAGACGGAACGTTCCAAAGAAACGCTCTTGTCAAAATCTTTTCCGCCGTTTCGAATTTCGACCGCGCCACATGTGACGGCGGTTTTTTTTTTTTTGTCAAATACAGCGAGACGCTTCGGTTGAACACAAAACGGCCATGTAATTTCGTTTTTTTTTTATTTAATCAGATACTTCCTTTTCCCGTTAACCCATTGATAGCGTTTTTTTTTGCTATTGAGGATTATCACTCATTTTTATATGCGTTGTGTAAAGTGGTATATTCGCCCATAAGGATTTTGTATATTATCAATTAGTCCAATTAGCACCTTTTCAATTATGTTCTTTAACCTAGTTAGATTATTCTGTTAAAAAAAAGACACATTTTTTACTAAACAAAATAACTGGTTACTTCAACCAGTTGGTAGTTTTTATAGATAGCAGGTATGTTGTTTTTTTATTAAACTAACCTAATTATATATTAGGTTATGTAGCCGTATTTTAACTCGTTTTGCATAAAAGTGACTCAATAACCTAAAACTACTAAAAATATAAAAAATAGAGAAGCATTTTAATATTAAATTACTATCGTCACTTTTACATCGTGAATCTTAACAATATACAGAATGTAAGTAAATTCACTGATGTCCTTTTAGGGGGTTGACCTATATCGAGTACTAAACCGGTCTCACGAAAAAAAATTATTTTTGAAACTTATATAGTTATTATTTTATAATTATTAAAACTTTGTTTTTCTTCGAAAAATACTTCGCGAGCAGCGCGCTCGAACTGTTGTCGCCCGACCTCGCGCTTAACAGCGTTCTCAAACATTCAAACGATTTCTTTTTTACAATATATTTTGCAGATTTATTTTTTGTTTGATTGAGGATACAGATCAACCCTCTAAGAAGACATCGGTGAATTTATTACATCCTGTATCTTACCTTGAAGCGTGATATTCATGCATCTCCAGAACTCGGCCTGAAAAAAGTAAGTTTATATTCGTAAATAATTTGTTCAAAAGTAAAAGATATATAAAAGTTTATTATAAACATATAATATAATATAAACTAACAGGCTTATACTAATATGCCTTAGTATCTCAATAAGTTTAAACAGTCAGTGACACCTACCTACTATATAAACCAAAGTGCCTTATTAAAAGTTTGTCTTGCGTAAAATACTAAAATGACACCAACTGTTTTTGTTCTAACAACGTATGATATAATTTAAAAAAAGATAAATAAAACGATATTTTATGCATTATTTTAATATCAACCCGATCTTTACTCTTGACCATTTTTAGGGTAACTTTTTAAAGGCTCAGGCCGTTTCACAAGAGGTGGCGATGCATCGTTTTAGTGATCGTCACTTTAATTAATCTATAAAACAAAGTTGGGTGAGTTACACCATTTATAACTCAAGAACAGCTACACCGATTGTTTATGATATTTGATTTGTCTCTACCCTGAATAGCAGATAAACTTTAGAAAACAGGAAAATTCACGAAAAAAAAATATAAATAAAATTTATTCTTCATACATTTTGTATGGAACGGCTTTGTATTCTTCAAGGATGTAAAGGTGTTTTAATTGTTTTTTTTTTGTTTATTGTAATTTTACTATGTAAGCTGTTGTTTCCTGAAATAAAATAAAATAAAAATAATATGAACTAAGATTTATTTAGGACCAAGCCAAAGTATCAACTTTTTATAAAATATGCTTTGCTGAATGACGTTTTCGTAAAAAATACGACAGTATTGATTGACGCGCTGTCCTAATGACTGCGCGGTGGTGGTCTTAGAAGCATTGTGACATGTTTGACATACAATTTCAAATATTTTTTTTATCATCGTTATAAAAATAAATACATCTTTAAGTTCACATATTGCATTTAGATTAACACCATATCCTTAAGCGGCAATCACCTTGGTACCTGCCTATTCATGACGAGGAGGCACATTTAAATAAGTAAGCCTTCTGGTTGACAACTAGATACCTCGTACGAATCACTGACACGTCGCGTCGAGGCATATAAAACGTCAAATGAATATTAAACAATCAATTGAATTTAGTTGTCACGTCTTTCAGCTCGAAATGGCGGCCTTTTCTTCGAAGTGAAACGACTGATACCTCGTTGCTATGAAATATTGGCTTATTTTGAATACGTAGCACTATTTCTAAAACGGTGTAAAAAAGGGGCCGGATTGTGAACGGGACTTTTATTTTAATTCATTCATTAAAAAAGCATATCACAAAGATTTGGGATTGATCTCATTATAAAGATAATTACACTACAATAAATGTTTAAATATTTTTGCAATGTGCTTAATATGCTTAATATGTGATTTTAAAAAATAAAAAATAATTCAAATGCAATTTAAAAGTATTTCATTGCTATCTAATAATCATTTAGAATTTTGAATATGTCATGAAATTTAAAATAATGTACAGGATCCGTTCAAGATCTGCCAAAAAGTACCGGATACAGATACGGATACGGATCTTTCGTACTCCTCGGATATCCGCGGATACGGATACGGATACAGTCTGCGGCACACCACTAATCATAAGGTATTTATACAAACAAATACGTAGTGAACTTTTGGTCCGCCTTATTAGATGGCTGCTTGCAAGACCTAAGTAATTCGAACTGTTTTTGTTATGGATGAGAAAAATAAATCATGGCGTTTTATAATTTAATAAGCATATCCTATTAAAAATAGTAGTAATATAGTTTTTTATATGAGTTAGCTATTTATTACAGTTGTTTATATTTAGGGAGCTATCAAGTAACCACATCTACTAACACCGTAACATGGAGTTACGATGCAATAACTAAAATGTAACTGGGGCCTTTCTGCAGATAATTTATTTATTTATTTATAATGTTAAATACAAAATCGCTGTCAATCTACATAAAATCTTCTAGTCACGATTTATTAGATACAATATTTAAAAACTTTCATGTTTATTAAAAACCAAAGAATATGTCAACAAGTTCGGCCCTGCTGTGACGTGGGAAGAATACCCTGTTTTCGTGTCACGACAAACTTCAAAGAGAAAAGCCACCCGGTTAGCTCTAGTGTGGTTCTAGCGTGCAAGAGAAACATCACCAATTCAGTCTTCGAAGTATTACAACTTCAAAAGGGCCTAATTAGCATTTTAAATGCTTTCAAAATAAATAAGTAAACAAAAAAATAAATTATTTAAAATATTTTTACTGTAAGATTGCATTTGGCACATGCATGAAAAACTTGCAACTACAAACTGGTTACCACAACGTGGTTGCTATAAATCAGAGATGGCTCTCGCTAGCAAGCTAACTGGTTAAGGGAACGTGTAATAAAATAAATTAAAATACTCACGTTAAATAAATGTAGATGTTAAATAGTTCAAAATTAAACACGTTATTATGGTAATAACAAAATGTGGCTCGAAGCCACCCATCCACGGCGGGTACTCTGTAACGTTTGCCACTCGAAAATAACATCAGTAATTCAGTACCCAACTCTACTTACTGATAATAATGGATTCACTCAACCTAACCTTTTGACCAGTCGAATACATTTCAATTGTTGATTAGTGTTATTTCTACTCGAATATCGTATTTTTAAATCGGTGGCTTTTACAGGCCACTGTCCGATGATAGAATTATAACATAACGATAACATAACACATCGATGACGTACCGATAACATAACGTGCCATAAGATAACATAGCATAACACAACGATATAATTTTATTTTTATTTATATGTAGTTAAAATATTACTATTATGCTATTATGCTTGCGTATGTGAATGCTAACCTGATACTATCATTAAAAAATAACCTAATATTTATAGCACATTTCTGTTGCTATATATGACTCTATGTGTGAAAAGCTTTTAATGTAAGAGTAAACCTAGTCATCTATAAGCTATGAGTTTTCAATGAGTTTTCTTTTCCTTGTATCCGTTGTTTTTCCTTGATTGACAAATAAATAGATAAATAGCAACAAACAGAGACTAGTTAGATGTTTAGGATAAGAAGGTCTATCAATCGAACAGCATTTAATGAGTAACCTAAATAGAATAGCATACAAGCTTGCTAAATATTGTAAGTTCATATTGAATTGTTGTAATTAATAAAACAAATATTACCGAGAACGGTAGGTAGGTACTGATTGTTTACATCTAAGTGTAATGCCCACCAAATTAATAAAAATAAGCAAATTACACTGTTTTTGAAGTAAAACTTCTTTACGCGCACCTCATAAAACTTCTCCTTGGCAGGGAATGAATCTAAAAGGCCGTTGTGCATCACCGGACCGTCGCGTCATGCGTTTTCTTCATTTTTAAATAAATAAAGGTGCGAAAACATTGTTGAATATATATACCAGTATAGGGTAATCATTTTGAAATATAGATTAATACATTATGCAGTTTTTGGTTGACAGCTATGTTAAAAATATATTAGTTTTAACCCCTTAATTAATACATTCATAGGGAAATATGATTTTCAAAAATCCACACTATAATAAATGAAATCCACACTATAATAAGTTAATATTTTTTACCTTTATTGAGCATTGATTTTTTAAGCAAAAACATTCGATGGTATCATGACATTATTTTAATTCATAAAGAATAACAAGTTTTGATATCATATTTCAATTTTATAAAATTAGTTCAAACATTTATATTTCAAATAAATTCTAAACATTCTTTTACATGTTTCTATTTGCGCACATAGACGAGTTTGTATTAATTTTAACTGTCCAGTAATAAATAATACGTTCTAATCCAAAAGCCGTGTTGTCATATTTTTTAATTCAAATATGTTTTCTGATCGTTCTATCAAACTGTCAATGTTTTATTTATTAGTACTAAAAATTTGTTTCTTTAATGTTGTATATAACATATATAACACAAATTTCCAATCTTTCGGATTTATACTTTTCGAGTTGAAAGATGCAACAGACGGCAGACAGAGGGACAAAGGGCGGGGGTAGTAGCTTATTTATACATTTATGTATAGAAGCTAAAACCTACTAAATATTATGTATACTATATACTATGTATTATGTGTACTATGTATTGTATGTAGTTATTTCGGCCTACTGATCCATAAAATGTGGTACAAAAAACCCAAATGAAACCTTATATGATGCTATTTGAGGGATGCCATTGAGAGAAATTGTTTGTGTTGGTTTTTTTTTGTTTGTTGCCATAAAGGGGCGGTTCGTTTGTGTCTGAACTTTAATGAGCCATCTTTTGACATGCCCTTTAGGAAATATTCCATTGCCAGAGAGCAGATTCTATAGAAATCACAATGAGAACCAGGATAAAGAAAATATGATATGATGAAGTTGCCAGATGAAAATTTACTACCGGTCCTAATCTAAACGTTGCCATGTACGAGTATATATATTGAATACGCGAAGGGAAAACTTTGTACCCCTTTTTAAGCATATCGCCTGCACTAAGGAGTATGAGATTTGGCATATTTAAAGTTTATATGCAGATGAAGTGCAGAAAGCTAAAATTTATCTATAATATGTATTACAAACACATTAAAATAAAACGTTCATACTACTGACAGTTTCGAACTGTGCATTTTGTATGATTTCAAGTATACCTTTTTCAATAGTCTATCAATGACAATGTCAAGCCATCTTACACTTCTATGAATGTCTAATTTCATTTTTACATAAAAAAATTAAAACTGAAAATGAATTGTATCAAAAAATAAATACTAGGGCGCCGCTTTGCTTCGCTGCGGCATACATTGGAGCGGAGTTTAGTATATAAATGTATTTCTTCATAGGGATTACCATTTAATTTTTTATAATTCTTTGCGCAATCAAATGTATATGTTTTTTGGTATCTATGTACAGAAGACATTGTCATGGTCATTTTAAAAAAATAATTATCAAAATGGGTCTTGTGGTTCTAGAGCCTTAGTCCGTGAACAGAGTGACATTTGAGTCACCAATACAAGGTGTTATTATGTAACTGTTACTAAATATTTAATTTTAAATTTCATAGGTATTGCAGGCAATTAAGGCAAACAACACACGCTAAATACGTATAGCTGACGTAACAGAAGAAAAATAAAAAAAAATATATATTCAATGTTTATAGAGGTAATCTCATCTCAGTATAGAGAGTTACAAGAACCTTAATAACGCTCAAACTTAAAATTTTAACGAATTACAGACGAATTTCGATTACTGGGCGATCACTAGTACATTATAAATTATTCAAGTAATGATGAATTTTTAATCAATTTAGGTTCTTAGGGTTTGTTAAATGAGTTTGTTAAAAAGTGCGTTGTTAAATTATCCGCATCTCAAATACGGATACAGATTTAAATCTTTCGAGTAACCATCAGAGGTTATTGTAGTGGAACCATGTCATTTTAGAGAAGTTGCCAACTGATATTGTAAAGAAACTATAGGTAATTGTTAAATCATACTATAACCGATATGTAAGATTTTTGTTGAAACTGTTTACAAACTGTTTACAAACTTATTACAAAATTTAAGTAACTTCTTTTTATTTATACCTATTTATTCTTAATACTATGTAACAAAAACAAAATTATGATATTTAATTTATAAAAAGTAATGTATATGCCAGCAATAATCTATGGTTTATTTAATTAGAGAAATGTACCTATACAGGGTGAACTTAAAGTAGCTGTATTCTTTGAAGGAGGTTATTCTGAATATGAAACTAAATAACTTTCTAAATAAAGCAAAAAATTAGTCTAAAACGAAAGCGTCCTGAAAACATTTTAAAGAATGGTCATCTAACAAAATATCAAACCGCACGGGCGTCGAGTCGTCGCGAACTATAGCAACTTCGGACGCAAACAAAGCGTACTTTGAAAGTTGAAAAGAAATAATAGTGGCAACCCAGCGGTCGCGGGTTCGAATCCGCACTCAGTCGTACAGTTTTTAGGGCCTCAATTATCACTAATTCGCCTGACTCCAGCACAAGCGCCTTTGGCTTAGTTTGGACACAAACTATGTATTTAAACGTACCAGTTCCGGTGAGCAGAATTTGTAAATATTCTGGAGTTTATCATCCCTGATGCTGGTATCGGCAGCAATCTCCACTAGCGACATCTAAAACAAAAAACAACAAAACTTATTTACCTTCCGTACCATTTTTTGTTTTAATCAATTTTCATTTTATAAGCATGTCTTGGCATTTCTATGAAGATCTATCTAGATGGCAATCTAGAACGAATTTAGTTCGGGTGTTAGGAGTTGCAAAATGTTGCCGTCAGGGCGATCGATAACTAATTATTAAAAATAATAAGAAAATAATTCATATTTTAACAATAATTTCGTATGTACACAGGCATGGCGAACGGCAGGATTTTTTTATTTTAGAGAAATGTGTCATTATTAAAGTCTTCAACCGAGTAAAGACATTTACTTAATAATGTCTGTTAATTTAGCATAAAACTGTTTCCTTTTTAATTGTTCGCTATTTTGTGGAATATTTTTAAACCGTTGTAATTCAAACTATTTTTAAAAATACTATATTTGGTTTTGTAAGGTAGAATAGTGATTTATTTCTTGTAATATGTGTGTGAATAACTTCTGCAGTCTTCGTGTGATATTTATATTTGTGAATGTGCGCACAGACTTCTAAAATATATAAAGAAGATAATATAAGTATATTTAGTTCATTAAAAATGGTCTTACAACTTTCTCGTTTTGAAACATTTCCAATTATTCTTATTTTGCAAAATGAAAGGTTACTCAAAATCTGTACTATCTTCCCATATTTCAGCCGTGAGTAGGCATATTGTTATTAACGGTGTGTCGAGGAATAAATTAAAAATAGGGTTTTGTTTGAATTGAATTCTCCATAATCTTAAAATTAGTACTTTTAATTGAAAAATTCTTCGCTAATTAAGCCGCAACATGCGTTATTAAACAATCTTCCAGAGATGTAACTGTAAACAGTGGCTCTACTTAATAGATTATTTCTGTCAAATACAAATAACGGCCAGTCTAATAAAAACATTTGTTAAATCAAGTTTAATATTGTTCATCCATATGTAGGTTACTCACCTATTTTTTGTATAATCGTTTAATTACACTAAAAATTAACTTAATGGGTTAGGTGCCAAGAGGCTAAACTTAACCTGAACAATCTCTTTCGTAGGTATCCCCCTGGAAATTAATTGAGCAGAATTTATTCCTTCCAAAATAGACTCAAAGGATATTCAATACGAACCATGTGTCAGAATTGTAGCGTGAATGTAGTAAACAGCCCTAATGGGCGTATGACACTTCTTTATTTGTTATTTTGTAAATCATATACTGCGGTGTGTTGTTCTAATTAGTTATAAAATTCTTAAGTTACCTATTTTATAATATATAATTAATTATAACACGGCCGATATTTTAAAACTTTATGCGTAGTAGGTATACTGAATGCGTAAGAAAAGATTCCCTCCTAAATATTAAATTTAGTGTTAATTAAGCCTTGGTACTATCCAAAGTCCCGAAGTCATATTTTTAGGTCAATTATATACGACCTATGATGTTTTAACTCAATGAATTTTATCCATATACGATAACATCGCTTGAAATCTGTAGAAATATTATGACCTATTTTCAAAATCAGTATCATTATTTCTTTTCTTGGTTACTCTGGAGAAAGTTTAAAATCGTTGACATTTTATGCAGGTATTTTGGTATAAAAAAAATATTTTTAGTTTATTTATTTATTTATTTATCGTTTATTCGGAAAACCAACAGTATAATATGAAAAATGGTTGTTTGTTTGTTGTATGTGGTCAATTCTAGCATATTATGTAGCAGGCTGCGATGCACTATGAGTTTACATGTGTCATTTTTGTTAAAAATAAATCTAAATTAAGGCCTCCATCATCGCATAAAAATGAGAGTCTATTTCTACGAGAAATACGCTGCGTTGATTCTTAAAAACTAATAATGTAATGAAGACTGATTCTAGCAGGGAGACGCAGGACATTGTAAATCTGTCCTTAGGTCGTCTGTCCTTAGGTCGTGTGTCCTTAGGTCGTGTGTCGCGCGGTGCGCATGCTCCTCACGCGCCGCGGCGCGGGAAGTGTCATGGCCGCCGCGTCGCCGCGTCGCGACCGAAGCGAGTGAAGTCGGAAAAAAAGGCGCGTAAAGTCATCAAGTCATCATCGCCGCGCCGCCTCAATCAAATCCGATCCGCGCCTCTATTGTTGCCCTCATTTGTATTTCGAATGCACAAACTCGATGAGTCGACGCAGCGAACGGCGCGCCGCCATTGTCTTTGGCACGTGACGGAATTCAAGATGGCCGCGGCGGCCGGATGGTATAACCTAAAAGTCTTTTCTTTACATACTCAATAACAAACAGTGTGTGATTAAAATACAAACTTCCATACGGTAAAATCTTTATATCTAGAGATTGGCTGACATTTGAATGCTGCTCGTTGATTGCCAACATACTAGAAATTATGTAGACCTAGAAATAGTAATTCCAAGAAAATAAATTTCTAAGTGTAAGTAGACATATAAAAGCCTAAATAATTAATAACATTCGGATTTCTGCTTTACCAACCTAATCAATCATAAAAGCATTAGGTCAGGGTTATATTTATTGTATATTTCGTTATTTTGCTATTTCGCCGCTTTTAAAACGCTAGCTCGACAATCTAATTGTAAATAATATAAAGAAATATTTATAACAAATTAAACCGTGTGACGATTATATTAATGGTTAAAGTGATTTTATATATTTATATTTTAAATTATCTAACGAATAAACACAAAAAATATGCTTATGTTGAGCCGCCATTACGCGCCTCTCATACTAAATCCTTCCGTTATAGGTACTCTGTATAATTATTGCGTTAATATTGTTACGTTTCTTACCCCTCCGCGCCCACTCCTCGGGCCGGACAGGGCCCTCGATGGAGCGCCGCCTCACCACGGTCACTTCCGACCGAGGTGGAGCTCGTCTCGGCTTCCGTCCGGGTGTTACTCGCCGCCGCCGCCTGCGTTGTCTCCCTCTCGCAGGCTCTCCTTGGCCAGCTGATCCGCCGGAGTTGTCGGACCGCGAGGGACGAACCGTGATTGGTCGGGCACCGCGTCAACTACAGATTTAAATGGTAGTAAAATTTGAGACAAATTACGAACTTCCCCTATTGCCCGTCAGGATGATAGGAGAAGAGAGCTTGGGCGCCAGACGGGGCGTCCAAGCAATGTCACGGGTTGCCCCTCGTCCCTCTCTCATGGCTCCGCCGGCCGGCTGGTCTACCGCGGATTGAGGTCGCCTTGACTCACTCCCGTCACATGGCAGGTCTGGCTAGTCCAGACCGCGACTTAACAAAAAAATAACCGGTCACTCCTCTAGATGAGAGGACGCTATCATGGAACTAGCTCAAGATAAAAAAAAGAAGATCTCAGGGTCGTCTGGGTCATGTCCCATGAAGCATTATGACCCCGTGTCACAAGTAAATAATAGAGTACAAGATGAAGGTAAATGAATGATGAACACGGTGTTAGAAGACGAGAGGTACATTTATTGATTAACTGGTGAGGTTACATGTTGAACAAAATTAAAATCGATTAACACAATACTGCAACAGATGAGAGACCATTAGAACCAGAAGGGTCCAAATGGTCTAGAAGATACTAAGTGACTATAAACAAATAAAACTGAACAAATGACTAATAAACAAAATTGAACAATTGGCTAATAAACAAAATTGAACAATTGGCTAATAAAAAAAACTGAACAATAGGCTTACCGCCGTCGTTTTGTGGTCTGAAGGACCCTAGATAAACGACGCCGTATGTAACATAGAATAATGATCAGGTAGACAAAATAATTTCAAATTTTGAAATCGACTCTACAATGTGACAAACATCCGTCGTTCTATGGTCTGAAGGATCTTGGATGAAACGACGACGTGCGTACAATAAAATAATGATCATGTAAAAGAATAAACAATTAATTCCTAATTTTGGAATTGACTTTACAACTTCACCAACATCCGTCATTCTGCGGTCTGAAGGACCTTGGATGACGCGACGACGTACGTACAACAAAATGATCATCATGTAACAAAAATTAATCTCTAATTCTGTTATCGACTCTACAATGCGACAAACATGACAATGAGTACACGATGGAGTGATATTGTAGCTGAATAACATACTATCAATAATAAAAAAATAATTAATTTCAAATTTCGGCATTGACTTCACAATGCTACGCCCATGTCAATTAACTGCATGGCGGATCGACATCGTAAATAAAATCCAATACTAGCAATATAAAACAATTACTTTCAATTCTGGCATTGACGACACAATGCGACAAACATGTCAATTAACTGCCGGCTGAACCGATTTTTGTAAACAAAATGACATAATAACGATGTAAAAAAAAAATAAACAGTTCTTCTTAAACTTTGGTAATGACTCTTCAGTTTGACAAACATGTCAATGTTTACATTATGAAGCGATATTGTAAATTAACAAAAATACTATTAATAAAAAACAGTTAACTTCAAACTTGCAATGCCACAAACATGGCCATTATCTGCAGTATAAAGAGATATGTTAATAAGATGATATGGTGCCAATGTATAAAACAATTAATTTCAAACTTCGCAATTGACTCTACAATTTGACGAACCTATTTCGTAAACAAAGTGTTCAGATTAGGCGACCAAATAAAATATTAAAAGTCTACCCGATTTTAGTCGGAAGGATGGCCTTATGACAAATAAATACGGCAATTCATTACACAGATGAATAATCAAACATCTTGTTTTAATGCACTAACGCCCTTACGTTAACTCAACCAAATATAAATACGAAAAGCAAAAAGAACTTATAAAATTATTAAGGGGCAATATATTGCTTTAACCTTAAAAAAAAACAGACTGTTTGTAAACAATGGCATTACGTCATAATGATGTTTTATTGTTTATGTTTTCGTGCCCGTACTATTAAATATTATGAGGCATATATTCGGGCGTGTGGCCGTGCAAGAAAATATAAAATTACTACACTTCGTCCAAACGAAAACATGTAAACAAACAAAATAATATTATCACGCTATTTACTAGGTACTCACTACTGGCATGGCATTTCGGCATTTGCCGGTGCAAACAAAAATTATACGAAAAAAATATATAGAATCCTGACACTTCGTTTTTTAAAAAAATATATAAATAGACAAAATAAACATCTCATATTAGGTACTCAATTATAGTGGCAAGACATTTCGGCATCTGCCGGTGCATACAAAAATTGTACGGGGAAAATATATATAAGCACTTCGTTTACTAAAAAAAAAAAATATGTAAATAAACAAAACAAACATTTCATATTAGGTACTCAATTATAGTGGCATGGCATTTGGCACGGCTGATATATAAGACGAATATACGAAAACATTTATAAAAATTGTATGTACTTTACTCACTATCAAAACCAACGGTTCAACATATTGTTGAACAAAGAAAAATTTAAACAAACAAAACAAATGTTACATACTTGACCTGCATGGGGTTATTTTAAAATTAAAAAAAAAATATATTGTGGCTCTTCGGTACGATGGCATGGCAAAACTTGACTTTTTTTACATCCTCGGCAAAATATAAACAAACAATGAAACGAACGGGTTGGAAACATACTATAACAAATAACAATATACATGTACTTGGATTGTGTGGGCGTTCTGGCGACTCGATCTGTACTCTATAGAGCATTATTGTATAATTATTTAATAAAGAGAAATATCAAGATTTATATTTAGTGACTACCGGACTGAATCCGTTTGACATTACATAAGCAAAAAAAAACTAAATTAGAGGAAACAGACCCCCTCCCCCCGGCATCGCGAACCGTTCTTTTCTTCTTGTTCGGTGGTAGGCAATAAATTCGGCCGCAAGTCGGCCGGCGTTCATAGTAAAGCAACGCCAATCTTTTATAATAGGCTATCAATAGCTATTATTTTATTCTATTTTATAATTTAGAATAGGACGATCTAATCATTTTAATTGTCAAAAAAAAAACGAACTTTACTGAAAAGCAATCCAATGACGTGGAGCTCAAGCTCTGTCACTATATTTTCTACAAAAGGTTAAATATGTAAACAAAGAAAAAAAAAACTAAAAAAATTTAACGAGTGAATGCAATGAAACGACTATTTCTTCTAACACTGGACTGACCTCTGTTTCTCCGACTTTGCTCCCTGGAACTGGATAGTCCGACGGGATAAGGCTGGCGACGTCTCGGCCTGCCTCGTAAGCGCTGGCGAAACGACCAGTGCCCTTTCTCCGATGTAGGTATTTACTCTCTCGGTGGCCCTCCAGGAAACGCCATGGTATATCTGCTGCGTGGCAAATCATGGGGATGTGCACCAAACGCACAACTCCCGGTGCATTACAGGGGCAGGCAATGTTCCCACCCTGCATCCAGGGTCGATACTCGCACGGAGAAGAAAAACCAATTCGCGTGGCCGAAATATTACGTTGACTCCGCGGCGTTTTATCTTTGAAACCCTTGGTGATATACTCCACCTTCCACAAACTTCTATATAGCCCGATGCGGTTGGATTAGTAAAACCAACCAAAAAAAAACCAAGCACGCAGAACTCAAAAAAATACGTCCACCCCCAAAACGAACCAAAAATGTAAGAGACCTCTACCTACTCTATCTATTCGAAAAAACTAATTACTGTACTCCTCTGAACACCGCCGCGGTTCCTAAAACGCTCACTTCACGCCTCTCGCCAGGACTAAGTACTTGTTCAAAATTTAATATTATTATTTTTTTTTTTATATACTATATCATTACTTTTCTCCTTCTACTATCTTTTTATTTATTATTTAATTTATTTAAAATTTATTTTGCGAATATTCTTCACGGTATTAAGCAATAACTAACATCATTTCGTAACCCAAGATTCGCTAAAAAAAATACCGTACCGCCCTCTTTTGGTGTGAATTAGTGGAACTACCATCCGCTTCCTAACTCATAATATGGTTACTTAGCTAGGATTGCCAATAGGTGGCTTCTACCTAGCTACAAACGTAATTTTGGTGTTATCAAAATAAATAAATATTTATATATGCATATATTCATAATAATTACGCGCGCAAGAATAGCGTAATTGGCACGATTAAACACGATCGTGACATGCCGGGTAGTGGGAAATTGATCTGCCCTCAGATCAACACCACTAATCCCTAACCCTCGTCCACAAGGTGGGTGCTAGAGGAATAAAATAAATAAACTATAAAAACGGATACCAATATACTTTTGCCATACCATTAGAATGGGTGCCATTAAAGTGCCTGTTGGCGAGAGAAGCTCGCCTGTCCGGGTTGCCATTCCGGTGCTTTACCAATGCCTTGAACATGAACAATTAATGTACATTAGAAAAACAAAATAAATCAGACACATTTAACTCCTCACATTACTTCTCCGTTCTTAAATATACTTAGAAATAAATACAATTGCGTGGTATATATAACCACCATTGGGTTACATCAATTAAGTAATAGTGGATCGCACATGACCACGATCTGCGATGATTGAAAAACTAAAATTAAAATTCCACTTCTTATAAATACACTCGATGGCTTTTATTATTTTAAAATTGCCCATTCACTAGCCATCTTTAAACTACTTTGCGCTTTTGCGCTAAAAAAAAAATCACTGTCACTTCTTAAATCTAAGAATGTCTTGGGGGTCGTTTCAATACAGAAATAGATAAAAAAATATTTGCCAGGTGGGCCTCTACAAAACAAAACAGATACTTCACCTCATCTTACTCTATGGAAGATGGGGAAACAAAATCAACAAAAGGTACATGTTATATAGAAAACATCTGTGCCACAATCTCGTACTGTACTAGTAGAACAGGCTCTACTGAAACAGTTCCGACCAACTTCTTCCGTTGTATTATTCTGAAGTAAATTTATTATCTAATTTAAATCTATTACCATGCCATAATATTGTTTGCCATGATGCCTTACCACTCGGTTCTTCATAGTATTTAAAACAAAGAAGTACATTAAATGATTTAAAAAAATGACTAATAACTTAGTTGAGCAAGGTCGTTGGGATATACAAGATAAGGTCAAAAAAAATTCGATGTCATAACCATTATAAACAAACTCCTTAAAAAAACTTCTTCAAAACAAAATAAGAAAAACAAAAATGATGACCGTCTGGTAGCAACTTTGCTACTGGCGTAGGGGGGAATCTCAGTAGGGTGATGGTATACATCTTGCTCTTATGCGCAGATGATACTTAAAACAAGGGTAATGTGTGTTTGCTCATGTCAAAGAAGCAGAAGACGACGCTATGGTATTGACGTAAGGGGTGAAAAATGAGTTCGTACCAGCGGACTTACCGGTCGGTAACCTAGCCACCGAGCCTATCTGGAAACGAATCCACCTTAAACCAAAAATACACCTCCAAAGCTTAGTCTCAGGAGATACTTATTATTTAGTCGATGGAATAAACCACACTGAATACAAATATCCAGAGTGTGCCTAAATGGGAGAAGAAGATGCTAGCATGCCTCAGTGGACTTACATGGAATCAATCACTGAGCCAGCGAGGAACGCATGCAGCTTGCACTCAGAAATAAGCTGTTGCTAGTTAACATCTTTGCAAATTCTTCTGACAGACTCTCTACCTTCATTAGATATCTGGCTAACTCTGAAATTTTCCTTTTGGTAACTTTACTGGTTAGAGAAAAATAGTTAGTCAGAGGGATAAACTACATTAGTATTTTGAAAAACTTCCTTTCGTTGGAGCTGAGCATCCATCGCCATTCGTGCTCCATCATCGTTCATCCCTTTCATACCAAGAATATCAAAACAACAACATAGCTCGCCTCCTTTAGAGTCGAGAGTTAGTCGGGTGACGGTGAGGATTACCGCCTAGATAGAGAAAATTCTAAAAACAACAGAGTATGGACAGAATTTGCCAAGATGACGTCTAAACTAACCAAACAATGGGGCTTGAGAATAGACATGAGTAATAAACAGTATCACGGGAATACGTGATCCAAACAGAAGCATTTTCTGTCTCAGAAAGAGACATGGGTTCAAATGACCTCAGATTAGATAGGAGATAATCAACTACAATCTTCGAGACCAATGATACCCGTAGTGTAAACTGTGAGTGTACCGATGTAAGTGTGAAATATATAAATAGGCACGGGACCTCCGGTCCAGGTGCAGGTATACTAATATAACGCCTGGAGGATCGAAGAGACGGTCGCTACTCCGAACAATCAAACCACCAGCGTTGTGTCACGTATTATTTAACCTGCTCTATTGGCAGGGGGTTAAGGGTCCGCCGGCCCTTCAGCGCATACTCGCAATATGGCAGTGTGGGGTGTGTGGTGTGTGCGATAGGGAAAAAACTGGGAGAAACAAACAACAAACTTCTCCAAAAAAAGACTCCAAGAAAACTTCTTCAAAAACTTCTCCAAAAACTTCTCCAAGAAAACGACTCCAAAAAAAAACCAACTTCTCCAAAAAAAAGACTCCATATCAACCTCTAGAAAGGAAAAGATATAGTCTGTATAGTGTGAATAGAGTACAGTAAATTCGTAGGGGTTCGCAACTGATTGCGGTGGTATTTCGTAGCGAGTGTCGATCACTGAGTAGATCGATGAGGGAAAGGGGAAAAACTCGACGGTACGCCATAGGACCTCGGCAAGTGGCCGGGTTAGTGGGGAAAAAAAAAAAAAATTAAAACGTACCACTGCTCAACTAATAAACTTAACATCGTCCTTGCGCCACGCGCACGGGTTGGATTCTACCACGTTAAGTAAATATAAACACCAGAATTTTGTACAAAGGGGAAACGCCTCCGTTATACTTGAAGTCGTTATGGGCTTTAAAACAATAATAACTAAAAATATTAACATGCCAATTGCCAATGCTTTGCCAGCAGGAACGGTTTAATAACAGTTACCAATATAACGCTAACACCACCGTCCCGACATTGAAGATGTCGTACGTGGTGCTCTGAAGTTACAAAAGAGAATACTTTACAGGGGTATTAAGGGATCCCAAGCGCTTTAAATCAATGCGCCGCATTTTAAAACCTCTATTATATAAAATAAGGGTTAACCTATCAAAACGTCGAAACTTTCAGAGTGCTATCACACTGATTGCTTATGGCTCTTATTTGCGCTGCTGGTTGTGCAAAGGTCAGGTATGTTTACTGGCTGTCGGACCGATCAACCTTGAGGATGTCCTTAATGTGGTGGATGCCTTTATTTTTTCCATTCTGATCCACCAATTCATATGCCAGGTGTGACTTCCTTGCGAGCACGGTGCACTTTAGGAAACGAGGGGCCAGCTTGCTAGAGAAAAATTCCGCTTTCTTGGACTGTATATGGTTCTTCACCCATACCACGTCTCCAGGTGACAGAATCACCCGCTTTCGCCTCAGATTATATCGCTCGGCGCTCTTTTGGTAGGATGCAAGCATGCGTTGTTGCACTAGGTTGTAGGTCTCCGCTAACTTCTCCAGACCTGTGCTGTACGGCATGGGGTCTCCTATGGCCAAGTCGGCTGCCCTGGTCGGATTGTATCCAAATATTTTGTGAAAGCGCCCGTCGATGATCACTTCCCTTCCATACATCAAGTATGAGGGTGTGAACCCTGTCGTGACGTTTTCCGAATTGTTTAACGAGTGCTGCACCAGTGGAAGATGCTTGTCCCAGACCCGTTGATCTTCCCCTGTCAGGGTTGCCAGTGATGTCTCGATGACCTGGTTGTACCACTCCACGGTGTTGGACTGGGGCGCATATGAACACGAGTAGAATACATTTGGGATCTTATACTTTTCCGTGAACTCTTTGAATTTGTTTGACGTGAAGTATGTTGCGTTATCGAGTGGTAGTACCGCAGGTGTACCATATGGTAAGAGTACGCCGGTTCGGTTTCTCCATGGTTCCTTCGCTCGTACCTATTGTCTTCCCCTTCGACTGGCCACACGACGCATCTGGGCTTCAGGTTGACGGCGAGGTCCGGCAGGTGGTGTCCCCGGATTGCAAAAGGTGCATCTTGCCGAGGTCGTGAGCGGTGCCTTGCAACGAAAATACATCGGATACGGATACTCCCGGCAATCCATGTACCCATGACCAGGCTGGTCGCACTTCAGACACACTATCCTCCGTAGCGACGTCATAGTTCGCTGAGAGTGTCCCTCCGACTACGTTGGCCTTTCTCCTTGCCTTGGGCCCGCTTCAAGTGTCGCTATCGCCCCCCCTCTGGTCTGCCATGGCACACGGCCTCCTCTCGACGGTGGTGAAATTCCCACTGCTTGTCTCGTGTCCTGTGATGTAGATGGTGTGTACTGCTCGTAGTTTTTAGACAACTGAAGCAGAAGTCTGATGCTGTCTATCAAATGTCCGGCTAGTAACGTCCTGTACTGGGATGATATGTTCAGCTTGATCACTTCAAGTAATACCCGTTCCGGGACCTTCATGGTAAGCCGGTTGTTCATGCTCCGTAAGATCGTGACAAACTCGTCCATATTTTCTTCCGAACGCTGCTTCCTGTTTCTTAAGTCAGCCTCTGGCCTGGCCTGATAATTGAGTGGCTCGTATTTGTGGATGAGGAGTTCCCTCAGGTGTCGCCACCCGGATACGGAGTCCCTCACAGTTCGAAACCACTTCAGACTGGTTCCTTCCAATAATTCTGTAAAGCAGTAGACAATCGTGTCCAGCTTTACATTTCTTGCTCGTGCCCTATCCTCCACGTCCTCCAGAAACTCCATCACCGAGGAACGTCCATCGAACTTCAGGTTCCACCTGTGTACATTCGGGTTGAACCTTTGCACCCTTCCACTGGGCTCGTCATCCTCATCAGAGTCCGATTCGTATTTTCTACCTGACCTTCTCCGACCTCCTCTGGTCTTGCTCGACTTGCCTGGTACCTTCAGGTATGACGTTTCCTCCAACCTTAGCTCTCTTTCCGACTCTTGGCCTCCTTCCTGGATCTCTGTTTGCCCTGCACGTGGCTTCTGTATGGGTGTCGAATGAATTTCTTTCTCATCCCTCTGGGAACTGGTCCCTTCTCCCAACTCCATGTCAGTGTCTTCCGAGTCCTTGGTATTCCGACCGTGCAATAAATTTTCCCTCCTTTTATTCCACTGGACTCTCCTTAACGACCTATCCGACATACCAGAACCTCACCCTCTTCTTACAACAACCTGCGCGTCCTTGTCACCATAGCAAATCACAAAAAAAACAAACAAGATTGTATTCAAATTTGCCGATTCGACCCTTAGCAAAAAAAAAAACAATAAAACAAAATGAAGCACGCCACTCGGCGATACCATATACATAGAAATAGAAGATTACACAAAATAACACCAATCTTAATACTCCAAACAAAAGTACAATGTTATTTGTGCAGATAAAAACAAAATGATTAAGGACAATTGAAGAACTTTCAGCCTACTTAAGCCCCGTGGAACTTTGTTGAAGACAAAACCAATTATAAAAAAAAATCCCACTTCTGATGATTCTCAATCTGCTCGCTTCCTAGCGAATAACAAAAAAATGTCCTGTAAAGGCATGTGGTAATGTCCAAAAGTACACCCTCATCAGCAAAAAGGCCTGACGAGAATCGACAAAGGTCCTTTACAAAAGACCAAAAAAAAAACAAGACTCCATATGTAAATGACAACAAATCCAAAAAAAAAATCCAGAAAAAAATTGAACAAAACTTCTGACCTCTTCGCCGACAAATCCTTGCGCGGCCCCACGTTGGGCGCCAAAATGCTACGATTCTTACCCCTCCGCGCCCACTCCTCGGGCCGGACAGGGCCCCACGTTGGGCGCCAAAATGTTACGATTCTTACCCCTCCGCGCCCACTCCTCGGGCCGGGCAGGGCCCTCGCCGGAGCGCCGCCTCACCACGGTCGCTTCCGACCGAGGTGGAGCTCGTCTCGGCTTCCGTCCGGGTGTTACTCGCCGCCGCCGCCTGCGTTGTCTCCCTCTCGCAGGCTCTCCTTGGCCAGCTGATCCGCCGGAGTTGTCGGACCGCGAGGGACGAACCGTGATTGGTCGGGCACCGCGTCAACTACAGATTTAAATGGTAGTAAAATTTGAGACAAATTACGAACTTCCCCTATTGCCCGTCAGGATGATAGGAGAAGAGAGCTTGGGCGCCAGACGGGGCGTCCAAGCAATGTCACGGGTTGCCCCTCGTCCCTCTCTCATGGCTCCGCCGGCCGGCTGGTCTACCGCGGATTGAGGTCGCCTTGACTCACTCCCGTCACATGGCAGGTCTGGCTAGTCCAGACCGCGACTTAACAAAAATAACCGGTCACTCCTCTAGATGAGAGGACGCTATCATGGAACTAGCTCAAGATAAAAAAAAAGAAGATCTCAGGGTCGTCTGGGTCATGTCCCATGAAGCATTCTAACACCGTGTTCATCATTCATTTACCTTCATCTTGTACTTTATTATTTACTTGTGACACGGGGTCATAATGCTTCATGGGACATGACCCAGACGACCCTGAGATCTTCTTTTTTTTTATCTTGAGCTAGTTCCATGATAGCGTCCTCTCATCTAGAGGAGTGACCGGTTATTTTTGTTAAGTCGCGGTCTGGACTAGCCAGACCTGCCATGTGACGGGAGTGAGTCAAGGCGACCTCAATCCGCGGTAGACCAGCCGGCCGGCGGAGCCATGAGAGAGGGACGAGGGGCAACCCGTGACATTGCTTGGACGCCCCGTCTGGCGCCCAAGCTCTCTTCTCCTATCATCCTGACGGGCAATAGGGGAAGTTCGTAATTTGTCTCAAATTTTACTACCATTTAAATCTGTAGTTGACGCGGTGCCCGACCAATCACGGTTCGTCCCTCGCGGTCCGACAACTCCGGCGGATCAGCTGGCCAAGGAGAGCCTGCGAGAGGGAGACAACGCAGGCGGCGGCGGCGAGTAACACCCGGACGGAAGCCGAGACGAGCTCCACCTCGGTCGGAAGCGACCGTGGTGAGGCGGCGCTCCGGCGAGGGCCCTGCCCGGCCCGAGGAGTGGGCGCGGAGGGGTAAGAATCGTAACAATATATAACTACTTATAATTTTGTTTATTTTATATTATTTGAATAACGCATCGTCATAACACCGTGATACCTTTACCGTAGGTATCAGTAGTAGTTAAGTTGAATTTATGATAATAAAATTGTTTTGCAATTTCAATAAGAAATATGAATTCATAATTTTATAAACACACTACATATTATATCACACCTTACAAACAAAAAACAAAAATTGAGATTATAATTAAAACCTAAGCTATCACAAATATTTATTGTTTTCATATTTGAGTATTTGTGTCATTTGGAAATAATATAAAAATTAATTAAATAATATTATAAAAAATAGTAGTTAACTCTACAAAATTTGATGTTTTTTTTGACATCCGATTTGACGTTTTCAAATTACCTATGACCCACTGTCACAAATTAAAAGCTGTTAATTACGAAAAAAACCTAGCTAATTAGGTCGAAGAACCTGCAAATGCCAGTATAATGAAATCGTCTGAAATAAACGGTTTATTCCTCGAGAATATCATAGGTATCAGGTCGAATCCGTGCCACAACCACAGTAGACTCTGGTTAACTTTAAGTACCTGCCATCGTGGCTTCGGTGACGCGGACGGTGTAATTACGGCGCTGAGAGATAATGGTTACCGTTTCCGACGACGACCGTTCGAAGTTTAGTTCAAGATGCTCTTGTGAGATGAATAATATTATTCAAATTTTGAAACCGCTGTTAACAACTTTAAAAACTGAGGGCGAAAACATCTTTTTTTTTAAAGAAGTATACTTATTTCGAATGCATACACAAATCAGATGATCAGATGTATTAGATATAGCCACAGCAACACTTTGTAAGCACAAAAATAAAGGCTATATTGGTAGTTATAAGCTTGATAATATAAATATAGGCACGTCAAAAATATATGCTAACAAAACATTATTTTCTATCTATAGATATATAAAATAACAAGTCCTGACTGACTGCCTGATACATCGTCGCCCAGTGAAGGTACATTCTCTCTATGACGTAGGCACCCACTAAGAAAAAAATTTTTAAAAACTAAGATTTTTAAAAATTCTTAGAAATCTTTAAAATATTAAAAAGAATTCGAATTTTCCAAATGTCAATATACTGTTAGACTTTTATACAATATAAACTTACGGCGAACACATATTATAACATAAAAAAATCATCTAAATTCGGTATTTAAGAAATACATTATACAGTTTTACTACATATAATAATATGTATCTATAAAATATAACAAAGCTCTCTATTGGTAGTAAATAAAACAAGTAACTTGGTATTATTTTAATCTTTACATATTTAAGTACATCACATAATATAATTTAAACTTTTACAGATGTTTGAAATTTTTTACGGATTATAGTATTTTTTCTATGTGCTATTTTTTTTACAAAAACATACTATAAATATACCATAATTTCTTAAATAAACTTTTTGAAAACGAAAAAGTAACCTGTGAATTGCATATCATTTAAAACATGAAAAGGACGGAACTCTACCTTCTTTAGTACAGACGATAGTCTAGTTAAGGGGGCAGAAAACTGAGTATAGTGATACAAATTTACTGTTCGTTTATTCCTAATTACGATACTAATATAGTCAAAATTTATTGTGAGCCTATAATCAACTAATCGACTACAGATACGTTAAACATTTTATTAAACTTCAGGAAACAGTTTATGATATCACCGAAAATAAGAAAAAAAAAATAAAATAAAAAACATGATATGTATTATAGAATAATTTCTGGTAATTCCTAGGACTAAAATGCTTTTGTTTATTTTATATAATACCGTTAAAACATTTAAAAAATAAAATATAGTAGGTACTCGAAGCGCCCAAAAAGCCATTCAAATTCGGGTCTCGTTCGAGTGAAATTGCTCGATGCGTTTAGATGCGAGTCGAAATCCCAATTCAAAAATAATCCCTTCATAAGTCTTTCGACGCCCGGCGTCCGCGAGAGGGATTAGGAGGAATCTTTCAGCGAATTCCTTTATGCTATCGTTTCTTTGTTTAGAATTTCAAAGCTTGTTTAGGTCGATTCTGAATTTGTGTGCATTGCATAGTAAAACCAACGCTTACAAAATATGATCTTATATGATCGGTAATTTTAACATTACACATCGAATCTTTCGGCCAAATAATAAAAAAAATGCAGGATATTTTTTTTCTCCTGATATGGGCTTAGGATACAATGGTTATTCATTTTGCAAGTACCTATGTACGCACACACAATCACAAAACAAATTGAACAATTTTATATAAATAGACCTCTTTTGTGTTTCTGTTTTTTGTTTGTGCATTATTTTGGAAATAATTCATAATAGAAGAGGGAAGGGATTATTAGGTAGATTTTGAAGTGAACATTATTAATTGAAATAAGTAATTTATCTTAAAAAAGAACAAGTAACCATAAATAAACATGGCACATCAAAATGGCGATGTAAGTTTAATATCGAGATTCCTGAAAAGAATCACCTGAGAATTATAATGTTGAATGTATCTAGGTACTATTGAGGTTAAGGACAGAGATCAGAGTTTTTCAGCGTAGTCTGTGCCGGTGGCCTGTGATGTGTGTGACACATTATGACGACAATGGAATTTTATGACATTGTTTTATTAGCTGTATAAAATATTGATCATGAAATTCCAAAATCAACATAAACGGATATTATTTTTTTTGATTTTCTAATAAATTTACTTAACTAAAATATTGTTTATAACTTACTTATTCTCCTATTGTTACGACATTACGGTAGAGATATAGAATAGACATTTCATTTTAAAGGAGTCCTATTTCAGTAGACTAAATTTACATATCATATGTAAATATGTTTTCTTTACTTTCATGTCGAATTAAAAATGTTTCCAATTATAAATGTTGGTATTCTATGATTCCTTAAGATAAAGTGAAATATATTTTCTATAAAAAAAAACCCCCGTTTTTTGTGGGTTTTTTATTAGTATTTGCAGCAATGTTACAAAAAGAGGTCAACTAAAATACTGCCTCTTTAAATTAAAGACGCAGTATTTTGGTACGCACTTTGTTGCGAGATATTTATATGTAATGAAAATTTTTAACAGCATCAGCAGTGTACCATGAATATTTCTTTTCAAACACTTAAATTTTTTTTCGCAACCAGGGATGTGTTTTCAATTTTTTCCATGCATTCCGATTACCGATAACGTATTAGCTTTCAGATAAACAGTTATTTGAAATATTTTAAATTAAAAAAAAATAATAACCTAATATTTATATGAATATTAATATTTGTTGATTTTAGTTATATTTATAAAAATATCTACTTTTACTTTCAGTAAATTTTAATAATACTGCGCGTATTTTTAAAAGCAAAAGTTAAAAAAAAGACTGAGTGGTTTGGCTTGGGAAATTCCATGTAATTTCGCAATGGAAACAGGTGAGTCGGAAAGAGGAGTGCAACATAATAAAAGATGAGAGAGGCTGCGGCCCGAAATAGAGTCTTTGATGAGGACCACTTCAAAGTGTGATCGAGAATTGTTGGCAGCAGCGAGGGAAAAAGACGAGAGCGCCTCGACTGAAACGCCGCCTGAAAAAGAGCGCGGCGACATCAGGGCGGGCGCTGAATTTCAGCCGCGCACGACGTGAAAATAATTCAGGAAAAGCTCGCTTGGTATTTAAATTTGTTACGAAACTCCTGCCGAAGACAACAGTTATATATGTGTTTTTCGCCAGTTTTATTTTTAGGCAAATGCAAAAATATGTAAACATCTTTAGTTATGAATATCTGTACCTATATATTGTGCCAACATGTTGAGTCCCTCTATATATTGTGCCAACATGTTGAGGTGAATTCGACTTTAAACTTGCTTTCATACTGAAGGGTTTTCCAGAAAACCCTGGTCTAGGTGCAAAACCCAATTACACCAAAGAATTCACACACACGTATCGCGTACATTTTGGGTTTTTCTGCGCATTATAACTTCTGGACTCGGGGAACGCTCGTTTTGATTTTAGTCAACAACTGTAGTCGGTCAAAATCGAGTTTTCTGAAGAAGTTGTGTATTGGTTGTCCGGTAGGTCATATTTCAAACAAATAAAGATGATAAAGGAGAAATATTCCCTATCAACGATTTTGATAGGGAATAGAATAGATTTTTCAAGTTATAATCCGAAAAGGGTTATATAATCATTTCTAGGAATAATTATGGCATAAATGGCAATCTTGATAGTTGAGTAGAAGCGGGGGAATGCACAGAGGTACTAGGCAGATAGGTTTTAGGTAGAAAATATTCATTCGATTATAAATTCTATATTTGTAAAAGCTAACGATGCAATTTAATCCGCGCGAATGGAGAGTCGTTTTGTTCCTTCTCGTCTGCCTGGAAATCTGAACTTCGAGACTTGCAATTATAAAATGGCGAATGCTGGCCCTCTGCCAACCTCAACGGAGCGGATGCACGGCACCCCAGGATATCTGGACGCGGAGTAGGCAGTAGGTATAAGGACGCTTTGCATGGGGGCTCACGATCACAATGTTGCGCGATTCAATTAAGCAACCAACGCTTTCGCTTTTAAGTTAACTTCACGTAAAAAATAAGGGATTTTAACCCGCATTTTATTTATTTATTTAATAGGTTTCCCCCACACACATTTAATCCATAAAAAATATAATACTAAAAGAAAAAAAATAACATTAAAAACCAAAATAATCACAATAAAAAACGAAAAATGACCACAACTAATCAAGAAAAATACAAAGTCTATAATTAAAAAAATATTATCTCTAATAAAAATAACAAATAAATGCACTCCAATGATTTTAAGCTATACGAGTATACTTAAGGGCGGTTTACATTTTTCGTCCGAGCTTTTAACGCACTTTTTAATTTTGAAGAGAATATCAGTAAAACCAAGACAGTTTTCCAATTTATTTATTTTTATAAGGTTTACTACGTCGATTCCGTTTTTTAATAAAATAATTCAGGTTGTCCAAGGCCGTACCCGAAGACTTAATTGGGTTTTTATGTTCCCTATTACGCGTAAGATATTGTATGAAAAATGCGAAAATAATTCCCGCCCAAATGTATTAATTTTATCAAAGCGCTCGTGTAAAGTCCCTTTTTGCTCGCAGGCACCCGGCTCGGTCAATGACCCAGCCCGGCGCGGCGCGGCCTCGCTGGCGACCGAACTTATGACAAGAGCGATTTCATATTATCACTTAAAGTTTACAAGTGTTTCACTCGGAAACCATGATGAATTTTGAGGCCAATAGGCTAGATTTTTTATCGGGAATGGTCTTGGTTGTAAAAAAATTGAAAGTGTGCGGGTGCATTAAATATATTATTTAATGCATTTTAATTTTAATCCCCTCTCCCACTCTTCTATTATTTTTCGAAATTCATCACTGACAAAATATCAAAACTTCCTAAAAATATACTCCTTCTTTGGCCAAAAGATCAAAACAAATTTCAGTAAATTTTATAACTTTATTATAACAATTAATGTGAAATGTATTCTGTTTGAACATGCCCATGCACAATCTGTACTAGAAACACATTTTAATATATTCAACACGCGTCGAGATGCAATCAAGAACCGCCGATGCCACCTTATAACTACTAACTTTACATACTAAACTAATAGATTGCATCAGGATACGTCAATGCTAAATAGAAACTTTAAATAATCATTAAACTAACATCGCTTACTGCGCTTATGTACCTATAACTTAATTGCATACCTTTAGTATATTAACCGTTTTTTGTCTTAGTTAATTTATACTCTATATATCACCAAAGTAAATCGAAATAATTAAATTAGTCATTTAAAAATAATAGTGAGGTTATGTAAAATAGTCACTGCCCTATTGACAGCGCATGCATTTTTTTATGGTCAGGTAAACTTAGCAGCGTACTAACTCGATTATTTACGCATATTGCATATAAGGCAATTTTTAACTCTTTCACTACTCAAAGCCGAATAAACTAAATATTTTACAAAATTTTATAACCACTTTTAAATCAATCGTATTACTCGAAGAATGTTGAATTTTCAATACCTTTTCGCAAACTGTCCGACAGGATCCCGAAGCCTTGTCGCAACATATGGACACACCTGAAATAAGACAAGCGTGATCAGTTCTAAACATAATAAAACAATAAAAAAAAACCCAATTTCTAAATAATGTTTAAGCGTATTATGAAACACATTATTAAAATAATATTTAAAATAACAGTCTGATAAACCTCAACATAGCGGCTAGCGACCGTCTCGCGTCTTTGTCGGCGCTGGTTGACCGACACATGTGGTGCGCAGATATACGGATTTCACGGAAGGTACCTGAACCTTATAAAAAAATAAAGTATTTTTATTTTCCGCTGAGCTAACGACATCTAATATATATTTTTTTAGGTATGTAATATTTATGTACCATACGTCACGCTACAACTGACCCCCCCACTCCACCCGCATTGTCGCAAATGGTTTCGTTTTGTTTGATCCCCCCTCCCCCTATCAGCGTGACGCGTTATATATTAAATGGACGGACCAAAGCTCAATGTTTGAATGCCTCGAAACAGTAATACATTGCAGAAATCTTATATTTTTAAATATTTAATCTGTACATACTTCAAATATAAGTTTATTTCGTTTGTCTATACCTATTTTAATAGCGTATGGTGCTTTTAACCAATTAAAGAATCAAGTACACTCAAGACATACTATTTGAAAATTGTGCCAAGCATTAAAAATATATTTCATGACGTATTTGCTCGAAATTGTAACTACTTAAAGCGAAGCCAAGGGATAAATATTAATTTTGGTTCATTTAGACCCTTATTTCAATGGCATTTGGTAACTTTTGCAAATTTAATCATAAACCTTGCCTTTATGTCTTTCAACATAAAGGCAGATTTTTAAAATTCAATTCTATTTCTGAGAAAATTAATAAATGATAAACTGCTAAAGTTCTTTTATAGTTGAATTGCTCTCTATAAACGACATTAGGGCCTTAGGAAAAATAGTGATTGAAAGGCAAATGAAGGGTCTAAAAACATATTAGTTTGTTTTCTTAATTTCTTTATTATGAAGCTGTAATTAAATAAAAATCAACAATTGCTTACTGAGTAAAACCTGACACCCTATGAAGATAAAGTACCGAATTTCAAGGAAGATATTCGTGCACTACGTAAATGTGAATAATAAAAATAAATTAAAATTAACATTAATTTATTTTTGATAAAACAACTTATAACTTTAAACCCACTTTCGATTACATAAAAAAAAGATATTCTGAATTAAAGCTTATTCAGGTCTTAGGGTTTACCACAGGTTTTACTTACTTATTGGAATCCATAATAATTATTACGTTAGAGCGTTGACATGATACTATTAAGATGTCTGTCACGGAGGCTAATAAAACGGTTTAATTTACATATAGATTGAATTACTATACAAAGGTGGTGCATAGTGGTTTGTTGATGTCGCTGCTACAGAACGCAGATTATTGGTACCTACCTACGAATGCATATCAATGTTACATAATTACCAATATTTTTTGCTTAATTTACACGCCCTTCAAGATATAGTGGCAGCTAAACATTTTGTTGCGTCTACGATTCTGATTAAAGTTATTTGCAGGCACAAACGAACGCGTCTTGTAACCTTAACAGACTATATTATGGTTACCATTACTAAAGGTTTTAGTTGGCTCAACCAACGCTCGGCGCGCCAAACAAACTGCTTTGTAAGCGCTACCGAACTGTACAGTAGGTTCGCAAAATGGCGGAATAGATCCACTGCTGATTGTTCGGTTGACATAACAAAACAGCAGTGCGCAATTTTTCATTTGAACCTATGAGATTGTTTGGTACAGGTTACAAGAAGGTTTTGTTAGGTGAACGATCTATCAATCTACAGGAATTGGTTTGTACAGTCTATCAAACAGTTTGTACACAATGCAATATACTTCCGTTGGGCCTACTAAAATTGAGTAGCCACAATAAATTACGATTCTACTGGACTTTTCTGTTAACTCAGAGCTCGATATTTTTTTCAGGGTATTATTCTACAGTTATTTCTACCTAATGTTCGTATAGTTTAACCTATTTCAAATTTTTATTTTGCTTGTACCTACTTATTAATAAGTACTATGACGGTTGGCATCTATAGATTGCACAATTTTCACTGCCTTCTTTTAGCACAGACATTGCCCAGTTGGCAGAGAAGGGCACAAAGTGAACAAATCCCCCGTCCAATCCAATCCAATCTCCTGCTTTGTATAAGTAGTATTGTCAATCATATTGTGATTTCAAATAAATAAATAAAACGTGACAGTGTAAATGCCGATTACCTGTTTGTTTACTTAATAAAACAAAAGTAATATAAAAGCGAAGCAATTTTTGACCATCAACTTTCATTATATTTCTACCAACTTTATAACGATATTTTACATATATAAATATTTTATCCTAATATTACTTCAATATTAATAATTCCAATGTGCCAAAAAAGTACAAAATACATAAACTAAATATATTTCATACACCAATTTGTTCCCCGAATCTCCCTCTTATATATTGAATTTATTAATTGTCATGTTGCCGAAAATTAAGTAAATTTCAATTAAAAAAAATCGTTATGATGGTGTATGAAAAAATGTCTTGATGTAAATAATATTTAGTTTTTGTTTTACAGTTGTTTGTTTTAGTTTCGTTCTTAAATGTTATTAATTATATTATCGTCTAAGTAGCATAATGTCGGAATCTCTGTAGATTTCTTTTAGAATTAAATAAATAAAAAAAAATGATTAAAATTACTTATATAAGTACTTTCATATTATTATGTTTTATGATGCTGTGAGTTTACTAATGAATACATAAATAAATATTTATGTTCATATATACTATTCAGGAATATTTCAACCTAACCCTAAAAGAAATCGGTAATCCTGGTGTTATTGGCAAAAAAAAGGTAAATAAACATTTTCAAAAAAATCATCATAGTAAATGTTACATATTTGATCAAACAAATCCAAGTACCGCGTTATTTTGTAAGTGCAGATTATTTCAAGGCATGAAACTGAAATAAAAAGTACAAAGATTAAATAAAACTGAAGGTTTCAGTTTACAAAAAAATAAGATTTGGCGCTTTAAGGGGTGCAAATCATCCACCATTGACTGTAGGCTACATAGAGAAAAAAACATCTATCTTAATATGTTACAAATTATCTACTATGCTCCCCCACCCTTCGACCTCAAATTATAGACAAACGCCATCTTTTTAAATATTTAAAGTGGAAAAATATGCAAGGCGCCCATCATAGAAGAAATTGAAGGGGCGGTTGTCTATGGTTGAAATATTAATGGCCACTTGAAGGGGTCGATAATGTTTAAAAGTGCTTTTTGCATGCTTCAGTGGATCCTTACAAACTCTTTTTACTCGGTTTAAGTGTTTAATAAATGAAACTAAAACAAGAAACTGAAGGATTCTTATTTCCGCCATTTATATGAGGTTGTAGTTAAATTAAATAATAAAAGACACTCGAAATTAATATATTTATGTTATCCTGATCATTAATTCTATTAATTTGTTATATTTTTAGATATTTACTTTATTTAACGGATATTTCGGCAGCAATCTTATTAAAACATATTATTTATTTATAGGACAATCGTACTAGTTTAAGGTCATTAGCGTAATTAATAAATAAGGCCTTAATTAGTGTATTTCTTGTTTGTGTGTATTCTAATATAAATTAGTTTAATGCAAAATTTCAAAAAACTTATAACAGTTTCAACTTTAAAAAAAATGTATTATTCCATTATTTTTATAACATTATCTGAAACAAGAATAAATAAAATAGAGTATTGTATATTCAATACAAAAAAAAAATACAATATTCTAAGAATCGGTTAAAACTTTGGGTTAATATTAAACGCAAGATTCAATCCAGGCAAAAAAAGCACATCCAACTGATATATATTCGTGCTTATTTTTAAGTATTTGTAAGTAAGTGTTTTTTTTTTATCCATTCATGATATTTAAACAGTATTAATAATTAATTCAAATAGTAAAAAAAAAAGTTGCAGGGCACAATCATCTAGGAAACAGCGTTTCTTGTGAAATACTTTTTCTTTTGCTATAATATAAGTACTACTTGCAAACTTCAGATCTTTAAAAATCTACTTAAGAAAATATACTAACCCAGTACCTAGATACTACCCCAAAAGTATTAGTATAACGGGTATGATCAATATTTAAATGAAGGTAAATTAAAAACCTCTTAACAGACTCGTAGTAAATCATTCAAAATGAAGATAAGGTTTCATTTTAAGTAAATTTAATTTATAATAAATTATAAACAGTTATACGCGATAGCCTTTTGAACTCTGCGAGATTGATAGCGAGTTATTCTGTATACCTACGTAAAATTCGCGTTATGTGGTAAGTAGCTAATCGTCCTATCGAAAATAGGCAGGATGTGGTAATTGACAAGTACTAGGTATTTATGTGTTTTTTTCTATTTATACTTTGTAAAAAATGATTAGTGGTATGAACTTCGGGTTATGGTTCAAAGGTCCCGTCATGACTCGCAGTTGAAAATATTTAATGGCTCTTATCTCAATATTGTCTATGCAACACGACAAACGGGCAGATTCCTACAAACAAAGATTGACGCTCGAGAGAGCTCTACATTTTTTTTTAACTCTAAGAGACGGGAAAACCTTCGTATAGTATCAAATAGTATAGTATAGATAGTATCAAAAAATATAAAATATAGTACATCCTTACCGCCTCCAGCGACGGCCCCCAGAAGAGATGCGCAGACGCCAAATGTAATGATTATAGTCGTTCTTAATTTAAACCAATAAAGCGATTTGTCAGGCCAATCAACGGCTCGCCTTCCTGCGCGTGCCTCATTCGAGCGCGTTGTCGACGCCATCTTGAAATATACGTCAAGTTTGATGATTATTGTTCATGTCACATTGTTTATTAATTTCTCTTACCACCTTTCACCTTTCGAAACAACACATTTTTTTGTACACTTCGTTCGTACGTTAAATGTTTATACTTTCTAACAATATTAAAACAATATTAAAGTCTCTGACCTACATACAATTTTTTAAACAGAACTATTACAGTAAACAATTATACAATTTTCGACTAATTACGAATATTTTGAATTATTATTTTAAGTACCTTAAGAATCATCCATTTCACAATGGATTCAGTATATTAACTTTAAATTTCTATTTTTATAATACTGACAAAAAAAAAAATACATTAAGCTGAAATGTGGATATATATAAACTTGGTGGAATAATATGCTACCTACAGTTTTATAACAAGAATTCCTATCGAGTATAATTATATTTAAGGTAAGGATCCGGCTAGAACATGTGCAGAAAATTTCATAAACAAGGAAAAGTTTAATCGCATGTATTCTGTGTAAAAGAATATAAAAGTAAAATCTGTGTAGTTTTAGAATTTGGAATAGCTGCATTCGTTATTGCCGAAAGACCATTCATTACAGACCAAAAACCGCTCCACATTAGGCATAAAAAATCGAAGCGAAATTTTTATTTAGCTACTTTTGATTTCGATAAATGATAGTTATTTTTCGTTAGATATTATTAATTTAAGAATGTATAAAAGCTTGTAATTAATCAAAAATTGACAAATATGTCGATTTTAAATTCATGATAAATTGTTAACAACTAACATTACCTAGATACAAAATATCATACATCGATTTATATAAGAAATATAAATTATCAACATTGTGTAAATTATCAACATTGTGTGGGAGTTATAATTATCACCATTAAAACGCTGAAGAAAAAACAAGCGTAAAAGTAATAACTAAAGAAAAATGTCAAACACGCTCTCTAACGCCATTTTATTTTACTTATAATTTTTTTTTAAACTCACTTCACATTTTTTTGAAAAGATAACTATTTTTTCAATAATATTTAATTTTAATCGCGACGAACACGTGTCTTAAGCGCGCGTCACACGAGCGGCTCGCCACATGACCGTCTCGAGCGGATGCCGGCTAAACACTGAAATAATCATCAAAACAAACTCGACGCTCCTTTGACAAACTTCTGTACCGAGGCGGGATGAGGGCGATCGTGTGGCACCCGCTTAACTGCGATTGGTTTCATTTGAACCGTGTATTTTTTGACGATTTTAGCATACTCCTTTATACTCCTTTATGTAGACAGATCCTTACGCCTATTTAATTTTAACTTTATTATTTTTTTGCATTTAGATTAGCTATTATTTAATATTGCTTTTATGTATGAATACAACAGTCATTTCTATCATAATAATGGTTATTAATATAATTCCATGTATTTGAAAGGCAACCACTAGTTTGAATACATTATTTTATTACAATTATTGTTTTATTGATTAATAATATCATCTACTTTTATTGTTTTTATATTCACTATGTTTACTATAATAAATAAAATAAATTAATATTATTATCAAACTAGTCCAGGTATTCTGTACCGATGTGTACGACATATATAATTGTACGCTTTTTTATCACCGCCGACTGAGCCAAGTAACAAGGCAACTTGCGAGATTTTCTCTGCCTGCAATGTGAATATTTCCTATCTTGTAGAAAAAATAAATAATACATCTGAAACTCAATAGTTTATCATATTATTATTATTCGTATAATTTGCACATTTTATTTGAAGTATATCTTGTGAACCTATTAAATATATTCGTCATTCGTTGTAGGTATAAGCTATATACCAAAAAGTCGATATAATATCGTATTTCTGGTCCTGTTAGAACTGATTAGTCTTAAAAGGCTCGGGTTAGAGTTTATATTACAAGCACAAGTATTGTATGAATGAGCAAAATAACAAAAAATAAGCAAAAAATTGCATAAATTATCAGAAGTGTATTCTTAAGTTAACTGTTTAAATTCATTTTTTTATTTGATTATTTTATAAATATAAAATTCTATTCAAACTCTTGCTTATTGCGAATATTTAATAAGTTAAGTGTTAAGTTTAAGTTTAATAAGGGTTTTTGTATTTTTTTTTAAAAAGGAAGAACCACTGAAACATTTAAGCTGGTACTCATTTTGTATTTTGAGTTTTTTTTTCGCGATGTTCATATTATTCTAATCGCGTAAAACGCTCAAAATCTATTATCTTAGTTTCTTTTAAGTAATGATGAGTTATGATTCATCGCTTCTGCTCGAGACTTATTGCGATTGCGAAAGGACCAAACGCTCATAAAAATAATAATTGTATTAAGAATTCTAATGATAGCGCCATTAACAAATTGTAGTGGATTTCGGCACAGTCACTATCTTTCTTTAAAAAAAATATGAAAGAAGTTTCGTCAACTGTGAAAGTGCTATCTTTTGCTAGCGAAGCCATATCGATTATAAAAACAAAATTTGCCTAAAATTGCAGATTTTTGTTTATTTTTTAAATATGAAAATGATAAATTGTGCTAAAAGTTTTTTAATTTTCAAAAAATAAATGTTTCTGTGTCAGTATTTAAAAAACATATTCCTTATTTAAAAAAAAAAACAACTTCTGGAATCAATGGTCTAATTATACCAGTATTGCGGTTACCAACCCTCTTGGCCGCAACCCACATAAAATAAATAGTACAAATTAGAATGGACCCCGAGTTCCCAGCCTATGAAACTGTCAGTCTATGAAGTCGGATTTTGATATGGTACCTCTGATCTTTGAGCGACTGAAGGCTACTTAAAGTGCAACGGAGGAAAAGTCCTAGGGATCAAGCACCGCAACAGGGAAAGAAATTAATAAATTTAAATTATAGACCCTTAAAAAAAGCACAAAATGCTATTATTCGAGTTATAATTAAAAAAAACTATTTAGATACGCTACTAAGGCATTGTTTAAATTTTACACTTTCGACAATTATACACTAAAAACATAATCATAATATATAAGAAAAGACGACATGAAAGTGTAAGAATGCAACAAAGGTTTCAAACCAGGCAGGCAAATGACCTAAGTTCACAACTCCCAGACAATCAAAATATTCAGACGAAGACAGTTCACATTTCTTGCGCCGAGAGTATTTTAACTCCCTACACACAAAGATAAAGACTGCGAAAGTAACTCAATTTAAAAAAAACTTTTGGCAATATGGCTTATTCTCCAAGGCAGAGGTTATGATGAGAGATCTATTGTTGGCATAAATGTATAGTTATAGCATAATTTAAAAAAAATAATAATAAATATAAAACAGTAATAAGTAAGTTTAAGTAGTTTTATTATTAAGTATTTTATTTTATCCATAATATTTACTTCCTATATGAGTTTGTGTACGAAATGTGTTACTATATAATAGTATGTATGTTTTGTATATATTCAGATGTATTTGTAATTATTATGTATGTGTATTTTTCAATTTTTTTCGATGCGACAATGAGATTTCTAAGTATTAGACAAAATATCTTCCTAGAACTGGCGATAGCCTAGTTAGGCAAGATATTTTACCAATGCGTTGGGTTGACGACATCAAACGCTTCACGGGTCACGAGTGACAGATTGGGGAGGACTTACTTGGGGAAGTCTATGCCCTGCAGTGGGCAGATACAGGTAGACGGTGATGAGAATATGAGTCGTATAGAATCAAAAGCAGCATAGATAGTCTTAAAAATAAAAAAAAACAATACAGGTGTTTTTAGAAAAAAAATATAACGCTTATCAGGCCATAATCTTCCGGGTACTTGATAAGCTTCACATTACGGAACCCTAACGATTCGAACATCGAATGATTTGATTTAAAATTTTAATAATATCTAAAACGGCGTTTTAGGATTGTTTAGATTTTTCTAAACTCCACAAAAGTTATACAATAAAACTTAATTTAACCTACACTCCATACTTTGACAGTTAATGCGTACAATTATGTAGTGTGCCGTACACAGATTTCGACTATCGCCAAGATCTGTGATCTACTTTTATATAAATGCGCTTAGTTATATATAACATATATTTAGTTTAATGGTGTGGCACTTTTGTATCGAAAGCTAGTGGCGGTCTTGAAGACGTCCACACTGAATTATAAATATTTCACCTGAAGAATCTATAACGCTCTGTTAGTATACGAATCATTGTCTATAGTGAAACTTTTTATTACAAATAAGAAATGCAATGTCTGCGAGCCATGCACTCACTCAAGTTCGGACTACAAAAAATTAAAAATACAATATCAAGTACACATCTTCGCGACACATGTTTGTTAAACTCTCAGCATGTACAAATGGCGACTGAATAGATTCCACGGTCAACACACTATACGTTTGTGTCCAATATGGTGTCAAAAGTTTTTTTTTAAACTTGGTACCTATACACCGCCCATCACCGATAAAAAATCCCGCTAAATCAAAATTTCTTAGCCTCTTTTTTAGCCTAACCTTTCATCTTCAACAAACGCTTTGGTCAGAATAATAAACTAATAAAGAACTTAATCTTATTTCACTAATATAGAAAAAACTCTAACCAAATAAACAATCTGATGAGAACCAGTATACTAAAAACATCTGGTTGATATGCCTCTAAAATAAATAGTTTGTATTTACTATTTTTTTTTTTCAAAACAAATTAAGATGAATGTCGTTAAGGTGGCCGACACTTTAGCCGCCGAAGGCATCGAATGCCATCTGGGATACCAGGTAATTATCATTGTATAAATCTCGTGCATTGGTTATCAATCCAATTCAGTTACCGAAGCTGCTAGCAGATATGTCACGCCACGCATTGATCCTGCCGAAGGAGGAGTGGTCACGAATCCAAGACCATTTCGAGAGGGGGAAAGTAGTCCCCGAGGAGGCTATGCAGTTCGCCTATTTGGACTATATGAATAGACTCAATAAGACGTTAACAGCCGAATGGAAGGATAGCGCGGAGGTAAATAAACTCCTTTCGATCGTGTACTTATCACCTTTATTCAAAATATGCTGTACGTACGTTCAGAACCAAAAATCTGTCCAACTATACCAAGCTAACCCTGTTATATTAATTCTTGGTTCTCTAGGAGTCAGATCACCTCAATTTGCGGATTAAGATTTAACCATTGTAGCGTCCCCACTCATTTATTTAAAATTTATGTGGTTAACATTCCTATGTGTGTCTGTCAACCGGAAGTAGGATCGGTTGACTATATATTTTTCCGGTGTACACAAAATTCCCTCTTCCCTTATTTTTTTTCTAAATTATCCTTAAACAAAATTCCATTCCCTACGAATATTTGTTGTTTACTGTTTTCCAATAATCTCAACGTTTTTAAAATTATTTTTAGATAAAATTTTTAGATTCATCGACTTCCATATTTAATAGTCCTATTCATAAATCTAGTGGCAAAGACCATCCCATAAGAGGGTGGAAATGCCAATAAAAGGAAAAAAAAAGTTAAAAGCCTTTAAAATTTGTCACACGTTTACAATGACAGGTTTTAGGTTAGGTTAGATTAGTACTTTTGAACTTGTATATCGCGTAATCGGCTGTGAAAATTGGGGTTCATTGGCAGGACAAATCTCAAAATTTACCTCTTTATATTAAAATTAAAGATTTTTTGATTGTGGTTTTCTTGATGCTAACTAAATCTACAAAATTAGTTTAACAGACAATAAAATTTACCTTCTAAATTAAAAATATCCGATAGAACAAGATGAAACAACACGAGGAGAAATTCTCGACGGCGCTGATAGACGAAAAACGCACGGCATGGAGGAAAGCTGGCGACAGAGTTGCCGAGGCGAACAAAGCCCAAAGAACCTTGGCCGTGGAACGTGCGAGGGAAATGCTCTTCAGACAGTCGGACGACTGTAAATCCTTCCAAAGGTAAGGTTTCGTTTCAGGGGGTACAGTGGTATGTATGAATAAACTTAGGTCAGGTTTCTAATCTTACCTACACATTGGAGTAGACAAATATGACGGACACATTAATACCTAACTGGTCTCTAACATTCAAAATTATTTAGTTTACTAAGGTCTTCTATAGACATATCCATAGGTGCGATGCCTCATGCCTAATACCGAAACTACTTTGACATGAATATCACAAACAAATATACAGTATAAACTTTTTCTCATGAAGATCCTTTTATGAGGTTATTCTACACACCAAATTGAACAATATTTTTTTATAAGTTTTCTTAATTTTGACCATACCAAATAAATAATATCCCAGTAAACGTTTGGTCGTCTCGCCATGAGCAAACTAAACGCCGCGTGAAGGTCAACTTTTTTTTTTAGACATTGAAAAACTTTTAGAACAAAAGTTGATAAGTACCCATACTGTATATAAAGGAATGCACTAAAAACGGTATATAAAAATGCATAGTTAATAAATAAACTCGCTGTAAAGACGTTTTACGAACTTTTTTAGAGCGTTCTACCAAACGAAATCGAACCACTGGGTGGAGTCGCAGAAGAAACTGAACGCTCGCATAAGAGAAGAGAAAAAGGACATAAATGAAAAGTTTGAGAAGCAGCTTCTGGAGGAGTGCGACGCCTGGAAGGAGAATGAGAAGAAGAAGGTCATCAGGAAGCGACTGCTCAACCTGGAAAATAAAGCGGAGCTGATGAAACAGTGAGATGGGAATTACTGTTATTAATCTTTACCTTATAAAAGTAGAAAGTCACCAAATTTCGAGTCACGATGCTTATTCCCTGAACTGTTTAGCATCCAGGTGATAGATGGCAATCAATGATGCGACGTGGATATTTGTAATAAAATTACTACCAATAATCCTCACATTCCAACTTTATAGTATCACATTTTAGCTTCTTTATAAATTTTTTAAAAATGTTTAATTTCGGAACGTCAGGATAATTTAATTTTGATCTAGTTAAGCGACTTGTCAAAGTGAAATAGTTTGGAATCACTTATTTTAAGCTATCTCCATCGGTGAATAGAAAAAAAGCCTAATATGCATTCTGTCTAATATGAATAATAGGACAATGTCCATACGCAATTACTAAAATTATTGAACGATCAAACGATTTGGAAAAGTCAGAATACATCGTTTTACCTCTGTGCCAAGTATTATTTATTTTATTAATTATTCATATACTATCAATTAATATTATAAATAATCAGATAATCTTTTAAAAGCCAAACATTGTTGTTAAGTGGAATGTGTCTTCGTTATTGATCATTTTGATTCTAAACTATTTTTTCAATGTGTCACACGTGTCACGTGTCAAAAAGATCCACTAACATACCATATATTTAGTACGGTTTATGCTTCTTTTCATTAAGTAGTAAAGTCTCCTTTTATTGTTTTATTAAAGTAATTAATTTATTAGCTTGTAAACCAATTCGCTAGCGCATTTTGAGACAAAAAGGCCAAATTAAATCACCATCAATTGCTTTTGTTACATCAAAACTCGATCGTAAAGCCGATACCTAGATTGAAAATTTGCATTTGAGACACCCATTTTAAACTCTCTAATGGTCAATCGTTATAATAACTTATGAGACAGAAAACGGCAAAGGGAATTTACTCGAGCGCTTTTATTTATTTATTTATTTATGTGTCTATGACATCCCCTTAAATCTTCAGAAATGATCTTGGGGCATCTTGTATATACGTGTTTTTATCCGCAGAATCATTGAGAGGAAAGAGAGGTTACAGAAAGAGCACGACGCTATGCACAAAAGCGACGGACTTCTTGATCAAGAAATCCGTAGAGAAATAGATATAGAAAGAAAAAAGATAATGGAAAAGGTTTTATATTAATATTCCGTTTGTATAACCATTGTGCATTAATTAAATACTCCTATACATACGTTGCGCGTGTGCGTGTGCGCATGGTTGCGTGGACAGGTCACGTGATTATTACCCACCTGGATCATCGTAGCGGCAGGGATTGCAGACCTTATCAGTTATGTGAATGATGCATTTTAAAAATATAGTTTTGAGGTGAAAAATTTAAACATCAATACTAAACTAAAATTAAATTAATACACTTTGGTTATTTACAACCTGCGTGTGGCAAGTTGTCAGGAAACCGATTTCAAAACGATTTTGAAAAATATTATTTTAAGTAGTGTCACATCGGACATCCAAATTTTTTTTTATTAAAAAAATAATACTGGTGGATAGCAGCATTTTATATTTTTTTTATTGAATACTTCATTTTATGTAGAGCCTTATATGAAAAGTCCATGAGACAGAATTTCATTGGAGCAATATTGAGATTTACATCACAGAATATCACAAAAAAACGCTACATACAATGGTATACATTTATTCTTTAGTATTTTTGTTTTTTTATTCACATGAATATTATTAAAGACATATAGTTTGCTATGTAACACAATATAAATAAAAATATGAAATGAAACTTAATAAAAAGGTGCATACAAAAAAGATTAACGTTCCTTCTAATTTTTTTTATATATATGGTATTTATTTGAATGATTCAAGGGTTATATATAAATAAATAATAAATATTATGTAGATTACTTAGTTTTTTCTTTTTAGTTAAAATTTTATAAAGAAAAATTTTACATTATGTAATATTTTTTTTATTAAATTTGTTCCCCATTCGTTTACCTGTTTGTTTTGTATTATTATCATCGGAAAATGTAACTTTTTAGTTCTTTCTTTTGACGTTTAGTTGCACTTATACAAAATTGTAATATATGATCAGGTTAAATAAATAATTGTGCGTATCAATCAATTAATATAGATCGTTCTATTGTAGCTAACTTGCTAACTGGCTTGTTTCTGACTCTATGCAAAATATCTAAAGCTAATTATCATAAAGACACGGTATTCTTCTCCTAAGTATGACGCATGGATGGCACAAACCATACGTTAGTAATAATGTGGTCAATACTAGCATATATTGCTGATTTCTATTCTCAGAAGGAAAAGAATCGCGAGTGGTTGGTGAATGCCCTCGACGAAGGAGTGAGAGAGAAGAATCGTAAGAGAGCGACGGACGCAAAAATTTCGGACGTCAACAACCAAATCAACGACATTTACAGAGACTTTCAACATAAATTCGAATGCCTTAAGGATAAGAAGAAAAAGGAGGTTCAGCAAGACTTTCTTAAAATATTATTTTTTAGTGTGAGTTCGTACTCCTTGAATAAAGTTCAACCATTACGATTACCGCGACGGACGTGGTGAACAGCGGTTTGTCATCACCGATTTCTAATGTTGGTAGCTTTCTACGTTCTCATTCTTTTACAGGCCCGTTTGCCAGCCTGAGCCTGAAAATTTACAACTCTGTTAAGTCTACGTACTACTAAGTCCCTTTAGTCATTGGACTACGTTTATGAATGATGCTCAAATATTCTGAGATGTATTTTTAACGTTAATGTACCCGCCTTTCAAATATCGATATAGGTCGCTGGAATTAAATAGATTAGTGGACTGTAAAATAGGATTGTGTGTAATTCTGCAGATGACAGCACTTGCCGTTGGTGGCTTCACGGGAGAGTCGCTGATTGTTTAGACTCTAGGGCCCTGAGGTTAGTAATCCACTCACCTTTTCATGGTTCAATATCGTCTCGCGATTTGTTAGTTTCGAGCACGGCCCAAACTTCTACACATAAAATAAGTACTGCCGACGGAACGGAACGTTAAACTCAATACTTCAGGTAGACGAACGAACGCTGACACTTGTGAATGTTGGTATTGCCAAATCCACACTTTTTTCATTATTTACGAAACAATTAGGGTATTGCTTTCAATTTACTACCCTTCTAAGTTCTGTAATATGTAAATGTTGAATTCTAAATAAATTAATTGAATTATTTATTAATTCATATGTTACCCATCCCTGTTAAGTAAATAAAGCTGGTAAATAAGTTAAATCAAGGTAACAGATCTGTTATAGTAACGGTCTGTAGAATCCGCCTGGGGATTAAAATCTTATAAAAAGAGACTAGGTTAGAAATAAAAAATAAAAATTATTGTCAACATATTTTCTAGGTTATATTGGAGCGCAGAGAGATGCAACATTCGTTGGCCGAGAAGTTAGGTGCTTACAACGATCAGAAGGAGAAAGAATGGCAAGAATACTTGAACAAATTGGTCGAGAAATATAAAAGAAGGTTAGTATTAAAGAATTGCGAGTATAATGCGAAATTACATATATTCCATACCGCATCTTTCGTTTGAGAATTCATCGCATGCATTAGGAAAATCAATAAAATTAGGGCGGTTTATAAGGCTGCTTTTAAGATAACACAAAAAACAAGTTTTTAACCTTTTAATGGGGGTAATTGTTTGCCCTGTTATCGATGAAGATGATGTTTATTAGACTTTATTAATCACTTAAGTTAAAGTAACAATACTTAAACTACGTAGTATATATTGGCAATTAATAATTATACTCGTAATAATAGTGTGACACGGAAGGTGAGCAGAAGTTTTGATGATGGGAGCGCGTTGAAGACTTGGTATAGACGAGATCGCGCCGAAGACTGAAGTTGCCAGGTACCTATTTCGGTCAAGAAAAATTATCGTGTGAAAGTTATTTCTCGAACCGCTTACTGTTTGCTTCTCGTGACGTCAATCAGTGTGCGAACTGCAACTACGCATTTTCGACACAATGTATTTCTGAAATATGAAATGCGAGAAGTAGTCCGATGCCTTTGTCCAGTTGTTAATTAAATTTCTACAGAAATTTACAGTGTGCGAATCGTCTAATAAACGATTTCGTACGGCACTGAGTTTGTACTGGCTTGTAATTAGGCACTATTTGCAAACTTACACAAGTTATACCATTTAATTTTGAGGATAAACAAATGCAATAAAAGAAAGGGATAAAGCGCCTCCTTTTGCCTTGTTGAACGCCTTCGATGACTTTCGAGGACATAACTTTCGATGTTGTGAATTATGTTCCATTTCAAGTGCCATATGCTATGGATTCAATATTTTAACGAAGTAAAAACTTTCCTCTGAAGAGAAATGTGGTGAAGAGGGGATTTAGATGTTCGGTTAGATATTTCATGGAAATTCGCTCCGTGCGCCCTCATCTGGGGTTGAATGTGCGTGTTAAAGTTTTACTTTAATACCATCTCCTTTAGTTAATTAAATAACTAGTGGAGATGGTAAAACACAACATACGCGTTTTGTCAACGTAGGGTCAATTCTCATCTCCTTTGGAATCATTATATTTTTAGTAGTAGGTATTATATTTCTCGGTGATACACTTCGTTAATTAGGTGGAAAATCACGCATACTGGCAACACTGTTTTATGTTTTTTATTTTCGATATTTTTATCCAATAGACATTGTATATGAAAATTCTAATTTTAGAACAAGAAATAACCCCAAATATACAGACAATTTAAACAGAATATTACAACAAAACGCAACCAAACGATAAACATTGAAGTGGTTGAAATATTACCTTTAATGATCCTAAATACGTAAAACAACTTTAAAAATACCTTGAAATTATTAAAGAATTAAATAGATTTAATAAAGCGTATTTTAAAATGTTAAACTTATCTTTAATTTATTTCCATAGGAGCGACAAGGAAGCACGGAAAGATCCTCTGAAGGTAGCAGCATTCAGGGCAGAGAGACGAGAGATCGAGGCTGACTTCATGAAGCCCTTGGAAGAGCAGTGGCGAGTGAAAGAGAGGAAGGTATTTCCACTGTCATCCGGCTTCAAATGGGGATTCTATTTGGAACTTTTGTACTAGGAAGTTGAAAGTTTTGGCAACAGAGATATATGGACATTCCTGTAGATATAGTAGCTGTTAAACATGTTGTTATGCCTACAGTTCGATTTTGATTAAAGTTTGTATCATCTATAATATACTTCGGTTGAACCTACTAAAATTCAGCAGCCATATCAAATTATATTTTACTTAACTTTTCGGTTAGCTCGGAGCTCGATATTTTTTTGAGTGTGTAATACTCACGATACTAGTTACTAAGTTATACATAAAATATAAGCAAGTTTTTTCAACAGCTGTCGAATTCAAAGATTCCTCGTATTTTAAGGAAAGGAAAGTGGCTCTCACGAACTGGGAGATGGCCAACAACCTGAAGAACGAAGAGTTGTTCGCGCAGCTGACGAAAGACTTCGAGAAGGACAGGAAGGCGAAACAGCAGCTGCACTGGGATAGCTTCACCGAGCAAGTCGATTTCAAGGTACGTCGGTTCCATTTAATTCGGTATGGATTCAGTATAATGCTTACACTTAGATGCGACAAACCAGCTTCGAAGCGCGTGTTTTTTTTTTTAATTTTACCGGCTGCGCTCATATTTTAAGAAAATAAATAATTCCCACAATAAACGATGGCTCACCGAATGAAAACGAGTAGGAACTAAAAATTGCTTTCACATATTTACTTTAAACGTCCCGTAAAAATAACAGGATATTCGATTTTTCGGCAAACCGAATTCGATTCGTTTTTTCAATTATATTAATTTAATTATTAGATTACAATATACAATTTCCTGGTAATTTAGTAACACTTCCTCTCAAACAAAAAAAAAGTTTTTTTTAAAACTAAAACACAATTTCTTATAAGGACCCATGAAACGTGAACTCAGCACACTAGGTAGTGTCGAGGATGCTGGTACCATATTTACCGAACTAGATATAAACATATGTTCTAAGGTAAACTTTACTTCCTTAGGCGTCGTGCATAAAGTATCCGAGCGTAGAAGTTATATAATAATATCTAGATAATACATTTAATTGGCAAACATTTTTATTTATTTATTTATTTATGAATCGATCTCCAGTGTATTTTTTTTTCTCGTGGAATCACATCTTCGATAAGCCCTATGCGAATTTCTCAGAAACAAATAAGATACAAACACGATCAGTCCATTGGGGTTAGTCTGAAGCTGACTCGCCGATCGCTCGCTGTCAGTTTAACGTTTGTTTAATGCATTATTGCATTAGACAAACGTCAAACTAACAGCGAGCAAGTGGCGAGTCGGTTTAGGACTAGCCCCATATGCCTACAGCACGAGGAACCAAGCAAATTTTATTCTGCTGGTATCATCGTCAAGTCGTACATCTTAATTTTATAACACACCAGTTTACATAGTGGAGGACACATATTTAACAATAGAATATATATGTATGCCGTGATAATATAAAAACATTAAAATTTATATCTTTTCAAAAAAGGCATAAAAACATATTGATTAAAAATAATACAGCTATATGACCTTAAAAAAAATAAAGCATAACTTCTACTCTGTCAATAATTCTAATTAGGTGATACTATGAGATTAGTTGAATGTTTCCCGTTTCAATTTGCAGAAGAAGAAAAAAGAACAGGTCGAGGCGGAGTGGAAGTCGTACGTGGACGGACGCCAGACCCTCGCCGAGGCCCAACTCAAGGAACTCCTCGACTACGCCTTCGAGGTCGTCTGCGAATGCAAAGCCAGTGACAGGACCACGCTTCCTCTCATGAAATTCATCTCAGTGAGCACCTCCGGGTTTACGCTTTTTGTCATTATGAAACGTTCACGTTATGTAGGTAATACTACAAAATACATTAAATGGTTTAAAAAAAAATATTCGTATTTAAATAACTATGAGATTAATTGGAATACACGTTCACTTGTCATTGACTACATCATCCAGTATACAGTGCCCAAAGATTATTCACAATAAATAAATATTACGATTTTTAAGTATATCAAAATTCTTTGTGATTTCTGAGAAAAAATGTACATTTATTGTGATAATATTAAACCTGAAAACAAAGACATCAGACACATGACGACTTATGTCATCTTTAATTTATTCTGCCTATACCGTTTACTGTTTGCTTATTTATAATTACAGAATTTTAAGAGGAAGAACGGCTACGTCCCCCTGCCGCCACTTCCCTCGAAGGAAATGTCGCACTTTCCGGGGTACGAGAGGCCTCCAGACAGACGCTGGTACGGCATGGACAGGGATTGCCTTGCTGGCGAAATGCGGCGCGCTCGTCCAGCGGAAGTGCGAGAGAAAGAGAAACCTACGCCCCCGCACCTTCCGGCCGCGGCGATGGACAGCAACGATCCCAGGAACGGACTCCAGAAGGCTGTTACCTGTGTCGCTGGACCAGGTGACGTTGGTTGCGAGTGTGAGAACATCCTCAATTAAAATATCACACTCAATCACACTCAAACACGCGTATCACGACCCCTCTACAATGTAATTGTATCGACTAAATTTCATGATATTTTTCAAACACGCGTAGGCCAATCACACCACCTACGATATTTAGGCAGATTTAGTGCCTCTTAATTGATAAATAGTTAAAAATGTCATTTGAGCCTCATTTAATAATCCATTCGATTACCAAAATATACTTCCTATAAATTATTATTTAGATGTGCATTTATTTCCAGTCTATAAATGCATTAAAAGTACCTACATAGATTGTGAAGTTGTAAATATTTTTGAATTTGTTATTTTCATGACTTTTTTTGTGTCTGATTTTTTTTATGGGTTCTAACGCTGTTCATTAAAAAATGTTTTGTAAAAGAATAAAGCTTTGTGTTTATTGTTTCAAGTGATTTTATTTCGTTTATTTCGAAGAAAATTCAGATGACTTTTGATAATAGCAATTTTGGGAGATTCTCATGCTATCAGGGAATTAATTTCACAGCATAGCCGCACAAATAGTGAAGTAAAAAACACATTATTTATCTGTTTAAATAAAAAAAAATCAGAAAATAAAAATAAAAATAAAAGAAAATAAAATATATTAAATAAGATTAGTATGTATGTGATTTATTTGTATTATGGGTATAGTTAGATGGATGGCAAAGGTTAGATAATTTAAAGAACTGCTGACTAAATAATAGAAAGGAAATGTTTTACGCATTTATTAGAATTCTTTGAATCCACAGCGCCGACCACTATTTTATAGGGCGAAGTCACGAGATAAAGTGTAGGTCGTAGAACCGGATAATGGTATAGTTAATGGCATACCAATGGTAAATAAAAAGCGAAGAGAAAAAGGAGATAGAGAAAAGGGGCTGAATGAAAGAAAATAGGTATGTTTTAAAAGTTCCTAGGTGGCCGGTAGCAGGCTTTGAGTGGTTTTTTTGAAGGGTATGACCACTCAGTGAACATATGAAACGTGCAAACCTTAAATTTGCAATCTGACAAAATTTGTGATTTTATTACAGTAAAAAATTAAAAATTGACATTGTTAATCTTAAAGGTAATTATTGAGATAAGTAATTGTGTATTAGCCATTTTAGCATAAGCATTTATTGTTTATCGATCGCTATTAGATATTTTATCGTGTCGTTGTAGAAACTAAATTTGGGGAACGGCATATTGGCTTGTACTCTATATGTGGCCGTGTGTATAATTAAATGCCTCTTTCTTCAACCTAAGCCCTACCCCATTCTATAGTATAATCATGATAAATTACCCCTTTGATGAAAATAACTATCGGCCCCGCCTTACGGTAGCGCCCACCAAAAATTACATCTCCGCCCTCCGGCAAGTCGGTGCTAAAATTCGCCACCAGCGGCGCACGGAAGAGAGCTAACCAGCCCCTCTTCTGTGCCAGCGGTGCGGTGAGCATATCTCTCCGCCGCCAACGGCCGTCACCAGGTTTCACGCTTCGCTCACAGGCGGTAGTGAGCCAATGAATATAATCGGCCACCGAAATCATCACTGCACACACGCCGTTTTAAACAGAAGCGACTTTAGCATCCTTGCTTTAAACTTAAAGAAAATATAAGATTCCCTGAAAACATTCTTGCCGTATTTTCTCTCACATAGTTTTTTAAATGATACATTTTACTAATACAATATGTAACAAACTTGTGAACTTAAAGTTATCAGTATCTTTTTCAGACGTCATTTTGGGCATGTTCAGAATCACCCCTAAAAGGATACTGCTGAGATTAAATTCACCCTGTATTTACAACATCAAAAATAATTTATATTGGAGCAGATATAGGTGCTATGCAGTATTCAAAAGCTAGGTTACCTTTTGAATACTGCATAGCACCGTACACACAACCTAAATAAACTAGCAGATATCTTAGCCTTACAATAGACATTTCACCTAGTAAGTAAGAAGCGTAATTCATATAAGTAATTGTAGTTGCAAAAAGTTACTAAATTTAATTCAGTACATACATACATACATACATATACATACATACATATATACACATACATATGTATGTATGTATGTAAATAAATAAATAAAATGAAACAAAATCCCCTCACAATAGTCTTACTACTCACGATCTACTATGTATAAATATAATATTTTTTTTAGGCTATAAATACGAAAAGAGTTCAAAATAATATTTAGGAAAAGAAAAGAAAATTATTAAAACGCGACAACTAGAAAATAAAATAATAAAATAAAAGCGTAAGTACCGCACAGATCCTAGCCTATCTATTTAAGTGAGTTTTATTTTATTTTAACTTATACCGCGAGAGTAATTATATTACATAAGATGGAACTTTAACTATTTATTTATTTATTTCTTAAAAGAATTAGATTATTATCGTGTAAGATGGAGATTGTGGTAGTCTAGTGGTTAAGGTATTGGACTATTAGCCCAAAGGTCGCGGGTTCGAATCTGCACATGCTCATACCATTTTTAACGTTTCATTACCACCATCTCCCCTGATATTGTATATGTATAAGTAATAAAATAATTGTATATGATTTAGATCATAGCGTATATTTAAAGAAAATATATATTATAGGTACATTAAATAGAGTATGAGAAAAGTGTCAACAATTGTGAGATAAGTAAGTTTGAATGAAGTGTGGAGTGGAGTGATAAGTAATATAGGTATTTAATAATCTCAGAAAGAAAAGGTGGCATATAGTTCTAATCAATATCACAGACAGCCTTAATAAATTGGTTACGGCTAAGATGGAATAAATCAATGCTTTGGATCTTTTTATTATAAGTATCCTGAATTCTTTTAAGCACGGGATTCTGTGCGTAACTTGACTTACATTTAGGCCATTGAAACGGGTAAGGAGTGCGTGAGAAACGAGAAGAAATTTCACACAGTAAGAATGGAGAGAGCACGTTATTTTACATAAAAGTCATATCACTAATTGTCCGTCAGTTTTCAAGTGAGAAGTTCAAGCTATGACAGTATGCATACACAGGTTTTTTCTCTTGCATCTAGACTTAAAGAAGTTAAATAACAGATATCATTCAAACAGCGACTGTTTAATTGATCCTAATAGAAATGACACTGATATTCTGATTAATTATATCCCCGAATAATTTATTGTATCCTAATTCTTACCTTATTGTATTTGTTCTATGATCTGGAGAGTAATTCTTGGAAGCAATCCAACAATTTAGTATGCCGAATCAAGAGTTTTTAGTTCGGTTTTGCATGCAAAACCCTCTTCTATGTATATATGTCAATTTATAGTATATATTGTTTTTATTTTATCTATTTTTAAGCCCAATTACCTACCTTGGTACGAGCAATGCCCAGTTAGGTATGGCTATGTAATTCATTATTGTAAGAAACATCTAAAAAACCTATATAAAATTCTAAAAAAAAAAAATTGAGCGAGATGAATACTTTTTTTGTGTTAATTCGATTTGTACTGGCATGACAATTCCAAATTCTGTTCGAATGTTAATTGTCTTTACTGGGTACACTTTTGTCCGTCAACCGCGTGGGGTTATAGTTCGCGAGAAGAATTTCTAAAACGGTCTCAGACGACGAAAAATTCCGAAATATGATACCAAATCGAAAACATTACACTTATATTTAAGGTCTATACCATTCACCAGTACGTAGGACGGTTTGTAAGTTTTTTTTTGTTACAAAATGATCGTGTGTTTACGGAACAGGTATGTGTAAAATATTAGATTAGGTGTGTAAGATCATTTATTAGTTTTACTATTCGGGTCTATCCGGCCAGGCGACTTTTGCCCACTACGACGATATTTACGGTTATTTTCTTCAAGTAACACGACCGACTAAGCGTGCAGAAAATTTTCATCGCAAAGACAATAATACAGTAATAAGCCACGTTTGGAATTTATTTATTTATTTATTTATCTTTATTGGAGAAACCAACAATTTTACACAGTACATATAAAATAAAAAAAATACATTTGATGAATCGATAAAAAACTATGTAAAACTAAAAATAGGTTTCTACTAATAAAAAGTATTAAAGTTAATAACAAAAATAACAAAACCATTTTATATCAAAATATATACATATCTTATACACGAATTTAGAACAGTTAATTCTTACACAAAAGATCGTTGCTGAACACTTTAAATTGCGATTTATTCAGAGTCAATTTATCAAAGCAGTTAACAGTTTCATTAAAATAACTTTGCATCCGTGGTATCGGCGAATGTAGAGCGTTATTTGAGGAGCATGAGGGTACTTTAAAGACATTGTAATGACGGGTGCGAATGCCTAACTGTGTCTCTACAGAGATCAGCGACCAACCAAATGAACAAAAGGAAACAAAAAAGCAAACAAAAGGAAAATGTGAGGGTCCTTTTATAAAAGAAAAAAAAAGTTTTATTTATTTCGTACAATCGAAACGCGATTCGGAGGTTCGTCGATGAATCCGGTGATGGGTTCTCGGTTAAGAGTCGGTTATTAATTTCGATTCATTTAGACTCTTTCTCTATGACTGGCATTTGGAAACCATTGGATATTTAATCATAAAAAAATATGAACAAATACAACGAATGAAATACAATGTCTTTAACATAGTAAAAGTAGATTTTTAAAATTCAATGCTATTTCTGATAAATTTAATAAATTATAAACTGCTAATAGTTCTTTTTAGTTTAATTTCTCTCCTTTAAAAGACATTAGGCTCTTAGTAAAATAGTGATTGAAAGGCAAATGAAGGATCTAAAATATAAAAAAGTTTAATTTTTAAATTTCCATATTATGAAGTTGTAATTAAATTAAACCAACACTTGCTTACTTACCGCGCAATGAGCAAAACCTGACGCCTTATAAAAATAGAGCACCGAATTTTAAAGTCGACTCAATATAAGCTGCGCAAAAAAAAAATGTGGAATTAAACCCTCGTGCGAACTTTTCAGTGATTGATCCCAGTAGAGTAGGCATCCATCAGTTGAAAACGACTAAAAGCGGGGAATCGGTAACAGTTACCAAAAATATTGATATTCTAATTATAAAAGAATTTATCATTAGTTAGAGAAAACCACGAATAGCAATGCCCTGCATACGATAAATAAATAACTAAAATACTAGTTCAAACCTTTTTAATTTTTTACCCAAGAGGAAAAGGGAAATTCCATAAGGGAAATAGTATTAAGTACAAAATGATAGATACGTGTATGTGTTAACTGTACCTGAGTGAAATTTGATCAATGAGCGTTATAATTATTGTAAGTAATCATTTTATATTGGAAACTTTACCGGCGCAGACAGCATTAGCATGAGAATGACATGAATGTCAATTCATGTCATTCTTAACAGAACAAAAGAATTGACAGATCGTGACAGTATAATGTTTCTTGTTTCTTTCAGCAAAATCTAATGCAAATTTAATTTGAATTCAAAATGGTGAGGGAAGAGCCTTATGTCATCAAAGCGGTCGATTGGGATCGAATACAGAGGCAGTCGTGCATTAACCCCCAACCGCTACCCATCGATAAGCCTTGCACTGAATACAACGATAAACAATTGGACACAACATGCGTTGAAAAGGTAAGCAAATGCGTCTAGTATGTTGGATAGTCCAGTGGATAAGACGTTTGACTATTGACCCAAAGATCGGGTTTTGAATCCGCACATGGTCATACCATTTTTAACCCTTCATTACCACCATCTCAAACTCTAGGACAAGCACATTTGACCTAGTTGAATAGGTCAAAATAATTGTGTACGACCCAGGTTATACACAAATATTTAAAAATATATTATGAATATGTATGTATTTATAACAATAAAGGCTCTATACAGATTGTCCCGAGACCGTTTCTGACAAAAAAAAAAACAGCTAACATAAACAATATAAGTATAAATAAAATAATAAATGTTCAAATGTAAATATTAATTGAACATAAATAATGTTAGTATTAGTATTCTCGACCACCACACATATATTATATACACCATTCACATTAACACTCTTTTACATTCCACACTACATATAACACATATAAATACACTACATATAAATATAGACGCTTATAGTTCGTTCTGTTAAACATATATGCTGAATTGGTTTATGTAACTATTATTATGTATAGCTGTAAGCATTTCTTAGAATTAAATAAAATAAAATAAAATTAATGGCCCTGCGATTTGTAAAGACGACATATAAAAAAATCATCGTGGTTTCTGTGAAAAAAATATGTTACCATTACGTGATAATATTAAACCGTTGTTGTAATACGATCACCGGCTGATCGTCCCATAGCGACGCCGAGTCATTGACCGTGCTCCAGTAAAGGCTATGAATATCCAAGAAATTTTTCCACGACTTAAGTAAAATAATAAATTTGGAAATGAATCATTTTCGCATTTTTTATATATAATTTCTTACTCGTAATAGGGAACAACCTATAAAGTCTTCGGGAATGGTCTCGGGACAACCTGTATAAAAATGTCAAAAAAAGTAACAAAGTATTTAAATTAAACAAAACGGTTAATAACGGTTAACGGTTAATAGGGCGGGCGAAAATAAACTTGAGAATATTATTTGTTTTTGTTACTAGTTATATTTTTTTGTTATCTTTATTAGCTTTCATCTTTAAGAATTATAAACCCCTTCGTTCTGTTCTCTGTGCTGGGTTTATATGTTTAGCATGTGTGTTAGTGTGTACTAACCCTTAGTGAGGGTTAGGCAGTTTAGCCGCATCCTAACCGATTACGAGGTTATATAAGGCTCCTTACCCTATCTTCTCGGGCACAGCCGTACTCAGTATTATAATAAACGTATAGTCTCGTCGATAGCTAATTATCGTCTCGGGGGCAAGGATATCACAGCATGGTGGGTTTAGTAATATATATTTATTTTCCCGCAACAGAACCCCGCTACCCTCGCGGCATACCGCAAAAGCCCCGTCGCCAAAAGACCATGCTCCGGCCCATCTTCCAGGGCCGGCGGAGCGAGGGCGCTTCGACCCAAACCGCCCATGAAGTCTTACCCGACGAAAAAGAAAATCTCAACTGATTGCCTCATAGAAATCGAAAGGGATAACTACAGGGACTTTGTGACGTTAGTATGTTAGAGAACTCTTCCATTACAACAGTCGAACTCAATTAAGTATACCGATCGGTATACTCAACAAGAGTGGCTGGGGTACTATGGGAAAAATACAGATTGATCAAACAATTCCGTTTTGTATATTAAGAAAGTTTTTTCCTAGATATAGGATACGAAGTAAGGTATGCCGAGTACAGAAGCCTCTAGTGGTCTGGACCCAAAAGCCAAGGTGATATCTAATGGTGAACAGCTGGGTTAGCTGGTAAAGATAGTCTTACGGCGATAAGCGCTCGCAATTTTTGTATCGTAGTTATGTGTGTAATAATGATAGCATATCTCAATACGTTTACAAGCACAAGACGTCACAAAAAATTGATATATTATTAAAATTAAAAATAATTTTTTGTGATCGTAATAATATTTACTCGTTTTTTTGCTACGAACCAAAAATATTTAAGAATATTTTCAACGCATCTTTCGTATAATTTTACACTAAATTATTATTGTTATACATTCAAATTATTGACCATGAGATAAACTATTGATAATTTTACCTACTCGCAAATTAATTATTTTATTTATCCATGTAATTACATACTAATACAAGCTGAATACCGCCTCAGAATCAAAAAATATTGTGTTAACTTATTAGCTGAATTAAATTCAGTGTTTTATTAAGAATACTCAAAATGAATTAAGTTCAATAAATGTACTACAAAAATCAAATTGATATGTATTTTAATTATCGATGCGATAATTAAAACAAATGTGATACAAACAAACTTCGAAGGCAACTTACCGTTTGAAAATAGAATTCCACAGAATACAAAGCCATTCCATACAAAATGTATTAGAAAATGTATCAGAAAATGAATTTTCTTTGTAATTTTTTTTCGCGGATTTTCCCGATATTTTAATAATTATTCTGCTATTCTGGCGGAGACAAATCCAATAATTCAAAGATTATAAAAATCGGTCTAGCCGTTCTTGAGTTATAAATCTGTAACCTAACCCGACTTTCTTTTATATATATAGATATTATATACATAACCCCTTTTTATTGCAGTTTAATCATAAACCATTGTCGTGAAAATATTTTATAGTGCCAGTAGCGTACCGGTGCTAACTTCACCGGTACGCTACTGCGTTTGAACTACTCGTAAATGGCATAGACAACTAGTTATACGCTATCTACGTCTAGAGAACAACTTGATATACGCTCTCTACGTTTAGAGAACAACTTATACGCTACCTACCTTTATAAAACAACTTATTTCGAAGTTTCCTTGGATTCATATTATAGATAAGGAAGAGACATTGACATCGCTGGTTTGGTGTTTGCGGCCTGAACGAATAACTAGTATTCACATTTTGTTTTGTTTTTAACACAGTAAGTACACTTATTCATAGACCCAAGCCATACTAAAGCTGCTGGTAACGATTACTGCAACGATGCCTTCCCAGCTTCCAACAATCCAAAGGTGGATCGTCAAGTTTATTCACATGAATTCGTGCGTAATACTTTCACTTCACTTTCACAATTATATGAGCCGTCCCTCCACCAATGTTATTTTTCATCCTGTATACAGGTTGTATATTCACTTTATTCAAAAGGATATCAGTGAATAAAAATACATCCTGTGCCATGTTGTGAAATACATGTGTGTCTGTGGTTGTATCTGGGTTTTTATTTTCCAGCGCGCTGAGGAACGCCGAAATGATAGCGTGGAACAACGAAGTGCAGAAACAGAAGCTGGAGACGAAGAAACAGCTGCTGCAGCAGGAGAGGGACTTCGGCGCGCAGCTGGCGATCGAGCAGAGCAGGTGGATCGCAGATGAGGGCGTCAGGGCGCAGTGGGTGCGGAGCAGGAACCAGCAGCACGTGGCTGATGTCACCGTGCAGTGAGTTTTCTTATTGGAACTCGACCGCCGGTCGTTCGTTCAGATGGCGAGGGTTCCGTACCAAATATTTTGCCTACAATTATATTCTTGGTCGAAATATAAATCTACCTGTTTTTATTGAATGGATTACCTATGTTTACTAGTGGTCAAAAAAGCTGCGAGCGTGTACAAATACGCTATTGGCCTGTGTTATTTGCCTTAATTCCCTGCAATATCTAAGAAATATAAAATTTAATGTTGATAATAAAACAAAATTACAGCTTGTGTTTGTATTTATTTTTTGATACAATTTGTTGTCAATTTCAATTATTCTATGTAAAAATTAAACTTGATATTTATAGAAGTATAAAACGGCATTAATAATTATTTTTACTTAACATTACCACATTGAAATTGACAGACGGATTAAAACGGAGCATTTGAAATCACACAAAATTCACAGTTTGAAACTCATTCTGTCAATCAGCTGTCAGTATTATGAATGTTTTATTTTGCTTAATTTAATGTATTTGTAACACATATAATAGATAAATTTTACATTTCAGCACTACTTCTCCGTATAAACTTTAACTATGCCAAATCTCACACTCCTCCGTGCGCCCAAAATGCTTAAAAAGGGGTACAAAGTTTTCCTATATTTAAGCAGGTTTGACTTAAGCAGGTTTGACTCGCGATCGCTCGATCACTACTTAATGTAATACTTTCTTTGGATAGTTATTGCTAATGATTAGCATAATGATTACTTTATAATTTCACGCTGAACAAAGATTTGAACAAAATATTTTTTTTATAATTTCAGAATGAACGAAAAGGCAGCTGAGAAAAAATTAGAAATTGATCGCGAAATAGCAAAGGCAGTAAATTATAGAAAAGCCGTAGAAATCGAAGATTTTCGAATTAGAGAGGAAACTGCTAAAAAGGTGAAATTTTAAATATTTTCTTGTTTATGAAGATGCAGGTTTCTTTCGCTTTTTATAATTCGTCTGTAATTATAATACCTTGTGGCCATCGTCCATACAGGGTGTGACTCCATTATTTATATGAAAAAATTCGAAAACAATTCAACACCAAAGTTATTTATTTTTTCACTGAGATGCTGTAAATTACCAGTATGTCGATGCGACGTTTCTCGATGCTAAAAGGTAACCTTGACCACGTTACCCCTAAGGGCATTGACCTAGCAATGAATAGTGGCCGATAGTCGGAAAAAGTCAATCCTGCTTCCCATTATCCTACCGACCGTTTGTGACGACGTAGCGTCAGCTGTCGTACCTATTACAAGAACAGATTAATATTATCAGGTAAATTTCTCCAAAAATAGTGCACACAAACACATATACAGCTTGTATTTGTATTTATTTTTTATTTATTACACTTTTTTTATACAATTCGTCCTCAGTTTTAATTTGTTCATGTAAAAATATGACTTGACATTCATAGAAGTATAAGATGGCATTAATAATTGTTTTTGCTTTATTTCATATAAACTTTAACTATTCCAAATTTCATACGCCACCGTACGCGCAATATGTTTAAAAAGTGGTACAAAGGATGCTCAGTTAATGTTTGTTTTTGATTTAGAAGACTATGCTTGTAATTAATTATCTTTATCTACAAGGAAACATTCTCAGAATTAAATATGTGGTGCTAAATTTTGAGTTGTACTTCTAAATGTTGTTGGCCCACGTAATACCATTTCCTAAATTTCCCGCGATCAGGTTGCAGAGCAAAAGAGGCTGATCCACGATACCCTCACGCGCGAGATTCAGAACAAGAGGGTCAGGCAGGCGGTCGAGAAGGAGAAGGAGAAGCTGGAGCTTCAGATCAACCGACTCTACAATGACTTCTGCCATCGGAAGGAGAGCCTCCTGAAAGAGGTGATATTTAAATGTATCTAACCGCCTGTCTGCGTCTGTCAGATTGCAGAATTCAATTACGGCGGTCTTCCATCTGTATCTGTCAGATTGCAGAATTCAATTACGGCGGTCTTCCATCTGCTTCTGTCAGATTGCAGAATTCAATTACGGCGGTCTTCCATCTGTATCTGTCAGATTGCAGAATTCAATTACGGCGGTCTTCCATCTGCGTCTGTCAGATTGCAGAATTCAATTACGGCGGTCTTCCATCTGCGTCTGTTAGATTGCAGAATTCAATTACGGCGTTCTTCCATCTGTATCTGTCAGATTGCAGAATTCATTGATGCTTGTAATACAATATTTCTGTTCCACATAACCGTTCGACTCTTGGCAGACGTCATTTTTATTATACCTATAGAAACATATTCAATTATCGGAGCGATCATTTAAAACTCCTAATTAGGACTGTTTTTGAATATGAGACTAGCATATTTTGTTTTTCCTCGGCTTTTTTATTAGTTAAAACTGCACATAAAAATATCTAATTACGAAAGATAACAGCTGTTATATTCGTTACATATTTTTTGCATATTTTTTATATACTATATTACAATAAATATTAGTAAATTAGTAAAAACGTAGAATTAACAATGCAATTTTGACATGTAACAGGTACTTAACAAAAACCACTTCAACAACAGCTTTCTGAGTCAACACCACAAACGACTTCAGGAAATCAACCAAGCAAAGCAACACGAATACCAGACAATTATGTCTGGTATTGTTGAAAAATTCCAGAGACTGTGAGTGACATAATGTTATATTTTTATGTTTAAAAGTATTATTTATTTTATTTCCTTAATTAGCCACATAAATTCTTTTACAAAATATAAAAAGTAAACCATGGCCATTTATAGCTAACACTGTATCGAAAATAAAAATGATTTATAATATAGGTGCCTGCAAAATATATATATTCGAATATAAAATACGTTAATGCACTTTCAATATAAAATTATTTATATTTCAATATAAATTCTTGAAGAATGTTCAAATTGAACTATTCTTTTTGAACTATTGAACCATAAATTAATTGTACTGTTGAATAACTGTTAAATAAATATGTCACAATTTTAATTTTATTTGCAATGCAACTGACAACTTAATATAATTATGGTTAAATTTTCGATTGTCGAATTGTATAATTTTCGATTGTCGAATTGTATAATTTTCGATTGTCGAATTTGCTTACAAAGTTTTTATTAAATAAAATAAGGTACCGGCAACATGTTTAGTTTTACACTAAATATTAAAAAAAAAATAATTTCCAAATAAATAAAATCGAGTACCTGGGTACCAGTCATGTTGACCTATTTGATAAGGTCTGTGACCTTTCTATCTACGTAAGAGTTACCTGTTCTAAGAAAGGTTATTTATAAAGTGTTACAGTGTATTAAGTGTTATATAAGACTGCGCAATAACCTGCGAAAAATAATAAAAATTAATTTTAAGCACAAATATACACATCGATATAAACATGCAACACACACACACACACTAACGATGCAAATAAATGAACGCATCTTAAACTTCTACCCGTTAAACAATATACTTTTTAAATATATAAATAAATATTGTTAGTGTATAAACGTTGGGCATAAAGATATTATAGTATGAAGTACCTAAGTACACATTTTTTTTTATTTGAACCATTTAATGAATTAATTAATTTCTTTTCATTTATTAATTTAAAGGAAGGAATACCTAAATTATAGTAACATTCATCGTTTTTATTCAGAAATCGGTAATTGGAAAATATTAGCCATAATTCCTTGTTACCTCTGGCAACAATTTAAGGATAGTTGTTAACATTGTACTTATTTATAAATAGGAAAAACACGGAGCAAAATCTTCTCGAAGAACAGATAGAGAGGCCTAAAAACTTCTGCTATGAATATCTGACTGCCAAGAAGTTTAACTTGAACCAGGATAAAATGGATCTGGTCGACGTTCTGAACGACGCCGAGATGGCTAAGGATATTGCGTTGGAGGAGGCTGACGAACGGCGACGGAACATGATGGAGTCAAGATCCAACGTGAAAACTGGAGAGCATGTAATTGTAAATCATATTATGTAATCAGTAAACAGTAACAAAAATAGATGGAGAAATACATTATTGACCTGAGCCAGAACAGATTTTTATCAGTAAAGTAATAATGTGTAGGTATTAGTATAAGACTTAACCATGTGAATGTGAAATAAAAACGTATAGATCTATACGCGTTGAACCTCACTTACACACAGATAAGTATGACACGAAGTCATTAGCTATATATTCTCACGCAGTCTCTAAATGCATAAAGATTGATAGCGAAGCCAGGCTGAAAATGATTGGGTACCAGGTCTAAACGGATAAAAAACTGATAGAGTGCAACTTTTCGCACATTTTTTTTGTCGAATACTTCAAACGTTCGTAACAGGTTACGTAGAAAGCAATTCTACGTCGAAATTACTGTTTTTAATATCATGATAAACCCTATTAACATTCTGTACAATGTTTCAGAGTACCCCCTAATTCTGACTAGCGTTTCGCCTGAAACGGTGAAGAAAGAAGTAAAAATGCCGAATTAACCAGCATGATAAAGTAATTAATAGTCCACGTTCATTCTGGGAGGATAATAAATCATTGAAAGATTTATCTAAATCGCACAGATGATACTGACAACATCCAAATGCACTTTTATTCACGATTCTAAAATTCTTTTTTTATTCAGTAAAACAATATAAATTACTGTAGATGCTCGGGTGTTTTAATATATGAATGGGTTTTATTTCAATATTTTGAATGCTTCCTATTTAGCGATGCCTAAAAAACGATGTGGACGCAGTTCGCTGCAAGTTGCAAACAGAGAGAGAAATCCTCGATGAGATGAAACAAAAGCAGTTCTTGGAATATGCCAACAGAACCATCAAAGACTCCAAGATCACCAGCAGTCCGACTTACCCAATCGAAAGATTCATCGAGGTAAGATCCATATGGGCGAGTTTGTATCAGTAACGTCGTCTGTTACCCGGCAAGGGTTCTCGCACTTTAACATTAGACACAAGGGAGACAAAAGATAACGCCATCTCGCTAAGAGTATGTATAGTCGATTCGTATTTGAGCTATTTAGAAAAATACATTAATTCGATTTTGTGGACAAGAGAGTCGTTTTTGTAATAACTATTAATATAGCGTGCAAATATTGCTTAATAAGCGTTAAATCAGACCATTCAAAGTCGTCATAGGCATTTCCCTTAAAAACAACTCTTTATTGACTATGTTTTATATACGAGTATAATACAAACATTGTTCAAACGAATAATATTAAATTTGCCTAAAAAAATAGTTTACATAAAACGACCTGGCCCATAAACACAAAACAAGATCGCAAAATAATTGTCTAGCTAGAGGCCTGAATATGCAGACAACTTTTGGGCAACGAGAATATGTATGACTCAAAATGCATAATTTACTTTCCTCATTACCCAAAAGAGGTAAAAAAAAACTCAGACATTATCTAAAAAACGAAATAATTCTCTAATAGAAATGGGTAGACACAAATTAGACAAATTTATTAAACATACTGTGTTTAAAAATATTTAGTAATTTTAAAACAATACAAAACAATTTCGTCTTCACATTCTTAGCTATGATTTTTATGTGTATATACTTAGCTTTATTATGTATATATTTTATTTTATATATTTACATGTGTGTATGTATAATTATAATATGCACGTATTTAAAATTGTATTATTTATATATTAGGATACAATTGACGGTTTACAAAATATTTTTTTTAGCATGATGAATATACTGTCTTCTTTAGTATAAAAAATATACTAAGAATATGGGGGTCAGTGCCGCCCACGCACCTTTTGAATGCTTCAAAGCTAATAAAGTTTTTCACAATTTTTCAGAAATACTGTAACGATAAGATCTACCAGCCGACCAACAATACGATTGGCCACAGTCAGCGACGGCTCTTGGGCTGTCGCAATGACATGCCCTGCGTTCTACCCGGTATCATACCCAGCGGAAGGGCCGAAGTACCCGGTTGGAGACATTCCAAGCGATAGATTTTTAGATACCATATTCCGTTGATGATACAAGCAAACTGTCATAGTGCATTTTTATAGTAACCTGTGTATATTTCTTTTTAAACCAAGTATATCAATCATATCCTATATACAGCGCAGATCACAGCACCACATTGCACAGAACAGAGTCAAAACGCCACATTAATAAATACTTAAAAAACAAAAGTTGGAATTTCAGAAACAGACAATTATTGTTCATAAATTCTTACAAAAGGGGCATACTCAGAAATAGATCACTCGAATTTAGAAAAATAAATTAAACAAAGTGATTAAATTGAGTGATTAAGTGATTCGTTGAGCGCGCATTTCCAAACAAATCCAAACAAAGAAACTCCAGTTTTTTTAAGATTTCGAGAGAAACTTACAATTCCATATATCCAAGAAATAGAGTGAAAAACTAATATGTTAGATTTAAAAGCAATTAAGTATTAGCAAGAATGGTTTATTTTATAAATTACGTAATATCACTCTAAAATTATCATCACTTGAGGAAATTAATAAATTAAACATAAATGTTATTCAAGTTTAAATAGAAAAAGAAATATGATTTGCACCATACGTTAATTCTTCGAGATTGGCTATTATTTTAATTGTATTCATTAACAGAAAAAATATATTCATAACTTTTAATAATAAAAAAAATGTTTTTTTTTTTAAATATAACCTAACTTTAACTGTAATGCGATACAATAGTTATTGTGAAGTATTTGGAGATTACTGCTTTTTAGGTAAATTGTGAAAATGGCTCATATTTTATTTAACTTGTAATGTTTTGTTGTACAATATTGAAGTGTGTTTAAAATCACCTTAAACTACACGGATAGATAAAGTAAAAGTACTTTTCCAAAAATGGCGAATTACAACAAATTACATTAAACATAATAATTGATCTTGTTTTCATTTTGTAACGGAATGTGACACGACGTGGAAACCCCGCTTTTCACTACAAACAATCGGATCGATACTCTCTAGCCCTTAAAATATCACCAAGGTAACCTCACTTATTTACCGTGTAACTTCACCATCACCCAACTGATTTCCGCGCGAATTTATAAACGTCATTGTGATTTTAGTTTCAGCATTTTGGATTTATACTCACATCGTGTATTTTTAAATGAGATATAAATTAGTCTTATTTTTATAAATTTCACATATATTAAATTTGTTAAAAAGACTAAGGTAATTAAAATGCAAAGAGGATTATGGATGCCCAGTTATGAGTGGCAGAGGATTGTAGGACAATCCGACGCAAATACCGGCGATGACTTCGAGACCCTCAAGAAGGAAGCCTACTTGGACTACCTGAACAGGTCTTCTGACAGAATGATGAAGCCGTGGAAAAATTCCGTCGAGGTATGGTAATATCCGTCTATATAACTGCATTATTATTTTATGGGTTACAATCATTGAGCGAGCAACCCCCGGCCATACTGTCACTTTTAGCTTCATGCGTAAGAAGCTACTATCCCGTCAATTGGCCGTCTGCATACAGACACGACAGAACGGCTTTTGGAACGTATTATTTATTACTGGCTAGTTAAAATGAATACTAACTTATTTATATACGCAATAGAATATGTAAAAAGATGTTCAGTCTCACATTATAATACATTTTTTAATTGAAATATATCCGTATTATTTATTTATTGTGGTAATCCAACAGAAATTATAAACAATACAGGTAATGACACTATAATTTGAAGTACTTATACATTCCTAAACTAGACTAAACCAACTGACCAATAAAGAGGTAAAAAAAGAATAATATCAAAATATAATTAACGAATTTAAATAAGATAAAATAAATAAAAAGAGAACGACTTTAAATTTAAAAAAAAATACAAAAAAAAAAGAACATGAAATAAACTAATTTAAGCTGTAATTATTTATATACAGGGTGTATTTATTTCTATTTATTACTATTCACTAATGTCCCTTTAGGGGGTTGATCTATATTGGATACTAAACCGGTCTCACGAAAAAAAAAAACAATTTCGAAAAAAAAGTGTTCATACTAAAATAATTATATTATTAAAAAACTTTTCTCGTTTTTTTTTATGAAATCAAGCATACCTTTACGCCAGTCAAAGATTTTTAACTCTTTTTGAAAATTTTTTATCTAACTTCGAGCTATCGATCTTTCAACCACTTCCATAGTCCAATCTCGTTGACACTTGCTTTCAATGACAATATGCACGAAAAAATCTAAAACACCAAAATTAAAAATAATAATTTAAACCAGCGCCATCAAGCGGACATGTGATGTTTACTAGAGCCATCAATTTATAGTTTTCTACATTTTTAAAAACTTGTTTGTTTTTTTTTTAACTGCTTTTATTAGCCTATTTAGGGTAAGTGCAAATAGATGGCAAATTAATACATGAATATCTCCATGCATTATGTTATGAATCTAATACTATTTCGTTTCTATTCTCAAGCAGATATTAATTAACTTATAGATTCCATTGTCCTCAATAGTCGGTTATTTATAAAATAGTGTATTGTGGTATTAATCCGTTAACTGTCCAAGTCGAAGCTTCGTCGCGTGGTGGAGCGTCGCTCTGCCAAGCGGAACGAGGCCGCTATGGTGAAGAACAGCTTCATCCAGGAGATGAGGCACCAGATGGTCACCGACCACGAGGACGCCACGAACCAGGCCAAGGCCGTGCATTTCACCAACAAACACGACACCATAGAGCTCAACAAGTAAGTCCAGCCCTGCTTTTCAACTTGACAATATGTATGACTCAGTCATTGTTATTTGATTTTAAGCAAACGCAATGAACAGAACGGCCATTTTTTTTAAGCTAGTTTTTTCACGCATTTTAATTGATTTTTAAACTTTGCACTTACTCTTTTTCACCGCCATGAGCTAAGGGGACCACATACGTGAACGAAGGACACCATTGGAATGATTCTGAGCTACAAAGTGTTGCCTGCGAAAAGAAGCCTTGCATGATGAACGGATAGGTGTGAAGGTCATAATGGCGCTTATAACAAACCGCGGCCTACCGATTTGTATGAAATATTGATAGCATTTTGTTGTTTTTGAGAAAAATAAAGGACATGTTGTTTAAGTTCATTATTTTTTAAATGTACAAAAACATGTATTTTCTTAGAATTTAAAAACTTTTAGCATTAATGATCATTTTCATATTTAAAAATTAAAACGTGTATTTCTAACTTTAAGCAAATTTTGTTATTTTATTTCTAAGCGATTTGAGATACCATATATCTCAAATCGCTTAGGTAAATCCCTATCCACTTTATTCTCACCTTAAACCTATATTAATTTTATATTTGATGTTTCTGGTTCCGGAAGCGGGTGACTTCAAAAAAATGCTATTTCAAAAACATGGTGGCTTTGTTTTTTTTGTTTGCATAATTTTTTAAAAATTTGCTTAGGTAATTCTCTAGCTAATACATTATCTTTAATGTAAATAAACAAGATTACTTATATTTCTTGTGGTTTTTGAAAACCTGTAAAATTCTCATTTTTTTAGCATTCAGGTATGTAGTGCATCAATCATTGCAGGCAGTTTGGACGTATGAACGCGTAGACCATCCTAAAATCATCTCCCTGGCAGGAACTGCCAAAGAACGCCAGTAGCTGGCATTTTGTTACATTGATTATTTTTATTTGTTTTATTTTATTTTATTTGTATTTTGTTGTATATTGTTTTTATTTTATGATTATTAGAATACTAGTTCCCGGTATACTGTCAGGGATGAATAAAAAAGGCTACGACAGCCGTGGCTATCATAAAATATCAAATGCTTCTATACATTGTTTAGTAGTTTAAATTGCTGACGCTAGCTACCGCACTTTTTGACCTCCGCCTCCTTAACCAGACAATAGTCTGTAAACTGTATTGATACTATAACATAAAATTTTGAGCATTCTTCACAGCGCGCTGCTCTTTTCGAATGTATTGAAGCACTGGGATGCTCAGGTGGCCTTCAAGAAGAAACTCAAAGGCCAAGAAGAACAAAGAGAGAACGCAAGATGCGCAGAAGAACAGAAGAAGTACCAAGATTGGCTTCAGGAGGAACGTCAGAAGAGGCACAAGAAAATACTGAAACATCAAATCGAAATGCGGATTCTTAAAGACCAGTAAGTTATAAGCAAATTAAAAGTTTTCCTCTAGAACCTGTATATTTGATAAACGGATGAATCAAATTCAGGAAATGAGTTAAATTGGAAAACAGAAATCTGGACGTTTCATTATTATTATCCTAAATTCGTGATTGAAAACAAAGATTGTCATCTGTGATATTTTTTTACTTTAAAGATTCATATTTTGACCGCCGTGTTATTCTTTCAAATTTAGAGATGTTAAATTTAAAATGCCTTTAGTAGTCTTATTTTTTTTTTTGTTTTAGCTGTAAGTATTTATAAGAATTAATTTAAATAGATTTGCATGTAATTAGTAAGTAGGTACATAGATAGTAATATCATAAATGAAGTTTTGGACGTACAAATTGATTTACGCACATTAATTATTATGATTCTGTTTTATTTTCAGAATGGATGAAAATTTCGAACGAATGACAACTGCGAAACAAAACGACGTGGAAAGAGAACGCGTCGACAATGAGAAAGCTCAAAAAGAATTAGCCACAGTGAAAGAATTCGAATATAACCTTGTAAGTGCATAATATTCCTTTTACTGTTAAATATTTGACAACTGAGGGAGTTTCTTGAGACTAAGGGTTGATGACAAGCTTACAACAAACGAAATAAAAGACACTGCGACGAACGACTTTACTTCTGTCGCTAGCTTCAAGAAATTGATATCAAAATGCCTTGTTTTTCCTTTGAGTGAATGCCCGTGAACAAAAAAATGCATATTTCCAAAATGTAAAATTAAGGGAAAAAAAAAAACATGATTACTACAGCAACTGTGGGTATAGATTTGAGATGGCCAATTTAGTTTATATCAAGGAATACGAAAAAAAATCTTCATAAAATATGTTCTGAAAATAATCATCAATTACAATCAATTTCATTTAATTTCTTTTACATTAATACAACATAATCACATTAAAATAAAATAAACTAAAAATTACATAAGTAAATATAAATACGCATTAAAAACAAAATATGACAAAAGATATTCAGACAAAATTTCAAAAATAAAATGACTGTCAACAGAAAAAATACAGTCTAACAATAATGATCGATTCTGTAAAAATAGGCAAAAATAAATAGTAAATGTAACATTAGAAACAACGTCTCGAGCAAAAATAAATAAAAATACGAACTAATAGTATAATTTACGTTCGATTTTGTAAAAAAAATCATTGACTCCGTGGTCCAAGATTCCAAGTGGTCCAAGTGGCATTCTCGCACCGCATTCTCGTAATGTTTGAGGTGGTCCCTTAGTTAGCATTCAAATGATATCGAGGTTTTGGCGCAGTCGGAGATACTAGCACATACATACTAGCAATCCTGAGTCATCATTTCACTTTCAATTTACAGAAGTTAAAACAGTTTGCGAAGAACAAACAAGTGCTGGCCGACAACGAGGAACAAATTCGTATGAAGAAGGAAAAGCAGTCGAAGAAGGACCTCCTGGAAGATGAGCTCAACCACATCTACCAGGAGGCCAAATATCGAATGGAGTGCATGTTCAAGAAGCGAGAGAAGGAGGTATTTTTGAAGATCTACATTTGAGTCGTATAGAATCAAAAGCAGCAATCTGCAGTAAATGTGGTTTGTGACTAATTAATAAAAAACAATTTGCATTTGCTGATGATGACAAAATAACAAAATAAAGGGGTAGGTGAGTAATTATAATTTCATATCAGTAACATAAGTAATTCAAACATGGCTGCAGATTGCTTGTTTTGGATTTTAACCTAATATTTTATGAATTACAGTCGATTTTCAACCACTAAGTGACCACTAGTACCTAGATTTTGTCCAATATAGTTAGTGGACTGTCATTTTAATTGTGTAATAATTAAGAATAATGTTGCGGTGACAAGATGCAGGGCCAAACATCGAAAGAAAGAAAGAACAGGAACGTACCATTTGCTACGATCTGCCTTCTTGAACAACTGCAAATTCGTCTGTTTTTGCGTTTTCGGAAGATGGCACCTACTCTTGTGGTCGTAGTCTCACAGAATAGAGCATCCGCTCTTCATCACACACGACTTCCTCGAGTTAGAGGCGAAACGATAATGCTTACGACCCAACTGTTGCGGGTAGATAGGTGGAAACGAACGCATCGATATGTTTGACGGGGAAAAATGTTGGATGATAAAGGAATATATTTGGCGCCAACATATTTGATGTCTTTTCGATATTTTTTACAAGCATACCAACCTTCTTACGCCGTTTCGTTCTATCCTAAATAATTTCGTATTGTTTTTACTAAAAATTTTAATCGTTTTAATGTTCCCATGTAAAAAGGGCAATGTATATTAATTAAATTGTAATTAAGTATATTTTTTGTTGGCAAGATGTTTGAGGAACGTAGGAGGATACGTGAAGAAATATCCCGTAAGGTGGCGGCCACAGTGGAGATCGACACGGAAAAAGACGATAGAATCTTAAGAGAAGCACGGGAGAAAATGGATAAAGAGTAAGCGATCACACATTATTTATTTTAAATACAACTTACCCAGCGTTTTTGCTTTATAATCGCCCTAACGCAATATCCATAACTTATTTTTTTTATCCAATATCCACGTCAATTTGACTAGGGTTTTAAAACGTCTGTGTTTTTTTTAAAAAAATATTGTGTCCTGGATTACGAAAAAACGGCTATACACTACAACAATTTTAACCGCTCATAAACTTATTCAGAGTCGCATGGCGGTTGATAGCTCTGTGAAAATACCGTAAGCGACAGTCGTGCCACCAACTTTCGGGTTGAGTGGCTCTTCTGTACTCGACTGGACATAATCACTGCACTGCGACTGCGTGATTAGTCAGGAGAAATTAAGCTTTAAAAAAGCCCTAATTTTAATGTCAACCAAATAATAAATAAATACTTTTTGTTCTTTAGAGATGAGGAGAAGGCGAAGCGAGAAGTAGAACGCGATGTGGAGCGAAAGAAAGAGATGCGAGATGCGTACCTTGAACATCTCAAAGACCAGGCAAAGAAGGACAGAAAACATTTGCATATGAAAATGTGGGAAAGAGAAAACTGGTGAATGTTTACTTCTTACCTTAAGAGTTCTAAAAATATTTTATGATTGTAAACCGAAATTGACTTATGTTCTTTAGCTGCATACTTTCTAAAATCATTCCTATTTTTTTGTGTTGACGGGGAGGCAGTATTAATAGCAGTTTTAACTTTGACTTCATGATGCGAGACCATTAATTACGGACTCGCTAAAGTCTGTAATTAAATGAGTGTTGGTGTGTCTTCTTTCGACTACAAGAAAAGCGCCGTTGAATATTCTTAGCGATAATAGTAACCTGTCCAGATTTGACCCTCTGTAATTAGGATATTTTCAAATTTCTAGATCAAAAACAGGTGATCACACCACTGCGATCGCCTATGAACCAAAAGTACCAAATAAAAAATCATAATTAGTCTTATAAGACTGTAAGTCGCTATAGAAAGCCAAATTTTAGACAATTGCACTTTTAATTGCAAATAAAGCATAAAAAAAATATACCAGTGAGAAGACTAAAAATGTTTTTTAAACAAGTTTTTTTTTTACAGTTTACGAAACCTCGAAATGTCGCAGGACTACGAGGAACGGGTGACCGATAGAAAAATGAAAATGATGCAGGAGCACAGGGAAAATATCCTCAGACAAATCGTTAGTAGAGATCTATCTTGTATCCGTACATTTTTAATAAGGTATCATAATTAACTTTATCAAATGCTTTTGCCTAATTAGTTTACAAAGTCACTTGCTATAGCAGTGCATTTAAAATATTTATTTTTTGTATAATGAAGTGTATATAATTATAGTAACTGTATTCATTATAATATATACTAATATCTGTGGTCTCTTTCTTGGTGTGATGGTTTGTAACTCCAGGGTTTAGAAGGTGATTATCTAAAATTTCGAATCTTATGTAGGAGAGAAGCCCACATTCACGGTATCTCAGGATGTGACCGGGTTTTCGTGGCAGAATCTATAGCAGTATTTTTTCCATATCTTGATCACTATGGTGCAGATATATACTGACACAGAATGCTTGTTGTACTTGGACAGATTTCCGTACAAATGAAACTTTAAGGACAGCGCTTTTCTGAAGCGGTAAATGTTAATTATAATAGACAATATTTCTATCTTTTTAGCAAGAAGAGAAGGCCACGCGGAGCCAAGAAGAGGCCGACCTCAAGAAGTTCTACAACGAGGATGCCATTAAAGAATACGCCAAGAATGATAAAGAATTCTTCAAGTACGCCGACGAGCTGCGGGAGGAATGCAAGGCGGATGGATACTCAGTCGTGCCCATCGAGAAAATGATCAAGGTGCAATGCTTACGGCATTTTCGCAGGCGCGCTATAGTATATAGTATATAGTAGTAGGCGCGCTATAGTATATAGTATATAGTAGTAGGCGCGCTATAGTAGCTATAGCCCTACACGTGACTCCGAATAGAGTGGTTATTATGCGCCCGAATGGAAATAGGATAGATAATATGCTTAATTTGAGCCTCATTTCACCCACTTCATGTTGCTAAAACGTCCTGTCCTGAAATTGGGTGAAACGGCGGTTTCTGGTATGCATAGTCCAGTCTGTTTTACTATTGTGAAACTATTGGAAATACAACTCTTTTTACAGATATAGTCAGAGTACGATCGAAAACATCGCTGTTTCTCACTTGCACCTTTCATAATGAAGTAGAGTGAGAGGGACGGTAATATTTGCCTTGAAAATGAAGACGTTGATGAATGAAATTAACCACAGAGCCTTTCCTTTGAAGATTAATTAAATATAAAAATAATAATTTCTCTTCAACCATGCATTCAATGGTATGATAACTGGACTATGCATATTTGATGTCTCCATTTCACCCCCTTCAAGATTTTGGGATAGCCTGTATACTACCAGGCAGTTTTAGTCATCAAGTTCAAACATGTAGACGGAAAAAAATATCAATTTATTTATACTATATTTTAAGAAAATATCGGGATTCGCTAGACTTATATGGAAAGATAAACAAACTGCATCAATACATTTCAGGAGTACAAGAAACAGTACAGCTTACTTCCTCCACCAATTTTACCACAACATTTGAAGACCCACTTCCAACCCAGGTCTATGGAAAAGCGTCTACAGGAAAAGGTAAGGTTTTTTTTAATTTACCACCCTCAATAAAACATTATACCATTGAGCATTCGATGAAAAACAAAGAATGGTAAAATTATAATATTAATATTAGGTATATTTTATTAGACCATAGATAAGCATTTAATTTTTGTTACTAAAGCACATTATAATACCCACAATCTTTTGAGTATTATAATGTGCTTGAGACGGGTAGTGGATGTAATAAGGAAATACCGTAATGAAAATTCAGTAGTGTGGAGATGAGATGACTTGAACACAGAGACTGTATCTAAATGACTTTGTTAGAATGCAGTCGAGAGATTGACATGAATACGTTCCAAATCCAACGTCATTTGTGGCGGAGGGATTAAATGAACGCCGAATTTTAGATTTTGGTGTGCCCTGTCATCCGACTCATTCAGCCATAGACAATGCTATATCCCATTGACAATGACAATGCCATAGACAATGGTTCTGAATTTTGGTATTTATTTATATATATATTTATTTATAAGTATTTATTTATTTATATTCACTTGTTAAGGGGTTCTATGGGGTAAACCGATTAACGGTTGATGAGACTCTAGCTATAAGTAATAATAATTAAAGAATACTTTAAAGATATACTACGAACAGCCCAACATCCGGTGTTGTTTATTAGAAAAGACTTGCACTTGTAATTCAGATCTATCATTTGAGACGAACACCAGGGTCGCAGCTGCCCGGAATTTAGAGCTAAATTGATTGGAATTTCCGAGGACGTCTAAAATGTATGTATGTTGATAACCCGTCCCCCACCGTACCACACTCGCCAGTGACTCAATGTTTTAGGTGAAGGAACTATATACCGCTTAGAATGATTCCAAGCTGAGTTGTAGTTTCAAAGCCGTAGTCTAGTGGTATCGTTGAGATCGTGGTAGTCTAGTGGTTAAGGTGTTGGACAAAGGTCTCGGGTTCTAATGCGCAGATGGTCATACCATTTTTAACGCTTCATTACCACCATCTCCCCTGGCTCTAGCACAGGCACATTCGGCCTAGTTGAGTAGGGCCCAAAAAATAAAAAAAAGCTATGTCAAAAATGCCAATATTTGAATGATTAAAACACAACGAGCTCTGAAATAAAAAAAATATAATTTATTTTTTATGCTCTTTGCAGTTGCGTACTGAATGCATTCAATCCACGAATGAAGATCTGTGTACTCGAGGAAGATTGTATCCGTGTAACTGCAAGACATGCAAGATAAAATGAAGAAAAGAAAACAAAACACATGATTTAAATATATATTTTTTAAATATTAAAAAATACTAGTTTAAAGCATCTTCATAATGCACGGAACTTTGTTTTATAATTTTTTATCCCTAATATGCTTCCACGCTTTTGCAATTTATTAAATTTAAAAAAATGCAACAACCTTTAGAGTGATATCTATAAAGCCTTTCCTTGTTAAATATAAAAGTAGTAATTAGCCTTTGTTGTTTGGAAAGAAAGCTATTCATTTATTTAGTCCCTTTCACCGAGCAAAGAATATGATATATAAACGTAGATAGGTAACTATGAAATCACGTACCAATACCTGCAATATCACCGGAGCTAGCACCAAAATGTTGTAATTAATAATAATAAATAATGGCAAACTAATATAAACCACCAAACATAAAATTTATGGTTCACTCTCTATGCCTTTGCATTATGACACTTATAAGAGAAACAGTTGACCCACTGGATATAATAATAATAAATCATTTATTTCAAAAGACAGGGAGGGTAGTGCAATCCTTGCCGCCTTGTAGAAAATAAATATATAGATTTAACCAAAATAGAAGAATTATAAATAATTGTATCGGTGCTGGCTTTTGGCATTACAGAGGTCACCTTTCATAGTAGGGTTAGTCGGTAGTGAGTCGGATGGATGACCCTAAAGATTGGACACAAACGATTTATTGGGATGTGGATGACACGTAGAAGGGAGAATTTTTCACAAAGATCATTGCTTAAAACTAAGATAATTTTCAACAAAGTAGAACGTCTGCAGATCTACTGTGCACATCCTGCAATACTTCTATTTTATAATAAAAAACGCAATTTAAAATGTACAATTATTATTTTAATAAGTCACAAACTGTTTATGGAGGTAGACACGATAAAATATATCTTTTAGGATAATTAAAAAAAATATATGGCGATGTTAATGACACACATGCAAACAATTCTATCAACTTTAAGCTGAATTCCTTTTTTTTTAACAGTAAACGATAAATAATTTTCTTTGGCATTGTCTTAGAAGATTGTGCATAATTGAAATCTAATAAAAGGCATGTGTGTTATGGCTTTGTGCGATGATTCATTTTAAGTTAGGTAACTATTTGTAAACATACATAAATTTTAAAAACTAATATCCTTACATCATAAATCGAATTGACAACATTTCATATGCTCATTAAAATTAAAGTACGTAATATAAGTGAGAGCTTCTAAGATCTTTCGTTGTAATTTTGCACGAAACAATAATTGTTAGGTATTTAAAAATTAAGGTACAAGTAACATGTTTGCTCTGCCACTAAATCTACACACATAAGTGAGCAAATATACTATTGAAACGAGCATCATTTTATGCAACAGCTTTTAATATTTATATAAAGTATGGAGTGAGTTCTAAAGTATTTTTATAAAGTCTATAAATGACATTCTGTAAAATTATTATGTAGCTACCAAAAACGGTCCTCAATCAAGATTGTACCAAACATTTAAGCGCTGTTGCTGAAATGATAAAAACTATCATATTATCCCGCCAAAACAAATCAACGAGAAAATCAAAAATATTCATGTTATTTGATTTAATAGCGAACTCTTTCGAATTTTTTCGATGCATAAATTCAAGTTTCAAGAAAGTACGAAAGTTTTATAAAAAAAAATCTTAAAGTATTAAATCGTTTGCTTCAAATTGTAAAATTACTAACTAAAAACTATCTAAATCGTTTGGCATTCGTCCTATATTGTCTTATAATACGACTTAGGGTTAAAACCTTAAACACTACTGAAAATTTACCAACAATGAGAGATCCACATGACAAGTAAAGTAAACTTCTGTAAAATTTTGTGAATATTCGAAATGTCCAAGTCTTGCTGGTTGACTCATTTGTGCATATTTTCATTACCATTTCAGTTAGAAATGTTATGCAACAATGAATTTATTGTACCAATGCATATAATAGTCAAAAAGTAATTTTTAAATAAATAACCATTTAATTATGCGATTTTTTATAAATTCTAAATGATGGGAATGTCAAAATGTCCAAAGTATATGATTTTCTAATTTCACTGGGTAGATAAGCTATATTAAATTATTTTACTCTTATTTGCATATGGCAACATTTCACAAGAAGACAAAAAAGAGATAATGAACTCGGTCAGTCCCTATAGCAGTGGCCCGAGTACCTGATGCAAAATAGGGAGATATGGGTCTGCTGCCCAGATAAATGTGGGTTTTTCTGAAAATGACATTCATGGCATTAGTCCATTGTTGCATAAAATAATTAAATTGTTCTTTTGAATGCACCATGAAACTCTCAATATTGTTCTACGAGAATCAATTAACCTAACTTTTACAAAAATAGAATTTGAATCTTTTAAATAAAATCACTTAATTATTTGAACTCGATTCTATTCCTTACTATTAAATGTTGTGTTATATTTATTTATTTAATTTTTCAATTGAAATTGTGATTATAATAATACATAATACATAACAATATATAATGTGAAATGGCTACATAAAAACCTATAAAAGCAAGGCTAATTGTTTTGTAAATTTGTTTTTTTATAAAAGGTTTTTGCTTAATACCGGTAATATTTTTAACAATAATTACATTTGAAAATCAACAAAAAATAGGGAAAGAATATTTCGCATAATATTTTGGACAAAATACACTCTGATATCACAGAGGTGTGTTTAGGTATTTATTTGTGTCAAAATTGATTACCTAAATGAGCGTTGCCAACTGAATATTAATTTTATTTTAAAAAAGAGCTTGATCCAGTTGCAGTGCTTACGTCTGTTTTCAAGTTATTTGCTTTTACAAAACCTAAAAATGGTCATTAAGTTGTACATTTTTTTTTAGGTTTTGCCAAAATAAATTTTACCATTTTTGCCATTTTAGCACCCTGCAGAGAATTTGGATGACTTGTTTTAGTAGTCAAAATTGGATAGTTAAACTTTAGAATTGAAATTCGAATCGAATACGAATGTGGCAAAGATTTTCCGCCTTTTCCAACACACGTACAGCCCTCTTACCAAATACAATAACTGATATGACAAAACTATAATTTATTAAAGAATGGCGTAGTTACTGAATGTTAACAATATAATCATAAAATAGTTAAAAATAAATTATTGTTGAATATTCATGTTTCTTTATAGTAAAAAAAAATATTCACATTATAAACAAGAATATACAATACAAAGATAGAAATGCAAATAAAAGTTATCAAGTTAAGATTTGAATATAAACTATTTCAAATTGTACTTTAGAAACATTTAAAAACTAAAACTGATATTTTTTTCTAAAATCTAACAATACTGAATAACTTTCAACCTCCTTAATTTACTTACGGTAAACCTTATAAAATATAACAATATTTTGTATATGGCACAAGGGAAAATGATTTTGGTATTTTGTAAATGTATTTGTACTATTTTAATATCATGACATAAATATCCTATAATCCTATAAAAGAGTTTATAAGAAACTTTTCCATCAAAGAACAGTTTAAGTTTGTTTTTCAGAATATTTATTTTTAAAAAAACTTTTTGATAAACTTTACTGGTGCAAAATAACAGCTTTTTAGAAGTTTAATTTGGCAATGGACTTTTTGCAAGATAAAAAAATATTTAAAAAAAAAACAGCAAAGAAAGGCCTGAACAGTAAAATTAACTAACATTTATGTAAGTTATGGCAGATTCTTACTACAAACTAAGATGTTGACTCTAGAGCCATCTTGCAAAATTCACAATAGTGCCGTTGCAATTCCGAACAGCATCGCCATATTATTTAAAATGTGCGTTATTTTTCTATTTCAAAGGTTTTATTATACAAAAGAGGTTGTATGGCAACAGCATTCTCATTGAGATGCTGTTGGTTCGAGGGTCAAGAAGAATTTGCCGGACAGTAGTAGTGTGGTGGAAGGTCAGCTACTAAGGAAATCGTTCACCAAGGTCAAGTCTATTACATTATGTAAAAGGGCAGTGTAGACTACAGTACACATATATACACACATGTAACAAAATGATTTAGCATAAGCGAAGGTGGTGAACGGCTTAGTATCAGGTGAGTTTGTTTGCATCTTCAAAATATAATCACAAATATAAATCAAAAAGAGTAGGTGTCACAGCGTTACAGCAGAAAATATAACCAAATAGTATGTGTCACGGGGTTACAGTCAATGAAGGCCGCCAACTATCCAACGTTATTCTTATTGGGATGTCTCGATTTTGTCTATTCAAAACTGGTTATTTATGTATATATATATATAAAAATATTTTTTAACCTTCTGAGCGAAAGAGTTTATAATCCCATATTCTACAACTCGTAATTTTCATTTACCTAAAGCATATTGCCAAAGCCGGAAGACATTTTAAACCTCATCATTGCAGAATGACTATACTAAAATTTGAGACTGTTAGCAGGGCAATATTTCTATTCAGATCAATTAATTTTAAGCCACTATTTCACCACCCTCAATTATGCTATCTATATTGTTATATATGTCTCATAAAGCACGATTTACAAAACACAAAATAGTACCATTACACAGTATGCATAAAACTAAGACTACAGTGTGGTAAAGTGATGATGTATAAAAATGTAATAAGAAGTAATCGATTTGCACAATTTTAAATTATATTCTCATGAGATTCACAGAAAGAAAAAAATTATTATTAAATACATATTTCAATTACTGAAACTTATCTGTCGTCATTCGGTGAGCGTCATTAATAAATATAATTTTAATATTATTAGACCTTACAATAATCAGTACGTTGTGTAGTGCTAATGTGTGCTTCTCGGAGTATCGAGAGCCCTTTTAACCAGTTTGGTAGTTTCGTCCAATCGCTGAAGATATCGGTTTAATGTTGCGTTTGGATCGAGGTTTACCGAAGGGCTGGAAAAGAACAATAGTAGATTATTAGTGGTAGTAATATTAACGGTAAGAAAAAATCTGTAGAAAATTTAACCTAAGAAACCCCTATTCAACATTAGCAAAGCTGTTGGCAAAGAATATTCGATTTCTGCCGTATAGATAACAAAATTGATCAACTTTATAACACAATGATGCCAATGTGTTCTTTAATATAATATTGTCGCTTATATATACAGTATGAAAAAAACACACAAAATCAATAATATAAGAAATAACTTGCAACTTTTACTTATGTGTGTGAAAATAAAAATGGAGAAAGGTTAGGTTAGCTTCTAGCTATCGAAATGGGGTTCGTTGGCGATTACTGCGTACTGAGGAGACTGACAATAGAGTGGAGAAAGGTTAGGTTAGCTTCTAGCTATCGAAATGGGGTTCGTTGGCGATTACTGCGTACTGAGGAGACTGACAATAGAGTGGAGAAAGGTTAGGTTAGCTTCTAGCTATCGAAATGGGGTTCGTTGGCGATTACTGCGTACTGAGGAGACTGACAATAGAGTGGAGAAAGGTTAGGTTAGCTTCTAGCTATCGAAATGGGGTTCGTTGGCGATTACTGCGTACTGAGGAGACTGACAATAGAGTGGAGAAAGGTTAGGTTAGCTTCTAGCTATCGAAATGGGGTTCGTTGGCGATTACTGCGTACTAAGGAGACTGACAATAGAGTGAAAGTAGATTTGCTCACGTGTGTAGCTGCGAATTGTCATCTTCTTTCGCTCTCGATTCGAATCTTTTCCTTTCATTGATTGTTATGGTGCCGGAGAATAATTCAGGATTAGCATACACCCCTAAGACATCCCTAAAAAAAAAAACAATTCAATATTATTTCAGCACCAACATACGGTTTCGTTTTTATTTCATTTTGTTGTTCGGCTTAGTAATTGTTTGTAAGGCTGTAAGTTTACTTGTTATTATTATTATTAGTTTTAGGCAAGCAGCTTATGCTGATAAGCCTAAATCTGCGCTTGTGTCGTCTCTGATAAACTTGTCTAGTCTGTTCTTAAACTCATTCCCATTTTTGGCATTTATCACTTAACCCACTTAAAGGTTGTATTTGAGGGTTTTAAATGATGCATAATAAATAAATTCAAATTATTTAAGACGGTTCTTTTGTTGTTGGTTGGAAAGCTGTTGTTAAATTTTATAAACTATTTATGAGTTGTTTAAATAAGATGTAATTAAAATTATAACATTTAATGGCAGACATAAAACATTACTAGGTAGCCGCAGTCGCAAATGTGACTATGCTAGAAGCATATTGGAGCGGAGAAATGCAAACTTCAAAAAAATTATTCTTTTTCTAAGAAAAACGTATCAAAAAAAATATTTCCCATAGAGAAAATATTTTTAAACAACTTTTTTATTATTTCTAATTTTAAAATTCGATTCGATTAAAACTTTGAATCATTAGGATCTGACATTACAAACGTTTGCTATTAGAGTCGATTCATGGGAGCTACGCTTCGCTTCGTACCGATAAACCATAGATTGGCTCACTTGCATTAACATGAACCTTGTTAAACTAGGTTTACCTGTAAACACAAGTAGAGTCGGAGTGTGCTTGCAGTGGTGATCCTTGACCAGAATTGCCTCCTAAAAGGTTCGCTTGACTGGCCTCCCGAGATGCGGATCGACGAGTCGATGACCTCTCCCTGCAGGGCGGGGAACTGCTCACCTGGTAGGGCTTACTCGAATGCTGTTGATTGGATGTCCGACTATTGGAACAAAATAGTTTTTTTTAAAACTTTCTAATAAAAAGCATTTATCAAACCACCCCCCCCCCCCCGTTGATTCACGCCAGACCCCAGATTTTTTCCACTTTCTTCGTTAATAACTAGGAAGTCATTGAGATGTTATTTTACTAGTCGTTACTGAGCGTTCAAATTATTTCTTATTAGTTGCAGTCGATTGTCAGAAAAAGGTTCAGTCGATCATGACTGTTCACAGCTGACTTAGGCGTTCTCATTATTAATATCGGCGTTCGCACATATGACAACACCTGTGTGCCCGCTCGTACTTAAAGAGCTCGTACGACATTGTCTACGGATATACATAGGTGTAAATTGGTATGCATAACGCCGCGTTTTTATGACGCATATAGACTAGTGAATGAAACAGCTTCTATAGTGAAACATAATAACTCAAAGTACATGATTTTTCAAGGTTAAGAACAAATATTCAAAGCATTGCTTAAATTGTTAACAAAGTCGATCCCATCGCAAGCTGCCGCTGGAGGATTCATCACTAGACAAGGTGTTGATGATATGTAGGTAAACCGGAACAAACCTGTGCTGTGGCTTTTTTTGCGATGGATAAACGGTTGCCCTGCTGAAGAGACAATCACCAAGTTTCCTTCCAGAGTGCCACCTCCTCACCAGGTAGCGTAATCGTGAAATGGCCAGTATGCCAAACACCACCGACCTAAGGAAAAGTAAACGGTAATTTAGTGTGCATTTCGGCTACATTCATAGCTTCCACTGCATACAAGCTACCGCTGCATTCAAGCTTCCGCTGCATTCAAGCTTCCGCTGCATTCAAGCTTCCGCTGCATTCAAACTTCCGCTGTATACAAGCTTTTACTGCATGCATTTCTTCAATTGCATTTTAGAATCACTGAACTAGGCCAGGCGCATCATAAAAGGGTAATGAGAAAACATTAAAGAATAAATTTATAATTGTGGTTTGAATTTTGGGAGACACAAGGTTATTACAGTACTAACAACCAGAATGGAATGATGCTGCCAGAAAGATTTTGAAGAGGGTGGGTTTTAACCTTTATATCTAGAGTCCAGAGTACCTTTAATGAATGATTATTTCAACTAAATTGATATAAATGTATTTATATTTTATATCCTTGTTTACCTAATGTTTGCCCAACACTTTTGTGTATGAGAGGTTTCCGAACGTTCCGTCAGGACTCGTAAGCGAGAGGTGGGCAGTGACTCGGCCATTGATTAGTACTAAATTGTTGGCATATCGGGTGTTAGGATAAAAACATAGAAAAAAATTTGGAGATAAATCATAAAAAGTAGACTCCCATTTCTTCAATTTTCTCGCCTCAAGGAGTCAACGTTAGTTTGGATCACTGCTGGTTTTTTGTGGATTTTAGACTAAATAAAGTGAAAATTACAAGCCATTATTTTTTATATAACATAAATATATGTATATGTGTTGAAAGTATTTTTGTGTTGTGTGTTTGAGTTTGTCAACGACATAAGGTATTAAATATTTAGTTTCTTTTTATATATTTGTATGTAAAAACATTCAGCTAAAGTGTTTCAAATAAAATTTTATCATGAATCATTTAGGAGTTCTAAAATATATACACACTAATATACTAATGTGGTAAATTTCGCATTTCGCCGCCATCGGCAGACTTGTTTCAGCGAAGTGCTAACAGATAAACACCGTTTTTTTTTTAATATAAATGTTTAGGTATATAACATATTTCTAAGTGATTTTATTTAGAAATATCACTGTTTATCAAAATAATAGAAAAATATTTCATTTTTTATTATTTTATCAAAAAATGACACCTTCAAAATATGCATAAGTTTAATGGAAACTAAAATAAATAAATAGAAGAATAACCTATTAAGCGATAATAAAATTTGATGGTTCTCATATAATAATTGTTAAAAATAAATATTACTGCACTGAGACTGAGACTGAGATTCCTTAAAGTATCAATTTTTATTTAATTTGCTATTTGTTATATAAGACCATGTCCTAGAGAATTTAATAGTTTATTCAAAATAGTGCAGGTAGTAACATAATATACATTTTTTTTTTAAATAAGCATTTTACTGAGCGCCCATTCTTACAATTATTTTGAAAATTTCACGGAGCAACCATGCATGTGGGTGCGTAAAATCAGTCTGACAGCCCTCAAGTTGAAACTATATTTATATTTTTAAGATTAGGTACAAGGAATATACAAAACATGCTTCATAAAATGATTTTTAACTGAAAAGCCTTGGGTTATGTAATTAGGTACAATTTTTCCGGATAAATCTTAGAAAATGCATACAGTGTGTCTTAAAAGGAATATAAAAGGTGTTTTATTTCTTCAGCATGGCGACTCACCGAAATGATTTCCTCTTGTTGGGCTTAAGTTGAAGATTTAAGAGTGCCATTGACCCCAGACCGCTGAGAAGAAACTTTTTCTGGTGAACAAGGGCTTTCCGGAAACTCTCCACCCGGATGTAGCATCTGTACAAATGACGAACCTGTAAAATAAACGTAATCACTTTGAAGAAGATGACCATGGCAGGTTAATGAAAGTATTTGTTGGCTGGAGTTCGACCCTCAGTGGGTGCAACCCATCCAGGTAATCCATCGCAAATGAAAATATTCATCAACTCTATTCTCAGCACTGTCGACTGTGAAAACTTTAAATCGTGGTAGTCTAGTGATTAAGGCCCTGGACTACTGACCTAAAGATCTCGAATTCGAATCCCCAGATGGTCATATCATTTTTAACGTCACCATCACCATTATCTCAAATATGCACAGGCATATTTGGCTTAATTAAGTAGGGCCCAAATTAATTGTATTAGGTTAATGTTCTCTTGCTATTGCATAACAGAACAATAATGTTCTCTTGCTATTGCAGAACAGAACAATGATGTTCTCTTGCCATTGCAGAACAGAACAATAATGTTCTCTTGCTATTGCATAACAGAACAATAATGTTCTCTTGCTATTGCAGAACAGAACAATGATGTTCTCTTGCCATTGCAGAACAGAACAATAATGTTCTCTTGCTATTGCATAACAGAACAATAATGTTCTCTTGCTATTGCATAACAGAACAATAATGTTCTCTTGCTATTGCATAACAGAACAATAATGTTCTCTTGCTATTGCAGAACAGAACAATGATGTTCTTTTGCCATTGCAGAACAGAACAATAATGTTCTCTTGCTATTGCATAACAGAACAATAATGTTCTCTTGCTATTGCATAACAGAACAATAATGTTCTCTTGCTATTGCATAACAGAACAATAATGTTCTCTTGCTATTGCATAACAGAACAATAATGTTCTCTTGCTATTGCATAACAGAACAATAATGTTCTCTTGCTATTGCAGAACAGGTTTTCCTAATGCAATAGAATAGCGCAGTACTCTTAGCCTGGCAACTAGCGGACTCCCATACACGCGCACCGGAACGCTATGAATAAAAAGACCGCTTAATACTGTTACACTAAATAGATAATGAAGGTATATCACCTAAATGATTCACGATTAAATGATTCACGATAATCGAAAATTGTAGACTACTACAACTGATTTACTATAATGAAATATAAAATATTGTAAGACTAATGAAAAGAATTAATAAATATTTTAATTATTTGAATAAATTGACAACCCTGGCCGAAAGCAAACTGGGACACCATTAAAATTAGCGAACGACGAATCAAGCGCGCAAACGTCAAAAACGCGAAAACAAAAACGAAAAATCCCACCTTTGGAGGTTATGCGCGCGTGCCGCAGGCCCCGCCGTTTCGCCGCCGCAAGCGCGTGACGAAATCATCAGTACTCGAGCATGCGAGCGCCGCCAGCTCGGAGGTCATGGATTCCGTCGCCGACCGGGTAGGGTCAACCACAGTTTGCCAATTACAACTCAGAACTAGGTTAGGTTAGTGATGGGGAGTCGACCGCCTACTCTCGCCCGCCCGCAGAGGTCGTTTCATTTCTCGGGGAATCCCGAATTCCCGTTTATCCTAAATGGAACCACGCCTATAAGATCTGTGTAGATGGTAAATACTGGCTGGGTCTGGCTGGTGCGACCACGCCCATGACAATGTACGCGAGGAAGGCGTGGCTTCAGTCAGGTTTAGGTAGATTTCTTTAGGAAAGCTACCTAATGCAATGGGTACCAGGTCATGACTTTCGCAAAACATATCTTCGCGTTTCACATCCCCTAGAACCCAAAACCACCCTCAGTTTAGAAGTTTATATATCAATCTATCTATCTATTTATATCAGTTTCTTGTGGGCACGATAACTGCCATAATTTTACACCAATTACTTTCAAATTGATACATAAAATTTAAGGGCACAAAATCTCGGTTGAGTTCGTTAATGCGCAAAAATAGAAAATTTCTTATTTCTATTTTTTTTTAATATTATTGATATAACTGTGTGTTTTCCCATAAGAAAATAAAAGTTGTTGAAGGTAATATTATCGCGTTTAAGTTTGTGAATACGTACGTTTAAAATATAGAGAACCTGATTTAATATTGAGATGCAATAATTGTGATATACGATCGAGTTACAATATGAGAATGGTATAGTATGCCGCCGCCGCGAGTTGGTAACGTGAGCATTTTGCACACCTGCGAAATTGCCAGATATACAGTTCTTATACTCAGTTTAACTGAAAGTCACAAGCATGTGTTTTGTTTGGAAAAATGCTAAGTTGCATTTCACACGTCGTGACGTCAAATCAGATCGTCCTGAGACGAGTTATAATTTATTTTCTCACTGTTTTTGTTATTTTTACATTACTTATTGTTGAATTACAAATCTAATTCACGCGCGTTCGTAGCGAAACATCGCCTTCATCCGATACCACGTCACCAAAATGATGAATTTCCCGAAAATACTGTCCGAGGTCTGCATATCACCTTCCGAGCCAAATCGCCAGTGACGTCTTCGAATCACCCGCGTCCATAGAACCGCGCCTTCAGAACGGCGCCCTAGCCAGAGGTTACAGGAAAGCGCCGCCCAAGAAGCGATTCTGCCCTGTGGCGTCTGTAAGTTGGCGACAGCTCGGCTACTTTTGAGCCATTCCAAATCGCAGATAATCATATAACTGAGGTTACGTTAAACGCGATTTAAAAATAGCCTAATCCAAAATAACTGCGTGATTTGTAGCTTTGTCATGGTTTCACTTGTAACGAGATTTCCGTGTCACAAGCCTTCGCTTCCGACTTCGATGAACGCGATTTCGTCACCGCTACGACCCGCTTCGCAACGAGGCTATTCGTTGCGCGAGAGTAATAGCGTGATTTAAACGGCGTCGGCTTATAACGTGCACGATCGCAAACGCATCGCTCGACTGTCAAATCTTGTATTTTTTAGTATAAAATGACTTAATTTGACAATAGTTAGGAGCTACCTAAACGTGCGCGAGGAATCGCCCACCATATTTTTTTAATATTTCGTTATTTTAATGAAGTATTTATTTATTTAGGTTCACAATCATTTTGACAATATTGTATAGTAATTAAGAATAATGAAACAGTGATTCGTACAAGCGATCGACACTACTATACTGTTTCCTGCCCCTTAACTAGACTATCGTCTGTAATAAAGAAGGCAGTATTCCGTCCTTTTCAAGTTTTAATGTTGCGCGATACACAGGTTAATGTTTTCGTTTTCAAAAAAAAATATGAAGTGATTATAGTATAACTATGTATCGATTTATTTTTAAATTAGCACATTATACAGCTTTGTTTTAGAAATTCTAATTAATAAATAATATTATTAATTAAGTTCATTATATTTTCATAAGGCCTTTCTTTTTTTCATAACATCGCTTGATGACGAGTACTACTGAATTTCTCGTTGAGCATATTAATTAATAATATTTCTTTATTCTTTTCTGAATACATGCCTTACAAATATGTTCATATCATTATATTAATTAGTATGACAATGAATTTCTCGTTGAGTTATTAATTCGAGTGACAATGAATTTCTCGTTTTTTATGTGATTGATACACTTAACATGTAGTTTGGACTTAAACCACTATTGATATTCATCAAACGACTGATGTCACTGTGACAAGTAAACTATTTAACGACAAAGCGTTATCGTATGTTTTAATGAAAAAAAACATATTTTTTTTAATTTTCAAATGTTTAATCCTCCGTTACACTCACAGACTGTGATTCCCTGGCACTCACACATTTATTTTTTATGTGCATGTTTTAATGTAATGACATAAGCCAATCACACATTTTCAAAGAATCTGAAGATAGTATCGTTTTTTTTAATGGGTTTAGAGCAACGTTAACTTAAAAATAAGATGGATTTTTCTTTATTGTAGAATCCAGAAGAGCTCATATTGAAAACGTATCCTGATAAGATCCCGAGTTCACATTCAGATATCCTCCTGAAGAAGACTGTACTTGAATGTGCCAGGAGGAATGCGGGTAAATTAGTTGACTTAATTAAACTTCTCATTTTTAGCTTCTATACATTTATATAAAGGTGTTCAAGAATGTCAATTTATTATCGGGCTAATTCTATGACATAAAGGGCCTCTTCCCGGGGGCACTCTTCTCTATCTTGCGCGTGCTTTTAAACAGTTCTGTTTTATCCAACGCATAAACACTCTGTAAAACTAAGATATCTATATTTTTTTCAGGATAAATTTTATATTTAGAAACATCGTTTCATAAACCTATTATTTATTATTTATTTGGATAACCAACAGTTTATTATATAAGAAATAATAGTACACGCAATCGTGTATAAAGTTGACTGATAACAGGTTTTCGCTAAAGTACAGAAATGCATGCATGAAAAGATTAAAATTAATTTACAATATAAATTAATAAAAGTCTGACAGTATATTGACATTTAGAACACTCGAATTCTTTTTAACATTTTAAAGATTGAAAATTTTACAAATAAATTTTATAGCCCGTTTTCGTGATTATTTTATGTAATATCTCACATACTTTTTAAATTATTTATATTTGTAGCTCGCATAATTGCTTTGCGGGAAAATGTTTTTGCACAAATGTGTATTTTTTCTCTATGTTGTGTGACTTTCATTAAGAAAAATACATATTTTACCACGTTTGCAATTATGAAATTTCGGAGACAATAATAAATATATTGTGTCCTGTCGTGATGGGCCACTTTCTGCCTATTGCATCTAACGAAGAAGACTCGTATTTTGTATTTGCAGCACATGCCAGATCAGACGAATACCGGCTGTGGCCCCCGTACTTGATGATAGCATCCTTCGTCATTGCCATTGTGACACAAATCCTTCACTACACCTCATATCTGCTCAGGCAACTGTTGCCGCTATCTAAGTAAGTATTTATTTAGACCAGTAAAAGTAGATTATTTAATGGGGCTTTATTACTTTAATTCAATCCAGGTTTTTTTTTAAATCAAAAGTATGGCTTATTAAAATTTTTATGGATTGCTTATCCAACGATTTTCTAATATGATTTTTTTTTAAATTATTTTTCACATTTTCGCATCGGTTAAGAAATCATAAGAGGGATTCTTTTCTAAAATATTAAAACTGTGTTCTTTACTAGAACACAGTGCAAAAATGTTAGATATTATAATATAAAATACATATTTTTGCATAATGCATTGTTCGGAACAGTTCTGACATTTCTAAATCCTATAATTTCCTGCTCCTATGTCTGCACCTTTACAATAAAATATGTCCACTCTGTCCTGACCCTAAGAGCAAATATGTACTTTATTTTGGGGGTAGTTTCGCACGAGCCGAACGAAACTAAAACAGACAGCCAAAACAAACTGCGTGCCGCCAGTCGATCCGATACGATTGTACGAGATTGTACGCAGCGCACGTCCGCCATTCCGCCCCGTTGGAAAAACAGGCGTTGATCTTTGTAAATCGTGTCATTTGAGGTCACTCTGCAACTGAGTAACCAGCCGCGCCCTGGTACAGCAATTGCCCGGTTGCAAAATATATGAACATTATTGTGTGTGGTAAAAGGTGTGAAAGTGTGGCAGCAGAGCTTCGGACACAGCAGAAGCGCAAGGCATCAGCGGCGTCAAGGTCAGTGCTCTTGTACTATTTGCTAATCCTTTATTGAATTCCATCCGATGGCCTTTACTGTCAGATTTCTGTAACCCGACTTGCCGCCAATAATTAAAAGTATTTAAAACGTTGGCCTTTCGCCAACTCACGGTCCTTCGAGAAAACCGATCTGACTCGCCGTCAGATCCTGAACCCAGGCCCACGTGCCTACATGCATAAAATAACCAATAATTATGCGAACCTAAATTGTGTTTAATACTTAATGACAATGATGAACGACAAAAAAGAATAATATTAAAATATATTAAACGAATTTAAATAAGATAAATAAATAGAAAAAAAGATTTTAAATTAAAAAAACAACAATAAAAAAGAACACGAAATAAACCAATTTAGAGATTGATTATTTATATTTATATATATATATATATATATATATATAGATTTGATGATTATGATTTATTTAAGCTTTCATATTACGAAACGAAACTAGGAATTTTATCCGTGGTTTTGTGCATTTGTATAGTATTTGTATTAATGTATATTTATAATATTGGCATAATAGACAGCGTTGCGATACTTTTAAAATTATGAATTGAATTATGATAAATTGAAAGAATGTCATCACGCCATTTTACTTATGTTTTTTTTTATTTTAATCTTAACCCATCACAAGTTGAAACCACAGATAAGCACGTGTGGTCTGGGGAGAAGATGGCTTTAATGACGTCGGTAGGACATAGCTGTAAGACGTCAGGTTCTGGTTAAATAATTTACTACTACTAAACAATGTATAGAAGCAGATGATATTAAATGATAGGTACAGATGCAATAGCCATTCTTGTTTTACTATATAATTTAATTACCAAATATTTTTTTTTATTAAAGGCACCTCTGTATGGAATCCTGGCATTGTACGAATACGTCAGTTCAAGAGAAACAACTCAATGTGAATAGCTACCTCCACATCTTTGGCTTTGCCGTTCTGACCGGTATAGCCAGCATTATCTACGGTCTTTTATACTTAACGAACCTACTGCTCAACTGGCTTACGGAACCCCTCTTTAGTCCACCTGCGACGAGAAAGTCGAATCAGTACAATTGGGAGCCGCTTAAGATAGAAGATAGTCGTTCAGATTTGCGAAGGGATTGTCGGGATATTTAAACGATTATCAGCGAAAACTGCTTACTGTAACGTGTTCAGGATAACAAATAACTTCTAAATTGACGAAAATATAATAAACTGAAATATTTATTTAACACAAGCAAAAGCAATAAGGTATTGGGATTATTTTTTTTAATCGCAAACATGCATACCAGCACGATATCCCCGACAGACCATAATGCGATAGATCCAATGAAATGGCTCGATGCTCTGTGGAGGATTATACGATCGTTGCTAGTATTTTTCGGCGCCGACCCACATAAGCTGGACGCACTGTGGTCGTACTTCAAAATTCAATACGAGTTATTATTTAATTTCGGCCCGATTGAAGTGAACGAACACCGATCTGAGTGCATGCAAACAGACACACCCGACTGTGAAGAACTGTCTCCAGCGGGCACATCATATGGACCGTGCACCAGCGAGCGCTGCCCTAAACTTCAAACACTTAAGCACAAAATGTGCACGAACAAAGACTGTCCCAAAATGAAGAGCGATGAAGAAAAAGGGCCGCCGACCTTTAATGTTGACCTAGACGATCCAAATGTTATAGCAGTTAGGGATGTTTGTAGGAGTCTAGACGGAAGTTAACTATTGATAAAACTGCTATCCCAAGAAGGAATCTCATTTATGTTATTATTAGTATGTTAGGTATTTAAAATCTTATCGTATTTATTTAAATTATCTTCTTATAATGCCTTTCAATGGTTGATCCATAATCTAATGTTACAATATTTTTTTTATTTATGTATAAATTTAATATATTTTAAAAACTGATATTAGAATGTGAGTTCTCAGAACGCTAAAAAAAATGGGCATAATTTATAAATATGTTTGCAAAATTCAATTTATGTTTTTAATTTTGTAAATGCTGTATTTGTTATTATTATTATTATAAATGAATTGACTTGGGAAGTACTATCGTATGCCCACGATAATTCTAAAAATATTAATTACACAAACCCACCTTTCCCAGGGTTAACAAATACTTTGCTTAGCAAATAACGCATGGCGTTAACGCTCAATTAAGATTGGTTTCAAGTTTATTTCGGCCTCTAAGTCAGGCTTTTCATTTGAAATAATAAAGGTATAGCTCGTAATTCAGCTAAATTCCGCTGTACGAGATGATAAACCTTCGACAAACCCTAGCTTCCAGCATAGCATAGTTATCTGCTGCTTAAAAAAATTATGATATACATTCTAAATTAATTATTTTTGTTGTGGTTACCAACAGTTTTAGATTATTGTTAACATTCCGGATCATAAAATGTGAACAGCCGGAAAAACAGGCTTTCTAGAATATGATTTTATATATCAACTTCAAAAAAAACGTCCACTTGAACTTCAAAATCGTGGAAGTTAAAGTTCTTCATATATTTTTTAATATATCAATTATATTATCACAGCACATGCTTCCATCAAAATAGTTTGTATTTACACCTTCAAAATCTACCTAACCTACCTTGAGAAAAATCTAGAAATTTATGCGAAAATAAATGTAGATTTTTTTACTATAAATATGTAAATTTCCATTTTTTAGTTTTAGAAGATAATATTTAAAAAAAACTGACATCTTTAGATTTAAAAACAAAATTCAAAGATTATTTTTTTGTAGTCTTTTCTAAATTTTGTCTTTTTTATTGTTTTTTTTATAGTTGACGGGCTAAGCAATGACCGCGAGATCCCAAATCGAACACATTTTAGTTAATTTTTAATTAAAATAATTACAAACACAGAATTATTTCAGTTTTATATTTTGAATTAGAATAAATGACACTAAAATTTGGGATAAAAATTACATCGTCGGAATAAAAATAATAAATACAAAATAGTACTTCTAAAGATGATGAAGATGATATAAATAGTATTATTGAGACAACAAAGTACTATGGTTGATGTTGGGCTGCTATGCATGGAGCGAGAGGGTGCCAGGTGTGGCGTTAATCAGCCGGTATAATTATAATGATACTTGAATCTTACCTGGTTCTCGGTGTCGGCGTCGTCGTGAATATTGAGAACGGTTGTGCTGCTGTAGACGGGGTTCTCTTTCCTGCTCTGTCTCAATGTGGACAACTTCTCCTTCAGGAGATGCACCTCGTTGATTAGATCCAACTTCTGTTTGTTCAACTTTGAATTCTGATCTGCCAACTCGCTCTGTGAATATAATTAGCATTCATTAGTATTCAAATAATAAATGTAGCTTTTACAAAACATAAGTATTCCGAATGACTTTCATCAGATAAACCACCTGTGGCCTCACCGTGGCATAGTCCAAGGATCTTCCGCTGTGGCTCTTGATCCTGTTCATCCTATCGTGAAGGCTGTCAACTTCGGCCGCCCTCAACTGCAGTTGTGTCTTCGTGTGGTTTAGCTCCGATTGGAGAGACCGCTCCTTCCGACGCATTTCCACCACTTGCGCCCGGACAACGTTTAATGCGGTAGAACTCTTCTCGCCCTGGGGGTATAACAAAATGTATGAGTGATGATTTTACACAAAACCTAGAAGATGTGCAACTTACGATGAATACACACAATCTGATAAAGTTCAGAATAGATCTTGACCTGGGAGATGATTTTTTTTACATCAATCAAATTTGCCTTCTGTTTCGTTCATCACTTTTGGACGTGTGATGCCGCATCTATTAATCTTAATAGATTAATGGTAGAGAGTAATGGATTTCTATTCACTTACCTCAAGTTGAAAAGTTGACTTCTCTCGATCGAGGATATGTTGCAGGTCGACAAGACGCTCCTTGTCGGTGGATCTTTTGGCTCGCAGCAGTTGAACTTCAGACAGCAACCTCTCCGACTTCTCCATCTGTTACAGATGTAAATTTTGGAATAAAAATAAAAAATATGGGAGGCACACCAAATATGCATAGCTCCATTCGCACATGGAGCTATGCATATTTGAAGTTACATTGAATAGTCATAGTCAAGAACATAAAGGTAAATTAACTAGTAAAATTTGTCCTATATTTTGTTTGTTATGTTGTTACATACAAATATATATTATTATTAATTTGGTATTATTAATATATATTATTATTTTAATATCACTTTGACAATTTTATATACATAAAAAAACACTAACTACAAATTACCTGTAATTAGCTAAAACACCATTGTACATCTTTGCCATACGATAAATAAATAAATAAATAAATTTGGTAATGACCTTTCTAAATATCCTGTATATCATTTTTAAAATTCACTTAGCGTGGTAAGTGCACCAAAAATAAACAAATATTATATTTCTCAAGTGTGTGTGGTCTGTCTGTCTTCTTAAAAAAATGTATACCCTAAAAAATAATTATAAACCTCATCCTCGAGTCGCTCCTCCAGGTTCCGGATGAGTTCATCTCCGCCCGTGTGGCGATCTCTCTTTGACTTAAGCTGCTTATCCAAATTCTTCCTGATGTCCTGTTCCTCTTTGAAAGACGTTTCCAGTTCGGACTTTGAGTCAAGGGCTGATTCGAGGCGACTCTTCAGTACTTGAATCATATTGGCATCATGATCCTAGAGTAATGGAGTTCAAATCAATGCTTAGTGTTATTGTGTTTAAAACTAGTTTAAGGCACGCTAGGGACGCACTTTAACACACTCAGCGCCGATAACGGTATATCCTGAAATCACCGTATACAACAAGTGCAGTCTCCGTGTAAAACCGTTACCGTCTTAATGCATTCCTATGAATATTTAAAAATGTGGTATGTCGCGTACAACGAGGTAACGCATGGTCCGCATGTTTGACGTACGGAGCTGAATGTGTTAAGCACTTTTTGATTTAGTATGAACAAGGCCATAAGTGCAATCTGAAAATGCTGGATGACCAAATTTTGAAAGATCTAGATACATTAAATAATGAGAAAAATAAGGGTCTTTTTACAAGGACAGAAGAAATCTGCTTAATGGTAGTCACGGAAAAACAAGGTTACCGCTAGTTAAGAAAAATGCTTACAACTTTTGTGATTACAGTATTGCAATACACAACACACTGCACTATAGCCCACCTGTAAGTTTTTCGAAGTGTTCCTTTCGCTGTCCAAAAGCAGCTGAATTCTTTCTCCGTTGTCCCGTTCATCTTCGAACCTGGCTTCCGCAATTTGCAGATCCCTCATCAATCCCTCTCGGATAGAGTTCAACTCCTGGATGAGGACGTCCTTGTCTCTTATGCGCTCCTCGAGAACGGATGCTTGCTTCTTCAAATGCTCATTGTCAGACGTCAGCTTGATTAGTTGCTCGGCCGTGATTGGCAATGAACGTTTCGCTCTAGAAGTAACATTTGGTTAACATGAATATATTAGGATGATCAATCTTTTTTAATAATCAATATTCCCTCAATATTCAATAGGTAAATTTATATTAGTTACTTATTCCAAGGATCAATTCCTATAATAAGTTCCTCCTTTACTCACACGTTAAGGACCTGACATTCGTGGTACAATCGTGGAGATCGTCGTAGCCTATTAGTTAGGGTGTTAGACTATTAAACCAGTGGTCGCGGGAATTAATAATTACTAATTAATTCATTAATTTTTAATTAATTATCAACTAAGTATTAGTATTATCAATTGTAATTAAAAAAAAAAACTATTGCCCGCTCTTGTTATCTATTGATTTACCGTAAAGAATCTAATGTCGATAGTTTGAATAAACATTTCTGTACAAAATATTCCATACCCCTCGAATCTTAGTGCGGAATCATCTTCCTTTTCTCTTCCCACCAAGATCTGCTCGAGCAGTGAGTCGTCCAATTTCTGCGACGTGTCCAACTCATGCTTGAGTCGTTCCTCGATCTCATTGATGGAGAGACGGCGAGACGCGCGGGTCATCGTGGGTCGTGCCAATGCGGACACATCGCCAGGCGCCAGTATCGCCAAACGGTTATCTGCCGGTGACTGGGATCGCATCCTGGACAAACGCCATCATCATTTTACAAACATTTTATTTCCAAGTGTGCTCTGAGCCTAATATTAGTGGTCTCACGCAAGGATCCATGCTGTGAGCAGTATTTTTCATTTTATTTACTAATCTAATATTTTTATTACACCAACCTAAACATTCACTGATAGTACGAACATCTTAGCAAAACTATACACCCAGATCAGATACAAGACCTAGATTTACGATTTTAGTTCAACTACCAACTGTCAACTGTCGAGAACCAACCATTTGGCTTTCGCCTATAGTAAACGCCTCCCTTCCACAATGTCGAGAGCAAAACAGTTGGCTTTCGCTTATAGCCGGCCGATCGCTCTCGTGTATGACCAACGATTAAATAAACGTAAGGTTGGCATTACTGTAATGAATGCATTGCATTTAACATGAAATAATTAATCACTGTGATTTTTGACAAGTCAATCGAGATACTGTAAATATTTTATTTTGCCCTCCAAAGTTTCTTCTGTTTTCGGTCACTTCGTCAGTATTTTTTTTTCACAACTGTGTTAGAAAAAAAAATGTTAGATACTTTTAAAATGTGAACAAGTATCTTTTATTGATATTTATGCATAAAATCATAAAAAAATATACAAAAGTTATCAAAAGTGAATAAAATATTGCAAATTTCTTTATATCCAACGTTGGCGATTTTTTATAAATATATAATTACTATATATAAAAACCAAAATTAGTTCAGTACATTGCAAATTTCACGGAGATTACAAGGACACCAAAAATAGATTTTTTGGATGAAAAAACCTTCAAAACTACGTCTTCAATGAATCGGTGAGTTTTTCATTTTTTCCTCATTTTGCTCGACACTTTGAAATTTTGCTGAAGGCCATTTTGAAATTTTTGACTTTCGAAATTTGACAGTCGTTTTATAGTTTTTATTGCGTTTTTCTATTGCATAATTAACTCTTGAACTACTTTGACATGACTATTTAACATGAAAAACAACAAATTGAATCTAATTTTTATGGGCAAAGAAGTTAAAAAATAATAATTTTAATTACCAACACCCACAGGGAAGAGGTCTGAATAAAATCAAAGATTGGATATTATGAATTTCCTCGAAGAACCACTATTTACATCAAAAAGAATACACCATAAAAACTATTTATAGTTTGGTCAAAATGAGCAGTGTTTGAGCGAAACAATTTACCAACATCCCGAAGTCTAAAATTCACAAAGTGGACACAAAACATAAATCTCAAAATTAATTTTCAGAATGGTTATACCTACAACCCACGACACATTGTAACATAACTCCAACTGTGTGTGAGAAGTTTGAACGAGAGCTCTGTTGATTTCGAAATGCATAGATGACAGAATTTGCCGTTGGCACAGACTAACCGAGTGACACAAATTCTCATCTCTTTCTAAATATAGCACTGCGGCATAGTGCACCAGCTTCCGAGACAGATAGCACTAGTTCAGACGTTTTGAATGAAACTTCTTTACCTTACCAATTAGCTCGAAATATAAGATATTTTTTAGCAAGAATCGTTATGACCTAGGTCATATAGAATTATTTTGGACCCTAGGCCAAATGTGACTGTGCAGGAGAGATGGTGGTAATGAAACATTAAAAATAGTATGACTATGTGCGGATTCGAACCCGCGATCTTTAGGTCAATAGTCCAACACCTTAACCACTAGACTACCGCAATTGCAACGGTTAATGACCTCGTCATTATGAGAAATAGCAGGGCCTATTAGCTGTTCTTTTTTTTTATATTGGCAATGGTCATGTGACACAGAAAAATAAATACAACATCCCTTCTAAAATAAAAAAAAAAATACTTTTTAAAAACACACTAATAATTGCTTTATTATTTTAGCCACACAAAATAGTCTAATACTTAAACAGCTACTAAATAACTGCGTGATTTGTAGCTGAACTCGTCACGGTGCTTCATTGTCATGGTGTCACTCCCAATGAGATTTCAGTGTCACTGAAGCTGCCAGCTTCAGTAACGCGGCTATTAATTGCGCTAGAATAATAGGGTGATTTAAACGGTGTCGCCTTATAATGCGCACATCTAGTTTCTTAACAAATTTTAAAATTCAATAAATATAAATATTGAAGCATTAAAATTACCTATCCATCACTTCTTTAAGAAGCTCGACCTCCCTCTCGAGAGCCAAACATTCATCACACTTGCTTTGAAGCTTCTGACGCAGATCGTCAAGGTTTCCATCTTCACGGATTTTGTCTGCAATCGCCTAAAACAAATACATAAATATAAAAATTCACTAAACATTTTAGACAAACTTAAAATTATTGCATGAAAGTACAAAAACATATCTTCTGCATTATTTAAATTTTACTTTACTTTCATTTCATGCACAACTACCTCTCTAAAATATTTGTTTAATATAGGGTGATGATTTTAGAGGCGTGGTTTTCAAGAAGAGATAAATCGCATATAATTTGATGTTATGGCTAAGAATTTAGTTTTATTATAAAGATAAGGGTTTGCCATTATGTTTTAAAAATGATTTCGGGTAAGTGGCCGCCGTGGCTGACTCGAACAAATTCCAGCCGAGAGGCCCAATTTTCAACCACTTTTCAAGTGACAGCTGTCAAAAACACCAACTACGAAAAAAGTAGTGCCAGATTGAAAACCACGCCTCTAAAAAAAACACCTATATAAATATGTATAAAAATATTTGTTGTTATTGTTATCAATTTTGTTTATAGTCTATCAAAACAATATAAATTACAGTCAATAAAGTTCTACATGACATTTTTTTTTATGCAATAGATTTAAAGTTAATGCCTTTTAGGTAAAATGAGACATCCGACCAATAATTAATAAAAAAATGTAAAATGGGAAAAAATGTTACAAAATTAGCGATATATCAAAAACTATGTTTCTCTAATATAATTTTTTTACAGTAAAATCTTAACAATAGAAAAAAAAATATTATTACTAAAGCGAAATAAAGTAGAAAACACATCTTAGCTGACCAAAGTAATGTCTGATAAACAAGATTAATATACTCAACCTGCACTAAAACTGATTTTCGTGAGAAATTCGAATTATCTTAATACGAAACATCATCTCTGATTATCTTAATCATTGAATTATTATTAATACGTTATACCAGAGGTTCCCAAAGTGGTCTGCCAGGGGGTCCCTGACAGGAACAAAAAAATGATTCCACTATACAAAAACACCTATCACAGTGTGGGAATCCTGGGGGAGGATAAAAAATACTGGGCTAGGGGTCCAATGGGAAAATAAGTTTAGGAAACATTGTATTATACGTTAAATCATGTTACTTAAGTGGCAGTGACATGAGCCAATTTCGGCAGTAAGCTCACCCCTATGACTAGTCGGTTATTAAGTAAATTCTCACCTGCAGTTGGTCTTTCAAGGCATTGCTTTCTATGGCCATGTCTCTGATCTCTCTATCCTTATCGAGGACAAAGTTCCTCATTATCTCCAGCTCATTTCTCAGTTCCATTACTTCCAACTTGGCACGTTCCAGCTCAAATGCCTAAATAAACAAATATTGTGGTCATTATGTAGTAATATTATTTTTTTCTGAAGGTTTTGTGCCTTGTACAATTTTAATACAATGTTTTCTTTCTCTACAGCATTGAAATGATTTAAATATGAAAATACGTAAAAATAATTTTACTCTTCGTCACATACGAGTAATATAGTAAAAATAAGGTCCTGGGATGTTTTAGTTGTAAAGAGGTCACAAATTCAAAAAGATAGAAAAACACTGGTTTAGGGTGCTCAATATTACGTTCAAACTTCAGGTCATAGCTCTAATGGTTATTAAAATGAATTACGTTATAATTGTATAAATTATGTTCCCAAAAGCATTAATGTAAATGGAAAGAAATTTACCTTAATATTAAGCTCTTTTTTGTTAAGGCCAAGTTCGTTTTGCAGCAGACCAACTTTTTTGGTGATCTTCCGGAGCTCTTTCTTGTCGTTGGTCGCCTGCCTGTCGGATTCAGCGCCAGATTTCTTTTTTGTCGTGTCAGAATTGCTACTCGAACCATCCCTTGGCGACGGAGTCTGTATGACTAGCTGATCCTTTAAGGAAGCAATCTCCTCGTGGAAGGCGGCAATATCCTCGTTAAGGAGATCCACCTCATATTCTTTATCCTTTAAGCGCTCGTTCAGCTCTTTCATCTCTTCGATTTTCGAGGCGAGTTCCGCGTTTAATTCCAACGTTTTTTCTATGTCTTTCTCACGTTTTTCAATCGCTTGCTCCTTCATTGCTATGTTCTCTTGTTCTTTCTCAAGTTTGGACATGTTCTCCTTGAGTGATTTATTTTCCGTACTGAGGTTAACTTCCTTGTTGGTTAAGTTCGCTACATTTTCGTTTAGCTGCTCAATTTCATTTGACTTATCTTGCAACTCTGTTCTCAGTGTCTTCAGCTGCTCGTCTTTCTCTTCGAGTTCCCGCTGGAAATTATCAAGTCGATCTAAATGCTCATTGAGACTGTCTATTTGTATATTCTTTTCGGATATTATATCATCTTTGTTTTGATGATCCTGCAGCTTCGCTCTCATTCTTTCGTTCTCTGTACAAGCCGATTCGTACAAGTCTGCTTTGTTCTGAAGAACCTCCAATTTCAACTCCATCTCATCGAGCCTCTGCTGAACGATTCTCTTTTCTTTTGCTAATTCCAGAACCATGTTCTCCCGCTTCAGTATGTCCTGCTTTAGCAGTTGCAGATCCGATGCTTTTTCATTTGCTTGGATTATAGCATATTCGAGTCGCTTCTTCAAATCTTTCTCGACAGCGGAGAAATTTTCAATCTGATCATTGTAAAACTTCTTATCAGCCTCAACAGTCTTTACACTATCCTGAAGCAGACCTCTCACCTCTTCTAATTCAGTCTGAACTGCGTTGAAAAGCAACAATTGTACCTGAGCCGCATCCAAGGCGGCTTTCTTCTCTTCCAGTTCAGCGCTTAGCCTGCGGATTTCGTGTTTGAGCTGCGTCAGGACGTCAGGGAAAACTTTTTGCTCATAATCAAGTGTCAATTTTGGTGATTGGTCAATTAGATCATCGTGAGTGCTCGGCACCGAGAAATTTATTCGTTTTGGTTCTATTAGGACTTGCTTTTTCTGACTGGCATCTTGGTTGGGTAGCAACGAATTGTCGACTTGGTGACCAGTTGAATGTTTATCGGTCTTGAGAGAGACTCCAAAGAGCACAGTCTCATTAACATTCCTTTTATAGTTTTCTAGAAGACTAGCGGATTTATTACCAACACGAGCATTGGCAGTTGTATCTAATAGGGGAAGACTGTGAACGCCATCTCCGTGCTTACTATCTCTAGTTAAGTTGACTGCCCTATCGAATCTCGGCGATCTCTTCGCAAATTCAACTTGCTCTATATTCTTTGGAGGCAGTGTATGGTTTAAGCTTTTTCCATTACCTGACAACTGTAGAAAAATGTTAGATGTGTCCTGGTACCTGATTTCAGCTTTCCGAATTTGTAGGTCACTTTGATCATATTCTGATAATGAAATTATGTCACTCAGAGTCCGAGCGGAGTTTTTGTTTACCTCGTTTTCGGATTCCTCTCGCGGTTGGTCTTCGTCCAATTTAAGTGCTGGAAATAAAATATTTATATTGAACAATGCGGACTTAAAAATCATTCTAATTTTAACCATCCAATAAAAGTAAATCTCAACAAATAAACAACTATTAAAAGTATTTATTCTAATTCAATTCAATTTCAGATAAACCAGAACCTCACATCAGTAGTTAAATCATAGTAGGAGACACCTTACTAGACCACTATTAAACTCACATAGAAAACGGAATAAAATAATTGAAGCAATAAAGTGACTCCACTCACCCATAAGTTCATTTAACTGCTGCTCCCTGTGGAAAAGGAGCTGCTCTTTTTCAGCCAGATGTTCTTTTAAGAGTTCAATATCAGCATTTTTTTCAGCAAGTAGCAGCAACATCAGTTCATCGTCCGTCCTTTCACCGGCGTTGGCCGATTCAAGGTTAGCTTTTAGCTCCTCATTTTTTGCCTTCTCCTCAGCTAATTGCCGCTGGAGTGAAGGCCGGTCCTCTTCGACAGCTAAATTATAAAAAACAATTGATAAAACAAAAAAAAAAATAAAAACGTCTACACACATAGCCTTTCAAATCGTGGATAACTTGTATGAACAAAACGCCGTTGAACTAAAAAAATCAACTTACAGTCAACATCAGCGGTGTCTTGAGAATTCTTTAAAGAGCCATCGCCAACGCCATTTTTCCATCTCGCTAACTGCTTTTCCCTTTTCTCCAATGCCTCCTTAGTGGCTTGCAGCTCGGCCTGTACAAAATTAAATATTTTATTACTTTTTTCTTTTTTTATTACAAAGGTGGGATCTGATAATGAAGGATAAACACATGCAATGGATAAACATGGTTTCAGAGTGAGAAATGACAATATAGAGATGTTTATACATTTATGTACAGAGTACAGGTTTACAATTACGACTACAGGTTTACGACACTCTTCTTGCACTAAACCATTCACAAAACCACGTACCTGAGAAGGACGCAAACGCAGATTACTTTGGCATTAGTAAACCTTGATATGGGGGTTTGATGAAATTCGGAGATAATGTAAAAATTTTCAAAAAACCCGAAAATTAGTACAATATTAGCAATCTGATAGATATCACCTTCATTGATAAATTGGTTTAAAAAAAATGTAGTAAATGGTTCGGAAATGAGGCATCAAAATCCGCCCGAAGGCCTAACTGTTAACTCGAGGCATAGCCAGGGATTGAACAGCTAATATTTTATGTAAGCTTGGCTATCTATTTGCTAGCATAGAACCTCTCCAGACTCTGAATCCTCCAATGTTATTTCTACTAAGTGTATGAGAGTGTAATGTGTCTTGTTACTTAACCCACTTGATAGTGCTAAGAAAAGCACCGTTGAGTGTTTCGAATTCGAATCCGGGACCTCTGGATCAATATCCACCAAACCCTCATCTCCATGGACAAAAACAAAACTCTGGTCAAATTCAAGAGAGGTAATGCAAATTCAACCTAACTAATCAAGTGATACACCAAAAAATGAGAAATAATTAAATAAAAAAGAATGAAAATAAATAAATTGATGCACACTCATCAACACAATTGTTTTTTGCTCGCTCGTAAATCTATAGTAATGAAAGGAAATGTCTGCACGTGTGTAAGCGATGACCAGTAAAATCTGTCGCACGCAGGGATCTGAAATTTTTAACAATGAAGCACAAGGAATCTATATCTATATCTTTCCTGTTTTAATTTTTTTTTTCTGTTTCATATATTTTGTTGTTTTACATTTTCCTAAATTCTTCTGTAATTCATTTTTTTGCATATAGTTTACTAGCAAATAATGTTTTTGAAGCATAATACATATTGTTAAAATTTCAACCATAATGTGATCCAATATTATTGCTATTGTAAAAGAATAAGAAGATTGGAAATGACAGCGGAAGAATTACTTTACTTTAAATATAATTTAAATATGTTTACTTTAAATATAATTTTAATTAAATTCAAATTTTAAAAAAATGTAATTTATTTACAAATTTGAAATTTTAAATACAAAGGAATGCTACTAAATTTGGGCCTTGCAGAAGGATCGACTGTGACAAAGAGCGATTCTTGACCTTAGAAACGAAGCTATCAGCTTGGTCGCTGATTATACTTCTAAAGAATCTCGATTTTTAGAAGCAAGATCGGTGCAATAATAATCGCACAAGAACAATCGTTATAAGAATTAAGCTACACCCACGACTTTTTAATGAAAGGCCTACGGATGAGAGCAAACCACTCATCCGAAGTGCTGCAAGCACAAGCCATTTGAATGCCGATTATTGTCACCCACAAGGGTATATCTGCCAACCCAGGGTAAAGTCCGGGGTTGAACATCTTAGTAATACTAAGAATAGGATCGGTGGGTTATAGGAACTTACATTGGCATCGTTCAACTGAATGGCTGCCTTGTCCTGGACATCTCGCCGAAGGACATCTGCTGCATGCCTTTGAGCGTCGAGTCTTGCTTGCAAGGAGGATACCCTCAATGCCTGCTCACTCAAACGCTGCTGCAGGGCATCACGCTCCAAACGAACCTCCTGGAAAAGAACAATCACATTTTTTTTAAATGACAGGGCTGACTGAGAGGTGGCTAATTCCGATAAGAAAACTACTTCAATGGCATCTATCTGTCCTTGGAAATAGCAATATTACCTACAATTATAGGCTATAATATGCATCAATGATACTGATATTTCCCAATCCTAATTACACCTCATAAAGATCTTTTTTATATTTGTTTTCAATATTTTTAAAACATTTTTTTAACATTAAATAATCACCAACTTCAATCAAAATAAACTTATTCATTTATTGTATGGTTTGTATAGTCGGAGAGGTGCAACTTTGGCTGTATTGCATTATCAAAATAATTTATTTTAAAAAAGTTCACATCCTGGGAAAATTATATGGCAATGAAGGACGCATTTTGATTTGTTTATTTTATAAAAATATTACAAATTAATAACAAATTACCCACTTGAAGTCCCATAGAATAAATAAATATCCTAACAAAGGAAACACAGATGAGAGCACATAATTTGTTAAACCAGCATTAATTGTGAGACATTAAAGAAAAATAAAACAGCATGAAAGCTGCGAGAAAAGCATACTAAAAGTATTTGAAATGATGCCAAGTTGTGTTATGCGCGTCATTCAATATAACCCTGTCAGCTGAACAGACGAATGAGATTCTCAAACTGTGTGAACATATTATATATAATACATTTTTTAAAAACATATTTATATGGTTGAATTTACTAACTCTAAACTGTTGATATGCTAAACTAAAAAATCGGTATCGGGGGTTCTGTAATCATTGATACGCTTTATCATTCAATTTGTTAAATTGGGGTAAAACGAATTGTGTCACCCCTTAGATATGGAATAGTTGTTTGGAACACGGCTCCGCATGTGGGTGATATCTTTTAACTTCAGAAACGACCTGTCAGAGACATTGTAGGGGTGAACCAAAGGGGTTTTATTGCAGACCATTGTTTAAACAACTTAGAATTCTCACGATCTATATCTTGTATATTCCAGAGTGGTTGTATAAGTTCTACATTAATAAGGACAAAGTAGAACACAGATTGATGATTACGTCACTCGCAGTAAGGACAATTCTGTACAATCAGTTTTCCCCAAGTCAGGTAAATTTAAAAAAAAAATAATTTTACATTGAAATTTACTTGTGTAATTTTATTTTTAATTTCTCGATTATGTGTTTTTGTTCTCTCAGACTGATCAATATTTTCTGTTATCATACATTTCTTTCTTACATACATTTTTGTATTTTTCACAAAATAAATTATCATCACAGTGAAATTTAGATTGTAACATGATTGTAATTTGTAAGAAAGCTATTTCCTCTTATTGTATTGCTGAAATTATATTAATAACTATAATAAACCAATAATTCATTAATTATAAATGTTAACGTTAAAGAACACATGAAAAGAGCGCATGAAATGATTCCTGCAGTATGCACGTTTTATCATAAGACTAAGATTAAAAGCCACAATTTTAACCCAATAAAATGATGAACAATTAGCTAACCACTAATTTAATTATGGATACCTTCATTAATGTTTATCTAAACAAATTGTTGGGAAACGCTGGAATTGTCTACACATGTTATAATCATATGGACATTGAATGGTTCTTCCAACACTAACACATGGACAGATGGTGCACAGCAGTCAAATGATAAGTTAATGGACACAAATTGACTTAAATGAAAGGGACAAAAGATCAAAGGACAGTCCTAAATAAGTTCCTACGACAGTCCTAAGACAAAAGAAAGTTTGATTAGTTTTTAACCTTTTTCCTTTTTATGGAATATAATTTTAGGAGAAATTAACAGTTGATACTTTCTAATATTTGTGTTAGAAAATCGTGTTGTTACAACGATAGTGTAGAACCATAAAGTTTTGAACGCTCGCTTCGGGAGGAATACGTCAATATCATGCATGTCATACAATTCAACTGTGGCCTTTTTTGTCTGTTGTATCATTCCGCGTACCCCACTCCGGTGCTATCAGCGAATGGCAGGGAGAGAACACAGCGAAGTCACACCCATTTGAGAATAAAACATTATGATGCGCCGTTTAATATAGTGGGATCGTTGACACTAAATAAAAGAATGCTAATTACCGGTGATGTGAAATGCCGCAATTATTCTTTGCATGACTTCTCGAATAATTTTTACATGATTTTACGATGATGTCGAACTGCAAACGACACAAAAAGAACTCAAAAATGGAGCTCATGCTACATGCTCGGTCGCCTCAAAATGATAATGGTTTTTCGTTCGAGTTCAAATTTTGACAATTTATTTTATGAAAATATATAGATTGGATCATAAACTATTTTAAGCTGTCGCCATTCGGCGTCCTTAGAAATTATATGCCAGATGACGTTTAAAATGCACCGTTCATGAATTCGAAAATTACATTTTCAACTAAAAGATAAATATACCCAGCCACTATAATTATTATTATATAATTGCAGTTTTGCTAGATAAATCAATCAGTATTATGAAATGAAACTATTTTTTTAAAGAATATATCAAGCATCACGTGTTAAATGTTACGTTAGTTTAATTTTGTCTATTTAGACCTACAGACCTGCAAGCCCACGAAACGCAAATATGAGAAAGTTCCCAAGTCTTCAAATCAATTTCGCGCATATCCGCAGGCAAAGACCTCAAAACTTTACTGCTAATGCTATTTTTTTATTAGCATTAGATACTAAATAAATCACTATAATATGTGAAAAACTTGTAAGGATGCAAGAATAACCTAGATTACATATTTCTTTAGGATTTCTTTTGGCCTCTTGTACTCATTGTTTTTCCTTGATTAAATAAATAAATGTAAGAAGGGTATAAGGGGATAAACTTAAGTTTATACAAACGTATTTTATATTCCACCAACTGGGTCAAAAACCTATCACAGAATTGCAAAAAAAAATAATCTACCTGAGCGACATCTCGGAGTTGTGAAAGCTGCATTTCCAGGTCGCGAATCCTCTTCAAGGCAGCTTCTTCAGCCCTGTAGTGCCTGGCCAGACCTTCGGATAGTCGATAGAGCAACCGCCGAGGGGAACTTGGAACGGGAATATCCGCTCGCAGAACTTCAGGAGCTTGGTCCATTTTTGCCTCATCCGAAACGCTCGATCTCTGTATTTTAAAAACACGCAAAATATTAAACGAAGAAAATATTCAGAATTTATCTGGCATCGTTATGGTTAAAAAAAACCTATGCATGAATAAGTTTTGCCCAACAGTTTAAAAAAATATATTTTATTTATTTTTGGTATATATTCGGATTAAATTATAATCACTAACCACGCTCCTTTTTACCACTAGCCGTTCTGTTGAAGCGAGTTATATGAGTAGATATTTACTTAATTTTAGTCCACTAGAAGATGCAAAAATAGTGTGATCTCTTTGGTAAACCTATTGATAATGGGCACTATACAATATTAGAAAAAAAAAATGGACAAGCTATTAAATATTTGGGTTCAATGGTCCCGTTATTAAAGATTGAAATAATTGCTTTTTGTCCACAGCCCACGCTAGTACGGAGTGGTTACTTGTAGCGCCTGTGAAGAATCGCTTTTGGTGTTTGAGGTGGTTTAATAGTGTCTGAAAATCGCAGATATAACAGAGAAAAAATGATCACTTTTCCTGATATATCTGTGGTGAATTAAAATGACTAATATACAAAACTGTTTTGATCATAATGTAATATATGTTCCTTAATGATTTGAATCTATGGTCTTTTGGTATAAACTAGAAACAGCATCTGAAACAGATAATTTCAAACCTGTCTATGATCTGCCAAGGACAGATCTTCGCTGGGCTCACTGTTGCTGTGTGGACATCTGTCGTACAATCTCTCCAGAGCCGATGTCCTTTTCATGACTGTGGCCTCAAGGCTCTCCAACTATAATTTCAAATAAATAATATATAGGTAACCTACATTTATAAACTCTTTGTGTTATTATGTTTAAAAAAAAAGCATGCTTGTTTAATTAGTCCGTCAGAAATCATTTAGGTTGCAGATTACACTAGATATATAATTTTGACTAATGCAATTGAACATTTAATAATCAAAATAGCACAAATTACTTTATAACTGGTATTAAGCGAATAAAATAAAATTAAATATATTTATAACAGTAAAAATTTCAATACCGTTGAACTGAATTTTCTGGGTTACTCGTACTTTGATTATTTTATTACATTTTGACAGGAATCGGAAGACCACAACTGCAGAGGGCAACATCGGCTACAAACAGCAACCAATAAAGAAACACGGAAAGAAATAGAGGAGGCCTTCATCCAGGAGTGGATAACAAGAACGAGAAAATGAACAAATACTTGTTTCACGTACCTGTGTTCTAATTGTAGTTATCAGTTTCTGGTCTGTACTTTCACTTTCTCCGGAGCTTTCATCTTTGTCGGCAGCAATTGCAGTTTTTCTGTACATTTCCAATTTTAGAGTGTCGTATTCGTCTTGGAGGTCGCGAATTCTACAGTCCTTTGCATCGGACATCAATCGCAGCTATTAAAATTAACAAGTTTCATTTATATAAATAGTTTAAAAAGGCAATAACATTTTACCAAAAAGTTATTTTGGGATAATAATTTGGGTTTAATAATTGGCTAATAGAAAATGAACCAAAAACAAATTTAAAGCATTTTATTATTTATCTGCTTTATTTTATTTATATTTGCAACACTTTGCCTCTTAAGGGATTAAGTGAAAGAATGAGATTCGAGTAATAGTAATATATTTAGAAAACACTTTCAAAGTTTATATAAATAAATTGACCAATTTGTAATACGGTGTCCCATCTCTCGGATTGATATGTAAGAGATGCTTTAAGAAATAAATAAGGTTTATTAATAAAATTCAATACAGCACTAACCTGCTCTAAATCCTCGATAAGGTTTGTTTCCCTGTCCCCTTTCTCCTCAAGCTGTGCTTCCAAATTGCAAATGATCTCTCTGAGAACAGTGACCTTCTCCATGGCCGTTTTGAGGTTGGCCTCCACCTCCGCCTTCCGGTTCTCTAGATCCGCTATGAAAGTGTTCTTCTCCCGGACCTGCGTTTCTATCTGAGCCATCTTTACGGACAAATATATGATTAATATGTCTGTCAGATTTGCATCGAGTCAGTTATTTCTATTTTTTCATTCAGAAATTTTAGTTCCCATGTAGTGCAAAAATAATTATATTTAACCCTCAAAGACAATAATTTAATACACAATGCGTGAAATAAAATTTCACCCCACAGCTTCACAATCCCCTCTATTTTTGTTTACCAACCCCGCCTATACTTGTGTGGTTATATAAGGGATGATAGAATTCGGGTGTCCAATCAACATGTTTCCTTGGATGGTAATAAACTTCGAGTTGGTAATCGTTAAAATATGTCCGGTATGAACCGGTCCGATAAATCAATCGTTCTATTGACAAACACAGTAATTAAGGTCAAATAATTTACTGAAAGGTTTTATTAGGCGCAAGGCAGAAAAGAGAAAAAGAAGGAAGAAAAAAACACTTTAAATTAAAATACTAAGACTGTCAAAATATGAAAACCAGTTGTGTGAGAAATAAACGATCATCATCTCCATCATCATTTTCAGAATGGGAAATGAAAAACTTTTTATAAAAAACTTAGTTAATACAAATATTAATATAAATAAATTATTGACACTTACCTCTGCGTACACTCTGTAACATTTTATGCACCCCTTTGTTAAAGAAACCCAAGGGTTTGTGCAAATATAATATTAGGTGCAGAAGACGATCACAAAACATGCATTAGGGCAGGACAGGGATGAAACAGAACATAAAACAAATATATATATAGATGAGAAACATGAAGAAAAAGTTTTAATTAGTAATGTCAATAAACTTAAAGAACAAATAAAATGTGCTTCCGAAATGTTTGTGATATGGAAGTGGCATTATGGTAGTCAGTAGGTTAGTAGGAACGCTTGCGGAAGAAAAATCTAATTGGCACCTTTAAGGGGTCTCTTCCCGAAAGTGCATGCGCATGGTCTTAAATCATTCTATCTTATCTAACAGCTTGTGAAAAGTGAAAAACCTGTGACTTATGGGATAATCTTGAAAGACAGAATTAAGGTATTTTAAAAAAAATGAATTTATATCTTTATAAAATCGACCACGTCTCTTTAGTTCAATTTTCTCGATTCTTGTATTCAGTCAATAAAGTTTTGATAAAATGTATGGAAAAATAAAGACTTTACGAGGCTCTCAACTCTTAGACAAAGTAGATTTTTTTTCTATATATGCTCAGATAATTTGTGGGACAACACAATATCCAGTATTATTTTTCTTCTATCTACAAATACGAGAATCACAACACTATAAAGTTTGTAGAAAGGAAAAATAAACAGGTTGAGTTAACCTCAAGTTTATTAACCTCTTAAATTAAGCTGTTATCTCAATATCCCAAAAAACAAAAATAATTGTGTCCAATTTAAACACAATACAACTAGCAATCTCAGATAAATATGGAAATGTTGTCCTATTTGGAATATCCTAGAGAATTATTAAATAAAATTACTTAATTTTTCATAGAAATTGTGAGTTAAATCACTCATTTTTTTAGTAAAATTTACCCAGGGATCTAACATTAATAAAATATCATAAAAAAAATGTTTAAATCGAGCATGTAGATCAGGGATTCCTAAACTATTTTGGGCAAAAGCCCTTTTCCAAAATGAACTGATACCTCGACCCCATAGCCAAATTACGAGTACTTTAAAAATACTATCTCTAGTTTTTTTCCTATTGATACAAAATACTTACTAATTTAAAAACTTTGCGGCTGGTTAGATGAGTAAATTTGACATCATTTTCTCATCAAAATTTAACAAATAAATAAACATAGAATTCAGTAAACTATTAGTCATTCTTATAACAAGTTCGTACAGGTAACACAACTTATACAGTATCTTGAAAGTTTCAAATAAGAACTTGTGTTAATTAAAAGGGGTCGATTTTTAGACCTCGTGGACCTCCAAAATCAGTTTTCGTTTATGTCTCCCCATGGGAAACCAATTTCGACCCCAAGGGGTCGATATCGACCACCTTGGCAATCCCTGATGTAGATATTCCGATAAAGATTAGGGTTATCATTTTTAAGGGATAAAAATTTCAGAAAGTACTTTTAGGTATTACTGGGGATAATAAGGGAAAATGTTAGTTATATTAGAATAATAATGAGTATTCAACATGTGACTCAGTTCACATATGAACAATTTTTTTTTAGGTCATGCTATTAGAAGTTTTTGAGCCGAAACTTATTATGGAAAATTAAATCTACAAAATTAGATTTAATTGGCAAGTAACAGGGTAGGTACGGTTTTATCAAACACATATGCTGAGACCATCCTTAATTTTTTTTTTGAGAATTTAATTGTAGAGATGCCATTCCTTACCTCACAAATGTCAAAACTAAGGTTTTTATTTCCTTAAAATCATTGTTCACTTAAGGCGTCAATCATGAACAATCGTCATCATTACGGCTTACAGAATCAAATCTTAAAAGGGGGTGATATCTAAAGGAAAACATGTCAATTTAGCCGTTTAATTTTAACGTTACTAGAAAGCAATACAGCATGTCAATAAATAAATGCAAAATTAACAACACAACTCGTTAACACGTCACACCTTGAAGATAAAACCGTCCCTCAGGATCTATGTGTTCCTTATTTCCGTAATGTAAATTAAAGAGTTAGGAATCGAATGCCTTAAAGGCTTCTTCTGCTAAGGTTAGGTTAGGTTAGGTTGAGGAATGACTCAGCATATGGGTTGTTGTGCTTGCATGGTGGTTGTTCAGCTCAAATATTAAATACTGTTTATACTGGGTAATTCCCGACGTTTCTAAGATGATCATACACCCTGTCTTTGGATTGACACTTAGATGGTGTATGATACGAACTATGCAATCAGCAAATTTCATTAAAGGAGTAAAATAATAAACAACGGTAATAAATTGTTGTATAGTTCTATGAATGTATAGTTTGGCGAAACCGGAGTTGATTAGTTTCATTCAGATATTCATGTAACATCAAAGGTTTGATTAATGTGTTATATGCATTCAGTACATGCATAACAAAGTGCGTAAACAAATTATAATTAATACAAGCGCCGAGTAAATTATGAAGTATGTTAAGGATTTGCTTATCAACTCATACAACATTTCATTGTTTCAACGTGGACTAAAAATAGAGACTAAGACCCTGTTCACCCCACACCAAATTGAGTGAAGTTCCGAATACAATATTATAATCCGTATTGGCTATAATTTTAGTTCTGTGTGAACATTCTAAGTGAACTTGATCAGTTAGCCAGGATCGGCGACTTTACCATGTCAGAACCAGACTAGAATGATTTGAATGTGGCATAATTACACTTTTTTTCACAGCACTAAGATCTGACACCCAACTCACATTTTGTAGTCGCTGTTAAACATATCTCCACAGTAATCACTATCAAAAACTTAAAATTTGCTTAAGAAAAAATCTCACCTCTGCATTAATAATGTCATTGGATTGCAGTTTGACATTAAGCCTCGCATTTTCCTCCTTCAGCTGGTTTAGACCTTTAAGATATTGATCTCTTTCAGATTCCCATTCTGTCGTCTGGTCTTCGAGGAATTTCCGGTTCGAAAGAAGGAAACGATTTGCCGCTTCCAGCTGCGTGTGACAAATTAATGATATAAAATATTTTTTTTGATAATATTTATAAATGTGAAAGATGGGTGAACTGAGGGGCATTCCAAAACGTAAACATATTGCTTCGATAAAATTTTGCTATTTTTTTGCTAAAAAAATTGCAAGATTGACAGTGAAGCGATGCATTTGCGATTTGGAATGGCTCAAAAGTAGCACAGCAGAAGGTGGAGATGTTTTTTCCTCATATAAATATCATTTTGCGAGTTATTTATGAGACACGACAGTGAAACATTATTTTACTGTCAATCTATGTTTTATTTTTAAATATTCTTATTAAATTTCGTATTTATTATTTATTTATTTATATACGCATACCAAGCTTATGATAATAAAAACTACATAACCTAACCTAACTGAGCCAAGCCAAGTAAAATATTTTTATAAATATAACAATAATAACAAAATTAATGCATACAATTTTGGTCATAATATAAGCATAAAGAATAACAGATCGGTGTTATTAATAATACTGGTATATATTTTAATATTTTCTCTCATCTATTCCTACCTAATTTAAATCTTTTTTCAATTGTTGTTGCTTTTTAAACCCAAAACATTGATGAACATAAACTAGCAGTTTATTGAAAATTCTGTGTGTTAAAACCTAAAAAATCGTTGGACTAAACTGGTTTTAGTTGGGGGGACCATATGTTTTTGATTTACCACATTGAGATAGTATGTTTGAGTTTCCTGTGAATAAGTGTGTGCTTTTTATAATGCAATATGGTTCCAATGTAGATCTTTCTGACATAGATCCCCTGATATGACTTACACCAAACTCAGAGATTTATCAGTAGAGTACCACTATTGTTTTTAAGATATTGGATCTTTTTAGTTTTGCTATTCATAGTTAATAAAACAACAAAATTTTGCACATGCTTGAAGTGCAACTTAGTTAAGAAAAATATAAATAACCAAATCAATATTTAATAGAACAAATATTTACAGTATCAGTCTTTGTGATTAGGTAAGTCTTATGGTATCTTAAAAAATATATATAACAAAATTATATTATAATACACAATTAATTTATGAAAAATTTTAGTTGTATCATTAAGGGCATACATAATAATAAATTACAATTTTTTTATTCAAATAAATATTAAATTTGATAAAACTTTATGTTATGTTCCGTAATGGATATTGGATGCTATTTATTTCCTGTGTACCGCATCCTTTGCAGAACTATTGTAATTTTATTATCCAACTGGAGTTCGCCCTCTAGACCTAAACTGTTGATAAAGTAAAGTATCTTTTTGGGCGCGATGGTTTGTATCTCTTTAGGGCTGAGAAGATGGTTGCACAGAAGCTGGTATTTTTTATGAACTAGAGGACCACATTCACCGAATAAGTGTATAGGTATTTCTGGGCTCTCGACAGAACCCGCACTGATCATTGGCTGATATACTAATTAAATGCAAGCGTTTGTTCAGCTTGCAATAGCCTGTTTAGGTTCTGGTTATGATCTTTAATTGGTTCTGGCTTAATTTTAGTAGCTCTGAGAGAATTATGAGTTCTTTGGCTTGTTTTTATCCGGGCAGTTCTTACCAATACTTTAGGCTTCGGTTTCAAGCTCAGATTTTTGCATTAAATTTGCAATGCCACAGGCCGGTTCTGTAGGCATGCTAGCACTTTCCTGGCTAGCTTGTCCGCTTTTATGTTGCGATTAATACCCAAATGACCTGCTACCCACATAAGTGTGACTCTGTTGTGTACTGCGAGGGCGTTGAGTAGTTGTCCACAGATTAGTACTAACTATAAATTGATAGTGTTAGAGTTGATGGCCTTCAGAGCTGCTTTTCTGTCTGAAACTATTTATATATTTTTGTTTCTGTAGAATCGCTCGATGCTTATAAGCACAGTTTCGATATTGGCATATAGCTCGGCTTGGAATATGGTGAAATGCTTTGCCAAGTTGATCGATTTCTCAAACCCGGGTTTCGCTCTGTATATGCATCCTATATTACCATTCTTGGATCCATCGGTATACCATATAATGGCTTCATTTTCGAAGTTGGGTTTTTCATTGTCACACCTGATTATTACAAAGGGGAAGGAGGGAATGAGCCATGTAAATGTGACATCATAACATTATATTTTCTAATATTTTTTTAAACGCTCAAATTAATTTTATTTATTTAAGATATTTCTTTATTATAATTGAAAAAGATAAGATTTTATGGATTGCAGCACTGTATGTTATTTTGTTTTATGGCAACATTGTTAAAAAAAAAAATACATATTTTTTATTATTTTAAGCATTGTATATATGCAGGCTTCTCTGTTGTAACAGGTTACATACTTCATTATTTCACTTTATTGTCCTTTATATCGCCTACAGTCAATTTTCTGATTCCATACCTTTTCCCGATTACGGGATAGCTTTCACCGTAACTGGAGAATCCTCACGTATGTATTTATTGATATTTCACAGAAATGTCTTATTTTCCTACTGTTTGCACAGTTAGGGTAAAAAAGCTCGCGACTGGAGAATTCGCAGCGTAAAAATGTTCACGCAGGATAACAGGATTGCGGGCAATCACTCACTTACTGCCAGCCGTACGGATTACCGCTTCGTCCGAATTAACCGAGGTCTGGATTATCAACGACCTACTGTAATAATATTATTTACATATTAAAAACATTGAAGTAAACTTTTTTCTACGTGGAAAGTTCTTGTCCGTGCTACGAGTCTAATGAGTTGGGACCGTTGACGGTTAACTGGCAGCTGAGGATTAAAATATACATTTATAAAACCTAACCGCAACACATTAGCCTAGGTTATGAAGCAAGCGATAAACCATAGTGCCTGACAAAACAATTTGAAAATTTACAACAGACAACGAAATGTACAATTACAAAAATAACGCACCATGCAGATAGATCAACAGAAAATTAAAACAAACAGTACACATATTATGGTTTTAACAATATAAAATAATGAGTGCATAATATAATAACGGTGGCAAGATTTACCTTGGTGCAGCAGATTTTGTGCACCAACAGTGTTCCAGGATACTGACATGTGCCAATTTTGAAGGAGCATGTGATAAAATACATACTTTTAGTTACATTAAATATACATTTATAATAATCAATAATTTATTGCATACATACATCATTCAAATAAAACTGTTAAACACAATTGTATAGCAACGTCATCATAGTAATGAAGTTGCGAGGTATTCAGGGAAGACTATTTTCATTTTAAAAATGTCCAAGTAGTTGCCATAAAAAAAAATGGTTCATATATTGAATAGCTTAGGTTAAAAAAAAAATAAATACATAAAATAGTGTCTTAGCTGGATCTGAAAACCTTGTATGTATATAATAAATAATGTCATAAATGTTGCATCGGGCAACGTTGAAAGTAAAACTTAATTATAATAATTTCATATATTAACCGTATATCTGAAAGACGATCATAATAAATTGCATTTTATTAAATTGGTCTGCTAATTATTAGGAGACAAAAATTGCTTAATAAATGTATGTAATCAATTTTACTTTTCAAAGATTGGTTTGCCATAGGTTTCAATAACAATTATTTACAAATTTATGTTGTAAATTACAATTGCTTGAAATATTACGTAATATTAATATTCTATATTATTACAATTATTATTATATTCAAATAAGTGAGCAGTTTCTAGCTCTTATCTTTAGTCTTTAGTGTCATATAATCTGTTTTATATTGATTCTGAGACTGTATTAATCATATTGGATGATTAATTGTTCCGTCCAAATGCCAAGCACTCTGTTAGAAAGGAAATGCTTTTTTATGTATATATTTATGGTAAAAAAAATATACATTTTGGGATTAGTTTACTATAGTAATGATAAATAATGAATAGTTATGGACAAGGCACCAAAAAGTACCAATTGAAAGATCACGAAAGATTGCCTAACGGCGTTGAGAAAAACATAATTAGGCTTCACTCTAAAAATCACTTACATACATTTTTTTATAAAACCAACATAGCTTATGAAATTATTGACTTTACAACGCAACCGCTTTATGGATGACTCACAGTACTATGAAATCCGCTTGGTCTAACATTTGTATTTTATTATTTATAGAAATTAGATTTTACATTTCTACAAACACCTATTAGAATTGAAAAGTACAGATAATAACTGTTTTTTTTAGAAGTGGTGTCACGTTTGTTTTCCTCGACCTTCGCCTTTCGACGTCGGCCGATCCCGCGTCGGGTCTCCGCTTCACCTCGGAGGGTCGCGACGAGGGTAGGACTCGCTTCGACGACCGTCCGCGTCGATTCCGCCTCGGGCGCGCTTTCTCCCGCCGTCTCGCGCTGCACTCTCAACGGGTTCAACCGGTTCGCCGGAGACTCGGACCTCGAGGAGCGAACGGTGACTCGGTCGGGCCACCCTTCGGTTGTAGGATAGTCGTACAACTAAATCGGTGGACGTCGTGATGACGTCAGGGCGCCAGACGGGTGTCCCAAGCGACGTCACGCGCGCGCGCCTCGTCCCACTCGCGCGGCTACGGTGAACGTGGCGGAACCGCCACGGTGTTCGGCGGTCGTTCTCAGCTCGTCCCCGCTACGGCAAGTCCGGTTAGGCCAGACTGCAACTTATTACCTTGGCTGGGAAACTGGCTACTCCTCACTACTACGAGGACGCAGTCGTGGAGCTGAAGGGGCTGCTCGGGATCTCAGGGGGTGGGGGTTGACGCTCCACGACGCATTATAGCCCCGTGTCCTTTACCGGTGCGCCTTCCCCGCCAGTAGGGACGACGCCGGCTTCCTCACCATCAAATCAAATTTCAAGGGGTGGGGGGAATCTACCTTAAAGTAGGAACACGGTTTGATACTAAACAACTGATCTTTATTTAACCACGGTGAAGAAATTTACAATTTGTTACATTATTTTGAACTTCAAATCTCCTATATCAAATACCATACACGGCGGCAGATGTCGCCCTATAATATCGTGATAATATTTATCAACATATGCAAGACAGAGTCAAATGACAATCTCGACGGTATGCGCCGTCACTTCTAAACAATTACAAACGAGAGAGCAGAAAATATAATACACGGCGATAATATTCCTCTACAATCACCAGACATAGTCAAATGACATTCTGACGGAACAACTCCGTCACTTCTAACCGATTATAAAAGAAAAGGTAAAAATATAATTCTGATAATTCAATTCCTATACAACATGCACGGCATCGTTGCAGCTCGAAACGTTCCTAGGCGATCGATGTTGCTTCCGTACAACCGTAGTGAAGTATGCTATGACGTAAAAATATTTAATTTACGTGATTTTAATTCTCGTTCTTTAATATAAACTAATTACCATAATGTGCTAGTAATATTGTAAAAGGTTGTAGTCACCAAAATATAATGACAGTTAATTAATATATAAAATAGTTTTCATTGTAACCTAATTCTAATATAGCGCAATGACAGACGGCTGTCACCCGCTAATGTAAACAATGCAAAATGTAAACAAACAATGGCCGCCGATTGCGGACCGCCCGCTCTATCGTACGACCTCAGCGCGCCCTACCGGCGTCCGCCGCAATTTGTTACAAGCTTCACCGTCACCGGTTGCGCGGTGCACGGCGCAGGCGCCTGTAATCGATAACGCCAACTTCACTACGTTGCCGCACCGGTGCTATGTTCGAACCGCATCGATCCGTCCTACGGTACACAATGTAAACAAAGAAATATGGCGACATTAATAATTATACTATCACTTCGGCCCAACTGGTACGATGACAACTGTCGACCACCCGTACAAATAAAGTGTAGCTTCACACAACAATATAAGTATACAATAATACAGCAAAATAATACAATAGTACAGCAAAATAACACAATAATACAGCAAAATAATACAATAATACAGCAAAATAATACAATAATACCGCCTAGTGCGGCCGTCTGACGACTCAAAACGTCAAACTCCTGATTTAGACCGGCGGTCACACCGCCCTACAAATTAATTTGAACATTTGGCATCTTATTTAACAGGCTATTATAATCGACTTTCTCACAAAAGAAACTCCTAAATCTCAACTTCAATATACACATTTAATCGAACTAATTTCATCGAACTTCAGGCAGATATGGCACGGTTAACTACGTTATTCTTTAGTCATTATTCAATATTTACTTCAGGCATCTTACTTCAATCGGCTGACCTTTGACATTGCATTATTATACTCAAAATATTGAAAGGGGTTTCAACTACAAATATTCCTTAGAACTACAAATGTAAACATAAACATTATACTGGTTTTATGACACTGCAGAGAGAGTAGGATACATTAAGATTTCAAATCTGACCTCAACACTTCATCCTTGCTTCGGTCCTGTGTCCCACTCCTGTCAGACGAGCGCTGCTCACTCCAACTTCCAGTTGTCGCCAGATTCTGCTAGAATTCGCCAATCCTCGGGATCATCCTGGTCCCTGGGGCGTAAGACATAAGGAACGTCCTATTACGCTCAAAATCGATTGATCATCATCGTCGCTTCTTCTTTTTAAACTAATTCTTCGGCCTGTGCCTTGCTTTTAAAACTTCTGGGGAATGTTTAATCTGTTCACGTACTATCCAGACAATCTTTTATCATATTATTCTTCCTGGGGAGGAAATATCTACATCTTCTTTTTGCGCGGGGGAATAGGGTTATATTAGATCGAATAACGATCGCGACGATCACTCCTGTAATCTCATCGGGAGATATTATTCCCGGTTCCTGCCGTGAATTACGGCCCTCGCGTGCGAGCTACTTCTATATCATACAAAAATTACGCCGATCATAATCCCACGGAACTACGGTCAAATTTTGACTTCTTATTACAACCGATCACTGCCGTGCCGTTTAATTAATATTATAACGCCGGATTGACTCAATATCCGCCGATGGCCGATTCGTGCCCGCGTGCCACGAAAATTTTAGATTCACTTTCTCTTTTCCGAAACGACTGATCGCGCTCGCTTTAACGCACGTCATTTGCCTCCCCGGCCCGTGGCCGGGGGGCAGCCAAAAATAAATACTTTTCGTACTACATATTGCACTTTTGTAAAACAAATCCGATTTTTAATAAAAATTGACTCTTCGACAAAATCACCACGCCGACCTCCGTTCTCCTTCCTTCTTCCTCTCTCTTTTTACTCCCCTTGTCCTACTCTAACTCTAACTAGCTCTTTCTCATCTATCGCCTATTTTTATTCTCTTTCCGCGTCTGCTAGCGCGCTCTCGCGGCGGCGATCGCTCTCCCTTACCCGCGGTGCGGACGCGATCTTTATTCTCGTCTCTTTCGCACCTATCTCTCTCTCATTTCAGGGTGCCCACTCTTGAAAATCAATCCCCTTGTGGCGCGAATTACCGAGCGCTACAATGCCGGGGAGTAGGGACGTGATCTGCCCTCAGATCACACTTCTGAATTTCTTCCCACTATTAATCATAAAAGGATATAAGCGTAACTTAATTACAAAATATTACAAAGTTGGCAATATCAGACAATATACTTAAACTTACTTATCTCCATTTAGAGAAATTTACACTTATTGCTCTAATTGGAGCATTACTTCTCAAGACACTTCTCATCATGTGAATCTTATTTAGATTTCACTAACTTTACAATAATTTAGTTATTCATACAGATTAACAATTTCATCAATTAACAACCAACAATAAAATCATCCCATGCTACATCGGCCTATCTTACGACATAATGTTCAAGGCTACCTCGCGAATGTTCGATAATTTTGTTTCTTATACTCTATCACTTTAACGGCTTTTTTTTTTAAATTTCACTTGCCGTGATCACTTTTCTCTTGCGCTTCGTGCGCAGCTTTGCACCAGCACTTCTTAGGGCTAAAGTTCAAATGTATAGCAATGTCTCCTCGAAGCCTACTCTTTAACATGTATCTTACTTCCTCAATGTCAAACCAGGTCTAGCCTCACCACATATTTATCCTCCTTCGACATATATTCAACATGAAACTTCTCAATTAAACTGTATTTCCTCTACTTTGACAATTTCCGATTCTTCTGAATCGTTCGCTTCTCAAAACCCAACTTCAATTTAACATTATTACTCAAATTATATGAATGCCTGTCATGGATCGTGCCCTTCCATGCTCAGTTGCATGGCTACATTTAAAATGGACCAATCGTCATTATTACTCTTCGCGCCTACATCTTTTCCCGACTATGCCTTCTCTTTGCCGTGCCATATCGCCTATCGAAGCTTCATCATTAACAATCTACTTTTCTACTTTACTCCAATAAAACTTCTTTTCTAAACAGAATAATACGCGGACTTTAGCTTCACATTATTTCACATAGTCTCCCGAACAATCAACTGAACAATTTACTCTTTGACTTTACTTATTTTGCTCTACTTAATCAATACTTCTAAGCCTGTTAGATTACTTAACATTGGCGAAACCGTCGGGTATTACTAATTTTTAACTGCTCTCCTCACGAGCTAGAATCCGTTGAGCATCCCCTCTCTCATAAACCGAACCTCTTCTATATATCAATTAGTTTTCAAAATTCCGAACTCCTTCAAATAATCTCACTTCTATTCAGTACAACACGCGGATTTTAACTTCAAATTATTTCCATGACTCTCCAACAATAACCAACTCAAAACTTCACGCAGCGGACATACACATCCGGACCTGCTCCTCTAACCAAAACATCGAATATACTGTTGTGTAACTAAAGGGGGGAGTAACAAGATATCACTCCTGCTATTCAAGGGGGAACTCAGCTTCTGTACAGTGCTTTGCGTCATTTCTAACGCAAAACATACAATGGCAGGGAAATGTTTGTTAGTTCTATTCGACAGATCAATTAGACACTACTTTGGCTGCATAGCACAGATGAAGTAGAAAATACCTCCATACCGATGGACTTATTGGGTCGGTCTCATAGCCGCCGTGCCAACTTGGAAACGAAAGAATTTTATACTAAGGGCACAACCAACGCAAAATCTTAGATCACACTACTTTCTAGACAAAATGTAATTACTCAGACTGGCATCTATAACACCAGAAAGCGCCTGCATCATGACAAAGATGACAGCGGGCCTCATTGGACTGACAAGGATCAAGACGCAACGCCAGCGAGGAATCGCTTGCATCTTAAACTCAAAATGGGCTGTTTAATTGTTAGCAATCTCAGTAAGCTTCAAGAATTCTCTTTCTTCATTGTCACGATTACATCTTCGGTGTTCCTACTTTAAACGACATCAATTTGGAATGCGGGAACTGATTTAGATTCGAGGGACAAGCTGCATCAATATCTTGATAACCTACCTTTCATGACCGTATCATTCCTCCTCTTTCACACGGTCTTACCTCTTTCATCCCTTTCATACTAAGGACACCGAGACCATCGAAGAGCTCACCTCATTATAAACCAAAGAATCGTGTTCTAAGCAGCACTTAATACTGCACAGATAGAGAACATAACTGGACATCTTGAATTTAACACCGTAGCTTACATTGACAACTTCTCATTCTAACTGCTAGTCAGCAATAAACATAAGTAGAATAGGGAACTAACGACATCACGTCATACAACGTGATCCAATCAGGATCGCAATGCTCGACTTCAAGACGAGGGTTTGGACTCACATGATCGCAAACAATAAGGACTGCATCCTCTTTAACTTAACAATCGCAAACATAGAAACCGGTGTGTAATGTGTAAGTGTAACTGGGTAAGTGTAAATATATAAATAGGCAATGGACCAACCGTCCATGCTCAGAAATACTAGTAATTCAAATGACCGACTCAAGGAATGGTCGCTACTCCAAAACACTCGAATCGTCACCGATTGTGTAACGTATTGTTTTTACCTGCTCTATTGGCAGGGTTGTAAGGGTCCGTCGGCCCTTCAGCACATATTCATCAATATGGCAGTGTAGGGGGGTGTGGGGTGTGATGATAGGGAAACTCCTAATAACTCGCGCAACCGCGCTCTAGCAACAATACATCAAAAACTCGCGCCAACTGCGCCCAATAAACCAACAAAAAACTCGCTCATATGGCGTACTCCAAACCAACTGCATCAATACTACCGCGTACAACAAAAGAGAGTGTCACCGTAGCTCTTTCACTAGCTACCTCAATATATTATTAGTAAAGTGTAAAAGTGTAGTAAATAAGTTTTAGGTTTGCGTCTGATTGGGGGTAAACAACGTAGCGAACTGTCGACTGCTGAGATCGTCGACGGGAAATATAAGAACTCAGAAACACAACAGTACTAACCTAACGGCTTTAGCCGGGTTAGTAGGGATAAAAAAAAATAAAAAAAATTTAACTACACGGATGCTCAACTTCAAAAATGCGTATTGCACAAAACAACAAGACAACAAACGACGTCGACTACAACTGATTTACTTTACTGACCGACCTCAAGATACTCAACAATACTCAATATATCTTCATATTTTACTGGAAAACAAAACAACGAAATACATGTGCCACAAATCAATTTCATACAGCTTATTCTGGGCTTACCTCTGTTCTTCGACACACGAGTATACGACAGTAAGTTTCTTTTTCACACGACTAACCAGCCTTGAGGATATCTTTAATATGATGGACCCCTTTGCTTTTCCCATTTAAGTCTTCCAGCTCATATGCTACTGCGGATTTCTTGGCAGACACTCTGCATTTCACAAACCGTGGAGCCAGCTTAGCTGAAAAGAATTCCGCCTTCTTCGATTGAATGTGGTTTTTGACCCACACCGTGTCTCCAAGGGAAAATACCACTCGCTTGCGACGCAAATTATACCTTTCGGCATTCTTCTGAAACGACTCCAGCATGCGCTGTTGTACCAAGTTGTAGGTTTCGGCTAACGTCTCAAGTCCAGCACTATGAGCCAACGGTTCATCTACTTTCAAGTCAGATGGATTCGAGGGAATGAAGTTGAGAATTTCATGAAACCTTCCGTCCACAATTACATTTCTTCCGTACATTAAATACGATGGCGTAAATCCAGTCACTAAATTTTCAGTGTTATTAAGGGCATGCTGCACCAGAGGCAGATGCTTATCCCACGTGCGTTGGTCGTCTTTCACTAGAATAGCCAAGGACGTCTCCATGACCTGGTTATACCTTTCCACAGTGTTCGACTGAGGGGCATACACACATGAATAGAACGGCTTGGGGACTTTATACTTCTCTGCAAACTCTTTAAATTTGTTAGACGTAAAATATTTCGCGTTATCCAAAATCAATACTGCCGGGGTTCCAAACAGTAAGAACACGTCATGCTCCAAAGCGCGAATTATGTGATCCGAAGTGCTTTTCTTAAGGGGGAACAACCAACAGAATTTCGTGAAAACATCTACAACAGATAAAATAAAAATGTTTTGTCCTTTTGTCCGGGGTAGTGGACCAATCAAATCTATACTTAACGTATGAAGCGGACGGTCGACCAATTTCGGTCGCGTCATAAATCCTTGAGGGGCTCCTGTACTTATTTTGTGTGCTTTACACACGTCACATCCATGAATGTAATCATTTACGTCTTCAGTCAGATTTGGCCAATAATATATCTCTTTTACTTTTCTAGTAGTCTTGCGAACTCCTAAGTGAACTGCGAATTGTCCTTCATGATGATCAGATATAATTCCTCTCCTTTCTTCGTGGGGTACCACTACTTTCCACGGGTTAGTGTTTAACTCTCCCGGTCTGGGGGTGATATACTTGAACAACTTATCGTCAGCTAAACAATATCCTTCAGCGGCCTCACGGCACGACTTAACTCTCTCCACCAGCTTCTCATACCATTTGTCGGTACTGCTCTGGTCTCGGGCATCAATCTGTGCGCATTGCATCCGAGATAATGCATCAGCGACAACATTTAGGGAACCTTTCCGGTGTACAATCTGCATATCATATTGTGACAGTAACGTGCTCCACCGAGCGAGTCGTCCTGACGGACTCTCCAGCGAAGTTAACCATTTTAAACTTGCATGATCCGTGTAAACTGTAAAGTGCGTACCTTCCAGGTACGGTCGAAAATGATGAATGGCTTTTACCATTGCCAGTAGCTCTCTCTCCGTAACGGTATAATTCTTCTCCGCAGGACTCAAAATTTTAGAAAAATATGCAATCGGATGTTCTTCACTATCTTCATCAGATACTTGAGTAAGAACGGCACCAACAGCAATGTCACTCGCGTCACAATGCAAATTAAATTCTTTCGAATAATCTGGACATGTAATTATAGGGGCTTGTGTTAACGCCTCCTTCAGATGCTCGAACGCCTTCTGAGCTTCTTCATCCCAGCAGAACTCCTTCTTCACTCCACGTTTTCCACCGGTTAACTTACACAAGGGTGTAGCTATCTGGGAAAAATCTTTAATAAATCGTCGATAATATGAGCACAACCCAACAAAACTGCGAACGTCTTTGACGCAGCGTGGTACGGGAAATTCCTTTACACATTGTATCTTCTCCGGGTCAGTTCTAAGTCCTAGTCGGTCCACGACATATCCAAGGTATCGTATTTGGGGCTTACAAAGGTCACATTTTTTGAGGTTAATCGTCAGACCTGCTTCCTTGAGCGTGTCTCTCACTCGTAACAACAACTGCATATGCTCTTCAAAAGTGGAAGTCACTATTATCAAATCGTCGGCATACGGGAATACTTTTTCTTCAAATTCCGGGCCAAATAAATAATCCATTAACCGTCCTAATTCGGCACTAGCATTACATAGTCCAAACGGGAGTCTTTTAAAAGCGAATAATCCGCGGCCAGAGACTGCGAATGCGGTTTTCGGGATTGACTCCTCATCCAATTCTATCTGCCAATAGGCCTTTGACAAATCAATAGAACTTAAATAACGGGCTCCTCGTAAATGATCCAAAATCCGTTGCGAAAATGCCATCGGGTAGCGATCCTTTTTAGTTACTTCATTTAGCTTGCGCGAGTCTAAACACACACGAGCTGATCCATCCTTCTTGGTCACAACTACCAAGGGATGACACCAAGGTGAACGAATGGGTTGGATGACATCCATTGCCAACATCTCATCTACTTCCTTCTCTATTAACTCCTGTTTGGCCGGTGACAAGCGATAGGGCTTTTGCCGTATGGGCAAACCATAAGTGTCGATTTTATGCTTCACCAGTGTCGTACAACCGAGTCCTCGCCTCTCGTACGAAATGTCTTCGAGCTGGCGCTTCACATCCTCGAGCTGCGCTGTCTGCGAACGCGTCAGTTCCTCCATGGGTGTCACGTGATCGACCGTGGCACATCTCCATGACTGAGTATTGGCTCGCTTCAACCTTCCAAAATCCAACACTACTTTGAAGGTTTCCAAAAAGTCAACTCCCAAAATGAACTCTTTCGTTATAGAAGGGGTTACTATGAACGTTACATCAGCAACTTCATCGTCATACGTGACAGGTAAGGTCATTGTTCCTAAAACGGGCTGAACCTGTCCATCTGCAGTAGTCAATTCCATCGGAACATGCGACAAACGGTGCTCTTGCCGAATAAAAAATTCGTGCGCGTTGGCACCAATAATGCTTCCAGAGCTTCCAGTATCGATGAGTCCGGTACACATAACGCTTCCAATATAAAATGTAGCACGATAACGGGTATCGTCTACCTCACGTCCCACTATACATGTATAGTTGCGCACGGCCGGTTGCAGTGGGTTCTCCATCAACGGTCGTGCTGTCTTCAGTTTTTTTGAGATTGAAAATGTTGATTTGATCGACGAGTACAACTTGGGCATGTCCTAGTTGTGGTATTCGGTGCTTTACACCTAAAACAAATAGAATGAGGATATCTCTGACACTCATAAGGGCCATGTCCTCTCTCATCACATTTAGGGCATTCGATCATGCGACTCCTATCTCCTGCGAACGAACTACGGGGTTCAAAATCTGCTCTCCTCTCTTCACGATGAATAGGCGGCTCCAAAACCGATACGGCTGGGCGTCTGTTATGTAGCGGGTGTCTATGAGTGTAATTGTTAGGTCCTCTTGCATAATTGCGGGTATGATTCGTATTCCTTGCATCTTGCGTAAATGTACTTACGTTTACGTTATATTGTTCATAATTCTTGGCTAATTGCAACAAATGAGAAATATTGTTAATTAAATGGCTTCCAAGTAACGACTGATATTGCGTTGAAACATTCATTTTTATTATCTCCAAAAGTACTTCCTCCGGAGTCTTGCGATCCAAATGATTGTTGATAGACCTCACGTCCGTTACAAAATCATCCATATTCTGTCCAGGCTTCTGTTTAGTATTCCTTAAGGCCGCTTCCATGCGCACCTGATAATTCAAGGGTTCAAATTTGTGAATAAGCATAGCGCGAAGCTGTCTCCAACCATCTACTGATCCTCTTACGGTACGGTACCACTTCAAGGCTCCTCCTTGTAACAACTCAGTGAAACAATTCACGATAGATCCTAACCTCACTTGGCGCGATCTAGCCATGTCCTCCACATTGTCCAAAAATTCAAGTACCGAAGTACTGCCATCAAAACGTAAATTCCACCGATGTACGTTAGGATTAAAACGACGTCCAGTGTCTCTCACCTCATCCTCAGAATCGCAATCTCCATCTGTCTCCAACTGAACTCGCTCCAATCTTCTTCTGACTCTTGGATTCGAAACCGGTAACATGTACTCCGTATCTGTACCAACAGTGTCATGTACTTCAAGTCTTCTCCCTACCGCCGGGGCATTAGCGTCAGCTTTGTGAACTGGGTTCACGGGTGTATAATGGGGCTCCATATAAGGCAAATTCATCGCTGCAGCAAAACCTTGCTCCTCCATATCGGTCTCCATCTCCGCGTCAGTTCCTACGTCCATAGCCTTATCTTTGGGTAGCAAAGAGTCCTTTTTAAGATCCCTATTAATTTTCCTCAAGTCCCGGTCAGACATGATTAAGAAATAACTACTTACTCCGCCGTATACTGCGCTCCTCGAACACTATCGGCCAGGGCTGCGAACAAAACAACAAACAACAACACCGAAAAGTATGAAGCTGAAACTTGTACGGGATGGTCAGGTACCAGCCGGCCACTCGACTCAACAACTTCAAACAAACAAAGGGAAAAAAAAATAAAAAATTGAACTACTTAATACTCAATGTTGCTCTCTATAATTGAAGGGACCTCCTCGACAACAAATTACGCTTCTCGAATTTAACCAATTTTAGGGACCAATTTTAGAAACGTTCACTACAGAGAATGCTCCACATTTACTACAGAAAAAGCTACACGTTTACTAAAAAGAACGCTCCACGTTTACTACAAAGTACGCCCCACGTTTACTACAGAGTACGCCCCACGTTTACTACAGAGAACGCTCCACGTTGGGCGCCAAATGTCACGTTTGTTTTCCTCGACCTTCGCCTTTCGACGTCGGCCGATCCCGCGTCGGGTCTCCGCTTCACCTCGGAGGGTCGCGACGAGGGTAGGACTCGCTTCGACGACCGTCCGCGTCGATTCCGCCTCGGGCGCGCTTTCTCCCGCCGTCTCGCGCTGCACTCTCAACGGGTTCAACCGGTTCGCCGGAGACTCGGACCTCGAGGAGCGAACGGTGACTCGGTCGGGCCACCCTTCGGTTGTAGGATAGTCGTACAACTAAATCGGTGGACGTCGTGATGACGTCAGGGCGCCAGACGGGTGTCCCAAGCGACGTCACGCGCGCGCGCCTCGTCCCACTCGCGCGGCTACGGTGAACGTGGCGGAACCGCCACGGTGTTCGGCGGTCGTTCTCAGCTCGTCCCCGCTACGGCAAGTCCGGTTAGGCCAGACTGCAACTTATTACCTTGGCTGGGAAACTGGCTACTCCTCACTACTACGAGGACGCAGTCGTGGAGCTGAAGGGGCTGCTCGGGATCTCAGGGGGTGGGGGTTGACGCTCCACGACGCATTATAGCCCCGTGTCCTTTACCGGTGCGCCTTCCCCGCCAGTAGGGACGACGCCGGCTTCCTCACCATCAAATCAAATTTCAAGGGGTGGGGGGAATCTACCTTAAAGTAGGAACACGGTTTGATACTAAACAACTGATCTTTATTTAACCACGGTGAAGAAATTTACAATTTGTTACATTATTTTGAACTTCAAATCTCCTATATCAAATACCATACACGGCGGCAGATGTCGCCCTATAATATCGTGATAATATTTATCAACATATGCAAGACAGAGTCAAATGACAATCTCGACGGTATGCGCCGTCACTTCTAAACAATTACAAACGAGAGAGCAGAAAATATAATACACGGCGATAATATTCCTCTACAATCACCAGACATAGTCAAATGACATTCTGACGGAACAACTCCGTCACTTCTAACCGATTATAAAAGAAAAGGTAAAAATATAATTCTGATAATTCAATTCCTATACAACATGCACGGCATCGTTGCAGCTCGAAACGTTCCTAGGCGATCGATGTTGCTTCCGTACAACCGTAGTGAAGTATGCTATGACGTAAAAATATTTAATTTACGTGATTTTAATTCTCGTTCTTTAATATAAACTAATTACCATAATGTGCTAGTAATATTGTAAAAGGTTGTAGTCACCAAAATATAATGACAGTTAATTAATATATAAAATAGTTTTCATTGTAACCTAATTCTAATATAGCGCAATGACAGACGGCTGTCACCCGCTAATGTAAACAATGCAAAATGTAAACAAACAATGGCCGCCGATTGCGGACCGCCCGCTCTATCGTACGACCTCAGCGCGCCCTACCGGCGTCCGCCGCAATTTGTTACAAGCTTCACCGTCACCGGTTGCGCGGTGCACGGCGCAGGCGCCTGTAATCGATAACGCCAACTTCACTACGTTGCCGCACCGGTGCTATGTTCGAACCGCATCGATCCGTCCTACGGTACACAATGTAAACAAAGAAATATGGCGACATTAATAATTATACTATCACTTCGGCCCAACTGGTACGATGACAACTGTCGACCACCCGTACAAATAAAGTGTAGCTTCACACAACAATATAAGTATACAATAATACAGCAAAATAATACAATAGTACAGCAAAATAACACAATAATACAGCAAAATAATACAATAATACAGCAAAATAATACAATAATACCGCCTAGTGCGGCCGTCTGACGACTCAAAACGTCAAACTCCTGATTTAGACCGGCGGTCACACCGCCCTACAAATTAATTTGAACATTTGGCATCTTATTTAACAGGCTATTATAATCGACTTTCTCACAAAAGAAACTCCTAAATCTCAACTTCAATATACACATTTAATCGAACTAATTTCATCGAACTTCAGGCAGATATGGCACGGTTAACTACGTTATTCTTTAGTCATTATTCAATATTTACTTCAGGCATCTTACTTCAATCGGCTGACCTTTGACATTGCATTATTATACTCAAAATATTGAAAGGGGTTTCAACTACAAATATTCCTTAGAACTACAAATGTAAACATAAACATTATACTGGTTTTATGACACTGCAGAGAGAGTAGGATACATTAAGATTTCAAATCTGACCTCAACACTTCATCCTTGCTTCGGTCCTGTGTCCCACTCCTGTCAGACGAGCGCTGCTCACTCCAACTTCCAGTTGTCGCCAGATTCTGCTAGAATTCGCCAATCCTCGGGATCATCCTGGTCCCTGGGGCGTAAGACATAAGGAACGTCCTATTACGCTCAAAATCGATTGATCATCATCGTCGCTTCTTCTTTTTAAACTAATTCTTCGGCCTGTGCCTTGCTTTTAAAACTTCTGGGGAATGTTTAATCTGTTCACGTACTATCCAGACAATCTTTTATCATATTATTCTTCCTGGGGAGGAAATATCTACATCTTCTTTTTGCGCGGGGGAATAGGGTTATATTAGATCGAATAACGATCGCGACGATCACTCCTGTAATCTCATCGGGAGATATTATTCCCGGTTCCTGCCGTGAATTACGGCCCTCGCGTGCGAGCTACTTCTATATCATACAAAAATTACGCCGATCATAATCCCACGGAACTACGGTCAAATTTTGACTTCTTATTACAACCGATCACTGCCGTGCCGTTTAATTAATATTATAACGCCGGATTGACTCAATATCCGCCGATGGCCGATTCGTGCCCGCGTGCCACGAAAATTTTAGATTCACTTTCTCTTTTCCGAAACGACTGATCGCGCTCGCTTTAACGCACGTCATTTGCCTCCCCGGCCCGTGGCCGGGGGGCAGCCAAAAATAAATACTTTTCGTACTACATATTGCACTTTTGTAAAACAAATCCGATTTTTAATAAAAATTGACTCTTCGACAAAATCACCACGCCGACCTCCGTTCTCCTTCCTTCTTCCTCTCTCTTTTTACTCCCCTTGTCCTACTCTAACTCTAACTAGCTCTTTCTCATCTATCGCCTATTTTTATTCTCTTTCCGCGTCTGCTAGCGCGCTCTCGCGGCGGCGATCGCTCTCCCTTACCCGCGGTGCGGACGCGATCTTTATTCTCGTCTCTTTCGCACCTATCTCTCTCTCATTTCAGGGTGCCCACTCTTGAAAATCAATCCCCTTGTGGCGCGAATTACCGAGCGCTACAGTGGTTACCAATTGTTTTCAATTTTAAAAATAAAACAATTTTATTTAAATGTTCACTTTGTTAGACGCATTGGATAACATATAGTTTATCTGCTATACTGGATTTTCTATCAGTGTACCAAATCACAACTATATAAAACTAACCATTAGGAAGGTACAGGCCAGGAGGCTACGACAGACAAATTCTCACTATAATTGTTCCAGTTTTTGACCATTTTGGGTTCATTGCGGTTGGGTTGACAACATACCTGTTATAATCTAACATAATCGACAGAGATTTTGGTATTTTTGGTCAAAAGAGAGACAGATATATTAACACATTAATTGTAACACATATAAATGAATAATCAAGTTCATACATTTAAGATTGGTTTATGTTTGTGTGCGCAGTGCAATAGTGATATTTTAACTAGTGCCATAAATATTAAGTATAGGTGATTTTATAAATAAAAAACATATTTTGAAACAAATATGTGCATTTAAATAACAACAAAGCTTTATTATTTAAATATAATTCCATTTTAGGCTAGTAACGGTTATTTATATAAATGAAATTATTGATCCTCATGACTTTTGGTCGTTCAAAAAATATATTTTTTAATGATTTGTGTATTCTTTAGTCAGTTAAAGAACGTTTCATTTGCATTTGAAGACCAAAAGGAAAGAACTATTTGATCAATGAATTCTGTATACTGGAGCTGTATTTTAGAAATGTATGGTATTTATAAAAATAATATTTTTTTTAATAAAAGACAGTTATATAAAATGACCGTTGTAGAATTTTACCTGTTTAGCAAAATCATCTTTCTCTTTTGTGACTGCATCCAGTTCTGCATTGAGATCTTGAGTTCTGGCCGCGTAGTACTGACCGTGCACCACGCTGTCCAACGAGTGATGTCGACTGTCGGAGCGGGGCGTGCGCGGAGTTTGTGGAGTCTGCGGAGATTGAACTAAACGGGGAGTGCGCGGAGGTCGACCCGGTCGTGCGGTCGGGCATATGCCGTAGCTGAAATAGTGAAAAATAAAAGAAAAAAAACATTAACTTTTATCTTCTTTATTCTTTATTAAGAGAAATCAACAGTCTTACAAACAATTAGTATTAATGATAAGTTAACATTTTTTAAAAAATATTAGTAAAACTTATCAAAGATTTCTTTTATTGATATAAACACTAAAAACTAAGTTAGAAACTACAAACATATAATTAATTACCGATTGTATAAGTAGGATATTTACAAAGCGCTTAGGCGGATAACAATTCTGAAAAATTTAGGAATAAGGTGACCTAATGTTTAGGCGTAATGTCGTTATAATGTGCCTGGTTACGTTTAGACCGATCTTAACATGTCGTAAATTCAGCAGAATGGTAAATTTACAGCAGATCCCGCTAAAACTCCATCATTCCCACATTAAATTTTATCTTCGGATGTACTATTTTGGCCCGCGTATTGAACACAAACGCTAGCAATTTATCAGATTATTAACTGTTTTTTTTCATATTCATGCCAGAATTTGTTGTGAGTGCAGTAAAACTACCACAGCGCCTCAAGTGCTATAAAATAGAATTAAATTTTATAATCGGGTGGGCAATGAGTCTGCGCTTTGTAATACTTTAAGTTCACTGGACGGTGATTCACAGAACATTGAAAAGCGCCTAAACATTAGTTTGCATTTTTCCAAAATGTTGTTTTGTAATCCACCTAGGCGTTTTGTAAAAATTCTAATTAAACAATCGGCCTGCAACATAAATACAGTGTAAACAGCTAACTATAATACGTATGCACCTTTGCACAATTTTATTGTATTGTAAGATTACAATATAGTAAATTTAAGTTTCTTTTGTGAAATCACTTCAGGTGTAAAAAAAAAAATATGATCAGCTCCATAGAAAGATATCCTATATGTTGAACCGATGAAAGTAACAAGCGTTCCACTTTATACCGCTCTACAGTATATCCTTCAGGGTTGTCACAATCGACAGCATTGAGGAAACGACAGAAGATGAAAGTATTAATTAGTTCTTAATAACCACAGATTCTACTATTGTCTCGCTAAAGCCTTTGTTTGTTGTAGCTGAAGCTAATGATATGAATTTGAAAAATAGCACTTACCCCTCTGTGATGACTTCTCCACTTTTGGGCAATTCCTCGCCGTCATTGGCGTACTCCGCAACCCTAGATAGAGTCAACTTAAGTTCGTCTCGTAGTAGACTCTCACGATGCAGTCCTTCTTTGATAGCTTCCTCCAATTCCTTAAAAAAAAATGTTTAGTTGGTGTATCACCTCCATAAGGCTATATTATCACTAGATTGAAGAGTAGCATAAGTCATTCATATCAAAATTTACTATCATATGCCTGTGCGTTAATAGCACTGTACAAAATCAGTATTTTGTGCATTGAAAAAAAAATTGAGTTTTTCTATCGTTTACTTTGGCACAAAATCATATTTCACAAATGCTACCTCGAAACTTAATAGGTTAACAGTTATATACCAAAATGAACATTAAAAATTACCTTTTTGTCACAATCCAACTTGCAAATCCTATTTTTGAAAGATTCAATCTCTTCCTTCAGAACAACCGTGTCACTTTCGGGTTTTTGTGTCTCAAAATCACCAGCACCATAAGCATCACTCAGTCCTATTAAAAAAAATACATAAACGTAATTGTTATTAGTGCAACTATATTATTATAAAAAAAACTGATATGAATTGTTTGACTTTATTGCTTCGTTTAGACACTATCCACAAGCCGATTGGAACTATCTTTAAAGGGCCTCTTCTTGAAGAGCTTTTGTATGTGTTTGAGTGTGGTCATAAATCATGCTATTTGATCTAACGGCTGTTAGTTTAACTAAGCTTAATGAGACATGTGGTATTTTCAAACAAAAGAAGTGCGTCACAAAACGATAAATTAATTTCTCTTTATAGAATCACCTAGAAAAGCAGAATCAATGTATTTTGAAAAACTTAAGTCAAATTTCTATCTTTATAAAATCAACTAAGTATGTCACTAAAATTATATTTTCTCTATTCTTGAATTCAGTCAATAAGATATTTACGACAAAAGTTTTGATAAAATGTATGGAAAAATACAATTTAGAAAACAAAATAGAATTTAGCTTTTTCATTAAATATTTACCCAGATAATTATGCGATATCTAGTATTATGTTCACTATATCTACAAAAAAAGGTCATAACACTACAACTTTTGTATGAGGAAATGACCGAGTTGGGTCCTCCTACACTTTCCACCTTTTTCACTGAAAGCAATTTAATTTAAAAAAATTGCTAAAATAACTTTATGTGATTTCCGAACATGAGTGCCTGTCCAAAAAAAGTGGGGGGGTTTTTTTGGTTAAATTTTGAACGTCAACAATACTTTCTTTATATAGTTTTACAAAGAACAACACACAAAAAAACTTGCATTTACTAAGTTTACTAGGTCAGCAAATCGACTCTTTGATCAAATCTAATTTTAAATTAGTGCACATTGTGTGAGGTAATTAATTAATTTATGTATGTAATCATGAATGCAAAAAATGACCCACAACACATAAGTACATTTGGACATCATTCTAGGAATGCAAACTGATTATATTAATCATTAAACTATATCCCTTTGAGAAATAAAAAAAATATCATACTGGGCTTTCCGATCGGCCGTTCGTTGCCAACTTTCGAAGAGATGGTCAAGAGATCTTGGGCTTCCTGCCTCAAACGGTTCAGGCAGATGTCGAGCTCATTTTTGATCTCAATGCTAACGTCGGCTTGCTTCTCGATATTGTCCAGCACGGATTCGGGATTAAACTGCGATATTATGCTATCGACGTCCGGCGCAAAGTGTACCCGTTTCCCGACAGAAGGACGCTTGGAAGACTGCGTTGGTTCCACCAGGGAGGTATTCGAACTCTGTGGCTCCTGATCAAGTGTTGAATCTGATGAACTGTATAAACGATAACAAAAAAAATGCCTGATTTTAAATTTCAGGGTCACTGTTCATTATAAACATATAGTTTATTATTAAAAAATTAATATTACATAAAAAAATATTTTATGATTTTCTTTTTTTTTTACCCTACTATTTATAATGTTACTCATATTAGTTGTGTCTATTTGAAATAACATATTCAAATAGTAAACAATTTAGCACAAAATGGCATAACAACGCTAAATAGCCATAGTAAGAGTACTTAATAGATATTTTAGTTGATCTAAAGTTTAATGTTTGAGCCATTTTTAAAATACATTCAAACCAAGTAATTAATCTATAATTTACTTGTCGTGGCAAGGATACACCTATCTCTTTCCTACCTACAAATATTCCCCTACCTCGCTCTTCCGCATCAGACTACAGGCAGAGACGTTTCAATAATTGAACAGTGCGGTTGTATTTGCTCTCGCGCAACTCTACAAGTACTTGTCGGCCTATACACCGTGTCGAGAGTGCAGAAAATATATACCAAAGTGTAACCAAAAAACGCAGGTTGCAGCATCTGGATTCATCAGTGCACCTGTCAACGAAAGGTTGGTGAATCTCTTTGTATTTTAGTGTATTCCGTTTAACCCTATTCCTTTCTGGTTAGATATAATCCAAAACCTATATACCTAAATCCACAGTTCACTAGTTATATCGAAAATATCTACCACTTACCTTGTAAAATCAAGATGTTGCTTAAGGAGTTCCTCTAGCAGTGTATTGTTGACTTCGTCCTCGCAAGCCGAGAAATAGCCAACGAGCTGGCGAAGAACCCTCTGGAGGCCACGCGACAACTGAGCCAAACCATCCCTAAACAAATATTATTTAACATTATGTAAGATGAAATATAAAATAATATAATATAAGATGAAATGCAAATACATCGACATCTGCATAATAAAAATAATTTTCGTGATCTTGGCTTGATGTCATATAGCAAACTTCGTTTTATGCTCATACTGATACAATTACGCTTAATTTTTACAGGATAGCGGTTACATAAATCACGTGTGTAAAGTGTTTATGAGTGCGGAAGCGCTCAAGACCCTATATTTTGCTTACATACAATGCATTATAGAATTGTCTCCACCTCTCCGGACCCCACCATATGCTGTTTACAACGACTGAGTGAATCGTACACAACGCCGCTTTAATAGGCAACTTAATTGTATAGTTTTCATTTTGTATTAATGATTTAGCGTAACAACCAAATTAAAACACTAAAATTGTATGAATAAAGCTTATATGGGATACATTTTGTTCTTCTACAAAATTGTCACCACAGTGCTCGCTGGTTCGGCTTCTTTAAAAATCTCTGTCCATTACTGGACAAAGATCCCGTTTTCGATTAAGTCATACGAAGGCTTCTAGTACTGATTGTTACCATTCTCCTAATTGTTGTACCTCGGGTCGTTTATCTTAGAAATATATTGCATAATTTCTGGACACATGAAATTTAATAGTCCATGAAAAAAATCAAAGAATAAAAGCACTGCATTCTGAGTGGCAAAATATGGTATAAATAAATAAATATTACCGCTCCTTCGTGACCTCCTCGAGGCGACGGTTCTTATCGAAGGAATCGTTCCTTTTCTGTCTCCATTTCTCTTTCTGACTTAGACCCTCGCAATGATTGCTGGAATCGTGAGCCGTACGAACACTTGATAGCTACAACAAAAGGTTAATAAATTTGAAATCAAAATTCCTAACTATTAAAATGTTAATAAAATTTGCAATTTTGGGGAAAAAATATAACTTCTTGAATGCGGTCATAACATGACAGAAATACCCAATTTACAAAACAAACACCCAAGAATATACAAAAAATATAAACGAAAGGCATAAGACACAAGGATAAAATGAGTTGAATTAATGATTTATGAAAAATAGAAAATTAATTAGATAATTTATTACTTCGAATAATTCATGTTCTTCAATCTGGGGAATTTACACTTTGTATGTAAGTTACTAGGGAATTTAGACCGCCTTTCCTTTCCTCTGTCAGTGGGATATTTTTTAATTGCATTTATAAGGGACTTAAATATATTCAGACGTAAATTAGACGGTTTTCCGCGACAATTTACGACGAAATTAAGCGGGACGTTTGCGAAAGGTTACTTTAAAAAGTAGTGGGGATTTCACAAATTAAGTAGGACAAAATTAAACGGGATGCCCAAGCATTTAAAGTTGAGGTGAAACGCGTAAAAAAAAAAGAGATAGTACGTGTGTACGCACCTCCGTATGAGCGTATATGAGGTTAATATTCGCATATACATACCTACACACTCAAACGCATTTCAAGGTAAAGATCCATTTGCCTTCGACCGTACGTTCGCGAAAAGTTGGGAACAAAAGAAGTTGGGATGCTTGTGGTTCACTTATGACCTATGACCAGTTGAGTGACCGCTTACAGCCAAAATTCGCTCCGCAGACATGCAGAACTCACTCACCAAAAGGATCTTGGAGACGACCATTACGGCTCCCAGGTCTGCGATCATACTCGTAAGTTGCGCGACGACGACATTCGGTCATTCTCAAGTATGCCTTAAATTCGCCGAACTCACCGTCGCGTCGCGAAAACATGCCATATTTTTTTTAACACTCGACCCATCTAAACAGCACGTGGTAATTATTTATTTGGTGTTATAAAAGTTTCTATAAATATAAAATGTTTTTTAAAAAAATAGTTAAACAACGCCTTTTAAATAAAAATCACTGAAAATCATTATAAGGCATAATATCACTCTTACACAAAAACTATTTCCTTTTAAATTGTAAAATGGAAATGGATGTTTAATTAAATTAAATTGTTTTTCATTCACTATCGGTCATAACGTGTGTCATTTTATTTTGTTATAAACCACGTTAAAAAGGTTAGAAACACAAAGACGAGTTCCAAGTAATTGCTTCCAGCGCGGTGAAATTTACAACACTCAAAACAAAAGAAGTGTCAAAATAAACAAAATGCCGGAAAAGAAACCCCAAGATGGCGCTGTGGCCATTGCGCGCTTCGAACGCGGCCGGCCGCCCCGCGACGCCAACGACTAATTCAAATATAGAACGCGGATAGAGCAGAGCGATCCATTCGAACGACCGGCCGAATTTAAATTGAGAATAAGCTCTGGCCGTTAAAATATTAGGTTGCAATCATAGTAAAGGGACGTTATTTTCAGTTGTTCGCTTATATCGTAATTTGCTCACCCTTCCTGGTAAATATACGAGTCCGTAGCGCGTTGAGGACAAAGAAATGAAAAATATACCTAAGGAGCCCTCAAACTATCTATACCTTCAAATTATCTATACATTATAATATAGAAGAGTTAGGTTGAATAATGTAAGTATTATATTTGCTTGTGTGTACAAGATAAACTCAAAAAACACTGGTAAGATTTTGATTAAACAGTTACCTTAACATAATTAATATAATTAGGGGCGGTAGAAATAAAATATGCAAACAAAATGAGGCGCTGAACGCCGTCCGCAGGGCCTAGACTGGCCTAGCTGTGAGACCATACAAACAAGTGTCGAATCTGCTAGGTTAGGTAAAGAGCTGTGGACCCTAGTGGCTATGACAAGGGTCGCTTGCAAAGCGCGCGTGGGCGGCATATGTTTTGATTCAATTAAATGAGTTTCCGACAAATTAGCAACGTGTAGACAAGCCATAGGTTCTAAAAATAACCAGCAGTCCTGCAAATCACACACATCCTTAAAATACCCAGCATTTTGCTTCGCGGCATCGAACTAGGTTTTGAGAATTTCACGTGATGTATTTTGGGGAAAAGGGATAACGCTTATAACACGCTGAACATTCAGGCAAAAGTCCACTTCGTCTCGAAGGAAGATTAAAGGCCAAAATGCATTTATCCTACCAATAAGGCTACTTTTATACCAGCGCATCAATTGAACCGATTCATCAATGTAGCCTTCGAAGCAACATGCTAAGATTTACTCATCTTATGAGATATTCTCATATTCTTCGTATATTTTTTGAAGTGAATTTATGTTTATATTATTATTATAGTTCATATTTTAGTTATTTTTTTTTTCTAAGATGAAACGCTCGTCTATTGATAGTTGGCAACTAGTCAAAAAATAAGAACAAATTGAACTGCCTTCTTTAGGACAGACATTTAGTCCAGATAAGAAGGCAGCGAACAAAGGTTGGCAGTGGTACCAAATACTCATTGATACAATACAATTATTGATATGAACTGATATATGATTTCTATTATTAAAATATTTCCGTATAGTTTTTGTGTCCGTAATTTTATTTACATTTTTCTACATTCCAATCTACACTAAATTTTATTTTATTGCAAATCTTTGGTGTGAACTATGTGATATGATGCTACTTTATTAAACTTTCTTATAAATAAGTGTTGGTTTGAATTGGCTATAATGAAGTCTAGTAGTCTTTTTGCAGAATGTATAACGGGCATTATTACTATTATAGACGTGAGGACCGTATAAACGTAGCCTTCAGATTAGCCTGCTTAGATTGTCGACCGCGTAGAATCGGGCGCTGGTGTGAAAGTACCCTGAGGTCAGATGTCGTTAGTTTTCAGATATTTTTTTATTTATGGAGGGCTTCTGCATAGAATCAGAATCGGGCGCTGGTGTGAAAGTACCCTGAGGTCAGATGTCGTAAGTTTTCAGATATTTTTTTATTTATGGAGGGCTTCTGCATAGAATCAGAATCGGGCGCTGGTGTGAAAGTACCCTGAGGTCAGATGTCGTTAGTTTTCAGATATTTTTTTATTTATGGAGAGCTTCTGCATAGAATCCTAACAGATGTATCACGGCTGGCCACTTGAAACTGGGACACATTATATACTTAAGAGAGAAAAAAATATTTGGGAGATCACTTAATACAGGTGAACTTAAAGTCAGCAGTATACTTTTAAGGGGCCATTCTGGATAAGAATCTTAACTATTTTTATTCGACACATTTTCATATAGCTAACAAATAAAAATATAAATAATCTATTGAACGTATGATATCCCTGACCTATCTAATTGACCTATATTACTATATTTGCGCGCGGAAACCTACCCGTCAATACATTTGTAGGTACAGTGAAGTGAGTCGGTTTCTGGGTCGCGACGCCGCACGGTCTGATATTTCATTAGGTGACCATACTTTCAAATGTTTTTAGGATTTTTGCTATTTTACATCCATTTTTTTTTTTGCTTTATTTACAAAGTTGTTTAACTGCTGACTTTAAGATCATCCTAATATATTCTCAATCATATACACTTTTTATCTCCAACTATTCGCTAAGTTGGTTTTATGTTTTAATCACAAACAAAATGGGAACCCTAAGTCTTTCCCCCTGTTTTAGGATCGTCTTTGAGATAAAATGTTAAAAATAACGTTTCGACTGAATAAATCTCTCATGTGGGGTCACATGTCAACGTTCTTTGGTAAGCCGATCTATACTCTTGGAGGGCTGCACATCGTCACGGACGGAAGTCCTGATACGCCTCAACGCAGTGCGCAAGAGACGTTTTAATTGGTAAAAAATGCTGCGCAGACGCAAATGATTCAACTACACGCACGCGAGAACTATCAACCATTTATGAGCGTATTCAAAGTGAAATTATAACTAACTACTCATACACGAATGCGTGGTACAAGTTGCATGCTTAGAATTTGTAGTATTTTTAGTAATAACTGCAAGTAATCATATCTAAGATCCATACAAAAAACAAAAAGTAAGCAATACCAAGACAAAATAAAAACGGCCTGGTGGCGCAGTGGTATAAGCGCCTGCTGCCAAATCCAGATATCCCGGGTTCGAATCTCCAATGGGTCAAATTCGACCAGGTCATTATTCGCCGTTGAGAATATTCAACGGCGTTTTTCTGAACCATACACAAAAAACACTCAATCAGTTTTACAGACTTGCGAGATGATGTCTGCCTGCAATGAACGGACTCGCATCATTAAAACAACAATAAGGCAGTCGCAACTGCGCGCAATAGCGCCTCCCCGACAACACAAACCATACGAACGAAGAATAATATTAATATCCTTTCTTAAAGAAAACATTTTTTCATGATCGTTTTTAAAAAATATAGTCATTTATATTGTCTCGTTCTGCTATGAACTAATATAAGAAAATCTGCAAGTGAACTCGACTCACAATTATTATTACTTTTCATGTTGATATTATATCAACTTTCTTAATAATTGCGATAGTCGATCCTGACCCTTATATGAACACTCGATGCTGCCTCTAGCGCAACGGCGCTTCGCTCTATGTCATGCGGTCACAGCGACTATCCCGGTCACCTCGTCTATTCCCGGCACGCTGGGCTGTTCGCACGCGTAGATTCGCACGATCGACCGGGAGGAAGCGATTGGCGATAAGGACAACTGGGAAGCACCACCGTCTGCTCGCTTCTGACTCAAAGTACCTTTATAATTATTTCGCGATTTGACGCTTTATAAACAAATAAATAAGTTTTCCATTGGAAATTCGACCGATTTTTCTTCTTCCAGTAATTAGAAATTAGAGAATACCGGGACTAGACGATTTTTTCCCGGACTTTTAGTACTGTGACAGGACTAAAGTTGCTCTTTATTTACTTAGTAATCGACATTTATTATTTGGACTTATATAAAATAAAATAATAATAATAATAGTAGCTTGATAACTGTCATTTTTATTATTTGGATTCAAAATACATTAATTTGTCAACTCTCCAGTTACATTCACCAAAAATCAATAGTGAATCAAGGCTGATCTACCTTTCTTTTCTAAGTTAAAAATTCCTTTTGGCAAGCCGAAGGCCAGAGTCACCGGACCAAAGTGGTAAAACATTTTGGACACCCCTTACCGTAAGGGTTGCTCATATCAAAAATTGTTGTAAAGAAATTACAGGCCTATAATAAACATTTTGATCGTGTGCGCGTATTAAGAGAGGTTTGATTTATTGAATTTTGAAACACCATTTTTCCCCCGTCCCTCAGGAGCTATCAAATAAATTTACTTGCATAAGTTTTAGGCCCTTATCCAAGGAATAATATACAATTTAAATGAATTCGATATGTTATATACTAAGAAAGTTACAGCGAAATTTCACTTTTTCGAAAAAAAGATTTTGAATTCGACCGAGATTTTGTGCCCTTAAATTTTATGTATCAATTTGAAAGTGTTTGGTGTAAAATTACGGCAATTATCGTGTCCACAAGAAAGTGATTTAGATAGATATATATAAACATTAAAACTGGGGGTGGTTTTGGATTCCAGGGGATGTGAAACGCGAAGATACGTCGAAATTTTCACCTAATGAAAACTACCTAAAAAAATATTGTATATAATTTCACGGCTCCAAGTCGCAACGAAATATGCCGAGCTGCGTTAACAAATAAGTAATACGTACGAAATTAGCCGCAAGCTTACGACCAGCGACTAACTTCACTGTTTCCTGTTTCAGAAATAGATCCAGCCTGTACCGTAGTTAATGGACGTCTTGTCTATGAGCGGACACCGCCTAGAGTGTGCTGTGCCCTCTCAGTAAAACGTTCCGTAGATTTGCTTAAATTATTCTTTGTTCGACAGATTTATTTTGCCTCGAAAAAAAAATATTCTAAGCTATTTTTTTTTTGTTGTAAGAAATCATGAATCATAATGCGACCTCAAATTTATGTTGTTCACTAAAGCGTTGGCGTAAATTGCCTTTAGCGCGCCGACATGCGATCGATATTCGCAGCCTTGACGGGCGCGCCGTCACTGATCCGGCGTTGCGAGGTGACATTCAGTCACAAATCATGTTAGCTGGATTTTTAATCGGAAACGATCTTGGGACACCCTATATATGCTTTCTAAACATATAATAATAAAAAACACCAATACTAGGTTGATTATGCGGGCGTGAAAAGATAACTAATATATACTATATATTTTTTTAAATGTTACTTGTTTAAATGCCTGTAAAAAAAACAGCACAAGGTATAATCGAAAAATTATAAACTGACCCTATTTCCGTTAGGACAGAGGTGTGAAATTTCATATCTATACGAAATACTGAAATGAAATATGGTAACAAAAATGATCTTGATCAATAATTTCTTTTAAAAGTGTATGTATGTTTAAAAGAAATATTACGTTGCAATATTATTTTGATCGGAAAATAATTTTTAAATACGAAAATGTATAAGAAAGAAACATTAAATATTGATCAACACCTTTTTTTCGTGGAAGTGTTAAATATTGTGATATTTCACACTCCGCCTTAATTGAATAATGGTTAGTTTATAGTTTTTCGACTATACACAGGTCTCTGTGAGCGCTTTCCTATCTGTGCCTATTCTGAATAAATATTAAAAAAAAACTAATTGCGTTTGTAATTGAGTTTCGGGCGATATCGCGTAGGCACCTACCCTCGAAACAGCAGCCGAGGCAATTTATGATATCTTATAACGATTAGCATGACCGCAGATGCGGAAGTAAAAAGAACGCTATATTAAGAACGGCGCGGTTAAAACGGGCGGTAACAAAGAACTATAGAAACGCAGCCGCGGTTAGATTAGTTAATGGATCGGGCGGTGCGCGGGGCGGGGGGCGGGTATGGGAACCCATTTCTCTCCCGTAGGATGCCGACAGCGGGATTTGCGTCTCGATCGGGGAACGGACGAAAGCGCTGTCCCTTGCGCAACCCTCCGTTGCCGCAATGTTGTTTGGTGATGCGCACGCATAGTGCCAAACGCAATAAAGTTAAAATATGTTGTCGGTTAACCACTAACCTATTAAACTAGTAGTTAACTACTGGTCGCCCAGTTGTCGCAATTCGACCGTACTTCGTTAAGTTTGAGCATTATTGAGGTTCTTGTACGATCATTCGTATGGCTTGTGTTGTCGGGAGGCGCTATTGGGCGCAGTTCCGACAGCCTTATTGCTATCTCCATTACTGGCAAACAACATTTCGGAAGCCTGTAACTGAATGTGTTTTTTTTATGTCTTGTTACTTAACTCAGTGTTGAGAAAAGTGCCGTTGAAAAAATAGCTAAAAGTGAATACAGCCTTTCACCTAAAGTGACTTCAGATTCAAAATGTTTTTTTTTTATATTACATTCCACAAACAAAAGTATGCATTTTTTTTTATCATTTTTCATCATTTTGTAATTACTATTTACACGATTTAAATTGGCAATTGGCCTATTATCACTTTGACTTTCACGTGAATATATATTTCTCCTTTTTCTTTGTGTCTCAAGTCAGTTCTATGTGAAGGCATAATGGAAGATTTAAATGGATCGATTAAAAAAAAATGAAACTACTGAAATTGAAAATATAACATGTAAAATTAAATTGCTGAAACTAAGATGAAACATGGTTTAATTTATCTAAAAAAATGTACTCATTTTTTTTTTTAACCTAATAATTATGCTTTTTTGCCTTGACATTACTTTATTGACTATTAATTATAACTAATTAATTGATATATATATTAATTCTAACTGGCCACTAATAAATAATATGTCCTAACAGCCATATTGTCATCTTTTTGAAATTCTAATATATTACCAATATCGCCGCACAGTATCGATATGTCAAAAATGTGTTGACTTTAATGTTAAATATCTATATTGCCGACCAGCTTTCGATGTGAACTAAACGGCTATGGCTATGTTGAAAGTTGGGGATGAGGTAGATGAGATAGGAGATGGTGGTAATGAAGCATTAAAAATGGTACGACCGTGTGTGGATTCGAACCCGCAAAATGAATATAGAATTAATTTAAAAAATACATATTTCGTCGGCAATGGATACATTCGATATCGCATCGAAAGTATATTTTTATTATCATCAGACTTTCCTGGAATATTATTGGTCACGAGCAAGATAGAGTATTTCCATCAAAAAAGCGATTACTTAATTTATTGTTAGGAAGCGATAAATATCTCGCACTTCCTGCGTCCGTCTAAATTCGGCTTTACAAAAGATCCGGCCGACCGGCGAAGCGACCCACCCGTGTCCGCCTGCGCAGGCGTCGCATCCTATTTGGACAAGTTAATCCTGCGACCGAGGAGACATTTAAACCACAATAAATGTCGATGGCTTTAGAAGCCGTGAGAAGTAAGTGTTTGAACTAACGAGGGATATTGATGTATTCACAAAAAGCGCTGCGTCCGGACAACTGTTCACGATCCCGCAACTGCCAATCGCCCAATAATCATAGCCATAATCAAAAGAAATTCATCAATATTTCATTTATTAGTACAAAAAAAATGTTGACTTCATTATTATAGATCTATATTATTCGCCAAGTCCCCGATGAGATCTAAACGGCTATAGTAGTTTTTCAAGAGCATTAATCTACACACAAAAATTCAACTCTTTCATCTTTTTTACTTTTCGAAGTAAAGGATGATGAAGATATAGTATCTTTTCTTACACATGAAGTTGTTCAGATGAATGCCCCAAAACACTCCTCAGAAGCTAAAACAATACGAAACATCTTGAGTTCGCCTCTACTCGGAAAAGTGTGCAGGTGTTCACAAATCAAAAACTTGATTTATGGAGTGTTTTTTGCTTTTCACTTTTCACAAAAAGAGAAATTCATAGACGAAGAATTCATAGACATTCATTCGCGCGCTCGCTCACTCACTTGAAAATCCGACCACTGCTGTTCCGAAGAATCGTTCAACTGAGAATAAATTTCCTATTAGAATAAATGAATCCTACCTCCAGTTCGTGTTCCTTCCTGATCTGTTCGATTTGCCTTTGATAGTGCGCATGCGTGTCGAACTGGATCCTGTCCCGCAGCAGGGACAGTTCGACGGGACAGCCCGAGCCGGACAGATCCGCCGAAGGGTCTCCCAGCAAGGCCTAAAAACGAGGGAGAAAAAAAAATAACAATCACAACACGGGTCATAACGTTTAGTAAGAAAAAAGAATATAAGATATCAAAAAACATACAAATAAATAGTCGAGCTTTTTCGCTTCCCAAATAAGTAATGCGATCTGTTATCCGTTAGAAAATATCACCCAAATATCAACCATGGCGCTCGACCTCTGTAAACAGAGCCATACCAGGTAGGGTTTTAGGTGGAAGTGGATACATATCTACACATATTGTGAAAGCTAACGTTATGGAATGAAATTAGCAGGGTTATGCTGTTTTTGGTGGTCATTTCACTTCTTCTGTGTTACTCAATAATTTTGAGTAAAAAGACATTTTTAGTGCCCGTTATATAACTTTGTATTCTGGTGTTTTCAAACATTTTTTTTATTATTTATGCCCTCCGAAACCTATTTGACTATAATAAACATTTTTTGTTTCATATTTTTTTTATATATTTATTTTATTTTCCAAACCAAATTTACGTAACTCAAATTTCAAAAAAAAAAAAATTAAAAACTCAAGCAATATTTGCGCATGTTATTTACGAAGCGAAATGCCCATCTTGAGATAATTTTCATTTGGGAATACGCACAATATTGTTACAATAACGTGTCGTTTACCTAACTATAAAAAACACTTTCTTTGTACTATTTTTAATAAAAATTTTCTTTTGTATTACAAAAATGCGAATGCGAAAGATTTCAAAAACGTTAGGAGATCTCCAAGAGGTATTTACCTATAAGAAATTATCTAAGGTAATATCTTTAAACATTATGCAAAAAATATAAAAAAAAACAACACCATGTTTTTGAAATACCATATTTTGAAGTCACCCAGAATTAGTATTTAATAAACACTAGAACACTTAGTATTTTACGAGCAACTCGGAAAGCGCGTATTTTACAGTAACACTTACAATAATAGTACTGTCGAGGCTAGACATACTCTGTTAACCATCCAAGCCTTGGTTTAATCACAAAAAAAAGTTTCTACCGAGCAAGCATACATCGCACAACCTCTCAACAGAAAATTTCGTTAGAAACTGATGCGTGCAGGTCTATACGAGTCCTTATCGCTTTGCGGGAACATATTATTTTTAAAATTCCCGATTCCTTCAAATCAAAACATTTGACATCAACTCACCCGGCGAACCCGGGGAGATAGCCCTCGCATACAGCGCTGCCAATATTAGTTGGCCGCACTAGGCTAAGAAAACTAAGGTTTTTTTTTATTTATTTATTTAATTAAGAGCATGTATGTCTAATTACAATTACTTTTGGATTGTTTATTCCAACGGTGCTTTTTTAATTTCACACTTTCGCGTCGGGTAAAAATCATAATAGGCGGATTTATTTTTTAAAACATTAGACCGTGCTTCAAAAACATAAAAACACGTGTTTTTCAACATCACAAAGCTAATTAAAAAAATATCTCTTGTATCAGTTATTTAACTATTATTTTTTTTTTCTTGTTGAATGCAAAGCTTTTCTTTTCTTACTTACACATTACATTAATATAAGCTAGGCTCTGTAGGTAATTTCTATAAGTAGTCAAAATTAACTTTTTTGTTAAAAAAAAAAGCTGAAGAGAATATTTCCACTCATATTTAATAAACTGCCTAAAGTATTTGTTTAGTTTAAAGTACATTTATTTATCCATATAACAATACAGTACGAACAAAGTACACACATAATTCCCCTTTTTTTTTAGATATAAATTTCAAGGTCTTAAATATAATTAGCTATAGAAAAGAGGTTCAGGCATATTGGATTATAATCACTTCACTAGTCGTAATGCCTGTATCGAAGTGATAAATATTCGAGGCACTCAATATTATATTTGGAGATGCTCTAGTATATACATATGTACACACATTCATATACATATAAATATATAAATACATATTTATTTATTGCGTTAATGTTATATTACTATTTGATGCTTAGAAATTATAGCAGATTTGAATAACATACAAATACATACTATTACAAAAGATATTTATTTTCAAGCGCATACATACTAAAAATATATAAATACAAATAATAAATACATATACTATAATATAATATGAATATACACACAATATAATGGACACATAGACTAATAGAATGATTATCTTCGACCGTGAGCGTTATATTATGGTTTTAAAAGAGTTGCACGCGGTAATATACAATTTTATGGCATGTGTAAGTGTTTTATACACATACATTCATGAGAATATATCCAAATCATAATAAATAATTCAGAATAGGCGTGTACTCATATGTCGGGTTCATTAATCCCACAGATAAGAAGCGAAGTGACCCACCCCCGGGGTCAAGGACTTTTACATTAGTATATAATATGGATCAGCCAAATCAGACCAGAAATACAATTTATCGAAATATCCCGACCCGCGCCATCTTCGGGTTCAAAAAAAAGATAAAGTTATCAGGGCACCGAACGAACATTATGGTGTGAATATGACTTCGGTAAGTCCAGTGGTTTAGGCCTGATAACGTCACATAAATTATTATTATCATTTATTTATTTTACATACACTGGCAGCTTCAAACTGATGCGTGTGTTTCCCAGAATTGAGTGCATTTAATACTCTTTTTAGTTTTTCTTGTTTTTAAGTAATTGTCTAATTTATTTTTAAAACTTTTAACTGAAATAGCACTTATTACTTCTTGAGGTAGTGCGTTCCAAGAATCCACCCCTTGGTTGGACGAGAAATGCTTTCTTGGATTTGAATTACAATTATTCTTGTTTAGCTTCAAAGAGTGTCCACGGAGTCTCTGGTTTATAATCCATTATGAAGATAACTTAATGTTTGATATGTCCATTTAAAATTTTATAGGTCTCAATCAGGTCTCCTCGTTGTCTTCTTTGTTCCAGAGTAGTGAGGCTTAGTGCTTATAAGAGATTTCACTAATGTTTTTACATATTAAGAAGATTAAAGACAAAGTATTTTTTTATAAAATTTAGTTGCCATTTTTTTTTTAGAACTTATAAAATTCACGGTTAATGCACAACTGCTTATAGACACTCGTATCTGTCTGATCGACTACTAAGCAGATTTGGATAAAATTGATATTTTTTTATTCAATCAACCAAAGCTGACAATATTTTGAGTTAATGCCGAATACAGCCATATAACACTGGTTGGGGCGGGGGAGGGAGTGTTCACCAGATGCCAAAAATAAATATTCATTAAACATTCTGCCACCGGGAAGTTGTGGATGCACTATATGTCCAGTCAGGGTACAGAAATCCGAACAAAGTGCAATAAATAAGGTAATATTTATCAGTTCACACAGAACTTTCTAATCGTTAACAAAGTGGGGGTTTTCAAACAAACAAACACGCCAAATTGGCAATTTGCGACTAACTTTAGATTAAATGATTGCAGGATGACGTTTATCGTTACCAACATTTAAAATGTAATAACAAGAGAATTTTATTTGGATTTTTTATTAATACAGCATTAGAACAAAAGTTTAATCTAAAACCGGTAGCATAACAATGCCATGATAATGTTTGTTTACACAAATAAAAAAGGTTGAGCACAAATGCACCGATTAAGGACGGTTTTAAGATTTTTTAAAGCGACCTCTGTCCTTAATAATGAGGTCCCGGAGGTTAGTATCTACATATGCATACACACTCTTCGAATCGCCTTTCAGGGTAAAGCTTCAATACATTATACCAATTGATTTATACAGGATGTATTTAAATTCACTGATGTCCTTTTAGGGGGTAGATCTACATCAACAATGAAACATTTATCAGCAAAAAATACTAGAAAAATGCCTTCCGATTACGGAAAAAAAATTGAATCATTTTAATGTTTGAGGCGCGGACGAATTTTATATAATTATTTTAATTGATTTTTTTTTCTTTTCGTGAGATCGATAAAGTTGTCGACATAGATCAACCCCCTAAATGGACATCGGAGAATTTAATATCAACCTGTATAATGGATAACCTTAAGGACTGGTCTCATGTGAATTATGAGAATGATTTTTTTTTTAATCGTGTCTTTAATTTTATATTTAGGTACATTGAAAAAAATATTCGTTAAATATATTAACTATAAGGAAAGTGAGGAGTTGAAGTAGCGATAAAATTTAAGGTGACTCACGCGTTATTTTGAGTATATTACCGAACTGGTTATTTTTTGAACACAAGTCAAAGACACAGAGCAGAGTTGTAAGCCGCGCTATTAGAACAAAAACTACTCAAAATCGCGATTCGCCAGCAGCATCCCGTGGGATGAACTTGACTTTGAGATGAAACTCGGGGAACGCGGACCGCGGCGGCGATAGAGGCACAAATAACATCAAATGAGATAGAAATAGATTCGAATAGACAAGGCGTAAAGGAAGCACCAGTGGCGCCTAACACCAAAAACCTAGCATTGAATGAACCAATCAAAGGATTTGGGATCACAGCGAACGAAGACCTGGAAAACAAAACTCCACATGGCAACAATTCAAAAAATTTAAAATTTAAAAACACACAAACGGCAAAACAAATACTCTTGAATCAAGAAACACTCTCGATCAAGTCAACTTTCAAACAAAAACACAAAAATTAAAATCGGTCCATCCGCTTGGAAGCTGTGATGCCACAGACGCACGCACGTCAAACCATACACCCCTCTCTTTGCGTCGGGGGTTAAAAACAAACAACCCTATTCATAAACGCGTTAGTACGCCGCTAAGCTTAAAAGTGACCACTGACCGTAAGAAAGTGGATGGGCTGTCACCTTAGCAGCGAACTAACGCGATTATGAAGCCTTTAAGGGATGTATTTTTTGGACAATTTTTGATTTAAGACGGATTCACATAGTACGTCTACCCGAAACAATATTTTTCTCGAGTCGGGTTGGTGATTCGCCGCGCCCGTAGGGAATAGATTAGTGCCTGCTGCACGCGGGATGGGTCGCTTCGATTCCTATCAACGGGCCCGATACACGAGGATACGCCTATTCCGAATGTCTTTATTACATATACGAGAGTGATGATTATGATTTGTTGTAGATCTAATTCGAAAATAGCAAATTAATTTGGTCGCGAGGTTCTACAATTTTGACACACGACGGATATCGTACACTTGGGATCATGCCCTTAATAAAAATATATACACAAATTTCGGGAATTTTCTCATTAATTCTTTGTTGTTTTTTATGTGAAAAAAAATATACATTTCAAAATATGACTACTTTCAAATTTCCCTTTGTCTCTATTGTGTGATATTTTGTGTTCATATTAAATGCGAGATAAATCTCGTAGCGATGCTGCGAGTCCGTTCGAAGAAAGTTACAAACATAGCGTTTTAACCTAGAAACTATAGTGGTCTATTTCCGTAGGTGTTCTGCAACGTAGCCACATAAAAAATAAACTAAGGTTATTCATTTTAAACCGTCGCAGATCTCGGCAGTTAATAATAATTATTTCTTTATCAGTTACACTAGTTTTGGCTTCTATGCATTCGTGTATAAGAACCTACTATCGGGGATAGTAGGAAGAACCTACTATCCCCGTTCTTTGAAAAGGACAAATGCTAAAGAGTTGAATTTTGTGTCATTAATAATCTTGAAAAACGACCATAGCCATTTAGATCATATCGTAAGCAACTTTTCGTACTGATTAATTAAACTTTGACAGTTCGATAGAGCGCTTAATATCATATCCGCCTTTCAAAAATATGACAGCACGGATGTAGGAACGTATTATTTATTAATGGCCAGTTAAAATGAATACAAATATATGCGCGTAAATAGAAATATGTAAAATAATGTTCAATGCCACATTATAATTATTAAAAATTAAAATATTATGTCAGTTTATTTATTAATTTATTGTGGTTACCTTACAGAAACTACACAAAAAAAGTAATGACATGAAAACAGTATAAATTAAGGTAAAAAATCGTTAAACTCGGGCCAATTTACTAATAAAGACAGAGGTAAAAAGAATAATATTAAAGAATTAAAAGAAGATAAAATAGTTTTAAATTGAAAGAAAAATACAAAAAAATGAAATACACCAATTTAAGCTATCATTTATTTATACACATAAAAGACAAAAAATAAAACTAATTTAATACAGAACTAAACTAGGATTCTTTTCCGTGGTTTTGTTCATTGGTATAGACAGCGCTTGCCAAACTCTTGCGGAGTTATTTAAAAAAGATCAATTTGGGAGAAGTTAGTATTAAATAATCACAAATTCAGTAAATTGGAGGAAGGGGTGTTCAAAATTTACAAAATAAATCTAAAATTTATGATAAATTGAAAGAATGTCATGATACCATTATATTTTTTTTTTATGTAACAACTCCGACCTAAAAAATAATTCAACAAAACGCACATCGAATGGGCTAAAGTGCCGCAGGTAAAAGTGGAGATAGTAAATGAAGTAACCCATAGCAAGTTGGCACCACAGGCACGAGTAGTCTGGAAGGGAAGATGGCTGTAGGGCGTAACTGTACGTCAGGTTCTGGTTAAGTAATTTACTAGATAAGGTATACATAGTAAAAATGTAGGCATGTTTCTAAACGTGCAGAATTAAAATAAACATTTCCATGCGTAAAAAACGTTTTAGTATTCTAGATGGGCATTGGCATTATACAGGTGTGCCACCCCAATCGATAATGGCAGACACCGTTACGGCGTACGGCGAAAGCTGAGCGCTCACAACAAAGACATTATTACATGATTCATTAATTATCTTCACGTAAAGTACGTTAAGGGGGTATGTTAATTTAATGTTTAAAATACTTATGTCCGTGAATAAATACTCTTAATCTTAATAATCTTATACTTTTTTGTAGAACTAACCAAAATTTACATTTTCATAGTTATTTTTCATATATCTCTAACAGATTAGCAATCATTGGCAATTTAAGGTGGTGATTTGGTGTTTTCCACCCTCTTTCTAACAAATTAGCGCAGTTCTCAGCATACTGATCCCGATTTTACAATGTATTATTTTCATCTGGCTTTCTGCGTAGGCAAACAAAAAAAAAACAAAACTTTGAGTAATCTCGTTGCTGCGTTTAGAAGCCTGTCTAGAATAATGTCTGTATATACGAATATATACAGACATTATTATTATTATTAGTTTTAGGCAGGTAGCTTATGCTGATAAGCCTAAATCTGCACTTGTATCGTCTTTGATAAACTTGTCCAGTATGTTCTTAAATTCATTCACATTTTAGGCGCTTATCACTGCGCTTGGTAACTAATTTCATGCATTCACCACTCTGACGTGAAGTTCTTCCTCGGATTAGAGCTAAAGGTTGTACTTGAGACTTTTAAATTATGTCCTCGCAAGTGGGAATTGGTATTGTGTATATGGTTTCAAAATTTGTAAGATCTCTTTTGGTATCATTCCAAAACGGTCGAAATGTATTCAAGTGACCACAAAACATCTGTTTAAAAAGTAAGGGTTCAACATTTGTCTATAACAATACTATCCTTACATATCCGGTTTGGAAATTAAAAATCTTCGAACCAATTGGACATTTAACCAGGATGAGCCAGAGACGTGAGTGGAAACACCAAAAATAATAGTGCTCATTTATCTCGCGAGTCAATGGCTAATCCGTTTACTACGAGTTGGCAAATGTCCAAGCTTGCATTCCAATTTCGGTAGACGACCCAGAAGTGGAAGTGGTCGCCGATGAAATGGCAGAAACAAAGAAATTGTGAATCAGATGTAAAAAATAATATTTTTCAACACTGCTGGTCACGTAAGAAGTACGCTATTTTTTTTTTTTTGTGAATCCTTATAATTATTTTATATAAATCTGAGTATCCACAGTGTGCCTCTAGTTAAATCTTCATTTGCATATTTTATTTTATTTTTTGTTATGAATTGTTAGCTGAGGATTTACGTTTTTATAGAAGAGCAGTAAATGCTATAAAGATGATGTAAAATTAAATGTATTGTTTTTGTAAAAATTAATAAACAAAAAAATTATAAATGTAGAAACACCCATTGACAAAAATACACAAGCATCTCTCGAGGTTTGACGGTCATATTCTGGCAGGAGAGAATAATGTGAGACTGAAAATAGCAGTGTGATTATCAACCACAAAGACGAGTTCAAGAATAATTTATGGTAGGATACCAACGTTCATCCTACTAACCAGTCTCCATTTTTCTGTTTTTTTAACGATTTTACTGTTTAGTTATGGACGTGTATGACTAAGTTTCCTGAAAATTATAAAACAAATAAATTTCGATTTACAGTTACGTTTCGAGCCAATCGCACAACTATTGACTGACAAAATTTAAAACCGTTCACATTTGAAGCATATAACAAAATTTAAATAAAATACACACTTAATGCCGATAGCGTATATCCCGTAATCGCCGTATATGACAGGTGGTGTTTCCGTGTAAAACCGTTAACCGTCTTAATGCATTTCTATTAATATTTTAAAGCGTGGCATGTCGCGTATACCTGAATTCATGAAAGGTATAGACTAATTATTGTTTTTTTTTTCATTTTAGTTCATTTTTGAAGTTTGATTGTTTATGTGAAAAGTGTGCTAGTGAATTGGAAGTGTTTTTCACAGATTTGGCGGTAAATAATTTGGGTTTTATTTACAAAAGCTATGTCAATATAAAAAACAATTTTTTTTATAGTTTTGTAAATATTATTTGCCAATTATAAAAAATTATAACTAAAACGGGTGTCAGTCCCGCGTGGGATATTCCGTTCAGTCAGGCAACGCTGATTGGGCGGCAACGCGTGTTCGTGCATTTGAGAAGTACAGAGTTGAATGTGTTAAGGCCACTTATTCTAAAAGTCAAGCTAAAACATGAAAAAACCCTATTAAAATAAAATGTATCATACGAACAGAATAAAAATGCGGCCTACCTGTATTTGTTCTTGGAGCTGATGTACCACATCCAGCCGCACCTCCTGAAGATGATCTTCCAAGCTTTTGCTCTGAATAGAGAAGAGAAAAGTACACACCAGAATAGACTTTGTTAGAGAACACTGTTAAAAGTTGAGGAAAATGAGAAAAAATATATTATTATTATTATTAATGCAGGATTAATGAGATCTCAGAGACATAATTTAATAAGAGCGATAATTTAGGACTTTTTAAAATATTTTATATAGATATGTCATTGTAGGTATAAATAGTTTACTTCATAAATGCAAGATAGATGTAAAGCTACATATTGGGTTAAAGCGTTGTGATGTAAATGTTAAAATATATCTATTTTTTAAAAACCTATTTAAAAATCCTCTGACTATTAGACCCAGTGGTCGCAGGATAGAATCTGCACATATTCATACCATTTTTAACACTTTATTACCGCCGGCTCGCCTGACCCTGCACAAGCTAATTTAGATTAGTTTAGAGGGGCCTAAAATAATTGTATACGACCATTGATTAAATAAGTAATGGTTTTAGATTGCTGAACTGCTTAAAAGAAATCGGAAACCACTCTTTAGCAACTAAACATACAGATGTCGCACTAAGCCTCAAGCCTACATAAATATTATAAGTTATTGGAAAAAGCAGTTTCATAATTTTTATAACAAATGGCAATATATTCTTAGAGTTTAAACTGCAAATTATTTATAAAACCATGCGTCATCTGTGAATTGGCAAGATTAGCTTTTATAAGCTGTTAACATTCATGTTTCTATGCGGTTTGCATCTAGTCCGTCTGCCAATGAAATTAGATTAATATTTAGTTGGCAAAAAGTTGCGCCATCTACACCTCAGAATCATTTCTTGGGCTAATTGTATGAGGTTCAGCTATCTTAGCCAATCTATGCAAAAAAAAGTTATGTCCCTGATTCTCTGTTTTAGGTGATATTAAAATTAAATTATTATAATTAAATAAATGGGTGACTAAGAAGGCTTTGAGACACTAACATAATACCACTTAAATGCTTTTATTTTAGCATTGTTCCAACTGGCACAACATTCCAATTACAAATCCAGTGCTGTGTAAAAACGCTTAATAGACGATTCGCACACTTTAAATTTCAATAGAAATTAAATTAGCGGCTAGACAAATGCAGTCGACCATTTCTCAGATTTCATATTTCAGAAATCCATTGTGTCGAATATGCATAGATTGAAGTCTACATACCGTCTGACGTCACGAGAGACAGACAGTGAGATACTCGAGAAATTCCTTTCCCACCATAAGTTTTCTTGACCGAAGTAGGTATCTGACAACTTCAGTCTTCGGCGCGATCTCATACCATCTCCATCAAGTCTGCAAGTGTTTTCGCACAGCACTGGATTTGTAACTGGAATGTAGTACCAGTTGGCACAGCATTCAATAAATTACAAATCACTAATGACGTTACACATTCTAAATATAGCTTTGGCGTTAGATACGTATAATTACTGTTTTTTTTTTCAAACATTTATGTAATTTTGTCACTTAATTTAAAAAAAAAATACAAACTACACTGTCAAATTTGAATTCATTACATCGAAAGGATCCTGCTATAACTTTTATATGTGAAATTTTAAATCAACATTTAATTTATTTTCACGATAACAAAAAAATGTATTTAAGAGTGACAATTAAATAAAATTATATTTTTACCAGCACAATGAAAAAAAACAGCAATACAGATAAACGGCTTATGAAATGTGGAATGATTGTTAAAGATTATGGTTTCGGCGAATGAATCTTCGATTGAGTGTATAAATGAGAATACTTTTGTAAATATTATGTATTAAAATATATTATGTATTATCGTATCTCAAAACATTCCTGACATAAAATGTTAAAAACACATAATGTTAATTTATCACACGCCATGCTAAAAGTTGAAGAGTGTATAGATTTTTATATTCAAATCACCATTATTTTGTAAACATTGGCTATGAAAATCCAACCCAGAAAGGGATGAAAAGTAACAATAAAATAAAACATGTGAATGATTTTTCCCATGAGTATAATTGGTTATTCGAACTACTCGAATATAATTTAAAAACACTATATTTAATAAATAGGATTTCATAAGGACTCCGTCGACCATTTAATTAGGACACTTAGATTGTGACGAGCTTAAATACTCGTTCAGAGCCAATGATACCTTCATTTGCAATCGAGTAGTGGACTCAAAAAAAAAATGCCAGACGACTCGGTAGTCGGTGCAAAAAATGTTTATGAATTAAGAAATTGTATCAACCAGCAACTACCACAGTGACAGAAACTAAAATATACTAAGAAAGTTATAGCAATATTTTCATTTTTGAAAAAAAACTCCCCATTCCCACCCACCCTGGTTTGATTTTGCTCATTAACGAACTTGACCAAGATTTTGTGCCTTCAAGTTTTATGTATCAATTTGAAAATGATTGGTGTACAATTACGGCAATTATCGTGATATAGATAGATAGATATATACTTTTTAACTGAGGGTAATTTTAGAACGCAATGATATGTCGAAAGTTTCCGGAAGTCAGACATGGTACCCATTGCAATAGGTAACTTTTCTAAAGAAATCTACTTAACAGACACATTAGGCTTGCTATCTCTCTGTTAAAATAATTATAAATGGGCCTAGTCAGTACTTTATTTTTCTGTACAAATTCTTTAAAAACAAACACAGCCAGTATACTTGTTTTTAAAGAAATGTGAAGGCACTTAGTGATATACTAATCAAACTATATGTAAGGAATAAGAACTTTAGATTGGTGCCGTAGCTGAAGGAATGGCCCCTTATGTGTTCTACGTTGCGCGCCATTTAAGATATGTAATACAATATATCTATAAAACCAATAATATAAATCATATTTTGTTTTCAAAAAACTTGAAATGAACCGGTAAAGAAGTATATATATAGGTTAATATTAAAATGTTTATATAGTAGACGACAGCAATAGAAACAAAAAAAAACATGTTGAATACTTTCAAGCAATGTTATACGGATGCTAATATGAATATCAATGAGTTTTGAAGAAAGACTAACCCTCTCGAGCTCCAAGTCGATATCCTCATTGAGTATGGTGACGTTGACCTCGGTATTCTGCAGTGTCTGTATGTGCGCCTTTAGCTCGCCCACCGTTTCCGAATGCGCAACCTTCAACGCCTCCAACTGCTTCCTGTGCTCCTCTTGGAGGTTAGCGATGAGTGCTCCGTGTTCCGATCGTATTTCCAGACACTTCAAGTCGAAGGTGTCGCGAATCGCCTGCTTCTGCTTTTCCAGCTCGTCTGATTGCTGCATTAAGAAGAAAATGAGATTTGAATGATTCAACCATTTAAAATTTGTTGAATTTAATATTATATATCTATATTATCCAACCAGCTTTCAATGTGATCTAAACAGCTATGGTTGTTTTTCAGGAGCATCAATCTACACAAAAATTCAACTGTTACACATTTGTACTTTTCAGGTTGAAAGATGGAACAGACATACAGACGGACGGACACATAAACGACCAAAGAACGGGGATAGTAGCACATTTCAATGTATAAATAATATGTTGGTTTTATATTAAACTAGTGACAGAAGTGCTGCACAGAGACGGTTCGGAGAAAGAAACATGCATACATAATCGTTTTACCTATTTGTAAAAAAGATTTCTACAAGTATTTACCTACCTATACAAAATGAAAAGTTAGACATTTTTCAAAAGTTCATAAAAGAATAAAGTTTCTCCATCTACCTGAATAGAACGAGTGTGGTAATCAACACTCCTACTTCGCTTTCTGGCATGATCTCCGCCCGCTCCGCCTGTGACAGATCCGGTCGCAACATGCAGAGGACTGCCAAAGGGCAAGTTTTCGGGACAACGATCCAATGAATCGCCCGATGAACTCGAACTACGCCGAGCGCTTTGTTGACTAAACACCTCTTCTGAATACCTGAAATATATATAATAATAACTGAAATGTCCAGGTAACAATAATAAAAAGTAAAAATTCTCTCTAAGTAAAAAAATAGCCAAAAGGGTCTTATTTTATTATTACTCATCAATAGGTGCCTTGACAGTAGACATCCATAGATTTTAGATAATTAAAACACTACCTTCCTTAGTACAGACATGGTCTTATAGAGAAGGGTGGCCACAAAAAATTAAATAAGTCTGATTAATGTTTGATTGTCAATATGAATCAACAACCTGAAAGGGCAGTAGTGATTTTAAATACACCTGTATAAGTACTCACTGCTTTTCCATATCGTGACACTTCCTCTCGAAGTATGTTCTCAAATCCTCCACCTCCTGTCGATGCCTAGAATTGAGAAGGTCCACCTCCACCCTATGCTCTGCTCTCAACATTTCCATATCATCCACACCACTCAACGCTGACTCTCTCACGGAACTCTGAAGTGAGCTGTGGTCCTCTCTCAGCATGATCTCATGCTTAATAAAGTCGGAAAGGTGGCCTTTTGTTAGGTCGCATGTTTCGGACGTGGCCTCGCTTAGCCTCTGCTGCATATCGCCCAGCTGCGAGACGAGATGGTGGTTTTGCAGTTGGAGGAGCTCTCTGTTCACGATGGACTCCTGGAGGGAGACTGTCAGCTTTTCGATAAATGCATCTCTGTCTAATAAAGCCGCTTGGATATCAGGAGGCTGTGCAGGAAAAAATACCATTTACTATTTTTTTTGTTATTGACTAAATTATTATACCTACATGAAACTGTTTTCATTCAATTGGTTTATTTAATATGTCAACAATGTCAAAGATAAACTAAAAATGTGCTTTAGAATCAACTTCTTCTTTGGACCAGACATTGCAGGTTAAAACACAGCGAAACTATCGCCCGCGGGGGTCTGAAATTTTTAACATAAAAGCACAAGAAAGGCTTCTGATCAACCTCAAAGCCTGATCATTTATTTTCTAAATTATAAAATGAAAACATCTTTATCGTTTTATGTGTCTATTCTATTGTTAGGATTAAGATGCTTAGTCAGAAACAAATCTACAACACGGGATTTTAAATGATTGTTCTAACCACGTATCCCGAAGGCCTACAGATGAGAAGCGAAGCGACTTATCCTGAGTTTCTCAGTCAAAAGCCATCTGGGCACCAGAGATGCCATAAATGCCACCCGCAGAACCTAGCAGCCCAGCACACATCTTAAAAGATTATTTAACTACAACTAAGTGTATACTTCCACTAGATAATAATTATCTAGTGAAATGATTGTAACATACATACATATATATATATATATATATATACTTATTATTATTAGACAACAGATGGAGAAAAAAAGTAGAGGAAGATAGAGATTAGGCAAGTACCTCTGCTGGACGTTTCGGAGCTCCGTGGCCCCTTCTTCAACAGCTAAACGAAGACTCCACGAAGGGGCCACGGAGCTCCGAAACGTCCAGCAGAGGTACTCGCCTAATCTCTATCTTCCTCTACTTTTTTTCTCCATCTGTTGTCTAATAATAATAAGTGTTTAAACAAACGAAAAATCTTTGTAAAATATTATATATATATATATATATATTTCATGTTTATATATTTTATATATATTTATTTAAATATATATACTTTATTATGAAAATTATATATATTTAATAACATTGGTAACATTGGAAATTTGGTAACAGACCCTTTAAAAAATAGGTAATTTAATTGGTCTTCAGCCTTTATGCCTAAATTCTACTTGTGTGTATGTAGATATAAATTAAAAAACATTATTAAGCATACCCTGTTATTGACATCATCTCCGAATGTTCTATACTCTGTCGTCATAGTGCTCAAAGACACATTCAGGTCATTGTCATTACTGGGCGGAGGTGACTTGATCATCCTGGTGTCATCCTTGCCTTCATCTATGGAGTTGTTGATGACAATCTCTTCCATCAAACAGTCTCTTTGGTCCCCCTCGGAGGCACAATATTCAACAATGACATTTTCTTCAAAGTTCAGCTTCTTGTCTGTCACATCTTCAATCTTTAATTCATCCGTTATACTATCATCGTGGAGAGGTAGCCGAATTGAGACTGGATTTCTCACAATCACTGGAGATGGTATGCGCATTTTATTGCCTCGGGATATATTCACTAAGTCTTCGTCGGTTTTCATTGCAGTAATGGGATCCTTCTTGGACCGGGTTTGATCATAAAGAGGATTCTCAAAACTGAAGTTCTTTTGTGAAGCTTGGCCTCTGATATCAAGCATTATGACTTCGTCTGATTCCATTGAATCTTTGGCACTTTCTGCTGGAGTAACGCTGGCAAGGGAATCTGTAAACTTAGGATCTTCTAGTGAATATTTAAGATCTAAACTATTTTCTTTGCTTTCATTTACCGTGTGTCTTTTGGAGGATTTTCGTGAGGACAGACTTCTCTTTTCGCTGTTGGAGTCGCGCCGTGATGAAGCGATGGAATTTGAAAAATCTAAAGGTATATTTATAGAACTTTCATGGCTCAATCTTAACTCGTCATCGGGCGATAAGGAAATTTCTTTCGAAGCAGTTCTTTCCTTGTCGTACTCGAGAGAAATTTCAGATTGAGATTTAATAAAAAATTCATCCTTAGATACATTTCCTAAATCAGTTTCATCCTGCGATAATCTAGATGCGGCCTTTTCTGAATTGCTCTTATGAGCGCTTTCATCGTATAACGATTTGTCTTCTTGTGAGCTCGATGACTTATTACCAGGAGACCTTGCGGGAAAATGGTCATTTTGTTTTGACTCTTTCGCACTGTAAGTACTAATAACGGGATCCTCAAGTATGTGTTCAGATATGGAAGGAAGTTCAGATGCATCATAAGAATTGTTCTGCAATTTCGTGTCGCGTTCTATGGAAGGCGGGCAAGAGTAGGTAAGCCTGGTGATGGGGGTTCCGCTGGATACTCTGTAACAAGGTAGACTAATATTCTGACTTGCTGCTTCTTGAACCGCAGAGAGGTTCTTCAACGATTCTTGGGAATATTCTTCATCGTCGCTCAAATCGGTGATGATTAAATAATTTTCCTGCAAATGAGTAATGAAATAGCGCAGATGAAAATTTGTAGGTTATCTCGTCAAAAGTAAAATCTCGGTAAAATTGCACGGATTTCAACCAAAATTTAATAAGCTCTAAAGATAACTGTTTCACACTGCGTAAAATTTTAAGTAAACATTATTCTGTATGTGTACTTATATGTAATGTTTGTAAGCTTTCAAATAAAACAACAAATGGATTTACTTCAAATTCGGCTTTTTCCCCAAAAAAGATATAAGTAACACAGAAATTGGTACTAACTACTATGGTATTCTACCAATTTCAGAATATTTTACATTCACTATTTTGTTCATATGCTTACAAAATACGCTCATCAGGCCTAACTTCTATTTAATTTATAAGTACCAGTTAGTTAACATATAAAAAAGAAATTGCATTGAAAAATGACAGCTAAAAGCGCAAAACAAAAAAAACAACAGATTAGCGGTAAGCTTGTGTAACAGATACTTAACGGCATTTATTGTTGATAAAAAGTAAGGTAGACATTTATAACAAAAACCAATACTATTGAATTCAAACAAAATTGTTAATATAAAATATAAGTACGGGATGTATTTGAATAATAAAGATCGTATTGTCTCTTTTATTAAATTTAAAATGGTCAATCTATTCTAAGACACTTTTAATTAACAACTTTTCTAAAAATAAAATGAATTTAAATACGCCTTCAAAGATGTCAACAAATTAAACTATTTGAGTATGTAAGGTAAAAGAATGACCTTTCGATAATTTACCTTGTTATCCATCGATGATGGTAAAGCCATAATCTTGGGGTGAATGCATAAGAACCAGACAAATTTATAACAATATCACAATATCGTTGTATCCATTGACTGACATTTTTAGACAACAAATAAATAAATATCTGTCTTCTTCTTCTTTTTCCCTAACGCTAATTTAACCTTTTAATTAGGCTGATTGCCAATAATACATATATATTTTTAAACGATGTTTTTTAAAAAAGAACGAATTTCTGAATGGGTGCAAGAAACGAAATAAAATAATGCGAAAATATATTTACAAAAGCGAGAATTGAGAAAGACTTCAGTCAGAAATAGTCCGAATAGAGATTGGTGGGTCACGTTGCGTCCTATGGTTTCGAATACAGAATCGCGACACACAGAATGTAAGTGAATATCTAATAGACGAATTCTAATTCTAATAGAAAAAAAAGACTCTTCCAGAACATGTAAACTGCATGTATTAGATAACTGAAATTAAGGTCGCATATATGGTATACTTAAATTCAATGATGTCCTTTTAAGGGGTTGATCTAAATCAACAATCAAACATTAATGAGCAAAAAATGTTGGTAAAATGTTTCTTAATTACGAGAAAAACTAAATTCGAAAATAATGACTGACAAAGCGGTTGAGAGCATGATTCGAGATCGGACAACGACAGCTCGAGTGTGCAGCTCGAAAAGTACTTCGAACAAAACAAACTTTTTTAATAATATAAATATTCCAGTACGCACATTTTTGTTTTCAAAAAAAGTTTTTTTTTTTTTGAGAGTCTAAAAGAAAAAATAAATCAGTGAATAAAAATATACCCTACATAAAGAAGGTTTTTGTGTAAAAATCAGAGCATAATTTTAATACCTATATTTTGATGTCTCTCTACTGTTGTAGGTAATAAAGTAAACCAAATTTATGTACTGTGTAGTGTGTCAATTTTCAGACATTGGAACGCTTTTGGTTATAATTTAACTACACAACCACCGCCTGCCATCGGACGACGTGAAAATTGTTTTTCGTCGGATTGCTTCGCGAGCTGCGCGCTCGGAGATTACTGACCGATCTCGCGCCATGCTTTTAACCGCGTCCTCAGGTATTAAAAAGATTTCTTTTTAATTTTGGAGCCGTTTTTCTCATAATTTTTACATGTTTTGATAATCAATCTTGATTGTCGATTAACATTCTAAAACGAGTTACCTAAATTTAAAAACATTAAATAGAAGAAGAAAAAACGAAGCTGTCAGTGCTGTCACATTTCAAAGTTCAAACCAAACATCATCAAACTTTCTTAATCTCGCCTACTCTGCGGCTTATCTGCTTTTTATTAATAGGAAGTACATATTTATTAATTGTAGTAGTGCCGAAGAACAGACGCATTTAAAATTACTTCGCTTCATAATCATTTTATTATAAATAGTAAATAAGTTCGGCGAAATAGTTCATTAAAATTTAATATTCTGGGACCAGTCGAACGTAAGCAGATATTTTTATTATTTATTAATGTAATGAACAGATGAAGTCTTGCCTAAGAACAAGAGTTTTACATTGTGGGATCTTTGTCGTATTGAGTTTTGTAAACTCGACATACTGTACTATTTCGCTCTTTAAAATGATGCACTATTCGTCCTGTTGGACGCACTCGCCCATTTAGTTTCAACTATTTTGCTGAATAGTTTTTAAATATTTTTGACACACAAGTTTACATTTTGAAAAGTAGATTAAAACCGTATTAGTTGGTAAACACCGCACAATGATCTAACAACGTTTGAAACAGATTTTGAACTACGAAATGCAAGTTATCTTTTTACACATCTGCCAAAAATTCCTTCTCTTTCATGCGTCACTTTCGGGGGAGTAATTCCGCGTCTTTCCTTTAAGCTTAATACGTCAACGTATGGGATGAGATTCGTAGACATCAAGACATCATTAAAAAAATTTTTTTGATAAAAAAATCTTTTTTCAAAAATGTCAAAAAATCGATTATCAGTTTTACGGTTACCACAGGTTATTCAACAATGATTAGGATAAATGTTTATATACTTACACTTAAAATTCTACATCGATTTCTTATTTCTTGTTCAAATCAAATCAAATTCAATGCCGCTGTCGCAACCTTTATTTCATATATTTTGAGTAAGCAGTTTACATGTCCTGGAAGAGTCTGCCGACTTGTCTACCAGATACTCACTGGTATAAACATATCTAGCAACATGTTACCTAATTATTTAAGTTAATTGTTTAAGTTGTTTTGTAGCTCATTTATGTGTATAAATGAGCGTTTCATGAGTGTAAATTTAAATTCAATAATTTGCATGCAAAAGGCTAACTAAGTTTATTTACCTTTTTTTTAGTTGTGTGATTATTCCACTAGCCAAATATCTAATAAATGCTATTCTATCCCCAGTAGGTACTTTTAAAATTCTATGTAGGTGTATGCCACGCGTCGTTGTGTTTAGGTCACGTTTTGTGTGGTGAACTTCTATGAAGAGGTGTGAGTAATCAAACAATACCTCAATCATGTCATATCTCCATTTTAGTTGCAGCTATCGTGTCGATATAGCCCATCTAATTCTGATCCTTTCGCCTATAGTCTTGTGTATCTTCGTTTATGTAAGTTAAAGAACCCCTAAATCCTACTTTTAAATACTTCTCAAAATCTTACAGATGGATAAAGATAAACTCGAAAATGTAATTGTATCCGAATGGCCATATCTACGAGATCTCTTTGCAAATAATTGGCCCGAACACATGTTAGCTTACCGCGCTATCCAACACTACATCGATATAAAAGAGCACAATTCCCTGTACAGAGTACATATATTTTGCCTGAATGGAGATTGGAGCGATGGAACATTTATCACATTTGACGGATTACAACTACAGGTTTATACACTGGAGGAGTCGTGTGCAAGGCTACAGAGAGCCATAGAGGTGATGCCAAAAAATACTGGATTAAAAATATGCTGTACACCTGAAAGGTTCATCCCAGCTGTTAAGAAAGCTCTTAGTAAGTGTAAGAGTATTAAATTTGAGGACCTCGATGAGACAATGACTCATTTTTATTGGATTCCCAAAGAGGAAGCTTTAACATTTGATTGTAAGCTTCCAGAAAATTCTTACATCTCTACAGTAGATCCTAAGCATGCAAAGTATATTAATTCCTTGTGGCCACATAGGTTCCAGTGCTCTGAAGAATATTTCGAGTATGGACCTCACTTTGGAACCCAGAATGGCAATGATCTCAAAGAAGCAAAGTCATCGGAAGATTGGATAAAGGACATGATTGCTGTTTCTGATTCAGTCGGGCTTTACAACAAAGACAATGATGAATTGATGTCTTGGGTTATGATTTTGCACAATGATGGATTATGTGCTTTGCAAACCGACAATAAGCATTTGAGAAAGGGTTACGGTCAAGTTGTCATCAAAAACATGAGTAAAACTCTCGCATTGAAAGGAAAAGATACTTTTTGTTTTATTGTCGATGGTAATTCACCATCAATAAAGCTTTTCGAAAGTCTCGGGTTCCGGGCTATTGGTCGAACATATTGGTATATTTTGAATACTTTTAAATCTGCTGAAGAATTGCTGGAACTGAAAAGACTCTATGCTTGATTGGATTTTGCAGATCCACTATTTACCTACCTACTTATCCTTCAACCAATAGCCTATAGCTGAGCAGCCGTGTACCAAATTGAATTTATGACCAACCAAATTAACGCCGAATGAATTTTAGCATATCTTTTGAGTTTGAAATAAAATAGAATGATTTAAGACCACATCTAATAGGCATCAGGAAGATCCCACTTAAATATTGTTTATGTAATAAAAGAAATTGTAACAGGTCAATAGTATTTTTACACTGACTTGTTTCTAAATTTAAATTTTAATTAGGGTTAGCTGTGTTTTGTCTGCGTTACGTGTAAATATAATTTTACACATTTATTTTTACATAAGTTTTCATTGTATATACCATTATTTTTATTTCTTCATCAACTTCATACAAAAATCACCCATAAAATCATCTCATTTCACCATCATCCTTCATTGTAATCACATATCCATTATTTTTATATTTTTTGTTAAAATATCCTTTCCTTATTTCATCTAATTAGATGGTTACATAATATTTGACAATATTTACACTAAAGAGGAAAGGTGAGAGTTAAAAATGCATTTTTATAAAACTCAGCGCTGGGTTTAAACCGACATCTTGCGCTCTCAAGTACAGGACCTCTTTAGAACCTTTATAAATATTATGCCATCCAGCACTTTATCAAATAATTAAAATTTTTTCAATATTATCAAAGATTGTGTCATTTATCTTTTCAGGAGATCTGCCATTATTAAAAAACAATCACCAAATATATGTATGTGGTGTTGGTATATGAGAAATGTAAAAAGAATATACACATTCCTTTATTTACGTCCACTAATAAAATTATATAGTTATTTTGTAGGTAAGCTAATAAATATATTTTTTTTAATTATGACCACATTTGTTTGTAATGTCGGATATTTTGTTGTTATACTTACCTAAATAATATGTATTTCTCATAAAATAATGTCAAATATAGATGGTAAAAGCAGGGTTATTCTAAGTTACCATGTATAATCCAAATCTGTCCATCATTGGAGTTTGGCCCGTCTGTGGATCCATTTCATTTTGTATATAGTCTTGTAGGTATATCTTTTATATAACTTTAAATACCTCAATCTTTCTTAATATCTTACAGATGGATAAAGATAGACTCGAAAATGTTATTGTATCCGAATGGCCAAATCTACGAGATCTCTTTGCAAACAATTGGCCCAAACACATGTTGGCTTACCGCGCTATCCAACATAACATTGATATAAAAGAGAAAAATTCCCTGTACAGAGTACATATATTTTGCTTGAATGGAGATTGGAGCGATGGAACATTTATCTTGTTTGACGGATTACAAATACAGGTTTATACACTGGAGGAGTCGTGTGCACGGCTACAGAGAGCCATAGAGGTGATGCCGAAAAATACTGGAGTAAGAATATGTTGTACACCTGAAAGATTTATTCCGGCTGTCAAAAAAGCTCTTAGAAAGTGTACGAGTATTAAATTTGAAAATCTCGATGAATCAATGACTCATTTTTATTGGATTCCCAAAGAGGAAGCTTTAAAATTTGATAGCAAAGTTCCAGAAAATTCTTACATCTCTACAGTAGATCCTAAGCATGCAAAGCATATTAATTCCTTGTGGCCACATAGGTTCCAGTGCTCTGAAGAATATTTTGAGTATGGACCTCACTTTGGAACCCAAAATGGTGTTAATCCCAAAGAAGCAAAGTCATCGGAAGATTGGATAAAGGACATGATTTCTGTTTCTGATTCAGTCGGGCTTTACAACAAAGACAATGATGAATTGATGTCTTGGGTTATGATTTTGTTCAATGATGGATTATGTGCTTTGCAAACCGACGATAAGCATTTGAGAAAAGGTTACGGTAAAGTTGTCATCAAAAACATGAGTAAAACTCTCGCATCGAAAGGTAGAGATACTTTTTGTTTTATTGTCGACGGTAATTCACCGTCAATAAAACTTTTCGAAAGTCTCGGTTTCCGGGCTATTGGTCGAACGTATTGGTATAATTTAAATACCTTTGAATCTGCTGAAGAATTGCTGGAACTGAAAAGACTATATGCTTGATTGGATTTGCAGATCCACCATTCACCTACCTACTTATGATTATCCCGCAACCGATAACTTATAACTGAGCAGCCGTTTACCTAATCGAATTAACAACCAACTAAACTATACCGAATGCATTCTAGCATGGCTTTTAAGCATACTAATGTGATTATGCATAAGGCCGGAAAATGGATAGAAAGTTATAAATTCTGCAACTTAGGAATGATAAGACTGGTTTGTGTTACCGTCTCATGATAACCAAAGATAGAAAAAAACAAAACATGAACACAGAAAAAACACAAACTGTCATGTTACTCATTGTGAATATACTTGTGATTCTTTAGATAATTTTAAAGAATGCTGTATATAATTGAGTTGAAAAATGTCACAACCCTTTTAGTCACTTCAAGAGTACCTACTTAAGCTCAGTTGGCGAATATCCATGAAAAAAATTATTGGAAACAAAAGTCATCTGTAGCTGAACTTGCCTTTTGTATTAGGAGCCATTATTAGGATTGACTCCGGAGCCACTTTAAGTTTATCGGAACTTTACATCAAGCATGTACAATAGTTATATTTTGATTATACAGCTTACTAATACATCTGACGGTGGATCCTTCTGTAGTAACTTTATCGCGATTATTTCTCATCCCGACTCAGGAATAGAGATGTCATCTGCAATGGTTTTGGTAACTAACCTTCGGTCACAGCAACATTTAAAAAAAATGTACTTTCCTGGACAATAATTTTATTCATTGTAGCACAATGAATTATTTTTCATATGGGTTAAGTAAAGAAATCATATGCTAATAAAAAACTTTCTAGCAGTTAAAAAAATATTTTGCTGTAATGTAAATAATGTTTTTTCTAACGATTTAGAAAATGTAGTTAGGGTTTCCATATATGATATATGCATTCCTAATATTTTAGGTATATGTTTTAAAAACTTATGTTAAGAAAATAATTATTACCTTGACAAACTGACAACATTTATAAATAATATATGAAATGATAAAAAGCTATAGCAAGGTTGCATACCGAAATATCCGGTTTTCAAGTAATATGTAGATTAAGAAAATTAAATTATTGAAATATTAGAAACCACTGATCTGTGATTTCTGTGAAATATCCACCAGAAGCTAGGATGTTGGGTACTTTATGTATGTAACAATCAACATTCAGCTATCATATGTCAACTACATCTTATGTAATTCTTATCTTATCTTCTTACTAAATTCTGGAACATTTTTCATCATTTATTCCTATACATTTATACGAGGTGTGTTCAAAAAGTATCGCGACTTTTGTGTTTTTTCTAAAATTATTTACTTATTCATGAATATCTATTTTGTCCCATTCAAAGTAATCCCCATGAGATATTATACACTTGTGCCAACGGTTTTTCCAATCTTCGAAGCACTTCAAAAAATCATTTTTTTTAATCTTGTTCAGCTCCTCCTTCGATGCCGTCTTTATTTATTTATTTATTTATTTATTTAACAGGTTTCCCCATGTACATTATAATTACATTAAAACAAATTAAATTACCAAAAGAAAAACAAAAAGCATTAAAAACAAAAAACAATAGCATGAAATATACTAAACTAAAAAATTAAAATAATGCCTCTAGGCAAACATATCTCGTCAAGCGTAGCGTAACGTAAGCGTAGCAGCTTCCATTGGGATGATTGAGCTTTGGTTTCCACGTCATAACCATAAACCCACGATTCGTCACCAGTTATGACCCTCTGGAGCAAATTTGGGTCGTCGCGGACAGAGTTTAACATCTCATTAGCAATGTTCATGCGATGCTGTTTTTGGTACGAATTTCGCGGCGACCCGTCTCATGCCCAAATCATTGATAAAAATCGAATGGCACGAGCCAATCGATATGATTAGGTCCTCAGCAACTTCTCTAACGGTGATTCGACGATTGGCCAATACCATTTTCTCCACTTCATTAATTTTTTCGTCTGTTTTTGAAGTGCTCGGGCGTCCGGCACGCTCTTCGTCGTTCACATCTTCTCGGCCTTCTGAGAACATTTTGTACCACCGATAAACGTTGCTTCGGTCCAAGGTAGCTTCTCCGTATGCCACAGTCAACATTCGGAATGCATCCGCGCACTTAATTTCGTTTTTCACACAAAATTTGATACAGGTTCTTTGATGCAATTTTTTTGAATAGGTAAAAATCGAAGACGATCCAAAACACGTGCCAGCAAAGCAGCTGTCAACAATTAAGTGAACATTCAAAATGGCCGAGCTTGTCGGCATAAGTGAGAGACATGAGTACCAACATAACACCACAAAAAAATCGAAATTCGAATATACGTAACCCGCGAAAATTCAAAAGTCGCGATACTTTTTGAACACACCTCGTATGTGTGATAGAAATAACTAATCTTATCTTATCTTATGACACAGACTGTATTTACTTACCCAGTAGTGCCACGAGTGAGATCAGTTTTTCTGAGGTGGAGCTTACTATTGATTATAATGTAGGCTAAATTATATGCCTCTAATACTTTAATTAGAAAATTGAAAACTTTGACAAAAAAGTTCACGAAGAAATTATATCCTGAAGTTAAAATGTAAGCAGACATTTTTATTATTTATTAGTGTTATCTCAAATGTTTCATAGCAACAAACCATTTACATCATAGGATAAGATTAGATACCGAGACATCAATATAGAATTTTATTATAATAGGTAATACATAAATAATTCCATTGAGCTTACAGTTACGACCTGAACAAATGATTTCATAGAAAATCATCTCAAATCGTGCCCAAAAAACTGCTGTCAATAAAGTGCAGCACGAATCAACAGCCGTATCAAAACTATGGTCATTTGACCTCAACTCATGAACATCACAAACAACCGATAACTTCTCTAATATATATATGTATAAAGCATGTCCCACGACCATTCCGATTACTAAGCCAGGTGATTAACCGTGCAATTTCAGGTAGTTTTTGTTGATATATAAAAATTCATAGCGCTGGTGTTATTAACCTTTCTTATAAATGATACGCGATCGATAACGTAACCTTGGCCGCGTTTGGGTACAATGACCCCGAAATTAATGCTCACCTCGATTGAGGAAAGACGCTTATGATGCATCGATCAGCTGTCTTACGTATTACAAGAACCGTTTGATATTATCAGGTAAACTTTACATTTTTTTTTCTTGGAAATCATGATGAATTTTGATAAATCATATTTACAAAAAATACATGAAATCGCAGGACCAATTACCAAATTTTTTTTTCGGTAATTGTCATTGGACACGGTGTATACATTTTTACATATTTATTTGATAAAATAGCAATGACAATGGTAAAGTACGAAGTAATTTTTAAGCCACTTTTCTCTAGCATTTGCACAAAAATATTCACCATGAATGTTACTGTATCAACTAATATAACAGTAAAGATTGCAATACTTTTGTGTCTACAGTATTATTATTATTTATAATAGGCAGGCAGTATATCTGGTAAGCCTATGTCTTATTTAATATCAAAATTATTACTTTTCCCTTTTATTTATTTCCTCTTTTTTTTTTTAAGTGTTCGTCTAGACGGTTTTTAAACCAGCTTAATTTACCAGTGAACTGGTCTTGTAAAAGTATCTTTTATATAACTTTAGATACCTCTAAATCCTTCCTTATAAATCTTACAGATGGATAAAGATAAACTCGAAAATGTTATTGTATCCGAATGGCCGAAACTACGAGATCTCTTTGCAAACAATTGGCCCGAACACATGTTAGCTTATCGCACTATCCAACACTACATTGATATAAAAGAGCACAATTCCCTGTACAGAGTTCATATATTTTGCTTGAATGGAGATTGGAGCGATGGGACATTTCTTACGTTTGACGGTTTTCATCTACAGGTTTATACAATGGAGGAGTCGTGCGCACGGCTACAGAAAGCTATAGAAGTAATGCCAAAAAATATAAGAATAAGAATATGTACACCCGAAAGATTTGTCCAGGCTGTTAAGAAAGCTCTCAGAAAGTGTAAGGGTTTTAAATTTGAGGACCTCCATGAGATAATAACTAATTTTTATTGTATTCCCAAAGAGGAAGCTTTGAAATTTGATTGCAAGCTTCCAGAAAATTCCTACATCTCTGCAATAGATCTGAAGCATGCAAAGCATATTAATTCCTTGTGGCCACATAGGTTCCAGTGCTCTGAATATTTCGAGTATGGCCCTCACTTTGGAACCCAAAATTGTGTTGATCCCAAAGAAGCAATGTCATCGGAAGATTGGATAAAGGACATGATTGCTGTTTCTGATTCAGTCGGACTTTACAACAAAAATGATGATGAATTGATGTCCTGGGTTATGATTTTGCACAATGATGGATTATGTGCTTTGCAAACCGAGGATAAGCATTTGAGAAAAGGTTACGGTAAATTTGTCATCAAAAACATAAGTAAAACTCTGGCATCGAAAGGAAAAGATACTTTTTGTTATATTGTTGATGGTAATTCACCTCCAATAAATCTTTTCGAAAGTCTCGGTTTCCAGGCTGTCGGTCGAACATATTGGTATGATTTAATCGATTTCGAATCTGCTGAAGAATTGCTGGAGTTGAAAAGACTCTATGCTTGATTGGATTTATTATTTACCTACCTCGCATGCAGTACCTACCCATATTCCTTGGTCGAGCAATATGCTGGTAGTCCTGGTATAACGCCTGTCACATATTTGCTACCTTTTTTTATTTCCATTTACCTCTAAATATATTATTAAAAATGTGTTATATAACCTTATTAAACATATTAATGTTAATATAAGAAAAGAATATTAAGAAACTTAAAAAAATTCTAAAAATGGATGAAACACGATTTATGTATAAAAATTAAATGCTAATATAGAAAAGTTCACCTCAGTTAAGTAGAACCGTGCATATATGTTAATTACGTCCAATTATATATGTCAGTAAATAAATATATAAGCATAATAACGACGAATAGTCCAATAGAATCGTTATTAATATTCCTAGTGTTCGCAATGTTGAATGTTGTAAAATCAATGTTGACTTAGATAAACATAGTGTATAATCACTAGATATGTCTGTAGATAGATGTTAATCTAACTGCAAAAATCTCAAGCGACCTCAATTACATGACGCCTAAACTTGTTGAATATTATGTGATTTTAAAATACAAATTTTTTTGCAAAAAATAAGTTATTTTATTTAAAATACCTTCCTTTTTTGGCGGGAAACATTTCTAAATGTGCTAAGGAAATTTTCTTAAAAGCGTTATACTGGGTTCGAAAAGTTCTAAAAAAGATAACTTATAAAATGGTTCAAAACTATTTTTATTTGCACTAAAATTTCTCTAAATAATCTGTCGTAGTGTATTTTATCATCAAAGTCAGTTCGCAGTCTCTTTCTAACGAGGCTGTTCCTTGTTAGTGTTTGCTGTAAAAATATTTTAGGTGTCATAAATTCAGAAATAACAAAGTTAGCAAAGTTACTCAAATTATTAAGATCTATTTTCTAGTTAACAAAACTATCTGAAATATTTACACTGTAACAATGATAGGTAATCTTACTTTAAGTACGGTTTTAGTTTATTTACGGGTTATTTAATTAGTCAAAATTTATAAGAAAATTAATAAGTAAAAAGTAAATTACTCTACTATAGTAGACTGTCGGAACTCATTTATAAATATGACCGATAAAAAGATTATTCAAAAAGTGTAATTTTTCAAAACAACCCTAAAAAACATGGATCAACGAGGTTATATTACAACTTGTGTGAGAGAAAAAAAAACTTTGGGACCGTTACTGAAAAATCTTTTGTATCTGAACCGAGTGGCCCCATCCCAGATATCAACTGTGAACTTCAAGTGAGTGACTATGCGATGTACATCTTCCTAAGTTAATTGTCGAAAAATAGCTGACAGATTTACAAGAAGATAAAGCTGCCGGACCTGACAACATTCTCGGGATTATACTTAAAAGCTGAGCATCGAACCTTAGTTCACCTATCTCACACATTATGCAGCTCTCATTTGACAGTGGAGTGATTCCGGAAACATAGAATAGGCATTTGTCACCCCAATTTATAAAAAAGGATCCTGTTAACTACAGACCAATAAGTTTGATAAGCATCATTTGTAAAACCATGTAGAAAGTCATTGTTCAAGAAATTTGATCTTGTTAAAGAACTAAATTATTTCTTATCACCAGCACGGATTCGTACCAAAGAGATCTACAATATCTATCCTACTACATAAAGTAGATTACTGAATGGACAAGTTTGACAAACGACGAAATTTAGATGCTGTACCTAGGTTTTGAAAAGGCTTTCGACAGAGTTTTAATTCGTAGATTGTTAGCTAAGATAGAGCACCTAGGTATTAGAGGTTGCTTGCTTCAGTGAATAGGAGCCTTTCTTTCGGACAAAACTCTACAAATTCATATTGGGGATCAATTATCGACTGAACGTGAGGTACTCAGCAAAGTGCTGGAAGGATCGGTGCTCGAGCCCATACTGTTCATTTTATACCTAATAGATCTTCATGAATGTTTTGTCTCATTAAAAAGCAGTTTTGCCGCCGATACCAAGTTCTTCGGTAACACATGTAACTCTAGTTAGTTACAAGCTGACCTACACAGGATATACGAATGGACAAAAATGGCTTCTTAGTTTAAATAACAAAATGCACTGTTCTTCATATCGAAAAGAACGAACCCGAAAAAAAATATTACTTGAACGAGACCAAATTGACAGTCGTAACCACCCAACGAGACCTTGGCATTATCATTTCACACAACTTAGCATGGGAGCCACATATAATTTCAATGGTTAAAAAACGCAACTCCTTGATTTATATGATAAGTAAGTCTTTCTGCAACATGGCCCGAGACTTGATGTTAAAGATTTACAAATCATATGTACGATCGCCAAAGATATTCAATTACTCAAAAAGATACAACGGGGGTTTCCTAAAATTCCTGGACAATTGAAAAATCTCAGGTACGAAGAAAGACTCTCAATTTTAAAGAGAGACATGAACGTGGTGACCTTATTAAGACATTCAAAGTTATTTCAGGACACTACAATTGTGATAACATGAAGGAGTTATTTACTTTGAGTCGTAATCCTCATCTTTGTGGACGCAAATTAAAACTCCTTTCTCCGCAAACGCAAGAAAATATTTCTTAACTAATAAGAATCGTTTTCCGCGGAATCAACCCTCACAATCAATCATTGAAGCCAGCAATACAATAGCAACTTAAAAATCTACTAGACAAACACACTGAATCCAGTCATCATAAATGAAATTGTGATCTCGATATGCCAATATTTTTAACCAATATGCCATTAACCAATAATTTTTGACAATATTGAAAGATTAGAAACCACTGATCTGTGGCAGTGTGAAGTCTGTGAAATATCCACCAGAAGCTAGGAAGTTGGGTGCTTTATCTATGTAACAATCAACATTCAGTTATCATGTCAACTACATCTTATTTCATTATTTATTCCTATACATTTATACATGTGATAGAAATAACGAATCTTATTTTATCTTATGACACAGACTGTATTTACTTACCCTGTAGTGCCACGAGTGAGATATAGTTTTTCTGAGGTGGAGCTTGCTATTGGTTATAATGTAGGCTAAATTATATGCCTCTATTACTTTAATTAAAAAATTGAAAACTTTGCCAAAAAAGTTCATGAAGAAATTATATCTTGAAGTTGAAATGTAAGCAGACATTTTTTAAATGTTTCATAGCAAGAAACCATTACGTCATAGGATAAGATTAGATACCAAGACATTAATATAGAATTTTATTATAATAGGTAATATGTTACCATAATTTCCATTGAGGTTTCATTTTAGACCTAGAAAAACTATTTCGTAGAAAATTGTGTCCAAAAAACTTCTGTCAATAAACTGCAGCAGGGAAGGCCATATCAAAACTTTGCTCATTTGATCTCAACATCACAAACACCCGACAACTTCCCTAGTATTATAGTATTTGTATACAGCGTATCCCAAGACCATTCCTGATAACTAAGCCAGGTGATTGATCCTGCAATTTCAGGTAGTTTTCATTGATATATAAAAACTACAATTTCAAAGAACTAATGCTAAAATTTCTATTCTAATAGTCAATTTAGACTAATAGTAAAACCTGCTTTACAACGTCAAATATCGGTGGTAAAAGCAGGGTTATTCTAAGTTACCACGTATAATCCAAATCCATCTATTACCTCTCCATCATTGCGGTTTGGCCCGTCTGTGGATCCATTTCATTTTGTATATAGTCTTGCAGGTATATCGTTTTATAACTAAATACCTCAATCTTTCTTAATATCTTACAGATGGATAAAGATAAACTCGAAAATGTTATTGTATCCGAATGGCCAAATCTACGAGATCTCTTTGCAAACAATTGGCCCGAACACATGTTGGCTTACCGCTCTATCCAACACTACATCGATATAAAAGAGAAAAACTCCCTGTACAGAGTACATATATTTTGCCTGAATGGAGATTGGAGCGATGGAACATTTATCTTGTTTGACGGTTTTCAACTACAGGTTTATACACTGGAGGAGTCGTGTGCACGGCTACAGAGAGCCATAGAGGTGATGCCGAAAAATACTGGAGTAAGAATATGTTGTACACCTGAAAGATTTATTCCGGCTGTCAAAAAAGCTCTTAGAAAGTGTACGAGTATTAAATTTGAAAATCTCGATGAATCAATGACTCATTTTTATTGGATTCCCAAAGAGGAAGCTTTAAAATTTGATAGCAAAGTTCCAGAAAATTCTTACATCTCTACAGTAGATCCTAAGCATGCAAAGCATATTAATTCCTTGTGGCCACATAGGTTCCAGTGCTCTGAAGAATATTTCGAGCATGGACCTCACTTTGGAACCCAGAATGGCATTGATCCCAAAGAAGCAAAGTCATCGGAAGATTGGATAAAGGACATGATTACTGTTTCTGATTCCGTCGGGCTTTACAACAAAGACAATGATGAATTGATGTCTTGGGTTATGATTTTGCACAATGATGGATTATGTGCTTTGCAAACCGACGATAAGCATTTGAGAAAAGGTTACGGTAAAGTTGTCATCAAAAACATGAGTAAAGCTCTTGCATCGAAAGGTAAAGATACTTTTTGTTTTATTGTCGATGGTAATTCACCCTCAATAAATCTTTTTGAGAGTCTTGGTTTTCGAGTTATTAGTCGAACATATTGGTTTGATGTGAATGCTTATGAATCTGCTGAAGAATTGCTGGAACTGAAAAGACTCTATGCATGATTGACTTTACAGATCTATTTACCTACTTACTTATGATTATCCCTCAACCAATAGCTTATAGCTGAGCAGCCGTCTACCTAATCGAATTAGCCACCCACTAAACTCACAGCGAATGCATTTTAGCATGGCTTTTAAGTATACTAATGTGATTATGCATAAGGCCGGAGAATGGATAGAAAACTCTAAATTCTACAATATGTGTAAACGGAAAAGGGAATGCTTTGTTCAAACCTTAGGAATGATAAGACTAGATTGTGTAATCATTTTCATGGTAACCAAAGATAGAAAAAAAACAAACATTAAAAAGTATAGAATAAAACAAAAGATTGGACAACGCAGAAAGAACACAAACTGTCATGTTATTCGTTGCGGATGCGTTGTGGGTTCACCCATGATTCTTTAGATAGTTTCAAAGGAGGCGGTACGTCACTAAGTTGAAAAATGTTACAACCCTTTTTAAATATCGTACACATCATGTGTACGATATTTAAAAAATGAGCCATAGATTTTAAATAAAATGTATTGTTATATTTTTTTTGCCATTCACAGAAAATTACAAATTATCACGGTGAGGACTTTAGTACTAACAAAACTATTTTAAATATTTACACCATAACTATGATTGGAAGGATTGAAACCTTTTGTTAAGTAAGATTTCAATTTGTGCAAATTTACAGGAAAATCAACTGCTAATATTTTATGATACTTATAAATATTATGTATAATTTTAATAATTAACGGAGACATTGACAATAAATATTGAAAAAAAGAAACCACTAGAAGTGTGTTCAGAACACCTCTGAAGTGTCTCAATCTTCCTGTAGTATGAAACAAATTTTATAGAATTATATACCTACAATTGATACTATCATAATGAAATAACAAAATTTATTTTAATCTGAATTAAAATCCTAATAAGGGAGGGCTCTATTATGGGCAAACTATAATTTTACACATGTTCCAATTTTTACATAAGTTGTCATTGTATGTAAGTAGTGTAGGTAAATGGCTAGAATTGTAATAAAAGTATACACATTCTTTTATTTACATCCACCAATAAAAATATATAGTTATCTTGTAGGTAAGCTTATGAAAATAGTAATGAGCATGTAAAGAATTTTTGTTAAACCTAAATATAAATTTTTATTAAAATAATATTCAAATATCTGTGGTATAAATTAGAAGAGTTATTCTAAGTTGCTGCATATGATCCAAGTGCATCTATTACACATTTAAATGTTTTCATGTTTTATTATTATTATTATTAGTTTTAGGCAGGCCGCTTATGCTGATAAGCCTAAATCTGCACTTGTATCGAATGAAGAATTGATGTAATTTCTCCTGTCTCAAGTTCATGGAGTCTATATTAACAGGAGGGTCAACTCGATAGGTGGGGGTAAGCCGAAAAACGTCCGCTTGGGTTTGAGCCGCGCAGTAGCGTCTGCGGACCTTTGAGCCGCGCAGTAGGGGTCTGCGCACGTCGAGTACCGAACCGAACGAAAGTTACAGCGCGCTTGTGTGTTTGAGCGTTCTGTCGGTGTGTGTAATACGTGAGTCGTCTTCCCCCCCCGCACTCATGAGGACGTTTTGTGTCACATTAGCATACATTTGGGGTCGAGTTGATCCTCCTGTATATAGACTCCATGCTCAAGCTCAATAATAATGTGTGAAATAAACACATTCTTTTTGTCATATCGAGTCTCTTGTGAATTGTTATATTTATTTGGCCATAACTAGTCCTATAGAATAATCTGCTCATGCTCAGTGTAACTGACAACAATACTTTATAATTAATTTTTACACGCAGACAATAGTTATACCTATACTATTTTGTTATTTAAAATATAACTGTTAAAATAAATAAAATTTATAAAATACTGCATTGGTTTTTTTTTGTATGTTTGCTCAAAATAAAGAATCAAGACTGTTTGGATGGATTGCTATTATTTTTTAAAAATATTATTCAGAGATTCCTGAATATTCCTGAGGGATATAGACCATTCCCGAAGACTTAAGAATGAAGTGTTTATGTTCTCTCTTAAGTGTAAGAAATTGTATAAAAAAAATCAAAAATTCATGTCCAAATTTATTAATTTCATCAAAGCGCTCGTATAAATTCACTTTTTGCTCACATTCTGTGAAAACACCACGAAGAGACCTGAGTTCTTATAATCAAACATTAATGAGTAAAAAATATTGGAAAAATGTTTCCCAATTACGAGAAAAACGAATTTTAAATTTCAAAGAAATTGTTTTAATGTTTGAGAAGGCTACAGGTAGACCATTGGTCTGTGGTCATGCCCATACAAAATGGCTTATTGGAGAAACGCATGTCAAAGTAGAAATTCATAATTGAACGGGGTTTAAAGGTTATGAAATTATTAAAATTTAATAAAATAGTAAAAAATAATGTGAGCATATTTTCAACATGTTTTAAAAATATTCATCACTATCTGATGAGCAGATATTTCAATAGATTCGCATAGCCTAAAAGCACGGCTATCATCCAGCATACAAATTATAACATTTTGTATGCATAAATAACATATTACGCATATTCACTGCGCATTATATTTATCACAAAGCAAATATTTGAAAGAGTGATAAGATTCAAGTATGTAAATAGTTATGTTTGCAGAAAAATTTAACAAGCATGTATCTATGCAATGTTCTCATTAAACAAGGTTCATTAGTATCGTTATGAGTCTTCTTAGTCCCCAATTAGATAACCTTATTGTGTTTATGCAATACTTGATACTAATTACCATAGTCAATTTTCTTTTATTTGACCTCTGTCACCTCGAGCCATTGGAATTGGTATCTAGCATGGGAAAAAATATAGGAACCAATGCAAAAGACTAAGACAATGTCTATTAGAGTGATTTAAAAAAATAATTAACCCGACACGTAGAGATCGCAGATTTAAGGTCTCATAAAAAATGCTGTCATGTGACGGGACCAAATTTTCGTGGTCGCAGTCATATATAATTATTTTTATAATACTGGAAATTTCGGGGTTTAAAACTTTCAATGCCATAAAAATCTCAAATAACGTCTACACTGGATTAGAAGATAAACAGGATATTAACATTTTAAAACATTTAGAAATAAATGTCGGATTTGTTGATAAACAAATGCCATGTTTACAAACAACCACAGGCATTTTTTGACTGATTTTATTTAGAAATATCATTGTTTATCAACATAAATAAAAAGATTTTTTTTTTTTGATTACTTTATAAAAAAAATATTTATTTAACATATTTTTTTTATATTTTATACATAATTTTAGTGGAAAAATAATAAAAAAAAAAAATTAAGGCACCAGTGACTTTAGGTGAGTATTTTTTTTCATGTTTTGTTCATGGTAAAAAATATATATTATTTATCAATAATTTTATATTAAAGAAAACAAGTAAAAAATAAATAATGGGTGTCATCACTTTAAATTTTCTTTTAACGAGTATCGAAAAAAATTGTTGATTGTAACTTGACATTTTTTGTATAATTAAAATATAATAAAATCATATTGTAGATTTTCATAGGCTATTCAAAATAGTGCAGGTTATCAAGATACCATACATAGTTTTTCTAAAATAAATATTTTAGTAAGCGCACGTAATTAGACCATTGTGTGAAAACTTCCCGACCACGTGTTGGGTCAAAATGTAAGTGTTCAATTTAATTTATATAATTAAACCGAAAATTACTCGAAATCGTGGTAATCTTTCGTAGAATTATAATACTACAAGTCATACAAACATTTATTATATAACACTATTACCTGGACATAGTATAAAACAGAAATAATTATGTATACTCATACTAAACAAAAAAAAATGTTTAGAGCTATTTAACAAACTTAGCGTGGGATATTCCGCTCGGCGGACTTTCGCAGAACAGCAGCATCGTGCGGTCATTTTAAGTTCAGAGCGTAATGTATTAAAAAAAAATACTAGACACTGAGCAGGTTTTGATTTTGAACACCCGTACCTACTGCTTTAACTCTCTTCACCAAGGGGCACTTCCAATTTTACATAAGGTAATATTGGATGAGCGTCTACAGGAAATGGCAACACAGCATTTGATTCGTAGCACCCGTGCTGTTTGATGTTGTACGCCTCCAAATACCTGCCTGCACTATCATAACTTCACCTTGCGCTAGAGGGGAATTTGCGTCATATATTTTCCTTATAAAAAGACTACTTACATTCGTTGGCTAAAATAAAAGCCATAATAATATCGATAAAACATTTATTTTTATCCTATAATTGTAAATGCTAGTAATGCAATGTCTTGCAGTCATTAATCACTCGTATTGTTTTTGGGGTTGTTGTTTAATAATATTTATAACATTGTACATATTTTATAAGTATATCCCTCTCAATCAATCAGTAATTAATGTATATTTTTAACAGTTTATGCATAATTTAAATTTGTAGACAGAAAAGAATCACTATTATGTTGAATAATTTGGCATAATTGTAAACCTCGCGAAAATGATGGAATTTAAGCGATAAATAATAATTAGGGATCACTTTAAAAAGCATTAAGGATAGGAGGGATATACAAAAAAAAAATGAAATAAAGCATCAGAATGCAAAGCTCCATCCGTTAAACATAATACTATATCAATGTTCATATAGCTTTTGTTTACTCTTTATTCTAATTATTAATCACTAAAATCTATACATGAAGATGCTTCGTAAAGCAAAACAAAACAATAATTAAAAAGCTAACTCACAAGTTGTGTTACGTAAGTTTATTTACAAAGATGGTAAGTTCTCGAGTACTCCGGTTGGTTATAAAGCGGTATGGCATATAGAATGAAAGCGGATCAGGGCGGTCATGGCTTTGGCTTGCTTTGAAACGGACATTTAGATGAGGTTGCATTATTTTGATTAGAAAGTGTGTTTTCCCCTTGACTCGTCATTTCACTTTTATACTTTTCATTACGAACGTCATTACAGTCATCGGCCTCGTCATCTTCATCCTCTTCCAAAAGCTGCCTCGCCAACTGTATCGCTTGAAACTCATTGTAATGCATTTTTCGCTTTTTCTCAAATTGTAGCCTATGCACTTTATCGTCCGGCGTTTCGGACGAGTCCGGCTCACTATCCGAGCTGTCGTAGTCTCTAGGCGGCTGGTTCATCGACGCCGCTAGCTTGGCGCTCAGCAGCTTAGCGTCGAGCTGGTCTCCGACTTGCAACGAAGAGCCGGACGGTTCGGCGTACGGGGTTTTAGGTTCGTCTATCTTCATATGACCGTAGTCCTTATCGGGAGGATGAAACGTCGCCATTATATTCATTTCATCGAATCTTTGTTCTTTAGATTTTCGAGATGTTGACGGACCATCTTGCTTTTCGACGCTGTTGGAAGTTTTTAGGATGCTCTTGGAAGGTTTTTTGGACAAATTCTCAGACATGATGCATTTACATTAACACTTACTTATAACAACATGAAAAGAAAATACTTAAAATAACCACTCCCATGCTTAAAACCTATACGCTAATCAACGCCTAAACCGAGGTGCCATAATTTGACATTTTGACATACGCTTTTTTCAATATTATTTTAAAGCAATAGCAAATAGGTAATATTTGCCAGGTTTATTTTTCTGAAATTAGGACGTGACCACGAGATGACACTATAAAATTATAAAAGGGGTTTTTTAATTTCAGGTTTCTTTTTAAAGTGAGTGTTGCAAAATTTATTTTATTAAAAAAAATATCCAACTCTACATAAGAGTTCTACGCGAGATCTACCGTATATAATCACAATTTCCTTCGCGTGTCTTTTTAACCATCGCGGAAGTGTGAGGCTTAAAGTTTAAAATGATACCGCTCCTCGCAAACAGGTGGCGATATTACACAAAAAGAAGAAAAATAAATTAAAATTATAATTTTTTTTGTCAGCATTGTTTTATTATCCTGATTTTACTTAACTAATTAAGTCGTCTAGGTTACCACTAATTTTAAATTATTACGCTCTTTAGGTAAAATCAGACCAGTGGCTTTTTAATTATTTGTATAAACATTTCATTTCACGCTATGTGTGCAATGTGTTTATAGTATATACACATCTACATATACAATTATCTATATTACATCCTTGTAGGCTTTATATATTTAGGTGCTAGAAGATTTATTAAAAATGCTTTCTCATATCTTAGATATTACAATGGCAAGGTAAAATCGATTATGTATTTTGTAGAGAAAAAAGTGTGTATTCATCAACTATTACAATATTTTGTATTCAATTTAAAAAACTTTGTTTGTTTGTTTACCTCATTATTTATTTAACTTATATTGACTATTTTTTAGTTTGTATATTTCCGTAGTCTCAATGTTTCCTATGGAATGATCTCGTACTATAATAATACGTTTTTTTATTTAGTAAGCTATAGCTTATTATAAATACTTTCTTTATGTTGAATAAATAAATATTATATTTTTTATTTAGATATTATTATTTATTACTCGACATTTCCAAGTTAGCTGGCCATTATGCTCGGCAACTTGTATCGTAGTTATGATTGTCAAAATATAGCAAAACAATATGACGACAGTCATGTCTGCGTTTTTCAATGAAACATTTTTTTAATAATTGCAGAATAAATATGAAAGTTGAAACTTTTATACGAGGTGGTTTAAATATACATTCTTCTTACATCTTTACTGGAAGATGTTAATTTTATTTATCATTATTAATTAATTAACCATCCATTACCAAAGCCAGTCATCTGAACAAAATTACCTGAGATACAAGCGCCTGCTACTCCGACTACTTTATAGTATTTGAGTACATGCCTGACATCCACCAAAATTACTACTGTCGTCTACTCTGGTCCGTTAATATTAATAGAAGATATTTTTAGAAGTGTTTTTTTTGTAATTAAAAATCATGAATAAGTTTTTTTACTCGAGTAAAAAATGTTTGTTGTAGGAGAATACGGAATATTAATTAGCCTGTGCATCAGATAGATCGGATTAACTTACTCAGAATGCTGTAAAGTTGGGAACAAAATAGTATTATTCTTTCGAAAAAAAAACTGTGTCCTGACAATATTTCGTGATTTTGAAAAACGCACTGCATCCAAATGCTCGCCGCTTTAGGGGGCGCCAAGATTTCTAGTGTTTTTTTTAATATACCTAATTAATTGTAAAATAGAATTTAATATATTTATATAGTATATACTTTCGTTTCACTATTCAATGCTTTTTTTCTCCAGCACTCGAAAAGAGGACATGGCCATGGCACAAGCCATGTCTTCGTGAATTTCGAATCTATTCTGCTAACCTAACCAATATGTGGGGGAGGGGCACAAATTGTTCGCCCAGGGCGCTAAAAATTCTAAGGCCAGCCCTGCTGCATAGAAACGGTGTTTTCAGATGTAATAATGAATGCATTATTGCATCTGAAATAACCGACGTTTGTCGTTTGTCTAACGAGACAAACGCCAACTATGCATTCGACTGTTAAGAACATAATTTTCACGGAACGACTTTTTTGTCGGATCGTTCGCGTTATGTATGCAACCGTGCGCGCAGTTCCGTAGCTATCTTCCATTGGAAAACCATCCTGCGGCACAGGATAAATAATAGCCAGTTCCTACGGGTATTTCAGTCGACGGGCGTCCGAACGCGCCGGCCTCTATCGGATATTCCCGCCACTCGCCGCCAAAAGGGGGACAATGCGCTCGGGATTAACCTCAATCTGCGATTTTGCATCATCATTTATTTTATATAAAAAAACGTAGAATGTGCATTTATAGTATGACTACGTATCAAATACCCTAGTGCTAGTAAAATCATTATACTCCATTAGATAAATTTTAATAAGACTAAGAATAATTTTAAGTAATGTCAATATTTCAATTTTAAATTCCATTCGACAAAAGTGGAGCCAATCTTTACTTTAAGGTGGGTTAGGTTAGGCTACATTAGACATTTATGAAATGATTCCATTGCCTACCAATTAAGTAGGCAATGTCTCTTATTGAGACGAAAATAAATAAACCTTTGAGATTATGATTACAGTCATTGATATAAAAACAGGTTATAAAATTAATCACCCCTAATGTAGAAATATATAAAAATTACATTATTATCAGACAGTTAAAATGTCATGAAATTTCACGATGGTTTAATAACTATTTAATCCCGACTAAATCCTTTTTTGATTTTTTTTTTATATTTATTGTAACATGACTATAGGCACCTTCCAATCGTGCCATTTTATTATATTTATATGACACTTCGCGACTTTTGTGGTATATGATATTTGAAAGAAATGTTTTTTATTGAAAAAATATTGCTGTCACTATATCAACCAACCCAACGCGAATGACGCTCGCCTGTTGCTGTGAAAGAGTTTTAATACTTTCTTTGGTTGTATCATTTTGTTTCCTATATTCTAGTTTAATTTACTTTAGCGGTGACAAAATGTTGATGAGGGCCGAGAAAGGACTCATCTTCTTCTCTCGACGGCAATTCTGGGTGCACACTGCTTTTACTCAGTCACTAGCTGATTCGAGCGGCTGCTATCAGTATTATCGATAACCTCGGAGAGCTCCGCGCGCGGTTGAGAGTGACTGCCTGTTTCGTCCATATTTTGTAGGCATTACGCTGCTCCATGGTGAGGCAGGTAGGTATCTTTGTATTGGACAATTATTGAGAAAGACACGGTAAAAGGTATAAGAAATTCAGCTCCATAATGTCACCGTTATTATTTAATTATATTTAACCTTTTATTATTATAAAAAACGGCGTAACCAGTTGCCAATGCCATTTTTTTTCAGTGGTTTTATTTGATTTAAGTTCGTTAACTCAACCTATCCAACCGCTGTAAACATGATTTCCAGATGCCGATACGATTCGTGGTCACCCCAGCGAAAGATCTTCAGTAGTCTTTCCTTCTGCGTTCTAAATTAGGTACGAGCAGCGCAGGCGCAACAGCTGACAGCATCAGCACTCGCTCAGTGCAGATCGCTTCGAAAGACGAAAGTTAGCTTAGTTTAAAGTCCAGGCAGCTAAGCTCGACTCGTGCAGCCTGCTGCGTGTGAAACCCTCAATTTCGCTGACAAGGCATTGGTCTATAATCTGCGACCCAACCTACAAATGACATAATTAAACCAAGAGGCCGGTATCGCGTTTAGTTTTTGTGTATAGATAATATCAATATTACAACTTTAAACATATTATTTTAATTTACGTAAAAAAACAACATACTATATTTTGTAGTAATTATGTTTTTTAATAATATTAAGTACAACGAGTGATACGTGAACTCTGCTGAAAATGGACACATGCGAAGTAGGTAACCGCAATAAGTTTCGTTAATTATAATCGCTGAAAAAACCCTTAACCAGGGATTTAAATAGTTTATTTTGATTACATCAGCTGATAAATTTTATTTTGGACTTTCTTAGGATCCAGGTTTGTGCATTTTTTTATATATTTAATAAGGATAAGAATTAATATATTTATTATCATTAAACCTATTTCACCTATTTAAATCAAACATCTACTTGTGATTATTACTATATTTATGTAGGTACTTTATGTCCCTGACTTGGTCTAAAAATGGAAATTGTACAAAATGTTCTTTTAAATGACAACACTACTATATTACAGGTATGGACACCCCAGAAAATATTACAATACTAATTACAAAATAATATGATGCCATTTGTAACTTTTAGGACAACTGAGCGTCAGCAAAAGTACAATATTTTTATTATTGGAACAGAATTTTTCACTTAACAAATTATTATTTTTGCAAACTATTATTTTGTATTTTTTTAAAAGTCTAGTTAAATAATATTATTCATATTTTCTTAACGCATTTTTAAACGGCACTTGAGTATGTAATGAATTATTTTTTCAATAATAATTTATTGTATTTACTTATTTATTTTTTCGTTTGAATAAAGGTTTCGTTAAATTATTATTTTTTTTTAATTTTAGAACTGACTGAAATGTTGAGTATCCGAAATAATATAAAAATAATATATAACCTAAACCCCAGAGGGGAGGAGTAACCTTAAAATCTTTAGCTAAACCTAATAAGTTTCATGCCGGTTATATGTTATATGTTATGTTTCATATGTTAAAAAACCGCCTTAATATGTTTGACCTAATATTTAAGATAGTGTAAACTTCAACGATCTTTTCAAACATAAGATCGTTGGTAAACTCCCTATGGCCAGCAAATTACACCTTTTGAAGGGAGTGATACCTATGTTTGCATATGACTACTTATGAATGTCTAAACACGTTCTTTAGAATCTTTTCCTATACGCTGTTATACTTTCCTATACGGGTTGCGTACCAATATTAAGAAAATGCATGTTAAATTGGCAGAGAGCGAACTAACCCGACTATGCATAGACCACTTTAGATATTTTAAATATGGTTGATCCGATATTTTAGACTATCGAAAAATCTGAATTTGTAATAAGATCTTTACTTCAAAATAAGAGCTCTACTAAGCATTCTCTCGGCGATTGGTTGAAGAATACTAGGATATGTATTTAACTTAAGGCGAAGGAAGCCACAAAAAATAACAGGTGCTTAAAGACAACGGACACCCGTAGGGAAGAAGACAGAAACTGTCTGGGTACGAAAGGATCCTGCCAAACTCTCCTCGGGGATAACCTACGGGATCCTGGTGACATCAGCTAGCGTTTTGTTACTTGATGTATCATATTTTCTGTATGAAGTAAAGCTATGTCGAAGAGATAGTCAGTTGGTACCAATTTATTAGTGAGTTCGTCTGACATTAACTGGCTTAATCGGACGCATTTCAATTGTATTGTTAGTTACAATTAAAATTGAACTGCTATCGCAACATTCACTGCCGACGTTGCCAGATAGCTTACCGTTCCGGCGTCGCACGGGGATTATTATTATTTTAATCCTAATAAAAATCTTTATAAGGTCGTTTTTTCCTCATTCTCTAATGCGAAAAGGCTTATTTATATTTATTTATTTAATTCATGAAATGCTTACATAAAGACAATTACATAAAAATTCCCTTCCCAAACTGCCTGGAGATAAAGATTAAACAAATATCCAAATAATAAAAAAAAAATATAGTTCTATGTTGTACCGTTTTAATTTTTTAGTGTTTAGTGTTAAGGTTTCTTTGAAAAAAAAGTTGTAATAATTAAATAGTGTTTTTAATTAACAAATTATGTCATATGTTATTAATGGTGGAATGGGTTAAATAACAACTTAACATATAAATCTCCAATTTAACATATAAAATATGTTTAACAGAATGAACTAGCATCTACATTTATAAGTGATAATAATGTGTGTGTTGTAATTTGTGGGTATATTAAGGTGTGGAATATAAGAGTGTGTTAATGTGTATGTATATTATGTATTATGTTAAGTGTGTGTGCGTATGTGTGTGTGGTTATAATAATAATAATACTAATATTATTTATGCTCAAAGAGAGTTTCTTTTATGTTGAGTATAAAGTCGCCTTTACGCAAATGAAAAATGTCGATATCGCTAAAATTGTGGTTATATGTTTTACCAATATGGATTATTACTGAATTTATTGCGTAATTCGTATTGCACTTAGGCACAAAGAATAATTCTTTATTTCGAGTTAGATGTGACGGAACCCTTAAGCGCAGACTGCATAGTAAATAGAAGTTGTCTATCTGGTCATGAGGTACAGTGTTACAATATCTATGTCATTCTAATATCATTCTTCATTTAGTTCAATTCCAGCAACGTTACCGCTCTAGTACCTAGTACCTAGTAAGTAATGTACCTACTTAACTTTATTTAGGAAAGGCAAATATACAATAAACATTGTGATTAATCTATCAATTATCTGATTCTTTTTAATAATTCTTTATTTTAATTTTTATTATACATTTAAACTACCTTGAAAACAATGCCGTGTGGTATACTCGTATATAGGAGTGAAATTGTTAGCGTCAACTTCCAATAGGTTATTTATAATTATTTCATTTAAATGTTTTTAGCGAGAATAAACCAATAATAATAAAAAAAAGATGATTATGAAAATTAAATGACAGTTTTTTACTATAAGTTTTACTAAGACTCTTGTCATAGTGTTTCGTATAACTCTTGGAAAATAAAGAGTTATAATTGTCGATTGTGTTTTGATTGTCTCAATCATGTTTTTGAGTTTCTGAAAACAACGCTAAGAGAGTTTGTCCAAATGGCAACAGTTAGAGGGTCTTTTATCAGAAATGGATAATTAGTGCTATAATAAACAGTCCAATCGAACCAAAGGCAAGATGGCGAATGAATTATTTTATTTTTATATAAAATTACCCCCAAATAGCATCTCTATCATCTCATATCCAAAGATATATAGTTAGTACTCCGTAGTAAGAATCTAAAAATTTCTTAGATTGGTAGTCATCACAATGGTATTATGACGATATGACCAAGAATATTATGGCGATATGGCAACGCTGAGCCACGCACGCGACGCGCACAGCCGCACCGTGCGTGCCAACTCGGCCAAAAGTCGAAATACCCGGCTGACAGATGGGTCAGCTGATCTCCCACCAAAATATGTCAAAATAAGCATGTCTTACGCTTAAAACAGGACAAATGCAGGCCAAATGCATAGGATTGACAAATGCAGGCATTTATTACGTAATTAATACTCACTTCTCGTTCTACCGGCCGGATTCTCACCGATTTAATACTGTAATTTTGTTACCTTTTCGAAGTTAAACTTCTTTTTCCATAGGTACCTCACTCTCGGGGGTTAGGAGGAGGTAAAATGTCAAGGACATTCAATAATGTCAAGGAAGAAAGCCATTTTCGATTTGCGGAAAATTCGTCTATTTACAATAAAATTAGTTTAATACAATTCATCTAAAACAATTATTCTAGAACGCTCTCGAAAAATACAAATTATAATTAGACGAATTTCCCGCCAACGCATATTTCCGCATTTATTTATTACTCCCTTTCTTTGGAATATCCACAGCGAAAATCAAATAAAAAAACCATAAAAATATTTTTTCTCTGGAATTAAGGTTTGATTTGTTCAAATTATTCGAATTTATCCCGATTAAAAAAATCATTTTACAATTACACTTTGAATTATGTGCAATGGAAAAGCATAGTCTACTTTAAATACTAAAATCATTAAAATAATTTCAAATTAATATTTCCGGTTTTATTTACACGGAAATGTTTTAGAATAATATTTTGAATTTTCAGTTATTTATTTATTTTTTGATCATGTTTTTCATTTTTTAACTTAGTTAAAACGTGGTATATGTTCAGGATGTCTCCAGCGATGATATCTGGCTCGGGCTACGGTCAAGACGGCTTCGGCAGTTTGGATTGGGGCGGCCTGGGGATGTCCTCAAAGGGATATTCGCTCCCTTGCACCGACGACAACCTCTCGTCTTACCAGATGCTGGGTTGGCCATACTATAATACGGGGACATACCAAGGACCAAACGAACAGGTGTGTCTGTGTGTTCATAACCTTATTTATTCTTTACAATATTATAATAACTAAATACTTTGTTTTAACGTTCGATTGAATATTTTGTGAAAAAACAATTCGTCTCACAAGACGAATCGATTCACTTCGATTCGATTTTCTGTAGTAGCTTAGGAAATTAATAAAAAAAGTTTATATCACCGTAAAATACATTCTTCCTTACCGTTCTGACACTCACTTATATGTATTACTCATGTAGAGTGGCGATAATTTGACCGATATAATAATTTGACCACGATAATTTGACGGGAACAACAAAGTTATATAAACAATAATGATATCTATATATTATGTTTCCTAATAAAAATATTCACCAAAAATACATTGCAATATTTATTTATATAGGAATATTTTTTATAATTGATTAAGGATTTAAGGAATATAAATTGATTAAGACCTTTGTTTTTACCATATTTCATTTCAGCAATTCGTATGTGTGAAATTTCACAACTTCGTCCTAATTAAAAAATCCCTTTCGGCATGCCGGAAGGCGGAGGTAGTTTTCACTGGATCAAAGTAGGGTATAGGCGAGCTCCAATTGTGCGAACTTCTATCCAGCATTGCCCCGCACCTCAACCCACCACCGCGCCGTACCCCTGAATCCGTCGTATACTGCGCCGTGAGGGTTGCTCATATGAGAAATTGTTTTAAGCAAAATTTGTAGGGAAATTATAGGCTTATAATTTACATTTTGAATGGATCTAATCCTGTACAAATGAAGGGAGGTATGATTTTTTGAATTTTGAAAATACACTTTTTCCCAATGGTTAGTGCTATCAAAATAATTTACGTAGATAAGTTTTAGGCCCTTATCTAAAATTTAAACGAATTCGATATTTTATGTACTAAGAAGTTATAGCACAAGAAAGTGATATAGATAAATAGATATATATATATAAACTTTTAAACTGAGGGTGGTTCTAGGTTCTAGGGGATGTGAAACGCGAAGATATGTCGGAATTTTCCGAAAGTCATGACATAGTACTAATTGCAAAAGGTAGCTTTCCTAATGAAATCTACCTAAAACGGCCAGCTTACAGTTTTTCGGCTATACAGATAATTCGTATGTATCCCCAGACCGGCACAACGAGCTCATCGCGCTATGGCCGGATGCAGGCGCTCCTCAGCAACCCTGTGTCCATCATGGAGTCGCTGCAACCTTCGCAGGCCGACCGCGCCGTCACCGAGCTCGCGGAACAGCTGGCGACGTTGTCCATCCAGCGTCATCCGTACAGTAAGCTACCACCAGATTCATACATGTGTCACAGCTGCTTTCAGACCGGCCACTATATCAAGGATTGTCCGAAGGTAAGACTTAACTATATATCCTATTAGGTAAATATTACATTTGTAGCCCGGTAAAACAAGTGCCAACGTCAAAAGTTTGGCCCTAAAGACATCCTACTACAAATGTTTGTATAGGTATATGCATATTTAGATTATAACCATTTCACTGACTGTCAATATCAAATTAAACCAATTTGAACATTGTCTGCTTTAAATATAAATTATATTATTACCAAAGTCAACTTTGGCACATTTTCATGTTTTAGGAGAAATCTAAAATTATGTAACAACCTTTTAAAATATGACAGGTTGTCAAAATATGACATTGGTTATTCTATTTAAAAATGCAATCGTCTAAGGTCAGGAAAAAACCTCTTCCGTACTCGTATTTGAAAGATACAAATTCTATATTTTTTTTCATATAATTTTTAACAATGATCGCGGTTGTCGCGCATTGGCATAAATTATTATAGAACCGAGTCGTGTCTCTCCTCCTAGACGATTTGGCCAAAATCCAAAAGAAAGCTCTGGCAAAAGAATGTCTGGGCTTTCTATCAACTTGTATTACCCGTGACATTGAGCTCGATTCTAATACAATTACGCCTGCTCTAATCGCCGGTTTGCTAATGACTTTAGCTTATATCTATGTGCTTTAAATGCACTTTGGATAGTTCGACGAACGCTGCGATTACTATCGACCACCGCTTCGTATCGGCGGACTACACAATCTTGAACCAAAACCCTTTTTACTATATTTTTCATTTATAACAATGACAGAAATCAATATATCGTGTAAGTGTTTCTCTTTTTACAAGTGAAGATAGTAACAAACAAGTTACGGTTATTTCTTTACCTCAAATGATTATTTTATTATTTCAGAAACGACCTTTGATTTCTGAATCTGTCTTTAATGTGAAATAACTATGGTAAAAATAATTAAAATGGCCATCTTTTTTATTTTTGAATATTTAGGACATTCAACAGCCAACAGACATTTATTTATCTTCACCGCAAGAAGAAATATATCTATTGTAAAAATAACTTTGTTGCCGAGTATTAAGTGAAAGTTATTCCGTAGGTAATCAATTAAACATATAAATAGTTCCACCTGACGCTAGCTCCTATAGTATGAACTCGCCCAAAGTATCGGGGATAAAAATATTTTTTTTATTATTATTCGCTAAGCAAGCAGCTATTTTAGGTGATATGCTCATATCATTCTCAGTTACTAGCGATTTGCCTCTCAATATAAATAGATCCACTTATTGCTATATTTGTATTAATTTGTAGATTTTCTTTTTTAATTTATTTTTACAATAGCGATATTTCTTCCTGACATAACCTAACATGTGTATTCTTAATTGCTATCCACTAAGTAGAAGACGTTTTGAATTCAGATTAACTAGTTTATATAAGACTGACGAATAAACTTACCTCGTCTGCTTTAAACTCCCAACTCTCTAAGTTTCCTTATATTGGCCGCAATGACCATCCTTTCGAGATAAAACCTATCCTGAGAAAACGGAACATTGGGTTCAATTCTTTTCTTTCTAGAACAATTCACCAGTGGAATGCTCTTCATAGGTTAGCATTTAACCCTTTTCCTGGTTATAAGGCTGTTTTTAAGCGTAGCGTATTTTCCTCACGTACTAAACTCAACAGTAACACTGGAGATAGCCCGTAAACATTGTAACTTTTTAATAATAATGGCTAAAGACGAATATAATTATAGGTGAGTATGTGGAAAACTTACCATTATCACAAATATTATCACAGACGATGTAAAAAAATATTCTAGAAGCCTAAAGGAGTATTTTTGTTTAACCCGGATATTAAAGCAATAAAATTATCGCCTCGGTTTCTTCGCCGGCCGATGAGTCAGTCCTTCGGGATTGTTTGTTTTCATTCCTCGGCGATCGAGGCGTCAATTTATGTACCTACGATGAAAGGCGCTCTTGTGCTATAGAATTACCACTGGAGACCCAAAGAGCAAAGCGTGTGTTTTTTTTTTAAATATTATTTTAAATTTAAAAGTCACATTTACAAAAGTGGTCAATATGTAACATACAAGTAAAAAAATATACCACTAAAATAAACAAATATTTGCGCGGATTACCCGCTAATATATTTGTGTAAATATAATACTTATTTATTTATGATCGCTAGCATTTTTTATTATACCCAGTCATAAACTTAAAAGACACATGAAACTTTCATGGAGGGTACGTGCACAGTGTTAATTTTAATTTGTAATTTAAAGTAATACATTACATACATAATAAATACATAAATGACATTCATTTAATAGCAATATGGTCTTCCTTGAAACTGGTTACAGGTGGTATCCTAGTTAGGTATATTTTTCTTTAGGTAGAATAAATAAAATTAGGAATAAAGTATTTCAACAAGTGTTACAATGTGCGTAAGTATAGTTTTCGCGGAGGAGTGCAGTGCCATCGATATAGTGCGCGTTTAGTCGCATGATTTTAAGTTTCTTACTGTGTGTAAAAATATTTCAATTTAATAATACCTACGTTAAGTGTTGTAGAACTGAAGATTTATAAAAATAAAAGCTGCGTTGTTCTGAGCGGGAACCATCCGGGGCCCATAAATTATATCAATCGGTGTGTCCTTTCAAGATGTCCTCGGGTTTCAGCTACAGGGCGAAGCAATTAGTTTGGCTCGTGACCGACCGAATACAAATATTGACTACAAAAAGTCCACAGCGCCCACACATAATGTTTATTTCCTATCAAAAAAATGGTCCAGCCCTCGGCACTTGACAGCATCTCGTCTTGGGGATTTGACACTCTCATTGACGCAATAAATTTCGTTTGTTATGGGTACCATACGCACTCGAGGTCGCCTGTCGCTCGGGTGACATAATTATTGTTTACGCGTGACCGAGTTGAAATTGCATTCGGCGCTTTTGTGAATCTATATTATATACTCGTATAGTATAATAAACTTATAGTATACTCGTATAGTATTCGTTTGTCTGAATATAAACATTCTATGCGACAACATTGTGTATAAATATATATATTTATTATATAGATTAGATGATTTTTATTTTTGAGCTTTCGTCATTCGGAGTCGTCAGAAAATATTTGAAAGATGACGTTTAAAATGCAACCTTCATAAATTCGAAAATCGCATTTTCAACTAAAAGATAAATATATCCAGGTACTACAATTATTATTATATAATTACAGTTTTGCTAGATAAATCAATCAGTATTATGAAATGAAACTAATTTCTTAAAAGAATATATTAAGTATCATGCGTTAAATGCTGTTAAGTTAGTTTAATTTTGTCTATTTAGACCTACAGACCTGCAAGCGCCCAAAACCCACCAAAACCCAAATGTGAGAGAGTTCCCATGTCTTTAAATCAATTTCGCGGGCATCCTCGGGCAAAGACTTCAAAACTTTTACATTAAAGCAAGCATCGAAATCCCTGCCGTGAGTTCTCGCGTGAATTGGAACGGGTAAAGCGGAAAGTAATTTGGTATAGGATAATCTATGATTATTAATTCTAATGTTTAATGGCGTCGTAGTTTCACCAACATAGAACGCATCACAAAACTCACATAGCAGCCGATACACAACGTTTCTGGTGGTGCTAATTCTGGTGGTGGTGTGATTTGTTTTTCTTACACCTTTTATATTTCTCTATAGGTGCATTGACATTCTCAGTTGTAGCACAATATAACACTGCCTTCCTTAGTACAGACATAGTCTAGTAAAGAAGGCAGGGTACAAAATGTAGCAGTGCTAATCGCTCCCTGTGCATTTATAATATACATTTGTAACTGTGATTTGTACTACTAAAATTCTATTTCTTTGTCAAATTAATTATGTCATAATAAATAAATAAATAAAAATCCGATCATTTCACACATATTATTTAAAAAATATATGATGCTCACACTATTATGTTCATGGCTCTAGAAAAAGGTAAAACATTAACTGAGTAGTCATCACGCAAAGTAATTGAACAGAATATTAAATATCTAGGTAAAAATAACGTATTTATTAAATACGTAAATGTGTAATACCATTAACGCCTACATACATATATGTACAACTACACACAATTTTATACCGTCACATAATGGGCTCGCCTAGTGTTAACGGTATAGAAACGTTTTTGCACGGTATTAGCGTGTCTTCGACACCTTGACATTCGACACTCGTTGAAGTTTAATCATCAAAATGTTATATATGGTTATAATACATACATACAATATTACAATACAATACATTACAATTTTTATGTTTTATAATACTGTAAGATATTACAATTTGTTTAGTGTTTACTGTGCTTTTGTAGTTACTGTTTAATAAAAAATAATTGAATTGAAATAAATAGTTCAATGTTCAGATGTTTGATCCCTATGGTAGCTTTTTTTTATTATAATGCACAATAATAAAAAAAAATGCTTGTTTTTTAAATTAGGTGTAATTATAGAAAAACCCGTCCCAGAACATCTGGATAAATTTAGGGAATATCACGTTTGTTTTGTGTTATGGTCGGTCTTATTTCCCCGAAACTTGGATGTCTTCAAAATGTATCTTCTTTAAAAAAAAAAGTTACTACTAACTTCTAACATAGACCTGCGTCGAGTGATAATCTCTGGTATTTTCATCTGCGACATCTCATAAATCATCTTATTTGATCTTAACGAAAGAAAAATTGATACACGACATCAAAAATACACTGACTCATTAATGGTTACACATTTACGAACCCCTCTTATATTAAACGAATGTTCACGTAACACACAGACCTAAATATAAAAATTAACACCTTATTTATTATATCGTCATTGTCACTCTTGTCAGTAAAATTGTGTTTTTAACACCTACATTACTTGTACGTAACCACCATCATTATTTGTAATTTGTAATCACGTGCAATGGATTAGTTTCCCTTGAATGTTTTTGTTTGTAAAATGTAATATTGATATAATATAGTTTTAATTGGCAAATGTTTTTAAAAATTGTTTAGCTGTAAGTATTTGGTAACCGTATACAAAATAAATAACCTATTTTCTTCTTCGTAGACCAGCCCCAAGGGCGATGGAAAGACGCCCTATCAAGGTAAAAAGCGATGCTTCGGAGAGTACAAGTGCCCTCAGTGTCGGCGCATATGGATGAGTGGCAACTCATGGGCCAACACGGCACAGAAATGCCACAAGTGCCTCATCTACATCTTCCCGCACAAACAGGTTAATACAAAACACCGTTTTACCATCGGATTCACTTCTAGCAGATACTATATTGTTTAAAATCGATAAATAAAGTCGAATGTTCTTCCTATATTAAAAGTATATCTTCTGTTGATGGCATGTTGATGGATTTGGAGCCACTCAACATATTAATTGGTGAGGTGAACCCACGACGTGTGCGCTCGAGATATTCATTGGAGAGGTGAATTAATATTAATCGCTCGAGATATTAATCAGGAAATGCCATTTGAAATTTTATTATTATATGAATTAGTGTTATACGAGCCAAGCACCACTATTTATTTATTTCAGGGAACAATGAGAGTTTCCTTCAAACTTAATAAAATAGAAAAAATGCATCCAGGAACGCGGTTGGGATTAGTAAGTTGGAGAGGTTGAGGAATTTACATAATTACCAGAATACAAAATATCTTAAAATATCTAAAACTCTTTAAACTAATAGATGTTATATATACCTACTACTCTAGGGTTAGAGCTAAAGAGTGTATTTACCCCCTAAAAACTTTCAATAACACTCAACAATACGACATTTTGTAATGTTCGTTCCTTTTTCATAATGTACCATATCATAGTCATACCGTCAGAAATAATCATTTTAATTTACTTTTATATTTTTAGTAATTGACAAAGATTATTCTTTTTGCACATAATTGAAAGTATAATTGTAAAATGGGCGTTTAACACGAGATAAATTCGATTATTTGAAAAAAAAACAACCTTAATTCTCAACAAAAAATTATTTTTATAGTTTTTTATTTGCTTTTCGCTATTTCTAAAACAATTCATCCAACTACAATTTGTCTTTTCTGAGAGAGTTCTAGGCGAATTGTAAAAAACGAATTTTAATAAGTCGATTTTTATCGAAAATAGACGAATTTTCCGCAGATGTGGGAAGTATATTAATTCGTCCGATACGACGATCTTTTTAGTGTAGCCATTATTGTGTTTGTATCATAAATATTCAGCTTTTTATAAATTCCAGAGACCCCAGACGAAGCCGGGTGGCTTGGATGTGAGCGACCAGTCGAAAGTCCATCCGCAGCATCTCTGCCAGAAGTGCAACCACCTGGGTTACTACTGCAGGCGTCTGCAGAACTAAGCAATGAACAGCTCATTGTAAAATCTTATTTCGTAGACACACTAGTGACTGACACTCATATGCAAAGTCAGTCGTCAAGTGAAAGCAGAGGGCCTTCAAGGCTAAACCTTTGATTTGCATTTCCGAAACGAAGAACGCACAGATTTGTTTTATGCACTTTCAAAGCGCACTCATTGTGCATGGTGGTGACGTCATTGTCATCAAAGTGTGTCATTAATTTTGCATTTGAATGTTGGCAGTTTACCATATGGGTGGTTATATTTTAGTTCCAATAGGTAATGTTAACTGTAAGAAAGCAATCAATAAAAAAAGTTTTTTAATAAAGTTCACAAGCAGGTCAAAATTTTGACAATTGGTGACCCTAAGAAATGAACACCATAGTTTTGAAATCTGTGGTATAAGAAATAAAAACTCTGCAATGATATTTTTGAATTAAAGCCGGACCTTGCATGTGAGTGTGAGTCTTCAAAAATGACTTCTTCACAACAAATTCTAAATGTTTCACTGATTATTCATAATGAGAAAAAACTAGGGTAGAGAGTAAATTATATCTTCTTAATTATGTGGCTAATGACTGGCATCTCAAATTAAACCCCAGTTCTAACGCTAAATAATTCGACGGAAAGGTTGTTTTATTTTATAGGTTCTTCCTTTGGTTTAAAGGATGCTTTGATTTGGACCCAAAATATTAAATGAATCCAAAGTTATCCAGCACTAATTTTACAACATATACTGAAAAACATACGTTATACAGGGGTGAATTTTTCTTTTTAGTTTTTTTTTAAATATATATTTTAAAGATCTGATATTTATCAGAATTTAACGAATCTGAATATTTAGCTGTGAGTTCTGTTAGAACGTAAGGAGATGTGAATGAATAAGCTAAGTAAAATTTCGTATATGTTAGAATTTATAAATGCTTATTTTAGGTAGCCATATCACCTCCTTCAATGTTGCTAATTCGTTACATTTTGACGCATACAATTTGACATCAGACTACAAAATATCGTAAGAACTGCCCTCACTGTACGTATATAATATAAAATATTTTAAGTACTGGTTATCGACAGAAATGACATACATTTTTAATTTTCTTTTCTTTTCTTTGCTGTACATAATATGTTATAAAACTCGTAAAAAAATACGCCATAGTGTCAAAATATCTGAAATATTTAATTTTAAAATTTCCGCTGAAATAGCTTTTATATGATCACTGCTTACGTCCCTGGGTTGCGTATATTTCAAAGCGTGCAGTGTAACCAATATTTTTAGATTACTTGTTAATCGTTAATTATCCAACGTTTGCCCTATGTTCATTTTGACTCTTTGTGTTAGTTTCTCAATCACACACAATATTTATAAACATAAGAAAACATCCCATTATTACCAAAGTACCTATGGCCAAAAATATTTGTCTATATACTTATAGACGAAGCAGATTTTAATTTTTCGTATAATTAGGATGAATTAATAAGAGGCATGAAGTTTGAAATATTTTATAAGTTACTTAGGTTTATTTCTGTTAAGTTACTTAAAATATTACCCAAGTAAACATTTAATTTTAGTGGAATAGATATAATGATATTTCATTGTAAGTTTGTTGTTTGATCAATTTTCACTAGAAAAAAAGACATTATATTGGTAATTATTTAAATAATAATTTATATGACTAGACGAATATTGAGAACATTGAAAGCGGTTAATTTGTTCTTTTGTAGACATGAAGAATACGCCAGGCAACACCCTACATATATTATATAAATATACATAATTATATACTTGTGTCTTAAAATTGTAAACCTACGATTGAAGAAAGGGAAAAATGCAGATATTTATAATTATTTAAATTTGTTCATCAAAAATTTAGGCAATATTTTTTAAAACCAGTATCTCACAAACATGCCTTCAAATATGACAATTAAAAATCGATGCAATCTCAAGATAATCAAAAAACTCAATGCAGCGTATTTCCTATGGATACACTACCTTAGAAATAATAATTATTTGAATTTTTAAATAATAATAAAGATTTGGCCAAAAGAAAAATGGTGTATTTTTCAAAAAGGGTTTTTGTAAAACGTATATATTTTTCATATTATAAATCGAATATACAATTTTATTATGAGTCACTTCTCATCAATCGAAAGTAGGTGAGTACTCTTTTATATTTAGAGTTGAACTAATAGAGTCTACCAGATAAGATAGATATTATATATGATGAACATAAAACTAAAGTGAACATTTGAATTTGCATAAAAAAAGTTTCAGTCAATATAGAGTTACCACTTAACCATTTTCCAGTTATGGTGTTTTTATTATTTTATTTATTACACATGGCTCCTCGTTAATAAGGCAATTATACTATAAAATAATATAAAACTATCAAGCAGCATCATTTCAAATATTTTAATAATTTGTATTAGGTACAAGGTATACTGTGTATTATTTTTTTAGTACAGACGATATTTTGACCTAAAGAATATCTGATTTATAATTACCTTAAAATTCTAAAACATTTTTTTTTATTACTTAGATGTAGGTAATGATGCTTCGAAGCTTAAGAATAAAATAGTGACTTTAAATATGAAAAGGCTTGTGAAAACATTTTAATTTTCACTGATAGCTATGTAATATTTTATAGGGATTGGCTTACTCTACATTGCACTATATTATTTATCATATAATGAAACATATTTTTGCATAGAAAGAAAGAAAAAAGAAAGAAAATGTTTCTTTATTGAAAAATGTAAAACAAAAATAAATGGTAGGTCCATAAGTAACTATAATATAATTTTCTTATAAAAGGAGTGTGCTCAACACGTCCTGTTTTATTATATTATAATATATAACTTACGCTTTACGTATAAACATATTATTTTTATTTACAGTAAATTGTAATCCTCAGATGCTCTTATTTAACATATATTGCTTGCATACAAAATGTATGACCAGCATAGAAAGCTATATAGAACGTAAGTGTTGATAGTTGGGGTGTTAGTGGTAGTGACATGTGTAAATTACCTATAACTTTATTCATATATGCGTTATAAAATTAATTGAATCGATTGTCTATGACTCATCTCTATGTAATAATTCACAGAAAAGTTACTGAATCTGTTACTTTCGAATTACCAGAAGTTCCTTACTTAAATTAGTCATTAGTAATTTACTGCTACAGAAAAGTTAACAATATGTTCTCAACAATCTGTTTTGTTTCTATAAAAGTTCTAAATTCCTTTCACAAACATCAAAAATTATACTGTAATGATACGAGGCTTATCATTTGACACTGGTAGCCTAAAAAGTGCTGAAGTTCGGTAAAATGTTAGCAGTAACTAAAATATAGGTAAATAGGTAATAATCGCGGATACAATGTATTATCCCAATGATATAAAAATAAGAAATATTTTTATTCATTTATAAGTTGTGTATGCTTGGTTTAAAGTTTTAATAGGTATATTTTGAGATAAGAGTAATGAGTTCATCATTATCCTGCGTTGTACTTTAAAATATGTAGTTTTAAGTTATAACATTGCACTTTATAGTCCTCAATTTTGATGAATATTTCAATTTTTTTTTTGACATTTGTTTTTCCAAAGGTACCTATAATTAGTTTATAAAAATATATTTTAGAAGTGGACGTAATTATGATAAAAAAAGTACCGTTATTAAAAATAGATTAGGGTATTATAATACTATAAAATATTTAAACTTTTTTTGTTATCATAAGGGCGGGTCAGTAGCTGTAATTGTGCGCTGAATCTAATGGTGCATTTTTTATTAAAACATTATTATTAAAATATAATATAATAAGATTGACAAAAAGAAAGTGATTTTATCGATTTTAAAACCCCATTATTGTGGAAAGTAATTACAAAGTTTTAATAAATATAAGGATTTGGTATTGTAGACATTAAGATGTTTATTTTAATATAGGTACCTAACATGTTTGGTCTAAAACTGATAACATGTTTAGGCTAAAATTTGACGGTTTTGAAATGTGTTTTAAAAAAAAACTTTATTTTTAATATATATTATTATAATTAATCATTAATAGATTGTTAATCATTATAAAAATAGTTATTGTATCTCATGTGTGATAGGTTCAATCTTATGTTTTAATTTTCAACTAAGAAAGGATTAACGTTTAACATTTTTTATTACATTAATTATAAATTTATTCTTTATGCCGAAAATTGATAATTTTATTAAAAACCAGTTTCTTTTATTAATTATTTCAATGGTGTACAATTTTTATAGAAGTACGCGTTCTATGTTTAATATAATATAGTGATATAATGTTATATTATTCCATTCGAGTGTGAAAATTACATTAAAAAATGGTTTGTTTTCGTTTCCAATATTCAATGCATTAAATATTGCTATACTTAATTATTTCCATTGCATTGGCCATTTTTATTCCCTTCGATCGTAATGAAAAATAAAACCGTTAAAACAATGATCAGATTTTGTATTTACGCGTCGAAAAATTAACCCTGTCGAAGTCTGTTTGTTTATGGATTCTATATAGTTCCCGAATGACAACTTATAACTATTATACTATACTCTAGATAATTTATTTCCATGTAATTTGAATAGTAGGTGCAAACTAGTACCTACCTGTGTATATTTGTGAACGCTCCCTCACTAAGTACCTAATTAAATTCATTGTGTTGAGCTTCAAATCTACAGAAACAATTTTTAGCTTCTTTAGCGCCTTCTGTGCGTGACGACTCGTGTCTACGGCACTCGGGATATCTCCGCGCCTTTTTTTTTTATAAAGGCGCCTTTGGCACCCGACAACACTTAAAAGAAATTATAAAAATTGCGTTGACCCAGACATTCTGAGAGGTTTCCAAAATGCTCAAAAACACCTTTCTAGCATGTTAACTAAAAATTCCATATAATCTTCAATCCTCATATTTGTGAAACTTAAAAAGATTAAAATATTTAGTGTCGGTCATTATTAGATGACTTCTCTGTAGGCCTTTTTAAGATCTATACAATTTTAATATATATTACACTAATTTGATGTATTTAATTTGATGTAATGGTTTAGTCAGCCCCTAAAAGCATCAAGATTTTTCTACTATTTTTAAATTTAATATGAATAGTTTATCCTTCAGGAAAAAATCTCTAAATGTTAGTAAAATCTGTATCAAAATCGATTGTGACAGACAAACGCAGATAGCGAACTTGCTTTATAAACATTTATTGATTAATAAAAATCATTTAATAATTCAATTGCCAATTTACGATACAAACATAGTTCAACGTGGTACACAGAGGAAACGTATATCGCTTTTATCTTGTTTATACACGCGCGGGAGAAGTGGGAGGGGCTAAAAGTGGCCCCTCCCCCCCCTCTGAATTTTATTATCATGACGTCACGCTTCCGCCGCCATTGGTGGCATTTTTCCGAGTTTCATTTTCAAAACGGGTCATATCCTCAATGTCTATGCCATATCACTATTTTATAATCATACTTAACAAAGCCTTCTAACTACACTTCAGTGTAGTTAGAAGGCAGACATTCATGTCTGTCCTAAAGAAGGCAGATAATTTGTTCTTATTTTTTGACTAGTTGCCAACTAACAGTAGACGAGCGTTTCATCTTAACAAAAGTATGAACTTTACGATATAATAACATATTAAAAAATTGTACTTAATATAAATGTTATAATAGTATACATTGGAGAATATAAGTGGTAAAATCTACATAGGTACATATTTACCAATATACCATATATATTTATGTAGCAACAGACTAATTTTGAGAACTATTTAACCTGTTTCAAATGTTTAGTTTACTCGCCTAGCTCGTTTTTCCTTAGCAAAACTTACTGATTTAAAAACTGGTTTTTGTTAAAATAAAAGTTTATTGAAGTGCCGGGGTAGGTAACTAAAACGTCAGCTGTCCTGTAACTCAGAAGTACCTACCCTCAGCATCTGAAAAAGAATTGCTGTATGGCTTAGGTCATTTACAATTATTTTGGGCCCTCCTCAACTAGGACAAATGTGCCCGCGCTAGAGTCAGGGGAGCTGAGACCTTTGGGTTACTACAACGATTCAATCATATGCGTATTTATTTCCGTCGGCTCCACGGTATAGGAACGCTGGTGGCCTATTATTGGCACAACTACCTTAGTTATATGTACGTTTAGCGCATATGGCAGAAAGACCAGAACGATCTAAAGGAAAGGGGAAACATATTCAACTGAATTTATTGGCGCCACCGACGCGCCGCTAGAATAATTATATGTGGGCGAGCTATATTCAAAAGCAATAGATTTAAGAGATTTTACAGTAATAATAGCTATTAAACAAGGGAGCTCTTTTGATTTAATTCAGGATGGCGTTTTATTTTTATTAAATCGAAAGTGTGCCTAATTACGCTACATATTTTGTTTTTCGCTTAAGTTTCTAGTTAAAAAAATGTTTTGATCAATCCCGTTGGGACGTTTCCACACACTCTGTGACGTATTTATTCTATGACTTAGGTAGAGATGAACGTATGAGTGTGTATAGGCAAATAATGTAGTGGTTATAGTGTAGATACTACATTATAATTAACTAGTTATGTCTTTAATTTACAGAGCCTTGTGTAATTGTGTATTGAACAACATTGCATGGAGTCCAAGTAGATATGTACGGTCAAGAAGTCCCTTACATTAATATCACCAACTCCCAAAAGAGTTCAAGGATATTGAAAATGTACCTCCTTAATTCAACAAACTATCAACACTTATTTAATAAATAAAGGCTTCATTTATTACTTTATTTGATTAAAAATTTCCATCCGCAGCAAGAAATTTGTTAATCGAACATAAGTGTAAGCAACCCGTACAGACTGATTATTGTTAAATATTTTTTGGTTAGATTTACCATATTTCTTGCTATGGCATCAAGAGATGTAGTGTATTAATAGCAAAAAAACATTTTACTATGATTACAAAACAATATGGCGTCGTGGGTTATTAAAATGGCGATGTGACTGACCAGCTGATCGTGAAATTTGCAGTTTGCAAAAAATATTGTGGCGATAGCTAGATATAGCAAAAAATATGCTTCTTGCAATCAAGTAAGTTTAACAATAATCGATTTGTAACTCCAACAAATCTATTGCTATCACTAAATCAACCATGGTTGACCTAAACTGTTTAGCTAATGGGTTTTTACTATTTAATACCTAAACATTAGTAGATAACTAGTTATTGTTAACTGTGCACACAAACCTTAGCTTAACAGAGCTTAGCGAAATGAGTAATACTCAGTTCTGGAAAATAATTTAAGCTAAATTTTAAATCTTAAAAGATAACTTTGTTGCGAGTTAATGTATACATATTTTATATATTTTTTCTATGTTGGGTTAGGTAAATTAAACTAAAAAATATATAACTGTAGGTATAATTTAGCCATTGTTTTAGGAAATGTAATATACCTACACGCAGGCCACGTGGAAATAAATAAAGTAACTCATCTGTGGTTACTTCTGAGATTCGGTGTGGACCAACAGGATGCTGATATCACACCCACGCTCTGCTGGAAAAGTAGGTAAATATAATAATTACACGCACGAATGAATAAAGCGACTGATTCAAACATCCTATATTTTATATTCAAGAAAATAAATAAAAATTCTAATAGAAATAGAAATTCAAGTGTGGTGTCTACCTTTAACAGTTTACCTACATTTAATGCTTACGCGAAATAAAAGCCCCTTTAGAAAAGGGACTACTTATCTCCTTTAATTTCCGAAATAATCCCCACGGAAGTTATACATATTTACGCGTATTTTGTGTTTTTGATAGGTAAATATCAAAATCGCTAAAAAATTAAATAACCGCGTCACATCTGACCGATTTCGTCGGGCTAATTATAAGCACAAAAAAGCATGCTATTTCACGAGGCGGAGACTCGCGACAAGCGAACTTGTAAATAAAGTAAAAATATTTTATTTTTACCTTCTTTACAAGTACTTTCTAAGTATTTTTTTAATTCGAAATTTAAATCTGAAAAGTACTTTGAAAGTAGTTATTTATTATAAATATAACACCTTTGATCAGAACAATAATAAAGAAAATATTAAAAACATTGTGTTATCTGGAGGTATTGTAATGGATTTAAAAAAAAACCTTTTTCTTACTCTTGACATTAATAAAAGTGCGTCAAAGTCAAATGTAGCTTAACCATACTTATCACAACCATACTAGACGAAGGGAATGACGTGTATACTCGTACTTAACCCTTTTTTAATGTAGTTATTTAACATTATATTAAGGCGAAGCCAAATGATATATATTCATTTCGATTTATTTAGACCTTTTTTTGATAAATATTGGATATTTAATCATAAAAAAATATGTTTAGATACCTTGATCTTATGTTTTCAACGTAGTAAATTTAAGATTTTTAAAATTCAATTCTTTTTCGGAGAAATAGTAATCGAAAGAAAAATAAAAGGTTTAAAACATAGACAAGTTTGTTTTTTAATTTATATATTATGAAACTGTAATGAAATAAAAACCAACAATTGCTTACTGACCGCGCAATGAGTAAAATCTGACGCCCTATAAAAATAAAGCTCCGAATTCCAAGGTCGACTATCATTGACATCGTATTTTCAGATGGTTTATAATGGCTCCAAAAAATGTTTGAAGGCCAGCCAATGGGTGAAGTTATAGCTGTGAATATTGTCACTATCCTACTAGCTTTATTTTAGAGCTTCCTGGCATGAACAGCTTTGAGGTCCGAAGGAGTAGTAACATATTTTGGCTGATAATTGGCCTTATTACAAATCCCTATATTTTCCAGGGCATTTGTTTGTACGAAAGCTTCAGAGCATCACGTTTAAAATGTATATCTATCATCATTGGGTGGGTTCATCATTGACTCAAGCCCTCAAACACAAAGCGATTAATTTGTTAAAACCTGTCACATCGAGTGTTCACTTTACATCCCTTTTACGCTCGTTGACGCTAACACATGCTAAACAACGAATCACTAGGGATGGCACTGAAAAATCGATATTTATTCATACCATTAAGACGCAAAAAGTTAGGCTTTCCTTGCTACATTTATTTATTTATTTATCCATAGTACAATACACTACGCACAAAGAACATGCATAATTCCTTTTTTTTAAATATAAATTTCAAGGTCTTAAATATAATTAGCTATAAAAAAGAGGTTCAGAAATATTGGATTATAATCACTTCACTAGGCATAATGCCTGTATCGAAGTACGAACATACTCGTATATTCCGAATGTATTTTTTTGTTATGTTACAATTTAACTCCTAATTTGAGTTTAAACTCAACTTATCAGAATAATTACTTCTATAAATCTAATAAAAAAGGCCTAGATCTTAAATCGTTAAAATAATGACTGCGAATCCGTACTAGAAAAAAACACCGAGAGAACCATATTGGTAACCATTATAGGTAACCATATTTGTTTAGTTAATTACTTTTATTACAATCTATTGTTTATGCTACTCGCAGTTTTCGGCGTCTTCGGCACCTCAGGCCGGTCACTCCGGACCTCATCACTGATCGGTGCGATACATAGTGCCGCGTGGGTTTATAATATTGTCACGGTGCCTTATTAGTTAGGTAAGTGTGGTGTTCAGAAAAAAATAAACTTAAAATGGTACAAATTACGAATATACCTTCTAGTCGAATAAGTACCTAACTACACATTTATACCTTAACTATCTGAAAATGAATACACTATGGTTATTTCATTGCATACACCGCGTCCCAAGACTATTCCCGATAAATAAAACACCTAATTGGTCCTCTGTGATTGTAAGTATTATTAGTAATGACGATATATAAAAATTATTCTTGCATATCGAAAAAAAAAGAATTAAACCTTTACGTGATAATATTATACGGTTCTTTTAATAGGTTACGTAGCGGCTTATAAAAAAGGTAATGTATACCAGCGCTTTAATAAAAATAATAAATTTGGGGATAAATTAATTTCGCATTTTTTTTAATACAACTTCCTACTCATAGTAGGAAACACATTCACACCATTACATCCTCGGGTAAAGTTGGGTCATTCTGTATAGACGAGCCAATACGAAATATTATAATAACATTTTAGAGAAATTACGCTCTGTGTGAGTGAAATATTCATTATTTTTACAAATGCAAAAAAAATGATTAACTTCAAATAAAACTTAATACATTTGTTATAGTATGTCTATGTATAGCAAAAATAAAACTTTAATTAATAAATTTATAATGCTATATTAGTCTGCGAAAGTCTAAGAAAGAAAGAAATAATAATTAATCGATTTTCGCGGAGGCTGCAGTTACATGCCCAGCTTTTATGCAATAATCGATCGGTTGGTTTCAAGATCCTTCCCTTCATAGTGGGGCCGCGCCACTCAATCACAGGCGGTTTTCCATCACGAGGTGACGAGTGCAGTTCCTAAGTGTTTATTTACAGAAGAAACATGAATTTATCGGGTTGGAGTCAACTTGAAACTGTAAGTTTTTTTTTATTATAGTATTTACTTATTTTTTTAATTTATTTATTCAATAAACTGTTATTAAAATAATCTTATAAGTTAAACTTAGGACTATCGCCCTTTTTCAAGGGAGGTACTTAGTTTAATAATTTTTAAAATACGTAATTTTGCAAGATACCAATTAAATATGGATTTATATATTTATTTTGTTTAGCAAAGTTAGTTAGGCATACCATTTCCTAATAGGTACTCAGTTAAAAGATATAAAATTAAACAATGAACATTTATAAACTGACTGCTAAATGGCTTAAATTACTGGAATTTAATTTGTCTATGTTACAATCTTTTTTTTTCTGTGTTATATCATTTATTGTTGTGACTTCATGTTGTGCCATAATGAATAAATAAATAAATATTTCAACACCTTGTCAAAAATATAAGCTAGCAAAATATATGCGATTATTGTGATTTGCCAATATGGTACGAGATTCAATTCTCGGTTCGCTGGATTTTTTATTTTGTTATATCTACGTGCTATTTACGTGCAAAAAACAACTATTCATTGCATAAAGATATATATAAAAAAAATACCAATTGTATATTTATATCTCTAAGAAATATAACTTTATTTATTTCATATATCTAAATTTTCTAGTTGCTGAACATTACACCCATGCTATATTACATTATATTATATTATATTATATTACACCTATATACTTTGTTTTATTTTCCGTCTTTTTCTATTTCTAATTCAAGCACGACCACACACATACCGCAATTGTACATATCACCTACACACACATAAACACCTAACACACACACATTTCACGTTTCTCTGATTAATTTAATTCATATATTCTTTGCTGGTATATGAATTATTTTTATTTTCGACGCAAAGTTGTTAGTTATAAATGGGAATTTTTAGATTTTTAATTTTAATTTTTCCTTTATTTTTAATTACTGTAGCTAACCTAGTAAATAAATAAAAACTATTGCCGTATAGAACTTTCCAAACTGCTCAAATAGGAAAGTATCGTATACATACAAATATACATTTTGCATATAATATTGCGCTGCCTTCTTAACTAGAGTAAAATGTCAGTTCCAAAGAAGGCAGTTCAATTAGTTCTTTATTTTTGATTAGTTGCTAACTAACAATAAGCGAGCGTTTCATATAAAATAATATTAATAAAAAGTTGTATTATAATAAACAGATAAATGAAATAATTGATAGTGTGTATAATATTAGAGGATTAAATTGGTATAACCAACATATATGTATTTAATATAAAAATAACACTTATTAAACAAAACTAAATATAAGGTTGTTTATGTTAATATTTTTAAATATAATTCTATTATTTATATTAAGTAAAAAAATCCTTAAGTTTTATACATTAACATTAAGTAAGTTGGATGCAAAAGGTTGTCCTTTCTCCAATAACCAATTGTTTAGGAATTTGCCTAATACGAGTACCTTCTTGCTCGTAAACACGCGGCGGGCGCCGACTGGGTCCTGCGGTGCCGACCGTGCCTATGATGGATGGCACTTGGCCACACGTGCGGCGCCGCGTGTCGCCCAGAGCTTTTATACTGCGTTTATACGCTGTTAAAAATATTTTGTTTTGAAAAAGCTCATCAAAGCCTATCCCTGAGTTTTGAAAAATACTTTTTGTAGATAAGGCGAAGTATATTTTAAGAGTCGACCTTAAAATTCGGTGCCTTATTTTTATAGGGCGTCAGGTTTTACTTTGCCTGGTCAGTTTACAACTGTTGGTTTTTATTTAATTACAGCTTCATAATATAGAAATTATATAAAATAAACTTGTCTATGTTTTAAACCTTTTATTTTCCTTTCAATTACTATTTTTGTTAAGACTCTAATGTCTTTCATAAGACAGCGATTCAACTAAAAAAGAATCATTAGCAGGTTATCAATTATTAAGTTTCTCAGAAATAGAATTGAATTTAAAAAATCTTAAATTAACTACCTTGAAACATATTTTTTTTAAATTTAATATCTAATGGTTACCAAATGCCAGCCATTAGAAAAAAAGGTCTAAATGAATCGAAATTAATATATAAACTCTGATCTTATGGTTGCCTCTCCCTCTTAAAAGCGCGAATGCGGTAAATTACCGCGCGATATCGCGTTATATTTTGCTGATATATGAGATATATCGCGCGGTAATTTGTCGCTCGTGTGGTCGGAAACCAACTCCATTAATTAAAATTTGTTTAAATGCGTCTTAACATCAAACCTCCGTGATCTCAAGTTACAGAAATGGTTCACGATCAATCTGTAATTTAGAAAATATGTCGATTTTTGCATTTTTCGAACTTTCTTAATAATACTCTTATTTAATTTCGACGGTCCCAAAGAAGAGTATTGTGCATTTCAACAAGTTTAGTTACGAATATTGGAAGTTTCACTTAGTTTATAACAAACTAAAACTTGGAATTAAACGGTTAATTTTTTTGGTTTATTTTTCGGTTGATGGTTAAATTACTTGACAGTTTAACCTCACACATTCTAACATAATATAACACTGCAATCACTTTTGTAGGCTGATTCCAGTGGAATGTACAGCACACAAAATGATCTGGAATATTCCCCGCAAATCATCATATATCAAATCTCCGACTTCGCCTCACCTCCGGTAGACTTACTTCGACGGGGTAATGTTTTCAAGAAAAATGACAAAATCTTTGTGAACAATATGATGACGATTTCCTTCGGCAGTGGCGGCTTTAATGATAACGTTACACAGAGGAATAATGATAACGTTACACTGAGGAATAACGTTACACTGAAGAATACTGATAACGTTACACTGAGTAATAATGATAACGTTACACTGAGTAATAATGATAACGTTACACTGAAGAATAATGATTATGGATGGTGGAATGTAAGTAGTATGAAACCACAACATAAATCGTGGTAGATTTATATAATATAGCTAATATCTATCTAATATAGGTCATGGTAGTCTAGTGATTAAGGCGATCTACTTTTGGCCCAAAGGTCACGGGTTCGAACCTGCGCATGATCATACCATTTTTAACGCAGCATTACCACCATCTCCCCCTGACTCAGGTACAGGCACATTTGGCCAAATCGAGTAGGGCTCAAAATAATTGCTTATGACATATTTAAAAATATTATAGCAATTAATTTAATCAGGTAGCCTGATGTGAATTTTTGACCGTATTTATTGTTTGGAATCTAATGGTATAATATTTCTATCAACTTCTATATCAATTCATACTGAATGCAGTAGCTATACGGGATGTATATTTTTATTCAGTTTGCTTTCAAAGGGTTCAGGGGGTCCGCGTTCTCAAACATTAAAACGATTTCGATTAAATTCGCTTTTAACCTACTTGAGAAATATGTTTTGTTGATAATGTTTCATAGTCGATATAGAACAAACCCCTAAACGGTGCGATGTGGGTCAGCCCAAAATATAATATGAGATCAAACACTATATATTTAAAACTGGCATCAATGCACTGAGTTACCTTTTTCATCTTAGTAGATAGTAGGTAGGGAGGTACCTAATATTTGACAACCTGAAGAGTACAGACAGGCGAGAGTTGAAAAGCGTTATACCTACCTCACATTATGCAGGCCCCTAGAGATGAGCGCCCAGCTTGCGATACGGAAAATGAACTTGAGAAAGAGATGAACATAAAATATTTCATACCGAGCGGCATCGTTGAACCATCTCCGAGCCAAGTCGAACGGGTCCGAAGCAATATTTCTGACCTGTGGAAAACCAGCTCACCTGACCAGGACGGACAAAGGGTTCATCGTGCTGCGACTCCTGGAATGGTGAGTATATGTTATTTTCCATCCCGTGAGGAGTACCCGATTTTGAGTGTTATCAAGCTTAATTTTACTCTTAGCCGTAAGCTTAGCATTTTCAAAATAAAAAATATGTTATATGTAATAGGTTTTTTTTTCTAGCGGTATGTTTTAATTTTATCAATCTGAATTTATGGCCAAAACAATTTTTATGTACTTAGTAGCACTTCAGTTCCACAAAAGTACTTTAGTTTAACAAATTTACCTTTCCTTTCGAAAAGACCTTTAGAACCATTTACACAATTTGTTTATAAACAGGCGTGCTGAGTTTTTTTTTCATTCGAAATATCTTACAAAAACTCATCTTAAATTAGTCCAGTTTTATTCGTAAATTAGTCCCATATTGAAAAAGTAATTTCTTACAATTGACAGGTAGGTAATAGTAAAATGACTGCATGGCTTAGAATACTAATAGCGGTAAAAAGGATTATTTTATTTACCATAGAAAAACATTTTCAAGAGTATGTAATAGTTATTTTTATTAAACTCAGTTTACAGTAGCGCAAAATTTTAGGTTTGATAATTTATTTTTATCTTATTTGGTATAAATACAGCGTTTGAACAAAAGCTTAATCTTAGTCATGACATTTGCCCAATGTCATGATATTTTTAGGTATTAAAAAAATCTCGGTGTGTGTATATGTATATGTGTGAGAGAGAGGGGGTGTCATTTGTGTGTGTTTAAAAGTACATAATTATCTACAGAAGATATTCTTCACACACATAATACAAGGAATAAATCATTATTGCACTTAACATAACCAAATTTAAGTATTTTTAAAAATAGTTTAAATTATAACGGACTATAAATATTCAATAAATTACAGAAAATCACTACATTAAAGCAAATAATATTAAATAATGCCCTTATAAGTAGTCCTCCTATCACTGCCGTGCCTGTGAACAGGCAAAATTATTAGTTATAATATAAACTATTTTCATATTATTCATAATAAGTTCATCGATCGATCACGATGATAACACTTTGCAAAGGTATGCAATCTGTCTGATCTAAAAAAAAAAATTCTTGTAACCTGTACCAAACAATCTCGTAGATGAAAAATTGCAAGAACGTTTTGTAACGTCAACCAAACAATCAGCAGTAGACTCGAAAACACACCTAGCGCTTCTCGCCTATTTTGCCATTTTGTTTCTCTACCGTACAGTTCGATAGCGCTTACAATGCAGTTTGGTTATGTGTACCGGAGTTCAGTCAGGCGTACCAAACGTCGCCACGTACCAAAAAGGCGTGCAATTAACTTTAACCAGAATGGAACTGTAAGCGCACAAAACGTTTAGCTGACACTATATCTACAGGTTTTTTTTCTCAGTGAAGAAATGTGTATTAACATCACAAATAAATTATCTATTTATCGAGTTTAATAATGGGTTTAGAATAAATCATTTTGACTCTGAATGTGTGCCTATTTCAGCGGAATTCTTATTCCAAAGTCGTCCAACAGCCCGTAGGTTGGAACCGTCCCGAAGCCGTGCCAGAGAAAAAATCATATTTAAGTTTTGAGAATATTTGCGCCCAAAATAGAGACCCCGTTTGGAAGGACTCTACACCGAAGGTACAAACATATATTTTTTCTATATTCATTAATTCGATAAGTTTAGGAGGGTACTTCAAGACAAAGATAACGTCGTTAATACTCGTATATATTGCTTGCTAAAAATATTAAATATACCTATGTACTATTTTTTATTAAATTCCATTAGTAATAATCATAGGTGTAAAAAGTATTAGTAAAAATACATTTCAAAAACAAGTTTTTACAAGTGCTTGAAAAAAAATAAATAAAAAAATTCGTGTCTGTGCCGTTGACCGTTGAGGAGTTCCTTCATCTGGAGCCATTCCTGGGTGTAAAATCAGGTCATAAAAATGTATTATCATCGGAATTAAACCGACATGTCAAATTTAACCTCCGTAGGATAGGAGGAAGTGATTTTTTTTTTTTAAATATTCTTTATTTATAAACAAAACATACAGGTTCTATTTGATTGCGTGAATATGAATGTAGTTTTTTAATGAAGTGCTATAAATTTTATGACTAATGTTCGGATTCGAAACCGCTACCGCTGGCCAATGGTCAAACGCCTTAACCACTAGACTACGAGGTACTGTTAAACTTACTACAAAACATTTCATTAATTATTTTATAAATAATTTTAAAAGGTATGTTTATTTATCGACGTCATCGTCTCTAATTATTTTGAATGTCCTGGTAGAAAAAAAAATACATTAGATTTCTTCAACGAAAATTATAAAGTGTTACTCAATTTTCCCTTTACAGTTTAAGAATATTACGTATTTTGTTTTTCGCAGGCGCATTTCACCTCGCCATGCAACGTTCCAGCATCTTTCAGTGGTTACACCGCCTGGTCCTCGGCACCAGATTATGGATCCTTCCAGTACACCGATTCAGATGCGGAGAGCATCTCGTCTGCCGAGATGAGAGCTGAATTATTGCAGAAGCCGCCTATAGGATACATCTGCCATTTATGCGGAAGACACGGTCATTATATTAAGGATTGCAAATTGGTAAATGTGTAAAATGTTATCCTCAAATTGGAAAGTGTGTAAAATGTTATCCTCGATACAATATTCACCGTTCAGTATCAGAGGAATGCGGACATTATATCTAATACATAAAAGCAGCATTAATAAGGCTCCCAGTACATAAAATAAGTTATTTATTTTTTATGTTTATACAAATCCACATTAAAGTCACATTTAGAAAAAATCAACCAACGTTTGGTGCATTTAACCGAACTCCGGTACACATAAACAAACTGGTTTGTAACTGCTACTAAAATGTTCGGTAGAGAAACAAAATGGCGAAATAGGCAAGAAGCTCGAGGTGTGTTTGCGATTCTACAAGTGGATGTTTGGTTGACGTAACAAAACAGTCGCAACTTTTCATTTGAAAGCGCATCTACCGATTGTTTGGTAAACTTAACCAAATGGTATTCTAATTTGTATACACTTTTTATTTTAACGCTGTATCTACGAGATTGTTTAGCAGATTTGTTAGGTGTACGATTTATCTATCTACAGGAATTGGTTTGTTCAGTCTATCAAACAGATGAAACATTTCATACAAATTCAAAGCGAGATATTTACGTGGAACTGCAATGTAATTTAGTAATTTTAGTGTCTCATAATACCAGCGATAAGTAATAGGTACTTAGTATAATAAAATTATTCCTCGCAGAAACCCTTAACTAAACCCTTAACCGAATGAGGTCTTCTGTGCCTTGAGAGTGATTGAAATTCATCCAGACAACCTAGTGAAGAATTCGACATAAAAATACATACATTTTGTTGCAATATCGAACTACGTCAGTGTACGGTTATAGAACGCACGAATGCTATAAATATATATAATTTAGACATATATTTAAATTGGAATAAGCATATAACTAGCTAAAAGATTACGCAAATTAATCTATGTGATTATGAATGCGGCTAATAATACAAATTACGCACTATGTTGCTCTCTTACGGCATAACAAATTGGAGAAATACCTCAAAAGCATCCCTTCACACATTTAAGGTTCTTCACAAGCAGTAATAAAAGTTGCAATCAAGAAATTATGTAGACATCCCTCAGATGACTTGTTATCTGTTGTTGTATGTTCATTGAACATTCAGCAGTTACACATTCAACGGGCTCTATTACACTTCCGTAATAATGACACATGAAACACACATAGCGGCCTCTTCAAATTACCAGTAACGAAATTTGATTTTGGCCAAAAGAATAATTGTATCACAGGGTCAAAACTATTCATATTAGTTATAGCTGTGGGTATAGATATAAAACCAATTAAATCTAATAAAATGTTCTCTCGCAATGCTAAGAAATGGCTTACAGTTACAGTTTATTGTGGATAAAGTTACATAAAACATGTGTTGCAAATGGTTTTATGGTTGTTTTTTACCTTATAAAAACAAGGATATAGGATTTTCTTCCTATAAAGGCACATATATACTCGTATATATGTATTTAAAAAGTCCTTAATATTAGGCAGAAGTTTAAGTTATGATAATATTTCTTTATCTTGTACTTTGTTTTACTTATAAAGAATAATATAAGTAAATAAACTATGGCACTGTCTGTAATATTATAGATCCTTTTAGTCAATCGATAAGATTTTGATGTCTAAAGTTTTGATAAAATACACAAACAAAACTTGACTTTTAGGTAAAACAGACATTTAACGTTGCCTAGATAATTATTAGATAAAACGATATCAGTATTATTTTTCCCCCGTCCCATCACTACAACTGAATTCGGAGCTTTATTTTTATATGGCGTCAGGTTTTACTCTGCGCGGTTAGTAAGCAGTTGTTTGTTTTTATTAATTTACAACTTCATAATATAGAAATTAAAAAAACAAACTTTATGTTTTAGACCCTTCATTTGTGGTGTTCCAAATACTATTACCTACTATAGAGAGAACCTCCAGAATCATAAAAATAAAAAAAATATCGAACAGCCGAATCGATTATTAGTCGACCTTTATTCGACTCGAGTCGACTACGACAAAAAAAATCCCGGCCCATCGACATAACAGCGCAACTTGACACCTTCGCCCAAAATGTATCACAGCATTCGTTCGATTGCTTTGTTATAATTTATTAGTTTGGGGTTGGGTGTTGTGGACGCCTTCATTTTGTGAAAGCATGGTAACACCATTGGTTATATGTATATATAATAAATGGGAACACTAATCCTATTGATTAGCTAACGTTCTTCAGTGCTCTAAACTGGGTCTACTTATTTATAAAAGTATGAACAAGTGAGCATTGTTCATATCCACACTCCTCTCTTAGAGAGTGGTTGTGCTATTTTTAAGGCAACATTTAAAATTAGTCTGGTAGCTACGGAAGATAGTAACCGAGTCCGGTAGCACATAAGCAAACCCATTTATATAGATTCATGATACATATTCATATAGATTTACAAATCCATTCTTATAATATAGAGTAAAGCTCCATCATAAAAGGTAGGGAGATGTGGGAGAATTTGTTTATCTCACAGTGGACGGATGGGTCAACCGTTACCCATCGTAGAGGGAGGGGGGAGGGTTAAGTTAGGTTAGGTTATTTATTTATTTGACAGGTTTCCCATGTTTCATGGCTTAAAGCTTATGTTATAATTTAATGCTGTCTTATTTAAAGGCATTTCCAATGTTATGACCCTAAAAGCAGTATTCACAACGGGGGGGTTTTGCAGTGCGCACAAGGTAGGTCTTTCAGGTGACATCATTGTTTCCGAAAAAAAAATGTAAACTTTACGTGATAATATTAAATCGTCAGTGTCTTCTAATTCTAGCCGGGCCTCAAAATTTACAAAAAAAAAACTGAAATAGGTTAAAATTTATGATTAATTGAAAGAATGTTATTAGTCGTAGTTTTTTTTTATTTTAATCTACTCAACACAAAAGTACAAAAGTTGAAACCGCAGATAGGCACGAAGAGTCTGGGGGACGCCCGTAGAACATAGCTATAAGGTGTCAAGTCTGTTACATAATTCACTAATTAACGTCTGGTTAAATAGTTTACTACTACTAAACAATGTAGAGAAGCAGTTGATATTAAATGAAAGCTACAGGTATCATAGCTATTCTTCTTTCCTCTGAAGTAACATTAAATACATTTTTTTCTTAATTTATGAAATCGTGAATTAAAATTCCAATGACATCTTGCTGTTTTATTTTTTTTTTTATTACCATAATATACATACATATACAAATGAATTTTGTATAAATGTAAACCCAACAACATACATATTACATATTACATATTTATGTACATCATCACCCTAATAATTTGGCGTGAGTCTCACTTCGCAGTAATCTCACAATTCGTTTCATTGTATATATAACGTCACATAAAAATGTTTATGTATAGATTAGTAATTCTTATACAAAGGACTGAAAGACTGTTTAATTTAAGATAACCAACCAACAGTAAGTGTGATTCATCTACAGATACATAAATGAAATCGATTCGCCTGACGACTTCCTCTAATCATAATACGTCGTAATGTAGGGTACCTACCAAATTAAAACACGAATGTCTAGGACGCCTGTAACTATTATTTAGTAGTAGTAAATTATTTAACCGGAACCTGACGTCATTAATGGCATCTTGCCGCCAGACTACTCGTGCCTGTCTGTAGTTCCAACTTGTGATGGGTTGCATCATTTACTATCTCCACTTGTGCCATGTGCGTTTTGTTGGATGGCCAAAGAGGCGACAGTGGGTTATTTTTTAGGTTTGAGTAGATACTATAATAATATGTTTATGCCCAACTTTATACTGAATCCTTTTTTATTTAAAAAAAATATCTATTTATTGATTTAAATAGTATATTATGTGTATTTAACGGTTAGATATTAAAATTGCATTCTTTTGTGTGATATTGTGATATACGCAATATCAGTGTGTATATTTGTGTTTTAAAATCATTTTTATTATTTTTTATAGGGCTTTGCGTAGGTTTTTTATACTCACAATGTAACATTTAATAAATAACCTTTCTTAGCTCTCCCTCTATTTAGGTAACTCTTACCTAAATAGGTACCTGGTACCTATCTGTTTAGAAAGATAATAAGAAAGGTAACAGAATAAATAAACTGTTGTTGGCTTCGTAATATAAAGCCATTATTACAGACGTCCACATACCTGAATGCTACAATAATTATAATCTTACAAGTTCTCAAAGGCGTTAGGAGAGATATCGGCCCAACCAACCAAAAATATTGGGTAATAATAATAATTAAGTTGTACAATCAACGAGACTCAGAGCTTTTTAAACGCGTAGAAAAGAGATAGTACGCGTACTGTATCTCACATTCTGTCGAATCGCCTTTCAAGGTATTTGTTCATTTGCCCTCGACTGTACAACTTACCTACAGGCGTTAGAAGTTGGCTCCGACAAATTGTGTCACCTGTAAGGGCCATTAAGTGTTATAAGTAGTACCTTCGTATGAAAACAAGTTTGTTCGTGAGTCGACGAGCACTAACGAATGCTTGTTCGAACGCTCGACCGTACGGCGTGAAGGCAGCTCAACACTTAAGGGAGCATTTTTGTAGCCCAATATGCCGGCCATACATCAGCCTAATAAGTCAATGCTACGTGACTGTAACCCAAGCAAATAGGGGGACCGATAAATTATATTACAAAGAGTTCTCTCATTTCGTAGAACCGCTGAATCGATATTATTTACACACGCCCGTCAATGTTTAGCAAAACTCGAAGCATAACATTTATATATTCTGTTATTGATTTCTGTAGATCCAAAGATTATTATTTATTTCGTGTCAAATTCACGGTATACAATATATATTTATTTATCTTTATTTGGGAAATAAAATAGTTGCGTAACAAACTTTTGTTTCCCAAATAAAAAATACTTTTCGTCAGGCCGGAAGGTGGAGGTAGATTTCACCGGATCAAAGTAGTGTAACATTTTGCTCATCCCTTACCCTTACTTAAGCTCACATCAAAAAATATTTTAAACAAAAATTGCGGGAAAATTATAGGCCCACAGTTTACATTTTGAACGAATTTGAACCTGTGCCCAATAAGAGAGGAGTGAATTTTTTAATTTTGAAAAATCAATGTTTTCCACCTCTGGGATCAATGGTCGGTGCTATCAATTAGTGTTTTACCTGAGAAATGCAAGAGAGAAAAACAGAGGAAATATAAATTTCATGTTAAAGTTTGGTTTTTGATAAGTTTTTTTTACTTGCCAATTTTTTTTGTGTTTTAGTTACCAATCTAACGCTTTGCGTAATCGACGTTTGTGGAAGAGACAAATATCTATAATTCTATTTAAGATCTATTTGCGAATAGTTCTGAGATGAAAAGAACTGAACTCTGCATTTTTCTTCCTAAAACTAAGTTTAACTTTAGCAGGGGTGGTTGAGCTGTCCGACCAAGGTTGTTTAGTTTGACTAGCTGTGGGCTAATTTAGGGCCAGCAGCATCTGTTTGTTACAGCCCTAATACATTTGTAAGCCGATACAAAACGTCGCCCAAGTGACTTCCATTTTACACCAGAAAGCCCTTTTTTATATAGGGAATTATTATATTAAAAAGGGAATTTACACGAGCGTTTTGATAAAATTAATAACTATGGCCATGAAGTATTTTCGCATTTGTTTTTTATACAATCTCTTACACGCAATCGGGAAGATAAACACCCCCTTAAATCTTCGGGAATAGGCTTGGAACATCCATTATAAGCCTTTTATATACGATTTTTTTTTATTATTTTTCTATATTTTTATTGAGAAATAACCACGTTAAATATACTAATATGTTTTTCAGCAGTTCTCGGGAAAGTTGCAGCTTACGCCGTACCAGGGCGCCAAAAGGTGCTACGGCGAGTTCATGTGTCCAAAATGCATGAAAAAATGGGAGAGCTTTTTCTCCTGGGCTGATAAATCCCAAAAGTGCGCCAAGTGCCATGTTTTCGTGTACCCTAGGAAGCAAGTGCGTATATTTATAGACTAGATTTCATTGTTTTAGATTTTTTTATTCCCTTTTAAGAAGTTACTAATTTTATTAACAAGTTTCGTAATTTATATTGCAGTATTTTCTTCAAAACCATAATTTTGTTGTAAATATTTGATATCGAATCTAATTTTAGATTTTTGCTCAGAACTTTTATTACTCTAGACAAAAACAAAATACAAAATAGCGAGTTTCCCCAAAACAAAGGTTTTGGATATTTTTATGAGAAGTTTATTGCAACATAAAAAAAAAACTAATTGTCATACACAAGGCTTTCCGAATTTTTACAAACTTTTATTTAGTTTGCAATGTTTGTCGCTTGAGGCCAAATCTTGCAAGATGAATTAACACCACTTACTCTTATCCTACGGAGTTGGAATTTTGAAATAATGGTTCAGCTCCGATAACAATGCATTTTTATGGTCAGCATGACCTGTTTCTTTACCCAGGATTGACTTCAGACGAAGGAACTCCTCAACGGTCAACAGCAAAGACACAAAATTTTGTATACGCATTCAAGCACTTAAAACAAGTTTGTTTATAAAAATGTATCTATTGTTTTTGGTTTGATAGTGGGTTACATAATTTTCTTTTTTGCATTCCTACTTTTATCTTTGCGAGCGTTTCAATGGTTTACACATTACGCCTCCTTTAGGCATTAAATGTTGTCAATCGATAAATTCAACGAAAATAATCATTCAAATTTTCAGAAGCCCCTGGACATCATGGCGAGAAGGGATGACTGGCCTAAGTTGGGTGCATTACAAAAAATACACCCCCGTTTACTCTGTCAGTGTTGCATCGAATCCAACCAAGATTGCTCAAGGATCTAATAAAATACAAGTTAATGATGGCCATAGCAATATTTGTGTAATCTCACGTCTTACATTACAAACAATACAAGTACAAGTAAAGTACATTAAAAAAATAACTTAGATTGAAGACGGTAAATGTTCCTAAATAAAAAACCTATACCAATATGAATAAAATGTCTTAAACGGGATGTTAGTAATAAGAAACCTGGCGGTTCTTCAATAAAACACGAGGAAAATCTTCTGATTATTATTGTAGATCATAAGTTAGACTTAGACGTCCTGGTGGCGCAGTGGTATAAGCGCCTGCTTCTAAATCCCGGACTCGAAACCCCAGGTCATATTTCGAGAATATTCAACGGGACTTTTCTTAACATGAAGTAACAAAACATACACAAAAAAAACACAAACACATTCAATTACGAGATGTTGGTTGCCTATAATGAACGGCTTCGCATCTTGACACAACACAAGCCATACGATTGAAGACGTTAACTATGTTTTTTTTTTAAAAAAAAGTACACTTAATGTGAGAGAAAATAATGATTAAATATCTAATAAAAATAGACTTATTACAGATTCTGTTTTTCAATATTACCATCTGATCATACTTTGTTTAAAATCGGGAGACAGTTTTAATATTATTTTATTTTATAGCCGTTAGAAGCTGAAATGTAAAACTTCAATTATTTCTAAAATAAAGCTGATTTACACTACGTGTGTTTGTATTTGTTTAGTTTGTCAATGATGTTTTTGGACCTTTAGTTTGACTACTAAATTCTTTCGTTAGCTTAATCACAGACGAGCGAGACAGCAATAGACGCAGCCAGTGTCTATGTTCTCTCGCTCTTATGGGTTAATTCTAAGATTAATTTGTATAATTTTGCTATATTTGCTAATGAGCTTTTAATACAACTCGAGATATCAAATTTTATATGTTTTAAATTGTAACTATTGTTTTAAATCACTCAAATAGTTTTGTTTTTAAATCAAACTAAAAAAATATGTTTTACACATTATTTGGGCTTTAATAAAATTCCTTTTAAAAATTGTAATTTTATTTCATAATCACCATATCTAATAATCCAGCTTACAATGATACATACATACAGTATGTGAACTTATTAATAAAATATTATTAAAACCATTCTTGTTCAAATCAAATTCAACAATTGTTGAATTTTGTACAATTCCAAATTAGCGAAAGAGAGTTCATAGACAAATTATTTATTTTCCTCAAAAATAGCTAAAATAGTAGATAATTTAGAACACCTAAACTATTCAGGTAGTTTATGATACAATGAAATTAATCAGTGGGGGGGGGGGATTGAGGATTGGAAAAAGGAAGAAAAAACGCCACTGAGCGGAAATCAAATCACAAAAAAAAAAACTAAAAACAAAGTTCTAAAAACATTTTTAAGGATGGCCACTTAATAAAATATCAGACCGCCCGGCGTCGCGACATCTCTACCCAATACCCTCAAGTAGGTTCCCGAGCGCAAATATTGTAATGTAGATCAGTTGGATAGGTCAGGAACATATTTTATATGGATTTTTTGTAAGCTTTATGAAAACTCGTTAACAAAAGTTGTTTAGATTCATGCTCAGGCTTTAAGTTCACCCTGTATTTCTCTGATTTTCTATATTTTGATTTTGTATATTTCTGTAACTTGATTTCCTTTTGTTTTATATTTTAGGAAACGATAATAAAATAATACTACAGTTTTTGTGAATAAAATACTTTTTAAAATATATTTAGGGACGCCAAACATACAAATAATGCCTTAATATTAAATATTCCAATTAAATGCTCTAAAATTTTTTTAAAAATATTGTGGTAAGAAATAGTCCTTTGAAAAAACCGTTCGTTTTCCAATAGCGGCAACAGAGCGATTCTTTACGTCGTCAGAATTTCCATCCGTAACTGACGCCGTACCAACTTAGTTCATCTGAAAAGTTGAAGTCCGTTAAAGTTAGTATAACGAGAATTTTCAATAATATGTTACGAGTTGATAAAATTGTCATAATTTACTGTTCATACTATTTTTAAGGGAATTATTGTTTCATATTTTTAAATTAGTAAATATATTTTGAATAAACTTCGTTTATCGTTAAGTTTCGCCATATTCCACATCTTTCGTAAGCGACAATTTGGGCTATTGAAATATAAACCTTATTCGAGACGCGCTAGGATTCTTTTTAGCTTCTTCAAAAAAGTTGCTTATTTTCGGTCGTTTCAGCGCCTTACACATGGATATTATACTAAAACAAATTGATATAATTTTCTCGAAGATTGGGAAAAACCTAAATAAATTTCCGCCCCCCGAGCGAAATCCTGAAATCCTGTAATGATTTGTACAATTCATAGATATACAAGGAAAACATTTGACCGTGCTTAAAATAATAAGCATAGCTCCACATAAAAAGTTATTCAAGAAAAAAAGGTACTTAATAATTTAAAATATGAGATGCAGGGATATGGGTTTTTTATATCTTTTAATCGATACAATATACACATATCTTGTACGTCCACAGAAAACCCTCCCCAAACACAAAACATAAATTTAAAAGAAAATATTGCTGATACTGAAAATATTATGGTATAGTTATTTTTTATAATCTTTCCTAATTTTACTAATTTTTTTTCCAAAATTTTACCTAATCAAACAAGTCTTTAAAGTCTTTTTCGGTGACAATAAAAGCATCATAATTATTGTACCATCAAGACAATTGACATGAAATAAACAAATAAACAAAATTATAGACGGATTACTGTGTGATTGATTGCCAGGCATTTCGGTGCGAGATACTGCCTTCTTAGATTTGTCACTTATTCGGCGGCTAGATAGATAGACGTGTTATAATTAAAATATATATTTGTGACTGACCGTTTAGAAGATTCTGGCATTAAAGGTATTTTGGTCAATAATATAAAAAAAAAATATAATATTACCGGGTTATCATCCTGCAGTCAGCGCCAATGACCAGGCACTTTGAGCACAACTCTTTAATATGATTATCCTTATCTATATCCATGTAGTAATTGCAAGGCTTCTGAAAGTAATACATTTTGTTTTGTTTTGTTTAATTGACAAGCAGGTAGTTGGATTCGCCAAAAATGTTTTATGGGCATTATGAGCTGTAGCCAGTATATCCTTACTCTTATTAGACTTGGGAGCGTAAATTTATGAATAATGAAAAGATGATGCTGACTCTAAGTTCATCCTGTATATATAAATCATATATCTACTTGTTTGTATTTAAATAATTTAATTAAAAAAAACCTACCGTATTAGAATGAAGGAAATGCATAATCGGGTTTGTTTCTTAATTTACTCTTAATTATTATAAATGTAATATTAAAATAACTGTGTTTTTTTTTCAATAAGGAAAAAGAAAATATTATAAAATTATTCTCAAGTATAATTCAGATTTTATAAGCTATGTTCAGTGAAACAAATTTTAGGGAAAATTGCCTTATTTTATTAAATTTAATGATCTAGATTTGGGAAAAATGAATACCAAACTCTTCGTTAAAGACATGGCATCTTCGAAGATCTACAGGGTAAGGGTGGGGTTGACCTAAATGTCGGAAGAAAAACAAAATTGAAGACCTGCTTTCTTGGATAGGCGAAAATTTTGCACTTCTTGCACGCTTGGCACGTGTTTGCCCAGGAACTGCTGCTGGACCACTTCCTCTTGCATTTCTGACACGTGAACTCGCCGCTGCACCTCTTGGGACCCTGGTAGGGCGTCAGGCACTCTTTTTTCTTCGTACCCTGCAAATTGTCCGAACACGTTTGAACCGCAAACGGTTAACCGGAAAGCTACAACACGACAAAATTTTGTCGAGACCCTATGATTGTCAAGATCTTAAGAATATACTCCCAGCTAATGAGAACACGCAGTTACAAGGCCATCATAATTATATAAAAAAATCGGTACTTATATAAAAAAAATAGTTAATCTCACGAAGATTACGAACAACAAACCGATGTTAGTATATTCTTTCTTTATAAAAAGAAAATCATACGATCCTGTAGTCATTTCTGAACCTCCTGATTTCATGCTTCCGATGTTTCCATCTCATCCGCACACGCTTATCACCGCTTCGCCGAATCGAATGCTTTCAAGCCCCATTTTGGAGTTCGCACGTCCGACAGTAGCTCCTAATCCGACACTGAGTTCCTATGCAACTAGGCCCTCTGCCGTGCTACTCTTCGGCTATTTCCCATAGCAAAAACGCTTCAAAAATATGCAAGATTTGACAGTTGAGCGAAGCGTTTGTGATGCGGAATGGTTCACAAGAGTAGCCCTGCAGCTCCGACATGCAATATGGCAATACGCTGATGATTGTCGGGATTCTAACCTACAAATTGTTACCTGCGAAAAGAAGCCTTGCACGATGAACGGAAAGGTGTGAACTCTATAACGGGTATAACGGCGCTTATAACACAAACCGTATTTTGTATAAAATATTCATAGCAGTTAGTTGTTATGATAAGGGATATGTTTTTTTTTGGGATCGTTGTAGTCTAGTGGTTAAGGCGTTGGACTATTGACCCAAAGGTCGCGGGTTCGTATCCACACATGGTCATACCATTTTTAACGCTTCATTACCACTATCTCCCCTAACTCTAAGACAGGCACATTTGGGCTAGTTGAGTAGGGCCCAAAATAATTGAATATAACCTAGGTCATAGCAATTATTTATTAAAAAAAAACATTTTTTTTAAAAAAAATAGACAAATTTTATTATTATATTACTAAGTTATTATAATCGTAACATATATCTCAAATCGCTAAGGTAAATCCCTCCTTAACTTATTTCTCATCATAAAATTATATTTATTTTATATGCGATGTTTCTGGATTCAGAAGCGGGTGACTTCAAAAAATGCTATTTCAAAAACATATGGTTTTGATTTTTTTTTTATATATTTTTTGAATAATGTTTAGAGAAATTTCCTTAGGTAATTTCCTAGAATAATAAATTGTCTTCGTATAATATGTTCTCAAAAGTATAAAATGTTTTTATCAATGCCAGAAGTCTTTGGAATTCAGAAATATCGCTTGTGAAAAAAGGCATTTTTATTATTGATACCTATTTTTATTATTATTGATACCTATATTTTATTGTTTTATTATTAGGTAGATTTATTTTATAATACATCCGTGCGCAGATGCATCTCCGAGAATTGACCTCAGCATCACAGCAATCGACTGCACCGCACATTCTCTTATCTGTGGCACAATCTTTGGTCGGCACCGTAATATGAAACCAAATGCCCTCCTAACAATCGCTTGTTTTGACTAGACGCAGCCTTCTAACTAAGGATACCTTCACATTAAAACTTAGATAAAGTCAGACCACCTTGAGAGCTTTACAAAATTATAAAGATATATTTTAGATGTTCTTTTATTTTATATGTTTAAACCTAAAAATTAGGCTTAATAACCTACTGAGGCAGGGTACTGCCTTTCTTAGTATAAATTTGTCTAGTGAGGGAAATCATGTTTGAAATCGCAGGGTCATTAATCGGTGATAGTCTTTGAACATGGTGTATAAATAAATAAAATTGTACCCAAGGGCAATACTGGATGTAATGTCCTGGTTCGTGGCACTGGTTGCAGACGTACGCAGACGGCGGCTTTGGCCTCAGCAGACGGGTCAACTCCACCATCTCCGGATCCATTTTGTCCTCGTCGAATCTGTTGTACCTAGGCCTCTCCGCGACCTCCTGAAACTACAAAATGTCACTGCTGAGCTATGTTATTTTTTACATCATTTTTTTTTGTTTATTGTTTTAACGGATCTACTATATGTATTTTAAATGCAATCATTTTAAAATTAACAGTTTTTTTTAATATTTAGGCATCGTGGCGTCGTGGGTGAACAGCTGACGAAATAAAACGACGTTACCTGAAAATTTAGTAGCAGGAACTATAATATTTTGTTGTTTTGACTTGTTACCATTTTATTTTGCTGTGATTCAAATCAAAATGGCGGTGTCACTGAACAGCTACGCGCAAAAATTATAGTTAGCTGTTGTTAATTGTAGCGATTGTTAATCGAAGGCAACCAAAAATTATGGTACTTACATTAAAAAATATGTTAGGAAATTATGGTACTCGCAAATAAGTAAGTTTAATAATAATCGATGTGTAACTCCAACAAAAATTATTGCTGTCACTATATCCACCATACTATATCCAATATAATTTTTTTTTTTTGCTACGAATCCCATTTTTTTTTTCAGTGTATGTGTATCGTAAGTGTTCATAATTTAAAAAAAAACTTGTGTTCTTGAAAAAAGATGTGTGTTTTAGGTGTGAGCGTTTATGGATTCGGGTGAGAGTATTATATAGTATTAACAATTAAATATATATTTAATTGATAAATATAAAATATTTTATAATTATTGTTTAGTTCAGTTGTAAATAAATCTTAAATAAGTTTCAATAATTAGTTTTCATTAGTTATTCAATTATTCATATTTTATTGACCTTTCACAAAATAATACTCTATTTTTTTAATGTAAGGAATTTATTATAAATCAGTGCTTTGTACATTTTAGCGAGAAAAGGAGGTAAAACTAAGCCATATACGGGTATCGATTTATATATGTATTTAAGATATATATCGTTGCCAGTCAATCGTTGATTTAATTATTAAATATTTAAAATTATATGTATGTACTCCGAAGAAAATTTGAATTTGAAATTATATCAGACTGTATAAAAAAAGTTTTTGTATTTATATAAATTTAATTACCTGTGCATTTTCAACAATATTCCCATCTACAGGAATATGTGGATATACAAATGAATAGTTTCCAAATTTATTATTATACGTTTTGGTGTTATGAATGAGCTCCCCTAAGATTTTTTCATATTGAAACTCGTCCTCAGTTGCTGAAAGGTCACCATTAACCTGAAAATATATATGACATTAGCATACCTATCGTATAGCACTTATTGATGGGAGGTAAGTCAGCCAAAACCCCCTAAAATAAAATGTATCCAAATTACTTTTTCACTCCTGTGATACAAAATAAATGCTATTATTACAGCGCTGCGCGGCGGTTGCTTGATTATGTCGAAATAGTTTATTCTCCTCGATTAATATATTTGTTATTAAATTTTATTTGGCATTGCAAAAACACTACGCTTCAGAAACAAATAAAATATTGAAAACAAAATAATAATTTAAAAAAAAAACTAAAAAAAATCTTTAGACATTATTTTATTTTCTTTGGCGTCCCGACAGTAAAAAAAATGTATGTTATTAATTGTAATAATACTCTATAGTGAAAGTGTAAATAATTTTAATATCTTCATGTATTTCTGTACTTTAGCGAAAACCTGCGAAAATGGTACGATTATTATTGTAATATTGATTTTCCAAATAAATACTGCTATAATAAAAAATAATACCTAATACTATTCATAAAAATCAAACCCACCCTAAGCGGCCTAATTCTGAAAAACTTTGAAAATAGGTCAACTTCGCGGGTCTCAGAAAATGTATAAAAATATATATTCATTATACCAAAGGTATGCATCGATGTAGGTTTTATGAAGCCCTTTTAAATGATATGCTAGAATTATATGTAAAATATATACCGTGTAATTAATATCAACCGAATTTGCTACAAAAATAAATAGTTTAGATTAGATTAATAATTTTCAAGATTCGAAGTTTTATGCGCGTATGACTTGACCTTACTTGTGTGTTACCTAACTGCTTTTTTTGCTTTCGGTGTACTATGCTTTAGTTGGATCTCATTTATGATACGGAATACTTTTGTGGGGTTCAGCACCTGGGGTAAATGCTTCACTCTACAAAAGAAAATCCATTATATCACCGTGATTCCATAAAATATTTTTAACAATTTATGGTATTTTGGTACAAGAAGCCCTATGCGACTATTACCTTAACAAAATAACGGCTGTGGTAACGTCTGCTACACATCATTCATTCTCACACACGCGCCAGAAAGATAAATTTGTGGAAACCATGAGACCTCGGACAAAGAAGTATATAAACTTCGTGACAGAATTAAAGCAATTTAAAGTTAACAGTAAATTTATTACAGTAAACAGATTACAGGTAATTTAAAACAGCTCTAAAGTCAATAAAACTTTGTACCTATTATTCAGAGCTTTAAGGATTTTATTTTCTCTTTCAATTCACTGATTTGTTTTTACTATTTTCGAAATATCCCAACATTGCTTAGTCTAAATTTCTTTTTTGTTTTGTTTTGTGTGTTATTATTGTTCAATATGCACATATTTCCATTCCTGTATAGGAAACTTGCACTTGCACCTTAGCCATGCAAAGTGTGAATGGAAAATAAATAAAAAATAACAGTAAGAATATATTATAATAAAAAAAATATTAAGAATAATAATCTAATTAGACATCTTAGATAATTATATATTTACGAGGTCAGATAGTGCGGGTGCGGGAGCGAGAAATGATTTAAGATTTTTTTTTAATACGAAAAATCATTTTTGTTTATGCGGATAAGCCAACCATTTGGCTTTCGACAGTTGATAGGTTTTCTAGGTTTTCTTTACCTGGATCGCACCCCAGCTGCTGTCGGCTTCCGGCTCGTTTTTGGCCAAAACCTTTTCCCGTGGCGGTATAGGTGAAGGATAGCATACTCCACCCAGGGGAGGAAGACTTCTGGGCTTAGCCTTAAAATAAAATATTTACACGAATGAGGCGCGAGCAACGTCGCTTTTATTAATCGTAAAAACGAATAAATTTGATAGGTAATAACGAAATGATTATTTGTGCATCCATTTCACATTATTCAATTGTTCTGTATTCACAATAAATAGCCTCTGAATTTACTGGATTAACTGTTTGATCTTGAGTTAGAGAACTCGTCACCATGCTACATGTCATGGTGTCACTTGTAACGAGATTTCCGTGGCACTGAGCAAGCGAAGCGACTTCGTTGAACGCGATTTTGTCACTGCTATGAGCCAGCTACAGTAACGCGGCTATTAGTTGCGCTAGATTAATAGGGTGATTTAAACGGCGTCGCCTTATAATGCGCACGACCGACGAGCAGAATAAAGCGAGCATTAATGTTGTTTATTCTGACAGCTGTGGTAAGGGAGTTGCCAGTAAAAAAAACGGGAAAATTGAGGAATGTGAATATTGCAATAAATTAGCAATTAAGTGTTCGTATTTAAAAAAAACTATAAATATAAATATAATATAAATAAAGGTAAGGGAAAACCTACTCGTACCAGTCGGTTTTTATACTACACTTTTTTTTCGCTGACTTGTAAATATATATAATTTATAGGCGATCTCTCTGGGTTAGCTGTAAGATATTGTCTTACAGCAATAAGCTAGCACTTTTGAAACGAAGCTTTGCGAGTCTAATAAGGTATTTTTTATTTTTATTATTAATATCAATCTGTTTCTTAGTGCTTTTATTGAATTCTTGTTTTGTTGAAAATAGCTAATAGCTGTTAAAATAAAGGTATTTAAAGATAGCCGAAGTGTTGTAACCACCCGCAATACATCAATTTATAATTTAAAATACAACCCTCTGAAAAAAATAATAAAACGTGAAGTATTTGATTATGCAAACTAACCTTTTGAATAATTAAAAATGTAGTTAAAAAAAATATAGATATACACACACAGAATTGATAAATGCAACGGCTCTATTAGTAATTGTTTTTGTTTTTTTTTGTATGTTTTTTTATTTGTTACCTTAGTTAGGTATGTCTATCATAATTCCCTTAAAAATAAATATTCGACTAAAATATCTTCCTCTTCTCCTCTTATAATATTGTATATGATTAAAAATATTCGGGATAGTTATTTTATTGTAAAAGGCAAAAAAGCCCAAACCACTCTAATCTATATTATACAGATTTATTAAAACCTAAAGATATATCCCAGCACTTAGGTATATCACTCACTAAAAATATCAATGGTGGTGTAAATTTTAACAACATAAAATAATTTGTTTTATTTCCATTTCCTTAATATAAAAGATACATGTAAAACAAACAAATGTTTTTATTTTTATCGAATTTACTACTCACTAGGTAGTTACCTGTTCTGAGAAAGTGCTTACTAATTAGCAATTAAATTACATGAATTACACTAATATTATATTTGAAAGGACTATACTTGTGTAAATAATATAATAATTAATTTTAAAAAAATGATTGTAATATCATTATGAATTAAAGGGCGACCTCTTCTGCCGCCCACACCTATGAGCATTAACTATGAAGGTATGCATTTATTATTTCTGGGAAAAAAAGGTCATTTTAACCTTTGTATGCTTTTTGAAAATTATTGACTGACTACTTTACAAGTTTGAGAAGCGCTAATCCCTCCACCCCTCTAGCTTAAACGAACCTTTTGCCACAACATCATCAAAAGTAGATACCTACCTAAATATACAATTAGTATAGACTAAAAAGGCACACATACCACCAGCTGCTGCACGTCGAATAGTTTCTGAGGAGTTATCGGCGGTGAAGACCGCACGAAGAAAGGACCCCCAAATTGATCACGTTCTTTAGGTTTGACCTTGAAAAAAAAAATAACACAGTAGAAGGTGAATAAATCATTTGGTCCCAAAATTTCCTGTGAAATTAATTTGAAGACTTTTTCAAGAACTTTCTCATATTTGGGTTTTGGACGCATGCAGGTCTGTAGGTCTGAACACACAAAATTAAATTAACGTAACGCCGTTTAGCGTATGATGATTAATATATTTTTTTAGAAAATTTTGTCCTATTTCATAAGACTTACAATAATACTGACATATATATATTCGACAACGTCGTATGGCGAAAGCTTAATAATATTTTAATCATCAAATCTGTATGTAATGTTTAGGATGTTAGTTTGTTACTTACCGCGTTCTCTTCATTATTGAATGGTTTCGAGAAAGTTTCCGCTGATGAAAGCCGCGCGAAAGATGCCGGGCCAGCAAATCGAACTCGTTCTTTAGATTTTAACTTAAAAAAAAAATTAAAAATATTTAATTAAGTTATTCCACTATGAATGACACATATTTTATGTATTCTTATTGCTCGTAAAATTGTACCTTTGTACGGGTAGTAGGAATTTTTTGTTCTCAGACAAAACACTGTTTTCTGATGTCTATTATTTAAAATACACCCGAGATTCTTAATTTATTTCAATTGTTTTATTTATTATTTAATTTATTTAATTTGTTTTATTTGATTATTTATCGTATTATGAGAATATTGAATACTTACTCTCTCTCGATGGTCGAAACGTTTTGCATCAGTTTTCTTATTTGAAGACTGCGCAGCAGTTCGGACAAATGCTTGCGTTTTTTTTTCAGGTTTCTGTTTAACAAATAAAATATATTTATATAAAAAAATTAATTAACCCTCAAAATGGATATTAATAGTTTAACGATCGTCCGAAGCGCTACTTATGTTAATGCGCAAAAACAGTTCATTCGTTAAATATAATAATATAATATCTTATAATTCCAGATTAAATTATATATTCTCACGCTCTCTCTTACATGCTCCAGCTAGAATAAATCGTAGAGCCTTCTCTGTGCCATTTCTATACATTCATTTATAAGAAGCTACTATCCTCTTCCTTTGGCCTTCTGTCCGTTGCTCGAAAAGTACAATTGCTAAAGAGATCACATCTGAGGCTCGTCAAATAATATAGATATATATATATATCGTTAATGTCGACAAATATTTTGTAGTAATAAATAAAAATATTGAAAGTTCGATATACCTAAAGCCCAAATACTCGTATATTCAAATTTCAAAAATATGACAGCAAGGCTGATGGGAACTTGATCAAGCAACCAAGCTATCACAAGTATACAAGTACCACAGCGGCAAGTATTCTGGGTGGGAGATGCCTTTAATGACGCCTATAGGGCCTGACTGTTAGAAGTCAGCTTCTGTTAAAATAATTTACTAATACTATACAATTTATAGATGCAGTTGATAATATATGATAGCTACAGGGATGTTATGGCCATTCTTGTTTTAATAATATTGACGGAGCGCTGCAAAATTGTAATATGACGGCTCTCCATCATTGACGGCATTGGATTTACGTCCTACATAATTTAAAAAAATACTTACAATGTGGTTTGGAATTACATTGTTTTTCAGTGTACCCGGTTTCATTGCATCAGACGAAAAAGAGTTGTACACTAATGGACTGGTGATTTTGTGGCATTTGCCCATCTGCAAAAATAAATAATAGTATCTTAAGCGTTATAAAATACTGCCTGCAGGACTCTGACTTTGGTAGATACGATTATCTAAGTTATACCTAAGTACGCATATACACTTTCCTATTTTATAAATTGATATCACTAGTTTTTAGCGCAATAGTGGCAAATTGCCCCTATTTATAGGTACGTCAGAACATAGTAGAGCTCAAATCCGGACAAATGCTTAGTACATTCGTACTGACGTCATGCGTCAGTACAACTTGTACAACTTACAACCTTTCTCGAAACAAAGAAATATGTGTCATTTTCATAGAAAAATAAAAACACGGAACAACCGGGCATTTATAAAATAATAAAATCTGATTTAAAAATACTTACGTAAGGAATCTCATGGATGCCCAATAGATTGGGTATCATTGCATCAGTCGAAAAGCTCGTAGCGGACGTCGGGGACATTCCATGCCATTGGGTGGGCCTGATTAGCATAGGATTGTAAAACGATGGTCCGGTGATACTGTGATAGTTGTCCGTCTGCAAAAGTAACAAATGCGGGTAGGGAAGGCGTCGTTAACACTGCCCGCAGGACCTAATTTTGCCCCCGGGCAAAATAATTCGGGACAAACTTTTATTGAGGTTAAATTCTTATATTTTATGATTAATGACAATGCTTTAATTTTTACATTTGTAAAATAACTAATATTTAAAAACAAAATATGACCTAAAAATGTAAAAAAACTCGAAAAATGCATACAACTTAAAAAGCAAGAAATAATACAATAGGCACAATACATATATAGCTGAATTGTAAAAAAATAACTAAATATTTTTCTTATCCTATATATGTTATCGATTTTTTTTTTTACCTTTAATTTAAAAATATATTTAATTTAATTCGCATTTGTCATTGCAAGCTTAGAAGTTTGACAGCTGAGACTTAATTAAAAAAATGTCAGAAAAATGAATTGCAATTTTAAGAAAAAATATCTTACAATTTATCTGTTTATTTTTCGCTAATAATTGTAACATTAATTTGGCAAGGACCTTCCCTCGTATCTATAGTATATAGTTCAAGATGCATAAGAATATATATATAAAGTTTATTATTTTTATCATTTTTTTTATATGCTGATATCGGTTGTACAGTCGAGGGCAATTGAAGCTTTACTATGAATGGGGATTCAACAGAGACTGACTCCATCTAATATAATGCAATAAATGTTGTATATACGAACTTCATCCACGCTAATCAGCAGATTCAAGAGTGGCGATTGGCATAGATAACACACGACACGCGACGAGCGACGAGACAATGCAAATATCTTTTATCTCTTCCCGCCCTTCTATTCAACTTTAAATGCTCAGAGTAAAGCTCCGAGTGCCTCCGACAGTATTACATACTTCTATACATTTAAAAATCTTATTTATTGAAAAAAAATGTTTACACAGGGGCTTAGAAGGTTTTCCGATATATTGGGTATGATTGCACCGGACGAATAGCTCGCCGTGGCAACTGGACCCATTGCATCCCATTGTGGAGGTCTCACAGGAATAGGGTTGTCAATCGATGGTCCGGAGATGCCATGAATCTGCGAAAGTACCATGTAGGTATATAAGTATATTGAAGGATATTCCGAAGGATATTTCTGCCAGCCCTAGATGAGGTGGGTTTAAACAGCTAGTAAGTTGCATAATAATTATTAACACTGTAATATTAGTTTAACTAGAATTGTTTTAACTAATTACTCCTTTTTTAATTCGTAGTAATGAGCTCTTAACCTATATTCAGCAAATCCTAATTTCAAATTTTAAAAAACAAACACTTTTTATTATTTTTTTTAAAGTATTTATGTCTATAATGAGGTAATGTTTATTTACCTAAATGCCACTGGCTATTTTTAAAATAAAAAAAACTATATGAAACAAATAAATAAATTCTAGGTAGTTAGAGTTAGTTTGGTAGTTTAACCGTTTGATCAATAAAGTATCAGACCCACCTGGAAAATAATGTACCATTTTAACATGTTAATGTAGTATAATGAATTTGTTAGAATAGTCACTTAGAATAGGCTAAGCATATTGACCTTGCAATTCGATGCTTTTTTATCAGTTTACAATTGTTGGTTTTTATTTAATTACAGTTTTATAATGTAGAAATTAAAAAAACAAACTTTTATATGTTTAGACCCTTTATTTGCCTTTCTATTACAGTTTTTTTCTAAGGCTCTAATGTATTTTGTAAGCAATTCGACTAAAAAGAACTAATAGCTTTTTATCATTTATTAAATTTCTCAGAAATTGAATCAAATTTAAAAATCTGCCTTTACTATGTTAAAAACGTAAGATCAAGGTATCTAAACATATTTTTTTAGTTACAAATTCATGTTTCGATACTCTAAAATATCGGATCAACCACATTTAAAATGTGTAAACTGGCCTTATGCATAGTCGCGTTATTTTGCTCTGTGCCAATGTGACATTATTATCTCAACAGCGTATACGAAGAAAATCTAAAGATAAATAGATATATTGGATTCGTAGGTTGTTGCAATTATAAAATATTCAATGGTTACCAAATGCCTGCCATAGAAAATAGGGTGTCAATGAATCAAAATTAATTAATCAGGCTGGATTATGAATTCGATACTCTTGTCATAGAATATACAAGTCATACAGAAACGGCACTCCCGATAAAAACGAAATAAATGCTCTTTACCATAGTTTTGTTTCGTTTCCCAAAAATCCTGAAAGGTAAGGAAAACTTTAATTTTATACTTTAAAGTTTGCTGCTAAACCATTCAATCGCATTTCCACGCATAAAGTCGCGTACAGATCGCAACCAACCCTCCCCGTCCCTGATTCGTTGCATTATGTGTATGTAGGGCATAGCTTCCGATCTAGGGGACAACCCGGGTTTGAGCAGCTAGTATAATATATAATAATTAGAACAAAATATTTAGGTTAGGACATAAAATTTTGCACGGTCAGTACCTTAAACCTGAAGCCTTAAAGCGCCACTTACGAGCATATTTATTTATTTATTTATTTATTAAAATATCCAATATATACAATTAATATTATAACTTAGTAGTATTTTATTGATTTTCGAAAGAAAAAAATACAGTTTAAGTGCATTATTAACACCTAACATAGGCAAATGCCTGTATCGAGGTGTTACCTATTTGAAATGTATAAGTAATGAGGTTATAAGAGCGCGAGGTCTGTATTAGAGATTTTAGATTATATTGGATTGGATATTTTATAAAAAAATGTGAATATTATTTAAAAGAAATAAAAGGTAATTTTATTATTGCCTATTGAAAAAAATAGTACTTACGAAATGGTTGACACGGATCTCCATAATGTCGGGCCTTATCGCACCGACCCCCATGGCGTTGGGCATTTTAGCATATTGTGGTATTCTGGTAGTAAAAGGGTTGTGATTCGGAGGCGCGATGAACCTGTGATAGCCATATATCTGCAAAAAAAGTGAAGTAAATATTATAACACTTGTTTTTTCGGGTAGACGCCATTACAAAAAATATTCTGTGCATTTTAGGAGTCAAAATTCAGTGCTTTAAACTAACACCCATCAGTGGCGAATTCAAGCTTTCTGCCTGATAATATTTTTACTTGCCTGGTACATTTCGGTGACCTTATAAAACAAAAATCACTTTTTTAATGAGTAAATACGGGGAGCAATAAAAGCGTATGCAAGACTATCGAGAAAGGTGTCCTCTCCTAGAGTAGAAAGTAATTAATCGTATTGTTTTTTAGTACTCAGACCTTTCCCGAGAGTGAGGCCTGTGCGGCGATAAGAGTAAAATCGCACCGTTCTCAACCAATCAAATTCGCTCGCGAATTATCAACATCGCTTATAAATAGTGTCGTTTTTCGTTCATCGATAACCAATCCAAAATGTTGAACCTCAAAATGCAAAATGCAAACTTTTTTGCAGAATAGTATACCCAGCGTGTGGTGCAATATTGTAGGTGTGGTAAAAGTAACTTTTTTTCTATAACACATATCAAAGTGCTCAGACTAGTTAAAATACTGAAAGTTTGCAAAAGTACTTGCTTGACTTATTACCCTCGCTTCATTTAATTTTTTATTTGAAAACTTATAAATATTTACGAATTTAAAAAAATCCGAATGAAACATTTATCAGCATAAAAATGAGCCATACTCACTACAAATAAGTCACATGAAAAGAATATTAAATTAATAAACCTATATTGAAAAAAGAGTCAGGTCAGGAAAGGATGATATTATAAAATATTAATTTATTAATTATTTATATTAATTAATTAAAATATTTGTTAAAATATCATCCTTTCCTTATTTTATTTCATTAGATGGTTACATATTTGACAATATTTTACACTAAAGAGGACAGGTAAGAGTTAAAAATGCATTTTTATAAAACAGAACCTCTTTAGTACCTTTATAAATATTATGATATCCAGCACTTTATCAAAAAATTTGAAAATTTTTTCAATATTGTCAAAGATTGTGTCATTTATCTTTTCAGGCGATTTGCCGCTATTAAAAAACAATCATCAAATATAAGTCAAATAACTTTTCAACTCAATTATACAATTACATAAATTTATTAAATATATAATTGTAATAATTGCGTTACTTATATACTAATGAACACAATGAATGACATTGCACTCGTTGAAGGTTAATAGTAACAAAGCTATATATACTGAATACTGTTATATGCTACGATTTGTTTATTGTTGTATTGTTTATAATACTGTAATATAATACAATTTTATTTTTTACTGTGCTTCTGTACTTGATATATCAATAAAAAAAAGATTGAATTGAATTTTTATATTATAATAATTAATTTATAAACTGATGTTTGCATCTGCAACTATTATTTGTATTTAGTAAAGCGCTTGATTTACACCACCAGTGCCACAGAACATTGAATCAATTCTCGATTCTCGATGTTGAAAGCATTTTTTTTTAAATAATGCTTATAACGTGTACAACGTTGTTATAATATCTTTATATAATAGCGTCTGACATTTTACTGTGTGATTTTGAGATCTACTTTAAATTCGGTGCTAGATTTTTGAAGGGCGTCAGGTTTTATTCTTTGCGCAGTCAATAAGCAATTGTTAGTTTTCATTTAATTACAGCTTCATAATATAAAAAACAAAAAAACAAACTTTACTATCTTTTAGACCCTTCATTTGCCTTTCAATTACTATTTATTCTAAGGCCTCTAATACCTTTTATAAGAGAGCAGTTCAACTAAAAAAGAACTATTAGCAGTTTATCATTTATAAAATTTCTCAGAAATATGATAGAATTTTAAAAGTCTGCCTTTACTATGTTGAAGATAAAAGATCAAAGTATCTAAAAATATTTTTTTATAATTAAATATCTAATGATTACCAAATTTATTTGAAGTTTGTAGTTAACATCATAGTTTATAGTTATAGTGTAAAGTGTATGTTTGCGAATAGATAAAGTTTTAATTTTTTTTTTTTTGGTACGCATTTTATATCTTCTTAGTATAGCATAAAACAAGTTATAAATATAATTACTAACTATTACAATTTACAACGTATCGATGAAATGCTTTTGCAATAATAATGTCAATCACTAGTGAGTACAGACTCTGTTTTTTCTCTCTCTCTTATACCTGGTGATAGCTCCTCCCCATTATTTTGGGGAGGAGCAATAAAATGAATATATTTTATTTAATTAAAAAAAACCCCGCATTAGTGATTGGGTGAGCGTTTTATTAAAATTTCGAATTCGGGGCATTCAATGTCAAATATTTTGACATTTCAATTTAGATGGCTCAACTTTTAGATTAGGATTTTATGAGCGATTCCCCTCATAGTTTTAGCTTCTATTCTTAAAATATAATCATAGCCAACTGAGGTTGGTCGAAAAATATAGATATATAACATTTTAAATTCAACATTTTTTTTGCACTGATTAACGAAATATTGACTGTTCGATAGAACGAAAATATATGTTCGAAATATTGAAACACACACTGATTTCTTTGCTTTTTCAAATATTGCATTTCTACCAAATACAATAAAAACTAAAATAATAAATTTACATTTGAGCATAAAAACATCAAATTGTGAAAAAAATAGCTGGTAGCAAAGATAAATGACGTACTACATTAAATAAAACAATTAAAAAAAAGAGTGTGACGCGTTTTTCTGTTCAAATAACGACCCCGCAACCATATCAACATACTAAGTTCGCGCATTTGACGTTTAGCAGATTTCACAATCAAAAGATAGGAATTTACTGCGATTAATTCGAAACAAATTAAACTTGCGACGGGTGAGAGAGTTGGGCTCATTTTGCACTAAACAAGGATCAAATTTTAATAGCAAATCATCACACAAAATTGAACACATTTCAACGCAAGCAAACGGGAATTGGGTAAGTTTACCCATTATTATACGAAGAGGCAACATTACAAATCCCTGTATATTGTCTGCATGCTTTTAATAATAAATTACCTATCTCACGATTTTTTTCGTAGTGCAAATCTTAGTTTTGTATTTTAATGCAATTTAGATACCTAAACAAGTAATTACGTATTTTTTTGGGGTTCCGTACTTCAAAAGAAAAAAACCGGAACCCTTATATAGTCTATAGTAAGCTGATAATACTTTATATTTTAATATGTTTATTTTTATGGCTAATATGTTTTTACCTAATAATAATAATAATGCCCATTGTATTTCTGTATTTTTCTTAAATATTTATTTATATATTTAAAAGTTTATTTATTTATTAAAAGGTATATTAAATGTTTAACGGGTAAACACATAAGTTGCGTTCATATATGTTGTGTCACACTGTAACACTCTATAAACAACCTTTCTTAGAACAGGTAACTCTTTCCTAATTAGATAGGTAACAGACCTTATCAAATCGGCCAACAAGACTGGTACCCAAGTACTCGATTTTATATATTTGGATTTTGTATTTTTATTTAATATTTAGTTTAAATAAAACTCAACATTATGTTCCCGATACCTTATTTTATTTGATAAAAATTTTAAATTTGAAAACTTTTTAAACTTACACTACAAAACACTTCACTAAATAAGATTTTGACATGAGTATGTCTACAAATTTGCCCTTGGCATGATCGGGGAATCAAAACTCCAAACCAAGTGATATACCATAAAAGAAACTTTCAACCAGTATAACTTTGGACTCGGAGAAGCTACGAAGCTTGTCTTGACTTCAATCGACAGCTTTTGTCGAGATCTCCTGGGTTAGCTGGTCCTCCTAGATGTTTAGATGGTCTTGCAGCCAGCAGTGTAGCTATCAGAGGGCCAGGCGGGGCTGAGCCCCGGGGCCCTTAAGCACAAAGGGCCCCTTGGCCCCCTAAGCCACGTTTGAAATACTCGTAGTTATTTAAATATTCTAATCGAAATAACTTTTGACCTTTAGGCCGCGGCCCAGCTAACCTCGAACGGACCTCGCGAAAATTTCTCCCAACTTCAGAACATAAATATAACAGTTTGCAACACTGCTTTAAGCATGGCAACTCAGGAAAGAAATTCAAAAGTTGTAGGGAATTCCCCTAAACGAATGATCCTTTGTCATAGATCTACATACTAACGTAACAGGATGTATATATAATCTTCTTTCAGCTAGAGTAGAATAATAACAAGTTGGGGTAATCAATTTCAGTATAACTACTATAAACAAACACAAAACTCACACACACGCATGTATATATGTCGTGTATCGGATACAAAGATTATTCAACACACTATTATTACAATATTAAAATATATGCTAATAAACGTAGTGATTTTCATATCATAAAAATAATTATGTTCATCTCACATGTCATCATTTAACCTTAAAGTATTTTAATATGTATGAATAAGGTTCGTGAGTTTAACTGTAGGTTGAAGAAATATGTTCTGGAAAAAAATATTTATAGTTTCAAGGAATTTACATAGTTAAATAGATTAGTTATACACAATTCACTATGTATCTACTATTCTTGTGTATATTTTTTTGTTTGTCCTTTAAAGCGATTGTTGTGCAGGAATCAAATACACACTATAAATTAGGTAAAGGAAGGTATAGTAATCTAGATCTATATCTACCTATTTTATTCTGTTTTCTATTGTTAAATTCTGTTCTTTTACATGTAAATGTAACCAATAACATGTAATTATCATTTCTGTACAACAAGTTTGTTAATGGAAATAAAAATATCTTATCTTACTGCGTTACACATATACTTAGTAAGTAGCTTTGCATATTTTTTTATATGATAAAACCTTAGATAAATAAAGATACTTTCTTGGCCCCAATTTCGTTTTTGTACCGGGTCCTTGGTCACGTAGTTACGCCACTGCTAGCCTTTTCGTTAGGTATTTATGTGCGTCAAATAAAGGGTTTATTATTACTATTATAGAGGTATAGCAGCGCCGCAGTTTATGACTGGTGAATTTCCTTGAAGTTTCCTCAGTGAAATACAATACCTCAATGTGTGCATGCCGTGTTTTGTTTCATTAGTGGTAACGAATGGAAGTGATAACTGATAAGTCGCCTGTTCTACTGGGAATTTAACCAGCAGCAGATGCATTCCAGGCGTGGGAGACTGCAGGTCCCAGCATGTCGGGTCACCCACGCCTAATCGCAAAGTGCACAGCTGCAATTTTATTCTAATCGCATTACACTCTTGATTATCAACACTGTTCTCATAACTATGAATAACAAATTGATTAAGGCATTGATATTTGTGTCATGTTCGTGTTTTATTATTATAAGTCTAAGATTAATTTATTTTAAATTTGTCCTTAACAATAGGAATAAAAAATACTAGTAAAAACTTTTTTTTTAAACACTGACATAACAAATGTTGCAAAAGTAAAAAACCCTAAAAGCTTTATTAGAAGCATTGTATTATGAGTAAAATGAAGTCTTTTATTTTATATATTATGCTTTAAAACTTTATATTTTACCCTTAGAACAGACGATGCCTAGTTAGCAAAAACTATGTTTTTAATTTTGAAATCGTATAAAAATAACTAAAAATTGAGGCCATGAGCGCTAAAGTGGTGTAACCCTCGCTTTTCAACCTCGTCAATGCTTGAGGTAAAAGTGGTTTATTTATCGTTTTTATTATTTAATGCACAAAGCACAGTTGTTACACTCTGTAAATTAAGCAAATTCAAAACCTTATTTATTCTGTATTGAAAAATTCAACAGTATTCATTTTTAAAATTACAAACAAAACTTATTACTAATTATTATTATACAAAACCAATTATGGATTTCGGACATTTTACATATTAACATTAGCATAAAAAATTTGGAACAGTGTTTTTAAAATATAATTATGAATAGTATATAACTCTTATACAGTAGAACTTTTTGGTGTGTTATGTGTAATTTGTGAGTGATGTTTGTGGTAGTTGTGAGTGTGTGTGATTTGTATGTATATGTTAAAATAAAGTAATAAATTAAGTATGGTTTTTTAGTACGTATAAAAATAATTTATGATGAAGGTAATATAAATATAATATGTATGTATAATCTATATGTAACTGCAATTACAAGTACTTATATGTTATAATTAACCATTAACAATATAACACTACAATTAGGTTTTATTTGTTTTTACTATTAATGATATTGGAAATCCCTTATGGGTTACATTTAATATTAACTTAGATTCTAATACTCCTATACTCCTATACTTCTTTAACTTTTATTACTTAAGTATATAGAAGTCGTTGAAATTATTTATGAAGTGCTCTCCTTAAGTAGCTAAAATGATACAATTTTCTTTTATAGGATACAATGACGTGTTCCAATTTTAACGCCTCTGCCAGCTTCCCCCCCCCCCCCCACCTCCCCACCACTAAGCCTGGCGTTTCTTTGAGGAAATTTCTACCTCCCTTGCCTGAAATACATAATAAGCCGCCACGTGACCGGATGAGGAACAGCTTATCTCGCTTCTGCTAAACAGCCGCGGCACCGTCCGGCCATTATGCGCCGAGCGTACAGTCAAACAAATAAATTCTCGTACACCTGCGCATGTGCTGAGGGTTCCGTACCATTAAAAAATTCAAACAGAAAGGTCACTTATATTCATGTTCCTAGAGTGCTATAATACCAACACAGATTTGTTTACCGTGTCACGTTTATATCGGGCGGTTTCAAATGTTTTACTCGTTGCTGATGACACCAAAAAAAAAACCCTATTATAATACTGTAAAATTCCTAAAATAATCAATCCAATCACGTTCAGTTATGAGTTAAATGTGCTATGTATTAGACAGGAAGCATAAATACAAAATGTTAGGTTTTTAAATGTATTAACCATAACCTCGCATAACCAAACAGTCAATATTTAGTTTATTCAAAACTTTTTTTATAAAAAGTATTAATACCTAGATCATTTACAATTATTTTGGGCCCTACTCACTCAAGACAAAAATGCTTGTGCTATAAGAGTCACGGGAGATGATAGTAATGAAACGGTAAAATGATATGACTGTAATGTGCGTATTCGAACCCACGACCGCCGGATCAAAGTCAAACGCCTTGACTAGACTACTACGAAAAATTCAGTAGCCACAACAAAATATGATTTCTATTGAACTTCTCGGTTAAATCAGACATCGATATATTTTTAGTGTGTATGACCATTGATTATATAGTGAATCGATGGTATGACCCATAATTGTAGTTAAATATTGTAAGAAAGTATTAATTTAACTTCTTAGATGAACAGTCCCTAGGTATATGCAGGCATATGGTAGAATGCAGCTTTTAACCCTATTAAATGGGTCATCGACCTCTTGACCGCACGCAAAGACCATCTATTTCGCCCCTACTTTGAAATGGAAATTATTCCAAATCATTTTCTACTCACGCGATTCGGGTACTTTCGTCGCCACTATTTTCTGTGCTGATAACGCTTGGCCGTGGACACTTCACAATAATGCTTAATAGATCTTTCCAAAAGGATTATCGCTGTCAAGCGCAGTTCCGACAACTTTGTTGTCTTAATTGTATATGAGCGCCGTTGATTGTTATTATTCCTTACCATTGATATACTATAGACGTACAAAAAAAAAATCGAAACAAATATTATTTTTAGTAAATAAAAATGTATTTTTTTCATAACTGCTTTTTTTAAGTTAATTTGTCATAGGAAGCTTATGAAACCTTATGTAGCTTATAGTGTGCTTATCTATACTAATCCAATATTTCAAACAATACAAAAATCGCTAGTAAAGTAAGGGCCTACTTTACCTACAGTGTTTACTGGGTAAAAACCCTCGATAACACCACTTCGAAGAAATTTCCTGATGGCTGCGGTAGTTGCAGATCGCGCTTAGGTCAGTTTTTGGGATACAATATTCATCTACCTATTATTTTTAAAATAGTAGGGTGATTTATCATTAACAATGCGATAACCTATAATATCAGTATTATATTTTTTACTTTCTAATAAAAAAAAGAGCTCTCGCGCAATTATAGTAATTTGTATAAATACAAACGCATGTTCACGTGTATTATGTCACAAGTGTGACAGTAAGTTTGTTTGACCCGTTCTCGATGATTCGTATAAATCAATATTTTGACAGGTCACGTATGAACTGTAAAGTTGACTGAACCGTCTACCCGCTTTATTGCGAACGATCCATTGTAAAGGAAACGCCGTCGTAATAGTAGCGATGGTGCTCTAAAATAATATTTATTTTTATCGTATTTTTATTTACTATTTATACAGTATGTATCACTCTAGATTTTTTTTTTTGCTAAACTGAAAAATATGATAATAATGTCTCTCTGTTTATTGAATGGATAAATGATTATTGGATGGGTATATAAATGATTATTTTATTTTATGACATTTATCCTGTATCTTATAGTTCTTCTTATTATTAACATTGTTTATAGATTATTTTTAAGGATATATTTTGGTCTAAAGTGGCCTCACGTACTTAATAAGTAATTAAAGTTTTTTTAACCTGAAAATGGCCATGTGACTCCAAAAGTAACAATAAATTATTGATATTTAATTTCATTCCGTGATAATAAACATTTTCGATTTAATATATCATTTATTGTTGTGACATATTCTTATGCTATCATTATAATAATTTAAAAAATATATATTTCGAGCGAAACCAAAGTGATTATAATTAATTAAGGACGGAAATGGATGAAACGAAGTATAGAGGTATATTTTGTTTTTTCTATTAATAATAAAGTAAAATATAGTATTTCTTGGTATGAGATAATAATATATGAAAATACATTGTTCCACCTAACAAGGTTAATTACGAATTTTTTTTTACCTAAAAAAATACTAATTTTTTTAGGTCAAGGTAGCAGCCATCAGAATGCTCAAAATAGCAATTTCTTTCTATGACACGTGTTTATGTGTATGCGTGTATATGTGACGTTTTAAAACTGTTTCTACTTTATTTAATCAGTAGACTGCTTCTATTTTAAAGTATTTTAGTCAAAGGTCATCAAAAGACCTTATAGAGAACCTTATCTAATCTTTTAATCAATCAATCCCTAGTATGTATATTTATTTTGCATTTGCTTAAACGAGTATACTTCCCGATAATAAACTTGTTTGATATTATAAATTGAGTTGTGACGGTTGTAGATCCAAAAAAAACAGAATTATTTGATACTACAATATCTACTATAATTATTATTATTATTTTTTTTGTAGTAATGTTCTTTATAAAAAGTCGGACCCTTTGCATATTCTATATTTATATTAAAAATAATAAGTATTAGAATGCGCTATGATTTTTTAGGGCGGGTATACTGAAGAATTTATTCTTACCTAATGACTGTAAAAACACAGGATTAAATGTTTTTGATTTAGGTACTGACAATCAAAAATTACCTTTTATGGGAATAATACGTTCCCATTTTTACGCAAGTTTTTGCTTTAAAAAATGTGTACGATAAAACGTCTGATCGGGTACGTACGATAACTGCTACTAAGCTAAACTGAACCCTACCCCCAATCGTAAGAAATCATCCCCCAGTTCGTAGCGCACCGCCGGGCGCGTTCGTCGCGCTGCGCCAAAAACTTCAAAAAATCCGCCACGAATTTTAGACTTGACGTTTGCGTTTCGGGCGGGAATAGACAATCGATTCCCGCTCAACTCTGTGATTTACGGCCGATTTTGATGCAAACGAACAGAAAAGCCCGAATTATACTACGCTAGATCTTATCTGACTTTTTTTTTTATCCCTTTCAAGTTTTCATCGTTTCATATTCTTTTTCTCTTTTCGTTTCCGTGCAATAAACCGATCGAGTGGCCGCTCGTTCCGTTGTAAAATGTTTGTGATATTTTTAAACGGCATGAATCATAGATTATTTTTAATTTGTGCATTCGGAGTGTAATGAACTTTTGCAGAAAAACTAAAAATAGTATGTATGCAAGTATATTACGGTTTTTTTTACAATTTGTTAATTAATTAGGAGTTTTATAATTCACTGGCTTGTTATTAAAAATTTAAAATAGTTTTTGTTTTATTGTGTCAAACTTAATTTCGTTTATTATTGGTTTAGTTTACCCAAATCACGCATTAATTTTACAGCGAGATAATTTTATTGGAAATCCGTATTCTCCCAAATTATGTATTATAATTCTTTGTAATAATTAATAAAGGTATAATTTAAACTGATATTTTACACGCAAAAAGTAAAGTGATTCGACCATAGGTCCTATTGACTGCATTGGGTACGTTCTGTGTCCTCATATCTCAGCTATAATAACTCTTGAACCTATGAAAGCGGCCTCTAACTTACTTTATACGGTCAAAAAGCGTGCCAAATAGTGTCAAGCGTGCTTTAGTTTCAGAGTTGAAACATATTTTGCTGTGTCCGTACGTACCTCATTTAATTTTACTCCAAAACAAAAGAAATCTAGCCAACTAAATCATAGGTGGGTATTCAAATTTTAAGTAGAAAGAAGGTAAATTAAAGAATAATTTTGCAATTACTGTAATGGTATTAAAATTGAACGCTTTACAATTAATACCCAATACCCAATATTCCCCAAATAATTTATAAAAGCCCACCGTTTGTATAAATAAATACCTACAGAAAGGAAGCGACTACAGTTCACTATAGTGGCTTTTGCCCAAGCGCCAAGCAATTACAATCGAGTGCCAACCTTCCCCTATTTACAAAAAAAAAAGAAAACTTTTAGTCCACAATTTAGTCCACAACCCCAGCTTATTTGATGGGGTCGCTAGCAATGGGACCATGCGACAAACGAAACGGTCGCTTTCGTGAACGCGATGAAAAATGTTATTTATATAACCCACAAAATTAATTTCGTGCGCGCGGTCGCTGGGCCGTGTTTTCGGATTTTGACGTTTTCCTGCATTATAAAAGTCGTTTTTGTTTAGGTTATTTTGAAAATCTGATGTTGCTTATAAATTATTTACGAAAAAACGTAAAATTGACATAAAGTATATTGTCTAATGGTTGTTATAAAGTTATTGTTATTTAGGTTCACAAAAAATGTTGACAATATTAGTTTAGTAATAAAGAATAATAATAGAAAAAATCGTATACGCGATTGACACTACTACGAGTATTCTCTGTTTCCTGCCCCCTTAATTAGACTGACGACTGTACTAAAAAATGCAATAATCTGTCAAGTTTATAATGTTACGTTTTACACAATACATTTTTTTTTTATTTAAATAAAGTTATATATTTAAATACTTTCAGTATTTAAATATATTGGGTCTGTGTCGGACCAGACAAGTTATACTTCTTGGCCATTCGCACACCCCAGACAGACAGGATATATAAATGAAATATAAGACATTTTTCTCTGTTATTTAATATATTTCTCTTCAATATATTATTGTCACTTCATTATTATACTATACACCTATGCATTATCATTATTAAGTTCGTATATTCGTATACTTTCGTATAATTTGTGAAAAAAATATTCCAGCCGGGGATTGAACCAGAGACTCTAGCGTGGGAGAGGACCGAGACTCTTGGGGTATCTTTTTTAGGGAACGTATAAAAAGGCACTCTACGGATTTTACTCCTAACATCCCACCCCAATGGCGCAACGAAGTATAATTTCAAAAACGTAACTTATTAAAATAAAAAACATACATGTGTATATGCCATACATGTGTATGTATTTTTAAATTATGCTATAAAATCTTCAATATTAATATGTTTGAGATTATAATAACTATTCCGTTGATATTTTTAATAATATTATTGTTAGTTATAGTTATTATATTATTGAAGAATGGCGAGCGAAGAACAAAAAATATTCTGTGTAAAATTTTTAAACGCTGACAACTTACTTTACCAAGTAAGTTGTCAGCGTGTCTTTTTTATGCAGTCTTACTGTAGACGTATTGATAAAATGCATTCACTATCTTTATTGACATATTTTGATCGCGTGACGAGTTTTTCCCCGACTGTAACGCATTACTAACTGAAGGGTGACAAATGCTTCTGTCACAAATGACACACGACTCATTTTTGATATCTCCGATAGCCCAATAATTGTTTCGAATATTGATTTAGGCATTTATTGAGATTATAGTAGGTGGTTAGTACAAATTTACTAGGCCAAGCCCAAATCATTTTGAACCTAACTGAACTCTGTTTTAATAGCCTTATGAACAACCTTATTTTTAAAATGTTAGTAGTTATTATTGTAATTCCGAATCACTATGCCGTGAGAGCGCGCGGCATAAAAAACAATGATACAGATTTTACATAATTTAAAACTAGTGTCGATATTTGAAAACCGTGATTTTTTTACTGAGGTCAAAACATGAGTTTTGATCGTAGGATATTTTGTTATTATGAAGTTTATTGGCAGTTAGTGGAACTTTCAAGGCTACAGGCCATGGTGCTTTATGTTACAGCACATGGATTCTCTTAAGGGTAGTGTTCACTTTTAAGCTCAGCAGCGTATGCAAGTGCACGTTTTCCTCTACATTTTCGAGGTTATATTATATATAACATACTATGAGGTCATGTTATCTTATTACACATATATTTAATTGCTCATTTTTAGCATTTTATTTTATTATTTTGCTTGTACCTTGACCGTTGACATCAATAGATATTGCACAATTAAAACGTTGCCTTCCTTAGTACAAACCACAATATAATTTTGTACTACGCTACGAACATGGTAGGTTTAAGGAGGGCAGGATATAAAATGAAGCAGTGCAGTTGAGATCGTGGTAGTCTAGTGGTTAAGGCGTTCGGCTATTGGCCCAAAGATCGCAGGTTCGATTCCGCACATGGTCATACCATTTTTAACGCTTCATTACCACCATCTCCCCTGACTCTAGTACAGGTATATTTGCCCTAGTTGAGTAGGGCCCAAAATAATTGCATATGACCTAGGTCGTAGCAATTATTTTTCTTCAAAAAAAAAAAATCCCTCTACATAATAGTATTTATTTTTAATTCTTTGCTCCGTTGGATATTATTGGCAATAATTATGTGACTTTTAATAAATAAAAAATCCTCTATGTTTTAATATTTTTCGTAAAAATCTCATTTATAATCTTTTCGCCGACACAGCAATATATTTTCCATGCGATTTATCGGTTAACCCAGGTTAACTGATTAGGCGTTTATTAGGTTAGGGCGTTTGAATATTAACCAAGCGGTCGCGGGCTCGAATCCCCGATTATATTTACCTTTACATTATTGTAATGACGTGCAATGAACTAGGTTTGTGCACAATGTGCTGTTTCTAGGAAACGCTAATCGTTTGTAGAAGTCAACGATCTTTTAAAACATATAATCACGGCAACTGAGGGTGAAAAACGCACCACGCCCAAGTACGCCACTTTGCGTCGAGTACACTCCATAAGTCTCGCTTGCTTGCACATGTCATCGTGATAAGTCTCTATCCAGCATGGCGCATGTTGCGGCGCGCGGAGCGGCGGGGGGAATCTACCGGTGTAGGGTTTTCACAAGGACGATTTGTATGGCATGCCCTTCCTATATGTTTTAAAAGATCGATGGTAGAAATAGTTCAGCATTTAGACGCAAGTTACGTTAAAAATATATAACAAAAATATTATAATATAAATCAAGTAAATAACCTATAAATAAATAATATATAAGTAAATAATAATATATTTGACCTATATTTGATGATAGTTTTTTAATAGCGCCAAATCACCTAAAAAGATAAATGACACAATCTTTTACAATATTTAAAAATTTAGAAAAAAAGAATTATTTACATATCCATTAATTTTCTTATCATCAACTTCATAAAATCACTCATAAAATCATCACACATAAAGTCACTCATAAAATCATCTCATTTCACCATAATCCTTCATCTTAATCACATATCCATTATTTTTATATTTTTTTGTTAAAATATCATCCAAATATTATATAACCATCTTATTAGATGGTTACATAATATTTGACAATATTTTACACTAAAGAGGACCTCTTTAATACCTTTACCTTTGCTATCCTATGCTCTATCAAAAAATTAATAACGTTTTCTAAATTTTTAATATTGTCAAGATTGTGTCATTTATCTTTTCAGGCGATTTGCCGTTATTCAAAAACAACCATCAAATATAAGTCAACTGCCTTTACAACTCAATTATATACTATTTTTAACGATTCATTACCACCATCTCCCCTGACTCGAACACAAGCAAATAGTCAAGTTGCCTAGGGTGCAAAATAATTGAGTATGATCTAAGACATTTTTGTAAGTCATCTAAGTCAGTTCTGTTAATTTAAATTCGTCCTGAGCACGTTTGTGTTCGCACAGTTGGCCCTTAATACGTACCAACTGATGCGCGTCGTATCAGTAAAACCCACCTTCTATATTTAGCACCCGTTGAGCTTTCTTTGATGACATAACTTGCGATAATGCGCTGTTTGACCTTCCGTCGCCTTGGCGTGTTTTCCCCAATTTGCCTTCGACTAGCGTGGCAGAACCATAAAGCAAATAGCTGAACTTGAAAGGCTTGTTTATATCAGTGTTGAGGATAAAGTTTTAATTAGTTCGTCGTCCTGTGTAAAGTAGGTACCTTCATCGTGAAGAGACTACACTATTGTACTATATGACTGCTATGCGAATACTAGAAATGACGATTTGTCAATGATAGGCACAGGTAAATTCCTCTAAATTTAAATGAAAAATAAATTATGCTTGAATGCATATACAAGGTGTATTTATATTCACTAATGTCCTTTTAGGGGGTTGATATAGATCAATAATCAAGCATTAACGACCAAAATATATTGTAAAAATGTTACCCGATTACGAGAAAGACGAATTCAAAATTTCAAAGAAATTGTTTTAGTGTTTGAGAACGCGTAGCGCGAGATCGGGGAATGACCTCGCGCCCGCGCGGTTCGAAGAAAAACAAAGTGTTTAATAATATAACTATTTTAGTATGAAATTTTTTTTTCGAAAATATTTTTTTTGTTCGTGAGACCAGTTTATTCATCGATATAGACCAACCCCCTAAAAGGACATCAGTGAATATACAGGTTGAAGGAAACACCCTGAATATTTCGTGTCTCTGCTGTTGACCGTTGAGGAGTTCCCTCGTCTGGAGCCATTCCTGGGTGTAGAATCGGGTCTTGCTTACCATAAAAATGCATTGTCATCGGGAATTGAACCAGCATGTCAAATTTCAACTCCGTAGGATAAGTGGAAGTGGTTCTAATTCAGTTTGCAAAATTTGACCTAAACATTGCAAGTTAAATGAAAGCTTGTTACTAGGTACTTCGGACATTTTGAAAAATCGCAATATTATTCGTCGATCTGATTTATGGAAAGCTTTTATATTTTTATCTTAATTGAGATTTTTGTGAAACTTAAAAATGGTTTTGTTAATTTACAGCGCAAAAAATAAACATACTTTTGTTACAAAAGAACTGGCCTTTATGTAAATATTATATTATAACAAAATAAAAAAGTCTCTAGACTGAAATGGACCCACTACCATGGACCATTAGAGCCCAGTCCTACGATAGTCAAACACAGCGTCGCGTCCAAGAACTTTTAAATTATTCCTTATTATCTTCGTTACATTCTTATCTTTGTTCTAATCCTAACCTCGCTTCGGCGATAATCTCAATTAGCTATGATATATCTATAATTTGTTATGAAAGTAAAATATTTCTGGCCCTTATCGGCCAAAGATCACTTATATACTCGTCACTGTACTGTTTTCACGCGTCAAATTGTCATTTTCAATACATGCTTGCGGTACGAAAACAACAAACTAAATACTTTTCAGTCAATCAACCACTTTTCAGATGAAACGTCGAATGAAAAGTGGTCGAAATATGTATGGGCCCAACTTAACCCAGCCTATTTAATAAAATACCTCTGGAAGTAAGACAACTGAAAAAAAATCTTCAATAAAACTCAAATTAAAAGAATTTATGGGAAAAAACCTGTCAAAAATTATTTAGGTAACTAAATTAAATTAACACCTACATTCTCGCTGTATGGGATTTTTACATTACATGACATTTTATAAAGAATTGCTATTACCTAGGTCAAATACAAGTATTTTGAGGCCAAATGTGCCTGTCCTAGAGTCAGGGGAGATGGTGGTAATGAAGCGTATTAATGGTAGGACCATGAGCGGATTCAAACTCGCGTTTTTGGGTCGATAGTTCAACGCCTTAACCACTAGACTACCACGATCACATCACGATTATGTTAACTTAATGTGTAAGTATTTTGAATTTTATTTTATGCGTGTTTAAATTAATTGTATTTTAGTTAAGAGCGAACATTGCTACTGGCAACGTGAAATTGAAAATTGAATTGAATTGAAGCGATTACGGTGACCCTAGTTAGTACCTACTGCCTTCTGAGCTAAGTAACAATAGACACCGAATTAATTACAGACTTCAGAGATATTGACTGCCTCTAATGAATGGCTTTGTTTTATAAATGAAGTCAAAGCACCGTAGATTTCTTTCTTGACCTAACAGTAGCCTTTTCGTTTCTCTAGAGTCTAGACTACAAAAACTTAAATGAGATGGAGTTTACCGCGAGAGCGAGCGAGCATCGCGAGATGTGCGCCCGGTAGAAGGGGACAGAACGTCGGAAGGAGACGAATGGCATGGAGAAATACGAGCAGATATCGGTAGTGGGCGAAGGTTCGTACGGCGTCGTCATGAAGTGCAGGCACAAGGAGTCGGGGCAGCTGGTGGCCATCAAGAAGTTCCTGGAAACGGAGGAGGACCTCACCGTGAGGAAGATGGCTCTGCGCGAGATCAGGATGCTCAAAGTGAGTTAGTATTCTTAGCGCAGAGCTGCATGTCTTTATTTTAGAATTTTATCAGATTGACTCCAATAGCGAAATGTCTGCGGTGTCAGATCTCAATGATTTCACCGCCGATTTTAGAACCTAGTTTTATTTCTTAAAAGTGCTTACCAACAGCTTTATACACCGTGTACCAGGACCAGCTAATTCTTCCTGCGATTTCCAGTGTTATTTGTTAAGAAGCTATATCAAAGTCCACCATGGTTAGCGAGATAAAAAATGTAAACTTTTCGTGAAAATAGTAAAAGATCTCACGTCTTCGCTGTCGCCGTACGCCGTAACGGTTTCAGGGCCATTATCGACCGGCACATCATCAGAATTCGTGCGCTGACCGAATTGACATCTGTTATAAATAAATATAATAAAGAGGATGATTTCTTTCTCACTTACATACCCATTTCTTACTCATAATAGGTTACACAACACCCCTTAAGTCTTCGGGAATAGTCTTAGGACATCCTGTAGAATGACAAAAAAAATAAATATGCATCTGACTAAAGGCATCTCCTATTTTAAATAACTAGTGTTTAGAAATATTAAAGCAAAATTGGTGGTAACGTAAGGATTTCAGGTTACTATTTTTGAAGTGAATACATCTAGAAGTTCAATTCAACGCTGGTTCGCACTTCAAAAATCACCTAAAAAAAACCCTGCTTTAAAAAATGTTTTTTGACTGTTAATTTATTTATTTCGTGCTGCAAAATAATAATGGTACAGCATTAATTTTTCAGCGTTTGCACCACGACAATTTGGTGAACATGATCGAGGTGTTCCGTCGGCGGCGGCGGTTCTTCCTGGTCTTCGAGTACCTCGAGCACACGCTGCTCGACGAGCTGGAGGCCTGCGGCGGGGGCGGCGGGGGCCTGCGCCCGGACACTGCCAGGAAGCACCTTTTCCAGATCGTCAGGGGGATCGAGTACTGTCACTTGAATAATGTAAGTATTATTTTTTATTTGCAAATTGTTGCTCATGTCAGATGGTCTTTACTGCCTTGAAAAACCAATTTTAGTGTCCGCTTATATTATTGTTTTATTAGTGTTTATTAGTAAAACATAAGTGAAATCTTTGAATTTGGGCCTTAAGGCGCCTACATACCTGAATGCTACAAAAAATTCACAGGTTTTCAAAGAGAGATATAAATAATCTAGTTTATTTAAATTAAAGATAATTTATAATTCTAGAGAATTACATAAAAAAAAACTTTATGCTAAAAATATATAAAAAAAAACAAAAGCACTATGTTTTTGAAATAGACTTTTTTTAAGTCTTCCTCTTATTTTATTCTATTTTATTTCAGGATACAACAGCCTACATAGTATAATTACAATAAACAAAAAAAAACAATTAAAACACAAAGCCAATAACAGTTTCCTCTAAACTTAAAAAAATAGAAAACACATTCGGGAGCGAGGCCGGGACCAGGAAGTAGGAGAGGTTGGGGAATCCAGACAATCACCAGAATATAATATGAAATACACTATAATATAAAATATAATCTCAATTGTGTATATACATATAAATATACTACTCAAGGGCTAGAGTAGACACTCTCTTGAATGCCGGGAAAGTAGTGTTAAATATATCGATGTCACTTAACATGCTGTTGTAAAACTTACATGCTCGATGTATATGTATATGTATATATGAAACCAGAAACATTCCATATAAAATAAATACAGTTTTATTATGATAACAAAGTGGAGGAGGGATTTATCTAAGCGATTTGAGATATAAACAAAGTTTACATAAAATTGGTGATTTTTGTTTAAGATTTTAAGTATGAAGATGATAATTGATGATAATGAAGATTTTAAATTTTCAGAAAATATATGGTTTAGTGCTGTTATTTTAAAAAATATGAATTTAAAAACTATATCCGAATGTAACGGCCGAGTAGGACTAATCTAAAAACGCGAGCGCGAATAGCGAGCTAGAGGAGCTGTCAAACTGACAGCTTCTCTCGCTCGCGTTTCGAGACTAGCCCCGCTGCAACGCTCCTCTTTTCCAGGTCATCCACCGAGACGTGAAACCCGAGAACGTGCTGGTCTCCAAGTCGGGCATCGTGAAGCTGTGCGACTTCGGCTTCGCGCGCTCCCTGGCCCAGCCCGGGGAGCTGTACACGGAGTACGTGGCCACCAGGTGGTACAGGGCACCCGAGCTGCTCGTGGGGGATCCAAGGTACACCGGTAGGCCGAAACCTAAAACAGTCCATTGTAATACGGCGTGTCATACAAATCGTCCTTGTGAAAACCCGACACCGGTAGATCTCCCCCGCCGTTCCGCGCGCCGCAAAACTCCGGCATGCTAGATAGAGACTTATCGAGATGACATATGCGAGTAAGCGAGACGCATGATACGCGGAGAGTGTACTCGACGCAAAGTGGCGTACTTGGGCGTGGTGCGTTTTTCACCCTCAGTTGGCGTATTTATATGTTTTAAAATATTCGCACAAACGAACGAGTTTTGTAACCTCAACATACTATTTGGCTACCGTTAGTACATTTTTTAGTAGGCTCAACCAACGTTTGGTACACCTAAACAAACTGCTCTGTAAGCGCTACTGAACTCTTAGGTAGAGAAACAAATTGGCGGAATAGACGAGAAGCTGATTGCTTGTTTGACGTAACAAAACAGTCTGGTAATTTGTATCCAACTTTTCATTCGAATTGAACTTTGAGTGCTGCATCTACGAGATTGTTTGGTACAGGGTACAAGAACGTTTTGTTAGGTGAATGATTTATCAATCTATAGGAATTGGTTTGTGCAGTCTATCGAACAATTTGTATACAATATTCTTCGGTTGGGCCTACTAAAATTCCGTAGCCACAGCAAATTATGATTTTCGGTTAACTCAAATAGGTTTTTTCAGTGTTGTTCGATGAGATATGGGATAACGAGACGTTCGTTTGGGGTTTAGAAATGGGGTGAACAAGTCCTGATTTCTATGGAGTACATATTGAGGAGACATGCTTATCGACCGCAAGGCTAGATTTATTTTTACTTAGTGTTTGACTTAATTAGGCCTTATTTTTCTCCTAGGTATGGACCCGAAGTGGATATTTGGGCAATAGGATGTCTCTTCGTCGAGATGCTGACTGGGGACCCTCTCTTCCCGGGAGAATCGGAGATTGACCAGTTGGCACTAATCGTCAAGATGGTTGGTCAGTAAAACCAAACTTACAATATTGATTTTGACTTTCTTATTTGAATTTTATCTTTACATTTTGTCAACAAACATTTACTTGTCGATCAACAGAGAATGTGGCAAATCTGTATTGAATTAATCGTTAGAGGGTAGTCAATGTTTAAAATTGGATATCAGCAGTTTTTCACCTTACCGGTGAGGTTTTGCGGTAAAGGCTTGATGGTAATTCGCAATAACATCCCTAAAACCATCTATTTAGACATCCATAGTGGGTAGGTTATTTCAAACAAATACTCAATGCTTGGCGGGTATACAGGGTATTCGAAGACAATTCCCGGAGACTAAAGGGGGTGTTTATGTTCCAGGCGAGTTGGCCGCGCGTCACGCGGCTGCCTGGCGTCACGGCCCCGGCACGGCGCCGGGCGCCACGATGGACCAGCTCGCGGACCCGTGCCGGCCGGAGGCGCCACTACCAGCGCCGCTGGCCGGGGCCCTGCGCGACGCCCGCGCCGGGGACGAATTCGCGCGCGCGCTCATCGTCGCCTGTCTGCAGGTCACCACACGTTGCACATCCATTTACTCAAAGCGTTATTCCACACTTCCAACAGGACAACTTTTGTTCTACAAATTGTCAAAGTGCCGAAGAAGCGGACGCGCCACGCGTTTAGATATATACAAGAGCATGGCACGTGGATCAGACGCCGCTTGGAAACCAATAATTTATTTGGTAATAAAATGTAACTAAAGAATATGTCAAACTTGAGACAACTTGTAGATCAAAAGTTGTTTAGTTTAAAATTTAGGTATTATTTAAGAGGCTGTTGTACCCCGCCACACGATATACTCGTATATATCCTTGCAACGGGATTTTAGAAACATTTTACTATTTTTAATGCGCTTACTTTCCTCTCATTCATATAAGATTCAATTTACCATATTTACCACATTTCTTACCATATTTACCATATTTCTATACTGCTGATATTCGAATACTAAAGTATTTGCTAGCACAAGAAGACGTTCCTCAATTCGTTCCCACAGTAAAGTTATTTAGAACCTCTACACTGTACTATACTATAACCATTCCACCGTCGATTAATCAGTGGTACCACTTTATGAAGTTATATTCATTTTATTCAAAGCCCGAGCCAATGTCGAGACCAACGGCCTGCGACATCCTGAGGCATCGATACTTCACGAGGGACAACTTCACCGAAGGGTTTGTCGTTGAGCTGCGCAAGAAAATTTCTAAGGAATTGCAGGTGTATATATATATATATATATTACAGAACGACCTTGCCTTATATCTATTGGCTAGTTTTCAACCCTTCTAGTACTAGCTGCGCCCAACTAAATAACCAACATTGAAAATATTTTCATTTCGAACGGGTGATTTGTATATTTTAAGTTATTTTATTCATAATAAGTCACATAATTAAAGATGTCCACTCTAACTAGGTTAAAAAAAACCTGTTCTAAGAGCGGCCAAAAGCGGTGACCAAAAACTGTAAAACCATTCTTGGTTTACCAATATAATAAAACTTTGATAAGATGCAACTTTGTAATAAAAAAATATCTTTATCTCACATTAATAATACTTTTATTTCTTAGTATTGTTATTTTTTATTTATATTATTATTACATTAAATAAAAGGCATTACATTTGTTTCGGTGATAATAAATTTGTTCAATTTAATTGTTTTTTTTTTTTTTAGTAAAATTACTATTCAACTAGGCCAAATATGCCTGTACTAGAGTCAGGGGTAATGAAGCGTTAAAAATGGTATGAGCATGTGCGGAATCGAACCCGCGACCTTTGGGCCAATAGTCGACTACCACGATCTCAATTGTATTATGTATTGTCATGAGCCAATATTGTAATAAACAAATTAATTAATTTCCTGACTTCTTCGTTCAACGCGTGTCAGAGTGTGTATGAACGCTGCCAATAGTATCTTTTGTGCACCAGAAAAACCTGTTCAAAGCGCATCAGTTCACTGAATTGCTGTAATGTTGGGGCATTACCTATTGAGATAATACCAGCAGTATTTTTCATGTTTCTAAAATTAAAAAAAAAACACCTCATCTTGAGACGAGCCACTGATAAGAGCTTATCGATTTCTTCGCAATGCTATTTTTTTATGGATTCTCCAGGCGATGCCGCTCCTGCGCAAGGAGTCCCACATCCGCAGCGGACGGACAGACAGCACGGTCTCCATAGCGAAGGTCCGACGGGACGTCTCCTACCACGAGATGCCTTCGCGCTGGCGGATTTCCTTCAAGCAGGTTCGTCATGTCCTATAGCCTGTGATCATATTCACCAAAATGTGGTTGATAAATCTTATAATACCTACTTAAGGATTTGTATTGCGAATGACGAAACCATTCAGAGATATTAAAGTTATCATCAAGTAGGTAAGTATTTTTAAAATCGATAGCTTTGTTAAAAGAATTACATTACTTGAGTGTTGAGTATTCTGCGTGCCTCTACGTCGGTCTACGCGTGCGTAGAGCTAAAGCTAAAATATACCTATAAAGTATAAATTAGGTATACTCTAATAACAAATACTGTGACAATAAAGTGAATTTGGACTGACATTTTAATAAAATAACCAGAAAATTTAAACAATTACTCGAGAGCCGATTGATTAGAGTAGCCTGATTGGCGATTACAAATAATTAAAGGTTTTTTCAAAGAATAATGTTGGTAAAATATTTATGTGTATCGAAATGTTTTATTAAATGAGTTTAAATTAGCAGAACAGTTACATATATTTAGTGAGCACGAAATCAAGTCGCTGGATAATTACCACAGAGACTTCAGGATTTCATTCTTTATGAAGAAACTAAATAATATTTCAAAAACCGCCCGCTTCTAAATTCAGAGGTCTCGGGTTCGAATCCCCAGTGGGTCAAATCCGTCTAGATCATTTTTCGCCGTTGAAAATATTTAACGGCGAAAACACTGTCGACTGGCCTAATGAATGGCCTCGCATAAATAAATAAAAAATGACTTCATTTGTAATTACCGATGGAAACGCTTTTTACAATACCTACTCTAATAAAGTACTTACTCTTGCAGGAAGGAAAAACTCCCAAGCAAAGCCTCGAATCGATGGACGCGTCAAATTTGTCCCTGTCTTCGGCAAGTAAGTTTACAAAATACACAAACAATAGATCTTTCAAATTTGACTGCAGTTTCAACGTACGGTCGAGGGCAAATGAAGCCTTACCTTGAAAGGGGGATTTGACAGAGTATGTAGCAAGGGCGGATACAAAGAGGGGGTTTCTGCCCCCCCCCCCTTGAGTTGTTCACTATCACTCTCAATGTAAAGGAAAAAACATCATTGGAATGACACAATAAATGAATCGAGGTATCGGCATTGTATAGATACAATCAGCAATATTGAGAATTTGGGATTTTTTTCAGTGAGTTGAGAAATAAACAAGAATGGCTATGACACCTGTAGCTATCATTTAATATTAACTGCTTTTATACATTGTTTAGTGGTAGTTATTTATTTAACCATAACCTGACGTCTTACAGCTAGGTCCTACAGGCATCATAAAAGGCATTTTCCCCCCAGACTACTCGTGCCTGTCTGTGGCTTCAACTTATGACGGGTTGAATAGATTAAAATAAAAAAAATCACATTGACATTGACATTCTTTCAATTCATCATAAATTCGTCATTTATTCTTTCTATTAACTGAATTTATGATTTATTTAATAGTAACTTCCTAAATTAAGTTTTTTTCAAATAACTCGGTAAAAGTTTTGCAACGCCGTCTATTATACCAATACTATACCAACACCAATAGAAATTCTATATGAATGCACAAAACCACGACAAAATTCCTAGTTTAGATGCATATAAAATCAGTTTTTTTTTCAATATATGTTATATAAATAATCAAACTTTAAATTGGCGTATTTCATGTTCTTTTTGTTGTATCTTTTTTTTTTAAATGATTCTTTTCTATTTATTTCATTAAAATTCGTTTAATATTAACCTTTTTACATCATTAGGAGATAATTTATATCAATTTATAACAATTATAACGTATTATTAAATTAAATAATGATTATATATAAAAAATTCATTCAAAAATAAAGGGTACATATTTTAGATAGGTCTTTTTGGCAGGATTGAATATGAGGCCAAAATAGCAGTTTAAGTTATTTTATCCAAATATTTGAATCACAAAACTGACCTTGCCCTGTGAAGATGCGTTGTTTGGTTTCCAGCCATGAAAAGGGCCAAGATACAAACCTCGAACATTTCCGTGGCAGACGAGATCAACAGCCTCAAACACACGTCCTCCGATTACATCACTACCACGAAGATGAGGCAGAACAATGGAGACACTCAGGTATTTTATGACTTGTACCACGTTTAAACTGCAAATTATTTTTACAGAACAGTCCGCCATCTGTGACTTGACAATATTGACTTTTCTAAAGTCTGCTTCTATATGGTTTGCGTTGCGTCTAGGGCTAGGCGATCTGCTAACGAAATATTAATAACAAAATATGATTAATATTTCTTTGGCAAAAAAAACGTCCTCTCTGAGTCACGAGGTTAGAAACCATTATTATTATCAATGCTATGGGGATATCATAGTTTTTTTTATATATTTGTCTATCATACTAGGTGGAAATGAGATCACCGATAGGCAGCGAACGCAATGTATCGCCGATACAGTTCCAATCGCTCCAACCACTGAACCCAGTCAGCGTGAAGCCGCACTCAATTGTGATGACGAGCCTCACATGCAGCAGACCGCCCAAGAACGCCAAGAACCCGAACGAGCTTCCGAAGGCATCGAAGCGGTCCGAGCGCGGCATGATGGTCGAGCCGAGCGGGAGGAGGAAGGACGGCTTCACTCTGCCGAACGTCCCCGGGGCCCTGGTCAGCCCCGCCAAGGGCAAGACGAAGCTGCAGCCACTCGGCAACCACAACAGCAACGTTAAGGAAGGCGGTGACCTGAGTCGGACGGGAAATTTGCCGTACATGTGACTGTGTGTCCGCGGACATCAGACCCGATTCTGGTGAATAAACCGAGCGCCTTATCCAGTTAGCCCTTGGTTAACTGCTATAAATAAACTATACATAGTTTAACATCAGAGTAGCATACAACAATAATAATAAAACAGCTTAAAAACGCAACATTTAAATTTATCAAACTTTTTTTTGCCTATCATTTAAAGTGAGTATATTTGAATATTAATAGAAAAATTACTTTCACAGAACATTCATTATGTACTTGTATAAAATATATTTTTGCTCATTTATTTTCAATATCCGAATCAAACATAAAGTAAGGTTTGTTTTTAATCGTTTTTAGTTAAGGTGATGTATAATAATAGATATGTACTCTAGTATTTTTCGAGAAAACTAAATCAGTATGTAACATTTTTAAATAAACTCATATAAAGATTACTAAGACTTACTAAAAACAACCTTCCTACAATCCTACTAAAATCAGTAAACATTTAAATCGTCACATAACCTCGGAAAACGTAACTACCCCTTATAATTAATGCTACTCTCTGCAAGGCTTTAAGATATATGTGTAATAGAAATGGTAAACCTATATGTATTACCTATATGTATAAAGCATCAGCTTGTTAAAAATATTCTAATATATTGTTGTATTAATGTAGAAGCTAATGTAAATTGTGGCGTTGTAAAATTACAATATTTTTATTTAGTGGTTTGTTTATGAAATATGTAAAAAATACTGTAGTTCTAACTTACATGTATCCTACAGTAATTGTATTTTCTATAATATATATACTTATATATGGAAAAGTATTACATTAATGTTCCTTAAACTTTGTTTCCTTTCCAATGGTTTCTAAGTTTATATTTTTTCTACGCTAAGAAAGTTGTTTACTTTTAATAGGTTTTATTTTAATGTTTAATTTTGTCATAATGAAAATGGAATACTCTTAAACAAAACTTACGTAGAACTACCACTTTTTTTCCATTGATTTCTAATTATTTTACCTTCTGGTATGCGTAAGAGTTTCTCTTTACGAGTTTGACTGAAACGAATGGCGATCCTTCAATGTCGAACAAAAGGTAAACCTCTTCTTAACATTTTATCTATTTTCATACATAATGTAACGTAAGATGCTAATTGTAGTAGTTTTAGCATCCACTCACCGAATATTATTTTTGTTTATATTTTTTTACATTGAATAAAAATGTAGTTTTTCACTATACTTTTTCAATATTATTTTCTTTTTGCAGAAATAGCCTAGCAGGGCAATGTTAGGACAAAACAATTTGGTAAATTTTGGTTATATAGGTGTAGGGAGAGGGGAGGGGTGCAGTTACAAACTTTCGATGAAAGCTGCCCAATACCATACATTTTACTAGTGATGGTTTTTAAATTTATTTATTTATTTATCAAACCGGTTTCCATTATTCGGAGGCAGCTAATTTAAATGCAACTCTGAAGGTTGGTTTTTATGTTGCGGAAGGTTCAATAAATCCTTTGCTCCTTATGGGATATGCACGGTTGTCTTAGGCTCTCGACAGTTTATCGTAGAGGCTATGGAAAATTTCACATCTCACTAGAGATGGATGCTATGACCCACGATACTATACAAACCTGTATAACCATATCTAGAAATCTTCTTTTTACCTACATTAACATTTCTACCTGAATTTAATATTATCCTCGTTAAATTTAAACGTGTAATTCATTTATTTGAATATTTCGAGCGACTGTAGGCACATCCTGCTAGCCTTCACCGCACCAACTTTGGCACAAACGGTTGCAACCGGATACACCACAACGAAAGGTTCAGGAATGAAGTCTTCATATTGGGGATTTTTGATGCCCAAAATTAGAGGACGATAACAGCTGAAATTCCTTCAAATATTACAATACCAACGTTTACCCTCCCGCTGATGATGCTGCAAGTGTTTAAGGAATTATCTTGACGGATATTTCAATGTTTCCTGACGGAACATAAGCGCTCTCGTCGATCATAGAAATATTGGTTTTAATTTGCTCGTGCTTTATCATTATTCATTATTTTATAATAATAGACTGTTTTAAAACAATCAACCACATTATCTTCCCAGCTGTCTTTTGATGGGAAAAACCCATAATTTATTCTTGCGTTTTCATTCTTGCCAAACTGTCCAAAATAAATAGAATATATATATATATATATAGAGATACGAATCATTATTTTGAAAACACTTCTGTTGAGTTAAGGCTCGGAAGGGAAGGGGGGTTCAATTAAACTCAAATTACGAGTTTTCATTATATAATTAAACATTATCTAATATAATACTGCAATACACAGTCGCTTAAACTCTTAATTCCTAAATGTTTAAAATTGGTCCCTGAAAAATTCTAAAATGTTTTTTTGTGTTTAAATGATTAAATATGATATTTTAATTTATTTATTAACTTTTCAAGCAAAACAACAATGCATGATATTCTAGGAATTTTCAAAATATAATTGAAGGTATTTAATATACGCTAATGCTGAATAATATAAAAAAAAGCTAAAAAAAATACTCTATACTCAATATATTAATACAGTATTTTTTTATGCAATTTCATTCAATGAAAAACATAATATGGTATAATAATATAGGAACTCAACTTTGTTGGGTCATGAGACCTCAAGTTTTTAATTTTACCAAATGGCATTCTTTTTTTATTTATTTGATACTAAATGGCAATGATTCGAGACATTTCAAACAAGCAAATCCGCACAACTTATAATACTCTCAACATTACATAGGTACCTATAAAACTTATAATTAAATTAACAAGCTAAATTTTTGAAGGTATATCGACATAATCGTGAAAGCTGTAGCGTATATTATAAAATGTCTGTCTGAATAAATTATCCTAAGGACAGATGTTCAAAAGAGCTCACATAATATGTCGTCCTATTAAGGGGCCTCTTCCCGAAAGCGCTCTTCTCTGTTTTGTGCGTGGTCGCCTTTCATTCTGTCTCGTCTAACTTGTGAAAACTCTGTGCCGTGATTGGATTAATCATGAAAGACAGAAACTTAAATGAATTTTCATCTTTATGAAATCAACTACGCTGCTTTATTTCCTCGATTCTTGTATCCAGCCGATAAGATATTTACGTCTAAAGTTTTGGTTAAATGTATGGGAAAAGTTGTTTGATCGTCTTCTAATATCGCCTGTCACCGACTCCGCCCCTAGAAAGGTGCGGCATCAAAAAGTCCTCATGGCATATGTTAAAATATAAAATAGAATGCCTTAAATATACATCCATGAGTGGGTTGGAAGAGCGGGGAGGACTGGCCCAATTTTTTTTTAAAATTATGATTATTCAAATATCTTTTTTGCTCTACAAAAATGATGCACTTTCCGTTCGGTTAAACGCACTCACTCTTCTGATTACAACTTCTTTCTGTCTTTGACACACAAGTTGACGTTTCGAAGTGTAGCTGCGAGTTGACTTTTTTATATCCCTTAAATTTGCTATCTCTTTGTGTGTAAAAATAACTTTCGGAGCAGTTATACCGAGTCTATACAACTTAATACGTCATTTAACATACGGGAATCCATTATAATTTAATCAACAATTATTGTTGCATAGTTAAATTTTAATAATATTTAAGGTAAGAAATTACTTTTGATTTCTAAAAATATTTCGCATTTGCGAATATCAAATTTAGTTGTTTGACGATTCATTGCTTGAGAAATTTGCAAGAATTAAATTTACAAGTAAATACAGTTCCGGTTATGATTACATGTAATAATTAAAAATAACCTTAAATGAAGTTAAACTGACAAATAAAATGTCACCTAATTATCATTATTAAAAGATGTATTAAATAGTTTTAAGATATATGAATCCGTGGACGAAAGTTAGGATAAGCCACTGCTGTGGAGTATAGCAGGATTCGTTTTCGCAAAGCAGGGAAGGTTCAACTTCTCCTGGCCGCTCTCAGTAATCACATTTTCTCTGTGGTAACGCACAAGATCGTCTGAAATTAAAAACACGGCTTTTAATCTTATTCTATGATGTGTGTTTACTATGCATTGCCTCGCAAGCAGCATACTCAAAAAATAAATAAACTGGTAAATATAAATGCTCCATTCTTGGGAGCCCACTATGCGGTTGAGCTATCTAATGATACACTTACACTTACATTGATTTGTGATTGAGCTTACCCAGCGACTCGTGTGGAATCTGGTTGGCGCCCAGGAACTGATATCGAGTCCCCTCGCCCGGAGACGCGTCCACCAGGTAATGCTTGCAGCGGTCAGGCGCCTTGTAGGTGATGGCATAGCCCCAAATGCGCTCCGAGATGCGCACCAGGAAGGAGCCAACCGCGCAGTTCTGCATCTCGCTCTCAGCATCAGATCGCGTTATCAAACCTGACGATTATATTATTTTTTAAAATGGCTATCGACAATATGAAGTGTACACACCAATCGGTCCTACATATAATTTATACTCATGGCATTAAACATATATTGGCTTGAGTGTGAAGACATTCCTATATGTCGAGACTAGCGAATACTGAATGTCCCGAGACCACTTCCGAAGACTTAGAGGGCTGTTTATGTTCCCTATTACGAGTAAGAAATTATATAATAAATACAAAAATGGCCTGGCGAAGTGCGATCAATATCTCGTAACCTTGCTTTGTAACCTTAGTCAATAAACTAGGCGGTGAATTACATTACAACAAGCATTAACAGTTTTACATTATCACAGTTCAAACATTTTTACAACTCATTGGAAATCGCAGGACCAATTAGCTGGATTTTTATCTGTAATGGTCTGTGTATATAGTTTTAAGAATTTTTGACCTTCGCTATAGTTTTTCTGCAATCTTTACCATTTTATTTGTCTGATTATTTCAAAATGTTGAACCAAATACTTTCGAAGATAAAGAGTTGAACATTTTTTGGTACATTTATACACAAAAAAAACTAAATCATCAAAAAAATAAATAAAAATATTTTTAAAATTTTCAATTTCATTGGCATAATGAAATAAATATTATTTTTTATGTTCACTGGATCGGTACTGTATTGGTTGTATTGTTTATGTATTCATACCAGTGAATGCAAAATAATTTTTGGTATCACAAGTTTGTATGACCGTCCGGTAAGAAGATCAGACATGGGACGGATTGCGAAGTATTGCTAAAAGAGTTCTTGTTTTTGACCATTTTGTGGACACGTTACAAGTGGACAAGTAACCTAAATTTATGATTCTTACCATGAAACCATGGTGCAGGTCTGCCAGTCTCGTCTAAGCCAGATCCTTTGGGAAGTTCATTTTTCTTAAACCATTCGATGATGGCTTCCTTGCTGGTCGGTTTTCCGGTCCCTGGAATGGGTATGTTATTGTACTGTTGTCTTTAAAATACCTGTGTACTTACTGATACGTATTAATGGTAGTAAGGTTCATTCAGACTCAAACTATAATGCAATTATACAGTGCTAAATTTGAAATTGACCGCTAACTAGCGGATGAACATGATTGTGCTTATAGATAATGGTATACAAATTAATGCAGTTTATATGGATTTTTAAAAGGCCTTCAATCGAGTTAGTCTCTTTATTCTAGTTTCATTCCAATCAGGAACAATCTCCCGTATACACATTTTGTTGCAATAATTATTCAATAAATTAACAATCAATTATGAAGAACGCTCACAACCCGAAACATCCAGTTACAATTCTCAGGTTGATTTAAAAAAATTGCTATGGAAAAAGCTTCACCCTTTAGCAACTTGTTGCTGCCATTTGGAAACATAAATCAATAAAAATGGCTAGTTCTTGTGTCAAGAATGCAAATTGGAGTAATAAACAGTAGTATTTTACCTTTGGGTAGCGAGTTGGTTTTGCCACAGCATATCTCCGATGGGTCAGCATCACTGTCAAGAATGAAGCTGGACCTGCGGTGCTCTTCTCTAGCCCTTCGGGCTATTTCGCGCATTTGCAGTTCTGCCTCCTTCGCTTTACGCTCTGCAAGGTAAATATTTATAATGTTTTTACTAATATTAAATTTCAGAGTGCCAGAAGGTCAGCAAAAAAACAGATAATAAAGGTCTCATCGAGTGATCTTCCGAGCGAAATATGATGGCTACGTTTCGCTATTCAAATCGCAAACGCATTGCCAATCACATCATCAAACGAGAGCTTGGATTTTTACAACCCGTAAGAGCTTTAGTTGAGTAAGTTCTAAGGGTCTATGAGTTCTAAGGGTTTTTGTTTTAGGTTGTCGCGATCGTTTTTAATCGCGCCAGTTACGCTGCTCCTGTCCGCGTAACTAGTTAAATATATATATATATATATATATATATATATATATATATATATATATATATATATATATTAATTTAATAACATCAAAATTACATTTTTAGCTAGGTAGAAGCCACCTATTGGCAATTCTAGCTAAGCATCAACGTCCTCGGCTAGAAAGCAATTTTAGTTTAACAAATTCAAACAGAGAGGGCGTTAGGGGAGTGTTTTTTTTTGCTAATTTTTAGATAGTAAAGTTACCGTGGTTGATACTTAATACAGTGAAGACATTTCGCAAAATAAATGTAAATAAATTAAACAGTAAATAAAAAGTTAGTAGGAAAAAAAAATAATGCTATATTTATATAAAAAAAATTAACTTAACCATAAAATAAGGTTTGTTTACTAATCTGTTTAATTAATTGTTGACATATAATTTTGCCAACCGGCGTTAAACAACGGTCATGAAATGGGGTCATCCTATGGGTTATAAATTCGGGTAGATTGTTAGTATTTTTTTTTTGTCGCCTTGTTAACTGAAACATGTTTGCCGGGTTGTAAAACCCATTCCAAAATTTTAAATTAATTGTTTTTTTTTATTATTATTAGTATTTTATTTTATTGACCATATCGCTTCATCATGTACTTAATGGATATGGTTGTAGCGTTGTAAAGTCAATGCCAAAATTTGAGAATAATTGTTTTACATTAATAGTACTTATTTTGTTTCCAGTATCTTTTAATCCGGCAGTTAGTGGACATGTTTGTCGCATCGTAGAGCCAATTGCGAAATTTGAAATTAATTGTTTTTTTTACGTTATCGTTTCACCCTGCTTTGTGTCTGAAACATAGTTCGTCGCATTGTCGAGTCCATGTCAAAATTCGAAATTAATTGTTTTTTTTTACATCATTATTGTTTTATGTCAGATACGTCGTCGTTTCATCTAAGGTCCTTCAGACCCTAGAATGACGGCGTTAAGACTATTGTTCATTTTTGTTTACTAGTCAATGTCAATTGTTTGCCATATGCTTCTTAATAGTCATTTATTATCTTCTACACCATTTGGGCCCTTCTGGTTCAAATGGTCTCTCATCTGTTGTAGTATTTTGTTAATCGATTTTAATTGTTTTCAACATTTAACTTCACCATTTTTATTCAATAAATGTACCTCTCGTCTTCTAACACCGTGTTCACCATTCATTTACCTTCATCATGTACTTTATCATTCACTTGTGACACGGGGTCATAATGCTTCATGGGACATGACCCAGACGATCCTGAGATCTTCTTTTATCTTGAGCTCGTCCCATGATAGCGTCCTCTCATCTAGAGGAGTGACCGGTTATTTTTTTTGTAAGTCGCGGTCTGGACTAGCCAGACCTGCTATGTGACGGGAGTGAGTCAAGGCGACCTCAATCCGTGGTAGACCAGCCGGCCGGCGGAGCCATGAGAGTGGGACGAGGGGCAACCCGTGACATTGCTTGGACGCCCCGTCTGGCGCCCAAGCACTCTTCTCCTTATACCCTGACAGGCAATAGGGGAAGTTAATTATTTGTCTCAAATTTTACTACCATTTAAATCTGTAGTTGACGCGGTGCCCGACCAGTCACGGTTCGTCCCTCGCGGTCCGACAACTCCAGCGTCAAACTTTGATGGTAACCGGAGCACAGTGAAAATTTTTGAGGAGGCTAATACAAAACACGTAACAGTGCCCGAAGATGTTGATGTACTTAAATTTAGCAAAGCTGTTTCGTGTATATCTTACCTCTCTCTTCCCACGCGACCTGATATTTCTCCTGATCCCTCTCGGCGTCCCTCGCGGCGGCTGCCCTCCTCTGTCGCAGTGCCCTGAGGATGTCGGTGGCCCGGGACGCGGCCACTCGTCTCTCCCATGCGGCCACGCGAGCGCCAACGGCACCGCTGCCGTTTGACGATGGTTCCAATTCCTTGAATGATTTTTTTTATTTAATAGTAGATTACTTTCATCAACGATTTGTCGGATGAAAGTGGATGCGAAGAGAGTAAAATGTGAGATGCTCCAAAAGTATTACTGGTTACTGTTGCTAGGTTAATTGTCTAATACATATTTCTAATTCCTTAAAAATCAAAGATATAAGAACAGATCAGTTGAAAGAATGTCATGATACCATTGAAAGTTTTTTATTATTTTGATCTACTCAGACCTAAAAAATAGCCTACGGTCACCTCATTGGCCATTCAAAACGCACATCGAATGGACTAAAAGTGCCGCAGGCACAAGGGCAGATAGGAAATGAAGCAACCCATAACAAGTTGTAAAGCAGGCGCAAGTAGTCTGGGGGTAGATGCCTTCATCTTTTTTATATCTTCTAAGCGATCGACTAAAGTGTTTATACCGGATTCGCTAACATTTAAATTTTTTACCAAAAAAAATAATTTACCTGTAAAACGTTATATTTTCCCTCGACAAAACTAAAATTCAGCTTGTGCTTGGTATATTTATCGCTCTGGCTGTTTGGCTCCAACAGATCGTCCTCCATTTTCTTGTGATTGCTATTGTTCATATCACTGATGCTGTTTAGGGAAATATCCATTTGTGATTCCAAGGTCCTCATTCTGCCCCTAAGCTCATCAACAGACGAATATATTTCTATATTTTCATTTACTTTGCTATTTTCCTTTGATGAAACATAGCCCTAGAACAAAATTAAAATTTAATGAAATATTCATGTAATAATACACTTAATAGTACAAAAAAATGTTTGACAGGTTTCATTGAAAATGGAGTTCGATTAATATAATAGAAAACAATAGTTTTTTCAATCACAATATTTTTATCTATAGATCTAGTAAGGAATATAATATGCAGTATAGGGTTACATCAAAAAAAGAATATACTTTCAATTATTTCTGATTACATCGATGATCACAATGACATCCATCCAGAAATACATTTAGGTCTAGGGTTTATTGTTATTAATTAATAATACATTCTTCATCTTCAAGTGATATCTTCTTTGTGGAGTGTAACGATCAATAAACTCAGCCCTGTTCTGAGCAAATCTCTATAAATCATCAAATAAGTATATTATGTAATCTTCAATTAAATATATTATTATTTAAAACACAGGTTAAAAAATATAATTACAATCACATGCATGTGTTTCGTAAAATTCATACATTTAAAAATAAAAATGCAAACATTCTTTTCTTTGCGAGTGAATGGCAATGCGCACAAAATATGAGTGATTACCAATTTGGAGATAGACTTGGTGCAATTAATTTCTAGGTTAATAAAGGGCACTGCTATAGTAGTTTCGTAGATTATTATTTTTTGTAAAGATAGGGATCATCGGGAAAATAATAGGAATTACATACATCATCCACAATGCATTCCATTGGTTGGTAGTCAATATATTGAGTAAGCTCCTTCTCGACAGAAATCCTCAGCTCCTCGGCTTCCTTCAGCGCCAGCTGCCTCGCCTTCTCCTTAGCTTCGTCCAAGAGGATCTCTTCTATCGATCGATCATTCTCATGTTCACCCATCACCCATACCTATCAAACATAGCAATAATAAATATAGGTATATAATAAATAATAAAGAGAAAATGAGGACCTCTCGACAAACATGGTAAACTATTCATGCAAAGTGCAACGTCAGTTGGAGGTTTATAAAACATTTTAATGGGTTGCGGATTGTATGTAAGACCACAATTTAGAGTTCAGATCTAAACCGAATTGGCTTGCATTGCGTGAACCTGGGAAGATACATGCAGAGCGTTTATATAATCATTTTACTATTAAGCAGTAGAAACCAACTAAATTCTTTATGAATTTCAAAGCAGTGTTTCTTTCGGGTACTTGTCCGGGAGGGACGTTGCGCATCCCCCGCCCCTCCCCCCCCCCCAGAGTACCCCTATTAGTGCCCTCCAGGAGAAATATATCTCGGCGCCCAACCTATTACACACACCGCCAAGCTGACTGCAATCTGTAGCTGAACCAGCTCGCGGAAATGTATCTGTTTCAACAGTTGCATTTCTGTCACTATTTACCTACATATATTATTTACCATTCAACGCAACGAAACATTTTTTTCTAGTAGTCATAGATACTTTGAATTTTCAAAATAGACTCTGAATACATTGTTCCCAATACTTCTTCCTATTTTGGATAAATCAACGATCTTTTAAAACATATAACCGTGATTTCTCCCGCCGTTCCGCGCTTCGCAACATTCCGCCACGCTGGATAAAGACTTATCGCGATGACATATGCGAGCAAGCGAGACGTGTGACGCGAGGAGTGTACTCGACCCAAAGTGGCGTACTTGGGCGTGGTGCGTTTTTCACCCTCAATTGCCGTATGTTTCAAAAGACCGTTGGTATAAACTGTTCAAAGTGGGTTCGTACCAATTTTAAAAAGTGATTCAGTTGTCAATATTAGTATGTGATGATAGGTATTTTAGTGATAATAAGTATTCAGTTCGATATGCGAAATCGCGGTAGTCCAGTGGTTAAGGCATTTGGCTATTGATCTAGCGATCGCGGGTTCGATTCCGCACATAGTCATAACATTTATAATGCTTCATTACCACCACCTCCCCTAACTCTAGCACAAACATATTAAACTTGCAAGTATTCCAACACAAATAAGTCGACTTCGTCATTAAATAAACGTGAACCTAGCTATAGATGAAAAGTGAAGCTGTCCACAGATAAACAATCCGAAGCGAAAGTGTCAAAAAGTGTCGGAAGGAAGTAGTCCAAGCTGTCAGGTATTTAGGCGAGTCGCAAATGAAGTGAAAACTACGATTAGAACGAATGAAAGAAGCGTATTTTTCCATTGCTCATCTTTTGCCGTTATTAACGCTTTTATTAAAAGCATCCTAAGATAACTGTTATTGATGTTGTATCTTTTTATTGTGGGAGTCTTCGGCGCCTTCGTCAACGAGCAATTAGCGATACGAGTAGTACACTTCTAGAGATGACACGAGTTTTGTGAATTTTATCGATTTATCCTATTGACGAATAATAGCAATATACGATCATACAATTAATACTTCATTTTGTCTATTCTAAAATAAATAACGATTACCTACCTCCATTTTATATATTTTTGTTACCTACATTTATTAGTTTTTGAAACCTTATATAAAAGCGACACATAATTTACATTGAGACCTGTTTTTCAGCCCGATAAACTAGCTGAGTTTGGGGTGGCATATAATAAAAATTGTCTTTTATGAAATAAATGTCGTTCTGCGACATTGAAAAAAAAAATAAATAAATACCAAATCTACTGCACTGATTTATATGTAATTCAGAACCTCAAGCAACTCCCATTTTAGGGTAACGGTTGAAGAAAAAAAAATTGATTTTAATTTAAACATTTCAAATACCTTCTGTAACTGTATTCGGGTCTACGTTTTAATCCCTAAATAAATATTGAAATAAAAAAAGAAAAAGTGTACGCGCGCGTTTATAATATTTTTTTTTTTTCTTTTTAGATAAAACATACATTTTATGAGATTTGCTTTGGTGCTGACACATGTTTTTTTTTAACTATAAATCGCTATAACAATCCTTATCAGATATATAAAATATTTTATTTTAAACGCAGCAAAAAGAAAAATCTCAATAATTATTCGATTGTTTTACGACAATTCTATTGGCTGCATTATCTGTGGTTGTTGATCGCCGTCTTCGGTTAACGGACGGTAACTGTAAAGCAGATGAACCACGACCTGCGCAAAAACAATCAACATAGCGTACGCTATCATAATAACATCAACTATGAATGGGGAAAATTTTTCTAGCCAGCAAATCAACTGTTAGCATCAAACTAAATAAAATATCTTACGCTTTTCAATGTCATTCACATTGAAGTACGCAAAAACGTATTATTTGGAAAATAAGCGGTTCGAAGCAGAGGTTTTTGACCGTCAGTCGGTATTATTAATCGTATTTATAAGGTGTAAAACTATTAATGGCAAAACAGACTCATCAAAGTAATATTTCAGTCTATGTAAGATTTTTTTCAGATTTTTTTTAAATGTATAAGTATTTAACAACGGCGTCTTTCAGTAACCTATATCTATCAAATTATCCCTTTAATTTTTTATGCCTGTATGCTTAAAAATGTACACAGTTTAAACTCCAGAACCACTGAAACTACTTAAAAACGCTTTTAACTGTAGCTTATTCTTCCAATTATAACAAATATGGCTAACCAGGGCCGGATAAATAGAGACTAAATGTATTTCTGTTTCTGGCAACACTATATAAAGTACACTAAAATAATGCTTTTAGGATTGAATCTTGTACTATGAATACATTTCATTTCGTTTCTACATACTCATTGTATCCGCTTTATAGACACTAAAATAATAATATGAGTAATTAAATGTCAACAAAAACAGACGGACATATAAAATTAACTAATTTTGCCGGTAATCATGTCAGGGGGGAGGGGGTAAAGAAGCGTCAAAAAATAGTATGACTAATGTGCAGATTCGAACCCGCGTCCACTGGGTCTAGAGTCAAACGCCTTAACAACTATACCCGATCCCTATCTTATGAAACCGTATTTTAAAAAAATGTCGACACTGAGCGGTATTTTTATTGGCCAACATTTAAAATTAAACAACTTCTGGTAGTATCCTTCGTACTGTGCTAATAGACCCATCAGACATAACGGGAAATGATTCATTAATACGAAAAATATCTCCAATTAGTGGAGTTCAATGTTCTTGGCCACGAATATGGTGATAATTCATTTATGAGCAGTCCGATGTATGTAACGGAACAGGGACAGAAATATATGAAGCAACGGGAGAAGGAAAAGCAAAGAACATACGAGAGATGATTGAAAAATCCTGAGTGGCCTTAATTTTTATTTTTTATCTAACCGATATTGAGCTAATTTGGATATTTACTTATATACTTTTAGTAAGAACGGGTTCTTACTGATTTCGGGTGTTTACGGTAATATATATACTATTCCATAGCTATCCTACTTTGTTTTAAACACTTATCTAACGAGCGAATTTGTAAAAAGTAACGTCAAGAAGACCTACCCAGGGTTCTCCGTCGGTTCCTTTTAAAAATGTGACGCACTTGGACTGTTTGCCATTCTTCCTCGGCTGAGGATTCCTTGCGCCCAATTCCTCCTGTCTGATCAGTTTCTGATCCCACGTTCTCCATCGGCGGACCTGGAGAAGATTTAGAAATATCAGTTCTTAGTCTTAGCGCACATAATTGAGAATCTTAAAGATCACATCTCCACGGCTGAAGAAGCATTCTCGTATTTTGGCGCAAGAAAACTTAAGCGCCTTAACCATAAACTTGTTTTATTTTTTGGACCAGAATACTGGTTACCAGAATACTGGTAGAATTACTATACATATTACGCGATAACGGTCCTAGTTAGGAATTAAAAAATATAAGATTTAAAGGATAATTGAGGCATTTAGTATCAAAGGCAGCAAACTCCTAAACATCAAATAATCGAAAACTGAAAAAAACATATTGTATATTTTAAATTTATTTGTTATGTATTTTTTTCTTTTGTATGACATAGGATAATCTATTAAATTACTATTTATAATCATGATAACCTAAACATTTGTATTTACTAAGTAATTTTCATTTAAAAATCTCATTAGGCTGTTTTTGATATTGAATTTGGAGTTTGTTTGACAGCTTGCAAGGGCGGCCATATTGCCTTATTGTGGAGTTTGTCGATTTTGATACTAACCCTAATTTTGAAACAAAATTTTTAATTGCGTTTAGCTACTTTTGATGCAATATTAATACTTAAAGCCATCTATCAAGTAAATTCTGCATTAATGTTAATTTTCATATATATGGGAGTTAGCTGCCTCAATCCCTAGGTATGCGTTTTCTTCTTGATAACCATAATGGCGCCGAAAGAAGGTTCGTTTTTCCAAACACGTGCGTAGGCATAGACACGATACAGGCATAGACACGATACAGGCATAGACACGATACAGGCTTAGACACGATACAGGCATAGTGCCAAGCGCCTAAAATAAATAACGCGCCTTAATTAATGTTCCTTATCGCCGATCGAAGTAAACTTTCGATGAAATAAATTATAAAAACTCGTTCCGTAGAAAAGTGAAATTATCTTCTGACGACCATCTCTGGTGACCGAGAAGAGAATAAACACGCAGGCAGATAACTTAAAGATATTTGAGAATACGGCTCAAATATACAAAAAAAAAAAATGCCAACCTGCTCTTCTCGCATTTTGCAAAACAGCGTCTGTTTCTGAGTCTCGTCCAGTTCCTGCAGGATCTCGGGGTCCACCCACATGTCGCGCAATATTTGCTGTAACATCTTGAGCCGAATTCCAAAACTGCAACGAGAGAAATCAATAAATTTAACATATTTCTGTAAATGTTTATTTAAGAATTTAAAAAAAAACGTATTTAATAGTATTCTTTCATAATAAGCAGCAGTCTCGGTAATTTCCTAATAAATATTTAAGAATTTAATAAACATAAAACGAAGCATATTGACTTTGAAATTCGGTGCTTAATTTTTATAGGGCGTTAGGTTTTACTCTTTGCGCGGTCTTTATTTATTTACATCTTTATAATTTAGAAATTATAAAAACAAACTTGTCTATGTTTTAGGCAAACTTGTCTATGTCTTCTTTTACCTTTCAATTAATATTTTTCCTAAAGCTGTCTTTTATAAGAGAGCAATCCAACTAAAAAAATAAAATTGCAGTTTATTATTTAGTAAATCTCTTAGAAGTAGAACTGAATTTCAAAATTCTGCCTTTAGTATCTTGAAGAGATAAGATATACGATAAAGTATTTCAACATATTTTTAAAGTCAGATGACTTTACCTTATATATATTGGTAGTTATAGATGTAATTCGACGAGTTAGTAATACTATTAAATTGTCACCTATCTATAATTTTACACACTTGGCTGGATTCGTCTAAAAGATTTCTCTTAATTCTGAAATACTGCGATTTAGCATCGAATTTTGATTTAATAATAGCGCATGCGGGGAAAACTTGCGGATATATTCAATTTCTTCGTAGAAAAAATTACATAGCTTTGCAGACACTTATCATACGAATTACTGCTAATAGCGCGACGCGTGGAGCCTAGTTTTCGCCGAGGCTAAGATTTTAGGCGCGAAGTTATATACACTTCTCGAGTGTGAGTGCAAGTAAGGGCGGGTTCATATGTAGAATTAAGGTCCCCATGTAATTATTTTTTTATATTCTTTACGACTATAAAGTCATAAATGATCATATCGACGGTGAAAAGATAAAGTGACTTAAGCGCATATTATGGCCAAATTGAGTTTAACCATCATTTTGATCAGCGATTTTTTTCTGCGCCGGTAAATTATTCTATAGGAAGTGTTTTTTTGACACAAAAGTCATTTTACATTTGTATGGACTTTGTTATATGTTCTGAATTTTATACCGTCTATGCGACTTTTGGAGATGAGTCATTTTGCTAAAATTCCTCATACAAACTTTAGACGTAATTTGTTTTTAGCTAAAAAAAAAATATGTTTCCATGATCAGATCATTTAATTTTTCTTTACCTTACGTAATAAGTAAAGAAGAAGGCGTTTAATATTTAAGAAAATAAATCAGCCTATTATGATTTTACCCGATGCGAAAATAGGAAAATAATAATTTTAAAAAATTTAAATTTTTAATTAATGAGGAATACTTTGATTGAATAAAAAAGAAACGCTAGTCGGAATTAAAGTAAAAATCCCCTCTTATTCTACGTTTACTGGTCTACAAAATAATATTATGTGACACCAATCACCATTCGGGAATTCAATCCGGAAATGGTAACGTTGAAAATTGATTATCTCATCACAAAGGTAGCGTAAAAGTGCCAAGGTCCGTGTTCGAAGAAAGTATTTTACATACGATTGCAGCCTTTGTTGGATGATTGTATTGAACAGCCTCGCATCGTAAATACAACAAGGCAGACGGAACTGCGCTTAGCGATTTGGAAAGTGTACCGACTAAGTTCGGTGGGTATTTCAATAACTTCTTTGAAATGACACTTCATAATCTCTTTGCTGATTCGCATCAAAACTAACTTCCATTACACCGTGGTATAATGCAATTAACAATTATAAAAAAATGTATAACACCTATACATACCTAACTTAAAATATAATTTAAAACAGAATTAGAAAAATTAAAAAAAAGAAGTAAGTTTAAGTAGGTATATAGTTTAAGTGAGTAACTATGTTCGTATCTAGTTATTATTTTAAGCTGTTTTTTTATTTTATTATACCCAAATTTAAGAGTAATTACGCTAATAATTATTTTTTATGCAGAGCAATGAGCATGCGCGTGCGTAAAATATTAGTTTTAAAGAGGTAGATATATATATTATACTTAACAGACAAATCATTTATAAATTGCATTCGAGACACAATTTCCTATATAATATATACTGCTACTCTCTCTCATACACATACACCCATACACGCACGTATAAGCATAAACATATTATTACTTACACTACATTCACACCTGTTACACATATACTTTCTCTTGTCTTGAAATTTTATGTCCATTATGTCCATTTTCTATTTTTTTCTAATTTTTCCATTTTGTCTTTCTATTTCATTTTGTTTTTCAACTGTCACCTTATTGTTAGATTTAAATGTTTATCTCATAATCGGCCTTATAATTTTTAATATCTTATTTTTTATTAATGAAACGCTGTGAATATAAAAAAATAACACTACAAATACAGTATATATACACAAATAGTTTGTGTTTATGCATTCATATATTATCGATATTTTATTTTATTTATTTATCTTTATTGGAGAAACCAACAATTTTACACAGTACATATAAAATAAAAAATACATTTGATGGATCGATAAAAAACTATGTAAAACTAAAAATAGGTTTCTACTAATAATAAGTATTAAAGTTAATAACAAAAATAACAAAACCATTTTATATCTATATATATACATATCTACTACACGAATTTAGAACAGTTAATTTTTACACAAAAGATCGTTGCTGAACACTTTAAATTGCGATTTATTCAGAGTCAATTTATCGAAGCAGTTAACAGTTTCATTAAAATAACTTTGCATCCGTGGTACATACACATATGTAATGTATATACACATATACATTATCATTTGTTTATTATATGTATGAATTTTTTTCCAATAATAGTTTACTGAGTACTTATAACATCTGACATTTATTAAAACGGAAATCGCAAGACGCGTTCCTTAGGAGACATTAAGTGGATTCTCACGTCCAGATTTCCGTTAGAGCTCCTAGCCGTTATGCAATTTACGTTAATATGATGAGCTATGCCAATTTGCCTGCGCTAGAGATTAAAAGGGTGCTCGCGATATCGAGAAACGTTTTTTTATTTAAAGCATATTCAATAAATATAATTACAAACCTCTTTAACAGGTATTATATTTAATTATTTATGAATAATAACTTTTGTTTATTTGTTTTGTTTGTTTATCTCATAATTTATGCGCATCTCTTGACGGCTGTTGGGAATTTTACACAAATTCTAGCTAGAAAGGCAACGAATATCGCATATTGCAATGGTATAAAACGCTCATTTATATATTATTTTAGTATGTTTTTTTTTCTTTTTTAAGTAAATCATTTTCATTTATAAAACTCTTTCTGTAGGTAAAAATTATAAATTGGCACACAATAACTTTTCAAAATACCTTCAATTTAATCAAACTTTTTTATTAAACCGTAATACAGAAGCAATAAAAAAATTGTAATACCCGTGTCCCAATATTATTCTAGACAAAAAAAAACAAGCGAATTGATCCTGCGATGTCTGATATTATTTGTTTAGACGCTATATAAAAAAATATCATGTTTATCGAGAAAAAAACAGGTAAACTTTACTTGAAAATAGTAAAAATATCATGTAATAATGTCTTCGTTGTGAGCGCTTAGCTTTCGCTATACGCCGTAGCGGTGTCAAGGTCATTATCTATCGGCACGGCAGCGGAATTCGCGCGCTGAACGAATTGACACCATCTGTTAAAGATATAATAAATTTTGGGATATTTTTTTTCGCATTTATTACTCATAATAAGTCACACAAAATTCTTCGGGATTGATCTTGGGACACCGTCTATAATAATATTGCAGCTTGGCTGTTAACATTTCAAAGTAGATGAAAAAAATAAAATGAACCGCAAACAGTATTATTGCGAGTTATAAGACAAAAAAATCGAGTGTTTATAATTTATTTTACAACCCTACTGTTTTCTCTTTAGGCCGGTGTAATTTAGAACCGGGGGGATTTTCCTACACAACTTATATGCACGCCAGCACAGTAGCCACATGACTGTAATCGGAGGTCCTGGTTGGTTTTCCAGTCGTGGTAGTACGTTATTCAATGTTTGTTCATTCCCAGCCAACTCCTCAGTATAGGAAAATGTTTCCGTAGGTTTTTGTTAACTGCGAAACGACTGATCCAATTTTAACTTTTCTAGTTCACAGAGTCTCTCACAAAGCAAGGTCGATCAGCTGTGAGTTTCTCCCTTCCCCGAGCACCTCTGACCTCGCAAACTCTTCGATTCAATTCGGGAATTCGATAATGGACCGTCCAGCGGCTTACTAAATCTACTTGCAACATTTCTGACGAATTTGGAGTTACGATTATCTCAACGCAAACGGTTAACAACTTGCCTCTACCGTTCATTATTTTTATTAACTTTGCGTCTTTTGGGGGGGGGGGGGTTATGTTATGTTATGTATGTTAGCGGATATGGGGGTTAATTTACCCCCCTTGTACCGTGTCCTTTGCAGAATTATTGTACTTTTAAATCCACTTATAGTTCGCCCTCTAGTCCAGTACTGTAGATAAAGTTAAGTATCTTTTTGGGTGCGATGGTTCTAAACTCTTCTGGCTTGAGGAGATGGTTGCCTAGAAGCTGGTACCTTTTGTACATGAGGGGCCTACATTCTCCCAGTAGGTGTAACGGAGTTTCTGGGCCCACTTGGCAAAGTCTGCACCTGTCGTCGGTCGATAGGTTTAATTTTTGCAGATGTTTATTTAGCTTACAGTGGCCTGTTAAGGCTCTGGTAAGATCCTTAGTTGGTTTCGGCTTAGCTTCAATAGCTCCGAGAGTCTTTTTTGCGAGAATCCTACTATGAGTTCTTTGGCTTGCATTTGTCCGGGCAGTTCTCGCCAGTATTTCTGGCTTTGTTTCCAAGCCCAGATTTTTAGCAGTCTGCTGGTAGTGCTTTTATCTATGCCGCAGGCCGGTTCCGGGCCTATCATAGTCATGCTAGCCCCTTTCTTGGCCAGTTCGTCTGCTTTCTCGTTGCCATCAATGCCTGAGTGGCCTGATACCCACATAAGTGTGACCCTGTTGTGTGGAGCAAGGATATTTAGTATTTGTACACAGTTTAGCACTAGCTTTGACTTGATAGCATTAAAGTTCCTTCCTGCTTCAGAGCTGCTTCAGGCTTTCAGAGCTGCTTCAGGCCTTCAGAGCTGCTTGACTGTCTGAAAGTATGTATGGGGGGGGGGGTTCTTTGTAAACTATTTTCAGTTTATTCATAGACTATATTGACACTATATTTAAAATCATGAAATTGTGTCCTTTTACTACTAGATTACAAATGTTTAGAACTTGGTGTGGCATCTACCACACCATATCCAAGTCCTCAGTGGTTGAAAATTTCTTCGGAGCAGAGCATATGTGTATCGGGTTAGCATTCAACTAAACTGCATGCGCGCGATTTTTAGAGTGTTTGGTTGTCATTTCAGCGTTATTGCCTAGATGGCATATTATCCAAGCGATGCATTTAGGATGATCACGTTTTCATTCTCGTATTGTCAGGATATTTTCAAACAAAAACCTATTGTTATATGTTTAAACTGCTAAATCGATTTTTGTAAGGAAGATTAAACGATCAAGTATATGCCATTTATGTCGTAGCCCAACCTACAACAACAGATCTCAGGAACCTATGTTTTATCCGAGAAAACATTAAAAAAATCAAAGAGATAGTTTTGTATTGCAATGAAATGTAGATGTTCGAGAGGAAGCAAGCATGTTTCAAACAATCAATACAAAAAGACACGTCGAGAAGTATTTCAAGAGTTTTTGCTACGATGAGAGGTCATTAGTAAATTTACGTAGATAAACAAATATTTATAAGATAACCTAACTGTTAATATTATTAAAAGAGTGATCGATATAGAAAGGTTGGGACATATCGGTTCATATTTATGAGTTCGTTTTATACTTCCTTCATGAGTAGATAAAGTACTATACATATAAAAAAAAGAGCAATTATTTTCGTTGATATATATATATGTATCAATACAAATATTAGTTGGCAACCTTAAGAAAAAAATATTACAAATTGCACGGTGGATTTTAATCTGCAGCAAGGTTCGTCTCGTTGGTCGTGCGTAGCGAGCGGTAGGTACTGGTAAATGGATTGGACAAACGGAGAAGAAACAAACGTGACTAAAACAAGGCAAAAAACCTATGTTCAAAACGCTAAATGGTCGACAAATTATAGATACAAAAATATATATATATATTTTTTTAGTAGAAATAGTATAGTTTAAACGGAATAGCTTTGATAAACAATTAGCGAACTAAATATCAACCTGGAGGTGATAAATTTTGTAAAAAAAAACCGATACTTCTAATGTTTTTTATAAGTAAAAAAAAGTGCCAAAACTAATAAAAATAAAAATTTATGTTTGGATTTTCTTTGTCATACAACCTGCATTTGAAGACGGTTTTATTACCGATACATTGGGTAAAAATCATGTTAAAAATACAAAACCTAACCTAAGAAGGGCATTCAGCTAGTGCACCGTTCTAAGAAGATAGAATTATCATTACTATCTAGACTTCAAACGAGGCAGGTTCAATAGATGTACGCCTCAAACTGCGACATTCATTCTGTTGAATTAGCAAAACGCCTTGCAAAAAGTGTCTGCTTGCCTTTTCTTTACACTTAATGTACCTAATATAAGTCCATATTAATGAAGTCTTGAATTTAAAATCAATTTTAAGCAAACCCATTAAATATCGACCGGCGTTGGTGCATTAGTAACAACATTCTGAGCGTACAGTACCTTACTTGGCTGGCGTCAATAACTTACTGAACGCAAGGTCATCGTCTTCTGAGTTATGCGTCTACGAAACAATCATTTACCACATACGCACCATATGTTATAGTCAATATCCGCGTAAGCATTCCTTTGTTGGAAATATTTACATCGTATTGATTAATTACACCATTAAAATATTCCTATTAAAAATGTTACAAATATTCTGTCCATAATGGCGCAGATCATGTGCATGCGTATCGCTTGAATGTTGTCATTTTGACATTTCGTTGTTATTTTAAATTGAATTAAAATTCTGGCACACTGCTTATGAAGACTGAAAACTTATTTAAAATATTGCCAAAACTTTCTGCGTCTAATTAAAAAAATAATAAGAATATTGCTTTGAATGTGTTGTGTTTTCAGACATTACACAAATTTACTACTTAAACTGATTTTAACGTACCTACACGATCGTCCTTCATTATTTATTTATTTATGAACAATACAGCTATCTTGTATTTATGAATTATCCCGACATTTTGAGGGTTCACCGATACCGCAATAAGTTCCAGCCACTATTCACATAGGCCAGACTTGTCGAACACTCGCCTGAGGACGGACTGTGATCATTTCCGAAACGTCAAGATATTTCATGCATACGCGGTAAGTAAATATCTGCAAAATTGTATTTTTATAATTTAAATATTTAACCTATCCTTGTAAGTTCTGGTAAAATTATGCAAGGTTTGATTCTAGTAAATTACATACATACCTATTTTCTTTACATACATTTTTTCGAGTCGCTTAAAAGTTCAATATCCTTATTTTTTTGATGTTTCCTACTCTCAGCTCAGGTTAACACTATAGGTCTTTTATACTCACACTGTAGCACTTTATAAATAACCTTCCTTAGAACAGGTAACTCTTACCTAGTTAGAAAGGTAACAGGCTTATTATATCGGCCAACATGACTGGTACCTTAATACTTGATTTTTTTTATATTTAAGTAGATACTATTTTTTATTTTAATATTTAGTTTTAGTAAAAATTTGAATCAGTTAGATATTGGGACCGGGTTCGAATAATGGTGGAGGAATAATAGTCGAGACATGCCTTTGATTTTGCCTTCTACTACCAAACGTTCTATAGTAGAATAGACTACGGTTTCGCAGTCGCTCAGAGGAAGTTACCCAAACATTATTTCCTCCAGAGACAAACCTACTGGTCCGATGAACCTTCCAAGGTGATACTTACCTACCTGTGATTCGCTGTTTCGTAATTAAGTCCAAGTTTGTGCTCCACAAAGTGGTAATGACTTCGTAATACAATATTTAATTTCTTATCACTTTGTTGATAGAGTCAAATAGTAACGCGTAGCGCGCGGCGAATGTGGAAAAAAACATTTTAGTAATGTTTTAATTTCAAATGCTTCAACCTCATTCGTATTACATAACGTTAGATTATATTATAATCTTAACGGCATTTGCTGTTTTTTGTTTTTGCTCAATGAGTTGCGGTGTGGTACATTTCCCGCCCTTTTTTAATTAACCTCAAAACGATAATGTCGCACAATTTAGCTCACAATTTTTTTAAATCATATTATTTATAAAAAATATATGATTAATTATAGAGAATAATAGTAGAAACGTATGAAGCTTAAGAGCACTTAAACTAATAAACGCTGTAGCGATGTCACTCTCTTATTTGTTGATATAGAATAAAAAATAACTAAGAATTACCTATAGTAACTTCTATAGTCAAATTAAAAAGTTAAATATTTACTTTCTCTAAAAGTTAAGTGCCTTGAAAAATCTGTATTTTTCCATACATTTTATCAGAAGTTTAGACGCAAATATCTCATTGACTGGAATACAAGAATCGAGAAAATAAAACCATAGAATCATAGTTGGTTTCATAAAGATGCAAATTCAACTAAGTTTTTTAGATGAGGCACGAGGCACTACGGTATGCGAGTGAGTGCGTGTTAGTGATATTTGTACAATGTAAATAACCCCCTCCATTTGTACTTATCCTAGAGTCAGGGGAGATGGTGGTAATGAGGCATTAAAGTGCGGATTCGAACCCGCGACCTTTGGGTCAATAGTCCAACGCCTTAACCACTAGACTTCCACGATTTACCTACTAACTGTTCACAATATTAAGTCAATGGTTTCTCAAATAATATAATTTTATCGGAAGCAATGCAAAATGTATCATCAAAAAAAATAAAGTATAAAATTCCATAATAGCGTTCAAGGTAGGTACACAATTTCTGGGGTTTAGCGATAAACAGGTTCATTATACCAACCTAATTGAAAAGCGTTGCTCAGACCACTAATATAACTAATTGTTATTTCCAACTACCCTCCCTCGCTCACGTTTATACTGCAACCAGGGGTCATTGTCTGATAACGGTTGCATTAACGCGTTACGTTGTTGCGTTTTTGTCGCGTTGCCGACATCATGACGAGATAAACCTAATAATTGAATAACAAGCTCCCGGGCTTCCCTCCGGGTGGCAGCTAGGTCCTGCGGGCGGCTTTGGCGGCGCGAAGACTTAAGGAGGTGTTTATGTTCCCTATTACGTGTAAGAAATTGTATAAAAAATGCGAAAGTAATTCATGCCCAAAGTGTAAATTCCCTTTTTGCACACCAATGATCCGGCGCTACGCGGCCTTGCTTGCAACCGAACTTATGACAAGAGCGATTTTATATTATCACGTAGAGTTTACAATTTTCTTTCTCGGAAACCACGATGAATTTTAATATGACGTCAAACAAATACTGTTTGAAATCGTAGGGCCAATAATGATTTTTTTATCGGAACACGGTCTATACATATATGTTTTATATACGCCATGTTGTGACCTTCGTATAATGTAATTGTTGTAAAATAAATAAATAAATAAAAATTAAAGTGACACCGACACAATATTCTATGGCGCTGATTAAAACTGTATGCGAGCGTGTTTCCGTGGCGGCGTTCGATTCGCAGTTCCGTTGACCTCGGTGGTGACGACTTCCGATGACGAGTGCAATTTGTCGTCATGACTTGCGGAAGAGGTGTCGTTTTGTGGCATTCATATCGATATTGACCGCGTCGACAACCTAGAGGAAAGTGGGTCAGAGATCAGCGTTCAAATAGCCTTATGTGCCCCAACGTGCAGTATTACAGGATGCTCCAAGACCATTTCCAAAGATTTAAGGGGTGTTTATGTTCCTTATTACGTGCAATGGCGGTACTTCTATAGAAGCCGGAATCCGGGTTTGCCTAGATTTTCAAACAAAAATTACTAGGTACCCCCCCAACAAAATTTCGCCTCCGGCGGTATGGCTTGACTACTGTACCAATTCTGGGCACGCTACTGATTACTAACGACCGAACTTATGACAAGAGCGATTTCATATTATGACGTAAAGTTTACATATTTTCACTGGGAAATCATGATGAATTTTGATATGAGGTCAAACAAATCATGTTTGAAATCACGGGGACAATACGTTGGTTTTTTTATCGGGAATGTTGACACATTTTTTTTTTTTATTGAGTAATCAAGTTGGCCGATGAGTACAAGTCTATAACCTTCCTAACTAGGTAAGAGTTACCTGTTCTAAGGAAGGTTAAATATGAAGTGTTACAGTGCATACAATAGACCAGCGCAAAACCCTGTGAAAATATAAAAAATTACCTAAGGCACAAATAAACACATGAAATACACACCCATCACACACACACACACACACACAAATGAATAAAATTTAAGTGTTTACTCAAGAACACTTAATATATGAAAAAATAAAATGAATAAATGAAACAATTAAAAAAAAATAACAAATAAATGAAATGAATAAACAATTATTAAATATATAGGTAAATAAATAATCGATATAAATAAATAAATATTCAATATAAAAATAGTGTTATACTACATATAGTAAAGAAACATATCATATATATAGTGAAGTAGTGATATATATATATACATTGGATTGAAACTCTATCTTTACCTGTTTTTAGTTGATTATTAAATAAAAAGTGTGATTCTGATCTCACGTTTGCAGTTATCACTGGGCTATTTATATTTATAAAATGTTGAAAGTTATTTTTTTAAGTCATTTTTTCGGGTAATGAAGCCTCAAAAAATACGAAGATTTGAACCGTATATTTGAATTGTATTTTCTATTTTTATTAAGTTTGGAGTAAACTCTCATTTTTTTATTTTTTGTATTAACTGTTGTTTCCTGAAATAAACAAATAAACACACAACCTAGAACCCAATCCAAGAATTTATTTAATGCTGGTCGATATATGATTTAATGTTTTGTTTCAAGTATTTATATTGCTCGAGGGCTTTAAATGACACAAACAAATTTGTGTCAACAAATTTGATTAAACAAAGAAATGTTTAATATTCGATTTATACTCGGCAACTAGAAGAATCATTCTTACATCCCTATATCTAAGGTACAGCCAACATAGCATGGTTTTAAAAAAATGTTTTTAATAGCCTTGATAAATTAATAGTAAAAAAAGAGTTACATATACATATTAATACATTGCCATCGAAACTGAACCAAAATAACGAATTTGAACTCCGTAGTGTAAGAGGAAATGGTTCTAATTTAGCTTTCATGATTTGACCTAAAGTAGTTAACAAACGTGAATGAACCTGAATTTAGCAACAGATCAATCACATTAGCGGACCACAACCAATCGGTTGATAGAATCGTGAAATGAACAGCGTTTGAAAAACGTTACACGAAAACCTTGTGTTGAATTACATAATCGAAAGAAAACCCATAATTAGTTGCGTTTTAGTGCGACATAGCGTTTCGAATGGCATGTTGCATATTATATCCACAAATCTACGACTGTGTCGTAATTGAATAATTGAATGACGTCACGGCAGCGTTTAAATTTCACCTACGATATTTCGTTACTCAAACACAAACGTCACAGAATATGTCATGAATGACGTCACGTAACAGTAATCTTTCGGAATTAGACATTTTTAATTCTACTTAGAATGTATTCAAAAACAAGTTAAGTAAAATATACTCGTCTCATTCGGGTAATTAGAAGGTAAAAGTCTTAAATATTTATGTTTATCATAATAACTAACAAAACCCATATTCTAATTAATATACATTTTTATCAGTGTAAATATACAAAAAATGAACTAATTTATTTACATTTCTCATTTATTTTCTTTTTTGTAATCAGTTCTAGGTGAACCTACCTTTCAATTCAATTATTTACAGTGGATTCATATAACTGACCAAATTTATTCATGTAATTCCAGCAAATGTTATAAAGACTTGAACATTTTGTCTATTAATTAAAAAGCTATCGTGTCGAAACATTATAAGATAAATAAATTTGGATATATATGAAATATATCTGAAAGCCTACAAACAAAGATACATACTATATGATCTATATTTATATTAATCCACTATATACTAGTACATATACAACTTCATTAGTGAGCAACTTCAGAAACCGTTCTATATTGGACGAAAGGACCATTCTCACAAAATAAAGGAAATTTTTAGGAGGAAGAATGTTGGTTTCTTTTTTTCTTTCGCGTACCATAAGAGAGTGGAATAGTCTCAACTGCAGTGTCTTCAAGCCATTCCCTAAGACCCCTTCCCAGCTAAGAAAAAGGATAAAGAACTTGGCTTAAAAATAACTTCGTTGCATCACCTGCCAATCAGCCACAAATTTCTCTCCATGCCTACACTTTTTTTTTGATACGTTATGCATAACAATTTTAAGATTAAAACTTTCTTTTAAATATCAAAATTATGTTGAAGTTTCATCGTTTCCATAGATATTCTCTGGTGTCTGGTTTTTGTAATGTAATATAGAACTTTAGGTACTCTCATAGATGTAGCAATTTTGTATGTAATATTTGTGAACTAATTGAACAATGTCATGCGTGGAATAATCCTATGCATTAAGTTGCTCTCGGAAATAAGCTTTTACCTTACTTTACTTTGGAATATTTTTTTCCCACTTAGGTACTTCACTACCCGTAGTTACGTGCGTAGTTACTGCATGATCGAATGCGGTTGTTATCGCCCGCCCGCATGCGCGATAACATTTTTTTTTTTGTCGTTTAAAACAAACCGTCACATATAGTTCGATTTCACTTGCGCAAGCTAATGAGTTCCCCGCATACAACATGTTGGCTTGTTAAGTCTTTAGCGTTACGTTGTTTTATACAAATACGAAGAAATATTGTTTTAATTGAAATTATATTAAAAACGATTAACTGAACAATGAAAAAAAATCGAAGAAATTCAGACAAAAAAAACAACAAAAGCCCTATTTTCGTGTACTATTTAATTACAAAATTAAAATCATACTGCAATATAATAATTTATGCGGAAAAAACTATAATTGATTACCACCGTGGCCAATCGAAGAATGGAAAATGAAGAAGTATTAAAACATCAAGGCATAGACAAGCTATGTGAGATGTGCATAATCCACATCTAATAAACTTTGTAGCCTACCAGAAGGAACACCTGTTCCTCATCTCAATTTGGCCACCAGAACCACACAGGCCTCACACTACCACATTTCTCGTCAACTCATTAACTCTGGTTAACTCATTGCATACCTACACAATGTACCCAGTATTCTGACATTTTATTATTATTATTACGTAATTATAATATTTAGGAGCTACTGTGATACTGTTGAATTTAGTAGGTGAGGACAAATGAATGCTTAACAACTCGCAACCTTGGAACCAAGAAAAGGGCCCAATACTGACCTATGAAGAATGTTCCCAATGAAGAATGTGACCTATGAACCCAATCTTCCGCTTTCTGAATATAGGTTTTATCCTGGAAGGATGGTCATTACGACCAATATAAGGAGGCTTTTTCATTCGTCACAGTCTTAAATAAACTAGTTAATCTGGATTCAAACGCATTCCCATGGAGGTAACGCATTCCCATGCGCGCTCGGACTGCGGAAAAAAAACGGTGTATATAGTCCCAGTATCCCACCTCTGGTGACAAATGCGAAAAGTATCCTGGCGTAAATCCTCGCATCATTCTCGATTGGAAAGGACAGATGGGACTACCAATGTAAAATATACTTTAGCATGCTTTAGCTGCAGACACCGAAGGATAGAGTATATAACGCAGAAAAATACGTCAGCACCAAACCTGTATAGACAATCTGGGCCACGAAGGTAGACTTATACCTTCGTGGACCTTGGAACCTTTTCTGAAACAATCTTCGAATGCTGGATGAAAGACAAGGACGACACCAAGGTAACGCTATCGAAGTCCCTTAAAAGTTAAGAGTATAGGTTTTCGGGCTAGTTACCCTTTCAGCACCAAGGCTTGCGTTTTTCGCGGTGAGGAAGATAGCTTGTTCTTACGACCCCATTAAATTCACTTCCTGAAACACACATTTTACTACAATAATGAAGATACGCCAGAGTGGGTGATAGACTACGGTAGGCACAATAAGGTAGACAACGCTACTTTCCTAATGCAAAATCGTGCACCCACAGCCGTACAAAAATACATAATTTATGCATGACGGCATTTTGCGAAATGGGCGAAAAGTTACCCAACAGACAACTCACAAAGAGCATCTAATACCTCACGATTGTAGCATCTACAAGTAGCATCAAATTTCTTCATTGACGGCAGTGCGGGTTTTTAAATTTATATATACCATACACCCATCCACGTACCATCTTTCAAAAATACCGCATCTCTAAGTTGTCGACAATAATTTGAAGAAACACCAGCGCATTTACACTTCTCACTAGAAGTAAAATTTATTTACCCGAAATCGACGCACAAGGTGTGAAACAGGTTAGCGGTGTGATGTCATTTTGAATAAGTAAGTGCAATGGCATGTCTACATTTTTTTTAATCTTACTAATTATATAGGAAGTAATATTAAAACACGACAAACCCAGCGACTATTTTTAGTACGGTGTGCGTACATACGCCCAAGCTACCCGTAACGATTGCCGCACTCCACTCTAGCTCAACGTCGCGAGGAGTGGTGCAGCGATTCGTTACACGTTCAGTAGCATTACCAGTAAAAAAAAATCCAAATGCGAGCGTGTTGCAATTAGATTCAGGCAAATTGTGTTGCCTTAAGAAGTTCCACTTATGGAAGTGCATCGAGTTAAGAACCGTCTCCTTTTTGCCGACACGCAACGCACACAGGCGCAAAATACAATGCTCGTCGCTTTTATGTTACGCAGGAATTAAGTAGCATTGCGACACCGCTCGTGGCATTTACCTGAACGCTGACGTGGTGACAGTTACTCTGTGCGCCGTGTCGCGAAATGGCGGACGCGCCGACCTGAGAGCCACGCTTGTGCCAAAATTTTGGCACTTACAATAAAAAAATGGCCTATTAGAACTCACGGCCAGAGATATGAGAGACTTGAAATCTTAGCCCCAGAATGCAGCACCCGAAATCTAACTTTACGGATTGGAGGGGCCCACAACACTGCCAGTTTAGATATAAATAAACTGTTTTATAAATAACATTTACTATAATTATATTAAGGTACCAAAGCAAAAAAGCCCTCAGTAATTCAACCAGTTATTTATATACCCTATTATTTTGCTTTTAAGTTTTCAGTTGTGTTACGCACAACCAGATGTCTGCATCTTAATGACGTGTTTAAATAATTAGACTTAGGTTAGCTTTATTAATCACAAAAGCAAAAGTATTTTCTTGTATATCGCCATCTCGTAGGATACAATTTTTGTTGCCAAAATTGAAAGTCGCAAACTTGTGTCCGAAACTGGGTGGAGTCGAACACACCATAGACAAATCGTGGGAATGTAAATAGAATCGACTATAACCAATCCTATGCGGAGACAAAGGAACCGGTTGAACGCTCACTTCGTACTAGTGACCTTTATAAATAGCCTCACGCTTATTCGATCGCTAAATTTTAAAGATAAACAACGTTAACTTCACTTTAAATATATAGTTTTCGTGTTAACTTATGCTTATTTCGTTAGTGATTGTTATATATTTTGTAACTGACTAAAAGTGACTATTGGCAAACGGGGTGAATTTAAAGAGTCAATTTGGACATGTTTTAAGTCAGTAGTTCGCGAAATTCACCAATAATTATTCTATTTACTGCGTCACGTACCGATTTTATTTTTATTACCTTGGCATTATCCAACCTAATTGCTTTGGCAACACCTTGGTAATAATTACCTTGCATTTACTAAAGCCATATCCAAGCTTTGAATCAAAACGTGTATGCAGATAACTGAACTAAGAAACTAAAATGCAAAACAAAGTCATAAACAAAGGTAGACGAATCATCCCTAAGTTCCCTAGGGTCTCGGTGAAGTCTAATTCATCTACGAGTATATTCTGCGCAGATAAGATAGTCTACAATCTGGTGTACACACATCTACAAGTGAAATTTAGAATTTCGTAAGATATTAAAAGATTCCTAATAATAAAAAAAAATAGGTAACACCGAACATCATATTCAAATTAGCAAATTAATCACGAATGCAAAAACATATTCTTAACAAAGTTGAACTTAAAAAGTAACTGAAATACAAAACTCAATTGAAGTCATGCTTAAAAGTTAAGTTGATCCTAACTTAGAACGACATTAAGCAAGGACTGAAATTTCGGGCCTTATAGCCTTGTTTGCGTTGTTCCTAAACGTGCCCACTAAGCAGCGTGGTGTGGACATTTAATAGAAAGATTTTGACAGGAGAATTTGTCGAACAAGTTGAGTTAATCTTCCCACATACTTGGCGTGGGCGTCACCTTCGATCGTGACGGAATAACAAAGCAGAGATTCGTTTTCAACACACCCAACACCAAAAGCTATAGATTACGAAAAACTTTTTTTACACATATTGAAATATATTTTAAAATCGTACAAGAGTATACCTTAACAAGACCTCACTATTATAACGTATTTTCTAAGTAAAACTTCTTTGCGCTCATCTTACACAGTTTTTCCATATGCTGTGTAGTGTAACCGCACACACATATTAAAAATATATATTTTAAATTCCTAAATACTCACTTTTATCAATCACTATAAAACATATTCTTTATTTATTTAAAATTTTCAGATTTCTGCATAATGAGATAAAGCAATTAAATCTTAAACTCGCCCAAACATTATAAATTATAATGGAGCCATTGTTTAGCTACACCAAATTTGACACATGCAAAAAAAGCGAATCAACCGGAAGCACTCGGCCTTCTGGACAAACCGGAGAATTTGTATTCGAATGACAATGCTCGGATTTCACATAACCTTGTGTGGAGTTTGACTAAATCCATCTTGTTTCAATTTAAAAAAAAACCCCATAGAAAACATGCTTCTTTACGTACGTTTTTGTGATCAGAACCGAGTAAGCCTTTGACCATTGATTTAGGTTTTATAACCAATGGTCTGGCGAAAATCCGTTTGTGTATTTCACAAAATGGCGGACACGTCAAAATGTAATAAAGTGCGTAGAGTATATAGTGTGTCAATAGAGTGTATCTTTACTTGTACTATCTATAACTATATTATGGACGTATTTAATACTATATATGTACAATTGTATTATCAATATAGACGGATGTGATTGAAGTTTGACAAAACATTTTTTTTTTTTAGCGCAATGTTTATACGGTTTTCCTTAGTACCGGCTGGGTCATACAAGAGCAATGCTGATCGTTTTTATAAATATTTGTATGAATTTAATTATAATATTAATATGATGGTAGTGTGTTGCTCAATAACTGTCAATTAGGTGGCTCACATAATATATGTAAATAAATGTAAATGTATTGAATGCTTTAGAATATCTTTATTGCTTAAACCGGTAACTGCGTCGGACAGACTCAAAAATTAAGGTCGTAAATAGCAAAAATATTTTAACGCTTACTTAATTGTGAATTGACAGCTGACACAAATTATGTGCTCCACATTTTGCACGGAAAGCTTACAAAAAATGCAATCAACCATCAAATATGAATAACAGTATAATAAGTTCTACCTCGTGCAGAGTATGAGTTATATACAATTATTAAAATTAAGACAATACACGCACTATATACACTATATACACATCAATATATTGGCACGGGGTACAGAATACATTAAATATCTCCTCTCAAACTATATTATTTTATGTGTATTATCTTATAAACATTACAATTTTAAATTCAATTCATTTGAAATAAAGGAAAAGTGATGAAAATTGAAAAGATAACAAAAATAGAATGAAATAAACTGACACTTTGTCTAGTTTTATTCCTGGCTATTTTTGTAAATTTATTCTGTGTTGAGTAAAAAAAATAATCTTGCGGTGACTATATTTATATTTTTAAGGTGTTTTGGAGCCATTTTTGGTCGTAGATAATTGCAAAAAAACTCATGTAGAGATAAATGTAACGGAGTTCCATTCCTGATTACTTTTTTAAATGTGTATAGTAGTGTGCACGGGCTCTCTTCGCACCAGCGTCGGGATTTGCCGTGGTGTGAGGAATAGAGTAGGACGCCGCGATAAATATCTTTCTTACGCCAATTTCTATGAGATTTTTTTATGAGTTATAATAGTATCAAGTATCCACGATGAACAAAGAAGAATATAAAGGGTTTTTGCTTACTTATAAATAACTGCCCCTAGGTATATATATTGTGACTAAACACTCAGTTATGGTTAACCAGTCTATAAAGGCTTTCTGATAAATCTCTTTGGGCTTTGTATGCGATAATTACAGGTTATATTCAATGTCAAGATTGAGTCCAAACAAGGCAGCGCTTACTGGTAGAAAGACGAGCCGAGCCATAACATGGTCCGCGTATGGTCAGACTAATCACTTCGGCCTCCATATTGGCGCAGACCAGTCACGACTCAAGAAAGTGTGTTCGAGGCGGACGGTCCTTCTATAGGGAGCGCGATGTTTGTCGAACGCATTTATTTATTATGCGAATCAAAATTCACTAATAATCGATCGATAACTTTTACAAAAACGTGTCAAAACATTTACATTCGTTGCGACTGTGTGAACTAACTACCAATCATAAATCTAGGGTACGTGTGTAATCAATGCAATTTACTATATGCTCATCATTCGATGCCAATAGGCTGTGTTAACAGCAACCGGAATTTAAACATTTTTTTTTGTGAAATAGCCCCTAAAACAAATAAAACTAAATGTTTATTATACAATTCTTACCGACAATAAAAAATTGTAACAAAAAGACAATAAAAAATAAAATGACTATCAAAAAATAAAATAAAATACATACAATAAATACTACATAAAATAATAGATATTATTTTCGCTATAAGCTAGTCTCACGTATAAAGTAAAATAAAATATTTTTGTCACTTTCTTCGGGTTAACTCAACAGGTTAACAGGGTAACAGGTTATTAACCTATTTATAGTAGTGATATTTATCCATATATATCAAATAACTGGTATTTAATTTGTCACCACAATAAAAAAAAATGTTCGATTTTATTGTTATAACATCTTTATGAGTCATTATTAGAATAAATTAATTAATTAAAAAAAAAACCTTTCGACACGCCGAAGGCGGAGGAAGATTTCGCCGTATTAAAGTGGTGAAACATTTTATTCATCCCTTAGAGTAAGGGTAGCTCATATAAAAAAATGTTTACAATCAAAATTGTAGGGAAGTTATATGAGTACAACCAACATTTTTGAACTGTGCCCATTAAGGGAGGTATGATTTTTAGAATTTTAAAAAACCATTTTTTCTCACCCTTAGGAGCAACGGTCGGTGCTATCAAAAAAAAGTTTTAGGCCCTTATTTAAGAAGTAATATAAAATTTAAATGAATTTGATATCTTATATAGGTACTAACTAAAAAACACTTAAGGTACAATGTGGTACAATAATATTTTTCACAAAGCACTTTGAAATTTCTTTTATATTAAGCTTGATACTTTAACAATCGATAACACTATTACAATAACAATCGATAAAGTAAATAAATATTGTGCCAATTACATCTCTAGTACGGATGCATTCCCAAGGCGTACCGGTCTAGAAAAGGAGTGCAGTCGGTAAAGCGACCAACAGCTGGCTGTAAAAACACCGCACAACCAGATTTATAGACAAACATGGCACTCATTCTAAATAACTAAAATACTGTATTTGCCGCTACGAAATTTATTATTAGTTTTAAAACCAGTCAAATGCTCACAAATTATCACTTCTGCTTTCCGAACCCTACGTTTAGGTAAGGAAAATATTGTTATCAGCAAAAGTCGACTCCTTACTTTTAGGAGTTCACGTTTTAAGGTCACCTGAATCCATTAGGACCATTTTTGTATACAGGATGTTCCAAGATCATTCCCGAACACTTAAAGGAATTCCAAGGTCATTATCGATCGGTGCGGCATTGAAATTCGCGCGCAGATCGAATTTACACCATCTGTTAAAAAGTATAATAAATTTGAGGATGTTTTTTTTTTAAATCACTTCCTACTTATAATAGGTTGCGCCACACCCTCCTTATGTCTTCGGGAATGAACTTGGGACACCCCGTATACTGTAAGAGCTGCTAAATATGTACTAACTTCTAAATTAAGGAAATGTTTTCTGACCCGCATTCGCATTTGGTGACGAGTTCAACGCAACGAGTCGCGTAACACATTAAATATTGTCATGGTCCCACAGCACAATGCAAACAAAGTACTAATTGGCCTGGTAAGTCCTACGTAATTAATTTGGTGCGGACAGAACAAATAAGTTGAAATTTGGTAACCGAACCAACCGCGAGTTTCGCAATCTCCGCCAGAATTGAGAATAATTGGCCGTGACAGCGGTACTGTCATGTTCAATGAGAAAGTAAAATTTTATTTCAAATACGTAATACTCACTATACAATACACGTATGTGGTACATCTGCCACTCTCGGTATATCTGTATCTTTATATTATTTGTAAATGCGTGCAAATGTTCTCCACTATTCTCTTGATTTTAATTTACCGATCGAAAATGCTAATTTATATGTATGGAAAGTTATGTTAGGAAGATTCCCATGTGTATTCGTGTGTTATTATCATAAACCGTAGAAATTATGCATTAATGGTGCTTCTAAAACATATTTATATGAGTTGTTTTCAGGAAACAACTGATACAAAAATGAATTTACATAAAAAGATTTTAAATATACATATACAAACTACTCTAGGGTTAGAGCTAGAGAAAGTAGTCGGAGGCCGGGGTTATGGGTCTAGTAGACCAGTAAAACGTAGGTTCGAGCATGCTTTAATTGAGACAGCCATTTTTTTAATCCCTAATCTTTCTTGTTTTAATAGTAATTCATACTTTAGAGAAAAAAACCACCTATCGATTTAACGAAAGCTAAAGGCTTTCGGTAAATCGATAATTATTATGAAATATCACTAATAATAGCATGGAGGAGTTGTTAGTTTTTTAGGTAAATTTCATTAGAAAATCTACCTATTGCAATGGGTACCGCGTCGTGATTTCCGGAGAATTTCGACATATCCTCGCGTTTCACATCCCCTAGAACCCAAAACCACCCTCAGGTAAACGTTTATCTATCTATCTATATCACTTTCACGACAAGATAACTGCCGTAATTTGACACCAATCACTTTCAAATTGATTCATAAAATTTAAGGGCACAAAATCTCGGTCAAGTTGGTTAATGGCTATAATCAGACCAGATTCGAAAAAGTAAAATTTTACTATAAGTTCCTCAGTATATAATAAGATATCAAATTTATTTAAATTTTATATTATTTCTTAGATAAGGGCCTAAAACTTATCTCAGGAAACTTTTTTGATAGCACTAACCATTGGTCCAAGAGGTTGGAAAAAGTGATTTTCAAAATTCCTAAAAATCATACCTCACTGAATAGGCAGAGGTTTAAATCCGTTCAAAATGATAATTGTAGGCCAATAATTTCGCTTCAATTTTTGTTTTAAACCATATTTGATATGAGCAACGCTCACGGTAAGGGATAACCAAATAGTTTCACCATTTTGATCCAGTGAAATCTACCTAAAGGAAATCTGCCAAAAGGATTTTTTTTTGTTTTGAATCAAATGATTTCAGGCGATCATAATGGTGACTTTGGTGAAATTCTTTTTCGGCCAAATATAAGAATAATGTCGATGGCTTGTATAGTCCAAAGAACGCCATGGCCAAAGAACGCACTGCATTGTAATCGCGTCTGAATGACTAAAATATCATGCTTATAAAATAATGTGTATTCGAAGCACGCGACGCACCTTCAAGTCCTCACAACAAAGGTCCATTGTTTTGAACTGCATAATTCCGTTGGACGAAATGCTATTGTTACGAGTCACTTCTCTACTTGAATGTCAGGCATCTAATTCAACCCTGCTGCCAGACAAATTTCGCGCGGTTGAGCAGACGAAGGCGACACCGTATAAATCACCCTATTAATCTAGCGCAAAATAACCGTGTTATTAATGTGAAATCGCGTTCATTCACAGCCTTAGCTACAGAGTCGCGTTCAACGGAAATCTCGTTACAAGTGACACCACGACAATGTAGCGGTTTAAGGCGACTACAGAAGCAAAACAAAATCCCGAATCTGCCCGTTTTCCACCCCCCGACTCCCTTCCTCAAACCCCGCAGAGCGAAAATGTTTGGCCAATAGGATTCATTCTGATAAAACGGTCCCGACGCGGCAAGGCTCGAAATGTCGCCGCGCAGCGCCCGAGGCTCGGTCGCCGATATTTGACAAAATGTACCCTGTTTCAGCATTCAATACCTGTTTCAATATCTGCCCTTTTATTATATAAAGTTTTGAAACACTCTTATTATTACATGGAGTACATTATACACGTTACACAATATTCTACTTCTATTTACAAAGTATTGAACAACGATGTCATTACAAAATATAAGTACATTATTCACATTATATTCATAATTATTAAATGAGTTTAATAAAAAATCGGTAAATGTTACAATACGACTCATGAATAAATAAAAATAGTTCATCAGATAATACAACGAATTTAAGTTATCTTTAGAATAACGTAAGCTTCAATATGACTTTCTGTATAGAGTAGATGAAATATAGTACAATATAAATTCAGTAAATTTAGACGGTAAAACGATTACTTATAGTGCCTACCTTTGACTAAACCACCACCACCAAAATCTAACAAATTTAGGCAGTGTAACAAAATTATTAAATTTTGAAACACAAATTTCAAAACTGTAGCAGAAAACAAAACTTAGCAATTATTAAGAATTGTAATGTAAGTGATAAGTAATTTACACTTATTAAGTGTAAATAATAAGTAAGAAAGATATACTTACCAAAAACAAATAAAAATTCGTTATTTATAGGAGCGTTGCTCAAACAATGTACGAATTGATAATTGCATCATGCAATAATTAAAACGTATTATAATGCCCCACAACGCCTGAGTTGGAATCAGGGGTGCAACGATGGTTTGTTTGCAAATTAATTATTTGGATAGTATTTAATATGCACAAGGTAATATAAAAATATTTGTTACAGTTATAAAACAAACACAAGCCCAAAACAACAAACAAAGCAAAAACTACAAAGCATGAAAATAATAATATAATAAGAAAAATATTGCAAACAAATGGTCACTACAATAATTTAATAGAAAAAATCAGTAATAAATATTTATTTCGGTTACTATTTTAAGTAACAATAAAAATAAAAAAGATTTTTCTTATCTTGTTTTTTCATAATCTCTAAATCACTATAAAATAAATTTGAAACGCAGTTTTCCATGTGGACCTTGAGGTAACGCGTTAATTAGTGGCAAAATAATATATGTCTTTTAATATATTTTTCTTTAATATACAAACATACTATACAGTAAAAAAACAAGCAGAGTTACTGCTTTTGCATTAGTATAATAATTATAACATGACTGACATAACAAATAAAACCACTAATTCCACTCGTTTTTACAGGTTTCCCCATAAACATGCAATACATGGAAACTAGTACATATTTTAATACCACATTAAAGAATTTTGGAATTTTATGCACTCTAGAACAAATATTTAATAAAAAAATCCTTATAATTAGACAAATATAAAAATACTTTCGTAAACATGTACGCATTGCTCATAGGCCTAATCCTCTAAAACTGCTAGTATGTTTTGATTAAATGTAAAAATGACAACCACCACTTAAAATATTAAAATAAAGATACTTAATTAATTGTTGTTTCAAACTTAACTAGACAAACATGAAATATTATAACGAAATACAATTTTTGGACATAACACTTTTTAACAAAGGATGGAAAACCGTTCCAAATGCAAGCTTGACAGAACGCTTCGAGAAAACTTCGTATGCGAGAATGTTTCGTTTCAATTGTATCAATTGTTCCATAGAAATTAAATTTATCAAATAAAAACATTCGATGGTAGGCCCTTCGGGCCTTATTTAGTTTGTCGCCGTATGTAAATGGTATTCGAGTCATTTCTATGTATTTCACGTAACAGTCCTTCCAATTCTTTCTATAGAAATTAAATTTATCAAATGATAACACTAGATGCTAGGCCCTTCGGGCCTTATTTAGTTTGTCGCCGTATGTAAATGCTATTCGAGTCATTTCTATGTATTTCACGTAACAGTCCTTCTAATTATTTCTATAGAAATTAAATTTATCAAATGATAACACTCGATGCTAGGCCCTTCGGGCATTATTAACTAATTCGTCGACATTATTAACTAATAGACTATGGTCACTTTTATATAGTGTTTATTTTTAAATTGTCCACTGGATTGCCTTATTAGGAATCAAACGGGAAGTTATTATAGATAATGAGAATCCGAAGCAATTCGTGGTTAATAGTAGGAAAGGTGCTAGAGGCCGAAAATATGTACATCCCAAAGGTAGATAAAGCTTTGGCCGCTTTTTATTGTTAAAGATAATAAAAATAGATGTTTGAACCTCCACCTCATATTCGCATTCAAGAACATTTGGAGTAGTTTCAGATTCAGCCAATCCTCTAGCCTCTTCATTGGTGAAATCAGAGTGATTGTGGTTTTCCTAAAATAAAAAAATATATATATAAAATAGAATCATTCAACTTAAATTTTATGTGTATAAGAATATTTGGAATAAATATTAAATTAAATTAACTCACTATCGTTGTGGCGTTGGCCGAAGAATCATTAGAAGACATCAATGTAATGTACTCTCCTGGTTTTCTCTACATTGGGATTGCATTCGTAATCTGCAACATTTGAAAATATAATAAATCAATCATCGTTTTCAAATCGCTTGTTTTTACATTATTTATATAGCATAACATCGATACAAATGCTGAAGTAAAGCTCGTTTAATGCGTGTGTTTAAAAAGGAACTTGTTTAATTTTTAAAAATTATTTAGATTATATAGTATAATAATTTCATTAAAATAAATAATATTATGTCATAAAAGTATCTAAAATAAAGGCAAACTACACTACAGATATGTTGTTTTGAAGTACCTATCTACATAACTATAATGTATTTAGATAATATGATCACACTATAATAATGTCTTTCGCTCGAGATGTGCCAGCCCTGATTCAGTCGCTGGCAAAATTCCGAGAATTTGAATCGTCAAATTCTTCGACGCATTGGCTTCAAACTTTCACCTGACGACAATATTTTATAAATATTATTACATCAGCCGTGACATGGCCTTGACTAAAACTACTTCTTAGGAATAATGGTTTTTTTCGCGCGAAAATGAATTTCAAAATAGGTATAAAGTGTAGTAAATCTATATATATTTGTATAATAGTTACACCATTTATAGCTCAAGCACGACTGAATCGATTTTTATGATTTTTGATTTGTTGGATTTGTCTCCGCCCCGAATAGCAGAATAACTATTAAAACATCAGAAAAAAATCACAACAAAAAAATATAAAGAATGCACATTTGTTAATAATTTAATGCACATAATAAAATATCATAACATGTATTGATTACGAGGCGGTACAAAGTTCGCCGGGTCAGGATAATTATATTAAAATAAAAAATTGTAAATTAAAAAAATAATCAAGTACCAGCAAGTTACCAGTTATGTTGACCTAAAACTAGATATTTCAAAGGTCGTTAGCTTTCTAACAAGGTTAGAGTTCTAAGAAGGTTTGTTTATATTATATACTAATTTTAAAAATTCTCATTACAAAATATGATAATAATACATTATTTATATTCTCTTGATCTACATAGGAAGTTTTTTTTACTATTTTGGTAAATAGGTATGTACATATATAGTAAATAGCTTTGAACTTTTCATTCACATTACGAAATTAGTAAAAAAATAAAATGGTAATAATTACAAATACATACCTATTTTCCTGTAAGAGTAATCCTTGTTTTTTTCTAATTGCTGACTTTCTGAATGAACAACGCCGCTTCTTCTTGACAACTTTATTTTTACGTAAATAAATACGCGACGAAAATTGAAAAACAAACGAGCGCAGAAACAACGTCTAGTCACTGGAGCGGCCAAAACCGCACTGATTGGATTACTAAGAAAATAATCTGAGCTGCAATGCGCCGTCCGCAAAAAACGCCCGTGCACAAAGAACAGAAAGGTGTAAACTCTATAGCGCACATGAATGGCGTTTATAACATAAACCACGGCCTACCATTTTGTATGAAATATTGATAGCATTTAGTTTTTTTTTTAGAAAAATAACGAATACATTTTTTCAATTTTTTCTTTTTCCATTAATAATACAAGAACATATATTTTCCGAAAATCTAAATAATTTTGGCATTTAATTTCATTTTCATATATCAAATCTAAAACAAAAATCACCCATTTTAGGCCAACTTTGTTATTTTATTTCTAAGTTGTTATACCATATATCGCAAATTCGACAGGTAACTCCCTCCGCGACTCGATTCTCTTCAATAAAATATTTTTATTATATATGAGATGATTCTGGATTCAGAGATAGTCGACATCAAAAAATGATGTTTCAAAAACATTGTGGATTTGTTTTTTTTTTTATGTTTTTTTGACAATGTTTAAAGAAGTTTTCTATAGCTATTTCCCTAGAATAATAAATGATATTTAATATAAGTAAAGTAGATTAGTGGTATTTCTTCTGAATACGCACGCAACATACTTTGAAAACCTGCAAAATTCGCATTTTGATAACATTCAGGTATGTAGGCGCCTTAAGTATTAGGCTATTCTGAAATCGCGTTTAACATAACCTCAGTTATATGATTATCGCGGTAATGCCCAGTCAAGCGCGTGTCCCGATTACTACTAATACATAAAGCTTGAAATGTCATGGTCTTCTTAATTTCCGAACACCAAAGGTAAAAAAAGTATTTTATCAGTCGACCCCCACTTTTTTGACTGATCATGTGTGAGGTCTTCGAAGCCATTTCGATCACTTTTGGGGCGACGCGTCTGTATGTCTGTAAATACGATAGCGTCAAATACACCAACGAAACATTTTGAATTATGAGCTCAGTTAAGCAGAGCAGTGCATGTTTTGACTTAATTGAATTTCAGAACCTCAAACCCCTCGAGGCCCTCAAACGGTCTTGCACAGAAGAGTGAAATAGCGATACTGCCGAACTTCGTTTCTCGCTCTTCTGTGCTTGCGTGCATCATCCAAGCCTTTGAAGAAGCCTTCTCAAATCCGCGAAGCCAAGGGCTTACGACTTCACGTAGATATTTTGCTACCTCACGTGTGGACGGAAGATCACTTTTAATATCACCACAAAAGCCAGCAGAGGGTGGGTTCCGCCCGAAATCATTTCATAAAAAATAAATTATTAAATTATAATTTAAAAAAAAATAGATGGCACAACCCAACGTGCAATAAACGTTTTTTTAACTATTTCCCTATTTATTTATTTAATTCCAGCAAATGTTACATGTTATAATGCAAAATATCATGCTTAACTAGGCTTTCGCCTGTTCTAAGGAAGACATTGTGTCTAATAGTTAAAAAACTGCCGCCTGAAACATTATAATATCATAAATAGATATGGATATATATGGAATATATCGGAATGCAAAACAAACAAATATAAATACTATGTTACTATGTTATATATTTATACTATGTTTTTTTGTATATATATATATATATAATTGTATAATTGAGGTGTAAAGTTATTTGACTTATATATTTGATGATTGTTTTTTTAATAAGGCGATTTGCCGTTATTAAAAAAACAATCATCAAATATAAGTCAAATAACTTTACACCTCAATTATACAATTATATAAATAATACGCACACTAATCATGTGCTTTAATTTTACACTTTTGCATATCCATTATTTTTATTTTTTCATCAACTTCATACATATATCACTCATAAACTCATCTCATTTCACCATCATCCTTCATCGTAATCACATATCCATTATTTTTATATGTTTTGTTAAAATATCATCCTTTCCTTATTTAATCTAATTAGATGGTTACATAGTATTTGACAATATTTTGCACTAAAGAGGACAGATGAGAGTTAAAAATGCATTTTTATAAAACTCAGCGCTGGGTTTAAACCGACATCCTGCGATCTCAAGTACAGGACCTCTTTAGAACCTTTATAAATATCATGCTATCCAGCACTTTATCAAATAATTAAAAACTTTTTCAAAATTTTTCAATATTGTCAAAGATTGTGTCATTTATCTTTTCAGGCGATTTGCCGTTATTAAAAAAACAATCATTATATACATATATATATATATATATATAAATCCTAATAAAACTTTATAACGCCACTAAATTAACATTGGATATTTTAAATTTAAGGTTGAACACATACTATAAATGGGTTCGTTTAGTTGGTTTTACGACGTGGGATGTCTAGCAAATCTTTTGTTCCCCCTCGCTGATAATCGTCGCACGAATTATGTGTTAACAAATTGTATAAATTACTGTTTCTTCTAAGTATTGTTTTGTCTCATTTTTACTGTAACACTGCATTGTTTTAATTTTATTATGTATTGTTTCGATGTAAACACGAACCTTAAGAATGTATATGATATAAAGAAAATAAATGACGATTGGGTAGATATAAAGACCGTTCGGTCGGCGGCTAGAAAAGCCACCTAAAAGTGCATCGTTCGACCATTTCGAAATGGGAGCCAATCCGCAACAATCGAGTGACAGGTTTTCTAGCATTCATTACTATATTGAATGACGCAAAATGCAACGCTGCGACAGATAACGACGAATCCGGTGAAATGCGATGTGCCACTTGCTCGCGATGGCGGAATCGACGGCGCAAAAAGCTGACGGATCAAAGATGGCGGCCGACGCCTGGCGCGCAAGAAAGTGACAGCGGACCCGACCGCAGCACGAATCGCCGGGCTGCGAATGCAACAAAACAAACGCATATGTGCTTAATAGATATGTGCTTAATATATATGTGCTTAATACACGAACGAGAAACCTTCAGCGATACTTCCACGTGCCGACTGCCGAGGCAACACAATCCAATCAGATTAAAGAATTGAAGGAGATGTGCATTAAGGCGCAGCTAAGGGATAACATACGAAAATATTACAATACTACAACCTACAATAATCCCTTGATTAATAATTATTATTCCTAATTTATTTTTTTACGATAAAAACCCCATAAGTATTGTAAAAAAATGGTTCTGCGTCGGACCCGACGCTGGAAGTTAAACTTCTTTGGCCATTCGCACACACCCACTCACACACATGAAATATAAGACATTTTTCGCTGTTATCCAATATATTTCTCCAATATCTATCCAATATCTTTCGTATAATTTGTGAAAAAAACACAGACAACTAGCTTCAAATTTCGGAAGGGACTCTACAACGCGACACAAACATATTTCATAAATAAAGCAATTGGACCCTACAACTCGACAAACGCAAAAAATACTTCTAACGCGTGACGCGGTTTCTCGACCAACATCCCATGCCAATGAGTACAACGGGCCCAAAGAACTATAACTTCAAAAACGCCAGTCTGAATAAAAGCATTCTCAATTTTTAAGGGAATGATGACGCGGACCTAACTGCGAGTGATGGGCTGCCGGATGCAAACGTTCTTTGGAAACGGACTCAGATGATATATCATCAACGCCTAAGTGTGAAAGAACGAATTGAATGCCGAGCAATTTATCAATCTGTTCCTAAATATTATCCGCCGGCACGATTAGTGCCAATCGCGTGCCAATCCTACACTAATCTACTAACAATAACCAGAAAATCCGAGCGATTTAGTGAAAATCTGCGAAAGCAGATCGACTAGACGCCCAGACAATGTTCTATAGTCCAATTTGCGCCGCGAAACGAGATGAGGAAACGCCAATTAAAAGATGCCGAGTCGCGCATGCGCGCAACGCGCCGACATGATCGAAGATCTATTACGATCCTACGCGTAATCCTCGATCGAGATTTTGCATTGTTTTCTCGTATTTATTCCTAACATAAGTTATGATATATTTAGTGTAAAATGTATAAATAAATATTTTATTCATTATTAATATTAAACATTCGTAAGTTTATTTTGTTATTTTTAAGTTATTTATTATATCGCTAATAATATGTAGGTTTATATACAGACACAGACACATCACACACATGCGCAAACATGTCCCTGCCACAAATGGCACCACACTCCATCACACAGCACACATTATTTAATTTTGATTTATTAATTTGTTGTTGTCAACCATATTCATGTTTGGTACATTTTTGGCTAGGTAAATGTAGTGTTAGAGAATTGTATTCCTGTATCGCTGTTTTGTTCTTTCAAAATAAATAAATAAATAAAAATACATAAATCAACAACTTAAACCGACTACATATATAAAATATTATTAATTAGTGGTCGTTTGCGCGTCACCCATTCTCATTGTCACCCTAAATAATTAATAATATTGCACGCACAAACTTGCAGATTTTTTTCTCATTATCGCAAGTTCATCATGAGAGGAATTAGAAACGCCATATTAAAAGATACTTGCACACTTTGTGACGTGCGCCAATTTTCCCTGCTCCCTCCTCATAAATCGGTGTGCTGTGACGCATGGACGCTGTGTCGGGACGCACAGTCGAGGGATTGACGTAAATAGGTTCGCGATCCAACGTCGTTTGTGGTAGAAGTAATCTTTATTCTTTATTAGATTACATATCTTTGCATTATTTCGTGTCATCGATGACGGCTTTACTTGCTCATATGGAGGTTCGCGGGATTACTGGATTGTTCGATTTTGTTCGTATTGGAATAAAAAAAAATCATTCTTTGGAACTGTCAGACGATAAAAATGAAAGATTGAATAGAAAAATATAGTTGAAACTACTCAACGTTTAACTTCGTTAAAGCTTTATATATAAATTCATATTGTAACGTTCTTATTATGAAGTGCCATGCTATACAAACATCTACTTTTCTACAATATCTATATATATATAAAAGAAAGTCGGGTTAGTTACACCGTTTATAACTCAAGAACGGCTGGACCGATTTTCATGATCTTTGATTTTTCTCCGCCCCGAATAACTAAAATCATTTTCTCATACATTTTGTATGAAAAGGCTTTATATTCTGTGGAATTCTAGTTTCAAGCGGTAAGTTGCCTTCGAAGATGTCCACTTTGCAAGGTTATCGCATTTGTCAATGTGCGCGCATCGATAATTGCTTTATTATGTAATTTTAATGAATTTCATTCATTTTGAGTATTCTTACCACAGCATTTATCGATTCTGAGGCGGTACGAAGTTCGTCGGGTCAGCTTGTATTTATAAATTGTGCTTTTGGAAAATAATAAACTTGAAACCCGCCAAATTGATGGACAGGAAGTGCCAGCGGCACTCGTGTGTGCGTCCCTAAAATTTTTGTTATCTGTCAAATAAAAGACCGTTAACTGTTGTGGCTAGTTTAATTTCATGTGTCGGGTAGAACGCACGTCGTTTTTCATAAATACTCTTACTGTTCTTGTTACTTTAAAAAAAATATACCCGTATATAAGTTCTTTTTAGAGAATTGCTAATTATAACGACACAATTACACATACACAAAATACAATAACTGAATTATTTTGGTCTTACACAACTAAGCTAAACTTGTCAGGAGAGATATTTTAAAATGGTTATTTTACTAAAGCGAGACATTTCTTTGAATTTACATTTGTATAAGAATAATCTGAATATTTCTTAAATGTTTGGACGTTCAGTACGACGTTTTTAATTACCATAAGACATTTTGTTTGCACAGATGGTACGTAAGGTTATTATATATATTTTCCCCGGACGGTTTATTTATCTTTTGCGAGAATCTCAAGCGTATTAAAAATAAAATACCAAGATTATTTCTACAAAATTGGTCGCAACATTGCAAGCTAAAATAAAAGCATGAGGCTTTCGTTTATTTACCCAATGTTGGCATTTTAATTTGAAAATATTTGCGCATAAATCCTTCACTATTTCTCAATTTTCTAGCATTATTTTCGTACAATCGCATTTTAGGTTATTGCAGTCTCGATAGGTGCGGACTGTTTAGTGACTTTGTCATCAGAATGAGACGGAAATTAACAATGACTTGTGCAATCGCTAAAAGAATGCAGACCGCAGGCGCAGCTGTAAAAAAATGACAAGAATATTAAACAATGATGTTACAGAATGACAGCAGACATACTTACTCGTACGAGTCGGAATGCAGCAAGACTTCTTTTGAAAAATCGACTGCTCAGTCCCATAGAACGAAGCTAGCAACGTTTGCGTCGCTTGATTTCAAGAATCGAGTGACGAAAACGTCGCTAGCTTCCTTACCGCGAGTGCACCAGAGACTAGTGCCAGCGCCCAGAAATATCTAGGATAGATAGGTACTTATTACAGAATTGTAATAGAGGAAACGGCATTCCCAGCGCGGGTTTCCAGAGCTCGGGAATGTGTTTGGAGACGTGCACTTTTCTGAAAATTGTGCTAAAAACAGCGCTTTGAGCATTTTTAAGGCACAAAAAAACGTTCTTTACTCAATAAATGAACTTGAAATTGAACTGAATTGAACAAATCTTGCAAGAAATCAATCTAATGCGTTTCTAGCTTATTAGGATGTAATTATCTTAGTCGACCTTTGTGCGAATTGGACTAAATAATGTGAAGTGCGCCTCACTCCATCACTCAATTGCTCCGCCAACGCGGTAGCGATTACTAGGGTCGGCCGTATTTAGAATGCGTTTTGAAGTTGCGTGCTGCTGAGAGTGGTCGAGGGCGCTCAAACGCGTTCGTAAATCGGCTCAGCCGTATATCGGTTTCTTGTAACAGTTTATATTCATCACCGTTTGTCCTAGTCTAGTTGCTAGTTGTTTCAAATGAACTCGTTTTCAATGTTTCTATCCACCGCAGATTGTTGTTTATCTAAAGGTTTACTTTTATTATTACTTATATATATTATTATTACTGTCCATAAAATATTACATATTAATGACATTGTAAGTAAATGTTTCTAAATTAAAAACATTTACATAATATTAACTTAATATCAATACTCCCTTGTCATGCCAATCACACTGCGCCTGCGAAATAAACCACACCGCTAATAATTTGTATAAAATATTTTTATATGAATCTGTGAAATTATTTACTAGTAAAATAATAATTCTAAAATTATATTCACATTTTAAGGTTATTGGAGCTATTTCAATGAGAAAGATAATTTTATAATATCTTTTCAGACCGACCTTGCGATATGGAGATGAGAATAAGTAAAAGAAACTGTGACTTAATCAACATATTGATAGATAATAAATGATAATGTATTGCCGTGCATATAATCATCAATTCAGTTGGTGTGCACCTCATATTGTCAGAACATAATCTCTGACTATTGCAATCTAACATTATATTTATATTTCAAACCAAAACGATTGAAAATATAAAATACTCGACATATTAAAATACTTAACCTTACCTAGCCTAGATATATTACTCGAGCTTTTGCCACAAATATGATATTTTGATATATGATATACCGTGTATACCACATGATATACCACGATGAAAAACACCTAATATTTGTTATTTATCAACATTACACTTACTTATTTTTACGTGAAGTTTCACTACTCTCAGGTGAGATTTTGAGAGGCGTTGAAGGAGATTTTTTTTTTATATTTTTTTAATTTTAAATACCGTCGATTGAAAAAACTTAAAAATCTATATCGTCCAGAATAAAACATACGGAATCGGGAAAAAATCCTCGGATCTCATGTCTATCGCTAAAAGCATGCTAACCATTGCCAAATTTGCATGCGTATTATTATTGGCTGGGATGTGCTAAAAGAAAAAGATAATTTTGTAGTAATGAATGGCCTTTTCGTCCAATATAGTAGGGTTACTGAAGTAATTGTTACCTAATCGAGGACCAATCTGGAAATTTTAAGTAGGCCTTAGTAGACGACATAATTTAAGGCAATTCCAAAGGATAAATATTAATTTCTATTCATTTGTTTAGATACCTTGATCTTATGTTTTTAACATATAACATATTTCTGAAATATTTAATAAATGATAAACTGCTAATGGTTCTTTTTTAGTTGAATTGCTTTCTTATAAAAGACATTAGAGAAAAATAGAAAAATAGAAGGCAAAATAAAAAAGAACCAAATAGAAAGAAAAATAGTAAGGCAAATGAAGGGTCTAAACTCTAAAACATAGAAAAGTTTGGTTTTTTAATTTCTATATTATGAAGCTGTAATTAAATAAAAACCAACAATTGCTTACTAACCGAGCAAAGAGTAAAACCTGACGCCCTATAAAAAAATAAAGCACTTAATTTCAAGTCGATTGTCAAAATGCTTCGCCTTAAGTGTAATTTAAGATAAGAAAAAAATCGACGGACTGTTAAATCAGCGAAACCGTCCAAACAAATGTCAAATGCTTTTGCTTTAAAGGATTATTAAATATAAATGAATGTTACCACGATATAATTTATTTATTTATTTATTAAATCCAATATACAATATATTATTATAACATATGTATTAGAGAAGAAAAATACAGTTTGTGTGGATTCGTAACACCTCACTAGGCAAATGCCCGTATCGGGGTGTTACCCATTCAAAATATATAAGAGCGCGAGGTCTTTGCAGTGCTGTAGGAAGTTTTTAAGGGGTGACAGAAGAGGTCACTTAGAACCCACCTGACCACGCATTTATTCAATGTCTTACAGTCCTCGAGACATCAGCACACTTGTCACTTTTGCAACCCTTTCCCAAAACACTGCAACATGACAACCAAAATAAACCCAAAGGTAAGACATACTATGGTAAAAAATATAAGGGTATTTAACCATGGTATTTTACATAGTTAAAGACCTTAATATCACCTTTTTATAATAGTATTTAAGCAGGTTGTTAGCTGTCTTCCGCACACCCATAAATATGACATTTTAAACAATTTCGTGGGCGCAGTCGGTATAGTACGGACGTTTCTTAATACAGTAGGTAACTACAGTCAATGACCGAGAAAATTGGGTTTTTGTGAGTAGGCCGCCGGTCGCTGTAGCCACGTTATGTTATAACAATGGATTCAGACAAAACACACATCCTTCAAAACATATTAAGTTCTGTTTACTTTTTAACATTCTCACGCGGTTAATTTGGTACCAGCACATAATAAATCTGAATAGTAATAAACCTTTTTAGGGTTTATACTAATAATACACATTTCCATGCAGATTTGCATGGGGGTAGTCGATATTTATCTATTCACAAAAAACGCTATGTCTGGAACGCTGTTCACGATGCGTTGTCCTTCCCAATAGGCCCACAATCTAATACACAGTGTCCCGGGACCATTCCCGATTTATAAAATCAGCTATTTGGTCCCGCGATCAAATGTTAAGAAGCTATGTCAAAATTTACCATGGTTACCGTAAAAAGAAATTTATACTCTACATGGAAATAATAAAAGGAACAATGTCTTTGTGGTGAGCGCTCAGCTGTCGCTGTACGCCGTAGCGGTGTCAAGGCCATTATCGATCGCCGCGGCATCGGAATACGCGCCATGACAGATTTTGACATTATCTGTCAAAAAATATAATAAATTTGGCATGTTTTTTTTTCGTATTTTTTATATCATTCCTTACTTATAAATAGGTTATACAAAACTTCAAGAATGGTTTTGGGACTCCCTCTATATAAATCATTTTTGAGAATATGAGAGATTTACATGATGTTACCAAAACAAATAATTAAACAGGGGTAAAACGACGTTTTCAAATTAATTAGTTTAATATTCTTAAAAGAAATTTCGATTCGAAGCTATTAAAATATATTTATTTTTTTTGTGTGCATTCATTTTGATGGTACTACAAAAAGGTAAGCTTTTATATAGCATAAAAAAAATATTAAAAAAAGTTGGATAAATAAGATCTTCGGTGTGGATTATTCGTATCTATTATAATATTGCACAAAAACATTAAACTAGCTACATCCGTGTATGCAGTGACATTTGAATTTGCTTAAATCGACCATGACAAAACTGAGCGACTGTTGCATCGCAATAATGCAAATCAATTTAATCGACCGTCGCCATTTTGTTCACAGTTTGATGAACATATAGGCTCGCAGCCTGATTCACGGCGTTTAACATGTCAACAATACGCCGAGATTGATCGAAAATATAATTAATTTGAAAAAAAACTAAGATAGTTGGCGCCCTCCCTCTCTATAGTGCCGCAAACGATTGTTTAACCCCTCTCCCCCCATGGTTACATGGTTCCAAAGTTATGAACCACGATAGGCCTCAACCATACTTTGAGATAAAACAAAATAAGTGAAAAAATATAGTAAATTCATGCCTGTAAAATATTTTTTATTTTTAAATTTTACTGAAAGCAATTACATTTTTTTAACGATTAAATAATCAGTTTTTTGTAGACGCTAAACTAAACTGGTAGATTATTAAATTAGGGAGGTGCGTATGTTCAAATGGAGATATTTCCATCATATATAAAATTCGGAAAAACTCATGATAAACCCCCCACTTCGAATGATTAATATTTTTCTCTGGGCGGGCGCGCTTACAGTTGAGTTGTGAGTCTTATGCACCCGAATTAGGCATGTATTTTGTACCTACACCTCCCACTCATTTTCTATAAATATCTCAGAGTAGGACTAAAAAGCAGGAAGGGGGGGCGGGGAAGGGGAAGGGGAAGGGGCGAATGATGACTTGGGATGCTGGATTCTGGATCAGACGTCATGACTCATCTTGCGGGAGAACGGTACTTGTATTATACGAATAACCGATGTTGTTTTGCATTTAAGTTCGCACTAAATTTATTATATTTTACTCTTGGTATAATTATAACGACACATTTCTTTTTTTTGTAATAATAGAAAAAGTAATATCACAGTTCGTAAATAATCTATAAAATATATTCATGGAGATCATTTTTCACATTATAATAGTAAGTGCCCTTTCAAAAGTTCACGGTAAAGCACTAGCATTTACAAAAAAAACTAATCATATATTCCGACAAATAAATTATTCAATATGAACCGGTTAGCCAAGGTCGTATTTTTAAAAGTTTTAATCAATCGGGCCAACTTTCTAAACAAAATTATAATAATGCTCCGATTTGCCGCGATAATGACATTATGATACCATAAGAGGCGACATCTTCATAAATTTACTTAAATTTACGACGCTTTCATTTTCGAATGTTATTTTATCACGAGTGACGCGAACTTTGAATTTAGAACCGAAGCAATTTTGTAAATCGAAATTCAATGACCGTTAATTTGGTGTTGCCACTCTAAATGTCAAAAAAAGAACAGAATTCAAACCAGATAATTAAGTCACCGGTTTTTAATGTAAAGCCTGGTTTACACGGGTATAGAATCAGAAGAGTACTTTTGTTTTTTTCGTTTAAACAAGTATAGTACAGTAGTACTATACTATATTTTTTAATTCATATTTTTTACGTTTTTACTGTGTTTCAAGTACTTTTAACATTAAATGTAATGTACCCTTTCAACAATATAATATTTCGTAACTTACCACTGAACAGTCAGTTTTTTCCCTCCTTTTGCCAATTTCATTATTTTGTCAAATGCATCAAACCATTTTATATTTGTAATGCAGATACCATCTGCTCCTGCTCCTGATTTAGTGGATTTCTTTACTTTAAGACACTGCAAACTGCAAGTAACTTCAACTAAACTCTACTTGATACTTGCTGGTAGGGGAAAAGATGTTTACACTGGTAGAGTGGGAGTTGTGGTGGGGGGTGAGTAGAGTAGAGTTACTTTACTGCAGCCAGTAAAGTACTCTACTCTACTACTCTACTCAGCGGAGCTTTTTTTCGGGTTTCTACAGGTAGAGTTACTCTACTAGATACTCTACTCTCCTGATTACTATACCCGTGTAAACCAGGCTTAAGGGTCCTATTAGACTCGTGTTTTATACAAATCCTACAACAATTAATGGGTCAGCATAAACAAGCAAGTGTCAACGTAGAAGATGTCATTCATTTAAACTATATTTTGGGTTTAGTTGCGGTGATATTCTGGTAAATGATGGTTCGTGTTGTTAGTTGCCAATCTACGTTTAAACATATTATTTTTTTTAAAAGGTTAGGTAAATATGTATAGATATAAGCAACGCATTCCTTTTTTTACGAACAGTTTAAGAAAGCTAATTTTAGACTAGTTTTATGGTTTTTTTTTCAACGTGTGTGCTGGTAAATAGTTCGGTTTGTCATATAAAATAATTTTCTCTGTTAATGACGACTAACCTAAATAAATTAAATAATCTGATTGACTAATTCCATTACATCTGCATAGTGCTCACCATATAAACGCTTCGTTTATCGGCTGTGTCAGTTACTCAAGCCAAAAACACAGATTGTCTGAATCAATAAATGTTCATCATTATCACTGTGTCAACAAAGCGACGCGCATACTTGTACAAGTTGGGCTGATAGCATCTTCATGATAGCATATTTTGCCACAAGGAGTAATAATAATTACCTCTGACTAATGGACAGATTACAGCGGCCATTAAGAAAACCTAACCTAACAAGGTACGTACCTAATAGACTCATTTATTAAACTTTGCCTTCTAATCATTATTTCCCTGAGATTGTCATAATATTCCATTTTGTCAAAGACACAATTAAAAAAAGATTTATTGTCCTGTAGTAAATATTTTAAAAAATTGCCGCATATTATTGGTAACAACCTCTAAATTGGCAACTCTCTAAATCATAAAACGCCCATGAAGTTCGTAAGACACGTGCGTGGTAGTTTTTTGTCGTTTGCTATGATTTTTATTTTATATAAAAAATAAGGTAGGTACCATAAAAATAATGTGTATGTTTTGTTTCGTCGATATTAAATGTTTTCATCAAAAAATTTGGTGTCTTTTTATCATCAAGATTAATTTGACATTTTCTCCCCAGCTCAGATGGTTAGTTACGCCCATGCGCACGATGGTATTCATTCTCATGAAATATAAAAATACAAGTACGTGGGACTAATTTTTAAAAAAATATAAAAATAATAAATTCAGGTTTTTTAAAAAAAGTTACAGAATATTTATTTGGTCGAGAGCTAAATGCATGATTTTGAATTTTAAACGGGCATATATTCGAAAGGCTGATATAATGTTTTTTTTTTTGTCTTCGTATAACTTATATCGTTTTAAACTAAATTTATATGAAATTTAAAGTGCAAATACCATTTTCTGTTTAAATCATAACCGTAGATCATTTATAAACAGATAATTATATAATAAATCTTTATATGTTTGCCTTCTATTGGCTAACTCCAAAGCATTTTCTTAGTTATTATCATTTTAGTGTTAATTATTACGAGATAAAAAATGTTTTTGAATGGATACTTTGTTAAAGGACATACCTGTAAATTTAACAAAAGAATGTTGGTTATAAACTACTTGAACTTAAAACACACTCTCTCTTTTTCACGCATGCGACATACATAATAATTAATTATAACTACATATTCCATTGCGCTTATACACACGATACGAGCGAGTTCTGATTAACTATTCAAAATTAAATGGAGGTGCGTGTATCATTTATTTATTTTTATTGAAAAATTCAACGGTAATCATTTTATTAATTACAAACATATCTTATTATATAGCATATAAACTCAATCATGAATTTTTGATCTTTTAAGTGGGAATATTGAGAACCCGTGTAACCTGGAGTTTTTGGAATTTAATCCACATAAATAATCTAATAATGTTTTTTAATTAGACCACTATCACCCATTGCCGGAGTTCATGCATATTGGCTTTTCAAATAATTATCAGTGACGCAATTATAAATCAAAAATAAAGTGAGAAATTCTTTAACATTTTATTTTTATGTTTAATTGTGTAATGATATTTTAATAGTTAACTTTCTCAAAATAACATTACATGTAATGTCTTTTACAATTATTTTAAATATTTCTTGGTCAATAACATGTCACGTTCCCTTAATTGTATCTTTCGAAAAACTGAAAGATTGGTATCATTTATAGTAGTTTCGTTTTCTTATTAATTCGTATAAATATTTATTCTTTATTGAGCGTACAGCGGTCAAAACTAATTCGCAGTTTCCTCGTTCAGTTTTAATCCCATAGTAATGAGACATAAATATGTATTTTATTATCTCAAATAAAAACAAAGCATAATGTGCGTATGCAATAAGTGAGGCGGGACGGAAATTATATTTCTATGGAAGTATACACAATATTAAAAATGTATTTTAAAAATTCCAGATAGATCCCTGCGTCCCGGGTAAATTCCTGCCGAGACAAAAAAATATATATATACTAAAAAATAATAAAACACGAGTTTTTCACTGTCACTCTCATTGTAAAGGATAACAAAATAAATAACAAGGTAACTTCAAGCAAGATTTTTTCCCCGAGACCCGAGATTTCTTCCAGATCCACCCCTGCCTGCCGCGCTTAGTTGAACCTCAGCATTCGGCTGTGTCCAACTGCCTTATTTTTGCTATGTATAATTTGAAGTGATGTATTATAATTTGAAGTGGTTGCAGTTACAACATTATTTAGTATTTACTAAACAATCATATTACCCAGATAGCGAGTGCTATCTCGCTGGCATTCCTATGCAAAATGTCGCTTTATGCTATATACAGGTGTTTGGTATGTCGACACAAACCTTTTAGAAACTTCTAGAAAAAGTCATTTAAAACATATTTAGTCACGCTTACCGTAGTAATTTATTATTACGTATGTATATGCTGTTTTTTTATTATGTATGTGTATGTATATGTTTTAATTCAATTATTGTATTTTTTCTTTGTTTCATTTAATTGGTTTACTAACATGGGTATATCCTATTGGTTAGTGCAACTGAACTTTAGGATACAAATACATTTGTATAAGCATTATTTAGAATAAAGGAAGGATTACTTGGGATTGGTGACAGGGCGCAGTGTTTTAATTTAATTAATGTGTCGCGAAAAGTGTTATCATAGTGTAGTCATAAGAACTATGTGACATTATGTTGAGAAGTTTAATTGTTTAATTTGTATGTTAAGAAACCTACGGAAAAGGCACCAGCCTTCGTGGGGTTGTTTAAAAAAACTTATGGTTTAGGCGATATAAGTTCTAAACGTCTTCTAACTTCTAGTAATGTGTTTTATAACCTGCCGCCGATATGCTAATCTGTTTGCAATTTTGATAATTTGCTAGGTACCTGGCTGTGATTTGTACTGTTAAGTTTTTTTAAAGTATGGGTTCAGAATGCGCCATGAGAGAAAGCATCCGACTGAGTGCCGCAGCATCGTTTGCATATTAGGACTATTCAACTAGAATGAAATTTACACCCGATTTTTATCTGAGCAATAATTGTTTGCGTAAAAAATGGCGCGCGCTGCGAGCTGAGCCGAGATTTCAATCTTCGACAGAGGCTGGGTGAAAGTCACCGACGTAGATTTCGATTGATTGGCCTGGCGATTTAGAACTTAAGATTCATTCGGTGATTTACGGCACTTAGCCATATTTATTGAGCACTTTTTTAAAGTTTATATCTGTATTATCCACCGCAGTGATTTTCTATCTGTGAATACCTTAAAATCAAGATGATCGAACTGCGCACTAATGAACAAACCTTCACTTATACAGCATAAATACGATGAACAATAAAATGAAAAAAAAAAAAACAAATATATTTAATAGTTAGATATACAAAGTTACACTAGTTTTAGTAGCATTCATATATGTAGATTTATACAGATGTCCCAAGACCAATCCGGAAGGTGTTGCGTAACCTATTATGAGTAAGAATTACGAAAAAAATCACACCTTAATTTATTATATTTTTAACAGATGGTATTAATTCGGTCAGAGCTCGAATTCCAATGCCGCGCCGATCGATAATGTCCTTGACACCGTTACGGCGCACGGCGACAGCTTAACGCTCACAACAAAGACATTATTCAATTATCCCTTTACTATTTTCGCGTAATGTTTACATTTTTTTTCTCGGAAACCATGATGAATTTTGATAGTTTCTTAACAAATAACGCTAGAAATCGCAGGATTTTTTTATCGGGAATGATCTTAGGACACGGTATACACATGCTATACGTACACACACACACACACATTTCCATGCCACAAATAGAGGTACCACACACTATACTCGTACATATACTTCATATTCACACCACACACTCGACGCACATTACACATTGTTTTATTTTTTTTTATTGAGAAATCAAGTTGGCCGATAAGTACAAGTCTATAACCTTCCTAACTAGGTAAGAGTTACCTGTTCTAAGGAAGGTTATATATGAAGTGTTACAGTGCATACAATAGACCAGCGCAAAACCCTGAGAAAATATAAAAAATATAAATAATTACCTAAGGCACACACACACACACATGAATACAATTTAAGTGTCTACTCAATAACACTTAATATATGAAAAAATAAAATGAAACAATGAAACAATATAAAAAAAATAACAAATAAATATACAAATAAATATTCAATATAAAAATAGTGTTATACTACATATAACATAGAAACATATCTTACATATAGTGAAGAAGTTATATATTTATATATATATATATACATTGGGCATAAACATATTGGTATGACTTATCTAGGTAAGCATATATATTCTTTTTTTTTTAAACATTCTAGGTAACTAAAATAATGCACAGATATTTTTTACTTAGTAGCTATAACTCGCTTAAATTACAGTATTATTAAATTTTATGTAGCATCTATTTCTGAAATTAACTTCTCAGTAGCATTAATTTGATGTTTTCAACTATATTTATATTTATACATGTTTCTGGCCATATAAATGTAGTACTAGAAAAGGATTTTATTATATCGTTGTTATATATATTAATAAATAAATAAGTTGGCAATACGTTCAGCGAAGCGACCCAACCCATTTAAAAAGCCCGAAAACAGAAGCAAACGTTAAAAATAGAAAATGTTTAAATAAAACAATTAGCAAAGTGCAATTAACGACTTATCTTTAATGACCAATTAAACTTAAAATATCGATAATATAAAAATCCATTTACCCGAAACGCAGCGATTAATAATTGAGCTCCGAAGATAACATCGATTTTGAATCACTTGACGGAAAAACCACGGAAGTAAAAGTGAACCTGTTAATTGAGATTGATAATTTTTTTAATGCTAATTGTTTTTAAAATCGGCCTACTTTGTTTATTTACCAAATGAACTTCATAAACTAGCAGATTTTTATCTATATAATTAGATATTATATTTTTAACCGTTTCGAATGACTAATAAAAACATGATTAAGCTAAACCGTCGCTTGTATGCATTATGAGCATAGTAAACTCACAAATCTTGTAGAATGATTGAAATTAGACTTTCATTTAAAATTTAGACTTTAGCAGTTATCACATAATTTGCACAGAAAGACTTAATCCAAAACATGCTCATTGACTACGCAAATAGCAAATATTACTACTGAGTTCCTAATAGGCAGCGGCGTGCCCTGAATTTGACAGTAGGCAGGCAGGGTGAGTTATATGTATTAAATTAGCGGTTTTTTTCGTTAAAAACCGTCCGACTTTTCCGACTTCTATGAAAATATTACCAGGAGTCACCGTCGAGTTATTGACGTATTCAGTTTTAATAGACAAGGCATGGCCCTTCTGAAAGTGACGCAAAATGAAAAGCTAATATTTGGCATATGTTAACAAAGTCATCCCGCAGTTCAAGATCTATTTCGAAAGTTATCGGATTGTGTGGCGTTTCAAAAAGATAACTTTTCTCTCCTATTCAGGATTTCCTTACAATATTCCCGATAAAAAATCCAGTTAAATGGCCCTGAGATTTCAATTATTGTTTGTAAAGACGACATATCAAAGTTTGTCGTGATTTCGGAAAAAAAATAATACACCGGGTCATTGTCCGCGCTCCGACAAGGCTACGAACATCCATCGCGTGTCGCCAAAGGTAATTCACACCGGCGCTTCAGTAGAAATAATAAAATTGGGAATTAATTATTTTTGCATTTTTTTAAAATAATTTCTTACTCGTAATAGGGAACATAAACACACTCTATCTACAAATAAAAGCGTTATGCATTACGCTCTGTCGGCTAATGCCAAGGCGACCATAGTACTCTTTAGATCCAAAATGCCATTCTGAGAAGAAGCGTGCTTATGTATAAATGTTGCAACGTCTAACGGTCGCGGATTTCAATGTGTTCTGCGACGAGGAAGGCTAAAGTTGGGACTTGAGAATACTCCAATACCCATTAGGCATTTTTTAGAGTTGTGGTAAATCGGGATTGGGTCGTCAATCTATTGAAATCTAAGAGTTCTTCAACGCGAGTGATTTTAAAAAATCTCATTATATTTATCCCCAAAAATATTCGGGACAAAACAAGTTGGTCTAGCCTGGAATAATTCTGCAATAGCTGCCTATAACGTCGTCTAAATTATAAACAATGGTATAAAGTATATGTCACTATGACAAGTTTATAAATAAACTAATATATATAATCAAGTGCTCGAATGCGTGGACAAAATCTCGTGTCTGTGCTGTTGACCATTGAGGAGTTCCATCGGCTGAAGCCATTCCTGGGTGTAGAATCTACTCTACCAACTTGTCGAATTTCAACTCCGTAGGATAAAAGGGAGCAGTTCTAATTCAGTTTGTGAGATTTGACCTAAACCGACATATAAACATTGCCAGCTAAATAAAACCTTCTAAAAATAATATTTTTGAAATTTTTACATTTTTTTTTTATTTAATAATGCCATAACCTAGGTCATATACTATTATTTATGGCCCTACTCGACTAAGCTGAATTTACTTGTGCTAATCTGAAGAGGGACGATAATGATGGCATGACTATTCGAACCACGACATACAACTAAACTACCACGATCAAAAATACCGTTTTAAAATACTTTAAAACTTTGTGAATGCATATGATTTCGTCACCTCCTTCTCTTTTCAATATCTGAAAATGTATTTAATATAGTTTTAGTATTGTCTATGACACTTTGAAAGACTTAGCGGCCACTAACTCGATTATGCATAAGGCTGTAGACATGAACGGCCATATGCATAAACGCGTCATGCATGCGCTGTCACATTAGCAGCGAACTCAAGCGCCTGTGCGTACGAAGGCCGTATATATTAAAAAAATGCTGAAAACAAAAAAAACGAACGACTTGAAACGATTAACATACATATTTTTAAAATAGTTACTTAACCGATAGTGTTATTATATTTCTTTTTGACGTAGAGGGTATAAAAAATATATAAATGCTGAACATTTATATATTTTTTTCGCCTTATTTCAGTTATGTGACATTCCTTTCTAGACATAATATTTTGTTTATGACACCTTTAAAAAATGCCATAAATAACAGAATTTTATTATTTAATACACGGACAACTGCGGAACGAAAATCAGATAATACTACGTTATTCATTATTATTTATTAATTATTAGTAATAATTATTGTGTACACAATAATTTTAAGATAATATTCGTATACGCATATAGAATAGTCTTCTTTAGAGTATATTTAAGATTATTAAACGTCACTCGAATATACACTTTTCATTGTTTTAGAATAACGATATGGATAAGGAACGTAGGGTATTTTTTAAATCAAAATTAGTAAAATCAAAAAATTAACCTTTTAATGTTACATGTTAATTGCCTAAATTAATTAAGTGTACATAACAAAGTTATTATAATTTTATAAAAATTATAAATAATAAATAACTCATAAATAATAGACCACCTTAAATGGCTTATAGGTTAATTATTAAACAACAAAACGCAGCGACTTACCTTCTAACAACAACAAACAATCAGTTGTGCAAACGAGATCCAAGTTCAAACTTTCCAACGACAATATTCCCAGCAACCTTCTAAATTCGAAAAAAAAACAAATCACAGATTTCGTATTTCGAATAACGCGCGGCGTTCGGCGCGCAACTGCCAGCGCCGCAGCCGACCGACCAGCGACAAGCGAGAACAAAAACTGTCAACCGACGCGAGAGAGCGAGCGAACGACACGCGCTCTCTTTCTATCGCACGTGCGCCTGTGTGTGTCGGTGAACTGCGTTCATTGCCTTGATCGTGCGCAGGGCTGCCAACATAAATATAAAAAAAAACGAATTGCGACAAACCATACGTTGCTCGAAAAATAACGAAGGTGTTATCTAAAAATACAAGGCACACTGGTCTTATTTGTTTATTTATTAACAGGTAAGCATACAGCGTAATAATAATATATACATTTTTCAAAAGGTTAATAATAAAGCCAATTAAAGCTTACGCCTATGTACAAAAATATTTAAAACTTTGCTGTGAGTTTAACGCTATTTTAGAATATGCATGTGGGATGTGTACGGTGTAAAAGTGCCTGTGAGGGTGTGTGGTTGTTGCGTGAGGGTGTGTAGTTGTGGGTGTGTGGTGGTCTTGTAATTATAATCCGACTATTTATATAGTTTTCTAGTTCCGTTAATAATCTCCTAATTTAAACATCGCTTGTGCTAGCATGCAGCCGAATGAGCGATATGTGAACTACGGCACTTTATGCGGGGTGATTCTAATGCGGGGTGATAATTGGGTCGTATAGTTAGTCGACACTTTTTAGCTTAACTTTGTACTAACGCAACTATGCATTAGACCTTATCTCTTATAGGAAAAACCAAATTAACCACATTTCGCGTTGACATCTTAGTTTTCAAAAGTGACCCAATCAGCCTCATCAGCATTCTTATTAAAGTTTAGGAACGATTTATTGCAACCTTTGAAAAATAACTATTTTTTCTTCTTGTTCGTAGCTTGTTTGATTTGTGTAATTTTTTTTCATTATTATTATTAAAAACACGCGTATTTTTTGCCAACCCTATTACCCCTCAGTCTTATGTTATCAATGCTATATCCTGTGCGTTTTCAATCCCAATAGGGCTTTAATGTAATCTAAATCATTTGTAGGTACCATAAGTTAAAAACGGCACCCCTTCCCCCCCCCCCCCTCCCAAACGTTCATGATTTGAGTATTTTTTTTGCAATAGTCGAGGGATGAGGGTACATATACAGGTACTCGCGCCGCTGTTGACGCGTGGCGCCGCGACTTTCTTGCGTTCCCGACACGGCTTTCCTCGCTCATAAGGAGTTTCCCGGGTAGCACTGGATCGCTGGTGAGACGGTCTTTCTAACCATATACGATTTCTATATATTCAATTGGTTTTTTGACCAGTAGGTATATATTGTATTGTTGATATTTAACTTCAACTCGTATATACTGCTCTAAATATGTCAATTATCATCAAAATGATCGTCGTAGTCGAGTCAAAAGTTATATGCGCAGAATGACAGAAGTTTCCATAATTATTACCATTCATACGGCAAATGCCGTAAAATACAGTGATTCAATTAATTTTAATTAGATATTAAGGCAGAATTATCATTGCCGTATCAAAATACGGCAATTAATTACAACACACAAGTTTAATGTTTTCTAAACAAATAGCTCGATATACGGCAGTTGTGAGTCTTTTTTTATAATAAATAAGGCAATGTTACCACTTTAGATACGGCAGTTAAGTTCCTGATGGTGACATCACTGATATGGGGGAAAACAAACCCCTAATGAAGGCGTGCCCCCCTCCGGCTATCGCGTGGTATAATTATTATTTTTTTATATATAAACAATAGTTTTTGAGCTGCGATACGATTTCATGTTATTTTACCAACACCAATCTTATAGACGCACCTATTTGCGTCAACAAAGGTCATTTCCTTAGAATTCTTCAGGATCACGTCTTCCTGTCAAAGCGTCATTCATTGACGTCACAAAGTTATTAATATTATTATATTCGGATCATTTAAAAACAATTTAAGTAAAAATAACTCGATATTGTCTTATCGGGTCTTATCGTATTTATACAGGTCGTAAAAAAGACTCGAGCCAAAAACTGCTTTTGTTTTTAGCTGTATAGTTACTGCATAATTACAACCACAGACTAATATTACAACCGTACCTATCATGAGAACATTGGAACATATATTGGAATAGACTGATAAAAGATTCGGTTGATAAACCTGAACTTATGAAAATCATTCTTCAGATCAATTTTTCGGACATTTTTGAAGATTTCAGTACAGTTAATTGAAACAATAAAAACATTCGCACTTCAGGTAGGTTTTTGATAAAACATCTATTGTGATAAAACCCAAAAACGTATCGACCTGTATGGTTCAATAAAATAAATTTGAAACTTTGAATATTTTCGATAGCATAGTTTATTTTCTTTATAGCTATTCAATCATTTTTAGTTTCAGTTTATGCTGTTTATTTATTAATCGTTATATTTAACGATTTTATGTCGTTATATTCGCAGAATTATAACAATACATAATATCGGTAATGGAGGGTTAATCGTTTAATCGTTTTGGACGACATACGGTAAGCGTAATTAGTATTTAAATTAATCATTACGATATTATTTTGTAACAATAAATAATTTGATGCGTCTCAACGTAACAGTGGTTGGTTTTTGTCTTATGTTAACAAAATTCAATATTGTTTTTATTGTATAAAATGGTCAAGATTATTCTGTGTTACCATAATAATAAACGAAAATACAAGATTATTACTCGAACGCCCGGCTGCCTGGTATAAATACTCAAGTACTATTCGGTTAACTATACTTTGGTCGAATATTTTATAAAGCGATACAGTAGTGCCAAATGTAATGTTAAAAATTCATGTCTAATCCGAAAGATTTGACGCCTAATTTAAATATTTTAATTTATTTTATTTTTCATATAAATAAAAGCCGTTATGTTTTTAAATATAACTCTATACCTGTGACTTTAGCTAATACCCTTAAAACAAATCTTAACAAATACCCTCATTTACAATCGATCAGATTTCGCAATAGTTCTCGTCGCAGACTTTAGTTTTGACGGGTGCATTCCCCGAAAACGGTAGGGAACGCTTTATTTTCCCGTCACATAATATTATTTATTTCACACCCTGTATATAGAGCAACTATCGAAAGACAGGCCTTCACATTAGATCACATCCCGCCAAATGCGCGTCAGCCGCGGGCCGACCTTAATCTTAATGGATGTGGTTATCGCAGTTATCGGGCCACAGAAGTTGTAACCAATTACAAAAATAGCGTTGTAAACAATCATGCAATGTTGTTGTAATATTTCCAAAGCTCGAACGCCGGTCGACGCAAGTGCTTGAAGTTCAACCGAGGAGTACTTAAGACAAGGAAAACTCTTTAGGTAATCGGATGTTATTTTTTTTTTTTTTTTTAATGTCCAACCACGAGTCATGAAGCAAGCAACTCTCATTGCCATCACAGTTACTAGCTTTTTAAACAAATGATGCATAAAAATAAAACACATTAAGTATTGTTCTTATTGTTAAGTATATTATTTATTTATTTTTGTTTTTACATATTTCTTAGACAATGAATAACATAACCATACCTAACTGGACATTGCCCGTACTAAGGTAGGCTAATTTTAATAGTTATTTAATAGATTGATTGATGAAAAGATCAATATTGACCAGAGTCTCAGTGTCCTTTCTACCAAGATCAATTAACCAGTTAGTCAGTGTCTTTTTATTAATTGCATAATATATATAATAATGCACAAATTACCAACATTAATAGTGCCAATAGAAACATCCAAGGACTACTTGCGTTTGTTTTTTAACTTTCTTAACCTTAAGATCTTAACTTTTAATTCTCAAATTCACTAAAACCTATTATAATACACTTTTCGAGATATTTTTATTGAAATCCTCTTAGCCCAGCGTCGTTCCATCGTTTGTAGTTTAAATGATTTTTTTCACGCCTTACTAAGGCAATTTTTATTCGTGAATTTCTTAGTAGAAAGTGATAAAAACCAGCGCTCAATAAAGAACTATGACACTTGACTATTGGCTTTATGGTCATTTGCTACGGGGCCAAGTGTATGAAGCAAACACTCCATATGGCTAGGAAGAAATTCGGTATCGGAGCATTGATTTTGACCCCTGGCATCAATAATAGATTTTACATTCGGTGTCAGCAAACTAGTTTAGATTTATCAACCTGTCATGGTGCACTCGTGTCATCCCCAATTTTGGGTTGATTTTCCCTTAATACATCATCGGTCCAACCGCCCTTTTTCATCATTCGGTTGACTTGTGTTGTCGGGAAGGCGCTATTGGGCACAGTTCCGACTGCCTTATTGTTGTTTTCATAATGCGAGGCCGTTCATTACAGGCAAACAACATCTCGCAAGTCTGTAATGGAATTAATGTTTTTTTTTTTTTGTTTAAGTCTTATTACTTAACTAAGTCGACAGTGTTGAGAAAACCGCCGTTAAATATTGACCCACTAGGAATTCGAACTCGGAAGCAGGCGCTTATACCACTGCGCCACCAGGCCGTTTAGTTACAAGTTTGTATTGCCCGAGAATTTAGATGAAACTGACATTTTCCTCTTCTGGTGTCAAAGTACTCGACTAGCCTACTAGGCTACTATTTACGAAATATAGTTTAGCATGCTATATGTAATTAGCATCTTACATTATATTTATTGGAGAGCCAATTTCTAACTTACATACATTGGCCAATAAATAGACAGGCAACACAAGAAACACAAAAAAAGATATTTTATATAGATATTTTCTATACTATTATTTTATAAAAATATTCCTGTAATTGTATCTTAAGTTATATCTACAGTTATTTAGTTTTAAGCCCATTTAGGATCTGTAAAAACAATATGAGATTCATGTCTTAGCACTATTCGGTGAGCTCGATTGGATTGTTGTAGCATATCTATCTCTTTCATTCACAGCCGACGCGTATTTAGGAAAAGAGAGACGGCGCGTAGATGCCAACCAGGCTAAGCAAGCGCGTTGCGCTAGGGAGGTTTACAATACGATAATCATTGTTAATAATCTACGATTTTCTAACCGTCAGCTTAGATTCATTGGTTTCTTTATTTCCAATGAATTATTCCTGAGATTTTAGGAGAAGTAAACCCTACGCTTATAACCAAATATTCCCATACACAATTTACGAACTCTGTCATGATTACTTCTTAAATCATGAAAGTTGTTTTCCGTTATTTATTTTTTTTGGTTCCCGTTTTGTATGATCACAAGAAAAAATATATAATTTCATAGAATGCTTCAGATTATTTGCGTTTACCAAGCCAAGCAAACTGGTCAAGGAAAACATGGAAGAACCTATTAACAACATGCAGTTTTGATGTTTTAAAGTCACTGTAAGGCTTTTTTTCAGAAGGAAGCTTTGAATTTTACGACAGATTGCCACAAAATGAAACAAAATTGAAAGAACAATATTATAATAAGATTTAAACACAATTTATGATATGAAAAATAGAATTTAGGTTAAACAAACTCTAGTATTGGCTTAAAAATCAATAGTTCAACTTCAACCTACCCTTGGATTTTGCGCTGCCGAACTAACAATAAAAAAATTGACAAGTATGCATGATTTGATGAAATATCGCCGGAAATAACTTTAAAAATTATATATATATAATAATAATGAATGAATTATTGTATTTATTCAAGCAAAATTATCAACAATAAAATAATAAAATTGTTGTGTTCTTGACTGAATGAACAAGTTATCGTACTCAGATAGGCTAATGGAACAGATATGTTAATTATTGTCACTTTTGAATGTGTAGGTACTAGAGTATTGATAAAATAATATATTAGAATTTTAATGAAATTTTAGATTATTGTAGTAATTATAAAATATACATTTATTATTATTATTTGCTCCATTATTTGATAGTGATACAACAAATCAAATAATTCAGAAGGTACCGACTTAAATATTTTAGAAAATAAATGTAACATAATTTCAAAATATTTTATTGTATTTTTATTCTAAATTGTAGGTGTCATTAAACGGGAATATAATTATTAATACTTACTTTCCTTCCTAATAGTACTTACTTTCCAATATGTTACAGCCTGATTTTTAATGGCGTATTTTCTGGGGGGGTTACTTAGTTTCTTTTGTGTATCATTTACGTATTAAATTTGTTGTCCACTTTTATTTAGTCTTAAATATTTTATATAAGTACTATTATTAATACGAGTAAATACATAAATATTTATAGGTACATAACAGAATGAATAAAACCCGGCAGATGGAAAGTAAGTATATTTTAAAGTAAAAAAAAGTATAAAAACAAAGACATTAATAGCGTCTAAAACCGATGAAAGATTTCTTTAATGAATACATCCCTAGGCGCAAGTATCATGGCGGTCACGACCGCTCGCCCCTTCCTCTTTCCCCCCGCGAACACAAACGCCTCAGCGTGGTCAAAGTGCTGACAGTACGCGTATTATAGCAGGCGAGCTGCTACTCGCTGCGTGACTTCGCGTATTGCTATAAATAGTTGAACGAAAAATAGTTAATCGGTTCACTTTTTATCTAAATACAATTCATAATACCTACTATTATTTCGTGATAGTGGCGTTTACTTACTGATTGCGGGCAGCCACGCCGCTATTTGGAAACATTTACATACTAGTGTATTGCTATTTTGAGGCAATACTTTCTACTAAGATACCTATGATTTATGTGTTTTAAATAGCTCAGGATTATTTCTGTGATCGTTTCTTAAGTGCCTACCTAAGCATTTAAAGATGTCCGGAACAAGGAATAGTAACGCTTTACTTTGGAACTATTTTGAGAAATCTGCTGATAAACGAGCATTTTGTAACTTTTGTAATAAATCTTTATCTTACAAATCTTCAATCACCAATTTAAAAGCGCACTTGCAGCAGAAACATATTTCCGTGTATAATACCTTTAAGAGTGAGACTAAACATGTTGCACAAAGCACAGAAAACGAGCATGTCGATCGCAAACCTGTCATGGCACCTCCCAGTGGTTCGCTCACTCCCAGAAGCGATAGTGACATGGAGGCGGATAATGATCAACCAACAACCAAAAGCGCACGCTATAGTGATGAGCCCATTTCGCTTTGGATGTATTTTGAGAAATCTGCTGGCAAACGGGGCGTTTGCAATATTTGTAAGAAGTCTCTGTCGTACAAGTCTTCAATCACCAACTTAAAATCGCATTTGAAATATAAACATATTTCACTGTACAATACTATAATAAATGAGAAAAATATTACAAAAAACGATGAAAAGGGAAATTATGAGCATGCTAAACCTAAGACCCGCTGTGGTTCAGTACCTGATGTGGACGTGCACCACCAACCAACAAGGAGCGGCGCATCTTTTTTAAACGTTATTACTTCTACTGAACTTCTGGCGAAAAAGCAAGGACTTATGACACCTTTTTTCACTAAAAAATCTAAAACAGACGAAAAAAAGTGTATTGACTCGTGCTTGGTAGAGTTTATTTCCAAAGATTTCCAACCCTTTAGCGTAGTAGAAAATGCCGGATTTAAGAAGTTTGTGCATGCTTTGAACCCTGGTTATGAACTACCTAATAGGAAAATTATTTCCTCTCAAATGGTTCCTACGCTCTACCAAGAATATTTACAGCCTAATATGGCTCTGGTTAAAGAGCAGGCGAAAAGCATTTGCCTAACGGTAGATTGCTGGACTTCACGAATAATGGAGCAATATTTGGCAGTATCAGCTCATTTCATTAACGAAAACTTTGAACTTAAGACAATTCTGCTGCAGTGCAATCTATTTGAAGGTTCAGCCCCTACTCTATCGCAGCAGCTGCGAAATATAACCGATAACTGGGAAATAAGTGAAAGAGTCAATTTCATAGTTTCAGACGACGCGCTAAAGATGGAAAGTGCAGTGGCATATTTAGGATGGGACCATTTCGGCTGCTATGCCCAAAAACTTAATTTAGTAGTACTAAATTCACTTAAGTTGATGGAATTAACGATTTCTAAAGTTCATAAAACAGTCACACATTTTAAAAACAATGCCGATGCAAGAGAGCTCTTGTTAAATTATCAAACTGTGTCCCAAAATGTTACTCAGCCTAAAAGCTTATTAAAATGTGTTACAACAAGATGGAATTCGACGTATTATATGTTGCAGCGTTTTTTCTCGTTGCAAGAAGCTTTGGAGGTCGTAATTCCAAACTTGGTTGTGGACCTTCCAATTATTCTACGACACGAATGGGAAGCCATTGAACAGTTATGTAAAGTTCTAAAAGCGTTTGAAGATGTCACAGCCACAATATGCGCTGAGAAATACTTAACCGCGAGTATGGCTCTGGTTCTAACATCGGGCTTAATAACTGTTTGCGGCAAGTTATTTGCTCAAAATTTCACTTCTATGGTCAAAGACGTGATCAAAAAATTAAAATCTGAATTGGACGAAAGATTCAAAAACATTGAGTACGAAAAACATATTGCACTGAGTACATTATTGGATCCGCGTTTTAAAGAACATGGTTTTAAAGACAAATTGGCTGTGGAACAAATAAAATTATATATTATAGATATGATGACAGAGATGAATTCATCCCAAGAAGACCCATTAGATATTTTGTCTGAATCATCGGAATCCGAAAAGGAACCATTTTCCATATGGAGTGAATTTGACATGACCATCAAAATAAACCAAGCCGCAAAACCGGCAAGTACCAAAGCTGCCGAAGAGCTTGAGATGTACCTCAAAGAAGAGATGATACCGAGAAAACAAAGTCCTTTGATATGGTGGCGTGGCCATAAAAATATCTATCCCACTTTGTCAGAAATCTTTTTGAAAAATTGCAATATTGTGGTCACATCCGTACCATGTGAACAATTTTTTTCCAAGGCGGGTTACATTGTTAGTGACAGAAGAAGTCGGATCACCTCATCAAAAGTCTCTCAATTAATGTTTATTAATGCTAATTCCGAATAGTGCAAATTTCCAATCGTTGATCAATATTTGAATAATTTCAATGATATTGTCGCATGTGCGTACCTTTAGGCAGCCCCTCATCTGTAAGTTTTTAACAACGATCTTTTAAAACATGTAGATACGGCAACTGAGGGTGAAAAACGCACCACGCCCAAGTACGCCACTTTGTTTCGAGTACACTCCTCGCGTCACACGTCTCGCTTGCTCGCATACGTCATCGCAATAAGTTTAAGATCGTAATAGATCCAAAGTTCAATTCCGGGTGCTTAGTGTTTTTTATTCGGGATCATTTCGATTTTTCATTTAGCAGATTTAAATTGTAGCATTTACTAAATGAAATATTATTTATTTCACTGGATGCTAAAAATAGTTCACCGCGAAATAGTGAATCTAATTATTATATTGTAAGGAATGTCAAATATTATAACATGCTATAAATAATATAACACAATATGACTATTTTAATACTGCAATATTTTCGAACTTCCGCGCTTAGGTGTGTGAAGTTGACGGCACATTTCACTCTGATGACTTCTATCGCAATTTCATTATTTTGTCGTTAGTTCGCACCTACTACTACGGCGCACAATTTGAAAACCGAAAAAGATGTAGAAGGTATGAACTAACGACGAAATTGAAAATGCATGACGAGGCATATAGAATTTGAATTAATATTCAGGAATGTGTGCCATTCTGTGAAGCTGACGGCTGCCTTCAACTTCACAGACCTCCCGCGCTTGGTTATTTTACGATTAATACTATAATGTAGTCGTAAAACCTGTTTACCTTTTACAGAAAATTGTCAGAAAAGAAATTACGATCTAAGTAACAAACGAGTAGAATTTATTAAATTTTCTTTCAAATTTGTCTTCTTTTATTTTGTTGCCATACACCCATAAGTTTTTTTTTTCATAACATTTGCTACTTCGAATCTATTGTATCCCACACAACAGGTCGAAAATTGAAATTTAGTTATCCCTGTATTCCATTCTTGGGTCGTTCGGAACGCTCAACTGTCAAATCTTACAATTTCTTAATACGAATATTGCATGATGAAGTAAAGGAGCGTTTCGTCTGCGATCTATGGTCCAAGACACAAGAAATAGACGCCCTCAGGTGCGGCGCTAGGCCACCGCTGATGCGACGTCGCACCTGTGAGAGAGATATAAATGGAATATTTAGAGAATAATGTGGGTACATATCGAATTGGTGACCTCCTTTTTTTTTAAATATGATAAAAGGCTCCAATTGTTAGAGTGAAGAAAAGAAAAAAAATATACTGAAATAAATTATTTTGTAATTAGTTTAAAGGAGAAAATAAGCTTATTTCAATTGAAAATACATTTTAGTATCGGAGGAACATTTTAACCCATCTGTAACAAAAATTGATGCCTTCTCTAATTGTGCAAACGCCAAAATGCCATTCAAACATAGTTCAAAACACAAACGCATCCTGCAAGTTTTGTACTAAACGATGCGTTTGGTAGCCTTCCAAATGGCGGTGAAATGGCCCAACTCAACTCAAGCTAAGCGCTGCGAGCGAGTGCGAAACGTCACAGCCATCTGACAGTAGGTGCGAGTACGACCCACAGGCCTCAACTTGACGTCCCTTCCCCACGTGCGGTCCCATGTGAAAATCAGTGTAACCATCTTTTTGTTTTGGTTAATCTTTGCTGTAAAAAATGTTTTGATAGTAAAGGTTTTTGTTTTGCGATAAATGCAACCGTAATCGCTGACTGCACTGCATAAAGCATTCTGTGTGTTTCTCACTCGGGGCGTAATCAATTAGGTAACTTTTGTATTTTAACCCAATGGTTTCATAGGTGATCGATTTTCCGAATTAAACGCGTACTTCTGTTATTGAAATTGGAATCAAATTGAAACACGAACGGATAAATCAACAAACTCATAAATTTCGTATGAATGTAAATATTATTTCTCTAATCTGGCAACGTATTCAAATCGGCACTGCTTCGATGTGTTAGGTTATATCAGGATATTTTGATTATAATTTTGTTTATGTAATATGTCCCACGTTTTGCATAATTATGTTTACACTTCGAGCACTGGACAATTATGTATCCTAGTTAATTAAATATATTATCGTTCGTCGCTGGGGGGATTTCAAAGTGATAACTTTTTTATTCATTCTGTTATTTAGAAGCGTTAGTTAACCCTATGACCCCCGTCTTCTCATCGGGGTCGCTATATAAAGAGGTATTTCAACGATGATACACATTCGCAGATTGCTCAGTATTCCAACAACAGTCACCATGAGAAGTTATCCGATCGATTACTCTACATTCCCCGCCAGGTAATTTTGTACAATATAGGCCTGTTTACTTCGTAACTAACTGACCTATTTTATCTTAAGAACAGCTTTTGAGTAGTAATTTTAGTGAAGCAAGTCTCTAGTTTTTCCCAATTTTCCTTTCCTTTGCCCATTTTCCTCTCGAGACATTTCTGGCAGTATTGTGTTTGTAGCATTTGTTCTTACTAACTCATGCTTTTGTGTTCTGGCTCTAGATATAACACAGATTCTAGTTAGCATAGTTGCTCAACATCTGCAAGTTTTATAAGAATATAAATAACATTATTCTGTTTTAATTGTTCTGTTTTATTCTGTTGTACTTATTACAATTTTTCCTTTCACAGTAAAATGGCAAAAATCCTAGATGGGAAAGCTCTCGCTGCCCAGTTGAACAGCGAACTCCGGGATGAAGTCGAGGAATGGGTCAACCTCGGCCACAGGAGACCCAAATTAATATGCATTTTAGTGGGAGATGATCCGGCTAGCGCCACCTACGTCAAAAACAAAATACTAGCTGCCGAAAAGGTAGGTGCAATATATATATATTTTATATCATTCCTGAAAGTCCCAACTTTTTTTTAATTAGTCTTTCAAAATGAATTTCATCTTTCAACTAAAACTTTTTAACTAAAATCATTTCATACTCTGACAGCTGATAAATTTCTAAAAGTTTATTAACCATACATAATACCACTACTTGAATATAGCTATCAGGTTTGAAGTCCCTACTTGGCAAAAGACATTGATCTTTTTAAAAAAGTTTAGCAATGAGCTATGAAACTTTCTATAGGATTCTAAAACGACTAGAGTACTGAAATTGCCCACTCTTAAGGAACAACACGAATGTGGAGATCTTACAGAGACCTTAAAATACTAAAAGGATTTTATGACTGTCCGCGATGCTGTAAAATCTATAACTTTAACGAAAACTCTAATCTAAGAGGTTACGAAATGAAACTCCTGTACTAGATTTAAAACAATTCTAAAGATGCATTTCCTCTCCAATAGAGTCGTTGATGCTTTGAACAGTTCACCGTCTAATCTGATTAGTGCAGTATCATTGAATCACTTTAAGAACAGACTAGATGACTATTTAAAGACAAACAAACTAACGATATGAGCTTATCAGCTTTGATGCTCCTCGCTCATTAAAATATTCGGAAAAAGGGCAAATAATAATTGATGGTTTTACATAGCAACAACACTGCTGGGGTAACAATATTATAGAATCAGCGCAAATAATAAACAATATTAGTGGAAGCATATTTTTAAATCTAGTGGTTGCTACACTCTGATTATGAAGAAAAGGGCCTACTCGGAGTTCACTACTTCCATCTATAGTCTTAAGAAACTGCTATTAATGCATTAACCTGCTATATTTCCAATTATTCAACCTCAAGATGGAGATGTTTGTTACGTGTAAACGTAGCCAAGGATATTTTTTACCATCATTTCATATTCACAGACCAAACAACCTATATGAACAGTTTCGTCCACCTTTATTTAGGTCACGGCTTGTATTTTGACAGTCGCATTTAATATCAATTTCCAAGTTGGTCATATTTAAATATTATTTCATATTTCCCGAGCTAACAAGTTAAATATTATTTTTATATATAAAACTTAAGAGTACTTAATCCGGTGATTATCCATACAAACTTTATAGTGTTTAGTTGTGACTCTTATTTGTAGATTAGGAGAACTAGGCTTTGTCTAAATGTTGAGAGCTGCGAAAAGTATAGATAAAACTTTAGACATAAATATCTTATTGATTTTATACAAAAATCAAGAAAATAAAGCTACAGAAGGATAGTTGATTTTTAATGATTTTTAAAATGCTTTTTAGTTGACAGTGTATTTTTTTTACAAGCCGTCCGATGCGATAGATCGATTTAAGACCACACGCAAGACACGGAAGAGTGCCCTTAAAATAAACACTTTAATTTCAATAGATTAAAAAACATGATTCTTCGTAGTAAAGTTCATTGTACAAAACATTTTGTAGGTCGGCCTGGAAAGCAAGACACTAAACCTGGATGCGAGCACATCCGAGCATAACCTCCTGAACAGAATCGCGAGCTTGAATGCCGATCCGCAGGTCGACGGCATCCTGGTGCAGTTGCCCCTACCGACAAACATCAACGAGAGGACCGTTTGCAATGCAATCTCTCCTAGAAAGGATGTGGACGGCTTTCATGTCGAGAATGCCGGCCGCTTCTGTCTGGACATGGAAGCATTCCTTCCAGCGACTCCGCTTGGAGTAATAGAAATTATTAAAAGGTATAATTTTTCATAAATTGTTTGTGTAAAAAACGTGTGGATAATAGACAAAATCAAGAAAATCTGTAGCTTTTTTCATATTTTCACTAGTTCGATTTAAAAAAAAAAAATATGAAGGTAATCAGCATCTTAAAGTTTCACATTAGAACCTTTTTAGTACATCACTATCATATTAATTAATTCCACAATAATTCTAACACAAACATAATAATAAACTTTTTTTCAGGTATAAGATAGACACATTCGGACGAAATGCCGTTGTCATTGGCCGTTCGAAAAACGTAGGTATGCCCATTGCGATGTTGCTTCACACGGACGGAGGTCACGACAGTCACATAGGAATGGACGCAACCGTCACCATCTGCCACCGATACACTCCCAGAGACCAGCTGGCTTTACATTGTCGGAATGCTGATATCATAGTTTCCGCTACAGGTGAATATATTTGTGTAATAATAGGTACCTTTTAAACAACCTAGATATTTGAAACTCAGCAAAGGCGTAGTTAGGGTGACCGAAATATTAACTTTAAAAATACAAATACAGATATTAAACGTTTAGCAAATGCTATCTATCACTCAAGCCATTGGACATAGAAATCAAATGTCAAATCTTTATTGGCTAAAAAGTAATAATCACCTATATTACCTAATATAAAAAAAAAAATAATAAATTGGTTGTACTCTTGCGCCGCTTAGGTGCGACACGTTCACTCGGCTAATACATTTTTATTGCCGGACCAGTGCGCCACGGTCACCAGTGTGGTTTTAAAAATACATCCTTGAATATTACGCAGATTCAACAGCAAAGCATATTTATCACAAAAAACAAATGTACAGAGCTTTATTAATCGTTTCATAAATCTTGTTTAATGCATATTAAAATGTTGGACACAGGGAATTTGCAGAAACTAAAAATTTAAACTCGTCAAAAATGTAATTATGTTATTATTTCGAAGATAGTAACAACGGTTTCAACACAATTGCGTTTGGATGCTTTTAAGCGAGTTTGATAGATATCAAACATATATGCTAAAAATTCTTTTGTATGGTTCATGATTTTAAAATTTAACATAAAATGAAAAGGAATTGTCCAATTAATTGATATAAAAAAATAATTTAAAAACAATATATATTTTTATTAAGTCAAATATTTTAAAAAGAAGGTAATGAATATTAATATTCTGCATGACTAATGCCATCCTTTTAAGAAACTTCAGGTCATTACCTATCTTTGTGGTTATTTTTGCAGGTGTTGCGGGACTCATTACGGCTGATATGGTGAAACCTGGTGCGGCTGTCTTAGATGTGGGCATCACGAGAGTCACCAACGAAATCACTGGCAAGACCAAACTGGTCGGCGATGTTGATTTTGAAGGTAGTCTGAATCTTTGTTTTTGTTATTATTAGTTTTAATTCCATGTGTGGACATAGGCCTTCCTCAACTGATCCCATTTCTTGTGGTCTGGCACCTTCCTTCCTTCCATTGAATAGGTATATCCTATTATAAAATATATATTGTTTATGGTGGCTTTCTATCTCACTCATACAGTCAGAAAGGTCATTTAAAATGCTACTATTTGGTGTATCTAGCACATAAAAATATTCCCGATAATAGGAAATTTGGTGTTAGGTCATGACCAACTTGACGTCCTGGATCCATTCATTTGTCCACGATGCCAACTTGGTGTCATTGGCATCGGGCAAGTTAATTTAGTTGATTTGGTGTTTCGGTTAATGCTTTTCCGGGTATGCACCTGGGTTTTCCCACACATATTACCTTGGCACATATTTATCATGAAAAAATGGGTTTATGGTTGGGACATATTTATCATGAAAAAAAAATGAATATGTAGTAAATTGATTTAAATCCATATATTAGAAATTTAATTGATTACACTTATTTTTTTTTCTATATAAAACAGCTGCAATCAATGTCTATTTATTATTTTAAAATAATGTAACTCTGTTTATATTTTTCTTGCAGAGGTATCAAAGATCGCCGGCTATATAACACCAGTGCCCGGCGGAGTTGGCCCGATGACTGTTGCAATGCTCATGAGAAATACGGTCAAGGCCGCCAAACTTCAAAACCAAATAAACGGCAGCGCGTAACAACCACAGGAGGAAACCTGTATATATTCCCATACTTCATTTTACGTTATGAGTATATGTCTTTCTATTCAATTTTTCTATGTGTTAGGTCTATTTAGACCATGCTGTTCAGGCTATAAGCTATCAGCTAGTTTATGGAACGTAGCTTAGCTGGTACATTTGTACAATTCTACGTTCAAACTATGTTACCAACTGGCTGAGTAATTGGCTACGCATAAGAATATTTTGCAAACAATGTATGTGTAGCGTGCGAACTATTAACTACTCTAATGATGTGTAGTGTATGAGCTATTAACTACATAAAGAGCATGAACTATTATCTACTTGAATGGCTTGTAGCGTATAAGCTATTAGTGTATGTGTAACATATTAGCTATTAACTACAATGTTTAGTGTATGAGCTATTAACTACATAAAGAGCATAAGCTATTAACTACACAAAAATCGTGTAGCTTATAAGCTAATATCACAAGAATAGCATGTTGCGTATAAGTTTTATCTACACAAATAGTGTTTGGCTTATGACTATTAACTACATGAATAGTGAATAGCTTATAAGCCATTATCTACACGAGTAGCATGTAGCATGTGAGCTGTTAACTTCACGAATACTACAGAATCACTTTACGTTGTAGTGCACCGATAGTCTTTGTCTTTGATTATTTTGATACAAAAATTAAGAAGTGGATTAAAGCTCTCAGTGCTTCATGTTATTCATTTTTATAGAAACTTATTTTGATCCACTGTAAATCTAAAAGTAAAGAAATATTAGGTTATGTCATACCAAAGACTAAAAATCAACACGACAAAGGTAGATACCCATTTGAGCATGCTTTTTTTGTGTTGATAAACTTTTTATACCACCATGCACTCAATGTGTTTTTGCAAGTTATTAGGAGTCTTGAACAGATTTCAGAATGAATCCATATAGTCGCTGGTAGTTCTTCATTCTGAGTATTCTCTTCTCCTTTAAATAGCTCCCTGTAATAATAACATGTCACTTGGACGTTTCATCGTTAAACTGTCTTGTAGGTACATCTCATTTGATAACTTGCAAGATTTTCCTGCATCTTTGACCTCTTTGAGTATTACCAATTGAACTGACAACCCCAAGTTTTTTGTTAAATTATGATTTGAATCTCTTAAAGTGGAGTTCTATACTCCTAGTGTTTGTTAATCTTTCCACTACTGGAATGTGTGATCTTCGTCATAAGTTCTAACCACTCAGATAAGTAGAATTAGTCAATCAACTTCATCTATGTGATTGACATAGCTTATATGAGTGTTTTCCATATCTATAGAATGAATTTCAGATTACCCGTTAGGGTTTATGATACCTAAAATGTAAAAAATGTCACATTCCATGAAACCCACTAGCGCCAGAGATTATAAAATACATTTTTATTAAATTAAAAGGTACTTTGCACTTATAATCACAAAGTTGAGTCTTATATAGACTAACCAGACTGTCACGTATAAGTTAATTTACCTTCGCTATTTTATTGTAAATAAAAATAGTGCATTATTTCAAATTTAGGTTAAGTAAGATGTGTAATGAATTATGTTAAAGATATATAACATAAAATAAATTATAAAACTTCATTATTTGAATGATGTATAGTCCTCGTGTGGAGAAAAGTTCATTTAAAAAACTATTCGAAATATTAATTGTGTTTCTAAAGTATTTGAAACAACCAAAATGACTTTGATAAAATATATTGTGATTAAATAACTTTAAGGCATATTCACCAATACACTACAACCACCAGCATATGGGACCAGATCCAATTACTGGGATCTTTATTTACATTTTTTAAATATACAATTACTTATTAATTTAACACTTGATAGTTTCAAAAAATGTCTCCGTGTAAACTTCAATATCCTTAATGTAACAAAATGCCCCTTGAAGCTTTACACAATGACAATTTTTAATTGTAAAATTTATACAATAAGGTATAAAGATTATTATAAATAACTTTTATTGATGCCATGGCAATGACCGGTAAAAATGACAAAAGGATACCGTTTAAGTGTGTTACACGTTTCACATATCATCTATAGTTCCTAAATAATTATTATCTATCTGTAACAAAGTTGTATTGTTTGTTTTTATACATAATTGTTATTATTTATGCAATATCATTTTTTACAATCAGGATATTGAAATAAATTATAGATATATTTAAATTTAAATGCTTTATGTTAAAATTTATGCAGATGCCCATTTGCATAAATCACTATTCTTGTAGGTTTACTTACACTTTATTAAAATAGCTATAGCATGTTTTGTTTTCTAAGCCAACACTTATGACACACCATAGGGTTATACACCGCTTATAAATTAAACTATGGTATACGGGTGTTATAAGTTTTTACTGTATTCAAAAAAGGAGGTCTTAATACGATGTGTACTTTTTTGCATGTAAAGAATTTCTCGTGAGTGGAGATATTAGTATGTAAAGTTACGTCTAGTGTAAGTTAACAATAAATCAAAAAGTAATGTTTTCATGTCAATGTCATGTCTTGTGCTTACTTCTAGGTTGTAGGTATGTATTATTATTTGTATAAAATATGTTTTTATTTGTATATACCAGATCGAACATTGGCAAGCAATCGTTTTTCAAGATATCTTTCGCCGTAATTTTAGTTGATTGTCGTCTGATGTTTTTGTATTTCCTGTGATAAAATCACAATGAATTAAAAGACGCCTAATACATAAAGGCAAAGTTTTTTAAATATAGATGTAATCAAATTGAAAGGGACCGCAGAAATTAACATAAATCTACTTAAAAAAAAAACAGTTATCAGATAACCATATAAATGTATCTACAGATTATTTTAATACCTCTAAACGGTATTAAGCTATATTTAGATAATAAATAAACATAATAGAATTTTATGTTATTCATGTGACTTCTAAATTTTATTATTATAATTGTGTAAAATTAACGTCTGGGATTTTTGTTCGTATATACTAATTTTAATTACGATTGCTCACAAATCAGTATTGCGATTAAAAGCATCCTTCCTATTACCAATAAGTTGTTTTATTAATTACACTAATCCTAAAATCCCAACCTACTCTAAAACCTCTAATAATCTGCACTCGTGAATCCGTCCAAAGTTCATTCATTATTTGTTTATGATTATGAAGATATCGCAACACTAATGCATTTTAGCGATTTCAAAAACAAAATCTTAACCTACCTACTGTAAAAAATTATTTAAAAACAAACCTTAACCCCTACGGTCAAGGAAACTTTTTAGTAATTATTAAAAAAATACAACCTACTGTCAATGGAACTTTTTATTGAGTAGATTAGGTTGTGTGTAATAACGTAGAAATTAGTGTAAAATAGGTATTTGAAGTCATAATAAGTTGTGAAAAATTCGTATGAGTAAGTTTTTTTTCTTTTATTTTTATGTTTTTTTTTATTATATTCTGCGCCATTTTTAACTTCTATACATATATAAGAAGCTATTATTCCCGTCCTTTGGCCGTCTGTCCGTCCGTCCGTTTCAACTTTCAACTTGATAAATACAAATGCGAATGATTTGATTTTTGTGTGTACAGTTAAAATTAGTACAAGCATGTGTAAAATAATTTTCAGTGCTTCATTGTAACTATTATGGTTTTAATTATTATTAAAATGAAATGTCCATGTTATTTCATTATTAGCCAACAAAAAAAAACAAAAATGGCATTAATATTTAAGATGAATTAAAAGAATTGTACCGTTGTATTTTTCCTTATTTTAATCTACCTAGACCTAAAAAATAACCCAATGTCGCGTCTATGGCTATCCAAAATGCATATTGAATAGGTTAAAAGTGCCGCCGGCATAAGTTGAGATAGGAAATGAAACAACCCATCACAAGTTAGTACCACAGGCGCGAGTAATCCGGGGAGGAAGAGCTGTTATTGTGATATTTTGATGTTATTACATATGATAAATATTACGTATAAGGTGTTTTTTAGTTTCTACACATTCATGTTTAAGAAGCTGCTATCCCCGTCCTTTGACCGTCTCTTGCAACTTTCAACTTGAAAAGTCAAATGCGAAAGAGTAGAATTTTTGTGTGCAGATTAATGCTCTTGAAAAACAACCATAGCCGTTTAGATCACATAATCAACCAATTTCTAATATTAATAGAGTATTTTCGAAAAGCAATTAATGATGCATGCATGTTGGAGCGTATTATTTATTACTAGCCAGTTAAAATTAATATAAATTCATATATAGAAACATGCAAAAAATGTTCAGTACGACATTATAATTATTATAAATTGAAATATTATGTCCGTGTTTATTTATTTATTGTTGTTACCCAACAGAAATTGTGCACAATACAGGTAATGACATAAAGACAACTAATGCAACGAATACAGATAATGACATAAAAAAGAATAATATTAAATATATTAAATGAAATAAATAAGAAAAAACGTTTAAAAAAAATACAGTAAAAATAACAAACTACACCAATTTAAACCTTATATGTGTTGAAAAAATAAACTGATTTAATACCATTGTAACTTTTTTTTTCATTTTAATCTACTCAAACCATCACAAGTTGAAACCACAAACAGGCACAAGTAGTCTGGGTGGAAGGGGGGGGATGCATTTAATGATGCCTGCAATATACTCAACAATCTTTTATACTATTACCTATAACGATCTTTTAAAACATATCGTTGATTACCTAGCTGTAGCTGTTAAACAATTTACTACTACTAAACAAGTACAGAAGCAGTTGATATTAAACGATAGCTACATGTGTCATAGCCTTTCTTGTTTACTTTTATGCCTAATATTAGCGGGTGAGTACGCTACTCTACTTTGTAACCTACATGAACCTAGTAAGCCGGCTCGCCCCCACTTGCCACCTTCTTGGTACCTCACTACTGAATGCAAGCAGTTGTTTGTCATTCCACATAACCTGCCAACGATTTGGTACCAGTTACTTGTATTGACTAAAGTAATTGTTCATTCTTTTTTAAAATAATTGCTATAACCTAGGGCATATACAATTATGTTGTACCCTACTCAACTAGGCCAAATGCGCCTCTCCTAGAGTCAGGGAAGATGGTAATATAGCGTTAAAAACGGTTAACCATGTACGGATTCGAACCCACGACCTTTGGGCCAATAGTCCAACCGATCACACGGAGATATTTGTAACCAATTTATTTAGTAAATAAATTACGGCGATTAAATTTCATAACCAGATAAACATTTTTATATTCATTTTGTTTAGGCATAAAAGAGTGAAATTGCCAAAAAATAAAAAATAGCAAACTGACAGGACAGCGTTGACACCTCGTATATAGTTTCGTGCATGGTTAGAATCAACTCGCTCGTTCGTTCTTTTTCTTTACGTTTATCAATTTTACTAAATTATATAATACCTACAGGCATTTCCGTATATGTTGTTCCTTTTTTTTTCTTTATGTGTAAAAAATAATTTTTAGTATTATAACCTCAATATTTCTAGATTTATCAAATATTCGAATTTGACAGCTAGTTATATAATAACAAGCTAGTTATGAATAAACAACTATTACATGCGTAATAATTCATTATCTATCATGAATTACTCGCAACTGAAATCAAGAGGTCTTTTAATGGTGTCTGTGGTTATTTCGGTGCACTTGATATTTACTATTGTAAAACCGCTCTACTTTCCCAAACACGGCGAAATCAAGCACACAGTTGAAATACCTAAGTATTTAACGGATAAAAGTGCTAAGTCGTGATGTCAGTGTCGCTCGTTCGCTTGGTCCTGCGTCGTGACTGTTTGAAAAAAACTATCGCATTTAGTAATATCAGAGTTCGTCTGAAGATGACTTTGCCTGCAGCGCCCAGAGTATTTGTGACCAGGGCAGACATGCCCAATGTCGGAGTCAACTTATTGAGAAACTGGTGGGTTTTGCATACACATTTTAATTATTTTTCATTTTGGAATGCGTTTCATTACCACTGCAGCATAAAAAGCCTCCAGTCTTATGCACGGTTCAATTCAACTCAAAGCTGCCTATTAATAAAAAGAGCTTACAAAAATCATACACATACTCGGCAAAAATAAATATCTTCTCGGCTGGTTTTTTACTCTATAATATACCTACGTTGCAAGCATATTTTAATCAAACGAAATATATAATATATACTACTAGTGCAGTAAGTAGGTGGTGTAAACATAATATTTATCTACTTAACAACTATTTCATTATATAAGTCAACGATTATAAGAATTTTAATTAATATGTTTCCGCTTATATTAAGTAAGTATAGTTTTTATATTAGTTTTTTGTATGCAAATATTTTGAATTTGAGTCCTGAATTTTGTTTTTTTTTCGCTTTTATTTATATGGACGATTTTATAATTTTTAGTTTACACGAGCCATAGGTACCTAAATATTATTAGAATGACTAATTTTGTGATTTCGATTTGTCATTTTGCGGGTAGAATATGCGTTTTTTGACATTATTTTATATTTTCAATTTTGTACCCTCTTTCTCTCTTTTGCTATGAGGTGGTTCTAACAACCAAAAATAACAAAAACAGCTAATTATTTTTATATTAATTTTTTTTCAAAATGAATGGTTTTCTTTACAAAAACTTTTTATTGTTCCGAAAGGCTATTTATAATCAATTATTTCGAATGAATTAATTAACAATCTATCACAGCTGTGAATAATAACCTGAACCCGTAACGTAACCCGAATAATGTTAATGTTTTCTGGTGCAGCAGATTAGAGATTCAGTTCGGACTTTCAAAAATTAGTACAGCCAACACTGGAAATCGAACCCAGAACTATTAGGTTCACAATTCAACGCGTTTGGTTACATGCAGTACTAATCACTATTTGCCAAATTTCAACATCCTACGACTAGAAATTAATAAATTGACCTGATAAAACATTCCCATTTAAACAACGATCTTTTAAAACACGTAGATAGGCCAATTGATCAACGAGGAAACCACGAAGTGGAAACTCATTTCAATGAACCAAATATATTAGCCACATTGAAAATCAGGAGGTTGTGATGGGCTGGTCGCTTATAACGACTGCCAGAGGACCGACTGCCCAAAAATATCTTGGCAACTCATCCAGATAGACGATAAAACTAAGTTAGACCAAGAAAGAGTTAGGAAGACTTTATAAGTCTGTGTTCTACACCACAATTAACCTAATTGGAAGGCCACAACAGAGAATAGGGCAAGTCGTTCAAGTAGAAGGCCAAGGTCCTCAACGGGCTATAGCCACAATAAGAAGAAAAATGCCAACCGATTGCAAAACTCTCTTACCGAACGATAAACTGGTGTTGTCGCGTTTATAAAAAATTATAGTATTAATCAAGAAAGATGGAATTACGTTTCACTGGTAAACAATTAGTTTAAGTTCATTTATGAAACCTAAATTGAAATTTCAAAATGGTTTGTGAATGATGTTCATGGATTCGGATTCGTTGCACAATTGGTAATTGGCGGAGTGAGAAGTGATGCTAGCTGGGCCTCATGGTCGTCGTCACTCCGCTGTTTGTGTTCATTGTGGCATCTTGGCCAAAAGATTATTGTTTTTGAATTTCGACTACTTCATTAAAATAATATATACTACATAATTAACAATTAAATATATTTTTTTAGTTGTGAAGTGACCATTTGGCCTGAAGCATCCACTGTGCCGAGAAATGTTCTCCTGAAAAATGTGTCCGGAATCGATGGCCTATACTGCACTCTCTCAGATAAGATTGATTTAGAGCTGCTCGATGCTGCTGGACCCAATTTAAAAGTAGTCTCCACCATCTCAGTTGGATATGAGCACATCGACCGGAATGAGTGCAGGAGAAGAGGCATTAAAGTAGGATATACTCCTGACGTACTCACCGATGCTACAGCTGAACTTACAGTATGAAGTTTATTCTTAGTGGTTATTATATTAACAGAAGAACCGTGGTTATGACTTATCGGTTGCTTGACTAATGATCGCTCACCACTTGTCCATGTTATACAATCTTGCACTTTATTGCTGTTAATAATGCAAAGACTGCTTCGCTATACTTCGTTACTTCCACCCATAATTGTAATCTTAGTCGATACCGGACTGTAGCGCTGTTCCAATAAAACCGTCCAAACTCAAATCAGTTTGAACGTTCAAAGCAAACTTCTACCTCGCGAAACGTCTATCCATACATAATTTAATGCAACCTTGGAGTGACAATTTTTACCATTTATTAATATTATTTTAGTCATATAGCTTCAAAACTAGACGTATTATAAAAAAAAAATACTTTTAAGAATAACTGTTTTTAAAATATTTTTTTAGGTAATTATAAAATAAAATATACAAAGCACATCGTTTTATGGGGTCATTTTATACTTCAAACTGATAAACTTTTGTTCTGCAGCATGATCGCGACCTTCGCGTGAGTTTGGTGTGTACAATGACCCCATAAAAGGATGTGCATGAGAAAAAGTTCACCCTGTATATTGTTTCCATGAAGCGAGTAAGCCGGCTCGCGCCCACTTATTATTTAATTACTGAACATAGTTGGCCCAAGATTAATTTGACTTCCAGTTTCACCTCAGTGACCACGATCCAATAGCATACACACATACATACAAAGCGAACTTCTGCCTTAGTGTGTATGTAATAAAATATTTTTAAAATGGGACCTAATTTTATTAATTTAATAAACCTAATTTAACCTATTGACCGCCACTAAAGCAAAAGCCCAACTTGCTTATTCGTGAATACTTTTCAGATGGGCTTGTTGTTATGTACATCACGTCGACTCCTGGAGGCTCACAATGAAGCCGTGATAGGCCACTGGACTTCCTGGTCACCGACTTGGATGACTGGCCCTGGGCTTGCCAATTCCACTGTCGGAATCGTCGGTTTCGGTAGAATAGGCCAAGCCGTCGCCAAGAGGGTCGACTCGTTCGGCCCAACGAGGATTCTGTATCACAACCGGTCCGACAGATACGATGCCGCAAAGCAATACAACGCTCAGAAGGTAAACCTCGATGAATTGGCGAGACAGTCGGATTTTGTCATTTGCTGTTGCGCTCTGACGGACGACACAAAAGGTATGTTTGGAACGGAATTCTTTGCGAAAATGAAGAAAAGCGCTGTTTTTGTGAATACTAGCCGAGGCGGGTTGGTCAATCAAGACGCTCTCGTAGAAGCATTGCAAAACGGGAGTATAAGAGCTGCCGGGTTGGACGTGACGAATCCTGAACCACTGCCGACTGACAGTATCCTATTTAAGCTACCCAACTGCGTGGTGCTACCTCACATTGGCAGTGCATCCATCGAAGCAAGAGAGACCATGTCGGAGTTGACTGCGAGGAACATCATAGCCGCGATCGACGGTGCAAAAATGCCCGCCGAATTGGAGTGATCGAACTTTAATTCCCTATATAGTTATTCCATTTTTTATTTGTACGCTGTAATGAAAATATATTTTGAAAATTTTAATCGATAACATTTTTAATTGAATTATGTATTATGCAATTTATTTTTAAGCAGTATGTTTGTTTAAAATTTCTAACCAAAGCCGACCCTGCGACTCTTATAACTCTGCTTTATAATTCTCTCTATGTTAGTAAAGAAAATGAAAAAGTAAAATGGTCGTTAAGTTTCAAAATTTTATAAATAAAAGAGGAAGACAAAAAACTTGTAATCTATCACTCTCTCGTGCTATCCTCCATAATTAATAAACCATAAAACTAGAAACTGTTTTTGCACCCTTTAACTGAAGTGAGCAACGCGTGCACCTCGACTGTTTGATGAAAAAAATTGAGTCTATGTGTCAGGTCATATTTGTCTCATTAACGGCATTTATTTTATTTTAAAAATTTTAGCACTATTAGATGAAACGTTGATATTTCGATAGAGCGCTCAAATATTATTTCAAATTTCAAAAATGTAGAAGCATGACCGTCGGAAAATATATTTTATTACTGGCCAGTTAAAATTAATACAAACTCATCTATGCAAATAGAAATGTGTAATTATGGTTATGATTTTTATTAAATTAAAATATTATAACCGTGTTGTTTTATTACTAGCCAACAAAATTTACAAAAAAAAAGTTTCAGATGATGGCCTCGTAGGTGTGTTTCTCATTAGCTGTTTTTGTTTTTAATACCATTGTATGTTTTTTTTTTATTTTAATCTACTCAGACCTAAATAATAACCCACTGTCACCTCTATGGCCATTCAAAACTCACATCGAACGGGCTAAAAGTGCCACCGGCACATATGGAGATAGGAAATGAAGCAACCAATAGCAAGTTGGTACCGCAGGCGCGTCTAGTCTGGGGGGAAGATGCCGTTAATGACGCCTGAAGGGCCTAGCTGTAAGACGTCAGTTTCTGGGTAGATAATTTACTACTACTAAACAATGTATACAGGCAGTTGATATTGTATGATAGCTACAGAGTATTATAGTCATTCTTCTTTAATGTAAGTCCAGTTGTTTGGCTGTCTATAAAATATCTTTAGCAACTGATAATCATAAAGATGTGAAGAATATATACTTTTACTTATATTTCTGAAACGGGAAAGAGATCGTCCATGAAAGGACCTAATTAAAAAAAAATAAAAATGTGTTTTTATATTCATTGTACCTTCAAATATTAATATTATTTTTTTAGTAGAAATATTAGCATGTAAAAATTAATATTTCTACAAAATGGGAAATAAATACCTTAGCAAATTTAAAGTAGTTATAAAATTTAAAAAAAGATACATTTAACTCTCTTTGAAAGTTAGTATTTTTTTTTAATTTATTAATTCATTTATTTAATAGAAAATATTGAAATTATCCTAGCCAAAACAAAGATTTGACTGCCAGAAACTCAAAAAGATAGATACAACTCTCCCTATAGAGCTATTAAGCCCTTTCGTGAGGTGAGGAACGAAATATGCATTTTACTTTAAGAGGAAAAGCCATATGAATTAAAACAAAAAAGTAATCACATTGATTTATTTCAACATGAACTATTTTAATCTACGTGCTCATGCTGGGCTTCGGATTCTCTCCAATTGTTCTGGACGGTCTCCACAATGGTCTTCCACCACGAAGACTTTCCAAAGAAGTAAACGCCGCATACTATAATAAACAACCATGACATTACAAGGAAATAATCCAATTCTTTTTCTATAACACTCGGCACAGGACCGTCAAAATCCTTCGGTACGAGCATCGAAAACTCTTCATTCAAGTTCGTGTAAGTTTTAATGAATTTAGTGAACGCTTCTAATGTGTACTCTGTTCCATTGAATTTACCGATTGGCCGTCCGTTGTGAAACAATTTCAATGTAGGCACGCCTACAATGCCATTTTGAGCGTTGATTCCGTGATATTTAAGGGCGTCCATCGCAACCATTTTCACACTGGGAAAAGCCCTCGCCAGCGCATTGAAATGCGGCGCCGCCTGGCAGCTGAACTGACAGACCTTTGCGAAGAACAATACAGCCATGCAATCGCCCTCAGTGTCTTTGTCAGTGACGGCTCCTTCTATGACTAACAGTTTAGCGAGACGGGCAGCATTGACCATTTCCACTGTTTGCAAGTATCTCTCCTCATCCGACAAAGACACCATATTGCATTTTGCAACTTTTTTTGTGTCATTTTTCAATGAACTTGTGATAATATCCAATGAAACTGTTTCATTCTGTATCGTATTATTTTCGTAAGTAATTGTATTAGCAGTTATATTTTGTGCATCTGAGACGATAGGTGAAGTAATGTTTTCATTATTATCCTCTCCAGAGTTCAATTCAGCATCTTCAGTAGATGTATTTGCCGCATTTATTATAAGTAAACCTGAAGAAAATAAGACAAATTAAGAAAATTTACATTACTTTTTTTTGGGTACCCCTGACTAGGTTGCTACTTACCACATACCATCCCTGACATTTTAAAACAATTTACGTGAGCTTATTTGCCTAAACAGCCATTATTTATTGAACTACTCTTATATTTTTGTCATTTAATTTACAGGGTTAACTAAAAAATCAAGATTAATAACATAACATTACAATATGGTGTTAGGTTAGGTACTATTACTATTTCAATAAACTAATCTTTTAAAAGTGAAGTTTTTAAAATTGTACACTGTGTTGGCAAACAATAAACTCCACATTTGTCAAAATATCAATAATGATGCAATTTTCAGACATTTCTCATTAATTAAATCATTTTTTTTTTCTTTAAACCACCACTGAGGTACTGCAATTTTGCATTATTTTATAACCTTCACTTGATAGCAAGACATATTTTAATTTTATTCTTCTTTTAATTTCCCTTCCCTCCTAATTCGTCTCAGTCCCTCTTTGTACTTAAAAACTTTCAGTTTTAAAATTTTCACGTTGAATTTTAATTAAAGATGATGAGTTTTCACAAATTTCTACTTTTAAATCATAAGATCACTTGTGCAAATAATACTGTAGATGTTCTGAATTAAGATTAAATGAAATTGATACTTTGTTTCGAAATACTTATTCATATTTAGTTAAATGTGTAGATCATGATAATACGTGTAGAAATGTGTTGATCAGATAGACACGACATAACAAACCACTTTCTATGAATATTAAAAAAGTGATAGCACTCATAGTAAGAATATTTGGAAATGTGATAAACTTACCAAAAAATAATGGAAAAAGAAGTATTTTGTACGAATTCATTTCACAAACAACTAGGCGGCTTTCTTTAATTCATCGTCTATTGTCCATTGCCAGATTCGAAATTCTGTAAGGATGTTGTTTATTATCGTCTGAAATGTTTTTGCACCACAAAAGTAGCAATCCCCAAAAGTTCTATTTATTAGGCGATAAGTCTATCGAGATATATTTTATTGACATTACCGACGCTGAGTACAGACGTAAAACGACAGCTGTCTGTCAAACTGTCAAATGGCCTGTCAAACGTTCTTCTTCTTTCAAATGGCCTTCATAATAAATGGTTACGGCCAGTGTCAAATAACAATTATTATCGGAGCGGAGCGAAGGGATCGAATCCAATAAAGAAATGTTTGTGATGTCAGATCTCAATGATTTCCCCTCTGATTTTAGGATTTTAAAGTTTTAATCGAATCTACATGAAAAATACTAGGTCGACGGAGCCGGAATTTTCAAATTCGAATTAATAAAATAGTTGTTTAAAAATATTTTATATTAGTTTTCACCTTTGCGACTGCGGCTACCTAGAAACTAATATAAAAAATAAAGACAGATCAATATTGAAGTAGATAAGAAATTAAGTAACAAAAAATAAATAACAGTAAATAAAAATACAATAAAAAGTATTTGAACTTTACATGTCGTACAAAATAAAACACTCACGACAAAAAAATAACAATATAGGTATTAGGCATATTTTAAAATATAATATTTAGAAATGACAAAAGGAAAAGCAAAAAATATATATATAAATACCTATGCTAAATTTTCAGGTTATTTAATCCGATAAATTTTATCAAATTGTAAATATTAGATTTATTAAGAACTGATATAGAACAGAACTTTGAACAGAAGCTGGAAGTTGAATTTTATTTATATAAAACAAAGGATATTTATTTAAATGATTACATTCTAAAAATATATGGTTAAAGTTCCTTCAGCCAAACGCATTCACATTTGTGAATGCGTAAATCATATTTTTAATTCATCTATTTAGATGAATTAAAAATATGATTTTTGGACAATTGAACAGGAGTAACGCAATGGCCAAATCTAATCCTACAAATTATAGAAGCGTTTTTTACAATTTGAAACTTCTTGGACCACAGTTGGAAAGGAATAATTAATGACTGTACGGAAGCATAATACTGCCCTTTGGACTGGTTCACTCTTTGCCAATATCGAGACCACCGATTAAACAAATTAATTTCAAGGACGGTATCAGGTTTTCAACCGAACACTTGATAAAAGACGAATTGCCGTTAGAGGCAGCGTTTTCGCTACGGCATCGGAATTTTCGTTCCCAAGGATACCGACGGCAGGATGGAGCATAGGCGCCAGACGATTATTTTATTTATTTAGTTCAAAAATGCTTACAGCTATAGGTACATAAAATACATTAATCAACAACTTAAGCCAACTACAGGCATCTTCAATTTAACAGAATGAATTAGCATCTATATTTATATATGTGATAAAAGTGAGTGTTGTAATTTGTGAGTATATTAGGGTGTTGAATGTAAGTGTAATAAATAGGTAAGTAGTTAAGTGTAATTTTAATATTAAATCATTGTTCTGTGGTTGTGTCCATTCTTTTTTTTTATTATTATTGTCGTGGTAAATATGAGGTAAACTCACATTCAGGAAATTAATTTCGGAAATTATAGGTTGGCAACACCAGACTGACGAATTTTAAATAAAAATATCATTTGAAGCAAAATATCTGAAAATACGGCGCAGTTAGCTTAGTATGACAAAAGGATGGCTTAAAAGCACGGATTACTAAGCGTACGTAATAAACAAACCCTTACCGTCATATAAGTGTACGAGGCGCCGTACCGCAATAAAAACGAGACGGGAAATTTACCTTTAAAGACGCCGCGAAGGTTTTTCAAAAATTGGTAACGGTGAATTCTAAATATTCACATTTATTTAATATTTTAATAGTATAAGAAAACTATAGTTTTTTGGTGCCAAAATTGACTGAATGTGAGAATGATCACTATCCACATATGTATAAATGTTTTTTGTCTAGCTTGTAAGATTGTAAAACTGTATAATGATAATATTTTGTTGTTATTTGAAGTATCCATAAGGTAGATACGTAACATTTATATAGGTAAGATATTTAAATCTTAAGTCAAAATAACATCATTATAAAGCAATTAAGGGCGTGCGAGGCGTAACATATTAATGGATTTCAATTTGAAAACAAAACGCTTGGTCGCGCGCGGTATTTAACGAGAACCTAATTAACAGGCCATTAACATTCACCGCGAAATGATATTTAATTCAAAGGAAAAAGTCACTGGATTTAGGTTTGTAGGTCAAGGAAACAAAATAGAATACCTATAATTTAATAGTTAGGCTAAAAACGAATTGTTTATTTTTATTATATAATTACAAAATCGTTTTTATCCAACAAGGAAAACATGTAAATATATCTTTTAGATTAAGGGAATATATTTGTTTAGCATAATATTAGCAACCAATAAGTATGGAAAAAAAAAAAAAAATTTATTATAATAATTATGTGATTTCAAATATTCCTAAAACGCTCGTAGGTTGTGGGCAAGAGGTATGAAGGGGGTGCGTCCGCTGAAGGGCGAAAGCGGAAACGCGTGAATAAAAGGTCGCCTCATACCTACATTCGGGTTAGTTGTTTCTAGCAAGACGTGACTAGGCACCGTTTCGCTGCTAGTGTTTTATAACGTCAATCGATAGCCGTCGCGAATATTAACTTAGTTAAAAATTTTTAGAAGTTGGTGTAACTCTATTAATTACGTACCATCCAGCCAGAGGTTTTGGATACCACGAGAGCTAAATGTTAATCACGCAACGAGATAAAATCGAGCTAAATCAACGAGGTCACAAATTACCAAAAACAAATGTACTTCAGCGTTCGAGACTCGTTTAGTGAACGATTGAGAAGTTAGGCTGAAATCTACATATCGGTGAGTGAATTGAAGACAATCTGACATTTATTTCATAAAATAAATAGTCACAAATTGTCACCTTTTCGGAGAACTGTATTATAAACTGTCAATGTTTGTTCGCATTAATTTAATTAGTACTGAACTTTATTCTGTGTTTTTAAATTGTGATTCAGACAATATCCTTTTGCTTATTTAACGGATTTACGACCCGTTGAATATACTGTTTTGAATAAATAGTGTGATAATTTTCAATTCTGTTTTTATTGATTTTTAATCATTTTGAACTTTTTGAAATCGTTGCATTATAAATCAGGCTAGCTTGATTTGAGGAGACTGACTCTTGGAAAGCTCGGATCTACAGTCCACCTTGAGAACGTGGCATCAGAAGCCACCCAGCTGTGTCCCGACTGAAGAGGACTGGTCTTCGGATCCGCTGGAAGCGGATCGGCCGGGACATAGCATCTTTGTTGGTCCTTTCGAGCGCAGATTGGACGAGCCCCGAGTTTTCTTTGACAAGATGTCAAAAAGTCAAGCGAGCCAAAAGGATATGGCAGATCAGGCAACTCCAGGAGAGAGGAAGAGCGAGCGCCTGAGGCAAAGACTGTCAGGCAATACAAGTCGCGGTTCAGGACGAACCATCAGCGCAGGACGCCGACAGGACAGAGCCGAGGAACAAGCGCCGTACACAACGGAGCGTCTGAGCATGACGGCACAGGATTCCCAGGAAGCCGAACAGGTCAGCACGGAAGCAGGCCCATCCAGGCTCCAGGAGAGGCTGCAGGCAGCGGCCCAGGAACTCCCTACGTCACGGGCATCATCCGTAGCAAGCCGCAGGTCCAGGACGTCAGCCGCCTCCAGAAGCAGCGTCACCAGACAACTGCTGGCAGCGGACCTTGAGGCGGCAGAAGAAAGCGCCAGGCTGCAGGCAGAAAATACCAGGCTGCAGGCGGCTGCAGAAAACTCCAGGCTGCAGGCACAGGCCGCTGCAGAAGCCAACCAGATACAAATGGATCTGGTGGCTAAGAGGCTGGAGATCAAGAAAAAGATGATCGAGGCCGAGGAAGAAGATGAGGATGAGGGCAGCATCGCGGACTCATCAGCATCGTCTAGGTATTGTCGCGAATGGGCCGCGACGAAAATACCGGAAATCGACACAAGGGCGGACGATTTGAAACAGTCGTTTCGAAATCTCCGCATTGGCGCGACACAAGAGGGGCGGCCGGGCGAGAGCGAGACAACGCGCTACCGACAACGGTCGCCGATAAAAACTGAAAAAGTGTGTGTGTCAGTGCCTAATACAAGTGATTCGTATCGAAATAACATGTTAGTGTCGGCGCGTGCAAAACTTTTACGTGACTTGCCGAAGTTTACCGGAAACACTAATGAGTTTCCAATATTCATTAGTTTATTCAATCAAGGGAACGAGATGTGCGGCTACTCCAATGCGGATAATTTAATCCGTTTGGCTGCCTCACTCAGCGGGCCAGCGAGGGAGGCTGTGAGGTCGCTGCTAGTCGAACCGGAGAACGTTCCGGCCATCATGAAGGTGCTTTATCGACGCTTCGGCAGACCAGATGCTCGCATAGATGAACTGATGACAGAGGCTCGCAGTGTTCCGAATATTGGGGTAAGTGACTCACTTTCACAATTAGTTAATTTTGGCACCATTGTTTGCAACATTGTACACTCACTTAAAAGTATGGGACATGACGGATATTTAATTAATCCGCCATTGTTGAAAGAATTAATTTTAAAATTACCTCAATATTTAAGGCTTCAGTGGTACAAAGAATTCAAAGGCGAACATCCCACACTTACAGATTTCGGGGAATGGCTAGAGTCATTACTGGACGCGGCCGCAAAAGAGGAAACTAACTCAGGTAGTTCAAAGCCCGCGGTCAAAGAACGCAGCGAGTTAAAAACGCGCGCGATTAAAAAATTAGAGCCGACGCGTAGGCATATTTTTAATACCTACGAAAAATCGTTAGAAGTTAAAAAATGTCTGTACTGTAAAAAAACAAATCATGATTTAAATGTTTGTAGGAATTTTGCGGCTCTAAGCCTAAACAGTAAACGCGATTGGGTCAGGGAAGAAAACTTATGTTTTATTTGTTTAAAATTAGGACACACCGCACTTCAATGTAAAAGAAAAGTGTCGTGCGGAATTAACGGATGCAAAAGTAAACACCATAAGTTACTTCATCCGATAACGCGTTCGGAACCCGGCCAAGCAGCCCCTCCGGAGGGGTCAACCACGGTCGAGACGGGTCACGTGACGCACACACGTCATGAGAACGGAAGCATTGGACTCAGAGTTGTCAATGTGAAGGTCACGGGCGAGGCTGGGTCCATGGATATACTCGCGTTATTGGATGAGGCATCGACTCTGACTCTAATCGACGAAAAAACGGCAAACAAAATCGGCGCAAAGGGCGTTGCATCGACATTAAAAATAGTAGGTATTAACGGTATGAAATCACAGAACTCGTGTACTCGGTCGGTAGATATAAAAATTCAAGCCGAAAACAATTCCGTAATTTATAATTTAAAACATGTGAAAACTATGAAAAATCTAAACTTACCTTATCATAATTTAGATATCGATAAATTACGAGAAAAATATCCGTTTATATCTAGGTTACCTATTAAGTCGGTTCACGGAAAAATAAAAATGCTTATCGGACAAGACCAGTATGGCCTCATCTTGCCCATGGAAGTGCATGGTGACTGGCGTCAGGGCCCTGTGGTTACGAAGGCGTTAATTGGGTGGTCAGTAAGCGGTAAAATCGGACCGGGCGCTAATAGCGATCGTGTATCACATTCACGACGTAAGGAACGCGACGCGAAATTAAAAAACAGTAATTTCGACGCCGGCGCTAATAGCGATCGCGTATTACATTCACAACGTAAGGAACGCAACGCGAAATTAAAAAACGGTAATTTCAACGCCGGGACAAATGGCGGGCGCGCGTTGCACTTACAACGCAACGAGCGCAACGGGCTATTAAGAGACGATTTACCTTCTAATTTTCAAAAGGTGAAAATAAATTATCACAACAAAGTGACAAATAACGTCTTTGTCACTCACGTTGCTGAGACCGAAACAGCGTTAATAGACGCGTCCAAATATTCAAAATGGACGCGCCTAATTCGTTGTACAGCGTGGGTGTTCAGGGCGGTCGATATCTTTCGAAAAAGGGGGGAGCGGGGGGCGCTTTCTGCGAAAGAAATCAGTAACTCGGAAAAGTACTGGTTACGACAAGCGCAAAATGAAATCTTCGCTGGGGAGCTAAAAGATATAAGCGCAAATCGGCCAGTGACAAAATCGAGTGAAATTCGTCATCTAAATGCATTTTTAGATGACGAAAAAATATTGCGTGTAGGCGGTCGCATAAATGCAATGCGAAATATCGCATTGCAATGTAATAAGCCGGCCATATTGGATGCAAGTCACCCCTACACCAAGCTATTGATAAGCCATGTGCATGAGACGAGTTCCCATCAAGGTCAAAGGTTCGTATTAAACGAATTGAGACAGCGTTTCTATATAACAAAAGCGCGAAGCGCTGTGTGGAAAACGGCTCAAAAGTGTCCGTATTGCCGGGGCCGACAGGGAAAGGCGATACCTGCCCGGAGGGCCGATCTACCTGCCATACGACTCCGGCATCACGAGCGTCTCATGCACCGAGAAAAATGGCAACAACCCGCGAAACATATACAAGTAAGCGACGTGGTATTTCATAATCGAAAAAAGACTTCCGCAAAACGCTTGGCTGCGCGGCATAGTAGTGCAAACACACCCCGGCACAGACGGACAAACCCGGGCGGTAACCGTCAAAAGCCACGGGAAACACTACAAACGACCGGCAGTCAAAGTGGCAGTTTTACGAGTCCACGACCATCAAAGGCTGAAAGAGTAACGTTTCAGAGAGGGCGGAATGTCGTGGTAAATATGAGGTAAACTCACATTCAGGAAATTAATTTCGGAAATTATAGGTTGGCAACACCAGACTGACGAATTTTAAATAAAAATATCATTTGAAGCAAAATATCTGAAAATACGGCGCAGTTAGCTTAGTATGACAAAAGGATGGCTTAAAAGCACGGATTACTAAGCGTACGTAATAAACAAACCCTTACCGTCATATAAGTGTACGAGGCGCCGTACCGCAATAAAAACGAGACGGGAAATTTACCTTTAAAGACGCCGCGAAGGTTTTTCAAAAATTGGTAACGGTGAATTCTAAATATTCACATTTATTTAATATTTTAATAGTATAAGAAAACTATAGTTTTTTGGTGCCAAAATTGACTGAATGTGAGAATGATCACTATCCACATATGTATAAATGTTTTTTGTCTAGCTTGTAAGATTGTAAAACTGTATAATGATAATATTTTGTTGTTATTTGAAGTATCCATAAGGTAGATACGTAACATTTATATAGGTAAGATATTTAAATCTTAAGTCAAAATAACATCATTATAAAGCAATTAAGGGCGTGCGAGGCGTAACATATTAATGGATTTCAATTTGAAAACAAAACGCTTGGTCGCGCGCGGTATTTAACGAGAACCTAATTAACAGGCCATTAACATTCACCGCGAAATGATATTTAATTCAAAGGAAAAAGTCACTGGATTTAGGTTTGTAGGTCAAGGAAACAAAATAGAATACCTATAATTTAATAGTTAGGCTAAAAACGAATTGTTTATTTTTATTATATAATTACAAAATCGTTTTTATCCAACAAGGAAAACATGTAAATATATCTTTTAGATTAAGGGAATATATTTGTTTAGCATAATATTAGCAACCAATAAGTATGGAAAAAAAAAAAAAAATTTATTATAATAATTATGTGATTTCAAATATTCCTAAAACGCTCGTAGGTTGTGGGCAAGAGGTATGAAGGGGGTGCGTCCGCTGAAGGGCGAAAGCGGAAACGCGTGAATAAAAGGTCGCCTCATACCTACATTCGAGTTAGAGTTGTTTAGTTTTTTTAGCAGACGTGACTGAGCACCGTATCGCTGTCAGTGTTTTATAACGTCAATCGATAGCCGTCGCGAATATTAACTTAGTTTAAAATTTTTAGAAGTTGGTGTAACTCTATTAATTACGTACCATCCAGCCAGAGGTTTTGGATACCACGAGAGCTAAATGTTAATCACGCAACGAGATAAAATCGAGCTAAATCAACGAGGTCACAAATTACCAAAAACAAATGTACTTCAGCGTTCGAGACTCGTTTAGTAAACGATTGAGAAGTTAGGCTGAAATCTACATATCGGTGAGTGAATTGAAGACAATCTGACATTTATTTCATAAAATAAATAGTCACAAATTGTCACCTTTTCGGAGAACTGTATTATAAACTGTCAATGTTTGTTCGCATTAATTTAATTAGTACTGAACTTTATTCTGTGTTTTTAAATTGTGATTCAGACAATATCCTTTTGCTTATTTAACGGATTTACGACCCGTTGAATATACTGTTTTGAATAAATAGTGTGATAATTTTCAATTCTGTTTTTATTGATTTTTAATCATTTTGAACTTTTTGAAATCGTTGCATTATAAATCAGGCTAGCTTGATTTGAGGAGACTGACTCTTGGAAAGCTCGGATCTACAGTCCACCTTGAGAACGTGGCATCAGAAGCCACCCAGCTGTGTCCCGACTGAAGAGGACTGGTCTTCGGATCCGCTGGAAGCGGATCGGCCGGGACAATTATTAAAGAATAGAATAAGTAGTAGGCACATACATAACATAACATTTTGCGGTCCAGAGACGGGACGCTATAATCAATGCTATAACGAAACCCTTATTTATTCCTGTTAGGTACCTTATGTATTCTTACTATATACCTTACTATTCTAACTTTTCATACTTATCACATTTTTTTTTTTTTTTGAGAGGGCTTATTACTTTAAATAATCTAAAAAATCTAAATAGGTTTTATTTATATTTATTTTTACAGTAAGCAGGGCAGACATTTAGAATTGTATCTTCTCAGATGTCCACAATTTACTCATTAACGAAAATATACGCTCCACTGACGCATTGGTTCCAGGAAGACTTAAATATATTCAACCAGGTCAGATAATGTTCCTGAAATGAAAAAAAAAAATCTATCCAATGCTGATCGGCGGTTTTTAGTTTGATTTATTTCATTATTTTTTGTGCGTTATTTGGTATCATTTCTTTATTTATTTTAGCGTACAAGTACTATAAATAAAAATAGAGTTATTGTAAAAAAAAACCATTGTTTAGGTTACTTACAAAATAAAAACTATTTACATGAAGGTTTTCTCCTTGCTCCTTGCTGTTCATGTCACATTATTAGTCACCGAGCTCAAAATATATAACCTAAAATTAAATTTGAACTGTTTTAATTAAACATATCGCACAAACAGAATCAATGTATTTAAAAAAAAACATTAAATTTTAATTTTTATAAAACAATTCATGTTATGTTAAATTATTTTATCAATACTCTCGCATTCCACAAATGAAAATATTCACGTACAGTTTTGATAAAATTCATAAAGACTTTTTAAGAGATTTTATTTGCAAAAAACTTTAGGATAAATTTTATAATTGAAGTAGATTTTTTTTCGTCCTGTATTAACCTAGATAATCAAGAGATGAGATAATATTGAGTGTTATCTTTTGCCTCCTCATGCCAAAACTGCATTTATGCAAAAAAATTGTGTTTGAAATTACGTTCAAACTGTCGTTATATTATTAGTGGATATCAATATTTGTACTTAACTTTATATGCTTTTGTATTAATTATTTCTATGCAGAATTTCTGTTTAAAAATGTAAACATTTATTTGTCTAAACATTTTTATGGCAGACTTCAATATTTTTGAAGTCCGTATTCTGATCTAATTACCTAGTAATGAAACAAACAAAATTAATGTAGTGAACTTTATTTTTAAAAACATTTAAGATTCTAATACCAAGAATAATATTGACATAATAGAAAAGTATCACAAAATTCAATTATTTAAAAGTAAAACTAAAAATCCAACTCTGCTAGGATATCATCGCCCTCCTGATCGTCTAAGAATGACTTTTCATCGGCTAGATTGGTATTGTGAACGGGTTGATTCTCTGTGTTTGATCGTAATGATTGCAGGTCATTCTTCCGAATGTTAGTACCTGTTATAAAGTTAGCCTTATCCAAATAATTGTCCATGGTGTTTTTATTACCCTGAAAATTAGATCTTATAAGTAAAAGTCGAGAATTTACTTTCACATTTACAAAGTTAAATAGGAATCAAGTCCGTATTTGTGCAGCCTATTTATATTAAAAACTCACTATGATTTTCTTTTATAGCAATATCAACACAAAATTTGTAATTTAAAATAAAAACAATTATTATTAACAACGTGGAGATGTAGAATTTTAAAATTTAATTAGGACTTTATCACTGTCCTGTAATGCACTAAAATGTGTACATTCAAGGAAAACTTGAACGTAAGAGGTCATTAAATGAAAAATTGATGAAAAAAATTGACATTTCGAACAGTTTACCATTAAATAAACAATCTTATTCCTAAATTATTTTGGTATTATTTAGCCGGTAAATTTACGGGCTACGCAATTGGCTGGTATCTAATTATCTAATTATTATTAAAATTATATCATATCGGGTGTTGAGACAAAATAGTCGAAAAAATTATACATCATTCTATCACTATAATATTGTTTATTTTATTAATAATCAGAAACAAAATGTTAAAAATAGACTTGCCCATCACTTAAATTTTGCAACTAATTATAATATTACATAAATATAGTATCAAAAGTATTATACAAATATTTTTGTGCATCGGAGTATCATAGAATTGAAAAATAAATGTTTTTGTGTTATGGATAATTAGATATTTCACTTCTTTTTATATATTTGTATGTAAAAATATTCACCTAAAGTATTTTGATTGAAATTTTATCGCACATTCACATAGGAATTCAATAGCAATTATTATTTAAAGAAAAAAAAAGAAATTTTAAAATGTCATATGCTAATGCCGTAAATTTTGCGCCGCCGTTGACAAATTTGTTTTGTCTAATCGGTGGTATATTTACAAATAAACATTTTTTTATAAATGACACAATCTTTGACAATATTAAAAAACTTAGAAACTTCTTTAAAAGATTATTTTTGTCTATAAATACAGCAAAGGAAATATCGTGACATGGCATTATAATGACATTATTATCGAACTACATGGGATTTTAAGCTTCAGACTATTTTCCACAGGATCACACAGGATCCACTAAAATCCGCTTTATCAAATAGTGAACTCGCTTGAGTATGCAGTTTCCAGGACTAGGTATTGAGTTTAGTATTACATTATTGAAGTGAATATTAGTATCAGATTGAAGTCGCTCATTGATAACATATTGGTAAAATAAAATACCTGGTTTGTAAGAGTTGTATCCTGAAATGTGTCTTTACTTAGCCCCACATCATTCAAAACCTACAAAGAGACATATCATTTTTATTTTATAAAATATTAACTCATTATCAGGCCTGCCATTGAGTCTTTACTGAGAAAAAAATAGTAAGATTAAATTGTTATAGATACAACTAAATATAATTTATAATTTTAAAGATTGTAGTAGTCTAATGGTTAGGTTCTCTATTTATCAGATGTTCTCGTTTAAAGCTGCCAAGGTCTGTAGCTTGTTCATATAGACTCATAAGTTTCAAAAAACCCCAAAGAAAGATCTCTAGAATGGTGAAATCGGGCAATCTTGTGGGCCAGTGCATAACGAGAGATTAAGTGAATATTTTGCTCCACAAAACACATATCCACAAATGAAAATTCACCTCGACACTTATAATGAATTTCAATGAAAAATCATCCTCATTACAGTCGATGTTTCCTTGGCTGTAATTTACGCGTGTTTTAAGCTAATGCACTATTTGTACCTTATCTTGAAATCTGCAGCCACAGCCGAATATTCTCTGCTGAATTTCAACTGCTGTCCCGTGTTACGCTAGTATTCTTGAGGCGAACAGTTAATTATGTGTTATGTATTACGCTTTGTATTATAGGGATGATAGTATGATAAAGTATGATAGGGAACCAATCATCAGTGTTTGTGAAATAACAGATTCTGATTTCTGCGGGGCAGGTATGACCTCGCAATAAGACATATCAATTTTTAAGACTTACGTCGAGTTTCTGCTGCAATTTTGGCCACATGTAATCGTCGGCTGTCCCTTTTGCCAGTAAATATTTAACACAGACTCCGCTTGATTGTCCGATCCTATGAGCCCTTGACTCTGCTTGTGTCAGCGTCTGAACAAATTAAAACAAAATAAACTTACAATAATAAAAATGTTGATTTTGGACAATCAACCTGCCAGTTAAAATCCAGCTAAAAATAGGGTATTCTAAAGAAACCCAATTACGTACTATGCCTTAGACGATCTCAGGTTGGAGGAGACTTTACATATAAAACAAATTAACCTCGAAGCTATAAGCTGAACTGAATTTGTTGCATCAGTTTTTTGAAGGGGTATACTAACAAGACTCTAACAACTTTACTGCAATGTACTTGTGCAGAAAAAGTTCTATTACCGTTTGCTTAGTTTTAGCACAGTTGCAACGTTTCCAAAAACAGCTTTTATTTAACGTATTACATGTATAAGGTTCCAAGACCATTCCCAATAAAAAAAAATAGCTAATAGGTCCAGCGATTTCAAATATTATTTGTGAAAACTAACACACAAAACACAGCTACAGATTTTGTGAACATTAATACACGCATATTTAGACAAGCTAAATTTTAGCACAAACACAAATATAACTCGAAACAAACTGAACAGTAGAAATAATTGACTAATAAAGATAGTTACAGGTAAAAAGGAATAATATTAAAATATATTACACAATTTTTAACTAAAATAAAAAAAGATTTTAAATTTATACAAATATACAATAAAAAAGAACCTGAAATAAAACAATTACAGCTTTTATTTGTATGTATATATATATTTTTTTTTTAAAAACTAATTGCTATACAATTATTTCAAGCCCTACTAAACTAGGCCAAATGTGCCTGTCCTAGAGTCCGGAGAGATGGTGGTAATGAAGCATTAAAAATGGTATGACCATGTGTGGATTCGAACCCGCTACCTTTGGCTCAATAGTCCAACACCTTAACCACTAGACTACCACGATCTCCGCATTAGCCATTTCTGAGGCTCATTCTTCAATGGGCACTGGCTAGATGAACCTATCTCAATAGAGAATGAAAAGTCTCTCATATTAGGGGCTAAAATCACTACTTTCCTCTCAGAATGGTAGTCTACATCAACAACTAAATCAATCTTTTGACAAAAAAATTACACTTAACTAGGTCAAGTTTAGTTTTATTTAGACATGCGTTCAACCACATTACCAAACATTGAAATGGTTTTGAAAATATTTTAAATTTGTTTTCTCATAATTGAAAAAAACAATATATTTTGTTGATTAATGCTTGGTTGTTGATAAAAATCAACATTCTTAGAAGACAGAAGTAATTTTAAATACACCTATTTAAAGAAAAAGAAAAGATGATTCTTTACAAACTTTTTTAAACAATGATTTTACTATACGATGAGCATTATTGGGAGTAGGATGTTTTTGGAAGGTATTTGATGTATTTGAAGGTAACATGAGTTTTTAAATGTCTGAATACTGCGGTAGAATAAAATCATAAATATTAAGATAGGACAAGTCTGTACCCCTGGATTCCAATGAAGCTCGGCAAACAGAACGAGGTTGGCAGCCGTGAGCGTAATCCCAGCATTCGCTGCCGTTATTGACAACACTGCACACCGACAAGATTCCACGCACTGAAACCTCTCAACTAGACTCTAGAAATAAATTAATATAATAATTATATTTTTAAATATTAAATTATAAATTGTGGTGGTCATCACAATCATTTAACAATTATTAACATTCTATTCAAAAGTTTGCAAATTGTTTTTGCCTACAGAGCTTGCTGCTTTCAGGCGGGCTCAATTAACTTACAAACTGCAAAAGTTCAAATATGAATACGGTATCTAATTCCCCCTGAACCATCAGAAAGTTGGTGGCGAAAAGAGTGGGCACGCAACAGGCAACGGGAGAGGCTTCACCAAAATAGGACATAATATGACCGAAGCAGATAATGAACAAAGAGAGACTCCTACTCACAGTTCGATATTCAATTTTTGTAGCGCCATCTATACAAATGTATTGCGTTCTGTTCTCATCCAATGTACAGCAAACTGAATCGATAACCTCCTTGTGATGGGCAAATATAAGAAATTTGCCAACATTGTCGTCTTTTAACATCTGCATGATATATTTACTGTAAAAGCATAAAAATTATAATTCTGAGCACAGAAAATGTAAAAAAACAATAAAGTCAATTTTGAGATAGGCTTGCTCGTTGTAGAGAAGCAGGATATGCTCTAACGTGGAAATTATCGACAACTGCCAAGCATGATATATTAAAATTCCTTTTTATGATTCCGGATCAAAATGATCAAAAACAGGAAGTAAAAAAAAATATTTGGCACGGAACTCTCAATGTGTAAATTTTTTTGTTCGGTACACTTTCTGAATCAAATTTAACTTTAGCATATGAAATCGCATCCTGACTGAATTGGTACTATTGACCTTGTGATGGATATACTAGATGGATATATTAGGATGACAAACAGAAATTTGGTAATTAAAAAATAAATCAAACGGAATTTCAATGATATTTAACTATTTTATTTTTCCTAAAATCTTACCATATTTCTTAACCTTTAATTCTTTTCTTTTTCTTTAATTAATAGTGGAATAAACATATCCCGCTCCGTATGTAAAATGTGTAAACCACGAATTACCGCCCGATCAGCGAAGTTCGTTGACCGAATGGAATATCCCAAGTGGAGGCTGCCACCCATTTTTTAGAAGTATAATTTCTTACAATATCTACAAAACTATGAAAATATTTCTTGTTGTTTTTTATATATTTTATATTATATTGACATAACTTTTATAAATACAACCCGAATTAGTTACCGCCAAATCCATCGCAAACCCTTTCAATTCACTAGTGCACTGTTCATATAAATAATCAAATGTAGAAACCGAATTAAAATGAAGAAAAAAAACGACAATTGGTCTATGCTTTTCATGAATTCAAGTATACGCTACATACCGCGCTTTTAAATATTAACAGAAATGCAGTAAGCCAATGATGCTTTTAAGCGCACACGGCACATGGCATATACATCAATGATAGCTCGTCATCGGCGCTGAGTGTGTTAAGGAATAAAATATAATCACCAGACTGCTGTTTTCTTCAGTAAAGCCGTTTCCTTGAAGAATAAAATAAGGGCTGCTTGCTTCTCCGTGGCTCTTTTTTTAGTGACGTAATTTTGGGCTATTTGCGTTAGGTTGTCCTGATCTTCCTGAGATATTTTGAGCAAAGATGCGTCTAACATCACAATTTCTCTGTGAAAGTTAAATATTTATTCTCTGTGAATTTGAAAAAGCTTAATATCAGCGCAGAGCCTGACATTACAATCTCACAAGCCGTGTCATAAACAATAAGACTTAACAGTAGCATTCAATCAGATATTGCAATAATAATTCATGTCAATATAAATTTAATATAGAGGATGTTCGGAATGGAAAATGTCAAATTAAAAGTGCTCAATGTATGATGATTTATTAACGGGCTCTATAGTTGATGCAGATACTTTTGACAACCTCTTGATTAAGATGAATGCTACTCTTAACGAACTCGACGAATGGTTTAAGGTAAACAAAATGTCACTAATCTAAGACTGTTGTATTAAATTTTACTAATCGCAATGATTCTCAAGTTAAACTCAATCATCCTCTAGATGTAAAAGTTAAAGTTAGGTGTTTAGTGTTAAAGTTAGGTGTTAGGTGTTAGGTGTAGGTGTTAGGTGTTTCATAAGATATTCCAAATAGTTCGGGTTATCAACATAACATGCATAGTTTTCCTAAAATAAGCATCTTATTAAACGCCCATTTTTGAAAATTTTGCAGGCACTATGCGTGTGGGATGCGTAAAGTCGTTTGGGCAATAAAGTTAAGGCACTATCACACATGACTTCAAAATTATATATATGTAACTATAAGTATAATGTCTGCTCCGAAATGTTAGGAATAATTCTTGTAAACACTACATAAAAATATGTAAAATTATGTTTGTAATTAAGGACAACCGTGAATATTTAAAATCAGTGGTGTTTTCAATGGTATGTGGGAGTGTGGTACAGCTGATAACTAAATAGTCCACAGTCGAAGCCCAGGAAGCTAAAAACCACAGACCTGGAAATCCTCTCAGCTGATAAAATATTTTCTATTACTATTTTATTTTAACAAATTGTGTTGTTCCGTCCAACCTGGTTTTTTCCTGCAAATGGGTCAGGACTTGTTCCTTGGTGCGTCGGATCAAAAACCTCTTTTGCAAAATAATCTGCAGCTCGATCAGATTCGACTGACCGTCCATATTCCAACCGTAGTTCGTTTGTTTCCCGGCGCAGTACCTCTTGCCTGCAAAGATTAACAGAAGTGTTTTATACAATGAAAATCCAACTACGATAATATGAAAACTTCATTACATATTTAATATAGTGCCCGTACGGTTAAAACCCGTTTAGTCCTGGATGCCCTTAAAGTTAAAACCTGTTCGTGTATTACTGATAAAATTCTGAGTCAATCCTCAATGATTCCTCGAGGTAGATCTGGCCATTCTCATTACATTTCTCACACATGTTAAATCTAAAGCATTCATTTCCGGTTACCGTCAATTTGTCAAAATTGGATTTAAAATTAAATGAAAACGTACTAAAAGAATTTTAATCCCGGATATCTGCATGTTTTTTAAGAGTGTGTAGTAAAATCTAACCAAACTCGGTGAAGCCTCCAAAGAAGCCCGGTTGGATGATGGACAGTTGTGTAAACAGTTCCTTCGGCCTCGAGAGCGCTGGAGTGCCACTTAATAAGATAACTCGTTTTGCCTTTTTAGTGATGGCCATCAGAGCAGTTGTACACTGAGCTTTGTGAGATTTTAGCAGATGCGACTCATCCTGTGAATAAAGAAAAAAATAATATTTATTTATATATTAGTAAGGATATTTCAAATATACTTCTTAAGGCTTAGGTAGAATTGAAGTATGTATAGTGAAATATTCATATATTATGTGGCACCCTTAGTGCGGGTTAGGCAGTGTATCTTTCCCTTACCTGCACCGTGCAAGCAACACCTTCATATTTGGGACCTGGAAACTTATCTCAGTTGTTTCCTTATAACAACTAGATACCTGTTGGAAGGAAGTCTTCAGGGATCTTGCCTTCCCATAGGACGGGTTCATGTATACACACACATATCGCCTGTTGTAGACGAGAAAAAAATATCGGCAAATGAAGTGCAATACTTGAAAAGTTATTGTAATTAAAAAAAAAAACAATTATTTTGGTCCCAATACAAATTTTAACAAGATTATGTAATCCACCATTCAATATTTTTATATTTCTGGCAAGATTTCTTTTGTTGGCTATCATGGGAATTTTACCAATATAACAATGCCAAATTTCTTCTCTCTGAGCAGCTGGGTGGTAGTGGTGATCATTTTGTAACTGGCAATGACTATCTTCGTGTGTGTGTCGGACACAAACTGGCAGTCTTTGCTAGAGTTTAGGCTGACGATGCACGCCATTGGAACGGTCGGTAGCAGCTCCAGGATTTTGTTCTGCCAGGTACCTCTGAAAGGAAAAGTTTGCGTTAAATATAAATGTATCATAAGGTCAACGTTTATTACCATAATAAACCAACAATTATGGACAGATAGCTTAGCTGATGGGGAGATACTTTTTTAAATGTTTATTTATATTTTTCCTAATTGCACTTAAAGGATTTATAACAGCATCTGTTAGGCTAATCCTCTGTATTCATATTATAGTATAGTCTGGTTTTCATGGATTCCCATACCTTTTGACATATTTTATGTATATTATGTTTGTTTCTCTGATGAAAAACTTATTCGACTTAGTTTGACCATTGTTTTCACATATTAAATGTATTTATTTAGTCAACAGTGATCCTCCATTTTTTATTTAAGATTTCCTCAGCAATGCTATTTTGAATATTCCTAGTATTTTTAAATATTATGCAACACTGTAATTCGAATTGCTATTATTTTTTTTTTAAAACTATCTCAACAACATCTATAGCAACACACGGACGTACAGGCCATGTCGTCGGTGTGACGACATGGCTTCTAGAATGAATTAAATGTTTATATTTGGCATTAGAAGAATTATATTCGTATTTGAATAGAAAATGTAATTCTTTCGAACTGTCAGAGGATAAAAAAAAAATAAAAAAAACATAGTCAAAACTACTCGACGTTTTGATATTTATATTTTACTTCGTCAAACTTTTATATGTAAATTCTTATTGTAAAGTTCTTATTATATTGTATACACCTCGAAGCCTTCAATGTATAAAAGGGCAAACAATCTGTGTTTTATTGCTAAAACAATCTGCATTCTGGTCCTGTGAAGCATGGTACTAGCTACTACAAAGATCTACTATCCTGTAATATTATACAAAAAACAATCAACTAGAACACAAAACCACTAGCTTCTTGTCCTCCCAATTTTCACAAAGTTGTTAAACAGCTATTGAAAGCCAGCATGCAATGGCATCTATTTATCTCACAACTACATCCTCGCCTATCGCCTAAATGATCGATCATAAAATTTATGATAAAATTCACATTCTAGTATTATTACGTAAAATAATTTATTGCAAAGTGTAATAAATGATCACCTCATTGAAGATGTGGTTGCCACCAGCACTGGCCAGTCGTTTTTATAATAATCAGCTATTGCCAGGGCTTGGAATGTCTTACCTAAGCCCATGTCATCGGCAATAAGACATCTGCCTTTCTTCGCAATGGCAAAACTAAAATAATTAAAACCACACATTATTATATTAAAAAAGGCATAATGACGATCTCCCCATAATCCACCAGTAACTCCAATCATTCCTCAATTTAGGTGCATCCGCTGAAACCCACTGCATGAATAAAAATTCCCTTATTTGGATAAGTTGGTTGACCCATTTAAAAGACTGTTTGTAGTTATTTATTTATTCAATTTTAATTTCATGCAAAGCTTACAAAACCGATGGAAAAAATGCATGAATACAAAAAAAATCCAAAACAATAAACAACAATAGAAAATATATATTTGCAAATTGTATATTAAATAATCCCAATTATTATTTTTTGTAGTAACGTGTAGAATGCCAAGCTAATTTATTGTGGTTAACCAACAGGAATTGTAGAGAATACAGGCGATGACAAAAAGGCAATGTAAATTATTCATATATACAATCCATAAACTAGGGTAACTCGATTGGCTTTTAAAGATAGTTAACACAAATAATATTAAACTAATTTAAATGGGAGAAATTAATTCATATAAATTAATACAATTATTTTGGACTCTACTCAACTAGGCCAAATATATCTGTCCTAGAGTCAGGGGAGATGGTGGTAATGAAGCGTTAAAAATAGTATGACCATGTGCAGATTTGAACTTGCAATCTTTGTCTCAATAGTCCAACGCCCTAACCACTAGACTACCAAAATCTCTCTCACGATGAAATTCAGATAGCCATACTACGCACCAATTAAAACGTTAACCTTTTGCATAGGATGTTCATCAAAACTCGACATGCGAGAGTTTAAGCCTTGGTAATTAAACATTTTTCACTAACCTGACACCATCTCGCTGGAAACCCATAAGTTTATTCTTCAGGGATGGTTCAATTGGTGTTAAATCTATGGAGTTAGAATCTAAATCAGGCGGCTGTTTTAAAAGCTGAAAAAGCAACAATAACTATATTAGACATGTTGATTTAGGAGTATTTTGGAGGCGAAAGGGCAGAGAGGTTTAATTATATTAGGATGACATACTGCCTCATTTTGTTGTCGTAGAATTCAAAGATTTGTAGATTTGTTTCGCTCGCATGCCGGTTGGCCGTTTCGCTCTTTTTATTTTCAATTCAGTTTCAATGCTGTTTATAATGGAGTTTATTTTACTTAATTTTTTTATTTACTTAATTTAGTCGACTTTTCATAAGTTTCTTAATAATCAAAAGTCGACTGTCTGACCTATTCACTATATGAGTACTATATGACTGTGTATGTGTATATACTGTATGAGTTTCTTAACTAATATTATTACATAATAAACAAGTATAAATACATGGATTTTTAGACAAGATAGATTTTGGTACAAACAAAAATAGAACATGAAACAAAACAGTAGAAATAATTGACTAATGAATGTAAAAATGATATTAAAATATATTAAACAAATGTAAATAAGATCAAATTAATTTATTACTATTATTATTTATTATTATAATAACAGACAAACAGTATAGCTGATGGGTCTGTTTCCGTTTCTATTACTGAGATAGTTTAATATCAAGACAGTTCTTAAATTGGTTGATGCTGTTTACGCTAACGACCGAATCCTGCAGTTAATTCGACGAGTCCACAACTCCATTGTCAATCATATGTTGTCTAGGATTCGTTTGAAAGCTTGTTTTCCTGAGTTTCAGATGATGGCCTCGTAGCTGCGTGTTCTCATCAGCTGTGAATATAATCTTAAGCTCTTGACAATCATAGTGCCCCAACAACATTTTATATGTCTCAATGAGATCACCACGCTCTAGCCTTCCTTTGAGAGTAGGCAATTTGAGTTGCTTAAGCCTTTCTTCATATTCTAAACCGATCAAAGGTCCTGAAATTTGAATTGCTCGCCTTTGCACTTTTTCCAATAAATCACAGTCCTTAATGAATGAATTACGGATTCCATAATTGAAAGCCATATTCCAAAATCGGTCTTATGTAAGTGGTTATATTTACAAATACTTTCCGTACTACGTACAACATACAATTAGCCTTTCCCACTATTTTACATACTTGATCATTCCACTTCAGATCCGTAGTTATGATGATTCCCAGGTCAGTCTGTTTGTTAACTTTATTCAGGTTAACTCCGTTCTCTCTGCGTGGGTTGTTTTTTCCAATACGTAAAACCGTACATTTAGCTGCATTTAAAGATAGTAGCCACTTCTTAGTCCAGTCAGTGAGTCGACCGAGGTCTTGCTGTAACTGTTCTGAATGTATAAGTGGGTTGGCGAAGACCTTAGTGTCATCAGCAAATGTTAAAGTTGAGGTTTTTAATACACTGAGGATATCATTAATAAATATTATGAATTGTATTGGTCCCAACACAGATCCTTGGGGGACTCTCCACTTAACACAATAAATGTAATAAAATCACTTAAAAAATGATTTAAAATTTAAACAAAAATAAAAAAATGAACATGAAATACAACAATTTAAGCTTTGATGATTTATCATAGGGAAAAAAAAAATAAAGAAACAAAAATACTGATTTTATACAGAACTAAATTAGAAGTTTTGTCCGTGGTGTTTTGCATTGGTATGGGTATAGGTATTGCATTGCATTGATATTAGTATTTTAAGAAAGCGTTGCGAAACTTTTGCGGAGTTATTGAAAAAAGATCAATTTGAGAAGAGGTAGTATTAAATAAACCACGAATACAATAAATAAGAAGGGGGGCAGGGATTATTTTATTATTAGCCACACCTCAAAATTTACAAAAAAAACTATAATGTTAATACTTATGATGAATTGTAAGAATGTCAGGTACCAAAGACGCGAGTAGTCTGGGAGGAAGATACTAAGATGTCAGGTTCTAATAACGTATAGGAGCAGTTGATATTATATGATAGCTACAGGGTATCATAACCATTCTTATTTTTTCATTATCATAGTTTTGTCCCAGTATAGCCGATTTGTATTTATAAAAAGCTGTTTTCTTACCAATTACTATATTATAAAGCTCTATGTATGAGCTATATAGAAACTGGTGTATTATAGCTGCCACATTGGTGTGTTCTGTTCGTGATGCAGACTCGCATGCACTGGTGATGTGTTTAATGGTCTCTAGTCTAGATAGCGTCTGTTTATAACGTGTTGTCACGAATTATTTGTTTTCTGTAGTTTCGTGTGTGTGTGTGTGTTATTTGGTCTTAAATGGCTATGACGAAAGCTTCAGTTTCTGGAAGCAGCTCACTTCGTTTTAGCCATGCATACAAAGCGCTTTTGTCGGTGTCAGTGGGTTAGGGCTTGCTGTTGGCGATGTCTGCCATAAAGTAATTTTTATTTCCTTACATTTGTCTTCTGTTTTCTCATTGCTGTTTTGTGTCAAATTTATTATTATTATAGCTGCAGTATTGATGAATACTCAGTTATATAGATAAAGATAAAGATATTGAAATGAACTTACTTACATTTAAAACATATTTAGGAATTGTACCTAAAACAACATATGGGTGCAAAATTTGTACTTTACTTTGAAGCTCTTCATAACAATCAATTGAAAAATTCCACAAATGCGTTTTACCATCTGAAATCAAAAAAATAGATTTAGAATCAGACCCATTAGATTATTATTATACACATACAAAAAAAAATTGAACTTGTCCGTCCTTATATTTCAATCCAAAAACTATAATACATAAGTAAAGAAAGAATATATTTGATTTAGATGTATGGGTTCTAGAATATCGATGAACGTTATATTATTAGCGAAAAAGTGTAAATAAATAAATGAAAGAGGTAGGTATTGTAATAAAGAATGGTAACATATCCAAAAGCTAAGAAACAAAAAGCAAAGTAACTGTAATAAATATTTGAATATCTTTAAGGAAAGATACAGATAACATTATTAATTATTCTGAGGTGTGCGCTTGTACTGACTTCTGCACAATAAAGCCTGTCAATAATTTGGCCAGAAATCTCCGAGCAACAAGAGAATATCAGATAGTGAACTTTTTCTTGAAAAGCAATCATAAATTGAAAGTTGGTGTTTTGTAATCTCTTATATATATTTTAAATTGAATTTTTAGTGGAACTACATTATTACTTTAGTTTCACTTGTTTTTGAATAAATTTGTAATTTTTTTATTGCAAAAAGGGCTAGAGCACAGTTGCTTCAGGATATTGAGCTTATTCCGTTGACAGGGTTCCACCCCGGGTTAGGAGCTAGGTACTGCATGTGTGCCTCAAATTAATATAAAATTAGACATCATTTATATATTCACAAACTCATTTATGCAATATATATTGAAGTATATTATGGGTGTAAAGTACTCATTCAATTAAGTAATCTTCAATTTTTCCGGCAAATCTACAATTTTTCATCTGGGAATAATACCACTCACTTCGCAATTCTCAGGCGAAACAGCTGTATGTTGCCTGTTGGTGGCACCATCCAATATATCATTACCCATATTAGAATAATAGAAATATTAAAAAACTCACCATATATTTTTGAAGGGATTTGTTTAAAAATAGATATAAGTTGTTCACTATATCCTGAAGGATTTACTTCAAATCTTGAATCAGATATCATATAAACTGTTCCCGAAATAACTTTTGGATGCAATATTGATTTATCATTATTTGATTCCTTCGATTTTGAGTCTCTATAATAAGGTATAATTTGTTTGAGGTGTCCACTAACAGTTTTCCCAATTTTATAAGAATTACTTGGGTAAGAAGGTTTCGTTGTATCATTAAAAAATGTGTTTTCAGAAAGAAAATTGCTATTTCGGTATTGCATAAATGGATTATTTTTTGACGCAGATGAACATTCTAAAGTACTTGATATCTCGTTGCGCATAGCCCTTCTCGCCTGCATCTTTTGGACGGCTGCGATCCTTTTTCTTTCAATCTCTTCTTTAGAACAAGACATTTTAGTAGGTATCCATATGTAATAATCATAAAATAATCCGTCTGCTACCTGCTAAGCATTGCGTTAGTAAATATACAATTTATTGTCAGCCGCCACATGAATTTTAAACATATTCAAAATATATACTCTTTCAAAAAACACAAAACTCCGTTAAACGTCAACTGTCAATGTTTCTACTTCTTTATAGAGCAAAGCAGCTTTTAAGCAACTCATATGATTGTTTAATATGTGTTCACAAATTATAAAATAAAACCGATAACACATTAACAAATACAAAACTTATTTGAAATGTGTCTAGAAAATGAAGAAGAAGCAAAGTAAAGGTAAATAAATAATAAACAACGGAAAGATCAAACTTTGCTAGGAGGCTTTCGTACACCATAGGTAGATTATATTTTATCAGGCATTCAGCATTTGGAACCTGATTTTTTTTAAAGTACTTATTTATGCTTTACCCTTTCAAGTACAAAGTACTGCACGGTTGGTAGTTTTTTGTGAAAGGTCTAGTCGAACAAAGAGTCGAAAAAGAATTAATGTTCTTCTAGCCACATTTTCCATAAAAATCTATACAATCATAATAAAATTCATTTCCTTAAACGGCATCTCATTTTTTAATCACAAGTTTTAATGGCTACATGACTTTAACTTAACCAAACAATTTTCAAATTTGTATATTATCTCTAATATTATGTCCTAATTTTCAATGGAATAACCTATAGAATTACCTTGACAAGGTAAATAATCCTGATAAAACTGCTTTTTTCAATGTTTTCAAACGAAATGTATCAAACTAATAGACTATGTCAAATTTAAAAGAACATCTAACGTCCCAAGACTACACTAAACCTCTACTGAAATTTTATTGTAAATAAGAGTTTGACAACTTCAATTTAACTGTTTAAATAACCGGTTAATTGTAATTAGCGTTAACCTCAACGTGCGTTTTTTCTAAGTTAGGTTTATTTTAGATAATACGGTACCTAACGACAGTTAAGATTCTGACAGTGGCAACACTGGCTGTCAGTCTGAACTCCGGCCAACCCGACTGTGTCAGTCGGCGGAGTTAATCAGCGGTTGGTCATTTTAATTTATTTAAGTTAGTACGTACACTCATATTTACTTGATTTTAAACTCTGTGATCTACTAGATGGATGGAAATTTGTAAAATATTGATGACCTATGTTATTTATCACTTGGGTTTTGCAAAAAACTTTTAGAAGTGCGTTAGCTGAATTATTACGACAAACTGCAATGCGATAGTGTTGGCGAGTATTAATTTAGCAGCTGCACCGATTTGTTCCCTTTATTGGACTTTGTACATTTGATTGTGTACGAATAAATTAATTGACTTACCTCCAACACTGATTGACTCAATTCGCAATTGGTTCATAAAAAACTTATATAACTGATTATTGCCAAATACAAAATGTCTGAACAAATTAGCCCAGTTAAATATTTTCTTTGTGGAGGTTTTGGAGGAATATGTACGGTATTATCCGGTCACCCTATGGATACAGTGAAAGTTAGATTACAAACTATGCCATTGCCAAAACCGGGCGAAAATCCACTTTACGCAGGAACTTTCGATTGTTTCAAGAAAACGATCCAACGCGAAGGATTCACTGGTCTCTACAAGGGAATGGCCGCCCCGTTGACAGGAGTAGCACCTATTTTTGCAATTAGTTTCTTTGGTTTCGGAGTCGGAAAGAAAGTGGTCCAGCTGGGATCAACCGAACCCCTTTCAAAGAAACAATTATTCCTGGCTGGAGCATTTTCTGGTATATTCACAACGTCAATAATGGCACCAGGGGAACGAATTAAATGTCTCCTTCAAATACAGCAAGGCGGAAATGCGCCGAAAAAATACGATGGCATGGTCGATTGTGCTAAGAAATTGTACGCCGAGGGAGGAATACGCAGTATATATAAAGGAACCATATTGACTTTGTTGCGCGACGTACCTGCGAGCGGAATGTATTTCTTAACATATGAATGGGTGAAGGAACTACTAACGCCGGAGAATTCTGAAGGAAAAATTGGAATTGGAGCAACGATAATTGCAGGTGGGAGCGCAGGAATCGCAAACTGGTCTGTCGGAATGCCAGCCGATGTACTAAAGAGTCGCTTGCAGACAGCTCCAGAAGGTACCTATCCTAACGGAATGAGGGACGTCTTTAGACAACTAATGAAAGAGGAGGGTCCTCTAGCTTTGTATAAAGGTGTTACTCCTGTTATGCTTCGAGCTTTCCCTGCGAATGCAGCCTGTTTCTTAGGATTTGAAGTAGCCAGCAAGTTTCTCACATATCTTTTTCCTACAATCTAAATCAATTTATTGGGAACACTTACTATTAGTTGTTAATGTCAAAGAAACTTTCGTTTAGAATCATATATTGTTAAAAAAATATATGCTTGGTGTTTGTGACAGCAAAAGTTACGAAATGCCCTTTCTTAAACAAAGGTTATTTAAAAACATTTGGTATTAACCGACTCTATTGTTTTTATTATAATTTAGTATAAGTCAAATTTAATAATTGAATTTAAGGTAACTTTTTTTATTTATTTACATCTATAAATAATCTTGATTTATTTACATTGTAGTCATAGATTATTTATTCGGTAACTGCAGAATATGTATTATTAGCCTAAGAATTTGAGTATTTTTCTCATTTTAATATTACAGAGTATTACAATAAAACTTGCAGGTAAATTAATTTGGTTTTGACATAACATATACTTTATACATAAATTTTGTTTTTAAATAGAGGTGACCTTATCAGGGTAATATGAATTCATTATTTCTTATCGAGCAACTGCAAAAAAGGTTTAGATATATAAGTATTATTGATGGAATAAATCTATGATACGAGATTTATTGAACATTGTTGATTAATAATTATTATCAGTCATTGAGAATGGTAATAAATTATTGTAACAATTTTATTTTTCAAAATATATATACTGTATTTAAATATTTTGGCCACAAATATACATATGTTATACACAAATCTGTTTTAATTTATTGACTAAATTTATGTGAATTCATTTCTAAATTTTTCTTCAAATCTTCTTTCACATATACGATCTTCGAACAGTCTATGTTTGTTTCGGTATTTTTTGGTGGGTTTGTAGTTTCCAATCGCTGAAACGTCGTTCGCTTTAAAATGAGTTACTCTCGTTTTTAACTTTTCTGACCCTAGTCCTTTAGTGTTGATTTTCAGAGCTGTTTTCACGGGAAACCTTTGCCCTCTGCCGCATGGCCCTAGACCATCATCTTTGTTCCAGCCAGTCTTAAGCATTAGTTGGAAACCTTTGTTCGTTTCTGGCAAGCCGTAGAATGTAGCAGGTTTCTCTTTTCTCTTGTTGAAATTATGTACAATGGACAATAAATGGACGTCCATATCTTCTACATTTTCCTTACATAAATCGCAGAAACCAATAATTTTCCTTTTATTTTCATCCCTGCATTTTGTATCACATATGCCGAACTTGAGAATTTTGACTATGCTCTTATGTTTTGCTTTAGCTGCTAAGGTCTGAGCCCTCCTGCCATTGTTATCCGTTATATTTAAGTCAGCCCCGTATTTTATTAAAAGTTCAACAGCTTTTACACAACCAGATTGAGATGCACACATCAATGCAGTCCATCCATATGCATCCGTACAGTTTATAATATCTGGATGAGATGCTAACGTTTGTTCCAAAACTGATGTATTATTATCTTGGGCAGCTCTCAAAAATATGTTAATATTAAAGTCAGTTTTTGTCTTAACATTTGTAGTTCGCTTGCTAAAGGCAGATAAAAGTGATTTTTGTTGTTTTCTGATTACTGAATTATCAGAAATTATACTTTCGTAAGCGCATCGTGCTTCATTCCCAGTCAAAGTATTTGAAAGAGGGTTGGTTGTAGGTGTGGCACAGCGACTATAGAATCCTTCCCTTACAAAGTTTCTCCAAACCGTGTGTTGTTCCGCAGACATAACAGGAATATTTTTCATTCGAAAGCTTATATAAAAAAAATATGGATTAAAGTGTTAACACAAAAATGACTTCAAAACAAAAAAAAGTTTAAGCATTTAAAGAAGCTAGTTATAAATCGCAGATATAAAAATTGGAGAAAGCTAATATTACACGCCAACAGCTGACAGGCAGGCAGACACAGTGTTGCCAGATTGTGAACCCAAAATAATCGTACAGACTTCAAAATTATCAAATTACAGAAACAATTATCGTGCATTTTCAATATTTTCGCATTAAGTACCTAGTAGGTAGTACATTTTAAGTTTACTTTTTTAATAAAAAATAAACATAATAGACAAACCAGTTATAAAAAATATAAAAAGATATACCTCAGCTTTAAAAATAAGTTTATTAATGGAATAAATGAAAAATACAACATAAAAAGAAATTAATTATTAATAGAAATAATGACATCATTGTCACTTTCACATAAATTTGACGTCGATATGTTGTTAATCATGCTGTTACTTGGTGAAAAGGTTTTGCACGACGAAAATTTACAAAAACTGAATGAAGCAAATTAGAGATAGGAGGGACACCGGAAGTAGCAGGAATAAATCTGAAATCGATGGTAGGTAATCAATCTGTGATATAATTTGATCAGTTACAAAGCAACAATGGTCAAACGAAATCGCAAAAATTGTCATAACTACCATTACTAAATAATAGTGATGGGAAATAATAATAATTCGAATGAATACTTCTATATTAATTAAGCAAAAACAAAGAGCTCGATTGCAAATCCAAAAACCCGCATTACTAATTTGAAAAACACAGGGAAATTCTTTATACTAAAGTTATAATTCTTAAAAAACATATTTTTAATCATCACAGATTTAAAAATACTTGTATATTTTGTAATTTTAATAACAATATTAGCTGTATATCTTTATTTAATAAAAAAATCTAATATCGTACCGCATATTATCTGTAATTTTGCTATCTGTCTTCTTCTAAACAAATTATGTTTGACAAAGTAGTATTGTTAATGACTAGTGAAGTAAACAACTCACTTAAATTAGTGCACTCTTTATAATCGTCCTACAAAATTGGCAATGATATTTTCGGCAACCTAACATTATATTGTCTTAACCGAGTATTACTTTATATATTCTTTGGCTGGAAATATTCGTCAGGTATCAACTTTATAGCCAAAGCTTTAATTTAATTATAAGTATTTTCAATTGACGCTCTAAGCCCATCTAATTCGTCTTAATTAACTTGTTTTTAGACAAAATTAATGGCTCCTCCAAGGATAACATAGCACCTTCAAATCTTTACGCATAATCTTGACATCGCAAAACCTGACACGAAATTCGTCTGAATTGTCGGTATTTGCCGTAGACAATAACATTTTAAGCCGTCTAACGGCTGCTTTCCACCGCGATTCAAAAGAGCGAACGCTCATTTTGAACTAATTGAAATTCAAAATAAATATACTCTTTTATTAAGAAAACTTTATATCCGTTAACCGCTTACATGAATCACTTATTATTTACAAATTAGAAAATGCGTTTTAAAAAAAATTGCTTATCATGCAAAAATGACTAAAAATTCGATGTTGTTCGAGGTACGAACACATATTTACCGGCTTTTATTTTGTATTGACACCGGCCTGCTTTTCAAAAAAGTATAATCAATATTTCTTTTTCTGATAAAAAAATACACACTGATATCCACACACTGTGAATTCTGTAAAAATTGTTGCGCTAGCACCTTACTTAAGAAGCTTGTTGTAAACAGAAAATAAATACGTAACTAAACACACAATCTGCGTATTATGATTGGCCACAAAAAAATCACAAAAAAACTATTTTTTTATCCGAATCGATTTAAATCAATACAAAAAATAGGCAAAATTAATATTAATCGATATATAGGCCCATCTCTAACGTGTCTATTATCGCAGTCATTCGCAGTGTTTGTCATCGTCGTCCGATCGCTGAGTTTTGGGATTTGACTTTTACTCACTCGCTTTGTCCGCCTCTGAGATCGATCGTTGCGCGGCTGTCTGAAATTTGTCGCGCTCAATGCTGCGTAGATGATTTTAATTGTCAATATATTGTAGGAACATGCCATTCGACGGTTTCGGGAGTGATTTTGTATATTTATGAAATAAGTGAACTGTTGTGCCAAACGAAAGTTTGCCTTTCCAAGATGGCACTCCTTCAATCATCAAAACCAAGGAGGAGTTTGTTTGCGGAGTTCTTGTTCGCGCTAACTTTGTTGTCTTCTGTTTGCGAGGTAAAATCATTATTTTTTTTCAAAATTCATCTCTACCACGATCTTTTACATCGGCATCCTACTTTTCTGTCACTTATTTTCTACAGTGAATCATTTCAATTTTATTTGCAAATGATTGCGAGTATTAGTGGCCGTATTTCAAAGCCGCTTAAGTGACTATTGGCGTGTGTTCATTATTCCCCACCTATACCCCGTTTATTTATACATGGGAAGATTACCTCTATAAATTATTTCTCCTACCTGCCTACCTACATAATTAACTATTGGTACTAGAATCAATGTCAATGTGAGGGTTGATTTTAAAGTTTTTTTTTACAATAATACGTATAAAGAATATATCAATAGAACTCCTGATAAACGTTTTTTATTTCCATTTTACAAGGAATAGTCCCAATGCTGTTTAATAATACCTACAAAGTAAGCCTTAATTTATACATTATTTTAAATGCCTATCAAAGTAAATTGTCACCAATTTCCCTAAGTTAAGTTCCTTATGTTGTGATTTAGTTGACATTGTATTTCATTTATTTGTTTTGAGAGGTGCTAAACTCTAAATTATGCCTACCTAGTTAATTTAGCATCCTACTAAACCGACAGCAACTGCATTTTAGTATGGTTAATCAGTTTTTTTTATCAAAACAATATTATAATAAACTAAAAACTCAAATTTAATAAAAATAAACTTAAATTTAAATATTAAAAAAGATATGACACAATTTTAATCAATAGATTTTCCAGAATTACATACCTTTTTGGGGTAATAAATAAATCACGCTTAATTAATCTGCAACTAGATAAATAATCATTAGTATTATTAATAGTGTTTATAAAACTATAGTATATACTTTGATATATTATATCTAATAATTTAATGATCAGATACAAAGCAAACATGCAGCAGTAAAGTTGCCCACTAACCATAAAATATGCATCTGCTATCACTTTAGCAGCAATCTGTTGTTGTTGTACAATATGTGAAAGAAATAACATTTTTTTCCATAACATAACTCTCCTATCCTGCAAATCGAAATACTTCCTGTCTAGCTGTAAAGTGCACTCGAATTCATATTGCCATCTATTCTACATATTCTACTCTTAATTCGCGCAAAACTGTTAATCTCTGTCTCCAGAGCCCGAAAGGGTTTCTCGGTCACAAAGAATCCCACATTACTTTGTACTGCTTGGTCAAAAATCTGAAATTAGCAAAACCTCCCTCTCGCTACAATCGTAAAGCGGAAGATTGGACCTTCAACATGGGACCCGTAACCACTTCACTTACAGTCCTCTGTAGTCTCGCCCTTAATTCGTTCTGATATATATCAGGAAGTTTTGTATTTTCATCTCTTAAATATAACACAAACTGGTAACCATCCCATGAAAATACAAAATCTCCAAAAATCACCTTTGCAAGTCAATAACATCAGAGCATTATTTTATGCGATTGACGCTTTCCGCCTACATACTCTACCACCTCCTTATGTCTGACTGGAAACTAGCAGCATCATTTACCCAATACGAAAAAGGAAGATTGATGGGAAAGATGCATGTTGGTACCACAAAGATTTGTTATACACATTTAGAAGGCTGTTAATTCTCCAGCTGTTTCCAGTTGATCAGTGTCGATAAGAAACGTGAGAAATATGGAAGATATTTCACACAATCTGCGGGTTCTTCAACGATCTACGGAGGCAATCATAATGTCCGGAAGTAAAAATGTAATGATACTGAGAAATAACCATGATGGACAACCACAATCTGCCTAAGCAAATGCTGGATTGGCCATGATTGCTGCAGAGACTGTCGGGACCTGATTGTACTGTGCTGAGGAACGTAAACGCTAGATACAAAAAAATCAAATCACACTACCTATTTAGAACTTCTCCTAATGATTTCAATATTTTTAGCATATATGACAGTTGGTTGTTTGGAACTAATAAAGTACGCATTGAATAATCGTAGTGGTAATGTTGTTATTGAAAATATTTTGAATGTGTTTTATGTACCAAGATGCTGCGTTCTCTCGTGCAACTATCAACTACCAACATTTCAGATCCATACACCAGAATGGTCTTGGTAAATTATAATCAAGGAGAGATCGGACGTGTCGTGTCGCACTTGACTATGCGCATTATAATGCCCTGATTCCTGTCAGTTTAAAGGAATATATGAATTTAATATGGCACGAATGTTGTGTGCATGTTCTCAGTTGCTTCAGATTGACTACTCCCAACTGAATTGATTTAACCTGAGGGGTCACCTTAAGACTGACCGCAGATTGTGTGCTATTGGCTATTCATTATTGGCTCGAGCCGACTGATGCTCCGAATACATAAGAAATAGGGATAAAAAATCTAGTCTTTTAACTATTTTTAAGTGTATAATAGTTTCAACTGTTTTTAATTGTGTCAGGCAATTTCAACTAATACTTATAGCTGTTAAAATTGAAGCTAGTTCTATTACGACATTAAATGTTCAACCTCTTTATGTTTTGTATGGGTGGTGAGCGTGTCGTTGGCGGTGGATTGACGCAAAAGTCCCAATAAGAAAACTAACTGACCAACGTAATTGGAAAGAATTTACTATCTCTTTCTAGCCTTGAATGAAAGAAAGAACCAACACTATTTTTATGTTGAAAAATTGTATTTTCCCAAACATTTTAACAAAACTTTACATGAAAATATATCTTATTGATTGAATACAAAAATCGAGAAAATATAACTACAGTAGCCTAGTTGATTACATTTAAAATGCAAATTTAAGAAGTTTTTTAAAAAACATAAATTCTGTCTTTAAGGATTATAATATAAATTGGAGGTGTTTGATCATTTTGTGATGCACTGTTTATGTAAATATTTAAAATAGTGCCTTATCAAGTTTAGCTAAATTAAACAGCCGTAAGATGAGGTAGAATGATTTATGGCGATGCCCAACACAGACAGCAGCTCTTCGGAAAGAGAGCTCCTCCAGGAGCCTTTGTTTGTCTGATAAGCAATTTATTCTAGCAGTTCCTAAAACATGATCTGCTAGCGGCGTAGTATATGCTTCTCACCTTAGGTGTTGAGACAAGACGAACACCCGTACATCTGCAATCTTCAGGAGCTATTGTCCGTTTATTATGAATGGGCATAGCGTGACGACACACTTCTAATGTTATCCAAACAAAACCCGTTTTTGATTTACTAAATGTACAACCATTTTTTATTTAAGTGCTTTAATGCGTATACAAAATGTCATGTCTGTGCTGTTGACCGTTGAGGAGTTCCTTCGTCTGAAGCCATTCCTGGGTGTAGAATCAGGTCATCCTTACTCTAAAACTGCATTGTCATCAGAACTGCCCTGCCTACTAAAAAGGTCACACAAACGCGCTTCATTGACGCCGCGACCAGATTGCTACTACAAAGACCAAAAAAATAAATTCGTCATTTTCAAACAAATATAGCTAAGTACGTCATCTTTCGCGTCTAGGAGCTGAACGTATTTTTATATGACTTACTGTATAGCTGTGGAATAACACTGCTAGCAGTGGTCTCTCAGCCAGATCCTGCAGGTGGCGTTCGGCGCAGTGAATTAGCTATCGGTTTCTACCTTTTAAACATCGAGTTTATAATATATAGTAGTATTATAGTATAATATACTCTTAAAGGTAGGTTTTCTCACGTGGTTAGTTTTTTTAATTAATCTATTTTACGTGTTTAATTAGAGCATTTAAAAAGAAGAAATCGCAGTAGTTAATTTATATATTTAAACACAGGAATGCGATAATCTAATAATTGCTGTAAAATGAGAAAAAGGTTCTTATAAGCGCCGCCTATTTTTTATGTTTTTTATTTAGACAACAATTCAAAATTTTGAAGTGGATTTCACACAGCACATATTGTTTTGTTGTAGAGTACGCACTTAAAGTAAGGTAGGAAAACTGTGTTTTATATCTATGTTACCGTTAATGTTCGTAAAACAATTAATGCGTTGATTATCTTGTTACTCTTCAGATTAGCTACTCGAGTACGTCAAAGTACGAAAAATAGTTTTGTTTTGCAGATTACCTAATTATTGTGTACCCCTCTTTGCGGTTAGAATACGCGCAGATACATACTATTTAAACATATTAACCAGTTAATGTGCATATTGTCGTTTATCGTACATTATCGGTAACGTCTATTAAAAGAAACATGTGTACAATTAGATTTCGAACGAAATTGCTATTTGACAGTTACTGACAAAAATATAATATATACTTAGTGGATTTTATCATTTTTTTTTGTCTGAAAATTCAAGAAATTTCTTTACGTCTAGCTCGGTGTATTAAATGCATTCATAGGAGAAAATAGGTTCGCGTGGGCGTTGAGAAATGTTCTCCGCAGCCCTGAGATTCCTCGCAGTTAGCAGCAGGTCATCCGCCAGGCCGCATATAGGTTCAATAAAAACGCAGTTCAGCTGCAGTGGAACTGGTTCAGGGACGTCTCTTCGGTCGCAGAGGCGAGGCTAACACGTCCACCATCGTGGTCGATTTCCGTATCCAGTAATGAACGATTCAAGGCATATTTTTTATTACTATATTTATAACCTGTGAGTTAACATTTTGAAAAAAAAAACATCTTAGTGACCGACCGAAGGTTCGGATTTGACCATCGTGCGGGCAATGTTTTATCTTATAATATTAAACTATTACTAGTAACTTTTTTCCATTTCAATAAATATTTTTTTATAATTATGCTAATTAACCCCCTAAATCCATAAGAGCCGTAATTTGTCAATAATTTAAAATAAAAACAAAATTAAAATAAAATTAAAAAAATTAACTTAGTATTAGTTTTAGGTCTTTAAAGTTTTAAGTCTGATTTTAAAACGTGTCACATTTTATAATAAACGATTCGGTTTCAGCTTAAAAATACAGTTTCGGTCGGACACTAAAATATAATATATTTAGACATTTTTCGTAACCATATTTCATTTCAGCAATTCGTGTAGTTACGAAATTTAACACCTCTCTTCCAATTGAAAAACAGTCTGCTTATAGTTTTTCGATTATACTGTTTTGGAGTTTAGTTTCTACCGCGACACGGATATTATCTAGTGCAGTGGTAGGGAACGAGTTACTTGGTCAGCATTCAGTGGACAATAAATGTTAATAGTAAAATGGTTGCTACACAATGACTTATAATAATTGTATTATTCATTTATTATAATAATAATTTGATACAATATTGGTAATGAAGTTGAGATCGTTTGTGTTGAGTTTCTTCCGTATTTTAGTGAAATAAGGAGACTTTCAGTAAGCGGTTCCCAAGTTTGCCTCGCACGATCGTAGTGCATACTCTTTATATAAAGTACAGATTATTTCCCATTTTCTTAAGTTTTGGAACAGTTTTTGGAAAAAAATAGATTCCGACAACTCGTCTTGATTTTTCTACATAATATGCCTAAAGTAAGAAATGAATTGGGGAAAATCATACCCAATTGTCACATACGATTATTACCATTCGTAATAGGTAAGTGTAATAAAAAATATCGACATTAATAAGTGGCAATTCCCTTTTGACATTAGTTAACCATAAGTAAGTTATATATGGCACTCCCAGAGTAATAGAAGTTAATTTAATTCCATGTACTTAATTTGAATTAGTTTATGTCGGTAAGTTAGCATTTTTCAAAAGTAAATGTGAATGCCGGGAAATATTTTCAATGTTTTCGCGTAGATTCGGCTGATAGTCGCGATGTCGTTCGTTTCATGCTGTCGGAGTTTCTGCAGGGCTAGTCTCAATACGCGAGCGAGAGGAGCTTTCAGCTTGACGTTTTCTGACAGCGTTTTGAGACTAGTCCTGCTCTGCATCATGCAAGTTCTGTTCAAGCGAGGAAGCTTCCTTTTCCAGTTTTACCAAGCCGGCCATTGTCGTATACCTACAATCATTTCACCAGTTACCATAACTCGAAGCGTACGAAACTTTTTAACTCATTCTAAAATAAGTAAGGGGTTCCACACACTATTGTTTGTTCAAAAAAAAATAACTTGGGAGGGAGAAGAGTTATAACAATGAAGGAGGGGGGGGGGGGGAGAGATTGAATGATTGTCCAAAACACTTATAATTTTATTAAATAGACTGAGGCTTGCGGTGCATTATCTACCTACTAAATTGAATAAAAACACTAAATTCAGTCAATAAACAAGATTAATTTCAAGAACAGAGATTATATTATGTGATTGCGAGTGTAGAGTGATAAAAATTCCAGTCCACTTTTCATAAATAACATGGTTGTGGTTCCTCCACGGTCACATCATTTATCGCGGCATTCGCTACGCTCAATATGAAAATCGATTGTGAAGATTGACCTTACTTAAAGCGATACACAATATTTAGTGTAGCCCACATAACAATATCTAATTTAAAGAAAAAACATAATGAAATAGGTAATAATGACATTTGCTACAAGGAAAAAAATATTCAATTGCTATGAAACTATTTTCAATGAACCCATGGATCAATTTGCGAAAAATTCCTAAAAAATATTTTTATTCCAATCACATAAATTTAAAAAAATTAAAAAAGCTTTTTTAAATATGGCACTTTTGTAGATATTAGGCGCAGAGTATTTTTTTTAAAATAACCTTTTCTGAAAATTGCAAGTATGTCACTTGTGCTCGGTTTTAACCTAATTATAATTATATTGTTCATTAAGTAAAAATGTAGTTGATATTATTTAATGCATATTTTACAGATAAGACAAAAGAATATAAATGTATAAAAGCGTTCCAGTATAATTGCATAATCAACAACGATAATCATCTCTAAGAAATAAAAAAATAAAATCATAATTTTAAAATGGTTGTTAATCGAACAAATATTAACATAAACTTTTTTATTGCAAATTATCTCTTATACCACCTTCTTAATTATATATTTATATATGTATGTATATTTTATATTTTTTTAAAAGATTTTGGGCCCTACTCAACTAACTCCTTGTGGCAGAGTCAAGAGAGAAATGGTGGTATTGAAGTGTTAAAAATGTTATGAGAATCGAACCCGCGACCGCTGGGTTTATAGTCAAGCACCTTAATCACTAGACTACCATTTTTAACACTACCTAATACCTACCCTTTTACTAGCCAATATTTATTTTATAATTCAAGTAGAGGTTCATTTTCGTACATGAGCGTACTTATATCGGTTTTGGTCAAATCTTGCAAGCTGAATTAGAACCATTTCCTCTTGTCCTACGGATGACAATGATTTTTATGATAAGCATGACCTTATGCTACCCTCAGGAATGGCTCCAGACGAAGGAAATTTTGTATAGGCATTCAAGCACTTGTTTTTAAGAATGTGGTTTTCGTTTGATTCGCAGATCTACGGGGCGAACACAACAGCCGACGATGGCCACTGCTTGTGGTACGGGGAATGCCGAACAGACGAAATGTCCCGGAAACAGAACTGCGTTTACAACGGCGCGGCGAAGGTTCTGCCCAAAGACAGCTTGGTGAGTTCTTAAGTTTATTACTGGCAACATTACGCATTATTTTGTTAAAATACAGGAAAATTTGTTAGCAAAGCACCTGAATTTATTGATGGTAAGGTGCTAATGTGACTGTCTTTTGATGAGATGCGGGGCGCCCGTGCAAACGATCCGTGCCTGTGCAGCACTCTTGAATAAGCCACCTCTACAACACTACTCTTTTTAACGTTTCTTTTGTGATGAGATATTCCGGATTCTGATCCCGTTAAATCAGGCAGTCGCCATCGACTGCTCTGGTTAATCACGGGAGTTGGTTGGCTACTTAAGACGCATCCTTTGCCCAAATATGATTCAATCGAGACATCGTAACACACTGTTTTTGGTCAAGCTAATGTCGACCTTAAAGTGTTGATCGATAGTTGCCGTGCGTGGGTGCCCGTGATGATTTACGACCCCGTCGAAATATATTACCTTCTTCTGGCACACGTTTTTTAACCTAGTTAAAGTAGCCATGTTACTTCAGAGCAGCAATAAATGACTGGTGTTTAATTTGTCTTTATTATAATCATTTAATTTCTTTTTTAGTGTTATCATATAATTTATTGTGACTTCCTATTGTACCATAATGAATAAATAAATATGCACTGATTCTCTATTCTTACTGAGTGAAATCTCTTTTTGTGTAAACCCTCGTCTCTCACGCACTCCTTACCTGTTCCATATGCCTAAATGCATTCAGATTACGCACAGAATGCCGTGCATAATAGAATTCAGGATACTTTTAATAAAAAGTTCAATAGCATTAATTTATTCCGTCTTAGCTGTAACCAGTTTATTAAGGCTGTCTGTGATATTGTCTAGAACTAGTTAGATACCACCTTTTCTTTCTGATATCATTAAATACCTAAATTACTTTCCGATGTGCGCTTGTCACTCATCCTAACATCAACTTTCCACTCTCCTACCACTTAGTAAATAAATAAATATCACAATACAGTATTTTGATCTAAAACAACGCCCTAGTTTAGTCCCTTGGCACGAAATCTGGACATATTTGTCTCGTTTAACTTCGGATAAGTATCAAGTCTAGCGTTTTGTACGCAAATTTGTTACTTATACATCACCATTGTTTAGTTTTATATATTATAACTTACGAAGAATCGCTGGCATAGCTAACATTGCAAATAAATAAATACAATTCTTATTATACTAGGCATGTACATATATATTTCACATGATCGGATTATGTTAGGTAATTATTATGTTATTAAGGAAATTATGTTATTTTTTTAATTCGGCTCGTAATTTTATGATTACTTTTTTATTATAATTTTATTCACACACTTCCATAATTTCCAAATAATTTATTACAAGCCTTAAACGAAACATAATCGTAAATTAAATGTGTCAAAAATGTGACGCGAGAATTAAAGTAAATAATTGTTGTTCGTTCTTAATGTAATAAGATGTAATATGTTCTTAATGTAATGTAATAATAAAAAACCCATTAGTTTAACGTTGTTTCTTATCAAAAATATTTTTTTTTTCCAAAAGTGGATAGATATTGTAACTCTCATTATGAGCTTAATTTTTATTGCACTATAAATACGTGCGGTATAATCGATTAAGCCTAGGCTTTATATAGAAAGCCTGTTTCATAGGTTTTTTTTTTAATAAATGGGGTATTGATTTATCCGTCCCCCCTTCAAGTTGAATTAACTCAAATCTAACTACCACACCCAACCCTCAACTTCCCACCCTCGAACTTGAGGTCAACTCCGAAAAGATGATGTATGTATAGTATAGCTGACATACAAAAAATGTTATTTACAATTATTTTGGGCCCTGCTCAATTAGGCCAAATGTACTGTCATAGAGTCAGGGTAGATGGTGGTAATGAAGCTTTAAAAATGGTATGATCATGCACGAATTCGAACCTGCGATTTTTGGGTCAATACATTTTATTGGGGTCGACTAAATTTATAAATAAATTATAAACATTTTTAAAACAACATTTTGATGGCCCTTAACTGGTCCCGTTTACGCACTTAAAACAGGATTAAAATCATTTCTGCAATATTTTCTGGCCTCTCTTGGAAGAGGTTTTTAACCTAGTTAGAGTGACCACGTTACTCGCAAAATAACAATAAATCACCGGTTTATATTTTTGCCTCTATGATAATGTTACATCCTCATGAGTCGTCATTGTGATAAATAAAAAAAATAAATACGTCTGCTGGTCGGTTATTGAGTAGGTATTATACACTATAATTACTGACGCATATAGTATGTATGTAAATATGTGAAGTATCTACTTATAATTCTTCTATTCCATGGCTAAGCGGTTGACAACCGTGATTTAGTAGCTGATTCATTGGTGACGTACTGCGGACGCGGTGGCATGTCGTTCTGATAAGGAAATAGTTTCGTAAAATATCTCCCAGCCTTAGGACTCTAACGTGAATTCGGAAAAAAAACGAAGCCAATATCTTCAGAATTACATAAACAATTTCTTAGACGCAGTTCGGACAGCCGTGTTCATTGCAGTTAGGTGAGAATTTGCATACATACATCGCATCGGAAAGTCTTTATTGTATGTGCGTCGAGCACCGTTATTACTTATTCAGCGTGTGTAGTTATTATATTAAATATGGTTTCATTTTTATTTAAAGCAGTTCGAATTAAAAAACTAAACAAAAAAAGCAGATCTCTTTGCTATTTTTAAATTTAATATGAATATATACAGAACTTAGAAGATCTAATCTAACAGACAAACGTGGATAGCGTGTTTGCATTATACTCATTTATGATTATCCCTGGGGGGCAATCTTTCAAATATTTGAAATTCAATTTCTTTGTTGGTCGTATTAAAATTGCAACACTGATTAGGTAATTATGAGATAATCGCATATTTAATGTTAATCTATCAATATGTATGTGTATCTCAAGAGGCGACAAACGTAATATTAAATAAACAAAATAGTACACACGCATACAAACTACCTTCCTTAGGACACTTAAGTCTAGTTAGGAAGGCAGCGAACAGCAGTGCCTTCCTTATTTTGGCGCTTTTGTATCAAATTGTATCTCTACTCCAGCGCACAATTTAAATAGATAATATTTAAATAAATTTACGTATTCTACCCGCGGACAGTGTGGCTCATAAAGCTATGAAAAGGTTTACAAATAATATTTGTGGTCTGTTTTGGTTAGAAATATATAAGTGGACAAACAAAATTCAGTATTAATTATTGAATCATTGCTCGTTAAGTTATTACTATAATATGATCACACATGACTGTTATAAGGAGATAATAAAATATTATAAATACAAGTACAAGTAAATAAATATACTTACTTGAACAAATACGCAAAATATTTCCAATTACACAGATGTGTACATTTACTATGATCTTTTACGGTTATTGTAGAAAGAACCACCTGTTATAATAATAAAAATGTGATTAGTTGCTTAGCAATGAGGCCTTCATTATATATTGTTAAAAACCTAAACAAGAAAATATGTTTTAGCGTTTGTATAAGCGTGAAAAACAGGATGTAAGTATTCACTATCCTTACGCGATTGGGGTTACTTTTGAAAGTGGATTTTGTTTATAAATTAAGAGTAGAAATAGGAGTTACTTCGTCTGGAGTTATTCCTGGGTGTACAATCAGGTCACGCTTACCGTAAAAATGTATTGTCATCGGAACTGAATCAGCCTGTCAAATTTCAACTTAAGAGGAAGTGGTTCTAATTCAGTTTGCTTGCAAAACACGTCTATTGCCCGGCCTCAACTAGTCGCCTTTATTAATATAAGTGAAAAACAGAAAAAGAAACACATTTATAAAGGTCCAATATGATATTTCTACTATCATCAAATGGTAAAGTAAATTTGCATTCAATATTTGCATCAAGTAAAATCATAGAGTAGCTTCGACCTATCAACTATCAGCCGACGCACGCATATCTCATCGCCAACGCGGGCATTCTCGAACATTCTTAGAGTTTCGAGGAAAAGCGATCGCTTTGTCTTTAGTGGCCTCATTGCAAATTGCTCTTAACTTTTTCTTTCATTTGAAATCTATAACTAACGTGAAGACCTAAAATTGCAGATAAAAGATTGTGAAAATAAATTTATATCTGAAGATTTTTAACTTAGAAATACACTTCGATAAGGCAAAATAAGGGAGATGTTAAATTTAATGCATAGTAAGTTATTTTCGCATTTTTTTAATACATAATTTCTTACTCACAATAGGGAGTACAAACAACCCTTCAAGTTTCAGGGAATGCTCTTGGAACAACCCGTACATTTTTCATTCCTTTTTACCAATACCAAGATAAAATGATCTGCAATATTCGTACCCAGAGCCGTTTTTCTTCGCAGTCATATATATTTTTTTTACTGCCATCTTCCCTGACTCCAGGCACAAGCAAGTTTAGTTTAGTTTCTTTTCACTATTGTTTTGTTTTCCAGTCGTTATCTACCTGCTCGATTGGCACTATCTGTTAAGTAATGACACCTGCACTTGCTTGTACTAATTTAGCTCTTATCACTGCGATACAGCTATCTTCCATTGTTCGTTTATGGTGCGGCCTATGTCAGATTCTTTCGAGTGAGACCTTCTTTGTGTCCACGATCGTCATCCATGTCACCGCCGAGGATCTACGACCTTGGATAAATTACATTCTAAAATATAGTCCTATTCTATCTTACCATAAATGTATTAATTGGTTTTTTTTAACATTTTCACACATACTTTTGTCCTCACCGAACATACACATACATCGTCATAAATCAAAAACATTACACACACCTCTCTCTCTCTCTTATCATACACGCGATATTACTGTAGTGTATGTTTAAGCAGTTTCGGTCACTATTTTTTTTCCCTTTAATCCGCATATTCATTTCAATTCCTTATTTTTAACGTGACTTGCATGTGTGTAAGTTCAAAATATATATTTTTTATACAGTACATCATACATTGTATTATTGTTGATAATATAAAGTCATGCAGGTCATGCAGTTATGTGTTTAACGGCTCTCTTATCCTTTTGACTTATCATGTGAGTTATGAACGCGTACCAGTTTAACATGTGTATATTCCACATTACGCCCTTTGTGTATGTCGCTCAATATCTCCTATATTCGCATTCTCGTTGAATGCATGCGTGCACTGTTCACAGCGGATGCGTTGAACGTGCAACCACAGTAAGCATTTACTGATAACTTCCGGTGACTTAAGTAAGAACATACCGTGAATGCACAATCTGATTCTTATGAATAATTGTTACAAAAAAAAATATACTTTAATTAGGTATAGATTGTTTTATTGATCGATTTTCTGCTATTTTCGTTTGAGGCCGGCCCCTTAACGAAACTCGTTTTGAAGAGTTTTTCGCGGTCGCGAATTTTCAAATAGATAAATATTATTAATAAATTAATATTAAAAAATACATTTTTAAAGACAAGATTTTATAGGGTATACAAATTTTCGTGTCTGTGCTGTTGACCGTTGAGGAGTTCGTCTGAAGACATTCCTGGGTGTAGGAATCAGGTCATGCTTGCCATAAAAATGTATTGTCATCGGAACTGAACCGGCTTTCAAGACAAACATTGCAGCCTGTAAAAACAATATAATTATCAAACAAATATAATAAATCTCCATTCGTGATCAAAAGCGGTCGAATTCGTGTAATTTAGTGATCGGATCAGTTAAGTAACCTTTCGTTGCACTTTAATACCCACTATTATGGTAACTATTAACCACCTACCTCTTTTTAACCCCTAACGCTTCGAGATTATTATTTGAAGTCCTGACCCTAAAGCAGAGCACTAATTCAAAAGACAATTCTAATAATTTACACTTCAGTAGTAAGTTTCTATCGAATCTTTTTGTTTATTTGTATGAATAACTTGTCTATCTAATGATTCACAAATTCGCAAAGCCCATATAATAGATAATGAGATAATGTAATGCCCGTTGACTATTTTTATTTATTTATTTGAAGACTGACGTTTAATGCTCAGATATTTTTAACATAATCGTTAAGGTAAAAAAACATGTAAATGTTTGATTGCAATATTTTTCATCGGTAGACAAATCGTCATTGTACCTCAAGGTTATATTTTTTTTTTACCCTTTAAGTGACAGGCTTTGTTGATTAATTAAAGATACAAATTCAACTATTTTTTTAAATATCTTGATTATAATTTTCAAGATTGCGAGAAGTTAGTTATTTGTGAGAAATCATCGGGCTTATTTTTTTTTTATTTTTATTTTTCAGGAAAGCAGTCATTTATATACATGTGCGAATCATAAAATCAATGATTACCGGAAGCGTTTACATATGTGTCTAAAATACAAAAAAAAAAATAAGTTGTATAAAATTAGAAATAACGAAAATAATACAGTAATACCTTAAAAAACTAAAATATATTATTACAACTGCTTGCTACGGCTATGGCTTGCTTTAATTCATTAATTGACATTGCATTTATGTCGAAATTACCTAGGTGAACTTAGGTAAAATCGATTATTTGTTCGAAGAAGATTCAAGGTCTTATAACAAATTGTAAAAAAATATTTGCGATATCAACTCGGTTATCGGGGAAACCAAACACTTAGCTACATTTTGGATTTATTTCATTACGCAACTGTAGTATTTTGAATTCAGCGAATCTAGGAAAGTGTCTGCCTGTCAGACCGGTAGTGCGTTAATTAAGCGCTGACACAGTTTCCTTTCATACCGGTTTCAGTACATAATACCTAATAGGAATATGGCGTAGTAAGAAATACGGAATATGATTAGGTATGAAAGATTTTTTTAAGATTTTATTTTTGGCATTATGAGTTCATATATTTTATAATTACATTCAAAGAAGACTACAAAACTATTCACTCTATGTGAGGGTATTTTTATTTTTTGTCCAAGATTAAAAATGACGCAAATGAATGAATATCAGAAATGAGGCTAAAATGACTCTTGGGAGCGAGTCGCCAAACTGCCTGCGGGTACTTTCATGATTCGTCTATCATTCCTGAATTCTATCATTTCTGAATTCTACGCTCTATTGCGAGAACGAGGTTTTTTTTTCATTTTCAATAATTCGTAAAAATGAATACAGTAGATTCCATTTTCGCTGATGTTAAATGACGGCATGTTAGAAAAACAACAAACAACATGTAATTAATTACATGAAATTAATAACTATATTAAGTTATACATTTTCATTGAAAAACCAAAATCATGCAAGTATCGATTGTCTTCAGAATCAAAATTATATTTAGGAAATACAATTTGTCAGAGGTGTCGTAATATCAATTCCCAACATGTTTTGACCCTTTCGTTTGATGTGAAGATAGCTTTTTCGGGTGCGCTCGGAATAGTCTGAGAAATGCTGCGATAACATACAATTCGGGTTTACAAAACCCACTTACCATTTACGTACTTTTCGTTATGTTTTCTACTAGGTACCGTTTTTATAACTTATCTACAACTTTTCTGTTCCCGTAGAAACTGTTTTTTTTACCCCTCCACGTCCAATACTTTTTTTTTATATAAATTCAAATGTTATCACATAAAATTTAAGGTTTTTGGGATATATTTATAAATTCATATCATATATGATTCATGAACGTACAAAAAAGTTAATTCGTTCAATGAATCGTATACAACCAGAACATAATATGTTTATCCATATAATTTTCTAAAAAAATTGTATTGAAAAGTCACAAAATAAAAGTAATTTATAAAAACGTTTACTACTTTTTTTTTTGTTGCTACACGAAGTTCCGGACTTCACACGTTCCTATACTAATAATACAAATTAGCTACCACGTTCATTTCTGAGATTTAAATTACAGTTGTATTCGATTATGCTCATAAGATTCATTTAGGGAAAATTAAGGGACAGTTTAAGTCTGCCATACTCAACCTGTGGCCCGCAGGCCGCATGCGGCCCGTCTAGCTTTTTTGTGCGGCTCCAAACTCATTTATTTTCAGGGACATGATTTACAAAATCTGGCATTCTATATTTCGTATATCTTGAGATTAATTTTGACTTTGACGTACAAATAGTGACACCCAAAGAGGATTGTCGTTTCATATTTTTTTGTCATACCAGCATAGTGTTGCGGCCCGCGAGGCTTTACAAATATATGTATGTGGCCCGAAGACAAAAAAGGTTGAGTAACGTTGGTTTAAGTCTTTGAATCATATATGACTCCATTGGACAGGGAAGTTGTTTAAGGCTGAAAATATCTTATCTATTTATTCCAGCACGCATTGACCGCGTTGGATGGCATTTTTTAACGACCTAACAACTTTTTTTTTAAATTAAATATTAGAATTTTATTGTAGGGGACAATTTAAAAAAAAAATCCATAAACGATGTTATCATTATATTCCTAGTAAAAATAGCTAATTATAGAAAAAGAAATTAATGAAAAAACTGAAACTACTCTTTGTGAACCAGTAGTCATTCATATTATTTAACATCTCCTTTACGCGTCCATAAAGCTATCTGTCTGTTAGCTGCGTGACAAACCGCGTGGAATGGCCATAAATGCCGTGCTCTGGTTGCACTTTGTACGCAATAATATATCACTGTTTCATTTATGTAAGTCCGAAATCGCAATTGGACATCAGATTTCCGCGGTTTATGACCTGAGGTCTACTTCGCCAGTTTTCTATTATTCCGAGTATAATCAGTTTCTTGGGAAATTTTATCTTATCGGCACACGTGCTTATGAATCGACAAAGAGTTTAATATTTAAAATGACGCGACTAAGTATGTGACTTTCTTTGTTTGATTTCTTTACTAATCTAAATAGGCTATTATTTTTTTATAATAAATTGTCCTCTAGTTTAAATTGCGCCTTGTTTTAATTAGTCTAAAAAATATTGGTCTTTTGCGCGCATACCTACTTACAGACGACACAATCTGTAGGGACCAACGGCCACGTGTCCAACAAATTGGAGAAAGGCTACGCTGACATAATCGATTTGACATATTCGAGCGCGCGAATTAGCAGAGAGGACGTCTTAATTGTGTCTCCAATATTTAAAAATGATGAAAAAAATTGTGTTTTAGCTCTTAACTATAATATTTTTTTAAAAAAAATATGGAAACTCGGTGCAAAGAGTTATAACTACTGAGAAAAAGATTTTGTTGTGTTAACACACACATCTACTGCGCTCAAAAGACGCGGTGCGTCCGAGGTACCTTCGTTACAATTTATCGGACGGTTGGGTCAAGTTGGACGGTCGGCCCATTATTTTATGTTCCTGTGACTATTTTTAATACCAAATTTAACGAGGATATAAGCATATTCATTCGATATTATTTGCTGGGGTGGAGCTACCTTGAGTTGTCTTGATCCTGTCATAAAAGCTCAAAAGTCCATTATCAGAGTTATTATCAAAAGATCCTTCCACTATCCATCAGAAAAACTCTTTCAAAGTTTCAAGGTTTTGGACATAAGACAAACCTTCGCCAAAAGCTGTCTTTTGTTTTATTTAAAACAACTAGAGTACCATAAGGTAGTTTGTCATAGAATAGTTACGAGGCAACTTAGTAGCCACCAACATACTATACCGAAAGCAAAGACAAGGTTTGCTCAGAGACACTTCACTTTCTTAGCGCCGCGTATTTATAATAAAATTAAAGATATTCTGGGAAAGTCTCTGTCTTCGATAACATATAAAAAACAAATTTCTTGTTTGCTACTTGAGCTCGGCAAAAAGCAAACAGAGACTTTAATCAGTCACATACCAAGATAAACTTCTTTTCTGTGTAGATACTATATCTTGTATTGATTTAATACGAGTTTATTATTTGGGGTTTCACGTTTACAACATAGGTCATGTATTTTCTATAACAATGGGTAATGTCTATTTATTAGTTTGAGTGTATATATGTGTATTATTACTATATTATATTTTTATAATAAATACATTATTATTAAAATTATGTATTAATTATTAACAGTACATTTATGTATTATTTTTATTATTGTTTATGTACTATTGTTGTTTATATATTATGTATTATTGCATACAATTCAATTCAAATAATTGTAATTGTATGTTGTGAATTGAGACGGTTATGCTTATAAAAACGATGCTTCTAGTAAAGTCTACTTTAGTACGGGCATTGCCTAGTTAGGTAGTACTTTGCATAATGTGAAATGAATGTTAAGTTACTGTCAATAAATAAATATAAAAATATGAATCGCCCAGTATTTAAGTATGGAAACAAAAAAGCGCAAATAAATCTCAAATCGACTCTTGTTCAATTGTCACATAAACAAGGTTTAGTGAGTACATGCCTATTTATGAGATCACGGCACAGCCACATGGCACAGAATAGGTAGGTACCTTGTTAGGATTCAAGTGGGTATAACTTCTTTACTATGTATTCCGTGTTTTTGGAAATGTATGTATTATGATTAGGAAATAAACTTTAATTAGTTACCTACTTACCTTTCACAATCTTTAGGCAACTGATTTTCATTTGTGGGGTACTATCTGCTGTGCCCCTATACTTTTCTGTGTATAAAGGATCAGATTCTTAAGGAAAATCTGTTTCGGATCAAACACCTTAAGCTCCGTATAAAGATGAGCGATACGGTTTATTTAGGATAGTTCCAACAACTGATTTTTGTGCTTTTTCTAGAGGCAGGTGTGTTTTTAGACAGTTTCCCCAATCAATGATTCCATAGCTAAGCAACGCAGCGCGAACTATACCGTTCTTAATGTAGTGCGATCCGAAAACAGAAAGTGGTATAAAGATGAAAATTAGATTTCTCTTCGTCAATTGTTCAATCTGTGGTACAATAAGCAATTATCAGTAAATACTTGAAACTAGTAACACACTCTAAAGGATTACATAAACAAATGTTCGTATGTGTATAATTATTGATGTGAATATGGTTTATTTTAATGCTAATTTCGTGTGTATTTAAGTTTTATAACGTTAAGCGTCAAAATATTTTCGTCTAGCCATGTTTTTATGTTTTGCAGACCATCATTAGTCACTACAGTGACAGTTTGCCGTGAATATCCATTGAAAATTATCAATGTGAAATTACAAATGAAATAATTGATAAAATGTAAAAAATGTATTATAAAAAAAATAATTTATGGTTTTACCGAGACATTTTCTGACATCTTATATTTCTAAACTTACGCAGAAAGAATCAAACCGAAGATCATTTTTATAAATGCGTTTTTTTCTCTATAGTTGATCGGTTTTTAATGTAGTCATTATATATTGTAAAAAAATCTTTATAAATCATCAAAATCGTAATCAACTGTCATTATTATATTGTTGTATATGCTTGCCTAATTATTGAAAAAATTGTACCTAACAGTATTGTATAGTGATTTCCGGATAAAATGTGATTAACCATTCAAATGGGTACTTTTAAAATGATTATTCGGCGTTCGTCTAAAAAATCCATGCTAATTTTTCATTTATTTGCATATAAATGAAAAATTATATAAATACAATTACACGCGTTCTATTGACGGAAAATCTTTCGTGACGTAATTTTCGGCACCAGAGCTGGGAGGTCCGACGGTAAAATGCCTCGATGATATATTTTCACGAAGTTTTCGAAAGTATTTCAGAAATTAATACTTCAAAATTAAGGGGTTATGACTATTGGCCGACCGTTCGCGGGTTCAAATCCGCACATTATAGTTATACTATTTTTAAAGCTTCCTAAGCCCAGTCGCGCAAGGTCCAAAATAATGGTGTCAACCTAACAATATTTGAAAAATCATATTGATTTTAGATAGATCAACTTTGGCGTTCAAAAAATGTTTCCGGAGTGTCGATGCGGTATTTTTTTTTGCCTGCGAAATATTCATCTTATTTTATTATTAACATTTCGTTGGCAAAATAACCTAGACGCAAACGCATAGAAGCATACATGTGTACAGTTTTGAAAGGTTTATCTTGCAAATTTACAGATGGCGCACTGTTTTGTAAATAATTTGCGCTATAAACTTTCAGAATTTATTTCCATGTCATTAAAATTATGAAACTGACGGTCGTTTTCACCAAATCTCAACGCAAACGCAACGAAAGAAATATATTTACACCAGCGCTGAAAAAAAAATAAAATATATATATAAATTTGGGAATGAATTATTTTCGCTTTTTTTTTATTACTATTTTACTCATACGATAAACACACTATTAAGTCATCAGGAATGGTTTAGGGATAAACCTGAATAAATAATAAATATTTAAATAAATTGTAATATTTTAATGATCTTTGACCATGAACTTTTTCCACGCGCCGGTGGCTGCGCTACGGGTATGCGCTCGAAATATCTCACAATCTCTTAATAACAGCCATAAATCTGTTTCGTGGGCGTCAGATAATTAAATATTATATAGAAGTTATACACGTCATGTATATGTGTACGTAGATCGTATAGGATTGAAAAAAATGATATAATGCAACATTGATTTTGAAAAAAAAATGTTATTTTCTTGTAATTTATTACCTTATTTTGGAAGAGTGATGTCATAAAAATACCTTTATTCGGATGTAATTTGTTTATGATAAATTTTCATACGTAAAGGTTGTAATAAAACACAAATGATTTAGGTCCTTTCTTAACTACACTAATTTGTTTATTTATAGTCACGTCGTGTTTTTAATTCTGATTCAGACAAAAATGTACGCCTCAACGGGATTACGTAAGCAATTATTTTGATTATAGTTAAATGTTAACTTTAAGCAAATATTTTGCAGGCAATGCGTATTTAACGTAACCTACACACTCTACACACCTACACACCTACTACCTACTACCTTAATAGACATCATAGAGAGTGATCATAAAAATTAAACAAAAATTAAAAAACATAATTTTTTGAATTTTTGAATTTTTCTATAAAAAGAGCACGGTTTTCGAAAGAAATCCGCGTATTACGTTTTTTAAGATTTTTCTCTTATGGGTAATTCGACGATTCCTCGATACTATTTTCTTCACTTCAACGTTCTCATCAGTTGATGACGTGCTTGGGCTTCCAGAGCGAGGATCGTCATTGGAGTCTTCTCGGCCTTCTTGGAAGAGTTTATACCACTTGTAAACATTTTTTTTACCTAAAGTAGACTCACCGTATGCCACTGTTAACATTTCAAGAGTTCTAGAGCACTTGGATCAGTTGGAAATCATTGAGCGAAGCATGTTTTGTAGGTTCCATGATTGAGTAGGTCTGTACAGAGCATGCTTCACCTTCACAATGTTTTACTTATATCTAAAACATTATTTGAGACTAGCAAATTCTTCTTCTTACTTCTAATACTTCTAACCTTAATGCCTCTCACAAATAAACAAAAAATGCTATACTCTTGAAACTTTTCACAGATGTTAAAAACAAGTGTACCAACATAACAAAAAAAAATCGAAGATCGAACGGACGTAGCCCACGAAATTTGAAAATTCACCTTACTTTTTGATTACACCCCGTATAAATACATATAAAAAAAAGAAAAATAAATCGCTAGACTGAAATGAAGCATGCCTAAACCTTAAATTTACTGATCTAAAATTACACGCCTGGTATTTTTTATTTTGGGGGCAATTTCCCCCAGTGGCTCTTTTCACTTGACAATGTCAGGAAAATGCTATATTTTTAGTTGAATGAATCCTTGACCGCGCTAGAATCACATACGGTTAAAAGATGACCAACCACAACTTATTTTTCGTTGCGTAGATTTTTTTTGAGTTTTTTTTATCTCAAATTGACACAGACTAAATAACTCCCGGCGCTAAGCCCGCGGTCGAACGGTCAGCACCTCATATCGACCCTCCGGTCACTTGTGTCCACCTTGAAACATCAACTCGTTCGGTGATTCTCATTAGAGTTGGGTCGTGCACCGTATTTTCGAGAACCGGGTCAGTATGATCGGCCATCGTCTTAACCTGACCCGGGTCGTTCAAATGAACCCGGGCGCAATGAAAGGTCTGGGTTGAACTGATGAAGAAAGCTCGTGGTGACTGAACCGCGAGCAACCGTTTGTTGATTGCAACTTGTAACATCATGCCATAAATATTTATATAGAATATTAAAAAAATAACGCAATATTCATATTCACCATATAAACCATATTCGATGAACACTGAAAACATTGGTATATTAGAAAGTAAATTTAATTCAAATTGAATTGTTAAAATTGAATTTCGGCGAACGACACGGAAGTTGATTGTTGGTCAATAGTTTCGGGAATATTGAAGTTTGATACTTAAATCATATTCACATTGTATTTCATACAAAGAAGAAAAAAACGGTTAGTTGCGTGTACATATAAATTACCTAATTATAAAACTTATTATTTCAAATGTCTAGTGCATTGGAAGCGTAAAGGTTTATAAGGTTTAATGTTGGTGTAAGCGTTCATGAAGATAGATGTGGGTGTTTATGAGTGCGAGTGAGAGATAATAATGAAGTGGATGTTAAATATTTTTCCTGATCTCTTTAATAAGCTATTATATTTTTCATTTATCAGGAGCCACTAAGAATACTCTTCTGTCATTTGGCGTCCTTCATATAAAGTATAAGTAAGCAGAATATAAAATATTCAACATAACTTTCTCAATCACCTAAATTGGCGTTGTCAAATATTCCCAATTTGGATATCAGAAGGAAAGTGTTTGATGCTCTCTTCCTATATAGGAAGACTCCAATATAGGAATGCTACTCAATAACTCTGTCTGATAACTCTGTCTCAATAATACTGTCCAGAGCTTTTACAAAGTTTTCACTTTAGGGTACCCCAACGAATTACTAGATCAACAGGTCTTTTTTTATTGATTAAAAAATTGATTGATTGATATTGATTGATTGATTTTTTATTGATAAACTATGCTCAAAACAAACACTTCACAGAATATGTCATGAATATAAGAGTCATCTTTCGGAATTAGACATTTTTAATTGTTCTTTGAATTTATTCAAAAACAAGTTAAGTAAAATATACTCGTCTCATTGGGGTAATTAGAAGGTAAAAGTCTTAAATATTTATGTTTATCATAATAACTCTAACAAAACCCATATTCTAGCATATATGCAATAACTAAACTATTTTATTTACGTTGCTTATTTATTTTCTTTTTTTATATAATCAGTTCTAGGTGAACTTAGCTCTCAATTCAATAAATTTGCTGTTTTATAAATTAAGTTACGCTGTATGTTTCCTTAAAATATATCAAATTAAAAATAAATGAATAAATCCTCACTTAAATTCTTTTAGCTTAATTAAAACGTGTCTAGAACATGAATATGTTTATCCTTCAAAATTAGTTTGAGAGGATAATGTGCTTGTTTAATTAATTTAGTTTAATTAAGATTTGAAATTTAAATACCTAAATAAATAATTTATGGGGAACTTACTGCTATTCAATCCATACACTTGGCGGCTGTTTTTGAAGGATCGACACGTACCCAATACGTGTCGATGTGTTCGCAAAGTTTGTTGTTTTCCGGCCTCGGTTGCACCTCACGGCAGACTCTTGTTTACTAAGGTCGATTTTGTTTTGTAATCATTTCAATGGCCTCGTTTACCATATAAATACTGCATCCTAATTTTAAAACGTCTCCTGAATACATAAAGGAATAGCTACACTTTGGAGTATATCACAAATTGCCAGATCTACAGTTCTTCCAGATCGAAACTCAATTAGTTTCGCAAATTACTAATTGAAAGTCACAAGAATGTGCATTATTCAAAAAAAGTAAAAAACTCAAATATCTCGAAAACCAATAAAATTTGTATTTAACGCGTGTAACCTGTACTCTAAAAGGAATACGCCAAATTACCAATAACCCTGTATATATTTTTAATAATTAAGCATAACGTCAAATTAACACGTGATGTGGCAGTAAAATGTCTGCCGGGTAGTCTAGACGGCTTCGATCAATTGCAGGAAACCGGTAATTTGCGGTAGTTGGTCGCCGATGCCGGCGCGCCAGGAGAGGCCCCCGAAAGCACTTGCGTTTTCATCCTTGGTAATACGACGTCACGCAAATATCGGGACGTAATTATGGACAAACATCGAATTGACATTCGCCACAGGAATAATAAATAACATGACATAACTGTCGTGGTATTGTTATTAATAATTTAAATATAGTGTTATTTTTCACGTAACACGTAACATGTTCTGATGTTGCCTATATTACTGTCCATTTCTTTCTTTTCGGAGGGGGGGAGGGCGTTCATTCATTCCACTCGTAGTATTTATTAAATTTATAGTTGCCAAAAGAATCGGAATCAGTTTCATCGCCCACTTCTATTATTACAGGTGGGTAAGTCGGAAATGATGTTCGCAACATTTTTACCAGCTTAAATTAGTGTTATCAGCTGCTTCCTTGATTAACGCTATAATTCTTTAGTATAATTTAGGATTTGTATTGCTTTTCCTAACCCTTCCTTTAATGTTGCTCCATATTAGTTCGATTGGGTCCAGAACACAATAAGATGGAGGCAGTCTCAATATATGATGGCCGTTCCTTCGTGCGACATTATCGACACAATTTATTTATTTATTCATTTTTGTTTTTACATATTTCTTAGATGATGAATAACATAACCATACTTAACTGGACATTGCCCATAGTAAGTTTCATTTTGTTTTGCTTATGTTTAAAGTTAACAGATTATTATCCAGCCATTTCTTCACCTGTCGTAACCCTTCATCAGCAAATAGTACTGTATCGCTGCCGAATAAACTAATATTAGGAAGATCATTTATATACAATAGGAAAAGTAGCGGTCCAAGTACACCAAAGCCTTGCGTTACACCAAATTTGATGATAACTTTGCTACTTAATTTGTTCCTAATTTCGATCAGTTAAAAGTTTCTGAACCACTGCAGGGTTAGACCACTATAACTATAATTCTTAGAAATCATTGTAATATGTTAATCTACCTTAATTTCATTAGTTCTGTGCAAATAAATTAAAATTTCACTTATTAGAAATTAGTCTACCTCAGTACGGACAATGCTCAATTAGGTATAGTTTAATTATCATACGGTATGCAAAATAAATAAATAATATAGCAAAATGGGTTTTGGTTCACGATTGCGTAGTCCGCCGATACGAAGCGGTAGTCGATAGTAATCACAGCGTTCGTCAAACTATCTAGAGCGCATTTGAAGCATGTTTTAGTTAAAGTCAATAGTAAACCAGAAGATTAGATGACGATTATTTTAAACTTTTTAACGACACTTGCCAAATATTTCTCGACTACCATATAACGTGGGGTTGATAGGTAGGCTGATCGGGAATGCGCACATATCTACATACTATAGATGCATACTTAATAAATATAAAGATTATTTTATTTTATTAGTACCCGCGACTACGGAAAGCATAATCGGATTTAAAAGCCTCCGATTAAACTTAGAATCTCATTTTTTTGTACACATTTGTAATACTTTTCATATAAACAAATTCTAAAACGGTAACAATGAAAATTATATACCTTCAACTCTTCTTATATATTCCATTGTGGCTTGATACTAATTATATTTTTATAGTTTTCTGTAATCTTGTTAGAAATTCCTATTTCGCTGACGGATATATTATTATATTTTGTTTATAATTAATATTATTAATTGTTAAAAACTAGTTTCGTGACCTTCACCTCGCCTACTCTTTACATTGTGTCTATACAAAAAGGATATAAAAATATTTAACTTTATTAAGTTTGATATTATTTTTTATAACGCCAAATCGCAAATTGAACTAACGATATTGAAATATTTAGAAACCAGCTAATATTTGTATAGGCGTTGGTATATTTATTTAATACCTACCTATTAAATAAGAAAAGAGTAATATTAAGCCAGCAAATATAAAAAAAAATAAGACATCAGAATACGTAAGTTTTTATTTTTAACTGCATACGTATATTATACGTATTTTATAAATGATACTTTTTTTATAAATTTATTTAATTTTTAAGAAATCATCAGTGGTCCGGGATGCAAAGAAATATATATTTTTTATTTATATTGTATACCGTCGTAGGTATTTTCAGTTCGATCTGACGAGTTTTTTTATATTATATTCGTCCGTCTGATAATTTAACGTGTTTTTCAGAAATTGGCAATCGTCCAATATTTAGGTTATTTTCCTTTCGTAAGTGCGTAAAATTTCGCGGGACATCCATGTGTTTACAATGCGACGTTTTGTGCGATTCAAGAACATTTTTTTTTATAGAATCCTAGCAAAACTCTCTTAGTGTACTAACATATGTGTGTGCTTACTAGTACACGTAATGTGATTAATATAATATGAAATGGTTATTCTCTTGGGAAATTGTATGGCTTCAGCGGTCACTTGCAATCATAATACGGCTAAATGTACCCTTTGCGGGTATCCAACTCAAAATAATCATTAAGATGTATGAATATATTTGTTTCTCTGGGAATTCGTAACTGCAAATATATGAATGTTCGATGTTTTTTTTTCTATTCTAATTACAATGCGTTCTTTCGCTTCGCTGACATTAACGGTTTCCTGTGTTTATTTATTAAAAACTAGTTTTCTTTGCATTTACCGACTGAGACCTCGAAAATCTCGACCTGGTTCACGTATTGATATTTTTTTGCATATGTTCCGCGATATATTGATCGATATAATACCGTCATTTTTAACCGTTTTAAAAAAACGGAGGTACTCAAATCGATTTGTATGTTTTTTTCCACTCCTTAGGCACTCTGGAGTTGCTTGAAAGATTTCGAATATTTTTTGCATATTAGGATAGGAGATTTCTCAGACGTAACCCCATTTTAGTTTAGTTAAGTTACTTCTAGTATAAGATGAGAAAAATAATTGAAAGAAAAAAAATATTAATTGTTTTGAGCGATTTTGATTATTATTTTTGCAAATTGTACCGGTATGCTTGGAGTTCGTTCCACGAAAGTTTTATTAACTTACGTCTAGCGTAATGCAGCTAAACTAATATAAATTAATAGTAAAAATACATTTTTTTAGCTTTTATTTAAGTGCTCGAATGCGTAATCCGGTCATGCTTACCATAAAAATGCACTGTCATCGGAACTGAACCCTAAACCGACTAACAAACATTGCGAGGACTGGATATTTTCATTATCTGAATAAATGACTGGCGGGAACCTACTCAAGTTTTTATCTCAAGTCTGCCTTAAGTAGTGATTAATCACAATCATTTTTCATCTCGGGTTACTTCAGCACTCACTGTTTTTCACCAATTTTTGGTTAGATCGTGATAATGCTTCAGTATGTCTTTTAAATGAAACTGATTTAAACCAGTACATTTACGCTCACGTGCGGTTTATGAAATTTTAAAACGCGTTTTTCTCTAGCGTTTAGTAATCGGTTTGTCGCTGTGGCCTTTATATCACTGCTTACGTAACGACCCGCTCACGGTGCGATGTTGCATATTATAATTGTATAACTGCCTGTTAGTAGACGAACATTTCAGTCGATTGCATCCATGTCATTGATGTAACATGCGCTGCAGGCAAGTGGAAAAAGCCTGCGAAGTTACCTACCATTTATGCATCAAACCCATATAGATATAGAAGTGCGGTTAAACCGAGTTAATTACAATCGTCTTCAGCAACCGAAGAAGACAAATGATACAATGAGGTCATTTTTAACAAAGAAGTTTCAGTTGTCTTTCGTTGTTTAGGTAGATTTCATTATTTATTTATTTAGTTTTATATATTTTCTTATGGGAAAACACACGGTTATAATAATAACATTAAAACAATTAAGAATTAAACAGATAACAAACCCGATTATGGATTTCCTATATATTCACAAACATATATTATACAGTAGATATGAAGTTTTCAAACTAAATTGTTGCAAATTTTGTTCAACTAAATCAAATTATTTAAATACAAACACCCAGGTATAACATTTGTATGAGGAGGATGTGGTGTATGTGTGTGTGTGAGAGAGAGAGAGAGAGAGAGGGGTGTATGTGTTAGGAAAGTTACCTATTGCAATGGGTACCATGTCATAACTTTTGAAAAGTTTCGACATTTCTTCGTATTTAACATTCTCTAGAACCAAAAACCACCCTCAATATAAAAGTTTATGTTTATAAGACACGGTAACTGCCATAATTTTACACCAATCACTTTCAAATTGATACATAAAATTTAAGCGCACAAAATATCGCCCAAGTTCACAAATGGGCAAAATCAGACCAGGGGTGGAATGGGGGAGAATTTTCAAAAAAGTGAAATTTTGCTATACATTTCTTAGTATGTAAGATATCGAATTCATTTTAATTTTAAATTATTCCTTAGATAACTATCTATGGCCTATAACTTATCTAAGTAAACTTTTTTGATAGCATTTACCATTGGTCCTAGAGATGAAAAAAAAGTGATTTTTTAACTTTTAAAAATACATCCTACAATTTTTTGATATGAGCAACCCCTACGGTACAGTATAAAGAGGGATTCAGAAAACGCACTCTCGCTGCGCAAGGGTTGTAATGCGCGCGTTGCCGCGCTGGGAGTAAATCGAGAAGAGCAGCTCGCACAATGTTTGAAACAAGTTCGTTCAATTGGAGTTTGCTTTCCCCTACTTTTATCAGGTGAAATCTACCTCCGCTTTCTGGCGTGCATTTTTTTGCATATTGTTCTGGGGATGTTTTTAATAAAGGGGGCTGCTCTATGTGGCTCAATCGAAGAAATGATAAACCACCAAAATTTACATTGTTAAACAATGAATTGAAAAGTGGCAATGAGGATCCAATGACTCCGTTCCCTGCCACAAATCGAAGGAAATATTGGAATATTTTCAGGATATACACCGTCTTCCAAGACCGTTCCCGATAAAAAATCCAGCTTATTGGCCCTGCGACTTATAACATGATAATTCATCATGGGTTCAGAGTAAACAATTTGTAAACTTTACGCGATTATATGAAATCAGTCTTGTCATAAGTTCGGTCGCTAGCGAGGCCGCGCTGCGCCTGGTCATTGACGGCCTAATTAATCGAGCGTCGACGACACGAGCGCTCTGATAAAATTAATAAATTTGAGCATTTTTTAATACAATGTCCCACACCTAATAGGGAACATAAACACCCCCTTAAGTATTTTGGAATGATCCTGGAACAGCCTATATAAGAGGATAATTGTTAAAAAATTCCCCAGGGAATTAGGTCTATAAGGTTGTTCAAAATTGACCGCTTACAAAAAGAAAAAAAACGATAGAAGCGTTAATTTCGATTTGATGTCGATCTTTGAAACCTGTCACAAAACTAGTCAAATCCGTGTCAAAATGAGTAAAGCAGCTATTCAACCCAAAGAGGGGGGGGGGGGCGTATTTCTTATTTTATTAACCAATTATTTTACAGCCAATCGATTTTACCATAAAAAACATGATCCCATTAATTTCCATACTTAGTTGGTTAACTAGTATGTACTGGCAACGTAGTATAATTTCATCATGTTTTATTTTTATTTGGTAATTAAACTGATGAATATTCTAATTATTTAAAAATATCCATAAATAGAGGTGCATTTGTCTGTTTCATGCTAATTTTCACCTAAACTCTAAGAGACTGTGTCATAAAATTAATTCCTTGTTTAAGCAGTTTTTCAAAATCATTCTTTTTTATATTATTTATATATAAAATTCGGGCATAACTTAATATTAATTGAATTTATTCCAGATCACGCATCGTGAATGCTCGTATTTTTTTTATCGGCAATAAACGAATCATCGGCAATCATTTATTATGCCAGCGATTGCCGTAAATTATTTACAAATTTGCATAAATGACTTGAGATACGATCTGTAAAAATAAAAGTAAAAATATATCGCTTGCGCTTTATTGAACGGATAATTAACAGCTCAAAATTAGCATAAGAATATTTATTATAATTCATCAAGTTTTTGGTTTTTAACTATTTTTTTTTCTTTGTTTCATATGTTCACTTTGACTATTAATAAAAGCCTATATTCTTATCACGTGCAATCATGTAATCATGTTAGTAGCCGTACGAGGGAGCAGAAAATCGCTTTTGAGTGTTGAGTAGTATCGCGTGCAAAACGTGCGGAGAAAATGCATCCCATCAATAACGCACGCAATTACCACTACTACTACAATTATTACTACTGTTCTGTAATGTATGTATTTTGGTGTATAAGAATAAATAAATTATTATACACACATGCCTCGTCATGCTATTAGGTATTCATACTCTATAGAATGACGCGACGCGACGGTGACTTTTTTTTTAATTCGTTAGAATGAATATATTCAACAACCATTAAATTACAAATTGAAATACATAAAACCATATCAATATATTATTATGCATATGCATTTTAAGCCGACATTTCTCCCCCTTCAAGTATTCTCAAATGTTTGGAAACATTATGTATACATCAAAAAAACGTTAAACTTATATTATTAGATTACTCAACTTCTAAATCTACAGAAATCATATACAAATTTTGTTATTGGACTGGTAAAAAATCATGGCTTCATACCATTTTAAGAAATAAACAATGCTATTGAATCACAAAAATGCTATTTGATCCATAAAAACGCTATTGTTAAATAGTCAAAACGTTGCATTTATTATTTTACAAAAAGCCAATGGCGTGTCCATACAAATTATCTCAGTATCGACATAAAAACTTGTAGTGGTAAACATAAAAATAAATGTGTATGATGGTGGTGGGTGTGGATGTGGATGATGAGCTTATGTGTGTGTGTGTGTGAGAGAGTGGATTTATGTGTGTTTATTATGAGAGTTTCTTATAATACAATTAACATGTTGGAATGTACACTAACTACCCTACACTATTATTACAATAACAAAATGAATCTCATGGCAGGAAGTTACGACCATAAAAGGTCTTTAAAGGTTCATAATACAATCTTAATCCACGAATGAGTAATGTTAGTCACGGATTGAATGCAGTGCTGCATTCAGACATCCACATCTATTTTATATACATTTCGCAGAGAATTGTGTTTGTTTTAATAGGAATATAGGCCATTAGAAAACTATTATTAATTTATTTATTCATTATAATAGTGGCACAATAAGACGTCACAACAATAAATGAAAAAAAAAATAAATAATATAAAACAAAAATTAAATACCAGTTATTTGTTGTTGCTTTTGGAATAACATGGCCACTGACTAGATAAAAAACCAGTCCTATGAAAGGTTAGAAGAAGGTGACAGAAAAAAATACTTATTAAGTACGTGAGACGTTAATAATATAAGATGAATCGTAGGATAAATGTCACACATACATTATACATTTAATAAATATATATTTGTAAAAATTGTGTTGTGTAAAGTTTATATACTAAATATGAAAAATCGCTGCTATTAATACGCTGCTCACCATCTTTTCACATGTGTCGTCTGCCTATAGTATATTTATTGTCTAGTCTTGTAGCCCTTGAATTTTAAAGGGGTCGTGTGCCACTGATCTGCACTGGGCAGACCTTGGCATTTTATTTTAAGCTTCGATGGAGCGACGCATGAAAACTCCCAGGAAATGACGCATATTCCTCGCAATGCTTCAAACTGATGAGCTATATAAAAGCCGTACGGCTAGGTCCCCGTAATTCACGAATTTTATACGAACATAATACAGGGTAGAAGTGGGCGTTGACCCGATAATCATATAACCGAGATTACGTTTTAAGATTATCGCTTTAACGCCCATGATTCTTTGTAAACTAAAATCTCAAAACTGTCCGGCAAACAGTATGAATGCGCCTTGTACATATTTAGTTTGAAGAGCGCACTGTCAATATAACTTTCGGATCTTCTTTTGTCGACAAGCTGACAAGCATGGGCTGCCCCAGGGTTCAATCCTGGAACCTAACTTTTGAAACATTTTGTTCGACGATATCCTAATAGCTGCTTGCTTCGATCTTATTCTCGAATGGGGTCGAAGGAATAAACTTTCTTCCTACCCGGGTAAAACCTAGACGATGATGCTGAAAGGCAGAACCCGACCTTGCGGTTTGACAATTCTCCGGTGGCGTTCCCTAAAGCGGTCAAATACCTGGGTCTTCTCTTAGAACCTTCGCTATCCTTTGTTCAGCATGCGAAAATGATGGTCGGCAGGGCTAGCGGCCTGTTCATGAGCCATGCGTAGCGCTTCTCGCGTATCCTGGTATCCTGCGTATCGCAGTCTTCATCGCGCAAGTTACAACAGAGGATGAAAAGTGCGTTTCTGGAGTTTGACCACACCACAAACCCTGGTGCAGTTTTGTGGTCGCGGTATTCAAACGGCAAGTACACATAATTTGGACTTGCACGTATCTGGACTTGGACTTGACGAACGTGACTTACTCTTGAGCGTACTTGACGATACTATCAGGTCAGTCCGGTTTACTGACTTCGTATTGACTCCTTCTAACTTCGCGACTTTCAAGGTTTTCGTGAAGAGCTGGTATACTAAATGGACATTTCTTGAATGCGGTTTCCTTCTTCTTCCCCTGGAAAACAACACTTTGTTTATATTCGTCCCTCTTCTCCCTCGATAAAGGAAAATTGTTAAAATTATTGATAGTTATTGTAATATTTTTATTGTTTTGTTTTAGTTATAAATTAATGTTATCCTGCGTTGTATGTAATGTAATCCTTAAACGGTTACAAAATAACTGCGAGATTTGTAGCTGAACTCGTCACCTGCTTCATTGTTATGGTGTCACTTGCAACGAGATTTTCACGTCACTGTACCTGGAGTCTCGCCGGACAGGGTAAAAAATAATAGGGTAAATGTCAAAATAGTTTACGGTCACCTGAATGCAACATACCATGTCCATCTGTGTAACTTGTGGAATGTGCAAATAATAGGCAAGCGAAGCGACTTCGTTAACCGCGACTCTGTAGCCATGGCTGTGAATGAACGCGATTTCGTCACCGCTACGAGCCAGCATCAGTAACGGGCTATTCGTTGCCCTAAAATAATAGAGTGATTTAGACAGTGTCGCCATTTGTTTTATATTTTAATATTAAGTAGCTGAAACTGTTTAAATAATTAGTTATATAAAATAATATATATGCTATGTGTCATATTAAACTGTATAGTTTTTTTGTACTGTTCAGTTTTTTTCGTGTTTTATTTTTGTCTGTGCTAAATCATCTACCCGGTTTTTTTTTGAGACTTTTTTTACTATGTAATAATATAAATTTGCAAACATTTCGAAATGTCCTGTTGAGAGTCTTCGAGAGTCCTTGCATATTTTTTAAACGCTATCACTAAAACGTTGCATTGCCGTATTCCGGTGCAAATATTACCTGTTTTTTTTTTTATCAGATTTAGCGATACTCAAACAGTTCGCGTTTTAAACATGCATACAAAAAGCTCTTCGCATATCGGTTTCGCAAATGAAGTTTTTTTTATTTATCATCTGATACTCTAAGGCCCGAATTCAGAGACGTTTTGCTCCCCTTAAGGGTGCCCTCAAGTGTGCCCTCAAGTGTGCCATCAAGCGTTAGAACTAGCGGTAGTCACTATTCGCACTTTTGGAGTTAATATTCCACTCACGAAATGAGTAACTCACGAAATGAGCGAACGAACGAAGCAGACGGCCGGCGACGTGAAGTTTGTCTGACGTTTCTGTAGAGCAAACGTCAGCTGACAGTGACACGCGATTTATTTTGTTTTCTATTTTCGTTGTGTTGAATTTAAAATGAGTCCTAAAAAAATTACCTACACAGTAGAAGAAAGACAGTTAAGAAAAGAACTAATGTTAAATAAATACAAAGAATTCCTGTCACTGTCAGCTGATGCTTGCTCTACAAAAATGTCAGACAAACTTCACGTCGCCGGCCGTCTGCTGGCTAGCTAGCTTCGTTCGTTCGCTCATTTCGTGAGTCGCACGCTGATTGGCCGAAAATGTTTATTTCTGCTAAGTGTTGCTAATCTCGGATCGTCACTCAGCGGCCCTTAAAATGAACTTTGAATACCAATATAATCGTAAAAACGAAAGTGACGACTCTGAATTTGGCATATTATTTCTATTCAAATTTATTAAAAAACAGTAGCACTAAAAAATAATATAATAAGAATAATAATATAAATTCCAAAAGTGCGAATAGTGACTACCCTAGTTCTAACTTGCGAAGTATACACTTGAGGGCACACTTAAGGGCACCCTTAAGGGGAGCAAAACGTCTCTGAATTCGGGCCTAATTATTTAAATCAAGGGTGTGAAGTGAAATGATGAAATTATTTTTACAAAATAATTTCATCAATGAAGTCGCGCCCTAATGCTTATCGAGATACCTGGGACTGAGTTGATAACCATATCAACTTGTCTGGGTATAATTTTCTATGCTTCGGTAATGATCTCTATGTAACGTTGAATTTTAGTTTCGTCCGCAGCTTAGTTGTGAATATCAGAAAATATTACTTTAAATGAGCAGTAATTATGTAAACGAGACGGAGGTTGCAATGGGTCCATCGCTGTCAGGAAGTGATACGTGATGTCGTAAGAATGCTATTCACGCGGCGAGATCGCGTGACGAATCAATATTTCATTACATTTATTTCCATTCACACTTTACACGCATAGGAATGACAAAATGCACATATTAAAGAATAAAGAAAAAAAAAGAAATCCGAGGAAGCAATGTTAAGGTATTTCGAAAATGGTGTAAATACCTTTAGAGAGTTTCGGAAAGGTACCTAAAATATAGAAGATAAATGATATTCAATAAAATAGAAAAGAATCCGTTTTACTCTGAATAAGAAATACTATAAACCGTTAAATAACCGCAACTTATTAAGTTCCATGCTGAAACTAATATATCCGTCACCCAATGTTAAAAATATTTCATTATAAATAAGCCTTTTATTACGTACGCCGAATAATAGGGAACTACGCACAGAAGGACACCTTGACGTGATTCATTTTGTGACAGTGTGGGTGTCAAATTTGTCTCTTGTGGCACACCAAGGTACCACAAGAGAGAGAAGAGAGGGTGGTATTTGTGTTTACTCTAGTTAGAGGGGGGGGGGGCGAACACTTCGATTTACAGCTACATGGAAAAAATTAAACGAAAATGTCGATTTTTACCTTGCGCTGGATGTAACTTTGCGAAATGAGGAACCCCTGGACTCCATTTTATTACTCTGGGGACCAACCCTAAACCCTAAGAAATTCCCGATCATAAGCTAAAATTTTACTTCAACCGCGCGTAAAAGTTATAGCCCACAGGTTTAAACATAATATTAATGTATATATCTTGCTTTTAGTAGAGCCATTAACGAATGTAAAGGTTTGCCCCATTTTCAAACCGGCTTTAATTTATGATTTGGTAGACCTAATTATTATTAGAACTACTTAATAATCATCTACCTACACATATTTCTGCTTGGAAGAAGGTAGAGACATTTACGAACGAAAATCTACAATTCCTTTGATCCGGTTTTAGTAAGTGTTTTGACATATTGTAATTTTAACAGAACGACCTTTATAACTGCTATTAAACTCTCATTATTTTTCTAACATCTTCATTTCTGTGCCTGATTTTTTTTCTATCTTACTCAACACCCTACGCAAAAACAACCAAAATCAGTTTTTCAAAATAAAGTTTTTTATTTGAATGTTGGGTTCGGTCAAAGAATGGACTCTCGCGCGTCTTAAAATTCATGGTCGCCGGATATGAAAAAGGCTCAGTTTAGCAATGGGTTTGAAAATGGGTTTTTTCTGAATATCGTGTCGTCATCGCTTTTATGTCAATACTTCGCGTTATCTCTAGCCGCCACTGCAATGATAAATGCATTTAAAACATGCCAAATAGGTTATGCGTTGTATAATATTCATTTTATTCGAATGTTGGGTTCGGTCAAAGAATGGACTCTCGGGCGTCTTAAAATTCATGGCCGCCAAGATATTACGAAAAAGATTCTTCTGGCGTTAATTTTATGTCGTCTTATTTAAAAACATAAAAACGAAATTTATCTATAATTTTATACTAATACGAGCGTTAATTAGACACATGTAAATTAAAACTAGTATTTCAAGGTCGAATTGGGGTATTTAAAATTACCCCTAATAGCGGCGTAAAAGACGCCTCTAGTACCCTGGCGGCTCATGCCCGCAGCACTCTGGGTTAGTTGCTTCGCTTTAACGCAAAGAAAACTCGAAGAAATATATAAAAAAAAAGTTGAAAAAAAAATTTAATAATTTTTGTTTGCCCATCAACTAACTCGAAAAACGTGTTACTTTAGTTTTTTTCTTACTAAAATGCCATCCGCAGGGCCTAAGAAGTCCTAGTTTGAATGCTGGCTATGTGTAATATAACAAGCATTTAGGTTGTATGTATATACAGATATTTCCCTTTTTTTGAAAGCATTTTTCCGGTAAAAAAACTGGTTGGAAAGTGCATAAGTGAGGTTAGGTTTTAGCTATCCGTTTAATTACTTAACTGGATTCTTAGGGATTGTTAAATAACAGAATTATTCTTAAAATCATTCCCTTATGGCAATGATTTTAAGAATAATTCTGTTATTTAACATGGGGAACGAAGCGACCGCACACGCACAGGCGCAGGTACGAATTGTCGGATGCCGGAGGCGCCGTAAATGCCGCTTGCAGGGCTTAGAGATGGGGAGCGAAGTGATCCATCTCGAGTGCCGCAGGCACGAGTTATCGCACCTAGAGGGCCTAGCTGCCAACCCGGGGCAAAGCCCGGGGTTGAACAGCTAGCAATAATATAAAAATTATATTTACTTGAAAAAGTGATTGCACTTAAACGCTTATTTTAATTAGCTGCGCGGCCTAATTCGTTATAATATATTTATGATCGTAACAGTATTTGTGGTACGTTGAGGTGAGTGGGTAGATCAGCAGTTCAAGCATATTACGAAGAGTTCACGCATCTAATTCTGTGCCCTCATATGCCTTGTTACAGGTGAAATTGACAAAATGGTGCGATTATCTGAATGTGGATCATGGCTCGGGTGTCCGCACCTGCTGCAGTCCGAATCAGCTGGACAGCTTGAACGACAAGATCGAGATTGCGTCGAACTTCCTCGCGCGCTGCCCCGCCTGCATGGACAATTTCCGCAAGCACATTTGCGAGTTGACCTGCTCGCCGTACCAGTCCAAATTCATGAATGTCAAAAAAACCGCCGATGGTACTGCAGGTATTGCATTTCATTTTAAATATAATTAAAATATTTCTCATCAATATATACTTGATAAATATACATACGTAACGGCCAGTGTTGGTTGAAAACCTGATCCTTTAAGGCGAAGTATTTTGACAGTCGACCTTGGAATTCCGTGCTTTATTTTTATAGGGTGTCAAGTTAGGGGTTCTCTTTGCGTGGTCGGTAAGCAATTGTTGGTGTTAATTTAATTACAGCTTCATAATACAGAAATTAAAAAAACAAACTCCTTTGTTCAAGACCCTTCATTTTCCTTTCAGACATTATTTTTCCTAAAGCTCTTATAAGAGCCTTTTATAAGAGCTTCTTTATTCTACTAAAAAAGAACTTTAGCAGTTTATCATTTATTAAACTTCTCAGAAATAAAATTGAATGTTAAAATTTTGCCTTTACTATGTTGAAGACTATAAGATCAAGGTGTCTAAATATATTTTTTTTAATGATTAAGTATCCAATGGTTACCAAATTCCATCCATAGAAAAAAAGGTCTTATTAAATTAAAATTAATATTTATCCTTTGGCTTCGCCTTAAATGTGGTTGACAAAACTTCAATGGCTACTGACCACCACCACCATTAATTAATTTTAAGAGGGGTAGAATTTTACTTCCAATAAATTTTGTAGAGGTAAATTTGTAAATAATAAATTTGCCGATGTCAATACTTCATTACCCGGCAGACACTGGTAGTTCCCCGCTCTACATTGGCATTTCGAAGAGTGCAATATTCAAGCATTAATATTCCATAGTTACGTTAACAGCATTGGCGGTTGTTCCCATCCCAGATAGTGCTTGTGGTTCCTCACAGACACTAGTTTACCACATAGGTGCCAAGATGATGATGGTAAGGAGGACCGCTATTCTTATTAGTACTGACCCGATCACTGTGGTATAGCAAAACACGGATGTATGTATACTTTAAAAAGTGTCAGCTGTTTCAAAGTGTGTGGAATTTCAAGCCAATCGGTGCATGCATTTGTCGATAATTGTGAATAAACAAAAAAAAAAAACAGATGAATGGCACAGTCATCCAATGTCCAAAATATATTTAAATATTTTATATTAAAAAAAATCTTGAATCATATGAGTGTTGTATGTCAGATATTGCTTGGACTTTCTTGCATTCTAGAGAACTAAAATTTTGTACATAACTTTTACTAAGGGATAATTTAATGTAGGTTTTAAATTATAGGTTAGGTTAACAACTCCATCCGTTGTCCGTTTTTTTAAAGTTTCACCTCTTCTAATCTAAAGATGTTTACCTGGTAGATATTTCCTTTGGGGCAATACTTCGCCATATATGTATTACTAAATGCTGTAACTTTGTGTGGGCGTAAACGCAGGCGCATTATATTCCAATAAAAAAGACAGTTCAGATATTATTCTATTAGAGGGCAAAGAATGTATTGAATTGGCCGTCTCGACGCTCGTCGAGCCAATTGTGCCCATCGAATCTTTCCCGCTTGAACTCCAGGGTTAATTGCCACTAATCTTATTACCGTATCACGTGAATTGGGACGTTTATGCGAGTTCTGTTCGCGTGCAGAAAAGAATTGATTTTAATACTATAAAATATCCTTGGAAAAATTTCTGATGGCGTGAAACGACTTTGCGGAGATCAGCCTCCACAACACTGCACAACAACTTCATTGTAGATATGTTTACCTTTTCAATTGCTGAAGTTTAATAAAATAATTTATTATAAAATAATATTTTGTTAATAATGGAATGGAGTTGTGGATAATTGGAATCGGCTACCACAGGAAGTGGTGGAAGCTACAAGTGTAAACCAGTTCAAGAACCGCCTTGATAAATTTCTTGAATCTGGGCAAATCGCTAGTAACTGAGAATGTGATATGAGCATATCAGCTAAATAGCTGCTTGCTCAACAAGCAATAATAATAATAATATAGATGATGATAAAGTGAAATACCCAATGCCATTAGTTATTAAAGTTTCCTGTTAAAATTTATTACCGAAAAAAGTGGTTGCATATCCTTGAAATTTTTGTGGCCAATAGGATGAAATAGTCTTTAAAGGTGTTTTTAATTAATCACCTCACCTAATAATTATTATTATTTTTTAAACAGAGGTATTTATTAAGAGAATATTGTTGATGGATTACTGTCATAGTTTCAAAACTGCATTTTTTTTTGTTTGAATTACTCCGAAGGTGAAAAAAGTTGAATGGAAAAAATTATGACAATGATGATGGTGCAGCAGATAAAAATATGATTGAAAATATTACAAAGGAAATTTTTAAAATACCTAGACTATAACACGGGAAAATACCTAGACGATTATAAAGTTGCGACTTTAGAATAAGCTATTGAGCCACTAAACGACCTAAGAATTATAAGACACCCTATTTTTTAAAACAACTTTGCCCGTTCATCTGTCCGTTCCCGTCTCTCTGTCCATTACCAATGTCAACAACACACCTAGCTTTCCCTCGTTTATTTTTCTCTTATAGTGGCTATATTAATGCTACCATATTGTTTCTAATCTGAGAGCCTTGATCTTATTCTTCTTCAGCATGTATTTACTTCTCTTGCCAATTTTTTTTATTAAATATGTAATTTTGCACTTGTCAGCAGGCACCAAAGCCGTGATGGAAGTCGACGTCTACCTCAGTGAAAAATATATGGATGGCCTCTATGAATCATGTAATCAGGTGAGCGCATTTTACATTTCAATTATCTGTATGTTTACTTTATTAGTATGTAACCACCGTTTACTTTAAAAATCCCCGATTCTTTTGAAAACTATTTTTTTTAACAAAACTGTTTAAATTTTAAGGTTTTCAAATAAAAAGGCTTCAAAAAAACTTCCCGAAACTCTAACTTTTAGTTAAGTACCTTTAGGGGTCTCTTTTCGGTGGCGCTCTTCTCTGTCTTGCGCCTGCTTTTATCTCATCTAACGCATAAACACTCTGTAACAGAATCAAGTTATCTCTAAAAACTTACTTGAATTTGCATCTTTATAAAATAAACTATGCTTCTGTAGTTTGATTTTCTTGATTCTTATATTCGGACAATAAGATATTTTATTCTAAATTTTTGATAAAATTATAGAAAATACAGACTTTTTGAGGTTCTTAATTTTTAAACAAAATAAAAATGTAACTTAAGAAGCCTAGATGTTTAGGTGATAAAACGATACCTAGTATTATTTTTCTTTTACTACAAATAAAAGAGTCACAACACTACAATGTTTGTATCAAGAAATGACCGGATTGAGTCCCCTCAAATAGTATAAGTTCCACGTATTATTGATATCATATATCTTTAAATATTATAAAAACATGATTCCCCCAACATGAGCAGGGTAGTACCTGGAGAGGGTACTCAGGGTCTGATTCCGTGTCACGGATATATGATCCTTACGTCAAATGATAGCGTTTGAACAGAGACCACCGTTGCGAGTATTTGTTGTCAGCTCGTATTTAAAAGCGTGAAAAACATTGTTTTATCCAGTTAGAATGTGAAAGCGATAGAAAACGTAAAACAAAGAAGGACTATGACATCATATTATTTATAAGTATATATATAAATAGCTATTTTTACAAAATATTACAATTTCCTCCCATGAATGTGTTCGACCCTGCCTGAGGTGTTTACACACACATTCAAACAGCCTGGCGACTCCTATGTGTATGCTCTCGAAACAGGTGTATTAGAGGAAGCGTTTCATTCCCCTTACGTCTCAGAGCTGCTTCAAACATAATGTATGGAAGAGGGGGATATTAGCTTCTCTAGGTATTTCTGTGCTCTGTGAGCCTCTTGATTTCATGCTTTCGATGTCTCGTTGGGTGTCTCCGTCCCATGGAATAGCATGCTTTATTCGACAGCAGCGCTCTTAAGAACCAGTTATTAAATAAAATTGCTAAGCATTGGTTGCTTGTAGATTTTGTCAAGTTTTAAAATAATTATTGTCTATGTATTTTAATTAGTTCTATTCTCTATGGAGTTTATTAAAACTATTCCATTTCATAAGGTTCAAGTACCTGCATCTAATCAACTAGCACTGGACTTGATGTGCGGAGAGTGGGGCGCATCCCGTTGCAGCCCCCTGAAATGGTTCCGATACATGGGAGACATGGAAGGGAATCCATTCGTTCCCTTCCAGATCAATTGGATTGAAACGGACGCACCTATAAACGGATTCACCCCATCCGATCCATCTATAGTATCGTGCAGTGCTGCTGTAAAGGTGAGTTTTGGTGATTGTTTCATAAATCGTTATACTAGCAGTTCAACATATTCGGCACCCTTTGTGCACTTTTTTTTTAATATGATGAGCTTTTTTTAATTTTTTATACATGATGAGCGTTTCCTTTAAAATAATAAAAATCGCCCATTGCTCAAAACTCCACTTTCGAAAATCCAAAGTCACCGATTGTTTTGTAACGATAATTGCTTTTGTACTGTTTTTAGAACAATTAATAAAAAAGTGCACATCATTACATTATATATCGAACTTTAATTGATAAATTGATTGGAATTAACAATTAATACGCTTGTACAAGTTGCACTCATTACATAGGATATAAATTGTGGAGTAAAAATCAGCCTAAAATATTGGAAAAATGTTTTCCAATTACAAGAATCTACAATTTAATCTAAACATATCAAATGTTTGAGAATGCGAGGCGACAAATCGAATGACCAATCGCGGGACAACTATTCCTTGAATTGAATTAACATTCTATAATTTTGAAATATTTTTTTTTCTATGAGCCAGGTTTAGTCGTCGATTAGATCGACCTCGAAAATTAATAATATTTAATACACCTGTATGTCCTCCAGATACCGTCAAACTCAGGATAGAGAAGGCTAACCGAACCAAAGCAACTGATCATAATATTACTTTCCTGTTGAATTTGATTCCATGAACTTATTCAAGCAATGTACGTATTGTTTGATAGCCCATTTGCAGTAACTTTTCACATAAATGTTGGCAATAAATCGATTGCACGAAAGTCATGTTGATTGTTTGATATGGTATTTGAAGCCATTGTTGCTAGTATATGGATTGAACATTGACTGGCGTAACAAGCTTCAACGCATTGGCTGCATTGTAAAAAAAAATATGGTTGCAAATACTGAGTTTTTTATATGAACTTTTAGATCGGTGGGCAAATATGAGATTGGCCAATAACAATACATGCTCTTTTGTTTTCATGTTTCATACACTTGTTAATTTATAATGACAACTTATGATAACAAAAAACGATTTACCTAATTGGTTACTAAATAATAAATCAGAAATGTAGCCTGTAGTGTTTTTGGTTAAAAAATAATGAGGTGTTTATGTGTGTGTATGTATTTGAGAGAGTAGCAACAAATAGATTGCCATATAAACTAATTGTTTTTTTTAGGTGTGTTAGGAAACTTTTTCTTTAAAATTAAGGTTATACATGCTCATTGCTATAGATCAAACTTGCTATAGTTCTTAGCATAATTTGTCTTAAATTTAGGTATTTCAAATGTATGAGGGTCAAATCAAGCTTGATGGCATACTCAGCTCGATATTAGACATTTAATAAGGACAGTTTACAATGTTATATCGTGAGAAATATGTTAATTAGGACTCTTTGTATTGGTCATGTTACGACGCCGAATGAAGATTGTAATAATATGTTGAAATGCAGAATGGAATGCCGTGTTCGTGCCTGGATTGCCAGGCATCGTGTCCCGCCCCCCCGCCCGCCCCCGAGCCCACACCACCCTTTGCCATCGGAGCAGTAGACGGCTACGTTGTCATCATGCTCATCATCTTCCTGGCGGGATCGTTCCTCTTCCTGGCGGGAATCTTCTGCTGCTCGAAGGATTCGCATTCAGTTGGTGAGTCGTTTCCGATCCAAGTAATGTCCCTTATTGATTATTTAGTAATGCAGCGATTCGGAAGAAGTGGTGGATCGCATATGATGCACACAGGACTCGGTCCCAGCACTGCGGGTGGTTGTGGGTGGAAACAAGGTGGGATGATGAGATTCATTCAACCATTCCATCAATTATATCAATTTATTCAAATTCCATCCCAGGGCTGACTGATCAACGGGATCTGAATATATAAGGCCAGGGGTTTGCAGCAATGTTAAGACTCATCGGTCAATCTATCAATATTAAATGATACTAGTCAAAATTATTTTTCCACAAAAATAGTATCTCTGAGCATTTGAACTTTCGAGACACCAATTATATATTGTGCAATTATATATTGGCTAATTATTATGTTTGTAATACGGCTGGGATTAGATTCATTACACCTTGTACTTGGGAGAACAGAGTCCCGATTCAGAGTTGTGTGTTTTTTGTGATCGTTCTGACAAATGACATTCAATGGGCTAAAGTTTAATATTTTTCACGGCCTATACATTTATTTTAATATGCCAATTTGTGTCTATATTTCATGTGTAAAAATGTATCATATTGAGTTTTGATTATATGTTTCAAAATTCTAATAAACCAACAACATATGCAACAACATGGTTGCTTTCTTTTAATCTTACAGGACCAAATATTGTCTTTACATAAGCTGGGTACATATCTCGTTTAAATAGAATTTTCTTTAATGTGATGCTGTTGGACAATGATCATGAACCAAAACTGATTTCATCCATTTTTCATTGAATGACAAAATTATGTATGAGTTTAAGTTCTGACTAAATGTTTTATTTTGTTTCCTTTCTGGAATGGTTTCATAGGGAAAGGTTTACGGTTAAGGCTAAGAGTTGAGGCCACTCCACTTTCTGATGGTAATACCAACCATATAAAGTAGCCTGCTTTAAATCACTTCAAGTTAAGGTTTATTATAAAATTTCCTAGTTCTATGGATGTGACCGTAGATAAACAATAGCCCGGCAGAAAGTCGGTTACTCTCCACATACGCCTATGTGTTATGCGCTCATCCTATGTGATTATGATAATTAAAACCATTAGTAAATTGTGACTATTTCAAAAAGTAAGGAGATACGTACCCGTCACAATAAAATTGGATATGTATGAGATTTATTTGGCCCTAAAAGAAGATTCTAGAAAATTAAAATATTCCTTTCTGCACATGAAATAGTTATTATACAAGAATTTGAAGTGGGGGGAGACTGCATGTTTAAAAGATTTTTATTTGTTATAATAGTTTTTTCCCTGTAGCATATAGGTGGATCCACAAGAGAAGTATTTATTTTTGATTATAACTTTGTGTAGTCTGCGTTTTTTGGTCTCTGTGATATTTGTCAAATTTTGTTTGTTTTTTTTTTGTATTTGTAAAGGACGCTGAAATAAAGGGAGCTATTTATTACAAATTCATTTTCGATATGCATTCTGCGTTTCTAGTCATATTGGGTTCATTTTTGATTGACATTCAGGGTTGCAAATTGCAATGGCTCAGCTCGGAAAAACATAATAAAATTAAAAATATAACTTTACGTGCAGAAAAAATCTAATATAGGGTGATGATTTTAGAGGCGTGGTTTTCAAGAAGAGATAAAACGCATATAATTATATGTTACGGCTAAGAATTTAGTTTTATTATAAAGATAAGGGTTTGCCATTATGTTTTAAAAATGATTTCGGGTAAGTGGCCGCAGCGGCTGACTCGAACAAATTCCAGCCGAGAGGCCCAATTTTCAACCACTTTTTGCAGCAAGTTGGGCCGTATGTCAGCAATAACGCGCCGAATATTCTCTTCCAAGGCGTTAATCGTGTCCGGCTTATCTGCGTAGACAAGCGACTTCACATAACCACACAAAAAATAGTCCAGCGGTGTTAAATCGCACGATCTTGGAGGCCACGCCACAGGCCCACGACGCGATTTTTACTTTATTTTAGAGTGATTTAAAAAAAATTTAGAGTGATTTTTTCTAAATTTGCACTATTTGCAAACGTTGTTCAGGAGTAAGTCTATTCATTATGAAACGGCAAACCAAACTGAGCATAAATCAAGTAACAGCTGTCAAAAACACCAACTACGAAAAAAGTAGTGCCAGATTGAAAACCACGCCTCTAAAAAAAACACCCTATATATTCCATCTGTTTCAACTCTTGTTTAGGATAAACTAAGCTCGATGAATGCGAGATATTTTCAAACAAAAAAAAATATGGATCGACATCTCGTTATAGGAATATATTTAAAACACTTAATTGAATTTGCATATTTATGAAATTCACTATGGCACTAATATTATTTTTTCGATTCTTGTATTCAGTTAATAAGATTGATAAAACGTAAGGAAAAATACAGACTAAAGCCGGTATTGTTATGCACAGACAAAATGTTTGAACACATTTCAATTCAAGACACAGGGTGTTATGATAAAATCAACACCTTATAAATATTGTATTAATAATATTTGTAAATTTTCCGATAATTTGTTTATAAGTGAGCCACTATAAATATACTATTTTTGATGTGTTTTTCCTTAAACAATTCTGTATAATTTTACAAAGCTGAGCCAGTAACTTGTTTTTGTACTCCTTAACCTATGGTTTAAATATATGCTTTCAAAAAAGGGCCCATAGGCGCAAAAAATTGCTGCGGCTTTCTCTATTCTCACGAAGCCATATGAAATAAACAGACATTTTTCAATGCTGAGAGCGGAAGAGAGAAAGAAATCGTTCACCAGCTGTCAAGCCTAGCGGGAGAGCATCCAGAGAGTTTCGCTGGACGGCTTTTAACGGTAGAGCAACTTCATTTGGGCCGTCCACGGAAGGGTTTCGTATTTGTTGTCCAGAAGAACACATCTGAGAAAGCATATATTTACACCGCACCAAAAAAACAAAACCCTAACACACATGTTTTTGATGTTTGTTTGTCACTCTTTAAAGCAGTGTCCTATATCGACTGTTTCACCGTTTATTTTTTGTGTGATTAACTCATTGTAGTTACTGTTTAAATAACTTAGTAACATTTTGTGTTTTTATTTACTAAATTTGCACAACTCTATTGATACCTATCACAAACAGTTTTTCCCTCTTATATTCCTTTCCCAAGTTTGTCTTATTTTCATTATATTACATTTAATAATTAAATTTATTGTTCAATTAATTATGGTATGACCATTTTAATGAAGTACGATGAAAGTGTGTGGTACGACTGCTGTTCGTTGATTTAAAACTTTTGAGTCTTTGCATCTTATGTAGTTAACTTTAGAGTAAAGTGCATCTACATTAAACTTTATAAACCCCAGGGTTTTCTAGTGTGAATTTGTCAAATTGAGTTGATTAAAATGTAAAGTTGTTTATATTGGGACTAATTCGTATAAAAGCTGTTACATTGATTAGTAGGGTGATATTATATCAGCTGCAGATAGATTTAAATATACACATCATATTTATTTATTCATAATAGCACAATAAGAAATCACAACACACTTAAGAAATTACAAATCACAACTTAAAAAAAATATTATCATATAGTCAGATGAAATACTCGTCATTTATTGTTGCTTTGAAGTAAGATGGCCACTCTAACTAGGTTAAAAAAACCTGTTCTAATCTGTTATGTCTAATATATTTTGTTAATATTGATTCTGAAGGCATTTTTATTTGCATGTCATTTAGGACATATATAAATATTGTAGAACACATATACAGGTTATCCCAAAACCATTCCCGAAGACTTAAAAGGAGTTGTTGCGTAACCTATTGTGAGTAAGAAATGATATAAAAAAATGCAAAAAAAAAAATCCCAAATTTATAATATTTCTAACAAAGGGTGTCAATTTGGTCTGCGTGGGAATTTCGATGCCGCGCTGATCGATAATGGCCTTGACACCGTTACGGTGCACGGCGACAGCTAAGCGCTCACACAGAGACATTATTACATGATATTTAACTATTTTCACGTAAAGTTAATATTTTTTGGTTCTCGGCAACCATGATGAATTTTGATATAGTTTCTTAACAAATAACACTAGAAATCACAGGACCAATTCGCTGTTTTTTTTATCAGGAATGGTCTTGGGACACAGTGTATGTTGGATTTATGATAGGCTACTAATTTAAAAAAGAAATTGATCCTTATAAAAAACGCATTAAAGTAGCTTTCTTTATACATATTAAATATCTTTAATATATATTTGTTAAAACTACAAAATTAGAGCATAAAAGTTAGAGCCGTACAAACAATCTTGCCGCGACAATAGGATGAAATAGTTTTTCAAAGCGTTCAGCGTTGAATGAGACTACTTTACCGGCGCTTTGTTGATAAGGGATGCTTTGTGTCTAAAAAAAAAGAGATAAAAATTGAGGAGCACCCTAATTTGAAATGTGAGCGAGGAAGAAAAAACAGGATTTATGAATGATTTTGAGGGTTCTGTATCGGGACGATGCCTTTTCCGTACAAAAGTTTTTGTTTGAAGGCACTTTATTGCTGGAGCGTCCCTCTATTTGTTGGATATGGCATTCTCCGACTGTTACTTGGTCTCAAAAGTTAAAAACTCATCGAAAAGAACCCATTTCATCTGTAGACAAGGTATCGAAAATGGCTGAAGGAGCTGTTAGCGGATAATGAAAGTAGTTGAATATTCATTTATATGAATTTATAGTATCTCATATCAATCACACTAATCTCATTTTAGCCACAGATAAATTATATTAAATAAATAGCATTAAATAGCCACACCTCGTATATTGAGATTAACAATAAATTAATTTTCCGCAAGTTCTTGGATCCTTCATTAATGATTATGACGTCATAAATGTCACTTATTTTATCTACTCATACAATGTTTTATCAAAAACATTACAACTTTAAACACAGTAAATGAATCACACAATAATTTTGTAGTTACTGAAAATGTATAAGTGGGTGACCGCATTATTATATTTTATCTGACCGTTCGCTAATTACTTAAGAATTTTATGGCGATAAATATAATTTATTTCGCAAAAGTCGCATTATTCATTTCCTACAGTTACTGATACCTAATTTTTTTGATTTTTTAAAAAATGTATTATTGCTGGCAAGCAGTGCTATATTTATATATGGCATAATTTACCAAAATATTGTCAAAATTATAATATTTTTTTTATCAATTTTGCATAAAATTGCACACTCATACATAGTAAAACCTGTTCCTCGTTATGATTAGGAGCCTCATAAAACTTGTTGCTCATTATGAGCTTGTACATTTTTGTCAACATCGTCATTATTAAAGAATTAAAAATAGAGGTAATTATTAAATGATAACGAACAGAAATAATTATTATGTTTTTAACATACAACTGATTTTAATTATATTTTTTACTCAATGACAGCATTTCTTTATTTTTTTGATTGTACAAATTATTAATAAATTAAAAACACCAAATGTGCAATTGTGTTTTCATCTGATTGTTTTCGAACATACACATACAATTACAGACATTGCGAATAGCCTAATATCAAAAAGATAGTAACAAGGATATCAGAATGAAGCTAAAAGTGAATATCCCCTTTGACAAAATAATATTTTAACCTTAATAGGGCATTTAAGGGAAAAGTTATGATGTTATAACTTCTGTTTGTCACTTTTGAAAACATCGGGTTCCTTAAAAATAATGGCACATATTAGGCCAGGAGGTCTTCGGGGCCAGGACAGCTTAAAAAAAAACATGTTCCATAAAAATAATATAATGCAATAAAAATATAATATAATAAAAATAATGCAACATTTGTTTCTCAGGTAGTTACTACTGCTTTACTCAATATTTTTTGTTACTTGTTTATTACTGTCTAAAATCAATTTGTGGTTTGAAATGGCATAAAAATAATATGATCGAATTGTGTATGACACAGTTCACTAATTTCAAGATAATAATAATAATTTATCTTAGAGAGAATGTGATTCTGCTTTGAGAGCCCAAGATGAAATGGCATTATTCGATCATTGTTACGAATATATATTTGATCAAAACGATTTAAAATGGATTTTATTATAAGATATTGATACATTTTATAAAAAAATATATATTTAAGTCTACCATGCACGAGTGTGTCATTATGGTGGTTAATGTTTATGATTAGAAATAGCCATTCTGGTTGTAAAAAATACTTAAAGTTGATGAATTTTGAAGAATTTAGTACCCTAATCTATTATTTTTTTATTAAGAAAATGCGAAAACTCGCATGGGGTGATTATTTATAGTGAATTAAGCTCTGATTTTGTTTATTTGTTTGTATGTGTAGTAGCACTGGGGTTTTGCCGAAATGGAGCTCGGAAAAGAGTTAAATTTGAGAAATGCTACTTCGACACACGCTGTAGGATTGAATAGAACATAAAATGAAAAAAATCTCTGTCTAGAGTTGTATAATATATATTTTATATAATGTGATTTTTTTTTAAATAATAAAATCTGAATAGGCCAACAAAGTTGCCTGTTTTGGTTGTGAAGGGAATACTCATTCTCAACACTGCCGCACCTTATGACAAACTATGTGATAAAATAGAGAACTTTTAACTTTTTGTCGTTGGTAAGTTTGGCATACACCACCGCTCTGTAAGCATTGCAGACAGTGGAATGCCTAACATGTCCGCGACTGGTAATCCTCGGAAGAAATGTCTTAAACAATGTAACCGAAGGATTTAAACCCTTGCATATAGGTATCTTTATAGAACGTATAGTCTCCCTATATGCTTACTGTCATTTTACTTTATTTATAACCTTTCTTAAATTGGAGTAGTCTAATTTTTGCTGTTATTGCTATATTCCCTTACTCTTTTAATGGCAGATAGTTTAAGATGCATAAAGTATGTTTAAATAAGTGCTCAAATAAAGTAAGAAGATAGATTTAAGAATTTTTATTCATACTCATATTTTCCTAATTTTTTAATAATATTTAAAATATTCAGCTCTGTAGTTATTAGAAATAGTCTCAGCCCGGTTTTGGTTTTTTTTTCACTTAATTTGATCTTAATTATTGTGCTAAATGGCCTCTGTATTGCCTGGATATTAAACTTAATTTTTGAAATTTTTCCATGTGTCAAAAATTGTTTTCTGGATTTTTAAAAAAAATATTGTGAAATCAAACACATTTTACAAATATGGCAGATAATATTGATTGATATTATATTTAATATAACAAATTAAAAAATGAAATGCATGACTAATGTAAGTGTGTAGTTGTTAGTTTATTTTTAATCGGCCAGTAACTAATCTGTACGTTTGCTTCCAGCTTTGTTGATTTCTGAGTATTGATTGTTTCCGAAAGTCATATTTCCATGGAAATGACTTACCATTTCTATGAGTCAGTTATGAAGATTTTTATTTACTAACCTCAGAGAAATCTAATTTTAGAAATTATTCATTATCTATATTTGTTTAATTATTCTGTGATTTTAATGAAAATATCTTAGCCTATAGGATTTCTAAATTAATAAAATTTATTGTTCTTATAATTTTTTTGTACAGTACTATGATAATATGCTATACAAATAAATATTAAAACCAAAATTTGGATATTTATAAAAACTTAAAAACCCACATAACTGCTATTGTCTCTGGGGTCCCGTTGATTTTTTGCAAGACTTGTCATCTGTAAGTAATTTGAATGCTTTCAGAATTCCTATTTCATGAAAATGCACTCACAAAACAACTAGTTACAGGTTTATTTTTTCTTGTATTTAGGACGTTTCCCCATAAAATATTCAGTTCAACTGAACTTTCGGTTTTCAAACATTGAGATGAGTTTATATAAAATTGTGAATAAAAATAGCTTTTAGCGTAAATAGTTTATTAAATGATCAGCGTTAGTGCTCTTTATATGAATGGTTACAACAATGTTCACCGCTGTAATAATACAATATCAATTTTTGCCATTTTCTCCTAATATGTAGAATCGTCCTCCAATTTTTAAGATGTACAACTTTAGGTTAAATTTATAATTGGGCTTGTGCTGTATTCATGGTCAACTGCGATAAATGTAAAGGGATTCTGTTTTTGTAATGATAAAACCTTTGGTAATAGATTGGATGTCAGATAATTTATTTAACCCATTTTTGAAAATTTTATTATTTTGTAGAATATTCGAGGTTCCTTGTAGACATAATTTGTGACCGATGGCAGTATTCAATCTACATGAGACAGGACAAATCTTTTGTAATAAATTGACAGCCCTAAAGCGGCGAAACGTACACACTAGTTACTTGAGTCTGTTGGCTGGCCAACTTGTTACTAATTTGTTGGTGGTGTGGGCGTGTAGAGTCGTGGCTGCGCGCGGGCGGCGCAACGGCAGTTGGACGCAGGCTGGCGGCGGCCGGCGCTGGCGTACGGCGCCCCGAGACGTCGCCCCTTCAATCGCACAGATCCAGTATGTGACCACAGCATTAAATCGTTTTGCTTCATTCAATTATATAATAAATATCCTGTATATTATTTAGCCGCATTAACTTCAAGGGCATATAAAAGCTTTAAATTGTAACCATAATTTTTTGATTTTCGAGGGTTTCTTTTTTATTTACATCAAAATGTTAGAAAACCTGAAAAAAATATTGTTGACTCAACACTATTACTGGTTAATTTTGTACTTGGGCATTTTCAAGACGGATTGGAGAGGAATGACTAATAATAAATTTCTAATATAATTACTCTTAAGATTGTTCAGTTTATATGTATAAGATATAGGAAATAAAATAAAATAATAGATTCTGAAATGAAAGTACTTCTTTGATAAGATTATTCTTCCAATCAAACACCTTAACAATTTCAATTTGATTTTTTAATCTATCTCAAAATATCTCTTTTTGTAGTCTTAAAAACAAAATTTTCTTTGTTGGTTAAGTTTGTCTATGATATTATACAAGTGTTTCAATAAGTCAATATTTTCACTCTTAGCCCTTGTAGAAATGTCTTCCAACCTTTTAATGGAATAATGCTTGATGTCCGAGTGTTTTTTTTCCTCTCGCTCAAACTTTGTATATGCTCCTGAAGTTAATCTATGCTGTTATCAGAGACACAACACATTAATGAAAATGTTTGGGCACCTACCTATCAGTAGCAATTTTAGTGTTCGTTTTGTGATTCGTTCCGTTTAGAAATTTCTAAATATATTTTTCTTTTAAAAATATGCATGTCTGCTGTTGGTTGAAACGAAAACACAAATGCTTCAAATTGCAATGATTAGAGCGTCATAAATTTTACAGGGTCTACCTCTGATTCCGTAAATAATTTTGTGGACCCGATAATGAAAAACAGAAATAAAAAATGTATACGAGCATATTGGCTTTATTTCCTCATGTTAAAGATGGCAACTGTCTCCATTTGGTTCCAGCTTCTTGTAACATTTTTCTCAGCAGTAGTCTAGGAATATTATAGCGGTTGTTTGGATTCACATATATTCATTCCACTGCCATTGTCTCCTAAACAAATATTGCCAGTAATCAAGTATGCTTCAGCACTGTTAAGCTGCCAACTGATCTATTATAAAAAAATCTTAATTTCTACCTCAATCCCCATTCTCTGAACCTTACAATCAAAGCATCTATAGCTGGAGGGCAATTGCGAGGAAATCCCTCATTCAAAGAAGTTACCATTTCTTTTTATTTATTTATAAAAAATATTTTATTTATGCATATTGCAAATATTTACAATACTGAGAACATGGAGGTGCCCCGCACAAATATACTGTATTTTTACCACCTTTTATTATTTGTAGATCCAAAAATATGGGATATGAATAATGAAACAAACACTAAAAATTTTCCAAATTTTTATTCAAGATTGTTCTTATTTTCTAACATTATAATTATAATTTTTCATTTGGTAAAAGTTTACACTTGCTACATTACCTGAACCACCACCTCAATCATTTGAAAAGAATATGTATATATTTGAGTATCAACTTCATGATCACATAGTAACAAAAGCGAATTGGTTGTTTGTAATCATTTATGATATTTACAGTAACATTTATTTTCAATTTATCTCTATAGATTTTTGTTATATTAAAAAAAAACATAAGAAATGATGGGGGGAGGGGAGCACCAGTTGGGTACCATAATATTGATTACCAAAATCCTAACCACCTTAAGTTTAAATATTGTTATAAATTCATAAATGTATCTCTGAAATTTCTTTTCTACCCATGTCCGATCGCATGGAAATGTGAAAGTCGGGTTATGCACATTCTTAAGCCTAAAATCTACTGGAGGCTACAAGCTAGTTTTAGTTTGCCACTCTAGAGCAACTCATGGTTCTGTAAATAAAGTAGTTTTTCGGCTTATGGTGGATTTTTGCTATCAATGTTTATCTCTGCATGTTTTGCATGGTTGCTATATTAATACTTGTATTTTTTCCACATTTTTCATATAGGCATGGTTAACTATTCTCATCTAATTTATAACTTTTATTAATTTATTTTACAATCAATTTATGTATCGGTTGGCATGAGTACTTGTTTGTTTTGTTAGTTACGAATTTATGTAAAATATTATTTAAGTAAATATGGCTTGCCATCAAGAAGCTCAAAAAGAAGTAATTGATTGCTATTGTAACTTGGAGAGAGAGCTAAACACCATATCTCTCGCTCGGTTTTCCGTCCGTCATAGCCTTCTATTTCGTAAACTGTTAATGTTACAGGTGGCTATAAGCGTCGGCACATTAGAATTTTTTAGTCTCCTAACTAAATTCAGCGCTTTTCTCCGATAATCATTTCCACGACTCACTCATCCTTTTTAATCATCATTTTTTTTTTGATGCTTTGCTTGCATCATTCTCCAAGCTTCGCGGAATAAAGAAAATATCACTATTAAATTAATTAATCCGTTAGAATAATATTAAGATGGGGACAAGGGATACCTTATTCAGCAGATCCTTTTATTGGTCCATGTATTGGACCACTGGATCAATTCAAAACCTTAAGGTGTACTACTTTGTTCTTATCTACAGATTAATCAATATTTTCATGACGTTAACTATGATTTTTTTGTTTATAAAGTAATTTAAATTGTTGCACATATTAGGTGTAGCGTCGGAAGGCGACCAGGAGCTATCGGGCCCGCCCGGCCTTGATCGCCCGGACGGCGTTGCGGGGCAGCCGGACACCTCGCCCTCGTTTTTGGAAAAACTGGGCGCCGACACAGAGACGCACCTCGAGAGCTTCTTCTACTGGTGGGGAAAAATGTGCGCATCGCATCCATGGCTCGTTCTATTCATTGGTCAGTCTCTCTTTAAGAAATAAAACATTTATTTTCTTGTTTTATATTTTTGATAAATGTATAGGAACGTTACCCGATTAATGTTTATTGAGTCCACATTGAGAATTATTTTAGTAGTTTATGCAATTTAAATTTTCACAAAAAGTCCTTACAGTTTTACAAACAAATCACCATAAGACACCACCACTATACCACATCAGTCACCATAGGATATATACCGTATTATATCCTCATAGCAGGATACCCTGACCTACAAACGACTACCAAATAACTGTTGCCCCTGTTGCCAATAATTGTGGCATCTGTACGTTCCTATTTAAAAATGTCATAAAATTAAAAGCTCATAGAATATTGCAAAATAATGATTTCACAACAAGGGTATTTTCAAAACACAATTTTAAATCCTCTCAAAGTTAAGGACGCTCGATCGCCTGCTAAGTGGTCTGCATTCCTTTTCTCACTCTTGCCCTATAGAGAGGCATATCGTAGCTCAGTTCGGTGACCTACATAGGGTATAAATGCATTTATGTATAAGGCAAGGTAAAGTTTAAGAAGTATGGATGTGTGTCAAAGCAAATGATGCAAAAATGATTTATTAGAAATGTCGGTTTTAAAGAGTTTACCATCCAATAAGAACATCCCTGGTATGCCCGTATCTCCTTGAAATTTTCTATACACCAAACTTATTTTGGTTTTGATATATGATAGTAAAATGTATTTTTTAGAAATACTCCACAAATGAGAATTTTGCGGAGACGACGAACTTAGCCGTCTTCTGTTATTTACTATTTTAACAAAATAGGAGTACTTCATTTCATTGATTAATTTTATTATTGATCGGTTATATTTGCAGGCTTATGTGCAATAACGGCTTTGGGACACGGCATCAAATACCTGAATGTGACGACGAATCCCGTCGAGCTGTGGGCAGCGCCGCACAGCCGCTCGCGAGTAGAGCTCGAATATTTTGATTCTCACTTTGAACCTTTCTACCGGCCCGAGATGGTCATCATCAGCTCCAAGAACTTACCGACCATTATGCACAACACGTCGAATGGAGTGCTCGAGTTTGGACCCGTTTTCAATGCCACATTCATGAAGAAGGTCTTTGAGCTTCAGAATTTGATCAAAGGTTAACTGTTCATTTTTTAATAATCTACACAAATATTGCCATAAGAAGGTTTCTATATTTTTGGTAACTACTAAAAGAAAATTATGCAAAATAAAAAAAAAATTAAACCTTGCATATATTCATTACTTACACAGTACTTATTATTCATCAAGATGTATGTACAACTATCAAATATTTATTTTCTTTTAAACATATATAAACATTATTACATAAATAAAGAGGAATTATAAAGTAGAATATATGTTTATTTAACATATATAAAAATTGACCTCATTACAGGAGCGATGTGATCGTGGTGACTGGACATTATAATTGTGCAAACATTAAGAACATATTCATGTTTAACCCAAAAACGCAACTTCATGGTCAATCTCTTTGTTCCAATAATTCTAGGATGAACTTTATCTCCAATAGAGTTGTGGATAATTGGAATCGGCTACCACAGGAAGTGGTGGAAGCTATAAGTGTAAACCAGTTCAAGAACCGCCTGATAAATTTTTGTCAAATCATATTATATAAATGATTTTATGACGCTAGTGTGTAATAAACTATCTTCGTAAATATGTTTTTGATATAATTTATTATAGTATGTAATCATATCATATAAATTTGGCTTATAAACATTTGTCAGATATCAAGCTTGAAGACGGCAGTGGATTAGAGAAGATCTGTTTCGCACCACTATCCTCCCCCACTTCCGGAACTCCAACGATAGAACAGTGCGTGCTGCAAAGCGTTTGGGGCTATTGGCAGGATGACATGGAGGAATTCGACAGATCTGATGAGGATGCCCTTGGCTATACTATCAACTATTTGGACCACTTGAAAGAGTGCACCCAGTAAGTTTTGGTTTTATTTTTTAACCATCTTTCTTTGGCTATAGTATGTTGATAGGTCTGCCTCTGATGATGCCATCCAATGTGGTTCATTAAGGCATAGAGCATACTTTTTAACAAAGTTCTTTCCCATATCTTCTTTGGTCTAACTGTTCATCTGGATGTGCTGCAAAAACCCTTTTGGGCAGTCGGTCCTCCTGGTGTATATGACCAGCCCACCGCAACCTGCCAATTTTCAATGTGACCAATATATTATAGTTCATATTTTGTAACCACAATTTGTCTTAATGCACGATAGACTGATGACTGATCTATTGACTGATGGCATCATTCACAGCATCATCCTGTTTTATGTATGGCAATTAATATAATTAAATCAAATGTGGCTAATTTTTAGACAAAAAACTAATGTTTTCTGTAGAATGTTGCCCATCCCAAATCAAGATTTTGTATGTAAAATAGCTGTACCTTTTATAAAAAAGATAGAGAATCAGTTCGTCAAAACGAACACTGTTTTGTGACAATTTAACAGCTGCTATCATTTTGCATTTAAGTCCTTAAACATTTGTTTTTTATAATACTACTTTTTTTTAATTATAACTAGCTGCCTGTTCCGGCTTAACATATGTTTTTTTTAACCATAAGCAATTTTTTATAATACAAGAATAAAAAGGTTTTTATTTTGATGTTATATGGGACTCATATAGCTATCGATAAGAATAATAATCTCCGCTTACTTTAATTCCAGCTACATTAAGGGTTTAACCTTGTGCTTTGATTAATTAAAAATTGGACTCGTTTGAAATTAAACGGCAAATCTGATCGAATCAGATTGCCGTTTAATTTCGATGTTATTTTATATTTTTTATTATTAGCACTTGGTTAATCATAATATTGTTGCTTGCCCGATGACAGGATACAGGCTCAACAGCCTTTGGTCTACGTGTCTATTATAAATTGAGTTTTTATACCCAAATTTTTTCTAGTATCGGATCCGCCAAGACAAAAATTATAGACTTATTTAAAAATTATTATAATTCAACAAAATATATTAAATTTTAGATTTCGTGCATAATTTTAACCACATAACCATAAGCAACAAACTGACTTTGTTTTGTTGACAGGTAAGGATAACCTCAAATATTTTTGATTGTTTAATAATACAAAATTTATCTTTTGTCAGGAATCCCTACAACCCGCTATGTGTGGCTCCGTATGGAGGTCCAGTGGATCCGGCGATCGGTCTTGGGGGCTTCTTAGCGGCCGGAGAACCGCTCAGCAACAAAGCAAACTATGAAAATGCCACGGCCATTATACTTTCATTCATTGTCAACAATTTCTACAACAAAACCAAGGTTGGTAACCTTCACATTTCTGCTAACTTGACGTTTGCACCATTGGAATCGCAACGAGCCAATCAGTACCTCAGAATTTATTCAAGTTAATACACTGTCTAATACCATTTTTAAATTTGTATTAAAAACACACTGACGCACTTCCGTCCCAGCCATTAACCAATAAAGTGGCAATAATTTGAATGCCTCATTCGAAGCTGTGTTACTGCTCAAGCTTGAGAGTTTTGAGACTATAAAATTAAAGATTAGACTAATCGAACACCCCAATCTAAGAGGTCACAGAATTAAACTAAAAATTAAATTTGTGTTGGATCTGGTAAAGAACATTACCAGATTCAACACAAATAAAAAGAAACACTTCCTTTCCAACAGATTGCTTGACGTTAGGAACAGACTACAATGCAATTAGTGCAGTATCAATTGTCTCGCTTATTATAACATAAAAATAACATAGTTTATTCGATTCAATGCATTCACCATTCACACATTGTTAATCCAAATAAGTTTAGCCTTTCTCCATATTCCAAATTTTTCAGTTGGCATGGTATTTTCATTCTTTGCAATTTTTATATCAGATCTATGTCTTTAGTGAAGTAGGGACTCCATATTTAATAAGCATATTCTAGTATTGGTCTTACGTATTATTTACAGATCTTTAAGAATACGTTCACTGTTAAAATTAGGTAAAACCTTTATTATTAAGAATAAATAGTAAGGAGTTTTTAGCGATTTAGCGATTGAAGTATGTGCTGTTCCCACCTAAGATCTGACGAGATTGTTACTCCGAGATCTTTTTGTGACTAGACTATTTTGAGTCTGCTGGTGTTTCCTATGAAGTATGGATGTTTTGGGTTTTTCTTCCCGATATTTAGAATAATCAACTTTTCAACGTTTAGGGTTAGTAACCATTTAGATGCCCATAAGGTAATTCTGTTCAAATCATTTTATAATTGTGAGCTACTTATTAAGGGGTTAGCGAATAACTTTTTTTCCTGGCTTAATAAGTTCTAAAAGATCAATCAAAGATTTATTAGAAATTTTTGGTTTTAAGGATTTTTCACATCCAATAGCACATGCCTCGTATCCTCGTAATCTCCATGAATTTTTTTTATGCTGAACTTATTTTGAGTTTTATATACGTATATTAAAATGATTTTTTTAAAAATACTCAAAATTAGACACAATTTTCTTTCACTGAACAAAGTACACTTTGCGGAGACGACAAACATAACCCCCCCCCCAATATTTTAGGTTTAAGCATAGTATACAGATATGCTCTTTATTTCTCCACTGTTCTGCTCGATTTTCAGCTGGAGCCGGCGCTCGAATGGGAACAGAAGTTTATAGCCCTAATGAAAAATTGGACAGCCAATGAGATGCCCGACTACATGGATGCGGCGTACACGTCCGGTCGCTCCATCGAAGATGAACTTGCCAGAGAATCTCAATCGGATATCCTTACCATACTCGTCTCGTACATAATCATGTTTGCGTACATCTCCATCAGTCTGGGTCAGTTTACCACAGTGTCGAGGCTTCTCATTGACAGTAAGGTCACTTTGGGACTAGGAGGTATGTTGAATTACTTCTATTCAATAGTATAGCTATTTTATGGTAACGACTTGAGAATCACAAACTAGTACTCGGAGTGAAAGCTATTTTGTCTTTTCGGTAAGGTGATTCAAGAATCAACACTTGAGAAAGGAAAATTTTAAGAATTCACTTGTCTACTATAAAATCCATAGTGCAGGCATGAGTCGTTCATTTTTACAAATCGGATTCACAGTGAAATTCTCTATTATAAAATATCACTTTGTTTTTTTTTATCTCTTAATTTAAAAAAAAACGCTTTATTGATTTTTTCCTGTGGCCACACATTTTTTCACTATTTTGACAAGTTTTGTCTAATATTTGTCACTTTTACATCAGTTACGCTGCCGTGTCACTAAATAATTTTTATAGAGTATTCAGTAATGATTATGATAAATTTAAACGCCATTTTTTCAATTGGGTTAAAATAAATGAAAATACTTACCAAAAGATACCTTCCAGGCACAAAAAAAACACTAGTAACCACACAAATCACAAAACCATACACAAATTATAATGCACCCACTCCAATAATTAATAAATTTGGACAAAAACGGGGTGAGCACGCCGCCTGATACAAATTCAATGCACTGACTTGGGTAAATACTGAGGTACTAATTGGCTCGTTGCGATTCCAATGATGCAAACGTCAAGTCAATGAATCATACTGTTATTTTGGCAAAAATGATCAAATGAAGTGTTGAATGCTTTCTCGGTCTGGCGCAGCATATATGCGTCACCATGTACACGCGACGTTTGGGCCGCCGGCCGGGTGAGCGCCCATATATGCATCAATAGGCTAACAGGAGTTAATAATAATGTATATTATTTTCATTGTTTAGGTGTATTCATAGTGCTTGCATCGGTGGCATGCTCAGTAGGTATGTTTGGTTTTATTGGCACCCCTGCCACCCTCATCATAATAGAAGTGATTCCGTTCCTCGTGCTGGCCGTGGGGGTCGACAACATCTTTATTATGGTCCAGACGCATCAGAGGGTGCCGAGGAGGCCTGACGAAACTGTACCTGAGCATATTGGCAGAGTGTGAGTAATATTTTTATGTACAAGTCAGCTTTATAAATAAATAAACATAGAATTAGTTAACTGACTGTCAGATATCCTAAAAGATTATTAGTAGATATTTTCGATATACTAGTGGACTGTGGGTTTAGTTATATAAGTTTGGATTATATCTAACCAGAAAGGCATAGGGATAAACGGAATACACCAAATTACAAATAAATTCATCAACCTTTCAGTGACAGGCGCACTGTTGAATCCAGATGCTGCAACCGGTATTTGTTGGTTTCACTGGTGTCACTTCGGAGTATTTCTGCACTCGCGACACAGTGTATAAGCCGATAAGTACTTGTAACGTTGTGCGAGAGTAAATCACCGTTCAAATACTGAAACCTCTCTGGTAGTTTGGTGCGCAAGAACGAGACAGGAATATTTGTGGGTGGGAAAGGGATGGGTATATCCTTTTACCGCACAAGTGAATCATAAATAATTACTTAAATGTATTTTAATAATAGCTCAAACAATTATTTAAAATGAGATACTGTCGGAATATTTGAATTATCAAATGGAGCATATTTTAAGAGTCATACTGTAATTCTGACAAGTATTTATTTATAATACATAATTTATTCAATTTATTACAATTTATTGATAAATTATTTTATTCTTTTGTGTTTATTTTAAAATTATTTATTATTTTTAACATTTTATTATAATTTATTACAATTTATTGATACATTATTTTATTCTTTTGTGTTTATTTTAAAATTAAAACTGCTAGTGACTAGCATACAGGTACCATATAAGTGAATAATATTATGAATATAAAAACGTTCTACTCCAACGTAATCATAATTTTTTGATAAAATTAAAAGAGTATACATACCACTTGCTATAATCTTGATTGTAAATGAACAAAAAAATACATGTACTTTTCATTGTTTTTCCCTTAGCCTGGGCCAAGTGGGACCGTCCATATTGCTGACGTCCGTCTCGGAGTCTGTGTGCTTCTTCCTAGGTAGCTTATCCGACATGCCCGCCGTAAGGGCGTTTGCTCTCTATGCAGGAATGGCACTTCTCATTGATTTCCTGCTGCAGGTCACATGCTTCGTCTCCCTCCTCTCCTTGGACACACTGAGGCAGAATGCTAATAGGTAAGTTTTTTTAAAAACTCGGTTTTTCGCTTTAAAAATGGGTAAATATTTGCTCAAGTGTTTCCCTTACGCGACCATCAGAACTTGCCATGAATAAAGTTCATGGGTTAAGACATTTAGAAAGTCCATTAACAGGTCAAAACAATACTAAACACGGCGCTGTAGGAAAAATATTTAAGAAAAGTTGTTTTTAACAGTGTTTGCTTACCTTCAGGTTAGACATACTGTGTTGCATCCGCGGTCGCAAGAAGGAAGCGGGTTCGGAGTTGCAAGAAGGCATTCTGTACAAGTTCTTCAAGAGCATCTACGTTCCATTCCTCATGAAGAAGACTACTAGGGCTGCGGTTATGGTGATCTTCTTTGGATGGCTGTGCTCAAGCATTGCGGTCAGTACCAAATTTAAAATATTTACTACAATTTATTTAATTAATATAACACTTTTACTGCCTTGGGGAAGACTCTGTGATCCCTTGGGACATTTCAGAATTCATTGTATGCAAACCATGAATTCTGACCCTGAGTATACTTGCAGACCAAATAGCTGGAAGAGGCATGTTAACACAACCCTAATTGGTGATACGCTGGTATTAATATCATACTTAACAAAATTCAAGACGTTCGTTTGAGAGGGCGTAGCCCGTCATTTAAAAGTTGTAGTGCTTAGTGTTGTAGATGTAGAACAAAAATAATACTAGATCATGTTTTATCTCATTCTTTTCTGTGTTAATTATTATACAATGATAAAAGTAAACTTACAATGATAAAAATCTCCTAAAAGTCAAGATCCTCGAAAGTCTTTTCAATAGATTATGTCAAAACTTTAGATATATAGGTTGTTTTTTTTAGAGGCGTGGTTTTCAATCTGGCACTACTTTTTTCGTAGTTGGTGTTTTTGACAGCTGTTACTTGATTTATGCTCAGTTTGGTTTGCCGTTTCATAATGAATAGACTTACTCCTGAACAACGTTTGCAAATAGTGCAAATTTAGAAAAAATCACCCTAATTTTTTTTTAAATCACTCTAAAATAAAGTAAAAATCGCGTCGTGGGCCTGTGGCGTGGCCTCCAAGATCGTGCGATTTAACACCGCTGGACTATTTTTTGTGGGGTTATTTGAAGTCGCATGTCTACGCAGATAAGCCGAACACGATTAACGCCTTGGAAGAGAATATTCGGCGCATTATTGCTGACATACGGCCCAACTTGCTGCAAAAAGTGGTTGAAAATTGGGCCTCTCGGCTGGAATTCAAGTCAGCCGCTGCGGCCACTTACCCGAAATCATTTTTAAAACATAATGGCAAACCCTTATCTTTATAATAAAACTAAATTCTTAGCCATAACATCAAATTATATGCATTTTATCTCTTCTTGAAAACCACGCCTCTAAAATCATCACCCTATACATATCTTATTGATTGAATACAATAATCGAAGAAATAAAAATACAGTGTCATATTTGATTTGATCAAGATGTCATATTTACAATGTCATATACAATGTCATATACAATGTCATATTTACAATATATACAATGTCATATTTGATCAAGATGCAACTAAACTAGGTCTTTTTAAAGTAGGTATATTGATTCTGTTTTTGTTCAAAAATATCGAGTGTCTTATTAAATTTAGCTAAATCAAATAGCCGTTGGATGAAATATATAATTTCATGACCACTCACAACAGCTCTTCAGGAAGAGGCCTCTTAACACCGAGTTCTGATGCACCCCAAGAAATGAATATAGTTTATTCGTTGTGAGCTTTCATTCGCTCTTCTATCTTAATCCATAGATAAAATTTCTTAGGTCATTTTGCTCCGAACCCAAAACCTGTAGACCATATGTTGCCGCCCTTCGGCAAAGGTCGTTGACCGAACGAAATATCGCACATTGGGCCGCTGCCCGTGTTTTACCCGTACAAAACTATGGAAATGTTTGTTTTTTATATTTAATATTATATGGACATAGCTTTTGTAAATAAAACTCGAATTATTTACCCTCAAATCCATCAAAAATTCTTTCAATTAACTAGCGCACTTTTCACGTAAACAATTAAACCTCAAAACCACACTAAAATGAAAAAAAAAATCGACGATTTGTCTATAACTTTAAGGAATTCGGGTATACGCTACATGCCGCGCTTCTAAATATTAATAGAAATGCAGAAAGCGCACACAACTGGCATATACATCAATGATGAGATATCTCGTCATCGCCGGTGACTGTTAATAAAGGTAAAATATTTGTAAAATTTGTAATTCAAACTTCATAAACCAAAGAGGAAAGTTAAATAATTGACTGGCTGCTTGTGTTGATACATAGTTGCTGAATGGTTAGAAGATTTTTATGTAGAATTGTTAGATTTATATTTTAATCTCTGTTTATTTTATTTTTAATTCGAATAATTGTAAAAGAAAATATGTATGTTTTGATGTGTGAAATATAAAAAATATTATTTGTTGTGCTTAGAAATTCTAATATCATATATGATAACATAGTCTTTCTTCATTTTCTTTGGTTGCAGGTTGCTCCCCACATAGAAGTAGGCCTCGACCAAGAGCTGTCGATGCCCCACGACAGTTTCCAGTTAAAGTACTTCCAGGACTTAAAACAGTATCTCAACATCGGCCCTCCTGTGTACTTCGTGGTCACAGAGGGTCTCAACTACTCCGACGTCGCCACTCAGAACACCCTTTGCGGAGGACAGTTCTGCGCATCCGACAGTCTTTCCATGCAGTTGTATATGGGTCAGTTATATATTTATTCTTCATTCGTATGACCTGTATTGTCGGTGAGGCGCTATTGGGCGCTGTTCCGACTGCCTTATTATTGTTTTCATCTGTTTGTCTCGTCCGGCATTCTACGATGCAGTTAAGCACAACACAAATCTGCCACCGATTCTTGGCATGCTGTGCTATAGAAGTATGGTTACGTACCAATAGAGAGAGGCACACACGGGCCTTAGCTCTGCAATCATCTTATACTTAATGTATACAGAATTAATGTAACCCTGTCACACTTAAAATATACTTACACTATTTTAAACATTTTATTATTTATTTATTCGAGAAATCAACAGTTTTATAAATTTACACAAAGTTCAACAAAACATACATGGCTATAACAATGAATAGTTACCAATTTATAAAATTAAAATAAATTTATACTTAAAAATTACATACTTACAATTTTTCTAGCAACCACAACCAAAAACAAGTTATTTAATGTAACATGTTATAAATGATTTAGACTTTAGAATTAAATTCTTTTATGTAATTTAGAAACTTTTTAGCGTTTCATTTTGTCACAATGTTATCAACAATTGTAAATTAAGAAATTAAGTTAATTCTTTATTGTTACGCATTAGAAATAATAAAATACTTTATTTTTTAAATTTCAATGATCAATATATCAAATGAGACCGCTTATAATATACATACATAGTTCTTCTACCTTCATCTCAATTAAATGGTTCTGTAACGCATCTTCACTAGGATTAATGAAACAAATTTTCTAAGTAAATAAATTTGCTATAAAGTGAAAGCACAAAATTCCTGTAATATATCTTTTTTGCTAATATTATTTCAGATATAGGTTGTAATGAACATTTCTTCTACAATATTACAAAAAGGCCCACTCTGTTGATTTTTTTATAATCCTAGAAAATATAACATTGTTATATTAAGAAGTGATTTTATAATAAAATAATACATTGAATTATTAAAAAGTTCAATTTGCTTACTTTTATACTAGGTAAAAAAAATATGCAATAACATAAAAATATGTCACTTCCAAACAGCTTCCAAGCAGAGCCCAGAAACATATATTGGACGTCCTCCTAACTCGTGGTTGGACGATTTCATTGATTGGGCATCGATCGATGGCTGCTGTAAATTCCATCCTGATAATGGCAGTTTCTGCCCGCATACCAGTAAGTTATTTATAATGATCTAATTAAAGCTAATTAATATTATTTATTGTATTCACTCTCAACATTAACAGATATTTAACCGTTTTAATGAAGCGGCATTGTGATAGGGTTTGAAAACAGTTTGTAGATGGTGCTTGTAGCGACACTGAATGTTTTATAGCAAAGTGGTGGACTTGGTGTCCCATATTGAGCATCTGTTGTGAAAGTTAGTAGATGATTTTGTCATCATGCCAGGAAAAACCGCACTATAATTACGATTATTGTTGTCTTTGTTTAAGTTTTATATAAAATAAATTAAATGCCGATAATGTTTAAGTTAAAAAAAAACCCCTATTGTATACTACCTTTTCTTTCAGACCGCAAATGCCAGAAGTGTAATATTCCGCTCGTTGGAAAAGAGAAACGTCCCGACGTTGAACATTTTAACAAATACGCCCCCTTCTTCCTGATGGACAATCCAGACGAAAGTTGTGCGAAGGCGGGCCATGCCGCATATGGCCAAGCGGTCACATACTCCTTCCCGGACCCGAAGCGCCCCGACCAGTCAAAGATCGGCGCCACTTTCTTCAACGGCTACCACACTGTACTCAAGACGAGCGAGGACTACTTTGAAGCGTTGCGAGCGGCGAGGAAAATAGCCGCCAATCTTACCGACATGCTCAACTCGAATCTGAAAGCACAGGGCAAGAATGAAACGGTCACAGTTTTCCCGTACTCTGTCTTTTACGTATTCTTCGAACAGTACCTCACGATGTGGCCCGATACATTGAAATCCATGGGTATTTCGGTGCTGTCCATATTCATTGTTACTCTACTCCTGATGGGCTTCGACACATTCTCGGCTCTCGTGGTCGTCATCACCATCACTATGATTGTGGTCAATATTGGCGGGCTTATGTACTGGTGGGGCATAAGCCTCAATGCTGTATCTCTGGTTAATCTCGTCATGGCTGTCGGTATATCCGTTGAGTTCTGCTCGCATCTCGTCCACAGTTTCTCGGTATCGGTCGAGGGCGGAAGGACTCTTCGTGCTGCGGATGCTCTCACTAAGATGGGTAGTTCTGTCTTCTCCGGAATTACGCTCACCAAGTTTGGTGGTATAATTGTACTTGGGTTTGCCAAGACTCAGATATTCCAGGTGATTTCTTTTACTAAAACAAATACGTTTCTTCATCCTTTTCCCAAAGAACATCTCCATATAAAATAGATTTTAACATCAAAATAACAATTGTTGAATCCTACAAACATGACTGAATCACTTATTTAAATTTGATTAAAGTAAACTGCTATTTTAGAAAATGGAGCCGATTCTATGTTCTGTCTTAAATAAATATGTACAGACAACTTGAACAAATTGCTTGTTTAGGTTTGGGAATAACTTTCTCTTACAAGCACATCCAGATTACATATCTCCATCCTATGCTCATGGGAGTAAGAGTAAAAATTGTTTTTTAACCATCCTAATTAGGACTTTTTAGACTATTTCTAAAGTAGCGTTCACACTGTTAAGTTAAACTTTTATTATAATTCATTAAAATAGTCATAGCTGAAAAATAATTGTTTAACATAGATGAAAGTCAAAATCGGACTTCAGTAGAAAATTGTGCTTCAGATCGATTTTTTACCGTAGGTGTGTATTAAGCCTTATGGATTACAATAGATATTCTGTAAATATTTTTTTTTATCGGTTATTATTAGACTAATATTGATAATTTTTCTCATATGCCATATATGCCAGTAAAACTACAGTTAGAGCATGCTTTAATTCAGATGAGCATTTTTTTTAATTTAATCGATAGTATGCTTAATTACAATATTCCTTCATTAAAAATTTTCTTATTTCCCAGTTCTTTACTCCAGTATAAGAAAATCTATAAAATCTGATTCAGTGACATTTTTTTTTTTAATATATACCAATCAGTATATTCACCCTATAAATAATAATTCATTTATTGGTTTTTAAATTACACAAAATATTTTCAAAACTTTACCTAACTAAGCAGCGCCCGTACTAAGGTAGGCTTTATTTATTGTAGATTATTAAATGTTTCAGGTCGAAGAACGTACAACATGTGAAAATACAAAACAAAATATAAAAAAATGTGCTTCCAAAATTTATTGAATCCCGTATTATTGTAATTACACATTTAAAAAAAAAATATTGCTTGTCTGAATTAAAAATAAAAGCCTCTTTATTGATCACCTTTAACGGGTTTAATACATGAAAGCATATTTTTCCACGATATCTTCGTTAAATTTAAAGAAATAACTTAAAACTAACCTTAAAAATGTCCCGTTCAGGTTTTCTACTTCAGGATGTATCTCGGGATTGTACTGTTTGGCGCCGCTCACGGTCTAATATTCCTCCCTGTCTTGCTAAGCTATATCGGTAAGTCATCAACATATCATTTCTTTATGTTCCAACGGTTGCATGTTTTTAAATTATGTAAGACTTTAGTATAAACTATTTTATTACTAATTTTAAGTTCATGTTTATTACACGAATGCTAGTATGCTTAATAGTATTGTTAGTCCATGTTTGTCGACTGGTATACTTATTTTACTTTATTATAATAAAAACAAATAAAAGGTTATCTTATCTGACTACGAAACTACATTTCGCAATAACAACGATGCCTATTAACAAAAGATCCTACTAACGATTTTGTCTAAAAAAATTGCATTAAACCAGAAAGCGGTGCCGGGGGTATTATTACCCCCACCCCGACTTTAGTCAGTGATTTCCATGGCAGGTACGCTCTTGTCACACACTTTAACTGCCTATTTTTCTTGTCTTCGTCGACTCGAATAAAGTTGGATTAACACCGATTGAAAATTCAGACAATTAGTTATCTCTTTTTAATTTTGAAAGGTTTGCCCAGTGTATGCAAGGTGCGCTGTAAATTTTACACTCTGGTAAATATTTACATACTCCGTTTTAGCGTTGCTTCGGAATATGGAGAAAATGGGTTCAGCTTCGAAATTCAGTTGTGTCCATATTGAATCGCAATTAACATTCCTTCAATCTATCCGTTTCATGATTTTTTTTAAATGGAAATGTTAAAAAAGTTGTTTTTCTATGTTTTTTAATGAACGTCAGAATACAATTAATTGTAATATGTACTAAAAAAAAAAACCAGAATTTAAATTAATGCTATAATAACTTTCAATGTAAAAAGAATTGATAAGTATTATTTGTCAAATTTACATTACTTTAAAATTGGTTAAAAAAAAATGTATGAAAAATACATACAACCTGAAAATTAAGCGCATGGCATGAAATCGACATGAAAACACTTATATAGAAAACATACACTATTGTATCCTTGAACTAGATGTTTTTTAAAACTAACTAGCTGTTCGACCCCGGGTTTTGGCCCGGGTCGGCAGCTAGGCTCTGTAAGAACCCTCGGTGCGTGGCAACTCGTGCATGCCGCACTCGGGATATGTCACACAACGTTTCATCTCTTTATTAATAATGTATAGTGTAGTAGATGACTGACAAAATTGACATAAATATGACATTTATTTTCGAATCGCTGTTGATTGTTTTTGAATCGCTGTCAAAAAGCTGTCCAGACTGACAATACATCCTTTTGTACTTTTTAATATAGTAGAACCCCTAAAAAATCCCTATCATGTGCGAAAACAACATTCTATATCGCCCGGGTCACTACTGATGATAATGAGCAACGAAAACAATAGAAAAAATGAAAACAAGCATATGTATCGAATTGAGAACCTCCTATTTTTTTCAGTCTGTTAAAAAACAAAGTTATCTCATTATTTTATACAAAAACTTGCAATTTGCAAAATATTTTTTGTGTATATAAGTGTTGTAATATTTTTTAAATATTTATATATTTTTTTTCAATAAACTAGGTATGTAAATATATACTGTTTGTGTTGCTTTTTTTTGCATGAAATTTATAAATGTTGTTCAATTGTTTTTGTATGCTTAGTTTTTTTTTTTTTTAAGTTGATGGAGTGTATTTTTAATTTAGTGAATGGAAAGATTATCTCTATGCAAAGAAGCTATCCTTTACCATATAAATATAAATAGAAAAATGAACGCAATTTATTAACATTCGCCCGTTTATTTGGCCCGAACGGTTGGCGTATTCCATATTGACGTTTCGCTCATTTTAATTTATGACGCGCGAGTTGTCGGGTATATTTCGGCCAGGATTGTTACTTTTGCGTATTGACAATCGATAAAATTGAATGGTTAAAAGAAACGTATAGTATTAACGATTTATAATAACTTTTTTTTCGAGGTGCTAACCGCTGGTTATTAACAGGAAGGGTTTTTTTTTTATATTTTTGTGATGTCCGTTTCATTTCGGTTGTCTAAAAATTTCAATACACTTAATAGTCAAGGTAACCATCTCATTTTGCAACGCTTAAGGCAATTCACACCAGCGCTTTAATAAAATTACTAAATTTGGTGATGAATTTTTTTGCAATTTTTTATATAATTTCTTACCCAAACATAAACACCCCTTAAGTCTTCGGGAATGGTTTTGAGACACCCTGTATTTGGATACTTGAACGTTTGTAAATCTTCCTGTCGCAGTCCAGTCTCCGCCGTATCTCCCGCAAACCCGCAATTTAAATTTCTAAGTTACACAAATGCTTAATTTGTTTTGAAATTGCGCCATATGAACATTTTCATGATAGATCTTGGTCAGTGATTTCCATGACAGCCTCACCACATATTTTTCTCTCATGTTTTAAGTTTTTGCTTCGGTGCTATCTGTAAACTCCATGAATGATAGAAATTTTGGTAGTTTCCACATTGTCAGAAGAAAACCCCTGGATTAAGCAAACTTAATCACAGATCGCGGATTGAAATTATTTTTCACATATGCGTCACTTTATTAATTGCTCAAATATTCTACTTTAAATACAATTATGTTTGTGGAACAAGTTTTGACGTTATGTATATATATATATATATATATATATATATATATATATATATATATTCTCTATTTCCTGTCATTTATAAATGCGAGTGAATTGGTAAGTCTACAGTAGAGTTTATATTGTGTGCAGTCTTAGTAGTTTTGTGGTAGAAATAGATTATTAATAATTTTACCATTTCTACTCAGTGGTGATAGACAAATGATGGAAGTGCCACATTTTTAAGTTGTCTGCTGGTGTTAAAACTGGTTACATTGCAGATTGTCTAGAAGTCCAGTCCAAAAAATCCATATAAATGTGGTAACAATGTGGAATAATGATAAAATACGAACATATCATGTATTAGCCGCACGTTCTGCTTACAGCTTTAGTGATATATTCTAATTCCATGATTGTAGCACGGACTCAATAGGCACTAAGGGGGGTTTTTAACTGGACACTTATTCACATAGATACGCATATTATGTTTTTTTTTTATAACTTTGATCGGTATTGTTTTACGGGTATCTGACTTTGCTCCATTTTTCATGAAAATATTTAATAGATTCTCTTTGAATGTTTATAAAGAAACTTCAGGCATTAGAGATGGTGGCTCACGTAATAATGAATATCACGTTCCACGTTTTCAGATTGAAGTATAGTTAATTATACAAGTTACATAAACATTTCTTTCTCAGTTTAACCTCTAAATCACACTCCCTTATAGTCCGTAAAACTTAAAGAAAACTTGTATTTTGCATTTGCCTTGAGAGTAGATCAATTTAAGCTACTTTTTTTTATACTTAAGAGTTATTAGTGAAGAAAGCCCCCTGTAAATTGGCATTTTAGGCAAAATTGAAGATGGCTTTTTCTTCCTCGAGTATTTATTGAAACGATTTGACAGGTTCGCCGATAAACAAGATGAAACTGCTGAACCACCATTTGGCGCAGGCGAAGAGCAACGGCCTGCAGGAGACCTCCTTGACGCGAGTAAGAAACATGAGAAAGGCAGAGCCGCGGTTGACTCAGTCGCTTCTACCCTAGTCACGCCGCTATACTTTACTCGGTGGATGAGAATACTTCCCTCGAGGGGTTTCACTAATGCCTCCAACTGACAGCTTTCCTTGCCTTAAATCTCGAAATATGTATACGGCTTGCCCAAACTTGCTTCACGAGCGATACATTTTTCGTAAAACAACAGATAATTGATATTGTTATTAAGAATTTAATATAGATCTTTTCTGAATGCAGGTAAGTAAGCTGTCAGTTCGTGGAAAATATTAGGAACAGCACATAATGTTTACAAACAAGATGTTTGACTAAAATTTAATTTTGTAATAAGCTTCTCATTGCCTTATAAGGAGACTCCCAACTGTCAAAACTGGTTCGCTATGATATTTTATTTATTTATTACAAATGCAAGTATTACTGCAGTGGTATAAATGAAGTTATTATTGGTCAGTTATTTAATTCTACTTCTTGAGCTGAGATCGGTTTTTAGAAAACGGCTTAAAGACGTTACAGTTAAGACAATTCGATCCTCTGTTAGTACACGGAGGAAAAGAATGGAAACCGACATTTTTCTCCTTGATCAAAGTTAGAAATTCTGTAAACTTACTATGAAAGAATTTACATTCATTTTCTCATACGCAGCCAACATATTACTTTATCATCTTAAAACACGTTAAACCCATTAGCTTACATATTGACATAATCTTTACAGTTCATATAAAGTCAACTATTGATCAGTTCCCAAGTTATTTATCAGTTGTGTAAATGCCATTTCATCTCATTGCTTTATAATACTAGAATTGAAAAATAAAAATTCAGCTATGGCATTATTGTTCATTTCTAATCAAATATTAATTGTGAGTGGACAAACGAGCTCCGGCGTAATAGATTGGTTTGTTGTTAATGCAACATTTATTTGAGGGTAGGGAATAAATACAGATCAAACTAGAGAGATGTCCGTTTGCGATTTTTTCCGAGACAAAACCAATTAAAAACATATTTTTCCTAAATTTTTGTTTGATTTTGGTAAGGCGAGGCTTTGCAAGCTGCTCGGTTAGGTAGAGACACGTCTGCTTGCATTTCTTTGGATCTCCAAACCTCCAGTTTGGTATTTATACACAGGGTATATACTCATTGGTCAGATCCATCTTTATTCAGTTTTTGAGATTATACATTCCAAATTTACTTTGTCTTTGAGGTTATACCTTACCAACATACCGAATAAGGCTTAAAATACAAGTAATCCTAAAGCATTTGATGATAGTAGGTTTCTGTTAATATTTTTCCAGCAAGTTTAACGATCTAAACGACTAATAAACGAGGACAGAACACTGTCTTCTTTAGTACAGACGATAGTCTAGTTAAGGGGGCATGAAACAGTGTATAGTAGTGTCGAGCGCTTGTACGAATTTACTGTTTCATTATTCTTAATTACTATACAATATTGTCAAAATGGTGTGAACCTAAATATATAAATAAATAATTGGTAGAATCCATCTAGTGTACAATGTAATTATTATGCGATTACACAATAATTTTAATAATAATGAATAGGATAGCAAAATAATCTATTTTTTACATTTTGTGCTGGCCCTAATAGCATCATTTGTAAATACAAAAACCATCATTAAAATACAACAGATAAAAAAAATGTGTCTGTGACATAAACATTACAGCGATAACGGTCCTCTGGGAAGAATTCTTTTTTCTAGTTGTTTTCTATCAATGTAGTTAAGTTTTTCTTCTACCAGTGGCTTGCGGTATTGTAACAATAATTGTTTTACTTTTTCCTGTAGTTAGAATATAATCATAAATATTAATCTTATCAATCCTGATAAATGACAACTCATTGATTGATAATGCCTTGTAAATATACTTTTTAAAATGCACATTGAGTCAGTCTACTCAGTGAGTCATGTGGTATGCATTTAGTTCCTATGTTAAAGGGTAGTTTTTGTTATTTTTAATTTATTATTTTTTTTTTGTAGGTCAATATTCTGCATTATTTCATCTGTATATCACAAATACATTGCGCTCATTAATTTGATCATAATGTTATTATTTGTCTATTATCCAGCCATTTGATAGACACCGTCCATCTAGAAATACTATGCTGTCAATGTTTTAGAGTATGGAATAGGTTTGTGCGCTCTACCGTTGCTGTAATCGCTACTCCCACGTCGACGTTTAGTTACGTCTTTTGAGATGGATGACATTCGCTCTCTTCATCCTCAACACGGACCTAAGGCAGGTGTTGTGATTACGTTTCTTTAGCTACGAGTGCGAAACAAACTTTCATACTCTTAGATGAATATATAGAAACATTTTTTTTGTCACAAAAAAAAAACTGCCTACTCACTGTACGAATTAAAAAATAAATTACAATAAAGCACCCGTTAAACTCTTAAATGGCTGGATTTTAGAGGAATCGGCAAACTGTGTCTGGAATTAGTAACAGCATGTCATCTCGCTCTAGTATTATTTTTTAATTATTTAAATGCTAATGAAATAATATTCGGTGCTTGTATCGAATTAACATGTTATATAAAAGGTTCGGCAAATAGGAGAAACTAACTTATCTTTATAAGGTTTTGATTATTAAAAATAAGTTTGACAAATAATATATTTCTGATTTATTCGCATCGGTCTCATTTTGTTTATTCTTGGCTTTTGAATATTTGCCAACCTTTTAAGACTTAGCAATTACATAAGGTGTGGTAGCACTGTTTTAATTATTTTTATTTTGTATCAACGCAGGCTTTCTGCAGCTGGCTGATAAATCTGTAAATAATATTATTTTTTTATTAGTCTGATTAGACTTTTTATATTTTTGTAGATATTTTTTAATGTTTATCTTTCGATGAATTTCTAATTTCTGCTATTCCTACTGTAGATTATTTTCTTACTGTCTTGGCAGTATGTGCTATGCATGTTTTACAAAAGTCCATACGGTATAAACTAGATTATGCTTAGTTGCTTAATTGTTGACATAAAAACTAAACCAGATTTAAAAAAATAACAATTTTCAAATTTATCATTCTAAAATAATTAATATTTTCAACATTTATTTTATCTTTTTCATTATTTCATTCGACCCATGTCTCGTTTGTTTAACGAATGTTGTTTATTTTAAAACAAATGTTTAGTATCTATTATATGGTTATCGTGGATTTCGTATTTTTTTCGTAGATATAAATTGAAGATTTCAAAAAATATTTTGTAAATGTGGTCTTTTGTAAACAAATCTTTAACGCATTCTTAAAAAACAATATTTAACGTCCTTGCATCTGTCTATACATATATTTTTCTATCAACATTTACTTTGATAATAATTATGTATCGTAGAACAAACTATTCACGTAAGATCATTATTTAAATAATGACCTAAAATTTTCGACTTTATTTCTATTTTGAAGCAATTAATTAAAAAAAAAACCATTAACTAGAGACACGTCCACTTACATTTATTTTTACTTTTCAATAGTAGTGTAATTATTCTATTGATGATTTTAAAAATAATTGCAATACATTTTGAGATTATGATTTTTATGTCCATTTTATACGAACATTGAAACAATAAATACATTTTGTATGCAAATGAAGTTTTTCTTTACGTTGCCTCCAAACATTCAATTAATTTATCCTTTGATCAAAATTAATGAACGTTACAGATTGATTATTGTTTCCAAAAACAATAATTAATACGCATAGATTATTAGAAATGCATAAACAGTGAAATCAACTTTTAAAGTTGGTTAATGTCTCGATACTGACAAGGATTTTTCAATTTGGGTCTGTTAACTTTTTGAGATTTAAGCGAACCATATTTTCAATGTTCTCTCCTCTAAATAAAGAGGAGTGAAAATGCGGCGGAAAGGTTGATGTTTCTGTATTATTTTTCCTTTTTAGTTCTGTTACGAGTAAGGTAATGTAACGCTAAACAATTAGCTTTATGATCATAAGGTATGCCATTTTGATTTTTTATATTATTTTGGATTGTAAGTTTAATTGTAGGTTTCTGCTCGTTTCTTCAGTTTTATCATACACTTTGTACATAATTCGCTATTCTTGAAAATAATATTCTGATTATAACAAAAATATTGAGCACATTAACCAGGTTTGTGACCAACTTCATATCATGAATTTTATTTGAAAAGATAGTGAACATTACTAGACTCATTGTTCATACGTTGGTGGGTCATTTGCATGTGTGGTGAGGCTTAAGAGATAATCTTTCTATTTTTCTTAAATGCTTATATCTTAGGCAAGCGTTGGAGGTATTTTATTTATGAAGCTAATTAGTGATAGGTTAGTAAATTATTTTTGTATTATTTAATTATAACTGATCTAAATAACCACGTGCTCATTTTAATATAGCTTAGTACTCATTGTGTAGATACTTTTTATGTAGACAGTATACTAGTATTATCTACCATAATATATGTTTTTTCTGAATAAAGTAAATATGTTATTTTAATTACCATTGCATAGCAATGAACATATTATAATTCAGATATATCATTTTAGCAAGGCAGGGACTGCAAACTCCACAAATAAAGTCTAATTAATTCATAGACGGTGCACTTCAAAAATATAGTTTAAACGCAAAAATTCACCTATATACCGAGTACTTCTTTATATTAAAATTAATGCACTATGGTTATAAACATCCTGCATATTGATTTAATAATTATTGATTAGATCAACTTATTTGATTAAATGTAGCTCTTTTTTTTGTTTTTTTTTTTTAAAGTATAAATTATTTTAAATTATTCAATGTTACTATTATAACTGAAGTATGTTACACGAATACCGAGATGCCTAAAATAAATTTTGCATGGAAATCAAGTCTGTTAAATTGATATTTTTATAGACCTACTATTTACCTCTGTTATCAATTTGGGAATCAAATAACTTAAATTAAAATTTATTTAATAGTATGTCAACTGAACAAAGCCTGATATTTTGTATAAAGATATATAAAACAATAAAAAAAAATATAAATGTTACATTTTAACTGTTGCTATTTCTCACAATAGTTAGGATAGACTGCTTGAAAATAGTATTTTTGTGAAAATAAAATGTGTTTGTTCTTATCACTTCTTATCATGTAGGAATGAGATTTGAGGTGAAGCAAGAACAGTGTTGATAAATTTTACTATTTAGTATGTTACTTATAATAAAATTATTGTCAATGATCAAAAACTGTGAGTCAGTGCAATAATAAATGTTTACTGTTTCCCAATATCTATTCGAAAGCTAAGAATCTTTATTTTACCGATATTTTGTGATTGCTCTTAAAATAAGTAATAACCATTTAAACAAAACTTTAATAAATAAGGAAACAGGCTTGATTTTATAGGTGCGATTTTTGCAAATTTTGTAACAAACGAAACATGACATCTTTTAAAGATATCTCTGGCACTCCAGCCAGTACTTAACAGTCTCGATTCACACCCATGCGGTCCACACGCCTTCTTTCTTAGTTCGTCCGCAGTTACAATAAAATGTTTAAATAAAGAGAACAACAAAGCTTTATATTTGATTTTGTATAATGTTTTCTAGATGCATAACACTTTTGTTATTGGTATTCACTACCAATTGAAAGTAGACTCAATAATTCCACAAAAATAATAATCTCAATAGTAAAGTATACATAACGAACTTATTGCCAGTTAACCTAGAAAACTTTAAAAATCTCAACTTGTTACTTTTGTCTTCCTAGGTTTTTTTTATTGCGCTGTAAGAAAATTAAAGAACGTCATCTTAGGAATTTAAGTAGAGGTGTTCTAAAGTAAAAGGTCAGTTATGAAGTTTTCAACTTGAACTTTGAATGGTTTTTGTATATTCATTAAATTAAAGGTGTAGTAATGTCATATGAGAAAGAAGGTGCTGGGTGATGGAACCGTGTAGCTCCCTTACCCCGTATCTTTCCCTCCTCCTTGTAAACCCTCTGTTATCCTTTCTCCGACCTTTGTCTGACCGAACATCTGGGTTCACTTAGACTGGTGTATGATTGCAATTAGAAATCGCAAAGCTTCAGTTTAAAGCAGAAACCTAATTGACATGGATATTGCACTGTACTCCTTATTGTTCAATTGATACATGTTTTCCTCACCTTGATAATTAGGCAAGGAATTAATTAAAATTGTATAAGATGCATGCCTGTTTTTAGTTAACATTTCTTACGGCAATATACACTACTGGTTGCTGGTTGTTTGAAAATAAATGCCAATAAAAGCATCCACGATTCGCAGGCGTAACGCGACCGCGCCGCGTCCGCTTCGCACCGCTCCACCAAGTGCCGTCCGACGCGTCGTCAGACGCACGCGACGTCACACGACATCTCCTGCCAGGCGGACGACAGTACGCCACGTACAGCAGTCTAGACGATGCGGAGCCTTCGCCGTCGCACTCTGGACACTCCATAAATGCGTGAAATAGACTTTTATCATTGCTAGATATTGTACTTTATGGTATCAACATTACATATGATTATATTAGTATGACTCTGATCGTAATATCAAAATATTTCAGATAGTCTGTGTTATTAAAGTTATATAATTCCTTAAGTAAAATTGTGTGCGTATAAATCAAGGCTACACCCATATGCAGTTGTTTCTTAACTTTTCCTCGAAAAATGTTCAGCCTTAATTGGAGATCGTGCTAGTCTAGTGGTTAAGGCGTTGGACTATTGATCCAAAGGTTTGAATACGCACATGGTCACAAAATTTTAACGTTTCATTACCACCTTCTCCCTTGACTATTTTGACAGTCTATTTTGGTCTATTCGAGTAGGGCCCAAAAATAATTGTATATGACCTAGGTCACTGCAATTATTTAAAAAAAAAATTTGAAAATTGAAGTTGAAGACTTGTCATTCCTTACCTTACAAATATTTGTTTAAGGCAATTTACTTAAATCGCCGTATATGACAGGTGCCGTTTCCGGCTAAAACCGTTACTGTCTTAATGCATTTCTATTAATATTTAAATGGGTCGCATTTGAACCTGAATTCACGAAAGGCATAGACTAATCGTCGTTTTTTTTTTTCATTTTAGTTCGAATTTGACGTTTGATTGTTTATGTAAAAAGTGCTGTAGTAAATTGGTGTTTTTGTGGGATTTGGCTGCAAATAATTCGAGTTTTATTTACTCAATATAATATTAAATATAAAAAACTAACATTTTCATTCTTTTATACATATTGTTTGCCAATTATAAGATATAACTTAATAACTCAAAAACGGGTGTCAGTCCTGCATGGGATATTCTGTTCGGTCAACGTACTTCGCCAATTGGACGGCAATGCGTTGTCCGCGCATTTGACTTACGGAGCTGAATGTGTTAAAACGTCAATCACGAACGGAATCACGGGGCGGATTAATTATATGGTTTCTAAAGAGAAATACGTAGACTTTCAATATTCAAGTTAATTGAATGCCTTGAAGGCTCCTTCAGTTAAGGTTAAGACTGTTCACTTGAGGAACGATTCCGCATATAGGTGTTAGAATCTACTGTTTATTATTTGTACCTTATAACTTCTTTAGATAAAGGTTGAATTTAGATCAAATTATCTTACAAATTATTTAATTTACAAGATATATTTATTTCTCTTTAAAATATTATTTGATTGTAATAATAACATCTATAAAACTAAAGATATAAATACTAATTTCTACGGGCTAGTAGATATTTAAACCGTGATATTATATTGGAAGGCAAAGTTAAATAATGTTTTAGGACAGTTTTGTATCATTGAATGTGTCAACATGGTGTTTTGAAAATCCTGCAGAATGAATTATCGGTACTACTGTAAATATTAGTATTTGTATATCTAATAATTCAGTTCCTATTAATGGTCTTTGAGTTATATTATGTACTATGTACTAGAGAAGCTATCGGGCGTCGAAATATGTCTCATCTAGAGTTACGGTCAAGCGGCCGTAGTTCGTATAGTTACAGCCACCCGCTGTTTACCGTTGTAAAGCATAAACGGGACATAATTTGCAAGCACAATTAACTGCTCTAGTCCATAATATTAAAATTTAATTTTCATGTCGCATATTTTTTCTGAAAGGTAGATTTTTTTAAATTACTTATGATACAATTTTTCATTAAATTTTTAGCTTTTTTACAATTATCAATTCGTTGTCAACTAAAAAACTAATATATGTAATAAATCTTCAAATATATGAGGACTTTTGTATTTTTGCCCTAATTGATTACGTAAGTGATATTATATTAGTGATATTTGTCTTTAAAGATTTGAAATAATTGTATTGAAGTTTTCTTTAGTGTGGTTTTTAAAATTGATTAGTTAAATTCTGGTAGGTTTATTTTAATTCAGATTGTATTTTAAATATCTTAATAATTATACACCTTGTCCCGAGACCATTCCCTATAAAAAAATCCAGCTTTTTGGCTCTGCGATTTCAAACATGATTTGTTTTGACCTCATATCAAAATTCATTATGGTATCGGAGAAAAAAAATTGTCTCTACATAATAATATTAAATTGTTATTTTCATAAGTTGGTCCCGCTCTCGAGGCCGCGCCACGCCGTTGGGTCATTGATCGGCCGTGGTTGAGCGCGAGGAGGATACGGAAGAGCGAAGTACAGAAAGGAATTTACACAAGCGCTTTGAAAAAAATAATAAATTTGAGGATGAACTATTTTCGCATTTTTTATATAATTTCTTACTCGTAATAGGGAAGATAAACACCACTGAAGTCTTTGGGAATGGGTTTGGGACATTCTGTATATACTGAGTGTATTTATATTCACTGACATCCTTTAGGGGGTTGATCTATATCGACAACTAAAACGGTCACGAAAAAATAAAAATCATACTAAAATAATAATACTATTTTTTCTTTGTTTTGTTTTTCTTCGAAATGCTTAGCGAACTGCACGGGCGCGAGGTCACTGCCCAATCTTACTCCATTAAACCGCAATAAATGATTTCTTTTAAATTACAATTTTGTTTTTCTCGTAATTGGGAAACATTTGTCTAATATTTTTACATTAACGTTTGATTGTTTTATATAGATCAACCCCCTAAAAGGTCATCAGTGAAAATAAATACACCCTGTATATGTAAATACTAATATGTGCGTACTTGTTTTTGTAAAATGTGGTCCATTAGATACATTTATATTTTCACACATTATGAATGTCATATTAATACTGATATTTGAATAATTTCCCACAACACTAATTAGTGATGATTTAACAAAATAATAAAAATAAATATTTCTTACTAATCACAAATTCTGTTGTATGGTTTAATTTATCGGACGTTTATTTTAATAGCATTTGTTTTACCTAGTATGATAATAATAGAAAACATAATATAAAAAAATATATATCAAAGTGCCTGCTAGCGCCGTGTCTATGTTATTTAAAATATAACCATCTATCAAATCCTTTGCAAGGATATTTCAAGCGCGTAAGGTAGTTTATAGTTTTGTACCTTATAAATAATATTTGTAAAAGTTTTATGCAAAAAAGGGAACTCTTGTAAATGGTAGATTCTTTCAACAGTTTATAGAGAAAGATGTTAACTTTTTAATAATTTTTTTTAAAAAGCAACTTTTACTGCGTTTAAGTATATTAATACTTACAGGTATTTTGCATCATATTATAATTTATGAATATAATATTCTGTTTACATAAAAAAAGGTAGACCGATTAGAATATTTTTGAAATCCACGTGTTAGTTGAGTCCTTCACTGATGCACGAATCTTCTTCTCGATTCTTCAGTCTCTCCCTCCAATCCACATTCAAGTATTGCAAATCTTCTATTTATTCTCATACTGTTTCTATCCAATGTAACTGATTTTTGGCAGCAGTTGCTTTTAAATATTTTTAATCATTGAAAATTTTTACTTAATGTTTTTATTCAAATAATGGAGAAAACTACCATTTCGAGAACTCCCTTACACAACCTGTATAACTTTATTAAGTGAAAGTCGTTTTGTGGTTGGTGTGTGTAATATATTGGCTGCGGTGTTTATATTAAATAATTAGTTCATTAAAAATGGTTTAGAGCTGTTTTTGAAAAAAAAAAAACGTTTTTGTTTTTATTGTCACCATTTTCCTTTAATGTTGCTAGTTTTTATAGGTTATACCGTGCATCTAGAAGGAGGTATTTCACGATTCAAGGTTGACTTTAAATCAACCTCCTCCTCTTGATAATTCTTGTGTAGCTACATTGTGAATGTATGCTTTATTTTTGGTTTCAGGGATAAACCCAAGATTGAAATTGTTAAGAGCAAACAAGACTATTTCTTTTATTAGGTACCTTATCTGAATATTAAATAGATTTATTTTGAAATATAAATTTTGTTTCATTTGTTTTGTTTTGTAAATAGCGTGCAGTTCATATGTACTTTTTTTATTAAATCGCTTAATGGATACCTCACAAAGCTTTGTGAACATATTTTTTTAAATTGATCCTTGTTATAGTAATTGAATGAATGGTTTTGGTTTGGTAAGTACCTACACTATTCTTTTCAACGATTAAATTCTAGTTAAGGGTGAAATATGCCTCAATAATTGGACCTTAAATGGGTCCCATATGTTATAAAGAAAATTGTTCCCACCGGGTCCTACCTCACGTTTCAGTTTGACCTCAGCTTATGAAATGTCCTGTAAACGTATGCCAATTTTGTTTTACTCATTTGTGATTTGTGATTATATATTTAGATATAGATTTTAATATTCTTAAGTATTTATTGTTCAGATAAATAATTGGGTCTCAGAGTCGAATTAGATACAATTCAATTTGTTCAATAGTCGCAAACGTTCAAATTCCACCATATTTTATTAAAAAATTCTCAATTTTTTATTTTTTTTTAGCATTTTTCTATGTATTTTTACGCATACAATTATGGCGTACATTTCTACGTTCTACAATCGCGGCAACTATAATTCATTTTTCTCATAATTGGGAAACATTAATCCAATAGTTTTTTCTGATTAATGTTTGATGGTTAGTATCATGAACCATTTTCTAACTCAATGGTTGGTTAGTTCCTCCTGAAAGGATGGTAGTGATTTTAAATACATTCTGTAAACAAGACCAAATGTATTGTTATTTATTTTCAGCCTAAATAGTATAAAAACGGTAGTACAAACATGGTAGAAAGGTATCTACATAGTTTTTATGCATTCAAGATCATATGTCCGACGTCGTAAAGCGGAATTTTGCATTAACGCAGCATTCTTCGGTGTACGTTTCGAGCACATCCTGAGAAAGTAGATACCCGCAAATTTTATAGGAAAAGGTTCAAAACATGTTGAGAATTGCTGACAATTTAATTGCATTTCAAAAGGACACTTTTGGACAAATAATAATATTTTCTTCTCCTTTTAACTTATAATCATGCCGGTTTTCACCAATCCAACCTTAGGTCTTCCCTAACTAAGGAACTCTTAAGCATAGGTTATTCTTTGGCGATCGTTTGACGTATCTCAATTTAAGGGACTCTTAGCCCTAAGTGAGGTTTGGTGAAAACGGCTCTCAGTCTTCCAATAATGTAGGGTATAAAGTTTACTCCTTTGCCTCCAAGATGGAGGCTTTCCAGTCGAAATATTTCCCACACATACCTACGCGCTAGCCACCCATCAGAACTGGCAGCCTTCGACTGAACCCTGAATAGGTAAATTTAGATATAGTGTGAAATGAAAACACCATGTGATGCGAATTTTTGTGTTATTTTGAATTGATAGACACATCTTTAACAGTGCATTTATTACACAAGTGCAAAATATAGGATAATAAATAATTATTATTATGTTTAAAATAATAACGTTCAGGATTTATTTACAATATATTTACATTTTGTTCGTATTTTAAAGTTAACGTCGTGTTCGTTGGCTAAAATATCTTATAACTTTTATTGTGGTCAAATATGGCTAAAGTTGACATTACAATATTCGTGTAGTAGTATAAATATGATTTTTTATTAAATAAAACCTAAATAAAGGAATGAGTACTTTCACCAAAGTGGATCATTAGGGATATACACCAATCTTAAATATTATTTATTAGTTATCTTACAAATAATAATCGTCACTTTCAGAGAAATGCGAGATATTTTATATCTCATAACTCAAGTTATAAATAAAACTAACCAACAGAAAATACAACCCTTCGTGGGCAAACAAATAAACATCCCTAGAAAAGATATATTTAGAATATTCTTATAACAGATTTTGAATTATAGTTTAAAAAATATTTGTGCATTATGACTAAGAAATACGGAAATAAATAACTACAGAGTATCACTAAATAACAATAAAAAATATATTTCACAGCAGTTTGAGCCACATTTTTATACTTTTTTATATTCAAAAAGCAATAAATAAGCGCGGAATTTTATAAAATAAATTGTGTGAGGCTCTATACGAATTACGCACAAATTTTATTTTGTAAATATTCAACATGCTTATTTCGATATCTTAAATTATTTATTACAGATTTACAAAATCACTCAAAAAGGAAATTAAAACAAACTCATTTAATATATAAACCGCAAATACGTTCTGATTCCAAACAAATTATATATAGTAATTAAAATTTTACAGTACTAAATTAATTTCAACACGCTGAAAACTGGAAAAGTGAAACTAATCTAACATCCCAAAAAGTGCGTGAAAATCCTACAGCTAGTAATATTTGTTAAAGATAGGAATACAATATTAAAACAAATGTCTTTTAAGTTTTTTTTTCGCCGTAAAATGGTCTGAATCGTATTCTATAAATAAATTGAAATCGAACGGGGATATTAGCTTGTATTTTTGGCGCACATTCTCACCTCGTCGGCAAGATGGCTCAGCTGATAGTCGGGCGAGCGGCTGCTGCGTGGGTGTTCGCGGGTGCTCCGTCCCCGGGGATCGTTTTTGATTTAATTTTAGATTTTAATTGCACGCAACCCGATTTATAACATATCGGCCGAACGATTACCTAAATAGACGTCCTTGATCGTCAAAATGTCGAAATGTCAAACGAGGAAATGTCAAGAACGCCATTCTTTATATTTCGAATTTCGAAGACAATTTTGTATTATTGAATGCGTCTGCCCGCCCACCAGTATTATCACCAAGCGCGGCGCCAGTGGCGGCTCGTCGTAATAAATTATTTTTTATGTTACTTATTTTGAGTTACATTGTAGTTGCACTATGCTATTTCGAGTGGTCCGAAGAGACGGACCGCCGTGTTCTGTTCATTCGCGTCTCCCAGGAATTGAGCGAAGAGTTCTTGGTAACGGGACAGAGTCAACCCGCCTTTCTTCCTGTCTTCATCCTGTAAAATACATAAAAGTAATCATTTAATTTTTAGCTTTTCTTTGGGTCAAGCATTGTGAAACTTATTCAAAGATTTAAAACACCATCACTACGAGAAAATAAACGAAAGAAAACATATTTATATTATTCTTCCCTACCCCTGATATTTATGAATGGTGATCTGGTTTAGAGGTAGCTGAAAAGTTTTGTAAAATCTGCCTGATCCTTCGATCAATGATTAACCGAAGGCAGATTCGCGATCTATCTCGAAAATTGATGATACAAACGCTATTGTTATATAGGTAGCCCTGCTACATTATAAGTATGTATGGAGCAATGATCTTTTTTTTTGAGAAGACATGAGAAGAATGCAAGATGTTAACACGTCATCTACGAGAACTGTCGGGCCCTCGTTATTTTGGTGGGTCTAATCCGGTACTGGCGGCCTACTCATCAACCCATTTCATTCATACCTATCACCCGCATCTTAGCTTAGGTCCCAATAGGCGCCTTCTGGTCCTAAAAGTGCATTTCTTGATGTTCTAACGAAAATCCATAATAAAATATACCATACCATTATTGTTATATTTTTCTAGTGAAATATTTTGAAAGTTACTCTTACTGTAATAAAAAATATAAAATTATGAAACACCCATGGACCTTCTCTTTCATTGGTTTCGTTTTACATTGAGTTTCTGCATGGTATTTTTTTTATATCTTAATATAAAACTAATAAAAAATTGGCTAGTAAACTATTTAAAATATAAATAATTTTGTAATTATAGAAAACAGAATGTTTCACAATTTTGCGAAAATGCCTGTGAATTTGTCTTTTTATCGTTTGAGTGTGTCGTTCGTGCCATCTCTGTTCTTTTTAAAAACGCAACAAGCAATTTCGTAGTACCAAAAAATTGAAATAAATCGTGGAATTAAACAATGCCTTTGGCTCAAGAATAGCGTAGCTGTTTGCACATAAATTCGTATGTAGGGTCATATCACATGTGTAATATTTATTTGAAAAGAAACACTTATTTTATTGTAACTTACATTAAGTAATGACTCGAAGGCGTCGTTTACGGTTTTGATGTCCTCCACCACCATTCGCTGTACACAATCGTATCGGAACTCCTCAATTCCGACGATTCCATCAGAGTTTAAATCTATTATCCTGAAGTTGGACTCGATGAAGGCTTTCATCGCTTGCGGGAAGTCCGCATACTTTTTGCCCAAGCAATTGTTTTTGACGGCCGTTTTAAATTCCTCCACTGTTATTTGACCATCCTGAAACACGTGCCGCCACATTGAATGTTTAATTCATAGGCCGAACGAACAAAAGTTGAAGCATCATAAAATCGATAAGGACTCAATTTAGGGCAACGATTTCGGGTGGGTAATGCTCGTTAGGTTAGGTAGGTTACGTACGAGGACGGTACGTGTGATCATTTCTGAAACGTCTGAAAAATTATCTTGCGCACACGGTATGTACGAATCCGCGAGATTATAACTTTTATAATATTTTAAACTTTTTTGACTCATTTTTACACAATTTTTGTGAGCAGGCGGAAGTCGAGGGCGTTTTCATTTTTTTGTTCGACGCAAAAAAATTGCAAAGAAACGTCGCAGCGACGTCTCGCAAGAGTGACAATTTCCGTTCATCATTTTCACGGGTTATTAAACGGCGAAATCGAACTCTTCTGCAGATCAAACAATCTTCGGCGAAAAGAGGAAAACCGAGGCTGAATTGAAATCTCGATTGTTATCCGTGATCGAAAATCAAAACGAACAAGGATTAAGAGCCTGTGGGTGGCAATTCATAGTTCATAATATATCACCAAACTGCCCTTCGTACCGTTACTTAAATCATACTTTAAAGTATAAATGGTAACTGTTACTTATGAAAAAATACTTATGGATGAAGTCGTTTTTAAGGTTGCATAACCTCGAAAGGAAAAAACTGAACCCATTATAATACTGCGTCCGTCTCTCTGACTGTCACAGGCTATTTTAAGATTTGGCATAATGAGAATTTCATGACGCCCAAATATTTCGACGGTCGCTGATTAAACAAAAATATTTTCTTTTTTTAATCGGTGTGAGTCGGGCCCTCTAAAAAAAAACTTTTTTGTATTGTGTGGGATGTCGTTTGAAAAAACTGGTTTAAAAGTATATATTTTTTATTTTACCGTAACCACCGTGACACCATAATCAAAGTTTTCGTTTTAGTTTAAGACCGAAATAATTTCAATTTATAAAAATCTACGGTCACTGCCTTCTTTGGTACAGAAGGCAGGGAACATCAGTGCAGTTGGTCGCTTGTTGGTTACATTAATTGGCATTGAACTGTCATGTATATATTTTGGTGTTTAAGAATAAAATAATAATAATAATCTCTAAAATTTCTTTATTATTAGGGTTAATAGGTTTTAAATCATAGATAACTGGAAACCTACAGCGTTTGACTTCAGTCTCATATTTGATGAAAAAAATAATTTCATGTTGCTGAAAAAAAATGTCTGAAAAAACCTTTTTACGGGAGCTCCGCTCTGATCCATCCATAAGAGACGCCACATTAATGTAAGACCAAATTATAGATCCTAAAAAGGTCTATATTTTTAGATAACATATAATTAACACTAGCCATTTTATCATTAAAAAAATTATTAAAAATAGGAGTTGACTTATGAAATCATTAAAAAAAACACATTAATAAATGTGGTATGATTTATTCATTACACCACGAACGAAGCGTTTCAATTCATTAACATCGGTCAAACGGACAATTTTTTTTTTAAAACATAATATGTAGGGTAGTAGTAAAATATTTTATACCAGAGCGAGTAGGCAAGTAAAATCAAAGTAAACTATATAGGTAATTGAAAGATTAATTAATTTAATTAGCTGTATTTTTTGTTTATGTACTATTTTTTTGTTAGAAAACTTTTTTATAAACAAGAAGTTTTTCTTTGTTGATCGTTTTACATACATAATATAGCATAACATGCTATATGCATAACATGCATAACATGCTAACATGCTTGAAACATGCATAACATGCTTGAAACTGAAACACACAGAATAAAATAACCAGATACTAGAATTTGTGTTCACGGCAAAACACATACCTACTTTAAACCTCAATTGGAAATAATTCATTTATGAAAGAGATCTATTTAGTTAATATTTTTTAAATTGCGGTATTGTGGTTTGATTTAATATTCTGGTACATTTTAAAATTATTTTCTGTTGTTATTTATCTTGGATAAAAGTCACATTATCCTTTTTTTTTTGTACAAATAATTAAACTAATAAAGCATTTTCGTCGACTTGTAATACAGTTTACGAGCTATTAGAATAATTCATACCTTAATTCATTGCTCGTATATTCTACCCTCTATCGGTAAGTAGTTCATTGTTCATGGTATAGGAGTGGATCTCTATTGGTCGCCTGTCAATGGGAACAGGAAGTAGGTACTCCGATAGAATTGGGTCAATTAATTAATAAAGATCCTCACTTGATATGCCAATCAAAACTTTTAACAGGGAAAAAATGCATAGTACGATATTATTAAAGGTATTTATTTTATCACATTTATTTGTTTGGTTGTGTACTTCTGAAATCTCTAGAATATCTTCAGCATAGAGATGCTATGCACTACTTTAGTGATCTAAATTGCACTGATACATAATAAAAACATCGCGCGCTGGCATCATATAAAATATCTTAAATAATTTGTTTTCTTTACGGTAAATATCTAGTTAGGAAGGACTACGGATAAAGTTCAATAATTCAACTCCCTAACCAAATGTCTTGTCCTGAGCTGGATCGTTTTTGAGGTGGAGCGTTTTTCTATATGAAATAGAGTGACGCGCGGTTTCCCCGCCCGGAATCGCCTGTTTTGTTTTGTTTCCTTCCCTTAAAATGGGAACTGGATCCGTTTCCCGGGCCCCGGCGCGCTGGTGTCATCCATTTTCTATTCATTAGTTTTGTAATTGATTAGTTGTTTTGTTTCAGATTTGCTGTCCCGAGCACCGACCTCCTTCCTGTTTTTCCTTTCTTACCGTCCTGTCTCTCTCTTGCCTTGCATGTTAGTTTTAATTAGGCCTTTAAGTTGTTAGTGTTTTCATTCCCGTTTTCTAAGGCTCGAGAGAGGGAGACAGGGACAGACGCGCGAGGGTCCTTTGTGTGTTCTCTGACCCGCTCCGTAGCACCCTTCAGGTGCGTCGGAGTTAATATCTTTGTCTTGCGAGGATAGATATAACGACCCCAAGTCGTTGCAACTATCCGGGAATGTGGTGGGTTAAGTCCCTAACCAAAGTTAACTAAGTGTTTAGCAAATTAATAATCATTTACACAACTTAGTAATCATATATAATATATATTAATGGAGTTGTCGTACAATCGTACCTAAGTTCGCTCCGATTTACTGAACTATAAACCCCATTTCCGCTTCTGCCTATGAATAACACAACAAATGATAAAGCGCTCTATAAATCATTCTAATGAACCAACATTAACGCGATTAGTCCATGACCATTACAATACAGTTACGGTTATGTGTGGATTATTACTAGGCCTATGATAAATAAATAATATACAGTTTCTAATATATCAGTTTCTATACATTCATGTATAGGAAGCCACTATCAGCCTACTAGCTGCCAGTGCTTTATGACGGTTTTCCGTGTGCATTATTGAATTAGAAAACTATTCTTCTTTTTCTTTATTTTAAGAAACGGTAATTTTTTTATAAAAAATGTAAAAATAATTTGTATGTGTATTCACAAAAAGCCAGAGCGTGTATTCACAAAATTCTTAAACATAAACGCAAATGGATAAACGATATGAATAAATCGTCTTAATTCGGCATGTGTTAAAGATGCGCGCTTAGTTTTTAAGAATTACGGAGCATCTCTTCGTTTACATGACCTAGTCGTGTATTTTAAAGAGTAGTGTGCGCTCTATTGAGTCTTACAGTTTAAAACATATTTAGTTTGGGTCCAATCTACCAGTACCTTTCTAAATAGGAATATAAACTCAAATTGTGACTGGTAAATACAATGAATATTTAAAGCGCAGTTTAGTAGACGCTCAATCTAGGAAGTAACCCATCTACCTGAAACATTTTAAAAACTTACATTCCTACCCTCAGTACTTACTCAGCCAAAGCTCTTAACGATTGTAAAAGTTCAGATCAGTGTATGATGCTATTATCATAAAGGGTTTTAGTACTTGATACTAATTGGGGTATTTTCGCCCAATTAGAACCATCATCACTATACAAATCTATCATGTCCTTATGTCTCTGAATGAAAGGGAAATCTTATTTTTTTCGCCTCTCAGTGAAGCTCTAACTTCACTTAGAATAAGTGAAGTTAGGTAGTTTCATAATGTGGCAGTAGGTAAACACGGTGAGTATTGTCATCAAAATCAACAACATTCTGATTGCGGGTTATAAACTCTTACAGCATGCTTAGCTCCCGTACAACCACTCAAACACTGCCGGATTACAACCGTTGCACAAAACACTAGTCCTTCGGACCATCTACAATTCCATTTAAGTGTCAAACCACCAGAAGAACTATCAAATACAGTAGGACTTGATCATTTGGATGGATATGAAACAAGGCAATATCAGATCACAGTATGCTGTAGTTTTTAGGCGTCTAATTCTGTGACGCTTTTTAATGTTATTACTAGTTGAATAACATTACACAGCCGCCGCTCAGGGGTGTGACTACCTATAGAAGCCAAAAAACCCGGCTTGCCTTGCTTTTTTAACGAAAAAAAAAACCACAAATATACGCGTACACTATTTCAAAATTTTCCGCGTGATAGTTTTGAAGTGAGGGTAATAGATCCGGCATGCGCTATCTATTATTCAAAGTAGGAACTTGCTTACTTTGTTCGTGGACGCGACCATTGGCGAAGACGCGACGCATCGTGGATGTACTCATAGCATATAACCTTCTCGCTTTCTCTTTAAGGCTTCATATTTGGCTTCGGTTGCTCCAATCGCACATTGGCAAAATCTAAGAACAACAAATGGATGTACCGGTACATATATGCGTCTTTCATATCGCCAAAAGCCGGGCTTGCAGGGCGAAGTTGTGCCGAAGTGGCAGAGGCAAAGAAACAAACGTTGCTAATATCACTTCAGTTTGTGCGGAATAAACCCATTGTTTTCATTTTGGCGATAGTTTGACAGAGGGTATTTAAGGTTATTTTTTACAAATCCGTGAGTTAATTCGGTAGTGTAAAATATTGTAAAAAAAAATTAAATGTGATGATCAGCAATTAAAAAAACTTGCCAAGTTAACATTAGTATAAAAGTTCGGCAAATTATATTTTCTTTGAAATAATATTCCGAACAAAGAAAATATACTGTGTACAATAATATAAGAATCACAATCAAATCACAAATAGAAGTTGGGTTGGGGGTTAGGTTGGGTTGGGATATTAAAAGTATTCGATAGTTGTTCACATTTTAATCCCTTAATTTGATATTATTTTTATTATTTCATTACAAAATAATACCTACACCTAGATAGAGAAATCATTTTGAAACATGTTTGGCTCAAACTGAGTTTAAAAGGGTGTTTATTTAAATAATCGATTATATATCTTCTGAAATTAATAAAAAAGTTAAATTAAATTTTTTCCAGTTACTTTATTGTAAACATTATAAATAATATCAGTTGAATTTTTGTAAAGATGACTTTGATTCTTTTGATAAATATTTTGGTAATTAGTTTCACAAAATAACACCCGGCCCTTACCCTCCCTCCCTGCATATTGGCTTACCTACTATACAAGTCCTGGGTACGCCACTACCGCCGCTGCCTTTAATTTATCCTGCTACAGCCGTATGGACTGCCAAGTTCCTACTGTATGCACACCTGCACCATACGTCGGTTAGGAAAGTACTGACGGTTACATACTCAAGTTCATAATGCCGGCTGCGAGTCATGCCGTAAGATCGATGTTTCAAGTAGAGGCTTAATCTACTGGAGGGTTAATCGGAGTGGTACCAGTATGATTTTTTTCTTCTATTTTTAGCTTCGCTCCAACTCAATCCGACGTGAGTGTATTCACAACGCTTGGTAAAGCACCAGCTGCGTCACTGCCTCACGCTCTCCGTTGGTACAGTCACATCTCGTCCTTCTCTCAGGCCGAGAGAAAGGCGTGGGGCGGAGATGCCAGCCCACTTAAGGCGGGCGGAAAAACAACCACGGCACCAGCACCCGCCGCCGATGAAGATGATGACGTCGATCTATTTGGATCAGATGAAGAAGAGGTAACTCTTATTAGGATAATACAATAGGTCAAATTTTCAAGAATATAGATGTAATTGTAGCTATCAATACCTCGTTTTCTATTACGATGCGAGACATTTGGATTGAGGTTAAGTTGGAACTGTGTAGAAATCACATATTACTATTATTATTGTTATTTGCTGATCAAGCAGCTATTTAGCTGATCTGCTCTCAGTTACCAGCTCATCATCTCATTCTCAGTTACCAGCGATTTGCCTAGATTCAAGAAATTTATCAAGGCGGTTCTTGAACTGGTTTACACTTATAGCTTCCACCACTTCCTGTGGTAGCCGATTCCAATTGTCCACAACTCTATTGGAGATAAAGTTCTTCCTAGGATTAGTGGAACAAGGAGATTTAGATAACTTCATTGAATGGCCGCGAAGTTGCGTGTTTTGGTTAAACATGAATATGTCCCTAATGCTTGCACAATTATAATGTCTGGTTAACACTTTGTAAGTGTCAATGAGATCACCACGATCACGTCTACTACTACTGTATTGAAAATAATAGTGTCTTTAAAAAACATATGTTTGCTCTTCATATTATTAAATTATTATCTGTTATACTGGAACTTTATTCAGACTGCCAGCTGAAATAGGAACGGCTGACAGCCTCTCTTTACATTAATCAATAAGTGCAAGTATGTAGGATGTACCTACCATATACATCAGCACATTTCTGATATTAAGAATTTGACATTGACATTTCTGTCTTAAGAATTTGTGGCGTTTCATCACAGGCATTTATATTGCAAGTTGAACCTGTTACTGCGGGACTAATATTGTATCAGTGTGGTGGAAGCTTCGACGCGGATAAATTTGTGATAACATTTGCAAAACCTAGGTCCAATTTTTGAGTAGACATATTTTTTTTATTACTGTACTTTGTAAAATATAGTTTATCTTATTATTTATTTTGATTGGTTAGTTCATAACGGAATGCTCATTCCCATATTGGTAGCCAGCTAACATATAATTCTCTGCAATAGGCTGACCTAAAATAACTCTACAGTAACTAAGTTACAGTTTAATTTGATTCGGTATAACTTTTCTTTTTTAAAATGTATTTTTGTAGGATGCAGAGGCTAACCGAATCCGCGAGGAGCGTGTGAAAGCTTACGCAGATAAGAAATCGAAGAAGCCAGCCCTGATAGCCAAGTCTTCGATTGTCCTGGACGTGAAACCCTGGGGCGATGACACCGACCTAAAAGAGATGGAGAAGCAAGTGCGATCCATCGAGATGGAAGGTCTCATTTGGGGCGCATCCAAACTCGTTCCCGTTGGTTACGGCATCAACAAACTGCAGATTATGTGCGTCGTTGAAGATGACAAGGTGTCGGTCGATCTGCTCACCGAACAGATTCAAGAATTTGAAGAATTCGTACAGTCCGTTGATATTGCCTCGTTTAATAAGATATAAGCGTTTAATGAAACAGATCATTACAATGGATTTAGTGAAACAAATGCATCTCACCAATTATTATGTTCAAATCATTTTACAATTAATGTAGGTACACGAACACGAACATTGTATAAACATTTATTTTTCATATTTTGAAATATTATTTGCCCTCATTGTAATCAGTCAGTAGTTGTTTTATCCATTATAATTTTACAATATACAAGTCATACTCTCAGGTTTTGAAATGACTTTAATTCAGTTGATCCATACAAGTCAGTTCTTTTAAAAATAAACCAGCTTTTTGTAAAGTTTTGTTTTATTTAAAAGAAAACCCTTAAATTAAAAATATTATCGTCCATAAATGTTGAAACCATGATTAGAAAGTTTATTAATTTATCCTATGGTTTGGGTTTTCGAGAAGACTGTCCAACGCAGTTCTGACTGCCTTGTTAGTTATTCAGCTTGACCCTATTTATTATGAATTTAAAGCTAATCACACCAGTAATAAAACCATCTAAACAATTTATTTTTGTGATACATAAGTATCTTCCTAAAAACTTGAAATTATAATAATAGCAAATTGAGCATCAAAATAGCCTGTTTGCAAAGATTGGTTTCCAGAAATTTAAAACTTTCAATTCGATTCAGGTCAGTGGACACTACTGGCATGAGAATAAAGTCCTTTAAAGACTTTTTATTGTTTTGAGAGCCAGATTCATAAATATTTTTTGACAGTCCTGAGCACTTTAAAAGCCAGGTGTTTATATTTGTATATGTTTGTTCCATATCCTCCCATTATCAATTGAAATCAAAATAATAATTATCAATGTATATTTAATTTCATTTAAACTCCTTAAGTCTAGTATCGTAATCCATATATCCTAGTGCATTTTTGCAATGTGTCCTGTCAAATTCACTATGGTTTAAATAATATCCCATCACTAAAGGTTTGCCGGTGTCGACTGCTCGAGTTCATCGGAAGCAAGTATAATTTGTAATATTTTTATTAGTTTATTGGTATCTTACTGAAGGGCAAAAATATGTAAAGTTCGCCGTGCTTCGATATTGCTATATTGCAGGAAAAATGCTGTTTACATTTCTTTCTCTTTGATAGACCTAATCGGGGTCACTGGTTTTCGTAGCAGCTACACTCCACCACATTTTTATACAAATGGTGCCAATTTTCCACATAGAAAAATGTTTAAAAAAAATGTATGCACAAAAGTGACAGGCGCTAGCTACAGATAGAACACATTCTAAGATGACCTACATAGCTTAAGTAGAGAGCTCCCTAGATTATTATCAATTAAATAAAACATCATAAATGACACACATAGGAATGTAATTGCAAAAAATCTGCCAAACGTAGGTGAAATTAAATATTTAAATAATAACAATATTCGCAATGTATAATAATTTTGCAGTTATGAAATATCTTTTTATGTTCATTATCAATTACATACGTAACACAAGTGCCATGCAAATTTAACTTAATTCATAATATATTAATTTGTTCAATATCATGTAAAGATGTGTAAATTATAAGATACATTTCCCTATAAATATACATTTTTTTATTAGTTTACAATGTTTTGGCATACGATTTGCTCTTCTTTCAGTCAATGTCTTCATCATAAAATATCTTACGACATATTAATTACCCTTTCTTCTATATTGTTAGATATAAACAGAACAGACATCAACTAATCCATAGATGAAAATCTAATAAAAGCTTTGTTCTTAATTATAGACTTGCAGACTTGAAGACTTATTACACCTACATACATATTAGTTTTTTTAACAAAACAAAGAAGCGAACTTTTCATATGTTAAATTTACATAATAAACCCATTTACAAAATAAAAAATACCCAAACATATACACAAAATGAGTGAGATGATAAGAGTATTTATTATTATAATGGTAAAATACTGGTCCTTAATGTTGTGTAATTCAGCCCAACTAAATTTTAGGGAAGATGTAACTAATTTATGAACTAATCTAAATCATTTACTAACATTATTCAATAATGTTTGTATTAAAAAAAAACATGATAAATTAAATCTATTTCTACTTAAAAATTGTTGCTTAATCTCTATCTATGTGAAATTTTAACATGGTCTGCGTTTGTTTTAGAACCTTTACCTCCGCAGGAAGGTACTCTTCCTGGCTGACATGAACCCTTAAGGTAATTTAAAAAAAAAAACATACAGAAACCAATTCATACTCTAATAGTTGCTGTCATGGAAGTCAAGTGACAGCTTTAGAAGGTGCTGCAAAAGATGCGTAACCGCGCACCGAGATGGTAAAACTGCCTGCAATATTTGATTATCATCTCAAAGGCCCAAGAATTTTTTTTATTCTTTTATATAAATATTATATTGCAGTTGGGATGGTTCTAGCTTCCTAAAGCCTGTATAAGTAATATACAAAACATTTTTAATGTAATATTAAATTAAATACAAATCAATATTAATTAGGTTATGGTACATAAGAAATAACGACTTACAAAATAACACAAACACTTACTTAATGATAAAAAAACCTCAGGGTTCATTATTTTTTTGTGGGGTGATTGCAGAGTTTTTTTTAGTTGTGTCGACCTGAGTCAACGGAATGTCATTTACATTATGAAGAAACATACTTGGGAGATCCTTCCCAAAGTAGATTTTGTTATTGTTTGCTACAGCCTCATACTTTCGCAACTCTAAATATTCCCTAGTGAGCAAGACGGAGTTCGCTTCGGCTTGCTTCTTCATCTGGTAGAACTCGGAGTCGGATCTTGTGTATTCCCTGGCCTTGTGGATGCTGTTCTCGATCTCCTCTATCTTCTGTACCGATTCCTTCTCCATTATTTTTTGCTCATATTGGATTTTAGCAACGTGAGCTTCCTTCTCAGCATCAATCACCGCCTTTCGCCTGGCGGTCTCTGCCTCTTTTTCTACGACCTTTTAGGAACAAAAATATATTTGTTAATGTTAAGAGCAGTTTGGTTACAGAAACCAAAATGATAATGAGATAGTGGTGATCTAGTTGTTAAGACGTTTGGCTATTGACCCAGCGGTCGAGGCTTTGAAATATACATTATGAACATATCAGTTTAAACCATAGAAATAGTTAATGGTATTGAAGCGCCCTAAGCAAGTTACAACAGATATGACAAAATCATGACGCAAGTGTCAGTTGAAAACTAAGCTCCGCCCCTTCACCCAGGGTGAGATGTTAGTGTTAGTTGTGTCCGTATATCATCACCAATACCGCTCCGATATCCGAAAATGGAAACGCTCGGCCGTACGGAGATTTGACTTAGGCCGAGTCTACTAACTTTTCAAGTTGTCTGTGGTTTAAACACTAATTACTATTATCTCCTCTGACTATTACAAGCAAGTAACCTAAATAATTAATAATATATGTTGATAAAATTATCAAAATTTACCGTTTATACTAGTTTTAAGGGAATTATTGTTTCAAATATCTTTAAATTAATATATATTATTTGAATAAACTTAATTTTTCATTAAATTTCGCCATATTCAACATGAGATGATTTCGTAAGCGACAATTTGATGCTGTTGAAATGTAAACCTTATTCGAGGCGCGCTAAGATTGTTTTTAGCTTTTTCAATAAAAGCTGTTTATTTTAGGTCGTTTCAGCGCTTTAAAGATAAGTGTTACACATGGATATTATCCTAAAACAAATTGATATAATTTTTTCGAAGATTGGAATAATCACACATAAATTGCCGCTCCCTAAGCAAAATCCTGTATCATAGCCTGGAGGTATTCAATTCCACTTACCCACTATTAAATAGAAAATGGGACATTTTGAATTAATTATTGTAGTAAAATAGCAATGAACTACTAAATAAATAGTATAACTAAATAAATGTTATAAATTCATAAATTTGTTCACCTTCTGATGTTGGGCCGCGATTAAAAGCTTCGACTTCTCTGCTTCCATTAATTCGTAATTCTTTCGAATTGCTTCGGGAATTTTTGGTTTTGTCACTCTGACAGCCTGTATCCTAAGACCTGGCGCCATTTCATGCAGGTCTTTTTGAAGAGCCTTTTTGGGACAAAACATAAATGGTACAAATAACAGATCAATACATAAATGGATTATCAATACTACAAGTTATTTTTAAGGTTTATTTTTAAAGATGTTTGGAAAGGGACAAAAAGCACTCATGTGGTAGGTGGTGTACGGACTATAAACTGTCCGTCAATACCAACAAAACTATCATAGTACCGTTTACCAAAAAGAGGAATACAGATAAATTCAAAATGCCATATTTCTTCGAAGATGTCAAATATCTAGGACACACATTAGACAGCAAGCTCACACATCCGCAAATCATACAAAACGCAACCAAAGCAATTAATTTCATATTTTAGTTGTTTTATAAGATATTTGAATACTTCTATTATTATTTGATAAATAATAAAATTAGCATCTAGCAAAGCAACTTTTAGACACTATAACTATGTCCGGTATTCAAAAAATAAATTCACGGTTATCAATTTTTTTTGAGAAAATAAAAAAATCAAGTAAGTTTTTAATTTATTATTAACCACATGACTAAACAAACTTTGAAGCATATTTTTTAAAATTGGCCATTGACATGTTGTCTTTTATTATTAAACTGGCTTGGCGAATAAGTACCGTTGCAACAAATTGACATCCATTATTACAAAAATTTACCGTTTTCAAGTCCTCATAAATTTGATCAAAAAGATCAATATAAACTTCATGTAAACTATGGGAGCTGCAAAATTGATTCAGTTCATGGTGCACCTTATTGAATATTAATGTCTTGTCGTAGTCTGCAGTATAGTTTCTTACTATATCCAAAACTATAAAAAGATAACAATGATTAGCAATGATTTCTATAATTATTAAGAAAAAATATCACAGACATAAATGTAGAGATGAGCTCATAGTGATTAAATCAATAAGGCAGCATGTTGACTTGGCCACCAAGAACGGAGCGTGCTCAGCACCAATAAATCTCCTGAATCTGGAATAACGGCAAGAGATACCTGGTTAGCTCGAAGTAATTGTCAAATGGTCTATTGTCAATTGATTGTGTCAACAATTTATTAATATTATTACATTTATAAGGATATGAGCAAAAGAAGCTTTTAAGCTAGAGTGAAGATAAAAGGGCAACTCTTTTATCTTGTGAAATCTCAGCTTATCTAGGGTAAATTGTTTATATGAAGATTCAGCACAATTAATTGAGAGTAGTCGATTAGAAACATCATTAAAAAGAATGGGACAAAATAAGTGAGTCAAACCCAGAAAACCCATTTTCAAAATGCAATGGATGTTGTTTTCTTTATCCCAGTTGTGGTCCACCATCACGAAAACAATTGCTATTTGTTTAAAAAAAAAAAGCTAACAAACCAAATGCAAACTTATATAGTCAGAATGATCCATCCAGATAGTTTATTACACATAAAGATACAACTTACTTTAGTCAATTTAAGTAAAAATAGCAAAATTTAATCGAATGCATGGTAATTGAACGCTTCTTGAAAATACTGATATAAAAGAATCAAATTTTCTGGAAATTAAAACAAACCAATGAATACTAAAAAAAATTCAGAAAGTTTAATTACTTTGTTTATTTTAGGATGTATTTTATTAACTTGGGTCCTCTGATTGAACTATATTGACAATCAAACATTAATCAGCAAAAAATATTGAAAAAATGTTTCCCAATAACGACAAAAACCAACTCAAAATCTAATCAGAATCATTTTAACACATTCAGCTACGTACGTCAAACGCGCGGACATGCGTTGTTACCGCCCAATCGGCGAAGAACGTTGACCGAACGGAATATCCCACACGGGACTACCACTCGTTTTTAGTTTAAGTTATAATTTATTACAATTATTATTGTTAGTCGCTGAGCAAGCTGCTGATATGCTCATTTCTCATTCTCAGTTACTAGCGATTTGCCTAGATTCAAGAAATTTATCAAGACGGTTCTTAAACTGGTTTGGCATACAATATGTACAAAAGTATGAAAATGATTGTTTTTTTATATTTAATATTATATTGACATAGCTCTTGTAAATAAACTCGAATTATTTACCGCCAAAAACACTTCCAATTCACTAGCGCACTTTTCACGTAAACAATCAAACTAAAAACTAAAATGAAAAAAAAATTACGATTAGTCTATGCTTTTCATGAATTCAGGTAAACGTGAAGTGCTGTGCTTTTAAAGATTAATAGAAATGCGTTAAGATGGTAACAGTTTTACCCGGAAATGGCACCTGTCGTATGCAGCATTTACGGTATATACCATTATCAATGCTGAGTGTGTTAATGTTTGAGAACTAATTAAGTACCTGGTTACGGAGAAGAGCGGGGCAAGATGCAGGGTCAGACGAGGACCACCCAACTGTGCGACGAGCAGTGTACTTCGAAAAATACAGTGTATTCATAATATCATTATTTTAGTAAGATTTTTTCTTAAGACTGGTTAAGTTGTCAATATATAGATCAACCTCCATAAATAAGCAAAGTAAATAAAAATACACCTGTATATTTAAATACCTAATTTGCTTCTTTAAATGTTTTCATTTATGAAAATAATTATAAATAAATGTATTCCATTTACCGCTTATTGGTTCCAATTTATTTACAACTTCTATCCGGTCAAAATAAATCATGACTCCTCCACTAGTTCCACATGGAACATTTTTCACTTCGTCAGTTTGCAAAGTAACCTGATGACATAAACAAAAAATATTAGGGGCAGTATTATCCAGATCTTTCAAAGGTCACATGCAATCAAAAATGCTGACTGAAATCACATTATGCATTATTACGCAATTTCTAAATCATACAAGTCCCTTTTTCCACATGATTCAACTCGATCAGCCAGAGACTAGAGATTTAGTATAGGTACATCGTGTAGATATTAAAAAGTTTAGTTTATTTACAGATAACAAACATTCACTTATTTTACTAATTATACAAGGTATAAAGTCAAATTTGGAGTTTTTCCACAAACTAATATGTACATAATATGATTAGAGATCGTGGTTAAGGCGTTGGACTATTGGCCCAAAGGTCGCGGGTTCGACTCTGCACATGGTCATACCATTTTTAAAGTTTCATTACCACCTCTCCCCTGACTCTAGCACAGGAATATTTGGCCTAGTTAAGTAGGACCCAAAATGTTGTATATGGCCTAGGTCATAGCAATTATTTAAAAAATATATATATCATGATTTAAAAAAGATATAAAGGTTTAAAAAAGTGATAAACATAATTCATTAAGTAGCTAGTGAGTATGATTTAGTAAACAGCGATCATGAATTAGCGAGAAGCTTGGATTTTAAGGATTTGAATCACGATGTAGGCGCCGACATAGCCACACGTAGGCCAGATCTTGACCAACGCCAAAAGTTCATTTCGACATTCTCTAAGTTCTGACTACATAATAAATCTTAGATATTCTATAATATATTGCAGTAATCTCAAATACTTTACCAAAGTTATCAGAAACTAAAAAGTGTGTTGGAAATTAACAAAACAGACATTTTTGAGCATTAGAAAAAAAAATTAACTACTTATATATTGAGTCAATATGTAAGTGAAATATTATACACAAAATTTTATTCTTTACAAATAAGTTTATACTAGTTAATAATAGAAAATTTCAGACATAATCATTTTAGTACGGGGGTGTATACATATAAATATAAAATGAAGTCAAATTGTGACTCAATGATATGCATACTAAATCAACAAACGTAACCACAAACTAAGGAATTTTAGCCAAATCTAGTATGGAATAGTTGTTGAATCCTCTTGGACTCTGTGCTAACATTTATTTATGAAATTTAACGAAATGTGAACAGTTGTAAACCATGAAAAAGTTATAACATAGAAATGTCTATATCGATCGACTGACATGGCCAACAGACTAAAACAGCAGGTTCTGTAAACACACCCTTTTCAACTATTTTTAAGTGCTAAAAAAGTAACTCTCTTAAAATGTATGCATATTTTTTTTCATTATTTCTTATTTTGATGTCTATAATTTCTTAAACATAAAAATTGTCTGTTCCAAGAAGAGCGCTGATATAATGTTAATGTATGATGTCGGCCTAAACTACGAAAAAAAACTTATATCAATATATATTGTAGCGTTCGTCGGATCGACCATTGACCGAACGAACCGGCGCTACCAGCCGACAATAGCAAATACTTCGCAAGTACAGCCGAACGGCTGTACTGTCTGCCCAAACGACATCCTCGGATAGACCACGAGCGGAGCTTGAATAAGGCGCTTATATCATATTGTATCGCTTGTTGGTTTCGTAGTACATAATGTAACGAATTTGGCCTGAAATATATAACAACAATTTTGGACATGGAACACAACTATTTTCTTTAACTTCCATGGACTTCCTGGAGAGAACTCATCTACCTCGTGTGTGTGTATATCAATTATATAAGTATAACATACATTCGACACATATTAAAATACATTTACATACCTTTATCTATTTTTAAATAAACAATTTTAATTACCCGTATGTATATCATTGTATTAAATATTTATTTTAGTTACATATATTATTAGTATTATATTCTTATTCTATATTATGTCATTTGCCTTGTCAGTGTTTTATTCTTTCTTACCTAATTCAGAATCCTCGAGAGTTTTTTTTAAAAAGGAACCTTTTGAAATGTTACCTACTTAATTAATTATGTAGCATTGAAACTAGAAAAGAAAGGAAGCTCTGTTCAAGTGTGGCATTTGGTTTCATGATAATATATAATTACTATGTTTCAATCATTTTGTTTCGTGGTGTTGATCACGAAGTTTATAAATCATCGTTCACAAAGACGCTTTCTTATTATCAATTATTAGGTTATAAATAAAATATCAGGTTTAAATTTACGTACACACCTGTATAGCTTTATAAGATGTTAACAGTGGAACCATCATATGAAACCCTGGTTGACTTGTTGCTGGCAAAAGGGCTCCACCCTGCAAAAAAAAGCATAGCAATTGATAAAATTAAAATTTAAGTACTTACGTGAATAATCAAGGGAGAGTGAAATAGTGAATATTTTTATAGGACCTATTATTTTCTTTATACTTTTTTGTTATTAATATAATGGTTATCATAAGTGATTATCAAATGAAATAGACTTTACCTAAATTAACCTGAATTAAAATTAAAAATTATATAAATATAAATGCATGTGTTAATTCACTATTCTTGGATTTACCCAAATACGTTAAGTATATAAATAACTTTACCCTAAAATAAACTCCGACATAACCTTCAACTTTATGCAGCGAATAATGGACTATACTACCTAATACTATAATTAAACAAGCTAAAAATGCGTTTTGATCGGCCATATCGATAAAGATGACGAAAATCTATTTTGAGTTATGAAAACAAATACATAGCACAAATTAATTAATAAAATTCACTATTTGACTATTTATTGGAATATAGCGTCATCGGTCGATGGTTCTTTTCTATATTTTTACTTCGTTTAAAACCTATACCACTATCTGATCAATACGATGGCGATTACTTTGAAAGCTGTCAAAAGCAACGCGATTTTTCAAAGCGGACAGCTGTCAAATTAGAACGAAGAAAAAATGTTCACTGAAAAGAACTGACTACCATAACAATTCAATTTTCAGAAAATATGGATATTAAAGTTTTGATTAAAAAAAAACAGACGAATAACATGTGAATAGATGCGAATTTATTCAACCATTGAACAGTTAGGCTACGTAAAAATATCCTTAGATTCATCGACTTGCATAGTCCAGACATTTAATAGTCCTATTCATAAATCTAATGGCAAAGATCATTCCATATGTGGGTGGAAATGCCAATAAATGGGGGAAAAAGTAATATTGAGACATGTAAACAAATATGTCCGTGTATTTTTCTTTAAACATCACTGGCAAATTCTAATAATTGAGGATTAAAGTACCTAACAAACACGGTAATCTCCAAAAGGTCGGAGAAAAAAATAAATGCCATTTTGTAGTGCTTTTATTGCGCTATAAAGTGATTCGAAAATGACAGAACGAAGGCGTCATTTTCCAATATTTTTTTACCTAAGAAAAATTGGTGGTTTCGAATCAAACCAGGCAATCTCCATAAAAAAGTTCAGAACAAACATGGTAATCTTCCAACAGCTAAATAGGGAGCGCTATTTATTTTTTTAACATAGCTATTTGCATAATGGAATCTGTACATAACAATTAGAAGTGGCCGTTAACGCGATAATCATATAACTGAGGTTACGTTATACGTGATTTCAAAATAGCCTAATACTTAGACGGCTGTAAAATAACTGAGTGATTTGTAACTGAACTCGTGACCGTGCTTCATTGTCATGGTGTCACTTGCAACTGAAGCTGGAGAATTATCTCAAGAATTATCTGAATATATGAAAAGCAGTTCCTAGTAGAGTTTTTAATGCTTTATTACATGATATTAGTTTGATTCTGCCCTCTTGTATATTTGACCTATATATTTAAGGTCAAAGACCCCGCGTTTTTACCTACAGATTAACCATTTCTGCGTCCAGCCCCTGTTCAAAATGCGCCTATCTGAAGAATTATCTGAATATAGGAAAAATAGATTACTATAGTTTATTTTATGCTCTATCAGATGATATAGTATTATTCTGCCCTCTCGCATATTTGACCTAAATATTTAAGATCGAAGACGGGCCGAATTTACGTATATACCTACTTTAGGCATTTTTCGTCCAGCCCCTGTTCAAAATGCGCCTATCTGAAGAATTATCTGAATATATGATAAATAGATTCCTATAGTTTATTTTATGCTCTATCAGATGATATAAGTATCATTCTGCCCTCTCGCATATGTGATTACCCTGTTAATAAACACAATAATCGAGATTGACGTCTTTCATGTCAGCATTGCCCACTTTAGGATCTGTGTTAAATAATAATAATTATTTTTGTAAGGTTTTTATTGTTATGTATGTGCATTTGGCGCCCATATTATGATGTTATTTTTATATTGTTGAATGTACTTTTTACAATCACAAATGTTTGAATGCTTTTCTGTTTTGTTTGCGATGAACAAAGATATTGGTTTGAATTTAAATTAAATTTAACTGTTAAATATCATTCTTTTTTTCTACGATCTTCGCTATTTGAGTAGTGAAATTTATTGACACATTTACTATCGGCAGTGACTAGCCCTACTGATCTGTAACGAGATGCATAGTGTTACGTATTTAGTACGTTACAATATGTGCAGTGCGCTTTACTTAGAAGACACGGACACTGTGGGTGTAGTGTAATGGTGTGGGTAGACCCTGATTTGTATGACGACAAAATGGCCGCCGCACCGACACATACATAAGCGTCAAAGGCTAAACCCGAAATTATTAAATGCGAGGTGTGTATATTTTTTAAAAAACAATAACAGTGTCAATTAACCTAAGTTATTAAACAAAATAAGTTTTTTTTTGAGAAAGTGTGTAATATAAGTGCTCCGTCATATCTGTCAACCGTGTGATGAGCAACCCGCTCTAAAACCCGCTCTAAAATCATTGGCTGCGGTACTAAAATTAGTTGGTTCTTAAAGGACGGGGTATGCAAAGCTCGGTGTGGGAATAACAGCCCTACACCCAGCTCTTCCGGCGCGCACGCTTGTCGCTTCCCCACCGTGCGTCTACCATCTGTAGAGCAACCCCAGGAGCCTGTAGGGTAACCAGCGGTCGTGACCCGGGTTACGACCTGCCAGGACTACGGGGCGTGATCGGGTCGCATTTCGGAAGATCAGCACACCCGCAGGTCGCGCCGTCGAGGAAGCACCGTGGCTGGACTGGTAAAGGGGCGAGACCGGCGTCGCGGTTGCCTCGGGTGTGTTCCAGGCGCCCAATGTAGACAATAAGATTGCATAAACATCGGGGGAGGCAGTCGCATAGGAGAAAACGGGGCGCATCCGACGCGATCGTTGCGCTGGTCTCGCACCCGAGGGAGTGCAGCGGCGTGGGGCGGCGGGGGGCGGCGTGACGCGTCCCAAAAGAACGGCCGCGCGACAGGCGGGCAGGGGCGGGCGACAAACCGATCAAGCGGCCGCCTATCGGCGTCGACACAAGTACCGGAGCGAAGCGGTCGTCTGCAGCCGGGACGTAAGGCCCCAACGCGAGGGGGCGGTAGTCTAAGGCCCGAATTCAGAGACGTTTTGCTCCCCTTAAGGGTGCCCTCAAGTGTGCCCTCAAGTGTGCCATCAAGCGTTAGAACTAGCGGTAGTCACTATTCGCACTTTTGGAGTTAATATTCCACTCACGAAATGAGTAACTCACGAAATGAGCGAACGAACGAAGCAGACGGCCGGCGACGTGAAGTTTGTCTGACGTTTCTGTAGAGCAAACGTCAGCTGACAGTGACACGCGTTTTATTTTGTTTTCTATTTTCGTTGTGTTGAATTTAAAATGAGTTCTAAAAAAATTACCTACACAGTAGAAGAAAGACAGCTAAGAAAAGAACTAATGTTAAATAAATACAAAGAATTCCTAGAATGCAAAAAATCTGATGTCGCCTCGCTGCAAATGAAGCGACAGAAATGGATTGAGTTCACGAATGATTTTAACGCAGCTGAAACCAATCGACCTGTGAGTACCGTGTGATTATTATATGAGTTTCATTCGACCTGTTGTATTAACTTCCTGTTTATATTTTTTTCTTGTGAAATGCTTTCAGCGTACTGTAGTACAACTTAAAAAGTGTTGGGAGAACATGAAATCCAAGCACAAGGATGATTTGTGCAGAGAGAGAAAAGAAAGGATTCATTTTATACTTGAATAGTTGATTAGTAATTGAACAGTTTTAAACGTAGGATCTTGATGTCTTAATATATATGCTGTTACTAAAAACTAGTATATGTATAGAGATTGTCAATTGTTATTTACTATATTTATTTAATGCTTCGATTGGAAAATTGTCAATGTTTTAATACCAATTATGTTTTAGAAAATGATCAAAATATGGCCAACACAGTATTTTTGAGCCATTCAGATCCATCAGCGGCTGGGTTCGAGCCTTCCCAACACTCGGAGGTTGCAATAGTTCATTCTGAGGCCATCGATCTAGCAGGTAATTCTTGATATATTATGTAAAAAGTTCAAGTGAGAATAGTGTTATCAACATTATATGTTTGAAGTTTACCTATCATCTAAAACCTAAATAACTACTCACTAGTTTAAGTTTTGAACGTAATGAAGTTTTAAAACCTAACCTAACTTTCAAAATACCTTTTGGTGTGGCGCTATTGTAAAACAATTCTACATGCTCTAACTTTGACTTTTTGATTTATAAGTATACGTATAAGGATATTTTTTTACAAGAAAAGTGGCACTGTATGTAGTTCTGATGTGAGAACCAATAATTAACTAGATTCCATAGGAAATGATTATGCATCACATCTTCAGGTGATAGTTCACAACTCACTGGGAATACAATTTCATTTAATTGTAAAACATAGTCTTTGATTAGTGTCTGTTTCCATACAAACGCTTGTTACTTATACTAGGTCGCCGCAGTCGCTCGCATTTTGCTTCGCTGCAGCACATATTAGAGCGAAGCGATTTACTAAAATTTTCTAAATAAAATTTAGTCTGTGACAATAACTTTTTAACGACGGGATAGATTTTGATAATTTTCTATAATGAGGTATTTGAAATCTCTTTGATACAAATGCACAAAAAAAATTCATCCGGAAATCAACAGCATAACTTTTTATGAATGCTATTTTCTCTTTATAACTACGACCATAGAGATGGTTTTTAAAAATAAAAATCTTGATAAATTATTCAAAATTAATGCTTAATTTAGAAAATTAAATCGAAATTAGAATAAATCGCTAAGAAAAAAAGTGACGTGACCTTCGAGCGAATTTTGTTTTTTTTTACTATTTTTATGCGTGAAACTTACCTAATTATTTTTTGTATTTTTATTTATTGTTAAAAACGATTTATTATTGTTAAATTGTATTAAATTAATATCAAATTAAATAATTTAAAATAAAATTCGATTAATTATTTTCGAATAAAAAATTTTCCAAAAAGCGCGTGACTTTTTTATAATGGATATTCCCATAGACAATTTTCTTTTGACCCCAAAAATTTTATTTTTGACAATATTTAAAATCAAGCTCCGTCACGACCTTCACTTTTTCATGTAGATTCTCTTAAAATCAAAAATTTTTCAAATCGGTCAAGGAATGACCAAGTTAGCCCGTGACAAAGTTCTAATTGGAGTCTCCTTATGAGAGCTTCGCTCTAATAAATAGGTAAAATGTGTCTTTATGTATTGTTAGACACATTATTTCTATTCAAATTTATTAAAAAACAGCAGCACTAAAGAATAATATTCATTCAATCCGCAGCGTAAAGGAGAAAAAAGAATTCAATCATTTATCTGTATTGTTGGCCAACCGGTCGACTAAAATATTATTTCCTGTTATAAAATATTTAAAATATTATCCGTGTGTTTTACTTTTTCAGATATTTTACCATATAATGATTACGTTGAAGGAATCGACCCATCGGTACTGTCTCCAAGTTGTAAGAACTATTAAATCTATGAGAATCCCGCCCCGGCAGCAAGAGGTAAACCATAAAAAAACACATAAAAGCATTTTACTATTCGTTTATTAAACAGATTTATTCCTAATATTTAGTTTAAAATTTCTTGATTTTATTAAACCCATTTCTTTATATTACTTTAACTAGCTATCGGACAAAAGTTTGTCGGACAGAGGTGTGAAAATTGTTGTAATCTAGGACATTGTAAACACTCAGAAAAAACACAACTGCACCGGGAATCTCGAATCTCATGGCTATCTATGACCTGGGTGCAATATATTAACTTCGCTTAATTTAAATTATAGTGTAACACTCGATACTTAATATTTGAAACAAATGTGTTTTTTTTTATAAGAGTAAAGTCACAATACATATATTGTGCCATATAAGTCAAGCCTGCTACTAAAGTATTATAATTTTTAAAAAAATAAAGACAATGTATTTTTAAACGTTGACAGCTAAACTCAGCATTTATTCTCAAAAAACAAATACAGCGAATGAGACGAAACGACAGACTGTATGTGGATTGTTGAACCCGTAAAGGAAGCTTCACTAACAAAATGCAAATGTATACATTCAAGTAACTATAATATAATTATTATAACGGTAGTTTACTTATTTACAGGTCAACGCAAACGGCTCTATAGTAGGGCCGATGCAATAGAAAAAGAGGCGGAATTAAGAATAGACAGAACAAAAAAATTAATGGAGCAAGACGTTGAAATTCACCGCATGATGATCCTAGTAGGTCCGGAAACATTTCTCTCAGGCAAATACTGCTGCAGCGTTTCATCTCAAACACGATTATTGCATAATAAATAGAAATTACATACAGTGATTTTAAAAATATTTATAATAAACTTTTTAAAGAATAACTGCTTTTCATTTAATAACCTAACCAGAGAGAGTAGAATTGGAGACTATGGGGTGATCTTTGTTATTCTGATAAGTTGGAGTTTGGAAAGTTAACTTTTAGAAACCTTTATTTTAGTAATTAGGAATTTATTTTAAAATTTACAAAATGTCTACCCAATATTGATTGATTTGACATATCGAACATAACTTCATAAATATGAATTTACTATGAATTTACATAAATAGTATTAGAAAAAAAGCAAAATTGCCACCTACTGTGCAATAAACATTCAAATTGCAAGGCAATAATTGTATATTTTTTTGGGTGAAGCATAATAATTTTAAACTATTTTATAATCGGCATCAAAAATCAAATTTATTCCCCATTAAAAAATCAAAACTTTTGCTACTTTTTCTTTAAAAATAATAAAATAAATTGAGATTGTCAACGTTATCACATTAACCTTTGGTTGGGTTTAGATTATTAAAACAACTGGATATATTTATCAAATTTATTTTCTTTTCTTATGGCCTCAATTTTTATATATTACCGGATGAAATAAAGATTATAATGAGTACATGAGTATTCATAATATTATGTTTAGGATTATCAAGTATCTCAATCCTGATGTTTCGAAGATGACCTCACATTGAATTTTCAGAGAGGAGTTCATCGATATCGTTAGAACTGGTTTGAAATTAAAGCTTGAAAATGTAAAATTTATTAGAATTAGCGCTCTAAATTGATAGCTATAACTAATTAGCGCTCACCACACTGCAACTAAAAATCGAACCTAAAATTGTAATGCATTTAAAATTATTGAACTGTGAGCTGTGCGTTTTGAACCGTTAACGTTAAACGAGTTGTACAGTGTTGAATGACTGAATAGTTTTAAATGCCCCTGTTAAAATTAATTGAGCTGAATGCAGTGAGCCGTTGGCGTTACAGCCATAAGCTTGCTCAGGGGCTGCGGGCAACCCTTTTTTATGCAAACTGATCATTAAAAATAGCTCTTGTTTCATCATCATAGTCAATGTCAATTTATATAGCTAGGCATTAACTATACCAAGAGTAGTTTAGTACTACTAGTTTAATTCTGTATACCCTTACAGAGAAAAAATAATAATTTATATATGAATTTAAAAATATAAAACAGGAAGCCAAATAACAAATAAATGTGACCCCAAAAATAATAAATTTATACATCTTAAAGTAAACTATTCACTAGCAAATAACGAGTAAGCACAATTATATTCTTTGAAATTCGATATAAATTAAAAAAAAATGCTTTTTTAATTTCATTATGGTGTTAAAATACATATATGTGTGTCCATGCGATAAATTACATTAAATTAAATATTGAGTTTTCAAATTTCAACAATTTCAAACAATAAAACTTTCTGTCAGTAAAAAGTTGAGGTGTCATTAGTTTTAAAAATAAAAGCCCAATTCCTTAAATAAAAAATAATTAATGAAAAATCAACTCATTGATTATCTTCAAAGAACACTGATTTCCTCTAAGAGCGTTTGAGAGAATAGTATTCCGGTCAGAGACTAGAGGTCTATTTTTTTTTTTATCGTAAAATAGTATTTTAAAGTTTATCTTCTTTATCTGACAAAATCATGCGCTTTCTGAACAGCATAGCCTTAAAGACTGATCCTAAATAGATAACAGAGCGACAGATCAAAAAAGTGACATGCATTATGGGGAGCTTTCACCCAATTTTGGAAGGTTGTATACTAACAGAAAGCCTGTATGTAATAAAAACAAACAAGAGAAATATCTCAAAAATTCAGTTCTTTACAAAGATTAAACGGTACGGTTCTTAATTCACGCTTTACCTACGTAGCTTTTAGTACATAAATTAAATGCAATATGTATTTACACAAAGTTTAGCCAATATGCTTATTTTATTTTTCTAATTAAATCTTCGCTTGGCCTCAGATATAACATAAAATTATGGATGCCATTCAAAATGCTATCCCAACCCGAGGCAGTCAGGGTTGAATACCTAGTTTCATGTCCAAAAAATATAATTCATAGATTTCTTTCTTTAATATTTTTTTTTTTTAATGAGAAAACATACACAATGAAACATTAATTAAAGCACATCAATTAAACATTTACAAAAAGTACCTATAAGTATACAAAATATATTAATAAAATTTATTTATAATTTAGATTAATTTTTATTTTTAAAGTACAAAACAGAGATGAAAAAACATTCTATTAATATAATCTAGATGGCCAATAGGCGAAGTAGATGGCAATGGATTTTATAATATAAGCAAAAGATATGCCAGCCGGTGATGTATTGTATATATATGCAGATAATAAGTATAATTAGTCATCCTTAAAGCCAATATATATTTCTTCAGTTTTGCTTTCAAGAAAGCCGGAAATGCACGCACCCAAAGTCAGAAGCAATTTAAATAGCTGTCAACAGAACTATGATGACAAGATGATGTTGAAACAAATTTAAACGGAAGTAAAAAGTAATGCACAGACTTTATTACGACGGATGGAGAAAGAGAACAGTCGAAGCCGCAAGGCCTTTCATGGGTTGTAATCACTGAAAAAAGGATTATGAATGCTGTAACAGATGCTTCATTGTAATTAAGTAAAATAAACAATGGGGCGAGCTCAATTGTTTGTAAATTCATATTTAACTTAACATAACTTCATAACTCAATAAATTCATTAATGTCATGATTAGGAGTTGTAACAAAATAAGTAACAAACAACTTTTAAAACAATGATAATGTTCCTCTCTTTACGATAACTTAAAAACACAAAAGTGGAAAGAGAAGTAATAAAGCGACTGTGACTGTGAGGGCATATACTTACAATAAGTAATTTATGCGGTTACTTATCTGAAATTTGTAACGGGCACTTCCAACGGATTGCCTGCGGTTGTCACTTCAGCGCAGTAAGTAATACAAATAAAAAGTGTCTTTCTGCGAAGAGATCCTCCGTGTGGATGCAAGGGCTCGAGAGTCTTGCACCACACCTGTAGCGCTCATCTCTAATCCCATGTTTGTGGTTGTCAATCCAACGCAATACAAATAAAAACTAAAAATGTCTTTCTATGAAGGGATTCCTCCATGTGGATGCAAGGGCTCGAGCGCCTTGCACCGTAACTGTATCGGGCACTTCCAACGCATTGCCTGTGGTTGTCACTTCATCATCGTGATAATTAATATTATTAAAAATGGCAATATTATGTAATACAGCACATGCAGTAATTATGTGGCTAGCTGCTGATGGCTTATAGTTTAATTTTTTTTGTAAACACCTAAATCTGCCTTTTAGTAAGCCATTTAGGCGTTCTATAGAATTTCTAGTGCTTTTGTGTGCTTTGTTATATTTCTCCTGGCGTGGTCCTATTGGATTTAAGATTGGTGTAAATAAATAGAATGATTGAGAGTATCCATTATCACCAAGTATAATGCCTGTGATATCTCTTCGATCAAATTTTTCTTTTATCGCACTGTTGTTAAAAATTCTGCTGTCGTGCATGGATCCCGGAAATCTTGCTATTATATCTAATATTTCTAGTTGAGGGCCACCAACTATCTGTAAAATAAATAAGTAAGAATATATAAAAAAAAACTGCCTTCAATACTACAATCAAGTCTTTGTAATTATTTAACTTCAATTTGATGTTACGTATTGGATCTTACTTTTTTAATATGATTCGGAAAACAAAGTGTGGAAATAATAATGACTTATTGTAATTTACCTGGACATTTATGGACATCCAACCTTTTCTATTTCTGAATACTTCAGCCAAGTCGCCATTAGGATTTGAAATATGGATGTGGGTACAATCAATCGTACCTACAACACCTGGAAATTTTGCCATATTATAAAACAGCTGCTTATTTGTTGTGAGGTTATTTCCTTCCATAGGAAATTTGATGAATTCCTTCAAACACAATGATAAATCAAAGCTCACATCTTTGATTGCCCTGCCTATTGTAGTTTGGCTTAACTTCAGAGAATCTCCAAGGACGGTCTAAAAAATATTTATTGTATATAAATTTTATTTAAGCAGGTCATTTTATCATTAAATGGTGTTAAATAATTCAGTAGATAAGTACTTACTTGATAGCTCCCAGAAGCATAAAATCGCAAAGCGCAAAGTAATTTTAACAACGGCGATATAGGCAAGCCTCTTGTACTTGGCAGAGAAGGCTTTATTTTGGGTAATAACGTTTGAAAAACAAGTGTTTTCGGAAAACGAAACCTTCTTAAAAATTCATTGTCGCTATAATACGCCATTACTCTTTCTTCTTGCCCTCGAAACATAATTCTAGGTACTAAATATCGTTCGTGGTTGTTAACGTAATCAATATAATCTAAAAAGTCACGTTCTATTAATATATCCATATTTTTTAGTATCAAAACAGAAACAAAATCACACTCGACCAACGCGGCAACAGTTCAGCTGTCAAAATGCTAAGCAAATCCTTAAGGGAACAGGGGGGCACACTTGAGTGCATCTTTACAAAGGAATATTTTTTTAATCCTTTAAAATAATCTTTATATTTAAAGATAATAGTTTTATGAATACCGGCCTTGAACAATGCTCTATGAAATAATGAAAACCCTATTGAAATCAATCGATACCTGATATTAGCCAAAGCATAATACTATGTTAATACTATGTTCAAACTGCTTTTTAGGTTTATCACATTCTACAAAGGATTGAAGAACTAATTAAATTAACTTAATTCTTAAAGTTTAAAGGGTGTTTTTATTGTCGAAACATAAAGAGTTTCATTGTATTGTATGTATGTAACTTGCATTGTATGTGCTCATTTGATTAAAATAAATTACTTTTTAAAACATACTTTGTAATAAAATTTATATTAATATTTAAAACTTTGTGATCTTATTTTTAATCAATGATTCTTTCTTTTAATGTAAAATTTAATATTGCTGCATTACATTGTATTCTAATTTTTTATTGTATTTTAGGTATTTATTGTAAAGACATTCCTATACATTTATACATGTGATGGAAATAAAGATTCTCATCTTATCTTATCTAACTAGACGAATCTGTACTACCTTATCTGCGTGTATCTATAATATGTTACTAGTTTATATATGTACCTATACCTTTGCTAATGCTTTTTCACATGTTTTAACCGCTGTACTGTTTTCAATTGCATATGTCATTCCTATACAATTTATGTTTGTTTTTGGAAATAAATTATCTTATCATACACATACTAAGGATCTATTATATTCTATCATGGCCATTGACAACATTCTCATTTTAGTATTATTATTAAAAAAATAAATGCATATAAGCTAAAACTATTATTGTTTTTAATCATGATTTGTGCAATGTTTTTAAACTATACAAGAAGTTATGTTCGATATGTCAAATCAATCAATATTGGGTAGACATTTTGTAAATTTTAAAATAAATTCTTAATTACTAAAATAAAGGCTTCTAAAAGTTAAAGTTAACTTTCCAAACTCCAACTTATCAGAATAACAAAGATCACCACATAGTCTCCAATTCTACTCTCTCTGGTTGGGATATTAAATGAAAAGCAGTTATTCTTTAAAAAGTTTATTATAAATATTTTTATGTAATTGCCGCCCAGGCCTTTCTATTTATTATGAAAAAAATAAACGCACATAATAATGCACATTTAACATAAGATTAATTAATTAATTTAACCCAACCTAACCACATTTTTTTCTTAATATTTCCAGCTCTATGGCCCTTGTCTCAGCCAAATACTTTTGCTCTGCGTCATGAGCTTCTTTCTTCCGTGCCTCGTCCGACACATAGGCTCGATGGCGCTGCACCTTTTCTTCTTCTAATATTTTTAGTTTTATTTCTTCCTGAGCTATCTTCAGGTTTTGTTGCTTCACCATCATGCGGTGAATTTCAACGTCTTGGTCCATTAATTTTTTTGTCCTGTCTATTCTTAATTCCGCCTCTTTTTCTATTGCATCGGCCCTACTATAGAGCCGTTTGCGTTGACCTGTAAATAAGTAAACGGTATGTTATAATAATTATATTATAGTTACTTGAATGTATACATTTGCATTTTGTTAGTGAAGCTTCTTTTATCCTGTTACTCTATCTGTGTAAAAATATAAATTAAAGAAAATTAAAACGGGTTCAACAATCCACCTACAGTCTGTCGTTCCGTCTCATTCGCTGTATTTGTTTTTTGAGAATAAATGCTGAGTTTAGCTGTCAACGTTTAAAAATACATTGTCTTTATTTTTTTTGAAATTATAATACTTTAGTAGCAGGCTTGACTTATAAGGCACAATATATGTATTGTGACTTTACTCTTATAAAAAAAAACACATTTGTTTCAAATATTAAGTATCGAGTGTTACACTATAATTTAAATTAAGCGAAGTTAATATATTGCACCCAGGTCATAGATAGCCATGAGATTCGAGATTCCCGGTGCAGTTGTGTTTTTTCTGAGTGTTTACAATGTCCTAGATTACAACAATTTTCACACCTCTGTCCGACAAACTTTTGTCCGATAGCTAGTTAAAGTAATATAAAGAAATGGGTTTAATAAAATCAAGAAATTTTAAACTAAATATTAGGAATAAATCTGTTTAATAAACGAATAGTAAAATGCTTTTATGTGTTTTTTTATGGTTTACCTCTTGCTGCCGGGGCGGGATTCTCATGAGGTTGAATGACCTGTGGCTGAGTGACTTGTCCTTCTAATACTGGGTCTTGTAGGTTACCTAAAACATTACAATATAAATAGAATAACATGAGCAACTATTTAGAAGCAACATTAAAAAAAAAATGCTTGTGCATATGTTTTGTATCATGTATCATGAGAAAAATACAGATAATTTGATAGTTTGAGATCATTCTTGAAATGTAACGATGGTAACCATTGCGGAGTAGGCTAAGGACCATCCAGTAGAGTAATGCCATGATAAAAAGTTTATTAAATCATGCACATATTAACAAATTTGAATAACGTATGACAAACGTCACTCGTTAACGACAAAGTGGTAACAAAATCTATACTATTTTCAAATGAATTATAATAGATTTAATAGTTCTTACAACTTGGAGACAGTACCGATGGGTTGATTCCTTCAACGTAATCATTATATGGTAAAATATCTGAAAAAGTAAAACACACGGATAATATTTTAAATATTTTATAATATTTTATAACAGGAAATAATATTTTAGTCGACCGCTTGCCAACAATACAGATAAATGATTGAATTCTTTTTTCTCCTTTACGCTGTGGATTGAATGAACATTATTCTTTAGTGCTGCTGTTTTTTAATAAATTTGAATAGAAATAATGTGTCTAACAATACATAAAGACACATTTTACCTATTTATATAAGTAACAAGCGTTTGTATGGAAACAGACACTAATCAAAGACTATGTTTTACAATTAAATGAAATTGTATTCCCAGTGAGTTGTGAACTTTCACCTGAAGATGTGATGCATAATCATTTCCAAAAAGTAGCTTTATAAACAAAATGTAAGATATTAAAATATGTTATTCAACAAAGCAGTTAAATATTGTTTAAACAAACTCTCTTTTACAACACTACTATCGTAAAGCTTTATTAATTATTACGATTAGTATACAATGGAAGTTGAAAATCTAAAACTAGCAACTAAATTTCTGTTAAATAATTATGAACCGTAAATGAATAATGAAATTATATTGCTAATAAAAGATACAAATCATTAATTTAACTAATACTATCACGTCATATTCTTCTTTATTTGTTGTAAAAAAATATATATACCTGGTTCGTGATGTGGGTTTCTTCGGTTATGTACCCTGGCATCCACATCAAAACCAGTTGACTGGATATCTAAAAAAAAAAACAATCCTTTAGTTAAATTCCAAAATTAAAACCTATGGAATCTAGTTAATTATTGGTTCTCACATCAGAACTACATACAGTGCCACTTTTCTTGTAAAAAAATATCCTTATACGTATACTTATAAATCAAAAAGTCAAAGTTAGAGCATGTAGAATTGTTTTACAATAGCGCCACACCAAAAGGTATTTTGAAAGTTAGGTTAGGTTTTAAAACTTCATTACGTTCAAAACTTAAACTAGTGAGTAGTTATTTAGGTTTTAGATGGGAGGTAAACTTCAAACATATAATGTTGATAACACTATTCTCACTTGAACTTTTTACATAATATATCAAGAATTACCTGCTAGATCGATGGCCTCAGAATGAACTATTGCAACCTCCGAGTGTTGGGAAGGCTCGAACCCAGCCGCTGATGGATCTGAATGGCTCAAAAATACTGTGTTGGCCATATTTTGATCATTTTCTAAAACATAATTGGTATTAAAACATTGACAATTTTCCAATCGAAGCATTAAATAAATATAGTAAATAACAATCGACAATCTCTATACATATACTAGTTTTTAGTAACAGCATATATATTAAGACATCAAGATCCTACGTTTAAAACTGTTCAATTACTAATCAACTATTCAAGTATAAAATGAATCCTTTCTTTTCTCTCTCTGCACAAATCATCCTTGTGCTTGGATTTCATGTTCTCCCAACACTTTTTGAGTTGTACTACAGTACGCTGAAAGCATTTCACAAGAAAAAAATATAAACAGGAAGTTAATACAACAGGTCGAATGAAACTCATATAATAATCATACGGTACTCACAGGTCGATTGGTTTCAGCTGCGTTAAAATCATTCGCGAACTCAATCCATTTTTGTCGCTTGATTTGCAGCGAGGCGACATCAGATTTTTTGCATTCTAGGAATTCTTTGTATTTATTTAACATTAATTCTTTTATTAACTGTCTTTCTTCTACTGTGTAGGTAATTTTTTTAGAACTCATTTTAAATTCAATACAACGAAAATAGAAAACAAAATAAAACGCGTGTCACTGTCAGCTGATGCTTGCTCTACAAAAATGTCAGACAAACTTCACGTCGCCGGCCGTCTGCTAGCTAGCTTCGTTCGTTCGCTCATTTCGTGAGTCGCACGCTGATTGGCCGAAAATATTTATTCCTGCTAAGTGTTGCTAATCTCGGATCGTCATTCAGCGGCCCTTAAAATGAACTTTGAATACCAATATAATCGTAAAAACGAAAGTGACGACTCTGAATTTGGCACATTATTTCTATTCAAATTTATTAAAAAACAGCAGCACTAAAGAATAATATAATAAGAATAATAATATAAATTCCAAAAGTGCGAATAGTGACTACCCTAGTTCTAACTTGCGAAGTATACACTTGAGGGCACACTTAAGGGCACCCTTAAGGGGAGCAAAACGTCTCTGAATTCGGGCCTAACATGGCGCCCAACGTGGGGCGTAGTCTTTATTACTGAGGGCGTAGTCGTCATTATATCGGTCGTAGTCTTCATTTTTGAGGCCGTAGTCTTCATTTCCGAGAGCGTAGTCATCACTTTTTGGAAGTAGTCTTCATTTAAAAGGGCGTATTCTTTATTGTTGGCGCCTAGTCTTCATTTATAGACATAGTTTTCCTAATAGTCTATTTTTTTTTGAGTCTGACGTTGACGGACAGTCTTATTCAGTTGCATTGGTAGTTGTAGTACGTTCACAGGGTCCTTGTTAGATGGGCGTAGTCGTTTTTTTTATTTCTTTAGTAGGACCAAGTCCAACGTCGGGGACAGTCGTTGATGATTAAATCTAGAAGCTGCGTCTGTTGTAGAAACTGAGGGTTAGACGTTTATATTTTAGTCCAACGTCGGGGACAGCTGTTTACAGCTCTCCCCGACGTTGCCATTTATGGTGGCAATATTAAGCGTTTGTAAAGAGTCCAACGTCGGGGACAGCCGTAAACGGTGGTAAGATTGAGCGCTTCTAAAAAAAAGTCCAACGTCGGGTACAGCCACCAGGACCGTAAGGGCGTATCGTCGAGGCGTCTAGATTTAAACGTAGCTACCAGATTTCTACTGCTCTCGGTGTAGCATTCATTTCGTTCTTATTTCATATTATGCATGAAGAACGAGTGTGGCATAGTTGTGGGCATCGCTTTTTAGTGTTTGTTTACAAAAGTACTCTCAACCAAGCGATAAGCAGGTGAAGAGCTTGTTTGGTGGGAAAGAAAATCAGCCTGGCATAGGAAGGTTTAGATGATTAGTTGTGGCGTGTAATTTATTGTCCTAGTTGGTGTGTCGCTTGCTAATACATTTTTTTTAGGGGTTATTCTGGAGTCTTGCTAGTTTTTTTTTATTTTATTTGCTTTAGCGTCAGAGACGTGCGGGTTGTTGTAAGAAGAGGGTAAGGTTCTGGTATGTCGGATAGGTCGTTAAGGAGAGTCCAGTGGAATAAAAGGAGGGAAAATTTACTGCACGTCCGGAATACCAAAGATTCAGAAGACACTGACATGGAGCTAGGAGAAGGGACCAGATCCCAGAAGGAAGAGAAAGAAATTCATTCGACACCCATACAGAAGCCACATTCAGGCCAAGCAGAGATGCAGAAAGAAGGCCTAAATTTGAAAGGAGACTCAAGATTGGAAGAAACGTCATACATGAAGGTACCTGGCAAACCCAGAGGAGGTCGGAGAAGGTCAGGCGGGAAATATGAATCGGACTCTGACGAAGATGACGAGCTCAGTGGAAGGGTACAGAGGTTCAACCCGAATGTACACAGGTAGAACCTAAAGTACTATGGACGTTCCTCGGCGATGAAGTTTCTAGAGGACGTGGAGGATAGAGCACAAGCAAGAAATGTAAAACTGGACACGATCGTTCACTGCTTTACGGAACTATTGGAAGGAACCAGTCTAAAGTGGTTTCGAACTGTGAGGGACTCCGTGACCTGAGGGAACTGACACCTGAGGGAACTCCTCATCCACAAATACGAGCCACTCAATTATCAGGCCAGGTTGGAGGCCGACTTCTATAGGTATTTAAATCCTAGAATTTGATTGTGATCTAGTAGAAATAATTAGAAATAAAAGAATAAAAAAAATAAACATATTTAATGTTTAAATAAGTACATTTTTAAATAAAATAGTTTTTTAAATTTGCTGCTTTTAAGTAATCTGGTTGTGGATGTTTTTTTGCTGTTTTCAAAGAAATCTTCTGGCAGACGAAGTTGTTTACCGTAAGCCATCTGTGCTGGATTTGTATTGTTATCACCACGGAGTTCTGCAGGCAATCCGTACTTTACTGTGGGTAGGTCATTTGACCAGTTTTCTGTGGATCCTCTTGCAATCGAGCTGCATTTATGACTGAAGACGTTCAACCTTGCTATTGGAGCATGATCTGTAGCTGTTTGTTCGCGTACTATCGTACACCTCGTGATATTTGAGTGTTGGTGACATTCGGAAACTCCGAAGAATGTCTGCGAACGAAGTGTCCGCCCTGACAGTCTTGACTTTTTATACCAATTCTTTGTTAGGTACTGAGGCTAGGTTCGTGATGTGGTTTCTTTTGACTGGTCTGTGAAGTCATCTGGTTGTTGAGTTTTTTTGCTTTTTTCAAAGAAATCTTCTGGCAGACGAAGTTGTTTACCGTAAGTCATCTGTGCTGGATTTGCATTGTTATCACCACGGAGTTCTGCAGGCAATCCGTACTTTACTGTGGGTAGTTCATTTGACCAGTTTTCTGTGGATCCTCTTGCAATCGAGCTGCTTTTATGACTGTGAAGACGTTCAACCTTGCTATTGGAGCATGATCTGTAGCTGTTTGTTCGCGTACTAGCGTACACCTCGTGATATTTGAGTACTGCGGGCTTGGTGACATTCGGAAACTCCGAAGGATGTCTGCGAACGAAGTGTCCGCCCTGACAGTCTTGACTTTTTATACCAATTCTCTTTTAGGTACTGAGGCTAGGTTCGTGATGTGGTTTCTTTTGACTGGTCTGTGAAGTCATCTGGTTGTTGAGTTTTTTTGTTTTTTTCAAAGAGATCTTCTGGCAGACGAAGTTGTTTACCGTAAGTCATCTGTGCTGGATTTGCATTGTTATCACCACGGAGTTCTGCAGGCAATACGTACTTTACTGTGGGTAGTTCATTTGACCAGTTTTCTGTGGATCCTCTTGCAATCGAGCTGCTTTTATGACTGTGAAGACGTTCAACCTTGCTATTGGAGCATGATCTGTAGCTGTTTGTTCGCGTACTATCGTACACCTCGTGATATTTGAGTGTTGGTGACATTCGGAAACTCCGAAGAATGTCTGCGAACGAAGTGTCCGCCTTGACAGTCTTGACTTTTTATACCAATTCTTTGTTAGGTACTGAGGCTAGGTTCGTGATGTGGTTTCTTTTGACTGGTCTGTGAAGTCATCTGGTTGTTGAGTTTTTTTGCTTTTTTCAAAGAAATCTTCTGGCAGACGAAGTTGTTTACCGTAAGTCATCTGTGCTGGATTTGCATTGTTATCACCACGGAGTTCTGCAGGCAATCCGTACTTTACTGTGGGTAGTTCATTTGACCAGTTTTCTGTGGATCCTCTTGCAATCGAGCTGCTTTTATGACTGTGAAGACGTTCAACCTTGCTATTGGAGCATGATCTGTAGCTGTTTGTTCGCGTACTAGCGTACACCTCGTGATATTTGAGTACTGCGGGCTTGGTGACATTCGGAAACTCAGAAGGATGTCTGCGAACGAAGTGTCCGCCCTGACAGTCTTGACTTTTTATACCAATTCTTTGTTAGGTACTGAGGCTAGGTTCGTGATGTGGTTTCTTTTGACTGGTCTGTGAAGTCATCTGGTTGTTGAGTTTTTTTGCTTTTTTCAAAGAAATCTTCTGGCAGACGAAGTTGTTTACCGTAAGTCATCTGTGCTGGATTTGCATTGTTATCACCACGGAGTTCTGCAGGCAATCCGTACTTTACTGTGGGTAGTTCATTTGACCAGTTTTCTGTGGATCCTCTTGCAATCGAGCTGCTTTTATGACTGTGAAGACGTTCAACCTTGCTATTGGAGCATGATCTGTAGCTGTTTGTTCGCGTACTAGCGTACACCTCGTGATATTTGAGTGCTGCGGGCTTGGTGACATTCGGAAACTCCGAAGGATGTCTGCGAACGAAGTGTCCGCCCTGACAGTCTTGACTTTTTATACCAATTCTCTTTTAGGTACTGAGGCTAGGTTCGTGATGTGGTTTCTTTTGACTGGTCTGTGAAGTCATCTGGTTGTTGAGTTTTTTTGTTTTTTTCAAAGAGATCTTCTGGCAGACGAAGTTGTTTACCGTAAGTCATCTGTGCTGGATTTGTATTGTTATCACCACGGAGTTCTGCAGGCAACCGTACTTTACTGTGGGTAGTTCATATGACCAGTTTTCTGTGGATTCTCTTGCAATCGAGCTGCTTTTATGATTGTGATGACGTTCAACCATGATATTGGAGCATTGTCTGTAGCTGTTTGTTCGCGTACTAGCGTATACCTCGTGATATTTGAGTACTGCGGACTTGGTGACATTCGGAAACTCCGAATTGTTGTGACAAATGGGCTGTCAATGACATTGTCTTCCGTTTGGCCATATCCGGCATAGTTCGACGCATGCGCGGTTGCAGTTGTCAAAGTAACTTGCCTGCACTAAATACCTACCCTCACTCTCTCTCTCTCTCGAAAACCGCCCTACTGTGTGGACGTGTGCGCCGTGCTGTGTCCTTGTGTGTGGGAAACCAGGCTTTTATTCCACAAGAAGAAGAGAGTGCACTCCTCGGGTCAAAACCTGTAAGAACACTTCGAGAGAGCCGCCAAAACTGTGTTGGCGAAGAGAAAAGAAACGGCGCGTCTGATGTCAGAGAAAAACCGTACCTGCGGAGATCGCGAGTTCGATGTCTGTAAGTTTAATTGAGTAATTTACAGCCCATTGTTTGGTCCTTACGAGCGGATGTGAGTGTGATTCTAGCGAATAAGTGATTTTTTGTGTATTTTTTCCAGAAAGTTGTGTGGAAAAATTGCGATCTTTACGGGTATGTGTGAACTGGTTTAGGAGGGTATGACTGGTTAATGTGTTATTGTGGGATCAGAGCGCAGTTTTGTGTGAGAATTCAATGAGTTTGTAATTTGATTGTGTGTTGATTAGTTGGTATATACCAACTAATCAACACACAATTACACGCTTGAAAATATTTTCAAGCGTGTAATTTTCGAAAAATAAACATTAATTTCGTAAATTCCGGTGATCAGCTGACTGTCATAGTCAGCGGCCATTTTGCTTTGTGTAGACTTGTTTGGTTAGGCTACTTTAACTGTTAACTGGCCAAGTTGTCAGTTTGTTGACTTTACACTAACAGCAACTGCCAAACCAAATTAACCTCTAATTCGCTTGTTTAATATTTTCGTAAAATGGAAGAGGTCAATAAATGCTTGAAGCAGTTTATTTTTGAACGCGAATTGGTTATAAAACGCGTACAGCGAATGCTAGACGTTTCGCAGACTGACACTTCTATGTTTAAGGCTCGTTTTTCGGACTTGGAAAAACATAATACTAAGTTTGAAGAAGTTCAAGATAAAATTGAGAGTTTGACGACAAAAGACTGGATGAGCAAGAAACGATTCGCATTGATTTCGAGAATCGGATTTACAGTGCAAAGGTTGATGAGGTATGATGAGAGTTTGAAGGGTCAATGCAAAGATTGGACATCATTTTATGACTTACCAAATAGAGCTCCTACAAAGACTTCAACCTCAACATTTGTTGCGCAAACTGTAAACAGTAATTGTTTGTTGTGTGAGGAATCTCATTATTTATCAAAGTGTTCAACATTTTTAGGTATTATTTAGGTATTGTGCAGCGTTGTGATTTTGTGAAAATGAAAAAATTGTGTTTTAATTGTCTTTCATCAAAGCATATGGTCAAGGATTGTGGCTCTAACTCAGGGGTGCTCAAACTTGAACTGCTGGTGATCTACCTCAATATTTTTAGACTACTTACAATCGACTCTGAGAGACTGCAAGTGTGTGTGATGCAGGGTTGTCGTACATACACGATACACCATACCTACCTAGGTAGGGCGTACCGTAGCATATATAGATATTAGCTTTCTGCACAATATAGGTACATTATTTTAGTCAAGGTTTGGGTTAGGTTTAGTTAGGTTCTTCTCTACAATATCAATGAAAAAACTCATAGTTATTCAAAATTGCGAGTTTATTGGTTGTTACAAAACAAAAGAGTTACATATGGTGTTAAACTTAACTAAAGAGTGGCTTTGGATGTTGAAGCGTGACACTGCATGTCCTCAGCATACTTTTCATAAGATGGTACGTAACCACTGAGTGCTAATCGCAAGCATGATGACATATGATCGTCAGTTAGTCGATTGCGATATTTTGACTTAATTATCTTCATTTCAGAAAATGCAGACTCGCACAAGTAAGTTGACCCAAAAAATGCCGTCAGTTGAAGGGCGATTTGCCTTACATTCGGATATTTATCTTCAGATATAAAACACCAGAAATTTGTATCAGATGCTGTAGCTTTGAGATGTATATCTGATATAATCTGCACCAACTCATTTTCAACAGAACATGAGTTCATATTAAACTGACTTGCTATTTCAGTAGCTCAATGTTTTTACATGAAAAAGGATAACTCATAAATGATGCTATATTTTCCAATTTACTGCAATCATAAAAACGCATTTCGAATTGTCCCAAAATATATCAAAAGTTGCAATTTACTTTTGAATGCGTTTACTGCGCTAATCATCTCAATAATAGTTTTTCCTTTACCTTGAAGCTCCAAGTTAACGGTGTTTAAGTGCATTGTGATGTCAGTCAAAAATGCCAAATCATTTAGCCATTTTTCGTTTTTCAAAATCTGAGTGTCATCACCTCTTTCGTCTGGAAAAGCTGTTATTTCGGGCAATAATTCTTGAAACCTTTCTAAGAATTTTCCGCGACTCAACCACCTGACGTCCGCGTGAAGAACTAAATCAGTGTGTTCAGCTGACTCCCTATCTTCCAACTGCAACTGAAAGAGCCGCCGTTGCAAGCTACGTGCACGGATGGAATTCACAATTTTTGTTGCAATGCCCATAATTTCCTCCGTGTTTAAAACTTTTGAACACAAAACTTGTTGATGTATAATGCAATGGAATGAAAAAAATGAAGGGAATTTCTTCATTAGCTCGACACAATGCCACAAAACCGTTTTTGTTTCAAGTCATTGCTGGTGCTCCATCGGTTGTAATGCACACTAATTTATATATTGGTAGCTCGTAGTTTTTTACAAAATTGAAGAAAACGTCATATATATCTTTGCCACGGGTCTTCCCCTTCAGAGGAATGATTGTCAAAAATTCTTCCTTAGCCAACATGTCATTGAATACCATTCGAATAAAAATACACAGCTGGGCAGTGTCTGTCATATCGGTGGATTCGTCGAACTGTAAAGAAAAGTATGTACATTCCATGATATCATGTTTTAGTTTATCTGCGATGAATGAGTCCTAACTCATGACTTCAATACGCCTTGTTACAGTCGGACGAGATAACTGAAGTTCTCTAATAGCAGACATGATTTCTGTTTTACTTTTAAAATCTCCAAATAAAGTCTCACCCGCTTCAATAAATGCTTCCTTCACCACCAATCCATCTTCGAATGGTTTCTTGTGTTTCGCCAATATATGAGATATTTTAAATGACGCGATCGTAGCAGCTTTTGATTGTTTGGCTGGTCTTGTGAACATGGATTGTTCTTTTTTCAAACAAGATATCAAATCACTTACTTTTAGTTTTCTTAATTCACTCTGTGGCGGAAAATCCTTTTCATAGTTTTTATGAACCGTTTTATGATGCCTCTCTAAGTTACCACGCTTAGGTATTGCAACTGATGCACGACAAATAACACAAATGCACTTATCCTTCACCATACAAAAGAAAAATTCTTCCTCCCAATCCTTGTTAAAATGAAACGTTTTAGATTTCTTCACTGCACTCATTTTCCACTATTTAATAATAAACTTTGTATCGACGTAGGATCGCCATCAAGTTACAATTCAGAATGACTCCAATTCCTGCAGGCGCAACATTTATATCGGCGTGAACGAAAGTCTCGAATGTTCCCGTCAAACGCGCCGCTCGAAACTAGACTGTACTTTCTCTCGTTGTTTCTAGACTAGACTACTGTGTACTGTCTATTCTAGAAACAACACGGCTTTTCTTTGAAAAGTGCCGCGCGTTCCTTTGATAAAGCCACCTTTTGCCGCAAGCAGTGTTATTTTATTACGTAATACATTTTTGTAGTTTAGTTACCTACCTACTTATTAAATTTTTTTTTCTTCTCGAGATCTACTCAAAAAGCACTCGCGATCGACCAGTCGATCGCGATCGACCGTATGAGCACCCCTGCTCTAACTATTCGTGTAAAACTTGTTATAAACGACATCATGTGTTACTTCACTACAACAGAGAGAATAAAGTGACAGCTCAACGCTCAAATACACATTCTTTTGAGAAAAAAGAAGCTGTGGTAGCGATGAGTAGTTTTTCTTCATCAAAGTCTACTGTTTTGTTAAGTATAGTTGTGATTAATGTGAAAAATGATAGTGGTGGATTACAGAGTGTTCGCGTTCTAATCGATTGTGCGTCACAATCATCTTTCATTACTGAGTCGTGTGTGCAAAGGCTGTGTTTGCCTAAGCGTAGAATGAACATCTCTCTATCAGGAGTCGGACTTTCAAGGTGTGATAAAATCAATTGTGTAGTGTCTTGTGTCATAATGCCTAGGAATTGCATTGAACCGAGCTTCATGCTGGATGCATTGGTAATCCCTAAGATTACTAATTCTGTGCCAATGTACACCAGTGGAAAAATACGGAGATCCTGGGTCACCGGCAGCTCTAAAGAGTGTACTTGGATGGCTGATAATGGGAAAAGTTAACATACCAAATGATATTATTGTGAATTAATTTGTGGTATCCATTGAAAATCCAGTTGATCAAATAATAAAATCCTTCTGGGAAATTGAGGAAATTCCTAGATCTACGTGTGCAGACCCTGATGACATAAAGTGTGAGTCATTATTTTTCAACAACTATAAGCGCAATAAGAGCGGCAGATACATTGTGAAATTGCCTTTTAAGGATCTGAGTCCTAATCTTGGAAAATCTCGTGAACAAGCTGTGAATCGATTTTATCAATTGGAGCGTCGATTAGCAAGGCAGCCATTAGTAAAAGAATCTTATGTAGAATTCTTACAGGATTATCTCTCAGCCGGTCATATGAAGTTGTTAGAAGATCCGTCGCTCAATAGTGAGAAGGCATATTTTATCCCACATCACTGTGTAAGAAAGGATTCAAGTTCAACGACTAAGCTAAGAGTTGATTTTGATGCATCCATGAAAACTAATTCTGGTTCATCGCTTAATGACGTCTTATTTGCAGGTCCTAAACTGCAACAAGACATAGTCAAAATTATTTTAAAGTTTAGGATACATCAAGTTGTGTTAGTGTCAGACCTGAAACAGATGTATAGACAGTTTCAGATTTCTCCAGAACATCAAGATTATCAAAGGATTTTATGGAGAAAAAATGTGGCAGAACCTATTCAAGAATATAAACTTGCAACGGTTACGTATGGTGTAAGCTCCGCTCCGTTTCTGGCAATTCGTACTCTTCATCAATTAGCGAGCGATGAAGGCAATAGGTATCCAAAGGCAGCGGATGTGCTTCTGCGTTCAGAAGATGAAGATGTTTATGTTGATGATGTGGTCAGTGGTTCTGCATCTGTGCAAGCTGCATTGGAGTTCCAGACCGAATTAATTGATCTTTTAAAGTTAGGTTGTTTTCAGTTACAGAAGTGGTGTAGTAACTCTCCTGAGCTCTTAAAAAATATTCCTCTCAAAGAAAGAGAAACTCTAGTGACGTTTGATGATCCAAGTCAGGAATTTATAAAAGTGCTTGGGATTATCTGGAATCCAGGCTCAGATTGTTTTTCATACCATATTCAACCTTCTAGTAATCCTGAGAGCAAACGAGCAATATTATCAGAGATTGCGCGGACGTTTGATCCTCTGGGCTGGTTAACACCAGTGACCCTATTTGCCAAGTCTATCATACAAGAGTTGTGGACTCGAGGCTTGAGTTGGGATGATGCGTTACCTGATGATATCGAAGATAGATGGGGTATTTATTCCGGCGAGTGTCGAATGCTGTCAAATATTAGCCTCAATCGTCAAATCTTTCATACTGGTGGTCGTTTTGAGTTGCACGGATTCTCCGATGCTTCTGAAATTAGATATGCGGGCGTTGTGTGCGTCAGAGAGAAAAGCTCTTGTAGTGAGTTTAATGTGCATCTACTTTTAGCAAAATCTCGTATTGCGCCATTAAAGAGAATATCCATACCTAAATTAGAGTTATGTGGCTCGTTAGTGCTGTCTCGTTTAATAAAATATGTATTAGAGGTTTTCAAAGATAAAGTGATTTTTGAAAATGTATTTGCATGGACTGAGTCTACTATTGTTTTATCATGGCTACGTTTTTCATCGCATAAGTGGAAAACTTTTGTTGCTAATCGCGTCACTGAAATTCAGGAGAATGTGTCTCCAGACTTGTGGCATCATGTGAGTTCAACTGATAATCCTGCAGATTGTGCAACGAGAGGCATCACACCAAGACAACTTGTAGAGCACAAATTATGGTGGAGCGGTCCTCAATGGTTGAAATCACCTAGTGAATTGTGGGTTTCTGAGGTTCAAGTTCCAGAATGTGAAAATAACGAATTAAACAACGCTTATGTTGAGCAAAAGGCTACAGTTCAAACTCATACATCAACTTTCAGTGTTGATTGTGATTTAATGGAAAGATTTTCTTGCTTGATTAAATTACAACGGTTAACAGCGTATTGTTTGAGGTTCATTGAAAATTGTCGTAAGACAAAGAATCAAAGAGTTCAAGGGTATTTATCTCTTAGAGAGTTAAATTGCGCACTTGAAGTGTGGATCAAGTGTGTACAGAAAAGTGAATTTGAGAAAGATATACAACTCTTGAAGCAGGGAAAATGTTGTTCTAAAAGATTGCAACGGCTTTGTCCATTTCTGGACGATCAAAAAATTCTTCGAGTTGGTGGTAGACTACGTCATAGTCAACTTGGGTTTGATAGAAATCATCCCATAATACTTCCAAAGAAGAGTACATTAACAAACCTTATTGTGGACAATATTCATGTTATGTATCTTCATCCCGGACCGCAGACGCTACAAGCGATTGTGCATCGTCGTTTCTGGATTCTGTCCTGTCGTAGCGTAGTACGACAAAGAGTTTTTAAGTGTATGAAGTGTTTTAGAGAACGCTGTGACACAGTGAGCCCTTTAATGGGTGACCTTCCAGCTATAAGAGCACAGCAAATCAGACCATTTGCAAAAGTGGGTGTAGATTATGGTGGTCCGTTCACTGTTAAATGTGGTAAGATGCGGAACACAAAAGTCTATAAAGCGTATTTGTGTCTGTTTGTGTGTTTTGCGACAAAAGCTGTACATCTCGAACTCGTAACCGATCTAACTACTGAGTCATTCTTAGCAACATTTCGGTGGTTTACGTTTCGACGAGAGTTATGTTCTGACATCTATAGTGATTGCGGTACGAACTTTATAGGTGCGAACAAGGAGCTCAAAGTACTTTTTAATTTCCAAAAGTCTAATTTTGATGCTTTTTTTTTTTTTTTGAGAAATTAAGTTGGTCGATGAGTACAAGTCTATAACCTTCCTAACTAGGTAAGAGTAACCTGTTCTAAGGAAGGTTATACATGAGGTATTACAGTGAATACAATAAACCAGCGCAAAACCCTGTGAAATATAAAAAAAATTACCCAAGGCACAAATATACACACACACACACAGACACACACACATACACACACAATAATACAATTTCAAGAATACAATTTCATGAATACAAGTGTCTCAATAACACTTAATATATGAAAAAATAAATGAATAAATGAAACAATTAAAAAATAACAAATAAATAAACAAATAAATGAAATGGATAAACGTACCAAAGATCCGAACCGAACGTACCGAACGACCGTGGAAGATTACCGTATTAGAAATTGGCGCAGGAGTTGTGTACCTAATTATAGCAAGCAAAACATTTGACGCAGGAGTCACTTAACAACACCCATTAGAAAATCAAAGTATTAGTAAAACGTTATAAAAGAGCAGGGTATTAGAAAAATGTTAGAAAAGCATTTGGCGCAGTTTTATAACGTTTTACTAATACTTTGATTTTCTAATGGGTGTTGTTAAGTGACTCCTGCGTCAAATGTTTTGCTTGCTATAATTAGGTACACAACTCCTGCGCCAATTTCTAATACGGTAATCTTCCACGGTCGTTCGGTACGTTCGGTTCGGATCTTCGGTACGTTTATCCATTTCATTTATTTGTTTATTTATTTGTTATTTTTTAATTGTTTCATTTATTCATTTATTTTTTCATATATTAAGTGTTATTGAGACACTTGTATTCATGAAATTGTATTCTTGAAATTGTATTATTGTGTGTGTGTGTGTGTGTGTATATTTGTGCCTTAGGTATTTTTTTTTATATTTCACAGGGTTTTGCGCTGGTTTATTGTATTCACTGTAATACCTCATGTATAACCTTCCTTAGAACAGGTTACTCTTACCTAGTTAGGAAGGTTATAGACTTGTACTCATCGACCAACTTAATTTCTCAAAAAAAAAAAAAATAGCATCAAAATTAGACTTTTGGAAATTAAAAAGTACTTTGAGCTCCTTGTTCGCACCTATAAAGTTCGTACCGCAATCACTATAGATGTCAGAACATAACCCTCGTCGAAACGTAAACCACCGAAATGTTGCTAAGAATGACTCAGTAGTTAGATCGGTTACGAGTTCGAGATGTACAGCTTTTGTCGCAAAACACACAAACAGACACAAATACGCTTTATAGACTTTTGTGTTCCGCATCTTACCACATTTAACAGTGAACGGACCACCATAATCTACACCCACTTTTGCAAATGGTCTGATTTGCTGTGCTCTTATAGCTGGAAGGTCACCCATTAAAGGGCTCACTGTGTCACAGCGTTCTCTAAAACACTTCATACACTTAAAAACTCTTTGTCGTACTACGCTACGACAGGACAGAATCCAGAAACGACGATGCACAATCGCTTGTAGCGTCTGCGGTCCGGGATGAAGATACATAACATGAATATTGTCCACAATAAGGTTTGTTAATGTACTCTTCTTTGGAAGTATTATGGGATGATTTCTATCAAACCCAAGTTGACTATGACGTAGTCTACCACCAACTCGAAGAATTTTTTGATCGTCCAGAAATGGACAAAGCCGTTGCAATCTTTTAGAACAACATTTTCCCTGCTTCAAGAGTTGTATATCTTTCTCAAATTCACTTTTCTGTACACACTTGATCCACACTTCAAGTGCGCAATTTAACTCTCTAAGAGATAAATACCCTTGAACTCTTTGATTCTTTGTCTTACGACAATTTTCAATGAACCTCAAACAATACGCTGTTAACCGTTGTAATTTAATCAAGCAAGAAAATCTTTCCATTAAATCACAATCAACACTGAAAGTTGATGTATGAGTTTGAACTGTAGCCTTTTGCTCAACATAAGCGTTGTTTAATTCGTTATTTTCACATTCTGGAACTTGAACCTCAGAAACCCACAATTCACTAGGTGATTTCAACCATTGAGGACCGCTCCACCATAATTTGTGCTCTACAAGTTGTCTTGGTGTGATGCCTCTCGTTGCACAATCTGCAGGATTATCAGTTGAACTCACATGATGCCACAAGTCTGGAGACACATTCTCCTGAATTTCAGTGACGCGATTAGCAACAAAAGTTTTCCACTTATGCGATGAAAAACGTAGCCATGATAAAACAATAGTAGACTCAGTCCATGCAAATACATTTTCAAAAATCACTTTATCTTTGAAAACCTCTAATACATATTTTATTAAACGAGACAGCACTAACGAGCCACATAACTCTAATTTAGGTATGGATATTCTCTTTAATGGCGCAATACGAGATTTTGCTAAAAGTAGATGCACATTAAACTCACTACAAGAGCTTTTCTCTCTGACGCACACAACGCCCGCATATCTAATTTCAGAAGCATCGGAGAATCCGTGCAACTCAAAACGACCACCAGTATGAAAGATTTGACGATTGAGGCTAATATTTGACAGCATTCGACACTCGCCGGAATAAATACCCCATCTATCTTCGATATCATCAGGTAACGCATCATCCCAACTCAAGCCTCGAGTCCACAACTCTTGTATGATAGACTTGGCAAATAGGGTCACTGGTGTTAACCAGCCCAGAGGATCAAACGTCCGCGCAATCTCTGATAATATTGCTCGTTTGCTCTCAGGATTACTAGAAGGTTGAATATGGTATGAAAAACAATCTGAGCCTGGATTCCAGATAATCCCAAGCACTTTTATAAATTCCTGACTTGGATCATCAAACGTCACTAGAGTTTCTCTTTCTTTGAGAGGAATATTTTTTAAGAGCTCAGGAGAGTTACTACACCACTTCTGTAACTGAAAACAACCTAACTTTAAAAGATCAATTAATTCGGTCTGGAACTCCAATGCAGCTTGCACAGATGCAGAACCACTGACCACATCATCAACATAAACATCTTCATCTTCTGAACGCAGAAGCACATCCGCTGCCTTTGGATACCTATTGCCTTCATCGCTCGCTAATTGATGAAGAGTACGAATTGCCAGAAACGGAGCGGAGCTTACACCATACGTAACCGTTGCAAGTTTATATTCTTGAATAGGTTCTGCCACATTTTTTCTCCATAAAATCCTTTGATAATCTTGATGTTCTGGAGAAATCTGAAACTGTCTATACATCTGTTTCAGGTCTGACACTAACACAACTTGATGTATCCTAAACTTTAAAATAATTTTGACTATATCTTGTTGCAGTTTAGGACCTGCAAATAAGACGTCATTAAGCGATGAACCAGAATTAGTTTTCATGGATGCATCAAAATCAACTCTTAGCTTAGTCGTTGAACTTGAATCCTTTCTTACACAGTGATGTGGGATAAAATATGCCTTCTCACTATTGAGCGACGGATCTTCTAACAACTTCATATGACCGGCTGAGAGATAATCCTGTAAGAATTCTACATAAGATTCTTTTACTAATGGCTGCCTTGCTAATCGACGCTCCAATTGATAAAATCGATTCACAGCTTGTTCACGAGATTTTCCAAGATTAGGACTCAGATCCTTAAAAGGCAATTTCACAATGTATCTGCCGCTCTTATTGCGCTTATAGTTGTTGAAAAATAATGACTCACACTTTATGTCATCAGGGTCTGCACACGTAGATCTAGGAATTTCCTCAATTTCCCAGAAGGATTTTATTATTTGATCAACTGGATTTTCAATGGATACCACAAATTAATTCACAATAATATCATTTGGTATGTTAACTTTTCCCATTATCAGCCATCCAAGTACACTCTTTAGAGCTGCCGGTGACCCAGGATCTCCGTATTTTTCCACTGGTGTACATTGGCACAGAATTAGTAATCTTAGGGATTACCAATGCATCCAGCATGAAGCTCGGTTCAATGCAATTCCTAGGCATTATGACACAAGACACTACACAATTGATTTTATCACACCTTGAAAGTCCGACTCCTGATAGAGAGATGTTCATTCTACGCTTAGGCAAACACAGCCTTTGCACACACGACTCAGTAATGAAAGATGATTGTGACGCACAATCGATTAGAACGCGAACACTCTGTAATCCACCACTATCATTTTTCACATTAATCACAACTATACTTAACAAAACAGTAGACTTTGATGAAGAAAAACTACTCATCGCTACCACAGCTTCTTTTTTCTCAAAAGAATGTGTATTTGAGCGTTGAGCTGTCACTTTATTCTCTCTGTTGTAGTGAAGTAACACATGATGTCGTTTATAACAAGTTTTACACGAATAGTTAGAGCAGGGGTGCTCATACGGTCGATCGCGATCGACTGGTCGATCGCGAGTGCTTTTTGAGTAGATCTCGAGAAGAAAAAAAAATTTAATAAGTAGGTAGGTAACTAAACTACAAAAATGTATTACGTAATAAAATAACACTGCTTGCGGCAAAAGGTGGCTTTATCAAAGGAACGCGCGGCACTTTTCAAAGAAAAGCCGTGTTGTTTCTAGAATAGACAGTACACAGTAGTCTAGTCTAGAAACAACGAGAGAAAGTACAGTCTAGTTTCGAGCGGCGCGTTTGACGGGAACATTCGAGACTTTCGTTCACGCCGATATAAATGTTGCGCCTGCAGGAATTGGAGTCATTCTGAATTGTAACTTGATGGCGATCCTACGTCGATACAAAGTTTATTATTAAATAGTGGAAAATGAGTGCAGTGAAGAAATCTAAAACGTTTCATTTTAACAAGGATTGGGAGGAAGAATTTTTCTTTTGTATGGTGAAGGATAAGTGCATTTGTGTTATTTGTCGTGCATCAGTTGCAATACCTAAGCGTGGTAACTTAGAGAGGCATCATAAAACGGTTCATAAAAACTATGAAAAGGATTTTCCGCCACAGAGTGAATTAAGAAAACTAAAAGTAAGTGATTTGATATCTTGTTTGAAAAAAGAACAATCCATGTTCACAAGACCAGCCAAACAATCAAAAGCTGCTACGATCGCGTCATTTAAAATATCTCATATATTGGCGAAACACAAGAAACCATTCGAAGATGGATTGGTGGTGAAGGAAGCATTTATTGAAGCGGGTGAGACTTTATTTGGAGATTTTAAAAGTAAAACAGAAATCATGTCTGCTATTAGAGAACTTCAGTTATCTCGTCCGACTGTAACAAGGCGTATTGAAGTCATGAGTTAGGACTCATTCATCGCAGATAAACTAAAACATGATATCATGGAATGTACATACTTTTCTTTACAGTTCGACGAATCCACCGATATGACAGACACTGCCCAGCTGTGTATTTTTATTCGAATGGTATTCAATGACATGTTGGCTAAGGAAGAATTTTTGACAATCATTCCTCTGAAGGGGAAGACCCGTGGCAAAGATATATATGACGTTTTCTTCAATTTTGTAAAAAACTACGAGCTACCAATATATAAATTAGTGTGCATTACAACCGATGGAGCACCAGCAATGACTTGAAACAAAAACGGTTTTGTGGCATTGTGTCGAGCTAATGAAGAAATTCCCTTCATTTTTTTCATTCCATTGCATTATACATCAACAAGTTTTGTGTTCAAAAGTTTTAAACACGGAGGAAATTATGGGCATTGCAACAAAAATTGTGAATTCCATCCGTGCACGTAGCTTGCAACGGCGGCTCTTTCAGTTGCAGTTGGAAGATAGGGAGTCAGCTGAACACACTGATTTAGTTCTTCACGCGGACGTCAGGTGGTTGAGTCGCGGAAAATTCTTAGAAAGGTTTCAAGAATTATTGCCCGAAATAACAGCTTTTCCAGACGAAAGAGGTGATGACACTCAGATTTTGAAAAACGAAAAATGGCTAAATGATTTGGCATTTTTGACTGACATCACAATGCACTTAAACACCGTTAACTTGGAGCTTCAAGGTAAAGGAAAAACTATTATTGAGATGATTAGCGCAGTAAACGCATTCAAAAGTAAATTGCAACTTTTGATATATTTTGGGACAATTCGAAATGCGTTTTTATGATTGCAGTAAATTGGAAAATATAGCATCATTTATGAGTTATCCTTTTTCATGTAAAAACATTGAGCTACTGAAATAGCAAGTCAGTTTAATATGAACTCATGTTCTGTTGAAAATGAGTTGGTGCAGATTATATCAGATATACATCTCAAAGCTACAGCATCTGATACAAATTTCTGGTGTTTTATATCTGAAGATAAATATCCGAATGTAAGGCAAATCGCCCTTCAACTGACGGCATTTTTTGGGTCAACTTACTTGTGCGAGTCTGCATTTTCTGAAATGAAGATAATTAAGTCAAAATATCGCAATCGACTAACTGACGATCATATGTCATCATGCTTGCGATTAGCACTCAGTGGTTACGTACCATCTTATGAAAAGTATGCTGAGGACATGCAGTGTCACGCTTCAACATCCAAAGCCACTCTTTAGTTAAGTTTAACACCATATGTAACTCTTTTGTTTTGTAACAACCAATAAACTCGCAATTTTGAATAACTATGAGTTTTTTCATTGATATTGTAGAGAAGAACCTAACTAAACCTAACCCAAACCTTGACTAAAATAATGTACCTATATTGTGCAGAAAGCTAATATCTATATATGCTACGGTACGCCCTACCTAGGTAGGTATGGTGTATCGTGTATGTACGACAACCCTGCATCACACACACTTGCAGTCTCTCAGAGTCGATTGTAAGTAGTCTAAAAATATTGAGGTAGATCACCAGCAGTTCAAGTTTGAGCACCCCTGAGTTAGAGCCACAATCCTTGACCATATGCTTTGATGAAAGACAATTAAAACACAATTTTTTCATTTTCACAAAATCACAACGCTGCACAATACCTAAATAATACCTAAAAATGTTGAACACTTTGATAAATAATGAGATTCCTCACACAACAAACAATTACTGTTTACAGTTTGCGCAACAAATGTTGAGGTTGAAGTCTTTGTAGGAGCTCTTTTTGGTAAGTCATAAAATGATGTCCAATCTTTGCATTGACCCTTCAAACTCTCATCATACCTCATCAACCTTTGCACTGTAAATCCGATTCTCGAAATCAATGCGAATCGTTTCTTGCTCATCCAGTCTTTTGTCGTCAAACTCTCAATTTTATCTTGAACTTCTTCAAACTTAGTATTATGTTTTTCCAAGTCCGAAAAACGAGCCTTAAACATAGAAGTGTCAGTCTGCGAAACGTCTAGCATTCGCTGTACGCGTTTTATAACCAATTCGCGTTCAAAAATAAACTGCTTCAAGCATTTATTGACCTCTTCCATTTTACGAAAATAATAAACAAGCGAATTAGAGGTTAATTTGGTTTGGCAGTTGCTGTTAGTGTAAAGTCAACAAACTGACAACTTGGCCAGTTAACAGTTAAAGTAGCCAAACCAAACAAGTCTACACAAAGCAAAATGGCCGCTGACTATGACAGTCAGCTGATCACCGGAATTTACGAAATTAATGTTTATTTTTCGAAAATTACACGCTTGAAAATATACCAACTAATCAACACACAATCAAATTACAAACTCATTGAATTCTCACACAAAACTGCGCTCTGATCCCACAATAACACATTAACCAGTCATACCCTCCTAAACCAGTTCACACATACCCGTAAAGATCGCAATTTTTCCACACAACTCTCTGGAAAAAATACACAAAAAATCACTTATTCGCTAGAATCACACTCACATCCGCTCGTAAGGACTAAACAATGGGCTGTAAATTACTCAATTAAACTTACAGACATCGAACTCGCGATCTCCGCAGGTACGCTTTTTCTCTGACATCAGACGCGCCGTTTCTTTTCTCTTCGCCAACACAGTTTTGGCGGCTCTCTCGAAGTGTTCTTACAGGTTTTGACCCGAGGAGTGCACTCTCTTCTTCTTGTGGAATAAAAGCCTGGTTTCCCACACACAAGGACACAGCACGGCGCACACGTCCACACAGTAGGGCGGTTTTCGAGAGAGAGAGAGAGTGAGGGTAGGTATTTAGTGCAGGCAAGTTACTTTGACAACTGCAACCGCGCATGCGTCGAACTATGCCAGATATGGCCAAACGGAAGACAATGTAATTGACAGCCCATTTGTCACAACAATACTAAACACCGAAGGATATCTGCGAACGAAGTGTCCGCCCTGACAGTCTTGACTTTTTATACCAATTCTCTTTTAGGTACTGAGGCTAGGTTCGTGATGTGGTTTCTTTTGACTGGTATGTGAAGTCATCTGCTTGTTGAGTTTGTTTGCTTTTTTCAAAGAAATCTTCTGGCAGACGAAGTTGTTTACCGTAAGTCATCCGTGCTGGATTTGTATTGTTATCACCACGGAGTTCTGCACGCAATCCGTACTTTACTGTGAAATCAATAAAGCAGATTGGGACAAAACATATAGTATGGATTATTTACGTCTTCGTCCTGAAGATAATGAAGCAGATCGGTTCGACGATCATGATATTTTTCTTTTTTATTTTGGAGCAATGCTTTCTGAATTTTGTAAGATTCGTGACGACTGTCTCGAAGATGATCCATATAGTGTTTTTGTTGATTTTCAACTTTTTCTTCATACTTCAATTTATTCGTATTCGTGTTCAGAGCCAACGTAATTGTTATAAAGTAGGTCGGCCCTAACGAAGTCCAAACATTCGCCAAATCTGTATTCGCTCACCTGGCCATAGGTTAAGAAGCGGATCTTCTTTACGACGAAGGAGAACCTGAAGTATACTTTGAATATTATAACTAATATATATATCTTCTTCGGGCCAACCTGCTTCACGACAATTACGTAAGCGCTGAACGTGAATACGAATAAATTGAAAATGTAAAACTATAATTTCTTCTTCATCGGGCTGATGCGATAAATTGCCTTCGCGACGAAGAAGGCGTTTAAAATGAACAATAAGTGGATCTTCTTCGGTCCACTCATCTTTATCGACTTTATGACAAAAACGTAGACGATGAAGAATGCGTTTAAAATAAAGAAAAATATGTGGATCTTCTTTGTGAAGATATGGTTGATTGGCAACACGATGAAAATTAAGACGACGAAGAATGTGTTGAAAATAAAAAAGAATAATTTGATATTCGGGATGAACTGCCTCATTTTCATTGACAAGAAGCTGATTTCTAAGAATAAAAAGTGAATCTTCTTTAACAAGAGGCTTATCTTCGGTCCAATGTTCGTCGACTTTATTACGAACCATAGCACGAAGATGAGTATAAAGAAAAAGTTGAAAATCAACAAAAACACTATATGGATCACCTTCGAGACTTCCGTCACGAATCTTACGAAATTCAGAAAGCATTATTCCAAAATAAAAAAGAAAAATGTTATCATCGTAGAACCGAAATGATTCATTGTCTTCAGGACGAAGACGTAAATAAGACATACTATATTTGTTGTCCCAATCTGCTTCACTAATTTCACGACGTAAAAGAATACGATGAACAATGCGTTGAAAATTTAGAGCAACATATGGATTTTCTTTGGTTATGCAACTATGATGTGAATGAAGTTGATCAATAATTGTTTCAAAGAGAATCTTTACATTTTCTTTGTGATAAGAAACTTTATTTTCTTCATGAAGATGTTTTTTAACAACAGGCTGATCGCCATTTTCAAGAAGAAGAATTGGATTTTCTTTAACAAAATTGTTTTCTTGATTGTGAACGACAGCTGGATATTCATCATTTGCATCAAGGATAACTGGATATTCTGCACGGCCTGGCAACATAGGGTCCCGAACCCTAAAGCAAAGTACATTTATATTACTTTAGGTGAAAAATATGGGGTCTCACAGAGACAACGGCGCACAGACGTCCGAATTTAGTTTATACGGGGCCAACAATAAAAAAATACACATGTTAACTTATTATGATTACATAATATGAAGCTATTTCAAATTCCTTAAAATTTTAAAACATCTGTAATAAAATGTCAAAATAACAAAATCTATTTTTCAATCAAAATCAAATTAACATGTTTAGGCATCATCTCATAAAGCCGCTTGAGATATATTCTTGTATAATTTTTGCAGTTAAATTAACATCTATTTGCAGACATATCTAACGATTATACACTTTATATACCTAATGCGACTTTGATATTACAACATTGTGAATTTTAAGAGTATTAACAATTGTATTGGACTACTAGTAAGAATTGCATTTTTATATTAAATCTTTGTTATTGTGTTTGATCCGTTTTTGTAATTTTTTAAAAGTATCATAATAGTTTTTGTTTCATTAACATTAATCTGCTTTAATTAATAAATTGGAGTCTTCGGCTATATAATATATTTAGAAGCAAATTGAAATAAAAAAATCCAATATTTTTTTTAGCGCTAAACCAAAATTATTTTAGTTTTACAAGATATGGTACCTCTCGGCGTCGGTCTGTTGGCATGCCGCAAGCGCAGGGGCAATACGCGGATCGGCTAACGAGTCGCTCTCCAACGTCGGCCTCGAGAACGCCGCAGTGTGACGACCGCACCACCTGTAATAGAATATTGTATTTATTTTATTGAAGTTTTCGACAGAGCGAGGCTATTTGGGATCGATATTTTAGGAAAAATACACATGTTAACTTATTATGATTATATAATATGAAGCTATTTCAAATTGCTTAAAATTTTAAAACATCTGTAATAAAATGTCAAAATAACAAAATCTATTTTTCAATCAAAATCAAATTAACATGTTTAGGCATCATCTCGTAAAGCCGCTTGACATATATTCTTGTATAATTTTTGCAGTTAAATTAACATCTATTTGCAGACATATCTAACGATTATACACTTTATATACCTAATGCGACTTTGATATTACAACATTGTGAATTTTAAGAGTATTAACAATTGTATTGGACTACTAGTAAGTTTTGCATTTTTATATAAAATCTTTTTTATTGTGTTTGATCCGTTTTTGTAATTTTTTAAAAGTATCATAATAGTTTTTGTTTCTTTAACATTAATCTGCTTTAATTAATAAATTGGAGTCTTCGGCTATATAATATAATTAGAAGCAAATTGAAATAAAAAAATCCAATATTTTTTTTAGCGCTAAACCAAAATTATTTTAGTTTTACAAGATATGGTACCTCTCGGCGTCGGTCTGTTGGCATGCCACAAGCGCAGGGGCAATACGCGGATCGGCTAACGAGTCGCTCTCCAACGTCGGCCTCGAGAACGCCGCAGTGTGACGACCGCACCACCTGTAATAGGATATTGTATTTATTTTATTGAAGTTTTCGACAGAGCGAGGCTATTTGGGATCGATATTTTAGAAAAAATACACATGTTAACTTATTATGATAATATAATATGAAGCTATTTCAAATTCCTTAAAATTTTAAAACATCTTTAATAAAATGTCAAAATAACAAAATCTATTTTTCAATCAAAATCAAATTAACATGTTTAGGCATCATCTCGTAAAGCCGTTCGACATATATTGTTGTATATTTTTTGCAGTTAAATTAACATCTATTTGCAGACATATCTAACGATTATACACTTTATATACCTAATGCGACTTTGATATTACAACATTGTGAATTTTAAGAGTATTAACAATTGTATTGTACTACTAGCAAGTTTTGCATTTTTATATTAAATCTTTTTTATTGTGTTTGATCCGTTTTTGTAATTTTTTAAAAGTATCATAATAGTTTTTGTTTCATTAACATTAATCTGGTTTAAATAATAAATTGGAGACTTCGGCTATATAATATAATTAGAAGCAAATTGAAATAAAAATATTCAATATTTTTTTTAGCGCTAAACCAAAATTATTTTAGTTTTACAAGATATGGTACCTCTCGGCGTCGGTCTGTTGGCATGCCACAAGCGCAGGGGCAATACGCGGATCGGCTAACGAGTCGCTCTCCAACGTCGGCCTCGAGAACGCCGCAGTGTGACGACCGCACCACCTGTAATAGGATATTGTATTTATTTTATTGAAGTTTTCGACAGAGCGAGGCTATTTGGGATCGATATTTTAGAAAAAATACACATGTTAACTTATTATGATAATATAATATGAAGCTATTTCAAATTCCTTAAAATTTTAAAACATCTGTAATAAAATGTCAAAATAACAAAATCTATTTTTCAATCAAAATCAAATTAACATGTTTAGGCATCATCTCATAAAGCTGCTTGAGATATATTCTTGTATAATTTTTCCAGTTAAATTAACATCTATTTGCAGACATATCTAAAGATTATACAATTTATATACCTAATGCGACTTTAATATTACAACATTGAGAATTTTAAGAGTATTAACAATTGTATTGGACTACTAGCAAGTTTTGCATTTTTATATAAAATCTTTGTTATTGTGTTTGATCCGTTTTTGTAATTTTTTAAAAGTATCTTAATAGTTTTTGTTTCTTTAACATTAATCTGCTTTAATTAATAAATTGGAGTCTTCGGCTATATAATATATTTAGAAGCAAATTGAAATAAAAAAATCCAATATTTTTTTTAGCGCTAAACCAAAATTATTTTAGTTTTACAAGATATGGTACCTCTCGGCGTCGGTCTGTTGGCATGCCGCAAGCGCAGGGGCAATACGCGGATCGGCTAACGAGTCGCTCTCCAACGTCGGCCTCGAGAACGCCGCAGTGTGACGACCGCACCACCTGTAATAGGATATTGTATTTATTTTATTGAAGTTTTCGACAGAGCGAGGCTATTTGGGATCGATATTTTAGAAAAAATACACATGTTAACTTATTATGATAATATAATATGAAGCTATTTCAAATTCCTTAAAATTTTAAAACATCTGTAATAAAATGTCAAAATAACAAAATCTATTTTTCAATCAAAATCAAATTAACATGTTTAGGCATCATCTCGTAAAGCCGCTTGACATATATTCTTGTATATTTTTTGCAGTTAAATTAACATCTATTTGCAGACATATCTAACGATTATACACTTTATATACCTAATGCGACTTTGATATTACAACATTGTGAATTTTAAGAGTATTAACAATTGTATTGGACTACTAGCAAGTTTTGCATTTTTATATAAAATCTTTTTTATTGTGTTTGATCCGTTTTTGTAATTTTTTAAAAGTATCTTAATAGTTTTTGTTTCTTTAACATTAATCTGCTTTAATTATTAAATTGGAGTCTTCGGCTATATAATATAATTAGAAGCAAATTGAAATAAAAAAATCCAATATTTTTTTTAGCGCTAAACCAAAATTATTTTAGTTTTACAAGATATGGTACCTCTCGGCGTCGGTCTGTTGGCATGCCACAAGCGCAGGGGCAATACGCGGATCGGCTAACGAGTCGCTCTCCAACGTCGGCCTCGAGAACGCCGCAGTGTGACGACCGCACCACCTGTAATAGGATATTGTATTTATTTTATTGAAGTTTTCGACAGAGCGAGGCTATTTGGGATCGATATTTTAGAAAAAATACACATGTTAACTTATTATGATAATATAATATGAAGCTATTTCAAATTCCTTAAAATTTTAAAACATCTGTAATAAAATGTCAAAATAACAAAATCTATTTTTCAATCAAAATCAAATTAACATGTTTAGGCATCATCTCATAAAGCTGCTTGAGATATATTCTTGTATAATTTTTCCAGTTAAATTAACATCTATTTGCAGACATATCTAAAGATTATACAATTTATATACCTAATGCGACTTTAATATTACAACATTGAGAATTTTAAGAGTATTAACAATTGTATTGGACTACTAGCAAGTTTTGCATTTTTATATAAAATCTTTGTTATTGTGTTTGATCCGTTTTTGTAATTTTTTAAAAGTATCATAATAGTTTTTGTTTCATTACCATTAATCTGCTTTAATTAATAAATTGGAGACTTCGGCTATATAATATATTTAGAAGCAAATTGAAACGAAAAAAATGTAACAACCCAACGCTTAAAAGATATAATTTTCTTTGGGTAAAGTAAACTATAAAGGGTAAAAAGTTTACTAGGCCACGTCATAGTATTGGTACTTCGAGACTAATCCTAGAAATTTTAGTGTTTTTTGTATTTGCAATCTAGGATTTAGAGCAAAAATTATTCACTTCACAAGCCGTTTTAACAAGCTATAAGCAGCTTTAAAAACGCTAAGTGTTTGCATTATATTTAAAATAATATGTTTAAAAATAATCGTGGAACATAAATTTTTTGAAAAAAAATCAAACAAACAAACAATAAATAAATAACATAACATAACATAAAGTAAAAGAAAAACAGAATATTGCCTACTGATCCTTTGTGTGTATTAATTAAGTATTGTATATAATTTAAAAATATATATTTAATTAATATTTATTAAGTTATTTATTTTGTTTATTCATACGAATACGGTATAATATATTTTTCTTGTATGTGTATATTTGACTTACTATAAATATATAACTACATAAAAATATAACTATACACAAATTAAAGTTACCACATCGCCATCTGCTAGGTTAACAAGTTAAAAGCAGTGCCATCTTCTACTTTAACAATAAACCTATTTCGTAATTTTGGGTGGTTAATTTTTCAGATTAAATCAATTGCTTTCAGTCTTTAAGAAGTACAGTCAGCGACAAAAATTTATATCGGTAAAAACATAAATGAGTGATCATATATTAATTCAGTTAAAATCGAAAAGGGCATACATTTTTGAAAACATTCAAACTTTATTTGATAATTCAAAGAACCTTAAGACAGATAAAAACCGTAAATTATTTTTAATAAATCTGAAGATTTATTCAGTTTTCGGATATAATTGATAAAATAAATATAATCAAATCAGAAAAGAACGAAAATTACGTACCAAATTACAAGAGTTTACAAGCGTTTGATGATATTTATTATCTGGTTAAAAATGCTAGATTCGAACTATTACAACAAAATGGTAGTACGGAAAATAACTCACAATCGAATAAAAAAATATATAAAAATCTTCCCAAATTAGAAATACCTAGTTTCAGTGGAGACTTAAATCAATGGAATATATTTCATGAAGCTTTTAAATCTCCGGTGCATAATAATCCTAATCTGTCAAACTTTTATTATCAAAATTAACAGGCCGCGCTCTATAATAAGAGTTTGCAGCGCCATTCAGCCGACCGGTGCAAATTATGAGTCGATTTGGACGCTGATAGTTTCGAAGTATCACGACAAGCGATTATTGGCTCAAATTGGATCAAATTTTCATTATTTGGATCAAATTTTCGACACAAAATTTCCAAATAGTTCCTCAATAAATAATTTAGATGCATTTTTACATAGGTTTGCCCCTGCAATAGCAGCCTTAAAGCAGTTAGAATTAACCGATCTCGCTCATTTCGTATTATTACATATTTCTTTAAAGAGACTTGATTTTAACACCGTTAAAGATTACGAATCTCAAAATTGCAATGTAGAAATACCTACTTATTCGCAATTGTTGGAGTTTTTGCAACAACAAATTAAAATTCTTCAGCATACTAATTCAAAACAGCCAAGAAAGCTGTCAAAGCGAGTTCGGTCGCATCTAAGAAACCGCAAGTATTTGCAACGAACACAAATGACTCTGGGCGCTTAAATAAATGTTCGCTCTGTCATTCAGATTCAGAATTTTTTCGGCATTTGGGAATCCAATATTCGTTCGGTAAAACTGCATTTAAAAGGAATAGTCGGTGAGCAATTGCTAACGTATAAGGAACTCGCAACGATCTCATACAAATAGAGATGGTTCTAAACTCTAGACCGCTTTGCGCTCTCAGCTCGGATGTTAACAAACCCACCGCCTTAACTCCTGCACACTTTTTACATGCGTTACCTCTAACAATATTACCCGCTGCTGATATCTCAACAGAACCAGTTAATCTCTTAACTCGACAATCTATGTTAGATAGAATGATTCAGTCCTTTTGGAAGCGTTGACAATCAGAATATTTGACCACGCTTCAATCTAGAGAAAAATGGAACAAGCCTTCAAATCCAATAAAACTAGGAACATTAGTCACAATAAAGGAAGATAAAATCTATACCTCTTCAATGGCAGATAGGTGTCATTGTCGAGGTTTTGCCAGGCAGTGGTGGTATCGTACGAGCTGCTGTTGTAAAAACACGCCATGGGTCGTACAAAAGACCCGTAGTTAAGCTCTGTCCACTACCAACGCCTTGTGTTAACGCAATTAATGAATTACAGGTTTTAAATACAGACGCATATCATACTATGCTGCTCTAGTGCCACGTACATCTTGGTATTTAGCAACCAATGTACTCTAAATTATGGAGTAATTCTCTGGGGCGGGTGTAAGTCCAGCGAAAACTGTTTGCGCTTTGTCAGTTAACTTACCAACAACATACTGAAAATACAGAGTTTGACAACTCTGTAATTTCATGAATGGCCGTACGGAAAACTTCATAAAATACAGGCCATTTCTGAAAACTACCATCGAATGATGGCAGCTCTAAGCGCGGTAACTTTGTAATATTGTAGGACAATTTAATAGTATAATTGCTAAATTTGTCGATAGTTATAAAAGGATAAACTTTTCATTAAAAGATTCTTATCAGGCGCGTTGCGCTGCTGCTGTCATATCCTTTCAATACAAATCGACCTATATCAAATCTATTTAAAAATATGGGTAGTTGTCCTACGAGCAAATTACTTAGATTCGAAGAAAAAGAATTTTAAAAAAATAGGTTGATAAGAAAATATCAATGTAAAAATGGGCGTATTGTCAAAGGCAGAAAAAAGATGCAAATTATGGAGAAAATAGTATGCAACCTGATATGAATGAAAGCATGTTTCAAAAAGCCAAAACTACTTTTCTCGAAAGATTGAAAAAGACGGAAGTTGAACGTAGACGCATAGAGAGAGAGACACAATTTTACAGAGTGATTGCAGTGAATGGTTAGAATTGACATTTACATTTTGGTAAACTTGTGAAAAGACGTCAAGATATAAGCTGTTCTACAATAGTTAAAAATATGTTGTTTAAACAAAATATAAGTCATGTTGCATCGATTCAACAAGGAAGGGAAAATGAAAGAATAGCTTTGCAGCAATTAGTGTTCATGAAAATCGAGAAATAAGACCATGTGGATGTTCATAGATAGCGATATTCATTTTATAGGTGCCACACCAGACGGTTTATGTGATGAAGATATGATTGTCGAGTAAAATGTCCCATAACTGCGTGTAAGTTGGGATTAGAAAGAGCAATTAAGGAAATAAAAGTGACATTTTGGAAACTAACATTTGATGGAAGATTTGAAATTAATAAAAAACATGACTGGTATTTTCAAATGCAGGGCCAACTTCATGTTACAAGAAAACAACAATGTAATACTTACATATAATCCCTGATAGGTTTTGTTTTTGGCAAGTTCTGAAATCTTGGATTCGGCTGAAAAAATACGATAACAGATTAAAACATATTTTGTTTACAACAGAATTGAAAATTGACGCAATCTGAAATTCATACGTACATCATTTTTTTACTCTTTTTAACCCCCGACCCAAACAGAAAGGTTTAAGGTGCTGTGGCATCGCAACACCCAAACGGATGAACCGATTTTAATTATAGTATGCAAATTTATAGGAAATTGCACTCAGAAACATAACAAGCTGTTTACTTTATTGCTATTGCGTTTATAAAATTATTGGCTTTCTCAGCATTGTCGCTTGATGTTGATGGATATCACGGTTAGGAAAATTTGTTTAATTATTATTCACAAAGCATTTAATTGATGGTCGATTTTTATAATTTTTGGTTTTACCTGAGCCGTCATTGGCTGCGAGAACATATTGGCAGTCGATCTCTTCGCCCCACTTAAGAAACCTTTTAAAAAAGACATTTTAACGCAATCAACTTTTAAAAGTCACTTTTCAATAAATTATGAGAATTTATTTGCATTCAAAAACCATGGAAACGACATATTGAATTTTCTTTGCAACGAAACTATAAAGTAACGAATCAATTTACATAGCAACTATATTTTTATAGTTGCTATGTAGAGTAGTCATTGAGAACTATCCGCAACCGTATAGTAGCATAATCTCCTCCTGAACTAATGATTCTGCGACTTGATTGGATGAAGAAACTCCCTTGCATGTTTGTATTTCAAGGTGTTTCATTCTCATGTGTCTGGCAAGATTTCCCGTTGAGCCATTTGAAACTGTCAAGAACTTGCCACAATAAGAACATTTTGCTTTTGTGTGCAATATTTTGATAAAATGGTTCCAGAATCCACTGCGTACTTTTGTAACTGGTGAATTCGTTAAAGTCTTCGTTTGTTCTGGAAATAAAAAGTCTATTAAATAGTGTCATTATTGAGATGCCTTAAAACTTAATAATCATTTCATTGATTAAATTTAAACCGCTTGACATCATACCACCAGGGTCACAGTGCACTTTGCACAGCAGAGGCAAATGTACTTTGCACATGTGCTTAGGAAAAGAAACTGATGTTATTATGTTAGTAGTCTGGGAAATCATTTTAAAATATTCCGATAGAGTGAAGTATGGTATGGTATGGTATGCGAATATCTATAGATTTTTTAAAGATGAAGTCAATATTTCAAGTCGCAAAAAATATATTTGCCCATAGAAATTTCAACGGCCATATCTATTTTGTTTTTTATTCAGTTTTAGATGTCCTATAATATAACAATACTTTTATAATAAAAATAAAAAATACATACCTATCACCTAAAAAGTTTGCACATTACATGACAATGACACGAAAACTTTTTAACGGAAAACTATTTTTTTAATTTATTACCCTTACGAAACTAACTTGCTAACTTTACGTAACTATTATTCCCTAATCACCCCTGAGAAATTCCCTATTATATGAAATCATATATCCATTTAATATTATCATCTAGGTACGTAAGATGATAGCCTCGACAGGGCAACCCCTACACACTAGGCGACTAAGGCGGCACTAGGGTGGCTAAAATCACATATCTAAAAATATTAATAGTTTAGTTGGTCTAAGCACTGAATGCAGGATAGTACAACACAACTGCAGGTAAGTACCTAAGCTAACTTTGATCAAATTTTTTTTTATAAAAAACCCTTTAAAAAAAGAAAATGAATTATATAAATATGCCTGGGACAAACTTTCATAGGTGTGTCACAGTAAGATTTGCAGTTGCTAAATTTAATATTATTTATTTGTCCCAATTATTATTTTTATTTCACCAAACATTCAATTTTAATTAAACATTTATATATTAATTAAGTTTCTTAAACATCAGCATTTCTCAAATAAGTCTGCAATACAAAACGTTTGACAAAAATATTACATCTATGCCGATAGATAATTTAATACGAGGGCGTTCGCGTTGGACTCCACACAACTTGAGAATTGATCAAAAACAGGCCTGTGTCAAAAACATGTTAAAAAAATACAATCGTGGTGCGTCGAAAGCTGTTTATAATATAAATTAGAAATTAACATTTTAACTGGTAGAAACATTAATAAAGTTTTTTATTTAAAATGTTGAAATCTATCTCTAGAAAAAATATAAGTTATTTCAAACCGTCAAACCAACTAAATAAATAGTAAATATTTAGACAAGCCATATTATATATTTCTGAGAATTCCCTATGACGTAGAAAATAATTTAAATTAATTCTTACGTCAAATTTGAGTTTACCTCTCTCCATATTTATCTTTCACTAACCCAATCGTCTGAAAACCATTTTTATTTCTATTTATCATTATTTCTGGTTTTAAAACAACATAATATTAAATATACGTTTCGAATGGTATGGTTGTATTCACTATTTCACTATAAGATGGTGAGCAACCCTAGCAATTAAACCTTGCCGCTTAGTGAGATTTGCTCCTAATGACCTTAACCCTGTGATTATCTCAATTGTATACTCGTATATCACTAGTTGGCTATGTTTACTGATATAGTAAGATAAAGGAAATGACAACAGATTATAAAATAAAATAACTTCTTTTTTGTTGGTATGATGGAATGAAATTTACCTGCTTTAAATCATTTAACTGTGCGATGTATTGTGCCTGTATTGTTAGAAGACGGTTTATGTACCATTGCTGGTCACGGCATCGCTGGAAAAACGTTGGTGGCCTTACTTGAAATCTGATAAAGCAGAATGATCATGATTAGTCCTTTTAGGCTAGCATTATTGATAAATGATGTAACATATCTGAAACGATGAATCCTGATTAACTCACTTGGATATTTGTGTTACGAGCTATTATTATAATAAAATGTTATTACTTTTAGAAGGACTATGGTTTTTAAGAAACCAATGAAGTAAAATTTAAATAACAATGATAGAAACAAAATTTTAATGCGTGACGAACGGCATTAATCATTTTACCTCATTGAAAACTTTCACTAATTCAGTTAAAGTTTATCAAGAATCAAGAGATCTAAAGAGACAACTCAAAGGAAGAAACTTACTAGGGTTTGACTGACAGATATTTTGCCTTTTCAGTATAATGGATAGATAAATATAAAAAGGTGCATGTTCTAAAGATTGTCATTGTGTCCTTAGAGTAATTTGTTTTAGAATCTTAGATTCCTCTAGCAGAAACTAAAAGAAAAAGAGCGAGCTAATCTATTCAGTAAGATTGCTTGAAAAAATATAAATTTGAACATTAAAGTACAACATAATTTACTAATCATTTAAAATTCATCAATAAAAAATTATTTTGTCACAATTTTTTTATGAAATGAAAACATAACTATTATTTAGTCAGGATTAACATTATGTTACTATTATCTAGTCAGAAATTTACTACCAATTTTGTATGATATTGTAATTTTATTTATTTACCGGACTGTGCTTAACAGTGCCTTTCAAACACAAGCCATAGGGATAAAAAGATATAATCTGATGATGTAATTTTTGTACCAGCGTATTTAATATTTGTATAAAAAAATAACATAACTGTGTTTAGCTAGTACATTAATCACGAGGATGGGATGATTTAAATTAAATTACCAATTTATTTTATTTTTCTGTAACATAAATCCATATTGAGTAAGCATCCAATTATTTATGCAAAGGAATCAACTTGATCTTACCTTAAAATAAGTGTATCAGTCTCTGTATTTAAGTAGCCCTCGCTGGCAAGTAAATCCAATCTAAAGAAACGATTGTACCCCCAGCATTCACCACTTCAAAGTCCGAAGCGAACTCGAGTACAATATTCTTGGTGGGATCACGAGAACCTTGGTACAAGATACAGGAAGCTTCATAAAAATATTATTTGCGGTGTGACGTTCAACAAAGGCTCCACCATGTACGAGTATGTTGTTATATTTCCTGCACTGGATCAATTTTGGTCTATTTGTTTTCAGCGAACTAAGTTGTTATTGCCTTAGGTGTGCTAAGTAATGTTGGCATACATTTTGATTAATCATAAACAGAAAATATGGCAATTTTTGTTCAGGACTGTTAGTCCTTAATATTGGCATATTTATTTCGCAACAAAGGCGAGGCAATTTTATTGATGTTTATTTTTTTAAATTGAGAGTTTATTTACTAATTTCATAGCACATACGCCTGTCACATAATATTACAATAATATTATATAAAAATGTCAAATAATATTACATAAAAACTAGATAACAATAATGTATGATGTTGGTGGTGAGTATTTTAGTCAACAATACTCAAAAATGTTGAATACAAAATAATGAGCGATAAATCTTACATATGTATTTCAATTATCAATACAAGCACAATGATCAATGTTATAACTTCATGAAGTGGACATCTTCGAAGGCAATTTACCGTTTGGGAATGCCACCGCTTGAAAATAAAATTCCATAGACTACAAAGCCGTTTCATACAAAATGTATAAGAAAATGAATTTTTTTCGTGAATTTTTCTGTTATATAAAAAATCTACGTGCCATTTTTTTAAGTTTCTAGACCCGACGGTTTATAAGTTCCATACAAAATTCAAACCCCCATTACCCCTCCTTAATGGTTGAAATTCGCAAAATGCACTGTTAGTGCGTGCCTATATTACGTCAAGAAGCTAATTGTAAAATTTGAAGTCTCTAGACCCAAATATATATTTTTTCATAAAAATGTTCACCCCCCCAGTGAATTGAGTAATGTCTGCATGAGCGTATTAAACGTCATAAAAATCAATTATTTGACACATGAATATACTCAAATGCTTGTATAATTCATTGCAATAAACTGCTATACAAAGCACGATAACTGTTATGTGAAACATGTGAGTGATGAGCGTGATGTTAATGGTCTTGATTTAAAAACAATAAAGCCAAAAAAATGCGTACAGCGGAATAAACGCAAGTTTGTTCCTATTGAACTACATACGAGGCTGTCTTTCTTGATATTCTGATATTATCAGCAACCAGCAGCTATCTGTGTATCCAAATTCTACATTTTCATAGCTTTCAATATCGGTCGTGTTAGGTGGGAAATTAATTATTGTAAAATTCATGGTTTCCGCATTCATTCATACATTTCTAAATATATCTTACACGCACAAACCTTCTATTTTTGTTTTAGACACCTGAAAATAAGGACAATGTTGCCAAGGGTATTAATAGCAAATAAAAACTTGCCTGAAGCTGGCTTACGGTTATTAAGGGCACGGTGAGTGGATAACTTACTTAGTGTTTTAAGTTTATCTATTTTTGGTACTTTAAAGAGAAATGTACAATAAATTCATATTTTCAAAATGTGTGGTTAGATAATTATTGGTTTTTTTAACTTAATTGACTCGGGGAAGACCGTTTGTCCATGGAACGGGCCATCCTAAGGGTATCCAAAAGAGATAGTTTGCGCAATGAGGTCAGCAAACCAAGATATATATGTAGATAAATCCGTAGCCAAATCATGACGTAATGTGGTAGATCAGGCGGTGAGATGGTCGGATGATATTAAAGGTATAGGCACTATTGGGACCCAAGAGCACAATTGCACAGAAAAGAAATATAGATGAATTTAAAAAAAAAATCCTGAATATCAAGATTTTTTGTAGGTTGGAGTGGAGAGGGCAGTAAAAGATTTTTTTACAGGACCATTAGTGATATATATTTGGAATTAGAAGCAAATATTCCCATATGGCAGATCTAAAAGTATATTTGCAACTCGGTTAAATTTAAAGGAGTTGGTTGTTTTCTGACATTCTGATTTGTGCGGTTAAAGTCAACTAAAACATTTGTTTGCACTATGAAAATATGTAGGCAAAAATAAAAATACTGGGATCATATTTCATGCGTAAAGATATTACTTTTACGTAAGAATTGTTGAAGAATACCTTAAACTTAATATCGTACTAAGAATATCTCATACCGATATCTGTACGTATTATAATAGATTTAACTATTTTAATTTGTTATAAATTATAAATATAAATACAATATCTCTAATTACCATTAAGTTTTTAAATACCTCCATATACAAATAATGTTTTTATTGGTCAGTTGCGCGAACTAGGATTTGTAATTATAGTAGGTAAGTAAGTATACAATATTATCTTCAAATGGATTTTGTTCCAACGGTCGTAAAAAATACAAGTGTATTTTCAAAACAATGTTTTGCACATTATCGTCAAAACGCACAGAATTTTAGAATACAGCAAATTAACAGTATTTTTTTGTATGTTAAATAGATTCATCTAACTTTATGGAAATTATAATGTTTAAAAATCTATTTTACCATACACTCATAGACAAAACACAACAAAAATTATTGTTTTGTTGTGACTTAATAATAAAATAATTTTGATTACTAAAACTAAATATATTTTTATATTCATTTGTTATAATCATTATTTGTTAGGTATACCTAGTAGTAAGTAGAAGTTTTCAAATTAAAATAACATTGTTTTAAATACTATTTTTATTTATTGGAAATGTTTTAATAAAAAATACCTGGTAATATTTATACCCATCTACCTGAAGATGATAGATGAAGGCATTAATTATGCTGATATAGTACTGTGCATAAGAAATTAGTATTTTATATTGTTATGACCGCCCTGTATATTTGTAATTTGTATTTCATTATGTTTGTATGTTTGTAATATTTATTTTTAGTGTACATAAGAAAGTATATCTATTTATTATATAGAAGGTATTATTTCATAATATTTTAGTATATTTTATAAAAATATATGTTTTGTTTTTAAGTCTATATTTATATTATTTTAGTGAGATATCCAAAAATATTGCTTAAAAATGACAAATAGGTCTACCATGGAACAGGCAGTTCGCCTAGTTAGGCTGGACTACTTAATGTATATTAATGATTTCATTTTTGTAAATAAATAAATAAATTAATAACCTAAGTAAATATGATTAACCATTGGAATAATAGAATTGGTTGCGCTTCACCCGATTGAGATACCACCTGCCTTTGAAATAATATTGTTACAATAACGTGTCGAAAAATCAAAGATATGTGGAGTGATCGTTTATGCATTCTCGGATGAGACTGTTTGTGTTAGTAAAACTTTAATACCATTAATTTTAGATACGAGTAGGTCTCAAAATTGACATATTTGCATTCATCTTTTTCAAAAAAAAAAAATACTTTAGGCTGGTGTTACTTATTGAAACATCTCAATAAATTTATTAAACGTAGTAAATTTATTATCTTTGGTCTCATTTTTACATATTCAAAGTTGCTGATAAACATTTGGCATTTGTTCAAAAGGACAGCGATACAAATATAAAAAGATTTTAAAATCTCACTGGTAGCATATCTACAGTACCTGACATAGGATCATTTTATCTCAAACACAAAAAGATTGTGTTCATCATAAGTGTTTGAAATATTTTTGCCGAATGTGTTACCTGAAATATTCAGCTGTTCACAAGTTCATGAGTACACCTATGCTATTGTGGTACTGTTGAACATGTAGGTTTTTTGAGTAATGAACGAACTGTACAACCGATCCTAGCATGTTATTGAATTTATCCAGCTCATTCCAGTTTTGTTAGAATTGAAACTGTCACACTTATTTTTACCACACTAGGGTGAATATACGTGCTTAAAATATATCTTAATATATATAAATCTCGTGTCACAATGTTTGTCCTCAATGGACGGCTGAACCACTTAACCGATTATAATAAAATTTGCACACCATGTGCAGTTCGATCCAACTTGAGAGGTAGGATAGTTTAAATCTCAAATTATAGTCGCAATTTTAATTTATTGCTAATTATTTGTCTGTTATTATTTGGCTGTCATAAAACTGACAGATGTCGATACCTTTCGACTGGGTTGAGTGAGCAAAAAATGGCGCTAATGTCTGTTATTATTTGACAGTCACAATTCGACGCAAACGTCAGAATCAAGACAGCAGAAGGTCATGCACAAGAATCTCAAGAACAGTGTAACGAACGTCTTCAAGAGAATATCATAAGAACAAGAAAATTATTATTTTCAGTCAAATGCCACCGAAAAAATCTAACCTCAACAACGCGAGCGGCAAAGGGTCACGACGCAAACGTGTTGAAAGAGCTCAGCAATTACCAGAACAAATCGAAACAAGAAATGCAGCTCAAAGAATCAGGACTGCAGAAAGTCGTGCACAAGAATCTCAAGAACGGCGTGACGAACGTCTGCAACAGAATATTACGAGAACAAGAGCGGCACGAGAACGAAACATAGCTACAGTACGAGTACTAGATCGACAAAGGCAACGGATCAGCCGCTCATTAACACGTGCATCATTCGTTCGGCTTGCCTTTGAATATGCACCAGATATTAACTACTCAGCGCATTCAAAAATTGCTATCGGTGGAATGGATATAGTATGTCAATATTGTCAGGCATTGAAATTTCGGAATGAAGCAGCCGGCATGTGCTGCGCATCAGGAAAAGTTGTGCTGTCACCTCTACCCGCTCCGCCGGAGCCTTTATTATCCCTTCTTACTGGCAATTCAGATGATTCCAAATTATTTTTGCGTAAGATACGCAAATTTAATTCTTGCTTCCAAATGACGTCATTTGGGGCAACTAAAATTTGCGATCGTGCATCCGATGGACGTAATTTTGAAACTACATTCAAAATTCAAGGCCAGGTGTACCATAAAATCGGATCACTGATGCCAATGCCTGATAACAATCCGAAATTTCTTCAAATTTATTTTATGGGCGATTGTGAAGAGCGCGTGACGACTCGGTGCCTGTATAATTTTATTGAACAAGCAGAGGAAAGAGCAATTGTGATATTATTGGAAAATTTTTTAGAAGATCACAATCAACTAATTCAATTGATCAAAAGAGTTTCGCCACGACTGCAAAATGACAATTATCAAATCGTCATAAAAGCCGACAAAGTACCATTAGGTGAACATGCTGGTAGATTCAACGCTCCAACTGTTGATGAGATTGCTGTTATCATGGTTGGTGATCCAGTTGACAAAAGATCTATAAACATTACACGGCGAGACAACACTGTCAGTACGATTTCGGATCTACACCGTTCATATGACGCACTACAATATCCATTGATATTTTGGCAAGGACAAGATGAATATCACCTTAATATCAAACAGTATGATCCAAATACCGGTAAATTTGACAATTATCTATTTACTTTCTTACTGTATGTATAGATTTTAATTTCGTATTGCATTTTATTTTTTATTTTTTTAGGTGATTACAGAAATAATAAAGTTAGCTCAATGAACTACTACGCACACCGAATAATGGTTAGACAACATCAAGACAATTATATCCTTCGATATCGTCAGCTGTTCCATCAATACATTGTTGATATGTATGCTAAGGTCGAAAGCGAACGCTTGCGATTCCTTCGATTCAACCAGGCAAAACTACGATCGGAAGAATATATTCACTTACGAGATGCTGTTGCTGGAAACATCGATGGAAATTTAAATCCCAATGACATCGGTAATGCTTTCATTTTACCTTCAAGCTACATCGGCAGTCCACGGAACATGCAGGAATACATACAAGATGCGATGACTTACGTACGTCATTACGGCCGACCGGATTTATTTATTACATTCACATGTAATCCGAATTGGGAAGAGATACAAACTTTACTATTGCCAGGACAACAAGCCATTCATCGTCATGATTTAACTGCACGTGTGTTTAAACAAAAATTGAAATCCTTAATTGATTTTATTGTTAAATATACAATTTTTGGTATCACACGTTGTTGGCTGTATACGATAGAGTGGCAAAAGCGAGGTTTGCCTCATGCCCACATTTTGGTTTGGCTTAAAGATAGAATCCGTCCTGAAGAAATCGATCAAATAATTTCAGCCGAAATTCCAGACCCATTAATTGATCAAGAATTATTTGATATTGTCACCAAACACATGATCCATGGGCCATGCGGTGTTTTCAACATGACGTCACCGTGCATGGAAAATGGAAAATATAAAAAAAACTTCCCAAAGCCGCATACGAATGACACGATCACGAATATTGATGGTTATCCAATGTATCGCCGCAGAAGTACTGAGAATGGTGGCCACACATTTACAATGCGACTGCCGAACTTTCCAAATCAAGTTGAGTTTGATAATCAGTGGGTGGTACCATACTCACCACTACTTTCAAAAACTTACAAAGCTCATATCAATGTTGAGCTTTGCAGTTCTGTTAAATCAATTAAGTATATTTGTAAATATGTAAACAAAGGCAGTGATTTGGCCATATTTGAAGTAAAAAACATAAATAAAAATGACGAAATAGCACGATACCAAATGGGCAGATACATTAGCAGCAATGAAGCTATTTGGCATATTCTCAGCTTTCCCATCCACGAAAGAGATCCTGCTGTCCAACATCTGGCAATACATCTTGAAAACGGTCAACGTGTATACTTCACTGAAGAAAATGTTCTCCAAAGAGCGTTCGAAGCTCCGAAAACGACTCTAACTGAATTTTTTACATTGTGTCAAAAACCTGATGTTTTTGGCCAATTCGCGAAGACATTGGTGTATGGTGATGTTCCACGTTATTTCACATGGAACAAATCCAGTAAAAAATGGGAGCCACGGAAACAAGGAAAACCACATCCTTCCATTACAGGCATATTCAAAGCTAAGACATTGGGGAGACTTTACACGGTACATCCAAAGCAACGTGAGTGCTTCTATTTACGTTTGTTATTGGTGAATGTTCCCGGACCAACGTCTTTTGAATTTTTACGAACAGCTAATGGTCGAGTATTCAATACATACCAGGATGCATGTCGTGAACTGCAATTGCTAGAAGACGATAACCATTGGGACTTAACGCTTGCTGATGCTGCGTTGACATCAACACCGAATAACATTCGTCAGTTGTTTGCAATTATTTTGGCGACATGTTATCCCTCGCAAGCACAAACTTTGTGGGAAAAATATAAAAATTGTATGACAGAAGACATCTTGCACCGAATTAGACAAACAAATCAATGCCAAAACACCAGATTATACACCAGAGATGTACAATGAAGCATTGGTCTTGATCGAGGATTTATGTGTTCTTATTTCAAATTTACCACTTAATCATTATGGTATGCCATCACCTAATCGTCCAGCCACCGACTTAGTCAATACCGATTTACAACGAGAAAATCAATATGACCATGGAAGTTTAGCAACAATTATCATGAACAGTGAACCATTACTGACAGCAGAACAAAAAAATATTTATGATCGGATTATGCTGGCTGTTGCTGCTGAACAAGGCGGTTTTTTTTTCTTGGATGCACCCGGTGGAACAGGTAAGACATTTTTAATATCGTTGATTCTTGCCAAAATACGGTCGCAACAAAAAATCGCATTAGCATTAGCATCGTCAGGCATTGCGGCTACTTTACTGGATGGTGGGCGAACAGCACATTCAACATTCAAGCTGCCATTGGACGTTCATAATAAACCAGATGCAATGTGTAACATCAAAAAGAATAGTGGAATAGCTGCAGTGTTGCGGAAGAGTTCTATAATAATTTGGGATGAGTGCACAATGGCACACAAATATTCACTTGAAGCATTAAACAGAACTATGCAAGATTTAAACAGCAATAATAAACTTTTCGGTGGTGCTATCTTACTTTTGTCTGGTGACTTCCGGCAGACCTTACCGGTTATACCTCGCTCTACTTTCGCGGATGAGATTAATGCATGTTTGAAACAATCATTCTTATGGCGAAGTGTTGAAACACTTCGATTGACCATAAATATGCGAGTACAATTGCAAAATGATCCATCAGCACTAATATTTTCCGAACAACTACTAGATATTGGGAACGGTAAAATAAAACTGCAACCAAATACGCAATGCATTAAACTACCAGACAATTTTTGCACTGTTGTTCAGGATAAAACTGAATTGATTCAGAGTATTTTCCCGGATATACAGAATAATTATTTGAATCATGAATGGCTTAGTCAACGGGCGATTTTGGCAGCCAAAAACGTTGATGTTGACGAAATTAACTTCCAGATACAACAGTTGTTACCAGGCGATCTGATGTCTTTTAAATCAATCGATACTGTTGTTGATGAAAATGAAAGTGTAAATTTTCCGATTGAATTTTTAAATTCATTAGATATCCCTGGAATGCCACCACATAATCTTCGATTAAAGATTGGTTCCCCTATTATTCTCCTCCGTAATTTGAATCCACCTCAATTATGTAACGGTACGCGTTTGGTCATCAAAAAGATCACCGGAAACATTCTTGAAGCAACCATTTTGGCTGGGAAGTTTAAAGGAAAAGTGGTCTTGCTGCCACGTATTCCGATGATACCATCAGATTCTACCATACCCTTCAAAAGGCTACAGTTTCCAATTCGTTTAGCTTTCGCCATGTCTATAAATAAATCTCAAGGTCAAACAATGTCCACTTGTGGTTTAGATTTGGAAAATCCATGTTTTTCTCATGGGCAACTATATGTTGCGTGTTCACGTGTTGGGAAACCGTCGAATCTATTTGTGTTAGCTAAAGACAGGTTAACCAAAAACATTGTGCACCGATTGGTGTTAAATTAAATTGAAATTGAAAGTATTTATAATTCAAAAAAAAAGATATTAATGTTTAAAAGTTTAAGACTGTCTGCCTTGCCTACCTCATTCATGAGTTTAAGCGTCACATGTTATTTACTGTATTATACTGTAATATACTTATATTTGTTATAAAATTAAATGGAAATAATAAATCTGATATATTTTTATTTTTTACCTATTGATTTCTGCTTAGTATCAAGTGTAAGAACATTTTAATTAATTGTGTTCAACGTACTTCCCCTTCAAATCAATCTCAATCCAGTGAATTTGTATACCAACATAAACATTTTCGTCTTTGTTCGTAAATAATTTCATTGTACTAAAGGGTTATAGTAGTAGAAAGTCAAATAAGGAGATCACCATATTTTTTTACAAATACCATCTGTGTGAAAAAGCATAGTGGACTCCGTGACTGATGTTCTCTTATTGTTCCTCTTAGATTGTTTACTATAATGTAATATAACAAAAACTTTAGCCACAGCAACCCGTGGCCGGGTCAGCTAGTATATATATATATATATATATTTACGTATCAAACTTTATGTTATGTATTTCAGTTTTAGTGCCACATTTAGGCTCAGCAACAACAGAAACAAAAAATAAAATGGCTATAATTGCAGCCAATAATATACTAGGATATTTGGATCATCAGCAAATGGTATCACCAGTGTAGCAAAAAAAAAGCATTACGAGGAGGTAAATAGAATTTTATCTAAGAATACTATTCTTATGTAGTAGTTTAAGTAATTAATTTTTTTAATATAGCTAGCGAAATTTATTTACATGTAATAATTATTTTGAAATTGTTATAATTTATTATAAAAATTTCAATAAACATTTTAATAAAAAACAAAAAACATAATAAATACATAGTAATGATAGTAGTTTCTTATACATGATTAAAAACGGTATGGTATAATCGGGAATCTCGCACAGCTGCTTGGCGCACCTCAAGGTAGACTAATTGATTCATTATGCTTATGACTGTTGCTATCGTGAGATTTAAACTGTGTTACTGCCCATATTATAACTTTGTATGTAATTAAAACTCTATAAGAAAATACCGTGTTACATTTTATAAAAAAATGTGTTTTTTATAAATATATGTCATAAGCATATAAAAAAAACAATGAACCTAGTCCACAAAACCACTTGATTAGAGGTTGTAGAAAGATTGTAAATATTTTTCTCAACACTCAATCACAAGGCAAGGCGTTGTTTGTGATGCGATATATAGGTAGAGCAAATTGCGATATAAATAAATAATATAACTCCTCACAATAACAATAAGGAATAATATTACAATAACTTAAAATAAAAACAATATATTATACTAAGAGTATAATGTTATACGATGTATTTGTAAACTCCTTCGGAGGCTGACAACTCGACTGGTCTAGTGAAAAAAATAATCTTTTTAAAATAATTCTGTAGTTATTTGGCAGAAGCAGATATGGTTGATTTTTGAGTTTATGGGGCATATGTGCACATATATGCATAGGCGCATATATGTTCTTTAAAATGCATATTTTTATTTGCCACAAGCAGACCACAGGCAGAGTTATAAAGCATTTAAGTTCTGCAGTGCTTTAATTTTCCATGAGCTGGGATATAAATTTAAAAATTTGAAAACAGACCTGTCTTCATTGCAATAAAAATCTGATTATCAGGTGTTTGGGCCAGGGTTTGATTGAAATAAAGATCAACTCAAGAACTCTTGGTGTAGTTTTAATGCGATGATAAACAATGACAATCAAATACAAGAAGGTTATTCTAAAATACAATATAAAATGAGTGATTTAATATTAGTTTATTATTTGGGTTTTACGTTTACAACATAGGTCATGTATTTTCTATAACAATGGGTAATATCTATTTATTTGTTTGAGTGTATATATGTGTATTATTACTATATTATATTTTTATAATAAATAAATTATTATTAAAATCATGAATTAGTTATTAACGTTACATGTATGTATTATTTTTTATATTTATAGTATATATTATTATTTAAGTATTATTATTATTTATATATTATGTATTATTGCATACAATTCAATTCAAATAATTGTAATTGTATGTTGCGCAGTCAGACGGTTATACTTATAAGAACGATGCTTCTAGGAAAGTCTACTTTAGTACGGGCATTGCCTAGGTAAGTAGTACTTTGCTTAATGTGAATTTAATATTAAGTTACTGTCAATAAATTAATAAATAAATCTAGACCACGCTGAATGTTATCTTGGGGAACTTGGTCATCCCAAGATAATTTAAGAAGCCACATTTTTTGTAAAAGAATTTTTGCTTCAATGACGCAAGGACTCAGTAAGCCAAGAGGGTCAAAAATTTGTGCTATAGTGGATAAAATTCGTTTTACTTTTAAGATTGATAGGAAAGGATAATTCATCTGAATCACTCATCCAGCCTAAACCTAAAATGTGTGCTGCTTGTTGACTGCTTAACTCTAACTTATCGTTTGAAGAATGTAAAAAATCTAAGTTTTTTAAGTTTGACTTCCACTTTTGCAGATTAAAGCAGCCCGATTCTAATATTTTAGAAACTTTTGTGCAAATATATTTCAATTGCTCCTCTGAGTCTGCACCAGTTAGGAGATCATCTACATAAAAATCATGTTTGATTATATCTGAGATGATTCTATCATTGCATTCGTTTGCTAGTTGACTTAAACATCAAACACTTAGAAATGGTGCCGAAGCTGTGCCATATGTCACCGTGTTGAGACAGAATGTTTTTAAAGGATTCGTTGGATTGTCTCGCCATTGGATCAATTGCAGATTTCTTTGTGTTTCATTGACAAGAACTTTACGATACATTTTCTCAATGTTACTAGAAACAACAAATCTGTGTTGCCTAAAACGTAATAAAATAGAAAATAAATCATCTTGTATTGTCGGTCTGACCATTTGCAAGTTATTAAAAGAAACGCCTGTGCTGGTTGGAGCCGATGCATTAAATACTACTCTCAGTTTAGTAGTCGTGCTTTGTTCTCAATGGACCCCGTGATGTGGCATATAATAATACCCAACGTTTGGAACATTGTGAACCTCAGTCATGTGACCTAAGTTCTCGTACTCTTACGAAACTTGAGTTACGAAACATGCTTGGCTGCCCGAATTCAGAAGCGCACAAACTGTGCTTTTTTTTGTTTCTGTCGAGTACGTTAATTAGGACCGTGGACAACAAGACTTGTCCCGTTGTTGTGCATGATGAAACTGTAACCTGAGTTTCATTTGAATTTGAGAATTGAGTTTTCTCTTTGGGCTTTTGCTCTAAATGGAGTAATGTATCATGTCTCCACTTACAGATTTTACAAGAGGTTGACTTACACTGCTTGCTGTTATGACCTGGTCTTAAACAATTAAAACATAATTTTAGATTTTTAACTTTGTCGATCCTAATGGAAATAGGTAATTTTAAAAATTGGTCGCACGTGTACAGTTCATGGTTACTTTTACATATTGGACCCGAGGTCTTAAATTTGTAGTCACTTGATGCTACTAAACTTCTAACTCTAGAATTTGAGGTCGATTGTTTCACGTAATCTAATTTATTCATATCTAATGTCTCTAAGACATCTGCACGATTTTTTAGAAATTGAATTAGTATATTTAGTGTTAAGGATTGTTATGATGCTTTGTATTCTTTCCATTGACGAAATGTGTTACTATCTAATTTTGTTGTAATCATATAAATTAACAAAGTATCCCACTGACTGGTTGGTTCACCTAAAATGTCTAAAGATCTTACTTATATCATTCATTACTGAATCAATATGCTTACGAATCAGAAATGATGATTCTTTTAATAAAGGTTTTATATTAAAAATGTTTTTGATGTGATAATGAACAAGCAACCGTTTATTATCGTATCTGTTACATAATAAATCCCAGGCAACTACATAATTTGCGGCAGAAAACTCCAAAGAGCGTATTACCTGAGCAGCACCTGCTTCTGAAGAAGCCCGAAGGTAGTGGAACTTTTGTACATTATTTATAGATTTATTTGAATGAATTAACGACTCAAAAATGTCTCTAAATTCTAACCATGTTTCATATGAACCACTAAACGTTAGTAGTTGAATAGTAGGTAATTTTATATTACTAGTGTAACCCTGTATTGGGGTAGAGCTAGCAACAATCGGTGTTTCAAACTTTTCATTGAGCGTCTGAAGTAATTCTTGTGCTATTGCTAATGAGCTATAATATTGACTCTCAAATTCTTCTCGATCAATCAATTGTTCGTCGAGATTTTCAATTATAGATTCAATTTTTGTTTGAATATTGTCATACTTGAAGCCGACTGTAACTTCATAACATAGCTCGTGAACCTAGTTAAATGTGCTTTGAAAGCACCGCGTTGTTTTAGTAATGAAGTGATCACTGAGTTAGGCATTTTTTGTCCGTTCGCTCCGCTATGAAATACTATCCCCGAGTTCTAAGTACCTTCGCCTGAATCTGGGTCATCAAACTCACAGCTGGATGTATGCTAATAAGCTATTAAAATTAAATTCCTAAATTACAAAACGATTTTAAACAATAATTTTAATTTGATTATAAAATAAAAGAATGAACTGTTATTCTAGATATATGACTTTAATGGTTGTACTTTAATGGTTTTTTGACAAAATACCTAACCTCTGATAACAAATTTTGTTGGATTCGTTGCATAACATATTTACTATAGGAAAGTACACTTGCCTGTGAAGATATCTCGGTGTGCTAATTAATGATTGTGTTAAACCCTTCGTTTATCAGACTAATAATCTAGTTATAAAATGAGTGCGTGCGGGACCGTGCGGCCGCTCGCTTCCTGCTGGAACTAAATGCGCACTGATTTGACACTTGCTACGAGATAAAATGGTTTATAACTCGGTATTTTCTTATAGAGTTTTAATTACATACAAAGTTATAATAAGGGCAGTAACACAATTTAAATCTCACGATAGCAACAGTCATAAGCATAATGAATCAATTAGTCTACCTTGAGGTGCGCCAAGCAGCTGTGCGAGATTCCCGATTATACCATACCGTTTTTAATCATGTATAAGAAACTACTATCCCCGTCCTTTGGCCGTCTGTCTATCCGTCCGTCTGTTGCAACTTTCAACTCGAGAAGTACAAATATGAAAGAGTTGAATTTTTGTAATTTTTGTTATTTAGATTGATGTTCTCGAAAAACCATAGCCGTTTAGATCGGATATTTAACATTAAAGTCAATATTTTGTTAGTATGAAACTGATATTAAATACTATAATTTTGCAATAATTAATAGGTAACATTTTATTTATTTATCTGTAATACATCTGTATGTGAGTATTTTATGATCTTCATAAATAAATGTTTTTAGAATTTTACAGTGTTTTTATTTTTATTATTAGATAATAGTGTTTCCCTTTCCGTTTCGGTTTATCATAAATTCGTAAGTTTCGGGTAAATCTCCGGACGTTGGCAGCACTTTTTTGGCATAGCTCATATTAGGTACCTAAAAAGTTTTCTTACTGACATGTTTCAGAAACCAAAATACATGGCACTTGTAAATAGTTCTTGTAGTATAGGTAGATGTCGCCAGCATAATGTGGTTTTTGTGGTTATGCATAATGCTACCACAAATATATACACAAAAAATATAAATAAAAAAAAGTACGTAGGTAGAAAATGTTTGGCCAAATACATGTTTTTATCGTGCTCCGCCAAGAGTTTTCAAATTGCTTGGTGTTAATCAAAATTATTAACCAAGAACTGATTGATTACAGCATTACAGGATCAAAGGAGAAAATATGCGCTTGTCTCTTAAATATAAAAATATGAAAAAATAACACTGCAATAATTCTATTAAATAAAGTAATGACATGGGTATCTATAGATCATTTTATTTATAAATCAATTTATCAGAACTTTCATAATCACATCTGGGTATAGCTTACGAGCTATGCCCAGTTAAACGTAGATATCAAAACGTATGTGTTCCGACGTCACCCCATAAATTACGTTATTTAAATTCAATATTGTATCATATTAATATTTATTTAATAAATGTTTTATTATTGTTTGATATTTATTATATTGCAATATCACCATTCTCGAATTTCCCCAGTTTTTGTTACTGGCAACCTTTTTCCATTATCACAGCTGCGGGTAAGTTTCCGTTGAAAAAGAAATGCAAGAGGGTATACCCACGCCTCTGCAATCCGTGATAACGCGTGCAAAACAACGACTTTTTCGCCGCGAACTATTCCTGCAATCCGTGACATCTCGTCACACCGAGCTCGTGAAATCAACTCAAAACCAAGGAAGCAGTGAGAAAATAGCTAAGGCAGACAAACCACAGACGGCCATCATCGCACAGCAAAGGTTGGTCTTTTGTTTTCTTGTTGATTGCTGGTAACCTTCCAATCCACCAAAACCTACAGTCCGCTTCCCCTAAACCGTACAGTATGCATTGTCAGTCAGTTTGAAACGCTTTTTGATAGCGATTCGGAAACAAATGACAGCGATTTGCAGTGCAATTTTTGCAACGATCTTTTGAATTAGCCAGACAAACAAACAAGTGGAGTTTATGGATCAACAACCATCGATCGTCGGCGGCAAACTCAATTTTCCGCTTGTCTATTATGTGCACGGCTACATAAAAATAAAAAATAAAAAAAATATTGGTGTTGGGTGCCTGCGAGGGCACATCTCTACATTTTTCGTTTGTTTATCATATGTCATAGTTTTCCATTTAATTAGTAAGTATAATATTTATTAAACCGTTAAATCAATTGTGTTATATTAGTAAGTATATAATTATGATTTTATTTTTTATTGGTGGCATCTTACATTACTTCTTATGTTACGTTTGTATTTTATTTGAGTGCCCTGAAAAAAATCTTCTCATACTACCCACTGGTTTAGCACTGTGTGACTGCCGGAAGGATCAATGCCAAATTGCCACTGAAGAAGGCAGCATTCCGCGCCGAAACGTCTGGCATTCACTCAGTAAGCCCTATCGATTTTTCAACCACAGTGGCTGCAATAAAATATGCTATTACAATAAATTAACATATTTAAATGAATACTTCTTAAAAATATACATATATAGTTTTAAGGACTTTTAAAACACCTAGTTATAAGTTTCATATGCTCTATTTTTCTAGCATCTGTATTGACAGTTAAAAAGTATATATACTCGTATTACATATATGTATGTCATTTTAGTGTTCATTATTTTTATTTTATCTATTTTTTCAAATGAGCTCAGCGCACTTACATTTGATTCGTCTATTAAATAGCTATGTCTAACTTATTGCCTAACAATGTCCAGTTAGGTATGGTTATGTTACTCATCATCTAAGAAATACTTAAAAAACAAAAATGAATAAATAAATAAAAAATAGATTTATTCGCTGCCTAGGAAAATTGTGTTTTAATTCAATAAAATGTCAGTTGCATAGTAATTGAATACCAAATTCCAAAAGTCCGTCAGACGCATCGGCTGTCCTCGTGAAAACTCGTAAAGTCACTGACAGAAGCGTCACTGAAAACCAAATTGAACTTTTCTCCATCCAGAGGGTCCGCGTATAAATATTCCTTTACACATCGAAAAGCTGCTAATATTAAAAGTGGCCACTAACCATAAAAGAAATGCACTCGCTGTCACTTTGGCAGCGACGAGCGTCGAGCGGACTAACGCGACTATGACAAAGACTGCCTAACTATGACAAAAACGTCACCATGTGGTGTTCTCTTTTTATTTAAATATTGATAAGGTTTTTCTTACTAAAGTGTAGAATTGTAAAGAAGTTATATATTCAATATTTTGTTAAGTACCGAATAAAAAAAAAAAATATTTATTATTTTTGCGCAGGTTAAAGATATTTCTTTAAAGATTCTAATAATAATAAAAAAATCGAAAATTGTATAAATATTAACAATATTTTTAAATCCGAAAATTCATGTTAGGGTATGCGTTTAAAATAACTTACGCTTTAAAGTCTAAACGTATTATTCAAACACGTATTCAATTATAGTTTATTGCGAGATGTCATATGGCCATATGTGTGATATGTTTTATCCAGCAAATTATACAACGTTAAACTGATATTCCTCGGGGCATTGCAAACTTTTGTTTTTTTTATTGGACTTTGTGGAATTTGTATGTTTTTTTTAAACCATATTTGATTTTTAGTGTATACCCACCCAATGTTGCCTATATTAATACCCGCACGAACGTTCAATAACTATAAAAAACACAGATGTTCAACTTATCTACGGTCGCAGGTGTCAAACGTTTCACCGGAGGGCCAAGGGTTAAGCCCTCTGCTGACACGGCGCGTGAATGGGGTCGTTTCGGGTGACATTTGTCGACCCACCGCCCGCTTGTTATCAACCCAACTCGCACTATCTTCGCATGAAATGTGGGGGTTGAAACATTCAAACAAATTTCACCCTCGCGCCGACATCGAATGTAAACAACGCCATCAAAAGTGATGTGATGTTTGCCTATGACACCGTCATGGAAACGCGGCTTGCGTTGTATGTAGATAGGTACTTTTAGCCTTCAGAGGAGGGTAGGTAGGTAATATGTAAAAATAAAGTTGTAACTGCCCACTTTGCCTCATTATTAGTAGGCAGAAGTGAGGGGAGTGGGGTTCTATTTGCAAAATTAACAAAAAGCGTTTGTTACCATTATTTTTTCTATCTACAGAATCGAAAAAAAACCCCTAAATTTATACCTACAGATTAAATTTGCGTACTTAAACGTATTTTTTTTTCAATAAAATAAAAAGAAATTTATGGAAGTTCAGAAAGTGCCCGATAAAAATCATTTGCAGGAGAAAAACTAAAACGAGACGCTTAGAAATACCAACGAAAGGTTAACCGCTATAATGAAATAATTGACAACGCAATTTCACCTCTGTTCACGTTAAATTTCCAAAATAAATCTCTATTTTTGTACTAAAGCAATCACGACAAAGAAGTGAGTACAAAATGGCCGCCCGGAAGAAAACAAGATGCCGCTTGTTTTAAAATAGACACGACACATCCGGCCGCGCTTCATAAACCAAAGACTGCATTGTTTATGGACGTCCTTATTTTAGCGCAGAAGCACTTGAAGCATCCAGCCGGCATTTGAGTGTTAATGCTATTAAATATTTCAAGCTTATTACAAACGAAAAGTTCCGAAAATTGTAAAAAAAAACTTTGTTGATATATTAGCAACCGTATGCAGTCGAATTATCAAAAAGTAAGATGTGCGCATGTACTAAGGCGAAGCCAAAAGAAAAATATCATTTAGGCCCTTTTTTCTATTAATTTGGTAACCTTTGGATATTTAATTATAAATATATGTCTAGATACCTTGATCTTATATCTTCAACATAGTAAAGGCTGTTTTGAAAGATTCAATTCTATTTCGGAGAAATTTAATAAATGATAAACTGTTAATATTCTTTTGTTGTAGAATTGCTCTGTTATAAAAGACCTTAGCCTTAGCCTTAGGGGAAAATAGTAATAGAATGGTAAATGAAAGGTCTACAACATAGATTTGTTTGTATTTTTAATTTCTATATTACGAAGCTGTAATTAAATAAAAACCGACAATTACTTTCTGACCGCGCAAAGAATAAAACCTGACGCCCTATAATAATAAAGTACCGATTTTTAAGGTTAATATGCTTCGCCTTATGTTGCTATCTTCTTTTTTTTTCGTTATAACAGTGAACTATGAACAATGTATGAGGACTCATTGGTTTTATGCTGAAATGTGTGCTCTGTCAGTACCTGCTGAAATTTAACTTAACTAGGAATTGTATAAAAAAAGTGTATCAAATAATAAATACAAGCTGTAATTGTGTTTTTTTAAGTATTACCAAGAATAAATTTTAAACTTCATAGATATGCAGGGAATTAAGGCAGACAACATACGCTAATAACGTATCTGTACACGTTCGCAGCTGACGTATTGGAATAAAATTAAAAAAAAAAATGTATGCGATAGAGGTATTCTCACCTCATTATAGAGGTATACGCTCAATTACGCTCAATTTTAAAAGTTTAATGAATTACGGTCGAATTTCGACCACTGGGCGACCTCTAGTTTATATTAAACATAGAAAAAGTTTTCTCCGTTAGGTTTAACTATTCGAATGTTATCAGCATTAAATCCATCAGAAAAACAGAAGCATTTAAATAGTAGATTTAAAAAAAAATGTGATTTGGCTGTCTGGAATCTTATTGTGCGTTCGACATGTTAAACCATTTCGTCAAATTACATTTTTTAACATAAAATTTTGCAGATGTTGTTACGCTGGAAACACACATGCCACCAGGTGCTTCAAAGCATCCGACAGCGCAGTGACGCTGTCAGCCGATTAAAATTAAATGGCCTGTAGGTAATAATTTCATAATTGAGCGACTATTCAGCCTACCCTCCAAATTAACGAGCGGAGGGGCGGAGGGTCCAATAAGCGCGAAAACTCATCCTCAAACCTTAAATGACTGCAGACATTACAGCAATATACCTTTTATTTATAGAATATGTTTAGCTAGAATTACTTTATTGTAGGGTGTATTTAAATTCACTGTTATCCTTAAAGACGATTGACCTACATCGAAAGCTATTAATTAAAAAATATTTATTGACATTTTTAAATCAATTTAGGAATTAGTTTGAAAGTCGAGTGTGAGCGACTCATCTGCCTACCCGCGCCGGACCGTTCAACTGACCTTGATATGGTTTGTTTGGTTTGAGACAGATCATCGCGTTTGCCGAGGGCGCGACGTAGGATTTCCAATCATTCCTTAGATTTTAATTAAGTTTTAAAGGTATTTATTATTATTATTAAATGTTATTTGGTAAAAATAACACATATTAATATGAACATAAATAATAGTAACGAACATTTTTACAAACATAGTCTAAATTAAAGTGAGTGAAAAAGAAAAATACATATATTATAGATAAAACGTTAATAGTTGAACCAGGCGTAGGTGTGTGAGAAGTGAGAGTGAGTGTGAGGTTGTGTAAGTGTGTGTTTAAGACGAGATGTTAATTATTTAAACTACTTATTAATATCACAAACTGTTAAGACGATTAATAATGGATTTTTTGGTAAAGTTGGTATTGCACCGTGGTGCACGAAACTATTTGTGTGTACCCGACCTAAGATCATAACTTTATTACTCGTCTATAAAATTTACTGATAGTTTGGAATCGTTGGTACAGAAATGGGATGGCAGACCTCCATAAAACCGCGGAAAGGTCTAGTATTTAAAAAAGAAGATCCAAAAATTTCATCCCAATAGGAAGGCATATCATAGAAGTAAAATACATATATAGGATGTCCCAAGACCATTCTTAAGGGGTATCACCTATTATGAGTAAGTAGATAAAAACATGCGTAAAAGAATATATTCCCAAATTTATTAATTTTTTAAGCATACTGTGTAAATTTGACGAGCACGCGACGCCGCGCGGATCTATCATGTAACCTTGACACCATTAGCTAGAGTTGAGAGCTAACAACAAAGACGTTACGAGATCCGTTTAATATTATCACGTAAAGTTTACATTTTTTCCTCGAAAACCATAGTGAATTTTGATAATATGTCGTCTTTACAAATAATCCTCGGAATCGCAAGTATAGTGTGAAGTCACTTGGACGAATCGAAAGATTAAAGATTTACTTATAAATATTAAATTATATACATTATTTTTTTTATATTTTTATTGTGGAGTTTATAAAAGTGTAAAATGTGTTTCAATATACACCGTCTCCCAAGACCCAATGCCTATATAAAAACCAGAAAAAAATCGGCAATGCCCGTTTAAATTTGAAATATTACCAATCACCAACGAACAGTTATAATAATTTTTTAAATTAAAATTTTTTAGATTAACTTCCGGCCATCTGCGAAGCAACGCGACTATGCATACGGCTGTTAAAATGCATACGGCTGTTAAAATTTAACACCTGCATTTTGGCGCTTGCTCGACGCGCGTGTCTCACTCAAAGCACGCGCCCAAATAAAATAAGTTATAAAGCATGCTCTCGTATATTCTAGCCGTAAAACCACACAACCTGGCGACCCACATAGCTAAATATAGTACCCTATCAGCAGGTGGGTGGCCAGGTGACGAGCACACGTGAGCATATAGTGTTTCCATTCGATTTAAACAATAATTAAGCGATTGGGCCCGTTCTTCAGGCAGGTGGCGAACTATGGCGCCCATAGATCAAGTAATGCCTTCGACATTTCTAATTACTATAAATTGACCGACGCAAATTTCCATATCGACCATGAGGCGACCATGAAAGCGTTTTCAACTTACATGGTTCTTCAACATGGTACATGGTTACATATAAATCGAATAATATAACTTTCTGATATAAAGATTACGAACATAAGTCGAGAACTTTTAAGAGTTAAGTTGGCAGTAAATAGCTTTACTGCTCCACACCACGAAGACACAAAATATCACCCAACCGGTCAATCGGTACAATGCCGCTTTGGATATATTCACAGTAGCATTGAATATTATATTCATTTATAACAAATGATGGCGCATCAACCGTTACCTCATTGTCTCAGTCACACACCGGAAATCGGACAACTGCCTTGCCCTACATTAAAAAAAGGGAATAAAAAAATGCATGCCTCCTTAAACGCACCTTTCTTAGCATTTGTCCGAAGTCCCCAAGACTTATTTATGCTAAGGGTCTGTACATACTTGTTTGTTGATCTTTAAAACATATTTGATTTCAATAAATATATCATATAGTAAACGCCTAAGTTTCTCACATCGCATTGTTCAACTTGTTTTTCTTACTTAATATTATAATTTTATGGATTGCGCTATATTTCTTTGTTTTGTTAAAAAGTATTAATGATTCGAGTGGTAAGTATAGAAAATAGACCATTCTTCTAGACATTTTTTTTTTCAAAAAAATCTTTTTTTAATATGTCCTGCAACTATTACAATTATTATTTATATATTATGTATTATTTCATACAATTCAAATAAAATAATTGTAATTGTATGTTGCGCAGTGTGACGGTTATGCTTATAAGAATGATGCTTTTAGTAAAGTCTACTTTAGTACGGGCATTGCCTAGTTAGGTAGTACTTTGCATTATATGTAATTGATGATAAGTTACTGTTAACAAACAAATAAATAAACTATAACCTATTTAATTATTCTTTCTGCACCAGTTTGAACCTATAGAATAATGTCTTTTATTTTCAATTTATAAAAAAAAATATGTTACCTTGCATTTATTTACTTCGTGGATCAAATTAATTTTTATCTAATTCTATTGGAATTTGGGTAAAGTGTCTTTTGAATTACCTTTTTCCTATTTCGTTTCATCTTAGTAGTTTTATTTTTTGGCTATTTTGATAAATATTTTTATCTTAAAACCCCAAAAATATATATTTTTATTTTTATATTCTTTTGAATTATTTGGCCGTAGGGTTTTCACGGAACGACCATGTATAATAATCGTTTTCCTTACAGCTAAAACCAGTTATGTTCTGAATTTAATAGCAGGACTTTATGGGTTTAAATTTCTAGGAATACTTTCGTTCATTCGCGCGCAACTCTGTTCGCATCCTTACAAATGAGCACCTTTTTGAGTGCCCCGTCTCATTCGGAGTTCTCCGAGCGTGTTAAGGCGTGTTGAGGGGGACTTCAAACGTCGGCCAACAGGTGGCGCCGGAGGCGGAAATTATCGCCATCACAAATCGATTTTAATTGGAAATGTCTTACATTGTTACGCGCAAACTGCGTCGCTGGCATTTTCGCCATCGCCTATTTAAATGTGCGTAATTATATTTTAATTATACTTGATTATAATTATGGCTCCATTTTAATAGCAATCGAGCAATAAAACAACAGTAAAATAGTTCCAAGCTAGCTGGCTTGAAGAGTTGTAAAAACATTGACATATACGACTTATCGTCGTGACACTGACGAGCAAATATGCTTTGTCTCTGATATAGGGTACACCCGCTAGTAAAAAATATGATTATTTTATTTTTATTATTAAAATTTTACATATCTCTTAGAATACAATCGTATAGATCCATATTTAATAAATGTATATATAATCCATAAATAATCCAGTTTTAATTTTTTGGTATTTTCTTTTTTGAGACAGTTACTCAAAGTAAGAGGTAAGATTAAAAAAAATGCAAGCCTAATACACACCCATATGCCAAGTGTTTCTTAAAATGAACTCAGTCGTAAGTCTAACTTAAAGAGCCTTCCAGACATTCGATTCCAAACTAATGCGGAAATGAAGAATCACTAACTTTGAGTGAAGGTTTGTTTTAGCGCCTTCTGGGAGTGACGTCATTGTTGTGTGGTTAATTTGTATTCGAACGTTGTATTGCTCTATACTCACGCAGGGGTGCTCAAACTTGAACTGCTGGCGATCTACCTCAATATTTTTAGACTACTTACGATCGACTCTGAGAGACTGCAAGTGTGTGTGATGCAGGGTTTTCGTACATACACGATACATCCTACCTACCTAGGTAGGGCGTACCGTAGCATATATGTTCAATTTTCGTCCAGTCCAAATTTCGACCGTTTGAGCACCCCGAGCTATAGCAACTATACTCAACCTTGTTTGTCTTCGGGCCACATACAGATATTTGTAAAGCCTCGCGGGCCGCAACACTATACTGGTATGACAAAAAAATATGAAACGACAATCCTCTTTGGGTGTCACTATTTGTACGTCAAAGTCAAAATTAATCTCAAGATATACGAAATATAGAATGACAGATTTTGTAAATCATGTCCCTGAAAATAAATGAGTTTGGGGCCGCACAAAAAAGCTAGGCGGGCCGCAGGTTGAGTATAGTAACTATAAGTAACTATAAGAGGCTCTATAGTAACCGCAAAATTTAAATAAGCGCTTTCTTTAAGATTTCTGAAAGCCATTGGCGATTTTCAAATTTTGCAATGAAATTTTCGAATTTAGGGGGACCCCTTGGGTTCTCTGTTCAATTATACTAAGTTCTAGGTGGGCCCCTTTTCAAATTATACCAAGTACCTATAAAATCGACGAACTAGACGCTGCGAAAAACGTCCTTGGATATATTTTTTTTGTAAAATATATGTAACGGCTTCACTGCCTTGGCACGACCGGAAAAAATTAAAAAAAGTTTTGTGAAGTAGGATCCTAGGATGTATCGATTCGATTGTGTGGACGCAATAATCGGAGACACCTGGTACTGGCTGTGCAACTTCACAGACGCACGCGGCGCGGCGGCAGTGTTACACGGAAGCTATGCCCTGCACAGGGTGGGATTAGGTATGAGGACAATATTCATTTCATTAAATTTGTAGGCGTTCTTTAAACATTTAGAATATGTGATGCGTAGGCACAAGCGAAACATACTATATGCTATATAATATTAAATGCGAAAGTCACTCTATTACGTTTTCACGGCTAAAGTGTTTGGAACTCTGGGAAAGGACATGGGCAACTTTTTTTAAAAAATACACAAGTGAGCGAAATAGGGGGTGAAGATTGTATGGGAATTATTTAGGTAACATGCTAGAAAAATGTTTTCAGGAATTTTGGAAAGCTCTCGGAATATCACACAACTATTTTCAGTTCTCCTGAGTGCCGTTACGAAAAATTTAGTCGCGCGGATCGTCCGAACGGCTTATAGATGGGTCGCTTCACGACTCATTTCGAGTAACGCAGGCATGGTCATCGCGAGCCAAAGCCGCCGGTAAAGCCGCTTGTAGGCCCTGAAGGGGGATGACACTAAGCTATGGGCTGTGAATCATTCCCAACTCATCACACAACCACTAAACTCGGCAGGCTCCTGGAGGGACAGCCGTTCCCATTTCCTCTTGAACTCTTTGAAGGCCGCATATTCCTCTCTGCTGCCCACCAGATCTGACAACCACACGGGCAACAGTATTATATACCATCAGTAAGTACCATACATAATTTAATTACATCTCAGCGATAGACTCTACTGTACTGCTATTGCCTGCCTTTATAACTAGACCTGCGTGTATACTAAAACAGTCAGAATTCCTTAAGTATTATTTACTTAAATAAAGTTATATTTTATCATGACCACCTAATAATAAGAATAAAGAAATATATTATATTATATTGCCGTATGGCAGCGGTGGTGTTTCTTTAAATACAATTGTTTTACAATACATTATTTCTTCTATCGCTGAGGGCTGTTCTTAATCCGAAAAGTGGTAGAAATAATAAAAAAAAAGTATATTATATCACGTGAATTTACTTTTACGTTTAGGAAACTATATTTGAAGGTTGTATTTGTATGCACTATTATTGGCCAGTCACTGTTTCGTTAAGAATGGCATAATTGCAGCAATTATAACCTAACGAGTGTATATATTACGAGTGCTATATTATATTTTTATAAAAAATAAATAATTATTAAAATTATGTATTAGTTATTAACGATACGTTTATATATTATTATTTATTTATATAGAATATATTATTATTATATTATTATTTATGTATTATTATTATTTATATATTATGCATACAATTCAATTCAAATAATTGTAATTGTATATTGCGCAGTGAGATGGTTATGCTTATTGAACGATGCTTCTAGTAAAGTCTACTTTAATACGGGCATTGCCTAGTTAGGTAGTACTTTGCATAATGTGAAATTAATGCTAAGTTACTGTCAATAAATAAATAAAAAAAAATGCTGTGGATAATATTTCGACTGTGAATACTATTAATTTATTCCTTTATAAATATTATTTTAAGTAATTATGTAAATATTGCTTAATTCCACATTCCGTTTAAATGCCTACGTTTTCCCTCCTTCACCTATTCACACCTGATGAGAGAGATATGCGTGGATACGGCAACAACCAACAGTCAAAAGTGTCAGAACTATAACCAATTAGTGAGACTCTATTAAACGGTATAAATTGAGTGTAGTGCTAATCTCACGGCCCTAGATTGTGAACAGTCTGTGTAACTTCCATGAAACCACCAACGTCGAAGTGCTGGCGCCTCCACATAAGCGTTATCCAGAAGTCACAAGGTAGGTGCAACTACATAATCCCATTTCGAGACCCACTATATTCAGTTCCAATCCGCATCCGGATAAGGTGGGCAGACACTTTATAGAAAAAAAAAATAACCAAGAAGGTTTATGTTTTTAAAAGCCTAAATTTGAACAAAACTTGAATATATTGGAACTCTCGTGACATTTAGATATTTTCACGAGTAGGTAGGTATGTAACGAAAGTCGATTTACTCGAATCGTCAACTACGTATAAAATAGTAATCATTCAAAATATAAATTTTAAATGATTACTTTACCTACTCTATCGTGTGAGGTGATTTGAGTACTTGACAGTAAACAGATTTATTCTACCATTCTTACTACACTTCTGACATTGTTTCTACACTAAGAATAATTAAAAAAGACAGAAGGGTCGAATTTCGTTTCACCGACAATCTTTTCGTCGAATGAATTTATTTAAAAATGATATTATTATATTATTTGCACGCATAGACATGTTTTTTATCGATCGCCCTTTCTGATGGAAAATTTATTCGTTTTATATATTTATAAATAATATTTGTAAAAGTTTTATGCAAAAAAGGGAACTTTTGTAAATGGTAGATTCTTTCAACAGTTTTATAGAGAAAGATGTTAATTTTTTAATAACATTTTTTAAAAAGCAACTTTTACTGCGTTTAAGTATATTAATACTTACAGGTATTTTGCATCATATTATAATTTATGAATATAATATTCTGTTTACATAAAAAAAGGTAGACCGATTAGAATATTTTTGAAATCCACGTGTTAGTTGAGTCCTTCACTGATGCACGAATCTTCTTCTCGATTCTTCAGTCTCTCCCTCCAATCCACATTCAAGTATTGCAAATCTTCTATTTATTCTCATACTGTTTCTATCCAATGTAACTGATTTTTGGCAGCAGTTGCTTTTAAATATTTTTAATCATTGAAAATTTTTACTTAATGTTTTTATTCAAATAATGGAGAAAACTACCATTTCGAGAACTCCCTTACACAACCTGTATAACTTTAATAAGTGAAAGTCGTTTTGTGGTTGGTGTGTGTAATATATTGGCTGCGGTGTTTATATTAAATAATTAGTTCATTAAAAATGATTTAGAGCTGTTTTTGAAAAAAAAAAATACGTTTCTGTTTTTGTTGTCACCATTTTCCTTTAATGTTGCTAGTTTTTATAGGTTATTTCACGATTCAAGGTTGACTTTAAATCAACCTCCTCCTCTTGATAATTCTTGAGTAGCTACATTGTGAAGTATGCTTTATTTTTGGTTTCAGGGATAAACCCAAGATTGAAATTGTTAGAGCAAACAAGACTATTTCTTTTATTAGGTACCTTATCTGAATATTAAATAGATTTATTTTGAAATATAAATTTTGTTTCATTTCACTACTTTCTCAAATTAAAAAAGCAAGCGCACAAATTATGTTTGCAATGCAAGAAAAATCACTTTCATGTTAAGATTCCGAACCAAAATGTGCAAAACCTTTATGGCCTTTATTAATCTCTTAGGCTCTTAGAAATAACACAAAAAGTTAATATAATTCATAAATAGGGCTAAATATAGTAATTTATTAAAGTACCAGAGTCCCATTTGATTAAATAACACTGAGTACACGGCTTGCGCATGCCACATATTCTTATTATTTATGAAACCAAAATGTAACAAAAGCACTTATTACTCATTGAAAATTGAAACCTAATATAATGTAGCGTGCAGTTCATATGTACTTTTTTTATTAAATCGCTTAATGGATACCTCACAAACCTTTGTGAACATTTTTTTAAATTGATCCTTGTTATAGTAATCGAATGAATGGTTTTGGTTTGGTAAGTACCTACACTATTCTTTTCAACGATTAAATTCTAGTGGAGGGTGAAATATGCCTCAATAATTGGACCTTAAATGGGTCCCATATGTAATAAAGAAAATTGTTCCCACCAGATCCTACTTCCCGTTTCAGTTTGACCTCAGCTTATGAAATGTCCTGTAAACGTATGCCAATTTTGTTTTACTCATTTGTGATTTGTGATTATATATTTAGATATAGATTTTAATATTCTTAAGTATTTATTGTTCAGATAAATAATTGGGTCTCAGAGTCGAATTAGATACAATTCAATTTGTTCAATTTGTTTGTCAAAACGTTCAAATTCCACCATATTTTATTTAAAAATTCTCAATTTTTTATTTTTTTCTAATATATTACAAGTTTTAGCATTTTTCTATGTATTTTTACGCATACAATTATGGCGTACATTTCTACGTTCTACAATCGCGGCCTCCTCGTATCTTAAATGCCTACCGATTAAGGGTTTTCCACTCATTCCTATGCAAGTGTCCCTCCCCATGGGGCGTGTTTTTCACGTTAGTAAAAACACACACCGCCGCCATGAACTGCGTTCTTCATTGTTAAAAAAATTCTAATAACTATAATTCATTTTTCTCATAATTGGGAAACATTAATCCAATAGTTTTTTCTGATTAATGTTTGATGGTTAGTATTATGAACCATTTTCTAACTCAATGGTTGGTTAGTTCCTCCTGAAAGGATGGTAGTGATTTTAAATACATTCTGTAAACAAGACCAAATGTATTGTTATTTATTTTCAGCCTAAATAGTATAAAAACGGTAGTACAAACATGGTAGAAAGGTATCTACATAGTTTTTATGCATTCAAGATCATATGTCCGACGTCGTAAAGCGGAATTTTGCATTAACGCAGCATTCTTCGGTGTACGTTTCGAGCACATCCTGAGAAAGTAGGTACCCGCAAATTTCATAGGAAAAGGTTCAAAACATGTTGAGAATTGCTGACAATTTAATTGCATTTTAAGAGGACACTTTTGGACAAATAATAATATTTTCCGGTTTTCATCAATCCAACCTTAGGTCTTCCCTAACTAAGGAACTCTTAAGCATAGGTTATTCTTTGGCGATCGTTTGACGTATCTCAATTTAAGGGACTCTTAGCCCTAAGTGAGGTTTGGTGAAAACGGCTCTCAGTCTTCCAATAATGTAGGGTATAAAGTTTACTCCTTTGCCTCCAAGATGGAGGTTTTCCAGTCGAAATATTTCCCCCACATACCTACGCGCTAGCCACCCATCAGAACTGGCAGCCTTCGACTGAACCCTGAATAGGTAAATTTAGATATAGTGTGAAATGAAAACACCATGTGATGCGAATTTTTGTGTTATTTTGAATTGATAGACACATCTTTAACAGTGCATTTATTACACAAGTGCAAAATATAGGATAATAAATAATTATTATTATGTTTAAAATAATAACGTTCAGGATTTATTTACAATATATTTACATTTTGTTCGTATTTTAAAGTTAACGTCGTGTTCGTTGGCTAAAATATCTTATAACTTTTATTGTGGTCAAATATGGCTAAAGTTGACATTACAATATTCGTGTAGTAGTATAAATATGATTTTTTATTAAATAAAACCTAAATAAAGGAATGAGTACTTTCACCAAAGTGGATCATTAGGGATATACACCAATCTTAAATATTATTTATTAGTCATCTTACAAATTATAATCGTCACTCTCAGAGAAATGCGAGATATTTTATATCTCATAACTCAAGTTATAAATAAAACTAACCAACAGAAAATACAACCCTTCGTGGGCAAACAAATAAACATCCCTAGAAAAGATATATTTAGAATATTCTTATAACAGATTTTGAATTATAGTTTAAAAAATATTTGTGCATTATTGTTAAGCATTATGACTAAGAAATACGGAAATAAATAACTACAGAATATCACTAAATAACAATAAAAAATATATTTCACAGCAGTTTGAGCCACATTTTTATACTTTTTTATATTCAAAAAGCAATAAATCAGCGCGGAATTTTATAAAATAAATTGTGTGAGTTACGAATTACGCACAAATTTTATTTTGTAAATATTCAACATGCTTATTTCGATATCTTAAATTATTTATTACAGATTTACAAAATCACACAAAAAGGAAATTAAAACAAACTTTCATTTAATATATAAACCGCAAATACGTTCTGATTCCAAACAAATTATATATAGTAATTAAAATTTTACAGTACTAAATTAATTTCAACACGCTGAAAACTGGAAAAGTGAAACTAATCTAACATCCCAAAAAGTGCGTGAAAATCCTACAGCTAGTAATATTTGTTAAAGATAGGTATACAATATTAAAACAAATGTCTTTTAAGTTTTTTTTTCGCCGTAAAATGGTCTGAATCGTATTCTATAAATAAATTGAAATCGAACGGGGATATTAGCTTGTATTTTTGGCGCACATTCTCACCTCGTCGGCAAGATGGCTCAGCTGATAGTCGGGCGAGCGGCTGCTGCGTGGGTGCTCGCGGGTGCTCCGTCCCCGGGGATCGTTTTTGATTTAATTTTAGATTTTAATTGCACGCAACCCGATTTATAACATATCGGCCGAACGATTACCTAAATAGACGTCCTTGATCGTCAAAATGTCGAAATGTCAAACGAGGAAATGTCAAGAACGCCATTCTTTATATTTCGAATTTCGAAGACAATTTTGTATTATTGAATGCGTCTGCCCGCCCACCAGTATTATCGCCAAGCGCGGCGCCAGTGGCGGCTCGTCGATAATAAATTATTTTTTATGATATTATTTTGAGTTACATTGTAGTAGCACTATGCTATTTCGAGTGGTCCGAAGAGACGGACCGCCGCGTTCTGTTCATTCGCGTCTCCCAGGAATTGAGCGAAGAGTTCTTGGTAACGGGACAGAGTCAACCCGCCTTTCTTCCTGTCTTCATCCTGTAAAATACATAAAGTAATCATTTAATTTTTAGCTCTTCTTTGGGCCAAGCATTGTGAAACTTATTCAAAGATTTAAAACACCACCACTACGAGAAAATAAACGAAAGAAAACATATTTATATTATTCTTCCCTACCCCCGATATTTATGAATGGTGATCTGGTTTAGAGGTAGCTGAAAAGTTTTGTAAAATCTGCCTGATCCTTCGATCAATGATTAACCGAAGGCAGATTCGCGATCTATCTCGAAAATTGATGATACAAACGCTATTGTTATATAGGTAGCCGTGCTACATTATAAGTATGTATGGAGCAATGATCTTTTTTTTTGAGAAGACATGAGAAGAATGCAAGATGTTAACACGTCATCTACGAGAACTGTCGGGCCCTCGTTATTTTGGTGGGTCTAATTCGGTACTGGCAGCCTACTCATCAACCCATTTCATTCATACCTATCACCCGCATCTTAGCTTAGGTCCCAATAGGCGCCTTCTGGTCCTAAAAGTGCATTTCTTGATGTTCTAACGAAAGTCCATAACAAAATATACCATACCATTATTGTTATATTTTTCTAGTGAAATATTTTGAAAGTTACTGTTACTGTAATAAAAAATATAAAATTATGAAACACCCATGGACCTTCTCTTTCATTGGTTTCGTTTTACATTGAGTTTCTGCATGGTATTTTTTTATATCTTAATATAAAACGAATAAAAAATTGGCTAGTAAACTATTTAAAATATAAATAATTTTGTAATTATAGAAAACAGACTGTTTCACAATTTTGCGAAAATGCCTGCGAATTTGTCTTTTTATCGTTTGAGTGTGTCGTTCGTGCCATCTCTGTTCTTTTTAAAAACGCAACAAGCAATTTCGTAGTACCAAAAAATTGAAATAAACCGTGGAATTAAACAATGCCTTTGGCTCAAGAATAGCGTAGCTGTTTGCACATAAATTCGTATGTAGGGTCATATCACATGTGTAATATTTATTTGAAAAGAAACACTTATTTTATTGTAACTTACATTAAGTAATGACTCGAAGGCGTCGTTTACGGTTTTGATGTCCTCCACCACCATTCGCTGTACACAATCGTATCGGAACTCCTCAATTCCGACGATTCCATCAGAGTTTAAATCTATTATCCTGAAGTTGGACTCGATGAAGGCTTTCATCGCTTGCGGGAAGTCCGCATACTTTTTGCCCAAGCAATTGTTTTTGACGGCCGTTTTAAATTCCTCCACTGTTATTTGACCATCCTGAAACACGTGCCGCCACATTGAATGTATAATTCATAGACCGAACGAACAAAAGTTGAAGCATCATAAAATCGATAAGGACTCAATTTAGGGCAACGATTTCGGGTGGGAAAAAACCTGGGTAATCGTGGGGTACGTGGGAGTATCGATAACATTCCTTAATAATTCAGTCGAGTTGATATTTCTGTGGTGGCGTGTGGAAAGCGCTGTTCTCGGCTTACTCAGCAAGCGGCAATAGTATTTGATTTGTCGGTAATCTCATAATCTATGTAAGGTATTTTAAAGCAATAATCAGGCTATACCGTATGTTGTTTGTCGTGTAAGCATTCATATATATATATATATATATATATTATATATATAAGGATAAGACCAGCTATATATTATGATACCTATAAGACTAGCTATACCTAACCTACCTTTCTATATATTTATAAATATCGTCAACGTATCAATTTACCTTTGTAAAATTACTATGAATAGTTTTGTAACATTAATAATTATAATATACATTTTATATTTTACCATTGCCATATTAAATAAAAAAATGCATTCATGTTATAAAATTATAATTTCCAGTGAAGTAAAACCAATAACAACGATAGCCTTATCTAAGTAGGCACTGCCTATTTCAAGGAAGAAATCTTTTATATAAAATATATCGTATTACGTGATAATGTATTTTTAATATTAAGTAAGTATATATTAATAAATGGATACAAAATAATATAAAATACAATCAATACAATGTAGAACCTGTGGCGAAACTTAAAGTCTCCAGCTGTTTTAAAAGTTTTAACTTATTTCAAGTTTTTTTTTAAATCAATAAATTCACATAGAATAAATAACCGCAAAAATAGCAAAAAATCAGTTTTAGGCTGTGAATCATAATTATAAGGTAAACAATAATGTATCATAATTTTAAAAGCTTAAAAAAAACTGGCAAAAAACATGCAACAAACATTTAATTTTACAACTTGGCCGCTCGCTTTCCGCCTCAAAATTACTGGTGAAGCCATATTTGTTTCTTATAAAAGTATTTCGGATAAAAAACATTTTTCACGTTCGACGATCAAACGGTTTACTTTTGAAATGGTATACGCGGACGCTCTCTTGACACGAGAAACTTTGGCACACTACCATATTGTACTATCTTTGTTATATTTATTTTAGAGATATTTAGTGAGTGCGCAATTTCTGTTAGTATTATTATTTCTTTACAACAACGTAACACATCACTGTCTGTCTTTATAAACACTTTTTTTGAAATTACCCCAATGTATAGATCAGATGTAGATCTACATATAGTACGCACGTAATAAGATTCTTTGTTATTATCTTTCATTTCAGCCACTAATATTTCACTTTAAGGTTTTGTTATTCACTTTTCATTTAATTTTAATTAGATAATACGGCAGCATTACCAGCGCCGTATCAACAAATACGGCAATTACAGCTACACAAGTTTATTGTTTTCCCGTGCAAATAGTAAGATATACGGCAGTTCTGGTTTTTTTTATAATAAATACGGCATTTCACTAGGTATTTTAGATGGTAGGCAGGTAAGACTGACGGTGGCAACACTTAAAACAGTGGACCGGCCGCGGCGGCCTTCGCAACTACTTTAATTGCAGTAATTCGCAGCTACGTGTGAAGTGATCATTTCGTTGAGTACGTAAAATTTATAAATTAATTTCCACGATTAATGGAAACCACGATAGACTTTCTTCACAAATATCGGAAATCGAAAAACCAATAATGACACGGTGATGCCAAACACCCAAATTAAAATAATTCTAACTCGCCAGCGGCTGCATGCCAGGCGATCATTCGAAAGCGCAAAGCGAGCCAATTAGCGAACTGATAAGGAAAGGGGAAACCGACATAGTCTGGAACCTTGTCAAAGTCGGCCAGCTGCGCGATCTCCTCCCAGAGGCTGAGCATGATGTGCTGGTACTTCTGCAGGCGCTCGGCGCTGCAGTCGCCCTTGCCCTCGATGACGCAGTTGCGCAGCGCCAGGCACTCGAAGTCGTGCGCGTCGAGGTAGCCATTGTTGTCGATATCTGTGGATCGAAATAAATCATCGTCAGATCGGCGCCGTGCTATTTTCGATTCGATTACGCGGGTGGGCCGACGATCGGACGAACGACACGGATTTCTGCAGCCGAATTACAACGTTGCATTTTTGATTGCACATTATAAATAAAGTGATAAAAGTGAATTAAACGAAACGCCACTGTCCGGGTGGCATCTGCGCGGTCGCTCGCTGTCAGTTTGACGTTTGTCTAATACAGTAATTCATTAAACAAACATCCATCCTTTCTATATATTTATATAAAGACGAGTTCCGAAAAATTTAGACATTGCACAGATTATCAAAATTTGATTTTATGTCTAAATTTCTCTAATTTAATTTAATTCGATATGTCTTAAAATTACGTGTTGAGAAAATTCCTTCGTGATCTTGTGAGATGGCAGCTGTGTACCAATTTATTGCCAATTTTCGGCATCTTATGATGCTATGCCCAATGTGTATGGTCATTAGTCAATCCCCATCTCGAGTGCCGTACGTGTAGGTACTTATGATTCCTCCGTGCGTCAAAGGTGTCGTCAACACGCAATCGTGCAAAAATACACGGCTACTTGGTACCATTGAACAATGCGCTCTGGTGGAACAAAGAGCCCAGAGTTGGGGATCGAAGCGACCCATATATTTCAATAAAGAATGCGCGCAAATAATTGCGATTTAATTGCATTTGTAAATATTTCTACACATATTTCGTCTTTTATTTGTTATTTGTTAAGGAAAAGACGAAATTTATGTGCAAATATTTACAAATGGCTTCCAATAGCACCTCCCTATAGATAAACGGTGAAATAAGTAACTAAATAATACCCAGAGAGAGTATAAGAAAAGTAAGCGTTAAGTAGTCGCATGTAGCTTAAAATTCTTGTTTTCTTTAAATTCCCGACATGACATCTGTCAAAACTTTCCAAACGTCACCGTTCAAAAATAAACACATCAGAAATTGTTACAAACTCAGACGGGTAACAATCTATAAAAGGAAAATAGAACACTCTTGTAAATAAGTATTAATAGCATTAATGCTGCCTAATATTATTGCCAATAATCTCTGAGACTGTATCGCACGCTTTTCCCCTGGCACTGGTGTAAGCAAATTGATTTAGCTAGGCCGAGCCGGATATAATTAGGATAATAGCTTATATCTGTTATAAAAAATACATAAAAACAAGATTGAAAGTCGCACAATGGTTTGCGTGCTCCGTTGTCAAGCTAACATGCTTAAGCAACATATTTTGATACTAAGAGTGCCGAGGGTATTAGGGGGAAAGTGGATTCATAATATGTATTTTGGCCGCCGAAAAAGAAAAAAGTACAGTGTGGGCACGCCTTTATCAATTGCGTACACGACAACCTAACGACGACATTTGACTTAAAAACCCTTATATTAATTAAAAACAAATTTAAGCCAACAAAAAAAACTCAATTTCACTAGGTAACTTAAAATATTGTAGCTGACATAAACGGATACAGTTCTTTCATCGGGGTAGAGTACCATGACTGATGTATTAGGAGTGGCCAGGGTACTATTGATGAACTTTGGTCTGATCTGAAAAATATCCTTTTCAGAGCCCGTCGAGTGTCTTCCAGTATTCGGCAGGTTATTAATGACCTTGCCGACAAATCCGGACCCAGTTTTCTACAATGGGATTACTGGGATAAAGTTTATAAATTTATTAACTCTAAGAAAAGCAATTCCACAATTAGTATTCGAGAACGGTAGCATTATTTCAGACGATCCTGGAAAATCTGACTTACTTACTGCTTCTTTTTCTAAGCCATTTAACTCTGATTCCACCATTCCATTCCATCCTATAGCGTCTCAGGGTTCCTTAAAATTGCCGTCCTTGATTCGATCAACCTCTGAGGTTAGTATTCATGAAATTGCGAAAATCACTAGGAATTTAAAGAGCAATTCGTCTCCAGAACCAGACGGCATCTTAGTTCAAATGTTAAAGATTGCCAATTAACACATATCCCGCTTTCTTTTTGATATTTTCATAAATTGTCTGAGTGAAAATGTCACACCTAGTGAATGGCTTTCGGCCGTAGTAATTCAAGTACACAAAGGTGGTTCTAAGAGCGATGCTTTAAATTATCGTCCTATAAGTCTGACGTCTATTATATGTAACATACTTGAAAGACCTATTGTTAATCACATAGATGCTGTTATAGAGCCCCTAAACTTCCTCAGGCCAGAGCAATTTGGTTTCCGCAAAAATTACTCTTGTGAAGCAACTCTTACTTCCTTCTCCCAAGCCATCGCGGACTCACTAGATCGAGGAGTAGCGGTCCATGCGATCTTCCTAGATTTCGCAAAAGCGTTTGATCCACACTCTATTCTTTTAAATAAACTCCGTCGTTTGCCAATTGATGCCAATGTCCTCCTATGGATCAAGTACTTTTAACCAATAGAACTTAGCAAGTAAAAGTTGGTTCCGTTAGGGGCTTCGCAGGGTTGTATTTTATTTATTTATTTATTTATTAACAGGTAAGGTTTTAGCTCCGAAGCTTTTTATCATATTTATTAACGACCTGATAACTGAAACGTGTTCCTCTATGAACCCGACTATACTCTTTCTGGACAGATAATCACGAATAAGTAACTCGTAAAGTATCTTGGACATTAGGGGGCGCACATTAGCGAAATAATAAAAAAACCCGGTCGCTCACTGCGTTTTATAACGCGGAACTTATGTTCTGTTGGGTGACGTGATAGGGCACTTGCGTATAAATCACTGGTTCGTCCATCATTAGAGTATTTATTATTCATCTGTTTGGGACCCTCATATTTCCTATCTAAATTCTGACCTTGAAGCAATTCAGCTGTTAGCAAGAAGACATGTGTTTAGACACTTTCGCAGATTTGACAGTCCGACGAAATTTCTATCTGACCTTAAATGGGAGGAATACTTTAAGTTAAAGGTGTAAAATATGTGGTCTCATTAACTTATTTAAGGCCTACTTGAAGCTCCTAGCGTGGTCCTCCATTAGTGAGCAACTTCAGAAACTATTCTATATTGGACGAAAGGACCATTCTCACAAAATAAAGGAAACTTTAAGGAGAAAGAATGTTGGATTATTTGCTACCGCGTACTATCAGAGAATGGAATAGTCTCAACTGCAGCGTCTACAAGCCATTCCCTAAGACCCTTTCCCGGTTAAGAAAAAGGATAAAAATTTGGCTTTAATATAACTTTACCTGCCAATCAGCTATACCACCGGAGGAATGGTAGCTCCAAAGTATATGTAATTTTAAATAATAATAATAATTGTATAAAATTTAAAAGTGTTGCGCGTAATGTTTTACTTATAGTGTATATTTTTATTTTTCAGCAATTTTTGACCGTAAAAGTGTATTAGGTATATAATCGACCCTTAGGGTCTTTGCCCAAAATGAACAAAAATATTTGTCCGTTCGCCTGTGTGTATCATAGAAATGTCACAAATGTTAAAGAAATGTATCACAGAAATGTCACAAATGTTAAAGAAATGTATCACAGAAATGTCACAAATGTTAAGGAAATGTATCACAGAAATGGCACGACTCGAAATTTTGTCTGTGTTTCGGCATGCAACAAAAAGCTCATAAATCGTGTCGGGTCACACACTTTCGAAAAACATAAACATTCTAACGCGAAGGGCGGTGAATTAATTGCATAACTGTATTTAAAAAGATGTAGGTATGTTGTCAACAGTTATTTGATCTATTTGTCTTTTTAAAGATTCCAACGGCATATAGATCAAAGTTACACGGTACCATTAATCAGCATTCGAATTGAGATGGCTGTAATGAGTAAAGGCAGACTAAAACATTGTTTAGTAGTAGTCAATTATTTAACCACCTTACAGGCGTCACTAAAGACATTTCCACCCTAGACCACTCGTGCCTGTCTGTGGTCAACTTTCAATTTTAAAGATCGAAAATCCCCATATCTCGATTTATTTTCGCCGATGACGATCTGTTGACGATTGCATCAGTGGCCCGCTTAATAGCCACCGTTCGAAAGCTAAAGAATGTAAATTAAGCCCGAGACGATGATCTCTGTCCAATTGGACGGACGCCTTGCAAAACAATAGGCGAATTAATTGGTTGCTTTGTATCTCGCCAGCCAAATTTATCGTAGGCGCGGTCGGGTTCGGGTTCGGGTTCGGGTTCGCTCGTGTGGACGCGCTCTTATAGCCGTCAAGCTGTCAGTCAGACGCAGATTGCGTTCGCATAGCATTGGCCGTCACAGAATACAATGAAAACGCACCCAACATATTTTGATCGAGGTTTATAAAGGCCCTTACAGGCATAACACGGAAATTTAAAATAGATTTTTTTATAATATACAGAATATTCCAAAACCTTTCCCCTAAGACGGAGGGTATTTGTTTATGAGTAAGATGATTGACAAAAGGCTTCACATCGTTACGGCGACAGCTGAGCGCGTACCTACAACAAATACATATTTTTTTACGTAAACTAAGTTAAACTAAGATTGGTATACCTGCCTCACATTTGAATGTGGTTGTGGTCATAGTGGAGGGGTAGTTTATACACAGGCCCACCGCTAGCTGAGCAATATCGATCATGCCGCCCCCTGTTTTACTACGACCACTTAAGCTGAGGTTGCCGAAAGGCTCTTTAGTGTAGTCTCATAAAGTTGTGAAAAAAGAAATAAATACTTAACAAAGAACAACTATTTATTTTTATTACTTACTTATTTTGGTTTACCTAAAGGTAAAATTAAATAAATATTTATCTCCAGCAATGTAACTCGTTTTACCTTTATGTTTGCTAAATCTGCTATCAATTCTCTTATATCCAAGCTGTCCCCTGACTGCTGACTGCGAATACTGACTGATTGAAAATAATGAATCAAAAAAAATGTTAACCCACTTTTGTTTTCGTACAAAATAAAACAAAGGCCGTAGCCACTTACAGCATTAAAAAAAGTAAACATTCCAAGACGAATGTTATCAAATGAACCGTTTTTGAGTTTCACGCTTTTAATATTAATGGCACCATATTAACATGCCAATAATAGCAAAGTGTTTGGGCTCGTTTGGTTTTTCTTTGATTTATTTTAGTTAACAATTTATTTATTTAAATAATAAAATGTGTTTGATTGATTTTTTTATGAGTTTTGTACGATTTATTTAAGACTCCATTTGAGAAAATGTTTTAAAAACATACCACAATTTCGTTAAAACTACACTTACAGAGCTCGTCAAGTTATTTATTTAATTTGATAGACATATATACATTTTTACTCAAGTAGTTTGTTTTCGCTGCCATGGCTTCATTTTTTTTTTAAGTTCTTTATTTATAAACAAAGTACATATTCTATTCGTTTGTTCACTAAACCCTTGCGGGTTTTTATGTGAACTAATTCGTTCCCACTTTTAACTTATTTAATAAAATTCATATATACATCTTATAACATATTCAATATTAACATATGATAACACTTTTAACAATGCTGAGCTACACATGACGGTATCTATCCAGCCTGCCATTATTATATTTATTTATAATTAACACTTCCAATCGCGTCGGTCTAATTATAATAAAATCGGTACGAGTACATTAATTACATTAATTAACTGCCATAGGTTTAATATCTTTGATTAATAACAAATATATTGATCTTTGCCTATTAGTTTTACATTCGTGCGTTATTATTTTAAAATATGTATTTTTAATATTATTAAAATTTCTAAGCGTTTCAACTTGCCATCTGGCTTGTAACTGTTCTACATAAATCAATAATAATATTTGATAGTTATAAGAAAATCCAAATTATTTATTAGACATTTATACAAGCCTATTGAAGTGATTACAATCTAATTTATTAATTTTATAACACGTATTTTATCTGACGGGATTTCTTAATCGAACTATTTAGTATAAAATAAATTATATTGTAATAACGTAATTTTTCCTTTAATAACGTTCAATTTAATTATCTCACGTGTAAAATACTGTTTCGGGTATCAAACATAACTAAAAATATCAATTTGTAGTAAGTTATTCGCTAGATTTATCGATAAGACTAAATCAGGAGAACGTGTTTAGAATGAATGTGCTGAGAGTGCGGAAGACAGAAATAATAGATTTTTCGCACTTACCGTACAGATAGCGCACGATGAATGCAACCCGACTGTCCCAGCTGTAGGCCATTTCGCGTCTCCTCACCGTCACCGTCACCGTCACCGTCACCGTCACCGTCACCGTCAACGGGCTGAGCACGCCGCGAACGGAACGCAACGGGACCCACGGGAGGACTGAAGCTTTCTGGTAAATTAAGAATCGCGTCGGCAGTCGGCAGTCGGCGGCGTGACGCGGGGCTGTTGCGTGCGACGTGGATACAGCCAAACTTACTCATACGATCACTTATGATTTATTAATCATAGTGTATAATGATCGCCTTCCGCCGAAAATGGGCTGGAAATATAATTCCTTACATAAGTGGTATGTAAGTATATACCTAATCCCAGCGGTCAACGGCACAAGATCCCTTGAGAGTGTGCCGCGTGCACGAGGTTCACCCAACCAATACTAACCCGGAACAAGGGTAGAACTACTAGATGCGTAAAGTGAATCCCATCTACACGCAGACGTGCTCCCAATATTCCGGAAACCCAAAAAACACAGAATTCAGACGACAACCCGATACATACAATAGTAATGACCTAAGCTTAAAGTGACCATTTATTTACAATACTCATTGCAATACGCTGTGAAATTGGCAGCGAACTAACACAACTGAGAATAATAAAAAGTTCCTCTAATTATTTCAGCATAAAAATACAATTAAAGTCATCCATTCACACGGATAGACCCTTATTTTCAAAACATTCACACGCTTACTCTCGTCCATCTGGAAAATGTCTCAGTATTTTCCGAGATTACTTCGAACCAACTAACAAAGTCACAATTTCTGGCGACACGGTATCTCTAACACTATTTGACCAGTATTTTTATTAAATAATAATTTGGATTTAGTTCCAGTGATATTGGCGGTATTGGCAGGTCATTGTGTTTTTTTAGTTACCAAACTACGTTTTAAACACTTCTCTATAAAAGGTTTTTGTTTTATTTAGAAAAAAAAATAATACATCAAATTGGTTTTGGCTGCCAGAAACTCAACTTCATGGTAAGTCTTACAAACTTTGCGTACCTACTAAATTAACATACATTTTTTTAATTAAATAAAAAAGAAACAAAAAAAACATTAAACACCAAAAAAAGAGTACATGATAAATAAATAACCAACATTACAAAATAACATTAACACAAAAAAAACACAATCACCTAAAATTACCTAAATTGATGATCTATCCGATCAAGGTTATTTGGCTAGATGGGAGTTGATTTCCAGCCATGCAGAATCATTTATAACTGCCTTAATAAATAAATTTATTATAACGTATCCAACCAGAGAAATACCAAAATCAAAGAGGGATTATATATATGTATCCAGTCGCTTTCAAATTTGCAATCTGCTGGTCATGTTTATAAATGATTGTGTCACCCGTGACAAGTCCCGTATGTGATGAAGAGCAATTTAGGAGATCATTTATGAGAATTAGAAATAAATATAGCTTGGCTATTGGTTTTTGTTAATTTTTAACTTTACATTGAGCATTTTTTTCGCGGATCCAGTGGTATCACGGAGGTCATGAATTTGTTAAATTGATTTTGAACATTTGTGCACAAAGTCGTAGAACACAGAACTCTTAGGCGGAATTCATACTATATCGCTACGAAAAATATGAAAAGTTTTGATTTTACCACAGATGTCTTCTTACTTACACTGGTTGAATCGTGGGGAACGGTCCATGCCTTAGTAACGGAAGTCTTTAATAAATTTAAGCAGGAATAAATTCAAAAGAGTCGTCCAGACCTTATTTTAAAAAACTTGGCATTCTCACTCTGACATTTTTGTACAAGAGGTGAATTTTTCAATAATACATAAAAACATGATACGGTGCATTCGCACAATACTAGAAATAAAAATGATTATGTACACATGCTATAAGGCCACGCACAACTAAATTTATTAAAACAATTTTTTATATAGAATTAACTCTAATGACATACCAAAAACTTCCAAAAAACCTAAAAATAAATAAAGAAAAACATTTATTTAAATAAAGGAAAACATTTACTAAAAAAGCTAATTACACCTTCCTAATTCGAATTTATAGAGTATAGGTGAATATATTTAAATTATAAACTGTTTCTAGTTATTTGTTTTTACTCTTTACATTATATTATTGTTGTTCAATGCACTAAGGTTCACTTATTGTTTGTTTAAAAATATATATACGTGTAACTAGTTTATAAATGTACCGTTATCAATATCTTTGGTAATGCTTTTTCATATGTTTTAACTGCTGTAAATTGTATTTACTGTTATAAATTGCAAATGTCATTCCTATACAACTTACGTTTGTTTTTGGAAAAAAATGATCTTATTTTGGGTGGCCAAATAGAAGCGCGAAGCCAGCACCGTTAATATTCCAAATTCTTTACCCGACATTAACAATTTGGGCTACAAACACATGTATCCTAGTTTTCTGTACAAAATGTTTTTATATTTTTCTTCTATTGTACTAAAAAGCTTGGAATTGATTCCATCGAAGTTATACTTATAACACATCGAAATTATAAGTAATTTTGATGGAATCAATTCTAAGCTTTTTAGTACAATTAAGAAAAATATAATTCGAGATGAAAACATTTTGAACGGAAAACTTTTTTTTACTTGATTCAACTGAAACCACAACTAAAAAAATTCCTACATATGCAAAAAAAAAAAAAGAATTCGCTTAAGATCTAGAGTAATGATGAGAAATATTTATTCATTTATTTGTTAAACGGGTAAGCGAAATAGTAGCATACACATTTAAAGAACAGTTAATAATAAGGTCAATTAAAGTTTACGATACCATTGTCTACATAGCACAAAAGTATTTAAAACTTCACGCTCTTTATCATCCATTGCAAGCGACACACATGCACTCCGCGTGGCAGTGGCTAACGAACTGATTGAAAAATTACGCCAATCGCGCAACACCAACATGTTCTAGAACGTAGCAGGGCGACTGGGATGATCTGGGGAGCTAAGAAGGTTTCGCGCTCCTGCGGTTCTATTGCTGGACCAAACTGGGAAATTGTACCTGCTTGCCTATACACATTACAATTAAGGGTCAGATTCCGAGATTGCCCCTGCGGCAGGTGTATGAGTGAGTAGCCGGCTTTATATAATCTAACAATTTGCTGTAGAAATAATTAGATATAATTTAAGAAATAAATACATGAAGGTTTTATAAAAAAATATAATAAACCAGGCACATTATTTTTATTTAAAGCTAGTTCAAAACAACTTTCCAAGTTTGTTACTAGTTGATAGGATTTGTAATGGAAAATGACGTGTTTGAATAAGAAGAAAAAGACAAACTAATAGAGTTGGGCAGAACCGTAGTCTCTGTGACCGCACCATCTAAAAGAATATTAACGTTTAAAATTGGCATAAGTTTAATATACGAATCTAATGAATTTCGTGTTAGGTATTGGTTTAAGTCGATACAAATTATCACGAAGAATACAGGTAGTTATGAAATAGGGTTTAAATTTTATTATATAAACCAAAACTAAATAATTAAAACTACGCAAGTTTCACTCAACTCATTATGATTCTATTTTTTCATATGTATATTATTTTAAAAAAAAAAACTAAAATATCTTGAACAATAATTCAAAGTTTTACTTGAAAACATGTGTAGATTTTTTTTAGAGTTTAAAGCCCATTTTAATGGTATAAAATATACTTTCAACCTCTAATATTCTTATAATTTCAACCAATATTCTTTACACCCTTATTTAATCTAAACCCTTATATTTTAGAATTATAAATAACAATAAGTGTCAGGTATTTTTCAAACAGAGTATTAGCTGGTAAAATACGTGGTAATAGTAACAGGTATAAACCCGCCTGTCCAAATGATAGTTTACGTTATTTTCGGCGCACCCATCTCTACTAATGCAGAGAAGGAACGTAGATCTCTTCATTGTTCGAGAAAAAAGAAAGTAATAAAAATTGTTTTCGATTTTGCAGTCCGTTTCGTTTTTTTTTCTTAACACGTGTTCTAATCGGAGAAAAGAATTTGCGATTAAGTAAACGGTTGAGACAGATTACAGATAGTTTTCTGTTTATGCGCTCGAGAAAATTGCTGTTTAATTAAGAGATGTCAATTTTCGGATCTATCATGGGTGATTTTGACGAGGACCCATTTTTCGGGTATGCGAAAGTGTTTTTCTGTTTTGTAACCATGTTTGTAACACACTTACTTACATGCCTTTAATTTGTTACTTACTTTTGTTTGGGAATTGAATGATTTAATCAGGTCACATATGCGACACATGCACCATATGAACAACATGATGAATTCAATGTTTGCTGATCCATTTGGAATGCTTGGTGGAATGGGAGGGCCTCTTGCGATAACTGGACGACACCAGCCTCATTCTATGATGCCTTTTATGCCTCAGATTCCGATGCCAACTCCGCCTTCGGTGAATGTCAGACTTCTGACTGGTAAGTGATCCGATGGTTATAGTAAGACTTGTTTATAATACGAGGCCAATGAAGCTAATACATTGTAACAGTGTATTTTTTTTAGAATGTTTAATGGGGCAACGGATTCACTAAATAACATTTGTTTTGAGTTTTTTTTAAAGATAATAAAATTTATCCTGTTTATCTTTAGATGACACTAACGAAGTATTCACGAAAGAAAGCACAACAAATTTTAAACAATAGATTGAGGATGTAAATATAATTTATTGTCTGTTTAAGGGTTTCAGTCGATATATCGCTGATTCTTTCGAGTAAGTAATTGAGAAAAAATGCGATGGTTATAACTATCCCACCAGTTGAGTTTTAATCATAATCGATTTTCATCCAAAAGATGTCTGGTCATTTGGACTCTCCCTACAGAATGCACGCACATGGCGGGGGTGAGGAGGGTAAACCAGAAGCTTATAGGTTATTTATTATTTTTTATATTTAAGGTGGTTTAAATGGAGAAATGATGGGCGGTCATTGCAATTCATACAGCAGCAGTACTATTGTCATGTCTAATGGACCAGATGGCAGACCTCAGGTAACTTTTATGACACAATGGTATTTCATTTTAAGAGAGGAGTAGTCACTATTTATGTATTCACAAAAAGCGCTACGTCAGTTGTCCTTCCCCTTCTCAACAATTACCAATCACCCCAAATCATATGCAAATTCGACAAATACAAAGAATCAGCAAAATTTCCTAAAATATTACAGAAAAAAGGGTTCAGTAGTTCCCAAATGTCTACTTCAAAACAAAATTTTGACAAAATACTATTACTTATATTTATTTAAAATGAGCAAAGCTGGTTTCCTCAGAATTGGGTTTTTTCTACGTAGCTAATTAATTACATATGGGGCTTGCAAAGATGTTATCTTTCCTTCTTGCTAAGATAGGACACCAGACACGAAGAATAAATGCAAGGGAGGATTTACTGAAGCTAAGTGCATATATTTATCTAAATATGTAACATGAAATCATAAGTATATATTTATTCTCTTCATGTAAATAAAAAAAAGAAGAACTTTAGCTCTCTATTGGGGAATAGAAATACTATTCCACAAGCAAAAACAGTAACCCAATATTTAACCGATACAGGACGGCAATTTAAAGATTCTTTAAATTGAGATAAATAAATAATAATATAAATCTTGCAGGGAAAAATTAAATAAATAAGAAATAGAATAACTCAATAACTGTAATTGCGTAAAATAAAGATAAGAATTTACCTACGCAGAAAATAAAAACATGTGATCACAAACCTAGTGTATGCAACACTAGCGTTTAAAAGTTACAATTTAAATACACACTTACAAATAACATGCAATGAGATTAAAAAATACAATTATGAATATAATTACGTAGATGATAAATAAAAATAAACAAATAGAGAAGATACTAAGGGAAGCATAAAATAAATAGAATTAAAAGTAACAATCTAGAACAATCTTACAATAGTGCAATGATAATGCGAGGGTAGATAGTATCTTCTTTATTATTACTTATACTTTAAACAAATATACTTCTTTAAACAAATAAATATTATTATCGTTAAGCAACACTCGTGTAACTCTCGATCGCTCTACCGCCGACCGACCCGTCCTCTCACTCCGCGTGCGCCGCCGAACCTAGCCGAGCGCCCGCTCGTCGATCCTCGGTTCTCTTCGTGTTCGTTCGCGCTCCGCATACTACCCGCTCGCTCAACCCGATATTCGTTGCACTTCACTTGTATGCTTACTTATAATAAAATAAGTAAACATAATATGTTTAATATTATAATTTAGAAGAATCGAGAAATATATCCACCTAGATATTATAGAGAGCATAGGAAAAGAGAATAGGTTAATTCTAGATAATAGATTAACACATTCTGCACCGAACGTAAAATCGCACAATTCCGCCGTTTGGGAAAGGTCATTCAACAGCGAAATATCACACGCAGCCACCACCCATTTTTTAGGTTCAAAATAATAATTTCTTATTATTAGAAAATAATAAGTATAAAACTATAAATGTTTGTATTTTATATTATATTGCCATACCTTTTGTAAATAAAATTCGAATTATTAACGTCAGATCCATTAAAACACTTTCAATTCACTAGCGCATTTTTCACAAACAATCAAACGTCAAAACTGAACTCACATCTATACCTTTCATTAATTCAGGTATTCGCGACATGCCATCATTTCAATATTAATAGAGATGCAGTAAGACGATGTATCAAACTCGATATTACGGCACCTGGCGATATACAGCAAATATCTAAGTCGATATATCGGTGTTGAACGTGTTAATAGCAGATAACCTGTAATCCTGTTTCGATAGGTGCTCCACATAAATATCGATTTATCCTGTCTTCATGAAGAACTAAGTTATATGAAGGAGAAATCTGTGAGGGCTACCCACGACAATACTTGTCAGATAGACATAGGGAACTACTTATTTTACTTACAAAGTTAATCTATTTATATATATTACAGTACATATTACAGTACAGTATTATATATATTACAGTAGGTATTGGACATTTTCCTATAGGTTTTTAAAGTAAATAAAGTTAAACAAGATTGATTAATATGATTATAGTACCTTATGTTAAGCTTCTCAGGCTGGGATAAATTCTGCATTTGTGTTTTCTCCGAAGTTGCTAATGAGCATTCTATTGTCAGATTAATATGTGATTTCCAGGTTATAAGCTCTAGCAGTAGCACACAGTTGGGTCCGAATGGCGTGAAGGAAACCAGACGGACTTTGCAGGACAGCCGCACTGGCACTAAGAAAATGGCCATTGGTACACATTTTTTTAATTTTCATTAGGTTGAAAATAAAACTACAGATATTATCCTACTTTTCAATTATGTGCATATCTGAAGCCCTTAACAAATTGATAATTTTGTATCTGGATAATTTTTGACCAATTCATTTACAATGGGGAATTTTATTATGTGTTTATAAAATTAATGGGAGGATATTTTTTTGTACTTTTAAAAATACAGTGGGACTTTAATCAGGATCACTGTCAGTAAGTGAGTCATGGCCACGGCATTAAGGTTTGTTAGTTAATCCATCCGTACTGTCGTTTTTATTTTTTTTTATCTATCCGGATTATCAGGTACTGCAAACGTATTTTTGTGTAATAACAGTTAGAAAGTCCTTATTTGTTTCTTATGACTACCCAACATGCGAAATTATGAAAAATAATGTTTCCTTTGTGGGGAAAACTTTTAATGATCCCTTCTCTACGCATAAAACCTTCTGCATATCTCGAAAACAACAGTTCAAATGAAAAAATACCTGCGTTTTTATAGAAATTGAATTTAATTTAAAGTAAAAGTTCATTCTCATCCCATATTTACTATTGCTACATACTTAATACTAACTGAACCGAGCGTAGCATATATGCCACACCGCCCGTTACACACACAGCCCGTACTGCTCGAGATAGGTTGCATCGTTCCCCATCAATCCAGTACCCAAAATGCTTGTGTCTGCAACGCTTTTATTATTATAACTACCTTGATGATGGCATGTGATGATAAGCTCTTGCTTCTGCGGCACTCATGATGGTACGCAATGATATGGTTTAAAATGTTTAATATTTGTGACTGGCAATGTTTTATTTTTTTGCAGGTCATCACATTGGCGAGAGAGCTCACGTAATTGAGCGTGAACAAAACGTGCACTCTGGCGATAACGAAGAACACCAGGAGTTTATAAACATTGATGAAGAGGAGGCAGACGACTTCAATAGGTAATATTGTCCTACTTTTATGTACATAATTATTACTATAGACGGTCGGCCTTTGTTCGTTATTTAAGTAAACACAAAAATGTATTTTAAAACATTTCTGTAGCGCTTTCGATACCATATCTCAAATAATAAAATTAATATTGCAATAAAATAGTTGTCTATGTTTAATCCTTATTCGGATACACTATTTTAATCTAAAGAATCCCTTCTGATCCGGAAGGTGTTGGTCACCCTCGTATTAACAAAGAGTAGGTTGGTACTAAGATTCTACGAGGTGTGTTCAAAAAGTAAGGTGACTTTTCAAATTTCGCGGGCTACGTCCGTTCGATCCTCGATGTTTTTTTTTGTTATGTTGGTACACTAAAAATGTAATCTTGATAAGATTACATTTATAGTTTTTGGAAAATTAGCATTTTCTAAGTATTTACACCATGTTTTGAAAAATCCCCCCGGACAATGAGCGAATGTTTTGTGAAAGTGGCTTGGATGCAGATTAAGTTAAAATATTTACTTTGAAGAAGTGCCTTAAACAATGGTTAAATTGCCTCACTTAATGGTAGTCAATGCAAATTATGATGGCAATGTTTTTTTTTTCCAGGGAGTTCCAACAGCGTTCATCGGGTTTTAATGCTCGCGGTGCCAGACAGCAGCAGAGGGCCATCCTCGGCGCTCCGGTCACCGCAGGGGCCAGACACAGCCCCCAGTTGGCATTGACTGCTCCTAACACATCTCCAAGGTAAAATATACATTATTTTATTGTCGCTGTAGATTGCATGAATAGTGCCTACCATTTCCATGTGGCTTCCAGCAGGCTATTTATTTTTAGCATCTAAAAATATTGAATTGGTTGTGACATACTTGTAGAATTTATTATATCTACATATATAAAAATGAATGTGTATCTGTCTCTCTGAGGCATTATAATTCTGAAACTACTCGACTGATTTGGCTATATTTTTTTTAATATGTTTGTAATAGTTTGAAGATGGTCTTTAGGGAAAGAAAAATTAGAAAAGTTGCCCAGAAAATTTGGGAAAAATGAGGGTGTTTTCTAAATCGGCGGAATATTCATCAAAGCCGTCTGCATAGAATAGGACGGTAGGCACGTAAATGTCCCGAAGGGCCCAGAAATGTGTAGAGAAGCGCCAAAGGTATCATCCTCAAAGCCGCCCGCAGGGCCTAGCTGCCAACCCAGGGCAGTTGAACAGCTAGTTGTACATAAAAAACATACTTTGACTCTACGTCTGTCCCTGAAAAGAAACTTCTAATAAATTTAAATTCAGCCATCAAGAATGGCTTCAAAGTACAAAGTAAGTGCTTAATGAAATGGTAAATTTTTATAGAGTGGCACCTTTTAATTGTGTTAGTTGCATGTACACCAGCATCGATCCCAACATAACCGCCACGTCCAGAACACACGAAACGCATGATGCTATTGTGCATGTGCAATGTGCATGGAAGTTGCGATGTGTCAATGGCTGTGATAAAAACCGCACCATGTGTTCTGGGTGTGCATTTGCGACGTTGGTTTCATAAATATTTACCCTCAAATGCTGAGAGGTAAACTGGTCTAACAAACTAGTAAATGGTTCGCTTAAGAAGTCCTCAAATTGATTTATTTGTCTGAATGTTATTATCTTGACACCGGCATTTTGCACAGGCCTTCTGCTTTCCATTATCTGAAATCTCATTTATGTAGAGTGGGTAGAGATGTAGTCCTCTTATAAATCCTTTTGGATCAATCAAATCAAATCAAGGTTTAACCTGTCTAGCGTCCACTTTACGCAAAACATTAACCGTTTGTCCGTGGTGATTTTCAAAAAATGGCCTAATTCTGTCGCTTACTAAAATGCGTATGTTAGAAAAATCATATATGTTATCTTGATAACCTGAATTATCTTGGATAGCTTATGAAATTCTCTAGAATATTATACAAAATGTACAATAAAAATGTCAAAAATTATTTTTGATAAAAGAAAATTTAAAACGAATATAATAGATCAACCACCTGAAAGGATATTAGTGATTTTAAATACATTCTGTATATTAAGGTAAGGTAAGGTAAGGTTGTAAGGTTAGGTATGCACATGTATAGACATAATCAGCTACAAAATCAACACAGCTAACTAGTTTGTCATCGTTAGAAGCCATTTTGTTCATTAATTAATATGAAATTATTCTTTTCCATTAAATCGCACACTCACTCACACGTAAGGTCAAAAAATTTTTTTTTGCCTCTTATGTATGTGGCTAAAGAAGTTAGTATTACAAATTGGTATATCGTGGTTGTAGAGCGAAAAGTATTTTATTCTGAAATTCACTTTATTTTACCAAACTACATATTTTTATGTTCTCTATCTATGTGAAAGGTGTGAGAACAAACCGTCATGGCGGTATTTACTGCTGTATAATGATTAAGTACATTTCAAGTTCAAATTTTAATTGCGAAAACTTGTCACGAAAAAGTGACAAGTAAGTTTTTATAATTTTCTTCTATTTTGTTTGTGTGTGTTGTGTTTTATTTCAATGTATAAAGACGCTAATAATTATGGTCTAATAATTGCTATTAATTTTTTGCATATTTCAATTTTTATTTCACCTCTGCGCCAAAACTAAAAGCGGTATTATCTCTGAAGTACTGTTTTGTTAATCACTTTTCGCTCTATGACCACAACAATTACAAATAAAATATTGGTCTTGTATACAGACCGATTTCTGTAAATAGTGTACAATATTTGCAAAATATTTAGTAGGTACATTGTTTTGTATTATTTCAAGTATCGATAGTGTATTATAAGTCACTATGTCCTTTCAGTAGATCGATCTATATCATCAATTAAACATTAGCAAAAAATGTTGAGAAAATGATTCTTAATTATGAGAAAAACAAATTTAAAATTTAATCAAAATCTAATGAAAGTTTGGAAATCCCTACGTCGCTGTCGCGACTAGATCAATCTAGAGTGACAAAGCTGAAGTATTTTTTGCAATGCTGATATATTTATTGTAGTTCGCTTTGCATTTTTGATAAATTGCATCTCGTACTCTTAAATGGCTTGCATTTGATGAAACTAAAGTGTAGGTCTGCTGAATATGTAATATGAAGGGTTTTTTTTGGTAGTAGTACTTCGGTTATCCTATTGCACTTCAAGATAGCCGATAGCTTGAGGAAAGGGCAATTTACATAACTAATGTATATTCTGTTTTAGTTACATAATACTGAGCTCAGTCGAAATCTTTAATCTTCCAGACTAAGTAGCTTTACTATGTACTATATTTAAAATGGATCCAGGAGTTACGAAGGTATACCAGTTTGTAAACCACAATGGACTGATAATATTTAGTGGAGAAACCAAATGATGTCAATTAACCGATAGTTTTATCTGTAGATCCTGCTAATATCATATAATTAATAAACTGCTGGAAAGCATAACTTATTTATTTATTTAATTTAAGAAATGCTTACACAGTTTGTCATATCTGATTAGTCGACCTTTACGATTAATATTTTCAGTAGGAAACCCGCCTATAAATATTCTTTGTCCGTATTGCCAATGAGCGTATATATGTCCGTAATGAAGACTCCAAGTAAATAGGGGAAGGTCATAAAACAGATACTGTTAATATTAGGCTTAAAATAATGATGCTGCAGCTAAATAACTATCATATTATATCATTATTTAATAGCACCAGAATCTTTTATCTTATGCTGGTTAAGAACTCTAAAACTATTTTTCTTATATTTTCTTTAATGACGAATTTGATTAACTTGTATACTTAATTAAAATGGCATTTACACTGTGTATGCTTAACGCATTGTTAAATGTTCGTTTATGCACGTTTCATAGAAATAAGTCATTATTTTTTCATGGCGTTGGTTTGCACGTAATATATTGTTTGCCTATATATAAATTATTATTATATGCTTCCTAGTGTATATTAAGCTTTGTAGAAATGTATTGATGTTGTGCGTAGACATTCGTTGAGGAGAGTACCAAGTGCGAGGCGGCCATTACGACAAACGTACAGACCTAGCAATGTGCCGGTGACTTCGAACCCAACTCCAAGGTAACTCATTGCACATTTCACAAGCTACTAAATTTACACTTTCACATTAACTGGAAGCAGTTCCAAGTGGATCCAATTGCTTTTTATTGTACTTTTGAATTTGACTATAAATTATTAATTTTGATCTTGCACCAATGTCATAAGATTTTTCCGTGATAAATCGTAATAAACGCATAGTTTTATTTTTATTTTTAAAAATATATGTGTACATTGTTATAATATTATATTATCACCGGTTTGCAGTATGTTTCTATAACATAATTTGCCAGTCGAGTTACCGTGTATCATATATAGGCGTCATCCAGAATATATTTTTTTCCAGAATCAGTATTCATTTTTATAATTTTCTGGTATTGCCCAAGCAATACCAGAGAATAAGGAAATGATTTTATGTTATAGATAATTAAAGTCTAGGCTTAATGCAATTACTGCCACTCGCAGATCGGTTGGGTTGGTGTGGAGACAGACCCTCCACAATTTGAGCTGCGCTTGTAGCAATTCAAGTTCATTTATTGAATATTCATATTATAAAATCTGTAGCATTACATTTTTTGTACCTCAATAAATGGATTGCGTTCGGCTTCGTGCCGATTGACACTGCACTGATGGCCCATTTAGTGAATGGGAACAAGGTTGTCTGTCGATGGTCCAGTGAAAAAAAATAATGCTAGCGTCTGTAATGACGAGATTAATTCTGCTCGATACTTATTTCCTATTGGTGGTAGAATTTGACCGGGGTACTATGTACCTATATCTTCTGAGCGGTGTTGTTTTCAAGTTCTCTTCAAGAGAGCGAGCTCATCTAAGTAGGTGATCAGTCAGTCATAGAACGGAAGTGGGTAATTTTGGCCTACAGGTGAAAAATTTACCCCCACTCAACCGCCGATCAGAAATTGCAATTTTATGTTTGGACTGGAAGACATTGGTACTTTATTAGGAAGCACCTCGGTCAAACGTTTATGTAGCGCCATTATAGACTGCTTATTTAGAAAAAAAGATAAAAGTTAGGTAGCACGTTTTAATATTTATATTAGCGTAATCTCGCCCATTGTGTGTTATTAAGAAATGAACTTTCGTAACACTTTTTTTTTGCACATGTTTGGTATTTTTCATCGATTGCAGATCAGTCTACAGACGACGTCATTACTACTAAATCTAACACGTAATAGGTAATACTCCATTTGAGATATATATTTATGCATGATAAATACCTAACCACACATTGACTATTTATTTTCAAGCACATTTTGAATATATGCATGACGGATAAATTTTAATATAGGCTCCGCCGTATGGTAATAAAATCATCAAATTGGACAACTTTATTCGTGCGCTGTCATGTGTAAATTCTTAATTAGGGTTTAAGAGCTACTATAGGCTGACCTACGATTCTAAAAGTCAATTTAAATGTCAAATGTTTCTAAATCGGATGCCTAGATTACCTTAGAAGCATGCTAATTCTTATTTTTATATTGTTTGATTTATTTTGAGTCTAGTCGAGATTGATTGTAATTGTGGTAGTTTAGTGGTTGGGTATTAAATTATTGACCCAAAGGTCGCAGGTTCGAATCCGCATATGGTCATACTATGGACAGGCATATTTGGCCTAGTTGAGTAGGGTGCGAAGTAATTATGATCTAGGTCATAGCAATTATTTTATAAAAAAAAATAATAAAATAAATATACTCGTATTGTAAGTTGTTCAACATTTTGAACATTATTTTCATGCCAAAGTCAAATAAATAAGTGAAACTGGTAATTGAGGGCACACTTGCCTGTCCGGGAACCATGTTAGGCACTAAAGAATAAATTTTGGATTTATAATTTTCTTGGTTTGATTATTGTAGATATAAAAAAACCATCACTATATTGACTTGCCAATTGAAGTAATAAAGCAGCCAATTAGCAGCAGGTCAATTAAAACAAATGTTATTAAATTTAAAATCTTGATTACCTACTTATGTCAATGTTCTAAGAACAGTGACTGTGGGTTACAGAACAGAATAGTTATTAGGCTTTGTGATTCTTAGGAGTGGCAGAAAGACAGTTTAATGATAATCTTCATAGATTACGATTTTTTAATAATTCTTTTCGGGCTAATGTTCACCTTATCGATCAACCATTTTCCATATCCAGTTGTGGAAATGAGGCTGCTAGTATGTAAATAATCAGCCTCAGATCTCTTAAGTGATTGATGGTGGTGGGATCTGGCTGGGCGGCCACTCTCGATAATCGGTGGTCATTTTGCTCTTAAGAAATTACTAGAGTAGGCTTTAAGTACATTTTAGTCAATTGTATGAAGGCCGCCGAGTTATGACATCAAAGTAATCCTGCTGATAACGGCTTTCCATTTTTTTTTTCCATAGTATAAGATCTTTTTTATATCTTTAGTTTCTCCTTTTTCTTAATCGTATCTTTTCGTTTTTTCGAATTTTATATTTGTATATTTTGATATTACTCAGCATGAAATCAATTAGAGCTACTTTTAAAATATTATTAGTTTATACCAAGATATTAAATTTATAATCTATTTTATAACATACATGTTTTGTTTTTTTCACTTTGCTGATTGATCTATATCAACCCTTTGAACGGACATTCTATGAAGGGATGTATCCCAATTACTAGAAAAACTAATTTAAAATTTAATGCTTGAGAACTAGTTATACAACTGGTCGCAGAGTGGAACGGAGCAAGGTGCTGGTCGGATGGAGAATGCGCTGTGCGCGATGTACTGAACAAAATAAATTAATTATAATATCAATATTTTAGAATGAAAATGTTTTTTTCAAAATATTTTCTTTTTTCGGTTTAATTGTGGATATAGATCAAAGGAGCAAAGTGAATAGAAATACACCTGTATATAGTCTTTATCATATAAATTCCATATACTACCTTGCTAAACTTTTATCGAATCTGGAGGCAGTTTCTGCTTTGACTGAAATACCCAGAGAGTTGAGGACTACTCCGGAGTATGTAAGTGAAACTAGTCTGGTTACACGGCAGTTTTTATCTGGCGAGCACCGAGGTTGTTTCCTCTAAATTTAGTGGCATTGCAGGTTGGGTGGGCAGAGGGCGGCTCCTCGCATGCAATAGCAATATTTAGACCAATACCAAGTGCCCAATAAAATTTGGATTAGAACTGGTTTATGAAAAATACCAATTGGCAGTGATAAGTTAAAACATATATGTGTAAAAGGATGGCTTCTGGTCATGTTAATGATTCGGGGTTACCGTGGTAAGAATTGCTTATGCTACACAAAAATTGGCAGTAACTTTAACGAATTCACAATCCGTCAGCGAGTGACTCTGACGTGGCTGGCCACTGTTGTGAATATTTATTTATTAATTACAGATATAAGCAATAAAAAGTTACCAATTTATAAAACTAAAATAGATTTCTACTTAAAGAATATATAGTTACAATTTTTGTTGTAAAAATAATGCTAATATTTTAAATATCAAATACCTACCAATCAAACCCAAAAAAAAAACCAAAACCAAAACCAATCCAAATAAAAAACCAAACCAAAAGCAAAACCAAAACCAATAAAAATCAATACCAAAAGTAAGTTTAATAACATGTTATAACTTTAGAATTAAATTCTTATATGTAATTTATCGCATGTTATTATGTAAGTAATTGAAGCACTATATTTCTGTTGTATGAGGTGCGAATGGCTCCAATCCTCAGACCGTTTAATGTGCTTCAAGCCGTTGATAATGTTCTTACAAAATGTAGCGACAGCTTTTGTCATCATAGACATGATCATTTTGGATGAATAATGGATCTAGGGTTAAAATTAATCAACTATTTAAAAATATAAATTTTCTGCTTTGACTGGACTGGAACCCGGAACGTTACAACTTACAGTATATATTATAATATAGTATACTAGAGTTTCAAGACAATTTGGGACTAAAAATGGTAATGTTATTTCAAAAACAAATTATTTCATGGTACCACTGCGTTTATTTGACACACCGTGTCATGTTCATGTTCAAAGGTTGTGCATATACATACATCGATATATGCAAACCGGCCTGGTGGTGCAGTGGTATAAACGCCTGCTTCTAAATCCAGAAGTCCCGGGTTCGAATACCCAGTGGGTCAAATCCGGCCAGGTCATTTTTCGCCGTTGAAAATATTCAACGGCGCTTTTCTCAACTGACTGTCGACTGAGTTAATTAACAAGACATACAAAAACAACACTCATTCAGTTACAAACTTGCGAGATGTAGTTTGTCTGTAATGAACGGCCTCGCATCATGAAAATAACAATAAGGCAGTCGGAACTGCGCTCAATAGCGCCTCCCCGGCAACACAAGCCATATGAATGAAGGAAATGATCTTGATCATTTATTAAAATGAATTTGGGTTGGTAGCTTGGTATTTTAAGTTTTTTTTTGAGGTAGTGAACATAAGTAACTAAATGAAAATAAACCTGTCAGACGGCTTGATGATGAGTGATAGTTTATTTGCGAAGACGAATGGAGAATCACTTACAGCTGCTTCCAGATAATCAAATTTACTGTATGCTGGTTCATTATTTTTTTCTTTGAGCGGTCTTAATGAGTAGGGTAGTTATTTTTATTTTACCAACTTCTTCTAAAATGCTATAGGACTTCCAAATCGCAAACGATTCGCTCAATTGTTGCAATTTATCAGTGCAAAAATTGCAAAATTTGACGATGCGTTTGCGATTCAGATTGGCCCAAGACTAGCCCTGCTGGTCGGTCTCAAATCAGCTGTTTTATTTGCCGTGAGACAATTTCAATACCTTTCCTAAATCTGTTTCCAGTAAAAGTGCCCATTAAATGCATATTTTAAGGTAGCAAGCATGATTGTTACACATAATTCTATTTCATTTTTTGTCAATAAATGTTAATAATTGCATTTTATAGCACGATTTGTTCTTTTCTTTGATGAGCAGCAGCGTCGCGCGGCAGACCTACGGCTCTGTTCGCCCGCAGACCAAGCATCATCTTGCCCGACACCACCACAAGAAGCACCACGATGCCTCCAACAACTGAACACAACCATTCCTATACCGGATGAACATTCAACAAAGCCCCTGGAACTTACGAAAGCTTTTTTTTGACTACCAGTGCTTAAAAAACACTGAAAAGGGTAAACTACAATACTTAATTGATGGCGTAGCTGATGATTCTTACAATCTGTGTACGATCATAATATTCTTACCCAATTTTTTCAATTATTTTCCTTTACTGTGTCAATACTTACGACAGATCAAAGCTAGTTTTTTATACATGCTAAATATATTTTAATAAAAAAAAAATATGCAATATTGGTTATCTATTGCTTTTTTTCAATCTTTTATAAAAAGTTAATCACTGTTCAACAAAAAAGCACATTATTTTAGTTTTATTTAATTTTTCATTAATTGGCAAAGTATAAGATAACAATTTATGTTCTCGTAATTGAACTTAAACTTTCAAGTATACCGTACTCATGACCATTACAATAATCTAAAAAATAATTAAGTTTGTTTGGAATATTTACGAATAAGGCAATTTTATAAACAGAAGTTCTACTAAATAATTTAATTTACAACTCGTTTAAATTGAAGTATAACATGTGTGCTGTTTTTAACTTCCATCCACGAAGGATTGAGGGAGAGGTATTAGTGTAGCTGCTAAGAAGGTTTGTAAGAAATCCTTACACATTTTGCGAAGGTCGAACGGAATATTCCACAAAATTCCAATGGCCATTAAAACCGAATTGAGATGAAAAAAATCAATGACTAGTCTATGCCTTTCGTGAATTCAGGTATACGCAATATGTCACTATTCTAAATATTAATAGAAGTACAGTAAGACGATGAATCGATATCACGGTGTTTGGCGATATGCAGCTATCCGAACATCGATATATCGACACTGATATTCGGTATATCGGCGCCGAGTGTGTTAACCTTACCATAACTAATATGTCATGCATTATCGTTTCCTCGGGACCATCCATACATACCTTTAATAAAATCATGAGTTTTGAAACACGTTTCACTGCTGACTGTGGTGAACACCTTCGAACTAAAACTCGGCACAGTTTGAGATGTTATGTTTACATGTCGTTGCTCAAACTAATTTATTTATGGATATGTCCCTGCTTTATGTCTGTGTTAGTGTGGTTAGAGAGAGAGAGAGAAAATGAACACACAAAAAACATATAAAGTTTTGTTTGTATTTTAACTTTGTGTCTTGTGTGAACTATCTTTTATTGGGATTAGGCACAATTTAAAAAGAAGAACTAATAACACCAATTAATTATGTTATGGTAACGAGTTTAAGATTTTGATTTATTTGTATTCTAATTGTGTTAAAATCAAAATTAGATGTATTTATCTATGTAATTCTTTAATTAAAATGTGACATACATCCATTGAACTTAGTAGTAGGGGGATTTTTACTGTAACACTTGTAATGCGTGCTCTCAGTGTAAATAATAAAATTTTCTTTCAAAATTGTATTTTTATGATAAATTAGTAATATTTTATCATTTGAAGTACTTCGTTAACTTCTTAGCATGACATCAATATAATATGTTAAGATGTGTGCTTTATGTGTTATCAGTTAAAATAGGGGTCGGTGTTGTGGTTTTAACTAATATATAATGAAACATTTCTCTTTGCTGTGGATTTTAGTATTTTTTAGTCAATTAGATTATTGTGAAGTAAGTAAAATTTATCCAGTGATTATTGAGTCTGAGATTTCGGTAATTCCATGCCTACCTTTCTTGTTACAGTTCTAAGGTTGTATTCTAAGGAGTAGAAGTAGCTTGTTACATTTTTTATTGTCCGCAATGCGGGCTCACAAAATGCCAAGCATACCATTGGTTGTGCCAAAGTTATGATTCTAATTCTGTCACTTTCCGTTTGTGTGCCTTGAAATAATATTTACGTAAATAGAATCTTGAATAATTGAAATGATAACCAACCTATTGTGCCACAGGTGGGGTTATAAACAGATAAAGCACAACAGATAAAGATCGATGACTCTTCTAATATTCTTAAAACCAACTGATAATATTAAGTACTCCTTTGAAAACCTTGAATGTAATGGTGATCATTAAAGGTACAGAATTACAGAATGTCTGTCCGTATCCGAAGCAAGCTTCTTTCCGAGTTGTCCTGTAAACTTTTATTGGGGCATATTGAGATCGGATCTGATCTGTAACTGAAAGGAACTTGGCATCACTTGCAATTTTTGTCTAGCTAATTGGAATTGGCACTTACCGGTGTCAGTGCTGCCGAATATCTCATTAGTTTTTTGACTGAATGATTTTAATTTTATTGTATTGATGATACAATCACTTATTAATTTTGCAGTTGTGGCTTCATGCGAAGATTTTAATGCATTATTTTGGAAGTATATTCTTGATTCCACTTTGGTGAGAGTAATTTATTATTGTTAGACTTTAAGAGAAGAGATAAATGTGAGCGTATACCCTCTCGGGAATTTATAGTTGGTAGGATTTGATATAAGGTTAAACTAAATAGTTTTTTCTTTAGGATTAAATATATGTCTATGTATAATGGATATATATATATATATATATATATAAAAAATGATAATTTGTCGGGTTGAATGACTATGAACCACAAAGCACACGACAATGCATTGTTACAAATTTTGTGATTTGATAAATTTTCCCGTTGCGATTGAAATTTTCAATGTGAAATGGCTGAACTAGTTTTATATACTAATTTTTGACCTATAATAGGAAAATTAAGAGGGAAATGCATGTAGTCTTTCCAGCATTATATTACTACAAATACATGGACAATGTGTGGATATATCATGAAATTTCACCAAGGATATATTTTTTTTCGAATTAGACTGCTGCAATTTTATGTGGCGTTTTAATTTTTCCTATTGTGTAAGAATATGGACAAATTAATATATTTTATGATTTTACCCCAGAATGTCATGCTGCGTGACTGACTTATACAACTATAGATGCAAAAATATATTCACCCAAAACACATGTCATTTTTAGTAATGGTAGGACAAAAAGTACTGATGCCGAGATCGCAGTGTTGCCAGGAAAAAATAAACTATTATTTCAAAATAGATTACATACACGTGTGTTAATAATATGTAGAATTAAAAACGTTTATGAAATTAAAATATAGTAGTTGAATAGAGTAATGATTTGTCCATGTCCGTAGTTAATATAGCAGTAAGCCCAAATATAATGATTCAAATTGAAATAAAGTGATTATTTACCTTTCTTCTAATGCAAGTTAGTTTGAATTTTGCACTATTATACAATACAAAAGTCACATTCTTGAACGCGTGTGCTACACAAACACGTGTGCTACACAAACACGTGTGCTACACAATGACACTATATAAAGTCATGTGATACGCGAGGAGCTGAATTGACTTGACGCATACTTCACGCTCAGTTGGCGTATGTATGTGTTCATAAAGATCATTGCTCTCCGTTTATTTTATATTTTACTGATCATTTTAACACCTTCACTGCCTGGAAATATTCTGCCTTTCATTCCAATATACAGGGTGCCCCAAGCTTCTGGGCATTAAAAAGAACAGCTAATAGGTCTTACGATTCTTGGTGTTATTTGTTAAGAAACTATATCAAAATTCGTTATGGTATTCGAGAAAATTTTTTTTAAAGTTTCTATTCGAATTCTTGTAAAACAGATATCTTTCAATGACTCCGCCCTCTAATAAGTACGTCACTGGGTCAGTAGGCCGCGGTCGTTCGAGACGAGGTTAATGCCCTGCCGCGTTGTTCGAAACGCCCTATTAGGGCGGAGCTAAATGATCGATGTTTGATGTTACTGGTCGAAACAGAGGGCGGTCTAAGAAGAAGGGGTAACTCCTTTCCCCTTCTCTGGAGTTGTAAGAGGGATGCTATTGGTCGACAGATAATATTGATTTATCGATTGATAAGATCGTTTTACACCAATTTTATTACAAAAATAATAAATTTGGTGATGAAAATTTTTCGCATTTTGTTACATAATTTCTTACTCGTAACAGGGAACATATACACCCCCTTAAATTTTTGTTTATGATCTTGGGACACCCTGTATACACTTTGTATGTTTAAAAAACTGAATAAATGAAAGTATAATAATGTACTGCAACTATCTTGTCATATTTTGTATAGATTCTGTATTCTATTTTATAGTGTTGTGTTAATCAAAAAATTATATTGATAAATTCCTTTGAGTAATTGAGGCTGCTTGTACTCTTAGTAATGTGTTAAAAATGAAATGTACTGATAGAATTGTGATTTGTGGTTGTTTCTTCAGATGGAAGGCTTTGTGTGGCCGATGATGCGACTCTAGGTCCATCACGTTGAGCTTTAACATTAGACGGGGATGCAACAACGACATCCCTAACATCTCGATTCATACATTTAAAAGATGTGAATAAATTATTTTTTGGTCATTTCGATAGTTGTTTTAATTTTTAACCTGTTGGCGGCGTTATGAGCTTGCAAGTATTCTCAAGCAGTTTTTTTCACACGGTTACTTCGAATCTCATGAGATCTTCAATAGCACGAGCACTCGCAAAAAACTGTGGGTCTAAACAGACTCAAACTCCATTAAAAACCAGTCTTAAATGTTAACCAGTTGTTACTGTCCGCTGAGTGCTTGCGTCAAACTATGAATTATGCAGACTTTCCTCTTTCCTTTCTATACTGGCGATTCGTATCGACCAAATATGCCTACCACTATGATATTCCTCATTAAATTTGCTACAAAAAATAAATTTTCATATTTTTAAATTTAATTAATAATTTTTGATATATTTGAAGTTTTATGCATTGAAAGAGAAGGGGGGAACCCTCCAAGAAACAGGTGATTTATACATTATTTTGTTAAAATAACAATGCTTACTGTAATAGTTGTAAAAATAAGTAAAATGCCTATCTTGTAGCAAATCCTCATGAAATGAGGTATCTCGTGGTAGTAAGCAAATTTGTTTGATATTAATATTACATTCTGTATAGTTAAACGGAGCGAATGAAGTACTTTTGTTTAATAAGTACATAAATATAATATATATTGCTATTTTTGCAAAAGAGGTTGTGTATGGCAACACCACTTTGACAGAGTGAGTTGCTGTCAGTTCTAGGGCCAAGAAGAGTGCCGGACATTTATCTTGAATTAGCTAAATAATCAATCCCACTAGGTGAAGGTTCATCATGAAACATTTTGCATTTCCTAGATATTTTGGTATCACAGAGTGCAGATTATTCACTATTGCAATGACGTATGGAAACCGACCTATATAAACTGATCCAATTTACCAACATTAATTTAGATAGAAGCATAAATATTTATCATTTAGAAGAGCTTATCTTGCCAATTCACAGATGGCGCACTGTTTTGTAAATATGCTTTTTCCAATAAATTACCATGTTTTAAGGACGTTTGATAGTGCGACATATGCGTCTGGTTTTAGTTACTAAAGCGTTTCTCCAAGACCATTCCCAATAAAATAATCCAGCTTATTAGCCCTGCGATTTCAAACAATTTGTTTTGACTTCATATGAAAATTAATCATGGTTTCCGAGAAAAAAAAATTGTAAACTTTACGTGATAATATGAAATTACTCTTGTCATAAATTCGGTCGCTAGCGAGGCCGGGCCGTGCTGGGTCATTTACCGGCCTTGCCGAGCGCATCCAAGCAAAAAAAGAATTTACACAAGCACTTCGATAAAATTAATAAATTTGGGCATGAATTATTTTCACATTTTTTTATACAATTTCTTACACGTAATAGGGAACATAAACATCCTTTTAGGTCTTCTAGAATGGTCTTGAAAACCCTGAACAATCACACAGTAAGTTCGTATAAGCATTCAAGCACTTAAATAATAGCTTATTTTTAAAAGTGTATTATTACTATTCATTTTTTATAGTAATTTAGTCGACCGGTTAGTGTTGCCAATGTTTTGACGGATCCCGCAACCTAAGTGTTTCAAGTGGTCGGTTGTTTACATTGTGTCATTAATCGGATTTTGTATTTGTATCTACAAAAAAAATAATATAAATTGTATTGACTGTTTTGGTCAGGTCAACTATTTTAACAAAAAAAAAAAATATGTTAGTTTTTGAAGAAAAATAATATTGTGGTTTTACATAGTAAATCAGGAGCTTTATTTACTATAAATTTATCTCTTATTATTTTTAAAGTTACTAAAAAAGAGATGTTTTAAGAGTGGGATGGTCGTTGGACCACAAAAGCGGAGTTTTCAGATTAATTTCAAGTTGACCTAAGTTTTGCTTTGTTTAAGGTTTAAGATATGATTGCTAAGAATCATTATCATCTAACCTAACCTAAAGTCGTTTTTAGTCTAAGTGTACGTATTTTATTAACTGCCGAATTTTTATAAAAATATTAGAATACATTAGAAATAAGTTGTATGAAGATTACAAAATTAAAACTTTTTACATATTCTTCATCACAAGAAAATCTGATCTCTGTAGCAGTTATTAAACCTCTAATTTCTTACTTACAACTTTATTTTGAAATTCTTCAAAGTCGAGGTATGAGTGCAATTTAGGTATATTTTGTCTATGGATTAATTTATAACGAGTGACACGGGAATTGCCAAAAGTAGTTCTCTGTTGAAAGGCGATCCAATCTGAAAGATCGAGCCCATACTGGAGAAATTTTTAACAACAAAACAGTAATAAAACTGGCACAGGATAAAATATTTCTATTCAATAAAATAAAAAATCACAATGGAAAAATAATAGAATGAAATAAAATAGAATGAAGTAAAGTGCTAAAACAGTGTATATCATGTTGATTAATATAATTAATATAACACTTAATTGCCATTTTTCCGTTAAATTAACCGTAACCTTGTATATTCCAAATGCCTAGTTTAGTATTAATAAAAAATATCATGTGCGTAGATGTTGACCAATTTGTTTTAATTGTTTGGCATTTTTATTATATATAAACAAGGAAAATACCCATTACAATAGCCTACAACATCTAGGATACAATTTACGGGATAAAAGGCAGGGAACAATAAAATATAACAAAAAGTGTGCTGTTATTGTTACATGTGGCAGCCATTTAGGTTAGTTGATTAATTGTCAGCTGAGATGTCGCAAATGTCGCTGTTTATATCCAGCACTTGACTTATAAACTCGGTGTCATGTATGACAGCTGCCAACTCGCGAATGATGATCAGCAATTCACCGTCCTTGTATTTCATCCGATTATTGCATTTGTTTATCTCGTCGAGGACCGAATCGGGAATCTGTGGATAAGACAAATGGCGCATAAATCTTTCTTTGTTAACAAATATTATAAATGGACAGCGACTGACTAAGTAGTACATGAGTATTTAAATTATTAATGTCCTTTTAGGGGGTTGATTTATATCGACAACTAAACTGGTCTCATGAAAAATTGAATTTTGATGAAAAATTTGTTTATACATTTCTAAATGTTATGTTATGTTGTTAATCGTTAATTGTAACATAAAAGTACTTGTAATTGCATTACATATAGAATATACATACATATTATATTTATATTACCTTCATCATAAATTATTTTTATACATACTAAAACCATACTTAATTTATTACTTTATTTTAACATATCACAAACCACACACACTCACAACTACCACAAATATCACTCATAAATTACACATAACACATTAAAAAAATCTACTGTATACGTGTATAATATTCATAATCTATATATATTTTAAGAACACTGTCACGAATTTTTTTATGCTAATGTTAACATGTAAAATGTCCGAAATCCATAATTGGTTTGTATACTAGTAATAAGTATTGTTTGTAATTATAAAAATTAATACTGTGGATTTTTCAATAAAGAATAAATAAATAAAAAAATAAATCAATTCCTGAAATCGGACCGCTCAACAAACATTCATGTAACCTAGGTCAGTGCATTTGCTGATGGCAACTTCAATTTTAAATAAATTCATTTTTCTCATAATTTTTTACATTTTTCCAATATTTTTTTGCCGATTGTTTAATTGTTGATATAGATCAATCTACTGCAGTAGTGATTTTAAGCACACATGTATGTAAGGTGTCCTGAGACCATTCCTGAAGTGTTTATGTTCCCTATTGAAGTAAGAAATAAAATTTAAAAAATGCAACAATAATTCATCTCCAAATTATTTTTATTAAAGTGCTGGTGTGAATTGCCTTTAGGGTTCAGACGATATCTCATTAGCCTTGACCACGCGCGGTTAATGATCCGTTTGTCATGAGGGGATCAGCTGGCGGTCTTATTACAACAAACGTTATCATGTAAAAAATTTTTTATTAAGAAAACCATAATGAATTTCGATATGTCGTGTGAAATTGCAGGACGAATTAGTTGGATTTTTTATCGGGAACGGTTTCGGGACATCATTGCCCCACTATACAGATGTATAGTGGGGCAATTTATGCAAAATTTTCTACTATCTGTTCCCTTATCTGGGAAAGGTCACAGATCGGTGGGTCGGTTCACTGAAATCAATAGCTTAATAATTACGCTATTGATTATTGCAGCAATTATTGCTTATCCGATTGACTATAAAACCTTAAGCTATATCAGAAAGGCCTCTAGATACTTAGGTACTTGCGAAGCAATGTTTTCTTTTGTTATAATTTGCCACTAATGGGTACAGGTGTTTTTTTTCTCAGGCACATCTTTTTATGGGCTTATTCTTTACTTTAAACTGGACCACTATTTTTTATATGTCAAAAAAGTAGGTAAACATTAAACATCAAAACGCATAACTACTTTATGTGCCCTCCTCTTGACTGGCGGCCGGCGCACAGTCATGATCTACACAATTCGCCACAAATTGAGATAGATTCGGGAACATGCTGCATGGATTAGATGCTGTGAGCAAACAATTTTTCTAGGACATGTTTTGTATGGAAAATATATGTCAAAATTAAAAAAAAATTATAGTTTGAAATGTAGAATAACCCCATAAAATGATTTATATCAGAAAAAGTTGACTCTGCATATTTCTTATCAGTATTTAAGAATGATTAGTCATTTTTTAAGTGCTCCCTGCACCTAATTTTAAAAAAAAATAGTTTTGACAATGGTGACAAAAGAAAAATATTGTTATATAAATATTTATTATTTATAATAATAAGTTACTCATGTTAATGTTAATAAGTAGGAACATTATCGTTGTTTAGCAGGCTGTGGGTAGTATTAGTATTATTAAAGGACGATATATGTAAAGGGAAAGGTTCTGCGTGTTTGTATGTGGGCCATGGAATTTAAAGAACTAATTAAGGCTTCTTTTCTTATAAAGCTTTTTGTATTTTTTCATACCTTCGTCTGCCCCATGAACATGGAAAACTTGAGTTTTATCCTTTGCTTGCCCGATTCAGTCTCGTAGAATATTGTGAACATTGAATCCTTTAATACGAGTGGAAAGTAGAGGCCGGCGATTAGGTGGCCTTTGTGATCTCTAACCAATAAGCTCCTACAATAAAAACGCAATAAAAAATAATTTACCTTAACTATTAATACAACTGTAAGGTTTTGATTCTATATATGCAATGGAAACCTTTTAACCACATTAACTTCTGCTTGAAGATATTTGAGATTCATCTGATGAAAGAAGCATGCATTTAGGTGTTCAACTGTAGCCTTAGAAAGGATGAAAGTTTGTTTAAAATCAAACAGGCTTTTGTATTGAAATTCTGTGTTCTGTATTGATTGTATTGTCTTGTGTATTGAAAGCAAATATTAGCATTTTAAATATACCAAATAACTTCTACTGAAAGTTAAAAAGATAATGTGAACTAACTTCCTGCTGGTGCAGTGGTACCAACACCTGCTTCTGATTCAGATGCTTAACTTCTACTTGGCTTTTTATATGAACAAGATGTAATGTGATATTCCAAATAAAGTCACACATTTAGATAGTATGAGATGCAGAGATAGATAAACATAAAGGCATAAAAAATTAATAAACAAGTCGCCAGGACGGAATAAAAAAAAGGACGATTCTCACCTGAAATTGTAAACAAGGTTCCTCTTCTCGGTGACCTGCACAGCGGTGAGATATGGTTTTGCGACGTAAATCAAAGAGGCGTGCATCTTTACGGTACCCCCACGGGTCTCTCTTTCGGTCCATTCCACGTAGTTGACGTTGACGGGACTGAATGTGTAGCAGTACTCTTTCTTACACTGCGGCTCTTCACTTTGTACGAACCAACCTGACAATCAAGGTTACTGGTCAATAAATCTGGCAGCGAAAATCATCTACTTCACAAAATCATGAAGAATGTACCTTTCTTCATTGTAACTTTCGAGCGTAGACTGGCACAATTTAACAAATGAGAAGTATGTTCATTTAAAATAATACAATTGCTAATTGCAAATATGATAGGCCCAGAACCGGCCTGCGGCATACCAAAAGGCACTACCAGCAGACTGTTAAAAATTTGAGCTAGAAATCAAAGCCAAAAACAAAAAAGACTCTGCGCTATTGAAGTTAAGCCGGAACCAACTAAGGTTCCTGACTAGAACCTTAACAGGCCACTGCAAGCTGAACAAACGCATGCATAAATTGAACCTATCGACCGATGACAGGTGCAGATTCTGCCAAGACAGCCCAGAAACCCTTATACACTTACTGGGTGAATGTGGGCCCTCATTTACAAAAGATACCAGTTTCTAGGCAACCATCTCCTCAAGCCAGAAGAGATAAGAATCATTGCACCCAAAAAGATACTTAACTTTATCTACAGTACTGGACTAGAGGGCGAACTATAAGTGGATTTAAAAGTACAATAATTCTGCAAAGGACGCGGTACAAGGGGGGTAAATTAACCCCCATATCCGCTGACATACATAACATATAACATATATAATATTAGGTATACATACTGCTAACAAATATTTATTTATTTTATGGCACAATTAAGTGCAGCTTCTTTCTTTATGTCTTTATGATTCCGTCAAGAAATTAGGGATAAGGTTTAGAACCTATTAGGTTGTAATTAATGAATTAAATTTGGCAAACCTGTGTGGGGATATTTGCGATCTTCCATTACAGTTATGGCGCGTCCGATGTGATACCCTGGATCGCAAATGATGACACCACGTCGGTCGTCAACTGTAATCCGAATGACGACCACTACATGCTCTTTCTCAACCTCATCCGCAAAGGATTCGGGCCCCGATGCCTCGGCAGCATACTCTCTCGAATCGTCCAGGGCTTCCTCACATGATGCTAAGTAAGCGTGCTCACCCAAAGCCTTCACTAGCTCCATCCCCAGGCCCACACATGTGTGATGACCACTGCAGATAACAGGTGTGTAGTTCGCAAACACCTCTCGAAGGCATTCTGTACCTGCAGCTAGAAAATATATTTGCTTATAAATAACAACATTTAGAGCAGATGAAATTTATATTGTAATAACGAGTCAAGCCTTATTCAAGTATGCCACATACTTTTGTAGCACCACTCAAAGTTTTAATACATTTCATGCATATTTATCTAATGTCATTTTCAACGAATGGTATTATAATTATACCAAATATTCACAATTTTTTGTTTTGAAAATTAGAGAGAGTTTTGGTGATTTACATACTACGAGCTACTACCAAAGAGGTTAGCAACAGTAAGCATAATTTGTAGAGTGGCATAATAAGTTTATCTGAGTTTGAAAGTTAGTTTTTTTTATTATACGCTGTAAATCATTGGGATAGAACATGATACTTCAACCCATTTTTTCTTTTTCATATTGCTGCATCTCTCTTTAAACCATTTAATTCTCTTAAGGCGGCCTGGTGGTGCAGAGGTATAAGGGTCTACTTTTAAATTCAGAGGTCCCGGGTCCGAATCCCTAGTGGGTCAAATCCGGCCAGATCATGGTCGCCGCTGAGAATCTTCAAAGGTGCTTTTCTCAACACTGTCGATTGTTTTTTTTAGGTAAAGAGACACACAAAAACACTCATTCAGTAACAGGCTTGCAAGGTGTTGTTTGCTTGTAATGAACGGCCTCGCATCATGTAGACAACAATAAGGCAGTTGGAAGTGCGCTGAATAGTGCCTCCTCGACAACACAGGCCATACGAATGAAGAAGAAGCCATTTAATACTTAATTCGAGAGCATAATGGAGAATGGTTCCAGTGTGTTTCAAATAGGATGTATTGGATATCGAGGAAAAGTAAAACATTTCCGGAGATACTTACATTTGTAGGCCTGGTAGAGTTTGGCGAAGTTGGAGACGGTGTCGTAGGGCTCCCGGGCTAGCAGGCGGCTGAGCAGCGCCTCGACGCGGCCCTGCAGGGGCTCGATCGCCGGGGGCGCGCGGCGCGGCGCTCGGCGCGCCCACGCCGGCAGCGGCAACGGGCCATCGGCGGCTACGCACGACGCCACTTCGAGTCAACTCGGCCACTCGGCCGCCCAGAGGCGCTCCGCCCTCGCGCTCGCCGCGTCCGCCGCCGCGGTCGCCGCGTCGTCGCGCGCCGCGTGCGAGCGCTCGCCCCTGCCGGCCCCCCGCCGGTCCTCCGGGTCTCGTCCCCCGGGCCGCGACGCGGCGGCGCCATCGTCGCCGGGCGCGTACGGAAACGCGCTCTCACTTGCTTCGAACCGCGACTCTTCTAGATCTGCAAGCATATTCAAATTCGACCTGAAATTGGCTACTTTATTTTTATAGCTATTGTTGATTTTTATTTAATTACAGCTTCATAATATAAAATAAACTTTTCTATGTTTTAAATCCTTCATTCGCCTTCCAGTTACTATTTTTCCTAAGGCTTTACTGTATTTTATAAGAGAGCGATTCTACTAAAAAAAGAACTATTAGCAGTTTATCATTTATTCAATTTCTCAGAAATAGAATTGAATTTAAAAAATCTGCCTTTACTATGCTGAAGACACAAGATTAAGATATCTAAACATATCTTTTTATGAGTAAATATACAATGGTTACCAAATGCCAGTTATAGAAAAAAAGGTCTAAATAAATTGAAATTATACTTTGGCTTCGCCTAAATCGAGTATAACACTTAAAGAAATGAAAGCGTGTTATTTACATCCCTATCATATAGATTTCAATATAATTTTATGTTGCTATTTGAGGTCGGGATTTGTTGATTTTTGACAGTTTTGACAAAATTCGCCAATATCAATTGACATTCTTATTTCTTCATACGCACGCATGATATTGACGATGGCTTCCTAATTTCAAATAGAAACCCTAAATTAAAATAATATATCTCTCTCTTTATCAATCCATCCTCGTACAACATACACGCCATCTTTTTGACGTTCCCTCCCCCGTTTCTGTCATCACGCGTATCTGTAATTTAAAGTATTTTCCGATTGAAAAAATCTCATAAAATACGCACCGACTTCGACATAATATGTAATAATGAAAATAAAAGTACTCAAATAAAAATAGAAAAATAATATGGCGCGGCGCGCCGCTTGATATATATCTCTGCTATATTTTTACCCTAACGTGACGCGAATGATTTTGATCTCGTTCGAACATAAATAAGTAACAATAGTTACAATTTTATTACTATATTTAAGAAATTCCATTATTTATTATTATTGATCTTATTATGTATTTTTGTGTTAGATGAGCTCGACAAAGACAAATGTGGTTATCACTCAGGCGGGAAACGATAATCTAATTGCACGTAAAAGTGTACGGCGTTTGGAAAATCAAAATGGCGGACATCGGGTGCCATGTTGCCGAAGTAAAATTGTTGATACGGATTTTCCTTATTTTAAAAGGAGCAATAAATTAAATAAATAAATACCTACCATTATTAAAATGCACAGGTAAGATGAAATGTTTTATAATTCACATAAATGTCTGTTAAACTTAGCTAAAGTAAATCGCTACCAGCTGCACAAAAGCCATTTGATGTTTTATAAATTTATACAATTAATACCTTCTTCGGTAGCGTATTAATATAAATAATTGATATATTAATTATCTATTAAGTAATTATTATATTAAAATATTTGATTACTTGGTAAATAGGTATATTATAGCATGTCTACTAAAAAAACTGTTCAGTTTGTCTGTACAGAATTTTAAAAATAAAAGGAATATTTTATTGGAAGCAGTTTTTTATGATTTAGTTTAGTTGAGCAGGACTAAAATAATAGTAAGGTGTTAGCAATTACTTATTTAATCTTTATTATTGATTTTTTAAAAGCTATTAATTAGTAGTAGCAATTCGAGTAGCTATTTTTTGTATTTTATAAACCTTTTATTAATCCTTATTGGGATTAATAAAAGGTTAAATTAAACGGCAAGAAATTTAATTGCCTTTATATGAATTTTATTTTAACTCTAGATAGTTTGATTCATTAGAAGTGTCTTAATTATTTGTCATCGCGTATCTCTAAACTTATACGTATTTATATTATGTTTGAATTTGTATTAATAAAGTAATCTTATATTAGATATTAAATGTGTAGTCGATGTAGTATTTTTTATTTGTATTGTTCAAAGCCCTGGAACATATTTATGTAATGTACCTACTTTTAAATTAATTTTGTAAAGTCGCCTAGAAACCAGAACGTATACCGTAAATGAATATAAATTGTCTATGCCAAGCCGCTTATGTCAGTCAAATTGATTAATATGTATAAGTACAGTGTGCGTCATACTTTATAATTTTATAGTCGACGTCTGGCGTCTATGTTCGCGAAGAAACGCGTCTTACAAAATTCTTTTTTGCGTCCCGAGTTTTTGAACCGTGAGTCACCAACTTTCGAGGAAACCCCGTCGCCTGGCGTCGGCTTGCGGAGGCCGGGCGCCAAACGGGAAATCCGACTGTACAAGTTAAACATTCGAAGTAACCTTTATTTACTTTCGGCCAAATATTTTTGTAATAAGATATTTTTTTGTGTTTTTTTTCAGCAGTAGGTTCAATGGTGGATAGAGGTCTCCCAATATTCCCCATGATCTGGGTGTAATCCATGCTTCGCCATTTAACCAATATATTAAATAATTATATAATGCGAAGCGTCGATATATTTTATGTATTTTTAGGTTATTTGAATCTTAATTAGTTTTTTTATTTAGAAAAATTATATAAGAAAATACCCTGTTATTTTGTCTTGACGTACGTGGCGGTGGAAAATTCTTAAAAAGTAATTTCAATTTTGAGAAATAGCACGGCATTCGTTTTTAAGTTACCTATTTCGATCTATGTATTCCCCAGAGGGCTATTTAAGTGGCATTCTAAAACAAAGAGTCCTGTTGGCCACTCATTAAAACTCAAGGAGATAAATATCGTTTTAAAATTAAAAACCATTAAATACATATTTTTTAAAGTTTGATATATATATTACTAATGTTTTTTTTTGAATTTTGGCTATAATTCTATCAGCACATCTTTATGATAGTACTTCGTCGTTACTGCCTACCTACATATTTATGCTAGATCGTGTTTCAAGGGATTTATTCAGTAAAATTATAGTTGGAGGTGTTTTTTTCTTAAATGTCCACTCGTCTGCTCATTATTTCCAACATCACGATATTCGCATTCTTGTTATAGGTCAAATTTAAGGTCACACGGACGCGTGTTTAGATCCGGTCCGCTTTATCTGACCTACATTTTCAATGACTTCAACGATGAGACCAGCACAACCATATTCTAATGATTACGCGTTTTATAAATATTCGCCACGGTTGCGATAAAACGTGTATCATAAGAAATGCTTATAATCGTAGTGGGTAGGTACAAAGGTATTATTTATTAAATTTACTGAGACACAAAATAAGTAGTATCAACTTTGATATATTGTAACCGACGTTTGCCAAATTTTTAATGTCGATGACTTTTACGATGAACACATTTCTACAAAACTTTCAATAAGCTATAAGCAGATTAAGTGGTTATTCTTGAACAATGACGCGAAGACGAGGTTCTTGGTTCAGGAAATGAGTCATTGAAATTTAAGCAAGAATTTCGTATATTATACATAAGTAACGGTGTGTATATAATAAACTACGTAAGATATATCGTATTGATTAAAGCAGTATGATGTATTGGACAAGTTTCAATAACACCGTCCCATTTTGAAACCATTTCAAGTCTGGTTTCACTATGGCACGATCGAGCATCGCTAAGAAAAACCGCCACTACCTTGTCTAGTTCCTACTAACTATACCGATATATTTTATAATTTGCTTTTTTTAACGCTATTTTGGAAAATACTTGACAAAGAAAAGGGCTATTCGTGATGCTAAAAATTGATTTATATAAAAATACAAATCAGAAAAAAGTGTATTTTACTGATTTTCATCTATTAAACTATCACCATAAAATGGGAAAAGCAGAGGAGACTGTAATAAATGTAGCAGACAAGTAGGTAGGTATTTATTATGATGTAAATTAACAAACAAATAATACTTACAATTTTTTATTGCTTTGTTAGAAAATAAAGTAGGTAAACAGGTTTTAATTAGTTTTTAAGTAAAAAAATGGTAATTTAAACAAATTGATAAAAAAAATTCGTGCACAAAGAACATAAAAGAAAAGCCACGCGTCATTCGACCAAGAAACAGCTGACTGAACGGTTGACGTAAGTTCGTTTCGATTCGCGCAATTGTCAACATGGCAATGTTTTTCTCAAACAACGGGATTGCGAATGGAGACACAATCCGTTTGTTTACAACGGACGGACGGTCACGGCGCGCGATCCACATGTTTTGGTTTAACCTTCTACAACACTCAAATCTATCTATAGATTTTCACATCGCGGTGCAGTAAAACTCGCAAAAGACATGCAAAATTAAGACACTCACCCATACAACGGCTAATAGCCAAAATAAAAAGAACGGAAGGCTGTTTGACGTGCCGCTCTTCTATCGCACCGCACTTGCCTTGTACCCTTCGCGACCAGAGACAAACTGCCGCCGTCGCGTGGAGCGCCGCCTCTATATTTCTTCCCTGCCCCTCCGCGCCCCCCGCCGCCGCCGCCCCCGCCCTCGCCGTCGGCAAGTAGCCTCCTCAGAAGTTCGTTCCCCTGCGGCCGCTCGCCCTCGAAACAGCGCCTCTCAGACTGTGCTCAAATATTATTTTAATTATCGATAGTTAAATACATAATCCTAATTTATTGTCTTCAAACTTTTAAAATAGGCGCCCGTGCATGGATGCACGGATGCACCCGTAAGTAAGCATGGATTTTAAATACGCATAGTAAACAATAATAAAAAGCACACGTGAGGCAAGTATGGTAAATCTTTTAAATTGATTTTGTTGGTTCAATACGTAGTTAATGCCACGTTAGAGGCACTTTCCTAAACACCTTATTCATGCATACGTAACATTAACCGTGATTTCACTTACTGTTAGGTAGATTTAGAATGTTAGGAAAGCTACCTATTGCAATGGGAAAATTCAACATATCTTTACGTTTCACGTCCCCTAGAATCCAAAACCACCCTCAGTTTAAAAGTTTATAGTATATTAATCTATATTACTTTATTTTGAATACGATAACTTCCCTAATTTTACACTAATCACTTTAAAAATGGCCCCAAAATCTCGGACAATTTCGTTAATGGGCAAAATCGTACCAGGGGGGCGGGAATTAGGGTTTTTTTTTCAGAAAAAGTGAAATTTTGTTATAACTTTCTTAGAATAAGATATCGAATTCATTTAAATTTTATATTATTCCTTAGGTAAGAGCCAAACCGAGTAACCTTTTTTGATAGCACCAACCATTGGTCCTAGGGGTGGGAAAAAGTAGTTTTTCTAAATTTAAAAAAAATCATACCACCCTTCCACCACCCAAAATCATACAGGATCAAATCCATTCAAAAAGTAAATTGTAGGCCGATAATTTCCCTACAATTTAATTTTTTCATATAATTTCCCTTTTGTTTGAAACAGTTTTTGATATGAGCAACCCTTACGGCACAGTATAAAGAGGGATTCAGTATACGCACTCTCGCATATCTTGATATAAGTTCGTACAATTGCAGTTCGCCTGTTCTCTACTTTAATCCGATGAAATCTACCTCCGCTTTCCGGCGCGCTGAAAGGGATCTTTTTAAATGTAACAAAGGCGTAAGCGTAAGACTCAGGTAATTGGTCATAGTATTGCATTTTTTAATTGACATGTAATGTAATTTAACTTTGATGTACCCTTGCTGACCTACTACAAGATATTAATAATTATAATAAAGCAGATAGTTCACATTTCATGTGTGTATAAAATTATCCTATGGAGAAGAGATTCACCCCGCAATTATATTATATATTTTATATTATAACGGGGGAATGTTTATCAGAGAAAACGCTATATTGCGACGTTACGATAAACAGAGGAAACAAAATAGCGTTTTACCTACACTATTCTAAGTTATTATTATTTTATTATTTGGTTCACTTCGTTTTTAATGGGTATTTTTTGTAGATTTTGTAGAAAACAGTGTTTTAAAACTTTAAAACACTGTTTTTGTATAATCAATTATGCACCTATCTACTTTTCTTTGTTTATGCGGGCATATTATTGTGTTGTTTTTGGTTAGGTTTTTAAACTTACTTTATTTTTGTAATCTATAAGTTGAGTTAGGTTAGGAGACGTTTCAACGGGTGTGTCTTGAACCTGTGACGTGCAGTCAGCCGCCATACAATCATCTGAATAGATTATTAATAAATGAATAGGTAAGAATACCTATTCATTTATTTTATATTATAATTTATACTGTACCGTAAGGGTCAACTTCATCCATGAAAATATTCCAAATTTTGAGACTGAACTGTTGTAAATATTTTTGGACTGTTTTGTAATAATTATTGATTTAAATCTAAATACTGAGCATCTCATAATAAATCCTACAAACTTGATTTGACAGCGTTTTTAAAGGGTTTGTTCGAGACTAGTTATTTTGGTAACATTAGATAATTTTCTTTATTTTTTTCCCAAATAAAAACGATTGGTTGTGTAAAAACAGGAGGTAAACAACAATGGGTATATAAGAATCCAATTTCTGATTTCAAGAATTCTGGTTTGTGAAAAGAGGATATTTTTCAATAGTTCCCACATTTTCATAATACGTCCAATGACTGGCAACAACGACCGCCTCGTCTTTGAGCGAATTTGTAAATTACCATGCTTCATCACAAAAGTATTTCAGTCTTTCATTCCGTACTGTAAACATGGAAAAATATTTGTAAATTTTCAGTACAAACTTTCACACTTTCACTGCCAACCAACATGACCGCCCGAACGAAATTATTCGCATAATTTTAACAATATAAAATTGTAATAAAACCATGATTATTCCTTTACCGAATGGTGTTGGGTCAAATGACAACTGGAACCGAGGCGCTATACCGCTGAATGTCTCGGTGTACCGGTACGTATGGCAACCCTACTTTAGGGTTAGTTCTATACCGGCAACTCCACTTTTGGGCGGCTTCGATCAGGTGTAAAATGGAATCCACGATTGAACAGCATAATAAATGCGTATTAAGACGAGAACTTCGCCATACAAGTATATATTCTATGTATATGTATATCTGTCGATATACAAGGTATCACATAAGTCCTCCTTTTTAGGGTTGGGGGTTAAAAAATAACCCGCATTATTGTGCGTAGTAAACGCTTGTTTGTTTGTGTATAGCCAACGCTTACCGGATGTAACCGGATAGTTAAACATTTGCGTCGTTCGTTATTAGCAAACAAGCGACTGTAACTATTGATTTAGATCGTTGCGTGTACCTACCTAATTACATACAGACTGAAGTCATAGATTAAACATGGCGAGGCTACGTAGTTAGCAACGTCACGCAAGATGTCAAGAGCGCTATGGTTTCAATGGATTTCCAAGGACTTGAATGTAATCAATTATGTTTACGACCGTGGGCGGTTTACGGTTTTATACCTACCTACTTTTACGTTACACTTTCAAGTGTGGTTGGCGCCCGCCGTTATCAGTATTTTTCGCATTTACCTTCTGAAAACCTGAATGTGACCTTCATTCGAAATTTCAGCTATATTGTTTAAAACGATACATATTAAATAGGCTACACGGACTATAGCCAGCCATGGATTATGGGGTAGGTTTGGTCAATTCCATGTGAGTTTCTATATCCGGAGAGTTAAAAAACAATACACGGTACATGCACTATAACCGAATTTAGTTTTTACGGTTACATGGATATTATCTAGTGTAGTAGGTTTTTGATTAAACTTTAAATAAAAACAAACGATTAAATTTAAAGTAGTTTCCATTTTTTTCTCGGATACCGCGATGAAAAGTCAAGTTTTCTGATTACAGAAAAAGGCAATTTGTACATTGGTTGGAATAAGTTCCAGTAAATCTTGTAAGCTACATTTTAGTATGCTTGGGATTTTAGCTTTTTACGACATATTGGTTCAAGAAGCACTATTCCACCTCTTTACCAATAGATCAAGCTCAATGACACACGCGTCTATCCACAACCATAACATCGGAAATAAAATTAGTTATATTCAACCTATAAGACCAAACTCAACTAAATTTAGTAAAAGTAACTCCTATTTGGGTCTTAAATTCTATAACAAACTACCCGAGAACGTTAAAGAAATACGGCAATTCAAGAAGGCTATTAAGTTATATTTGTTGAATTTATACTATTATAATATCAATAAAGTTTGATTTGATTTGACCCTTCTATTTGTGTTTAATTAAAAATGTATTTATGTAGGAATGTACAAATTCGCAAATTTAAAATCGTTTTCTTAATTGTTGTTGTTGTTAGTTCTACAATGATTCCTAAACCATTGTAAAAAAATATTATGGTAATAAATAAAATAGCATGGCCAGTTAGCTGGATTGTTTTTATTAGGACTGATCTCGGGACTATCTGACCTTACCAAGCAGGGCTGGATGTCCAGTTTGAAGTGGCTTGGTCCGTGACGTCATTGGTCTATAGTTTTTAAGTCTGGCATACTTTAATAAGTTCTAATCTTCTATGTACGTATAAGGTTTACACAGCGATAAGTGGACTGACGCTAGCACATTATATCAGATAAACTAGTTTAAAATGGCGAAAATATTACTATCAAACATTGAAAACGACGCAATTGTCGATTTTATATTGCGCCGTGGATTGGTATTACGTATATTAGATAATAAAAATTATTATTATTAATCTCTTAGGACTTTGCCACAATTAAGTGGTGCTCCAAGATGTGGTTTCTAGGATGAGCCTGATACAGTTTCTTGACTTATCGCGCAAAATTGGTTTTGCTCGAAACGAAGGTTTCACAGTATCAGAAGACGACATTATTTGTGCGCACGAGGTTATGCTAATTTGAAAACAAACAAGTCTAAATGTCAATGTAAATAGTTTTGAAAGGTCGCCTAATTTAAAAACAATATTATCCCTATTAAAAATACACTTAAACTATAGATATATACTATAATTTTCTAGTTTTATCAAAACTTTAGTTTCTCTGTTTATAGACCGCTAATTAAACTCTTTTTATTTTGCTATATTTCAAATTTTATAACTTTTTTAGCGATATTTAATGTATTTATATTTAAAAATGTTTCTTGCTGACAGTCTAAAATATTTTTAATTTAAAATGTTTGCTGTTTAGGTAGATTTCATTAGAAAGGTACCTAATAGATAATAGGTTCATGGTATTTATTGCAATGGGTACACCATGTCTTGACTTCCAGAAAATTTCGACATATCTTCGCATTTCACATCTCCTAGAACCCAAAACCACCATCATTTTAAAAGTTTAGGTATAATTTTATATATATATCTATCTAACTATTGCAATGTTATGACTTCCGAAAAATTTCGGAATATCTTAGCGTTTCACATCCCCTAAGAACCCAACGCCACTCTCAGTTTAAAAGTTTATATATCTATCTATATATATCACTTTCTTGTGGACACGTGCCATAATTTTACACCAATCACTTTCAAATTATTACATACAATTTAAGGGCACAAAATCTCGGTCAAGTTCGTTAATGGACAAAATGAGACCAGGGTGCGAGAATGAGGGGGAGAAAAATGAAATTTTACTATAACTTTCTTAGTATATAAGATATCGAATTGATTTAAATTTTATATTATTCCTTGGATAAGGGCTTAATCTAAGTAAACTTTTTTGATAGCACCAACCATTGGTCCTAGGGGTAGAAAAACCTGGTTTTTTAAAATTTTAAAAATCATTCCATAAAAATATTCATGACAATTCTTGGAATTCTTAGACCAACTCGAGAAGGCCATCAGAAAACATCACATCAAAGGATCAGTGATGCCACCAATCTCCTAAGAAATGGAGAATAGCCTATAACTTATGAACACTAGTGTATAAAACACTAAACATATATAATTTTGTATGTGGAGTGAAAATATACATATACAATTGTTAAACTAAGAGCATGCTTACTAATAGCGTTATAATTTGGAGTGCCAGAGTTCTGTTTTTTTTAACCTGATCGATTTGTCTGTGTCGTATTTTAATGTTAGGTACCTCCCACACAATTGTCGAAAACATTCTATAGTCAGCTCTCCGGACTGTTTATACTCATTAAAAAGATAACAAAAAGACATGTCGTTCTAGAATTAGGGTACACATACTTTTAAGATTAGCAGTCTACCTACAACACTACTGTACACTGTACATAATTATATTGTTTTATAATTTATGTCTCTCATTAGGAGATGAAATCACTTTAGCATAAAATGTGTCTCATGCACATTGCTTGCTTAGGCGTTCTTAGTGCACCAGGGATGTAACTATGAACTGCGAACATATCGGCCGTATTTTTCAATTCCTGAAGGTTATTACTGAAATATTGGATATGTTACGGGCAAAGCCCGCAGGGTGCGCAGAGTCGGCATTGCCCGGATAGGTCAGCATTGTGTACCGCCGCTGGGCAAAATCTGCAGAAATAGTTTATTGGCGAACATCCACTCGTAAAGTTAGCAACTAAGTATTATTTGTTTGCGGGTCGGTCCGATTTAAGCGGGCATTGTTGACAATGCCAAATCGATATGGGCAGAGCTAAGCAGCGTTACGTTATACTATAAGTATAATGTACAGTATAGTATAAAATACTATTATTTATTTATTTATATAATCGAGTAAAAATAACGGGTAAAGGAAGTAAAAAGTAATCTTATAGAAACATGTTATCTAGGTAAGTCTTGCATTTTTATATGTTTTCCACTTATAGATCAATTTATTTTAATAGAAATTACTAAAATAATTAAATTAAATTAACTTTCCTAATGATGAAATCATAAACGAGTAATGAAATTGTTATCTTTGGTAAATATTCGAGTAACTTATAACAGTAATATTTTAATGACATACAAAGTGACAATAGAGTTGATTAAAATTGAAATTGAAGAGAGTCAAGTCGATTAATTGAATAATCAAAATTGTTGTTAATGACCAGTTGGTCGATGTAACAGTGTTTTGCGGTCACGTTTAAAGTTACGTCACGGTGTCTCCATGAACACCCCAAAGCACGTGGCCGCAACATTGGTTGGAAAATCCCAATGCAGGCAACATAACAAACAAATATTTATATCATTACAATTATTCATTGCGAAGTGCAGGCAATGAATGTTATAAAACCGAGGATCTTAATCTTCAAGTCTTCTAATGAAAAGGCGATAATATGCAGCCTTATCTCAGTAACTCGGCTAATACATATTTGCCTACGTATAGAGTTTTTAAGATTAGGAAGCAATGCACTTATCATATTTTATCGTACCTTACAGACCTGCATATATTTCCAGAAGTACCTTCTGATGGCAAGGATGGACATATGATAGTGGTTGTGCTAGGATACCAGCAATGTAACAACTTACAAAAGAATTTCTAGAAAGATCGCTTAATGTCACTTGGAGAATGAGAGGGTCGCTTGGGTTGATCGGAAGCAAGTGTGTATGCAAAATTTCAGTAAGATTAGACTATGGGAATTGGTTTAACATACGATTACGAGATTCGATGGATACAACGGCACTGCAAGTTGTATAAAGGTGTTTTCTTTCATAAATGCAGACTAACTAATGTTTTTTTTTTTAAATAATATTTCCTAGTTCAGATCTCTTGGTTTTTATTACAATGGGCACGGTCGTTAATATTTCAGAAAATAAATCAGGCTATTGTGATTTTTACCCGATGCAAAAATGTAAAAAAATGTGCAATGCACAAAATTTGATGGATACACAGAAGTATTGAAATTCGGCATACTTTAGATTAAATAAAAAAATGCTAATCTCACTTAAAGCATACTCAAACCTTAGTTTTACCGGCGTACGAAGCTGGAATATACCACTATATCTTGTAAAATTTTACACTTTTTTGAATTGTTTATTAATTTCTCTTGACCATTCAATTCATTCGATAGTAAAATAGACAACTAGACTATACCGCACATAAAGCCGCCATCTCACCCTCATCAAAAATGCTCCGACAGCCTGTATTTATGCGCATTGGAGTCTACAAACTACTTTGAAAGTATTCATCGCTCAATCTATTATAGTTTGTAATTAATATAGCTTTAGGTAACCGCCTGGGAAGCTAAGATTATATATCTGCACAATTTTCTGGATTAAAGATAATATTGTACTATTAATAAACAGTAGTAATTAGTGTTTAGTGTATTATCTGTAAATTTGGCACAAAATGCACAGAAGTCTCATTGCATCAACTGCTATTTTAAAAATGGCAGATATTAGCTCGTTGAAATACACCATTGTTACGCAATTCACCCCTTGGTTTCGGGCTCACTGTAAAGGGGTGAGTGGTCTCGGACCGATATAGCAAAACGCCCCCGCATTCGCGAGAAGTCACGTGTCTACCCTCCGCCCGCGTCAGTGACGCCCTCTAGGGAGGATTCGTTTAACCACAGTAAATAGCATTACGGACACCCACGCGTGCCCTTTTCTATCCAGTGGCGTTATTTTTCGATCGATTGGGACTCAACTAAGGAGAACGAAATCCTATCTGTCCATCTGCACCTGGTCCGCCTTTAGGCCAGTCAAATGGGATTTTTCACCATATAAAATAAATATATATCTTTTTTAATTATGAGGTTATACTGTTTCGGTTTGTTATTTGCCCTTTAAGGTTTAGGCAGTGGTAGCTTTGTGGGCTCTCGACAAAATGTAGTGTTATATGCTGCAAGTTTTTTATTGACTATGGCGTCATATACAAAAATACAGTAATTATTGAGACTTGGGGATTATAATACTTTTTAGGAATTTACTTATTACTTACTCTAAATAATAATACAAAAGATTAGGTCTATATAACAGTCAATCTGTATGTGTGGTCATTCGTGATTCGTAGGACAAGGAGCCTTTAAGGCCAGCGGGATCCTTCGGGGCCCCCTGAGCCGCTGGGCCCTCGGCAATTGCCGACTTGCCAGTAAGACCAGTCCGGCACTGTGTTTACGCCTTTGTGAGGACTGGAACATGGATAAAAAAATATATAACTTAAAGAGAGAAATTCCAATCTTTTCTGTAAACTTGGCACCAGTTTGTTATTGTAAACTTCAATTCGCACACTAAATTGGGCCACGGAACATAATTTACAACTTGTTTGTTTCAATCATATTATGGGTTTAACGCACTTATGTGTATGGCACTAGTGTGTGTGTATACCTCACATATAGTAGAAAAAGTATAGTACGGGAGAAAAAGAGGTAAACTAAACACAAAGATTAGTAATTTGGTGTCATTGGCCCAAATAAAGTAATAAAAAATGCTTTCTTTTTTCTGTGTAGTCAGCTTGTTTAAATAATGATATAGATATGAACGACTATAAAGTATCTACTCCGAGAGACGCAGTTTATAAGATAGTAAAATTGACACAGTAAATCTGGTTAATACTAAAAGCTTTTTAAAACGTTTTTTAAAACGAGCCTTTTTGAAAAAAATTGAGCTTTTTCAAAAAAAAAAGATTTTTTGGCGAAAATAAGCTTTATTTAAAAACAGCTTTTTTGACGAAAATGAGATTTTTTCGAAAGAGCTTTTTTGACGAAAATGAGTTTTTTCGAAAAGGAGCTTTTTTGACGAAAATGAGCTTTTCCAAAAACAGCTTTTTAAATGAAAATAAGCTTTATTTAAAAAGAACTGTTTTGACTAAAGTGAGCTTTTTCGAACATGATAGGGGGTTGAAGAGGGGTGTGAAAGTGGGACTGAGGGGGGTGGGTGGGGGACCCCAACAACATTAGAAGCCAATCGGAATCTGATAATTTGGTCAACGACCTCAATGTCAAAGACATGAATATGATAAATTTATGTGCACGGGTGTGGAACATTTTAGTACAGGGCGTGATTTGAAGTGCTATAAGGTATGTTTGTTAGGGAATTTTAGCGACGACCGAATACAGAGTTGTTAAGTTCTACAGACGTGGCATTATCCGCCCAAAAGTGACGCACGAAGGGAAGGTAAATTTGGCAGATGTGAAATGTCAACTCGCAGTTCGATCTGTTTCGGACGTTGTCACAAACTTTATAAACTGTCTACTTACTTCAATGTTCATAATCAACTACTCTCATAAAACCGACCAAAAACTACAAATTAACCTTGGACTTTGTCTTCCAATCTACTAACACATTTGGGCATATTTTAATTCAGTAATTTACTAGACCCGCCATAGTCCCTGGAAGCTTGCCGCAGACGATCATTATTTAGCTAGGGAATGGATGGCGTGCCTTTGAAGTGGTTCGTGACGTCATCCATAGATAAGACGTGGCCACAGCCCGTAGGTCCGTAGCCATCCAAAGTGGCAACTCCCTCCACGGAGCAATATTGCGCAATAAGTTTTTTTAGGGCGCAAATACACTGGTGCAGCTTGACGAAAAGCTATAAATTCGCAAAACTACAGAAAGAATAATATTTACGCATATTTTCAAACAATGAAAGATATATTTACCATAATTGTAAGCATCAATGAATAAGTTATAAATTGAGGATACTATAAAACAAACCAAAATCACACTAAAAAAAAAAATTGATTCAGGAAATCGCAGTGCTGCAGCTGATGCTTGATATGCTGATGATGATGATGAAATAACGGTAATGTAATTGTTCTACAAATACTAACTTTTCCATTCTTCAGTTGTTTGATCATCCAGTGTTACTGAAATTTACACCATCTGTTAAAAAATATATAAATAAAAAAAATGTTAAAATATATATAAATAAATTTGGAGATGAAATATTTCCGCATTTTTTTCATATAATTTATTACTTACACAGGATCAAAAATATGGTATTGGCAACCATAAAGTATGGTTGATATAGTGCCAGTAATATTTTTTGTTGGAGTTACACATCGATTATTTTTAAACTTGGCAAGTACCATAATTTTCTGACATATTTCTCAATGTGAATATCAAAATTTTTGGTTTGATTTTGAACCTATCGCTAAAATATTTTTTGCAAATTGCAAATTTCGCAGTGTTCAGTTACGCAGTCATTTTGGTTTGAATCACAGCAAAATAAAATTGTAACAATTAAAAACAACAAAATATTATGACTACTGCTACCAAATTTTCAGGTAAAATCGTTTTATTTCGTCAGCTGTTCATCCACGACGCCATATTGTTATGTAATCAAAGCAAAATATTTTTAGTAAAATATTTTTGACTACATCTCTCGCTGCCATAGCAAGAAATATGGTAAATTAAATCAAAAATGATTTAGCAATAATCATCCAACGCTTTGCTTACACCACTATATCACTTATGTTCGATTAGCAATTCTTGCTGCGGGTGCAAATCTTTAAACAACCAAACGTAATGCTAAAATATTTTTTTCAGTGTACAACCCCCGAGTAACTCTTCGGGAATGGTCTCGGGACCATTTGTAAGTCCATTTTCTCAGTTCACGATACGTCAGACAAACTCATTGTTACCCCGAAATATATTTGGTCATATTTTTCAATTACAATCCTACATAATGTAACAATAAATTTATTGTCGGATTGAGTTACGGAATTGAGACATCCTTTCTGGAAATGTTTGGCTAGCAGCTCGAAGCCTACCCTCGAAAAAGTGTTATGCTGGCCTTGTGGCGTTTTTTTTTGTTGTAAAACTGTATATAACGCCTTTGGAAATGATTGATTAATCGATGATCATTTGGTTAATTATCGCCGCCATTCGGTTCTCTACTATGTTTTAACATTTAAATGTTCCAATTACGGAATAGTAGTCCTTGGTGAGTCACCTTCGTTACTTTCCACGAAACGGTTTTGGAGATAACAGGCTGTTAGCACGCGCACATCTTATGCAAAAAAAAGCCGCTACGAATATAATTATGTTTATATATTATTATTATAACCTGTAACTTAATTATTGTTTATATTTTTCTACAATATGCCCTCATATTATAAACAATTACTTATTTATTTATTGAAACAATTACATACTCATTTTATAAATTTGCAGATTCGTTGACACATTAAAAAATATTGTATCAGTGAGTGTTTGGAGCCACTGCCATTCCTAATCACTGCCTTTTTAACTAGACGAAAAGTCTGTCCTAAAGAAGGTAGTTCAGTTTATTCTTATTGTTTGAATAGTTGCCAACTAACAATAAACGAACGTTTCATCTTAAAAATAAACAAAATTTTGAACTATACGGTTAAATCTTACTTGTAACCATTAAATCTCTATCTTATCTATAAACGCGGGCACTCGGAATTTACCACAGGCATTTAAAGTTGAACTGAAAAGCGTAAAAAAAAGATAGATTCGTCTTAGTAATAAAATAAAATTGTGAGCTTTGCTGTGTGGGAAAATTAAAACGTAATACTCGTATCACGATCACCATCAAAATCGTAATTTTATTTTTAAATTAAGCAATGTGTTGTAGGCCGGTTTATCATAAATCGCTTTTCTAATGGTAGCATTTTAGATTTGCAACGATATTAGCAATTCCTGTTATAATAGAAAGCATTAACTCCTAATTGGACTCGTTTTAGCAAATCTACGGAGCCCTTTAGTTTATGAGCGCGCGTCGCTCTGTGACGGTCGATTTTTGGGAAATAATGTATCTAATTCATGACAAGCTGTCATGAGTCACACTCTTCACTGATAAGGCATTTTAACGTTCTACTATTCACGTGATTTATGAATAACACGCCACACATCAGCTGTCCATTCACCAAGGCCATTATTCTACTTATTTCGATTAGATTCGAACAATTTGTTTTATTGAAGGTAAGTATTCTAGCGATAAATTACACGAGAAATTCTGTTTTCAGTTCTGAACGAGCTGAGCATCTCCATTTTATCATACGAATCATTTTTGGGTAAACGCTACGAGATTTCCTGCCACGCCAAACAATTTGATGCTGGGACTAGAACATTCCCAGGTGTTCTGCTGTCTAACAACACATGAATTCTGGCAAAGCACAAATTCAGAAAATCGTGTCTATACGATGAACAGAAAGGCTACTGGCCCTTACGGACAATACAATCCCAACGGCGACGATTTATTGTGTCCAACAAATTGGTGACAGCACCACTTCACCAATTTGTTGGACACCTTGAAGCATTTATTTATATCGGACTGGACTAGAAACAGACACACGTCTGTCAGCCATTGATCAATTTGACCTTCTTTCGGGTCAAGTTGATCGGCAGAAAATCATTGCCGTATTAATTTATTCTTAGACTGACAAACACTGCGGTTGTAGTACAAGCACTGCCAAGTCTTCAAAAAGATTACTGACAGTAAAACAAAGACTTTTAACAAAGATTAAATACATCATGGCCATAATTCTATATTATAATAATTTTATACATACTCTTTTGTACGACCCTTTTAAATATGATTGAAGTAGGTTTTTTCAGATTTCAAGCTAGGAGACATCTTTGCAAAATTATTTAAAAAGTCTTTTAAAAATATGGTCGAGGGTTGCGTAGATATATTTATTTTATTTGTTTATAAAACAGTGATGATTTGACCATGAGTTCTATTTTGGAATGGTTTAAAAACGTATTATATTTTTCATAGAACGGACGTAATTCATACCCAATCCTGTATAATAAAAAAAAATGAAAATGACTGACTTTAATCCTTAAGCTTTTTTTTATGGTCTACAGAGCTAAGGATTCAATATTTAATATAAAAAACAATATAACCTTCAGCCTAGGTACAATAACCTTTCGTGTGGGACTCAGAAGTCATCGATTTGTCCTTTGGAACATCTACATAGATACAACCTTGAGGTCTGTTTTGAGCGGGCGGTTGCCTAGCAACCGATAGCAGCGATGTGTATTAGTCATGAGACTTTTGGGGAAAAGACCAATATGGCCGGCCTTATCCATAGTCGCGCGTTAATTTAACAGGTGATTTTTAATTTTAGTATAAAATATGAAACTGCGGATTTAAAAAGCCCCAGTTTTAGCCTCTCTATTTTTAAAAAATAAAACTACCCACGAAGCAACTATCAAATTGAATTATAATATGTTTAAATAATATAATAGAATAATACTTAATTAACATTTATGTAGGGTTACGAAACATGTGCCGAGTTATTGAAAAAAGATCAATTTGGGAGAAGTTAGTATTAATTAAATCACAAATTCAGTAAATAGAGAGGGAAACTAAAATGGTGTAAAATTTATGATAAATTGAAAGAATGTCATGATACTGTTGTGTGATTTATTTATTTTTTGTTACAAGTTTACAAGTACAAGAATTTACAAGAATTACAAGTTTATTGTACCTATTATTTCATAGTTTTTTGGTTATAGTTTGTTTTGAAGCCGGTTTTATCTTAATTTTAAATATTTTAAGCTGCCTTTAAAAAAACTTCAATGGGAACATCTTTAACAAATCACGTACCTACAATATTAAAAAATCAGAATCGTTTAAGCCAATCAAAACAAATTTGAAAACATTTTGAACGGAAATAATATTTTTTTGTGTAATTTAATCAAACCACCGCTGAAAAAAATCTTATCATGTGCAAAAGAAAACATCGTAATCGCTACAGCCTATTCGGAGTAATGAGTGAAAATACATCAAAAATAATAATAAAAAAATAACATACGGATCGAATTAAGACCTTCCTCCTTTTTTTGAAGTCGGTTAAAAAGTAAAATTCGCTAATGGACGGAGCAGACAATAATTCTTTAACAGGGAAACTAAAGACTATTTTGGTATGGCTCATGGCGCTCATAAGCGCAGTCCCGGTTATGCAGAAAATATGCCGTATAGAATGGAACGACTAATCAATTACTTACCGGAGTTACCCTAAATATTTAACCTCGCCGTACTAACGTCCTGATTGAAATATCGCCAATAATAATATACATATAGATAATATTGTCTGCGGTAGGTATTTTAAATTAGTGACATTGAGTTTTTTCTCAAATATGGCCATGATGACATGTTGTGGTGTCGCTTTTACGACACGACAATAGAAATAGATATAGGAATAAACAATAGAAATAAATGTTGATGAGCTGTTTCATAATAATAACGTTGTAAAACGTTTGTATGAAGATTCTGAGCAAAGACAGTCCTCCTAAACGGAATATTTTTTTACTTTGGTAAAAAAGGGACTTCAGCCAATGGGCAGTTAATAAAATAGATTAGTTGTCGCTGATATTGTGTTTAATAAAAACATTTGTCAGGTGTGGGGTTCGAACCCACGCTCCCTTGCGGGAACCAGAGCTTAAATCTGGCGCCTTAGACCACTCGGCCAACCTGACTCGTGCAATAACGTTGCAGCATATGTTATTAGAACCATCATAATAATGCAAATCGTTATCGATTGCAAAATATTTATAATTGAGTTGAAAATATACAAATTGAATTCCTATTTTTGAATAATGTGCACAAAATCACGATTTAATAAAATAAATACAAATGTTTTTTAAAACAGGCAAAATTAAAACTTGTGTAACATTATTGTGACCGTGCTTGCCATCTATCGGTCATTGTGAGTGGAAAAACAAGTGCCAAGTCACCGCCATCTTTACTTGGTACTTGTTATTTTTGTAGATGGCTTATAATCTATTTTGCATTTTATAATGCACCATATACTTAAATATATTTTTTTTGTATTTTTAATACTGTTGTCAATCCATTTTTATTATCATTTTATCCCAATCAATTTTTTTTTTGTGTATGAAAATGGCTGTTGGGGGTGTCCATAAATACAATTTACAAATTTCAAATGGTTACTAACCGTACCCCTTACCCCGTAGTACTTACCCTAATAATTATCTACCTACTAAGTACCATTATATTCACCAACTGAAAAATATTTTTTCATTCGCATCAAAAGAATGTATGTAGCCTATATTTATATTGGATTCTTTTTATTTTTGTTTTTACCAACAGTTTTTCACACATACCAGAAACACATACAATTAATTTGAATTGAAATGGACGAAACAAAGACATTTCAAAGTAAAATTTAAGGCACTTACGCAAAGACCACCACAAAATAAAGAAATTAATATTAAAAATACATTATTAAAAACAAGATTTATATAAGTGCTTGAATACAAAATTTCGTGTCTGTGCTGTTGACCGTTGAGGAGTTCCTTCTTCTGGAGCCACTCCTGGGTGTATAATCAGGTCATGCTTACCATAAAAATGCATTGTCATCGAAACTGAACCATTGCAAGCTAAAAAAAAGCTTGGAAGAATAGTAGTATAAGAGCGTAATGCAAAACTAAGTTTTAGTTTTTCTCGGATTTTTAAAATGTGCAGATGAAAAACCGCTTATATTTTAATTTCGTGAAATTGACATGAAATATCATTAGTATTTCGAGTGCCATATAAAATAAATAAATATGATTAGGACGAACTAAACTTGTAATAACGGCAAATCGCTTGTTCAAATATTTTAAATACATTTTTCAATTTTCTGATTTGGCAACGCGCCTCTAATAATTTAGATAATTATAATTATCACAGTGTAATTAGGTTCATTAATAATTTGGCGTTTAATTGACTAGTGAATTGCAGGTCAGTGCCACGCTCGATTGTAATAGTGCTTAACGACTTTCTAATTAAAAGCGATAAACCTAAAGTTAAATATTATAGGCATGTAGATCATAAAATGAAATAAAACGAAAAATACTATAATAAAATATAATTTGTATGGCATACGATTTTATTTTTTATTAAACAAATTTACCCAAAGGCATAATTATTATAAGATATACATTTATTGAAATTTAAAAAATACATTTTGTTATTTTGAAATGTTCCTTTTATAATACGAATCTTTTCCAGTGCATTTTTCTTGTTTTTCGCACTTGAAGCTAAAACTCTGTGCTTCTGAAACAAAAAAAAAAAAATGTTTATTATAATTGTGGTTCTTTATTTCTTAAATTTCAAATTTCATTTAAATTTATCTTAATGTTTATTGGGAATATAGCAAACGCTGGTTTTTTGTTAACTCGCGTAATATTTACGGAATTAACAAATAACACCTTTGACACCCTAATAACGATATTTGTAAAATTTAAATGTTATTTATTTATTTATTTGGAAAACCAACAGTATATAATATGAAAAAAGAATGGTACATACAGTTGTTTGTAAAATTAACTGATGACAGGTTTTCGCAAAAGTACAGCGATACATGTAAAGATTAAAATTAAATTAAATTACACTCGCATTAGCACTCTAAATACAGAAATATATATGAATATATATATATATATATAATTTGTTTTTTGTTTTTAACATATGTTATTTATACGTGGTTTAAATCTTATACACACCATAGAGCTAACATTAGGATCCCATCTATTGAATCATGCAGTCATATTTAAAATCTTTAAATACAGGGCGCACTTAAAGTCAGTAGCATACATTTTAAAGTACGGTGACCTAACAAAATATCAGACCGCACGGCGTCGCGACCTAGTAACCGACTGACCTCACGGGCACCGTACCTAAAAATCTATTGACGAAAGTGAACAACGGGTAGTTTCCCGCGCGCATTTTTGTAAATTCCCTTTTTGTATTTCGCTCTTTAGTTCGCTCGCTCGCGCTCGGCCAAGGCCGATTAATGACCCGGCGCGGCGCGGCGTCGCGGGCGGACGAACTTAAGACAATAACGATTTAATTTTTTCACGTAAAGTTTACATTTATTTTCGGAAAGCATGATTAATTTTGAACAATCATGTTTACAATCGTAGGGCCAATTAGCTGTATTTTTTAACGGGAATGGTCTTGGACCGGTGTATTTTTGAGTATAGTATTCTTAAATTTCCTGTCAGCATTAGAGTATAGATGATTACCGTAAATTTAAAAAAGCCTTAAAGGTCTACTTAGTTAATAAAACATTATACTCATAATTAGTTTTTTTTTTCATTTCACTATATATATTCATTTTTTATATTTTAGATACCTTTCTGAAATTTTCTAAAAATATTTTCCTTTTTTTTTTTTTTTTTGTTATTCATCGTCATTCCTATACGCGCAAAGTATAAGTGGAAACAAATTAACCGATCACTTAGACATCGGGTTTCGTTTAGTTTCCAGTGCGCCATCTTTTTTACCATACGACAGTTTTGGAAAAGCAGATTTTATAAAGCAACCCATTCCTTTTGGATATATCCACCCAGATTACGCGATAAAGCTTTGAAAAACATTTTATTCTATCAATGTTCAATTTAATACGCAACCTTGTACCTATATTAATAATAAAGATAATCAAACATTGTTAATAATAACAAAAATTGCCTTATCAGTTCAGCCAAAATATGAATTTAAAACCTAATCTTTTGCAATCAATCGTCTCGTGATAAGGGACCCAATCATAATTAATCCTACGTGGACATAGCAACCTTTAAGTAAAAAATATCGAATCCAAGAGTATTATTTTTAATACGAAGGTCCCACACATGTGCGCAGATATTTGCAAAGATGCACAAATATGAGGTAATTTACAACTATCTTTTTGTATACAAATAATGATATAACATTTCACGGACCTTGGGTGATTTTCCACTTTGCTGTGCGTGTGTTAATTTATCTTAATTTATCATTTTATATACCAACAATAAATATGGAAAAGAATAGTGAAAAAGACAGTAAAAAAGAATAGATTAATATGATTTTCCTACCTTATAAACGTACTATAATAAATACGGTCAGTATGTATAGTATGCCAAAGTGATTGACGACCCGCGCAGAGTTTTTGCCCGTTTGAGTTACCCCCATTAAATATTTCGCGTTAGCATCTTCGTCCCTATTAACGTGCTCCACAAATGGATTTCTGATATGAAAATAAAAAAAAATGTTTATTTAATATGAAAAGGGGTAATATGAATAAGGGGAGGGGGGGGGGGTAATATGAAATTGCCCCTCCCCCCTAAAACCACGACCAAAGTGTGAATTATTTTCAGCAAAACCTATCTACGCAACTAATTGCAAAGAGGAAAAGATATGTCATATATGACTATATTTCTGAGAAAACTATTGTTTCCGAAACAAGTTTAAGGAAAATTCCTCGATAGAAAACCCATAAAATTTTACTTTCAGATCGTTTACAGACAAATAAATAATTGTATAATGTATGTTGATGAAATTATCATAATTTACTGTTCATACTATTTTTAAGATTGTTTCATATTTTTAAATTAGTAGATATATTTTGAATAAATTTCGTTTTTCGTTAAACGTCGCCATATTTCACATGTCGAGGTGCGCTAGGATTCTTTTTAGCTTTTTCCTAAAAAACTACTTTGTTTCTGTTGTTTTAGCGTATGGATATTAAAACAAATTGATATAATTTTCAAGAAAATTAGATTGGGAAAATCACACATGAATTGCGGCCTGCTGAGCGAAATCCTGTAACCGCCAGGTTATTTAGCATATGGATTTCAGCACAGTTACAGATTTTAGTGAAAATGAAACGAGCATGTTCTAGCCAGTTCCTAACCATATTTAATCCCTTTCAGCCTTTTGCGTGTAATGGCATCTCAATTACTTGCTGTCTTATTATTGTGTATTATATATTGTCATTCTTATACATGTAAAATTCAGACTTTGTATATATAATAAATATACAAAATATATACAACACTGTTCCATCAACAAAATGCAATATTTGGGTAATGTAAATATTAGAGTAATTGGCCACTATCATTACCTTTTTGTAGTTTTGTTACGAGTACCTATCAATGTGAGAATATCGAACGCTTTGGCTAGATCAAGAAAAATTGCTGTGCAATTGTCGCGTTTGCCAAGGTAATTTTTAATGTATGTGGTTACAGTTCTTCAATAGAATCAGTTACGCCTCGGCCATACTTTAGGTCAACTCACTCACCTACCTAAGCCAAGCCCAACAGAGGAAAATTGCGTTTCAGTTACTATATATATTTAGTCGATATTTAACCGCGCTTACAATTAATTTCTCTATATATATTTAGGTTTAAACTGCTATACCTGTGGCTGTATAGAAATTAGGTTCTATGCTTACCATCGTACTGTGATAAGTGGTACAGCATTAATATTTTTATGGGCTTTGGAAATGTAATCAAAATATTTTTTTAAAGAATAATTTGGCCTATATTTGACCTATTTTCTGCACATTGAAAACAGAAAATAACTGGCAATGACTAGATTTTCGGGGCGATTTAGGTTTGAACTCAGTCGTGGACATCAGAGAGCGACCGGGGCGCGATGGGCGAGTGGCGAGTCGGCTTCAGACCAGCCCCAGAGACGAGGCGTTAGACATTTTCGGACGCTACCAGGCGCGTATTTTGAAACTGGACAAGGCACCCGCGTGAACTAGCTTGTAATAGACTCTCACAGGATGGTGATAATGAAGCGTTAAAATTGAATGACTATAATCTGCTACATTTCGCCATTAACAAAAAAATATCTTCTCTATTCAAGTTCAAGTCTTTCATATCACTGTAGGTAATAATTTACACACACGCGAATGATTGAATGGGTTTCTTCTTCGAACATTACGAACATAAATCGATCAATAGTAGTTGACATACGCCGGATCATCACACCGTCCATATTTGGCGATCTTTAAATCGCTCTTTCCTCTCGCCGCGAGGAAGTCGCGTTGGCACTCGAAGGCGCACGTGTTGGCGTAGTTCTGGCCGTCGGAGGCGCAGAGCGGCTCGTAGTTGCGCGGGCAGGCGCAGGTCGGGCCGCCCGCGGCCGCCTGCGCGCGCGCCGACAGGGCGACGATGACGACCAACATGGCGATGGCTGTCACCAGAAAAATTATCACAATTACATTATTTTCATGATACATTTATGCGTGTAAAATCCACGTATGTAGCATGACGCAGTTCTCAGAATAATATTATGTACACGTTTCTATTTAAACAGCTATTTTCATTTATTGACTAAGGCCATTTTGTTACTTCTTTTTAGCGTTTGTATGATTTTCATATGTATATAACATTAAAGGTAGCATTTTGGTACTAATAAATTGACAATTTGGTACTAATAATTGGTACTAAAACATTGACAGTTCGATAAACAACGCAAATATCATATTTTTAATACAAACTCATATAGATGAGTTTGTATTAATTTCAACTGAAATATAATTTCCACTCAAATAGAAATATGTAAATGAATGTCCGTGTTGTATTATTACTAGTCGGGCGAAAAAATTAAAAAAAAACTAAAATGGCCTTAAAATTTATAGTGCATTGAAAAAATGTCATTTTGCCATTGTTCGTTTTTTAACTTAAAAATAACCACCTCTATAACTATCCTAAACGCACATGGAATGGACTAAAAGTGTCGCAGGCACAAGTGGAAATGAAGCAACCCTTCATAAGTTGGTACCACAGGCGCGAGAAGTTTGGTGACACCTGTAGGGCCTAGCTGCGAGAGGTCAGGTTCTGGTTAAATAATATACTACTACTAAAGAATGTATATGAGTAGTCGATATTATATGATAGCTACAAGTGTTATAGCCATTCTCGTTTTAAAACGTTTTTTATTAGTAGATAGTCAAAGACTGTAATTGACAATTATCACTTTATAAAAATAGGCTTCCTCATAATTACCTGTCCTTGATAAAGAATTTAATTATCGTGACCGCCGCGGATATAAAATATTTTTTCTATTGTCGAAAACCAGAATTTAATTATATTACCGTGTCATTTATTTCAGTGAGTATCTACAAGAAAACAAGAATGCAACGATACTGGTACCTAACTGAAGACCGAAACTCTAAAATGGCAATTAAAGCATAACTCGCTAGGTATAATAAAAGGTGTCAAAATATATAAGCAATATTAAAAAATAAAATGGGAAAAAAACATGAACTGACGTGTTCAACTGTGTGAAATATTAATTCGTAGTAAACAATGAAAAAATGGTACCCACTTCAGGAAACATAATACTGAAGTGTTTTATTTTAAATAGAAATGTTATTAATAAAAATGATCTAAACTCACCTACAACTCTCATTGTGAAATCAAAATATCAATCTGTTTTACCGAGGTAAATTTTTCGCTTGCAGTGTTTATATTTGATAGGGACCAATGATATGCTGTTTGCTCATTGTCCCATCAAAGTAATGCTTGATAATCTTTTCCTATCGGTTAATATATTGAAGCAGAGATATAAAACACGGTCGGCATACCTAACTATTCTTATCATTTTATGGCGACGTAATTTCGCTAGCATTTTCAGCAAACAGAATCTACTGGGAATTCTAGAAGTCGTAAATATTTATATGTTTCTGTGTTTGTAGGAACGTAAAAATGCTGGGATTTTTAAGATAAGACCATCAATGGAAATTACCGCGATTTTCCTCAATTATTTACGTCGCATAGAAAACCGACCCGGAAAGAGTTTCCAGCGAAAGCGTTGACGCCTCGTCATCGTTTTGTTATTCAAATTGTCCCAAGTTATTGATTAAAATGATTCTTCGTAGGTACCGTTATACACAATACAAGCAATGAAGTATCGAAGTGTGAAAAATCAGGTAATTAACGTGTATTTGGGAATTACTCATTTTTCAATATAGGCATAAGCACTCCATATAGGCACAAATTGTAGTGTAGGTTTTCTAAATAAACAATAAATAAATAGATAAATAAAAAATCTGACAGGCGTTACGTTCATCCCTTTTATTTTATAAAAATACGATATTGACAGTCACTTTAAAAACTGAAACTAAATAGGGGTGGCGTGTCCTCGTTAAAAATGAGATCCGAGGATCATGACATGATTGCTGGTGCGTTAGTGTTTTAACATTATTTATATTATTCAATTTTTCGGTTGACTTCACAAATCAAAATGGTTTACATTTTGTTTTCATATTTTTTGTTCATTTTATGTGAGCGGATAGACAAATCTTTATTATTTATAGAATAATATAATAAATAATATAATTATAAAAAAAATGGCTCTGATACTTAATAGCTATCATATAATATCAACTGCTTCTGTACATTGTTTAGTAGTAGTAAATTATTTAACCAGAACCTGACCTCTTACAGCCAGCTCATAAACAGTATCCCCCCCACCCCCCAGATACTCGCACCTCAGGTACCAACTTGACATGGGTTGCTTCATTTCCTATCTCCATTTGTACCTGCGGCATTTTTAATGTGCATATTGAATGGCCATAAGGCTACAATTGGTTATCCTTTAGGCCTGAGTAGATTCATATAAAAAAAACTAAAAAATACTTAAAATAAATAATCTGGCACTAAAAATTTTATTCACATGTTTCTATTTGCGTGCATAGATAATTTTGTATTAATTTTAGCTGGCCAGTTAATAATAATACGTTCCAACAGGCGTGCTACCATATTTTTCAAATTCAAAAATGATATTTGAGCGCTATTGAACTGTTCTTGCACTAAATACAATAAAATCTATCTTCTATATATTTAAATAAAATGCATATTTGTTTGCCTTGAATGGTCTCCTATACCATTCATCCTATACATTCCCGTGCAAAGCCGGGACTGAACGGCTAGTAAAACATAATTAATAAGAACTAAATAATCAAATGGTTGAACCGGATATAATGGACTATTAGCATTATTTTCATAATAAAAATGTTAATATTGTAATTTTTAATTAGAAATCTATTTTAGTATTATAAATTTGTAACTATTCATTGCTTATATCCGTGTATATTTGTTAACTTTATGTTAATTTATAAAATTGTTGATTTCTTCAATAAATAAATAAATATTGAACTAAACGATTGAAATAATGTGATAAATCCTAATATGAACTAATATTTTACGAAATGAACAAATTAATTTTATCGAAAAAGTAAATAATCGTAGTACTGAAAAAATAAATAACAAAACGATATAAATGAAAATATGATCTCACGAATTAATTAATTTACTAACCAGAACGAATCATCGCAGAAAATAAATAATCGGGTTATAACCGAATCATTGAACCGGATCAATGAAAAAAAAGAAAAGAATCGAGTACACCGTACGAAATTAAGTCGAAGTATATTGTCAGTCACGTGTTGTACCTTGAAATTCGGTACATTATTTTTAAAGGGTGTCAAGTTTTACTCTTGCGGGGTCCGTAAGCAATTGTTTGTTTTTATTTAATTACAGCTTCATAATATATAAATTAAAAAAAGAAACTTTTCAATGTTTTATAGCCTTCATTTTCCTTTCAATTATTATTTTTCCTAAGGCTCTAAATGTCTTTTATAAGAGAGCAATTCAATTAAAAAGGGACTATTAGTAGATTATCATTTATTAAATTTCTCAGAAAAAGAATTGAATGTTAAAAATCTACCCTTACTATGATCAAGACATATGATCAAGGTGTCTAAACATATATTTTTTTATGAATGAATATCCAATCGTTACCCATAAAAAAAGGTCTAAATAAATCGAAATTAATATTTATTCTTAGGCTTCGCCTTAAGTGCGAGTTTCCTGTTGTCTAAAGATGCATGTTCGTAGTTACTTACGTCACAAACACTGACGCTGACGTAGGAGGTTCCCAGGGTATTATTAAAAGAATCTTGAGCTAAAATATTCGTGAAGTGGAATTTTTCTTTTAAAGCTGAAATGATATAAAAAAAACTTTTTTTATTCAAGCGGAACACTCGCAAAAAACACGCATACGGAACTGTTCCAACACGTATGCGGAACTGTCAAAGCCAAAAGTTGGTTGGTGGCCCAACGCTATATCAGTAAAACTGACAGTACGTCTTACGTCAGTCAACCAACAATATGAATCAGCTGTCTAGTGTCTAATAATGTCATTTTAGCAGATTCGTTTCTTTCGTAACTGGACTTAGTTTTTTTTTTGTTTTTCGTGTAATACATTTAATGATTTTTAATACATTTGCAGTGTTAGGTAGTTAAAATTTGACCGTTTACAAGAGAATGACAGCTAAAAAGGCGTTTTACTATTCGGCTGATTATATTTTATCTGAGATCACTAAAAGAAAATGTGTTGAGTCTTTTGGAAAAAAAAACGGTTTTCGCTTTACCTGCTCCGAGCCTTTATCTCATCATCAGAAAGCAGCAGTATTGGTTCCTCTTTGCGAATCTAATGGAAGAATGTCGCTCATGTTCACACTTAGATCATTAGATTTGAAACGTCACGCTGGCCTCGTTTCGTTTCCCGGTGGACTTATGGATCCGACGGATAAAGATATTGTTGACACGGCGTTAAGAGAAACTGAAGAAGAAACGGGCCTTAAACGGGATAGCATAACCGTGTGGGGATCCAGTAAGTGCTATATATCAACTATCGAAAACAACTTGGCGGTTTATCCTGTCTTTGGTTTCATATCAAATTACGACCACCTCAAACTAGTTCTCAATCCTGTCGAAGTCCACTCAGTATTTACAATGCCCCTTGAAGATTTGTGCGATTTGAATAAAATAGAACTACAGAGTATCGAATACAGCTTGGGAAAAATTTCCATGCCTAAGTACTTAGGCGGGCCAAAAGAAATCTGGGGTATAACAGCTCTTATAACAGATGCATATTTGAGGAGCATATTCCCGCCTGATTTGTATACTTTTCAAGAACCTACTTTTATCAAACAGTAGTATCATTAGATTACATTAGAAAAAAATATAAAAAGCATGAAAATACAACATCAATTAAGAGAGCATTTGAATTGTCATAGAAATGGAAAATGATTTAGAAAATTCACTTCGACGCTGGCATCCCAAAACATCTACACAAATAATACATATGCAGGTAATTTAGATCATTTTCATACCAAAGCCGGAGTTCGCCTAGGATGCAAACTGTTCTATGCTTTGACATACGTATAAATGCTGAACACATAATGTGGTTTTCCTTCAAATAGTGGAAGAAGGCTTTCACAATAGAAGTAAGGAAAATATTACTTGCGAAAAGCTTTAATAAAACGGTGCTGGCTACCAATGAAGATTTCATTTTTTCATGTAAAAAAATCTACAACATGAAGGAACCATCTAAGATAATCCTTTCGAAAATAACACAGGTGAACAACCTGAAATAAGAATGGGACAAACGTAAAGCAGGTTGGAGCGGAATTGATGCCTATTAATATTTTGCTGATGCCTAGCAAATTAACTTAGTCGCTCACTGCGATCACGACACTTCATATGGAGGAACCCTTCGTTACAGATAAAGGTGGTGCTAGTGCAAGAGAAAGATGGATTATTAAGTTGAAGAATATCAATGTAAGCTATAAGTTTCTCGTGGATGACCACCCAGATGAATATTCAATCTTCCCGGAAAAATATGATGTACATACATTGATTAGGCTGAGGACAGGCCATGGGCGAAATACTTTATAACTGGGTTTTCGCACTTTTTCCATCATGTGACTACAATGGCCTAATTTAACCAGTCGAGCACATAATTATCAATGAATGTCGACATCAACGTCTCTCTGGGGGGCTGTAGAATTGCACCGTTTAATTTCTGATGCTCAAAATTGGCTGCATGAACTTGGCTTAGATATTTAGCCTATAATTGCCTCATTTTTTTTTCGTAGTATTTAAACTATAAGTATATATGCAGATTTCCACTATTTTATTTTTTTTACTATTTTATTTAACTTTGTAGGTTATTTAAAATTCTATTTTATTCTTTTTAAAAAAAGCAATGAGATATTAAATAAGAAAAGATTACTTGTGAAAATGAAATAATAAAGTAAGTATTGTGTTATACAGAACAGTCACAGATAAACCAAAGAGAATCTATAAAGATCCAAGGTTCACCGAGTTTACTAAAGTACGCGTCTATTCTATGTTTGAGGGACAGGTCGTTGGATTCAATCTTGACGGTCACAATCCGATAAGACTGACATCATTTCTCATGTGGTTCCAAGGTGGTCAACTGTTGAACTCCACTCTGCTGCCTAAGTTTCTGTAGGTATGTTTTTCGCCAAAATACTTATAAGCCAAATTCCTTGCATGTACTTCTTTCTGTATGGTGCGGAAATGTGCAAAGAAAGGGAACGTAAACGCATACATGCATACTGGATCATAATATTTATCAATATGGTGGTCGCTTGCAGATTAAACGTCTCTATTCCGTAAAAGGTAAAGATTGAACAACAGCTGTCCACAATGGTTTAGTATTTGGGCCAAATGGACAGCGGGGGTAACGATTGCTTTTTCAAGAGTATCGCGACAGAAGACATTTAGGAAAAGAAAATACCCGATTTCCGCCTCGCAGCTTACTAGTTTGACAGTTTAAACTGACACTTACAAGCGTTCGGTTGATTGACAGTTCTGCGATATTCTTAACTACACGGAGTAGGTAGGAAGCTGTTATTCCATAGTGACTCGAAAATCCGAGCGATTTTAAGTTTCTTAGTCAACCTGAAACCGTTATTTACAAAAAATAAATAGATGATAGACATTTTAATATGAAAAACACGTTAAAAATAAAAAAAGAATGTGGCAACTTATAATTAAGAAGATATAAAATAAACAACATTGTAATTAGAGAATAACAAAGCGATATGCCCGTCTGTCTTAAACGCCGCTGGTTAATTTTTTTGCGTCTGCAAATGTTTGTGAAATTTAGGCTCATATTTTTTAGGTATTTCCAAATATGCTTTAATATCTCGGAAAATCTCGTTTTTAATGTTAATTACAATAGATGGAAGTGGAAGTGTTGTAAATAACGTGAAACTTTACTGTGAATACTTCATTGATTTTTATTTTAATTTTTTTTTAAATCACGCCGTTTTTTACTATTGTCATGATCTACACATTTAAACAGATATGAATAAGTATGTTTAGTTACATAATAGCTTCCGCCCTTATTCTTTAGTTGTTCGATTAGGACATTCTGTTATTGTGTGTGGTTTTTGGGCATTTGTAGCGTTTTCTTCGTCGATACCTAGTTAATATTCGTTTTTATGATATCAATTTAATTTTACCCTATTAGCCTTATTATCGTTTCGTTTGAAAATAGAAAACAAACACAAAACCAGAATAAATCCTTAACAGTGCAATTTTTTGTTTTTGTTTACCAAACTATATTTAATGTTGATAACTTGTTTAATGTGTTTAAGAATAACCACGGCAGAAAAGAAAATTTCACTAGGTAAATATTTTGGTTTTTACAATATAGGTTTTTAGTTTGTTTTCTTAAACTGCATCCCAAGCTGAAAATAAACATGTTTTTACGGAAGTTAACGTAAAAAAGTGGTTAAAGTGTCAGGCATAGTTCTTAAAATTCAAAAGATAAAATTCAGGCTAATATGAAATTTTATCTTATAAAAATACTTTTATAGTATAATTAATTTAATATGGAAATACTTATAATAATACTTTTGATATGGTTTCCGTCCATCACTATTTACAGCTGTCAACTGTCAAGTACGTTCGACGTCATGCGCCAGCCTAGGCTAGGTAGTGTCAACATTCGGAACTCGGAAGTATTATTGTTGTTTACTAACCTTACCCAGTTATTACATTGTCTCGATTCGCAGGAATAATATTATTAACTTTTGGGTATGCAATGTAATTTGATCTGTGATAAATTAAACTTAAAACATTTGATACAATACGGTGCCTTGTATGCATTAGTAAATCCTAAGCATGACTGAATACAGTGAAAGTGAATACTATTTTTCTCAGGCGTACTTATTATCTCCTGAAACGAGACTTCGATGTATGCAGAACTTGTTGAAATTCCCTACATTTAACTTTTATGACGATGCGGAGCCATTGCAAGAAGCAGCCGTTTTGATTGCATTATGCTGCGACAAAGGAAGGATGTCAATGCTCTATACGGTTAGATCACCACAGTTAAGAAGCTTCAGCGGGCAAGTTGCATTTCCTGGCGGTAAGTGCGATCCTTCCGATAAGAATGTGGTAGACACCGCACTCCGGGAGACCGAAGAGGAATTGGGAATTGCGAAGACATTGGTGGATGTTTGGGGAATCGGAACCTATATGACGACTATGACCACCAAAATAGCAATTTACCCAGTGATCGGTTTTATCAAGGACTTCAATTTTGATGATATGCGGCCTAGTTTGGATGAAGTTGAACAAGTTTTCACGTTGCCTTTAGAACATTTGTGCAATCCGGAGAACATTGAAATCACAAATCACTCGGGAAAAATGCTTTTACCGTGTTACCTTGGAGGTCCAAAGAAGATTTGGGGTATTACGGCCGTGTTGACTCACACTTTCTTGCAAAGTTTATTTCCGAAACATATTTATCACACAGATTTATTATTTCATAAGATTTCTAATTTGTGATTTTGTAGATTATTTTAAAAGTTTTTTTTACAGGGTTTTGATATGATTTGATAGTGATGATTGATTCAGAAATTTGCACATTACTTTTGTTACATTTAAGAGATGTTTATTCGAAAAGCTGTTTGAGTCCCTGTTGGGACTACAGTCATTGAAGCGAACAAATTACATATGTTATTGTTGCATGCAATGTTAATATTGGAATATCTGGAATCCATTATTTATATGTATTGTTATACCTAACGTGGCCATACATTTTGGGGGCCAGAATGGGAATGAAACCAATGTTTTTCTCCCATCTCTATGTGTTTCCTATGGGTTTATTTCTTCTCTATGCGCAGGTGAATTATTTCAGAATATTATTTATTAGTTAAGGTGCTTAGTTAAGTTAAGGTGCACTTAGTTAAGGTGCTCCTTTTCCGTGCCCGCTTTCACAATAGGTCTAGCTAACATATAAAGATTATATGTTATATGTATAAGGTCAGTCCCGATAAAAAAATTCCATCTAATTGCCCCTGCGATTTCAAACATGATTTGTAGATTTTATCATGGTTTTCTAGAAAAAAAAAATGTGAACTACTTATGTGATAATATTAAACGTTTGTTGTAATAAAACCTCCAGCTAACTCGTTCGCAACAACGGGGCCATTAAGCAGTCAAGGCTAACGAGATATCATCGGCATTCTAAGGGCAATTCCTACCAGCGCTTCAATAAAAAAAATAAATTTGGGGATAAAGTATTTTCACATTTCGTTTTATAATTTCTTACTCGTAATAGGGAACATTATATATGGATTTAACTTCGCCTACAGGTCTCAATGCTTCCATTTTAGATTCAGTCAGAGTAATTAATCTCTTGCAGAATCTTCAGAATTAAAAATCTTCCAGAATGTTTCACTGGTGTACACTCCAGCAAAATTAGATTTCAGTCGCGGACGATTAAAAAAGTATATGTATTTAATTTATTAAAGGTAAAGTATACTTGTATTGTGCACCATTTGAATTTTTAAGTTTTAGAACAAATTAAATAATTAATTTTGACCATTACTGTCCTGTATTGCCATTCGGCAATCATACTGCAATTATTAACAAGTTGCATTGTGAAGCGATTGCAATGTAATAAATGAAAAACATGAGTAATAAAATAGCCTACAACAGTAGCAAAGCGCCCACTAGATGACTGACTACCCACAGTGAGTGTGACCTGACCTTCGCAATTTGCAATAACCTAACCTACCCCAATTGTACTTGTGTCGAAACGAAATTAACCTTAAAACTATTGTGAAATCAGTACTGGGTCACAAACACATACATTTCATATTTTAATCAGTGTATTTATATTATTTGTTATACTATCTTGTTTTTATGTGTATTGATATATTAAATAAATATTCCATTGCTCGTGAAGGGAACCACAAGGCTCACTCGTTATGGATTCCAGACATTGATTGGGATTTTGTTGATATTTTTATAAAATCTTCATGTTTTTTTAGGTATTTTGCTACCTTTGTACACAATATAAAGGAGCATTTTTATTACCTACTTTGCATTGTTGTTTACTCCAAATGTATTACGAAAAAATACATGTAATATCCTTCAAGTATTGTAAATACCTGTTTTTATCTAGTTAAAATAAAACTAAATATTGTTATCTCGTTTATTTTTACCGACATAATATTCCCTTCAATTATGCAAAATCTATTATTATTACTTTACCTTTTAATATTAAATAAACACTCTGGGCATAATTTATGAAATAGTATTTGTGAACTACTCTTAAATGATTAGTGATCATAATGACTTGTAGATACTATTCCTATTAAAAGCGTGCACTTGCCTATATGTACGTTCATTCATCTAATGTTTCTTCGAAAACTAATTGAACAATATTTGAAATGGTACATTAGATGTCCTCATGTGAACGACTGATAATAGGTTTCATATAAAGAAAACAAAAACAAATTGGTAGATGGTACCACCTCAGCCAGATGTCCTTCTGACCCAGCAAGCAAAAAATGTTTGTTTATACTCTCGGACCCGAATGAGTCCGAACGACCCCGGATGGACCGGAGGAAGAATATTGATACAACTTGCAGCCACTGTTGGTATAGGAGGGATGGATGAACACATGACGGTGTATGTACACATTGGTGCCACGTTATTACCACAACTCGCACTAAATATACAATATAATATATAAAAAAAAGTAGTTCGGTCAAATACCACAATTTAATTTTGTTAGTTAAAACATATTTATACTAGTTAGTAACCCAGTTGAACAGCTGGTATTAATTCACCAAGAATTAAATCAATTTTACTAGGATAGTTCGATGATTATTGTATTATAAGTTTATTTAGATATGTTTTGCAAAAATAGATAGCCCTCAACAAGAATTGCTGTTTTCAGCGTGCCTGCCCATTTGCAGTAGCAATATAATACCGTATCTACCAGTTTATTAAATGCTACTGCCACGTTCGTCTCGTTCACAAACTGTCACGAGTATCGTCATTACATAAGAAGTGATTCATCAGCCTATCGAGGATTGAAGAGGCCGTCAGGGTGGAAATCATTAATATACATTACTAAAAAAAAGAGATAAACAAATTAGGAAATAAAATTTAAATAATAATAATATAATAAGGTAATATCTTAGTAACTTTAAGATATTAACTAAAATGTGCACTTCAACAATTGTCTAGTTATATAATATGAAATAATATGAACATTTTTAATTGCTTATAAGGTCAATCTTTTTATATTTTTTCGAAAGAAATGCTTTAAAATTTCATTTTAAAGTAAAACGTCGAATTTTTTATTCTAGTCAGTCATCTACTGATCTTCCCTTCCGAAATACTTCTTAGCATGATTTCAGTGTTGATGGTGCATCTTTATTAATTTTATTACAATGATATTCCTTGCAGTAATAAGAAGTCGGACATTGGAACATCTACAATATAAATAATAAATAAGCTCTGCTAAGTTAATTTCTGGCAATCTGGTAAAATACAGTACTGTTTAAAAACTATAACATAATATTTATAGCTTTAAAAAATACTTTAGATAAGTAGCTTATATATTACGTATGTATTTATGTAAAATATAACAACTTATTTATTGCAAAATCTCATTCGAATATATGCCGCTGTGCGTCATCTATTGTATAACAATGGAAGCTTTTCCAATTAATAGTATTGTAGCTGGGAGGCGGTTCAAATTTCACTCGCGAGATGGTAGAGTAGATAAAAATATGTCTGGGAAAAGTACCTACTTATCCAGACTGTTTTAATACATAGTATATAATTGACATGATTAGTTCTAAAAGCGTAGAACCGAACAGTGGAATGGCAGAATATTCGGATAACGAGGTAAAGAGATCGATTTCTGCCTACAGGAAACTAAATTGAATTTAGTTTTATAAAATTTCAGTAATATATCAAGACCCTAACCTTTGAGGTCGAATATTAAAATGATATGACATGAAATTTAGGTTCGTACCTACTAAAAAAATAACTAGCTTTTCTTCCGTCTTTAAATTTGGCTACCTACTAAAACTGACGGACCACTAAGATGGCAATAGAAATAAATGAAAAAAAAAAACACAAAATTTCACCAAAAATATAGACAATAAATCTAAAAACCTATAAGTAATTGGACGGCTTATATTAGTAAGCCAGCAAAACTTTGGTAACTCTAATATCAATAATATATTAGAAATTGGACTTGGCAAGACTGAAAATTATTCAGTTAACATTTATATAAATAATAATACATAATACTATGGTAGACACACACAGATTATTAGAGGACACAATCTAAGAACCGAATTCGATAATACGGTATTATTTTGATAGGTAGCGTATTGCCAAATCATTAATAAGTCCAGCCAGAGGTATCAAACTTTTCAAGTTTCCGTTAACTTTCCTATTCTCGCGGGAGAAACAACCAAACTACTCGACATTTTGCCCTATTTTTCTCTATCAGGCTTCGAGACCTCTCAAAGCCCATCTTGACCATCAATATTTAAGCAACTATGACGTAGTTCCAACGTACCCTATAAATTACATTTTATATTCAATATTGTAATATAATATATATGGGTGTTTTTTTTAGAGGCGTGGTTTTCAATCTGGCACTACTTTTTCGTAGTTGGTGTTTTTGACAGCTGTCACTTGATTTATGCTCAATTTGGTTTGCCATTTCATAATGAATAGACCTTACTCCTGAACACGTTTGCAAATAGTGCAAATTTAGAAAAAATCACTCTAAAATAAAGTAGTTAAAATATCTAACATTAAAATACTTAATTATTGTAAGCTTACCAATTCGGTGCTAAACAAGATCATGTTTTTTTTGTATAAACGCTTTCCAAATTGTATTATTTGGGAGCCATTTCAAAGATCACTCTACACTCTAGCGGTCGCGGCACGAACCAAGGTTCGGGTACAACATTCGCCAATGGATTGGGAATCCCAATAGGTATTTTGTTGCATGCGGCTCGATCTGAATTCACGAGTACAGACAATAGAATGACAGTTTGTAATTAATAGCAAACGAAAAATAATAAATGAATTCATAGTTCTTCAGTTTTTAATCTTGCCCCACAAGTAGCGGTTTGGCTCATTCCACGATTTTCAGTCTAAATTTACTATAATGCCATCTATGGTTAAAATTATGAATATTACTGAAGTGGTTGTCAAATTATTCTTATGAGTTGAGCAACCCTATTCAATTATTACTTTGACTAACTAACATGTTGGTCTCAACTATTGTCATTTATTGCAATTAAAAAGGATAATAATGTAAATAAATTGAAATATAATCCTGCGTGATCCTTATTTATAATTTAAACGGTAAAAATACACATTTATGACCCAGAACCGTAAGTTAAAAAAAATCGTCAGTGCAGACGGTATGCTCTCAGAATACGTAAAACGTTCTAAGAATAGATCAGCACAGAATGAAATAAGAAGGAAATTTGGAAATGATAAAATTGCTTTAAATTCCTTCAATTTGTAGATGTCCGTACAAAATCCTCTCGAGATCGTTTCCCGGCTGCTTCGTCCGCACATTTTTCTCTTCTTGAATTGTGGATCTAATCCGTCTTTAACTGTAATCATAATTTAAGTAATTTATTTACAAAATGAGTTTTTGTAACTTTATCCGCGTACAGGCGAACACGAGGTTATAAGATCACGTACCTATATTAGAAGTTAAATAATCTATCGTATACCTAATGGCCGCTTGTAGACCTCCAAGGGATGAGACTAAGGTTTTGATTAAACTATGAAAATATAATTAAAATTATTGATTGTTCTGATAACCTTGTAAGTTATGAAATATAAAATTGTATGGATATTATTATTAGTGAGAACACCAAACCCAATAAAGTAAAATAATAATTGCTATACATCTATACATATGTCGATATTAAATATGTCGACAGTAAACAGAATTCATGATACTTTTCAATATTATGTCATAAATTTTCCCATCATTATCTTAAAAGCAATACAATGTAATTAAATCCATAGAACATTATTAAATCATTATATTCCACCATCTAATAAGAAAATAATCCCTAAATAAATATCGTAATTTCTAATGTTATTAAAAGTCTTCTAAACGATATCCGAAATTTCTGGTCGTTGAAGTTAACATACCGGGTTCATTTTTGTTATCAATCCTAGAAAATCGACGGGATGTTTCATCTATAATTTGTTTTGACCTTAAAGTATCATCATCGGAGCCTTAGATTATAACTAAATTGGTCTTGATACTGAAACTTGGTGGCCAAGTCGTGACCTTCAGCAAAATCTCTAAAATCAGATATATCTAGATTAAAATATTTCCTGAATAATTGATTTTATTGTATTTATTTTATTTCGTATTTTATTTTATATACTACAAGACTTGATACCTGTTAATAACTGGTTAACCTAATATATTACAAATTGTGACACACATACGCAACGGGTTTTATTAAGACTGGGAATCTAAACGCAAAGGTACCTAAATTTAGTAATATCTTTCTGATAGTTATACCTACATTTGCACAACTACCGCACATACAATATTTAGTCAGTATTCTATACAATACAGCGGGCGCCAACCTAAAATACGCTATGACCATGGTCTTAATATTTTTTTAAAAATGTCATTTGGACGTATCAAATACCCTGGGTGCGAATGACTGATAAAATCAACGTGACCAAATAGTTGTCATCAACCGCAATGCATTAATTTATATATTTTTTAATTATCATCCCAATGTCCATTCAACAATGTTTCCGCACGCCTATGTGAGAATTGTGTCTTAAAAGCATTGGAAGTACCGCGAAATAATTAATTAGGATAGTTTGAGGGAATGTTCATTTGACTTGAGAAAGAAAGGAATCCTTAGGGTTCCTCTACACCTATTTGATCGTCGACGATTCATTTGTTCGATCTGTGAGTCTCCAGAAATAACTTAGTTGATATTCTGACTGAAGATTAACGTTTTTGCCGAGAGAAGAGTTTTCAAGTGCTACAAATTTTTTAATGAACGAATCGACATATTTCTTAAATATGTTTAAAAATATACAAAATAAAAATCAAACGACAATGTTGTATGACGGAGCAAATAAATACAAACATTTACTTAGTTTTTATTTCATTTCAAATAAATATAATATTTTATCATTGGTTGAGTCAAATAAAATAATATATGCTTGCAGACTAAAGAAGAAATTAATAATCATTCTTTCTCATCATCCTTGTCTTATATATAGTCAAACTGATTGTAAGTGACAAACAAACGAGGCGGTAGTCAAGCGAAGAACGTTCTTTTTCGTTCCGTTGCTCGGCACTGACAGCTGGCCAGACATTTGACAGCTCAACCCCCGCGAGTGATTTAAGTTTATAAAAGTGTAGTTACATTAAAAAGTGTAGTTACATTAAGACACCCAAGTGGTGGCTGAAAGTGAGCGAAGTGCTGAGGAAATCAAGTTGGATCTGCGCAGCGCCGCGGCGTACAAACACGAGGTCTGTCTTTGATTTCTCAATTTGTTATTCCACTGCCACTATTTTATGGCGCTGTAAGCGCACTACAGCAGATGTGACAAAATCATGACATCGCCGTCAGCCGAAAACTAAGCTCCGCCCCTTCGCCAGTGATTGCGTCGGCGTTGGTCGGTATATTATCACCGTTCCGATGTCTGAAAATGGGTACATTGCGCAGTACGTAGATTTGGCTTACGCAGCGTCTACCTACTTCAATGGTCTGTGATACAGCCATACATTCTACTAACGCTAATACGTCGACAATCATACTATTTTTTTTATTCAATACCTTTTTTTATAAATTACTAATTGACACCAACGCTACCCTACATTACGCTACGTTATTTGAAAATACATTTCAGCAATTCTGAGTTTATATTGTGTGGTTGGAGTTTCTTTATAGTATTCCAAAGCACACTAGCTTTATTTTAGCTTAAACAGTATAAAAGTTATAGGTCCAGTGTTGCTAACCTAAGCACAAAACTAATTTGGCTCCTAATGGTAAAAGTTTTGTTCTCAGGCCTAAGTGTAGTTCAGTCAGAAGCCTTCGGAGGATCTTAAGTGGCTCTCACTTTGTCCCTTACATTATAAATGAGACGGGCAATCAGGGCAATCTATCTTTCTCGCCGCGGCAAACAAAAGTTTATCATCATTCAGCAATTTAGATATTACACAGTATACACAGGTGCCTTACGTTGCAGTATAGGATTAGGTTATATTTCATATATACACACATCGACATACAAACATGCACACGCATATACACATACATATAAATTGCACACATGCACATAGACTCAAACCTCGTTCTTGGTTATCAAACAAATCTAAAAAAAATAAAATCGAATTGACTACAATTTAGCCGTTTGGTATGATGAACCAATCTTAAAATTGTTGGTTGGCGTATAAAAGAGGTTGGCGTAATTTGGAAAACTTTTCAGTCTGGTATATTTTTTTGCAAAAATTATTTTAGAGTTTTTGATTTGGTAGAAAGGCAGCCTTGTCACTTTGGTAATTCGTAAAAAAGTAGAAAAGTAGATTAAAACAAATATAAAAAGTCGAGGGTTAATCGGAAATTGTTCACGTCAATCTCTGTGGTAATTTTAGGAAAAACTTTAGCGCACAGAGAGCTCTTTATTTTTAATACTTATACATATATTTAAAGCTTGTAATTAAACCTTTTTAAAAAATTATTTACGAATAGATGTTTTTCATAATTACTATAAATACAATGGTAAAATCAGTTATGCGTCACAAATATAGCCCTAGGTATGTGGTATTAGTATTTTCCTTTAAATACATTTTAAAAGCTCCACTCACCCATTCAAATGACTGATATTAGTACATCTTTATTTATTTATTGTGTTGCTTATGTTATAGCACCATTCACAGCACCAGTTTGATGTGGAGCATAACTGCACAACTTCAATTCAACGGAACTGACACATAGCATAAAAGAGAAAATAGTATTTTCTTGACGATTCCTTTCATGTCAACACTCTTTCCAATCCGCGGATATAACGTTCTAAGCATCTTCTAACGGTACCGTTATTAGTTTTATGAAGATATCATTAGAGTTTCCCGCGGATTACCTAGAGCCACGATTCATTTGAGGTAATTACAGAATGACATACGAAGCTTAAACGACCAAACTGTTAAGACGAGAATATCTTCTCGGTAGGCATTTTATAGGGTAGTTTCCGCAACTTTGTGTTAGTTCGCTTGTTTAAGTTAAGTTGGTTTGAGTGTAATATGTTGCCTTTTTTGGTTTATATCGATACTTGGATTTTTAGAAATTAAAAGATTGTTTCTAAATACAATATTATTCAATAGGTTTGTACGGTTTACTGAAAACTGTTTAACTACCGCCATTTTTTGAAAGTATTAAGTAAGTAATAAAGAAAGTAAGTAAGTAAGAAAATATATGAAAGATGACTTTTAAAATGCAACCTTCATAAATTCGAAAATCGCATTTTCAACTAAAAGATAAATATATCCAGCCACTACAATTATTATTATATAATTACAGTTTTGCTAGATAAATCAATCAGTATTATGAAATGAAACTAATTTCTTAAAAGAATATATAAAGTATCATGCGTTAAATGCTGTTAAGTTAGCTTAATTTTGTCTATTTAGACCTACAGATCTGCAAGCGTCCAAAACCCAAATATGAGAGAGTTCCCATGTCTTTAAATCAATTTCGCGGGCAAAGACTTCAAAACTTTTACATTAAAGCAAGCATCGAAATCCCTGCCGTGAGTTCTCGCGTGAATTGGAACGGGTAAAGCGGAAAGTAATTTGGTACAGGATAATCTATGATTATTAATTCTAATGTTTAATGGCGTCGTAGTCTCACCAACACAGAACGCATCACAAAACTTACATAGCAGCTGATATACAACGTTTCTGGTGGTGCATGTTATGTTAGTGCTAATTTTATATGTATTTTTATTGTTCGCGCTTGAAAATTTATCGTCTCTTACAATAATTTTGCATGTTTTACAACGAGGTCTTTTACATGGTTCGACCCCGTTTTTTGGAAATATGTTATTTGGTTGGTTAACAAACGTTTTATTTTTATTTAAAATATTTTTATTTAAAATATTTTTATTTAAAATAAACCAGCTGTTAAACCCCGGGTCGTTCCAATGTAGTAAATAAGCTAACTATGAAATCTTTTTTTTTCTCATTGTTTAAAAGTCATGTTTAAAAATTGGAAATTATCGCAAGAAAATCATTTATCCCGCCGTCTTACTCTATCGTCACGTCGCGGCAGATTTCGACACTGGTGCGAAGAGAGCGCCGTGCGAGTTCTCGGTCCGTTGCTGGTCCCAGTCCCAATACGAAATAATTTCTTTTGAACTACTGAAACACACGATAAAAAAAGTAATCAGGAATGAACCTTTGTTACCTTTATCTCTACTTGAGTTTTTTTTTTCAATAACGTAAGACTAAAAATGGCTTGAAAAAATAAAATATAACCTATAAATAGCCGCAAATTCATTTTTTTTTACTCAGCACACTAAATAAAATTACAAAAAATAACCAGTACTATATTTTTACCTTTGTAATCATCATCACTTCTGAGAAATTCTTTAGGTATCTAAAATGTAAAAAAACAACGACTTTCGACTGTATGCTTCATAACGCAGAAGGTTGACCTTTGACCTCACTCGGTATCGTGGACGTTGTAACACATCCGAAACGTCTATCCCGAATAAACTTTACGCGGGTTCAGTAATTGTATTAAAAATAAAAATTGCGAACATTTCACTAATCAAGTTGAAACGTTTTCATCGTCGCGGAGACTTGACTCGGCCCGCAGCGAAAGTGATTTTACGTTTGGCAAGTTGGCATTATTGAATATTCATGCCCGTCAAAAAGGCGAGACTTCCTCGCTTCGAGGAACTTTGATAAATTTCGATACTTAGGCACTTAGTCGGTCGACTTTGTAAGCTTAGCAAGTTGTAAAAAATACAAATTATGAAAATTTTAATGTTAAATTAAAAGTTATACAATAAACAAATCTGCGCTTAAAACTACACAACATAATTACACTAAAATTGATGAGTTGTTTTGAAAACTTAAGTATGTCAATATTAAAAAAATGATATTTGCTTTTATACTCTTATGTTCTTAGTTGTAGCACAATATAACACTGCCTTCCTTAGTACAGACATAGTCTAGTAAAGAAGGCAGGGCACAAAATATAGCAGTGCTAATCGCTCCCGGTGCATATATAAGATTCATTTGTAACTGTGATTTCTACTACTACTCTTTCTTTGTCAAATTAATTATGTACAGTAAATAAATAAATCAAAAAATAAATAAAATAAATATATACGTTCATGTATAAGAAGCTATTATCCCCGTCTGTCCAACAATTTATCTTTCAACTCGAAAAGTACAAATGCGAAAGAGTTGGCTTTTTGTGTGTAGATGATGCTCTTGAAAAACAACCATAACCGTTTAGATTACACCGGAGGATGGTCAAATAATATAGATATATAACAATATTTAGTATTATTATTACATTGAAATATTATGTCCGTGTTGTTTCAATGTCGCGCGAAATTTTTTACGATAAAACATAATTTATGATTCTGATAATCTCTACCCTCACCTCTCACAATCTCGGTGCATGTTATTATAAGTAATATTATTGGATGGAATGACGACGGGTTTTGCCCCTCCCCCCCCGCCCCGTGCCGGGGCAAGTTCTCAAAACTCGTTAAACTGCGGCTAAAGTTAATTAAAGTTTAAAATCTAACTCTTGTCTCACCTGACCACGCCCAACGTCACCAGCAGAACTAAGGGTATCTACGAAACACCTACGTTACTTGTATTTTCTGCGAGGTATTAGACGCTCAGATGACTCGAACCCGCGGAACTCGTAAAGAGTTCGTGGACGAAGAGCAAATTGGAGGAAATGTCACAATTTTTTTTACTCCGTACATACTATTTCCAACAAAGCGTGCGTCATCGATGCCAGCTCTTCCAAAAATATATCCATGGTAAAATAACAGGGGTTACTAGAATATAAAATAGAATAGCAGCGATAGTCTGGAAAAAATGTGCCCTCGAATTGTCGTATTATGGCGTAATTGTCAATAGCAAAAACTATAGAGTAAGCGCTTTTTGATGTGTAAATATTTATAACGGAACCCCTAAGATGAAGTGGAGTGATTTGCTATTTGGTAACATTGAACCACCCTCAGAGAGCGCTAATAATTTTATTGCTATCATATCATTTCATTTCAATTATTTATTATTTTTTATAAAAAACAATACATTCAATTTTACATCACCTTTATAGCGTATACTGCTGTATAAGATTTATTTATTTATTAAACAGCATCTCTAGGCCTCCGCGGGCGTGTGCACAATGTTCGCTGCTAAGCAATGCGGGCGACTTTGACGGCGCCTACGGCGTGCGATGACTCTGCCTGCGGTACTCGGGATGGGTCATTTCGCTCCTAAAAACTATCATATCTTTCAAGTTGGACCAAACTGCATATACAGTGTGTAAAATTTTATCAAAGGCGGTTCAGTGGTTTAAGAGTTAATCGTGGACAAACACCGTGAGATGAAATTTTTATATATGTAGATAGATATGGCCAACAAGTATAATTAAAAGATTAACAGATTATTATCGTATAATTGTTATATATTTAAAAAGTCATGAAATGAGTGTGTGAGAGAAGCCTGAATAATTGTGAGATGTGTGAATGAAGTGTGAAAGAAGTGGAGTGTAGGCAGGAGAATAGAATGTTGATTTATTTCTAGGTATAATAATCGATTACAAACTACCCATACTGTGTAGTTTGAACTGAAACCAATAGAGTGCATAGATTTGCGTCAAGCTACTATTTGTGGCAAGTTGGTAAACTATTGGTAACTATTTAACCGCGCGTGAATAAGTTTAACTTCAATATAAATACCGCAATCAACAACATCTTATCATATATTTGGCATTTCTTGGTACAATCCGATCAATGAAGCGTATTGACGTCACCCTAAATGCCTACGAAGCTTATAGATGTCAGCGCTAAAAGCTGCCGACGTCACATTATTAATATTCATTAGTCATGGTTTCTAATAGCAGCGGCTGTTATAGGACGCAATCGCGCAAAGATATCATTTTTAAAAGGAAGATGGTTGGTGAATTTATTTAAATATATAGGGAGAACGTTTTCTCGTATCATCCTTTTATAGGGTCATTCTGTACTTCAAACTGATCAAAGTTTTTCAATGCGTCAAAAGAAGTGAGTAAATAATAGTAGAAAACAAAATCCTATGAGTGATCTTGACCTTCGTGCGGCGTTTGGTTTCTAAAAACGTTTCCGGGGATATTATTTATTTTGTATGGAAAAAAATATGTCAAAATTAAGAAAACTTGTAAAACAAAATTTGTTCAGTTTGATGTGTAGAATAACCCCATAAAAGGATGTGCATGAGAAAAGGTTCACTTGTATGTACAGTGTATTACAAGACCATTTCCGAAGACTTAAGGGAGTGTTTATGTTTCCAATTACGCGTAAGACATTGTATAAAAAAATGTGAAAATAATTCATGCCCAAATTCATAAATTTTATCAAAGCACTCGTGTAAATTCCCTTTTTTCTCGCTGGCGCTCGGTAAGGCCGATCAATGGCCCGGCGCGGCGCGGCCTCGCTAGCGACCGAACTTATGGCAAGAGCGATTTCATTTTATCACATAAAGATTACAAATTTTTCGTCAAAAAGTCCGTCTTTTGCTAGTCCGTTTCGAATAGCGTCCGAAGAGCACTAAGAATTAGCAGCAGAGAATTCCAGCCGTTCTGATCAATCGACCACAAAATTATGGGATATCCCAGACCACAAGCTCCCCCCCCCCGTACCGGGTTCGAATTCCAAATGATACATTGCTTTGGTCTGATGACCTTCCTTGCGTGAAGCGCGTTTGATAGCGGTACATTATTTTATGCAAATAACTAATTATACAAACCTTACGACAAAAGTTACAATTGAAAGCGCGAACCTCGACGCACGGACAAACGCCATTTTACTGCACAATAATGGCGTGCATTTAAATCAACTAGCAAAAATTCTCTTACAAATATTATTACCTTACATTTTAGACATTACAGATAGCTTATATAGCTTGAATATTAACACATAATATTAACAATTTTACACACATAATTATAAAAGTAACTTAACCTAAAAATACAATTATTAGTTGGTTTCGTACCAACGACAACACACAACTTTATAATGCTGGCTTATTACGGCTGAACAATACGCGTTGTTAAAAAATAAAATAAACCTACCACCTAAAAATTAAGACATAACATAGTGAACATATTGTCATAATAACATATTGACATATTTCTGCGCCGACCTCAACGATTTGACGGATTGCTCCTCGCACGGGAATGATGATGGAATGATGAATCTTGCGTTTTTACTGCTAAATTGGCCAATGGTATTGTATTGTCTCTAAACGACAATACAATACAATACCAATACAATACCATACAATACAATGCAATACCATAAAGACAGAGGTGAAAGCGTAAAAGGTAATCTTACCAATTTTAGGAAACAATTTAAGAGCAACATATCGGGGTACATGGTTACAGATCTGCCTTAATGAGGTTTAGGGAGTATCCGCTTTATCTCAATGATAGGGTAACCATATTACTACACTATTATGACTATTACAAAGAGAAAGTAACATATACTATACACTTATGCTATTAATATTGTTAATTTCTCTAGATTAACTGAGGATAAAAGATCTAAGTGTAATTTTTTGACTCACGGCTTAACTTATATAAATATTAACAAACGTGCAACTGCCAGCCAAAACCCGCTAGCTTGCTAGCTGGCAGGTTTTGGCTGGCAACGATTGAGATTTCTTTTGAGAGCCAAGTTTCTTAAGCAAAACTATTTAAACATTACAATTAAATCATGACAATTACTGGCAAACTTTTAATGCCTTGTATCTCTTTTCAAAATTTGGGTAAGTCATGTTTATATTTTGTTGTTTTTAATTTTAGGCACGATCCCAGGTTCTCATCATTAAGACGACTTCTCAATTTACTCTTGATGCTTGAAAAATATTGTTCGCTCGAATATGTAGAACCGAAACGCAAACATAGGGGAAAGAACAGCAAACGGTAGTTTTTTCAACTGGTCATATGAGTCAGGAATACTGTTCCAGGTGTTGAATACCATCATGTCTTCTTTCTCCAGGTCTTTTAAGCAGACCACTTGCGCTGTGAAGTAAGTTCACTTGAGCCGCATTCGAGGGGCCGTGGTTTGCCGACCGCTGCGCTAGACCCATACAGTTCGGATATTGCATTGTTGAATGTGCTAGTTTGTCTACATCTAACTTTTGACATTGAAATCCGGGTTCTGAATTCTGGAATTACACCCCTGTGAAAATTAGCATAAGTTGAAAATGTGGTAATCTTTAACATTTATTTATTGTACAGGAATAGTTTCATAAAACTCAAATCTAATGATTTTACTTGACTGATGTTTAATGGTCGTAACATGCTTATTTTTTTTACTACAAGTTTTTTTTTTTTAAATGCTTGGACACGTTATATTTTGTAACATTTAAATGTGCTATACTAGAAAATAATTACTTAACTTTTTATAACAAATATTTTTATAATAATAAAATTGAGTTTTCACAGAGAAAAAAGAGTGGAATTTATATTTTTAATTTATGACAAATTTATTTTAATTTAATTCATATTTTTTTTATTCTTATCCCACTCTTCCTGGCGGCGTCGAGGACGTGCCAAAAGAAGTTTCACTTCAAAAATCACAGTCACATTCACATTATTTTAGTTCTACTGTAGGCTAACTTACTAAAATGTTGCTCGGTATCCTACATATGAAAGGTATGCATGGTCACCATACCTAGTGAAACTTCCAGGTTATTCACGGGGTTCGGCGGAATACGAACCCGCGGTTTGAACTATTCCCAAAAGCGATCAAAGTGACTTAATATTTATTGACATTTCGCCGCGGCGAGACTTTAGTTTCGCCGAAAACCGATACAATAACAAGATTATCATACTCGTACGTAATATGTAGAGAAGTTCAAAATTACGGGCATTTTCCTTATAACATACAAACGTCACATTAGGCAACTTTTATAATGACGATATTCTCGTCATACAGAAGTATCAACTATTTTGATTATATTAATTTTGGGGCCAGTATTATGTGAGGACATACAATTTTCACGCAGACTTAACTCACCTATTTAAGTATAAAATAAATCCTCTCGCTATATAATCGTACATAACTGTTGAACCAATACGGTTAATGGGTGCTCAAAATAAGCATATTACAAGTGTATATTTATAGTTTTGTTATTTTTACCTTTTAAATATTTAACAGCTTAACAAAAAATAAATACTACTAATATGCTTATTTTGAGCACCCGTTACTTTCAAATATTTAACAGCTTAACGAATCTATTACATTATAAAGAATATTGTATTGTCACAAGCTTTTTGACAGCGATTTTAAAACAATTGACATTCGAGTTCGGAAATAAATTTTGTGTCACATTTAAATTCACAAATGTCAACGTCAATTTTGTCTGTCATCTGTCATGTATGTTATTAATTAAAATTATTAGAGATGTCTCATCCCGAAGGCACCTATGAAGCCACCTGCAGAGCCTAGTAATTTATAAAAGACACAGAGAAGGTAAGTTTTCCCGAACTGGGCTCGAACCCGCGACCGCCGATACAAAAGCACGCTTTCACACTAATGCGCTATCAGGTCAATGTAACGTTTCGTCGCAAGCACACTTGACGTGTCGTTTCGGCGCACGGCCAATCCGAAGTTTGTTTATGAATGGATAATTGGAGGGTTTGCTTTACGACCAACGCTTACAAACAGAGCGGTAACTTTGTCAACAGATGCGATGTGGACAAATAAAGCAGAGTTTCGCGCAGAAACTTTGTGTATACTATACTAGTATAGTATATATAAACTATTACTAGTAAATAGAAAACAAATGCAGCGTCTATTGTGGAGTAACTCGTACTAAACATTAAACACACACTTAACTTAAGGTTAGATTTTAAAAATATAATAATGCATGAATGATTTTTCATTAGCAAACAGCAAACTTAACAAACTAACTTGAACATACTTAAAGTGGTAAAAAATTAAATTACATTTATGTGTAGTATTCAAGTCCTCGAAATAAGACCCGATTGAGGGTGAAAAACGCACCACGCCCAAGTACGCCACTTTGCGTCGAGTACACTCCATACGTCTCGCTTGCTCGCACATGTCATCGTGATAAGTCTCTATCCAACATGGCGGAGTGTTGCGGCGCGCGGCATGTGTCGGGTTTTTACAGCGATGATTTATATGGCATATTATAAGTTATAACGTAAAGAAATCATTAGGACAATAAAAATTAAAAATTTCTGGTTTCTCTCAGATAAAGAGCGTGATAGCATTATAAAAATAAAAAAGACGAAATATCTTTAAGGCGAGGTTATTTTAACCAACGTTCGCGGAGCTGTTGTGGAATCAGAAGTAAAAGGACACATTTTCCATCAAATATATGTCTAGTTTAAAAATAACAAACGAGTAACTTAAAAAAATAAGTCTGTTCATTATTAACTTGAGTTTAAGACTTTTAATTAACGCGAACGCAGCGTAGTTTACTCCTTTGTGAAAGATGTATTGAGAATTGGAGCTAAAAGAGTAGAAAAGAGACAGTTTGTTAATGAAACAAACACAATCGGAGTTTTGTCAACATTGGCATCAATTCGCTTTAATTAAACGGTACCGTCGCAAAAGATCGAACTGAAGCTGCAATCTTGCTTTGAAAGTACGCTTGCAAGCGAAAAACTACCCGCCGCCCCCGTAATACTTTTAGACGGATCGCTTCGCTGCCCAAAATGCAGGCCCTTCGGACCATCGAAATTGCATAAACGGGAGGGAAGCTCGAACGCTACATATGTTTTAATGTTTGAGAACTAGTTACGCGCCTGGTCGCAGATAGGAGCGGGGCAAGGTGCTGGAATGCGATCTTCGAAATTTTTTAATGCAAATAATGAAATTACGAAAAACCTCGGCGAGAGGATTTATTTTTAAAAACGATATTAAATTTATAATGATATAAATGTATAAATTATAATAGAAACTAGAAACGCGAGAATACACCGTTATTTGTAATTCGAATAAAATGGCAGTATTTTCACTCTAAATTATAGTCAAAAATCCCCCCTAAGAGTTACCCTATGCAAATAATGATCGACGTGTATATTAAGCGAGCATTTGCGGCGGGAAAATAGACGTCATCCTGTCGGCCGTCTCCGCCGGAAGTGGCACTCGATCTCATTAATATTGGAGAGGCGCCATCGACATCCGGTCGCGGAGGGCGGGCGGCGAAATAACAAAGAAAAGGTGAATCCTAAGGAGAGGGCAAGGTACGCGCGCGTAAATCATCGCCATTTTCATTGCGATCTCGTTACAAAAGTTCCTCGAAGTTTGACGCGTTGACGTATTTGTTTGTTAGTACATAAAAAAAGAATATTCCAAAACGGAAGCTCACGTTAAAAGAGAAATACGCTGATCAAATTTTCCATCTCGCCATCTCGAATAAAATACATAATTATACGAGTAAAATTACTAGCAACTGTGTTGACAGTGACCGGCCTCTTGTGTTTGCACTCGCACTCCATTAGGGAAAATCTTCTATAATAATATTTACCTAATTCGACGTTAGAACGGCACTTAGTTTTGACTTGTTTTTCCTAGACGTAACATTACAAAACCAATATGAAAAACCTTTTATGACGAAGTATATGTTTTTAAACAATTATTCCAAAAAATACAATAATTTTTATATCACTCAAGCCATTCCGGAGTAAACCGTTTTTTTTAAGTATTTTTTAAAATATGTACTTTTAATATTTTGATATCCAGTAGGTACTCGATTTTCAATTAATTTAATAATTTTTTTTTTAATTGAATTCATAACAATACATGTAAAATTGCAAAAAACAATGAATATGTCTAGTCAAGGCAATCTAAAACTATCTCATACAAAGCAAAATAGATGTGGTGTGGATTTTATCACCCCATTAGACAAGGCATGTTCTGGGTTGAGCGCGAGCACTTTGACTATTTGGAAAAAAATGAGAGTATAGATAGATAATGAGATATAGGAGGGAGGGGGGAGGGGAGGATAAATCGCGAAGGTCTTAGAATGAATTATTAAAATCAATCCATATAAACTTTAAATATGCCAAATCTCACGCGCCTTCGTGCGCGTCATATGCTTTAAAAGGGGTACAATGTTTTCCCTTCACGTATTAATATATAGATAAAATGAAGGTATCAATACAATACTATACTTCACTACTATACTATACTATACTTTACTATACTATGTGTTTTAATTGTTTTTTTAATTGTAATTTTACTTCTATGTAAGCTGTTGTTTCCTGAAATAAAATAAAATACTATACTCCGGCAATATTATTTACTTCGATAGTAGTGCCGCCGCTCCGCTCTAGAAGTCTGAAATCATGCATTTCCGTTATGTGAATGCAGCCGGAAATCATATTCCAGATTTAAAGCGATTGAAAGCGGAAGCCGTTGATGATCCAGCGCAGGGCCGGAATGGAAAATAAAATGATCGAACCGAGCGGGAAGACTTATTATCATATAGATGGCGCTAAATCCGATCGCGTTCGACTCTGCACTCATCGACGTTTGTTTGTTTGTCGTGTTTAACGCGCATCGCCGGCAATTGCTGTCTGATGGCCTGAATATTTTACGACGGCCAAAAGGACGATTTGAAGGCCTATAAAACCTCAAACCTCTATCAAAAACATTGTTAAGCATGCTAATCGTTTTTTTTAAACAACATTTGCTAATTTAGGTTCAATTACATTTACAGAGCTATTTGAGTATAGTAAGGTAGCTGCGTATAAACTATACTAATTACCTTAATAATGGCCTAAGGTAAAATAATAATAATAAATCTAGCTAACATATCACTATGTTGTATTGTTAACATTATGTGTTATGTTAGCTAGATAATAAAGCATAACATGCCACATAACATAACATGCATAACATGCTTTATAGGTTCGTTGCTTTATTTAGATATTTTTACGGTTGTTTTTTAGATAAGCATGCATACATATACATTTTGCGATTATGTCCAAAATGGCCAAATTGACTTCAGAGGACCCCAACTTTCAATGTGTACTCGAGGTATAACCTTAGTACAGACAGTGTCCAGTTAGGTAGAACTTTGTGCATTAACGTTGTAACCAGTGTAACGTTTTTCATTTAGAATAAAGCTGTAATATTAATATGACATTTATTGCGAAGTCTAAAATGGAAATAGCATAAAACGTTTGCTATTCATGGGTCGGAGACTCGCGAGAAACTTGTGCAGATGAGATGGAAACGTTGTAAGTGCGATATCTTTATGCCCAATAGTTGCTATAGAGAATATAGTTGCTATGGAGTTTCTTTGTTTCGAAGAAACCGCGGAGAACTATTCTGTTTTTCGTAATCTTCATGAAATTTACTTCTAATGGAATGTTTAGATAAGAATATTTTCTACATCATTTAAAAGTTCAAGCGCTACGTTAGGTAACATCAGTTCCCTGGCACTGATTACCCTCAACTCCTCTAGAAGTCTGTAAGCGATAAAGGATAAGCCTGGAAGTGCCAACAAGATTAAGGAGAAACGTCGAAAGGGTGCGATACCGATTTATTGATGGAGCCGAGATGACTCGACAAATCGATAAGTGCCCTGTGATACACGATCATCACGAGCTGAGCCTTTGGGTAAAATGGAATGACGTAATCTATGAAAAATCTTACTCGAAACAAGCTGCAAGTTGCTCGAGAAGCTGTGAGCCACTGTGAGCTGATTTTCCTATTTCCGTGCTCAATTTTCCGGGTTCCTACTCTCCTCGCACTCTCACACTAACAAAAAATACATATCTTTTTACTACTGATTATATTTATTATAATCTATGTGTGATAGTAAAAAACGCAAGGTATGTCATTCATGAAAATGACACTTGTGCATTAATATCTATAAATTAATACGCCATGGGCTTTTTTTCAATATATTGTGCACACGGAGGAGTGAGAGATTTGGCATAGCTAAAATTTTATTTACAGTAAGTGTTACAAATAAATAAAATTTATTAAATAAAACGTTCATACTACTGACAGCTCATTGACAGAATGAGTTCGAACTGTGAATTTTGTGTGATTTCAAATGTTCCTTTTTCAATAGTCTATCAATGTCAATGTAGTAGTGTCAAGCAAAAATAATTATTAAGCTATCTTATACTTCTATAAATGTCAAGTCTCTTTTTAAATGAAAAAATTAAAACTGACAATGAATCGTACCAAATTTCATAGGTATTGCAGGGAATTAAGTCAAACAACACACGCGAATAACGTATTTGTAATGACTGAACAATGATTATAAGGTGTAAATCGGACTAGGCGCATAAAGAGGGTCAGGCTTTCGGTTGATAATATTTTTGTTATTAATTATTAAAAAAAAAATAAACAACAAACTAATAACCAATCGATTTGCAAGTCAAATGTCAACTTACTTTTTGTTAAACAATACAGGACTGATGCGAAAGGGCAGCAAAAATATTTATTTAAATAAAATCGGTATTTATTTAAATAATATTCATTTAAGAGTTTTTCTCATAGCGCAAATTCTGTCATCCAATAGATTTCAGACGGCGAATTTGTCACGGGCCGGGACATAAAGTGCAGTGATTCAGCCGAATCACGTACGGCGCCGCGACACGTGTAGCCACGGCGCACGGCCTGCGCGGGCGGGCGGGAGCTTGGGCGGGCGGGCGGGCGGGCTATACGTTACACTACTTTATGTTATTCTACGGGAATACGAGGAGTACTTACGTCGCAAATGCAACGTTGCCATTATGCAGCGGCAAATGTATTCGTCGCCGTTGAAATATTCGCCGACGGTAGGTTTCACAGCAGACACTGCGCTAGTAACCCACCCCGCACCCCGCACGCCGCGTTTTGACATAAATTTGAATGTCAATTACCAACAGTAATAATATGATAATCCAATTCAAATCATACATTTAACTGAACGTACCAATACATTATGAATACGTTGTTTACAACGACAAAATAGCAGTGCATTACCAAATAGGGAAATTAATTATACATGGTGATATTATACAGCCTTATGAAAAAAATACCACTAGATGTCAAATAAACTTGTATGCATTGTAACAATATTTCATTACCGTTTTCACAGTAACTTAATTGGTTTGACGACAAACAAAAATTAATAATAGTGTCGACATTTAATTTTATTATGGGATGCATCGATCCTTTATTATGAATGGAACATAGTTTTTTATTTTATTTATTTATTGACAGTAACTTAACATTAATTTCACATTATGAAAAGTACTACCTGACTAGGCAATGCCCGTACTAAGGTAGACTTTACTAGAAGCATCGTTCTTATAAGCATAACTATCTCACTGCGCAACATACAATTACAATTATTTGAATTAAATTGTATGCAATAATACATAATATATAAATAATAATAATACATAAATAATAATAATACATAAATAATAATAATAATAATATATATAATACTATGTATATAAATAATAATACATAAATGTAACGTTAAAACTAATAGATAGTTTTAATAATAATGTGTTTATTATAAAAATATAATATAGTAATAATACACATATATACACTCAAACTAATAAATAGATATTACCCATTGTAAATACATGACCTATGTTGTAAACGTAAAACCCAAATAATAAACTAATATTCAAAAGTATAAAATATAATTTCGACTCACGGTTAGAAAAACACTAATGAAGACATTGTCTCGGACAGATTTTTGTAATTTATGTGTAATAATTTTAAAAGTCGAAGGATTGTACAATTAAATCCTACACAACTCGTCATAACTTATAATGTGGTTGTAAAAATTTGGCATAAATGATAAAAAAATCTTATTAGGAAAGAACTTATCAAAATCTATATTTGCCAGTAAATATTTTTTTATAAATATTTGAGTAATAAAGTATTTTTTTGAATTTAAATTGTGTCATCTTTGCAAACCCCATGTGAGCAAATAGATATGTAGGAAAAAAAATCCTGCTTTGCTGTATTCTAAATCGAAGTAATAATATTTTGTCAAAATTTCGTTACAAAATAGATATAAGGAATACACTAAACCTTTTTTTTTTAAATAATCGAAAATTTTGCTCTGATTCTTTGTAGCTATCGAATTTGCCTATGGTTATAGGGCAATCGGTGGTTGTTAGATTGGAATGATAATATATCGTGAACAGCAGGTTCACACGCAGTGCTTTTTGTGAATAAATAATTATCGACTACTCCTCTCTTAAATAAAAAAATAAAAATCGTAAATTGGATAAAGTTATATAATATTTAATAATTAAATAGAGGGTTAGTAAAGTCATTGGATAAGTAAGAAATTTAACTAAAAATTATTAAACAGAAGCTTTATCCAAAATAATAAGTTCGCTGTTGTAACTTTGCATTAATATAACAATAGAGCTATGTTAGAGGAGAAACTGGCGCGCGCTGTTTTTCTCCTTTTTCCTACTCGAATCTCCTCTTAAGGAGGTTAATGAATATTGAAGATGTTTCTCTTATCCCGGAGAACTCTTAGGTTGCCGAGCGGGTATAATGAGGCCAGCGAATTCTTCTGTAAATAGTCATTAACACGAGTTAAAATAATACATTCTTCCGGGACATTTTATGACGATTTTTTAAAATTTTTATATTAAAGAAACCGCGTAGTTTTAATGTTTGTTTTAATTGAAGTTATTTACGAATAGTTGATTGAATAGTTTAAATAGTTGATTAATATGGTTATAAAATAGTCTAAACCACTTAACACAAAAACGCTTAAATAGATCAAATAATTTAGAAATTTAATAATAATAAACAAAACAAAGTAATTTACAATACCATTAGTTAATTTTACAATGTGTGCATATTATGTACATATTGTAATGGTAATGTGTATATAATTTAAATAAAACAAAAGTATCACTGGTTAAACGGATGATACAAATAAAAATACAAATCATTTACATAAGTAAATAAATAATCACGTTTAATATCACATAATAATATCTGATTTAAAAAAAATATGTACAGTATCTAAAAAAACCACACTAGCATCTACAGAACCGACTGTACTTAAAAGGAATAATGTAATTATCCGAATTTAGTTTCCACCGCAACACGAATATTATCTAGTGTGTTAGCAAAACACCGACCGGTTCCTAACTCGATGGCTGATACAAAAAGATTTATTTTATCTTTAGATTAAAAATAGACCTATTTTTATTGTAAGATGTTCGTCACTAAAACTATTTCTTTTGTAAGATGTCTCTTAAATAGAATCATTCAAAAGATGCTGTACTATTTTATCAATAAAGAATTATTATTAATATTATTAGTCTTCTTAAGATACTGGGTTAAAAAATAGTAAAAGTAAACTGCGTGAATGCGTGTTGTTAGGCAGGTTCCATTTGCTTAGCAGTTTGTGCTTAAGGGTCACGTAAAACCCATAAGCACGAACTATTCTATGAGTCAAAGTGTATTACCACGAATACCTCAACGAACTCAGTATTACCATATTGGTAAAAAATATTGGCTATAGAAACGGGTAGACTAAAATTAATAAATTATTGAACATACCGTATTAAAAGATATTGACTAATTTTGACTTAATATATTACAATATTTTTGCGTAGGTATGGTTGAAGGTATATCTTCGGTTATGCTTAGTTTAATTATTATTTATTTAAATTGTGTTTTTGGTCTACTTTTAATAAAGTTAATCTATTATTGTATGTTTACGTTACTATGTATTTATTTTTTTTATATGTGAATATATTATGCACATACGCATTAGTAATATAGTAAAGTTATATTTTGACTTAACCTTTTTTTTTAGCACAATTCCTTATATTTTAGCAAATATATTTACTACCTTCCTTAGAACAGATATTGTCATATCGGCGCACTCGACATTCACATCGTCGTTATAATGTTTAGCCGGGGAAAACCAAAGTGATCATCGAATAAGGTCACGTTTCGGAAACTGCCGAGGGAATTTTGTATTATTCTATGCAGGAAATAACTTTGAAATGAAAAATGCCCCGCAGCAAGTTTGAAAATTAAATTACAAATTTAGCGAGATTAATTTTATTTCGGATGCGTTGAAAAATCACAGGAAAATCAACTGCGAGAGGTAACGCGTTATAGTTGCTAGAAACTTAATAGTGTTCTAAATATTGATAATTTAACAAACTTCACAAATTACCCCTCTTCTATTACCTAAACATAAAAAATAATATATATAAATATTTGAATCAAAATATATAAATAAAAGACATTTACGGCTTTAGTCAGGTTAGTGCGCAGATAAGCCTAGAATTAACGCATGCGTTAGTTTCTTAATAGCTAGTTTTTATTATTTTAAATTATTACCTAACATACTTATAGAATCATATATACTACATAGAGCAGGATCCATGCACACTAAATATACACAATTCTAATGACTCTATTTGACATATAAAAAAAACAAGAGATGAGCGTCACATGTGATGGCATAAGAATGTCGTGAGACCTATGTATCGATAATAATAATGAATCTTTAGATGCCTAATATTATTTTTAGGACCAAATAACCTGGTCTAGGAATAGACTGAGTTAAAGTGCTTTTTTCCCATGACCATTCTCGATAAAAAATCCAGCCAATAGCTGTGAATTGAAGAGAAAGGATTGAAGAGAAAGAAAAATGTAAACTTTATGTGATTATTACGATTGTTGTAATTCAACGCTCCCTGATCGTCCGTTCGCGATGCCTAGGTCCGTGCTCGGCGAAGTTTACGAGATATCGATCGCGCGTCGCCACGCCAAAGGCAATTTACACCAGATTTATCTTCACATTTTTTTTATATAATTTCTTACTCGTAATAGGTAACATTAATACCCTTTTATCCTACGGGGTTTAAGTCTACGGGTACGGTCTCAACACAATGTGAATATCGTATTAGATTTAAAAGTGAAAGTAAGTCTTACAAATTATGCATACAAATTAATATCAACAGATATTAATGTATGAATGACGCGAATTAATTCTGCGGTCTAGGATTTATAATTAGTCAAACAAAAACTTTACTGAAGTTACTTTTCAGTAAAACTCTCAGATTCTCTTCAAGAGCACTCATCAAGGAACTAAAAATAATGAATATCACACAAACTTACATAAAAAACTATAATTCATTATGAAAGAAATGTTTTAGCGAAGGATACAGATACAGTTCTTAACCTTTAGGAGTGATCCACCAGGGCACGTCTTAGGAATGAGCCAAGGTTGAATAAAATTAATTCATAAGGTAGGAATTAATAAAAAGATGTCTACTTGGTTAATAAATTTGGGTGAAGAATTAATTGCAGTAAAATAATTTTAATGGATTGCTGATTAGAATTAGTTGTATGATTGATTCTCTTCGATTATAACGCACTATTTTATACGATTTATTGGAACAATGGTCACTCTAGAACAGACTAAAGTCTAGGTGAGTAACAATCAAACCTTAGGAAAATCATATGTTCCCATTGTATTGTAAAATATTTTATCTGTATGTAATATAAAGAGAATTTTGAATTTGTAATGAAATATATATTACAAGCATATAAAAATAAAGTTCTAATTTCTTATGCACGCAGCATTAAACATACTTCAAACTGTCAGCGAGCGAGTCGCGAGACACTCTCGTGGTACTCGTACTTGGTGCGCGAGGAGTTTGACATTCTATAGCACTGGCCACGAAGCCGGCATTTCTTACGGTTTAATAATTAAGGTGCTCCCCATTTGAGCGCACGTGCTTCTTAGCTCCATGGTCGCGACGCAGTCGTATCTATCGGGGAAGAAAAGCCAATTAGGCGAATGGAGTCCTCTTCAGCTGACGCGGTTCGAAACTGCGGCCTATAAATGGCTAACGAACTCTGGGAGATAATTAAGGCGTTCTGAGTTAGGAGTTTGGCTGTTACTCAAATCATTTGTTTTTAGATTCATTTTTAAGTAATGAGAATAAAAAATTCGGGGGAAAACTAAGTCACGATTAAAAAAAAATGTACTATATTTGCTAAATGTTATTGCGTTTAGGATGGGTGTATGTATAAATAAATAATAAAACATGAATGTTCGAATATGATCCAAATATTGCTGCGCTGTATCGAAATCTCAAGTTTCATTCTCCGGTACTAAAAATGTGTTGCAATAATGTTATTATAATCTATATTATCCGACCAGCTTTCGATGCGATCTAAACGTTTATGGTTGTTTTTCGAAGTGTCAATCAACACACAAAAAATCAACTCTTTCGCATTTGGACGGGGATAATAGCTTCTTATACATGAATGTATGTATAGAAGCTAAAACCGGCTACAAGTGAACATGGATATTTTTTAAATATCCATTTTCTAAATGAACAAATGCCATCCAAAGAAAAACGGGTTTAAATTAATCGAAATTAATATGTATCATTTGGATTCGCCTTAATTAATTACTAAAAAACTCAGGTAAAAAAGAAATCCATTAGGTATAGGTAATATTTATACGTATTGTAGAAAAAAGATTGGCCAGTTATGATAGCCCTTCATACGTGACACGTAACAAAAGCTCTGATCACAATTCACAAGTTTGCGAAGACGGCAGCGCCGTATTGAAAAGCGCCGGGCAGGGCTTCAAAGAAAAGTCATTAAATTCCGTTTCAATCGCATTGAAAGTTTCCTTCGGGCTGAAATGGAACCGCCATACTTCGGTTTCAGGCGAACAATGCGCGCGAGTGGCGCTGAAAGAATACAGCCGGGCGTCCGGTCCATTCTCAATCTCTATTATTTCTATTTTCTGCGCTGAGATTTATGTCGTCCGAGAGATGCTATTATTGTATTTTTATTCTTAGCTGCCACTCTATATTATATATTATTAACATATAAGGTAAAATAAAACTAATTATACTTTATTTAATCATTTCATTTTAAACGTCTGCGTAACATTTCATTATTAATATTTACTATTAATTATTTATTTAATATTTTCGAGAATTTTACAACGCAACCCAGTCATTATAACAACTAATATTTATGTACAAAAATTTCATTATTTATTTAAATCGCTTTTGATCGCAGCAACGGCTAGTCTCAAAGGTTCACTTAAAACTGATTACACAAAAAGAAGAGAAATTTGTTATATTTTTTTGCCTGTTTACACTGATTACAAATAAAATAAATACTTACGTAGATAAAATATGTGTTTGTTAAAATGATCCAAGATATTATTTATTGCAATTAATAATGCATGTAATATAAATATATGAAATAGTTCTTCCAGTATTTGAGTACCTAAGAGTAATATGCGTTACTATGTTTGTATGTAATTATTACATATAATATTTATTTCCTAATATATATTATAGTATGTATGTTTCTATGCATTCGGATATATTCCGCATAAATCCATATCTATTTATGTTTTAATGTACGACGATTTTTCAAATGTTTTGACGCGGCAATAATACTTTTTAATTAATAGACAGAATGTCTTCCTTAGAACAGGCGATAGCCGGGTTAGGCAAGGTATTTTGCATTATAGCATTATTTTTATAACATTTGTAAGAATTAAATAAATAAAAAATATTTTTAGTGATGCATTACTTATTTACAAACAACATAACGAAGATTTTTCGGATCTTTCGGAAACAAAGAAAAAATACTTTTAAGTTGTGAGAGCCCGTGTTCCCGTGATATGTGAGGCGAGGCCATCACATTAAAATATTCGGCACGGAACCCTCGGCGTGTAAGCTCAGATTGAATTACGCCGTTTTTTTTAAAATTAAGGAAACAAGTGTAACTATTAATTATTTGAGGACGACTTCCCTAAAAAGACGTTTATCCAAGGAAACCAAAATGCATGAGCCGTTACTGATTTTCCCAATGCTCGTGAAATACTCGAACTAAGGTTAGTCTACCGTGAGGCGGAAGGCAAGAAATGACCTGACAAGGGTTCGGCAGGTAATTTATCTAGGATATGTGTCGTGTAGTGCAAAAGTACGTGCGAGACGCAACTGTGACTGATTTAAAATGTAACAGCAGGACACAGAAACACTTTATAATAAATAAAAAAAAGGAACAATCATGTTTGCCTTGCTTAGCCTATTACTTAACGCCAATTAATTAGTTACTGTTCTGTCTTCAAGTCGACGTTGATTCTTAAAAATAAATATTCATCATCTAAGAAATACTTTAAATTATTAACCTATACTTAAGCTGGATGTCCCAGATCAATTGAGCAACCTTGAACAGGAGCGTTAACGTGATAATCATATAACCGTGATTTAAAAAAATAACTGCGTGATTTTTTGCTGAACTCGTCACGGCGCTTCATTCAAATGGGCTCGCTTGCAACGAGATTTCCGCGTCACTGAAGCTGCAGTCTGGCCGGGCAGGGTTAAAAATAATAGGGCGACTATCAACGTTTTTTTAGGGCCTGCGATGTACCTGATACGGTGTCCATCTGTGTAACTTGTGGAATGTACGGGTCAGGCAATGAGCAATAAATTGCAGTTCAGTTCAATGCCACCATAAACGACGTTTATTGTTCATCTGATAATAGTACAAAGGAAATATATCTTGTATCATCTGGCAGAAACTCAATTAAGATTATTTATTCATAAAGCGGCCTATAATATATCCTTAGGAATACTGTAATTGTACAATACATAACAAAAACAAAACTTAAATCAAATTATACACAATAGAATCAAATAATAACAATTTATCTACACGCAACATCACTCAGCGCTACAAATTTTTCAAGCTCTATTTTAGTTTTTTTTATTAAGGTTGGCGTACTTGATAGCATTGAAAATTTTTGGTATCAAAGTGGAAAGAAGACACATACCATAAACTTTTTTTTATTAATTTAACAATTATGTTTCGTTTTGTGCTTGTCGAGTACAATATGCGTGCTAGAATTGAATTTTAAATTGGTCACAGTCAAAAAAAGTTACGATTAATTTATACTTAAAAATTTGATCTCGTTACTATTCATTTAAGGATTCTGCCTTGTAGATTTGGAATTTTGCAAGATAGGTTTGGTATGTGTAACCATATTCCAAAAGACCACAACTTGTTATTGACTCTACTAATGATTTATAGACCATAATTAACATACTGTAATTTAAATTATTTTTAAGTGGTGAAATTTTACTAAACATATTCTTAATTTATCGTAAACTTTATCGACAACTCTTTCCAATGAAATCTGTCGTCTACTGTAACGCCTAAATAGGTTACCTTAACCGGTTTTATTAAGGGTCTTTAAAACTTTATTTGGAACCTTAGGAAATTTGCATTTAAATGTAAACATTCAAATGTATGACCTAGTATGTCGAATGAGTCTTTTGTGTTAGTATGTGAAGAGTGGATGTGTAAGAGCTTAATTTTAGCCACATTAATAATTAACCCCTTATCGTGTGACCATCGAAGTAAACGATCTTTTAAATATGTTTTAAAAGATCGTTGATCGAAGTATATTACTGTAGTCACGTTGAAGCTTTCTAGCAGCACCAGCTGGCGTTTTATCAGCAACAATCAGATGAGTATCATCAGCGTGCTGTAAACGAAGGCATTCTGTTATTACTGATTGTATACTGTTGCAATAGGCTAAGAACGTCGCTGACCCGACTATACTTCCTTGGCTCACTCCTGATGATTGTGGTTTTAAAGAACGTAATCCTTTATTTACCTTCACACTTATTTGTCTATCTTTAATAACGGGCGCGTATCCCTAAAGCTTCCAAAGATTTTATAATTTCATCTAAGGTTAACGTATCAAAACCCTTTTGATAATCTAAGAAGTGGATTGCCACATACTCGCGGTTGTTTAGGCAATAATAGGCAAGCGAGGCGACTTCGTTAAACGCGACTCTGTAGCTATCGCTGTGGAAAAAAGCAATTTCGTCACTGCCAGCTTCAGTAATTTATTGTTTATTTATTTATGTTATTACTTATATATTAATGTTTGAACATAATTTATATGTGTATAATATGTATAATATAATTTATATATGTTGACTAATAATTGTAATTTGTGCAATATGTACCAATAGCAAATATAGTCTACCTTGGAACAGACGGTAGGTATACCTATCTAGTTAGGCGTGGCTTGATGTAAAATATTTATTGTTTGTAAATACTTTATGATGATAAATATTCAAAATTATTTTCATTAAAGATGATTAGATGCGACTTTACGCATCTTTGACGAATGGCACAATATCGAATTATTATATTTATTTATTAAAATAATATAATTCGCTGTAATTAGTTATTATTTTAATAAAATAAAATAAAATAATCATGGTACAAAATAATAAGAAGATATGTTCCTGATATTTTTTATTTTTGTTAATTATTTACGCCATCGTTTGAAAAAGTTTAGCAATTGTTTTATTGTGCTATTGTCCCTCGCGCTTCAAAATTCATCTTTATTAGGTCAAGTAGGTATTAAAAAAAATCCAGCCATCTGTTGCGCAGGGGTCTCGTTTTTTTTTGTCCTCAAGCGTCGATTTGTCTTCAAAGCGTCGCCATTGACATTCTTTTACCCCTCGATCGGTTTTAACCCTCCGCGATATATCGAACGCATTAACAGCCCAACTCTCAAGGCCCACTTTACCCTCGATTACTCCGCATTATCAGCCCATGGTGTTTTTTTGTTTTAATTTTACCATAAATGAAGGCCAATTAAAGGGGGAACTCGTTTTCCATCAGATTGTGATATACGGTGATTTCTATTGTTGAAAGTGTTTAAAATGACTCTAAATTCATAGATGTGAAAAATCATGTAAGATTCACATTTGATTATTCTTTATTATATGACTTGTGTTGTCGGGGAGGCGCTATTGGGCGCAGTTATTATTTTCATGTTGCGAGGCCGTTCATTTCAGGCAAACAACATCTTCCAAGTTTGTGACTCAATGTTTTTTTTTTTGGTGTATTTCTTGTTACATCCCAGTCGGTGTTGAGAAAAATACTATTGAATATTCTCAACGGTTAAAAATGACCTGGCCAGATTTGACCCACTGGGGATTCGAACTCGGGGCCTTTAGATTTAGAATACCACTGCGCCACCAGGCCGACCATTGCTTATATGACGATTCTATAACACTCAACAACCTAGTAATAACCAATTGCGGATTGCGTTATGTTGTTAAATCAAAAATCAAAACGATTGTAATTGATGAAGAACTGATGTTATTCAAAATGATGAAGAACTGTGTAAAAAAAGAACTGCCCTTATTGAATCTAATAATTTGAAAGAACTTTAGGACAGGCACCAGCCTACTGAAGTGATAAAATCCATGCAAACCTGTGTACTACTGTAATAAGGAGCCGTAACATGCAAATATGATTTGTTTAAATGTGATTCTATTTTACCTAGTTTAATAAGAAATATAAATACCTAAATAAATAAAATAAAAAATACAGGATGTCCCACGACTTGCTGGGACCATAATAGCAAATCTTATTGCAATTTTTTATCGATTTGAAAGGCAGAATTACCCAAGGTTCGCGCTCTGTACTTAGCCGTGTTTCGTATGTCACGCCAGTCCGATTAGGATTCACCTTCTACGCTGGGGAATAGTAAGGGTGTTCAATTTGTGGGTCATGTCCTAATCTATTAGCTATTACGATTAGATCGAAAGCCATTATACCATATCCCGGGGACGCGGCATGGCTAAACAAATACCACCCGAAGGCAGGCTCTATTATTTCAGCGTTCAGCTTATTTCAGTAATAGCTGTGTAAATTTGAAGACAGCTTTACTTCAAAAAAAAAAAAAAAAAATACTTTAGACTAGAGCGTTACGATTTCCAACTCGGTCCAAAAAAAAAAAACAACATTAGAGTTCTACCTCCTAATTCTCACCACTTCTTTAATATATAGTGCACTGGTAAGATCGCATTTAGAATATGCTAGTTTATTTTTGAATCCTTATAATAATCCTTTACATAAAGATATTTTCTCGATAACCTCAGGCAATTCAAAAGGCATGTACTTAAATTGTTTTCGAAATAACAAAAATATACTAGTACATATTTACGTTTATACATTACATTTTTAAATATATATAGTACAAGCTGACCCGGCGAACTATAATAAGTACCTCCTTAGAATCAATAAATGTAATGTAAGGTATTAGCTGAATTTAATCTAGTTTTTTTTATTAAGAATACTCAAAATGAATTAAGTTCAATAAATGTAAAAAAATCAAAATAAATTATATAATGAAGCAATTATCGATGTGTGCACAATTACAAATGTGATAATTTTGAAAATACAATTCCACAGAACATAGCCGTTCCATACAAAAATGTATGAGGAAATGATTTTTTTTCGTGAAAGTTTCCGATGTTTTAATAGTTATTCTGCTATTCGGGCCGAAAACAAATCAAAGATAATAAAAATCGGTCCAGCCGTTCTTGAATTATAAATGCTGTAACTAACCCGACTTTGTTTTATATATAAATATACATGTATGAGTATATCTACATTTATATGTAATCATATAATATCCATAGTGTATGTATTATATAATATTATAGTGTATTATATAATTTATATTGTTTCTATTTATCTGTGTTTTATCATTCATACACATTTTCTCTTTTTATTTGAATATTGCTAAGGTTTTTTTTACATTAGTCTCTAAGATTAACTGTTAAAATGTTATATAATTCAATATTTTGTTAAAAATAAATAAATAAAGATAACTAATAAATGGCTAGAAGTGTAGTTATAAGAATATAATAATTTTTTAAAATATTGAAAAATTTACATTAGGATAAAAAAGAAACTAGAAAATCAATTAAAAATGTATTAAAGAGTTCCTAATCTTACGATCGTAGGATTTCGGTTTAAACCCAGTTAAAACAAAACGTTTTTTTCTCACTTTAATATAAAATATGACAGATATTACTATGTACTTAAAAATAAGATAAAGTAGGAAAAATAAGATATTAAAATTGACTTTGTATGAAAAATGTTCAAATTACGTTACCGCCTTTATCACACGGAGTCAACACAGTAAAAACATTATGTACTCTCCAGGTTTCGTGTAATACACGCTTTATGATTTTTTTTTTGATTTATATGAAGGATTGTGGGTAAATATTATAATTTTATGAGCGAATTATCTACTAGTTTGATAAATTTAATACGCACCCAAAATTGTGCTTTGATTTTCACATATTTACTATTTAGTCAGACGGTCTTTTTACCGTATACGATTGCTGTTTTTGGACTTCAACTCTAATACAATTTAGCAAACTTTTTTTTAAAAAAAATTTAGTCTCAGCAGTTCATCCAAAATGGCGGCCTGCGTTACACCACATTCTTTGATACATTGCCTGGTAAAATATCACGTGGTATAATAATAACGTGGTATAACATTCTATTCTTCGTATAAGCAATAGTTTTTGAGCTGCAATGCGAAACTCTATGCTCTGATTTAGTTTTCAGGGGATTGTCAGTTATGCTCGCAAAAGAGCAAATTTATAGATGTTTTTCCGTCAAAAACCTCATTGACAGGTAATATTTTCCTTTTTCATTTTCATCGACTGACCTAAGGACGCGAAGCTAATATGGCTGGTATAAGTATCGAGAATCGGAAAAACATAAAGGAAGGTTCTCATTCATCAAAACGAAAAGCAACAAATGGCTCGGCGAAATGTCGCTAGATATCTACCCGCAGACGTGTGTCATTTCTTCGCTCGTCGCCGAGGTGGATTTGCGGCTCAGTCGCGGAGTTCTCCGTTGGGTTTCCGAGCAATTTTGCACCATATTTTCGACTCAAGTGAAAAGGCGGTGAAATACGAAATATGTGTCGTATCGATATCGATGAAATAGCCATTTTTTAAGTTGGCGTACCTATCGATAACATGCACAGCACTATTGATTCAACTCAAATTATTTGTCCGCCTATATGTTATTAAAATACATATTAATCATATGTACAAAACAGCGATTCAAGAAGATAGTCTTCTAATACTACATTAAATTAATAAAACAATGTGTAATATGCGTGTAAGCTGAGTAAGTATGTCTATAGTGTGTGGTGCCTCTACTTGTAGCTTGGAAATGTTTGTGTACGCGTGTGTGTGTATATAAACCTACATATTATTAATAGTATAATAAATATTTTAAAAATATTTACGAATTCTTAATATTTATATTCGATATAATATTTATTTATATATTATGTACCTTTACGTTAATTATTATTATAACCACTGAAAATTGAGTATAATTAATGTTATAAATCACGTTAGGAGTTTAATGCATAAATAACCCCTTATACCCTTAAAATATATCAATTGCTCTGAATTTTTCATATGTGGCGAAGACTTTGCACATTTACGTAATATTTACCTCATAATTTATGCAACACATATTATGTAGGTATTAATATATGACCAAAGGCATATTTGCAAAAGACATAAAACATATGGTATAAGATCTAAAAGTTACATAAGACCTAAAACAAATTTACATTAGACATGTAATTTACAATGTCTGTAACCTGAAGCCAAACGTAGCCGTAAACGTGGACGTAAATATATTAGTTTCAGGACTAAAATGAACTACTTTTAATAGTGCTGGTAGTTTAGAAACAAACAAAGAAATATATTTAGAAAAACGTACAGCGCTTATCTGGTTTGAAACAAACACCCGATAATTTAAAGTCGTCGGCGTGAAATAAGTACGGACATGTCGCTAGTAAATTGAGACATAAACACTGAAAGCTATCATAATAACAATAACTGAATATTGTTTTTTTTTATATAATATTTCTTAACTCTGCGCGGTATAATTAAAAAAAAAACTAAGACGTTGCGGGTTCGAATACTTACATATGTAGTTTTCTTGTTTATTTCATTTTTGAAGTAAACAAAATTATTACACACTAATTAAATACACAGTAATTAATACACAGTAATTAAAACACAGTGATTATATAGATATCATGGTTGGCCAAGTTTGAATGAATACTAACGGTTTGTCCTTTCTGCGTTAACTTTCCTGTAATCATATGATTGATTTTAAAACTTTTTGATCTATAAAGGGTTCCTCAAAAACATTTTAAATTAATAACCGTGATCAACACACTCTCGCATACTTAACTTTGAACCAGCTCACGCGATAATCGCTTATTTTGAATTTGATTGAAAATAATAATAAATTTCAATCGAAATAAAGTCGACACTTCAAGACATTCAAAACTAAAAGTACTCATGATTTAGAAATTCAACATGCACAGGTTTCCAGCGCTCGATACTCTCTGATTTCATATTTACAAAACATGCGATATTGCATGTATTTACGAGGCGGAGGTAGAGTTCACCGGGTATAGGCGAACTTCAATTGTACGAATTTTTTATCAAACATTACGCGAGCTGCCGCGCGGCAGCTCGCGCACCTCAATCCGCCGCCGCGCCCTTGCGCAGCGATAGTGCGTTTACTGTATCCCTCTTTATGCTGTGCCGTGAGGGTTACTTATATCAAAAATCATACTTATAACAAGAGGGTTACTTATAACAAAACTTATAGACCTACAATTAACATTTTAAACTGATTTAAACCTGTGCCTATTCAGAGCGGTATGATTTTTTGAATTTTGAAAAACCAATTTTCCCACCCCTAGGATCAATGGTCGGCGCTACCAAAAAAGTTTGCTAAAGAAAGTTTTAGGCCCTTATCTAAAGAATAATATAAAATTTAAATGAATTCGATATTTTATATACTAAGAGATTTACAGCAAAATTTCACCTTTTCGAAAAAACCCCCTCATCCCCGCCCCCTGGTCTAAATATGCTCATTAACGAACTTAAACGAGATTTAATGCCCTTAAATATTATGTATTCATTTGAAAGTGATTGGTCTAAAGTTAAGGCAGTTATCGTGTCAACAAGAAAGTGATATAAATAGATATATAAACTTTTAAAGTGAGGGTGGTTTTGGGTTCTAGGGGATGTGAAACGTGAAGTTATCTTGAAATTTTCCAGAAGTTATGACACGGTACCAATTGCATAGCTTTTCTAATGAAATCTACCTAAAAAGTTATATAAGTACATAGAATTGTACTTAAATTTTTATTTTGTATATACAAATACGTAAACATACATAATTTACGTATTATTACGCCATTATTATGTTCCGAAATGGCTTTAGGAGTAATTTCGAAAAATAGCACGTTGAATAGATTTGTGCGGTACCCGACTGTTGTGACCGCGTGGCCATATACAGACGGTATTGAAAATTCGCAGCCCAAATGAATTTCTGCGGTTTCGCATATTTCGTTAATGGCCACTTTCGTCGACGAATTTCATTTTATGGACTTTCACATTGAGCCGTTTGCTTTTACGATGCTTTCGACAATGCACCCTTAAAAAGAAGGGTAGGTAACGATTGGGGTAGTATCCATATCTACTCTATATGAGTCACTCCATCGGTACTTCTAATAGGACGGCGTTTGTACTCTACCCTCCAAGACTAAACATCTATATTTATCCGTATTGTATTATATTATAATTATATAGATCGTTAAAAATTACTTAAGTTTTAACACTCTGTTAAAAATCAAACCATATCGAGAGGTGTTTTTTTTTTAATATTATGTCAGTGTAAAAATACCGCCCTAATTGTTCTGCGCCCTATTAGTAAAGTGTTCCGTAGATTCCTTAAGATGGTCTCTGCTAACGTGATATCCGTAGGTATTAGATATATAATTTTATTTATACATGATTTATTTATTAAAAAAAAAAAAATAACGTGTCTACTTCCTCTTTCTTGACCCAAACGAGAACATAATGACTTGTAAATGCAACATAAAATGTTTACCTATTAAGAACACGTCAGCCCTGTGTTAGGTTGGGCATGGCGACAGACAATACGAATACGTTTAACTGAAAGAGACGTCAAATAATCTGAACTTGTTTAAAAAAATATTTTAAACAATTTAAATAGCAATTTTTATAAATATTTTTTTATTCTATAATTAGTTTACTTTATGACGAGGAATATGATGGTATATTTATGTTTTTCGCGCGTCTATTGTATTTATTCATGTTTTCTAAAATAAATCATCGTATAGTACCTTCTTTTATTTATTTATTTGATAATAGTTGCAAATTTTTTATTATATTCTCAAAAATAACATTGTTTTTTTCTGTGCCAGAGACTTATTGAGACATAAAAAATGTAATCGTATAAAATTGTTAAATACTATGTACCCAATAAATAAATATATATACATTATTAAAATATTCTATTTTTATTTACAATTTTCTCTTTCTTTCTAAAACGCACGCGTGTCGAGCTAAAGGTAAAAGCACTATTTTTAATCGTAAAAATACTATACACACATATGTAGAAGAAGTAAATATAATATAGCCGTCTTTAATATTAAAGTCTCCAGAGTGTGGAGACTTAATATTAAAAAATGTGTGGAATAAAAAAATTAAAAAATGTGTTGTTAATATCTGTAAACTTTATTCAAGTATTATTTTAACATTTTGTCCAATATTAAAAAGGAAACAACCAAAGTATGTCAAAAATGAGGTTAAATGACTCTTAGGGTCGGAATGCTCTTTAGCTGGATACTTAACTATACTAACCTGAACTATGTATTCAAGCTGTTAGACACAGGGTATCAAAGGCATTTTTTTACTTCAATATAAAAAAATAGTAGTCAATATTAGGAGTAATCAAAAATAACATTAATCAAATTAATTGTATAATAGTATGCCGTAATTTTCGCTTCCCAAAAGGACGAGTTAAATGCATGCGTGGTAAGCCATCATCGATAGTAATTAATATTTAGAAGCGAGGTTTACTGAAATTAATTTCGAAGCTAGTGCTTGTACCCTCACGACTCACCGCAGATGCAATTATTTTTAACATAATCGTACTTATTGAAAATATCTATTTATTTTGTCGTACTTATTGTAAATTTTATTTACAAATACTAATTTGGTCCCATTTTATATATTCAGGCTTCTTAGGAGTAAGATTTTTAAAGTATTATTATAAAAATATATAAAAAGAAATAAAACGTATATCTAAACGTTGATCAGGTTTTACTACCATAAATTTTCTACTCTACTGTTTCTTTATGTATTAGGTTTCTTGCTTGTGGATTTTTCTTTGGGAGAAAAGCGCAGTTTTTTTCTCACTCACTTTTGCTGTCTCTTTCTTCGTGAATCCACGCCACGTGTTTCGGATCATCGTTGTCACCGATCGTTTGATCAAGGAAATATAATTAAATTATTTCAAATTTCCTAAACTGTTCAAACTGTCTGCTTTATTTAATAGCTAATTTCGTGACGTAAGTTCGTAAAGCAAGTAATTATTACTCACCCCGAAAGATCTTTTAATTTTTTTTATTTATTACTTTCACTAATGACTTCGGAGATTTAATATATGTTAGTTTATTTTTAATTTTAATCCACAAAAAAAAGTTTTCCGTTCACATCAAAAGTACTGGTTTAAAAATTGCCTCTCGACCGAGCACCGCCTCTTAAATGTCGCGGTTGATACAATTTCGTAGATCAGACATTGAACGATTCTGCATAATATTTATGAAAACAAAAGAGGTAGAAAGAGCGAGAAAGTCGGCCAACAAATCCGCGACGAACAGAGAGAGACGGAGGATGCTTGCAGAGAGTGCATTATATAAATATTTCCTTATTATGAGCAGTGTCGGAGAGAGTTTTAAAGCCTTTTCGTGAACAATAGCTTGCGAAAATCCTTCAACAGCGCACTAACGGAGATTGTCAGTCTATTTTCAGTCTTTAAGGTATATAAAAAAAGCAATCCTGTACATACGGGAACATAATTGTCTGTTTTGCGGAATGCATGACTGAAGAAGATCTCATTTTTTATGCCTAATTAACCTACAAGGTTAAATTTAATAAATTAATATTTTCTTTATCTAGTTCAATATTATCGTAATATGTAAGTTTAGATAAAACTTCTGAAAGACTGCAGACATAAATTCCAATATTTTTCGTAAGCATTTTGCACACCTGCGAAATTCCCAGACACACAGGTCTCATGCTCAGTTTAACTGAAAGTTTTGTAGGGACATCAAAAGGCAACTAGACTTAATTAGTTTGCAAATTGCGTCTTGAAAGACACACACATTTGCTTTATTTGCCTGGTGTTATGGACATGGACAATTCTAGTGTTAAGTTTTTCTTGTTGTGTTCATAAGTTTCTTGTAATTGTATTTTTATATTTCAGATAAGCTCTCCCTGCACCGACCCCCTTCCTGACTTTCCTTCTACCGTCCTGTCTCTCTCTTGTCTTGCATGTTAGTTTTAATTAGGCCTTTAAGTGTGTTAGGGTTTATTCCTGTTTTTCTTTAAGGCTCGAGAGAGGGAGTGTGTTCTCTGACCCGCTCCGTAGCACCCTTCAAGTGCGTCCGAGTTAATATCTTTATCTTACGAGGATAGATATAATGACCCCAAGTCGTTGCAACTATCCGGGAATGTGGTGGGTTAAGTCTTATTTTAATTTAAGTCGAACACTCAGTCCGACCCTATGAATAATAAACATCGATTGACCTACGTATTAAAAGTTCTTTATATTTTAAGTTCGCTCCCATTTTTTTTCATACTTTATTTCTTTTGTTAATGAGTCACCCTGTGGATTTTGTTTTTATTAAATGTTATACCATTCATAATTAACTACTTTGCTTTCTGAACCAGTAGGAAGTGACTCGTCATCATCATCCTGGTAGGTCAACGGCTGCCGATGATTTTAAACCGTAGATGGTATCCCTGACTCCTGTTTACGTAGTCTTTTTATTTACCATTCTCCCTCTCTCTCTTGTAAATAAATCGCCACAGTAGTTGCACATAGTTTAGTATTAGCTTTAAATTAATACGACTAGAGTTGATAGGCTGCTTATTAATTTTAATCATTTTTCAAAAATATTACGTAAATATCTTTATAGCATAAAATACTGATCTAAGGTAATCTAATTAGTTCTAGAAACTATATATCTTCATCTGATGATGCATATGTATGCTTACAACCATAACGAACACTTCTGGATTTTATAGAAATGGAAAATAATGTAATTTAATTTATTTAAGTGAGTTAATACAGTGTCTGGCTAATCCCAGATTTATGCTAAATCTTCATAATACCTGTAATGTTTAGATTGGTAATCTATGTGAATCGCGTCAGCGAATATATTAACCTTCTTAGGCGAAGACACACACGCGGTCCCGGTAAAATAACCCAAAGTAAGCCGGTTTGTAAAAGCCGACGCCTACTGCTAAGAGAAATTCAACTAAAAGTTGGTACATTCAGCTAACATGAATTATTCATCAGCTACGCTTCGACGTCGTCCGCGAAGATCCACCTTATTTTATGTGATGTAACTGCGGAAGCAAGTTTGTTATAAAATTTCTTAGAATCTTTTTTATTAAAAAATATATTATATCTATCGTTTTATAAATAATGTTATTAAAGACTATCTATATATATAATTATATATTGAGTTGTACAGGTATTTGACTTATATTTGATGATTGTTTTTTAATAGCGGTAAAAAGATAAATGACACAATCTTTGACAATATTGAAAAATTTAGAAAAACTTTTTTGATAAAGCGTAGGATATCAAAATATTTTTTAAGGAACTAAGGAGGTCCTGTACTTGAGAGCGCAGGATGTCGGTTTAAACCCAGCGCTGAGTTTTATAAAAATGCATTTTTAACTCTCACCTGTGTTCTTTAGTGTAAAATACGGTTAACTATTATGTAACCATGTTATTAGATGAAATAAAAAAAAGGATGATAATTTAACAAAAAATATAAAAATAACGGAAATGTAAAAATTAAAGCACATGATTAGTGTGCATATTAGTTAGATAATTATATAATTAAGTTGTAAAGGTATATATATTATATTTGAAAATTGTTTTTTTAATATCTGCAAATCTCTTGAATCTTCAGCTGTGTAAATCGCCTGAATAGATCAACTACACGGCTATACCATTTTTTAACAAACTGAACTTTGTAATATATAGTTTCGAGACGTATTCTTTTTATATAATCTTGTGTTTGATGAGGCATTCTCTATCCATTTATTATAACTGTTCATCTCTAAATCTTCATAATTAATATTATGAAGCATAAAATCAATGCATAATTATTTTGACCAAAAGTACAAATCTTACTGACACGACACTCATTGATTTTGTGTGACTTTTTTATCAAAATAACTGCTATGATATAGTTTACGTACATTTATTGTAGGTCCTGTTCAACTAAGCTTATTTTGCATTTTACCTTATGACTATAATGTTATCATTCGAATTCGCTACTACTAACAGTATACCTGAACTACCCTCCTCAGTTCCGTAACTTTAGGTACGTGCAACGTTAAAACAAACGTAATATTTCGCTGAAAGTTCAATGCTAACATCTTTTATTTTCAGTTTTCCCTCGACACCATTAGTACGGAAGACACACACTGTACTATTACACACACACTGTATTATGCACAGACTTTCACGATGCCATTCCGGTGTTGCCGTAGGAAATAAAACCATCTTTATTTTACCCAAGCGTGTTTTTTGCGTTCTCTGTTATATTAAGTTATTATTTTGCATTCTACAATGACTACTTCAAAAGGAATATTAAACGAATATACACTTAAAGACATAACTTTAATAAATATACATCGTGGTTTTACAGTAACATACTTAAGGAAAACGTATTAAAAATATGAACAATATTTTTTATCAACAACATCTTATAGGGAAAGTTGCGCGTAGTTAAAACTACGGCAATTACCTTAAATTCTCATTAATGATTACCTTTACATACAATTTTGAAAGTATTCATGTATTAATATTAATTAGCATTCATATAGCATTTCTTTATTTTAATTATGTACTTCTATTATTATCTATGATAACCTATTAAAGTGTAATATGATTTATTATGTACCTTCAATATGTATATGTTTCAATATTTATGCATATATGTACTTTCAATTTTGCATAAAAACCTTTATTTCATCATTTTCAATTTTAGTCCGTTAAGCCCAAAGCTTAATGTGCTAAAAATTGCTGAACTATTTGTTTGCGCAAAATTGTTAAATAATTTTTACACATAACTAGGCATTTAGGTAATCCATTCCAGCTGAATTAATCTAATTTGGAAACATGAATCTAAAACAAAACCCAGTTTAATTTAACGTTTACTTATCTTCTTAAAAAGTCTCTTTTTTTTACGTACCGTATTGTTTCTCTAAGTAATAAATATCTATAGTGTTCTCAAACAAAACACGTAATCAAGTTGATTAGCGACCGTGAGCGAACCTGATTGAGTCTCCGCGTATGTAATCCATTTTTAGGGATTCCTAAATATAGGTTAGATAGGGATAGAGTAGATTATTTGCTCATATTAATGGTTCCATAAAAAATATTTTTCCAATGTTGACCAATTTTTACTAATTTCACCAATAGGTGCAAACTTCAAAAATGCCTAAAAAAATTTATATATTTGTATGTTTTTTTAACGCATACCTACTAAACAAGATTCTAGGTGTCTCTGTTGGATAATGTTTCGTCTTCACATTAGCATTAAGTTTGTTTTTATATGATTATATAAAAAAATAAATTCATTCATAACCATTTCAATAATTGTCATCACAAACAATATTAAATTTAGCACATTATTCAAAAGTAGTAACAACACACACACATATATACACACATTAGTACAATACATTAATTTCGACATTGGCGGCACTGATATTTTTGCCTAGTGCTGCCACTTATTTTACAGTCTGATTTGGGTTTTGAGTGGAGCATGTTATGTTATGTTATGTATGTTAGTGGATGTGGGGGGTTTGCCCCCCGCGTACCGCGTCCTTTCCAGAACTATTGTATTTTTAAATCCACTTATAGTTCGCCCTCTAGTCCCGTACTGTAGATAAAGTTAAGTATCTTTTTGGGTGCGATGGTTCTAATCTCTTCTGGCTCGAGGAGATGGTTGCCTAGAAGCTGATACCTTTTGTACATGAGGGGCCCACATTCTCCCAGTAGGTGCAACGGAGTTTCTGGGCCAACTTGGCAGAGCCTGCACCTGTCGTCCAGTTAAGGTTCTGGTTAGGATCCTTATTTGGTTTCGGTTTAACTTCAATAGCTCCGAGAGTCTTTTTTGTGAGAATCCTACTATGAGTTCTTTGGCTTGCATTTGTCCGGGCAGTTCTTGCCAGTATTTTTGGCTTTGTTTCCAAGCCCAGATTTTTAGCAGTCTGCTGGTAGTGCTTTTATCTATGCCGCAGGCCGGTTCCGGGCCTATCATAGTCATGCTAGCCTTTTTCTTGGCCAGTTCGTCTGCTTTCTCGTTGCCATCAATGCCTGAGTGGCCTGGTACCCACATAAGTGTGACCGTGTTGTGTGTTGCCAAGGTGTTGAGTATTTGTACACAGTTTAGCACTAGCTTTGACTTGATAGCATTTGAGTTGATAGCCTTCGGAGCTGCTTGGCTGTCTGAAACTATGAGTGGAGCAACTTAACCGCAGACCAGATGCAGCAAGGTCAAATGTTGTCGGGTTAAACCAGGTACATATTTTATTGTAAAACGCCGCCGACGAAACAGATATTGAAGGTTAGAAGAAAGTGGTATTTGTGGAATATTCTAAATTGCTAAAAACAAAACTAAATTGCAAAAATAGCCGAGCAACTCTGAACAATGTAATCTTTGCGTGATTAGTGTTTTTACAGCACAGCTCCAGAATGTATTCTTCTGTCGGTTCAACAGCTCTGAAGAATTTATAAGTTTTTTATAATCGCGGATAGTTGGAAAGACAAAAGATTTGAAACAACATTTGTTTTTCTTCCTGCTTCTTTTTGTTTGATTTTTCCAGAAGAAAAGTTGTCATAGCAATAATTAGGAGGGCTAGTTCAGACAGGTTCATTTATATTCTAAATATCATTGTTGTAAAATGTGTATCTTAACACAATCATCACAAAAAATATAAAATAGGGGCATACTATATAAATGTTGTTATCATTTTACCATTATCACATTATTTATATAAAAAAAAGTTTATTTAATGTTAATAAGAATTTTATTTCGAACAGTTTTACGCGAAACAAATTTATTTAGATTTTCTTTTGTGTGAACCCAAGTTGCTCCCTCGTTCGGGCATTTTTCTTCCTTTTCTATAAAGCTTTTCAGGATATAAGAGAGTGACTACATTTTTATTTATGGCCGAAACTTTCGTAATAAAATAAGGTTTCAGGGCGTGCACGCTGAAATAATATGAAAGATAAGAAAAATGTAACGAACAATATTATGATATTCAACGATTAATACTAAGCTATTTAAAATAGGTAGGTATATGGATTATTAATATATTAGAATTTAATTCAGTTTCGAAATTAGGCTTTAATTATTATTGATTTATCTCAAAATACGTTCATGTACTCAATATTATATATAAAATGTTTATTATTATTTTGAAAATTTAATTTGTGAAAAAGCTGCGATGATTTGATTGCGAAAAAGTATACCTTTATAACTATATTGGATTTTATTTCCTTAGATTATTACTTATATTTATATCAAATCTTATTAAAAATATGTATAATTAATAAAGTTACCTTTTTTTGTGTAATTTTTTAACGATATTAATGTTATATTTGCTAATTTTTGATTAGTTAAATTGGTATCTAGTTTACTCTATAAATGGGATGAAAAAAAATATATCTAGCTTTGTTATAAAAATAATATTAATAAATCATAAATCAAGTGCTCGAATGTGCGAGAATTCCACACGGGATAATATCATACGATGAAATGTCCCTTTCTTCGGCAACCGTTCTGAGCAAAGTGTCCGCGTTTGAAATTCCCTAGGAAAAGAGCCAATAATGTCAACGTCCGAGACACTTTCCCTTGAGGGAAATTCTCTTTCGAGTCCAAAGATAAAATGAAAAGTCATCCGCATGAAACCTTATTTTCATCACGTAGAGGCAAGCGCTAGTGAAAATCCCGAAAGGCAAGAAAAATATTCATTGTATTTATGGGAAAGTCTCTTTTATTACCTCAATACATAAACAATATAATAATAATATAAATATGTAATAAAAAAATTGATAATAAAACTCATCGCAAATGACAAAGCATTCTTAAGAAATGTAAATAGAATCGTCAGAAAATATAAAGCAATTCCAAAAAATACTTTTTAACGTGTTATTAACACAAAGGGCGCTTTTCAGGTTAAGTGAATTCGTAACCTAATGTTTCATTTAAGCTTCTATACAAACATTCATGTCTGTCCATCCGTCAATAAATGTGAACGAGTTGATTTTTGTGTGTTGATTGATGTATCTAAATACAACCATAGCCGTTTAGATCACAACTGACGCTGATCAGTAACATCACAAGTAGCAAATTTTTAGTACTAATTAATGAAACCTTGACAGTTATATATCATATTCGAATTTCGAAAAACAAAAAAAGTGCGGCAGTTGATAATTTGAGGATACTGGCAAGTTAAAATTTTTACAAACTCATCTATGTACGCAAATAGAAACATGTAAAAGAATATTCAGTGCCGCATTGTAATTATTCTAAATTTAATTATTATGTTCGTGCTGTTTCATTATGAGCTGCGCGTCAAAATTTCCAAAAATATATTTTTTTAAAATGGTTATTTAATTAAGTTGATATGATACTGAGGTATTGTTAAAAAAACAAATATAGATTTTTTTGTAATACCAAAAACACAATTATTCTGATGTGTAGGAAAAGAACGTACGGAAACGAAACAACCCAATAAAGGGTACAGTCAAGCAAATAATCTAAAATTCACAACTACCACCACAAAATACACAACATTTATTCAGAGAGTTTACTTTTCTAACTCCGAGAGCTTTTAACTCCCTAGACACAAAGATAAAGACTGCGAAAGTAAGCGAATTTAAAAAACTTTTGACAAAATGGCTAATTCTCTAAGGCAAAGGTTATTATGAGAGATCTATTATTGGCATAAATACAAATTATTATTTAGAAAAAATATATTATAAAAAAACTATCACTGTCATTAATATTAAGTGATTAGTTTATTTATAAAATAATAAGTAAGTTAAGTAGTTCTTTTAGAAAATATTTGAGTATCTATTATCGATTAGTATCTATTTATGTATTAGTATGTTTGTTAGGAATTATTATTATTATTATGAATTAGATTATTATTTATGTGTATTTTTTATTTATTTTTCGACACTGCTACAAGACATTTTAATTAATAGACAGAATGTCTTCCTTAGAACATGCAATAGCCTAGTTTGGCATGATATTGTGCATTATAACATTTGCAAAAATTAAATAAAAATAAATCCCAGTTATGTATCTTTTTATGAGGGGCAGGGGTTGCACTATTCTCAGTGACAATTCGGAACGAACGATTTATTATTTGGTTCACTGCTAGAGTGACTTAAGGAGCATATAGTTGTAAGTTGATATTTTTTTTCTTTAATTTTTGATGAAGGATTTCTCCGAACTGATGATGATGACAAAAGTAAAAAAAAGTATTAAATACACTAAACCTTTGTCTAGTTTCATTGCTGGATATTTTTGTAAATTTATTGTGTATGCTGAGTAAAAAAAAAACATATTTAAAGGGTATTTTTGAGCCATTTTTAGTAGTAGATTATTGAAAAAAAAAACTCATTTATAGATAAATGTAACAAAGTTCCATTCCTTATTAGGGTTTTTTTTAATGTATTTCAATAGTTTAAAATGTTGTGGTTATCATCTAAGATTCTTTAAAATATCTTACATATTATGGCTAATAATTTCGTGAGTAGGTATCTTCTATGATAATCCACTAATATTGTTTCGTATATTATATATACGACATATATTATATATCCGACTTGTCATTAAAGCCTAAACGAGACAAAGCGTCCAACCAAAGTTATCCAAACAACTTTAAGGTCTCATCCCAAAGAGCCAATCGAATTCCGTCAAAGCAGTTTAGCAGCGTTCTAACAAACCCTTTAATAAAATAAGCTATGCGTACATTAGTTTGATACGCCGTCACTTGGCGAAAAATTCTATCGCAAAGCCACACACCTAATGTGTGAATGTAAAGGAACATAAAAAAACTGTTGAAATTTTTTAACCATATTGACTTAGGTAACCTCATACTGGGTATTCTTTACATTTTTTATTAATATTATAAAACAAACAAAAAAAACAAAAACAAATTATATATACATATATTCATATATATTTCTGTATTTAGAGTGCTAATGCGAGTGTAATTTAATTTAATTTTAATCTTTACATGTATCGCTGTACTTTTGCGAAAACCTGTCATCAGTTAATTTTACAAACAACTGTATGTACCATTCTTTTTTCATATTATATACTGTTGGTTTTCCGAATAAACGATAAATAAATACAAATAAATTACTCGTAACAAAAAAAAAAAAATCTTATAATCTAAGCCGTAGACTGATGAAGCGTTGAAAATCGTATGACCATACTGTGTGGATTCGAACTCTTGACTGCTGGGCCAGTAATCAAGAGCATTAACGAATATCACTAAACTACATTATGACCGGTTATATTTTTATACGATCAATGACCCTTTTTTAGATCATCTTTGTAGAGATTGTCTTGCGGCAATATTTATACGTATTTATAGTAAATTTATTTATTTATTTATTTATTTATTTAACAGGTTTCCCCATGTTTTATAATTACAGTAAAACAAATTAAATTACCAAAAGAAAAACAAAAAGCATTAAAAACAAAAAACAATAGCATGAAACATACTAAACTAAAAAATTAAAATAATGCCTCCAGGCAAACATTAATGCATAAATAAATCACGCCGATCCTACAACGGCGTAATAGAAAGCAGATTTTTAATCCCATTGGGCGAACAGACAAAGATATCAATCTCCGCGGAAATGGAATTTAATAATTCGACTGCTCTCCCAATCGGACTATACTTGTATACGTCGGTACGACACGCTAACCGCTTAAGGGCCAGTGTCATGTAAAGTGTCCTTGAAATTCGACTTTTCGAAGTGATATCGGCCGAGCATCCCCCCGCACCGCTAAACCTACCACCACCCTGCTTCCGGACAGGGGCCAGGCGGCGATGTCGCGAGTCGGCCGTTGCCGGACTCGCGACATCATCGCGTTGCATCGTTATGCAGGGCTGCACCACGCCATTTTTATATTTAGTACGGTTATTTTGAAATGTTAAAACTTTTTATATAGGTACGTTATATTTTAATTATATACTAAAATTATAGAGCAACCGATTAACGGGGTTTAACGGGGTTTCATTGTATGGCATAGTATCCTATAATATATCCCATGCGGCACATATTATCATTTAATTATCGATGAAGACTATGAATTATATTGGTGAGTGTAATGACTAAAAGTAAATAATATGTTCAAGACTTCCCCTTTATAGTTTCACTCAAAATTTTGTAGTTTTCAGCGATTATGATATAAATATTTTTTAATAAATAGAAAATTCAACCCCGTGCATTAGTTTTTGTGCGATGAGCTTTATATAAATATAAATAAAACTATTTATTTGTCATATTGAAAAAATTTATTAGACAAATCCGATGGTTCGATGAGCTCCATTGGGAAGAACCGTCAAAGAAACCCAACAGCCACAAACATTCAATATTATTTTTACCATAAAGTACACAAGTAAATTAATTTTGTAGAAAAAAAGGAGAAGAGGAATAAACTGATATTCCCCTCAGTCCCAGCCGCAGTACCAGTGTTGTATCACATGAAAAAGAAAAAAATATTTGTCATAGTTTTAGAAAGTCATCACGAAGTTTATAATCAATGTTTTTATTTAGACTGCTGCTCGACATGGGATCACTTAGGGGGATAAAAATATATGTAAGCATATTAAAATATTAATATTGTGATAATGTTATTGATACAGGTATGGACAATTACATTAGGATTAGATTAAGATATTACGGGCAAATTAAAATTCTGAAAAATTCAAGGACCGATTGGTATAAACAGGAATTTCGGTTGAAACAGTTAAAGGGTTTCCTTGATCTATTAAAATATATTTCTCAAATTCGTCTAATAAGTTATTTTCTGTATCTGGTTCAAAATTATCCATGTTATTATCTATATCTTGTTCTAAACTATCTACAATGATATTATCTGTATCCTGTGCATTCTTAAGAATATTAGTGTTATTGGAATCAAGACATCTTTATTAATAGTCGGTGGTTTACGTACACCTCTCTTTTTTTAGAACTACTATTTTTACGTTTTCTTATTGCATCTAGAATGTACTCAGGATCTCTTATGGGCATGTTTCGATTATGTCGAGGGTCGACTAATTCAGGAAGAAGGCAGTTCTCATAAAATCGAGTTATTTTGTATTCCATTTTCTCTCTGCAAAATTGATCATCCCGCTCTATGTATTCAACTTTAAGTGGATGTGCAATACCTGACCATACTCCAAATAAACATTTATGCTTTCTCGTAACATGGAGTTGGCCCTGCATTTGAAAATACCAGTCATGGTTTTTATTAATTTCAAATCTTTCATCCTTTGTAACTTTCCAAAATGTCACTTTTCTTTGTTTAATCGCTCTTTCTAATCCCAACTTATACGCAGTTATGGGGCATTTTACCTCGACAATCATATCTTCATCACATAAACCGTCTGGTGTGGCACCTATAAAATGAATATCGCTATCTATGAACAGTCCACATGGTCTTATTTCTCGATTTTCTTGAACACTTAATTGCACCAAAGCTATTCTTTCATTTTCCCTTCCATGTTGAATCGATGCAATATGACTTATATTTTGTTTATACAACATATTTTTAACTATTGTAGAACAGCTTATATCTTGACGTCTTTTCACAAGTTTACCAAAATGTGAAGCAGTTATTAAATGTCTTCTCAATTCTAACCATTCACTGCAATCACTCTGTAAAATTGTGTCTCTCTCTATGCGTCTACGTTCAACTTCCGTCTTTTTCAATCTTTCGAGAAACGTAGTTTTGGCTTTTTGAAACATGCTTTCATTCATATCAGGTTGCATACTATTTTCTCCATAATTTGCATCTTGTTTCTGCCTTTGAACAATACGCACCTTTTTACGATGATATTTTCTTATAAAACTATTTTTTGAAATTCTTTTTTCTTCGAATCTAAGCAATTTGCTCGTAGGATAACTACCCATGTTTTTATATAGATTTGATATAGGTCGATTAGTATTGAAAGATATGACAGCAGCAGCGCAACGTGCCTGATAAGAATCTTTTAATGAAAAGTTTATCCTTTTACCACCGACAAATTTAGCAACTATACTATTAAATTGTACTACAATATTACTATCTATATCATGGATCAAACTTCGAGAATGTGATGCTATACTAGAAACTATAATAGTAATCCTTTGCCATAAAGACGTATTAGAGAGTTCTATGGGAAAAGTATTTTCAGTTTTAGAACAAAAATAACTTTTACATTTTCCATGACTGAATATGAATATCATCGTAAAGATTATTAATTTTCATTGACAAACCGACTTCAAGAGATTTATTGTATGATATTGCTGATGTGACTGCTACTCTAAGTGTCATTATTTTGTTGTTAGTCAGAAGTTTGCGAATATGTAATGAAAATTTGGTGTCTGTTCGAATACTTTGCAATTTATTGCAAAAATTTCTAAGAATATGGTTCCGGCATTGGATTTTTTCTACAATATGGTCAGGATACGGTCTTGACTTTAATATTTTTTAATATGTGCTAGAATCTCCATCTGATATAATTCTGCCATAAATTATCCCGTACATATCTACAGATTTCTTAAACCCTTCAACTAAAATATCAGATTCCATGCCAGTGGAGGGACCATCAAAATTCTTATAACATGTATGATCTGGGGGAGGAATGCTCTTATTTTGAGCACGGGCACAAATGCAGCAGTATTTATTTTTTACTGCCATATATAGAACCTCCCCGAATTTCCTCCCTACTATTGCGGCCGCCCCTGATAATGCCGAATAATTGGTTCTGTAGGATCTTTTGGACCAGCATCCGTCAGCTACAACGTCAATAACTGCGTTTCCATGGGAATCAATTCTACCTTCAACTATAGCGGCATCACGTTCCCGCATAGCTGATTTCTTCATTTCTACATATGCTGTATTTGTCCACATATCCGAAATATAAGTACCTATTTTTTTATATAATGGTGCTGACATTGTGGGTAATTCAGTTGCTGCAGATAACTCTTCTAGCTGGGAAAATCCACATCCAATCGCCATAATTCCAGAAACTACAGATTTATTTATATCTACAGAAGTGGGAGAGGTATTGTCACTACTTTTAATAATAAAATTACAATGGCACATATTACACTTAAGCTTAAATTTAGATAAAAACCCAATCTGCCTCTCCGATACGATTTCTAAATTTTTAAGACCACAATCGAATGACGGATTATGGTTAGATATTTCTTTTAATTTATTAAAAAAATATTGGAAATCGATTATTCTTTTACCTGTAATTTCCTTTCTTGTTTGTGTCGGTTTCAAACTCTGCATCTTCAACTACCTCAAAACTTGCAGTATTACTGTTAAATACCTGCGGTTTAATATTTTAAAAGTTTGAGTATGTAATAATATTACCGAACTAAGGCTATCGAAAAAGTGATGGGAACACTGCATTATTTTTACATTTCCGAACATTGGTTCTATATTTATTACTAATATAATTCAAAATGCACTTGCGGCTATCGAGTAACATTGACGTCGACTGATTAAATTCTATTTTTATCTGATTTTTGTGCCCTGTAAAGGTAAATTAGGTTGCTCAAAATCTAATCAACTATATTCAACAACATCACATGCTTCTTATATATAAATCATTCATTTAAGTAAATCAAAATTTATATATATTAAATTTTCCAAACGTCAGTACTGTCAAACTTACTAGTCAAATTAACTCGACAAAAAAAAAAGCAAAAATATTGAGTAATAGGTAGGTAGGTAATAGGTAGATACTTCTTTTGTTGCGTCAATATTGCTTGCTGAGACATCCGAAAACGATCTGTAAAAAAAAATATTTTGTTAATATAACATAGACATATAAAATAAGTAAGCTATTTAGCATATATTTTACTTACACATCGCCGCGCGACAGCCCTGATCCGTTTGTCGTGCGAAGTTCCGAGGGAGTCGAATCGTCATTTTTGGCTTCATACACGCGGCTGTTATTTTTTCCAAGAATCAAACTTACGATCGAAAACGCGCGATCAAAAATAAGAACGCAACAAGCACAGACCCCGCGTCCGTTCGTGTCCACCGTCAAAGGCGGAATGAGAGAATGTACGAGTCCGTCCGTCGACAACATCAAAGAATGAACATTTGACAGTTTTTTGTTTATATTTAAAATATAAGGCAATTAAAAAAAAATCTAAGTTATAGGTTTTCTGTAGAATTTTATTGCGGACATTTCTATGTATAAATTAGGCTCGCGTCACGTATGTAGTTCGGGATATGAGAATTTAAAAAAATAAAACTTACCAATTTCAATATTTTTTTATGTAAACATAGGATTATTTATTTAAAAATCCAGCTTATAGGTTTTCTAGAAAAATGTTCAATTAATCTAGTTATATTTTTTATATATGCCTGGTATGAAAAGCTATCATGGCAGTAGACCTCAAAAACATGCATAAAATGCAATTCGAGTGCGTTATGGCTCTTAAATAACGTGTGCTTCTTCCGCGCTCTAGTACGACGGTCCGGAACAACCAATTATTGCATTACCATTTACTTACTGAAACCAAAGTCCAATTGAATTAGATACAAGCAATTCTAACAATATCGCAGAAGCAGTCGGATTCGACGAACAAAGGATGGTCGGAGCCCGAGTAGTACGATCTTTAACGAGCGAAAATTCACGCCCCGACCCTGCAGCAGATCTCCGCTTCCAACTTTGTGCGATTACGATGGAAGCGCCATTAGCGAATCTGCCTTATAGAAAAACATTTTAACCCCCAAAACCGTATTCTGCTCTTTACTGAAATATTATTGATTTTGAATTTGAAACTAAAACTGTAAGCACTGAAGTAATCATATCCTTCATTATATATATTTTAAGGTTAGGTTTGGTCGCTTTACTAGTCACTTTTTAATTACTTTTATTTTTATTTTATATTAATTAAGAGTTATATTCATTTTAATTTTATAATTATTAATAATTATTACTACTTATAGCATGATTTTAATATGGTTACGTATAGGATTAGATTGGTATCATTCTAATTTGATACTTCTTAGAACTTGGACCATGATATTTTATACATGTGAGTTATAGTTTTGTATGTGTTCGTACGCATCTTTAAGTACCGAAATTGAAAAAATTCCAAAATAATTATAAAATGCGAATAATTATTAAGCGTTCGTGGAAGGTGATTGCCGCCTTAAACTTACCTGGATGTCTTTACAAAGTATTCCGCAATGTTGCCCCCGGCTCTGAATAAAAGTTTATCGGATCGCGAGGAGTTTTATGTAGCGTATGAAGTGTACTTGCTTCGGAGCACAAAAGGAAATAAAATTCGCAATAAGCATAACGTGTTTGTATCATCCCCTTGTGTCTTTTGTTTGAACATCAAAGAAATACTTTAAAGAAAATGCTCTAAAAACCCGAGAGAAAAAGATCAGTACCAGAGAACGGCTATCTGACTATGCTCGCATGAGCAGATCAAATCGTGTTAAAATTGGGCTCAAGTATAACCTAAAAAAAAAGAATGTTGCAATTCGACGCGTACTTATGTTTTATTGTTTTTATTTTTATTTTTAACTTGTTTAACCTCGTGCTCTGCCTCGGGTTGATAGCTAGGCTCTGCGGGCGGCTTTGACGGCCCCTTCGGCACGCGACAGCTCGTGCCCGCGGCACTCGGGATGGACCAAATTTTCCGGCCACTATTCTATTTTTTCTTTACGCGAAAACCGTATTCAAACTATTACGAACATTTTATTTGTATTTTTGGATTCTTTTGAAAATTAGGGCATTTATTGTTTTAATATTTTTGTAGACTAGGTCAGCAGACGCCTGACTTTTGTATTAGAACAAATACCCTTACAAACAAACAAACAGTAAGATGGTCAATTAAATGTCCCGAAATGCATTTTTTCACATAACTATTTCACAAATAAGCCAATCACAATTTGCACCGGCATCTTGGCAAACTTTTGTGTCTTCTAGAAATTAACACGGAAAACTATTTTAAAATCTAAAGCTATGAGTGTTTCATCTTTCGACAGTTCGCTTTTAAAAAATGGCACCAGGTAGGTCACGTGCAAACAGACCAGACATATCGTCCAGATTGAGACCGCGGACATCAAACGGAGAGTCAGAAGACCACAGCTGAGGTGGATGGTTGTATCTGGTGGTGGCAGCATCTAGCTACAAACAGCATCCAATAGAGATCCACTGAGAGAAATGGAGAAGTGCTACATCCAGAAGAAAGAAGAATATTTTAACACTATATAATACGAGTATTAAATAGCAACATGTAAACTATTGTGTATATATATATATATTTAATTATTATGGAGAACTCATTAATTTTATTACCATTGATTTTTTCATATCGATTTCATATTTTTCCGGGGCACAAATATTTTTCCTTTGTTTAACTATAACATTATTCTTCTAATATTCTACGTATCTTATCGAGCAGAATAGAATGACCTCGGAAATACCATAAAAATGATGTTTTATACCCTCTCGTGCATGCCAATATTATTGTGTTCGTGAGTTTGTGTGAGATTCGGGTTTTTTATGCAGTTTTTATATCATGGGTTGCAATTCCAATGCATTAAAGGCTTTATATTTAGCAAAAGTGTGTATTTTTTATATTTCCCATCTCTCCAACATATTAATCCTCAATTCTTATTACAAAAATGTGTAAAACGGTTTTCTAAAACGGAGGTATAGTATGAGTATAATTGGTGTGCTGTGTAATTTCCTTCGACATAATTATTAAGTAATTTAGGAAAAAACTTAAGGAACTACAGACTAGCCGCTGCTGCGGGCAGTTAAAAAGTTAAAAAGATTTATTTCTGCCCGAACAAGGTATAGCCATCGTTTATTAAGTTCTACTAATTACATTTCTTATAACTATTTACAATAATATTACTAACTACAAACACAAACTAAGGAACTACAAAAAATACTTGTAATATTTTAATCGGATATTGCACTGATGTGTTATCATTTACCAATACCGAAGTAGCGAATATTACGAAGCGCCGATAGTTTAGCGCTCCACCGACAAGCGACGACTATTCATCGGGGCGCCCCGAGGTATTTTAATGGGGCGCAAAGATCAATATTATACCAATAATACACTGCAACCCTTTTGTCACAGGGGTGGCCACTGCTGTTGTATTCTCACTGTCGAGGGACGTGATATTTTGGGTATCCTATTAACGTGCACGTAATTCGTACGTTTTACAAAAATGCGTGCTTCATGTCAATTAGGAAAAATATTTTTAATAGGTTTTTTTTAGTGCGGAAGGGAAATGTGGTCAGGACAAACAATAAATGGAAACCATGCCACAACGTTACCGTATTATATAAGTTTTTTTTTTAATAATACTATGATCACATACAATTATTTTGAACCTTACTCAACTAGACCAAATGTGCCTGTCCTAGGGTAAGGAAAGATGGTGATAATTAAGCGTTAAAAATGGTATGACCATGTGCGAATTCGAACTCGAGACCTTTGGGTCAATAGTCCAACACCTTAATCACTAGACTACCACGAACCCCCCCCCCCCCCCTATCCCTCACCCCCCGTCCCACCGATCTGCCCTTATTTTTTTAATGGAAGCAAAGGGGAAACAACTCACCAAATGAATGGTTTAGGAATGCAAAAAAGGCGAGCAAACATTATTTTTTATATATATGATGATGAGCATAATTTATTTATATACTTATATCGAATATTAATTTACCTATATATTTAATAATGGTTTATTCATTTAATTTATTTGTTATGTTTTTTATTGTTTCTTCATTTATTAATTTTATTTTTACATATATTAAGTGATAACGAGTAGACGCTTAAATTGTATTCATTTGTGTGTGTGTGTGTGGGTGTGCATATCAGTGTGTATATTTGTGCCTTAGTTTATTTTTATATTTTCACAGGGTTTTGCGCTGGTCTTTTGTATACTCACTGTGACATTTTATATATAACCTTTCTTAGAACAGGTAACTCTTACTACCTAGTTAGGAAGGTTATAGACTTGTACTCATCGGCCAACATGTTTTCTCAATAAAAAAAAAAAAATTGTTTTCAAATTGCTAGGTTATGATCAGCCTGTAAAGCTCAATAGATTTAGCTCACTTTTCTGCATGTTTGTAATAAAATCCTAATGTGCGATTCGCACGAGCGTCGCGTCGTTGACAGAATCTCTCTTCATTCATAGCAGTTCGTACAGTTTAATGTGGGTTCCATCGACAGCCATTTTGAATGCTATCGCTCTTTGTAAAGCACTGCGAATGATAGGAGAGCCTTTCACATAACGCATATGAGTACCAGTTGACGTACGTATTATTTAGGCACACAGGCCCCCTCACTAAAGGATGCTCGCCGCGCCGCTTTGTTCAGCGAAGTATCTTTTCGATCTGATATTCACCAAAATATATCATTTATATCTTAATGGTATAGTCTGAGTGTAAGTGATTTAATTTACAAGCACTCCTAAAAAAAAAAGAATTTCCACAAACGACGTTTAATGTGATGCCTCGTAAAAGGTTCGCAATAATATACTAAAAATGATCGGTATTTACAGTGTAAATAAATAATGCCTCAAAGCTGGATTTTTGAAGTAATTTAGACATTTAATGAGTTTATTATTAAAGTAATTAAAATATCATCAACATACTACATTTGAACCTACCGGTTCTGAGTTTCATTTTTGTTGTTTATTAATTTTGAAGTGATCTTTCAGAACAGCCTGTATACTGTTATACTAATTAACATTAAAAGCATCTCAAGTAGGATGCAAGTACCCTGTGGCTATATCCTACTGCTTCATAAATATTTCCTTTGGCGTCGCCCATAAGCTGCGACGGAGGTGACCCTCTTATTATAATCATACAATTTTAACTGTTTTATCACTACCCTCCTCCCTGCCTATTGAGCACGGAAATTTAGGTTATATTTAGCAAAATAATCATAGTTACTGTAAATAATAATTTGGCACAATAGTTTCGTAATCGCGTCAAACTTTAAAGTTATAAAGTACCTACAAACTCGGGAGGCACAATTTACAACAGGTCTATACTATGCCTTGGTATAGTTCGATAGCATTTATACCACTCGAAATAGACGCAGTCTATATTGGTTTAACAATCAATAATATTTGTAAGACAAAGCGCATGTCAAATCGCCCAAACCTTATTAGCACTGCAATCTAAGTGGCTATGACTAGAAAACATATAACAGATATAAAGTAATATTAGAGAGAAAAAAAAACATTTATTTTTTGTTTATGGCATGATGAAATCTTATATAAGGTGTATTTAAATTCACTTAAGTCATTTTAGGGGGTTGATCCAGCCAGATGAACAATCAAACATTAATCAGAAAAAAAATATGGAAAAAATGTTTCCTAATTATCTCAAAATTTAATAGAAATCGTTTTAATGTTTGAGAACGCGGTTAAACACACGGCGCGAGGTCGGTTAAGGACACCGCCGAGCGCGTGCAAAATTAAAGTTTTTTAATTACAATTATTTTAGTACAATGTTTTTTTTCGATATTATTGTTTTTTTCGTGTCCGTTATAGGTCGACCCTCTAAAAGGACATCGGTAAATTTTAATACAAATTATTTAAAAAATAAATGAATGAATGTTTTTTTTATTAAAAATGAAGAAACCAGAGTGCGTTAAAAATAAGGTTAAAATTATTTTCGAGAGTAAACTGCTCTATAATAATAGCTGAATATTATTCCGATGAAATTATTACATTGTATTCTCAGTTGCTAGTTTTTGGGATTGAGTATGATTTCTTCTAATCCTTCTAAGGGCTGCGTCTAAAGCGACCCTACTCGATTGTTTGAAGCGCCAACCTCTCTTCTTCACATTATTTAAGGTGTTATTCTGGACATGAATCTGTTCAACAAGTTTTCATATGGCTAACAAAAAATATTGATATAAAATATAAATAATCTATTGAACGTTTGGTGCACGTATTGTTGTGTTATTTTATTGGGTAACCATAATTTAAAATGTTTTTAGAACTTTTTCTTTTGCCATTTTAACTGCTACTTTAATATTGCTGACTTTAAGTTCACTCTGTATAGTAGATAGGACAGCGGATAATAACTTTTCGCTATTTGAAAAGTTCAATAATAAAAATATGTTTTTTTTTCGGTAACAAACTCGCTTTCGTCCGAATCGCTTACGGATTTCGCGAATAAACCTGGCCAGCATAGTTACCCCATAAATTTCAGCGAAACGACGAATCGCTGTGTAGCTGAAAATGAAAAATGTCGAACGCTGAAAAATGCCGAGCCAGCATCAAAAGCAAACGGCAAATATGTAAACATTGCACGCCCTGAAATAGCAGAGTGGAATTTAGCAACTGAAACTGTTCAACGCTGAAATGGTCAAACTAAAGACGGGTACATACAATGGTCAAATGAATACTGCTTCAATATTTTATATGCACGCGTTTATACAGCTGAACTTAAAGTCAGCAGTATCCTTTAAAGGGGTGATTCTAAGCATGAAATTGAATAACTTTTGTTCAACGACTTCGTAAATATACCAAATAGACGAAATATACCAAGAAGATGAAGAAAGAGTCCTTAACCATTTTAAAGTATGGTCGCCTAACAAAATATCATACCTACGATAGTGAACAATGGGTAGTTTCCGCGCAAATATTGTAACGTAGGTCAGGAACATAACAATACGTGCACCAAACGTTTCAATAGAGTATTTATATGTTTATGTTTTTTTTTGTTAGCTTAGTTTTTGTTATGAAAAATTGTTAAACAAAAGTTGTTTAGATTAATGCACAAAATGACCCCTTTAAAGGATACTGCTGATTTTAAGTTCACCCTGTATGTAAAGGTTAAACGCAATCTCGTTTTGTTTATGTAAAGACATTAACATGACCTCATAAGACACTGACTAGGAGGTCGTTTTAATAGATATGCTCCTCAAAACGACCTATTATCAAAGCGAGCGCTATTTACGCTGAGTTTGACAGTGAGTTTGGCAACATATATTGATATTGAGGTTTATCATATTTGGTTTCTGATAATTTTATTCTAAAAGCAGTTTGTGAGAATCATGGAATACAGAGAATACGCCATAGTCAAACATTACTCTGAGAGACTCCTACTTTATTATACGGTGGCATGAAACGATTCCATTACGAATTCCGAGCAAAACCAACGACGAATGTTCTATCTGGACAAAATATGCACAGATTCCGGATTAACTTAACCCATTTATCGAACTTATTATAATTAATATATTTTTACAATTTTCCGAAAACTTGAAAAGGATGATTTTTTAAAAAAAAAAAGCGTTTAAGATTAAGGATTAGTTAAAACTAAATAATTTAATAAGTGAAAATAAAAATGTAATTTTTTTAAATTATGTCATTCATCTGTCATCGAATTTACCTAACCAAATCAAATACATTTATACTCAATTTAATATTTATTTAAATGATACGAACAGCGACCTGTGCTTTAATTTTTACATTTTTACATCCAGATGCTGAGATGCTGCTTTGGCGCGCGGTTCCAAATTGCCAACGAAGAAGATATCTAGCATCTCACTCACTCTGACGTTCATTCAGTAAGTCTTCTATACTTTCTTTAAGCGCGGTGAGTAAAGACTAAAGACGATTATAAAAACTAAACCGTGAGAAAGGAATTTATAACTCTTCGCAAGACGGTCTCTAATTATTGACGTCACAACGTGCGAAATGCAACTTTGCATTTTGCAACAAAGCAAATGCTTGTGTCTTTCAAGAAGGAATTTACAAACTAATTAAGTCTACTTGCCTTTTAACGTCGATACAAAACTTTTAGTTAAATTGGGCATGAGAACTGTATATCTGGCAATTTTGCAGGTGTGCAAAATGCTTAGTATAATATCGTACTACGTAAATTTTTTAAAAGCAATACATTTATACTTAACTTTATTGTTGTAGCACTGAAAATATATTATTATACTCCATAAAATACGAAGATATTCTAAAACATCGAATTAAAAATCAATACAATAAAATAAAAATCCTAATATCCTATACATACCAGGGTTAAGTCATAGAGTTAGACGGCCATCTCGTATAGTCGTCAGTGTCTATTCATGAGTATCCTAATAATCTGAATGTTGTAGGTTATAATGCTATCCGACCTTAATATATTCAGCGATGAAGAGGGTTTCTTGGGTCTTCGATCATAACAGTAAAATTATCCTTAAGTGTCTGACGGGGCAACGGCGATAATAATTCGTTTCAATTACGGGGAATTAAATTCGCCTAAATTAAACTCATCTTTGAAATCAGAAGGTACGAAATGGGTTTTACCCTGACCTTCTATCTAATTCTATCATAATTACACCCCGACACTGCGTGCGTTTTACAACCACCAATTCATAGTTAACTACCTTCTTAAATTATGTGAAGCTGACCTCCAAGATAGCGCGTAAAGTTTTCCAAAGGTTTATGAAGTTGATTATGCACATTTTAAAAAGCAATCCGATAATAATGAAAAACTTTATTGAAGCTTATCGGGTAGAAAGATCTATTTTTTTCCGTTTGATATCTAATAAACGAGGATAATAATTTTGTTTGATGTAAAGTAAGATAATAACTTCGTGTTAGTTATATTTAAAAGAATAAATATAGTGATGTGTACATTTTATGTACTATAAATACCTAAATTTATATATTTTAAACATCTATTTGTTCTTCAAATAATGTTCTTCCCTCGTCAATTCCTCTTATTACCCACTTGTAAAATAAATAAATTAACTAAAATGATTACGTTTATTAGGGTAAAACTCAATTTAGAAAATGTTAGATTAAAATATAACACATGAAACTGTCCGAAAAATACATTTAATTATTATTATGTGTATTTTTGAAAAATCTAAGAACTTAAGAACAATGAATGAATGAACATTTATTGTGTTGTGTAAATTAAATATTTTTATTATTATTTACTACGTCTAGTCATAAAATAGTTTTTTTTTACTATTTGAATCTGTTGATTTCGTAAAAAATAATTAAATAAATAAATGAATAACTTTCTTGTCTAAAAAGCTAATTCCCATGAGAGAAAAAAACTAATTACTGGTAAATCTTTAAGTTTGAATTCAATAGTTTATAATATATATATATATATATATTATATATATATATATATAATGTATGTATAATGTATATATATATATATATATACATTATACTGTTAACCGAATGCTGGTTAAAAAACTGTATTCCTCAGCAACGTCTTGATAACTATGATATTTACTATACCAAGAACCATATAAAGCAAAATGATGGCGTTGTTATGTTTATTAAAAAATCTCTTCAGGTAACAGTCGAAGAAATTAAACTACAAAGCGCGAATTGCCTGAAAGCTGTTTTGAACAATAAAATTGTAGTTTTTGGTATTTACCGATCTCCCGCGCAGCATAATGTTACACCCTTTTTAAATTCCCTCTCGCAAATTTTAGGCCAGGGTGGTTACGATGATTGGATTATTGCTGGGGATATCAACATAAACATCCTAAATGTATCGGATCGACAAACAAATGAATATTTATGTCTTTTAGCTGAATATGGTCTGGTATCAATTATAAATAAGCCAACTAGGTTAAATACTTGTTTGGATCACATTTTTACGACGTTACAAAATGTTAAAGGTATTATTTGTAATACTAACACCACAGATCATTATCCTACAGTTCTTATCGCCGATTCTATAAAAAAAAGTAACAAAAACAATGTAAAAAAATTTAAACAAACCACGGACTCTAAAAAACTTTATCAAGATATTCAACTGATCGACTGGAATGAATTATATAACATAACTAATACGGATGAAGCAAACGATTACTTAATTAAAACATTAGAATACCTTATTCACAAAAACACGAATAACAAACCCATTTCTCATAAAAATAGAAAACTTACGCCATGGATAACGAATGGAATCTTGAAATGCATTCGCAAACGAGATAAGCTTCACCAAAGTTTGACACTAAATCCTGAAAACAATATAATAAAAGATTCCTATATAAGGTACCGCAATACATGCAAAAAAGTTATAAGGGACACCAAAAATAAGTACTACATGGCAAAAATTTCGGAAGTTCAAAATGACCCTAGGAAAACATGGAACATCATAAATAATATTACACACCGAAAAAAAGACCATTCGACAACTATTAGCCAGGTAAAAATAAATGACAAAATACTGACTATCGACGACACTAACAGAAGCACTATTTCGGACTATTTCAATAATTATTTTACTAACATCGGCCAATCTTTAGCAAATAAAACTTTAAATGAACTCCATGCAACAGAAGACGACTTATCTAAAAATAATACTTTACAAAACGCTGACCAACAGACCTTCTTTTTTCTGCCCACTGATTCTTCTGAAATTATGTCGATTATCTCTAAATTAAAAGGAAAAACTTCATCAGGTACGGACTGTATCTCCTCCAAAATTCTTAAAGAAAACAAAAACTTCTTAGCTACTCCAATAAGCTACATTATTAACCTTAGCTTAACGAAGGGAGTTTTTCCGAAGCATTATAAGGATGCCGTCATTTGTCCTATTTTTAAAGGTGGCATAAAATATGATGTAAGCTGTTACAGACCAATCAGTCTACTAAACACCATATCAAAAGTAATTGAAATGGTTGTAAAGACTCGATTGGTTACATTTTTAGAAACAAATAATACTTTGTCTCCTAAGCAATATGGTTTTAGATCAAAGATGGGTACTCAAGATGCGATACTTTACTTAACCCAGAACATTGTAAAATCTCTTGATGAAGGGGATAAGTGCATAGCTGTGTTTTTAGACTTGGCAAAGGCCTTTGACACAGTGTCTCACTCAATTTTGCTTGCAAAATTGGAGAAGCTTGGGGTACGTGGTCTTGCCCTGCAGTGGTTCAGAAGCTATTTAAATGATCGAACTCAAAGGACCAAATTAGGAGCAACATTAAGTAGTAAAGCTATCATCAAATTTGGTGTACCGCAAGGTAGTGTACTTGGACCGCTACTGTTCCTATTGTATATAAATGATCTCCCTAATATTAGTTTATTCGGCGGTGATCCAGTACTATTTGCTGATGACACCGTCATCATTTTCAGAGGGAAAACGTGGCAAGGTGTTCACAATAATGCTGAGGAAGGGTTAAGACAGGTGAAGAAATGGCTGGATAATAATCTGTTAACTTTAAACATAAGCAAAACAAAATATTTGACATTCTCAATTAACAATAACAAAGTATCAAATGCAATAATTAACGATATCAAAATTCATTGCTGCAGAGTATTCGACGGCGTGCCGTCATCTTGTTCGTGTACATCGATAGTAAAGGCAAAAACGGTTACATACTTAGGTTTGGTTGTTGACAGTAATTTAAACTGGAAAGAACATATCCACTCGATTTCTACAAAAGTCAGGCAGCTGCTTCATTCGTTCAAATCCCTAAGAAATATTTTGTGTAAAAAAATAATAAAAATAGTATATTACGCATTAGCTAACAGTATAATGTCATATGGAATCATTGGATGGGGAGGCGCTCCTCTCTCAACTTTAGACCCTTTAATCAAATCACAAAAATCAATATTGAGAGTAATAAATAAAAAGCTTTTCAGGTACCCTAGCGAAGAGCTATTTCGGGATTTTAAAGTATTTGATATTCGACAAATTTATGTTAAAACAATTATTTCTCATTATCATAAACATAAAGAAATGCAATCCGATATTAACCACCAAACCATAGTGACGCGTGGGGTTACTTCAGTGCAGAAAGTGGTTCCTAAAACTAAAACCAAATTCGCCCAAAGGTATTATTCTTTTTTGGCCCCTAAGCTATATAATAAAATAAAAGATATCCTGCAAATAAATCTTAATAGCAAATTAATTAATAAAAAGACACTGACTAACTGGTTAATTGATCTTGGTAGGAAGGACACTGAGACTCTGGTCAATTATATTCCTGTGTAATATAATATTGATCTTTTCTATTTCGCAACTTATTATATATATTAATATAGGTAATATATATATATATATATAATTATATGTATTTTTTTTTTTTTTATGTATTCGTATTACATGTACGTGTATGTATATTGATATTAATTTTCGTAGTTTTATTTTGTACTTACAAAAAAGCTCAGCGCAATTGCATGTAACCAATCTTTTAAATAACTATTAAAATTAGCCTACCTTAGTACGGGCAATGTCCAGTTAGGTATGGTTATGTTATTCATTATCTAAGAAATATGTAAAAACAAAAATCAATAAATAAATAAAATAAATAAATAAAATATATATATTTAATTCGCATTAAAAACCAATAAAATAAAATGTGTTGTTTAGACAACAGAATTGGACATGTATTGTTTGGAAAGAAAGAAATATCTCCTTTAAAGCTTCGGCAACATCAACATCTCGACTCTAAAACAGGCTAATTTAACTTTGTCAAGCAGGGCCCAAAATATTTTAATATATTCCGGGTTACAGTAATTAAAAAAAAAATGTCAAAATTGTAATTTTTATTGTTCGCACGATTGTGGAGCCATCGAAACACTATGTTAATAAGTTTGTTACGTATTATAGTATGATAATTGTATCGCAAATAATTGATACAGAAATAAATAAATTTGGAATTTTTCTAAAAACTGTAGTTTACATAACTTTAATTCCTACTAAATTACGAAGAATAGTAAAAAGTTTTTAATTAACAACCAAACAATACAAAAGCGACGTCTTAAAAAGGGGTTAGTTAAAGTTAAACCTTTACAAAATCTGCCAGTCTTGAATGAGGTTTATTTAGGAGTATATCTTATCCTAGTAGAGCGAGGTCATGAAGACAACATGCCGTCATTATTGCGAGTGAATTTGGAGGGTATCCGCTTTAAAACCAGCTTAAATTCCAACCGGGTGAGGCGGCGTGAAATAAATTATTTATTATCCCTGCGGATGAAGCTGTATTTGAATAGTGTTGAGATTAAGATGAATAAAGGACTGAATTTTCTGAGAAAAGCGTCTCCATACATGTTTGTTCTATGTATCTTACGGCAAGGAAAGGTGTAGCACATTCTTCTAGCGAGGAAATTCGCTCATTTACTGTCATTGGCCAAGCATTGCACGCAAACGCGGTCAAGGTTACGTTATCGATCGCGCAGAGATAATTTACGCTGGCGGTTTAAAAAAAAATGGAAATTTGGGAATTCATTATTTTCAATTTTTTTTACATTTTTATATTTTTATTTCATTATTTTCCACCAATAAGTTTTAGTTGCCTATTAATTGAGTATTTTTTGATTCCTACCTATTTAATTAATGAAGTGCCCTCCTCTCCTTCCACTACTCTCTTTCTCTTTCGCACGCATTGCCTCTAACTAGCAAGTATCACTGTTGCCAAATCATGGATCACTCCAGGCACTGGTAAGATTTTAAAGAATTAAAAAGATTCACAAAGAATTGTTAAGGGGCATACAGTCGTAAGTTGACGTTTTTTGCATTATAGATAAAAGATTTCTCAGAAGTGATGATGATTACAAAGATAAAAAAAATAAATTAAATACACTGAACCTTTGTGTAGGTCCATTCCTGGCTATTTTTTTGTAAAAAAAATTTTGTGTGCTGAGTAAAAAAATAATCTTGCGGTGTGTATATATTTATATTTATTGGATTTTTAGAGCCATTTTTATCGTAGATTATTGAAAAAAACCCTCTTGTAGAGATAAAGGTAACGAAGGTTCATTCCTGATTAATTTATTTAAACATGGGCACATGGTTGGGCCATTTTTAACACTTCACTCCACCATCTCACCTAACTTTAACACAAGCACATTGGTTGAGTAGATCCCAAAATAATGATTTAAATGCGTATTTATTTATTTAGGTTCATAATACCTTTTGACAATATTATTAAAGAAAATATAGCAAATTCCTACAAACGATAGACCCTACTATCTGTCCCCCTATTTATTTTATACCTATACCCTTTTATACGATACACAAGTTACTTTTTTAGTGTTAAAGGAAGTTTATTTAAGTAATTATAATGTTAGTTATTTTTCTATACGACCCTAGGTCATAGCAATTATTTAAAAATATATTTAGTATTAAGTGATACTACTAGTACATAGAACAAATATTACAGTCACGTTCATCGTAAAAGATGTTCCTTAATTTAATATTACGAGTAAATTAATTCGCATTTGCGCGCGTTGAAGACGATTTCCGAAATAATTACAGTTTCACTGAACAAACTGAAAACGTTGGGCACTGCGTTCATTGCTCGTTCGTTGCGTGAAATTGGATGGTACGGTACACACGTCCTCATTCGTGGGCTTCGATATAAATAATTTGTTCCTGTAGGTTCGGGATTGAGGTCGATTTTATTAATCACTCAATGAAATTAATTTATTCACGATTCCAATAACATGCGCGCAAAATAATTAATTTAAAAAGTAAACTATTGAGTGAAGGTTCAGCTATTCGAATGAGTTCGTGTTTTATTTGTATAATTTATTCAAAACTTATATTGGTGCGAAAAAGTTTGAACGGAAAATTATTTAAATTACATTACCACTATGAAATTATTACATTAGGAGTGAGAATATTTCTCACTCATAGATTTGAGACTTTTAATAGAAAAATATTTCTACTTAAGCTTCCTCTAAGAGTAGTGACGTCAGAGAAGAGTAGTGACGTCAGCTATTCTCAGTGATAGGTAGCACTTAGTAGTTATACAAGCGTTCTGATTAATAGTAACATATTTGAGCATAATGTTTTGGATATTTCTGTATAATTATACAAATTCTGTTTAATTATAAAATACTATATTAATGCGCAAAACTTCTAACCAAATTCCTAGTTCAGTTCTATTCAGTTCTTTTTTTTACAGTTCAGTTTTTTATTTCTATGTAACCAAAGCTTAAATTGGTGTACCTACATCATGTTTTTTTATATTTTTGATTAAATTCTTACTCAATTCTTTGATTTTGATTCTTACTTAAATTCGTTTATTATATTTTAATATTATTCTTTTTTACCTCTATTTAATTATTATTAAAATTATGTATTAGTTATTAACGGTACATGTATGTATTATTACATATATATATAAATATATATACATTATTATTATTATTATTTATGTATTATTATTATTTATATATTATGTATTATTGCATACAACTCAATTCAAATAATTATAATTGTATGTTGCGCAGTGAGACGGTTATGCTTATAAGAACGATGCTTCTAGTAAAGTCTACTTTAGTACGGGCATTGCCTAGTTAGGTAGTACTTTGCATGATTTAATGTGAGATTAATGTTAAGTTACTGTCAATAAATAAATAAATAAAAATAATTATCTTTATTAGTCAGTTGGGACTAGTTTAAGGATTGTATACTTCAATTTATGCGTCATTACCTGTATTGTGTACAATTTCTGTTGGTTAACCATCATAAATTTTCATCGTTTTATATTTTTTTGATAATACATTTTAGCAAACTATTATTAATTTAATTGGGTATTAAATATATTTAGAACAATTTAAATCTTTATATATGTAAACGTGGATGCATTTATGGTCTAATTTGGCTCACTCGTACAATATACTAATGTGAAAGTATTGGAAGAGGAGGCTACTTTAAAAAAAAAATGGGAAATTGAAGATTGTATGGGAATTATTTAAGTAACATGCTAGGCAGGTGTGTTTTTGAGAATTTTGGAAAGCTCTCAGAATTTCTAGGTCTACGTAACCATTTTCAGTTCTCCGAGTACCGCAGGGCCTAGCTGCCAACCCGGGGTGAGGTGATACTGAATCAAGTTTTTTTATTTATTATTTTTTAAACCCACTGTAGCATATGGCTACTATAAAGCATTTTCCCACACTCGTTCTAATATTTTTTTGTTTTATTAGGTCATAAACTCTGCTCTTATCATTTGGCATTGACCTTTCCAAACTTCCTGTATGACCATGATTTTTTTTCATGACAGTTATTAGAAATAATTGATTGCATCGTTTGGTTTGGATCACACGTTAAAATACATTCAGATTCTATTTTTTTTTAAATTTAAATTAGGTATATTCTAATGAATAACGCTTTTAAAGTTTATTTTTACTTAAGTAAATAATGAAAATTATCTAAATATAAATTAATAAATATTCATCAATGATTAAAATGACAATTGTATCTTTAAACCTATCTATACTCCGCCGTCAATCATTGTCAAATGACTAAAGGATACGTACTCTATCTCAATATTAATTCTTGTCTATTGAGCTTAATCTCCGCGGACAGGTCAGCCAACCGTACGCCGGTAAAAGCACTGTGCGAGCGGGACGAATATATTTGATATGACATCTCATTTGATAAACGGAGTCATATTGTCAGTATTCATCTTCATATCAGCTCAAAGGTACCTACAATGAACCAAAGCGTACTCAAATGACAAAGCATTACCACCACAAAAAATATTTTTTATTTTAATAAAAAGGTCTAGTTAGTAAATCAAAAATCTTTTATTTATATAAAAACTGATTTAGTGTTATTAAACGCGGTGTTAAGACGCCTAAAAATACGAATATATTTATACCTCTATGCACATATCTGTTATTAAAATGTGAAAATCTGAAGAAGTTCCTGAAGAATGCCTCCCCATGAGCTATTGATGAGACCAGATGCTCAGCGTTAACAGATTTAGAAACAAACTTTTTTCCAACCTGCAAAATTTTGCGGCTCTGTTTCAGGAAAATAATCTACATATAAAAATACCTTGTTAAAATATTAAAATTACGCCACTGCGTCTGTTGCTATATCAAAATAATTTAAATAATTTAAGGGGTAAAATTGAAAAATCTTGAAAAATGTTTTTTTTTCTGGCTCCACAACCACTAAGTATTTAGACGAGTGGATTATAGCATTATGTACACTGAAGACTTATCTTTGTATAATCTTGGAGTCAGACTTTTGAAATTGATTTTCGTTTTTGAAATATAAATTAAATAAAAAAATATGATCACTTTTATTTTTCACTTCGCGTTCGATTGCATCATACTAATTACCTGAAAAATAGTGCATATTGTAGACGAATTAACAGTGTAGTTCTTAGCAAAGGCACACTTTATTTTTTTTCCTTATTTTAGAAATAATTAAAAGTTACTACATTAGCCGTAATATATTTCGACGAGGCCGTAAATCATCACGCCGCGACAACTATCGACCAACACTTTTACCACTAGGGATTTAAGGTCGACATTCGCATGATTAAAAACAGCGTGTTACGATGTCTCGATTGAATAATATTTGAGCGTAGGATGCGTCTTAACAGGGGATTAGTATTGTTTCGTGTTTCGGTGAAAAGTATAGTCTTTATGTAGTCCCCGAGGAAAGGGGCCCGGAAAAATCTTCAATCAAGATTGAAAAACTTTGTATTGCGCAAAGAAGGAAAAAAATGTAAAACCACTTTTTATAGGGCTAAAGCCTACAACACACCATCGGCGAGATATTAAATATCTCGGCAGCTCTCACTTTGATATAATATGTATCACTCCTAATACATATTTATAGGCCAGTAAAAACAATTTAATGAAAGGGCTCTTGACTTTAATTCAGACTAGCGTTGTTTTTTACTTTTTCAAATGTATGCTTCGCTTCAGGTAAAAATCATAATTAGCGGATTTTTTAAAATTATATGTAGCGTCGCTACACATTCGAGCGTGGTTTTGGATCGCCGGCCAAATTAGTTATTAATGTTCAATCTGTTTATTGAAATATTCTCATCTGGGTGTATATAAATAAAGGTGATGGGGCCGGAAAATGATAATGACCTGGAAATCGGTGTTTTTAATCATCGTTACAACCTACGGATCCCTCAGGTACACCATCTTCCTGGCCCATATATATTTTTATATAATTTATTAATTATATCATCATCAAGTATTTTTTGACGAAATCTATACGGGATTTTCAAAATTTAAACTCATTTGGAAATGTTTAAGAAGTTTTTTTGAATCGATTTTAATATTTTTTATTTTCTTATATATTATTTTTTATTTATTCTACATTTTTATTTAGATTTAATTTTAAATAGGTATGAATATTCTAAACATTAATCGTACATAATCATATGAAACAAAAAAATTGAAATCGCTCAAGCCAATCCAGAGTCGATGAGTGCTAACCTATCATTAAAAAATACACACACATTCACATCGAATTGAGAATCTTCCCCTTTTTTTTTGAAGCGGTTTAATTAAAAAATAGTAGCAAATATAAAAAAACAAGCTTATACCAAAATTTCAACAATTATCACCACAGAACAGATTGAACGGTGTTTGTGAGTAGTTGTGTGATAAAATCCACACCAGCTGTTTTGTTTTGTTCGAGATAGCCTAAAATATAAAATAATCACTTACTATAACCATTGGTACCATTGGTACTTGTACTATTGGTACAAAAACGATGTCGGAGGGCTCTTTGAATTCTGCAAGGTGTTCACAGTATTTCAACTGTTTAATTATAAAATATTTATGGAGTATTTCTCACGTGAAGAATTCAAAGAGTCTTTTTCACATAAGTACTCGACAAGGCAACTAGCTTCACAAATACTTAGGATACCAAAATTCAAAAATATGTATGGAGAAAGGCAAACTAAAGTTGTGCTGGCACGATTATGGAATAAGATACCTCTAGAAATTAAGAAATTAAAAAAAATTAGTGATGTTAAAAAAGATCTTAAGTTATACTTATATTTGTCAATTCATTCTGATTGTTAAGGTTATGTTTTTTTTTTTTATCAATAGGTTAATGTATGTAATAATAAATAATAAATAATAATAATAACTATTATGTTTAATGTTGCTTGATATGTCAATACGAGTGAGTTTCTGGTAGACGAGTCGCCAGGCTCTTCCAGAACATGTAACCTGCATACTTAAAAATACTGAAATAAAGGTCGCGAAAGCGACATTGAATTTGATTGTTTTATCTTATTTCAAATTGATTGTTGCGGATTCAATAATAAAAAAATATCAATGAAATAATACTATTGGACACATACTCGTGTAGGTAATATTGCAATTGATATAGCACTGATCTTTTATGGTTTATCATGAATAAAAAAATTACAATAAAATTCAAGTATGTGGTGAAAATATAGGCACAAGCCTTTCATCCGTTTATTATTGATTGTTAAAAGTGATCTAATTATATCTCTTTGCATATTAAATGGTTATGAAGGCCCGCCTTATGAATATCGAGAGGACAAGAGAGAGACGGGGATAAGAAAAGCTCTTTTCAGAGGCTGTAGAATATGAATTGAATAAGTAATGCTAAAGTTGACCTTGTTTGTGGCGAATTTCGTCCGCAGACTCTGGAAAAAAATATTTTACTCTCGGCTTTACGATTTTTTGCAAATCAAAAACAGACACTAATCCAATATTACAATAATGTTTTAATAGGAGGATATTTTTTTTATTACTTTGTTCTTTTTTTAGGGTAATGTCTCTATAAATGTCTTCTTTATTAAGGTTATAAAATTTAAATAATTGTGATCTCGTATTTCTATGTAGTATTTAGTATTGCTCACGTGAAGAATTTAAAGAGTCTTTTTCACATAAGTACTCGACAAGGTAATTGGCTTCACAAATACTTATTATACCAAAATTCAAAAATGTATATGGACAAAGACAAATTAAAGTTGTGCTGGCACGATTATTGAATAAGGTACCTCTAGAAATTAAGAAATTAAAAAAAATTAGTGATGTAAAAAAAGATCTAAAATTATACTTATATTCTTCAATTCATTCTTATTTTTAATGTAATGTTTTTAACAATAAGTTAAGGTATGTAATAAAAATAATTAAGTAACATGTTGCAAGATTATGTCTATACTAGTGAGTATCTGGTAGACGAGTCGGCAGGCTCTTCCACAACATGTGAACTGTATGTATTAGATATCTGAAATAAAGGTCGCAAAAGCGACATTGAATTTGAATTTGAATTTTGAACCAAATGTAAATGCCAATCCTAAGGATTTAATAATAAAAAACAAAAACAAATGACTTAAATCAATTTAGTCAATCTGCTACGTTTATGCTTTCGGGCTATGGTATGGGAAGCTTAAATTATAATATATCAAATCAAACTGAAATCTATAACTTTAAAGCGAGTATTTTTTAAATAGTAAGAGGCGAATAGTAGAAAATTAGTGTAACGAGTTCTCAAATCACTTCTAAGCCTATAAAGTGTACAAACAGCTTTCTTATGAAGTTTGGAAAAAACATTCTTATTCACCGAATAATGACATTAAAATGAGAGAGATAGAGCTACAAAATGCAAATCACGTGCAATTTGCGTCTGTTCTGTCGCCTCGTGTGGTCCGCAATCTAATTTTCCCACATACTGAAAGTTGGACGTTCGAATAGGAACCGAGAGAGAGGGAGATAGATAGAAAGATCTTCGCATCGTCGGCGAATTCCACATGAAGATCGTATACAAGATTGTGGCCTATTTAAATGCAGCCGGGACGCAAATAAGCCTTTGAAACCCAAAAAGAGCTGAAAGTTCATCTTACTGTCTAACATCTTGGCTTATTTCTTTAATAGGACTTTTGAGTCAAAAGTTTCTTTGACACACACACATTCAACATAATCTAACGCGACATTACTCGATGTGCTCATTCGGCTGTGTGAGTGCGCGCCAAGCTGTCAAGTTGATTTTCTCCTTCTATAAATAGGCGTGTCGAAACAATGTTGAATGTATCTGAACTCATAGTGGGTTTTTCGCAAAAAGCTTCTGATATTAAGCCGGAACCAACTAAGGATTGTAAGCTGAACCATAGCAGGCCACTGCAAGCTAAACAAACACCTGCACTTAATGAATCTATCTGCCAGTGACAGGCACAGGTTCTGCCAAGAGACCCCAGGTACCCCTATACACTTAATCGGTGAACGCGAGCCTCTAATAATTCACAAAAGGTAAGCTTCTAGGCAATCATCTTCTTAACCCCGATAAGATACAAACAACTGCACCCAAAAAGATACTTAATTTTATTGACATTTATTGAAAAATAAATAATTACATTATTATGCAGTTGATGATAAATGTAATCAACTTCCTTAAGGAAGATTTACTTCTAAAGCGCGTAGAACACCACACACGCCCGTTTTTTTTTCACTACCTTGAGTCATAACCGACTTATAATTTTTCAGAAATCCTCCGAACCCCTAGAACAAATATTGAGATTTAAAAAACTGGGTTTTGCTAACTATTAAATTCAAATCTATTGAGTAATTTTGGAGGAGAAAGCAACTCTCATTAATTATAAACAGAGTGACTATAATCACATACGAAATTTCAAAATGAACTATTGGCAGATAAGGTATTGAGAAGTTGCCTGCTTCTGTTCTGGCAGCTGATGCGATAAACCGATGAGTACAAGACCAAATGTAATATTACAGATAAGTAGCTACCGGGAGTATGCAAAATTTGTTAAGAAATATTTCTATCCTGAAATATTTCTTAACAAATTCTTTTCAAACTTTTCATCGCCTGAAATCGTGATAATTGAAACCGAACATATCTAAAACAAAACTTGAAGGATGAAGCGCTGTATCTTAGCAAGTTTTGGTGGGAGCCGGAAATAAAAGCTAGATCCCTCACTTGGCAAGATTGTGTAAAATTTACCTGTAGCCTGCTGCGTTATGGTGTGTTAGGGTGGGGGTGGTTCTTCGTGTAAATCTCTGGTTTCGACAATAGAAGCTAAAAATTTACGATTAGGTTTATCAAGAAAAACTATTTTGATAACATGTAAGTTAGTTACATAAAAAAATTAGGTATTACACAAATTCGTTCAGTGGCATAACTACCAAACAAAAAATAAAATAGTTGTACATCTTCTGTAAATTGAAGTATAATTCAATTTTTAAACATGAATGTCAACGAAAATTAAAATCATAATAGTGAAAAGGTTTTTAATTTGAGGGCCACCAGACGAGATAACGTTCTTTTATTTATTTTTTTTCTTCATCTTTATATCAGAAAACTTAGTTAAAAAAATTACCTAGTTATTTAGGTTTTAGGTCTTCCAAATAAAAAATCTTGTAGACCTTATTTTAAACAACTGGGCATACTTACAATTTATGGTATATATATACTAGAAGCAATTTGCCTCTTTTATAATAATAAAATATTTGCCAATAAACATAGTGATATTCATGAATTTAATACACGTCATAAAGTAACTATGTTCAATCTGTGTCAGCCGTACCGCCAAATACCAATCTACATGTCATTATTTAGGCTTAAGATATTTTAATATGCTACCTAAAAGCTTTAAAAGTATAAATAATTTTCGCGAGTTTAAGCTTAGGTTGAAGAAATATATTCTGGAAAAAAATATTTATAGTTTTAAGGAATTTAGATAGTTAAGTGATAAATTAGGAATACATGAATGCACATGTAACTTCTGTTCATATATTTTTTTAATTTCTTTTTTTTGTTGTTATTATTGTATACTTTATTCTAATTTCTCTATTGTCTTATTCTGTTGTTTTTTTTTTTACAATTGAAATGTAACAGTATGTACAAATATGTAATTGTCATTCCTGTACAATAACTTTGTTCATGGAAAATAAATTATCTTATCTTATCTTATCTTATCTTATTAACATATGTGTACTTTATCAACATTATTTACTGTTGTTAATCTGGGTGGTGTGTCCCCTCTCCACCCCCCCCCCCCCCCAACCTTCCCCCGCCCACACAGAGCAAGAGGATCTGAAACAAAGGGACGAAAATGTGTTTCGGCCGGCTAGCTTGAGGGTCTAATTACTTCATTTAATCACTCAGGGAAAATCGTAATTTTACGAATTTTAATTAGATTGCCCACGCCCCTGGGATTTGCCACTCGAAAATTGTGTCTCGTTTCTAAGGCGTTAAGCGTTTTCTTTATAACAACCAGGGAAAAACGCCCGCAACTTTTGAAGTTGATCCTGAAAGGGCATTACGTTAACGCTAAATTCGCTTCAACGCGGCCTTACGACCAACATCGGCTAGCAAAAATGATATTATTAAAAAAAATATATAAAGTTATGGTTTTTAAATAAACAGTTAAAATGCAATGTAAATTTCGGATATCAGCAAATATAAAGCTTTGTTAAAACATACTCGTTCACTCAGAAGAAAGATAATGTATATATACATTTATCTGGTGAAATTTAAATAAAAACAGTTTTTTAAATTCATCTAGTTTTAGAACATGAAAACAAAATTTACATGGCTTTTTATGTCTATTTTTTGTTTTTTTATTTCTCTGACATTTTTTATGGTCTAGAAATGTAAGAATATATTTTTATAAAAGTATAAATAATTTATAAATTCTACGAATCAAATATTGCTATTTTGTGGGGATATAAAATGGTTATTTGAAAAATAATTTTAGGTATTAAGTGATATCATGGTCTAACATTAATAACAAAGCTATAGGAGGGTTTGAAAAATGCTGGAAAAATTACTTTCGAAGTGTGAGACGTAGGTAGTAATCGCTTAGTATTGTGGGAAATTGTTTTAAAATTATAAATATAAAAGCTATTAGAGGGTCAAAACTAACTTAACTTAAGCTAACTTTAATTTCATCATTTTTAAAGAATTGAATATTTTTTTCATTAAAAAAGCGTTCTGATTCAGCCCTCTTTTGAAAGACGGAAAAAGCAGATGCTACTTTCGTTTTTAAAATAATGGCAGGTATAATTCTTGTTTGTTGTTTTCTTTAGCAGGACTCATTAGGATAATCATGCCGTCTCACTCTGTAAAAACAAACGATGACATTGATATTCCACGACACGGAACAAGACTTTGAAAAGCAAATTTACTTTTAATGCTTCCTTGGATTCAAACTTTGCATAGTTATAAGAATTAAACTAAATTCGTAACATTTGCTCGATCAAAGCTACGAGGAAATCTGATACTGCCATAAATGAATACCACTTTTGGGCAAAGGCATCTCAATTTATTTGGATCTAAACTTCTCAACAGCGCAGATAAGCAATTTAAAAAAGCACAATCTAAATAAAGTCTACTTTAGTACGGGCATTACCTAGTTAGGTAGTACTTTGCATTATATGTAATTGATGTTAAATTACTGTCAACAAACAAATAAATAATAAATAAATAAATAAATACACTCTTGCCAAAAACATTACGAAATGGCTCCTCGTAATAGGCAGAGACGCATCTGAAACGTTAGTGAGCAGTGTATTACAATAGAAACCCTAACATAATATGGGCTTATAATAAGTAATTTTAGTTTTTTTCTTTATATTTAGTTTTTATAGTATTTTTTTTATATAAATTATACGTAAGACAATTGTATATTTATTATAAAATATATATATGTAAATATATATAATATATACATTATAATATTCTCCATTTATTGTATGTATTATGTTTTGTATTTATGATATTTATCCGATAATCTTCTTATTAGCAACATCTCACGTACGTAATAGGTATTTTATTTTTTCTGCAACCTTTTTTTACCCTTTCTTAGGAACAGGTTTTTTTAACCTAGTTAAGAGTTTATCATGATATCACTTATTGTTGTGATTTCTTATTGCGCCATTACGAATAAATAAATAAATAAAATATTTTTTTTATCATTAACATTAAACTTTAGGTAACAGTTAAAAAATCCTGAAAGAACATAATTTAACAAAAAAAAAATACCACTGACACATGAAAAGAGCTTACTTTTAGGACTTTAAAGACCTACTTTAAGAACTTAAAAAGCACCATTACAATTTTTTTAGAATACGCGCACCATATTGAGTACATATCTAACGAAGGTTTGACAAAAGACTTTTTATAACTATAACTTTTTTTTGTTATAAAAAATATATAATTTTAAGATTTCAATTTTATATTAATATTAAAATTTAAATATACATCAAATTTATTGGATAACTTACAAATGATAAAGGAAGGATATCTGATTAAGTTTTTTTGTTTCAAAATTAATACAAACTTATCTATGCGCGCTAATAGAACCATGTATTAGAATGGTCAGTAAGAATAAGAATGGTCAGTCTGAGGGGCGGGGGGGGAGATGCCGTGACGCCTATAGGGCCTAGCTGTAAGACATCCCATTCTGATTATATATATGATAGCTTAGGGTGTCATATCCTTTCCTATTTTTTTTTTCAACTGGTGTGTAATAAATACCATTCAATGCTCACTCAAGTAAGGGGTCACAAAACGATTTCTAGCTTCGTGAGCCCGATGGACTTGGCAAATGGACTCAGTTGACGATTGACTGCCTCTTAAGCGGACCACAGAAAGATTTTTCACAATTTTTCCCTTTATATTTAAGGCTGCGGCGTCCTTTCGAATTTTCCATCAGCCATTTAACTTGACTTCATTTCCCTAACAACCTGCCAATGTGGGTCAGGCAAAGCTGGAAAAAGGTTAAGAATACGTCCGAGCGTAAGTTCGCAGGGCACCTTAGGTTCGCTTCTCTCGGCAGACTCATACGAAATAATACGCTTCTAAATAGCTTGCAATGTTTGTATGCCGGTTTAGATCAAATGTTGCAAGCTGAATTAAAACCACTTCCTCATATCCTAGTGAGTGGAAATTTGACATGTTGTTTCAGTTCCGATAACAGCGCATTTTATAGTAAGCATGATCTATTCTACACCCAGGAATGGCTCCAAACAACTCCTCAACGGTCAACAACACAGACACGATATTTTGTATACGCATTCTCCTAAATATTTTCTTTTAATTTTAAAAATTCAATTTAAACTCCAGGAATACGCGCGTCTTGTGGCCAGTGTATACGGTTATTGCACGCAGTTTAAAGTGCCGTCCCGCGGTTAAAATATTCCTAACGGGATCTCACATCTAGGCCCCGTATGTCAGTTTCTACACCCTTTGTAACTTTAGGCGTAACTTTGTTTTTGTTTTATGAGCCTGCGAGTAATAACTTCCTTGTTCAATAATAGCACTAACTTTTTAACGTTCGTAAATCATACGTGAACACGAAAAAGTACAAATTTAACTTAAATTTTAACACTCCTAATAACATGTAAATATTATTTCTATTGAAAATAATTGTTTTAATAACTTTGGCTTAGTGCTGACTATATAATATTATGCTGGCATTAGATTCGACTATATATGTTCCCGTTTGTCAGGTTATATGCGCTTTGACCTGTATAGCGGCCATAATTAAGGCTTTGCGGTAGAGATGTGCAGCAAAGCGGTCCATCCCTAGCGTCGAAGGCACGGGTGTTTTGGTGTCACAAGCGCTAGTGTCATCCTAAGTTATATATATATGGTAGTTAGGTATAGTAGTATTTTTCCTTTTATAGGGTTCCGTAGTGTAATATAACATATTGATAACAAGAAACAATCTCCGCTTTAACTATAAGTTAAGGTTTCACCCAATCATTTTTAGGCTATTTATTTATTTATTTTACAAAGTAGACAGAGAGTAGTAATCGTAGTCATTTTCGAATATTTCATATACTCGATACTTTCATGTTTACAAAACGTGCATGTGTATTTCATTATTTGAAACATAAGTTAAAAAAAATACATAAAAAATTAATAACAACCCATTATATTAACATAAGGTAAAATTAATCTCAAAATTATATTTATATAACTTAAATAATGTAAATATAGGATCCATTAATCCAGTAAAGTTAATAATCACAATTACTAGCGCTAAGATAGAAACCAAATAAAATTATAGCTATAGGGTATTCGAATTTAGTGATTAAAAAACGTTGAAAAAAAATTATAATGAATACTTTCAATATTAAAGGATACACAAATACATACACACACATTAGGAGGACTAACCTAATTTATTTATTTTATTCATAAAAAGTAAAACAAGGTACAAGATACAAATACAAATACAAATAATATTAACAAGAACTTAAGACTAATTTATGAGGTTTATCATATATAAAATGCGATCGATGCTCCCCACACTAGAAAATTTAAGAAAATAATATAAGGTTTAATACAATCATATAACCATTTACCACAAATATTTTATATAACTTTATCCAACAATCTGTGACTTGCTCTTAGTACCCAGATTGATCAGATATTTCTTAACACTGTGAAAGAACATTTTATTAGAATTAACTGATTTTATTGCTATATCTAATAGGTTGAATAGTTTTGGCCCTGTCAAACAAATATTTCTTTGGCCAAAATTAGATTTCATTATTGGTAATTTGAATATCGTTGACGTTCAGACTGAATTTCATTTGTCTTTGTTATTATGAAAGTTCGTTGAAAGTACGTATGTCCAATAATTTTAAGTCAACAAACGGGTCATCTGAGGGATGTCTTAAAATTAAAAGATATGCTTATATAAAATACAAATCTGCGCATTCCCACCTAACTTTTGTACAAAATAAATTTATTTTCATGGAAACATTAGAAATGAATATTCGTTGCGGAACCCTCAGCGTGCGGACTCAGCTTGCGCTTGATTTTTTTTTTGTTTTTTATTAAAGTAGGAAACATTGTACGAGTACGTACCTAAAGAATGAATTTTAAGTACGAATTCCACACCACGGGAATAAAATAAAACCGAGTGTCACCTTAATATTGTCTGAAGTTATTTGTGTGGTTAAGTGTTTGGTTTCTGGTAAAGTGAGAATATATATTTTAAGTTTTGATTTTGTAGATAGAATTACGTCACGAAGTTAAGTCATTTTTCAATAAGCACGCCACATGGCAACTTGCGTGTATCGCAGGTCGACCCGACAGATGGCGTCACAATCAAAGCGAATGGTTATCGCTACGATCCTCAATGCCTGGAGTCGTGTTCAGTTATTACAGTGAAACTACGAAATTACAGTGAAATGGTAACGGATATACTACGAGTCCATGCCGGAAAAAAGAAACTTAGGGTTAGCGTTAAGTTAAATAAATACTTACATCCCACAACCAAAAGATGTATGTTGAAAATGTATATTAAGCTACTTCTTAAACAAACATCATTTTCCGAAAATCCAAATAAAGGAGGGGTAAAGAGGAGGGGTTCTATATATTATTTCTACAGGATACCTACGTCTTAAAAAAAGATTCCCCTCGGGCCAGGGAAGCCAGGGAAGATGGCGGTAATGAAGTTTTTTAATACTTATATCTTATTACTACTAGGTACTTACTTATTATTCAATTTCAAATTCAATTTATTTCAGATATCTTATGTATGCGGTTTACATGTTCTGGAAGAGTCTGTCGACTCGTCTACCAGATACTCACTAGTAGATATTATATCTAGCAACATTTTTAACATAATTTTGAACAGTACACACCTTAAACTATTGTTATAAATATTACATATCACAAGAAGAATGTATATTTTTAGCTCTTTTTTACATCACAATTTTTTTAATTCCTTAAAGTATTTTATTATATAATCGTGTAAGCGCAGCTTTAGTTTACCTTCTCCATATACATTTTTTTTTATATTTTTTGTAATCGGTACTTGCAGTATTTATACTGCATTATTATTTAGGGATTTGATCCAGTTCAGCATTAATCTATACATATGTGTGACTTACAACAAGGCACAAGCCTAAACATACTCAGAAAAAGAAAATGTTGTAAATTTTGCTAAGCGTAATATCTCAGGACGGCAGAAAAACGGATTTCTCTCAAGCGTTCCATTGCCATTTCCATTTTTCTAAGTTGAGCCGAAAGAAAAAACATTTCCCTCATGATAAATTATGAAAATTGAATGTAAGCTAAGGAAGGCCTACGAAGGAGATTCTATCGCGAAAGCATTTTCAGAAGCTGCGTGTGTTTTCAGCCCAGCCACTTCAAAAGGTTTACTAACATGCTTTTAGGAAATTAAATATCACGACGATTGGATTGATGGAATGATCTCTTTATGTAAATTTCTCTGTAGATAAAATATGTATAAATATTAAGCATAAAAGGTGAAGTAATCAAAGTCCATAGAAAATCAATCGTAACATATTTATAATTTCTTTTGTTTAAATTTAAAAAAAAAAGTACTGCCTTAGTTATATTATAATTCTAAATGTATTTTTTTACCAACTTGTATCAGGACAGATGGTGGTGATGAAGTTTCAAAAATAAGCTGTAATTGAATTTCTAATGAGGACCATGAGTGCATCAAAAGAGATATTATCAGAAAACTTTCTTGGATTTTTTATTAAAAGAAGAAACCATGTTTCGGTAATTAATTATTTTAACACATTAATAAAAAGTAAGTTGGAATACGTTAGTGTTATATGGAATCTCTTGATCTTCTAATAGAACGCTTGCAAAGATCTATGTAGAAAATACTGAGAGAAATTTAATAAAAGTTGACCTACCTGATTTTAAAACCTACCTGGACTATTAGATATTGAAATACTATAATTTCACCAGCTTAAAGGATACAAGAACGATTTTAGGTTTAAGTTATTTAAACAAGATTTTTTGCAATAAGGAGTGTTCGCTGCCGTCGTCGCGGCTCTGCGACTGGGTGTCACACGTGGTGACCGAAAGGAGGCCGGTGTCACTGAAATTGCCAATATCGTAATTATTCGGATACCGCGGTGTTGACCTTACCGACCTCCCCATAACAAAATGTACTGTACCGTACCATAGTTTCCTACCCGTCAATTGTTCCTTAATGAAAGTGCATCATCGGAGAGTTTTACAAAGATGCACATCAATGTACCCGCGATTTTTCAATGAGTAACAGTCAGTCATTGGGTTCATGCTATTTAGTTATGGAATAACCAGCTAGTATCACGGCAACTGTCATAGGGGTGATAGGCGTTCAAATTTTTATTAAATTTCCAGTCCATCCCACAAACTCTCCTGTACGTGTCCTCACTTAGTGACTGCATGCCAACGTGTGAGGGGTTATTGGCCCTGTCCCACACATTTAGGTCTGCCCCTTTGCATCAAGGCAAACTACCGAGATTTAACTCAGTCACAGCTAATGCTTATATCGATTTACAATCGTTAAGCGGAAAAGCGTAATTTCATCAATCAAGAATTCAACATGATTGGATGCTCTCTCTCCAGTTAATTTTCAAACAAAACGCACAACTTTTCGTTTGCGTGGCGAGCCGGTTTGGGATACTACCGTGGTGCGGCTGCCCTCCCCGGCTCTACTTATTTATCTTTTGCTTCTACTTTGCAAGTTGGCATGAGATACACTTGTGAGCATTGTACGACCGTCCTCCCACTTGGGATTCCGATCCGGCATTAAATACGTCACCTTGCAGGGATGACGGCGGCCTTCCATTCTCATGGGCGACCTCATATGGCGAGTATACTTTCACCAGAGTCGGCTCGTTGGTTCACTAACTATTGCCCCCCCGAGAAGGGACGATAATTAATGAGTTGGTCAATCTGCCTTCTCTTGCGTGGTCGGATACTAAAGGGGTATGGCCCACTGACCTGGTTGATGTTTTGTGTGGACCACCCCCACTTAGCTTTACAAATCGATTGTTCCACTCATTCCGTTACATCTTTACCCATAACGGAGACCTGGAGAGAAGGGGTCGGACCGGGAGCTTCAATAAGGCCTCAGCTTTGAAAAGTATTCAGGGACCTTAGTACCCATTGATAGACCGCTGAAACTGCAGTTGGCCAGGGTCATTCTGGACTCGGTCGGAGCTTTACACAGTCGGCCGCCCTGACACTGATCACTTCCGTGTTACACGGGCTTTGGGCGTAAGGCGGGCCCGAAGCACCCGCCTCCCAACCCAGGCGCCTGTCGTTGCACAACGACCTACCGGGCGGAAAGCGAGAAATCTTGTTTCATGTTTCCGGAATCCCGGCCTTCCCGGTCAAAACGGGGGAGGCAATCATTGCCCCGGCCGAACGTCGAGGAGGACCCGCAGTATCCCGCCTTCCGAACGCACGGCCGACAAGGTGAGTGGCGCAACTCTGCTAGGCTGACCCAATCGGTTTCTTATCCCGTGGTCATCGCCCGCCTTCCGGATTTAACGGGATAGGGCTATCTTGCCCGCTGGGTTCCAAGTGGAGTCCGAAGAGCCCCACATGGTCGTTCCCAGCCTGTAATTACAACTCATGACCCACATGGGCGGACTGAAGGTATCATGTACCAGCGCCCGGTACCCCGACACATGTCGGGCTTCATGGTTCTGTAAGGCGAAGAGATAGACACCACGTGCCCAGCAATCTGCCCGCTGGATTCCGAGTGGGGTCCGAGGAGCCCCACATGGTCACTCGCAGCTAGTAATTACAATTCATGACCCACATGGGCGGACTGAAGGTATCATGTACCAGCGCCCGGTACCCCGACACATGTCGGGCTTCATGATTCTGTCGGACGGAGAGAAGGACACCACGTGCCCACATCCGTTGCCGACCAAAGAGTACAAGGAGCGATATATAGCTCGGGTAAGTTCTGACAGCTACCGTATACTTGTCCCAGATTCAATTCAAATTCAGATTTTACTTGTAACGCGCCGTTCTATCTTGTCTCATTAGTCCAGTCAGTTTAGTTTAATTCAACACAATTTTTTGGCACCGCCCGTTAGGTAGTCAAGGTCGCTTGTAATCACGAATCTGTCGAACGGGTCACAGTCCACTAGTGTTATTTCTCCAACTCCCAGATCGTGGTCGTAAATCACATCTGGTTGGGGTTCAAGCTTTATTCTATGGCATTGCTATAAGGCAGGACCAGTCCGTAGATGCATGAAATTATTAACTTAAGTGAAACATAAAAGAACATTATTAATTATATTCAGGGATGGGAGATTAGTAATCGAAAGTCAGAGTCTCTGCTTCTTCAATCTCCTCATCGAGCCATATACCCACTGGACCTTGGGTTGGCTTCAGCATTTGATTGTGGAGGGCATCTAAATAAAAGATTTGAAAGATATTTGATGTCCCTCAGAGACGAACGAGGTTCCTTGTTCGTGACTTATGAGCAGTTAGGAATGAAGACGGAGTAGACCTAGGCCCGGCGACTTCTTGCCGGTTGGACTTGCCGGCCATACTCTGGTAGGTTCCATCCCTAACACCTAGTAGCAACACACATAATAATAAACATTGAAATTTACAAAGTGTTTGTGTTGTGTATTATGCTTTTTCGAAAATTTTTTTTTTTTTTTTAATTTTGCAAGTTTGGAGTCAACGTGCTTCGGTGCAGCCTGGTGAGACCTTCGTATCAGTTCAGGGATTGCGACCTGAAGTCCGAATTAAAGCCACGCGTTTTTGACATGTCAACGCTCTTCGGCTGATATGGTCAATCACCCGCTCATCACGGAAGGACACAGATCCTCACAAGCCCCTCCTTGAATTTAACTAGCCTTGAAAAGGCGTGTAAACCCCGTGTGTTATTATGAATGATGTGACACAAAGAGACAGGTTAAACACAGTTAAACTTAGTCCTACCTTACTGCTTGCAGTCGCTTGTCGTGATCAGCGGCTGAGGCGCCTCGTCCGGGCACTCCTATTTCACTCAAACTAAACTTGATTCTTTTCTCACTATAAATATTTTCCTAAAATTTATTCACTTCCGATCACAAGAAAATTTAAAATATTAGTTATTCAAACACTATAGCTGTGAAGTATTTCATCAGCTATCGACGCTTAGGGAGGAATATTTATTTTATTATTTTATTTTTGAAAAATTTCAAAGATTTTCAAAGTTGCCCGATTTTATCTGGTTAGAAGCTAATTGCCTAAAACGGACATGGTGTCAACGAATCTAGCAAGATAATTGATAAATTCTAACATTTTGAAGTTTTGCCGCCAAAAACTTAAGTTACTTATAAAAGTTTATTTATAGTTAGATCTTTTTCAAAGGCTATTATTTTTCAACCGCCCGGATGCGGTGGTACCGAATTCACCGGAAAATTTGATTATTTTTGAACATTTTAATTTTCGATGAAAATTCGACTATCAGTTAAACTCCGGAATAAATTTCAAAAATTTTCAAAGTTATCCGATTTTTATCTGGTTAGAAACGAATTACTTGATAGGTCACGGCGTTAACAAATCTAGTTAGATAATTGAATAATTTAAACTTTAAAAAATTTCAAAGCCTATTATGTCTCAACCGTTTTATTACGTTGTCAACGAATCTACTATAAAAAATAATTATTTTAATTATTTCCGAAATTCCCGACTTGTGATTTTTTCAAAAAATATTTATCGAATTATTTCAAAGTTATTAGATTTGCGACCGAGGAGATGTATGTAACGTGGCCGACCGAGGCTTAATGATTCTAAACGCAATATTTAATTTTGAAAGAATTTACTTCTTAGCGAGCACCCGCCTTTAACACTGACTCTACTCGACGATGGCTTTGTAAACACTGAATTTAGCTATGGGTCGCTCAACGCTAGAAATCGCCAAGATATTTCAGGCGGAGCCTTGCACGTACTTGCGGAGCTAGCCTTGACACGAGTCAACAACAGCTAGATAATTTCAACTGAATAAATTAGCCCCCGACGTACCGTCTTTTCTGCGCTCTCAAAATTCGGCTCGCGCCTCGCCGCAATTTGCTCGCGCTGCGCCGTGACTGGTACTTTTTGGCGACACGTGTCAGTCAACATCTATAAAAACTCGAGTTTTTTGCGGAGCGCATTTTTCGATTTTCGTCTAATCTATGTAAATTATAGCTCAAACGAAGCGCCCCATCGAGCTGATCTCGAATCTGCAATAAAATTCATTATTGGACCAGAGACTAAAAAGATAGAACGGTTTCAGTTTTCAAAAAATTTTATTGTTTTAAAATGTTCAAAACAACATTTCTGAAAGATAATTGTATGACAATTTTGTCGTGACATTAATATATCAAAAGTTATAAGCAATCATAAGTCCAAGTTTTGTCATGCAACTTTGGCCGTCAGCATCTTTGCAGCGGTGCGTCCGGCGTAATTTCTAATAGGATTTTTGAATCCGTCCTTAAGGCTTTGATGAGCGTCGATATCCCCCATGTCACTTCCAGCAAGATATTTGTAGTTATTCATCTTTTGAGGTTTATTTCAGCCATTTTTATAGCTCTTCCTTTGTTAGAAAACTCAATAGTTTCAAAGGGTCACGTGTGCGGTGTCCGAATTTCGGACCATTCGCTAGTCCATTAGCATAGCTAGCTAATGAGTATTTTTTCAGAGTTTTAGCTCTTAAAACTGATTTTATATGAGTTTTTAAAAAACTCACTTTATTTTCAAATCGCCCTGCCAGTGACCACCTACAGTTTGGCAAAAAACTCAATAGTTCAAAAATGGGTCGATGAAAGTTTTCAAATTTTAGCACAAAGATGCTCTAATAGTTTCTGCGTGCAATGATTATTTTTCCAGGATTTTGACTCTGCAAACCTGATTTATCAGAGTTTTTAAAGAAATCCAAATACGGCTTATTGACATAAAAATTTGGTGTCGTCTGCGCGGTCTGTCGCCCTTTATGGCCAAAAATTTGAATTGTAACGGTTTTTTCTCGGGCGTTCCATTTGCGTATCTCCCTTCCACAGTCGCCTTTCTCCGTAGCGCGGCCGAATTCTGCGGGATTGGATTGAATGTTGATTGTTCTCATCGTAATTTAGAGGCGATTTTATTTCGCTGATATTTTCGTACTGTTTTGACATTTAATTGCCAAATTTCTTTAAGCTGCTGATTTCATAGAATAAAAGAAGGGGGGTTTGGCTGGGGGTGCCTTACTTCGCTTGCATTTTCATACTGCGCGAACATTCGTGATCAAAATCCAAATTCAGTTTATTGACATAAATTTTTTGCGGCCGACGTCGCGCCTTCCGCGCGGTCTGTCGCCCTTTATGGCCAAAAATTTGAATTGTAACGGTTTTTTCACCGGCGTTCCATTCGCCTTTCTCCGTTGCGCTGTCGACTTTAGCGGGAAATTAGATTGAGTATTGATCGCCCCCATAGCAATTCAGAGGTGAATTTATTTCGCAGGCACTTTCATATTGCGCTGTCATTCAATGCTTTTAGCTGCTGATTTCATAGAATAAAGAAGGGGGGTTTGGCTGGGGGTGCCTTATTTCGCTTGCATTTTCATACTGCGCGAACATTCCCCCCCCCGTACTTAGACTGCATCTACAGTACTCTCTCGTGTCTGCACTTCGAGCGGTATGACTTTGTTGACTGGTCGTTTCATTGTGCCTGCTCTTGTTCTGATTTCTACTACTCGCACTTGATCGTCTTTGCCGGGGTATGTATTGATTATGATGCCCCTTGGCCACGCGTTGCGCGGTAGGTTATTGTCTGCTATCAGCACTAGATCACCCTTCTTCAACTGCAATCCCTCCTTGTGCCATTTGGTCGTTTGGTTCAGTGTGGGTAGATATTCCTTTACCCATCGGTTCCAAAACATGTCCGCTAAAGCTTGAGAAATTCTCCATTGCTTCTTAGAGTCAAAATCCTCGCTGTTATGCTCTCCCATTACCATGTGCCCTGATGACGCTCCAATCAGGAAATGATTTGGCGTCAAGCTTTCATCATCTTCGTGATTCAATGACACTTGTGTCAGTGGTCGGCTGTTCACCATATGTTCGACTTCAGTGAAGAGTGTTGCCAGGGCTTCTTCTTTAGGAGCCCTTTCTTTTAAGGTGCTACTTAGTGCAACCTTCACGGAGCGCACCAATCTCTCCCATGAGCCCCCCATATGGGGTGAGGCTGGTGGTATAAAGTGCCAGGTTATACCACGCATGGAAAGGTCCTCTTGCATTCGTGTATGGTCGATTTCCTCTAGGGCTTTCCTGATCTCGTTGTCAGCTCCCCTCAGGTTAGTACCGTTGTCAGAATACATGTGCCTTGGTGTGCCCCTTCTGGCTGCCATCCGGCGGATGGCCATTATGGCTGAGTCTGTAGACAAAGACGCTGCCAATTCCAGATGAATTGCTCGCGTGCTTAAGCACGTGAATAGTACCCCATATCTCTTCTCATGACGCCTCCCGATGGTTACCTCATAGGGTCCGAAGTAGTCACATCCGCAGTTCGTAAATGGTCGGATGTGGTGTGCCATTCTCACCTGCGGCAGCTTTCCCATCATTTGAGCAGGCGCCTCATTTTTTCGCACCTTGCATTGTTGGCAGCTTCGCACGATCTGACGAATTGCGGATCTGGCGTTTAAAATCCAGAACCTTTGCCTTAGTTCGTTGAGCACTCTCTCGTGCCCGTGGTGCAGGGACTTCTCGTGCGCGTGTTTGATTATCAGACGCGTATATTGATCTTTGGGATCCATAATTGCCGGCTTTCTCGTTTCAATAGGGATGTTCTCTGCCAAGCTTGTGCGGCCTTCCATCCTTAAAACTCCGTCCTCATCGATATACGGCATGAGTAGTTTCAGACGGCTGCTAGGGTGTATGGCTCGCCCTTCCGCTAGGGCTTTCAATTCGGCTGGGAAGTGATTCCGTTGGCTGGATTTTATCCACAATGTTTCAGCTTCGTCCACATCATTAATATTCAGTGGTCCGTCCACTGGTTGCTTCCTGCAGCGTTTGATAAATCTTAGGCACCAAGCCGTTGCTCTCACCAGGCGTATCCAGGATGAGAATCTACTGATGTTTGGTAGGCTGTCAGTATGTTCATGAGCCTTTACTTCGGTATCTGGTTCACACAGATTGGACAGGTTCGTCGGAAAGCTTTTTGATAGCGACCTCCTTGCCTGTCCCTGTGTTTCCCCTTCAACCTCAACGTTTGTCATCAGTACTATTTCTCTTCTGATTTCCTCCTCAGTCGTTATCGGCTTGGAGGGCTTTGCTATTGGCCATTGACTCTCGGGCAGCCGCAAGAATTCTGGCCCGGCGAACCATCGTGAGTTAGGTTTTAGGTCAATGGGTGCGTTATCACGCGTTGCTTCGTCTGCAATATTTTCTTTCGTCGGTACCCAACGCCAGTCGTCGGGAGTCGTCACTTCATCTATTTCGCCGAGGCGGTGTGCAACGAACGTTTTATAGTTTCTGGGATCTGAATGTATCCACTGAAGTATGGTCTTGGAGTCACTCCATATTACTAATCTCTCGATCTTGAATTCATGTGCTTCTTTGATAGCGGTCGCTAGCCGGCTGGCCAAATGTGCTCCTTGTAACTCGAGTCTCGGGATGCTCATGGGTTTTAATGGGGCAACCCGAGTTTTACTCGTTACAAAACTGACCTTCACTCCTGCATCAGTCTCCTGTCGGAAGTAGGCCACTGCCGCATAGGCTTGTTCGCTTGCGTCGCAGAAGATGTGGAGTTGCACTGCTTTATTAGCCTGGAGTTGGTACCATCTCGGGATTTTGATGCCCGAGATCGTCTTCAGCTCCTGCATCCATCTCGTCCATTTTGTGTTTGCTGCGTCGCTTAGTTTTTCGTCCCATGACGTGCCCGTACGCCATACATCCTGCATTAGGATCTTCGCTTTTATCGTGAATGGGGACAGCAGTCCCAGCGGGTCGAATACTGACATTGTGATACTTAGCATCTGTCTTTTCGTTGGTCTGACAGCTCCGGTCAGCACCATTGGAGGCACTCTGCTAAACTTCAAGTCAAATGACAGCTCGTCTTCTAGGTGATTCCACTGCAACCCGAGCACCCGTTCGCTCGGCAATGTTGCCCCCTTTTCCGATGTGATGTTCAGCTTTACGCTCGACTTGGAGTGTTTCTCCACGGGCAATATTTCCAATACCTCGCTATTACTGCACGCCCAGTTACACAAGTCAAAACCTCCCTCACTGTGTGCGCCTGATACTTGAGTTATCAATTCTTTTGCAGTCGCGACGTCGTCGACGCTATCTAAATAGTCGTTCATATAGTGTTTAAAGAGTATCGGTTTGACGGCTCGAGGATACTTGTTGGCCAATTCCTTGGCATTGATGTTCTTGGTATATTGGGCTGAGCAAGGAGATGATTTTGCTCCGAAGATCATTGATTGAATTTTCAATGTTCGTGGTTCGGCATCCAGATTATAAATTTGGTTCATCATTCCCTCATGACTTGTCCGATCGCTGCTTGCACTGCATCAGTATCTCCGACCTGAGTTGTACAATGGAGGTAGTTCCCCGCGTCTGAAGACCGACATCTACACGCTTATCATTTGGCGCTACGTGGGTCTCCTTTGCACAGTGTTTCACTTCACTGTACCTTTACTTTACCTTCACTATACCTCCAGGTACTTTACCTTCACTTTACCTTCACTATACCTCAAGGTACATTACCTTCACTTTTACCTCAAAGGATTACTCCATTGTACTTCAGGCCGAACGGTACCTGATTTGGTTTAATTGTACCGTCGTTGCTAGTGCCTTTATCAGCTACGGGTTGTAAGTCCGTTTCGGAAGTCATGTTCAGGTTGTTCTCGAGTGTGTTCGAGAATCGCGCCGTCGCTGCTCGTTGAGTTGGACATTAGGTCAGCTTTATGCACATTTATGGGTTGTATGGAGTCTTTTCTGCGTTGTTGACAGCACCATCCAGGTCATCATTCACATGATGTTCGTAAGGTATTGGTTTGCCATAGACGTCCTTCGGGGGCATCGAAACCAGTGGCAATCTGCTGTGTATCACCTAGCCAAGTTGTGATAGCGTCGCCACGGGTGCGTTCCTCTCTGCTCTACGAATCTCCAGTGGAATTATCAAGTTTCATTTATCTTGTCCGATGAGTAGCTGAGGTCGGCATTATGTTTCGAACGGGTAGATCGGCCAAGTGTGGCCATCTTCGTTTCTGCCCCTGGCAGCTTCAGATTGTTGATGGTTCTGGCTCGCTTTACTGTGGTGTAAGTGTCCTTCCCTCTTCCTCGCACGGAGAAGTTAACCATCTCAGAGTTGGTTTCAGTGGTACGCATTTCTCCTGCTCCGTTGAGCTTCAGGGCTACTCGCCTTCCTTCTGCTCCGATCGATTCGGCTATATCTCTGTTCAACAATGTTACCGTTGAGCCCTCGTCGAATAGTGCCAGTATGTTGGCCGTGCCCTTCGTACCTTTTAACTGTTATGTCGTCGACTCTGAGAAGGCTCTTCTCTTGTTTCGTAGTCTAGCGCTGGCATACACTTTAGTAGTTTCCGCCCTTCGCAGTCGAAGGTTGGAAACCTTTAGATTTCGTAGCTCTCAGCCTTGCGTGCTTCGGCCTAAGCTTGTTCTTGGGTTGCTGTTGCTGCCTCTGTGGGTGGAGTGGTTTATTGTGCATGGCGTGGCACTTTGATACTCCAGCTGGCCCTTGTTTGCACTGCCGGGCTGTGTGCCCCTGACGCAAACAGTTGTAGCAAGCCCCTGTTCTGTACGCCCAACGGCGTTTGTCGGCCACCGTGCCTTTTAGCAATTTTCGACATTTGGCTGTCGGGTGTCCCTTTTTCAGGCAGTAATCACACTCGTACGAGTTGATGACCGCGTTCAGGGGAAATCTACGCCTTCGAGGCGTATTGGGTTTTCGGGGAAAAATCATATTTTTCACTGTCGCTGATTCATGGTTGTTGATCACTTCCAATATCACATTTTTCCACCATGCCTTCGGCGAATCGACAGGGTGTGGTCCACTGCGGTGTACGCTTTTGTGAACTTTTCGGCTCCTTTTCCCTTTGGAGTCCTCGTCGGACCAGCCCTTCAGCTTGCGCTTCTGGCGGCTGTTTGAGGTGTCGGGTTCAACTGTGATCGGCGATTTCTTGATCTGTTGATTAGTTTCTGGTGCAACTTTTGAAACTTCGACCACCTCTGGTCCTGTTGTGTCACTCTCATTGATGACAGCTTCTAGTTCTCTTATTAGGCGGTAGAACTCACTGTCATGTGGTTCACCGACTTCGACTGACGAGTGTTCAGTCGGTGTGCGTTCACGCACCTTCAGCACCGTGGTTGTTTCACCTGCTGAAGCAATTTGGAATTTCAGCGCATCGCGCACATCTTCCAAAATTGTTTGTTCGGCGGTTGTTCGCCCGTCTCTGGTGCAAACGTCAGCTTTCTTGGTTGAGCCCTCATTGAAAACAGCTGATGCTACATTCAATCTGGCCTCACTGGCCGGCTCCAATGGGTGACATGGTAATGGGGTCTTCTTTTGTCTTGCGGGGGTCTTCGACATAACCTTCTCGGCTATTGCTCGCCTTACTTGTTTCATTTGAGCTTGCAATGCTCTGCGACACACTTCGTGGTCGTCTTCAATAGACTCGGTCTCACAGACCTGATAGTCTTGGTTGTCACTCATTTCGCGCTCCTAGCCTTTCAACCACCAATTAACCGGGTCTTCGGAGTAGCTCGTTGGCGTAGATCCGGCTCGAAGGACCAATGTTCGCTGCCGTCGTCGCGGCTCTGCGACTGGGTGTCACACGTGGTGACCGAAAGGAGGCCGGTGTCACTGAAATTGCCAATATCGTAATTATTCGGATACCGCGGTGTTGACCTTACCGACCTCCCCATAACAAAATGTACTGTACCGTACCATAGTTTCCTACCCGTCAATTGTTCCTTAATGAAAGTGCATCATCGGAGAGTTTTACAAAGATGCACATCAATGTACCCGCGATTTTTCAATGAGTAACAGTCAGTCATTGGGTTCATGCTATTTAGTTATGGAATAACCAGCTAGTATCACGGCAACTGTCATAGGGGTGATAGGCGTTCAAATTTTTATTAAATTTCCAGTCCATCCCACAAACTCTCCTGTACGTGTCCTCACTTAGTGACTGCATGCCAACGTGTGAGGGGTTATTGGCCCTGTCCCACACATTTAGGTCTGCCCCTTTGCATCAAGGCAAACTACCGAGATTTAACTCAGTCACAGCTAATGCTTATATCGATTTACAATCGTTAAGCGGAAAAGCGTAATTTCATCAATCAAGAATTCAACATGATTGGATGCTCTCTCTCCAGTTAATTTTCAAACAAAACGCACAACTTTTCGTTTGCGTGGCGAGCCGGTTTGGGATACTACCGTGGTGCGGCTGCCCTCCCCGGCTCTACTTATTTATCTTTTGCTTCTACTTTGCAAGTTGGCATGAGATACACTTGTGAGCATTGTACGACCGTCCTCCCACTTGGGATTCCGATCCGGCATTAAATACGTCACCTTGCAGGGATGACGGCGGCCTTCCATTCTCATGGGCGACCTCATATGGCGAGTATACTTTCACCAGAGTCGGCTCGTTGGTTCACTAACTATTGCCCCCCCGAGAAGGGACGATAATTAATGAGTTGGTCAATCTGCCTTCTCTTGCGTGGTCGGATACTAAAGGGGTATGGCCCACTGACCTGGTTGATGTTTTGTGTGGACCACCCCCACTTAGCTTTACAAATCGATTGTTCCACTCATTCCGTTACATCTTTACCCATAACGGAGACCTGGAGAGAAGGGGTCGGACCGGGAGCTTCAATAAGGCCTCAGCTTTGAAAAGTATTCAGGGACCTTAGTACCCATTGATAGACCGCTGAAACTGCAGTTGGCCAGGGTCATTCTGGACTCGGTCGGAGCTTTACACAGTCGGCCGCCCTGACACTGATCACTTCCGTGTTACACGGGCTTTGGGCGTAAGGCGGGCCCGAAGCACCCGCCTCCCAACCCAGGCGCCTGTCGTTGCACAACGACCTACCGGGCGGAAAGCGAGAAATCTTGTTTCATGTTTCCGGAATCCCGGCCTTCCCGGTCAAAACGGGGGAGGCAATCATTGCCCCGGCCGAACGTCGAGGAGGACCCGCAGTATCCCGCCTTCCGAACGCACGGCCGACAAGGTGAGTGGCGCAACTCTGCTAGGCTGACCCAATCGGTTTCTTATCCCGTGGTCATCGCCCGCCTTCCGGATTTAACGGGATAGGGCTATCTTGCCCGCTGGGTTCCAAGTGGAGTCCGAAGAGCCCCACATGGTCGTTCCCAGCCTGTAATTACAACTCATGACCCACATGGGCGGACTGAAGGTATCATGTACCAGCGCCCGGTACCCCGACACATGTCGGGCTTCATGGTTCTGTAAGGCGAAGAGATAGACACCACGTGCCCAGCAATCTGCCCGCTGGATTCCGAGTGGGGTCCGAGGAGCCCCACATGGTCACTCGCAGCTAGTAATTACAATTCATGACCCACATGGGCGGACTGAAGGTATCATGTACCAGCGCCCGGTACCCCGACACATGTCGGGCTTCATGATTCTGTCGGACGGAGAGAAGGACACCACGTGCCCACATCCGTTGCCGACCAAAGAGTACAAGGAGCGATATATAGCTCGGGTAAGTTCTGACAGCTACCGTATACTTGTCCCAGATTCAATTCAAATTCAGATTTTACTTGTAACGCGCCGTTCTATCTTGTCTCATTAGTCCAGTCAGTTTAGTTTAATTCAACACAATTTTTTGGCACCGCCCGTTAGGTAGTCAAGGTCGCTTGTAATCACGAATCTGTCGAACGGGTCACAGTCCACTAGTGTTATTTCTCCAACTCCCAGATCGTGGTCGTAAATCACATCTGGTTGGGGTTCAAGCTTTATTCTATGGCATTGCTATAAGGCAGGACCAGTCCGTAGATGCATGAAATTATTAACTTAAGTGAAACATAAAAGAACATTATTAATTATATTCAGGGATGGGAGATTAGTAATCGAAAGTCAGAGTCTCTGCTTCTTCAATCTCCTCATCGAGCCATATACCCACTGGACCTTGGGTTGGCTTCAGCATTTGATTGTGGAGGGCATCTAAATAAAAGATTTGAAAGATATTTGATGTCCCTCAGAGACGAACGAGGTTCCTTGTTCGTGACTTATGAGCAGTTAGGAATGAAGACGGAGTAGACCTAGGCCCGGCGACTTCTTGCCGGTTGGACTTGCCGGCCATACTCTGGTAGGTTCCATCCCTAACACCTAGTAGCAACACACATAATAATAAACATTGAAATTTACAAAGTGTTTGTGTTGTGTATTATGCTTTTTCGAAAATTTTTTTTTTTTTTTTAATTTTGCAAGTTTGGAGTCAACGTGCTTCGGTGCAGCCTGGTGAGACCTTCGTATCAGTTCAGGGATTGCGACCTGAAGTCCGAATTAAAGCCACGCTTTTTTGACATGTCAACGCTCTTCGGCTGATATGGTCAATCACCCGCTCATCACGGAAGGACACAGATCCTCACAAGCCCCTCCTTGAATTTAACTAGCCTTGAAAAGGCGTGTAAACCCCGTGTGTTATTATGAATGATGTGACACAAAGAGACAGGTTAAACACAGTTAAACTTAGTCCTACCTTACTGCTTGCAGTCGCTTGTCGTGATCAGCGGCTGAGGCGCCTCGTCCGGGCACTCCTATTTCACTCAAACTAAACTTGATTCTTTTCTCACTATAAATATTTTCCTAAAATTTATTCACTTCCGATCACAAGAAAATTTAAAATATTAGTTATTCAAACACTATAGCTGTGAAGTATTTCATCAGCTATCGACGCTTAGGGAGGAATATTTATTTTATTATTTTATTTTTGAAAAATTTCAAAGATTTTCAAAGTTGCCCGATTTTATCTGGTTAGAAGCTAATTGCCTAAAACGGACATGGTGTCAACGAATCTAGCAAGATAATTGATAAATTCTAACATTTTGAAGTTTTGCCGCCAAAAACTTAAGTTACTTATAAAAGTTTATTTATAGTTAGATCTTTTTCAAAGGCTATTATTTTTCAACCGCCCGGATGCGGTGGTACCGAATTCACCGGAAAATTTGATTATTTTTGAACATTTTAATTTTCGATGAAAATTCGACTATCAGTTAAACTCCGGAATAAATTTCAAAAATTTTCAAAGTTATCCGATTTTTATCTGGTTAGAAACGAATTACTTGATAGGTCACGGCGTTAACAAATCTAGTTAGATAATTGAATAATTTAAACTTTAAAAAATTTCAAAGCCTATTATGTCTCAACCGTTTTATTACGTTGTCAACGAATCTACTATAAAAAATAATTATTTTAATTATTTCCGAAATTCCCGACTTGTGATTTTTTCAAAAAATATTTATCGAATTATTTCAAAGTTATTAGATTTGCGACCGAGGAGATGTATGTAACGTGGCCGACCGAGGCTTAATGATTCTAAACGCAATATTTAATTTTGAAAGAATTTACTTCTTAGCGAGCACCCGCCTTTAACACTGACTCTACTCGACGATGGCTTTGTAAACACTGAATTTAGCTATGGGTCGCTCAACGCTAGAAATCGCCAAGATATTTCAGGCGGAGCCTTGCACGTACTTGCGGAGCTAGCCTTGACACGAGTCAACAACAGCTAGATAATTTCAACTGAATAAATTAGCCCCCGACGTACCGTCTTTTCTGCGCTCTCAAAATTCGGCTCGCGCCTCGCCGCAATTTGCTCGCGCTGCGCCGTGACTGGTACTTTTTGGCGACACGTGTCAGTCAACATCTATAAAAACTCGAGTTTTTTGCGGAGCGCATTTTTCGATTTTCGTCTAATCTATGTAAATTATAGCTCAAACGAAGCGCCCCATCGAGCTGATCTCGAATCTGCAATAAAATTCATTATTGGACCAGAGACTAAAAAGATAGAACGGTTTCAGTTTTCAAAAAATTTTATTGTTTTAAAATGTTCAAAACAACATTTCTGAAAGATAATTGTATGACAATTTTGTCGTGACATTAATATATCAAAAGTTATAAGCAATCATAAGTCCAAGTTTTGTCATGCAACTTTGGCCGTCAGCATCTTTGCAGCGGTGCGTCCGGCGTAATTTCTAATAGGATTTTTGAATCCGTCCTTAAGGCTTTGATGAGCGTCGATATCCCCCATGTCACTTCCAGCAAGATATTTGTAGTTATTCATCTTTTGAGGTTTATTTCAGCCATTTTTATAGCTCTTCCTTTGTTAGAAAACTCAATAGTTTCAAAGGGTCACGTGTGCGGTGTCCGAATTTCGGACCATTCGCTAGTCCATTAGCATAGCTAGCTAATGAGTATTTTTTCAGAGTTTTAGCTCTTAAAACTGATTTTATATGAGTTTTTAAAAAACTCACTTTATTTTCAAATCGCCCTGCCAGTGACCACCTACAGTTTGGCAAAAAACTCAATAGTTCAAAAATGGGTCGATGAAAGTTTTCAAATTTTAGCACAAAGATGCTCTAATAGTTTCTGCGTGCAATGATTATTTTTCCAGGATTTTGACTCTGCAAACCTGATTTATCAGAGTTTTTAAAGAAATCCAAATACGGCTTATTGACATAAAAATTTGGTGTCGTCTGCGCGGTCTGTCGCCCTTTATGGCCAAAAATTTGAATTGTAACGGTTTTTTCTCGGGCGTTCCATTTGCGTATCTCCCTTCCACAGTCGCCTTTCTCCGTAGCGCGGCCGAATTCTGCGGGATTGGATTGAATGTTGATTGTTCTCATCGTAATTTAGAGGCGATTTTATTTCGCTGATATTTTCGTACTGTTTTGACATTTAATTGCCAAATTTCTTTAAGCTGCTGATTTCATAGAATAAAAGAAGGGGGGTTTGGCTGGGGGTGCCTTACTTCGCTTGCATTTTCATACTGCGCGAACATTCGTGATCAAAATCCAAATTCAGTTTATTGACATAAATTTTTTGCGGCCGACGTCGCGCCTTCCGCGCGGTCTGTCGCCCTTTATGGCCAAAAATTTGAATTGTAACGGTTTTTTCACCGGCGTTCCATTCGCCTTTCTCCGTTGCGCTGTCGACTTTAGCGGGAAATTAGATTGAGTATTGATCGCCCCCATAGCAATTCAGAGGTGAATTTATTTCGCAGGCACTTTCATATTGCGCTGTCATTCAATGCTTTTAGCTGCTGATTTCATAGAATAAAGAAGGGGGGTTTGGCTGGGGGTGCCTTATTTCGCTTGCATTTTCATACTGCGCGAACAAGGAGATTATTCTTCTCTCGCTGGTACCGCGCATATCGAACGCATCACTAGTCATTTATACGAATATTATTATTTGATTTATTATACCTTATACCATGTCAGCATTGTATAGTAAAATTGAAATATAAATGTATTAATTGCAATTTAGTTTTTATAATAACAATAGAAATCTGTTATTAGGTTTAGAAATATTATTTAATGTAAGCTTAAAATAAATGTAACGTCTCATTCGTTTGTTAGAACGTTGATTTCTTTCAATAAAGAATACTGTAATTTTATACTACAAACAATCAATGTAGGTAAAATCCTATATTTTACTATATGGTTCTTCTGCATTGTAGTTTTTGAAAACTCCCAAATAAGAGAAAATGCACGATTTATTAATTAGATTTCATCATATCAGCGTATGCAGCAATACACAAAAAGAAACTAAACTTTCGAGATTTTTTTCAATTTGAACAGCGCATCATGGCAACGGCATGTTTTCCTTTGTAAACGCGTTGCAAAATGTTACGCTCAGTAACGATCCACAGTTTTCTTTGTAGGTACCGAATTTGCTTTGTGCTGAAACAAAAAAAGTATGATCCAAACGCCCGCGCTGTGAGCGCCTCTCTCGCGTAATTCACATAGTGTCTGTTGAAACGCGGGCATAAATGTAATTAGGAAATGCCTGCTTTTTATCAAAGGGCTCACCGGATGTGCCTTCTAGCCGACATGTGATACACAAACGATTCGCGAAACATAATTATGTATTAATTTTGCTGAATCTATTTAATGGAAACATTAAATTAAAATAAGTAAACATTATTAAATTAATCATAGGGCCTAGAAGAGCTAAAAGGCTTTAGCTTATTAATGTGAATAAGGTACTTTATCTACTGAAAAACCGCATTAAATGCTTATAATACATAGCTTAAATCAAAATAAATACATAATAATCTAAATAAATAAAACAAAATCGGATTAGTTACATCATTTATAACTTTGATTTTTGTACATTTATTGAACTTAATTCATTTTGAATATTCTTAATAAAAAACTGAATTTAATTCACCTGATAAGTTAACACGTCATTTATTGATTATGAGGCGGTACGAAGCTCGTTGGGTCAGCTTGTAAATCAATAGAATTATTATGTATAAAGAAACCGCATGAATTGCTTATATACTGAATGACTCATATCGGCCAAATTTGCTTATCACAATGAGATTCTTTAATAAATTTGTTAGAAAAAAAAAAATATATAATTATTACTTGCAATCAATGATATTTAATTTAAATAATATAAATGATGTACCTTATTAATTATTGACACCGAATAAGTTTCCTCACTAAATCACCTTTAGAGATATATCTCGAAAATTATTAATCAATACGATATTTCTAGGAACAGACTGAAATATGACAAATTCAACGAGGATTGTCATGGTGGTAAGTAAATTCGGTCGATATGAATGACCCAGTATGTAGTACAGCCCCAAATCGTCACGCAACTTTTACAGTAAGGTTAAATAAAACCTTTCGTGATTCACACTCTCTACAGTACTCTGTAATACGACTATAGAAACTAGATACAATTTAACGATTTACCGCCCTACCTAAACAAGCACCTTTTAGAGTAGAGTTTAAATTCCTACATAATAGGGATTAAAACGCGCTCGCCGATACGAAAAGGAATGAAATCACCAACTGGACCACATTTATACGGTAAAAAATCCCCAGCATGCATCCAAACGAAACGCGATCGGAGGATCCGCCTCATTATAACGCTTAAAGGTGACACAATTTGTCGGAACGAACAAAACCGATAAATTGGAATATACAACTTGATTATTATTATAACCCAATCTTTTCGGTTAGTTGGGCCGGCAATCCAACCGTCAGATAAATTGTAACGACTAATTTTTTTCAACGTTTTAGAAGAATAGAAAGATTTCCTCTGCAAATTCGTGCGCTCGAATGTGACAATCGGTTATGTTTGTATTATCCAATTTGTTGAACACAATAAATCATCGCCGACTCGACAGATTGTCGTCTGTAAAATGCTTAGAACAATAAGGTAGCAAGAAACAAAATGTATTATTGTAACAATTTTGACAAGTCGGGAAGTATCCCAAAGGTCTAAGTCATACTATAATTCCCCGATACATTTATTTGCTGTTAGTTTTTTATTATAATTTTAGAATAGCAAATACCACAATTATACTTGAATTAGTTTCGCTTAAACAACCTATGATTTTAAATAATACATGTTATAATAGAATTTTTACGAATTACGATTTATAAACACGACCATTTTAGCAATGTTTCCGTTTTATTTAGTAAAATTTTCGTATAATATCGTTACTGACTCATAAATTTACTTATATAGGAAAAACACTTTTCTTCGAAATATGGGTGATCTGCACCAAAATATTATCAATGCTTGAATAAGCTAATCAGTCATGCGTAAAAATCATATTACACAATAATGTGATTCGTATGATATGAGAAGTAATGCTGCTTTTCAAATATTTTTCAGGGGTGCAAATTTAATTCTATTTTTACACCGTTACAACAAAGAGTGTGTCCATATCATCAATTTAATATCAAATATTTCTATTTATAATCAAAAATAAGGCTTTACAAAATATTATTTTCGATTATTTTGTATTTAGAAATCTACTACTATATTTAAATCATTTATTTGGTCGTTATGATAATGTACGAAAGTTTTTGTAGCAAAGTTTTATTAATTTCGTTTAAAATGAAAAGAGTTTTTCTTCCGTTTGATCCGATTTTACATCTTCTAGAAGTTTTTCATAATGATAACTATTTTTTGGCAAACTTTACGGCCATAAAAATAAATACAATGTTTGTCTTATGTTCCAAATAAAGTACACTCAATGTTAGTATGTTATTAAATAACTTCTTAAATAGATAGATATTACTTAAATGAAGTAATGAGTTCTTGTACTTAGAGTACAAGAAAATCATAATTTCAAAGTAATACGATTGGTAAATACGAGTGGTAAATATATGGGGGATTTGAAGACTGATTCAATTAAATCAAAGAAAACCTTTACTCAGAGGTGGGACTAGTTTTTGCAGTCTTAAACCGCTCCTGACCCATCGCGTCCAAACCCTAGGAGCTGAAAGTCCTCAGTCGTTCATTAGATTGATGAGAGATTCGATCTTTTCTTGTCTCGACTTATCTGAAGAATCTCTACATTGCCTGAAAGCGGCTGTAGTGGTTTTGATTAGGCGTCCAGGATTTACTACAAGGTGATGTATTTATTTATTTATCGTTTATTCGGAAAACTAACAGTATAATATATGAAAAAAGAATGGTACATACAGTGTTTGTAAAATTAACTGATGACAGGTTTTCGCAAAAGTACAGAGATACGCACTATCACTCTAAATACAGAAATATATATATCTGGATATATTCATCTTTTAGTTGAAAATGCGATTTTCGAATTATGAAGGTTGCATTTTAAACGTCATCTTTCATATATTTTCTGAATTCGCCGAATGGCGAAAGCTAAGAAATAAAAATTATCAAATCTATATAAAGAAATATATATGAATATATATATATTTTGTTTTTTTTCAACATATATTATTTTGAAATAATGGTATGTTTTAAAAATAGTCAGAGGCCAAAGAATGCAGGATAAACTTAAAGTCAGCAGTATTTAGCAGACTTTAGTTCAACAAATTTTTATATAGCTAACAAAAACAATCCATATAAAATATAAATACTCTATTGAACGTACTGTTGTATTCCTGATCTATCCAATTGGCCTACATTACAATATTTGAGCGCGGGAACCTACCCGCCGTTCATGTCGTCAATATATTTGTAAGTACGGCGCCCCGTGGAGTTAATCGGTTTTTGAATCGCGATGTCGCGACGCCGCGCGGTTCTGATATTTTATTAGGTAACCACACTGTTTTTAGGACTCTTTTGCCATTTTAGACTAGTTTTTTTTGCTCTGAACATAAAGTTGAACAAAAATTGTTCAATTTTATGTTCAGAGTCACCCCTTAAAAGGATACTGCTGACTTTAAGTTCACCCTGTATGTTGACCGATGGACTGCATGTTTGGTTTTGCTAGAAGTTTCCAGCTAGCAATAAAACCTCCATTAGTAGAGTTTGAAACAGTTTTCAATCTGACGCGTTCCTAGCAATAATTTTCTCGTTTATCTTCCCCTTTTTCATCACTGAATTAAATATTTTTAAACTAAAGTATAAACGTTAAATTAAATTGAAATAGGTATAATTCCGATCACTTTCCCGAGGGACGCAACCGCCTCAAAAATTTCATTGGCCGTAATACCAGCGTAATAACAATATTATTGAATAACAAGCCGGGTTATATAGTATGGGTTGGGCATCGTTGTCCCTGATTTGATAGGCCCTTTGCTTAAATGCTTTTTTCCGGATAACGGTCCTCAATCCGAACTGGTCTAACGTTCGTTACTTTTATATGTTCAGGACGGATTCAGATCGCACAGATTAAAATCAAATTCAAATTCAATGTCGCTTTCGCGACCTTTATTTCATATCATATCAGTGATAATTTTATCCTTATTTTTATTAGAGTCTTGCAAATCCTGACACTTCAGATGCAATATGTTAATCGCAGCCTTGTTTTCATCGATGGCTTTCAGGATATCTTCATAATTGCCTTCCAGGAACTCCGTGAATTTCGCAATGTCATTGATTTGCGATCTTATTTCATCGAGAGTAGATAGTTTTTTATTTATCTGTACTATCATTCCGTGGATATCTCTCATAGAAACATCATCGGTGAACGTCTATTTATTTATTTAATTATTTATTTATTTATTTAATTAAACTACCAAAAGAAAAACAAAAAGCATTAAAAACAAAAAAATAACTTGAAACATACTAAGCTAAAAAATTAAAATAATGCCTCCAGGCAAACATTAACAAATAAATAATTCACGCCGATCCTACAACGGCGTAATAGAAAACAGATTTTTAATCCCATTGGGCGAACAGACAAAAATATCAATCTCCGCGGAAATGGAATTTAATAATTCGACTGCTCTCCCAATCGGACTATACTTGTATACGTCGGTGCGACACGCTAACCGCTTAAATAACGTGTGCTTCCGCGCTCTAGCACGACGGTCCGGAACAAAGAGACCAATATCACCGAGTATTACGGGATTCTCGATGAAACCGCGAATAACCTTATAAAAATAAAACAATGTATGGATTTGTCGCCTAAACTCGAGTGTGTTAAAGCCTAACATCCCTAATACAAATGCTGATGGATACGTAAATATTAGGAAACATTTCTGGATAATATCCATACCTACGGAGATAAAGGTATCTAAGGAACCTCCTCTGAATAACCTCCAGGATATTACCATAAGTAACTTCATGAGGACTCCAGATAATGGAACTATACTCCAATATACTCCTCACGAACGTGCAGTATAAAAGCGAGATGGACTTTGGCTTATTCAAAGATCGACTGGTTCGAAGCACGAATCCCAACATTTTATTGGCACGCGTAGCTATGCTCCGCATGTGCAAATGAAATGTTAGACGCGAATCAAACACAACCCCCAAGTCGCGAATTTCGTCGCATCTGCGAATGATCTCATTACCCAGAGAGTACTCACAACTTACTTTTTCACGCAAAGCTCGTGAGAAGGATACTGTGACACATTTAGAGGCATTAAATTGTAATTTGTTATCGTCAGCCCATTCTACAAGACGATTGATGTCATCTTGTAAAAGGCAACTTTTCCAGAAGGTTATCGAAAGCCTTCATAATGTTTGAGATGAAAAAAAAAGAAAAATTATTAAGTTGCAGCTCGTACTGCCAAATTTAAAAAAAATACAGTTATGTAGGCCCAAAATATTTTAATATGCTATCAGATGCACTTAAAATATAAAAAAAAATCAAACGGACTTTGAAAACTCCTTTTTTACCAGCTCCTTAAGTCATTATTAATTAAATTTTTCTTAAAAATGATATCCTAATTTCTGGTATTGTTGTTATTAAACATTATATGTTCTTATTAAATATGAATGGATTACTGTATAAAAATATTATGTATGCCACACCACTATACCTACTAACCTCAAAATTGTTTTTGTACCTAAATTGAAATGTCATTCCTATGTACTATTTGAATATTCATAGTTATAATGTTATCGTTAGAAACGTCTAAGTAAGATTGTGACCGTCGGGTCTAGTAAAAACTAATAACTAGTAGCATTATTACTAATATTGAACTTTAAATATTATAAAAATGTAGTAGTAAAGATTTACCAGATAAAATTATGATGACTGGGTTAGGTTAAGTTGTGAAGATGATGGCTGTCAGATGGCTGCTACACTTAGGTCACATTATTGTATATTTCTTCGTCTGGGGCTGAATGAGTGTTTTTGTGTGTGTCTTGTTACCTAACTCAGTCGACTGTGATAAGAAAAGCGCTGTTGAATATTCTCAGCGACGAAAAATGGCCTGGCCTGATTTGACCCACTGGGGGATTCGAACCCGGGAACTCTAAATTAGAAGCAGGCGCTTATATATACTGCACCACTACGCCTTGTGGTGCAGTGGTATATACTTGTTAGGTTAGGTTGAAGCATTGTTTTTCGCTAAAACTACCATACTGGGTGTTTAAATTTTCGATATGCAATAAAGAATAAAATAATACAGGTAAAATAATAACAAAAGATCAGTTTAGCTGTCTGTTCAATTTCGTAGCAATTATCGACATTGTTATTAACATATATTTTATAATTGTTAAAATACTTTTTTATAGCGATCATTATTTAAGATTAAACTATACTTTAATATTACATTTAATATCCCGATCTAAATTAGACTGTGTTCCGTTTACTTGGACCAGATAAATTCTTTTGATATGCCGTTTGGGGTAATAAAATTGGAAAAATGTCAAACCCGAATATCTCGGCTATAAAATAAAAACACCTCACTTAATCTAAGGTTAAATTTTGTGAAAATATGGTTACCCTTTATTATAATTGGATTCTTTTTATGGTAGGTACTATTCAAATTTGAAAAATAACTCATTTCCATATAACTTTTCATTATCATGCAAACATTTTTAACTTTAAGAAATAGTAAAAAAAAAACATAAAAATTTACCGTCCGTCTATGCATCTTTCACCTCGAAAACTACAATAATGAGTTGTATGTTTGTGTGTAGGTTGATGCTCTTGAAAAACAGCCAAGGCCGTTTAGATAACATCGGAGGCTGTCGGATAATATAGATATTTACATTAAAGCCTATAATTTTTTAGTACTAATTAATGAAACATTGACAGTTCGATAGAGCGCTCAAAAATCATATAGCAATAATAATATCATTAACACCAATAATAATATTAATATTATTATATTTATTATTATTAATTCTAATATTAATATAATATCACAGATTATAGCACTCATACAATGTTATCACTATAAATTAGATCCTAGTTTGTTCTGTTAGAAGTATATGTTAAATTGGAGATGCCTGTAGTCGGCTTAAGTTGTTATTTATCTATTTCTATGTAACTTTCATTATGTATAGCTGTAAGCATTTCTCATACAAAAAAAATAAAAAAAAAAATAATATCATTTTGGTCAAATTTCAAAACATGATAAAACGGCTGTTGGAACCTATTATTTATTAGTGACCCGTTAAAATGAATACAAACTCTCATATATGTGCGCAAATAGAAACAAAAAAAGAATGGGGGGAGGGGGTTTAATCTACTCAGAACTAAAAAATAACCCACTGTCACCTTAACACACATCGAATGGGTTAAAAGTGCCGCAGGTACAAATGGACACAGGAAATGAAGCAACCCTTCAGAAGTTGGTACCACAGCAGCAAATAGTCTGGATGGTAGATGCATTTAATGACGAATGTAGGGACTAGCTGTAAGACATCAGGTTTTGGGTTGATAATTTATACAAGCAGTCGATATTATATTATAGCTACAGGTTTTCATAGCCATTGTTATATTTTAACATTAGAATATAATTAAACATAGCAATGATGACTTGAGATACATATATGTATAGATAATAGCTAAGTATAAATAAAAAAAACCATCCAGCATCCGGGCGCCGCGCCGAGAGCTCGTTGGAGCTCGTCGGAGTAATTAATATCTGTCAGCCCCACGCGAGTGACAGGAGGTATAATGCGCAATTGATAGGTTGTATTAATGAGGAGCTAGTGAGATGATGAGGTGCCGTTAATCACAACCAAAGACAAATGGTGTGATTTTCGTACAAAATGCTTTACAAATTTCTTAGATTATCCGACCTATCTGGCGCCGAGCTACGTTCTTCGGCAGAGACGCAGCCAACCTGCTAATATATTTTAAGCTTCGAAACCTTGGTAATCAGACCGTAATATGCATAGAGTGTTTGTCTTTTTTTTATTTGAGTTTTGTACTTTGTACATAAATAACCCAACAAAAGTTGGTGATTTTTCCGTGGGTTTCTCAGCACCTAGCTAATAAATAGAAGTGATGATAATTCAAAATGTGTAAGTTAACAGGGGCGGATCTGGAAAATTTTTGCTTGAGGTAAAATGTCAACGACACCCATTTTCGATTTACGGAAAATTTGTCTATTTACAATAAAATTCTTTTATTACAATTCGTCTAGAACTCTCTCGGAAAAGACAAATTGTAGTTAGATGAATTTTCCGCAGATGCACACGTCTACATTTATTTAATTCTCCCTTTCCTTGGAATATACACAAAACGAAAACCAAATAAAAATTACAAAAATAAGTTTTTGTTTGGAATTAAGATCGATTTATTCAAATTCATCTCGTTTTAAAAAAAATCATTGTACAATTACACTTTCAATTATGTGCAATGGAAAAAGCATAGTCTCTTTTAAATACTAAAAATATAAAAGTAATTTAAAATTAATATTTCTGGTGGTATGGCTATGATATACACTATGGATATGCACTATGGTACACTATGGAAAAGGGGTGAACGTTAAAAAAATTGTCTTGGGGTGAGGGGCGGTTAATTATACAATGAACCCCTTCCCCCTCCTCTGGGACACGCGCCTTTTGTATATTCAATATGAAATATCACCTTATATGAACGCACAATACAATTTTTCACAGAATTACACATTATGAGTAACACAGTTAAATTAAAACTGTTAGCACTGAAAGAATTTTTTAAAGTATCCTTTCTTTAATTTAAGTAATTGCAAAAAAAAAGAATGATATACCTACTTTGAATCTAGCACCGGATCTCAATATCAATATCATAAACTATCAAACCTTTGTATAAAGGTTGTTCACAGCTAATTTAATGAGGCTGATTCTTTAAAAATAGTTTGTACAACTACTTGTTCCGGACCTACAGTGTGTTTAAAAAAACAAGTTTCGAAACGTCCACAGAGGTTCTATATTGAAACTGAGGTCCAAATCAAAAAGGTCGAAGATCGTCTTGTGGGGTGACAAAGCTACTTACACGGGCTTACAGTTTAACAGATATACTTGTAATATAGTTAATACCAGTATAAAAATGTTTAATCTTCAATTGTAATTCTTGTTTCATAATTCCTTTCAGATGTTTCAACGTTGGGCAGGCACACTAAAACGATATAAATATATTTCAGCTACTTAAACAGTGATTTTTAAAACAAACATGTACAAATAAAAATGTAACAATATCACCACCGTAATTGAAAATTCCATCAATAAAGTCACATTTAGGTCACCTCAATAAATGAGGCCAGAATCCTCTGGGTTGGACGAAAGTGCAAAGATACAATTATAACGAGAACCTGAGTGCATGCGCCTAAAGTATATTTATAGAAAAAGCTTAGAGATCTGTCTTGGTTACCCTACCCTTCTCCCTATACTAATGGCTGAACTGATGGCGTAGATGAATGGTTGAACTGATGGTTAGTAGGAATAGAGGAGAACTTTTTTATGAAAATATTTATTTATTTATGACTACACTACTCATTTTAAAATTATTTAATGAACAGACAGAATAAAAAATACTTTTATTGGACTATATAAAAAACGAAAGTTTAGTTGAGTGCTGGAACATTGTATCGTTTTTTTGTATGTTTATGACAAACTGCGAACGACAAAATAAAACGTATAATTATTTAAATCTACTATCAACAATGTATTATTAAAAAATGTAACATCGGTGTTTACAATTTAATATTATTATATCAAATATAATATTAACAGTATTCGATAAGATTGTGATATATTAATTTTATACTATTAAGTGTTTATAAGCCACTAAATTGATTATATGCAAGGAGTTATAATAACACGAGTTGATTTATGAACCTAAAATATCTTTCAGAAAACTGACAACTATCAGAGGTGCTACGAAGTCAATGACACGAACCGTCCAACTTTCAGTCCGCGCGTTCAATTAACCCACACTTTTACACTGCAGATTTATGTCACACACCGCCCCTAAATAAAAAACTTAGATTGACAGTTTGATTAAGGGTCCTGTATGTTACTTTCGCGCTGAGTACTTTGGCAATAGAGCAGATGCTGACAACAGTTTCATAAACATTTCATAGCTCTCCTGTGAGGATTTTTTAATGCAGCGATATTGTGTAAAATAGTATATAGAATGTATGTGTATAATATATACTATCACTAGCATTATCCAAATTCAAACTCAAATTTAATGTTTATTTATTGAGTAAATAATGTGTCCAATTTCGTACGATTATATTTTTATGTCCCAATAAATGGGTTATGACCTTCTTAGAACTTTTATTATTTATTTATAACATTTTTGAGTTGTAGGTACCTATACGCAATTTATGTGTGTGGAAAAGGAAGGAAAGTTTGATGTTATGTATTACATACTTTACAAACATTACTTAACACAGAATACCTTATAAACAAAACCGTGTATCCCAACGTTTTGGAGATCACATATTCCGGATTCTCAGGTTTTCCCGATCCCTTTTCCGAAGACGGGCTATTTATTCATCTCCGCAATATTAGAAAACTACTGGGAAATCTGCAAAGCAATCGTAACAATTATTTGTTTATAATTAAAAAAAATATTTTATTTAATTTTTTTACGAATACATTTTATTTCAACTCTTAAATATTTCGTATCAACGTATTAACTCTTGAATATAATTTGCTTCAGAAAAGAAGATCGGGTATATTGGATTATAATTACTTAATAATTTTTTTTTTGAGGTGCTTAAGTCTCTATTTTTTTTAGTTAATGATAATTAGTTGCATCTATACTTACCTGTATACATATATTTATTATATTAAGTCATTGGTCGCTTCTTGTTAATTATAAAATATTCATTATTACTCTAATAGCCTTAGCTAGTCGCTAAGCTGGCGTTGCTAAGCGGGCGTCTAAATATACACAGAAAAATCTTCGCTACTTTCAAGCAATGTTAAGGTAATGTTTTAGGATATTTTTTTTAGTATTTTACATTTACAACTGAAAAATACCCACTCAATATTTTGAACAATATTCCTTTGCAGGTGGTTTTAGCTACTCTCGCCTCGTCGCGGGTTGAGTGTTTATTTTACACGTTACTGCATCTTTGTGGGTGCAGTAGTTTTAATTATATTAGGAATCACTATAAAAAGCTGTGTTGACGTAAAATGTTTTTAAATTTATTTTTTAAAGTAAACCTTCTATAGTCAATGAATCTTAATAGACACGCTACTCGGGGAACGCTTGGCGGTAATGTAATTCGGCTAAAGTCGTTGCGCCGACATGTCACTTAAATAAATAGACGTGCGGAACCTTGGTTTAATAATTTTTGAAATTTAGATTAATACATTATGCAGGTGATGACAATTTTTTTCAACTACCTCGTAGAAGTTTTACTTATAACGCATGTGGTGTAACCAGACAAAAACGGTAGAATCGAGCGTCATAATATTTCAGAAAACATGACTTTGTGTATTAAAATTTCTCCGAACCCTAAGTACAAATATTGAGATCTAGAAACCCGTGAAGAAATTTGTTTTTATGTGTAAATAGTTATTTTTAATATCTATATAACACATTGAAAATCTTCTTTTTTTAACTGTGTATTAAACTGTGTGTTATACTATCAAAGTGTGTGTGCATGCGTAGACCGCTTATACAAATGCGTATCGTACGATACAGACAATTTAATCGACGTGTTAAGGCGGTATTACACGAACGTAGAGGAGGGCATTACAAGATAACTTCGCCGCAATCGGGTTAGGTTAGAGAGCGACCCGGCGATATTACGAACACACGACACTGTGTTGAGTGCTACACCTCACGACCGACCTATGAAGAAAATCCCTTTGAACATAGTGCCATGTTTAGAAGAGCGTATTATAAATCCCTTTTACTATAAATGTATCTAGAAAACAAGCATTACATTCTATTAATAAAACAAATAAAAAATATGTTTTATTTATTATATATGTGAATAGCCATAAGTAAAGCGCTCTCTACAAAACAAAAAATATATTTTACGATGATGTTATTTAAATTATGCGATCGAAATGTATATTCCCGCCTACCCTCAATTCTTTTTTTTATGTAACAAAGAATCTATTGTTTTTTTTATACTGGGTAAATAAAATACTTACTAGGTATAAATGTATCTAAATCGCTGATGTTTTGTGTTTTTTTGATTGACACTCTCGAGGCCAGCTCTCAGCCGGAAATATGATGTACCTGGATAGCCGATATCGTTGGGTTCAAAGCCAGCTAAAATCCTGATAATAAGTAAGATAAACAAACATAGAATAAAACAAAGAGTTTGGCTGATAACCTGATAAAGATGTCGTACCTAACACGCATTCTAAAAGTCACTTTGATAGCTTGCATCTCTAAGTATTTTCTATGTGTCGAACCAAAACAACACCACCTCTCTTGACTCTAGCACAAGCATGTTTGGCATAGTTGAGTAGGACCTAAAATAATGCTGTATGACCTAGGTCAAAGCAATACTTTAAAATATAAATAGTTTATTATTTAAATTTTTTTAAATACCGTTTTTTTTAAACTATAAAATTTTGAGACTAAACACATTAAAAAAATGTCAAAAATAGGCTTTTTTCAACTTATCTTCTCAAACATAATATGAGTTACTAGTATGGTCAAGAAAAACTGATTTTCATTCCGGGCTTTTATATGCAAGAAAGATATTTTTATAAATACCTACCTCTGTAATAAGAAACTAAACTAGGTTTTTTTTACACGTATAAAAACGAGCGATTACACCTAGACTAACTTTTATCTCCTCCACCTCTACCTACATATCTATAAAACAGCCAGAAAAGTTATATTTAAAATACTTACTTACCCTTTTAACCGACTTCTTAACGTTCAAACGTTTACTTGTTTAAATGTGAAGTGGATCAATCCGAACGTTTCGGAGATAATCACACGTGCCGCCTTCAGGTGAGCAAGTTCAACACGACTGTCTGATGTCTTAGACAGTCGTGTTTTTAGCCTTTCGTAACGGTATTTGGTGAGCGCAATGAACTGTATACTGTGTGGGGTATTATAGTGAGTTTGTGTTCTCCAAATTTGATGATCAGTTTTAATTTATCCATTGCATAGGCATGTTGTAATCCGTAAAATTAAACCAAAATTAGTTCTTGGTTATAGGTGCTAGTGCTGATTTCTCGATTTTCTATCAGTAGTCCAAATCGCAACTTCTAAGAAGTAGAAGAAAGAGATCTAAGATGAAGATACAGGCCTGAAATAGACTGAAGTCTCACGAGAAGGGTTTCTCTTTTTGACCTCTTTGTTTTAGAGCCCTTAAACTAAGATCTGTAGTAAGATTAATAATTATATTTCAAATCTCGTGGTGTTATTTTCTCCCACGTAATCTTTCAATTCAGATATTTAACTAAAAAACAATTAATTCACCATTTTTAGCCATTTTTATTTCAATTATTTTAATAACTACGTAGTAATTAGATATATATGAGGATAAAGGATTAATATCCTTCCTGAACAAAGATTCAGGCCTGTACAATTAATGACGAATACTTGAAAAATCGACGTTCTATTTGAAAAACAAAAATGCTTTAACAGTTTACCGTGTAAATATTTTGTAGTACCTATACCATTTTTAATGATTAAAACTGTCTTCTAGATCTTCGTAACACATCGAGACTTCATGTTTTAGTTAGCTATTGGGTCGGATTATGAAATTATTGGTTAGGACAAAAGAAAGTAGAAAAAAAAAACAGTATAATAATCACTTTATTAAGAGAGAAAGAGAGAGACACAGAATGTACACAATAAATGCGAATTAATTGTGCGATAATTTATTTGTCCACTTCGAATATTTAAAAATACTTCATTTTGAAAATCTACCTAAGCGTGGCAAAATCATTTCAAAAGTATTAACTAACTAAGCTTAAGTATTTTATACATTTATGATACTATCCAATTAAACTATTTATACATATTAAGATATGGTATAGGTAATGTACAAGGTACTATAATAAAAGTTATTAGTTTTATGAAATAAGTGTTTAGTTGTATGAGAACATAATTTTTAATTTTAGAGGGTAGATCAGCTTTTTTACAAATTAGGGCTGCATACAGTAATTGATCTGGAAAAAGTTTTTCTTCAATTTTCATAACATAAATAAGAGTGTTGGTTTAAATATTATTTAGAAAAAATATATATTCTTAACATAAATCAAATTGTTATAATTTTTATTCATCTGGAAAAAAGTAGTAATTGTGAAAATGTATGTAGGTACCTTCTTTTATTTTAAATGCCACATTTTACTTTGATATGTATATATGATTTTGAATTAATATCAGAGACAAAGTCTGTTTAAAGAATATTTTTTTCTTTGACTAAGTCCATAAACACATTATATATACATTTGCAATTAGTGATATAAAATAATTGAATCATAACAATATTTAATAAAACCTCTATTACCAATTTTATTATGTTAAAATAAAACTATAACTATAAAAAAACATTTTCGTAACAAGCTTTCACTTCTTTAAAAATAAACAATTTTCAATTCGATATGAATGGAAAAAATACGTAATATTAAGGCTTTAATTTTTTATTTTTATTATTAAAAACAAATCCCTTATTCGTTTGCAGCTGTGAAAATTTTATATATGTTGTTAGGCTGTAAGCATAATGTTTATTTAAATTAATTTGTACTTTTACATGTTAAATTAATATTATTTATTTTGATAATGTGTGAAATATTGTCAATTTATTATTATTGTAAATAGGTAATTTATAGGTCTTCGTTGCGGCAAGAGTAGATTTGCTTCCATGAATTTCTAATTTAAAAATAAATAATAGCACGTATTTTTTTTTTAAATAATATAGAAGGTTTACAATATAAAGTATGGTATTGTAATTGTAATCAATTACATATTTTTAAGTGATAATAAGCTCTAAACATGGTAAATTCAATGATAGTTATCTAATTATAATAATAATAAGCTTACATAAAATCTACTTGCAGACATTATTTTGTACATAATTTATATAATGATAGAAAAATGTGTGAGAAAGCTATAGGTATATATAATGTAAAGATAAAAAAATTATATATTTTTCACAATAAAAAAAATAAGTAAGATATTTTAACTTTTAGTTTTAATATGCTACTCTCGTAGTTATTTTTACAAATACAACAATGTCACACCAAAACTCGTGGTCCCAGTTTAGAAGAAACGTTGATCGTGCAAAATTATTACAAATATGAGATGTTTGCGCACTTATCTCATGCGAAATGTAATTATGCGAATCTGAATAAATTTAGTGAAATATTACAAAATATGTTAATTATCAATTATTGCCGTTATCGCTGTGTTGTTAATGGTAAATTATGGTACTTACAGCATGTTCGAGATTTAGTAGGCTTTGACATACATAGTGTATTTAAAATCACTACGATCCCTTTAGGAGATTGATTAATCTATATAAAAAAAAAATACATTGCTGCTCCACTACCTGCCGCCTGATCGAGCCTTGTCGTTCTCAAACGGGTTTGTGCGTTCAAACGTGTTCTCAAACATTCGAACGATTTTGATTAGATTTTAAATTCGTTTTTCTCATAATTCGGCAACATTTTTCGATTACAAATATAGAACAAATCTTTGAAAGGACCGTAGTGATTTCAAATACACCTGTGGAGATATTTCGCTTTTGATTATAAGATTCATCCGAGTCTGAAATGAGAATATCGAAAGAAGAAAGGAAAATGTACAAAAGAGTCAGTCACTCCGAAGGCGATGGCGCGAGTGTCGCTTACGGCTTTTTCGCGGCTCACGTCATTAAAGTTTAATGGCGGAGCGCGGCGTCATCGCTGGCCATGTGATTCCGTCTCGATTTATGAGTGGTTGTTATGCACTTGATTGTACCTGCCGAATCACTTTTTTATCATCATAAAGGTATAGACACAATTAATTTGTAACTAATTTGAATAATATCGTTAAATCTGTATGTGCAGTCGGAGGCACTCTGAGCTTTACTATGAAAATTTGAAGTTCTGTCGCTTTAAAAAAAGAGATAGAAAATATTTGCATTGTTTCGTCCGCAGCTCTTGCTCTACGGATTAGCGTAGATGACGTTCGCATTTACATATATATACTCAGTCCGTCTCGCTTTCGTCGTAAAGTTTCATTTGCCCTCGACCGTATCTACTTATTACATTGGTTAATAGTTATATAGCTGTTTGGGTTTTAGAATGTTTTAATGGATATACTGACAAAGTATGAATGATTGCATGTGACGTCACACAAAATACATCAACATATATTATTCTACATAGCTGTTCGCGTACGCAAAATTTGTCTAAAATAAATAACTTTATTTTCAAACGCGTACTTATCATTTCTCGAAGCTATTTCAAAGAGCTCTGTCTACGTAATTTTTTGACAAATTGTAGCCCAGTATTATAGGCCTGTCCTAAAAATTATGATGCCTACTGAAATATACATAAATACGTGTTTATTTTTTTTTTAATGTTTAAAAAAACAAGTAATAATTAACAAACAAAGAGATGTTAAAGGTGTTAAAAATATTATTTATATTCTTCTTCAAAATTAAGAAACTTATGTTTCATCATTTTCCAAAAGTCCTGTTGATGCAGGTGTAAAGAGTCGCTGAAATTATTTCAAGTGAATACTTAGATCTCACAATCAAAACATTTTAAAACTGACACCTTTTGACTTGATGTTAAATTTTGATTAAAAACACGAAGATTACGAAAATATAAATTATTAGTAAAAAAAAAAATATTTAAAAAACAAGCTTTTATTTAGTGCTTAAATTCGTATACAAAAATTCGTGTTTTGAGGAGTTGCTTACCATAAAAATGCACTGTCATTGAAACTGAACCAATATACAAATTTTAACTCCTTAGGATAAGAAGAAGTGGTTCAATTGCAAGATTTGACCTAAACATACCAACTAACATTGCAAGTTAAATAAAAGCTTGTAATAAAACGTCTGAAAATACCAAAATATTTAGCTTCTAATTTATTGTGCACAATCTCGCTTGTCACGTGTCTCCGCCTCGTGAAATAGTATGCGTTTTATGTCGCTTCCAGATGGCAGTTTGCGCGTCCGACAGTCGTGCTCTTAAATACTTGGTTTTCGGTAGTACGGTACAAATATTCGTCATACCGATGGAAGGAAGGTATCATGATGAGCGCCTGATTATATTTTGGGTCATTACTATCAAACCTTGTCAGTATATTCATTCTGTTGCATGGATTATTTTATTAATTTGTAAAAAAATAAATATTTTTACAGTTAGATTGGTCCTTCAGAGCAACAATATCAAATTTTGATCGATAAATAATTTCTGCGTTTGTTACAAACATTGTCATGGTAAAATGAACACGTTTGTATTTTAATTGTGCTAGGAATGGTTTGGTTGTAATTGAAATATGAGAAATTGACAACTACGTTAGTTAAATTATGTTACTGGTGAAATTTTGAGGAAGCTTGAAGAAAAATACTCCTCATTTTTTAATTGTACTCGTAAACGCAGACTGCTGAAACTGAACAAAAATGAAAAATTTGCAAAAAATATTAGTGAAAATTTAAATAGTTTATCGCAGTGTACTGTACAAATATATAATCCTTAGTTCAATATTTTTAACAAGAATATTATTATTAGCAGAGTTGATTTCTGATCCAGAAAGACTAAGTCAGACATCGTGAGGCCAAAACCTGCAGCTTGTGACGCCCAAAATATAGCATTATTGAACAATCCAGTATTGAGACATTACTCTGGCATTGAGTATGAGAGTAGAGTAGTTTGGTAGTATTTTGTCTCCATCATACCAACAGTGCTACACTTAAGCCGTTTCAAATCGCAAACGAATCGCTTATCTGTTAAATCTTTTAAACTAAGTGATATCAAGATTTGACAGTTAGGCGACGTGTTTGCGATTTGGAAGTACAGCAGTACGCCAAACTTCGACTGTGTGACAAAGAAAAATACCCTGCGCACAATGAAGCGCCCCATTTATTTTAGAATAATGCTACTACACATTCGATAGACAATTGCTTGATCTATCCATAAACAGCCATATTTTGGTCAAATTTGATTATCTACCACAAACAACTTGACAGATTACAAACAAAACATTTCATAGATAACAAAGTGCAAATACAAAATCTTAGTAATAAATTATTCGAGCTCAAATGATGCAAAAAATGAGGGCGTATCATGCACATCTAAGCTAAGATTATTATATTTCGAAAAATGTTATATTTATTTGGTCTTACCGTTGGACTAAATAATAAATTTATTGTACAATGTATAGAATTAAATTATCTAGGGTTCATTCTTTTAATTTTATATCGTCCATTAAAATCACTAGCACCGAACTCTTATTACGTAGAAGCTGTTCACCTGAAACTGGCATATATGTCCTTAATTTTAAAACATATCCTTATAAAAAAATCACATTAAATCCACTTTTCGTTTTCGGTATAAATCCTAACACTATTTATTATTCTTGTGAAATATTAGTTTATACGATTATACGAAATACTCGTATATCTATTTACTATTTAAATTCTGTCCGTTATACGCATTTAGCCCTCAGGTCTTTCATTATATATTAATTAGTTTTTATTATTCAATTTAGTATTATTAGACATTATCAATGTGCGCAGTAGTTATCAGTTAATTCTTACTGTGGAACCAATGCTTATCTACGACTCAACCTGATCGTGCTAACATCATTTTAATCAAAGGTTTTTGACTAAACTCTTCTCTTTAGGTTATCATTCCGTTAAGTTAGTCTCTATTGCGATATTTAGAGTAAGTACTTGTTTTGTTGATCTGTTACTGTTCACATCTATCTCAAATTACTGTCCACTTTCCCTTGGGTATATATCGGTATTGCTAAGGCAGGATTCTATTCGTACATCTTTGGCATTTCATTTTGGAACCAAAGCTTGAGTTTCGCCAAGCGAGTCGCAAGAGTTACTAGCGCCAGTTTCCGATTGGTCATTTTCTCCTAACAACGGAGCGGCTTCATAAACGGACGCAGCTACTAAGTTCTTCTCCAGAAATCCCTTTTCAGTTACGTTCTTCTCCATGAGGCCTTTGCTAATGAGGCTCTGTTCCTTATCCAGCTGTTCTTTTGATATGTCGTTGTAGGCTTTATTCTCGAAGCACTGCGAGACGTTCAGCTGCTGTGCTGCCTTCATCATTGGTAGCGCCATGGCTATGGCTGAATTCATATCTATTGGGCTTGGAGTCAAATTCGCCGCCAGGTTCATGCCTGACATCATGCTTAATGTAACTGTGAACATCAATATATTGATTAGTATGTGTGTATTAGATTTGCCTAACATAACGCTACGCTGTATGCTTACATGTTAATAATAAATAAATAAATAAATAAATAATAGGTGCCTAGCCTGAATTTAAATTTCAATATGGATAAGTAAATAAAAAATTACTTTCGTATGAATTGACTACAAACAACGTTGGGGTCAAAAATTATTATAGACATTTCAAATTCACATATTGTTACTTCTGCTAAACAAAAGTATGATCAGTCATGGTCATCGATTATTATTATACATCAAGATCTATTTTATGGGAATTCGTCTCGTATCGACGTCAATGATATTGGGGGGGGGGGGGGAATATAAAGATATTTTTTTTCGAATATGTAATTAAATTTAAAAAAACAATATTTTGCTGAGAATTGAAATGTGTTCTTTATTTATAATAACATAAGAAAAAATGGTAAAATTACTTAGTGAGTCCTTAAGCTGGGTCCTTAACTTTTAAAAATACTGTTAAACAAAAACACACAGCGAAAATAGTTAATATTTAGATAAAATGTAGCAACTATTTATAGTATATTATATTATGGAAAATTAAATTCTATAGAATACAATTCACATACACGTACACATACATAGCAAAAAACCAACAAAGACAAAACAATAAACAAAATTTATAAACACAACACAGGCACAAATAAAATAAATAAAGCTAGAAATAATAAGAACATTATATTACGATTTAAATGTAAAATATTATAACGATTCCAATTAAATATATATAACTTATATTAAAGTCAAAAATATATAAATATGACTGTCATAATAAAACACAATAAATGCAACATTTAAGACATTGATTAAAACATATTATTTGAAAATTTTAATACCGCTATTTTATGTGTGTGAAATAAAAGCACATAAAACAGTAAAAATACTGCAATTATTACAATTATCATATTTTATACTAATTTCGGTTCATTCTTGTGTTTGTAGATATAATGTAGAAGTTAATTATATTGAAAATGATAATTATATTTAAAAAAATGCAATTATTAAAAAACTAACATGCGACATATTCAGGATAAAAAAAAAATAAAAACAATTAAGTTATAAATACGAAATAGTGTCGTGGAAGCTTTAAAATTACGTAACTTTTTTTCTAATAATCTAATATGTCTATACAAGACAAATTGGAAATAGCGAAATTGGATTAAAAACGAAATTAATTTTTTATTTGTAAATTATTTTTTTTCTACAATTTTCAAAGTGATTTACCCGATAACAATTCACACGTATTTATTAATTTGAATTTCTTAACCTCACATCAAGTAAAAATGAAGTAATTAATAAAATCTTCAAAACATTTTTTTTTGAAAGTTGAATTGTCTTGTTTATTATAATTGGAATTGATTTTATGTTCTTTCTTAACAAATTGTACTCACTGTAAAAATAACACGATAGCAGTATCACCGGAGCTAGCTTCTAAATATTTTAATTAGTTAATAATAACATAAATAAAATTCTTGTTATTTAAAATTAGGAGAGTTAGTCCAAAATTCATGGCGGGTTAGTTAATTGTCATTCTTTATATAATAACGTTATTTGGTAATACCGCTGCATTAGAATCCTATGAAAGTTTCATCATGGGTCCGTTTTGTCCCAAATTTAAATTGGGTTGTGTATTCTCTGTAATAACTAAATAGATAAAATGTTTTAATGAATCATTAAATTTAAATATTTAAAAAAATCATATGAAGCGTTTCTTAAAGTTGATATCAATTACAAAGCAATCGAGCAAAATGAAAATAATGCGACATGAAAAGGAAGGTAGCAAGCTTCTCGCAAAGAAAAACATTTTTTTTTCAGGAATAGTAAAGGAGCGAAAAAGCATTCCGTTATGTACTAACTAAACATTCCAATTTGTCAGACAGAAGGAGAGTGGACTTGCGAAGAAGAAGAAGAGTTATAGTTGTTAAAAAAAAAACGTTTTGTCAAACCTGTGTTATTCGTGGATGGAAAGCAGCATTTTTTTTTTTTGGGTTTAGGTTGTTTTGATCTAACGGCGGTTGTGAGTCAGTGAACAAAGATCGGTCAGTGAACAAGCACCCCAAAAGTTAATTATTGCACTAATGCATGACAGTCACTTAGTGGGTATCTCTTTCCTTTCAGTGTCGTATTCGAATGCGCAAAGTTATAATTCTTTCTAAGTATATTGTAAGCAAAGAAAAGCACAAATTACTTAAATCAGTATGTATGAATTCAAGTTGCGTGATAGCTTGGCTTTTAATCATACAGCAATCACAAAGTATGTATGCGTTAGTAGTGCAATAAAATTCTGTTTTTTATTTATTACTTACGTGCATAATTTTCTAGCGATAACTATAAGCAAATGTTTAGAGGTTTGAGCATGAATTTATGTATACATTCGGTAATTATATGCACCAATATTTTTTTTTTAAATTCTGTCACCGCTTCGGTAATTTCTTTTGAGTTTTGTTAGGGTGTTTGTGAGCGGCAAAGCGACATTTCAAAGCATGCTCAAATTTTTCCTTTTGAAGTGATTAGGGGTGCTTTGAATCATGACTTCAAGTTCGCTATGATCACCATCTGTGAAAAATGATTGTGAAAATATGTATTGAAATGCAGAATTGGATGAAACATCAAGTGTAATCAATATAACTATTTTCTGAGTTAAACGTAAACTAAATGTATTCTCTTCTGTTATCACATTTAGAAAATGTACACACAATATATTTTGTTTATAATATAATATGTTATCCATATTTATAATTACATGAAAATATGAGGTACATTGCACAAAATGATGAATATAGGTCAAAAGAAATTGAATGGCGTGCTTAATGTATGTTAGGTCATAGGGTCAATTATGGAACTGCAATGGTAATTGAAGGAAACCGGGTTAAGGTTAAGCTGACATATCGATTGCACTGTTTTTAAATTACTTTTAAGTACTGCTTTGAATGTGGTTCAATCAAAAGCTTTTGATACAATCCTAATGCTGATTTTATTAGTATTACTAAATATAAGCAGCTCTTTTGTTTTTAGATTTTATTTGTGAAATCAAATTTTAATTTGTATTAAAAATTTTCAAGGCAGTTCGTACTGAAATATAATCTTTTTTCAATACTAGCAGTATGCAAAATGATCCCGTTGTGTATATCCTTATAGAAATATATTAAAAAACTATATTTTAAATGTAGCATAAAAAATTGTCTTTGGATAGAAATAACGATGAGCAAGAGATACTTTCTTGCAATTTATGGATATCTACCATATTTAGGTATATCGTGTGAATTTTGTTTTGTACATCCTGTTTTATAAATACGATATAACTGCTAGTTTTTTAATGCTGCTTATGATATATCAAGAAATGATTCAAGAAAATCTGTTTAGCCGTTTGTGTCTGTGGGGGGTTTTTAAATTTTCTGAATTTTTGTTTGGAAACTGTAACCTTATAAAATTTGCATAGCATTTGCGGTTTGAAATGTAGCACAACAATATGTCACGTCGCGTAAGATGTTATTTGGTCATCGCGATATGATTCTTATACAATCTTATACATATTTACTACGGATTAATTGTCCTTGTTTCGTTAATTGAAAAATAAAGGAGTGCAAGCGAGACGCACCCATTTTCGCTCCGAGCAAGTCCTTCGGGTGGTTGGCCTTGATGGCGTTCATACGGCGGTTTTGCGCTGCCGGACCCCCGCCGCTCCCCCCACCACCACCTCCAGCCCCACCGGCGCTTCCAGGCCCTGCGCCTGCTTGCCCTGATGGAAAAGGAATATAAGAAAGTGCAAACACACGCACACTCATTTGGCAACGTCGGCATTATTAGTATTTTAGAACAGTTCACATGCGATGGGATTTTAAAACATATTTATTTAATTTTTAATAAAAGAAATCAATAAAATAAAATCAAAGTTGCTAATCAAAGAAATCAAAAAAAAAAAACTTTTGTGATTTTTCCGTATTTATTTATTCTGTTTACCCAACAGAAACTGTAAACAATACAATATAAATAATTGAGATGTACAATCCTTAAACTAGTACCCTAGTTTAGGGATTAACTTAATTAACTAACTTTATGACTAATAAAGTTAGTCAAAATAAATAATTTTAAGTAATAGTAATAGTTAGTTGAAAATAAATAAAAAAGAACGATAAACAAAATGTAATAAACGAACTTAAGTGAGATTTAAATTAAAAAAAAAAATACAAAAAAAGAGCATAAAGTACACCAATTTAAGAAATGGTTATTTATATATGTAAAAACAAAAAAAAAACAAAGTAATATGAAACTAAAGTAGAAATTTGATTTTGTGCATTGATATAGTGATCATTATGATCAATACTTAAAATGATTCATGATTTATATCGTTTTCTAGTTATTAAAAAAAACTAATCTAAGTGTTCTTTTTACTAGTATTATTGCTTTAGGATAACTTTTTAGATAATTTATTGACAATATAAAAGAATTAACCAAGTGAGGTAGAAACATATAGTAAACAGTAGACATTGTTAAATTTCTGCCTTTGTTTTCGTTCACGAACCTACAATACAATGAATACTTTAATATATATGTATTACCCTTCCTATCATATTATGAAAATATAAATAGGGCACTAAATACAACTTATAAGTCGGATTGTTTTTAGTAAATAATGCAATGATGCAGTTAACGTAATTTACACTTATTAATTTAATGTTATACAATCTTATAGATTAAATTAACATGCAGCTAACACTTCAAATCGGACTTAAACCTAATGGAGGTATAATAGAAATTATATCTATTTTTGTATATGATTGTTATGGTATATTTCCACTTGTGTATCGCCCACTATTAACGTATTTAGGTTTAAAGCTACAAAAATCCGCCTTTTAAAAATTAGTAATGTATCATCCTTACAAAACCTACTCGGCATCTATGTCCCTTACAAAGGGCCAGATAAAAAAAATACATTGTACAGGATGTTCCAGACCATTCTCGAAGACTTAAAGGGGTGTTTATGTTCACCATTACGTATAAGTAAATGTATAAAGAAAACGAAAATAATTCCTGCCCAAATTTATTAATTTTATCAAATTAATCGTGTAAATTCCTTTTTTGTATTTCACTCTTTCGTTTGCTCGCTCGCGCTCGGCTAATACTGATCAATGACCCGGCGCGGCGCTCCGCTGCCGAATGAATAACGTCAAAATAAATCATGTTTGAAATCACATGGCCAATTAGCTGTTTTTTTCACCGGGAATGGTATAGAAACACGGTATACTATATTTATTTTATCTTTACTTGTGTGTATGTACTATGTATAACTATATTCTGCACGTATGTAATAGTAAAATCTATGTAAAGTTGTATTATATTTATAGACGGATGCAATTGACGGTTGATTAAACATTTGTTTTGTTATCACAATGAATATACTGCCTTCTTTAGTTCAGAAATCGTCTGGTGAAGAAGACAGGTTAGGTTAGGTTAGGTTCGTATCAGGCAGTGCTGATCGCCCTTATAAATATTCTGTATGAATTAAATTATAATAATTGATGGTAGTGCGTTTAAAAAAATGTCAGTTTAATGGGTCACATAATATGTAAATGTTACTTTTGAATTTTTAGTATGTTAGATCACATTATTCTATTTAAATAAATAAAGTACTTGAGATAATATTTTTTACTATAGAAGCTACTTTATAGAAAGTAACCAGTTAAAACTTATTCGAATTCTAAGATCAATTGTCAACTTTAAATTTACGATCCTTTATTAAACAAGAATACCTATGACACCAGTATCATATAGAGGAAATTAACCAAATTTCGGATGGATTTCTAATTTAGGATGCAGTGATATTTCAAATTCGGCCCGATATTTGCAAGTGAAGTTATATTAAAAGCTGTAGCTAAGGTGGCCATTTTGTATCAGGGATGATACAAAATGGTCGCCGTGTGCGTCGCTGGTCCGCTAACTAATTTAAAATCGCATTCTATTTGAGCGATCCTGTAATATTTTTGACATGTGTGATTCAAATAACGTAAAGAAAAAACAAGTATATCATTTTTACATGTTATTTTCTTGTTTTGTACTTTAATAAGCCTAGTTTACATATCCGGTATTTTATTGTTCAATCATGTTTGTTTATTCTAATGTCATTAAAGTGACGTTTGTGTTTCGTTCCTAATTTCGGATATGTGTGGTTGCTTGAATTTCAGATAGATATCTGAAATTTGGATCAATCTTTTATTAATGTGGTAACCATGACTTAAAGTGAATTGGCGTTGAACTATTTAATATCTACATTTTATTTTATTATTTTTACAGAAATATGCAATGTTTTCGGGTACTAATGTACCCGGAAAATCGGAATGCTTAATTTCGGATTGTGCAGCTTTTGTTGGGATAATAAATAAATTGTATTACCATTGATAAAAGACAAATTTTGCTCAAACATGCGTATTTAATAGCAACCAAAGAATACGTAGGTAAAAATATGACTATCTTATATTTGTTTATGTACTAGAAAAAAGTATCCGAAATTTGGTTAATTTCCTCTAATACATTGCTAATTAGCAGTAAATTATTTAACCAGAACCTGAAGTCTTCCAGGTGTCCTTAAAGACATCTCCCACCCAGATTACAAGCGGCTGTGGTATACACAAAAATTCAACTCTCGCATTTGTACTTTTCGAGTTGAAAGGTGCAACGGGCGTACAGACGGACGGCCAAAGGACGGGGATAGTAGCTTCTATACATAAATGTATAGAAGTTAAAAGTAGTGATACTTAAAGCTATAATATTGTTCATGAACAATATATGAATGAGAGCGTATATTCAAACTACATACCTCTGCTCCATTGAAAGGGGCCAGAAAAGAAAAGAAAAATGCATTAAAAATGAAAAACATAAGCATTTAATAAGCGGTTATGTGCGAATTGCCCTATCGATAGACGTGTTTAGACCTACATAGTTATGGAAAGTTATAAAATATAATTTAACCTGGTATTCTTGGTCCCCTGGGCTGTTCCACCGGCAACACTCTTCGTCGCTTCTTCGGCAGCTTGGCGCGCGCTTGCGTATGGGAATAATACATCGCGAAGTTGGATACTATGACGGGCACTGGCAACGCTATCGTAAGCACCTGTCAAATAAAAAAAAAAATACAGTGTGTGTGTGGCTACGCCACGCGCGTTAGAAGAAAACTTCTGTAAGGAGGTTCATTAAATATATTTCATTTTATTTTAATTATCAATCCTGATTATTATTAATTTGACATTTAATTAAAAAAAAATAGTTAATAGTAATAACTACCAATGTAAATATTAAAAATATGTTGATTTGTGAAAAAGAGGTTTTTTTTCTGTGCGTGTCGGATTGGTGATAATGATATTTTATTTATTAAAATATAATAAATGTACTATTTTTAATATAAACTCACCCCTGCCAGTGCACATAGCGCTCCGACGAACATTCCGACGTAGGTCTTGGGCGCCATATCGCCATAACCGACCGTCGTCATGGTTACCAGCGCCCACCACAAACCCAAGGGTATACTATTGAAATCATTGTGAGGATTCGTCTGTATTCTCTCCGCGTAGTACACGAGGCTCGCAAATATCACGATCCCCAGCACCAAGAAGAACACCAGCAGAGTGAGCTCCTTGGCCGACGCCCTAAACGTCTGAATGAGGATCTTCAAGCCGGACGAATGCCGCGTCAGCTTGAACAGCCTCATTATCCTGATTATCGAGAAGAACTCGAGGATGTCGGCGTTCTCCAGGTGCGACGCGAACTTTTGCAGTATCAAATCGATGTAGAAGCTCAGCGTGGCAATGTAGTCGATTATGTTCACCGAGGACTTGATGAACTCGCATTTGTTCGGCGAGGATATGAACCTGACGAGAATCTCCAGGGAGAACCACGCGTTGCACACGCATTCTATGTAGAAGAACGCGACGTGTGCGTTTGTCTGGGTTTTGTCGAGGACCCAGTCGGTGGTGTGGTTCGCAGTTCTCACCGTAAGATTTCGTATCACTGGAACCCTCATATCTGGGTGTGTTTTGAGGCAAAATGATAATATCGAAACGCATATAAAGAAGACTGATACCACTCCGACCACCTGCAACAATATAAAACACACACATATCCAATGTATATAGTTTGTCTTTACAATAGTGCGGTTCTGTATACACAATATCCCGAACGATTCCCGATAAAAATCCCACTGTATTGGCCTTGCGATTGGCTGCGTTATAAAGGATTAGTTTGATAAAAGGACTAGGTCATATAAAATTATTTTGGCTCTACTTAATATACTTGCTTGTGGCCGCTTAGGTTAGTATTCAAACACCACGATCTCGTTTAAGTTCATTTTCACCAAACTTATCCGAAAACGCAGCCAGATGGAGAAATCAATTGAATTGTGGCCTTTCTTATATTGGCAATAATTTGTTTTTACTATACAGACTATGTTTGTATTTTAAAACCTATATATTATGTTACATGAAGGTAACGTGAGATTACTCGTAGATTGAGGAATTTAATCTCCCGTTAGGCGGCTGGTGTAAGGGGCGCTAAAGTAGGGTACCCAGAGATGCTGGAGGTAGCCGAAACATCGTCCGGAATGCGTTGTGTAATGCACGCATAAGTATGTGTGTAGTACATCCACGTGTATGTACGAGGGTGCCCTTGTGTGCATTATGCGGGAGTTCAAACATTCCACATCATCACTGCACAGATGATAGTGTTTGCTTATCAAACAAAGCTCTCTGCTTTGCCTCTCGATGTCATCAACGACCCTCAGATCACTTGCAAAAAGGTAGCTAAGTAGACTGTGTTGGTTTGACATTGAATATTGCCTTCAGTTAATCTATCTGGTCTATTCTAAATGTGATCTTCGAAAAAAAAACACTTATAGTAATTTAACAGTAACTTTTGTCTCTTTTTTATAGATATAGAAAAAAAAATACTAGAAATTGTTATATGACATAATTGTCTGGTTCTATATAAAATAAAAAGGGTAAACATCTACTTTGTCTGAAAGAAAATTCAAAAAGTTTGTATTTTAGGTTACCAAATTATTTATTAGTTCTATAAGTTTGATCAAATCTTGGATGTCTTACCCGTTGTCATCCTCTAATGACAGCTATGTTTCTTATTTTTAGTGTTCCTGTTAGCTCCAGAAAAGTTTTTTATATGTTACGGCATTAACGTTAATGTCAAATGAAAAATGTGATCTATATATAGGAAAATAGATAATCAACTTTTATAAGCCTCAAAATGTTGAGGCTTATAAAAGTTGATTATCTATTTTCTTATATATAGATATAGAGAAATAAAAAACAACTTTCATGCCAACTTTGCCGCGATCCAGGCAATAGTTCTGGATCGCGGGACACTCGGAAATTTCGGGAAATGAGCGAGTAGACTCCGTTGCTCGGCCAGCTCGCTGTCTGTCCAGTTCCACCACCACCACCAGATCCAGTTGTACCTTTTTATTAGCGGTTTCAGATTTAACATTTTTTTACGTAACAAATTATATGAAACATGCACTAACTCTTGGAAGTTATTTCTAAATTTTGCGGTTCCTTTTATGCCAGTATTCAAAACTCAATTTGTAATAAATCCTGGTTTCATCAAAAACATCTCTCTAAGAGTAAATATTTCCTCTTTGTGCCGTCTCCCTTTTAACCACTGGTCCATCTTAACAGAGTCAGAGTTTGTCCATCTCCCTTTGCCATGTGTGATTGTGGTGATGACTTTGGAGATGGAGTTCACTGAATTAACATTTTCCTAACTTTATCCCTGATCTCTTGTTCTTTAAAATGCAACGTCCTCTTAATTTATTAGCATTAGCATATTACTTGTTAGCATCAAATAATTTATGAAGTTATTTTAAAATTCATCGCTCTTAACCAGCTTTCAATTTAATATTTTTTTCAACGTTAATTTTATTTCCTATTAGTACCCGTTAAGTTCGGTTTTTAGTTTATTTTTATAATTGTTAGAAGTAAAATATGTTTTTTGGCACACAGCCTAAACTTACAGTTAATTGCAATTTTAGATGAAGAAGAAGAAGTTGTTTTTTGAACCGTACATTACATACAAATAGACTATTATTTCAAAGTCAGATAATAAAATAAAAATACGATAATTTAAAAAAGTTATGTTAAAAATCGATCAATTGATGGATGTTATCCGTGCTTCAATTTAAGGTGCGTTTGTTCTGCATGTTTTCAGATTTTCAGTTTTCCAAATAAACGATTTTTAACGTACTCGTATATTCTTGATTTGGGTTTTAAAATTGAAGTTAAACTAGCACTGATATTTAGAGCGGTTGTGTTACTCGCTTACCTTGGCGGCGTTCGAACTGTAGGGTTCGTCGAAGAGCGACCACATCTGGGGTTTTAAATGCTGCCACCAGCTGACGGTTCCCTTATAGTAGTCCTCCTCGAAGCCGAACTTCCTGGCCACCTCCTCGTCGGAAGGCTTCTCTGTGTCCAGGTCAAGGCGGTCGAGGACGGCGAGAGTTTCCTGTGTGTCTCGATGCTGAACAATTAAAATAATTAGAAAAATAGTTTGTGGTAGTCTAGTGGTTAAAAAGTGTACGACTTTTACCGCGGGTTTGAATCCGCACTCAATCATACCATTTTTAAAGCTTCATTACCCCAGTATAATCTAACCCCAGCACAAGCGCTAATAGCTTAATTGAGTAGAGCAGGTCTTAGAAATTATTTATTTACATTATTTTGCTGTTAATCACTTAAAAATAACCATGATTGTTTACGATGATATTCTTTTAATAGCGTCAAAACTTTTTCTTCTAAGGCATTGCCTCATTACTGGGGATTGTGATCGTCCAGGCAACTTTAAGTCAAGGCAACGTTGCTCCATCCTTTACGACATTGGGAACTCCTGAACGCTGCCACCATACAAGAATCCATTACCAATTTGACCAGATCGGTCCACCGTTATGGGTCCTCCCACGACTCCTGTATTTATCCACGTTGCCCATTACTGCGAGTCTTTCCAGGTTGTTACCGCTTCTGCGGGCAATGTGGTTGATAAAATGGAGGAAATGTTGCCAGCAGTTTGTTTGGAGACTTTCCTTGATTATACCAGTTGGTGCAAAATAGTGACGTTAGCACGTTTTGCAGTCATATAAGCGCCTGAGAAATTAAGTTTTTTTTTTAAAATTTAACAGAATTTTATGAATCGAAATTACTAAATATTGCTTTAATCAAGCGTTGAGTTTTATTAATATTGATTTAGAACTCTACCTTCATTAATATAAAATATTAACAAATCTTGGATAAACAGTGTTCGGAAAAGTCACTGAGATGTTTTTAGGGCTAAAGGGTAAAAATGCTTTTGTTGAGAAACTACAGTATGTTTAAATAAAACGTTTACACCTCAAGATAAGGTATCTCTTCATATTTTAGTATTGTTATATATATATATATATATTAAAGGCAACATTGAGGATTGCTTGCTGATTGGCGTATAACTTATAAAGCTTCAAGCTAACAATTCTAATAAAATTATTAGAAATATATATTTTATTATTAGGACTAAAAATATGGTTAAATTCTAATTTTAGATCTATTAAAATTATTAAATATTAAACGATTCTTATTAATTTAGTCCTTTTATTTATAATAGTAGTTGTTTCATTGACAATATAGGTATTTAGCTTCATCTATACCAGTCAAATGTATAAAAATATTATATATGAAATTATGAGAATAGGTCGACTGTTATATCCATAAGTATATATTCCGCTCCAAAAGTATATAAAGTAAACGATTGGTGTTATGTTTTTTTAGGATTCTGAGGCCTGTCTTTATTTCCTCTTCCTTTGATAATCGGATCTATACAAAAAATGGATCTAATAATAATCTAATGGATCTAAATCAAATCAAAAAATGCATCTAATAATCGAAAAATCTACTAATAGAAATTTAAATTAATCTCAACCGGTTTTTCTTCACAATGATGGACTCGCGTCACTCGCTTTTTCGAAAGATATTTTTTTTCAGCTTTCTGTTTTATTTTACTACACTCTAGTTACTATTACTATATGGGTGTTGCTATTATCGTCTACATTTCCTATACCAAACGCCCATTTTAATCGTAAATTTAAGGAGAGGCGCTAATGTAAATTTGAGTATCGGTTGATGCAAGCGTTTAAAGGCGAACTGTTTAAGAGGAAATTGATCTACCATCAGCATATCGCCTTACCCGAGGCGAAATTATTTGATAATATCAAAGGCCTGTATCTTTAAAGGCCACTTTAATTACTCACGGCTTTTAGTTCAATTAGGCCAGAACGTATAGGCATTAATTGCGTTTTAAGATTGTATTTATAACATCTTCTACAGCTACACTTATCGATTACACATGCAAACTGATTTTAAATGATCGATGAGCACTATTTTATAGCGATTAGCGATGCCTTTAGATCATATTTATTTAAAATAATTTGAGAAAGACTGGAAACGCATTTGAATTAATATCAAAGCTAATGTACTTATGTATTTTTTTTTAAACCATGAGAACTTACCTGTGTGTATGTCATCCAACAGCATGGCTCCACTTGATTGGCATCCAGGCCCCAAAATTCCAATTCTTCTTCGAATAGCGGACCACAGACATCAGTTGGATAATGCAGTTTTCCCGTCCTAATTATTAAATCAATAAACCAATTTTAATAACTTTCGCAAACAGCAGTTATCATGCTAGAGAAAAACATCACAGGTAGTTTGTGAAAAATGTTTTAGAGAAGGATACGGAAACAGTTCTTAACCTTGAGCAGTCCTTTTCTGTCTGTCGATCGCACTCCTTTCCCTTCTAAGTACGTACTCGCACATTCGTGAATAGATTAATCAGAATATTTCATTGAAAGATTTGTATCTGCTTTCACAGTTGTTGCTTATTTTTTTCTAAGTAGATTTTGGCTTATGGCTTTCTTATACCTAATATATGTAAGTGTTGTTTTTTAAAACGTGTGTTAATCTGTGTGTGTGTGTATATGTTAATTTAAAAAAGATATACAAACATAGATTTTGATGAACGCTTCAATAATGTTAAAGACGATGAATAGATAAATAATTTGTTGGGAGACGACTAATAAGGGAATAATTAGTTTGTTTGTTTTGTGTAGTGAAACAACTGACCTGTAGTAATTAAGCACCTGGGCGAAGACCCCCGGATGCCTATCGAAGAAGTACTCGTTGAGGACTGGGTCATAGTTGGCGAGGGCTTCCGTGAGCCTGGACAGCCTGGTGGCTGGAATCTTCTTGAGCGTGGCCTTGTAGGTCTCGTGTCGGATTCCTCCGACGTTGAGAACCACGCGGTTCTCCGCGTCCATATTGATTAGATTCATATTGATCTCTAAAACGAAAATATGATCATTTTTCTCACCGTTTGACTAGAGTTGTCTGCAGTGGCGGCTGAGAACATGGTTCGCGGTCTACATCTCGCAAACTCTGTAATAGTCTTTTTTAGAGTGTGTCTAATTTGGCAGCGGTGGTAAATGTGCTGTTGCAATATTCATCAGGCAAAGATTACCATACCGGATTTAGTTAGCTGGATCCGGTGATAATGTTGGGCTTAGTAGGGGAGGCAACAATATATATTTTTTAAATAACCTGGCGGCCTACGTTCAAAAACAGTTGTGAAATTTGCTTCATGCCGGTTATTTATTTATCAAAGAAATCAACAGTTTTATGAATTTATATAAAGTTCAACAAAATATACATATAAGATTTATAAAGCTAAAATAGATTTATATTTAAAAATCACACAGTTGACAATTTTTGTTTTAAAAATAATGCTAATATTTTTAAATACATTTTGAAAATTGATTTTGCATTGTATACAATTTAGCACATGTTTCTTGAAAGCGTACTTACCAAGTTTCAATGAATCGTGGCAATTGTAAGTATTGGATAAGCGAAGTAATGGTGAAAATAAGGTGTTCTTTGTGGAACAATGTAGGGTACAGATGAGTACATTGAGGGTACGGATGAGTACATTGAGTGTACGAGTGCGGTGCTTAGATGAAACATTAAAACCAAATCAATTAATATACGCCTGTTACTTAAATATTAACAATTGTAAACCTTAAGGATTGATTCATGGTCACTGAATTCAAGTATCCTGAATAATTTTTGGGTAATTGATTTTAATAGCAGTTTTCAAATTCTTCAATTTGATAATTGTAAATTGAGTAAAAAGGATTCCAGATAACGCATCCACATTTCAATTTACTCCTAACAATTGCCGGAAAGATCATTATGCTAAAATATGGTTTGGTTATTCCCAAAATAAATCCTAATAGCTCATAATACGCTCAAATCTTTAAATTGAATATCTCTCCTTAAAGTCTTTTTTATTTTCTTCATAAGAGTACTGTATGGGCTGTGGTAATCTGCTGAATGTCATAGAGTTACATTTAGCAATATTAAGGCCTATTTATATTTTTTACAATATTTAGATAATCTTTTAAAGTGTGCTTGTAGCTTATATCAATCTTCTAATGAATTAATTTTTATAAAACTTTATGATCATCAGCGAACAGTAAAAAAAGAGTATTTAAAATAACCTACAATGTCATTGTAAAACAATAAAAATAATAGAGAACCTATATGATTCCCTTGAGGGACGCCGGATGTCACGTTGATTAATATACGAGTAGATACTCGACCATTAACTAATACGGCTTGGGTTCGCTAAGGTAACAATGCAACCACCTCAAGAGACTACCGTTAATGCCTAATTTATATATTTTTTAATCAAAAGCGTTATACCTACTTTATCGAAAGGTTTCGAAAAATCAGTAAAAACCACATCGACATTTTTACGTGAGTCTAAACTGGTTGCGATAAGATTAGTATATGTTAATAGGTTGGTATTAACAGACCGACCCTGTATGCTGTTGAGAAATTATTATTTTCTTATAAAGTAATGAAATATGATTACAAACCAGGGATTCAAAAATCTTACCAAAGACATAACTTACTCATGACATGACATGTTGGTTACTCATGACTATGGCGTGAAATATTGTGAGCATGAAATCAGTGTCTCAATGACTGTATATGACGAATGTGTCAAAAACATTTTGTTTTTATATAATATTTGTAAAATTTATTTTTGATGCATTGTAACAACATTCTAAAAATATCGGTTAATATAATACTAACATTGAATATATTGCGTGCGATTTGAAAAGTTTTGGATAGTATTTCGAGATTGTGGTTAAGTGATTAAACGTTTGACATTCAGTTTGTATTGAACTAACACTACTGTCCTTTTTGTAGAGTGGTTTAATCTATTTATTCTAATCTTAATAATATAATCTTCTCTAAAACAACTAAATTGTTTATATTTATAAATATTTAAAAATGTAAAAATAAATATTTAAAAATTGTTTATATTTATAAACAACGAAGTGGTTTATAAACAACGAAATAGGTCTCTTGAAAATTAAAAAAAATAAAATTAGCTTATTTCTGAATTTTATTTATTGATTCTGAGGCGGTACGAAGTTCGTCGGGTCAACTTGTTTATAAATATCAACCTTCTGAAAGGAGAGAAGTGTCTTTTAATACACCTCTAATATAATACTATATTAAAAAGAACCTCGAAGTTATTCACAGATAAGTTATTGTGGAAAAAAGAAAATAAAGCAATAAAGAAAAATATATACCTCGAGTTGTTTGTCAAAATTGAAACAGCAAAACTTGCAGGAGTTGTAACTATTGAATGATGAAAAGGTGGAGACGTGGTGTTGGTTCTATCTTGGGCGGATGTCTGGTTCTGGCCGACCGCGACGACCGATGGATGAACGAGGTTTTCTGACAGTGATTTACTGACACGAAAGCCTTGAGAAAGACCATGGCTATTTAGGGCTGGTCGGTTATTCCGAGACCTGTAAAGAATTAGTGAACATAAACGACTATAATGATCAACATATAAACACAATATTTTTTATGTTGTTTTTTCATGAAAATTTAACAAAGCCAATGTTTTTGTTAAACAAAATAAGGTATCTGCAATATAAAATAAATTTTAAATATCCAAACGTGAAAATCGAGTATATACTCGATTTTCTACTTTAGGATACGGGTTTTCTACGTTCCTAGGATATGTAGGTACCACTCACGTTGGCCGATTTGATAAGGTTTGTTACCTTTCTAACCAGGTAAGAGTTACCTGTTCTAAGAAAGGTTATTTACTAAGTGCTACGGTGTGAGTATAAAAGACCTACGCAAAACCCTGTGAAATTCATAATTGGTTTTATATATATACTAGTAATAACTTCTGATTGTAATTATAAAAATTAATACTGTTGTATTTTTCAAAAAAAAAAAAATTATAAGCTGTGTAAAATAATTTTAATCACAAATGTACACACACACTAAGGATATATACAAATGGATGCAACTTAAGTGTCTAACGGTTAAATATACATTAATGAATAAACAAACTTTATACACCACCTACTACAGACCTTGTCTACACCACCTACAACTTTTTACAGACCTTGTCTAGTGGGGTGATAAAATCCACACCACCTATCTATTTTGCTTTGTATGAGATATTTTAAGATTACTTGTAACTAGTTTTATTATTTAAATTGTTTTATGCTATTTCATATGTATTGTTTTTGGATAAAATAAAAATATATATATATATAAATAAATATTCAACATAAAGTGGTGTTATATATAAATACATTCGTTTTACTTTTGTTAATGAAATAAACCCTCACCCTTAGAAGATATACATAAAACGAACTTTTTTGAGGCCTTTTGTTGTAATTAACCTATAATTTTGTTGTATATTCATTTGACGTATCTATAATGGTTTAGTCAGCGAAAGGCATGTAAGCGTCCTAAAAGCGTCTTTTTACGACTTTATTACAATACATCGAGATTTCTTTGCTATTTTTAAATTTAATATAAACATATTATACAACTAAACCTTCCGGAAAAAAATCTCTAAATAATGGTAAAAACCACATCAAAATCACTTGTGTAGTTTAGAAGAACTAAGCGAATGCTTTACACTATTTATTGATTGACAAATTAATCACTTTATAGTGAGAATTATCTACAACAGTTATTCGTTAAAAAAACACTGTAAGAATTGTTTAATATTTTTATATGCGCGTGTATAAGTTATATTTTTTTGACGTTTATCTAAAACTATGACTATTACAATGTATTGTAATAAATACATAAACATATAAATAAAATTTATGGATGTTTATATTGTTACCTTAAGCATTTAAATACACTGCTGAAACAGTGCGATAGATATCGCACTGTGTCAGTAGTTTATTTAGTGGTTATCATTAATAACTCCGTAATATCAGCTGTCGTTTTATTGAGTCACTAAGTCGCTAAGTAACTGTGTTTTATAAGTTCGCTATCAATTTTAGCGGCGTGCTTTATAGAACCCAGCGAAACAACTCGAACGGAATTTTAATGGTTCTTTAGAAAGAGCTGGCGAGTAGGTGACGTCGCTACTCTGACTGGTTTTGGCATTTTTATGACGAGTCAGCTTTGTGTACGCCACCAAATATTACTAGTATGTCTAGTAATGACAATACAACTTAAACTCATTGATTTGACATTTAAATCTATTGATATTTTGAGAAGCGACTATGTCTGAAAAGAATTTGATTTGTATTTGTTTGAATAAAAAAATGAGGTTTATATAAAAAACGCTAGTAAATTTCTTTTATCGATAAATTGTGTTACGTATTCAAAAGGTCTAAATTTGTAATACAAAAATTAAAAGTATATTTCTTATATGTGTTAAAATTGTAAAATGTATTTCTTAGATTTAGATGATTTTTTACGTTATAATAGGCATACGCTGTAATCTTACATTATATGAAAGTCTGACAGTATATTGACGTTTACAAAATTCGAATTTTTTTTAATATTTTTTTTATTTACAAATTATATACTAGCCGCCGACCGAGTAGTTTTAAAGACCAAAGTCTTTTTATCTGCCCAAACCAATGAATAGCCATCATTTATTTAAAGCATTACATTCATGCGGGTTATATATAAACAAAAAATGTAGAATAACAAAAATAAATAAAAGAGAAAATAAAATAAAAACAATGCAGAATTACAATGGTAGTGCAAATGGGACAACAAAATACAGATGAAACAGTTATTTATCTTAATTTATATATTTTTCGATAGAGTATGCAGATTAACAGCGACCGGGGGAACCAAAACCATAAAGAAGCTATTTTCCCTAAAGGGGAAGAGGGACAAATACACAAGCGTTGTTTTCCCAGGCGAAGTAGGGAACCGCACCTACACAAACTTGTTATTATATAGCCAGAATGTTCAAAGAAAAAATAATATTGTACGCACAGATAGTTGCATCGCATCAGTGTAATGCACGCTGGTTTAAATACAGTGCTGTATTTTATGAAATCTTTCAACTCTGACCTAGCTATTTATGCGTCTTATAAAATACGGTCCAACCTTCATTAAAGTAGTAAAAAAATGATTTAAAAAGGAAATAATAAAAAAAAAAACGCTGAAAATGTAACATTCTACCACCTATATCTACACATGTAGAGAAAACGAAGATAGAGAATGAATTAGGTGAATAGATAAATGAGAGAATTGGGTCAATAGCTAATAGAAGACGGGCTTAGTGGAGTCACGTGTAAAATAACTACTCAATACTTTGGCAAAACGGCGACCGTCTGCCAATATTGAGCGGTTATTTTGAACTCGAATCGCCAGTGACCTAAAGTGCATGCCCACCGTTAAAATCGTTGGTCGTGTGACGAAGTGTGGAAAAAATGAGCACACCTGAAAACTGTATCTTTAACCCTGATACTTTTTTTTTAAACCACCCTCAATATCACAGTCGATTGTCTAACTATTTCAATACAGGTCCCTTGGTACTCGCGAGTCGCGACCTCATTTCAAAACAGGCTGCTTTCTTAGCAATTGACCCCGTTGCGAGGTCTGCCATCTCCACGTTTCGTCTGTAAAGTTTTCCAGCACTAATGCGAGTACTACCGAGCATTACCGAATGGAGTTATACGCCGATTGCTCAAAACATGCATTTTTTATTTATCGTGCATTTTCTGCTACAACACAGAAACTACATTTCCAAATATACCCTTACCCACTCACAACAAAATGTGTGTATAGTGCTAAGTTATTAATTAGATCATGCCCTGATAACAAAAGGTATAAAACATAAAAAAATCGGCATCCCGGAGGGCGCAGGTAGATTTCACCGAATCAAAGTAGGGGATAGGCGAAGTCCAATTGTATCAAACATTGTAGGCCTATAATTTACCTACAATTTATGTTCGAAACAAGTTTTGTGCGCGCCGCGCGGAATCAAAAATTGTTACGATCATAAATTGTAGGGAAATTATAGGCCTACCTACACATAAGGGTAATAGGCACATTGTTGGTTGGTGCTATCAAAAAAGTTTACTGAGATAAGTTTTAGGCCCTTATCTAAGGAATAATATAAAATTTAAATTAATTCGATATCTTATATAGGTACTAAGAAAGTTACAGTAAAATTTCATTTTTTTCAGAAAAATCCTTTCCCGGCCCTCTGGTCTGATTTTGCCCATTAACAAACTTAACCGAGATTTTGTGACCTTAAATTTTATGTATCAATTTAAAAGTGATTGGTTTAAAATTACGGCAGTAATCGTGTTTACAAGAAAGTTATGTAATAGATAGATAGATAGATATATAACATTTTAAACTGAGGGTAGTTTTGGGTTCTAGGGGATGAGAAATGCGAAGATATGTCAACATTTTCCGGTAAGCCTCTATGCAAACATGGTCGATCGAACTGTAATCACTATCCCTTTTTTTTACGACCTTCGGCAGCGAATGAAAGAGACGCCAGATCTATTAATGGCACATTTATAATATAGTACTGAGTTATAGTATTTATAAAAGAATAAGTTAGTTTTAGTAGTTCATTTAGTAAGTATTTAATGTAAAATATTTCGATGCGGCAACAAGACTTTTTTATTAATGGACAGAATGTCATCCTTAAAAGAAGCGATAGTCTAGTAAGGCAAGATATGTTGCATTATAACAATATTTTTAAACATTTTCAAATATTAAATAAATAAATAATACATGCATCGAGTATTCAGATCCTCTGCGAACAAAGCACAGGTCGATAAAGGTGATCAAATATAAATAGCATATGACTACGTCAGATATGTTGTTTTATCACAAAATATGGTTTTAGGCGCTTTATTGCTGTTGTTTACTTTGGCGTGTGAAAGTTACACATTTGTTGCGTTGTCCTTAGCATTGTGCGTGTCGAGGCACATTATAAGGGTAAGGCTTACCTTGCCAGCATTCCGACTGCCTGCTTCTGAGGGGAAAATTGCTTTTTAACGACGCTTTCTGATCCTATCGCGACATTTGCCTTCGTACTGCTAACAAAATGTTGCCACTATTTGGAAAATAGTTCTGTACACATTTGAGATTGGAAATAAAAAAATTGGCGATACCCACCAAGCGGCCCATCAGCACGTTTAAAACTTAATAAGTGTAATAAAAACGGTACAGATGTTTTAAGATAAAACTATTTTAGCTTTCCCAAACAGGGAATGAATCTCATGTCTGTGCATCTAGCTATCAAGTTGATATATAAATAAATGTCACGTTGATTTTCTTCTTATGTAAATAGGCGTGGTGAAACATTGTTGAATGTAGATGATAGTATGGGGTAATAATTTTTAAATATAGATCGATACATTATTATACTGTAACGGGCTGTTTATGTGATGATGAAGTTGAGGATGATAAAGCACATCAGGTGAAAGTAGAGGTAGAAAGTCTGACTTGCTGAAGTCGACTGTCGGACAGACAGACGGCCAAAGGCTGCGCTATTAGGCGCAGTTCCGACTGCCTTATCGTTGTTTTCTTGATCGAGACCGTTCATTACAGGTAACAACATCTCGCAAGTCTGACAGTGTTGAGAAAAGTGTCGTTGAATATTCTCAACGACGAAAATGACCTGGCCAGATTTGATCCACCCGAGGATTCGAACCGGATTTAGAAGCAGGCGCTGCGCTACCGGGTTATTATCAGGCAGAGCTTCTTATACACTAAAAGGGACTTGGGTAGTCGTAGCCTTTTTTAGGTTAGTATTATAACGTAAAATGAACAGGTCAACTTGCTCGCGTTTGAGCTAACCATGACACGGTTATGGCATGGCGGTTCGAGGTCGCAGGTCGTAGCAGCACGCCAATGACTTCCAATGACTTCGACTTGCGGGTCGGCGGTGGCAAGGTGAAAGAACGTATGTAAACCACGGCGACCGTTCCGTTATTTATAATTCACGCGTCGTCTGCGAACGCGCCCCGTTGCCTGCAGCTATTTCAATATGCATGAAGTTACTTGATAACGGGTCCGCGGCGGGTTGTAAACGGACGCACGGTTTTGAATACGGCGGCACGGCTTTGAATACGGCGGCACGGCTTTGAATACGGCGGCAGCGTTAAACCCGTGAAGTCTTACTCTGACGGCGGTGCCCGTTAAAAAACTAAAATCGGAAAACGGCTGTAGCGTCCTGTGTATATGTTTACGTATGTATAACGACTATCGAATGAAAAATGTTCTATTTTCAAAACCAGTTACAGTTTACTCCCCCGTGTACCGCAAGGGCGGATCCTAGAAGGCTTTCTCGGGCGGGGGCGGGGGGAGGGGCAGGAAATGGTGTGGGGGACACCTCCACACCATTTTAAAAAGGGGAAGTTTTCCTCCTCCGGACAACAGTTTTAGGCTACTATCTATATCACTTTCTTGTGGACGCTAAAACTGCCACCAATCACTTTAAAATTGATACATAAGATTTAAGGGCACAAAATCTTGGTCGAGTTCGCTAATGGGCAAAATCCGGGGGGGGGGGGGGGGGATACGCACTCTCGCTGCGTATGCTGAGGTGCGAGGGGCGTAAATTTGCGCTTTTTTTTTATACAAGTTCGTACAATTGGAGTTCGCTTATCCCCTTCTTTGATCCCGTGAAATCGACCTCCGCCTGCCGTCGTACCAAAAGGGTTTTTTTTTCTCTACATTGTCCCCAGTGCCAGTCGAAGGTTTTTTAATCATTACTCGAATATTTACATAAAAAACAAATATTTTTTGGCAAATATAGATTCTGATGAGCTCCGTCATAATAAGATTTCTTATTAAATTTAACTTTATACAATGGGAACAGCGTTTGTATGAAGCAAATAAATGATTGATATTCTGTTTGTTTAGTTTATACATATATATATATATATATATATATATATGTTAAAATAGGTAAACACCTTTAGTTTAACATATATAAAAGTTTGACAGTACTGACATTTGGAAAATACGAATGCTTTTTAATATTTTAAGGATTGAAATTTTTTGCAAATAAAATATATAGCCAGAATGTTCAAAGAAAAATTAATACCGAAAGCACAGATAGTTGCATCGCTTGAGGTAATGCACGCTGGTTTAAATACAGGCCTGTATTTTATGAAAGTCTTTCACTCTCACCTACCTATCTGTGCGATATGCAATACGGTCAAACTTTCATTAAAGTAGTGAATAAATGATTTAAAAATTAAACAATAATTATGAAAAAAAGTGTGAAAATGTAACGAATATGACGTATAATGAATGAGAAGTGAATGGTTTAATGGATATTTACAAGAATAACTTACGTTCAACGTAGTTTATCTGAAAATGAATCGTTATGGTTAAAAATAAAAAGAAAAGTGTAAAATATATGCACATTACGTGCAAATCGTTAAGATATAGTAAAATAGTAAAATGTATTGTTTAAATACCGTTAATTAGATGATTTCTATGTTAAAATAGGTAAACACCTTTAGTTTAACATATATAAAAGTTTGACAGTACTGACATTTGGAAAATACGAATGCTTTTTAATATTTTAAGGATTGAAATTTTTTGCAAATAAAATATATAGCCAGAATGTTCAAAGAAAAATTAATACCGAAAGCACAGATAGTTGCATCGCTTGAGGTAATGCACGCTGGTTTAAATACAGGCCTGTATTTTATGAAAGTCTTTCACTCTCACCTACCTATCTGTGCGATATGCAATACGGTCAAACTTTCATTAAAGTAGTGAATAAATGATTTAAAAATTAAACAATAATTATGAAAAAAAGTGTGAAAATGTAACGAATATGACGTATAATGAATGAGAAGTGAATGGTTTAATGGATATTTACAAGAATAACTTACGTTCAACGTAGTTTATCTGAAAATGAATCGTTATGGTTAAAAATAAAAAGAAAAGTGTAAAATATATGCACATTACGTGCAAATCGTTAAGATATAGTAAAATAGTAAAATGTATTGTTTAAATACCGTTAATTAGATGATTTCTATGTTAAAATAGGTAAACACCTTTAGTTTAACATATATAAAAGTTTGACAGTACTGACATTTGGAAAATACGAATGCTTTTTAATATTTTAAGGATTGAAATTTTTTGCAAATAAAATATATAGCCAGAATGTTCAAAGAAAAATTAATACCGAAAGCACAGATAGTTGCATCGCTTGAGGTAATGCACGCTGGTTTAAATACAGGCCTGTATTTTATGAAAGTCTTTCACTCTCACCTACCTATCTGTGCGATATGCAATACGGTCAAACTTTCATTAAAGTAGTGAATAAATGATTTAAAAATTAAACAATAATTATGAAAAAAAGTGTGAAAATGTAACGAATATGACGTATAATGAATGAGAAGTGAATGGTTTAATGGATATTTAAAATATATATGTATATATATTTTATATATATATACATTTTTGGGATAAATATAGTATAAAATAAATGAAGGTCCTTCCCAGTCGAAAATTCTTTTATTTAATGGCGACTTATTATCCTTGTGGAGTAACAAAATACGCAAAAATGCAGATTCAATTTCGAAGAGATGTGGGCCTCTTTATAAATAATGGTTTCGTATCAGGTTGGAATTTAAATTAACATCGCTTTTCCAAGACAACACGAAGAAATACTAGAATGAACCTCGCGAAATTGTCATTAAACGTACTTTCGATGTTATACGATCAGCCGCTAGCTTCGAAACGCCTACGAGTAACGAATCGCTATGAAACAGTACTTTTAAGGTGATGATTGTGCTTATACCGGGAAAATTGAGTATTTTCCTAATTAATTTCGCTAAATTTTATAGACCTCTGGCATTCAAACAGCATCTGTTATTATTGAGAATATACTGAAGTAAAATATGAAGACAAAACGATCTGCTTTATTACATAAATAAGTCTATCTAGGGATGTTTAATTATCAAATATATTAACACCTAAAAAAAAAAAAAAAATCTTCTTCGTATTCCTCGTGAAAAATTGAAGTTAGTTATAAAAGCAAAATAAATAACTTTTATTAAAATGAAAAAACTGTAATCAGGTTATGATTGTCTTCTTTACGTATGGAATTTATCCATACAGCTATCTTTGTCTGTTAGCTACATGACTTTTTGGTAAATTTATTTCTATAGCATATGTAACATAAAAATTTGAATGATTTTATTTTTTTACAATACAATCAATACTTTTATTTTGTTACATCAAATGAAACGTATGTCCGTACGGTAAATTAAAATGGTTAAAAGAGTCATCACTTTAGGATTCTACGCTATGTTTGCATTAGAGAAAAACCTTTAGGAATCTGCATTCTACAATAGGACAAATTTTTAAATCTAGTTAAGAAGCCAGCGAACAGAGGTACTAAACGCACACTCATCTTTTTTACAAGTACAGCCTATGCATAGATAGTCATCCGGGTAAAATCTTACTGCTCAGTAATTAAATAGTTATTTAAAATTTCTTTTAAAAATTTTAAGAAGTTCAGCAAGACAATTTATTTCGTAATTATATCTTTTTATATTATTATCGCAACATCCTATCTGAATAAATATTTTGGTCGATAACATCGTTAAGGCCTATAGCTATATAACTAGACTACAAAAATAACCACTGAATATCAACTGTCAGGTTAACAAGTCATCACACACCGTTATGAAAGCTTGTACCCTAATATGCTTAGGCGGAAATTCATTATTGATTTTGTAAAAGACCATAGTTGTTTGGTTAGACCACGTTTCGTAATTCGTAGTTAGAGCATTTTTATATTCAGAAATCACAAACAAAATTAAATTCACTGTCATATAACCTGAATGCCCGAGGACTGACTGCCCAAAAAAGGTTTTCGCGAGTCATGCAGATGGATGAGTTCCATTATGCTACGAACTCAGGTTTGAATCGTCTTAGTAAACGTATTAACCACTATTATAAAACTATTGATATATTTAATCTGGTTTCCTACTGAACATCACTAATACACTCTTTTCCTATGGCGACTACATACGTGAACTAAGAACACCATTGAACAATTCTAACCTACAAATCGTGGCGAGCAAAAAGAAGCCTTATACTATAAACGGAAAGGTGTAAACTTTATGACCGTTATTTGATAGCGTTTAGTTTTTTTGTTAAATAATTGAAAAGTTTCCAGAATCATTTTTTAAATGGCTTCAAAACATATTTTATGAAAAATTAAGAATATTAATTATATATTAATAAGAATATAATTATAAATTATCATTTTTATATTAAAAATCGCGAATTTTACGCAATTTTTTAAATTTTGTTTTTATGTTGTTATACTATGTATCTTAAATCTCTTAAGTAAATCCCTCCTCGACTATTTTTTCCATTATAAAAATATATTTATTTTATATGGGTTGTTACTGGTTAAAGAAGCAGGTGCCTTTAAAATTCAATTTCAAAAACAGTTATTTTGTTTATTTTTTTGCATAATACTTAAAGAAATTTTCTTAGGTGATTCCCTAGAATAATAAATTATTTTTAAGGTAAATAAATTAGATTACTCATATCTCTTGCGAATATCTCTCCTCACGCCTTCGAAAACCTGTAAAACTCGCATGTTTGTAGCATTCAGGTATGTTGGCGCCTTAACACCTTAATAAACTACACTCACACCCTGAGTGTAGTTTATAACACATTCCCAAAATATTGAATTTATATTCCACCAGGTGTAAAATGTTTTAAAAAATGGGGTTTCAATTTGACTGCCGATATGGCAAAACGAGGTTTGTTCCATCTTAGTCTATTTCTGTCGTGCTTACTTGGAATAGTTAACTGGCGTGAGGGAATATTAAAGTCCGACCGCCAAGTGCAGTGCATTGTGTTAATCTGTTTAATGCTGCAGTAAAAACCTAAGAGTTCTCCCCAATAAAAGCGCATGGAGTTGGTTATCATTGCACTTCGCTGTGGTCCATGTTATTAGGTATATTATCGAAAACACAGTGGTGTAGGTTAACTGCTGTGACAAAAGCGTCAATAGTCACATAATGCACCCTGGTTCGGCGTATAAGTTCAATCCATATAACCCGAAAATATTGCGCAATACATCGCGTTTATAGGTATAGTAGTAAACATTGTGAACCCCTTCTTTGTACGCACTTCAATAACAGCTGAGGCAGTAACAGTGGTTTGGCCGGAATTTTTGAAGTGAAAACTTCTATCGGCACGGGTCAGGTCGAATTTTTGTATGAGAAAAAAAAATTGTTTAGGGAAAATGCAATGGATTCGCGTCACCGGCACTGATATGCTAGGTTAGGTTAGGTTATCTCCGGAACTACTTATCAGATTTCAAAAATTCTTTCACCAATATTTAGAATGGATCTTTTGGGTGGACATTAACGTTAAAATATAAGGTATTTTCGTGGAGACCGATTTTGCTACGTAAGTCGACGAAAAAATAAAACCATAAAGGGATATGCATGAGAAAAAGTTCACCTTGTATATATATATATATATGGATTAGTATAACGAGTAAGGAATAATGTTGTTTGACGATAAAAATAAATAAGAACTGCCCTTATTGAATCTCTTAATTGGATATCAGTTTAATAAGGAACCGTTACATGCAAATATGTTTTGTTTAGAAGTAGTCTTATTTTACCTAGTTTAATTACAAATATGGATATTTAAATAAATAAATATACACCAAGTGATTCTACTAGTGATATATCTATATATTTTATTTGAAACTTGGTATATATTGTTAGTTAGGGCGTAACACTGCATTTTGCCATCGGAATAGTGCGGTATAGCCGTGGGCAGATGTCGAAAGAAGACGGAAGATAAAAGTGGGTCGAGATGGAGGGAGAGGAGTATAACGAGGGAGAGAGATGGGGTTGAGAGAAATTCCGCGTCGGTGTCATGGAGACAGGCTTTCGTCGGAGAACGCGATAAAGGTTTTATGAACGTACTTATTGAGATGTGCTCCCGTGCCAGCGCGGAATATGCAATCGATGAACGAGTAGTAATTTATTTATATTAGTACAATACATTCATAATATACGTGTCTCAGAACAAATTAACACAAGAAGGAAATATTTATTAATATCATTTTCATTTTTCTCACAGCATACCATTCATATCATTCATATCATTTCTTAATTGTAATAACCCCCCCTCCCCCCTAAGTCTTCAGGAATGGTCTTGGGACATCCTGTTATTAATGCTTCAAAATAATGCTTTTCCAATTTATATTATATTGTACGCAAATGCAAGAAAAAAAAAGCGGTGAGACCCTCTAAATATTACTTACTACGCATACTATTACAATAATAGCAATAAAAACTAAAAAAATAGTTATGTAAAAGAAACACTTAAATAAAAAAATATATATTTATGAATAACATGTTTTTTTTAACCGATTTAACACAGAAATAAGAATAATGTAGGTACGTGCATGTGATTAGCCGCCCAAGGTCATAAATGTAGATGGGTTATCTGGTAGAAATTGTCTTGCGGCAATAAGCTCGCTTTTTATTACGTAGGTATGTATGCCTGTCAAAGACAGTCTGGATAGATACCATCATGTGTAAAAAGTATTGTTAAAAGTGTTGTCATATGTTAATATTAAATATGTAATTAAATGTATTATATAAATTTTATTAAATAAGTAAAAAGTGGTAACGAATTAGTTCACATAAAAACCCGCAAGAAACAAACGAATAGAATATGTATTTTGTTTATAAATAAAGAATTAAAAAAAAAAAGTGTTAATTATTATTATTATTAAAATATGTCATTAGGGCATCAAAGCGAAGAAGCTCTTTTGTAGTAGTCGTTATTATAATTAATTAAATTAAGTATGTTTTTATTAGTAACTAGCTCGAAGAACTTAGGTCAATTATAATATAGATTTAATTTGACTAATGTTACATCTACTAATAGTATGTCATCTAAAATTGGTCGAATAGTAGAATTGCATTTGAGGCATTTGAGTTCGAATTATGCCTATTAATAAATGTTGTAAATTATTAAATATAATTATTATTAATCTTTCTAATAAATTAGTATATAGTTGACAATATTATTTTTCCAAATTCGTCATATGTGATATATTATTTATTTATTCATGTTTGTTTTTTTACATATTTCTTATATGATGAATAACATTTAACCTAAAATAACATTTAGTATATATGTTTAGTATAAGCTTAGTCCTATGTTTAATTTATATATAACTAATTTATTTATAGTGTATAATAACTATGTTATACTCAATTTTATATAAATATTGGTTTTATTTAGTGTAATAGAAATATAAAATGTATATTTAATTATTGTTTATTAATTTGCTGTACTTATCTTACATTATATTTATATAGCTTTTAGATAGTACGTGTGTGTATACTGTATCTGTAAGACCTACCGCCTTCGCATCTGACCATTTACATATACATACCTACACACTCTGTCGAATTGCCTTTCGAGGTAAAGCTTCATTCGCCCTCGACCGTACTTATATAAACTATGCAATAATATCAGTTTTATGCATCAACCCACTGCGTGTACTGAAAACGTAAGGGCAACGCAAAGTCATATCAGATTGTGAATATTTTTCCTCCCCTTCATGTCTGCAAAATCCCTCCCCCCACCCTCCTCCGCCCTTCGGTCGGACTGAACTAGATCACTGAGCGGGGTGCGTCACTCGGCGACATCCATCGTTACCAACAATCACCAACTAAATAATGACACCTCAATCTGGAGACCTGGTCAGTAGATAATAAAATCATTATTTTTTTAAGCATTTTGAGCATAATTTTTGTTACATTATAACCCAATTTAAATTGGTTTTGGGTATTGTCGTTTTATCATTAGTTAATGTAATGATCTTTCCATCAATTGACATCATCAATATTTGTGTCACGACTCAAATAAGCAAAAAGCACTTTCGGGATTTTATACGTTACGAAGCCATTGAAATACGCATGAAACTACCCTCGGGCTAGCGATGGCCTCAGTTCGAATAGTTTGGGCACACACTAGACAAAAGCGTATGAATTGTGAATACAAACTACGTTCGAAAAACAATAAAAATATTACTCTATTCCTACATTTTTAGGGATTCATACCTCAAAAGGAGGTCTCGGAACACTAATAAGATCACTCTCGGGTCCGTCCGTCCGTCTGTCACCGACGGTTTTCTCGAGATTTGGCAAACAGTTAGTATTTCGTGTTATGCACATATTTTTATTTGTTTATCCACCGTGTTCCAAAACGATTCCCGATAAAAAATGCACCTTATTGGCCCTGCGATTTCAAACATGATTTGTATTGATCTCATATTAAAATTCATCACAGTATCGCTCCTGACATAAGTTCGGCCAATTGTAAAACAAAATTGTATCCGTAAATAGAAGTTCACTTATTTAGATTTTATAGCATTTGCAGAGACATGGTTTACATGTACTGACTTCGGTGTAGTGGTGGCACCGTTTTTTTTATTGATTGCAAACAACAATAAGAAATGTATTGTAACTATAATTTCTTATTTTTTTTGTTAAAATTTTATTTTGATTATTTAACGTTTTTTTTTTAATTTAAAGTTTAGATGTCTCGTGAAGCTTTGACCGTCGAATATTAGCGAGTTAGTGTGGTTAGAATAGGTAAAGGGAAGCGGTGTTTAGAAAATTGCTTACTTGCACCATTATTCAATTAATTGATGAAGTGACTGGTTGATTTATGACAATTTAACCCGACTTATCTTCGGGTCTGACCCACTAACCAGCCACAGGTCATAGAATTCTAAGTCATTAGCTAAACCGTATCGGTGTTAGGCATGAGGGAAAACTTCCGTGGCTAGGACTATTCAGCAATTTCAAAATAATCACTTAATGTTTTGGTATACATTTATTGGCATGTATTAGCATCAGCTGGTTCGATGACATACACCAGCTAAGGAATATTTTCCAAACCATTGTGTGCTTACTTTACACTTGAGTGTACAAAGCTTTTTGTGGTTTATTAAAAATTTATTAAGCCATCTATGTAAATTTTTTTTTTGTAGAATAGGTACTACTAACGTTGAAATGCAATCTGATGATTTTGTGTGAGATATAATATTAAAAAATTAAATTCAAGGAATTAAAAGTTTGAATTGAATTGAAGAACTGAATTATTATTATTTTTAGTTAAAAGGTGTGCAGTTTTACAGCTGACGAACCAATATCTTTAATTCTTGTGCTCTTTTGAATAAGTACTCAATCAAACGATTTTTGGACTTATTAACTGAATTCGAGGTAACAAGACTAGTAGGCAATTCATTCCATACACATTTTGGTATTTTAGGTTAGATTTGAAGACAATTTTGGAAAGTTTTAACTCATACCACGTATTAAATAATGTTGAAGGTAAAAATGTCTCTAAGCTATGAACAATATACTCGTAGAATCCCTTTATAATCTCTATGATATCGCCTCGCTCTCTTCGTTTTTCCAGTGATGTTAGCATTAATTGATAATGGTTTATTTTTAAAAGTATTGCAAAATATACATTTTATAATATCAAGTACCTAAACTGTCAAAAATAATATTATTAATCGGAATAAAAAAAAAAAAAATGTATTTGTCAAAAAATGTATTTGTCAATGTATTTGCTTCGTAATATTTATTTTACAGTTAAAAAATTTTCAATTAAATAAATTTTGCAAATATTTCATTCGCTAACAAATGTGCTTGAAATGTCTATATTAATAAGATAAGTCGTGACCTTGTTGATAATATATTATTTTCTAGTAAAATAAATTAAACATTGCTTGCACGTTTTAGAATACACCGTTATTACACCGTTATTATATTGTATAGTGACAATTATAAAAAAAATATTTTTTAATATGCAAAGGTCAACTAATTAAAGAATTTATTCTGGTGCCGTTTTTGCAATGTGGATTTGGCGCTCCGCCGAATTGTTATCTCTAATAGCGTCGGCGAAAGCGCCTTTCCAAGTGGTTTTGCATTAAATGTGGCAAATTAGCGCCCCTAAAAAAGGTTCCTTCTAACTTGGGAATTATTTAAAGGCATCCGTAGAGAACCAGCTGAGAAATCATCATATTATATCCATCAAAGCTAATCGTATTTATCTTTCCTAAAAAATGTAAGACAATATAACATTCAAATTAAAATTCAAATGATTTTATTCCATAAACACAAGATAAATGCATATAGGCAATAAAAGGCACACTAATATTTTGAAGTTAGTTTAGTATAGTGGTGTGGCATCAACGATCATAATTATAACGATACATAATAATATATATATATATTTAAATATATATATATGATTCCTTACGTTATAATAGGCATTCGCCGTTAGTTTACATTACTTATATAAAAGTCTGACAGTATTGATATTAGGAAAATTCGAATGCTTTTTAATATTTTTACAGATTGAAAAGTTTCAAACAAATTATATAGCCGGATGTTTAAAGAAAAATTAATACCGAATGTACAGATATTCGCATCGCTTGAGGAAATGCACGCTGGTTTAAATACAGGCCTGTATTTTATAAAAGCTTTTCCCTCTCACCTATCTATCTGTGCGATTACGAAATACGGTCAAACCTTCATTAAAGTAGTAAAAAATACCCATAAGTTGTATTAATATTATCGTTTGATTTTTACATATTTTAAGATGTTAAATTTTAAGAATAAGCGAAGAATAATCATCGAATAGAAATACTTACTTACTTGAAGTAATTATTTAAAAAAAAATTGTAAAAAAATATTTAATACCAGTTTGTAAATGTGTGTATAAAATTTTGTGTCTGTATTGTTGACCGCTGAGGAGTTCTTCCGTCTGGAGCCATTTTTGGATGAAGAATTAGGTCAAACTTACCTTACAAATATATTGTCATCGGAACTGAACCATGCCAAATTTCAACTCCTTAGGATACGAGGAAGTGGTTCTAATTCAGCTTGCAAGATTTGACCTGAACAGTCTGACAACACTGCAAGCTAAATAAACGCTTCTAAAAAGGGACTTGGTTGTACAAAAGAGTGGCCTGTTCTGTTGGAAATTTTCGCAGATAAAATAAACTTTCTCTAACGGTTTTCGGTTGAGCGTTATAAAACATAAAAAGGCTATTATTGTCGGGATTACAGGCGAAGTAAATAAATGAATGCTTATCTACGTAAAACAAAGCATGTTTCTCTACGAGCTTTAACAGAATTGCTATTTTTTTAGACAACCAATGGCTTATTGTTTTATCGTTCTATAGGCCATTATAAATTTAGAGATCTTATATTAATGCCAATATTTTTTAAATCTGTATGTAAGTCTTCAATGATTAATAATAGTTTTAAAAATTAAATTTTCCTACAACTTTTGTTAGAATATTACATTTAGATTGTAATTTATGTATTATGTTATAATATCAAGTAAATATTAATGCTCAAATTTATTTATTTATTATTTTTTCTTATGGGAAAACACCGTTACATTAAAAAAATAGAAATTATTCAGATAACAAAACCGATTAGGAATTTCCTTTTTATTAACAAACATATTATTATACAGTAGGCATGATGTTATGTGTTGTGTGTGTGTGTGTAAGTAAGCGAGAGATATATTGTGTGTCGATGAATAAAATAAGTTTCATTTAGGTATGTTTATGTACAATGCGTGAATGGATAGAGGTTAGATTGTTTTTGGATATGAAAATAATGTTATGCTAATAATAAATTACATAAAAATAATGAAAAAAAAGCAAAAGCCTTTTATTAATAAAAAAATAAAAAGCATATAGTTTTTTGTTTACATATTTTTAATAAAAAAAAAAAACGATCTTAACAAAAAATTGCAAACTTACCAAGTAGGGGTGTCCAAATTGTTGTTTCTGTAACAAAAAAAGGAAAATGGTTTTATATAATTTTAATCTTTCATTAAAAACATAATATTTTTACGGTTTCTTTTTTTCATTCGATTTTGAAGACATGTGTAATGTTCACGAATTACAGAGGTCAAACTGAATAAAACAGTGCATCAGTCCCGTCATTACTTCGTATCGGACGGATGTGTCGAAGTCTCTCCCGAGGACAGAATTTTATAATCTAGTATATAAAAATATAATAAATATAAAATCTGTTAATAAAATTCGTAAAACTAGGTTTAAGTTTTGTTTTTTATTGGGCGTTTTTTAAAATTAAGTGTTAATATTTTTACACGTATGTATCCCAAATAATTTCCGCATCAAAAAAGAGATATTACTTAACGAGATATTATTACTCTTATTATATCAAATATATTTTTTTAGTAGGTACGATCTTGGTAGTCTATTGGCTAGAGCGTTGGACTATTGACCCAAAGGTCACGGGTTCGAATCCGCACTGCACCGTACCATTTTTAACACTTTTTTACCACCATCTCCCTAAACTCTGGCACATGGACATTTGGCCTACTTTAGTGGGGTTCAAAATAAATGTATATGATCTAGGTCCTATCAATTAAACATTTGCTAAGAAAACATATTTATCATCGATATTTACACAAAAATCTAAGCGATATAATGTTATAAGATTTGCACGGAATACGTGTTAGAAATCTTAGAGAAATGTTCTTAGTTAAAACAATTAAGGCCTAAAATCTATCTACTTTTATTCCTAATTCTATTCCGCGTATTAGGCGAACCTGTTGCTTTATCCTTCAACTATAAATCTCCGCCACCCCAGTCGTGTCTTCTCCCTCGCACGCCTCCGCCTTTTTCTCCTTCATTTCCGGTCTTAGTTCAGCGGCGGAACCGGAAGTCTGGTCAATTATGCGATCTTTCATTAAATCTTTCAAACCGCTGTTGAGTCGAATATACTATTAATCTATACGTTTATAAGATTACTTCCTGGTTTTGGCAACCTAATAAAAAAAAAACATGTTGTACACTCGACGTCTTTCATATGTGAACACTTTGACTCCGCTCCTTCGGGTTAGAGAGAGAAAGCCGCAAATAAAAGAGACGAATAGTATTCTGCACTTCCTCGCAACACCCGCACGGCTTTCTTAACGCCTCAACAGATGATGCGACAAATGACAGTTACATTCTAAGCATTTATTTATCTAAAAATAAATACTTGTAACATATACATATATATGCACATACATACGCGTGTGTACATATATATTTCAATTAGACATGCGAATAGGCTAAGGTTTGTTCCAAGGTTTTTTTAAAGATATCTCGTTATTGATGTATACGCCAGTTGCCATGTGCGCTTCAAAGCGTCATTGGCTTAACTACATTTCTAATAATACTTAAAAACACGGCCTGTAGCGTATGCCTGAAATCGCGAAAGGCATAGACTAATCGTTGATTTTTTTTTCATTTTAGTTCGGTTTTGACGTTTGAATGTTTAAAAGTGCGCTAGTGAATTAAAAGAGTTATTTACAATTGAGTTTTATTTACAAACGCTATATCAATATAATATAAATATAAAAAACAAACATTTTCGTAGTTTTTTACTTATTATTTGCAAATATTAAGAAACTAATAAACGGGTGGCGCCGCTTAAGTGCTATATTTAGTTCGGTCAACGACTTTAGCCTAACGGGCAGCAACGTGTGGTTCGCACGTTTTGAATGCGGAATGTGTTAGAGTGGCCATGTTACTACAAAATTAGTAATAAATGATTGACATTTAATTTGTTTTCATGATAATATTTTTTTTCGGTGTTATGGTATCATTTATTGTTGTGACTTCTTAATGTGCCATTGTAAATAAATAAATAAATTGTAGATTTCTTTTGTTATCCTGAAATAAAAATCGTTTATTACAGCAAACAAACACAAATATGTTGTCTCAGGTAGTTTGGTTGAGGTGCAATCCTACTCAAGATTAGCCACTGAATAAAAGAAAATCGCCCACAGCGGGCGGAATGGCTGAAAAGCGAGGGCGGAAGAATTACCCAAAGTGTCTGTCAGAGTCAGATGCTCCGTTGAGGCGCCCAAATGCCGAGACGCGAAAAAGCGCCGCAGGGCTTAATATTAGCTAGCCGGTGGTTGAACATAAAGGACCACTTATATTCACCTTTCATCAATATAATTTTCATTTAAGTAAGTTTAATATACGTACCTAATTTGTAAATGGTAACGAATTAAACCTTATTTAGAAAATTAGTTTAATTAGCATTGGCTAATGAACAAAACGAGGCAAGAATGCGAAAAGCAACTTATGCAAACTATTGCTTGAGTGCATTTTTGATTCTATATTTACTGTCTACATTATATATATATTATTATGTTGTTAAACATTATTTTAGATATATGGAAATTTTACATTTATTATGACTACAGATAAATATTGTATTATTATAGCTAACTAAAATTGACAAGTGTATTTTGAATGAAAGTATGTTTCTAATGTATGTGTATATATATATATATATATATACTTCTATGTGTGTGTGTTTGTGTATATATTAAATGTATTTATCTATATATATTTGTACAAAAAAAAACATATGTCAGATGTCTAACAAATACCTCACGCTCTTATTATATATTTCAAATAGGTAACACCTCGACACGGGCATTTGCTTAGTGAGGTGTTACTTATCCACACAATCTGTACTTTCTTCTTTAGAAAATCAATAAAATGCTACGAAGTAATACATATGTAATAATATTAAGTGTATATTGGATATTTCAATAAATAAATAAAATAAATATATTTTTAAGATGGGACGTCGGAAAAATAAACTAATATGTTTCAGTTGGCTTATAGTAAATCGGTAATCGCGCAACTGAAAAACAAAACAAATAAGCGCTCGCTTTGTCATTTGACATTCGCGTTATTCTCTGAATCAGTGTCTGTCATATGTCACATGTAAATTAGTGTCAAAGTAAACATAACTAGCCCTCGCCCTGTTAAAGTCGCCGCTCGATTGCACAAAATACGAACCTTATTTTGTGGGTCAGTTAACTTTATAACTGTGGTAGCCAACTTAATTGCTTATACTTTATGGTAATTTCCATCCGGTGTTGTCGAATTTGCCGTAATATGTCTTCATTCCCCCGGGAAACGTCTGATTAGCTGTCAGGCCCTGAATCTAGGCCCATTGCACATGCCATCAATGGCTGATACTGAAGTTGACGACTGAAGTTGCCAGGTACCTACTACGGTCAAGAAAACTTACAGCTGTATTTTTATACAGCATGTCCCATAACCATTACCTTCCGATAACTAAGACAATGTAAAACATCCTAATCTAAATGTCAAATTCTAAGAAAATCTAAAAACAAATAATCAAATGTCATCTAAAAATCATAATCTGTTCGTCACCGGTCGAAAGGACTTCGGGCTGTAAGAGAGACGTCATAGGTCGACGGCTTATAACAATATTGGATTGGTTTACGCACATTTCGTTAAAAAAATGATAATCTTACTCGTAATAGACTCGTAATAAACCTCGGGATAGGTACTGGGGCATCCATGTATTATTAAACAATTGTTAGGTTTTATATAAAACATTTCCACAGATGCGTAATCGATCCTTCGGAAGGCATTATAACCCCAAAATACCAGAATCACGCCTACAGATAAAGAGACATACTGTTCGGTTCGAAATATAATTCCCAGCGAGTCGATATTGATCTCTCCTCGCATCCATTCACGACCTTTTTCAATATCCGACTACCCTCCAACCCAAACCCCAGAATCCCAGTTCGTCGAAACCGGGGGATAGACGGCTTTCGGGGAATAATAATTGATCGCTTTCACCTAGCGGGGTTATACCGATGAATATTTTTTCCACTGCGCCCTCGTCTCGCCGCAGACATCTCTGAACGAACATCTGAAATATTATAGGGGATAAAATTTATGGCTCGAAGATCAGAAAATTTCCATCATAATATATCATTCGGCTTTATTAAAAACAACCCTATCTGTTTGTCTATGACTAAACAATAGTCATTCATAGCTCACACTTCAAAATATAAAACAGTTTATGCTAGAAATTTTTTTAATTTACGTAAATTTATACAGGTGTAGGTAGGTAGGTAGGTAAACCTATACAAAAATACAAAGCAAAAATATTTAAGCATTTTAAGACAATTCTAAAATTATTCGTCTTATTTAAATATGGAATCGGTAAATTGTTTAACAATTACGAGCAGCGTTTACATTTTTTCAAATTAATGCCAGTTTACAAACGTCAGTTCGTAATTCGTAATTCGTGGTTAGGCGTTGGATTATTGACCCAAAGGTCCCTGGTTCGAATCCGCACATGGTCATACCATTTTTAACGCTTCATTACCACCATCTCCCCTGGCTCTAGGGCAGGCACATTTGGCCAATTGAGTAGAAGAAGGCTCAAAAAAAAATACTGATATATTGTATATCCACAACTTACCACATAGCAAACTTGACAGTTCAACAGGGTTTCGAAAATTATAATAGCATTAAGGTAACCTTTCGGCCTACTCGAAGTAATGATACATTTTTTATTTCAATTTTCTCTAATAATATAAAGTTTTAATATCCTTGAAATATAATGTGTTATTTTTTTAACAAATATTTCAATGCTGTGGCAGTTTTGCTTCAATTAAAATTTCATTAATTAAAAAATAATTGGGGTAGATGTTTTCTTTAACCTAAATTATATTCGTATAAATAAAACATATAAGGCTGATTTTAGATTTAGACGTTTATAAAATAAGTAACGCCGAAATAACTACCACATAATGGGTGACAGTTATCTGGGGGAGCTGAAAAGGCGACAACCGATGGTCAGATGTTTCTCGTATCGCGACTGAAGACAGACTCTCGCAGGCGAGTGCCGGACTGAGTTATACCACCCAGGCTGAAGTCGGACCTGCTCACACCTTAGCTTTGATGCAAATGGAGTAGTGGTGTCCAGTCCACTGTAATTATGGCGGCGATTGACGCACGATCTGTTGTTGAATATGATGAACAACACTTTGTCTTAAGATCAGGTGCAACTTCAAAACAATTATTTGGAAATTAATTAACTCGAGAGGTATTTTAGCTATTTAGACGTTATTTGAATGAATGCCTTAATAAAAAAGGTGCTTTGACGTTAATTTGCTTAGTTTCTAGCTAACGCAAAATTATTATTTATTGCTGCGATTGGCTTTATTTTGCTGCTAAGTTGGCAACGATATTGCTAATAGTTAATAATTAAAAGTCCAATCCTGGTCAGGTTAGATCGAACGAACTTCAAAACAGAGATTTTGGGGTGAGAAGTCGGAGGTCATACCACTGCGCCACCCGCCATTTGTTATATTACGCTATTAAAAATACACCAATTTCAACTTTGCCAAATGTACAATTTTGATATCAGCAAAGTCGCTCTCGAGGTAATTAATTATTATCTCTGAAACTTTCCCCGAATTCCAGGGGCGGCCATTTCAGTAGAACAGGACTCGGACTGAGCCGGATATAAATCAATCCTCTCACTGAAAAAGTAGCGCAGCCACTGAAAAGGGTCGGATTCACGTTCCTCGCGTACCGTTAATTTTCATTATTATTATCAGCAGTATGATGATATTGACAATAATAAACTACGACCTAAACTAAAGGGTTTTACTCGTAAAATGTTTTAGAGAATGGATTTTATAAAATTAAGTTGTAAAAAAATGTACTATTAATTAAAAGGTAAACGATTCTTTAATAAAAATAAAATATTATGGATGATTGAAAATACATTTTTTGAAGTCTGTGCTAATAGATAAAAAATAGTGTTTGTACGAAAATTTTATCCTGAAAGAAGATATTTTCCGGTTAAAGATAAAAATATTAAATTTTCTTATTCAAAATGCATACATATTTTTTTTCTTAGTTTACCAAAATAGTTGCTGTTTCTCCCGGTTGCCCCCCACCCTGAAATTTGTGCTATCTTTTTCAGGTAGTAAAAAATAAATAAAAAGGTTGTACTCCGTTCAAAATGTTTTCATGTCGATGTGCTTAGGTTTACATTGTATATATATTTTGGGGTATATTAATTTTTATTTTACCATAGGCTGTAAAAAAAATATATAAAATATTTTTATGTGTCCGATAAAGTATTTTTTTCACCCTTTATTCAACATTCATATTACAATGTTTTTCTTAAAATTGATTGAACAATTTATTGAAACCATATAAAAAAAATATTAAAAATGAAGAAAATAAAACCCTAGAGTCTACAATATTATAATAAATATGTTGCCCCAGTTATTAAAATTTGAACTTTATACGAACTTATGGACTATTGCGAACTGACTGTTTTATAAAGACTAGAAAGCGCGGGCGACATCAGGCGGGAAGCGCACCTCTTTGCCCCAAATTCTGTAGTGCGTGATTAGTAATGTTAAAAATAATCTTTTATCACGATCTATGGATTCCTTTAAAAAAAAATAGACTAAAGATTAGTTATGGTAGAATTGATGCGGTTAGAAATACGGTCTCTCCAGCAATCCTGTTGTGGTAGTGATGATCAAGTATCGCCGTGTCGGGAACGCAAGAAAGTCTGCCCTCATTCCTCGACTGAGTGAGCACCCCGATGCAGTCGCAGCCAGTTTCTTTAATAATAATTATTATTATTCCCGGTGTGACGAGTAGGTACTGGCGACGCGCGAACTTGGTTGAAAAGGCGCTGCACTAGCGGGCGACCTCCGTTCTTATAGACTGTCGTCTTGCGTCGAAGGGGAAACCCTCTTCTCAGGCCTGGTGCATTCGGTCGCGTCACCCTCGGTCGACAGACTTCGGGCCTGGCGTCTGATGTAGTGGAAACCTGGTGCGTTCGTTCGGTGAACTCGTGACCCCCACAGATACATACATTTTATTATGATAATTTAGGTAATCTACCTTCATTATCTATATAGTGTAAAGTATTATGCGGACTTTTTATTCATAGCGTGCCTTTTTGTGTGAGCCTGCTAGAAGCCAGGCTTATTATACACGATTATTATTGCACTAGGAAAACCTGTTCTGCAATAGCAACAGAAGCGCGTGTACTATGTTGTAGTAATGTTGGCGCATTACCGTTAAGAAACGCGTATTTTCAACATGCACTATGGATAGAAAAATATTAGTATAATACTAGTATAGTGTAGTGTTCTGTTTTATTATGTATTTTTTTTATTATTCATTTGATTCTTTGTTAAATAAAATGAGTTCCGTACTCGCGCCGCGATACAGATATATTTTTTTATAAACCGTTCGTGCTGTTGAGGTCTTATAGCAAGGTCAAGTGGGGCCTTAAATAATGATCATAAATAGTTCGCTCAACTTTCGACAAACTGCGCGAACATGAAATCGCCTTCAAACGAATCTCAACGGGTGCCGTAGCTTCTGGCGAAATGTCACAACTGTTTGCGATCTTCTGATTAATGAATTCGTGGTCCTTTCTTGTGGGAACGTCTGTAAAATGACCGCGAACGATCATTTGTTATCGATGACGAAACAGGATCGTGAAACGTGCATCCCTAGGGAGTTCAACATTTTATACAGGAAAGATACTAGATTTTCCAGAGATAGTGCTCAACCCGAAACTACTAAGCGCCTGAACAGTATACTAGTATATTAGTTCCTAAACAGTATCGTAGTGAACTTAAAGTCAGCAATATCCGTTTAGTGTTTCTGATAATATGGTAGTTTATTTATTTTTTTTTCTTTATTAAATCCCAAATCTAAATATGAGAGAGCATAAAACAGTTATATATTGACTATTCAGAAAAATAGTTAAACATATTTTAAGCTATTTCGTACAAAGCGAAACAGTGGAAACTGCTAGTGTGGATTTTATCACCCCAATAGACAAGGTCTGTCCTGGGGTGATACCTGTTCGAACTTTATTACACGGCTGTTTTTTTTAAATTTAATTAATGTGTTTTATATTTTTTTTATTTATTATTTTTTTCGTTGATGATTAGTGTAAATATAGTGTATACATATAATATAAATATTTTAATGTTGTTTTGTTAAATAAATGCTCATTTAGTAAGTACGTTATAAAACTTTAGTATATGATAGTTTGTTTAAAGTATCACCAACTTTATGAACGGTATACAATTCGATCTATTAGAAAAAATCTTCAATATTTTGCATTATTTTATGTATTTCATGTATTTTATTATCCTATAAATAACCTGAAAATATATATTCACGACAAAAAAAGTCTATGCTGCTCAGCGCGTACCTATGTTTATGCATAAAAATTAAATACTAATATAGAAAAGTTTACCATAGGACGGGTATTGCCTAGTTAGGTAGAATTTTACATATATGTCAATTATATCTTATGTTACTATGTCGAAAAATAAATAAATATAATATAATAGTTTATTTATGGAATAATAAATTATTCCATTTTTTAAAGCGTTTAAAATAAAGATAATAGTTTTACCATATAGGATTAAAATATGAGTATTATTAGAGCTCGTGAGTTTAAGCGACGGCATACATGCGATAAATAAGGCGGGGAGTCTTTTGTAAATCAAGGTTTCCCAATCAATATTATAGAAGGTGACCCTGTTCGCCTTTTGTTCTCGCCCATTGTCGACATTTCTATTCCGGCCCTGGCCAATTGATCGATATGCTCACAATGCCTTCAATGTTACAAATATAAGCCATTATTCCCATACAAGCCATTGTATTGATAAATAAATTAATAGTAAAAAAAAATATTGACCCAACATGTCAAATTTCAACCCCGTAAATTAAGAGGATGGTTCTAAGCTTGCAAGACATACAGACATTGCAAGCTAAATAAAAAGTTGTAAATATTACACGATTACATTTTATGTTGCGGTTCGGATTCGGATATTAAGGAGGGCGGTATGTTTATCTGCGACATGATAAAATATCGCATAGCCGCCATCACCGATATTCAAATTACCATACAACCTAATGATCTTTTTTTACAAATATGTGTTATTTATGAATCATCTATGTTTCGTTTTTTGATCGTAGCTTAGTATTGAAAATCGTAATAACTAAAAATAAGTATAAAAAAAATCACACGGTTTTTTCTGAAACAAACATCAAGAAATATCATCGTCGACATCATTGTAACGAAATAACATCATCCCCGAAATCAATATACATACACATCACGAATTATAGAACACGATTCTATGCAAATAAATCGCATACCCTTGCAAATCATTCTGGGGAAACATTTTATATATTCTAATAACTTTATAATGTTATTTATACTATAAATGTTTACACTATAAAGGTAGTGCAAAGAATCCTTGTAGACAAGGCGTAATTTATATTCGAACACATTGAACGTTACTACCTTCTTTAGGAGAAACATACGATCGTGAATGAAAGAGACGGATAGTGTTTATTTTATCTGCTAAAAATAGAACTATGCTGTAGCACACTACGGACATAGTTCTATTTTTTGCATTCTCTTCGAAGCACGAGTTTATGAGATAAAAAAAACAGTTTATGTGTTGTTACACCCCCAAGTATAACTTATGTAAGGAAGTTGATTATAGTTGTCACACTGGCATCTACATTCATGTCATGAGCGTGACAGATAACCAAAAATCAACTCCACATGAATAGGTACATCATCTCCACGCGTTTTTCCGAGTTTAACCGAATAAGCATGTCGTATTCTGAGCGTCCTTCGAATGATGCAATCACTGCCTGGGGAAAAAATTGTATGGTTCGCCTAATGAAGTTTCACTTCAAAATATTTTTATAGCACAAAGAGCGCTCGTCCGCGTAACGAGCACGTAAAACACGTTTGACAGTCCAATTAACCTCTAAAAAATACCCGATGTTACAGACAGCCCTGTTAAAATGTATTTGTAAACGCCCGCTCCTTGCCGGTTCAATCCTTGTATCGTAAAATCTGATTCGATTGGTTTACAATACCTCCCTGTGCACTAAAAAAATATCGCCTTAATTTTAAACCGAAGTGCCTAAAAGAGTTAAAAAAATATCCCTTTCAGCACGCTGGAAGGCAGAGGTAGATTTCACCGAATCAAAGTAGGGTATAGGCAAACTCCAATTGTATGAACTTGTATCAAACATTGCGTGAGATGCCGCCCGTTTCACTCCTCGCGCGGCAGCTCGCGAGTACCCTTGCGCAGCGAGAGTGCCGTAAGGATTGCTCGTGTCAAAAATTATTTTACACAAAAAATGTAGGGAAATTATAGGCTTACTATAATATTTTGAATTGATTTGATCCGGTGCCTATTAAGAGAGGTATGATATTTTGAATTTTGAAAAACCAATTTTTCCCACCCCTAGGTCCAATGTTTTGTCCTATCAAAAAAGTAGTTTCTTCAGAATAGTATAAAATTTGAATAAATTCACTATATCTTATATACTAAGAGAGTTATAGCATAATTTCACTTTTTCAAAACACCCCCTCATTCCCGCCCCCTGGTCTCAATTTGCCCATTAACGAACTTGACCGAGATTTTGTGCCCTTAAATTTTATGTATAAATTTGAAAGTGGTTGGTGTAAAATGACAACAGTTATCGTGTCCACAAGAAAATGATATAAATAGATAGATATATAAACTTTTAAGCTGAGGGTGGTTTTGGGTCCTAGGGGATGTGAAACGCGAAGATATGTCGAAATTTTCAAATTCATGACATCAAAAAAGTACTGAGAACATAAATATCAAAGGTTAACTTTAAAATTAAATATTACTAGTGTTTTTGATATATCGTTTAATGCCATTTTGTGATTTTACTCAATATTATTTACAACCTTTATAACCAAAATAGATTTTAATATGTCACATCCCGTATCTATGTATTTCGGAAACATCAAAAGCATCGCTGAATTAACACAATTGAGTATTCAAAAAGCATTTCTTCTCTTTCCCTCTAACGCACAGAGAGAGATCAAACGGCCGCATTCAAGCATAATACGCGTTCAAAACCTATATGCTAGGCAGGTATGCTTCAACGGATCAACACCGACTTATTAAAATAATAGCCGTTCAAGCCCTGCAGAGGCTTTTGACGGCACCTTCGGCGCGCGACGTCTCTTGCCCGCGGCACTCTGAAGATCTCAAAATAGTCGCGATATGCTTTCAGGAACTGATTTCTTGGTCGAATCACACAAACGCATCTATGCATAAAAGTAAAAAAGACAGTATTATTTGGTGTTCTAACGTGAAAGAAGAGCGTCCGTTAGTCAACTGCTTAGTTCTGCATGTCATTGCGCACGAAATGAAAAACTACATCTGTCTTGCTTTGCCCGAGTATCGGTCTCTTTCGCGCCTGGACTGATAAAAAAGCAATACCGCACTGGCAAATAGTATTGCTAATCGATCGAATATTCGCGGTCTTTAGGCATATTGCCTTTCTAAATCGTTGGTTTGAAAATATTGAATTATTCATTTCGACTCGATTACACGACACCTCGTCAGCGCCCATAGACTCCATATGAAACTTACCAAGGACTGGTACTATTTTGTGTTGCAGAAGCAAGAACAAACTCGCCAAGTGTTTCTCAAGCATTTTAGTTTAAAAAATTAAAACCACACGCATACATAGTCGAGTAAACGACCAACAAATATTAGTCGAGTAAACGACCAACAAATTATGTCGAGTAAACGACTAACTGAGATTAGCACCCAGCGATTTAAAATCTTTCAAAACACATAGTCAGGCCAACCGATCACAATATATGCGAATTTTTTTTTTTTGAATAAATTTTATCCTGAATCAAGAATGCGTAATGCCGTTTTGTATAGTGAAATAGTACAAAAAATGTAATGTGCCCGGGTAACCTATAAGTTCTATTCCATTAATGTTTCCCGGGTAACCTATAAGTTCTATTCCATTTTATGAACCTAAAAAATGTTTTCTCAATAGAGCGTTGATTGATTCGAATTCGAAACGATAAAAGCGGTTAGGTATCGCGGTCTCTCTCGTGTACAGCAGGTATCGAATTTCAACACCGACATTAGTTTGGCATGCCGTATACTGTAACATGATAATGTGTTTCAAAAGATTGTTGAACACTGGAATATTCATAGAACTTGGCCGACTCGTTAATTAACGACTCGTCTATGACCCATACTCGACTAATCGCCCGACTCGTTGATTACCGACTCGTCTAAGACCCCATACTCAACTAATCGGCCGACTCGTTGATTACCGACTCATCTAAGACCCCATATTCGACTAATTGGTCGACTTGTTGATTAACGACTCGTCTACGACCCATACTCGACTAATCGGCCGGTCGTCTATTCTCACTGGTCGTTCGTTATTATCTACTTTGTTCAAGGTTGAATTTAAATTTAGAATTCTCATCGCGTGACCTCTCGAAATAACGAACTTCGCAGCCGACAAGTGAAAATCCGCCCTAACTTCCTATTATTTTTTAGTCACTTTTGTGAAACCGTTTTTAGTTAAGAGGTTTTTGTGCTTTTCATATGTTTATGGCTTTTGTATAAAGTTAAAATTCTAGTAGCCAAAATCATGTTTTTGAACCTATTTAATGTAACACGTGTTACTGTGTAATGTATGTAACATTATTAAAAAAATAAATATATAAAACGACTATAAACTCTTAATTTAAATACCGTAGAAGTATCTAATATATGTTTATGAGTTTGTTATAAAATAGCGTTTATATCAACAAACAGACCCTTTCTGGGGGTAAGTGGATTAACCATGGGTGTAGCATTAAATGTGTAAATGTGTGGCGTATGTATATATATTGTGTACATACACCATTAAGCGAATCTATTTTATCCATAACGTTTACTACGCTGTTAAGGCCTTGTTCACCGTAAAATCGTATTGGCGGTGACCCTTCTGAATATTTAAGCATGTTGGCGGCCGCCCGGCAACCTCAAAAGGAGGTTTTCCATTAAAACTGGGTGAAGGTTTGACAGACAACGCGCTGACCTTCGACATAGTTGCCGTAAAAGAAAAATAGCCAAATGTGTCTGCAGATTGTGAAAATCTGTAGTATGAGTTTTTGTAAATTGAAAAACCAAAAATATTCGACAGTCTGAAAGATAAACGTCGATCTCTCGAATATTTTTGACGAACGAGATGGATAATGTTGAAAGTAGCAAGTGCATTCAAACTACAATCCAATATACATATAGTTTTAAATTAATAAATAAATATGTGTTTACGATTACAATCACAATTATTCAAAACGATAATTAAACTTAAAAATAAAATTGTTTCACAACAGCAAAAAATAGGGATAAAGTGAATATAATTATTAAATTAACACCATAATAAAAATTACGATCAAATACACAAATATTTAAAGTCGATCGACTATTGTAAGTAAGTCTCTTGTAAGACAGAAATCCATAATTGATTTTGTATACTAGTAATAAGTTCTGTTTGTAATTTAATAAATTAATACTCTTGGATTTTTTAATAAAAATAAGTAAATATTCGCGTCGAGGATTTCGTGCTTCATGAGACCTTAATGGGAGCAAGGAAGATCAGTTATTTTTCCTATTTTTCTATAAAGTAAAATTCAATTCTAAATCTTCTAATAAGGTGGTGTCAGGGCGAAAGGGGGTGTGCGTGGGGTGGGGGTGAAGTTGTGCGCGGGTGGCAGCTTACGCAAAGCGCGCGTAAAATGCGCGGTAAGTCACGCTGATAAAATATTCAGTGTTGCGAACCGTGCCAAAGATAAATTACAGTATTTCCAGTCGCACATATAAATGCACGGGCATAAGACGGATTATAAGGGCTGCCACAAGATGATTAGTAGCAGGGGATGGCGGATTTATTTCACCGCTATCGGTGCCTTAAGTATCGATGCCTTAAGATGATTTTGCGTACCAATGAATTTTAATCGTTCCTTGAACGTTGTATCGTGTCTTCGCATTTTAAGGTTCTTATAAAGTAGATAAATGAAACATTCTGTATATATTGCTTTTTCTTATATAATAAAACAAAAATTACCTAGATTTAAAAAAATATATTAAGTAATAAACATAGTAATTGGAAAATTAAAACGTTATCGCAGTGAAAACAAATGTACATAAGTTATAACACCTTATTTTGCCCTCTTAAAACAATTTTTTTAACCCAGTTAGAGTGGTTATGTATAACCACTCTAACTGGGTTAAAAAAATTGTTAAAAAAAAAAAAGTTACAAAGTAAATTTTTTTAAATATTACTTGCTATTATTTATCGTTTCTATGATATGTATTTCATATTTAATTATTCTTCTTATTATTGTTTATTATTTAAGCATATTTTTGTAAATGGTCTAATGTATTTAATAAGTAAATAAAATGTATCTGCCACCTTATTTTGCCCTCTTAAAACAATTTTTTTAACCCAGTTAGAGTGGTTATGTATAACCAATAAATGACTCGTATCTAATTTGTCACCATAATAGTAATTTGTTTAATTTTATTAATTAGCATCTTGTTGAGCCATTGTTATAATAAAATAGAAGCATTTATTTGTTTCAACTTACTTATTGGTACTGTTAATAACTGCTACTAAACATTAAAGCTTACAATTTTATAATCTGAGTCATTCGTAGTTCCAAAAAGGTCTATCAAATATTTTTTGCATGAGACGATGATAGGAATATATTTTTATGTTGTTTTAGTTTGTCGGTAAAAGTAAAATTATTTTACTTATTTGAATGATTTGCTTTTTTTAATTATGCATAAAATTATGTTAAAAGCATTTAATAATAATAAAAAATACTTTCTGGTATTTGTAATTTTCGAGAAGGAATTTTAAAACCTTTAGATATTTAATTTTTAAAGCAGCCCTGTTTCAAAATTAAACACGCTAAACTACGTGTTCAAAACATGAATACACACGCGTGCTCAGTTGCGTAAGGAAGGTAGAAAATTCTCTCAGCGGTCCTCATAAAGGAGGCGGGGCGCTCAAGGAAAACTCATCTATAAATTCAGGAGAATGGGACGTGGCAAGAGAAAATTACCCACCGCGGACTTCATCTTTTTCGGAAACATATCTAAAGTTTTTTACGATACAGCGTGTTAACCGAATTTCATATTTTACGATAAAGTTCTTGTTGGCTTTTTCACCCTATACGACGAAAAAGTCATTTAAACTTTTTAAATAAAGAAACTAAAACCTGTACATACGAAATACACGTTTTCATACGAATACGAAATTCAAATGAAATATATTTTGAGTATTCTCTTCGTATTCCCAAAAAAATCTCTTTCGACACGCCGGAAGGCGGAGGTACTCGTAGATTTCACCGGATCAAAGTAGGGGATGGGCAAACTGCAATTGTACGAACTTGTATCAAACATTGCGCGAAACTCAAACTCTCGCACCTTAACACGTACCCTTGCGCAGTGAGAATCCGTTATAATATTATTGTTATTACTGTGTGTTTTCCCATAAGAAAATAAATAATGAGTCCCTCTTTATACTGTGCCGTAAGGGTAGCTCGTATCAAAAATGGTTTAAACAAAAATTGTAGGGAAATTATAGGACTTCAATTTACATTTTGAACTGAGTAGATACTGTGTCATATTGAGGGAGGTATGATTTTTTGAATTTTGAAAAACGATTTTTTCTATCCCTAGGACCAACGGTTGGTGCTATCGAAAAAGTTTCCTCCGATAAGTTTTAGGCCCTTATCTAAGGGATAGTATAAAATTTGAATGAATTCAATATCTTATATACTAATAGAGTTAAAGCAAAATTTCACTTTTTCGACCCCCTCCCCATTTCCACCCCTCTGGTCTGATTTTGTGCATTAACGAACTTGACTGAGATTTTGTGCTATTGGTATCAATTTGAAAATGGTTGGTCTAAAATTACTGCAGTTCTCTTGTCCACAAGAAAGTGACATAAATAGATATATAAACTTATATATAAACTTTAAAACTGAGGGTGGCTTTGGGAGAAGATATGAAACATATTGCAATGGGTGGCTTTCATAATGAAATCTACCTGAAACGGGCAACTATGACATTACATTTACATTTAAAGCACATATAGACATATTGATTAATCTTAGACAGTTATTAACAAATAAAACAAATGATACAATATTATTAAATATATTATGTAACTGGTCGTAAGCTTTAATTGGCCTTATTATTAACTGTTCTCATCCATTATTAATCCATTCCTGACCGAATCGAATCTAACCGTAAAAAAAAAAAAATGATAAATTTGGGGATAATTTTTCGCATTTTTTTGTATATTTTTTTACTTATAATAGGTTACACAAAACCCTCCTGAAGTTTAAGATAATGGTCTTGGGACACCTGTATTTTTATTATAAAGGAATTATCTATTAAATAATTTATGTGACAACGACTTGTGTTCAAAAAGTTCCCGTAAGTGAGTTATAAAATCCATAATGTCGACAAAGCGTTTATCTCTTATAGCGAGATATGAGATAAGATAGCAAGTTGCTCTCAGCTGTAAATAAATGAAAGCTAAGTGTTGAGTAAATGTAAGGTTATGTCTAATTAATTTCGACCGGGACCTTGACCGAGTAATCAATACGATCTTACTTAAGAGAAAATGAATGTTAAAATTTCCTGTTTTAAGGTAAAAGTCATACCTTACTTGGCAGTGCCCGTATTATCAGATATAGGTAGACTTCATCATGGCGTTTGAACTTTTAATATGTGCACATGCTTCCAAATCAAATATAATAAGTAAAAAACTTATTTATGATAAACAAAACAAACAAACTTATTTATGACAATTATGATAAATAAAATAGACCCGAAAACAGATCTACATATACATATGTTTTTTTTAATTAAAGTAAAAAGAAAACTTATGCTTGTAAATTTAAGCTTTTATCAAAAAAATAATTGACCCTCCTACCATTGAAAATGGTCGACATTTCGATAATGGAAACGGAAGACGTCATTGGGCGCAAAATGTGGCACTCAGCTGCTACGGTTGTCTCTTTCGCACTTCAGCGGTTACAAAGTAGGTAACTGGGAAAAATACCGCAAAATATACCTTTCGCATTTTCTCTGCTTTCCTCTTAGTTTTATTTTTAATTTTAATTTTAAGACTATGTAGCTGGAGGGATCAAACATTTTATTTTTTACAATTCTGAGGTTTTCGACTTTAATTTATGCCACCTGGTACTGGTCCGTTGACAGACGGTCTAACCTGGCTTTTGGGGAAGTTACCTAGAGTAACTTTACGTACTTTGTAAGCCGCATAACTGATGCATAAATCTCCTAATAACTATATATATGATATTCTTTAAATAAAGGAGGAGATTCTCAAATCGACGTGTATTGTTTTTTTTTATTTATATTTATTTTATTACTTCATATTTATTTTATTACTTTATCAAAGAGTTCTATCGAGCTCGGGGTTAACATTTCGCAAACCTGTGGTACACGCAACGAAAAAATTACACAAAAAGGGCGAGAGTACTATGCAATTGTAAAATGCGCCAATATATCAGCGGCTGTGTGGAAATCTGTCACCAACAAATTGGGTGGAAATGCAAAAAATGTATTAGTCGTCCATCACGCTTGTCATTTATTTCTGATGAAGTCAACGCAGAACGCTAACCTTCGCCGTTTGCTGTCAACATTGATGTTTCGAATACTTTGTCTGCCATTGAATTGCCCATATAAGAAACTTCTCGTGCACAGTAACAGATCATAAGCATAGACGCTTCCTCTGACGACTCGATAACATGGACATGCAAATAAAAGCCATTACTGAAAAAGTTGCAACCCTTGAACAGTAGGAAAATGTACGGGACTATATAAAATAGGAAATACAGTCCCTTAGTAATAAAATTTGATATTTTGCAACAGGAGTCGAATTCATGAAGTGAAAATTCATGGAGCAGCACCGACATTCTTCTGAAATCGTCTAATAGACGATTCGCACGCTGTAAATTTCGTGGAAATTCAAGCAACGATTGGACAAAGACAGCCGACTACTGCTCAAATTTCAAAAATTCATTGTGTCTAAATCGTGTAGTTGCAGTTCTCACACCGTGTGACGTCACGAGCGGGAACACAGAGACACTCTAGAGATTCCTTTCTCACAATGAGTTCTCTCTCACCGCAACATCAAGCCTTCTTCACACCTTCCGTGTCACGCTATTATTATTATTAAATGATTATTCAGCAATAAGGATTATCTAACCAATACAACAACATCAACGGGAAACAGCACCAGAGACCTACGTTACACGTTGAACTGAGTTCCACTGACATAACATCTTGTCACAGAACACAACAGATGCAACCGTCATCCCGTCCCAAAAAAATCGTAGCCAAGATCGCTTCCAAATTCAAACGGGACGATATTATTGCGCACTTGAGTTTAACTGTCAAAACAAGCTTCACCTGGAGAAAGTAAAAGACCTGGCCAATAAGAAGTCATACATTTTTGGACATCGAATTGCAAAATACTGGTTCGTACGGATGACTCATGTCCTCGTTTCCCGGTGATAAGTAACGAAAATGACGTCACCAAAATTGTATAACACTTAACTTTCAACAAATTTTAATCTTAGTTTTTGTTTGAGTTTTATATTTTTTGTTTTAACTTTTTTATGAATTTTAAATGAGATATCCATTTTGTCCGTGGTTAGCGCAGTAAAACAACTTCTTTTTATATAGAACTACTAAACAATCTTTACCAACTACATAGCGCTTGTTGAAACTAATCTAAACTCCAGCGTTAAAGACGGCGAGCTTTTTGATTTGTGTCAATTTCAGACCCAAAAGAAACTCTTTTTATAAACCTTGTTTATTAATGAGTTACTAATAAGATAAGATAAGATTTATTTTTCCAATATATACAAAAATGTACACAGGAATGACGTAATAACTTTTAACATACAGCAATGTAGCTAGAAAAAAATAGACAATGAATACAATAACATAAAATTGCACAAAAATATTTTCAAGAAACAAAATAAAACAAATTTAATTTAACAAACCAGAGAAATAAATATTTAAAGAGATCTAATAAAGTATACACAGGAAATACAAAAAAACAAAATTTACATAAATATAATTAAAACTAAAAAGAGAAACTGAAAAGAGATTAATTAAAATTCTTCAAAACTGTATATATTTTTTTCTAAAAGTAGTTTCTTAATCTCTTTTTTAAAAATGCTAAATTTAGAATTTATATATATAGTGTTTTTTAGGGATTTCATACCAAATATTTTTACCGGTTTTTTACCGGTAACCTACAGGATTTTTTCTCTGTATATCACGTTGCATATTTTAATCACTTTCATCAAGACCAGCACGCATCCCTAAGCATGAGAATACATTTCACACTTGGCCTATTTTCGGCTGCTATTAATATAGGGGGGTGCAGCGTACTTCAAAGCTCATTGGGGTCTGGTAAAATAAAGAGGGTAATCGTCTGTGTAGGAGTGTGTTATTACACACTCCTACACAGCCACACGCACGTGCACACGCAGAGTAGGTAACAATTGGCCAAGAACTTTACTGAAAAAATAAATATTATGTTAAAAATATTTGGTATGAAATCCCAAAAAAACACTGTTACAATGTTATTATTTATTATACTTATATCATTGTGATTTCTACTATGCATATAATCATATATATAAGATTATTAAATAATGTAAACATATTTCACAAATATAAATATCTGTCTAATAATACCTCGTTTCCAGCAGATCCTTATTGCTTTAGGCTTGGCCGGTACATAACATTGAAAAATGTAAATGAATTGAATACATAAATATATAAATATACTTTTTTGTCTGTTGAAATGAAGCAAGCATGGAACTGTTCCAATATAATCATACGATCTGATTTAGATAAAAAATCCGATGCAAGTAGCTTATTTTTTCAGATTACACACAAGGTTTATAAAAATGTTCCCACGGATCAACTCCAATAGCGAAATGTTAGTGAGATCAGATCTCAATGATTTCACTACCGATTTAAGGATTATTTAAATGAAAAATACTAGGTCGTGACAATTTTAAAATTCGAAATAATAGTAAGTTATGTTCTCCATGGGAAATCCCATGTTAATTTTTTTTGTGTAATTTCGCGTATAATCCCCGTTTTTATATAAAATTAGTGGTATATATAAATAAATTAGATAACGTGGCCTGCGTAGGTACCAATACTTAGCATAAATTTTCAATTTAAACTCTGTTTACTTGGAACTCGCAGCGAAACATTTTATTCGAACTAATGAAAAGGCTAATTGCTCTTCGGTTGCTTTCATCTCATGTAAATGGGTCACGATCTGAACGACGGCGCTGAAAATGTTGGCGACGCTGAAATTGGAGCTTGCATAGATTTTCATTAATAACGAGGACCATTGTCCACTTCCTGCGCCCAGGCGGAGGGGGAGACCCTTGTTTGCGGAACCCTAGGAGGTACTTTCATAAATAGCACCAGACTGCGGTATAGCTACTATTATTTTCACACAGAATAACTAGCTTCTATTCGCCTCGGTATATTAGCGATATAAATACTACATTTATATACTGGTTACAATCGGTTTCATTCATATAATACAAATCAAGGGACTATATTTGGAATAATATCTGGATATGTGTATGTATGATTGTTTGACTATACCACTGTTTCTGATGTTTAATTTGCTTCTTATATTTAGAAACATATACTAGACACGATTAAAAGACATAAATATTTAAAATAAATTTATTATTATATAAATTCTAAATAAATTCAATATATACTACAATAAAATTACAATACGATACAAAATTACAATAATATTGACTAAAATAAATATCAATTACATATTATTGTATTTACATTGTAACATACTCTGGTACATATTATTATTTTTTTAGTGTACATTTACATTCACACATGCACCTTACCGTTTATTATTATAAATTTTACCACACTATCACATTCTACATAATACATTTATAATTTATAATACTCTTAAGAAACACTTGCTATAAGTGGTTTTACGTTCTAGAAATAAGTTTGTTATAATTCGATTTTTCAAAAGAATAACATGTGTTAATGCTGAGACTCACGTTTAACATGTGTAAATATTAGCATTTGTCTGTGAATATAATGAAGGATTGAAAATTGAATATTTATTTATTTATGTACATAGTAACATAACACATAAGGCATATATGTAAAGTTCTCCCTAACTAGGTAATGCCCATCCTAAGGTAGACTATTCTATATTAATATTTATTTTTTATGCATAAACATACACTTGTTTTGTCATGAATATAATATAAATATTGAAATGAAATATAGGATAAAATATAAAAACATTGGTTTTTGATTATTTTGACTACATTGCATAGTATTTAGATACCAGCCTCTTCTTCTACTACTCGCAATCAACCCCGACTCCGAAAAATCCTCTGATTCTAGGATTATTTATTTATTTTTTAAAAAAGTCGTTGTTGTCTCCCAGACTATACCGGTTAGTTCAGTTAGGTCTAGGGTATCACCCTTTTAATTAATCCACGCATACTTGAAACGGGCGTGTTGCGAGAGGAGTCCGGTTTTCTGTCATTTAATGGGCGTTTCGCCTCTCTCTCTACGACTGCAAGATTTATTAGAATTTTGCTGTCACCTTTCGCTACATAATAAATACATTAGGGGTCACTTTATTTGAAAGGTTTATTAATGGATGTCAGCGACGTGGGTCCGGTGTTGTGGTTTCAGGGTCCAGATTTACTCATTTTCTTCCTTTGCGCAAATATTCAACTTATATGTAGCGTTTTTAATTAACTGTTTATTAACAGTAAGTAATTATAGGTCGCTTCGCATATTGTATTACCGTTTAGAATACAAATAAAATCAAATAATACTTATTACAAAAAATAAATTAAGTTATAAAATACTACAGCCAATGCAATTATATATACAGATAGATATAGGGAATAATCAATAAATAATTATTATTTAATTAACGTAATGCTTGTAATGTAAGTTTTAGTCAACATTTTATAAATATCTGAATTGGAAGGATCATATGGTACAGCATTCAAAATCGATATTTAAAAAGTTGTTTAGGATTGGCTACTTTGCATTCTGAAAGTTGGTTCTTAAGTAAAAGCGAATGCGAATAAACAAGAGAGCGGAGTATATTTTTTAGGAAAGTGCTTGGATTGAAATGTCGAGGTAGATTCCCGTAAAAGAATAGTCTGGAATGAGATCCAGCGTTCAAGTATCGGAGAAACTGTCTCCATATCCTCTCGACGCGTATCCTAATATCAGGGCCAATTCATATCGACGTGCCGAATTCCTAGACGCTATTATATTAAGAAATATATACGTTTTCTATAGACCTACCTACGATACGATACAGTACACTACGGGCCAATAATAATATATGCTACTATAATATTATTGTAGCTTTCCTACTATATAAAAATAATATCACTAATAATAATAGTACGGGATATTTTAGGAATTATTTGAAAAAAAGATAATGACTTTATAATATTACTTTTTTTTTTAATAATTGCTAGGACCTAGGTCATTTTTAGGCCCTACTCAATTAGGGCAAATATGCTTATGGTGGTGCTGAAGCGTTAAAAATGGCATAACCTTTGGGCTAATAGTCCAACGCCTTAAACACTAGACTAACACGTGACTACTAGACTAACACGTACTTTCGTCGCAAATGCAAACCCAGAATACATGGTGCATGACACACCGCAACTTGTATGCATATTGCACATCCCATTAAAATGTGAAGTTGATATTTTTAAAATAAAATATATAATTTTTGGTGTATTATTATTATTTGATAAAAAATTAATGCAAATTTAAAATTGATACACTCAATAAAGCATTGTTTTCTGTCTCTGTTGCTCAGGTGGGTTCTGTTGCTAATCGTCCTCCCTCGTTGTCCCCCTTTACCTCGCCTCGTACCTTGTGGTACCTACATTGTAAAAAATCAGAAATACGTCCAGGGTACTTACAATTTTCACATTTAGGGTACTTAATTACAATTTATAACAAAGCAGAAATTTCATAAGCACAAAAAGAATGCATAAAAAAATAATGTAAATATACCTATTCATACCTTAAAAAAAAGAAAACTAAACATAGAATAAACTACGAAGATTGGCAAAAAAAGTAAGTAAAGAATCCGGTAAAGAGCATAGGAAAATTAGATTTTCAGTACTTGTATGCAATTGTATTTCTCTGTACTTTATTTCTAAACGCGTGCGGGACAGATAATATTCGTATAAAGCGACATATCGGAATAATGTTGTACAAGCGATAAGCTGCGTCGGAGTGAACGATTTGATAAACTCAATAATATCTGAAACGTTATTTTTCTGCCCGCAACCTAAATCATTTTCGCATAAAATCCTATTTCAAGACTAAAGCAAAGTAAAGTTTACAGATATGAGAATTTATGTCTTCGTATAAACAAAGTCGTCCGGTATATACGAGTATACACAAATAGGGCACGAAACGTGTTTTCAATGCAATCGATTTATTTGTCTAAACCGTCGAGTGTTTCTTTCATTGGTATATGAGTGGGTGGTTTTTGAAGTACGGCCTTGCATTAGTCTTATTTGTTTTATCAGTCTTATCTTTTATAAATAATACTGTTGAAAAAATATATAAATCTAGGAACAATTTTAATGAAAGATCGATATGTTCTAAAAAAAAGGTTTCGTTTCGATGGCGTACCTACATATACCTATACTTTAAATAACTGGATACTAAATTTCATAACATGAGTGCTTCATCACCACCACCCCTTGATAGTAGCACGAGCAAATTTAGCTTAGTTAAAAAAAAATATATATTTGTCGACAAATTTCCTTTAACATTTTGACACTAATATTTTCAGGTAATATAAATCTTACACTATACCGCTGAAACCGTAAGGCAGTCAAACTGAGTCGCTACGGTTACCCGAAGCACCCATCGAAGCGCCCCATAATTTACTACGAAACGTGGCATCAGTGAAAAACGTGTACGAAATGTTATCCTCAGAATAGCCAAAAATATATTAAATATTTTTTTAGTCTATTCACATATGTATAATGCAGCCTTCTCTGAACATGACGTCATCTAATAATTAATTTAGAATTCTAATTAATTCCGGTGTGGAAATTCATTAAGTTAGCGCACTGCGTTTGCTATCATATTCGCAAAACTCGAAATATTCGTTACGGCGTGAAACACGCAAATTACCCGACGCTCTTTTAATGGGTCACTGAACATTGAAAACAGTGCGCTATAGCCTTTGTTGCGTACAAATTAATTTTACTTTGAAGCACTTGTCTGCCTCTCGTTTGAAAATTTATTATATAAACCCATAACAATAATACTTCAGAATTATTCCCACAAAGTAGAAGAATTTAACCATAAGCATTTCTCATGTAGAGTTCATATCTAGAGATAACCAAACCATTCCCTTGCCTGCTTGGTCAGAGCCTTGCCCCGGAATCCATCTTCTGAACCATTTTAAAGGTACACAAAGTGTTACAAAATAATTATAAAAAAAAAGTTAATCTTTATTAGCAATATCTTGCTCATAATCATTATCGCTATTAGTTAATATTTGTTTGTTTTGTCGAACAGGAGTGTCGAAATCTTTCCCGAGGACGGGGCGTGTGATTATCTCAGAAATATCGGGTAAAACAGTCATCTACACACGGTATGTAAAATTTTAATTATATGATATGATTATGCGATCTTTGTCAGAGAATCTTTGTTCCTATCGTAAAATCACGCTTTTTACGGGATTCATTAAAATATTAAAACAATATATTTTCCGTTTTAATTAATCGATGGGCGGAAACCACTTGCGACAGTACATTTCACTGCACAATGCATGACTCATAATCGAATTTAACGTAACGGTAAATATATTTACTGCTACGTCAAATTCGATTATAAATTCAATATATTAATACGTGAAGGGAAAACTTTGTACGATTTTTAAGTATATTGCGCGCACGGAGGAGTGTGAGATTTGCTATAGGTAAAGTTTATATGGAGAAGGAGTAAAGAAAGCTAACGTAATAAAAAAAATAAAAATGTAATGAATTAAAATCTAATTTCGACCAGTGAACGACTACTAGTCATAATAATATGTTGAATTTGAAAAGCTTTAGTAGCAATAAATAATAACGCGAACAATAAACATCTCACTACTGCATAAAATCATGTTAAATGGCGGTTATTACAGAATGCCTATTTGATAAAAATATAATGTCCAATTTTGCTGAGTGGATAATATTTCAGCGAAAGGGCGGAGAGCGTATGAAATTGCTCTGGTCCTCACATGTGTGACATTACTTTTAGCCAGACGTGTAATATCTCACACGAGGGCATGAACGAGTGCGCTGACATTTTTTTTACCTGCTAGAAAGGGACAGCCCTAATGTTATATTCACGTAACAGGGTTGGCAGTTTTTCATAAAAAAATATATGCTTATTACGTTTTTTATATTTTTTTCACCCGCAAAGCGAAATCGGCAAAGTCGGGGGTCACACATTAGGGGTCTTTGTTAACTGAGGCTTGCATTTATAAAATGTTGTAAGCGTCGCTTTAAATAAATTACTTTTATTGCGTCATAGGTTATAAATGCATCGTTTTACGATTTGAACTTGTTCACTTGATATTTGTTATTTTGATATTTTAGGGCTGTTAGACAATATCAGGTATGTAACTGATATAATGCGAGAGACTCATGAATCTACCAGGTATAGGATGTTCGTATTATATTCATAGGCATTACGTAGGATATCATGCAATACGCCTTTAAAAGGCAAAGATACAATATTTATAACCTAAATTTGATAAGAAAAAATATTCGATAAAACAAAAAATTAAAACATTTTTATTAAATTGTTTACTTAACACTTAACGAAATGATTTCACGGTAAATAAAAAAAACTTCGTGCTAACTTCAAACTGTGATGATTGGTCGACCTACAGTTTATTAAAAATTTTTGTTTTTATTGTAGATTTTAAGACGTTATAGTGCATCTTACAACCTTATTTCCTAATGGTCTTTATTCAATCGTAATTTTGATACAATTGGCGCGTTTTAATTGTATTCAGGAAAGCAAGGTGCTTTGCTGGTCGCCTGGCACAGATAACGAATGTTGCGAATGAAAAAAACCACTGTTTTGTTCAGGGATATAAAAAGGATAAGTAAGGCACTACCAGAACATTATTATTTAGTTGAGTTAATTATTACAATATAATTAAATGAAGTGTTATATTTAGCAACGAAAGCATTTATTATGAAAATAAATATTTTATAGCTTACAAAAATATATAATATATAGGTCAGGTATTTTTCGTGCCGCTGCTAAAGATAGACTGTCACTGGTCTCGCTCTGGACCCAGGTAAGAACCGGGCTTGGTTAAAATTCCCTAGTCGAAACTCGCCGTAGAGGAATTGACGTAAATAATTCCATGGTAAAATGTTGGCTTTTATCTTTATCCAGAAATTCGAAAAGAAATATAGTAAATAGCACTCGTTATTAAGCGAGGAAAAAGTAACCACAATATAATTCGCGTTTATTCGAGTTTCCATGGCGGCGGGCAATTTGAAGGTGCGTTGCTTTTGAAGTCACAATAGGTGTCTATGTTTATATATTTGTTTGTCTTTAATTATCCAAGCGTGTCTTGCGTAAAGGGATTAGCGCTAGAAGAAGGGAGACGGCGATATACCACGGTGGAAAATTGCCACGTTCTCAGTGTTACCTAGTCGCTTTTGCTCGGTCGGGTGATAATCCAAAAAGCCTCCGTGAACTTACGTTGCCGTCGGATGTCTGATTGTGGAATTCCTCGTTTTCAATGGTTCCACACCGAGGTTTCCGTTTTTTTTCGTAGGATATAAGTGGCGTCCAAAATAAGAGACTTGCAAAATAAGTGTTAATGAATGTTACGTCACCGTGTGTACGGAACTGTGCACTGTTGATTTTGATGCTGTATTTTATGACGCATGTATTTTAGTTGGTATTACTATTATTGGGTAATTATAATATTTAGGAGCTAGCTCCGGTGATACTGTTAAGTTTAGCAGGCGAGGTTAATTTCGATATCCATTTTTATGACTATGTAAAGATACACAACGTTGTATATATGTTGTTTTGTTGTGGATATGATAAACACATATCTTAATTCTAGAAGCATATTTTGTATCTTTTCTATGTAGACAAATTGGCATGTCCTTTAATGGACTGTTGCACTTTATTTTAGAAGTACTTTTGAGGAAATGCACTCAGACTTAAACGGGGCTCGTAAACGGGCTCTATTAGGTATATAAAAGCAATTAAGAAAAAGTCATAAAACTTGGTGCGATTACTTAATCCGCGTGGCATTCAATGTAATTAAGCAGAAAAAATCAACAAAACATTTACTTAACGTTGAAATACGAAAAGTTTTTGGTATCCACTATACATAACCTGACTCGAACTGACTGCCATCCAGTGTCAAATTTTGGACTACGATTTGACGGTGTTTGAACAATTACAACTAATTGAAAAAAGCATTTTAAGTAACTTTGAACGTGTACAGTGTAAAAAATAAATAGTAATAAATGTTAAAAAAAGGCAATTTTACTACTATCCCCGTCCTCTGGCTGTATCTTTCCGTTGCATCTTTCGACTCGTAAAGTACAGTTGAATTTTTGTGTGTAGATTGATGCTATTGAAAAACAACCATTGCCATTTAGATTATAGTTTTTTACTAATTATGAAATTGGCAGTTCGATAGAGCGCTCAAATATATTCGAAATCAAAAATATAACAGCACAACTGTTTTAAAGACGTTTTATTTATTACTGGCCAGCAAAAATTAATACAAACTCGTACAATTTAGTGCCACGTTATAATTATTATAAATTGAAATATTATATCCGTGTTGTTTCATTACCAGGCAATTTTACAAATCGCGTGTCAAAATTTACAAACAAAAAACTTAAATGGTGTTAAAATTTACGGTGAATTATAGAATATCATGATACCGCTGTATGTTTCCTTTAATTTTAACTCTAACTTAAAAATAACCCACTGTCGCTTTTATTTCCAGCCATAACGCACATCAAATGGGCTAAAAGTGCCGCGGGTACAAGCAGTGATAGGAAATGAAGCAACCCATCACAAGTTGGTACCGCGGGCGTGAGTAGTCCGTCGGGAAGGTGCCGTTAATGAACGAATGTAGGGCCTAGCTGTAAGATGTCAAATTTTGGTTAAATAATTTACTAGCCATTAAATATTCTGATTAAATAATTGAATAGCTATTAAAAATTCCGGTGTAATAGTTTAGTAGCCATTAAATATTCTGGTTAAATAATTTACTATCCATTAAATGTTATTGTTAAATAATTAAATAGCCATTGAATATACCGGTTAAATAATTGAATAACCATAAAAAATCCGGGTTAATAGTTTAGTAGCCATTAAATATTCTGGTTAAATAATTTACTATCCATTAAATGTTATGGTTAAATAATTAAATAGCCATTGAATATACCGGTTAAATAATTGAATAACCACTAAAAAATCCGGGTCAATAGTGTACTAGCCATTAAATATTCTGGTTAAATAATTAATTAGCCATTTTTGTTTTATATTGTCGCACGTCGTCCCGTTTCCTCTTCTATTTGTTTTGTTTAAGGAATCCGGGTAAGGTGGGAGAGGGGGGATGGGGGTGGAGTGGGGAGGGGGATAAATACGCAATGAATCCGTCCCGAAAGAGAAGTCTTTATATTTTTATCACAATAGTGCTGACATTGTTAGTCGCTTTCGTTGTGTTATTTTTCTCCGTCCCACTCTCGTTCTCGCTCTAATCAAAAATTAGAATCGACCGCACGCTTAATTGGCGCCCTGGCCTCAGGCGCAGCTTCGCCGTGGCCAAAGCGAGTTATTTTTATCCTGTTGGTACTAGGCGAGCCTCCGGGGAATATTATAAGCGCGCGCTGATTGCGTGAGGAGGGTTGATCAATATGTGCGTATCGACCCTATACCAGAACCGTTTGCTACTCTATATATTATTTATTTATTTTGATTCCAATGTGTCAGTTACTATGAAGTAATTGAAGACCTCCCCTTCCCCTATGGAAAAGCTAATATTTAGATAATAAACGTCAGCTGCCTTACAAGGTTGTATAATTAATTTAATATGGAAACAAAACTAAACATATTAAACATTCTTAAAAACTATGAAATTAAATAATATACTCGAAATGTACCTAAAACGCATGCGGCATCGTTGAATCGCAATGCTGACTCGTGGCCTGAGAAACCTTTCAGGACGAGGTTCATCAAAAATACACTTTAATTTTGCATCAATTACATTTATAAATGTTATGCCTCTTCACTCCAAGAGCCCAAGGTTTCTACAGAGAAAGCCACCAGGCATCAGGCTTCACACCAGTCTGATGGATGTAAGAAGCCGACGCAGGTAGCGTCTCAAACAAGAGCTCGTCCCCTAGATCACGGAGTTAAAGTCATCCCGTCTGGACGCTCTCCATCGACCCTGAAGAGGCCTACAGGCTCCCGTATATATGAATGGGAATTCGACTGTGCTTAAAGCTCTCCTAAGAATATCATTTAGATTTGAACGTCGTGACAATCTCCCAGCACTCCTCGAGCAGCTTAATCCATGACGACACAATACATCGACATAGTAAAATCCTCGCAAAAAAGACTCTCGGAGCTATTGAAACCAACTAAGGATCTTAACCAGAGCCTTAGCAGGCCACTGTAAGCTGAATAAACATCTGCACAAATTAAACCTATCGACCGACGACAGGTGTAGACTTTGCCAAAAGAGCCCAGAAACCCCGTTACACTTACTGGGGGAATTTGGGCCCCTCATTTACAAAAGGTACCGGCTTCTAGGCAACCATCTCCTCAAGCCAGAAGAGATTAGAACCATTGCACCCAAAAAGATACTTAACGTTATAATACTTTACAGTACGGGACTAGAGGGCGAACTATAAGTGGATTTAAAAGTACAATAGTTCTGGAAAAGACTCGGTACGCGGGGGCAAACCCCCCACATCCACTAACATACATAAAATAACATAACATAATACATGGACAGAAGACTCACAAACACATTTATGTTTCTCGCATTACCTTACATAATAAAACTGTATACATATAAAATATATATTCAGTAACACTCCTAATGACAAACGAAACGATCTGTCCGGTCGAATAATGCACAGCTTCCTATGGCACAGAAATGGTCCAGTTAAGAAGGCGGGGAACATTTTGTAGCGGTTTTCATCGCACTCCAACTATTCATTGTAACACATATTTTTTTTTAATCCTCTACACACTATTATGTTAATAAGTGTGTACAATTAATAATAATAAATAAATAAAATAATAATTGTACACCATTCTTCCCGTCCGGACGCATCGGCTATCAACCTGGGTGAAAAATGCGGCCTATTATTTCAAATTTATTTAGTTAATCAACCCATTTTTTTTATTTAAAATAAAGTGAAATATCCCCTTTATTATTCGTCTTTTACTGGCGTATGATATAGAGTGCGATTATAGAAATGTTAGTCACGAAATGGCAACTCATTCGAATCGGTCGTTCGTGTTTTCATTAATAACAGAGCACATTAAATACATACACACATAAATACAACCCTCCTCTTTCTCCCTCTTTCACGTGTGTACAACACGAACGACGTTACATAAACAGGCCTTGACACACTGTTATACGTATATGTACTCTATGAACGCTGCAGCCTTATGCATAGTCGCGTTAGTACGCTGCTAAGTTTACGCCGTTCTACTATGCTTAAAAAATGCACACGCTGTCACTTTAGAAGCGAACTAATGCGCTTTATATAAAAGTAAGGCCACTATGCTTCATAATTTTAAAGAAAAGGTAAATATATAAAATGGCTTTTTCTAATTGTTAATATTTCGGAAAAATTATGTTTCTAATAATATAATATATTCTGATTAATCATACAAACGCTCACATACATACAAAAAAAATATCAATCATATAAATAATAATTAAATATCCTATTATAGACAAAGAAATACGTACAAAAGAGCAATATTGGAAGTATTTTTAAAAATATTATATTATTTTATCATCCACAGAAGTTTTTCTTAAAAAAAAAGTTATAAAATTGTGTCGGGTTTTTGCAGCAATAACGGTTTTTATTGCCTACCAAACAACAATTTGAGAGCCAGTTAATTTAAAAAATCTTTTTTTTGAGTGTAGGTTTTTTTTTGTGATTTTATGTACAGATAGATAGATACTGATACTTTTGCCACCGTGGTTAACATAATTTACATATACACTTACATACAAATTTAATTAGATATGTTCATCTCGAGAAAGATTAAACTCTCGATGTGCTGAACTTTTATGCCCTACACCAGATTATCTTTATCCACCTATTCCGCGGCTATGGATATAACCATTTATGATACACCGTCTGGCACGTATGACTTTAAAATTATCCGAGTCATAAAACTCATAAAACATAAAACGTGGTGGTGATATATGACGCCAGAATTTTGTTATAAACTTAATACGGAAATATTACTATAACATACTTCAATATTTTCAAATAACTTTATTTATTTGATTTTACATTTGAAGATACATGAAGTCAACAATAACGCAGAATTGTTAATTATGCTTAAAAAAATAAATAAAAAAATACCTACATATTAAGGCGAATTGATTTTATTTTATTTGTTCATCATACTTATTCATCGTACTTAGGACCTACAATAAATATTTTAAAATTAGCCATACCTAATTAGACTGCCCTATTCCAAGGTAGGCTATATTTGCTATTGCATACGAGATCATTAGAATACTAAAATATAAGGTTAGGGAAAAATTGTATTAGTTAAATAATAGTCAATATAGGTAATTTAATAAAATATATTATTATTAATATTAATTTTTTGTATTATTATTAATTATCATAAAATATTAATAATGAGTTAAATATAGGTATCCGAAAATATATTTTTTTAATGTTTAAATTTTAGTCTATATATTCACTATCTTAATTAGAAAAGTTCCGATCTATCTCTACGTAAACATTTAATCTAAGTAAATTTTACTTTGCTCTATTTTATGACGGTTTCAATTACACAATGCTCTCTTCTGTTTAATTTAAATCTTAGTTAAAAAAAAAATATTACATAGTAATAGATTCAGATAAGGCTCGCTTTAATTAATTCATTATCTTTGCATTTATGTTTATCAAAATTACTTGTGTGAGTATTACATGCACTATAATATGTTCGACGCACTATAATATTAAAACGGGAAAACAGTTTCTATTTAGTAGTGTGGTTGGAACTAATGTCGATGTTATTATCCAGGTGCGGTTTGTTAGTGGTAAAAAAGTCTAGATGACTATGCATATATTTAATGAAAATATTTTGAACTTTCTCAATCCCTAATAACTCGATTATAATGGGGAATTATACACAAACATCCTATTATACTCTTACTTCGTACAAGACTATCGTATGATGATTTAATGATGTAACTGTTATTGAAATGATTAAAAAATGCGTAGTACAAAACCAAGATGCTTCTACGGTTCATCAATGGTAATTGAAACATGTTTTCTAAAGGTTATTTTATTATAAATTTACCGTAGATCTCCAACAAGGTCTGCATGAGGAATGGCGATATTTTGTAGCACACAATTGAAAACAACAGTTGTTTTTTTTACCTAAAAAAAAACTAACTGTATAACATATACCGAAAATGAGTACTAGTATAAATTAGATTATTCGGGTCATCCTGGTGTTCTATAAACTCATTAGCGTATAATTTTGAAATATTTCTGGGTCATCAGCACAGAGTATGAGATATTTTTTTATTAATTCCACGATATTATTATAATAAATAATGAAAAACAAATCTTCCTGAAGAGACCTTTGTAGTATGCCAGATGCGCAATGGTGGTAAAGTCAGTCATAAACCTTTTTATCGCCGCCGATTTAATCAATATGTATGAGCATCTAAACAATCCCTATGTAGGGATATATTATATCTATGAGTACACCGATAATAATTAATTAGGAAGTAAACTCTGACTGACCTTACAGTTTTTTTTATAGAAACGTATGTAAAAATAGATCTACCTAACTTTTTATATTCAAAGCATTCAAAACCATATCAGTAAATTGATTTAAATTAGATGTCACCCAGACAGAATTTTAAATTGATTATTAAATGAATTCTGGTGGCATTGACAATATGCACAAATAGCACTTAAATCTGTACATTACGCGGAGAAAACTTTACACCTTGTTTTGAAGCACATTGTGCGCACGGAGGAGTGTGAGATTTGGCACAGTTTAGGTTTATATTGAGAAGATGTTCAGAATGCTAAAATTTTCTATAATATGTGTTAATAATACATTAAATTCAACTAAATAAAACGTTAATAAAAAGCTTTGAATTTTGTGTGATTTCAAATGTTCCTTTTTCAACAGTCTGTCAATGCCTATGTAGCATTGTTAAGGCAAAAATAATTATTGATGTCATCTTTTATACTTCTATGAATGTCCCATTTTTACATGAAAAATTAAAACTGACAATGAATTGTATGAAAAAATAAATACAAATACATATTTGTACATGCTCGCAGCTGACGTAATAGGACAAAATTAAAGAAATATATATATATGCAACGAATATAGAGGTGTACTCACCTCATTATAGGGGTTTAAGAATCTCATTAGCTTTCAAACTTAAAAGTTTGAATTTGACCACTGGGCGACCACTAGTTTCAGTAAAATAGACGTTTCGTTTTTTAAAAGTTGTTTTAATAACCAAATATGGATACTGAAAGAATTATTGTGAGATTAGTGTAGATATTATTAGTAAAACATTTTTTTTTTATTCTAGATGAAATTAAGTCGGATAGTTTCACTTACCAGTGCTTTATTACTTCAAGTGCCTACTAAGAAAGGCGGAAAATCCAAAGAGGTGTCACAGGAAACTATTTATATCACACACACGGCACAACAAGGTCGCGTCGATCCGTTTGTTGGTACTGAGATTTGCATACCGCTCGGCAAGCGAACCTATTGAACGTCGTATGTGCGTTCGTACGCCGACGGCGCTTACGGCTATTTCGCGCGAAGCCCTGCGCGGCCGCGCTGCCACCCCATGCTGCTTTATTACCTCAAGTCACACGCGCTGTATTTTCATCCATTTTATCGACTCGGTAGACTTTCACGAAAGACCCGGCTAAAGTAGTTCGGGATTGGAATTGCTTTCTTTTTTTTGATCACTGCTGTTAGCGGTTACTTTACGATCGGATATTTCTTACATTGTAATAATTTTATAGCTCTCGAACCAGTGTTTCTAACGTTTACACATATATTGACAAATTTTGAATAATAATATAGATAATTTATTATCCGGTATATCAAACACAAATGTGTGTCTTAGATATAAGTAAGTTTATGAAATATGTAATATGAAAAATTGACGTTATTAACCATTTACAATTTAATTAGGGATAAAAACTAATTTAAATAAATAATTATAAAACTAGAATAATACTGAAATAAACCAACTAAAATGATTAAAAAGCCATCTTACTTAAGTTACATTGAGTTGGTTTTATTTTTATACCTGAAATTAAAGTTTTTTTTTTAATCTTGTACCTATATTTTATGATATGTAACTTGCCATATGATCAAACTTTTATTATTGCTTAGTTAAAATTAATTTAAAAAAAATAATAATGTAATTTAGCGACAAGTACAGATATATTATTATTACTTAAATTATTTTTCTCTATTTGATTGTTTTACCTATTCGATTCGATTTAAAGTATTATTTGATTTAGTAATATTATTAATAAATCATTTTTAAGACTCTAAATACAAAAGATTACAAAATATTTTTTAATCAAATATGATTAGTCTGTCACCCTGGTGGCCAGGTGGCGCAGTGGTCTTGGGTTCGAATCCCTAGTGGGTTAAATCCGATCAGGTTATTTTTGTCGCTGAGAATATTCAAAGACGCTTTTCTTATCATGTCGACTGAATTAGGTAACAAGACACACGCAAAAAAACACTAATTTAATTACAGAATTGCGAGATGTTGTTTGCCTCTAATGAATGGCCTCGCATCACGAAAACAACAATAAGGTAGTCGGAACTAATAGCGCCTCCCCGACGACACAAGCTATATTCTAAATAAAAGAGTCTGACCAAGATATGAATATTAATTTTAGCTTAGTGTACGCAATATTCTATTTATACGATATTATTGAATACTAAATTTGGGATTTTTTCGAATTACACGGTAAAATACTCTAAATGAAAATGTTAGGTTATTTCCTATATTCGTGCGACAACGGGAAGGTGTTATTTTAGAGAGCTTACACTAAAAAAAGGTTTGATTTTAGCAATGGTAACGCAATAATAATTGAAAAGCATTTATGTACTGGTAATTTAATTTTTAGAAAATATAATGCTTGAATTTTAATCATTGCCAGGGAAACAAGAATTTAAATTATAAAGTGTAGAAAGTCATTCACGAGATCTTGTTATTGTTTCTAATATTGTAAGCTGACTCGGGTGTTATAGTACTAATAAGTATACACATACATTCCGATATATTTTAAAATACATTACGGTTGCATGCCAAACAATTTATTTTTCATTTAAGTTATATATTATAATTACACCAATACAACACATATAACTTATATAGTTCTGATATTTTAAAATGACTCAACCATAAATCAGTCGCTCCTGTCTGAAATAAAGTTTTTGGGTATTTTCAAATATTTAAAAGAATAAGGTTATCCAATTGTTGTTTTTCTTTTGTTTCGTCAAAATCTTTTAATCTTTATATCACTATTTTGTGCACAGATCTTTTTTTCGACAAATTTGAGATTTTAGATGGCACTTTAATAGTTATAACGCTATTTTGACGTATATATAAAACTTATAATATTTTGAATCTTGACGCAGTGTTATAATAAAATATAATATTTACAATGTTCGTTTATACGATACCTAATAGTTTTAGTGAAGATTATAGCATTAAAAAAAATGTACGATAAAACAGCACAAGTACGATATCTATTTAAATCGTCCTCTGAAAAATGTCGTGTTGACGTTTGTGGCCTTTCGGACGTCGTGTTTCCGTGCGCTTTCCGCCGGCGCGCGCTTTGACAGGTGTCGTGACGACGCCTCGCGGCGGACTGGCGTCGCGGCGCGGAGCGGGTTGGCGGGGGGCGAGGGGCGGCGCCCTGACTCGCGGCGCAGGCGCCCGTTAACAAGTGTGTCCTCACTGGAGTATACGCTAAGGACTAAGTGGAACGTTTTTAATCGTACTATCAATTCATTTCATTTGCTTAATATTTTTTATAAAAACAATACATAACATTTTTCATTTTTCAGTTTATAGCGTGTACTGCTGTACTAAGGTGATGTAATCAGTTATAGGAACATAGATCCTCAACTGACGATTCGTAAACTAAAAAATTACATTTTCATAAAAAAAAGTGCAACTGAAAATTTAATTAGTACCACACTGTGGGCACTTAGATTTATACAAATAATTATACAGGCTTCATAGATATTGTGCGAGAGCAAGAGATAATTGAATAATTTGAAGCTATATATTTGATGGGTGTGCGTGAGTGTGCACGTTTGTGTACATACAAGTTTTTTAAAAATGTTTTTTCTAAAAAGTATTATTAAAACACTTAGTGTTTTATAATTATAGATAAAATAATATAACGTCTAATATGTCTTATGAAAGCTTTTAATAAGCACATATTATTTCAAAGCATAAGCCTATCGTACTTATCGGCTTATCGTAGCGTATCGTATTTATAAGCATATTGTACTTTATTTTTATTTATTTAATTCTTAGAAATGCTTACAGCTGTACATAAAGACAGTTATATAAAAATACATTTATCAACAACCTAAGTTAACTACAGGTATCTTCAAGTTAACATATATGTTCAACAGAACACGAGAATATGAACTAGCATATATATTTATGTATATTTATATACTACGAGCGCGAGTAGTCTGGATAAAAGATGCCCTCAACGACGCCTGTAGAGCTTAGATGTAAGACGTCAGGTTATGGTTAAATAATTTACTACTACTAAACAACATGTAGAAGCAGTTAATATTATACAATCGTTACAAGGCATCATAGCCATTCTTGTTTGGAAGCTACATAACTCTACCGTTTAATCCTACTACCAGGATAAAAATGTAAATTTATATCGAACATTTCACATCCCTAGAGTACGAATCGCTAACTCTTAATGCCAAGGGGTTGGACGGATAACGCAGTACGATAATAATATGACTTAACTATGCCTGTTGTGTGTGTGTGTGTGAATGCAGGCGAGTTAGTAATTGTGGATATGATATGCTTATATAGGTGTGACGTGTATTTTTAGGGCTTGGTGGTAACGGGAAATTGTTTTTAGTTTGGCTAAATAAAAAGTCTCGTTCCTCCTTTAAATAAGTACATAGCTGCGTTGTCCTATAACTACGGGAAGAAAATATGCTCGCAGTGCATTTTAACTTTTTTTGAATTATTTTTTAAGTTGTATGATTCTCTTTACATTTAGACTATAACGTACTATTTCATAAATTTACTAGAACAATATGATGGTCACTCTAGAACAGATTAGTGTCTAGATGAGTAACTATCAAATCTTATTAAGGATAACTATAGGCATACAATTTACATTTTTAATGGATTGAATCATATGCCTATTAAGGGCGGTATGATTTTCTAAATGTTAAAAAACCACTTTTTCCTACCTCTAGGACCAACGGTTAGTGCTATTAAAAAGTTTTAAGCCCTTATCTAAGTAATAATATGAAATTCAAATAAATTCGATATCTTATATACTAAAAAAGTATAGCAAAATTTCACTTTTTCGAACCCCCCCCCCCTCCATTCCCGCCCCCTGGTCTGATTTTGGGTATTAAAGAACATTAACCGAGATTTTTAAATTTTAATGAGATAATTAATACCGAAATGCAAAAATACTAAATAATAAAAAATATAAAAATAAAAATAAAAATGAAAGTTACTTGCATCGTTTAAAGTTACGCTGAATTTTATGAATGCCTTCCCATCTCTCACTTATACTATTTGTGCGTCCTTTGAAATAAAGTCAAACTCTCATTATAATACAAAAAAATATATAGTAATATTCATAAATATACTAGAAATTTGTATATAATTCCGATATATTAATATAAGGACCTGAAGATCGTTTTTCTTTTTATCTGAAAGATCTCTCTGTACTTCGTAAATGAACGATGTTTACTGCCCGAGAGTAGTTGGCCACAGACATTACGCGTATGTTCACAGGTGTCCATATCTGTAAGCATCCTTTTGATATCTACGGCGGTGTCTACGGTGTCCAAAGTTCCATTAGCTGCATTACTGTCGAGCGCATTTAACGATACACAAAGCATGAAAAATGATCTTAAAAAATGACGGCATCCATAACCAGTCCTTCATATCTTTTCGCAGAAATGGTGCATTTATAGAATTGACGATACACATTTGTTCATAGGATGTTAGGAGGATTAGAAAAATAAGATAAAATAAATCACATACGAGTATATTTATTATGACCAGCGCTATCTTGCTTTACAAAAGTAAAAATATACGATTTTATTTATATTTATATATATATTATATATATATTTAACGAGGATATATATATATATTATCGTCTCAAACTTTAATTTGCTTTCCCCTAATTCTACGTCTTTATCCTTGTAAAACTAAATATAGTAACCCCACGCCGCACCAGTGCGGCGCGGACGCTAGACGGCTTAACTGGCAAAAGTAAAGTACGTGACGTTTGGGATTTGCATTATTGGGAGACTTTTGCCATAAGTGAGCTCATTTCATAATATGGCTGAATGCTTCGCCATGGACATTGCTAATAACGTTGATTTATAGCGTAGAATTTCCAAGGATTTATTGAAAGTAGATCGAGTAATTAGGAGTGGTTGGATAACTGATTTAAGTTTCGGCGAAGATACGATGGCGTTTAGGAGTCTACCGATACGGTATGATAAAACTGGTTTTCACGACTCCGAGATAAAATTGATTCCTACGGAAGAATTAATTGAAATCACTGATTTACGTCAATCTAGTTTTTAGAGGATCAATGACGTATATACGAGATTCTGTTAATAATCGTTCGTTCAAAGCACAAGACCATATTGTTTTGTTTGCTTCAAACCATCGCCTGATTTACGTAAGAGTGACGCAAGTGACAACAGGTGACGCAGCACGCACATGACGAAATATTCAGGTCTATAAAACCACAGATACAAGCCGGACGGACAGAGTTTGCCTGCCCACTGGAATACACCTTCTAGCTACTGAGGTGTCTTGGATAATTTTACATTTTATATTCAATTAGCTTAAACTACAAAATTGTACTTGTCTTCTACTTTACTAAGATTTAAGAATTACATGTGTTCATTGCAACATTTATTAACAATAAATAGTTTAATTTAGTGTGCTTTTTTGCACTGACAATCGACGGCATTCGGAAGATGCCGTTAATAGCGCTTGTAAAGCCTAGCTGTAAGACGTCAGGTCCTGGTTAAATAATTTACTACAATTATCAATGCATAGAAGCAGATGATATTATGTTAGCTACAGCCATTCTTGTTTTAATGTGCTTTTAATGGCTTATTAGGATATTATTGTATTATTCGTATTTTAATAATTTCACAAAGTTTGCGGTTTTATGGACGGCAAATGTACGAGTCCACACATCGTTCGCGATTATCGCCCGCTACTTGTCGGTTTTCCCAACACTTTCAACGATACCATCCCACATTTCACGTTGCGCTGAAAAGGCTCTATCAAACAGACTTCAGCGGCAGTTGGTCCGTCGTTACCGTTCCAAGCCGACGAGTGAATGAGCGCGGAGTTAATAAAATATGGCGATGGTAAATGTCCCGCCATTAAAAGTAACAGTTCTGTTATCCGGACGAAATTCAGCTCGTTACATTTCAGCGACTCGTCTAGTGTGTAAATACGACTACCAGTTCGCGTATAACACTTCAATGCACATTTGAAATATGACATCTGAAACTGAATAATGTCAAAAATAACCATGTTTCATTATTAGGGAAGATACCTCATATAAAATCATAACTCAAAACGTATCCTAAAAAACAGTAATGCAAGGAATACAGGTTGCATTTTATTTACTTTTGTATTGTTAGGGGGTTGATCTACACAATGATCTATACGTTAGGTGCAAGCGGGCGCAGAGGTGTCGTCATATGTGCTAGCGAGCGATATGATCGACTAAACCTATGCAGCCAATTGTCACATAATTGGCGAGACATAATTTGAACGCTCAGTGGCAAATCTAGTAACATCTAGTTTCTTTAGGTCAAATCTTGCCAGCTGAATTAGAATCACTTCCCCTTATCCTACGGAGTTGAAATTCGACACGTGGTTCATTTCCAATAACAATGCATTATAATGGTAAGCTTAACCTGATTCTACACCCAGGTTTACTATTCATTTATTCCATCCAACCTATGTACTTGATTTCTATTTATAGTTTTTCCTTCTAGCTGAAAACTCGCCTTGTTTCTAGAAGCCTTCTTTAGTTCATTTTTGGAGGTACGATCTCGTGTTTCTAGATCTCTAGATTTTTACTGATAATACTTTACTGCTATCAAACTCTGAGATTTCGATAGATTTTACAATAGTATTTTAAAAGATTTATCATCGTATAAAAGCAGTATTATTACAACTATTAAGCAACAGGGCATCATTGCGACTATAGCTCATTTTTCCTCGTGAGGTATCTAACACCATAAGTGGGAGGTGTCGATATTTATGTATTCACAAAAAGCGCTGCTTCTGGAACGCTGTTCACACTCCGTTGCCTTTCCTCCTCCACACAACTGTATTTTGCCTCATAATCCTAAGCAAATTCTACAAAAAAATCTACAGTAGTTACTATAATTCTAATTCAAAACAAATTTTGAGAAAATATTATTATTTTTCGACATAGCTATTTGCTCGCATGGCAGTGGCTTGCAATGATGCCACAATTTAAGGTCGACGAATGAAACGACGAGAAACTACCAAAATTTAAGAAAAATATACGCAATTCATAACTCACTTCTAGTTAAAAAGCATAACTGCTGAGCAGGGTTTGATATTTCCGCCGTTTTGTGACGAGATGTATCCTAATGGCGATATTATTCCAGAGTCTATTTCGACTCAACAAAAGTGTGACAAAGTACGCATTTATATACATTTTAAATAACGTATTCGTAAACCTGTTAAATGTGATATCTTCGGTGACAGTGAAATGTTTTTTTTTATTGGGCAAATTTATTTATCATCAATTGAATATAATGCAAAGTCCTACTTAACTGAGCAATGCCCGTCCTAAGGTGGACTTTTCTATAATAGCGTTGTATTGTAGCCGTATTTTTTCACACAACATCCTTAACTCGAATATTAATAATTTTCACTATGACCATCACCCGATTGCACATAAAGCTGTGCCCTTCCAATTGCATTTTAGTTCAATCCATCTTTACTGTAGCGAAGGCATCTTCAATTTTCACACATTCATTCGTGTATAGGAAATTACTTTCCACGTTCGCCTGTTTGTCTGTCCGAAAAGCACAAAAGGGAAAGAGTTATTTTTTGTGTATTGATCGATGCTTTTGAAAAACAACCATTGCCGATTAGATCACATCGGAGGCTGGTTGGGATTAATAGATATATAACATTAAAGTTTACATTTTGTTAGTACTAATAAATGGAACATTATCAGTTTGATAGAACGCTCAATTATCATATTCGAATTTCAAAAATATGTCAGCACGGCTGTTGGAAACTTGAGGACGTATTATTTATTAGTGGTCAGTTAACATTAATACAAAAAATAATCATTATTATTAAATTGAAATATTATGTCATAGTTGTTTCATTACTAGCCGCGCGTCAAAATTTACAATATTACTAGCAGACTATAAGCCCAGGTTATTATATAGAAAAAGGACAGAAGCAGTCCTGCGCTGACGCGGTCGCATTGAACCACATTCTCAACTGCCCAAGACCGTTCGTTCCTGCAGAACGCAAATACCAGAAACAATATTTGGTAAAGTAGTTCTTTGTTGCATTCATTTCCTGTAGGAATTTCGGACGCATGGCCACCCTATGCGTTGAAGTTTGCTAAAATAGTTTGCAAATTATTTAGCGAGTAGTCGAGGACCCACCCGCGTAAATAAATTAAACAGCGGTTGAGTTTAGAGTTTCTAGATGCGTGTGCTCGACACTAACGTTGTATTAATTTTTACGAAATAAATAAGATTAAAAAATGCATAATTATCAATTGCGATATTCTATTTAAAATATTTTATTAGTAGTACATTTTTTTTTATAAGTATGTACCTATAAGGAAAAATATAAAGAAATAAATAAATTATTTATCGACTATAGAATTTATTTTTGTATATTATAAAATACGTAATTTTGCGAATTTGTACACATATAAAAAAAAGCAATATTGTATGTTTTATAATGTTCGACAACCGTGCCACCTTAGATAGATTTAAAAATAGATTTGATCATTGGTAAATAAAGATTATAATAATGTTAAGCAGGACTTTTTCTAACAAAATTTGTTTTTTTTTTTTATGGTGTACGTGCGATTAGTATTGGGTAAAAGACCATGAGAATAAAAAAAATACACGTTCTATTATTATTTTTTACATTCTTAAAAAAACGACTATTGTCTTTTTAACAGCCTTTTTTCTTCCTATAAAGAAAGAAAAAAAATAATAGATTTTGTGCTGTAGAGAAATTATATCTACACCAACTGTATGTTGGTATGTTTTATTTGGTCAGAGATATTATAACTTTTTATGTTTAAAAAAAATAACGGTACCTTGCAAATAGTGTTTTAACACACACACTATAATATTTCCATTTTTTTCCCGCCAATTAACGGTAAGCCTATTTATAGTTTATAGAGGATTTTACCATTTTAAATGTATACATTTAATAAAAAGGCATGATGGTTTTAAATAATATTTATGTTCGTTTATATTATTTATATTGAATATGTTCGTTTAAATCACAGACATAAATATTTTTTTCAATACTATCTTCAACATTATAACGAAAGTAAATATTGTAATTATTACAAACTGTTAAAAAATAAATATTTAACAATTGACAATGATAACGCTACTTAGTGGGGCAAAATTCACAAGAGAGAAATATTACTTCTAGCGACTTACAAACAATCTATTTACAAACAGAGTTTGATAAAAATTCACATGGAAACTCTACAACTACTGAATTGGGCTTAATGGTCGACATTATTATTAAAATTGCAAAATTCAGATCTATTTTTACTTGTATCGTCAGTGTCCGGACCCTTTTCACTGTCATTCTTCATAATTTGAGTTTGATCTAAATTATTTGGAATCATCTCTTCGTGCGACTGTGCCTTATTTTGTTTATTACCATTTTCTCTCGGGTTATTTTTTGCACTTTTATTATCTTTCCTCAACGTATATCTTTCATTTTCTACACCACATCTGTCAAGCTCTGAAAAATCTTCATTTACAATTACTTTACCATGTAAATCTTTAGCTACAATAGAATCGTATAGAGTAGTAGCCTCTTCAGGTTTAGTTCCATTTAAATTTGTTTTATCTGACGTCAATGTAACTAAATTTGCATGTGATGAGGTTAGATTAACTTGATCGGATATGGTGTCTTCATTAATTTCTGCGATCTTTTCAAATGTCGATTTACACAATGTATTCTCTGGAGTAACTTTCATCACATTTACGTCTGATTTAAGATCAACATTCGTTCCTATTGCTAGTTGTAAGAGTTTTTCGTGATCTGGAACAAAAGAACTGGTAATGGGGACAAATCCGGGTAGTAGCTTAGGTTGTAGTGGAAGCATAATATCGATTCCGCCCGTTGTAGCTGGTCTTGGTTGCAGTAGTGGAAAGTTGAGCAAAGGCGGTTGAATTGACGCGAGCGACAATGCAGCTGATGGCGGTAGTGTCGTCGGATCTTCCGCTGCAAAAAGTAAATAATTACATAATATAGTACAAAAATACTCTGAGGTTTTAAATTATAGCTTTTGGTGAAGTCCATCGAAAACAACATCTGGTTACATCCTAATAATAATATGCGCAAACAGTATTTATTAAAAACAACTTCAATATGTTACTGATAACTCGATTCTTGTATTTCATCAGTGACAATTTTGACAAAAATACTGCCTTTTAGTGGTTCTACCTTAAAAATATATCATGTAAAAATCTTTAACCTGACCTATATTAATTACCTGATTAATAATTAAGAATACAATTTATTAATTCATTAATGATATAAACATATTGTCTTACATCCTTACATTTTTTTCACGTATAGAGTGGTTTATTTTAAAAATTTTATTAATCTATGCTGTGTATCTTTAAGAGAATCACAGAACCACAACAAGTTTGAACATAATATTACTATCAAATATATAAGTTTTCGAATTTTACATACCGTGTGTACAAGGCTAAACCGTAAAAGCTTAAAATCAGTTTATAGTATTATGAGGCCAGTGCATTTATACTTTAATTATGGTTGACGAATTTTTTTCAAAGGTGTTTCTAATCACAAAACGGTTGAATTGTATGCAATGTGCATTTTATGCAATGCAGTTATTATTTTTTATGTTATCGCATCGGGTCAAACATTTTAAAATAGGTGCTTATCTTTTCTAAAACATTGAGGGCCGTTTTCTTTACCTAGATTAAGAAAATCGGAAAGATCCAAGAAATATGTTTTTATTAGAAATACCTTCCTTTGATTAAATAAAAAAACGCTAGGATTAAAATAAAGAATATTCAAATCTTAGTTTTACTGGCCTACATACAAAAATTACAATAGTTAACCCTAAAATACGGGCAAAACTATTTAAGGTCACTAAAATAATCTATCAATCATAAAAAATATAAACTAACACAGTTTTCCTACAATAACTTTTTTAACAGATTAAAACATTACATGAGGCGCCAAAGGGCTTCAAAGCCTAGCCTAATATATATTATAGAATTACAGATTTTATCTATTTATATGTACATTTCATCCTATTTTTTTAAAACAGGTTTATTCCAGACATTTTGTCTCTTTGGTGAAACATGTCGCCGTAAGATGGCGTTAATGGTTGCCGCCTTGTCTTAGCTAAATACTACTCAATTAATCACAGACTTGAGGGGCAAGTCGTTAGGCTGTTTTTAGGTCTAATGTCATACCAAAGAACAAGGCAGCCATTTCTGAACTCAAAGATTTAACTAAACCAAATCACTAATTAATTCGGGATAAAATACATTAATTTAACCGTAATCACATCAATTCATAAGATTAACATTCTTCGTTGAATGATGTGTTATTTTTCTAGCTATAAAAAAAATACTTAAGGTTTTATTGTGTTATTTTAGTGACTCCATGCAAACTTCAATAATTTGTAACAGCCCTACGACTAGGACTATTAGTCCCCCGACTACCGACTACCATACCATACCATATAGGACTACCGTGCTCCGTTACTAGTACGACGTTTGCTACGATAGAGTTGTTACTAGCGCCGCGATGGTAACAGAACTGCCCTGAATGCACCTCTGAAGCGGGTTTTTAAATTTATGCTAAATTTTATTACTTTTCACATGGCTTTACGTAGGTATTTTATACTCACACTATTGCACTAAGTAACCAACCTTTCTTAGAACAGGTAACTCTAATTTAGTTAAAACGGTAACAGACCTTTTTAAATCGGTCTACATGACTGGAACCTAGGTTCTCGACTTGCTATTGTGTGTTATATTTAACGGATAGATATTTGTATTTTAATTTAATATTTTCCAAGAACAACTAAACATGATTTCTTAAATTTAATTATTTTTAAATCATTGATTCTTAGCTGTTTTTACCGATTATTCTTTATTGAAAAATCCACAGTATTACATTTTTACAAATACAAACAAAACTTATTACTAGTATATAAAACCAATTATGGATTTCGGTCATTTTACATAATAACATTAGCATAAAAATTTGAACAGTGTTCTTAATATATGTATAGATTATTAATATTATATACGTATACAGTAGATTTTTTTTTTTTAAGTTTTATGTGTAATTTGTGAGTGATGTTTGTAGTAGTCGTGAGTGTGTGACACTTGTATGTTAATAAAAATAAATAAAGTAATAAATTAAGTATGATTTTAGTATGTATAAAAAAATATTTATTATAATAAACACTTTTAATTTTAAATGAAATTCTATTTTCTATGTAATTCTATGTTTTTAGGAAAATACGTTGTATTATAAGAAGCAGTATTTTTATTGTGCATGTTCCCCTTTGGAAACTGTCCTGTACTTTTTTTTGACTGTGAAATGGCTATATAACAAATATTTTAAAACTGATTAGGCTTCGATAAATTTGCCTTGAGGTATACTTGTACTCCTTACAAAGTGACTTTTGGCGTAAAATCTACGCTCGTTCTATCTGCATTTTTTTATATATAGTATGTTTCAACATATTTTTCTCTCCCTAATATCATTCGATTTTTTGGTATTTTATAAATGTTTAAATTTATAATGAATTATTAGTATTTTCCGTTATTCTTCAAGAAACAAATATTTTATACCTTCTACAGATTTTTATAAGTAAAATTACCATCAATTGTTCCTTTTATGTAACATGGCCATAGCCAAATTGTAACATGGCCAATGAAACCAGGTTATCTAAGAGAGGCCAGAATAATATAGTAAAAATATTTTTATGATTTTAGATATATATAGATATGTATACGCGTATATTGGTGTAATTAATTTATAATCTTTTAATATTGATAATTACGTATGACATTTTAATTTTTGATGCATATTTTTTATTAATATTCTATTAAAATACATGTAAAAAAGGCAAATTACCCATCAATCAATTTTCTTAAGAATATATCCTCTTAAGAATATATCCTCCACGAGGTTATATATTAAGAAATATCTAAACGAGGATTAGTCAGTTTTTCGGCACCTCATCACGAAAGTATTCAGGAGGAAAATCGTCCGCTAATGATGAATTATTCTCTTATTTATGAATATAAACCATCTGCTAACGCCATCATTAATCATCAATCATAATCTGGCCCGAATGATGTGAAGATGATGAACGCAATATTAAATTCACCGTTAAAGTATGCCATTCGGTGCTTAGATAGCATCAATATTAATCGTTTATTATCTTCATGAGTAAGTATCTAAAGTCATTTTCATATGCAAATATTATTTAAATTTTAAAATTCTTATTTAAAATAAGGTTTAGTCTTTTAACGCAAAAAGTTTATTTTTCTAGACTAAAATGGCGTTTAGATTTTTCTTGTTTTTACAAGCAACTAAGTTTCATATCTAGTACGATTTTTGAACAAATAGGTATACTATACAACAAACAGATGGTATAAAAATCTGAAATAAACCAAATGACGCGTCGACTCTAGATGCATAACTTGACGGAATTGTTACATTTGACAACATTGAAACGACAATTAAATAAATAATTAAAAAAAAAACTAACCCGTAGGAGCTCTCGCTTGCAACGGCACAGCCTGTACAGTAGAGTTTACCAGTGGGGGTCGCACAATGCCTGGCGGGCCCGGAAGAGTCAACCCTAATAAAAATAAAAAAATACTTTCATGAGCTGTAATAAACATAAAAAAAAATCCGTTCGCCACGCCGGAAGGCGGAGGTAGATTCCACCGGATAAAAGTAGGGGATAGGCGAACTCTAATTGTACGAATTTCTATCCATTTCTTTCGACGTTTTAGAAATATAATACGTTTTATTTCAAGTTACAATAAACGCACACTACAACGCATATAACAAATGCTGAATATTTTTTTATTTATTTTTTTCATTTATTTTAACATTGTATAATTTGTAAAATCCAACCAAGCCCAAGGCTTATCAGTTGGAAATCATTGAGCGAAGTATGTTTTGTAGATTCCATGATTGAGTAGGTCTGTACAGAGCATGTTTCACCTTCACAATTTATAAATAATTATTTTTTTACTTATATCTAAAACATCATTTGAGACTAGCAAATTAGTATAATACAATAATACGTAAACCCTCTGTGCCGTAAGGGTTACTCATATGAAAAATTGTTTAAAACAAAAATTTTAGGGAAATTAACATTTTGAACGGCTTAAGGTGCCTATTAAGGCACCTTAAGCCTGTGCTTATTAAGGCAGGTATAATTTTTTGAATCTTGATAAATACACTTTTTTCCACCCCTAGGACCAATACATGGTGCTATAAAATAATATACTTGGATAAGTTCTAGGCCCTTATCTAAAGAATAAAATATTATTTAAATGAATTCGATATCTTATATACTAAGAAAGTATAGCAAAATTTCACTTTATTGGAAAAAACCTCCTCATTCCCGCCCCCTGGTCTGATTTTGCCCGAGATTTTGTGCCCTTAAATTTTATGTATCAAATTTAGAGTGATTGGTTTAAAATTACGGCACTTATTGTGTTCGCGAGAATATTTAATTATTATAACAATAAGATGTTATTGTGATACAGATAGATAAACTTTTAAACTAAGGGTGGTTTTGGGTTCTAGAAGATGTAAAACGCAAAGATATGTCGAAATTTTCCGGAGGTCCCCATTGCTTTACATAAAAAAGCATTTACTAGCACACTGCTTATTTCAGCTATTGCCATTTAAGAAGAACAAGAAAAATATTTCACATCAAAGTAAACTAACCTAAATAAAACAGCTGTCATGCGAAATAAGTAAAAATTTACGGAAAATATTCAAAGAGATAAGATTCGATCCCGTAGGATGCTGGTTCCCTTGATGTGCGCGACCGCACTCGCGATCCAGGCGTTCGGGTTGTTGAGCGTCTGCTCCACGTACAGGAGTCTGGACAGAGAGGAGAGCTTCTGGGAGACGACGGCGACGAAACGCTCGCGATGCTCATCTTCCGGAGATGATGTTTACTCCGATAGAAGATGTGGCAAACCATAAAACAATTGAAAAATACCAACAGCACATTCATTCGTCCATTATTTTAATAGAAAAGTGAAACATGAAATATGTCATGAAGTAATTATAAATTGTCACGTAATGAAATAAAATCTTCGTTGCATCACTAAAAGCAGGAATGTAAATTAAAATGAATACAAAAAGAAAACAATCCTCTATCATAGCATTTCCTAAGCGGTTAATTTTTATATTACTTTTAATTTGATCGTGTTTTTTGTGTGTTTGAGATATATTTTAAGTGCTGAGAATCATTATCAAATGTATAGCAAAAATAAAAAAAATACCATCAAAGTTATTGGGTGTCAGTACTTAATTAACAGCAGAAATTTTTCGAAAAATGTTACTATATAAAAAAAGTAAATTTCATTTAGGTTAGGAAAAACAAATCCTTTTTGTATTATGTTCGGTTTATATATTTAAAAATAATATCCTAAGGTCTGTAGCAGGCCTGTAGCCTCTGATTTCATGCTAACAATATCTCGTCGGTTTAGTCCTAGAAGTAATTAACTTTTCGGTCGAAATTGAGTGAAGTGATAATTAACTCAATTATCACTTAGTTATGTAGATATTTTTATGTACTCTGTTCACACGAAAACCATAATATTTAATAATTATTTATTTATATATTCATATTTGTTTTTTACATAACATAACCATATCTAAATGTACTTTGCCCGTACTAAGGTAGATTAATTTTAATATGTGATGATTGAATAGGCCGATGCTTTTGGGTAACACGTTAAAGACTGCGTTTTTACTCAGTATAAGAAAATCCAAATCCAATATTTTTTCTGGCTAAATACAAAAATAAAAAAATCCTTACTGGACTAAAAATTCATTTGGATTGTGTTAAATTAAGGCCTTCAGAAGTTTGCTCAAACTTTATATATAAAGGTTAACATTTTGATACTATATAATCTGAACCCAAGTACAAAAATTTAAATTTATTTATTTTAATGAAACATTTTATTATTTCTTACAAATTATTATCAAACGTGTTATTGTTATTATTATATTATGTATTATATTTGTAGGGTAGTAATCTCTACAGAACGTTTGAAACTCTGGTGAAAATATTGTTTATAATTGTTAACCTATTCCCTACGGATAAATATAAGTTAAAACTTACGTCCGATTTAAGTTATATGAGGGATAACCCAATTTTTCCAATCTACTATACTATAAAAAGTATGGTAGTAAAATATTTTCAGTCAGTCTGGAAAGTTTTTTGACAGCGATTCGAAAAAAAAAAAAAAATTCGTGCCATATTTAAATTCATAAACAGCAACGTTAATTTTCTTTGTCATCTATTACACTTAGTTACAATTTAGCTACCTTAGCTCGGCTTAGCTGTCAAACCGGGGTTGAAGAGCCACTTAGTTTATTATATTTCTAAGGTTAATTCTCTAGAAAATTATCTCGCTCGCAAGAAGAAAATCATCAGAAGTAAGAAGTCATCCACAGTATTCAAGTAAGGGCTAAATTTAATGCTTACGTTAAAGACAAATATTTATATAATAAAAATGCTGGATTGGATTGAACCCTTTCTACGAATATCTATTTAGTTAGGAAATTAACGGTTCACATACACTATTATGTCTACTGAAGGTTTTTGGTGTTCAAAGTCTTACACGTTCTATAAATGGGTTTGTTTTGCCCATAATTAGTTCTGCGAAGTGGGACGCCCAGTAAGTCATCTGTTCTTGTCACAAGCGAAGTCCCCCTAAGTGTCGTTTTTCGAGTGAGGAGCCACTCTATGTAAGTTTGTAATCATTTTGAAAGCGAAATAATTTTGCCCGTCTTACGAATAAAAATTTAACTTTATTTAAAATCCCTTCTATTTTGCAGACATTAGTCACATAACATCGTAGTAGTCTAGTGGTTAAGGCGTTGGAATATTGGCCCAAAGGTCGCGGGTTCGAAATCGCACATAGTCATACCATTTTTAACGTTTCATTACCACCATCTCCCCTGACATATTTTGCCTAGTTGAGTAGGGCAAAAAATAATTATATATGACCTAGGTCATAGCAATTATAAAAAAAAAAACATTTTTAATATACAAAGAGATTTTTTTTCCTTAATTAGTCTGTTATTTGTTAGTGAATCTTATTATCTTAGGTCAATTTCAACAAAAATCTTTTGACATAAATAAGATTTGGCCTTTATTATGCAAATACTTTTTAAGAATATAAACTTATCATTAATACCAATTGTTTGTAAAACTGTTGATTTCTTTTAATAAAGAATAAAGAATATTTAAATTAGGCTTAAGGAGTCTAATTAAAGGCGTACTCCATAAGTATTTATTTAACTTATAACCACTTATTATTTATATCACATAACTACAAATTATAATCACGTTAAGTTTATTATTTTTCCCAGAAATTATATATTTATATTATATTTTTTTTCCTCACCTACAATTTTTTTCCTCAACAATATCACCGGAGCTAGCTCCTAAATATTGTAATTACCAAATAATAATAATAATAATAAGTATTGAAGCTAAGTTGGCTAAAACCATTATAGCATATCTACTGTCCCAACTTACAAAGTTAAAAAATCTAAGTTTCTTTGAATATAAATAATCTAAGCAAGGCTTTTGATAAAGTTGATCCCATTTATATTCGTAAATATAGAATAAATAATTGTGATCTGCTAGAGTGAATGTCGTTTAGCATTTTTTAGGAGTCTCAGTCAGTAAATCTGATTCGCTCATAATATAATCTGGCGTTCTTCTGGGAAGTCTTTTGGGCTCTTACTTTTTTTTATTGATTTTTCTCACCGTCTTCCATCTCATCTCTTAGCGTAACCAATTTCTCTTCATTTCGCGGACCATTTAAAAACCTACGAGGTGATGAGAAGTGCTAAAGATGACACGAATTTAGTTTTCCTAAATAATAAATACACTTTATTTAGTTATGAAGCATATTTCCCCGTAAATATACATACTCATTACAGAAACAAGATTATTTGTAATATATTATTTAAATTTGGGAATAGTTTCATACATTAATAATAAATACGGGTCTAATCTCGGGATAAACTGCGCTTGCGTGGCTTATCTAAATTTATTACTTCTATTACTTTTTATATATTCTTTCACCGTTTCATACTTTTTAGTTGTCAACTTTTTTATGTTGTTTGTTTGTGTGTTATTTATTTATTCAAGAATCAAAATATATTCATATACAGAGCAGTAGAAATCTATATAGTGGAGAGAAAACTTTGTACGATCTTTAAGTATATTGCGCGCACGGAGGAGTGTGAGATTTGGCATAGGTAAAGTTTATATGGAGAAGGAGTGGAGAAATCTAAAATTTATCTATATATATGTTACAAATACATTAAATAAAGCGTTGATACTACTGACAGCTGATTGCTAGAATGAGTTTCGAGCCGCAAATTTTGTGTGATTTCAAATGTTTCTTTTTCAATAGTCTGTCAATGCCAATGTAGCAAAAAATATTATATCATCTTATAACATCTTTGAATGTCCAGTCTCATTTTTACACGAAAAAATTAAAACTGTTAATGAAAATGTGTCAAAAAATAAGTACAAATACAAGCTGTAATTGTGTTTCTTTTTTCAACTGTTAATAATTGTAAATTTCACAGGTATTGCAGGAAATTAAGGCAAACAACACACTCTAATGACTTATTTGTACACGCTCGCAACTGACGTAATACAACAAAATTTAAAAAAATATATATACAATGATTATAGAGGTAAACTCACCGTATTATAGAGAACCTCAATAATGCTTAAACTTAAAAGTTTAATGAATTGCGGTCCAATTTCGACCACTAGGCCCCCTAGTAGTAATTAATATAACCAACAAGCGATGCCGTTTTTAAACAGTGACTTATTTTTTGTTATTTGATACGCGTATTTCGGTATCCTAATGCAACAATTTTGAAAAGTACATAATATCTATACAATTTCTAGTGTAAGTCTAAATAAACTAAAATAAATATTTCTAAAAATAATACATTTATAAAATAAAGCATGAACATTTCGACCAAGAGCATGTGAAATGTGAAAACTTCTAAATTGCCCTTTCCTCATGACCTCTGACCTCCTGTAGGTGTTAACGAACCGCCAACTTCGAAGAGGTCACTGAAACTGTGCTAGTGGGTACTGGACGCATACGGTCTTAAGCGCAAGTGCTTGCAGTAACGTGCCAGCAACTCTCCACAGCAGCTCTTTCTTAGATCAGCTCTTCTCAAACTTTGATATCCAAAATATATCACATTCGGATAAAGAGTTTCGACGCGATTCGATTCGATTTAAATTACTCGAACAAAACTTAACTTGACTTGCAGTCAAAATAAGTGTAATATTAGTATCAATTATAGTCATTTTGCCTGTTCATCTAAATACATACCTATTACAATTATAAAATTACTAAATCAAAGAAGTCATTTTTTTTTATCTTGAAACAGTGGCAGTTTCAGGGGTGAGGGCGTTTACCTATTAACCCAACGGCCATGGGTTCGAATCCGCACATTAGAGTCATAAATTAGTAACGTTTCATTTAGCGTCCACCTTCCCTGACTCTATCGCAAGCAAATATATTTTAATTGAGTAGGGCCCAAAGTAGTTGAATATAACCTAGCTTATAGCAATTCTGTAAAAAAATATATACATTTGTCCCAAGATCATTCACGAAGACCGAATGAGCTGTTTATGTTCCATATTAAAAGTAAGAAATTACTAGTGGAAATAAAGTGCTGCTGTAAATTGCCTTTAGCAAGCCGACACGCGATCGATATATCGTAGCCTTGACTGTGCGCGATCAATGACCTGGCCGTACAACCAACTTTTAATATTATCACATAAAATTTACATTTTTTTTTTCTTAGAAACCATGATGAATTTTAAAAATTTGGGCTGATAAAAAATATTTGTTTATTGCATTACGCTAACCCTTTCGTATTTTTTTTTTGTTAGAATATAACGTGTTTTATAATTGTTATTAATATTAATGATAGAGAGACCTGCTATACGGATTTAACTGTCCATTTAGCGCTCAAAATATGAGTCATGCTTGAAAGGCATTGTTTCTCTATGATGTCAGGGTTTTCAAAACCTAGTTAAATTTTAATTGAATTTATTTTTTTTTTGTATGAGGTGATCACAATTAAAAATCAGAAACAGCCGAAACAAACAGTGTTAGTTCACTGCTTTAATGCCTCCGTATTTTAGTAAAGTAAAGTTTAATTAATTACTAAAATATTTGCAAAGCCGAAACCTAATTGCTAATTGCTGAATAAAGGCTAAATTAGTGACTGCTATTCTCCTTCAAACTTGCCATCCAAAGTTTGACGAAGCTATGTATACACCAGAGGCGTGCAGTAACTATACAATGAGATCGTGGCAGTCTAGTGGTGAGAGCGTTGGACCCCTGACCCTGACTCTACCACAGGCATATTTGGCCTAGTCGAGTACGACCCAAAATAATTATATATGACCTAGGTCATAGCAATTTTTGTAGAAAAATAAAATTAATACAAGAGGGAGGGGAGGAAGGGGGAGAGGAAGCACAGATGACCTGAAAAAAACTGAAAATATAAAATACTTGTTTACGCTGTGCGATAGAAGCTAGATCCGTTAGATAATGCACTTTTAAAATAGGTATTGGGTCGAGTTCAAAATTAAAAAACGACAATTAGCCTTATTTTAGATCCTTCTATATTAAGTGACTATACTGAGTTATTATAGCGATAAATCTAATATTTGTAAACTATTATAAACATTTCTCTCAGTGAAACAAGTTTATTCGATTAAGTTAAATTAATAGTTATTGTTTCTTAAAAATTGTATGTGCTTACGTAATTGGTCTTATTACTTTTAAGAATTATAAGTTAATTAGAGCGAAGCTCTCATAAGGAGACTCCAATTAGAACTTTGTCACGGGCTAACTTGGTCATTCCTTGACCGATTTGAAAAATTTTTGATTTTGAGAGAATCTACATGAAAAAGTGAAGGTCGTGACGGAGCTTGATTTTAAATATTGTCAAAAATAAAATTTTTGGGGTCAAAAGAAAATTGTCTATGGGAATATCCATTATAAAAAAGTCACGCGCTTTTTTGAAAATTTTTTATTCGAAAATAATTAATCGAATTTTATTTTAAATTATTTAATAATTCTTTCACGCGAAAGCAATTCCCCCTTCAACTTGCATATGCAATCAGCATCCATCGTTCCCAAGGTTTGACTTTGGACGAAGCAGTTGTCGATATTGGAAACATAGAATTTGCACTAGGGTTATCTTATGTTGCCTTCTCAAGGGTTAGGAGTCTTGAAGGATTATTTATTTCTCCATCGTTCCCCCTTGAAAGACTACTCAAAATCAATGATAAGAAAGGATTACCTTCCAAACGTCGAGAACTGCAACGCTTGATTTCATTGTCTTAACTTTAAACATTTCTTTAAAATAAATTCATTTGTCTTATATTTAAATAATTGTTAAATGAATTTCTCTTTTTGTATATAAAAGATTTCAAGAACCTCATTTTAGAAAATTATCCATTCGTTGAAAAGTTATGTTTTCAATTTCCCGATGAAATTCTCTTGTACATTAGTATTGAAGATATTTTAAGTACCTCATTTTAGAAAATTATCAAAATCTATCCCGTCGTTAAAAAGTTATGCTGTTGATTTCCGGATGAATTTTTTTTGTGCATTTGTATCAAAGAGATTTCAAATACCTCATTATAGAAAATTATCAAAATCTATCCCGTCGTTAAAAAGTTATTGTCACAGACTAAATTTTATTTAGAAAATTTTAGTAAATCGCTTCGCTCTAATATGTGCTGCAGCGAAGCAAAATGCGAGCGACTGCGGCGACCTAGTTACATTTTAACTTTTATTAGGTTTGGAACCCGGTTGTTATTTTTATGAATTAATTCTGTGCCGTGACGAAACAAAAAATTTGGCACGATCGTATTATTTATTAGGTTGCTAAACAAGCCAGGTTCGTCACGGCGCTTGCGGTATTATAAAAGTTGACAGCCCTTAAAAAAAACGAAGCGACCCGTCCCGCGCGTCTGGCGACAGACGCCGCGACGCGACGAAAACGTTCGTAATTTTTCACACTTTTCGTGTGCTTTTCACCCTGACCGACAATGTCAGGTTACCTTTATTCCGCCCTTCGCTAATGACCCGCCCGCCCACTGAAAATGTATTTAAATTACAATGGCAGCGAATTCTGACAGAAAGATTGATACTCATTGTGCGATATTTGAGGCGATTTCTGTATGAGCGATGGTTCGCCGGGATTATGACATCGCTAGTAGCGAAAGAGCTTTATAGAAAATTAAGATAATATACCATAATAATTCTTTACTCGTGTTGTCGGGAAGGCGTTATTGGGCGCAGTTCCCACAGCCTTATTGTTGGTTTCATGATGCGAGGCCGTTCATTACGGGCAAACAATTTCTAGCAAGTCTATATAACTGTGTGTGTTTTTTTTGTGTATATCTTGTTACTTAACTCAGTCGACATAATTGAGAAAGCGTAATTTCAATGTAACGCTCAAATGTAAACGGGTAGGGCAAAGTAACTTATGTGCTGCAAAACGTGAATGTAAATAGTTGCACACGATTATTTTCAGAAATACGGCTTTTTAGGGCAATAAAATAAAAGCAGATAAATCTCATTTTATTATCGAACTAGTAATCAAATATTAATATTTTGTGTTTTTGTGTATTACAAACAATAATACAAACACAATCTAAAAGAATAATCTATAGTTTTACCAAAACAAGAAAAAACACAATTGTTTTGATACAATAAAAAAAAACAGTATTAATTTTTTACGGATTTTTAAATCGTTAAAACTTAAATTTTGACAGCTTTTTTTTATTGGAATGCAATTGAAGTAATCAGATTTATCACTTCGTAAAAGTGGTGCGTATACCAATCCCAAAAAGTATAAATTTAAAAGAAATGGCATACTTTACATAGTAAAATTATAACTATTATATTGGGTATTATAAAATAAATATTATCATCACTTTTGCGAAGCATAAAAAAAATAACTCAAACAAAGCTTTAATGGCGTATATATATTTTTTTAAAATTAAAATCGATAAGGGTTTATGCTTAGATACCTAACACTTTTATATTATCCTTCGCTTTAATATTTTTATGTTATTACCTTTTATCATTACAGCGGGTCAACTACTTAAAAAAGCTAATTACATCACTCATCATTCGCAAGTCATTTTCTATCCCGTTCGCGTAACAAACCTGGCGCGGTTCGACGAAATACGGCACTATAGTACGCGAAATATGTTTTGACAAGTGTTGTTAAAATGCAATAAAGTAATTAACGGTTCTCAAACATGTTCTAATCGTTTGGTTTACTTTTGTCTGGATAGTTTTTAAAAATAGTTTCACAAATTTAACGCTATGATCACGTACTATTTTCTTGTACCGCGTGTTTCAAAACTTAACCTAAAAGTAATTATTTCCTCTTAATCCTTGTTATCTCTGTTAATCAAATATATATGTATATATATATATATATATTATTATATTTCATCATTATTCACAAGCTAAATAGTTGCCATTTTCAATGAAATCTTGCGCGTATGGGAGATAAAAATGGGCAATGCGTATTCCGACATACTTACCACTAAATACAAATTTAAAACAGTTTTAGTGAATGTCAGTATGTGATATGTGCTTATATAAGTTAATGTTTCCAAATTGTTTTAAGCATATAATTTTTTGCATAGCCATAATTCGTTCAAAATTTTTAATGTGAAATTGTTTGCGACTTATATAATAACTACGTGTTTCTATTTTAAAACTCGTAATAAGACTACATAGTCTGTGACGTATAAAATAACAATAAAAAAGCATTTGCTACCACTTTGCAGGGAACTAACCGGATTTGCGTTTAGCTATTACGGCCTTAGCTGGTAAGTACGCTTGCCTAGCGTAAAGGTGACCACTTACCATAAGAAAATGTCACTTTAGCAGCGAACGAATGTGACTATGCATGCATTAGGGTGTTAATCTTTTATATGTTTTGATCCATAGACATGCAAAGATTACAAAGTCTACCGATTGTAAATTCTAAAAATCGGTACTATTTCAACTTTTCAGCTATAACCTCTTCGACTATTCTTTATTTTTTCCATTCAACCTTACGTGTATAGGAATGACTGTATAGCTCCGTGCTATATACAGATCCTGAAAATATCTTACATTTGATGAGCCTTAGCCAAGCTAGTTTCATTTCAATATTGAACAATAATAAAATACAAAACAAAACAAAAAAATAAAATAAGAGTAAGCAATGTCGGGACATTTTGAAAATAGTGAAAAAATAATTCAAATGAAAGAGAAAATAAAATCCCTAAAACTCTAATAAAAGTACGTTTTATTGGCTAGGTACTCCACAATTAAACGAAAGCAGAAAATATTAGTTGAGTATTATGTTGAAAAATAAATTATTTATATAATTGCTAATTATTGCCGATAAAATACATAATTGCCGCCATAATTGCCGACATATACAATTATTTTTGACCCTGCTCATCTACGCTAAAATTTACTTGTACTAGAGTCTACAAATCCGGATAGGTTATGACAGACAAATTTTAATTCGGTAGTTATTTTTAAAAACGAAGACAAAAGTTCAAAAATATAAGCATCAACGAATCATTTATTTGTTTTATTATTTGAACCTTTTTTCCGAAAAAGAAACACTAAGCGATAAAATAAATTACTAAATAAAAAAAAAACACAGTTGAACATAAAATTCTTTATATAATCGCTTACTAACCGACTTTAGCGCCACCTGCCGCCGCGAGGACGTCCTTCAACGCAGCCGGGTGGTTGTGCTTGACGGCGTTCACCCTCCTGTTGGGGGTAGGCACGTCGCGTTTGCGTCTCGGCTGCTCTACCGGCAGGACGCGGCGTCGCTTCTTCGGCAGCTTCGAACGGGCCTGTGCAGATGGCATTAATTAAACCGCATTTCAGTCGAAACAGATAAAAAAAAATATTTAGAAATAACAAAAATTATTTAAATATTGGAGAATAAATAATAACGTAATTGTAAAAATATAAAATACACAAATAAAAAGAATAATCAGCAACAAAATGCGATGCTTTGAAACCTATTAACGAAAAAATGTATTATTACTAATAACCATTTAACTTCTTTCAATATTGCTCTGTCACACACTGCTGAGAACAAAACGCATATAATATTATAAGTTGTCACATAATTTATTTATTTATTCTTTATTTATTCATAATAGCACAATAGAAAGTCACAACAAAAAATGATGACAGATTTTTTTTTTTTTTTATCATATAGACAAATTAAACACCAGTCATTGTTCTTTTAAATTAACATGACCAATCTAACAAGAAAAAATAAAATACTAATTACTTATCCGAGACGTTACTAATAGGAAGTATCTTAGGATAAATATCATTAATACAAAACATCATACATACACTAAATACTGCATATAATACATACAATAGTTTAGCTTTTCTATTGTAATACACTGCTCACCATCTTTTCAGATGCGCCTCTGCCTATTGAGAGGAGCCATTTAGATTGTGCTTTTTAAATTGCTCATTAGGTCCAAGGAAATTGAGATGCCTTTGCCCAAAACTGTTATATACCCATAAAATAAGAGTTTGCTACCGTAAGGCGGGATATTGAAACGTGTCGGAAAAGCGTTATTCAATGTTTCATTTAGAACACGTTCAGTTATTCAATTTGGCTTTCAGCTGAAAATTGCATTCCTACGTAGATGCAATTGCTTTTATCGCTTGTTGCACGCGGCGCCGCACTGCCTCGGTTAAAACCATTTTGCGAGAGAAGCGTTTTTATGTTTCATTGTCTAAATTAGTTGGCGTTTCGTTTTGGGAGAACAAGATAGAATCTGTGTTATACACGTAAACGTGTTTTCAGTGAGGATAATTTCACAAACGGGCCTAAATCTCTTTAATGAATTCCCACCTCTATGTAATGGGAAACCGCTAATTATTATGACACAGTTTCTTTCTTAAAATATGTGTTTTTTGTTGGAAATCGTATCCCTTAGTTCAGTCCCACGAGGAGTGTAAACAACCATATTAAACCTAGTTATATTATGATGGTCATTGCCTTTTTGCCTCATAGTAAATACATGGCAAAATAAGTCATTGACCTATTTATTTTTTGAATATATAATATTACCTCGCTACGTCTATGTATGTATTATCATCAATGGTATCTAAACGGTTATGGATGTTTTTGGGTATCAATATACACAGAAAAATCAACTCTTTCGCATTTGTATTTTTCGAGTTGAAATAACAGACGGACGGCCAAAGGACGGGGGATAATGGCTTCTCTTATATGAATAAGAGTAAAACTTGACACCCTATAAAAATAAGGCAACGTTTTCAAGATTGACCTGACGTCAATATGCTACGCCTTAATGTTGAGACAATTCGAGTGTTTTTTTTTTGCGAAACGTGAATCATAAAAAACAAACGACTGGTGACTATTTCTTCTTATGACATCTAAGATATGAGTCCTCGTAATAAATAAATATGACATGACAAAGAAACACGTTTAACTAATAACACAATAATATGTACAAACTAAAATTTCATTAGATTAATAAAAAGTTCGCTATTTATTGTGCTCTCGAGTTCCATTATAAAATATTACAGATATAATTTAAGGATTTTTTAGATAATGAAATACTGGTTGTAAATTTAATATCAATATTTTTGTAATATTGATATAAATACTACATATTCTAAAAAGTACCATAAAATATTAGGTTTTAAATTTTTACTTTCATAATATTTCAATATGCAACATTTGAGACCACTTTGGTATAGAGATTTAAAAAATAAATTCGACAGCCTGGTCTATTTTACACAGGCACGTTAGTTATACGATAAAAGAAAGAACAATGTTCGCAGGATAAAATGTCTGCGTTGACCTTTTCCATAACTCCGGATTTGGCGCCCGTGCGCAAAAGCGCTTTTAATCCGGCATAATTGGATTCGCAAAAGGTGACACGTTACAATGAAATAGCTTTGCAGAAATTTTCGCAGCCACAGCTTCGTATAGAATCTCAATTTGGCTGTGAACCATTTCAATTCGTGGCCTTCCAAGTAGACGGAACGCATTTATTTGTTTATTTATTAAAATATCCATACAAATTAATATCATTTAATGTGTATTACTATGTCGCATTTTATTAATATTCTTTAGAAGAAAAGTACAATTTGTGTGGATTAGTAAGACCTCACTAGGCAAATGCCTGTGTCGAGGTGTCACCTCAATGCAATGAGTGAGCAATTTTTCAGTCTGTATTTATTCCGACGAGCGCCCAGGCCGCCGTACAGCGGCCTGGGCTGCCATCCGTTTGCATTTTATCGTTTTTTAAATGCTGGTAGCATCGATCTTTTCTTGTCCATTGCGATATTAATAATCTCCATTAAATTCTACATCCGATTTTTAAGGTGAATAACAGTTTCTAAATGTCAAAATAATTCCTAACCATCTTTCATTAGTCTAGTATACACAATTGGCTATTTGTGGAGTGGTCTTACATTATATTATATTAGTTTTGGGTACGAACCTTACGGAGCATCCATATTTGCAAATTGTGATTCTAAACGTATTATATAAAAATGTCTTTGGGTGCGTATGTTTGTAGTCAATCAAAACATATACGTATTCGTTAAAAGTAAGAATATTAAATAGAAAACTTTAATGTAAATAGAATAAAAAAAACACGTGCTTATCATGTGCATGTGACACAAATAAAAATAATTTAAAATATGTTATCTAAGCATATTTTAAATTATTGTTATTTGTGTAAATACTAAACATACCTACATATTTTTTTTTAAAATATTATTCATAAGAAATTGTAATACAAAATCTCTTTATTATCTATTTAAACAAATTTATCAATGTTTTTGTAATCATGATTTTTTATATTTAATAATATTAAGTTTTTAGAAATTCATTATTTTTTAGGTATTAAAAAAATATATGTTATACGTACTAGCAAATGTTTTTGTCCTAGGAAGGAGGTGAAGGCATTATCCTTCCTTCAGTTCATACTTAGTTAGCTAAATGTGTTTTGTTTTGAATAATAAGTAAAGAGTTTGTCTTAAATAAGTATAACTTATAAATATTTCATTGTTTTTTCTGTCAATAAACACTAGGTTTTTTTTTGTTTAAATATTTTTAAATCAGCAATATGCGTGTGTATTTTTTCATTCATTCAAAAACTTTCAAAAGTATAAACCATGTATTTTCTTCATTGTCAAATAAAAGTTTTTTTAGACTATTTTATTATTTTGTTATATTATAATATTAAATGTTACTAATAAAAAAAATAGCAAAAATAATTAGGTGAGCAAATTGCCTAGCAGATGGTATCAGCGTAAGCTCACGTCATTCTCTTTGTCTCTTGCTGAATAGCCAGCGTGTGACAAATTACTCTAATTAATTTCCATCGCATGACAATATATACATACATATATATAGAGATATGTTATAGATTTTTGGTACTACGAAGTATATGGGTTCAAAACGCACGTTACATATTATCAACCATTTAAATGTCTCAGCATATTTCTCGTGTCGTGTGGGTTAGTTTTAAATGTTTTTTTTGCGTTACAAGCAAATTAGGATCTTTCGTATGTAAAATGGTCCTATGTCCAGTGTGTAAAAGTGCTTTAAAGTAAAGATTTGTGTTAGTTATTATTTCTGATCGCGTAAAATTTAAAGAAACACATTAAAAAACTTTTTTTTTTGTTTCTCCATACACAAACAAGAAACAAACAAACAACAAACATACGTATTAACAAACGTTAACGTAACGTTTCTTTAAAATAACGAACACACTTGGCTTTGGCTCTCAGTCGGATTAATTGTAACTTGTAAAAGGCGTATTTAGCGTTTAGTGAGTAGTGGATAAATCCTTGCTTCTTAATCCAGAGGTCCTGAGTTCGAATCCAATGAGACGTTGAAAATATTCAAAGCACTAATCTTAAGTAGTCTGAGTTAAGTTACAAGTCATACACAAAAAAAGGTACAGACTTGCGAGATGTTGTTTGCCTGTAATGAACGGCCTCGCAACATGAAAACAACAATAAGGCTGTCGGAGGTGCCCCTAATAGCGCCTCCCCGACAACACATGCCATACGAATGAGGAGGAAGCGAGTCTGTGCCCACCTGTGTATGGGAGTAGAACATCGAGAAGTTGGAGACGATGACCGGAACGGGCAGGGCGATGGTGAGCACCCCGGCCAGCGCGCACAGGGCGCCCACGAACATGCCCACGTAGGTCTTGGGCGCCATGTCTCCGTAGCCCACCGTGGTCATGGTCACGATGGCCCACCACAGACCCAGCGGTATGCTTTTGAACTGGTTGTCTGGGTTGTCCTGCAAACAATAAAAATGGATGCGTTCGAAATCAATATTGCTGACCCATTTACAGTGCCACCCACGGTACAATTACTATATCACCGGCTGTAACCCTTAGTAAAACTGCGTATATACGTATATGTTTTTTAAGACATATTATTTAAACCAATATATGTTTATATTTCCTAAATAATAATAGTAATAATGTTAAATAAAATATGCCATCCCTCAAAAATAATAAATATAAAGAAAAATTACTGGTGATTAAAATATGTGATATTATTGATTTTTTGAAACAATTATATTAATATTGTACAATTTATATTTTATGAAAGCCTTCAACTCTCACCTAGTTATTTGTGCATCATATGAAATACGGCCAAACTTTCATTATAGTAGTAAAAAAATGTAATATATTTGTATATAAACTATATACTAATTACAAACTAATATTTAAAAATAATCAATTTAATATATCTCCTAGTTAATGACTTCCAATTAAGAATTGAAATGGAAAGTGAAATAACTCCGAGAGCGTCTGGGATTTGTAAGGTTAGCGAGAAGCGCCTTCACGGTCGTAGAAGTCTATGGTCCTAGACATCAACCAGATGTGGGTAGGAAGGTACTCGTAATAAAAATAGACCATTTTCTGTTCTTTTGCCTGGCAGACCCTTGAATGACAGCGGTTGGTATAAAATGAAATTAAAAATAATATTTTTTAAAATCAACTTATAAATAACCATCTTTAACGCATTAAACGGTGTTAGTTTATATCTGTAAGTTTTTCCTAATTTATAAATGTAAACATTTGCTAAAGAAGTGCTAAAGAAGTTAGTGAATTTTTAGCTTGGTGACGCAGTGGTATAAGTACCTTTTCAAAACCTACACCAACACCAAACACCAAAAAAACAGACTTGCAAGATGTTGTTTGCCTATAATAAACAGCCTCTCATCATAAACACTACAATAAGGCAGTCGGAACTGCGCCCAATAGCGCCTCCCCCGACAACACAACCCGTACGAATGAAGAAAATTTATTTTTTAAACTATGTTTTAATATCTTTTTACGTAATATCACAAGTAAAGGAATATTGAGCTAAATAATATCTGCAAATAACTGCAAATGCATAATTCTTTAATAATAGTTTCAGATATATACTTTAAGATAGGCATTAGTCTAGCGAAATAGTAAAATCGATGTTAATGTGTAATTATGTAATGGGCACTACGTTGAAATGACATTAAAAATTGTTAATTAAGATAATGGAAATTGATTTCATTTAAAAAATAACAATAAATAAATACATTTTATAATATAATTATCTAAATATTATCTATTACATTTTGTTTTATATACCTGTTTTTAAATAAAAAAAAACAAAATGTACATTACACGAAAAATGCTTATAAATCGTTTTCGCTGTTTTAGAGAATATAACTGATGGCGCACACACTGCAGTGCTCTACTAATACCATCCAATACGTTTGCTTTTTAAGGATAATGATATTCACCGGGTGGTCTTTTTGACCACGCGGAGGTTATTGCAAGGTTAGGTTTTGTGTTTGCGGCTGCCGGCCGAGATAAAGCCGACAGAGCGGGCGGCAAATGTCGCGGGGCCATTTGCTCGAGTGACGTCACAGCAATTTGGCCGCCTGTGTAAGCTGAAATCAGTGCATCGGCACGTTCAAGATTCCTATCTAAATTGAAAACTTTGCACCTGTGTAATCATAATTGGTTAAAACTAAAATGATCGCATTCACTAATAAAGGGTAAAATAGGTTAGCTATCTATAAACACAAAAGGCGCTTTAGTAACAAAATATTACAGTAAATTAAGTATAGTGGTGTGGCATTCATAATAAATACTTTTAACATTTTTTTACGGAAAACATGCATACGTGATCATCCGTGTTTAATAACAATAATAACAGAGGAGAAAACTAGAATTAATTAAATAATAGTTCACAAAACGGGCTTAATAAGCTAACTATTATTTAAACCTATGACTAGGAATTTTCAATGCCCTTAAAACTATATTTTTTTTCCAATATGTATTACTGCACTGAATTTTTAAATTTGTTGTTTTTTATATATTTTTAGTGCCACTGGTAGCATATTATAGGATATCAAGAATTTATAAAATTTAATGTTATTATCTTAGACTCTTTTTATTAGAATATCCTAATCTATTTCGCTGTAACATATTAGGTTCTTAATAATCATTTTTTTTTGCTACTGTCAATTAAATCTAAATATTTTTTTTTATAGCAAATTAACTTTAAATGTTGGACAAAAAACAAACATACACCCACATTGAGCAGATCCTTCTTTAGTTTACTATAAATTTATCTAATAAAATTTATTTGAGTTTATATTAAAAAAATGTTTTTGTTTTTCCTGTCTTCAATATTAGAGACGGCAATATTATTTTTTTATTTTATTTTAATATAGCCGTAACTATGTTTTCTAGTCTTACAATGACCGTGCTTTTAGGGTGCGTAACACGAGTGCATAGATGCGTGCCTAAATGCGCGCGTAGACGCGTGGGTGCAAGTATAGACGCGTCCAAAAAAGGCGCTGAATTCTACCCGCAGGGCCTGGTTTAACTAGCTAGCTACCTACTTGATATTAAAATTATAGATACGAAAAATTCACTTCCACTCCTGAACCATTAATTTTAATTAACTTTCACAATCGCTTGAAGCGTTAATAGTTTTAATTAATTTTGTCATTTGTGAGTGACGTCGCGCCAAAATGGAAATTGACCGACGTTTTAGTACCTAGTAAATGTCAGACACATAAAATCACTTGAGCAAGATTTATCAATTGAACACTTTTTTTAGCAATACGTAAAGTAATCGTAATGTTACCTAAAAATATTTTATTACATCATATTATTTTTTTATATATAATCTATTATTTTAGGTTTCAATATCACATTTTTCCTATTTTATCTTCGCAAAGTGTCATATTTTTTTGAAATATTTTGTACATTAAGAGACACTAAAACTGAAATAAAACGGACATTTCTAACCACAATAAATCAGCGACTATTTTACCCCTAAAATATTTTTTCGATTCGAATATTAAAAGATATAAAATATATTTTTTTTAAATTTTCCAAATTTGTCAAAAAATATGTCGTTTATTCGTGCCAGGCGAAATGCTAAACATACTACTGATATATTATTTTTAATTTATATAGTATATTTATGTATTATTATATCAATTTGTATATGTATTGCAACTAATGATTCTGGCGTAGAATCAGAGTAGAATTCTGGTGTATTACGCTCAGCACACTACGTTTCGTTGAGAAAGGGGTTACTGGGGGGGTAATAAAGTAATTATTCGAAAACTACACTACTACTAATAATGACTTTATTTTCAACTTCATTATAATATTTTGTTCCACTTGGCAAACTGCGATGATTGCTAGAAAAAAAAACCCTTTTCGGCAGGCCGGAAGGCAGAGGTAGATTTCATCGGATCAAAGTAGGGGATAGGGGTACTAATTTATATCAAGCATTGCGCGAGCTGCCGCGCGGGGAGTGGAGCCTGTGCACCGTACCACACAGCAAGAGTGCGTATACTGCTTCTGGGAAATTATAGGGCTACAATTAAAATTTTGAATCGACCTGATCTCGTGCCTATTAAAAGCGGTATGATTTTTTGAATTTTAAAAAAACCTGTTTTTCGTACCCCTAGATATTTCAAACACGTTTTATAGGAATCAGATTGCTGTTTTAGAATATTAATAAAGATTAAATTAGTTTCAAAATCGATACAAATCCTTATAATGATAATATTGGTAGATTGCTGCTTTTGATTCTATACGACTCATATGCGTTTTATTTATTTATTTATTTATTTTGAAAGTACATACACACAAATAAACAGAAATAAAGAATCGAAAGGCGTATTTGGAAAGGCGCATATTTTTGGGCGCGAATGTATAAGGGCTGGATTTGAACAAAGCCCTGCATGGTGCGGGGGGGGGGGGAAGGTTACGCCGACCGCCGTGTTGATCAAGCGTTAAGTAAATTTGCCTATCAACTTACAGATTGATTTCTGCCGATGACGTCCGCGCAGGCGCGTGTAAACAATGGAAATTAATTGTTCCCGAAATCAATCTTCATCGCACTCTTTATTTATTTACGGACATAAATTTAGTAATCTCTGTTGGCCGTCGATTTTGTTTATGGCCAGGGGCAGCGAGAAAATTTCCTATCGAAAAACAATACTTTTTTCGCCAGTCAGGCGCGAAAAGCAACTAAGGCCAAGCGCACAAAACAAGGCAAATATGTGTATGATGGACTTAGATCACACAAATTATAAGAAAAAAATATTAACAGACCTGGACAAGCGCAGTTCAAATAATGTCGTTTTTAATATAATAAAAAATGTATATTAATGTAAAATAAATAAATAAATATAACGAGATAAAAAAAAAATTGTTACCTAATAGAAAAACTACACCAATTTATTTATAATATGCTACATACATATTTTATTACATTTCCTCTGAAAAAATACAATAATCCTATACTACAATTTTAACTAAAACAACAAAGGAAAATTTACACGTGGTAAATCTCAAAGCTCAGCACACTGGGGTTACTGGGTTCCTAACTAGGTGGGAACACCTGTTCTAAGGTAAACTTTGTGTAAGGTACATCTTTCAGTACATATGATAGGGTCCAAACAAGTATACATAAATATATAAATATACTTACATCAGCTTTTATAGTTATGCAAATATATAATAAATAATATTACATAATATAATGTAAAATGATATCATAATAAAATTATACTTTTAATCATTAAATCACTCGTGTCCTTTTCAGGGTTCCAAAAAAACAATTCAACTGTACAAAATAATGTATAGTTATATTTTTAAATCAATTCCGAAATTAGTTTGAACATCGCGCTGCAGCGACTCCTTCGCTTCTACCGAAAATAACGTGACCTAGTTACGTTTGTTATGCTTTGGAGATTTGATGCACATGCGCTCCGAATTATTAAATTTTAGTTAGCGTTAATTAAATTTTAAATATTTTTTCTCACGATTAAAATAATTTTCTATATTTTATTGCTGCTTAATATTTCAACGTTGATCAACCGTACTTTAATAGTACCTATAAAATATTTCCTTTAGTATATTGAGTTTATTTAGAGTTAAGAAACCCGTCTGAGAAGATATTAAATTGTTTTATAAACGAATCTACTTATAAACGTTGCTTATAGAGACATAAATTGACAGCTAGTAATTTTATTCGGCCAGTATAAATTTAAATACATTTTGCATAATAGCGCAATTTGCATAAAGACCTCGATGCATATTCACGAATTCCGATGAGTATTTTTTAACCGACTTTGTCACGGGATAGTTGAAAATCGATAGAAAAATTCCGCTAGAGTTATTTATAATATTGTTTTTATTTGCTCCTTCCTAGATCGTTCGTTTATGTTATCAATCAATGTTTGCATACAAACCGAAGTAGAACCACTTTCACTTGTCCTACGGAGTTAAAATTTGATAGGTTGGTTCATTTCCGATGACAATGCATTTTTATGGAGCGCATGACCTGGTTCTACACCCAGGAGTGGCTCCAGAAGAAGGAACTCCTCAACGGTCAACAGCACAGATACGAAATTTTGTACACGCATTCAAGCACTTAAGGCGAAGTGTATTGACCTTGAAATTCAGTGCTTTATTTTAATAGGGCGTCAGGTTTTACTCTCTGCGCGGTCAGTAAGCAATTGTTGATTTTTATTTAATTACAGCTTCATAATATAGAAATTAAAAAACTAACTTTACTATGCTGAAGACACAAGAATAAGGTATCTGAACATCTTTTTTATTATTAAATATCCAATGGTTACCAAATACCAGCTATAAAAAAAGTGTCTAAATGAGTGAAATTAATGTTTATCCTTTGGCTTCGCCTTAAATAATAGCTTGTTTTTGAAGTTATACTTCTTTGCGGCCGTTGGGATGGGATGTTGGTCGAGAAACTGCGTCACGCGTTAGGAGTAAAATCCATAGAGTGCCTTTTTATACGTTCTCTACCAAAGATGCCCCAAGAGTCTTGGTGGTTCAGTGGTTAACGCACTCCTCTCCCACGCTAGAGTCCCTGGTTCGATCCCCGGCTGGGATTTTTTTTTTCACAAATTATACCAAAGTATACGAATATACGAACTTAATAATGATAATGTATAGGTGTATAGTATAATAATAAAGTGACTTATAATAATATATTGAAGAGAAATATATTGAATAACAGAGAAAAATGTCTTATATTTTTCATTTATATATCCTGTGTGTGTGAGTGGGTGTGTGCGAATGGCTAAAGAAGTATAACTTCCACCGTTTGGTCCGACCCAGACCCAATTTTTTTTTTACTGTTAATTTTATTTCCGAATATCTTTAACAAGTATATTATTTTTTTAAATACCTAGGGTTTTTAATTTTATCTACGATACAGTTTACCTAATACAGTTTCGGGTTGAACTACCAACGTCGAAAAGAGTTGTATCTAGATTTTGTTAAGATTTATAGTTTTGATTAGTGTGATGCAAAGAAAAAAAGGTCGACCACCGCACCGCAAAAGTATTCATCGAAACAACAAACAAACAAAAAAAAAAACAATGAAAGAATGTAAATGCTTCTCGTAAAAAACAAACATTTCCATCTCCTTCATTCCCGTTCGCGTGCTTTGTCTCGAGATATTATTTCGATTAGGAGAGAAAAGAGTTTTTCCTTGAGCCATTTTGACAGCGAGAGTATTTCCGGAGAACATTCACGTCGGTTAATCGAATCGAAAATGTCCCCGAAGAGTTGCGAACGTAGGGCGGGATTTCAGATAACTTCGGATTCGATAAAAGGACCTACGCATATATGTGAAAATATTTAAAAATATCCTATATATATTTTTTTTTTATTTGAAAATACGCTATTATTAGTACCTACAACAATTCGTATTCGTGTGACCCAAAACATTATATTATAGTAAACAAGTTGTACACTAAACATTTTTCGCAACAAAACAATCTATGAAAGAAAAATACAAACAAATGATTTGTTTTAACGTCATATCAAAAGTCATCATGGTTTCCGAGAAAAAAATCTACACTTTACCTATGTGATAATATTGAATCCTTCTTGTTATTAGTTCGTGAGCTTGCGAGACCGCGCCGCGTCGGGTCATTGACCGGCCTTGGCCGAGCGCGCAAACGAAAGTGTGTAAGACAAAAAGGGAATTTACACGAGTGCTTTGATAAAATTAATAAATTTGGGGATGAATTATTTTCCCTTTATTTTATAAATTATCTTACACGTAATAGGGAACATAAAAACCCTCTTAGGTCTTCGGAAATGGTCTTGGACAATACTGTATAATCAATGATATTAGTGAGTGGTATATATATATAACATTTCTCTCAACACACACTCCCTAAACTCACTTCTCATACATACACAATCAAGATCAATCATATTTTCATATATACACTCACTCACATCACACATTAAAATATTCATTATATAATAAAGTATTTATAGTATTATTTAAATTTAATTACTAATAATAACATTAACTGTTACAGTTTCATAAAGTAATGAATTAACTTCTACGTACCCGCTCGTACGTAATGCTCGGTGATTAAGGAGATAACTTTACCTTAGAACAGATTTTTACATCGGTGGCTGGTCGTATAATATAGATCAATACCAACAATATAGTCAACATTTTTTTGTATCAATCAGTAAAACATTATCACTTCGATAGAGTACTCAAATATTATATTTTAATCGCAAAAATATCTCGCGGCTGTCAGAACGTATTATTTATTACTGGTCAGTTAAAATTAATACAAACTCATCTATGTGCGTAAATAGAAACATAATAACATAAAATAATGTTCATTGCCTGACGCCTATATTCAAACGCACATCGAATGGGTTAAAAGTGCCGCAGGCACAAGTGGAGATAGGAAACGAAGCAACCCATTACAAACTGATAACGCAGGCGTGATTAGTCAGGGGGGAAGATGCCTTTAACAACGCCTGTAGGGCTTAGCTGTAAGACGCATAGAAGCTACTACTAAACTATGTATAGAAAAGCCAATCTTGATGATGTTACGCAAACCCCTTTCGTGGTTAGGAATAAAATTAGGTAAATGTGATGAAAAATGATAATGCCTCAACTAATAAATAATTAGCTAATCTTACTACCAAACCAGTTTTTTTCATTATTTTTATTTTATTTTTTTTATTTTATTTCAGGAAATAACAGCTTACATAGTAAAAAATAAAAATAATTATAATAAAATGAAATTATATTATAATTTTAATAAAAATTTATACACAATACATAAAAGTTTTCAGATAAAATACGTCATGTTCCTTTATTGTTGAATGGTGTGTATTTAGGCCAGTGTGCTGAAAACGCAAAAGGAAGACACAAACAAGGTTCTTCCCTTCGCGGCGAGACTTTCTACAATATTATTTTATGATAGGCAGTAGATAGAGTAAGTTTTCAGCAAACTTTTTGTGTAGTGTCTCGGCACTACTAGCGGTTTCAGATGTTATCTGAAAAGTCAGTCAAGATGGCTTTGCCAGAGTTTCAAGTTTGATAGAATTTTTTATGTATACCTACCTATCTTTATTAGGGTTCCGTACATAAGAAACACGACCTTATTATTCTCGCCTTTGCTGTTTGAATTATCCATATGTTACAAACTGTTTAGTCTAATCGAAAGAAGTATATATTTTTTCGTCATTATGTACTTTGAAAGAATTTAAAGTCGACTAGTTAAAACCATGCTCACGGATTAACAGCTAATGACTAACATCCGCGCGTTTGTCGATTGATACCGAAACCAAACAGAAGAAATATTCCGCTATTATTTTTAATCCACATTTATTTATTTTTAAATGGTACTAAAAAAGTATTAACAAAATATTGAAATAAAAAAAGAACAATACATGCATATTTTATGCTTAGAGAAGACAATGGAAGATAAAATACAGATTTTAATAAATAGAAACAATATAAATTATATATATAATACGTATAGTGTACACTATCAATATGAATGCGGAAAATATTACAGATAAATATAGATATATTTCATAAGCGCAGAGGTTTTGATGAGATTGAAGACTTTCATAAAATACAGGGCTGTATTTAAACCAGCGTGCATTAACCCAAGCGATGCAACTATCTGTGCGTTCGGTATTATTTTTCCTTTAAACATTCTGGCTATATAATTTGTTTTAAAAAGAAAAATAATATTTAAAATATTAAAAAGAATTAGAATTTTCCAAATCTCAATTTACTGTCAGACTTTTATACAATGTAAACTTACCACGAACGCCGATTATAATGTAATAAAACATCTAAATACGGTATTTAGGAAATACATTATACAATTTACTGTATGAACATAAATATATATACTTGTATAGTTTTGTTATTTCGGAAGCAATTCAAGAATATGCTTTTTGAATTGACTAAGGCTATCATGGAAAACAACAATATACTAGACTAGCCGCCGACTGAGCAGTTTCAAAGACTTAGTCTTTATATCTGCCCAACCAAAGCATAGCCATCGTTTATTTTTATAAAAGCGATACAAACATAAAAACATTAAGAAAAAAACATAAAAAACAATACAGAATAACAAAATAAAGTTTAAAACAATGCAGAAATACAATAATACAACTAGGACAAAACAATACAAGTAAACCATTAATTTCATCAACAAAAGGAAATTTGAAAGTGGCCAAATTTATCAATGAATATGGCGAAAGAAGGCTTGAGAAAATTGTTCCAATTTTATTTAATAACCTGCCGAGTAAACAAATAACTTATCAAAATACGTTTAAAAAAAGAATTAAAAAAATATATTCTAAATAGTATTTTTGTAGATGAATGTACTCGAAGCGATCAGTGTGAGATGTACTCTTACCGACTTTATTATATTAAGATCGACGCGAGTGGAAGTGAGATACCGTCATTTGGGTGTTTAGCTGTAGCTCAGCATTATAAAAATTGTGGTTATTATGACATTGAATATGTAATAAAATATATTATAGCAATTTTAGTAAATAAGTAAAAAGTGGGAACGAACTAGGTCATATAAAAACCCGCAAGGGTTTAGTGAACAATCAAATAGAACATGTATATTTTGTTTATAAATAAAGAATATTAATAAAAAGTTTATTGTTACTCGAAATAAAAGTTCTAAACAGATCAGCGGCTCTTAAAATATGCGACGTATTAAATGGTATTTTTTCTAGACGCGTTATTTCCTTGCTTGTATGCAAAAAGCTGACTTCTATCATCTTGTATGTATATTTCTAGAAAAGCCGACAGTGCATGCCTACCCGCGAAATCGTTGCGTCCATCCCTCATTAGCGTGAATACGAGGAGGTCTGTCATTAACGCCCTTTGTGCTAATGTTGAGCGACGGCCAACCTAGTGACCCCGCTAGTTCTGCGATGCTCTAATTAAAGCTTTGTAAATTAGCCTCGACGAACTTAAACGGGGAAAATGTCCCGCTAATGAGTACATTAATAACGGAGCGAGGTTAATCTTTGCTATTTACGTTGCAGTGTTTTTCATTCGTTTTATGGTCACCCTCAACCGTCCGCCAAAAAACCGCAATAAAATATAGGGTGATGATTTTAGAGGCGTGGTTTTCAAGAAGAGATAAAACGCATATAATTTGATGTTATGGCTAAGAATTTAGTTTTATTATAAAGATAAGGGTTTGCCATTATGTTTTAAAAATGATTTCGGGTAAGTGGCCGCCGCGGCTGACTCGAACAAATTCCAGCCGAGAGGCCCAATTTTCAACCAATTTTGCAGCAAGTTGGGCCGTATGTCAGCAATAACGCGCCGAATATTCTCTTCCAAGGCGTTAATCGTGTCCGGCTTATCTGCGTAGACAAGCGACTTCACATAACCCCACAAAAAATAGTCCAGCGGTGTTAAATCGCACGATCTTGGAGGTCACGCCATAGGCCCACGACGCGATTTTTACTTTATTTTAGAGTGATTTTAAAAAAAATTAGAGTGATTTTTTCTAAATTTGCACTATTTGCAAACGTTGTTCAGGAGTAAGTCTATTCATTATGAAATGGCAAACCAAACTGAGCATAAATCAAGTGACATCTGTCAAAAACACCAACTACGAAAAAAGTAGTGCCAGATTGAAAACCACGCCTCTAAAAAAAATACCCTATATGTTAATTGAACGTAATTCAAAATTGCATTTAAAACATTAGTTCTCAATGAAAGTATATATTTTAAAATATATTGGATATTTTAGATTTGCCTACAATTACTGAATAAAACTATAAATATGTCCTATGCATAAATTTAAGGTTAAAAATCACAAGGTTATTAAAGTAATCTAATAGTAAGATATGATTTAACATACAATGGTGTTGGTACTGTTATTAATATGTGATAATTATTTATTAAATAACTTCATCTGGTAGATTTATTATTTATGTCAGTAAGATAAAAAAGTCGAAACTAAAATGCTCTTATTTTGAGATATTTATAAGAGAAATCTGTAAACTACTCCATTTTTTTTTTAGAACGACTAAACTTTACATTTTATTTATTTGAAAGAAACGCGGACGGCATTCCAGCCTCCTTCCCGACACCGCTCAGCTTCCTGATTTAAAAAAAAATCATTTATCTCCATCAAGATAATATTATGGACAAAAAATATACAATAACCCTCCTAAAACTATTATATCAGTCGTTAGCATTTTAATATGAAAGAAGTACATAATTAAACTGCTGATAGATGAAGGCATTAATTATGCTGATACAGTACTGTGCATAAGAAATCAGTATTTTATGTTGTTATATAAGTATGTATATTTGTAATTTATATTTCATTATGTTTGTAATATTTGTTTTTAATGTACATAGAAAAGTATATCTATTTATTCTATAGAAGGTAATATTATAAAGGCATATTTTATAAAAATATATGTTTTATTTTTAACTTAACATTGCTTAGAAATTAAGCAGTATTTAAAAATTACAAATAAATCTACCTTGAAACAGGCAGTTCGCCTAGTTATGCTACGTACCTTATATTAATGATTTAATTTTTGTACATAAATAAATAAATATTGCCATCTGCCAATAAAACTATTGGAAAAATTACGAATGTTTGATACTTTGTGCGACATCTGTGTCGTGTTTTAGTTACTAAAGTGCTGTAGTCCGTTTTTTCTTAGAAGTCGAGCAATCTGAAAACCACTATATAATCAAAATTTGTGGGGTTCGGAAGAAACAATGTATGTACTGTCAAGGGCGGATTCAGGTCTTTCTTCTGGGGGAGGGCACACGTGGGGAAAGGGCTGGGGAGTATGGAGTTCCTCCCACCCTATCTTAAGCGGGCGGTCCGACGGAAATTTAAAAAAAAAATGAAGTACACACAGTTTTAGGCTACTTTTGAGTGTTTTTACACCTTAATAAAAATAGTTTAAAATAGTGTTTTTACCAATATTTTTACAGTATCTATCGGTTCCGTAAAATCAAAACAGTACACTTATACACAGCTCTGTCCCAAGAAGTAGAATGACTTTATTAGGTGGGTTTAAAAAAAATATAAACTAAATGCTTCAGAAACGATGTTGTTATTTCCACGTTTGTGACCGATAAATAATGTTTATATTTTTTATATTGGTGATTGTTTTACCGCTACCATTCATTTATTGCGTTATTCCAATGAAGTTTTTTCCTTTACATTGAGTGACAGTAAACAATGCTCCTTATTTTTATATTTTTTTGTCTCGGGGGGGAAGGGGGGAAATTTCTCACAGTGCCCCTCCTCTCTGGATCAGATGAATTTGAGATCAGATCATGATATTTTTGCAGCAAAGCACCGAGTAAAATATGTAGGAGTTTTAGTACGAAAAGTAGTAGATTCTTCAACTACAATACTTATTGTCAATTTTTGTTTATAAGATAAAAAATAGGATGTATTTTGACAAAAAGGCTTGGTGGACACCCTTCACGACCTAAACCCGAGCGGGGCGTTGAAAAAAAAACGAGGTCGTGACCTCAAAGAGCTGGGAGGCACAAGCAAACATCTCGGAATTGAAAATTCAAAAGAGATAAAAGAGGCGACAAAACACACGACAGCGGAAACAGCAAGCAGTACCATAGCTCACAATCAGAATTGAAGGAGGTGTGACGGCTGCCCGCCGACATACTACCACCTCACTCAGGTCTGCCTACTAATATTTAACTTGTAAAATATTAAGTGTTTGTGAAAATGACAGTATTTCAAAAATTAAAATTACACTATAATTATTTATTTATTTCATAGATGTACAAGACGGCGCGCGGCGTTACTTTTATAAAAGTTATTTTTTATAAAAAAATGGCCAGTGGCGTGTACATACAAATTACCTAATTAACTAATACAAAAACAATATATTTCTTCACTGTTCATGCGTCTAGATTGTTAGATCATTTATCGTTTTAGCTTTAGAAAATATTACCCAAATTTGTCTTTTTCAAATGAGACTCAAATATCATTTCTTGCTTCCTTCTTTTGCTTGGGCACATATACTGACTTAATATTAGGTATATAATATATATTTAAATAATTTAGTTAATGCACGCTACTAATCAGCTGATTAGTAGCGTGCATTACGTTGAAAAATTATTTATTTATTAAAAGATTATAAACAGCAAAACTGAACCAGTTTACAGCTAATATTCTACATAACATGGCCAAGAAGTATAATTAAAAGTAAAGAGAGTAGAATATAGATACGTTAGGATGAGTGACATCGCAAAGTAATTAATGATTTAATGATTTCAGAAAGATAAGGTGGTATATAGTTCTAAACAATATCACAGACAGCCTTAATAAATTGGTTACGGCTAAGATGGAATAAATGAATGCTTTGAACTTTTTGTTATTAGTATCCTGAATTTTATTAAGCACGGTATTTTGTAACAGGTAAGGAATACGTGGGAGAATTGAGAATCAATTTTTAGGTGCACGATATTCTACAAAAAAGTCATATCACTAATTGCTCGTCTGTTTTAAAGCGATACCATTTTATGACATGATAGGGCATCCTCATAATTAAGAATCGCGTTTCTATATTAAATTGCGGAAAAGAATTCAAGAATGCTTCTAAAGTACGCAAAGTATACCATTTTCAGAGTACCGACATTCTCGAAAGATTTGCAAACTCGACAAGAAGCCATACGGCTTCGTTATAATAATCTCGTCTGTTTTATCCAAAAGTACGCTGAGATCTCGAATTTTATCAGTTTCTGGGATAATTTCACCAGCAAGCGTGTAAGTGAAATTTATAGTGCTTTTTTTTCTGGATAAACTGATTTTATTGCATTTTGACGCGTTAATAGTTAAAGGCGATCGAGGTCTTCCTGAATTCGCCGACAATATTGTGCTTATTATGTGAAAATAATTTTATTCTGTTCGATTAAATACTTTAAGACCAGGCCGATTTGTGTTTTGATATTTACCCTGATTTAAAATTAATTTCGTTAAAATTTCCACCCTTTTGCTACGCCCAAGTCCCTAATTTTCGTCGAGTCCCGCTCCATTGGCAGCCCATGTCCCTAACCGCTCATCTTTTAATTATGGCCGAAACCTGTGTTTCACTTTCGTGTTGTCCACTTTGCCGATGAAGGTTTCAGAACCTTTCAGGTTGGGTGCGAGAGACGTAAACGTCTCAACGTTCGTATCTAATACTTTTTCACGATCTAATATCATTTGTTTTGACATTGAGTAAGGAAATACTTATCCAATATTAATGCTATGTTTATTGTTGGCATTTATATGACGTTATATGGCGTTTGGGTTCGCCCCTAGCGCATATACAATATTTATTTCTGCAAAGCTATTACAGTTAATGTAATTTTGTTCATCCGTTATCCGTTACACTCAGCGCCGATAACGGTATTTTCCGTAATCGCCGTATACGACAGGTGCCTTTTCCGGGTACAACCGTTACCTTTATGCGTTTCTATTAATATTTAAAAGCACGACATGTTTCGTATGCCTGAATGAAATGCATTGACTAATCCTGTATTTTTATTCAGTTTTATCGTTTGACTGTTAGTGCACTAGTGAATTGGACGTGTTTTTTTTTAACGGTGATTTGGCGGTAAATAATTCGAGTTTTATTTACAATAGCTATGTCAATATATAAATAATAAAAAAACAAACATTTTCATAGTTTTGTACAAATTGTTTGCTTATAACTTAAACTAAAAAACGGGTGTCAGTCCCGTTTGTGATATTCCGTTCGGTCAACGTACTACGCCGATCGGGCGGCAACGCGTGGTCCGCGCGTTTGACGTACGGGGCTGAATGTGTTAAGATAGGTGCGGTTGCATTCACATATGCCTGGTTATGTACACCGTAATTAGCACTGGCGAATATGGGATACTGATGTATATGGGATGTATCTCCCTCTGTTTCATCCATTTCATGTATTTTTTATCTCATATCGATTTCGATAATCACCTATTTTTAGGCTTTTTCAGCCCAGTTTCTTTCTGGGCTATAATATTTTCTGATGTCATCCTCTATATTGTCATTCCATGTTAGAATTGGCCTGCCTACTCTCTACTATGGCCGCCCTGAGTGATTGGCTTGATTCCTGACTCCATAGTAGCATATTCGATGGGCTCATATTTTCTTATGTTTATCCCTCTAGTATTTCTGCTAATTTCTTTTTATGTGGCATATTTTTCGTTGTTTCTAACATTTCTCTCGAATTTTTCGTGTCCTCTCAGTTTTCCTCCTCAGATGTGTATTTCTATGTAAACTAGATAATTGTTAGTACACTTTGCAGTATTAAAAAAAAAAAAAGAATATAGGACTAAAAAATACATCGAAACGTAGATAAATATGGAAATATTAAATCAGCTATCTAATTTGCCAACAACATAAATAAACATAACATAAGATATGTTTATAGTTATGTTTATAAAAAAAAAATGTATTTTTGTGTATCTTTTCAATAATTTGTGTGTGGGAAAATCGCGATCTATTGCGGGTATTTGCTAACTGATTTGAAAGAAATATTACTGATTTGATATTTCTTATGCCTACTACCATAATCTGCCTAATGCTGATCGCAATTTACCAAAATATAAAATAAATTATACTATTAATCAAATTATAATGATAAAATTAGGCGGATGTAAAAATGTATGTAGAGAGTTTTATACCTACTCTATTCTTTATCAGCTAAAGAAAGTAAGGAACTATAAGCAAGGTATATAACAGGGCATGAACTTAAGCATGAAGTGTAGGGAAATGAAAAGTTGCTTTTTTTTAATTAAAGTTAGGTATATTATTTTTAAAAAAAATACGTTTCACCATAGAAATGGTACCCATTATCAATCGAAAAACCAAGTACTTAAAAGTGTCCATAAGCTCAATAAAAAAGATTAATAAAACTAGATTAATCACATATTATTAACGCTACAGTCAAGTGCAAAAGAACACCTCAACATATCGGTCAACGCTGACAATGAAAGAAAGAAATAAAGTTGTGAATAATATTAATTATCGAGCATAGCAATTTTAAAATTGTTAAAAGCCTTTAAACTGCTTAACCGGAAATCTCAATTACAATTTTCGCTGACAATTAATTTTCATGAAAATGAAAAATAATTTTCTATTAAAATACGGTCCGGCTAATTGAGCAAAACATTGAAACCGCGTGGACTAATTGCCTCGTTAATTTAAACAGAACGCAAGTAACCGCAAATTCTCCCTTGTTACGGTAATTTATGTTTTCTTACACTCATTCCCGTTGATAACAGTTAATACAAGCACCTAGAATTCTTAAAATAATCTAAAATTTTGCTTTTATGGTATTGAGTAATTAGTAAGCGTTTAAAACTAACTTTTGCGTATTTATCTTAAGTTAAACTACGATACGTGTAAAAATTTCATGGCATGGCTTAATAAATCTTTTATGAAAATTGTTTCCAAAAATATTAAAACCCATTTACAGTTTGTTAAAAACATCGATTTTAAAAATTGAAATAAATATTAAATATACATTTCTAAAGTTTATTTAAATGCTTTTATTGTAATTTAATATTTATCCTTTATATAATTTATAGTTTGAATTATATATATACAAAATGCTTATATGTACAGAGCAATAGTAACAGTTCAATGGCAATTAATGTAACTAACAAGCGACCGTCACCTACCGCACTGATGTTCACTGCCTTTTTAACTAAACGCCGTCTGTACCAAAGAAGGCAGTGACCGTCGATTTTTGTTAATTGATATTGTTTCGGCATTAAAATTAGAAGGAAAACTTTTGAAAAAGATACACGCCTAAATAAACTAAAAAAAATAAATAGTGCATTATTGATACATATGTATATTAAGAGATCTATCTATAATCACTGAGTGTCGAATTTATCTCTCTTGTCACTCCAGGTATATTCAAGCTTACTATTTATAATTGTACACATCTGTTTCTAGCTACATAGTAATTGATATCCAAAGCTCCAAGTTGATATTATGTTGCCGATGGTCGTTCAGGTATTTCTATGATGTTATCCAGTTTTTTTACAATAGCTTAAAAAATGTTACGTCTTACACGAACACAAAAGTAAAAAAATACAACAAAAGGCTTTACTTCATCCATCCGTGCGTTGCGTATGCCTCGGGGCCTAAAGGAGCAATCTCTTGCCTCTACATACAATGTGGCGGCACATATTTCTACGACGCAGACTTCTAAAGACATGACGCCTTTAATTTGTCAGGGAGATTTGTACCATTTCGGGGACCGTTCTGTATCATTAATATAATGTTTTAAATTGCATTTTATAATAAACTTTTTGATGAAATTAATTTATTTTGTAGAAAGTAAAGCTAAAATAATTAGGCATATAATAATTAAAGATAATATTACACGCCAAGCGTGAGCACTTTATATGTAGAAATCGTATTGCGCATTAAAATCATAAAGGTTGAATCTCTTCAATTAATTTTAATCCAACTCCACAGCCATTTTGCTAGTCACTCATGATGTCATCGTTAGAAAAATATTTATTTTTTTATTAGCATTAGATATGAAATAAATCACTCTATATGTGAAAATCTTGTAAATATGCAAGACTTACCTAGATTATATGTTTCTATAAGATTTATTATCTCCTCTCGTACCCGTTGTTTTTCCTTGATTAAATAAATGAAAGAATTATTTGGAATATTTATTTGGGATGCTATTCATTTAATAAATGAATAAAAGAATAAAGTAACTGGTATATGAAATCCAAGTGCGCATATAAAATAATAAAAATACCCTAACTCAACAACTTAACTGGTGGAGCTAGTGGAAATGTCTTAAATTTATTTATTTATTTGTATTCTGACATAATTAATTTGACAAAGAAATAGAATTGTAGTAGTATTAATCACAGTTACAAATGAATATTATAAATGCACCGGGAGCGATTAGCACTGCGACATTTTGTGCCCTGCTTTCTTTACTAGACTATGTCTGTACTAAGGAAGGCAGTGTTATATTGTGCTACAAGAAAGTCAAATAGAATGTCCCTAAGTTATATTTTCTTCCTTATGCTTTGCCCTTGTATTAAACAGGCGGTATTTATAGCTGTTATTCCATGCTACGTCGTGGCGAAAGCCTCTGTAACTGCTGTCAATTTCTTAGAGCTTTTGTTAGCCCCAATTTTGAGCTCGTGTTGAGGATGACAGGACAAGATAACGTTCAAACCGGAAGGCTGACACAATCACGTTGGGTCCGTTTTCATCTATATTGACCTCAATTTATTATCAATGCCCATCTGGGCTCAGAACATTAATCCGGATTTGCCCTGTTTTAAATAAATCTAAATGTCCGAATAAAAAAGATATATTTTAAACAAAATTTATAAAATATGGGTATTTCATAAATACTAAGAATCGTAACGAACAATTCTCATACTATCATAAAAAGTATACATACTATCTAAGTTTCTTGTCTAATAAATTTTTGATTATTTTTCTTTTTAGTTAGTTGTTATTAATAATTAGGGAAAACATGTAGAGTAATCGATGCACCAATCTCTTTAAATAAAAACACTCGTAAGTAAGTCAATTTCATCCGGATGTTTAGGTTAGGTTTTGTAGATATGTTTTATTTGTGTACAGATTATTTTATATTTATTTTACTTTTCAGATTACAATTTTATGTGCAACGAAGTGTCGTTGCACATAAAATAAGCTTGCATAAGCTTTTAGTGAAAAGCTAAACAAAACAAAATATTTAACACGTCATTTTTAACAATAGGTAAATAGGCAAGGACGACATTAGCCATTCAAACATTTATAAATTTGACACCTAAACTCACTCAAATTACAACTAAATATATCAATCTCATTATTATTATTATTATTAGAATGTTTATGTTACACATTTTTTACATGTAGGAGTTTTGGGAGTTATTCCTTTTGCATATAGTAGAATAATATTGCATTTTTTGTATAGTATAGTCTAGTAAATCGAGAATGCACACGATATTTGACCAAAGTAGTTGGCTTCATGCAATTAATAAAATTATTGATGTTTTGTACAAAATATAATTTGTCAGAGATAGTTTTTCTATCTGAAAGACTGGTTAAATTAAACGTACTTATCTAATGAAACCTAGTAACTGTCGGTTATAATAATTGTTACGATTATCACGCATATAATGGCTAAAGCCTCGGTGATTATTCGCTGATTTCTTCCAGTCCTTTGTGGAAAATTTTAGGCGAATGTTGAGATGAAAGCAGATATAGTCAGCCTCACAGACCCTAATAATTATGTTTACGTTCGTTATCATCTTTATTGACCCCCGGTGCGTATCTACACGAATTTATGTGACCAGGAGCGTATTTTCAACATCATCTCCAGCGAAAATTATCCAACAGGGGTGCTGGTCGAACCAGTACAGTGTTCTTTGTACTGTGGCGTAGGTGCATAGTATTATTCTGTTTATGTTTGTATTCAGCGGAGAGGGTCATGTGATAAACTTGCAAACGCTTTGCAAAAAGGAAATTTTTAATATTTTTTTAACACATTCGGTACTTCAGTTTAGTTCTATGATTTTTTTTTTTTTTTTTATAAGTTCTTTATTTATAAACAAAATACATATTTAATTTGTTTGTTCACAAAACCCTTGCGGGTTTTTATGTGAACTCATTCGTTCCTAATTTAACTTATTTAATAACATTTATATATACAAAACATATTCAATATTCACTTAAAACACTTTTAGCAATGACGAGCTACACATGACGGTATCTCTCCAGACTGTCTTTAATTGTTTATTTATAAAAAAATTAGTGTCTTTAAGATTGTTTTTCAATTAGGATGTTATATTATAACATAAGTATATATAATTTGCTATATCTTTGTAACGAGTATGATACGTATGTCTACCTATTATATATTATTTTCCTAACGATATATTTATATATTATAACCAAATAATAAAAATGGGTAATAGTGATTAAGTTAAAACACAAGGAAGTGCAAAACAAAGATCAAAATTATTTATTAGATAATATTATGTAGGGTAATTTCATTATAATACCAAACTTAAAGTAGTTTGGCAAGTGACATGAATACACTTATTAATATTAAATAAAATATGTGAATGAAAATGAGAAGGTTAAACAATTTTGCATAGTGACACTGATATAAACTAATGAAAGTAATTGAAGACCTAAAGTTATCCTAAAATCAATGAAACAACTTTATTAAATTTACTTGTAATTTGTTTTGCGAAAGAATTGCTAACATTTTGTAAAAACAGTTCTATACCAATATAAATCGTCGTGTTTGGTATAGACTCGTAAATATTCAATCCTCAGAAAGAGTTATCCTTATATTATATTATATTACTATATTATACTACTACTATATTATATAAAAGTTATATTCCTACTACTTTACGAAGAAGATGAAATTTAGAATTTCTATAAAATGAAAAAACTTATTTTTCTCCAAGTAATTCAACAATTTAATACTGTGCCAAACGGTTAAATGCAATTTTACCATTTTTAGTAATAGTTTTTTTTACATTGTGGGGGTCACGAGTTCACCGAACGAACGCACCAGGTTTCCGCTGACGACTACATTAGACCACAGGTACGTCGACCGAGAGTGACGTCGACCGAATGCACCAGTGCTGAGGAAGAAGGTTTCCCCTCCGACGCAAGACGACAGTCTATAAGAACGGAGGTCGCCCGCAAGTGCAGCGCCTTTTCACCCGGGTTCGCGAGCCGCCAGCACCTACTCGTCACGCCGGTTCGTGTACATACATCATGGAGTCAAGCATTATATTGTATATCGGAGTGGGTTATGTAGTAAGAGGATCAAGTAATAAATGTTCTAACAAACTCTCGAGTCCTTACTATTATCCCACGGGCCACACACAATCGGTCCGTTACAACATATTTCTCTTGTGTCTTTTGACGTTGTTTTTGTTAATTATTAAATGGTTTAATTTGAAAAAATATGTATTTTTTTATACACATTCAAACTCTACATTTTAATTAGTTAATCAAAATGACGCCTTACCCAGCTAACCGCTATTAGAAAATGTCAAATTCCAATATCATTCTTCATAAGTATGTATTTTGAGTGTAATTTGTGTTATGAAGCCTTTTTTTTCAAAGGACCCACAATTAGGTTGATGTTACTTTTTTCTCAGAACAAAGAAAAAAAACAACCCTCCCTATGTTAAGAAATATGTAATGAATACAGAAAATAAGTAATTAACGTTATGCACATTACACTGTCTGTTAAAATAAAAAAATGCCTCATGCACGTTGCGACAAAGTGAATCGAAGATCTCTTTGTAATTCGTCAGCAGGAATTTTCATTAAAACAGACTCTTTTCCATCTCGCTGTTGTTTCTATGCAGCTGTCGGCGAAATATCTTTGGAGACATTCATTTTGCAATTTTCTCACAGCGCCCTCGTTATATCTTTGCAATCTTTTTGGCATCTTGCATGAATCATTGTGATTATTACATTATTCACATTTCTTTGTTATGCCTGCCTAACCATGAAACTTTTGAATTCAACTATTCCCGATTCGAATCTTAGTAAATATTACCAATTTTTCGTACTTTAAACCATCTGAGCGATTGATTTAAAATATCCAATCAAACCTTTTGTAAAAATAGGTAATTTCAATAGTTACTTTACTTTGAATATATTGGATGTTTCCTCTGCACTATCAAATCGGTTTGTTCCAAATTTTATTGTCAAAGCTTACTAAGTTTATTTACTTTACCTTTCTTTTATTTCTTTTCGAACATGAAATTTAAGCATGTAAGCTGAAATTTTGTTAAAATCTTAAAGAAAATTTAGGTACAGATCGCATGATGATTAAGAAGGAAAACGTTCCACCCTAAGAATATTCTTTGAGTAGGAAGATACATGAAAAAGATGATTGTAAGAAGCATGGCGAGAGAGAGGGAGAGAGAAAACAAAAAAATGTCAGATATAACAAAACATTGAACCCAATTATATTCTCTTTCGATTTTCTTTTTATTTAGGAATTTCAAGCTGAAATACAGTTTTTTTCATTGCGCTCCCTGTTGGCGCAAACATAAAGGAGAGTTTTGTTTTCTCTCAATTTAATAATTAAAAAAATAAATATTTTATTTTATATTAAAATCAGATATTCAGATACAAAACCAAATACGAGTATTTGGAATTCAAACGAATTACAACTGACTCAAAATATTCAATAAATTACCGGAAAATTTAAAAAAATAAATGAAAGGAAAACAATTTTATTATACAAATAAATAATATTAAATAAATTTCTTTATTCGGCAGACTTTAATAACGACACAAGTCTCTAAAAAAAAAAATAATAAAAAGGAAAAAATGTCTGACGTGTCTGTATATACAAAATAATTAGTTATAATATAATTAATTTTCTTATTATTTATACACGATCACGCAAACTACTACGATAACAACTCTTTGCAATACCTAAAAATAGCAGAATTATGTGACATTGCAAATAAATTATCTGTCTAATCTATCTATAATGCATTACATACTATAATATGCAAACAAATAGTATAACTAACTATATTCCGTTCATGCTGTTTTTCAACAAAATCACAATTTAATAGGTCGGAAAAATGGATTGCCTAAATATTATGTCGTATGTACGTATGCACACATACGACATAATAAATACATTTTAACACCCTGGAAGGTATAGGAAAATATCCTTTATAAACATTACTCAAGGAATAGTGGGTGCACACTATTTTTGAGTAGTTAGGAGAAATTTTTGAGCCCCCTAATAATTGATGAGGTGCAGAAAATATCAGAAATTAGAAAAAAATAGTCGTTTCATCAAATTGGCCAAAATATGAAACAGTTATTTTCTATCGTAAATTGCCATGACCTAGAATATATACAATTATTTTAACCCCTACCTAACACTAAACCGAATGTGAGATTTCCTGGAGTCGGAGCAGATGATGTATAATGAAACGTTAAAAATGGCATGACCTGGTCATTTGTCTGTGGGGGTCACGAGTTCACCGGAGAGCCACACCTGGTTTCCGCTGACTACATCAGACCACGGGTACAAAGTCCGTCGATAAAAACGGAGGTCGCCCGCTAGTGCAGCGCCTTTTCAATTACATTGAGCGTCATTGTTAAACAACCAGTTAACCAACTAAGATAAAATTATACAAATTTATAATTTAATTAGTATTTACACTATCGTTGTATCACATATAACCTCGCTATCGATTTGCATTTACAAAAATAAATAATATATATTAGGAATTGTCTGATATTTCTAGTAGAAATCAAGCTTAATCAAGAAATCAAGCTCCTAATTTTTTATTTAACATATATATTTAATTATGCTAAAAACCCACAAATTAAATTCCGACCGTAATATTAATCACGATCATTAATTAAAAAAAAAAAATATACCAGTCTCTCAATGGGTGGCTCGGAATCTCCGCAATTTTTCCACAAATTGAATGTGAAAGTGGGGTGACCAACTTTTCCGCTTTCAAGTGACGAACGGAAAGTTTAATGATGATATTTTTTGTGGAACGTTTTGTTAAACATCCGTGTTGTTTGCCTTATATTGCAATTGCCACTTTTTTTTCGACTGAATGAGTGCTTCCAAAAGATGGAAAGGTTTCAACAGCGTTTTTTTATCCCAACAGGTATTTCAAAAAAATGCGCCACACGAATACACAGGCCAAATTTGTGCAACAATGGACTAAATTGAAGGTAGGCATTTGGCACCGCAATAATAACGCTCGGATTGGCGGACTTTCCATAATGTTTCAGCATTAATCTTGCTGATGGCAGCCGTTCGCCGGAAGCCAACACCAAATGGAATGTTTTTCCCTTTTATCGAGAAAACCCCTATCAGACACAGAGCATTATCAAAAATTAAATTTATTTTTTTATTTGGAAAATAAACAGTCAGTATATTACATTGAAAACATACGTTTTCATTAGCAATTTTAACCTTTATATATTTGCACTATTCAAAATATAATTATTGTTCAATAACAGTATTCGCAAAAACTAAAAATAAAACAAAATAAAATATTTAACAGGCGAGGAGGATATTAGACATTCAAACGTTTAGAAATTTGACGCTTAAACTCGCTGAAATTACAACTAAATATACCAATCTCACTATTATTGTGGTAAATCGAGAGAGTACACGATATTTAATTAAAGCAGATATTAAAATTATTTCAGTTTTTTTATAAACGTATGTCAGAGATAGTTCTAAAATGAAAATGTAATTTGAATTAAATAAATAAATAAACTTCGGACCAATGATGTGCAACATACATCACACATTAAAATCTACCTAATTTTAAAAAACAAAGATTAATATAGATAATCCGATATACTGCCATCAAAACTACACTATCAGCAAGGTCTTTTAGAAAAATTACCATTAATATCAATTGTTTTGTTTGATTCTCAAACTGAACTCATTGGTTTCAAATACACACCAAATATTATTTAAGAAATAAATACAAACAATAATAATAATCATATTAAGCATCACTGAAATGCGAAGTAATACTGTCGAGGTGTCTTCCCCTTATTTATTGTCAATACGCCTAATTATGTATATATGTATTGCAAATGCTGATTTACAAGGTAAAAGTGTAAAATTTATCAAAAAAAAAACTATTTGTCTGCGCTTTCTCAGACATTTTGAAACACATTCCTAACCATGTATCTATTGCGCGTAAATATAAAGATGTAGTAATTATTAATACGACAATGATATCATTGATTTTATTACCTCGAATATACCCCTAGGATGTATTTCTGTTCGTTACTTTACTGGCTACTGAATAAAAGCAGTTGTAAAATGAATATTCTCAAATATCCTTTAAATAATTTACCTAGAATCTGACACTTTGAGGAGTGTTAGGTACCTACACACTATGCACTTTTCCATTTGTCACAGTAAGAGGAAGTTTTAATAGAATAAATAAAGAATTAAGTTATTTATTTTAAGTTGTATGTTGTTTTAAAAAGCCTAATTATAAAAAATAACAAAAACACAAGCAATTACTACCGCCAGATTTTGATCAAGTATTTTGTAACACCTGTGGCAGTGTCTAACTATAAAATAAAATTTTAAGGAAGATCTGGTAGGAAGTTTTGGGTAATTTTCTGAATAGTGTTAGTTCTTTAAGTGCTGACTATTGAAAAGGAACTATTGAGTGCGATAAAATCTATATTTTGTGTAAATACACAATAAAAGCACAAACAAAAAAAGTACAAAGCATGTTTATTTAACAATGCCTATGTTTTTTATATATATATTTTAACAATTGCTGTATGTTCAGATTGCTTTGCAAAATGCCTAGTTTTTTTGTACTCACTCACGAAAATAGGTAATATGCCGGAGAAAAATTGGGTCACCAGCCAATGTTGGGGTGTCGTTATAATTTATGTCACAGAAGTGTATAGCCGACTGGTCTCTTTATCATACATTTTTTTAACGTGCGTATTTTTCAGTTTTTCAGCTATTCTTCGGCCTACGGCCCTTACAGACGACACAATCTGTAGAGGCCTACAGCGAGTAGCAAATTGTGTCCTACAATTTGTGTCGTTTGTCAGGGTCACTCAGCACTAAAATGTTTTAAATATAACACAACAAAATCTACACATTTTTTTTGGCGCAAACGCGATGTTATACCATTTTTAATTTCACACTGCTATGCTATTCAGATGTTATTAGAGGGTTTGGCAGCAGTGGGTTTAATCGATCATGCCCGTTCTTAATATTGAATACGCTCACTTGTGATGAACCAATGAACCTAACCCTCTACATAGGTACATAGGTATACAACGTGTTCCAAGATTCCCGATAAAAAAACCAGCTTAATGTCCTTTCATGTCACAAAGAAAATTGTGAACACTGCGTGATAATGATATGAAATCGCTCTTGTCATAAGTTCAGTCATTAGCGAGGTGATGATATTGGAAATCTCTTTTGAATGATTATAAGGAGGTATTCAATATATCGATTTTTGAAATATCGCTATTGTTATAAAGGGAGCAGATATGTGAATACGTGGAAGAGAAAGGGATAAATAGCACGATGCAGTTGGCGGCTTGTTATTTATTTACGAGTAGAATATTTCACTCACTCACCTGTAGTCTTTCGGCGTAGTAGACGAGGCTGGCAAAGACGACGATTCCGAGGACAAGGAAGAAAACCAGGAGAGTCAACTCCTTCGCGGAAGCCTTGAACGTGTGGATGAGGATCTTCAAGCCAGGGGAATGCCTGCGAAAACAAAATTAAATAATTTCACTGCGTTACGTTTGGGTTGATGCAACCCACGCGTTCAGTTGATGCAGTCAAACGCTTCGCGGGCCACGGCTAGATGCAAAGGGCCTCTCGTCTTACAGCTAATAATGGCATTTTTCCCCTAACTACTTGCACCTGTGTTCCTTGTGTTACTTGTTTATTTCCTATCTTCACATGCGCCTGCGGCACTTTTAGCCCATTCGATGTACGTTTTGGATAGAGGCGACAGGTAATGAACATTCTTTTACATGTTTCTATTTGCGCACATATATGAGTTTGTATTAATTTTAACTTGCCAGTAATAAATAAAACGTTCCAACAGCCGTACTGTCTCATTTTGAAAATCGAATATGATTTGCTAAAAATAAAATGAGCTTATAAACACGAGCAGTTTGTATAAATCGTGATATCTTGCCGTAGGCGCATTGCGCAAAATTACTTCCGAGGTCTTTGATCTATTTTTATAAAGACGTATTCTATTGTTCCGGATTGTTTTTCTTTTCGGTAAATGTCCAAAGATTTCCACCCGGAGCAAAATATAATTTCCCCGTGATGATATTTGTGTAACTTTTTAAATAATGTTTTTATTTTTAATATGACACGGATTTTTGGGATAAACAGAAAATAAAATAACAATTACTTACCACTACTATTAAATTGTCATGAATAATTTATATAGCTATTAGGTATTTTATTAATTTTTTATTATTTTAGTAATCATGTTCTCAAAAATAAAGTTTTTATTAAACAATCTTATTTCATTAAATAATAATAATAATAGTAACATCATTAATCACAGTCATAATTAATCATAATTAATTAAAGAGTTAGGCTAAAAAACCACTCATATTTTACCTTGTCGTACATCAGTCACGTAATAAAAAACGTAAATAAGTTACGTTTTATAATATTAAAAATTGTTTTTCTAGAGCAACTAATTGCTATAGAATTTCATTCATTAAGATAGACACAAAGCTAAGTTTTTAAAATGATAAAGGAGCTATTAAAAACAGTGATGTGATGGTAAAAAAATATTTTTTTCCACTTGAATACCTTTTTTTATGTAATACCATACCGTATATTAATGGAAAAAAAATATTGTGTGATAACGTCGAATTGCAACGCTGGTGTTTGTAATAAGTCAATTTTACGCGCAATTTCACAAGAAGGGTAGATTCCTGAAAACGGCGATTCATTTGGACCGCACATCTCCTTTTTCCTCCTTTTTTTCTCGTAAATTTCTTATTTCTTATCATTACCGTTGCAAATTAATAGGCTTCTCACTTGGATTAACATATAACATGTTTGCCAGTTTAACACGTCATATGGAGAAACCTAATCAAAAACTTTAAGGTAGAATGCCTTTAAATAGAATGTATAAAACCCTAAAAACGCCTTAACTTGATTTTGTATAGGTTGTAAAACGATATTTTGAAGAGCAGTGTTTTCAAGTTTCAAGATGAATAAGATCATTTTGTTTGGCGTTGCTGTCAAATATCTTCCGTTTGTGTGGTTAAGATATTGTTTGGCTCTGGTCCACAATGGAATCTTTGTGATCAGATATTCCTCTTGGAGCCTAACAAGTCAGATACTTTACATCTTGCATAAATTCTAATATTTTTATTTTATTTTCTTCAATAGCAATAGCCACGGACCTCGAATTACTGTTTTTTTTTTATCTCTTTATCACGAATTATAAGTCGTCTAGTTAACCAGCTTAACCACCGGAGAAATACCTCCAATGTATATCTAAAAAAAATAGTTTAAGTAATAATTTTAGTAATAATGTCTATGTAGTATTTCAATAATTTCATACACAGAACTTTATATTGTAGTTTTACATAGTAATTTTGTATTGTAGATTTTATCTTACAATAAACTGTATTGCGAGGCTTTGCTGTTTAAAATATAACTTAATGTAGATTCAATTCTGTGTTTTAAGTCCCTAGTAAAATTCTAGAGAAACTTTATGATATTAATAAAAAAATATATATATTTTCTATAGAAAGTGAGAGGTTTCATTTTTCTTGTTCCCAATAAAAGAAGTGAATTCTCCCAAGTGCATTCTCCAAAAAATGAAACACTTTTTAGAAGAAGCTAAACAAAATGTTTCGTTACACGTTTAGTCACTACCGTAAAGGAATTTCACTTCAGTTCACTTCACTAACCTGGTTAGTTTGAACAGCCTTAAGATCTTGATTATTGATATGAACTCCAGAATATCGGCTTTGTCGTCCGTCTTCGGGACCATACTTGATTCTACGATTACATCCATGTAGAAACTGAGAGTCGCTATGAAGTCTATGATGTTTACAGGAGATTTTATAAATTCTACTATATTTGGTGCAACCTAGAAACAGAAAAAAAAAATAATAAAAAGGTGGGAATACTGTTTATAAAACTTATGAATAAAATAGGTTTCGCCGAGGCACTGAAAACTCTGTAAGATCATAATTTTAATAGGCCCAACCGAAGTATATTGTAGAATATACAATCTGTCTGATAGAGTGTACAAATCAATTCCTGTAGATTAAGAAACGTTCGCCTAACACCTAAAACTTTCTTGTAGATGCAGCATTAAAATGAACTAAAAATAAATAAGAAGATTAGTAAAACTACAAAAATCAAATCAATAAATCTTCGAATTTGCCGTCGAAAGTTCTATGTAATGGTATGTTGGTCTAGTAAGTGGTAATAAAAGGTGCTTCACTAATATCATAATATTTGGCGTCTCTCGGGGAACCATTATAGGACCATTATTTTGAATTAAATAAAATATCAGAGTTATTTAAATAACTGATAGTAATTATACAAAAAGAATAACAATATTTTTATAGTACATATGCTTATATTTTTTTTTTAGGTTTTACTAAAATGTAGTTCAGGTCAAATCGTGTAATAAATAAATGTAATTCGATTTAAACGCGTATTCAACATTTATGTTCATTTATTAATCTGACTGACGTATTCAAACGCGAAATCAATTGTTGGGCGGAAATTCGTGATAAAGCGTCGCGTCGGAAAACTATTGGAGCTGAGCGTAATTGATAATTGAGTATTCGGAATTGGCTCGAAACGTTCGAAGGAGTTTGCTCGCGGCATAGCAGCTAATAGTAGTTTCTGACGCAGTCAAATAAATCTCCGAAGCGGGGCTGTTTCAACACGTGTATGCGCTTTTGACTATGTTTGGTAAAATCCTACCACTTAGTATTGTCGATAATGTAATCACACATTTTTTCTATATTAATAACAGTTTACACAATTTCAATTTAAAAGTTACAAAATCATATATTGTAACGCTGTTTGTAATTCTCATAAATAATTATTACCGTAAATAATAATTTATTAAATATCAATAAATTATTCTCTAAAAATATTGTCAATAAATAATTCAATCGAACACATTTTGTCAGGTGTAAAATTGTGCGTTTATTATTTTTTTGTATGATAAAAAATAAATATTTTTTTATAAGTAATTTTAATCGCTTCTCACGTTGTATAACATTCCTGCAGCTATGTAGAAAGACTGATTGTGAAATACTCAGAAACATCAAAACTAAAATACACCTTTTGTAAATTGTAGCAATAAAAAAACATACTCTCACTCAAAATCGCAAAAAAAAACAATTTTAATTACAGGAAGAAACCTCAGGGAATATTAAGAAAACTCGGTGATGGCCCCTTTATATATAGCCTATAGAATGAATTTAGAACGCGCACGTAGCTAATATGACAAAATATAGCTAATGTTGTAATACAAAAATAATGACATATTAAAGCTAATAATTTAGCCATTAAAGATGCTATGCTATGGTAATTGTTAAATTAGTAGGTAATCAGATGCTTTGAAGGGCCTCTTCCCGAAAGTGCTCTACATACTCTCTCTTGGGCGTGGTCCTAAATATTTCTATTCTCATCGAATACTCCGTGCCATTGTGGATTAATTACAAGAAACAAAATCTTAGTCTAAAAATCTAAAAAACTTACTTAAATTTTAATACTACTCAATAACATACATATGTATGGAGCTCATAGTTTGGGTATTTTATTGTGTGTCGAAATGCAGACTAAAGACAAATTTCATATATTTTCGTATAACTATTTTTTGGTCATTTTAATGAAATGAAGCAGAAATCATTATATTATTTACATTGATCCTATCTAACCATAACATAACCTATCAAATAAATAACCAACTTCAGAACAAAATCAAGGATTCAGCAGAAAACAGATTTTTTTTAGGAAAAAAGAAAATATTGCACATATATTGCATAGATTGATTTATATTTTGGACGGCTCAAAAGAAGGTAGCTAATTTTTATAATTCTGACCTTGCAATTTATAATCTTATTACCTAAATACACTGATGAGGAACATTTGAATCGACCTTTTAGGTATTTTTGGGCTGGGATTATTTCAACTTTGATATTCGGTATTTTATAAAGCGTCAGGTTTTACTCTCTGCGCGGCAATTGTAAGCAATTGTTAGTTTTTATTTAATTACAGCTTCATAATATAGAAATAAAAAAAAAACGTTATTTTAGACCCTTCATTTTCATTTTACTTACTATTTTTTCGAAGGATCTAATGGATTTTATAAAATTCAACTAAAAAAGAAATACTAGCAGTTTATTATTTATTAAATTTCTCAGAAATAGAATTGAATTTTAAAAACCTGACTTTACTATATGCTGTATCAAGGTATCAAGATACCCAGCGAGCTATAGAAAAAAGGGTTTAAATGAATCGAAATTAATATTTATTCAAAGGATAAATATTAATTTCGATTCATTTACCTTAATACGATCATTTTACCCAGTAACAAACGAAGCTACCTTTAAAGGTAGCTTAAAGGTAGCTTAAAGGTACCTTTAAAGGTAGCTTAAAGGTAGCTTAAAGGTACCTTTAAAGGTAGCTTCGTTAACAGAAAACATGCTTAAAATAAAAAGAGCTATTTACAACACGGATTCTGATAAACCTAATGACGGTATTGTGTAATATTATAAATTGAATGTAAGAATAATGTTTGTGTAGATAATGAAGAAGTTTGATTGTAAAATATTACTCACCACAGACCTTACTGCCAATTCGATTGTGAACCAAACGTTGCACACAAGTTCTACATAGAAGAAGGCAATATGTGGCTGACCGTGCCTCTCTTTCCACCCATTAGTATACCCTCGTGTCCTAGCCATATAGCTACTGGTACTTCTGCTTTCCAAAGCTCTTCGTTTCCTCGATAAATTCTGTTTACTGTGCAGAGATTCCGTTGTTGTTTCCACATATTCATAGCCTTCCGATCCTGGAATGTAGAAATTCATCTCTTCGTAGTCGTTGATTATTGTAGTTACTTCATTTTCATACAAAATAGGCGATCCGATTGATATACCCCCGTTCCATGCTAATGTACTGTTTCTAGTGATGTTGACTGGTGCTACTGTGGGTATAACCGGGTATTCTACCCTCAGATCCGGATGAGTCTTTAAGCAGAACGATAAAACCGAAACGCATATGAAAAATACTGACATCACAGAGATAATCTGGAACAAAAAAGAAAAAAATCCTATCAAAATTTTATTACGATCATACTTTATTAGTGTAATGAAGAGACTTAATGGAGTGTTTCCTGTTGTAAATAAGGAATTATTTTAAAAAAACTCGGTCAGCTAGTGAATTGCGACGTGTGACTTTGCCGTTGCAGCAACGATCTTTAAAACATATAGATACGGCATATTGTACAAATCGTCCTTGTGAAAACGCGATACCGACGATTCCCCACGCCGTTCCGCGCGCCGCAACGCTCCGCCAAGCAACGCAAAGTGGCGTACTTGGCGTGGTACATTTCACTCTCAGTTGCCGTAATATATACGCTTTAAAAGATCGTTACTTTGCAGGCATTCACATTTTTTAGCTTAGTATTTTTCATGTTATTGTTTTTTGTTTTTAATGCTTTTTGTTTTTCTTTAAGTAATTTAATTTGTTTTTACTTTAATTATAATGTACATGGGGAAACCTGTTAAATAAATAAATAAATAAATTCGCTAGCCAACCCTTCATATAAATATTACAAGAACCGATTGATGATATCACGTTACATTTTTTTCTCGGAAATGCTGATGAATTTTAGTATACCGTCTTTACAAATAATATTTGAAATGACAGAACCGATTAACTGGATTTTTAAATTTTTCTTTTTGTATACTAAATAATAAATATAAGCATATTCTGTGAGTGTATTGGTGGCTAAATAGAATGATGACAATCCAAAATAGAAGGATCATTCCATATAAACTAACACTACTACAAATACATGCAAGTAAAACATATCAATACAATACAAATTTCAACAGAATCACACATCGCCTTATGACTACTCACATTTAGCGACTATGGATTTAATTATAACTTAAATTGTGAGCAATGACAGCTATCCAAAGTAATCCTTTCTCTGTTATAGTAATGCATATTGTGTATATACAAATGTATATGTATACCATAGTTAATTTACACTAACCCATGTTACCCATGTACTCATGACGTGTACCCATGTTAGTGAACTAAATAAATGAAAAATAACTAGGGTCACCACAATCGTTTGTAGGGAGATTTAATTTCCATGACAATTTGATGCTTGAAAACAGTACCTATATTCGGTAGGTATTTTGCTGTTTAATAATATTTTTTTAATTTTAAAGCAATATATATTTAGAATTTTTTAAGAATATTCCTCTCAAGCGAAACATTCCAGGACCGTTATGAGAATATTTTCAGTGGGGGTATACGGAATAAAGTAGGTCAGATATGTGCCGGACAGAGATAACACTACATTAGGTATTCCAAACGATACATGCATAAACAACCTATTACCACTTTTGATACATGACGTCATTGTTCAGAGACAAACAAGTGAGTGGAACGGACCGCGGAATTATGGCGTCTGAAAGTGTCAATCAGATTTTCGCATGAATTAATTAGGTTATTTTGAATTAATTTGAGGATGCTTAGACGAATTTGTCGTTTAACGCCCGCTTTTTTAACTCCAAAGATGAAGCCTCTTGTGATGATTTCACTATAGGGTTTCTATTTCGAAATAACCGGGTTTAGTCCCCTTAAGCGATATTTATGAATAATGGATTCCAGGATGATTTTACACTCCCAAAAAACAGTCCAGGTTTATTCAAAGATGTAAATGTATCGTGACTATGCATCGTGATACTTTATAATACGTAGTTATGTAGGAAGGTCTTCGCGAAGAAGTAGGTCCTTCACCTGCTTCCTGCTTTCGCCGTGAGATGGCGCTAATTGCATTTAACGGATGGCGCCTTCGTTATTCACTTACGACTAGCATTCTCTTTGGGAGTGCCCCTAAACCGGTTGCGTAGTCTTCTGAACGCTTGCTTAGTACTCCTAGTTCGATTATAGAGTGGTTTCATGGTTTAAGCGTATTAAGGTTTAACGTAGAAACTGGTGATAAAATGAACGTTATTCAAGTATTTTGCCTTGTTACGTGCCGTCGATTGTCAGTGCAAATAAGGTAATTCACCAAATTCTTAAGCCTTAATAAAGTAGAAGCAAGTACAATCTGTATTAAACATCACAAGAGTCTTCATCTTTCGAGCTAAAAAACGGGCGTTTAACGACTTCTTCAAACATTGTTCATATTAAAATGGTTAATTTTTCTTTAGTGTTATCCTGAAAATTATACAATGCATACAATTATTTATGTGGCTTTATGAAGTCTTTTCACTGTGCACTGGATAAGTAGGGTAGAGTAACTGTGGTAGGTTGGTTACGTCACTTATTAACCGACGTCGATAACCGCCGCTCGCACCGTCATTAGCCGGCATGACCCGCAGAGTTTGCGTCATCTGCGAATTATCGCCCGTGAAGGGTACAACGGCTGAAAATAATGTGAGCTTTGTCGTCACACGTTTTTCAGCCGCGCGTCGAATTTCAGGATTCCGTGCAGTTGATAACGAAAGCTTATTACTCTAGTTCAGTTGTCTCTTTGTCACCTACTTCTAGTTAGATGGGGGAGAGAAGGGGGGGGGGGTAGTGAGAGAGGTCTTTGTAGTTACAAAGTGAACATATAATTACAGAAAGATATCGTAACGGCCCGGATGGTGGATGTCTTGATCCGTTAGTCATTAATATGTGCGTTTCATTGACACTGTCTTTGATTTTATATGTAATTCAAACGTTCTTACGTTTAAACATATAATATTTATGTATAAAATATAATAAGTTCTTAATGGTAGTGAAAAACAAGTAATTTCGTATAATATAACTATATTTAGTCTTAGTGTTATTATCTTTATATATCTAACATCATATAATTATTATAGATTTTAACTAATGCAAATTTAAAAAAAAAATAAATAAATATAAGTTACGTAAAACTAACATTACAATTACTTAATTCTTTTTAAAATGAAAACAGTAACCTGTGTGTATGGCTTGTCATTTAAAAATTGAAAAGGACGTCTAGTCTACTTAAGGGGGCAGGAAACAAAGTATAGTATAAATAAATAAGTAATAATACTGTAATAATAAAGTAGTAATAATAACTACCCTTGAATACTGCTCATCAGTATGGGATCCTTACACCCAATGTCTTAAACGCGGATTAGAAGCAGTTCAGAGAAAAGCAATCCGGCATGTCTTTAGGCGTTTTAGTCGGTATGATAGTCCATGTGAATTAATTTCAATTCTTAATTGAGAGCCACTTAGTAGAAGGCGTTTCGAATTCAGGTTAACTAGTTTATATAAGACCGTGACGAATGAGCCTGCCTGGTCTGCTTTAAGATCCCAGCTCTCTAAGCCTCCTTATATCGGCCGTGATGACCATCCTTCCAAAATAAAACCTATCTTGAGAAAACGGAACATTGGGTTCAATTCGTTTCTTTCCAGAACAATTCGCCTACTAAACTCAACAGTATCACCGGAGCTAACTCCTAAATATTGTAATTACTTAATAATAATAATAGTAATTCCAAAAGAACAACCGATTTTCGCGACTAGGTGTTTTTGATGATTGTACACTAAAAAACCAGTTAAACTGTATGTATTTGTTGTATTTTTATTTTTTTCGTAATATTTTTCTGAACTTTCTCGGCTACGTTTGAGATAATCAGATTTCCAAAATCGCTGCCAAATAAATCACCAAAAATACACTTCAAACATTTTCGAGTGGGGTGCCACCGTAGGCTATCCATCGCGCAGTGTGCCTCCATCAATTAGTCAAGAGGCTGAAATCTGCGGAGGTTTCCACGCCACGGCGATGGAGCGAGCGAGAACGAGCATAGCGCATAAGAGCGAAAGGGAGAGCGGCCATTGTAGCGGAAACCGGCTGCACTGCACCAGCTTAAAGCGCGCAGACTTTAATTGGGGGTGGCTATAATATATTAGGGGCTGTAAGCTAACAGGTGAACCGCGCATAATTACTGAAACGCGAAACGTTTAGGCTAGCGATGGTCTTTTATCTCGTTAGGGTATCCACCGCGTCGTTTAAACAAATAAATTTATTAACACAGCCTAATGAATTAGGTATTACGCAGTGTATTCATTTTCAGACATCGGAACGGTATTGGTGATAATATCGACAACCTCAATGAACAACGAAGTAACTCACTTTATCTAGTTTTGGAGGAGAAATAAAACAAAAACATGTAATACTTTGAATATTTTTTTATAAATTCATTTATGTGATAAATTGACTAAATTTAAGAAAATAAATATGTCATATATTTACTATCAGAATTTACAAATGATACATAAATCAAAAATGATACATGATACATGATTTACGATAAATCGTGAGAAAGTATGTAAAATTAGACTTACGATTTCAGTTGTTTTTTTTTTAAGTTTTCCGAAGAATAAAGATGTATCTCAGACATACCACTTTATTACAGTGTTAAAGTACTACTATGAATATGTAAGTTTAATGTTTATAAAGACATAACTAACTTTATTGAAAAAAAAAGGATTTAAAAGTAAAACGTGAAATTTAAAAAATATTATATGATTATCCGCTATTTAATAGAGAAATTTAAATTCTTCTCCTGAATATTATCTCTTCAACATTCTCTATTAAGTTTGCGTTTTCTTCTTGATTTTGTTTTTTTTGGGTATTGTCTTTTCTGCATATAATTATTAGCATTTTTATTATATTTTTTTAAAAATAATGATGCAATAACGATGTAACTTTTCGTAATTAGAATGCAAACAAAAATAAATGCAACGAGAATGTATTTATTTATTATCCACGAGTAATTTATTACATAGGAATGGCCTTATATTTTTGAAAACAATATATTTACAATTACATTTTTACAATTACATTTTGCATAGGCTCATTTTATTTTACAAAGTTAAATTACCTACACAAAAATAAACTAATTCGGCAAGAGCATTTCATACAATATATAAAATATACTTCACAGTTATTCTAAAATTATTCTTTCCAGAATTGAGTGGCACTCGGTTCGCCGTATTTATAAAGGCTTTCCCTATGTAAATACCGTTTGATGGCTTTCTTGGTGCTATATTTTCAATTTCCTTGAACTTTTATGGAAGTTGAAGGTGACCATGATTATCGCCAATAATACCACTTTTTAATAAAACTACTTGTAATATACGGGTAGCGCGCCTCTGATAGCAATTACTTCATTTCTAACAATAGAAACTACCTAACATGTTTGTCAAAATACATTTCATTCGCGGGATAATGAAGTAAATCACAATACATATAACGTTGTTATTTTAGAAAATGCAGTGGTCAATGTGTAAAAAGAAGTAAGATTAATTACCGCCTTTTTAAAGTTATTGACCCCTTGGTAACCTAACCTAACCTAGCTGCCCACTGCGATCACGACACCCCATATGGAGGGACACTTTGCTACGATGCAAGTGCTAGAGAAAGATGAAAAACTAAGTGGGAGATAAAACTAACGCCACAAGTTCCTCATAGATGACCCAATAAAAAAAACTGCAAGGTTTCCATCTGTCTAGAAAAACATGGTGTATAGTGAATAGGCTAAAGACAAGTCACGGGCGAAGAGAAGAAATGCTTAACAAATGGGGTGTCACACCTTCCCCATCATGTGGTTGCGGTGCCCCAGTTCAATCAGCCGAACACATTGTGAACGAATGCCCACATTGACGCCTCGCTGGAGGGCTGAAAGAACTGCATCATTTAACCCCTGATGCTGAAAAATGATTGCACGAGCTTGACCTAGACTAGCCCACGAAATGCCTCAAATTAATACATATACTTTTTTGACTATTTAAAATGTATATTTAATTGATCCATTCGAAAGAAGAAGAAAGTTATTTCTCAACCAAAAATTGAATTAATACGGTTTTCTATTATAGTTACTAGTAAATCTATTGTGATAGAGTTACATCGATATTACAGACAAAAACAGTGTTCTTTCCAAAACCCAAACCCAAACCCAAAACCCAACCCCAACCAAAACCCATACCAAAATTCAAAACCACACCAAACCGTAAAAAACCGTAAAAAAGTGAGTTATTTCATTATTTATTGGACGCATATACTACCTGGCACCGGGCGGCCGAAAGCCTAATTAGACAAGATGTTTTGCATTGTAACATAATTTTTATAACATTTACTGGAATTAAATAGATAATATGTAAAAAGGTAGAATCCATGCTTAATATTACAAATGCAAAAATCTTTCCGTCTTTTACCTTTTCACGGCTATGCCGCTGAACCGATTTTGATGAAATTTGGTATGGATATTGAACCCTGGAGAAGGACAAAGGATATTTTTTTTTTGACCAACCTTTAAGCGGGCGAAATAGAGGTTGGAAGATCGTGTGGCTATTATTTAGGTAACGTGCTAGGAAGGCGCTTTTGATTATTTTCGAAAGTTCTCGGAAATTCTAGATCAACGTAATTATTTTTAGTTTTCCCGAGTGCCGCGGGCACATGTGGTCGGGAGGCGAAGGCGCCGTTACGTAAAACCAAATTTAAACGTGCGGTTGGCCCGTCAATCGTCTTTAGGCTTGTATAGGGGGATGGAAATCTCTCGTTAAGGTGTGGTAAGGATAAGGTGAGGATAGAGATAAAGTTCAAACAGGGTCACCAAGTAGTTTATTGAGTTTCACACACTTATCCTAACTAATTTCGACTCAGTAGTAATGGCCGGTAATAGATTCGACTCGATAAAAAGTAAAGACTTGTATATTTGTTGACTACCTAGGAAGGTGTCTACTCGAGGAGTGCGGTAAGTAAAGACTAAACCGCGAGAAAGGGATTTATAACTCGTCTTAGGACGGGCTGATTTAACTCACATCGTGTGAAATGCAACTTAGCATTTTTCCAAATAAAGTAAATACAATTAGGAATTTGCAAACTAATCAAGACTCGTTGCCTTTGACGTCAATAGAAAACTTTCAGTTAAACTGTATATCTGTATGTGATCTGTATATCTGACAATTTTACAGGTGTGAACGTACTTATGTTACGAACTCGTGGCGTCGGCATAGGCCACTAAATATGACTCATCCCGAGTTCCGCAGGCACGAGTCATCGTGCACCGAATGCGCCGTTAAAGCCGACCGCAAGGCCAAGCTGCCAACCCGGGGTCGAATAATTATTACCTACATAACGACGAGTTAATGAGACTTAATGAGCAACAGATTATGAAAATGGTTTAGTTTAGACAGACTTTCCCTCACAATTCCTAACAAACATAAGGTAAGTGACATTTTCAGCAGAATACACGCTCGATCTCTCGGCGCGCGTAAGTTCCGTGCCTCATGGGAATAAATGTTGCCAATGCCCGAAAAATGTTTTTCCCTTTTGTTTTTCCTCTCTGCTCCTTTGCTTCCCGTTATCGATGCGGCCAAATTGAAATTTTCCCCGAGCAATTTGCCGGGAATATTGTTTGCACTTCTCGTGCTTTATAACAATGTCACTGGCCCTATTTTCCACAGTTATTACCTATCTAAGTACCTACGCACATGGGCTGTTTGATATTTCCATTATGTACATTTCCCATGTAATAACCTCGAAGTGAAATATTTGGGTAACTGAAAAATATCAATAAACGTGTGTATGAAAGTTTCTAAGAATAGAAACACTCAGCGACTTTTTTAGGGTTAAAAATACTCCCGGCAACGCGTGTATTATATTTTTTTTTTTGTGACGACATATTTTGTAAAATTTATTTCTATATGTACATACATACATTTAATTGTTTTTATTTAAATACTTACGAAATACTTACGAAAATACTATAACGAAAATGAATAAAGTCAAATAAGTACTTTAAAATTAAAAATGCACTTTATAAAACTATGTGTTGGGTTTTACCCGCATACTGCGGTTTTAAGAAATGTTACTTATTTATTGAATTTGAATACCATAGGTATAAACAACCAATTGAAAATGTAATGCAGAATGTACCGATAATTAAACCTCAGTTAACGCGCGCGCTAAACTACAAACAATAAAAATAGTTTTAGTGAAACTTTCCTAAATTGTTCGTATTGTCGATATTACAATATTATCATGAAATAGGTATTATAGCTAAATTAAGCCACAAAGTTGCACGAGATCTCCTGTAAGGAACTTTCAGCCGATAAGATTTTCCGCACGGGGAGAATTCGAGAATTCTTTTAAGGAGAGTATACTTAAACTTAAAATCTATCGACGAATATACTTATATAAAAAATATACTTATTTTTGTTTTAAAGATTTTATGACAACTTCGCACATAATTTCATCGCGGAAGTCTAGTGGTGGTGTGTGACTATTAGACCAGCGGTCGCGGGTTCGAATCCGCATTCATTCATATAATTTTTAACGCTTCATTACCGCCATCTACCATGACTCTAGCATAAGAAAATTTAGCTTAGTTGATTAGGGCCTAAAATAGATGTATATGATTTAGGTCATAGCAATTTTTTTAAAAATAAAAGTCCGTATAAAATATCGTTATAATATCCGTATAAAATATCGTTGCAACTAAAGAATTGTCAATTCGGTCATTAATATTAGAAAATAACTGAATAAAAATAATTAGTATTTCCATGGCTGCATTTTCTGATGATTATAATATTATTGACCTTTTTTATGTTAGTATTATATTTCTATAATAAGTAAAGATAGTTTTATCTCAGTTAAGTAGAATAAACAAGAGATTGGTTCACAGACTTCAACTCAAGTAATATATTTTTGAACTGTCAACCTAACAAGATTTTTTTATGAAATACATATTATATATGGTAACGCAAACTTCTTATTTCTACGAAATGTAATAAAAGTGGTAATATTAGTTATCAGTTTTTATTAATATTAGTTATTTGACTCGAGGCAATCGTTCTGTGGTATTTTTCTTATTAATGAAATTGATGCTGATTGGACAATACGTTTCGTAAACTCCTTGAAATGTGGCAAAATAATAGTGTTCGGGAAACCGTCAAGTCCAAGTCGGGAAATATTTTTCTTCTATCGATAATATTTTTCCAAGGCCCAGTTTTGTTACATTACGCGGTTGATCTAAGTCCGTAGGGATTTTGTTTAGGGACCTCTCTGTTCCAATAAATATATCTCGATATTTTTTCTTTTATTTTACCCCTTTTTTTTAAATTAAAGTTTTTTTTATCATTAGCACAATAAGTGCAAAGTAAGGGTTAAAAAAAATATTTATTCATTTATTTTTTATTTGGAAAAAACCAACATTGCAATATGTAAGAAATGGTACATACGATTGCGTATAAAGTACAGAAATATATGAAATATTAAAATTAATTTACACTTGCATTGGCGTCTTATTTTTTTTTTAACTTAATATAATTTAGTTTTTATTAATTTAACTTTTAATAGGTTCAAACTGTTAGAAGCCAAGGAAAATAAAATGTTTTCTAAAGATTTAATCATTTATTTCATTTTATTTTTTAATACTATTATTTTGTTTTTATAATGTAATTTGTTTCATAAATTCAGATTTTTTGCATCTCATAATGAAATGAGTATTTATTTAATAAAAATGTATCAAATGAGAATATTGATGACATAATCGTGTGTTAGCGTTTGTTTTGTATCGCGGTATGTAAAGACGGTATTTTTTTGAAGAAAATCGATGTTATCGATATTATTATTAATTGTGTCGTATAAAAATATAGTATCTCTTATAATTCGTCGATTATTTAGTGGCCCAGTAGCATATTCTAAAGTCGCAGTCTTATAATCGTGTAGGTATTTTCCTGTTTTATAGATCAGGTATTTTATAAATTTACTTTGTATATTTTTATACCGTAGATATATAGATACTGTGTATTCTAACAGAAGTGGAATTTATTTAATAAAAACCTACACACACACGAGTTTAGAAACTCAATGGGTATACTTACACAATTAATTGAATATTTAGATTTATTATTATGAATTCTATGATATTTCAGAGAAAAACACAATTATCGTATGATAATTAAAATATAAAATGAATGTTTTTGGTTGGAAATACGAGCGCGTTGTAACATTCACTGCTCAGAAATGAAACGATTGCCGCAGCGAGGCCGTCGTGGTGCCCCACTCTAGATCCACGGCGATAGGAGTGGTTACGATAAATCTTTTCTTCGATCGACGCATTAACTTACGACCTTAGTCGACTGACATCCAGTGATTAGGGCGGTTACAACTAAACCCCAACCTCAAAGTATATATTTTTTTCATTCCAGGTATATCTCACCATTTTGACAGGATATACGTAATTTTAACTAACTATAATATATACGTAACAACTTTGTTTGTATTTTTGTAGCACGAGTAATGTTTAATTTATCTTAAATAATAAGTAAAATGTGATATTTAAAATTAATATATTTTTTTTATTAACAACATTTTTTTTAAACACACTGAAGCTTCGATAAAAGCAAGTATTATAATTTGGCAGTAACCTTTTCGACCAACCTGTATATATATATATATATATATATATATTGCGACATCTGTTATTTATTGTTTACCTAAATTCTAATGATTGCTAGTTTGGTGATGCCATATTGTTTTTTTAAGATAAGAATTCGGCTTGTTAAAAAATAAAAAAACTGTGATACCTTAGCCGGAGTCGAACTGGATGGTTCGTCGAACAAAGACCAGACCTTCGGCTTGAGTTTCTGCCAAGCGCCCAACTCTCCAGCCAAGTACGCCTCCTCATAACCAAATATCCTCGCAATTTCTTCCTCCGATGGTTTCTCGCTGTCTATGTCCAGTTTGTCCAAGATGGCCAGGGTTGTCTATAATAAAGATAAGGATTTTTTAGAAATTGTTAAGCAGTAAAATAAAAACTAGGTTCTTACGAAAATTTAAAAAAATTGATCGTAATTATTAAACAGCAAAATAACTACCGAAAATGTCACCTACTTTGTAGATGGTTTCAAACGATAATCGAAATTACATAAAAATAATAGGAATAGAATTGGATCGGTTAATTTATCTTAGTCGCCAATATCATATTCAACCTTGCTTTACATTATTTAGTTTGTTCATTAAATATTATATTCAGACAATAGGATATCTACGTCTAAACTTGTGATAAAATATGTAGAAAAATACAGAATTTTGAGGCCTAGATATTTAGGAGATAAAACGATACCTAGTATTATTATTTTTTCTATGTATAGAAATAAAACAGTCACAACACTACAGCGTTTGTATAACGAAATAACTCGTAAAATGTTTAATTAGTAGGTTATCCATGCCGCAATAAAAATATATATTTATTCTGAGAGGTCGTCGAGCCAAGATGGCGGCCGAATTTAATCGAAGCCACGGTTCGACGACGCGTTGCGTTGGCTCGGGGCGTCGAATTAGTGGTAACGGCTCGATCGCAGACAAATTGAGTTATTCCACCTTTGGATTTTTCGATAGCCGCGAGAAACTCGCTTCGCATGAAATATTCATGCTAATTTATTTTTCTGTGAAAAAAATAATTTTAAAGGTATATTTCAAAGGCATATAGGTGCATGTGTATATATATAAAAAAAAAAGCAAGATACGACATTTTTTCAAATGACAAAAAAACTTAAAATCGAATGTAAAAACTATATCGGGCGTAAAATGTAAAAATCGAGAAAGTGTTTTTACATTCTCGATTTTTACGACTGTAACTAGGTTTTTTACTAGTTTCTATGCGTATAAAAACCGAGCGATTTTATAAGAGTATATATTAAAAAAATGAAATGAGAGAATCTACTTCTGGAAGCAGTTAGTTATAATATAATGTGTACGAAGTGTGCAAGTTTGCGTGAGAGAGAATATATTCGTGTGTTTTGTGCATCGTTCATTAACCACGAAGTATTAGTGTATAGTTTTGTAGGTATATGTATGCATAGTATAGAAAACCAATAGAGATTTTTAAAATCTTTAATAATAATAAATACATAGATAATAACATAACTTAAAAAGGAGGTTTAAACTTCTACATCTTAAACTTTTTATAATTCAATAAAGTTCATTATAAATAGGTAATATTTATATGCTTGCTATACGGGATAACAAAGTTTTATTGGTGAGTAAAACTTCCCTATTATGTGTAAAAAAATGCAAAAATAATTCATGCCTAAATCAAATTATTTACATTAAATTTACAAACTTTAATATGTTTATTGTGTTGCTGTTTAGTTTTTCTTGTTTTAGATTTTATTGTCGGATTTTTTCTTATTAAAAAATATCAACATTTAGCAATAGGTATGTATATAGAGAGCTTATCGCTTTAATGCCAATATCTATCAGTAAACCAACTTTAGATAAACTATTAGTAGTTAAACACGTCATGTCTCTGCATATCGGATTTCTAGTGTGACCTAAAACTTTAGCCTGGTCGGCCCTGGATGCTAAATATATTCCAGTGGTTACAACGGTTTGAGAGTACGGCAGACATTTAGGCTTCCTTGCACGTTCTCATAAAATTAGGAATGCGGGTGTAATAAATTTTATCCCCATGATAAGTGCCCTTAAAGCACTACAATGGAAGTTAAATTAATTGAAATGTTATAATATATTTATTTTTAGAAGTGTAATAATATTACACAAATTTAATTAATTATAAATATCTGTTCATTACACACCTTCTTTTTCTGCCCTATATATTTCACACCTGTCTTTTTCTGTATATTACACACCTGGATTCCAGCAGACAAGTCTTAGGCTTGGCTGGTACATAAAAAAATAAAAATGTAAATTAATTGAATACATAAATAAATAATAATTTTTATTTAGTCTAATAATATAATATTTATTGAAGTATAACGATATATTAATTTAATGAAGTGTAATAATTAACAAGTTTTGCCAATATTTTGATTGCCCTTGTTTTAATATTGGAACCATATAAAGAAATAGTCATGCATTTTAAACAGTTGTAATTAAAAATATACATTTCTAAAAATAAATAAAATAAAATAACTCCCTAAACTTTATTAGTTGGAGTACCAACTTGTGATTGGTTGCTTCATTCCCTAACTCGACTAGTGCCTGCGGCACTTTTAACCCATTCGATGAGTGTTTTGGATAACCATAGAGGCGACAGTGGGTTATTTTTTTGGTATGGGTTGATTAACATAAAAAAAAAACTTAAAGCGGTATCATTACATTTTTTCAATACACATAACATCAAAACACCAGTTTAGTTTTTTTTGTAAATTTTGACGCGCAACAACACACAAACATAATATTCAATTCATAATGATTTTAATGTATCTCTGAACATACTTTTATATGTTACTGTTTGCGCTCTGGTTTGTATTAATTTTAATTAACCACTAATTAATATGATTCCAGATACCTAAAAAAATATTTACTTTAATGTTATTATATCTATACTATCCGAACAGCCTTCAGTGTGATCTAAACGGCTATGGTTATTTTTCGATAACATCAATCTACATATAAAAAATCAACCCTATTACATTTGTACTTTTCGAGTTGATAGATGCAACGGACAGAGAGATGACGGGGATAGTAGCTTATTATATATGAGTGTATGTATAGAAGCTTAAAGGAATGCTTCGTGAAATTGAAAAATAGAACAGCTTTATGAGCTACTTTAGGCAGCAGGATTTCACTTTCTTTGAGTATGCACAATCGTCGTGAGATACTCTGCTGTAACTTAATAAATACCTTATAAATCCATCTTCGCTGCACTTCGAAGCCTTAGAATTTATTAATATTAGCCAATTAAATCCTTCGAAATTTTCGAAACTCCGCTCTGACGAGACGCAAACTTTACAAAAACACGACCCTTTCAAACTCACGAAACATTTTGCGGGGCCGGATAACTCTGTTTATTTTGGTGTTTATGCAAATAAAGTTAAAAACAGGCAATTTTAGCTTCAGAGTCGGTATTGATCATATACCTATAAATTAAATAAGTCCTGATTGATTTATAGTCGCCCAGCTCAAAGAAACTATTAAGCTTAAGAAACTGTTTTTTTTATTTATTTATAAGAGCTAGTGGTCGCCCAGTGGTCATTAAACTTTTAAGTTTAGCATTATTGAGGTTCTTATACTTTTATAATACGGTGAGTTTACCTCTATAATCATTGCATATATATATTTTAATTTTGTTCTATACAATCAGCTGCGAGTGTGTACAAATACGTCATTAGCGTGTGTTGTATACCCTAATTCCCTGCAATACCTATGAAGTTTAAAATAAAAGTCAGTAACAGTTATAAAAGAAAACACTATTGCGGATTGTATTTGTATTTTGTTTTTTAAAACAATTCATTTTCAGTTTTAATTTTACCATATAAAACTGAGACTTGACATTTATAGAGGTATAAGAAGGCATTAATATTTATTTTTGCTTGACATTGACAGACTATTAAAAACAACATTTTGAAATCACACAAAATTCACAACTCGAAACTCATCCGTCAATTAGCTGTCAGTAGTATGAACGTTTCAATTAATTTAGTTTAATGTATTTGTAACACGTGTTATAAATAAATTTTAGTTTTATGCACTTCTTCTCCGTAAAAACTTGAACTGAGCCAAATCTCACGCGCGCAATTTTAACTATTAAGTTAAAATTAATAAATTGAGAAACTGAAAAAACACACAAAATAAGTTCTCACTGGACGACTTTATTATTCTTTTGTTCAAGGTTACTTTCTAGAGCACCAGAACTACGCGTGGATGCATGAATAGCGCTTGTAACCCTTTCCGTTGCGGACTGATTCTTTGATCGCATAGAAAGAATTTCTAGGCTTTTGGCTGACCCCTCTCAATGGTGCAAGCACACGATTACTGTTATATATACGATTATATATATTTGATGATTGTTTTTTAATAGCGGCAAATCGGCTGAAAAGATAAATGACACAATTTTTGACAATATTGAAAAATTTTTAATATTTTTTTTTAATTTTTTGATAAAGTGCTGGATAGCATAATATTTATAAATGTTCTAAAGAAGTCCTATACTTGAGAGCTCAGGATGTTGGTTTAAGCCCAGCGCTGAATTTTATAAAAATGCATTATCAACTCTCACCTCTTTAGTGTAAAATATTGTCAAATATTATGTAACCATCTAATTAGATCAAATAAGGAAAGGATGATATTTTAACAAAAAAATATAAAAATAATGGATTTGTGATTACGATGAAGGATGGTGGTGAAATGAGATTTTATGATTGATTTATGTATGAAGATGATGAAAAAAATAAAAGTAATGAAAATGTAAGAGTGTAAAATTAAAGCACATGATTTGTGTGCGTATTATTTATATAATTGTATAATTGAGTTGTAAAGTTATTTGACTTATATTTGATGATTGTTTTTTAATAGCGTTGTGTCATTTATCTTTTCAGGCGATTTGCCGCTATTAAAAAACAATCATCAAATATAAGTCAAATAACTTTACAACTCAATTATACAATTTTATATATATATATATATATATATATATATATTTAAATATTTCACGGCAGCAAAAGCGTTTCATCGCTAACTCTCACCATAGTATGAGGGTCTTTCTAAAAACATTTTCACGTTAAAACAAAATCATGCTGAATGAGACAGTAAGGACCGATGAAAATTGACCACGCCCCGCACTTTCGACCCCAAAACGTAATGACTCCATAATGCGCGCTGTCGGTCGGTTGTTCTTAGCTATATTCTCTTCTTATTTATAAAGGCATTGTTGATTGTAGATGCCAGTAATTATCTCGATGTAGATTTTTTATGATTGCCACAAGCAACAAACGCAGAAAGCAAATAAGGGAAAGAAAAATTCAGCCATCCAACAAAATATAGCACACCTTTGACGCCTCACTTAATCCGGCCCTGTATTTTTTTCCTTTGTAAAAGAAGCTTGTTTCTCATAGCTGAACATTCTTCCTGAGCTTGGGGCATCCTTTTGACTAAACTTGGTCGACCGTGAGTACGCAAATACGACTACAATAAGATGGTAAACCGACACGGCTAGCTCATATTGTCAGGGAAATTGCAATACGTGCTATGTCACAAACAAGACGGCAGACGCACTCTTCGTTTCTTTATACCTACTCTATTTAACAGAAAATTATTCATATATTTTTCAATGTACCTAAATATAAAAGAAAATACAAAATTAAAAAAGTTTTAATGAAAAAAAAAGGTATGTGAAAAAGCTGTATACCTGCTCTCTTTATCTGATATGTAGATAGAAAGAGAGTAGTTTAATTAATACTTAAAGTGTATAGAATGGTACAAAACCACATAGGGTGTTTTTTTTAGAGGCGTGATTTTCAATCTGGCACTACTTTTTTCGTAGTTGGTGTTTTTGACAGCTGTCACTTGATTTATGCTCAGTTTGGTTTGCCATTTCATAATAAATATACTTACTCCTGAACAACGTTTGCAAGTAGTGCACATTTAGAAAAAATCACTCTAAATTTTTTTAAATCACTCTAAAATAAAGTAAAAATCGCGTCGTGTCTGTGGCGTGGCCTCCAAGATCGTGCGATTTAACACCGCTGGACTATTTTTTGTGGGGTTATGTGAAGTCGCTTGTCTACGCAGATAAGCCGGACACGATTAACGCCTTGGAAGAGAATATTCGGCGCATTATTGCTGACATACGGCCCAACTTGCTGCAAAAAGTGGTTGATAATTGCGCCTCTCGGCTGGAATTTGTTCGAGTCAGCCGCGGCGGCCACTTACCCGAAATCATTTTTAAAACATAATGGCAAACCCTTATCTTTATAATAAAACTAAATTCTTAGCAATAACATCAAATTATATGCGTTTTATCTCTTCTTAAAAACCACGCCTCTAAAATCATCACCTATATGAGTGAGTATCTGGTAGACGAGTCGGCAGGCTCTTCCAGAACATGTAAAGTCTGAAATAAAGGTCGCGAAAGCGACATTGAATTTGAATTTGAATTTGATGTAAATGACGATAAAATAAATAAATAAATAATGTTAATTTATAATGATGCTATGAATAAACTGACAAATAATATAGTGATATCTCTAATTCCATATTTAATTTCAATTATACAACACAATTGTATGTTGCTATTGATCGGCGTGAATTATTTATTTGTTAATTTTTGCCTGGAGGCATTATTATAATTTTTTAGCATAGTATGTTTCATGTTATTGTTTTTTGTTTTTAATGTTGTTTGTTTTCCTTTTGGTAGTTTAATTTGTTTTTACTTTAATTATAATGTACATGGGGAAACCTGTTAAATAAATAAATAAATAAAGTATGTTTATGATTAAAAAAATAAACAGGTAAATGTTTCCATGGAGAATTTAGAATGAGTATCGTTCAGTTTGGTAGAAATTTGCATATAATATTATAAATTAATATTTAAAATTACTATCAGTAAAAATAGATAAATATATTTCGAACAGTTACGTTTGGACATAACTTCGCGCTTACAGCATCTTATATAATGCAACGTAAAAGTTAAGATAGATGTAGGGCTGATTTTTACTGCGATATTCATCTTGCTTTGCCAATTACGTGCCAACAAGCCTCATTCGCGCCGACAAAATTGCTATCTGAGGTTGTTAAAAATTCAATAGACTCCTTTCCCGTTATTTTTTTTTTTGCGTCTACCCTTCAAGTTCTTCGCGAAGCAAATCATCTTTATGGGCTTTGGATAGAAGCGATTTGTTTATTCATGTTGTATGATTTGCCTTCTCTGACGGCCTTTTATATCGTCGCAGTGAACAGACGTTCTAAATTAAAGGTACTGACGTATAATAAATTTGATACAAAGCACATTTTTATCGGAAAACGTATTTTTTGCTTACCCTGTAAATTTGATGAAATTAAAATTGCACCATGCCTGAAAAACTCACATCACGATCACAAAAATAAAACTACGAAATCGCTTGAGCCGTTTCAGACATTAAATAAAAAAATAAAACAGCCAGATCGAATTGAGAACCACTTCCTTTTTTTGAAGTCGGTTAAAAAAATGTTGGTATTAAGATAAAAAAATAATAGTAGCTTTTCCCGAACACAACACTAAACGGTGATTTGAAGCATTTAAAAGCTAATATTGGTTTTGTTTAAGGCGGTTTGAGGTTTTCTGTTTTAAGCTAATGTATTTATTATAAAAGTTATACATATTTATAAAACTCATACGATAGCATAGCAAATCATGATGAGACCATGGTAGTCTAGTGTTAAGATGTATGTCTAAGATGAATAATTTAATTGTTTTAACTATTTTCTGTATTTTAATGTTTGATAATTAATTGAGGGGTAAGTCGATGATAGTGAAATATAGGGGTGCTTGTTTAGTTCGCTTTGTTGGACTGTTTACACAGCGGGGGCGGGTTCAAATCCGCACTCAGTCATACTATTTTTAACGCCTTTTTACCATCCCCTACCTCTAGCACAAGCACATTTTTAATTTAGTGGAGCCCATAATAATTGACCTAAGTCATAGTATTTCTTTTTAATAAAAAAACATTATTAGAATTCATTAAAAGAAATCTCTTATTTGTTTGTGCTTACATATTTTTTTTCGACAATAATAATACACAGAACTTGTAGTTGACTTTTAAAAATAAAGAAGCACTTAAAGGTTAAAATATGTTTTCACTGAAATAGGGAGCGATACACTGATAAAAAAAGATAATGGCAACAAAAATATGGTATTGGCAACCATAAAGTATAGTTGATATAATGACAGCAATATTTTTTGTTGGAGTTACACATCGATTATTGTTTAACTTACTTAGTTGCAAGTACTATAATTTTCTAACATATTTCTCAATGCAAGTACCATAATTTTTGGTTGCCTTTAATATAATATCTTGCTATTTCTACAATAATTTTTGCAAATTTCACGATCAGACGTTTAATCACACCGCCATATTGTTTTGTAATCATAGTAAAATGTTTTTGCTAAAATATTTCTTAACTACATCTCTTGCTGGCATAGCAAGAAACATGGTAAATCTAACCAAAAATCATTTACGAATAATCAGTACGTGCGTACTACTATACGATTACTTACACTTCGATTAGCATTTTTTTTTGATGCTAGTACAAATTTTTAAACAACCAAACGGTTTGCTGAAATATTTTTTTTCAGTATAAACACTAATGATACGACTAGGGTATTGTCTAATAAATAATAATATAGTAGTGTAATCACCTGTGTGTCCCTGTGTATGCTGTAGGTGGACCAACAGCAGGGCTCCACTTGGTTCGAATCCAGACCCCAGAACTCCAGCTCCTCTTCGAACAGTGGCCCGCAGACATTGGTGGGGTAGTGAAGTTTTCCAGTTCTGCGAAAAAAAGGGTCAGGTGGTAGCTAATTTCGATCATCCAGAGAGATTTTCGAACTTTCGTACACAGATGTATTTCAAAACACTTTTGTCTGTTGAAATGACTCAACCCAGCGATTTCTCCATACAAACGCTGTGGTGTTTGTTGTGACTCTTATTTCAAGATATAGAAGAAAAATAATAATTGATACCGTTTAATCCCCCCCCCTCCTAATTATCCCCCCTCCTTGTAATCTAGGCTTCTATAAAAATAAAAATGGTAAATTTCTACTTTGTTTTAAGGTTAGGAGCCTCAAAATTTCTGTTAAGACGTGAATATTTTTTTGTCTGAATACAATAATCGAGAAAATTAAACTACAGAAGCATAGTTTATTTCATAAAGATGCAAATATTTTAGGAAGTTTTAGAATGTTTTTAGACGAACATTAATTTTGTTTTTTTATAACTAATCAATGACGGTACAAAGTTTTATGAGTTAGTTGAGACAGGACTATTTAAAAGCACGCGTAAGACACAACTAGAAAGCGTAGAGGCAGGCCTCTTAAAAGAGTTGATCTTTAAAGCACTCAACTGAGTGACAGAACTTGATGGTAATTAATAATATTAATACCAAATAATAAATCGTTTATTTCAAGAAGCAGAGAGGATAATGCAATCCTTGCCCCTTAGGAAATTTAACAAAAAAAAAATAATTAAACAACAATAATTGTTAAAATAAAAAAATGTATGTTTATAATATTTAAAAATGAGCTTTCATCTACCAACCGGTTTGAATGTTTATTTGTTGATACACTGATTTTTTAAAAAACACCCCTGTGTGTATTTCGCCCAGTACTCTAAAATGTGCTTATATACTGAAAATACCTACTAAAAAGGGAGAAACGGAGGTGCAATTCTATAATTCAAATAATAAATAAATCAATTTTTATGTTGTTTTCGTGTAGGTATGTTCACTCATGACTTCAAAGTCTGCTTTAAGGTTAAGCAGTGAGCCAAAAATTAAGCTTTTCGTTTTAAACTTTTTTTTATATCGATGAATATTCTTAGTTTTTAAATTATATGTATATTTGGCTGATTTACTATATAATCCGGCCCAAAATCGAAACCGTCAAACTAAATTGATTCATGTTTGTTTTAGTGGCCGTGATTGTTCAGAATAGGAAAGGATAAAAATTGGATTTACTGATTTTGACTTGGGTTAAACCAAAGGTTAGACCTATTTTATCACAAAACTTTACCAAATGACTCCTCGTAATAGGCAGATATGAATCTGAAAAGATGGTGAGCAGTGTATTACAATAGAAAAGCTAATAATATGGACTATAATAAGTAGTTTTGTATATTTTCTGTATGTTTAGTTTTTGTATATTAGTATATAAATTATACGTAAATATTATTATAAGGATCATATATTTAATAAATATATATATTGTATGTAATATATAAATAATAATATGCACCATTTATTGTATTTATGATGTATATCCTATGATCTTTCTTATTAGTAACGTCTCGTGTACTTGGGTAACTTTTTTCTCGTCGCTCTTAGAACAGGGTTTTTAACCTAGTTAGAGTGGTCATGTTACTCCAAAGTAGCAGTAAGTTACTGGATTTGTCTATATGATAATAATTTAGTATTTTTCAGTATTATTTTGTGACTTCTTATTGTGCCATTATGAATAAATAAATACATTTTGAAAAAGATAAAGAAAACTTCCGTAATATTGTAAAATATTTAGCTGTTATATTTAGTCAAGGAATTTAGCTGTTTATAAACTTCAGTCGAGTACAATCTAACTGGTCCTAATTTAACTAAGATACCAGAAAATACCAGATCTAGGTAGATAATAGATGTAGATAGATGTAGATAATAATCCTGTAGCGACAGCGTTTCTAATGAAATGAATTAAATATAAATAATATTTTTTTCGAACCATGCATTTAAACAAAAAAAGATATGCATACATAATCTAATGCATATTTTAATCCGGAATTTCATCGTTTATATAGGTGTTTAATCTTTCCGGAACATTCTGTATACTACCAAAAATGGTTTATGTATTAGTCAAGTGAAATTTTCGTTATTTCAATAATACGAGTATTACCCGCAGCTCTTATGCTCGAGTAAAAAAAACCTCGGCCCAAATAAGAGATTTATTTATACTGAAGTAGTTTGTTGGGTCCTCAAAGCCCTGAGCAACGGATAAGTTGATGGAGCAAAACACATTTGTTACAGACATCGTTCTGCGCCCAACACCGAAACGGTTTCCCGACAGTTTTCCGTTAAGTGCCCGATACGGTACGATAAATCTCCGCGTCGAAGCCATAGGTCAAAATAGATGTTAGAATACCATATAAGAGAGTACTCCGAGGTAAATTTTGGTCACACATTTAATAAAATGGTCACACATTTGGTAAACAAAATAATATAATAATGAGATTTTTGAAAAACGCATAATAATATGTCTGTGTGTGTCAGAAGATAGGAATCAACAAAGAAACTGTGTGTGTGACTGTGTCAGGACGCACAGACGAGGATGCGAGCAAACGTTATACTGCGCAGAAGTTTCCATATGGGACAAATTTAACCGAAATGGCGGCGTGGTCCCCTCCCCCATGGTATACTTTGATTTTCGTTTTTGAGCCGCAACACGAAATTCTATTACTGAGATTTTATTTCATGCTTCCAAGAGCAAGTTTATAGACGAAGTCGCGTCAAAGCACCAAAGAAAATTTTAATGCTATCTAAAACACAAGAACTGGTTTTAAACCGGATTCATTCTCATTGGTTAAGCTTAAATCCTTCTCAGATGCGCATTTTTTAGCAAAACATAATCTCAACAATAGTGTAGCAGCGGTGCTTCATATTTGGACTGCGGCTGGCAGCGTCGTTTTGGCCGGCGACGTGCGATCGCCGCTGGGCGCATCTGATTGGTCGGCACCTGCGCAGGCGCGGCATTGGAACGGCGCCCGGGCGATTCGCCAGCGATGCAGGCAGTCAGTCGGAACATTGGGCTTGCAAGCCACCGCGCGCATTACGCGCCGACGACTTTCAGTACCTAATTTATATTTTATTCATTGTTTTATCCTATTCTTCCGTTGTTTTAGACTTGTTATTTAGTTTATAGGTACTTGTTTGTACGACGCAATTATTGAAGTGATTCCCTATTTGGAATTACGTAAATAAAATAATACCGCAGGTCTCTAGCGGTTCAATGATCATCTGAGTTCGTCATTTCTTCACATCCTGGACCCTAGTACACCCCGGCATAATAGTATACAATCTGACAATACTGTTTTCTTTACTGTAGTGTTTTTTCTTATGCATATTTCTAAACCATAAACCGCTTATTAACATCTTTCTGATTTCACAGCTAGGCTTTGAGGAAGGTATTAGGTGTTTAAATACCTATCGCAGTAGCTACATGTATCGGATCAAATGAAATAACAACATAAACGCTATATTTAGAGTGGCTAAACTTCTAATCGGTATTACCTTTCCTATATATAAAATAATTTGAAGCTCACTTAAACGGTTCACCATTTAACCAACGCTACTCCATAAATCGCAATTTAATTTGTTTTTAGTTTTTGTTTTTTAAAATCAAGCAAAACGAAACATAATGAAATTAGAAAGAAACTGAAAGTATTAAATTCTATAATCATTTATTCAGGGGCATAATTTAAAAAAGGCCCTGGAATATTATTAAAAAAAAAAAAAAAGTTTTTTCGCTAAAATTTCGTTTCAAAATATGCCTTCTAGGTTAGGTTATTGGTAGTATATTATATTATAAAGCTAAGAGTATAATATAAATATTCATGTACTGCTACCATTCGGAATATTCATGATCTATATATATTAACAAATTTATAAGCCAAATTATGCGTAGATAGTTAACAAGCTTTTGAAGTGCTAGCATAATATTTTAATAAATGTAGTATTCGGTAGTAACATCATAATAAATTAATAGCAAAAATATATTAAAAAAAACACGCTTTTATTTAATTTTTTGAATGCGTATACAAAATTCGTGTCTGTGCTGTTGACCGCTGAGGAGTTCCTGCGTGTAGAATCAGGTCATGCTTACCATAAAAATGCATTGTCATCGGAACTGAAACATGTCAAATTCAACTCCGTAGGCTAAGTGGAAGTGGTTCTAATTTAGCTCGCAAGATTTGGCCTAAACCGCCATAAGAACATTGCAAGCCAAATAAATGTAATTAAGATTACGTAAATCATATGTAAGACCAATACTAGGATATGTTTATCAAATATAGAATCTCTACTTCACTAAAGACATAAATCTCATAGAACAGGTCCGCCAAAAATGATAATAAATTCTGTCCAAGTTTATCAGGGACGATACAAGTGCAAATTAAGGCTTATCAGCATAAGCTATCTGCCTAAAACTAATAATAATAATAACATACGGTATCTACATGAAAATTAGTAGCCAATTTCTTAATAGTTGTCTGACAACACATTTAATATAAGTTCACGCTTTAGCCAAACTTCTAAATCCTTCAAATAATTTAAAATATTTAAAAAACGAAAAAAAAACTATTTTTTTAATAATATCTGTTCGACCTATGAATTTTCCCAATAGAATATGGTCAATATACCTAGTACGATAAATATAATTGCCGTCCAACATGGCATCGAAACAAAGGAGCAATCGTATGTACGATAATTGAGAAAGAATCTTGGGCGTATTTCCGATTGAATTCCTCGCATCTAATCAAATAGTCGAGAGTCGATTGATGTCAGCCAATACGATCCAAATAGAATAAACGAAAGTGGCATTTTATTTTTGATAAGAGAAGAAATATTGCGTAATGAAACTGGGAATTTAACAATAAAACTAAGAATGCTACAAAAATGCGATTGGATATACACAAAATATATGACTAATCTAATTTATTTACATTAAAGACAACTTATTATTCTACGGAAATTTTATTAAATATTATACAAAAAAATACATAAAAAACATACCTTTAAATAAATATATATATTTATATTAGTTGAGAAGGAATTTATCTAAGCGATTTGAGATGCAAAAATTTTTTGATATGAAATTTTTTGATATAAAAATGATAATTAATGCTAATAGTTTTTAAATGTTCAGAAATAATGTTATTGTGTTATTAATAAAAAAAAACATCCGTTATTTTCTAAAAAATAAACTGACAGCTATCAATATTTCATAAAAAATTGTAATCCGCGGTTTGTGTTATAAGCGCCGTTCACGACGTCATAGAGTTTACACCTTTCCGTTATCCCACAAGGCTCCTTTTTGCGGGCAACGATTTGTAGGTCAGAATCGTTCAAAGGTGATCTTCGTTCACGTATGTAGTTCATCTTAGCAAATAATATATTTTAATAGTTGTTTCTTAGTAGTCGCAAATCGTGAAATCTTACCTTTTATACCAGGTAAATTAGCTTTGACATTTAATAAATATTTCAAGCGCAATGAACAATATTTATACAATAGACGAATTCATTGCTAAACGTTTAATCAATTGTTTTCCGTGGTTCTTTGTGTTATTTGTTTAATAACGTAATAATGATACAATGTTTGTAATTACTTACAGAAAATAAATAAAGAGGGCGGTTGTGAAAACAACGCATTATCGAGCTGTTTTCTCAAGCCCTCGAAAAGTGAGGGCTTATATCGCAAGCGTCAGCTTTGAAATGTATTTATACACAAAGCTCTCAATGTTAGTACGATCGTGTTTGCTAAGGACGCCGGGAGTATTGTTGCGAGAACCGGCTCGTGATATCACCCTATCGCCGCTGGGGTGGTCAGCTAGATCGCGAAAATGGGACGAGAAATAATATTATGGATGCAGTATATTTAAAATCACCACTGTCCTTTCAGGCGGTTGAACTTCGCCAACAATCAAACATTAATCAATTAAACATTAATTTGCGTATAGCCGTGGACTCAAACGCTTGAAAACGGATGGGACGGGCGCGGTACTAAATACTGCCTGGCTGTTGTTGACCTTGGCCACACATTGGCAAGTATTTCACTTAGAGATAGATGGTCAGCGCGGCGTGGCGCGGGTAACAAACAACCTTTATTTTAATATGTAACTTTTTTTTTCGTGAGACGAGTTTAATAGTGATTTTAAATACACCTGTATAGCCTATTCCCTGCTAAGACTAACTAAATCACCAGTAAGCGGCGTTTTGAATAACCTGTTTTACATACCTAATTAATATGCAAAATAATTATTACTTACCACAAACATTGAAACAATGTATCAGTAAGTTACACTTCTTAGTCAATTTGGCTTCAACTCTCGGTATCGATTTTTTCTACTGACATAATATTACATTAAACTACTTATATGTCCTGTCCTGTTCTTAGCGATTTAGCTATTAGACACTGACTGCAGAGTAAATATCTCTCCTTCTGTATGCTGTATATCTCTCTATCTTTGGCTAAATCCAATCCAATCCAAAAATAAAGACATCACAGCTCCATATAACTGGCTGTGTTTATAATTTCCTCTTAACCTTACAATAGGCCCCAATAGATTCCACATCCTATTTACATGATAAGGAAACATCCTATATAGGGACGAACAGCAATTTTTTTTTAAACAAAACCTGGGACAACTTTATATATAAATGGATGTTTTAATATATGTATTTATTTACTTTACATGAGAATGTCAATATGTATTGAAGAATAGGACAAAAAAAAAAACGAAATACGTATTCTGTCATACCTGAATTTTAAATTAAAGGTTCTTTTGTTATGTGATGGCTAAAATAGATTTCTTTATTTTTTAATAATATTTTCTTCATATTTACTTTATTTGGGCAGTAGACATTTTATGTAAACGAAGAAGTCCTATCACCGTATAGACGAAAAAACTCCCATAAGCAGCTAGTCTCGGTTTAACCATTTTCCAAAAGCTTTTTTGTTTGATAAGATGTACAAAGAATTACAAAAAAAAAAGAATATTCGGCGTTTGCTATGCCTATCATTATTTTTCTCATTTATAATAAGATTTTTATTATTATAATTGTTAGGCATTTAAATATATTTGCTGTGCATCAGCATTAGGGTCATAATTTTTTTAATTATATTTATTTATCCATGAGTAGATATATTTTTTTAACTGTTTAAAATTGAATGCTTTATTTTTATTCCGAAAGGCGATGGTTACCCTAATGTCACCAGGTAGATCTGCCTAAATGCGACATCCGTGCGAAATTTACACAAAGCACGTTCTATGTCACGTGGGCGGGCGGGCATTGAAAGAAATCTTCTGGGCGCTTTATGAAATGCGCAGGCAGCGGACAATGGCGCCTAATGAGATCTTTATACGTGGATATATTTTATATTATCGCATTAGAAACCACATGATATTATTGTGTTACTATATAGGTCATTTATATATATATATTTATATTTCTTTTTAAATGATAATTAATTAGACGTGACGCAGAGAAGTTGGGTCTCAGAGCTATAGGACCTGAGGTAATATAGTAGCAATATGGACGTAATAATAGATTAGGCGAAGCGAGTTGACCAATGTTTTCCGGAGACGACCAATTTGCCTCGCTTGCACGTCATTGATTTCTGTCGCGCTATCTCACTCTTTTTTTTGACATTTGCGTCCTTATGGCTAATTAATGTCATGCTAAACATAGGTTTGTTGCTGACCGCTTCCCCCGAGTCTCAACAAACTGTTTCTCATCGTTTTACGTCAAATCTTAATGCCTTAAGGTTAAACTAGTACGGTTATAGTCGGTACGAATCGTCAGAATTTTACGTCATATTGCGACGATTTTGATACTATTTTACGCTTTTACGAGTGCCATTTTTATGAAAGTACCCAGACAGTGAAACGAGTGAAACCCGCTGCGCATTTCTGAGGTCCAATATAATAATAAACTAAATATGACAAAACACTAAAATTAGCAAAAAATACATGTTTGTCAATTAATCTCTACCTATCTTTTTTTGTAAGGTCTTTTTGCATTTTCCAAAAAATATTTCTCGCAATAAAATTTTGATAGTTGAAAAAAATATATGTTTTAATGGGTGTGGCTTTCATATTCAAGGAGGCAAATAAAAAAACATACTCATAATTCAAGGATTTCGTAAAAATATGAATGTACCTGTAACTATAAAAAGGTAGGGCGGCTTATAAATTATAATTAAATCTTTAAATCTTTTCACATGTGGGTTCTGATCTTTCGGCGACCGGTGGTGAAGGTTGTGTGAATGAAGAATACTCTCTTTAGTAAATTTGAGAATTTCCCAATGAAAAAAGAGACAGATGATGAATTCTACTGCGCAAGAGTAAGATAGTACTTTCTACCTGTCTCGCCCGTGTTATTTCCGCAAAAACAAGTTTTCATCCGGAATATCGAATATCAACCTGATGTGTCCCGATATGCAAATTTAGTAAATAGTAAAGTTATTAGCAGGTTTCTATGACATAATGCATATCGTTAGAAAGGGGATAAACAGAAGAACTTTTTTAAAGATAATGATCGCTTTAAGTTTTTTTTAATTACAATGTAGAGCTGAGTCTTAAATTTATTTTTAGCGCTGCCGACAACTTTGTGATTTAATAAAAATAAAACTAGAGAGTGCTCGCAAGTAATACTGAATTACATAGAACCATACAACAGTACACATAAAAATAAAAATTAAATCTGGGGGCTACACATTTAAATTTTTTTTTAAATTTAAATTTATATGCTGAATTCTGGAATTTTTCAAAAAAATAATAAAATGTTAAAATAAAAAAAAACCATTGGCTAAAAAAAAGTTATTGGGGCTGAAGACATAGCAAATGACCAATTCATTCCAATTTGCCAATTCATTTTGGCAAACGATGCACCAAACACCTGTATAATAGCTACAGGTGTCCGTAGCCATTCTTGTTTGAAATAAACGCCGTTTTTCTACAATAAAATAGGTCTGATAGTTAATTGTTTTTTATTTTTTATAAATATCGACTTTTTACAACAACGAATTTGGCTTGTTTTTTTTAACTTAAATTCAAATCAATGACGCAATAAGGCTAAATCAGCTTACGTACAATTCCAATGTTCGTACTCTGTTCTCTTCCATAATATATTATCGGCTCCAAATGTCGAATCCACCCCCACAAAAGCCGTAAATCTTCTGACGGTCGAACGAGCAAAACACACCAAAAAATAAAGCAACAGTTCGCCGCCCGTTTGACTTTCTGGTGGACGACAGGCGAACGAACCCAGAGCCTGTGCTGTAAACTTTACATTCTAACAGCATTCTAACGTCAAATTTTAACGTTCATCAAGTCTGAACGAGCGGTTAAATACGCTTTCCGGTTGCTTCATCTGCAGTCACGACAAAGTTATTGTTAATAGTGTTGTAAGAGCAAAGATTGCAACAAATCCCCAATAAAGTGCAAAATATCATTTACACATGTTTTTCCAATGACCCGAATGACATCGAAGTCGCTCGACGGCGGCAACCAGCTGAACTGTGAGTGTGAACTGTCACTTGTCAACATAAGTTAAAAATATAGGATTACAAATAAATGAGGTATTTATGTTATGAACCTAGTAAAAAATGAATTAATAAAAATATGTTGAACATTCTGGTTATCATTTGAAGCGTTTAATGGGGTAGATATATGATCATATATATTGCCCACTTCCTTCGATGTAAAGAAATCAGGCAGCTGGTCAATATTAGCCAAATGATAAATTATATGTAAAAGGTAACTGCAACATCGTAAAGCCGTAATTTCGGTGATCGATCTTCATACGAAACTGTTTTTTTTTCTATTGCATACGTATGTATTATTAATCCCTCGTTTGATAAAGATGATACTGCATACTGTTGAAGCTGACAATTTTGATTAACACTGACGTTTACTTTAAGCCGTTTAAGTGATCTTAAAAAAACGATTTATTGTAACTACTAGTATGTAGTGTGTAGTTGGAGTACTATTGTACTTAGCGGCTTATATAAGTTTTAAGTTTATTTTACCTACTGCAACACACTACAAAAAATATTCAGAAACGATATATTCTTTGCGTACATTTAAAAAGCAACATAATAAATTTATAGTAATTTAGCGGTGATTTGTAATAATAAAATTCTTCAAAATTAAGTTTTAAAAACAAAATTAAAATGAAAAATAAAATGAATAAACAGATATTTAAACAAAAGTACACACCTTTGATAAATTAAAAAAAAAAATAAAAACATAATATAAGTAGGTACCAACAAAAATTTCTTATCACACTTTTATTCTTATTACGTATTCAAAATATTTTGCTCAATTAAGTCACCAATTAACCTAAAGTTAGTTATAATCAGTAACTATTTAACTTCAGTTAGATTACTGCTAACTCTATAATTTGAAATACGTCAAAATATCACTCTCTACTGATATATTCATGTTCCCGCCCGCCCTATATAAGAAGAATATCAACGTGACAGCTGGGCGAACCAACTGCAACCAAATGAGCGTATCCGCTCCGATCGTCCTTCCGAGTTTAGCCGAATGAGCGTGTCACATTAAATTTTATTCACTGCCTAGGAAAAAATGTGTAAGGTGCGTGTAATTTCTTTAAAAATGTAACTTACTTTCATATGTTGACAGTGCTAAGGTAATATAACGCTCAGTAATATAATCTCATACGAGATGACAAGATCAATCGTCTTCTGATTTGGGCTGCTGGAAATAAGCCATAATTTAATTGTATATCCGTTTCATTCTCACGAGCCATACGCGATAAAGTGTGTTTTGATTACTTTCTGGAAGATAAGATTATTCGCAAATTCGCTGAGTTGAATTCGCTATCTGTATGAAATGTCATTTGCATATGCGGAGCGATATGAAGAGAGCAAGGGGAAGGCAGATCAGTGTCACATCTTTCAGGCTCAAAATTACATAGATATGCCATCTAGTAAAATTAAATATTCATCAACCTGCTATGATCCTTTTTTGGCCAAAATTTCTGATGTTTAAAGGAGTAAGAGAAATTCTTTACGAATGGTAAGTTCAAAACATTTTGAGCATCTGCACGAAGATGTGTTACCGATTGGTAGAGGGAAATTCAAATATTTGCAAATTTGCTATAATCTCTAATCTTATCCTTTTATAGACCTAATATTAATATAATGTTTACATGAAATATTATTGACTTAATTAAATATTCGCGTGATTTATTTCTAGAGCGTGTCCTCACAAACTAACCAATTCAAAAGAGTAACATCTTTCAACCGGATCAAGAATCAAGAATGCATGGTTTAGTTTTATGTTGTTGTATGAAGATCAATAAGGTTTTCGATAAAATCAGATCATGGTAATTTAGTTGGGAGTTTGACTATCGACCCAGAGGTCGCGGGTTGGAATCCACTCATTCTAGACACCATTTTTAACGATTTATCACTACCATCTCCCCTGACTGTGGGTATTAAGCATATTTGAGCAGACACCATAATACATGATCTAGGTTATAGCAATTATTAAATCATGGCGTTTATCATGGCTTTACAGATATTGGCATATTAACAAGATTACAAGAGTTATGTGTATAGTACTTTGAAAGTACCGCGAGAGTAGCTTACCCTGGATTATGAGACTAACATTTTAAGGCAAATCAATTCAGTATTCCTTAAGAAGCCGTACCTAAAATGTTTTATAAAATATTTATTAAAATGTATTTTACTCTCGGTATAATATATTTTGGTTGATTGCAATAAGGGTAATTATTTATTCTCTATCTGCCACGAACGCGTATCCTAGTTATTTTGGAGCAAACTTGATGGGGGTGAAATCTCCATGACAAATCTACCGTCAGTTATCAAAGCGATGGCTAGGAAGCCCCATCTGACGAGGTCTTCTTTCAACCGTACATCGTACATTCGAAACCTTTTCAGACGTGAGGTAATTGTACATTCGAGTCATTTGTACTTACTCCTTCTCTAACAAATACCTCCAGCCGACATGTAAAACTGTGTAATGCGAGTAAGTACTGGGCCAATAAAACAATTTCATCAATGACCAGAGAGAAAAATGAGAACAACACAGAATACCTAATACCAGTGACACTTTTATTGCTTCATCGGACCAAGTTACGACAAGAGCGATTTCATATTATAATGTAAGGTTTACAAATTTTTTACTCGGAAACCATGTTGAATTTTGATATGAGGTCAAAAAAATCATGTTTGAAATCGCAGGGCCAATAAGCTGTTTTTTTTTATCGGGAATTCGACCGGTCATTCTATTATTAAATGATTAGCGTTAGACTAATGAAATTGTTCAGTGGGTGGGAGAAAATTCAATACTGCTAAGTAGAAAAGCCAGTATTCGACCTAATTCCAAGTCCGGCTGCTGAGGAAATTAAATTAAAGGCAGCTGCTTGAAAATAGAACGCGGTTAGACCGCGATGGACCTAACTTATTATTTTTTTCAGGTTTAATCAATAAAAATACTTGTTTAAATTAGATTTTGCCCGGTTGTTTGAACGTTTCTAAATTTATATGAATATAATTTAAAATTTACATAAATAGCACATCCACATAAACCCAAATATATTATTATTAATTCAGTGTTGCAAAGGGGTTGAAATTATGGTGATTGATTTTAAAAAAATATTTTTGCATAAAAAAGACTTTATTTAAATTTATTACTTTTAAAATTAAACTTAGCGTTACTTTCATTTAAGTTTTCAAAGTGGAGGAGATGAATTTAATATGAAACTCAATATAAGTTATCACCTTAATTCGACGCGACGCAAAATTTACGCTATTTAGGACATAAATCATGACCAGACAGCTATTGCGCAATATTTTTCCTTTCTAAGAAAAGACAGTAAGATTCTTTCATCAGAATAAAAAGTGAAAGAACTGGTTAGCATGTTTTAATCAAGTGGCAATAAATAATTACATACCATATTATAAAAAGAGTTTTTAAAATATATGTAGAAAAAAAGCAGACTAATGAAAATGCTTAACTTCTAAAATAAATCTTTTCGTAAAGAAGTCTACAAATTAAAATAATAATATCTATGTTTTGCATACAATTTTTCAAAGAGTTTTGCATACCATTCAATACAATTTTCAGGTATTACTTTTATCGAAATTACTTTATTAATTCAAATATTTTACTTACTTTATCTTCGAAAATTAGGAATTGATAAAGGCATATACGCTTATTTTCAGCTTTTAGGATGCGTGTTGCTATTCTTGAAAAATCCTTCTGCTATAGTTGGCTCAATGAACGACTGCTGAATTTTTTCGAAGTAAAAAAAAAGATGTGAAATTTCAAAAATCCGATTCCACTATTTTCCTATTTCAATCGTAAGAGGGGGCCAATAATAGTCTAAATCCAATGAGCCTCTTTAACGGTTAGAAAAAAAATATTGATATCGCATTTTTGCAATTGCAGTTTACAACATATTTTTCTGGGGCAGGTCAACGAGCCGAGATAGCCCCACGAAAATAATGAGTTGCGTAAGTTACATTATTTTAATATTACACAAAGACCGATTGTCTTTGCTTTTGGGACGATCGCCTTTTTAGGCAAATTAACGAAACTTTTCTTGTTACGGCCTTTTTTGAACAGGCTATTTTGGCAAAATGTCCTTTTGCTAAATTGGATCGAGAAAAAGCGCCGCCAGCAAAAATACCTGAATTTTTCAGACCGAATGCCTGAATATTAAATTAAAACTTAAATTCTGATAATCATATTGTTTTTCAGTAATGATTAAACATGCCGATCCTTAATTTTTCAGATGTGATTCATTTTATATTTTTAGTTTGATTAAAATAAACGTTAGCCAATAATAATCACTTACAATTCACATAAGCATCACAATGTTAAATTCATTGTATCACGTACTTAGATTTCTCATAAAGGCAGGTAGATTTAGAAACATGCTATGAACGTTAGGTTTACAATCTATTTCTCGTTCACTCTTTACAGTATATAGAGTGTTAAATCTCATGATTTTTAGTAACAATTTCCTCAAACGTAATACTCATTTTAAAATTAAAATTCAAATCATTATCTATTTTATTTATATTACAGACTTGGTAATCTGTCGACTTACATAAGCAATTATTTTTTTATGTTTAATTTTTTCTTTCGAATTGCACTGTGGTCGATCTTAATTTAATAGACACACCACAGACACACCATAGATACAAAAAACTTGAATATAAAAAAAAGATTTAAAAAGCATTGTAGTTACAATATTTACCAGGTTCTGGTTTACAATAAATGGTATTTTAATGTTAATTCATAATTATAGCATTCTAGTGCTAACTTTTGTTTGTATCTATCCCACCTAAATATGCCGAGGCACTAAGTTGATTGTACTTAACACACACTTTTTAAATATTTAGGGGTATAAAATATTTCACAGAATACCTTAATATCGTTTTAAATAGAATATGAAAATACTCCTGTTGTTACAGAGTTATTTTATTTATAAATTAGAGCTGAGTGGATCCGCAGAGGTCGGTAACTGATTCAATAAAAACTCACCGAAGTGATTCGTCTTTTATCTGGGGAATTTTACGACCAAAGTTTGTAGCCTTGAGCATAGGAGGAAATAATAAAAGTCCTTGAGGTAAAGGATGGTAATTTTATTTCGCGGGCATGTAACGAATTCCTTATACAGTGGATCTACATAAGATAATCGTCATTAAATATTGATATCCTAAATTATTTTACAACCTATAACCCTTTCAAAAGCGATAAAATAAGTCAGTTTAAAGCACTCAAAAATTAGACGAACGTTGAGGTTACTTTAAATTTATTTACAAAAAAACGGCAAAGGCTGTAAAAAGCTAGCATTGCGTAAGTATTCTTATTATATTTTATTTATGGTAGTCGCTATGAACTAGGCCATATATAATTATTTACGGCCCTACTCAACTAAATTCAACTTTAACAAACTTTCACGGTCCTCCTCCATTACAAAAACAAATAATTTTTCGGAATTTTTCATATTGTACCTATGTTTCGGAAATGATGTCGCATCTCTCCCTCGAGCGAGTTCGCCATGCCCGTTCGATGCTAACTAATTTACAAGATATTGTATCCCTACTGTTTTGTCAAGTTTCCCGGTGTTAGATTTATCCTGTTCCGGATGTATTATCTTATATTTATAAACCGATCACTAAATGCCTAAATACAGGGTAAACTTAAATTCAACAGTATCCTAAGGTTGATTCTGAACAACTTTTGTTCAACAAGTTTTCATATGGTTAACAAAAAAATCCATTAAAAAATTTAACTTTAATTGTTATTAGGACTAAATGCACACACACATACACACTTAGCATCAGATTCAAACCTCAATGAAATTAATTATTTTGACCCTAGAATAAGTTTTCCGGTAGGTGTAAGCGCTCGGAAATTAGAATGCGGTCACTGTCATATATAATATAACCGGTTCAAACTAGTTCAAACTCGAGCGAAGATCTCTACAAGGGTACGAAGTTCGACTCACGACAGTCAGTGACTTAATATGGAGAAAACTTTGCGATTTGGTCTCCATTTGAAATGACTCAAGTTAGGATCTCGTTGACAGACACATGAAATAAAGTTTATGAGTTACCAAGGGTACATATTAGTGAATTTACACCATCCGAGTACAATTTTTCTACCAAGGTAATTATTGACATTTGACAACGTTACCATAAAAATGTTTAACAGGTAATTTAACAGACTTTAAAAAAAAACTACAATTCTCTGTTATTTTTAAACATTTGATTCTTGTCCAATTTCAAATTAATTAATTCAATACTTTAAATAATGATAAAAATGGGCAGTACTCATTTCTTTGATAATAAAAATACCTCTTATAATAACGCTTACCTTAGTACGGACAGTGCCCAGTTATAGGTAGAGCCTTCTGCTCTCTGGTCATTTTAAATAAACGATTCTTATTATTTTCACCAGGTTTTAGTTAGCTTGCAATATTTGTATGTCGGTTTAGGTCAAGCTGAATTTTGCAAATCGAAGCAATCTTGCAAGCTGAATTAGAACCACTTACTCTTATCCTGTGGAGTTGAAATTTGACTTTTTGGTTCAGTGCATGACAATGCATTTTTATGGTAAGCGTGACCTGATTGTACACCCACGAATGGCTCCAGACGAAGGAAAAACGGTCAACAGTGCAGACAAGAAATTTTGTATACGCATTCAAGCACCTATTAGGCAGTTATTTCAAAGGTACGTATATGAGTGAATTATTATCACTGCCTGTACCGATGATGCCTATATTGATCCACGAATAAGTGGTTTTATTTTTAAAAAAATCAAATAATGGATTAAAAAAAAAATCTTTAAATATGTTGAATTTAAAAACCCAACTTTACTGTGTATGTATTTATTTAAAACTAGTATATTTTATTTCGATTTATTTAAAGAAGTATAGTAAAGATATTTACAGTTTCATTAGTATACATAATACAAATATGTTAAATTTTTAAACACGTATTTATTTATTTATTTATGTATTTATTTATTCACCCCGCCCCTAACCCGCGCTCTTTAATTTGTTGACGTTTGCCTTCCAAATTTCCCTTTAGGGCCTACCTACTGGTAAAAAACATTCTACAGAAATGAACCACAAATATATTTTTTCTTTCCTTTCATCTCGTCTCGTAAATATTTAGTATAATGGATACAGCAATTAGGCTAATTAATCCCCTCGACGTTGATTATATGGAAGCACTTAAAGCATACCAGAAATGAAATCTAGTGGTCTCTACGGAGAAAAAACCAAATGTCTACTGTCAAGTAAAAAAGTTCAATTTTCACTGTGCAACTTCTTCGCTCATCTTGCTACAATAAAACGAACCAGGTTGCATGTCGAATTCCACCCAACCAACCAACCATTGGGAGGGATATTTATATAATATTTACAACTACATTTTCCATCGAGTAGGACTACTTTTGCTTTTTTATATCATTTAAAGTCTCACTTTTTGGAGAAATGAAGTAAAACCGATCTAGACTTCAGCGTTGGTCAGATATAGCCATCTTTAGATGCGAGATGCTGCTTTCACATTTTGACTGTGGTACCGGAAACTGCAAATACTATTTGCAGTGCAATTTTTGCGATGCGTTCGACAGCTGATAAAATGAACTAACGGATCAACAACCATCGATCGTCGGTGGGAAACTTTATTTCCCACTTACTCATATCAAACCATGCGCAGTTACACAGATAACACTCATGTTTCCAGGTAAAAGTTAACGTCGCGGCAACTAGGCTTATAAGTAATAAACAGAATGTCTTCCTTAGAACAGGCGAAAGCCTAGTTCAACTATGCGTGTATTTCTTTTGTCATATATTTTTGTTTGTATATATATTATTTAATTTCAATACCTTGATATTCCCCCTCTCTAAAATCTCCTCAGCCTACCCGCTGGTTGAGCACTGTGATGTCCGGGTGACAGCTGGAAGGATTAGTGCCAAATCGCCACCGAAGAAAGCATCTCGTGCCGAAATTCACTCGGCATTCACTCAGTAAGCCCTCTCTATTTTCCTACCGTCTGTATTAACAGTTTAAAAGTAAATAGTCAGAAAAACTATACAAAAAAAACTTTACGCTATACTCTCTAAAATTATACGCTATAGACTTATTACGCTATTTGAGCGTTATTTAAATAAACTAATTAATATATATTTCATAATATAATATGTTTATTTAAATATTTTAATATATAAACGCAAACACATCTACCTAAATATACATATGATTTGGTAAATGCATCTCATAGTAGTATCATATCTTAATAATACAAAGCTTCATTTCACTCTAAAAATATGTTTTAGTAAAAATTCATTTTTCGTATTAGCTCCTCGAGTGAAATAATTTATTTCAAATTTAATAAAGAAGGATTTTTTTAATTAAAACCTACTTTTGACTGAAAATTTCATTATTTACTACTCTTGTCGTTTCCTTGATCCTTCGCCCTAACCCTTTGCTTATGGACATTGTACAATCGTAGGCTTTAAATCGATATTTCTAATTAAGATGACACCCTTTGCTTAATTAATCAAAAATGATTTATAATGAATTTTGGGACAGTGTATAAAATAAAATACTCAAGTATCATAAAATATTGATAGTTAGGTGTCTTCAAAGTTAGTGTAGGTACTTAAATATTTATTTATATATAAACGGCGATTATAAAATCCTTTTCACTAAATCGGTTTCACAAAAACAACCAGTAGCATGTACTTATAAATGACCTCATTAATATAAAAACACGAAAAACATAAAAAACTATTCTATTTTATATAAAGTGTGTTTGTATGAAAGTGTGTGTATTGAGCTGAGTTTGTGATGAGAGTCTAAGAATATGTATTTATATATTTATTTTTATTTATTTATTGAAAATATAATATTACAACTTTTTAATAGTACAATACAACTATGAGTATTATTAAATAGATAGAGTAATTAAAGCGACTTTTATATTGTACTGTAGTTTCCTGCCTCCCTGACTAGACGAATCTGTACTAAGGGAGGCAGTTTAGGTTTGTTTGCTTAATGTGCCACTTTCGTCATCTGATCGATGATTTAATAATATTTAAAAGCTATATAAATATAATATAAAAATATACCACAAATCAATAATTACATATAGATTTTATGTTTCCATTATACAAAAATAAAACTAATTTTTATATAAAATTGAGTAAATCAGTTATTACACACAAACAAATAAATTAAATATAGGACTACGTTTATACTAAATAATGTAACCCCTTTTATATATATGTAAAAGTGGTTTATATGAGTTTAATTTAGGCGTTATTTAATGTAAGAGCCTGTTGTGTGTAAGAAAGGGTCTAAGGGTGAGTATATATTTTAAATGGTCTTTTTAATAAATAAATCCTTGTCTACATGAAATACGTCAGCATTAAAAAAAAGGATAATAAATATAGATAATTTTAGTAAAATGTAGATTTTATCAAATACAGACCGCTGTACAAATTTCAAATTCAGAGAAATTTCGCACCCTTTTACGTACTTGGCAGTAATCATAATCCTCACTATTTTTATATTTACCAAAGTGTGGTTTCACTCTCACATCATGGTTTGCTAATAATTTTGACAGTTGACTATGATTTTGTTCTATTTCTGACACATTCAGGTTTACCACTAAAAGCCAATCTCTCGATAGCAATGTTTTTAGCAGGTGTAAATGATATAACAACTGTTAAAATGTTAAAATTTTGCTTTTGTTATTATTTGCCGATGACTTTGAAATATTTGCATCAACAATATTGAAGTACAAAAAAATGCGTTGCGATGGGCTATAAGAACAATTTAGAACCATAGCGCTAAATGATTAGTTTTCATTGTGAACCCAACAATTGCATTTTAATCTGGGGTAAATTTTCTGCGAGTCCTTTTTGATTCTAAGCTCAATTTCCACGCACAAGTTATAAATGCTTGTGTTGTGTTTCTGCAAACGGTTCATTTAAGGAGACCTTTAGGTAGACTAAGTAAGGTAGACTTTTGTAAAATTACTTTAAAAAAATAATATTATAAATAATTATACACGTATAATGCATCTAATGTATTAGAATCAACTCGGGAAAACCAAACTTAATCAAAGACGACTTATTTAAGTAAAATACACTTGCATCCTACTTTATTCAAAAATCACCTTTGCCGAAGATTACTAGGTACATATAGTCTCATCATTTAAAAGCTTCACTGCTTGGTGAGCTTTTCTCAAAATTCGCTTGACTCTTGTAAGTATTCAATACGTGTGCGAGTGCTCTTCGTTCGCAGGCTTAATACGAGCAGATATGACTTAATTAAGTCACTTGTCAGACTAAGTTTTGCCTCAGCGACTGAGGCCTGGGGCATTCGCGAGATAAATAACTTAACGTGTGAGCCGTTTCATAATAACAAAAGGGAGATTTTATTACGTTCTCTACAAGGCAACGAGGTCGTGACCGACTGAGGTTGTATCTTAAGCTCCACGGAAGTGCTTTCCCAGGATCTGATAGTTACCATTCAGTAACGGATATGACGTTTTGGGGATATTCCACCGTTCCCTGCATCTAACTCTCAATCGAAACCCCTCTGCCTCTCTTGTTTAAGTTTTGGCCAAAAATAGTAAAAACATGATGCCAAAAAAATGTTATTATGTTTTCTAGCAAGTTAGATTTTTAATTACTTCAAATATAGATATGTTAAACAGGACATTTAACAGTATTTTTATTAAATTAATAAATAAAATGACCTAGTTGTCTGTGCGTCCGTAACTGCATATTTTATTAAAGCTTGTACTGTGCTAATAATATATCATGGCATTGTATTGTTTTCTTTTTAAATCATTTTTAGAGTTGAAGGCTTTCATAAAATATAGTGCTGTATTTAAACCAGCTTCAATTACGCATAAGCAATGCAACTATTTGTTCGTTTGGTATATTTTTTTTAAATATTCTGGCTATATAATTTATTTGAAAATAATAAAAATCCTTAAAAATAATAAAAAGAATTCGAATTTTTAAATGTCAATATACTGTCACACCCTCATATAAGATTACGGCGTTTGCCTAATATGCATCTAAATACGGTGTTTGAGAAATACATTTTATAATTTTACTATATTGACATTAAACTGTTGATATGTAAATTCAGTTAGGACACAACCAACCCCTTACTTTTTTTACCAAAATCTACATTTAGAGGCAAAAATTCAAATGTCGAGATGAAGCAAATAGAAAATGATTGTATTATCAGACGAAAAATGATTTATGAATTGAATCAACATCAGCGGTTCCTATGTCATTATATTTCGACACTTTTCCGTCGCTAACCGTTACAATTAAATCTTATGTATGATTCGTATAAGCTTAGCAAGACGAAAATTGTACCCACTGTGTATATACTGTTACTTATATGAGTAATATATTAGAATATATCTGTAGTCCTCGTGCAATTACACATTGTAATTTACAAGAACGATTATTATCCTGAAATGTTTCCTTAGGCTCATCCTTTATCATTTGTGTAAGGAAATTTATGAACACAAAATATATTATTTTAGATACGGTACTATACTATTCAATTCTATTAACCGACTTTATTACAGGGTGGTGTTTCAGTAATAGTTTCGTAAAGTTACTTCGAGAGCAAGGTAATATGTGAATCAAAATATAGAGGTTACCATTCAAAATGTTTTAATATTATCGTTGTGGGCTCACTTTTTTTTTCTTCGGGTTTTTTTATCTAATTTTTACCTAATGCCGATTTTGCTTATTTTTTTTTCATAAAAATAAGTAATTTTTTCTCAGGTTTTACAATAAAGTAAAGATATTTAATCAAAATAACTAGGTATGTTTAAAAGACTAATAATACATAGATTTATCCTTTATTATTTGTAAAAAAAACATGTAAAATTACGTCGTGTTTCTACAATATATATAATTATATATATATATAAATATATACCCTAACCTGCTCATGAATGGTATGTGGTGCGAGGAAGGTTCGGCGTGAACGAGAAATAGAAAACCTTGTTAGGGTCCCTCGCAAGAGATCCTCTTAATATTTATCAGAGCGCACGTGTCGCTACTACAACAATAAAATACAACGAGAATATTATTCTTTACCCACATCGTCCTTTTCGCCTGAGTCGTTTGAAATGTTTAAATAAGAATTATTGGTTAATTTAATAACTCATCTTAAACTCTCACGGTCGTCACGCGCGCATTATAGACACATAGTTTTGCAGTTTTTTTTACATACAGTATGTATAATAAGACTATTTATTCCTGACGTTTCGGATATGATCCCACATCTCGTCCTCAGGACAGTTTCGTACCGTTCGTCCGCTACAAAATTACTAATACCGTGTTCGGTATCTTGGTCTTAGTTCAACACATGACTTAAAAATACGCGGTAATATGTACTTACTGTGTCAGATACAATAGTACGGGATTGATTCTTTGCGTGAGTAAGGGCGTCAATTTGACATACCTGATGTGTTCGTGTAAATTTCCCTTTTGCTCGCGGGCGCTTGGCCCCGCTAGCGACCGAACCGAAAACAAGCGATTTCTTATTATCGCGTAAAGTTTACAAATTTTTTACTTTGAAACCCCGATGAATTTTGATATGAGGTCAAAACAAATCATGTTTTGAAGTCGCAGGGCCAATTTACAGGAAATGCTCTTGGAACGTTTTAAACTCTAAAATATTTTTTTAGATATTTTTTATATAAAATATTTTTTTTGTAGCGGTTATACAATGTTTAATTTATTCTGCTTATATTCATAAAATGAAAATTATAAAGTAAAATAAAAAATCATAAAATAAATCAATTCTTGGTTTTGCTAAAGGTTATCATTTTTTTCAATTGTATGTCAATAAATCTCTGTGCCAATTAAACGAATTTTAATCGTATTCCTATAAGAAGCCACAGTTGAATTAGTGACAAAATTGAAAATTAAAACCTTGCTATGAGGGCTCGTCCGGCGCGGCACCTCGTTAATTCGACAATTCTCATTCAAATCGTTGTCTCCGGAAAATTCATGAATATTCTAAGGTACGTTCGGGCTTACGACCGGAAAATTCGGCTTTTTCCTGCCGAATTGAAAAGTTTTGTTCTATTGACGAGAAACTGGGTTTTGATTTGTGGAAACATCTTTTGCAAAAAAGTGTTTTTTTGTCATGATCACTCTTTGTGTTAATAAAAATCCAATAAAGTCAACAGATACAAACAAAATGTAAGGAATCTATTCTTAATAGTATATAATATAGTATTCTAATAATAGTAATATAGTATAGTATTCTTATAGTAGTTTTAACTGTTTTTCTCTTCTTATGTAAAGTTGTATGTAAATCTGTAGTTTTTTTTAAAGTTAATAAGTAATAATAACGTGAAAGGGCTACGATGTAAATATTTGTAAAAAGTTTTCAATGTTTAAATTCGTAGGAAGTAATAATTTCATGTTTGGAGACAATTTAATGTTTTGGCAACCAACGTATATTTATTCAAAATATTGAGGAAATAATAAAAAATAAAATAAAAAATTCTTTTACTTTTACCGTTGTTTGATTATTTATTCAATATTCTTGGATTTCTATATTTTTTGTTAATTTTGCCGTTAACGAGGTTCCGTTCCAGATACAATTTCCTGCTCATACAATTTTTCATTCGTTTTTAGTTATCTTTTGTTATTTTTTCTAAATTTAGGTAATAAAAACTGATATATCTATTTTCAATATAAATGTGTTAACTAGTGAAAGTAAAAACCACTAATTGAAGCAGTTTAAAAAAACAAGAAAACATTTTTTTTTGATAAAAAATTGTATTAAATTTTATTAAGGGCCCACAAATCTATAAAACGTTTTATAAGTGCGTTTTAACGTTTTATAAGTGCGTGAATGTAAAGACAGTATTTTTACCTATTTAATTTGCCTGTGACAACCAATTTTATTATTTTTTTGCGCTTTAAATATGTTTTAACTTTTTACACTTAATGCTTAAGGAATCTATCACCTTTACTTTGATATGAATTATTACTGTATTATTAAATCTTCGTAAATGTAATTAATTCTGTTTTTAATCAAAATTTAAAAGACAAAAATGCTCTCTGTGAGTGGTCCTTAAGATTTACATTTTTTTTTCATTATGTTTAGCGTATTTCTTAAGAGTCTTTAAAGCTGCTCTTATTTTTTTTCAGCAACATGATATTATTTTTTTCAATAATTATAAAGCTGGCGAAAAATGTCAAAATTTAAAAGAAAATAATGTTTTCTGTGAGTGATCTTTAAGATCTATATTTTTTTTTTACATTATATTTAGCCTATTTCTTAAGCGTGGCTTTATTAAACTGCTTTTATTTTTTTCACTAACATTACAATATTTTTTTCAGCAATTATGATACTGGCGAAAAATGCGATAGTTTTCACATTAACTATGACTCAACATCATTAACCCTGATCATTATTCTAAAGATGAATTTGCTTTTGTGAAACCTACCATACTACCCTTAAGTGACTAGGTTAGATTAGTATGACGTGGTTAGTATGAAGTCACTCACTCACTCACTGAAGTGAACGCGTTCGCTCACTACGAGGAAAAAATATATTCAAATTTGCGTATATTCTATCTCCGTTCCATCGGTTCACAATGCTTTCGATCAAATAATAAATTGATCAAATATGAAAATATAAATAATAATCTTTTCATGTATTATTGTTAAATAAATAATAAAAATGCGGGTGTGTCGGTGTTTGCGGATAGATCATTTTATTGTTATTGGTATAGAGAATAAAAGAAAGTAGGAAATAAACAGTAGTATGGTCATCTACCCCGACTCTAGCACAAGCACACTTTTAACTTTACATCCTCAGATGGAGTTTCATAAGTATCACTGGATTGCTGGCGAGACGGTTTATCTAACCACGCACAATTTGTGTATTTCAACCAGGCTTTTTTTAATTTTTAAGTTCATCTCTTCCAACTTTACCATGATTACTCGATAATGTATATTATTATATATTAGTGAATTTGAATACATTCTTGTGTATAAAAAATTAAGGATCAATATATCCGACAAATGCCGTAGATTGCGAACAAAACAAGCGCAGTAGCCTTTTTTTTATAGCGTAGTATATGTTAATATATGATATAAATAATAGTTTTTGAGTTTCAATACGAAGCATAAACCCTAATTTTGTGTTCATGGAATTTTCCATTTCGCTCTTAAGTGCTAATTAATAGACGTACGTATTTACGTAATAATAATCTATCCATTTCGCAGCTGCTACAGCTTTCGTGTTGCGTTTCCGATATTCCCCATACAATGATTCCAATTTGGCTGAAAGCCTCCGAACGCGACCCTTTGACGCACCTGACAGGCAAAGTTACCGTAAAACCCTCTCGGAAACCGAAACACATTCCGCGTACCTAGGCGGCTAACATTGCCGGCCGCCCGTCGGGAAACGCCCGCCCAGCGCCGCTCGGATTACACGAACCGAAGTGTCTTGCATTTACGTCGGGACTTTCTGTTTGTTTTACGTTCTTTGTAGTTTTACGCGGCTCAATTTCGACATTTTGTTTCAGGCTTCGTCCTTCCTGTGTGCAAAGGCAGTACTGTAACTCTCAGCCCTATTGTTTTAAAAGTACCAATTTAAAAAAAAACGAAAAACTTCCCTTTATAAACTGTTCTAAAAGTAGAGGACATTCTCTCAAGTCAAACGGCCCAAGGAAAAGTTTTTGTCTATCTATATAAAAAAAATTATTTATAATAATAACTGAGTTATACATCTCTTTAACTAAACTGTTTTATTTAACTCGTTTCCTTTTGAGGTGTTTATTCCAAATTAGGAGCGTTTAGAGAAAATAAAATGATATAATAGTTACTTAATCTATCATTATCGTTAAAAAAAACTGTAGACAGAAAGCTATACAGGTTGTTTAAAAATTTAGGACTATACACATAACAAAAAAAAAATACATTCATGTAACATTTACATCTTGACTATTTTGCGAAAATTGGTGTTTTTTGTATAATATTAAAATAATATTTTTTTAACAGTTTCTGTATATATTATTCTCTTTTAAAGATAAAATTAATTTTGAGTCACATACACAAATTGAAACAAAATCGATATAAAAGCAAAATACATATATTCCAAATTATATTACAGGATAGTTAATGTAGGAATGAACCCATGTCGTACAACATGTCAAATTAACATTTACAATATATGTTCTGGTGGGTATTTATGTAAATGTGCCCAATTCCTACACGAAAACAGAATAGTTACCGCAATAGTCCCAGGCATAATTGTGCCGAACAAACAGGGCAAAGTAAATTTGCCTAAATTACGAAGTTTCGCAGGAATTACTTCTACGTTGCGAGGATCCGCTGCTTTGATAAGAAACAATTGTCTGGGCGGACATTATTTCGAAACATAAAAAAAAGTTTTTTCCCTCTAGCCTGTACCTACATCAGAACAGGGCTGCCAAAAAAAAAAACCAGCGCTCGTCTGTGAATGTAATTGGAGGATTGAATATTTAAATAAAATGAAATACAAATCATATGGCATTAAAAAAAATATATTATTATGATTACAAAAATTATTAAATATTAGTTACTAAGTAATTAAACACCAACCTCCTCATGTCTGTCCATTATTTGTCATGTATATGCACTGACATTTCCTCATTTGACAATAATGGGATTTCTTTAATCATATCGATAACTTTTTAAGGTATATTTAAAACTTCCTGTATGGCCCACGGTTAAGAAATAACTACAAAACCCTTTCTATTAGATAAAAAAAACCATTAGTACAAAAAACAAAAAAAAAGAAATTTCAAGACGGAAAATGGTGTTCATTAGAGAATGGAATAGTCCTAGCTGTAACATCTTTAAAAATTTTCTAAGAACCCACCTCGGCCAAAGAGCAAATTTCATCAAAACAAAAAATAACTTCACTACCAATTACTAATCCCATTTACCAATTAGCTAAATCACCAGAGGAAACCCTCCAACTCATTTATTACAATTAAACATTTCAAAGGCCGACCAAATAAAAAAAACACATTATTTATGATTTTTTTTCCTTTAATTATTACAATAAAATGTTACTGAAAAGATATTTAAAAATGTATATTGTTTTAGCTGGATAACTAAAAACATGCTAGTAGCGAAAGTATTTTCAGGCCTAAATATTGACAGCTACTATAAAATACTTTGAGATTCATTATATTACTATTTAACTTGGTTAACAGAGATAAAAGTAAAAAGTATATTTCATAATAATTTTGAATCCAAAGCGTCAAATAAACTATAAAAAAATATATAGTTGTGTCATAGAAATTAAAAAGATGAGATTGAAACAGAAAATTAAAATAAATATTAAGATTAAAATGATGATTTAAATATTGGAAGTTCAATATAAATACATAAATATATATCATAGCCTCTTGGCAGCCCTTAAATACGTTTTCCTGGGGTTGAAGTGAAAAGTTACCTACAGGCAGCGCTGGCAATGAACGTCAGATCGTGAGCGCGGATTTCACTTTTCGGACGTGACGTCAGAACGCTACGGATAACTGTCGACGTAACGGTTGATGGGGGTGAATGGGGGCGAATGGGCGAAAAAAATGCAATCATCCATCTTTGATTGAATTCAGAACCTTCGACGTTAGAATATGAGCGACGGCTACATCTTAAACTTTATCGTCAAAAAAACGCCTAAAATTCAAATATTTACAGGGGCGCTATTAAATTATTTATTAAAATATTACAGGGGCGCTCTTTAAATGCAATTTTTTTAAAGAAATAATTCTAGTATATGGCACTGTTTAAATTACACACAAGTCATTTACAGAGCCCAAACCACATGTGTAAATTGGCAATAGGAAGACGGTACGACATTTTGTTTTATATAATGAAATATATTTTTTATTCAGTTGCACAAAACAATACTGTTTCAGTACAGAATATCTCGTCTCATTAGATCATTGCTTGTTCTAAAGATGGAAAATTTGTGAAATAATTTAAAATGCTCTTTATCAGCCTAGAAATCCATTGCAAAATACATAATATTTAATTAAAAATAAATATGCATTATATCTAAAGTATGATCTAATTATACATACATACAGAATTATAATATATAAACATGATAACAAAACATAAATGTATACATAAAACTTTTCACACCGAACTGATGAATATTAATTTGTAATTTTTATATTTACCCATTATTATTTGATTTAGGTACTTGCTGATTTTTAAGAGTTATTAGGTAAAAAGTACTGAACTTACCCTCTTTAGAAACTAACTAACTAGCTTCCGTCCCGTTTTGGCGTGGCACGAGGATATTTTTTAATACTAAAAATAATTTCAGTAAACAAAGTCGTTTTTTTCTCGTTTATTCGAATACGAATAACCTCCTCCTCGTATTAATAAATACGAGGAGGTTTTATTTTGACGGTATCTTTAATCATGAAAATCACGCTCGGCTATGACTCTAGCTGAATCTGTTTATTTGAACCGCTTGCCGTTTAACAGTCAGTTTAATATCTCCCCGGTTGAGCTGGCAATAAAATCCGGCAAAGGCCTGAAATTTAATTAGACCAAATTCACGCAGGGCGGAAAGGCGAATGCCGCCCGCCCCAGAGTTTGACTTATTCGTAGGTCAGCGGAAGAGGATCGGTATGTTTATTTACTATGTAAGTAATGACTGTAAACTTAAAATATACTAACCATTCAACAGTAGTCAGCGATACCGTTGACAGCTCTATGGATAAAATAACTGCACAAAAATGAATAAAAAGTATAATTAAGCTGTTTTGCGTGTAATATAATATCTAGAACAGTGCAAGATTGAAATGCCCTGCATCGATATATCACCTACACTAGCTCTTAAGTATTGAAATAATAATAATAAAACATGGTTTCGGAAGAGTTTTTTTTTTCTGTGAGTTTAATCATATCATAATAATGTCTAATAGATCTTATAAAGAGCATATAGAGTAATTCATCATTATCGACATATCCTGCATTTTAATAGTATCCTACAACAATTTCGTAATACTGGTCTTTTCCTTGACTTTATAGTTGATTTCAAAAATCAAGATCAACATCCGTATTTATATTGCCAGCTTAGTACTAGATCTATTGACATTAATGACTAGCAGCGGGAGGAAAAAAGCTTTAGCTATAGCCCATCAGCGATTGGCACTAACGCTACCAAAGATTTAACGAGCGAGTCACGAGTGGGTTTGAGACTAGAGCTGCTGCCCAGGATGAAGAGAGCTCTGAAGTTAGGCGAGGTTCGTGGAAACTTTTCACAGAGCAAATCGAACCAAGGCGAAGCCTGGTGATCGAAACTAGGCAGACGTAATACGCAAGTAAGACTTTCGGTTCGTCGCGTTCGCGATTAAGCCAAGTCAAAAGTGCAGGCGAAATCGTTTTGGAATTATGGCGAACGAAAAGCCAGCTCGCTTGGAAACGTGCCAAACGCATACATATGCACACGGTGTGGTAGTAGTAGTGTGTGTGTGTGTAGCTCCACTGCGCATCTTCTATGCATACAAATGCTACTCGAATACATACAACAATCAAAAATTTTAATAAATCTATTTAGTATAATATCAAAAAACATTATTGATTTAGTTACATTGGCAAACTGTTGGGATCCTTAGAGGGCCTCTTCCTAAAAGAGCTCTTCTCTGTCTTGCGCGTGGTCATAGAAAGAGAAACATTATGTGACCTCAATATATTTTAAAATGCCACCTTTATAAATCAACTGTAGTTCCAATGCCTCTGTTAGTTTTCATTTCTCAATTATTGTATTCAGACAATAAAATATGTTTACTTTTAAATAAGACCATTCCCCATAAAAAATAACGAATTGGTCCTGCGATTTCTAGTGTTATTTGTTAACGAACTATATAAAAATTCATCATGGTTACCGAGAAAAAAAATGTGAACGTTACGTGAAAATAGTAAAATAATCTTTGTTGTGAGCGCTCCGCCGTAACTGTGTCAATGCCATTATCGATCTTTCGAAAACTATTCTAGTAAAAAGTCGGTCCTAAATAAGAAACTTTAAGATAAAAGACGACGATATATTACAAAAACAAAAAAAAAGAGATTTAATAATATAAAATATATTAATTTATACAACTGGCGAAATTTGTACATAAATAAATTTAAAAGATGTTATAACTTTCGCATAATCTTTACCAAATTTAATATACAACATTTTTACAATAAGTTTTGTATAGTGTCCTTTATACCTATGTTTTTTTTTTTTGTTATATAACGATAGTATTTTTGGTTCTATTAATTTAAAAAAGGAAATTTTTAAAATGATTATTTTTAATCTAAGTTTCTTAATGTATATTACCTTATTATCGATTAATTTTCCTCAAACCTTTTTAATAACATTTGATCGCCACTCCTCTTTTATCAGTCCAAAGCTTGTTTTAATTTTAGGAATGTCAATATCTTGATTAATTATTGCTCGGGTGTTCATTTGTGTAGTGTTGCGTCTCAACATTTTTCCTTGTACGACGGATGAGGTTTTTAAAAAAAACTATTTTGGGTCAAGCACCTTCAGCTATATATTTATAAAAGATATTTATATGATGGGCGATATGGTTGTTTGCTTTGCAAGCTCTGTGCTTCAATGATGTTTTAAAACGGTCGCAGATGCAGAATTATGAAGACAGTAATATAAATGATTGGGCACTAAATGAAAAGCCAAATCTTAAACGGATTGTCGAAACTGCAACGAGATGATACGCCCAGCATGTTATTATAAGACATTTAATTCGGTAATATTTAGTGAGCTTATGTTAAAATGAGTATAACCAATATGGGTCATAATAGTGGTTTTGTGCCTTATGCTTCCCAAATATCAAATATAGAGTTTTAAAAAGGTTCGAAGTGATATTGGTAAGATGATGTATGGATAGATGATGGGTGTTTTTATAGAGGTAGACTAAGGAACAAGGCGGGAGGGAATAGAGTGATTAGAGATGTAAAAGAAAGAGACCGTATTTTTTTTTTTGCGTACGAGAAAATATTATGAATTTAATTGAAATTATCGAACACAAAACAATTAAATACTCACAGAAAAAATAATTTAATACAAAATATTTATTAACGTTGTCTTATTATTATGTTTTTACCTATGAAACCTCTATACCTAATAAATATTTCTATTATTTTTAATAGATATTTTAAGATTTATATTTATATTTTAAATTTTAATGGATATTTAATAACATTTTCTATCTAAGTTTATGTAGGAAAATACTATTTAAAACTAGACAATAATAAATATAATGATATGAATTACGACTTTAATTTATTTATCGTACCTACAAAATATTACAATATAATCACAGTAAAACTGGTGCATGATTTACGTAGGTATGTATGTGAATATAGGGTACTAACACAGGGCCTAACTGTGAAATAACAAAGCTAGACCCTGGGGGGGGGGGGGGGGGGGGCTCTACCGACGCTTTCAGCCCAAACAGCTCCGCTCCGTGTCATCACACTTTTGACACAATATAATAAAATAATATTTATATACATAATATTTTTAAAATTAACAGTAAGTCTTCTTAGAATAAAAACACGAATCCAAACAAGCGACGACAACCTCTTCAGGGTTCGTACAAAAAATATTTGACGATTTGTGATTTATCTCATGTGTTTATTAAACGTTTATGCTTTTTGAGGTGGGCATAACGACATTCACTGATACTCAACTTCACTCACTTGATTTTCTCAGGCAATCCCATTAAAGAATGTGCTCAACCAAAAACATAAAAAAATCCGGATATTGATATATTTAATGTTAATTTGGTGGCGTTCAAAAAAATTTATCAAAAACCAAACATTAACATGAAATTCCTTTTTCCTCTCCCTCTCTCTCATGTCTCTTGCATTTCTTACGACAGATATTTTATACTCACTCGGTGGAAATATTTAATTAGTTATATTTTATAGTTGGTACCATTGTTTTTATTATTTTATAATTGTGTACCGCCTGCATATGTTTTTTTTGTTAGGTAACTATTTTATTTCCTAAATAAAGATAAATAATTTTACAATTATGTTTAAGTTACGTGATGTAATAACGGGATAACTTCAATAACTTAGTTCAGTCAAACAAATAAAAAAAAGGTTTGTTTTCTAATAGTCATTATGTGCATAAATGCATAGAAATATTAAATGAAAATCAAGAAGTTATCTGGAAAAATTTAATATCAAGTTTTACGGTTCGAATATCACTGCTGGGCAAAACCGCAAAGAAACCCAACGGGCTTTACATATTTAACTTAAAATAAAAAGTACAACATTCAAGCCCCTCTAACAAATATTTATCTAAATTTTAAACATAAATACAAGTGAAATTACAAATACTTTTATTCAGAAAAAATCTAAAACGCTTCATAGTGGTTTCGGTACCTAATGGGTGTAAACTAAAAGTGCATGGTCAACGAATAAGCTTAAAGCAAATTTATAAATTACTGACACTTGAAAATTTCTATTTTTAGGACTTGTTTAATATACTATATAATAAATAAAATAAAATTAAATATGTAAATTTTAATAATTTTAAACGTCACTTTATAATGTGGAATATTTCACAACATTCATATGGTAAGTATTTAACGACTCAGTATTAAAGTCAACAACTTTGTATAGATATGAAATGGTATTTTTCGTTTTCAGAGTCTCTGGAAAATTTTCACACATTTTTTTGAACCAAATAAATATTAATGTATAAATATTTCTATTCTGAATAGCTAATATTTTCCATATATGTTATATGAGCGAAAAATGCTTTTAAATGCGAAATAGATAAACCCAATGGCGATCCCTCTATTCGCCGAGGGTCATATCCTGGTTTAGTATGGGAAATCTTACCTTCATTCCGATTCATTGGTTATTAATTCCCTTCTTGTGTGCACAGGATAAGGTTCGAGCGAAACGAGAGATGAGCCATTTAATAAACAATACAGGTTGTCCCGAAAGAGAATACCTGCGCTTTGGATTAATTGTAAATACACATTCATACATCATATTTATATTGTATATATACAAGTATATCTATATTTATATGTTATCATATAATATCCATATTTTTAATGTATGTATTATATAATATATAATTATTATTGTTTCTATTTCTTATAATCTGTTTTATCTTCCATTATCTTCACTAAGCATTAACTATGCATGTGGTGTTTACTTTTTATTTTAATATTGATAAAGTTTTTTTTTTATTTTAATGTCTAAGAATAATTGTGAACATGTTATGTAAATCAGTATTTTGTTAGAGTACCATTTAAAATTAAATAAATATTATTTTTATCGTTTTCTTGAAAAAAAGATTTATCCTAAAAAAAAAATGCTTTTTCTTTTTTTATTTTTCGAGCACATATGGTTTTGAATTTCATCTAAGAAAATACTCGTTTTTTAACTAAACTAACAACGTTCAAAGGTGAGATGTTTTTATTTTAATTGTAATTTTGCAAAATTAAATTTATTTAATGTGTTAACGGTATTCTTATAGAATTTAAAAAGATATATTTTATTTCAAACCTGTAGTAGTTAAGAATCTGTGCGAAAACCCCCGGATGCCTGTCGAAGAAGTACTCGTTGAGGACTGGGTCATAGTTGGCGAGGGCTTCCGTGAGCCTGGACAGCCTGGTGGCTGGAATCTTCTTGAGCGTGGCCTTGTAAGTCTCATATCTGTAAAATAAAAGTAGAACTTAGTGCCTACAAATCTCAATTATAGAATTATTTTGGGCCCGACTCAAATTTGCTTGTGCTAGAGTCAGGGGAAATGGCGGTGATGAAGCATAAAAACCCTCGCGCCGCAGGGTAATAAACAAACACCATACGCGGTGAGTAAAGACTGCAGACTGAAAATTCCCAAAATTATGAAAATTAAACCGTGAGAAAGAAATTTATAACTCGTCTCAAGACGGTCTTTGATTGACGTCACGACGTGTGAAATACCCAACAAAAATCTTCCTATAAGGAATTTACATACTAATTAAATCTAGTTAGTTAGAAAACATCCAGTTAAACTGGGCATTAAGACTATTTTAACTGGCAACTTCGCAGGTGTGCAAAACGCTACGTTACCAACTCATGGCGGCGGCATATTAGCTAGCTTTACGGGGCATACAACATCACGCAAGTCGGTAAATGAATGTCTCAACAGGCATGCAGCTTTAAGGTTGGTATGCGATGGGAAAGTTTTTATGGAACAAGTGTTTTAAACTGCAGATCTATCTTGCTTTCGAACACAAAAAAAAAACTATTTTAAAACAGATTATATACTTGCTCAGTCCACGATGTTTCCCCCCCCCCCTCCTACCCCGTTTGAGTCAAACTTTTCTGAACAGCCTGTATAATAAAAATAAATAAAGTTTAAAGCAAATAGAAGCCTAAATTTTTCTAGTAATCATGTTACTACTTTCGTCTATATTTTTTATAACATGATAAAAGTAAAGTAGTATTATTATAGTATTATTATAGAGTAGTATTATATGTCGAACACTCTAGGTATGACGTATCTACTATATATTGCATTATATCAATTTTTGTGAACCAATTGAAAATTGTCATTCCTATGCATTAAGTTGTTCTTGGGAATAAACTTTTACTTTACTGTACTTCTGGCCTAATTGTTAACCCGTGTTTCTGTAGTATATTTTTTCACGCGGTTGTGAAAAATCAACACGTTAAATAATTTTTCATTATGTTTAATGATATGTATGTCATAATATAAAACCGTGATGTCATACTTCGCCAGCTGATCGTCCACTCGCAACGCGTAGTTCAGTAGATGCACTCGGTCAAGGTTACATATATCGATCGCGTTTTGCTATGCCAATTTTACACCAGCGATGTGCAAAACGCTGTAATAATTAAATAATAACAATAAATTTGAGAATGAAATATTTCCGCATTTTTTATATAATTTCTTACACGTAATAGGGAACATAAACGTTCCCTTAAGTCTTCCTTTATTATAAATATTTTGTTTTAACTAATAAGCTAAATAAAAAGAATAAACTTCTTACACAATACTAAAAAAAAATGGGATAGAATAGGAGACGCAATTGTAGCTCTATGCTTCCGACCAAAAAATAATATTTTGTAAATAATTAAATTAAATAGACGCTGATAGTCGTAGCCACCATTTCGACCCCTGGGACGCTTTAGTTTGATAACCATACATTATTTCTAATCCCTATAGCGGCGATGCCCTTAATAAAACTGGCATAAAATAGTACGATTCTACCTAAGGAATCGTCCATGAGATCCCGCCATATCGGGCACTAAACACGGGCGTAAATCTCGTTGTTAACTGGGCTGGTGTCCATACCCCGAATGGCTCCCGGCTAAGAGGGGGGAAGGCGCTAGGAAATTTTACCACTCGGCTACTCTTTATAACCCTTCGAGGTTTGATACGTTTCGGCCTGCGATGTATTAGGTGCCTACGCCATCCGGACGGGTATATACCACCCACACTGTCGATAGCACAGAACACAGAAGTACCTAGAGAAGCTACTATCCCCCTCTTTTATACATTATGTTCGAAGCAGCTCTAAAATGCAAGGGGAAGGAATTGCTTCCTTTACTACACCCAAATTTGAGAGCATATATAGGCTGTTTGCATGTGTGTGGGTATACGGACGCATCGAATACGGACAGGTGGGGGTGCCCACGTTCATGGGAGGAAATTACCTAAAATTATAAGAATATTTTGTAAAAATGGCTATTTATATACTTATAAACAATATCCTTCTTTGTTTAACATTTTCTATCGCTTTCACAGCTTTAAACTGAAAAAAAACAACGTTTTTCACACTTAAAATACGAGCTGCCAATTGCACACACTCGTACCAAATGCACTCTCTCTGTCTGTGAAATGGTCTCTGTTCAAATGCATCGTTTGACGTAAGGATCATAACCGTGACACGGAATCAGACCTCTCCAGGTACTTCCCTTCTCTGTGGTCGATAGGGCGGGCCTCTTTCGTCGTGAATGTTTTACGACCGCGTCGGTTCAGTGAACGCGCTGTTGAGATTAGCAGTTCTATGCCTGCCCCGCCTATAAAACGGCACTGCAAAAAAAAAAACTACATTATAACGATATCGGACGCTCCCTCGCATTACTCGGCCGGCCCTGGTAGAGAATACGGGGCTAGAAAGAGAAAACGACAACAGAACATTCTTCTAAAATTTGCCTCGCTCCGTCAAGTAATTACATGACGTCGTTCAGCGTACTTCGCGCAGTAGATTTTATTTTAGGATTATTAGTCTTGTTAAATTATTGATATCGTATTGTAAGGACCCTAAGCTGTAAATTTTAATCGTATGGGGCCAAACTTAATTAAGTAAAGATAATGAAGTTAAGTGAAGCAACCCCCCCTCCTCTTCTCCCCCCCTCTTCTCCTCATCCCATCATCTTGCATTTCTTAGGCTAAGCACTAATTGTATACTCACTCGGTGGAAATATTTAATTGGTTTTATTTTATAATTAGAAGTTGGTACCATTGTTTTCATTGTTTTTATTTTTTTATATGATTGTATATGTACTGCCTGTATATGATTTTACAAATATAACTGTTTTATTTCCCTAATAAAGATAAAGAAATAAATAAATAAAAGAGCAGGGACTTCAAAATGGCTTATCGAATTCGAAAACAGGAAGGCCACAACGCAAGTTGTCTACGTGTAACAACTATTTTTTTCGTTTTAATTTTCTTGGCATTTCTGTCTTTTTTTCATTAAATATAACGAGTATCTTTCTCGAATAAGCGCCTTCCGGACTTTAGTGCTGCGATGTAGATCCCAAACATCGATTCTCATTATTCTTATATTTTCAATCCCGCGGGATCACCAGGAACGCCACTCAAATCTTGTAACATCCCTTCAAAGTTGGTGTTTAGATTAATCGGATCGATAGAAAAGTTTTCATACCTTGCGGTCGCGGAGCAGGTCATTAGGCTGCCATCACACTATTTTCATTTAGGTATAGAATTGATTACCACTTTGTAGTAATATTCTACAGAATTTCCATTTACATTTCAGATATATAACAGATAAATATTATAATTATGTACATAAGGTGTCCAATTTACTACAAAATTATACATATGCAATATGATCCTTTATCGAAACAACCAAAAATGAGCATGTTTCTAACCGCCCTGATTTTTTAAATTACCTTATATACACTTTTGCCCAGTTTTTCCTCTTCTGTTGCTCAAGTAAGACCAACTTTATAGTATATGTATTATATTTAATTAACTTATGTCAGTTTTTATAGTCTAGTATAGTAATGACATCTACGCAACGGCCATGAAGCCGTGTTTTGACAGTCCATCATTCTTATCTTTCCGGAACAATGCAGGATATATGTATTATCAGGATAAATGTGTAAACTCAGATATTGAGTTTTATTATTGCATTTGCATTACGTTTAAATGTATTAGACATTTGTAAGTAAATACCTCTGGCTGTTTACATAAATTGCACCTAGCATTGTTGTATGTGAGTCGTCGTTTTGTTCTTCAAAACATTATCGAACAAATATCAAATGTAATCATTCTGACAAGTACTGATATTTTGCACGTTTGCGCAAAATAAGCTTAAGTATTTATTTTCTCGGCTCAAGGAGTCTGATGTTCGATTAAGGATACTTTGGTGCAGTTCAAGAATATTTAATTTCATTTAAAGATGTTATTGTGCGGTGGTACTTCTTAACATAAGTACTAGATGATTTGTAGTGGAATGTTTTTAGAATTGTGAGTTGTGTGCTTTAGGAAAACGAGCCTCCCCTTTCATTTGGTTTAACGAGATAATGGTTGGCTGTTGAAGAAACTTCGTGCGGCGACGAGCATGAATTTGGGTCGACGAATTCGCATTACCTACCTACCCACCTAACATTACAGATCTACGCGGCAAATCAGACATGACTAATTGGTTTATTCAATTAGCAGATCGCTTATCATTAATAAGGTGGTTTCACTGCTATGTATCATCTTAGAATCCAGCTTCATTATCAGGAAACCTTAATATCATTTCATTATATTTTATAGTGTCATATCTAGTTCTATAAGAGGCGGTTTTATTGGCCGCGCCTATAGAGCAGCACAGGTATGCGAGTAGAAAGGGTAAGTAAGAGATCTTGACTCTAATAGAACTTATTTGACCAAAATTTCGCTGCGGCTTTCGCTAAAACCTGACAGTCGTCGTTATGAGCACTTCGTGTAGTGAAAATTATTAATTTTTGAACCTATTTAAGAATTTTTTAAAAGTTTAGGAAAATAAGTTGCAAAGGTAAAAGTCGAAAAACACTTCTAAATGTTTAAATGTTTAAACATTTAGAGGTGTGGGTAATTAGGAGATTAATGTTGTTTAAAGAAACTAATGACTGAATATAAGAATGGAGAAAATAAAACTACAGAAGCATAGTTTTTATTTTACATAGATGCAAATTAGACTACTACACACGTTCATTCTGTTTTTCATAATTACATAACAGCGGTACAGAGTGTTTATGCGTTAGATGAGACAGAATGATTTAAAAGCACGCGCAAGACAGAGAAGAGCGCCATGGTAAGATAAGCAACGCGAATGCGATTTGGAATGACCAATGTGTAGAATTAGCTTAAATTTTCAATTTTTGAGGCCTATTTTTATTTATTGGTCATATATAATATGTTAGTATTGGTATAATATATAAAACTGGTATTACCTAAATATTAAAAATACCAGTTTGCTACTGGTTGGTAGTTTAATTCTATTTTTTAAATATAAAGACGTTAGATAGAAGATGCCTTTAGTTATCTTAAGGTATTGAAAATTATTATTTTTCATAGTGTCTTCTTTATTTTATATATGATGTAAACGTTTTTATATAAATAAATATAAATATCAGATTTTTATTCAGATTTTTTGTCCAGATTTTGTCTTTAGGAACAATTTAAAGAAAACATTTTTTGTTCCTGTTATTAACCCAAACGCGTTGCACTGATTACTCCTTGCCCATTCCTGTAATAACTATTTTTAAGTTTTGTCCGTCCGCAATACTTGAAACCTCAAAAATGACGTTCCGCCTTTGAAAGGGTTTCTTTAAATGTTTACTTTTTTACGACACTACTTTTAGGGAAATAAATCTCAGCATGTAGCAACATTGCAATATATACCTATGTATTTTTTTACTGTCGCACACTCTCGTTACCTCTTTTAGCTTACAATTTAAATGTAGGTATAAAAAACATTTATAAATTAATATGAATATATTGCTTTAATATTGTGGATGACAAAATATTTCGGGCTTTTAGGTAGATTTCTTTGGGAGAGTTACCTATTGCAATGGGTAACGTGTCATGACTTTCGAATAATTTCGACATATCTTCGCGTTTCAAATCTCCTAAAATCGTAAATCACCCTCAGTTTTAAAGTTTATATATCTATCTATTTATCTATATCACTTTCTTGTGGACACGATAAATGCCGTTATTTTACACCAATCACTTTCAAATTGATACATAAAATTTAAGGGCACAAAATCTCGGTCAAGTATGTTAATCGGCCAGCAATCAAACCAATAAATCAGACCAGGGGCGAAAATAGGATGGTTTTACGAAAAAATGAAATTTTGCTGTAACTTTATTAGTATATAAGATATACTATATAAGATATAAGATATACGAATTCATTTAAGTTTTATATTTTTCCGTATATAAGGGCCTAATAGTTATCTTAGAATATTTTTTTTGATAACCATTGGTCCGGTGTAAAATTTGTCTTTTTTTATTTATTTTCTCAAACATAATAGGCGAACTGGGCTTGGGTGTGTAAGGTTGTGATTGTGTGATTTAGCTAGGCCATTCGTTTATGCTAGAATTAGAATTATGTTATTAATTTATGTTCGGTTGAATTATGTAAGACTCTTTTACTACCCTCGATGACGATTTCATCATTATTTTCCTTAAGTATCCTAAGAATACTTACGTTTACATATTTCAATGCTATGGCAATTAGGATCGCATTCAGGCATAATATGCTAATTATGTAACGCGGTATAATTATTGATCCGGCATATCACGACGTGGGCAAAATTTACATTTTGTAATTTGGTGTTTTTTCGACCGAAAGCGGTTGAAGAGGCAATTACGTAGCTTGTAGTCATTAAACTTTGAAGTGACACAAAGTAAGGTAGACACAAAGCGGCTTTGGCCCGCAACATAAATATGTAACAAACTTAGACTGAGGGTAGTACAGTCGTGTTTATAAATTGGAAATTGGCTCAAGAAAGACATTTATCGTGCCATCCTGCTCTATTGTTCACGTCACGGCAGATTCCGACACTGGTGCGAAGAGAGCGCCGTACTACTCGGTCTGTCGCCGGTCCCAACGCGGATAACCACAAAGTAATTTATTTTGAACTATCGAAACATATTTTAAAAAAGTAATCAGAAATGGACCTGTGTTACCTTTATCTCTACATGAGTTTTTTTTTTCAATAATTTACGACCAAAAATGGCTCAAAAAACCCTATAAATACATTTTTTTACTCAGCACACAGAATAAATTTACAAAAAATAGCCAATACTGTTGACAGAGCCGATTGGCGTTTTAAATATTATATTTTTAAAATACTTTAAATTTAAATACTACTATAATACATATCTCTAAATTTGTAATATAAAGTTAATAATTATCATTTATTACTGTTTATGCATTACGCTTAAAATATTCATGTATTTTACGTTGCGTTTTTTTATTTTTAAATGATTTTATAAATTTCCAACTTTACTTCGTAGTAAATTTTTTGTTATAGTTTGTTTTTAATTATTTATGTTTTAAATTAGGTTACGTACATGAAGACTCCCTCCTCCTATCCTTTCACCTAACTTACTATTAAAAACTAACTGGTTACATACTTCTTGCGACAAATGATCTAATTAAGCCGGTCTTCATTTAGCTGTTGAATAAGAAGCCATTAAGAGCTTAAAATGTACTAGTCTAGAGATGTGGAACCCTCATTTAGGAACGGTAAGAAGATATTTGCTACAGTTTGTATTCTACAACTGAACGTACGAGTCAACTAATTGGATGAGTCATTTTACAGTAAACTACGCTTCAAACATAATTGAAATGTCTTATCGATTATATTTCAAGCGAAAGTTTGAATACGATCGCATCTAATAAACATCAAAATATTTGTACCCGTAGGAAATTGGAAAATCCATTAATTTCAATTTCTCAATTACTTTTAACCCTATAGTGATACATTATAAGCAGTAATAATGTTCACTGCGGCTTTTAGGTTTAATTTCGCTTTTGATATTATTTTTAAATATATATATCCTATAAGTAAATAGATCATTCTCTATAATATATATATATATATATATATTTCTAATATATAAATAATATAATATATTTGTCGCTAAAGGCATTTTTACATAATAAAGGTAGGTATGCGTGTCTTTATTTATACATTAAACTATCCAGTGATATTTGAATATTTTTATTAGATTGTTTTTGATTAAAAAATAAAATATTCCCTAAATTAGAACCATTTTTATTTCCACAGAGTACGTAATAAACATGGATACTTCTGAAAAGAAATTCGCCTATTATTTATACTTGATAATCGGAAAAATAATAACATAAAATTAGTCACGTTAAATTTTATTTATATAACGGATCAATATATAATATTAATCCGTTATTTATCGATTTATTACAATTCTTACTAACCCACGGACGGATAAGTTCAATTATAAACCATTTTTTATGGTTCATTCGAGTAACAATTATTTCGTTAAGTGCATACAATTTGAATTATGTCAATTCCATAATATATGCACTGTTCTTAAAAAAAACATGGAAAGTAAATAAATATCTATCTATTTTTACAATAATCACAGATATAATTATCTTTTTCACACCAGCCGCGGCGTAGTGATATAAAGATTGATGCTAATATGGAATAAATTGACGCTCTCCGTGATGTTTTTAGCTTTACAATGAACACAATTTTTGTTGACTGCACATCAGACAAAGCCGTCAGGCGACTGTGACATGGCATCTTTTTACCGTTATATCTTCTGAAGTAGTTACCACACTTTTGGATAGATGACATTCCAAAAGTGTAGTAACTACTTCAGAAGATATAACGGTAAAAAGATGCCATGTCAGAGTCGCCTGACGGCTTTGTCTGATGTGCAGTCAACAAAAATTGTGTTCATTGTAAAGCTAAAAACATCACGGAGAGCGTCAATTTATTCCATATTAGCATCAATCTTTATATCACTACGCCGCGGCTGGTGTGAAAAAGATAATTATATCTGTGATTATTAACTAAGCTATTCCAAATTATCGACGGTATTCCAAATACACTTCGATTACTTTACCTGTTTTAATATAGGGCATACAATAGATTAAATGAAAAAAAAGTGAATTATTGTTTTACTGCCCAAAATTACAAAATAGCTCAAAAGGGCAGTATCCACTCAGAGCCTTTATACGAAAGCGCTTCTTATTATTTATAACGTAGTTATTAAAATGCCATAAAATTAGTTCTTTCTTTCCCGTGATTTTATTTTTTTTGGGTAATGGTTAACAAGCATTTGAAAAATATTTTTTTTGTACTTCAATTGTAGCAACTTGCAAGACACGTGTAAGTAAATAATTATGTAGAAAAAAAATCTAAGGTATCCTACTTTGCTACATTCTTAATAGATAGGAGTAATAGTATTCTGTCATAGTAATTCTGTATAGTAATAGTAATAGTTATGCTTCGATTCTTCATAGTTGTCGAATTTGCTACGATTAAGAGGCGATTAATGGTTGGACAACGGATCATGAACATCGGTTCAGACGCAGTGCTTTTTTTGAATAAATAAATATCTTGCCGCTATATAAGCTAAATTATTTTATAAACATTTTTCCAACTAAGTAATATCGAAACCACCGCTGCTATCAAAGGGTTAATCCTCTTGGCCTTTGATAATAATTCCATCATTCAAAACCGAGCATCAGATTCTATATTGTGTTCACGCTCAAATATTGATTAAGGACTCGCCATCGGAGGAGAGACGTTCTATACTGTTTTAATCTTCTTAGAGTAACCCTAAACTCTTCGAAATGTTGAGCGTGTACATAATTTACTCAAGCTAACCTTTTCGCATTCTTTTAAGACAGTTAGTAATGAAAACTATTTAATGAGTTAGAAGATGACATCAAAACCTTTAAAAACAAGAAAAATATAAAAAGAAACATAAAAAATATAAATATATGTCTAAATTATAATTTATAAAGATATCTTTTCTTTAGTATGTATATTCAATATAGGTTTACCCTATTGGTTAGTGCAACTGAAATATAGTATACATATACATTTGTATACGCATTAATAAAATAGAGGTAGGATTACTTTGGATTGTTGTCAGTGCGCACACTGTTTTAATTAATTCAATTAATGTATCGCAAAAAGTGACACCATAGTGTAGCCATAAGGCAATGTAACATTCTGTTGATACGTTTAATTTGATTAATTTGTATGTATTTTAAATTAGTGTTAATTATATAGAAGCTTTCATCCATTTTCTACTGTGGAATACTATTTAGCTTAAGATACCTACGGAAAAGGCACCAGCCTTCGTGGGGTTGTGCATATGGTGCATTACTCAAATAAAAAAAATAATAATAATAATAATGCATGACAGCCCAGGGAACCAACGAATAAACCATTACTGAAATAACTTTAAAATTTTCACCAAAGATAATTTCATTATGGTCAAATTATTCAATTAGCCACAACACGTCCCAGCTGACAAACATCCACCCTTACAGATTTACACATATTTAATGAAAATAATGTTTTATTTTGTTAAAGAAATTAAATAATATTATAAGTAGACCTTTTTAACTTCAGTATGGCTAGTTCTGTAAGACTGCACATAAATGTTTCTTTTATTAAATTTACAAGCTATATGAAAAAAATAAATAAATATTTAAATTTTGTCATTATCTTTAGGTAAACACGTAACTTTTTTTAGAAACAGGAACCCTTATGGTGAGACTTAGTTGTTGGTTGTAGTTGTATCACGGGGCTGTATCTTACTAATTGTTCTATTTTCGGTTTAAGTTCGAGATATTTTATATCGTCCATTTTATTAGAATATTTTTGTGAGTATTATCATTTATTTATTGTTTTTAAAATTGCATTTAAAACAGTTTTTAAATTTATGTAACTAACATATACCAGGTTTATTTATTTACTATATACCATGTTGCCGCATAATATATAAAAATATAATACTGATTTATTTACATATTTATGGTAAAATTTACCATAATTTTCATTTAAAATTCTTTAATATTTTCCATTAAATTAGCTAACTGTGTAAACTCAGTTTACAAACCGAGGGTTCCATAAAGAATACTTTTACAATTAAATATTTTTTCCAAATATTTGTCCTTATAATCTCATTAAAATAAATGCATTTCATAACTAATAAGAGAGTTGGTTGGTGGGTTAGTGGGTTAGGTTTTTTGCATTCAATTGGGTGGATAAAACAAAACTAACTAGAAGCTGTATTTAAAATAAAAAGAAAATTAAAAGAGAATTAGGGATTATATATCTGTATCATTTAATATAAAAAGTTTACTTTATATTTTTTTCCGACGGTTTTTATTCATCAGATTAAATTACGCAATGACGTGACAGTCATAGAGATACGTTTATTGTTTGGGAAATTATATAAATCCCAATAATTTAAGGAAATTAGGCTTCTTGATATCTACCTTATTCCTCCCACGTTCAGAATAATCCTATTTTCACCGTCCATCTCCTATGCCGGTTGGCATATTTTCTATCTTCTCTGTCACATCTGAAAATAATGAAAACAATTTTTAAATATTGTGATAGAAACCCCTCTTTGTTGTCATTATATCAATTCCACTAAAACTCACATGTAAATGCTACGGTATCTCGCGATAAATTACATTTTACATTTAATTAATTTAACTCAAGATTGTACTTTTTACATAATTAAAATCTAAGAATTACTAGTATTTATTGACACTTTTATTAATATTAATTAAATAGTTTACTCAAGTATAGATTATTTGCATTAACAACGACGCCCTGTAACAATATCATTATAGTAACCATAGCATAGAAAAACGTTATATTAATTTAAAAGCCGCAAATCAGCGGAAAGCAACCCGTAAATAAAAGCATCGTACAAGTAGCTTAAGTAGTGCATATTTTTTTTAAAGTATAAACGTATTTTTTTACTCTTATACAATTTTCTTAAATTATCTCTCTAGCACGCATTTTGGTCCTGACACATTTTTTCATTCACCGCGCACAAATCAAATATAAATCAGGCCAAATAAATTATTCCACTGTGCATAAAACGAAAAAGTTTTAATCAGATTATTCAAATGTATCTTTTTTTGACTTGTCTACGTACAGTAATATAAAAGAGGTAATAACTCCACATTCCACATTAAAAAAATATTTTAGCAAAACGTTTGGATGTTTAAAATTTGCACCCGCAGCAACAAATTTGCTAATCGTACATAAGCGTAAGCAAATCCTAAAGTTGTACGTACAAATTGATTATTATTAAATAATTTACGGTTACATTTACCACATTTCTTGTTATGGCAACAAGAGATTTAGTTAAAAAATATTTTAGCAAAAACTTTTCGCTATGATTACAAAATAATATGGCGTTGTGGGTGAAAAAAAGCTGAAGAAATAAAACGACGGTAGCTGAAAACCATTTTATTTTGTTGTTTTTACTTGTTGCCATTTTAATTTAATTCAAATCAAAATGCCGGTGTAACTTAACAGCTCATCAGACATTTACAGTTTAAGATTATTGTAGCGATAGCTAGATATTATGTTAAAGGTAACCAAAAATTACGGTAGGTACTTATATTGAGAATTATGGAACTCGCAACCAATTAAGTTTAATAATAATCGATGTGTAACTACAACAAAAATTATTGCTGTCCTGTCAATAGTGACAGGTTGGTGAGTGGTTGATATAGATCGACCATACTTTATATTTACCAATTCCATATTTTTGATGCCATTAACGTACTTTTTTTTCGAGTGGCCGCAGAAGAGAAATGTGATCCTACCCCCGCGATCGGTGTTTCGTGAATAGACATAGAAAGACGGAGAGAAACCGCATTTACAGAATTACAGGTAGATATTACGGCATTAATTGCATCAACGTATAATCAAGCGGATCAAGCATTAGTACGCTAATTCAATCATCGGTTGCTTCATTACATTTAATATTATAACACTGGCATTCAACCGTGGGTTTAACCGCAGGTTAGCGCACGCAGGCAATTTTGTGTAATTGGATTATTCACAATTTAACCTATCAAATTATTTAACATTTAACATAATAATATTTAACAACAAATAACATTGTTTTTTAAATTAATAGAATTTAGTGCTTTGATTTGTTATTAACCTTATGCATTTGCCGCTTTTTGTAACAGTTTGTTAATATTGTCAAAAAAAACATCTCAATTTGCTGTTTAAAACGAACCATAAGACATATTTTAATTTTGAAATAAATTTATTTAATCTCTAACTGCTAAAGGTAAATTCAACATTTTATGAAAACTTTGTGTGCATGTTTCAAAATTTTATTGGAATATACGATAATTTTTGCACCTTTTTGTGCAAGTTTCTGAAATATATGCAATACGATTTTTTGCTTACTATAGTAATATTAAAGTCATTTTATAAATAATAATTATTATATATTGCCCCAGTACATACATAGTCTGTTAAGTTATGGTACATTAGTGGGGGGTGGTTCCACTCGTAAATCTCTCGAACCTCTAGTAAAGCCATAAACAGCAATTATTAGTGTTCCAAGACCAATTCCGATAAAACGATACAGTTTATTGACCCTGCGATTTCCAAAATGATTTGTTTTGACCTCATATCAAAATTCATCATAGAGCAAACAGGGAATTTACACGAGCGCTTTGACAAAATCAATATACCTATTTGGGCATGAATTATTTTCGCATTATTTATACAATCTCTTACACGTAATAATGATTATATACCTCTGCTTTAAGCTTTGGGAATGGTCTTGGAACCTCTATATATTCATGACAGCGTACTCAGCGCGTATTAAAATTAAATGCTAATAAAGAAATGTCTAGTTTAGGACGGGCATTGCGTAGTTACGTAGAACTAATTGTCCCCTATGTTATGTTATGGTATGTGTTCCCTATGTTACTATATCAATAAATAAGTACATTTAATATTTAATAATAGTAATTTTATATTTACGTTTATTTTTCTCAGATATCAGAAAGTTTGTAAATCATAATGTAAATGTTCAGATGTCCTTTCATAGTGTTGAATGGTCGTACTTTCAAAAAGTTAAAGTGACTGAACCATCTGCAACGTACTCCGTAGGACGTTTCGAGATTTCGAGAGAAATACGAAAATACATTGACGTAAATGTAGCGAGTGAGGACACTTTGCGCCTGGAAAAGCAGCGATTCAGTTTTCGTACTGAAACCGTTCCTGAAATCACAAACTTTCGAGTTTGCCTGGGCGCATTATGTTGATGCAATTTTCCTTAATTAGAACTGCTTTTACGGCTCCACTGCCAAACGTCAATACATAAAAGAGAAATTATCGTTTAATTCGAGTAATGGTAGAAACATTTCATATGAGTTTGGCTGTTTGTTGATAGGCATTAAAATCGTTTTTAAATCATTTTAACAAACATCTGTAAATATTCATTCAATGTGTCACAATATTTTTTATAAGCTAAGGTCTTCGATTTTTTTCTATAAATATTTTAATTTTAAAAAAATTGTTTGTGAATTATACGGAAAAGCTTTAGGTAATTCATCTATTCAAACTTTAGGAGAATAGTTACAGAAATGACTTTGTTAAACAATATTCATACAACATTCGCCTTAACAGACGAATCATCTATAAATTGCATTAGGGACTCCATTTTTTCTTCGCACAAAAATAATACGTAATTAACGCACCTACTCACACATATACATACATACAAACACAAACACATCATTGTATTTTTATTTATTAAGTATTTAGTATTTATATATAGGCTTGTAACTTTATGTTTTTCCATTTTATCCTTTTTATTTGATTTGGGTTTTAAATTATCACCATATTATTAGATTTAAATATGTCCCCCTTAATCGGCCTTGTAATCTTTATTGGTAAAACGCTGCAAATTTATGGATAAATATAAAAATAAAATAATTTAGTAATAGATGTAAGGAAGATCATTAATTATTTGTTTCGTTTTCACAAGGCTGTGGACTAGACTTTTATTACGGAAGCTTGCTCAAGCATCGTTTAAGATAAAAATATAATTTGTGAAGGAAGTTTTACATTACATTACATTGCATTACATTACATTCCATACATGATATACGAGTACATTTGTATATCATACGTACTAGTCACACATATAGGTCTTCCGGCCTGTGCCTATTTCATGCCAGGTTCTAACAATGTGACCCTAGGGTAACACATCTGATTAGTGACCTATTTAAATCTAGGTACAGATTTATGCTCTAGATATGTACGCCGGCTGGTTGTATTCACCTATGTATATTTAGGTTGAAGTTTTATTATCCGTACATCCGTATAGCTGAATTTCAGCATGTTGCAAAAATTATAATATTTTAAAAATCTTTAGGTCGAATAGGTAGTTAAGTATTCAATAATGAAGCAAAGTACAGAATAAAATTAAAAAAACTCGCACAGAAGCAGTTGCAATGAACCAACACTTCGAGCAAATCATCTAAATGCTTGATTCTGTTTTACGATCTCGTAAACTATTCAGCAACTTCAGCGACCAGCTGTAAAATGTACGATTAGAATACTGAAAGACTCTTTTGGTCATAAATTTTATTTATTAAAACTATGGCCCCAGAAGATGTCACAACAATAAATGATGAAATAAATGTATTATCATAGAGAGATATTATAATAATAATTACAAATTGAAATTACATGTATTTCATTTAAAATTTGTAAATATTACAAACAAATTATTTCATTTATTTATTTATAATATTTATTATAGAGTAAAATATATTGTATAATAATATAAAATACTACTATTTTTTTCGTTATCTTACACTTACATCACTTACTTGAATCTTATAGTTATTAAGAATTTCTGTCCCTTTTCTGCCTACATCAAGAATACACATTGGAGTTTCTTTTTAGGTATAACTAATGTTTAATAACATTTGCTTAGACACAATAAACAAAATACTTTGCTAAGTTCGATTTCTTTTGAGCCAAACATAATCTGCTGTCTAAATAACACGACTTGATTGTTTTTATTTTTATATTTGTTGTGTATACTCGTATTACATAGGCTGCTCAAAATCTAATCAGCTCTCTTCACTATCACATGATCCCTATAAACTAATCCCTGGCTCTAGTATAAGCAAACTTCGTGTAGTTGAGCAGGGCCCAAAATGATTGTATTAAATACATAAAGCTCACGCCTGTATTCCTAGGCAGAGGTGGAGACTTGGTATTGGGTGATTTTGTGGATTTTTTATCAATAATTTTGCAGGTTTTTAATAAAACTACGATCTCAAAAAATTTCAGGAGGCTGAAAGTAACGTATTAAAGTATTTTCGTTCTCGTAATCAAAACAACGGTGGTAATAAAAAACGTAAAATTCTTTGTTGGTCCGAAAATGGTTTATTTCTTCTGTCCTTTTTTAGCTCGAGTAAACATAGAGTAAAGTGTTCCTCTCTCCTTTGTTGCATTGTTGCGAGTCAACCGAATATATTTTTACTCGAGCTGTATTTATTATGCCTTAACTTGATCCTCACCGTGGCGTGACTAAAGAATGTTGAAGATCTATAAAAAGCTATGAAGTTTTACCATCGCAATTACTAGTTTCTCACCATTACACAAACCATATCACATAGTTTTACCGAATCAAAAAATATTGTGAAACTTTTTAATATATGGACAGTGTACTGTTGTTGTGTAAGGGAACGAAATGTGCGTCATTATTCGATTAAAGCGTCATTAATCGATTTGCACCCAATGTAAGGCAATCGGAATCGCGTATAATTTTATTGCCCTCTCAGACGAGCCGCGACTAGTGACGTCATATCCTGCCTATCGGCGCCTGAAGGGGCTGTTTTAGGAACGCGTTTAGAAATATTTCTTGCTAGTAAATGTATTTATGTCGTTAGTCTACGAGATGCTTACGCGTTATAATAAACAGCTTTTTACAAACTATTATTTCAGAGGAAGTTTATTGTGTAAAAAAACATTTACGGGTCTGGTTTTTTGTTTTATAAATTAAAGTAGTAGTTTTTCTGGCTACTTTATTTATACTAAATTGCAGAAATAGGCCATTTAATAAATGTGTATATGATTACTCTTGGTGTTAAGTTTTTGATTATACTTTAGTTAGACGCATGTACACGTCTTATTGTTCCCGATACCACTAAATAATTTTAATAAGTTTTTGCGTCTAAATCATAAAATTCATTTCAAGCAAATTTCCATTTCACTTGAATCTATCGATTGTAATCTTACCAACATATTTTAATATAACGTATTATATACATATAATTTTAAGTAAAACAAAGCGAAATTTATATTTGTGAGCGCTTTACGCTTGCTGACATATTATGCTGTCAGCATTGTTCATAGCTTGCTGTCAGCAAGCTATGAACATAGCTTACAATTATACTAACTTATTGTATTATTTAAGTGTATGAGAACCTAAATTTTTCAACTGTTGATGTAAAATGTCCAAAGTTTTAACACTTATATGCCATAGAACGCAAAGTTCGAAGGCTCAAAATAAAAACATTCTTAAACTTATTAAAATCCTACTTCCAGCATAAGAATGGTTTGAACTTTTTATCCCCGTCAGTTGCATACACCGCCCATGGGCGGCCTCTAGCAGCGATATATTATTTTTGAATATTGGCAATTCCGGGGTTTATGGTTTCCTATTGCTGTCCGTTTCTTTATGAAACATGACATACAATTCGCTCAAATTTTATTGCGAAGCGACCCGACTCGAGTACCGCAGGCAGGAGCAATCTTGATATTTAGATACATTGATACATTGATATTTAGCCGATGAACACTATCGTTTCTTTTTTTATATAGGCTCTTGCTTTAGGCTCTATTTTTTTAATTTGAGCCGTTTTAATCTATTATCACTCTTACAATTGTCATTATTATTATCTTGCTATTCTAACATCAACATATTGAAGATGATGATAAAATGATCTATTATATTATCAGTCTATCTAAACGCATTTATTAAACGACTCACACACGCTGGTCGCCATTATTAAAGCGCTTTCCGGCAAAATAAATAAATATTCAGCTATGTCAATCGCTCGCAGAGATCAATCGCTTCATTTTCATAAAGCATAAAATTATTAGTCTAAAATGAAATATCACAGAAACAGATCGTACTGTATATATTTTCAGTTGCTACAAATAGGATTTCAAACTTTTGAGGTAAATAAATATTATAATATAATAATATATAAAAAAAATTAAGCGTTAATATTACACTTCCTTCCACAACAGTTATTTATTTATTAAATATTTTGATTTATTTTTTCAGTCTTCATTTATTTATATATATATATATAAAACAAAGTCGGGTAGTTACACCGTTAATAATTCGAGAACGGCTTGACCGATTTTTATGAACTTTGATTTGATAGTTTGTTTCCACCCTGAATAGAGGAATAACTATTAAAACATCGGAAAAAAACACGAAAACAAAATTATTACAAAATTCATTTTCTCATACATTTTGTATGGAACGGCTTTGAATTCTGTGGAATTCAAAGATGTTCACTTTGTGAGGTTATCGCATTTGTCATTGTGGGTAATTTAATTCAGTTAATGAATTAACATTTTATTTTAACGTACCGATGCTTACTTATCGCTCCCCTCTCTAGCTCAACAACGCTGAAGAGTGCGCGTACAACGTTTCGTTACAAGTTCAGTCGCATATACAACCGCGCTCGAAGAAGTTTCACTTCAATTAAATATACGAAGCACTTTAATGCTATTATTCGCGGTGCCGATAAACGCGCTATTGTATAAAATTGAGTCGACAGATTTGTAAACAAATATAAGGCGAAGTATGATCTATGTAGATTTATCTTTCAGTGTCCCGGAATAGGCCGTGAATTGCAAATCTTAAAATATCTCACGATAGTAAATGCGCTCAGATCGAGGTCGGCTCGTTGAGGAAGTTATGCTTACATTTATTTGGCAGACTGCTTTAAAATAAAATTTATATCATAAAAATATATCGTTACTATCCATCTCCTGAAACACATATTTAAGGATGGTAGTAATGTCGTTGAACACGAAATTCCATATCTGAACATATGTAGGTACAAAGAAAGTAGCAAAAATAAAAGAAAAAAAATAAGGAAATATTACTATAAAAATAGTTAATGATTATACATTAATTTACGAGATTTGTGTGCTAAATGCGCCCTAGTGTAAAATGGTTGGAATTAAAAATTTATGCAATCGAATTGCATAAGTGTTTTACACATTGCATAACAATGTCATCAAATTTTGTTTGCCCAAATATACGCAGGCTGATTTAGAAAGTCATATTAGTTGATTATCTGGGCCAATAAATAGAGTAAATGCAATATGGCATGTGTAATTCCTTACTCCTAATATTACACTCACTCCTCCTACACACGAAAAAATACAGCTTCAAAAGTGAACATTGTTCACCAAAAACCAAAAAACACCACATTTTTTTTATCCGACAAATAAATATTCAAGAATACACATATTTTAATATTCATTTATTAATAACTGCACCGTAAAATTCTTTCAGGTACACGAACTTTTTTTTTTTAGTATTAAGATCGTATCGTCGTATAACCGTCGTTGGAGGTTAAATACTTTTTAAAAAATTACGTATTTTTTTCGAGCTGTGAGGAATATACATACGTAACTTATACATTTATCGGTATTCCGTTGAAAACGAAGAAACCCTTTTAAATTGCTTTCAAACACAGCAAAATTATGCAAATTTACGACCCTAAAATGGAAAAAATGATAAATGAACTGTTTTACAAAGCAAGAGAATTAAAATTATGTTAGATAGGGTTTTAAAAATCGAGCGAGGTATGTATGTATGTATGTGTCAAATTAACATAAATATTTTGCTTATGTAAGCATATGTATTATCCAAATATTTATTTTATTAGTATTTAAATGCTAAGAAGTATGTAATATTTTATATGTTATAAATATATAACGAAAGAAATCAAAATGAAGATTCTTAGATGGCGGACTAAATTGAAAGTATTATAATCAAATTTATTTATTCTTTTCGAGTTACCTTAAAAAGTTTCAATTTTATACCATACGGTTTAGCATTTAACAAAATTTTACTTTCAAATTTTAATTAAAGTTACAGAATCGTTTTTGGAAAAAAAATAGATTAAAAATCTAAACTTTTTTTTTCAGTATTCACTGATAAATTAACTAAAGGCCTCCAAATTTAAGGGTATGAGGATTCGTTATTGTTTTTCATCAAATAAAAAAATATTATCGTTGTTATAAATTTTAATCATTTTTATAAATGGTATTATTAGTATATGTACACGTTATTTACGCGAAATTTTATTTTTAATAAAATAGGGTTAGTTTTTTTATGACTGTACACATCACTACTAAAAGTGTAGTGTGAAAGGAAAGTGTACCACTATCATAGAACACAACCGGTATCTTTGTCAAATATAGGTAAAATAATTATTCAAGACAATATATTTAAATTTTTCGGCCCTTCATAACTCGATAGTGTGGATAGTTTTAAAATCGGCTGCCCTTAGAAAAAATAGTATAAAAGACATTTTTTATTACAGTGATATAAGTATATAAGCGAGATAAGCGTGATTAGCAAATGCCTTGTTTTTTATTTATAAATGGAGGCAGGAACCATTTCGCCGCGGGTATACATATTAAATAATTTATTCCAATTAATATACTTACTTTGTGTCATTTACTGTGTTGTAAAAGTTACGATTAAATTTTTAGTATTTTTTTTAAAACCAACTATGGTTCCAAACAAAATTGAACCTCGGATCTCACGTTTATCGCAGACAGCGTCCATCCATTGGCGGGCTATTAATTCATGCAAAAGTTTATTATATCAATTTTTCAACGCTTCTTTTAAATGCGGTAACTTTTCTGACACAACTTTTAAAAGTTCTATCGTGTCCCACTAGATGGCGGTTGCGCCGTTTTTGCGTATTTTTCTGTTCAGCTCTTGTGCAACCTAAGGTTGACACACCTAATCTAATAATTTTAGATATTGTAAAACATATCTCATATGGTTTCAGAAAATGTGTACCTGTGTTATAACCATGCGTTGACATGTCCAAACATTGAACATACGAAATCCACCATGTGAAACCAAATTGACATATTTATATATTATAAAATAGTAAATCCTGATTGACTGACACATCATCACCCAGCTCAAACCGCCTAAACTAGAAATCAGAAATTTCGAAGTTACATTCTATTTATTTCGTAGGTACCTACTAAGAAAGGTTTTTTTAGAAATTCTCTATCTAAATAGATAAAAAGAGGTTGTGGACATATTTATATACCACCATCGAAAATATTACAGAGTTGAAAATTAATATAAACACAAAAACACCAATTCCGAAAATCCAGTTAAGGGAAGCGAAAATGGGAGGGTGATTTTTTTTCAAGTGAATACTTAATTAACATCTCACAAAAAAAATGTTATAGGTGTGAAAATTAGTACAGCATGACGTAGCTGCCAACCCGGAGCACGGTAATCGTGTAAGTGGGCCGAAGGCCCTAGAGATGGGGAGCGAAGCGACCCATCCTTAGTGCCACAGGTCCGAGACATCGCGCGTCGAAAGCCCTAGATCTAACTCGGAACATAGTCCGGGACAGTTAGTTACTTAAACACATTTAAATATTTGATACGCACAAGGTTTTGGAGATCAAAACGGACTGAAATACCGGCCAAATTTATTATTTATATTTTTATTGGATTTTACACAAGGTACCTAATACCTAATATTAATAAATAAACTTTGCCATAAAATACATATTTTTAAAATAGAAAAAAATATATAAATTAATGTTTAAAACTAATGATTTTCTCGATAGGAAATTGGCCTACGTACGGGCAAAGGTTAGAATCAGAGTTGGCGTGTATTGGTGAAGTTGGATCAAACGGATTCTATCTAAGATAGATAACCGACGAGTTGGTGTTGATTTAACCAGATATGTTTTGCATTGTACAATGTACAGTTAAGCTAAGAGCTCTATTGTGTTCACAAGGACACACAATTAAATGCCAATGATGATATTTGAGTTACTGTGGTCAAGGATACACATGGACTCAAGGACTCTACTAGCTTATGGGTCAGCAGGGTTAGTCTCTGCCACACTCGCGGCTCGCTAGCTGGTCGTTTGATGTAATAGTAAAGGAGTATGTTGAATCTGCTATGAAGGATTAACCTAGTTATAATCAATCGACGTAAATGTTACTAATCTCTCACATTCTCTCTTCAAATTCAGCTGAGGTACAAATTAAATGCTGCAGATTAATAAATTCATTAAGATTTATATCAAATTAAGTTGGATTCAGGATGTGCTTAAGCGTTATTGCACAAATTTTGTGTTTTTTAGCTGATTTTTAAGATAATAACAACTTTTGATACCTCCGTCTTTACCTCACTTAGGAATCCTTCCAAATTTGACTAGATACTTTAAAATTCACCTCAAAAGTGTCTTCTGTTTTTATCCTAGATCGTGAGAAATACTAAAAAAGGCGAAAAACTTCTCAAAATAGTATTATTATTAAAAATCTTGATTTTTGGCAGTTTATTTAAATATTTTTTAATTTATTTATAAAATATTCTATAGTATTAAAAAATTACATGCAACTTTGTAAAACCCCTATTTTTATGAGGTATTAGTTACATTTACCTACCATTTTATTTGATGCTCTTTAGTATACTTATACTCTGATGATATAACGAGTAGATACAAGTATACACATACGTTTGAAATAATAGCTATTATGTTAGTTAGTTTTATAACTGCCAAATACACCCGATTTAAACAAAGGTTTCTGATACTATGAAAACTGAAATTCAGGCTTTAACTGCAATAATACAAAATAAACCTTCTTACCGACTACTGTTGCAATCAACAAGTTTCTACCGTGTCCTACAATTTATACCATCTAACTTCACTTTTTACACAAACCATTTCACTGTAACATATCTAAAATCCCACATTGAAATATTTGATATTCAAAAAGGTTTAAATCGAATAATCTAACTGATTCAATACGTCAAATTAGTAGGGGAAGATTTAATCACAAAGCAAAACAATAGTAATTTTATCTAAATTTATTTTTTAAATAAATGTATTTTTAATTTTGAGTGTAATGTAGTGTAAGGGTTTTCTCCCCACGAGAGAACAACGGACATTAATAGCACACGGTGAAACGCGAGGGCGGTAGTCGGAAGATTGGAATCCCGTCTCCGGCGTCCCGACGCCTGCGACCGCCGCACGGGTCGTTCGGATGCACACTGCGGAGACCCCGCGGTCCACTACAGCATCCGGCGCTGCCAGCCTTCAATCTCCGGCGCACTCATGGAGTTCACATAATTATGGAGCCATTTCGCGATCCTCTGAGATAAAATAAACTTGCTATAATCAGACGTAGTCGATCAAATGAAAAAAATATTGCTACTTACAAGACATTAAAAAAAGGCATCATTCATAATATAATACTTTGGACTTGAGGTAGAAACAGAAAAAGAAGGTGCGTGTGAAACGGTCGAAAGCGACAAATATTCTCAAACGCGTCACCTTAACATACGATGAGACAATTTAAATCTTTTAAAAAATCATTCACACTCAATTGATTGTTCAGAAATATTGACGCCTTGTGTCAAACATTAAAATTAACATTTATCAAATCTATCAGATGTATGAATTTTATATATTTGACTTTCAATATGATTTTTCTCAAGGCAGACTTAAGGTTTAAACTGACGTGTATGCTTTGCTAAGTCGTCCAGAAATCTTTACATATTCAGTGAAAATCAGCTAATGGGATCCCAAAACAAAAATTGTTATTTTTTGAATATACCAAAAGGGTTAGGAATGTAACAACATAATATTTATTTTATTTGATTTAATAATATAACAGTAAATGTGGCAACATCGAACCTGCCTCTCCCCCCATAGAAGGCAGCGGCGTCGAGCATCGGTCGCCAAAGGCGTGTGTCAGGGGGGGGAACGATGATGTGTTGCCATAGATATTTACCACTCTCCTAGGAGAATTCATATTTACCACTCGTTATTGTACCGCTTGATAATTCTCAAAAAAATTCGCGATGGGCAAATAGATTTTTATCGACATATATAGTTTCGTAAAACATAGAACGCATTACTCAAGGAAACATCACAAAATATCTTAACATTTACGTATCAGACACAATGAATTGTGGCCGAAATAAAGTGAGATCCTCAGAAGTCTTCTTCAAAAAGGTATTGGGTTTAAAAACTTTAAGCGAAATCGATTAAGTGTCTAACTACTCAGTTTAAAACTTTCAACTAAAGTGATCGTGTGATGTGTGTATTGCACAGTTAAAGGATGAAATATTTTCCTACTGTAATCCGGTGTGCTTTTGGAAATTACCTTCTTTGGTATGGAAACCTGTATTATGTGCTTCCACTGTTTTGGCAGGTATGCTTTTTGATTCCCAGAAAGCTGCATTTCAATCACAACACACTTAAGATTGCTACCTATATTAATTTTGTCTTTCGCATAAATACGTGGTTTGAATAAATTGTGAACCTTATTTTGTTATTTTAGCTTAATCGAAACCAATGAAAATTATTGCATGCAACACGTTCATAACCACATTGTAAACGCAGTTGACAGGTAAGTTCGATTGTTAAGTCACCCTCGAAAGAAGAGTTTATCCCCGTTCCATCAAGATTAGCAGCTTCATCAGTTATTTATGAAGTTCGCGAATAGCTTATGCATAAAGCTACATTGGAATACCGTTTGGCTGCCTGCGAATTTATTAACTGTGCTAAAAGCTCAAGCTCGTCTGGTTAGCAGTTAATATATGTATATATTAACCTCATACGTAAGTCACATTTAAGATCATCTATTTAATCTTAATCCATCATCTTAAACGTATATTCATTATATCAATATCTTTTGTTAAATTATCATTTTTTCACATATTTCTTACTCATGAGGGTGATTTAGTCCCTTTATAAATATCTTTTTATGAATACATATTAAATATTATTTAATTTAACTGTAAACTTTTCAATATAGTCAAAAATATGTCTTTATTTTGTCAAAAATATATATAGTGATTTTCTTCTTACGGGATTATTCTACACTAGACAACTTTTGCTTTACTTGTTTTTCAATATGTCGAAAACAGTATGCAAAATAAGCAATAGAAAAAAAATCCTAGAAACAATTAAACGCATAGTCACTATACCAGTATGTACAGGAAAAGGGGGCGGGTGGTGCACGGATACCTCCTGCACAGCACGGCGCGGTAAACCAAACGTTGAACCCATTATTCTGGGATATTATTTTTTTTGGATGGAAAAAAATATGTCATAATTTAGAAAAGTTATAAAACAAAAGTCGCTCAGTTTTAAGTGGAGAATAACCCTGTTAAAGGATGTGCACGAGAAAAAGTTTAGCTTTTATATTCAAAAATAGTTAATAAAATTATTTTCTAAACATATCGCCACATATTTCCAAAAAATATTCGATTGTTGAAGACGATCTCGCCATCTTTCATAGTGTTTGGGATCATGCATATAAACAACTTGTCGTACACTAATAACCGCTGAGCGCGTCTGTGTTCATTCTGTCAGTTCGTTATGTTTGACACGTTTCAACGGGAATTAGTTATCCTGACAAATTTTGTTATTGCTTACTAAACGGTTGATCGATTTCCATATTAAAACCGCGGATAAAGTATGTTTTCTATTCTTCTATTAATACTATCTGAAATGCATCAAATTACGAGCCAACTACACATACTTTTCAAATAAAACAAAACTTTTTCTACTACAATTTGGTTGATCGAATAATAATTATTTTTATGAGCGACACAAATAAATATGAAAATACCTGGCGTTTTGCGCAAGTCAAAATTGTGATCCAACCCTTACGGGTCGTTAAGGGTTCCGTAAAAATGAGTGTAAAAAAGGGAACTTATTGTCTCTCCTTTGCATACTAAATGCTTTGTATGAATAATAGACAATATTTATAAAAACGAAAATCATATTATAATTAATAATATAGTTTGGATGTTTTATTATAGTTTTAATGATATAACAACAGTTTTTAAGGGTGTTTTTTTCATTTGCTTTAAATATTCAAATACTTTTTTTGTTTCTGTTTTAATTTTTTCACTTTGCACCTGATGTTTGATGATTTGTCATCGGAAACATGGCGAGCGCATCGTGGGCACGCGTGACCTCTGTGCCTTGTGGGGGTCCCCACATATTTATCAACATGATACTCGCCATGAAGTTCAACTAGTTCAAATATGTTCAACTAGTATCGGACCGAAAGTTGCAACTTAGCAAGCAGATGGAGAAAGGTTAGTGCTGGGGCCGGATAAGTAGGTTTGTTTTAGCAACCATTTCATTATTTATTATCTAACAAAGTGATTTTTCGCGTATTTGTAAGATAATTCGCCAGCCCATCACCAATTTCTGGGCGAATCTTTATTTCATTAATAACGTCAGAAAAGCTTGAAACAGAGCGTAGAGATGGATTAACTCAAGCATTAAACGCGAGACGCGAAACCATTTAAATTACTCGATATTGCTCACTGAATCCTCAAAGAGAATATAATTATAGGAACCTATACAGGATGTGTCAAAACTATTTAGAAAAATTACACACAGGGAGCAATATATGGCAGTGGCAAAATATACCTACGAATTGAATGATTTTTAGGAATAATCCAAAGTTATTATTTGGCATACACATAGAATGTCGAGTATCGCAGATATTGTACTAAATATGACATTTTATGAAAAATATTTTTTTTGCATCCGTTGAGGCAAGTAAAATGAACTTTTGAAAAATATATACAAAATGAACTTAAGATCAGTGATTTTAAAGTCAGCATTAACCTTTTAATTGGTGATTCTCGACATTAACCGAACAACTTTTGTTTAAACACTTTGTAAATAAAACAATAAAACTGGTCTAAAATGACAAAATAAAGAGTCATTTTAAACATTTTAAAGTGTGGTCACCTAACAAAATACCAGACCGCGCGGCGTCACGACGTCGCGACCCAGTAACCGTACCTACAAATGTATTGAAAAAAGCGAATGACGGGTAGTTTCCCGCGTGCAAATATTGTAATGCAAGGCAATTCTATAGGTTAGGAACACACGTGCATAAAACGTTCAATATATTTTTTTTTTTGTTAGCTATATGAAAACTTGTTGAATAAAAGTTATTCAGATTTATACCTAGAATCATCTCTTAAAGGGATACTTCTGATTTTAAGTGGGCTTTAGATTATACGAAAGCTATAAAGCAAGTCAGATTATGGATACATGTTCTCCAGGGTCTTTTCGTCCTAGTTTCAACTTGAAAACATAAAATGCCAGAAATTTGTTTTTTTTTCGTGATATTTTAAACTCTACAAAAACTCAATAACGTAAAAATCGTGTCAATGAAAAGTCTGGATCCCGAGATAAGACCTCAAATTCAGTAGAATTTCAGAGCCAAAAAATATCTGTATTGGATTAGATATTATACTACCTATTATTATTGATACATGTGTTATAAACTGGAAAAAAGGAATGTTCACCGACTCCTTTATTTCCACCCTCTCAATCACATCTGACAGCTCCCCCTTCTCCCCCACCAACCTCCCAACTCTCCCTCCCCAACATTACTCCCTTTTTACCTCTACCATTCTTATATAGCTATGATGCATTTACAATTCACCTCTTTGTTTTATTTAGTTTTAAAAAAACACCTAATAAACAATAGTTCGAACACTATTATGTTTATATAATTTTCTGTTAAATATTCGTTTTTTTATTTCATAATAATTAAAAAACAATAATTATAATTGATTAATTTGTTTCATTAAATGCAATGCGTACAAACAAATACAAAGAAACATTCAAATAACACAATATAATATACATACGAACTTCGTTCCGCCTCAGAATCAATAAATATTGTTTTAACGTTTTTTTTCCGATGTTTTAATAGTTATTCTGCTATTCAAGGCGGAGACAAATCTAACAAATCAAAGATCATAAAAATCGGTCCAGCCGTTCTTGAATTATAAATGGTGTAACTAACCCGACTTTCTGACTGTATATAGATATATATATACAGAATGAATTTTTGAATTTATTTTTAATTTAATAATTGAGAAACATTTTTTCTATATTTTTGCTGATTAATGATTGATTGACGTTATAGACCAACATCCTAAAATGAGTGCCCTTAATTTAAAAACAACCTGTATATACATACAAATGAATACCAAGAAAATTGAGAATAATATTATTGTACAAAAAAAATCGGTACGGAAACATCAGCATATAAATTTACGATTGACCGTTTATTTTATTTAATAAAATGTGTTTTTCAGGATAAATTTAAATATTTTATGTTTTATTACGCACTAGATTCGTAGTTTTGTTGTTTTCATCCATCCACCTTTATCGCACTCCAAAATTTAATAGCGCGTGAACGAGATAAACAAAAGGCTAAATGAGAATACGTCGGGGAGCACTTAACCTTATATTTCCTATAGCTATAGCGCGATCTGCGATTGAATATCACATCTCCCACTTCGCCTCATATTTCTATGTCTAAGCGAGACGAGTATAAAGCGGCATGCGCGCAAAGTCCTCTCTGTACTAACGATCATCAAAGTCACATGTTTTATTTAATTTTATGATAGACGTAAAACGTGTCTTCATTAGCCCTTTTATAAGTCATTATATTTCTGTTAAATTATTTATATACTGTCATATATCGCCGTACTATGGTCACCTACGTAGATATCTGACTTAAACCGACTGGTGAGGCAGTTTGCGTGCCTGCTTCTGACACAATCCCCGGTGGCTACATCCGCCCGCACTGAACATAATCTTACTCAATACGTTCAACTGGGGTAAAGTAAAAAAAGCACACCCATCCAATTACAGACATTAGGTACTTTTGTCTGACTGATACACACTTCTGACCGTCTCCCTTTTTAGGGTTCCGTACCAAAACGGTTTAAATCAGTCCGTCTGTCACAGGCCTGTTTCATTCTGTTACGGTTAGACACACAGGCATGACATTTGGTATATTGATGGAAAATTAAGTAAAATTAATATAAAATTATTTTTATTGCGTCAATTGGTTTCATTAAAGCGAATATAAAACAAATATGTTCAGAAAAATTAGGCAAATAAAAAAAACGCTAAAGATTATAGAGAAACTATGGCCCAAAACAAATTATCATTACATGACATCGTCCGTTTCTTTTAAAGTTTCTTTTGCATACAAAATAGTAAACCCAAATGTCTTTATTATTATTTTGTATTTTATGCTTTATTATTTTGTAACCCTAATATCATACGATTTTTAGACCATCATCAGAGCTAATTTTTACCAGATAAAGTCCACACTCTTATTACTTTTTATTTAGGTGTTTGTATTTTTAATTATTTTCCTTCTTAAATACGGACAGTAAAACACTTTTTAATAAGGTTTAGCTTGAAATATCTACCTACCTTTGTGAATGTTTTCACTTTCGTAATGAACTTCTTATCTTTATATGATGTCAGAATGATCCCACCCATCCCATAATGGTTTTACCGCAACATTCTTCACGGGATTCATTCGCCGTCCAAGCTGCTCGTTTGTGGAACCATCCCTGTACGAAGTTGTGGTATGAACCAACTGAGGAACCATCTCTGAAACAATAAGGACGTCGCCGAATGTTCTTAATATATTTATATCATTAGGCAAAATAAAAAGAAACTGTCTAAGTTATTTTTTCTGATTTCTCAATCCTCTCAATATCGTATCTCTATCAGCCAAGAGTAATTCTGTTACAATAATTTAATTTTAATAAAGTTGATTAATTGTAATTCATAGTTTAAAACTGTCACATTTCAACAAATAACTTTGTAAATTTGTATTGAAAAGTAAAAAATAAATATAAATATTATTTTTTTAAGTATTCTGAGGTATACAATTATATACATACCATGTTATTTACATTGTTTTCAATAATCATTTCTTATTAATTACATGCATATGTGCTCATTATTAAATTATCAATATGTATTATTAAAAATCATTGTCATTTTAAGAATTAAATATTATTTAATAGTAAAACAATTTTGTAATTAAAAGCACCTGTTACTTTCAGCGCGTCTTAAGCAGTAAATTACAGTACATCCGTCTTTAATTTTGTTTGTTTATAGAAAAAATATAGTACAAACAAACAAAAAAATAATAATATTAGTTTTTAGTATTGTCTACTTAAGTAAGTAAGTACTTTATATTTTTGTAAATTTATTGGATATTTTTATTGTATGCCTAATAAAATTTTAAAAATGTTTCTCGTAATAAATCAGTCTTACATCTCTCATGTTAAATTATCAATTAGTCACTTACGACATTAGCGTAGCTTCAAACCACGAGATAATTTAAAAATCCAACACCAGTATACTTATTCGGTAAATCGCGAAGATCTCATCTTGTCAACAAGTACCTACCGTATCCTTTAGATTCTTTGAGGTCGCCTCTCGATCCATCCTCCTCTTTTTATCTCCTCTGGAGATTCGTGAGAAAGGTTGCCCAGATTGAGGTTTTATACCCGCGTCCTCTCGATAATGATTCAATCATTAGAGGTTCGGGGCCATCCATCACTTTGCTAAGTCTTCCTTTGATACTATATATATGGCTTATTGGCGCCTTGGCCGGGAGATCGAAACTCGTAATGGCGGAGGGTAGGAATTTTCTTTCTTGTGAAGGCAAATAATTATTGGTAAATTGATGGATTTTGGTGCATTGATGGATTTGGTACACGCTTCGGATACATTGAAACCACCATAGCAATGAAGTAATTTCGGACCTGTGATACTGACTGCTGCTAAGAAACTATTTCGAATTATGAATGAGCCATAGGCATTACATATTGAGCCCAGTCCCGACTGCCTTATCACAAGCAATACTGAGTGTTATATGTGTGTGTCCTGTCACTTAACTCAGTCGACGGTGTTGAGAAAAGCACCGTTGAATATTCTCGGCGGCGAAAAATGAGCTGGCCCGATTTGATACACTGGGAGTTCGAACCCGGGACCTCTGGGTCCGATGCCACGCGGTAAGCTGGTACTGACAAGAGGCCAGTTTAATTACACGTCTAACCGGGTCTAATGGTAATAGTCTGTTATATAAGATAAGATAGACCGTATTACTAAATAAACAATAAATTAATATATAATATAAAACATGAAATTAATCCCAGAAGCCATGTCTGTTTTTTTCATATTAAAAACGTCCGACGCCTCGTCATCGGTTTATTATTAAAATTGGACCTAATCCGTGAATTTTGACCACCTAAACTTTTTTGCTGAAATATATTTTTTTATGCCGTATGTATTTTATCAAAAATCATACTAGGTAGACTTATACAAAACGATTACACTGCGATCGAATCTATATCGAATTCAGACATTTCTTACGTCACAGTTGAAACAGTAAATAGAAAATTTTAAAATTTACCGAAACGCCGACGCAAAATATTGATTTACGGTTCGCCATAAATATCTCAAATTGTAAAACGTCTGTAAAATCGACGCGGACATTAGAAAACTATAAAGTTAGTTGGCGCTGGAGTAATTTTGAATGAAATCGTTTAACATTTGAAATTCAATAAAATGTATCTTTAAATGTATTTAAATACCATCCATAAAAGTGGCTTATTTTAGACATTGTAAATCTACAAAAGTACATTTACATTGTGGAGAGATTCATTTATAAAAAACTAAACTCTTATTTCTATAAATAAATAATTTACATAATTAGAGTATTTATTTTAATCCTAACCAATAAAATTAAACCAACGTTCACTTCAAACCAATGGTTGACCAACCATCCTTTCCAAACTAACCTTACTTTTAAACTAAACGAGAAGGTTTTCCTGTCTACAAGATAATTTAAAATATTTCAATTAAAAATCGTGTTTTCTATTAAAGTAATGAGGTAGCTTGAATGTTAATTTTTCGAATGTTTCCCGTTTCTGCGTTATTGAAATTTGAATCTATACATGGAAATGTTAGGAAACACTTCTTGAATAATTGCGTGCACCTCTCAAAGGGTGCCGACAACAACTCTTCGCACCTCGGATCACATAGCCAATCCAGGCTTTTTGATATCCAGCCTACCAGACTTTATTTTAACGTTAAATAAAAAATAGGAAAAAAAAGACGTACTGTATTTATATAAATATACCAAAAAAAGAGTCTTCTGCTTATTATCTCCAAAAGCAGAAGCCGCTACAATTTTTTACATCAATACAGAGGACGGGAGGGAAGAGGAGGAAGAAAGAGGGACAAAAGGTCAGATTTTTCACTTGTTTTTCTCTGTCTAGCGTCTAGATTATTCTTTTTAAAATTTGCTTAGTTTTTTAGGTAACATCATGTGAGAACAGAACACTTTCGATAGTACAATGTAATATTACTAAAAAATGATATGATAGACCTCTGGTAGAATAAGTACTATCCTTCCAACACTAGAAATACTATGTATTTTCTTTGTAGATGTTAGGTATTTTCAAAAAGTTTCGAACAACAATTTCGACGCTCTTGTATCGGACGGACGTGTCGAGAATTCTACTGAGGACGAGATGAGTAATCATCTCCGAAACATTGGTATTAAACAGTCTTAATCGCACGGTATGTAAGATTCTGCAAAATTATGAAAAAGGTCAACATCAAAGCTGTTTACCTAAACTAATCAAACTTTTGAGAACAATGATATATGATTTATTCAAAGAGAAGATAAGTCTTCGTTGACTGAAAAAGTTCGGATTTTCTCAGCCATTATTATACCTACCTGCTGAAATATTCCTTCAATAAATGCTATGCGTCTTCTATCTATTATCTTACCTTTTCCACGGGTTTACTTTAAACCAGCTGCTCGTACGTAGTTTTGATCTGTACTAATTTAAAATTTCTAACTCGTATCCTTATACCCAACTATGTGCCCCATGTTATCGGTAGTCTTTAAGTATTATTCACACTCCAGTAGTCTCTTAGTATTAGTCACTTTCGGGTATACGGGGATAGCGATTTGCGATGACAATAGAGGTCAAGTAAGGAGAACCGACGATGTCCTTAAAAAGAGCATTCGTGTTGTATCTACGCGAAACACTTTTACCGAGTGTTCTACGTACGTTCCTCTCCCTCGCCGTTTCCCTCTCGTAATGCCAATCAAGCTAAACCACCTGAAAAGCGCGTCGGCTCGTTAGGCCGGCCTCCGACGCGACGCTCGCTCTAATGACTGATTCGCATGAACGTTGATTGGCGTCGCTTTCAGTGAGGCTGTGTATTTTTCAGCCCGCCCAATCCAGCCAATTATTGTTGGATCACAAGCTTTCAAGCCCAACAACCTTGAAGGCACCATCAGTACCTCGGTCGTCCTGATCGTCTTTAAAACCCAGCTCGTTTACCCTCTAAGACTCGTTTTCTGAGAGTTTCCTCCCGTAACCTTGCAAAGTACATGCTTTAGACTTTAAATTTTGTTTACACAGAGCTGTTATCTTTGTTATATATATCTTACTTAAACAAAATTATACAATAAAATATAATACATAGTTCTTGCCAAACTGCAAGACCGTTTGTTGGCAAAAAATTAAATGCTGAGAGTATAGGTAAAAATTTGTTTTAAGTGGCTACAATGTCAAAAATTCAACTAATTCATTTTTTGCACGGGTAGTGTTTTCTTAGTATATTTTTTTTAATTTAAAAATGCTATCACTTTTCTCCCTATACATTTCTTTCGACGAGCCATTAGGTAAACAACTTCGGTATTAAACACCTTTTTATCCCATCGCTATGAAAATTGGTACACTTAAGTATTTGCAAAGTCTGTTCAGAAGGGTTGCTGAGTTGAATAGCTATGGCTTTTTCATCTTTTAAACTCTCCAGACGGGGATACTAAAGATAAGGGTTTTTTTTTAAATTATACAGATAAATAAATCTGTTTATACCGTTTCTTTTAAAATATTTTTACCGTTGTAAAAAACTATATATAAATTTAAAATATTGTTTAATCGACATTTTCCTAAATTTAAACTATATACATATTATTACTATATACATATATGGTGTAGTGATTGTTTGGTTGACGTGACAAAACAGTTTTGTAAGATGTACACAACATTTCATTTGAACAGTTCATCTACAGAGATTGTTTTGGTACAGTTTACAAGAAAGTTCAGAAGTCAGCAGGTACAGCAACTTTGTCTCGGAACCTACCGTATCCCCCAACGAGCTGGACAGCGTGGTGGTCGAATTGTAGAGACTGTCTCTTCACCCGTACTTGGAATCGACTAGCTCCCGAGCACTTTAATATTGTAGAGCGGTTGTGTTCGTTAGATTCCGTGAAAACCCTTTTATATTTCAATAAAATAGCAATCGGCTCTTCGCCTACTCGAACCTTTTATCTCATTTCGGAATTAGGTTCATTCGATTGGAGATGAGTGCGAGTTCGCGGCATCCGTTCGATGTGGTCCAGACGCCAGCCACCGCAGATCGACAATTGACGTTTTTATTGCATTTGGCTTTATTATCGTACACGTGTTTATTGCATGGCCAATAAAACGGATTTTATACGAAACAGCGGAAGTTTCGCATCTTCATTTCGTTTGAATTCAATGGGATAGGAATTCGTCATGCGTTTATACATAAATCCTAAGAACCTATTTTTATCAGACTGCGGAAGCAATTTAATGCCAATCTCCTGGGTAATCACTGTGGGCAGAGAAACTGCTAACTCGTAGCTATATTAAAAAAACATCTTACTAAATGTTATATCATTTATATTATTATAAATGTTATATGTTTATTTATAATTTGCTCCAATTATGAAAATACTAGGAAAATAATTTGATATAAATGTTTTGAGACATCTTAAATTTGTAATCAACTGCATAAGAATGTGTTCTATACCATTCTGACATCTACATTCTACAGTGTTTCCGCCCGCACATTTATATAAGAAAAAATCAACGTGACAGCTGGGCGCACCGAATTCGACCGAATTAACGGTGTTCGTTCACCGTCTGGAAAAAAATATGTAAAGAATTTTTTACTTCAAAAAAGCGGGTCAGATGACAGTAATACATCTGCATATTCACAATGAGGTCACAATGTTATCGGGATAGATGGGAGGTAGGATTTAAACAGTGTGTTGGATACACAGTCGATGGATGAAGGCATATATATTGCGTTTTCTTATAGAGTACCTATCGGCTTTTCTTTCACAGAAAGATTTAGTTTTTTTTTATGTAAATTTTTACGGTATTATATGATGCGTTTTATATACCTTAACGAGGTTAGGAGTATCATAAATAATTACATGTACATCAATTTTCACCTTATTTGATTATTTATTTAAGCATACATGGAGGCAATCTCTTTTCACCCAGGATTAATTATATTTTATGGGGTCATGGACCCGGCGCTTTACCGTTCGTCCCTAGAAAAGGTAAATAAATGAACGGAGGGGAAAATTTATTATGCAATAGGACATCCCCTTGGCAGCTTGCCGTGCAAATATGTCACTATAGACGGGGGAATATTGTATATCAGGGGATATTCGCAAGGAAAACTAATAAGTTATCGGGTATCATAATATTATTGATGTGGAAACATCTTAGGCTAAATTGGTGAATGTACCGGATGTGACGTATAAGTTATTCGTTTTCAAATAACGAATAAGACGTGTGTCTATTTTTAAATCACTTTTTTGTGTGTGTATTTATTTTGGATAAAACGGAGACTGTGAAGCAAAAATCAGAAGTTTTAAAATGGCTAAAATAAACAATTGGAATAATCGCTCTATATTATAAAATAAATAATTTATAAATAGCTTATAGAGCCTAAAGTAACATGGCATTCGCTTTTATGGACTTACTTTTGATACTTATCCACAGAAACCTTACAGCCAATAAGGAAGATCAAAATTATAATTCATCATCCTAATTAGCAAATAACTTAACGGCACTTTTTGGTGAAATTTGATTTTTTAATGCCATCTTGTGGCTAAATACGCTATACATTTGGTTTTAAACGTACGTTCATATGTTTCAAACTGATAAAGTTGTAAGGTCATAAGTAAAATCACTCACTACACAAAATACACATATGTCCCATGTTGAGATTTCACATGAGGCTCGAAAATCACACATCTCCGTTCTCCGCGTGCTTACTACGTAGCAAAAACGTAACTCGCGATGCGATCATTTGATTTGACAGCTGAATGCAGAAATGTTTAGACGAGGTTATACTATTCATAACCAATTTTAAGTTTTATTGTAGGTTATAATTGTATATTCCAATTAAATTGTAATACACATGAGCCCATATATTATTAAATGGAATGTTAAATTTAGGTTAAGTTTTATCACATAATTGTAATTAAAAAAAAAAAAATTAAAATTAATAATTTAAAAAATGTAATTAAAAATGCCCTGCAATTAAAAAAAATCCTGGATTTTAGTACAATATGACTTTCAATTTATCTAAAGAAAATTAAAATTTGCATAAAGGAATGTATTTCGAACTACAGTTCTATTTATTTAGCCTTTTTATGATTCTGTAAAGTTTACAAAAAACGGATCACAGTTTAAAAAGAACTATTTTTATCTCTAAACATCCTACCGACAAAACAACTTATCTCGCTTTAAACAAACGCCCAATTTTAATTATTATTGGATCACTATGATACGACAAATATAAAATATCTGTTGCTCACTGTTATGGAACCCACCAAATACCTCGAGGTACTTAAAAATACTAAGTAATAAGGCACTAAGGTACTAAGGTACTAAGACATAAACTCTCACGGTACCACTCAGACATGAAGAGTCATAATGATTTGATAAATCTAAGGAATAACTGAAATATTCAGATGCTAAATTAAATATTAGGAAATAAAATAAAAGAAGCCATGCTAATTAAACTAGTATTGCAAAATAATCTAGAAAATAAATAGGTATTAATAATATATTATATTTTCGTTTTTGTAATGTGCTCAATTAGTTGTTATTCTAATCTTATTATTATATTTTATTTTGCCTAAGTTAGCATTCTTATTTTAAGATGTTTACGTAAAGTATTTTATGAAAAAAAAAATTATTCGTGTAAAAGTTACACCATTGGAAAGGCACTAGTATTTGTGCAGAATATAAAAGATGCAATTGCATTAACTAAAGTTTTTTAAAAAAAATCAAGGTCGCTCAAAAACTAATTAGCTCTTTTCGCAATCGCAGGAAATCCATTCAATCGCGGTGACAATTTTTTCGCGACCACAATGCGTTATGCTACACTCGCGCGAAAATAGATTGCCGTTATTACGCGATGAACGGATCGCTCGGAAGCTGTTCTCCGGGGCGGAGCATAAGCGACGGTCGCATAAAATGTAGGTACAACCCGCGGAGCAGAAGTGACACGTATAGGTTAACGATTTACGACAACATAACAGGCTGACGCCAGACGTTTTCCGATCAGACACGTCGATGGTTGGTGCCCAACTAAGTGTCTATTCGCAGAGTTAAAGATGCGAATCCAGGCCAATTCGTTTATTCGAGCGCGAATTTAAATAAAATAATTGTCAAAAAATTCATATCCTTTATACTCAGAATTTAATTTGTATCATAATCAGTGTATACTGTCCACTAGACATATCACACTTATACGTTCACACTTATATCCTATCCTAGTATAAAATAAAATAATTAACACTTAACACACAAATCTTATACTTAGCTTCACGGATTTCGTCAGTTTTCTACGTGTTTCGTGCATTGTTTGTTATTGTTCAATAAATGCACGTTTTTCATCCCGAACTTATTGGTTTACCTTAGAGTTACATCTTTCGCTACAAAGGTAATATGAAAATCTATACACCTACTGTGTTTGTAAAAAAAATAATTAACGTAGTCGGTGTCGTCATGATTTGTGGGGATTGACGTATTGCTAGGTTTATATCAAATTCAAATTCAATTACAAGGCACTTAGTCGAGAGATCGGCACTGGTCACACTGTGAGGGACCAAGACATTAAAATTTTAGTCCCTTCAAAGATTATAATTCGTTTAAAACTTTTTTACAATTACAATTCGTTTTTTTCGTTTAAAAATTAACTAAATAATTATTTTACGTGCTTGAATTCTTAAAATATTTGTAACCTAAGATTAATCGTAAAAACTATATCAATAAGCCATTCCTTATTTTAATCTTTCTTTGCAACATTTATTATTTTTTATGCATTTCGTTTATTATATGTAGATATATATATATATATATATATATATATATATATATATATATATATATATATATATATATATATATATATAGAAATCATCTAATTAACGGTATTTAAACAATACATTTTACTATTTTACTATATATATATATATATATATATATATACTCCACATAATTATAATAAGGCTAATATACATATTTTATGCAATAAAATTAATTATTTGCTTTTTATCATGTGTTTTAATATGATTCCAATAAATTAAAAAATAGCTTATGAATTTATTATTATTATTAATTATTTTAGTGGTACCTAGGTATAAAAATTATTATGGCATACGCACTCTTGGTTTTCTTATACCTACTCTTTTTAACGAGTATATTAATAAGAATTTTTCCAATGTACCTAAATATAAGGTTTAAGACACTATAAAGAAAAATGTAATAGATTTTTTCTCTGAAAAACGTATGTAAAAAGTTGTATACCTGCTCCTTCTCTATCTGCTTGAGATGGAAAGAGAGTAGGTTAGTTAAGTACTTATAGGGTATAGATCTGTACGAAAAACACATATATATATAAATATAAACATAAAAATATATTGTTTGTCTATTTTCTTGAAATTTGTTTTTGGTAGGTTTTTACTTATTGGTTGTTATTTATATACTGCTTTTGCATTTTATTATATTGTGTTTTGTTTCCTTTCTCTTATTTATGTAAACCTATTGAAACTTTTGTATTGTAATATAGAATGTTTTTTTTCACCCACAGAAAAGGCACCGTCTTTGTGGGGAAATTGTAAAGGTGTTATGTAAAAAAAATAAAGAAATAAACATATACATTAGTAAATTGCACTGAATTGATTTAAACGGTAAAATTTATTTACCAACTATTTATATCTATTTAATAGGACGTCCCTCGTCTTTCGCAATGAATGAATTAGGTATATATGTTCGAGATCCACCTGACCGACACGATATTGCACTTAGAGGCATTGCATCCGGCTGCCAGTAAGGGAGCCTGGGTCACAGTGTATCCACTAATATTTAATATTTTCTTGCAGCATGACTAGCTGCGTTGTTTCTTTTTAGATTTTTAAAGAGGTTATTCTTTAAAGGAATCATTTTTTTAGGGTAGCTTTTAATAGTAACTTTCGAGAATAGGCAATTAGGATGCACAGTTATGTTCAATTTTACTGCAGACAGAGGCACAGTTTTGCTTCTCTCGAGCCATTCCAAAATGTAAACGCATCCCCTAAATGTCAAATCCTGCAAAAAATACTGAGGCAAGTCCAAATTCTTAGATAAGATCGTATAAAATATTTGTAGTAAATTGTTTTACATAAAGTACATATTTTAAATATAAATATTTTGTAATAATACATATTTTATAATTGATTACATATTGCATATTTTTATTTTACATATTTGTAGTAGATTGTATTTTGTTTTATATTGTATATTTGTTTCACGTTTGTATATTGGGTTGTTTTATACTTCATAAATTATCTTTAAATTAGCGCTGCTTTCAGCCAGTTAAGTAATAAATGTATGCTCCTCACAGAATAGAAATTTTCTGATGTGCATATAAAACATAAATAAAGTCTTTAGCAAATAGTTTTAAATTTCAGTTGTTATGCATGGTTTGTACATTGTTTTGCTTTTTATGAATACAATAAATAAACAAATAGATACCAAAAATGCAAGGTTTGACTGGTAAGCGATGCGTTTGCATTTTGGAATGACTTATGAGTAGTACTGCAACAAACCATGGCACATTGACAGTCACGTATAATTTACTGATCTAAAATATATGGGTAGTAAACTATTATTTATAATTCATGAAAATGCCGTGAGCTCAGAATTATTGTATGAAGGAATTTTATTGCTTTAATAAGTAGCCTATAGCCAAAATGATTATTAATGACCTCCCCAGAATTTTTTTAACTTTTAAGTTTTAGCGTTGTAAGACTAAATTGATTATCATTGAAGCTATTTAAAAAATATTGGCTTACAGTAACCCAGGCTCCTTTATAATAACGAATACGAAATCGATGGTTTCCATATTATATAAACTAGAATTATTGTGTGAATTCTGGCATAAACTTCCATAATTTTTTGTAAAAATACACCTTATTTATAAATAACAAACAAATGTAGCTAAAATTTTTAATACTGACATCTAAAGAAGAAGCTGAATTTTAAACAAGCTACCTATTAAGAGATTGCAAAACACCAAATAAAAATAACTAATTTTAATACTGTAGCCAATTCAAAAATAGCTGATACACCTAAAGACTATGTTTCATTTTTCTTATTCAGTTACAGGCAATTACCATTTCTTAATTTGACAGTGAGATTTGTGTAGGGTGATATAATGGTGGGAGATTTAAATTATTTTGGCTTCAACAAATAGATTCATTTGTCGTATAAATTTCAACCTTAACATCGTTGTCAACCTTAGCATTGGCACCTCTACATCACCGATCCATTAATTTTACATTGCATTGTTTCTAAGTGTAACCTAACCCCAGATGCTAATGAATCCATTGGGTCAAATTTTATTATTTAAATCATTATTATTAGAATTTCAAACTTTTTGAAATCAATCTGACACAACAGATCAAATTCCGTTAAGAGCATTGCCTTTCCAAATAAATGAACGAGTTTAAGTGTCTTTTGTTTCGTTGTCTAGTGGACCGAAAATGTTAAAACGGTGTCATTCGTAACGAAGAGATGATTAAGATCTGTAAATTATGGACGCCGGAGTCACTAGCATAATATTTAGCTATATTGTCTCGGATCTTTAAAAATGAGAGCAATTTTGTTGAGTAAGAGAATCAAGTTGTACGCATGTAATATTGTTACATTTTAAATGCCGTTTGAAGAAATATGCACCAATTCAGTTTCTGTCAGATAAGCCCATCAGGCAAGATATTTTTTTTATGTTTATATTAGATGTTAAATATATAAATGTCACGGCTGGTGGCAATCAAAACTATACAAAATATAGTTTGAAACAATTATATCGATTTAATTTAAACTTTTGTAGTCATAGTATCATATCAAGAACGTAATATCAATACTGTATATTATTTATGCGCTTAGTAAATAAAACGGCCTCAATAAATATGAATAATAATAATAAATATAACGGAATAATACCAGTAGCACAATATAGCCACGTGACCCGCCTACACTAGCGCTACCTACCAAGTTATGATCGAACCAAATCGCAATTCACCTAGCCACGAAATATCCTACGGGTCACACTATAAATGTTTACACATCAATGTTCGACGCTCGATTTCGTTAGCATTATAGGTGGCCGTAAAATTTATCGGGCCTATTTATTCATTAACGCGCCAGCTGATAAGCTTTTAAGTGACCAGTAACCATAATTGCCACTTAAGCAGCGAACTAACGCGACAATGCATAAGGTTACATCATATGTTATATCGTCATATCATATGCATCATATGGTTACATAATATATAAGTGCTAATCGCTCCCTGTGCGTTTATAATATTCATTTATAACTGTGATAACTGTGTTCTACTACAATTCTATTTATTTGACAAATTAATTATGTCACAATAAATAAAATAAATATTAACCAAAACTACCTTTAACCTACCTATATAAAACGCTTGATTATCATTAATGTAATTTGATAAGTATGGCTTAGTTTGTATGGCGTTAGCATAATCCAGTGAATAAATGAATCGGTCATTTGGAAAAGTTCAAATGTAAAAATTTTATGGGAGAGAAAAAAAACTGAATACTATGGAACCAGATACTTACGTTAATAAATATTTTATGTATACTATATAAGTTCGTAACAGTTTTTGAATTTTTAGTTTTTTTTTTATTTTAATTATATAAAAGTTTCAAATAAAGTTCGTACAGTACCCCTTTTCGATAAACGCCGACTTACCCCCTTTTCGAAATGACCGATTCAAATATTGTAGTTTATAATTTAGGGAACCTTCTTACATGCGTGGATTATGATAAAAATGAGTACGTGGGAAAAAGAGTGTCGATATAGAATCCCCGGGCACCCTGGGAGCTGCTGTAGGGGTTTTATTTAGCTATGAATAACTATTTATTTAGCAATGAATAACTATTTACTTAGCAATTAATTATTTATTTAAAAATGAACCAATTTATTGACCTAAAATAGATTTGTATTTTAAAATTACATAGTTACAATTTTCGTTATAAAAATAATACTAATATTCTTAACTCTATTTATAAACCAAAATCAAAAATAAGTTATATAATATAATTTAGAATTAAATTCTTTTATACGTTTTAGCGCACGCTTCTTGAAAGCGCCCTTACCAAGTTTTAGAGTATCGTGACAATTAATTTTGTTGTGTAGGTCAATTTGGACAAGCGAGGTAATGGTGAAAACAAAACGTTATTTGTCGAACAATTTGGTGTTGAGAGCGGTGCTTAGAAGGAACATTAAAACCAAAACAGCCAAGCAATTCAGGGCATTCTAATCTGTGCTTAAACAAAGTATTTTTAAGACACACATAAATTAATACACGTGCGTTACTTAAATATTCATACAAAACTTAAGCACTGAATCGTAGTCACTGAATTCAATTCTCTGAATAATTTATAGGTTATAGATTTTAATAGCATATAAATCTATAATACAGACAATAGAAGCGGGTAGCTTGGAGGGTAAAATTTCGTAAGAATTGCTGTATCCCTTTCCGTTGTGTTGGTATTAATAAAAATAAATATTAGGTAATCCCTTCGACGGATCCCGGACTGCGTTGGAATGGAAAATGAACTCTATTCAAACTGGCAATAATGGACGATGAAAGCGTCGACCGTCGGTATTTATTTATTGAATTTCAGCTGATTGAAATTTTATATACGAGTACCTCTACCTACAGCAAAAGACACGATTCGTGGAAATATTTTTAATTACATTCATTGTATTCAATTCTGTAATTATAGTAAATAACAGTACCTAAATTTCACAGGAGCCAAAAACGTTTACAGGTAAAGTGATTATTATTATTTGTGCTTATATTACAAAACAAAAAAAAATCATACGGCCAAACTGCAAGAAAGTGTTAGCAAAAAAAAGAACATTTTGTTTCGCATTACTTAATACCTAATATGTAGTAAGTACTGATGTAAATCAATTAAATGAATATTTTAACTTTAAGTAATAAATTATTTTATGACGTTTATTTAATATTAAAGTATGCAGTTTACATGTTTCGAAAGCGTTTGCCGACTCGTCTATCAGATACTCACTTATACGGTTATAATATCTAGCAACATTTTACATATTTAATTAAAAATTACGCACCTTAACCTTATTATCATAATTATTATTTTACTGTAATCGTATTATTCGTCAACAATGATTCTGGACAGTTTCATATTATATAAAAATTAACGAAAAATGTTTGAAAAAAAAACTTCAAAATAAATCAACAAAAAAAAAATGTTAATACTGTTGTACACTTTTCTAAATATTAATTTTAACGATATTGATAAGTTTTTTTTAAAATTTTAGAACTTACACCGGAAGTAACATAATAAAATGCAGATCGAATCGTCCCCTTCGCCTACAATATTGCAAAAAAATAAGTTTTCCGTTCAAAATAAAAACATTACTTATTAGCTTATTTTTAAGTTTTTCGCTACTTTACACTTGACGTAACTTAATGAAACTAAAATATATGCAAAAAAAAAATATATAGGGTATTTTTATTTATTTATTTATTCGTATACACCAAAATACATATATGTACAGAGCAGTAGTAACAGTTTCGGCACCTACTGCACTAATGTTCCATTGTACCAAAGAAGGCAGTGACCGACGATTTTTGTTAATTAAAATTATTTCGGTATTAAACTAATAGGAAAACTTTTGAAAACGTTACACGCGTAAATAAACTATAAGATAAATATTACAAATTTGTAAAACATTTGTATAATAAATGGTATGTATATTTATATAATACATAAGCGAGTATAAATATACGCATATACATATACAGGGTGCCCCAAGCTTATAGGACAAAAAAAAAACAGCTAATAGGTCTTACGATTTCTAGTATTATTTGTTAAGAAACTATATCAAAATTCATTATGGTTTTCGAGAAAAAAAATGTTGAAGTTTCTTTTTATTTTCAGGGTCGAGCATGTAAAGCGACTACACGCTCGACCCTGAAACATGCGGAAACTTTCGAAGTGCCCTAAGCGGAATTAAGCGGATCAGTGTGTCATCAGACGCTGTGAGAGGGCGACGTGTGGCTTTTGTCGCGCGCGCGTTCCGATAATACGTAATAATATGCGACGGACAAAACAAAATCCTTAATTAATAGGGATTGCCCATGCATTAGTGGCAGTAAACTTTTGTCAGTATGTCTAAGTACGTGTAAGTACGTGTTCACCATCAGACGGCCCCACAGATCACAAGTTTGCCAACGCCCGAAGGCCGACGGTTCGAAGGTCGGCTGTTTTTTGCAGGCAGAATACCTAACTGTCTACCACCGTGTGTAATCAGTGAAGTGTGCCACAATGTGTGTGTTGTGTTACAATGTGTTGTGTGTGACAATGTGTTATTTAATCTTTTTATGTCTATTTATTTGTGAGTTTTCTATACTGAAAAAAGAACCGTGAATCGGCAAGTACCTACTTTTATTATGGATTGTTTTTCTTTATAACTCCAGGAGTTAGTTATATGAGTATGAGTTACGTTCTTTCTATGGCTTTATTGTTAATATTAACTTCGTTTTGAAAACAAATTTAACGTAGTATAGTCGGGATGACGGCGCGTCCGGTCGGTGCATGGCCTCGGCGCTGGCACGTTCAGGTAAGAAGGGGTTGGGGAGAGGGGGGGAAGGACCTCTTATCCCGAGCGGTGCGAATATAATTATGATTTTACACAAATTTAGTTTAAAAAATAATTAATTTGGGTATCAAATATTTTTGCATTTTTTTATATAATTTCTTACTCGTAACAGGGAACATATACACCCCCTTAAATTTTTGTCTATGATCTTGGGACACCCTGTATACATAATGTGAAATCTTTCAAGCCAATCCGGAGTAGTAAGTGAACTTACATTGAAATATATGAAAAATCATAGAATGCAAAATATATTAAAATAGTTAAATATCAGTAAAGGTTAATGTTTACGGTATGTTTGTTTTTGCAGCACCTATCCAAATGGATTTTTTTTTTTTTTGATTAGCTAAACCTAGTGGCCTCACGTATGTGTACAGTAAAATAAAATCAGTATTTTCTGATAAAAAGTACGCTTATTATGATAATGCACAGATATGAATGCTTACATTTAGTGCGTATGCTTAAGCGAGCCCAGGCTTTTTGGCGTCGGAAGAATCGTATGAAGACGACGATAAAATTAGCATTTTTTTCTCGGACGGTTGTCGAGTTAACGATGAGGGATGGAGGTGAAAAATCTTTCCGCGAGATTGTGAAGTTGACATATCACAATACATTTATATCAATATGCTATCACGGCTGACACTTTTATAGTCGTGTTATTTCCGATACGTGCTTTGGTTTTACAAAACGCTATTTTTAGGCTTTTCTTGTCTTGACATAGGTACGTTTAGCGTTTTGCGAAAATAAATTTGACAGCTCGTTGGAATGAAAAACTCTACAAAATTCAAAGAGCAGTGTGAGCCCGTTGAACAAAAGACGTCCTAGGGTTTTTCGTGCCACTCCAACGTTGTACAGAAAACGTTTATGAGCGGTTCGCGGATGTTCCATCTCTCTTGCACTTCAAAAAATAAACATTATTTCCCCGTCTGATGTTACGCAGTTACGTAACTCACGTTCAGAAACGTTTTAAATTAATTTAAGAGGCAGTGCGCTCTCGAAACACACATAGAGCGGACATAGTTCTAGTTTTATAGTTTTCATTAAATTTATTTAATAAATAATCGGTTCAAATTGATACATATTGTATCACATTTAATACCATGTATTAAATAAGTCAAGATAAAGAAATTCAGTACTCACTGCACTGATCAAAATTATCTTCATCTATCAAAGATCAAAGCCATTTCTTCATATTAACAGAATGTTAGAAGCAATTAATCTATAATTAGTAATGTCGTATATCACATCATACTAATATAAACATATCCTTTGAGATACGAGGGGACCATGCTAAGGCTTTCCTTCACCTCTCCCCCCCTCCCCCCCCCCAAGAAACATTATAACGTTCTCGAACATTCGAACAGTTATGATTGGGAAACATTTCTGCATTATTTTTTACCGATTAATGTTTGATTGTTGATATAGATCAATCCCAAAAAGGACATCAGCGTATTATTGACGCCAATGAACGACGGATAGGTTCCCGCCCTCAAATATTGGATAGGTCAGGAACACAATAATACGTTTACCCAACTTTCAATAGAGTATTTGTGTATTTGTACTTTAATATATTTTTTTTGTCAGTTAAACAAAACTTGTTGAATAAAAGTTGTTCAGAATTATGCCCAGAATGACAAACTTAAAAGGATACTGCTGACTTTATGGTTACCGTTTGTGTGTTTTTTTTATATAACTGTTTTATTTCCTAAAGAAGATAAATATTTTTTTTTATTTATGCTGATCCGTTTAGTTCACTCCGAAAGGGAGAAAAATCTTCATCTTCCCGTTGCGGTCGCTGCCTTTTAATTTTTGGTGGGTATTATTTTTCAAGAGCGCACTAATGCGGATGCTGTTTCGTTGTCGCGTCCGCCCCTGTGTTCTTTATTCCTAATGGAGTAGCCAAAAGGAGGGATTAAAAAAGTTGCACAAAAAGCTTTCCGCCATCAATCACGTGCCAAGAGACGAATATTTCCGACAGCCGTCATTTCTTCGCGTGACGGGTTTTTTATCTCGTCTCGCGCGGGGCACGCTGGATTTGCAATTTTCCAGGTGAACAGACGCACAGTGGTAGGTGCCACAAACTGAGTTAACACTAAGAGATTACTCATGTGACACGCCTGAGTTGAATATTAAAATAAAACTCAATAAAAAAAAATGATTTACCAAAGCCTTATTTTTTCTCACACCTAGCCGCGACAATGACTAGATATCTCGTGATAGATGTATACGCTAGGTGCCGTGTGCGCTTAAACAAACGCGTCATCTATTAATACCTATTATATGCACGGCATGTAGCGCATACCTGAATTCATGAAAGGCATAGACCATAGAAATCGCTTAGACCATTTCGGAGTAATGAGTGGTCATGCATACAATAAAAACATAAAGGTCCAATTGAGAACCCCTCCATTTTTTGAAGTCAGTTAAAAAATATAAAGTGAGTGCCATCTAGCGGGTTCAGCGTATCAAAAACTAGACAGTGTATTTTTACAGTTAGAACTAGCGATTACTTCGATGCCCTGCAAAAGGTATTTTACACCGGTACTTAAATAAAAATATTAAATTTGGGGATGAAATATTTTCGCATTTTTTATTTCATTTCTTACTCATAATGGGGAATGATCTTAGGACAACCTGTATATACGCCGTGTCCCAAGACCATTCCCAATAAAAAAAACAGCTAATTGGTTCTGCTACTTCTAGCGTTATTTGTTAAGAAACTTTATCAAAATTCATCATGGTTACCGAGAAAAAAAATATGAATTTTATGTGAAAATAGTAAAAAATCATAATAATGTGTTTGTTGTGAGCGCTCAGCTGTCGCCGTTTGCCGTAACGGTGTTAAAGCCATTATCGATCGGCGTGGTATCGGAATTCGCGCGCTAGCCGAATTGACACCATCTGTTTAAAAATATAGTAAATTTGGGGATGTTTTTTTTTCGCATTATTTTATATCATTTCTTACTCAAAATAGGTTACACAACACTCCCCCTTCTTCGGGAATGGTCTTGGGACACCCTGTTAAAATTAAATATAACGATTAAGGAATGTTATCGTTTATTGTTTTATAAACAATAACTATTTGTAAATTGTGAAAATAAGTAGGTAAGTATATAAATAACGGCCCTTTTTAGCCCCTCATAATTTGATATTCACTTTAAGACAGTAATTAGCCTATAAAAGTGATAAAATACGCGCAAACCTGTTTAATTTTAGTTGCTACCTTTACACTTACAGCTATATGACTCCTCAAAAAGGAAATATTTTCCCACTTCTTTGAACTTTATTATACTTGAAACCTTTTTCCATCCTTTGTAGGGTCAAGGCCGTGCGATCTTTATGTGCGATCGCAGCGCGGATTTACCACCAAAATATGTAAATGCGACTTCGCGTAAACTGCGTTGAACCAGATGGGTGTTATCATTGTAACAGATACACAGAGCCGAATTGTCAGCTGAAATTTACGAGTTGGAAAAGCTGTAGGCTGACCTTTGTGTACAAAACAAAAAATACCGCTATTTAATATGTCCTCATTTTATGGTTGCCACATTTTCTTGAGCCATTTTTTAAATTAAATCAGGGTTTAAAGATTAAACGCTCAGCTTAGTAAAATGTTACAATAAAAAAAACTAGCTTAGTAAATATAATTGTTAAAATATTCTCTCAGTTCAGCAAATGCAAATCTATGCTGAGATCACTAAGATATAGATTTAATAGAAGTCTACACTTCAGTAGCTATCAGGACTTATTAAATTACTATAATTGCACCGGCTTAAAGGATAGAAGAACGAGTTTTTTAAACAAAATTTTCTGCAATTCGAACCTATTAAGCTTGTTTAAATTTAATGTTCCATCTTTGCATACAAACTGTCAATCGAATGTTTTTTATTCTCCTCTTTGTTCTACGAACAATGCATTGTTCTCGCTGGTACCGCGCATATCGAACGCTTTTAATAAATATATCAATTGTTTTGACGTTCGCTATGAAGCAATCCTTTCAGTCAGCCGCCACTAAAGCTATCACCAGTCAATTATGTGAATAATTAATATATATATTTAAACTGATTTATTATGTCATATATCATGTGAATTCAAGCCATGTCAGCATTTTGATATGATTAAGAGTTAATAGCATAATTTCTATACGTGTTTAGTTTCTAACCTAGTTTTTAGCGTTTATATTAACAGTAGAATCTCTGATTAGTTTTACAGATACTTTTTAGGAATGTAAACTTATCATTAATACCAATTGTTTATAAGACTGTTGATTTCTTTAATAAAGAATAAATAAATGGCTCAACTAAGAAAATTATAATTTTGAGTATTTATATTCATTATGTATGATATTATTACCGTTTAAAATTTAACATATTTCCACTGACAATGAGAATCGCATAGGCATCATAATATAAATCAAATCTCATTTCTAAATAAAATATGACGGATAACTGTTACGGTGTTTTATTTTTTTTTAGGTTTGATTTTGATGTATTAAAGGGGCTGAAATAAAAGCATATTTAATTTACCATAGAAAAAAAAATTAAATGAAAAACCCAATAAATTTATGACTTCTAATTGCTATAAGAACAATTATCATGCACAAATATTTTTATACGAACTACATTACAGTAATCAGCTTTAAAATATTGAAAAATCTAACTAGTTAATATAAAAATTAATATATTTTACCTAATTTTATTATTACTGTTATGTATTTTCGACTTGATTATCTTTAGAATGTGCATGAGATGGTAAATTTTACGCGTACAAAGTTAATTTTTTTAATTTCAATTTAAATAATCGCTGTTCCTGATTTTTTGCTGTATTTCGAGATTCACGCTTGACAAGCATTCAATAAAACTAATAATTATTATATGTTAACAATATTTTATTTTTAATATTAATAAAATAACAAATCTTTATACTTTTAAATCCCTACTTTGGTATTTGGTACTGATTGGTTGATTACCAACTAAACTATAAATATTTACAAAAATACAAATAACCCTACTACTATACTCATAAAATATAAATATCTATACTCCTAAAAAAAACAAAAATAAATGTGAACAAATTAAATCAGATAAATATGAAATAAATATATTACTTTTACATATTATTAATATATGTGTGGTAATAATGTATTTGTAATAAATATCTGGATTAGGTTAAACCGCTTAAAAAAAATGACACGCGGTGCCGCCCGGCCAAAAGTTTTCGACTGGCCGCTCGCCAACCAAACAGAAAATTTAATATAACGCCAAGCGATGTCAACTCCACTGGGCGAACTTTTAATAAAATATTGAAATATGCTAAGCCCAGATAGCTTTAAAACTATTTATACTTTATATCCAAAGCCATCAGATGCATTGATAACAGCAGTGTAATTGAATTTAAAAATATTTGTACCCAATATGTATATAAAAAAATCCCTTTCGGCACGCCAGAGGCAGAGGTAGATTTCACCAGAGCAAAGTAGGAGATAGGCGAACTCCAATTGTACGAACTTGTATCAAACATTGCGCGAGCTGCCGCGCGATCCACTCCCCGCACGGCACCTCAACCCGCCGTACCCATGGGCATCGAAAGTGCGCATACTGAATCCCTCTTCATACTGTGCAGGAAGGGTTGCTTATATCAAAAATTGTTTAAAAAAAATTGCGAGGAAATTAAAGGCCTACGATTAACATTTTTAATTCATTTAATCCTGTGCCAATTAAGGAAGGTATCATTTTTTGAATTTTGAAAAACCATGTTTTCCCGTCCCTAGCACCAATCACAGATGCTGTCAAAAAAGTTTACTTAGATAAGTTTTAGGCCTAAAATAAAATTTAAATGAATTCGATATCTATTATACTAAGAAAGTTATAGCGAAATGTCATTTTTTCGAAAAAATTTTACCCATTAACGAACTTCACCGAAATTTTGTGCATTTAAATTTTATGTATCAATTTTGTATTTTTTTTGTATTGGTGTAAAATTACGGCAGTTATTGTGTCCAAAAGAAAGTGATACAGATAGATATATAAACTTTTAACCTGAGGGCGGTGTTGGGTTCTAAGGGTTGTGAAACGCGAAAACGTCGATTTTTTCCGAAAGTCCCATTGCAAAATAGATAGATTTCCAAACGAAATCTACCTAGAATGGCCATACTACTCTTGCCAAATACCTTGGAGCGAGTGTGTTCTGACCTCGAATAATGGATACCCTAAAAATGTTTGAATGCCGAGACTCGCGGTTAAGATATGCAAACATCATCTTTCATCCGTGAATGTAATGGGAGAGTTCAAAATTTAAATGAAAATAAATTAACTATGTTAGCAACATATCTATTTTGATTCCTATCAAAATAAATGTCAGTTAATATCAAACATCACGTTTTCAATTAAAACACAGGTAACGACGGAATATCAGTTTATTTATTTATTTACTGTAAAATTCATGTTCTTGACAAATTATACAGAAAACCGTTAACGAAATACACGAAAAGATTAAAATTAATTTACACTCGCACTAGCGTATTATTTTTTTTCTACGTACGTTATTTCGAAACAATACTATAGGTTTAAACTATCAAAATTGTAAAACATTTTTTTTTTACTTTTTTAAGTTATTTTTTAACTTTAGAGTTTTTTGCATCTCAAGAAGAAATGGATATTTTTTAATTAAAATACTTCAGCCGAGGAGAATAAGTTATCCTATTGCCGTCATGTTATTAATTATTAATTTATTATATGTAATAACTTCAAAAGATTATGTCAACGTAAAGAGAATGTTTTATTTATGCGACTTAAATAAAACGGGCGGTAGTAAAGCGGGATAAAACGTCCCGTGATCGCGTCGGCCTAAAGAACCGTATCTAATTTGTCTGTTTCTGACTACAAAGGAAAAGACCAGCCAACGAAATAAACAAAGGTAAGAAACTTTGATGGGCCGGTCGACCTTTATTACTAAAACCGCTGCGGCGGGTATTTTGCGGAGAATGATCTCAGAATCATTTTAGGCAACGTTTATATATATCGTGTCGTACTGCCGATTCCTATTAGCGGTAGGCGCTAACGCGATAAGCATATAACCGAGGTTACGCGATTTCAAAAAAGCCGAATACTTAAACGGTTATAAAGTAACTGCGTGATTTATAGATGTACTCGTCGCCGCGCTTCATTGTCACGGTATCGCTTGCAACGAGATTTCCGCGTCACTGAAGCTGAAGTCTGGCCGGACAGCGATGTACCTGAATGGACCATATGGTGTCCATCTGTGTAACTTCAACATTCAAATGTGTAACACATTCAAATTTCAAATATTTGACAGCCTATTGGGACGTTTTATTTATTGGTGGGTATTATAAATTAATATAAATTTATCTTTGAGCGTAAATAGAATAATGTAATATATGTATTGTATAATGGATAAAAAAAAATAGTATTCTATTTATAATGACGATTGACCAGCGGTAGCGGGTTCGAATCCTCTTATTTTAATAATACAATTGAAACCACTTTGATATTACCATTTGATGACCACAAACAAATTTGGCTTAGCTGAGTCAGGCCAAAAATAATAATGGGATGTGTCATAGTAATTTTAGATTGTAAGTCATACGTATTAAAGTATATTCATTCATCATAAATTATTTTTATACATACTAAAACCATACTTAATTTATTTTTATTAGCATACAAGTATCACCCACTCACGACTACCACAAACATCACTCACAAATTACACATAAAACTTAAAAAAAAAAAAATCTACTGTATACGGATATAATATTAATAATCTATATATATTTTAAGAACACTGTTCAAATGTTTATGCTAATATTACCTAACATGTAAAATGACCGAAATCCATAATTGGAAAGGGTGCTAAGTTTTCTCTTCACGTAGTAATATAGATTACAATATTTTAAAGACACTAGAGGCACTAGACTTTCCTTGAATTGTTTGCTATTAAGCGAACGCACTAAAGTGTCAGTCTCAAATGTCGATCACGATTCGGCTGTAAATTTGACCGCATAGCGACTGGTCTATAAAGCGCTTTATTTCAAAAGTGGGTCATCGTAGCCGCGTTGAATAACTCTTCAGACATTAATTTAGTAGGCTATACTCTGGGTGGGTCGGCGAAGAGCGTCTTTTATAGTCCGCTTAGATTGACAGCTCGATGTCACGGAATTCGAAGAGACGAAGGACGAGAAGACAATGCAACCAAAACTCGAATTTTGTATTTTACTAATATTTTTTAACAACTGTATTGAAAGACGACTTTTTATGCTACACGTTTGTATTTAAACAAAAGGAGTTTCTCAATTCGATGTGTGTATTTTTTTTGTATTTTCACTCTTCGCTCCGGATTGCCTTGAGATATTTCAAATATTTATTTTGCATAGATTTCTTAGGAGTGATAACATCTCAGTTTAGTTAAGTTACGTCTAGTTCAAGCTAGGAAAAATAAATAAAAACTAAGTCTTCCGTTGTAAATTTTATCATAATATCGAATTGATCAATATTATTATGATTAACATTTAGAAACGCTGACTTTAAAGTTTTGGTAGATCGTTTTTTTTTAAATATTTACTGATAAGTCTATCCATCAAATAATAATATAAATTTATTATATTATTGTTTAATATATTATTATTTGTTATTCTGATTTATATTATATTATTTTTAATTTTTATTTTAATAACAAAGTTTTGAAAAGTGATTAAAACCACTAACAACCATAATAAAACACAAATAAAAACTTTTTGTTTATTTATTTCATACACAAAAAAGAGCGACTTACAAATTACTTAATTATACGATATAAAAACTTTAAAAACATAAAATATAATATTTCTGTTTTATATAAAGTACACACTGAGTGTGTATAGTGTGCTGGTTCTAAGGTTCTAAGGGTTTAATGTAGTAAAGTTTATTGTCAGTGTAGGCGTTCGTGGAGAAAGGTGTGTGTGTGAGTCTGAGGGTTTGTGTTTGCGTACTCGCAAACATAAACCCTCACCTCCCCCCTACTTTTTCACAACCTCATCCCCTCGCCCCCACGACTTTCTCTGTGAAAGATAAGAATGATTGTGGATCCATATTAAAAATTCTCCCTGATATGCTTAATAAATAAATCCTTACTTAATTTTATTATATTTAGGATGTTCTGTGTACACTTTAAATATTAAAGTATCTTTTATTTAAAAATTAAAGTATTAATACCGTATGATTAAAAAGAAACGTTAAGAACATGATTCTTAAAAAACAATCGCAGAAAAAAAATTAAGAAATTATTACTATGACAAACTGATATTGTTTTAGGAAAATCTTAAAATAATAATATCCCCGCTCTAATATATATTATTTTAAGAAAATTAACATTCATAGAAAAACCGTTAAATAACGATCGTATTACATCGCATGCTGCCATTTTGGGTTTGTTTTGCCCCATATATAAATTTCCCGCGCAGTGTAACTCGACTTGGATACGATGCGATGCTCATTTTTATTTCAATCGAGGGATTTTGTTGGTTATCTATCGAGTTCTTATAAAAATCGATACCGACGAGTAGTTATGGTGAATTTGTATAAAGTTGAAGTCGAAAAATAATGTCGGACTGTACTTGAAAGATAAGTCGAAATACACTTAAAGGACATTACCTACTTGTAATTCCCGTGATAAAAATAATTACACTCAAATATTCATGACTCATTTATAAACATCACAAATTACCTACACTTCTTCGCCGTCAACCGTTAATACCAGAGTATTAGCCCTTTGAGGGGTAATTTGACGTAGCCCCAATAAAATTTTCGCGAAAACAACGGAAGGCTCTCCCGGGTAGGAATTAATGGTTTATTCGGTGTAATAGCTTCACATAGCATCAACACAGACGGAGGCCATGGCCACACTAAAAGCGATATTATCGTTTATTTGTTAAATTATACACACTACAACACAAAGTTTAGGTTATTTCAGACAAAATTAAACACGGATAGATAATGTTATTTATCACTGCAATAAACTGACTGTCTTAGGAGGATAGGTAACTTCTCATTTTTTTTGGTAAACGCATGATTTACTAGGGTCGCCGTAGTCGCTTGCACACCGCAAGCTGCAGCATGTATTGGAGTAAAAGAAATCGTTTTTTTATTTGAAATTTTTAGATTTTTAGACAGTACATCACAAGACATAGCGTTTTCGCTAGTTATATTACCGTTGAATAATTACAAACCATTTTTTTAATTTTGCTGCTTACCAAAAATTACCAATAATTACCAATTACCAATAATTACCAAAAATTTCGAAAATTAAATTAAAGATATATGTCCATAGGTACATTTCGTCATTAGAGTCGTCGCATGTGAGCTTTGCTCACTCGCTACAATGATTAATACTTTTCAGTGACATCATTTTAATTGAATCGATCAGGTTTTATAAAATATAATAAACGGACATTTTGAATATCCTAAAACAACTAAAATTTGAACGACAAACTGAACCAAAGATGAAAATGTAATATTTTTTTTAAAATACACTGTAACTCCGAAACAATGCAATTGCACTCACTCTTTTTTGTCCATATATTTTTTCTTTAGTATTTTTTATATTTTTTTATTATTAGATATTTTTCAATTTTCAAATATTTCATAATTATGTGTACATAATAAACAAATGAGATTTTTTGTAATAAATATGAAAAATTCTTATATGCGCTCACAAAAAAAATATATATATCTAAAGCAATCTTTTAGCTTAAGTAACCTTACTCAAGTGAGTAAGGTTCAAAATATTTCTATACGTATTACCTATACTAATAGTTTTTTTTTTAAAACATATATGTAGTCACCAAATAATACCTTAACATTATGACCTAAAAACAGTTTTGATATTTTTTTTAGTCTTGGAAATTGATTTGGTAATCTCGTATCCTTTTTAGTTACTTTCATTATATTATGGAAATTTTTAAGTTAAGGTGTGATTTGAGCCCTCGCTTATGATTCCTATACATATTTGGCCATGTAATTTGTAATTTTAATGTTTTGCTGTATTGTAATCTAATACATAAATAATCCTCGTCTTGCGGCCTTTGGCACGCTCAGTGTTACCAAACCCTAAGGTAGCGGGCAATATAAAATGTACAAACGGAGCGTCGAAATGCTGACGACTGCGTGTTTGTTCTACGCGAAGACCTTGCTTTGATGGCTCTAGCTAAACAAATATTAAGGCTAAGATTGGATAAACCAAGAAACAGGGGCTTCAAGGTGTACTTAAGGAAATTGATGTAGCCGGGCAGTGATACGTATCAGGCATTATTATACAATTGTACTTTAAGTTAATACCTATCCACTATGTTTGCGGCTGGATGTGCTTGTCTGAAATTAAAACGAGCTTAAATACACGAAGACAGCCAGTTTCAAAAGAAAAAATCATATTAAAAATAAATTTATAAAAACAAGCTTTCCACTGCTTGAACGCGTATATAAAATTTCTCCGTAGGATAAGAGGAAGTGGTTTTATTTGAGCTTGCAAGATTTGACCTAAACCAAAGTTCAAACACTGCAAGCTAAATAAAAAAAAGCTCACAAGAAGCAAACGGTCACGATTCTCCTAATCATTAAAACATAATTATAAAGTAATTGAAGCCAACGGGATGTTATTTCAATAGATAACTTATACAGGGTGTATTTATATTACTGGTGTCGCTTTAGGGGGCTGATCTATATCGACAACAAAAATGGTCTCAAGAAAAAAATGTAATAAATTCGAAAAATAAAAATTTCATACAAAAATAATTATATTTTTAAAAAGATTTGTTTTTCTTCGAAGTGCTTCGCGGATCGCGCGTGCGCGAGGTCATTCACCGATCTCGCGCCATGCGTTCAACCGCTTCTCAAACATTAGGTATAACAATTTATTTGAAATATCAAATTCGCTTTTCTCATAATTGGGAAAAAAATCCATTATTTTTTGCTCATTAACGTTTGATATATACAACCCCCTAAAAGGACATCAGTAAATATGAATACATCCTGTTTATTTAAAAGGGGTAGGTATAAATATAATATATATTTATTTTGTATAAACACCAGATACGTTATGGTGATTAAACACTAAACCCATTTAAGGGGGTGTAATAAAGCTATTTAATTCCTCAATTTCAACACACCCTTGAATGTTTAATGTTGGGCAGAACAAAATACACTCACATAATTCGGGCAGTATTTCCATAATTATATTTTTTAATTTTATCTAAAAACAGAATTTTAAATTTGTAGGTATTGTTGCAATAATAGCATTTAGTTTTAGCTCTACGCGCGCGTAGACGCGTAGGCCTGCGCGGATTACTCAAGATGCTCTACGAGCATTATTACCTACAAAAATACCTACAAATACAAATTTAAAATTATTTTTTTATTTAAGACTAGAAAACATGGTCAGGGATATTTATGGTTACGAATAATATAATACGAATTTGGCCGTCTCGCAACCGGTGTGTGCCAAAAATGAAGCTCTTGAAAATGTTACTTTCGAGAGAGGACTGCTTCTTAAATATGAGAAAAATATATACTAGCGTACGTCTCATGATTTTCGAGCGCGTATAACGTGTAGGTAAAATTAAAGTATAATATTAGTACGAGCTACGTAGCTTACTAATTGTTTTTAAAAAAAATCTTCCTTGAATGAAATAAAATGGCGACACATTAAAAAAATCAATAAACACAATTGGGAACAAGATATTGTAGGGTCACGAGTCCACTTGACGACCGCGCCAGGTTTCCGCTGACGACAGCATCTGACGCCAGGTACAAAGTCCGTCGACCGAGAGTGACGTCGACCGAATGCACCCAGGGCTGAGAAAGAGGGTTTCCCGACGCAAAACGACAGTCTATAAGAACGGAGGTCGCCCGCTAGTGCAGCGCCTTTTCGACCAAGTTCGTGCGTCGCCCGTACCAGCTCGCTGGTACCTACTCGTCCGCAGTCGTCACGCCGGTTCGTGTACATACTTCCTGGAGTCAAGCATTATATTGTATAACGGAGTATTTATGCAGTAAGAGGATCAAGTAATAAACCTTCTAACAAACCCTCGAGTTATTACTATTATTACACGGGACTACTCGGTTGGTTCCGTTACAATATCATTACTTTTCATGCACTCTGGTAAAAAATAACAAGCAAATATATCACGATTACAAAGGTATGTATGTCCCAAGACCATTTCGGAAGACCTAAAGGAGGTGTTGTGTATCCTATGATTAAGAAATGATATAAAAAATGCGAAAAATAATAACATCACCAAATTTATTATATTTTTCAACAGATATCAATTTGGTCCCCGCGCGAATTCCAATGCCGAGCTGATCAATAATGGCCTTGACACCGTTACGGCGTACGGCGACAGCTGTGCGCTCACTCAAAGACTTTAACTATTACACGATTCTTTAAGTATTTTCACTTAAAGTTTACATTTTTTTCATCTTTTTAATAAAAGTAGATATTGCGGAAATAATAAGCCGTTTTTTTATCGGTAATGGTCTTAGGAAACGGCGTATAAGAAGAAATCAGGTCGAAAATACGAACAAAACAATTTTATAGGAGGTTTATTTTAGAGGCGTGGTTTTCAATCAGGCACTACTTTTTTCGTAGTTGGTGTTTTTGACAGCTGTCACTTGATTTATGCTCAGTTTGGTTTGCCATTTCATAATGAATAGACTTACTCCTGAACAACGTTTGCAAATAGTGCAAATTTAGAAAAAATCACTCTAAATTTTTTTTAAATCACTCTAAAATAAAGTAAAAATTGCGTCGTGGGCCTGTGGCGTGGCGTGGACTATTTTTTGTGGGGTTATGTGAAGTCGCTTGTCTACGCAGATAAGCCGGACACGATTAACGCCTTGGAAGAGAATATTCGGCGCGTTATTGCTGACATACGGCCCAACTTGCTGTAAAAAGTGGTTGAAAATTGGGCCTCTCGGCTGGAATTTGTTCGAGTCAGCCGCGGCGGCCACTTACCCAAAATCATAATGGCAAACCCTTATCTTTATAATAAAACTAAATTCTTAGCCATAACATCAAATTATATGCGTTAAAACGCATAAGAGATAAATCTCTTCTTGAAAACCACGCCTCTAAAATCATCACCCTATAGTAAAATTGTAATTTAATAGATCTTCGTAAACTTAATCGAATGTTTGTTAATCATCACACAGTTATGGATGAATATTGATGTCAAAAAAGGATGATTGATTCTCGCATATATTTTCAAGCGTGTACATGTAATTTATACAGGATGTGTTTAAAATCATCACTGTCCCACCCCCTTATCTCCAAAAAAAATGCGGTAATAAATTATGGATAAAAAATTAGGCATATGAAGAAATTAGTTAATATTACAGTTGAACTATAACTATATATAATTTTGATTAGATCATCGTAAAAAAGTTAACATCATCAATGCCTAAATGGTAATTAATCCATACAACTCCTCCCCGCGTCTTCTCTTGCAATGGAGTCGGCGGATGTTAATTTATCTTAATCGACGGCTAATAAAACTCGCTGTTGGCTCTTGAAGGGTTTTCAAATGAAAACGTACGACGCTTTCCCCTTTTATAGACAGGTCCATTAAAAGTTTTCATCTCATTGCCCTGTAATCAGATGGATGCTTAAAAATAAACAAAATACGCAACATATTAAAACCTGTTTAATTCTGTTTCAGCAAGGCTGGGCCTATTCTGCTATCCTAATAACCAGGCTTGACTTTTCCTGTTACATTTGTACCCTGCCGAGGTTATTTTTTCTATACGTTAACCTTTAACGGAACTTTAAAACTATAACGGTCACAACATTACGCTTTCTTACCTTAGAGGAATTAAGTAATGGTGCCCAAAAAAACTAATACCGGTGAATTCTTACAAAAAAACCAGTTACATTATTAGTATAATATTATTGAAAACTTTAAATAAATCTTCAAATTTAGGATTTGTTCTTTTAATGGATTGGATCGAGTATTTAGTATTAATAAATAGGGTTTTATAAACGATCGTGTGCTAAGGATATGACCGTTGCTAACGATATATTCATTTTTAATGAATATATCATATATTTTATTTACATTTTTTTATATTCATTGCTAACGACATTAACCAAATTGCTAAGAAGTAGTGAAAACCAACAGAATAATAATATAAATTAAGTAATTATATTTTTTTTCCATCTTTAAAATAAAATTTAAGACAATAAAAAACTATTTTTTTAGAAAAACATAAAAGGGAAAATCTATAACAAATATATCTACGATGATTTTAGGGTGCTATTTTACCAGGTTCAATTTTCTTAAATCTTTCTTCCATGCCAGTATAAATTATTAACATAATACATATACTATTATACGTATTTATATAACATTATTCAACTATATTTATATACACTAAAACTAAACGTAGTTATAATATCGCTCTGTTTTTTAAATGCACTATACATAGCACATACTTTAACGCCTACAAATACCTTTTAATACTTTCATACAATTATAATCTTTAAATATAAGAAAAAATACTTTAACAAGGATGCTATTATAATATGACATTAAAAATATCTGAATTCCATGTTCAGTTTAAAATGCTATAAATAAAATAATATTACGGTTAAAAATACTGTTGGATTATTAAAAATAAAAAAACAACAACAAAAATAAGTAAAAATAAATTGAGTGTAAAAATGTAAAAAGAAAAACATACAACATTAAAATGTAAAAAATACATTAACGAAAGGGTAAAAAAATGAAGGGTTCATTGTCAATTAAATCAAATTTCACATTATTAAACTAAATTTTACTGGAAGTGGAAAGTTATAAAAAAATGCTTAATCCAAAAATATATTTAATCATACACTAATTAAAGTAAAAATATTTTATACTCACTTTGCTATATTAATATATATTTATGTTATTTCACATTACAGAAAATCTATTGCTTAAATATTTGTTAATATTTTCAATTAGGCAGTGCAAACTTTTTGCGACTATCAAATCAAATACATTAATGAACGAAAAGACAGAGTTCTAATACTTTTAGTTATTTATAATTTTTTTACTGCTTTAAAACATGTAATATAAAAGGTATATATACATAATTTTTGACATTTTTATCAACCAAAAAGTGTATCTGCTTCTTAGATTAAAGAAAACAGCAAAAAGAGACTGCCTTAGTTTAATCTATGTAGGTATGTTGTTGAAAAACAGTTGCTCTTAGAAACGTTTAAAACTTTACTTAAGCCGGAAATTAAATGTCAGATTTGAATTGGCAGACAGCGTGTTAGAACATTATTGGGATGATATTCTGCAAATAAAGCATTTGAATATTAACCAAATTTGACAAATGCTTTGACTGACCAAAAAAACTATTTTTTGATAGAAAGTACAAATTTTTTAAACATATTACGATACGTTAATTTTTATGTTGGTAGACATGATAGCGTCTGAACAAAAGCAGCGAAAATACTTCATTTTGAATTTACGGATCACGCAGAAAAGGCCCATTGAAAAAGAATTAAAACGCCTGCGGGGAAATTATACCCTCCACTTTTTTGGCGGATTTTCAAAATGAGCAGGAAAATTACTTTAAACTTTGAATTTAAGCCTGCCACTGTTCATTCTATACAAGAATACTTTTAAAGAATATCTTATAAACGGGAAAACAGAAGAATAGGTACAAGTAGAAACCTTTGTCTTTTCGTTAAAATATTTTATAAGAGACGACCTCCATTAAAGAAAATTTTATATTAGATCATATTACTGTAGGTAATTATACCGGAGGATATAGTAAAAGAAGGACGATAGTATAAATTGTATAAATAGTTTAAATATAGTATAAAAATTTTTCTCTGAATTTTCGCCAGACTGCAATTTTTCGTTTTGATTCATAACGACTTTTAGCAATTACATTTTGTTAACTATTTCGCCACAGCCATTTAGGACAACTAAAGAGCTTATTTACTAATCGTGTCATGTCCACTTTTTAAATGATAATTAAGTTTTTAATTGTCTCTCTTTTTGCCAGGAAAACTATAAAGTTTTTCTATTAATTATTGAAATAAATAAATTTAAAACTATGTGCAATTTCTTCTGTTATTATTTACTGTGGAAATTATTTCAGATACAGAGGTAATATTTGAAGATGAAGTTGGTTTCTGATAATATTAATTTTAAAATTTAGAAACGTAACGATTCAATTCTGAAGGATTGAAAATGTCACGAGTTAATATGTAATATATATATTAAAATCGATCCTATCGTAGCATAATATACGAGTATGCTATGTTTCAACCCGTAAATATATAAAATGAGACATTATTAATTATTTTGCTGTGATCCTAAATGCTTCTGTATCATTATCCTAAAAATATAATATTCGTGTCGATAAAGATATAAATAATGTTCTTACTAATTTTATATTTATAAATAATTTTAGGTAATAGGAATGTCGTAATGGTTGTTCTAAACGAATAGTTGTTGTCATTTATAAGCTTTGAAAGGGGTATTTGGCAATTTGAGCTTTTATTTTTCATAAAGGTAAAATGAGGTTTTAAATTCAGAATTTTGTCTAATTAATGACTTAGTTTAGATGAGTTTGGCTCATTAAATAGATCTCTGTAATACTTTTTTTTATGACAACAAAATGTTAATATCTACAAAAACGGTAATTTAAAGATGATAACATAATATTATTCACCCGAAAATATTATTTTATTCGCGTAAAGGTAAAATGACAGAGGTCCTATGTGTGATCCTTGAACGATGCCCGAAATAATATTTTATTATGAGAGCACTTAGGACAACCTTTTAGTACGATGGCTTGGTTTATGTTCTTTACATGCAATATAAACAAAACCAAATAAAATAAAAATATAAAGTGAAATTTACTCCTTTTGTTATTGTAACTCTAAAAACATTACGTTGGGTTTCGGTGCTGTTTATAGCATAAATAACAAGCAAAGAAAATCTATATTATTAGCTTGTGTACAATCCTCTGTGACCTAAGTGTCATTAAACAAGTCTATAATGACCCAAAAATCATTAAACGAGTCTTTATTGAGAAACAGTCCTCATTAAACCAAAAGTAATTTACGATTACTAAGTACACATTTTATAAAAAATAATTGAATATGACCTCAGTAACTATAAGCTGACCGTACTACCAAAAAAAATACTTTAAATGTAAAAATAAAACCAAAAATACATTGCAATAGGGATACATAGGAATATTTTTTTATATTAAAAAAAATATTTTAACCTTATAATTTAACAATTTATATTTAACACTTTATGTTAACATTTTTAAGTAAAAAGCATAATATATTATTGGTCAAGACATTTTATGGTCTCAGTTTTTTTTTTAAGTAATAAGAAAGTCTTTAATCCCATATTTTTCATTTTCATCATCATCTTCATTTTAAGTTACTCGTGCTGTAAATGGACAATGTGAGCTTAATAAATAAATCCATTTAACAAACTATGAGGTTCAGGGCTTTACCGTTTAATTACATTTTCGTGCCTGGCTTAGTTCTGTCAGTAGACAAACAATGAGTAAAATACGGGTAGTTTTAATATCAGTTAAAATTGGTTTTTCTCCTCAACGTTACGTATGTATTAACGTATGTTTTATTTCCGAACAATATCTATTTGAAAACCTGAAATTGTAACCTTTTTCATTTTACTAATATTGAAATAAGGACTTCCCGAGATAAAATATTTTTTGTATTTAAAAGTGTATATATTTTGCTAAGAATGTGTACAAAAACTGTTTTTAATAAGGCTATCCGAAACGATTCTGGTGCAGGGATTTTTAAGTGTACTTCAAAACTTCATTTTAACTTTGGCAATCATTATTCTCACGAAAAAGTTACCTTGAAGTAGTCCCGAGGTATACTGTTATTTTCCCGAAGAGATTTTTTTAAAAATGTTATAATTTTATTTATTTACTAATTAAGATATTATTTATTATTATTGACGAAGCGAAACGGTCTCAACTCAATTGATGCTGGATTCATAATGCATGACCATTAATTACAGACTGATATTATACAGGTTGTGCCAAGACCATTCCCGAAGACTTAAGGGGATCTTACATCTAAGAAATTGTATATGAAAAAAGCGAAAATAATTCATGCCCAAATTTATTAATTTTATCAAAGCACTCTCGTATAAATTCTCTTTTTACCCGCGACAATGACCCGGCGCGGCGCGGCCTCACTACGACCGAACTTACGACAAAGCAATTTCATATTATCACGTTTAGTTCACAAATTTTTTACTCGGAAATCATGATGAATTTTGATATGAGGTCAAAACAAATCATGTTGGAAATTGCAGGGCCAATGAGCTGGTTTTTTTATCGGTAATGGTCTTGGACGACTCACTACATACCGGCATTTAGGTTCAATCATGCTTAAGCACGCCTATTTATATAAGAAGAGAATCAACGTGATAGATAGGTAAACAAAAATAGCACCGACTTTAACCGAATAAGCGTGTCGCAATTATCTAATTTACTGCCTAGGAAATGTTGTGTGCATAAGCAAGTTTTACTTCAAAAATAAATTTAAAAACTCTGACCATACAAAGTCTCTTTAATACGTGCATGTAGGTACGATCTTACACCGCTTATATACACTGCTTCTGCAGTGTTACGCCAACGCCGCGCCGCGCTGTGTTTCACTGCATTACCTGAAAATTTCCGACACTTCGCATAAAGCGCGGTGCAGCTTTATGGCACATCCGCTCCGATAGTAAATGGCAAGTTTCTATTTTGCACCGTAACATATTGACGTGGAAATATCCACGGAACACATTATTTATTTATTTATTTAACAGGTTTCCCCATGTTAGTGAACAGAGTTCCTTTACTCTCGATATAATGTTGAAATATAACGAATATAACGAAGGAAATATAACGAATTTACGATATATTATATTATCCTTACTGACGCTCGTTAAAATTCACAAAAATAAATTAATAGTAAAAATACATTTTTAAAAACAAGACTTTTATTTAAGTGTTTGAATGTGTACACAAAATTTCGTATCTGTGCTGTTGACCGTTGAGGAGTTCCTTCGTCTGAAGCCATTCCTGGGTGTAGGATCAGGCCACGCTTACCATAAAAACGTATTGTCATCGGAACTGAAACAACATGTCGAATTTCAACTTCGTAGGATAAGAGAGAGTGGTTCTAATTAAGCTTGCAAGATTTGACCTAAACTGACTAAAACTACTCAGACGCAGGCCTGAAAAGACCTGAATGAACCCATTGTCGCCTCTATGGCCATCCAAAACGCACAGGTAATAAAAGTGCCACAGCCAAAAATGGATATAGGAAATGAAGCAACCCAAAAAAAATTGGTACCCCTGGCTCGAGTAGTCTCTACTACTGAGCTCCCCTCGACTGCCGCTGGTGATTTCCACACCTCTAGCACTGCAGATACACCACCAAGATATTAACTTTGTGTCTGCTGGGAGTAACATTCCTGAGTCGTCCTTCAAGTGAAAACAACCTTAACGTTAGCCGAAAGGGTCTTCAACAGCCTGAACTGATGTGTCTTGAACGGTACATTAGGGAAATAAACACCTCCAGGAGAGTGTTATTTGGCATAGTTAAAGTTTATATAGAGTAGAGGTGCAAGCTGTGATTGTATTTTTTTCCCACCGTTTCTAACATTAATTTTTTTTTAGCTAATAGAACAAAATTAAAAAAATATATGATATGATTATAGGGGTATACTAACCTCATTATGTAGGCATAAGAACCTTAATAGTGTTCTAACTTAAAAATTTAATGTATTACGGTCGAATTTCGACCACTGGGCGACCACTAGTTTAATATAGTTTTTACTAAGAACTGACATACACTCGCATCCGAGTAAGTAAACCTGGTCACTCAACCTGGTCACTCTACTAATGAATCTAGAAGTCTCTTAGTTGTTTTGAAAGCATTGTTTTAAAACAGTATATTCTACGTATTGTAGTACTCTACAGTACTCTGTACTACATAAACTATTTGAATAGGTAATTTCTAAAAGGTCGTATTTATTTTAAAAATTACAATAATTATATATTTTCATATATTTTCGTCTGTATAATTATTTTTCTGCAACTGACGTTTTCACTCCCGTCTCGTTTAGTTACAAAATTTACGTTTGCAAAAAATGCAAAATATCTGCTTCGAAATGAAAACTGTGGTTGTGATAATACTCGCCGCATGGCGGGTAGATATCTGAGAGTAGACAACAATTTCTCGAAGGAATGCCGCTAACGTATTGTCTTTGAAGTCCTTTAATTTTTATTTTAACAAATACTAATTATATGTTTTCTAAATAATTTACCCTATTGATCAATTTGATTTGAAACCATTACATCGCAAATGGAATTACTCTTTCTTTAAAAAAAAAAATCAAAATCGCTTATGCCAACCCAAAATTGCTATTTATTTGGTACAGTAACTGCTATTTCGGGTAAAAAGTGGGTTGTCGCGTAATTTTGGTAGACACAGACTTTCCATTCCTCGACTTTGCTACCGTTTGAAGCCACAAACATTATTTCAGACATCAGGTGTACCAAACATTGGTTTGAACGTACTAAAAACTTTAGTAAAGGTCTCGCTTTAACCAGAATCGAACTGTAGGCGCAACAAAACATTTAGCTGCCACTATATATATACAGGAATTTCTTGTAGAGTGGACATGCTTCTGTTCTCAGTGCACGAACCGGTTTTGTTCCAATATCTTCTGCGTCGATTGCTCTTAAGTTTTCTCGTGAAACGTTTTTATAGCTCAGACGATACTACAATCTTCCCGTAATTCATATGCTAGAACAATTGCAGGGTGAAAAATTGCACGTAAAGTACCCTCAGGTACACTCACGTTCCCCGAGCTCATTCCGCAGAGCAAATAAAATGTCCGGTAATTTAATACTCGCGGACGGCGAGAAAATAGATTCGAAACCATTTTATTCATAACGTTTCAGAAGACTGTCTCATTTGAGAGTAGCCGCCGTTGAGAGTAAGGTAATCGACGAATGACCAAATCGACGTCTTTTTCCGGGGTAGGTAAGGACCAGGGGTATAGAATTCTCCCCCTCGGGGGGACCTCCCCCGGAATTTTCTTCCCCAATGACAAATTAATATGCTGCCGATACCTTGATTCATTTATTGTATGGAGGGGGTAATTGGCCACTGCACCCCCTTTTTCATCTGCCCTGATCCGGACCTGTCCCAAGTCCCAAGACCATTTCGAAAACCTAATGGTGGGTTTGTGTTTCCCTGTTATGAGTAAGAAAGTATATTAAAAAAATACGAAAGTAATTCAATCCCAAATTTATTATTTTTTACGAATCGATATTCAAACTTTGACTGACGTTACGGGTACGTGCATAAATACGCTATTACAAGAATTATTTAACATTATCGCGTACAGTTTAATTTTTTTTTCTCAGAAACTATAACTAAATTTTTATGCACCGTATCCCACGACGTCTTACTAAAACTTAAAGGGTTTTTCTAATTCACTATTCTTAGTAAATATTTATACAAAAAAACATAAACAAATCCGAGTTTGATTACTCGTTTCAGTTTGATTACGGGTTTGATTTTTTGGAAATAGTGTAAATTGCCGTTATAATTTTGTACGATGGGATCGCCGCGAGGCGTTGTACCAACCTATGGTTTAAATGACTTCATTAGCAGAATTTTATAGATTATTTATTAACTGCCATTTATGTATTATATAAAAATATTAACGACGTTTATTTACATTATCACGTCTTTTATTCTTTCAAATTCTTTAACAGTATTGTAGATATAATTTCATATTATAGAAATTCAATGTTTTATAATCATATCGCACGCGAACAACATAAAGACAGTTTTCATACATCGTACCAACTTTCTTATAAAATTCTAAGTTGCATCCCAGCTGTGCGGAAATTCTCGTAGTTACGATGCTGTATAAAATTTATGTGATGCGCTTGAGTGCAATCGCTATAAATGCACTGCGAACTACAGACACTCATTATTAAGAGGAAAACTCGAAGGCGAAAGATGATGAATAAATTAAATCTCTTTCTTAATGTTTTGTTAAATGTTAATGTTTTGATAAAGTCGAATTCTGGTAAGTCCTAAAAGATTTTAATCCGATAGTTATTTTTATACCCTATAAACGTATTTTTTTTTATATCCTTGTATCCATTATATTTATGCGTGCCTATTTAGCGTTTGTTTTTTCAAAAAAACCGTATCCCAAGTCGATTTCTGGTAAAAAAATCCGGTTAATATTGGTTGCGATTACAAATATTATTTGTAAATTGGGTATATCAAAATTCATCGTGGTTTCCGGGAAAATAAATGTAAACTTGGCGTGATATAAACGGTTCTTGTAATATGTACGACGGCTAATGCTACGCGTCGTAAAATTAGGTATCTACTTCTTTTAAATTCTATCTAGTTCCAGAAATAACCAAGAATGAAAATGAAAATCTGTAGCTATAATTGATAATATCAACTGCTTCTAGAGAATACCATTGAAAAAAAAACTTTAACAGTTCTGAGGTAAGTTTGATTCGTTTGTATGTTTTTTGCGTATATTTTGTAATAATTAGATACTTTTTTATTTGATGGAAAATAAATAAATAAATTGTATGCCAGTAACGCCTTTAATCTTTATTTTTCTCTAATAGGTACTTCTCATAGAGGAACATTTTTTTTTCAACAAGTGATAAATGATAATAAGAACCCACTCACTTATAGAAAAATCTGTAAAAAAACTCCTTCGTTGGATAAAAAGTAAACAGTACTGACATAAAAAAAATCAATAAAGGTTTATTTAAAAAAAAAATAAAGACAAGGAAGTAAGTTGATGATTTAAATTAAATATTATATATTGTACCTTTGTGGGGTATTTAGTAGTTACTAATATTAATTTATTTTTAATTTGTAAATAGAATATTTTTTAGATTTAGCAGGTGAGTATAGGTTTCATAAACATTAATATAGCATCCATCTTGCGCTTTTATTTCAAACTAGTGAGTTGAAGCGAAATAAAAGACGGTTTGCTACTTGGCTGGTGTAAAACAGCAACACAGCAATTTGGGTTACTTATAGTAGTTATAAAGTTTTTCTGTAGATAGCAAATCAAATCATCAAGTAGGTAATATTTAAATTGATTACAATTACATTACGTATGTAACAATAATAAAATGAAATTTCTTTATATATCCACTTTAAAATACCGAACTAAAATCAATAATTTTTGCGAATTTTAAAGACAAAAATATTTCTGAATCTAGCAAAATCAAATAGGTATCAATTTATACAGCGCATATACTTTTTCAACATTGTATATAGAATTGACGTATAGTTGGTATTGTATTGCGTACAATTGCATGCAGCTGGCTTCTCATACATCAAAGCGAACTATTAGCATTCGTATGTAGCACTCTTCCGGGAAAAAAAAATGAAAAACGGTGTCTTTCTTCAAACCACCGATGCATTACCATTTACTGACTAAATTATATTTAATTCTTTAAAAAACTTATTAAAATGGAGGAAGACAAATCAAAAATCGTTTTGTTGTTACCAGCTCCCTAACTAGTCGAATCTGTACAAAGGAAGCCAGTGTGCAGTTTACAGGTATGTGGCCAAAAATTCCCATATTTTAATTTTTCTGCATCTGCCAAAATTGCCTTCTCTTTCAAGCGATACTTAATGAGGGCTAATACCGCACCTAAAATTTAATATGTCAAGATAATAATAGATATACCACGATAGAAAATCAGATACGGGTATCGACATAACGTTTTAAAAGTATCAACATAACAATACATAAAAAAACAACAAATAATAATGGAAATATTAGCTAATAGCAATTTCGTTACGGGTAGCCGATAGAAACTGACTACGACTGCGTATTCAGTAAAACATATATTTTTTCTAGTTGAAATATTGTAAAATAAATTTATGAATTCGCAACATGCAATAAAAATCATTCCCGGAATGATTTTTATTCAGCTCTCGAAAGCCATGTTAATCTCATTTCCGACGCATGCTGGTAGCAGCATCAAACATACAGTTTTGTAGTCTTCATAAAAAAAACATATTTTTGCTTTTTGTGACACTTATGTAACTTTAATATTAGAGACGGTCATAATATTTTTACTTCTATATATGCGTAACTTTCTTTCTAGCCTATAATAAAATCATAATTTTAAATTTATCTGAATAAGTATTTTTGCAGTCAACAATGGTCCTTTCAAATTAATGAAGTTCTACGCAGGCGTAGAAGCGTAGAAGCGCGGATAACTCACGCTATTAATATGTACATATAAAACGAACTAAAAACATCCAATTTATCATGCACTTATAATTACCTATAATCTCCAGTATATATTAATATATATTAATATTCTTTAATTTTTAAACCAACAAATAACATTATAATCTCTCTCTCCCTAACCTCTTTCACCATTTAGCTTAAATAAATGATAAATTTATTAAAAACTTGTTTCTTAATCCGATCCTAAAAAAAATAATAGTCCATATTATTATAATAAGAGTGCACTAACGCAATTTCAGCAATATTATTTTACAATGTTTTGTATATTATATATATTTTTATGTATGTAAAAAAACAAAACTTGTTTTAAACAAATAAAACTCTGAGTAGTAGACACTTAATTCTAATGTAAATCAGAAAGTATAGAACTGTAATTATATTTATGGCAGCACAAGACACTCATATTTATAAGTGGATACTTGTTCAGACACTGATCATAACAGGCTGTTTAGACCTAGTTAAAAACAGAACCTTAGTTATACGCAGTTTTTAACATACTAACTTTATTATTTCATGATATATATAGTTTTTTTTTAAATTGTTGGTATATAGAAAGTTTATTGAAAGTTTTAACTGGCATGTTATACGCTACTGAATCCATGCTTGAAGGGATTTTTAGGGTGAAGCGTGGCTCCCGTGGATTAATTCGAATAGTGAAATGTTTGTGATGTCAGATCTCAATGATTCCACCGCCGATTTTAGAATTTTAAAGTTTCAACTGAATCTACCTGAAAAATACTAGGCCAAAAATACTGTTTAAAAATATTTTCTCTATGGGAAACCCCATGCTGATTTTTTTCGCACGCTTTTTGCTCGAATTTTAGAAAAAGAATTATTTAATTGAAGTTTACATTTCACCGCTCCAATATACTGCTAGCATAGGTTTCACTTTTGCGACTAATATTAATAATATTAATAATGATTAATATCTCTGTCCGTTTCTTTAGAAAAAAGCTCATTTAAATTGAAATCTAAGAATAATGACCTAAGAATAATACATGATCGTCAATATTGTCGATATTATTAAATGATATTTTTACTGAATTACCATTTTTTACCATTTTCTGGATATTAAAAAATGTCAAACCTGTGAAGCATCGTCGGCAAAAGTGAGGTAGCGCGGTAGTACCGGGAGATGACTTAACGGAATTTCCTGTGCGCTAGAACAACGCGAGAGCGCCATGTAAACAGGCCTTTAGAAATGCTGCCTCGGCAAATTACATTTGCCGGAAAACGCAATTTCATTTATCATATCACTTGACCCTTTTAACTTATTGGCTCAACCGGCGGACCGCTGTCATGCTTGGAACCAAAAAGACATTATTAGATAATATTTTTGCACAGAACATTTAAATATTTATTTTTTACATTAGGTAAATTATATTTTTATTTAGCGCCAGTAAGGGCTAAAAGTATTCTCAGGAATAAAAGTAGTACCAATGTGTTGAATTTCATTAATTAGATATTTAAAAAATAATAATTTCAAAATATGGAATAAGACGCTACTATCGTTATTATTATAAAATAAAATTCTTATATAATTTAAAATAAAATTATCTATCTATCTTCTATATATATAAAAATGTCTGTTTCTTTGTATCTTTGTCCTTTATGCATTCCTAAACCGTCGGTCCAATGCGATGACGAGTTTGGGAAGTTGTCGTGAGCACACCCGATTAGGTTTGTGAATTAAAAAAAACTTGAAATTCACCCATTAAGGGGGGGTAATGGGTGTTTGAAGTTCGTATGGAACTTTTATAACCTTTGGTTATAGTTTCTCAAAAATGGGCATATAGCTTCTTTATAGACATCAAATGAGTATTTTTTTTTTAATATTCAACCAATGAGGTTATGGGGGGTGAACATTTTTATGAAAAAATATATACATAGGTCTGGAGACTTGACATTTTACAAATAGCTTCTTTACATAATATAGGCACGCACCAACAGGGGATTTTGCGAAGCCTAACCATTAAGGAGGGGTAATGGGGGTTAGAAGTTTGTGTGGAACTTATTAACTGTCAGGTTTAGAAAGTCAAAAAATATGCCATTTTTCTTTTAGCTTCTTTACATAACATAGACATCGAATGAGAAACGAAAAACCAAATTAGGGCACGAGGATGGGCCCAAAGGCCCTAGAGATGGGAAGCGAAGCGACCCATCCCGAGTGCCACAGGCACGAGTTGTTCGCCTGCAGGGCCTAGCTGCCAACCCGGGGCAAAGCTCGGGGTTGAACAGCTAGTTATTTATAAAAATGAAACATTTAAATCGTTTTCTTTATAATGCAGTTCATATTTAAGGCCAATTTTTAAATATTTTCCTAAAATAGAAACTATTTTATTTTTAGTTATTGCAATTTTGACTTGACCAACTCAAAAGTACCTATTGTAGTATCCAGCAAATATCAATACGTTCAAAAAATCTAATATAGATTTTATAATAGTAAAATATAATACTTGTTTTGTTTTAAAAAAGTTATTAGATTTTCGTTTTTTTTTTATAAAAGAAATGTTATGACCTAGATTGTATACAATTATCTTAGGCCAGTCAGGGGAGATGGTAATAGTAAAGCGTTAAAAATATTATGGCCATCTGCGGATTCGAACCCGGGACCTTTTTGTGAGTAGTCCAACGCCTTAAACACTAGACTACCACGATTTAAAAAAAATGCCATACTAAAATAACTCATTTTTTCCGTTAGGTCCTAAGTATGTCAGATAAAGTTCGAATCTAAATATTAAAAAAACATTCATCAAACATAATTAAGTCAAAGTTTTTTATTCATTTAAATAACTATGTACGTATTCGCAAGCCGTAAACAATAAACAAATAATAAAAATAAACAATAATAATAATAATAATAACAAAACATTGAATATATATTGAAAAAATATAAGTATTTATACATGTTTATATTCAATACAATGTTAAGGATTTATGTTGAGCGAAGAGTATGAGAAGAGCTGACGTTTCGATGCAGGTCGCATCTTCTTCGTAGGTCCAGAAGATATTGCTGTCAGCTCTCATTTGTGACCTGGCAGGCGTCGCGTGTTCAGTGTTCAGTCGGGTAGGAAAGGTAAGGAAAGAACGGTTAGTAAGCAAAAATCATCGCTATACGATGGAAACCCATTAAGTGCCAAAATTGTCGAAAATTAGTTAAGTACACGTCATTCCTGTATATCGCCAGATGCCGTGCGCGTTTAAATGCGTCATCGGCTTACGGTAATTAATATTTAAAAGTGTGGCATGTAGCGTATACCCAAATTCATGAAAGGTCCGTACCTAATGGTACGTTTTTTTTTCATTTTAATTCGGTTTTGACGTTCGATCGTATATGTGAATAGTGGCGCTAGTGAACTGAAAGTGTTTTTGATGGTTTTGGCGGTAAATTATTCGAGTTTTATTCACAAAAGCTATGTCAATATAATATTAAATATAAAAAACAAACTTTTTCATGGTTTTTTTACTTATTATTTGCGAATAATAATAAATTAAAAAACGGTTGGCGACCCAGCGTCCGATATCTCGGTTGGTCGGAACGACCTTCGCCGAACGGCGGTTTCGTGTGGCCGGCGCGTTTTACATAATGTTCATAATACCTAAAAGTAATACAGTAAAAAACTTATACCACATCTTAAAAGATTTTCATTGTCTACAAATAGTAATTATAATTCGAAAAGTGCACAGAAAAAAACAAATAAAGTGATTTTAGTTAGTTCACCGTAAAACAGATAATTAGTATTTTTTTACGGTAAAAATCCAATAAGTAACAATTATTATGATGACACTACCTTATCTTATAATGCAAACTTTTTATACTACTTAACGCTAGGGAAATATTCAATACTCGTAAAATATAAATGGAGGTACTTATACATTGTTTAATTTGTTGTTTGTTGATGTTTGAAATGTTACATAGGTCTACAAAAACTTTTATCGCAATTATCTCAAAACGACTAAGCAAGCACCTAATGGGTTTTTATTGTACAGCGACGAAAAATTCTGCAAACAAGTACCGATTTAAGGATAACCGTTTATTTGATAACTCCGTTTTAAAAAAAAAAAAACACAAATTAAGCAAAACAAATAGTTGTATAATAAAAATATGTAATTACTAGTTGGTAGAATAATTCAAAATTGTGTCTGAATATTCAGATATAGATTTACCGCAGTCATGACCACCGCAATGGTTTCGGAAATATTGCGGTCTACCTGTCCGTAATAATGTTCCAACTTAATAACAAACCATAACTAAACGTGAATTAACACGTGAAATTCGTAATATAGGTACAGCGATAATGGATTGAATTTAGGTAAGTTTCGCCCTAAAGCTATATTTTTAAAAGGCACCGTTTACGAGATATGCGCAGGCTAAATTAATTTTATTAGTTTAATTTCTTGAATTAATTATAAAATTACACTTCATTGGGTAAAGTTTGCAATCCCTGCCTGGCCACGGTTATCGCAAGTAGTACGTGTTAAGAGGACTCAACCCTGTAATTTCTTTATAACTTCGTTCTATAGTATTGTGACTCTCTTATTTGTAGGCATAGAAAATAAATCATACTAGATATAATTTTACCTCATAATTAACTAGGCTTATACAGAATTAATAAAAAGTTTAATTTCTAATTAGTTTAAAAGTTAAGAACCTCAAAGGTCTGTATTTTGTATACATTTTATGAAAACTTTGGATGTAAATATACAAAGATGTAAATTCGACAAAGATTATAATAATATATTGATTCTGTTTTTCATGATTAACCCACCGGAATTTTAATTTTTACACGCCGTTAGATGAGATAGAATGGTTTAAGAGTGCTTTTGGGATCGAAGGTGATGTACTTGGGAGGGCCCCCATCTGACCTCCTAGAGTCCATAGTTCGCACGCGTGCACCCCAAAGCGTTCCGTTACATACTCATTCGGCTGAATCGGTGCGCCGAGCTGTCACATTGAGTTTTGGTAATCTGTCACTTTTTTTTTATATAAACTTGCCTTCTCTTTGGCTTCACTTTCATTCGTCTACAAAACTTAATAACGTACGATTCTGAAATTGATTCATTAAAGTTACTTGTATTATTTCTGGTAACTACGGCGTTTAGACGTAGTACTTATATTTTATGCATAAGTTAATTGGTTTAGGGACTATGTAGATACCTGCGGAGTACGGAGGTTTTTCAAGTGATTCCATTACGGGTACGTTTTACGGTTTTGCGACCCTCTATACCCTAAAAACACACACTTCGGCGTATTTAGCTAACCTTTTCCGAGATCTTCTTATTTAGGCCCGTTTCCTCTCTGAAGTGTCATCGCCGGCGTATGCCGCCAGGTGAAGTCGAGTCGTATATTTGAGGATACACTCAAAGTCTTCACTCCTCGAGTGTTATTGAGCGCGCGCGAATATGAACTCGCAAATTTATTATACGCGGGGACTCCGAGCAGCCACTAGACGAAAATGGTCCCCCATGCGCAGGGAATATATTTTTTATTATATCCACGGCAATTCTCAAGAAAAATATCAGTCTCAAGTCTAACCGATCCCCTAAATAAATTCTCCCTCAATAAAGGGAGCGGTGGTTCAAAAAAAAAAACCATTAATTTACCAATAAACCTGCGATTAATTTCAAAATTAAATACTAGCAAAAAACAACAGCTTCGAGCATGGTCAATGCGTCTGTCATGCAGTCAGGGCGAGGTCAGACAAAGATGGCTTATGGTTACGTTCCGCGCGTAAACGAGATGCAAAAGACAAATGTGCTGTTCAGAGTAATTTCAGTTTTTTTTTAATTTATATGAATTGTGTTTTCTCTTTCAGTTTTTACGAGGATTCTTTATTTATTTTTGCCAATCTTAAAAAATAATATTATAATGCAAAATATCTTTCTAAACTGTCACCTGTTTTAAGGAAGACATTTTGTTCATTACTTATAAGTATTATTTCCCACGTCGAAAACAAATTGAAAACATACGCATACATAATAATCACAAATATATAGAATATATCCGAATCTATACAAATAAACGTACATATTATTATATACTAATACAAACTTATATAGGAAATAAATAGTATATATAAAAATTACATACTAACAGGCCAATGCAAATTAATCTTAGGTACTCAAAATACATTTTAAAAGAACTACTTAAACTTACTTATTAGTGTTTTATATGTATTATTTTAAATAATTACAATAATGTATTATAACTATATATTTATTCCCCCATAGATATAAAAAGAATATTATGATGATACATTTACATTTTCCCGCATCTTTTGTTTCTCAGGTTTTTGACGCTAATCATTTTGGAGAACCCTCTTTTCATTATTTTTATTTGTTTATAATTTTCTTCAGTATATTCCCAAATATATTTTTTATGCCAGAAATCACCAATATAGCTTGTGAAAATATCCATTATAATTAACATATGTAAGGTCAACAGCAGGTTTATAACATCTGTGTGGTGTCACAAGAAAGTTAATATTATCATCATTACTTTTACACTGTCATTATTATTTCTAACGTTTGAACATTCATAGGTTACTGTGTTGATACTAGGGACAATAAATGTGGTGTTTTACATTGAACTTACACGGATTATATTATTTTAATGCTGAATCCAAAACAATAAATAATATTATTAATGGTGATTTACCAAACAATATATCTAAATATACACAATAAAAACAAAATTAAAAGTTTAATTTAACATCCCACTAGAAAAAACCATTCTGAGGGCGATGCCTACTAAAATATAGTTAAACGCGTGTTTCATATTTTTTTAACGTTAAAATTATTTATTGAAATTTGCGTTGGCGTTTGAGGGCGTAATTTCATTTATGCGATAATGTACGCATTTTGTATTTTATAGAAGGTAATTATAGATGAAAACGATTTACAAAAAGGTGTATCTTTATTGTAGCTGTCACAAATGAATGTCAGTCTCTCTCATTTGCATAGTTACGCGGTTCAGTATAAGACAGTGTTACAACTTTTTACCTCACATAAAATCTACGTTGAACTGTGAATTCGTAACGATATTTTTATTAGTTTTTTTTAATGTAACATGGCTCGTAAAAGACTCATCCACGTTAACGCTATATCGTGGTTAATGAAGGGGAACATAAAGTTAACGACAAATGAGAAAATGCTATGCTTGTAAAAGATTTTAAATAGAGGAAAATTTCAAGAGTGTTTGTAGGGCAAAACTTAAAACTAAAATTTTGCAGCCTTAAGTTTTTATATACAGCCTTAGGCTCTGATATAGTTTAGCGATACCCTAAATAGGTGCAGAATACGCTAATCACCTGTCCCTTTCGGTTCGCGTTCACCTGAGACAGACTGATGCGCTGCTATCACACTAGAGCAAAGGTGTCCAAACTACGGCCCGCGGGCCAAACCCGGCCCGGCAGGCGATTTTATCCGGCCCGCCAAGGATTTTGAAAAATTTCGTTGCAAATTTCGTTAAAGCAATTGGCTGGTAAATTTATTTCTATGTATGGCACTACCTATATGTGCGAACAAACTTTTTCCAGGATGAAGTATCTGAAATCTAAATATAGGGCAAATTTATCGGATGATCATTTGCAATCATTGCTAATAATTGGTGTTTCCGATTTGAATCCCAACTTTGAATAAACTCTCCAGGAAAAAACCCAGTTCCACCATTCCCATTAAAAATTACATGAAATAATTTTATAATAATATAATTTAGACATGTTTGTTTAGTATTGTTATATCTGTAATTTACTATAACAATTTTTTTATAGTGTATATATGTGGCAACAATAAAAAAATTCAATGCTGCTTTACTTGTAATAAGGTTTTTTAATTCACATATTTACAATGCTTGGCCCCCGCTAATGAATTTAAATACCAAACTGGCCCTCGCAACAAAAAGTTTGGACGCCTCTGCACTAGAGCGAGATGCCGCGTGTCCTACGTCGCACGTCACGTGTGGTGGCAACGCTGATTTCCCTACAGTACTGAAATATTACACTTATAACCAGTTCCGAGGAGTTCATAACCCATGTAAGTTTGCTTGGTGGCATAGTTGTACGAACCCCCGCTTCTGATCCGGAGGCACCGAGTTCGAACCACAATTACAATCAGGTTCTTGGTAAGTTTCTAATCTATCAGGCTTTTATTTCCTCTGATAGAGTGTGTTATGGAATAGATTTCCTTTGAAGTTGTCTTGAGGTTGATTTTTTCCCTGGTAGGGTCTTTGTTAGTTCTATTCTATAAACTGGTAAACCTTTGTTGACCGAGATAAGTCTTGACACTTATTTTCTTGATTATCTCAATCAGATGTTTTATTAGGTTGTATTCTCATAAAATGAAAATCAAGATGTTTTAATCATAACAGTAAAGTTATCTGTTTATTAATCATTTACAAACGCAGAAAGCGTACAGATAAGAATATATCGATTTTTGACACCGGAATGTTGATAAGCCGATAAACGCATCTTCTGAGCATAGATAAGTGATAAATCTAAAGAATCATCTCAGTCCCCGCGATAAATCGAATAGTTCGAGTATTATTCTGACATTATACGCCGAAAATAATACGCCAAAAAAAATGAAAATATTATTCAACATTTTTTTTCTCCTTTGCGTAATAAAGTGCTTCGCGGCTCAAGGCAACGGCATAAGCGAAGATGATTATAAAAAGTATAAGCTCGGAACAAGATATCCAGGTAAGTTGCATTCGTTTACTACAGTAATGATCACCCAGTTCTAGTAGTTTTCCAGTTTCTGAAAAATACATTTCCAATCCTAGTATATTTCCAGTGTAATTTAGTATGAAATTCGCCTTAGCCATGATTTTGATCGTAATAATTCGTAAACTGCTAATTTGTGATTAGCAAAATAGAGGTTCACAACAATTGAAATCCTTACATTTAGTTCAGAGTTAGGTAACAATATACAATATTAATTTTACAGTAATACGATTATTTTTTTTATAATAAAAAATTTTAAATTAAATTATAGTAAAATGTATTTAATAATCAAAAATCTATTATGTATGTATGTACTTGAACATATTAATATCGGAACTACCACAGCATCTGACGTTTAGTGTCAAAATTTTTATGGACTTTATTTTATTTAAAAAGACATTATGATGAGATAGTGCTAGTTAGTAAGTAGGTTAGGGCGTTGGAATATTAACCCAAAGGTCGCGGGTTCGAATCCACACATAGTACCATTTTACCACCATCACTCCTGACTCATAGGAACATTTGGCCTAGTTGATTAGGGCCAAAATAATTACATATTATGACATACGTCATAGGAATTATTAAAAAAAATAAATAACAAATGTTAAATATTACTTAACTAGGCTGCACACGTTTTAAAATAGACCATCATGGGGTTGAGAATTCGAAGTGTGGAATGTGTGTACTCTTCTCAACAAATTACCACAATTAAGACACCTAAAAAAAAACAACCTTACCTATATTTATATGAAATGTATGTTTTAAAACATTATTTTCTTACAAATAGTGTTTATCGTCGTCTGATGCATACTGTAATTTTGTTATAATAAAAATATTCTTGTTAAATTTATAATGTAGTAATCTGACAAAGAAGTATTTTTTTTTTAATAAAACAAATAAATAAATTACAAAATATCTATTGTGGCTCATTATTATGATAACACATACTAAAAAAATGTTGATGGTTAGACAAAGAAGTATTATTATTTATTGTTAAGCAATTTAATATTATTCAAACCATTACAATATTCTATAAATTATTTCATCAACAATACGGTTTTGAAAAATTATGCTTGTACTCATGAACAGTTAAATGTAGATGTATAAAAAAAAACTAAAATTCTGTCTTTATATGCAATAACATTTTTAGGTAGAAGGTAATTTAAGCACATATCACATAATTACACGCCTAACTGTTCTAAATTCGCATTTAGTGGAGTGTCGGAATATTCACTATGTCTATCTTACGTTGGCAACATAAAATTACCTAAATAAAATATTATAAGTTTATTTAATCAAGAAACCAGAAAAAATATATGACATTAAAAATGATAACCTCACACACATTTTTTTTTATTTAACAGATGTATTGATTTGAAAACATTTGAAAAAAATACGTTTTATGTCGACATATTTTTAGGTAACGTATATATTTTTTTTAGAAGTAAATATTTTGAGTGAAAGCAAGCGCAAGCCCCCACCTAATATACTTGATACTTCGGGGTTTCAGATTTGCTGATGAGTGAAAATTTTCTCAGAAATATCCATGCTGACGCATAAAGATGAATTTTATAAAATCATAAAATTACCATATATTAAAATTTATCGTAATTGATTTACCGTAAACACCACATTATTTGAATATTGTATAATATCTATCAATGTTTACGTTGTATTACCCCCCCCCCCCCCCCACCGCTTTCCTTCAAAATTAAATTATTTATTCCATAAACACAAGATAAATGCATACAGGAATGACTCTTTAATTTAGGTACAATAATATTTTGAAGGTAGTATAGTGTGCCATCTACGATCATAATAATGATATATAATATTTATTTATTTATGGTTTTTATGGAAAACATGATCATCCATGTTTAATAACAACAAACAAAGTTTAATACAACAATAACAGAAATTAGGACATAGTTCTTAAAAGAAAACCAGATTTAACTAAATAACACTTCACTAAAACGGTCTTATGGAGCAAATCTTATGTAAACCTATGGACTAGGTGTTTTCCAATTCCTTAAAACTAGATAAAAAAAAAATCTAATACGTATGACTGCACTGCACATTTAAATTTGTTGATTTTTTCCTTCCCACGTAAAAATAATGTGAGTAAACTATAAAAATGTAATATCGTGAATTCTGTGTGAAATAACATGAAATTTCAAAAAACAAGTAATTGAGTAAAGGTTACGTTGTTTATTGGTTGAATAGATAATGCCTTCAAGGCAATAAGCTTGCCATATACTCATGACAAAGTCTGTAATTCTGTATTAAAGTATAAATAAATAGGTACGGTCGAGGGCAAATAAAGCTTTACCTAGAAAGGCGATTCGACAGAGTGTGTAAGTATGTATATTCGGTACTCTAACAAAATATTGAACATATAACATGTTTACATTTATTTTAGAGACTTAGAGTAAGAAAAACCTTATCAATATTTAAATAGATTAAATTTATCAATATTTCAATAGATTAAATTAAATAAGAGTTATTCATTAGTTAGTTATAATCAAATAAGTAGATAATATAAACAGTATATTTTTTTTTATTTATTAGTAGTAAAAATAAACTTATTAACATTTTCTTTAATGCTTTTCTTTAATCTTTCTTTAATTTCTTTAATGACTCAAGTGTCATAATCATTTTATTATACTTAAATGATGCCTATTTTAATTAGGAAGCCAGCCGGTACGCAGTGAAAATAGTATACAGTATAATTTTACCGTGTGTTCCGGGCATACAAGAGTTTTCCCAGCCGCAGTCTAAGAAAATAAACCGTAACCAATTTTTCTCCTCCTGGCGATGATCCAATCACAGATAGCGCCAGAAAGCAATTTGATCGCAAGCCACACGGTGCAATTCTACCAACGTAGTAATGGGATACTATCGATAATCAAATACTATCGATAATTACTAATAATAAGACTATCAAGAGTAGATTATTAATAGTCAACAAACAAGTCGAAATAATATAATCGAAGCAATATAGTCGAAAAACAAGTTTATTCTAGAAAAAATACATTATACTTTATTAAAACTGAATATGATTTACAAATTTATTGTAAAATTTCCTTCCAATACTTTCTAAAAATAACCCAATACTTGTTTTATTGAATGGGTAATACATACATAGCTGTTTATTTAATTCATAATTTTATATACAACAATTTAGCGCTGACTTAGGCCTGTGATAGACTCCTATCTAAAAGCAAAAATCGTGTTATAACAATAACTCAAATAACATCAGATACTTCAACATATTACATACAAAACACCCTACTAACTTGACGATTTTGTAGTCGGAGTGAGTCTTATATATATAATTATTTATGAAGTTATTAATAACTTCATAAATTGATGTCTTAATATATTTTTTTATTTATTTAAAATTACATATACTTTGGAGGTATTTATTCCTCTGGTGATTTATCTAATTGACAGGTGGTACAACGAAGTTATTTTTTTGACAATTTTTTAACCCTTTTTAAGACGCTGCAGTTAAGACTATATCACTCTATAATGGTACGGAAAGAAAAAAATAAAGCGGTATCCTTCCTCCTAAAAAAATCCTTTATTTTGTGGGAATAGTCCTTTCTTTTAATATAGAAGGGTTTTTGAAGTTGCTCACTAATGGAGGGCCATGCTAGGATCTTTAAGTAGGCCTTAAATAAGTTAATAAGACGACATATTTTAGGCCTTAAACTTAAAGCCTAACATATATCGACACATACGGCCGAAACCTCCAACCCTATTTCTTATTCTATTTCAAAAGACGTATTCAACAGCCAATCTGGTGAATTTCACCGATAAGCGATTCAGACGTCTTGACAAATTGTCATTTGCACCCATAGAGATATGACCCTAAGATTGCCAATATAATTATAGCAGATCCATATATGAATTTACTTTTAGCCCAAAAATACTTATTAAAACATTGCTACAAAAGCGCTTATACTTATTAGGTACATTATTACTATAAAGTTTATTTTATTTTAAAAATTTTACTTACAATGAATAAAAAAAAATATTTTTAATGGCTTTACCAGATAGATTTTGGCTCGCTGGAAAGCGGAGTTACATTTCACCAGATCAAAGTAGGGGATAGGCGAACTCCAATTGTGCCAATTTGTATAAAATATTGCGCGTGCTGCCGCGGGGTCCATTCCCCGTGCGGCAGCTCGCGCACCTTAACCCGCCGTACCCTTGCGCGGCGAGAGTGCGTATACTAAATACCTTTTTATACTGTTCAGTAAGAATTACTTATATCAAAAATTGTTTCAAACAAAAATTTGAAGGGAAATTATAGGCCTACGATTAAAATTTTTAACGGATTCTATCCGGTGGCTATTAAGGGAGATATGATTATTTGAATTTTGAAAAACCACTTTTTCCACCCCTAAGACCAATGTTTGGTGCTATAAATAAAGTTATTCGGATAAATTTTAGGACCTTATCTAAGGAATAAAATATTTTTTTTATAAATTCGATATCTTATATACAAAGAAAGTTATATCAAATTCCACTTAAAAAAAAAAACCCTATTCCCGCTACCCTGGTCTAATATTACCCATTAATGAACTTGACCGAGATTTTGTACCTTTTAATTTTATGAATCTGAAAGTTATTGGGGTAAAATTACTGTAGGTATCGTGTCCACAAGAAAGTGATTTAGTTAGATATGTAAACTTTAAAACTGAGGGTGGTTTTGGGTTCTAGGGGATGTGAAACGCGATATGTCGAAATTTTTCAAAAGTCATGATATGATATATATTGTAATAGTTAGCGTTTCTAATGAAATCTATCTATAAAAATGGGTAAGTTAAAATCTTTTGCTGACTTTACGGTTAAAATATACGTGACTTTACGGTCACGGTTAAAATATACACGGTTAAAATTTTACACTACTTTCTACTATATCTGTCGATTGACTGGGATGAACTGGAGAGACGTGTAAGTTAATTAAGTTAATGTTGTTTGTAAATCACATGGGTTACATTAACTTAATTTTTAAGTATTTTATATTATATGTATGCATGTTTAAGTAAATTGTTTTTAGTTAAGATTACGAAACCGGCAGATAAGACAATATCTTAGCTGGATCTATACATTATAATTGTATATATTTGAATAATAAAAGTTGCTTCTGGCAACAGTGAAATTGAATTGAATTGAATTGGATTGATATCGATTATGTGCAAACATTTGAAACTCGAATACTGCAGCGGTACTGGAGGAGTGAGAAAACTTACCTAATGACTCATTAAAAAGTTAATGAAGTCATTTAGATGGCCGTATGACATGATGATTTAAGTCGCGAGGGAACCATTTTTTTTTATTTTTAATTTTGATTTCATAAATTGTATTAAAATACTTCTTTTCTTAGTTTAAAAAAAATCAGTTTTTTTATCTCTTTAAAAGTCGTCAGCTTAACAATTTTAAAGCATAAATAGCGCCCTTATTTTTTCCTCTTAAAATAGATATTTAGGAAGATTTTCTTACGTTGCCCGAATCTAAGGCACTCCAGCAACATCCTTTGAACTAAAGATAATAATAAGGTGGAATTAAAACATAATAAACTACCTATGTTAACTAATATACCTACAAGGCCATTTCGATCTCATATAATATACAACACAAAAAACATATATTACATATTTTGAGGATAAATATTTTTTACTTGTAGTATTTTTACTATAAGTAGTATATTTTTCCTCAGGCGATGTACCTCTCAATGCCAACTCGAAGAAACTTCACACAACAGCATGCGTTACTCAAGACTTCCTAGTTAAACTGCACGAAGAGTCCTGGGTATGTATGTGGTAATAAATTTTCAGCAAAGTGCACCGCCGCCAGGGTTAAATATTTTTCCTGAAATATGTTCTATTACAATTCGCTTTTTTTATACTATATAAATTATTTTACATTTATAATGGTATGCGATAAATGTTAACAAATATTTTTTTATAAATATTTATGTATTAGTTTTTGATTACAAAATAAATAAACAAATGTTGGAGGCGGTGCGTGGTCGCGTGGCACAGCCAGTGTTCTCGGCATGCTCACTCTATTTGACTTTATGTTATCTGTTAATAAGTAAATATTTTTATTTCTATTACTTATTTTATTTTGTTATGCCCACCAAATGTTGCCACTAAAGTTTCTGCGAATTTTTCACATCCTAGAGAATATCCAAAATAAAATTAATTAAAAACTTTTTTTACATTCGATTTCCTTTATGGAAACATAGTATAATTAAAATAGATTGAAATATATATGCTTAATTTTTAAAAAATGTATGGATTTTTAATATGGTTACATGAATACTAAATATTATAAATGAACATACAAATACTTTAAAATATCGAAATTTTCTATTACTTATGTGTTATACGAACCCGCTAAATGACTATGGATTTTTCATAATCTAGAGAATAATGAATATTTAAGACTTTTTTATTTTATTCCTCATATGAAAACACAATATTTATATACACAAAAGTTTATAATCTAATTAAACATTATATTAGATATACTTATATTATTAGTATATTAGTATATTATATTATCAGTATATTAGATATACTTATTATCAGATAATATAAAATTGATTTAGACTCAGCAACAGAACATTTTGAACAATGAAAAGATGTCTTCCTTGGACGATAAGGTAAAATAGTCTAGCATGTTAAGATATTTTACATTATAGGTACTATTAGTTTACAAATAATAATTATTATATTATTTCTTTAACAAAGCGATAGCTTATTTTTATGTATATGTAGTTTATATGTATATGCTTTTATATATATATCTTCTGAACTAACTGAAAACTTTCATAAAATTCTCATGTTTACAGTCATCTAAAGCGTAAATCACTCTGCGAAAACAACTTTCAGTTTACTGTAAAAGATCTCCCATAAAATGAGGGCTCTGACGACGCCAATCGCGTAAACAATATTCAATCATCAAATCTGTATAATTAGATAATTGTATAATTGAGTTGTAAAAGTATGTGGCTTGTGACTTCGTAGTCGTGATAAGTTTTGTTTCGTTCACTGATAGTGCGCAGAAGAAAAAAAAATAGAAAGCTATGTGCTTGAAGGTTTTGAAAGTTATCCTGTGGGAATGAACTTTGCCTCCGAGGCCGCGAGGGTTTCTTAAAATGTCAACGAACCGAGGACCGTGATTCATGTATTTGGTAAAATAGACTTTGAATAGGTTAACTAGAAGACATTATATGTTCATTTATTGGCATTGTAAATACGAAAATAAAATCAATACTCAATAATAAAGCCGATATCACACTTACAAGGTTTATCTAATGAAAACAGGCAAAGAAAAAAAATGGTTTTTAAAGTAACCAAACATATTTTTAAAACTACTTAATTAGGCTTTATTAGGTAGGCTTTATTTGTAGTAGATTTTTAAATGTTTCAGATCGAAGAACGAACAACTATATTGTTTTTGATTTAAAATTCACTTACAACAGTATACATAATTTGAGCAACAATAACAAAATATAATATAGCAATAATACATATACATGCACTTGTAGCGGTGCTACATATTTAAACTGTGGTTAGCAGCGTCGTGTTGGCCGGCGCGGCAACGTACGGTCGCCGCCGGGGGCATCGTATTGGCCGGCGTCTGCGCAAGCGCGCAATCAGTCAATCACCTCCAAGCCACCGCCGACGACTTTTATTGTACTTGATAGATATTTTGTTAACTGTTATCTCCAACACTTCCGTTGTCTACTTTTGTCATTTAGTCTTTAAGGTTTACAAATATTGAAATGCTCCCTTATTGGGATGCATGTGTATAATGACGCGGAGGAATTAAAAGGATCCAAAACAACGGAGACGTCTTGATTATCTCACCTCTATCAACCCTGGACCTTCAACCCTGGGTATACCATACTCATAAATAGATATTATTGTTATAAAGTAGATGGCATTTATTTGTAAACATATATATCTAATAATATGTAAACTATTACTAAATATGCAATTAAATACTTAATATGATTACCTGAGTATTTCTGATATTTATACATATATACACGTAGTATATTCACTAAGTATATATCTATTTGAAATGCATATGCGAACAAAGAAAGAAAAATAATATTAATACTATGCATTTGTACTACTATACATTCGAATGTATCGTAAGCGTAACTCAAAGGAATAACTAGATATATGCAGTATGTCGAATGTATAAAAAAATGAATGATATGAGAGAAATATGAGTGATTGAGTGAGTGATAAAATACACAATTTTAGGTCTAAAAGTTAAATTTATATAATCCAACTTATAAATAACAATAAATTGTATTGACTTTACAGAAAGGTTACCTGATCTCGTACGTAGAAATTCATATATATATAACTCCTGGAACTAAAGTTACCTTCGATGTTTTATCTGGGGGAACTGGCGAGTCTTCGGTTGACTTCCACATCATTGCCAACGCTACGGATCATCTGTCCTTCGACTACATGATCTACGGATTGACGGTTGAAGACTACCGTCTATATCATGGTGCTGGAAATACCTAAAGCAACGTTACTCAAACCTTAGAATAATTTAATTATTACTCTGTAAATGTATTCTGATAATTAATTATGTAATCGAGGATAAATTATGATATATTATTGAAATGAAAACTGAAAATAAGAAAGAACATAACACAAATATTTTGTAACGTTTCCTCGCACTTGTGTCTCGCCGCCGGGTACAGCCGTCAACTACAGATCAAAAACAGTAGCAGTTTTTGTGAAAATGGAACTACCCGATTGCCTGGAAAGTGACAGACGATAGAGATGTTGACGAGGTCACGACCTGCTTCTTGTCCCACTCGCATGTCCCGAGACAGAAATATTTCACACTGTTTTACACACCAACCGAAAACTTAATAGGATCCAATGGGAAATTGCCATTAACGCACCAACATTCTTGCGATCTCTACTACATCCAAGTTAGCTACCATAAAAGAGCCTTAATCGACCAGCTGAACCTTACTGAAAAAATATGTTGTTGTCGTCCGTGGCCATTTTAAAAACATTTCACTTAAAAAGTTATACTTTACTGCATTTTTTTTTAAACTAAGGGAAGTTTTTGATACATTTTTTCCCTTTTTTTCTTCCTTTGGTCATTCAAATATGGAAATATGTTTTTAAATGCAGCGCAATCTATACGTCGGTAACAAGAATGACCGAAACTAATATTTAATTCAAAAATATATTCATGAGGCTTATTTTCTCACTAAGGGCTAAATATTTATTGATTTTATTTATTTTCGAATATGACGAATGCGAATATATGTATGCGTGTTACGCACTTGAGAAATATTTGATGCACGCTCTACGATTCTGCTACTCGATACAGAATGGTATCATTACAGGTATCCAGTACCCAGGTATTTTAGTTTTTTCCAGGTAGGTATGTTAAATTCTGGCACATTTAGAAGAATTGTGACACATAATAAACAAAACAATAACTTATTACACGTTAGCTTCTCTCCAGTTCCAAGTTCTACCTGGTTTACACAATTTGTTTCAGGTACCACAGTACAATACAAACTACGCCAAAATACCATAATCTATCGTTTTATATGTACATTCTGTATAGACTGCCCTCACTATCTTCTTATCGCGGAGCTCAGATGCGCCAAAGGTACCCGGATGGGGCGCTTCTTGCAAATAATATAGGAAACACACTACTGGAATAAAAGAAGCATTCTGCTCAACCCCTGTAGTGTATTCAAGGACTAACTAATACGACAAACATCAAAAGTATTACGTAAAAGTGCAAACCGCGCCTAGCTAGCTTTTATATCGTTTTTTTAGTGTCCTTTTGTTATTTTTTATTTTTTTCCATCTGACAGTTCATGCGAATCCAATTATTCCGGTCAAAACTATTCTCTTTTCAATATTCGAAAGTATAGAATAGTCTTGGCCGTTTCGCGGGGCTGTCAGCATCGCTACAATATATAACAAGGAAAAATAAAAGTTATCTATCTGTAATAAGAGTAAATCGGTATTTGTAAAGGCATTAATAGCGTTTATAAAATCCTCAGCATAATCTGTTATTGCAATAATAATATACGCTCGCTCAAACACAGAATTACATAAATTCACAGAATATAACTAATATTATGTTATTGATTTTAGAATAAGCTAATGTTTAAATGCTGTATTTTTGGTTTATTAAATAAAAACATATGAATCACAAATATATAATTTATTATTCCTACCTCTCAGATGTTAAAATGAAAGTGTGCCCTAAATGTAACCGCAATATAGTTAGCTTTCAACTTAACTGACAGCGCATGGTTATAATTAATATGTCGCGACTATACATAATATTAGGGCGTGTTTGAAGAAAACAAACATAATTCGGTGGTTTTGACAATCACAACATTTCAATTAATTAGGGCTGGACCTTTCCCAAAGGCAAGTTAAGGAATATGGGTATAAGTGTTTCGAAATGTACAGATATTTCACACACCTCTAACTTACAAATTAATTGAGACTAATGAAGTTATTACAATAATTTATCAAATATTTGTGTACTCTCTGAATTTATTTTTTGCACGTGTCGCAAATCACTTGAAGAGTATAATCGAAAAATGTCTAGGGTTACGCGCATTATTATAACTGCTGATTTACCATCGCAGACGTTGATTAGACAAATAATCGTAGCAAGTTAATTAACATAGAAGATGATATTCGAGTAAAATAAATGTTAATATGGAATACATATAACTGTTCGATCTCTTGCCGTTCAGAAATATTGGCAAAAGTGGGTTTGACCCATCTTCGCGAATGGAATTACCCGAGTAGATTTTTATTTAACCTCTTTCCCAAGACTATGTTTAATATTTATTATATTGATAGCTAATAAAACATCACCTGCATACCAGCAATAATATTTTTATTTATAATAATAAAACTGAAATGATTTTTCAGAAGGTTTTGTTCACAACTAATCAAGAATAATAACTTTTTTCTAGTAACAGTGTTAGGTTATGCGATGTACTTTAAGCACGGATTATGCACACATATCCGGACAAGTGCACGTGCACATGACGTCACAGTCTCGTAATTGCATTTGGCTCGACGTCCGGGAGGCCACGGGTTGCGTATTCGCTCGAATGGCCGAATCCATAGAGATTTGTATATTTGCATTGAAAGGTCCGACACTATCGATCCACTTCAACTTGCCCAAGCCAATTGTATGCTACGAATAGTAATGACACAGCCTACACATTCTATATATTAGACGCTGGATTTATAGTAACCTATTTTGAGTGTGAAATAAATATGCTAGGGTTAAATATGGTTTTCTTTTTTGCGAATATAATTTTTCCATTTGAATGCATCTATAAATTTACTCTTATAAGTTTGACCACACGCGCGCGAACTATGAACTCTACGAAGGTGCCCCCACAACCTGTTTGACTGACAGTCTCAATAGTAATTAATTAGTTTGAATCTATAATTTGACATGTAAATTCAGTTGCGAGTATCTCGGTTCTAAAAACGGTTCTCGGGTCTAAAAACGTTGTCATAAAATCACTTCTCTCCCTTAATTCTGAATGCACTCTATATTCCCATATTAATGTACTCGATACCCATATGAATAGAAAGGTAAGAATTTGTAATGATCTAATTCAGTGTGCATCGAGAAAATACCGTAACACAAAATGTCTCAACGCTGTCGGATATTGAAGTAATTGCAAAACTCAGAACAGTCAACGGTCGACATGCACTTACAATGTTATACGTATGAGCTACACAAAGCAAACGTCCAGGTCGTGTTTTATAGACAAACCAAACGAGCTCGTAAAGATAGGGTTGATAGGGGAAACTATCTACAATAAATATTTACTTCGACTTACTGTTATTACGTATCGCACGAATTTTATTAGTTATAAAGTAGCTTTATTTGATTAATACAACCAGTGAGTGGGGTATCCTAATTATCACTTTCATACCAATTTGACCTATATAATCATAACCATACTAGTGGCCGAAATTCGTCAGTTTTTGATTAAAGTTTTTAATTTGAGCATTATTGAGGTTCTTACACCTCTATATTACGGTGAGTATACCTTTATAATCATTGCATATATATATATTTTTATTTCATTCTATTACTTCAGCTGCGAACGTGAAATATTAGAATTTGTCATATTGAAATTTGATGTTAGTAACAGTTGAAAAAAAAAACACAATTACAGCGTGTTTTTGCATTTATTTTTATATACAAAGTTTTTGATACAATTTATTTTAATTTATTTTTTTTAAGTGAAAATGAGACTTGACATTCATAGAAGTATAAGATGGTAATAATAATTTGCTTGACATTGACAGACTATTGAAAAAGGAACATTTGAAATCACACAAAATTCAAAGATCTGTTTTGTTTGTAACTTGCAGATAATGGATAACATTGGAAAATCTTCAAATGAAAACACATTTTCGGCGATGCACCACTCCTTAATCATTAAGTGTTCTGCGAGGGTTTATAGCATTATTTACATTGAAGACTTATCTTATACTTAAGGTAGGCTGATTTTCTAAATTGATTTTCGTTGTTGAAATATAAATTAAATAAAAAAATGTGTACACTTTTATTTTTCTAATACTTAAATGGCTACAAAATAACTGCGTGATTTGTAGCTGAACTCGTCACCATGCTACATCGTCATGATGTCACTTGCGACGAGATTTCCGTGTCACTGAGGCTGGAGTCTGGCCAGGGAGGGTAAAAATAATAGAGCGACTGACAAAATAGTCACGGCGGCGATGTAGCTGAATGCAACTACGATGTCCATCTGTATGAGTTGTGAAATATTTAAGCCAGGCAATAATAGGTAAGCGAAGCGACTTCGTTTAACGCGACTCTGTAGCTATGGCTATCAATGAACGCGATTTTGTCACCGCTATGAGCCACTTTCAGTAACGTGGCTATTCGTTGCCCTAGAATAATAGGGTCATTTAAACGTCTAGTGGGCAAGGTAGATAAGAGGTGGTATAGAGAGGATAGGGTAGTCAAGGTCAAATTGGTCTGAATGTGATAAGTATACATATCCTAATCCAGTGATTTATTTCAGGAAAGAACAGCTGATATAACTACGATAAAAACTATCAAAATATAAAGCCAATGAGGGTTTCCTCCAAACTTAATAAAATAGAAAAATACATTCGGGAACGAGGTTGGGATTAGAAAGTAGAAGGGGTTCAGGAAATTACATAATTACCAAAATACGAAATATAGCATAATCTTAAAGATTTTACATATACGAGTACATATACTACTCTAGGGTTAGAGCTAGAGTAGACACTCTCTTGAATTCCGGGAAGGTAGTGTCGAATATATCGATGCCGCTCAAAATGCTGTTGAAAAGCTTACTTAAGTAATGCAACCAAAATGACGTTATTATATTTTTTTAATATAAAATCACTAAAATAATTACAAGGTGAAACAGAACTTTTTAGCAGCATTGAGCTGAGTGAATGTGACAGCTTAAAATGTGTATATTTGTATTCGTTATTGAAGTAAACTTCGTTATGCGCCTCAAACATATTTTCCTGATACATTCGTGTAAAAAAATAATAAATTTGGCAATGGGGATTTCTTACTCGTATATAAACATAAACACCTCTTAAGTATCGGGACATCATACGTACGTAATTTCAATTTTTTAAAATATAGCTAAATATGTAATTAGCCAATGTGGATAGCTAGTATCGCGGATGGCAGTCAGTTTTTTTTTCTTTTTACTCTTTAGCAAGCAGGCTCAAAACTTATTTAAGAAACTTCTACATACCTTGTACCTATTTATTAACCTAGTTTCAGAATCCTTTCACACTTATACAACTATTTAAGTTTTTCATATTGAATATAAGCGCATCCGTCGAACGTTTCCCTAGATGATGCTGTAAAATTCTCATCTCTTTGACGTCTGCGAAGTTTACCTTAAAAGCTTATACTTACTTCGAAACTGAAATTTTCCTCATTTTCTTCCCGCTGTGCATTGTAGTGTATTCCACGTGAACTCGTAAACTCTGAAAGCAAAGGAAAATATGCTATTTTATTGCCAGTGCATTTTCACATTCTTTCATAAAGATAAATGATGTATTAGTTATGGTTTGGACTCGCGACTTTAATTTTCCTTCGTAACGAGGGTTTGGCAGATAAAATTCTTTGGTGTAATTTTGATTAAAATTTAGCAGGTATCTAATCCATGTACTGTTAATAATTTGGATGCAATTTATAATGTTACTCATAATGGTAAAGTTATCATCGTATCAACTGTTATTCTAATATTTACTGCTACGTTTTGAAAGGCTCCGAAATTAATAAAAATCATGCGCTTATTTTGAATTGTTATTATTATGATTAGAATCATTAGTTTTATATGCTAGTCACACTTTATTGTAAAACTAATTAAAATTTATGCTATATTTTTTTTGAGATCTCTCTTTATCAGTACTTCTTCGATCTTGAAAAACAATTATTTTACACGTGCCTATATATTCAAGGTGTTTCAAAACCATTCCCAAAGACTTAAGGTGGTGTTCATATTTACTATTTTCGTTTTATTTTATAAATAAATAAAACGTATTTACACTTTAAACATGCTTTAATTCGTAGGTTTTCATAATATGACATCGTTTTATACTACAATTTAATAATACTTTTTTACACTTCTCTTAAAAACGAAAGAATTGAAAAATATTCAATGTGCTTAACTTCGTTTAATTTCTCAATTTAAAAGCGAAAGTGACGCAAACAAGAAACTTTGGAAAAGAAGGAAAGTTTTATTTTCCTTATAACAAACAGAGTTAGCATTTCATATTAGCATTTCAAGAGAAATGTGCATGAATACTGTTGAGGAAATTATTCAGAGCGTATTATCGTGATCGTTCTGTTGTCCAAAGTTACTTAATTAAGGAGTTCTATCCATTGAGCTCGGAAGATAGCAACTTCAAAATTGCATTACGTTCACTTTGAAAAACACATTAAATTCACGTTTAAAAATACGGCGGAAGAATTATCTTCGTTTGACGAAACGATTCACTAAAATGATCGAGGAAAATAATTATTAAATAAGAAAATTATTATCGTACAAGAAAAGAAAAATATTTTAATACATAGCTGTGTATAAGGAAGATTTAAATGAATGCAAACAAATTGATTTAGCTCAAAGTTGAACTAAACCCAAACCAAAAAAGTTATTTATGTATTGAGTGTCTGTCCGTCAGCTAGTGAATTTTTCAAAACAGAACCAGCAACGTATGTATTTTTATTTTGTATATATTATGTGTGGGTGTACAGGATTTATTAAATTTCAATGATGTTCTTTTAGGGGGTTGATCAATCAACTTGGGGTTTTGGGGTTTGGATCAACAACCAAACATTAATTAGTAAAAAATATTGTAAAAATGTTTCCCAATTAGGTGAAAAATGAATTCAAAATTGAATAGAAATCATATTATTGTTTGAGAGCACGGTTGAACGCATAGCGCGAGGTCGGATGGCAACATCTCAAGTGCGCGGATCGCGAACACTTTGAAGAAAAACCAAGTTTTTTCTTTTAACTACTTATTTTACTAATTTTTTTTTTCGAAATATGTTTTTTTTAAGAGACCGGTTTAGTGAATTAAAATACAACCTGTATGCAAACCACCGATATTTTAATAGCTACCCATAAACGTTTTTTTTTTTCACGAATATATTTTTAAAGTTTTCGACCTAACTTACTTACACAAAAATAAAGATTGACTATCATTGACCTAATATCGAATTCGTGGAGTCGATTAAGTACCGCGTGCCTGTAATTAGTGCTATCTCTTTTAATCGGGCTCGTTAAAGCGAGCGAGAAGGTGTGAATCCGAGCAGAGTGTCACTGTGAATGATAGCACTAATTATAAAGCCTTTTGCACACTGACAATTCGAATATTTATCGTAAATAGAATACAAAAATAGTATACAAAAATGGTAAAAATAGCAAAAGAAATTCACCGATAGCAGATTTTCTCTACATTGTCAATATTAAACCAGGCCCATGTTCGCTAATCAACCATTTCAGCGCACTCTGCCCAGCAGCGGTGACATTGCTGATGGTGGCAATGCTCTGACATTGCCCGGGCAATGCTGACTCTGCACACCCTGCGGGCTTTTAGTTAAAATAAAACAGTTAATATAGTTATTAAAGAAGTTAATATAGTTATTATTAAAATGTTGATAAATTAATATAATAGTATGCATTTATTGAAATTTGCATATTTTTGCTGAGTAGCACTCCAAAAATATACAAATTAACTTACCTATCTACTGTTTTAAATAATATGAAATTGTTTGAATTGAATATCAACACAGTGACGTTTGACCTTTCCTATCAAAGGAGATGTTATTAAAAGATTTTTTTTAAATAGTTCAATTTCACAAATTAGGCTAGCCAGATAATTATTAAACACTTATAAGATACTATTGCTATACTAAGATAGATATTGAAATATTTTAGTTTATACAATAATTTATATAATTTTGATTAATAGTGTTTGTGTGAAATTTCTAGCTCCGAAACCACAAATTAAGTTAAAACGACATTAACGAGGCGTTAAAATCTTGTCCTGCTCATTATGAAAGTCGACCATAAAATTGGAAAGTAATAATGGGTTTTAATCTAGCGAGTCTTGTTTCGTTATAATTACTTTTTTTTATCCCGGGACTTTCCTTTATTAATTGATCCTGTAGGCTATATTGGTGTATTGTTTATTTAATTATTTTTATTAATCCTTAGTACAAAGTCCCAACTTTTAATACTTAGGTATTTTGTTTCAATGTTGATTTAATTATATAAAACGGTAAGCTTTTTATGTAGATATAAATTTGTGTTGTGATAGTGAATAATATCGATAGTAAGATTTTAATAAAAATACAAATTTAAAGGTTATATCGGAAGGGAAAAAATATGCCTTTACCCCTTTAGAGTTTGAGATCAATCTAAGCCATTTGTCACGCATTTAAATTTAAATTAATATTTATATCTTTAACTATAATAATAAGCTTTAATTTTTTATATATTTATTTTTCCCACGCATATTTTTGATGAATGAACATTTTGGACAGCCTCATTTTATTTATATTTTTCGATGTTAAAGCAAATATTTTTGATTTTTTTAATGATATCGCTAGCAGTTTTGGCCGTTCTTAGTAATAGCTGCGGAGTTGCCAGCGAGCGGTTTTGCATAATTATGTAAAAATAAAGTTTGAAATTATTTTCCATAAACAGTTTCGACTTAAACACGTTTAGAAGTTCATCCCAGTAGTGGGTAAGGTGAGAAAAATCTTGATGTTATACTTACATAGCGAATTGAATTGGAGGTGACCGTTTCTGAAAATAGACCACTCAATACTGTGGTCCGATAATAAAAAAAATTAGAAATAAAAACACTCCATTCTAGTCACAAAGCCACGAACCGCCACTCCGTTTCGTTGCGAGCGAAATATCAAAAGTTCTCATAAGAGTGGCCTTAAAAAGTCAGTTGCGACTCTCGGCGATTTTACCCGGATTTAGGTCACTCTCAAATAATCACAATATGATAGTGAATACATTTTTGAATGTGTGATACCGTGGCTATCGTAGGTACAGTAAATCGTTACAAATGTCTCGTTTTGAAGTGTAGCGTTGTTTTTTTTTAAATGTCTTTTTTATGGTTCCGGACCGAAATGGGCATAAACGGGAACTCTGTCTTTTCCTTTTTCCCAAGTCTGAATATTAAAAAACAACCATAATAAAATAGGTCAAATACCTTTACAAGTCAACAAAAGCACATATTCTATTATTTTTACATTTTTTGTCACATTATCATTATTTTATTATTTCGTATAATTGATAATTATATGATATTTTAAAATATTGAATACTAAAGAGTTAAAGTTAAAGTTAAAAAAACTCAAAAATGAATACTAATAATGGAAAACTCCGCGCTGGGTTTAAACCGACATTCTACGCTACATAGATAATTCAGTTACATCCACCACAAGACCGCGTTAGTACATTTATAATTATTTTGCTATATGGTTTTATATTCTACGGTCTATCAAAAAATAATAAACCTTTTGAACATTATTCAAAAACGTCAAAAATTGTGTCATTTATCTTTTCAGTTAATTTGCCGCTATTAAAAAAACAATCAGCAAATTTAACAAGCCAACCCCCCCCCCCCTCCTCCCCCTTCCCCACCATCTCCCCAGCCTCACACAGACACATTTATCCTAGTTGAGTAGGGCCCAATCATTCATGTATAAATATAATATAAAGAGTATATTTATATATAATTTAATTTAAAGTATTATATTAATAACTAAGTATTATCTTACTATTTTTCAGTTTTAGACCATGTTGGAATGATGTATTTTCAGTAAATAAAATAAAATAAAAAAATATTATTTATTCAGTGATAAAATTAAGGACTTCAAATGTGTTGTCGTTAAAAGTGTAGTTGTTGATTTTACCTTTTATTGGAATATCTATACGGTTAGCCTGCGATGCAAGCAGTATGCTGGTATAACGATATAACACAGTACAAACATTGGCACCGTAAATTTATTCTGTTTACAGGTGAAGTTGGAACGACGCGGCGTTGAAACTTAGCGCAAGCAGCTCGCTAGCGCGCACACGACGACCAACTTAGTTCTAGCGCTGTTCTCGGTTCCCGTTGCTATAATTCTGTTCCACATATTTTAGGAATAAAATATTATAATTTATACAACCATAAATATGTTATCTATGGAGAAAAAGTTCAGAAAGCTAAAATGTATCTATAATATGTGTTATAAATAAATTAAATTTAACAAAGAAAATAGTTCCGTCTTCAGTCTTAATTTACCGCGCTCCCGGACTAGACTTCTTATAGGTATTCAACCAATATACAAACCTTACTCACCTTACTTAACTTGTATCGAGTCGGAGTTATTACCTGTTATTTATTAATTTCTATTTGTGTTCCCTTCAGAAACTGGTTAGTATAAGTAATAAACTTTAATAAACTACTCGGTGACCCTGTTTAAACTCTATCTTTATCCTCACCTTATCCCTGCCTACACGTTAAGGAGGGATTTTCACCGTTCATTATATTCTGACGGAAAACATAGAGATTATTTATTTTTTCAACCTTACTTACACTTGACATAACTTAATGAAACTAAAATGCGATAACTGCTGAGAAATTTCCTATCATATTCAGCCAACAGCAGTTAAGAGTGAATAAAATTAAATCGAATTGAGAACCACCTCCTTTTTAAACAAGGACTTCCGTCGGATTGCATGAGTAGACTTTCGCGCGCGTGCGCATAAAACAGAGGTCACAAAAAAATAACGAACGACCACTGAAAAATCTCGTGTTATTATTCAGCTTCAAAACGTTTGAACTCGTAAAAGAGACATATTTTATCGCCACCATAACCGTATAAAACGTATCAATGCAGACGTCCGGAAAATACTGCAATAAAGAGAAAATGATGATTTCATCGCATTGTCCTGAAACAATTTCGACGTGCCGATGAATTTATCGCCGTAAAATTTCTATATGAGAGCGATAAAAATATATGGGTGTCCCAAGGCCAAGGCTCCTTAGTATCAGTCCAATGATAAAACCTAAAATAAATATAGGGTGCAAATAATCATTAAGAAAACAGATCTTAGGAAGTGGTTTCTAAAACTGGGAAGAAATGAAAATGAAGTTAAATTTATGATTACTGGTCTGATTTTGACCAATAACAAACTCCAGCAACATTTTGTGCCCTTAAATTTTATGTATTAATTGAAAGTGATTGGTGTAAAATTACGGCAGTATCGTGTCCACAAGAAAGCGATATAGAGATCGTGGTAGTCTAGTGGTTAAGGCATTGAACTATTGACCCAAAGGTCGTAGGTTCGAATCCACATATGGCCATACCATTTTTAACGCTTCATTACCACCATCTTCCCTGACTCTAGGACAGGCATATTCGGCCTAGTTGAGTAGGGCCCAAAATAATTGTATATGACCAAGGTCATAGCATAGATAAATAGATATATAAATTTTTAAAATGAGGGTGGTTTTGGGTTCCAGGGGATGTGAAGGCGAAGATGTGTCGAAATTTTTCGATAGTCATGACATGGTACTCATTGCAATAGGTAGCTTTTCTAATCAAATCGACCTAAAACAGAACCTTTTGCATAATAAATCCCTCTTAATTAAAAAAATTGAGGACATTTTAGAAACTTCAAAAATCTTAACAGAAGCCTACAGGAAAAATTATAAAAGTAATATTAACCCGTGAAAATTGATTACGAGGATGAGATCGGATCATATTGGATCCTATCATATACTATACTAGGAATGAAAAACAAAAATAGGCAGGTCGATATCACAGAGTAAACAATTATGTTATCGAGGAGACACGAATATTGAATATGGGTCAGCTAAAAGATTTTCGGCTACACTTATAAAGATAATATTGTGTTGTTTTTCAGACATGCGCAAACTAGCTAGATATGACCTAACCAACGAACCACGGTAGGCTATTCGCAATACATCAAGCGCAACGGTTGATGTAACCTAGCCGCTTATCACATCAGATTAAATGCAAGGCCACCGTTGTAAATATTAATGGACGAGTCATGGCGCCGAGGGTCCTTACCAATCGTTTGGCGTCCTTCACATTGTAAATACACTTTTAGGACAGGGCTTATTCCTTTTTTAAATATTAGTTACTAACTTTTTTTTGCGATGAAACTTCTTTAGGCAAAGTACAAAAAATAATTCTGACCTAAAAATTATTGTTTGCGAAAAAAAGCCTTGCACGATGAACAGAAAGGTGTAAACTCTGTGATGGGCATAACGGCACTTATAACACAAACCGCGGCCTGCCTGTTTGTAAGTTTTTTTTTTATTTTTTTTTATTTACACCCTTTTTTTTAAAAAGACAACTAGTTAATTTTTTAATAAATAAGGTGTGTATTGTTTATATCCATTTTTTTGCTGAAAATTAATTTTTTTTTAGCATAAATTGTCATTAAAAACTAAAATAAAACTGTCCAATTTTGTTAATTTATTTTTATACCATATATCTCAAATCGCTTAGGTAAATCCACTCCACTTTATTCTCATCATAAAACTATATTTATTTTATATGTTTAAAGAAATTTCCTTAGCTAATTCCCAAGACAACAAAAAAATCCTAGATTAATTCCTAGATAAATTCCTAGATTCCTAGATCACAGTTACGGCACAGTTTAAAGAGGGACTCACGCTGCGCAAGAGTAAGTAAGAGGATCGCGCGGCAGCTCGCGCAATGTTTGTGATACATGTTCGTACAATTTGAGTTCGCCTAACCTCTACTTTGATCCGGTGAAATCTACCTCCACCTTCCGGTGTGGCGGAAGGGATTTTTTATTTACAGTTATCAAAAGAGACCTTTAAATTAAAAAAAAAAAGGTATTTATAATGCTATAAATAATTGATAATTTTGAAAATCAATATCTCAAAAGTAACCCTTTTCAATGTAACTCAATGTTTCACTCTGTTTTCAATGTGAATTATTGTAAAATTTGTTAATTTCAAGAGTTGATGCCCCATTTCTTCAGAGATTGTGAGTATAGAGAGTGTGCGGGTGTGTCATGTGTGCTTTCGGAGCTGGCAATAATTTATGGTACACACACCGCCATGCTACTATGGCCGCAAAATATCAAAGCATTCTAACGATAGTAGTTTTCATCAGGGCGGTAGTTTTACATGGGGGCTCCGCGCGGGGCGGCGCCTAGGCCGTTCAAACAAACCGCCCCCAGCCACGCGTAACTACTATGAGTATGATGACCTAGTGCTTACCATGAAAGAGCCTGTCACTTTGATGGTCTCGTTTCGCCGTTGACAGCTCACTCGAATGACTTTTAGTTTAGAATATAAAATATACTAGAACACACAAACAGTAATTTATCCTTATTGAAAAAATATATAATAGTTTCAATATAACCAAATTCCTGGAATAATACAGCAACGTCATGTCTTTGTATCTACGAAAAACAAGTCTAAAACAAAATATATTTTATTTAAGGTTAGAAACAAAATACGACATGTTAATTGCTCTCAACTAATTACTGACTAAACTATTTTTTTTACATTTAATCACTATTAATTTTTATTTTATTGCACTATAAAACATTTTAAAATACAAGTTGTATATGCATACACATATAACAACCACTTACCCATTTAAATATATCCTCAAAAAATCCTAACCATCAATAACTTCTTCAGCAGCCTCTATCTATAATTATTTTTTTAGAAGTGTAACAAGAATTATATCTTAATGTCACTTTGTCTACATAGTGTAAAAAAATCCATTATTTTATACATGCTAGAAATAATATATGTTTATAATTATCAAAAATGAATACTGTTAAATACTATGAAATATTACAGTGGCAGCAAAAGATCTTATGAATTCTCATGACACTGGGCGGCTCTCCAAAAATTCGGGCCAAATCCGCCTTCGTGTCACACGGGCATTCTTCAGCTGCCGCGCAGGCCATTCCGCCCTGGCGCCCCGACGGCACGAAGTGACAGCACATAACGTTGCGAGGCGCCAAATTTCAGCGTCATTAACGAATTTTCGCAAACTGCCGAAGCACTCGCGGCTGAAGCGAGCTCATCTTTATTTCAGGCGTTTTGATTGAACGCGTGACTGGAGAACATAAGCCGCCCAACATAAGCCGGCAAGTCGGGCGGGTGCGCCTGTGCCTCGAGGACTCGCTCGAGAGTGAATTTACGCGCCCGCCAACGAGACAAAAGCGACGAATAACTACTTGATAAACGAGCCTTCGTATTTTAAATACTACTTCTTCGGCATCACCGGGCAGCTACCAAATCCGTAAGAACTGTTTTTCCAAATACATCCTATCATGAAGATAATAATATGAAATATTATAGCGATAATTTAATATTATTTAAAAAAAAAATGCCTTTATCTCTACATTAACATCAGAAAAGAGGGCAGTTGAGCACACTCCTTTTATTGAAAATATGCTATCGAATACATTTATTTTTGTTTTACATATTTCAATAAACATTTTCTTTCTTTTTGTGGTGGCAGTGTTTGCGACCCGAGCCAACGAATGCGAGGCGGTGACCGGCAACGGATGAGGGTTGCCGAGCGGGGCCGATGTCATCCGAAGAGGCGCGCTTGCGCGTGACGGCGGGCCACAGCTACAGTCGCTGAGCGCGGGTGCTAGATTTCAATAAAGGTTATCAATGTTATGTTATTTATTAATTTATTTATAAATGTAAAAAACAGCGATACAACAATATAATACCCTAATACTACATATATATGGCCAGAAAAATGTACCAAATATAAAGATGGTTTAAAACATCAAATTGATAAATCAAACTACAGTGCGTGGTGCCATTTGTTGCATGGACATGTTGTGTGCGTGTGCGTGTGTGAGGGTGTGTCTGTGTGTATTTAAACCTACATATTATTAGGGATATAATAAATAATTTAAAAATGATAATATATATTTACGAATGTTTAATATTTATAATGAATATAATATTTATTTATTATGAATATTATATACATAATGGTATATTAAAGATACTTTATCTTTCAGCCATGTTATGACCGGACGCATACAGCTTCAGAATTGCTCTTTCGATAAAAATAACGGTTATTATCTGAAAATTATTATTTTTTTTTACGTGAGGGTTATTTTTAAAATTTGCAATGTTTAACATTTTAAACTCATTAGTTATATGTTACTATGACCACCTTTTTTAAATATTATTTTTGTGTGCATAGGTACGTATAAAATATGCTATTTTTTTATTTTATAATTGTAGGAACTAAGGATTCACATTGACCCTTCTATAATTAAATGCCGCAGCGGTATTTTAGTAATGGAGATAAAAATAGCATTCGCGTACGTCATAATGCGTAGGACGCTATTACGCGTGCAGAAAATACCAAAGAGGGGTTCTGCAAAGGTCATAAGGTCATGCTAGGAATAAATGTCCATTTAAAATAGTTATTTTATAAAAAAAACACATAAGATAATATTATCGTATTTTTATTATATTTAATATTCCTCTTTCTAATCGTTGTGCTTTATTTAAATAGAATAGGGTTCAGAAATCAACAAGAATTTCTGTTTTGTTTTAGATTTTAGAAATGTTGTGGTAATGTATTCGTAATTGTGTAAGCAACATTCGTGGAATTCATAATAAATTTAAAAAGCAGTCCAGCATGATCTCTTTTTGTGTTTATTCACAGGCCGAGTGTTTAAGGCAAAAACTATAAAACTATTTAAATTACTAAAGTATACACTGAATCACATATCATTATATAAATGATATTTGTGCGTATGTATGTATTTCTGTTTCTAAATAATAACAAAAATCCTAAATATTTTCTAAGAGTAAAAAGTATACCCCAGATTACTTTCAAAAGCGTTAGCAATTTATACCTTACATAGTATTGACATTTTCCATGATAGCCTTAGTCAATTCAAAAGGCATATTAATATAAAAATATAAAAGTACATATTTGTGTTCATACATTTTATTTATATATGTATATATATATATATATATATAGGTAAACACCGTTAGGTTACCTTACATAAAAGTTTGACAGTACTGTCATTTGGAAAATTCGAATGCTTTTTAATATTTTAAGGATTGAATTTTTTTTCAATTAAATTATATAGCCGGAATGTTCAAAATTAAAAAAATATTTATTAATATTTTGTTGGAGTACCGAATAAAAAAATAAATCAATAAATAATGTTTGAAAACCACAGTAGCGACACATTGAACATACAGGGGCTACGCAGTACGCGCTAAATACTTTTTTCTATTACAAAAATATTTAGTTATTTATTTAAACATCCATATTTCTAATTTAACTGGGTAAAAAAGACTACTTTTAATATTTTTCCTGATTAGTTCTAGTTATTTTTTTTTGTTTTTAATGTTATTTTTTTCTTTTAGTTGTTTAATTTTTTACTTTAATTGTAATGTGTACATCATATTTGCATGTAATGGTTCTTTATTATAGTAGTACAGGTTTGCATGGATTTTATCACTTCACTTGGCTGGTGCCTGTCTTAAAGTGATATCAGGGCGGTTCGTTATATATTAATATTATTCGTTATATATTTTATTAGCTTCAAATTTCAACTCCGATAGGTATAAATTGCAATTAAAATTCACTATCAAAAAAACAAGAAAAATTTATTTGCAAATTTTTTTTATCTATTGAATATATTTTTGTTACTATAATATTATGAGCTTAAATACGCATATAGAAAATTCGCTATCTTCTAGTATCCCAAGAGATCAAAATTTTAATTTTTTCAGTTTTTAAGTTAAAAGACAAAATGAAAAGTTCCTAACGATATGTTATTTTTTTTTAAATTACTACTACTACTACTAGCTGTTCAATTCCGGGCTTCGCCCCGATTTAACAGCTAGGCTCTGCAGGCAGTTTTATAGGCGCCTTCGGCGCGCGACGACTCGTGCTTAAAGCACTCGGGATGATGTAAGTAGATGTCGGAGAAAATTAACGTTGACTTTTAAGAAATTATGTATTACACAAAATTTATTTTCGAACCACTGTCAAAAAGCGTTCCAGATGTAATGATAATAGATACTTTTGTTCTTTATCATAAAAGGAAATGGATCACAAAAGAGTCACTCTCTCAAATTTAATCAGTATCCTACAATTAATCGTATAAAAACTGCAAGCCAGTACTGACAGACTACCCTCACACAAAAAACTCAATATTATTTTTCTATTTGTTAGGTAACGTAATGAGACATTCTTCTTTCTTTTTGTCTCAGTACAAATTTAATAATACAACTTAAAGCGTAAACTGTATTTATTATAATATTACAATCTTACCGTTATTTGGATTGACGTGGTTATTTTATATTACTCATGAAAATTGTGACCTATAACTTTCATATGTGATAATCAGACGTAAGTTTTCGCACTTAAATTCCCCGAAGAAACTTTCCTCTCAAGGCTTACATATATTAGATGTCTCGTTAACGGGCAGCTCGTAGACGAAGTGACATTAACCTTAGCATTTAATTGACATTTTTCAGCCTGAAGCCATTAGCGCCAAACGTGCCAGACTGAAAAGTAATTTCAGCGCGACGAACGAGCCAACGCGCCGCGGTCGCAAGGTACACTGCCTGTGTATATCAAATTGTTTGTACTTATTTAGAATAAATATATTGTTATTATTATGGCTCTTATATACCTGAATGCTACAAAAGTGCAAATTTTACTGCTTTTCAAAGGTGTTATTATTATATCATTGGATTAAAGGATTATTGAAGTATTATTTAAAAAAAAGTGGATTTAAAAAACATATCTCTTAATATTTAAAAAAAAACTACTAATTTCTATCAATATGCAAAATGGTACGCCCGTCATAGAGTTTCCGTTCATCATGCAAGGCTTCTTTTCGCAGGCAACAATTTGTAGGCCAGAATCGTTCGAGTGGTGTCCTTCGTTCACGTATGTAGTCCCCTTAATAACCAATACATATTCCTAGTAAAGAGATAGAAATCTCGCTTACAAAATATTTAAGTTACTGTGGAACATCAATTTATATATTAATATAATGTTAGCTCCTTTATAATCGAAGTATGTCATATTACATAAATATGTTCGGTGGCGGATATAGAGTGCCTTTTCACTTCCCGCGTATCGCGTCCTTTGTGGAACTATTATTGCATATTTATCATACACTTAGAGTTCGACTTCCAGACCTATACTAAAGGTTCACATTCACTGAATTTCTGGAATCACATGATAAAACCTGCACTTGTCATTTGCTGATATTCTAATCAAGTAAAGGTGTCGATTTAACTCGCAGTAGCCTCTTTCTAATTATAATTCTTAATCGGTTTCTGCTCAGTTTTAGTACCTCAGATGATCTTTTTTACGATAAATTAGATGACAGGTTACTCCTAAATTCTTCATGGTAGAGGATTTAGACAGTACTTTATCAGCTAGTTCATGTTTAAAATCATAATAGATGGAAACAAATTTTATCAAGGCCAAATTCACTGAAACTTTCATATTATTCCAATCTAGTTATAGTCATAAAATATACTCGTAGCTGACAAAAACTCAACAACTGTTTTCATTAATGTATGAAAAAAAAATCATGAAAAATATTTTATAATTTTTTTTAAAACGTTTTAAGTGAATATAGTTTTAGGATTTAGATTTGGTGTATGTATTTTGTGAAAATATATATATTTTTTTTTGTTCCTCGGGTTACAAAAATTTATCTGGTTTATATATTTCTATACTTATGGAAAAAAAAACATATACTTAACCAAAGTGATTATTATCGGTTTCAGGCAACTTAATAATGCTGAAAATGTTCACGAAAACCAAAATCATAAATATCTTTTCGATATAAAGGCTTAAGTACATACTTGCTTCTGGATCTGATGAAAGCTTAACTGCCATGGAGTTCGAAGTATGTGATTATCTCCTAGCAGGACTTATCCATCGTTCAAAGGAACATACCCCTGCCTTTATTTATTCTCCCTTGCGGCCTTTTGTGAAATTGTTTCATCCTACGACTTCGACGTAAACAATAAAAGCCTACCCTCAGTTTGGCTGGGTAACATTCCGCATAAAGATGGAGTTCGCACCTTTCAACACTATTTATTATCCCGTCCGCTAATTTTCTTTCCATTATCATAATTTATAAATGCTCCTAAGCTATGATATAATTAATTACTGCAGATTAAGATTTTTACAAGTGGCACTTGTGCATTTACTATAATTTTGCGATTTTTAGCTTCTATACATTCATGTAAAAGGAGCTACCATCGCCGACCTTTGGCTGTCTGCCTGTCCGTCTGTCCGTTCTAACCGACCTCGGGGTCGGCGTAAACATTTTTACACATCAAAAATAAATTTGACAGGAAGTAACCTGCGCGCGAACAACCTCAAACTTGACAGGCAAACCGCGCACGTTAATTTGCTCCAATGGACGAATCGTTGAGCACATTCCATCTGTTAGGTTTCACTGTTCTTTGTATATACAGGTTGTTTTTTTAAATTTAGGGCACTCTTTTTAGGATGTTGATCTATATCGATAATCAAACATTAGTCAGCAAAAAATATTGGAAAAATGTTTCTCAATTACGAGAATAACGACTTTAAAGTTGTATAGAAATCTTTTTATTGTTTGAGAACGCTGTGAATACAGGCGGCTCCCAGAGTACTTCGAAGAAAAACATTTTTTTTTTAATAATATAACTATTTTATATTTTATTTTTTTCGAAATTATATTTTTTTTTTCGTGAGACCGGTTTAGTTATCGATATAGATCAATCTCCTAAAAGGAGTGCCCTAAATTTAAAAACAGCCTGTATAATATTATCGTTCTGTTCGAGGCACGTTTCATCCCATTGATAACATTTTTTTTTAATCATGCATGAAAGGAAGGAATCTCATAAAATGTCGCTTTAGTCGTCAAGGCTTAAAGCTTCGCGTAATTGAAAATTTCAACGGTGGCATTTATTCGACGTTATTTTTATTTTTCAATACTTGCTGTTACTTTCATGTTTGAGATTTTTTTTATATAATGCGGCAACAAGAAAAATTTCAGACATTTATCGATTCCATTTTAAATGAATTTTATTGTTTGCTTTATACGGTATAAGAAATAAAGAAGGAAAGTAAGGAAAGAAAGTACATACAAGCAGATTAATTAATATCACAATAATTAAATTCTATTAATTTTCAATTAGATTTCTGTGAACACATTATTGATATTACAGTGTTTTATTACATATACAATGTTTTATTACATTTTTACATACATGTATGTGTCAATATATATAATATATATTTTTTTTTATTGAGAAATCATGTTGGCCGATGAGTACAAGTCTTTAACCTTCCTAACTAGGTAAGAGTTACCTTTTCTAAGGAAGGTTATATATGAAGTGTTACAGTTAGCATACAAGAGACCAGCGCAACACCCTGTGAAATAATAAAAATTAACTAAGGCACAAATATACACACTGATTACACACTGATATAGTAAAGTCGTGATATATAATTACATATATACATTGGGCATAAACATATTAAAGTATGAGGTATGACGTATCTAAGTAAGCATATCTTTTTTTTTAAACATTCTAGGTAACTAAAATTACGTTACCTAGTAGATATAAGTCGTTTAAATTACAGTATTATTAAATTTTATCTAAACAAATATTTCCGAAATTATTTGCTCAGCAGCATCTCTACGCAAAGAGATTAACCAGTTTAATATAGATAAAATATATATACATTAATATTCAAATTATTTTAATGTTATTATATATATATATTTATTATTTTTTAATCCCCCAACAAACTATTTTATGAATTATCTAACCCGTGAAATCCAATATACAAGTACCGAGTTAAAATTTTATGTTTGTTAATTATTAAGTGCTGATATTGTTAGATTACAAAAGGAGTTAACAATTGCGTAAAATTCATAAATATTATTTATTGTACTGTATTATGTTCGAATGTAAAAACTACAAAGCATACCATACGTATGGGATCAGTAGAATTTAGGTGTCCCACACACGTATCGCAAAGTCTGTCAAGCGAGACGATTCGATGATTGGCTGTCACCAGAGACACGCAGCGGCGAAGCCTGACGCGAACTAAACGTGTCGTCGACACGACTCGAATTCTTTATCGCGAACTATTTGCTAACAAGACGACTAGCTTGTTAGTTGACACTCCCGACGGTGTGACTTTACTAATGGCGAATTCATATCAAAATGTAATTTATAACACGTTGGGTAAGATATTTTTATTTTAAAATCTTTAACAAAAGGATTTTCAAATAAACGTATTGCTGTTTGTTTGATAGTCTTCTCGTTAACTCTCATTAGTGGTCATTAATGGATCATTTATTGTGATTATTCGCCAACAGAAATGCATATTGCTTGCCACACGTACGGTAAGATGTTCATGGAAGAACTTAAATTGTAGAATAAACTTAGTATTAAATTTCATACAAGCATACAGGTTTATTTTGTAAACACCACTAAGCCTTCTACTTTAAAAAGTACTTGACAAACAGGTCGCTATATTTGCTACTAATTTCGCTACTAAGTGCGTGATTTGCTCGTACATACCTATTAATATAAAATTAGTATAAATGCTACGAACATTTAATAGATTTTCTTTTCATTTGGGATCGCTATTGTTTGGCGGTCTTTTGTATGTTCGTAAACATAATAAAGGAAAAAAAGAGGGAAAAGAGGTTTCTACTGAATAGAACATCCATCATTGTAGACTCTAGATCGCAAATTCCCTCTTCTCGACGAGGCGGGGGGAGAGGGAGGGGGAGGGGAAGAGTCTAGGGAGCCATAGCAGATGCGATGACCTACCCAATAATTAATGTAATTAAAAGAGTTTTGCACTAAATACTAAACCTAATAAATAAAAAGGTAACTAGAATACTACACAACGTGTTACCTTACTGGTACCTTACATTTCCAGGTAACTTAATTTTATATCCCTTTTTGTTTTGTTGTATTTATTATATACATTTTTTTCCTGGATTGGTAGACAGCCTGCTGGTGCAGTGGTATAAGTGCCTGAGTCGTTTTTCGCCGCTGAGAATTATCAATGGCGCTTTTATCGGCACTGTCGATTGAGTTAAGTAACAAGATAAAACTCATTTAGTTACAGACTACGTAGGCATACCCAACGATTGCCAATAAATGTAACCTAAGTGTAGTAATTATCTGGCTACCCTCCAATCATATCCACCCTGAATTGGTAAATAATAACCTATACACACTGAATTGTTTTTAATATATTTTTTATTAAAATTTCAGTCCTAATTTTACTGTATTTTTTATTTTGTTTTAGTGATTTAATATTGCCACATTGTCTTTTTAAATTGAAAATCGATTAGGTAAAATGTTGAGTTCATTGTACGCAGGTATATTTCGTCGTCTGTACCGACAGCTTGCATTACAATAAATTATTCTTTTTTTTTTTCTTATCCTCGTTTGAAACAATGTATTACCAACAAAAGGTTAATTATAGGTAAATATTAATATTTTTGAATAATATGCTCGCAGGCAGATAAAGTATTCAATTGTGGCCAATTTTTCATCTCAAAATAAACGGAGGAATTCCGCCCCAGTTGAGCGCGTCTGTTAAGGCGGTCGGATTTTTCCAGATTGTTGAAAATTAATATTTTATCAGTGGCGCATTGCGCTGCCATCACCATGTGCGGCCGCGGTGCCGCTAAATATACTGAGAGCTGTAATAACAGGGATATTATAGTGCAGCTAAAGTGATATGGTCCGGTAGGTTTTATTAGATTTAATGGATCATACGTTCGTGACCCTCGAAAACATTTTTATTTTAAAATATTGTAGATATTTTTATTTATTTATTAAAATAGGTATTTTATTGCATTTGTAAAGCCAAAACATTCAATACTTACAAAAGGTATACATAATAAAATAAATAAATAATATAAGTTCATTGCTCGTTGGCCATATTTTAAATAAATGGAAGTTGAATAATATGTCTAACTCTTTAGGTATATAATTTTAAACACAGGATCTTATAATATTTGTGTATGTGCCTTAAATAATAGTCATAATATTAGTTGCTAAATAACATTTTACACGGCGACATAGATAGCGAATACATACTAGCTTCTCACAAATTCCGGGTTCCATCTTGTTGTACGCGTTCACACAAATTGTTTCGTGTGCCACGGTGCAATACTAACTTCGGTAATAATTCCATTATTTATAGTTTTATTTATATAGAACGTCGAATTTGATGGGATAGTCATATTTAATGTGAGAAAATCAGTACTTTTAAAGGTACAAACGTCTATGAAACCCCAGCACAATTATTGATTGTAATATTTTTTTTTTTTTTTTTTTAAAAAAAAATAATTGCTATGACCTAGGTCATATACAATTATTTTGGGCCCTACTCAACTAGGCCAAATATACCTGTACTAGAGTCAGGGGAGATGGTGGTAATGAAGCGTTAAAAATGGTATGACCATATGCGGAATCGAACCTGCGACCTTTGGGCCAATAGCCGAACGCCTTAACCACTAGACTACCACGATCTCAGGATCTCGATATGTAGGATTATTTTAAATAATTAATATCCCGTCCTAAACACACACTTACACACCCTCGCACTCACTTTTACTTCTCACACACTAACATCTAGTTTACTATAAATGTTTTATCTATATTATATATATATACTAGCTGACCCGGCCACGCGTTGCTGTGGCTAAAGTTTTTGTTATATTACATTATAGTAAACAATCTAAGAGGAACAATAAGAGAACATCAGTCACGGAGTCCACTATGCTTTTTCACACAGATGGTATTTGTAAAAAAATATGGTGATCTCCTTATTTGACTTTCTACTACTATAACCCTTTAGTACAATGAAATTATTTACGAACAAAGACGAAAATGTTGATGTTGGTATACAAATTCACTGGATTGAGATTTGAAGGGGAAGTACGTTGAACACAATTAATTAAAATGTTCTTACACTTGATACTAAGCAGAAATCAATAGGTAAAAAATAAAAATTTATCAGATTTATTATTTCCATTTAATTTTATAACAAATATAAGTATATTACAGTATAATACAGTAAATAACATGTGACGCTTAAACTCATGAATGAGGTAGGCAAGGCAGACAGTCTTAAACTTTTAAACATTAATATCTTTTTTTTTGAATTATAAATACTTTCAATTTCAATTTAATTTAACACCAATCGGTGCACAATGTTTTTGGTTAACCTGTCTTTAGCTAACACAAATAGATTCGACGGTTTCCCAACACGTGAACACGCAACATATAGTTGCCCATGAGAAAAACATGGATTTTCCAAATCTAAACCACAAATGGACATTGTTTGACCTTGAGATTTATTTATAGACATGGCGAAAGCTAAACGAATTGGAAACTGTAGCCTTTTGAAGGGTATGGTAGAATCTGATGGTATCATCGGAATACGTGGCAGCAGGACCACTTTTCCTTTAAACTTCCCAGCCAAAATGGTTGCTTCAAGAATGTTTCCGGTGATCTTTTTGATGACCAAACGCGTACCGTTACATAATTGAGGTGGATTCAAATTACGGAGGAGAATAATAGGGGAACCAATCTTTAATCGAAGATTATGTGGTGGCATTCCAGGGATATCTAATGAATTTAAAAATTCAATCGGAAAATTTACACTTTCATTTTCATCAACAACAGTATCGATTGATTTAAAAGACATCAGATCGCCTGGTAACAACTGTTGTATCTGGAAGTTAATTTCGTCAACATCAACGTTTTTGGCTGCCAAAATCGCCCGTTGACTAAGCCATTTATGATTCAAATAATTATTCTGTATATCCGGGAAAATACTCTGAATCAATTCAGTTTTATCCTGAACAACAGTGCAAAAATTGTCTGGTAGTTTAATGCATTGCGTATTTGGTTGCAGTTTTATTTTACCGTTCCCAATATCTAGTAGTTGTTCGGAAAATATTAGTGCTGATGGATCATTTTGCAATTGTACTCGCATATTTATGGTCAATCGAAGTGTTTCAACACTTCGCCATAAGAATGATTGTTTCAAACATGCATTAATCTCATCCGCGAAAGTAGAGCGAGGTATAACCGGTAAGGTCTGCCGGAAGTCACCAGACAAAAGTAAGATAGCACCACCGAAAAGTTTATTATTGCTGTTTAAATCTTGCCTAGTTCTGTTTAATGCTTCAAGTGAATATTTGTGTGCCATTGTGCACTCATCCCAAATTATTATAGAACTCTTCCGCAACACTGCAGCTATTCCACTATTCTTTTTGATGTTACACATTGCATCTGGTTTATTATGAACGTCCAATGGCAGCTTGAATGTTGAATGTGCTGTTCGCCCACCATCCAGTAAAGTAGCCGCAATGCCTGACGATGCTAATGCTAATGCGATTTTTTGTTGCGACCGTATTTTGGCAAGAATCAACGATATTAAAAATGTCTTACCGGTTCCACCGGGTGCATCCAAGAAAAAAAAACCGCCTTGTTCAGCAGCAACAGCCAGCATAATCCGATCATAAATAATTTTTTGTTCTGCTGTCAGTAATGGTTCACTGTTCATGATAATTGTTGCTAAACTTCCATGGTCATATTGATTTTCTCGTTGTAAATCGGTATTGACTAAGTCGGTGGCTGGACGATTAGGTGATGGCATACCATAATGATTAAGTGGTAAATTTGAAATAAGAACACATAAATCCTCGATCAAGACCAATGCTTCATTGTACATCTCTGGTGTATAATCTATGTTTTGGCATTGATTTGTTTGTCTAATTCGGTGCAAGATGTCTTCTGTCATACAATTTTTATATTTTTCCCACAAAGTTTGTGCTTGCGAGGGATAACATGTCGCCAAAATAATTGCAAACAACTGACGAATGTTATTCGGTGTTGATGTCAACGCAGCATCAGCAAGCGTTAAGTCCCAATGGTTATCGTCTTCTAGCAATTGCAGTTCACGACATGCATCCTGGTATGTATTGAATACTCGACCATTAGCTGTTCGTAAAAATTCAAAAGACGTTGGTCCGGGAACATTCACCAATAACAAACGTAAATAGAAGCACTCACGTTGCTTTGGATGTACCGTGTAAAGTCTCCCCAATGTCTTAGCTTTGAATATGCCTGTAATGGAAGGATGTGGTTTTCCTTGTTTCCGTGGCTCCCATTTTTTACTGGATTTGTTCCATGTGAAATAACGTGGAACATCACCATACACCAATGTCTTCGCGAATTGGCCAAAAACATCAGGTTTTTGACACAATGTAAAAAATTCAGTTAGAGTCGTTTTCGGAGCTTCGAACGCTCTTTGGAGAACATTTTCTTCAGTGAAGTATACACGTTGACCGTTTTCAAGATGTATTGCCAGATGTTGGACAGCAGGATCTCTTTCGTGGATGGGAAAGCTGAGAATATGCCAAATAGCTTCATTGCTGCTAATGTATCTGCCCATTTGGTATCGTGCTATTTCGTCATTTTTATTTATGTTTTTTACTTCAAATATGGCCAAATCACTGCCTTTGTTTACATATTTACAAATATACTTAATTGATTTAACAGAACTGCAAAGCTCAACATTGATATGAGCTTTGTAAGTTTTTGAAAGTAGTGGTGAGTATGGTACCACCCACTGATTATCAAACTCAACTTGATTTGGAAAGTTCGGCAGTCGCATTGTAAATGTGTGGCCACCATTCTCAGTACTTCTGCGGCGATACATTGGATAACCATCAATATCCGTGATCGTGTCATTCGTATGCGGCTTTGGGAAGTTTTTTTTACATTTTCCATTTTCCATGCACGGTGAGGTCATGTTGAAAACACCGCATGGCCCATGGATCATGTGTTTGGTGACAATATCAAATAATTCTTGATCAATTAATGGGTCTGGAATTTCGGCTGAAATTATTTGATCGATTTCTTCAGGACGGATTCTATCTTTAAGCCAAACCAAAATGTGGGCATGAGGCAAACCTCGCTTTTGCCACTCTATCGTATACAGCCAACAACGTGTGATACCAAAAATTGTATATTTAACAATAAAATCAATTAAGGATTTCAATTTTTGTTTAAACACACGTGCAGTTAAATCATGACGATGAATGGCTTGTTGTCCTGGCAATAGTAAAGTTTGTATCTCTTCCCAATTCGGATTACATGTGAATGTAATAAATAAATCCGGTCGGCCGTAATGACGTACGTAAGTCATCGCATCTTGTATGTATTCCTGCATGTTCCGTGGACTGCCGATGTAGCTTGAAGGTAAAATGAAAGCATTACCGATGTCATTGGGATTTAAATTTCCATCGATGTTTCCAGCAACAGCATCTCGTAAGTGAATATATTATTCCGATCGTAGTTTTGACGTTTGCGTTTTGACGTTTGCCGCTCGCGTTGTTGAGGTTAGATTTTTTCGGTGGCATTTGACTGAAAATAATAATTTTCTTGTTCTTATGATATTCTCTTGAAGACGTTCGTTACACTGTTCTTGAGATTCTTGTGCATGACCTGCTGTCCTGATTCTTTGAGCTGGATTTCTTGATTCAATTTGTTCTGCCAACTGATGGGCTCTTTTAATACGTTTGCGTCGAATAACTGTCACTGTCAAATAATAACAGACATTAGCGCCATCAACCCAGTCGAAAGGTATCGACATCTGTCAGTTTTATGACTGCCAAATAATAACAGACAAATAATTAGCGATAAATTAAAATTGCGACTATAATTTGAGATTTAAACTATCCTATCTCTCAAGTGCACATCGAACTGCACATGGTGTTCAAATTTTATTATAATCGGTTAAGTGGTTCAGCCGTCCATTGAGGACAAACATTGTGACACGAGATTTATATATATTAAGATATATATATATATATATATATATATATATATATATATAGTAAAATTGTATAATGTATTTCTTAAATACTGTATTTAGATGATTTTTAAGTTAAAATAGGCAACGCCGTTACCTTAACTTATATAAAAGTCTAACAGTATATTGACATTTGGAAAATTCGAATTCTTTTTAATATTTTAAGGCTTTAAATATTTTTCAACAAATTATATAGCCAAAATGTTCAAAGAAAAATTAATAGATAGTTGCATCGCATGAGGTAATGCACGCTGGTTTAAATACAGGCCTGTATTTTATGAAAGCTTTTCACTCTCGCCTATCCATCTATGTGCTTATGCAATACGGTCAAACTTTAAAAGTACTTATTAAAAAAGTAGTAAAAATAAATATTTAACGAATATGGCGTATAATGAATGAGAAGTGAATGGTTTAATGAATATTTACGAAAATGACTTACTTTCAACGTAAGATATATGCAAAAGAAACGTCATGACTAAAAATAAAAAAAAAAGTGTAAAATATATGCACATTACGTGCAAATATAATACGTGCATCTTTTTTTACTCTCTTTAATTTAAACTATGTTTGTAAAAATGTTCATGACATGTTATGCTGTATTTTAACCCAATAAAATAAAAGTAAATAAATAAATAATATTTAAGGAATACCTAAAATTTCAAAAAAAAAACACCCAACAATAGTGGAAACAAGACTTCTGATCACCCCAAACAGTCTTTACTTTCTGCTATATTTGCCTTTCTACGGCTGAGAGACAATTCTAAGATATATTTTTATGTAGATCGCTGACGTTTCTATTTTCACTAAGCTATCGTTCGTTGTATTCTGCAGAATTTAGCTAAAGTAGAAGTAATATTTGAATTATTTATTTGATAACGACATAACGCAAATTGAAATAAAAGACTATTACTTGTCTATAAAACGATGGATACTTTAATGTAGTTAGTGATCATTTTCTTAAAAAAAAAACACCTCAAATTTCTACCCCATTACTCTGAATCTGACTATACCTCGGTAGTATGTATTTGTTTGCCTAGAGGGCGTTTTACTGTTTAATTCAGTAAAAAGGCCCGGGACGCCGTCGCCGCGAGCATTCCCGGAAAAGGCATCCTAATCTCAAACTAACCACAAATGGCAGCCATGTTTGAGATAGCTCTGAAACCATCTACTCTATTTCGTAACTCTTATTTTCAGCGTTACATACCGTAGAAAGGAACCAATTATCAAAATCACATCCGTTCATATTTTCTTGTGTTACAATTCGCACGCACACACAATATTGTCTACAATTTTTAGCATGCTCATAATCACACACTATCCAAAATGCAAGCATTCGTTTCAATTTTAGGATAGGATAAGAGGCGTCGAAACAAAACTGTTTCAAAGGAACACGGCTGCCTTAACAATAACACAGTAAACGACATTTTTGCGATTTTTGTCTATTTACCGCAATGGACTTACACTTTGTATCGTTGCATACAAATAAGGAACGTTTATTGTAAGAATTTAGGCCACAGTTTAGAAGATCACAGTAAACGCCCTTGCAGACTACTTTAAAATCAGATAAACGGCATTGCAGATAATTCCCACTACTTTAAAACCACGTAAATGCCAATTCCTATAATAATTTAATTACCTTATTTTCAAAACTTTTCAAATATTGCTAATCAACCAAAAATTACAATATATTCTGATTTTGGTTTAGTGTCAAAAGAAAGAAGAGTCATACCGCCCTCTTAATATAAAAAGCCTAAAATCTACTTTTTGACTAAAGTGATAAAGGTCACATTATACGGGTAAAAAAAAATATTTTTTTTTTATATAAATACTTTTCATAATTTTAACATGGCCTTTAACGTCTTCATGAAAACATGTTTTATAATCAAAAGACATTGCTTTCAAAAAATTTAATTCTCAGACATAAGATAGGTTATATAAAATTTTATTTCCTTGGGTCTCTACACAATAATTTAAAGCAAAGTAAAAAAAAAACAAAAAACCTCACATCGAATTCTGGCATTCCGGAATTTCGGTATTTAATTGATATTTTTTTATTTTTTATAAATAGTGAAAATTCACATTAAGCCGAATAACTCTTTTAGGTCTTCATATTCATTCGTATGGCTTGTATTGTCGGGGAGGCGATATTGGGCGCAGTTCCGACTGCCTCATTGTTGTATTCGTGATTCGAGGTCGTTTATTACAGGCAAACAACATCTCGCAAGTCTGTAACTGGATGAGTGTTTTTTTTGTATGTCTTGTCTAAGTGACAAGACATACAAAACCCAGTCGACAGTGTTGAGAAAAGCGCCATTGAATATTCTCATTCGCGAAACATGACCTGGCCGCATTTGACCCAGTGCGATTTTGAACCCGAGACCTCTGGATTTAGAAGCAGGCGCTTATACCACTGCGCCATCAGGTCCTCTGAATACTTTTGGCTCTATTCAGGAATTAAACCAGCATAGCTGTTCGATGCGGCATTCCTCTAAATACCCTTTGTAAATACTTAAATCTACATACGAGGACGGCGTGAAAGGACGGCGTTTTGCAACGATTGAGGACATAAAGACCGCATCGCTGGATGAGCTGAAGACTATACCAAAAAAGTGTTTATCAGAAGTGATTTGAGGATTGGAAAAAGCGTTGGCACAAGTGTATTGTATCTGAGGGGGGTGGGTTACTTTGAAGGGGACAAAATAAATATTGATGAATGAGTAAATATTTTTTGATAAGAATAAAAAGTCACCTTACTTTTTGATCACACCTCGTATATATTATATCTATGGTGTTACATCAAAAAGGTTTAAAACGAAGAAAAAATATGGAGGAAAGTAGAATGTTTGAATTAAAAAGTATGCTAAAAAACCACTTCATTACCAATAATTCAGAAAGAATTTATATTTATTTAAAATGTGTTGTTATTATTAATTAGGTAATAAAACAAAATATAGTTTTTTGTTATCAAAAAACTGGTTTGCAGATTGGCCAAGATCATAGAAATAGTTAATGATAAGAAGTGCTATAAACGCTTAAAATATTGCCGTCAGTCTAATTCAGCGGTCGGTTGGTCAAGATCTATGAATTGTATTTTTTTAAATCAAAACAATAAATCGTACACACACGCGAGCAATCTGCTCTTGACAGACTGTTCGTGCGTTTCTATCGACTTTCCGTCAAACGTGAACCACTTTTGAGAATTATCGACATTTACCTATTTCAGGCGACCGTCGTCAATTCCATACTGAATTGTGGTCGGCTAAAGGCAAGCGTACACTGTATCAAACTATTATATATAGTATACAAAGTTCCGTCTAGCTGTGGTCACATCGTACGCCAACATACCCTTAACTAGCTAAAATTAATGTGCGAAATTAATTATAGAAAAGCTAAAATTTGGAATTTACGACTATTAGAAATGTACATATATGTACCTAAAAAAAATGTACAGGTATATGTAGCCTATCATCTTCAGAAAAATATCAAAAGCTATTAAAAGTTTACTAGTTCGTAGTGAATCGGAGAATAAAACCTTCGTGGACTTAAAATTAGAATTTCAGATTCACACCAATACAAGATGGATAAAAGAAATTCATATTGTGAAACTTGATTTGTTTCGGTTCTTTCAGTGACGCTCGTCGTAACTTAACGAACTTTCACGAGAACAGCCGATGCGTCTGGACAAGGAAATCACGTTACAAGTGATAAACACACGGTTTTTTATATATCAAACAATGCCAGTGCAACAGTTAAAACGTCATATGTTTTTAATGAATGTGCCCGTCAGATCGGTCATTTAGGAGTAATTTATAACCTCGTATACTTAAAAGTATTTATATTCACTTAACTAATGTATTCGTCAAAAAACCGTAAGTAAACGTAACATTGCATAAAATGATTAATTATGTACAAAATTTAGATCAAGTCACGACGTTCTGTTTGTGTTTTGCTTTGCTTTTTCCTTAATAAGATCAACATCCGCTGCCTTAAAAGCCTTCGTAAAAATAAGACCGCGGTTTCGCCAAAAAAGCAATCTTTTGGTAAGGTAAGGGTCTATACCGCTAGATTCTGTACTTACATTTTAACCAGAAAGTTTACTTAAATCCATAAAATGTCCTTATAACGTCCTTTTAAAAGTCATTCGTTTTATTCCATGCACATTCCTAATTTTGTAAAATCAGCGTTTTAAATATCTTCACTCAAAACACACAAAGAAATGGACCCACTAAAACCTTTACTATAAATGCTTGAGAGCAGTTTTTAGGTAAGAGAATAACAGAAAATACAAATTACTGTTTTATAAAAGCTCTGTTTAATTTCTTGAGAAAATGTCACACGCAAGATAAACTATGTTTTTTTTAAAGGCATTTTATTAAAATAAAACGTGTATTATTACGAGTAAAAGGGTATCAGAGCACTAAAGGTCTCTGATTTCTAATTATTGTTATTTTATTATTTAAAAAAATCATCGTCATTATAAATGTCATTAATCTTTCGATTCTTTTATATTTTTGACTGATTTTAAAGAAACACTATCGAATAATTATTCCTTGAATGTCACTCATTCAAGGAAATAAGGTTTCAATTTTTTCTACAATCAGTCATAGACCATTGCATCGTTGCATTAGTCATAATAGGTAGACCAAAGTTATATCATAACCTTGAGACATCGAGAGAGAAGATAGATTTTAATAAACTCAGCGACATGGGTTTTAAATCCTGCGACTTAAGTCCAGGAACTCTGGAGTGCCTCTCCAAATCATTTTTCGATATGGTTTAAAATCAAATAATACATACATAGGTATTTGTGCCGTAAGAGTAAAATATTTATCTACACGGTGTCTTAAGACCAATCCTGAAGATTTAATGGGGTATTTGTATTTATGTTTCATGTGGTGTAAATTTCACCAGCACAGCTGGGCGCTCACAACAAAGACGTTACAAGATCCGTTTAATATTATCACGCAAAGTTTGCATTTTTTTTCTCGAAAACCATGATGAATTTTGGTATAAACTCTTTACAAACAATACTTATAATAATATACATAAATTATAATTCCATATGCTATTATGGATTCAACGAAAAAAAAAAAAAAAATTCTCAGCTCTGTATATTTTAATATTCCTTTCAACTTATAAAATTTTGCCATGACTAGACGCAGTTTGTTACATAAATCGTCTATGTGTGTGTCCCAATTAAACCGGGTTCTGTCGAGGGTTATGTAGGCATTCATCGTTGTATATTTTTATTATCACATTGGGGTCTTGAATAGTCGATTGCGCTGACCTGATGTGTATAACTTTAGTTTTAACACAGTTGATGATTGGACTCTTATTATGCCTAAACTCCCTCTGCGGAATTTGCATTGCCTGATTTATGTTTCGTGTATCGCTATCAATGAAGTGTCATCTGCATATGTGAATAATTCGCACTCACCCACAATATCGTTTGTACATAATCGGCCCCCAAATACTTCCCTGGACTGTTCCGGAGAATTTTTTTTGTCTGTCACTTAGTTGACCGTTTATTTTAACTGTCATTTAAATAGTCAGTAAATAGTTTTGCTAAAGTCCCTCTAAAGCCTACCGGGAAATTTATCATGCACCAGTGCGTCGAATGCTCTTGAAAAATCAATTAAGAGCAGTAAAACGTGTTGTTTACTATTTAAAGGTTTATTTAATTAGGGCTGCAACCACTTGAAGCTGCTTCGTCTCAAATTTAGCTCCCAACTTCCAACTCATCTATTAAAATTCAATCTTATTTCTTCCAGCTCTCTCAATTGTTGGCCTTTATAGCGACACCAATGAGGAGATATTTAAATACAATAGGACATATAGCTATCTACATATATTTATTTAAGTATTAATATAATACCACATTATATTAGATCTCTAATATAGACCTCACGCATAGGTAACACCCCGACACAGGTATTTGCCTAGTGAGGTATTACTAATCCACACAAACTGTACATTTTTTCTTCTCTTGAAAAATCGATAAAATATAACAATTAAATATATAAATAAACTATTTAAGTCTTCGTCGATGCAGGATGAAAACATATATGAATTGGCAAAAATCGTCTTTTAAACGTAACGTGGCAAAACTATGCGAAAAATTTGCGCAAGAAAATCAATACGTTCATTACGTTTTGTGGGACGAGGCCGTGAGACATAGCGAACGCCGAGCCCGTCCCGCTCGCACGCGCGCCCGCGGCGGCGCGCGCGACAGGGACGGCGCGAAAGAATGGTCCTGAAAATGTCCCAGACGGAAAATAAAAATTCCCAGACGCGGCGACGAACTTTCGGGGACCGTTGGAATTTATTTATACACGCGTATTTTAATATATTTCTTTCCATCTACCGGAATACACATTACATTTTTTGTGATTCTCGCTGATTCTACATAATTTTAAGTATTACAACAAGTTACTAGACCTGTAATAATATAAATATTAAGTAACATTTCTCCCATTCCTCCATTATTTCATTCCTCATATTTCAGCTTTCTTTAGGTAATATGTATAAAATAAAAATCTATACTAGCATCCACAGAACCGACTGTACTTAAACGGAATAATGCATTTTTTTTTTTATTGAAAAAACATGTTAGCCGATGAGTACAAGTCTATAACCTTCCTAACTAGGTAAGAGTTGCCTGTTCTTAGGAAGGTTATATATGAAGTGTTACAGTGAGCATACAAGAGACCAGCGCAAAACCCTGTGAAAATTTAAAAATTAACTAAGGCACAAATATACACACTGATATATACACCCACACACACATGAATACAATTTAAGTGTCTACTCGATAACACTTAATATATGAAAAAATAAAATTAATAAATGAAGATACAAATAAAAAAATAACTAAGAAATAAACAAATAAATGAAATGAAAAAATATATGAATAAACAATTATTAAATATATAGGTAAATAAAAATTCGATATAAATAAATAAATATTCAATATAAAAATAGTGTTATACTACATATAGTATAGTAACATATATTTATATGTAGTAAAGTAGTGATATAAACATATCAAACCTTGGGCATAAACATATTAAAGTATGAGGTATGACATATCTAAGTAAGCATATTTTACCTGAATTTAGTTTCTAAACAGTTTAAAAATATTCCTAAATACCTAAATATTTTTTTAGGTAATTATATCAAAACTGCTATATATGGAGACAAGAATAATAATGTTGAATTTGAATTTAAAATAAATAATTTGAAACTTTCACTGTCGTCATTAATTATAAAACATATGATAGTGTTTTATAGTCTAGTGCACACGGTATATATAACCCGAAAAATTATTTGTTTTATAGTGAATTTAAATTATTAAAAATTACCTTAAAACAAAGCAAGAATATAAAACTAAGCTAATTATTGCAAATTGGGGCAAACTTCTCCGCGTCTACGTCTCAGCTTTGAATAATGATTTCAAAGTTTTTAAGCAAAAGTTGCAGAAATTATTGAATTATACTAAACTACATAACAACATAAAAGGTACTATTTCAAGATATTTATATCAGTAGTAGCATGATAAAATGTTGACGCTTACTAGGCAAAAGATTGTATCACACCAAATGATAATTTTAAGATAGACTAAAAAAATATAGCATATTTTTATTTCTAAATACATAAATTTGTACTGTTTTTTGATAGCTTATAGTTTTTTGCATTTTATAATTGTTTATTTTTTGTGGTTGATACAAAACTCGTTATTTTTCGATAATAAATAACGCATGGCGAAAAGAGTATCTGCAATACATTTAGCGAAATAAACTAAAATTTAATAAATATCGGTAAATCAATAATGAAATATTTTTATACCGGCTATACTAAATATAACCTATCCGATTAGTATATTTATCGAATCCCACATATTTTCTACCTATTTTCGACGAAAATAACGCTTCACCCTTTAATACTTTTTAGAATAACAATGTCTCTTAGAACAGGCGACTGTTAGGACAGTTTGCATTATAACATTATTTTTATATGCAGAAATTAAATAAATAATAAATTTCAAGGTACGCACGCGATTTGTTTATTTAGGCGGAATACTAGGCGGATCTTTTAGTTTGCCCAAATTTTTTATTTGGTACTCACAATTTCACGCACGATCAAAACTAGACAAAATGTTTTTACAGAGGAGTAATGTTAATTTCTTATATTTATTTAATTCTCAAATAACAATAATAATAAAAAAAAATCGTATTATAATAGTAACAGCAACGTTTTTTATAAAGTATTACAGATTAAATAAATTAATGTTTAAAATATTACACACAATTTAATAAAGCGTTTTTCCCCTACACATTAAAATTTTCCTATGATATATGTCGTAAATGATACCTGTCACATTCAAAGGTGCCACTTTATAAAAAAGTACATGTACGTTTGTTTCTTGAATATATACAGTTAAATTACATTAATATTACGGTAAGTGTGTGACTTTTTTAAAAAAAATCCTTCTAGTTTTAATACCGAAATCATTTAAATTAATAAAATCGACACTGCCTACTTTGGTACAGACGGCGTCTAGTTAAGAAGGCAGGGAATATCAGTGCAGTAGGTGCCGGTCGCTTATTGGTTACATTAATTGACATTAAACTGTTACTACTGCTCTGTACATATATGTATTTGGTTTATACGAATAAATATAAGAGTCTAAAAATCCATCAATGGGTATTATCGTATTTTGTGTAAAGTTGAAATCGCTTTAGCACGGCGCAATGCACTCGAAACTCCTGAAAAATATGAGAGAAAGCAATCAAGCATTCAGTCGTCTTTGATTGAATTATTTATCGAAGTGCGAGGGAGAAAACAGCTCTTTGCTTCTCAGCGCCGACTGAAATTGAAAAACTTACGGAGCTTCGCCAGGCGGAAAAGTTCGATTGGATAATGCTCTTAATGGTTTCGGGCAGTTACAAATAAAACGCATCTACCGTATCCTGAATAGTATTTGACGTGTAAACATCTTAGAGGGCGTTTTTACGGGTATAGTGACATTGTCACCGGATATTTTACGCCGTGATGTATACCAAATTCAAACATATACCTTATACGTCTATTGCGTATAGATTACATTTTTCTGAGGGGTTTTCAAAGGAGTTTCTATACTTAGTCACCGATTTTATGGTAATTCATTACATGGATATATTTTAAATAATCTTCACAGCTTTTATCATATCGCTCGTGGTTGATTATGTCTCCATATTTCTATAGCAATGTTACAGTCACATTAAAGTCAACAGTGCTGAGAAAATCACTGTTAGGTACTCTCAGTCATATATCAGCTGTGAGCCGTTTCAATAATTATATCTGTTCGTCGACCCAAACACCAGTAGCTATAATTTATTATTTAGAAAACAAAACAAAATTTGCTCTATTTTTACCTACGACTATAGATAGGTATAATGCCATCATAGTAAAAAACAGTATATTTAAATGTATAATACCAATTAGAAAATAAAAAACCCGACAGATAATCAAAAAATTGTCATCAAATGCATAATTTAATAATCTATATTTCAAAATTATTATCCCGTGCATCTCACGCCAATTTATTTAAATTAGAAGAACTCCAAAGTAATCCCAAAATAAAAATATATCTTTTCGCACACATTCAATCTGTTTTATGTTGTGTAATAATATAAACCTTGTATTGCCTATACTTAGTCGCTCATAAAGCGCCAATGTGTCGTAACGCCTAGAAACGTAGCTTCAGAGGAACGTAAACGCGACTCGTGAACGACTAAAGACGACTCGTGAACGACTCGCCACCTGAGTCGCGTGTGAACGACTCAACGATGAATCGGATCGTGATCCGCGTAGCGATTGACCGTTCTGCGCACGAGACGACTCACGATTCGATTCGGATTCGTTCGTTTTATGTTGACATTCGTAACGGTCCTCACGTGGCAAGTCATTGAATATCTCATCCGTTTGATTAGTATCAATCATATTACCTATCTGTTATTAATTATTGCATCATAATAATGAATTGTTTGTATGCGTATAAAGTAATATTTAAAGTTATATTTTTTTTTAATACATAAGAATTTATATAAGAAGTTATAAATAAGAATGTATGATGTTGTAATAGTTCCCAAAAAAATCAAAATAAACGATTTTTTCTCACAAATAGTCAACTTAACTCCATCATGAAATATAGTACTAAAATATGGACTTTGAAATTATGGCCTCATCGTCATATACCTAGATTATAATTATGTCAGTGTAAAATTACTTTTCTCCAAGGAAATTATTTTCACAAAAACAACCATAAAATTTGTAACAGCTTGAGCATCTGGTCATTGATCGGTCGCCATTTTGCGACTATTTTCCATGATTTTTTGTTTATTGAGTGAGATAAAAGCATTTTTCTGAATAGATTTCTTTTATTTGATTTAACTGATACAAACACAATATTTATTTTGTTTGGCATATCACCTAATTTATGTAAATAGCCAAACCAATATATGAAATACCAATTTTCGGTATTAGAAATGTTTATATGTCTAAGTAATATCTCATAGTATAGTCTACCATGACAGGCTAGTTGCATGCTATAATATAGCAGGCAATTTCATTTAACAAAATCATGCGTAGATGGTCTGTTTCGAATCATAAAAGCAAAATAAATAAATAAAACTAAGGGTGGTTTTTGGGTTTTAGGATGTGAAACGCGAAGATATATGGAATTTTTCCGATGTACCCATTGCAATAGGTAACTTTCCTAAATAAATCTACCTAAAAATGTTCGATAGCAAATATTAAAATTCACTACATTCTTGAATCGTTTATTTTATACGATAACGACAAACGTGATGAATCGTTGGCACGGGAAAAATGAATCAGCATTCATACGGTTCAAGACGACACTTTAAAAAGCACGAGATATGCTTTCGTCTTTTATTAGGGCGACAGTGAGAGCGGACGAATCGACCTCGTGCGAGTCGCGCGCGCGCGGAGCGGACATTCGTTGGGCGGAGCGTTTCTGCGCCGCGTCGACGGCGCCCCGGGGCGCGAGTCGCGAGCGCTTCGCCCTTAAGCCCGAGCCCTGGTCGTCTATTCACTTTGACGCTCCCTGGACATCCATGTTTTATGAGCGTCGCCCCGGGCAGCCCCAGGGACGGGCGTCTCAGCTTTACGGTGTCGTTTCGACTTAATTCTCGGATTCGCAAGATGCTACGCTCAATTTTGAAATGTGCCAGGATCGTCTGTGACATAAAATGACACTTGGAAACGCTATAACGCCGTTCATATCTAATATAAACTCATTCAAAACGAATATAATATTTATTTATTTATTTGTCAACGTACAAAACAGCGATACAAGAAGATACTTTTCTAATACTACATTTATAGGGTCAGAAATATATACAAATCTAAATATGATTGAAAATATGAAATTAATAAAACAATGTGTATTATGCATGTAGTGTGTAGTGTCAAGTATGTGTATATAAATCTACATACGTATACAAATATTGATATAACATTTTTTTATATATTTTACATCTTAAGATTAATTATAACTCACAATTATAAATTTCATGCATAGATAAACCTTTATTCTATTGAAATATATCAATTACACTGTATTTTGTATTATATGTGCCGAGGACTCTGTAATATCCTAATCACAATTAAAAATTATGTCAATTAATATAACTTTATTCTTTATTACATTATTAAACAATGTTAATAGGTAAACGTAGTAATAAGGTAATAAAAATCACATATCACATAGCTCATGTAAATTCGCATCTAGTGTAGGAATCTTCACCTTGTCTATCTAACTAGGTGCTAAACACCTGTCCTAAGATGTCCTAGGTGCATTTTTTTTTTAATTTACATAACATATATGTATTATACTCGTGTTACATAAATTATTATTAAGGTTAAGAAAAGAACATAAATGGAAATAAGCTTATCCTATTAAATGGTACAGGGTAATATATTGTACCATAGTGTAGTATAGTGGAATATATATACAGTGTGTAGTGCAGTAATAAAGTTTAGTGTGTTTTAAAAATTTGGTTTTAGTGAAAGAGAATTAATGAGGGTGCACTGTGGAAATGACTGAGAAAGATGAGAAAAAAGGAAAACTATATTTGTAGGTAAAATTGGTGTATGATTACTAAAATTGATTAATTGTTCAGACTTAATTCGACCTAACTCAATGGGCCAATCTTTTATCAGCAAAGAGTAAAGAGTAAATCAACCGCACTACTTAATAGATATTATTTCACTCTCTCACGGGCACTTGCCTAGTTTATGAAATGTTATTATTTTCGTAAGGTTTATTACATCGTGACGTATATTTGCTTCATTTGCCAAATATTCTGTTATTTAGTTACTAAGACATTGTTTGTATATACACCAAACAGCTAATTGGTCCTGAGATTTTTAGTGTTATTTGTTAAGAAACTAGGTATATAAAAATTCATCGTGATTTTCGAGAAAAAAAAATGTAAACCAGTCGATAATAATCATTTTTAAATAAATTAGATAAATGTTTCAATTTGGCATTTGAATTCCATTCGATGTGGTTTCTTTTTAGCTTTTACTGATAGCCTTGGAGTATTCCTTTGTTCATTGGAACGAGTAAAATGACTTGGCTTGCACCGTAAAATGGTTTTGATAGCATGAAAGTTCAACGAAATGAGCTTTATTGTAATCGGTTTTGGTAGTTAACATTGTCTGGTGATTGTCTGTCTCATATATAGACAGTTGTATTGTGTTGCGTTATAATGCCAAAAAAACAGTAATCAGAAATTATTCCAAAGAAATAGACAATAATGAAGCTTTAGAAGTATCCTCAAATGAGGATTCCCGCAAATCACGTTAGAAATTAATAGGCGGTTGCATGGGCGGGCGTTTTATTTCGGTTCTCGTAAATCTTAAGTTTTCAGATTTTTTGGCAACAAATTACTTTAGATATATTAACCGAAAGTAAATCAATTCGGGGTGATATTACCAGATTAATTAAGGAGATGATCACTTAACCCCTCCAAAGACTCAATTCTAACACTTCTTTCGATGCCTAGAAATTTTGACGATGAAACGATGAGACAATGAAAAGAAAGGCGGTGAAACAAAACAAAGACATGTAGCCAACAAAAAAATCCTAATACATCTCGGATTATTGTATAATTAAAATAAGTATTATGTTTTAGGAAAAACCAATACAAGTCAAAATAAATATTTTATCGTGCATCAATTCAGATTTGTCAAAGTGGTATCTGAAATTTGAATGCTACGATAATGGTGGTGGGAATTGCTAAAATTGCAAAAAGCAATCACAAAGGACATTTTAATATAATTGAAAGTCGGGTTCACGGATAGGTTTTTCCATATAAATTTGATCATGACAAATGTGTAATATTTTCACAGTGTATGGCGAAAATATTGGAACCACCTGCGATACGGATAATTTCGATACTACATCTGCATTTAAATTATAACTACATACATACTTATCATCAAATGGTTGCAAGCTACAGCTGTGGGTACCTTCAACAAATTCTCAAACCATTCGGAATGCAGTGGTCGCTGCAAAACCCCAATTATGTACTCATGCTGCTGTGCGCGGAATTATGACTTACGGAAACACCTTCAGATCATATTTACATAAAAATAAAAAATTCAATACTGAATATTAAAAATAAATAATAAAACAAAAATGCCATGGCAATGAAATCGGCCTTTTTAAATATTGCAATATCCTACTAGTTTATGCTTTATTTATATATAGAATAGTTCTTATGTTCTTCGAATTGGACACTTATAAAATAGTTGTAGAATACTCTATTTAACAAGTTGCCAATTTCATGGAAACATAGAAAAAAAAAACGTTAGTCAAAAATGACCTAAAATCGAAATGCTAGAATTTGCTAACGAATAAATACTGAGATTGGACACTTGATAAATAAGTGCAAAAATATAGATACATAAGATATTTATCTCTACTTACTATTATTAAAATATAATTTGAAATATACATAATCTCTAAAAACTTATTGTAAAAAGTTATATATTATATATTATTTATTATTGTATTATACTAATTTGCTAGTCTCAAATAATGTTTTAGATATAAGTAAAAAATAATTAATAATAAATTGTGAAGGTGAAGCATGCTCTGTACAGACCTACTCAATCATGAAACCTGCAAAACATACTTCGCTCAATGATTTCCAACTGATAAGCCTTGGGCTTGGTTGGATCTTACATAATATACAATGTTTAAATAAATGAAAAATAAAAAAAAAGATACACAAAATGCAGGATTGTTAGGAGTAAACTATATTCTTAAATAAACTCTATCTTATATACTAATAATGAAATACGAGCGTATAAAAATTTATCGACTGCATTTTCACAATCGATTAATATCTTATAAATGATTATATTTATAATTTAAAGACTTAATGGGTTATTTGTGTTCCCCATTATGAAGAAATTATATTAAAAAAGATGGGAAAATAATTGATGCTCATATTTAGCTATTTTTTAACATGATGGTGTAAATTACCAGCCTACTTTACGACGAGTCGTTTGGGGATATCAAATAAACAAGCTTGACCTCGAATGAACTTGGCTGGTGTCGGCATCGCAGCAACCCCGCTTAACCTCGATCCTCTATCCTACCGCAACCTATCCTATTACAAGAAGCGTTTAATATTATCTCGTAGAGTTATTTTTTTTTCCCCAGAAAGCATGTTGAATTTTAATGTTTAATAATAATGTCTTAGCGCCCGGTATACGGTGTGTGTGTACGGTACGCTCCTTCCTTATCATGAGTAAGAAATTATTTTTAAAAAATGTGAAAATAATTCACGTCCATATTTATTATTTCTATTAAAGCGCTGGTGTAAATTGCCTTCGCCGTAGCAAAACGCGGTCGAGCGAAACGGGTCGTGGCAAAACCACCCGGCGTCGCGAGCGGGCGCACTTATGGCAACAACGATTTAATATAATAATATATATTTGAAATACCACTATAAAAAATGGAAATAACGATCGATTTTAAATTAGTCAACTTATTACTTAAAATCAACATAAGGCGCAGCTCATCACCTCCAAGCATCCTTCAGAGTTTAGCCAAATGAGCGTGTCGCTTTAGATTCGTTCGTTATAATAACAACAGTTCAATTTACAAAAAAAAAAAATAACATTCATATATGTTGCATTTTCCGAGTATAGGTTGGCACTATTTATGACAGCTTTGCGAAGCTCTCGAACAATGACACAATACAGAGTCGTTACGGTGCAAAAATTACAGCGCATATAATTAATTAATAACGAGTGGACCTCGCGGGCAATATAAATTAATTAATTACCAAAACGTCACGTATGGCGGCTTTTCGCACCGGCGCGAATGCCACCTACCGTGTTTCGTTTGTAATTTTGCAATTTAAAAACAATCTGGAATGTTTTCGTAGATGGCATTTTATATTTAAATATTTAGATCTTAGATTTGCATCGAATGACTTGGCTTTACATGAATCCATCTGCTCTTCACGGTAATCTCGCACCGTAATAACTCAACCTCAAAAAAAAAAAATGTATGCTTCTAGTGAAAATTTACAGCGCAGTAGAAATATACCTAACTATATAAATATTTTTTACTTCAACAAACGTGTTAGTTATCTATCTATCTATATATATAAAAATAACGCTTTTCTGCATGAAGCATTATAACAAAGAAACTACTTGGCCGATTTGGTTTTTTTTTTTTTAAATGCCCGTAATAGTTTGAAGATGGTTTTTAAGCAAAGAAGAGTTAGAAAGTTGCCCAAAAAATTCGGGAAAAACTGAAAGTATATTCTACATCAGCGGAAAAATCCTCAAGGCCGCCTACGCAGAATAGTACGGTAGGCACATAATAGCCCGAGGGTCCTAGAGATGGGAAGCGAAGCAACCTCTTATCCTGAATTGTTAGTAGTTGTTTTTAATGTTTATAATGTATTATGATATTCCTGTATATTTTAAAATATTGTGGAAAATAAATAACTTGAACTAACTTGAACCTCTCCTGAATGCCGCACGAGTTGTCGGTTATTACTAAAATGCTCTCTGGTACCAATCACAAATTAAAAATCACTTCACACCACGGCCCGATTGGGGGACCGTCTCGCTTAAATTCTGTTACAGCTGAGATGGACTTATGTATTTGTTTAAGTATGTATTTGGACGTTATGTAACTGTCTTAATATATAACTAAGCATGTCAAAGAATTAAACAAGTAAATAGATAGTTGCTGGGAAATAGTTTTGACAGATTGCGATAAATAACATAACTGTATTCAGTTTACGCTGAACACGGTATACAGTGTACTGTATATGTTATTATATATAAAGGTGTAAATAACATGTGCTCCGCCACCCCCTCACTAACCCCTCTTTCATCACCTCACTCCTTCCTCTCCTCTCTCATTCACCCATCTTTCACCCCTTCTTCCTCATCATACCCCTCCTATTCCTCCTCATCTCCCCCGACAGCTTTTTTGTTTACATTATCAAAAATTCGTAATCGAAATTCGAATTCAGAAATATGACCTGACATATCCACTCGGCGCTCTTAGCTTTTAAGAACTCGTATTGTATTTTTCATCTTTCTGCTATGCCGTACAATTAACGGTAGGTTAAAAAAAGAAACATTTATATTTTATATTTTTAAATCCATTTTTAGTTGTTTTTGGAGTCCTTGGAATATCAAAAAATTTTACATATTTATCTTTCAAGATCTTTCAATATCTTTTACGTAATTTCATAATGCAGCCAACCTTTTAATTGAGGAGATAATTGTTTGTTTGCGGCTTGAAATCGGGTCGCCCTTTGGGTCCGGTTGTTGTTTCATAAGCCCTCATTCGCTCATCGGCTTATACAAATGGCCTCGTCTACTCGCTGCATTATACTTTCATTGCCAAACGTGATTCAGACCGGTGCACAGTCAACATAGCTATGTTATGTTATGTATGTTAGTGGATGTGGGGGGGGGTTTGTCCCTCGTGTACCGCTTCCTTTCCAGAAATATTGTACTTTTAAATCCACTTACAGTTCGCCCTCTAGTCCCGTACTGTAGATAAAGTTAAGTATCTTTTTGGGTGCGATGGTTCTAATCTCCTCAGGCTTGAGGAGATGGTTGCCTAGAAGCTGGCACCCACATTCTCCCAGTAGGTGTAACGGGGTTTCTGGGCTCTCTTGGCAGTCTGCACCTGTTGTCGGTCGATAGGCTTAATTTGTGTAGGTGTTTATTAAGCTTGCAGTGGCCTGTTAAGTTCTGGTTAGGATCCTTAGTTGGTTTCGGCTTAGCTTCAATAGCTCCGAGAGTCATTTTTGCGTGAATCCTACAATGAGTTCTTTGGCTTGCTTTTGTCCGGGCAGTTCTTGCCAGTATTTTTAGCTTTGTTTCCAAGCCCAGATTTTTAGCAGTCTGCTGATAGTGCTTTTAGCTATGCCGCAGGCCGGTTCTGGACCTATCATAGTCATGCTAGCCCCTTTCTTGGCCAGTTCGTCTGCTTTCTCATTGCCATCAATGCCTGAGTGGCCTGGTACCCACATAAGTGTGACCCTGTTGTATGTTGCCAGGTGTTGAGTATTTGTAAACAGTTAAGCACTAGCTTTGACTTGATAGCATTTGAATTGATAGCCTTCAGAGCTGCTTGGCTGTCTAAAAGTATGTAGGTATATGTTTTTATTCTTGTAGGATCTTTCGATGCTTTCATGCGCAATCTCAATTATGGCATGTAGGAAATACCTGGAATATAGTGGAGTGCAATCCCAGGTTGATCGATTACTCGAGTTATCGCCCCATATATAACATAACTAGCTAAGCTAGAAATCGTTTCAGCGCCCTTTACTTTCTACTAAAGCAAGCCATGCTCAGGGATTGGAAGATATTTTTCGTCTCAACCACGCACCCCGCAATTTAATGCGTTAGAGGCAAATGTCGCTTTGTTATGTTTAATCAACTGTCACCTAATGCTAATAATATATTCAATATTAAATGAGCCTTTTATTACGGACCTACTTGAAAAATGCAATATTTTTACTTTTTTAGTTAATTGTGACCTTCAACATTACACTATTCCACTGAAAAACATTTTTGATGTAACCTTAGTCAATTTGGCAACGGTTTAATAAAACTGTGTATGACCACAATTTTTTTTAGTTTTTTTTATATTAAATATAAGCTGTCCCGTTGAACTTCACACCACCTCAGAATCTACTAATTAACTTATAAGCTAAATTAAATTCAGTTTTTTATAAAAAATACTCAAAATGAATTATTTAAGTTTAATAAATATTTTCACACAATTCAAAATTACATATGAAGTAATTATCAATGCACGCACACTGACAAATGTGATAACCTCACAAAGTGAACATGTTCAAAAGCAACTTACCATTTGAAAATAGAATTCCACATAGTACAAAGCCGTTCCATACAAAATGTATGAGAAAATGAATTTTCTTTATAAAAAAATTTTTCTTGAGTTTTAAATCCAATAAATCAAGGATCATTATCAAATCAGTCCAGCCGTTCTTGAGTTATAAATGGTGTAACTAACCCGAAGTTGTTTTATATATATGGATTATAATTTTAGCTATTAATAACTATTAGCCATATCAACTATCCGAGGTATGACTTGTAAAACGTCATATAAAAATAAAATAGTTCATTTTAATGCCCAGATTCCGGTCTGATTCGGAGCACATACCTCTTACGGACTTTTCTAGGCTTCAATGAATTACCCTGTCTAGCTAACCGAATTCCATGGTTTTATTCCAGAGAACTCCCTCGCGCAGTTCCAAAAAACATTTTCGTAGGTTTAATAAATCTACATAATTCAACTTGACAAATTAAGGTTGCCAGTAATGATTATAATCAGATCCTAAGTAATTTATGAAGAGCGTGTTCTGAATAAATTTTTCTGAAATGACAATTTCAATGTGTAATAGATTAGATGATATGTATAATATCAAATGTGTCTAGCTAGATGTATGTAGTATTTAACTTATTTTCGTACGTAAATGTAAACTAGAATTTAAATCTGTAGATTTATTAAAAATGAAATAAATAACTAATTAAATTAATATTAATTGGTCCATTATTATGTTAGTGTTAATAAATACAGTACTGACATTTAAAAAAAAAACCAAAGTATTTATTCATTTTGAGTACTTCTAAGTTCTTTGAGAAAATTTTAGAATATAGTCTAATTGCTAAATTTACCATACAATATTTTAAATGCTTTCTCTCATATTCTTGGTCAAAAAAAAAACAATCTTTGTTAATTCATATTTTTTTACCGTTTTTCGCATTTTCATGTACCTAAATCTCACGCAATAAAAAAGTTGCTAACTCCCTTACAAACAGCCAGCTAGTGAGCCGCGAGTGCGCCAGAGACTATACCTGCTGTTTACAGAGAATCCATATTTTTGGTAATGCACCGCTTCCCATTCACTAATTATTTAGTAAATACTTCTCTACTACTTCTTGGAGGTTGATTTTTTTTAAATTTATTTTCGGATATGAAATATAATTTAAATAAAAAAAATATGTTCATATTTATCTGTGAAAGAAATCTTTACAAAAATTAATGTAGAAAAATAAAAGATTTTGATTTTAAAGATTTAAAAAAAATTGTGTTATAAATATTTACATCATAGTTTCAGTTATTTAATTATAGGGTTATTTCATATCCCATTTCGTAATAAAAGTATTACTTCTGCGGTAATTAACCTACTCGTGAGTTTCTTTTGAAGCGTTACTCAAAAAGTGCGGTAGGTTCGACTCGAAGCTTGATTAATTCGATCAAGTTATTCGCACTCATTAGGCCGCAATTTATTACTCAAATCGAAAGGCTGTTTAATATCGCCGGACCTCGGAGCAAGCTACTTGTAGCAGGATTATTTCGTAACTCGTACGGATCATTAAACTTTCCTTACGAATTTGGAAATAGTACACTTTTCGCATACTCTCAAATATCCTCCAACTCTAACATATTGCTATAAATTACAAATTTTAGATTGACATTTAAAGCGAAAAATCTCTATATGTAAAAAAAAGTTATTGAAAATGCAATAAAGATTATTTTTAGCCTGTTACCAATGTATCTATTTATACGTCCGTTTTAGATTTATTTTATATTTTCAATTAAGTTATCATTACAATGCATGTTAATATTATTAATAAAATGATAAGCCACATGCTAATTAAAATACGAGTATCTTTCAACTTCGTTATTTTTTTATATTTGAAATATTGGTTAACCTCGGCTGACATTTAAAGAAAAGAGGGTGTACCTATAGAATCCATTGGAAAAAAATGTATTTCAAAATAATTAAAAGATTAGAAAGAAACAAGAAAAATGTTTAAAGGATTCAATTTCAAATTCTATGAAGCACAGCAAACCAGTTTTAGATTAGTACATTTAATAATATTCACCGGAAGATGCCAAGATGTCATTTTTCGATTAGTCGGCAAGGCTTAAGTGATCTCGAATGATCTGTCTATAAATCTGACTACAAATCTTCTATAATTATCTGCCAATTACGAAAATAAGTTTCATTAATTTTTTTCGGTTTTTCGCGTGCTAGACCTATTTCCTATATTGAGAAATCAGACAGAATGCCCTTTAACTGAGTTTTATGATCAATTGGTACAATAAGTAGCATTCTTACGAAAATTATTTAAACATCACCTTAGCTTAATCACGGGAACTCAATAAATATCCAGACTATCAATTTGTAAAAAAAATATCAATTTTGGCAAAAGTAAAATCCTTGCGTGCGAAAACTCCAAAAATATTTTTCTTAATATAATAAACTTCCGGGTTGTAAGAAAAAAGCCGTTTCTTTCTTACTAGGTTAGGAAAAATGTTTCTTAATTGAAAACAATAAATAATAGATGTATTGATAAGCATTTTGTCAGTAAAACGACTGTTTTCTGTGAGAAAAGGATGCTGATTTTCAGCACATCCTGCTTAATTTAAATATATTATATATAAATCTAGATTGTATGCACGTGGCGTTTAACCTTTTATTTACAAATAGTATGAGTTTTAAGTTTAAAATGTAATTGTCTGGTACTTTCAAACTTCGATTGCTTTACAAAGTGAACTTACTGAGTGTTGCAAAGCGTGCGATCTTAGCACCTGAAGTGTCGACCATTATAATTTAATCGCGGGTAAAACTTTCTAAAATATTAATGTTAGCGGAGGAGCCCCACACGCTTGACTTTCAGACCTGCACGATGGAAGCGTGCAAATTCGTATTTACGTCGGCATCCCTTTAGTTTACACTTAGTGCAAACACACACTAGTTTTCAGATATATTACAGGATGAATTAAAATTCAGCAATATCATTTTAAAGTGTGATTCTGACATAAAATTAAACAACTTTTGAAATAAAGCAAAAACACTGGTCTAAAATAGCAAAACCATGGCCTGGTCGTCGCGAGCGAACGATCAGCTGGCGTGTGTAGAACAAACGTTTAATAAATATCATCACGTAAGTTTTGCCCAATTGGCTAGATTTTTTATACTGGATGGTCACGGGACACCCTGAAAATATTAAATTCATTAAAAAAACGATTTATTGCTCCTTACACCAGATGTTAATTCCCTATCGTATGAAAAACAATTTTTTTAAATTCTTTTGTTCTTATGAACATATCGACCTGAATCTTTTTTTGAAGTCGTTTAAAACGCATACAAAGGAATCTCCTCTTAAATTATGAAGTCAATCATATGATGCGATAATATTATTAATAATCGGGGGTAGTCTAGTTATGTTCGGCTAAATGTATGTAAACTATCTCATGTACTTTATGACTTTTATTGTTTTATAAAATAATAATATTGATAAAATAAAATAATTTGGCTCAGACATTTTCGTTTGCGCGGTTATTAGAGTTTCTAATAAAAAAATATAAAGACCCAATACATTTTTTTTTATATTTATTTATTCATGACTACACTTTGAAGATCGATTTCGGTGGTGTAGCTAAGTGATAGGTGGTAGCAGGCAACCTTTTTCGTTAGAATGATTGGAATCCAACATTCTACCTCTTAAATATTTGCTTGATTTTGTATGGATGGTCTTTGCGTCCACAGTAGGCGTGTTTGAGGAGTTGACTACTCATTCAAATAATATCAACTAAACCGGTTGCACATCGACAAAACATCTAAATTTAGATTCGACCTAAATTATTAACCGTAAACGCAACCCCGCAAGCGTCGAGTCTAAAGCGCGATTAATTCGATTGTCGGGTAGAAAATTAAAACAGATCGCCCGCCCCCGATTCAAAGGCAATCAATTCGGATTTAAACCTGCACTGGTCGGCCGCCGCACTGGCCGCCTAAGAGAATCAATACCAACAAAGTTTAACGTTCAGGGAATATTTATTTATCTTTATATATATTCGCTGGAACGTAGTAAAAAGATTGCACCTATTGTAGTGGTCCGAAATATGATGATGAAGAACAGGTTGATGACAGTAAATTTATTCATTGAAACACAATGTTGTCATAACCGTTATATGAAATATCTGAAATACTTACTAGAGTTAGAGTTGGGCGAAGACTGAAGTCTCTGTTGCAGACTTTTATTAAAGAAAAAATTTGGGAGCTTGATTTTACGCGAGACAGCTCCCTTACCGAATCTAAGCGTTTTCATACAATGACAATGCTTTTGAGATAGCTTTTGAATATTCGACTGTAATTCAATATACTTGACCCTAACGTCACTCAAGCAAATAATACCATTTAAAACCAAGTGTCCGTCACCTTTGGCACGACGCGCCGTTAATTGAAATTCTATGGAATATTTGAGAAATGTGAATTTAGTAGTCTCGCACTGGCAAATAAATTTGTATTTGAAATCCTGTGACAGGCGTCACAAGCTAATGTTTTATATATACAATCATTTTCGTGTGTTTCTTGAATATTTTTAATAGATCTAAAGGTTTGGCTGTCAAATTGGATTTCATTAGAAGATGGAAGCTATATAACTTAAATTCTTCGTCCGGATTATACAAAGACAAGTACGAGAGTAAATAAGTAGATATAAAATCAATGTTCAATAAAATAGCAAATTAGTCTTAAACTTAATCAGAAAGATACTCAAGAGGAAATGATTGAGCATCAATCAACAGGCAACATCAAAGGAGAAAACACGCAGATCCTACTAATTAACCAAGTCCGGCTGCTTTATCACAATATTGACTAAATCATTAATGTTCCTTTCTATTTAATGAGCCATATATAATTCATTACAACTTTTCATAGATAATTAAATTGCACAAATGATAAAATTATAATTTCCATTTCTTACCAATTGATTGTTACATATTAATTGACTCTCATTTTAGTTGTGATATTATTTCCGTAGGACTATCAAACCGGTCGATACGTCTAAAGACGTTTATTGTTAGATATTTACAATAGGTCTTAATTAATTTTATCAGCTGTATTGTATTTTTTTTTTCATAATGACAATTCATTTTATTTTTTCTGTTGTTAATATAATTTCCTTTTAGCACTTTAATTTAAACACAGTACCGGTGGGTATGAATGCACCAGAGATGAAAAGTTCTGCAAGTTCAGCCATAATTTATTTTATTAGGATTTTTGTATTGTATTTTATTTTGTCTGCTGAACAAAACCTTTGTAAATTATTCTTATTTCAATTTAAATACACATACCATTGGTAAAGGTGAAACAGTGGAGAAAAGATTCTACAAGATGAATCAATATTTACTAAAGCATTGATCTAACTTATTTTAATAGGAAATCTATTTATTTATTTATTTCAAAGATTTTCCCATGTACACTTCAATTATAAATAATTCACGTGGATCTGACAAAGGTATAATAGAAAGCAGATGTCTTATCCTATTGGGCGAACAGACAAATATATCAATCTCCGCGGAAATGGAATTTAATAATTCGACTGCTCTCCGACTATAGGTACTTGTATAAATCGGTGCGACACGCTAATCGCCTAAGTAGCGTGTGCTTCCGCGATCTAGTCAAACGGTCCGGAACAAAGAAACCAATCTCTCCGAGTATAATGGGGTTCTCGATGAATCCGCGAATAACTTCAAAAGAATAGACCAATGTATGGACTTGTCATAAGTAAAGGTAGGGATATTAAAATTAATATTTTTATCCGATAAGTGATATAAATCTGCTAGATTAGATTATATATATTTATTGCTAAGAAAAAACAGGTCTCAGAGTAATTTGTTATAAATTTTGGATTGGCCAAATATGTTACCATTGTATAGCCTTTTAAATTAATTATTTAGGCGGGCTATAACTAAAGGTTTTGTCCTCTATTTTTAAAGTTTTAAATATGTTATATACGCTTCTACTAGTATGAATAACAGGGTCACGGGTGGAAGTTAGTAGCCAAATCGTATGGGATAAATCATAAATCCATGTGAAAATGTCCGGGTCTATTGTCGTCTAGACATAGCGATATCCGGTAATCAGAGAAGATTGATAATGCAATACGTGAATGCCCTAGAAATGGTCCCTAAGTACTGGTTGCGCCTAACAAAATGCACTATCTGTAGAGATTAAAAAATAGCAGTTTGATTTGAGAAAATATTGAGATTAAATCATTTAAAAGGTGGTGGTTTGGGTTTTTTTTTTTAAAATGTTGTTTCGAATATATTACGTTTCTTAAATAAAAGAATAGACCAAAAAAAGAAGATTTTTGACCAGACGAAAAAGCTCATCTCTATCTTGCGCTTGGTTTTAAATTATTCTCATTTAACGGTTAGTAGAAAGGAAAACACTAAATCAAAAATAGAAACATCGTATTTAAAAAACTTACTTGAAAGTGCACATTTATGAAATATACAATGCTTCTGTATTTTTTTTAAATGTCTGGAAAAAAAACAAACATTTCTAGGCTCTTAACTTTTAAACAAAGTTGAAATTTAACTTTTTAATTCTATATAAGCCTGTAAGACGTAGGATTTTTCGATATCTACAAGAAAGTCACAAAACTATAGTGCTTGTATTGAGAAATGTCAGTATTTTGTAGGTACTAGGGGGGGGGGGGGGGGTAGGTATTGCTTTCGAAGTTCTTTACGCCCAGCAAAGCTACTGTAAGCCCCTTTAATTCTACTGATTCAAACATTTACCTAATATTATAATAATTTCTAAATTATTTTCAATGGATGTGCATTTTGTTTTGATACGCTATACATTCGGGATCGAATTGCAAGGAAGACGTTCCCTCGTACAGATAAGTAATGGGGGGCGGGGGAGGGATGGGGGGTTAGCACCAGGCGGACTGGCTCAGTGCCAAAAAGACGTATGAACGGCATTATTTTAAAAAGGAGAACTCACATTTTTCGATAAAGGTATTTGCGGGCGCTGGTCGCAATACGGCGGCGGCGGTGGCGGTACGTTGGCGGTTTAAAAGCAGGAAACATTATTTCCTGTTTATGTAGAACGAAAATCGTTTTGGAATGTGGGTCGATCCAAAAGAATAATCATAACATTGTGTTTTGGCAAAAAATAAAATAAAATATCGAAACCACTGTGCTCGAGGACCGTTCCCGAAAAAAAACAGTTAATTGGCCCTGCGACTTCAATTATGATTTGTTTTCACGTCAAATCAAAATTTATAAAGCTTTCCGAGAAAAGAAATTAATACACGAGCGCTTTGATAAAATTAATAAATTTGGGCATGTATTATTTTCGCATTTTTTATACATAAACACTTCCTTAAGCCTCCGTGAATGGTGTTGGGACATTTTGTTAAGTACACAGACACTGCATTTGCGTGTAATTAACACAGCGCGGTGTAATTCGAAAGTAATTTCTATGTAGTTAATTTTATTTTATATTATAGTTTCTAAAACCAAACAATATCCTTTATAAAATCTGACCTAATGAATCAGTAATAATAAAGATACCAGAAAAATCAAATAAAAGAATATAAATATAACCCTTTTAGTGATCATAAGAGTATTCTATGAATGACGGTTTGCAACTTATTTACCTCTAGATGTGGAAGTTTGCCCCTAATTCACATAATCAAAGTGTCTACTTAATGGTGAAGTGCGTAATCTATGATTTTGAGAGACCTTTTCTATTGAGTGCCGAACAATTAACTCAGGGCCAAGCCCATAGAATTAAACTGTTCTATGGCCAGGTCGCACGGTTTATTCAATGAGTCCGGCGCTGACGAACTTCCGAGCCAATCGTATTGAGACACAGCAGAGCGGGAGAGCAATAGACGCTCGCCCGTTCACTCTTCTGTGATTGTCACTCTTCAAAGTAACGGATAGTATGGTCAGTACCGGACTTTTTTATTTTTAGTTAAATACACCAATACCTACGTGCTGTGTCAAAAAAATGTAATTTTTCGATTTTTACAGTTTTGTAGCCAAAGTCGTATTCCGCATCAGCTGTAAATATATGGTATGTCTAAAGTATGAATTTAGATACAGATCATGTGACATACAGGCTATGTCAGCATGTTTGATTACTGCAATTAGTCCAACTGTCGAGTTAGTGTTTTGTATTTGCGTTTCTGTCCTGTTTATTTTCATGAGTTAATATATGATTTTATAAGAACAGTGTTCCAATTTATCATTTTAACAATAAGCTCTATGTCACATCAAACAGTGACATAGAACATATTGCATTTATATGATAAAAAATAAAATCCCTAATCTTGAAAAGTTGCATAGCACGTATCGCCGACCAAATACCTTACAAAAGAAAAAATTAAAGTCAGCAGCATGTTTTTTTTTTTGAGGGGTAAGTCTATACATGAAATTAAACAGCTTTAGTTAAACAGTTTTGTAAATAGGGCAAAAATCTGGTCTATTTGGTCTATGGTCAACAAAATACCAGACCGCGCGGTGTCACGACGTCGCGACTCAGTAACCGTACCTACAAATGTTTTGACCAAATGAACGACGGGTAGTTATATTCAACCAAACGTTCAATAGTTATATTTTTGTATGATTTTTTTTTTTGTTAGCTATATGAAAACATGTTGAGTAAAGATTCATACCTAGAATTACCCCTTAAATGGACACTGCTGACTTTAAGTTCATGCTGTATCGGATGGTCGCCATTTGTGATTTAGTGTGCTTTGACGTTGGAAACTAGAAAATCAAGCGCGCCGTCGGCCAATGTCAGCCTTGGATTGAATTTGTTTGTAACATTGTTTGTCTAACGCGCGGACGCACTTATGTAAATTGCAGGGCTGAATTGGACTCTGGGCACGTGTCCTGAATAGAACAAGCGTACAGAGAGAGTGAAATCGGAATAAGGAGTTAAAACGAAACCTTAGTGGACTCTCGTTCAATCACTCCCGCACAAGCCTCTAGTAAAGCACCTTTTAAAAGAATAAATAGATGGCATACTAATACACTAATTCTTAACCGGTGCTCGAACAACGACACGCCAGTCTTGAAAAATAAAAATACTTTAACTTCGTTATTTATTCAAATTTTCAGGATTTTTTTCTCTAATAATATATTTTCAATTTTAACAAGAAGCGACGACTATTTAATACCAGATAATAAAATAAAAAAATACTCCTCACTTTGTCCTGTCAGAGCCTCATAGATTTATTTAAATTATTTATTAATGTTTTTAACATTTAAATAATTATTATTTGAATATAATATAATTTAATACAGTGATTACATTCAGCAAATATAAATTTAAATATTTTTTTTTTAATCATCTATGATCTATACGCTGTTTCAAGAATACGTTTTTTCGTTTTAAAAATTCATAAAAATAAAATAAGTTTTATTTTTACAACCTCCTTCTCGAAATAAAAAAAAAATGTTATGTATTGAAATTAATCATTCTTTTAAGTTATAACTTTTCATCGAAAAACGAAAATTGGCACAAAAGAGAAATACCCTTAGAGTGCTAATGATGATTACGTATTTTTCATATTTATTTATTTAATATGACGTCGGCTTTATTATCGAAAAAAAAATTTCCGGAAAATAAATCATTGAGGAACCCCCTCGGCGCCTCCGTAGTTTCTTATCTCCCCGGACGTGTCCGGTCGGCCGTCAATTTAGGGCTGTTTGGTCTCGAATTGACAGCGCGCTGCCTTTTTAGGGCGGCGCTTGCACGTAAGCCGGAGAGCGATAACCGGCTCAATCTGGTTACAGCCGGACATGCCTGTTATTCAAGATTGGATATACTGCCTATACTGGAGACGTGCTTTTCAGTCGAAACACGCACAAATATAATTCAAAAAACTTCCAAATTAGGGTATGCATTTATTTATTTTTTCTCTTTCACTAGCTTTCTCTTTCACTCTTTCATTAGTTTAGCGCTTTTTTTTTTAATTTAAATTTATTTACGACATGAAACAGTTACATAAACACCGTACAATAAGTGTTTAAACTAAAATAAAGGTAAATTGAGGATACGAAAGGTAAAGAAAAAGTTTATCAAACTAATATGATTTATAATAATTTATCGTGATACCTCGAACTGTGTAAATACAATTCATTAGCAATTTTAAGTTTTTTTTTGACATTAAACAACACTTCAAATATCGACGGATATCGTATTCTAGGAATGTGAGCACGATTTTTGAATTTTATTAAATCGAAACGTTCTCAATTGACCTACTAAGTATAGTATACTTAAAGTATAACTTATTTTTAAAATTGTTTTTACTCAAATCGTAGACTAACTGCTAGTTTTGATTTCGTAAAAAAAAAATGCTATGGCAAAAACTTTAAATATTGTTTAGAACTCTAAATATGTTTTTGTGTTTTATTATCAAATTGTATCGTATTTTTTATACGATTAATATATTGTTTCACAGCTAAAAATTCAGAGGTTCAGAACAACAACATTCAGAACGATGTCTTAGCGAATATCGTCGAATCACTTCTCATTTTTTTTTTATCGACCTAGAGGGGTGGGTTCAATCCATAATCCATCTATCTACAAAAATCTATCTCCCTACTACACTTATTAACTCCACTCCCTTAGAGATAGAGTCTAGGGAAATATATACACGGTCATTAACACGGAAATCATATTATCAAAATATTTATTTTTTATTTAAATTATATTTACATTTAAAATACAAACCATGGCTCATTCCAAGTGGTCAAACTCAGTTCATTTCAGTTTTCCATTTTTGTTTATTTTATAAAATATTTTACTTTTAAATATTTAAAAAGTAAATGAATAAAAATGCATAATGTTAAAACAAAGTAAATCAATGTTTTGCATAACAACAATGTCGCTCAAAATCGTTTGTTAACTTTTGTAATATTTCCTTAATTATCTTTTTTTTGTTATTGGTGAATTTTCTGTAGTGATGCGATAACTATTGATAAAATTAAAAATATAAACTCAATAAATTCTCTTTAATTTCATTATTTTTTTTTAAATCCGACAGGTATTTATTTAAATAATTAAGCACAAACATGTCCTATATCTAGTAAATTATAACAAATAACGATTTCTTATATTTTTAAAGTATTTCATTTCAAAAACCAATGAAATCTAGATTCTAAATGTATTATGTTATGGTAAAAATTATTGATTAGTAAGGTACGTGAAAGTGTGTGTGTGCGAATTATCTATCTATGTGTATATTAATAACAGTGTAATATATAACTGCGTATGGTTTAAGTATGTACACATATATAGTTTAATAACATAATTTATTTATAATATAATTATTATATAACTTAGTATTTTGTAATACGTAATAAATGTGAACAGTTAATTTTTTAACATTTAATTGATTTATATTACAAACACTTATATATAATAATATACTAAGGTATAGAAATGTTTAAAACAATAATCATTGTACAAACATAACCCTATTGTCTAATAAAAATGTATAGGAAATGATTGAAATAGGAATAAATATTGTTTTTTATTTATCTCAACTATCTCAGATGACATGAGATTGTAAATGTAATAAGTTAAATAGATATTTAAAACAAAGAGTTAGCTTTTAATTAAGTACTATTATTGCTAAAAGAAAATATAAAAGAAACTTTAGGATGTTGCACTTTCTAGCGTCACAGTTGCTATATCGTTATGCCAATATCCGTATTACTAAATTTGACAAAGTAACGAATTTCAGTATTGTTACGGAAATAATTATATGTACAGTAAACTGCGTAAATTTGTATGCATAATAAATACGAGGCTACTACAATCATAAGTAATATCTATTTATTAATTTTTGTTTACAATACCTTTACAATGTTATTATTTTTAACCTTGCTTTCAGTTTTTAGAACTAGAAATATTTTAATAATATCTTTACGAAAAGCTTCTAAAATCAGTTAATTAACATTGATGAAATTCTGTAATTCGATTAGTACTGGATCTACTTATTGGAATAATACTCCACCCTAATAAAACTAAAACGCAGTTATTTTTAAAATTTGTTTTGGTAATTTTATATTTACAAATAAAAGCTTGCTTTAAAGAAAAAATACTTTTACCTATTTTACAATTAATAAAACATGAGATATAATAAAACCAGTAAAAAATGATAGTATATAGTACATATATTATATGTTTATAATCATAAACCATATTAGGCGTTCTGCGTTCTTTATTAAACAAATGTATTAAAATATATATTAAATGTCTAAAAATTTAATTAATAATGACTAGAAATAAGCAAATTGGCTATTCATACTCGTGCAAGTATGTTTATTTTTTTAATTACTTTTTATTTATTTACTGTAAAATTCATAGATCTTGGCAAATATACAAAGCACTTAAAGATAACACGCTTTAACTGTAATAGGGAGCGTGAGCAACCACTGTATAATGTTACTGACCTAAAGTCTAAAGTCTACTAGACTGACCTCTAGTCTACTAGACTAAAGTCAGTACTAAGGACCTTGAGTGCTTTGATCCTTTTCCTTGTTTCAAGGCTGTTTTTAAGCGTAGGCTGCGAGTTGTTAAGGATTATTTTTTTTCCTTACCTACTAAAATCAACAGTATCACCGAAGCTAGCTCCTAAATATTGTAATTACCTAATAATAATAATAATAAGGAAGTCAGGTTTCTATTATAATTAAAGTATAAAAATAAGTACAAAATTTTAACCAAATATTCTTATTTTTATGGTTTTAAGTATTATAAATATATATTTGTAATATAGTATTGTATCTAGCCATAATGTATTAATTTCGATATTTAATCGTACATGTTATGCGGTGGTATTATATTTTGTAATGACTAATATTTTTATTGTCTCCTACGATTATTATCTTTTTTTATTTATATTAGTAAAATATTGGCAATACCTTTGTATATCGAATATTGTTATGTTATATTTTAGTCACTGCATCTGAGTTATGTGTAGTGTAAAACTAAGGGTCTTATGAGATGAATAAACATGCTACGAAAGGACGCCGGCGACAAATTGCAATTAAGTAGCTGATTGTACCTGTGAAGACCACTTTCGAACCCCAAAGTAATGTCCAATTAGGAAATAGAGAGTTAGTGTATTCGATATGCGTGTCGATTAATATAAAAAGCCCTAACGGTTCGGTCACTTCGACAGTCACTTTGTGTCGGAAGTCATAACCAGTCACAGGTAATTTTTCACTGATTTCAGTAATATCTACATAATTATAAATTTTCGCAATTTGTATGAATTTTAATTTAAAATGTTATCTAAAAAAATATCTTTTAGTGTGGTTTTATATATTTATTAAAAGTTTAAAAGTATTAATAGATTTTTAAAAAAAAAACGAAAATATTTACTATTTTACCTACAAGATTACCAAAGTATTAACAAAGCATGTTTCAGGGTAAAGCGTATTATATTTTAGTAATTAAAAAATCAATTATTTGTTATTATTATTTAGATTAATGAGTCTTTTATTTTGTTAATAAAAGGAGCACAGCTGTATTACTCATATCAAGATTTTGGATGTCTCTACAAAATATTTTTTTTTTTTCAGATATGAACATTTTAATTAATTTAGCGGCGCTAGCTGCTATCCTTATAACTTTTTCACACACGAGCAATGGACTCAGTATAATGGACCTTTTGCCAACCTCAATCACAGGCGCTGTGAAGGACATCGATACACTAGGAAAAGATGAAATCACGACAGATGATGAGCCTGAGGGTGATCTGATAGGAATCGTCGATAGCGACGATGAAGACCGCCATCATCAACATGATGGCGATGAGCACAAGCCGCACAAGCTACATTTACAAGGAATTTTTCACAAACCTCTTCACAAACCCCACCACAAGCCTCAACATGAAGTAGTATACGTTCAGAAACCACATCCGGTAATTTTAAAGACCAAAACTGTCGTATTAGAAGTTACGAAGACATTGGTAAGACACCCAGTATGTATGACCGTCCATGGAATTAAGCCGCCATGCTCCGCACCTAAAATCCACGAAGCTCACCCGCATCCTCCAGGAGCACCGCACACTCCTGAGTGTAAGGAAGAAACAGCACGCTTCGTAGAAAACGCAGCTGATATCGATGACGAAGATGGTCTATTTGAAGATGTCTTCCAAGATGTTCAATCAAAGGAATCTGCCAAAGAATTATCACCAGTATCAACAAGTTTCCTATACAGCGAAGATGAGTTCGATGATACGGACAACGATTCTGAAAGAGCTGGCAGATTTCTGAGCATCAAAAGAACACCAACCATTTCTCCTGCAGTGAAATCAGTAATAAACGAAGACGAACTCGATGAAGAAGAACCCATTGGCCAAGAAGAGAAAGGTTTAGGTAATTTCTTCTTCAAAAAACCAGAAAAAAGATGGGTAACAAAAACTATCTGGGTTACGAAGGTACAGAAGGTTACCGATTACGGCGTTACTGCAACTTTAGCTGCAGTGAACTGTGTTCCTAATAATCCCCATATTCCAAAATGTCACAATGAACATGTACACCACTCTTCATCATCTTCCTACGAAAGCAATGGCCATCATCATCAAGAAGCTCATCAAGACTCTCACGATCATCACGTTCCCATAAAACATCCCGTCCCGCAGCAGTCACACCACGAAAATGTTCATCATCATCATGAAAACGTTCAGCAACACCATGAAAAACCTCATAAACCATTAACGCAGATTCACAATTTAGGATCGCCTCTCATATGGAAAGAGGAAGATACTCTAAAGGATAATGATGAATCTAAAGTTGCAAAAGTTACTGAAACTGTCGAAGAGACGAAAGAAAATACAGCTAGTGAAGCAGCTGCACAGAACTAAAAAAATAGTCAGCGCCTCTCTTAAATTTTAAATACTATCTATTATTTATTCGTAGTTGTAAAAAAAATATTTAAAATAAATTTTGATAATAATGTTTGTATTTTATTTAGTAGAAAAAAACATAAACTTATTTTTATAAGAGTCGGTAAGGTAAGAAACCCTCTAAGTGTACAGGAAGGCATAAGAGGAATATTAAGAATCTTTTGTTATGATTTAACCAATTGCCACCAGTTCCTGTTTGAAGTCTTTGGACTACAGAGTGTAAAGATGTCAGTCAGGGAAGAATTGTTTATTGTTGTTTGTTTACTTTATACCATTTAAAAATTACTTAATTGATTCCCAGTAGGCATTTCAAATTACGCTCTGCGGCTGTTGGTATATTCGAGGCGAAAATGCGTCAACATCAAACGCGTGTCACTTCTATAAGTTATATTATAAATTTTTCTGATCCTTTCAGAATAAATGTCAACGATATTACGATATTTTTTTAATAACATCATTTTATGGCGACGGCAAAAACCTATTATGACGTAAGGAATCATCTAAATACGGTATTTAAGCAATACGTTACTATATATATATAAATATTTGTCTGAATGTAAATATTCTTTTCGACAATATAGTATATTTTTTTCTAATTTGTTATCCTAATAAATATATAGATTTTATTATTTGTCCGTAGGTGCATCGTGATATTCATAGTTGTAGCACAATAAAATACTGCCTTAGTACATTCATAAATAGTCTAGTAAAGAAGGCAACGCACAAAAGCATGCTAGTCGCTCCTTGTATATTTTTATTAGGCTATAATATAATATAATATAATATAATGTATATTTTATAATGTACATTATTCTAGTATACTTGGATTTATTAACCAATTATATATGAGATAATAAATAAACAAATAAACACCTGTACCAAATTGTCATACAATTGTTGGTATAGTATTTGAAGCGTAAAAATATATTTTCAAAAAAATTTTTTTTTATCGTTTTGAATGTTTTTTTTTCAACGAATTTGGTACAAATATCACACATTTTTTTCTTGGGTAGGTGTGCGCTCAGTGCTGTAGATATGAGATGTTTATTCCCGAAGGCTCTATTAAATTTCCCATTATGTTAAACATCAGGTTTCTTATTCTGGATCAGCGCCAAGGAGTCTCATAAAATTAAACTTAAACATACTGTGGCCAAAAAGTAATACCATTTCACCACCTTTATCTTTTTTATTTATTTATTTGACAATCACATATACTTTTGTAAGGTTAAAATAGCTTGTATTCGAGAAATGAAGAATAACAAATTGAAATTATAATTAATATAATTCAACATGTAAAATTCCGAATAGAAATAAGAGAATTTCTTTTCTGAATATTAATAAAAGTACATTATCTGCGTTTGGCACGACATGCACATTGCCTCGATGCAAAATTTATAACAAATTAAAGTTTTGTTTGGATAATTGAACAAACGCTGAAACTCGCGAGCCGAGCAAAGTTGGTGCACAAATAACAAAGTAGGGCAAGTTAAGTGACGCTTGTTAGCTGGCGAATCGAAGCGGTGGCTTATATGCAGGCGAGACGCACTTTGCGTTTCGAGAACTTTCGAAGTAAATTGAAACTTACAGCGGTAATTTGACTGAAGTTTTAGAGTTCCGCGTCTTTTTTGTCAGCTCCTGCTTTTAAACAAAAAAAAAACGAATATTAAATTAGCCATTTATATTCCCAAAACAAGAGTACGGATGTAGAATTAGGAAAATGTTCTTCGAGACGATGTTTTGTAAACGGTAATAGAAGATTTTGTAATTCTATTATATTATACCGGGCTGAGGGTCCAGGATGAGATGAAATTATGAACTCAGAAGAACATCGAACCTATAGGGAAACACTTCAATAGAGTTCCTAGAGTTGTGCATCGAATCTGTAGCCACAGTATCGCTACACTATCATGCGCTTCCACAGTCGCATGAACCCCGTAGAACTAAACACATCCGCACGTGATGGTCGGCACATCTTCCTGCTCGAAGAAAAGGACACAAGGAGCAAAGGGACTCGTCCCAAGCGCCGTAGGTACGTGTCGTCCAGCGGCAGATGTTGCAAAACTTGCTTTTCAACAGCTCGTACGATATTTATTCAGTCGTTCTTTATTTCTTTCGATTAGAACGGCAATAATACGCTAGAAATAGTTGCGAGCGAGAAAACAAGACATAGCTTGACACATATTGCCTCTCGAGAGGAACTTGTGTGCCTGCCGTCCCGTAAAATCGGAAATGGTTCCGGAATGTTTGTAGACGCGCGCGACTGCGTTGTCTCTGGTTTATTGGACAAGATCACGTTGAATACAGAACACCTAATATTTTTGTATAAATTCATAGTAATAATGAATTAATAATAATTATTATTATAGTAATAAATTCATAGTACCAACTATGTATCATTTAGGTTAGCCCTTACGAAATTTATTATTTTTAATGTATTGTTTAAAATCATTATATATCAAAAACTCATTACATATTTTATGTTCACGTAGTTGAATTAATATAATACTATAATACGTTTTATACATAGAATTATTAACCAATACGTACTTGATTATTTATGTGCCATTGTTTTTTTTAAAGAAACAGTTCATTGTACAAAATATTCATATTGCGAATGAACACAGACTAAAAATATATTTATCAACTAATTTAAAAATACTATGTTAAATAAATAAATATAAGTATAATAAAATAGATATTAAAAATAATGTATTGTATTAAAAATTAATTATGACTATAAGTGTATTAATGGAATTCAATGTAATATTCGCAGTGATTATTTATTTATATAATATTAAAATATTTTGTAAATCGGTGTTATAAAAATGCGCAACCATGAACGAAACTTACTATACTCATAGAAAAGTTAGCCGTAATACGAAGTATTTCAGTTCGGTTGACTTAAACACCAGCGCAACCGGCAATTATTTGGTTGTAACTAAAAAGAAATTTGAAGACGAAAAAGAAATATTAATTAACAGATGTATCGAGAACTTACTTCTATGATGTGTGTGTGTGAAATTTAATTAATCTTTTATTGTGCCTGATAAAATTACTAATTGGCACCAATTGATAATATATATTTTTTTCTAAAAATGTGTTTAAGCAGTTATACTTTTATTTATTGACCTTTATTATAGGAAGATTAAAACTGAAAATAGAGAAACTAAAGTCACTGATTTTTATTTGTTATAAATTTAACAGTTAAAATTATCAAATTAAAAATAGATTATTATCTAATTCATTAAAAAAACAGTCAGTCAGAAACCAAGGTAGACGAGGTCGTTTTGCGTTGGCAGCCGAGACATTCGAAGAGTTCCGTTAAATTATTTCTATTCATTATATGTTAGCTGGCATCCTTTAGAAATATTTGCAATCCATGCAAATAATTTGATTTCAATTTGAATCTCAAAAAATTTTTGGCCTTTTTTTTGTATTTGGGCATTTCTTAGTTAGTTATATTGCTCAAAATGTCTCAAGTTTGTTAAAAATATTGTGTATTTAGGGAACTTGAATTTAGCATATATACACTAAACTAAGGGTAACGCAAAAAGGCGAGTGACAGATGTGTTCGTACCATTAACGTTTTTACGCAGCCCAATAAAACGTATCGACGTGATCCCAAGAATTTCTCTATATTTTCGAGATGTCCTATAATATTTAAAATGTAAATTAAATATACGCGTACAAGTATATTTACTATAGCTACTATGTCATAAGAGTTGAAATATATATATTTTTTTCGTATCCATATATACAGATTTATATTTGTAAAATCTATTATTTTCAAAGAATTATGCTATATTTCGTACAATAGAAACCTGACTTCCTTATTATTATTATTATTATTATTAGGTAATTACATTATTTAGAGCTAGCTCCGGTGATACAGTTGAGTTTAGTAGGTGAAGAAAAAAAAAATGCTTAACAACTCGCAGCCTACGCTTAAAAACAACCTTGGAAGAAGGAAAGAGATCAAATACTGACCTATGAAGAGTATTCCACTGTCGAATTGTTCTGGAAAGAAACGAATTGAACCCAATGTTCCGTTTTCTCAAGATGGGTTTTATCTTGGAAGGATGGTCATCACGGCCAATATAAGGAGGCTTAGAGAGTTGGGATCTTAAAGCAGACCAAGCAGTCTCATTCGTCACAGGTATATTAAGAATTTATATTAGACTACAAAACTGTGCTTTGTAATGTGAGCGTATTTTTGTTTTTTGTCCAACATTAAAAACGAAATAACCAAAGTGAGTCAAAATTAAGATAAATTGCATTACCTGCCATAGTGAGAAACATTTGTTTTATTTACATTTAAACTAAACTCCTATCTAAAAAAAGTCGCTAAATAACTATTTTACAATATTGTGATGATATTCGCTCTGTGACCCAAAGTAGAGACATTAATTTAAAAAATCATATAATCAATACTATTTATTTTTATTTTAGCTCCCTAAATATTATTTGTTATCCAAATATTCAAATATTCAATCTCTATGTCGGCCCGAGCATCAGTAGCCATCATTTATTGTTATTTTTTTTTTTTTTTGTGAATTCTTTATTTATAAACAAAATACATATTCTATTCGTTTGTTCACTAAACCCTTGCGGGTTTTTTTGTGAACTAATTCGTTCCCACTTAAAACAACATACCTTGTTATTAAAATAACATACCTTTACGTATTCTCCCTACCCTTTATTTAATATAAGTATAAGTATAAACATTACATTTTATATTAAATATTTACATTAAATAATATAACAATTAAATAATAATATGTGAGAACTATATCAATAATTATCTACACAAAGCATTCAAATTATGTCTCATCAATTGCGGTCGTTTGGAAGCAATAGATATCTAGAATTATATTATGTAAAATTAAACTTCTGTTATTATTCATCGTATGGGCTTTGTAGTTCCAGGAAGCCGCTTCGAAGCGCAGTTCCGATTACCATATTGTCGTCTTTACTATTCGAGGTCGTTCGTTACAGGAAGCAACATCTCGTAAGTTGGAAATTGAAGAAGCGTTAAGTTGGAGTCTTTTTTGACAGACTTTACAAAAAAGTTTTTTAATGGTTATAAATTATTTGCATTTAACTTACAAAAATGTTATAGTCATTTTGGTCTGTAATATTTTCATCCGTGGTGATGCTCTCAGATAGATATTTCATTTTAAATTTAAATTACCACATGCTTACATGAATGAAACTGTTTAAAAGTAAAACCTTTTCTGTATGTGATTAACATGAGGCTTTCTCGCTCCATGACAGCTGTGAACTTGCAGCTGTTTTCTTTTTTGTATTTCGTGTTTGAAATACATACATAATTGTAATCTGATAAACGTATGTCAACAAAAATATAAGTAAAATTACTTTAATCGAAGATTATGTGTATTACGATAAATTAGAGTACCATGAAACAATATGGTAAATAGTGTTACTGCGACATGCGCAAAGTTTTACATACTACTACAATAACTGAAGAAGACAGTATTTTGTGTTGATCCGTAAATAAATACTACAAAAATAAATATATGCATAGAAAAATAAAATTTATAACTTGTAGATGAACTGTTTAATTTGACAAATTCTCACGCAATTTCCATAGCATCCAAAGAGAACCAATTAAGGAAATCCTTTGTCTTACTTATTAATTACATTATTACTTTCGATTGGCTACACAAAGGAAGAGATTCTTACCCACAATACAAAAAGTGTGATTTATTATTACGAAAATTCAAAAGGATTGTAATCACAATATAATGAAAGTCTGCAAATATAAAACAAATATAGCACATTTTACAGTTTTAATTGTAAATAATTATTATGGCTATGACCTAGATCATATAAATCCTATTAAGCTTAGCTAAATTTTATTATACACTACTTGAAACATAAATTAAACGCACGATTCCCATTTTGCAAATTGTCTTTATTACAATAATACAAACTTTTAAAATCGTTTTTTAGATAATTGTATTTGTTTATTTATTTTTATATCTTAGAAAAGACATTAAAAAAACATCTTATAAGATAGAAAAATAAAAACAATGAATCATGAAAATAAACAATAATATTTCATTGTGTTTGCGTAATTTGCGAACTATTAGATACAATTACATATAAATTATTTTTGATTACACTTAAAACAATCTATTTTACAATAACTACTCTACTAGATAAACTTACAAAAAATATAAAACATACACAGACGTGTATGGTCATCGTCAACTAAAATAATGAATTCCCAAATAATATATATAATGAAATATATAACAAAATTCCGCTTAAAGTTAGAAAAAAATCCATATGCAAATAATAATTTATTAATTATGTATCAAACCATACAATTAATTAAATAATAATATTCGCTAATTAAAAAAATATGTTAACCCAATAGGGATTATTGTAGTACATAAGACTTAATACAGTCGTAAGTTGACGTTTTTCGCATTTTAGATAAAGGATTTCTCGGAAGTGTTAAAAAAAAAGATAAAAAAAAGATCTTTCTTGCAAAGATAAAAAAAATAAATTAAATACACTGAACCTTTGCCTAATTCCATTCCTGGCTTTTTTTGTAAATTTATTCTGTGTGCTGAGTAAAAAAATAATCTTGCGGTGTTTATATGTTTATTTATAGGTTTTTTCGAGCCATTTTTGGTCGTAGATTATTGAAAAAAAACTTCATACAGAGATAAAGGCAACAAAGGTCCATTACTGAAACCTTTTTTAAAAATGTGTTCCTATAGTTCAAAATAAAGTATTTTGTGATTATCCGCATTGAACTAGCAACAGACCGAGAATAGTACAGAGCACGGCGCTCTCTTTGCACCAGTGTCGGAATCTGCCATGGCGTGAACGTTAGAGCAGGACGCCGCGATAAATGTCTTTAATTTCCAATTTTTAAATACGTCTCTATGCCCTAGCATGTTTATTAATTATGACGAATAAACGTTGATTATAGCAACTTAGAAACTGAACATAAGAATAAATGGTGTTATTTTTAATGTGTTTTACTTTTAATTTCCTTTTTTTTATATGAATGAAATTAAGGATTTTTTTCGATAAGAATAAATGGTGTTATTTTTAATGTGTTTTTCTTTTAATTTCCTTTTTTTTATATGAATGAAATTTAAGATTTTTTCGCACACAAGTCCTCCCAAACGGCTGAGGGTTGAGGTCTGCTGCCTTTAGAGAGGGTATGCTATCGATATAAATTATGTTCATTGATTCATTGGAACCCCTTGTCATAGAAACAGCGCCAATAAAATAACCTTGCCAGTATCAGTCTTCTCTCTAACCGCTTAAATATATAGTTTAAATTTATAGATTGTGGCAGGTTAGGATGTTGTACTATTGACTCAAAGGTCTCGGATTCGAATCCGCAAATGGTCATAACATTTTTAATGCTTCATTACCACTATCTCCCCTGACTCTAGCACAAGTACATTTGGCCTATTTGAGTAGGGCCCAAAATAATTGCATATGACCTAGATCATAGCAATTTAAAAAAAATATATATTATGTTTAGTATTATTATGTTAGGTGTATAGTAAGATATTAAATAGTTTTTTTTTTATTAGTGCTATTGTTATTTAAAATTGTTTTAATCCCACAAAAGTAAGCTAAATATGCTCGTGCTAGAATCTTGTAAATGGTGATAAAGCGTAAAATGGTATGAATTTAATATGTTTTTACGATCATTATATTTCAGCTCCATGATATTGTTATGGTTTTACAGAAGTGTTGCACCCCTTATATTTATAATACTCTCTCCTGAAAAAATATAATAATTTCGAACCAAAAATAATGATATTAATAAAAATTTAGTTTTTCTTCGAAGTACTTGGCGAGGCGAACATCGTTCGTTTAACCGCATTTTCAAATATTAAAACGATTTCTAATAAATTTTGGATTCGTTTTTCTCATAAATCAACCTCCTAAAAAGGCATAAGTAAATAAATAGCCTGCATATTAAATTTTAATATTAAATTTTCTTATTATTCTTTTATTTTTTTATGTTGCATTATTGAATTATTAAATAGAAGAAGTATTGACGTAAATATACAGTCTTCATGTGATAAACTCAAGTTCCGCAGTTCGAATTAGAGGATCAATCAGAAGGAGTTAACGACACACTCCGCTCTGGAACGTGCTCTTTTGAACCGAAGTCGAATCGGTCTCAGCGCGCAGGCGTAGAGCCTCTACGCCGGACGAGAGGCGCTCGGAGGGAGGGAGACGGAGATCGCGGCCCCAGACGGGCAGATGCGGAGTCTGGGCCGCGGCGGCGCACGCAGCCGACGCGAGACGGCCCGCCAGCACTGCTCCCGCGCGTTGCCATGACAACCGAATAAAAACAGCCGAAAACACATTACGCAATATTGGAGCGGTGGCGTGCCGCAGGGCTGCGCTCCGGGTCCTGTGCAACTTTTGAATCGAGCTATTTGACTTGTCGGAAAAATTGCGCGAGTGAGTTTTTGGAACAGTCGTTTTTAACGTCGTGTGATACCGCGTAAGACCCGTCCACAATAAACCATTAAGTATTCACCGTAGAGCTATTCCGGTTATCTTTTCGTCATCATACCAGAGTGCCGTGTCAGTGGCTAACATTTCTCTTAAGTGTTGAGATCCGTCAATCACCAGCATCTGATAAACTTGCCAGATGAAGCTCTAATATGAAAGAACACTTTAAATTATTTGAAACGATTCAAAGTGTGGTATAAACAATTAACTGTGTTTTTATTGATGAATCACAATATAGGTAAGTTGTAATTTTTTTTATTACGCTGTCTGTTCTAATGTGTATAAAAACAATAAAATAATGAAACATACATTTTGCATGTAAGCATGGTTTGTAAAAATACATTCATGATGGCAAAGCAGATACTTCAAAGTATGAATACAATAAACCTTTCAAAATATTATATATATATATATATTTAAAAAAGAATTGTTTCTACTCCTAGTTATATGCAAATATTTTTTGGCGCCACTTACATAAGCTAATAAATGATAATGAATTGTAATGAAGCTTTAAAAATTGTATGATTGATCGCGGATTCGAACCTGCGACCTCTGAGCAAATAGTTAAACGCCTTAACCACTAGACATATACAGTTTATTAAGTACGGGAAATAAGTGCTTTATTGTAAACGTACATGTTTATATGTTAGATGAATATGACTTCAATAAAGTAAATGCATACATCCCTTCCACACATTATAATTATTATCAGAAATACGAAAAAACATACCCCTTATTTTTTATAAAATTTATTTAGACATCCATATTTCTTATTTAATAGGAAAATAAAAATAGTTCTAAACAACACATATTTGTATGTAAACGTTCCTTATTATAAATAGTAGTATAGGTTTGCATGGATTTTATAACTTGACCAGGCCAATGCCTGTAAGGCGGATTTTTTTATGTATACCTTTATAAATCACAAATAATCGTTTCACACCAACATTATATTGATGGAACTTAATAAAAAAACAGCATTATTCCTTACTTTACTTTGGTTTTACTACGGTAATATTAAAGCGCTCTTGATTCCACGGACAAATGAATGCATAGAATTTACTATACTTACGCATTTTTTTTCTTTTATAAGTTAGGCAGCTAAAACGCTATACAGCTAAGCTGCCAAGAAGCTTTGTAACCACCTAGCAACAGCCCTAAAGCTAAGATGCCATTGGGCTGAAATTTAACTCTTCCATCCAATCTGGCAATCAGAGGTGGAGGCGAAAAACAAAATGTTTAGAGTAGGCAACAGCAGGAGCATTTTATGGAGAAGACTCTAAAGTGAGATAATGGAAAAACAGCTACCTTTGGCCTGTTCAATGTTCCAGGTGCAATTATGTTCACCAGAATATCCGACTAACAGAATATCTTCTGTTACTTAACAAATTATATTTAATTGTTAGATATATGTAATATTAGACGATCTATCTAAAAATATTTTTTATTGTTTTGTATAAGTGTTAACTAAATCTCTTTTATTTTTCCGCCGAATTAAGGATAATCTTATCTGAAACCGTAGGGAGGTTAGCCGTCTCGATATGTGAAAATAAATCTCTCCCTAAAATACCCAGAAGGTCCACATTAGATTTATCCCCCATCATAACAGGCGCCTCTCTAGGGAATCCATAAATAGATAGAGATATAGAGCAGCACTTAGTCGAGAACAAAACGATATGAATAGTTACATAAGTATTCACATATATATTTTCAAAGCCAACGGTTTGTAAAGATATTTTATGTCAACGACTTCTGGTTGCATGAAAAAACACCTATCAACAATTATTTATTTAATTGCACAAAATTAAACAAAAATAGTTGTAATGCAAACATAATTCTTAGTTGTTCACTAAAACATTTTCAAAAAATATAATGCTGCTAATTTAAGGCGAAGCATATACACAGTCGACCTTGGAATTCGGTGCTTTTTTTTATAGGGCGTCAGATTTTACTGTTTGCGCGATCAGTAAGCAATTGTTGGTTTTTATTTAATTACAGCTTCATAATATATAAATTCATAATATAGAATTACTAAAAATATTATTCAATAGTTACCAAATGCCAGTCGTAGAAAAGAGGGTCTAAATGAATCTAAATTAATATTTATGGTTTGGCTTCGCCTTAAGGAAAGGTTTCGATGGAGGGGCGGGGTAAACGACACCCGTTTGATTGGCATAATATTATCTTTTACACTTTATTAACAGAAATTAGTGCTAATTCACTCCTAAAGTACCGTTTAATATATTTTTACACGTGACCTCCTTTTAAGGGTTGTCGATAAACGGGGAAACCTATTAACGATACGTGCTCGTCCACAGCCGACCCTCCATTTCCCTCATTTTTTTTACTGAGTACTTTGCTAATTAACCTATAAAATTGAACTCTGCATAAATACAAGATGGACGACTTTTCAGAAAACAATATAATTACCAAATTATTTACAGATCGGTTAAAGTGGAGTTAAAAAAATTCTTTGAATTTCCGTGCGTCTATAGGTTTTTTTATTAGCTTTGAAGGGTTTCCCCCTGACTCCATCTCAGGCATATTTGAACCACTTGAGTAGGTCATGACAATTCTTTAAAAAAAAAAATACGTATTTTAAAATGTATAACATATAATATTATGAAACCAATGTAGGTTATTTTTATGTTTAATATGCAATATATTAGGTTCATAAATATATTTTATATAAATAAAAATAATTTCAAATTAGATATTTTTCTATTAATTAGTTTAGGTATATATTATCATATTAATATATTTTATTGAATGAAAAACCAAAATATCTCCTACTTTTTTTTATTTTCGTAAATATATTTAGGTATATAGTAACAAGGAAAAATGATTTGTTAGTAAAATAAATAAATATAATGAAACTCTCCGTGTTTGAACTTAGTTTACAATTAAATAGATTTTCAGTTTTACATAAACAGGATGTATTTAAATTCACTGATGTCCTTCTAGAGGGTTTATCTATATCAACAATCAAACAATAATCAGCAAAAAATATTGGAAAGATGTTTCCCAATGACGATAAAAACGATTTCAAAATTTAAAAAAAATAATTTTAATGTTTGAAAACGTGGTTGAAGAAGGTGAAGGTGGTGGTGGGAAGGTGGTGGTACTTTAAAGAAAACAGTGGTTTTAAATAATATAAATATTTTAGTATGTTTATTTTTCTAAAGGTTTTTTTTTTGTTCGACCGGTTTAGTTGTCGATATAGATCAACATATTTTTGATAATTTAAAATCGCGGTCAACATACTTTTAATATTATTGGATGTATTTTAAATATTCTTAAAATACCTAAAAACCACATTAATATTAATCCGTACGCACGAAGCTAGCAATTCCTGAGTCATTGATAGCATCACGTTACAGATACATTAATATTTCAATGCGCTATTGAGTTTATACGCAAAGGGGTCAAACAAACACTCCGATGGGCGCTTAATGCAATGGTCAATATGACATAGAAACCTAGCTACGCTATGGTTTTTAATGTTGTTTTTTTTTTATAAATTTAATGTGTACCTATATTTGTCCGGGAAATTCTTATTTTACCTTAATCGACAAGCGCGCGTAATATAATAATTTAACTATTGACAATCCCCCAGGTATTTTATTTGAAGGGCAAAATTCTGTTGAAGGCGAGAAAAAAATATCTCTTGGTTTTTCTTCAAAAAATGTACCTTCCTATAAATTCACATACCGGAAGTCAACGAAGCGAACACTGCTTCTTTTACTGGTTTCATTGTCATTGGATATATTTTTAAAAGGTTAGCATGAAACATGAATCGCGTAGTTAGTCAGTCACGCGTCCCACGAATAGGCCACGAGCTCTTCGCATACGTAAAATTTTTCGTTTTTCTTATCAATATTCATAGTGAATGACGCCAGAAACGATATGAAAAAGTCGCGCGAATTCTTTCGGACGAAATTCATCATTCGCCTTTCGCTTTCAGCGGCTTCCGAAATTCGCACCGCCTCTCCTGAAAACGAAACGTATAGGATGAACGGCGGGGGCGGGGGCGGGCGACGAGTGCCGGAGAGGGTTAGGATAAAGGGAGACTCACATTTGCATTTTTATAACGGGCCTTTACCTGCCATGCACGGTAAAAGAACGATTACGCGCCGATATAGCTGCCAAATGCTGTTCGGATTTAAGATTCGAAGTTTATGTCGAACTCTCCTTATGCATAGAAGTATAGTTTTAAAATAGGTTAGGTTTGGTTGGGAACTAAAAAAGAACACAGTTTAATGAGCTTATAATTGTTTAATATTACTTTAAATGATAATTTATTTACTAGTGACTTGATTTATGAGGTTATTAGTAGATATGTATTTAAAATTACTATAGGCCTTTAAAGCGATATCACATTGAAAGAGCTTTTATGACCTTATATATATTCTCGGTTTTTTTTTTATTATAACGAAAATATTTCTAATTACCGTGTTTTTCACTCGGTACATGGAAATTCCAAATATCTAATCCTAAGAACTTTTTTCGACTAATTTGTTTATTTTATTTTATAGACCAACCGTAATAATAATGTAATAAATATAAATTATAACTAAATACACCATGTCCTAAGACCATTCCCGATAAAAAAAAAATAATTGGTCCTCTTCTTCGATTTCTAGTGTTATTATTTTAAAAAATGGATTAAAAAACAAATCTCTTTTTTTTTTAAACAACTAAATGATATGAATATTTCATACAAAATAGTAGGCCGTGGTTTGTGTTATAAGCCACGGCCTACTATTTTGTATGAAATATTCATATCATTTAGTTGTTTAAAAAAAAAAAAAAGAAAAAAAAAAAAAAAAAAAAAAAAAAAAAAAAAGAGATTTGTCCCCCCCGGTCGGCCCCGCGGGCCCACTGCAAGTCGGCCCACGGGGCCGACTCACCCGAATCCCCAGACCAAGGGGGCCTAACAAGCCCCTCGCTGGAAGAGTGCCTCGAGGTAGTGCCCGCACTATTCTTGAGCGCAGAAACACTAACGTGTGTTATAAGCGTCGTTATGTCCGTCATAGAGTTTACACCTTCCCATTCATCGTTCCATTCATTTAGCATAGATTATCATTTTCATATTTAAAAACTAAAACTAAAATTTTCAATTATAGACAAATTTTGTTCATCTATTTCTAAGTTGTTATACTATATAATTTCAAATCGCTTAGGTAAAATTCTCATCATAAAACTATATTTATTTTATATGGAATGTGTATGGTTTCAAAAGATGGTGGTTTTTTTTTTATATATTTTTTGCATAATGTTAAAATCCTTAGGTATTTCCCTAGATTAATAAATTATCTTTAATATAAATAAACTAGATTACTTGTATTTCCTCTGTATATCTATCCTTCGCCTTGGAAAACCTGTAAAATTGGCATTTTTGTAGCATTCAGAAAGCTGTTCGGACTGTCAATTGTGAGATCCTCAAAAAATCGCAAACAATTTAAAAAAAACTGCATGCTTTGGGAGGAAAAAGTACATTAGAGGATATTTGTGACGAAAAAAAAGACTTTTGTGAAAATGTACAAAAATGTAAAATAATTTGCGATGTTTGCTATTTTTGAGTAGACAAGAGTACAATTATGTTTACGACAAATGAGCTCTTAATATTCGTAATGACTAAATGTGTCATCCGTAGATGTGACCAATATGCTTAACGCTTCACTGCAGGATTTAATATCACACATGTTATGCACATTAATCTGAAGCGGATGAAATTATCGACTTGGACCAGAAATGGCCAGGGGACGAATTTCCGCTGCTACATCACCCCCGTTTTATCGTCGCGTTTAGTTTGAGGCGCTACAAATCACCGGAAAAATCCTCTTTTACCTAATAGGGGTTAAATCGAACGATCCTTTGTTCAGATGGGTGGCTATTTTTAGGAACGAAGAGGCTTTTACAGATTTTGGCATCTTTTCTCAATTAACGTCTTCTCAAATACGAGGAAATGAAATAACAAAAAGTTTTAAATTACTTTTTTCAACCCGATTTATGAGCAAATAATCGAATTAAACTGACCGGAAAGTCTAAACGAGTTACTTTTTCTATGCTAAAGTAAATGTTATAGAATCGATGGTTCCAAAGATGACCATTGTAAATGTATTTTAACAAAATTTAGTTATGATTTAATATTACATAATATCCTTTGAAGGTATCTATTCCTCCGGTGGTATAGATGGTTGACATGTACCTATTTGGTGGATTAATATTAAAACAAATAACAAATAACAAAAATAATATAAAACGAAAAACGCGTATTTTCGGCAACAATTTTACCCCCTTCATAATTTGTAAATTGTTCCTGTAAAATATATAAACGTAACAATAAAATGTTTTATTATGCTTAAACTCCGAATATATTTATTTTATTTTTGTGATCGTCTGTGTATGTTTCTCGATAGGAAGCGATTGTATTTGTAAAGTTGAGCATGGAATTATGTACTTTCACGAACGTGAAATAGATAAACTAATTATTTTATATAATATTTTAATGTGTTACCTTACTGATTTGATAAACTAACATTTTAAAATATAATACATTTGATCAATAATGGTTTCACAGTGAAATACCTGATATAACACTAGGTATATTTATAGATATTGGTATATGTATTTATGTCAATGATTTTACATATGGTACCTATTTTAGTTTAAAAAAAACAATGAAAAATTTCGTAATTAAATTATATACCGAAAAAAAAAGTCAGAAAGTTTTTCCCATGTACACCTTTAATTTATAACATACAAGAAAAAAATTATACTAAAAGAACAAACAACATTAAAAGGCAATAACAATAAAAAACAAATAATAACCACAACTAATTAAGAAAAATACAAAGTAACTATCCATACATAGACGAACAATAACAAATAAATAATTCGCGCTGATCTCGCAATAACAGAATAGATAGAAAGAAAATATTTAAACCTATTGGTTGAACAACCGAATATACCAATCTCCGCAGAAATGGAATTTTACAATTCGAATGCTCTTTTAATCGGACTATACTTGTATAAGTCGGTACGACACGTTAATCACTTGCTTCGGCGACCTGGAATAAGAGTTGTCACCTAAACTTGAGTATATTAGAGCCTTTTTTTGTTTAGAGTTTTAAGTTTATCCTGATTCTTATAGATAAGAAAGACATTTCTACACAGTGACACTAAATAAAACAAAGAATAATTAAGAACATATTCGCAAATTCTTCTCTTAAGCGTTTAATAAATATAACAAGCGCAGTTTCCTTAATAAATCCTAACAAAAGCCGCCTAGATTTTAACAAATGCGAGGCTGCGACGCTATAGCCGACAGCCGTGACGTGTGACACAATGCTGAAACTGAAAGTATTTTGGCTACAGTGGCCTTAATCAAGGTTCGCCCGCTGAAACGCCGCTCTGAAAATGTGGCAACACATCGCACGCCTGGCTGATTTTCACGCAAGCGGAAATGGGCTGTCCGCTGAAAATAATTTACGTGAAAATTTCATGTAATTCTACGTCGAAGGTTTTCATAATTAAATCCTCGGCTGGTGTGCAATGACGCATTCTCTGCATTAACTGGCTGCCGACCTGGGACTTGTCTATACACGCGGAGACACCTGGTACGCGGTATATGGGATGAATAATGAAGGATACCAGGTAAATTATTATACTCCAATTCGCATGTATAGAAATCTTGAAACATCAGAATGCATTTTAGATTATTGAAATTTAAAACCAAGACCCGGTATAAATGTTGTACATCCAGGAAGGGTAGAATTCTATATACGCCTTGGAAGTTATTTATTGTAGGACCAGAATATATAGATGGTAATGGCATCAAAGATGGGTATAGCATCATGGATGGGTATGGATGAAAATGGTATCATGGATGGGTATGGCATCATGGATAGTTATGGCATCATGCGAGCTAAAGCAATCGCTTGAGAAACAAATCGTATGGGCACCACCCTTGTCTATACATATTTACAATTGCGATTGCAATTGCAATCACAAAAATATTTGAATTTGACATAATTACTTTAAAGTTTCACAGTTTAAAGTTAATTTATATTTACGTTTAAATAAAAAACAACTTTTATAAATACCAGATGATATCTGGGATTCATTACTTGAAAAGGCAGAAACTGCTTTTGCAACAACGTAAGACTGGTTAAATAAAAACTTACTCTCAACATTGACCAAAAAAAAGTATATGGCATTATTACTCAGGACTCCAAACAAAACCAGACAATCATTTAACAATACATGACTGCGATAGAGCTGCGTGCACACGTGTGCCTCTTGAGCGTGGACTCGACGTGTAAAATATCTCGGCATACAAGTTGACTTAAAAAAAAGTAACAAAAAGTAAAGATTAAAAAAAAATCTTTTAATTTTTGTTATGACATAAAATTATGTACCTGGTCTAATATATCTATAAAAAAAAATATTGTATGTCAATAAAAAAAAAAACATTTTATAATTTCTTAAGCGCTGTAATAAAAAATATTTAAGACTTAAGCACCCCCAAACGAAAGTGCATGGAACATCTATTACTTCGAATTTATTCGTAAATATTTGTAAAATATATTATGCTTATGGACAAAAAGCACTCTTAAATAGAGGAAAACTAATAACATCCTTGTACTGTTCTTCAGAAATATAATCTATATTGTGTTGAGATTACTAAATACCTCAGTGGCTCAACCGTTAACGTACTTAATCTCAAAATTCTTCGTTTTCAATATCGGCATACCTTCAGAAATGAATAAGAGAAATAATAAATTCTTTCGTCTCGCAAGTAAAGGATAGTGCCTCTTTGATTGCCGTTCGTCGTCTTAAAATTGAAAAGCCTGAGGGTAGATGTACCCTAAATTACCTCCGACGAAACGAACGAGTCTTCGGAGCCATGTTGAAAGGGGAGTAGGTGATAAAGTCCAGAAGGGAGGTGGTTAGCGGTCAGGTGCCGAGGGAAATTGTCTGGGGTGGACCACTTTTAAATATATTAAGCCTAAGTCGCCGCCACGAGTCGGTAACGTGAGAATATTTCACACCTGTGAAATTGCCATATACACAGTTTTCATGCGCACTTTAACTGTAAGTATTGTATTGCCGTTAAAGGCAACTAGAATTAATTAGTTTACAAATTCCTTCTTGAAAGACAAGCACTTGCTTTGTTTGGAAAAATGCTAAGTTACATTTCACACGACTTGACGTCAATCATAGACCGTCTTGAAACGATTTATAAATTCCCTTGTCATGGTTTAGTTTTCATAGTTGAAGATAATACTTTCAGTCTTAATTTACCGCGCTCCCGGACCAGACCTCTTATAGGTAGTCAACTAATATACACGTCTTTACCTTGAATCAATTCGAAACTATTACCTGTTATTTGCTAATTTCCATTTGTGTTCGAAACTGGTTAGGATAAGTGTGAACCTCAATAAGCAACTTGATGACCCTGTCTCAACTCTATCTCTATCCTTCACCTTATCAATTACCGTACGGTAACGAAGGGCTAATCTGCCCTCCGTTACAAGCCTATTTTGGTAACACTATTACACATCTGGTACAACGCCAACAGGACCTTCTTGGCAAGTCAGATCAGCTAACTCGTATAGTAAATCTAGATATATAAGTATTTTGCATTGATGTATATATAAGTATTTGAAAGTCTCTGCTTCAAGTCAAGTTTTTTAATATATGATATGTATGCCAACCAAAATAGTTTTGTGATTTAACAAAAAAAAAATGGCCTGTTCGCTATTTTTATATTACAATTATCATATAATCAGAGATAAATATGCAAAACTTGAGTATCTAACCAATAACCTTAAAGATCGTTTATAAGTACTAAAGAAATGCTAGTATACTCCAGAAGTTATTGTTGATTGACCCACTACGCTCTTTCTATGGGCATTAATATAACTTGGCAATGCCGTGACGAGGTTATAAATCCGTAGATTGAAAGTGTCGATCTAGAAAGAAGCTTGGTTGAGCAGAAATAAAAGTTGCATATCTTAAGTATATTTATTTTGCAATGAGGTTTAATAGGCTGAGGTTAGGTTTCAAAGGTTTAGGAAAATTTCAAACTTAAGTAACCAAAGTTACTTACCTAATGTAACCTACTTGTGACCCAAAACGCTTTCGTTGTTGTTATATCCCTGCCAGTGAGAAAAGATTCCATTCCAATAAAGGCTAAAGTCAGTTTTAAACGTAAATTTCTAGTACTGTAAACCAAAATTTCGATCAGTTTTCCGTTGAATTATTTTTGCAGTCAGATTGAATATTAATCTTAAAGATCATGTTACAGAGATGTTACAAATATGATGTTAAAAGTATTTGCTGCGAAATCTCTGAAAAACAGTGCCCTTTAATTGTTTCTAGAGAAATTAACTTAGCTTGTTAATTTTTGTTTTACGATGTTATTACTAATTATAATTAATTATACTTATTTTTTTTTTGTTTGAAAAACTACTGTGTTAATAATGTATTATTATATTTATCTTGTAAAGGACGTGTAACCAAATAATGTGAACATATTTCAGAAATTTTAATAACGGTATGTTACACACCGGGAAAAACTTGTAAATTTATTGAATATCTAAATAAATAAATATGTAAATAACCAGAATTATTTTTGTCCAATCATTAAATAAATTACCCACACATATATTACCCACAGTATATAGTATAACAAAGATTACCTGTGATTGTGAGAGGTTTATCGGTACTTTCCCAAAATAATGAAGATAGTAAGGTAAAAGATAAAATTATAAGAGCTTCATAATACATTGCATATATATTTTTTTATTACTATGATCTAGGTTATATACATTGGCCCCTACTCAACCAAGCTAAATTTGCTTTTGGTGGAGTCCGGGTGATATAGCGTTTAAATGATTTATGTTAAATGAAATGTTAATATTAGACCAAGGACTCATCTTTTTCCCTCTATGGCAATTCTGGGTGCACACTGCTTTTGCTCGGTCACTAGTGCATTCGAGCGACTGCTGTCAGTAGTATCGAGCTCGCAGTAGAGCTCTTTTTCCGCGCGCGGTTGAGAGTGACTGCCTGCTTCGTGCATATTTTGTAGGCAATTACGCTCCATGGTGAGGCAGGTAGATATTTTTGTATTGGACGAGTATTGAGAAAGACATGGTAAAAGGAATAGGGTTTTATTTAATTTGATTTAACCTTTTGAGCATGAATTATTTTCGCAATTTTTATACAATTTCTTACGCGTTATAGAGAACAAATACCCCCTTAATTCTTCGAAAATGGTCTTGGAACAACCTGTATAAATGTTCAATTTAAAGGGTTTCTCAAGTTATTCGTTAATAGAGGACCGTGCTGGAAGTTTGAGATAGGCCTTAATAGTGGCTTGGGTGGAGTAGAGGTAAATATTTAGACGACATTTTTTTACATATAAACCTAAGGGCTTCCATTTAAGGTCTGATAAAAATTTCGATTGGATGTCGAATCAGCGAGTTTATAATTGTTATTAATAGAATCCTTTTATTTTTTTGATAATAATAAGGTTTCAGTTTCCTTTTATCTTAATTATTGTAAGTACTTCAATTCATGACGGACAAATATATAAATTAAATATAAAACAACAAAGTTGGCAACCCTGCACAATTTGTCAATATTCGCCCAGTGCGACCCCCTCCGCGTCGACGCGTCGCTCGTTCGAACGCTCTGTCATAAAATGAAAGATTCGTTCAATCATCTTCTATTCGATCAAAAGTGACACCACAATAGAAGTGGATCGAAACATACAGCTTTGAAAGTCTGGATTAATGTTTTTCCCCTCTCAGCAAACAAATTCAAAATTTTTATTATGCGAAAAAAGGTACCGGCGATTTTACCATGTTCAAAAAAATACAATGCATCAAGATATACAATACTTACGACACATAAACGCTTTAAATAAATTGCTTTGTCACATATAATTATTTTGGGCCCTACTCAAATATGCTAAATGTGCATGTGATAATGCAATTAGGCGTTAAAAATGGTAAACTATGTACGGATTCGAACCAGCGACCGCTGGGTCTATAGTCAAATACCTCAACCACTAGACTACCGCGATTTTAAATCATAAATAATAATAATAAATATGATACGCCGTTCCAAGACCATTCCAAACCTGCTTGTTGGCCCTGCGAATTCAAACATGACCTATCAAAATTCATCATGGTTTCCGAGAAAAATAATTGTAAACTTTACGTGATAATATGCAATCGCTCTTATCATAACTGCGGTCTCTAGCTAGACCGCACCGCGCCATTATCGGCATTGGCCAAGCGCCTGTGAACTTTCTTACGCGTAATAGGGAACATAAACACCCCATTAAGTCTTAGGGAGTGGTCTTAGAACAACCTGTATATTCAAAATTAGTGCCATAAATATATGGTATAAAAAACACAAAAAAGAAAGAAAACTAAAGTTTATGACAATTATTTATTTATTTATGTCGTCATTTTCATGCACACTTATTTATAACAGTAAAATAGTGTTTAAATAAAAAATACATTGCTTGTACGTACATTATTGTAATTTGTAATCACGTGCAATGGATCAGTTTTGTGCATGACCAAAAATAGCACAGTGTGCTGTTCCAAGGAGACACCAATCATTTATGGATCTAGATAAGGATTTCGACGCAAGCTACGGGACTTTTTATTAAACCTATAAATATATAATATTAATATTTTAATATAAATAAAGTATACCTACCGATAAATATATAGATTATCATGTAACAAATTACTGTCCGCTTTACCCGTTCCAATTCACGCGAGAACTCACGGCAGAGATTTCGATGCTTGCTTTAATGTAAAAGTTTTGAAGTCTTTGCCCGCGAAATTGATTTAAAGACATGGGAAATCTCTCACATTTGGGTTTTAGGCGCTTGCAGATCTGTAGGTCTAAATAGACAAAATTAAACTAACTTAACGGCATTTAAGGCGTGATACTTGATATTTTCTTTTAAGAAATTCGCTTCATTTCATAATACTGATTGATTTATCTAGCAAAACTGCAATTATTTAATAATAATTGTAGCGGTGATTTTTAATTGAAAATGCGTTTTTCGAATTTATGAAGGTTGCATTTTAAACGTCATCTTTCATATATTTTCTGACGACGCTGAATGGCGAAAGCTAAAAAATATTTTATCATCAAATCAATATAAAAGTAAATATAAATATACATATATATATATAGATGTTTTATTATTTAAATACAATAGAAACACTAAGCTATTACATACATCAACGCCTCTAACATCATTTACCAATAACCAAATCACAATTTTTAACTTCCTTTTCCAGTAACCATTTAGTAATAACACCAAATCTATTTTTTTATTTTTAGGATGATTTATATCCTTGAATATTAAATTATAAAATGTTGACGATAAAAAGCAATTATACAATTCGCACTTCCCGACATGCTCTGTCCATTTTCATCGCAGGTCTCTACCTATCCATTGTGTCTGCGTCAGAACAGCGCGACTATCGATTAATAGACGCGTGCCTTTTTTCCGACAACAAATCATTACCCGCCGGCGTCTTCGCGTGTCTTTATACCACATGAGAAGCCGTAAACCCTTCGACCTATTTCCATTGTTACCATCCCCCGGAGAAGACAATAATGTGGTTTCTCTCCTCTAAGGGCCGGAATGACAGGCTCGCTTTCAACTCAGCTGCGCTATCTCGCGGAGACCTTCATCATCTTCCACGTTTGCACTGTTATATATTTTTTTAAATAGTTTATTCAACATATAGTTTTCCTCTATATATGCCAGCAAACAATACAATAATACGCATTATTAAATTAAGAAAATGTAAGAAAATATAATTTAATTCAATTTAATTTAATTGTATTTTTTAATATAATCTTAATTAGCAACATCTTAATTTATCAACTTATTGCTAATACCTTATATTTGTGTTATTATCAAAACATCAAAACATTATATTAATACGTGAGTAACCATCAAAAGTAGATACAAGTCAGATACAGTATCATTGTTTGTTATACAGGCTGATTTTAAATTTAGGGCACTCGTTTTAGGATGTTGATCCATATCAACAATCAAGCATTAATCAGCAAAAAATATTGAAAAAATGTTCTTCAATTACGAGAAAAACGACTTCAAAATTAACGCAGTTACGCATGGCCCGAGACCAGTCAGTGACCCCCGAGCGCGCGGCTCGCGAAGCACTTCGAAGAAATATAATATTTTTAATGATATCATTATTTTAGTATGTTTTTTTTTCGTGAGACCTGTTTAGTTTTGGATATATAGATCAACCTACTAAAAGGAGTACCATAATTTAAAAAGATGCTAAATATGCATTTCTGATGTCCAGTATTCTTTGTTGTTTCTTGATAAATAAATAAATAAACAACTCAAGCAACGAATGGCTGAAATCGGGTAATTTCGTGTAAACTCGTGTCAGAAGATAGTTAACACGTTGAAATTATTTTACCAATTACGGTTAACAACAAAGTAAATCTGGTGATGTATTTAAAATAAAATAAATAAAAAATAAAAAGCCACGATGCCCTATTGTTCCTTTGCTTATGTATATAAGTAAACTCAAACACTCAAACGATACTCAGCCGTCGAGTGACGCTGAACGCTCAAGCTAATCAATTTTCTACGATGTGCATCTATCTTTACGATCAAAGAGAATCGCTTTGTTTGGCCCCAAGATGCCGATGCCGGTTGCAACTTCTGCAAACCCTATGAACTATGCGCGCCTCGAACTAAAGACGGTTCACGCTTGTAAATTACAAACTCTGACCGTAACTCTCCCAACTATTCCAACTTAATGAACGCGAATGAAGCTATCGATTGAAATTCGACCTAAAGTTTTGCAAGTTGTTAGAATAACAATAGCTGTAATCATAATTATCGAATATATTTATTTTTATTAATCAAATATTTTATAAATAAATATTGAATAAGTACATATTGTGCATAGGTATCCGTTTAGAGCTAAAATCAACAATCGACTTGAACGTAACGTCACTGTGCGAAGGAAAAAGATGGCGCTTACCGTTTAGGTCGATTTTCGAGTGTCGATTGGCGGCCAGACTATGCCTGCTGTTCGTGGTATATTTTTCGATGTGTGAAATGTGGTGTTCTGTGAATAAAAGTAGTATTTAAAGTTTTTAATTATGTATCTAATCGAGAACTCTGCGTTCTTCAGTATGTGAAAATAATAGAAGTATCGAATGCAATATATAAATGATTTATCAAAGAGTACCGAAGAAAAAATCCACCGTTAAAAAACTCAGTTAGTTGGTCGCGCGATTCATCGTAATTTTCGGGAAAAAAAACGAAACTTCGAGTGCTAATAATAACGCCTTTGTTGTTAGCGCCGGTAACGATATCAAGACTAGATTATCGATTCGCGCGGCGTCGTAATTCGACGCTGACCGAATTTACGCCATATTTTAAAAAATATAATACATTTGGTGACATTTTTTTCGTATTTTTTTAATATAATTTCTTACTTGTAATGAGTGACACAAATATCACCCTAAATCTTCGGATAAGATCTAGGGACATCTTGTATAAGCAACGGTTTATTTTCAAAAGAGTTTAAAGATGCTAGTTGGTTCTGTAAAACATAATATGTAGTCGGTTTAAGTTGTATTTTTATGTAACTGTCTTTATATAAAGCTGTTAGCATTTCTAATAATTAAATAAATAAATACGTTTAAAAGCAAACATTCAAAGCACAAACGTCCATTATTTATTGTATGTGTTTGTGAATGAGAGCGACGACCTATATCTGCGTCTGCATCCTCTTCTAACCATGGGGAGAGAGGGAGGGGGAGTGTAACGATCTCTTGTATCTTGCTCTAATCCCAGGATTAAGCGTTGACTGTTGATGCAGCGTTCCACTGGATAGAATATCTAAGTCTCGAATCTTTGTGCATAATTTATAAAACTGTCAGTTCGCTATACCGTGAAGATAGACTATAGCAAATAATGGTTAATTGGCAAGGGCTCCACCCCAAATATACCTCCTTATCTTAACGAGCCTGATAAAATCAATAACAGCTTCATATGGCAGCAATTGACCCTGTACTGCGAATATCATAACCACACGATCCAAAAAAAATATAATCAGAGCAGTATTTATTTACACATAAATATTTCATTACATTTTCTCTGAAAAAATACAATAATCCTATACTACAATTTTAACTAAAACAACAAAGGAAAATTTACGTGTGGTATCAGCGTATTACTTAAGCCCACTGGGTTTGGTTGAGAAAGGGGTTACTGTGTTTACCTAACTAGGTCGAAACACCTGTTCTAAGGTAAACTTTGTGTAAGGTCCAAGCAAGTATCTACACATACATATATAAAGATTGTTACATCAGCTTTTATAGTTATGTATACATATAATATGATTTTATATTTATAATTTGATATAATATATATATAATGTGATATAATATTATTATTGTACTGCAGAGACTTTGTTTAACTTTGATACGATGGAACAGTGAACCAGTACTAAGATTAATAAAATCTAAAATATCGAATGCGTATGGTATAGTTCTGTATATGTTCTCAGTATGATAACTTTATCGTTTCCACATATTCTGCTACCAATAACATGAATTATTAATAAATCCCTAATGGACGGACAATTCCCTAACACCCAGAAAACTGGGATCATGATCCCCACCCCCAAAAAGAAGTAAATAACGGAATTTTTCGACTTGTACAATCACTATTCTTCCTTAAATTTCAAAAGTGCTGGAGAACAAAATGCAGACCCTGTTTCAAATTATTTGGAAAAAAAATTGCGGATAACGTATCAATATTTTTTTCACTAACCTAATCTATCTTAAAATAAATCTTATTTTTGTGATACTTTTTTATTTTCACAAAGACAATTTCTTCCCTAGGGACTAATGGAGAAACTTTAAATTGAATAAACCTTTTGGAACAAACCTAAGGGATCACTTTCCTTTGCGCTGAGTTAATTAAGGGAGCAAAAGGACATTAATCCAAAAGCCAAAGGAAAATAAAGGTTAATTAAAAGGTATTCCCATCAAAAGTATACTTTGAATATAAATACGATATTTTGCTGTACAAACATTTTTTTTTTGTTCTCGTATTTGGGTCGCAACAACTATGAAATGAAAATAAAATATATATATTTTTTATTTTATTACAACCAAAACAGTACGCACATCGGAAATAGTATAAAACTACCTCCACACCCAACCACTCTATATACACCATTCATACATATACGTTAACACTCTCTCACAATCCACACCCTAATATACTCACACTTATTATCACATATAAACATCTCGTGTTCTGTTAAACATATATGTTAAATTGGAGATGTCTGTAGTCGGCTTAAGATGTTGATTAAATTAACTGTCTTTATGTATAGCTGTAAGCATTTCTAAGAATTAAATAAATAAAACAGTGTAATTAACAGTTAGGGTAATTAACTAGACAAAAAATGGTTTTTCATATTTTAAGATATCTCAGACAAAAGCAAAACATATACAGCTGGTGTGAATTTTATCAACCCACTATACAAAGTTTGTTCTGGGGTCGATTCCTGCTCGAATTCTGTTACGGGTTTTTTTATGTTTTTTTTATGGTTACCTACATTTGAGCCTTTCGAATTTGCCCACCCAAATCCCCTACCTCAATTTTAAAATCATCCCATTGCTACCCCAAAAATATAAAATATACTTCCACTCCTTGAAACACCGTACTCACTCAAAATTATGATCTTATATTGTAAATGTCATTTACAGCGTCTGATGACATTGTAATATTCTAATTGGGATTTTTTGGCTCACTAATAAAACAAAAATAATTATTTTTGCAATGATGTATCTTTATATTGTAAATTATGAATTATTACGAAACAATCTACATTTCCTGCTATCCTTGTGATATTTGTAAAACCCAATTTTCTCAAACTGATATTTTCTTCGCTTTTTATGAGAATATTTTCTTGTATTTCCTACCTCATCTCGGTTTCAGTATGGATTTTTTAACGTTGATAACAAAGAATGTAAAATGCGAACGGAACGACAAAACGAATACTGGCAAATTACAATAATTGTCAACAAAAGTATGTTTATGTATATTCAATTCAATTTATGACTTATTTGGAATAAAAATATAAACAAATCAAACAATAATTATAGAATGTGATTTTAGCGCTAATTAAAGGCTTTCAAGTTCAAACCACGCATAAATGCTAAACGATACGGTTTCGCCTTTAGCCAGAGCAGACACGCAAGGTCTCGTCACGGGAATAAAACGATACCAATGAAACTTTTTGTCGATGCGAACTTAAATTTAACAATCTATTGCAATAACCACCCTCAGTTTTAAAGTTATATATCTATCTATCTATCACTTTCTTATGGATACGAAAACTGCCGTAATTTTACACCAATCACTTTTATATTGATACAAAAAAAAATAAGGGCACAAAATCTCGGTCAAGTTCGTAAAGGGCAAAATCAGACCTGGGGGCAGGAATGGATGGGGGATTTCGAAGGGAAATTTTAGAACTCAAGTGATGAATCCCGTACACCACACAATAATCTTATGACAACTCCATAACAATAAAATGCAAATTGCGGACTTTACGAAACAAAATTTAAATATAGTATGTATAACGAAATTATTTAATTTTTTTTTTACTGTTTTATCCAGCTATTATAAAATATATTTTTTCTAAATGCTTAGATTATAAATTATTATTTTTTTACAGAGCAGGCAATGCATTTATGCTTCATATGTAAACAAAACTACATTCTTAAGGCACGCTCTGCAAAAATCTCGGTATCGCAACTATAGTAAAAATCTGTACATTGAAAAAAATATCGAGCTCTGAGTCACCCGAAAAATTCAGTGGAATCATAATTTGTTGTGGCTACTGAATTTAAGTAGGTTCAACCGAAGTATTTTGCAGCATATACAATCTGTTTGATAGACTGTACAAACCAATTTCTGTAGATCGATAAATCGTACACATTACAAAACTTTCTTGTAACCTGTACCAAACAATCTCATAGATGCAGAATTCAAATGAAAAGTTGCGTACATATTACTACTAGTGGACAATGACTCGCAAACTGCCATTTTGTTACTTTACCGAACAGTTCGGTAGCGCTTACAAAGCAGTTTGTTTATGTGTACCGGAGTTCAATTAGGTGTATGAAACGTTGGTTGAGCCTACTAAAAACTTTAGTAACGGTAAACAAATAAACTGTTAAGGTTACAAGACTCGTTCGTTTCTTCATACAACTAACGTTAACCATAATCGAACTGTAGACAAAACGTTTATCTTCAGAAATTTCTTGTAGAGCGTACAGGATTTTTAACTCCAACTGAAGATTACCCTCCACCAGATTACCAGATTACTGATAATAATCTCACGCTCTATTCTAAGCCATGACTGTGAATAATCCAAAAATCCATTGGTTTAACAATTACACCAATATTTAAAAAAAGATAATATCTCATTCCTCGTTTTCCTATTTTTTATGTCATATTTTCTGTGCGGTTGATCATCAGAAAGTTTTGCCAAAACGGTTTTTGATATTCGGTCATATGCTTGAAAGTTCATCTGTCACTCAACTGTCGAACCGTCTTCTACTGGCTTCTCCTTACTTTTCATTTCTTCATATTGTCGATTATGCTTTCCACATCACATTAATAAATGAAGGTCTTTGATCTGTCATCGTTGGAAAATATTCCAAAGCGTAGATACTCTTTCATTTGCGATAATAAAAGTCGTTAAAATTGATGCACTGCATCAATTAGCCAATAATTTCATCGATTAACAGTGTCCATACAATAATGTAATGTACGCTGTGTGTTAAAAAGTAAGGTGACTTTTTCTTTTTATCAAAAAATATTGATTTATTTTGTCCCATTCAAATTAATCCCCCTCAGATACAATACACTTATGCCAACGCTTTTTCCAATCCTCAAAGCACTTCTCATAAGCACTTTTCGGTATAGCCTTGAGCTCTTCCAGCGATGCAGAAGATATCTCTTCAATCGTTGCAAATCTCCGTCCTTCCATAGGTGTCTTTAGTTTTGAGAACAAGAAAAAGTCACATGGGGCCAAATCCGGTGAATATGGTGGCTGAGGCATGATTGTGGTGATGTTTTTAGCAATTTAGCAATTTCAAAATTTAGCAATTTCGGAACAAACTTCGCTGACACACGTCTCATGCCCAAAACGTTAGAAAAAATTTCATGGCACGAGCCAAGCGATATACCGACATCCTCAGCAACTTCTCTGATAGTGATTCGACGATTTTCCAAAACAATTTTCTTCGCTGCTTGAACGTTTTCATCAGTTGTTGACGTGCTTGGGCGTCTAAAGCGAGGCTCGTCATTGGCATCTTCCCAGCCATCTTGGAAGAGTTTGTACCACTTGTAAACATTTTTTTTACTCAGAACAGTTTCACCGTATGCGACTGTCAACATTTCAAGTGTTACGGAGCACTTAATTTTATTTTTTACACAAAATTTGATGCAAATCCTTTGATCCATATTTTTCGATAGCAAAAAATCGTCGAGCACGCAAAACACTTATAACCTTTACGCCTCTCACAACCAAACAAAAAATGCTATTCACTTGAAATTTGGTACAGATGTTCAGGAAGAGTGTACCAACATAAAAAAACAAAAAAACTCGATAATCAAAAATACGTTGCCCGCGAACTTTGAAAAGTCACCTTACTTTTTGAACACACTTCGTATTTACTTATCTATTGAAAGTTACAAACAGCGTTAATTAAATAATTTTATAAGTTTATCAATAGTATGGCAGATCAAAAGGATCACAACAGAAAGGAAAAAAAACAAGGAAGTGAAAGAATTTGCCGTATAAAATTAGTTGCAATGCTGAAACATATGTAACTAGTAATATGTTAGTGTGAGGGTGAAGGTTTAAGAGTGTGTATTTGTGTTTGTCATTTTGTATAATCCGTGTAATTAGTAATGAATGTTATTACTACAATGTGATTAATCCCTCTTTAACTGATTTTAAAAAATTGTCAGAAGAAAACTAATGTAAAGGTGTTGTGAGCGACTTTTTGGACGACTATTTGGAGTACACGAGTATTTTAATATTCTTCTACGGAATAATAATATAAATTTTAAGTCAAAACTGTCGACTGAATTGGATAATAAGACATACAAGAGATGTTGTATTAGGTAAAAAAACATAGAGATGTTGTATTAGGTAAAAAGATATAGAGATGTTGCATTAGGTAAAATATTTAGATATATTGCATTAGGCAAAAAGACATAGAGATGTTGCATTAGATAACAATATTAACAAGTGTTGTTGCATAAAGTAATAATCTATAAAGTAAATGTGTGCCACCCAGACGCACAAACCGGTGTACCACTTCAAAGGTCACAAATCAAATTTTCTATTCTACGGTTACTCGGATATGAAAAAAACTACTTTTCTAAATTTTTCCCTCTTCTGTGCATATTTTTTAAGTCCTTTCAGGTCATACTACAAAAAGCACTTATTATATATAATTATTTAATTGTTTTCAAACAATCATTAATAACCTACGATGCAATTGAGCAAATATTCTATATTCAATATCATAGTAGGTGTGTATTGTAAATATTTTACTATTAATAATATATTCAAACACGATAGAAAAATGATACCAAGACAGGCGGGGAGATGTGGAGGGTGGGAAGGGGTGAGGGGTGGCCAATTTTCCCTCAAAGCGTTATAAACAGGCGCACAAAAAGGACGATATGGCCAAATTTGGGTTTACGACAAACATTTATGGCGTAAGTTTAGCGCTCGCAGTGGCGACAGGGACACATTCGCCAATTCTGGCTCCCCGGCGATATATAAACGGCCCGTTTGCATACTTTAGATTCGGCGACCAGCGGCAACCCCGCGACTAGAATACAGGGCTCCGGCGTTATTTTCGCGGCGCGGACACAACTTCAGTAAACTTCTCCATTCAATTATGGGTGTAGAGGCCGCGTACGTTGAAAATAAGTAGGACTGTGTAAATTCTTAACTAAATTCATAAACATACTCGGTCTGGTTGAGTAATTCACAGACGGAGTCTAGTTAGGCTGGGATAAGGACAAATTAAAGTCGGGCCACTCAATCGCCGTTTATTAAATTACTAGCATGATAGATTTTCAGATCCAATCGCATTGGAACGTATCAATTTCAACCTGCTGCTAATTAGTATTATTCAATCATCTTACGACTTCCCATAATTGATCTATAAAATAGGTGTACGTACCTATAGATAAATCTCAAACGTTCGGTAATATACAGCGTGTTTCGGAAATGTCAATGCCAAATTTATTGGGTTGATTATTATTATTTATTAGTGCAAATATACAAAATTTGTTAATTAAGTCAAACTTTTGCGATTTAGAATGGCTCAGCTGGAGGTGCATAGATCATCGTCCAAATATTCTGAAATTTACTGCGGTACAACCTACATGGAGATTAGTTGTAGCCCATAAAATAAGCCATTATAATAGTAAAAAAATAGTAATAACTTTTAACATTGCTTCTATACGACTGCAATGGACGTTGCAATAGATGTTGTATTTGCAGTCTGGATAAAATTCCCTTAGGGGAACAAACAATGTGGCTCTATTGCAGCTTACGAAAGTAAAAGCAACAAAGTAGGGCATTTTTACCCTGACGAAGGATTTCAACGTATCACAAAACAACTAAAACGTGAACTGAAATCTAAATTTAAACGTATGAGATACCAAATAAAACACTTTTTCCATTTTTGTAATAAGGAAGCAAGAAGCTTCCTTATTGCATCATACATACAAACAAACGAACATTTTTCTTTTTTTTTGCCATAACACAGTGTGTTCGGAAAAAAATATACATAAGCGGAAAAATGTGATCTTAATGAGAGTGTGTGAAATATTTTTATTGTAATTTACTGTATGTAGTTCTATGTATAAATATCACGAAAACTCAGCTTTTCTTATGAAATATTTTAGTTCATATTTAATATTAGTTTATTATTTGGGTTTTAAGTTTACAACATAGGTCATGTATTTTCTATAACAATGGGTAATATCTATTTATTAGTTTGAGTGTATATATGTGTATTATTACTATATATATTTTTATAATAAATAAATTATTATTAAAATTATTTATTATTTATTAACGGTACATTTATGTATTATTGTTTATATATTATGTATTATTGCATACAATTCAATTAAAATAATTTTAATTATATGTTGCGCTGTGAGATGGTTATATTATAAGAACTATGCTTCTAGTAAAGTCTACCTTAGTACGGGCATTGCCTAGTTAGGTAGTACTTTGCATAATGTAAAGTTACTGTCACTAAATAAATAATAAAAAATAAAATAATAATAAATATTGTTTAATATCAACTGGGTATTGTTTATAAATCTCTTACACGGTTTTGAATAAGTGCTAAAAAAATTAAACACTTAATGCTAACTTTACAAAACATAGTAAATGACGATAAAAGAGTTTGTTTGCAATAAATTATTAAATATGCATACAAAATACACCTTAGAAATAATAACATTAAAATAATTAGGAAAGGGAGAAAAAAAATATTAATATAAATACTTTTTGAAAACACAGTATTTGCGTCAAGTATTAAAAGTATTACTGGGTTTTTAAATGGGAAATAACTTTTTCTTTATTTTTAAATAAGTTTTTATAACAAGATATTACACATGATAATTATATTGTTTTTTAACATGGAAAATGGCATTAACTTCGCATTGAACAGTTTTGAAATAGTGGGAATAACCTGCCGTAGCATTAACTATTTTTCCACGGAAACTTATCTCTTAAATCGTGTCTTAAATTCTCACAAATGTTCGTAATTTCTATGCAACTAAAGACAGTAAGTTCATTGCAATACAGAAACAAAAAACGAAAAAAAAACGTTTACTGTGTTTTGGCTTGGGGTAGCCGAATATACAAATAAATACACTGTTTTCATTTAGAACCATCTAAGGTTGGCCTTATTACAAAGGGGTTTTCTTTGGATATTGAAGTTTGAAGCTATAAAAACAGCGAAGCAGCCTCCGACTGTTCGTCTAAAGACTCACTTTTCTTATGCAAAGCAGCCGCCCTCTCAGAACAAAAAGCTCTAACCGCCCATAGAACAGATCCCTTCAGGGCTAACGCTGAAATAACAGTTCCGAAGACTTTAGACTAAGAGGAGTGCTGTGGGAAAAGAGACTTTCCACCTGGACATTGCTTTCTGTATACTTTATAGAAGGTTAAAAAAATATACGCTTCCAAAAGTAATAAGTTTATTTATATTTATATTACACATGTGTAAAAATAGAATGACTAATGGACCGAAATCGTCTGAAGTACCAAAAAACTGTTTATAAAATACATTGCACAAACAACGAAAATAGAGATAGTGTGGAATATTCTTGCCCCACTAAACATATACTGTTTTGGGGTAATACCTAGTTAACTGTTTGTTGGGTGTTAGTGCGTATTTGTTATTTATATTAAACATTATCTATTATTTAACATTATTTATATTAAACATTATGTATCTCTGTACTTTAGCGAAAACCTGTCATCAGTCAATTTTACACACAATTGTATGTACCATTCTTTTTTATATATTGTACTTTTGGTTTTCCGAATAAACGATAAATAAATAAATAAATGAACATTTCCATACATATATTTTATTTAAGTATAAAATACTCTTTAAAAAATCATTGTTATTTATAAGTAAATTACATTTTATACTACATACATATATAATATATAAAACATAAATGTAAGTATTTAGATATAACGATAATAATAATAATATCCCATACCAAGTTTATATTTATAAAACATCATATTTTTTATTATAAGCTACGAAAGACTACTCGTGAGTAATTCGTCACATTCGATTCTCTTTTTATTCAATAGCCATTTGCAAACTTCTCGCTTAAAACTCTCATGCTGCACTGGAATGTTACTTAAGGTAGAGCAAAATGTATTACATAGCCTCAAAGCAAGGGAGAATGTACCTATTTTAAGTTAGCATATCTATATAGCAGATGCTTGTTTATCCTTAAATGAAGACTTGAGTGCGATAGTAATGGTGTGGTAAAATAAATAAACTTATTGAAGTAACCGATTAAATTCTAAATAGATAATGCACTTTTAAGGTACGAATTTATATAAAGATTAAGATTGCCTCATTATGTCATAAACTTTAAAAGATTCCAACTTACTAAAGACTTATTTGGGGCCTATAGGTTATTCTGTTTCATTTTTGTAGAGACTGAGTTCTGGAAAAACCTACATTGTAACACTCAAAAGTCACTGCATATTCCACCCGATGAACTAAGAAACAGATTGAAACAGGTTATAGAAACTTTCAGTATTTTTAATTCAGTAGATTTTGTACTTTCCGGCCGATTTGATTAGGTTCTTAGGAAGGATTAGTGTCAAACATATTATTTTTAATTAGGAAGAAAAACATTTCATCGGAAATTCTATCTAAACCCTTTGATCATCATGTTATGGGAATGACACCTTATGAAGCGCACGGGTAGGTTGAAGTGAAGTATGTGGGAAATATCGCTTTCTGATGCACCTAATAAAAAAATTTGAACAGTATTTCTCAACATGCAAATAGCACCCCACGAAAAATACGGCTTTTTCACATTTTTTACATAAAGAATTAACACTTTTCGCTAAAATCTATTTAATGATACTGATAGAACAAGATTCAACTAAAAAACGTTCTAGTGTGAAAATAGAAATTTCACCATTTTTCTTCATCTCCTCAAGTGAAACAAAATGAATATAAATAGCATATTTCGAAATTAGGTATGTTTTTCAGTGGCCGTTTTTGCTTTTCCAAAAGAGCTTTTAATAACAAGACAACTTTTAAAATCTTGGATCCGCCTCATAAAAGTAGCCTCATCTGGCAGTGAAACGTGAACATTAACGCAAAGAGATGAAGAGAGGCTGGAAGCTCAGCTGGACAGAGAAAAAGTCTTAGTAGTAAAAAAAGACGTATGTTAAGAAACCTTGGAAACAGAAGAGAGAATATGATAGCAGGACAAGACAGTTTCTTAAAAAACATCATCGAAGGAGAGGTCGAGAGCACCTACCTTGCTCAAGTGAATGATGAATCAAGAAATCAGGTCTTTGGCGAAAGAAAGAGAGGAATGGCAGCTTTTTCACCAACAAGAGCGTAGTTCTTTAATTATATAGATAGATAGAATACGCAGTAACCTAAATATTTTTTATAAATATACAAATTTATCGCATCAATCTAATTACATTAAATAATATACATAAAATATTCCATGAAATAACACGCAGTTCCTGCCAGACGAGTAAATCTCATTTTGGGAGCGTAGAGATTTTCATAATCTTCGAAAATATTTTAATATAAAAAGCGAGATTCGAAAACATTCTTCGGCTTTGCTCGTCTTATGCAAATCAGCTACTTTTCCATTTTCTCAGAATAAAAGCTTAAGCCGCCCAATGCGTCGAAGGCTGTCCTTGTAGTAGGTATTGTGGGTGTTTTTGACTATGCCATTGGGAGAAGGGGGGGAGGCTGGGAGAAGACATTCTTAACTTATACTTGTACTTGGAAAATATGGCGTCGTTTGTATACTTTCATATATTGGGCAATTCCTGATCAAAACCCAAAATATTTCATATTTTTTTTACTATTCGTTTATTTGAAATCCGTTTCCGTTTTTATTTCGTTTGTTTATTTAATACTAACTTTTTCCAAATTGACCTTTATTTCAATTTATCTGCAAACGTTTCGCAATAATGATGTCTTAAAAATACACCCAAAACCACAAAACCACGGACAAAATTCATAGTTTAGTTCTGTATTGAATCTTTTTTTTTTCTATATATATAAATAATCAAAGCCTAAATTAGTGTATTTTATTTTCTTTTTTTTGTGTGTTTTTTTTTTAATTTATAAACGTTTTTTTCTTATACATACGGTTTCTTCTTATAGACGTAAAATATTAATTGTTATAAGTTTCATACAATAGCGACCTTAGAAAAAAAAGATTGATTGCTGACCTGACATTCTTTTTTAAAGTTTTATAAGGTTAGACACGCACGGCTAAGGATTCAATTTTGCCTGCCTAATGCTGGGTAAAACAGCTGTATGGATCGATCATGATGAACCATCAGTCAGATCAATCATTATTTATTTATTTATTTGTATGAGAAATGCTTACAGCTATACATAATGACAGTTACATAGAAATACATAATTAACAACTTAAGCCGACTACAGGCATCTCCAATTTAACATATACATTTAACAGAACGAACTAGGATCTAATAAATCCTATAAATATGTGTATCCACTTCTAAAAGGCAACAAGATTATGAAAACCGATAAATAAACATTCATGCAAACACACCCATACGTATAAATCTCACCATATTTACTTGCTAATTGGTCACGTATAATCTCGGATCTACACTAACACACCCACATACACACCCTTAATAATAAACTTCCGTACGCAACTTAACCCTCTGTTATAATTAGAGCAGATTAATTACTATTATAACATTAACATATTATAGAGCAGTGTACTAAAAAGTACTTAAGATACTAATATTTTCTCAAACGTTGGTCCCACTAGCCTGTGCTGGGTGCCGTTAGAGATTTTATTTTTAATGGCGGTATTTTCGCATTACTGAAAACATAATCTATTCAGTATGAGCAATCCAACATTTCTATTATTACGTTTGATATATGTCAATATATTTTTCATTTGCTCACCTTTCAGGGTTTCATGTATTGAGGAAAAGCCAATATATCAAAATGAACGGATAAAAAGACCCGTATTTTCGGTTTGCCATTTCAACTCTTTCCTCCCCATCCCTTACGACTGAAACACAAATGACAGATTGATTTAGTATTGTGTAAAGGGACATGTTCCGGGTAATAACTCATGTGCCTTGATTAATATACAGGGTGTCCCAAGATCATTTAAGGTGGTGTATATGTTCCCTGTTACGATTAAGAAATTATATAAAAAATGCAAAAATATTTGATATTGAAAAATTCAAATTAATTATTTTTTAAACTAAATTTGTGTAAAAGCAGGTACAGGCTTTTTTTGCGACGAAATTATGTATGTAGATATGGCACAGCTACGAGTTGCTAACGTAAGCATTTTGGACACCTGCGAAATTGCCAGATATTCAGTTCTCATGCCGTTTAACTGAAAGTTTCCTATTGACGTCAAAGACCACTAGACTTAATTAGTTTGCAAATTCCTTCTTGAAAGATAAGCATTTGCTATGTTTGAAAAAATGCTAAGTTGCATTTCACACGACGTGACGTCAAGCATAGACCGTCTTGAGATGATTTATAAATTCCTTTCTCACCGTTTAGTTTTCATAATTGAAGACAATGCTTTCAGTCTTCAGTCTTAATTCACCGCGCTCCCGAACCAGACGACTTCCTAGGTAGTCAAACAAATATACAAGCCCTTACTTTGTATCGAGTCTAAACTATTACCGGTCGTTTATTAATTTATATTTGCATTCCTACTGAGTCAGAAATTGGTTAGTATAAGCGTGACCCTAATTGGTGAAACTAATTGGTGGTCCTGATATAAATTCTATCTCTATTTATACCTTAACCTTATCTTTATCTTTACCTTAATCTTAACAGTCTATATTGGTAGTGTTGCAATCTGTCTTAGCCACAAGAGGCTGTGGCGTCTTCAGGCCCGCCGCCGCGTCAGCATGTCGAGCAAACAGAAACGAAATACGATTATGCTTATCGATTCAACTTCGAAGGCGTATCCAAATCAGCGGAACGAGACAGGTTTGATCCGCCGCATCGTTTCGTCCTGCTGAAACATCGACAGGCGCACTGCGTAAGCCAATCGTAACAACTGAAATCAATTTTGCTTTCGCCGTACATACAACGCTTGCGTTTCGAAGTGAAACTCCTTTACGAACTGTCATAGAGTGTCTTAGATTAATGCGGCTGAATGTGTAGCAAAATGCTGCACCTCTGAAACACTGCAATCGTTATAAGCAGCTAAAACGTTTTAATACCTACACCGATCTAGAGAAAATTTACTAAAAAGTTTTTTTTTTAGACAAAATCATAAATAACCCAGGAACCCTACAATAAGGTCCATTTAGTATGGACTTTTATGAGATAGCTCAAGCCTAATACGACACATAACTGCCTCAAACTACAAAGTCGAGCAAGGATTAGCAGTTATTGGGTATACCTCATATTTCACTTACCACCTACAGTTCACACTCCTGTCTTATATAAATCATTTTTATTTATATAATTAGGCTTGTACGTAAGTGTCTCCTAGTCAGCACACTTTGAAGATGCAGTAACTTAGAACAGAGTCATCAGCAATTATTTTCTACAATAAAATTAAGAAGCTGTTTTCAAAAGCATTTATTTGTTGTTAGTCTAGTAAAAGTAATTAAGTTTAATTGAACAGGGTTCAGACACGTCATTGACAATATTTAAAGAACGAAAATAGTTTATTTTATTCATATTATAGGTACCATGGTATCTGAAAATCTGAAAAATTGACAATAAGATATAATAAATGCGATCCAACTAAAAAGCTGAAGTCGGTGCAGAAACAAACTGTGTGCAACATAATTATGAACCATGTGTCATGTGTATGTAAATTTTTAACATTTCTATTTTAGCTACCATTATCTAAAAGTAACCTAATGAAATTTTGATATAATCATAATCGAAATTGCTTTAGTGTACAAACAATTCGAACCGATAAATAATTTGTTTATTTTTTGCTACCTTAAATAGTACAGATACGGTTAAAGACTAACCGAATCATCTATTGCATACACCCGTGCTCTACAACATCAAGCGCACTTAAGGGAACGTGAAAGCGCGGATTTGCACAATGACGACAAAAAAGAAACCCACCTCGTAGACGACCAAACAAATCTGACGTCATCAATCAGGTCCCTTAGACATGGTTAATGTTCTGTTGGCGTCTTGGTAAATGGCAAGCATTCGATTTAGTGGATGAAAAAGAAAGAATAGGAAATAAACCAATTTATAAGCTCGACCAAAACGATTAACATTATTGTAGATATTAAATAATAGTCAGGTAAAATATTAAAAAAAAACAAATAAAATTAAAAACAATAAGCTTGTAAAATCATCTTTTTAAAAACTAATACTCGTCTCCTGAGCGTTTTTTAAAAATATTGTTTTTAATTTTATTACCCAATAACCAATCAGCTGTCAATATGTTTGAAATTCGAATATGATCGCGCCCTTATGATGAACGCTATATCAGTTTCATACTAAAAAAATGTTGAGTTTAATGTTAAATATCTATATAATCTGACCAGCATTCGACGTGATCTAAACGGCTATGCTTGTTTATCGAGAGCATCAAACTACACACAAAAATTCAACTCGTTCGCATTTTTTCTTTTTAAATTGAAAGTTGCAACGGACTCACGGACGGATGGGTGGACGGACGGACGGATAAAGGACGGGGATATGTCTTCTTTACATTTTTTTTTTTGAAAAATAATTATTATGACCTAGGTCATATACAACTATTTTGGACCCGGTTTGGCCCATTAGGCAAAAAGAAAGAAAAAGATGAAAAGAGATGCATGGTGTTATCTGTCTTGACTGCAGGGTTTACGATACTGCGCACGCTGCGGTCGCTTGCGTCTCTTTCTAAACTATTGCGCTAATTAAATACCTACATTTACTGTATACAATTGATTGATGTCTACTGTACATTAAAGTAATATATAGTTTATATAGGTGTACATATTTATTTGCGAGTATAGATTTATTTATTACTTTATATATTTACTTATTTTGAATCACAGTTTTAATTTATTTGATTTCATAAATATTTATAAAATATGTTATTTATGTTCATCTCTTAGAACTTGGCAAATCTAAAAAAATAGCTACAAACTACCTTCTTTAAGACAGACTTTTAAGTTAAGCTAAAGAAAGCGGTCAACAAAGGTTTCAGTGGTAGCAAACGGTTACTTATACATTGTTTTTCTTTGTATAAAACTATATGGCTTATGTTTTTAACTTAAAAATGTTCCCTGTATACAGATATAATTTGTAAGAACTAAACCAATGAATAAGGGAGTGTTATAACTGAGCTAACTGAGTAACTGGGACGTATGTTTTTATAAGCGAGTTAGCGGCCGCGATTTAGTATCTCAAAGTTGTCAATTTGAACTCGGCAGCATGCTAAGACGACTAAGCATAGGTACGTTTTCTAAAATTTTTCGCGCCCTCGAGCATGAAACACGAGGGTGTCAACTAGCTCATTGTCTTCGGCTTGGCTTTCGCTGTTCAAAGTGCCTGCCGAGAGGATGGTCGCATATTCTTGTGTCACTCTTAACACGAAGTTAAAAACCAAAGGGTTGAATGAAGCAACTGCCCCCCTTTATATACCTAAGCACTAATACCATAAAGGTAGAAATGTTTTCTCCGGCAAAGCTCTTAAAAACCGCAAATGACTCTTTCGACCGAAACTGCTATGAGCCCTGATGTTTAATTATTAATTTAATAAGAAAAATATTTTCAATACATCTTCGATATAAATTAAGTGATTATCATGCTGAAAACATCAACGGAGCAATCGAGTGCTTGTCGCAAGTGAAAAGTTTTTGCGTAAATAAGTTTCAGTTCCGTAATGTGTTTCTTACGCAACATAACAATACACTCGTATGTACGGAGGTATTTTCAGACTCACTGAGATATCCAACTGAGGTTGTATCATGGGAGTTACACTTTTGAAACAGGACCCGTGTATCCTGGATTACTTGAAGTTGTCACAAACTCGGAAGCTTTCAGACAACCGAGGCAAGAGAATTTAATTCCTCCGCATTTCCTAAACACGCAATTGAGAGTACTCCTAAAACCTACAGCCTAGACCAGGAGCCAAATAAAAAAATATGTTATTTTTTTTTAAAAATAAAACTTTTAAGTAACGTAGAATATACCCATTAACAGAACGATCAACCGTTTCAGAACGATCAACCATCATATAATCAATTTATAAAATTAAAAACAGAGCATCAAATAATTACATGGAATTTGGTTTGAATTAGTAAGATATTAAAGAAATATTATTTATTTATTTATTTATCTTTATTGGAGAAACCAACAATTTTACACAGTACATATAAAATAAAAAATACATATGATGGAACGATAAAAAACTATGTAAAACTAAAAATAGGATTCTACTAATAAAAAGTATTAAAGTTAATAACAAAAATAACAAAACCATTTTATATCAATATATATACATATCTACTACACGAATTTAGAACAGTTAATTTTTACACAAAAGATCATTGCTGAACACTTTAAATTGCGATTTATTCAGAGTCAATTTATCGAAGCAGTTAATAGTTTCATTAAAATAACTTTGCATCCGTGGTATCGGCGAATGTAGAGCGTTATTTGAGGAGCAGGAGGGTACTTTAAAGACATTGTAATGACGGGTGCGATGTGATGACGGTACATTAATCGAAAATGATTTCAAAAGATCGGGGCAATTAATAGTGTCGTTGAAAACGGCGTTTATGAAGCGCAGATCGAGCAACGCTCGTCTGTCGTACAGGGAGGTACATTCGTAAAACTTCATCGCGGTAGGGATGTATTTTAGTTCGACTCCACGAAAATATCGATAGGTCAACGCGCGCAAGAAAAGGCGCTGGACTCTCTCGATTCTATCTGAGTGTGTGACATATACCGGATTCCAAATGACAGAACCATATTCGAGTTTACTTCGAATTAATGAATTAAAAAGGACGATAGCCGCCTTAAAGTTTGAGAAGGGTTTAGTCACCCGTAATATAAAACCTAATAGCTTCAGAGATTTTTTAATTATATAGTCTAGATGTAGATTGAAACTAAGCTTTGGGTCGAAAATTACTCCTAGGTCCTTAAACTGGTATTCATTCTTTTTATCTCAGAACAGAGCGGGAATCCATCACGCGCAGGGCCACTTTTACTGATAACAATAAAAATATAAAAAAGTTAATAATCACACCCATGTAAACATGTTCTTGAAATCCTACTATATTATTTGCCAATCCTCACTCTCAACCCTTACATACAGCCCTCCCCACATACTTTTACATACACACGGGTGTATGCGAGGGTTCAAAAACATACACATCCCTAATAATAAACTGCCGCAACCATAATGATCCTCTCTTACTATAAAGCTTTATTGATTTTATTATTTAGTAAAATATTTCTCGTGGACAAATTTAAATTGGTCATTGTGTATTTTTGATCATTTTGGTCTGTAGTGTTTAAAATATATATAATGATTATGCCTGGTTTCCCTAATAAAATAAAATGATCTAGAAATAGTTAAATTGTAAACTCGTAAAGGTGTAAAATGCTGAAGAGAAATTTTAATTCATGAGAAGAGTTTAGAGTTTAGAGCCAAAATATTCTCGATCATAGAAAAATAAACATATCATGCATGGATAATGAATATTACAGTTTATCAATATTGTTTATAATAATATTATAAATATAATAAATATTTAATTTAGTAAAGAATTAGTAATTAATTTAAAAGTAATAATTTCGGGTAGAAAATTATTTATTTATTTTAATAATGAATAAGAATATTTCTTTTTAATCGATTTAATAATATCAATTTCATTATTTTTAACAAACCAAAAAATAAATGAATAAAATTTTATTTTATTTTAGGATTCAAATTATTTTTACAATAATTAATAATATTATTATAAAATATAAAATTATCTTTTATTTTACATCCGATTATTTTTTATGCGCTTACTTTACTAAATTTGAAATTACCGTAAGTACGGTAATTTAAATTGGTACATATATACATCGGTTACAAAATTTCATTTAATTTTTTTTTTTTGATACCTCTTCTTACATGTTTTTTTTTTATTTTCCTAAACTATAAATGTACTTCAATATACCTCTTACTCTTACCGATTTAATTTTATTTTGATTTAACGCCAAAAAATATTAAAATATAAATAATAATAATAAAGATATAAAATATATATATTAGTTAAATAAACAATAGTTAATAAAAAAATATCATCGGCTCATAGACTACCCGTAAATCCATCAAAAGCTCTACACAACCAGAGAGCGAAATTTTCTCCTAACCTGTCCGGACTCCCGCTGGTAATTTACGCTGTCTAGCTAGGTATGCCTAGCTAGACATAAGTGATGTTCACCAATTTAGATAACTTTTGTTTCGCAACACCGAACACCGAATCTAGGTTGCTGGCTAATGGGCTGTGTCCACGGTCGCCGTGTATTGCTGGCATCGTTCATACAGGTCTGGCATATTGCTCTTTCCTGACGGTGAGTTCTAGGGCGCAGTCATATACGAAATGTCCAAAAAGGTCTGTGCTAGATTATTATAGTAGAATTTTTGGCCAACCATGCTTCTTAGATTATTGATTTTTCAATTTGAGAATATTCAATTTTCGTGTTGTATTAGTAATATAAGAACAAAATAAAAACCTTGTTTTGTAGATTTTTCACTTTTTTTGTGGTATAATTTATTCATCACTTTTCGAACTTATGCTACCTAATTGTAAATTGCAAAATTAATGTTTATTATAAGTTTAGATAAATAAAATATTATGTATATTATATTGCATTGCTTATGCAAGAACTATAGGGTGCAAAATTTTGTCTAAGTGTAAGTGATAATTATTAATGATACTGACTTTCTCATTTAAAGTGATTTTTTTGAGATTCCGTTTAATTTATGTTCATTTTTTTATAATTTAATACTTAACAGCTGATATCGTGTAAAAATAAATATTATCGTTAGTTATATTACTATCAGCCACCATAATTTAAAACTGATTTTAAAAAATATACTCTTTTTTAGTCGCCATTTTGATGCATTTCACTGAAGGCTAAATTATTTCGTAAAACAAAATCCTGGCCTATTTGCGATCTGACCATTGTTAAAAGCTTAAAAGCGAATCTATGAGGGCTGCGAGAATTTTTCCGGCATTTTCCGAAATTCAGAACAAACGCTGTTTGAGATCTTTCGAACCGTGAGATTGGTTTGCGTTCACAAAAAACTTTTTCATCTGCCCGAGGACATGTTCTTAATGATTTTCTCCTGAAGTATAATTAGTGTCGTCTCAATCGCTGGTATTGCGCCTCAGGTTGTGAAACTGGATATAAAGCCCTTAAGGTAATTAGAATATTTTTTAGTATTTACTCAGGTATAGAAAAAGTTTATTGAATATCAGAAATGTTATCCGCCTAATGTATCCGCGCCTTCAAATTAGAAGTGTCAATGTCTAATTTTAACCAAAATGCTTAATTTTAATTTTATTTTATTCGATGCAGAACCAATACACTTTTTAATGATATAACAACCAATGTCCTATTTGCAGTACCGACAAAATGAAGAGTTTAAAAAATAAATAAAATCACTCATACAGCTAAAAATACACGTTTACACGTCAAATCTACATTTGAAATTATGATAATTTATAATTCTCTATTACCAGGGTAATCGGGTGCTCGATTACTTGTCTACTACTTAACTTTATGAATTCTATACAAACAGAGTTCTTTAAGATTTTTTTCTTTTGGTATAATCGCGTTAGTCCCGCTGCTAAGCATAAAAGTGACCACTAATCATTAGAAAATGTATTAGTTAACACTATAGCAGGGAACTAATGCGACTAAGGCTATCTCACTAGGATATTTTTTTTTTTTTTTTATGGAATATAAATTGGCCGATGAGCAGTTAATGTACGTATTTAAAATTAAAACTAGTGTAAATTTATATTAATAAGATAACATACTTTATTTCCAACACACGTTAAAAATATCATTAAATTTAGAAATATTTAGACAGGTCAAAATTAAATGGAAAGCAATAAAAAGAACAAACTATCAAAAGAAAAATGTCATATGATATGTCTTATTTATTATTATTGAGAGAAGGGGAAAAAATGATAAAAAAATATTAATTTAAACAAACCGAATAAGAGTATTTTTTTAGAAGCTTTATTTAGCGTGCATTATTTTGTCAGTTTAGGTTAAATTTTGCAAACCGAATTAGAACCACTTCCTCTTATCCTACGGAGTTGAAATTCGACATGCTGGTTCAGTTCCGATAATAATGCATTTTTAGGGTAAGGGTTACCTATGCCTACACCCAGGAATGGCTCCAAACGAAGGAACTCCTCGACGGTCAGCAGCACAGACACGAAATTTTGTATTGCGTTCAAGCAGTTAAATAAAAGCTTGTTTTTAAAAATGTATGTTTGTTTTTATAATTTTTTTCTAAATGTTAATGTTATCTAGTATTTTGGGACGAGGTGACAGTTGATTAAATAAATGTAAACCAAGGTAGGCGAATGCGTTTTTTAGAAATGTATTTATTCGAACTCGAACCTAAGTTTATTGTTAAAGAACTCAAATAGAACTTCTGAAATATATTAATCGTACATATGATTTCAACCGTATACCATTTCTAGCCGCGCGTCCAACTCTACATTGCATCGACCGATTATCGATTGACCGATATCCTTAAAAAAATAAATAAAAACACGCGGTTTTCCTATCGTAGGAGAGCTCATGGGCTGAGGAAAAAATAAAAAAAGAATATTTTTTTGTAGCTCGGTTACGTTGTATTTTTCCGGTAAATGCGAGAGGAAAAATATACATAAAATGAGCGCGCCGAATCGCCATTATTTCATAAGAAAAATATAAATATTCATGTCGCCCAACATACCTAAACAATCAAGAAAGTCGTAAAATAAACATCAGACTCCGTCGCCTTTGCTAAACAAATTTTATTACTTTCTCCGAAAGTGGGCGGGTACTTACGTTTTGTTAAATCTCCAAATTTTACGGCACTCACTTAATGTATTCAAATTTTCAGGCTTAGCTGTCGAGATAGAGTTATTTGTGCGCTCGACGCCGTCATTAAAACAATAGCGAGGCCGTACGCAAATATATAAACGGGGAAGGAAATTATAAGCAATGCTAATGATACATTTTAACCGACTTCAAAACAAGAAGGAGGTTCTCAATTCTATGTGTATTGGGACTAACGGACGAATGTAATAATCGATGTATATTTTTCAAATAAAAATTTAAAAAAATTGTGTTATTTAACTGTGGGTAAAATAGACTTTATAAGTATTTAGAGTAATTACTCCACAATTTGCTCTGAGACCTTATATATATAATAATATTATATTAATCAATTTGCAGTAAACATATAATTTACTTAGTAGGGGCATAATATATAATATAGTTTAAGTACACAGTAAATATTTTATTTACAGTATACATCCACTTTTCAATTCTGTATTGTTAAATTAAGTAAAAATAGACGTGTTTTCCAAATTTAAGGTAAGTTGACTCATTACTCCGAATTGGTTTGAGAGATTTCTAAGTAAATAGTTTCAACGTTTTGATGAATCGGGTTTTTTTATTGCTTAATAACAATAAAAAAATATTGTATTATTTGTTAGGTTTTTTGTTGATTAAGATTTGTGTATTTTTAAATAGGTTTCATATTTTGTTTTATTTATAGCCCAGGGAATGGGCCCCTATCGGTCAAGGCCGTAACGTAGCCAAATGAGATATTTATCGTGTTCTGCGACGCTTAAGATAATTTCCCACCAGCGCTTTTATAAAATTAATAAATTTGTTGATGAATTCTTTTCGCATTATTTTTATGTAATTTCTTAATCGTTATATCCTCTTAAGCCTTCGTGAATGGTCTTGGAACACCCTGTGAAAAAGCATACTTTTTGCCGCTTCTGATTCCGAGTTCGCGTGTCTCACACGGAGATGCGTTTTATGAACCACCTTGTTTGTACGTCTGTATATATTGCAGATATGTACGTATTGATAGTGTAGGGTTTTATAAATGTATTTATTTATTTTATTGACATAGTAATTTTAAACAATAATTTATAAAGTTCTACCCATCTGAGCAATGCCCGTTCTAGCTTATCTGAATTAGCATTGTTTTTTTTTAGCAACGTAAAATTTTATTGTCACGAATAAATTTCATTTAGTTTATTAATAGTATAATTATAAATTATAAGATGAAATAGAGAGACGTAACATAATATAGTATTAAAGTTTATTTTATAATAAAATTGAATTGTATTAAGTATTGTAATATAATTAATAATATATAAATTTTAGTTTTTCTTATCGTATTTGAAATATTTAGGTATTTGGTTTCCATTTTCTGTTTTCCAGCTGATAGACTATTATTCCTACACCTTTAATAGTGTTGTATAATTTGGCGTGTTTTAAATATTGTAAAATAATCCAAACGGGAAATTAATGTAAAAATTATCTTAATTTAAGAGCGACCGAACGTTTCTAAAAGATGTTATTCTTAATTATTTTTTCTCGTATGTTTTTATTGCGGATTTTCTATTCATCTCAGTGGGGACATTTCATTAGTTTGGAGAAAACGGTCGAACGGTGGCGACCTGTGACGAATTCGGCGAATTTCGCATTAATAGGCGGGCGGCTCGCCCGCCCGCCCGAGCAGAACGACTTCAATATAATTTCCGTTAGTTGGAAAAGCGGATGCTTCCGTCCACTCGCTTCCAGCGCTTCCCCTCCCCCCACCCACCCTCACCCTTCAGTTCAATTAATGAAAGAGCACGCGACACAAACATTATAAAAGTTTATTATTTAATTTTGCATTAATTAAATAAAATATGGTCTATTTCACTGTATTATCGTATTATTTAAGTTATTTTTCTTTATTATTTGTTTTATATGTATCTATATTATAAAAACTTTAAATGTAATATTAATAATAATATAAAACATTGTAACAAAACAACACATTTAACTGTAGAGGACCTGTACTACAGGTCCTACAGGACAACCTACTCGTAATTTTAGCCGCCGGCAACGAAAGTAAATATAAACTTGCTCAAAAGTCACATAGGAGATTGTGGTAGTCCACAATCATGTTTGGCTTAGTTGAGTAGGGCCTAAAATACTTGTATATGACCAAATCTCAAAAAAAAAAATGATAAAAAAGCCCTTACTTAATTTTGATATGTTTTGATTGAAATAACCTATAAAAAAATATTTTTGTATATTTATATACTTTACTTTGACTGTTTTTTAACAATATGAATAATATAAATATTTATAATCTTTTTTAACAGCTATTTTATCAGGTCTTTTAATTCCCATATTTTATTTTTAATAAAAATATATTGTATGAACTCATACAAATATATGTTCACTTTACTTTACTTATTACAATAAATTATTAAATATTAAAAATAATTACTACAAATATATATATTTTATATTTCCTATTAGAATAAAAAAAATAAATTTGCCTTTTAAACGTTCCACAATAAAAAATGCATATGCCAATGAAGTTTGTGCATCATAATGCAATAAGTTTTGTTTTAGAGATACTGCTATTCCGCGATCCCTAGTTCTATTGTTCATTCAAATAAATGTTTTTTATACCAAACTATTGCTATTTCAGTTTTTGATCTAGTTTGAGAGCATTCAAGTAGGAGTGGTACAGGCAGACTGGGGCTTTTATGGGATTTTATTGTTTATGCTGAACCGTAAAAATACCACTGCCTCTCTTCCCATTATATCTCTTCCACTCTATCACGTACTGTCGGCACAGTTCCAGTATTTTCTATCTCGTTTTCGCATTTGACACGGACGTTGGAACTTTACCGCTTTATGTCAAATGCTCTTATTTTAGAGCTACTCGGTGAATTTTAGTTTTATTGGGGAAGAAATGGTTTTATAATTCTATGAAAGGGTTTTATTGCAAAATTTAATACAAGTTATAAACCATTTAGGGTAACTCTCCAAATTTACTGCTTTGACTATGAAATGATATAATAAGTTCATAATATACTATTACGTTTAATTTAATCATTAAAATACAGGTTGAACTTAAAGTCAGAACTATCCTTTTATGGGGTGATTTTTAACAGAAAACTGAACAACTTTTGTTCATCCCATATAATGTTATTAAAATAAAATGAATAAGGCAGCACCTCGCGCCAAACATCGGGCATTACTCAGTAAGCCCTCTCTATTTTCTACCAAATCATCTAATTTTTTTTTAGTAATGTTTATTTCTTAAATACCGTATTTTAAATGATTCTAAACATTATTAGGATCTAAAACAGACATGGTTAAAGGGTTTAAAATTTTATGAAATTTTACGCGTTTCGTGGTTTGTTGTACGCGCGCGCATAGCGAGAGCGCTCTGTCGAGGGTCAGTAAAATTCATTTCTGCGTTATTTTTCCCTCCGTTACCCTCGCAGGGAGAGTCCCGCCGGATCTGATCACTTTCCTCGTGGAATCAGACGATTTTATATCTCCTTGAGGCGGTCTGGTGCTGCCACCAAATGAGCGACCACGTAGAAAAACCCGTATCAATATCCATTATCAGGCATCCGGCTGCCGGATCTCGACAATGGCTCCGCAGACTGCCGGCAAATCCGGATTTGAATATTCGAGCGTACACACAATGCATACATATCGCCCCATATTATACAGGATGGTTCTTCACTTTGCTGGTTTCGTGGGATTGAGCCATATCGATAATAAAACAGTAGTCAGCAAAAATGTTTACTCCAATTACGAGAAAAAGGAATTCAAAATTTAATCGAAATTTTGTTGACTTGTGTTGTCGGGGAGGCACTATTGAGTGCAGATCCGACTGCCTTATTGTTGTTTTCATGACGGGTTCATTACAGGCAAACAATATCTCGCAAGTCTGAATGAGTGTTTTTTTTGTGTATGAGTCTGAATGAGTCTTGTTACTTAACTCAGTCGACAGCGTATAATGACCTGGCTGGATTTGACCTACTGAGGATTCGGACCCGGGACCTCGGGATTTTAAAGCAGGCGCTTATACCACTGCGCACGCCATTGGGGCGTTTTTACGGAATTTTACCTTTTACAAACCCCCACAAAGACTGGTGGTTTTTCTGTGGTGTAATTAACATGTCCATTTTACAGGTTTTTTTTATATTCGTTTCTTGTATGTGCGGTATGTAATAATCCCTAATATTTGTAACCGATTTGTGACAACCATGTAATATTATAAAATAATAATAAAAAAGTTATATTCTAAACAAACGGATAACCACATTTTTAGTAATCTAGTATAATATAAATAAAGAATGATCTAAGTAAGATAAAGACTAATCCAATGTGAACAGATAGTTTAGTTATCAGCTTGAAATTACAGATTTTAAGTTATATTTAAAAGTATAGTTGTTTTTAATTATCTTGCAATAGGAAAATATTGTCTTTTCAACGCGCACAAAATTCCTGAACGAATAGATAAACAAACTAGAGAAATTTAAAAATAAAACGAAACGTCAAATTAATTGAGGCACTTTTTCATGCTTGCGCAATGCGCAATTCACAAAATACCTTGGTGACTCATTGCTCCAATGCCTGTTTCAACAAATGCCTGTTGCTATCCGCGTAATTTTTATTTTTTCTTAAATTACGAGAATCATTTATTTTTTAATCTTTATTTAAGATGTTTTCAGGTATATAGATACATATAATCACGTATGGATTTTTCTTTTTTCAAGAGATACGTATTCTATTAAAAAAAAACTATTCGCCTATATAATGTTTAAACTAATATAAATTAAAAAAATAATCTTTTGTTTTTAATTGAATAAATTTCTTTAACTGGAATAGGAGTAAAATGATATATTTTCATAAACACCTTAATAACATTAAATTACGATAAAAAAAAAATAGCTAATTGAATTTCTGGTCTTAAAAAAAACATAGAAACTGTCAAATATATCATTATTATAGAATTGTCAGCGAACTTACCCAAGAGTTTAGAATACTAAAGTGCTCTCACGAAATATAACAAAATGGTTACATGAAAGATGAGGGCAGAAATCGGAAACTCTTTTTAACGTTTTAACCTAGTTGTAAAAATAAATTTAGTAATATCGGGCACATAGATGTCATTATTTAATTTTATATTATAGATAATATATTTATATTAGTATTTAATTGTAGAACATATTTTTAATGATGTGCATTCTTATTTATATTTGTATATATATCTATTATTTTATTTAGTTTATTCAACAAATTTACAATAATATTCTTTTATGTACCAGCCAAGCCCAAGGCTTATCTGCTGGAAACTAGGTGTGTAAAATACAGATATTAATAATTGTGAAACTAGTTCAAATTATTTTGTTCTGTATTTTACATCTCCTTTACAATATACACATACACACTATTATACACATTATAAGATAGTTATATTTTTACAGACATGGTCTAGGTAAGAAGGCGGGGAACAATTTTTAGCGGTGTTCAACGCACTCCAACTTTGTAATTAATACATTTTTTTATAATCCGCTACATACTATTAAGTCAATACAACACAGTTACATGCAGTTACATTAATAATAATGAAATAATTTGCAATAGTTAAACAATTTTAGTGGCATTACTGAATAAAATTAGTTGTATGATTCTCTTTATACTTTGACTATAACGCACTATTTTATACGATTTACTGAAACAAAACGATGGTCACTCTAGAACAGATTAAAATCTAGTTGAGTAACCATCAACCCTTATTGAGAATAATTAATATATTGATCATATTGTATAGTAAAATATTTCCTCTGTATAGTATAATTAATAAAGGAAATTTTGGATTTGTATTATTTATAAAAAGATTATACAATTTAACTTATATTTAATATAACTTCTTAATCCATATTCGGGAACTGCAATGTTTTGATAGATTTCTAAAATATACAATAAATTTGAGGTGAGATAATTACCACCTACTTTCTCTTTTCAGGTAAGGAACAAATAAAATTCTTGAATAATTAAAGACTGACGCTGCTGTTATTAAAGTCACTGGTAAGTTGACCTTGTGTGAATTTACTTTAAACTAAGTGTGGTGATCGTGAAATCTAAATTTTGTATAATTTTCCAAGTAGTTTCTAAATTATCTTGTATTCGTGCACTATTTAGCCATAGTACTATTTTAATTTTTCAGTATACAGGGTGAACTGAAAGTCGGCAGTATCCTTTGATTGTGGACACGAAATTAAACAACAAATTTGTAAATAAAGCAAAAACTGGTCTAAAATGGCAAAAGAAAGAGTCCTAAAAACATTTTAAAGTATGGTCACCTAACAAAATGCCAGACCGCTCGACGTCACAACGTCGCAACCCACTAACCGTACATACAAATGTATTGATTACAGTGAACAACGGATAGTTTCCCGCGCGCAAATATTGTAATATAGGTGAATTGGATACATTCAGAATACAACAATACACGCACTAAACGTTACATAGAGTTAGCTATATGAAAACTTGTTGAATAAAAGTTACCCAGGATGACTGCTTAAAAAGATCCTGCTGACTTTAACTTCACCCTGTATTGATAATCAATATGGAATTTATTCACATTAAAATAAAAAGTTATATCTTAACGCTGTTTATTCCGTAAAATAATAATATAATATATCATCTCGTTAGTATTGTTTTTCTATAATAAGATATTTTACTATTATGCTATCCGATTATCACGAAATTAGAAGATACAGTTTCATGTTGCAGCAATCATTGCATCAAATAAATCATCAAAAATTGTAATATACCAAGCGATTGCCAAGAGTCTACGATGCTTGTTTGGATATCAACCTATAACTTTTATTGGGATATATTTATTTCTTTAATAAATTATACTTTAATTCTATACAGTTGAAGTTAAAAATTAACAAAGGACAAATACAATGCAAAGCCGTGCCGGGGACGCAAGAAAGTCGCAACGCCGCGCGTCCGCAAAGGCACTCGTGCACCTGCCCTCATCCCTCGACTGTGCATCCGGACACACTCACATCCAGTTTTATTGTTCAATCTCTACCTTCCTTCCTTCCCGACGCCAATGCCAATAAAACGTTCTCTCAGCGAACATCGTAGACGTCATCTGTCCGTGCCTACCCGCGGCACAGATGCCTCCAAACTTTTACGAAATTATTGCATTCATTAACTTAAAAATAATAAATAAACCCGCTACTATATCGTTGCAATATTGGATACTTAATCGTTCTAGGACACCGTGCGTATTTTATTTAAGCCGACCACTTTTGCGGGCAGTTTTGTCCGTCCGAAAGCAAAAATGCCAAATAATAATTATTATGTTATTATTATTATTACTTCTTATTCACGTTGATTTTATGGCTTAATCTTTACCTATGTTTCCCTAGAGCCAATAATAGGTAACCCTTTTAGAAGTAATATTTTCGAAAAGGTCATTATTAACTATGTGAAGTTTAGGAAGATATGATTTAGGAATGCACGTTTTCTTCGCTTAAGGGGACTCAACCCGGTCATTTCTCTATACAAACGCTGTACCTCCCATATTTGTAGATGTAGAAGAAAAATAATACCAGGTATCTATCGTTTTATCTTCTAAATATCTCGGCTTGTGTGGAATTAATAAGTTAATTATTTTGTCTGAAAGTTAAGTGCCTCTAAAAGTTTGTATTTTTCTACACATTTTTTCAAAAGTTGTGGATTAATTATCTTATTGTCTGAATACAAGAATCGAGAAAATAAAACTACAGAAGCATAGTTTATTTTAAAAAATATGCTAATTCAAATAGGTTTTTAATTTTTCATATTTCATCAACCACGATACAGAGTGTTTATGCGTTAGATGAGACAGAACATATTAAAGGCACGCGCAAGACAGAGAAAAGCGCCACCTGAAAGAGGCCCCTTAAAAATAAACGTCAACTTACGACGTACAGTCGTAAGTTGACTTTTTTTTTGCATTTTAAATAAAGGATTTCTCGGAAGTGATGATGATTACAAAGAAAAAAAAATGAAATACACTGAACCTTTATCTAGTTTTATTCCTGGCTATTTTATGTAAATTTATTCTATGTATTGACTAAAAAAGTTATAAAGTCTGGCCTTATAAAGTGTTACATTTATAAGGCCAGAAAAATGTATCAAATATAAATATGGTTGAAAATATCAAATTAATAAAATAATGTGTAATGTGCATGTAGTTTATGGTGTGAAATATGTCTACAGTGTATTTAGTATGTGTATATAAACCTACATATAATCAGTGGTATATTAAATAATTTAAAAATATTAATATATATATATATATATATATATATATATATTACGAATGCTTTATATTTATATTACAATATAATATTTATTTATATATTTTATACCTTTATACCTATTTCTATATTTTTACGAATATCATGAATGTGCTGAATTTTGCATTATATGTGCCGAGGACTCTACACATTGTTGCGTTTTGTGCATGGTTAGTATTACGCCGGGCGACGTGAAATAATTGGGTGCTTCTGGTATTTCTGTAAGGAACTCTGAAGGGGATGCTGCCAATCTAGTATTAGCTATCGAATTTCTGGTTAATAACATTATATAGAAAAGCCATATATGCGAGAGTACGCCTAAATTCAAACGTGGTCATCTTATGAGTAATTCCTTCAATGTATGTTGAAATTAAGATGTTTTAACGATAGTTTTTGAGCATTTTCGATGCTACTAATATGAATTCTATATTGCGTTGACCATATGTGTAAAACTACTGAAAGAAAATCTCATGTAAACACAAAGATAACAAAGCTACATTCCTGATTACGTTTTTTAAATCTGTTTTAATAGTTCAAAAGCGTATTGGGATTAGCGACAGACCGAGAAGAAGCGTGCACGGCGCTCTCTTCGCACCAGTGTCGGAATCTGCCGTGACGTGAACAATAGAACAGGATGGCGCGATAAATGTCTGTCTTGCGCCAATTTCCAATTTTTAAACACGACTGTATGCCCCTTAAGCTCCTCTAGCATACCCATACTAATGTAGGAATGTGTGTAGGTATAGACGCGGGCGTGAGAGCTCCGTCTCGACCGTACCATCTGGTCTGGTCTCACATTTTTATTTCATCGCTTTATCTGAACTCGCCTAACCTCCACGAACAAAAAGAAATCTTACGAGTATGTTACATTCGAACGTACGCCAGATATGCTGTGCTAACCGTTCCACTGTGCGCTTTATACAAACTTATACCGAGCAAATGAGAATTTAGGATATCACAATGGCAGCGATCGTGTTATCATTATTTAAAAGAAAATAATACTAATAAATATAATATAATACTAACAAATACTAAATTTCGTGTCTCTGCTGTGGACCGCTGAGGAGTTCCTTCGTCTGGAGTCATTCCTGAGTGTGGAATCAGGTCATGATTACCATAAAAATGCATTATCATCGGAACATGTCAAATTTCAACTCCGTAGGATAAGAGAAAGTGGTTCATATTTAGCTTACACAATTTGACACAAAGATTGCAAGCTAAAATAAAAGGCTTTCATGTTAAATATTTTCCGTGATCTGTTTAATAAATAAACCTTTAATTAAATGATATACTTCACCATTAGTTAAGTTGATATTATATGTTTTCATAACTCTATACAACGTTGCATTCCGAGTATATTTAGTAGGACTCCTCGGTTAAAGAAAAAGGCGTTGAAGGTGTTAAAGTGTGCCTCGTCGGTACCCTCAGAGAATATATTTGCAACCAAATACTTGTATCAACTATCAAGTTTATAATGGATAGTTTGGTGAAGGTTTGGTGACATGTCGGCAATAATCTTCTAGGGAATAGATACTATAATATTGAAGGCTGTTGATATAATTTGTGCCAATGTTCTGTAGTTTAAATGCGTAATATTTTTTTTACTGTGGTGAGCATCACAAATATGGTCTATATCTGAGATGCAACTCAATTATACTCCAGACATAAGTGTTTAGGGTACAGAATTTTTACAGTATTTTTGTGTACTATTGATCCTTATTTTTGTTACCTATAATTCGTCACCTAAGGGCACAAACAGTCATAATTTATATTTAGTAACTTTTCTGGAGGATTGAAAACTTTCATTTACAAGATTGCTAAATATTAAAATATATATATCGCAAATGGATCCATTATATTACTTCCAATAAAATAGTATTAGTAAACGTTACTAAGGATTAAGGCAATAAAGAACGCATGATCGCTGTATGATTTTTTGAGATAGTTCAGACGCATATCTTGGTACCTAAAGAAAATATAGAATTTAAATGAATTCGATATCTTATATATAAATATAACAAAATTATAGTTATAGCAAAATTTCCCTTTTATGAATGCCCCCCCCCCCTCCCCCTATTCCCTACCCCTGGTCTGATTTTAACCATTAACGAACGAACGAAATTTTGTTTCCCTCAATTTTATGTATCAATTTAAAATTTAATGGTGTACAATTACGGCAGTTATCGTGTCCACAATAAAGTGACATAGATAGTTAAATAGATACATAAATAAACTTATTTATTTATTTTTTTACCTGAGAGTGCTTTTGGATTCTAGGGGATGTAAAACGCGGAGATATGTCGAAATTTTCAAGTCATGACATGGTACTTATTGCAATAGGTAGCATTCCTAAAAAAATCTACATAAAACACCGCTTTCTAACGACGCAAAATTTAGAATATGTATTTTTGAACACCTAACACATTTTTCAGTTTTTGCGAGAAATCAAAAAAAAATTCAGTTTTTGACACAAAAACGCAATCCACGTCATGTGTCATTCAAACCTTCTGATATCCTTAGCTTCTCTTCATTACTAAACAGTTGTAAATCGCGAATATTTTAAAGTGTCTGCTATGTCTTGAGGAACTAATATGAAAAATTTTGCGTTTTAGCTGCTAACACAACTTAATAACATTAATTTTATATACGCGTATATATAACATAAGTAAGAAAAGTATAATGTACCTAAAATAATTTTAGAAATTATAAAAGAAAAAAAAAACTGAAAAGTTATGTAAAAAACCTGGTCTCTTCCTTATTCGTTTTTTTATTGTTTATTTATAGTTAAACACTTGTAGTGTATAGAACTGTACGAAAAATACATCTATATAAATATAGATATATATATTGTTTATTTATTTTCTGTAAATTTGTATTGGTAGTTATTTTTTTGTTGTTTAGGCCTATAGTTACTGCTTTTGCATTATTTTATCTTGTTTTTTTCCTTTCCCTTATCTATGTTAACCTATACTCTTATTGAAACATTTGTGTTACAATATAAAATGTTCTTTTCACCCACAGAAAAGGCACCAACTTTGTACACAGTAAAGGTTCATTGTTAGAAATAATAAACTATATATAAAAAAGGATATCTCTTTATGAAAAATACGATTATTTTATCATTTATTTACCAATATAAAAATGTAATTACAAAACAGCTGTCGTAACATGCATCACAACAATAATACAAATGCATTGACTTCTCAGTTTATTTTTTTCGGATACAAATAAACAATAAAAAAATATTTGATGTTGGCTTTAAATCCTTCTAAACCTCTTCTAAATCAGTAATGTTTATCGGCGTTAGCTTCATGATTGAAGAAACAGTGAAACTTTAAATTACCAAATTTTAAAGGTGAAAAAACTTTTAAAAAACGTTTAGCTAATAATTAAATCAGTTGATTATTTTAGGCAGACATTTAATTCACTTGAATGTTGCTAAAACGTCCTGTAATTAAGTGCTCAATAAATCTATTTCATTTGATACTGAACTTATAAATAAATGCTGTTTTCATATTTTACTAATATAAGATTAATGAAATTAAAAAACGTGCACTGTCCATTAAAATGCCGCTCGCTACGCTCCTAATAGCTTCGGCACTCGGAGCGTATCTTATTTCAGTCGCTCTCCTTTTCTTGGGAATTTTCATTCGAGACGAAATAGACCACATTGTCGAACGTCTGACACTCGATACGGGGCAAAATGACGGAAAAAGAAATCTCGCTGTTGTGTAAGAGTACAATAATGACGATCGCTTATTGCGAACAAAGGCTACGGCCTTCTCCTTGAGCGGATTTAAGGTTAGGTCGACCTCACCTTCAGAAGAACATCTCAGCGGGACGCCCTTCTTGGAAACGCAATATTGGTTGAGGGCCCGGCGGTGCAGTACTTCGACTGCCTCGTTCCAGCTTCCCAGCTTCGATCTTAGTGCCCAGACTATCCCCGAACGACTATCTCTTCCCGAAAGAGCTTTGTCTGTCATATTTGAACTTTTAGGATAATCTAGAAAAACAGAATCAATGTATTCTTTATGAAACCACGTTTAAGTTTTATTAATGTCAAAAGTTTTGAAAACATTTATGGAAAAAACTTTTCAAAGCTCCTTTTAAGCTTAAGATTTTTTTCATATATACACCCAGATAATAAAGAGATAAAAAGATAAAATAAGAGAGTCCAAATACCAACGTTTGTATGGAGAAATGACCGGGTTGAGTCGTCCTGTGAATATTTCCATTGTAGGTAACAAGGCACATTTGTACAAGTAACATTTACTTTATTTTTTTACTTTAACAGCTACTTCTACCTTCATTACAATTTAATTTAATTTAATGGACAGATTAAAGTCATTTAGCAACGGCGTTATAGTAATATTTTAGGTGTTAGTTACTTATTTTGAATAATAAATGACGTGATAATTCAATTATATTTGAATTATGAATGAATAATATTTCTAAATTTAAAATGACCAAATGGTTTAAGCTCTTTATGATGCGATTATCAAAATTTTAAAAAACTATGGAAAATAAGAAGATTCTTGACTTTTCTTCTATTCTTGACCTTTAGGTGAAAATTAGAAAAAAATATATATATATGTCAGTATGTTTTTTGGTTTAGTGCATTTATGCGCGTATTTTTCGAGGATTGAAAGAATCGCCCTGAAAATAAATACATTTCATTAATAACTGAATGAGTTTGATTAAAAATCATGAAATAGTATATTATCTTAAGGGAGGTTATGAATATTAATGTGTTATAGAAATAGGTTAATCTAAAGAACACTGAACGTGTAAGTACATGCAAGTGAAATAAGTAAAAGATTATATAAGTAAAGTTGTGTTTAAAATTAGGGAAAAATAAATATAAGTCGTGTAATTATGTCAAAACAACAATAGGGTAATTTGATCCTGACAATGCTTCCCTGAAAGATAATTAAGGGAATAAATAAACATCATATTTAGTTAATAATGAATAAAAAAAGATCTTTGAGTTTCATGATGATTAGCATAATGCTATGAGCAAAAAGTCAACTCTTTCGCATTTGTACTTTTCGAGTTGAAAGATGCAAATTCTCCGTCAGTACAAAGAAAATAAATTTTAAGTATTCAATGAACAATGAAAATATCTGTTAAAAACTCGTCATTATTGTCGAGAATTAAGTTAAGATTTTTTTAAATTTCTTATCATTCTTTTTTCCTCCCTAGTTAATTAAAAATACATCATTTTTTGTCAGGTTTGACTCCTGATTAAAATGTTTACCTGTCTAATTATTTCTAAATTCAATGATTCTGATAATGTAAAAAATCATAATGTTGCATGACATTGTATTGCAGGCTTACATTGCAAAAAATACATTCTTATTTATTTATTCATGCGATGAAAACAAAATGTTATCATGTCCGGATGCTTCCATGCCAATATATTGTCGCACTAGTGCCGTCGATCTTCAGCTAGTTACTGCGGTCTACACAAGCAACAAAAAGAAAAGAAACACTGTAATCGAAACAAGGGGTCTCCCCGCTTGAACTCCCTAACGACCGCGGTCCGGTCTTTCCTCGTTACGACAGCTAGGGGCGACGTAACGGAAAAGTAACAATCGATTAAAAATAAAATAATATTTTTTGTACAATTCAGGTCTTGGCATGTCTACTAATATTATGAATTTTGAAACGTCGAATATTGTGTAATTTATTTATTTAAAATGTATATACTTCAATTATAAAGTCACATTTTAATATTATATTTCACATTTAATTACAAATAAAACATTAAAATATACCTTACTTACGAAAAATACGAATATAATATTAAAAATATATATTTTAATATAATTATTGACAAATAACAATATTTAGACGTTATTAATTACGTAAATAGACACGAGCTATATCAATATTGTATTTAGTATATTCTGTATGTTTACAATATAATAATACAATTTTCAATTCGTTTTATTTTTAAACTTTGATAGTCCTTGCTAGTCCTTTTTAGACCTTGATAGTCTGCATTCATAAACATGTTACAATTAAAAAATAACCTTCTTTATTACAGACATAGTTCCACAAAATGAAAACATGAATTGGACACAGAATTAAATTTTGCAAATCACTTCCTAGATGTTAATATTTTATGTTCAAATTAATGCTGCATTGTATATTATTGTTAATTATATATTGTAAATATATTTAAATAAAAGATTCACGAGCCTATTTATTTATGAAAATCGATTATTGCAATTGTTTGTGTGTTGTACAACGCTAGAATGCAAACGTAAAATGTGTGCCACACTAGAGGGCTTCGCGGCGAGGGAAATTCGTTACATGCTTCAGGCGGTCCGGCGGCCCGAGGGCGGGCGGGGGCGAAAATGAAAAACTAACGCTATTCTCATCTGGAAAATGACAAATGCCGCTACGGTATATTTGGACCGGTAGACACGAGCAGTCTACCGGGACACGCTACTGAATTTAGCAAATTAGGGCAAGCAGGGGGTAAAACGCCGCAGTTTTTTTGTCCAAATATAACCGTGATATCCCTAGGTGGTATTTCAGAGTGTGGCCAACGAGAATGAAGATAACATAAAAACTAGTTTTTTAACGAACTTGACCCTATCTATCCAACTAAAGGGCAAATTAAAAACCAATCATAATTTATTTAATTTTAAAAGAAATCTACAGATTCACATAATAGTTTACATTAACATACGAAGACAGGAAAAAGTTAGATCTACATAAATCTAAACACAGATTGCTACTTATATGATAATATAATTAATAACATCGACTAAATAAACATTTAAAATCGGGGTTTAAAATCGAGTTTTAAAGTCGCTTGTCGTCGGTAATATTTGACCTCCTTTATGCCGGGGTGCATTTCATACCGAACCTTTACAACTACCCGCAGTAGAGGTAGTCTAAAAATATAAATACGCGGACTGGTAGACAAGCTGAAAAAAAAACTAGGTTTCGAATTAAGAAAATATCTCAACTAGGATACCAATAAACCTACAAGTAATATGTTAAATGTTTATTTAAAAAGTTAATTATGTGTACACATATATGTATAATATTTAGCTATTCAGGTTACGTTTATGAGTGCAAACTCATAATATCTATCTATTGGTGTGGGATACAGCCTGCCTGTAAAACTTTATTTTTAACTTTAACTTTAGTTTTATTTTTAAAGGTCCTTCACAGTACTTAAATGACCTCCTCCTCCTCCTTTGTAACTCTTACCTAGTCGAAAAGTAACAAGCCTTATCAAATTGGCAAACAAGGCTACGGTAAAAACTCGACTTGCTAAACATTTGCGTATCCTGCTAATGCAAATGTGTATTTTATTTTTATTCACTTTAGGTAAAATTAAAATAAATTTAATATTGCCGCTACTATGTTTTGCATAGTAAAATATTTAAATTGAATTGAGCAGACATGCCCATTTGTTAAAAAATGTAAGTATTGAGATCACAAAATTGAAGAATGAGCACACTGTCTGATTAAATCCAACCCGAATGACCTTTTTCTTCAACTGTTTAGTAACCAAATAAAGTAGAGTGATTTCAAAGTATGTAAAAATGAAGTCTATATTACCATTGCGTTTACCAGTACCATTACCAGCACCTGAACTTTAACATTTTTCTCATACTTATTGAGGCTGAACGTTACGTAGATATTGCGTCATACATTTCTGAACACTAAATTCAGCGTGAATTCTTGAAAGGGACTGTCGTTAGTCGTATTGTCTGTTTACGCGCGAAGGACGCTGCTCGTCTCTTTTTTCCTGTTTCAACCTCAAAAAGGTAAACCCAGAGTTTTTCACTTATCTCATCATCAAAAGGCAGAGGTGGCCAGAATTGTTTTATTATTATCAAAATGTAATTCTATCCAATATTGCCAAAAATACAGACTAGGTATATTAAATTACGATAATCGAACAAACAGAGACCATAGCAAGTATTGGGTCAACTCTGAGATCTTATCATTTTAACCAATAACCGACAGATAGGCAACAGTGCTTATAACCAATTTCAAATACATATTATTGAACGTGGACGAAACCGCTACTCATTCGTATACGAATCGCATCTAAAGTACCTGATTCTCAACCTAGATTTCTAACTAAAATTTAGGTCTATATTTTATTAGAATAAAATTTATATTTAAAATATAATAACTTTGAAACCTCCATAAAAAAAAGAAAACCTATTGGCCTCTACACTTCCTAATGCAATAAATATCTTAACGTATGTGTATCTTCTATAGCAGTGGATTTATGTTTTTTTAAACACATTACTTTAACATTACGTATTTAAAAAAAAAAATGCGCAAGTCTGTAGCTGTCCGTTAAGGAGCTCCTTAGCTATTCCTGTGTATAATGATTACCATAAAAATGCTTCGTCATCTGAACTAAACCAACATGTCAAATTTCAACTTCGTAGGAAGAGGAAATGGTTATAATTCAACTGCAAGATTTAACCTAAACTGGCATACAAACATTGCAAGCTAAATATAAGCTTGTAAAAGAAGTTGCAGAAAATAGAATATACAGATAGTACGATATTTCATTAGTATTTAATCTAAATGCCATATTGATAATCAGTCAAATGAAAAACTATATTACCAAAACTATACAAATTCAAGTACCAAGGACCTCAAATCTCATGTCAATGCCTATTGCGAAAACACATGCTAACCATAAAAATCTGACTCTCTCTTTTAACTCTTACCCGACTATTACCTAACATAATAACCCAACCTAACATAACCTAACATCGCTTAACCTAACATAATTTCACAGCGATATTTATAACCTATTGCTGTACCTAACCTATATTGCTGTTTTATTGTGTAATAAAATTACAAATGCATTACAAAAAGAAAGAAAAACTAGGACTGCCGCTAATTAATAGAACGCGCTGGAATGTCTGATGAAAAAATATCTCCATTTCCATTCGGACGTTGAAAAATGATCTGACGTTAACACCTCTAGACAAAAGCGTAGTTAGTTGGTACATTGGCTGTTTTATTCGTTAAGCTTTGTATTATCAACGCTTACTTATGGTCAGAAGCTTTACAATATAATTATTACAATAAATTATGATACCCAAAGTATAGTTTTCTTGTGAAAAAATAGTTTAACGTCCGTATCAATTAAAAATGGTAAAACTTTAAATTAATAGAAAATATGTTTATAATCAAGTAGCAATCATATGATTATAGCAAACTAAGCAATATTTTATCACTTATATTATTTTTCTATTCCTAACTGGAGTTATAATATGATAATAATGGTATATATTTAATTTTTAAGAATTTGTACAACTTAATTTAATTCTATAATATTGAATTATATTCGTAAATAGTCATATTTTTCATTAAGGTATAATTTCGTATTGTAGAGAGTTTACTCTTTTTAAAAAAAAATATAATAAAGAAAATTCTTTACAGGACACTACGATACTACTGAATTTATACTATAACGAATACCTTAGATAAAATAAACTTTAATTAAAAAAGAGTGTGTAGAAATAACAAAATAATACGTGTAAGGAGTGGAGGGGCGGGGGTGTTAGCGAACTGCTAATTCAAGTATTGTGTGAAAGTTTTGTCTGGACGATGTTAATTCTTATTAATAATTAAGATGTAAGAAAAAGAAATCAATTTTAGATTTACCTAGTTAATACAGTTAGTACATTTTTATGTTCATGCTTCTCCACCACTATGTGAATCTATTGATTTGAAATAATAATAATAAATAAGTCCAGTGCCTACCTAATTATTCCCGTATTAGCCTGTATTCTCGTACAGGCTAAACGTTTATTTTGAATAGATTGGAGAATTCTTCCCCCTCTAATCAAATTAGATACGCAATCTAGGCTTTGGTGGAATTTCAAAATTAATCCTTAATGAAATTCTACATTTTCCTTTGTTATTCTGCCTTTCCGCATTTCAAGAATTACATTAGTCTATTCAACGATATGAATATTTATGAATAATAACATTTTGTTATATTATCATTATTATGCGCTTTGCTTTGAATCCCGCAATATCCAAAACTACAAACATCTCAGATTATTACGGACACACAAAAAAAAACATAATATTATGATTTAACGGTTACATTTTTTTAACATTTAATAAAACGCCTAACATAACTTCCATAGATATAAAATAAATAATAAAATAGTAATGGCAAATATAGCTTCTTAGAAATAATTTAAAATGCACAATTTATTAATATTTTAGCAAATATAATATTTGACTTTTAACTCTATTATCTTTGTCTATTTTTTAAAAATAATGAAATCACCTATACAAAATAACAAAATAGATATTCATAATTGTGTGATATTTTATGTTTAACAATAACAAAACATACATACAACCATTATAAAAACATCACAACATAAAACGAAACAAAGCATCAGTAATGAAGTAGTAAAACAGATATAACTATATAAATGATCTACATACATGTATTTATTTTTCTCAAAATATTTTTTTCCGTCTATTGACCATACCATAATGTTTTTTCTGTCACGCTTGTTCCGATTATTCTGTTCTTGAGTTTGTGTGAAACTCTGTTTTTTAACGTAGTTATCGTGGGATCACAGAATAAAAACGGTGAGATATATATAGGTATAATATATTAAGCAGTTAGATATCTATTTCAGTCTATGCGAGTTTCAACACTACTTCAGACAATTATATTTATTTTACAGATACAAGATACAATAAAGTTTATTATTAACTAGCTACCCTGCGGCAATGCCTGCCGCAATAATAATACTCGTGTCTGTGGCACTCGGGATAAGTCGCTTCGCTCCCCATCTCTAGGGCCTTCGGGCCATTACATGTTTACCGTCCTATTCTATGCAGGCGGCTTTGACTATTTTTTTGCCGTTGTAGAATACAATTCTACAATTTTCCGGACAATTTTTCTAATTTTTCTTTGCCTAAAAACATCATCAAACTATTACAAACATTTATAAGAAAATAACCAAATCGGCCAAGTAGTTTCTGAGTTTTAACACTTCAGACAGACACATTTATAGAGACACACATAGATAGATAGATAACAAACACTCGTACCCTGATGAATTTTGATACTCTGTCTTTATAAATATTACTCGAAATCATAAGGCCAATTAAGTGGATTTTTATCGATAGTGGTCTTGGGATAATCAGTCGAAATTTTTATCTGACCTTAAATGGGAGCCATTAAGTTTAAGGCGTAAAATATGTCCTCATATTAATTTATTTAAGTCCTACTTGAAGCCCCCAGCATGTTCCTCCATTAGTGAGCAACTTCGGCAACTCTTCTATATTGAACAAAAGGACCATTAGCACAAAATAAAAGAAATTTTTAGGAGGTAGAATGTCGATTTCCATTCTTTTTAACCTTCCTTCAAACCTTTTTTTAGCTGGAAGGGGTCTTAGGGAAAGGTTTGAAGGAAGGTTTAAAAGAATGGAAACCGACATTCTACCTCCTAAAAATTTCTTTTATTTTGTGAAGTGTTAAAAAGTTGGATAAAAAATAACTTCGTTGTACCACCTGCCAATCAGCTATACCACCAGAAGAATAGATACCTCCAAAGTATATGTAATTTTAAATAAATTAATAAATAAAAGTACGCCACGTGTCGAATTCAAGTTGTCATATTAGCGTCCATTTTGTTATCTATGAAAACAAATGGGCACGGTCGGTTTTCAGACAGAGTCACAAGTATTAAATGCGGTGGCCGCATTAGGTCAAAGCTGTTAATCTGCGAATTGACCGCGGTTGTGAGCCTAATTCCTTGGGCGGCTGAAATTAACGATCTTTTTACAGCTTTCCGCCTAATATAGTATTCAGTATGCCTACACTTAATTTTCGTAAAGTACAAATAATTTATATTGGTATTTGACAAGAGTACTATACAAGTCCGTTCTGAGCCAGTTTGGAAGGGGACCTCCAAACGTAAAGTAACAAAAATGACCTAATTAAGCTTACTGTTGGTGACATGTAATAAATTCAAGCTGTTACTAAAAGCTTGGTTTTAAAAATGTTTTTTTACGATTCATTTTGGTAATAGAGTTAAGAGTTGTAAATGGTGCACACACTGTATAGTGTACACCTCGCTTAGTGCTTTTTTGCTACAAAACGGCCCTCCTGAGGTGTTTTGATTACCTTCTGGTAATTTAATTTGAGTTACTCCTTTTAATCTTTATCAGATTAACTGATAATATTTAAAACTAGGAAAACCACCTAAACGGTTTAAAAACCATAAAATATGTGTTTCTATAGTAGCTGCTTTAAATCCTCGTAAAAATAATTTAAAAATAAATAATATATTAAAACAATAATACACATCAACATACATGCAGCAAAATAAATGACTACAACGTAATTTAAAAAATCGCGCGTAATAAATAGTGAGTATTTTCATAAAAAAAAATATTTATTTTGTTCTAAAACATAACAGTATTTATTTTCGTATTAAAACACAACCTTTTTTCTAGCATTAGAATGTTTTCTAGTTGGGAAATTTAACAAAGTGGTTTTTCTGTTTAAATGTGTATATATTATATATGGATTATAGACGTATTATTATTCACATGCAATTTGTCTTAGTAAATAAGATATTTGCCCTTTGCAAATAAGATATTTCAAATAAAAAGTGAAATAGTTAATATACCTACTTTTAAGATGGATAGTCTTCTCTTAAGGGCCAGTGGTCGAGGACATTGATTTATTCGCCAGATTCAAACGCTCTGTACGCATTTAATTTTGCCTTTGTAGCCGAATTTATTACTATATAAAGGCTGATTTAGAAATAAAGCAGGCTTACACTTACAAATAGATGCAGGGACCAACATACATCATTGTTGAAAACATGATTTTAACATAAAAAAACCTTACTTTTAGTGCGAATGAGGCGTAGTGAGGCATTTTTTTGTCAAGTTTTCGACACTGCTCGCTTCTCCCGACTCGGCTGCTAGTTGCAGTGACAACATCTGCCAAAGAACCCTGTAGTTATTATGCATCTGTAAAATGTACTATTACAGGGGCGCTGTTCCACGCGGGGTAACTTACAGACTGTACCGTTTTTATGCGTTGTTACAGATCCGTTATCTACAGTATCGTAAATAATATAACTACAACCAATTCAAGCGAGCGAGTTTCTTTCGAATAACCCTGGCTGGCTCATATTTTTTTTACCATTTCTTTTACCATCTATCATGCGTTTTAAATATGACGAAAGTTTGTAAAGCAAAGTTGGTAAGAGTCGTTCGTGTCATTCGGTTGACTTACAGCGGGTAATGTTTGGAGTTTTTAGTATTTTATTTATAGCGCTTAAAAGTTATTTAATTCCATCCGATTGTATTTTATTTGTTTCTTAGTGTTTTAGATCGGGGTATTTCAAACCCGTCTCTAATAAACCCAGTAAGGGAACCTGATATCTCTGCAACCTCTTTATTTAATCTTCAGTAATTATTAAACATTGAATGTATGTAGGTCATACTAAACTACTATAGTAGAAATATACTCAGATATTTTTTTTCTTTGAACGTTTAGATGACCTAAAAAACCGCACAGGGTTATTCCCAGTGTAGCCTGTCAATTGTTTGGTTGAAATGGGTTCGTATCAGATATCTTGTCGTCACGCCAACAATCGCCCTCGTCCCGTGTCAAGCATAAGTCTTTTTTATACCTTATCTTTAGGTTTCTCAAAGAAACAGAGGTAAAATTATTAAGGGATAAGGTATAGAAAAGAAAACTTAAGCTAAAAAAAATATATCAGTCTAAAAATGTTTAGTTTCCTCAAAGAATCAAAGGTAAAAAAAAATAAAACATTTTTAGGTTTTCGTAATAGGTCCATGGGGGTTCATCTCTTGGGGTTCCGTGGTTATTTGCATAATAATAATAATAATATAATATATTTTTGTATAATTATTATTATATTTATAACGATTATTATATTATTGTCCATTAAAGTTATGTATAATAACTAAAATAGTCAATATTTTTTTTTGTGATTAATTACTACAATATAGGTTTTCATGATACACTTTCACACGTGAGAATTAATTTCCATTAATTATATAATATCGCGGAGAAATAAACGGATCCAGAACATTGGAGACGTCTTCATCATTTCACCTCCAGCATCCCTGGACCTTCTACCCCCGACATAAAAATAAAGAAATTATCACCATGACAGGCAAAGCGGAAATATTTGCAAATAAAAACCTATATTAAGAATATATAAATTGTGAGAGATAGTTCGTTTAATATCTTCTGTCTCAACTTTAAATTGTATAGATATAAAAGTAATATTTAGAATCTAAATGTAAAGGTATATTAATATTGTGTGTATTTAATGCTCATTTTAATAATTTCAGAAATTATAGTTATTTTTTTATATTATAGTTTTTTTATTATTAGGTTATCACTAGGTATAAACTAATTTTTACTTTTTTTAGTACCGTAAGGATGACTAATGTGTTGCTCGTCCCTGTGGTTAAAGAGTTCATATACAAATATATAGATATATACACATATAAATACATACATACTCGTTTATAAAGACATTACAAAGGTGGATTCAAGTGACCGCAAAACTTAAACTTCGACGAAAAAGTGGGCTCAACTTTTCTCCGATAACAAACTATGGGATTGTAAAAATAAATCTTACACACATGTACATATGCTTACCTATCTATATACACCATAAGCACGCGTAAACGTTTTGTAACAATATTGGTTGTCGTCATAGTATTTGAGTGTACCTCAGCGAACGAAAGCAATCCTCCGGAATATTTACGCTGATGCGGAGGCGCGGAGGCCAAAACGGCCTTTTGGGTCCAGCGAATCAGGAATTATCTCCGAACAGGGAAAAATTTGTTGGCTTTATCGAGTCGTTCGTGCTCGGGGGAATTCGGGATGAACCCGGAATGGACTGATTACGGATGAGATACCAATTTCGTTTTTTATTGATTTCCTCTTTGCTCACCTTTTCTTGACGCAAATTAAGTAGGAAAAATCGACATTCGTAACGCTGAGAGATTTTCTCACATTACGCATGTTTCGGCATCACTGCCTTATTCAAGTAGCACACTGCCTTTTTGTTATTATTAGTCATCATTTATCTGTTATTTTTGTTATAATTATTTGTTTTTTGTTACTTTTCATAGCAATGACATTATATTATCGTCCTCTCTGAGCCAAAATCACCAATTTACATTTGTACTTACAAATTGCCAATGCCAAAATTTTAATTTTATTTATTTTAATATAATATATTATTGATATTGTTGTTATTAATTGTTTTATAATTGTTATGACCCAGGACATAACAATTATTTTGTATATAAAAAGGGATTTATAAAAAGGGATTCGAATCCGGGAACATTAAGTCAATAGTCCAACGCCTTAACCACTAGACTACCACGACCAATTGTGACCCCTGGACTTGTGGACTTGGTTCCAGGACTATTGATACAGTTCGTTACTGGTAAACATTTAAAAAAAACACACTGTTTAATCTTTTTTAATTTCCCATTTTCGCACATTATATAGTCACTAATGTGCGCTTTAAATGCCAAAGTCACTGATTTGGAAAGATATATCCTTAAATAGTTAATTTACAAAAGTACTAAAAACATTTAGGGATACACAGATAAACCCAAAAGTCACAAAATAGTGCTATTCAAAATTTGACCCCTCAAACACCCCAAAAATCCAAAAAAATAAAAAAATTGACCCTTCTTGCAGATTGGTGACTAGGTAACTGGTGGCATGGAGGGTACGATATGATATTGTATTGTGTCACGCTAAAAGAATTATGGTAAATTTTAAAATCCGCACTAAATCCTTTATGGATCGCCTAGGATTTCGACGACCCTGGAAGGGGTAAATGCCAGAAGGGGTGGTGTAAATTCAGCGCGACTAATGAGTCCGGAGTATTTTTTTTTTTTTGACATAATCCACTGATTAAGCAAATCCTGCACATTTTTATAGCGGCACCGTAACGACACGAGTTTTCACTTACGAGAGGAAAACCGGTTGGCTTTCGAGAGTCGACCAAACCGTTGCGTTCGCGAGGTCTTCGTCTGTCGCCGACGTGAAAATAATCTCTCCGCTTGAATAACTACTCTCCGGACCCATAAATTGTGCGGACCCACCCTTCGAGCCCTGCGAATGCCTACTTTTATTTATAGCATTATTTATATGGGCTTACGGAGACGGCGACCATCTCATTCGCGGTCATATATCTTTTTAACGGCGGCATTGCGATTTTTCTTGGGTACTAAAAATGACATATTTCTTAGCATTTTACTTTTGAGTATTTTATTTACTTGAACGCTTTTGAGTGACTTCATGTTTTATTGAAATTTCCTTAGATATATTTTGTTCAAAAGACTACAAAGTCCAAAATTAGTCAATAAAAATGCATTTAGAAACAGGGTTGGGTTTGCATTTCATAATAACAAGAACATGAAATTTAGTGTACTCTTTATAAATAATAAAGTTTATAAAATAAACGCTATAAAAAAGCTCGTTTGTTTTGGTTCTTAAACTACGTAATGTTCTCATTGCTAAGTATTGGCTTAATCAATTGTGATTCTTCTAATATATAAAAGGTAACTAAAAAAGTTAATAAAACGTTGCAGGTTTATCATAAAATTGCATGTTTCTGCGAATGTGGTTCAGCCTTATTTTCGTTTCATAACGAGGAGTAGGTATTAGTTTAGTAAATCAAAAGATATGTTTTCCATTATTTTTTTCCCATTACGATATGTTATTTGCATTTTTAGTTTTTATGTATTTTATAAAATGTATCACAGAAGTCAACATTTTAAATCATACAAAACAAATACACCGTGTTCCAAGACCATTTCTGATAAAAAATAGCTGATTATTCCTGCAATTTCTAGTGTTAATTTTTAAAAAATATAAAAATTCATCGTGGTTATCGAGAAGAAAAACGTAAACCTTACGTAAAAATAGTAAAACGATTATGTGAATGTTTTTTCTGTAAGCGCTTGGCGTGCTTACCAAGTTAAAAAAATAAGATCAATTTAGGGATGACTTTTTTTCGCATCTTCCTTTATCATTTCTTACCATAATAGAGGGGGGGGAGTTCTTATACTACACCCCCCTTACATCTTCAAAAAACAAATGTCATTCCTATACAATTTGTGTTTGTTTTGGAAATAAAATTATCTTATCTTATCATCGGAAATGTTGTTGGGACACTCTGTATAAGGATAAAAATTTGTAATAAGTTAAGGCGCCCCGGGACGCATTTGTCCTTGAGATTTGAAAGAGTAGGCTTTATTCAAACATTGACGTGTAGAAAAGAGACGGATATACTCGCCGACCGCGAATTCGTTACATTTGGAATCGATGAAGCATGTTTTTTGTATTTAAATAATTATTATCATTTGAAAAAATGTTTTTTTTAAGTAATGTCCTAGATTATTATATTGTCTATCTTTAGAAAGAAAAATAATTAGGTTCGCGTCACTTACACAACTTAAAAGAAAATCGTTGCAAGAAAAAAACAACACTTTCTTATTTATTTATTTTCATTACTATAATAAGGTGTATTTCGTTTTTTTTTTAAGCAAAGTACTAAATTAGTATATGTAGAATATTGTGGTATTTTTAGTTTTAGCTATTTGTCGGGAATAACTTCAACAAAATGCACCAAAATACGTTACAAAACACGTTTTAGGGACTGGTGGCGCCTTAAGGGAATTGATAAAATTTATAATAATAGAGAACTGAGTGGAGAAAATGGGTGTATTTTTTGTAAGTTACCATTTTATTCCTCGAATCGTTGAATTACAACCTGTATATTGACTAGGGCTTGCAGGCTATGTGTGAATTGTGTTTTGGCACTTTACTCGGGTAAACTCAAAACGAAGAAAGAAAATCTCGATGTAGTAACGTCCGGATGAGGTCGCGCTTTCGTAATAGGCCGGTCTCGGCGAGCAGTTGATTTGGAAAAATTCAAAGGAACGCCGGCGCGAGTGGAGCTCAGCCCTCATGAATACATTCATGTCGGCGCATATTTCCATTTGGGTCCGCCCGGGTGTAAAAGCTGCGATATACGTCCGGCCGAATTCGCGGTTCTAAATTGCACCGCGTTGCCTTGCGCTCACCTCATTTAGAGAGGCCTCATTTGATGTTTTAGTAGCACCGCACCCTACTTCCATAAAAATCACAAAATCACAACAAAAACTCGCACAGTGCCAAAAACACGAACAACTTCCTTGTTCTTGGATTTACAACTAATCAGATAGATGGTCCATCTTAGGACAGGTGAATATTCCGACAGGCAAGTGCTAATTTAGATCGCTTGTGTGATTTGTGTTTTGTCACCTTCAACTCGAAAATGTTTTTGCATCAAAATAGATATTACTTAATTCATGTACAACTAACTGTACATGAATTTTGTACAACCATACGTGTTTACGATTTGTCCATAACTATGTTTATGATGAAACAATATATAAAATATTACAATGTCAAGAATGATATTAAATTGTACTTTAATAATAATAAATAAGTAAATAAATTCGTTCCTTAAAAACGAATAAGTTGAATTATTGAATCAGATATTACTATATTTACCGCAACTCATGACATTTTTGTATGTGTAGTAACATGCTCGGACCCTATCATAAATACTGACAAGGTGGCCTAGAGTGATACCACGACTTACCCACATTTATTTATTTGGATTTAATATTGGATGGTTATTTTTTTTGTTGATAAAATTGTAGCAAATTGTAGGTTTAAGTAGGTAAAGTGGTCATTCATTTAATGTTTAAAATATTTTTATTATGATGCTTTTATGGCTGTATTTAAAAAAATATACAAAACAAAATTATATTCCCTCTTATCTCTGAAAGTAACAAGTTTTTTTTTATTTTATTTTTATTCAAAAAAAATACATAAAAAACTAAAAAAGTAAGTAAAAAAATTACAAGCTAAAAAAAAAGTTAAAAATTCAAAATTAGATAAAAAAAATACATAAGTTTAAAATGTTGATAGAAAATAGACATATCAAGAGTGAGAATGTTGGACTATTAATCTAAAGGTCGCGGATTCGAATCCGCACATCGTCATACCATTTTTAACACTTCATTACGGCCATCATCTCCCCAGACTCTAGGACAGGCACATTTGTCCTAGTTGAGTAGGGTCCAAAATAATTGTATATGACCTAGGTCATAGATATTATTTAAAAAAAAAATAACAGGAATACTTTAGCTTAGGTTATTTTAAGATATTTATTATTAAAGGTCAGTCAGTGTCAGAAATACTTAAAAAATGTAGGTATATTTATTTATTTATTTTAGATGGAATAATTAATCGTAGACACTAAAGTAAAACAAAAACCTTATTAATATTATAATCAAAAGAGAACATCACATGAATATGAAAGATAAAATACAGATTATAATAAATACAAACAATATAGATTATATATTATATAATACATAAACTAAAAATATGGATATTATACGATTACATATAAATATAAATATACTCGTATATATGAATAACTATAAGTATGAACATAAATATGTACGTTTTGTATAATTTTATTTCTGGCAATATGAACTATATAATATATATAATAAATTACGTGAATTGTGTAAGTGTGTATTTGTTTTTTTCCCACCTTTAAAAATTAAGTAAATAACTAGTGAAGTGAGTCTATAGTATTTTTTAATAATAAAACATGTGTATGAATGTATATTTTATAATTTTATATTATTTATTTTAGGGTTATTTACTTTATTTTTTATTATAATGTTTATATTATATATGTATATGTATTAAAGTATTATTTAATGATTAAATATAAAATATTAGGAAGTCCCGCAGCTTGCGTCGAAATGCTAAACTACTTATACAATTATTGGCGTCTCCTTGTGCTTTTGCAAGAAAATAAAATAAATATAAGAGTGCATGCAAATGACAACATACATAAATAAATAAGAGTGGGTCAAAAATGAGAATAAAAATATTTTCGGATGAACAATGTTTGTTAATAATTTTGTCATGCTTTGTAATGGTAGTTGTAACATTTAACTTGTTAGCAGTTAGCACGCGTTAGAGAAATCTTGCGATTGTTCCGATAGGCGCCGAGTGCCGCTGGTACGAATTAGAGGTGCGGAGCCACGCGACTTATCCCGCAATGTCAAGAGTTCTTTTAAATACATAATATAAATTTTACTATTTCGGAATCGTAAAAACATTCATTTGATCTCTTCGACCGAAAAACCAGACATTCAATTATAATAGCCGAATTTCGCACATTGATTGTGATAGGTATTTAATTAGTTCACTGCTGTTTTCATTGTGTGTGTGTTTGAGGCCATCCATCAAGAGGGTAGGCCCATTTGAGAGAATGTATTGATTACCCTCAGGCACCCTTGCCTCAAGCTTCCGCTGAAGAAGATTGAGAGGCGCTCTCCACTAAAATACGAGTAACTGCTGAGTGTTGAGGAGGGCTGGGTGCTCCGTCATACTAGAAATATGGCACGATCATCGTTCGCATTGGAAACGAAATCATTCCGAGCTTGTCAGGTATGGAATTATTATCTCTCGATGATTGATGATAAGCTGCTGGCGCAGTGATATAAGCGCCCGCTTATAAATCAGAAGTTTCCTTAGTCGGTTTCATCTAGTTTCATCATTTTCGCTTTTAAAGAAACAGACGAATTTACATTTTAGTATGAATCCCTGGCACTCACAATTTTCTTTTGCTGTTAACTAATGAAAAAAAAAAGGAATGATTGGAAAATCGCAATTGTTTGAAACCTACTAAGTTCAGACACCAAAAAAAACCCTTTACACTATTTTTACTATTTTTCGTAATGACACACAACACCACCAACACTAACGAGATGACTTGGCAATTTCTTTCGCATATCTAAAACATATTACCTAGAAAAAAATGAGAAGAAATAATATTTAGTTTTTCGTAACTCTCGTACCTCGTACCTGCGGCTTTCGGAAGAACTGAAAATAGTTGCGAAGACCTAGAGATTCTAGGAGCTTTGCAAAATGCCCATAAATACTTTCTTAGTATTTACTTACACATATTACAATATTTCATTCCCTATTCCGCCCTTTAAGGACTAGGATTTATTTTAAAATAAAATCCCCAGGGTTCAAGCTATCTAATGCCAAATTTCATTAAAATCGTTTCAACGCATATTTAGTGAAATCTTATCAGACAGCATAATATTAGTATGGAGAAATACAATACCAAGCACTGGAATGCTGAATGAACAGTGACAATATTAGACACGGCGTCATTTATATCCGAATATATGGCTCAATCAGCCTACCTCGCGACCCGACGCGGTGTCGTGTATTGACGGAGACCGGTTGAACGTGACAAACTTCCCCGCGCGGCTCCGCTTACACCTTGGTAGACGATCTGATAAGCAGCAGTCACTTTCTTAGAATGCACCCGGAAATTTTGTATTCAGTAATGATTGACGTCTCGTGGTGTGCCTACTATCTCGGAGTGAAGGAGCCATTTCAGATCCTTCGTGAGGCTAATAAAAACAGAATAAGTTTATTTACAGAGCCAAGCAGACATTAAAAACGTCCTTAAGTGCGGACGTTAACGTGTACCTAGGCTTATCGTAAAATTTTCCTCGATTGAGAGAGTGCTCACAGAAATGCTATCTCAGCCCTAAGTATAATTCGGTAGTCTATAACTTTTACTTTATTTACCTTTTTTTTAAGTGCGTTTTTTTTCAAATTACCATGAAATATTTCAACTCCATAATAATTTCAACTTCAAAATACTTTTTAAATAATTTTCGATTATTGAAAAGTAATTTCTGCGTGTTTTTGATAGATACTGCACAATATTTTAATATCGTTATAGAACAGATAAGATTTCGCTCTTAAAATATTGTATTTTTTTTGTTAAGCAGAGTTATAATTTTTTTCCTACTTATAGTTAGGACACATCCTATGCCCGAATATTATTCAATCGGGACATCGTAACACACTGTTTATGATCATGCTAATTTCGACCTTAAATCCATATCCGTAAAAGTGTCGATCGATAGTTTACTTACGGCCTCGTCGAAATATATTATGTCTAAATTTTAATTATATCTAAAATAAGAATAAAAGTGCCGTACCTGCTTACATATGAGTGAGAAAGAGAAGGCCAAAAATGAGTATGTGGGAGAGGGTCAGTGCCGGATTCTATCCCACCCCGTTCTTTTTGCCGCTAGGCAGGATTACTATTTAAATTTTTTTTTTTTTTTACTAACGCATTACATATCACCTCTGTAGCGTAAAATGCTGTTAGAATATAATTGTAGAAACAAATATAATTTTATATTTTTAGTACAGTTTAAAAAGAATGTTATTTCACTAAATAAAAACTGTAGCCATTTTGGCTATAAATCATATCGCTATGTAAATTATAACTCCTTCGTTTCGTTATCTTGTACGATTCTAGACTTTATCTTTTATTTCTTTTAAATACGCTTGAAAAAATTATTTGGCTTGTGTATCTGTTTTAACTAATTTATTTTATCTCGATCAGAGTGACTTTGAAACTTGGCAACAGCCTTTGAACGCATCAACAAAGGAGTTTGGTAACGTTATCAAATCTAATCAAACTCACAATAGACGCTGTGAAAGTGAAGCGTGTCCCAATTAGGCGAACATAACAGTAAGATTTCTAACAAGTTGGTTCTTCTGAGCAATTAATATGTATAAATGTTAATTAATACCAAAATACTGAATAATTATAATACATAAATCCTAAAATACCGATATGTTATTTAAAATATTTATATTTATTTATTTTTCAATAAAAACATACAGAAAAAATAACATGCAAAAATGAAAATGAGAATTTAAATATTACGCCTCGTTTCCGTATGAACCTACCACCGGGCCGGCAATGTTTTGCGGGTAAAAGGCCGACAGCTGGCAACCCAAAAGGTGCAATTCTCTGGAAATTTCATAAAAAAAGTCCGCTGTACAAACTCGGTCCGCGCCGTTACTTTTCGCTGAAATTCACGCGCCGCTGAAGCGCGCGATGCGCTGTACAAGTATTCATGTTAATTTCAGCCAACGGCGAGATTTGACGCGTGTTACTCGCTACTTTCGCACTGAATGGGTAATTTTATGGGTCCGGCCTGACGCGGCAATTGTAGCAGAAAGCGGTTCTTGGTATAAAGAGCATGCTATGTTTACACGGCTTACTGCGGAATCTGTCTTTTTTTTAACCAATTAATTTACTGTCATAAAGGATGTAATTACAAGATTACTCCATACAGGTAGTTTTTAAATTTAGGACACTCCTTTTAGGAGGTCGAACTATATCGACACAGGAACTGTATAAATGGCGATTCAACTATATGTGCGTTTCGTTCTGGTTATATGATATGATTAAAAAAAATAAATTTTAATTTAATTTACGTTAAATTTAATCATATATACAAATATATATATAATTTGTCATTGCTAGTGGACAATAAAAAAACTGATTCATCAAAACATTGAAGTCAGCGCAGGAACAGACCGTATTCAACTTCAATGAAGGTAAGCATTCTCTTTGCTATAACATACAACTATTACTCAATTTAAAACGCCGATTTTAAAATTTCCTCGGTACCTGGTAGAATAAAAGTTTTAAAACAAAAAGTTCTCTAGACTAAAGTGTAAGTAGAGTTTTATTATTTAGTTCCATTAAGCAGGATTAAAAATTTTATAATTTAAATTAAGATATTTAAAATTACAAATGTGTTATTTTATTTTTAATTTTATATAAATCCACATCACTATTTAAAATATACAGTTTCTGAGATTTTCAATGAGATACCTAGCCATTTAAATTAATTAAACTTATATAACCTGTATGAATAAATACCAAACAAAGACTAGTAAATAATATTTTTAATTTGTTTTGTTTTATAAAAAAGTAGTAATTTTTTATCTAAGTTCAATATACTATAAATATTTATTTCTGTAAAAGTAAGATGTTTACCTGCACCGTGAAATCGAAGCGCGCGTTGCAGTCTTATAATTTTATGTATAGGATATTTGTGGTAGATAGATGCATTTAGAAACTGATAGTTCTGTCATTTAGAACATATTGAACCATTCTTATCTCAATACAAATTTTTACAGCTTAGGAGATATTAACCATTTTGAACATTTTTCAAATAATTCTGAAAACAAGCAGTCATACGCCAATCACACAATAATGAAAGGTAGTATCTTATTTATCATTTTGTTTTTTCTATTGCTCTAATATGTAGGTATTTATTCTATACAATTTGATAACATATATCTAAATATTAAATTAACAATAATGACAACATTTTATTTTTGCAAAAAGTTTTAATACATGAGAAGTTTTTGGTTTCTCGGGTAAATTTAGACAAAACATATAACAACCCAAGTATATAAACGCCTATTAATAATCCTGAATTTAATTAAAGTGTCACATTAAGTATTATTAGTTAACTTTCGTAAATGAATAATTCCCATGTTGACTTATCCAATTTTGGATCTTTAACCTTTTGCGCGTTGTGAGAAATGTTGCCAGTGGAAATGGTACCGGGCATTTAAGGCATTCGCTGCCTGAGACGAGGACGAATATATTTTAATTAACGTAACTCTAATATTTGCACGCCTCCGGACGAAGGACCTTCCCAGCAGAGGTTCGCAAACTGTTTGTCTACGAACTGTAATTGAGTTGTTATTTATTTATTTATTTTTGCAAATCTTGTAAAAATAATAACTAGGCTATCGCCTGTGCTAAGGAAGATATTCTGTCTATTACTTAGAAGTCTTATTGCCGTGTCGAAATATTGAAAAATACACGTATATAATAATACCACTTTTGAGCAAAAGCATTTCAATTTCCTTGGACATAAACTTCTCAAGAGTGCAGATGAGCAATTTAAAAAGCACAATCTAAATGGCTCCTCGTAATAGGCAGAGACGTATTACAATAAAAAAGCTAACATAACCAATATTTTTTATATAATAATTCTATATATTTTCTTTATATTTTTTTATTTAGTGTATTTATTAAGTTATACGTTTTACAATTATTAGAATTATATATTTTATATAATATATAGATAAGAATAGGCACTATTTATTGTATGTATGTTTTGTATTTATGATATTTATCCTATGATCCTTCTTATTAGTACCGTCTCACGTACCTAATGACTATTTTATTTTTTCTGCAACCTTTTTTGACCGCTCTTAGAACAGGTTTTTTTAACCTAGTTAGAGTGGTGATGTTACTTTATAAATGGTATTTAATTTGTCTATATGATAATGTTTTTTGATAACATTTATTTTTATGACTTCCTATTGTGCCATTATGCATAAATAAATAAACAAATAATAATCACAAATACAGTTAATATATCTGAATGTATACAAACATACATACTAATAAACTGTATACTTGTGTGGTTAACGAATACGACGAGAGCCGAGGATCGACGAGAGGGCGGCTCGGCAACGTTCGGCGGCGCAGAGAGAGAGAGAGAGAGACAACGGGTCGGTCGGAGTAGAGCGATCGAGACGTGCACAAGTGTTTCTTACCGATAATAATAATATGTAATTTTTTTGTAGAATTATAAGTTTGCATAATAATAAAGAAGATACTATCTACCCTCGTATTATCATTACACTAATACAAGGTCACATAGGAAAATTATATACTAAAATACTAACACATTAGACTCAAATTCTTACTAAAAGAACCAATTAAACTTACTTATTAGTGTTTTATATTTATTTTTTCTTTTTTAAGTAATGATACACTATAACTATACATTTGTGCCAAAAAATATTTTCTCGACTATGTAGCAATGGCTGCGAATGAACGCGATTTCGTCACCGCTATGAACCAGCTTTCAGTAACGCGGCAATTCGTTGCGCTAGATTAATAGGGTGATTTAAACGATGTCGCCTTGTAATGCGCACGTCTACTTTCTATCCGTCACAGTTTGAGATCCGCTGGTTGTCGCGAGGCTGTGGTCCTGTGCTTCGGTGGCGACTCGGCGCCTAACCTGCGGGCGCCGGCTGAAATTGAAATTTACCGAGGCTTTTCTGCCCAATGAATTAATCTTCTCTTTGACAAATACTGCTCGCGATTCGTCCCTCCATTTATATAAAATATTAATGAAAATATACATCAAGAACGAAGGGTCGAATTGAAGGTAGACTTCATAATACTAATATCTACCAAACCAGCGTTTCTCAGACGTGGTGCGTTTTTCACAAGTTTTCATTTAGCTTGGGCGGTTCAGATCAAATCTTGCAAGCTGAATTAGAACCACTTTCTCTTATCCTGCGGATTTGGAATTTGACATGTTGGTTTAGTTCCGATGACAATGCATTTTTATGGTAAGCATGACCTGATTCTACAGGAATCCAGGAATGGCTTCAGACGAAGGAACTCCTCAACAGTCAACAGCCCAGACACGATTTATTGATTTTAGTAATTTATTAAGGCCATGTCAATGCCGTTTGTTATTTTAATAATTACTATGACCTAGGTCATTTACAATTATTTTGTGGCCCTAATCAACTAAGCTAAATTTGCTTGTGCTAGGGCCAGGGGTGATAGGATGATGGATAAAGCATAAAAAATCCTATGAATATAATTTACGGATTCGAACCCACGGACTTTGGGTCAATAGTCAAACGCCCTAGCAAATATATCTGTAAGTGGTCAAGTGGTTAAGGCGCTTAACACAGCTTCATGGATACGTTTAACGCGTAAAAGGAGGCGCAAATTAAGATGGCTCGGCTCACAATGGGTAATTTCACATAATATATGTATATGTATATATGTATATGTGTATATGCATCTAAAATTATTATTAAATCAGGTATGCTCTGATACGATTATCCTTTCGGGACCACTCCCTTGGAAACGCACCTTAAGATAAGCATTGACGGATATTCTGCAACACCCGAGAATATGAGAAATTTAGCGGTTTAAGATTTAGCGGTGACACACGGGGTTGGTTTCGGAAGGGGTTGTGGTGTGGTGTGAGGGGCGCGTGCGGGTTTAACGTCGTGACGATATCGCCGGATGATCGTAAGTTGCGCCCCATACGTCACAGCGCTCCCGAGGCGAGCAATTACGATATTACGGCAGGTAATTTAGGTTGAATGTGAGAATATGTGTGCATATATGTATGTAGAGGACAGGCGGTAATACTGGGATGGAAATACGGTGAAAACGATGTTAATTTCTAACGTTCTTGATAATTTTTAAGTTCACGTACCAAAAGGCAAAGCATATACACAGTCCACCTTGAAATTCGGTACGGTCAGGTTTAACTCTCTGCGCGGCCAGTGAGCAATTGTTGGTTTTTATTTAATTACAGCTTCATAATACAGAAATTAAAAAACAAAGTTTTTTATATTTTAGACCCTTCATTAGCCTTTAAATTACTATTATTCTTAAGGATCACAATTCTTAAGGATTTGTCTTCAATAAGAAAGCAACTAATTCGCCTAAAAAAAGAACTATTAGTAATGTACCATTTATTAAATTTCTAAGAAATAGAATTGAATTTTTAAAATATACCTTCATTCACTATGTTGAAGATATAAGTTGAAGGTATGTAAACATATTTTTTTATGATTAAATATACAATGGTCACCAAATTCCAACCATAGAAAAAAAGGGTCTAAATAAATCTAACTTAATATTTATCCATTGGTTTCGCCTTTACTATATTTTTTACTTGCTGTCAGAAGGTTTGTTTGTCTGTCAGTAGTGATACGAGCGCCTGCTTCCGAAGCAGAGGTTCCGTATTCGATTTCCATCTGGTCAAATCCGGCCGGGTGATTTCTCAACACTTTCGACTGAGCTAAGTAATAGAAACACGCAAACATTTACATATTTGCGAGATTTTGCTGCCTAAAATAAAAGGCCTCGCATTATGAATACGATAACTACGCCACGCGCGTTCTTAGTAAAATCTTTTATAAGTGTGTAAGGTGACGCCTAAAGAAGTTTTACTTCAAAAAGAACTTTAAATGGCAAACGCGCATCGTCATCATTTGGCTTACAATGCAACGTATTTGCTACATATTAATGACCAGTAACATATACTCGTACACATACATAAGTGCCACCTGCTTTCAATTTTGTTATCCGCGTCAATTTCTTATGTAAAAATTATGCTTATTTTGCAACAGAAGATTCGTTGTTTTTTTTTAATTATGGAAAAAGGCAATTTTTTTTTATGGTGAAATGTGTATTAAAAGAAAATAAAATTATATATTATGTATGTGTAAAACTAGGTTAGTCTAGGAGTAAATACATTAATAAATGTCGCTTAGTTTTTTTACCAGGTATTTTAATGCGAGTTTTTGAAACAATGATCATCCAACGTTGCATATGTTTTTTATTATGAGTTATGATGAACAAAAATAAACCATTTTAATTAAATATCTGACTTTTAAAATAACGATAACCACAAAACAAAAACATGGTAAGCCTTTTAATATAAAAATCATTCCAAGCGTTCGTTATTTCAGAATATTCGTTCGATCGACTAAAATATCACGTTTCTGTCATTTGATCTGGAATCATTAATCCTCATTTTACCTCGGTGTTTGGTTTTAAACGGCGCAACCAAAGCCGCAAGACCGCGTAAAAATATTTCAATTTATAAAATAAATTTACTTTTGTTATGTGCTTAATTCTTAATTGTTAATATTATTGTTATACTGTGTGTTTACCCATAAGAAAATAAATAAATAAATAAATAATTTATTACCGCCGTTTGTAAAGTTAACTTAGCACAACCCTAAAGCCAAATGTTACTTTTAAGATGTGCATGTAAGCCCATTAGCAGTTTACGCTACACGTTATAGCGAGCAGATTGGTAATTTCCTAATAATAATTAATGTATCGAGTTACAAAGCTATGTTCCAAGTTGTAATTGCGTAAACTATAACGGCGGGCGAAAATTAAATTTGCAGACATGCTCCCACCAAAGATTTAACAAATTAAGGAGTAATTTGCATATTTTAACCAACGCAGCATGTCCTAATTAAACATTAACAAGATTATTAATTTACCGATTACCTATATTTTTGATAAATTAATACAGACCGCCCCCCACCCCCAAGACAAAAAAAAACATCATTGGAATAAAACAATAAATGAATGGAGGTGTCAGGATCATATTCATTTCTCATTGGGGAAGAAATAATCACCAATATTGAGAATTAGGGATTTTTTTCATCGAGTTACAAAACACTATTCCAAATTATTTTTACTCAAAACTCTGTGGAAGACACGAGGTAACTAGGAAGCTATACCCATCGGCAATTAATTAGGTACACAATATCTATAGTGAACCGAACGATAGATGGCACGGTCTCACCTAAGAGGTCACATTAATAATCATTAGATGCGTTCGCGCTTCAGGTAGCTATTTAAAAAGACCTCTATTATTAACCCAAAAACGTATCGACCTGTATGGTTCAATAAAATAAATTTGAAACTTGAAATTATTTCGGTAGCTTGGTTTATTTTAATCGTAACGACGTAGTCAGTGATTACGTCGTTATAATGCATAATATAGTTAATGGAAGGGGACGACATTCGGTAGGTATAATTAGTGTTTAAATTTATCATTAAGATATTAATATGAACAACAAAAGAATATCTGTATGCGTCTCAGAGTAACAGTAGTGTTTGTATTATGTTTTTTTGAATGAAAATTAATATATATATATATATATATTCAATTCATTATATTCATACTAAAAAGATTCCTAAAAATATTGTCAGCTAAGTGTGATCTTGGTAGTCAATTAAGGTCTTATGATGATAGACTTATAAGATTTGAATTTGATACGCTTGCTCGTCGACGCTCATCGTCAGATTTAATATTTCTTTATAAGATCATTAATTATAAGGTAGAAATAACGTGTTTAGGAAAAATATAATTTAATACGACGTCGCATAATTTAAGAGCCCTGATCTGTTTAGAACCCTTATATCACATAACAACATAACCTTTAATAACATAATACCTCGCATCTGTCGTCTTTAAAATACTTTACATAGTGATAGTCGTATTGAAATATTTCATGATGGCCTTAGTCAATTCAAAAGGCATATTTTTGAATTGCTTCCGAGATAATAAAAATACTAAAGTACATATATGTTCATACATTATATTCGATTATAAGGGATAAAACAATATTCGGTCTTACCATACTAATAAACGAAAATACAAGATTATTATTTAAACGCCCTGCCGCCAGGCATAACAATAGAAAATAATATTATTATTGTTTGTTTTAAGTAACCTTAAGTGGAACCTATCGTTCGGTTCACTGAAGGCAAAAAGTAATAGATGAAGTGATGGCAATATCAGACACCTGACCTTTGTATGAGAGATACTCTTTTTCCTTATATTTTTATAGTTTGTGTAGTATGATGAAAGTAAGTTATGCAATTTTAGAAAAGTTTATGAGGTCATTTCATGTCATGGGTTGGGAAATGGGAGGACACAGAGGAAAGAATGTCCCTCTCGGAGGACTGTGTAGGAGGAGCTATGTTGTAAAATACGAACACCCCATACTTAATCATTTTTTTTACCCTTTTTTAGGGGTGTTTTGCTATATTTTATCCACGGTACATTTTTTTCCCTTCCTTTTTTCCTTATAGTTACTTAGATCCTATTCTTAAATGTATATTAGACTTGATAAGTAGTCGTTCTAGTTTTAAGAACAATTTTGTTTTTAACATTGATACAAAGCGTTTTTATTTAAAATGATTACGATACACATCTATCCGGTTAAATTTTTTTCTTAGAAACTTACTTCGTCTTAGAAACATAATACAATAATAGTACACGTGTAAAAACACGTTAAACACGTGCGGTTTCTATTACACCTCTGTGAGATTACCGTGAATCATTTGTGTTATTGTTCGCCTGAGATCGTTATTTTTTATTACAGGTAGTTACCATGTACTTTTCGTATTTACCGTATTTTTTATTACAGTTTTTATAATTACTATTCTTTTATAATGAAAATGTGTACACGGAGAAAAATGTAAAATAAATCATATCGTTATAAACAGTATAACATATTACAGCTACCTACATACTAGGTTTATCAGTACCATTTGATTTATTTTTATTTGAGATTTTCTTTCTTACTTGCTTCCATCTAGCTCAATTTCATTAAAAATTTGCATTTGTGTTGGTAATAAGGATAAAAGATAACTTACCTTTATTCGGGCAGAAAGCAATCGTTAGAACTGCCGGCTGGTTTGGATAAAATAAATAAATTAAAATTATTCTACCCTATGAAGTCGCAGCGATATGAAACTAAGCATTAGGAGACAGTCCGCTCTCAGAAGTAATTTTAAGCGTAATTGCGTAACAATGGTTGATTCGTTTTTAAAGTTGTACAAAAAACAAAAATACGTCCACATAGCGAGGGTAGCTTTGTAATCTTCTAGTAACTTATTTAATAAATTTATTTAATTCTTGAAAATTTGTTAAAAATAATGTTATATCTTGCCTAATTACGCTATCGCCTGTTCTAAGGAATAAATTCTGTCTATTAATTAAAAAATCTTGATCCCGCGTCGAAACAATTAAAAAATCCACGCACATTATAATCATAAATACATACGGAATATATCCAAAAGCAAAAACATACATACTATTATATTTATATATATATATATATATATATATATATATATTGTAGTAAGGGTATTTAGCTAATATTTGGTGATTGATATTTAATAGCGGCAAATCGCCTGAAAAGATAACTTGACAATATTGAAAAATTTAGAACAATATTTATTTTTGATTTCTTGATAAAGCGTGGGATAGCAAAATATTTAAAAACCGACATCCTGCGCTCTAAAGTACTGGACCTCTTTAGTACCTTTATAAATATTTTGCTTTGCTAAAGAAAATTATAAACTTTTCTAAATTTTTCAATACTATTAAAACACCACGGTGTACCTACTAGTACTAATACACTATATACTTATACAAATTAATATAAGAAATAAATATAATATATAATAATTACATACGAACATACTATATAGGGCCCTATTGCCAAAAAATATCAGACAGGCAAACGCTGAATTTTACACGCTACATAAACTTGTAACGGTCCGTTTGGGTGTGTGGCCCGTGAGATAATAGTAATACCTCGAGGGTTTGTTAGAAGGTTTATTACTTACTCCGATATACAATATAATGCTTGACTCCATGATATATGTACACGAACTGGCGTGACGAGTAGGTACCGGCGAGTAGGTACTCGCGACGCGCGAACTTGGTTGAAAAGGCGCTGCACTAGCGGGCGACCTCCGTTCTCTCTTAAACCTCTTCCTCAGCCCTGGTGCATTTGTCGCGTCACTCTCGGTCGTCGGACTTTGTACCTGTGGTCTGATGTAGTCGTCAGCGGAAACCTGGTGCGGCCGACCCGTTAACTCGTGACCCCCACAAACTTATGTTGACATCCTACAGTGAACTAATTATTTCCTTTTAATTTACTTTCATTTTCTTGTAATAAAGCCATTGGAAACTTACTGTAGTATTCGTGGCATTTTTGCAATTATCTTTTTAAATGGTTTATAATGTAATTAACGTCGTACTTTAAATGTATTCAGCAAAGTGCACGCTGCAAATGCTATCCTCTTAATCAAGATCCATTTATATGCAGTTGCTAATTGTCATCCGACGACAAATCTAATCCTACCACCCCGTTTCGCTTGCAGACCTGGTCGAGATGACGGCAGCGGGGCCGGCGGGCGGCAGGAAAGGCGCCGGCGGCACTTCGCAGGCGCCGCCTTTCGGACGTTTCGACGCCTCCACTCAGGTAATTCACATTCGCCTCTCTTCTTCTTCATGGTGAGGCGCAGTTCCGACGCAGTGCAGTTCCGACTGCTTTATTGGTGTTTTCGTGATGAGAGGTCATTCATTACAGACAAACAACATCTCGAAACTCTGTATTTATTTATTTTACAAAGTAAACATACAGAGAGTAAATGTAGACATTTTTTAAACATTTCATACACAGGTTACCAATTTCATGTTTACCAAACATGCATGGTATTTGATTATTTCATTTTAATTTTTATAAATTTAATACACAAGAGAACATGGTATATCTGAACACACGCACACGACCTATGACCGCGGCATTATTCCCTCACCTATTAAATTCAGCAGTATCACCGGAGCTACCTCCTAAATATTGTAATTACTTAATAATAAAAAAAAAACTAAAGTTTTGCATTTTTGAACATTCTTTCTGAATTCAGATATTATCAGGAAAATGAATTGAAGGAATGTTTATTAAATTAAAGTGAATTAACTGGCATTGTTAAAATATGTCCATTTCGTAACACATAGAACAAAATAATGTCATCTAAGCCCTCCAAAATGGTGGTAAACACATTGTTGCGCGAGCATGAAATCAGAGCCTGGCAGCTTATCAACTCGGCGATTGGCTTGCCTCTCGCGGTAACAGCAAACAAACCGCCAAAGGCTGTTTGAGTTAATCAGCGACGTAAACTCATCACACAAGTTGCACAAAGCTCTGCACACAAACACACAAACACATAAACACGACAGGCTGAATCAATACTATCGCCACGTCAGTTCGCCGCTTAAGTGACATCGCAGAAATTGCCTTTGGCTAAAGGTCACTCGAGACTATAAATACACCGAAAATATACATTTTGTTAATTCTATAAATCACGAATTCTCAATAAAGATCATTTTTTTTAATTTCAGCAATTTAAATACTTTTGAAATACTGAAAATGATTGTTAACATAACATTGTTTTTCAATACTAAAGAATAGTTTGGAGTACCTACCTGCTTCTTGCAGATTGAGGAATTGATATGGTAATAATTAGCTATTTGAACAATATGCAAGTGAGCTATGATAATATTAAAAAAAAAACCTTCAGATTATTTAAACTAAATATTTTTCAAGTAAATAATGTATTTTGGTATTGGTTTTTTAAAAAAATCCTAAAAAAAAATATGAACTCGTTTATAGGGTAAAATTGGCGTGCACGGGCATTGCTATAGCGTTTACTTTACCCATAAGGAAAAATAAGATTGAAACTGAATCGTTGGAATTTAGCTCTTAAATTTTAAGGACCGTTTCTTTTTTTTTAGAAAAAAAATGTTGGCTTCAATTTATTCCTTCTGAAAGCAGTATTCTCGATTTGAATGACCTTCGTTTATATTTCAGTATTATTCGATTATAGAGTTTGCTTAAGAGGCTGTCTCAAATTGTTAAAATATAATATTAATTTGTGTTACAATATCCAGTGGAATTAGCTTCTAAATATTTTACGTTCTAAAATTAATCTTCGTCGTTCGTTATGAATTACGCCAACTCATTCTTAGCGTGATTCGTCTCAAGTTCGAATTTAAGCTAAGGCAACCAACCACTCTCCCTGATTTACATTCTGTCAAATCACACGAAATGGAAAAACTTTGCTTATCATAAAAACGAAAAGTTGCCCGTCTCAAAGCATTCAAATTTGGGACCGGTATAATATATCGACGTACGCTCATATGCTCGTACATATGTTGTAATAGCCCATTTGGAGGATTGAGGGCCGTATTTAATAAAGTGAACCTTATTAACGTGTTGGAAATAAATATTATAAAATTGATAACTTAGAAACAACAACCCCAGCGGGCAGTGGTTTCGCACAGCGAGTCGAAGGCTGAAAACCGAGGTGTTTCTCGCGCGAAGACTGAAAACAGACTAAAGTCAAGAGCTGGTGTCCGACTGAATAGGTGAAAACCGGGCTTGATTGAAGTTCCCACATTCAAGTTCGGAATGGGTCTGGATTTACATCGCATATTTTACTGGATATACCCTCAAACGATGCAACTCGTTTGAAACAAGCTATGAAGAATTCTACACCGTGAAGTATTCCGTGGGTGAATATCGTCTTTTATTATTTCAACTGAAATTCTGTGGTTTCATTTTACAGTAATTAATTAATTAATAAAATAATAAATTAGTTAAAAAAAAAATAGATATTATAAGAAGTTAGCAGACTGTGGACCTTCCGACATTTAGCAAATACTAAAGCTCTACGCAGAATGTATTTAAAATCACTTCCTACTGTCTTTTGAGGAGTTCATCTATTGTGTCTACTAAAACGGTCTCATGAAAATCTCAGCCTGATTTTATTACTCTCAGAAATAACGGTCAGTTTGATAAAATAACATATTATAACGTCATCATAAGATTAAAAAAGAATCAATTTTGAAAATTTTAAGAGATTCCTGAAAAGGGAATATGCTAAACATGCTAAATTACAGCTAATGCTAAAAAAGAGACTAGGAAGTCTCACTGTAAAAGTTTGGGTTATAAACCTAACAATTAAAAAATAACTTTTTAAAATATAGTCTTTAAAAAAGTAAAGTTTTTTATGATCTTTTTGATTTTTTTCTAAACATTCTAAATTATAATAAATACCATTACAGAATCCATGTTAATGCAGTTGGATCCCGCGCGCAAAAACATCATAATTTATCATTCATTTTTCCAAAAGAGAGTCAACTTGAATCGTCCAACGACCTCGATTAAATTTGATATTTAGTTTAATTTATTATTTGTTATGTTATTTATTAATGTAAATATAATATGTCAATAAATTAATCATTTTATTATAAAAATGAATAAATAATGTTATGTATTTATTTAATACAAAATAAAAAAAATATAGATTTAAATGTTTGAAAACATTAAAAATATTGTATTATTATGGTTTATTTCCAAATTTCGATAAAAAATTTAAATGTAAACGATTAATCGATTTTTATCATTTTTTATTTCCTACCCCTAAATTTATTGAGTCATAACATCGACGGCATATTTTGTTTCCTAGTGGCTACTAATACTGTATAAGATCTTCTTTAATTACATCCTAAATATAAACTATATAATATTATAGCCTAAGAAATACCCCAAATCGTTATTTCTTTTTTACCTTCAGCCATTTCGCTCTTACGAGACAGCTTTTTAAACAGGGCCATTAAATTGGAAACGCGCCGGTAAATCTCTAAAGGTGGCTGCGTTTTAATGGGGTTTTAACAAAATTTCTCATTACGAAATTCCATCCCAGAAAGGACACGTTTAATTAATGGGCTCTTAGAGTAATGGATTATTCGATTATGATAAATTATACGGTAGCTGAAAAAAGGGGCGTTTTGTTTATCATTTAGCCTATTCGACTTCACAGCTAGGCTCAAGGCAACTACATTAAATAAGCATGTGTATAACCGCTTTAAATTTTGATCTGGTGCTCACGTCGGGCAGTTTTATAAACGTGTGTGTTACGTGTTAAAAAGTTCGATATTTGTGATCTTTATATACGATATACGATATTTTTTATATATATTTTCCAGATGGTCTTATTCCAAAGCTTTTTTCTATGTTGTTATACTATATAAAAACTTCGGAATATTACCCAAAGAATTTAACATATACCCCAACAAATAAACATATTTTATATTATGGTAACCGCGCGTCTACAGACAGAGCTGTTCTACGATTCTGGTACATAAACAATGTGTCCCAAAGTGACCAAAACAAACAAAAAATAACAAATAGAGTAGTTTTTAAAAAAAAAAGATTTTGCGGGATTTTTACTTGAACTACGCGTTTGGACTAAGCGAGGTGATGTTCGACTGCCTCGGTACCTGGGTTCTATACCAAACCGCAGAGCGTAGTGGGGATTGCCTCGTGCCATCGCGGATGACGCAAGCTACAGGGCAGAGTTCGAACGGAGTTCCCATTAACTTTACCGAGTTAGAAGTAGGAATGCAACGATCAATGAACTGTCCGAATCAGGCGACAATGGCGCGTGTCGGCGATCGATGAACTCTGCAGCAGCGGAAAATTGCCTCGAGCCGGTTGGAGCAAGCGAGGTGGCGACGACCTCCGAATTTGTAATGACGTTCAATTTGAATAAACCTGAAGTTTCGTTTTTAACTATAGTGCCACTAAGAGACGAGTGCCAATCATTAATTATTTTTTTTTTAAAAAAGAAGAGGGATGTAATAAGGGCAATAATAATCGATTATTTTAATATATTATTTCAGCGATAATATGTGTATTCAAAGTCAAGATTCTCATTATAAAAAGTATGTGATCGGCTAAATTATGTGTCAATACAAATCAATCGATGCTTGTGAAAGCAGTGCGACATTGAACACTTTATTTTTGGTCGGAAAGGGTTTTTTTATTTTGGCAATAAATAAGTAAATACTCGATTAATTACGAATACAAACAGCTCTATGCTTCTATGCATAATAAAGAACTCATCAATGCCTAGACACATTCGTTGTATGTATTTTATTCGCTGGCATGTAATGGCTAGCCCGTACTAGCCCGTAAAGAAAATAATCGCCCACATAAAACTTTTATTGACCCTACACCGGCATCCTCCGAAGCGTCTATCCGTTTATAGGTAAAATGAGCGGTCAATCGATTGAACACATTCCCTCCATTACAGTCGATAATTTGTCGCAAGCGCAGTTCCAACTCGATTGAAAACATTTGTATTTATTTATTTGTTTATTCTTGGAAGATTTAAAAATGCAGTACCTAGGTAGGTATTGGAGAACTTAAAGGCACAACTTAGAAGGAGAGCTCACAGAAGCAATGCAAAAATATTTCATAGTATTCTTACAATTAATAACAACGTATTTAAAGATGTGCATTAATAATATATAAATAATAATAATATCGTATGTATGTATATAGTTTAAATTTACCAACAACTGACTATTAGTATGTTCATTATGTATTTTATTTTTCTTTAAATCTAACTATAAAAATAAATATATTTCTCTGAACATTAACATTCTACGCCAAAAAAAGTGCTAGTAAAGAAGGTAGGGCAGAAATGCGGCACTGCTAACCGCTACCTGTATATTTTTAACAGGATATACATATATAACTGTAATTAGCTCTACTATATTTTGAGTTTTTTGACAAAAAATAAATAAATATATATAGGATACACAATATTTAAAATAAAAATAAAATCTTTTGACAGTGATTGAGCAATGCATTTGCATTTGGCAGTGACAGCAATTGAGGAGGTGAAAACTTAAAACTATGAAATGTATGTGGTTTTTGATATTCAAATTAATTGTTGTAACAAAGATTAAAATTTCATAATTTGTAAAAATGTAACAATGTTACGATAATAAAAATTAGAGTCAAGATAAGTAAATAAAAGTTATAGAAAATAAACCTTCCACGAGGACTGAGGACGCGTGTTAATAGTGTATATATAGGTATGTCTCACAGTCGGGTATATACAATGCATTTGTGTATATATATGTGTCCACAAGCCGCTGCGCGCGCTAGTAGTGTGTAATATATTATATTACACACAAATTATATCTATACTTTCACTGCTGGCCAAATGTAACATGTCATACATACAATATGTCATAGCTACAGATATACTATTAACATTAGCATGGCGGTGCCGCGAACTCATAAGATTTCCCATCCAAAATCGCCCAACTTAAAAATGTTCACTTCAAATAACCAGAACATTAATTAATTCAACAATTCGACATAACTAACTAAAAGTAGTACTCTTAATAACTATTATAAATAGTTAATACTACGTGTAAAATGTTCGTGGAGTGTTTTATTTTTAATAATTGTTTATTATTATTATTTTTTTAATTTTAGTTCCAAGTTATTATATAACTATCGGACTATTATTTAAATTAGCTTTATTGTTTCATGATGTCTTGTAAAAAAAAACCTAAAAATATCACGTAAATTACACCACACAAAAAAAAGCATCAGACTTTGTGGGGGATCAAAGGTGCAACTTAATATATAAAAAAAATATGTGTATGTACTTACATAAAAAAATGATTTTAATAGTTATTACTATATAATTCAATTTACCCCTAGGTACCTAGTACGATCAATTATGTCATTAAAATATACCCCAATATAAAGACCGCAAGAGCGGTTGATATGTTAAATTGTTTCTCCTGTAAAGCCACTTTCTAAAAATCGTCCACAAAATTTTTGTTCAAAATCCACATTTATAAATTTATTTATACATAAATACATAAAATATGGTTTTACAATTTTTTTCACAAATAAATTTTAGTCTTAAATATAATTTGCTTCAGAAAAGAGAAACAGGTAATTGGATTATAATCACTTTACTAGGCATAATGACTGTATCGAAGTGATCTCTCTAATATTACATACATACAAAACAGATTACATGCACTTTAACAGATATTTTTCGCCCTTGGTGGTAATGATTCGAGGGACCTCAAAGCAAGTCTTTCCGGTGAAATCTCGATTGCAGAAAATGAAAGACGGAAAATACAGTCGAGAGTTTTTCGCATTGCGACAGACGCGATAAAAACCTGTGAAGCTTCCGTCGAGAAAAAAAAATGAAAAGGGATGTTTAGAAGGTTATTGAAGTGTGCCGTATCACCTGAAATAAAACACCGGTACGCTAAACATAAAATTTTCCTTGCCTTGACGTTTGACAGCTGGAAGTACCCGCGAAATTCGAACGGTGAATGGAATACTAAATATTAAATACCAATATTAAATATGATTTTATTACAGTTAAAACTAAATTCTAATATTTACATAAATAGAACTTACGAATTTTAGATTGTTATAAAATTATATATTAGCATAAATTTATTTACGCTACAGACGAACTTAATTTATAGACGGATGCAATTGACGGTTGACAACAGAAAATGTTTTTTGGCACAATGCGTATACTGCCTTCCTTACTACAGACATCGTTTAGTAAAAAAGGCAGGGTTCACATCAGAGCAGTGCCAATCGCCAAATTTTATACACCAATCCACCAATTGTCAGCTTGGTGGAGCACAGTATAATATAAATAAATACAAAACAAATGTGATAATTAAATATTTTCATAACAAATACTGCAATAAAATGAGTAGTTGAGAATAAAGCCCTCTTAATATTAGGTTTCAGACGCATCCTTTGCCCAAAATACTATTCAATCGAGACATCGTGACATACTGTTTTCGTTCATGCTAATGTCGACCTTAATTCCTCAGACGTAAAAGTTGATCGGTAGTTGCCGCGGCGTGCGTGCGAGTGATGATTTACGACCTAAATACTGCAACACCAAAAATGTGGATTTATTGAAGATTTTTTACCCTTAAGCTGCGTTTTAAGTCACTCCTCAGCTTTGTAATGTAATAAAAAATTAACAAAATACTCTCGAATATTTTAAACAGCTGTTTTCATATTGATTCAAGGTAAATCATTTATTCTGTGCCTTTGTCCTCCGAAGAGCGCTTTATCAGATAAGCGCCTGTAGCGTCTGATCCGGGTCTGTACAAGTAACCCTTATTTCGAAGAGATAGGTAAAGATAAAATAAACCAAAAACAAAAACAAATAAATCAAAAACAAATAAGCGATGCAAAGTCGTAAGAATAAAATTCACTAATGCCACACAAAGTTAAATCCAAGGAAGGGTGGATTAATACCTTTTTTTATTCCATCATGCACGTATTTTGAAATCGGAAAAAAAATGTATTGTGTTGTATAACACACATGCACACAAATTCACATACCTACACAAACATTTCAATGGAACAAATAGATGCACCACACACTTTACACATACTTCACATTACACACTCACGCACATATTAGGGCTAAAAGTAGAAGAAATCCGTCGTTGCTATTTGCGCACTGTAAGGTGTTACCTGCTAAATATCTAGCTCATTATAAAATATTACTCGATCACTTCAATAGTGGATCTTTCAAGATACCCATAGGGCACCAGTTGACCACCCGACAAAAAAGTAGAGGCTTGTTAGTGGTACCTAGGTATAAAAATTATTACGGCAAACGCACTTTTGGTTTTCATATACCTACTCTTTTTAACGAGTATATGAATAAGAATCTTTCTAGTGTACCTAAATATAAGGTTAAAGAGAAGATAAAGATAAATATAATAGAAAAAAAATCTGAAAAAGGTATATAAAAAAGTGTATATCTGCTCCCTCTCTATCTGCTTGAGTTGGAAAGAGAGTAGGTTAGTTAAGTAAGTTTCGGCTATAGATCTACGAAAACACACATATATATATATATATAAACATAAAAATAAATTGTTTGTCTATTTTTATTTTTTTCTTTAACTTTGCTTTTGATAGGTTTTTACTTTTTACTTTTGGTTGTTATCTATTTTTTTGCTTTTGCATTTTATTATATAATTTTTTGTTTTTCCTTTTTCTTATTGATGTAACCCTTTTGAAACTTTTATACTGTAACATAGAATGTTTATTTTTTCACCCACAGAAAAGGCACCGTCTTTGTGGGGAAATCTAAAGGTGTTTTGTAAAAAAATAATAATAAAGTTTAAAAAAATTACTAATTTAATGTTTTAACATATTTATATTGTGTACAGTTTTCTGGCCTTATAAATGTAGTATTAGAAAACTATCTTATCGTGTCGCTGTTTTGAACGTTGATAAATAAATTAAAGTAGCATCCATGTTTCTTTAAAATATGACAATAGTGATAAGAGATCGCTCGATTTCGTTACATGTTTAACGAGAACAGCGGCATTACAGATAACTGCAAACTGTAATCCGCAGCATCGCCATCTCCTTCTCCCACTCGTTCGAGAGATGAACTTTTCTCCTCGTAAAGGCAAAAGATATAGAAAGTTTGTCAGTTCTTAGAGCTTTATCAACTCGCATGCTTGCTTTTATGGGTGACGTTAGCTCCGCATTATCGCAGTATTATTGAGTGTCGCAGTATTATAGTAGGAATAACAGTATTATAAAATATCTGGCGGTAGGAACTCTCACTGCAAAATCGCAAAAGAATTTGTCGTGAATTCATGTCGGGAATAAAAGAAAAAACCTTGTCCTATTTAAATGTTATTAATGTGTTGTGTACGCATCGGACGCGGACCCCCTGGGTCGTGTGAATTTCGATTTGGGTCGGATCGGTCAGTGACGTTTTCTGTTGTCCTGACAGTCCGGCACAGACAAACAGTGCCGGACTGGCAAGTATGTGGGAAAAATGTAGTCGGCCCTCTTATATATATAACACATATAAGAGGGATAATATACACTTGCAGTGTATGTTTAACATAACGTTAAACATACACTGCAAGTTTTTTTAATGACACAAAATATTAACTATGACCTCATATACACATATAATTTCAACGATACAATAATTATTGAGGATTAGGGATTATAATACTTTATAGAAATTTACTAATTACTTACTCTAAGTAAAAAATATATATATCAGTCGATCTGTATGTATATATAAAATTATATAAATAGATGCTATCATTCGTGATTACATCATCGTGCTCAAGAAACATTTAAAGGCCCGCAGGCCTCTTCAGGGCCCTCGGGAATTGCCAACTTGCCAATGTGGTACTCCGTTTGCTCTTTATTTATTTGATTTTTTATTTATTTTTATTTATTTATTAATTGTTATTTTCACAGAAAAAACTTACAGTTAGACATACAATTATTACAAAAAAAAACATTTTTTCTATAAACATACAAAGAGAAAATGAGATACATCTCCTTCCAATAAAAATGTACCTGATTGCAAAGTATACGGAGCAGAAAGGGCAGTAATCTAAGGTTCCTAATATCTTTTTTTTTTCGATCTGGCTCTCGCACACTCGACCGAGTCAGCCCTCCATAAAACTGACAGTTTTAAAGCACTCGCTCAAACTCCTGGACCGAATTGGCTTAATTCATACACTTCTACTCTACTATAACTAACCAACAACAGTTTGTCTCATCTAACGCAGCGTCAATGCTTTAGGTGAACGAGAACGATTTAAAAGCACTCTAAAAGCACCGGAAACTTGCAGTCTTGAATAAGATTTTCTTCGTTTCCAGGCGGACATAAGCCACCTGGTCACCAGCTACGATTCTGAAGAAGAGGGCACGGGCAAACGGCGAGGCAAGTCCGGCGACGGAAGGGCATCGATAACCACGTACTCCAAGCAGGAGTTCAGGGAGCAGTACTGCATAACCAGCAAGCAGCTCGACCTGTTCGAGCTGGAGCGATCGAAGAAGGACAGGTTCCTGGGGTGCCTGTCGCATTACCAGATCGAGAGTCCATGCTCGAGGACCAATAGGTATGTACTTTCATAATCGTGGGACAAATACTACAATTTATCGTACCGTTCGTTACGTCCTTAGATAACGTGGGGTACGATCACTGCGCGTTAAAATATATTATATACTATGTACTGTTAAAGATTTTTATATAATGTATAATAAGCAAAAGTAAATAGAGATTCCTTTTTTGTTTTTAAACCTAATCAAGCAGAAAAAGTAAAATAAATTACGAGTAAAAAAAATCTTTAAATACAACCTTTTATTTAAGTGCCTTACAAAAATACATTGCCATTGGAGCTAAACTAATATGTCAAATTTCAACTCTGAGGATAAGTGGAAGTGTTTCTGATTCAGCTTGCAAGATTTGACCTAAATAGACTAACAAACATTGCAATCTAAATAGAAGCTTATAAAAATAACGAGCTCTGATTTAACCGAAAAGCTCAGTAGAATATAAAATATATTTTAGTATTTACAATATGTTTGATAGACTTCACAAACCAATTCCTGTAGATTGATAAATCGTTCGCCTAACAAAACTTTCATGTAAACTGAACCAAATAATCTCGTAGATGCAGCATTCAAATTAAAAGTTGCGTACACATTATAAGTCTGTTTTGTTACGTCAACCAAATATGCCTCGCGCTTCTCGGCTATTCCACCATTTTGCTTCTCCAACGAACAGTTCGTTAGCGCTTACAAAGCGGTTTGTTTATGAGTACCGGAGCTGAGTCTTCTAAAAACTTTAGTAACGGTAACCAAATAGTCTGTTAAGGTTACAACACTCGTTCGTTTGAGCGTAGGCGCAATAAAACGTTTAGCTGTCACTATAATTCTACAAGAATTTTGTAGAGAGTACAGGATTTTTTTCTCAGCGTAGGCATTAAGCGATAGATAGTCTCCAAAAGTTCAAGATCATACGTTCCGATGCTGTAAAGCCGAATCGTGCGTTATCGCAGCGTTGTTCGGAATATTTCGCCGAACCAACTACAAGCTAGTTTTAATAGCAAAAGAAACGATCAAAACGTGTTGAGAAATATAACATATTTAATGAACCAAATGCGTGTAAGAAATTTTGCGGCGATACAAACATATTTAGGACAGACACTGCAACAGCAATTTTAGTTATTTTTATTAAAAATGAATTGTTTCTTTCTTTGCTACGCTTCGGCCTTTACCGATATAGGTAATTCACCTGTATCAGACGTGGCAGACGCACGGCATTAAGCGGTTTAATATTATTACGTAAAGCTTGCATTTGTTTTCTCGGAAACCACTATGGATTTTAATATGAAGTCAATACAAACTGCAGGGCCAATTAACTAGGTAATTTATTGGTAATTGCCTTGGGAAACAGTGTATATTAGACGCATTAATTATTTGGGGTATTACGAGTTTTCGTTTGAGTACACGTCGCTTTCAACGATCTATAATGGGCTGGTTTCCAACGTACGCCCAAAATAGTCTATATGCAACTCTAAAATCTGTTAGAGCATTCCCCGTAATAGATGCATTCGTACAGTCGAATAACCTATTTCCTTCACCTCTACTAGACTCTCTCCTCTTGAGGCTGATTGCAATAAGTATCCGAAGCGCCAGATCCATGAAGGAAAAAATAATTACGGCAAAGAATATTTCCATCGCAATATCGCTGTGGTTAAGTACGGCTTAAACTACGGACTTTTATTAGAAAGCAATAGATAACAATAAACTGTAGTATTTAATAAAATCATGGAGAATTATATAGAGTAGCTCGGTAAGTTCTTTTTATGTTTGAGTATAATGTTATTTATTTCTTACGATTTAAATAAAGAAAAATACATTTTTAAAGACAAGTTTTTATATTTTAAAAAGTTTAAAAGTCTTTAATATCGTATATTATTTTATGTACCGTCTTTCTATTTCATACCATTATTTTTACCCTATAAATAACCTGAGAAATATATTCATAACATATAACAGTCTATGTTTATGCATAGAAATTAAATACTTATATAGAAAAGTCTACCATAGGACGGGCTTTGTATTGCATATCAATTATGTATACGTTACTATGTAAATGTCAACAAATAAATAAATATAAGTGCATGAATTTGTATAAATTCGTGTCTGTGCTGTTGACCGTTGAGGAGTTCCTTCGTCTACAGCCATTCCTGATAGAATCGGGTTATGCTTACCATAAAAATGTATTGTCATCGGAACTACTATTTACAAAATTATAAAATATTTTTTTTTATATAACAAAGAATTGCTATGATGGGTCATATGCAATTATCTTGGGCTTTACTTAACTAGGCCAAATGTACGCGCATTAGAGTCAGAGAAGATGGCGGTAATGAACGTTAAAAATGGTATTACTATGTGCGGATTCGAACCCGAGACCTTTTTATTCTACAATTTACTTATGACCTTTCTGTTATGCAATGAAAATACTTTTTACCTCGGAACCTTTTTTTTTTGATCTTATATACTTGGCTCCATGAGCAATTTTCTTCGGGTCATATAAACGTAAAAACGTTTTACAAACTATATTATTCAGTTTTTATCTGAAAACACACGAGTTACCTTGAGTACCCGTGACTCAATTTCTCAAAAAGTTATGATTTAAAAAGTCATTAGTGAAAAATTCTAGAAAGAAATATGCACATTGAAACTAACAGTAACAACGGTTTGTCTAAATAATCTGATATGCGTTTTTAAAAATATTGTTAATTATTTAATTAATTTAATATCAGTATTATTAATTTAAATCATTTTACATTCCCAAAATGTGTAATAAAAGTTTTTTGTAGGTTTAGATAAATGGAAATCATTTTCGTATGGTAACTTTTCTAAAAAGTGCAAATCAAACACAAAGCACTAGAATTTGCAATTTAAACTATTTCAAATTATGATATGCCTAATAATTGTTATTTTTACTGAACTTTTATTGCATGTAATGTTTATATTGTGCATATGAATACATTTTAAAATTACTTTTAATAATAATTGTGTATTTTTTAACCACCGCGCTGTACCCATCAATTTAACAAAATACTGTGTGAAACAAAATCTAAAAATACCTACTAACTGAGGGAGTTACAAATAAATGCCGCAATTGCATACCTACAGAGTAAATTTAATACATAGCTCCATGGACGATGGATTGAATCTTCATCGACGAGCTAATTGGCTCCTTTGGGAATGCCAATTGCAAAGTAAATTTGGTCTCGTTGAGGCCAATCTCATTACACGGGTGATCGAAGTTACACTGTGCAAATGAAAGGCGTTGGAAAGTGTTTACAATCCTCGAAATATAATTAGTTCCTACTCATTTTTAAGATGAACGGTCAAGCATTTGCTGAAAATTTTGAAGACACATTTATAGTACATATTACTACTATATACTTGATTTTCAGCAGATTTTCAGCAGGGTTTTCGGGCAGATTTTAAGGGGCGTTAAATGTTCCTGATTCTCATTGTTATTCAAAGGTTCTCAAAGGCGTTAGGAGCGATATCCACGAGACTTATAAGTAATCTAGTTTATTTACATTAAAGATAATTTATTTTCTAGGAAATTACCTAAGGATTTTTTTTAAGCATTATGCAAAAAATATAAAAAAACAACAAAACCATATTTTTGAAATAGTATTTTTTGAAGTCACCCACTTAAGAAATCAAAAATATCCCTTATATAATAAATATAGTTTTATGATAAGAATAAAGTGAAAAGAGGGTAAAACTAAGCGATTTGAGATATATAGTATAAAAACTTAGAAATAAAATAATAAAGTTGCCTAAAATTGGAGAGTTTTGTTTTAGTTTTTGAATATAAAAATGATAATTTATGCTAAAAATGTTATGTATTCAGAAAATATATGTTTTTTTGTGATTATTTAGAAGCAAAATAGATTTAAAAAACAAATCACTTATATTTTTAAAAAACAACTAAATGCTATAAATGTTTCATACAAAAATTTAGGCCTCGGTTTGTATTATAAGCGCCGTTACGCTCGTCATAGAGTTCACACCTATCCGTTCATCATGCAAGGCTTATTTTCGTAGGCAACAGTTTGTAAGTCAGAATCGTTTAAATTGTGTCCTTCGTTCACGTATGTAGTCTTAATGTGTAATCTAGTAAATTCGTTTAAAAAATATATGTAATTTATCAAAAGGGTTTCTAAAGTTCTATTATTGTACAGAAATTTAATAAATAGTCCTAAATAATATTAATACATATATTCACTTAATATTAATAATACAAATATTTAGAAAACATATATATCATACGGGAAATGATTTTAATCGCGATTTGCAGAAAGAGCGTCTCTAGCAAAGTTTTCGACGACAGAATTATATATATTATCTTCCGAGGGTAAACGCTAATCAAAGATTCGTTTGTTTTGAACGACTTCAGGATCGAGTGATACAGTCAGCTACCTAAATGCCCTTACTCTAAACAATAAAAGTATACGACTCGTTCCAATAATTGAAATATTTAAAATTTACTTAAAATTAATTTAAGGATATCTTTAGGAAATTAATTTAAGGATCTACATTTTTTAATACATGTGATACTATGATTTATTTATTTAACAGGTTTTAAACGTAGAAGCAAAAAAAAAAGTTAATAATACAAAAAGAAAATAATAACATTAAAAACCAAAAAATAACCACAAATAAAGTAATCAAGAAAAATACAAAGTAACTACCAATGATTAAAAATAACGCTCTCGTGCGAACAATAACCAATAAAAAATTCACGCTAACCTCACAAAGTGTAAAAGGAAGGAGATTTTTAATCCTATTGGGAGAACAAACGAAATATCAATCTCCGCGGAGATGGAATTTTATAATTCGACTGCTCTCCCAATGGGACTATAGGTTCTTGTATATGTCGGTGCGACATGCTAATCTCCTAAATAATGTGTGCTTCCGCAATCTAGTCAAACGGTCCGGAACAAAGAAACCAACCTCTCCGAGTACTATGGGATTCTTGATGAATTCGTGAATAACTTAAAAAGAAATAGAACTATGTATGGACTTGCCGCCTAAACTTGAATGTATTAAAGCCTAACATCTCTAATACAAATGCTGATGGATACGTATCGGGAAAAAAACATGATAATATCCATACATACGGTGATAAATTACTAGATGTTACTCGAGATTACTAGATTTTAAACTTCGGACACTGCCCTTTTTATAATTAGGCCCTTCGGGTACCGTACCGTACATTACTGACCATATTTATAATGGTTTAGGTACCTTAACGCACACCTCTTTCACGCACTCCCTAAGTTACTTACATTCTTTGCACAGTAATACATACAAGCGTTAGAAGGAATTTATGAAGCTGACTGTACATTAAGTACTCACTACGAAGGCTTCTTGATGTCACAAATAGATAAACGGACTCTCATTATTTAATAACTTTTAAGATTAGACCATTTAGATAAATATCTCACAACTTGACGTTCGTATCTTGATTAAATCGCACATTAATATAATTTTAAATCTATGAAACTCCAATTATCATTAAAACAATCGCTTAGATTAACTGTTAAGTAACTCCACTGCCTGTTATACTTTTGCGGCGGGCCGAAATGGGAATTATAACGTTAAAACTTAAATTTTAACAGGGTTTAAAATTTTTAATTTAAATGGCTGGTTTCTTGAGCATCATTCTAAAATATCGATAAAAAAATCAGTTTATAGGAAAGCAGAATTAATGACAAATTTCAGTTTTGTACTTTATGTTTTAAAGGTATTGTAAAATAACTTTGCTATTCTTAAACCACTACCTACACGCTTCTTTCACACTCCGTTCAGACGCTCACATATCTCACAACTATTTTCGCTTTTCTCACGCACTCATTTTATGACTATATGTATAACAATTAAAATAAAAATATTAATAAATTATTTATTGATTTTTAAATTACACAAATAAATTTTCAAAACTTTACCTAACTAGGCAGCGCCCGTACGGTAGGCTTTATTTGTTGTAGATTATTAAATGCTACAGGTCGAAGAACGAACACTTATATTTTTATTCATTTAAAACTCACTTACAATAGTATACATAATTTGAATTTATGCCATAATAGTATAATATAATATGGCAATAAAACATATAGGTATGTATATACAATCATATTCATAAATGGATAAGAGTGTTATTGTTATAGATAACACTCTTAGCCACGAAACAAGGCAAAGATTTCATCACAAAGGCTACACAATGCGGACCACATTCGGGCAGAGACATTACATGTTTCTAGCATCCAGAATGCATAATATATTCTTTGCTGAAATTGACCAATCCAGTCAAAACCGATTGAATATTGTCGCTGATTATATATAAGCAAATGGTGTCATATTGGCTGCTTATTAAAATAAGGCAGGAATTTGAAAAACAACTTCATCAATTTTGACCTAAACACATAAATCTGGACATATTATATTCCGTGTATTCTGTGTTTCTCTGTGTGTGTGTGTGTGTATTCATATTATATTATATGTATTTATTTATTAATATTTGTATATTTTTCTGGTATGTATACATTTATGAAAATATATATCTTTTGTAATAATATTTATTAGTATGTTATTCAAATCTTCTATAATTTCTAAGCGTATTTATTGCGTTAATGTTATATTACTATCAAACGCTTAACCTCATATCAAAATATATCAAAATGGTATTTGCCTCATAATTATGTTATGACAAACCTACCTTGTGATCGTCTGGTTGATTTAAATAAAAGAGGCTGCTTATGACAGAGGTTTGTCTTATATCCATAACTTTGAAAGGGTTTTTTATTATACTTATTGGCCATATGTCATGTTAGCTGTACACTCGTTCATTTTCGCTGTTTATAATTCTTTTAATAAATAAATAAACAAATAAATTATAAAGTCGTATACGTATAGCATACATGTTATAAAAATATCCATTATAATAAATAAATAATAGGTAAACGAAGCTAAAATTAAAATTACTCACATTTTGAAATTATTTTTATAATAGGATTACCACCATTCCACCCCGAAAGTAGCACCGGATGTTATCACGCTCCAACACAATGAAATACTTAACCGCAATAATACTCAGCGCTGAACTGAATATTAGATATGATGCGGTGATATGTATTCACGGAACAAGCTAGAAATATCGCTTGAATCGGAGAAGTTGGAAACTGAACTTCCTGGTTTTCTCGAGATTTAGGCTATAAAAATAATGCTCTTTATGACGTTATACTCGTATTAAATGATGTTCGACAAAACCTGCGGTTAAAACGTGATAAGAATAATTTTGTTAATATCAAAAAAGACAAATATTTCTATGAAAATCGAGACATAAAAGTGAATACACTATTCATTTATTAAAGTTACTCGCCAAAGATATTTTACTATCAATATTACAAACAGATACAGACATACATATCAAATTTGCAGATATACAGGTTGTCCCAAGACGTTTACATTTGTTTGTCTCTGAAACCATAATAAATTTTGATATGTCGTTTATACAAATAATATTTGAAATCACAGAGAGAATCAACTGGATTATTTATCAGAAATGATCCTGAGATACGGTGTATTTAAGAAATCTGGCAAATTTGACCGTAGTACGAAGATTTAGAGGCCGTTTAGAAGTTAAACTTCTTTAGGCGCAAATTAAAAAATTTTCCTAGGCAGTGAATGAACCTAATGCTAAAATCGGAAGGATTTTCGGAGGTGATGTGGTCAAAAATCGTGTCGCGTTACTTTCTTCTTATATAAGTAATAAGCATGCGGAAACATTGTTAGGATGATAATTTTAAAGACGAGTGAAAGAAGATTAAATATCTACATATGTAATGCATCTTACACGCGTGGTATCCAGCAGATAATCCCTATAAGCTGAAATATAATAAATAAATCATGCATCATGCATTTATTTAAATTTTAATAATTAAACGAGGCGTATTGTTGTGAATTTTCATTATTTTCATATAAATTTTCATATAAAATTACATGAAAAAAAATTTCATATAAATTTCCTTTTCAATTTAATCCGAAATATTAGCGAAGCGGACTCTACATCGACATTCCCATCGCCTTAAGTGAAAGTTTCGGTGAAACTTCTACTGCGGGAAAATTCCGCGAGGAAATCGGATAAGATTTTGAACAGTAATCGAGAACGGACTAAGGCGAATTGGCTTTTGCAAACTTCGTTGCGTCTTCGTTAATTTAATCTAATTATAAATGGCAAACAGTTAGGTAACTGAGCATCTCCAGTGGTAACAATCTCTTTTGTAATACAAATACTTGGCACTTGCAGTGTTTCCGTAGCCAATTTTTGCCTGTACGGCCTAGCTGTAATTACTTTGCGTTAATTTTTATTGGCTAGTAATATATAAATTCATTCCAACAGCCGTGCTGTCATAATTTTAAAATTCGAATATGATATTCGAGCGCTGTAACGTTTCAAAGTTTCATCTATTAGTATTAGAAATTTGTTGACTTTAATGTTATATTTCTATATCATCCTCGAAGAGATTGGTTTCTTTGTTCCGGCCGTTTGGCTAGATCGCGGAAGCCCGCGCTATTTAGGCGATTAGCGTGTCGTACCGACGTATATAAGTATAGTTTGATTGTGATAGCAGTCGAATGATTAAATTCCATTTCCGCAGAGATTGATATATTCGCTTATTCGCCCAATAAGATTAAAAATCTGCTTTTTAAGAGCCAGTATATCGTGAGGTGACCTTGAAGTTCGGTTTTTGCAAATTGTGTCGGCTACGTGCACTTTGAGCATCTGTCGACAACATCAAAGAATAAACATTTGACAGTTTTTTATTTATATTAAAAATATAAGGCAATTAAAAAAAATCTAAGTTTAAGGTTTTCTGTAGAATTTTATTGTGGAGATTTTTATGTATAAATTAGACTTACGTCACATATGTAGTTTGGTTTATGAGAATTTTAAAAAATAAAACATAACAATTTCAATATTTTTTTATGCAAACATAGGATTATTTATTTAAAAAACCAGCTTAAAGGTTTGCTAGAAAAATGTTCAGTTAATCTAATTATATTTTTTATATATGCCTGGTATAAAAAGCTATCTTGGCAGTAGACCTCAAAAACATGCATAAAATGCAATTCGAGTGCGTTATGGCTCTTAATACACCTTTTGTGTTATCAACGTGAATTATTTATTTGTTGTTGTTCGCCTGGGAACATTATTATTAATTATAGATAGTTTTGTTTTGTTGTTGTTGTTGGTGCTATTTTTATGAATTAAATGTGTACATGGGGAAACCTGCAAAATAAATAAATAAATGATCTAAACAGTAATGGTTATTTTCAAGAGTACATAAAAGTCCAACTCTTTCGCATTTGTACTTTTCGAGTTGAAAGTTGCAACAGACGGACGGACGAAGATAGTAATCACTTGTACATAAATGTATAGAAGCTACAAGGGATCTCTAAAGTTGAAATTTCTTTTATATCTATATTCAAAAAAGTGCCTTTACTTAAAGTACATATCACTTTGCTATCAAACAATTTCTACCCGAAAACGAAGGTGTATCGCAAAGCCCCTCAAAGGCTTCAAGAAAATCTCGCCTAAAAGGTTCCCGAAGTCGGCTTCCGCCAATAATACGGTCGGGCGACCGGAGGGTAGCTACTCACTAACGCTAACTGCTGCACAAACTGAACTTCTTTCCGCATCTTGACGGAGAAAAAATCCTGTACGCTCTCCAAGAAATTCCCGTAAATAATGTGACAGGTAGACGTTTTGTTGAGCCTACAGTTCGATTCTGGGTAAAGTTATTTGTACGCACAAACGAACGAATCTTGTAACCTTAACAGATTATTCGGTCATCGTTACTAAAGTTTTTAGTAGGCTTACGGTACACATCAAAAACTTTTTAGTAAGCGCTACCGAACTGTTCGGAAGAGAGAAAAAATGGTGAAATAAGCGAGCAGCGCGAGGCATGGTTTTAGTCTACTACACAATTCTACTCGTCACAATTACTGTCACCCAAATGTTCAATTTTAAATGTGAACCACGATTTTAAATGAAAAACTTACCATCGGCATTTTAATAACTATTAATTTTAATAAAGCACTTACGCTAATTACTCAAAGTAGCTATGATTTCAAATACACAGTTTTACATTATCACAGTACAGTGATATTTATGGAAAAATGATTTCAAACATTATTGACTTTTTTTATCTGCATATTATAATTCGCTTGCAGCCATTTATGAAAAAATTTAATGTACAATTCACACCATTATTAATCTTTGATATTCTTAAGTTGGCGTATTTTTAAGAGTACATTCTTTATCTACAACATGCAATATATTCCTAGAAATAGTAATCACACGCCTTAATATCTCACAGAAGACGTCATATTGTGTATTAGTCGACATTTTCTATAAAGACTATATCAAAAAGGTCAGATGTAAATATAAATACATCACAAGTCCATCGGGAAATTTTAATGTCAAATTAAGAAATATCACCGCACTTTTTGATGTACCCACCTATGCTGTACGACCGTCAGTACATAGCGATCTTCAATACAGTTCGCACCTGTTTAGAGCTTTGGGTTGCAACCGAAATATCAGTTTAAAACCAAATAATTGATTGTGCCCACGAGTAGTAATGAATTTCATCGGAACACGTCCAGTCTAGTATCAAAAATACGGTATGTAACAAAAATATTTGGATTTATTTTTTACCTTGCTTATATGATGTAGTATTTTTTCCGCAAAACACTAAGACGTCAACAGAAGTTTCAGTAATATTATTAAATATAAATAAAACATGTCGCTGTGTGTTGCTAATGCTGTCACTTTGACGTTGATAATTTGTCCTAATTTTAAATTCACGTTTGAAACAGTGCGTTAAAAATTCCTCATTTTCTCCGAGTCAATTAGAGTGTTCCGGTTCAGAGTAATATTATAATTAGTCATTACCATCTTTTGGCACGGCAGTGAATACGTACTTAATTTATTGCGAACTAAAAATAAATATTGTTTATTTATTTATTTTATTTACAAAGTTAACTACAGCGCTTTTTATTAGTTTTGTGTCGATATTTTAAAATATTTTTTATGTTGGAAGATACAGAGAGGTGATGTTAAGTTTGTGTTTTTTTATTTCGGCTTTCTCTCGAGTTTGTTAACTCATTCTTCTTCGTATTTCGGAATGGAAACTGCTTAACGGATTCTGACTCAAAGCCGGTACACGCGTTGACAAGGCGACAAATGTCTCGCGTATCTCGAGTGCCGCAGGCCTCGGTCGCCTGCGATCCGAATGCGCTGTCGCCAACGGGCTAAAATTCTTTTGAATTTAATTACTTTGCTAAGTACCCACATATATATGTACTTACATAAAACATACATAAAACGCCGTCAGAATCCACGCCAGTCCGCCACGCCGTCAGTGATTTATGCGATCATTACTTTAAAATTACTACGTTATACAGGCTGAACTTAAAGTCTCCAATATCCTTTTATTGGGTGATTCTAGGCATAAAACTGAATAACTTTTGTTCAACAACTTTGTAAATAAAGCAAAACAACTTATCTAAAATTATAAAAAAAAAGAGTCCTAAAAACATTTTAAAGTATGGTCAACTAACAAAATACCAGACCGTGCAGCGTCACGACGTCGCGACCCAGTAACCGTACCAACAAATGTATTGACAACAGTGAACAACGGATAGTTTCCCGCGAGCAAATATTGTAATGTAGGTCAAGAACACAATACGCGCACCAAACTTTCAATCGAATATTTATATTTTGTTAGCTATATAAAACTTGGATACTTAAAAGGATACTGCTAACCTTGAGTTCACTCTATGTTTGCAGATATCGCAATTAGACTTTTACTGTAATAAATCTTAAACTTAATAAAGGTGATAAAATTAAATAAAAATATTACTAATGTTATTAATATTAAATAAAAATGTATTAATATATTATGTATCTATAGGTTATTTAATTTATTTCTCCGTCTCCGTCCGCAGTTTGCATCAAAATGCTAATCTACTTCTACGAATGATTGGTGTCTCCTTGGAACAGCACATTGTGCTATTAAAGTGATGCACAAAACTAATCCATTGCACGTCATTTTAAATTACAATAATGTGCGTATAAGCAATGTATTTATTGTGTAAACACTATTTGTTGTTGTATATAAGAATGCATGCAAATGACAGTATAAATAAATAAATATATAAATAAATTAGCAATATTGCTGAAAAGTGTAATTTCTGGCTTTTTTATTAGTTTTTATTTTTTTTTTACCCATGCAATGGTTAACAAAGAAAAACGACTTTTGGTCGTCAATCTTGACTCGGAACAATAACAGCGCACGTCGCATCTCGTCGTCAGTGGGAAACCCGCCCTACTGGCCTTCGAATGTGAGCTCTGTTTTGCTTGGCCCTTATCTCGACCCGAGTGCGGTAAGATTGAATAACGGCCTCCGCATTGTTTCTCAAAGTCAATATTACTTTTGGTTTTGCCCTCCAGTTTTCTCGTTAGCCTTGACTTTTGTCACAACCCTGAAGATGAGTTCGTCGTAGAACATAGTTCTGAGTCATATGTTATTTACTCATGTATTTATTTAATCACCGAGAGAAATATTGAAAATTATTGTAACAGATTTCGATTTTAACGATCTCTTTTAATAAAAAGAAACATTTTACTGAAAACATAAATTATTTTTAATAATTAGAAAAAAAGATAAATTTATCACAAATCCATGAATCGACTCCAATGTTTGTGACGATTTCTCCGCCGATTTTAGAATTTTAAAGTTTTAATCGAATCTACATGAAACATACTAAGGTGTAACGAAGTCGGAATTTTAAAATTCTAAATAAAAGTTAGTTATTTTTAAAAATATTTTCTCTGTGAGAAATCCTAGAATTAAAAAAATAATATTTTCTATGCTTCAATATGCTGCTAGCGTAGGTTTTACCTTAGCGTCTGCGGCTACCTAATTTATTTACATATATGAAAAATTTGTTATATTTAAAATACAAATTACCCATCTTAACCTAACTGAACCATGGCCATATTTTATTGTGGTGTAAACAAAATTATGTTTAAATTTACAGCGCTGCGTTCAAAACAAACACCTATATATATACCTACATAATTATGTTACCAATATATATAAGATTAATAATAGAATAATGAATACTTAGAACTTGGATCATACTAAAAGTATAAAGATTAACAATACGATTTAAATAATCATACCAGTATATATTTTCATCGTTTTTCCATTCTTTTCCAAACCGATTTCAGAAGCGACACATTTAATTCCTTTTTTTTATTTTTTTTTTGCTTTTTAAATTGAAAACATCGACGAAGTACAGGAACACATTTTTGGGTTTAATAAAACACATTTCCTAAAAGCGAAAACATAACTCGGCTGCATTCAAAATTAGAAAGAAAAAAAAACAATTTAAAAAAACATTGACGGAGTAAAGCTTTTATTAGGCATATCAAAATTATGTTTTGTTAACTCAATTTAACACAGATGGAGAAACTTAGATTGGATCTGTTAAATAAGGGTGTCTCGATGCCAAGGACATCTATTTCGGACACACCCAAATATTATGTTAATTTGAGTTATTCCATTAAAAGAATGCTTCAGCGCAAGGGTTGGCTCACGGCGCGCCGTGCACCAGTTTTCACTGTGACTACGTTATAACCTAATATTTTGTCGGATAAATAAATAAAAGTCTTAATTTTCAATATTAAATTTATTCTTGACTTGTTTTGAGTGGTATTTTCCTAACTAAAGTTAGTAATGTGTCGCAATACCGAGTTGGTAACGTAAGCATTTACACACCTGCGAAATTGCCAGATTCTCATGCCCAGTTTAACTGAAAGTTTTTTATTGACATCCAAAGTCAACTCGACTTAATTGCTTTTCAAATTCATTCTTAAAAAACACAAGCATTCAACTCTCGAGAATCTCGTAACGAAGATGAACATGTTGTCAGATGACGAGCCATAGACAATTGATAGGTACGTATTGGGAAATATTTCAGGATAAAACCTATAGCTATGGATATAAAGGTATCTTGAGAAGCTCCTCTGAATAACATTCCTAAAATTACAATAATTTATTTATGAGGGCTCCAGACAATGAAGAATATTTCTAACTTGTAGTATAAAATAGAGACCATTATTGGCTTCCTTAGCGAATGGCTGTTTCGAAGCATAAATCCCATTTTATTGGCATGCATATGCAAATTATACGTCATTACAATGTTACAGCTAAATGCTTGTAACTTTGTGATCAAATCATTATAGGAGGTAGTTTGTGACATCACTTCCCATGACACTGTTTACCTTTGTATAATGGCAGAATCTTGTTTAAATGCATTTTTATTTACGAAAGTACATCAACATTTATACAAATATTACATAAAATAGTTAAAACTATGATTAACTCATTAAAGACTAAAATAGGCTTATAAACTCAGTTTACACCAAAGCACCTTTTTGTAGTTCGAATAAGTATTTTTTTATACATAATCGTTGTGTCAAATATAAAATATACTTAAGTTCAACAATACATTAGTGAGAAATTTGAGAAATCCTTAAAACCATTCCTACATAAACAAAGAATGACGGTCTTTTTTTTACTTTCGCTCGAATTGACTCAATTATAAGGCGAATCTTTCCTAAAAACCCATCTCAGCTAAGTAACAGGCTACCTGCTAAACATCTATACTACAATTGGAACACATTCAATGCGTAGTATAAATAAATAAACATTGAGAACATGCGTAAAATAACATGTCTTTCCTATTTATTCATAACTAATAAATTAATTTATAAAATGTGTCTAAGTTTGAACGCTCAATAATAATCATCAACCTACTGGAACGGGGGGGGCTGGATCGTCCTCGTTAACGTGCGGTAATGGATATAAGGTGAGGATATAGAGTTCAGATAAGATCACCAAGTAGTTTATTAAGGTTACACAATTATCCTAACCAATTTCTGACTCAGTAGAAATACAAATATAAATTAATAAGTAAGAGCTTCGACTCGATACAAAGTAAACCTGTATTTATGTAAAAAAAGACTTTTTCGTTGGCTACCTATAAGAGAGACGTCTAGTCCGGTAGTGTGGTAAATTATGACTGAAAATGGAAAGTCCTGTGTCTTCGATTATGAAAACTAAACCGTGAGAAAGCAATTTATAAATCGTCTCAAGACGTTCTATGATTGACGTCACGACGTGTGAAATGCAACTTGGCATTTTTTCAAACTTTGGTGTCTTTCAAGAAGGAATTTGCAAACTAATTAATTCTAGTTGCCTTTGAAGTCAATACAAAACATCAAGTTAAACTTGGTATGAGAACTGTATATCTGGCAATTTCACAGGTGTGAAATATGCTTACGTTAACTTGTGGCCGCACTACACTACATTTAATGTAAATCTTATAGGTTTTAATTATAAGAGTATCTCCTTCTCTTTTTACAAATAATAAAACATAAATAAACATCAAAAGAGTCCAGGGTATGACCCTAATACTATTATTAGGGTCCTACATACAATTGTAAAAAAAATATTATACAAATCATATCTTTAAAACATAGTACTCTTAAAACGAATTACGACAATTCTAATATTTATTAAGTGTGTTAAAAAATTGACATGAGTATTTTTTTTCTCAGATCTCAGAAACGACATGTTTATGTAATAAGCTCTTGTCTTGTCCAATTGCGCAGTCACGTTTATGGATGGTTTATCAGGTTCGCATGCGTGACATACTTTTGGCTGTCTAATAACTTATGTATAGGACTAACTTCGTCGATGTCACGGAATTTCGAGAGAAAGTTGGAAAGGTCACAAATTGATTTATTACCCCTAAATAACGTATAAGAGATCAAGTTTCATCAGATTGACAGGACGAACTAAGATCGTTTGACAGGACAGATCGATTGGACGGTTTCGCAAATAGATATGATATGTGCGTTAAGTAGGTACTGCTAGTGGTACAGTCGAAGTAACGAAGAGAAAAAATTTCCCAATCCTAAAATGAAATGTTTCTATTAGATTCTATATAAAACTTTCATACATAAGTATTTATCGTTTCGACCAAAACCAGCATCGAGGAAACCCACATCGACATTTAGTATAAAATTACAAATTGTATTTTTGATTGTCCAAATTTATTACAAAAAATTAAATTTAAGGGTTACATTTCGACATATATAGCGTCATAAACAATAGCGTCATATCACGTATCTGCTGCCTTTATATCAATTGATATATTTAATACCTCCTTTTTATCATTCAAAAATCTTAAACAGTAAAAACAAATAAAGACAAATTGTACTATGTTATATTGTTAATAGTTAATGGTTAATAGTAACATATACTAACTGATTTATTATGTCATATATCATGTGAATTCAAGGCATGTCAGCATTTTGAGATGATGAAGAGTTAATAGCATAATTTGTACACATGTTTAGTTTATAACTTTTATTTTTTAGTTTTTAGTATTTATATTAACAGTAGAAATCATTGATTAGTTTTACAGATACTTTTTAAGAATGTAAACTTATCATTAATATCAATTGTTTGTAAGACTGTTGATTTCTCTAAATAAAGAATATACATATATTCAATTGCAATTACACATATATGTATAATATACATATTATTATTTTATATTACCTATATTCATAAACTAAATATATATATATATATATACATACTAAAACCACACTTAGTATATTACTCTGTTTTGACATACCCATACATAAACCACTCACACATCTACACACCCACAAATAAACACCGTAACATCAATTATAAATTCATACTCTAAATATATTTAAGAAAGAAACACTTCTTACGCAATTTTAATTATTACTATGGAAAATGTGGGATTGGTATTATATGCTAGTAATAAGTTCTGTTTGTACATATGAATATTATGACTTTAGGATTTTCAATAAAAATATAAAAAAAAACCTGACCGAAATTCAAATTCGTCAATCTAAGTATTTACCATAACTATGTATGCCCTAGAACAGCCAAGGAACCAGGCCAACTACCTTCTCCGTTTGTTGGTCGTTCCTAAAGGATCGGCCTAGATCAGTCGCAGGTTTACTGCCCATAAAAACTATACCGTAAAATTATAAAAACGCACTGAAAACCGTTTGCAATACTATATTACTACAAAATCACTGACCTTCTTAGACGCTCCGACCCTTGCGTTTCGGCACGGCTGAAGTTCAGCTGTCACATTTGCACACGCGGGTTTGTTTTTGTCCCTCTTCGTTGGGCCCGCGCGAAACTACCCCCAGATAATAAACCTATTTTGTTTTAAATAAAGGTAATGACAGAGCGTACATACTATCATAAAGGTGAAGACATAGGAGTAGGAAATTATAGGGATTTATGAAATGTCGTAACTGGTCCGAACAGAGTAGAGTCCGCGTATGTATTTATTTATCATCGTACAAAACAGCAATACAATAAGATACGTTTCTAGTACTACATTTAAATAACCAGAAAAATGTACAAAATATAAATATATTTGAAAATGTCAAATTATTAAAACAATGTGTAATGTGCGTGTAGTGTGGTGTGTGTAATATGAAGTTTATGCATAGTGCGTGGTGTCTCTATTTGTGGCATGGAAATGTTAGTGAATTTCTTAATCATTTCTAAAAAAATCGGAAATCTAAATCTTTGTTTATGAATTGTATATTTTTATATGTATAAAGTATTTAGTTGATTCCTTATTTTTAATAATAGGCCTTCGCCGATAATTTACATTACTACTTATAAAATAGTTTGACAGTACTGACATTTGGAATGCTTTTTAATATATTAAGGCTTTAATTTTTTTAATAAATTATATAACCAGAATGTTCAGAGAAAAATTAATACCGCACGCACAGATAGTTGCATCGCTTGAGGTATGCACGCTGTTTTAAATACAGGCCTGTATTTTATGAAAGCTTTTCACTCTCGCCTATCTATCTGTGCACTTATGCAATACGGTCAAACTTTCATTAAAGTAGTAAAAAATGATTTAAAAAAGAAACAATAATTTGGAAAGACGGTGAAAATGTAACGAATATGACGGATAATGAACCTATAATACACATAATGAACCTATGTTGCCTATTTTAATTCTTGATTAATTAATTAAGGTATTCGTTTCTGTTTAATAATTTCAGTTATTTTCTAAACTATTTCTATAAGGCTATTTCCGCGGTGAAAAATAAGTTATTTAATACTAATAATCTTAAAAGTATATTGTACTAGACACACATTCTAGACACGTATACGCCCCGAGCGATAGATTAAGACGTAGGTTGACGTAGGCAGCATATGCATACGTCAGCAGATGTCTGCCTCAATCAGACGAAGGTAGGTACATTCTGTCGCTTGCAGATTATCCAAAACCAAAGACCATAAACAACCTGAAATTTCAACTTGATTTAGGACAGTTATACACCATTTATTGAGCTTATAATTTAACAAATTAAAACATGTAATTTTACAAAGTTGGTTTATCATTCTTATACGACGAATTTACACTTTTTTAATTATTAATATTATCAACAAAATATTACACTACTAGGATATTAATAGGATAATACTCAAAATAATTACCCCGAATGTTACATTTTTTAACAAATGCAGTAGATTCGGTCGTCATCAATAATGTAACTTACACCGTTACCCGCGTGCGGCGATAGCTACAACTGGGCGCTAACAAACGCGGTTTCATATTATCGCGTAAAGTTTACATTTTATTTCTTGGAAACCAAGATGCATTTTTATATACTACCGTTTTTATAACCCTAGAAATCCCAGGATAAATTATGTGTTTTTTATATAGAGAATGGTCTTGGGGCACGGTGTATAAATAGATGTAACCGCTAAATATTCTTAATTCTAAAAATATGCGTTCAGCAATATTTTACCTATAGAAAATTATAATTTATTGATTGTCGATTTTAATATATCTTTTTTGATCAAATAAAAATGATGAAATCAAATTTGATGAGTTTAATTAATCAAATTAAATTTTATATGAAAATATGACTACGTAGAAAGCATATTTTTTATAGGTTTATTTTTCAGTTTATAATTACCAAGTTATTATACCGAACATAATATCTATTAAGTTTCATAAGATGTTGCTGTGACATTATTGGATTAGAGTTATTTTTAAGAGCAAAAAATTTTATTGTCTGTTAAATTATATTATTTGTTATTATTTTCAAGATATGTCGTTAGTGCACATTGTTTTAAAATTTATCAGTGGTTCTCCGAATTTTCATAATAAAATAATAAAAATAGTACCTTAGTACTTAACATCTGTTGATACATTTGTAATTTATTTCAATAATCGGTTGTAAGCGTTGGTAACTTATATAGAAATATTTGAGACGAAATATTGATAAATTTGTTTTTAATAAAACGTCTGAGATCCTTTTGGAGAAGCTTTTGAATAAGTTTCTTCCATATTAGTTTCACCTAACGTAAAAACATCGAACCTCGACGTTTGGCGATTTGCATTTTAAAAAAACACGATCTTTCTTATTTTTCGGCAGGTCTTCGCTCCTTTCCGTCTGTGTGCGCAGGAGAGTACCTTCCGATGAGAATCTCAATATAGACTATGCGCCCATACAGCGATATCCAAGGTAAATGTCACAGCACACCCATAGATACCACAATATTTATTGATTCACAAGTATTGCATAGTTTTAACAAATATTCGATATTCATCATTTCCTATCTATCATTTTCTACCTATATTATATAGAACAAAAGTATGTATCGTCAATCTGGAACGCTTTTTGACAGCGATTCGAAAACAATTGACAGCGATTCGAGTTTTAGGATGCCGTGACGTAAACCGGTCAAAAGCATCGTAATAAAATTAGTTAATAAATTTGTTACTTGACATGCTAATACTAACAGTCTGTTTTAGATCTAACACTTATTTATTTATTTAAAAAAATATATATAAACAGCGAAATACAACATGATTACTATTAATATTATATTGGTACTATTATTATATATAAGTATGTGCATTCTAATTCTAATATTTTACCACTTGTACTGTTACTACTGCTCTGTACATATGTATTTTATATTTTGGTTTATATAAATATATTTAAGGCACCAACCTAGAGTGACACGTAGAGTTAGTTCAATGCAAAAAGTAGTACCAAAAACTAAAACGAAACATAAATATTGATCTCATTTTAGCAGCTATATATAACTAAAAGATAGGTATTTTACACATAACATAAAAAAGACACTAACTGGTTAATTGATCTAGAAAGATTATGTTAAGTTGTTATATCCACGGATAATTTGATTTACCTTATTTTCTATGTCATTTCTTAGATTTTAATACGTATGATCGTGTTTAATATGTGACATCATGTTTACTCGGGTGGAAATGCGAATTTAGTTTTCTTTTTATGAATCCCCTATAATTATTTTGTATAAATCTAAGTGTCCACGGTGTGCCCCTAGTTAAATCCTCATTTGAACATTTTATTATTTTGTTGTTTGTTCTTTTAATTTATGAATTTAGTTTTTGAAATTTAATTGGATATGTGTTTTTATAATTTATTACATCACCTTAGAATAGCAGTAAAGGTGATGTAAAATTAAATGTATTGTTTTTGTAAAAATAAATAAATAAACAAATGCATAATAAAACGCCCGAGACATGAAGTTATTATTTCTGCTACCCATATTTCTACCTGGCCCACTGCACGTCTCGCGGTGTTATAAACATACTCGTATATTTGACTTATTTTTTAAGCAAATCGTCTGAAAAGATAAATGCCACACTTTTTGACAATACTGAAAAGTTTAAAAAAGGTTTATTAATTTATTGATAAAGTGTAATATAACAACATAATTATAAAGGTACTATTTATACGCATAAAATTATTATACGAATATTATTCTAATTTTGAAAATATTTCATATGTTTTAAAAAAAAATTATAACAAAAATCTCATCGCAATTTAGTCAAATAAAATTTAAATTAATAATTAATAAACTAGAAATTGGTCTATGGGCAAAAATATAGGCAATGTTTAGTTAGCTATGATTTTTATGAAATAACTAGATTAAATAAATATTGTTTAGCATAGAAGATAAAAACTGAGTCCGAAGCGATGCATTAAATAGATGCATTAACCGATTTTAAGATAAAGTAAAAGAAAAAATCTTTACCTTGTTGAACTTTAGTAATAATATTAACTTATTAATAGTGTTTTCGTTAACAACATTAAACAGAATTAAATATTAAACGTCATTAAATAAATACGTGAATATTTGAATGCAGGTACTGTTAATATCACTCAAATATGTTTTATTTCCTATTTCAAATAATAGTAGATTAGAGAGTTGATTACTCTGTATCTAGTATTAGTACCACACCCCTTCGCCCACTCACCACTTCGCATACAAGCGCATATCCCTCACAAATTAAAAATACTTTCCACGTAACTTCTGGGTATAATTCATTATACTCAAAGCTTTTAAATGTACTAAATACACAGTCGTAAATTTTATAATAGTTAGCCATACTATGTTTGTTTTTCTATGACGTGTTCTTTATAACATTATCTGTGTATGCATACCAAATCATTATAAATAACCCTAAGGATATTTAAAAAAAAGTTTTAATTATAGATAAAATTATTTCAAACTTCTTTTAAAGTAGTAACGTTAAAGTTAGTGACGCTAACTACTTTTATTTATGTGGGTATGATTTATTTAGTAGAGTTAGAAGTACTAAAAATACTGACTTTAATGTTATACATCGATATTATCCGACCAGCCTCCGATGTACAACGGATGGACAGCCTAAGGACGGAAATAGTAGCTTCTTAAAAGAGGAGTTTTTGTCACGAGTAAACCTAAACTAAAGATCGTAACCAAAAGTTCAATGCCGTCAACAATGGCGTTTATTTCATCATAGTTTTTATTACAATAAAATGAGCAAGGACCCATTAGTCAGAGACTGTCGACAGGTCCTTTTGTTAAGTTTCTTAACTAATAATATTTCATACATAATTAAAAGGTATAAGTACATTAATTATTGGACAAGGTAGATTTCGGCATAACAAAAGTCTAACATAAAAAACAAAAACAGAACAGTAGAAATAATATGAAACCTAACATGATACATAGCACAGATGTTATTTTCAAATTTTTATCTTAGTGGTACATATTATATCATAATAATTATTTTACATGTGTTTCTAAGAGGTATTTTTTTAGTTTATTTTTAAATAGTGATAACGTAGCACTCACTTTAATATCGCCAGGCAATTTATTGTATAAAGTGGGGACCGCCACGCATGATCACTTAAAGATCGTAATTAGCTTACAACGTTAGATTTCTTGGTGAAATATTAAGTACGTGTATTAGTAGGAGGTAGTGTCGTTAATAGGTTAAAAGTAATATAAGGAAATATTATTTTTTTTACCACTATTTTATATAAGTTATATTCAAATTTTCTTTATTTACGAAAAAGAATAAAAATTACTTTATTGTAAAAAAATATATCTTAATAAGCTCCTTAGCAAGCGTTGAGGTATTCTGACTGTGAAATCTAAAAGGGCAGTTGAAATATTTCAACGTAATTAAAACTTTCTCGTGGTATACTTACTATCATAACACGTTGAGGTAAACCTTTGTGTCCTCAATAAGTAGGGAAAATAAATAGAATTAAATTTTAAGTGAAAGTTTTTTTTTGAAAAATTTGAAATACGGTCTAAACAATATACGTTTTTCATACCCAGGTTTTCTCCGCCCGCCCCACCACCCGAAGAACTGTGCCGTTACGACGAAGACCTGGAGTGCTCGTACTTCAGAAGGAGGCCAAGATCCGTCTGCAGCCAACCCGATCCCAAGCGGTACACCTGGATGCCGGAGGACGAGGATTCCACGAGGATGGAGTGGCCCCGGTAAAATTGCTTTGTTTCAGTTCCATAGACAATATGAATACGGACAGATTCGTCAAGAGATCGTTTTATTGCAATTGGTACCGTTAGAAACTAAACAATAAACTAGGCGTGACTGTGTCTGGATGCATTGCCGAGGAATGAGAGGAGTTGATGTACTCGTTTCATGCGTTCCCGACACAGCTTTACTGGCTAATATAGAGTAGCACGGGTATTATTGGATAGCTGGCGCAACAATCTTTCTAACCGACAGTCTTTCTAGCCGACAGTCTTTCTAACCGACCGACAGTATTTCTAGCCGACAGCCTTTCTAACCGACAGTCTTTCTAGCCGACAGCCTTTCTAACCGACTGTCTTTCTAGCCGACAGTCTTTCTAACCGTCAGTCTTTCTAGCCGACAGTCTTTCTAACCGCATACGATTTCTGTATTTAGACTTGGTATTCGTTTTTGTTATTATTTAACTTCAACTCTAGGCAATTCATCCTTACTGCTCGCTGGTGTATTGTTTTATAAAAAAACTATATATGGCAGCAGAAGCTGATTTGTCAAAGTTATACTGCGAAGAAGTTTATTTTTCCATTGAATAACTATTTTTGAAGTAAAAATACCATTGAAGACAATTTTGAAATTTAACTTCATATGAAAAATGTTAGAATGTGATGTGACCTCAATCAATAATATACAATTAAAAAAATATGAAATGTAAACTGCGTAATAAACTATTAAAACACTTAACAAAACCGATGGTGTAAAATTGGTATATGATAAGTCTACAAACACACAAACAGGACAACAGCATACAAACTTCTATAGTTTTAATGGGTAATAAATAACTTACCTACTTACTATGTAGGTACCTATATACAGCAACGCATCTGCAAGTAGGTAAATAAAACGTATTACCTAATATATGTCGCGGCTGCATTTACTATGCGCGTCGTTCTCGAACAAAACGCGAATTAACCCCAGTGGGTTGCAGGCTTGGCAAACTTTCAAGTTACCAACGTCGTTGCAGAAACAACCACGCTATACCTACGCTGGAAAAAAGGTTTTTTTGGCAAAAATATTTAGCATTGATATACAACAAACTCTGATTCGTTTAATAGAGAGATTTTATTAATAATTATATTTCAATTAAATAGTGATATACTGTAAATTATTCTGTTCTAAGGCTGTTCTATTATTTATTTATGCTTTTCATGCATACTTCAAATTCCAATTCAAAGTCGCCCTTTATTTTGAATATCTCAAATATGCAGTTTACATGTTCTGAAAGAGTCTGCTGACTCGTCTACCAGATACTCACTAGTATAGATTTTATACCTTCACCTATTGTTAGACGGCCTGGTGGAACAGTGGTATAAGTGCCTGCTTTTAAATCCAGAAGTGCCGGGTTCGAATCCCCAGTGGGTCAAATAAATAAAAACAAACAATAACAAATGTTATGTGTTGAAATGTGCCTGCCTATGTTAATTTATTTATAAACATTTATTATATACATATAGCAACACAACTAAAATAAAAAAAATATATACAATGTTATCATGACATTCATGACAATGTTATCACGGTTAGGAATGAAACAACACGGATATAATATTTCACTTTAATAATAATTTTAATGTAGCACTAAACATTCTTTTACGTGTTTCTTTTTGTGCACATAGAAGAGTTTGTATTAATTTTAACTGGCCAGTAATAAATAATACGTTCCAACAGCTGTGATGTCATATTTTTGAGATTCGAATATGATATGTGAGCGCTCTGTTGAAATGTCAGTGTTGCATTAATTAGTAGTAAAAACCCCCTGAAACTTCAGTAGTGATTTTAAATGAATTCTGTACAGTAATAATGTTTGTTATTGTTTCAGGAATCGATTGGATTACCTTAGAAATACATATTACTCTATAAAGGCAATCCATGTGCTATTTTGTAAAAAAATAATAAAATAAAACATAAGTTTCCTGTTGTTCGCGCAATACTAGTGATCTAATTAATATATAATTGAGTTACACCTTAATTGGTGCTCCCCGACAAATTGTTACAGAACTTTGTTCGCTAATCGTTTCAAACAATTTGTCTCCCGCCAACATCCCCCACATCCCCCGATCTTTCTCGTCCTAGCGAACAATGTTAAATTCTACCCCCTCCCCCCCCCCCAGCAAGTTTATACCAACATCATAACTGATATTAAATTTCCTGTTATGTTAATTGTTAAGCTCTTTACTGTATAGTTTGAAATACCTACCTGAGTATTATATACGATAAAGCTACAATATTATACAATCATATTGCCAATAGCCCTAAATATTTTCATGTGCCATTGAAAATAGATGTATTATTGCCGGCATGTCTTCCCTTCACTCCTTACTCCTTACTCCTCCTCATTACTCCAGACTTCTTAGTCCATGTTAGATCACAAGTATATCTTAAAAGGCAACGAATAAGTGCCTTCAATAGCTCTTTATTATTAGAATCACACAAAAAATATACACCGTGTCCCAAACCATTCCCGAACTTAAAACAATCATTAAAACTTAACCATTTCAGACGATATTAATTATTTTATTATTATCTAAAGTGTTTAAAACTTTAATCGAAGTTATGGGAGTATTGTTTTACGTAGTATAGTTTGTATGTGAATGTAAACCGTTTCCTATTTCTGTCGATTGCTATAAATTAAAAATACAATACAATAAAATAAATAAATAATAAAATCTACCATAGGGTTGTAAATTTTTTGAAACATAACGTGACATTAATTAGACTTTCAAATGAAAGGTAAGCTTAAACCACAATGTATTACATATAACGTGTAGCTATATACTACAAACGTACCGACGAAAAGCAATTAAATGGTGACTTGCTGATGTGCGGTAGGTTTTAATTAAACCCTAAACTGGCGATATTAAGAAAGTTGTAAATTCACATTTTCTTAAAAACTATTTTATTTAATTTCTAATTACGGATTCAGCAAAATCCGAAAAGTTCCGCTAAATTCCGTTATTTCGATTTTTATATTTTAAGAATAATTCTCAAACCTATAATATTTGGTTCTATGTATAAAAAAAAATGCGTTTTTTCATTTCAGTAATGAAATATATAGAAATATAAGCTACCGATCAATAACGTCGACATTTACCAACCCTAGAGGAGTATTATAACACATAATAAATATTTTATTTTTAGCCCAATAATGGGAGAAGATGGTCGAAGATGGCCTCACAGCTACAGCAGTGAACATCTCCCAATGGTTTCGAACACTCTTCCACACACTATGCGGTGGGTAACGCTACTCTATATGATAAAAAAATATTTCTTTTCTCATGAAATTTTTTCATGGTACTATAAGTTTTTGAATGTGTAAAAAAGGGAGGTAAAATGAGCAGTAGAAAAAATCCTACTAGCATTAAAAACGTGGTTGCACAAATCCTGAACTCCGCAACACGCCCCGCATTGAGATAGATGCCGCTATCTGGGACGTCATCGAACGTCCCAATTAAGAAAAGTTGTGTTACAAAAGTTGTTTAGTTTGAAGTGTAGAATAACACCATGAAAAGATTTGCACCGGATTTGAGGTGTTTGAATTTCCTCTATAGCCACTGGGTTGATCATATTACAGTTTATTTTATAAATCATACTACTTTTACATGTAATACTGATATGTATTATTTTAGTGGATTGTGGCTAACACTGTTCATAATGTTTTATGAAAATTTTACCATCGAGATTAGAGGATTAACAGAGATTAAGTGATAAATATTTTAATTTGGTAAATAATTGCAAAACCAAAACAAACTACCAAATAGGTATTGACTAATTAGACTATTGAGTGCAGATGCACCGCAGTTCGGGGAACCCCTCACCCCGCAGTGCGTCGCAAAAAAACTGTTCACCTTGAATAAAATAATAATAATAATAATAATAATAATAACGTAAATATTACAAATGAATTTCTCTGAAACCATGATGAATTTTGGAATAAAATTGGAAACAGTAAGCAAGACCATTAGGCTGTTTTTTTATGCATAAGGTCCTGGGATAATACGGCTCTCTTCTCAGTACCAGCAATTAGTTACGTAACAATAGACTCCAATGCAGTCGATACTCTATGTTTCTTGGCTAAGCTGCAATAAGTATTGTGATGTATGTAATTTAGCTTAGTTGTGCAGGGCCCAAAATATTTGTATGCGTTGTTTAAGTAGACTACAACCTAGGTTCTAGAACTATCTATGTTTGTCAGATATCTTCTATATTCCCCTTAGTAAAATATCCTTATATTATCTTTTTCTTTTCAACAGTAATAGTGAAATTTATGGTCTTCCCCACAAAAATTTTTTGTTAGAATACAAAACGTAACATTTCTTCAGGAATTCAGAAAACATGAAAATATTATATGATATAAGGAAAATGTATAATATAATTAGTATAAAAAAAAAATTTTTCGTCATAATATTAAACCTTTGTTGCCCGATCGCGCTCAGTCAACGAACGAACGAAAGAGCCAAATCTAAAGGAAATATTCACCAGCGATATAATAATATAATAAATTTGTGGATGAATTATAATTATTTACGCGTAATAAACATAACCACCGCCTTAGCATTCGAGAAAAGTCTCGATACAACCTGTATATGCAAAAAAAATATATCAAAACACAGTTCAATAGCATGCCGATCCTTTTATTTTTCGAAATCGACAGCAATACATTTGTAAAAAGGTGAGCTGTTTCTCCCACATGACCCATCCATAAATTGTGCAGGCGTCGACTGAAAGCCGCTTCAGGATTGTAACAATTAATCATGGCTCTGCAGATCGCTAACAAACCTGAAAAAAAATACCCAGGCCGAGCGCTGAAAAAGTTTTAAAACTGCAGCCGACAGGTGACGCCACGGCGCGCATTCATAAAATAATAAATATTTTATGAATGCAATTTTCACTGAACCATGATTGCTAATATGTAGAGCGTATTTCTTTCATGTACCTATGTCCACTACTTTTTCATTTGAATATGTAATATTTTTTAACCCTGCGTATATTTTGAGGTAGGCATTTTCTTTAATAAAATAAATTTACAAATATCTATTTACCTGTTGTTATTTTATTATTATTGCATAGAAATACAAAGGTTTAGTAGACTTTATTGTGTCTAATTGTGACATATTTTCCAGCGCTACGTTGAAAATAAATACATTTTATTAAAATCTGATTTTAGAATTTGCTTAAGTATATGATTATATATTTTGTAATTAAATATTTTCATACAAATAGTTTTAGGAGCTATACAAGTAATTCTTCAGTTTCGGTAGCTTTTTAAACCCTGAAAATCGACCCAAACAAAAACAAAGTAACAGTTTGTAAATCATAGTTAGATAAAACGAAGAAAATCATAGTTAATTGCATAATTATCACCATTTTCCTTATGATTTTTTTGATTGAATTATTTATTCTTATAATTACTATTTTACTTTATAAAGTTTATTGAAATTTATCACATATATTTTTTTTTAAGAATCGCTATGGAAGGTTGTAGACAATTATTTGAGCTCGTTTCGACTAGAAAACAATTGCCATTAATCTTGTATTAATATTTTTGAAAAATATTGTTAAACAATAAAGCTTCGTTAATATATGTATTTTATACAGGTTGTGCGAACACTATTCCCAAAGATTTTAGAGGAGTGTTGTGTAACCTATAAGAAATGATATAAAAAACAGCGGAAAAAAAACATGTGTATGTTTTGCTAAAGAATAATTGTAAATATATTTGTTTTTTTTTGTATTTACTCGTATGTATGATTTAAGTAAAATTTAACATTGTAATGTTGCTAATACCTAGTTTTATACGGTACATTTTTTTTTATTTGATTTTAAAATTGATAAAAAGTGAAATTGTCGATATATTTGTACCAGTATCTACACATACACCGCCAGTTAAATGTACCCTTGCACGACATGAATTCCTTGCAGGCAGTTCGAGTGCCCCGCTCACCCCGGCCTGCCCCCGCCCCCGCCGCCCCCCGCACCGCCGCAGGCGCTCCAGCCGCAACCGGTTCTCACTGCACCGCACAGGTTCACTCTTGACCCTTACCTACTACGATTCTATTTTCGAAACGGCTCGCCGGAAGTAGGCCGTTTTTCCATTAGTCGACACGACGACGGCACGATATTTCAATATTTTGTTAGATCGCATCCACGATATTTTTATTTTAGTATCAGTGCATTTTCTTAAAAACGTTAGAGTAAAATGCATTTATTATTATGTAATCTATAACTGTCCTAAATATATAAATAGATTGAAATGCCGACAAAATTTAATGGGCGCCGCAAATAATTTTAATTATATTTTTAAAACTATGAATTTGAAACAACATCTAATCTTATAATATATAGAATTTAAACTTTTTTATATATTTTCACTTGTGATATGGAAATACATCATTATAGGTATAATTATAACGAACACCTATTATAAGGTAAGGTAACATCTAAATACAGTATTTAAACAATACACTATACAATTTTACTATATCTAAACGATTTGCACGTAATGTGCATATATTTTACACTTTCCTTTTTATTATTAAGCCATGACGATTCATTCTCATATATCCTACGTTGAACGTAAATATTCATTAAACCATTCACTTCTCATTCATTATACGTCATATTCGTTACATTTTCACTGTTTTTCATAATTTTTCATAAGTAGTAGTTTGTTTACAATCACGGAATAACCTAATTTTTCATAATTATTGTTTCTTTTTTAAATATTTTTTTTACTACTTTAATGAAACTTTGACCGTATTGCATAATCGCACAGATAGACAGGTTGGAGTGAAAGCTTTCATAAAATATAGGCCTGTATTTAAACCAGTGTGTATTACCTCAAGCGATACAACAATCTGTGCATTTGGTATTAATTTTTCTTTGAACGTTCTGGCTATATAATTGTTTGAAAATTTTCAATCTGTAAAAATATTAAAAAGCATTCGAATTTACCAAATGTCAGTACTGTCAGACTTTTATATAGGTAATATAAATTAACGGCGAACGCCTATTATAACGTAAGGAATCATCTAAATACGGTATTTTAAGTATAATAATATACATACAGGTTGAACTTTTTCTCGTGCACATACATTCTATACTCCATACTGATCAACTTTTGTTCTACGAGTTTTTCAATATGTCAAAAAGTAAGTAAAAAACGGTAGAAAACAAAATCCTTTCAGCGTTTAAACGTATAGTTCTGTCTAGGGCGGCCGGCGAAATGCACCGCGAGCAAACCAAACGTTTCCTGGAATATTATTTATTTTGTATGGAAAAAATATGTAAAAATTAAGAAAACTTGTAGAACAAAATTTGTTCAGTTTGGTGTGTAGAATAATCCCATAAAAGGATGTGCATGAGAAAAATTCCCCCCTGTATATACAATATGTATCACGGTGACATTAATGAAACTTTTCTTCTCGCACTTTAGACCGAACGTAAAGGTTCAAGCAATAACAATCTAAGACTTTGAATGTCATGCGACAACTTATACTAGATTTAGGAAATTAATTTTTCAACGATTAATTGTACATACAACTTTCACTAAAAGAGGTAAAAACACTCACAGATCGTATTTTTTAAATCTAGTTATTTGGCTAATGGAAACGGGTATATTTAAATAAAATAAATTATTTGATTAATATATTGTGTCAATAAAGTATTAAATACTGTTAGTACTTATTAAGTATTAAATGTTAGTAGTAAGTACTTAGTACTTACTTAGTTAGGTATTCGTAATTAAGTATTAGTATTATAACTTCCTTTTAACATTATACAGGATTTTCACGTAGCAATATTTTTTTTTTCTCTAGTCGGTCTTAGTGAATATTATTACTTTATCTACTTTACTTTATCTTAATTCTTTGTCTTTCTTCCTACTTTTAGATTATCTATTATTGTATTAAGTTAGTACATTTTATTTTATTATCTATACATTGTATGTAAAGTACTGGACTACGATGCATCGTGTCTTTGAAATTGTAACATTATACATTTTTTAAAAGTTTGTTGAGTTCGATACCGTCGTTGCTTTTTATTAGTTTGTTTTACCAGTTTTACATCTACAGATAAACTAAAAAAACTAACAAAGTTTCAAGTATAAACATGTTTGATATATTATTCGATACCGAGGTAGAAACTAATTAGACATGGTAATCGGTAGGTGGATTATTCAGTAATATTTCCTTCTTTCCTATCGTTATTTTAAGCTGTATAAGGCAATGAATAAATAATTATACGAATAAGATTCACTCACCGGTGGATAGACTTATACTTATATAATATACTTAAACAACATTCTTAAAATAAAATTCTATGAATGTAAAGCGGGATAAACTCTATTTGTTAACAATAAATTATTTACACGCCATATTTAAATCACATTATGTGCACATTCAAAATAATATTTTGTCAGAATAAAAAATCGAAATTCGCATGAGTTAGGAAAATAATGGCCATTTTTTCTCGTGTTTATTTCATCACGCAGTGGAAAATCACTAATTATGATTAAAACAAGGCGCCTGCAGGACCTGGCTGTCAACAACGATTCTATTGACCATATAATGTACCAACGATACACATCAAGATATTATCCCCACGCCACTGTCTAGTAGCTAACATAGCATTTTTATTTATTTATTTTATATCCTTGACATTTGGACATTAACAAAATTAGGGTACAGATAACAATTTGTGACAAAGTAAACAATGCGATTGAGCATTTAGTACCACTACAACATCTTTTTAATACCTTCTTAACTCGACTTAAAGGTCTGATCTAAACTAGGTAGAACAGGACAGACAGGCAGGAGTTTAGAGGACTACAGTTCTGTAGGAACCTGATCTGTCATTGGCTGCAGATTGGTGAATAGAATAACCTTATGATCAAATAGAATGTCACGGTTAAATTTTACTATGCCATCGTGGTCTCATTCCCGGCAAACATTTTTACTGACGACCTGAATATATACTCAACCCTATTTTTTCATTGGAGCTCAACAGTTTTGCTCCTTGGAGCTCCTCGATGGCTGTTTCGCTGAAAAATGCCAACACACCACACCAACACCACTTCAACACCAACACCATATCCGCCAACACTTTACAGAGTAATTTAATTGATTTCAGAGCGAAACATGTGAGTTTCGCCAGATCGCACACTTTGACCACTTTCGACGACGCCGCTGTGACAGCTGCCGTTGTGACGGCTGCTTCGGGGTCTTCTACATTACCGGTAAGTTCTACTGTTTCTTTGTAAACTACCAGAAATAGGCTGGTAGTAGTTTGATTATAATCATGAAACAACTTTATTAGTAAACAGCACATGGAGATTCTTGTGCGAGACAGAGATTGTTACTCATAAATATTTATATTAATCGACGGTCAAGGATGAGAAATTCTTTCATGTGTAATAAGGTATACCTCTGTTAGTGCGACAACTGGTAGCGCTTTTGCATACTATGGTTCTGAAGACTCTAATGATTGAATATAGCTAGTAGAACAACTATGGAAAGTAAAAATCTCAGAGAGCCATGAACCGAAAAAGATGATATGACTTTGACGGCAGGACTATGCAAGTGCTGCAAATTGCAAACTGTGAGATAACTTTTTACTGTTCCCTGTGTCCACTGAGTTGCACCATCTAACATTTGATGCATCGTGTTACCAATTTCTGATGCAACACGATAATTTCATATATCTGAATGCAAAAGCAAATCCATTTGGTCCTGAATTTAAAGACGTAGCTAGCTGGGTTAGGCAAGGTCTACAGATAGTTACTTTAGATAAAGCCTATTTAACCCGAGGTATTTTATAACTTGTATTAGGTCAAACACATAATTGCCGCACTTAGTTCGGACTGTAATTCTGTGATAATATTTTCGCTCTCTGTTAGCTGTTAACTTTAACTTTTAACTGTTAGCTGTTTTTCGCTGAAAGATAATTATATTCCTAAATATTTTTTGTAGGCACCTTCAATTGGTCATCTATCTATGCTAATTTATTTTGTTAACCTATACATATTTATTTTTCAAAAAATCAGCTCCTACACTTAACAAATTTAAAATATTATTAACAACTATATTCCTCACTTATACACACCACTCACATTAAATGCTTAAAAAAAATAATCAGAAAGAGTCCCTGCAATGGATCTCACAAGAAAATTCTATCCATGTTCTCAGCCTCCACCCTCAGCGACAGCGCCCTCCGGGATCATCGGCGGCAGCATCCGTGGCCGGGGCTGGACCCTGGACTCGACAGAGCGACTCCTGGACGGCCGGAAGAAGCCGGAGAAGCTGCCGATCTTCGACCACTTGCCCTACGCACCACTGACCATCCAGCCTTATTCCACGCACGTGCCGATGGCGATGTACACACCACAGGTACCACAGAAACGGTTGCTTAGCAACTAATTTTTTAATATATTTTATATATACAGTTTGGTAAATATTTTATTAGAAAATCTTTAACAATGAGATTTTTTTGCACATTTTTAGAGTAGGCTCGATTTTTAGAAACATACATTGCTATTACATGTGTTAAGAGAGTGATTTTTACATTACTATTACTGATGAATTTGCATTACTATTACTGATGAATTTCATTGCTATTATCGATGAATTTAATTACTATTACTAATGAATTTACATTACGGGTTTAGAGGTTGTGAGAGATCCCAGATTAGTGTTTTTCCGCTTGTTTCCCACCTTCTGGGGGTGTTTTGAAACTTCTCTATGGCGCGTGTTTGCTTTTAATCTTCGATTGGCTACGTTCTGATCATCAAACATAGGTTTTTTTGTATCAGACCATATTATTGTCCTGCTGTTACTTTAGATTTGAGAAGTTTGAAAATAGTTTGATTAAAATAAAATAAATATAAATGTTTTATTTATTCAACGTGTCTTATTTTTTGTCTAAGAATTTAAGCAATTATGTAGCCGCTTCGAAAACATTTCAAAATACATTTATAATAACGGTCGGTATTAAAAAGTCTTAAATAAAAAATATCAATAAAATTAAATTATTTTAACACATAATTATGTACTTCATGCTGAAATTTGTCGAGTACAAGATCAATTTTAAAAGATGCTACTAAATATGCTCCATTTTATATAATAACACCCCGGACATCTTTACCTCAATACACATACCCTATTGTATGGTCAAAATTATCATCATAAGAGTTATCACAATAATGTTTACATACAAAAACCATTGTGTTTTTTACCCAGGTTCCTGTCCACTGCCCCCAGCCGATGGCACTTCCCCCAGGTTTACCTCATGCCGTTGCACAGCAGCATTCACCGAAAGTTGTAGTCTTAGGTATGATTGATTGAATACTAATGAAATGTTACTAAGTACGTGTATCTATCAAAATTGATTTAAAAAAATGTCAACCACTCTTTAGCAACTAAAACACAATTTAGATGCCGCACTAAGTCTAAACATTGTAATTTACTGGGAAAAGCTAGCACATAGGTTCTAAGTTTTAACTGCAAATCATCTCTAAATGAAGTAGATGCCAAGGTAGTAAGTAACAAGCGCTATTTATAAAAGCAATATTATCATAAAATTATAAGAGAGAAAGAGAAAGTGGAGAAGGAGGAAAAATAAGGAGAATGGAGGTTTGGATGAGAGATAAAAGTTAGGTTGTGAAAAACCTTCGAAAGTGGAGTTTATTAAAGACCAACCAAACCAAAAAGTAAAAAATAGTAAATAATTAAATTAGTAATGAAATTTCCTAGTTATTTTGAGATACTTAATTCTGTAAGGGCGGTAGCTACCGACTCTTTTCTTGGATGGCTTTTTTTAGAATTTTCCTAAGTCAAACACAAAGAAGTCACACGATCCTATTACGCAAAATAATTATTTTCGAACATAGAATTAGTTTGGTAAAGACTATTTCCTAGTTAATGGGGAGGTTTCACCAGTGGGGATATCAGCAATCTAATCTATGTGATTTATATTCAGCCACATATATACATTTTATTATAATCTACATACCATTGCACTATTTTAAAACCTATGTAATATACACACACGCGCGCCACATACATAAACACACACACACACGCAAACATGTCCCTGCCACAAATGGCACCACACTCCACACACAGTACACATTATTTAAGTTTAATTTTAATTTGTTGTTGTCAACCATTTTCATGTTTGGTACATTTTTTTGGCCATGTAAATGTAGTGTTAGAGAATTGTCTTCCTGTATCGCTGGTATGTACTTCTAAATAAATAAATAAATATACAGAATATGGTTTTGATTTATGATACATTGAGGTTACCATTTTTCATTTTCAGAAAAAATAAAAAGAGGATCAATGAAAACGCAAGCAACTCAAACTGATGTTTGTTTAGGAAGAAAAAGTTTTCCTCCTAATTACCTTTCGCTTAGTCCAAGGACGATACGAAGGGTATGTTTTAATTAATTTTAGTTTTAACTGTTAACATAAACTAGCTGTTAACTGTTTAGTTAAAATATTTATTAGATTAGAGATTTACAGTGTTAACCCCTTCTTTTATTTTCTTTGGCAAATTCCATTTTATGTACCTTTGTAGGTAATATTCTGTAGAGAATAGTGTACTGCGTCAGCGTTTGTCTTCTCTCTATTGTACACATATCCATCCTAAAATATAACTAAATATAGCTTTATATTCATTGTATGAAAAGGAATCTTTTACGCGCCCTAAATATGAAGGTCATACATATTTAAGACGGCCAAGATTGATAATATATGATCCATCTAGCCCCATCTCGTCTCATCTTGCCCCATATCTGCCTGTGCGCGGGAAAAGCCAGATAATGTTAAAAGTAACACAGGCTATAAAATAACACGTTGGTATTCATTCGTCTTCGGAAAGTGGCCTATTAGACTAATCAGTCTACTAATTAGACCATTTATTTAATTAGACTATTCACCCAGTGGTCGCGAGTTCAAATCCGCACTATTATTCTGCACATCAAACTGATCAAAATTTGTTCTAAAAGTTTTTCAGTGTATCAGATAAAAGTAGAAAAAACCTACAAATTTAAATATACAATTACTCCTTCTGGTCCCGTATTGAGATAGATGATGCCACGAGCACACCAAACGTTTCATGGAATATTATTTATTTTGTATGAAAAAAAATGTGTCAAAATTAGTAAAACTTGTAGAAAAATTGTTGTTCAGGTTGAATTGTAGATTGTAGAAAAGCCCCATAAAAAGATAAACATGACAAAAATCAACCTATATCGGTTGTAAATTGTTGATTTCTTCATATCCAGGTCAAAATGGTCGCCCAAGGAGTTCAAACGAATGGTATAATAAACTGTGTGAACGGACGAAGACTGACTAAGAGCTTTTCAGAAGTGGGAGGCGAAAGACTGGCCGCCAGACCAGGGTTTGCATACCCCAAGCATGAAGTCCACCAACACAGGCCATGTGATTACTACGACAGGTGAGAATTTAGTGTGTTACACCCTATTTTCAAAGCTTTTTGGATACTAATAAAGTTCTTAGGCTCGATTTATTTAGAACACAATTCGTAAATTTTTCGAAAAATTACAAATATTTCTTATTTTCATTTGATCCAAATTTAATTTTTACTGTACAGATTACAATTTACTTGAAATAAAACTATAAATGTTCATTAGCATAATTAAAAATATTTAGCAATGAGAATCGGTACCAGTTATATTTACCGATTTGATAAAATTTGTTACTTTTGTAACTAGGTGAGAGCAGTGGCGGTACTTTCGTAGAAGCCGAAAAGCCGGGCTTGCCTAGTTTTTTAACGAAATCCGCAAATTTAATATATTTGCTGTTTAATCTAATATTTTATTATATTATAAACAGTATAATTTATATTATAACAAAAGCCGCTGAAGAGGGCCCCACACCGCCCCCTCCCTACCCCACCCCACAATAGGGCTTGCATACTGTACAAATTCAGGGCATACCACTGGGTAAGAGTTATAAATGTTAGGACCTGCACATAATCCTTTGCATATTTTTTTAACTAAGAAAACTCACACCTATACCTACAAAACTATATTAAAAAAAATATTTTAAATGATGATTTCAACAACGATGATGATTTGAACAACGGAACAACGGCGTCACGGTGATTGTTAATTTGTCATAGATGTAATGAAATTAGAATATACGACACTAGCGCTTTCAGAATCATTGAATCTTTTCTATTTCTTTTGTATGATTTCACCTAAAATATAAATAATATTACTCAACAAAATCGCATTATTAAATTGAATTTTATTATATGAAGGAATAACCACTAAATATATTTTGTTTCCTCTGTAAGATATAAACAATTGACTAAAATTTATTTAATTAATATTTCAGATCCTATTATTATAATATCTTATCAGAAAATTAGATCGTATGGACAACCAAAGTTTTAATAGCGCAGTTACGCTTCATAATTTTTTTTTTTTCTTAAACTACACTCTGTTTCTAGTTCTTCTGACCACGAAAGATTACACAGAACACAATCAGAAGAACCACCTCGCTCGCCTAGATCTCCAGTCTCTACACCTCCGACTGATCAAAGCTACAAGCATTCAATGGAAGAAGAACTATTCCCTCTGGATGAGTCACCTCACACGTCCCCAACTCAAACGCCCAGCCTGAGCAGGGTGGAATCAAGCGAGAGGGCATCTTCGAAAACACCACAGGACTATTTCCACCAAAGTTTCCAATTCATACACGAGAGCGACAGGGACGATACGATAGACGACACTCTACCTCAAAACATCGAGGTGCTGGAACAGAGCATGGCACTGAATCAGAAGAACTTGGAGTACCTCCAGCAGAAGATAGCCGAGCAGGTGAAGGCAGAGCGTTCGGAGAAGCGACCAGTGCCGCCGAAACTGCCGCCGCGGATGATCCAGTCGGAGACGTCGACGGAGACATCGGCGACGACGACCACCACGACGACAGACACGGAGAAGAACGAGAGGGAGATCATCATAGACTTCGAGCCGAGGATGGACGAGCATTCGCCGGTAGCCGTGAGGAAAGCGAAAAAACGCTTATTACAGAAAACGTTGTCCGAAGGAGAAATTTTACTAGACATGTAAGTATAGTATTAATCTAAAGCGTAAATACAATGATTGATAAGCAATATACAGGGTGTCCCAAGACCAATCCCGCAGACTTTAGGGGATATTTATGTTCCTATTAAGAGTAAGAAATTATATAACAAAATGCGAAAAATTTTCATCACCAAATTTATTATTTTTTGGACAAAATTTGTGTAAATCGATCTTATCAATCGTTAAATGAATGCTATCTGTCGACCAATAGCATCCCTCTTACAATCCCAGAGAAGGGGTAAGGAGCTACCCTCTCTGACCGACCTCTGTTCGACCAGTAACATCTGATAGCGATCATTTAGCTCCGCCCTAATAGGGCGTTTCGAACAATGCGGCTGGTTATTAACTTCGATCGTGACTGACCGCAGCCCAGTGACCCAGTGACATAGTTATCCGAGGGAGGATCCATTGAAACATACCTATTTTACACGATTTAGAATAGAAACTTTAACATTGTGTTTCTTCGACTTATATGAATTTTGATATAGTTTCTTAACAAATAACACTAGAAATCGACGGACCAATTCGCTGTTTTTTTTAACGGGAATGGTCTTGGGACACCGTGTATTTAAAACACTAAGCTATTAATTATTTTATAAGCTATTAAAAATTTGTTGTATATTTAGCACGTGTGTTTTCAGACGAAAAAGCGAAATGCTTAGAAACAATACGGATTCGGACATGATAAAAGATGCTCCACTCATCATGTCCACAAGTCATGAAAATGTCAAAACAGCGAATGAACGAGATCTTCATAATGAGTACGCTTACTTCGAACATACACCCATCAAGGACGAAGGAATATTTAAGGATTCAATCGACAGCAGCACATCATTCAGGTAATCTGTACAAATATTTATGAAAATCATAAAATATATGATGCCTTTTCCATAATTTACGTTTAAGTATCATTGGTTCACATTTTAGTTCAACTGGCGGTGTAGCCAATTCTTCAATGGATGAGGATTTTCACGAGAAATACATCAGTTATAAAACCGAAGCCTTTAGGAAAAGAAGTGTAAGTCTAGAGGAGGCAGGCGATGAAGCAATCAATACCGGGAATATCTCGCCTGGACGGTACGACTCCGTCATCAGATTTAGGTGTTCAAGTAAATAATTTTTGTTATGAATCTCTGTACAGTGTCGACTTTATTTCCAGGTCAGTAACGAAATCGACGCCATCTTCGCCTCAATCTGATAATGATAGAGAATTGCAAAAGTTGAAAAGGTCCAAAAAGGAACTCAGTAGCCCAAGTAATGGAGATAGTGTTGTACCTATATCAAATCTTCATCAAGATGGAAGTGCATCGCCATTTGCATCTTGTGATTCCTTAGCGAACGACCTAACAAGGTTTTTAATAACTTTAATAAATAAAAAAATATTTAAATTTGCAACAATCTTTAAATTTTACTCAGATGTCAATATTTAGACATTAAGATTTGTAAAATACTATACGTTACCGAAATGTTCCTAAATGCTAAATAATAAAAATTGTTAATTAACTTATAACATTATAAACTAAATTATCTTTTTAAGGGATCACTCTGACGGCATATGGAATGAATCTCAAGCAACTGTACTTCAAGTTGATTCAGGAACCGATAATGGAACAGTCGTTAGGTAAATATACATTTATTTTATTTATTTTTTTTGTATTAATTTTTTTTATCAAATTTTGACTATAGCTCCTCAGATCTCAGTTCGCTAGCTGCCAGTCCCGGGAATTTGGCCGTCCTAACACCTAGTTCCAGAAGAAGACACCTTCTTATATTACAACACCAGCAACGAAGTTCAATGGATACGGACGTGTTAGATGAAGAGTTTGATTTTTCTCAGGTAACCTATATCAATATGATCGTAATTTAAAAAAAATGGCCGGCTTAAATATATACCAATTTGTTATTATTTTAGGCTCAGTCTCCAACATCTCCACGAATAAAAATAGATGCACCAGTTCCAAACATACAACATTCTCCTAAAACAATAATACCTCCTACAGTTTCTGCTGTTAGACCATATGCCTCACCCAAAGTTCTAAAGCAAACTTTGCCAAGCAATGGTGTTTTGCCATCGTTGCCTTCCAAAAAAACTCCAACAATAGCAGTAACTAAATTCGAACCGAGTTTAGAACTTTCGGATAGCGCAATAAAAAAAACCATAAGCTCAACTATGAAAAAACGAGAAAGAGCCCTAAGTCCATCGAGAAGAAAAGATTTGCAAAGAAAATCGTATGGGGTCATTGAAACAAAACCTCAATGCAGGACTAAGGAATCTCCCGAAAGCGGGAAAACTAGTACATCAGACTTAAAAAGAACTGACTCTGGCAAAATAAATACGACTGACATATCAGAAAGTACGACGACAACCGAAGATTACATAACTGCAAATTCAGACAGTTCGAAGAAAAGCGGCAGCCACATTGGGCAAAATAATGGTAAACCTATTAAATACTACAAAGTATTTCGTTTTTTTTATTTCTGTACTACTATAAATAAAATGTTTTTTAAAAGTTGCAGACCCAAAGAACCACGAAGGATCATCTTTTGAAAGTGCGTCTAGTTTATATTCATTAGCCAGGGTGGAGGCGTTAGCTGAAGATATGGTCGTTCCGTGCTTTTCACCTCCAACTCGCATTAGCACAGAAGCATTAGCTGAGAAAGCAACTGCTGAACTTCTTAAATCTGTTGAGATTGCAAAAATATTGCAGACAGAAAAGGCAAGGGTTAAGAAAGCATTGCAACCAGCAGAAGAAATTAAGGTCGGTATTAAATATTTTTTCTTTTATGAGAGAGTAACGATAATGAATTATTTTATTGATTTCAGATTTTAAGAAAAGATGCAGCTTCACCAGATGAAAGTAGCAGCTCTTCGGGAAGTTATAGTCTAACCGGAAATGCACAAAAATCTGAGGGCAAAATCGATAATAAGGACAAAAAAGGAAATACGGCTAGCAGCACTACAACCACAGTAGAAATTATTTCAAGGCCTCCAATTCATAGTCCAAATCTTGAACAGACTGTACCAAACGTGAAAGTAAAGGTATTACGTAGTGCATATAAATTAAAATTGCGTGCATCTCGTACTATTTTCAATCATATTTAGTTATTGGCATTAACAAAATATCTCAAATATTCGCAGGGAGAATCGATTTCGGAAGATGAAAGAAGTGGCCACTATTCATCTTCTGGATACTACGAAAGTCCCATAGATGACGAGGAGGATGATGGTGGATTAAGTGAGTATAAAACCTTAATTTAATAAATCTTATAATGTAAGAAACAAACATAAATTTTGTGAACCTAATATTTATTTTACAGCATATAGGCATTCACAAAAATATAGAACGCGACCGTGGTCCACAGAAGAAAAGAGAAGAAAGAAAAAAGGCTTCACTCTAGAATTTTCAAAATCAATAGACGAGTCAATGGCTACGTCAACGCGCGAACGATTAGAAACGACTACTCCAGAGTTTTCGGTCTCATTGAAAGGCGAAAAAGGCCAAACGAATAAATATGAATCAAAGGAAGACAGGGTTAGCTTTGACGAGAAAGTTTATAAAAATACTAAAATATACAATAAATATCAAAACTATCAAGACAAGGGTAAATCATTTTATGGTCCACCGAAATGTTCAAAAGATGCTGACTCAATATTGCGAGACAGAGAATACGAGATAAAGCGGGTGAGCGACAGAGAAAGGATAGTCAAGCGAACGAAGTGCAAAACGAAAAGTCCGGTTCAAACCAAAGCTGACCTGAGCTTACCTAGCTACATTAGAAGTCAGGGTATCATAGATTATAAAGGACACGACTTGAGTAGTCGAAATGGAAAGTTACAGCTTAACATACCAACGTCTGATGATTCTAGTGAACAGTGCAGAATTGAAGGTAAGAATAACATATTACCACCAGATACTGATAATACGAGTACAACGTGGTCACGACATTTTACGAAAACTTAAAGGGGTGTTTTTATTCACTATTTTATTTATGATTTTAAATAAAAAAATACTAAAATAACATACTCGTATAGCCAAATATGATGAACTACACGTGACATCATTTCATTATATTACGTAAAATTTACTAATTTCTAAAACTAATTTCTCCGAAATCATGATAAATTTTGATATAATTTCTTCACAAATTTTAGTGGAGATAGCAAGATCAATAATCAGGAATTTTTATCGTAAAAGGTTGCGGGAGACGATGAATGTTGACGACTGTCAATACTTTAAGAGGTGATGCCTTAACTGAAGCTTAGTAAAAAATAATATGGGAGGGGATCCATTTATAAGGGTTCCGTACCTACATCATAATATTATTGACCAAAAATTTAAATGGATTCTAAGTTCAATAAAAAAGTAACAAAAAAAACTGACAAATTACTTACATTAAAAATGTCATAATAAGCTTCAGAAAAGTAGTTTCATTGATACCTATTATTAAAATAAAATGTAAAGTAAAAAATGTCAAGTGCATGTAGTGTCAACAACAACTCAACCTGTATATTGCTCCCTAAAAATAAGAAATATTTAAATAGCAATCTCACATTTTAGTATTCAGATATTTTCACCGTTCATGTTTGAAACTACATTTTTAAATAATACTGTAGGTATATGAGTATATATTTTGGATAATTTAACAGGCCGAAGTGTGGTTGAATGATGTTTGAATGATTAAATAGAGTTTGATTTAAGTCTAATGATGATGAAGGTTACAGTGGGAATATCCGTTACGATGGTGGGATGGTGGTAATGGGGGGGATGGTGGGGTACGATGTGCGTTCAAGATGGTTATCGAAGTGATACGAAGTGACTGCTGAATCCTGGACTCGACTGTTGCCGATCGGGTGTTCTTTACGACTGAACTTTATACCTCTGGGTGTGTTCCACCACGACTGTGTGTACTTGGTGCCTGTAGCTACCACGACTGACTGGCTGCGGCGTGGGCTGCCGTTAATCCATGGCTGATGAGAGGTAGCGATGCAAAGGGAAGTAAAACCTGTGTTTGCCTCACTGACGCACGAAACGACTGTGAGGCCTTTACTAGAAAGCCGTCCTCATTACACAGACGTAAGAATGTTCGCTGAAAATCTCCAAAGGTTGAAACGTCTGCCAGGCTCTTGACAGTTTTAGCGGCGCGAATGGCCTTGAATCTGTCACGTGCCTCCATCATTTATTTCACTTGACTTTCCTACTTGACTGTACTTGACTTGACTGTACCTTGTGATGGTCGTCACAGAACAATATATTACTCTTAAGGATCAAAGATAGCTCTTAGTAAAGACTTGTGTAAAGCTTCGACACTGTCCAGCTGTTCTAAAAGTGTTAAGAACCTTCAATCAAAAAACGTTGTTATTTAGAAAACCAACAGAAAATAGCAACTCTGTTACACTCCAAAAATTTACAATAGTTTTTTTCTATCCAAGTTATAATATATTTTACTAATCGTTTAGACCATTTTGGAGAAAAAAAATAAAGATCTAATTGAAAACCTCTTTTTCATTGAAAGCAGTTAAAAATATTAGGAATATACTCGTACATGTCAGTAAAAATTATAAAAGAACACATCGTTCAAGTGTTATATAAAATTGAGGTATGTGTGGTTATATGTGTCTGGTGTGTGTCATAATAACAAATTCACAACATTTCAGGAGGCAACGGCAATGGACACATTTCACCAAGAAAACATCGAAGACCGAGGGAAAGTCCTCGGAGGAAATCTGGACCAAATTCTGCTTTTACAAAATCGCCAAATTCCACTTGTCACAATGGCCATAGGTATGCTATGTTATTCGATGTATCATTATATCAAAGTTTGTTTTAATTTTTCGTAATGCGTATGCCAACACTGTTTATATCGATACCTCGCCGTATCCGATATCTAACAATAGAATCGTTACATGGAAAATTTATTTTTGTATGCATGTGTTTCAGAATGAAAGTAGAAATAAAGATGCGAATTCTGAATTTCAAATAGATAGGCGTAATTTTTATTTTTAAACCAAATTTTACAACTAAAACAATTTGGCCTTATGGTAGGCTAAAATGCATGCGGTGCAGTTTAGTTGGTTGCTGAATCGATTAAGCATAACTTTGTTATATAATTATAACATTTAAAAATAAAACTATAAGGTAGGTAATATAAATACATAATGTAATGAACAAAAATACCTTTAACATGTAAATTTCTTTTTTTTTTATTTGTTTATTTACTGACTTAAGTATTTTAAACATTAAATTAACATGGTGTTGCGTTTTCGATTTGGAATAATCCCACGACTAATCTTGCAGAAAGGTTTGAAATTGGGGGGAAAGGATTTATATTTTATTGATTCCCTGGCCAGTATGTATGTATGTATTATGTTGGCAAAAAAAAGTACTTTTTTTAATTTTAATATTATACTTATTTATACTATGTTTTCTAATTTCTTAGCCGTTGAGTAGGAGTGAATTAGGTCAGGGCGTGAATATTTTTTGTTGATATTACGGTGATGAATTGGAAAATGGATTTTGCCATAAAAATAATTTAACGACTTGGGGAAGAAGGAGAATATCAATTTGTATTTTTTTTAATAATATAAATAAATAACAATAATAAATGCCTTATTGGAAAGCAAATATTTGATAAACAAAGCTTAGCATTCGCTTTTTTACTATGTTAAAGTACGCGTAACTTAATTAAATTAAAATAACACTAATGATTGAGTGGGTAATGAGTGAACATACCTACATGAAAAAAAGGCATCCCTACATATCGATTCGAGAACCTCTTTATTTTGAAGTCAGTTTAAAAAAGAACCAAATTATAGCTTATTGTAGTATTATAATCGATTTTTTTTAGGCTTAAAAAGAAGAGTTTATCGATTGAAAGTGTATCGCTGCCTGGTAGTCTACCGCGAAGAAAATCGTCCATTCAACCTACAGCCATAGTCGGATCTTTGGAAGCAGAAGATATAGGTGAACCAATATTTTAAGAACTCTGATATAATGTTGTTTTATATGTTTTAATGCTATATATTTTTGTTTATAGAAACGACGAGAATTCTCACATCGGCGGGAAATCGTCTTTGTCCTATGAAGTACACCAGAAGTCCAGGTGGTTCCCCCAAAAAACAACGAATGAAGGCTGATAAACGTAAGATAATTATGATGTACTCGCTAAATCTCATAATTTCGTTGTTATTACGACTACGACTGTGTCGTTTCACTAGCTAGAGGCAGCGTTGAATGTTTTCTCTAAGATTTTAGATCATGTCTGTCGTTTTTAATGATTACGTTTTTGTTGAAAGCAATTAGAATGATCGATGCACTGCCTCTGGTACAGGTCGGGGTATTTTGTAGCTCTTTAATTGATTAATCGTCTTTAATGAGTCTGTGTTTATTACAGCTGACAACACTTCTAGTGCTAAATACAAAGCATTATCGGCAGAATCATTAAGATCGGTCAGTCCAGGAAGTGATAGCGTTTTCTATAGCGAAGTCGGCGACCTGGTTGAGGTGCTTGGCGGCGGCAGCCATCAGTGCGTGCATTGCCATCATTGTGGGAAAGAAGTCGATATCATATCAGCAGAAGATGCCGCAAGTCCAGTACGTTTTTAATTCTCACAGAACATACTTGCTTTGTTATTGATCCGATAATGTATGCGAATTTTTTCTTTAGGAACAATTTCCAGATGAACAGCCGGATATTGTCCAACCTCCGGCCGGCTTCGCTGACTCGCCGAATGGTAGAATTAGTGCCTCGAAGCACGCGCCAACCAGATCGTATAAAAAGATGGACAAACGATATCGATCCGAGGAAAGATCGTACGGAGAGAAGAGGCACCATCATCGATATCGCCAGGATGTCCGAGCGAAAGTAAGTATTCCTTACCTCTAATTGTCATCTCGAATAGGATAAATGTAACCATCCAAAAAGTTTGCAAAAAGTCCTGGATTATTCTCACCAGTAGTATTGTAAGTTAACTCGCCGTGCTTTACGCATTGGCTATTTGATGGATCATAAACATAATCCCACTTGCATATACAAGTGTAAGATCCTGGTAAATTCACACAATTTTCTGAGATTGAATTACAATTATTGTGATCAACTTTAGTACACTCGTTAATATCGATGCACCTACCAAATCTCGAGCTCCATTCAAATCCTTCTTCCTTACAAAGGCAGGTTATGTTCCATTTGTTCATGATTATTCCAGTCAAATCCATATTTTTGTTTATGTCAAAGGTACAGCTCGTATTATGAACATCGTTACTATTTATTTTACATGGGTTTCTATCAGAATATAAGCATTCGTTCATTTCGCCCACTAACCTTTCTGGACAACAAGGATCCGGACAGAAACTGTACATGGGACAGCTGTAGAACGGCATGGGATTAGCACGAGCATCGTTGTTGTGAGCGGATGACCCAGTCTCTTTGTCGTAGCAATTGGCAAAGTTGTCACAACCGGGGAACATCTGAGATGTGTACTTCGGTCTTTTCATTGAATAAAAACACATATAGTATGCTGATGTTGTGCGCCATCGAAATCTTTCCAGCGCTCCTCTAAACGGAGCGCCATCTTTCTCTTCTTCGTCTCTCGCTGCTAGACACTTTTTCCCATGTTCTAAAAACATTTCGAACGTACCATTTGGTGTAGCCTCCATATAATATGCCGTATCATTATCACGTCGCAGTGGCGTCGTGATTATTACGCTGTGTAGGTATTTCATGCATGATATAAATCCTTTGTCGCAATGTAATTTGACAATATGGTGAAGCTGCTTCAGCGGTGGATTAGGAAATCTTTGATAAAACATTGAAGAAGTATTCTCTATAGTTTTATAAAAGCGTCTATCCCAATCGTTAAACTTATAGGAACGTATAAAGTATCCAACTTCTGAAAATGCGTCGATAAACCAATGATAATCAAACTCTTCGTCCTCTTGTTCAGTATTTTGTTCGATGTCCTCGGGAGCATCGTTATCCTCAGGCTGTTCTTCTACTTCTCGATCTTCTTCATCATCAGCAAAACATATATCAATCAAGCTTAGTACTATAAGATAAAGAAATAAGGATCTCAAAACGATTTTCTCTTTGCAGAACATTTTTTATTGCATTGACATAACGTTTACTTTTTCGTCATTAAATGCTAATAAACTAAGTCAAATGCGCCAGTAAAAATAAGGAACATATTTTTCAACGATTAAACTAACTAGGTTTTATTACTTCCAATGAAAATAGCACAAAGATTTTAACAGTACCAATCCAGAACACCTCCAGAGTATACGTGTAACTGAATACAAACATAGCGTTGAAATTTCATATGTTTCTGCAGTCTGAAGAACGAAGCAGGGATGACTTTCCTCGGTCCGATAACCGCCCAATAACGCGTTCGGCCGGCACCAGTTTGGACAGACTCGGCACGTCGGGATCTACAGCAAGTATCGATCCAGATGGTAAATTAATAACATCACTTTATAGCTTTTGTAAGTATTTTGTAGAAGCGATCAATTACGTAGCAAAATTTATTTAGAGACCAGCTGATCAAAACGAGCTTCTCTTTTCAATCCATTGGCAACACTTGATATAATACTATGTATATGTGCATAAATACAATTTTTATAATTGTTGAAATTGGCATTGAGATAAAAATTCTTTATGTTATCTCTATTAATCTAATCATCTACCATATATATATTATTCGCAAACCGCGGAGAGTAAATTTAGGTTAGAATGTAAACATTGAGCTATTTGGAATATATGGTTTTTCCTACCGCGTTTAGGGCGTTTGAAAGTAATACAGCAGCAATCCTAAATGACATTATTAAATTACATAGGTGTTTAATGCATGCTGGTAAGTTTTAGAAAAGGAAATCGGAAATAAAAATTAAATTAAAAGAATTTATGGAAAAAACATATTAAAAATTATTTAGGTTTTAGTTAAATTAGGTTAATTTTGTTTGTAATTACATAAGTTACGTCAATTTAATTTTTAAGTACTTTGTATTATATTTTATGCATGTTAAAATAAATTGTTTAAGTTAAGATTAAGAAACCGGCAGATAAGACAATGTCTTAGCTGGATCTACACATTGCAATTGTATATATTTGAATAACAAAAGTTTCTTCTGGCAACATTGAAATTGAATTGAATTGAGATGAAATACAAAAATATTTGTTTTTCAAATGATCATAAAAAGAATGATTGTTCAGATCCAAAAAGGATTAAATCGATACAGATGATAAAGGTATTATAAGAAAAAAATAGATCTTTTATGATCCACCATATTTTTAACTAACTATAAAGAAGCTAGTTCCATTCCAAAAAATCTATCATCTTTCTGCTTGTAGACTGTTTGATTGTCTTATTCTCTTATTTATGTTCTTTTTTTTTTCTATAACTGTAAATAATTTATTTTATATTGTAAATCGTAGCGACTTTTTCTTCGATAAAATTTTCAGATAATCGTAGGATTTAATATACACTTCAACTTCTATGGAACTTCTACTAAACTACTACCACTTCTAATGGTTATGCCTGAGATTGGGAAATGTTCTACTCTTCATGTAAATTTGTCAATACTGTTATTAATAAAACATTCTTTATATCGGTAATATCTCAAGCAAAAATATACGGTATTTAACCCGAATTACATACAATGTTGATCCACTTTATCCCCATTGCAATAGCCATATTTTTCAATTTACCATGAAAACCTTTTTTCAGAAGATGATCCAGATGACATAGCAAGTGACAGCGGGGTGTACGCAACGTCTTATTGGTCATATGTCTGGTTGTATATAGGTGATAACGAGGAATTAAGTGCTTGGCTAAAACCCGAACGAGAAGGTCAGTCATTGTAAAATTGTAAAATGTATTTCTTAAATACCCTACTTAGATGTTTTTTAATGTTATAAAAACCTACAAACTTGACAGTACATTGACATATAGAAAATTCGAATTCTTTTTAATATATTTAAGGATTGATTTTTTTCAAACAAATTATATAGCCAAAATGTTTAAAGAAAAATAAATAGCGAAACGCGTTTAACGCGGTTTTGGAAATGTGGTTAACATTTCGTCACACCTAAATTTCAAAAGTCATAACAAACAACTAAATTAAGTAAGTAATTAACAAGAATAAATAAATGGCACACGTGTTTAACATTCCGTCACATCTTAATTTATGTCACATTTACAACTCTTATGCCGTGCCGTCTGTTTTACTACACAAATCCACAATTGATGTGACATTATTTTTTGTTTTAATCTGCGCAAACAAAAATATTGTGTCATGATCTGAAACAGTACGGAGCACAGATTTCCGACGAAAATTATTCACAACATCTTCAAAAATATGAATGACTTCTCCGCGTGGGTACTAGCGTGCTAGCGTAATATGTATCTGTAGACCTATTTTTACATAATTGGTGTCATGTGTGACAGTATTTTAAAAATAATTGTTTTACGTGAAGGCAACCAAACTAGATATAATACCTACAAACCAATTCATCCTGTACATAAATAAAAATTTATTCCTTACATATACTAATGCATATCTTTTACATAGTGCTTTTATGAAATATAAATAGTTACGCACACTACACACATCGTAAAAAAACTATCGCATACTCAAAAAAACATAACATACTTAAAATGTTTCATATATTTCATATACTTAAAATGTTTAGTGTTTTGAGCGGATTTAAGTAAACCTACAAACCTTCTAAATATCCTATTAGTTCCCAACTGTTTAAGTCACATACTAAAAAATATAATAAATATTTTAGAGATATATTATTTTAATATAAAGTGGTAATAACTTATTAATTAGACTAGTTTATAAAACAATTATTTGTTTACGATAACCTTAAAATAAATCAGAAAAGTATATGTTTTTATTTATTTTTTAAAATCATAATCAAAACTTCTAATTAAATACATGTTGATAAAAGACTAGTATGTCTTTTGTCTGTATGATAATATTTTTTGAGCCTTTATGAATAAATAAATAAATCTTTTTGAAAAAAATGTCTTTCAAACATAATCATTTTTAAAAAACGTTTCAAAAATGGATGGAAAGTGTCGAACTCTTCGTTGAGAACGCGATGTCTGAGCATAACCGAAATGTTGCAATTAAATAGTCTTTTACCTATGGTATTTAAAACCTAAAAAAAATATATGGTTATAAAGAATTTTTGTTAAATGCAAGAATAACCACCACGTGTCAATTTTAAAATTTGAATATCAGAAAATTTAATTTCTTTTTTAATATTATGCAAAAGTTTGCAAAAATAAAATACTTTTGAGAAATTTTTAAATATTTGAGTTTTGTTACTACTAGCCTAACCTAGATCGATGTTATGAATGGGAGTTTAACAAACATACATACACGGGCTTTTCTTTAATTGGGCTTATTTTTTTTTTGTTTTTTGCCCTGAACCGCGATTTCATTTTGTTCATAAATTTCTTTCAGATTATAAAATCCCGGACAGCGAAGGTAAACTGATGCGCCAGGAGTCAACGGAGTCAGAACATGAATTCAGGAAGAGATACCAGGCAGTCACCCACCGAATGGTCCACAGGAAAGCGTGCATAGAAATGTACCACCGGCAGTCCCACAATAACTTTGGTACGCACGCATTTATGTATGCATAAAGAATTACGTCTGTTAGGGTTTAGTTGCTAAATGGTTAGGTACCTGGTGCGAAGTGAAAATGTTTATCTGCTCATATACATTATTTTGGACCCTATTCAACTAGGCCAAATATGCCTGTTCTAGAGTCAGGGGAGACGGTGGTAAACAAACGTTAAAAATGATATGACCATCCCCGATTCAAACCCGAGATTTTTGGGTTACCAGGATTAAAAAAAAAAAATTAATAGTGCGTGAATATTGAATAAATGATGTTTATACTGTTCGTATGTACACAAAGAAAGATTTTAATTTAGCAGCGGGTAGTCTAATAAAAGTTCCGGTGTCTCGAAAACAAAAGAGTCGTTTGAGGTTTTACGACGTAACATATTTTATTATGACATTCACTCAGCCGATGACCGCCGAGTGAAAGTCATGAAAAATCGAAAGCACTGCATTCTATTGGCGCGGATCCAGAAGTCTATTTGCATAATGAATGGTCCCACGAACGGCGAACGGCGCTTGCTTCGGGCCGTTCTAAATTTGAATTGGACGCCGACGCCGACGCCGCGTCCGCGACGCACAGTGGCCGCGCGTCGGTATTTCGGCGTCAGTTTTTTCAGACGCGGTTTTTTTTTTGTATTTATTTATTTTTGGCGGAAATGTGCACGCATTGCTCAGGAATTCGCGCGTTTTCGCGGCGTTCACTCGGTCACTCCGACGGATGATAGTCTGTGGATTTTTTTAAATCGTGACAATTTTAATAAACACAAATCTAACATGGTCAGGATGGTTTCTGGTAAGGTTAATCATTCGCTTTCAAGGGCAACACTTTCGATGATTTTTTACATTTATATATACTATAAATAATCAAATCGATTTAACAGTTTTTTACTACAAAAAAAAAAAAAAAAATTTAGTTGTCAGACAGTGTATTTTATTAATTTGTTTCTTAAAAATGTAAAAATATAAGCCAGAAGTTACAATTACAATGTTAAACAGTTAAATTGCCAATGGTAACGTAAAAAAGAAACATTACATTTATATTTTTATTTGTATTAGATATTTAAAATTATAATTTACATTTATTTAATTGAGAGTGCTAATTTTTATTCAATTTATTTATTAAAAATTTAAACAGAAAAACATTTTAAAATAAAGGTTAAAAATTATTACACTACACTTAAATAACTGAATAACTGAAAAAAAATACAATAATATAATACGGTAATATTAAATCATGGAGAATAGGTATTATATTTTAAATTTGTTGTAAATGTTACCCTTGATACATAAATATACTGATAACAAACAAAAATACAAACACAATGTCTCCGCAGCACGGTACAAAGTCGACTTGGGTAATCCGACGGTCACTCTGAGAAAGAGCATAGAGGACTTGCTAAGGCTGATGCTCGTCATCTGGTGCAAGGAAAACCAAGCCCTTAAGTTGATAGCAGAGGAACCGTCTGGTAATTGTTATATAATGTTTATTTACTTTGACATTAAAACTTACCTGCCTACTAACTTTTTAGGCTCATACAAATCTGATAACTAAACAAATTTCGTTCACATATTTATATATGTATCTAAGTATGCTTTTAAGTTATACTACGTTTTTCGCGAGCCGCGCGCTCATGGATCACTGACCGTTCTCACGTTATGCGTTCAACCGCGCTCTCAAACATTAAAACGATTTCTATTTAATTTTGAAGTTGTTTTTCTCGTAACTGAGAACATTTTTCCAATATTTTTTGTTGATTAATGTTTGATTGTTGGCATAGATCAATGTAGATACGTGACAATTAACTACATAGATCGTTTTGAATGAGTTTTTTTTACTACTTCCTAATTGCATCAAAGTCTGAATATACCATCAAAGCATATTTTGGTTTTTTTATCATTATTATTCCTTATCAAAACTATATCATGATTTTAAAACATTTAACGCATTCTTACATTATTTATATTTTAAACATCAATCGTATTTTAATCGTAATAGTAAATTGTACTTGATTGAAGAATCATCGTGATGGCATGTTGCAATAATCAAAAAATAAATGTTAAAACTGTGTTTTCCGTTCTTCTGCAGAGAGTGACAAGACCGTGGTCGTCCGCAGGGCCAGCGGTGAGTTCGGCTTCCGGATCCACGGCAGCAAGCCGGTGGTGGTTTCAGCGATCGAACCCGACACGCCTGCTGAAACTTCGGGACTGGAAGTCGGCGATATTGTTATAGCTGTAAACGGTGTGTATGAACTTTACAACTCAATTATACAATTATATAAATAATACGCACACAAATCATGTGCTTTAATTTTACACTTTTACATTTCCATTATTTTTATTATTTTTTTCATCAACTTCATACATAAATCACTTATAAAATCATCTCATTTCACCACCATCCTTCATCGTAATCACAAATCCATTATTTTTATATTTTTTGTTAAAATATCTTCCTTTCCTTATTTCATCTAATTAGATGGTTACATAATATTTGACAATATTTTACACTGAAGAGGACAGGTGAGAGTTAAAAATGCATTTTTATAAAACTCAGCGCTGGGTTTAAACCGACATCCTGCGCTCTCAAGTACAGGACCTCTTTAGAACCTTTATAAATATTTTGCTATCCAGCACTTTATCAAATAATTAAAAACTTATTCAAAATTTTCCAATATTGTCAAAGATTGTGGCATTTATCTTTTCAGGCGATTTGCCGCTATTAAAAAATAATCATCAAATATAAGGCAAATAACTTTACAACTCAATTAATTATATAATCATCTAATATAATCATCATCTATATATAGCTGTTGAAGAACTCCGGAACCACGGAGCTCCGAAACGTCCAGCAGAGGTACTCACCTAATCTCTATCTTCTTCAACTTTTTCTCCATCTGTTTACTAGCAATAACAAGTGTTTAAACAACCGAAAAAACTCTTAAATTATTATATATATATATATATATGACATCCTGCATTCTCAAGTACAGGACCTCTTTAGTACCTTTATAAATATTATGCTATCAAGCACTTTATCAAATAATTAAAAACTTTTTCAAAATTTTTCAATATTGTCAAAGATTGTGTCATTTATCTTTTCAGGCGATTTACCGCTATTAAAAAACAATCATCAAATATAAGTAATATAAGTTTACAACTCTATTATACAATTATCTATATATATATATATATATATATATATATATATATATATATATATATATAGTAAAATAGTAAAATGTATTGTTTAAATACCGTTAATTAGATGATTTCTATGTTAAAATAGGTAAACACCTTTAGTTTAACATATATAAAAGTTTGACAGTACTGACATTTGGAAAATACGAATGCTTTTTAATATTTTAAGGATTGAAATTTTTTGCAAATAAAATATATAGCCAGAATGTTCAAAGAAAAATTAATACCGAAAGCACAGATAGTTGCATCGCTTGAGGTAATGCACGCTGGTTTAAATACAGGCCTGTATTTTATGAAAGTCTTTCACTCTCACCTACCTATCTGTGCGATATGCAATACGGTCAAACTTTCATTAAAGTAGTGAATAAATGATTTAAAAATTAAACAATAATTATGAAAAAAGTGTGAAAATGTAACGAATATGACGTATAATGAATGAGAAGTGAATGGTTTAATGGATATTTACAAGAATAACTTACGTTCAACGTAGTTTATCTGAAAATGAATCGTTATGGTTAAAAATAAAAAGAAAAGTGTAAAATATATGCACATTACGTGCAAATCGTTAAGATATAGTAAAATAGTAAAATGTATTGTTTAAATACCGTTAATTAGATGATTTCTATGTTAAAATAGGTAAACACCTTTAGTTTAACATATATAAAAGTTTGACAGTACTGACATTTGGAAAATACGAATGCTTTTTAATATTTTAAGGATTGAAATTTTTTGCAAATAAAATATATAGCCAGAATGTTCAAAGAAAAATTAATACCGAAAGCACAGATAGTTGCATCGCTTGAGGTAATGCACGCTGGTTTAAATACAGGCCTGTATTTTATGAAAGTCTTTCACTCAAACCATTCACTTCTCATTCATTATACGTCATATTCGTTCACCTACCTATCTGTGCGATATGCAATACGGTCAAACTTTCATTAAAGTAGTGAATAAATGATTTAAAAATTAAACAATAATTATGAAAAAAGTGTGAAAATGTAACGAATATGACGTATAATGAATGAGAAGTGAATGGTTTGAGTGAAAGACTTTCATAAAATACAGGCCTGTATTTAAACCAGCGTGCATTACCTCAAGCGATGCAACTATCTGTGCTTTCGGTATTAATTTTTCTTTGAACATTCTGGCTATATATTTTATTTGCAAAAAATTTCAATCCTTAAAATATTAAAAAGCATTCGTATTTTCCAAATGTCAGTACTGTCAAACTTTTATATATGTTAAACTAAAGGTGTTTATATATATATATATATATATATATATATTAATATGTTTTTCCGCGCAATAATACACAAACGACTACAAAACTCTCCGATCTATCTGAGTGTAAGAAAAGTTTGTCAAAAATAGGAAAATAAAATGACCTTTAACTAGATTAGATGCCATTAAAATCATAGACTAAAATAAATTAAAATTATAGAAATTCTGACAAACTTAAGAAATATTACCGTAGGTAAGTAGGTTCCTACTTTTACATTATTGTCAATATACGAATTTAACACAGTTGGGTTTTTTTGTGATGTATATTTCCTACATTTACATTTGTCTGACTGTTCTGATAGTTATGTCCAAAAACTTGGGATTTGAAATGTGGAAAATGTAACGTCCTGCTAGACAGACCTAATAGTGTGTCCTTTGTTTCAGGTATAAACGTGCTGGACAAATCTCATTCGGAAGTTGTGAAAATCGCACACGCCGGCTCTGAAACTTTGGAGTTAGAGGTCTGGTGAAGTGTTTCTGAAAACTTCAGTATGCTACTTATATGTTTATTATCTGCCTGAAATCGAGCAATATTATCAATGAACGGGAAAGATTTGAAGATCACCTAAGAGGGTTTCAGTATTAAAAATAACCTCGGTTTAAATTTTATTTCATGTAGAATTTACTTTTACTTTTTAAGTAGGTATAACAATAACTGTGACAAATTAATGTTTATCCACCAAAACGCTGAAGTCGGCGAAGGGACATGATATATACTTAGTTGCGCACTGGGTTTTTACACCAGGCATTACTTAATTAAACTAAAATGTGAAATCATATGGAAAAAAAATCGAAATCACCCCAGCTAATCCGTAGTGAATATGATTTAAAAATTAAAAAAAAAATACTGTTAAATTAAGAACCTCCTCCTATTTTTAAGACGATTAAAAGGACCAATTTCAATTCAATTCAATCTTTTTTATTACACTGTAAGTACAGAAGCACATCAAACAATAAAAAAAATATATATATTATAGTATTAAAACTATATATAACATTATTAGGACTCAACGAGTGCCATGTCAAAGTGATTAAGTAACGCTAATAATACTATTCTGTGAGGGTATAAAATTATATGAATGTAGTTGTATGTGTATGCCGGCGTAAATATTTATTTATTCTTTTATTTAACTTAAATAAAGAATGATATTTTATATTTAGTCATTACGTAAAACTGCATGTAAAAAAATGTATGTATACATAGTAGATACATATAGGGGTTAGTAGCTTCTATACATTCATGTACAAGAAGCTACTATTCCCGTCCTTTGGCCGTCTCTCTGTCCGGCCGTCCGTCAACTCAAAAAGTACAGATGCGAGAGTTGATTTTTTGTATGTAAATTGATGCTCTTGAAAAACTACCATAGCCGTTTTGATCACATCGAAGGCTGGTCGAATAAAATACAAATCCTGATAAATTACACAAATTCTGAATCCTGATGAATTGAAAGAATGTCATGATACCATTGCACCTAATAAATAACCCACTGTCGCCTCTATGGCCACCCAAAACGCACATGGAATGGGCTAAAAGTGCCGCAGGAAATGAAGCAACCCATCACAAGTTGGTACCACAGGTGCGAGCAGTCTGGGTGGAAGATGCCTTTAACGGCGCCTGTAAGACGTCAGGTTCTGATTAAATAATGAACTACTACTAAGCAATGTATAGAAGCAGTTGATATTATATGATATCTACAGGGTGTCATAGTTGTTCTTGTTTATTTTGCAGGTCGCGCGCACGTGCGATATAATTGCATCCCTTGCGGGAGACAGCACCGCGCCGGCGATCTGCGCGGGATACCTCTGGAAGCGTTGCGACGCCCCGCCCCCGCAGTCCCAGCGCTGGTCGCGAAGGTGGTTCATGCTGAAGAGGGACAACTGCCTTTACTACTATAAGAGCGATGCGGTAAGCACCTTTTCACTTACGGAACCCTGCTCCGGCATTTTCGTTATACCTTGCTGTCATTCGCAGTGGTCTTTATGTTCCGTCTCATAACTCTTTTTGATTCAAAATTCTCTTTAATGAATAATAAGGGTTGATGGTAACTCAACTAGGCTTCTATTCTAGAGTGACCATCGTTTTGTTCCAGTAAATTGTATGAAATAATGATTAGTCTAAATGTAAAGAGAATCGTACAACTAATTATATTTAGTAAAGCCATTCAAATTATTTTACTATTGCAATTAATTCTTCATTGCTAATACTCAAATTTATTAACCATGTAGAGATCTTTTTGTTAATTGGGAAAATTCCTTGAATAATTTACTAGAGAGAAATAAAAACTTTTCCGACCAAAGGTAGTTTTCAATTTATTCAACCTCGGTTCATTCCTAAGACGGCCCTGGTGGAGCACTGGTCAAGGTTAAGATCTGTATCCTTCCCTAAAACATATTTCACACGATGAACTAGCTGTGTTAATGGAATTTTTACATCCTTACATTTTTTTTAGTTCCTGCATTGCTATCACCGCATTCGTCATCATCTCCGTCAGTACTGCCTTCAATGATATTTCATGTATCTCCTTCTTCGTCTTCTATAACAATTAATTAGACACATATTTTATAAAAAACACGACGCCCGTAACAAAAAATTAACATTTTATGTAGGGGGTAATCTCTGAAACTACTGAACCGATTCTAAAAAGTCGTCCACTAATAGAAAGTTAAATTATTCCTTAGTAACATATGATATTTTATACCGCGTTAAAATATACTATGGGAAATAATAATATACTATGGGAAATCCTGTGAGGCAAAAAGCTAGTATTTATTTATTTATTTATTTTTATAAAGTAAACATACGGAGAGCAATCGTAAACATTCTTACATATTTTATACACAGTTTTATATATTTTATAACACTCAATACTCTCCAATTCCATGTTTACAAAACATGCATGTGCATCTTAAGATAGTAATACATACAAAATTTGGTACATTTGATTTTAATTATAATATTAGAATTTGAGAGAGAGAAAAAAAAGAATTAAGATAATAACAAGAAGGTGCCATTTAAGAGATATAAATTAATATAAAATAATAATAATAATAATTTATATATATATAGAGATATATATATATAGTAAAATAGTAAAATGTATTGCTTAAATACCGTTAATAAGATGTTTTTTATGTTAAAATAGGTAAACACCTTTAGCTTAACATATATAAAAGTTTGACAGTACTGACATTTGGAAAATTCGAATGCTTTTTAATATTTTAAGGATTGAAATTTTTTGCAAATAAAATATATAGCCAGAATGTTCAAAGAAAAATTAATACCGAAAGAAATTATAGATATATATATATATATACATTAAAATTTAAAAAAAAATACATATAATATATTATAAAATTGTCTACATATTTATTAAATAGCAAATATGAATTATTTAATAAACAAAGTTGATATAGTTACCATTTTGTTATACAATTTTACCTAAGGTTGGTGATAATTGATCTAGCAAACCTCACGAAGTGGTTTTTTCTTTTTTTATTTGTTCAACCACAATCACGTGGTTGTAATGGTGTTGGGGTTTTTAAATGCGCATTTCGCCATATACTGGCAATGTATTACGCTCGTAGTAAATACTGATGAAAATCAGTTTGGCAAGGTGAGAGACTCGACGCGTCATATTTTTTTAAGTTCAGATGGAAAGTTTCGTCAATAAATTCTCAGCTTGGGAAATTTTGCCTTATTAAACTTCAATCAATCCAACCCGTCGTTTTTGTTTTTTGCAGAGCACCCAACCTTCCGGCGCCCTCATGTTGGCGGGCTATGCAGTGGAGGCCTGCGACGCTGGCAGCGGTAGCGGCGCCTCGACGCCCGGAGACACGGGCGGGCGGTGCGGGATACACGTCAGCCGCGGGGGCGGCGCCGCCCTGACGCTAGTCGCGGACACCCACGACGCCGCCTCCAGGTGGATCATAGCCCTGAGGCGAGCCGCCGACAGGGCCACGCAGGTAAAACACTCGCCAAGTAGCATTCGACGACCAAAAACCGGGTCATGATTTAGAATGGTTTAGATATGCCCGGAGGTCGTGAAAATGTACGACTAAAAATAAAACCTGTGCGGTATTGCTTTTTTACCAGTCCCGGTGCGAAAGAGACCGATAATTAGTGGTACGAAACCAAAGCGGTAAAAGCATGCCAAAAATAATATGTTTTTTCTTTCGCGTATATACTATCGCAACTTTTATACTCAATATTTATTTATTTACTTGGCAAATAAACAGTTTATTTATTTCTTTATATTCATCGGTAAACTTACAGCGTTACATTAATAAAAAAAAATACAATTTTAACAATTATAAGGCCGTTTATAAGTTACACATTTAAATCTGACAATAAAGTGACAGTTGAAAAACAAAATGAAATCAAAAGAAAAGGAAAAAATGGACAAAAAAACGCAAGCCTAAATACTAAATACATACAAGAGATAGTAAATTATTACTGTACATTGTGTAGTGGGTGTGAGTGTGTGTTGTAATAATGTGTTTATTTTTGTTCGTCCTTGTATGGGTGTAAGTGTGTACAGTTGGTACATACATAGAAAAATATACCTTTATATATTTACACTGTTAAAAATATAATTAGTGTAACAAAACGGTAATTTGCAAAAACAAACAAAACAAATTATTTCTTTTTAACAATAGGTAGATAGACAACGAGGACATAAGTGAGAAACAAAAGTGTTTTTTCGTCAACTGTAACAAGTCTACTTACTAACGAATTCAACAGAAACTCCAGAAATAAATTTCACCATATGCACTATTTTTTGATATGTTTTATTATTTATTTTTTTATTTGTTTAATTTTAAAATAAATCTACAGATTCATATATTACTTTATATTACATATGGAGGGAAAAAAGTTAATACTACATAAACCTAAACACAGATTCCTACATTATGTTACTTAGTTGATAATATAATTAATAGCATCGTCTAAATAAAACATTGACGAACTATACTAAAATATTGAGTTTCAAACAAAAACTTAAATATATAATATGATTTACAGTTATTATTTAAAACATCAAACCTTTTATTTTTTAAATTGAAACTTACTTAGATTTAGACAATAGTCACAATTCATTAAACAAGAGGGAGATTGGAGGAAATTGGAGAGTGGAGAGCATTTATTCGAGGAGAAAATTGGTGTATTAAATACACCAATACCTCTACCTCAATACCTTTTTGCGACCTCTTTTCACAAATTGAATAAAATTGAAGATGTATGATTAAGCAGAAATATAGCAGTGCTAAAAAAAATGAGAAAATTGAACAGTGTGAGTTTAATGGGGGGAAAAAAATCTACTTTAATTATAGCGGGACGGTTGGCTGGACTCAACCATGAGAAACATGAAGCTGCCACCAGCCTCCATACAAAGACCAGACTGTTTCGGATACCTCATGAAGCTCGGGAACAAATGGAAGTCCTGGTCGAAGCGGTACTGCGTCCTCAAGGATGCTTGTCTCTACTTCTACCAGGACGGAAACTGCAAGGCCGCTTTTGGTGAGTAGCCATTTTAGTCTTGAGGTTTCCGTAAAACTTTCAGCTCAGTAGTGTTAAAAATCTCCGTCATAAACCCACCGAAATAGTTTTTAACATAAACATCCGAACCTAAAATATCATGTTTGAAACTTTTACAATATATCGATTTCGAATTTTGCTTACACGAACTTTGGCTTTGATTTATTTATTTATTTATCTTTATTGGAGAAACCAACAATTTTACACAGTACATATAAAATAAAAAATACATTTGATGGAACGATAAAAAACTATGTAAAACTAAAAATAGGATTCTACTAATAAAAAGTATTAAAGTTAACAACAAAAATAACAAAACCATTTTATATCAATATATATACATATCTACTACACGAATTTAGAACAGTTAATTTTTACACAAAAGATCATTGCTGAACACTTTAAATTGCGATTTATTCAGAGTCAATTTATCAAAGCAGTTAACAGTTTCATTAAAATAACTTTGCATCCGTGGTATCGGCGAATGTAGAGCGTTATTTGAGGAGCATGAGGGTACTTTAAAGACATTGTAATGACGGGTGCGATGTGATGACGGTACATTAATCGAAAATGATTTCAAAAGATCGGGGCAATTAATAGTGTCGTTGAAAACGGCGTTTACGAAGCGCAGATCGAGCAACGCTCGTCTGTCGTACAGGGAGGTACATTCGTAAAACTTTATCGCGGTAGGGATGTATTTTAGTTCGACTCCACGAAAATATCGATAGGTCAACGCGCGCAAGAAAAGGCGCTGGACTCTCTCGATTCTATCTGAGTGTGTGACATATACCGGATTCCAAATGACAGAACCATATTCGAGTTTACTTCGAATTAACAAATTAAAAAGGACGATAGCCGCCTTAAAGTTTGAGAAGGGTTTTGTCATCCGTAATATAAAACCTAATAGCTTCAGAGATTTTTTAATTATATAGTCTAGATGTAGATTGAAACTAAGCTTTGGGTCGAAAATTACTCCTAGGTCCTTAAACTGGTCTACCGTATAAACCTGACAACCGTTCAGGGTATAAGAAAATGACAATAGTTGTTTTTTCCTTGTAAAGGTCATCGTTTTGCACTTATTGGTATTTAGAAATAACTTGTTTAATTTACAATATTCGGTGAAGGTGTTTAAATCATTCTGGAGGGCTGTCTGGTCATAATAGGAAGTAATTTTTTTTTTTTTTTTTAGTATTTTTAGTATTTTTATATTAGGAAGTAATTTTTTTTTTTTTTTTTATTTAGTTTTTTTTTTTTTTTGATCTGATATTTGTATGCATGTCTCAGATTTCGTCGTACGAACTTCAGCAATGACCTGATATTTTCATACAGATCGTAAATTTCGTTATACGATCATTGAAAATGACCTGATATTTTCATTTTCAGGCATGGCTTGCTTACACGGATATAGAGTGCAGCACGCGAACACTGGAGGCAAAAAGTATGCATTCGAAATAATGCCAAGCGAACCGAAACAGAGGCATTTTTACTTCCACACTGAATCGGAAATGGATAAGAAAAGGTAAGCGAAATTATACTACCTCCAAAAAAGTTTACACTCGACTTAACTTAATGTAGTTAAAATAGAATCAACCATGATAAAATTCCCTATCATATGGGGAAAAACATTCAAATCGGCTACGGCATTTATTAATAATTAAAGCATTGCGTTAACATACAAATAAATATAATTATAAAAACCTACAGTTCCAATTGAGAACGTCTCCTTTTTGTGAAGTCAGTTAAAAAATAAACGGCTATCAATAATAGTATAGTTACGCCGTTTTCTGTAGTAATAAAATAGTTAAATATAATTAAATAATAACGGTGACATTATGAAGCTGAATTTCTTATACCTTTTACCATGTCTTTCTCAATACTCGTCCAATACGAAAATACCTACCTGCCTCACCACGAAGCGGCGAATGCCGACGAAATATGGACAGCAGGCAGTCACTCTCAACCGCGCGCGGAGAACAGAGCTCTATTGCTAGCTTATCGATATTACGGATAGCGACCGCACGAATGCGCTAGTAACCCAGCAAAAGATGTGTGCACCCGGAAATGCCGTCGAGGGAAAAAAGGTGAGTCCTTGGTCTAATATCATCCTTCCTTTGCCCTCAGCAACATTTTGTCAACGTTAAAGTAAATTAAACTAGAACATAGGGTACAAAATTATACAGTCAAAAAAAGTATTAAAATCTTTCACAGCAACCGGCAACCGTCATTCGCGTCACCAAGTATGTAGAATTTTGTTAAAAAAAAGAATGTCTATAGCCATTATAAATGATAATTTAAAGCTTCCTTGTGTGATTTTATAGAAACAAATTCTCTCATTAATTTAATGTTCAATAAGACATTTCTGCACCTTTTCAATTCGCGTTTTGTGACTCAACTGAGGTGACCAAAATATTTTATAAGCAAAAAAGTAACTCTTAAACAGATCTGCTATAAAATGGTTAACTTACCAAATAATAAACCGTATACGCTTTTCGACCAATTAAATTTAACCAAAGAATTCTAATAATATTTTATATCATTTTTTTACCGTTAATTTTATAAGAAACTTATGAAATATTTCTAATTTTTACGTGTCTTCTTTTATTATAAAATAATACTAAAAAAAAATAGATTTATATCGTTGGATTTGGTAAGTTATTCAAAAATGATGTATAAATACTTCTATTACTTTGCTCAAAATCAGATTTAGGGTAAGCGTGGGCAATATGGAAAACCTAATTTTAGGTAAACAAAACAAATAAAAAGCAACGAAATTGTTATTTTCTTTTATTGCATACTTTTAACTACCTTTACAACGTGATATTTTTACACTTAACATTACATACTTTTATGTTAAAAGCGTTAAAAGCTTAATTAGTAGACAGTATGTATTTTCCATTTTGCCCTTGTATGTAGGCAAAATGGAAAGCTAGAAAGGGCAAAATGGAAACCTTTTCGTACCTAACTAAAAACAATAGTGTCTTATTTATTTTTTAAGCCATGATGAATTTCGGTATGTCGTCTTTACAAACCATTTTTCAAAACGCAGGGTCAATTAGCTGTTTTTTTTCGGGACAACCTGTATACATACATACAGTATGTTCAGTGTGTGTGTGAATGATTTTGCATCCATGAAGGATGCGTAAAGGTGGCTTAAAATAAACATAGCCTAGGTATTTGTTTTGCTATTGAACGCATGGTAGAATTCTGAAGCAAAACTTCTTTAGCACTTTACACAATGTAATTGTGTAAAATGACAACCTTTTGCATGCAATTTACTAAATGTTATTGTATAAAACCTAAGATATTTTTTTACTTAATTTAAATAGTAGAATAAGATGTCAAAATATTAACAAAAACGACCTTATATTATTATGTATTTTTAAAATATGTATATGTGTACAAATGTTTATTAATATATATTATTATATAAAAATATATATGTTGATATACCAGTTTAATTATCTAATTTAGACTATTAACTATAAATTACTTCCTTTATCTGTTTATTATATTACAATTTTTTAATATCTTATTATATCGTATATTTCATATTATATAACTTGAAAAGCTTGATAGCAATATAAGCAAATATTCAATAAATAAGAACAAATTGAACTGCCTTCTTTAAGACAGATATTTAGTCTAGTTAAGAAGGCAACGAAAAGAGGTTGCAGTGGAGCAAACGCTCACGGATACAATAAATTTTAATATTTTAATACACAAATCTGTAACCTCACAATATGGAATTGTTTCAATAAATAAAAAAAAAATGTGACACGCTCATTCCCGTACATTCGGGTAAACTTGATAGGTTGCTCGGAATACGATACGCTCATTCGGCTACAGTTGTCGATTTTTTCGTTATCTATCACGTTGATTTTCTTCTAAAATAAATAGGTGTGTGGAATATTGATGTAGATACCGGTGATCATTTTGATATATAAATTGACACATTAAATCAATTTATTTACCGATATATTACTTCTAACGCACGCTGATTTTTTTATATATTAATTTAATATTCAGTGGAAATTTTTATCATTTTGGGGTAAATTTCATTCATCTAGACCGTTTATATCAAGTTTAATATTGAATCCGAACTTGATTAATCGTTGAAGTGTGATTAAAATCAATAAAATATCCAAAATGATAACTATTGATCTTAGCGGTCGACCAATTTTCACAGTAAATAATAAAATCGCAACCATAAATAATCCATCTTTGGGATTTCCGTCGTTGTAGCACAAAGCACAGGCGCGGCTGGCCTAACGGATACACAAACACCATTACCGTAATGGTAATGGTCTGGATTCAAATAGATCCGTCAGTCTGCTGAATGAAACATTCTGACCGGCTGAGCGTTTATCGGAGGATAAAAGTAGATACCGCGCGTCAAACTCACGCACGGACAACAGGCAAAAGCCAACCCATAAAAAAATATTCATGAATTTAGTTTAAATAGATTTTTTTATTTATGAAAACACTTTTATTTTAATATAAAACTGTACTTTTACATTTCCAATTAAATTTAATTTAATTACAAAATATTTTTGTACACTGCTGTGCATAAATAAAATACAAAGTTTCTGATTTTGTTATTATTGTTTAAATATGATTTAAGCAGCCGTTCACAATCTAATCAAGAAGCTCAATTAGCTCAACAAGCTATCAAAGAACATCAATTTATATAAATTACATACAATCACTTTGAATTAAACGTTATAATAAATAATTATGTAAGAAATACGCACCTTTCACGCAAAAAATCTCACCAAAATATTCACGAAAATTCGTTGTCAGACCGCATAAAATATTCCCTGCACACGTTTGACGGCCTTGGTCGCCGCAAGCGCACTAAAACGTCGTCAGCCAACGGTCATTCTCATAGGTACCTAGCCGCGGGGCGGTGAGACGAGGGGAGCTCAGGGCTAGGATTTATTATTAATTTTCATTTTGCCCTCTCCTTCCATTTTGCCCACCCTTACACTATATCAACTAAATAATATTTTATATTGTTTTTTTACCGTTAAATTTATAAGAAACTTATGAAATATTTATAATTTTTACGTGTCCTCTTTTATAATAAAATAATACTAAAAAAAAATAGATTTATATCGTTGGATTTGGTAAGTTATTCAAAAATGATGTATAAATACTTCTATTACTTTGCTCAAAATCAGACTTATATTTACTAAGAATGTAAATCCCCTTGAAAATAACAAGAGCCGGGATAAATTTGGTGATTATTAAATTATTATATATAAACGGAAATAAAATAAGAAATAGCAGCGATTGGGAATCTTGTGATTAATTATTTTATCTCACGATCTACAAAGAAAATATTTTTGTTGTAAAAAAACACTTCATCGAAATTATTTATTAAATATTAAAAAGGAACAAAAATATCACTTCTATTTTAAACAGATATGCATTTGCAAAAACGTTTAAGCGCCATTAAAAAGAAAAGTTACGGCCTAAGTATGAACTGTCTAAAAATAAACGTTTCCAGATATCATTATCCAAATAAATTTATGTTCATTACTTATATAAATTTAACTACCAAATTTAATAAAATAATTTAGTTTAGCAAATTTAATATATGTTTATTGGACTTATTTACTATAAAACATGTATTTTTTTTCAGATGGGTTGCTGCCTTGGAGTTTTCCATCGATCGTTGGATGAAAGCAAGTTAATACGACTGAAAGAAATGTATAAGAATTTATAATCTTCAATCGGGTTTTTAACAAAACGTGTATTTTTAATATAAAAATACTTAGTAAAGCGTACCTAGCTATAATTTGGACCACAAAATAATAGAAATTGATGTCATATTCAAAAATTGTATCAATAGATAATGATAAATTTACATTTGGGTTTCGTTTTAACATACATTAGTACATAATTGTAATATGTACTATTCAAAAATAATATTTTTTCCCAATTAAAATTATAAACGATATTTACACAATACATGTATCAAAATAGAACATATTTTTAAATATAATATTATTATTTAAATAAATAATAACATATTTGTTTGTTATTTAACTTAAATAATGATATTTACCTAATTTTATTTTATTATTTAAAGTTTATTTTTTTATCATTAATTGTTGTTATTTACTAAAAAAATTAAAATGCGCACAGATTTTAAAATATTACTTAACTTATACATTTTTTTATTTAGGTACACCTTGTATGTAAATTTTTATTTATTAATGTAATTAATACTCAATTTCAAATATTATTGTTTATTTTAATTTAAGTCATATGCAACGATATAAACTATTGTTTGGTAAAGCGTTGTTTACATAAACATTTTAGGTAATTTAAAATATCGTATTTTAACTAAAATGCGAATTTTTCGGAAGGCGAAAGAGTGCTACGGGACTTTTTATGATATATTATAACTAAAAATATATTTAAATGTGATGAATTTACGAGTTTATTTGTAATGTAAAAATGTGTTCTTTAACGTAATATTTTTATTGTGTTCATATTATAATATAGTATATCGTTATATGTGTCTTTCAAAGTCATAATAAATTGACTACATTTTAATATTGCGGTTAGGACTTAAACCCATCATGATATTATTTTGATGGTTAATATTTTACATCGATTAATCTAACCTATGTGAAATGGGTTTCGACCAAGTTAACTAGGTTTACCAAACACTGTTAACTAACCTAACCTAACCTAACAAAAATAAAGACGCTATTTGATAAAAGCATGTACGTAGATAAATGAATAATATTAAAACCTCTGATATATTAGTAATATTTATTTAATTTCAAGGTTATTATTATTAAAGATTATATTTCAAAAATATGCATACGGGTTTTAAGATCTTGTATAAACGTTAATTGCCTAATGAGTTTGCCTATAATTTACCACGACGATTTTTTTTTTTAAATAAGGAGGGAATTTACAATTGTTTAATCTCTGCTTAATTAAGCTAAATTTGCTCATATGGATTTCTCAAGGGAGACAATGCGCTTTTAAATCTGCAACTCTGGGTAATCAAACTTACAACTAAACCAATACCTTTCGTCAAGCCTTTTACGGCTTTTATTGTAATAAATAATAAAATAAATTGAAATAATAAAAGGTATGAAAACCGTATTGGCACAAATGCAACATGTAAAAATAAAATGGTAGCAAACAAAGAAAGTAGGGGGTTCTTCTCTTGGGTTTTTATTTTGGTTAACCTTTTCGTGAACCAGATTTCTGATGAAGCAGCCGCCTTTAAGCTGCTTTTCTTCTCTTGGTGCTGCCTTTATATCTGCGAGGTGCGAAGGAGGGGGATCTTTTTTCAGGACGTTGATCCATAGTCAGTCACCAAAGTGACAGCTTCCCCCACCTCTGTGCCATCCCGCGCTTAAATCAGTTTAACAATTATTTCAACGGTATAATATTCATATGATGTTAATGAAATCATAAATTCTTTTAATTTAATTTAAATCTACTGATAGAACAATAACATATTCTGCTACGTATTTAGGTAACATTAAATGTGAAAGAATAGATGTAATTTTTAAATGCAAATTGAAATAACTATATCATAAATTATATTGACAATATTAATAATATATGTATTGAGATATTATGACGTTGAAATATGGCATTGCGACAATACCTATTTACGGTGGTAAAATACAGGTAGACCTTTTTCTCGTGCATATCCTTTTATGGATTTTTTTTTTGTGCATATCCGTTTTTATTCTGCATAGCAAACTGAAGTTTTGTTCTACAAGTTTTCTTTAAAAAATATCTAAAAAAAATAAAAATATGTTTAGTTCACTTGCCGCGAGTAAACCAAACGATGCACGAACTCAGGAGAGTAACTATGCGTTTAAGGGCCGGTCCCTTAAATAAAGTTATATGCGGACCGTTAGGTACAGATCTATGTTAACCTATGATTACATTTATATAGCTTAAATTTTTATATCCTACGATATATACACGGAGTAATATAGATAAAAACGTTCGAAAATGCCTTTGCGGTCTTGCATTTTGCCTCTCTTAACGTAATTAAATTGAAACGTCTTTATTGTAGTCATTTTTTCAGTACAATTTACATAAACATTCTGTATTTTGCCGTCTGATCTTTTTATACTAAAATGTTTGAGAAGATTTTTTTCGTCGCGAAGTTAATCAGTTTAAAGTATAGAATGCATAAGAAAAAGTTCGTACTGTATATATACGAAATAATCGAAAGATTCACTAAGTCCTATTACTGCGTTTCCCAAACTCTTCCCGAATATTGAGAGCTGAAATTTGAATTTCGAAAAAATTAAATTAGCCTTTCCGATTATTTTATGTACGCACAAATTCTTGTGCATATATTTTTCTTGTACTACTATGGGTGGATGTCAAAAAAAAAAAAAATTACATTAATTTCCATTTTGTTGTATTTGAGGCTATGTTCGAATATAATCGATAAGCGTTTATTTTTTATAATATTTATATATATTTTTTTTAATAACTAAAAATTATTTTTTATTATTACTTTTTTCTTCAACTATTATATAATATATTTTTTTAAATTATTATTCACATTTTAATCATCTGAAGACACTTTGTGAATATAACTGAATGGCATCACCATTGATCGGCGTTTTCAAATCTATACATTGTGTATACAAAAATAAATAAAATTCAACCCTGCCGCGTGACTCCGTGTAAAATAAGGCTTCGGAACGTTACCTGCAGGGCTGAACCTGGAGAAAGAGGATTTTTTTTTTATTTTTGTGTATAAAAAACACAGTCGTTTCTATTAGGCATTTGCATGTCCGGTAGCGTTTTTAACGTTTCATATTATATTTAAATATAGAAATTTGATTCGTCGCATATTCTGCGAAGTCGCTTCACTTTAAAGTTTGGGAAACGTTGTAGTAATTAGTTCTATTCGTGCATATCAATGTTTAGATGTTTGGTTTTGTTATTGTATCTACATATACGTGTAAAATCTTTTAATATTTAATGTTTATTGTTCGTTCAGAGGTAGAAAACCATTTTAAAATGTTTTTTTAATACAAGTGCCACTAACGTTAGGCTGCTTTATTACTTTTATATATTTAATTAACTTTTAAAAACACTCAAAGAACTTATAAAAGGTTTTAAAAGGTAATTATTGAAGCTCATAAATGATAATTCTTAAATAATCAAAAAGTCATATTGAATTCTAATATTTTTCATTCATGTAATATATATATATTTTTTAATTATTGAATATTAAACTGACATTAAAACTTTAAACAAGCAACATACAAGGTTTTTTTTAGAATCATATTGAAATATAATGCCAACCGAAACATATTCGGAAATAGGTACACAATTTCAATATCATATACTTTCACATGTACCCATTAATCTTCAATCATAACATAATAAATAATCCGACATATTAAGATAACATAATATATTTACATATCAGACTATGTCTCATCAAAAATCTTTCAAATTATTATAAATATCTGCGATTATCCTTTAAAATAAAATTAAAAAATATATATACTAAACGGTAGTGTAAAGGTGTTACTGTTTTGTATTGTTTTTAAGCATAGAATGTGAAAACTTTAACTTTATATGTAGGCAACTTGATGACAGCGACTCGTGAGTTTAGAAATTATAGCTTTAATATACCTATAGTAAAAAATAAAATTTATAAAAATATAAGTATTTATGCAGCATTCATATTTCCATCTATATATAGAAACTATTTTGAATTTTGTAGGTGGGTACCTAACAAAATAATTATATAGAATCTAGTCTATACGTTTTATGGGTAATATCCGATTATATAGGATCGGTTTATAGATTGCCCAACTTTTAAGAATAAATTTTCAAACATTATTTAGTAACTAAAATACAATTCAGAACAAAGTTCGAACAAAGTAAACTAAGTAAAAAAACACCTAATTTACTCATTTTAAAAATAGCTATTGTGTAAGCATACACTGCAAATCGTTCACAAATGATGTAGGTAAGTGAAATGGTAGTCACTAGTGCATTTTATGACATGACAAGTTTATCATTTTTAAACTGTAAATGTTGAACTTGTGCATGGTTTGCGTCTTACCTATCTGAGTATGTCGAAATAAACAGCGCCATCTGGACCTCGGCGTCAATTATTATTGTTCGCGTATGACAACGAGCTATCTAAAAACCACTATATAATCGGTATATATGTTTTAAAAAAAAGGCAGAAATTCTCATTTTATTTATGTAAATTATAGTACCTACCTACCTGTCAAGTGGTTTTTGCAAATTGCACAGTTAAATTTTAACCATACCCATAGAGAAGGTACGGAGAACGTATTATTTGTTAATATGAATGCGTCATATGTATATGACAGAGGTCCATTCTAGGTGACTTAAAATCGTGCATTAAATATATAAAAAAATATTTAAATAAATTATATTGTACAGATAAATTTACTCACGTCTTTAAAAATGTAAAAATTAACGCTCAAATTAATACAATGTATAAATTAATAATTAATAAAGACTTGAGTGGCATGTAATTGTTAATTTAAATTAGGATTTATAGAATATAAATGCGTAACTGTAAAATATTTTTTTCGTGCTCATTTTTGATTACTGTTAATTGTGAAATTTGAAAATAGTGAAAATTGGATCTTTTTCAAAATATACTAATTTTATTTCATGTGCGCTTCGTCTAAAATCCGGTAGAGGCCAGAAAACTAAAGACAGGCTCCTAATTACAATACATATCTTATGGGTAGGTTATCAAACGAATTTTAAATGTGGGGTAGGTAAAAATCGCAATTTGTTTGATTAATAACCCATAATGTTGATAATTAGGCGTACTTTATAAATACAAAAAAAACTAGTCTGAAATTAAGTAAATAGGCTACTTATTACAGGCCTAATTGCGCGCATTGTTTGGATAAACCGTGAGCAAAACAACTGCTCACATTTTTTTTTAATATTTTTAAACAATGTTACTTTTGTGTATTTATTAAGTCATATAAGCACGTGCATATAGTTCCAATTATTGTTGTTTCAAAAGAAAAGCATGTAAAAAAACGTTCGATGATTTTTGCTTCTTAATTTTGAGTTAGGTACCGTCGACGGCAAATGAAACTTTACCGTGAGAGGCGATCCGACAGACCGTCCTTTTATTACCCGTTTCAGTTTAACTCTAAATGCTCTGGATAATTGTTGTTAATAACTAAATGTTATTTGGGACACAAATTGAAAGACTGTACAAATCACAAATTTTATGTAATTCAATTGCCAATTTCTACTACTTCAGTTAAATTAAATGAACAGAACGTCAGTTATTGGATATCCGAAAGTGTTTGAAAACGTTAAAACTTAGATAAACTAATTTCAAAGAAAATTATATTAAATGACTATGTAATCTAAGCGACACTCCTTTGACGTCGGCGCATTTGACCCGCCTTTCCCCGTACGCCCGATTCCCCGTTTAAAGCTAAAACCCATACGCTGAGTCGATCTTTAACTTTTCCATAGGGAAACTCCAGCCCTAATTCAAAAATTTGTCATTCCTTAACTAAGAAACTAATTTATGTTTAAATTCAACATATAAAACTAAGGGCCGAAATGTCTTGTCCTACCTAAAACTAACCTACCTTTAAGTTAGACTTAACCGATGAACCTCGTATTTCAACTCACTTTTGGCGTTAAATCGAACTTAAAGTCCGCCTTAGCTAAGAATCTTAACAACCACGACTTAAGCCTTAAGTCAGTGTTGAAATATGCTGCTAAGAGCGATTTCAGTGCATTAACGGCGCTACAATCGCCGAAACCCGTGTTGTCATCTGTGGTCACGTCTCGTACTTGTTAATATTTTTTTTAACTAAATAAAATTTACTGAATTTGCATATTTTGAACATCTTGGATTGCGTGACAAAATCCCAGTATTGCTAAAGCTGTCAGCTTTTTTTCAAAAATTTTTATTAAGAATACTCTAAATTAATTAAGTTCAATAAATGTACAAAAATCAAAACGATATGTGTTTTAATTATCGATGCGCGCACAATGACAAATGTGATAACATCTTCGAAGGCAACTTACCGTTTGAAACTAGAATTCCACAGAGTATAAAGCCGGTCCATACAAAATGTATGAGAATGAATTTTATGTATACATGTTTTTGTTGTGATATTTCTAATATTTCTAATATTTTATTAGTTATTCTGCTATTCGGGACGGAGACAAATCCAACAAATCAAAAATCATAAAAATCAATCCAGCCGTTCTTGAGTTACAATTGGTGTAACTAACCAGACTTTTGGAGCATTCTTATTTTATATAATTTCTTATCCGTAATAGGAAACATAAACACCTCCTTAGGTCTTCGGAAATGGTCACGGGACACCCATTATTCATTAATATGTACTATTCATTATACCACTCGTTATATTGAAGAACGTTCTGTAATTTAAAAAAAAACAGTCCACAGTTTTATAAAAATTATCCTTTACTAGACTGAATGTAGGTAGTATGTAATAATATACACGCAAATCTATAATATAAGTAGATAGTTTTGATTATGAGATATACTAAGGATTTATTTAATAAATCCATAATATGTGTGTTTCCCCAAAAATACTTAAATAATTTATTGAATGTGTCATAGTAGAATATACTATATTACGCATATAATATAATTCGACCGTTAATAATGTTATATTGTAATTACAAACTAGGCATTGAGCATTAAGAACCAGACATGATTGCTCGCTTACACTATCTAGAAGAATAAAGTGTATATGAAAATTATTGTGATTAAATTTAAATAAATCGAAAATAAATATTCTTTTTTTTAATATGAATTTATACGAGAAAAATTGGAAACCTCTTCTCTTTAAGATAAGTCTGTTCGGCAATGAAAAACAGACAAACAGTAACCTATTTCCTCAGTTCCTACCAATTTAAATCGGTATCTGTTGAGCCGTTTTCGAGTTATAAGCGAAGCGGAGTGCGAATAACAGTATCCGAATACTATGCGTTCACTTATTGCTCACTCGGGAATAAACTAGGAACTAAATACCTACTACTATCAGGAAATATTCTTATAACTATGGTTACAGTACGAGAAATATTATTTGACAATTAGGCTAACAACTTCAACGATTTTTACTATCTCTATTTGTTTGGACTCTTACGGGACATTCTGTTTAAAATATATTTACACGGGCATATCTAGATAGTGCCCTCTTTACGACGTTGGCCGTTCAAACAAAAAGTAATAATTTTCGAGAATAAAAATTAACAGCTCCATCTGTGAGCAATGCTAAGAACTACATAGTACACGTGGCTAGCTCAGCCCAATGAAGTTTGACCCCTCATCAATCCGCAATAAGCAGCGCTATCTATTGTGTATAATTTTATCGATAACCTATTCATTTAAAATAATAAAAATAGGGTGAACCGTATAGTGATTGAACACTTAAGGGTTTTTTTGAGTTATAATTGCATTATTGCATAAATAAAACACGTAATCAATATAGTTTTATGTTTAATACGTCAGATAACTAATATTCTTTTACTATCGGGCCTGTTTTTTATCCTAATTCAATTTACATATTTATTACAGTTTTTTTTGAATGACATGTAAGAAAATGATAGTGATTGGACATTTTTTACAATGATTGACCACCAATATTTCAGTGATTGGACACTTTGAAAATATGTAGGTAAATTACCTATTATGTTTATTTACTTAGTCTTAAATCAAGATTAATAGCAATGTAACTTTCTTTCACTTCATATTCTCATAGGTAACATTAAATACTATTAAGATTTTGGAAAAAACAAACATTAATCAATAAAAAAAAAACAAAAAAGAAGAAAAGTCACTGTCCAATGACTGTATTGAACGTAAGATAGGTTAGGTTCATAAAAAATATATTTTTTTTTTAAATATAAAGAATATTTACTAATATATTTTTTTGCATTTTTGTGATATTATGTAACATTGTAGTATTCGTGCTTTTAACTTTTGTAGCTTGTTCAATTATTATTTTATTATAAATATATCGTATTATAAGTACATCGTTACATTTATTACCTACCAATTATTATTGTTATAAAAAATATGATAATGCTATCTCTGATAAGCAGCCAAAACTACTCACTCAGTGTAGAGTTGAGTTTTTTGGCCAAGACACGCAGGAAAGCGATAACTGTCGCAGCGCACAGAGTGCAAATCTTATATCATGAAATCATACGTTTTTAACAAATTATATTTTATACGCATAGACATACAAGAATGGGCCAGATTGGGATGGACATAGAAGGTATTATCACCAATTACGGAGTAACTTCAATTTCCATAATAACCTAACTTAGTTCGTTCTCATAGTTAATATGAGTTTTGTTTTGTTTCCTATATTTTTGAGAACAATTTGTAGATATGGGACCATACCGGCCTATATTTTTTTTATATCCCTTTTGTTTATAAGTATGTATCTCTAGAGTTCTTTCAATCTGCTGGTACATCAGTGCTGTGGAGAAATTTGGTAATCGTCGCAATGTTTAGTTGGTAATATTTAATAAACTAATTTAAAATATTTACTCCGAATATATTTCGGAGCCCTAACTGGTTTTTGTTGTTTTTACATCTACGAATTTGTCTATTAATGAATAATATACAAAGTAACAAAACAAATTAACAAAGTAATCATAACAAAATTAAATTAGCCACAATATTAACTAAGTGCCATTTTTAACAGAAAGGTTGTTCTAAAACTATCAAGCAACATTGCAGGAGGTGAAGTTGAGGTAGGTATATAATATTGTAGGAATTGTATTCGATATTTCCACAGGTTAAGACTTTACATTTAATTTGAAGAAAGACTGTATTTTAAAAGGCATATTTATAATTTTCAAATCATATTTAGGTATATATTAACATTAAAAAAGTAACTTTGACCTTAGTAAATAGATAACTTCATATAGGTCATCAAAATTATCCCCCAAAATTAAATCAAAATTATCAAAATTAGTGCAAATACGTACCAATGCGCCTCATTGGTTTCCGCTTCTTCGCCCTAACCTAACCTGACTTAAAATGGGTTAAGTAGCCCTGCAGTGTTACGTAAAAACAACTTCAGTTTCCTTGATAATGGTCCATCATACATAGAGTATCCACAAAACATATACTATTTGTGTGGCATATGTTTTGGAGAGGACGCTACTTTGAAATGAAATTTTCGTATTTACTTAGCTTCGCAAGGCAACAAGTCCTTGAGATAATGGTGTTTATTTTATTGATTGCTTCCTCGTTCATATTTCCTGTAAATGCAGAAAACTGCCATTATCTCCTATTTACAGTGGACTAATGGACTATTATAATAGCGCTCATGTGGAATTAGCAACTGTGCATCTGTCAGCGGACGTTATTACGAAAGTATTTTGAATCAATTATCTCCTTTTAACAAGATGAAACGTCAACGTGGCTACAGTCAGCATCACTTGCGCGTTCGAACTAGTTTGAGATAGGGTAGATTCAGGTTAATCCGTGATAGCAACTAATCAGAATGACTGACTGCTTTATTACCTTCTTAATAGATGGCGACACAGTAGGGTATTTAATTTGAGTGTTAAATGTAGCAGTAGCTGGTTGAATCGCTAAGGGCGGCAATTTTGGTACTAAGAGGTACTACAGATAAACGTCAAAGCATGCATTGAAACATCAGCGCATATCGAACTTGATAAACATATTGTTAATAAATCAAAATATTACGTTAAATTACAAGATCGTGGTAGTCTAGTGGTTAAGGCGTTCGGTTATTGGCCCAAAGGTCGCAGGTTCGATTCCGCACATGGTCATACCGTTTTTAACGCTTCATTACCACCATCTCCCCTGACTCTAGTACAGGCATATTTGGCCTAGTTGAGTAGGGCCCAAAATAATTGTATATGACTTAGGTCATAGCAATTATTTAAAAAAAAAAAAAAACCATATTCTTTCTATAAGACTATTAAATCAGAATACTTTTTCTTAGCGTGTTTGAGGTTATAAAGGAAAGTGGTATCACGAAGTAAAAAAACCCCCTAAATCTGCGTAAGTTCGACCATGTCTCTCCTTATCGTGATGAGCTCAAGTGGCTCCTTTTACGGAAACGCCATGATTTCCATACTCTTAGCCTACTTTATCAAATTCTAAACTGAAAAAATCCATCTTACCTTTTTGAAAGCTTTTACTTTCGGAATGAACATTCCTCTTCGTTTCCAAAATGATACTCTACTTACCATCCCTTTGAACAGTGCTTCTTTCTTCACAGATTAATTCTCTGCGCACGCTGCCCGCTTGTGGAACCAACTCAACGCGAAAATAAAGCTAGCTTCGAATATTTACACATTTAAATCGCTACTTAGGAAAACATTTTTGCTTGCATAATTTAGTTTTATCTCATTCTTAATCACTAGATCCGTTTTCTGCGCTCTATCCCATCTCCATTAGTTATAATTACTGAAATATTATGATTAGTCTAAATTTCATTAGATTTATCTTTGTAATTTAATTTATTTTAAGTCTCACTTACGAATGTATGATATATAGGTCGGTTAACTGCTAGGTATTGTCTTTAAGGCAATAAGTACACATTACAAAATATGCAATTCTGTATTAAAGTGTAAATAAATAAAATATTTAATTAAGGATTTTCGTCAACAAAAGACGTTGAGGTGTTGGTTGATCCGTTGGTAACCAATTAATTAGTCTCAATTTATATTCTGGCATTTTCTCAGACAAATCGCTTTCTATAGAAAGTACTGGAACATCTGTAAAGTTTTTTAACTTTGTGCATCACTATAACGTTCCTACCACTTCACAATTGCAGTATTATTTTCAAAATGGAAAAAATGCGATTAGGTCAAGGCGTCCTCCCTCACCAAAATGTTACTATATTACGACTAAAGTGAGCGAACTTTAATGTAGCCGCGACTTATTGGTTTCATATCTGAGTAAATCCGACTAGAGAGTTAGTTTGAGCTGTGCCGACTGCGACTTAATGGTGTCGACAGAGACAAAAAAGTTATTATTACTTATTGGTTGAAATCTGGTGTCTCCAGTGGAGGAAAATAAACTTAAATTATGTTTAAAAATCCGACCACCAGAACGACGACTAATAGGTTGATTATTTGGTAATAATTTCTTTAAGGGGACACATAATTTCAACCTATTGGTAACATCTACTAAATGGTGAATAAAAATACGTCAAATTAACCTAATTTGATAACCTCAATACGACCTCATAGTTGCATGACCTAACGGTTGACTAAAATGTGCCAAATTTAGGTACTAACGTTTCACTGCATAATGCATTTGTGGCGATTTATTTATTTATTTATTCAAAGTATTATAAACAGCGAAATTGACCAATTTTACAGTTCATATCATACATAAATACGACTAACAAGTATAATTCCAAGGTTAACAAATTATTATCGTGTAAAAAGTCATGAAATAAGTGAGAAAAGCGTGAATAATTGTGAGATAAGTGAGCTCTACCCAGCTACCATGGTCGCATAAAAACAGCTTAGTTACTAGTCGTAGTATGCTCACAATATTTTTTTTTTTTTTTATTAGCGGGTTTTGCCCGTACTAGGGTATTTAGGTCTACTTTGATTTTTTTATTATTCTTTCGAGGTACTTTACGTTTGATACTTTTATAGCTTATTTCATCACTTTAAGTTTGTTTGCAGCCAATACATTTACTTTTTTATAAGTAATTATGAAAGATATATTTTTTATATAAATCAATAATTATTGCATTCTTTTTATTTACTTTTGAACAATATGACAATAGAATAGTTTAGAATATGACATACACCAGAAAGATTTACATTTAGATTATTGGGAAGAAACTGCGTCAAATTCGACTTTGACTTATCTTGGTTTCTCAAATCCAAAATAAGGTTTTTCAATATTTGGGAATACTTTATGTAATATTTTGCTATAATTGTAAATTTTGTGAAAGTTGTATTAAATAAACATATAAATAATAGGCATTTTAAGAAACCGTAACATTTATTATGCAGTTAATTAGTTCAAAACACAGCCCAGAGCCAAAAACCTGTGCGTCAGATGTTTAGTTTAATTACCGACTTTACCTGTCGGTAAATATTTGCGGGGGCGCCGCATGTCATTCGAATGCTATGGAGTGTGAAGACGGTCATAAAAATTATATCGGTCATTTCAATACGAATTTAAAGAAATCCCATTCTATCTCTCAGTTATTTATGTTTTCTTTATAGCAAAACCAGTTTAGGGCCGGCGTGTCACTCGCATTTGGCACCAGACTAGTACTCATCTATCGTATTTACTGCATATAAGTTTTTAAAATATAAAAAGCTATGAAATTTATTTAAATTTGACCAATATAATCGCATCAAAAGTATATCTTTACAATATTTATTATTTAAGTTAGTAGTAAAACCACTAGATAGTTGACCAAAAAAAACTAATCTAAATTTTAATATTTGTATCTTTAAAAATCAAAATATCGCTTTTAATATAGAATATATTTTGGGAGTCTTATGGTTATGATATAAAAATATTATTATAAGTTTTTAAATATATTTGACGTTTAACCAGATGAATAACGACGACAGCATCTGTAGAATTGATATAATATATATGTTATAAATTGAGATTAACCCTAATACCTACTGTTATTGTAATCCCATAACTATTTCTTTGTTTGCATAAACGTTCGCAGAAAAGCAAAATTTCCCGAAATATAATATCAAATCAGCATGAATGGACCAGTAAAAGTAGATTAATTCAGAATCTTTTTTATTAATAAAAAATATGCCTAATTTAGTAAAAACACTTATCAATTAATCAATAACTAGAAATAAAATGCCTACTGCGCTCTCTAGATAAATAGACCCCATAGGTGTAAGCGAATTTTCTCGCATCACATGCAATGTTATCGATTTACTTTGACGTTATGAGCGATACAGACATATGCCTCAATTCCGCCAAATAGCAGATCTTTCCACCCAAAAAATTTTAGGAGTCCCGGTATATATATTTACACATCAAAAATGGTTAGATGAAATTATGCATAATAAATTTTATTCCTGTTTAACAATAGTTGTATCTTTCTGTGGCCTGCAGAAAACTGAAAGAAATTTAACGTTAAGACTCTCTAACAAAGATTTCATAAAGGATCAGATACTTTCATTAGAGAGAGTTATAACAAAATATCGAAATATACCCAAAAATATTTGATATATACACTTACAGAATAATCAATAATAAACATGGAAAGTAATAATAATCAGAAAGAAACACGGAATATATCTGAATGTGTACTTACAAACGCACATAATATAATACTAATACACTTATACAATATATACTAATAGATATAAAACTTATATAGGTACTCAAATACTTACTATAAGAACTATTTAAACTTACTTATTTTTATTATAAATGCAGTTATTAGTCATTTTTATGATTATGTGATAATGGGACTGGGTTTTTTTTTATTATATTCTTTATTATATTCATGCCAACAATAATATCAGGCAGTATATCTCTCGTAATAATATCAGTATTGGGAGACTAGTCATTATTATTTTTCAAATTGGGTTCTTTAGTTTAGGGAGTTAAAAGAAGTTGTAACAAGGAATGTAAAATGTCTTTGGCTGAATATTATACATTATCTGGGAGTTGTAAATTTTAGGTCATCTGCTTGCCTGGTGTCTACTCCTTGTTGTTTCTTAGTTATGCATATATATTAATAATATATCTTTATTTTTCAGTTATTTAAAAAAAAAAAATTGCTATGTAGGTAATTCATATATCATATACAATTATTTTTGGCCCTACTCAACCAGGCCAAATGTGCTTAAATAATTTAATTTTACATTCATTTTGTGTGGATTATATGTTGCAAATTCATTTTTTTTTAACACTATTTAGATGTTTTTTAATAGTTTAGCTTTTAAACAGATTTTTTTCAGCAATTTGTTTCGGTTTTAACCGATAATGTCCTAAAAAAAGAATGTCAACAAAATGCGTTTACAATTAAATTTATTATATGCCAAATGCATGTGCGCGCAACGGCGGGCGATGACCCAACATCGGCAGCCACACTACCGCTGCAGTGCGGCGGCAATGCGGCCGTCCCGCTCGCTCGCCGGCGCGACCGCATCTCGCCTCTCGCTCGGCGGCGGCGTCGGCCGATCGCCGGACCCGCGCGTCTCGCGGCCGCCATTCGCGTTGCGCTACGGAAAGGCTTCGCGCCGCCGCGTTTTTCCCTGACGAAAGATGACATCGGCCAAAACGCAATTTTAGTTTCGCACAAACGATGAACGCCTTCGAGAGCAGCCCGTCGGGAGGTCGTGCGAGTAAGTGTTTGTTTTCTTGAACAGTGCGCCGCTAAAAAAAAGTGTGGTTATAATGTGTGCGAGAGAACGCATTGAATTGTAAACATTACTGTGATTTTGTGACGTTATTTTCCCTTGTGTGGTTTTGCGCCGGTGCGCAGCTAAAAAAGCACCTGAACATCCCTTTTTGGACTACAAAAGAAACACAAATTGGCATTCTCGCCGTACCCGTGAAGCCGTAGGGTAGTTTTTGTTTGAGGCCCACAACAATGGCGCATTTGGAAGGTCCGGACGCTTGATAATACGAAAAGGTAACGTTTTAATTCTGTTTGACAATTCTATGGCCAGTCGCAACCGCAGTTTGCAAAGCGACATTACAGGCTCAGTTATCTGTTGCCTCTCAAAAATCCCAGCCTGATAATAAAGCTCTTTTGAAATATCGCTTTCTCTGCGTTCGTCTCGTAGAAAAAACGTCTCGCTATTTGTACACGAAAGAGGCATATTTTGGCGGCGGAACGGGACGGCGCTACGCCGGCGGCGCGCGAGCGAGCGAGAGCGCGAATACGTGACAACAGGTTTGAAGCCTCCGACGGGCGCTCGGATCTGTTTGCGTTTTTACTTCCCGCGACGGAAGATCGATTTTAAATTTAAAATAGTATTTATCCAAGTATAACTAAAGAATATGGGCGGAAGCTATTATGAAACTAAACATACTTATTCATATCTAGTTAAATGTGTAGATAATAGTAAAAAAACGGTGTGGCAAATAATTTTAAAAAAGATTATTTACAAAAATCAATGAATTATTCACAGTAAAATTTTAGGTTATTTACAACACTTCCACGTCATCACACATTCCATCTAACGTAATTAACACTAAAACACGAGATTATCGGAGATTTAAAGCATATTTAGGAATACCTAAAGAATATGGGCCTAAATTTCACGAATATTTGCGAAGATGCATAAAATTTAGCCAGCGGCATATTTGACAGACGGCATATCGCTTTGTTATTATTTAATTACAATGTTGTTTATATTATATCTTCTTAATGATAATTTGCCACTTATTTTTTTTTCAATTTTAAAGTGTTTTCCATATATTAATTTTTTGTAAAAAACGTTTCGCCCATATTCTTTATAAATATTTCTTTCATACCTACCGACATTTCTCAAATATTGCGAATTAAGAGAGAAAAAATGAACAGGACACCTGATCGTAAACATGTGATGTAGATATCTAATATTGAGAAAGTAGTTAGGTTAGGTTAGGAAATAATCTTTTTAATTTAATAATGTTTCATTCATTTTAAACCATTTCCATAAAAAATGACTCCTACCGTTCGGTTTAATAAATATAAACCTCCGAGTAGGTATTTAAATTTATTTCTTTATTTATTCAATAGGTAAGCATACAGCAAAGCTTACGTCTATATACAATAGTGTTCAAACCTTTGTTGAGCTTAACTATATTTTTGAAGGTGTATTTATTCAATTTCATAACACTTATTATAAATAATGGTAATAGCAAAATAGGCACCTTGACGAACGGAAGAAATGTTGTCAATTAATTACTTTGTGGCCGCGTTGAATAAAATTCTACCTATTTATAAGTAGGTAATTATAACAAATAAAAATGAATATAATATACATAAACGATACATAGATACCTACTAATACAAGTACCCGCAGTCGCAAAAGTGACTTCGAAATAAATAAATAGTGACAAAACTTCAAATAAATAATTACTTTTCTAAAATTCAACATTAAATTAAACATTGGATTTCCCATAAAGAAAATATTTTTAAACATAACTTTTTTATCCGACCGAATATTTCTCAAGTACCTAGATTCGATTAAAAAAACTTTAAAATTCTAAAATCGGTCATGAAATAATTGGGGTCTGACATCACAAACATTTCGCTATTAGTTAGTGTCGATCTATGGAAGCTAATTTAATAATAATATTATTATTATAATGCGGCACTGAACATTCTTTTAAATGTTTACAAAAGTTTGTATTAATTATAACTGGCCAGTTATAAATGATCCGTACCAACTGCAATGCTGTCATATTTTAGAAATTCGAATATGAAACTGTCAATGTTTCATTAATCAGTACTAAAAAGATGTTGCCATTAATGTTATTATACTTATCCATATTATTCGAACAACCTCCGATGTAATGGTTGGTTTTCAAGAGTAGGAAGCTGCAATGTGAGATGAGATCACATACTTAACCATATTTTCACAATTTATTATTATTCTCCACGTGATTCGGAAGCAGTCTTAAGACTATCACAAAGTTGTCACTTGTGTTACCAACCTACCAAGGATATGTAGACAGGTACAGCCAACATCATAAATAATAAATTATAAACGTATTATTTATATATTTTAATTTGTTTTTCTTACAAATAGACACACTATTCATATTTCTCTATAGATACAATGACGGTTTGACATTCTTAGTTGTACACATTACACATTTCGATTTTTTTGTCAAATTAAATATGTCACAATAAATAAATATACAGGGTGTCCCAAGGTCAATCCCAATAAAAAAAACAGTTAATAGGTCCTACGATTCCTAGTGTTATTCGTTAAGAAACTATATCAAAATTCATTATGGTATTCGAGAAAAAAAATGTTGAAGTTTCTATTCTAATTCTTGTAAAACAGATATTTTTCAATGGCTCCTTCCTCGGATAACTACGTCACTGGGTCACTAGGCCGCGGTCAGTCAAGATCGAGGCTAATGACCTGCCGCGTTGTTCGAAACGCCCTATTAGGGCGGAGATAAATGATTGCTGTCAGATGCCACTGGTCGAACAGAGGTCGGTCTAAGAAGAAGGGGTAACTCATTTCCCCTTCTCTGGGGTTGTAAGAGGGATGCTATTGGTCGAAAGTTAATATTGATTTATCGATCGGTTTACACCAATTTTATTACAAAAATAATAAATTTGGTGAGGAAAATTTTGTTACATAATTTCTTACTCTTAATAGGGAACTTAAACACCCCCTAAAGTTTGTGGGATTGGTCTTGGGACACCCTGTATACATACATAAAAATATAGTATGTTTTCCCTGAAATAGGTTGTAATTATTAAAATATTTCATCAGTAGTTGTGACACGTTTGATACTTAACTTCTCTGTATGAATGAGTTTAGGCGGATGAAATTTGAAGGTGCTTTTTTAAAAATTAATAAAATGAAAAATTGAGTCTGCGTCGAACCAAACGGTGGAAGTTATACTTCTTTAGCCATTCGCACACACCCACTCACACACACACACACACAGGATATATAAATGAAAAATATAAGACATTTTTATGAATTTCTACAAATTATACGAAATTTACTCCTAACGCGTGACGCGGTTTCTCGACCAACATCCCATCCCAATGACTACAACGGACGCAAAGAAGTATAACTTCAAAAGGAAAACATACATGTTTCGTGCATTAATGCCGCTGACTGTACCTTCTACGTCTGTGGCCACGCGCACTGATATGCGACAATGCAAACATGCTCCCTCGCTGTAGCTGCCCGGGATCTAGCCGCGACTGATAACAGCCTGACAGCTGATAAGAAGGCTGTAAAACATGCAACGCCACCACAAGGTGACATTTAGGCGGCGACCTACCCGACATCGGCGGACGCATGATTCGAGTGCGGACCGATCCCGTATAAATGATCAAGCATGATCGGTCAATTAAGCGAACTAAAATTTCAAAACTATACAGTGCGAACAAACGTGTAAAGTTTTAGCCCAGAGATACGCTTATGAAAGACTTTATTAAAAAGAGATTTGGACTTGAAATCAGAAAGGAAGATATTTTTTTCTTTATAATAAAAGAGATGGTATTAGTCTAGTGGTTTAGGCGCTCCTCACACAAATTTTCCTGTGCAGTAAATTAACTTAAGGTGCCACTAGTCCCTAAAACGTGTTTTGTAACGTATTTTGACGCATTTAGTTTAAGTTATTTCCAACAAATGGCTAAAACTAAAAATACCACAATATTCTACATATATTAATTTAGTCCTTTGCTTAAAAAAAACGAAATACACCTTATTATAGTAATGAAAATAAATAAATAAGAAGGTGTTGTTTTTTCTTGCAACGATTTTCTTTTAAGTTGTGTAAGTGACGCGAGCCTAATTTTTCTTTCTAAAGATAGACAATATAATAATCTAGGCCATTACTTAAAAAAAAACACTTTTTTCAAGTGATAATAATTATTTAAATCGGCGACCATCGTTGAATATAGCTGCCAGTATGGGGTGACCATTTTGAAATATAATATGACCTTGACCACTTTCCTTACAGAAGTTTTAGTTACAAACGCGCGTGGTGTAATTTATTTATTTAGCTAAAAATACAATATAAAATATTGAAGAGTCATACCTAACTAGGCTGCGTACGTGCGGGAAAAAAAAACTCTTTTTATAAAAATAGAGAATTACTTTTAAACTATCTAATAAAAATATATTTTATATTACAATATAAATATTAAAAAATATATAAATACAATAAATGATTTTATTAAGCCCTGAGTTGCATCATTGTTAAAATAAACATTATCTATAGCTACTTACGTCGTCGGATTATGTAAAAAAGTAATAAGTTTTATCTTTGGATATTATCTATCTATCTCGGGTTCCGGCTTACGCGTTACTCGCGCGTGAAGATGTTGTGCAAATAATACTTTTTCTGTGCCTACCTAATGCTACCCATTTAAAAAAAAAAATAATTCTATATGTCAGTGAATTTAGATAAATGTTTATTGTTTGTTTATTTGCGTTCAATGATGGTGCATTCATTCACCATCTTCACCATCATCATAAGGCGGAATTTTCTTAGGGGCTCAGCGATTAGGCCACACCAAAATGAAATTTCCAAGCTACCCCTTTTCAATAAAACGATAGAAAATCCAAACCATAAATAAACGTTTCTTGGATTTTAACTACCCGATAGTAGGTACTAGGTATATCTTAAATTTACCATTTTAAAACGCTTTTGTAGCATCGTTATGCGAGCCACATAAAGTGTTTCATATTTATTTATTTAATTCTAAGTAATGCCTATAACTACGAGTTACATACATATACACTAGTCAACAACTTAAGCCGACTATAGGCATCACCAATTTAACATATATGTTTTAGAGAATGAACTAGAATCTATGGATGATATGTATAGATGTGGTAAAAGTGTGTGTGTATTCTTATTAGCGTTCTAAAATCTTTTCTTCAAAGCCTATCGAGTGTTTTTTCCATAAAAAAGGCAATAGATAACAACTAAGTGAATAATCAAAATTTGATTAAAATAAGATTTATATTACCTAATTTTATTAATTATTTCGGTATCTCGGCATCGCAAAATAGTATAAATTTAAATACACAAAAATCTAGCTCATGCCCGCTTTTAATAATCTCTAAGCATAGTCTGTAGTGAGAAGCTAATCAACATTTATAAGTACCTATACCTGATAACACACAACTTTTATCAAATGTCAAATATGCTTCTGACATGTTGCCCGATTGTCTGAAGGCATTTTTCGCAAATAGCACTAAACACAGGCACAGAGTAGACGATTTTATAGAGCTGACACGCCTTAGGTCTTTCTTTGTTTCCTATATGGTCTCATTCAGAAAGGTAATCACTTATTATAAAATGTATTTGTTATCTTTTAAAGTCGACAGATGGGTTAAATATCTTTCTAGGTTTATCTTATTATTTAATCTATGGCACAGGCGACCCACCCCCACAGATGAACGCTCAAATGTTAGGGGAAAATTCTGCTTCTTACTTCTTCATTGAAGTATAAGTTTTATAGACGCACTGAGAGGACGACAGATGTAAAAAGAGGAATGGTTTTAACACTCTGTATCTATCATATAATATCAAGGCGAATCGCCTTACATCAATAAGGCAGTCGGAACTGGGCTTAATAGCGCCTCCCCAATAACACAAGCTAAATAAAACCATGGAATTCTGCAAGGTATTTTTCTTTTTTGCAAAGATATTCGTGTATTCCTTTGTGCCTGCTAATATGCAAACACCATAGACACGCATTTCGTACCAAGTGTATAACCTTTTGTAGCGAAGCCAGTATATCTTCGAACCGCCTCATAAAACTACCAAGATTTTGAATCATGTAAAAGTACACGTTAAATACCTATTCGAACGCGCATGAATAAATACGTCACAACAGGTGCTCGTACTTTTGAACAACATAGTTGGTCATAAATGAGGCATCGATTAAATATAGATATATGATTTGGCGGCGAGATAAAAGAAGTTCTATTGCATTGACATCGCTATCATAAAAGTTTTTTCGATGAAAACATTATAAAAATTGTAAGATATACGATATAACTTACTGCGCTGTAAAAGAATATTATGGGGGCAATCGCATCTTATCTAAGGCCTCAAAAATGGCGCTGTCTTATTTTTGTTGTTATTACGGTCAAACATGAGTAAGAAGTATAAATGCAGACAGTAAGGTTGCGAAAAAATGTTATCATTACGTAGACTTAGCTGAAAACTTAGGTGCTTAAATTTTTAATAACTTAATTTCTAAGTTACAAAAAATTGGAATTCATAGAGATTTGCTCGACGGTTAAATCTAACCGGATTGCTATTTCATCGGGGTTCCTCAAGGCAGTCTTTTGGGCCCGTTATTATTTTTATTCTATATCAATGATATTGATTGTTGTTTTCATCATGACTTTAAAATCTTCTATCGTATAAAAAATGTTGATGATTGCCTTCTATTACAGAATCTCGAACGTCTTGCTACCTATTGTTAAGTTAATAGACTTCACTTAAACATTTCTCTATGTATCTCTATTTCCTTTACAAGGAAGATAAGTAGGTAAACTTCTTTTTTGAAAAACATATTCACCTAATTACATACTAATAAAGCTTTTAGCATGTTAGGATTTTTTCTCAGAATATGTAAGCAGTATCATTTACATCATCCTATCCTTTCGTCAGAAGACACCTTGAATATGCGTCACATATATGGAGTCCACATTGTAATAAATATGAAAGGTTGGAACGTATCAAAGGAAATTCGTTAATTATTTAAATTATCGTACTTTTCCACTTCCTGACAGTTACGCAGTTTCATTAGGTAAGTATAGTTTGCGGATAGAAGATCTATCTCTGCCATAATGTTTACATCAAATTTTGAATACTCTATTAATTGCATAGAGTTAACTGCTTCGGTCAAATATCCTGTACACTCTAGATTTACTAGACATACTGAGCTATTTTAACTGCCCTTATGCACAAGTAATTTCTCCCAAAACCTTTATATAAACAGAGTGTGTATATAATAAACTTTCTAATAAGATTGATATAATTACTTTTAATTTGAGTGAGTTTAAGCGTCAAACTTCAATTTCAATTGTTGAATTTGTCCTCTTTGCCTATCTATCTTTTGTTAAAAAGTATATATTAAATGTTTTGTTTTGTTTAGTTTTTAGTTTTTGCGATTACTGTTCTTGCACATTGATTTTAACAGTGCAAATACAAATATAAAGATTAGAATAAGAATTTGAGATACATATTTTCCATGTATATAATAACTATTTGCCAAATAAAAAATCTTTAAAATAAAAAATCTAAGTTACATTTATCCTTATTGTGCGAAGTACCAGACGTTGACAGTTTTTTATTTATTAGAGCGAAGCTCTCATAAGGCGACTCCAATTAGAACTTTGTCACGGGCTAACTTGGTCATTCCTTGACCGATTTGAAAAATTTTTGATTTTGAGAGAATCTACATGAAAAAGTGAAGGTCGTGACGGAGCTTGATTTTAAATATTGTCAAAAATAAAATTTTTGGGGTCAAAAGAAAATTGTTTATGGGAATATCCATTATAAAAAAGTCACGCGCTTTTTTGAAAATTTTTTATTCGAAAATAATTAATCGAATTTTATTTTAAATTATTTAATTTGATATTAATTTAATACAATTTAACAATAATAAATCGTTTTTAACAATAAATAAAAATACAAAAAATAATTAGGTAAGTTTCACGCATAAAAATAGTAAAAAAAAACAAAATTCGCTCGAAGGTCACGTCACTTTTTTTCTTAGCGATTTATTCTAATTTCGATTTAATTTTCTAAATTAAGCATTAATTTTGAATAATTTATCAAGATTTTTATTTTTAAAAACCATCTCTATGGTCGTAGTTATAAAGAGAAAATAGCATTCATCCAAATTATAAAGTAGTTAACTTGTGATGAGCGAACATGTCTTTTACTATGGCTTAATCTGCTTATGTTTTTTTAACATCTAGAATAAGAGCAATGCGACGGCGATAAGAAGGCGACAATTCGGTCGCAGGACAAATGACGCTTTACGGCAGCAGTTATCAAGGGCTAGACAACAGGAGGATTCACAAGCAGGAAATATAATGCATTCAGAAATGCTTTTGATCAATGAATTTTATGCTAAGATTCAATCTATTGGTTATATTCAATGTTCAAAATGCAAATCAATGTTACTATTGGAAGAGACTGATACCATTGAGTGTTCTTCCTGTCGGAAGAAGCCTTTAAAATACTCAAGCTCTAATAACATGGAAGTTGCTACTCAACCAATTGAGCTCAAACATCTAACTCAAATCGAACAAATGCTTATCAGTCGAGTCCAGCCAGTACTCAGAGTCTATCAGGTAAAAGCTTGTGGAGGTGCAGGACAGTATAGATATACTGGTAATGTTCTCAACATCCAACAAGATATTCAGCCCATCGCAAATACATTACCTCTTATACCAGAAGAACTTCAAGTAATTTTAGTAAGACGAATCGGCATGAATGGACATTCCGATTTCAGAGTTCGTAGAGAAAAAGTACTCACAGCTTTAAGATGGCTCATTCGCAATAATCCTTATTATGCAGATGTTACAATCAACCAGGATGTATTAAATTCATTGCCAAGCGACGGAAATATTGCTGAACAATTACGATATGTCAGTGAAGGAGAAATAATGACTGATGAACTTGAACAAGATTCATTGAATGAAAATTGTGTTCCTGTTATGAACCCTATTCGTAATCAAAGAGATTTAATAACAACTGCTCTAACATGGCCAGTTGCTGACCAAGAAGCTGTAAATGAGTTCAGATATGCTGGTTACATTGTCAAGGCTTTCCCACATCTTTTTCCTGATGGGAAAACAGATTTTAACGACACTTCACGTTCTGTTAAAGTAACTTTCAGGGAATGGTGTCTCCATATGCTCAGGAGTAGTGATAAACGCTTTGCACAAGATCCTAGATTTCGCTATTTCTGTCTTAATACAATCCAGCGTCACGATGCGTTGAAACGAGGTACAATATATGCAAACATAAGTAATTTCATTGGCACAGTCGAGGATCTAGTGAGAGGTTGCAATGAAAACTCTGCGATGCTTAAACGTTTATTACATGTTGGTGCTCAAGTAACTGGAACGAGTTAAAAAGTTATTGTCACAGACTAAATTTTATTTAGAAAATTTTAGTAAATCGCTTCGCTCTAATATGTGCTGCAGCGAAGCAAAATGCGAGCGACTGCGGCGACCTAGTTTAGCTTGTTTATGGTGGATTAAATCATATATACCTAAAAATTAAATTATAAGTATTATAATTTATTGAGTTTATATTTTCCGATAGGATATAATTGAAAAACGACCTATCAATTCGGTCTACAGGCCATTACTTAAACTTTAATTAAGTGTAATTGCCTGGGATATTTTCTACGTTTATAATCTCGATAAAAAGCGCTTCCCGCTGCGTTTTCCGGTTTTGACTCTGAGCTCATCTTTTGTGGGCTGAACGAAGCCCAGAGTGGAGTCCACACTATACGTATAAAGTATAAACAGAGATGTAGATTTCTACAAATACAAATCAAACAAATATATTAGAACGTATAAATAATAAAATAAATAAAATATGCTGAAAATGGACTACCACAGGTAGGTTAAAATCTACAAATAGGTTTATTTATTTATTTAAACCGCATTTTTTTTTTAAATTTAGCGACCTGTATTTGTTTGTTTAAATTGTTTATTGTATTATTCCATAGTTTTTAGGTTGTACATTTTACATTTTTTTTTTTTTTTGAAAGATTATTATATTTTCTAAATATCATTCGTATTAATCCTTCGTAGTTCGTCCTTTTTTAAAGTCAGTTAAAAAAATGCAGAGAAAACGATAAAGTATTTATATTACTGCAAGTTTATTTGAATTTTCTATTCAAAGCATCGATATATGTAATAGGTACCTACATAAACAGGTACAAGGATAGTAGGTAAATAGTAGCTACATAATATTGGTTAGTGGTTGGACATCGATATATTTAACACTACTTTCCCGGCATTCGAGAGAGTGTCTACTCTAGCTAACATATAGCCCTAGAGTAGTATATTTGTGTGTATATGTAAAACCAATTATCTTTAAGGAGTTATGCTGTATTTTATATTATATTCTGGTAATTATGTAAATTCCCCAACCCCTCCTACTTCCTAATCCCAACCTCGTATTTTCTATTTTATTTAGTTTGGAGGAAACCCTCATTGGCTTTATGTTTAATTGTTTTTTTTTTATTGTAATTTTACTTCTGTGTCAGCTGTTGTTTCCTGAAATAAATAAATTGTCATGGGTAGATAAATAGGAGACTGTTAGAGGACCTGGATCCTAAATTGAGTAGACTTTCCCTCTCTCTCTGTTATTAAATTTTAAGATAAATATTGTTAAACATGAATGTTAATTAAACAAACAGTGGATATACCTTTGTTGGACCAGAACATGAATTTTCAGCTTAAAAACTGCGCTCGTCTAGTATATACGAGTACATATGTAGTTATATATGTACATATGTGGGTAAAAAGTGCAAGATGCCAGAATCGACATTCGTTTGGATTCGTCTGGTCCGCAGCGTGCGTTAAGTTAAGCTGGCAATAATTAACGATTAGTCTCGACGTTTCGTTGCGGTCGAGCGATAAAAATCTCACTACATTAAAAAGTCACCTCACGATAAAAACCAGCGTCTGCCTGTGCATTTGTCGACTGTATTACATCGCATTTTTTTCTTCTTTTCGTTCGCAGCTTGCCGATAACGGTCCCAGGATGGCGGAGAGCGGCGGCGGTGCGACGGCCGTTGCCACGCAGCGGCCCGGCGAGGACATGCAGGCCGTCGGGAGGTCCAGGCAGGAACAGTTCCTGGCGTCCGGCGGCCAGGACCGCTGCGCAGCCGGCAGAAACTCCTCCGGGAACAGGGTGCCGTCCGCGGGAAGCTACGACGCCCAGACCATCGCCTACCACCGCCAACTGACAGCCGCCGGTTTGAGCGGAGGCTTGATAGGCGCCAACCATCGAGAAACGTCGGCATTCGTTCCCGTCGTGCCGACCAGGTCGCTACACCCAGTACTGTATTCTTCGGAAATGCACCCGGCGCTCGTATCCGCCGAAATCCTCGAAAGAGAACGTCAGCTCGACAGGGAGACCCAGTCGAAGGACGCTCCGGCGAAGCGAAACTCCAGCTTCGAGCTGATGGCGATGATGGCCGACAAACGCAAGGAATTGGCCCTGCGGGAGGCCGCGGCAGCGGCCATGCTCATACCGCACCACCGGGGCGCTCCGCCCGCCGGAATCGGACTGCAGGATGCGGGCGGCCAGCCTGCCATCTACGGAGCCCCCGGGCCTTTCCTCGGCGGCCCCGGGCCTTCGCCGACGGGGCCGGGGACCTTCGCGTTCCCCGGAACGGCCGGCCTGTTTCCCGGAGGCGCCGGCCCGCACCAGATGCACGCCCACCTTGACAGACGGCTGCTTAGGGCGCCGGGCAGGGCTTCGAGACCAAAAAAGCAGTTCATCTGTAAGTTTTGCAATAGACAGTTCACTAAATCCTACAATCTGCTCATCCACGAACGGACCCACACGGACGAGAGACCTTACTCCTGCGACATCTGTGGAAAGGCTTTCCGGCGGCAGGACCATCTTAGAGACCATAGGTGAGTTTTCTTTTAATATTTCATTAGGGTATTTTTGTAGTTTATCTAATATTTTCTTTACTCAATGAACATGATCAAAATATACTTGCATCTTTTTGGGTACTAAAGAAGATCACTTTCTGTTATTATTATCTGGTAATGTTTATCCCTAGTAGTCTTTTAGGTGATGGTGGTTCATAAGGAAGGTAAAAGTAAAATCGGAGAAGAATTCGCGGATAGATCTAGGACGATTAAAATGCTCCTATTTCAACAAAGTTGAAGCTTCTATACATTCATGTATAAAAAGCTTCTTATATATGCATTTATAGACCCTTCTATCCATCCGTCAGTCCGCTGCAACTTTCAACTCGTAAAGTATAAATGCGAAAGAGTTGATTTTTTGTGTGTAGCTTGATACTCTTGAAATACAATAATTGCCGTTTATATCACATCGGAGGCTGTCCAGATAATATAGATACATAATACTAAAGACACAAATTTCCAGTACTAATAGATGAAACTTTGACAGTTTGATAGAGCGCGATCATATTTTAATTTTAAAAATATGACAACACGGCTGTTGGAGCGTATTATTCATTAATGGCCAGTAAAAATTAATACAAACTCATCTATGTGCGCAAATAAATACATGTAAAAGAATGTTCAATGGCAACAAACGAGGATAGTAGCTACGTGAACGTATACGTGAGCCTACACACATACAGAGGTAAGAACAGTTTACTACTAACTGAGGATTGTACTCTGTTCGCGAAATTTATTATTCTGAGGTTATAATATGTCGAAGGAATGTCAATTTCAGTCTCATAAAAAAAATATTGATAAGATAAAAAGTGAGTTAGGTATATCGAACATTAACCTTATTTTTTTATTTTATATTGCCGAGCTGAAAATATACCTATAAAAAATTATACAAATATTTAATTATGCTAATTTAAAAATATAATTTAAAAACATTGTTTGTTGTAAAATAACGTTTAATCTTTGAAGTGTTTTGCACAATATTATAAAATAAATAAATATTATAGCTCGTAAATCTGTATTTATAAAAAAATTATGATAAATTTAATAATAAATCACTAAATACTTATTGGTATTATTTTCTGAACAGTATATATTTTCATTAACGTCAGTCCGCTAGGGTATGAAATCTTTGAAATTGGCATTGCATTGCGAACAATTAAATATGATGCATTCAGAGATCTGGTCTAATCGGAGTACCTGTGTACTAATTAGAAAAGCCAATTATTAGCAATAAACATGGTTATTATACATAGGTACTTATGTTAAAAAAAAATGTTTAAACTAGAAAACTCTTGTAACTGAGACGAACATTTCCATGCCTGTTATATGTTTTATGCACATTTCATTTAATAGTTTTATGAATGTAACATTCAATTGTATTCTTTTACAATTAACTTGTAATTAGTATAAGAGAATAAAGATTACCGTAATATTACAATGTGATGCAAACAAGGAAACCTTCGTAGCAAAAAATAGAAAATAATTTCCTACTAAAAATAAAAATTAAGGTAGCTTCCTCTCCATGCTACCAGAGGCACTAAAAAATTCAACAAATTTAAAAGAGCAAATCCGTTTTAGTGAACTGATTTTATAAATATTTTTTTTTTATTTTCTGTTTTTCTCTTTAAACTTATACATATATGTTTTCCGTAACAAAAAAATAATAATACGTAATTATTATGTATGTCTTCACAATACTCATCTCAAATTATTGTTATTGTATCTAAATTAAAATGTATTTCCTGTATCCTAAATCTTGTGTGTTAGAGAATTAAATAATTTGAATTTGAATTTTCCTTTAACTAATAAACCAAAAGTAATTTTCGCTGCTAAACTACGCTTCCAAAAATAATCTGATATAAATGCAAACTATTGGTTTGTATATTTACTAGTAATATACAAACTTATTTCTATTCAATTTACGAACTTTGCGATGTTTTTAGACATATCTCAAAGAATTAAGTTAAATCATTTATTTAAAATATAAATTTAAAATTCCTCAAGTCTTCTTTAGATTAAGCATTCCTAAGCCGGAAAGAATTAGGCGCCCGCGTGTCAGATTTAAGATTGATTTGAAAAGGTTTTACGAGCACAGCCTAATGATTTTTCGGAATTGATTGCCTTGCATTAAATGAAAAACAAAACAATTAATAATTAACTATCTATGTGCATAAGAATAATATAGGACGCCACCCGCTAACATTGTAACTGAAGGAATTTAAAAACTCATCGAAATAAACCTACAACCTAAGCACCGAAACTTCTTATTGTTAGTATACAAATAAAAAAACATAGATTTTTTTTTTTTTTTTGAACGCTGCTAGTAATGAAACAACTATGACATATTTCAATTTATAATGGGGCACTGAACATTCTTTTACATGCAATAGAAATTCGCGCACAATAACACGTCCTCACGTTCCCCAATAGCCGAAATTGGAATATATTTAGGCTTTCTATTGGAATGTCATGTTTCATTTATTAGTACTAAAAATTTGTTGACTTTAAAGTATATATCTATATCATTTGACCAGCCTCCATTGTGTTCTAAACGGCTATGGTAGTTTTTCAAGCTCATCAATCTACACAGAAAAATCAACTCGTTCGCATTTGTATTTTTCGAGTTGAAAGATGCAACGGACGAACGGCCAAGGACGGGAATAGTAGCTTCTTATACGTGAATCTATGGAAGCTAAAATTCAGGGTAGGAAGACAAAATACCTAACCCTGCGATGAATGACAAATTATATCTAATACCTGTAACCTTGTAATGACGTATAATTTTGTTGTTTTTATATTTTGATTATAAAAAAAACTAAATTACGGAAATTTGTCAGTAGGTACAAATTGTTGTTATATGGAGATACTAAAAATTAATAATCGTTTTTGAAAACCGTTAAATATAGCCGATCGGAATTTTATTAAGCTCAGCATCTGATATTGGATTACAAATTGTGTTGAACAAAATGTTGACCTAATGTTCTCGGAATAAGAGAGGCATTTAGGATGTTTTTTTTAACTTTTACTTTTCAAAATTTTAATGTCATAAAGTTCAACAACCTTAACTGTTTTTTTTTTTGGTCTTTTTATGACTATACTGCTGGCAACGAAGTGGAACAAATGGAAAACTTCAATGAATTGAAATAACCGATCCGCAAAAACTTTGAAGTCGGCACAGAAACACACCGTTTAAACCACATCCGAGCTTACTTCAATGTTTTTGTGGATCGGTTTCTTCAATTCATTGCAAATTTCCATTTGAAATATTTCCTCACCGGCGGTCTCGCCGAGGGGTTTTTTTTTTAAATTTTCGCTCGAGGCAAGTTGGAAAAAGTTCAATACGAATATTTCGTAAAGTGCGTTAGCCACATTTAAGGCCGTAAAGGGCCATTCTCTTTGTGTAGCGCTCCCATTTCGAATCGTAACGTATTTGCCAATTACTGATACCGCGGCTCTCAGTCGAGGGAAGCTAATTGCCGCGAAAAATCATAGCTCATTAAAATGTGTGCCTTTTCATATTTTTTACAGTCCATTGTGGTCTGTAAGATCAGATATTCGTTGAGTAGTCCTAATGGGTTTATTTTCGAGGTTTGAGTAAACGTTGGTATGAGAAGGACGCTTCTGGTGTATTTTGTTAATTAATATTTGATAGAAATGCCAATTTGTAGAAAGAAAATGCACATTGATCCTAGTAAGAATATCCTATCAATTACTACTATATAATTAAATAAGAATAATCTCATCTATAAACAATTTTATACTGTTATTTAACCATGTGCTACCTCAGAATTAAAAAAAACTAAAAAATCTATATCTGTAAAAAATAATAAAATCGCGTTTTATACTAAAAATATTCCCTTTTTCCGATCTGTTTTTATCGTTGTTTGAGCGATTACAGCATGGTTTAGATTTTATTAAAATTTTCATATGTGACTTTTCATTTTTTCGCCGACACTACAAACGCCCTTACACACTATCACACTTCGCACATCGCACTAAATCTAAAGAGTCTTACACAGACTAAACAGTTTAACAAACCTGGTAGTGGTCTACACAAACGCATTTTACATGAGTAATTATATTTCAGGTTTTATATTTTGGTATACTTTTTAATACAACACAATTAAGACCGCCACAGCGTCAGACGCCGTTGGTACTAAATCGTGACCTTTTTACTCTCTGCTTTATCGAGATTTGAATAAAATGGTTAAGATGTGTCAACAAAGAAATCCTGCGATTTTACATATCAAATATATTATACGAATGTCAGACTCCAACCAAACTAATAAGCAATTGGCGAATGAACTATGTTTGCAGTAGGATTATGTCGACATGAAGAAATATAAATCTTCTATAATCAAAATTCAACATGGTTACCGAATAAAAAAATTGTAAACCTTTCGTGATAATATGAAATGGCTCTTGTCGTAAGTTCGGTCGCTAGCGAGGCCGCGCCGCGCCGGATCATGGATCGGTCTTACCGTGCGCCTTGAATTTATACGAGCGGTTTGATAAAATTAATAAATTTGGACGTGTTTTTTTTTTCGCATTTTTTTATACAATTTCTTATACGTAATTGGAAACATAAACACCCCCTCAAGTCTTCGGGAATCGTTTTGAAACACCCGTATACGGCTCAAATAGTCTTAATCGCCGATCTTTTAAAATGCTCTCACAGCCTTTTTCTGTATCTTGAATGAAGATTCAGATCTTTGACGGGGCAGATGACCACTTATATTTAAGCTGTTCTAAGTGCTTGCATTGTTTGATTTCTTGTCAATTTTATTTTATTTATGCATCACAAAAGCATTCTGATTCTTCATAATGTAGAGGTCACTTATATGTTTATTATACTCGAGCTCACATTTCTACATATGTAGTTAACTAACTAACTTGAACGCTTAATTGTGGTTAATCGCTCGAGTCTATGACAGTCTTAAAATATTTTAACAACACACTTCAAAACTTCAAAACACTTCAGTCCTTCGCTGAAAAAAATATTTCAGCTAAACGTTTGGATGTTTATAAAAATTTGCACCCGCAGCAAGAAATTTTCTAATCTAACATTAAGTGAAAGCAAATCGCATATTTGTACGTACAGAATAATTATTGTTAAATAATTTTTGGTTAGATTTACCATATTCCCTGCTATGTGGTGATGAGATGTGGTTAAAAAATTTTTTAGCAAAAACAATTTACAATGGTTACAAAACAATATGGCGTCGTGGGAGAACAGCTGACGAAATAAAACGACGTTACCTGAAAATTTTGTTGTTTTTACTTGTTACCATTTTATTTTGTTGTGATTCAGATCAAAATGGCGGTGTGACTGAATAGCTAATGTGAAATTTACAGTTAGCTGCAGCGATAGGGACCAAAAGTTATGTTGAGATGGTACTCGTAACCAAGTAAGTTTAACAATGATCCACCTGTAACGCCAACAACATTTTTTTCTGTCACTTATCTACCATACTTTATAGTTGCCAATACCATATATTTTTTTCAGTGTAAATACTTGTACTTCCTGTAAAGATTTAGGGATACACGGTTAACATTAAAGAGGAAGATCACCCTTTTACTACAGACTCTGGAAATATATTTCGTTTTATAACGAAGTTATACTCCATATTAGTAATAAATAACAAAGAAATAGATCAATATACGCCAACGGAGGTCTAATAAACCCGCAAGACCACTCCGTATAGATGCCGTATAGATAGATAGTACCTACTATAGAATCGCGTCTCTCCGCTCGCGAGCAGCCTCTGCATTCCGACGCGTAAAAATGAGAGCAATCAGCCGCCCTGACTCCCCGCTGCGGCGCTGTCTGTGTGTGTGTGCGCGCACTCACACTCTTAAGATAAGAGTATCATTATCATTTGGTACATTTTATTTATTTATTCCAGGAAACAACAGCTCATACAAAAAATAAAGTTACAATAAAAAACAATCGAAAAATAAAGCCAATGTTTCCTCCAAATTTAACAAAATATAAAAATACATTCCGGAATGAGGTTCGGATTAGGAAGTAGGAGAGGTTTTGTGAAGTTTACATAATTACCGGATACATAATATAGCATTTTTTATATATACATATACTAATCTAGGGTTAGAGCTAAAGTAGACAGACACCCTCTTGAATTCCGGGAAGGTAGTGTTGAATATATCGATGTCGCTCAGAACACACGACAGTAGCTCTGTGTATCTTGAAATAAACACTACTTTACAATCACGTCAATGCAGTTTAACTCCATTTAGTACAAAACTGACATAGCGAGGTGAGTTGGACAGACAATGGTCCGTTGTAATGGACGCCTCAAAATGCGATTAAATACTAATTTACACCTATTTGTCGCCTTGGCGCTCTGCCCGCCTACATTGGCCGTGTAAAGTGTTCTTTACCTTTACTTTAGGACTGCTTTAAACGCGCTGGACGCTAATGAACTGCTGCTAATATTACAGACATCTAATTGAACGGTTGAATGACAAATATGGCATGCGAAATATTTATTCGGGTTTACTTATTACGAATATAGGCAGTGCTCAAGTCAAGCTTAAAAGTGCGAAGTCGTACTGAATTTTTTTGCAATTTTGACAATTCTCAACGTTTTACCGATTTGGCTATTTTGTCGTATAGGATATTATTTCTCCTTTCATTTGTCTATGTTTAATAATTTGAATGTTATCAACGCAGAAACAAAATCACATGATTTCGTCACGCTACCAACCAGACCTCGACCCGCTCAAAAGACTTTATATAAGTAAATAAGTATATAAAATGAAGTTGTAAGGATGATAGATATTAATAGTTTAAAACGCTACGCTTAAAACGAAGCTCCATAAAATATGAAATAAAGTGGTAATTAATAAAAACATGTAAGTATAAATTAACACTACTTTGTTTATGTTTGTTTAAAAAAAAACACGAATGCCCAGTTTGTTTTTACGCTATGAAAAGCCTTCCTCAAAACTGATGGCAGCCACGGTTATATAATATTTATGTATTTATGACTTTGTTGCATATATAATATATAACTAGGTAACTGTAGTCGCAAAGGTGAAACCTATGGTAAAAAGCACGCAAAAAATATTAACAAGGTATTTTCCATAAAGAAAATATTTTTAAATATAACTTTTTTATTTCAAATGTTAAAATTCCGGCTCCGTCACGACCTAGTATTTTTTTATGTAGATACGATTAAAACTTTAAAATTCTAAAATCAGCGGGAAAATCATTGAGATTTGGCATCACAAACATTTCGCTATTGGGAGTCGATTCAAGGGAGCTACGCTTCACTAACTTTGGTATAGAAGGAACAACCGTTTGATGCTTTTACATTTGCCGCCTCGAACAAAAAAACACGCCAAATTGGCTTAATAATTTTTAAATAAGAGAACATATTTAAAAAAAAAACGAACAATCCCTTTCTTGACTGAGTCTCATCTGCGATCAGAGGAATCTGCCCCTGGATCGCCTACTCCATGCCACAGAGTTTGTATATCTACTTCCCTGCGCATATACCTGCACGAGGCTAGTCGCGGGCTCGGCGGAGCTCGCTATACTTGTGTCCGGCCGAAAGAGTAATGGCCTCAGTGGCTTCGTTCCGTCTCTTTCTCGCGCGACGTCCTCTCGCTCGTTGAGATCTATAGATCTATAGATCGCTCGTGGCCGCGTCGCGCATACGTACTGAAACCCTCGTATCGTTTTATGAAACCAGATTGAATGTAATGAAAAATGCATCTGCCTTACCGTAGAAATAATCTCCGCTTTTTTTTAGACCTTGTATTTTTTGTGACCTTGATGTATGTGCAAAACGTATCAAGCCAAAATCTCTATAAATCTGTTGCGCACAAAATTATCTTTTTTTTATGTTTTTAAAAATTTTAGTTTATGAATTTAGGTTCTATGTTTCTATAACTGATTATTACATTACCTTATAACAGCGATGTGTAAAATTAAATGTGTTGTTTGTAAAAAAAATAATAATTAAATGAAATATTAGAATATACATAGAATCGTCCAGTAGTAATAATGATTTTTGTACTCGTAACAAAATGTATGTAGGTACTGTTTTTTATGTTTTTCAAAACGTTTCGAAGCCTGGCAGACACAGACTTGACGATCTTTTTCGCGTGTATAAAAATAAAAACCTCGCTCGCATGGAATTGTGAGCGAAGACGAAACGGGTCCAGGTCGGCTGGAATGAGAGCAGACCTTCGAGGCTGTGCTATCATTACGTCCTCGGAGGTAATGTCTGAAACGCGAGGGCACTTTTTAATTCCCGACATTACGGACCTAGTCTGATGGCTGCATTTACCGACTCGTTTAATAAGCGCCTTTTGATCAGAATCATTTTACCGTTCATTTAAAAAATAAAAATCACCACCTGTAACAACCTCAACCCTTAGTTACCATACAAGCCCTCACGATCGTTTGAGACACATTTTAAATGTGCTCTCAAACATCCATAAAACATCGTAATCTATCGGAAAAAGTAGTTTCATAATTTTATGTACATACGCCAATATATTCTCTGTCTTTAAACTGAAAAATATATTATATACATTTTATTTAAATAAGTAAAAATTTGGAACGAACTAGTTAACATAAAAATAGTGCACACACAAATATAAATTGTATGTTTTTAAACAGTGGGCCATCTTTGAATTGGCTAGATAAGCTTTATGAAACTGTCCTGTAACATATTTACTTAATGCTAGAAAAGCTAAGGTATTGCCCTTTATTATCAACCTCCATCTAATTATTCAATATCACTTCACCGGTGTATTTGTTCGAATCCAATGGGTTCTTGTACTATAATTAGCTTATCAAACGAACTTAAGTACTTAGGAGTTATAATTGACAAACATTTGCGATGGAATAAGCTGTTGGATAATTTACCATCAAAAATTAGGAAACTATTATTTGTTAAGCATTGAAGCATGTATTAGATTGTAAAAATGAAAGAATTGTACCTATACTATGCGTTATGCCACTCGTTAATAGAATATGGCATTTTGGGTTGAGGTTGTGTTAGCAAAAAATATCTCCAGTCGGTAGAGGTAACACAAAAATGTATACTGAAGTTACTTTTCAGTAAACCTTTCAGATTCTCTATAAGGAACTAAAAATAATGAAAATGAGAAAATCAGCTATAAATTCATTATCTTGACCTTGACCAGTGCTCCACCAGGGCATGTCTCGGGATAAGCCGAGGTTGAATAAAATTGTGCAAGGTCTAAAGAAGTTTTACTTCAATAATGATCTTCGCAGAAACTTAACCAGTGTCATATTGCTATACGTGCAGCTTTTCACCGACTTTTTCCTTTTCAGTTGTCTAACTTCTAGACGCATTTTATTAAATTGGTTGGGTAGTTTTAGTAAATCATATTATAAAACAATGATTACAGCAATTGAATTTATATGTGGGTGGGTACTAGCTACCTATTTATTTTTTTTGGTATATATTTGATCCGCATGTCGGTCTCTTGATATTTAGCATATTTTAAAAATAATACACAAATAAACTATCTGCCTTCTTTAAGACAGACTCTTAGGTAGATCAGAGTTTGTAGCAATACCAAACGTTTACATTCATACATAAGTTTGTTTTAGTTTGTACCACAAAAATCAACGTATAATCAGTAGACATCTTAGAAAAAAATATATATATTTGTTGGAAGTTGTCCTTTTATATTTTTGTATAACATCATCATTTTTTTTTGTATTCATAATTGCAGACATTAGAGATACGAGACGCTGCAGCATCTTTTGACGCGGAGATAATTTACGGATCAAAAATATACGGCTTTGATCGGATAATCGTTGCAAAAAATATCGGAGATTACCGGATAATCTCCGATCGAAAATATCTATTTCTATCGCAAAGCAGTAATTTGTGGACCCAGGCGGAGTTTTTTTAGCCAGTGGTCGTTTCAAGAATTATTTCACATACACTTTCCCGTGTACGAGTGATTCGATCCTGAAATATTAACGGGGTCAATGTGCGATACTAAGGTCTCGTGATTTCGTTACAACCGAGCAATTACGCTCACCTATTTCGTTAATAGCCAAAACCAAACGCAGTAAAAAAAAAACCTACGGTTTCTATCTCTACAGTTCGTAAGCTAAGCCACTGAGCGAACCGGTTTGTTAAATAATATCGCACCATAAAATCGAATCAGCGCGCGCGCAAGTCTTTGAACTGCGCGCGTTATTCGAACGATCTCCGAGAAAGATACGCTCATCGGAATTATGTATGCAAATTTCACATTTCGAATCGTTTTGGTAATATTCCTTATTGTAGTTACTGAGTAGGTTAGGTTATAATAATATTAAACTATATAAATGATAATAAACTAAATATAATAATAAACTTGACACTGGGATCGCGTTGGTAGTCTGGACGCCAACGGCCAGTACATAAATACAGTTTTTTTAATGTATTTTCACTCATTACTCCGAAACGGCTTAAACGATATTGACGATTTTTTAGCGTATTCCGGGGTAGTACTATGTTTGTCTGATATTTTTCAAAAGTAACTGGAAAAATTGAAATTTAAACATTTCGTAATATCTATCGCTAATATCATAAGATACATTATCGATTTTTTGAATAAACACTCTGAACTCAGTTTGAGCGCATTTAACATTATTCTCAATCTAATTGCAGAATTATTTCGTAATCAATTAGTGTAAATATTATCAAATAAGGAATTAAAATGTGTGCGCGACCAACTATCGAATTCTTTTTTTTTATTACTACAAAACCCAATCTCTGTGTTTTTTGTATAATATTGTAAAAAATACCACACCAAATACCAAAATAGCTGATCCACATATTTCATTTAATAAAATATGAAACAAAACGCAAAATAATTTAGGTCTAATGTTAAAAAAAAACCTTTTCTCTCTGTCATACGAAAATAATTTCGAAGGCGCAACATGAATGACGAAATATAGTTTTATATTAATTTGGCTCATTTCGCTTTTCACAACTAGCTTCGATTTCACTTAGAAGATGTATAGCAAATAGTATGCATATATTTTTTCTGTTGATTAGCATGTGCGAAAGAGATATTTGAAGCCCAATTAGCAGTAAAGTATAAGCGAGATGGATATAAGCGTCGCGTCGCTCGCTGATTGCGGCACGGAGCGAGCGACGTTACTTCCTATTCTGAATCATAGATAGCGCCTAGCGGATTCAAACATCTAATCTAGCCCGGCTTTTCGGCTTCTACGGAGGTACCGCCACTGCCTGTACAGTGTGCTTGAAAAGAAAAAAATATATAATAAAATGAAATATTTGTTTCATAGTCTTTCCTTCGAAGTTATGGCTCGACCGCGTGGATTTGTTGGCGGTCGGTGGCCGCTCGCGGGTATGAAAAGCTCTTTATATTCAAAACGCGACCGGACCGTAATTAGTGACGTAAATGGAGGTCGGAGTGCCGAGTTGGGACCTACAGACGGGCCGACGCGACGCGACGTGAGAGCTATTATATTGCTCTCAATACAACGAAGCGATGCACGTAGATGGCTCTCAAAATGACTCCGGAATGTCTACGAAAGCCACGATCGTGCTTAATTTGGATTATCCTTGCGACAAAACTTGTTAAACGAATTCGTAAAACTGAAAAAAAAACCAATATTTTTCCGTTTCTACGCTCGCAACTCTGCATCGTTCACCAAATACCTTCTGTGAGATTCTAGATACCCTCATAAATATATATATATATATATATATATGTGTATATTCATATATTGCTAGCATTTTGTCCTCGCGCAAACTTTCTTTCATACATGCGACATACTGAATATTATGTTTATTTATTTAATCAAGTTTTTCACATATAGAGTGCGCTATTTCACATCTAATGCTAATAAGAAACTAATTATTTTTTCTAACGTTTAGATCGTGAGTGTTTACAATTGTAAGCATAACTAATAGCAGTATTATTTTACATACATAAAAAAAAAGTGACAAGCAAAGTGGCTATGGAGTTCGATTAAATTAAAGTTGAACAGAGTCGATATAGTCGAGAGTATATGCCGTTGGGTTGTCATACGATATAAGCTAGTTTACGTCAATATTCAAATTTATATACTTTATTTGTGATCGTTTTTATCTGTGCTTTGTTTGTGCAGTATTTTATTAGTTTTTTTTTATTTGTATATAAAGTTATGTACTTACACTAACAATAAATAAATATATTTTTGACATAAAGCTGTTAGTTATAAAATGATTATTGTTAAGTTATAATAATCGTAACCATATAAGCGTGTAAAATAAAATAAAATGATTAAAGCCTTGAGATACGATAAAAATTATAATAAAGAAATGACAAGTCCGACGCGGCTGGATTTAAAACGAAAGCGAGCAACAAATCAAAATGTAGGCCTTTGTGCGCGCGCGCAGGTGATTGCGAGCAGCGCCGTAAATAAGAATTAAGCTCGGACGAGGACGAAGGCGAACCACTGCAGCCGACTGGGCACGATTTGGTGCCGACGATCCCCTCGTTCTGCTTTATAAATGCATCTCTAATATAATATTAAAGACACGAATATTTTTATACCGGCTTCATAGTAACACGCACACACAAAATTTCCATACACGACCATAGCTCTAGCTAGCATATTGGTTTCTGATAAGTTTTTTGAACGCTACGCATATCGATTTCCGAATATTTTATATTTAAGGTTTGGACACATTCTATAAATGAATTAATTTTGCCGATAATTGGTTCTCAAAGTGGGATTCTAGCAAATTAATAAATAAATAGGTTGTTTGTACTTATCACACGTGAAGGTACCCAGATAGGTTACCCTCACGTGTGAAAAGAAACCCGTGAAGAAAATTATTAAGGTACTCTTAATAATTTCATGTTTACAACCATATTACTAGAAAAGTACCTATCTTATCATAGAAATAGTTAATGGGATAGAAGCGCTGTAAGCGATCTACAGCGGATTTAAGGATATATTAGGAAAATAAAGGATAGCGAAACCGATTATACCATATACGTAATATTAAAACGATATTGTAAGTGTTAAGAAAGTGCATGCATGAGTGTGTATATTTTATGCATATTGTAACAAATTATTATAGTTTAATGATTTTACATTCATAAACAATTTCATAATATTAATATATCGTGTACTTAAAAATCTTTCTAAAAGTTCATATAATTTAAATAATCCACAATCGCTGTGCAAATTTAGAGGTGTGTATATTTGTTATTTTCTTTCAGACATATGAAATGAATTGTTTGCTTCTAGCAATAAAGTAACGGATGATCTCTGGAATATTACACATTTTATAGTCTTTATGCATCTCTTCGTTGATTAGAAACGAACGTAAAAGGCTCTCGTCAAATCCATTGCGATTTCGCTTTGCAGAATTACATCGAACGGCGGAGCGAATGATACTCATATCATTTGTGCCCGCAGGGCGGCGGCGAGACGACCGAAGGTCCGCCTGCGCATGGAGACGAAAGGTGCACGAAATTCTATTAAGCAAAGAGGCATGTAACGTTTGCTGCAATAAGTGGTCCTTAAGCGACGCAAAAGCACGCTGCTTGAGGCCCGATGAATATTCAATTTTAATATATAATATACAATCCGATGCTGTTACATATCTTTTAAAATATTTACCATATTTCTTGCAATGGCAGCAAGAGATATAGTTGAAAAATATTTTAGCAACAACATTTTGACAAAACAACATGGCGTTGACGAAGTAAACGACGTTACCTGAAAATTTGGTAGTCGCAACCATATTTTTTTGTTTTTACTTGTTACCATTTTATTTTGCTGTTTCAAATCAAAATGGCGGCGTGACTGAACAGCTGATCGCGAAATTGAAAGCTGTATTTCGAAAGCTAGATATTATGTTAAAGGCAATCAAAAATTATGATACTTGCTACCAAGTACGGTTAACAATAATCGATGTGTAACTCCAACAAAAAATAGTGCCGTAAATATGTCAACCAACTGTATAAGTTGCCAATGCCATTGCTGGGTCAATGCCATCCATTTTTCGTCTTTAACCATTTGCTGAGGCGGCCTCAGTCTGGGAGAGGTTTTTTAAACAGATTAATTAAATCATAAAATATCGAGGCGTCAAATGCGGCAACAATAAACGCGTGTCAACATTATTATTTTACCAATGATAAAAGCCTACAGTTTTCAGTAAAGCACACAACGGTAACGGAATATTTAAATTTTTCTGTTTTGTCAATTCCGCGAAAGGCGAAACTTTACAATAAATAGTCACGGAATGCTTCGATTCGGAAATCGTTTTCAATTCGAAATACATCGCACGCGATCGTTTCCAAATTATCCAAATTGGGGTCGGGTCCTATGCAAGGTCTCGTATTTTTTTATTTTCAGTGTCTCGATCGACATCGTCAACCCGTTTCAGATAGGAAAGTTCCGTTACAAATATTTAAAAAAAAATCAGTCGAAATAAATGTGATAGGGGATTATTTATGTGCATTTCCGTTCCATTATAGCCCGCAGAATCTACTCAGAATAAATCATAATATAGGGATCTATTAAAAAGCGCAGAATCAGAATTTTTACCCTATTCCGTTATTCCAAATGCGTCTGTTTCTTACGTTTTGTAATCAATGCTAGATCATTAAGGGAACTACATACATACTACGAAGGACACCATTTGAACGATTCTGAGGTAAAAATTGTTACCTGTGAAAAAAAGCCCTGCATGATGAACGGATAGGTGTGAACTCTGTGACGGGCATAACTCATAACACAAACCACGGCCTACCATTTTGTAAGAAATATTGAAAGAATTTAGTTTTTTTTAAAAAAATAAGGGGGTTTTTTTTTAAGTAAAATTCAAAAACATATATTTTCTGAAAATTTAAGAAAACTAATTTAGCATAATTTATCATTTTCATATTTAAAAACTGAAACAAAAATCACAATTTTTAGGTTCTAAGATGTTATCTCAAATCGCTTAGATAAATCCCGCCTTCATTTTATTCTTATCATAAAACTATATTTATTTTATATGGAATGTTTCTGGTGTCGTAAGAGGGTGACTTCAAAAATATATTAGTTTTTTTATATATTTTTTACATAATGTTTAATGAAATTTTCTTATGTAAATCTTTAAAATAATAAATTATCTTTAATGGAAATAAACTAGATTACTCATTTCTTTTGTGGATCCCTCTCCTAACGCCTTTAAAAACTTGTAAAGTTCGTATTTTTTTAGCATTCCAAGTATGTAGGCGCCTTAAAACTAGACCCCGTCTGAATCCGAACGAAAAATTGAACCGATCGAATGGCCGTGTATTTCATGCCATCCATAAGGAACGGAAGATATAGCGCCGAACGATTGATTAAAACACTCCGTCTCTCCCTCTTCCGCGCGTCAGATGCGGAGGAGAAAGCGAGAAAGCGAGCAACTCGAATTCCTCGCGGCGATCATTTATAACTTCACGTGACGTTTCTGATGCCTCTGGTCCAGAATCGCCCTGCTTCGGGATGCTGGGTCAGATTAGCTGTGATCGGTGCAATTTGAGGCTGTGAATAATTCTCCGCGTTCATCACAGCACCTGTGCTTCGGGCGTCGTGAAAATAAAATAGTAAAAGAGGTCGCGGTAGTCTAGTGGTTGAGGCGTTTGAACACCGACCCAGCGGTCGCTAGTTAGAATCCGCACATAATAATCTTAATGCGGGCAACTTACCAACTTACCAGTTTGCAGGCTAATAAATTATTCATAGTTTGTCCGCTCGTTGAATGCTCACTAGTTATAATGAACAGCGGAAATCTAGATAGTCTGAACGCGTATCGGCACTCGAAAAACGAGTTACTGAACATGATAGTTTCTTCCATGTGAATGTATAGTTGGGTCTGGACCCAAGACTTCTTCACATCCTGGTTGCGTTTTTCCTTACGTAAACATTAATCATATGGCCTATTTTTTTTTACGGAGAAACGGTCTAATTAGATTAGGACGGTTTAAGTTTTGTTTGGATTGAAATTAGTTTAAATCTAACCATTTTTATTGGCCATATCTTTAAGTATTTATACGATTCGGCAACTAGACATTTAAGAAATGATTTCATTCGCATCAGATTGCGATAGGGCAGTGTGAATTGTAGATAGAAACTTATTGCTGCAAGGATTATGAACATTTATCTCGCTTAAACTAACGCATTAGATACATAATAAACGATACACTCCAAAGATTTTATAATTAGGTTGACGCGTGTGAATAATATTTAAAAAAAAATATAACCTCTGCTAAACTATAATTTCGAAATATATAAATTAAAGCTCAACGTTACGTTAAGTCTCTAATAATGTTAAGCGTTAAGTCTCTAATAACGTTAGTTTTATAGATCTTCGACAGAAATATATAATGCTAATTTACTGGTCGATTTTTCATCCCAATTTTATTTCCTTGCAATGATGTCTAAAGACGATATTAATTCCTGGTAGCCTGCGATGTAATCTTGATGAATACGAGTCCGATAAAAGCAGTTAAAACCGTTGGTACAGTCGGAGTCAATAGTAGACATGCCGTTTCAATGAATTCAATCGCGTTGTTGAAATAACTATATTTCTTTACACGTTTTGTGCGGACTGTTCGTTGTCACATTTTTTTTTTATTTTAAATTATTGCTACATATACTGTAGCCTAAATCTATGAAACCTCTTCGGATCACATTCTCCGTATGTGAATTTTATTTTCAACACAATTATATTATGTTCATTTATTTGTGATTCTTTATATTTCTTTTTTATTGATTTTTGTATATTATGAAAGATTTAAGGGAAGTTAAACCATTTATAACTTTAGTAAAAACAGATAAATTCTAACATGAAAAAAACTAGCACGGAACTCGCATTTAGTTAGCCTAGTTAGAAAGTGACTATTATTTTTGTATTATTTTATCCTTTTTTTTCCTTTAAATAATTGACATGACCTACTTCAGTTTGTGTATATTTGCAAAAAAAAAGTGGTAGCGCCATAAAGTAAACCTTAACTAAAACTTCTTTAAATTAGGTTGGCTTTATGCGTATACAAAATTATGTCTCTGCCTACCCGCACCTAGCCGCAGACGCGCCGCGCGCCATATCACCAAGACAGTCCGTTCAAAAATCTCTTTGTAATGGTAATTAATCACTCCTAATCTTATTTTTTTTTTATCAAAAATCTTCGAACTGCTCAATAAATAATGTGCAGCTCTAAAATAATTCAATACTTCGATATGAAAATATAAAATATTAGGACGGCAATTTACGCAAGATCAGGACCATTCTCGATAAAAAAAAACCCAGCTCATTGGCCCCGCGATTCCAAACATGATTTGTTTTGAACCCATATCAAAATTCATCATGGTTTCAGAATTAAGTATTATCAGAATTTGGCGGTGGCGAAAATACTAATTAAATGTTTATTTCGTTACCACCACATCATACATTGTGATGCCCGATAGTTTATTGCGTTTATTAACATGTCAGTATTTGAGTATTGCCGCTATTTAAAGAATATTTTCTAACAAAGGCATGTTATAAATGAACACAGAAACAGGTTAGATCCCAAAACGTTCCAATAGCATTATTTTTTTAAACAAAAATTTAAATTTCACTTGCCTATGAAACATTGGACTTTTTAAACAGTAAACAAATAACCAAATAGAAGAAAAATGGCTAGGTATTGATTTAAAAAAAAAAAAACGTTTTTAACAAGCTTTTATTTATGTGCCTGAATGCAAATACCAAATCTCGTGTCTGCGCTCTTGACCGTTGAGGAGTTCCTTCGTCTGGAGTCAATCCTAGGTGGTAGAATCAGAAAAACGCATTGTCATCGGAACTGCAAGCTAAATAAAAGCTTCACTTGTCCAATATTCTTCTCTTTAATACTGTTTATTTACTTTATTATTTTAATCAAATGCTAATGTTAAGCAAATAAAACTTTATGTGGCTCTAGAGGTTCAACTTGCAACATTTGATTTAAACAAATTCATTCGGAGTTCAACCGTATTAATTTTAAATCTTACCCAAATATTCACAGCTGAATGCTGAACTAAGTTTTGATAATATTTAAAATAGACTAGACAATCGGAATACGTTAAGGGTCCATTAACATACCGATGGAAGATGTCATTAAATGAGTAGGTAATTTCTCGGTCAGTATTGACATCACTAAACCTATATCGCTTTTAAATGCTCGATGACTTCCAAGATTTCCGACTTTCCTCGAGATACTGTTGAAATTACATGCTTCTAAGTCGCTCAAACTCAAGTTGCAAAGGCTCCTTTAATCGATAGTTTTGTTATTCTAAGTAATTCACTTCGATATGTCATCTTTTCCTTTAAAAAAAAATGCACATATCCCCAAATTATAAAGGCAGGCGACTTAATAGGGTGCCATCCTGTGTCACGCGCGTGTGGTGTAACCACGCACACACCGTTTTTTTTATATGAATATTGTATTTTTGCACTTAACTACGTTTTTCTGAATACATTTGCGTTATTGCTAGCATGTGTGTAATGTTCCCATGTTACTTTAATTTGTTCACTCTGATATCTAATTCAACATTGGCTATTGATTGATTAATAAGCTAATTTGGTAATATAGAAATTCAATCACTTAATAATAACATATATTATTAGCAACTAATGGTGTGCATATTTAAAAAAAATAAAATAAATGTAAATTTATAAAAATGTTTAAAAATATAATAATAATTAGTATAATTCAGTATATTTCATTTCATATTTTAACTTCCTCTAATAATATAAGCGGTTCAAATCCTTTAAATAAAATGTGTCGTCCTTTTAATAAATATGCTAATGAATGATATTTTTCATGACGATTTTGCTTCACTTGATTACATTGTAATTGCGTAACATCAAAGAAAAATAATAATGATCATTTTGAAATTACTTTATTATTTACTATATTTTATATGTAGAAAATTTTATATAACTTTATATCTCTTAAATGGCACCTACTTGTTAATATCTAATTTATTTTTTTTCTCTCAAATTCTAATGTTAAAAATTAAACTCAAATATATTAATTTTTGTATGTATAGCTAACTTAAGTTTATACACATACATGTTTTGTAAACATGAAATTGGAGAGTATCGAGTGTTGGCAACCTGTGTATAAAATACGTGAGAATGTTTACGATTACTCTCTGTATGTTTACTTTATAAAATAAATAAATAAATAAGATGTATTTGGTATCTTAAATAAACACATAAGATCCATGCTTTTAACTCAGTTCAGACGCTGATACGTGTGGTCTTTATTTTCCCTTTAATAGATGCTTCCTACGTTTATTCTAATCTGTTGTCAACCGGTTTTATGTTATGTTGGCTAGCTTTGTCTTGTACTCGTATTTCCTTTGCCTCTCATATTTTATTCTGTAGTTGTATCCATTGTTGTCGCAACAATTTAAAACCCATAAAATAGTTAAATGTATTCACTGGAATTTATATTAGGCTAACTTTTAATATGACATCCAAATGCCTGTGTTTTTTGGATAGGTACACATGATGAACTGTGAGATAATATCAGCTAATATTATTCATGTGTATTTGTCACTTTTATGGTCTAAAGAGAGAAAACTTTTTCATATAATATGAATATATCAGCTTTGTACGCTTTCAGATGAAGGCACCTTAAAATTTCCAATACACAAACACACGCGCAAAGACATTGTCGCAGAAATCATGTGGAGACATTGGCGATTAACAAAATAAAATAATAGTGTATGCATAATTAGGACATTAGTGCTACCAGTTTTCTCGGTTCAATGATCTGGCACAATGTTAAATTTGTTATCTAAATGTTTCCTGTAATTATATATAATTTATCAAACTATAAATGAGAGACAAACACCTCGTAGATATTGACGAAGTTGAACTCTCCTCGACCAGTTTTTAGCAAAAAATTTTTGTAACCACGATTACGCTCAAACCTTATATTTAATATGCTTAGCTATAGACACCTTGTTATCATGATTATATAGTGGTTTTTAGATTGCTCAACTGCTAAGAATAATAAATTGGACTACCATTCTAACAGTATTGTAATGGTACGCAACTTTTCATTTGAATACTGCATCAGATTGTTTGGTATAGGTTATAAGAAAATTTTGTTAGGTGTACGAATTATCAATCTACAGGTATTAGTCTGTCCAACATTTCAAACAGATTGCATACACTACAATATCCTTCGTTTGGGCCTATTAAAAATTGTGATTCTACTGAACTTTTCGGTTAACCCTGAGATATTTTTTTCAGTGGATGTCGCACAGATTTTTGTAATTTTGATGACCTGTGGCAGTATATTTTTCAAGTTAAAACTGCGAATATTTACAAAACTGTGCGCCACCTGTGAAATAGATTTATTATATTCTTAATGTTTGAGCTGCATAATATTTATTCGTCATGCGCCACTTCGTAAAATTAGCTTTTCTAAACTATGTATTTTTATACCCCTATGCGGTTTGCGTCTAGGCTATCTGCCAACGAAATATTTATAACTATGATTATTTGGTTGGTAAAAAAATAGGGCCATCTACATCTCAGAATCATTTCTTGGGCGCCTACTAATTTTATGAGGTTGAAAACCACTATAGAAGATGTCCCAAGACCATTCCCGAGGACTTAAGGAGATGTTTATGTTCACTATTACGAGTAAGAATGTACTTATCCCAAAAAATGCAAAAAAATTCATCACCAAATTTATTAATTTTATTAAAGCGCGCGCTGGTGTGAATTTGCATGACGGTTTATTATTATCGCTTAAAGTTTACATTTTTTTCTCTTGGAAACCATGATAAATTTTGACATCACGTCGGTCCAAATTGTCTTTTTTTTTTTATCGAAAATGGTCACTTAAGTAGTCAATGGTTTTATAGCCAAAGAGGTAAGAAACTGGCTTTGGTCCATCTTATGTGCAAACGTCGAGGCTGGGTAAATGAGTAGCAGATTACGTCCAGCTTAAACAGTTTTAACAGACTTTTAGGTAAATGTCTAGTCTATCAAACAGTTTAAGCAATATTTATTATATCCATGCGATTATTGTCAATAAAATATGTCACTCTATTCCATATACAGTATGGTCAAATTTTGACCGAGCATCAACATTACGCATCGCTACATAATATATATTCAGAATAGTTTTTAAAAGTTGACTTTTTAACGCTGTTAAACGCTTATACATTGTTAATGGTCTCAATTTATTTGCTCATTTTACAGTCCATAACTACGAGAGGCTATTTAATCATTTATTTTTTTTAAAGCGCCTGTTATCGGCGGCCATTTTTCAAACTCATTTACAAAATTCCAACCACAAATAAACGACTTCTTATTAATAGCTAGTGGGGTACCTACATTTTAAATTTACATTCATCTAATTGATTCATTCGCTGGTAGTATATACAAGGTGAGGAATTTATGATACGCCGTGAAATATTTTATCTTCGGTGACACATGCTTTATGTAACCTAAATTACAAAAACGATAAACGACAATTTATTTGACTTCGCTTTTGTGATCACAGAGCACACCCTTCATCCCTTTTATCCACCTTTTATCCTTTTATCCCCTTCTACAAAAAACAATTTTCACTCGGTAAGACATTTCTAGCACATTATTTATATATTAATTAAATATACTTTTAATACTTACCAAAAACAAAACATAGAACAAACATTAAACACAATCAATACTTGCCTGGCCTGGCCGAAATATTTATTTATTTATTTAAGTACACAAATTAAATCATTATTATAAATGACGTAGTTTACCGTAACTAGGCGAAGTGCCTGTTTCAAGGTAGACTTATATGTTCCAAGGTGGAAAAATAAAACATATAGTTTTATAAAATATAATATTAAATAATATTTTCTAAATATAAACATAATACCCGCTCGGTGGAAATATTTAGCTGGTTTTATTTATTTATTTATTTATTTAATCAAGGAAAAACAACGGGTACAAGAGATGAGATGAAATCCTAAAGAAAGTTATGATTTAGGTTAGTCTTGCATCCTTACAAGTTTTTCACATATCGAGTGATTTGTTTCATATCTAATGCTAATAAGTTATATAAATTTTCTGACATTGAGATCATGATTGAGTGCTTACAATTGCAAGCATAAAATAGTAGCAAGCAAAGTGGTTATGGAGGTGAATAGAACAAACGGTCTAAATGAGTCGAAATGAGCGTTTACCCTTTGGCTTCGCCTTAACGATGAGGAGAGTCGTGTTCAGGATGCTGTATTTTGAAAAGACTTTAGAAGAGTAAATACAGATTTCTTAAAAACTGTGGCCTTCGAGAAAACATCCGCTTCTAGGAACAATTTGTTGTATGTTTGACATAATCTGTCAAGCGGTGACAAGGCGTTATAGGCTCAAAGAGTAATTGGCGACGGGAGATGGAAGTTGATTTGTTCAAGTAATTGAGGACAGTCGAAGTAATTATTACATATTTTGAACAGTACAGTTGTATCTAACAGTATGCGTCGATTCTTTAGATCTTAAACAGTCAAGCAGTGCTTCGCATGCTTTGTCAACAATATAGTATATATGTTGGTCGCCGATTAATTTATGATCTAGATAGTTTACCGATGGGATAAGTGAAAATTGGTTTATAATTTTTCTCCTTTAAGATATCTTGTTGCACTTAGTTGAATTTATGTCGAATATGTTTTATTTTTGTAGTTTGTAATTTTCCATCTGAGCTACCTACGTCTAGGATATTTTTATATCTCACTTTAGTGTCGGATGCGGATGCGGATGCACGCCTATGCGGCGCTCTCCGCCCCCGCCGCCGCCCCCGCCCCCGCCGCCGCCGCCGCCCCCGCCGCCGCCCCCGCCCCCGCCGCCGCCGCCGCCCCCGCCGCCGCCGCCGCCCCCGCCGCCGCCGCCGCCCCCGCCGCCGCCCCCGCGCGAGAACGGCGCGGCGAGGCGGACAATACAATGCTCATTCATATATCTTAACAGTTGCGCGCGTTGGCCATAAACTGCCGTTTCGTTTTGACGAGCCGCGCGTCTCGACGACTTTTACGATTGCCAATTTGGCTGCGACTTGCGTCTTCGAGTGCAGTGTGACCGCATCCTAATGATGCAGTGGCGTCCGGCGCCCACATTTTCCTTACATATTATTAGTGTAATATGATTAATGTGAATTTAATATAGTAGAATAATTAGTATGTAAAAATATCCATGTCCTATTGTTTAAAACTATTACAATAACGATGTTACTTATAATGGGCAACATAAACACCCTATTAGGCCTTCTGGAATGGTCTCGGGACAACCTGTATAACATACATGTGTTGACCTTCTAATATTATGTTGCTAAACCAACACTTACGCGTCTTCTCAAAATCATAAAGTACGTTAAGTTTCGTAGCCATTTTTTTGAAAATTAACACGCAGTACTAGTATTAGTAGTAGTAGTAGTAGCAGCTGTAGTAGTACTATTTATTTATTTTAGTTCAATATACTCTACATGACCTGTACCGTTTAAACCGTTATTAAATTGACATATAGTATTTCCGTGGCAGTGAGTACTACTATGTATCTTGTATACATAGTATAATAAAATTGTATAATATATTTCTTAAATACCGTGTTGAAATGATTTTTTGCGTTATACGAGTTACAGGCAAACGCCGTAAGCTTACATTATATGAAAGTCTGACAGTATATTGACATTTGGAACATTCGAATTCTTTTTAATATTTTAAAGCTTGAAATTCTTCATACAAATTTAGAATATTTAAAGAAAAGTGCAACTATCTGTGTTAGTATTAATTTACTTTTTGGGCATTCTAGCTAAATGACTTCTTTGAAAAATTTAAATCTATAAAAATATTAAAATGAATTCGAATTTTTCAAAGGTCAATATACTATCAGACTTTCATATAATGTAAGCTTACGGCGAACGCCTATTCAGTATGCATGTAGTTATACTAGATGCAAAGGTATCTTCGTTCGAGCGGGCCTTTGTGTCAAGTACTCTACCGTTTTCCATCAACGTTTTATAGTCCATCGCTGGCAGACAGCGTATTGGATGCTACGGCATGGTTACTCCGGCCACAGCCTGGAGAGAAGTCAAATGATGGATACCTGATTGGCGAGTCCTCCGGGGATGATCAAGTTTATTTATTTTACGACCGTTCGAATGCGTGCATTTTATACTCGAAACGCCTCAAAGGTTTCGTTCGAATCTCACACAGTAAGTAACCTAAACCTAGACAGACGAACATTATTTCACCCATAAATGTAGTCATAATTTATTGATATCATTTTTTTTTTGTGCTAAACATGGGTTAATTTAAAATGCAACTATCTAAAAATTTAAATTAGTTCAAGAAGTTTGTTGCAATGAACATTCGTTGAACATATTAAACATTTTTATATTAAAAAACCTTTTTTGCTATCCTTATAAATCTTACTTTACGTGGCGTGCTTTTAATTCGTTTTGTCTTAGTGCCTTGTGCTTTCTATGTTTTTTTTAAGCATTTTGCTGTGTTAATAGATATTATAACATTATATTTTTAAATTAGAGTAAGCAGGATTTTGTCTACATTTTTTATTTATCAAAGAACCGCGACCATACGAATTTATCATAATTTAATTAATATAAATTACAAAGTTAAATCTTTCGTTTATCAAAACGAAGACAAAACTATCAAAAAAAAAATAATCATCCAAACCTAAATCATCATCTATAAAATATAATAGACGATCATCAACATCGTGAGATGTTATCTACATCACGTTGTTGGGCGATCAACTGCCGAAACCTAGCGCTTTCTTTTGAGATTCTCAAATGTCATGCGTGAGCAGTTTTTTTTTTCTTTGATCTGCTATCTTTGCCGATCTTATTGCTCGAGTATGCGTCTTAGAAACTAGAAACACTTCAAGCTCAGATTAACATCGTCTCAATAGGTCTAATTATTGATACTTTTACTGTCAAAAAAAAAAACCATAAACCTCAACTTTTCCACAAAATCATTACATTATAAAAAAACATTATAGGTATATTACCTATAAGGTTGTCTCTGCGTTATTCAAGTTCATTCATACCTATTTATAAATCCTCACCATGCCCCCTCATTAAATTGTTAAATGCCTATAGAGAATTGTTTGAGTGCTTTTTTAATGAGTTATTTAATTGACCGACCACATAAAAAACTTCAGGTTGTTTGTTACACAAAACGTTTGACATTTTATTAAAAGTCATTTCGACCGATCCGTTTTCCGACGTTTTTTCCTGCATACTAAAGCAGTTTTTTAAGATATATTAACTCGGTTAGTCGATTTGTTGTGTTTTGTTATTGTTTTAATATAATTAAAGTCACATGACTTATTTTGTTAATAAGACATGCGTTGCGTCCATGAAAAATATATTTGTGCCTTTTCCCAGAGTTGTTTTATAATTTATATGATATATACATATATATGCCGCCCCTGCTGTATGTCGTTATAATGCATCTAATTCATTGCCATGGTTGTTTTTTTTGCATTTTCTTAATGGTAGACCATGTTACTGATAGCGATAAAAAGTGTAGGCTTCCGTTCAATTATCGTTCCTACCGTCTTGCGCTTTCGTGTAGAAGGGGAATTAATATTATGTTATTTTTACTCCAGGGACATCTGCCAGGTCAGCGTGTTACAATGGGTGGGAATTAAGAGTACGGACATGGTAACTTGCCGACGCACATGTTTGATACAAAAAGCAGGCCAAAACTATCATTAGTGAGCTTTTCGGTCATTATTATATTTCAAAGAACATTCCCTTATTGCAACGTATAACTTATAGAATCTATAATATCTTTAACTTTATTTTATCATTTTTCATTTTAATCAAATATTTTTCTAGATATTCTATACAAGTTCTTCCTAGTCATCTCCTTATAATTTTCATTGGAAAATGTATACAAAACATACATAGGTATGTCAGGGTTATGTAAAAAACAATAAATTGATCACATTTAAAAAAAATAATTTAAAATGAATTGTACTTTTTTGGTCGAAATAATTTCAGATATTGAAGGAAAAAGAACCACACTAACGTAATAACTATAAGCTTATAGATTGGAAGACTTTGAAAGCATAACTAAAACCTTTGTGTTTGTAAAAAATATATTTTTGCTACATTTTAAAGAGATAGGGCTGATTTAAGTCCAACAATAAACAACATGCAACAATAAATTACTTGAAAAATTATCTACATACCTTGAATATTTGAATCCTTGACCAAAAATAGCACAAACATTCTTAAATCCATAGTGACTTAGAACGACAGTAAGGTTTGAACTGAACTAAAGCCGTCATTTATCGAAAAAATGGCCAACAATGCATGCAGATAGCATAGTCTGGCTGCCAACCGACAATCGACTCGACGCTGGCGTCTCTTTCATTCGCTGCCGACGGTCGTAAGAAAAAAGGGACGGCGCGTATAGTCGAGTCGATTTTCGAGTTTCGTTCGTCAACCCGACTAACCAGGCTGTTCTAGGAAATGCATAGTTACGTTAAATACTCGAATTGAGATTTTTTTCCAGTGTTTTGTATCAAGTTTTATGTATACGAGTAGATGTGTCAAAACAATTAGCATGGCATGTGACATATTTAGCGTTTTTATAAAAACAAGATATATTAATCACATATTAATGTAAAAATTAAATCGTATGGCAACCTACTGAATATTGAAAGTACAATTTATTTTTATTTATTTATTTACATGTTTTGTGACCCACCAAATTGACAATTTTGAAGCAGCACTAACATCAGAATAATGTTATAATAAATTAATACATAATATTTATAAGGGTGATTAGTACTGTTTTATGTGAACCTTGCCACCAGACGATGTCTGTACTAAGAGAAAGATGGCATATTGATTGTGATAAAAACGAAAAATTTTGCCAACCCTCAATTGCATCCGTCTATATTCTGTGTGCATGATTCTTAAGTTTTACATAGATAGTATTAAGAAAAATTTAATTGATAGTTATACAAATTATTTGTTTTGCTTTGAATAAAGAAAATGAATACATAAAAAACACGATTAGTGTATTTGATAGTTACCTGCTAATTAAGGCTTGTATTATAATTGATTATTTATTATGTGCCTTTGACTCGCCTTGCGTATAGTCGCACCACTGTGTCTTCACCTTTATCTCTATGGCTGGCTGCATCAGGCTTAACGCGTGGCTTTTAATGCAAATAATACCGTACCGACCTAGCGTGGGCAAAGTAAGACCGATTGATAGCGCTCATTACACGACCGAATACGACTTTTGGGGGCTACCTAAAATTCCGAAATAGGTGCTAGTGAGAATAGATTACTCACAGTAGAAACACTGACGCCTTCGGTTACAATACACGTAGACGCCTTGACATTATTATGATTAATATTAATATTTTATTGAGTTTAAATATTTAACAAAGAATTTAATATTGCAAAGTGGGTCTGAAATTAGTCTCTTAAATGAGTAATAATAAAAAAAATATATATATAAATTTATTTCTATGAAACATAATAGTGTCATCTACATTAATATACATTTATAATAAAAACATATTTTAGGATATATTTACGTTCGATTTAAACGTAATACCAAATTAAAATATGTCCCTTTTCGAATACCCGTTTAAAAACACCTCTATTCATTTGACAATAAAGTTTAGTACCTCTGTTACGTAGTTTTGACGGTCGAGGTGTGCCAAGACCATTCCTGAAGACTTAAGTGGAGGGGGGTGTTGTGTAACCTAATTTATTATATTTTTGGCAGATGGTGTCAATTCGGTCAGCGCCCGAATTCGAAATCGATAATCGCCTCGACACCGTACGGCGTACGGTGCATGATCATTTTTTTTTCGGTGACCGTGATGAGTTTTGATATAGTTTATTGACAAACAACATTAGAAATCGCAGGGCCAATTAGCAGTTATTTTTTATCGGAAATGCTCTTCGGATACGGTGTATAATATATACTTACATATATTAATGATTAAGAGCAAAGAAAATTAAGATATCTAATAAGGTCATTGTATTTTTACTTTAGTTTTTAATGTGTATATGTTTATGATACACACACATATGTATACACGTACAGTTTTACATGAGATTAATTGGAAGTAACAGTCCGCGCATATTTTATTTTTTTACTATAAAATTGTTGCATCATAAATTATGTAAGGTAAAAAAAATGTTTCTATATATATTTTATACTGTTTTGCCGTGTAATATAAGCTGTGCGCATCGCAGCGAAACCGAACACGAAAGGCAGGAACGTGCGCGAGCAGGGCGGATTACGTTTCAAACCCGAACGGGCGAGCGAGCAAGCCTAGCTTTTTAAATTGGAAAGTCGAGGAGGCCACTACGTTTTTTTACACTAACAAAAATAAATATTACCAACCTGGAAAAAAATACCACCTCCTAGCCTTTATGAGATGATTATTATATTTCTCGAACTTTAATTATTAATTATTACCAGCGGGCGCCCAGTGGTCGAAATTCGACCTTAATTCATTAAACTTTTAAGTTTGAGCATTATTTAAATTCGTATACCTCGCAGTTTAGTCATATGAGCTCTATAATACGGTTGATTTTTATACATTTTTTTTATTTCATACAATTTATACCTATTTTTATTGTTATTATAAACAGTTATGGGTCGATTTTCTAGTTGCAGAGTTAGGCTTTTAAATAGGTACTTGGCGTTCACGTGACGCATGACGGTAGAATTATGCGCGTGACTCCATACTTCAGACAAACGAAACGCGCCGGTCGCTATTCAAAGTGCGCATGACATTTACATATTCACGAGTAAAGTTCAGGAATCTGAACATCCGACCGAGTTGTGTAATTAAAACTCGACCATTTATAAATTAAACATATCGCGTCTTAAAACATAAAAAAAAACCGTGTGTGTTGTTACACCAAGCGTAAGTAAAATTTGAAGAATTTATGATCTGCATAACGATGTAGTTAATAATCTATTTATTAAAAATAACATTCAACAATTTCCGCAAGCCTGTTTATACAGGTTGTATTTAAATTCATTATGTCCTTGTCAGGGATTAATCAACAAAAAAAAATTTTTTTAATTTTTTCAATTATGAGAAAAACGAATTCGAAATTATATAGAAATCGTCAATGTTTTTTATTAATATCATTATTTTCAGGATGTTTTTTTTTTGTGAGCGGTTTAGTTGTCAATATAGATCAATCTCCTTGAAGGAAATTACTGAATTGACATACAGCCTGTATAAGAAATAAATCAACGTGACAGTTAACCAAATTTTACGACCGACTTTAGCCGAAAGTCGCTCATCCTCTGAACATCCTCCCGAGTTTAGTCAAATGAGCGTTGCCTAAACCTAAAACAATAAAAGCCTAAACAAATTTTCTTTAAAAACTTCTGTAATAAATTAGCCTGTCCTAACATATGCTATGACCAGCTAATTTCAACTATATATATATATATATAGTTAAAAAAAATATTGTTTTTAAGTAACATTGCTAAACGTTTTGTACGAACTAACGAACGATACTTGTAACCTTAACGGATTTGATTACCGTTACTAAAGTTTTCAGAAGGCTCAACCAACGTTTGGCACGTTTAGCCGAACTCCGGTACACATAAACAAATTGCTTCGTAAGGCAACAAGCGCGAGGTGTGTTTGCGAGTCTACTACTGATTGTTTGGTCGACGTAACAAAACAGTCCCGTAAGGTGTACGCAACTTTTCATTTGAATGCTGTATCTACAGAGATTGTTTTCGTTACAGGAAAGTTTTGTTAGGTGCACGATTTACCAATCTTCAGGAATTGGTTTGTGCAGTCGATAAAAACAAATGTTTTTACACTACAATATACTGCGAGTGGGCCTTCTACAACTCTGTAGCTACAACACTAATATGATTCTACTGAACTTTCGGTTAAATCGGTGCTTCTGTTTGTTTTTAGTACTAAATCTATTTGCGGAACAAATAAACTAAAAATATATTCTTCCGCCTTTTCATGCGCTAATGAATATGCTAAAAATTAATCACGTCTACCGCCTAAATATGTTCGGTTTGACAATGTGCTACCAGCCTACCTCGTCCCCATTCTAGCTGTGGCCGAGAGTGTATCATTATGTTCGGGCATATTGGAAGCCAAAAGTGGTCATTACACGTCCCTTCGTCGCCGGCACACTTTAATAACTAATATAAAAATGGAGTCATAAAAACACAATCCGCCCGCGCAAAATAAAAAGTTGATTAAAGTTTGGCCTTACGAAGCTTTGAGTTTGATTAGTAATAATTTTTGGCGCCATTTCTTACGAATTGTGACGACCGGGTGAAGTAGTGTCAGTGGTTGAACGCATGGATGGATAATACTGAATATCGTTTTATAATAAGTCTAGACGTAAATATCTTATCGACTGAATACAAAAATCGATAAAATAAAACTACTGAGCGTAGTTTAACTTGTAATGATATAAATTAAAGTATTTATGCCTTAGGTTGGGAATAGGCCTCTTTTAAGGCCATTCTCTTATACAGGATGTTCCGAGATCATTCCTGAAGACTTAAGGGTGTGTTCACGTTCCCTATTACGTGTAAGAAATTGAATTAAAAAAATGCGAAAATAATTCATGCCCAAATTTATTAATTTTATCAAAGCGCTCGTGTAAATTCCCTTTTCGCTCGCGGGCGCTCTGCAAGGCCGGTCATTGGCGTGACAAGAGCGATTTCATATTATCATATTATATATCATATTTCATATTATATAAGTTTGTATTTTTTGCAAAAAAGACTCATTAGTTAAGTTTCATTCTTCATTACTAAAAATTCATTCCAAAAGTGAAAGCATTCAAAAGAGTAAGCGGACTTATTGAGTTTATAATTTGATAGAGTATGCTAGGAGTATGGAGATCAAGGCGTTTGCGTAAAAAAACCCATTTGAGCTCATCACGATAAGAAGAAACATGGTGAACGTTACGCAGATCGAATATGTAACGAATACAAGACTATAGAAGTGACTAAAACTGCCCGTAGATACTTGCCCCTCGGGCCCGCGAAAAAACGCTCGAAGGCATATCGAACCGGCTGCGAACAGGTGATACTTTAATTGGCTCCGCATCTCGCTCGGGTTTCTCAATACGACCCGAGCTGTTCCGAACGTCGGCTGACAGAGAATTCAAAATATTTATCAAAATTCCTACACACTCCTGAAACGTCCAATCGATAATGTACCTTTCTCAAAAGCGCTTATCTTGTGCGTGTTTTAAATTTTTCTATCTTATCTAACGGTTTGAAAAAAAGAAAAAACAGAAATAACAGTTGAATTTACGTCAATATGAAAATCCTTGTGGTAATATTTAATCGATTCTTGTATTAGGAGTAGAGACGGGGTCCTTGCCAAACTGACGTCATCTTTACAATTGTCAACGAAAAATAAACATATAGATTTTAGTTGTGTTTTTCTTAAAATTGCAATTGATTTTAATAGATTTTTTTTTAACTAAACTGTAAATGTGTCTCATTTATCAGTTTTCTGAACTTATAATAACAAATGTAAAATACATATATCGCAAATAAGCGTTCGTATTATTATTGTACAGAACGGTGCTTTTTTTTAGCAAAGAAAAAAACTATTCTTTAAACAACGATATGGACTTTGTATTTCATGGAAATTTTTGCAAGGGAGGGGTATAACGATACATAGGGGAGGTGTGGGTCGAAAATTGAAAAAATAAACTGATGACGCAATCAGGACGGCCTCTAAAATATTCACATCTAAACTTTTGATAACATATTTTCTAAATAGTAGAAATTTTTAATGTAAAGTCAAATTGAAACTCTTGCTTACATCGATTTAGTATATTTTGAAAAAAATAGTGAAAACTTCATTTAATTGTTTAGATAATTTTTCGGGGTGTGTCTCTAATCGAAAAAATATCTAGATCGACCTAATTAAACTAATCTATGTAGTGCAAAAGAAATAATCTCGAATTACTATTGGCTATCCGAGCGCAGTCTTGCGCCATCCAGCGAGCCGTGCGAGCATTTAATCGACATGCACTTTTTGTGTAGTTCGTGTTTCCTTTCAACACGATTCGGTCGGTCCTTTCTCTGCGCACCTCTTTGGTTGCCGGACACGGCTTTAACCGTCCCATTGAATACAGAGCATCGATTGAAATATACCGTATTTCGCTAATCGATAAATCGATCTATATCTGCCGCTGTTGAATAAGAACCTTAGCCTGCGGAAACGGCCTTAGCTTTGTCGTACATTAAATGCGAAGCAGACCTTGAATTCGGTGCTTTATTTTTATAGGGCGTCAGGTTTTCCTCTTTGCACCAGTCGTTGGGTTTTATTTAATTACACCTTCATAATATAGAAATTATAAAAACAAACTTAAACCCTTTATTTACCTTTCAAATACTCATTTTCTTAAGGTTCCAATAATTCTATAAGAGAGCAATTATACTAAAAGAGGACTTTAGCAGTTATTAAATTTCTCAGAAATAGAATTGAATTTTAAAAATCTGCCTTTCATGCTTTTAAAGATATAAAATCAAGGTATCTAAATATATCCAACTATTACCAAATACAGCAATAAAAAAAATCGAAATTAATATTTATCCTTTGGCTTCGCCTTAAGGGATCTCGGACAAGCACCTTAGTTAGTTCTTCAGCTCTTGCAAAACCTGTCAGAAAGCATACATGTAAACGATGGCGAGGCCATTATGAATACAATGACGTCTCAACGCTTTTATACAGACATCCAGACCCCTCCCGCTCAACTTCCAACAAAACCGATAAGTTGTAGCGTCTGTAGTTTAGTTGTGCAACCTAATTATTATCATACCCAATATGTTCGGTTGGTTGGATTGCCCATCCCACTAGACCCAACCGTTCGATAAATTACAACGTATGGAGCTTTTCTTTCTTTTTATTGATTTATTATAGGCGGGGGAATCGTATGAGCTAAAACATTTTTTTTTTCAGCATTTTAAAACACGTTGAGACATAAAGACGTTTTCTTTGCTAATTCGCGGTTAGAATAAGACTAATAGGCCAATTTGTTGGATACAACCGACATATTTATATTGTATCGTCTTTAAGGGCCACTATAATAGAGAATCAAGTCACCAATTTTGTTACAATTTGATGTGTCATGCCTGCACAACTGATTTTACAGTAGACATTTTCTTCTTTTTTTTTATTGCGTATTTATTCCTCACGGAACAGCGTAAAATTTTGGCGCCCCTTTATAAGTTTCAAGGGATATTGTGTTAAGTTATTATGTTAGATTAAAATTGTGCAACCTTCGTTGATAAATCAATTTCCGCAATCTGCAGAGTCGAATCCTTAGGGTTATTTTATTAAAAAATATAAGGGCTTAAATCGTGATCGTGGTAGTCTAGTGGTTAAGGCGTTCGGCTATTGGCCCAAAGGTCGCAGGTTCGATTCCGCACATGGTCATACCATTTTTAACGCTTCATTACCACCATCTCCCCTGACAGGCATATTTGGCCTAGTTGAGTAGGGCCCAAAATAATTGTATATGACCTAGGTCATAGCAATTATTTTAAATAAAAAATAAAAAAAATGAACAATGATAACTCGAAATACTGAAAAAAAGCGTTTTGCATTATGTAAATATTTTTTTCTACTTTGTTAGACGAATGTAAAATATGTAACTCTCTCACTATTCAATAAAATTCCGCCAGAAGTCAGAAAATTAGAAGTAACATCCCTTATAAAAATTAAAATAAAAGTAGGTCCACCAAAATAATGGCCAATACATACATTATATAAATAAAAGTATCGTTCTTTGTTATATAAAAAATATTCTAACGTTGTGAATGTACCTACGATCTTATCGTTTGGTTTTTTTTTATTATACAATTAACTAGACTTGTGAGCGTTGAAACTGAACTGACTTCAGCATGGCTTCTACTAAACAACTATTATTAAAAAAAATGTTAGTGATCTGTGTTCATGGTGATCTTCTTAGATGCTTTTCTTCTTACAATATTAATCAATATAAAGCTATAGGTGAATATCATTCAGAGGCGTCCCTCAAGATAGCTTACTCGGACCATTACTATCTCTTATCTACGTTAAAGATATCCATCGGGCTATTTGGATTCATACCTAATATATGAAATAATAATAAAAACTACTTTTTATTCTATTTTATTACGAATGGACGTTTGAAACGATTTTAGAATGTTCTGTGCACGCGCAAGACTAAGCTTGATGAAATCTGTAAATTAATACCCGTAACAAGTTGATGTCCAAAAATATCAAATGACAGAGTTCCGGGGCTGGTGCTCACTACCCTAATCGAAATCCTAGCTAGTGTCAAATGACTACCTTTCTAATAGACAGGGTAAGCTTTCGAACGTGCCCGTTACTGCATTTCCATAAAAAAAAAATGTTTTAGTAATAGAAGTTTTATTGCTAATGGTACTTTGTGGGAGATTTGCAACTCTGTTGTTTAACGTTTTATGTCGGTATGTATGACACTGTATAAAATTTCTAGTTTCAGGGATATCGATATTTTTTATCTTGTTCGATTTTTTTACCTTTTTCTAAACTTTATTCTTTTATCGTCCCTTACCTCTTCCTCTCTTTCCGGAAGGGTAGCAGTGGGGGTGGGAGTTACGAGAAATAATTCTTAAACTAAACACTTTAAATATAATTATGAAATGAACCTTGCAATTGCTGTATTCGCAAATTTATTTAAAAAAAATACATCTAAATGTACAATGTAATTTAATTGCATCGCTTGAGATAATGCACGCTGGTTTAAACACAGGCCTGTATTTTATTCAAGCGATGCAACTATCTGTGCATTAAGTATTAATTTTTCTTTGAAAATAGAGAGAAAATGAGATAGGTAGGTGAGAGTGAAAAGCTTTCATAAAATACACTATATATACTATTTATTTATTTAAACATCAATATTTCTTATTAATCTAGGTATAGTGTAACTACATTTAAACAAATCAAATTTTCTATAAATGTTACATATCTATGTATATGTTTATTAAATAATTTTATATAGCGCTGATTGTACAGCAAAACAGTTATTAAGGGATTAATGATTTCCTGGACTTAATTAAGATCGCATTCGTAATTTACCAGCCTGATAATATTAAATAGTTAAGTACCAAACTTATTTATAAAACCGGTATAATAGAGTCAATCATTAATAACAAAATAAATTAATCTGTCATTCAACTATTTTTAGTAGCGGAGACAAAATATACCCGAGTGTTTCGATGCGAGAAACCTTTCCTGGAAATATCTGATGATTTTTGGCGCCTTCCGAATTTAGGGCTGCCTCACATTTTGATCATCTGTATATACTACTCGTATATACGAGAGTGCGTAAATCAAGTGCTGAGTTTTACAAAAATGTATTTTTAACTCTATGTAGCAATACTTAATTTATTTTGTTAAAATTATTGTCAAATTAAATGAAATATGAAAAGGATGATTTTTTAACGAAAGGTATAAAAATAATGGATTAAGATGAATGAGTGACCATCGTATGAGTGTGATAAATATGATGCATATGTAAAAAAAAACTTTTCGGTCGCCGGAAAGCGGAGGTAGATTTCACCGGATCAAAGTGGTGAAACATTTTGGTCATCCCTTACCGTAAGGGTTGGTCATATCAAAAATCGTTTCAAACAAAAGTTGTAGGGTAATTGGCCAACAATTAACATTTTGAACGGATTTGATACTGTGGATTGTGGCTATTAAGGAAGGTATGATCCATTTCAATAACTCGGGAAAAAGTTTCGCAATAAAGTATGTATAAAATAATCAAAGTTTAAATTGGTGTATTTCATGTTATTTTTTTTTTAAATCGCTTTGTACTTATTCAAGTTCTCCTAGTACCGTGTCCTTTGCAGTACTATTGTACTTTTAAATCCGCTTATAGTTCACCCTCTAGTCCCGTACTGAAAAGTACTATAACGTTAAGTATCTTTTTGGGTGTGATGGTTCTAATCTATTCTGGCTTGAGGAGATGGTTGCCTAGAAGCTGGTATCTTTTGTAGATAAGGGCTATGACCTAGGTTATGTGCGTACTAGAGTCAGGGGAGATGGTGGTAATGAAGCGTTAAAAATGGTATGTCATGTGCGGATTCGAACCCGCTACCTTTAGGTTAAGAGTCCAATGCCTTAACCACTAGACTACACGATCTCTGTTGGGTAACTACAATAAATAAATAAACATGGACATAATATTTTAAATTATAATGAAGCACTTTTTCCTGATTCTTTTAGAATTTAAATGTTTCTATTTACGCACAAAGATGCCTTTGTATTATTAGTTTTAATTGGCCACTAATAAATAGTACGTCCCAAAAACCATGCTGCCATATTTTTGAAATTCGAATATGATCGCGCTCTGATAATGAGCGCCCTAGTCAAATTTCATTCTTCAATACTAAAAACTCGTTGACTTTAATGTTATATATTATATTATTCGACCGGCTTTCGATCTAAACGGCTATGGTTGATTTTCAAGTGCATCAATCTACACGTAAAAATGCAACTGATGGACAAAGGGGATAATAGCGTCTCATACATGAGTGTATAAAAGCTAAATCAAAAGAAATGCGGAACTATTGAATATTTTTGAAATAACAGCCCTGTTTATTTAATACCAACTCGGTCCATTAATAACGGGTTCAATCTCCATTATTTTATTCCCTTTTTCCATTTTCGGTCCGAGCATAATAAACGTAACAAATCGCGCACAGACGGTTCCCAGGACCCGGGACGACGCATCTCCTCACACTTTTGTAAAGGGGACCGACCACTGATCCTTGTGGCACCAACCGACCTACCTGCCTATACCGCATGCCGGTCTGCTGGCGATGAAAAATTACCCCGGACCTCCGGACGTGTCCTCAATATGTAATTAGGACACTGCTGGCGCGATGAGATCGCCCCGAGAGAGGTATTCTTGCCAAATGTCTTTTTTGATACCCGCTGGAATAATACCACCTACATTGCGATACTGTACCGAACTTTGGTTTTATTTATACATCCATTTGTTAATACCATAACAATGCGTTAAGAAGCGTGAGTTGTTCACTGTAACTCTAAATCTAACAGAAAAAACCCTTTCGGCACGCCGGAAGGCGGAGGTGGATTACACCGAAATTATATTTCACCGGGACAAAATTGTAGGGAATAATCGTATTAACATTTTGAACTGATTTGATCCTATTAAGGTATGATTCTTTTAATTTTGAAAAACCAACTTTTACCACCCCTAGGACCAATGGTTAGTGCTATTAAAAAAGTATACTCAGATAAGTTTGAGGCCCTTATTAAAGCAAAATATGAACTATAAATGGATTTGACATATTATATACTTTAACAAAGAAAGAAAGTTATAGCAAAATTTCACTTTTTTGAAACAATCTCCCCATTCCCTTCTGATCTAATTTTGCCCATTTACGAACTTTTGTACCCTTAAATTTTATGTATCAGTTTGAAAATGATTGGTGTGAAATTACGGTAGTATCGTGTCCACAAGAAAGTGATATAAACTTATAAAGTGAGGGTGGTTTTGGGTTCTAGGGGATGTGAAACGCGAAGATATGTCGAAGTCATGGCATGGTATCCATTGCAATAGGTAGCTTTCCTAATGAAATCTACCTAATCACAATAAACGAATCAAGGTATCGACAGCATATTAATTGAAAAATATAAACGTGGAGATACATTATTTTTTTTTTAAAGTATACCATTATGGTTTTACAGAATCAGTACTGTAAAAATACTGGTACAGAACACTATTTGAATATATTTTTACTAGGGTCTAAAAAAGCCTAAAACTGCGTTATAGGCCTGATATCTTTTTCAAATTCCTCGGATCCCCGCTTAAGATGAGGTGGGGGGAAACTCCTGGCCCCTCTCCCCCGGGTGCCCTCCCCGAGTAAGACTTCTGAATCCGCCCTTCATTTGTCTCTTCTGTAAATATCTATTTATTTATTTATGCTTATCACAATGAAGGAGAGCTGAAAATGATGATGTATATTAGGAACCATTGATACAGAAGAGGAAATATAATAGGGCACTTGATACGAAATGACAGTTTCTAAGAAAACATCATCGAAGGAAAAGTCGAGGGAAAAAGAGGAAAAAAGAGGGAGAGGAAGACTAAAATGTGTACATACTTTGCTCAAGTGAAGAAGAAAGTTTATGTCATGTCGTATCAAGAAGTCATGTCTTTGACAGAAGAAAGAGAGGATTTTCCATAGAGAATATTTTTAAACGTAACGTTTATTATTATTTCGAATTTTAAAATTCGTGTAGATTCGATTAAAACTTTAAAATTCAACAATCGGTGGTAAAATCACTGAGATCTCACATCGCATACATTTCGCTACCGGAGTCGATCCATGGGAACTACGCTTTGCTCCGCTCCGATTAAAAATACGAAAGTAACAGCTAGCCTCGAAAATTTTATATAAATGCTCAGGAGCAATACTTATTTTACTTTAGTTAATGTAAAAATTGATTGTAGATAAAGGTATCAGACTCCATTTTGCCGTTGGAAAACCCACTTACTGAAAACACTTTTTATGTCCGCAACTAAGCGTGGTTCTTTTTTTGGTACTAAGGCGAGTAATTATCCGTCAGAGTACTTAGTCCATCGGCCACTAAGTGAAATACTACGGCCCGAGCACCACAGAGAGATATGTTAATGTGTGGATATAGTGGTGCAGCAATAAATGTAAAGAGTCGTTTGAATAAATACCCCTCAGCAAAACCCATGCTGTTATGGAATTCTTTCGGTGATCAAACGTTGGTATTTCCCAACGCGTCACTTGCATTTAAGTATATTTAGTGAGCGAAAGTCTCGAGTGAGTAAGTGGAAAATAGTACACTCCAAAAATACATATTATTCACCAATATTAAAAAATTAAGAGTAGGAATTATTATCTGGAGAATTTTTCCGTATATATTTCCACATTGTGCTTCGACGTTACCAGAGCGGCATGATATTCCCAAACATGATGGTACTGAACTTTCCCTGTACACGGATGATGCCATGTTCACGACGACCTTCAAAAACATTAAATGCCCCGCAAGGAAACTCCAAAAACAGTTAGATATTATACCAGAATGGCTCACCAAATAGAGGAACGCCGTGAATGCTGGAAAATCAGAAACTATGGTAGTTGGCTCCCTTAAAAGGAATCCTCCAAACTTGTCAATAATGGGCACTGTGGTTCCTTGGAGAAACTCTGTAAAATACCTTGGCGCCAACTGAACTTCAATGCACACGTCTCAATGCACAGCTACCATTAACCTAGCCAAAGCAACAAGGCAGATGCTTAGTCCAGTGCTGTGTTCCTCAATAATACCAGCAGGCGTGAGGGCCTCACTACTGAAAATGTACGTAAGATTCAGGTTTACCTACGCTGCTCTGGCTTGGTCTCATCTAATCTCGAAAACCAACTGGAAGAAGATGGAAGCAGTACAGAATGCCGGCTTGAGAATGATCTCGCAAGCTCCGTGGTTCGTCCGGAATTCCACTTTGAAGCAGGACTTCAAGGAGGAATCCGTTATGGACTTTGTGAAAAAACTCACGAGGAAAATGTTTTTGAAAGCCGACCATTCTAGCCATTCACACCTTCGCAATATACCCCTCTGCATGCCAGACCACCGGATGTGAGAAGGGCTTACTTACCCACGTGCCGTCCTTATGGATGGAAACTCACCTGTTGCAGTTCAGGGAAACAAATGAGCAATATATTAATAAATACACATAGGAAATCTCCCTTCAATCTTGAAGGACTCAAGCTGGGGGTCTATAAAGGATCCCCTCATCTGTTGCCTCGAGCAAGTTCTAAAACGGTCCCGACAATAAATGTCCACATAGTGGACATAAGCCATCATCATCATCATCAGAAAGCGTTTATTTGTTTTCTGTTCAGCGTTCAGATTAGCGACAATTCACTACGAGTCCTTCTGCTGCGAGGATTTTGTTTTCTTAATGCAATAACTCCATAACGCAATAATGAAAAATAATTATTTATTTGAACCTTTTTTTGACCTTTTGCGAGTGCGGCTATCTAGTAATACCTATATCTATTTTGTAGGCAATAAAGAAAAACGATATAAAAACGCCACTATGTTCGCATCCTTAGAAAGATGAACACTGCAGATTATGTCTTCTGGCTCCGGAGATGTTCGGAGCGCCCGCACGAGCGCGGCTGGAATTCTTTTTAAATGCTTCCCATATCGAGCGGTCGAATCTTTGAAATGAGTGTCTCTGAGAAGTCTCTCGGCCGACGTGTTTCATTGATTTGGGACTTTGCTGATGGGTATATATTTTAGAGAACGGCGTTATTGTAAATTACCAACGTTATACCATCAGATGTGGCAGTTCTCATCCCTCTCTCCCTCTCTCACACACACATTATCCTCCTACTTTATCGCTCTATCGAACTATCAATGCTTATTTATTTCATGAAGCAACAGCTGATACAAAAATAACGTTACAATAAAAAAGAATCAAAACATAAACCCAATGAGAGTTTCCTCCAAACTTAATAAAATAGCAAAAATACATCCAGGAACGAGGTTGGGATTAGAAAGTAGGAGGGGTTGGGGAATTTACGTAATAACCACAGTATAACCACAGAGATTGTGTACTCTAGCCCTTGAATAGTATATTTATTTCATATGTATGTGTAGAATTTATTATATTTTTTATTATATTGGGTTTAATATTATATTCTGGTGATTGTCCCCTACCCCAACCCCCAACCCCTCCTACGTCCTGGTCCCGGCCTCGCCACCGAATGGGTTTTCTATATTGTTTCTAATTTTGGAGGAAACTATTATTGGCTTTGTGTTTTGATTGTTTTTTTTTCTATTGTAATTACCATGTAAGCTGTTGTTTCCTGAAATAAATAAATAAATAAATAATACTCGTAGATTAGAAATACTAGATTTGACATATACATATTAGGGTTAGAGCTCTAGAGAGGGTTAGAGAGTAGACACTCTTGAATTCCGGGAAGGTAGTGTTGAATATATCGATGGTGCTCAACATGCTGTTGTAAAGCTTACACACTCGATGTATATATGAATTCTGTCTATAATTCGTACTCAACCGTGACAGATGGAATGTCCCACACTGGCGAGTAGGTCTAGATGGAACCCCAAATCTATGAGCCCCAAAAGGTCCGATTAGTTGATGTGACCATTGATAGTTTTATATTAAAGCAACTCGCGATCTTCTGAGCACAAGACTGTGCAGTCTACTATTCTCTGGACTCTGAAGTCTGAAGATATTATTTTATCTTTATTACTAAAAAAAATGTCGACTTTAATGTTATATATCTATATTTTCCGAAGTTAAAATGCGAAAATAATTCGTTACCGAATTTATTATTTTTATTAAAGGTATTTGGCGTGACGCTACGCGAGCGATATTCCCTAGCCTTAACCGAACCCGGTCAATGACCTACGCGTTGCGAGCGGACTATCAGCTGACGTGCCGTATGACAACGGCGTTTAATATTATCGCGTAAGTGTGCGTTTTTTTTCTCGGAAACCAGAACTTTTTCTAAAGAATAAATACAATTTTACTTTAAAAAAAATGGTTTAAATGACTCCTTAAGTTTGATCCACTATTTACACGCATTACGAGCTGGATCATAAATCACTTTTATCCGTCTATCTTACTCGCACTTACAGGCCTTATGATGTGATATAGTGATGTGCGTAAGAATGATAGCGGCGCATATCGATAAGGTGATACAATAATAATATCTAATTTTTAGGTAGGTCCTAAAACCTAACAAGCCTAACAATTTTAAATAGGTACTTATCTTTCATAATCTTTCGGTAACTGATAAAAAGAAAACATCGAATTCTTTTGTTGCGTGACTCCATCGACCGCGCATGCGCATGTAGCTAGCTATCGATAACAAGTGCATGGCGCTGCACATTCCTATCGGTAAAATGACATATGACTCAAAGACTCGACACCGTGTGGGGGTCAATGGTTTGGTGATGATAATTCTTGCCCATTTTTCTGATGAAATAATGTGACAACCCGTTCCCGTGTGGAGTTTATTTATAGTTAGGCGTCGCTAAAGTACAAATCTCCAGACGCGACCACCATCCGGGCTGTATAGAATTTCCGAATTCCATTTTAGTGCGGCGACAATGTCGACGTGCGTCCATAAAACGGCGCTCGCAATCGCACAATAAACGTTTCGAGCCGGCTCGCTGCGTCGTCATCATTAATAAGCAATTTACTCCTCGTCGCCCCGCAGACGAACCTTTTAGCGCCCGTTTCCTTTCATCTCACCGGCCTCTGGGAGATCCGTGTCCGTGCACTTTAAATTGGACATTCGAAGTTTTTATGTTCAATTTTATTGTTAAAAAAAAATAGTTAAATACATACAATTAGCGGTTCTGAATCTGGTATGGATTAAAAAAAAACAAAAAATTAACTGTGCTGTTAGAGATTGCCTTACGACAAATAAGCGAATGAGTAACACTACTTTTAAATACTCTTAGATAGACTTTTTTTCTTCATTCGTTTGGCTTGTGTTGTCGGGGAGGGGCGCTATTGGGCGCAGTTCCGACTGCCTTATGGTTGTTTTCATTATGAATGTCATGGGTGATATTGTGACAACCTTGCTCGCAACGAATCTAATCCGTTCGCCCGTGCAAAAATCACACAAAGAAAGGAACGCGCTCGCGAAAGGAGAAAGTGACCATCTATGGAAGAATTTTTTTCCCACGAGTGGATACTTTATAGTTAGTTAGGTAAAATATTATATTTTGTTCTTAAATCATGTCCAGATTGTTAAATTAGAATACGTAAGTATTAAACAAAGACCTCCGATTGGCAGCTAGGTTCTGCAGGTGGCGTTAACTGTGACGCCTACCAACGGCGCCCGTTCGACGCGTGCCTGCGGTCCACCCACGCGCAACAATAATCTAATCTGCTATAATGAATAATTATTATTATCGTACATTATGATTCGTACTCGCCCAAAGTGTCTTTTTTTATTTATTTAATACAATATTCCTTCTCTTTTCTTAGCTAGGATGGGAAAAAGTTTACAGACGCTGCAGTTAAGACTATTTCATTCTGTAATAGAACGCAGAAGAAAAGAATGGAAACCGACATTCTACCTCCTTAAAATTTTCTTTATTTTGTCGGAATGGTCTCTTCGTCAAAAGGGTTTCTGAAAATATTCGCTAACGAGGACCATACTGGAAGTTTTAAGTAGACCTTAAATATAATAACAATACGGCATATTTTAGGTACGTCTGAAAGTTAAGAACGGCAGTTATTCCTGTCCAGTTCACAAACAACGTCTATCTATACTGCGATCGTGGAGTAAACAATTAGTTCATAGAGGCGACACACTTTTGATCTCTTTTCATTTTATTCAAACGGTAGTGATCTGTGGATGATTCCATATTGTTTAGTGTACGGTAGCAATAAATCAAAAAGTAAGCTTTTACACGAGTTCTCGACCGACTCGATTATCGACCGTATAGGCTCGCCATTTTGTAGTGTATAATAAATATTTTAACATATATTATTATTTAAAGTCTATATATAAAATTTAAAAATTCTAAACAAACCACGGACGCATTACGAATTCAAATAAAGAACAGATTATAAATTTATTTATTTATTGATTTTTGTTTTTACATATTTCTTAGATAATGAATAACATAACCATACCTAACTGGACATTGCCCGTACTAAGGCTAATTAAGGCGTAAGGTGTGAATTATACGAATCACATATTGCCTTTACACCTACAACCTAAGCCTTAAACATATATTCTAGATAGATAATTAAAATGGTATACATTTATAACGACCCTGAGCAATTTAAAAAGTGCTTCCACGACCTAATTAGGGCGCCCATAAAAAGTGGTTTGCATACATCGCTACCGCAGAGGCGACAGACGGGCAGGCCCCCAATTAGCCGGTTGGGTTTCTGTTCGGTTTGCGGTTAAACGAATGTTTCGTATCTTCCCATACAATTATGTTACACTCAAACCTTTTCCCTGATGAACGTAGCTATTTAAAACATATATATGTAACAATGTTCTAGCGCGTAACAAATACAAGATGAACCTAAAGCCAATAGTAACGTTTTAAGGAAAATGCCAAAAGAAAGAGTCCTGGGTAATGGTCACGACGTTGTCACCCAGTAACAGTACCTACAAATGTATTGACGAATGGAATGGCGGACAGTTTCCCGCGCGCAAATATTGTAATGTAGGTCAATTGGATAGGTCATGAACACAACAAATATATAAAAACTTGTCGAATAAAAGTTATTCAGATTTCTGCCCAGAATCACTCCGTAAAAAGATACTACTCACTTTTAAATTCGCTCTGTGTACAGGAATGTATCTATAATAAAAGTGCAATTTATCAGTGTCGATAGAGCACCCACCGAGAGTTCCGCAGCTACATAATTTTACTCAACCGGTAAAAGGTGAAAATAAAAGCGACTTTCCTTCTACCACTTTGCTTTAGCCTGATCTAGAATAGAATTGGAACGAGATTAAATATCTAAAATTAGGAAGAGCATTAAGATGTTCTTTTGTTGTACTAAATTAGATCCTAGTTCGTTCTGTTAAGTTAAGTTGTTATTTATCTATTTCTATGTAACTGTCATTATGTATAGCTGTAAGTATTTCTCATACAAATAAACAAATAAGACAACAATCTGACAAAATTCGGAGATTATCTATGCCATATTATTTGTTCTTAATGCGTAGGGTGTAGTTAGACGACTGCCTAAAACTTTCGCTTAGTCCCGAAATACGTAAACATGATGAAATTTGCGCAAATCTTATATACCTAGATATGCCTTTTAGTTTAGTTTATAGACGTTTTAGTTTGTCCAAAAATTCCTCTTCTGCGCAAGAGCAATTAGGTTTTACTAGCTTTTTTAGGCGTGGAACCATAAAAGAATCCGAAACGCGCGAGGACGCGACAGCGAAACCTGTTCGAACAAAACCTAGATAAACGTCTGCACGTCATCGGACCCCGTCGTAGTTCTGCAACCGAGTGGTCTGTATGTATTTGCGTACTCCGACCGCGGCGGAGTCACCCCAGCCTCTCAAGGTAAACATTTGCTTAAGACTCTTCTAGCGGCCGTCGCTTGTCTGACATCTCTCGGAACCGATCGTTCTCGGAACTGTTGTATAGGCATGTAGGTGCAGGGCACACACATACTCAGAATGCTATAGAACCTCAAACACCCACTGAACAGAATGCATTCACATAATAAAAGAAATAATAAAGAAAAAAACATTTTCAAAACTGTAGCGTGGCCAGAAGCAAGCTATATACTTGGGAGGGGGCTCCCGCCGCCCCCTAACTGCAGGAAGTGAAATATCAATAATTCTATACCTTGAGGTAACCTTTTCAAAAACAAACCAAAGATCAGTTAATGTTTTATCCCCTAGAAGCTTTTATGCAACTTGCAATGTTTATTCGTCTCTTTAGGTCAAATCTTGCAAGCTGAATTTGAACCGCTTCCTCTTATCCTACGGAGTTGAAATTTGACATGTGGGTTCAGTTCCGATGATAAGGCATTTTTATGGTACACATGACCTGATTCTACACCCAGGAATGGCTCCAGACGAAGAAACTCCACAACCCTCAACAGAACAGACACAAAATTTTGCATACGTATTCAAGCACTTAAATAAAAGCGTGCTTTTTTACTATTTAATTAAATAGCATTTTTAAAAAATGATTTCAGTCAGTGACAAATAAAAATTATATAACCAAATAATTTAAATACGAGATAGGAATTGAAGAGCTTCTCGGCGAAATGATATTATAAGGAGTCCGGATAAGAAAAATGTAGTTTTTTGTACGAATGTCACACGTTCGCTGCATGGGCACAACCGTAGCTTGGAAACCGCCTTCCTATAGTCACCTCGAGAGTCTTGGAAGTGGTTGACTGAATCCGTGCGCTGTGATGGCAGAACTCTTCGTTCAATTACTTGAATCAACAGTAATTTGTGGATGCATTACCGGCTTTTCCGGTAAAAACCCCATCGTTCAACCAACGCATTAAATATGTCAAAGAATATGATCTCAACTTACGCAAATGAAACGATATAATATTTTAGATTTTTATATTGGTCATTTTGTCTAAGACGCCACCCGCTTGGGAGCTGCGATGCCACAATCAGACACACAAACTTCACCGACACGTTAAACTTATAACATCCCTCTGTTTTCGTCGGGGTTAAAAATACCTAATCTCTTGTTAATAAATTTTGCAAATATGTACCATATATATATGTTTTTCTTTTTATTTTTTCATCAAGTTCACATTACACACAATTTACATGGTGGACCGGTTATTGGATATATCCAGTAATTAATTATCTCGGGCGTTGGAAATAATATGAAGATGACGACAGGAGGATTGATGCTGGCATTAATTTTCCTTATGCTAAATTCGGCGCGCGTTTCATAACTGTTCTAAAAACACGTAGTAATGGCGAACATCGAGATGTTACGTTGATTGGAACCTTCGTGGTAATTAATTGATCGACGCGGTCAATCTTGTGATTCGCTTCCCAGCGTAAATTGTACAAAGTTCATAGAAAATGAAAATGTATATTAGTTTATCAGCGAGCAACAAATACATTTGAGTTACATAACAGATATACAATTACCCTTCATTTTAAGTATCAACATGTTATGTTGGCGTGCGAACTAAAAACGGTAAAAAAAAATGGGAAAAAAATTAGCTCAGAGAAATATGATTATGGTGAGCTAGTAGCAATCACGCTAACAAAGATTTACATTATATTTTCGTGTACACCCCCTCGTCTCTCACGCACTCCCTAACCTGTTTCATTTGCCTAAATGTAATTCAAGTTACGCACAGAATGCCGTGCTTAATAGAATTCAGGAAACTTGATTTATTCCATCTTAGCCGTAACCAGTTTATTAAGGCTGACTGTGATATTGTTTAGAACTGTATGCCATCTTTTCTTCCTGAAATCATTAAATACCTTTATTACTTTGCGATGCGCCCTTGTCACTCATTGACCAAATGTTATGCATAATATTTACTGTAAACTTGTTTAATTTCGCAGTTTATAATTCTTTTACTAAATAAATAACTTCTTCGCAATAATAAAAACCATATACTAGAATTTGAAACTACAAAATAAATTAAAAGGAGCGCAGGTAAATTAAATTACCGTTAATGTGAGATTAAACTGTTTGATCTGCAGATTACCGGGTGTGTTCCGTTAAAATACGAAATTTCCTTTTAAATAGTACGTATCTGCACTTATCTAGTTTAATCAGCACATCAACGTATTCTAACGTGCGAAAAAATATTTAAGAGAGCGAGACGAAAGTGTTATATTTTCTCGCCACCCCCTCTCCCCCCCCCCCCCACTCTCCGCGTGACGTCATCGCGTCGAGTGCGTGGGACAGGTTGAGACCCGACAGTTTTGAAGTTGTAAATGTTCCACAAATAAGTGTGTTTGTAACAAAAATAAATTATTATGTAACTCTATATGTCATCAATCTTTAGATTGCACCAATAAGTAATCAATTGAGTGTTGTAGTTTTTAAAGTATTGTACTTATTTAGTTTAAATTAAGTAAATTTCATTGGGGTAAAGTCTTAAAACTATTTAACTACTTAACTTAATATTTGAAAAATAAAAAACGAAAATTGCAACTACTAAATTAAAGTTAATTTTAACAATCTAGTGAAGTAACGCCAAGCATCTATTATATTTACATGAACTAATCTCTGGTCGTTAATCTATAGATTATCTAGGGTATCTGCAGAATAACTATGTAATCCGCTAAGCAAAACCATTTTTCGTACTTTATAATGTAATCTGCAGAGTAACCAGCATTTTCCCTATATTGATGACATGTCAGTTCTGTTTGTTATATAGATAAAAAAGTAAAATAAAAAAAAAACTGAATTTTGGCACTCCAAAGTTACACCAATTTACGGTATAAATAAGATTCAAATATACACATAGGGCTACCGCAAAATTACTTGTCCACAGACTGTCCTTACCTAACCACAAGGCTGTGGCGCTCCGTGCGTGCCCGCGCGCGACTCTGAAATACGATACACACGTTCGTGAAACGTTTATAAACTTAATTCTGTTACCATGGCCGATCTGCGCAAACGACTGCACTAACTAAGACCTTGTATAGTTGGTCGAAAAACACACCCATGCTTAAAAAAATAATTTTATTTCAATCTTAATTTTAAGCTACATAATATAATATGGACTGTAGGAATTATACAGGTGTTCTAAGAACATTCCCAATCTTAAAGGGCTGTTTATGTTCCTTATAACGTTTAAGAAATTGTATAAAAAAAATGCTAAAATTTTTTTTATTCGCAAACCATGATGAATTTTGATATGAGGTCAAAACAAATCTTGTTTTAATTGCAGGGCCAATAAGCTGGTTTTTTTTATCGGGAATGGTCTTGGAACACGGTTTATAATAGATATATTTGTGGTTAGAATAGATATATCTGAAAGAGAGGACAATGTATATGTTTGTGTTAATGCGAAAATACGTGATAGAGATAGGGAGAGATAGAAAATTAAAATAGAATTTATTTTAGTAATATGAGCATACTTAATACATATTTTACTTTTCTGTAGGCCACATAAATAATGTAATATTCTCAAATACGTATAAATTTTATTTTATAGTTAATAAAACTTTTTTATTTATATTGGCTATGTAACTTTATGTAACCGAACGATTTAGCAATATTAAAGACTTAAAAAAGAAATTCATTCCTTTTACATTTATAGTTTTCATGCTTTCTGAAGGACTTTTTACTAAATTATGATTGTTTTGTCCAATCCTCTTCAATGTAGATCAGTCGTCCTGTTACACCCTGTATGTAGACCTTCCAGACTTACAGAGTTGATTATGTTTCGTTTCAAGTCTGTAGAAACACACGCCAATTCGCCATTATCCATTTAGGCAAGCTTTGGATGCGCGCGCGCCTCGATCGACCGCCATCTGTTGGCGGCGTTTTTATGGCTCCCTCGCGTGCAACTATTTGCATCGTCGATCGACGCGATGCGCCGGCGCAGGCGAGAGGTTAATGAACATCCCTCGTGGAGCATCTCGTAACATAATACAGTATTAAGCGAACTTGGATTTTTAATTAATAAATAACTTTATATTATGCGTATACCTTTATTCCTTTCAAATATATATATATATTTTTAATTACTAGTTATAGTCTTTCAACCGTTTAATTTACTAATTCATTATTCAAATTCAAAATTTAAAATTATCTTTATTAATTATAAATATTTTACAATATAATATGAACAATATTGAATGTAAACATGTTTATGTTCAATATTTTGTTGGAGTACCGAATAAAAATAAATAAATAAATATAAGGGTTGATGGTTTCCCAACTAGACTATAATCTTTTCTAGAGTGACCATCGTTTTGTTTCAGTAAATCGTTTAAAATAGTAAGTTATAGTCGAAATTATAAAGAGAATACGGTAATGTCATTAAAATTATTTTACTATTGCAATTAAAGTCTTCACTGTGTATAATACCCAAATTGATAAACCAAGTTTTTACTAATACCTACTTTATGAATTGAGTAGCTCATGATCAATACATGAGCACAAAATTCTTTGAATAATTTACTGGAGAAAAAGTAAAAATTTTTCTGTCCAAGTGCAGTTTTCATTTTATTCAACCTCGGCTCGTTCATAACATGTGCCCTAGCGGAGCACTGTTCAAGGTTAAGAACTGTATTGGTATCCTGCCCTAAAACATTTCTCACATAATATATATTAGTAGTAGTAGTAGTACATACACATAAGATGAATTTATTTACTGCGAGCTGTTTAAAGTCGATTTGTTTTAGATTTTTCTCCATAAACTTGCCTTAATCTCTTCTGAAACAAGTGACTAATGACTATTTGTTTTTTTGTTTCAGATATATACATTCGAAGGAGAAACCTTTTAAATGCACGGAATGCGGCAAAGGCTTCTGCCAATCCAGAACCCTGGCGGTTCACAAAATACTGCACATGGAAGAGTCTCCCCACAAATGCCCCGTCTGCAGTCGGAGCTTCAACCAGCGCTCCAACCTCAAAACCCACCTCCTCACGCACACGGACCACAAGCCCTACGAGTGTAACTCCTGCGGTAAGGTTTTCAGGCGGAACTGCGATTTGAGAAGACACGCCCTGACGCACGCCGTGGGCGACGTGCCGCCGGACGTGCTGGACGTGGTGGACGTGGGCGACGAGGGCCAGCCGCCGTCGCCGCTGGACGACTCGAACGTCTACGACGACGAGGGCGAGGACTTCGACACCCCGGACCATTCTCCCGTGAGGCGGCCCAGGTCACCGTCGATCGAAAGCGTCGGACGGGGAAGGAGCGAGGAGTTCATGCCTCCGCCCCCGCGGCGCCCCTCGCCGACGCCCGAGCGCACCGAATGCCACCACAACGAGCCCAGGGCCACCGCCAGCCCGTACACCATGCGCCCGTACCCCGGCGAGAAAGTCCACTACCCGTCAGACTTTCTGGACAGACGCAAGTTCACCTCCGACGAGATCATGGAAAAGGAGATGAGATTCGAGTCGGAGCCGGGCGTCCGCCATCCGCAGCTGCAGATCCGGCGCGATCTGCATCACGCCGTTCCTCTCGCGCCGCTGCAGGCGAACGACCCGGCCGTCTATTTGAGCGCGTACAGGAAACGGTGCCTGCCGCCCGACGGCGACGGCGCCAAACCGTCGACGTCGAGATCGCCCGGGCCGACCAATCTGTCGATGCCCAGAACGGCGACTATGCATCAGCCCGACGGCGTTCAGCAGGCGCACAAATTCGGCCTGCCGCTGCCGCCGCCGTCGCACGCGCACCTCCAGTTCGCGAGCAGACTGGCCCGACAGCACTTGGGGCCGCAGCAGCTGGTAGCGCAGGATCTGATCGTGAGGCACGGTCACACTTTGAAAGATGCCTCGTCCGTAAACGACGATGGCCAGTCTCAGAACGTCGACGATGTCAACGACCTCCAACCCGGTAAACCTGTGTCGCCATCTATAAGCATGGGAATCAAGAATATGGTTGGCATTCAGCCGAGCACTTCTGGCCGCCCGACTTGCAGTTCATCCCGACCCGTAAAGAAGGGTTTCAGTATAGAGGACATTATGAGACGTTGATAGCAGGCTTTTGGCATCCCTTTTATTTGATTAATTCGTGATCTTAAAATTGCGCCTCTAGTAATTAATTCGTGTGGATGATACAATTAATTATTTTGTAAAATACGAAGATCTCATGAGACGTTAACATAGCTGGCTGTAAATTGTTTAAAATGTATTTGATAGTAAAAGTATTTTATATAAACATAATTTGAATGCTTTTAGAAAGAAGGTACTCAAATTTAATGATATGTAAAAAATCAACAACTTGTTTTATTCTTTCAACATGCTTAGATTATTCTTACATTCAGATACGTACTGTAACTTTTTCGTTGTTTATTTATATTTATTATATTTCTATCTTTTTAGTCATTAATAATTAGAAATAAGTAGTTTTACGTTTACATCACTAGTTTTAACGGGCTACACTAAAATGCTCATACTTTAACATCAATAATCGAATTATATAATATTGTCCAGATTCAAATGAACTAGATTTTAGTTTTTTAATTGCGAAAGTCATTCAGGTATTATCAAATTTAATCAAAAGATTAGAAATATTTTAATATCAAAATTACAAATTACAAACCTAACCTAACCTAAGTGGGTATTTTTTAAAAAATTATAATAAAACTTATTTAATTGTTGTTTATATTGTAGACTGTAAGATTTTTCTAAAATAAGTAGGTATTATTAGTCTTTTTCCATCTTCACAGTTAATATGTAAATACCAACATCACAAATCATAATATTATATTGTAAGTAATTAAAAGATTAATATTAGTTATTCTGTTTATTTTATATTTTAGAGAGGAAAGTTTATTTTTCTATAAATTAAATAATGTATAAGTTAACTTATGTATGTCTCAATTTAATAATTATATTTAAGTAAACAGCCACCGCCCAGTATTGTAAGATTAAATTTAAGTTTTTAATATTTTTAAGTGATTTTTAGCTTTCGAACATTTACGCATATTCATTGTTTTAGATTTTAAGGAATAGGTTTTATTTTTGCTTAAACATATTGTTCCTCCCTAATTTATGTTTGGATATGTTAAACGTGTTTGTATGTTAAAACACCATATTATTATATTTCTATTTAAATTTTGTACAACATACCGAGTGTAAAGGGAATAAAACTGTACAATTAATTATTAAATAGTTTATAGTTGTTAAAAGGCTGATTTATGAAATTATGTTGTAAAGTAAAATATATAAATACTAAAACACTTAAATTAGTATAGCCCGCATATGTGAAATAATGTTTTCAAATTATATGCCTTGTCTTGGCATACAACAAATAAGAATATATATGTATTTTGAATATTTTACTGTGTAGGATATATAATTTCGAATAAAATTAAAAACATTTACTTCTTCTTTTATTTCATTGCATCCGTAAATATTATTTTTTTAAATATACAGGTTATTCCAAAACTATTCCCGAAGACTTAAGGGGGTGTTTATGTACGTGTAAGTCTATTGCGTGTAAGAAATTTTATAAAAAAAAATGCTAAAATAATTCATGGTCAAAATTTATTATTTTTGTCAAAGCGCTCGTGTAAATTCTCTTTTTACTCGATCGCGTTCGGCCAATGCCGCTCATTGACTTTATTTTTTTATTTTTGTTATAGTATAACAAAAAATTGTAATTTTATAATTCAAACTAAGGTAACTGCAGAGCTTCTTTTTTTGCCAAAAGCAGATCTGATAGGAATGTAGCTAAAATAAATATAAACATTTCTACGACGAATAAAATAAATCTTGTAATGATGTTTTCCGTTAAAGAATTATTAAATATTAAAAACATAACTCCTCTCAACTATAAATTGAATAGTAAAATGGAACATAATATGTGTAAGCAAAGGTATTGTGTGAAATTTCCGGGATAAAAGGTCATTTTTAGGGAAACTTAAGATGGTACAGACAGACTTACGATTTTCTGCAGATGCGAAAAATGATCTTGATTAGCTTTCACAACTGAGTTTTAGTCACCTATCTCACTGTAGGATTTTAATGTTAGACACAGCGCTTTCATATTTCGCATTTGATAGGGAGAGGGTTCTCTTTTTTCCAGGATAGAAGAATTAAAAATGTAATTGTTAACATATGGGAATTTTAAATTATGGCTTCAACACTGCATATTTTAATCTACCATTGCACCTCCTTCAAAAATGGCCAATTATTTTAGACACCGCAAAAATTATATTCATTAGGGTCAGGTACTATATTATTTATTACAAAGTGTTACAATTTTTCTTTCTGCAAAACAAAATCAAACAAAAAGTGGTAAATCACAGAATAAATATTAATAAAACTAACTCGCTCAGGCGTAAAATAAACAAATAATTGATATAAGAAAGGTTTATTAGAAACCTATGTTTTTTTTTAAACGATCGGGCAGAGACAAATATAAGGTCTAGAAGACACGAAAAATCTCACTCAGTAAGTACTACGGGATTAGCGAAGACACCCTACAAATCTTAGTTTATAGGGTAGGCAAGTCCAAGAGTGCGCACTTATTAAATTAGTCTTAATATAATAAATCGACGCCTTAATTTTTAAGGATACAAAAAAATCCAGAATATGCACGGCATATTTTGTGCCAGCATTCCTGGCATATTTTATACTGTATTTTTTATTATGCCTATTAGATGCTGTTTTGTGCTAAAATACCTAACGCTCTCCTTCTCTTTCTTTCGTGACCCTGCGAACTCTTTCTTCTACGTAACGTTAATATTTCACAAATAAGACTGGTATTGCCATCTAACGCGATCGATAAAGGTACGCATGAAAGAGCAATAACTGCGTAAAAAAACACTTAGATGTTTTACATGCATAACTTTCCATGCCGGAGTGTTCCAGAACAGATAAATATTACATCAAACATGTCCAAAAACTATTTACCTATTAACTTGGAGTTTTGGAAATGCGAGCGATTAATGTCAGCTCGCGTCAGCCATACGTTTAGCGACTGAAGTTGGCCGCAAATGACAAATGCACCTAGTTTAATCAAAATGAAATCTATTGATTTTTTTATAAGTTTACTTAAAAAGTTACATAATTAAATCCAGGTAAAGCAAACGTGTAAAATTGGAGCAGGTATCACCCCAGAACAGACCTTGTCTAGTGGGGTGATAAAATCCACACCACCTATCTATTTTGCTTTGTATGGGATAGTTTAAGATTACTTGTAACTAGTTTTATTATTTTAAATTGTTTTGTGCTATTTCATGTATATTGTTTTTGGATGAAATAAAAAAAAAAAAAAAAAAAAAAAAAAAATCAATTTTATAAGAGCTAAAAATAATAATGTGTGCGTATTGAGTAGGGACCACAATAATACTAAAACGGGTATTCTGATTTACTCAATCTCAAATTACGCGAACACGTCTGAGGCGCCAGTCTAGGGGGCTATAAAATAAAAAGGACCGCCGCTGGTCTGTCCCTATGTCTCTCTCTCTCTCTCTCTATCTGAGAGATAGGACGGTATTAAAGGAAAGCTGGGATAGGCGGGAACGGTCTGCTGGGATCAGATTTGTAATAGGTATTAATATGGAACTTAAATGAGATAATGAGTAGTGTACTAAATATAACACGTCTTAAATTAATTCAGATAGTCGTAGCACATACCAGATGGTTGAGGTCTGGTCGGAGAGAAATCAAATCCCTTTAAAAAGCGAGGCGAGACAAAACATGGCAGTCATCTTTGGGCACGTCCAGCCGACAAACTTCAACTAAAAACGTTAGTCAAATCAAGTTCAACTATCCACTCTTCGCAAAGCGTTGGCTTTAAAGGTTACGCTCCTTGCATGAAAAAAAAGAACATCATATGTGTTCAGCAGTTTGAGAATCCTTACCTTCCCCCACCCCCTGCCCATTCGGTTTTGGCCGAAACTGGAATGAAAACCGAAATTCAGTTTCGGTTTCCGCTTAAAAAGTCGGTTTCGCTCGAAGACACCATCGAGGATTTTTATATGGAAGGACTCCAGCAATCACGGCAGCACTAGACATCTCATAAGCGCTAGTCATGAATGCGTAATTTAGAAACTGTATAAGGCCAGTTTACACCCATGTAAACTTGCCGTGTAGACTTTAGAAAATTTAGAATACATACAAAAGTTTTACGTAATTGAAAAAAATATTTTAGCAAAAACATTTTGCCATGATTACAAAACAATATGGCGTCGTGGATGAACAGCTGACGAAATAAAACGATGTTACCTGAAAATTTGGTAGTAACAACCGTAATATTTTTAAATTACATTATTTTTGCAAAAAATATTGTAGCGATAGCTAGATATTATGTTAAAGACAACTAATAATTATGGTACTCATACATTGAGAAATATGTTAAAAAATTATGGTTCTTGCAACCATGTAAGTTTAACAATAATCGAAGTATGACTCCAACAAAAATTATTGCTGTCGCTATATCAACAATACTTTATGGTTGCCATTACCATTTTTTTTTCAGTGTACTAATCGCGTATGGCTTCGAACTACCCTGCACGGTTTCGATCGAATATGGCTTAGGTGGTAGAAAATAAAATGTAAAAAAAAATGGCTGCAAATTACAACAAATAATGCCTAAATGCTAACACAAACATGACGCACATAGAGGAACGGTGTCAATATAACGCGTGTTATTTCCATGACTGTATATTTATTTTCTAATTACATATTCAACACGAGATGCCGGTAAAACTTCGTACATCTTCATGAAGGATTGTTTTTTGGGACAGGCTGCGGTTTGAAGCGACGGTTTCAACACATTCGTTGCCTTTGTCATTCGGAGAGAAGAGTACGTGACGTGGCTTTCAAACAATGTGAGTAATATAACCTCAAAATACACAAAGATTTCTATCGGCAATGAGCTAACAATAAATCGCCTAGGTATATTTTATAATTTAATAAAATCCCCTCCAAAAACCCTATACAACCACGCAATTAATATAAAATATGGTAGTCCCCTTTAGACTCCAAATAATTTAACATCATAATATAAACGAGTAACTGCTGTCAAAAAATTCGATATGAAGTACCTCAATAATTGTTAGGTATACCTTATTGTAAAAGATAACTGCAATTTTAGATACCATAGTTTTTTAATAATATATCGTTGGAATTAAAAAACTGTACATTGAACAAGATCGCAAAAATAAATATTTTAATAGAATAAAAATGTGTTGTTTTCAAATTAGTCAAATTCAAATGATATGAAAATGACATGAATTTAGTGATTCTCTTACTCTGCAATAGATACAACATAGTGGTGCCTTCTTAGGTACAAGGAAAAAGTGTCGTATCGACATGATTTTCCAACACGTCATGATACGTGCATCAATTTTAAATCACCGCACTGCACTCGCAACAAAATCAAATATGACACCCTGTTTAAAATCAATGAAAAGCTGGTATAGAGATTTTGGGATAACATTTACATATAATAAATCAAAGAGTCTAATCGTATTATAATAATCAGTATAAAGTTTGGATTTAAGTTTGTAAGTATATGCCTTAGCAAGAGGTTAGCTGAAAATAACTGATTTCTAAGATTAGGGGATGTGCAATGCACTAATATGTTAGGAAGGAAGCTGGAAAAACGCTTTATATCAAAATTATGTATGAAAGAATTGTAGATTTAGGAGTAAAACCTGACGCCCTATAAAAATAAAGTCGCCGAGCTTAGAAGTACAAAAATGAATAAAACCTTTCAACATAGTCAAAAATGCAGATGGTTTATACACATAGCAAATCCGAGTAAACTACTATTTGCCGAGTTGCGATAGTGACGCGTGATTATGGAAATCGACGCGATAAAACGCAATTAGCGCGTCGAGAGTCGATTAATCGCCAGTGATAACGTAATAGCGCACAGCCAAAACCTGATTTCCTCTTTTAATTGGACGGACTGACATCCACTATTGATCACTTCAAGACTTTTAGCCGGTAATGGCGACTGAACGGGATTTCGTGAATTTTGGGGATAATTCTAGAAAATATAGATTTATCGCTAGATTTTTAAAATAAATGAGAATCAATTTAAGATTGAAATTATACGCGTTGGACATACCTACATTAAATTATTATTATTAGTTATTTATTGTATTCTTACTCAGATGTCATAAATTTAGAGCTAAGCTTAATAAGGTTTCGCTAATCCTGAGATGTTTTAAAATAAAATATTACGGAATGTAAAAAAAAAATGCCGTATCGTATGTATAAGGCCGGTCTCACACTATCAAAATGTATTTTATTACTTTTAATATTTATTGGTTTAAAAACAAATTTATAATTAATAAAATATTTGTTGAAGAATTTAATTTTATTTCTTATTAACAAATAACGCTAAATGATTATGTATAAATACATCGTATTCCAAAAGCATTCCCAATTAAAAATCCAGATAATTGGACCTGCGATTTCAAACATGAGGACATATCAAAATTTATATGGTTTCTGAGTAAAAAAAATGTAAGCTTAACGTTGTTGTCATACCCACGCCAGCTGATCGTCCTTTCGCAACGCGTAGTTCGTTGACGCGATCGGCCAAGGCTACACGATAGCGTTTCAAAATAAAAAAAATGGGGATGCATTTTTTTAGGTCTTCGGATATGGTCTCAAGATTGAGAAAAACCTACTGAGTGGTAGTATAAAATATTGTTTTATCTTGTTGTTTGAATGATATATAATAATAAATCTGTGGTAATACCTGTACATATTATGAGGGGGGGGGGGGAGTTTTACTAGGTAAATAACACCATAAAGGTATGTTTCGGAATTAAAATAATTATCATCCTCAGAGTGGCAAAAGTACAACCAGTTTACTGTCATTATATCTAATAATTTAATTTTGGTTATAAAAAAATATAAAGGAAGCGCTTAGCTAACTGATATATAGGTAATTAATAACAATAAACTCTATTGTATATACTTGCTTGCATATTAAAAGTACAATTTATTTAACACGTCAATAAACTGAATATGTAAAGAATCAACTGAATATGAACAAATAATATAATAAAATTTGTGTAATATAACTAATAATTTGTAATGTAATAGTTAGGTATTGTATAGGAATATTACTTAGACGCACTTCTGTTTCTATCTCACGTAGGATAGAAACAGGTATAGGATTTATATATTTGGTAAAAAAGGATTTATGGAAAAAAATATTGCTGAATTTTTTACTAGTTACTCTACTCGTTAAATTATGAAGTGCTGGATTTATCAAAAATCGTTTTGTGATTGTTATGTTTGCCTTATTCGATTATAGTTTATACCTAAACATAGTTTAGGCATACGTACCTACTATGTTATATTATTATTGTATGTTAATGGGTAAGATAGTTTCTTTTTTTTAAATTGCCTATTAATATCAGTTGACATTTATTATCCGCTGATTCTCACTTCAAAAATGTCACGATGACAGCCCAAGCTAACATAAAAATATTTAGTGCCGTTTTTTTTCAGAGATGGCAACCAAAAGGATTGACAAATGTCCTAATGGCTACTTTGGCGAACAACTCCTGTTGGATTCTCCATCTAATCTGAGAGATATATTGATATGTGACAATATTCCGATGTACAGCGGTCGAGATCCTACCAGTTAAGAAAAAATCATGTTCACGGAACAGGTTTCCTACAGTCCAATACCTCATTTCAACTATTAATCTTCAAATTCTGCCCGAGCGGGACGGATGCTGTGCGGCTGCGTTCGTCGGAGGGAGTGCACAGTAGATTACATTAGTATGCACGTCAGTTTGGGGACAAGTCGACTGTCTCTTTTTTTTAGGCGACTGTACCTGCTCAACTATACAGGTAGGCGCCTCTGGCTGCGGTTAGAGATCAAAATAGGTAATTCAAAACAATGACCAGGATTTATAAAAAAACCTGACTTTTTTATAATCCTTTATTATACTCGTAAATACGTTCACTTAATTTCGATGTTTAGCATATTATTCAAATTTGCGATTTATGAAATTGAGGAAACAGCGACATCCATGTATTTTGTAAAGAGGCTGTTAATAATATAGGATCATAAAGAAATTGGTCAACTATTCAATTATTTTAAATGAGAGTCTATTTCTTTTTTATAGTATGGATGGAATAATCTAAAAGGTATTTAATATATCGTTAATTTATGTATTTATGTATAATGTAACATCCGCCCATATGTCCGGTTATTCCTGTTTATTTTACGTCCTTATTTTATGTGTTAAGATTTACTAGATTAAAACGTGATCGTGGGTCATCTTTTCCAATTCGTATTTTTTCCGTCCTTTTTAAAAAGAGATAAAGCGTTATTATTTTTAAGTCACACTTCGATTTTATGGCCGTCATATTTATTTTATTATTTAATGTATGATTTACGATTTTTATAAACTATTAAATCAATTTAGACTGTACATTTTTTTTATTGTCATTGGTGGCTGAAATAAATAGATTTTGAAAAAAATTGGTTCATTTATTTTTCTAACTTATAAAAGTAAACATCATAAACGTCATTAAATTCTCGGAAAAATACAGAGTCACCAAAAAACCTGATTAGTCACATCTACAATTTTACAATTAAATAAAGTAGATAGGTAAAATAACTAACACGATCACGTTATTTTTCTAGGCTTCCTATTTCTTTTTCGTAGAAGAACACGTAATGTTTTTAATGTTTCATTATATCTACCCCCGTAGTCGATTGCTTATTATTTATAATTTATTTTTGATATTTTAAATATATATTTATAATAATAATATGTTCTAATAAAAAAAATCACCTAAATAAATAATTTATATTTAAATTAAATATATTTTAAAATGGTTCTTTTGTATAGTTATTGTTTTTTTGTATATTTGATTTGTTATATTTTAAATTATATTAAAGGAATATTTTGCAATTTTGTCTTTTTTTTTAAGTTTTAATGTTTTCTCTCGGTAAAGTTATCGTTAGTCATTTTTTTTATAGAATAAGTAACAAGTTTAGGATAATTTCATACATATTTAGTTAAATTTTATAATTTGCAAGTCAATTTTAAGTTTTAAATAAGTCAATAATACAAATGACCGTCTTCAACGCCCTACCGCCGCCTATGGAAAGTCGTTTAAGAACATCGCAGCGGGAGGCCACAACCATTGTATATAAAAAAGTTCAACTTTACTATAATATAAGATATGCAAGCAGCGGCTGGCTATAGGGCAGCGATAGCACTCATAAGCGGACATTTCCAAAATGAATGTATAAACCCAACAAAGCTCCGAAGCATAGCGATTTTATCAGCCCATACTTCTCGAGCATCTCAAGAGGCCACACTGTTGTAAGCGTGCGTTGAACTCTCTTACAATGATCACGTTATGAACAAAAATTGCTAATTATTAATGAACACCGACCGATAAGAAGGTGCCGCGGGCTTGCAAGAGAGGGTTCCGTAGATTTTATCAAAATTATATTTTTAATTTTGAGATCGCGGTAGCCTAGTGGTTAGTGGTCAACACATTGATCGCGGGTTCGAAGCCGCACCCAGTCATACAATTTTTAACGCTTCACTACCACCCAAACTCTGGTACAAGCATATTTAGTTTAATCGAGTAGGGCCCAAAATCATTGTATATGACCTAGATCAAAGCAATTCTTCAAAAAAAAACCCAATAAAATAAGATATTATGAAGTAATATTTTTAAAACCCTTTTAAATTATTTAATAAATTTTATTTAAATATTTATACACTATACATCAATACAATTTATTTATTTGTGTCACTTCGGCCTAACCCCTTCGATCAACTTCCAATAAAACCTTGGAAATTCCACAAACTACAAATCACTGTTTTTTTATACAAAGTCCTTCCCGGTTTAACGGCCTAGATTGTGGAATTAACTTCCTGCATCACCCATGCACCTCCCAATATGCTACTTTCAATCGTCGCAAATTCTACATCCGTATCCTTGTTGTATTTCTATCCTTGCTAGGTCAAATGGTAAATGGTAATGGAAATTAGATCATTTATATTATCATTTTTTTTTGACGATTTCTCAGGGTTTACCTACTGATAAGGGTAGTTTTAAGAGGCATACAGTCGTGTTTAAAAATTAGAAATTGGCAAGAAAGAAATTTATCGTGGCATCTTACTCTATCGTTCAAGTCAAGGCAGATTCCACCACTGGTGCGAAGAGAGCGCCGTGCACATTTCTCCTCGGTCTATCGCTGGTCCCAATACGGATAAACACAAAATAATTTATTGTGAACTATCGAAACACATTTTATAAAAAGTAATCAGGAATAAACCTTTGTTATATTTATCTCTACATAAGGTTTTTTTTCAATAACCTACGACTAAAAATGGCTCAAAAAAACGCTATAAATATAAATATAGACACCAAAAGATTATTTTTTTTACTCAGTGCACAGAATAAATTTATAAGCAATTGCTACTAGACTAGGGTTGCCATACGTCTCGGTAAACCGGGACATGTCACCGATTTAGAGCCTCGGTCCCGGTTGTCCCGTTTGACCCACCATATGTCCCGGTAAACGGGTAATCATGGTTTTATATTATTGCTAAAATTATGCGAATAATTCGTGCGACGACGCTAGATCACGTTGGCTGGCGGTGAAAGTGTTGGGTCAAGGGATGTATTGACATTTTACAAATATTTTACCACATTTACAGTACGGAATGAAAGACTGAAATACCTTTGTGAGGGAGCTGATGTAATTCATGGTAATTTACAATCTCACTAAAAAAACTAGGTTGCCCTCTCACTTTAAAATTAACCGTCTTTGTTGTCGGCCATTGAACGTATTCTGAAAATGTGGGAACCATTGAAAGTTTTCCTTTTTTCACAAACCAGATTGCGACGCTATGGTGGTGCAGTAGCCCCCCTCCTCCGCCTGCTATAACTTCCCTATATTTCCACCAATATTGATATCAGTCCCGGTCAGAGCCAAACCATTTATGGCAACCCTATACTAGACAAAGGTATTTCATTTTTTTTTTATCTTTGTAATCATTACCACTTCTGAGAAATCATTCATCTAAAATGCAAAAATACAACGACTGTATGCCCCTTCATACGGTTCAAAATACTGTATTTAATAAAAATGCACTTTATAGGCGCGTTTAAAAGAACGCAGAGTTTAGCAGCCGACCGCGCGGCAATCTCCAGTGTTTTCCATTAAATAAACATTTTGCTGCATCGGAAACCTGTTTTCAAGCCGTTCGCTCCAATGTATGTAGAGCCTTGGGCTGAACACCATAAGAAGTCCAGCGAATATTAAACTTTCGTCAAAAAAAACGCGTCAATTGATTATGGCGTCGCGGATGAAACTTTCAACGCGTAATAATGTAGTGCACGTTAGACAAAATAGTTATATAAGCCAGGACAAATATAAATTATTTTTTGAGAACCATAAAATAAATTGTATATGTGTGCGCGATCAGTAAATTACAACTTATAAAACTTATCAACTTAACTTAACAAAACTGCTTAACATTATATTTTTTTTCTCAAAGCTTACCTATACACGCTGTGACTCAAACGCACTAAGACTATAAGTGAAAGCGCAGTCAAAGGGGAAGAGATTTTATTACTAAACTTGACCAATGTGGATCCAAACGTTTGTAAAACCGAATTGATGAGTAGGAATTGCTCAATGCAGAAAAATACTATTAACGTATTTTGAATTCTAATCCATAATCCGTTCACCAGGTTCCTATGATTATTTAAGACGTGTATGGGATCTCATATATCTCGGCCTGATAAAGGCTTAGAAATTCCTAACCAATCAACTATTTCACTGCAAGATGCAACAACGTAAGCGTTCGCTCGGCTCAAATGTTTGTACTAAATAATGGTGAGCATTACAAAACCCACTACGCGTGGCGCTTTGTTGAAGGTTTGCCAAATATCGGATGTCACCCATCACCCATCACTCTAGACTACGTAAGAAGGCTTCTATATATTTTACACGAACAGATTTTAAATAATCGCTTTCATTCAGATTCGCATTGGCTGCTGAAACTATACACCTTGTTTTCGATTCTTTTATCCGATATTTGATGTTTGGCATATCGTCTAATTATGGCGTAACACGAAAATTATAATAGTTACACCATAAACCGAAAAAAACTTAAATAATAATAACAAAATAAGTATTGAGAAGCGGTGACCAATGCAACGGCCGTGAAAACATTCGATCTTAAGGACCTTTTGTAAGTGTGTAATCCTGAGAAAAAAGTAATATCAGATTCCTAAGAAAATTCAATTAATACGTACGTTTTAAATATGGTAAAATTTGTCCTAAAGTCTATAACAATAACAGTATGTAAGATAATATTGCGATGATAATTACAAATGTTTTATTTAGACGACGGTTATTATTTGTATATATGTATATATTATATAGGAAATATTTATGTTTTGATAAATGTAGTATTTCTTGTAGTAGTATTCTCTCGATTCGATAAAGTTCGACGCTTTTCCTTTACTTTGCCTTCTAAGAAAAGTCTAGTAAGTTCAAACTGCTTTCCTCTAAAAAAGAAATAAATAAAATACCAAGGCCCCATTAATTTCAGTTTGACATCATCAAATCGAGGTCTCGAGTGTAAAACGGGTGTAGAGTGGGAGATAAGAGATGAAGGAGATGTTGGAGGCTGGTGCATAGGGATGGGTGAAAGGTGGGGATTGGGGAAGGGGTCAGTCAAGGTCAAAGGTTACCACAATTCAAAATTACTTCTGTCCTACTAGGTGTCCGAAGAAAGCCATATTTTCTCTTCCCATTTAAATACGTACGTATTTTTTTTATTTACATATGTTATGTTATATTATGTTTATTCATTACGCTGAAGAGGCTTGAACGATTGCAGATATTTGTTTTTATATGATAGGGGATCTCTCACAGGTGATATCATTTTTGTTGAGTTAAGTTACATCTAGTGTGTGTTAAGTTACATCTAGACAAATAAAAACTAAGTTTTTCGTTCAAAATATTTTCACGTCGAAACTGTTAAAGCGGTTTCAATTTTTTTTTTTGCTAATTATACCAGAATCCTTGGACTCTCCTTGGGTGATTTTACATATAAGTAAATGCTAAATAAAACAAAATTAACTTAAGAAAAACCTATTACAAAATAAACGTGCAACCTAAAAACTTATGGTTGCATACGGCGTATTTCTTCAACGTTTTGGTGGATCAGTTTCCTAAGTTTATTGTAATATGTTTTAGCTTTTAGGCTATAGATTTATTTTTAATATTATTATTTATTTTTTTTGTATTAGAAATTAGTTCCCTATCTTAATAATTATAACGTAAGGTCACGCTTATAAATGCCCGGACAGATGTCGCAGTCGCAGAGACCTACCTTCTTCTGATTCTTCATTTTATCACTACACGTGTAGTGGGCACGCGCAAGCGCAGCTATGTTATGCACCACACAACATATGCAGAGATTTGCGTTCTATGTATAATCAAAATTTTTTAGGGTTCCGCAGTCAATAGGTTTCGTAATTTTTGTCTGAACGTGTCTCTTATTTTCTTCATTTTGCGGTGGAAATTCACAGGGACGCTCGCCATAGCTTGACTAGTAAAATTAAAATCTAAGCATGATGTAATTCAAGAAAGTGAGATGTTAAAATATTGTGAGTAATTACTTATACTACGATGATATCATAAATCCTATTATATCACAAATTGCTTTATCACCAGTAGTGGGAATATTAAATTAAATTAGTTTATGGAAATTGGATGTTTTTTTATTATTTTAAATGTAACAATTGGTATTTATGTATTTTAAAGATTTCTCTATAATATTTTGTTCTATTCTTAAGTTGTTTTTGTGCATTCTACGGTTATCAGTTATGCTATAGAATGCATAGTCGAAGAGATTTATTTTTATTATATTAACAGAGAAAAAGTAAAAAAAAAAAGTTAACCTTGGCTCATTCCTCTTTAATCGGGTCGGCTTTATAATAAAATATTTATTTATTTATTTATTCTGGTTCACAATAGAGGTAAATACGTAGAGACAATATCAATTCAAGTATACAAACTAGGGTAGCCCAAATTGACAAAAAAAAGATATTAAAATATGACAAACGAATTTAAGTAATATGCAAAAATAAGAACATAATGTAGAAAATAAACGAATAGAAGACGCGAAACACGCTGTGAATCTGGCAGTGGGTGGCCAAGCACGATCGTCTATCTCACACTCCGCCGAGCTGTAATGCTGCCTGTTGGTCCAGAGCATTTCCCACTAGTTCCGCGACTTCACGCGCGTAATCCGCTTTAAACCTGTCTCACTCAGACACGCTATGGTTTTCGACTACTGCACGCTTCACACCCGCTATGAGTGGCTTGTATTGGTAGGTACAAAATAAATGTTTACCTCCGTGCGCAATGCAAATAACAATATTTTGTTCTGTGATTGCTTAGTAACGTTATCGGAATGTGGACTTTGCACGCTAATTCGGAAGGATATTAATCGCGGAAATCCAATCAGTCGAATCTAATAAAGGGGCACCTTTGTGCAAACAGCCATTAGCCTGGCGGATGGACAGACGAGCGCAGTCATTGCGACATGTTCGACAAACACAATAAAATTTGTTGCCGGCTTTTGTGAGCGACAGCGTAGAAGGTGGCTCTGTGTAAAGCCGCGTTTACACGCAACGCGAAATGCAAGAACAATAAGAATTCTAATAATAGTAATAATAGGTACAGTAAGTATTATTTTTTAATTTATTTATCTTTATTTGTGAAATAATATAGTTATGTAACAAAAAAAATCATAAACAGGCGGTACACAATAATAAAAATAGAGAGACAATGGTACTAACAAGTATAAAATATAACCAATTAAATATTTCTGCAAAGTGAGTATAAAATCAATGTTTAACCTAAGAAATTTATTTATTTATTAACAGGTAAGCATACAGCGAAATAGTAGCATATACATTTTCCCAAAGGGTTAATAATAAGGCAATTAAAGCTTACGCCTATGTACAAAAATATTTAAAACTTTGTAAAAAAATGTATGTGTATGTGTGTACGATATAAAAGTGTTAGTGAGGTAAGGTTTAAAGGTTATTAAAAAAAAACTACAGCCAAGCAAACCGATAAGTACATCATTTTAATACAATAACTATTACTGTATTAAAAGTATTTTAATTTTTAAACTTATATAATAAATATTGCATATCTAAGTACCTACCTATAAACGCTATACATATTAGTAATCAAAAAGTTGTGATTATTTATTAGTTTTTATATAAAGACCATCTATATAGATTATTAATATACAACTACAAATATCAATGCGTTTTTATGTATGTATTTGTTTTATTTATTTATTTATTCTTTATTGAAAAATCCACAGTATTACATTTACCAATACCAATACCAATACCAATATTGTTTAATATTTATTCAATTTTATTATATTCATTAAAGTTTCAATAAATGACTTATGCTCTTAATACAGGAAAAAGGAAAATGATTAAATACTGACCTATGAACGGTATTCTACTTGCGAGTTGTTTTGGAAAGAAAAGAATTGGACCCAATTTTCCGTCTTCTAAATATAGGTTTTATCTTGAAAGAATAAATGATAAATCTTGGATTACGACCAATATAAGAAGGCTTAGAGAAGGTTCATTCGTCACAGTCTTATATAAACTAATCGTTTAGAGATCGTGGCAGTCTAGTGGTTAAGGCGTTAGACTATTAACCCAAAGGTCGCGGGCTCAAATACGCACATGACCATACCATTTTTAACGCTTCATTACCACCATCTCCCCTAGTTAGACCTAGTTGAGTAGGGCCCGAAATAATTGTGTATGACCTAGGTAGTAGCAATTATTTAAAAAAAAAAAACCGAATTCAAAACGCCATCTACTGCTTCTAGTTCGTCTTTAAGACATTAAGTCTGAGGATCCCATACTGATGAAGCAGTATTCGAGAGTAGGACAAGCCAACGTTGTGTATGCCAATATGCTTGCGCTTTAAAATCAGCACCTTTAAGACTTCGCATAACAAACCGTAATTACCTGTGAGCCTTTTTCACTACATCACTAACATGAGTTCCCCAATGGAAATTTGATGACATGGTAATTTATTTATTTATTTGACAACAATTACATGATACTATTATAAGGTAACAACAGATTCGAGTGTACATAATAAAAATAGTATTGTTTTAGTGAGCCTTCTTAACTAGACTAAATGTTTGTGCTAAAGAGGGCAGTTCAATTTGTTCTTATTTTTTATTCTAGGTAGTCTTATCAAATTCAAGATGCTTCTTGATAGAGGATTTCTAGGTAGAGTGTGTATAAAAATGAAAGGGAGAAAAATAAAAAGAAAATATCATACAAGTATTTGCACGATTCAGCATTTGAAAATGTAACTTCTTTTTTATATGGTAATGCAGTGTGTATACGCACGAATGTCATCCGCTCTTAACGCGTCGGCGACCGTTAAACCGCCGCGTTTGTTTGCGTCGACCCCGAGCCGCCCAATAATGAAACTGATTAAGAAGCTTTGCGCTACAAATCGCATAAACAGAACGCTCTCCAAACTGCCCTCTTCGCAAACACGGCCACAATAGGGCGGGCGGCGGGCGGGCGGGCGGGCGGCGCGGGCGGGCGGCGCTTTACGATCCGGGCGCCACTAAATCCCCGCTAGTAATGAAATCCGTCACGGTCGACTTTTTTTAATGAAAATTCGGATCACTGCGCGCCCTCTACTTCCGTCGACAGATATAACTGGTGTGATCACAGTACCTACTTTTAATTATTTATTTAATTCTTAGAAATGCTTTCTTGAAGGGGCTGAAATGATTGTCTTAAATAAACATAGTCCATTTACAGGTTTAATTAAATACACGCAAGGGCGTATTTAGAAGTCTTTTTGAGGAGGGTACACGAAGGAGGGGAAAGGCCAAGGAGTGCCCCCACATAATTTTAAAGAGAAGGGTCCGCGGGCCTTCCACACAAATAAAATAAAAAGAAAAACAGTTTTAGGCTACTTTTTAGACCTTAGTGAAAATAGTTTGAAAAATTGTTTTGTGTGCCAGTATTTTTATGTTTTTCTAGTCTCACTGGGCTAATCGCCTGTACTAATATTTACATTTTATCAATTAAAAAAACTATTACTATCACTTGAAAAATCACTTGATATTTATTACTTGAAAAATGTAAGAAAAAATAAAATATCTATCTAAAAAAAAGCAATTCAGTCGTACCAAATCGTATTTCACCAAATAAAATAAATAACTCCTTCATCCGGATTCCTTTTTATTATTTCTTGGGTTAATAGGTTTATATAATGTCGTCGATACAATTTGTATTTAAAAAGGAATTTAAGTTTTTTACCTATCTTGCATTTTAGCTCCTTAGTTAGGTACTCGACTTTTCGTTAGATACGCGACTTTGAAAACGAAGATCTAGCGTTTGACACGGGAATAACATACAAATCTCTGTCCCCAATCCTCAGAGCAAGGAAACGAGGAAAACACGGACAATAAAGTTAAAAAAAAAAAAAACGATTTTTTTTATTTCACATAAATTAACAATGAAATTAACTTTGTGTGAAAAATATAAAAAAATATATGGAAGCAAAACATGTTATGTTCATTTATTTTTTTTTTTTTGCAAATCTTATTAAAAATATATCATAATGCAAAATATCTGGCCTTACTAGGCTACCATCTGTTCTAAGGAAGACAATCTGCTTATTACTTATATGTCTAGTTGCCGCGTCGAAAAAAAATCATAAGATACACATAGATAATAATCACAAATACGTGGAATATATCTTAATGCATATAATATATGGAATATATATGACTTTCTCTAATAAGTAGAGGGTAAAGGTAAGATGTTTGTGTGAATTCGTATGTAATGGCGGTTATATGAAAACGTGTATGTGTATAAATGAAAAAAAGCAAAATAGATTGTGTACTTAACAGATTGTATAATTTTCAGCCAAAGATAGGTACGCTTTAATTTCCTATTAAGATTAAATGCATGTTATGTTATATATACCTATAATATTATCGTTTTCAAAAATATATTTATATACATTCATTCATATAGTACATTAAATAAAGGTAATTAAACATATTTGCTTTTAGGCAAAATAATCGGAGATAAAAAAAACATCTTTGCGAGGAAGCCTGCCCCAAGAGGCCAAGCAACATTGACTCGAGTACACCCTCCTTTGAAATCGCCGGAGATACCTAGGTAACTACCTAAAGGAACACCCCGCAAAAAGGGTGGAGTTAGGAACCCGGGGTAGCGGCATCGACGCCTTACGTCCTACCGACGACGCCACCTAGGGGGCGGGGCGACGTCGCGACGCTTCGGGCTGAAATGAAATGGGGTTTTCAGGAAAACAATATGGCGATCCAAACAGAGGGGTGCATATTTAAAAATATCGTTTATTTCGATAAATAGAAAACCGGTTCAAACGACGATATTAAAACTATTTTCATTATACAAAGCTACCACTAAATCCTATACATAAATATCACTATGAAGTAATTGAAGTATAATTAATAATTGAAAATAAGAAATTTTTGTTGTTTCAACTATCACGTCATTTTTAACCCGCTTAAAAAAGGGAGAAGGTTTATTTCGATGTCTATCTACTTTAGTTTTTTTATTTTATTTTGACTGTATGCTAACTACCCATTCCAGATTCAAATTCAAAGTTATTATTAAACAAAATAAGGTATCGGCAACATAATGTTCAGTTTTATTAAAACTAAATATTGAAATAAAATACAATTTCCAAATATAGAAAAACGAGTACCTTGGTACCAGTCATGATGGCTTTGATAAGGTCTGTTACCTTTTTAATTAGGTAAGATTTACCTGTTCCAAGAAAGGTTTTTAAAAGGGTTTAGTTTCAAATATTATTGTACATAGGCGTAAGATTTAATTGGCCTAATTATTAAGTCTTTAAAAAAATGTATATGCTACTATTTTGTTGTATGCTTACCTGTTTAATAAATAAACTGTACGAGTAAGAGAGACCTACGCAAAACCCTGTGAAAAATAATAAAAATTAATTTTAAGCACAAATATACACACACATACACTAACGATATATTCAAATTAATGCAACTTGAGTATCTAACCATTAAATACTTAATATACTTTACAAATAATTAAATAAACAAACTTTTTATATATATAAATAAATATTCAACAGATGTAACGACTGGTCTAAGCGATTTTGTATATATTTTATTTGCATGTGAATCGACGCACAGACGTAGTTTATACCATTTATTCTGTGTCATAGGTCTGTCTATACTGAAGTTGAATATGGTGTGGTTGTGCGCCGACTTAAATTATTTAGTGGATATGTATTACTTCTATTATTTCCTAGTTTCATTTTGAAATCGATTTTTTTCCCCAAGCTTGAATAGTGTCAGAGGAAATGGTGTTAATAAAGCGTTAAAATAGTAAAAATTGTAAGGCAAAATAAAGTGCTAAGTTAAGAAAAGAATAAGTAATGAGCGGATTCAAACCTGCAACCGCTGAATCAAAAGTTAAAACGCTGAAACAACATCAAGAATAGTACGATCTCAATAAAAAAAACTTATTAGGCAATAAAACATAACCTCACCTGCTCTATATTTCTTTCCTTTAAAGTGAACCTTTGGACGCTTTGGTCATTATTTATTTGCATTTTAGTATGCGCACTACACTCAAGCTATATTTTAATTAAATCATAAACATTATTTTGCTTTTTATGAAAAAAAAAACACTAAAATCTTTAGGAAATGATTCACGAAACGTTCAGTCACCCGTGACAGGTGAAGTTTATCGTTTATCCTTCGCGATGAGATGCGCCATCTGTTAGAAGTAGACTAACCTACCCCTTTCTTATCCATGCTGTGATTTAGGCATTCTCTCTAATTATATCTCATGCTTATTGTATTTATTGACAATATGTTGTTTAGAAAAATATATTTATTTTTGACACAGTAAAAAATAAATGTAACTGTTGATTTGTTACAGTACGTATTAAATAATAATATTAAGTTCTAATGTTTTATTTATTTATTTATTTAATACACAGCTAACCCCTTAACACTTAGTTATTAGTAAACTTTTGTTAATTCACTTTTAATCATGAAGTAATTAAAAAATATTAAGAAATATTTAACTATTATTACAAAAAGATGGTGTGTACAAAAATGTAGAAAAGTCAAATGCAAATTGAAAGTATTTTTTGATATTAAGATTTATACCATAAAAGGTATTAGATAAAAACACAGCTGGTTAGTTTTTATTTAAAATGATTTAAAGAATATAAATAACTTTAGTTTTTTTTATATTGAACAAAACCTAAAATAAAAAATATTGTTCGTGGCAAGTCAGAAACGTAACTTAATATCCAAATATTCTTTTTGTTTGCGATGTAATATTATTTTAATATTAGAGCCATCTATTTAAGATGTTAGCAATTACTACAATGAGTTACTACAAAAAGATCTACAACGAACTCGAACATCTACGACGAGGTTGTCTAGATCTGCTATAGATGGCGTTATCGAAAATTCAACCGTTGCAATGCGCGACATCAACATCTAAACTTACGAAGTATTTGCAACCGAAAGGAGAGGTTTCCTTCGGTGATGGTCGATCGGCCCTAGATGGCGTTGGCAAACTGTAATATGTTAAGACTTTACCATTAATTCCTTCATTTCTTTTCACCGAAAATTATTCTTTTTGGTTATTTCATACGTTTATTTTTGCGTGTATAACTCATTTTTATTTTACAGCTTGTTTTGGGATCCTATGTTACTGTTTAATGTATTTTAAATAATTTTTTTTAATGTATTTCAAATAAAATATTTTAAATAGCAAAATAAAAAATAAAATACCGGGTGCATTGTGTTTGGTTTAGATTAGATTAGATTGTATTATCTATACTGAAACAGTAACCAAGTTAAAAATCAATATATTAAAGCGATATCAGTGATATACAAGGACAAACGTGTTACAATGAAATCTGCGATGTATTGTAATGTAAATTTCTATATAATTTGTAATGTAAAATGTAAAATGTTTATGTAATAAGATGTCATTAGGCTAGCCTTCGATTGTTATAAACCAAGTAGTCGTCTGGCTTCATTTTAACGATATTTATATATATAGTTTAATTATTTACAAGCACATCTCACACAAGGAAAAGTAATCAATAAAAATAAAAAAAAAGAAAAATTGGCATTCATGGCAACCAAATAGGTAAGAATGTACATATAAATAAAAATAATGTTCTTAGATGACAAATAACAAACAAATAATTTACGCTAATATCACAATTTTAATATAATAAAAGAAAATGTATAATCCTATCGGGCGAAGAGACGAGTAAATTATTCTGAGCAGAAATGGAGTTTAATAATTCGACTGTCCTTCCAATTGAACTTTAATCATAACTACAAGTCGATACGACACGCTAATTGACGGAAAATTATAATAATATTTATATTATTCATTTACTAACATAAACGTCCATTTTTTAATAATAATAATATTCTGTTTTATAGTATAACTAATTTTAAACAAATAATATTTGAGCTTCCTTCAACATTCAAATTCAAAATTACCTTTATTAATTATAGCATACAAAGGAAATATTTTAGAATACAATGGCGAACAATATCCTCAATCAGATTTGATAGTGACTTAATTAGACTTTTACCACCGTTTTGTTTCAGTAAATCGCATAAAATAGTGCGTTATAGTCTAAATGTAAAGAGAATCATACAACTAACTCTATTCAGTAATGCCATTTAAAATATTTTACTATTGCAATTAATTCTTCGCTTTGTAATACCCAATGGTATTAACCATGTAGAGATATTTTTATAAATACCTATTTTATGAATTGAGAAAAATCCTTAGAGAGAATGTAAAAATTTTCTGTCCAAAGGCAGTTTACATTTTGTTTAACCTCGGCTCATCCCCAAGACATGCCCTGATGGAGCACTGCTCAAAGTTAAGAACTGTATCTGAATTTTTATTTTGTAAGTATGATAAGTAGTTAATATAAGTAGTTAATCAATTATAGTGATATTAAATTAGTTAAAACACACGCACACACACACGCCGCGCACAGACGCACACATGCACATGCATAGAGATTAATACACTCTTGCAATGTTATCACTATAAATAAGATCCTGGTTCGTTCTGTTAAAAGTTAATGTTAAATTGGAGATTCATGTAGTCGGCTTAAGTTGTTATTTATCTATTTCTATGTAACTGTAACTATGTATAGCTGTAAGCATTTCTCATACAAATAAAAATGATGTATTAGTTTAAACACATTGAGAATAAATCTTTTTGTTTTAATATTTATTAAACATTCCTGATTATTTAATTGCATTTTAACAACGCTTATGTATGACAAATCATCTTTCAACAACTGCTCCAGGTAGTTCCGGTTTTACACTTTGCGGCCATGATGTACGCAAACCCTTGTAGTGCGGGGTACAGAATTAAGAAGCGCCGGTTCAAAGGTTGAAAGCGCAGCCAGGGCCGCGGGCGAATGTCGTCCGTGCGCCCCTTTGACGGAAGGGTCAGAGCGCTCGGCGCCGCGGGCGGCCGATGAATGGGATGGAGTTATTTAATCGAATCCCGTTCCGGTGAATGAGGTTCACAGGCCGCGGGCGATCGCCGGTGACTGTGACTCGGTCGCTGCCTGCTGCGTACAGTCAACTGCATTATTTGGTCAAGTTGCCGAACGTAAGAGTAACATAACCCCACGGACACTTGTGCATGTTGCATGCTTTCATGTTTGCATGTTCATTTCCACAACACAAGGAACGAAGATAATTTTATTCAGCCGGTACCTCCTCGTACGTCCACATTTCAAAAAACTACTTTATATAGAGGACTAGAAATGTTCAATAAATTACCGTGAGAATATAAAAACATAAAAAATATATTTATTTTCAAAAAAGCCATCTAACATATTTAATTAAGAAAAATCTGTATGAATTCAAAGACCTATAATTGAAAGGAAGAAATGTTATGTGCCAGTTATTCTTTATACTCATTTTAAAATAGTATATTTAAGCATAATTATAAAACTTCTATTTACAATTTATATTTATGTATATATTTATTTATTTTTTTTACTGATGTATTTTTAGCTATGTAATAAGAGTACGAGTAGTATAAATGTCGAACACTCTAGGCATGATGTATCTGTATATTACATTATATCAATTTTTGTGAACCAATTGAAAACTGAAAAAGGTCAGTCCTATGCATTAAGTTGTTCTTGGAAATAAACTTTTACTTTACTACTTTACTTTACTACTTGTAAGAAAGGGAGAGAAATAGGAAACATCCACGCGGCGACACGCGCTCTCGCTTTAACGAAGCGTTCATACCTCACGGTTGTGCGCGCTTTATAACACTATTAGTACTGTAAAATTGAGATATAATTCCAAAAAATAAAAATAACGTCATGTTTTTAGCTAAAAAAAGAGCATTTTTGGCGATTTTGGATTTTCAAAAGTGTTTCATTTCTTAACAATATTTAAAGAATATGAATTTAAGGTATATATTTTTTGATTATTGCCTGTTTATGATTCCACTTTTTAATTACATTTGGAAAATATTCATTTTAAAATAAACTTGTACAATTCAAGAAATTAAGATTTGATTACTTTTTGTGAAATACTTGTAAACATTAAAATGTTGCTGCATCTAAACAGTCTAATTTTATAATGCGAACAGCTTTAGGTACGTTTTGTCATTTTATTTATTTAATTTTAAAATAACTCTGCAGAAAAAAACGTTAATACTACATAAATATAAACACAGATTCCTACATTATGCTACTTAGATGATAATATAATCAATAACATAACTCAAATATGAAGTGTAAAACAAAAAGTTATTTACAACATCAAGACATTTACAATATTGCATGCAATAAACTATTATTATTATTATGTATGTAGTAGAATTTACTATCGACATGTATGTGTTTTAAAATATCATTAATTGAGGGATCTTTCTTGAAATAAAGTATTTATTTTATTTCGTATTTTTATAAAGAAAATCTCTCTCGACGAGTGTACACGCTAAGCGCTTCTTATTCAAAATAAAGCTTTCCAGGCTGACATTTTGCAAAACGTATTTTCGTACTCAGCACAGCTTCATCTGAGATGGAAATGGAGTTTTTGCCCGGATCGCAGCGAAACCTTTTGATCTATCGAACAAAGATGACGAGTTCCGAGCTCGCTTCAGTATTATGGAAATGGATGCTGTAAATATTTGCGTTTCATAATTATGTGAGCAATCTTGAAACACTTATAATGAAACTAAAGAAAATCTACACTAATGTTAGTAGGTACGAACTGTAAAATCCATAATACGCGTAAAATATAGATTGTAATAATACGATCTAGTACACGTAGAGGATAAAAAATAATTATAATGCAGGTTTACTTTTTAAAATCATTATAGGTAAGCATTAAGTTTAAAATGAATGTAACTCTGTTACTATAATTATTATTGATTTGAACGAAATTATATGAAAAACGCGTACAAACATAGGTACGGAGGCGAGATTGCGAACTGAACTCAGGGACAACGAAAAGGAAAGTAAATATAAAAGTCACGTTTAAATGACATAATATGTACTTTAATAAGTAATATTATATATTTTCTTTATGTTTAGTTTTTTGTATAGTTAGTATACAAATTATAGGTACCATTGTTATTAGAATTATATATTTAGTAAATGTATATATTGCATGTAATATATAGACAATACTATCCGCTATTTATTGTATGTATGATGTTTCGTATTTATGATATTTATTATATGATCCTTCTTATAAGTAACGTCTCACGTACGTAAAAGCCTTCTTCTGGCCGCTCCTAGAACAGGTTTTTTTTAACCTAGTTATTTTACTTTAAAACAACAATACTACTATACAACTACACAACAATACTGGTATTTAATTTGTCTATATTATAAGATTTTATTTTTTTAGTATTATTATATAATTTATTGTTGTAACTTCCTTTCTGAATAAATAATAAAATGGAAGAGACGGATTATTCATTTTTTATTATCGTACAGTCAAAAGCACAAAGAGCTTAACCGCGAACATTTAGCGGAAACTCTGTCGAATCGCCTTTCGAAGTAAAGTTTTATTTGCCCTCGACCGTACATATTGCGACTATCTCGTTCTTTTTCTAAGAGTTATTATTTAATAGCGTGGTATAGTGTGTATGACTTGTTGCATAATGTTTAACGACATTGAAAATCGCATGACCTGTACTATTAAATTAGCCCATAAAAACATTACTGGCTGTGCCATCCCCGACGGCTGTTGGCAGAGCCTGTAGCGCAACTGCGGCACCCGTGACGAACATATTCGCTTCTCATAATGTTCACGTTGACGCTCACTATACCGCTTCGACCGTCGGACATTGGTGCAGGCGACTGCATGTTGTTTTATCTCTCTGGCGGACTACTCTACTCTTCTAGCGCAGTAAAAATGATTTAAAATTCTAACTCTGAAAGTACAACCGAGTGCAAAATAACCACTCAAAATTTTGGGCAATATACCTTGACAAAAAAAAATATCTCACCGTTCAAACTAAAAACGCGGGAAACTTCTTTCATAAAAATAAAGAAAATATTTTTGATAAATTTCAACCCTGAAACCTGATTCAAAGAGCCTGATTCCATATTGTTTCCACGACGCCATATTGTTTCGTAATCATAGCAAAATATTTTTTCTAAAATATTTTTTAACTACATTTCTTGCTGCCATAGCAAGAACTATGGAAAATCTAACCAAAAATTATTATATAAAATCAGTCTGTACGGTACAACAATACGATTTGTTCGATTAGCAAATTTCTTGCTGCGGGTGCAAATTTTTAAACAACCAAACGTTTCGCTAAAATATATTTTTTAGTGTATCTCACTGTAGTTTTTTTTGTAGGTCTTAAAAGATGCAGGATAAAACGCGTTAATTCTTGCAATTAACCGCTTTGGAGTACCTACTCCAAAGGTCTCATACCTATGAAACATGGGGCATTTAACTTGGATTTGTGGTGCAAGCCTTATCATTGTCAAATGTCGATCATGTTGAGTCAATAATCAAATGCCTTACCACAAAACTACCACGATCTCTAGAGATATGACGCTGAAGTTCTATTTTTATTTACATATGTATTTTATCTTGCTGTAGATCTTATAATTTATTATCTTGCGTTGGCTGTAACTTGTATATCTGTGGATGAAACCAATAACGTGATCAGCTACCAAATGATAAACAGTACAGAAGTCTTTAACATCTACACGCGATGCCGCGTTTTCGGCAATAAATCCCAAGGGCGCATTGCTACGGCCTGATACACGGATGCATCTCCCGAAACACGAACGCGATCTCCGGGAGCCGAGGAACACGTGATCTTCGCACGAAGAGTGATCAGTTACGGCAAATGCATTAATATAAACAGTACCAGTACCTTCCCAATCATTCAATTAGAGACTTGGTTAATTCCGATTTTATTTTGTGTTATTGTGGATACTTTTTTAACGGGTACTGGTAAATAGTCCATTTTAGGACAGGCGCTTAGCACCTACTTAGATGGATAAGGTGAATATTCCGACGCGCCACTAAATGCAAATTAAATGCTGTTATTTTGACTATATTTCACACCACTATCTTTTACACTTTAAGGCAGTAACAAGTAAATAATAAAAAAATAACATTCATGTAACACAAACACATTCGTTTATGAGAAACATATGTCGTATTATATTTTATGTAACATGTGTTTTGAAAAGTGACAAACACAAACACATACCTACTATTTTCCATGTTATGTTATATTATGTATGTTAATGGATATGGGCGTTTGCCCCCCCCCCCGTCTTCTGCATCCTTTGTAGAACTATTGTACTTTTAAGTTCACTTATAGTTCGCCCTCTAGTCCTGTACTGTAGATAAAGTTAAGTATCTTTTTAGGGTGCGATGATTCTAATCTCTTCTGGCTTGAGGAGATGGTTGCCTAGAAGCTGGTACCTTTTGTTAACCCCACATTCACCCAGTAGGGGTAAAGGGGTTTCTGGGCTCTCTTCATCTGGGCTTCTCTGGGTCGGTCGATAGGCTCAACATCGAAAATCAGGCTCTTTGAAACGAGCACGGGCGATCTCCAGCGACGCAGGCACCTAATCTATATTTTATTCATTCTTATTTCCTGTTCTTCCATTATTTTAATAGTTTTTTAAGTACAACCAATTATTGAAGTGTATCCATTTTTGGATATACGTAAATAAAGGCGACGGTGGCAGAAGAATACAAACGTTCATCGACATTGCGTTTCAACCATCCCATCACCTGGAGTTGGAACCCTTGCTTCTCTAGACTGTGACCTTGATTCCTACTGGACCAACATCTTCCTGGCCCGATATATTTTTTAATTTATTTTGAAACAGAACCGGCCTAACAAACTTAAGCGTACAATAAACCCTTTATCAAACTGCAGCAATGAAACTCTATTAGCACGCTAAATGTAAATCAGCCCGCCCCTCACAATCTCTTATCACACAATTAATCTGTACCTAAGCTCAGCATCCTCCCACTATAATCCGCGACAAATGATTTTTTAAAGGGATTTTCGTGTCCCCAACGCGAAACCTCCATAACAAGGTCATATTATGGGGCTATATGGCGTCCTGTGACTATTCCAGATTTAAATAACCCATATAATTGGCTCATGATATCCGAGGAATAAATATAAACTTAACGTGTTAATATTTATGACAATTACAAACAGCGTTACAATATATGTTACAAACACAAAAAAATACCTTTTCTAAGGGCGAAATAAGGTATATATGGCCGAAGGAGTTGTAAGGGAAATAAAGGAAAGGAAAACCAACTAATAGAAAAACGAATTTGCAAGAAAGTACATGTATGGGTGTGTATAATGAAGTGTGCATGAGTGTGCTGTCAGTTTTAGTGAGGGGATGTGTGTGTATGTGTGCGCGTGTAATGTGTTTAAACCAGCGTGCTACTCTCTCACTAATAGACTTCACAAAACTATCACGACTTTGGTGAACAATGTCAATCTCACCAAAATGACAATTGTGTGTATATATAGTTCTATGAATTTTATATTTTATATACTTTCCCCAATGGCAAACCTTACTTCTTCATTATTCGTATGGCTTGTGTTGTCGAGGAGGTGCTAATAGGCGTAGTTCCGCGGCCTTATTGTTGTTTCCAAGATGCAGGCATTGCATCTTGTATGTTTTTTGTGTATGGCATGTTCTTAACTCAGTCGACAGTGTTGAGAAAAGCGCCGTTGAATATTCTCAACGGCGAAAAATGACCTGGCCGGATCTGACCCATTGGGGATTTGAATACGGGACCTCTGGATTTAGAAGCAGGCGCTTATGCCGCTGCGCCACTAAACCTTACTTATGACGTGGATACCGTGTAAACATAATGAACATGGTCTTTGGTTTGTTGGAAGTTTGCCAAAATGCATCACGGTAATTTCTGATAATTATTTTTCACCGGCTGATGGTGGTGCATAGAGACGAAAACGTCATGCATCGACCGCGGCGATCTGAAAAAAAATGGCGGTTCATCAGAACCGCAGCAGATGACAGTGTCGAAAATCCTTTATCAACAATGTAGAAAAAGCGTCACCGTGTCTGTGTCAGCGTTTGGCCAAATTTGGACCGTGCGCCGTCGACATAAGGCCTATTTACATACGACACTTATGCTTGTTCAGTGTCACAGTACAAACCCACTCGCCGGCCGGTTAAATAGGCAAATACGCTGTTTTATGATTTTATCTAGAAAGCGATAAGGGGCCTTTGTCGGCACGGCTCACAGGGACCGCCGCCGAAACGCGCAGTGGCGGCGCGTTATTTTATCATTATATTTGAAAAGTTTAATTAATCACAAAACAAATATAGGTATAATGTGCATATATTTTACACTTTGTTTTTTATTTTTAGCAATGACGATTCATAAGCATATATCCTACGTTGAACGTAAGTTATTCTTGTAAATACTCATTAATTCACTTCTCCAATCTGCCTGTGTTTTTTAACTATAGCTAATTTAATAGGACAGATACATATCGATGATTTTAACTTATCGTTTGCGTGTATTATTATTAGTTTTCTACTACTGGTATTTAGTAGGTTAGTAGGTTAGGTTACTTAACACAAAAATTAAATTAAATTTTGGTAAACCTGTATATTTCAACCAAGACCATTCCCGAAGATTCAAGAGGTGTGTATTTCCCTATTACGAGTAAGAATTATATTAAAAGAATGCGAAAATATTTCATCACTTAATCATGTTTATTTTATTTAAGGGCTGGTGTGAATTAAGGGCTGGTGGGTCATTCGCCTGCTTCGCAGCCGACGGACGCATTCTAAGAAACGGTTTTTTATTAACACGGAAAGTTTACATTTTCTTCCCACTGAGAGCTTGATGAGTTTGAAATCGCAGAGCCCATTAGTTACATTTTTTTTACAGAAAAACGGTGTATAACAAATTAATTTAATTTACGTAGTCATCGATTTATAAATATTCGTGCAAATAAATGTAGTAGCTGTGAAGGTTTATTTTAATTTTTCAATTTCAACATACATATGTCATAAAAATAGTTGTATAGATCAATGAATGCAATGTTATATTCTCAGGGAGTTTTATTGACATTGCCTTTACTTTACCTTACCTTTTATTTTAAGAGTTTATTGAAATATGCTTTCAGAATATAATATTATGCGTAGTGTACTAGTATGGGTACAAATACGGATAATAACAGTTTCTCTGCAGTATTAGATTTGCCGTAAGTTTGAGAAATATAAAATAACTTCATCTAAACTGAAACCTCAATTTTAAACTCATGAATACCGAAAAAAAAATATTTTGATCCTTGCTTGAATTGCAGGTATACTTTCCTTTTAACGACTCTTGGAGTGAACATTCAAAAGTTCAAGATAAAAAGCCATAGTCTTTTCCTAATTTAAAAATCCATCATGACACCGGATTAGGTAAATATTATAAAAATAAGAAAATTACAACGTACCGCCCCTGAATTTTCATATATGGCGAAAAATACTGCTACCTCCTTCAATAAAAATGATATTCTTTTATGACCCCCATTACGAAGTGTTTTATTTTGAATTCGGCTACACCCTAAAATGTGCAAAAATAACCTTCGATAGAAAAGAAAAATAAACAATTTTATATCTTTGTCCCAAAATTATGACTAATGTTATCTACCTTGTTTTCTATTAATAATGTTTTTTACTAAACCATGAGCAAGTATAAGCAAGCAACCATTAAAAATAATATGGTATTTTAAATTTACTATTATTTTTTTTTTGGGATTCCAGTAGGGTCTATCAATATGGGTTCTGTAAGACACAGCCTAATGACAAAAAAAAGATGTCCGTAGGTCCTAGTGACAAAATGAGTGAAAATACATATGAATGAAAATATTAAGAATGGCAGCGAGATAAAACTAGCAAATAGATGAATTGGGTTAATAGTACGATTTTTTTTTCTACAAAAATACGTTATAAATTTAGCACCGTAATATTCCAGACAATTAAAAATCAAGGCGACTATCAAAAAAAAAAAATGCTTTTTTAAAAAAGTACCCAGAATTATTTTAACGGTAAGCATTTTTCAAAACACTCAACCAAAAAGCGTTATAGCTCGAGACATTACTTATCAAACGACGTTCAAAGGTACTTTACATATTTTTGGGAAAATTTAGAATTCATTTTTGTTTTGGTTAGAAGAATTCAAAAATTATTAAATGACTTATAATCTTTCTCTTGGGAAACAAACTATTTACTCTAAACTCTTTTATGCGAGTACAATCACAAAAAAGTTTTTTATTTATGTCACGTTTCACCACAAGTCTATACGAATAGATAGCTGAGAATTCGAACCTGGCCGGGTGAGACCAATTGAGGTTCGAACCCGGGGCAACTGGATGACAAGCATGCGTTATTCATTTTTCTGCATACCTACGATGTAAGGGAAGAGGCAAGGGGGGGGGACATGAAAAACGCATTTATTGATTCCTCTTTATTTTTACATTTTTTTAAGTTCACGTTTTTTTTATTTTTTTTTTAAAGCCCTAAGTTTATCTGCTGGATACCGAGTGTGTAAGATGCATTGTATATGCGTTAAATCACCTTTTTACTTTTATGTGTATATTTATATTCAAATATGTAATGCACGTTACATTCCGTAAACAGTTTTAAAATTATTTATTTATTTATTTATTCTTTATTGAAAAATCCAACAGTATTCATTTTTATCATTACAAAAAAAACTTATTACTAGTATACAAAACCAATTATGGATTTCGGACATTTTACAATATTAACATTAGCATAAAAAAATTGTGATAGTGTTCTTAAAATATACATAGATTATGAATTTATATACGTCGTATACAGTATAAAAGGATAAAAAAATCAAACTCACATGCACAATGAAGTACTTCCGCTAAAACAAAGAAAAAATATGTTACAATAAAATTTTAAAATGACAAAACACAGGAAAAAAATAGCAGATAAATATTTCAATTTTACAATAAACTATTTTTATATGTGATATCGATTATACATGACTTCTAAGGTATTTAAAAATGTATAAAAGCTAAAGGGACAAAGGATAGAGAATAACTTAGAGTAATCTTGACAATTCTGGTTCCAGACTAAATACACTAAAATACCTACTTAATCTAATATATAAGGAATATGTAGAAAATTGTGAAAATATCTAATGTCACATTATACCTTCCTATGGAGGAATCTTTATTGAATTGTATTTATCTATTATAAATCTAGGCCACGTCTCTTTTCTAGGACATTCAAGCAAGCATCAGAAAAGATTAAGTAGCATTAAAATCTGTACTTATCTCAATAAAGTCTCGTATCTGTCAGTACTGATGATCGATGAGCTGCCAAGTTTAGTACATAAAGATGCGTGTATAGTGGTGTTTCGATACTAAGCTTGGGGATATAACTTTATACGGCATTTTGGTTCGAGAAGCACTGTTGCACTTCAATCACACGAGTCTATCCACAACCATACAACCAGAATTAAAATTAAATATATATAACCTATAAGATCAAACTCAACCAAATTTAGCGAAACTAGTAATGACCATCTTTTGCCCAAATACGAGTTACGGCCAAAGTTTCCGTTTTGGCCAAATGACACTTTGGTCGCGGGCTCGCGGGCGACCGTAGAATAGGGTTGCCATAAAGGGTTTGGCTCTGACCGGGACTGATATCAATATAGGTGGAAATATAGGGGAGTTATAGCAGGCGGAGGAGGGGGGCTACCGCCCCCCATAGCGCCGCAATCTGGTTTGTGAAAAAAGGAAAACTTTCAATGGTTCCCACATTTTCAGAATACGTTCAATGGCCGATAACAAAGACGGTTAACCACCTAGTTTTTGAGTGAGATTGTAAATTACCATAAATTACATCAGCTCCCTCACAAAGGTATTTCAGACTTTCATTCCGTACTGTAAATATGGAAAAATATTTGTAAAATGTCAGTACATCCCTTGACCCCAGCCACGTGATCTAACGTCGTCGCACGAATTATTCGCATAATTTTAGCAATAATATAAAACCATGATTATTCGTTTACGGGGACATATGGTGGGTCAAACGGGACAACCGGGGCCGTGGCTCTAAACCGGTGACATGTCCCGGTGTACCGGGACGTATGGCAACCCTACCGTAGAAGCAATTTATTAGGCGAGAATGCCGAAAACCTTATGTTTAACGCTATTTAATTTTGATTACCAACTATAACTACTAACTTTTTTCATTTCAAATTTGAATACATTTTGCTGCTTCAGAATTACCAAGTTGTTGGATTACATTATATAAATATTAAAATAAAATATGTGTCTACCATGTCCATATCCTATCCATCAACATTCGAATGACACTTTCGACAGCGTTATTATCCGCTTTTAAACCTGACGATTAAACCAATTTTGAAGATTATGCGTCATCTTGTCATTTTTACTTTTTTCATTAGATAATATGCTGTTGAACATATTTAGGAAATAAATGGTATCAACATTCGGTTTTATTTTTTTTAGTTCTTTTATTTATTTTGTCTATTTTATATGGTTTTTACTAAACATGTATTTTATTATTTGTCCTTAAGTAAAATGTCTATATGTACTAGTACTATATTATCATTTTTTTTCAGTTGGGAAAACATACATTGTAGACAAAAAGTTTATACCATGGTCTAACGTTTATATAATTAATTGCCACCACACCCCAAAAGATAAAAGATCATCTCTTTTTGACCTCTCATAAATTCAACTTAGGTATAATTTCTTTTTTAAAATTTTCTTTAATTATTGCCAAGTTTGCTCCATCTTATAGCTTTTGATTAAAACGTTGACGAGTTTAATTATTTTAAAATTCAATGATATTGTTAATGTGAAATGTAATTACATTGTATCGTGTAGCATACATACCAATATTAAAAACATAATTCCTCTACGTGTGATGGAAATAAAGAATCTTATCATAAGCAGATCGAGAGGTTTCGACGCCGAAGACCACTAAAAGGTCAATCGACGGGTAGGTACTTCAGGTGACAGATGATATACCGACACCAGTCTTCATTTAGCTGTTCATGAAGAGGACGGAGCTGCGAAACGTCCAGCAGAGGTACTCGCCGAATCTCAATCTATCTTTTTCTCCATCTGTCTAATAATTATAAGCTGTGATTAAGCAATCAAAACATTTAATAGTAAAGACCAACCAATCCAAACAAAAAAAATATGTTTTTTTTTGTAAGAGCGCAAATCGCCTGAAAAAATAAATCTTCACAATATTGAAAAATTTCGTTTTTTTTTTATTATATCAGAAGCATGTCTAATTCCAGAACACATTTATAATTTATTATTCTAAGGTTATTTATCGATTCTAAAGTATTAAATAGGTACCGTGGTCTTTATTATTCGGTAAACGGTTTTTGATGTTTTGAAAAAAAAAACCGTTTATTGTTTATTTACCCGAAGCAAAGTTTGACAATAATAATACAATACAATGCGCCCACAAATAGTAATGCAATTACACATGCTTTAGATTAAATAAAAAAATCGCTTCATAATTTTACTGATTTATAATTTCTCCGATGCGTTCAACTCGACGTCGCGTATCGGTCGGTGCAAGATACTTCCCAACGGGCAGTCAGCACTTTATCAGTATCCGGCCTTATTTCAACTTGTTAAAATGTTTGCCTCGGTACTTAATGGTTGCCTTAATCGATATCGCAAATTCCCTCGGGAAAGAAAACGCCAACGTCACGCGCTTATTGTGAAAATATATTTTTTTTCACACAGTAGTTATCTGTGTACATTGTCGATATCGAGGAGTAGCTATCTGATAACATTTTATTCAGACGAACCGCTTCCTACTAAGAACAGTATTCGACTCTCAGAATAATCGTCATTTAGAATACAGTCAGCGAATCCAACAGATTACACGACATATGCTTTATCTTTTTGTTTATTATATTTTTATTTATTTGAGAAATCAACAGTTTTAGAAATTTACAAGTTTTAAAACACATACATGGATATAAGTAATGAGTTACTAAGTAAAGTTACTAAGCTATAAAACTAAATTAGATTCTACTAAAAATTAGGTAGTAACAATTTTCGTAATAAAAGTAATGTTTTTGAAATATATTCTAAAAACCAAAACCACAATAAGTTGTGCAATTAACATGTTATAAATTATCTAAACTTTAGAATAAAAAACTTTTATGCAATGCTTCTTGAGAGCGTATTTACAAAGTAGTATCGTGACAACTAATATATTTAATGAAGGTATTGGACGAACGGTGAGAACAAGGCCTTGATCTTGACAACATTTGACTCTTAGATATTGGGCATACGAGGTAACGGTGAAAAGAAGGCCTTGATCTTGACAACATTTGACTATTAAATATTGGACATACGAGGTAACGGTGAAAACAAGGATCTTGACAACATTTGACTCTTAAATATTGGACATACGAGGTAACGGTGAAAACAAGGCGTTGATCTTGACAACATTTGACTCTTAAATATTGGACATACGAGGTAACGGTGAAAACAAGGATTTGATCTTGACAACATTTGACTATTAAATATTGGACATATGAGGTAACGGTGAAAACAAGGACTTGATCTTGACAACATTTGACTATTAAATATAAAACTCGGTTAAGCTCTTCGCAGACGGACAGCGGGTCGGGACGCTGAGCTTTTCGCGTCATCCTGTCTGTGTCAAATTTGATAAAAATATGTTGATCCGTTATGACAACACTTATATTTAGTTGGTTAGTCAAACGGAAGATCTCTAAGAGCATCGTTTGGTTTACAATATGAACAATTTAAAACATATTAAGATATTTTGATGGTCATTAAGTAACTAGGCAGTTTTTTTCTAGGCTAGTTAATTAACTAGCTTCACTACAATTAGTCATTAAATTAAATCCCTACATTTTGGAAATGATAACTTAATAATTTAGCGTGTATGAGTTTCAAGACTTCGATCACCTGATATGTGCTCTGCACTTATTATAAAAGCGTTCTTCCGATTCTAAATTTGTCTCTTTGCGTGTTTGCTAAGGATCAATTTAATTTTTAACGTCAGCTGATACCCTCAATAACCTACACACATACAGCCACATCCACCTTCGAGGCATCAATCAAACTGAAGAACTGAAGCAGCATTCGGTTGCTGATAAGAGGCTGTTCAGATGCTGATAACGTCAACTTCAGATTCTGTCGACGATCGCCTGAAGATAAACTCACCGAAACTGCGGGTCCACCGATAACTGGCTATTTTTAAACATCGCGATTGACAAAATATATTCTAAACGCTATGATTCTAAAACCCCACATTGAACCCAAATGTTAAAACAGACCAAAATAACCAGTGTTCAACCATGAAATTAATACAAATGTACCGTACACATGTAGAGTAAGATCTTTTTACTTCCATTTTTACAGAAATGTCTTTTAGGTAAATTTTGTAAAATGTATTGTATATTTCACTCGTATTGAAGATTTACTTAAAGCGAATGTGTGTGTATATAACTTATTTTCTCCAGTAAGTAATAAATTCATTTCTTAAGTACCGTATTTTAGATGAAATATTATTAGAGGCATTCACCGTAAAGAAAATATGATATTTCGACATTATTGACGGTTAAACATTAATGAAGAAACTTATAGAGATTGAAATTTTCCAAATACATTAAAGAGCCAGAATAATTTAATATTTAATTAATACTGAAACATACAATTAATAAATACAATTTATTGGATTCTGACCTAAATATAGGCTTGTATTTATAATTAGGTATTTATAAGAAAAGTAATTAGCGTAGATGAATTATCGATAGCCAAAATTACAAAGAAAGTATAAAATATATGTATAAATCGTTAAGATATATAGTTATGTATAGAAATGTATTTCTTAAATACTGTATTTTAAATGATATAAATAGCGGCGTTAGCCGTGAAGAAAAATATATATATATATTATGTTTAATAATACTTTTTAAAGACATTTTCACTGGAGAAAAATTTGTAGTTGCATCACAAGCTATCTAACTGTCACCTAGCCCATATGTGCGTCGTATAAGGTTAAACTTTTATTATTTTTAACGCTCATTTTAAGGTTACTAAGTCGCTTACTTTTGTGTACACAAGGCAGAAACTCGAAAAGCAACCTCAAACTCTTATAATTTGTTCGTTAGGTTTCATGTAGTATTCATAGCATTATTTGATTATATTTTTTTCTATTTAAAGAATTAAAAATGAAATTAATATTATTCATATATTTCTTTATAGGAAATTCATTACAAGGATTTAGTTACAAACAAAAAAAAACAATAGAATTTTACAATAATAATGAAATAACAATTCGTATTTGCCTGCTTAAAACATAGTCTATTTGTTGATATTTTCAATTATCCAGGGAAATTTTTTTGCGACCAAAGTTCCCAAATTGAATACTCGTAAATCAATAATTGAAGAAACATTCGCCTTGCTAATAGTTGCGACGATGATGCTGTGTTGCGACCACGTTGCGAGATATCCGAGATCAGATATGTAAAAGTATCATACCAATTTTAAGATATAAGAATGAATAGAGAATTACGAATGAGCTAATTTTTTATGGCAATCTTTCTGTGCCATGGCATAGATAGTAAACAAGCATGCATGGGTATGCGTTTCACTGTTTATCATCAGCACTTGTTCTCGTCTAGGAAACGTCGTTCGGAGCGAACGAGTGGGAGCGAGACAGATAGCGTTAGGTATCGCGGCATCGTAACGAAAGTCAATTAGGCGCGGAGCTAAAATGCTTGGATATTGGTTCGCCGGGATGAAGAAACAGGCCCTTTATATGTGCTGTAAAAATATGAACTTCATGAGAAGCTTGAACGAAAAACAGAGGCTGAAATGCCGCTCTCAAGGGAAGAATACTTGGGAGCTCAAACAACATACTCGTATAAACTTTGGTTGGAATTATTTATTCAAAAGATTTGATATTATATTTATATTTAAGATGGACGGGTTAAGTATCAATTACATAATGTTAAACATTATTAGTAAAAACTGAATTGTGGTAAAATTGTGAGACGCATTAACTAATACCAAATAAATAATTCTTTTTCTAAAATTTGAACAAAATGCGAGCGAAAAAATTTAACAATAAAACTTTAAATTTTTAAAATCGATGTTGAAATAATTGAGATCTGACATCACGAACATATCGCTATTGGAGTCGATCCACGGGAGCTAAGTTTTGTTCCGCTCCGATTATTGAATTATCCAGAGTTTTTCCAAATCCCAGTGACCCACGCGACCGACGGAGGGTTATTTTTTTTTTTTAGTTTTGTAACCGAAACAGTACAATTGTGCATACACATTAACCCCTTATTTTTTTCCCAGCTGAATTTCTCAATTCGACCTGCATTATATTATTTTTATTAATTTTAAATTAATTTTGTAATAAATTGAGTAATAATGTAATATTATGGAAACTTTCAGTTATTATTTTTATAAGTTTTAACGTATATTAATGTTTAATTATTAGTTATTTATTTAAAAAAAAAAGTATTAGTTATTTTAAAAATGTTTGAAATAAATCAGCCATTCGTTACTTTATTATAAACTTTTATATATTATTATAAAGTGGGTATACACAACATTACTAATTAAAGCTAGACTGTTGTTAATGATACAAGTCGAACTGGCTGTACAAACGTCACCTGGTGTGCTACAGGGGAGCTTATTGTATCCTGCTTTTCAAAAATTCTAATTTTTAGCTATTAGTTTATTTTAACTTAGTTAGTAATAAAATGTGGATGTTTGTAAAGAGTAAATTTTTGATATAACACTTTTTTAGTTCTTGATTATTATAAATTAAACATAATGATTGAACAAATTAAATAAATAAATTGAAAAGTTTGTAGAATACGTGTAAACTTTGATTATGTCTAATATAAAGATCCCTAATGGACTCAAACAAAAATAAAAATATATGCATTTACCTTACAGTAAAGCTTCCAAAAATGTTTAACGATTTAACCCTCCCGATTCAGACCCAGACCCCTCGTTTTACCGCCCTCTTTTATTTTATCTGTCAAATATTAATACGTTGGGCGTGAGAAGTCGACTCTGTGTAAACATATAATTACGTTAATACTTGATATCAAAAGCGAATCAGTTTTGCAGAGACACAAGCGACCCTTATTAACGACACGCGCGTGTATTAATGTCAGTCTTTTATCGCTACGTCACCATCATCTTTCACCAGTATGTTTAATTCTCAACTCGGTGAAAAAAAGCCCCTAATTCCTCAATATTGGTGATTGTTTCTTCCCCAACGAGAAATTAATATGCTGCCTATCTATACCTTGACTCATTTATAATGTTATTGCAATGATGTTTTTTTCTTTACATTGCAGTGAAAACAACTCACGCTTCTTATTTTTTTTTTTGTCTCGGGGAGAGGGGACAATTACCCCCCAGTACCCCCTCTCTGGATCCGCCCTTGCCATATCCTTCATGTGACTTGAAACTATCACCATAAATATGACAACTCCCTCTAAAACGGCGATTTTTTTAAACCAAATGTCAAAAAATATTTATCACTATTCTAAATGATTATCGCATTTCTACAGGGGAAAATAGAACACCATTCTTGTAAGGTGAGAATTTATGTTTAGATTTTAGTTTATCACTTCTTTCTCGAATAACCTAATCTTGCACAGTGTGCACACGGTAGTTTTTCGTATGTAATTTAGGAAATTTTAATGGAGTTAGCAGTTTTTTTTTATATTAAATATTACATTTTTTTCATCTCCTGGAAAGTTTCACAAAGTGGGTCTTGCAGGTATACTCATTCAGCCGACCTCTTACCAATGAGATAGAAATGTTGATAGATAGAAATTAGTAAATAATGTGTTTTTCAAAATTTGCTTATAATGTGTAGTTATTTTTTTCTAAAAATAGCTGCAGATTTCCTTATTGATAAAATAATACAGCTTAGCAATAAATACAGGAGAGATAAACATCTTACAATAAAAAGATGTCTATTTTTTTAATATAAGGACAATTAAATAAAATATGTATTTTTTAATTAAATGTGAATTGAGACTGTAACGTGCCTATGTTGCCGCACGCACATCACTAAATCCCCCAACCATTGTCTATGGTCGACGCAAGTTACAAGACTTTTAAAGTTAACATTAATACCCACGTTAAGTACTATTCTCTTTATTAATAGTTATTCAAACAATAATGCCTTTTTAAATGCCCGATACACTGAAGGTATTTTTTTTCTGAAATCTTTTTCTATACATTAGAAAGTAATCTGAAAACACTGCTTATATACCGAGCCACTCAAAATAAAAAAAGTAGGTAGATACAATAATTTGAAAAGTTTAATAAATACTTATAAACGAGGTATCCTTCCACCACATGCACTGAATGCATCGATAGAAAAAGTGAAGCATAAAGTTAAGAGGAAAAGTAAAGTAGAAAGAAAAGGAATGCTGATCTAACAATCAAAGCGTCGCGTGGCTCGCAGATTTTTCCAAGGACGGACTTTATGGTGGTTAGTCGCCTTCGGGCCGGCACGGGTAGGTTGCAGAGTGAGCGAGCGCGCGCTATACGCATCCAAACGCACTAATAAAACAGCCCCCTCATAACGGGGGAGCAGAATTCCAGATAAGGAAGGACCCTTCTCTAAGAGGGTCCGTTAATTGGTACCGTTTCGGAGCTAGCTGTCGCCATTTTAGGCACGTGAAGAGAGCGCAGTTTGTGTCCGTGAAATATATTTTGTCACCGTTAAACGTTTCTTAAACAAACCAATATTGCTAACATAAACAAACCAATATTGCTAACATAAACATTCATTTAAAAAAAAAATTGGTCTACGTTTTGGTGGATCTATTTTTGTATATTTTAATAACAATAAGAAGTTTATTATGTAATTTCTTAGTGTTTTTTGTTTTAGATTTAAACTAATATCTTTAATTATTTTTTTTAGTTTTCACAAAAAAGTTTAAATTTAGTTTAATAATAAAATTAAAATAAACAGAAAAAAACAAACATGCGTCGATGGAGTACCTTTATCATGTTTTGAAGTCGATTATAAACGTGGTTTTAACCTGATTAAGAACTTTATTTCATTTGCAGGAAGAATGTTAACCTTTAAATAATGAGCAAAGATTAAAATATTTCCGATTAGATTCTATATATTAGGTACTTTTAAAAATCATTCCGACGTTTCGAAGATGATTACACATCCCGTCTCAAGATTGGTGAGGCACCAAAGACGATAGAAAATGTATGTAACACCTACCCACCTACTTAGTAGACCTTAAAATTAATTTTAAGATAAATAAGGACGGTGTATCCTAAATCAGCACCTAATTATCAAAAAGTAACAACCAGTAATTACCTATATATTCATACCTACCAATATATTAGTGAGCGATCATTTTTTAAATATATATTATATTAATAAAATTAATTTTATACGAATTAATTTTTTTACGGAAACATACTGGTACAGTATAACCTAATCATTATAACAATACAGACATGGCTTTTTTGAACAAAATTTTACACAACTTAAAGATGTACTTATATTTTACTTAACAGACACATCATTTATAAATTGCATTCGGGACACCATTTCCTCCCAAATAAATAACACTTAGTGTATACCCTCTCACACACACATACACCCATACACGCACTAACAAACATAAACACATTATTACTTATACTACACTCACACACACTACTCAACGTACAGTAGTGATTTACTTTCTCTTGTTCACGTCTTGTTGTCTTTCTCGTGATTTACTATTCAGGTTTGCAGTTTTATGTCCATGTTTGATGGTTGATCTATATCAACCCCCTAATAGGACATCAGTGAATATAATATACCCTGTATTGAAATAATTTCGTCTCTATGGTCTTCTGAATATGGTAACATGTGTTTATTCCTCATTATTTGCCTTAGTAAAAACGACCCATCGCCGCATTGCAGTATTGTCATCATTTTTCCTTTGTGACAGAATATAACCACCTCTGTTGACACTAAAACTAACTGGTGCTGTGACCAGTTAACAAAAATTCCCATTATGTTGAGGTAGAACCGTAATTACGCCAAACAATAAACTACGCGGATACCTAGCTTTATGCATTTTCTACGTACCGGACGAGACAACCGTGAGAAATATTTGTACTTGAAAATTAATTGCATTTTGCAGAAGACTGCCAATATACAAAAAAAAAAAAAATTGTAGCGTTCTTGTTCAGACTTCGGGGATTTAGACTTCGGGGATTTTGAAACGAAGGTGTGATTAGTAACGTTTTTAAACCGTGTAGAATTTTTATAGTTTCATGAGTAATGTAATTACATAAATATTAAAATATTAATAATTTATTTTGAAAGTACAAAACAGCGATACAGGAAGACATTTTTCTAACACTACATTTACATGGCCAAAAAAAATATATATATTTTGATTTAGTTAGTTATAATAACCTTAACTGTTATAATTTCATAATTAGTAAAGAAACAACTTCTACGTACTTGCTCGGATACTTAATGCACGGCGATTAAGGAAATAAAGTTTACCTTAGAACAGATGTTTATATCTAGTTACGTAAACATGGTACCAGCTTCCTCGACACTACCTAAGATGCTGAGTTCACGTGAAAGCTAAATATTTTATGATGCCTATAAGAAATTAGGTTTTAGTTTTATATTTTTCTTTTATTTTTGGAGAGATAGTGTTACTGAATTACCAAGAAATTGTATATTGTAATTAAATTAATAAATAATTTCACATATTCTATATTTTTGTTTCGTACAATCAACCAAAATAATACGGATAATGTGTAAAATATTTTTTTATTTTTTACCTCTTTGGATTATTTTTTTATTTTTAGGATATTATTTGGGTACTTACTTATCTAGTGAATTGCTGTTTTTAAACATTATCAAAAAAGTAATATTTATCAAACAGGTGATAAAAATCATTACCTTTCGAAAAATGATAGCAACTATTTGGATTTGGATTGATGGAATATTTGTTTTTTATGAATTTGTAAGTGATACGATCTATTTTTAGGAATAACATTATTAATTATTTTTTTTCTTTGCTATTTTTGTTTATTTAAAAGAATTCTTATGTCATATACAATTATTTAAGGCTCTAATCAACTAAGCTAAATGAGCTTGATATATATGTTCACTTTGTTAGGACAGCAATAACGTGTGAGCTTTGCCTCAAAAGTAGAAGAATATAATAGACTATTTTTTTTGCACCCGTATACCGCCAAGGAATGTTGTCGCTATAAAGCTCCTAATAAAATACGCACAGATTCGCTCTAAAGTCCCATAAAGTTAAAGGTTGTTAAAATCCTTACAAAGCAATTCTAAAAATGCAAAACCCTTAAATTGTACATACAGATCTTAGAGAGATGTAAATCAAATAATCGATTCAATCAAAATAAATTCGATTGAGGTAAATTCGATCCAGGTAAAACAGATTGCGCAATTTATTTTTATAATAATGTATTTAATTTAAAACGTGCGAACGTAAAGTGGGGTGTTATATTTATTTATTAATTAATTTATTTATTTAACAGGTTTCCCCATGTACACATTATAATTAAAGTATAAACAAATTAAACTACCAAAAGAAAAACAAAACATTAAAAACAAAAAAAAAATAACATGAAACATACTATGCTAAAAAAATTAAAATAATGCCTCCAGGCAAACATTAACAAATAAATAATTCACGCCGATCCTACAACGGCGTAATAGAAAGCAGATTTTTAACCCCATTAGGCGAACAGACAAAGATATCAATCTCCCCGGAAATGGAATTTAATAATTCGACTGCTCTCCCAATCAGACTATACTTCTATACGTCGGTACGACATGCTAACCGCTTAAATAACGTATGCTTCCGCGCTCTAGTAAAACGGTCCAGAACAAAGAAACCAATATCTCTGAGTATTAAGGGATTCTTTATGAAACCGTGAATAACCTTATAATAAAATATATTTTGAACTACTAAATATATTTTTTTCTATTTCTTACTTCGAATTGTTTTGCCCTCACTTGAAGTCAACAGGAATAAAAATAATAATTTAGCTAAAATATATATTAAAACAATGATATTTTTACAAACGTATTTATTTAATAGGTAATAATAATATAATTTCTAATGGTGAATATATTTATAAATTATTTATACCAAAATACGTACTAATATTTACTGTTTTTACATAACTGTACACACCGTGTATGAAGACTTTTCCCGAAAAAATCCAGCTAATTGTCCCTGCGATTTCAAACATGATTTGTTTTAACGCTACATTAAAATTCATCATGGTTTCCGAGAAAACAATTGTAAACTTTATGTGATTAAATCGTTCATACGTTCGTTCAGCCTGTCCGATTAAATTTTAAATTAGTTTTTCTCTTAATTGGGAATCAGTATTTTTGTTGATTAATGTTCTATGGCTGATATAGATCAAATGAACGGAGCAAAGTGAATAAAATTTCCCTCTGTATATTTATATAAACATTAAGACCGGTTATAAATACTCATACAATCACTGCTTTTTTTTTCAAATAATTTGTGTTTGAATTGTGTTCTCGCACATTTTTGATCATTTAAATGACTTTGTCGTGATTTTGTTATGTGCTCTTTGTACAAATAGTATGATTTATTTTTCATCAAAAAATATTTTCGATAGTAAATTAGTCGATTGATTACAGTTTCCCTTCCCTACGATTATTGTCGAAGTAAAACAGTCACTTCTGAGGCAGCGATGTTTTTGTGATTTAAAAAAAAAACTATTATTACGCGAACGTTTAACGATCGCCGTAGGTGTTGCTTGATGAACAAAAAGTGGATTTTATGCGTTTTGGGGGAGCGCAGCGCGTTTCGAAGATTTCCTTATTTAGAGGTCCATTGATTTCCAAAATGATTTATATTCTCGCTGCCATTGCGGCAACCGAAACTCATGCAGGGCTTTGGTTTCTAATTTTATTTTATTTTTTTTTTAATATTCTTTAGTTATGGTAACCAGTGGATATTTAAACATTAAAAAATAGGATGAGAAACCTCAATATATTATTGTTTCAACATATTAGGGCAGATGTTTAAAATCCAATTCTATTTCTGAGAAATTTATTAAATGATAAACTGCTAATAGTTCTTTTTAGTTGAATTGTTATAAAAGATATTAGAGCCTTAGGAAAATAGTAATTGAAAGGCAAATGAAGGATCTAAAAAATAGACTATAAAAAAATAACTATAAAAATAAAGGACCTATTTTCAAGGCCGACTATATGTGCTTCACCCTAACACCACCACACATACGTTTGCATTTGTATCGCATAACTTCGTGATCTAACCATAACCATATTTATTGTATAGTCAAACAAACATTGCAAACGACAGCAGAAGAGATGCAATTTGCGTTGCGTTTTTAAAACGGAGATTTGTACAACGATACGCCACACCTAAGAGTATTTTCAAAGATTGTAAGATCCTTTTTTGAGCAATATAAATATAAGCAGTAAGCAGCTAGCGCATCAAAATGATATTTTTTGAATTTATGACATCAGACCTTACGTAACTATACATGTATTATTTTAAATATTAAATTGTGTTTATTTTTAGTACTTATCATATTATTTTTTGTTCACTTTCCCTACAATTTATTTATGTATATGTATAAGAAGCGTGTGCTCAAACGCTATGATGAAGTCTGTCTTAGTACAGGCGCACTCTAGTTAGGTATGAGTATACCCTAATATTTTATATTTGTATACTTTATCTACTAAATCCAATAAATGAAAAAAAATATTTAGACCCTCAGATGAACGTAACTTAAACTAAAAAGTTTAGAACAATTGCTAAAATGTTTTTATTTATTAATGCTCGTTGTACAGATGATAATTTTTCATGTACTTAATAATCATTTTACCTTGTATGAGGAATTCAAAATTTGGTTCAAAATGCTTTCTTAATATTTTAACAATCAGTAACTAACAAATTACTAATTAGACCCTCGATAATATTGATTACCGTACATATTATTGATAATTTTGTTGTTAAAATGATATAATTTATTCAGATACTTACTATTTTCAATGTCTGGTTAGTAGATAGTAGGTAGATAAAGTGGCATTGATGGATTTGGTTAAACCTAAAACCTTTTCATACATTTTACTAATATAAGTTTGATATATACATTCACTATTTATGTTGTACTACCTATAAGTTAGCATACCCTCTTTTTATATTAAGGTAACAAGTTTAGGTATAGTCTATGCTTGTGGTAAGAGTGCAAATCTACTATAGGACTGACTACTAACAGCAAGGTCAGGCGTATAGAAAAAAAAGTTTAAAACAACGTGCTTAAAATTTATAGTCCTTTGAGCTTGCAAGTGAGACTGTAGAAAGGCTGTAAGATTTACAACCTCCTAAGCGAGTTAGAACAGAATTATGTATTAATAATAATCTAATCAATTTTATTTTTTTAACCATTTCGAGGCAGCCCTGAATCTGATGTTTATTCTCCCTTTAAAATGGAATCCTTTCAATCGAAATGAACGCAAAGAAGTATTCAAACCTTCGAACAAAACGACGCGTTCATTCGAAGTGACAAACACTAGGAGTGACTCGCGCTATTTATGACATAAAATACGGCCTTGTCGATGATATTTTGAAGGTGGCGCGAAGACCGCTTCCACCGCCACCTTAATGACTTCCATTTCTTCGTGCCGACCATCCAATATAATTATTAATAAACATTGCGTCTGTAATAATTAATGGCGGCCAAACCCACGCATCTATAACAATGAAATCTTTTGATGTCAAATCCCAGTAGGCGTGTGGTACAGAATAGCATATTACCTACTATTATTAGACTAGCCACCGATGCGGGAAGGTTAAAAGATTAAAATCTTTATAACTGTTACATACATATCCCTAAAAATATAGTAGGTATAAGATATTATTTTTTTATATTATATGTATATGTAGATACTTGCTCGGACCCTATCAAATGCACTGACAGAGGTACCTTACACAAAGTTTACTTTGGAACAGGTGTTCACACCTAGTTAGGTAAGCACTGTATCCCCTTTCTCAACGAAACCTAGTGTGCTAAGCTTAAGTATACGCCTATAATTCTACGCTGATTTTTTTAATTTTTTTTTTATTAATTACATTTATTAATTTACATTTAATTTAATTATTTGCATGTAGGTAATCTTGTTTGAAATATATATATATATATTTTTGTTAAAATTCTAGTTAAGTGCAGGAATATTGTATTTTATAAATAAAATGTAGCAAAATATTGTAAAAGTTTTAAAAATTGATGTAGCAAATTATAAATAAATAAATAAGAGTATAAGATATTACCTTAGGTGTGAAATTTATTAGGCCAACCGACATTTATCACAGACAAACAGACATTCAATTTTACCTGTATGAAGGACAAACACAAACATTAGTTTGAGATCCTCTTTAACAGGCTTGAATATAAATGGCAATTCATAGGCAACTCTTTCATACTCTTAGTATACACACTTAATCATCTTCTATCTATCAGCAACCATCTTCTAAATCCTGAAGAGATCCAAACTATCGCCACAGTATGTTTATTGGTCTAGCCGGCGAACTTTGGGCGGATGATATAGTACAATTCCCAATTCCGACGCGTCGTTTTTGAGTAGGTAGGTAAGTAGTACGATATGTTTCATAATCTCCGTCGTCGGTCGGCGCATTTCAAAAGCATATAGCCGTAAGTGCCATTGGAGCAGATTAGTTGTATTGACGTAGTGTTAATAAAAAGTACGATAAAGACGAACGCCTTCCTTTTATCGTTTCGGCGTATAACCTTTCAAATGCGCGGCTGAGTTTCGCAGGTCGCGTCTCTAAAGGCTTGGCCACCGGATATCTGGGCAAAGTTATTATTTGGAAGTTTGTCATATCAAACCGAGTGCCCATAACTAACTACCAAGCGGTAGCAGTGAGTTCGGCTGAGGGAATCAAAAGTCGAATCTCGGTTATTTCTCCATACACACTCTATTATTATTATTATTATTAGAAAAATATAATACTAGGTATCGTTTTATAACCTAAATATCTAGGCTTCTATGTAGTTAATAAGTTAAATTTTTATTATGTCTAAAAGTTAGGAGCTTCAAAAAGTCTGTATTTTTCTATACATTTTATCAAAAGTCTAGACGTAAATTTCTTATTGTCTGAATACAAGAATCGAGACTGTTTTTCATAACTATCCAACGACTGTACGGAATGTTTATGCGATGAGACAAAACGATTTAAAAGTACGCGAAAGACAGAGAGGGCGCCATTCGGCATATAAACCATGTCTCTGGGTCGCCTTCAAGTCAACGTTTTGTTGGATGAATTTTTGATTGTTTACTAAAAAAGATAGTTTATTGTATTATTTATGTTGAAGACTTATTTATTTTAAAATCTTCTGTTTGTTTTAAAGTAGGTTGGCAGCTATACCCTATGTTTTGGCACTTATGCCTTACATAGGGGGCTTAGAGGGCGTCTTCGACGCACGACAACTCGTGCCTGCGACACTCAGGAAGGGTTGCTTCGCTCCCCATCTCTAAGTCCTTCGAGCCACTACGTCTACAGAAAATCGGTTTAGTGAACCACTAAACCGATTTTCTGATTTCTCAGATTGACCAAACAATCTAACATAGTCACATTTTTCATATCTTCCTAATGCAAAGGATTCTTCATCATACGGAAGATATGATGAAGGTTACCAACGGTAAATAAAAACCAACAATATATTACGTATTATGTTCGGTAGTTTCAGTGATAACATCAATTTTAACTGCTTTATATATAAAAATATAATCAGCTCTTTGGCGGCTAGGTTAAACCGATAAATCATTAAATGACTTGAAATGTCAAAATGATAATTATATATTTAATGTATTATTAATCAATTAATAGGATGTTACTTATTTTTTTAATTTACAGTGTCATTAACTGAATAAACACATTACCACTTTACCTTATACTTTGTACCTAAGTGTATATATTAACACCCATGTGTGGAGCAAATCCTTATAACTTTTCCTCGAAGAAGGTATCCTTATTCAAAAATTTTACTCCAAAGTTGTCATACTTTACCTTACAAATGTAGAAACTAAGGTGGAAATTTCCTTGCAGTTCACTTAGATTCAATCTAGAAGGATTTACGATTATAAATGCAATTAATACTCTTTTATTAACCTACGTGTAAAAGTAACTCAAATTATTGATTGATTGGATTTGATGAGGGTTTTTTAGGACCTTTTTCCTTAAATATAGCACAATAAAATATTTAAATCATACAGTATATATACGAGATACACATACATCTTATAATTAAAGCGACTAGCGGCTGTTGCCTGCCTGCGTAACTTATATGAAAATCCGACTGTTTGATGCTATAATAATAATAAAAAACTAAGTATGTTTTCCTTATATATTTAAATTACAATAATAATTAATACAATAATAGAAACGAAACGAAACTGCAAGTTTTAAGGAAGTACACCTATTTGTGTGTGAAATTAGGTGTGCATTGAGAGGTTGAGGATGTGTGTGTGCGCGCGTGATGTGTTTAAACCAACATGCTGACTCTCTCATTAGAGATGTGACAAAACTATCACGACTTCAAATGTCAGTTTCACCAAAATTACAATTGTAGGCGTATAGAAAGAAGTATATGAAACAAAGCATTTTGACCATACATTTTGTTACATTTAGAAACATGGAAAATTTGAGTCTGACGAACGAGTCTTTACAAAATGGCACACGGAAGGAAATATTAGGCAAAATATTCGGTGCGTCCAGACGATTTATGGCTCGTTAAATATAAATATTTATGTATATTTTATGATTTCGAAACCTCACCAACTGCAGAATTTTATTAGATTTTTTAAAAACCTTAATACATCTATAATCTGGAATATATACATAAGACATTTAGAGCCGGTTTTATAAATGTCTATTTGTTAAATGTTAGAACAAATTAACGAAAATTTTATATACCGCATAGTATTTGAATAGTATGACCATCCTTTAGTAAACTGGACAGTATGAATGTCACGATTCCACGTTACTGGCGGCCAGAGGTCGCTAAAACAGCTTAAATGACTCGCTAGTGGACAATAGGGATTCTACACGCTATTCCAAAGACAAGGCTATTTTGTTTTCAAAAACTCATAAAAAATGCAAATTCCATTCTCGCTGGTGCTAAATGTCGTGACGTCAGAACACAGCAGTTGAAATGTTACCAATTACCAATTTTATTACACCAGCTTGCTCGAGCATATCGATAAAATCAACGTATCTACACAATTACATTAAAAAATGATGATTGAAAGCAGTATCATAAAAAAAAATATTTAGGTAAAACGCAAGCAGTATTTATTTATTTATTTTATTCTTATACACCAAAATACATACATTACAGAACAGTAGTAACAGGTCAATGGCAATTAATGCACTGCTAGTATATGCTGTCGTATGGGGAAATGTCGAAGCCACGCAGTATAATCAAGATTTTTTAGGTTAGAATAATTGCATTTGGCGCGCGGATCGACGATGTGTACCATAGATAAAACCGTCGAAATTGTACAGTTTAACTTAGATTTAACGAAACTATTTGTTTATAAAACACTCGTTCAAAAATTAGGTCATTAGCTCCGTTCGTTAACTCGACTTCAACGAACGGATAGAGGGCCTTACGTTTATAAAGCCTGCCTTAGCGTGATAAATATCTCCGCGAACGTGAAGCAGTGACCCCAAGAAGTGTGTATCGCCGAAGTCCCCGAAGTGTGTCAAAACGTAGATATGAGGCACCAATGACTCAATAATTGGACCACATGCGCGACAGTAACAGAGCATACCCCGCTTATCTCTCCAGCGCCCGAAAATCCGAGAAGTCCCCGATAAAAAGGTGTCCTCGACACTTGCACTCGATGACTGTCGCTTGAGTGTCACTCTAGCGATTAGCCAGACGGCACCAGACAGCGATGAGTGCCGCTGTTAATCAGGCAAAATGTGGGGTGACCATCGCTTTAATAATGACAGTATTTTATTCATTTACTTGCAAAATAAAAATTATGTCATCTTCATTATGTTCAATTAGTTACAATAAAATAAAGTCATGGCTATACATACATATCCAGTCAACGCTCGTGTTTCAGCATTTGAGAAGGCATACTCAATGTGCTGCATTATAAATTGGGTACTCAAGCCAATTATTTACGGGTTAGTTTATTTTAAGTAGTGGTTCCGTTACTTTTTTCCCTAGTAACATTTATTAATAATATTTCCGGAACATATTCAAATAATTCAAAAACTTAAAATTTTAGTTGTATTTTTTTTTGTGGGTGTATTACGATTTTAAATCCATAGCCGTAAAGATCATAACTAGAGAGCTGGGTTCTCTATAAAGTCAGTTAAGTCATAATTGATATAAGAATTAGGTTAGTGTCATTAGTTTAAATTATATATATTTTTTTTTAATATTCTACGTCTTATCTTTTTTGACGAAATCTTTAATTTCGAGGCACAAAAGGATTTTTTTTTTAAATTCTGGAACATAAAACAAAATATTATCTTTAAAAATATTTGGGTATTGCATGGTCACCCTACTGTATATAATGTAAAAACTATAAAAGGCGGAAACAATTAACATAAACTACAAACTCATTACATGCTCATTATCGTAAATTTCTTCCAGTTTCAGCTTGGTCCAGCAGCTCTTATTTAAAAAGCATAATGTTTGAAACCTACACACTTTAACCGTGGCATTCATTTAGAGTAGTATAATAATTGCCAAGAGTATTTCAGTCACGTTCGGAAAAAATAGAATATCAAATCTTTGTTTCAGGCAATATCTGTGCCACCCACCACTGACCTAACCTAACCCACCACTGACCTGGGGCAGTTGCGAAGGGTTGAGCACATTATAAGAGGAGTCCATCTTCTCTCTCTTGCCGAATATATTTTACAAAAGTTGAATTGCTCGAGAAAACCATGCACTGCAAAACGTACCAATGTTTCAATTTATCCACCAGCAAGATCGTATGTATTACTTTCAAGAATCTGCTCGTTATATCCATCGTTCACATTGCTCGCAGAAGCGATGACAGGCATTGCGGTTGGATGCAGGAATTGACTTATCAGGTCGAATTTACAACTGGATCATCTGTGGTGGCTGGATGATCACAATCCTCAGTAATGAGGCAATGACTAAGAAGAAGATGACTTAAAAGAAAATCTATAATAAAACTTAAATTAAAAGAATTTATGGAAAAAACATATTAAAAAGTATTTAGGTATTAATTAAATTAAGTTAATTTTGTTTCTAAATCACGTGAGTTACGTTAACTTAATTTTTAAGTATTTGTATTATATTTTATGCATGTATAAATAAATTGTTACTAGTTAAGATTAAGAAACCGGCAGATAGGACAATGTCTTAGTTGGATCTATTTACATTGTAATTATATATAGTTGAATAATAAAAGTTGCTTTTGGCAACATTGAAAATTGAAATTGAATTGAAGCACGCAATACCTATGCGTTAGATATACTAAATGTATCCCTATTGTTTACTATCATACCGTATTTTGTTTATGTAGTAGATATTTTAGTGAACAATAAATTAATGAAGGCTGTTTTATTTATCATGTTTTTAAATAATCACTTTTGGAATATTCTTAAGGAGTATGACATATCATAAATACATAAATGGTATTCATAATTAGGAATCGTAGTTTAATGAATAACGAATGTTGAGTAGGTACGTAACGAAATATTGATTCTGTTAAAAATGAAAACGGTGTATTTTTGAAATGATATACTGAGTAAATACTTAGTATATCAACAAATTCAGAATCACATGCAATCCGCTCCTGAAATCGACCCTGCACCTTCCAATGTCTAGTTGCTTGGCCAACGGTTAAGCCAAGGAACCCAAAACCACTTAGTCATACATACTATGTTATTTATTTATCCTATGGATCGACTTCAATAGTGAAATGTTTGTGATATCAGATCTCAATGATTTTACCGCCGATTTTAGAATTTTAACGTGTTGATAGAATCTACATGAAAAATAGTAGGTCGTATGGGGAGCCAGAATGTTAAATTTTAAAATACGAAATAAAAAAAAATATTTTCTCTATGGGAAATCCTATGTTAATTTTCCCCTTTGCGACTGCGGCTACGTGTTTTATAATGACACAATAATACGTCATAACAATACATGATATAATAACAGTGAAAAAAATGTATTATCGTGAGACCAATTAAATGCGTAATTTATTGTTGCTTTTGGCCACTCTAACTAGGTATAATAAAATCTGTTCTAAGAGCAGCCAGCAGATGATGACAGAAAAAAATAAAAATACTTATTATGTAGGTAGGTTAGATGTTAATAATAAAAAGAATGTGTGTTAAATTTAATTTTATATATTTTAATAATCTTTGGGTTCCTTTTTCGTAATTAAAGAATTAGACGTAGATGGTTTTACCTTCTAACCGAGTTAAAAAAAAGAAGGTGTTTTTCAATTCAATCTGCATATTTTTTCAATTCAATCTGCATATTTTTTTTATTATAATTGTTTACTTTTGAATTACTTGATTGACTTCGAATTTTTTTTTTTTGTATATGGTAGATAATTTCTCAGGGGTGATACCATTTTAATTTAGTCAAGTTTACGTCAAGCGTAAGGAAGCATACATTTAAAAAATTAAGATTTCCGATCCAAATGTTTTCATTTCGAATTGGTAGAGATATCATTCGTACAAAAGTTATTTTAATTTATTTTTTTTATCCTTTTACATTTATATATTCTATTTAATAATAATAAATCATTACTAAAATTATTTACATCGTCGTGGGCGATCAAATATCGACACCGAAATGTCAAGGGCAAAAGTGACTGAAATATATTCTAATATATAGCAGCCACTTTACTGGGCAATCAACAAAATATCTACCCGCAGAACGCACTTTAAAGCGCCACTTTTCTTTCAAATATCTCAATGCATAAAACTAATCTTGAGTGGTTTTTTTTTCGTTCTTTCTGGTGATAAAAGTGTGGGCTTCGCAAATGAGAATGAGACGATTGACACATCGACGCTGAAAACGAGGCCGGGGGTTTTTTTTTATGTAAAAACGCATTTCAGCGCGACCTCGCTGAGTTCGTGTCTCGAAATGTAGACACAGAGGCGAAAACAAAAAACCTTTCTTAAAAAAAATGCTACAATACCAAATTTACTAAATTAATTGTTTTGATAAACAATTACCGGGTCTTGGTTTATTTATTTTGTTGAAAATATATTTTCAAATTGTTTAGGATTCAGTAAACAATGTGCCAGTAATTAAGGTGCATTACTGTTTTATATTTCGGGGTTCCTATATAAAATATAAAGTAATTTAGTATTTAGTATTTTAGAAAAAAATCCAACCGCCAATTACGATTTTTACACGATGAGAAAATTGTGTGTTTTTTATTTAGAATGTTTTTATCGCCGTCAGAAAACGCACCATCATGTGGAAAAAAAATAATAAAATAATATAACAAAAAAATGTATAATCTAAAATTTAAAATCTTCAATAAAAATCTCTCGCTGCTCAACCATTTGTATGCATTGTCAGTTATTGTGTAATGTGTATGAATAGTCAGCTAAAAACATATTATTTTTAATTTTATTGTATTACCTAAGAACTTCACTTAAAGCTATATAAAGGCAATTCTATAAGTCCAGGTTTGAATATACAGTTTGTCCCAAAACCATTACCAAAGATTTTTAAGGGGGAGTTTGTGTAACATATTATGAGTAAAAAATGTATAGAATAAAATATAGAATAAAAAATACAACGAATAAAATAAAATACGAGTATATAGTTCCTTGTAAAATATACATAGTTATTTACATATACACGTAAAGATACACTCACTTGATTTATTTATTTTGTTGAAAATATTTTTTCAAACTGTATAAATATTTGCCAAGTAGTCGTTACAGTTTTGTGGTAATTACAAACCTAGATGTCAGTCGCGACAACTTATTTCACACAACACAAATTTCACAAAATTGAGATTCCTAATAGCATAAATTATTTGTTCGCAGTGCGCTTGAGAATGTCACATTTTACCCAAAAACTTTGTGAAGGAATTTTAAGTGATTGTTTTGACTCGAACACACCATTACAAATTGTATTCACTCCGGTCAACACTTGGCGTATAGTACGAGGGACCATGTCGTATTTGACTGTAAAATAAAATCTTAAAAATATACGCGCAAGTACAAATATTTTTTTCTAGAGTGACGGCATAATACATAATGTGTTCGTGAAACTGACATAGTCATCGGCATGTAATATAATATGTAACGAATAAACTTTATTTTTTAATTTATGACCGCGTCCGCGTCGCCCCGTGCGTACCGTTTCGAATCGACTTTTATTTTTACACACTCGATGTAACAGATTCCAAGTGCGCCTTTCTAGAAAAGTTAAGCTTTTTAAATCTTAACATGAATAGAACGGGATAAAAGTTAAAAAAACACCTCTATTACTTTTTGCTAGTAACTAAATCGCTTTTATTAATTCACTAACCGAAGCATTATACGCGCGGGCCCTTAGCCTATTCGTCAGATTTTTGGCCCGTGCCTATGAATTCATGGATTGCAAAATCTGGCTAGCATAGAGCCAAGGAGAGAAATTTGTACTATTGATATTCGAGGAACGGCCAGAAATCGGAGAGGGTCGATTATAGGCTACCGTTAAAATTTACGAGCGAACTTCTGCTAACTCGATACTAACTCAAACTAATATATTTTTTTTACAAGAATCATTTTCTAAAAAGGCAAGGTGGCGAACCGGACGGTTCAGTGATAAATTTTATTGTAATGTTTGTACATAGGTACCTATATACTACATATTTATTTATATTTATTGGTAGACACACAGCATTACCTCAATAAAAAATACAATATAAATATTAACTAATTATAACATTTATTACAATTAATTACAATATTACAATTAAGGCCGATTATGAGTTACACATTTAAATCTAAGATTAAGGTGACAGTTGAAAAACAAAATAAAATAGAATGACAAAATGGGAAAAATGGAAATAATGGACATCGCAAGCCTAAATACTAAATACATACAAGGCAAGTAAACCATCATTGTAAGTTGTGTAGTGTAAGCAATAATGTGTTTATGCTTGTGCGTATGTCATTTTTATGGAAGGAAATGGTGTCCCGAATGCAATATATAAATGATTATTTTTTAAGCAGAACTTTTTACCCAACCTGTTAATAATCCTTTTTTAGCATTCAACGGCGACTCTTTTCATTTACATTTAATGTCAATTTATCAATAGATATTTCAGAAAATTGTTTTTTGTTGTTTATTTTATTTATTGTTTTATATCATTGTATAATCATCTCGAAAACATGTCTTCAATGGACAACAGATTTTAATAAAATGTGGTATACACACGTGTAGGTCTCTGCTAATCTGAGATCATGGCAGTCTAGTGGTTGAGGCGCTGGACTATTGACCCAAAGGTCGCCCGGTTTCGAATCCGCACATGGTAATACCATTTTTAAAGCTCAATTATCACCATCTCCCCTAACTCTAGCACAAGCAAATTGTGACCTAGTTGAGTAAGGCAAAAAGTTGTACATGACCTAGGTCATAGCAATTCTTCTAAAAAAAAACTTTATATCACCTCCGCTTGCGATAAGGTACTATATTTACATACAGTACATAGTACTATATTTTTGGTAGTAGTAGATATTCGGTCGCAAAAATATGACTGGCATTCTCCTTGGAACATAATCAGTCAGAAAATATCATTTAATCGTTTCAATTCCACAGACAGCGTGACTGCAAGAATACTTGAAGTCATTATCAAAAGGATTCCGATTAGCTAAAGTAGGTGACGCTATTATCACCTTCTGATACCTGCCGATAACCGATAATAATTTGTCGTTTATGAAATAGGTTTTAATGAGTCTGCTATTTCAATGTATTTTGCGACAATGGACTTCCTACAGTCGAAATAATCTTTTGTCAAAATGGTATACTGCGTATTGATTTTATTTCAGGTAATTCATTGAGTAATTACCGATTCGTAACGCAAGCAATAATCTGAATACTCTTTTTAGAAATTATGTGATGAACAGGATATATGAAACATGTAAGGTAACGAGATATATCGATTATTTTTGAACCGTTAAATTTCAGTTAATGATAGGTAAATGGCCTAAATTGCGGGTGCTTTATGGGCAGGTACCTACCAGGTTTCATTCATATCCCCCTTGAAGCGAAACAGCAGTTTTCAGTCCATCCCTCGACCAACATATCGACATCTATTTTATAACTCCACACATACAAGTTTTTTTCATAAAAAAATGAGGGAATCCAAAATTGTGGGCGTTACACTCATCTCTAAGCAGTCGAAACTAAATATAGTGTATTTTTTTTCACAACCATCGTATTATCACACTTAGCCAGCAATTTGAGATACCTAAGTATTTATTTCACAATTTCACTACCGTTGATTTCTGACAGTAACCACCGGAGACCACCTAAGCTCAACACGGAATGTGAAAGATGAAAATAAATAGTACCTAAAATAAGGCTAGCACCGAACATCTACTATACTTGTATACTACATATATAAACTTATTTAAATGTTTACTTAAAAAAAAGTTTAATCTGTCAAACTTAATTTCCCAATTTATTGTCCCATAAATGTTTTATCTTTTTGATATATAATATTTAATTAAATTGTTAACTATAGTTGGTTAATTGGTGCTACTGGTACTGGAAGGCAAACATTTAACCATATGAAATGGCGGGCAGTCTGAAGATTTTTTTCATAGTTTATTTTATTTAGGCGTGTCTAACTTGTCGCCGGAGATTGTTGACAGTGTAGATAGATAAATGAATTGCACGAGCGTGTAATTTAAATTGCAGGCACAGTCGATGCGGCCCTTAGGCTACGCCCAGCAATCAAACGCGGCTAATTTGAAACATGACCGCTTCGAAAGAGATTTTGTCATCTGTTCGCAGTAACGGTTGCGGGACCCGGGGGAATTCGTCACCGCGCCGCCTACCGATTGAAATAATAAACATGTTCTGATCGACACCCACGGTATAATAGACAGAGACCTAATTAACTAACAGCGGTATTGTCGTCTCCCTCTCTTTGAGCCACAAACTTGAAGATTTTGAAAAAAAAAGATTCCCTAAGACCTACGGCATATACAATTATTTTGGGCCCTTTTGAACTGAGCTAAATTTGTCAGGGAAGATAGTGGTAATGGAGCGTTTATTTAAAATTGTATCCCATAATGTGCAGATTCGAATCTGTAAACGCTGGGTCAATAGTTAAACGCTTTAACAATTTGACCACCGTGTTTTAAAAAACCTCTGCAAAATGAATCGTAAATTAAAATGAATACACCTGTTTGTCGTTTGATTCATTTCGTCTAACGTACGTTTAAAACGATTTTACACGAAACAAAACATCGAAACGTGTTATTGTGCTCTTCTCTATTTTGCGCGTGCTTTTAAATCGTTCTATCTCATCTAACGCATAAACACTCCGTTGACGGTTAATTATGAAAAACGGAATCCATTTATGTCTATAAACTTACTTTCATTTACATCTTTATAAAATAAACTACGCTCTGTAGTTTTATTTTCTCGATTTTTGTATTCAGTCAATAAGATATTTACGTCTAAACTTTTGATAAAATGTAGAGAAAAATTCTGAGATTTTTGAGACTTAACTTTTAAACATAATAAAAAATTAAGTTATTAATTTCATAAAAGCCTAGATATTTAGGAGATAAAACGATAACTAATATTATTATTACATTTACAAATAAAAGAGTCACAACACTACAGCGTTTGTATTGAGTAATGACCGGGTTGAGTTCTCTTTTTGAGTTATGTTTTTTCCCTATTAGCAATTACAGTATTTTTACTAGTTGAGAATTATATATCTACCTACACGCTTAAAGCTATGTATGTAGTAGAATACAGTTTCACTTTCAAGGATCTTCGGCGTAAGTTTGAAATAGTACGCGGGTTCCATAAACCAAGCATAAACCGTTTCATTTGTGAAAGACCTTGAATTTGAAATAGTGCGGTCAAATAGCTTCACTTTCATGCTTTAATATCCTTCGATCCGGTTTAGACGGGTTCATTCATATTATTTGCTAAAGTACTAACATATAAATATAAAAGAATAAAAATAATATATTATAATGAATTTTAGAGGAACGGCCTTTTTTTTATAAATAATTGCTATGACCATATACAATATCATATACAATAATCTTGGCTGATTTATTTATTTATTTATTTTTATAAAGTAAACATATAGAGAGTAATCGTAAACATTCTTACATATTTTATACAGTGGTTTATATATTTTATAACACTCGATACTCTCCAATTTCATGTTTACAAAACATGCATGTGATGGTGCTGATGAAGCATTATAAATGGTATGATCATATGCGCATTCGAACCCGCGACCTTTGGGTCAATAGTGCAACGTCTTAACCACTAGACTACCACGATCCACGATTTTAAAAGAATAAAATTTATAATGTATTTTAATATGTAGTAGAACATGTTACCTTATTTTTAATTAACTTGTACATACATATAAATAACAGAATTGACTCAACTATCACGATCGCATGAAACTAAAAAAAATAAACAAAACTTACGGAAAAGCTATTATATTTAGGTACACATAAAAGAAGTAATTTTTTAATATTTTTCGATTTAACGCAAATCGTACCAAAATGCCTTAAGCTTTTTTTCGTTGTGTTAAATTGTACTTTTAATACCCTCTTTTCACATCACTTTTAATGTAATTCTTTTAAATAAATAATATGATGTGGAAACAGTATAATAGTTTTTCTTCAATTTTATATGTTTTTATTGATAAAAATAAATACAGAGTTATTATTGATAAACGCTGTTAAAATAAATAACTACACCATACAGCACCGGTCTGAACAGACCCGCTAAACAGTCGTGTTCTTAATTTGTTTTACATAAAAAGGCAGACATATATTCTCATATTTTATGACTGCCTTCCGCTCCGTTAAACTTTAAATTGGGTACCGTAATATTTACTTCTACTTTCAAAATGGTTTTTTTTTTGTCGTAAGTGCACCAGTAAAATAGCATTCTTTTATTTTCAAAGTAAAAATGTTGAAACTATGTAGGTAGTCCTATTGATTTGAACTTCAAAAAAAAATGTGTATATTTTTATACTCATACTTTATAAATTAAACGTAGAAAAGGTAACTCTTACCTAGTTAGAAAGGCGACAGATCTAATCAAATCGGTCAACCTGACTGGTACCCAGGTACTCGAATTTACATATTTGGATTTTGTATTTTACTTTAACATTTAGTGTAAAACTGAACATTATGTTGCCGATAATGTTAAACTTAAAAAAAATAAATCTAATATTGTCTTAACTGTAGTAAAAAAAATACGACATGATAATATAAAATTTTAGGTACGGTCAAGGGCAAAAGAAGTTTTACCGCGAAAGACGATTCGACAGAGTGTATGGGTATGTATATGTAAATGCTAATCTCATCTATGCTCATACGGAGATGCGAAGAGGCGGTCCTCATAGATACAGTACACACACACGTACTATCACTTTATTATTAAGGCGTATCAGTTTAACTTTAAATGCTCTGGGTAAAGCTCCGAGTGCCTTTGACGTTACGTAATACGAATATGAAAGGTAACCCTTTAGTTTTAGCTCCGTTTTAATACAAAAACATTTAAAAAAACAACTCTTAACTCTATGCTTGAAGATTTACCTATGAAGGAAGGTATTGAATTATATAAAAGTAAATCCACATGATAGGAGGCCTTAGTTTAGTTTTCGTCGAAAGGGGGGTCTGTAGGGGAGAGGGTGTTAGTAAGTTTATTATAAATATATAAATGTATACATTTCATATATTGCTATTATTTACACAATAAAATATTTCATAATTTAAACAGCGACCGTGACCTGAAATTCATTTAATTCATATAGGTACTCGTATTATACAGGTTAAACATTTTCCTATGCACATCCTTCTATGGGTTTATTCTTCACACCGAACTAAACAAGTTTTGTTCTAGAGGTTTTTTATAATTTTGACATAATTTTTTTTTCCTTGCAAAATAAATAATATCCTAGGAAACTGGGAAGGCAGAAGGTCAAGATAGGATTTTGTTTTCTACTTACTTTTTGACACTGAAAAACTTGTAGATCAAAAAATGATCAGCTTGTAGTATAGAATGACCCTACAAAAGGGTCTGAGCATCGAATTGTGAGATTTGTCATCCAACAAGCTGTCAGCGAGCGGTCATCTTTTCGAGAGAAGGGTTGAAACGCGCATCCTCCTCCAACCCGTTTATATGGCACCGTAAAAGTAACTACTTTTGAAAATACAGCCCTTTCGGCATTCGCTAACTGTTTCCATAGCCTTGTCCGTTAGCCTAAGCCGAACCATGAAACGATAACCATTAAGCCATGGTACGGTTATTGTCCCCTGAAAAGATGGGCACCCCTTTCGACATTGCAATTACGAACGACGTCTCTGAAGAGTTGAACAATGACTTACTTTCTCGAAAGTTTGTGGTCGTTCATTTAGAAATTAGAAAGTGGAATTATTCATTTGCGTTTTCAAGGTTTTCTTGTCATCTTCTCAATTATACTTCATCCAGTAGAATTTTTCGAGCCTAAAATTACTTTCTTTCGACCTTCGTTCCAGTTATATAGAAACTAACTGTAATAATTGTTTTTTTATATAATGGTAAATAGTTAATTTTCAAAACAAGTGTTTTTTATATTTATTTATAATTATAAGCACCTAAACCAGTCACGAAATTACTCAAAAAAAATCTTATGAATACAATTGAGAATTCTTTAGTTCATTAAAAACATAAAGCAATCATTTAACATAGAAACCATTTTAATCGGTTAACAAGGAGAGAATAAACTTGAAATATTTATTTATTTATAGCATAGTAACATAACGCTTAATTAACGTCATATATGTATGCGAAGTTCCACTTAACTAGGCAATGCTTGTCTTAAGGTAGACTTTTCTATAGTAGCAATTTTAATGTTTATGCAAGGAGAGAATAAACTTGAAATATTTAGTTATTTATAGCATAGTAACATAACGCTTAATTAACGTCATATATGTATGCTAAGTTCCACTTAACTAGGCAATGCTTGTCTTAAGGTAGACTTTTCTATAGTAGCAATTTTAATGTTTATGCATAAACATACGCGCTGAGCAGCATACACCTTCGTTATGTGATGTAAATAATAAATTATAACATAAAATCGAGAGACGGTACATGAAATTCAAATTTAAAGTTTTTATTAAACAAAATAAGGTATCGACATGTTCAGTTTTACTTAAACTAAATCTATATATAAAAGAAAGACGGGTTTGTTACACCATTTATAACTCAAGAACGGCTGGACCGATTTTTATGATCTTTGATTTGTTGGATTTATATCCGCCCCGAATAGCAGAATAACTATTAAAACGTCGGAAAAAAACACGAAAAAAATCATTTTCTCATACATTTTTTATGGAACAGCTTTGTATTCTATTTTCAAACGCTATGCTGCCTTCGAAGATGTTCACTTTGTGAAGTTATCACATTTGTCATTGTGCGAGCATCGATAATTAAAATACATATCATTTTGATTTTTGAACATTTATTGAACCTATTTCATTTTGTGTATTCTTAATAAAAAACTGAATTTAATTCAGCTAATAAGTTAAGACAACATTTATTGATTCTGACGCGGTACGAAGTTCCTCGGGTTAGCTTGTATTAAAAAATATCCAAATATTGCAAAACGAATACCTAAGTACTAGTCATGTTGGCCGACACAAAACCCTATGAAAAACAATAAAAAAAATAATAAGCACAAATATATACAATATATACTAACGATACACACAAATGAATGCAACTTAACCGTTAAACGCTAAATATACTATTTATTTAAATGAATAAACAACATTTTTTAAATATACAGGGTCAACTTAAAGTCAGCTGTATCATTTTAAGGGATGATTCTGGGCCAGGAATCTGAATAACTTTTGTTATTTGTTATTGCTGAATAACTGGTTTTCACATAGACAACAAAAAAAACATATAAATATATAAATACTCTTTTGAACGTTTGGAACGTTTAGAACATTTGATGTGTATCCTGATGTATTCAATTGACCTACATTACAATGTTTGCGAGCGGGAAACTACCCGTCATTCGCTTCAATACATTTGTAGGTACGGTTACTGGGTGGTGACGTCGCGCGGCCAATCATAGGTAACCATACTTTAAAATGTTTTTAGGACTCTTTCTTTTGTCATATTTTTTTGCATTATTTACAAAGTTATTGAACAAAAATTGTACAGTATAATGTCCAGAATCAGCCCTAAGAGGATACTGCTGACTTTAAAATCATCCCTGTATAAATAAATATTTAATTAAAAATTGCATTCTTAACGGAGACATTTTTCTAATTTCATAAAAACTGCTGTGCCAAATCTTTGTGTATATCGAAAGTAAAGTAATATCTTTGTGTATTGTTTTGGGTGTATATCGAAAGTTTTCATTGGATATTTTTTATCGTATTCCGTTCCATTTGAGATTTTGTTTGATTTTAGTGCTGAAGTAGGTATCTTCTGAACTATAGTCAGCGCGCAACGTGCGCAAATGAAGGTCGGTCGGGGATTTTTTGTCCGCCGCCGGCGTCCTGTGTACATTTGTCCGGCGATAACGACGCATCTTTTATGCCCCCGAGCTATGAAAGGCTCGCAACAGTAGTGGATGAATTACTTTATTACGGGTGCAGCAATTAGGATTTATTGCTGGCACCATTTCTTCTTACCTTCCGTCGGCAAACATCGGCACAACATCGGTTTGTTGCGAGGCCTTATTGTCTATGCTTCGATTGCCGCCGGTATCTTTTTTGGGACTATTGCCTTTGTGAAAAGCCGTGTTAGGTTAGGTCGTGTGCCGTTCACAGAGGAAGTAGGTATACAGACTCGTTATTTGTGTAAAAGTGCACTAATGTTACCTACAAATATAGTTTCTGTTTCCTTTTGTTTTTGTATAATATCAACTCTCTCCCTACCTCTGTCATTTATTTCCACAGCGCGCCTCATAAATATACTTCCTCTAACACAATCATTTTAAAACACATTAAATTGTATACTTCACTACACTACACTATATTTTCCACTATACTACACATAATTTTTCCACCATACTACACTTTTTGTGAATTTACAAAAAGGATTTAGGAACCCTTCGCATTCAGACACATAATTAATGGAAACCGATAATCCATCTTAGGACAGGTGTTTAGCACCTAGTTAGATGGACAAGGTGAATATTCTAATATGCCATTAAATGCGAATTTAGATTCGCTTTGTGATTATGTAATTTTTATTACCTTATTACTACTTTTGTTGATGTCTTAGTTTATCTATAAATATAGTTAAATAATGTAAAGACCATTCCCGAAGACTTAAAGGAGGGGTTCTATGTAACCCATTACTAGCAAGAAATGAAATAAAAAAAACATCCCCAAAATGATTATATTTATAAATAGATGGTGTAGCATCGGTCAGCGCGCGAATTTACATGCGGCGAGGATCGATAATGTAACTTTGACACGGCGACAGCTGAACGTTCATTTAATGGCATTATTCAAAGTCCTATTCTAAACAAATGATACTATAAATTTTTAGACCAAGTAGCTGGATTTTTTATCGGGAACGGTCTCGGAACGCGGTTGTATACTTTCCTTAAGAACGTGATTTTCTGGTCTATGCATAAAGCAAATCTCATAATAGGGCTTAGATTTAGCTCGTACAATAATTTGGATCCTAATACAATACTCATTCATGATTAACCAACATCTTAGTGGTAAAATAAACAAGGCATCTTATCTTAGCACCTAACACTATTTGCTCAGAGGCATTTTACCTTTTTAGCGCTGCGGCAATAAAAAAGAAATTAAAAATATTTACTTTCTAAACGCAATTCTTTGTTTTCATACAAAAAGCATATTAATACCTCTTGGCCATTTTAGCTATTTATATAAGGAACAAACTGAATCGTTTATATATTATGTCAATTGAATTGCGCATACATTATTTTACGATATGTATATAATTACAATAAGAAAATATTTACTCCCTATTTCATATTAATTTTTCTGACAACTAAGAAGTTTTAAAGACATTGTAAGGGGCTTAAATATAAATTAATTGTGGCGTATGTGAATTTTTGATTCTAATGATTATTAAATAATTGTTAATTTATTCATCAGTTAGGTGATATTAGATACAGTTCCGACTGCCTTGTGTATTTGAACGTGAACGTGGTGTAATTTGATACCTGTTATGTATTTATACTGTGTTGCTACTGAAGCACGAAATGGGAATACTGAATAGCTTTCGTGATATACAATTTTCCTAATAAAACATGGCATCTTTCAAACTCACGCTACTAAAGCAGTCTTTCTTAGGATAGAGTAGTAATCACTATGCAATATTCAGGGAACCTATTTCAATATTTAAACTTTGACTATGTGCGTAAAATACAAATATAATACATATACTGTATAAGTATCGATGGGTGGTAGATATAGACCGGGTTAGATATAGAACACAAAATGTTAATGTATTTCATATACAAAGATTTATTTCACAAATAAGATTTATTCCATAGGTTTATTCCGCCAAATTTACCCCCGAATTGTATGATCAAGTAATTATCATACAATTAATTTGAATATTTTAATAATGTAAAGATTTAATAATAGGGAACATCGAAAGTAAACAAGTATGAAAGTAGATTACTTAAATTAATTATTGTGATAAAATGTACCTAAAATTACTGTAAATTAGTTTTACCATTTTGTATGTAAAATATTATAAGGCATGTACTAATGAAAACAATAAATAAATATTATTATTAATATCTAATTCATTTAAAATTGTATAAATGGAGTATTAAGGTACTATATATATTATTTTTACCTCTTATTGAAAATATAAAAAACATTAACTTTAAATCTCCTTGGTAATATGATTATATTTAGGTACGCAGTTATAAATATTTACTGTTTATTGTTTCTTCGTGTATTATTGTTGATTTCTTAAAAAATATATATAAGTGCCTACGTAGGGACCTAGTGATTATAAAAAATCGAGCGATTTTATACCTTTGACAGTACAGTTTGACAATAACTTGACAATAGTTTGACAATAACTTGGTTTTCCATTTCTTTCCTAGCAAATCGAATCAACCAATTAATAATATTTTTTATTGCCGTAGTAATTTGAATCATCATATTATATTAACAACGGCTTGCTCAAATTCTTCTTGTATATATTTTCGATGTGAAACAATTACTTACCTACTATTTCGTGGGCAGTTTTCGCTTCATATTTTTTTATTATACTGTTGGTTTTCCAATAAAGATAAATACATAAATAAATTACCTAAATCGTTTTCATCGTACCGAAACAGTGAGCTCATTAAAAATAAATCGTTGACTTAATTTATATTACAAATAAATTAAATATTATTTGAGCATTTGATAAGTTATAAGAACTACAGTTTTATTGTTATAAAATCGTAATTTTGGCTAAATTTTCTATAATATATACAGATGCATTAATTAGGGTAAATATTATGTATATACTATATTTTAGGAGTGCCTAGTGAGTAAAAAAGTGAGTTCTAAAGTAAAAGCATATAACTACTTAACAAAACAGACGGATCCATTTCGATTATTGGCTCGTCGGGACAATAAAACAATTGCGAGCCTCATAATGGCGAACAGTTTTCCATAACGGTTCTCACTTTCATCGAAAATGCTCAAAAAAAGCGTTCCCAGGCCTGAGCCTTGCAGTACGCCCGACTTCCGCGCAAGGACGCGTGGCGGACGAGCGCATATTTAGTTAGTTCTTGAAAAATGAACAATGTGTCCAAACAAACGACTCGTTTCTGTTGTAGGTGTCCACAATGTGTCAACAAAGGCTTTCTTAATTGCCTCGTTTTCGGGCGAAGGCAGATCCGTACGAGTTTTTTTCCCGAAAATGCCGTTCCGACCGGAGATGTCATCACATCTTGTAAATCTTTCAGTTCGAAATCTGTTACAGACGTCCTCGTTATTAAGTGATTTTCGGTATCAGCGAGGAGTCTTTGTGCCCTTAATGTTGTGTTTTTTTTTCACATGACACGCTACGTTAGTATTTTACGTAAGCTTAGGCATTTTTATTTTTTTGTTAAATATATCGATATTATTTGCAGGTACAGAAAAGTATATTATCTTAAATTTATATTCACAAATCTAATATGACGATACAATGCGTCCTGAAAAAAATTTATTAGTAAAACGTTTGGCTGTTTTGGCTGAAATTTGCTAATCAAACATAGTTGTAAACAAATCGCATAGTAGTACATGCAAACTGATTATTGTTATATAATAATTTTTGGTTCGATTTAGCAAAAAAATATTTTATCAAAAACATTGATCACAAATAATATGGCGTCGTCGGTGAACAGCTGATGAAATAAAACGTCGTTACCTGAAAATTTGGTAGTCGAAGCCGTAACAATAATCGATGTGTAACTCCAACAAAAAATATTGCTGTCACTATATCAACCATACTATGGTTGCCAATACCATATTTTTGCTGCCATTATCATCTTGTAGTGTTTTTGGGTGTATGTAATATTCTAATCTGTAATAATATATAAATAATAATAAAAAAAAGATTGTATTAAAAAAAAAATGTAATATCGATAGATATGAAGCTAAAATGAAAAAAATAATCAATGCTAAAGAGCTCCAGATGCAGTGTGTGTAATCATGTAGGTATGATATACCTATAGGTATGATCACGTAGGTAGGTATGATCATGTATGATATGGTATGATAGCCTGCGTGTGCTGGTAATCTGCCGTATCAATTAGGTAATACTAAATTCTCCCATATTGACTTTTTTTTAATAACTCGGTAATAGTTTCGCAACGCTGTCTATTATAGTAATATTATACCAACACCAATATTAATACATACCTATACAAAGAACTACTGACAAAATTCCTAGTTTAATTCCATATTAAATCAGTTTTTATATAAATTAATCAATCCATATAAATAATCAAAGTATAAATTGGTGTATTTCATGTTCTTTTTGTTGTATTTTTTTTAAACATTATAATAGTTTTTCTATTAATTTCATTTTATTTTAATTCGTTTAATATATATTATATTTTCTTTTTTACATCACATTGTATTTAGTCATTACCTGTATTGTGTAGAATTTCTGTTGGGTAATCGCAATAAATAAATAAATATACACTGACATAATATTTCAATTTATAATAATTATAACGCGGAACTGAGCATTCTTTTAAATATTTATATTTGCACTCATAGATGAGTTTATAATAAATCTAACTGGTCTGCAATAAATAATCGCTATATCAGTTTCATACTAAAAAAATGTTGACTTAAATGTTAAATATCTTTATTATCCGATCAGCCTCTGTTGTGATCTAAACGGCTGTGGTTCTTTTTCGAGAGCTTCAATCTACACACAAAAAATCAACTTTTTCGCATTTCTACTTTTCGAGTTGAAAGTTACAACAGACGGACGGGTATAGTAGCTTCTCATACATGAATGTATGTATAGAAGCTAAAATAATAACTTCCGTGGTATGTGTACACGATAGCGTGTGTGCAAGCCATAAACACTAAACCAAAAATGCTTTATTTAATGTTGGTAATATTCTGCTAAACGCCAGCTGGATGTCGAGAGCATTGTTACGTAAATATACCGCAATTGCTTAACATCGACCACACGCGTCGATTACGAGACGTTTTTTCGCGCGCCTTCGACCGTATTACCACTACCACGTCCCGGCGGGCAATGTTGACATGACAATGCGCCAGCCGCCTCACTTCCCCCGAAGGGCCCAGCCAGATGGGTGTATTTAAATCAAATATGCCGATGTGTATATCGTGTTCCTGCACGCATATAAAAAAAGATGTCCCTTGGAGTAAAACTTCTTTAGGCGCACCTTGAAATTATGTTCCTACGCAGTGGATGAATCTAATGCGACTCGTTTAGCTAAACTCGGAGGTGATTTTCTCATCCGGCTAAAGTCGGTGCGCCCAGCTGTCACGTTTTCTTCTTCTCTAAATATATATAGACGTGCGTAAACATTGTCGAATGAAGATGCCGGTATGCGGTAATAATTTTTAAATGTAGATTAATATATTATAATCTAGTTAATGACATTTTTTTTACGTGCCTATAAGAACGATTTTTAAAGGTACTGTTCATCCGAAGTCTCGACTTTAGCGGCACAGAAGAGAGAAACCGCCTTAGCTAACTAACCGCTATTGGCGACTCTCTCACTCCTAAATAAGGGCAAAAATCCCTTTCAGCACACCGGAAGGCGGAGGTATATTTCGACGATTTTTTCCTGCCGTAAGAGTTGTCCATATCAAAAATTGTTTCAAACAAAAGTTGCAGGGAAAATATAGGCCTACAACTAAAATTTGACGCTGTGCCGATTAAGGGAGGTATGATTTTTTGAATTTCGAAGTTTCTTAGGTAAGTTTAAGGCATTTATCTAAGAAATTAAATAAATTCGATAATTTATATACTAAGAAAGTTATAGCAAAATTTCACTTTCTCGAAAATTCCCCCCCATTCCCACCCCCTGGTCTGATTTTTTCCATTAACGAACTTGACCGAGAATTTGTGCCCTTAAATTTTATGTATCAATTTGAAAGTCATTGGCGTAAAATTACGGCAGTTATCGTGTCCACAAGAAATTGATATAAATAGATAGATAGATTTAAACTTATGTATAAACTTTTTAACTAAAGGTGGTTTTGGGTTTAAAGGGATGTGAAACGCAAAGATATGCCGAAATATTCCGAAAGTCATGACATGGTAACCATTGCAATAGGTAGCTTTCCTAATGAAGTCAACCTAAATGGTACCAAGAAAGTACCCAGGTGAGGAGGGGCTGAGCGGGTTTCGAACGCCGGTGGACTTTCTTTGGATAAATGCGAGTAAAAAAAGGCTAAATCCAACAGAAGTCCATTGGTAATAAAATATACACAAATATGTCGATAGCGGCCCCCTTTGAGATCTTTTCTTTTTTTTTGTAAGATCTTGCATTTCTCAAGCGCGGCGCAATTCAAAACGGTTCAGTGGGTCAGCGCGCGTTTACGACCGGGAACTTGGCATTCTAATCCCAGCAACAAAATTAAAGCTATAGGTAGGTTTTACACCTTGAAGAATATATTTGTTTTTTTTTGCTTTAGGGTTTATTGCGAGGGGTCTATTTCAAGGCTACCTGAACTGAGCGTACTTTCCAATATACCAGAGAAAGATTTTTAGCCTTATAATTGGATGGTGGTACGTATTATATATGCCTCGACAACTGAAGACATTTAAGAATTTTCAAAAAATCCACATTTTTAGTTATGAGCCAATCCTCAACCACCAAACTAGTTTTTGAAATATAAATTAAGTGAAAAAATGTATTCACTTTTATTTCTCGCTCCGCGTTCGATAATCTAGCATACGATTTATCCGAAAAATACTGCATATTGTAGACAAAACAATAGTGAAGTTCTGAGTAAAGCCACACTTTTAAATTTTATTATTATGTGCGTTATAATTATTTTAGAGATAATTAAAAATTACTAAATGTAGACATAATTTATAGGTCGAAATTAGCATGATCAAAACAGTGTGTAACGTCTTGATTTAATAATATTTGTGCTCAGGATGCGCCTTAATGCCTGATTGTAGTTATCTTTTCCGTGTAGATTTTAGTATAGAATTAGGTTGGGGAGTGTTCGCCCCTAGGTCGCATTTGAGTCATAATCGATGAGGGCGTTGTAGTGACTTTTATTTTTTTTATAGAAAATTTTGAAGCGAGTCGAAGACTTCCGGAAATGGATAAACAAAAAAGTATTTATTAGAAATAATCTAATCAGATTAAATAATTAGATTAACTGATTATATGGGTATAAAATATATAAGAAAGACCGTAGTAGTTTAGTTGATAAGTATTGTTAAGGCGTTTTAAATTCAAAATTAAAATTAAACTTTAATTTATTGAATAAATTTTTTTTTACAATTTTTTATCTGTATCAATCAATGGGTTAAGCTCAGCTTCCTTACTCGTTTAACGAGTAAAGTGCGAGTAAAGGTAAGTACAATTACAAAGTACTGTTTATTACAAAAAAATAGAGAAATAGAGTGGGGAAATAATAATATGTAAAACGTGAAAAAATAAAAATAGAATAAAAAGCAAATGTTTATTGACACAGAGCGGTCGCAAGTGTCACCACCATAAAACATTCTAGAAATAATATAAATTAGTTGCGTATAGCGGAAAATATTTGTAATTCTTTATTTTTTATTGAGAGAAATCAACAGTCTTACAAACAATTGGTATTAATGATAAGTATACATTTTTAAAAAATATTTGTAAAACCCATCAAAGATTTCTATTAATTACCTCTTATTATTATTATTATTATCCTATTAATTACCTAGTAATTAGTTCAAAATGACCTCAAATTAAGTTAAGTTTGATTCCAGGTCTCACTCCAGTATATTTCGTTCCAGGCACTCGTATTTCACACCTGCATCTTAATTGAAAAATGGTCAGTTTATCTTTATTCGACTATATGGTAATGAATTTTCATTAATAATATTTTAAGTACCTTGAACATTGACATAATATTAATACAATGACTTTTGAGCTTAGCTTTTATATATTTTAGCCTGTCGAATGTATGCATTGAGTAGCCAGTAATTCAACATTCATTTGATAATGGTCGTCCGAAACAAAAATAAATATTCATATTGTCTCCGTTTCTAAAGGACTTGTTTCACAGCACCTTCATGGCGGATTTGTCGACAGGGGTTGTCAATCTTTTATTAACAAACATTTAATTAATAGACAGGCTCGGGGTGACGTCCAATGTGTTTCACTAAGGAAGCTACTTCGTGGAAACACCAGTCGAAACGTATCCTATATACGATGTCGGACGGTCTCGTTAAGTGCGGGTGTCATCTTAATGTGCGGGCGACCGATTTCGATAGTAAAAACGCGTCAGTCAGCTGCGAACGATCATGATCTACTAAACCTATTGGTTCATACCGCAACTGATGAGACATAATTTGAACTCACAATGACGATTCTAGTGAAACACAAGTCTAGGTTGATTTGTTAGTCCAACAACGGTAATAAATATCTCAGCTTGAATGGGAGCCACTCAACCTGAGGAGTACTTAATATTGTAACCGATGAACACGCCTGGTAACAACTTTTTAAGTCAACTCACTTTTACCGGAATGACCACTCTTCTAAAATAAAGCAATTATTGAGGAAGAAGAATTTTGGTTTCCATACTTTTCTTAGAACCGTGCGCGAATGGAATTCCCGTAGGTCCATTTTTAATCTCTTTCCCGGTAATAAAACCGTATTCAAAGTAGGTTGCAACTAAATATTAAATGAATGATTATAGTAAAGTGAAGTAATTCAGACTAATCAAAAAGATCAAGAGAGAAATTGACGTTAATTTCCAATTGTTCGACACCTCTGAACGGGTTCAAGATCAAAAGTGCCGAAGAGTAAATAATCTTACGAACATTTGGCGATTTGGTTGTCTCCTGTACACACACTTGTAACTTAGAGCATATACTACACCAGACACAAACAGATTATACACACACGCATGTGTTAATACAATACGATATCTGAATCATTTGGTTTCGATGCCTAATCTAAATACTAACAATACGAGGTGAACACAGAAAATTATTTAATTTATAATATTATATTATACAAGTTTTAAACACAATGTATATAACTTTAGTAAAACCAAGCCTCTGCGCCGACGTTAAAGTTCCGTATTTTGGCTGAAAACTTTGATGCAATCAATTGTAATAATCATTTCCAATATAATTTGCAATAAATTTGGTACAAACAACGAAAATCAGTAGGTTTTGTCGTAGCTTCAGCACGGTGCAAAAATGAAATTAGGCCTGAATATAAAAACTGTTAAGGTTTTTATCAGGTAAATAGTATAAATACGTAAAAGGTGTAAAGCTACTTAATCATCAGCTATTTATCGCCCACCGCAGGGCATAAAACATCAAAGCTTCTTACTAAGTATATGTGTAAAGGAGTAAGTCAATAATTCTTTCATGTACCATAAGACAGCTACATAATGAACGAAGGACCCATTGAACGATTCTGACCTACAAATTGGTGTCTGCGAAAACAAGCCTTGCACGATGAACGGAAAGGTGTAAACTCTATGACGGGCATAACGGCAATTATAACACAAACCGCGGCCTACCATTTAGTATGAAATATTGATTGCATTTAGTTTTTTTTTTAAATTAAGAGATACATTTTTTAAATCCTGTTTTTTAAAATAATAACATATATTATTTTATTTAATTTTAGGCATATTTTGTTATTTTATTCCTAAGTTGTTATATTATTTATCTTAAATCGCTTAGATAAATCCCTCCTCGACTTTATTCTCATCATGAATAATAAAAATACTATTTCAAAAACATGGTGGTTTTGTTTTATTTTTTACATAATATTTAAAGAAATTTCGTTATATAATTAATTACCTATAAATTATCTTCAATGTAAATAAACTAGATTACTCATATATTTTGTGGATACCTCTCCTGACGCCTTTGAAAACCTGTAAAATTCGCATTTTTGTAGAATTCAGGTATGTAGGCGCTTTAAAGTTTATTTACGCAGTTTATGTATAGAATTTAAAAAAAAATGAAAGCAACGTGAAAATTGAAACGGGTACCTCACGTCGATATTATATTTTGATATCCAACTCACATGATCACTTCGCATTTGAGGATCACACAAAATAACACGTCATCCAACAATGACGGGAAAAAGCCCATTGTGATCAATGGGCTTTTTCATACAGAATAGGTGTGCCAAGCATATGTGCAAAATAAGTGTTTATTGTTTAAAGATAAGACGGTTCAGTTTTGGCGAGTCGAAAGCGCGAACATAAATAAAGCTTTATTGCTGAAGTAATTGTGGACGAGACACGTGCAAGATATGGAAGGTAGTTTAGATAGGTACCTACCCGCCAAATATTACTGATAAGCTCAACCGTTAATTTTAAATATGGTAAGAACCTTGTAATGATCTTATAAAAATATACATTTTTTAATAAGTTTTAAAAACCAGTTGATTATTTTTTATTGATAATACATTAACACCTAATACGATACGGTGATAGATTTTCTCATTTCATATAGGTATTATATATCTGTTTATTATGGACTATCAGTAAGTCAAACTATTAACCGACATTGTACACAATACAGGTAATGCGAAAAGACAATATACACTAGGATACATGAAGATACTAAACATGAACTAATAAAGATACATGAAGGTTAAAAAAAAAATATATTAAAATATATTAAATTAATTTAAATAAGATAAAATAAATGAGAAAAATAACTAACTCATATTATACAGTCAAAGCTATAATATAGTGCAAATGATGCATGGTTCGGATGTGACCACGAAATTTGATTGGTCTTATTAAAATTAATATACAGATAGATTTTTACGATAATAAATTAGGTACTTAACTTAATTTAATTTATAATTAAACAACCTACGTACTTGCCAAAATATGTCGAGGTCAAAGACTGCACAGGGTCCGAGCATATTTAAATAGGAATGTATATAATTAAATTGAAATAAAATAAATTATTCTTACAATATAAAAATACGTTATTCAAACACACGCACATAAAATTTACATGCCACAAATAGAGGCACTACAAACTTGTAAAAAAAAAACCAGTTCCTAAGATTTCATATTATTTAGGATGTTTCATCAACTTTGTCGGATACGCAATTTGGGAATCATGTCTAGCAAAATAACCGCCCCTGCGTGACATTGAACTCGAGGGTGAGAGCATCGTTTAGCGCCCCAGCATTCTCCAAGTGTTTCAAAATTGCTGTAAATTGCAATTGCCTAAACCTAATATTACTATTAATATTACTGGTTATTTAGGATATGCAAACATTGTTGAACAATATATAAGTTTAAATTTTTAGGTATAACAATTTATATATTTATCAAATGCTAAAAAATGTAATTAAGGCAAAATTATTCGATTATTAGCTCATAAAAATAAAATAAAAATTAACGATAGACGGATCCCTACTCCAAATAAAGTTTTTAAGAATATATAAATGAAAAGGAATTATAAAAAAAATCTAAACGAGTAAATAAATTTCATTGTATTGTAGGGAAAATAATTTAGTAAAATATTTTGTCAAATAAAAGTTTAGTTTGTCAACCTAGTTTCGTAATAAAAATGTCAACTGAAAACTAATTAAAAATAAGGTAGTTAGGTATAAAAAAAAATTGGGTCTGCGTCGGACCAGACGCTGGAAGTTATACTTCTTTAGCCATTCGCACACACACAGTAATACAGGATATATAAATGAAATATAAGACATTTTTCCCTGTTATTCAATATATTTCTCTTTAATACCTATATTATTATTATTAGATTTCCGGGTTCCATCTAGACCTACTCGTCAGTGTGAGACATTCCATCTGTCACGATTGGGTACGAATTATGCACAGAATTCATATATACGAGTACATCGAACATGTAAGCTTTACAACAGCATGTTGAGTGACATCGATATATTTAACACTACTTTCCCGGCTCAAGAGAGTGTCTACTTTAGCCCTTGAATAGTATATTTATATTCATACTCGTATGTATTTGTAGAATTTATTATATTTTATATTATATTGTGGTGATTGTTTGGATTCCCCAACCCCTCCCACTTCCAGGTCCCGGCCTCGCTCCCGAATGTGTTTTCTATTTTTTTAAGTTTGGAGGAAACTGTTATTGGCTTTGTGTTATAATTGTTTTTTTTTGTTTATTGTAATATTACTATGTAAGTTGTTGTTTTCTGAAATAAAAAATAAAATAAATAATTCACTTCATTATTATACTGTACACCTATACATTATCATTTCAATAATTTCTTCTATAATCCGGATTTTGATCCTAACGCGTGACGCTGTTTCTCGACCAACATCCCATCCCAATGAGTATGAGTATAATATCTTCAAAATTTAAAATCAATTTATCATATTAAATAATAATATAACTTAACTCCGTTTAACGGGAAAAAAGTGGGAGTAGAGGTATCATAAACACTTGAGAAAGTATTAAATAGGCGATTTTCCGCGAAACATTTCCTTATCTTAATAAAATTGCAGAAACGCGCTCGTAGGCGTATCCCCACCTCGCCTCGCCTCTGGGCGTGGCCTAACTACCGCAGAAGCGGCGCTAGACGTCGCTTCCAAGGGCGGCGCCTTTGATCCCCCCCCCCCGCCGCCCAGCGCCGATAAGCGAACGCGGCCCCATACGCTTCGAGCCGCTCGCCATTGAGCTAACGGAGTTTGGGCGCGCTGGTCGCTTAGCTCACTCGCCGCTACATAGCACGTTCGCTACACAAAGCGTCCACGTATTTTGTGTGTTTTTTATAGCGCTAGTTATGCGACGGTGAAAGTTATAAGTGACTATTTAGAATAAGTGCGTTGTGCCGACGGTAGTGTAAGGGACAAACTGTTTAGCATTAAGAAAGTATTTGAATATGATGGACACTGAAAATTATTTAGATGATATTAATATAGAAGTTCACACTATAGCAACACCAGGTAAGAAGAAATAAATATATTATTAAATAACTATAGATACAACATGTATTGTTTATTTTATGCGTCTATGGGAATTTTATTGATATATTTTGAAGCCCTTATTGAAGCACTAGCCTAGTAAAGTGATAAAATCCTAAGGAACCTATATGGAAAATATGATTTGTTTAAATCTATTTATTGTATACCAATAAAAAAATATGGATGTTTAAATTAAATAAATAAGATCACATATGTATAACAATAGAACGATTATATTCGTACCAGTATTGATAAATTATTTTTATAATAGAATAAGCAATAAAGTAAATAAAATATATTTAATCGTAGCAACATTGCCAAATACACGATTCTAATAAAATGTAGGTAGATGTACCGAAGTTTTTTCTTAATGAGAAAGGCAGGTATTATTAAAACTAGTAATAATATTTTATGGCCTATGAAAATGTGGAATAATTTTTATAACATTTCCAATTATGTTATTTTGCCTACGTAAATTTTATTTCGAATTATTTATGAAGCCCAAATATTAAACGCTCATTCGCTGACGCGCCCCATCATCGTGGGACACCAGACATCTCAAAATAAAACTCTTTTTTTTAAATGCCTTTCCCCATTGTTACAGCTTATCCGCCCGACTTCCCTCTGGCCGCTCTCGTAAAGCAGGAGCGACGGTCGCCGCCGCCGCCTCTGCCGACACCCCCGCACACCCCCACCGACGACACCCCCCCGGCCGTGATCTGTTCCAGGTACACCCACCACCACCAGCACCAGCCGCACGCGCAAATGTGGCCCCAGCCGCACTCCTTCGTGCCGTACACGAAGCCCAGGGTCTACGCGCAGCAGCCGCCGAACTACGCGCAGCACCCCAGCTTCGCGTCCTACATGCAGGCGCAGATAGCGTCGCTGCCGCCCCCGCCGACCGCCTACCCCAACGGCCTGCCCACCATCATCATGAACCAGTGGTTGAGGAACGCCGCTATGTACCACCAAAGCATGCGCGGCTACGTGCACCCTGGCGGCGCCGGCGGTAGGAACCCCGCGCCTCCCAAACCTCCCACCGCGGCCGGCGCGAGACCTAAGAAGCAGTTCATCTGTAAATACTGCAATAGACAGTTCACTAAATCCTATAATCTGCTCATCCACGAACGGACCCACACGGACGAGAGACCTTACTCCTGTGACATCTGTGGAAAGGCTTTCCGGCGGCAGGACCATCTTAGAGACCATAGGTGAGTTTTCTTTTTAAACTAAAATAGTTTCATTTTAGGCGTATACCCAGTTATGCAATCTTAGCTAAGAGAGTGTTGGGAGAGGACCATCATTTATGGCAAGTACCCGCTATCCCAGAGGCTGTTTATCTGTATCCGCCGAGTGGGAGCATAATTCATCAATATTTTTTATTACTACAATAACACATTTATATTAGAATGGCACAGGACGATTTGTATGCTATAGCGTATCAATATGTTTTAAAAGATCGTTGGGTATATGTGTAAGCACGTCAAAATTATTTTGAAGTAATAAGTTTACCAACATATGGAAAATTCTGAATGCACTGTGTCACCTCTTCGTTTTGACATCTTCGGGAACCATTTATAATGCGAGGTTATTTATATGTAGGAACATCAAAATGTAGACAGCATGAACAAGATTTTTTTTATTTTGTCTTCAGGTATATCCACTCAAAAGAAAAGCCCTTCAAGTGCACGGAATGCGGCAAAGGCTTCTGCCAGTCCAGAACGCTGGCCGTCCACAAGATCCTGCACATGGAAGAATCTCCCCACAAATGCCCGGTGTGCAGTCGGAGCTTCAACCAGCGCTCTAACCTTAAGACGCACCTCCTGACGCATCCCGACGTAAATAAGCACCATCTGGAGCACCTGGAGAGTTGTCAGGAGGTCTCGTCCACGAGCCACACGACGGAGTCTCCGTCGGGTCTCCTGGACCTGTCACAGAAGGCTTCTCCCTCGGACGAGCGATCCTCAGAACGCCAGCGGCCTTCTCAGCAGGGACCGAGTACCGCAAAGCGTGCTTTGGGATTCTCTATAGAAGATATAATGAAACGTTAGCCTAAATACATATGTATTTATAATATATAATACCTACACATACATTCATACATTAGTATTATATCTTAAATACAGTTCCGTCTTAATTATTGTGACTATATCAGGTGATAATATCTATTAGTATTTTTTAAGATAAGATGGAGAAACTTATCTTACCGTTTCACAACTATCTCGTCAGTTAATATCACCCTTATCCATTTATAAAATATTTAAAATAATATAATAATGTATAGAATTTTATGTAGGTAGGTACATGGTGATATATGATTTGTGTATTTATTAGTAAAACTTGTAGGTAAGAAATGATATGATATGGTTGATATGGTTCCTCCGTACCTATTAATAGAACCCTTTACGAATGTAATGGTTTATTTGAGATAAATATCAAATATTCTACCTAGGCCTAAGAACCACCAAAGACATTAATCTTGCCCGCGTAGATTCATCATTCAGCTTTCGACAATATATTTTATAATAAATAATAATCTCAATTTTAATCTCTGATTATCTTTGATTTTAATATAAGTATTATTTAATATTGTATCGTTTTAAGTTACCTATCGTTCAAAGACTGAGATTAAGTTTCACCGTCTTTTTTATTGTGTCGTATTTTAATTTAATTATTTATTTTAACAAGTAACAAACCCGAGGTTACCACCGCAAAGCAGTATTACCGCATCCGAATATAAGCTAAAGTTTCGTTAATTTGTACATAATTTTGTAAATAAATACGTAGTTAATTTTCGTTAGAATGTTTAAAACCTAATAACTGTTATATATAAAAAAGTAAATACCTAGTTTTTATTATATTATTAAACTTGATGGCATATTATGTACCTTCTACGCACGATAGGGAGTGCGCTTCGTTTAAGAAATATTTAAAAATAAATGTGATATTTTAATTTCTCCAATCTGAAATACGTACGTTTTATTCTCCTTAACCAATAAAACCAATATCCTTATATCAATTTCTTAGTAAATTATACTTCCAAACACTTTTAATTCCCGTTAAAAAAATGTCCATAACCCAGATATAAACCTACATTTTTTAAATTAAAGCGGTCATTATGGTAAGTAAAAAAAATAATTTCTTAAATTTTTCTAGGTATAAACAGGCGTTTTTTTTTCTAGGTTGTATCTAATATTAAACATATTATTATTAAAATACGAAAATAACATCCATAACATAAATGCATGACAAACAATAAGAAAAAATAATCCTAATTATGAATTAAACCTAATATTATTTTGTCACACAGCCTAAATTAGTAGCTCAATACTTTCTCTTTTTACCGTGTTGTCTTTTATTTAAAGTTTATTTATTTTTACATAAAAATAGTTACAAATACATAAATATCAAACATATTCCAATACACTGCATATCTTTTTTAACGTTATATGTATTTTATAATGAAATATGTAGCCTTCACTTGTTATTGTGTTTAAATATTGCACAGAATATCACAATGTGAATAAATAACTATAATAGTGTACAAAATTTATTATGATCAAAATTCATCATGGTTTCTGAGTAAAAAAAATGTAAACTTTACGCAATAATACGAAATCGCTCTTGTCAGAAGTTCGGTAATTGATCGGCCTTAGCGGAGCGCCTGCGAGAAAAAAGGGAATTTAAACGAGCGCTTTGACCAAATTAATAAATTTGGGCATGAATTATTTTCGCTTTTTTTATACAATTCCTTAATACGCGTAATAGGGAACATTACACACCCCCTCAAGTCTTTGGGAATGGTCTTGGAATACCCTGCATTATATAGAAAGTACTGCAGTAGAAAACAATACATATACGGTAGTAAAGAAGCGATGTGAACCTTAATCGATTATAGAGTGGTAAACTTTCACGTGAAAAATGTATTTTAAATTGAATTAAGGAAATTGATTAATAAAATCTTAAAGGAGATTAATAAACAAGGCTTACATAAATATAGATCTATATTTTTAAGCTAGACCTATAATGTATTTATCCCTTAATGTCCTTAATGTGATTTAGCTTCTAAGATTCATGTATAAGAATCTACTATCCCCGCCCATAGGCAGTATGTCCGTCCGTTGATTTTTTTAACTCGAAAAGTACAAATGGAAAAGAGTTGAATTTTACATCCAAAACGCTCATCGAATGGGCTAAAAGTGCCGCTAAACGGAGATAGGAAATGAAGCAACTCATCACAAGTTGGTACCTACCACAGGCGAGTAGTCTGGGAGAAAAGATGCCGTTAATGACGCCTGTAGGGCCTAGCTCTAAGCCGTCAGGTTCTGTTTAAATATTTTACAATAATGTATAAAAGCAGTTGATATTATCATTTATTTATATTTATTGGAAATTGTATGATAGCTACAGGTTGTCATAGCCATTCATGTTTTTAAATGTTATTAAAATGTTGTTGTTATTACATATTTTCCTTATATGGCTGCAATAGTGGGATATTAAGAAGCTGGCAACGTACTGTGCTATGGTATGTACTTATAAATATGCAATCGACGAGTTGCCTATAAATGCTAAACAGTTATTAATCCATTATAATAAAATTACCTATTTATTTAATTCAAGAAATGCTTACAGCTATACATAACGACAGTTACATAAAAATACATTAATTAACAACTTAAGCCGACTGCAGGCATCTCCAACTTAACGTGTGTGTTTTGTAATCTGTGAGTATATTAAGGTGTGGAATATATACGTACCTATTTACCTACATTATTTTGTTATGTCATAAATTTACTTTTTTAGGTACGTATGCATGTAAAGACGATTGGCATTCCTGTGCGGCTGTAGTATGGTCAGGTGGGTAAAATAGGTCCATAATAAAATGAGGTATTATTAAAAAATTCACTACCTTAATCAGTGCCTGTTATCACAACAAAGATGCAGCAACGCTTCAGTGGGTACAAATAAACAAAATAATAATATTAATCGTCAAATGTTTAATATTAAGGCAATTTTTAATATTTTAAATAATTTATCGCCTGTGATTATCTAAAAATTCAAAGTACCCAGATATTGATATTCAATGTTAATTTAGTGGCGTTCAAAAGTCTTATAAAAAATGAAACGTTAATGTGAAATTTCCCTTTTCCTTTCCTCTTCCCCCCCCCCTTCTTCTCCTCAACCCTTCATCTTCTAATTGTATACTCACGCGGCGGAAATATTTAATCGGTTTTATTTTATACTTATAAGTTGGTACCAAATTCATATTCAAAATTCAAATTCAAATTCAATGTCGCTTTCGCGACCTTTAATTCAATATATTTTAAGTATGCAGGTTACATGTTCTGGAAGAGCCTGCCGACTCGTCTACCAGATACTCACTCGTATAGATATATCTAGCAACATTAAACATAATAGTTATTATTATTTTTTATTATTTATTATTACATACCTTAACCTATTGATAAAAAACATTACATTAACAATAAGAATGAATTGACGAATATAAGTATAACTTTAGATCTTTTTTAACATGACTAATTTCTTAATTTCTAGAGGTACCTTATTCCATAATCGTGCCAGCACAACTTTAATTTGTCTTTGTCCATATACATTTTTGAATTTTGGTATAATTAGTATTTGTGAAGCCAATTGCCTTGTCGAGTACTTATGTGAAAAACCTTTGTTTTCATTCTTGTTATTTATTTATCTTTTTATATGATTGCATATGTACTGTCTGTATATAATTTGTCTCGTGTAACTGATTTATTTCCCTACTAAAGATAAATTAAAAATTAAATTAAAAAGCATTCAGTGTCATTATACTATTACGATAATCATTACGCAAAATTGACCCGTAAAATGCAGAACGCTACCTACTTCGCCATCTAGCGGCGTCGTCGACAAGCGTCGCGCAAAATGAGGCCAGACGCGATCTGTCACCAAGGCGCCGAAGCTCTTCGGTCCGTCGCGTCGCTCGCCGCGCGGCCGCGGAGCGGTTCGCTTCCCGGCCAAGCCAATTAAAGCGTCGCGGCCTGATTGATCGGCGCTCAATTTCGAGAGGATTCCACCGGCTAAAATGGTGGATTACGGATCGCCCGAAACGCGGGCAATTGCGTGAGAATCGCCCGGTTAAACTCCGTTTAATGGACCGATTTTCTATCCGTCTGAATGCCGGCACAATTAGATTGGAGAGTCGTTTTTTGCCGCAGATAGAAATGGAGGTTTCTTCTAAGTTTTTTTTTTGTTAGGGTTAATAATATGATTGTTGGTTTCGGCGCGCGTTTTATTGCAACGATGGATCCGAGCGGATTTGATTGTTTCGACGTCTGGCCCGGATCGCAATTAAAAGTAATCTTTTGGCGAATTATCCAACAAACCCTGAAATGATCGTCTGAGAAAGTTTTTTACAAATTGTTAATAACAACGAAAAATACAGAAATATAAAACTTTTAATGAACCTAGTGATATTTACACACAGAACCTAATCTATCTACTTATGACAACCGACAGTTATCCCATTTTTTATTCTAACAATCTTTAGATAAGTAAGTATTTACTAAATGAGTAATTTAATTTATATATTACTTAGTATTTAAATTTCTAAGCCTACATTCTGTAATTTGATATAATATAAAAAAAAATATTTAGAACAATACCGACTCCTTATAGGCCCGTGAAACTAAGAAATAATATTTTGGACATGACGCATATTCCGACTGTGGTTAGGCATTGTTTCTGACTTATTTTTTTAATTTAAATTATTGTTTTTAATATGGCAACATTCAACTTCAAGTTTCGTTTTTTCACCATTCGATATTATAACAGTTTTTTTTTGTAATGCATATGGCTTTCGCTTAATTAATAATACTAGTAGTCGCCCAGTGGTCGAAATTCGACCGAAATTCGTTAAACTTTTAAGTTTGAGCATTATCGACGTTCTTATACCTCATAATACGGTGAGTTTACCTCCATAAACATTTTAAATATATTTTTTAATTTTCTTCTATTTCGTCAGCTGCGAGCGTGTACAAATACGTCATTAGAGTGTGTTGTTTGCCTTAATTCTCTGCAATGCCTATGAAATTTAAAATGTAATGTTAGTAGTAGTTGAAAAAAATTCATTGTCAGTTTTAATTTTTTCGCGTAATTTTGAGACTTAACATTTTATAAAAGTATAAGATGGCATAATGGACAAACTTAGCACGAATATTGAATTTTATCATTGAAATGCTTAAAAAATATTATAACCTATTTACTTGTTTTACTATATTTTGCAAACAATATTTATCTACGTATTCACGTATTATTAATAATTCGTTTATTCCAATCAACAGCAAAATTAGTGCAATCCTTATAAAAACAAATATAGGTTATAGAAATTCATACAAAAAATTATTTTGATGATGTAAATATGTATTTCTATGATTTTCAACCTTAGCATATAATAAAAACTCAATTGTAACTCAATGGAAACGCAATGTAGGTATCTACTACGGTGAAATACTAACTTTGCCAAAAAAAACAAATGATTATGAAAAAAAATGCTAACTTTAGTAATTTATTTCTCTCGAAATTGTTACCTTTTTAAAAATGATATTTACGTAATGCCATGTAATCTTGTATTATGAACATAATTAAGTAGAAAAATAAATTATTATTAAAAATACATTTTTAAAAACAAGCTAAAAATACATTTACATTAAAAATACATTTTTAAAAACAAGCTATACAAAATTTTGTTTCCGTACTGTTGACCGACGAGGAGTTCTTTCGTCTGGTAGAATGTAGGTAGGTAGAATGGTAAAATGTAGGGTATTAAATGGTAAATGGTAGGGTGTAGAATCAGATCATGCTTACCATAAAAATGTGTAGGGAGGCTCTATCGCTTCTTCTACCGCCTTCCTCTGACCACCGGAAGCGAAAATTGTTTATAGATCTATAGTAATTTAGGCGTAATAATTAAATAAAAATAAATGAAATAAAAGTTAGTCTTACCTACACAAACTATAAAATAATCAATGCGTGTATTTGTGTTTTTTTTCATTAAAAAATCTAGGCAAGCCTGGCTTTTCGGCTTCTATAGGATTACCCGCCATTGTTAATATATTCTCATTTACTTTAATTTAGACTATGCGTGTAAAAATGTTCGTGTCATGATTACGTTATTGATTTTTCATTTAAGTTCGTGTTAATATGATGTATTTTTACCTAATAAAATAAAACACGTCGGCGTTTAGAGCCATCTGGAAGACCACACGTGTACACCAGGGTTAACGATCAAACGAGCGTACAAAGCGAAAGTTTGAGACGCGACGCTCGTCTTCATCTTAGCTCCGTGGACGCATCAAACTGTCGGTGGAGAGGGCACGCGATTTGATTGAGGCGAACGTTTCGGAGATCTTGACAGTCTGCTTGATGATGTATGGATTCTGTGATTTATGCCGTGCGAGCGCTAAACCTTTCGGATACGGGTATCGAGTACCCGTCGCTTGGAGCTATTCAATAACGACTCTGCGTATACAGGGTGTTTTTAAATACAGGGCCCTCCTTTTAGGAGGTTGATCTATATCTATGACTAAAGCGGTCTCACAAAAAAAAAAAAAACGTACTAAAATAATAATATTACTGAAATATTTGTTTTTCTTCGAAGTGCTTCGCGAGCCGCGCGCTCAGGGGTCACTGACCGGTCTCGCACCATGCATTTAACCGCGCCCTCAGACATTAAAACGATTTCTACTTATATTGAAGTAAGTAATTTTGAGAAAGAATATCATATATACAATAAGATAAGAAATAAAACAGATATAATTAATTATATTATTCAGGAATATAATTAACCAAAGTCTCCGTGTCATTACTACCAAGATCAATAATTACTAACGGCATCATAACAAGTTGGAGAAGAGACTCAAATACATCCCTACACTCACTCGAGGTTCCCCAGAAAATAGTTATTTAATTTGTATGAATCCCACAGATAATTTGCTCACTGACTTAATTATTACCACATACGGTGGTAATACATTTAATGAACATAATAATTAAACTTCTGTAATAAATTAATTATTAGTAAAAAACATTATTAAAAACAAGATTTATTTAAGTGCTTGAATGCGTATACAAAAATAGTTAAAAAGTTACAAAATTAGTGAAATAGTTACAAAGAGTTAAAATTATTTAACTCATTAGATATAGTTATAAAATCAAATAAATCTAATAAAATGCTCTCTCATAATGTCAATAAATTGCTGAATATCTGAGTAGATACGACAGGGGCGAAACACCAGTTTTATCATAAGATAAAGTCGCAAAAAAATGGCAATGGTTATTTTTATATTTAATTAGTGCGGCTTTCAGCCAACTGAAAAACCATGGGTTGCGTCACACAGAACGTGAATTGCCTAGTGTGCGCATGTCCTAATATATATTTTAAAGTCCCTCCTTAACAATAAATTGTTTTTAATTATTTTATATCTTGTAATAGATAGACAAGTGCTTTTTTACCAAATGTGCGTAACAAATATGGTTACTTTATGGAATTGTGTCTGAACAGTATGCAAGTTAAGTTAGTAACTTTTACAATTCGCCTTCATAGTAGATAAATTATTTTTATTAATATTATGTATTAGTTATTAACGGTACATTTATGTATTATTATTTATATATATAGTATATAGTATTATATATATATTATTATTATTATTATTGATGTATTATTATTATTATTTATATATTATGTATTATTGCATACAATTTAATAATAATAATAATAATAATTCAAATAATTGTAATTGTATGTTGCGCAGTGAGATAGTTATACTTATAAGAACGATGCTTTTAGTATAGTCTACCTTAGTACGGGCATTGCCTAGTTAGGTAGTACTTTGCATAATGTGAAATTAATGTTAAGTTACTGTCAATAAATAAATAACTAAAAATAAATAGTATTTTTGAATGTGGTTGTCACACATTGAAAGAGTGGTCACCACTCAATTTTATGTTAAGGGTTAGTTTTAAGGGTTATACGTTTAAGTATAACACACTCACGACTACCACAAACATCACTAATTTGTGAGTGATGTTTGTGGTAGTAAAACACATAAAACTTTAAAAAAAAATCTACTGTATACGTATATAATATTAATAATCTATATATATTTTAAGAACACTGTTCAAATTTTTATGCTAATGTTATTATGTAAAATGACCGAAATCCATAATTGGTTTTATATAATAGTAATAAGTTTTGTTTGTAATTGTAAAAATGTAATACTGTGGATTTCTCAATAAAGTATAAATAAATAAATAAAACGTAGGTCATATCTATTCTACAACAAAAGGTAATATCTATTTATGACTGTCGATCGTATATATGGTATTATTACTATATTATATTTATTAACGGTACATTTACGTATTATTATTCTATTATTTATATATTATAGTATTGCATACAATTCAATTTTAATAATTGTAATCGTTGCGTAGTGAGATGGTTATGCTTAAAAAAGCAATGCCTTTAGTAAAGTCTACCTTAGTACTGGTATTGACCAGTTAGGTAGAACTTTGCATAATATATAAATTAAAGTTTAAATTACTGTTACTAAAAAAAAAATGAGAATTTAGCCAAACTGTTGTTCGTTCTCCTGAAAGATTTTAAAAGTGAGTTTGTCGATTTAATGATTGACAGGTGCATCGTATTCTTCGGCACCAGCAACATACCTCCTGCTGCCACCTTTACTACTGAATAAAAATTCTCCATCCATCAGATATTCTCTCATATGTTGATCGCCTCACAGCCTGGAGGCATCCTTCAATCTTCGACAATTTTTAAGGAGCCATCATCTGCTGGTTTTTTCGTCGGCGAGGCGAACGCGAACCGCGCACGATGTCTCGGGGCATTCTCGGAGGAATTTTTAAATTGTCCAAGAGTTATGCTACGAAGATCTCTTTCGAGCGAAGTTAGCGTTCGTTCCTCGTGGTATATTGTTCCGGTTACGGCCTGCCTACTTACCTGATGGTATTAGCAATGCGAGGTTGAAAAAACTGAAATTACCAGAGAAGCGTGTACCTAACTCGGTTCATTATTTAGAAATTCGCTGCGGGCTTTGAAGATTATACGAGTTCAGCGTGATTTGTAACAGTTTGAATACGGTCAATCTGACCGACCTCAAACTGGATCCGGAGACGCGAACTATTTCCAAGGATTTAGAAATTATTTGAAAAATCATTAGTTTGCGATTGAATCTGGAAAATATGTCCAAATAGTAAAAAGTCTACAAATATGAATATATTCATTTTCAGAAAAATTACCCAAAAAAACATTGATAAAAATTAAAAAACCATTAAGTGCTAGGATACATTAAATTAGTAAAATGTTAGTATCTTGTGTGATATCCTGATATTCAATCAGGCTTGGATCCAGAAAATACGAGTATGTATAGGTAAATCAAAGCAAATGTTATTTTATTTTGTCTAAAAACACACTTTATATAAATCTAGATCGCGAAGAATATTAAATATGAACACCATATACTATAGAAAATAAATTTAAAAATGTTCTTTGAAATACCTACCAGGGAACAATTAAAAAGAATTAACCATACTATTACATACCAGTTATATTATTAGTTTTTAATCATTTATTATCAACTGCTTCTATACATTGTTTAGTAGTAGTAAATTATTTAACTAAACGTTAATTAGTAAATTATGTAACAGACCTGACGCCTTATAGCTATGTCCTACAGGCGTCCCTCAGACTACTCGTGCCTGTTGGTGGTTTCAACTTTTGTACTTTTGTGTTGTGTTAGTTAAAATAAAAAAAAACTGCTACAATGGTATGATGACCTTTTTTCAATTCATTATAAATTTAAACACTATTTTATTTTTTGTTGACAATTTTGAGGCGCGGCTAGTAATAAAACAACCTCCTTTTCTATTTACTGAATTTGTGATTTATTTAATGCCTATTAACTTCCTTAAATAAACCCTTTTTAATAACTGTGCAAAAGTTTCGCAAAAGCTGTTTACAAATAAATACACTAATACAAATACTATACGAATGCACAAAACCACGGACGAAATTCCTAGTTTAGCTACATATTAAATCAGTTTTTTATTATGTTTTTCACAGACACGAAATTTTATATACGCATACAAGCACTTAAATAAAAGTTTTTTAAAATGTATTTTTACTTTTCAAAATATGTATATCCTAAAATTTAGTTTAAAGTTAACTCTAACTGATTTTCTTGAAGACAGCAGCTAAATCTTCAATAATTTTATTATTCTATATTGAATTTATGAAAATCTTAAAAAAAAAAACGAATTCATAAAAGTTGCTTTTAAATTATTTCGGTATCTATTAATTTAATCAATTATAAAACATCAGGCAAATAGAGTAGTGAATATTACAGAGACACTTTAGCGAAGGATTAAATTATCACTACATGACCATCTGATTACAACTTGAAAACTTCATTGGTCTGAAACGAATTTTTTTTTAAACAAAATGGCCAATGATTTATCTGTGCTGCTCAGTTTACACAATATCAACTTTATATGACACCGGTTTAGGTTACTTTTAAGTGTGTTTAGACCTTAGTAAAAATAGTTTGAATGGTGTTTTGTACCAGTATTTATATTTCCCAACTCGATTTAAAAAAACCCTATTTCTTAATATTGGTGGTTCTTCCAAAATGAGAAATTAATATGCTGCCGATACCTAGACACATTTATTGTGTTATTCCAATGATGTTTTTACCTTTACATTGACAGTTCACTCTTCTTGGGTACCCAGCTACCCAGTGATACGTCTTTGAGTGCGACTTTACGTTCTTGTAGCAAAAAGGCATTGATATTTGACTAAGAAAAGTATACTTATTACATTTTTAACTTAGCTTCAAAAAAGCATATTTTAACAACACGCCGGAGTGATACTGTTATTTAGAAGGTAATAGGTAGACCTAACTTGAAATACCTATCATAAACCTGCTTGTAAGGCAGCTAACGAGGCCTTTTTTATAAACGGGATGTACTATACTGTTTTTTAGCAAGTGATCTATATCGACAATTAAATCAATCTCATGAAAACCAATATTTAATTACGAAAATAATTTGGTTTTCACATTTTCACCTTACTAATCGCAGTTTTCTTATAACTTTGATAAAGCCGTCTTAACGCTAAAATCTTACTCATCGTCGTTTTCATGCATTTAAGGTAAAGTAACTGAAATATTAGATCAAAAGAGGTAATTAGCACAATGTAAGCGGACATTCACGATATAAAGAACTTCCCCAAAATCCGTCCAGCTGAGAAAGCCTTAAACGGTATGATGACGTCAGCAATCCTTAATTGGAATGACGTGCTGTTCTGAGCAGGGGCGTGTCTAATATCGAAACGCCAAACCAATATCACAATGATACGATTATTCAAATCGTCACCTGGCACGGGTAATCGTCACGCGATGCGAACCCCTACTAGGGTGGGTTTTGTACGACTAAAATATATCGCACTCACACACAAATACGATATTTTTTTGTAACGGACAAATCATCGTTGATTTGCGGAATTAAGCACATAATATAATAACATAGCAAAATAATAAAGTTAGACGAACAATATATTAATATAAAGTATATTTTATACTCACGGAACACTTTACATGATTAGATTACACATAATTTATAAATATACAGTCTAGAACTCACTCGTACGATATGAAACTAAAATCTGTTATGCAGTATAATGTCCTCTCAAAGCGGTTGTTCTTAACGACTGTTCTTTTGAATGTTAACTTTTGAATTCACTTTATTTAAAAAATATATAAGCAAATATAAAAACAAACATGTAAAAAAAATCGATCAGGTATCGCCCCAGAAAAGAATTTATCTAGTGATGTGATAAAATCCTACTCATACTGATTTCTTATAGGTATTATTGTATTATTATTATTATTGTAGTATGTATTATTGTATTATACATAATATACGTATTTTTTCGTATATATTCATATATATTTCAATTATAATGCATACCTACATATTTTGTTCAAATGTTTACAAACAACGTTTAAATGATTACCTTAAAGTAAACAGGTGATACTCTAGTTAGGAAAGATATTTAGCATTATACATACTATACGAGTATTTTTAAAACACGTGCAAGAAATAAGTAAATAAATAAATAAAATAAAATGAAGTATGAAATGGAGATTAAATGATAATAATACATAGTTGTAAAATTTAAAAAAACCTACGTACGATTAATACACAGAAGTACTATCACTATCCATCACATGAATGGTGATTTTGTATTTGAATACCAATCACCGCTGATTGGTGACATAATGAGCCCTAATTCAGCCAATGCCGTCACGCCCTTTCTTGGATCTGAGCAGTCGCCGTGGGCCATGGGGATTGTAGGCATCTCCTCATTCTTCGACTGGAAGGTTGCGTGGCGTGAGAAGGATGGGCCAGCTCATGCAAATCGTGTGGATTTACGAAATTATACGTCAGGTGCCTTCTGCTTTCTGCTAAACTGCTTACGGCTCTAGACTTGCTTGAACATCTGCTGGCGGTATATTGAATGTGGATGAAATAACGATCGAGTTGTTACCTCGAGTTGTTAGACTAACCGAAAAACAACTTGAACAACTAAGCGCTATTTAACTTCTCGACTAAAAAGTCTAACTTAAAAATGTTTTTATCTCCTAATCATTTTTTTTTGTTAAATTACCTACTGTAACAAGCGTGGCCGTCATTTTAATATGAATGACTTTTTCCAATAAGTACCTCATTTAATATCTACATATATAGCCTTTATATAAAAAAATATTATATATAATATGTTAATAATCGTTTAGATTAATATTATCAAAATTAAAAATATTATTTATGGTTAATCTACATAGATGCAAACATATATACCTCTAGTATTTATATACATTTAAAAATATATTTAGTTGTAAAGGTATTTGACTTATTTATCTCATATTTGAAGATAGTTTTTTAATAGCGGTAAATCGCTTTCAACGATAAATGATACAATTTCAGTTTCTTTTCTTTGGCCTCTTAACTATTTTTAAAACATACCATTATTTCAAAATAATATATATTAAAAATATATATATATATATATTCATATATATTTCTGTATAGTGCTAATGCGAGTGTAATTTAATTTAATTTTAATCTTTACATGTATCTCTGTACTTTTGCGAAAACTTGTCATAAGTTAATTTTACAAACAACTGTATGTACCATTCTTTTTTCATATATTATACTGTTGGTTTTCAGAATAAACGATAAATAAATAAATAAATAAAAATATTTAAAAGTTTAGAATAGTATTATAAAAATTTTGATAAAGCGTAGAATATAAAACCATGTAGGAAAATAATTATAAAGGTACTAAAATATCCTGCGCTCTCAAGTACAGGTCCTCTTTAGTACCTTTATAATTATTTTGCTTTATGGCTATCATTGGTGGTTAGGAAAAGATGTGATTTTCACCTTATAGAGGGAAGGTATAAAACTAATCTGCCAAGAAGCTAATGCTCTCGAATTGATTAACATCACATTATGTACCCCATAATTTGTCCCCGTATTAATTTGGGGTCCTACCAGCCCATAATGGCTGCACTGACCGGGTTCAGACGGGACCGCGTTTTGTCGCTTCTCTAATGGCCGAGTCTTGCATGTTATTCACGGTAATAATATGTTAGGAGCGTTTTAAAAGACTGTTGATATTTTTTGGGGCTGAAATTAGCCCCAAATACTTCTGAAACCTTTACAGAGGAATAATATTATATATCGGGTAACGCTTTCATAATGTTGTGGTCAAATTTATCGGTTGCACTTTTTTGTCATTTTGGGTAAATAGCAATTCAGGGTTGATTGATTTAATCTTAACATAATAACAGCTTGTGTTTAACCATCTAATTTTTTTTTTGAGTTTCTGAATTTCATTCGGGCCACGCCAGATATAAGAGTAGATACACGTCTTTAAGATTACTATAAAAATAAATTTTGTTTAATTCAACATATTAAATTTAAAAACATAAATATTAAATTAACCAATTACAAAACTAAGTTTTTATTTCTTGTAACACTACATGATTACCATATGAAATTACTAATTCTCCTTAAATAGTAAAAAGATTACCTTTTTGATAATCATTTTATTATTAACACAGATTAACCTAAATATGCATAGTCCTCACTGGTGCGGAGGCATTCAGGATCCTGTATTTTACCTACATTTGCAGCGTTCTGGAAGTTGATTGTCCCTTTGTGGTCCCCGCAAAATGTATAGGGTAAATATAGAAGATAACAAATAAATAAATAGATATTAATATTATTATTTTTACACATTGAAATGCTTGTTTTTATTATACTCTTATTTATTTTTTTATTATACACAGTTTAGTTGCCGTCATTACACTACGCTATTGACAGAACGTACCTAAAAAAAATATCGTTTTCCGTTTTATAAACCATTTTAATTTTCCTCAGATTAGGCAACGAAAGTTAAAGCTGGCTGTAAGGAAGAATCCGAATTTCCCACATCAAGAAGACAACAAAAAATACTCAAAGTAATTAATAAATTTATAAAATAAAATAAGTAAGTAAGTTTAAGTAGTTCTTTTAGTAAGTATTTAAATATCCAAGTTTAATGTGCGTTAGTATGTCTGTAGCTAATTATTACTATGCAATATTTATTTCTTAAATTAGTATGTATTAGTATATACTGTATTAGTTTTATTTATTTATTATTTTTTACATAAATAATACATTTATTTTTTCAATACCTTTATAGCATATACTATATATTCTTTATACTTATACCTTTATAGTTCTAAGGTGATGTAATCAATTATAGAAACATAGAAAATTTCATAAACTAAAAAACCGACAATTCATAAACTAAAAAAGACAACATTTTCATAACAAAAAAAAAACAAAATGTGCAACTTAAAATTTAAGTAGACGCACACTGTGGTTACTCAGATTTATACAAAATAATTATACGAGATTCATAAAGAAATACTGAAATCGCATTTCTGTGCGAGTAAGCATGTTTTAGTTTAAGGGTTATTGTGATAGAGATCAAGAGATTCAATAAGTATATGTATGTGTGGATGTGTGTGGAGAGTTTATGTGTGTGGTTTATTTTTAAACGTCTTCAACGCGGTAACAAAAATTTCTAAATAATACAGAAATTGTCTTCCTTAGAATAGGCTATAGTCTAGTTAGGCAAGATATTTTGCATTATATCTTTATAACATTTTCAAAATATTAAAAATAAAAAGTTGGAACTGTGCTTAACAGCACTTGCTCCACAGTAATAGTAAAATAACTGGTTGCTGCTATGTAAAATATAGAAACCGTGATTTGTGTAAATTCTCAAATGTGTTAGATAATAATATTATGGAAGAGTTTCTCATGGACCCAAGCGAACCGGTGAGAGCTGATAATCGCCCGCGGCTACATTTCTCTGGGCGGATCGCTCTAGGGCGGACCATTTTAGGGCGGGTCAGTTAAGGGCGTTATTGATAAAACATTCTCGTATCGGCAGTTTTTATTTTTTGTTTTTAAACGCGGTCACATCTCCATACGTATGTACGCCTTTAATTATGGTCACCAACGATCACAGCGATGCAATTAGTAAAATTCTAAGTTCTTTAGCATATTTATTTGTTTACCTTATTAAGATAATATAAGATAGTTTATTTCCAAAAACAATTTTCCCCTATTAGTACATATAACTTCATTTCAAATGAGAAGACAACAGAATCCAACAGTAGAAAAAAGAATAAAACAGGTTGATATAGGTGTAAATTAATATACATTTGCCTAAATTTGAGTGTATATTTGACACCTGAATAGCAATCGCTTTATAAGAATTCAAACAAAAGAAAAGTAGTTACATAGTGAATCGTGTATAAATGGTTCATCATTTAGCTATCTAACATTTGTCAACATCTAGATTAAAATATAAAATCTTTAATCATCACAATAGCATCGGGGTACAAGATAATTTATTAATTTTTTACAAAAATAAAAATGTTATCTTTAGAAACTGGGACATCTTCTGTGTTAATTGTTGATTTTCAAGATATCCAGTGGTGTGGTGTGTTGACTCATTTTTTTTTATTATGTAACATAAAGTATGTAAAAATGAAGTATGAAATAAAAAGTATATGGTAAGAAAAAAAAATCAGAAGAATAAGTGAAATGTATTGTATTGTATTGTTTAAGATTTTTATACTGCTTAAACATTTTACTTTTAGCGAATATTTTACATGTTTTTTTAAAATACCCAATAAAACATACATACCTACTCGCAACTAACAATAAACTACTATAATACTATAATAATAAACAATTAATTAAATTAATAACTAAAAAGTAAAAAATATGGTTTATATATACATTGCTTTTAGCTATTATTGTAATGTTTGCGTCGGTGAGTGCGAGTTCTAATCCGCACACGGTCATACGATTTTTAACGCTTTTTTACCACTTTCTGTCATGACTCTAAAACAAGCACATTTGGCCTATATGAGAATACATGTTTTTTTCATTATGTTTCTCAATAGGTATGTTTTTTGCTTCTCAAACAGTAACTTTTGATAATTAGTGTAATTAGCATATGTCTTAAGTAATACTTATGTAATTGTAATGAATAATAGTAATTATAATCCGATTCGTCCGACAACACGGCCCAGCCGCTCACGCAACAACCTGTCGAGGCGCTCTATTAAAACGTCATAGTATACAAATGTGCGAACGGACATTATCAAATTAGAAAGCAAATTATCCGATTACTAAAATTAATCCATTAAAGTTTTCGAGGTATGCTGAAAAAAATATTTCAGTAAAACGTTTGGTTGTTTAAAAATTTAGACCCGCAGCAAGAAATTTGCTAATCGAACATAAGTGTAAGCAAATCGTATAGTTGTATGTACAGACTGATTATTGTTAAATAATTTTTGGCAAGATTTACCACATTTCTTGCAGCAAGAGTTGTAGTTAAAAAATAGTAGGGAAAATTTTTTTTGCTATGATTACAAAACAATATGGCGTCGTCGGTGAACAGCCGACGAAATAAAACGACGTTACCCGAAAATTTGGTAGCAGCAACCATAATATTTTAACATTATATTTTGCCGTGTGACTGATCGTGAAATTTGCAGTTTGCAAAAAATATTGTACCGATAGCTAGATATTATGTTAAAGGCAAATAAAAATGATGGTACTTACATTGAGAAACATGTTAGAAAATTATGGTATACACATGCAACCAAGTAAGTTTAACAATAATCGATGTGTAAATCCAACAAAAAATATTGCTGTCACTATATCAACCATACATTGTGGTAGCCAATATCATATTTTTGATGCCATTACCATTTTTTTTAAGTGTAAAATATATGTACTTACCATAAAGTAAAATTCGTATTGTGTGTGTGGCAAGCTTTGTAGTATGGACAGATTCGAAAGTGATTAGTCAATAAATAAAAAACTGAAAAATCGAAATCATGCATCAAAATAAATAGCTATACTAATATGAAATGCCCGGTTGGTTAATAATTAATAAAAACTGTGATTTTCCCGAACAGCTGATAATTATATAAATGTTTATATGCTTTAATTTTTCTGTTTTTTACCTTTCGACGCGGTGATGTTTTCTATGACATTTTGTTTTCTTAAATTGTTGAGTTTCGTAGAAAGGTCCTGCGGGAACGAACGTGCTCGGGCACTAGTCTCGCGCATCGACCGGCACGCTTATCGCAAGGCTGTGATACACACAGGACAAAGTACGCGAGGCGATACGATGAAAAGTCCTACGCCGTGTAGGTACATCCTGCGGATGCCGTTTGCAGTTCGACGTTATGGGAAAACGTACTGACGTTCATAACTTCATGATCGCACAACAGTACTTAAACAATTAACAGACAACTTACGTTTTTTTGTGTATTTTATATTTCGTAATATTAATCAGTAAAAATATGCTCCTTGACCGTAAGAGTATTTCTATCTATAGTGTAAAATATGATATATTTTCAGACGACGCCGAATGGCGAAAGCTAAAAAATATTTTATCATCAAATCTATCTACAATGTTGATATACATGTATTTGTTTATTTATTTAATTCTTGCAAATGTTATCATTCAAAATATCTGGCCTATCTAGGCTATCGCCTTTCTAGGAAAGATATTATTATTAATAATAATAATTTATTTATTGGTTTTTAAAGTACGCTAACATATTTTACAAAAACTCTACCTAAAGGGGCAGCGCCCGTAATAAGGTGGGCTTTATTTGTTGTAGATTATTAAATTTATTTATTTATTCATAATGGTACAATAGGAAGTCACAACAATAAATTATATAATAGTACTGAAAAAAAATATATTATCTTATAGACAAATGACATATCAGTCATTTTTTGTTGCTTTGAAGTGACATGTCCACTCTAACTGGTTTAAAAAAAAAACTATTCTAAGAGCGAGCAGAATAAAGTTGCAGAAAAGAAAATACGTAAGTGAGATTTTAGATTTAATAAGAAGGATAATAGAATAAATATAGAACATCATGCGTACTATAAATAGTGCATATAAATATAAATGTTTATTCTGTGTATTTATTTAAAAGTCTTGTTCCCGCGTCGAAACATTTGAGAAATACGCGTTCAGTTATTGCCAACAATCAACCTACACGTATGTACAGTTATTTCCAATCTGAAGACAATGTAATAATTGCTATTAAGTTTTTTCCATGATTTTTACTCTCGATTCGATTCGAACTTTCACGGCGGCGAGATGATGTCCAGGGATAACCCTAAGCGATCCCCATTTTCGGTTCGTTCCAAAGGCTTTTTTGCGCGGTGTTGTGTACCTAATTCTAGGTTGTCGCTCATGGCGGTGCGTCACGGCCGACCGCAGGGCGCCCCGTGCCTTGGGGCCGCAATTCCGTCACCACACCCCTCCAGGGGAAACACCAACATCTCGCGACAACCTTTGGCCTCGAGCGCTCGGAATTATATTTAATTTATGCAGTATACAATTATTTATTAAATGCGTTCATACACTGGTAATACAAGCAAATGGCAAAGGTAATAAATCTTTATCATTAATCTCGTATGCTTAAACCGCTAGGTATCATTTTTATATCAAACGACTAAGTACCACGACCTATAAAAAATAAGATACCGCAGATTGTTGACCGATGTATTTCATTCGTTAGAGCTCTAACAAACTAGAGCTTCTAGCGTTTATCTTATAATATAAGGCTATTTAATTTTAATTACTAACTTTTTTCGATAAATATTTTTTAAAATTATGCTAATCTCTAAATCCATAAGAGCCTTAGTTTGTAATAGCTTCTGTAAAGATAAGTATTTCAAATAAAAACAAAATATTTGTTTTATTTAGTTATAAGTTATAATTAGTTTAGTATTAGTTTTAGGCCCTTAAAGTTTTAAGCCTAATTTTAAAACGTGTTACATTTTATAATAAACGATACCTAATTATTATTTATACCATAGTTTGATTGGGTTTTCTTAGAAAAATAAAGAGTTCCTCAATTTTTATCTTGGTTTCAGTTTCGGTCGGACGCTATATGTAGCATTAGCACATTTTTTCAGTCACTGCAAGTGACGGAGATACGTTCGTGAAAAGGTATCTACAACTGGATCACGGCGGTTGTGAAGCAGGTAGCGACAGTGTATTTTATTAGAATATCTTAACCTAAAAAAACCTCTACGCGTAATTTGTCATTAAATAAATATACATATATATATATATATATATATATATGTGTATTATTACTATAATATATTATATATTTTAACCGTACATTTATGTATTATTATTTATATATATATTATATAGTAGTATATCTATTGTTATTATTATTATTTCAGTATTATTTTTAGTTTTATTTATATATTACATATTATTATTTATATATTATGTACTATTTCATACAATTCACTTCAAATAATTGTAATTGTATGTTGCGCAGTGTGACGGTTATGCTTATAAGAACGATGCTTTTATTAAAGTCTACTTTAGTACGGGCATTGCCTAGTTAGGTAGTACTTTGCATTATATGTAATTGATGTTAAATTACTGTCAACAAATAAATAAATAAAAAATAAATATACCACATCTCCCCAGACTCTAGTACAGGAATATTTGGCCTAGTTGAGTAGGGCCCAAAATAATTGTATATGGCCTAGGTCATAGCAATTATTTTTATTAAAAAAAAAAATAAAAAAAATATGTATGGTGTAGTTATGTTGAAATCACTACTGTTTTTTGAAGGGATGTAAATCAACCCCTTATCGGCAACTTAATCGGTCGTTTTTCTCCTAAATAGGAAACATATTTCCAAAATTTTTTGCTGATTTTTTATCCAATTTTTTTTTTGATGCAATCAGTTTAAGGTTGAAATCTACTACAATATCGTACGAGTTGTTTACCGCTGTCAGTGAAACCGCACTCGACACACCCCTGTCCGGACACCTATCATTTCGTAAATCCGAACGGAGATTTTTCTCACAAACCTTGCGATATTTTTTCAACATTGTTGAGGCTAGACGGTAGGAGGATACTGTGTCTGTGGGCTTATTTCAGCTTAACGGCAAGATATTATTATCATTCGGTAATGAACGGTTTTAGCTCATAGTTAAATTAGGCTCACCCTTAAACGTCGCGCCGCCATCGCGAAGATATTGGTCCATAGGTAGCGGCTGCGCCGTGAGAACTGGCAACAGACGTTTTCTTAGTACCTACATGGACGAAAAAAATAAATCTGTATCAATACCTCGTTGCAAATATAAGTTAATCACGCGCGTCACTATGGCGTCGAATAATGTTATTGTAAAGTTTCATATTTTCTACGATCTGCGCACATAACTGCGACCACTCCGTTAGACATAGAAATTTAATAAACGTTGTAGGTGAATTATGAAAAACAGAATCAATTTATGTCTCAAACCTTACTTCAGTTTGAATCTTTATAAAATAAACTATACTTCTGTAGTTTTATTTTCTCGTTTCTTGTATTCAGACAATAAGATATTTACGTCTTAAATTTTGATAAAATGTATAGAAGAATACAGACATTTTGGGGTTCTTAACTTTTAGACATAATAAAAAATTAACTTATTAATTCCATAGAAGCCTAGATATTTAGGAGATAAAACGATACATAATATTATTTTCTTTCTACATCTACAATTAAGAGGGTCACAACTCTACAGCGTTTGTATGGAGAAATGCCCAGGTTGCGTCCTTAATAAATATATGCTTATACAACGTTTAGGTTAAAATTTTACTTTTATAAAAACTTATATTATGTTTTTAAATAGCTGCCATATACTTGCATACTAGATAGCATTAATTAGCTTAGCATACTTTTATTGTTTCGTTAATATTTATTCCGAAATGTTATGAAGGTACGCCAATTTCAATTCTTTTTGCGGAGTATCTAAAATAAAATATATTTTTGGGACTCTTTATAATAAAAATATTTATAAGAATAAATATTTAAAAAAAAACTGTCGGATTTTCCGACGATATCGTTTGCACCAACGCTACTATGAAGTTTACGTCAGTACGGGAACAGCCCATTTGCGCATTTGGTTACTAAGTAATTTAGTGTGTACATTTCAAAACTCGAAGGACCCGCAAAGGCATAATTGAGGGCGGTTTTAGCCAAAGCCCTTGCAGAACTGAAGAGCAAGAGTTGCCAGGGCGGGGGCGGAACTGTGTTCCTTTTGCGGCGCCAAAATTCTTCGATGACCCTGACTCACGCCGCTGATCCAATCAAGAAGAAATTGAGCTAGTTTCTACCGTTGTTTGTTATTGCCCAATCTTCATGTTTTTAAACATATTATATGTTTTTAAAAATGTGTTTTTTTCAAGCTTTTATTTAGGTAACTTTTAATGTTTGTTATTTTGTTTATATTAAATCTTGCAAGCTGAATTAGAACCACATCTCTTATCCTACGAAGTTAAAATTTGACATATATGTTCGGTGCCGATGATAGTGCATTTTGATGGCAAGTATGACCTGATTCTACACCCAGAAATAACTCCAGACGAAAGAACTCCTTGAAGGTCAACAGCACAGACACGAAATTTTATATACGCATTCAGGCTCTTAAATAAAAGCTTGTTTTTAAAAATGTTTTTTACTGTGCGGCCAAATAACATAGCCGTGGAATACAAAACAAAATTTTATTTCACCACCGCATAAAAGATTATAAGAAGCCATTATCAAGGCAAATTTATGAAAAAAAAAAAAGTAGGCTGTAACTATATATATATTCGAGACTAACGAAAATCCAAGCGAACAATGTAACTTAGTTTCTGCCTAATTGGCTGGCGGCGGGGCCTTTGGCCATTAAGCAGGTCCACCCCTTCCAGGGCCCTGGGATGCCCTCGAGCTTACACGGGGCATTAGTTTTGGGGGAGGGCCTGTTTATGTGGGCCAAAATGTCCGAACACAAACCTTTCATTTGTCTCGATTAACTGCTAATTAGTGTAACTTTGTTATCAGTCTATTTATCAATAAACTTACATTGTTATAGTTATTTTTATACGTATGCTAGAAATGGGTACTCATGGGCACCGGCGAAACTATTGGGGGGCTAAGACCTCGTTAGCCCTCCGCCCCCAACCCAAGATATACCAGATTTATTACATTCATTTTACCATTTAAAAGATAAAGCTCAGCTCAGATGGCTAGTTACGTCTAGTTAAGATGCATTGTTAACGATTGTCATGATCATAATGTTAGAGTGGCCACGTTACACCAGAAGTGACCGGTAATTAATTTACCTCCGTGATATTTTTATTCAATTTTCTAATATAATATATTATCGTGACATCTTCTTTGGTCATTGATATTAATATATTAACAAAATTGTAATGATGCATGTCTGATAAAAACTAGGTACTTAACCATTTCAAACTTTTTCAGGTTTTTTTTGAAAAACATCTGTTTTTTATTTATTCTACTGCAATTTAGCCTTGGGTTATTTCCTACCAAATTCAGATAATATAATTTAAAATTTTAATATTTAGTATCAGCCACATATTATGTATTTATTATTTTTACAAATACAGTAACTACGTTGATTTTGAATTTTTATGTGTATGTTTTATTAATTGACGCATTTATTTTACTCAATTAAATTTGAAAATTTAACTCCCCGAGATATTTTATTTAATTCGCCAATTTAACCATCGATAATTAAATTAGCATAACACAATTTATTACTAATATATATTCGCCGAATTTATTCATAGCTTATGTTTTTTTGTGGTTCGATATTGTCTGTTACAAATTGATTAAAAATGGAGAGCAATTTCGGAGGCATAATTAATATTTATACAAATATTTAAAAAAGAACTAATTTCGCCTGTAGTTGATACACATAGAAATGACTTAATATTATTATTTAATAATAATCATAGCATATCAAGCCAAACTGTTGTTAAAACCCTATAGTGCATTTTTTAAATTTTATAAAACTAGATTAAAAGAAATTAAATGTAATGAAAACGCCTGTATGACAATTAGGTAGGGTTATTGTAATATCATAATTTTTCTATGTATAAAAAAGAAAATTAATTATATAAAAAACAAATAGTAGCAATGGTCCCCGTAGACTATTTTAAGGTACCCCGAATGTTGTATAATTTCTTTCACTATTGTCAAAACTAGTATTAGTACATACAGCACTAGAACATTGTTATCTTAAAAAATAGTTTCTATACAAAAATTTTAATTTTTTTAAGATATCTACTACTAAGAAACTAGCACTGCGACCTTAAAGTACTTTGACCTGTTTATGCCAATAAAGTTAGATTTAAAGTTCGTTGTTAAAGTCCGATCTTGAGTAATTTTTTAAGTAGAACTAGATGGTTTCCGTTGTTAAAAGCTTTACTGAAGTCAGTATAAATGGCATCAACGATAATAATATATTTTTAAAAATAAATAAATAATCATGACGGAAAATTTGTTCGATCTCGTTTCGCCGGCGCAATTCTGGTCCAGGCGACGCGACGCGCTCATTGCAAACTCATTCTTGAAGAGCATTTGAACTTGAGTCGTATCCAACCGCTAATATAAGTCGTAAATCCTGCGAGCGCTGTATTATTTCATGTCGAAGGTATTAATTATTGGCACAATGGTTGAGCAGTCTCTTAATTTATTCATCGGTCGAACGGCTAAGAGTGTGCCATCGGAACCAAATGGGACGGATTGGAGCCCGCGGCCATTTGTCATATTACAAGTTCATATTAGTGCAGGATTTATTCATATTACATCAGTATTCCAAAAGCAAGGGCTCTAACATTTTTTACAACATTTTTTTTCCATCAGATGTTTAGGATACACAATATTTAGGAATAGTATTTTTTGTGTCATACAATCCAATACCATGCTAATATACAATGTAAAACTACTATAGAATGTAATGCAACTATAATAAATTTTACATTACCAGAATCATTAACTTTAAAAATAGTTAGACAATGTTAGTTATCACATTATTTAATCAATCAAAAACACCTGATTAAATAATGAAAAAGAAGCGACTTAGTAATAAAAAAAAAATTACTTATTAAGAGAGCGTTCTCCTAATAAACTGAATGTACTTCAAACGTCGCGAATGTAAGCAAACTACTTCGATGAAAATTAAACTCTACTGGCTTAGAATGAAAGAAAGCATGATATTATTATGTCATTTATGACTGACCTTTTCAACACGTCATTTACATTCTGATTCCTTCGCAGCAATTGTCCTCTTAGCTCAGCTCGCTCCAGATGGGCATGCCTGGATTCCACCAGACTTCTGGTACACTTCCGCGGAACCTAACTCTTCTTTTTACGCGTGGAGAGATAATTATATTAGGGAAATACTGTTCTCAACGACACTTTTACATCACCACGATGAAAAATAACCCCGCCGATCTCATATATTGAAAACGGCTACCACATATAGGTAAGAGGCAATTTTCCAGCGAGGGGCTTGTTAGGTTAGGTTAGGTTAGGTGAGGTACATAAAATATTAATATATTCGGGGCGCACGGTTCAAATCTTCTAACAATGATATACTTAATTATTATTATAAAAATACTTATTAGCTTTACTTTTCCGTTTTTATTTCATGATTAACTATTTTTTATATTTTTACTAATTTTCCACGTGTCAATAACTCAACACTTCGTGGACGATGCTGCCATCTACCGGCGACGATAGCTCTGTCTTACCCGCATCGCGACCTCGACGATTCTTAACGTCTCTTTCATATTTTTATTTCTATTTCATTTTAGGGTGACAGTTATATAGATAATTAAATTCCCTGCTCATGGTTTTAATATTGCCTTGTAGCGTGAATTAGCTAGCGCTACAATAAGTGTAAGTGTAACAATAAGTATTATTAAAATTATAGATAGTCTTCATTCACGAAAATCTCCGGGATTTGACTCAATAAGAATGTGCGATTTAAAAATTATTAAGAACGAAATATCCACCGATATCGCTAAATTTATAAACATGTCCGTTTACGAAGGTAACGTTCCAGACGAATTGAAGATATCAATTGTTCGACCTATATACAAAAACGGGAATCATAAAATGTATGGAAACTACAGACCGATATCAATATTATCAGCCATTAACAAAATTATGGAAAAACATATTGGGAACCAAATTGCACAATTTCTGAGTAAAAATAACATATTGCACGAAAGGCAATTTGGATTTCAAAGTAATAAAAGTACAACGCAACTCCTATCGATATTTGGGAACTATGTCAATACATGTCTTAATGATAAAAAGCATGTAATAGTACTCATGATTGACTTCTCTAAAGCTTTCGATACTTTAGAACATGATTTGTTATTAAACAGAATTGAGACATGCGGAATTAGAGGACCACTACTTAATAGGTTCAAAAATTACTTAAATAATCGTAAGATATCAGTAAAAATTAGGAACAAAGTCAGCAATCACAAAATAATAAAATATGGAGCACCGCAAGGTGCAGTATTAGCACCGATTTTATATCTTATGTATGTGAATAATATGGCCAGAGTTATTAAAGAATGTGAGATACTAAAATTCGCGGACGACACTTGTCTAGTGACAGCGGACAATGATATCGTAGAAGCACAAAAAAAATGCAAAATGCATACGACTCAATATGCAAATGGGCTCACGATAGTGGATTAGTCATAAATTCGAGTAAAACTAATTACATTCATATTCACAGCACCCACAACAAAAGCAACCACAGGATAGAAATAAAATCACACCTCGACGCGTGTCTACATAGCATACAAAAGCCTTGCTCTTGTCCCTCCTTAAATAAGGTCGCTACAAATAGATATTTAGGACTGACCATTGATGAAAAGTTTAATTGGGGTCCACATATCGAACAAGTATGTAAAAACCTACGTGCAATACTAAGCAAACTATCGGTTTTAAGATACAAAGTACCCTATAAAATACTAAGATTATTATATATATCACTTGCGGAAACACGAATAACATATGGAATTAGTACTTATGGTCTAACATTTAAAACATACATTCAAAAAATTAAAAAACTTCAGCTTCAAATAATAAAAACTATAGTACCAAAAAAAATTAAAAATAAATTAAAAAGTGAGGAAAATAAGTTATTTAAATATTGTAATACATTACCAATAGAAAAAAAAATTGATTATCAGGTAATATTGGAACAATTTTACTCTATGGAATATAAACAGAAAATACCGCACGGTATAAAAACAAGGTAAACAACAAAAGGAATTTTGGAAGTGGCGAAATTCAACAATGAATATGGCAAAAGAAGGCTGGAGAGAATTGTTCCAATTTTATTTAATAACCTTCCGAGTAATATAAAGCAATCTAATAATTTATCTAATTACGTTTTAAAAAAAGAATTAAAAAAAATATATTGTAAATAGTATTTTTGTTGATGAATGTACTCGAAGCGACCGGTGTGAGATGTACTCGTACCGATTTCATTTCATTATAATTACACCGACGCGACTGGAAGTGACCGTTTTTTTATAAATAAACAATTAAAGACAGTCTGGATAGATACCGTCATGTGTAGCTCATCATTGTTAAAAGTGTTTTAAGTGAATATTGAATATGTTTTGTATATATAAATTTTATTAAATAAGTTAAAAGTAGGAACGAATGAGTTCACATAAAAACCCGCAGGGGTTTTGTGAACAAACAAATTAAATATGTATTTTGTTTATTAACTTAAAAAAAATTAAAGGTATATATATATAGACTGCAAAGGAAAGAGTGTATGATCTCATACACACGATAACTACCTCCTACCCGTCCCTGGATAGTAAATACTTCACTTCTTTATACTTCCTAAATGGTAGCGACGAACTTATGACAAGAGCGATTTAATATTATCACGTAAAATTTACATTTTTTCTTTCGGAAACCATGATGAATTTTGATAATGTCAAAAAAAGTCGCGTTTGAAATCGCAAGGCCAATTAACTGGATTTTTGACCGGCTATAAATTTATAACTTTCAGGCCCTAATATATTTTCTTATACCTGTAGGAAATTCGCATAAGTAATGATAGTGAAGTTTTAAGTATTTTAGAAATATTTTTTATTTATAAAATTGATATACCTAAGTGCGGCCCCGATTCATCGAATGCAGATTATAATACAAGTACATCGCAGTATTCATTGGGCTCTCTCTTTCTCCGCCATTGTTCGCTCAATGCTCGAGAGCGAGACGGGTAGAAGAACTCTCCGTTCGTGACCTCATGACCCGTGTAAGATCCGAACGAGCCTTGTCGTGTGTGTTTGCACATGTGTGCGTGCAAGATGCGTTTGCACATGTGTGCGTGCAAGATGCGTTTTAATTTGTGTCAGTGAGTGAAGTTTTTGTACGAATGTTGCTTGAGTAAAAGAAATATTTCTCCTTTATACTCAATTATACTTTATTCTCGTTAAACTAAATAGTAACTGTAGAAGTAAATAGGGGTAGTTAAATGTATAAAATATAAGGGGTATGTAATATAATAGACCTTAACTAAATGAAACACAAAATAAAGTCAAATAAGCGAAAAGGAAAGATTTTCATGTAGTCACGATTATTGCCTTATCGATTGATTTAAAACAGACAAAGCGGGTAGTATTAAAATGTTTCAAAATGCATTCTTATATATTGCAAATTTTTGCTATGAGATGACATACAACATTTAAAACGCTTTTATAACGAATATCTAAATATTGGCATTTTAGCAGTACAACAAACAAAATGCATTTAACTAATGTTAAAATGACGGTTTTTGACCGTGTGATGGTCACAGATTTATTAGTTTTTTGTCGCAGCTATAATTTTTGAAAATTTATTTCGTTTTTAACAACAATTCACGTAGAAAAATGTAAAATAAATAAATAAAATTTAAATGATTACCATAAATAAACATTACTATTACTGCTTACGTTTCATATTTTTATAGAATTTGTAAGTTTTTTTGTATTTAGAAAAAAGTATTATAAATTAAAAGCATTTAAATGATATTTTTTATTTAAATTTGCGTTACCGAAATAAGCCTTTAAAAATCGTTCTTTGGAGCCGCAGTTTGGAACCGACAGTGTTCAATTAAGAATTATGGTAAACGCTGATTATGGTAGGATAGGTAAGTAGCTTCTATGATGATAAAGCTAATTTTAACTATATATTTCTTCAATATATGTTCGAAGACTATTCTGTTCCAAGGGTGTTTATGTTCCCTATCACATGTAAAAAATCGTATAAAAAAATGTGAAAATAATTAATTTTATTAATTTTGTCCAAGCGCTCGTGTAAATTCCCATTTTGCTCGCAGGCGCTCGGCCAAGGCCGACCAATGACCCACAACCGAACTTATGACAAGAACGATTTCACATCGTCACGTAAAGCTTACAAATTTTTTACTCAGAAACCATGATGAATTTTGATCAAAACAAATGGGATTCGATTTTTTTTTTGAGGCTGTAGTGGGTGCGTCTCGTCAAATATTAATGTTATTAATTTTCTACGAAACTAAACATATGCACACCGTTATTTTATATCTAGATGTCTAAACTCGTTTGGCACACTCGGGTCCATAATAGGATATTGCGTAGAACTGAGATTGCCTCTCGCTGGCTTTATTTTATCTAGATGCTGTGGATCGTATCGTAACAGCGCGGCAAATCTCTGTGTTATTCGATAGCCAATTTGTAAAATTCCAGACACAACATAAAAGCGAATTGCACATCTATAACAATAAATTCTACAACAAAACGACACTAAAATGCGCCTAACTCCAGAAAAATATATATTCTACAAGAATTAACCCATTAATGCGATTGCAAAACGACCAACATTACATAAAAAAAAAACTCTAAAGATGGACCACACGTTACAAAGGAATTGATACGTTTTTAGATGTTTAAAGAACACACTACGAAATTAGCTTTTTATGATCATGAACATAATTTAGTCGTAAATAGCATTTAAGTAAATAATTAAAAAATAAATAAATAATAGTACAACGATGTAAAATACGTATTTAACAATATATTTTGTAAAGACATGCCTTATATTATAATATCACAATCGGAGTATAATGGTATCAACGTTTAAATAGTATATATTTATGGTATAAATATTATACTAAGCGGGCACCTTAACAATTATTTAAAAAAAATATATACATTCATCGTACCACCAATTTTACTCACTTAAGTATTATTGTAATTTTTTTATTTTGTATAGATTTAATTTGTATATCAATGTTTTTTGTATATCTAATTTGAAGTCGGGTTTATTTTTTGTAATGCAATTTAGTCTAACATATGTGAGAAATAGTTTGCATTCGAGGAATTTTCTGTATTCGATGTTTTATGAGGTGGTATGAGCTTTTTAAAGCTCTCGTATCATGTAGGCTTTCTGATAAAATTTGGTGTTTATGTTCCCTATTAAGAGTATGAAATTCGATAAAAATAAATGCGAAAATAATCCCCAAAACTGATTATTTTCAGGGATTTTTAGCAAAAATCCCTTTCGGAATGCCGGAAGACGGAGGTAGATTTCACCGGATCAAAGTAGGGGATAGGCGAACTCTAATTGTACGAACTTGTATTAAATATTGCGCGAGCTGCCGCTCAACCCGCCGTACCCATGCGCATAAGTTTTAAGCCCTTATTTCAGGAATAATATAAAATTTAAATTAATTTGACATCTAATATACTAAGAAAGTTTTAGCAAAATTTCAAAAAACCCGTCATTCCCGACCCCTCATCTGATTTTGCCCCTTAACGAACTTTACCGAGATTATGCACTCATAAATTTTATGTATTAATTTGAAAGTGATTGGTGTAATATTACGGCAGTTATCGTGTCCACAAGAAAGTGATATAGATAGATATATAAATAAATTGAGGGTGGTTTTGGATTCTAAGGGATGTGAAACGTATGAATATGTCGAAATCATGACATGGTATCCATTGCAATAGGTAACTTTCCTAATTAAATCTATCTAAAAGGGTTGGTGATATACTCGTATAGTTAATTTAGACACCTGTAAACTGAGGGCAACATTAAATTAACTGTCAGAAAATCAAAGTCACTCAGATGAATATACAACATATATCTAATCAGCCTTTCCAATAAGAGACTTTATGTTCTCTAATCTAAAGTAGCGGCCTCTCAATCAACGTTTTTTTTACAGTATAACGGTCGTACAGTTAAAAAACACTCCGTGCCTGCTATAGTCGGAACGCTCCATGTCCACGCCTCGTCTCCGGATTGATCGGCGCTCGTCTATCAAAATCAAACTTAGAATGTATCGACGCCATTTTCACTTACGACATTCGAGATTTGAATAAATGCCCGCGACTGTCAAAACACCTGTCATCGGCGACGCGGGCGGGCCGCCATAGTTCCTAAGCTGCGTTTACACGATCGATTTTTGAATTATTTAATTATTGCATTTTTAAAATATTACAACCTACTATAACGTAAAGCTTCTTATAATTAAGCTGCTATATTAAATTCGAACATGGACTTTTTATTAATATAACTTTGTTGGGTAAAACCTCGAATAAAAAAAAAATAATAGAAATTTTTAGCCGACACGATAATGATTACTGATAGAAATTGACCCACGAATGACCACTGACTCTTGTAATATAGTTTTTCGGTCTAATTATCTAATTATGGTTTAATAATAACGGTAGCGAAATTGAAGGTGGTGAAATATACAATCCCCACATACCGTACGTATTAATTATTTGAGTTGTCAGGCCTTATCCGACGGTTCACAAATAATTTTAATTTGTGAGATTTTAGAATTTAGGTCGCATGAAAACACACCCCAACTTGAAGTGTATAGGTATTTCCTATAGCGTTTAGAACCACTGCCATTGTGAGCTTGTGTTTTCAAATTTCAGTCAAAATATTACCAGTAAAGATGAGTGGTACATGAGACGTCCGTAGTATCGGTATAACGGATTTTCTATTCTCCAATATGAAAAAATACTAAACCGTAAAAATAGGCTTTAAGCTTTGCTATGAATCGAAATGGTCACGCCATTTCCGGCTGTAAAATATTAAATTCGCCTTTATGATCTGCAAATTTGTCGCATACTAAATTGGCGCTATCAAATAAATGTTTTCGTTAACGTTTACGATAAAACCACAGAAATCGAGATAAGAAGGTATAAAATTTACATAATACTGCCCATTTTAGATACATATTATGTGTATAATTTCTACATCTCTTAGGACCACACAGAAATATTATACAGGCATATATTTATTTATTTATATATGAATGTACAAAACAGCGATACAAGAAGATACTTTTCTAGTACTACATATTTTATATGGCTAGAAAAATGTACCAAATATAAATATGGTTGAAACATCAAATTAGTAAGGCAATGTATAATGTGCGTGTAGTGTGTAATGTGAAGTATGTGTATAGTGTGTGGTGGGTGGGATGGCAACGTTTGTGTGTGTTTAGTTGTGTATATAAACCCACATATAATTAGTATATTAATTAATAATTTTAAAACATTGATATATATTAATAAATATTATTTTATTTATACATTAAATAGAACTATACAGAATGTTCGAAGACTTAAGTTGGTGTTTATGTTCTCTATTACGTGTAAAAAATTGTATAAATTCGAAAATAATTCATGCCCAAATTTATTAATTTTATCAAAGCGCTCGTGTACATTCCCTTTTTGCTCTCAGGTGCTCGGGAAGGCCGTCCAATGACCCAACGCGTCGCAAGAGCGATTTCATATTATCAGCTGAGGTTTACAAATTTTTTACTCGGAAGCCATGATGAATTTTGAAATGAGTTTGAAACAAATCATGTTTAAAATCGTAGGACCAATAAGCTGGTTTTTTTTATCAGAAATGGTTTTGGAACACAGTGTTATAACACAAAATATATTAGTACAGAACATTTCTTAGTTTTTTGATTGTGGGTTTAGTTTGAAGCTGGTTCTATTTTTTTTAGTTAAGTTTTTAATTTAATATTTTTAGTTGCCTTACACTGTAAGCTTTTTAATCAAATATTAATAGAATGATCCTCAAGCAATTGCCTACAATATACAGAAAAAAAATGATCGAAGTTGCTTAAGCTAATCGAAAAAAAAATTGAACAGAAAACGTATTTCTTAATAGCTTGCAAAACATACACATGACGTAATTTAATGAGACCACCGCTGAAAAATTACTTAATATATACAAAAAAAAAACAATCATAATCGCTTGAGCCGTTTCGGAGTAATGAGTGAACATACAATAAAAAAAACATATAGATCGAATTGAGTACCTCCTTTTTTTAAATTCGGTTAAAAATACATTTTACCTTACCTATGTATAACGATCGAACGAGATAAAATGATGACCTAAAAATAAGCATAGCTGATTTGTTTAAACGCGTTATTTTTCTATTTTAATTTATACTCTATTAACCTGGTGGCGCAGTGATATAAGCGCCTGCTTTTAAATCTAGAGGTCCCAGGTTCGAATCACCCAGTTGGTCAGATCCAGAAAGGGCACATTTTTCAATACTGTCGACTGAGTAACAAGACTTATATATACAAAAAAAAACACTCATTCAGTTACAAACTTGCAAGAAGTCGTTTGCCTGTAATGAACGGCCTCGCACCACGAAAACAACAATAAGGCAGTCAGAACTGCGCCCAATATTGCACGGTGATTTACGAATTATGAATTTGAAGGTAGTTAGGTTATTGTTCTTGGTTTTCTATTACTAATTATTATCGCTGTTAACCGTGTAAGTAATTTAACTTTATATACCTTCTCTTTACCTTTTCTTTACCTTCTTTTTTTTTTTTTTTACCTTATCTTGAATTGTTAGTAGTTGTTTTTAATGTTTATAATGTATTATGATATTCCTGTATATTTTAAAATATTTTGGAAAATAAATAAACTGAAAACTGAAACTGAAACAATAGCGCCTCCCCGACAACACAAGCCATACGAAGGAAGAAGAAGAAACTAACCTCACAGTAGGTCCGCGTAGAACAAAATATATTTTCATTCTTTTTTTCATTTCACAAATTCTATTTCAGTGTTCCACTTACTTAACCTTGACTCTAGAGTATTATATTAATAATGAACGTGGCCGTACAATTTTGCCGCATAAATCATACCAGACCTAAAACAGGTAGTGGCGAGAGTTCACCAAAAAACCACAAAGTTTAGGTTTTATAGCCCGCGGCGCCGGAAAGATCCGAGGTCATCAGAAACGCAAAAAGCTCAAAAAGACGAAGCGTAACAACCTATTTGGACAGTGTAAAAAACCATTTTAAATTAATAAAAAAGGAGGAGGTTCTCGAAAGCATATAAGTGTATCTTTTTTTCCATCTTTATTCTCTCATTCCTACCACCCTATTCACCTACCTACCACCCTACCCTCCTACCACCCTACCACCTACCACCCTACCACCCTACCACCCTACCCCTACCACCCTACCCCCCCCACCCTATTCCCCACCCTACCCCTACCACCCTATTCCTAGTACCTATTCACTCTGTAGTCTAGACTACACGTAGACTACGTGTGTGTAGACTAGGCGTGTCTTAAAAGAAATTTCATACGCTTACGTTTAGTGTAAGTTAGCAAAAAATAAGAAAATAAGTTTTTCATTCAAAATATTCTCATATCAATGTCATGTTATATGCCTACTTTGTACGTATTTTATTTACACTACATAATAAATCATATTTGTCTGACTTATTTAACTTTTTTTTTATTATTTATTTTACTTTTTAATGTGAATAGAATAATTATTAATATCTTATTTTTTAAAACTCAATACTTTCATTTATGTTTTTTCTATAGTGTTTCTTTTCGTACAGTTTAGGACAATAGGATGTCATCCCTTCGACGATGATTCAACGCCTAAAAGGCAAACCGAAACGTGGTAATTAATTAGAAGTTAAAGATGTTTTACCTGGAAATCCTTCTGTGTGCAATATGTTGTTTAGGTAATTTGTGACTTCTTTACCGGGAAAGCGGGCATCTGTTTTACAATTCAAAATTGGACCATCCTCCCGGCATCTCCCGGTTCGACGTTAGTGCTTCGTGAGAATTACCACAGAGACGTTTTAATGAAGACGATTAAAAATCGGTTTAAAAAAATAAATAATGACATACTAATAAAGTTTATTTTTCTTAACTACCTTTCCGAGACTATTCCCGATAAAAAAAAACTATAGACGAGCGCTTCATCTCAGAGAAAAAAAACATACAAATATATGAACTGAAAAATATAATAATATAGTTAACCTGGTATAATCTACATGTATATATTTTTTTTGTTTTTGTATATAGAATAAATATTAATATACTTGATATATTCCTCTATTATTTATAAAATACAATAAATGTTATATTTTAAAGTTCAGTAAATGAAAAATATAATAAATATATAACTAATAAAAAAAAAATAATTGGAGTCGATAAAGATGATGTTAATAAATGAAATTAGGCCTAAACCACGTTTTCCGTTGAAGGTTAATAAATTTATGTAAAAAAAAATCCCGTGCAACCATGCATTCATTTGTAAAATAGATAATTAAACTGCATATTTTCCGTCATTTTACCGTCTTTAAAGGATGTTTCATCGTTTTAAGATGTTTTAGGATGTTTCGTCCTGTATGTGAATTCATTTATAGCAAAAAAATATGCATAAAATTAGTATACCACTGTCTCGGCTTATGTAGATTACTAAGCCACTAAGATTACTTTCAAATGAAAATAAGAACTTTCATTTATTCATTTTGACGCATGGCTACATCGCGGTAAGGTGAATGCTTTATAAATGGCATATCTGGCTACTAAATTGAGGTTTAGTTGGCGAAACGCTGAGTAGCTTCAGGCTTCCATGCAAAACGGAAATAGGTGATTCCAACCCGATTTTTAGTAGGCAATAGGGTAATTTTGATCGATTTTATTTTGTACCATGAATGTTTAACAAGGCTCAAGTATATTTCCAGCGTATCTTCGAAATATAATTTGTCATAGGGAAGTTGTTATTTCGTTAGGAAAGTCAGTCCAACGCGATCAATGCGTGTTGCAATACATAATCTTGATCAATTATATATTTTTAAATCATCTATATATTGAACAAGAATATAAAACAATTTATTATTGAATTTGTTCTAACTTAATTTAAATATTTTATTAATATAACTCGTTAAAAAAATATATATTCTGATATTAAATTAACAGGATGTACGCTTTTACAAACTTTTATTTAGTTTGTAATGTTTGTTTGCACTTTTATGGCAAAGCATAATTTGATTCTACACCCAGAAAATCTTCAACAATCAACAGCACAGACACGAAATTTTGTAAAGCACATAAATAAAAGCTTGTTTTTAAAAAAATTTTTTTACTGCACTGATTACATTTATTACGAATAACCATAGACGTGTTAATTTAATTAGGACGTTGGATTTCTAGGAAAGATATTTTTTAAGGCAAAGTTATGTCATTTGGAGAAATGCCTTCCAGACGCAGAAGTAGCATAAATCACAAAGCAATCAACATAGAGCGCGCATAAAGACCACGGTCGGCGAAACTCGGCAAAAGTCGTCTCGGAGATTCATTAAAACGATGTTCCCGCGCTGCGCCCGAGCGCACGTCGCCTCCGGCGCTTTATAAGAAGGTCCTGCGCTGTTCGCGTTTCACGCATTATAACCGAATTTGATATATGGCTTGTCCCGAAGCGCGAATTCCAATACTTCATGGCACGCACGGAATGACGGCGCAGCGATTTACAGGCGCGCCGCTATTAGCTGCAACGTCATGCGTCAACTTTGACATTTTCCCGACGAAATAATGGGTGCCTAAAAACAGGACAAAAAACAAGATGGCTATGACACCCTGTAGCTGTCGTACAATTTCAATCGCTTCTATTTATTAAAAATATAATATTACAACTTTTTAGTAGTATAATATAACTTTTTAACATATAAGTATTATTAAATAGCTTAATTAGCGGCAAACGACTTACATTGTACAGATGTTTCCTCCCTCCCAACCAGAGGAATCTGTACTGAGGGAAGATTGATTTTGTTTGCTTAATGTGTCACTTCCGTCATCTGGTTGATGCTGTAAAAGCTGTGTAAATATGACAAAACAATAAACACATATACATTTTATATTTCCATTATACAAAATAAAACCCATATTTATTACAACGCCCTTGAAGACGTGTTACAGCTATGCCTTACAGGCATCATAAACGAATTCCCCCCCCCCCCCCCCCATCACCCCATCAGACTACTCGCGCCTGTGGTACCAACTTGTGATGGGTTGCTTCATTTCCTATCTCTGTAGAGGCATACTTTCAAATCATCATAAATTTTACGAGCTTTTTTTTTGTAAATTTTGACGTGCGGGTATAATATTTCAATTTAATAATAATTTAATAATAAACAATATATATTAAATAAAATTATCCCTGTTAGATCGTAGTGGTGTTTGGTAACTCCTTTTTTTTAAGGAAGTACCCACTGATAAGATCGGATCCCACGTTAATCCTTCCCGTGGGACCTCCACAAAGTGTGGCTCCGTACCGCCTTCTGGACATTACGCCTGGTAATCTACACCGGATTCCATCCTGGGAAGCTCCGAATCTTCAGCGGCCATTCTCGAGAGAGTGTCGCGCCCGCGGCGTCTCGGGGGGCCGGCCTTGTGTCCTGAACTCGCTTAATTTAGAAACAAACACGGCTAAACTAAAAAATAAAAAAAAACTCTGACCCGAGGGCGCTTTGAGGAGCGCCCCTTCGCTCGTTTCGGATTCCGGGATCGTCGTACGATCATGTGACCCGTGTTTTCATTATATGAGATTTAATCTGGACCGATGTGTAGATTATTACCTCAATACCTAATTAAAATAGTAAAATTTCAAACATAATACATGTAGTTATATACGTATCTATTAAACAGGTTTTCGGTAAGGTCACTGCCATATTTAAATTCCAATTTTTACAACAGCCTTTCAGATTATATAAGATAACGTAAAATAATAAACAAACAACTAACTGATAGATAAAGGAAGAGAAAAGTTAGTTAAATTATTGTTAAATATTTACAATAAATAAATATAAACTTTATTTATTTATTGTAAAATATTTACAATAAATAAATATAAGCTTTATTTATATATTTATTTATTTATTAAATTTAAACTTTACGTTAACTATGTAAATACAAAAATTTATTTATTTATGATGGCACATTAAGACTTTCAACAATAAATTATAATACATTAAAGGCTGATCCTGAAGACAAATTAAATACGTAATTTATTCTTGCTTTTAACAAAACACTCTAACTAGGTTAAAAAAAATACTACGCACGTGAGACGTAAGTAATATTAGTAATAGTAAAACAACGTATTATTACTTGACTTCCTAAATGTATTATATGCCTATTAGCTTATATATTTTATATAATGTGCGAAAATATTGTATAATTTTAAAAACAATTTTATTTTTATGATTGATTGATTTATATATAAGATTCCTTACGTTATAAGAGGCGTTCGCCGTTAGTTTACATTACTTATATATAAGTCTGACAATTGGAAAATTCGAATGTTTTTTTAACATTTTTACAGATTTAAAATTTTATAACCATATATATAAACATATTATAACAAATTATATAACCATAAGTTCAAAGAAAAATTAATACCGCACGCACAGATAGTTGCATCGCTTGAGGTATGCACTCTGTTTTAAATACAGGCCTGTATTTTATGAAAGCTTTTCACTCTCGCTTATCTATCCGTCCGATAATGCAATACGGTCACACTCTCATTAAAGTAGTAAAAAAATGATTAAAAAAAGAAACAATAATTATAAAAAACCGGTGAAAATGTAACGAATATGACGTATAATGAATGAGATGTGAATGGTTTAATGAATTTTTACAAGAATGATTTAAGTTCAAAGTAGTATATATGCAAACGAATCGTCATGGCTAAAAATAAAAAGAAAAGTGTAAAATTTATGCACATTACGTGCAAATCGTTTAGATATAGTAAAATTGTATAATGTATTGCTTAAATACCTTATTTAGATGATTCCTTACGTTAAAATAGGCGTTCGCCGTTACTTTAGATTACTTTAAAAGTCTGATAGTATTGACATTTGGAAAATTCATTAAAAAAATATAAAAAGTATTCGAATATTAGGACATCATATATCATAGCTTCATTATTATGACATCATTATTAAAAAATAATTTTATTTGCTTCAATGTATAATTATACCGATTTAAATATTCACTACAATAACTAAAATTTACACAGACATTATACCATGATGCGAATCTTTTTTTACTTTTAAATAATCTGCGATTGGTTTGATGTAATAACGCATTAAGTATATTTAAAATATTTGTATGCCATAAAAAAGACGATATAATTTTTTTTACACAAAAAGCGTCAAAGTATTAATTTGATGTGTATTTTGGATATATTTTTGTTCAACAAAATAAAATCATACTGTGTCTCACCCACTCAAGTTAGTGCTTTTGTTTGAATAAATATATAGAACGCAGATTTTATGAGATAAGGATCTATAATCTTATGTCGACCTAAATGGTATATCTTACGAGATTAGTAATCTACCTAGACCGGTTTTTCCTTAGTGACCACGTAAATCTTCACTGATTTATAGTTATAGTAGTCTTCATTGATATACTGACATGTTTCATTGATGTCGAGTTGTGTTTTCGTTTTAAAAACCGAGTTGTGTATAATTTCTTCTCGATATCCGAGACGAATATAAAATTTTACACGATATTTCCATCGCTTAATCTTAATTTATCTAAGAGACCACACAAATATTCACAGATTTATTATAGCGACATTCGTTTGTATTTTCATGTGGAATATCGCTGAGCGTCCGTTACGGAATACCGATTTGAGAAATATTCCCCAAATTATAAACACATCTGAGGCTGCATTCCTGACATTTTTGTTGCGCTGTAAGAACGCCATCTATCGGGAATTTTTAAACGGCGTATTCGTTACGAATTTAAATCCGGAATGATTTAATGCGATTATTAAAACTTATAATGAAGCCATTAAACAGGAAACGGTTGTAAACCCTTATTGTTTATTGTTACCGTTTTGTAGGTTATTGCCCTGTCATTTTAGTATTTTAAATATAGTAATATCTTGGGTTTAAATTAATTCACACAGTTTAATCGTTACCTGTATGGACTAAGGATTTTTTAATGCGTAAACATAAAATATATAAAGAATTTATTTATCTGAATAAAATTTAGCACGTAATCGATTAGACTGACAGCTAAATTTATAGAGGTTTTTGATGTGTTAACATTTATAGCTAGGTGGAATCAATTTCGATTTGGTACGGTTCTGTCAGTGACGCTTTCTGTCCGCGACGCTCTGACGTCAGAGCGAGTCGATAAAATCGTACAAACAGTGTCAAATCGAATTATTGTCCGGCTGATATAAAATTTGGTTTGCTCTTTATGAACGCAACAAGCGTCGAACCAGCCAGTCTAACGAAACACAGTTTAATTGCAATGCAATACATTCTTTTTTGATGCTTAAGAAAACTTATATTCTAATATTTTATTTTATTTTTATTGTAGATGCTTTTGAAGGTTTAATATTTCTGAACATAGTTAAAATAAAATGCTAATGCGAAAGTTTCGCACCGCTATCTTAAAATATGTAACTACAATGCACAAAGCCACGGACTAACAGATTAGTTCTTTATTAGATAAGTTTTTTTGTTTATATTTATATAAATAGGTCTTTTTTTTAAATTATTATTTAAAATATTATTCTTTTAATTTTATCATATCAAAATTCGTTTAGTTTTATTAATAATTACATTAATCTTTTTTAGTCAGTTGGGCTTCCCTAGTATAGAAATATAAGGTACTTCAATTCATATAGTCTTTTCGTCTTTAACTATATTGCGTACAATTTATTTTGAATAACCACAATAAATAATAAATAGATAAAAAAAAATGCTAATAAGCTTCGGTGAATTTTTATGGTAGGTATTTTTTGTAGATTCTATTTTTAAACTTAAATTCTAATGTCGGCGTTTGTCTTGTATTATGCTACTTTTTTTACTAAAATATCTATCTTTGAAACATCTTTTGATTTTTTTGCGTTTTTATATAAAAAAATGTAAACTTATCTAGAAAATTAAACATACATATATGAAAAAAAATACGATGTTAAGTTCACATTTTGTTTATCTTTGTATATCCATAATTAATAAATGTTATAACTCCGTACTTTTCATTCGACAAGTGCTACTATAAGTGTTTTAAATAAGTATAGGTTGATACAGGCAAACCTTATGATATTCCCTTGAGAACTGTAGAAGTCACATCGCATTCTTGTGCCTTATAATCAGATGGTCCCGGACCATCATCATTAGCCAATCGTGTCTACCGTATCAAATCGTCCATCGACATGGGCCACGTCGAAATTGATTTTAGTCTATGGTATTTCTGTAGTTCTCACGGTAAAAAATATTATGTCAATTGTGCCGTGCACACGTATGGACATCCACTACCCACTTTCGTAAATGGTATATAATTGTCACGACTGGATGCTGGGCCATTGATTTTCTTGACCAGAGGCGTGCGGAAGTAAACCATTATTCATACAGGAAAAAAAAAAAAAAAATCCTCAAAAACCACTGATTTATCAATTTTAAAGTTGTTTACTTTATGCATTTTCCTATCAGCATTATAAACGCAATATAACTTATTTATTTGAATATAAGTTGTATTTAAAATGAAATTAAATTCATTGCTTTAAATTATTAATTATTAATAACATATACATACTAGGAAAATAACAAGAGGTAATGACGGAAATTATCGTCAGATACGAACGACAGGTGCTGATATAATGATACACGAGTTCGTAATGGTGAGAAGTCTCACGACCGACCTCCGAATTCGAGTAAAACAAGACTACAAACATATGACAAGGAAATTTTTAAAAATTCAATATTTAAAATAAAACAAATATAATTATGAATACACGCAGTTTATAATGTCTAAGAACATTATAATAATTGTTTGAAAATGAAATTTATATTAAATTCATACACCTTTTAATCATTTCGTCATGCGTGTATTTGCATGAAAATTAGATGTCATAACTTTTATGTGCATTAATTTTTGTGAATTAACGGAAGTGTTTGTAAATATAAAAAAAAATTGAATTTTATTTAAGTGTATCGGCGCCACTGCTCAATTTAGTAGGCAGACCACAAAGTAAGGACATTGACCATATTATTATCATTACGGCATTCAAACTGCGGACTGAGCAGTGCGAGAAACATCTCGAATTTTTCTCGAGATTCGATGAAATCGACGGTTAATCGGAGTTTACCGATAGCATTCTGCTATTCCGATTTCTCAATAGGCATTGTTAGTCTCATGTCACTTATTTATCATTTTATGTCCTACTAAACCAGTAATACAGAGTTCCGCAATTAACAATATAGACATTTTCAAAGGAGTAACTTTCTGATAAGACCAACCAACGTGTTCCTTAAACTCACCGTGTCCGATAAAAAACAGTTAATTAGTCCTGCGATTCAAAGTATTATTTATTAAGAAACTATATCCAAAATTCATCATGTTTACCGAGAAAAAAAATGTAAATTTTACATAAAAATAGTAATAAAATCATCTAATAATGTCATAGTTGTGAGTGCTTAGCTGTCGCCGGACGTCGTAACGGTATCAAAGCCGTTATCAATCAGCGTAGCATCGGAATTCGCGCACTGACCGAATTTATACCATCTGTTAAAAAATATAATAAATTTAGGGAGATTTTTTTTTCGCTTATTTGAAATATTATTTCTTATTCATAATAGGTTACACAAAAACCCCGAAATTGGTTTTGGGACATCCTGTATCCTGTACACACTCTCTTATACAAATAATCTAAAATATTCTTCACTTTTGTAGATGGTTTTAGTCTAGCGGTTAAGGGGTGTGACTATTAACCCAGCGGTCGCGGGTTCGATTCCGCAGTCATAGCATTATTGTTATTACCATTATCTCACATTTAATTTAGTTTAGTAGGACCCAAAATAATTGAATACTATCTAGTACACTTTATTACTATTTTCCCTTATACTAAAACATAATACCACTAAAAATATTTTGAAAATGCTATTTGGAAACTAAATTTTACTCGTCTTTTTTAAATTCATTTTTTTTAATTGCAAAAGCATTATTATTATTAAAAAAAATGAATTACTTATCTTATACTTTTCTGGATAAAGGGAAATCGGTCTCTCTATGCTATCTAAGGGTTCAAATAAACAGTTTGCACATTAAGAGACAAAAATAAAAGAACGTTAACTTTATAAAAAGTATATAACTTTATAAACATTATAAACATATATAACTTTATAAACATTATAAAAAGAGCAATCACATACCCGTGTGTGTGATTGTTCTTTTTATACTGTAGTTTATGATTAGGGTATTATTTTTTTTCATGTTCATAGTTTTTATTTGTTTTGAAAACAGCTATTACTAAAATAACCAAGTTTTATGAGAATTTGTTATTTGATTGAAAGCTGTTTTTCTGCCTGGTATTGTTAGCGAAGTTTATATGGTGTTATTACTAGGTATAATATTTGTTAGTAAATAATTAACATTCGTAAATAAATTGTCTTTATGACGTCAAGCAAAGCATGTCCATAAAGGGTTAGTGTTTGCGCCGCTAATCGAAGGTAAAGCTCCATCGAGCATGTCCCATATAATTGTATAATTCGCCCGCTTATGCGTAGGAATTGAAGTCAAGTTGATGCCCGATAGTTATGTGAATACGTGATACAATTCGCGGCATGAAACTCTATGGGAACCCATCATTAGCTTTGTTTTCGAGTGGGCGTACGATATCTTTCAATTACCTGTGTACTTACTATTCATAAACGTACTTTGTACACTTAATATTTACGTTTAAGATATATATAGTTTATTATTTGTATATTTTAGATACCGCATTATGCCACAGAACGATTGAGTATACCGAGAAATTTCAATTATGAGAAACACGATAATATTTTCATTTTTTACCATATCTTCATATCGACTCGTTTCATGAACCCCATGAAACGACAGTATTGATTTGAAATAGGTAGACCGTGTATCAAAGATGTTTATAAACTAGCCCCCTGCAAGGCTGTCTGCATAGCCGGTTACGATTTAAGCGGGTCAGATAGCGCCCGTAGTGGGCACTCCTATCCCGTGTCCATCGCGATAGAGATGCCATTCCGGCCACGGAGTGCTACGGTAGTGTGCCTGGTCCTTATCTGGCGGCCAGCACGAATACCAAATGCCAACCGGTGCGCGTTCGTACAATCCACGAAATGTGCATTTAGATTATCACCCCCATCGCCGTTTCACACACACGCCCCCGGAGCGGCATAGCGCCGTCTCGCTCGCCGGCGATCGTCCCCTGATAATAGGAGGGAAACTCGTGTTAGCTCCTTGCGTGCGAGCTTGAGGCGGGCACGTGCCGGCGGTGCCGAAACTGCGCTTTTGAATAATCAGGAGCCTCGGCTGGGCATTGCGTGTTCTGACCGAATTAGACGGATGCTGATATGGCGCGCGCTTCGAGTGGTGGTTTGTGCATTAGTTAGATGTTTTTTGGGGCGGGGCGCTGGTGAAGGCTATAAGACCCAAAAGGTACTCATCTAAAAACAGTTTATTTTTTATTTATCACCTGTCGTCTTTATAATACACTTAGATAAAGATAGTCACATGGTATTTTCATGATAGCCTTACGCAATTTCATACAAAAGTTGAATTCTTAGCTGAAAAAAGGGGTAAAGCTGATGCTGCATTCAAAATAATATCAGGTGCAGTTAACTAAGCTAATTACGATTTGCTAGACATCCCACGCCGTAACACCAATTATGGGCAAACCTTAAACTTAAAATATTACGAAATTGATACATTGAATGTTAATCTAGTGGCGTTAAAAAACCAATCGAAAACCATACTTTAACATTATAATGTCGTCAAAATCCGAATGGTTTTAATTAAATTGATTTATTTTTTTCTCATAATTGGCAAACATTTGTCTAATATATTTTACTGATTAACGTTTGATTATGGGTAGAGAATTCAATAAAACTTCAATTAAACTCCTATTAAATGCATGACTTCACTGAAATTATTCTATTATTCTACTATGATCATCAGCAAAATTAGTTTGATTATGTACAAACATAAAATCGTGAATCTGTGACAACAATGGTTAATTTATTAACGAATAACTATTCCGTGTTTGTTAAAGATCTATGGATCTTATCAAATCTTAAGAAATGTTTTATTTTATATTTAGCTGGGTTGCCTTTTGTTCCTTTTATACCATCCGCACTCATAGGGCGGCGCGCCCTATGAGCAACTTACTGCTTACGAAAAGTTCCTTGGCGCGTTAAAAAAATACAGTAACATACCTACCTATAATTAAAGTTTTTCAAACTGCTGTTTATAGTATATTTTTTTACATTTTTAAACGTCTTTAAAAGTTTTATATTTTGGAAAATGAAAAATACATCCAATAGATAAATAGTAACTTGCCGAAATAATGATATAAGCTTATACATTTAACATCATGTCAGTAATATCTACCTTTAAGTACGTTATTTTAAAAATAAAATATTATATTTATATATTTTTATAATCGATTTTTTTCGAAATTATATTTTTTTCGTTAGACTAGTTTAGTTGTCGATGTAAATCAACCCCCTAAAACGCCATCAGTGAATTTAAATACATTATATATATTTAAAAAATCATTTTTTTTAATAATTCATATCCTTCGAATACCAAAATTATTACCAAACTACCACGCTTTTTCTTGGTTAGGAAAGGGTCTTGATAGGTTGGGTTTCTTAGATCTTATTGTAGTTTGATCTTATTGTATTGTAGTTTCCATGGAAAGAGCGTGTCTCAAATACCTGCCTGAGTATTTTTTTTTAAGCATTATATAAATTTTAATGTTTCTAAGGTGGTAAGTCTGTCAATACCCATATCGACCATTTATCAATAGATTATTTATATGTTTACTTCGCGCAGTACAGTTTTAACCTTGAATTGTCCTCGATAGTTTGCACAGTTTTACATGTTTTTTATATTTACATTCAGATTTTTTTATTTTAGACTCAGTGCTGGGGTTTGAACCGACATCAAGCGATCTAAAGTTGAAGAACTCTTGAGCGCCTTTATCGTTATTTTTCTATTTGATTTCATATCCAAAGCTTTAAATAAAATTATTTAAAATAATGATTGAGTGCATTAAAAAGCCTTTAATGTTAACGTAACGAGGCCTGATTCGTGAGTGGTAACCTTGTCGGAGTCAATCACAATAAAGAAATATCTTCGGAAGACAAGTTCTCTTTTTAGTTTCGCGGAACCAGCTCGATCCTGGCTGGAGATATACGACGAGAAGCCTAGACCGATGGACTGGTACTGGTATGAGTATGCTCTTTTACTTTGGTTAAACATTACTGAGAAGAAATATTAATTATGGAATAACAATCAATTGCTATTTTAACATGTAGTCATAAATACTTTGAAGTTCATACGAAAACCTAACCTAACTTGCCTACCTATTTTATATTTATGGTATAGCTTATTTTGACAAAGAGGCACCATTATTCTCAGTTCTTACTGCCTGATGCCATAGTTAATTTACCTACATCTCAAACTTAAACAGAAGTATATAAATATCTTGTTCCTCCTTCCTCAGCCTGTCGCCATCCATTCCTGGATGTAGGCCTCTTCCATCTCTTTCCATGTTCTATCTATCTCTATTGGATGCTGTTTGCAACCATATGTTACCCCCCTCCCCCCTGCAACAAATACATATCGAACTATCTATTTATATATAAATGCTCTTGCCCAGTTTTGTATAAACGCATGGCTTTAGTAATTGCCTAGCACCACATCAAAAGTTATTCAAATTTAAAACAAAATAATATTTTTATCAAATTTATGAGATTTTTCGTTTTTATTTTTATTCTTAAAATTTATATTCTAAGATTTTCTTTATGAGCAGTATATGTTAGGTATAATAAAAACTGATTTAATCCACTCCCATGCGAACGGTTTTCGGCACCTACGACTCCTAGCGTCGGCCCTTCGGGCTTCGAAGTAAAACTTAAAGTCAGAAATAATCTTTTAAGGGGTGATTTTGGAAATGAAATTGAAAAAAAAGTTGTTGAACAACTTCGAAATTAAAGCAAAAAAAATAGAACTAAAAACATTTTAAAGTATGGTCACCTAATAAAATATCAGAACGTGCGGCACCGCGACGTCACGACCCAGAAAATAGCTACAAATATATTGACGACCGTGAACGACGGGTAGGTTCCTTGGCGCAAATATTGGATATGTCAGGAACACAACAATATGCGGATCAATAAAGTATTTATTATAATCTTGCTGACTTTAAGTTCACTCCATATGTAGTATACTAAAAAATATCAGTTATACCTAATAGCTGATACTTTGAGTTATTTTACACGATCGACAAACAACTATTGCCTACTAATTTATAACTTTATACTAATTTATAAACGGCAAACGTCGATAAGGTTCTATATATTGTATTGTATTTTGATTAGGCGCCGCGCTGGTAGGCGCCTGAGTTATAAAGCCATTTCTGGGCGCTTCGAAGCGAAGCGACGTCAATTAAAACGCTAACGCCGTAGGCATGTCCCACGGTGTCGATAAAATGAAAAGAATCGATAAAAAATGAAATTCAATTAAAAAAAAAAAACGTTTTGTTTTTTGTGAAAAAATAAAACAAATAAACTAATGTTTAGGTGAACCTAATCATAATAACTCATCTAAATAAACAAATTTTGGCTTTTATCCTTCCAAAAGGTTTAAACTCTCTTATTTCAAAACATTTATTTTTTAAAATTGCATATTATCTTTGTTTTAATTGATTTGCCTTTAATCGCAGTTTGTAATATAATAAAGTTATAGCATGCGGTTGTTCGGTTTATTTAACAAAAAAAATAAGTTAATAATGTTTACGTACCTGTGTAATATTATTTTAATATAAAAAAATGTTTTATACTCGTTTTATATACGTATAAAACGAGTTTCTATCTATCATACTTTTTTTTAAGAAATTATCTAAGGCCGATTTCAAATCGATTGCCGTACGAAATCTTCATTTTACATTTAACAGTCATTCTTGCGACAATTATGTTTTGATGAGTTACAACCTACAATAAAAGCTGCAATACCAAAATAAATAAGCACATTTAAGTTCTTCTTCTTTTTATCTTTTGTATTTTTTTTCATCTGTTTTAACTGTAATTGATGATGATTAAATGCCACCGAACTTGCCAGACCAATGTTAACTTCTTGTCTAAATTAACATTTGTACATTTTGCTAAATTTTTTAATTGATAAATCCTCAATATGTGAAATAAATTAAAATATAAAAAAAACAATAAAAATATAATATATATTTTATAGTAGTTACCTACCTATATATTTTTATTACTTGCGTAGCAAGAGGTGCTACTTTTATAACAAGACGTTAATCATTCGTGCAATATCTTTTAACTTTTTAATTAGTACGTTTGTCTTATTATTGAAACTAGTTAAAATGCATGTTGCGTGTTTAATTTTTATGGGTATTGTTAGTCATGTTTTTAAATAAGTCTATAGTACTAAGAAGAGTAACGTTGATTGTTCTTAATGATATCTAAAAAGTGGTTACAGATTGCAGTTGTCTATAAAATAACTATTAGTTCCTTGCACTAATTAATGGCAGTAAGATATTCAACCCATAAAATAAAGTATAGAGTTTTAATAGTTTAGGTACACATGCGGACGATTAGGGTATTTTTCTTTGTTAAAAGCGCCTATATTAGTCCCAAAGGGTGAAACATATTTATTTATTTATTAACAGGTAAACATACAGCGAAATAATAGCTTAAACATTTTCCCATAGGGTTAATAATAAGGCCAATTAAAGCTTACGCCTATGTACAAAAATATTTAAAACTTTGTTAAGCTTAACGCTCCTTTAGAAGATGTATGTGTATGCGATATTATACATATATGACAAGATTTGTGTATAAGATAATTCAGCGAATGCGAAAAGAAAATAATTCCATATCCCTTTCTTTTCACATGTTGGTTCATCTTTAAACATCGATAGAATTTTTTATTATTTGCTAGTTTTAACAGCCACCTTTATGACTTAAACGATATATAAAATAATAAATTATTGCCGGATATCGATTTACTTTTGTTGAAAATGTCCATCCCTTTTGGCCAGACAAATTCTGTTCGATGAGAATGATTGGGGATGTTCGAATTGTAAAGCTTTTATTTTCGACCGTTTTCAACAAAGCAATAAAACCTAATAAGAATTTTTCGTTTCCATAGGGTTGTAAACTCTGACATAACCTTATAATTCGCTTATTGGCATGGTGATAGTAACACTAAAGTATCGATTTTGTTATAATTCAGTCATTCTTTTTTTTTTGCATTGCTATATATTGATATATATATCACAATTTTTGTGATTTACTCCGTAGAATTATCCGTAAATAGTGAGCTTATATAATAGATAGAATAATAAATTTAAATAATAAATATTTTTTATAATAAATAATTTTTCTTCTCTTTTAAGTCGAAATAATTTATTTTTATTGAAAAATCAAACAGTATTAATTTACATAATTACAAACAGAACTTATTGCTAGTATATAAAACTCAATCTGACATCTTTCATAATATTATTAAAATAGTATGACAAATTTAGAACAGTATTCCCTTCCTGAAATATATATAGATTATGAATGTCATGAATACAGTATAATTTATTGATGTATAAGTGCTTATTTGTGGGTGTGTAAATGTGTGAGTGATTTATGTGTGTATGTTAAACCAGAGAATAAACTACGTGTGTTTTTAGTATGTTTATGAATGAAGGTAATATGTATGTATATTTTATATATAATTGCAATTAAAAGTACTTATATATTATGATTAATCATTATTCCAACGCATACTAAGTAAAAATCTTACCTCTGTAGAAGGTAGGTAGGTATCTAAGCTTTAAAGTAAAATCAATATTTTTTTTTTAAATGGACCCATTCTGGTTTCATGTGGCATGTTTCGTGTTATATCGCTTTATAGTCAATTCGCATGTTTCCAAGAATTCCAAACCCTAACTTTCCCAAATATCAGAAGGCTTGGATAAGCCACTATGAAGCACTAATAACGAAACTACCCCAGTCGCTAAAACCATGGGCAAAAGGCGAGCGGGGGTGTGAAGGGAACGACCAATCACGAGCGGCGAACACCCCTCGAAGAGCTGTCGCCAACACCTCTTCGAGGGGCTCCCCCTCGCAGCTCAAACACAAAAATAAATACATTTTTACTTTATATGATTCCATAATACTCATATCACGGGGAATAGAAACACCGAGAAGTTTTATTAGTTTTATATGTTATGTGACATTAGATTATTTCACTGTTTTTCGGTTTTAGTTTTGAGATTTATATTTTAGTAATGCAATTACGAAAAACCAAATTTATAGGCAAATTTATGAAGACCAAAGCTGTTAAAGAGCTGTCAAACTGTGTTTCTTTTTCCCGTCCGTATTTATTTCTTTTTTATGACACTTTTTCACTTATTTACTCCCACGCTAAACCATGTTGTCACTGCCTTTACCTAGTGAGTGCTAATTACTGTTATATAATTATAAAATTGTTGTTATATTGTGTAATTCACTCGTGAAGCCAGCAACATAGTATTCGAAATCTATCCACCTAAGGATATAGTTTTGACGCATATAGTGTTGCAAGGATTGAAACATCAAATCTCCCTAATAATTACCAAATATAGTAGCAGTAATCTGTTTATTTTGTGGAAAATTGTTTTATTAATTTATTCTTGATAAAATTAAAATTAAAATTTAAGTATATGGCTCGCGAAGGAGATGCAGGGCATATTATATAATTCTTCAAATGGTGTCTTCCACCTGTCGAAAAGATCCCGAAACTTACGCTCGCCGGCGTCGATGCATCGATGCCACAGTCGATGCATCGATGCATCGAACGTCGCGCGCCCACGATACATATTGTAAATCGTGAAGGGGTCCACCCATCAAAAGCCATCGAGCGAAGGCGGCCTCGAAGCGAGCAGACAAACGAAAGGTGGGCGCAAACAGCCGACCTCCTCAGTCCTCTGCCTCCTTACCTCGGCCCGCGGCCGCCAAACAAATTGCACTTTCGTTGATAGTGAAAACATATTAGAAATTCAGTCGATCATTGTGCGGAGATCTCTCAGTAAAAAAACCCTTTAATTGTTCCTCATACAATCTTGTACGAATAGATTCGGATTCGCCCGCACGCTCAGCCGAGTCACTCGCATGCTGACTCGGCCGAGTTGAACAACTGACAACTCGATGATCACACGGCTAAATGGCTCGTCCGATGACGTCACGATGAACCAGCTTCGTCAAAAAAAATAACCAAAGGCTATTTGATGGTTCACTCGTTCGCTGTCTCGCTTGCGCACTCGGTCGAGTTTCGTTGTAAGCTTTTATCTACTGTCCTTTTAGGGGATCACCTTGTCACAATTCAGGGCCAGGACAGCTACGAAAAAACAGATTTTTCGTAAAAATAATACATGTGTTTCTCGGGTAGTTAGATATTTTTTTTATTATTTACTGTCTAAAATTGTCTTAAATCAATATGTCTAAAAGTGGGTTAAACGTAAAAAAAATTGGTATGAAACAGGCGTCAAAATAATGTGATCGACAAAATAGCTGTTTTATTAGAAAGATAATAATAATTTATCACGGAGAGAAGCGTTCTTCTGCTTTGAGATTTCAAGGCGAAATGGTCGTTGGAAAGATAAATTATGATTCTATAAAATTTCACTTTATATTTGATTTTATTATGGTTTTCAATCCTTCCAGGTGAACGCTAATGTTTACACTTTTTTTTTTTTTTTTTTTTTATTTACAGCATGTTTTTAAATTTAGAGCACTCCTATTAGGAGGTTGATCTATATCGATAAGTAAACTGGTCTACGAAAAAAATATAATTTCGGAAAAAAAATCATACAAAAATAATTATACATTAAAACGATTTTTAAACAACTTTGAAATTGTTTTTCTCGCAATTGAGAAACATTTTCCCAATATTTTTTACTGATTAATGTTTGATTGAACGTTTTCTTCATAAACATGCCGCTCTGTGATCAGACATCGAGAGGAAAGCAGAGATGAGCTGGACCAAACCCCAGACGGCGTGCACATCGTCGCGAATCGCCGCGGGCGCTTTCCCAGCCTCCGCCGGCAATATTTCAGAGGGTCTGTCTTCTTTAATCTCTCTTAACCCATATCATTAACTGGATTATATTCTTAGCGGGCAGTGAGAGCGCGCGGAATGCGCGCCGCGTATGGAGAGGAATTCGTACTGCTGATCAGTCATTACGGACACTTTGGTCGACGAACGCCCTGCAGAACCCAGGCGAACTGTGCCAAATCGGTTGATCGTGGGGCTAATGGATGCGCGTTACCGTGCCGATCAAAAATAGACCTAATTTAAACCGGGTTTAAAGGGTAAACTTCTTTTGGCGTCTTCCTCCGGTTACTTGCTGGTTTCTGAAGGTTTTGTTGCGAAGGTAACATTCATATGATTGCGGTCGCGTGCGGCTTCGACATTTATGTATTCACAAAAAGCGCTGCGTCTGAAGTTCACGATCAGTTGTCCTACCCCATCGAACGACGGCTGTTCGTCATACCGAGTTTACACGAATGTACCCGAACGGCGAGTCGTATGAGATTTGTTCACTGCCCTAGCAAAATTACGTAAGCACTGCGCCGCATAAAGAAGTTTACCTGCGTAAATCTTGATCGGAAAACGTTGTTCGGAATTATTTTCATTCATCAACGTCTTCGTTAGCATGTCTAAAATAATCGTCTCTCTCTCACCCCACTTGATTAATTGAGAAACAGCGATGTTTTCGACCGCACACACGTCACGCTGCTGAATACACAGTATCCCAACTGCGATTTCAAACATGATTTGTTTTAACGTCATATCAGAATTCATAATGGTTTCTGAGAAAACATTTTTTACGCGATAATACCTTCTACATAACAGTCTTCTTTTAAACGCTCAAACCACTCACAAAAATATAATTTAAACTTATAATTTATAAGCACTAACTAGTGAGATAGTAAATTATAAAAAATAAATATTAAATCGTTCTTGTCTTAAGTTCGGCCGCGCCAGGTCATCGACCAACTTTGGCCGAACGCGAGCGAGCAAACGAAATAGGAAATTTGCACGAGCGCTTTGATAACATTAATAAATTTGGGCACGAATTATTTTCGCACTTTTTTATACAATTTCTTAAGCGTGATAGGGGGATGTTCAATTGTTTGGTACATTCCGAAGCAATATATTAAACAGAAAAGTTAAAAGGTGAGGAAAAGGTGAGCTAAAGTTAAGGAGACTACATGCGTGAACGAAGGACACACCATTCGAAAGATTCTGATCTACAAATTGTTGTCTGCGAAAAGAAGCCTTGCACGATGAACTGAAAGGTGTAAACTCTATGACGGGCATAACAAAAACAAAAACCGCGGCCTAACATTTTGTATGAACAATTGATAACATTTACTTGTTTTTTAAAAAAATAAAGGATATATTTTATAAATCCATTTTTAAAAATAATAACTCTAAAACATATATGTTATGAAAATTTAAAAACATTTAGCATAAATTATCATTTTAATATTTAAAAACTAAATCAAAAATCTTCAATTTTAGGCAAATGTTGTTTTTTTATTTCTAAGTTGTTATACCATTTATCTCAAATCGCTCAAATAAATCTCTCTTTCACTTTATTCTCATCATAAAAACTATAATTATTTTATATGGGATGTTTCTGGTTTCTAGCTTCATAAAAGTTTTCTCAAAAACATAGTGATTTGTTTTTTTTATATTTTTTGCGTAATGGGTTAAAAAAATCCTTAGGTAATATAAATATAATAAATAAACATTTTTATTTTAAAATAATTACTATGTTCTAGGTCGTATACAATTATTTTAGGCCCTACTTAACTAGGTCAAATGTGATCATCCTAGAGTCACGAGAGATGGTGATAATGAAGCGTTATTAATGGTATGACCATGTGCTGATTCGAACCTGCGACCTTTGTCAATTTCTTCTGGATATCTCTCCTAACGCATTTTCAACCCCGTAAATTCGCATTTTTGAAGCATTCAGGTATAAAGGATTTTTTATAGTATTTTATCGCAAGCGATTCAACTTTGGTTGAAATCATCTAACTTATATGTTCAACATCATTCGTCAATTTAACGAACATTTCAACGGAGAGACCTTGGTTTTATTGTCGGACATTTGCATGATTTTCTTGAAATTTTATATAAATTGATTTTTATAATTTAACATATATATGTTTAACGGAACGAACTAGCATCTATATTTATATATGCTCTTCACTCTCCTATACCTCAAATCTCCCTCTTGTTTAAATAATTTATAAATTATCATGATTGTTAAAAACTAAGTAGGTAAATAAAATTTTAAAAAAAAGTATCTCGATGTTATAAGTAATAATTGTATTTAAGTTTTTGTATGATACTGTATCTGTTCAGTGAGAGTTTCTTTTGTGTTAAGTATAAACTCACCTTTATGCAAAAATGTCTACTATATCGCTACTTTTGGTTTTTAATTATTTTGTGTTAATAAATGCCATTATTTTAATTTTTTGATACGCGGCTTGTGACTTTCTCGGACGATTCGAGTCATTTTTTAAGATGTTCTTAATAACTATCCAAAACAGCATGAGTACCGGCCATGCAATAGAATAGGAAACAGATTTCGTGAAATTGCCCAAGCGACGAGTCTACGGCACGCTCGAACAGCCTCTCTTGTGATGTACTCGCTCTTGTAATACGTACCTCTAGTTACAACTTACGACGAAAACATCGTAGCGTACAACATCGACAAATTATTTTAAAATACCATAGTTATATGTTTTGGTTAAGCAAAATTCTGGGGGGGAAGGGGGGTGTTAAGGCGGATTATTTATGTAATTCAAATAATATAAGTACTAAGCCAAAATCAACTATTTGGAACTATGCATGTTATCAATAATTATTTAAAGAAAATAAAACAATGCCGACACAATGCTATTCCTTTCAAGGCCGCAACGTTATTTTCGCACGATAGATGGCTGCCGTTCATTCGTTCGAACAAAACGTTCTCTTAAACAGTTTCCGTTAAAATGTATAGATCGCATTAGCATGATAATCGATATAAATATTTTGTTCACCTTTCAAATTATTTTTTTGCGAAGAACTATGCAATTGCTTATTATGAAGGACCGGCACTAGTATACCTACAGTCAAAGGCATTCAGAGCACAAGCATTTAATGTTGAACTGTATCTATGAGAACCGCCGCTTTCGCATCTCCGTATGAGCGTAGATGAGGATAATAGTCGAATCGCCTTTCAAGGTTGCCCTCATTTGCCCTCGATCGTACATCAAGCACATTAATTAAATATTTTTTTTACCTCAATCTTCTATTTCTCGTACCTATTTCATTTGTTTATATTTCCTACAGAAATACATTGGTATTCAGTTCAAGTTTTTTAATTTCCAAACCAATTTTACAAATGTTCAGGAATGACACAATGTGATTCAAGTTCATTGTTTTTGTTATAAAATAAATTATATTTACTGGTAAAACATTAAAACAAAATGGATATCCGAAATAGTTAGGAATGAACGACGGAGTACCTAGGTAGACAAATTAAAAATGAAATAAGTCTTAAAATTAATTTCAGGAATTAAATAAAATAAACAAAGAGTATGCAATTTGGACGGCTTTCACTGAATGCAATTTTCAGTTCTGGACTAAAACTAGGTCGGTAAATCAACAATATTACAAATTAATCTAGTTTATCTTATTGCGCAGGCTGGGGGTGGGAGGGGGGGGGGGGGCGTTATCATGTTATAAAAACAAAACATAGTGTTTGTTTACGATTGCTATGGTTAGGAAAGTATCGTTTAGTTATTTTGTTACCAAGTATAAATAAAACATTCCTTTGTAACACTCTCGACCTAAAAGAATTAAAATAGGTAATAGTCTACGTTGGACGTTAGTAAGAAACCGGTTCAGGAAGTGGTAGGGCCACGTTTATTTATTTTTTTTGGTTCTTATTAACTAATTAAAACGTTTTTAAAAAACTTAGTTTTAAACTAATTAGCTTTGAACTGAAGTGAGCTAAAGTGTGTCCGCGAGCGTGCCAGACGTCTGACAAACAATTCGAGAGGGACACATGTTTTCTTCGTCTTCTTGATCAGTTGAGCCAAAAATAACACTGTGAGTTACTTAATGTGTTTTGCTGTAGGGTCACGCGGTGAAATCTCGCCACTCGCCACTCGCCCTGGCCGATACTTCGTCCCGCTCGAATTGTTTGTCAGACGCCTGGCACGCTCGCGGGCACACTTCAGTTCCCACGGTACAAGGCGGAGTCTCAAACAGCGCACGCGCTTTGGAAGGGCCGAACGCTTTTCTCTTGCCGTTTTCCTTGTTATCTCTGTCTCGTACTATCTCATTAGAAACGGTGTAATCCCACTGTTACATTTTTATACGCCAAGTTTCTTTTGGGATTATAAATATGACAGCTCTGCGGTTGAGTCGAGGGGCACTTTCGGCGCTGGGATGAGATGGGTCAAATTGCTCCCCACCATCTGTACGATTTTGATATGTAAACTTAAAAACTGTATATTATTCCGTGGTTTTTTAACTTTAGAAGATACAAAACCTATTCGATTTAGCATATGACTACATAATATTTAATGTTTATAGCCTGAGAGTCACAAACTAATATATGTAACAAAAGTAACTCTTGAAAATCCCAAAATAAATACAACCGCGTAAAAATAATAACAGAAATTAAGCAGAAAAGAATCAGAAAAAATAATTAACTGCTATTTATTTAATTATTAATTAATTATTATTTATTACTATTTTTGATTATGGTATGTGCTGCTTTTTATTTTATTTTGACAAAGCGACCATATATTCACTTAGAGAAAGGAATGTAGTTTGGCGTTTTCATGAAACTTAAATTAAACACACGATTTTAAAAATAATAACAGATAAAAACGATTATAATAGTAATTATAAAATAATAATGGAATGAATTCCCTATTATTATTTTATTAACATTGTTATTATTATTTTATTTTGTTAGGTAATTCTATAATAAACGAAAGGTATTTTTTTGATTAAAAAAAATCTATAAAATTGAATGTAACCCAGAGATTAGGGCCGTTACAAAGTCATCATTCAAGTAATGTGAAAGGTATAATAATATGAAAAGGTACAGCTGCATGTATATTATGGTGAAACAAAATAGAGTAGATAGTTTTTTTATTCCTAATTTTGTATATTTTTCAGGGTTTATATTAAACATTTACTAATAACTATGGAAATATCGCGCGTGGCACATATTTCATTTTTTATAATGTAGTGTTCACATCAAGTGAAATTAATATCGTATGTCAAACAAGGCTATATATATACAGTATAAGCCTACCGTTAATATTTGAGCTTTTATAACGAAAGATTTACCGATAAATATAAACTTCTCAATTGGGATTAGTAATAACAGCGATGGCTTAGTCCATTATCATTACTCATTATTTACGATAAAAGTAACAATAAAAGCGAACATTACCGGATTTCTTCACATAAAGTTGTCTACCCAACTACGTCAGAATTATAATCGAAATAATTTACGATTTGTGTGCATACACGAGACTTTATTGCTGCTGGCGACTGGCGCGATGTCAATGAAAATAATTGAGAACTAGTGATGGTAAATATAATTTGAATAATAATCGTTTTTTTGTTTTTGAGAAACTAATCCATCTCTGAGATAGCGTTGAAATCGATAATGCGTTGTTGCGACATTCGAGTTCACTTTATAAATATACTGTAACACGTTGATAATAAGGCCCAAAAGCTGAGGATTCGAATCCGCACATCGACACGCGGATTTTAGCGCTTAATCTTATCAACACAAACTCGCCAGACTCTACCAATTTCAGATATAACTTAGTTAGGTAGTGCCCATAAATCATAGCTTTTAAAAAACTTATAATAGAATTTTTCCAACTTATAAAACAAACTAGGTAATTATTATTCTAAAATATCTATTGTAAAAAATATCCAATTAAATTAAAGTATCATCAATATTATCATGCAATGTAAATTATATAGAATAACGTTTGTAATGACTAATGACATAAAAGTGGTGCAACACTTACCTTTTTTAATTTAAATAATGACGTCATGTGGGTGCTACGTGGGTGGTGTGGGTATTATATTTAAATGTCCAGGGTAACTTTCTTGTCTCATATTATAAAGTTCCTATTTTATTATAGTTTTTGTTTTTATTAAAGTTTTTAGGACCAATGACCTGACTAATATGACTCAAGCAAAAGCAAACTAAATTTAGTTGAGTAAGGTTCAAAATAATTGTGTATGACTTAGATCAAAGAAAATAAGCTATATTTTTATTGACGGGTCAAACTCATTAGCTTTTTATCTGCCTATATTTTATTGTATTATTAATGTATTCTCATGTTTAAACTCGAAAATTTAAAATGCTAGAAAAAGCATTTGAATTACATTTTTGAGCCAGAACCATCAACATGTGAACTCAGTTCAAATTGAAACATGTTTTAAATTTTAATTTTAGTAATAATGATGAGAAAACCTGTTCAATAAATAGGTACATGAGATATTTATGAACTTCGACTCACTGGAATGATTAAAATCGATTGTTAAATGGTCATCCCTAGGCATCGCCTCAGGCTGTCGTTGTCGCCGTCATTACAAGAAAAATATTGTTAATAAAGCGCATTTTTTCTCATTAATCGACACCGACTGCGGACGTAGCGTACCGTAATCCCAGTCTAGTGGCGCCGAAGGCGCAATCGAATCGTCATCTCGAGAACATGTTATTTGGCCATTAGCTACTAATTTCGACACTGACTTAGTTGGTGTCCGATATTAGGCTGTGTCCAATTAAGAGTTATAAAAGTAATGCTTAGTCGATGCTGCGTTTTTAAACGTATTATTTTATCAACTAACTATAATATTAGATAGGTATATATTTTCAAATTGGGTTAGAAATTCCAACCTTGAGATATTGAGTATAATTAATTTATGTCAATTACTTACTTGAAAATGTAAAATGATCCTTAAAAATACCTTGGGCAGTTTGAAAAATTTAACAGACAATGTATACTTAATAGTAAACGTATCAAAATTTATTTTTTTAATATTTCATTTTGTAAAAATATATATAGTAGATAAAAAATAATTTTGAAAGATCTGCAGCAATTTACCTTAAAACTATTTGAATATGACGATAAAATCAAATAATTGAATAGAATATAAATTACGCAAAATAAAATCTAAAAGTGTGAAATATGGCTTATGTAAATAATATTAATAAATAAAAGAATAAACAATATACAAGTTGAAAAAAATAAAAAATTGTTCTCTCCGACAGTGATCTGATATTCGTAGTGGTTAAATAATATGTGCGGCCCTCTTAAGCCCGGCGCGTACAAGTAACAGACAATAGGTTAAGGCCCGTCCAGGACCGTCCCGCGACTTGTCCGCGGTCCGTTTCGCTACAAACGGTACCGCAGCGCATAACTCAACCGCGGCTACGGACCTGCGCATCGACACAAATATTTATAATGACTTTGTATTGACAAGGCCCGAAGGTGCCTCGCGACGCGGCCTTTGTGGGAGAGAGACGTTCAACAATGGTTAATAGTTCCCTCTCTCTCGCGCACGCAGAAAAGCACAATAATGATAAAAAAAACTTATCAATGTCCATTGAATAAGTAATGACGGACACATTAGACGGATGTGCCGAAGTCTCCATTTAGGATGGGGTTTATTTGTATATTTTAATTAAATATCTATTGAGTCTAATTGTGTGTATGACAGTGAGTATGTATGAAATTACGTTAAATGTTAATATTGTAAAATGTATAAGTTAATTAATTATTGTTTCATCTATATTGTATTTTCACATTTGTACGACTATTATTTTTAATTTAACATTCTCTTTAATTTTATTTTGTTACCCTGCATTGTTTTAATGTTTGTATAAACCACAAGAATGTACATGTTTCTATGAAAATAAATGATGGCTTTTTATTGGTTGGGCAGATATAAAGAGTTTGGTCTTTAAAACTGCTCGGTCGGCGGCTAGTCTAATAACTATTGTAATAGTTAAAGTTAATATTTATAATTTGTGCTATAAAAGTATGTACATATATAGTTTATATATTCCTAAGCGTAGTAAATATATTAAAGAATTAAGCATCTACAAATAAATTCAAGTGCATCGTACATCTATCACTTCGATACAGGCATTATGTCTTGTGAAGTAATTAATCATAATCTAATATACCTCTTTTCTGAAGCAAATTATATTTAAGAGTTAATATGCTGCAAAATTAGATTTGTTCGTAAATATTTTTAAAGTTTGTTGTACTTATGATAAATATATGAAACTTCGGAATTTTTACAAATACAAATTTAAACAAATAAATTTCTTTAAATCTTTAAAAGGAGAAGGACGTTTCAGCTCGAGTCCGTTTTTTTTTTAAATTACTTCATTATATAATTATAATTATTTAATTAATTATAATAATTAATAAATAATTATAATTTTAGATTACTCATTACTTCCGAGTGGTTTCGTATATTTTTTTATATGATAGGGAATTTCTCAAGTGTAGTTACATTTACTTTACTTAGGTTGACTCTAGCCTAAAAGTAGGAATAATAAAAAAACGAAGTTTTCCGGAATGCTTGGAATTGACTTTATCAAAGTTTCGTTAGCCATTTCTACTATAATGTATTTATTACAATTTAAAAAGTACCTAAATACTATTTTTTTTTTAATAAAACCAACTTCCACATAAATCTACAATCATAAATAAACGTTTTTTTCACTAATAAGTAAAAGAAACGATTAACTAAGAACTAAGAACTATTATATGAAAAGTGAAAGTCGGCACAAAGGCATGGTTAATAGTTACTAAAGTTGAAGAAAATAGATTTTTTTACCTAAGTATTGTAAAAAGTTTATTTCATAAGTATTATAATAAGAAATAAATATGTGCTAAAAAGACAGCTGATGTCTCATGTAAAAGTGCATTTTAATAATGAGTTAAACCAACATTCTGGTACAAAACTTTCAGGTAAAATTCAAATTATTAAGTTGTTTGGCTTTATATCCAACACAACACAAAACATTTTTTTTTCCTAAATTTTTTGTTAGTCGATATGCCATAATTAGAGCATATTTTTTACCGCTAATTAGTGTCAGTTATTTTTTATCGTTAAACAATTGGCGAGCAAAAATTCAATCCGAATTTGGCTTACAAATTGTGTTCCTCGTGTTCATAGCTTGGCCGCTCGTTGATATTATTTATCTGTATGAAACACATAAATAATATCAACGAGCGGCCAAATTATTAAACTGTTTGGCTTTATATCCAACACAACACAAAACATTTTTTTTTTCTAAATTTTTTGTTAGTCGATATGCCATAATTAGAGCATATTTTTTACCGCTAATTAGTGTCTTTATTTTTATTATTAGTGTAGTTATTTTTTATCGTTAATCAATTGGCGAGCAAAAATTCAATCCGAATTTGGTTTACAAATTGTGTTCCTCGTGTTCATAGCTTGGCCGCTAGTTGATATTAATTATCTGTTTCATTTCTTGAAATATTTATACGACACTATAAATTATATACATAAACATTACATCCAAATAATAGATACTCGTAACATGTTTAAAGGTATATATTTATGTATATTATATTTGATGATTGATTTTAAATAGCGGCAAACTGCCTTAAAACATAAATGACACAATTTTTGACTATAATGAAAAATTTAGAGAAGATTTGTTTTTTTATAAAGCGTAGGTTATAATGCTATTAGTAAAATAATTATAAGCAAAATAAAGTTCTGAGATTGCCGGATCTGTGCTGAGAGCGCAGGATGTCGGTTAAAACCTAGCGCTGAGTTTTAAAAAAATGCTTTTTAAACTGTGTCTCTCCTCTTTAGTAGGAGATTTCTATGAAATAAAAATGTCGAATTTTATTGAAGTTGATTTTAAAATAATATTCGTAAATTTTTGGTCGTTGGCTATAATTGCGAACGGTATGTAATGGCAGATATCGTTTAGAAATCTATCGCATGCAAGTCGCACATAAATATAGTTTGAGACCGTAAAGGAGTTCGACGGCGGGCACTTGCTTCAATGCCTCGGGCGGTTCTGTGCCCGGCCGCCTTAGCCGCCCCGCCCGCCCCCGCCCGCCCTCACGCGTCTTATGACGGAACGCCGGGCTCGTGACCCCGCAGTGCATTATTAAACAGTTTTATTTTCGCGTGACGACTAGTGCTGCGAGGTGACTATGACAAGATGTGAAGAAGATGTCACTTATAACGAAGTTTAATCATCGGATTATATTTTTTCTACGCATTACGTTTTTACGTTTTTACGTTTTTACGTTACGTTTTTCCATTTTATTCAATCTACAAACCTATCATATCGACCCACCAAGTATGAAGACACGCTTCATTTTAATATAGTAACGGGTGACCATTACTTTTACGACAGATGTTCAAATTTTGAGGTCACCTGAATCCATTTTGATTTGAGTATTTTCGTACATTACAAAGTGTCTTTTTCGCTATTTTAGCAAGCAAATGTTAATATCTCAAAAAAAAAACCTTATGGGATAGCAAACTTTGCAAAAGAGTTTTAATTTACTAATAAATAATAGTTTGTTTGTGGTTGGTGGTCGATAAACACCGAATACGTATCACTTTGTTACCAACAGTGACTTCATCGAGGACCGCTTTGTGAGTACTTTACAGTAGAAATATTAATTCTTTCTCTATACAGTGTTCCAAGACCATTACCGATAAAAAAATCAGCTTATAGGCCCTGCGATTTCAAACATGACTCGTTTTGACTTCATATCAAAATTTATCATGGTTTCCGAGTAAAAAAATCTAAACTTTGCGTGATAATATGAAATTATTCTTGGTATAAGTTCGGTCGCTAGCGAGGCCGCGCCGCGCCGGGTCATTGATCGACATTGGTCAAGCGCCCGCGACCAAAAGGGAATTTACACGAGCGCATGAATTATTTTCGCATTTTTTTATACGTAATAGAGAACATAAATACCCCCTTAAGTCTTTTTAAATATCACTTTTTATATATTATTATTATTAATAATAATAATAATATTTGTTTATTCTTTTTCTGAATACAAGCCTTACAAATATGTTCATTTCATTATACCTATTAATCAGTTACAATTGCACCGTTTCTTTGCTTCGTATTTCCTGTATTAACGTTACATATTGAAACCAGGTATTAGAAATAATGACGTGATATCTTTTTTATATTTTTTTGTTAATATATCACAATGTGTAATAGTATCAGTAATAAGTAAAAAAAACATTAAAGTGCTTTGTTATTGAGTAAATTTTGACATGTATTAGCACTAACCGCATCGATGTCTGGTTAATTTTTTGGATCCAAATATCTGTACTTTGACATTTAGTAAAAATGATTTACCGAAATGAGGCCATGAACGGTAGACTCGTGAAAATCTCACTTTTCACATCAATTTTTTTTTTAATTTTAAAGTAAAAGTGGTTTATCCATCATTTTTATCATCGATTGTAGGTCGTGACACAAAAACAGTTGGTGCACTCCGTAAATTAAGCAAATGCAAAAGTGATGTAAGCCAAATAGTTGTGGGTTGCACTGTTTTTTGTAGACTGATATCACACCTTTATGATGTGGGTTACACCACTTTTGAGTTCATAGCCTCAATTCAAAGTGGGTAAAATTTTTTTTTAAATAGATGACACTAAAGTGAAGAGTTTACAGGTATATTTTAATAGCCTGATTTGTAATATGATTTAAATAAATAAAAGGGAAAAATAATATTGTTTTTTGAACATGATAGAGTAAGTGCCAGTAACTTAGTAAAATTTCTAATTTAGATAAATTATTTGTTGTGAATCTTCGGTAATGACATCTCGGTTAGTTATGGAGTTCAGTGACGGGCAAGTTAAGGTATATAGTTGGTACATCTTTTGTATATGACATCACCAAAACACACTCTATTAAAATAGTAAGCATTTGTAATATACATAAGGACACACATATATATATATATATAGTATACTTATAGTAGTACAGAAATACATTTTCAAATGAAAGTCCGTCACATGCAACAACTTACTTTTTTGTACGAAATTGTATGTAAGTTGTCGGTTTGAATCAGACGTATCACATATTCTCAAAGTTTTTTCGTATTTTTATTGAACTTTATTTTCTATTTCTAGTTGAATGGATGTTAATATGCGGATCCCGGGGTGGAGTGAGTTCTGATTTGGTCACTAATGCTAGTGACGTGAGGGTAAGTCGATAGCATCACAGGTTATATCCGTTTTCTTCTTCTGCTACTATATCCGCTCAGCCAAAGCAGGCGATCACGTTGGCTAAAGTAATCATGTCGACAGCAGCTCTTTTACGTGATTTCGTCGTTCCGCTAAACTGCTTCCGAAGATTTTTCATGATGTCATTCATGATGTGCTGATTTGTCCTCGAGATGAAGTAAGACGTAGGCATCTGAATGTATCAGACCTGGATGAAGTACCTAAAATAACTTTCCATTATTATTGTCCTAATGATTTCATTCTCTTTCCTTATTTCTTCGTTATTTTCTTTAAATTAAATAGAATTAATCTGAGCTAATCCTGACTTCAATTACCAATTACGTCCATTAAGTCCAATTACGTAATTAAGTCCAATTACGATTCATTTTGTATATATGTATGAATTGCTTAAAATAACTAAATATCCTTCATAATGTTGTGTGAAAGAGTGTGAGTGATTAATAAAATAATATTTAAAAAATGTTAAAAAATAACACTTAAATCGTAAGTTTGAGCATCCTTGGGTTTCGGATGAATACAAAAATAAAACCCCACGGGCGAATTGCCTTCTGCGAGTTCTTCTGTCAAAGCACATAGGCGGAAGTATGTTTTAATTATATTTATTTCAAATATTATTTTCACATAAATATGAAAATATTTGAATTATTTATTAATGTTAACATTGTTTTATTATTCATTTTAGTTAATTTAATGAGTGTGGCTGTCGATCATTCAATTGCCTAATAACTTCGAAGGTTATTTTTTTCTAAAACCTATTGCTATTTATAAATTTAAAGATAATATTTCTTAGCTCTTTTTTTTTTAAATACTTTCCGATTAAATATTTAATAACTTTACGAGACGATAAGTTTAAGTTTAATATTGTTTGAGAATAACAAAAACTTTAAAATTTTTATCCCATTTATTGTCTCATGTTTTATATTTAAAATTTTGTAATAGACTTTTTGTTTTCTATTTTGGTTATTTTGGTAATGTAATAATAATGAATATTTTTATTATTATGAATATATTCATAATAAAGATAATATCTATGAAAGAATTCGGTTAATTAGTACCCTAAGTATAGATTTAACACAATGTATAGTTATTATATTTTATTAAATATGTAATAAATAGGCGTTTAAATTATTGAATAAAGGAAACTACATTTACGCCACTGTGCTTTCGTCCCACGTCCGCTGGCCCCGGCGTGAACTTTGGCCCTTGGATAAGGCCCGGCCCGTCGGACGGGCCCCAAAGTCGCCTCGGGCCCAACGCCATGAAAGGGCCACGAATGCAGGCCGACTTATTAGGTACTCTGCGAGCGTATTCTCTCCATTTCGACTTAACCACTTTGAGGGTATGAGACTGATATACTTCGTATTTCTTGAAAATAATTTTGTATTTTTCGTAAGATGCCCGCAGCTCCGCTTGACTTATTTTTGAACAAAATATATATTAGTGGTCAGGATTATGTATTTTTACGACTCCTCATTTCTTTAAAAAGATATATTACTTACAAAATGTGTAGGTATCTATGCCAATAATACAAATAAACTAAAATATAATATTTAAAATTTCTAATAAATTCCTAATTTAAAGTGTGTGTTCTGTTGTTGGCAGAAACGTCAGACAAGTAATCATCTAAAAATTAATTATCAACACATTTTAAAAGATTTTCCAATCGGTTATGTTCAGTTTTTTTTTTATTTTAAGTTTTAAATTTGTATTTTTATATATCCGTTTGGTATCAAAACAACACTTCTGATTTGATGGTATATTACAGTGTAACTGTGTGTCTACACTGATTTTTGTTTTATGAACAATATTAATTATTATTATTTTTTCTTTTAATGTTTTTTGCGTAGTTTCTAATGATGGTAATCTTTTGGTAATGGCAATTGAAGTATATATAAAAATTAACTTACTTATGTACCTACCGAAGATGTTCAAGCGAAGATGTGTACACGTGACCCCTCAAAACAACGAGTCGATTAATATTCGGTCCATCTTTACAGCCTCCGGAAAACTGAGGAGATCAGAATGACGTTATCTCGGCTTATCAATAAAAGTCGGAATATTGGACGAGAGTGTCGGATGTCAACGCGCCACCCAAAAGTCGAATCTTAAAGAGGGTCCCTCGCCTTAATGAAGGCCGTTTATTCTCTTGAAATGCTCCTTGGATGATAAGCAATTCGTGATGTTTTGGTGTTATGGTAAAATTATGGTTAACATTACCAAACAAGAGGCGTGATGCTTAGCAGGTTTCGTTGTACCGACAGTTAATTTGATAATATAGTAAAATTCTGTATCGTTAAGGGCTAGGATAATAAAATTGATCAGATCATATGACCACAGTTAGATAAAGCGTACAAGATTCGTTAGTAATAGGTACATGTATTTATGACGGATTTTTCGACATACAATGTGTGTTATGCCATAAGACAAATGGTCCCCGAGACCAGTTGCCCAAAAATATGTGTAACTAAAAACTTATCATTCACAACACTTACTAGACACTACTATCCCTATAATTTTGTTTTTCAACATTCTACTATATTTTAAGCTAAATTCGGAACTGCATTCCTCAAAAATAGCATATTCTTGGCTCTGTAAATAATCAAATTGAGTGTTCGTTAAATATATAATTTAAATATTTATGTGAATGTTTATGTAAATTATTTTTTGTCATTATTGTGTCATTGTTGTAAAAACATGGAAAAATTGTGTCATTATTGTAATGGCTAGGAATGTACAAGCGTATTTGTTTATTCTAGTTCCTGGATTTTAAACGATGATTTGAATAGAGATATTAAATAAATGATACATTTATTTAATGCCATCGCAATAAGTAATAAAAATAATGGTGTAATGCAAAATATCTTGCCTAACTAGTCTATCGCCTATTCGAAGGATGACTTTTGTCTATTAGTTTAAAATACTCTGTAGCGTCGAAAATATTTGCAAAACACATATAAAATAACTAATAAATATTATGTATGAATATGGTATGTATCTGAATATATACATACTGCAAATAAACATATTAATACAAAATTGTTTTTAAATTCATATAATATTTATATTAAACGATAAATAAAATATAATAATAAGATAGAAACATAGGACTACATATTAAACTGAGATATTTAAATACGTGTGTAGTAGGTATGCTACTACAATAGTTCATGTAATATTTAAATACTATGTACTTATTGCTTTAGTTTAGTAGTAATAGGTATATTATTATTTGTGCGATAGTGTTTTTTTTTATTTAATCTACTAAATATTTTTGTCAAAAATATATTTCTCGGAAAATTTGCCATTTTGTCAATATCATTTTAAATTGGTTTCCTCTCACAGTCTTCGTTTTTAAATATATCTCTGAACCAGAAACGTACGTAAAAGGTCGTTGGTTAAATGTTTAGAATTAGGGTTTTTCTCATTTGCTTGATAAATCTTAATGTAGTATGTACGGACATAAAATGGACTTACCCAAGCTAAAATTCAAGCGAAAAACATCGCGTTTGTATTTGCAACGATTTTTAATCCAGGGCTCGTTTGGACAGTTGATTCCTTTTTCGATCTGAACATAAGGCACTAAAAACAAGCGCATGTTTATCGCCAATTCAAACACGGTTTGTACGGAGAACATTTCCGCTCGCGAACATGCATTCCTCAGGATGTGACCTCTTCGCCCCTTCACCCCGCCCGTCGGAGATGAAGACGTCCGCGCCGGATCGTACTGCCGAACTCTATCACGGTGTGGATATTTAATAATAACTTCAAAAATAATATGTATAGCATTGTTTATTTGAATAAAATTGATTATCTTAGCAAACTAAGGCTTTCATAATTTACTGTTATCAAACATATCCTTGTTTTTCGCATGAGTTCATATGATAAAAACTGATTTTTGTTCTAGACGTGGAAACGATACCTGTGTACTGGAGCAATTTTTATTTTATTATTATTACATTCATATTATTTATACTTTTCCACCACACCTTTGTAAAGTGATAGCATTCAGTTATAAGGTAAGGATAAATAAGAAACTAAGGTAAGAATAAATATTTTGAACATAAATATTTTCCTCGGTAGGAAAGTTTATATAATTCCTTATAAAACTTGTAATGATATCTTCTGAAAAAAATACTGAAAAATAGCATTCATTATACTGCAGACGGTACTTCAATAAAAATACATATCATTTTAAATCGTCTAGTAAAGATAGGTATCACTTGCACATACAATTTTCATACACAGATCTTATTACTTTTCTGATAAGCTGAAAATGGTTAAACGTGTAACGAAGGGATAGACACATATCATGAATTGTTTTTTAATTTTGTATTATGTATTAGTTATACATCTCTTTTCACGCATTTGAATAACTGTGTATAAAGTGTAGGTATGTTAGTCTTAATTACTATATTTGTTGTTTGTATCTTGTTTTTGTTATATCGTTCTATTTACTTTTATTGTTTTATTGTATTATGTTACTCATTTCTGTCTTTCATACACAACTGCATAGTTGTTTTTTTGAAAATAAATATACTGAATACTGAAATACTGAATATTAACTATACATTTATGTATTATTATTTATATATAGTATTTAGTATTATATATATATTATTATTATTATTCTTTATGTATTATTATTATTTATATACTACGTATGATTGCATACAATTCAATTCAAATAATTGTAATTGTATGTTTCGCAGTGAGAAGATTATACTTATAAGAACGATGCTTTTAGTAAAGTCTACTTTAGTATTGCCTAGTTAGGTAGTACTTTGCATAATGTGAAATTAATGTTAAGTTACTGTCAATAAATAAATAATTTAAAAAAAAAAAGTGTAAAAATAAGGTATATATGCTGTCTGAAGTCTATTACTTTTTGCAAACATCTGACCTCGCGGTGGTCCGGCAAGAGCGAGACGGACATTGAGAATGAGACGGAAATATTCTTTAAAACAAAAGACAGGTCATTTCAGAACTTGAATGTGGTGTCCACACGACCAAGCTTCGTAGAGGATGTGTCGCTTGTATACTCTGTTCGAGGGCATTTGAGAGAGTGATTTAATACTCCGATAGTCCTATAGGTTATACGTTTCATGTAGGTGAATTGAGAGAACCCCAAATGTCTATCCGGGTGGATTTACAACCCTGCCCTAGAAAAAAGCGGTAGATAGAATGTCACGAATGACAAACAGAAGTGTAACTAGAAAGTTAATAATTAAAAATTAAGCTGAATTTCAGCCCGTCTTCGATTATTATTGCCTGAAGTTATCGGACTGGGTTGTAGAGTAGTAGACATACCATATCCTTTTAAATAACCAGCTTTGAATTGAATCGCTGCTTAATATTATATATTTATGATTATACTAATACAGTTATCAATAACAACTATTTTATTTATTACTAAATACATTACACATTACATGCATAATATGTCATTACGTCTAAGACTATAAAAGTTTATTTATATAAAATAAAAATCGTGAGCGCGTTATAAAGATCAACCTATAGTATTATTTAAATTAAAAGTATTTGCATTTACTTAGTTTTTTTTAATTAATTGTTCAAAAAATTAGTTATATTTAAATCAAATATCTTAATTATGTATGACGACAGATTTGTTAGTGTAGTTTATTTTTGATCATATTTACAATACTATAGGTAATACATTAAAAATTTAAAAAGATCCTTTAAATGATATGTTATTTAAAACACACTATTATAAAACTTTACAAACATAGAACACACAAAAAATACATAAATATCATTAATTTCTTTACCTTAGAACACATTTTTAATAGAACTAAATAGTGAGAATAAAAATTGACTATATACGACTATATTGAATATATTGAATTGACTATATTGACTATATCATTTCTGATAGTAGTTTCCAAATCAAGCCTTACTCAATTAAAACCTTCAGGCATTTGCATCTTCTAAGATATATATATATATATATATATCGTCAGATCGTCCCATCAGAAACCTTTTTTGACAGCGATTTGAATATAATTGACAGTGATTCGAAAATAAATTTGTTTTTAAATTTGATCATATTTAAATTCATAAACGTCAACGTCTATTTTTTTGTCGTCTACCATACTGTACATTATTAATTTCGTCGTTAAGCGATGAAGGCGCCGTTAAAGCCGCCTGTAGGGCCTATTTTTTAATATCAAAGAAGTTTATTGTATTTTTTGGTTTCAGATTTATTTCAAAGTCGGTTTTATTTTATTAAAAAATTATAATTACTTAAGTATTTCTTGTAATATTGATAGCAAATGGAAAAAATAATTTTTATTTATTTAGGCATAACATAATGATACCATAGACTCAAGTTAACAAAAGTAAAATTACTGTAGCGTATCATATGCAAAAACATATATGAAATCGTTTAAGGCGCCACCAGTCCCTAAAACGTGTTTTGTAGCGTATTTTGGTGCATTTTGTTGAAGTTATTCCCAACAAATGGCTAAAACTAAAAATACCACAATATTCTACATATATTAATTTAGTACTTTGCTTAAAAAAAAAACGAAATACACCTTATTATAGTAATGAAAATAAATAAATAAGAAAGTGTTGTTTTTTTCTTGCAACGATTTTCTTTTAAGTTGTGTAAGTGACGCGAACCTAATTTTTCTTTCTAAAGATGGACAATATAATAATCTAGGACATTACTTAAAAAAAAACATTTTTTTCAAATGATAATAATTATTTAAATACAAAAAACATGTTTCATCGATTCCAAATGTAACGAATTCGCGGTCGGCGAGTATATCCGTCTCTTTTCTACACGTCAATGTTCGAATAAAGCCTACTCTTTCTAATCTCAAGGACAAATGCGTCCCGGGGCGCCTTAAGCCAATCCTGAGTAACGAGTGACAATACATTAAAAAAACTAATACATCGAATTAAGAATCTCTTCTTGTTTTGAATTGCAGCAGTTAAAATCAGACGTATCTTCAGATTAATGGTTTTATGTGTGTAAGTATCCATGCTATGCTTACACTAAATAATATAAATATGGTAAAACAAATAGTTGGAATTAAAAATAATGGTTACAAAAAATAAGCTACTATTTTTAAACCATCAGTTTAAACTGACCGACCACTAGCAGTGACTCGTTCAGTCTCGGGTTGACAATAAAATTAACCACAAAAAGCGTCACCAAAAAAGGTGACAGACGAAATTTGTTAGGTGCTACATTACATGTCCCATAAGTGTTTCTCGTCCGGGCTTAAAAATGCATCGCGCCGTCTCCTTTTAGCTTAGCGCCCGCGGCGTTAGTAAGAAAAGGACGAAGACAGGTAATCAATGGAGGACGCCCAAATCTGGCACCTGTTGGTTCTTCGATAACGTCGTGAGATATGTGGCGTTGCCTTTTCTTAACAAAAAAAAATAAGGTTTCGTGGACAAAGCCCAGCTGATCACAGAAAACTGTTTTTAGCATCGCTGTTTTTGGGATACTTTCTTACTGGTGAATTTCTATGAAGTAGCTTTAAAAAGAAATGATAGTACAAAACAGTTAATATATTAGTTATTGACTATACATGTTTACCATATTTAAGTTATCTCAGATCAGCTGCTAGTGTGGACTTTATCACCCCACTAGACAAGGTCTGTTCTAAGGCGATACCTGTTCGATGTTTGTTAGTCTGTTTAGGTCAAATCTTGCAAGCTGAATTAGAACCACTTCCTCTTATCCCACCGAGTTGCAATTTAAAATGTTGTTTCAGTTCCGAGAACAACACATTTTTATGGTAAGCATGACCTGATTCTACACCCAGGTGTGGCTCCAGACGAAAGAACTCTTCAACGGTCAACAGCACAGACACGAAATTTTGTATACGCATTCAAGCACTTGAATAAAAAATTGTTTTTAAAAATGTTTTTTACTATTAATTTATTTATGTTTGTTCGATATTACTTTTTTTTTAAGTATATGAAGAAATATTAATATGTAGGTATGTTATAAAGTATTCAATTTTAATAATTGTCGTTTATTCCTAGTTTGATGTTTGTGTTGTATAATTGTGTGACATCCTGAGTCCCTATGAAAGTGTGTCATAAAATTCTAGTTATTGTACTTCTAGACTAGCACTTTCAAAGACGAAGCCTTTATTTATGCCCAACCAAAGAATAACCATCGTTTATTGTTCTAAAAAAGCATACATACATATGGTTCATTAATATAGGAAACATAAAAACAATATAGGATAACAAAATAAAGTCAAGTGTGAGCGGGGGACTAGAACCGTACAGAACCGTAATCCCCTAAAATCCCCTAAAAGGGATATGGCTTCCTCCTATGACTAGTTATTGCACTATAATGGTTTTTCCCAAAATACTTTATGGATAATACTACCTGCTTGCGAAGGTTTAATCGGCGAACTAATTAATGAATAAGCGAACTACTTTATTCATGTTCTGTGTACAAAGAATGTTTGTCTCCGCTGAAGCGATGGCGATTTCCAGCTGTCCATCGTTTCATAAATTATCGATGAAAAATTATCTAACTGCTCACGGCTATTGTTGCCTAGTTCTTACAACAGAATCGCAAGCCGTTAATTTATTGTAAAAGGAGTTAGGTATAACGAGTTATTTTTTTTTTTTATATATATTATGGCACAATAGGAAGTCACAAGAATAAATAATATAATAACACTGGAAACAAAAATATTATCATATAGACAAATTATATACCAGTCATTTATTGTTATTTTTGAAGTGACATGACCGCTCTAACTAGGTCAACAAACTTGTAAGAGCGGCCGAAAGAAGGTTGCTGAAAAAAATAAAATACTTATTACTTACGTAGTTGTAAAAGGAGTTAACATTGTTAACATTCTTTATTAAATTATAGTAATAGTTAAAGAAGAACATTATATAAAAAACGTTGTAAAAATTAGCCTATAAGTAATGTATTCCAAATATATTTCTTTATAATTTTTTTTTTGTTGGGACCGGTTTTTTGAGACCGAAAATCCAGCTTATTGGGTCCTGAGATTTCAAGCATGCTTCGTACTGGACGTCATACTAAAATTCATCATGGTCTCCGACAAAACAATTGCAAACTTTACGTGATACTATTAAATCGTTATTGTTATAAGTTCGCAACGCCAGGTCACTGACGGGCCTTGATCGAACGCGAGCGTGTGAACCCTATTACGACTATTGACGGTAGTAATTTATACAAGTCGATAGTGTGGTGAACAACTTGTAAATTGTTCGATAACGAGCCTTTTAACGCGATTCGATCGCTTTCGAGGTTAAGTTAAGTTAAGTAGTCATTTGTACAGCCGACCGCCAGCCTGCATATGGCATCCGAATGTGCTGAGAATCGCTCACGATTCTTCGAATCGACCGGGTATGTCGTGAAAACACATCGCGATAAGAAGCCAATGAGTTGCACATGTCCTACCCGCTAGAAGGCAAGGTGTGGCTCTAAGAACACCGTATAAATAACACTCAGAATCCATGGATACCTCGATTGCCAGATAGTCATATAATGAAATGAATAATAAATACAAAATAAATTCTATTAGGTAATTTAGGCATAAACGTTATTATAATGTATATATATCACACCTGCGAAATTGCCAGATATACAATTCGCATGACCAGTTAACTGGAAGTTTTCTATTGACAACAAAGGCAACTAGACTTAATTAGTTTGTAATTTTCTAAATACAGAATCGACTGTACTTAAACGGAATAATGTAATTACCCGAATTTAGTTTCCACCGCAACACGGATATTATCTGGTGCGGTAGGAAACAAATCACCTGGCTAATTAGCATGCGATGGACAATAAATGTTCATATTAATATGGCTGATATAATTTTGATAACATCATTCAAAAGATACTGTACTATTGCTAAGCTGTACTATTTTATCAATAATGGAATATAAGTATTATTATAGTCACGTTTAAAGAAAGAACTGACTGTGACTTTGGAAAAAAAAATATATTATGATACCCAAAGTATTTCTAAATATTTAATATGAATTATCTTACTTTATAGTCGTTTATAGTCGTGCACTAAGTAAAATATACATAGCAATAATAATTATACAGTGCGTATTTAAATTCACTAATGTTCTTCTAGGGGGTAGATCTATATCGAAAAAACAAACGGTAATCAGCAAAAACTATTGAAAAAATGTTGACCAATTACGAGAATCACGAATAAGAAATTTAATTGAAATCGTTTCACTGTTTGAGAACACGGTTGAACGCATGGCGCGAGGTCGGGCGACGACAGTTCGGGCGCGCGGCTCACGAAGTAGGTACCTTGGAAAAAAAACAATGTTTTACCATAATATAATTTTTTCAGGTTTTTTTTTCTCATAATGATCATTTATTTTCGTTAGGTCGGTTTAGTTGTCGATATAGATCGTTCCCCTAAAAGGATATCAGTGAATATTAATAAAACCTTTATAGTGATTTTAGATTAACATTAACAAGAAAATGAAAACCACCCTTTGGTAACTAAAACACGATTCAGATGTGGCACTATTTCTGAAGCATTTATAAAACATCGTTTTTAAACTGAAAATTATTTTTATAATTATTTTATATACAATAAGACAGACAAGTTTGTCTATTTGTCAGAAAAAGATATAACAATGTTGTCGCATAGAATGTTCATGTCCAGAGAAATATATATATTTTTATAGTTAGATTAAAAGAAAAATAAAATACATAATAAATATACTATTTGTATTCATGACGTACCAAACAAATGATTACATATTACTCAAATAATGAGATCGTTTTTGGTAAATTTAAGCTATGCATATATACATTTTTTTTATACATACATTTCTATATATTATTTATGCACCTATTTATATACTTTGACATTTACAGTTCAAATATTACCTATGAAATATAAAATATTAATATAAGATGATAAAAAGTTCCAAAGCATTGATGTATTCCTTAGCCGTAACCAATTTATTAATGCTGTCTGTGATATTGTTTAGAACTATATGCCACCTTTTATTTCTGAAATCATTAAATATCTATATTACATTGCGATGTGCCCTTATCACTCATTCTAACATATCAACATTCCACTCTCATACCTACACACTTTTCCCCACTTCATTCACACTCACTTACCTATCTCACAGTTATTCATGCTTCTCTCATACACTCATTTCATGACTTTTTAAATGTATAACAATTTCACTATAATAATCTGTTAATCTGAGAAATATACTTTTATACATATTTTATGTATAATATGAATATTAATCATGTTTACTATTTCGCTGTTTATAATTCTTTTAATAAATAAATAAGTCAGCAGATTCTTGCCATCCTTTATCTATCAGCCATGCGTTATTTTTTTTCGAATATATTTTTAAATTATCTAATTCATTTATTATAAATAAATCAATAATATTAAACTATGTCATAGAAAACTATTTCGCGGTCACTAATTTAATTATACGCAGTTTAACAAAGATTTCTTTGCTTATAACATAAAAACGATGGACCCCTATTGGTAGCGAAAATTCCGAATAGCAATCTACAGGTGTTCTGACCCGCGCCCCGGATTCTGTTCGCCTTTTTTTTATACAGGTTGTTCATTTCGAAGACGCATTGTCATCGAGTCGTGATTTATGGCCTCAGTAAGTGGCATTCTGTATTCTGTATTTGACGTTACAGAACCTATGCGTCGAATATTATTATCATTTATAATTTCGGTCGACTGGTCATTTTGAATGTTTGATGGTCAATTTATCTTATCTTCATCACTATTATACAGGGCGCATCAAAACGATGCAGTATAAAGTGCTTAAAATAGACATTGCTCATAATGGTTAAATTCATTGTTTGTTTATTTATTTATTTTTATATATCCATGTAAAGAACAGCGCACAATATGTTACTATTTTAGTACTACATTTTCAGATATTTCCTATGGAGATAGCTTGAACCCTGGGGAAAGACATTGTTAACCATTTAAAACAATTAACCAACTTCTAAAAGGTTAAAATAGAGGATGAGAAACAGTATGGGAATTATTTAGTTAACATGCTAGGAAGGTGGTTCTGGGTATTTTGGAAAGCTATCGGAATTTTTAGATTAACGCGACTATTTTAAGCCGCGCGCCGAAGGCGCTGTTAAAGCCGCCGCTGTTACAGCTACAGGCAGTTTAATAATTCCGTACAACTCTAAATTCTGAGACATGTATTTATTATTTAATACAATTATTTTGGGCCTTACTCAACTAGGCCAAATGTGTCTATACTAGAGTCAGGGGAGATGCTGGTAATGAAGTGTTAAAACTGGTATGACCATATGCAGATTTGAACCCGAGACCTCTGGGTGAATAGTCCAACGCCTTAACCACTAGACTACTACGATCTCTCTACCAACTCTCAACCCACAACTCAACAATTCTCAACTCTCAACCTCTATAATTATTACATATATTTTTTTTCCTTTTTATTTTTATTTTCTTATAGGAAAACACAGTTATAACAATAACATTAAAACACTTAATAATTAAACCGACTATGGATTTCCTACATATTATTATATACTATGTATGATGTTTTCAAACTAAATTGTTGCATTTTTTTTTTAACTAAATCAAATTATTAAAATACATTTGTAACATTTGTATGCGGAGGATGTTTTGTATGTGTGCGTGTATATTCTATTACGTCAGCTACGAGCATGTCATTAGCGTGTGTTGTTTGCCTTAATTCCCTGTAATACATATGAAATTTAAAATTTAATGTTAGTAACAATTTTCATGAACATTCATAGAAGTTTAAGATGGCATTATTTTTGCTTGACATTAACTACATTGGCTAATGAAAAAAGAACATTTGAAATGTCACAAAATTCACAGTTCGAAACTCATTATGTCAATAGCTGTCAGTATTATAAGAACGTTTTATTTATAGAAGGCAGGGCACAAAATGTAGCAGTGCTAATCGCTCCCTGTGCATTTGTATTATTCTTTTATAACTGTGATTTCTACTACTACATTTCTATTTTTTTTGTCAAATTAATTATGTACAATAAATAAATAAATAAATAAATAGATAATTTTAGCTTTTTGCACGTCTTCTCCATACAAACTTTAACCGTGCCAAATCGCACACTCCTCCGTGCGTGCGATATGCTTAAAAAGGGGTTCAAAGTTTTTTCTTCACGTATTTATACGTTAAGTTTACAAATTAATTTCTCTGAAACTATGATGAATTTTGATACGCTTTCTTCACAAATAGTACTGGAAATTGAAAGACATAAAACGTTTTAACGTAATAGGTCGCTGAGTATAAGTTTCCCCGAGGACCGCGATAAACTTGAGGTACGATCCGGTGAGGTAGAGGCTCGCACCAAAGACTGCGGTTAAGTAGGCGATATGTTCTCGCTTTTTTCGTCGCGTGAAACTCGGCCATGACACACTAAATGTGTTATTCACAATTCACAATAGAAAGGCGGGTTGTACGACACCGCCGAGATGGTTCTCGGCGGGTTCATGAAAGTGCTATTAGTGCGGACAGTTTATAAAAATGACACTCGGACAAAAGCGCGGTTTTGTTAGGACGAATTCACCGAAATACAAAGGCCGCCTTTGGCCGAGAGGACACCGTGAAAAAAAACCATAGCGTATAGTCCCCTTTGTGCAATTAAATGACCGTTTATCCTAATGTGGGAAAAGATTTTTTTTTCTAATATAAAACGCGTCTAATATAAAAAGTGCGCGCGCGCACTATTTCTAATGTGATTCAATCTATCGTCAATATATGGTCGTAATTTGCAATGAATTAGTTATTTTTTAATTTTTTATCATTTTTATATGTTACTTTTATGTTTTTATGTTTATAGAGAGGCGATATCTCGCCTCTCTACCTCACCTCATTGAGACATACAAAATATTAAACCCTCACTATGACTGCGCAGAATTGAGAGAAATATTCACCTTTGATAAAAACACCCAACTACGTGGGCACTGTATGAAGTTAGATAAGACGTTCTTTTCAAGTAACCCCAGGAAGAACTTCATCAGTACAGAGTCGTGGAAGCATGGAATGGATTACCAGAAAGTGTCGTAGAATCGAAGACAGTCAACCAATTTAAAAACAATCTACACACACACACACACACACTGGCACGCTATAAATAAAAAGTCCGCCTAGTACTGTTATCCTTAGTGTACCTACGATAATTTAAGGTAGATTACTTCAACTATCATTGTAAAATGTATATTTATTATGTAAAATTGTAAACTGATTAAAAGGTATAATGAAATTAACATATTTGTAACGCTTGTATTCAGAAAAGAATAAATAAATATTATTATTATTGTTATTTGGTAAATTTGAAAAAAATCCGCAGTTTGCTTACTAGAACCGATATAAAGAACGTGGTCTTTTAAGCAGCCCGCAGCAGAGGTTAGTAATTTTAGTAGGTAAACTAAAAAAGGTGAGAAACTTAATTAATATCCCTTCAGGAGAGGCACCAATCTCCATAATGAGGAACCTGTATATAAAAATATAAATTGTTTTAAGTAGTTATAAATTTTTTTAAACATAGGTATTAAGAAAAAAATATATATTTTTTAGTTAAACTTGGTTTACATCTAGACAGACACCTGATCAACTAAGACAATATTTTTAGTTTTTTTATTACTTACATAATCGATCTCTACCACAATGTATCTCTACTAGCTGTTCAACACTAGGCTCCAATCTGGGTCGGCAGTCGACGTCTTCGGGGCGCGACGTCTCGTGCCTGCGGCACTCAAGAGGACTGAAAACAGTTGCGTTAACTTTGAAATTCCGAGAACTTTCCAAAATGCCCAAAAACACCTTTTTAGCTTGCTACTTAAATAATTCCCGTGCATTCTTCCATCCCTGTATGTAACCGTGAAAATGTACCAGTTGACAAATTCTTGCATTTATATTATCAGTATAAATGGATAGTATAGTACAGTATATAGTATGGATTACCTACTATAACGGCGAGGAACCCTTTCAGGTTGAAGAATTTCCACGCTTGATCGTTTATTTTTTTTTTTTGTTTTACGCGTTCTCTTTGATGATGATTGCTTGACAAAGGCTTCTTATGCCTCCGACCCGTATAATGCAATCGATTATCATCCTTAACAACAGCAGGCGAGGGGCGAAATTAGCATCACAATGAACCCGCGCGGCACGGACTCGAACCCGCAACAAAAGGCTTGGAGGTTAGCAAGACAAGAGTCATAACAATTTCCACTCTCGTAAAGGTTACACGCATATATGTATACAAATAAATACGTATATATCAATTATCAAACATAAAAGCTAAAAAAATAGGTACCTAAGTACCGGGTGGTTGCTACTCGCGGGTAGTGAGCAACGATTTTGAATGAATGTAAACATCTTACATTAATGAAAACGAAAGTTCTATTGCCGATAAGTAAGATGGTAAATTTCTATAATGAATTTCACAAAAACGGTTTGGTAAGTGTCTGGGGCTGGATTCGCCTTCTGCAGAATCTCGAGAGGTGTTCGGTAAGTGTTGCCAGCTGCATATAATGACTGCGGAATAATCTCATGAAGTCATGTTTCACTTTTAAATCCTTCTCCGGTTAAATATGTTTTCTATATAGGGCATTGCATAATTATTATAGTAAAGTAAGCGGAAAATATAATAGAGGTTATCGCCCCTTATACAAGAGTTACACATGTATTATAGATTTGGGTTTTATGTGGGTTAAACTCCATTATATTATCATAACATGACATTAAAATACGCTATCCTAAAAATATTTCTAAAAAATGAACTATGCTTAGTTAAAATTACATATCTCAACACCATTCCAGATTTCAAATATGATTTGTAAAGGCAGAGACGCATCTAAAAAGATGGTAAGTATTGCAATATAAAAGCTATACAGGAATATAATAAGCAAGTTTATATATTTTCTTTATATTTAATTTTTTGTATATTTAGTATGTAAATTATACGTGACACAATTATTAGAATTATATATTTAATTAATGTATATTGTATGTAATATATAGATAATAATATTCACTATTTATTGTATGTGTGATGTTTTTGTGATATTTATCTCATGATCCTTCTGTATAGGAACGTCTCACGTAGTAATAAGTATTTTATTTTTTGTGCAACCTTCTTCTGGCCGCGATTAGAACAGGTTTTTTTTAACTTAGTTAGAGTAGCCATGTTACTTCAGTACAGGATATTCTTTTTTCATTGTTAGATCATTTATTTTTTGTGATTTCTTATTGTGCTATTATGAATAAATAAATAAATAAATACAACATATTTATTTCATACTTTTTTTTGAAAATTCTTTTGAAAATTCATTATGGTTTCCGAAAAAAATTGCCTGCAAAAATGCCAGCTGATCGTCCGCTCCAGGACATCTACCGATACAGATATCGATCGTGTGTCGTGACGCAAAAGGCTTCACGCTTCAAAAAAAAGGACTTCAGCGCTTTAAAAAATAAATAAATTTTTGGGATGGCTTATTCTTTTATATAATTTCTTATCGTCTAGAGAAGATAAAACTAGTCTCGGGATATCCTGTATATATACCGATTTAATTATAGCATCGTCAATTAAAACAATGGCCTTACATTACAATATACGAGTATATGTATGTGCCTTCGGGAGAGGCACTGGTGTACCTGGTCTGTCAGAGAGATCATGTAATAAATACTGACGCGTCGACGAATGTCCCAATAAAAAAGTAATAAAATGATCAAAATATGAATCGACCTAAAATAGTATCCAGATTTGAAACAGAGATCACGCTCATCTTAAGGCTAATCTTAACGTTAAGGCGTTTGACTGTTGATCCAGCGGTCTCCGATTCGATTCCGCACATCATACGATTTGATTGACAGCATCTCCTTTCGGGTTCCGTACAGGAACACCAGGAACACCGAATTATTTTACATCACCCGACGTAATACTAACCATGCACAAAACGCAATTATGTGCAGAGTACTCAGCACATATAATGAAAAAATATGCATGAATTTAGATATAAAATATATAAATAAATATTATATTGAAAATAAAATCAAACGTTAAAAGTATTAGCGTATCTTCGCCTTACCCAGCCCTTTTAAAAAAATACAATCATTTTTTTTTATTTAGTTTCTCTTATAAATATTAAAATTTATTTGTTTTACGCCATAGCTACTTCAGTAATCTGTGAGATAAATAAAATACATTTATCTCTCCGGCAAAATACTGAACATCGCGAGCATATTTCATCGCACCAATAAATACTTGTAACCGACCCTTAATGCACAGGTGACTTATGCGCACGCGTACTCAGTCCTCGCGTTGCGTCAGCTTAAGGTTCGATTTCATGTTACGCAAATAGGCGTTTCGTAAAAGTTTCGTACGTACTTCTTAGAGCTGCATAGATTGATAGGTTCACACCACTTAACGTGTAACGAAACGCTGCGACCCTATGCGCTATTGAGCTAGACCTGCCATACTCAAACTGTGGCCCGCGTGCCGCATGCGGCTCGCCTAGCTCTTGTATGGCCTAAACACATTTATTATCAGGGACATGATTTACAAAATCTGGCATTCTGTATTTCGTATATCTTGAGATTAATTTTGACTTTGACGTATAAATAGTGACACCCAAAGAGGATTGTCGTTTCATATTTTTTTGTCATACCAGTATAGTGTTGCGGCCCGCGTAGCTTTACAAATATATGTATGTGGCCCGAAGACAAAAAAGGTTGAGTATCGTTGAGCTAGAGTCATCATCGGAACGCATCGTTACAATTATTGTTACGATGGGGGGGGGGGGGGGGGGTTGAATGGGTGAATAGAATAAAAGTTATTTTTATTATAACGTACTCCCACTTGTGTTCCAATATGACTTTCTAAAATGTGAATCTATGGGACCAGGAAGATGTTGTCCTGTTGAATACAAATGTTCTAACTCCTGGTGAAGACCGTATCGTTTCGTGTGGTTCAATAAAATAAATTTGAAACTTATTTCGGTAGCATAGTTTTTTTTCTTTATATCCTATTCAATCATTTTTAGTTTCAATTTTTCAATTAGATTTAACTAAAGGCGTTAAGGTACTCGCATAATTATAACAATGCATAATATTAGTAATGGATGGGTAATCGTTTAAAATTATCATTTGATATTATTTTGTAACAATAAATGATCACTATTTGTTTTGGTTTTATTGAATGAAAATGTAACATAAAATTTATACCAATTGTATATTCAATTCTGTTATTTTATTGTACAAAAGGATCAACATTATTCCGTGTTAACATACTAATAAACGAAAATACAAGATTATTACTCGACCGCCGGCCGCTAGGTATAAATACTCAAATATAACAATAGAAAGTAACGTTATTGTTGTTTATTGTGGGTAAACCTTCCTAAGTGGGACCGTGCCTTCTATCTTTCGTTTCACTATACATAAGACTTCATTAAGTCATAAGTAGCACTTTTAATACCGTAGAAATCTAATTTATGCAAAATTTATTAGATCAGTTTCAATATAGTCAAAGGCTCTACTCAGGTCGCAAAAGATAGCCAAGGAGTGTTTATTTTTGCATTGAGACTATCTTGAATATACTAGACATAACAGTTTAATACGGCATGGTTTTTAGAATTCTTTTTACGAAAACCAAATTGATTTTCGGAGTGAATTTGGTGTCTGTGATAAGCAATATTAGTTCGCGAGTTGTTTAGTTCTCTTTTTAAGCCAAAGGTAAACATGGAATATTGCAAAACATGAAACAGACCCCTCGTGCTGTGACGAGTAAAAATTGAATAATTGAAAGATGGAGGTGGTCCGAGATGGCGACGCGAAGTTCAAGATATAAATAATCAGCTTAACGAGACCAGATGGGCCTTTTCACGTCAGCTACCTTCCAAGACTGCGACCTGGTCCCCGAGGGGTTAGCGAATATTGATCGAGGACATCGGAAAAATATCCGAATGCTCGGTAAAGGATTGCCTTGCGTTTTGTTATATCAACTCCAAAAAAGTGTTTTAGCTTTAAATAATTGACAGAGATAGCACGAATGACACGGCAGGGTGATGAAAAAAAAAATATATACGCGCGTTGGTTAGTTTACGAAACATAACGTTTATATTTGAAAGTTTATAGTACAAACACAATTAGCAGTAACAATAATAAGTAAAATGAAGAAACCCTAGAGTGTATTTCTTTAAATTGTATAATACTGCCTTGCAATTGTACGGAGGTTATTGCGTGTTGGATTGCATGCCCTTGATCCAATAAAGTTTTTTATGTAATGTATGTTAAACAAGAGTAAATAGTAATTACCTTTTCTTTAAAATGATTGTTATGTTTATACATAACATTTATATGTTTATACAAAACAATACAATTATTTCTTTGAAATAATTGTTATAACCTAAGTCCTACTCTTTAATTATTTTGGGTCCTACTCAATTGCGCAAGGTCAAATGCGCATGTGACGGAGTTAGGAGAGATGGTGGTAACGAAGCGTTAAAAATGTCATAACCATGTGCGGATTCGAACCCGCGGTTTTTGGGCCAATAGTCCAATACCTTAACCACTAGACTACCACGATCTCATATGTTGTAATATTTATAATTAGGCCTTATAGTAAAAAATAGGTAGTAAATACTACAAAATATTACGAAATGTACAAGTACGAAACGGTAAGTAGTGTTTGAACGTTCAAGATCATACGGTCCGATATTGTAAAAACGTTATCGCGGCGTGGATATTGTAGAATAATGTTCTTTTTTCAAAAGAATCAAGTGAGTGAATACTGTGCAAATTTTCAGCTGCTATATTGCGATTCGCCGCTATATTGACTGGACCACCCTCAGACGCGACGTTTGGGCCACAAAACAGTGTCTGCTTGTGGACGACTGTGTAAATCTGTTTAGGTCAAATCTTGCAAGCTAAATTAAACCACTTCCTCTTATCTTACAGTTAAAATATGACATGTTGGTTCAGTCCCGATTACAATGCATTGTTATGGTAAGCTTGACCTGACTCTATACCCAAGATTGGCTCCAGACGAAGGAACTCTCCTCAACGGTCAACAGCACAGACACGAAAGTATTCGAATTCAAGCACTTGTTTTTAAAATGTTTTTTACTATTAATTTTTTAATCAAAATTATTAAATATTAAAACGCGCCCGCACTTAGGTAGACCTAGTAAAGAGTAGAAAATGATGATTATGCTCAATGTTCGTTTGCTTTTGGATTATGGTGCGCGCCTAGTGACCCTCGTGGGTGAAATATGGGCTACCCAATTAAGCCACGGGCCCCCGCTGGGTCGAACCCACTGGCGAGCACCCAGCGTTGGGTGGAGCGGCTTCGGTTCTGTTTTAAACGTGGCCGTTTTCAATAATTTAGGAACTTCGTCCCGTTCAAAACAGCTGGCTTTTTTGATTACACGTCCAATTGATTTTCAGCGCTCAATTACAGCATTGTTTATTGGTTTCGTTTTTTCAATAATTTGTTATTGTTACCCATCACTGAAATCTAGACAATATAATACATAGAAAGCACTCTCATCACATTATCACAGATGCGGGTAACTTTCAAGACAGAACACAATATTTTAAATAATTAAGTTGTTTAAAATTAAAAATAAATTAATATTCACTTATCTCACCTACAAGCCAGTTTTCGTACATATATATACCAACGGTCAAATCACTATATTGTGCGCGTTAATCTATCTTCTATACATGAAAAACATACATTTTAAATTGCTAACCTAGCCTTTATATATTTGCGCTACTAAAAAACGGAAAACTAAACAAAACAAAACATTTACCATATACTTCTTAACAAAAGATAGATAGACAACGAGGACAAATCAAACTATTAAAATTGAAATTTGATGCTTAAATTCATTCAAATTACAACTAAATATATCAATCTCATTATTATCATTAGAAAGTTTATTATATACATTATAAGTGATAAAGTACGATAATTGAAATAATTATCTCTAAGGAAATTATTATATTATTATTTCCTTTGATACGTTCCAACCTATCCATGTGGATAATGTAGACTCCATTTTGAAACAAAAAATTGAATTAAACTGCTTACATGTTCCGAAAATAACACCTAAAATACCATTTTTAACGCTACTAACACAACTTTCCGTAGCGCATGCGTAAAAAAAAAATATTTTTTGAAGTATTATATTTGGGTTATAGTTTTATGCTTTTAACAATACAAATAACCTACACGTTAATTATAAAAAAATGCTAGCTTTTAGTTTGTGTATACCTGCGTTCTAGGAAAAAAAAAAGGAATTAAAACGAACAACTTGCGTACGGTGGTAGAACACAGAAGTCGGCCAGCCTTCAAATTTGTTTACCAGCTCAAACTACCAATGATAAATTGTTCTAACAACAATGGAAAGAACAAACGATCTTGAGGGTTGCTAATGGCTCTCGCGTTTAACGGTCGCTATGCCGGCGAACGAAGCCCCAAAATTGGTAAATCTACGCGTTTAGACAATGAGGAAAGGTTTTTTTTATTTATTTTACATATGACCGCTCGTCGATATCGAAAGTCATTCTAACTCAATTTTCACACACGGGTTCATTTTTAATGTTGGACCAATAATCTAAAATACACTCAATTACAGATGATAGTTATAAATATTTATAACTATCATGTTATTTATAAATTATATTTTATTTAGTTATTTGTTTATTTATTTGTATTCTGACATAATTAATTTGACAAATAAATAGAATTGTAGTAGTACAAAACACAGTTACAAATGAATATTATAAATGCACCGGGAGCGATTAGGATATGAGTTCATACTTCTAATAAAAAAATGCTAACACCGCCATAATTGATTGTAAAAATAGCCATGAAAACAAATTTAAATTTACAGTTCTAAATTAAGACTACAAAATATAGTTACGGATATATCACAAGAGTGTTAAAAAACAAAAAAAACAACAATTTAAAAATTGGTTCGAAATTTCTAAACGTCAACACGTCAGGCTTTATATAGGTTACGGCATATGCCTCTAATAATGTTAAAAATCATCTAAAAAGGTACTTGAAAAATACACTTTACTATTTAAACATATATATAGTATATATATTTTTCAAATAGGTAACACCTCGGCACAGGCAATTGCCTAGTGAGGTGTTACTAATTCACACAAACTGTACTTTTCTTCTCTAGAATATCAATAAAATGCGACATAGTAATACACATTTAATAATATTATTAATACTGGATATTTTAATAAATAAATAAATAATAAATTTAAATCTTTATATATAAGTACTTTTTAACTATTAATACATATAGTAGAAAAATAAAGAGGGCTTCCCGAAGGAATGCCAGACGAATTTGGCGTGAGGTGCTACCTTCTTCGGTGACGATTTGGCACTGATCCTTTCGGCTATCACCCGGACAAACACAGTGCTAAAATGGTTGGTAGGATGAGGAGATTTTAGAGAGGTGGTCAATGCACCAAATTAAAATACTTGTTGTAAGATGCTAACAATAAAAAATAAAATTATAACTATATACGTACTAAAACAACATACTGAATATATAGGTTTAATAAATAGGACCTACTTACTATACTAAGGTACTAAATAATATAAGTTTAAATGGAAGACCACCGAAGATAATATCTTCTGATGTTAGTCATTACAAGTGGTAAAAAGCGAAGAAGAGGCTTACTATAAAATGCCAGACGTTTCGGCGCGAAGGTGGTTCCTTTCGCGATGGCGAATTGACACTGGCGACGTCGTCATTCACACGCGCAGTCAGTGCCAACCAAGTTGAAGGTAGTTGTGTTGTGGGTAGGCGATAAAATAAAAGACACATATTATATATAAATACAATATACAGAAAATATTCGTTCTAAAATATAATATAAATAAATAATAACCATTTAAATATATAAAAACCAATGTTAATTATTATTTATTACCGCCTTAGCAAACTAATTATAGAACATTTAATGATAACCGTGTTATAGAAGCAACTCACCATTCTTTTTGACCCATTTCTAGCATCGATTACACCTGCAGCCTCGAAGCGCCCTTTTAAGGCCTGCGAATCAACTACCTAATATTGAAATTATTAGAGAGGAGAAAATAATGAATATTTCCAACCCTGTAAACTGTGACGACCCTAACTAGAATCTCTCAAACGTGCACTCGGGTGCCGGGATAAGAAGGGACGGTTATGTTTATACATATAAACACTGTTTATTCTATAATACTCGGAACAACATAAACAAAAACGTTGGAAAAATATTAGGTAGTATATAGTAAAAAAGAATTCAGATAAACAAAAATACAGTGCAATACGGATGTTCGTATGTTACATACAATATGTATTTCCTATGTGAGTTTGTGTTATTATATAATGTATTATGTGTTATTATATAATGTATTATAATGTATAATGTATATAATAGTATGTATGTTTGTTTGTATACATTCATATATATACCCTGTATTTGTGATTATTACGTATGATCTATTAAATAATAGACAGAATGTCTTACTCAGAACAGGTGATAGCCTAGTTAGGCAAAATATTTTCCATTAGGATATTATTTTTATAAGATTTCCAAAAATAAACAAATTACCAATTTCTAAATAAAACATAGCCGCTCGAAAGAAAAACGAACATAAAAAAACTTTCAAAGATTTAAACGTAACCATTTTAAACTAAATGGGTTACCTAGGTGTATGGTAGAGAAATCTAGAGAATAACAAAGAAGTAAAGAAAACAGAGCGATAGAATAAAGAACAAAGTTGAAGAATGCCTACTGTCACATTTACTACATATTATAGAAGTTGGAGAGGTTTACTGACTTCTGAGCCAACTGTTCCTGAAAAAAAAAACTAACGTGGTTTTATTAGTGCTGCAGGTGAGTTAACTGCGTTTTAGCGCTAAAAAACGAACAAAGGTATTCCGCTGTCAAGAATTCAATGATTTCTATTAAAACGGTATTCGAAATTCGAAAACGTATTATAAGGTTGCATTCCCTCCCGTAAGCCGAGAGCCCGCGGCATATTTCCAGGCCCAAAGCAAACCAATAAACAATTAAACGCGGGATTTTTGAGAATTTTACGAGGGATCCTCCCCCTGGCTACCAGGCGGCCGCGCCCCTCGGCACACCACCTCAGAACTTAATTAAGTCTGGCAAGGAGAGAACGTATGAGTTTTGGCACTTCTGAAGGCACGTGCTCGATGTATGGTTTAATTAATTACGGCAGCATCATTTTGTAATGTATTAAACGGATGTTTAACACATAAATCCATTTTTTTTCGTGGGCGTTTAAGACGAAAATTAGAGTAGCATCAATTTTTTTATTTCTCCTAATACATATTTATTTGTTTGTTATTTATTTAGAAATTATTGAATAGTTGGTACAAAATGCTTCAACATATATAAATAATAATAATAATAATAAATAACTTGTCAGACAAAATTAAAAAAGTTATTAAACAGATAAAATACGGTACAGATAAAATTGTAAACAATTTAAAACGATAATATATAAGTATTTTAGTTCATTCTATTATTTATTTATCTCACGACTTTCAAGAAACAAACATAAATACACAATAATTTTCAGTTTAAATGACATGAAAATAAATAAAACTTATATTACACAAATAGTTAAACATAAAAGGCGTGGATCGATAGATTAGATAAATACTTTAATATAACCGCTATGAGATTTACAGTTTTTTTAATTTCGAAACGAAAATTTGGTTACTATGCAAAATTTCGTCCGTTTTGTAGAAAAATATTAACCTAGAAACCGTCGTATGAATAATCGACCTCTGGTCCAACTGTTATGGTTTGTTGTCAACTTTATGCTCGGCCGTATACAGACTTGAGCGCATAAGACCGATGGGGTTTGCGGCATTAAAAGCTCTCGCAAAATCCATTAACATCGGGCGCGTTTCTTTTCTTTTGTCGTATTGATAATTATGCGAGTTGCTCGTGTCCCGAGTGCCGCGCGGCGATCAGTCCAGAGTGCCGTGCGCCGTGCTCCTTTTTTCGTCCGCGGCATTTTGTCATATTTCATATGGGCCCGGTGAGGAGTTTGGGGGACTCCCGCTGCGCTCCTGAATTGAGTAAAGGGCCCCGGGCGTCGACCGGCGCTGGCCGCGCCGTTAATAGCTATCTTTTAGCGGGTAGCTGTAGCCTATTTGCCGGGACAAGTGTAACAAATCTTCCCTTCGTTTCCATTATGGTCGGAGCGACCGTTCGAATGGTAATGCCTAATTTTTACATTTATATGCAAATCTCTGAATTGTCTGGTCCTGGTGCGGATGACCGCTCACGTCACAACGAACGTGGGCATGCGTGGAAGCTGCCGCGATGGAAAGATTACCTCTCGTTTTCATTTGTTCAGGAAAATTTGTTATTTGCATCATACATGTATGCACGAACACACGAAATGACATGTATCACTGGTTGTCGACCCTTGCCGAGTAAAGTCCTGACTGGTATGTTTTGCCAGCTGTTTCAACCTGCCCGCCTTCTGGTACATAATCCTTTTTTTTTTCTAAAAATTCTTTCATTTTTTTCTTTCTGACATGTTCATCAATCAGACGTCTGCAATAATTTGGGGTTCGAATGGTGATCGAAAAAAAAAAATATAGTGGCATATACATACACTCCTAAACATTGGCCAGTAGCAATAATAGTTTTGAGTTGAGTTAATTCATAAAAAGAGTATTTTGAGGCCGATAATATTTCCTCGTGAGTCATTTAGTACAAGAGTATGGCTTTTCAATAATAAATAATAAATATACGAGTATATCACTTTGCATATTTTTAGCTGCCATTTCATCCTTTTCGATTATGCAAAATCACGTTGCCTTTTATAAAAAAAAAAAAAATCATGCTATGCTCTAAATACCAATTGCCAATTTAATAGGACTTAAATCTTCAATATACGTAAGAAGCTACACATCGTATTAAATTCGGTGAATGTAATTTAGTTTTTCGATTGTTATACAGGTTGTCCCACGACTATTCCCGGAGCATGTTTATGATCTCTATTATGAGTAAGAAATACTATATTAAAAAATACGAAAATAATTCATCTTCGAAAACAATATTTTTTTAAAACACATGGAAATCACCTTTCTTGTACGGTCGATGACCTCGCCTACCACGAAGCCGCATTTTTGATGCGTCGATCAATGTAAGATGAGTTTGGTCTATACGCATGAAGTTAAACTCAGATAACAGATACAAACGTATTGATGACAGTGGACAACGGGTAGTTTCCCACCCGCAAATATTGTAATGTAGGTTAATTGGATAGGTGACGAACACAACAAAACGCGTACCTATCGTTCAATAGAGTATTTATATTTTTATATGTATTTTTTTTTGTTGGCCGTATGAACTTGTTGAACAGAAGAAAGATTCATGCAAGAATCACGCCGTAAAAGTACACTGCTGACTTTAAGTTCAACCTGTATATCGTCTTTAGAAAGAATACTCGAAATCGCAGAGCCAATTAGCAAGATTTTTACCGGTAATAGTTTTGGAACACGGTGTACCTATATTACGTTCGTGTTATATTAACTATTTCAACTGCGAAATCGAAACTATTGTAACGATAACAATACTATGAGCGTTTAATCAATCCCGAAAAAAAACAAGCAATTATTCAAGTACATAGTAATAAATCACGCTTATAGAAATCCACAAACGGTGGCTCTGGATCCAATTATAAGAAGCAGCATAAAAAAAAAATACTGAAAATATTATATTTCGTATGGGCGCCATTCATCAAGCGAGTCAAGCGTTCAATCAACTTGTCTCAGAAAACGTATTAATATTGATGAACGAGAGGATATCTAAATATTCTGTGCATCTACACATATGCTGTTGGGCCATCCCGAAATGCTTTCTAGGGAATTGCCTCAAATGCCTAGTCGAGCAACTAGACGTGACACATTTTAGTCCAATCAGTAAAGGAGGTGTGTAATGCGTGAGCAGGGATCTTAGCGATTCCTTCAGAAACTAGCTTAGAACATACTAAAAGGGTAGGGATCCGGAGAGGTGGCACTTTTGGGTTTTTGCGTATGTCTCGAAAATGATCCATCGCAAGGAATTTTTTTTAAACCCAAAAGAAATACCATAAAATTATCTACCCCTTTATTTAATATTTTTTTTTCAAATTCTCACCTGTTTTCGAGCTACACGCTGCGGAAAAGTGAAGATTTTCGAAAAATGATTTTTATCGAACATTCCTTCATATCGTCTAAACTATTCAAATTGTAGAGAATTGAATTAACTTTAAGAATACATATGCTAATATATCTCTAACCGGTCAACAGTTACAGGGTAGCTTACGTTTATCTCCGGCTGATTGTCACCATTAAAAATTACTCTCGAAGGCTTGAAACAAAATTGATTTTGCCCTCCAAACCGGCAAAACTACCGCTGTGCAGTTAGTGTCAATTCTGTTAGGTGAAGGTAGTTTTTGCGGTTGTATAAATGGATAGGCCGATTATAAAATGGATAAATATTTACACACACACACACACAAATATTTCTAAAATTATAGATTTTATAGCAGACATTCCCTAATGTAACATTTTTGCAACAGGTAAAAATCATACGTAGATTTCTTTTCTAAAAATGAAACATTATGTTCTTTGCCCAATACAGTGATAATGAATTCCGTTATATTTTCAAAAAGAGTTATGATGTATATTTTCCCCAAAATATAACACTCAAAACTGGTTTCCGAAGTTGCGATATCCTGAGGCATAATAGACGGTATTTACGAGTGCCCGGCGGTGGGACAAAGGAAGTTTTTGGTAGCGATGATATTAATAATATCAAGCAGGTGTACTGCCATATCTCATCGGCCGAGCTTGGGAAATTGTTTAGGCTTATGGGGAAAAAAACCTGCCTTATAAATAGTGAGCCGTTCACGATTGACGCGAACACAATCGTTCCTTTGTCGCTGCGTCGAATTCTTAGGTGCATTTTTGTATGGGCGATATTAAAACCCATACAATGAAACCGTATGACAGATATGACACGGAGACTACTGTTGTGTTACACGAGTGGGGATTCCAGAAAGCGTAAAATAAAATTTAATATGGTCTGGAGTCAATATTCGTGTGAATTCATTCGTGATTTAATTTATGAGAGTTTAACCTCGTATATGAAGACAACAGTTAAAGGCTCTCGGAACAGTTCCTACCCGGTTGTTATAGGTGAGTAACTCAAAAAAATGTAAGTCTTTATTCTGTAAATTTAAGTAGTTCCAAGTAAGTTTAAGTAGTTATTTTATTTAGTATATGTTCGTATATAATATTTATTTCCTATATGACTTTAAATAAGTATATTTTTAAAGCTTACGCCTATGTACATAAAAGTATTTAAAACATCCTTGAGTCTACCTATATTTATGTGTTGTGAATGGTAGAAAAGTGTAAGTGAATTTCAAACATTAATGTAAAAGTTTTCTGTCTCATATCATTAAAATAATCCCACATGTGTGGGCCAGCCTTTATATACTTTTATCATACATTGTGAGACACGTGCACTCCACGCAGCATAGTAGCTGTCGCCAATGAACTGATTGAAAAATTGTCCCAATCGCGGTACGTTGCAGGGCGGCTGGGACGATCTAGGAAGCTAGGAAGGTCTCGCGCTTCTCCGGCCCTGCTGCGGGGCCAATCCAGGAAATTGGCACCTACTTAACACATCATAATTAAGGAGGCAATTAAGTGTCAGATTCCGAGATTGCCCCTGCGGCAGGTGTGGGAGTAGCCGGCTTAAAATTTTCCCGTTTGGCGTCGCTTCATACAAAAATCGAGGGGTCAGGATATCTTTCTTTTAATAAGTAGTTTTACGATTTCAGTCCATCACTTATATATAACCTCGCTAAAGACCAAAGCTATCCAACAGTGAAAACCCCATTAGAATCCGTTCAGTGGTTTTTGAGAATATTAACAAGGAGCAACTCTCATTTATAAGTGATTAAAGTTCAATGGAAATGTTGTTCAGGGTAAATTTTATTCCATCATCTACATCTTATTCAAGTCCAATTGTTGCATACTAATAAATATAATAACTAGACTGTGTATATATTATATATTAATATTGTGTATATATTATATATTTATTCATACTGTTTAGTTTTTGTTTGTGTGTGTGATTGTTTGAAAATTTTACAGGTCACCACGATACAAGCAATGTCTCTTAATCTGATTAGTTCTATTTTTGATTTAATACTTAGTCAAATCAAGTTCAGAGTTTTTTTTTAAAACAAAATCAGGTCAACAACCGGCAACATAATGTTCATGCAGTTTTACTTAAAGTCGAGTACCTAGATACCAGCAATGTTGACCGATTTAATAAAGTCTGTAACCTTTTTGAACCGGTAAGAGTTACATGTTATAAGAAAGGTTACTTAATAAGTGCAACATCCTGAGTATAAAAGACCTACGCAAAGGCCTGTGAAAAATAATAAAACTTAATTTTAAACACAATTATACACATTGATAAACGCACACACACACGCTAACGATACACACAAATAAATGCAAGGTAAGTGTTGGTAGATATAACTTTAGAATTATATCTAACCAGAAAGGAATTGGATTAAAACGGAATGCACCAAACTACAAATAAATTCACTAACCTTTCGTTGACGGGAGTCTAGATGCTGCAACCGGCGTCTGGAATTCACCAATTTCACTATTCACCAGCCACTGAACTAATATCACTAACTTCAGCGTATTTCTGCACTCGCGACGCCGTATTTGCCCGACAAGTTGCGCGAAGCGAAGAGGCAAACCGCGCCGTTTAATTGCTGAATCGTCACTGCCGGTAGTTTGTTTGGAAGAGTGAAACCGGGAATATATTTTGCGGGTAGGAAGAGATAGCCACGACAAGTAAATGATAGATAATTACATAAATTAGAATATATTTGAAAAGGGCTCAACGCAATGTCTAACTGTTACGTAACATTCTATACTTTTTAAATAAATATTCTTTTATTTTTAAATAAAGTTTATAGTATTTTAAGATAGAATCGCGAATCTTTTTCCAAGTTATTGAAAAAAGATGAATTTGGGAATACAGTAAATAGTGGTGAGGAGGGTGGGGGGAAGGAGTTGTTTCATTACTGGCCACGCGCCTAAATTTACAAAAAAAAAACTAACAGTGTTAAAATTTATGATGAATTGAAAGAAATACCATTGTATTTTTTTATTTTAATCTACTCGGACCTAAAAAATAACCCACCGTCGTCTCTATGGCCCACACATCCAATGACCTAAATGTGCTGTAGGTATAAGTGGAGATAAGAAATGAAGCTACCCATAACAAATTGGTACCACAGGAGCGTGTAGTATGGAGGAAAATGCCGTTAATAACGCCTGTAGGGCCTAGCTGTAAGACGTCAGATTCTAGGTAAATAATTTACTACTACTAAACAATGTATAGAAGCAGTTGATATTTATTTATACACTTATAATATAAAGTAGTAAAATAGTGTTACCATATACATTGCTTGTACATATATTATTCTAATTTGTAATCACGTGCAATGGATTAGTTTTGTACAATCAGCTTAATAGCACAATGTGCTTTTCCAAGGAGACGCCAATCATTTATGGATCTAGTTAAGGATTTCGGCACAAGCTACGGGACTGCTTAATAAAGCTATAAATATATAATATTAATGTTATAATATAAATAAACTAAATAATCTATAGATAAATATATAAAAATAGGTAAAATCCGGCAGCTTACCATATATAAAAGTTTGACAGTACTGACATTTGGAAAATTCGAATGCTTTTTTAATATTTTAAGGATTGTTTTTTTTTTCAAATAAATTATATAGCCAGAATGTTCAAAGAAAAATTAATATTGAACGCACAGATAGTTGCATCGCTTGAGGTAATGCACGCTGGTTTAATTACAGGCCTGTATTTTATGAAAGCTTTTCACTTTCAATGTAGGATATGGGAAAATGAATCGTCATGGCTAAAAATTAAAATAAAAATGTAAAATATATGCACATTACGTGCAAATCGTTTAGATTATTTTATTTATTTATTTAATAAAACAATTACCTTTATATATGTGTACTGTTTAAAATATAATTAGTGTGCAACAACAGTAATTCGCAAAAACTACAAGCTAATAAAATAAAATATTTAACAGTATATTAAATATTTATTTATTATATAAAATAAATATACCTTCTTACAATTAGCAGATAGAACAAGAGGAAATTACACATTCAAACATTCAGAAATTTGACGCTTAAACTCACTTAAATTAAAACAAGTATATCACGGCTAAATGTATATTACGTCAAAATAATTAATGTTTGAAATCGCCATGCTAATTAGCTGATTTTTTTATCGGGAATGGGATACGGTGCAACCCAACACGAGAACATGACTAGCATCTATGTTTGAATGTTTCAAGATAACATAAACGATTACACCATATATACACAAGATACATAAACCATTACACCATATTTACACAAGATAACATAAACCATTACACTATATAAACCTTTTCGTTATAGTTCCGACTTCTTATTTTATGACTACAAAGTCCTTGATATCCGACAAATCTTGATTAAAAACGTCATTCTTAATCAACGGCTTTATAAGCAACAACCCTTAGATAATTTAAATCCTTTAATTATTTTAACGTCTCGCGTATGTAATAAGTATTGTATTTTTTCTGCAATCTTCCTCTGGCCGCTCTTAGAACAGGTTTTTTAACCTAGTTAGAGTAGCCATGTTACTTCAGAGTAACAATAAATGACTGGTGTTTAATTTGTCTATATTATATCAATTTCATTCCTTGTTCCGTGTAATTATATCATTTATTATTGTAATTTCTTATTGTACCATAATGAATAAATAAAATAAAAAATATATACACAAGATAACATAAACCATAACACCATACAGCCATGTTTAATAAGAAGTATGCTAGTGTTGTAATTTGTGATTGTGTTAGTAATATTATATTAGAACTCTCGCTGAACCATTTTGGTGCTGTTACTGCCAGTGCCGGTTTTGAAACGAGGGATGGGAATTTACAATTTATGTTTTTTTTTATGTGGAACGCTCACGTCGCGTCGCGTCCCGCCGTCGCACGTCGGATTGTTCGCGTCTCTTTCGCACGCACGTCGAACGTCCCGCGCGGCCAATACTTTCAACTCGAAACCGTGCTAAATTGTGCGTTGAAATTATTATGACAGGTCTGCGTTCCATTGTATCGGCCGCTAGGGAAGCACGGGTCATGTCTTTGATTAGTAAATAAAAAAATTAGGACGCGTCCAGACTCTCGTTCTGCGGTACAGCAACTGTGAAGCAGAAATAAGACCTGAATACTTAAAAAAAAAAAAACAATGTCAACATTTTATTTATTAAATATAACACACAGAAGAGATATGTCATGATACAATGGGAACAATATAAGATTTGATGGTTACTCAACTAGACATTAATCTGTTCTAGTGTGACCATCGTTTTGTTCGAGTAAATCGTATGAAATAGTGCGTTATAATCTAAAGGTAAAGAGTACAATAATATAATTAAACTCGGATACTTTATTCACCTTTTCCGTAGGTATCTTACTAGCTAAATAGAATGACCACAACACTACTACAAATACATACAAGTAAAACATGCAATACATACTCGTATAGTCATGAAATATACATTAATCTAAATTTCAAAATTGTCATCCCATACTGGCATCTACATTCGATAATGTTTCCGCACATATGAGAAGAAATCAGTGTGACGGAAAACCAAAAGTCAGCGTGAGAGCTGGGCGCGCCCCGACTTTAGCTGAATGAGCACATCGCCTCCGAGCGTACTCCCGATGTTAGCCGAATGAGCGTGTCGCGTTAGGTTCTTTCGCTACCTAGGAAGAAATGTGTATTTGTGCATAGAAGTTTTACGTAAAAAATGTAAAAATCAGAAGTAATTACCCATCCTCAGTATAGATTATTTAAGGGGTTGATCTATACCAACAATCAGTGGTTAAGGTATTAGACTATTGGCATTTTTTGTATGTTACTGTATAAAACTGTGAGAATTTAAAGTTGTACGGAATTATTTAACTACCTGTAAAAAAACATAAATCACCAAAATATATTGAAGAAATGTTTCCTAATTACGAGAAAAACGAATTTAAAATATGATTTCATTCGTTTTAATGTTAGAGAATGTGGTTGACGCATTGCATAGTGCGAGGTTTCGTGAGATCGGTTTAGTGGTCGATATAGATCAACCCCCCTAAAAGGACATCAGTGAATTTAAATACACCCTGTAAAGTTAGCTATGTCTATCATTTAGGTTTTGTAATGCGCAAAATCAGAGCTTACAAATGAATATTATAGGGCACGCTTTGTACTCAAAGAATTATTGCTAAGAGGTGCTGGCAAACTATTTATCTTTCGCCGCCGGCCATACGAGGCCAATACAACGCGAACGGTCGCGGACGGTAATATATTAAATTAATACTAAACTTGATTTATATACTCTCTCGTCTAGCGCGTACTTTAGTGCGATCTCGTTCTGTGGAAAGCCCTGAGATTTATTTATCACAAAACATGTCGCGAAACGTAATCTTGTTTGTTAATTTTATTTTTAAACCATCCCGAACGCGTGAAAAATTTCTATGGATCAGTTTTTGCAAAGACTTCGTGCACTATTGACGACTTGGTTGGTAATGTTTGTGTTAATTTAATTATTGATTTCATCTGAAATATAAAACTCCGAGGAAATGACGTGTTCGGATGAGTACAGTATCACAACAGGACTCACCTAACTGACAGTTGTGGCTTAGCCGCCGGTCCCAAGCATGTGCGCAAATATTTGCAAGGATTTGTAGGAATACATTCGAGGTTTGCTCCCTTTGATGGTTAATTCACTTATTTATTTATTTAATTCTTGCAAATGTTATAATCGAAAATACCTTACCTATATAGGCTATCGCCTGTTCTAGGGAAGACATTCTGTCTATTAATTAAAAAATATTGTGGCCACGTCGAAACATTTGAAAAATCCACGTGCACTATATATTAATATCACTAATATAAGAAATAAATATTATATATAATAATTACATACGAACATACTAATATATATTAGTCTAAGATACTCAAATACTAAAAGAAGTACTTAAACTTACTTATTTTTTAAAACGAAATAAATGAATTACCTTCGAAACAAAGAAATGACGAAATATGTGTGGGAATATTTGCAAATGGCCTCCCATACAATAGCATTTGTGCATCTTTGCAAGTACCTATATGCGCCACATGTACGTGACCGGCATTAATCTAGGCTCAAAGTTAAACCTCTTCAAGAAAGAGTTAAGAAAATCACAGAAAAAAAAAATGGATATCGTTTTATCTTAATATATCTAGGCTATGGAAAAAAGGGTTAAGTTTTTACTTAATAACATGAGAAGAGTTTTCATTGATCGCTTACTTACCTTACCTTACATCTTACACGTAATTTTACGAAGTTATATCAACCCTAAGAAATACTCTATTTTAGGCAAAAAAATTAAATCACCTAAGCATGGATTTATTCAGCATAAAAAAAACGTACTAACATTCCTCCACCTTTTCTTGAAGTTGGTTAAAAATTACAAATATTTAAAAGATCAAAAAGTGACGGTGAAACAACAACTTTTTTAAATAGACCATGACCAGAAATATACTCTGGTCGAACAAAACGAGCATTCGACGCTCGACCGTAGCGTCTGCGCAGAGACAAGAATTCGACGTATCGACGTCATAATGTCTACATTCTTGACGGCGTGCGGTGCCATTCGGGGGCTGACTCGATTGATAAATCATTAATAACGCTATGGCTATAGCATTTCGAATCGATCACTGCGCATTGTGATTTTTTAAATGCTAGCCGGTGTTTGACTTGGGGAGTAACATTTGACCCCTTTACAGACGTTGACTGCTATTAGATATGTTTTTTATTTATTCATACAATGACGAAGAGCAATCATTCTATAAGCTATTTTAAGCCACTTTTCGACGCAATGTTAAAAACATTACTAAAAAAAATGTAAAAATATTAGTGAAATAAAAAGTAGGTCATAATTAGGGCTGTTTTTTACGAGCTCTTATTTAGCTTTCAAAGTTTGTATGTCGCATTAGGTCAAATCTTGCAAGTCGAATTAGAACCACTTCCTCTTATCCTACGGAGTTGAAATTTAACATGTTGGTTCATTTTCGATGACAATGCATTTTTATGGTAAGCATGACCTGATTCTACACCCAGGATTAGCTGCAGACGTGAATCTCCTCAACGGTCAACAGCACAGACATACATATACGCATCCAAGCACGTAAATAAAAGTTAGTATATAAAAATGTATTTTACTGTTAATTTATTTTTTTTTTGGATGCTTTTAACAGCGGTGAAACCGGTTTTCGGCGCAGAGTATTTCGAGGTTTGAAATTTTAATAACTAATATAAAATGTTGCTAGACATTATGGTATGTAACTCTTCCAGAACATGCAAAATTGTATTTAATATATATATCAGCAAAAAAGGGAATTATATTTTTTTATTTGTATATTTCATATGTGATGTATTTGGAGTGTGTAAATCAAAAATTACAACTATTTATTTTTCGGTAGCAATAGTAGTACAATCGAAAACTTAAGAAATAAGTAAACAAAAAAAATGATAATTATGTGGTTACTGGTTGGGTAGAAACTATTTTAGTACTATTTTTTCTTGTATGTTATGAAATAACAAAATGTGTACATGGAAACCTATTAAATAAATAAATAAATATACTTAGGCAGGTTGAGTTATACTTAAACCCTAAAGATTTATCACCCTTGTTTTGCTACGAAGTTACGAAGGAACAAATATGTTACGAAGGAGAAATTAGTTTAGGTGCGGAGGGTACATTTATTACGATGGATGGATGCTTTCAAAGATCTTTATGCTTAATACAGTTCAAGTAAATTGATAAAAAAAAAAAAAATTAAGCCTTAGACTGTACCATTCATTGGCAGGGCAGAAATGTTAAAATGACGCGCCTGTCGAAGGGCCGTATTGACAAGTGGAACGAAAGCCAAAAAGGAGCAATGAGAGCAATAGACCAAAAGCCAGCGATGTTTTTTTTTATATAAGGAATGTAAAAACCGGTTGAATGTGAACTCATTTTTACATGCCGAAAGTTTCGTGCTAAATATTTAATCTTTCTAGAAAATATTTTTCTAAATACTTTAAGAGAAAAAATACTAGTGTTATTTTTAATTATAGCCTTTGAATAAATATAATGTTATTGTGCATATATTGTACTAAATTTAGAGTTAAATAATCCATTTTTTTATTTTAATAATTAGATACAAAAATAAAAAACTTTATTTTAAAAATATGACATAAAATCTATAATTTAATATTGTGACAAATTTTTGGTTATCAATTCTTTCAAGATTTTATTTTCCATTAATACAATTTATATCCATTAGGAAATATCAGGATTTCTTTAACTAACACAAAGAATAAAACAGAAAAATATATTTTAATTACAAAAAATACAAAAAGACGAATATTAAATTTAAAACTATAAAAATAATTTCAATAGTTAAAAATAATAAAAATGCAATGACTTTCGTTAAAACAATATGGCGTTAGATTTATGAGAAATTCCTCAAGCTTTTTTTTAATATAAAATAAATAATTATTTTCAGGTTTCTAAGCAGCATGTTGAAAACCTTTAAAACTCTATGAAATAAATAATGCAAAGTATTTTCCTGTATTTGTACAAATAAAACAATTCACTTCTAAAATATAAATTCCATAAGCCAATATACCAAGTTTCCTAAAACGAGGTTGACAGAATTCTCTTTTAAAAATTTCCAAGTACTGCACGAAGTGCTGTTTTTGTAATTTTAATATATTTTATATTAGAGAAGCTGTTTGTCAAGCAAGTATGCTATATATCAGAAGTGATTCTATTAGAACATTATTGAAACAGGATCCGTCAGTGATCTAATCAGTTAAATAACCGGTAAATACCTTAAAACCTAGCGTCATATGCAAAAAAAAACATTTGACTAGTACCAATAACTAATGAGTAAACTCAGATTATTAAAAAAACAGGAATACTAATACACATTGTATTGAAAACCAACAACAATTTTGAAGTAGATTCAGACGCAAGCCTTGATATATAAGAGTAAAATAAAGATATACATTTCTTATGAAGAGTGAACATTATAAATGAAATGTGTGTGTGGCTCTCGTACTGTAAAGAAGATAAGAGACGGAGCTTATCGGAACATCATCGATTCGAAATTCAAATAAAAGTCTCCGATGACAGCGAACGCGATGACGAGTTCGTTTTTTAAGGCAGTCTATTTTTTAATTTAAAAATCATTGTATATAAACGCGAGTAAATTGTTTTATATATTTGTTTATTGGTTATGATTCATCATATACGAAGAAGAATAAAATAACAATAATCATTAATTTGTTTTATGCACTTATAACAAAAGTAAGCAATTCAAACTATTTATTATAATGTTTTAAACAGGATAGTTAGATTGTCGTTATGCACAACGCAGCCGCGTTAATTTATATAAATAATACTATAAAAGTTATCCATAGTTTAACCATATAAGCATACATTAATAACATAATTTATCTAATTTTATTTTTAAAAAAATATAATTCTTACCCACCTACCTACTTTATTAGTATATATTTTCACCGCATGAAAATTTTTGGAAGTCCACTTTAAAAGTGTGTTGCCTTCATATTTTTTGAAATTAGGTCCTTGAAATCTCAGTAAATCCTAATTAAAATTACCTTCAGAATGTTTTGTTTCTAATACGAATTAAGGAAATAGTTTAAATTAGCTATTTTAAAAAAAAATATTTTTTTCAATCATTACGTTTATCTGTAGGTATTTCTGTAACTTAAATATAAATAAATTACAGTGACACACTGTTACACTGATTACACTGTATTTTATACTTACAAATAAATGTTATTTTGAATAACATAAAATGAAAAAGATAGTTTTTTTAAGTAACTTTTATAAAATCCTAACCAAAATGCGGCTTGTTTTTATATAAATAGAATATTTAATTAAATAAAAAAATGCATTTTCCCAGAAAAGTTCAAACATAAAAATGAGTTTGAAAAAAATAAAATATGCAACGGTGTTGCCAGTATTATAGCCTAAGCTAAGAGTATCAAAGATTGCTAGGATAACAAATAAGATTCGAATATATATGGTATATGGTGTATTACATACAGGGTTATCTTTTCTCATTCACATACTTTTATGGGGTCATTCTATACTTCAAACTGAAATCTTAAACTCCTTTTACCACCTTCCAAAGTTTCATTCCTATTTATTTATTTATTCAAACATCCATATTTCCTTATAATCTAGGTATAGTATAACTACATTTAAACAAATTATTTTTGTACATAAAGGTTCTTTATTATCAGGATTTTGGTATAAGTTTGTCCATGCGTAATTTGATACCAAATTACTAGGTTAAATAAGAGTACCTATTTTTTTTTAATATATACCTTATTAATTTTACAAATTACAAATAATCATCAAAATGACAGTAGCCTTACTTATTATACTAATATATATATAATAACCCGTTAGACTATTCGCATATAAAACTTTTTTTTTTAGTTTTTACACATCAGCATTTAAGAATTGTTTACACATTTTTATTTACACATTGCTAATCATGTTTGTGACTAAAAGTGTCGATGACTGTTTGCGAGAAGAGTATGATGTTAGTATAATTCACAATGGGCGTCGTGCTTTTCGCCTCCAAAACGAGTCTTCTCGACATTTCGTACCTCTCTGGCAACACCTCGAAGAACACGGAGATATGAAGATCAAATCGTATGATAAGAGCCGTTTTGACATCGACTGATTCGATAATTGAAAATTCTGCTTCTTGATAATGTGACAAATTGCGATTAGGTTTCGGTCATTAGAACTTTCCATACAAAAACCCGAATCTGTGTTATCTGATTGAATTAATATTTATTTAAAATATGCTAATTCGACGATATTAACATTAATTACAATGTGCTTAATAATGTAATTTTTTAAATAAATGGCGGGATATGTATCGAATGTAGGATATAATTTTTTAAATTTTATTCTACCATCTACAAAAGAAATTGACATTTTAAAGTTCGGACGGCCATTTATTACAATAATATACAAAAAAAAATACTTGTGATTCTGGATCTGGATAATCAATAATCACATTTTTATTTATTTATATGTCAAATAGGTACGAACCATGGATTTATCAATTTTGTAATGAATTTTACGACTTCACGCGCAAGCCGCTTTATACCTCTTTCGGTAGAGTGAAAGAATACAGACCCGCAAACTGCAAGATCCTACCTAGTATTGGATAATTTATTATTTCTATTATCATATAAAAAACCTAATTACACGTTATATGTTTACAATCCAAATTGTCTAAATGAGAACTAAGTAACACATTCTTTTTTCATATTATTGCATATCAAACATTTATTATATAAAAATGTACGAGTATGCGTGTACATATATATTATCTTGCGTTGGCGAGGGTGTTCGTGCGATGAGTGTGTAGTTTGGGTAAATGTGTTTTGAGTGTAGAACATGGGAGTCATTCTATAAAAAAAGCAAAATAGTTTCATCATCAATGCTAATTTTTTGCAGTATTTTGAATAAAATTTGCAGTTTTGAAATTAAAGATGTCTATTATGACGAAGAAATTGTTAAAACGCTAATATTGTATTTAATATATTGGTATTCTGCATTCTGTGAAAAAAACATATTATTTATGTTCAGCCTGTCAAATAGGTTTTGTAAAACTCTAGGTCAGGGGTGCCCAAACGGTCGATCGCGATCGACTGGTCGATCGCGAGTGCTTTTTGAGTAGATCTCGAGAAGAAAAAATTTTTTAATAAGTAGGTAGGTAACTAAACTACAAAAATGTATTTCGTAATAAAATAACACTGCTTGCGGCAAAAGGTGGCTTTATCAACTGGTATATGTAACTCTTTTGTTTTGTAACAACCAATAAACTCGCAATTTTGAATAACTATGAGTTTTTTCATTGATATTGTAGAGAAGAACCTAACCCAAACCTTGACTAAAATAATGTACCTATATTGTGCAGAAAGCTAATATCTATATATGCTACGGTACGCCCTACCTAGGTAGGTAGGGTGTATCGTGTATGTACGACAACCCTGCATCACACACACTTGCAGTCTCTCAGAGTCGATCGTAAGTAGTCTAAAAATATTGAGGTAGTTCGCCAGCAGTTCAAGTTTGAGCACCCCTGCAGTCTAGGTTAAAGTGGAGCCATTGTACTCGTATAATCAACTCAATTGAAGTTTTTTATTGATATCAAACTACATAAAAGAACTTATATATAACTTATAAAATAAATATATATTTATGAAGATACATTAAAAAAATAAAAAGCGTGCGGGACTCACGTTTAAGATTTGTAAACATCAGCGCTCGTTTGTGAATGCAATGGAAGAATTGAAAATTGAAGAATATAAATCACAAACAAAAAGAGGTTTTGTACTGAGTTGCACATTGTGTATTTTTTTTAAGTAATTCTATAACCTAGGTCATATACAATTATTTTGGGCCCTACTCGACTGGGCTAAATGTGCTGTACTGGAATCAGGGAAGATGGTGGTAATGAAGCGTTGTAAATGGTATGACATTTAGACCAATAGTCTAACGCCTTAACCACTAGACTACAACGAACTCAATTTCTGCGCCTACTTCTACGTTTTAGTGAATCAGTTTATTTTTATTGTGTGTTGTGTTTTGTTGTATTTATTCATTTTTCGTACTTAGATTTATTTTGAAGTCCTTTTATTTTTTTTTGTGCTTTTTAAAAATATTTTTTTATTTTTGTATTATGATACTATTTAACATTTAAACATCGATAAACGAGCTGTGACTACCCGTCGGGAATACGTTTTTGTCAAAAGTACCCCGGCTCCGACACCCCGCGGGGTGTAAAGATATTTATCTCCCAGTCGTTGACGCTCCACGACGGTAGCGTTGTCACAACGATAAATGCACACCCGCGCCATGCGCATGCGTCGGCTCCACGGATCCCTGGGAATGTGGATGCATGGAATATGTCATGAGTTCGACTCTTCGGAGAGACGCTCGGATGACCAGCCAGACTGTATGGATGGTGGACCAAGAAACTGCTTTAAGGCGCCTACATACCTGAATGCTACAAAAGTTTTCAAACTCACCCGTTTCTGAAACCAAAAACATCCCATATAAAATAAATATACTTTTATGGTGAGAATAAAGTGGAGGAGGGATTTACCTAAGCGATTTGAGATATATAATATAACTTATTAAGAAATAAAATAACAAAAATTAGCTAAAGTTGAAGAATATGCAATGATTATAGAGGTGTACTAACCTCAATACCGGTCAAATTTTATTAATTAAAAGCATGGGTGGGTAAAAGCATGTAATTGTGTGTAGAAACCTAGGTGTATAAGAGTCGTAACTTACTGTACCTAGCCAGCCTGTTGATAAATCCTTTAATATCAACTCCGTTTGACGTTTTGCGCATGCGCGGCACCCCGCAAAGCACTAGTATCCAGCTGTGAACAGTATAGGGTGTTTGGTAGTCATTACGAAAATTTCACCTTTTTATTATAATTATTATTGATTCAATATAATATTTAGGAGCTATACTCTCCAGCGATACTGTTAAGAAAAAATGAATGTCTAACGACTAAAAACTTACCGAAATAATTGAACCCAATGAGCGATTTCCTCGACTTTATCTTGAAGGAATGATCATTGCGACCAATAGAAAAAGGCTTAGAAAGTTGGGTTACTAATTTAATGATACTAATTTAATGTGATTTATTTAATTTGATGATAATTTAATTTAATGATGTGATACTAATTTAATGAAGAATGGGTATGGGTGGGATATTTATTAAAATTAAGAAGAGGTGATTGATATTTTCCGTTGGTCTCAAGGGCGGATCCAGAAGTCTTTCTCGGGAAATGCATACAGGGGGGGGGGGGGGAGAATTTTCATTTTTCCAACGGAAAAAAACCCTAACTCTCAATATTGGTGATTGTTTCTTCTTCAATGAGAGATTAATACGTTACACGATATGTTACGCCCAAATACCGAAAACGATAAATAAATTAAATAAATGTCAATATTTTCAAGTGTCGGTTCTAACTCATTCAAAGGCTGCCATCCGATAAATATTAAATATTTCCTATTATCGCGTGAGAGCCGTTAACATTAAGACAATAGAAGAAGACTGGTTCATATCTAAATATCTAAATCTTTTTCAGTGTTGTCACTAAACTATGGTCAATGTATGATAAGTTTTAAATATTTTTTTTATCTCATCAGTTCGTCGCACAGAACATTTGTAATACTTACGAGGCCCTTGTACAAAATGTGAAAGATTTGGTTATAACTTGTTTATATTTCTGCATTGCCTATTAGACATTTATAAAACATTTGTTTCCTACCGCTCTAGATAATATTCGTGTAGCGGTAGACTCTAAATTCGATTATTTATAGTACATAATTCAGTTTTTATACTATTTACGAAAGAAAAACTAATACTTTAGAAAACCCAATTTTAAAATGTGACCTTACTGTCACATCATCACTATGCTTCTATCATTATGTTTATTTATCGAATATTATTTAAAATTATTTGTGCCAATAGTTTGACAGTAAAACTTTATTATTGTTTTAAGTAGAGATATTTTATGCCGACATAGAATTCAGATAGTTTAGAATATTTCGGAGTACCTATAGATCACACTGCAGGCTCAATATACTGGAGTTAAATATAAAGAATTTACTGCAATTAAGATTCCATACGGATCTAGTCGCATTGCATTGTTATAAGGAAACATTTGTCAAACGTATGCAAACTTCATCTTATGCGATGCTTGTAAAGTTCCGCAAGCCAACAAAATTGCAAATGAAAAATTCTCAAATCCGAAACGACATTTCTGAACACGGTGTGATTTTAATGGCTATTAAAGCAACGGTAGGAAAGCGCAGTTTAAACTGAGGTTGCGAAGTAATTAAAGTTAATTTCGATAATTTGACTTGCGGTGAAATTTCAATCTTGCGCGCCCTTATAATATAAAACCCCGCGAAAACACATGTCTATAATAATATTTTAAAGTCACAGAAATCGCAAAAATAACTTGTACACACTTTGGTATTTCAGAGATATTTGTAAAATTTTTAATTTAAAAAAAAAAAATCCAACGCTACAAATCCTACAAATTTCAAAAAGCAATGACATGCTTGGAATATTTTTTACCTACAATAATTATTTTCACTTTGTTATAAAATAATGTTTGTATCTCACCCCACCCACCTTGGGTGTAAGTACATCGGTCACCTGTGCTAGCTGAAACTGTTTAGGCACGATTTGCGACACACGGCGGCTGACATAACAGTTATAAAACTGACTTGCTACAATGCATCCACAATCCACCATCTCAGGTAGTTTCCTCCGGATTTTAAATATTTTAAAGAGAAACAATTAATTTTAATTAAGTTTTTACTTTCATTGTAGTATTCCATAACGGTAAAGCGCCTGACAAAATGAATGACATACTTTTAAAAATAATAATATAAAGTAAGTCAACGTGTAAAATTAAGAACAAACATTTTTAAATTAAAACTTCTTCACTAACTCAATTTTTGCTAGGCAGCGAATGAATCTAATGCGGCACGCTCATTCGGCTAAACTCGGTACGACGCTCGTTGGTACCTACTTAAGTCACCGAGGTCATGGGTCACTGATTTACCCAAATATGCATATTTTTATATTTTTTGTTTTAATTTTACCTAACCTTATCTTATTTCAACTAAATATTTATGCTAAAATATAATAAAATCAATTAAACTGGCATTTTAATATATAAGTACTTAACTACAATATTGGTAATAATAAAAAAATATAATATATTAATTAATATACGTACGTGTATCGCCGATTGAGTGGTTTTAAAAGGAAATGTTTTTACTCTGGGTATATCCAAAATCCTATTTTTTTGTGTTCTGTGTTATAATTAAGGAAAAAAAAGGATTTATACTAGGGTTATACCATGAAATCGAGTTTAAATTCCCCGCAGCCTAAAAATGCGATACAATAGTTCTTTTGTTTATGAAACCTCCGTTAAAGCCACAATGCAAAAGTGCTAAGAGCAGCGTAAGACATCTGCTGCAGACGAAGAAATATATCAGGGATGTCATTGAAGAGCATCCGAAAGAGTCCTGCTATAAGATGTCTTCTCAAATGCTCTCTGGGCACAGGAAATCACGTCGGGAAATATTATTTAAAAACAACTCATATTATATCATTTAAATTAAGTTCTAGGTGATCTTTATCGATGTGCGCTCTCCGTGTAGGTACTGTGTTTTTTTCAGAAACATTGTGCTACAATCATCCATTTAAGGTACAGTTAAGGGGTAACATCGAAAAATTTTAGAAAGTTTAGTCAGATGTTGTATTGGGTTTCCATATGGGGTGAAACAAACCCAAAATGGAGGCGGGCCTCCCTTCGCTGCGTGTGGTGCGTCATAGTCCTAACTGAACAATGTTTTGGCTATCAAGTGGTAAATTTTCGATCTACAACACCATACACACTTCCCTGACTTCGCTTACAATGGATTTCAATAGTGCCTCTCTACACAAATTATATAGCATCCAACTGCTTCCGGCTCTCTGTTTAATGTCATCCATACAGCGCGCTGGTGGTCGACCTACGCTTCGTCTTCTAGTTCGAAGTGTCTTCCATTCAAGTATTTTTCTCCTCCAGCGGTTGTCAGACATTCGGCACAAATGACCTGCCCATGACTTTAGTTCTTTAGCGGATAGTATCATTGTAAATTCTGTTGCGCAAAGAGATTTCAAGCATAACCCATATCCATGGCTCACTATTTGATCTTTAATTTGTGGATAAGGCCGTTTGTTGGTGTCCAAGTTTCTGCGTATGTTAGGGCAGGAAGGATGCATTGATTGAAGACTCCTGTTTCAGGCACTGTAGTATCTTAGCTCTCAGTATATGTATATAGTATAGAACTGTATTCGTCTATTACACTCTTTTGTGGTTTTTCCGAGATAGACGCAGTCCTCCGTTGTTTTGCAAGCGTTACTGATGAAAAATCCCCAGCCCAAGTTTGATCAATGAAGACAAAAGCGAAGTGATAACGACTTTGCGTAAAGAAAATTTAGATAGGATACAATTGGCCCTGAGCTCGACGGCTATTTAGAAACAACCTTTGGCGTATATCATCGCAGCTTGATTATAAATGTATGGCGTCCCCGCAAGATAATGTGCTGTGAACGCGCGTATGCCATACGGTACGGCCTCTATAAAAGGGTACCATTTTTTTAGCATTCTCAACGGTAGAACTCCCACTGTTAATCTAATAACAGAATTTAAGGAATATCATTAATAATGCATGCGAGCGCACACGATCGAACTGAATCGGAATAAATGAGCGCGCGAGGGCGATCCTTTGTCCGTGTGTGCCGGACCTCGTGTAGTCGACGGCGGAAGATCGTGCTATAAAAACTGAACTCTAATACTTTATAGGTTTTGTATGCTGATTAATGGACCATTGCCAGTCACATATCATTAAATTCAAACCAATGGCGGATCCAGAAGTCTTTTTGGGGGGGATCCCCCACCCCATCTTATATGATGATTTTTTCCATTACATTGGGTGTGACAGTGACAGTGAGAGTGACAGTTCACGCTTTCACGTCGATTAATGTAAAATTCATCCCTTTACTATTCTTAGTTTGAACATTATATTGGTTTTATTTCATTTTATTCAGTTAGTTAGTTACTATTGTATTTATTGTTTTCAGTTTTTATTGTCTTCCGCTTGTTTATGTTTTTTATGTAACTGTTTTATTTCCTTAATAAAGATAAATAAATAAACCACAACAGTATGTAGTATGTAATTTAGGCAGTGGATATATGATTCTATCCGCTTCTCGTTGCAGAACTACTAAGTTCGCTCTCCAGAGCTCCTAACCCTAATGATAAAGTTTAGTATATTTTTGATATAAAAGTTTGATAAAGTCTTCAAGTCAAAGCGTGTATTCAAGTACTATATTAGGTAATGAATTAGGTTTCTAGAATTTCATAGCCGAGCCTGTACTTTTCATTTGTTGATATTGTAATATTATTTGAACTATACGTCTAAACATTATCATAACGTCATTATGCTACTGTTCTTTTGTGACGTAGATAATGTTCTAATGATGTATTTTTAAAAACTGAAATATAGTTCTTTGGCATACAATGTTTCCCTTGGCCTTTGAATCTGCTTTAGATATGCCACATATTCAACTCTCAACTTTTCTGTGCAGTCGTACAGTAAAGTGCAAAAGAGTCACTCACCCCGAATGCGACGGCGCATTTCGCGTTATTGAATTATTATCGCTTAATGCGGCGCACTGCAGCTATTGAAGATAAAGATTATTTAAAAAAAAACAATAATGTATTTATTGTGACACTACTAACAATACTGAAACGCATGCGCGTGCGCAGATAGATCTTCGCTGTTACAATGCGGCCATCCGACGCTAGCCGGCCGGACTGATTGATCGAATCCAAGCAGGAATTCTTAAATTAATATTAGCCAAACCGCCTGCCGCGTTTTTTGCGGGTACGTCGTTTATATTTTTAAGCTTTTGTTAGCGGTGAGAAATTAATGAAAGGTTTTTTTTATAACTTCGTAAAAATCAATATTTTATTACGTAATTAGAGGATTTATTTTAGAACTGTTTGGATCGTCAAGTGTATTTTGAATAACAAAATTAAGGATAGACGGTCTTTTTCGCGGTTGCATTGGTAGGCCCGCTGCTAATATATTTAAAGTGACCATTATGGGCGGGCACTATTTCATACGATTTACTGAAACAAAACGATGGTCACTCTAGAACAGAGTGACTATCTATCTAGTCTAGTTGAGTAACCATCAACTGAGTAACTGAGGATAATTATATTGTTCATATTATATTATAAAATATTTCCTTTGTATGTTATAATTAATAAAAAGAATTTTGGCGATAAGAAAATATATAGTAAGCAGTCATAAATAAGGCCGATAATTTCTTCATATAAAGCATATATATTTTAATAGGTGGAGTGATTTCATTGGTTATGAACTCCATCCTTCATTTGTGCTATTAAAGTAATGCACAAAATTTATCAATTACACGTGATTACAAATTACAATAATGTACCTTATTAACAATGTATTTATTGTGTAAGCAATTTGTTGTTATAAGAATTCATGTGAATGACGATATAAATAAATAAATAAAATTACTTAAAAAAACAACTCACAGCAATGTCTCGATGCCTTGTAGACATAAGCATTTAATTGGAATTTTAGGTAGAGGTTAATTTTTTATGATGTGGGCGGAGGATAGGAAGAGGGAGATAGGAAAAGTGAACAATAAAAAATACCTTTCCTCCACTCATTAAACATTTACTCACAAAAACCCGAGCACTCTCTAAATTATTGCAAGAAAGTGTAGACAGTTAGAAAAAAATATATACAGAACACGTTAATAGTGGATTGTGCGAGAAGGTGAATTTGTTGCCCTGTTAAGAATTTGAGTTATGTAGAAATTTTAATATGAAAACTTTTAATATGTTTCACAGTTACAAATTATGCTTGAAGTTACATGTTAATTTTATTTATTTTACATGTATTTGGCGTTGTTTGTAATAAACCCTGTCTCTATAATATACACTGAAATTGAGAGAAGGTACCATGTATCAACTACATATCTTTGTTATTTCTTAATATTGTATAGATCAGCGTGATGTCAGTTGTAGTACACCTACCATAATATAATAACAATGAATCGATTATCGTAAACGTTTACATTGGAATGGGACCTCAGATTCAGTATCGTTAAAAAAAAAAAATCTTAATCTAACCGATAAAAAAATATTCACTGCTTCGTAAACGATCTACGTCCTAAAATTATTTATCGGACAATTCAAGTGAGCACAAAGTATAAGTAGGTAGGTACAAATCGGCGCTTCCTTTGTGGTTCAGTCGTGATGCTGCGTTCTGTTTCCGAGGTTACGCCGACGCGGGAGATCAAGTCAACAAACACTTCTCTGCTGAGGTTAATTTCTTAAAGGAAAAAACGATTAGTTAGCGTCCGCAAAGCAACCTGATTCTGCGAGGTACGAAACGAAGAATACGAACACATATTAGAGTAGTTTGACGTCAGAATTTGATGGCATCCTACTAAGAAAATACACGTGCTGTTACATTAACAGCGAACTAGAACGACTATACACAGGATATTAGAAAATTAAAATATAATACAACATAAGAGAGGCTTAATTGGTTCATAACTGAACCTTTCTGATTCTGATTTCAAAAATGGAGAAAGAGAACCCAATTCTGATCCTGCGTGGTAAATAAAGTCATGTACTTTCTTATCAGGTGCAACGTTTATTTAGTAATAGCCTACTCTAATCTGAAGGGCCCAAATTAACAGTCAGCCTTGCAACTGAGATGGTTAACTACGGGTTAAGGTGGGTTCAGCGCGATAAGGAGGGAAGGACTCATTTCGCCTTAATTTTTTCTCGTACCCGACTACAACTGTCTCTTACGAGAACACACTGACCTCGCCTTACCACGGTATCTCGTCGTTCGTGGTATCATGGATTGGGAAATGGGAGATACTCAGTGTAACAAGTCCTTCCGGAACTACTGGAGTCCAAGTGAAACTCCTGGGAGCGTAAATAGCTTAGCGTGTTTGTGTTGTAGCATGGATTTTCGCTTTCATTCTTTGATTGGCCAGGTTTTGGTAAGCAAATTTAGGATCTGTATGTCCGTCTACCTCTCTGGAAATTAATTGCATAAAATTAAAACCATATTATGAATGCTTGTTATTTGCGAAAACAATACTCGATGACCTACCTTCATTTTGGGAACAAGCTAGAGAATTGTCGTTGCCGTTAGTGCACATCTTAGCATCTTAATGTCTTTGAAATAGGTGAAAAAATGTACTTTAGAGACGTGGCTTATGTCGCTTGAACCTCAGCGAACTGGGCAAGATTTCTGTCTGCTATACGTGCTGTTGTTTATGTATAACAATAGGACCACTGCAAAATAATTTCAGGCGACATCGTGCCGCGATCGTTACATGGAAAACTATTTACTATATTTGCCATCAAGCTGACGATCCACACTTGGCTATTAGGATTACCGATCGAAAATATTTGCGCAATGAAATCCTTTGAATGTGCACCAAAATAATCGGCGACATTTAGTATTGGTCGAGTTTTCTGATTTTTTTCTGAAACTAGACGATACGACCTTCTGCGCATACGCTTTGACGTATCTGTACAAACGTAACAAATATTTGTATACCGAGTGTAGTGCCGACATCAGGCCTTCTACTGAATTAGGTTTTGCGATCTATAAATCGTGTGGGTATTAGCAAACTGCAAAATGCTTAAAGACAGTTAATTATGCACCATTAAGCGCTTACCACCTTAAACGCAGTTCTCTCTTTTAATGAATGCTGGTCGATCGGTTATAAACGGCCCAGTGGGTTGTGGTTGTGGGCAGTTTGACTTCCATTCCATGCCGATCTTTATAAATAATGATCCGCGGTGAATTCCATGTAACTGCCGATCACGACTCGCCCCGTGTGACGTATTGTTTCTGAATGCAGCATTCAACTGTTTCAATTGCTCAACCACCGAGGAAAATATTCTAATTACAAAAATAGTAATCTCATTTACTATATTGTATATTGTATTGTACTCATTTACTGTATCCTGGGGCCCTTACTATATTTTGGGGTATTTATTAAAATTGAGGCATGCACGTGTCGGTGACGCTGAACGTACTGTATTGATATTAATTTTTAAATGGTGAAAAAAAAACAATATTTCAACTAATTCTAATGTAATTAATTCTAAATTTGTTGCTTTTTTTCTTATCGCAAATGCTCTGACAAAATAATTGACAAACTTTCGACAACATTAAATGTTTTATTTATTATTTGATAAAGCCATATAACAGAATAATTGAAAACGTAATAAACAGCTTAAAACTAGCACTGAGTTTCATAAAAATGAATTTTTAATTCTCACCTGTCCTCCTTAATATAAAATATATCGAAATATTGTATATCTACATATTGGATTAAATAAGAAAAGCATAATATTTTAACAAAAAAATATAAAAATAATAACCTAATTAGGATGAAGGCATCAATAAAATAACAGGACATAAATTTACTATTTAGAATCACTGTAGCTAACTTTTTAAATAAATAATAAATAATGGTAGGAAAAAAAACCTATTTAACCTTCATACAACATACAACTACTTTCAGACTTTAAATTGGACATAAAAAATGAATAGAATAATACAGTACATTCCTAACCCCCCCCCCCCCCCCCTTTCCGTACTGACACATAATATTAAACAATTTATTATGGAAATAAACCTAAAATAACCTTTAATTTATAGGGTATAACCTAAAATAATAGAAAATGTTGGATGTAACAGCGCCATTTTTTTTTTTTGTAAAATATGTAAAACGTTAGAGCGTTATTGCTGAGGCCTCAATCCCGTGTGATCACTCTCATACTGCGCAGGCGCTCTCCGAACATGATCTTAACATGTTGCGTGCACAACAAAGAAGCTGGTGGTATCACTCGCTCAGAGCTTCGAGCTGATTAATGCGAGCCTATTAATCACGCAGCTTTGGGCTTGTGGGTACAACGCAAGCGCGTTCCACGGCTCGAGGATCCATTGAAAAGCCACTCTTCAGCCTGACGCGCTGGGGCTTTGAGGAGATTTAGGTCAACGGCGCCGGTGAAGAAATGGTTTATAATTCAATACCTCGAAGGCCCGTGACCTCATACGGTTCACAAAAACTGTACATTGCCTAAACGGTATCCTAAATGAACTGCTTACACAACTGGTCTAAAAACCCTAAATTAATAATACCTTTAATTATATTTTATTACATTTTTTTTAACAATACAATAACTCTTCTTTCTAAAAATATAACACAATATCTTACAAATGCACCATAAAATATTTAGTTTTATAACGTGAACTCAACATACTGTGTAACAATTGGTGGTTTTCGGTTGGATTGGCTTGTCATAACCTCAGGTGTTCCACAAGGTAGCTTACTTGGGCACCTGTTGTTCCTCTTCAACATCAATTATATTTTCTCTTGCTTTTGTTTTGCACACAAGTATTAGCTTATGCTGATAATTTAAAAATAATCTCTAAAATCAAAGATCACTCAGATTATAATAATATAATAATTAACTCTTCATCTCTTTTGCATTTTTTAGGTTAAACACTAATTTTACTCACTCGGTGAAAATATTTAATAGGTTTTATTATATACCTACTTGTAAGTTTTTACCTACCATTATTTTTATTATTGTCTACCGCCTGTATATGATTTTTTTATGTAACTGTTTTATTTCCCAAACATAGATAAATAAAAAAGATGCTAACTAATGTCGAGAAAATTGGTAAGCATCTACTAATGTAAACAACAATGCATGCATTCATGCATTAATGCATTCATAATATTATTTATTATTTATTTATTTATTATCCGAGCAGCTACATTGTATATGAAATAAACAATCGATTTTGTTATAAAACTTAAGGAAATCTTAATTTTTAGTAAGTGTGAATATTCCTCATTCAGATAAACGTTCAATTTAACTGCTTTTCTAGATTTTTTTTATCGTTACTACTCTACTAGAAATCAAAATGTTTGGTTTTACGTCCAAATTTGAATTTATCTTCTCTATAAAGATTAAAAAATAATATTCTTTTCGATCTAGAAGCAGCTTTCCCTCTAGTGTTTTGTATGAAATCTTATTTTCTGTGTTTTTTTAAATCATCGTCATCTTCTATTAACGCTAAGTTTAAAATTTAACCTGAAACTTTTTTATATTCCAATTTAAATTTTTGACCATTTTCTACTTTCAAACGATTTTTTGATGCTATAAATGTGATTGCGTATTACATTTCAAACAATTTTTTTAAGAATACTGTAAAATAAATACTTTTATTTACTATGCGGAGACGGGCATAAGATAACTTCAGTATTCTGTGCAATCAGAATGAGGATCTCAAGCCCAGCATGGAAATCCTGCAGTCATGCTTCGGGCGCTGTAGCTGAAGGATGCTCGGATGAAACGAAATAAAAGAAGAGAGAGGAAAGAAAATATATAAAAAGAGAGTAGTGACGATTTCAACTTATCTCACTTTTACATGTGTGTATTTGTACAAGTATTTATCAAATACGTGTTACTAATTTTAGAGTAGTTTTCGAACCTGTGAACGCACGAAAAACTCTATTTGGCCTATAAAATACAGTTTTTTAATAATGACAAAATGAATATTTTATTATATTATAGGGATATAAAAATCAACCTTTTAAATATAATATACTTTGCAACTTTCACAGCGTTGATCTATATCGATAAAAAAAATTGTACAGCTTCTTGCCCCGCTCCTCTCCGTGACCAGGTGCGTAACTAGTTTTAAAACATTAAAACGGTTTTGATTGAATTTTAAATTCGTTTTTCTCATACTAATTGGAAACGCTTTTTTTTTGCTAATTAATAATTGAATGACTATATAGATAAACCTCCTGAAAGGAATAGAGTAAATAAAATACACTCTGCATAACCTAAATATAAAACTAAAGATGAAATGTCCTCGGTACCTTCTTGAGATATAGTGGACCTGTTTTTATAAATATTATAACCTAAATACATACATTACAATTTATTTTCCCCATATAAAATTAATAACACCATTTAAGATAAATTTCAACACATGAAGCCTCTTTTATCTAAAAAAGGAGTGAGTTTACGGCGTGTTTGTATGAAGTATTTAATAAATAGTTAGAGTTGGAGATTATTGAATAAAAAAACAGTGTAAAATAATTTACTGGCGCCTAGACAAACTCGGACAAAAAAATAGATAAGTTAGTATGAATTCACACTAACTACGGCGATTAACAACCTCACTAGACAAAGTATGCTCTAGGGCGATACCTACCTGTTCGAATTTTGTTTAACGCGTTTTTTGTTTGATTGAATATATATAATTTATTATTCTGGGAAATTACTTTAGAAAATTCGTTAAATCTTATGCAAATCTTATTATGTAATAGGTTTTTGTGAAACCAGAAACGTCCACCTAAGCGATTTGAGATACATAGTATGACAACTTAGAAATAAAATAACTACGTTGGCCTAAAATTTTTGTTTTAGTTTTTAAATATGAAAATGACAATCTATGCTAAAAAAAATATTTTTCGGAAAATATGTTTTTATGTTATTATTTAAAAAATGGATTTAAAAAACATATCCGTTATTTCTAAAAGTTTATTCCTTTCCGTCCATAGAAATAGAATGTTAGTAAGGGATAAGATTTGAAAATCTTCTTAAAACCCACATTTTTGGTGAGGCTCCACTCCTCAACCACTAAATATTTACACGAGTGCTTTATAGCACTATGTACATTGAAGACTTACCTTGCACTTGAAAATCAATTTCACATAAATTTTTAATTTTAAATTCTTTTGGTATTTTATATATAAATTAAATAAAAAAAAGTTTTCACTTTTATTTTTCGCTTCGCGTTCGATAATGCAGCATACGGCTTGGCCGAAAAATACTACATATTGTAGACAAAACAATAGTGTAGTTCTGAGTAAAGCCACACTTTTTTTTATTATTTAAGAGATAATTAAAAATTACTAAATGTAGGCATAATATATTTCGACAAGGCGCGCGCACGCCGCGACATAGTTGTCGCTGCGAACAATACTTTTACGGTTAAGAATTTAAGGTCGACATTTGCATGATCAGAAACAGTGCGTTAGAAGAGTACAGAAAGTTATTTTTATATCATTCATATGAGCAGTCTTCATCTTAGCAATTTTCCCATGGACGTCGATTTTAAATGAATGGCGGTAGAACGGTGTCTTCCGCAGTACTCTAACCCCGTGCCTATAACGATTACACCTACGCGTCGCGAACACACGCGAATGGACGCGAGCGGTTCGTGCGAACAGTAAACAATTTGCATCGCGGCGCTTTGATTTATGACGCTAAAAGGACTACTCATTAGTCGTTTGCGAACAGTTATATTAATATATTTATTTAGTTTTATTGACATTAATTTTAAAGATTAATTTACACGTATGCATATTTCTACCTAACAGCAATGCCCGTCCTAAGGTAGCATTTTATATTTTAGCGCTGAGCAACATACGATTGTGTGTCGGATAGATGCAAGTGATTTAACATGTCTGCCAAAGTAAATGCAAAATTAGCATCATAGTGTTTTATGATCAGTTTCGTGAATCTGAAGGAAATCTATCGCCATGTCGATCATTAAACTTTTCTACGTGCACGCTCGTTCGTGCTCGCCGTAATGCATTCATAATATTTCATCCGCTCATGTTGGAACACTTGTAAGCAATTATTGAAGTGCTTTTTGTGGTTGTAATGCACGTCAGCGCACTGGTTGGTATGGTACTTCAATAATTTTTAACAAACTTTTTTGTTATTATTCATTATATTATATTTATTATCCATTTATAAAATATACAATATATACATATTAATGCTCATGGTAATTTTGTGGTTAAGGTGCTTGACTATTGACTCAATTAGGCCAGAAGGTATGTTTACGAGTCTGATCGTTTGGTAACCTTAGCAAAATAGTATTGTAATGTGTACGCAACTTTTCATTTGAATGCGGCATCTACAAATTGTTTGGTATAGGTTAGAAGAAAGATTTTTTATGTAAACTATTTATCAATCTACAGGAATTGGTACAGTCTATCAAACAGATTGTATACACTACAATACAATTCGGTCGGGCCTGCTAAAATGTAGTAGCCACAACAAATTATGATTCTGCTGAACGTTCCGGTTAACACATATTATAAAAGTTGAAATTCACTGGATTCTATTTTGCGCATCACCTTCTTCTGAAATTCTTTGAAAGTAAAACTTGTATAGACAATTTCTACACAACGTGACCCACGACATTTTACGAAAACTTAAAGGGGAGTTCTTATTAAGTATTCTATGTAAGAAATTGAATGAAAAATACAAAAATATAGAATGCTTGTCACATTTCCCCGCGCGTTACACGATCATTTCATTATATGCAAAAAATGAACTAAATTAGCAATACAAAAAAAAATAAATAAAAAATAATAATAAAATAGTAATCTTTGGACATCATTTTCAGTTTCTTTTCTTTGGCCTCTGACTTTCTAAAACATACCATATTTCTAAATAATATATATTAAAATATATATATATTTCTGTATTTAGAGTGCTAATGCGAGTGTAATTTAATTTCATTTTAATCTTTAATTTTTATCTCTGTACTTTTGCGAAAACCTGTCATCAGTTAATTTTACAAACAATTGTATATACCATTTTTTCATATTATACTGTTGGTTTTCCGAATAAACGATAAATAAATAAATAATCACGTCAAGTTTAAAAAAAAATCTCTGAAACGTTGATGACGTTAGATATACCGTCTGCATAATACTTGAAATCACAAGACCAATAAGCTGGATTTTTATCGTAAATGTAAAAATAAGTCAATTACAGCAGTATTTAATACCGTTATTCTCGATCACTAGAGGTTAATGATAGCCCTAGGCCCTAGAGGGAATTCAACTAAAAAAAATGTATTAATACACAATGAATAATACATTCGTTAACAACTTATAACTAACTAACTTATCTATAAAAGATCAAAAGGCGAATCTATTAATAAAAATATCACATAAACAGACAATATGCCACTCTCTAATATACGTTTCGATGCGAGTATGTTATTTCCAATAATTAAAAATGGATAGAAATATTTTGGCATATATTTATCGTTCGCTTAATTACTATGCAAACTGGTTTGTCTCGTTATGACTAGATAATGTGGTTCTAAACTTCTGGTTTTATTGCTTTGTGCTTCAGTATGGGCCGATTACGAATATGCAAAAAAAACAACCTTCCTTTTTCATAAATATTGGAAATAAACTTGCTGTCAGGTTAAAATTATGAACTGAAGATGGATATCAATATGAATGTATTTAGTTTTATTTATTTATTTTATTTCAGGAAACAACAGCTATTACATAAATAAACTTACAATAAAACAATTAAAACATAAAGCGCGAAGATAGTTTCTTTCAAATTCATCAAAATGGAAAAATACATCCGAGAACGAGGTTGGGATTGTGAAGTAGGGGGGGTTAGGGAATTTACATAAAAACAATAATATGAAATTTAATATACTCTTTCTTACACTAAGCGCACACACACACGTGCAAACATGTCCATGCCACAAATGGCACCACACTCACCCCACGCACAGTACATAAATTAATTTTAAAAAATTGAACTCAAAGTTCAAGTTTCAAGTTCAGTTGTTAATACAATACAGTAATACAATTTTTCAATTTTGTATGATTATATTTTTTGTCTCTTAATAAATGGTTTATATTCAACTTACTTAATTGTTTAACGAGATATTCGCCGATTTTCAGCAAAGCCACTAAGTATAACCGTTTAAACCATTAAAATAGAAAAAAAAAATGTGATTAAAAGATAAAAATAGAGGAGAGGGTGTGTAAAACATGTAAAAATAAAAATAAAATAAAACGATATAAAGATTAAGGTAGAGATGGTTAAAAAATAAAAGTTAGGTAATAACGACATCATTTTTACAGTTGAAAGTGTTTGACCTTTCGTGATATCCATACCAAATATTATAAAATATGCGAAGGTCTATTTGTCGTTTATTTTTTTGTGGTTAAACCGATTTTGATGAAACTCTGTATGGAAATTGCTGGAACCCTGGTAAAGGTTTTTTTTTAAATCAAACCCTTAGACTTTAGAGGATAAAATGGGGATGGCAAATTGTATGGAAATTATTTAAGTAATATTCTAAAAGGGTGTTTTCAGGCATTTTGAAATCTCTCAGAATTTCTAGGTTAGCGCAACTATTTTAGTTACGCTATGGCGTAACGCAAATATTTTTTTTTAAAGATGAATAGCGATGTAACTGGTACATGTCATCGCGAGTCGAAGGCGTCATTAATGCTAGTCTAGCTGTCAAACCGGGGTGAAGTGGTTGAACTGATGTTTGATGATACCTACATTAGATCATATATTTTTAAATTCTTTTATTTTTTTATAAAGTACAACTGTTTGAATTATTTGATTTCTCCTTTCTACTTATTTTTCTAGTATTATTCCAGTCTAAGTTTAGTACAATTTTACACATAATTTATTAAATAAAAGCAAATATCGTCACCGGCAATATTGCAGAAGCTAAAGCTCCTAAGAATTTAGAAAAGATAATTTATAAAGGCAAGGAAAAGAATCAGTCGCGCAGAGTTTCATTTCTAAGCCCGTCGCGTAAACCGTTTTAAATTTCACTCCTCACACGAAGGCTATGAAAGTAACTTAAGTATTGTAAGAAAACGCTTAAGGTCGGCCCGAGCGAGTATGTCCTATGTACTGTTCTTTCCCACGACTTGCATTTCGCCTCAGGGAGACTTGTTTAACTTTACTCTAGCGCAGATAGCTCTCTAGTCGCCACGTAACATCGCCGACGTAAAAATTTAAAGCCTCGGTAACGACGAGCTAAAAACGCCGCAAATATTATGGGAGGATAATTTATTTACAGACTTTTATATTATTTTTTTTTATTAGCACGAGTGTACGGTGTTACCTAGTTATTAGAGTTATATCGCCACCTCCCGACACTTGAAGTCAACCCCTTTTGCATCGCAACTAACAGACAAAGATAGGTTTATGGATACGTTTCACGCGTAAAGGAGACGAAACATAAGATTAAATTTTATTAATTTACATTTTCATTAATTTTGTTTTTGGTAGTTTCACAAAGTGTGTTCACAAAGAGTAATTTCAGTTTTTTCATCAATTAAAATAATAATTTATATGAAATTTATTTTATTCTAAAATAGGGTTTAAGTTTATATGAGTAATAAAGTGGCCCATTTATTTTTTCGGGCAATCTTTGGTTCTCATGTTTTTGTAATTAAACATTTTGGAGAACCTTTATTATAAGTATATTTGTTTTTTAAATACCAGAGCGGATTGATTTATATCGACAACTAAACCGGTCTTACAAAAAAAAACATATAATTTCGAAAATAAAAAAAAATGAATGAAACAATTATATTATTAAAAAACTTTGTGTTTCTTCGAAGTACTTCGCGAGCCGCGTGGGCGTGAGGTCACTGTCCGATCTCACGCCACGTGTTTGACCGGCTTCTCAAACATTGAAACGATTTCTTTTAAATTACGAATTAGTTTTTCTCGTAATTGGGAAATATTTTTTCCTAATTAATGTTTGATTGTAGATAAAGAACAACCCCCTAAGGGATATCTGTGAATATAAATACACACTGTAGGTGTATTGGTTTTACGCATCAAATTGCATGGAAGCTAAATCTCCCTAATACATGCTGCAGCTTGACGATCGACACTCAAAAATCGACTCATCCCTGGAAGAGACGCCAGCGTCGAGTCGATTATCGATTGGCAGTCTGACTATGGCCCCAGGCTAGTTTATTTTGTTGCCGGATTTTTTTTCGGGCCGGATGTGTTCGCGAAAAGCCTGCTCACGACCAGAGCGAGACGCGTGCTATGGGGCAAGTAATGGTGTGATCCGCGCCCACGCGGCCATATTTTGTCGGGCCGTGTGCTTTATGATCGACGGAGAGGTTGCTAGCACACGTGTCTGATGGCCCCTCGGCGCGCCCACGGGCGCTCTTGGAAGCGAGCCGTTTGCTGTACGACACGCGTGTGAACACCTCGCGCTTTCGTGCTCCTCTCTTCCACCCTTAGCATCATCTCGTTGAATCAGTCATGCGCCAACGCCGTTAGAAATTGACGCAAGAAACGCATTTATCGCGGCGTCACGGCAGATTCCGATACTAGTGCGATGAGAGCACTGTACACAAGACTTCTTTTAATCTGTTGATTTTTCAATAACCTACGCCCAAAGATGGCTCAAAAAAACCCTATAAATATTATTTTTTTTTACTCAGCACAAAGAATAAATTTACGAATAATAGCCAGGAGTGGAACTAGACAAAGGTTCGGTGAATTTTTTTTTTTTTTTTTTATCTTTGTAATCATAATCTCTTTTAAGAAATCCTTCATCTAAAACGACTTACGACTGTGTGCTCCTTAATGAACCTATTCTGATGTTCGATTATTTTTTCATTGAATATTCTATTAATCGTTAAAAATCTTTGAGGCAGTAGATTAAATTCACCATCATATTATTTTAAAACTGCTACCCATACCGGAAATCTACATTCAACAGTGTTTCCGCAAGATCATCATCAAGCCACTGTTTGATGATGATTTGTACGCACAAACGAACGAGTCATGTAACCTTAACAAACTATTTAGTTACCGTTACTAAAGTTTTTAGCAGCTCAACCAACCTTTTGGTACGCCGGACTTAATTCCGGTACACATAAACAAACCGCTTTTGTAAGCGTTATCAAAGTGTTCGGTAGAGGAATACATGTTTTAGGTATATTTGAACATGTGTTATTACCCCAATATGAGATATATAAGAATTTTTACTACTTCTTTATTTAAAACATTACCTATGTAAGAAAATTGTTTTTTTGTAGTCAATGCGATATTGCGCGTGGCGCCTCAGCTGCAACCCGCGACCGAAGCGAAGATATATTGGCCAAAACTGAGATATTATTTTGCACTTGATGGTACTTACTGTACATCAGTTTTTGTTTTTTTATTTTTTTAATAATTTTGTTTTTTAATGGATTTAATTTTTAATTGTTGATTTTTTTTTTAATATTAAGTTATCAATTTTTATTTATTAGCGTAAACTAAATTAAAAAAGTCTTTCTTAACTCCTTAAGAATTCTCTACTCTCTACCTTAGTGTTTAAGTAGGTCACAAAAAATGGTTTGTAATAAAATATGCCTCAAAAACCTGTCTCAGGAGTGGACTGGTTCCCGCAGCGGTCCGCTTGAGTGGTCGTATCGCCTGGCCTGATTAGAGGCATTTCCTGGACGTCAATCACTGCGCTCGCTCCAGGAAGTGACAGCCCACCGGACCATGGTGCCCTAATTAGTTATCCGACAAGTGAACCATTTTACGACCATTGAGATATAAATATCTACGCTCAATGGTTTATATCACTTAAAATTATTATTGGACATTAATTAAATATTAATATTTTTCAGTTTTATTCTTACGGAAAAAAATATGTTTTTCTCGTAAAAGGAAATAACTTTTTGAATATTTTTTGCTGTCGATAAACAAGCAAAGTGAATAAAAATACAACCTGTATAAATAAATAAAATTAACATCATCGACAGGCCATAAAGTACGCACAAACAACCATGCATTATAATTAGCGACAGACTTTACAACCGCACTTAATTCATATGCGAAATTCGCAGACGCTTATGAGTATACGAAACATCGCAATAACTGAAACGGATACGTTCGTAATGTTTTAAGCGCATGAAAATATCACCTCCGGCGAAGCACAATATCGTATTTCCCTCATAACAGCGAATTAACGGGCGCCGGGCGGCGTAACACAGACATTAGTTGCTCATTTTATTGGCGAGCCCATCTCTACTTTACTCGAGTGCCGGTCATTCTGAAGGCTGCGAAGTTACACTCGAAAGCAGACGAGTTTCGCGACGCACGCAGATATGAATAAATGCCCTGCAGCGTCACCAATGGACCACTTTTATTTATTTATTTATAAAGTAGTTTACTCCGCGATACATTTAATGTGTAGTTTATACTTAAAGCGTTAGAGAGCGCTAGTAATTGTATCTATTTATATACATTATAATCGATCGATACACTTTTACCGTGTAGTTTGGACTTAATGACAAAGCGATTAATTTTCTAAAACAATTGCATTCAGTTTCATTTTCAATCCGAGCGTTTTCAGCACACTTAGGTCTATACAATTAGGCCTGAAACATTATTCAAATATATTTATTTTTTTTTATTTTATTATTTATCCTTAGTAGTGTAAAACAGTATTCACAAAGTTCATAATTCTAAGTAAATAAGTTCATAGTTCATAAGTACATAATTCTTTTTTTTTTTAATATAAATTTCAAAGTATAATATAATTAGCTATAGAAAAGAGGTTCAGGCATATTGGATTATAATCACTTCACTAGGCGTAATGCCCGTATCGAAGTGATAAATATTCGAGGCACTCAATATTTTATTTGGAGGTGCTCTAGTATATACATATATGCACATATTCATATACATATAAATATATAAATACATATTTATTTATTGCGTAATGTTATATTAATATTTGATACTTAGAAATTATAGCAGATTTGAATAACATACTAATATATACTATTACATAAGATATTTATTTTCATAATGTATACATACTAAAAATATATAAATACATATAATATAATATAATACAATAGCCACAGAATATAATATGGCCAGATTTATGTGTTCAGGTCAAAATTGATGTTAGTTGAGTTTCACATTCCTGTTTTATTAAGCAGCCAATATGACACCATTTGCTTATATTTATATTTATATATTGATTATGGGGTGTTCAAACTGTTTTTATTGATTTATTATTTTATTACAGGACTATTCCTACACCTAAACTGATAATGTTATTCAAAAGTTAAACATAACTTTTAAATTATACGAAATAAATTAAATGACACACTATAAAAACAGTTCAAGTCCCCCCACCCTTGCCAAAACCGCAAACCGCGCCCCCTGATTTACGGCTAACGAAAATATTTTACAAAACTCGTTTTCTTAAGTTATATTCACCTTAAATCTGTTGAACATAATGCCGCAGACCGCAGTTCGCGTTGTCGAGATAAGCCCTCGACGGAAATGGGCTTAAACACTCACGAGGCGCTCACATTTACAGATCGAGTTTATCGACTCATACCGATTGATAACATCGATTGATTAAATTGAGAGATTGCATCGATTAAAAATATTTTGTCCAATAGTGCCATTCCAATTATGGTTGTAAAGTTTATTTGGCGTATATTTTAAATTTGGCATTTTTTTTGCGTACTTCTACAGTGAAAAGTAGAAGTTAAAAAAAACGCAAAATATTATATTTTTCTTGCACAGCCTGTATAAGAATCATAGTGCACAAAAAGTATAAAGTAACTATGATGAGTAAAAATCATCTATAAATCTGCCAAATTTGAAAAACGCTTTCTATGCAATGTTATCAACAACAACTGATATCAACTGATATAACTTAAGAAAGCAAAGCGTCTGAGAAAATAAAATTAGTAGACATATTCAAAGAAAATTCACGAAATGTTTCAGATCAAATAATACGGACTTTACAAATGTTAGCAATGTATTTTTACATGAATGTTTATATACAGATTGATCCAATAGTATTCCCGAAGACTTAAGGAGGTGTTTATGTTCCCTATTACGAGTAAGAAATATTATATCATAAATTCGAAAATAATTCATCCCCAAATTTATTAATTTTTTTAAAGCGGTAAATTCTCTTAAGCAAAACGAGTTAACTATTGCGTTTTGCGATGCCAGTTCACGCTCGGCCTCGATCCATAGCGCGGTCATTCACCTGCGTCGCAGCTGGTGAACGTATTACATAAACGGATAATTTTTATCACATAAAATTTTGTTTTTTTTTCTCAGAAACCATGATGAAATGCGAAATGACGACAATACAACTCATATTTGAAATCGCAGGGCCAATTACTTGGGTTTTTTATCGGGAATGCTCTTGAAACATGGTGTATATATAATGTCCTTATAAAATTGTTTGTTGCGCAGCGCCTATGGTTAAAAAATAATAATACTTTTATGTAAAATAAAAAAGTTTAATGTTGTATTATATGTTAATTAAAAATGTAAAATACTTATGTTAGCACATAAATCAATAAAAATGTGTTACTTACTACTGATATATGCCTACATAAAAGTCTAACTTGGTATTTATGCAGTATCATAATAAAATAATAAATTATAAAAAATTGTAGCACAAAATAAAAGGTGAGAATGTACGTAAAACGATAATATTTAAAAATTATATGAAAAAAACAATATGTGTGTCGACTTACAAATTTATTTAAGGTTGCACCTTCCTCGCCCGAAACTAGTTTCCTGGATAATAACTAAAATCAAAAAATTAAAACTATTTTCGGGGAGAACAATCCTGCATTTAATTCTTTTTCTTCCCCCAAACGAAGACTATGCTTAATAAATTTAAAATGACAATATGGCGTTTTAATACTGGTAATATTGCTAGTATAAAGTATCGTAATTCATAAATAATATTAGTCATGCACGCGCCGAATTATCGATAAAAATTAGGTAATTCGGAACTCTTTAATTTTCAACGGAAATACGTATTTTGAGGTAATATAAACAAAAAAAAAGCATAATAAATTACAAAAAACATTTAAAAACATAAAAAATTATTTATGTGACAGATTTATATCGCAACGATTATGCCGAATATGTTTTTCCGATTTTCTTCAAATTTATCATTTTATTTGTTCCACTGCATAAAAAAATAATCACAAAAACATATGTTCAATAGACTATTTCAATAGAAGTTATTAAATTCAAAGGTATTTGCGAATAACAAGCAAGCTCAAAAATGTTGATTTAACAAATATACAGGTAAAACAAAAATACATTAAATTGCCGTATCGATTTATTGTTTTGGCTCGATTTCAGGCGACAGTAAAAGTTGATTCTTCTAATCGAACGGATATTGTAAATCCCGGCTCGAGACGAGACATCTAAAAGCGCTTCTAAAAGTCGGTTGGACACGAAGCGGTAATAAATCTGCATTGCGATTAGAATGTGTTATGTGCAAAAATGATTTGCATAAGTACATAGTCTTACTACACATATCCATATAGTGCACAAGTGTGTTAAGTGACTAGCATTTTGTTTGCTTTCTTGTATATTGGGTATATTAGGTACAGAATACAAATCTGGTCACACCAATTCTGATCTTAATTTTTTTAAAAATACAAATAAAAGCTTTTCTGTTATATCTTAATATATATAAATCTCGTGTCACAATGTTTGTCCTCAATGGACTAATAATAAAATAATGGACTAATAATAAAATTTGAACACCATGTGCAGTTCGATGTGCACTTGAGAGATAGGATAGTTTAAATCTCAAATTATAGTCGCAATTTTAATTTATCGCTAATTTTTTGTCCGTTATTATTTGGCAGTCATAAAACTGACAGATGTCGATACCTTTTTATTTTATGGGCGATTGGGAAGAGCGCGTGACGACTCGGTGCCTGTATAATTTTATTGAACAAGCAGAGGAAAGAGCAATTGTGATATTATTGGAAAATTTTTTAGAAGATCACAATCAACTAATTCAATTGATCAAAAGAGTTTCGCCACGACTGCAAAATGACAATTATCAAATCGTCATAAAAGCCGACAAAGTACCATTAGGTGAACATGCTGGTAGATTCAGTCATAAAACTGACAGATGTCGATACGGAACGGCACGGAACATGCATGCATACAAGATGCGATGACTTACGTACGTCATTACGGCCGACCGGATTTATTTATTACATTCACATGTAATCCGAATTGGGAAGAGATACAAACTTTACTATTGCCAGGACAACAAGCCATTCATCGTCATGATTTAACTGCACGTGTGTTTAAACAAAAATTGAAATCCTTAATTGATTTTATTGTTAAATATACAATTTTTGGTATCACACGTTGTTGGCTGTATACGATAGAGTGGCAAAAGCGAGGTTTGCCTCATGCCCACATTTTGGTTTGGCTTAAAGATAGAATCCGTCCTGAAGAAATCGATCAAATAATTTCAGCCGAAATTCCAGACCCATTAATTGATCAAGAATTATTTGATATTGTCACCAAACACATGATCCATGGGCCATGCGGTGTTTTCAACATGACGTCACCGTGCATGGAAAATGGAAAATGTAAAAAAAACTTCCCAAAGCCGCATACGAATGACACGATCACGGATATTGATGGTTATCCAATGTATCGTCGCAGAAGTACTGAGAATGGTGGCCACACATTTACAATGCGACTGCCGAACTTTCCAAATCAAGTTGAGTTTGATAATCAGTGGGTGGTACCATACTCACCACTACTTTCAAAAACTTACAAAGCTCATATCAATGTTGAGCTTTGCAGTTCTGTTAAATCAATTAAGTATATTTGTAAATATGTAAACAAAGGCAGTGATTTGGCCATATTTGAAGTAAAAAACATAAATAAAAATGACGAAATAGCACGATACCAAATGGGCAGATACATTAGCAGCAATGAAGCTATTTGGCATATTCTCAGCTTTCCCATCCACGAAAGAGATCCTGCTGTCCAACATCTGGCAATACATCTTGAAAACGGTCAACGTGTATACTTCACTGAACTGAAAATGTTCTCCAAAGAGCGTTCGAAGCTCCGAAAACGACTCTAACTGAATTTTTTACATTGTGTCAAAAACCTGATGTTTTTGGCCAATTCGCGAAGACATTGGTGTATGGTGATGTTCCACGTTATTTCACATGGAACAAATCCAGTAAAAAATGGGAGCCACGGAAACAAGGAAAACCACATCCTTCCATTACAGGCATATTCAAAGCTAAGACATTGGGGAGACTTTACACGGTACATCCAAAGCAACGTGAGTGCTTCTATTTACGTTTGTTATTGGTGAATGTTCCCGGACCAACGTCTTTTGAATTTTTACGAACAGCTAATGGTCGAGTATTCAATACATACCAGGATGCATGTCGTGAACTGCAATTGCTAGAAGACGATAACCATTGGGACTTAACGCTTGCTGATGCTGCGTTGACATCAACACCGAATAACATTCGTCAGTTGTTTGCAATTATTTTGGCGACATGTTATCCCTCGCAAGCACAAACTTTGTGGGAAAAATATAAAAATTGTATGACAGAAGACATCTTGCACCGAATTAGACAAACAAATCAATGCCAAAACATAGATTATACACCAGAGATGTACAATGAAGCATTGGTCTTGATCGAGGATTTATGTGTTCTTAGTTCAAATTTACCATTTAATCATTATGGTATGCCATCACCTAATCGTCCAGCCACCGACTTAGTCAATACCGATTTACAACGAGAAAATCAATATGACCATGGAAGTTTAGCAACAATTATCATGAACAGTGAACCATTACTGACAGCAGAACAAAAAATTATTTATGATCGGATTATGCTGGCTGTTGCTGCTGAACAAGGCGGTTTTTTTTTCTTGGATGCACCCGGTGGAACCGGTAAGACATTTTTAATATCGTTGATTCTTGCCAAAATACGGTCGCAACAAAAAATCGCATTAGCATTAGCATCGTCAGGCATTGCGGCTACTTTACTGGATGGTGGGCGAACAGCACATTCAACATTCAAGCTGCCATTGGACGTTCATAATAAACCAGATGCAATGTGTAACATCAAAAAGAATAGTGGAATAGCTGCAGTGTTGCGGAAGAGTTCTATAATAATTTGGGATGAGTGCACAATGGCACACAAATATTCACTTGAAGCATTAAACAGAACTATGCAAGATTTAAACAGCAATAATAAACTTTTCGGTGGTGCTATCTTACTTTTGTCTGGTGACTTCCGGCAGACCTTACCGGTTATACCTCGCTCTACTTTCGCGGATGAGATTAATGCATGTTTGAAACAATCATTCTTATGGCGAAGTGTTGAAACACTTCGATTGACCATAAATATGCGAGTACAATTGCAAAATGATCCATCAGCACTAATATTTTCCGAACAACTACTAGATATTGGGAACGGTAAAATAAAACTGCAACCAAATACGCAATGCATTAAACTACCAGACAATTTTTGCACTGTTGTTCAGGATAAAACTGAATTGATTCAGAGTATTTTCCCGGATATACAGAATAATTATTTGAATCATGAATGGCTTAGTCAACGGGCGATTTTGGCAGCCAAAAACGTTGATGTTGACGAAATTAACTTCCAGATACAACAGTTGTTACCAGGCGATCTGATGTCTTTTAAATCAATCGATACTGTTGTTGATGAAAATGAAAGTGTAAATTTTCCGATTGAATTTTTAAATTCATTAGATATCCCTGGAATGCCACCACATAATCTTCGATTAAAGATTGGTTCCCCTATTATTCTCCTCCGTAATTTGAATCCACCTCAATTATGTAACGGTACGCGTTTGGTCATCAAAAAGATCACCGGAAACATTCTTGAAGCAACCATTTTGGCTGGGAAGTTTAAAGGAAAAGTGGTCCTGCTGCCACGTATTCCGATGATACCATCAGATTCTACCATACCCTTCAAAAGGCTACAGTTTCCAATTCGTTTAGCTTTCGCCATGTCTATAAATAAATCTCAAGGTCAAACAATGTCCATTTGTGGTTTAGATTTGGAAAATCCATGTTTTTCTCATGGGCAACTATATGTTGCGTGTTCACGTGTTGGGAAACCGTCGAATCTATTTGTGTTAGCTAAAGACAGGTTAACCAAAAACATTGTGCACCGATTGGTGTTAAATTAAATTGAAATTGAAAGTATTTATAATTCAAAAAAAAAAGATATTAATGTTTAAAAGTTTAAGACTGTCTGCCTTGCCTACCTCATTCATGAGTTTAAGCGTCACATGTTATTTACTGTATTATACTGTAATATACTTATATTTGTTATAAAATTAAATGGAAATAATAAATCTGATAAATTTTTATTTTTTACCTATTGATTTCTGCTTAGTATCAAGTGTAAGAACATTTTAATTAATTGTGTTCAACGTACTTCCCCTTCAAATCTCAATCCAGTGAATTTGTATACCAACATCAACATTTTCGTCTTTGTTCGTAAATAATTTCATTGTACTAAAGGGTTATAGTAGTAGAAAGTCAAATAAGGAGATCAGCATATTTTTTTACAAATACCATCTGTGTGAAAAAGCATAGTGGACTCCGTGACTGATGTTCTCTTATTGTTCCTCTTAGATTGTTTACTATAATGTAATATAACAAAAACTTTAGCCACAGCAACGCGTGGCCGGGTCAGCTAGTATATCTATATATTAATACGTGAAGTGAAAATTTAGGATTTCTCTTTAAGCGCCCACGAAGGAGTGTGAGATTTGGCATGGTTAAAGTTTATATGGAGAAGAATTGCAGAAAGTTAAAATTATCTATAATACATTAAATTTAATAAAATAAAACGTTCATACTGTCAGATTGACTGGATGAGTTTGGCACTATTGAATTTATTTTGTGTGATTTCAAATGTTCCTTGTTTAATGCCAATGAACTAATATTAAGGCAAAAAAGCACAATTATTAGGTTAAGAAAGTGAGAACATTTTAATATATAAATTAAACCCAGTCTAATCTTAGTTTCAGTAATTTCATTTTACATGTTGCATTTTTAATTACTGTAATTTCAATTTTTTTAACATTCAGATATTCGCATCTATCTTCCATTTTGCCTCCACATAGAACTGACGTGAGACACAAAAAAGAAGGAATATCTATTCGTGTGAAAGTAGAATTGATAATAGAACAAATGTAAATTTAAATAGTGTAAATAGTATTACAAAATGATGAAATTATTTTGAGTGATACAATTAAATGCGCCCTAAATGTTATTCTAAGAAATTTGAATACATTTGATTGTCGATTAATGCATTTACAATGCAGGTTTTGCAATGCAAAACATTTCGAATAAAGGTAACTTTAGGTGAAAGGCTGCGTTCACGGCTACTAACATTTTTATTTCAACTATTGCTAACGCTATCACACGCAAATGACGTATTTGTACACGCTCGTAGCTGATCCCCAGCCAGCCAGCATTTTATAAATATATTTATTTGATATGAAAACATATACCTACATATTTTTTTATAAAAAAACTAATTTCGATGTATGTTTTTAAAAAATGAACAAAATCGGTTCTTTTTTTTTTTGCAGGCTCTATTACTGAATATTAGAATAAATAACCGATTTATATAAAATCTTAAACATTTTTTTTTCTTATAACTATTTCAACTTTCCTAATATCCACAATTGCCTTAAATATTTTTTTTAAATACGCAAAATGAAAGAACCTGTATATACCTGCTTATAGAAGTATTTATGTTTGGATTATTATATATCCCAATTTATAATAAAAAATGGGTAGGCATCGCAACTCAGAAATCTAATTATTACCAAAGCACCTTTTTTATAAACCAAAATTGTTAAAATTTGTGAACATAATAAAAATTTGAACTATATGTCATTAAAGTTTTAATTAAATAATATAAGTAATTATGAAGAGGTTCATTAGTAACGGTTTAACTTACGGTAGCTAATCGAAATATCATTGTAATAAATGTGATTACCCAACATTGGCATTGTTCAGTATTAAACAAGCTTTTGTAATAACGGAAAGCTGACATGTCTACGACTTTTCGACCCTTGACTCTCGCAGAAGATTTCAATTACTACAAGCCAACCTTAACACGAAGCTGATAAGCCACAGACGTGTCCTTACAATGATAAATCGGATAAGCGTGGTTGAATTTGATTGAAATAAAAAATAGTGCACTTAGATTATTACTGCATAATAAACGCGATTAAATATTGCAGAATGATCGGATAGGTGTTATGTATAGATTATATGGACAAAATCGCGAAAAGCGAATTAAAGGTAATACCTTCTAAATGTAAACTAATTGAAAATACTATGTATAGAAAAAAACAAATATTATTTTGTTTCTGACCTTTTTATGACTTTGTACGCATTATCATAAACGTAATATTTATCTTTGAATATGATATTTTCGATCCCCCGTAATATGTCGAATTTCACAACATTGTATTTGCAAAATTATCAGCTTAAAAGTGATAAAAGGGACCTTTTTCGCTTTTCATCATAATCGTTTGTGTTTTTTTATTATATTCTCTAAAATCAATTGTCGTCACTTGAAGTTACTATGAGTTATCAAAGTACTTACACACTTGTTAAATTGTTAAATATTTGAAATAAGTTAATGCAACTAACGAAGAAATAAAATTGTCAGCATAGGCTATTTCGCATTATGCAGAACCGAACTATTTACAGAGGAACCTGTATACAAATCGCCTTTTTATATTTTTGCAAGTAGGTACTTTTCTGATTTGTTTGTGACAAATAAGAGAATTGAATATTGCAACATTATAATGCTACCTTTTAGAGAAAGACTCATTAATAAAAACAATGAATATGGCAAAACTTATTGGCTGATGTCATATTGCACATTTGAAGTAATTTTGGTTCATTTTTGTGAGGTAAATATTTCCAACCAAATTTAAAAAATAAAATGCAATCGTAAACGGAACCATATTGAATAGATTAATAAATTATACAATAATGCAATTGTTATTCTAAGAATGCCAATTCTTGCGATATTTCATTAATACGATGGTTAAACCATTATTGCATAATAACATTTACGGTTTTTAAAATATTAATATTTTTTATTAATATTAGTACCAAAATATTAAATGTCGCACTATACGGTCAATAAATAAAACATCGAATCGAATTACTCTTGATGGTTTTCTAGTTAAGTGTCGACGTAAGAAAGATAAAAAAATCCGAGGCAACTTTTCATAGAGCACACGAGCCCTCCCCCTCCCCCTCCCCCTCCCCCCCCCCCCCGCCCCCCGCCCGCCCAGCTCGCTTTCGATCTCGCTTTCGGCGCGGGCGCCGAGCCACACGAAGCGAGAGAGAGAGAGAGAGAGAAAGAGATAGAGAGGGCAACGCTTCCCAAGATTAAATAATTAACGAATCAGACGACCCGGCAAAGTACGCTCATTTAAAAAAAACTTTTTAAAAGCTCAAATTACAAACAAAAATATTTATACCTACATGATTTAAATACCACCATTTCACCTAACTTCAAAAATGCAATATCATTCAATGTTTTACTTGTCAATGGTAGGTACCTAATATATAGGTGCAATATATTAATGTAATTCTTTCATTATGTTTGTATGTTTGTCATATTTATTTTTAATGTACATAAGAAAGCATATCTATTTATTCTATAGAAGGTATTATTTAACATTTTTTTTTATTGATTAAACATGTTGGCCGATGAGTATTTATTATTTATTTATTGTTTTTTATTAAAAAAAAGACACATAATACATTAAATGAGTTCCGGCAAAAACATGGTCCAACCAAGGACCATGGTACAAGTCTATAACCTTCCTAACTAGGTAAGAGTTACCTGTTCTAAGGAAGGTTATATATGAAGTGTTACAGTGAGCATACAAGAGACCAGCACAAAACCCTGTGAAAATATAAAAATTAACTAAGGCACAAAATATACACACTGATTATACATATTATATTTGTACATTTAAAAAAAAAATATATCCTTTATTTTAACCTCAATATTGATAATATATTTTATATTATATTCTGGTGATGGTCTGGATTCCCCAACCCCTCCTACTTTCTGCTGTGATTTTTTTTTAAGTTTTGAGGAAACTGTCACTGTGTTTTAATTGTTTTTTTAGTTGTAATTTGACTTCTATGTAAGCTGTTAAAATAAATTATTTTAATGTATATATCCTAAAACATTGCTTAGAAACTGTACGCAATATTTAAAAATGGCTAATAAGTCTACCTTGAAACAGGCAGTTAGTCCTAACTAGGCGTAGTTAGGACGTAACTTATATTATGATTTCATTTTTGTACCTTAATAAATAAATATATTTAATAAAACAAATAGGCATTCAGATATTTTCAGTTGGAACTCAGCCCATCCCCTTATTTATATTACAAGCAGTAAAATAAAGTTTATTGCTATATACAACTAAATATTATGTATAAGTAGGAAGTTATTTGGTATTAGAAACTACCCATCGAAAAATACATCATATCATTGTAATACCTACAATATTTAACACCGATATTTTTAAGGCTCTGTTAAACGGATGAAATCAATGGGAGCCATATAAAACTAAGACGTTTATGTAAATGTTTAGGTGAAAGGTTTGTGTGTACATTAACATACTCTTAGATTCCACACCCTTATATACTCACAGATTACAACACTCACACTATTATCAGTTATAAATTAGATCCTAGTTCGTTCAGTTAAACTTATATGTTAAATTAGAGATGCCTGCAGTAGTCGGCTTAAGTTGTTAATTAATATATTTCTATGTCATTATGTAAGCATTTCTTATACAAATAAAAATAAAATAAAATGTCTCTGGTTCTATGCACGAAAGTGCAGTTTATTTTTTAATTTTAATTGCGTTTTGCGATTTATTATAACTACATATTTTAAATAATAAATTCGAATCGTGTGTCGCGTCGCTTCTCGCTTCGCGCGAACGTGTAGCACCGCCTGTCGATTCGTGTCCCTCCCGCCCGCCCGCCCCCGCGCCCCGCCCCCGCCGCCGGTGCCGCCGCCGCCCGTGTCAGTCCCCGGCCGACAGCCGCACGGATTGCACGCGTCGCGGCGCCCACGACTAAACACGCCCATGTCCGGTACAGTGTGTATCCGCGCGATCGCTGTGTCGTATTTGTAGACTCCGCGTGTAAAGTGGAAACGATGCAAGAAATCAGCAGAAACAAATCCTCGGCGAACCAATTGGAGAGCGCCATCAATAAGCTGAAGAACAACCTCCTCATACAGGAGAGCAAGAGTACCGGCGAGATGAACGCGGAACCCGTTCAGAACAGGGCTGAAAGCAAACATGTCCACAAACTCGACGAGGCAACGACCATGACGCCGATCAACAGACACATCATCACATCGGCGGCTCTTCTGCAAGAGAACATCCTGCAAAGATCACTGCAAGGCGTTGTGCTGTCGCTACAGAATGCCATGATGAATTCTCTGCAGCAGGCCGCCTTGCTTCCGTCGAACTCGGCGGCGGCTGCAGCGCTGAATCTACAAGCTCTGGAGTCGTACCTGACGCTGCAGCGCATCACGTCTGTGTCCTCCGTGGCCTCAGCGGGTTCCACCTCGCAATCCCCGCCGAACAAACTGGACATTCTACGAATAGCAACTTCGAACGCCAAAATCAACAGCCCCGATAGTCCAGAGCCGAACGCGAAAAGCTCCGACGAGATATCCCTATCGGACTCAGTCGCGATAACCGCCGAAGACGTGGACCTATCCGAGGAGGTCGAGGAAGATCTGGCGCTGCTGGACAACGACGAGGACTTCGCGCTGGAACAGCACTTGGACAGTTCCTCCGCGAAGCACTACTCGAGCTACAGTTCCAGCCCCGTCGTCGATAACGGCTACCCGAGCTTGCTGATGAACGCGGCGTATCAGCAGCAGCTGTCCGCCAGCCCGTGCGCCGTCCCCGTGTCCCCGCAGTGCACGAACTCCAGTTCTTCGTCTAAGGTCGCAGCTGCGTCATCGAGCGCGCCTACGGCGAAGTTAAAGTCAGCGCCCGCCGGACCTCGGCCAAAGAAACAATTTATCTGCAAGTTTTGTAATAGACAATTTACCAAATCATATAATCTGCTAATCCACGAGAGAACGCACACAGATGAACGGCCTTACTCGTGCGATATTTGTGGGAAAGCTTTCAGGAGACAAGATCATCTAAGAGATCACAGGTACCTACCTACGCATCTTTATTGTTTTTTTTACTTATTAGTTCAAAGCAAGTTTTAAAAGCCAAATGTCAATTATATTAATAATTATGATACCTTTTCTACTTTTGTTACCCTTTTTTATTTAGAGGTCGCAATCAGACTCTCCCGTACTTCAATTTCTTATGATTTAAATTCACAAATATAATAAATTGAGGGTCACACTACCTACATATTATTCTTTTAGTTTATACATTTTTAATTATTTTACGTTTACTAATTTGTTACAATTTAATATATGTAACTGTAACTCAACTGAGCTAAATTTTCCTGTGCTAGAATCAGGGCAGACGGTGGTGATGAAGCGGTAAAATGATACGACATATTGTGCGGATTCCAAACCGCGACCGCTGGGTCATATAGTCGAACGCCCTAACATTCTTGTTTTAGTTTGGACCACGTTCGATTAGGCTAAATTTTCTCGCAATAGAGTCAGGGGATATTTTGATAATCAAAACATTTTAATAACAACATACCATTGCCGGTATTCTGAATTCGTGACCAACCCGCTAGGTAATATATCTAGTTATATGTATTTTTATGTCTCTTCAATTTTAAATTTTCCTATTTACTATTATTATCTAAATAGTTACCTCTAGAAAACTCCCCAAAACAGTTTACCTGCCTATTCTTTCTTTTTTAAATAAATTGAAGATGTCAATTAATACATTCAGAATAGTATTTATTTAAACACACGACTAAGGCCAGTATCTTCTATTTCCGTTTGGTCTATTTTATTATTATTAACAAGAAAAATTTAGACCCAATAACAAAACTAGAAAATAAATACCTACACATAACTTTGATATATTCTTTAAATACATAGTATATGTCCATTTAATGTTTGAGTAACGTAATAGTATTATCTGAAAAATAGAGGATAATGAACTAGTAAGTTTTTAATTCATTCGTTCATTGACTGTTATATTATAATATGCAGGTACCTACATTATTGTTTTTTTTGTGTATTAAAAGGTTACTTAACAAAACTTAACCCTTAGATGCGCTTGAGCCGTTGCAACAAATAAAAAGAAACACACAAACTATAATTGATTTAATGTGTTTGACGATAAATCATTTTAATGTCGACAGCCGTTTGTGTTTAGCATGTATCACTGAGCGCATTTTATCATGTCGACAATTCACCATGTCCAGGCTTAGGTTGTGCTGGTCTCGTGTCCCGCGAGCGTGGGTCTTAATTTATTTATAAGTGACGGGACAAATAAATGGTCTCAAAAACTCCGGGGCGACCGCTAACAACCAGAAAACCGTGTTTAAAAAAGACAAATATTTGTTTTGGCTCTGTGTCCCTTTGTCGTCGGTTTTACTACACCCAACGAGCGGTTTTTGTATCTGCTATTTGGATACGTTTTTTTTCTTCGCTGTTTGCGGATAAATAACATAAGATCCTTTATGCTTACACCTATGGTAAAAATTCAGAGGTATTTTTGTTGATATTTTCCCGAAAGTACGATTCTCTCCCGAAAAGTAAGTGTTTTTTTATTGTTTATTTTTGAATAGGTTTACGGAAAATTTAGCATTGCAAATTAGCATTTTAAAACAAAATTGCAATGCTATTTATTGGTAGGGGTTTATTTAATCTCTTATTACATTATCTTTTCGCATTTTAGCATTTATCGCATTATTAATTTAGCATTTCATAAAAAGTCTAGACATTTCGCGAAATGCATACGGATAGTGATAGGACGACTAATATCATAGCCTGCCTATGATATTAGTCGTTTCATGAAATGACTAAAGGTTTTTATGCCGATGGCGTAAACACGAGATGTCGCGGTCGATACATTTTTTTTTTTTGTTGAGGAAATTGAGGTTTTCCCAAATGCCAAGGTTTTTACAGTGCAACAAAAATATGGTTTTCGGGAAAATTAAGGCTTGACGCCATAACAGTGTACTAACAATTACTTTTCGATATTGTTTATAGTGAAATAAAAAATAGTCAATGTCGAAATATTAGTAATATTAAAGTGTGATATTTTTTATAATTAGATTTTTTTATTATTTGAGGGTGATAATTATTTTTGATGATCTACCAACCTATAGTAATTTGTACGATATATTTATATTTATTTTTCTTCTTTTCATTTTTTAATACCCTGATTTATCCACGAACCTATTGAAAGCTAAAAATATTCTTAATTAAAAAAGAAAAAAATATTGAACAGAAGCAAAATTAAATTTGATCAGATTTTATTGATTATACATTCCTTGTATATATAATATATTTTTTGAAACATGAATCATTATATTTATTTAAAATTAGTATTCTGATAAAAATAATCTCATCGTTTTGCTTAATTATCGTATGTAATTCTGTAGTTTTATTGTCTCATTTCGTAATTAGGAATGTAATTAATTATAATATATTTTTTTTTTGCATTAACGATTTTTAGAAAATTAGTTTAATTGGTTTAAAAAAAACAATACTTATTTACTATGCAGTTTAATTTTAGGTTATTTATGCATTTGATAAAAAGCCAGCATCTTTTTTTGTACAATAAAATTTGAATTTTGAAATAATCGTAGCAATGCCCCCCTCCCTCCTGTATTTTAATAAAAATGAGGGTTTACTAAAAGAATCAGAAAAGATTAAAAAAAGGGGATTAACAAAAAAGGGCTTAACAAAGTAATGGGTAATAATGCATTATTATTAGCAGAACTCGACAATTCTACTAATCTACTGAAACGTCTAATTTTAGTTTTACTCAGAAGTTCCTAAAACTGAAGTAAATACTCGGTCTCTCGATGAGGTCTATTAAGTTGTTGAGTAATTTAAAAAATATTTGTATGTGAATTGAGGTATATTTTTTTTTTTATTTACGTACCCTAGCAATTTCGTTTCGACAGAGTTGAAATTTAAGGCCGAGTCACAGAGAGTGCTAAATTAAGTAATGTTCGCGGGCTTAGCGTAACTTATTTATTAATTTATTGCCCGCGCGTTTTAGTGCGAGTTTGTGAGTGTTATTTATGTGACGTCACGGGCCGGCCTCAAGCCCTAACTCATCCGGGATACACTCCTCTGGAGATAGGAAGGACCCTTCGGCTATCCATCTCGGCTCAGTTACTTCAGCCTCGTTTGCGCGTCTAATATAAAATGCCCTTTGAATATAAAACTCTTCGATAATAAAATCATTTATTTTACTGTGGTAAATGGTGAACACAGTATTTACTAAAAAATATACTCGAAATATTATACAATATTCAATATACATAAATATTCAATATTGAATATACATTTAAGCATAAATAAAATGAGTTTTGATTCAACATTTCGCTGGAAACAATATTTTAGCAAAACGTTTGGTTGTTTAAATATTTGCACTTGCAGCAAGAAATTTTGTAATCGAACATAAGTGTAAGCAAATCGATAGTTGTACGTAGACTGATTATTATTAAATAATTTTTGGTTAGATTTTCTTGGTATGACAGCAAGAGATGTAGTTAAAACACATTTTAGCAAAAATATTTTGCTATGATTACAAAACAATATGGCATCGTGGGTAAACAGATGAGGAAATAAAATGACGTTACCTGAAAATTTGGTAGTCGTAACCATACTATTTAGTTGTTTTTACTTTTACCATTTTATTTTGCTGTGATTCCAATCAAAATAGCAGTGTGATTGAACAGCTGATGGTGAAATCTACAGTCAGCTGTTGTTAATTGTAACGATAGCTAGATAGTTAAAGGCTACCAAAAATGATGGTACTCACATTGAGACATATGTTAGAAAATGATGGTACTTGCCACCATGTAAGTTTAACAATATTCGATGTATAACTCCAACGAAAATTATTGCTGTCACTATACCAACCATACTTTATGGTTGCCAATAACATATTTTTTTTCATACGAAGCGGTGGCCGATAGTAATCACAGCGTTCGTCAAACTATCCAGAGCGCATTTGAAGCATATTTAAGCAAACCAAACGATTCGAACATGTTGAGAATCGTTGATTATTTTATTGCTTTCTAATAACAGTTCAACTGTCAATTCAATTTTTGTGGACTATATCCTTTTAACAATTTGCAGCCACTGTACAGAAAGTATGCTCGTACTGTGTATTTTTTTTTTTTTGAACAAAGTAAGTATATTATTTTACCGACCCCTGCAAAGCGATGGCGAGCTCGGGTGCGTCACGCCCATGGGACGTAGCAAGGCAGGGATTGCAAACTTTATCAAATAAAACTGAATTAATTTTGCTGGCGTATGTCCCCTAAACCGTGCATGTCAATACTACAGTTTCAAGGCAAAAAATCAACTACATATGTGTACTAAAACCATTAAAATGAATGTAATATGTTTACGAAACATCCTCTATGTACGAGACATTTGTATGGAAACTACAGCTTTTTTGGGTTTTATTCAAGTGCCGTTGAAAAGCAAAATTATCTAATTTTATTTTGGATTAGGCATATACCTCTGTGACGAACATATTTAGACTCACATACATTCGTACACTAAATATTTTGGGGAAAAAAAACATATTGCCTGACTTTTATAATTACCTGCAGATGAATGAATACCCGGGTAAAAAGAGGTATATTTGTTTGTTATTTTTTGGTGTGCCTTTTTGTATTATCAATAATGGTTACTGGTTTGATAGTGGAAACTAGGTGGGATAGAAAGATATTCACGTATCTATATGTTTACAATGTTATTAGTAGCTTTTTATGGCTCTACACCTATCGGTCGAACTGCTTTCCTTAATACATTTTAAATTCCTATAAATAAATATTTCTATTTTAAATTTCACTTAGTCATACCATTTTTAATGCTTCATTACCACCATCTATCCTGACTCTAGCACAAGTATGTTGGGTTCGAAATTATTTTATATGACCTAGATCATATTTACCAACAATTATTTTTAAAAATATATTTTTTACTATTCTTAAATTTTGAGAAGTCATTATTTTATTACTTTATAATCCTAGTTCTGTAAATATTGTACCTACCCCCAAAAATTAAAAAAAAAACAATGTAATATTGTTAAAATAATGTAAAATAAAAATAGATAGAAAAGAAAATAACAAATTAAATTATAATATTTCTGATTCTTGTGTTTTTGACCTCAAAATTGGTCAATTTTCGGTAAATGATGATGCTGGTACTTTTCTGTACGAAAACCTAAAATTTAAATATGTTAAAATTTAAATTAAAAATAAAATATTACTCTGGTAAAAATTCTGCATTAAATAGCGTTTGAATCTTATTTAAATATTTTATAACCCATAAAAATCTTTTTATGAGTAGCGTTTTTATTTCTATTTTCTGTATTTAAAGCGTTTACGAAAGGCGCACTTTTATGCGCTAAGCTCGGAGATGCCTACGCGCGATCCGCGTGCGACTCGACTCGCGCGGATCGTAATTTAACGTGTTTGCTCATTCGGTTTAACACTCGCCGCGGCTCGTCCGGCAATGAAGACGATAATGGGAAAAAAGGCAAGATGGCCGCCACGCCCACGGCGCCTTTTGGCTCGTGCCTCCATGCAAATGAGAAGAGTGCGCGCACGGTGACACCTGTCGAACATATAGACGCTGCGAAATTAAATGTAATTATAAAACACGCCGGAGAACTTTCTCACAGGAAACTATTCCGTAGATTTTCTCATCTACGGAAAAATGTCTTTGAAAAACATTCATCATATTTTGAGTAAACAGTATAAGATAATGGGCACTAGAATAAACTAACAAACTAGGCATAAAAGCAGTTGAGATCGTGGATCGTGTAATTCATTTGGCCTAGTTGAGTAGGGCCCAAAATAATTGTATTTGACCTAAGTAATTTAAAAAAAAAATGTAGATAATTAAATTGGAGCTACAACTCCAAAAGTGTATTTTTATTATTTCATCCCCTCCTTATCATCTTCTACAGAATAAAATATAAATATAGAATTAATTAAAATATAAATATAGAATTGTATTGTAAATGCTATCTCTCTCTTTCAAGCACTCGCACTCTTTTCTAAGCTTACATAGAAACATATAAACAGGTAAACCTATTTTATCTTATACCCTCTCTCCTTCTCCACTCCACTTTTATTATAAATATTTATGTTAATCAGTTATGATGATTATTTTTGTTTTTCTTTTAGATTTATTCGTACCGAAATTAATAAAAAATATAATAAATCAGTGTTTCGAACAGGACCTTCTGTGCGACTGACGAGCTATTCCAGGTCGCAAACGCTTCGCTGATCAGTTAAATGATGCAATTTGTCACTACCAACATTGCACGATTTTACAGATGAGCGAAGCGTTTGCGATTTGCAATAGCCCAAAAATATTTACGTTGCAGTGTCAAAAATATTATAAAATACCATAAACAAGGATTTGTTACAGCAAACGAAAACGATTAGTTTTTTTTCCAATCATTACTGCAACAATAAAAGTGTACTTTAATATAACTTGTTTGTTTGTGTGTTTGTACCTTGAATTTTGAAATAAATAAATAAAAAGAAAACAGATATCTATCAAGAAAGTCAAGTACACTCGTTGAATTATCTGTTCCTTTTTTTACACATTGATATTGTTCGAATAATCAAAAATAAAATTAAAGTTTTAAGCAAACAATATATCATATGTGTAAAGAAATAATTTTACCTATCTAATATTTGTTTAAATATATTTCAACCTAAAATGAAACTTACAAACAAAGACAGGTTCGTATTTAACCGCTAGACATTGTGGCGAATAATCTGCGATTGTATTTTTCTACGCGGATAAATTAAATGCAGTCGTCAACAGAGACCAAAATATTAATTTCAAGATAATATGTTATTTTTTTGTATGTATGTGTAAAATGGTTGTTAGAACACAGTGCATTTAATAAGATTTTTTAATAATAAATTTTAATAACCATTTCGCCATTTTGAAAAACTGCAAAATGGCGAGATGGTTATAAATATTAGTAGATATTATAAAACAGAATGAACATTCGTCCGTCAAGGAATACGTAGGTTTTCGCCGACGCAGCTACTAATGTTGCATCTAACAAAAAACACATTTTTTGTGATGTTCGACCGATGATTTATAAATCGATTGAACGCTTATCTTGTTACAAATGGAAGCCTATTTTTAATTTTGTTTTCGTTTTTGAAATATAAATTAAATAAAAAAATCTGTTCGCATTTACCGCTACATACTATTTACCTGAAAAATAATATTATAGTTCTTCCTGCAAACGCATTTTAAGATTTGATTTTTATTTCGTCGGTAATTAAAAGATTACTATATTTACACATATTGTTCGACAAAGCCGCGTGTCAACAGCGCTTTTATGTTTAAGGTTATACGGTCGACATTAGCACGAGCAAAGGTACTTTCACAATACGGACCACATTTTAAATATCTGACATACTGGACCTAAAACTTCGGAACAAAAGGAACTATGGATTCATTGGTAGTCTAATGAAAAAACGAATTTTTATCGAGTATAATTTTTGGCATTATTTTGCACTTCAGCTACTAATTTAATTTGAATTTGAGTTAGTGTCGCATTCGCGCATCTTTTTTTTTAATATTGACCAACCTACACCACTATGTTATACGAAAAATAACGAAAACTTTAGCGTGCGAAATAGTAATCCACAAATCACCCGTAGTCGCGTCACGGAACGGGGGTAAACGCCGCGCACAGTTGACGTTTATCCCCAAAACTCCGCTGTTATTTATAATTGTCACAATTACCATCATTTTTTATTCCTAACTATTTTTTTTTAAATTTAATTTCACCTTTTTTTTCTTAAGTTGTGTGATCCCTAAAAATATGTCAGTACTTACACAAAAGTAGCAAATAATTACATAAACTTTTGTCTTTTATAAAACAAGTAGCCTAATAGATTAAGGTTTTGGAAGCTATCAAAATTTAAACACATAAAATCCCAGAAGTAATAACTATCAGTACTATTAGAATTGAACTTCACAGCAATAAAAGAACGAATTTGACGTTTAGAAAATCTAAGATTAATGCAAAAAAAATAATGTGTTTCCAGTGTTTAACAATTCGACACAACACAAACGGAACTATTTTTAATAGGTTTAATAAAAAACTAGTTTGTTTGGATATACACTTTACACGCGATTACTTTAAAATTCTAAATTAGTAATGTTGTCCACACATAGCTAATAGATTGTGAGTAACGCAAATAGGATATTTAATTGTTAATGTACGCATGTATTTGAGTGAATTTAATTTTATATGTTGCATATATAGAATGTTCCTCATTAGGGTCTGAAAGTATGAAGATTGTTATTTAGCATTCGTAAAGTATAGAGTTATATAATACTTAGGACTATTATGATTTTAAATTTAAGACATATCTTTTTAATTAGTTCTTATATGTAAAGAGTTATTTAACTTTATGGTCAATTGTGCTACTCTTGAGTCTTATCAAAACTCAAACGCATCGCTTAACTGTCAAATTCTTGTAATAAGAAATTGCATAATTTGAGTGTTTAGAGCCTAATGTAAAAGTGTTAACGTGGCATCTTGTAAATTAGAGGTTCTGTGTCAAATCAGCATTTAAAAAAATACCCAGATCATTCTATCGCTCGTCGGCTATAAATACAGCGTTTGGATGTAATTAATGTGTATTTTCATTATGGGTTTGCCCGTTGACTACGCGACGGTATCGCTCTATCTAATGTACCAGTCAAGCAGGCCAGATCGGGCTTCGTCGAGACCAAATTTGAGATTACGTAATAGTCGAGAAATTAATTTATATCTAAACGCGCGTGCGCTGTCAAAACTAGTTTTTTTTTTTTTAAATATATATGAATAATAATTTATTATCATGCACTATCACTTTGCGACTTCTAATGCACGCTGTTTAATGGCAGAGGTTAGAATGAAGAGATTAATGTTAAACCATCAGAAGCCATGCAAAATTGAGAGACAGTATTGAATTTAGCATATTAAAACTGTGTGTTTGTGCATCTGAAATTCATTAAGTGAAGATGACACTAGGTTGTTTATTCCTATGTAGCTATATTAGCTATAGACCATATTAATAATATTTTTGATTATTAAACATACACACTCGATCGGAACAAAACCCTTGAAAATTATAACATTCAGTCCTTGGAAAATGGGCGCATTTTTGCAAACATGTCCTTACTGTATAAAGTTGTCCGGAAAAACCCTGCACAAGAAATTCATGTAGATATAATTATAGCTAAGCGTTTTATTGCGCCTACGCACAAACGAACTAGTCTTGTAACCTTAACAGACTATTTGGTTACCGTTACTATAGTTTTTAGTGGGCACAACCAACGTTTGGTAGGCCTGACTGAACTCCGGTACACATAAACAAACTGCTATGTAGGTGCTACCAAACTATTCGTTAGAGAAATAAAATGCTAGAAAATAGGCGAGGAGCGCGAAGTGCAGTACTGATTGTTTGGTAGACGTAACAAAACAGTCTTGCAATGTGTACTCTTCTATTTATTCGAAATCGCATCTACGAGATTGTTTGGTACAGGTTACAAGAAAGTTTTGTCAGGTGAACGATTTATCAATCTACAGGAATTGGTTTGTACAGTCTATCAAACAGATTGCATACACTGTTGGGATTAAAATTCAGTAGCCGCAACAAAATACGATTCTACTGAACTTTTCGGTTAACTGATAGCTCGATATTTCTTTCAGTGTACATTCAGTTCGCATTATATACTTTCCCAGAGTAAAAAATAAATTTTGTAATAGTCTAAATTCCTCCACCAAAACATCATTACTGAGCGCCAATAGTCTCACATAGACGTCTACCTAACCTCAGCAACATTTTTTCCAAAACGGCTCCCCCGCCCAGCTGGCCGCACAAAACCATATCATTATCATTTAATCGCCCTCGCTGTAAAACATATCCTATTAGCAGTACCTCAACGTTGTTTTTCAGCCCCGATAGAGTCATACTGAATAATTAGACATACTGAAAATCGCATATGCTATTTGAAGTGCAATTTTTACAATTCATTTTACATCGGTAAGAAAACAACAAGTTGAGATTACGGTTCGACAACCTTTAAACGTCGATGAGAAACTTCATTTTCCACTTAACCATCTTGAGCCGTACACGGTTACAAGGAAAACTTGTTGACCAATATTTCCGGATTTAAGTTATTATGTCTTTCCCAAAGACCACTCCAGAGATAACAGTTAGTACTGCAGAACTTGCACATATATAGGTATTGGGTGCCTGCGGGGGCACAGGCCTTTATATTTTTGTTTAAAATGATTTCCATTTAAACCTAAGTAAATATATAATTTTCGTATATAAATATTGCAGGATATATTTAGTTCACCTTCTTTTATATTAGACTAGTTAGTCTAAGATACGATGAGATAAGTCGGGCTTATGCGCTCGACGGATTGATAATTTCATCCAAACTCAGCCTCATTAGCATAAGAATGCAACTTACAGTCGGCCACGAATAATTTACGTCATCTCCGATTTAACACACGTCACTAAAATGTAGTTTTACTTATACTAAGATATCAACCGAACTGCAGCAGCTATCACTTTTATGTTCTGTGGCAAACGATTATATAGAGTTAATTCAGTAATCTACATTAAAATTTGCGTAATTTATTTCTATTAGTTCATCATATGTTTTTATTTTCTGTATTTCTGCAGGTGTTAAAACGGCATAATCTGTCTCAGTGTTTGCTTCGCGAGAAATTGTGAACGCTGATCAATCTCACCCAACCTAACCTTCAAGGTGTGACGTCACACTGAGAAAAACATCCTGTACGCTCTACAAGAAATTTCTGTAGATATAGTGACAGCTAAACGTTTTGTTGCGTCTACAGTTCGATTCTGGTTAAAGTTATTTGTACAATCAAACGAGTCTTACAACCTTAACAGACTATTTGGTTATCATTCCTCAAGTTTTTAGTAGGTTCAACCAAGAAGCAGAATAGGCGAAAAGCACGAGGCGTATTTGCAAGTCTACTACTGATTGTTTGATTGACATAACAAAAGAGGTGTACACAACTTTTCATTTGAATGTTGCATCTAAAGAGATTGTTTGGTATAGGTTACAATAAAGGTTTGTTAGGTGAACGATTTATCAATCTACAGGAATCGGTTTATACAGTCCATCACAGAGATTGCAAACACTACAATATACTTCGATTTAACCTGCTAAAATTCAGTAGCCACAACAAATTATTATTCTACTAAACTTTTCGGTTAAATCAGAGTTCCATATTTTTCTACCCCAACAGACAATTTCATAATTTTTACTTATTTTAGTAACTATCAATTAAATATAACTTATAGGCTAGCATAAATTAGTAAAATTTTTAATCATAAAAAAACCATCAAACTATTTTTTTCTCTTCAACTTTCTTCGCTCTACTTTCAATTTATCAATCTACTTTTTAGGACAAAATTTATAAAAACCCTGTATTTTTTTTTAAGTAATTGCTATGACCTAGGTTACATATACAACACACACATCCATACATACATAGCTTCAAATTATTCAGGCTCTTTTATCCCTTACTCTCGCACAATATTTATGAATCCTGTATAGTTATTTTGCCTTTGTTAGTTAACTAATTATCAGCTAAAACTGGTTACATTACCTTAAAACAGGAGTACACTCTATAAAGGTGATGTGAAATTAAACGTAGTTTTTGTAAAAATTTATAAATAAATGAAATTATATGAACTATATTATATGTGTATAAACTTGCAGTGTATGCTTTTGTGGAGAGCCGTCCGACACTGACTTTAATATTGTCATTGAATTCATTTTTATTTATTTATCAACGAGTAATCGGTGTTATAATGTGTTTGCAGTGTAATATTATTATAGTTTTAGTATGTTTTAAATTTAAGGTGCACCCTTCTTTACGAACACGTCCTTTAAATGTATTAATCTCTTGTCCGCAGATACATTCATTCTAAAGAAAAGCCGTTCAAGTGCACCGAATGCGGCAAAGGCTTCTGCCAATCCAGAACCCTGGCGGTTCACAAAATACTGCACATGGAAGAGTCTCCCCACAAATGCCCCGTCTGCAGTCGAAGCTTCAACCAGCGCTCCAACCTCAAGACCCACCTCCTCACGCACACGGACATAAAACCCTACAACTGTTCCTCGTGCGGGAAGGTTTTCAGGCGAAACTGCGACCTGCGGAGGCATAGCCTCACGCACAACCTCGTTGGAATAAGTACTTCGAACTTACCGGCCGGTTCCAACAGTATTAAAGATATATTAAATCCTAACTATCCCATAGACAGTTTAATTGACAGTGATGAAAATAGCAAATAACACTAAATGTTTATCTACTATCCATAATTACAATTAGGTCCTGTATATATTCATGTTACCGTAAATGTCTTAAATATAAAGTAACAATCCTAGAATATATAATATATATTTATTAATTTCGAAAGGTGTCTGTTTGATACAGAATGAACTTAAAGTCAGCAGTATCGTTTTAATGGTTGCTTCTGGACATGAACATTTTACAGTATGGTCACTGAGGTCGCGACCTAGTAACCGTACCTACAAATATATTGACGAAAGTGAATGAATGACGGGTAGATTCCCGCGTAATACATGGAAAGCTTTGAAACACAGTAATACGCCCACCAAACGTTCAATTGCCCATTTATACTTTTAAATTGTTTTTTTTTTGTTGGCTATATGAAAACTTGTTGAACAAAAGCTATTTAGATTCATAACCAGAACCACCCCTTACTGCTGACTTTAAGTTCATTCTGTATTTTACTCTATATTAGTTTAGATGATTTCTAACATTATTAGAGGCATACACCGTAACCTATAAAAAGCCTGACAGTATTGACGTTTAGAAATTGGAATGAATTTTTTATATTTTTATAGAAATTAATTTTTTTCAAATAAATTGTAGAGCCAGAATGATTTATAGAAAGTTATACCATAACGCAGAAATGGTTGCACCGCTTGAGTGTAATGCAAGCAGGTTTAAATACAGCGCTGTATTTCTTTAAAGCTTTCAACTCTCACCTATTTGTGCGTCTTATGAATTACGGTCAAACTCTCAATAAAGTAGTAAAACAAAGATTTATATTACCGAGTAGGTATATATTGCAGTATATATTGTTAAAAATATAATTTTTGAGAGGACTCAATTCGGTCATTTCTCCATACAAACGCTGTAGAGTTATGACTCTCTTATTTGTATATATAGAAGATAAATAATATTTGATATCGTTTTATATTCTAATTAACTAGACTTCTATAAAATTAAAAACATATATTTCTACTTCCGTTTAAAGCCTCAAAAACTGTAGATTTTTTATAAATTTTATCAAAGCTGACTGAATGCAAACATCGAGAAAATAAAACTATAGAAGATGATTTCTTAAAGATGCAAATTCAACTAAGTTTTTTCAAATACATTATATCAGTTTTCGTGATTAACCAATAACGCCACGGAGTGCTTCTGTTTTTACGAGCTGCTGAAACGTTAGCTGAAACAAAACTTTTTAAGAGCACGCGCGTGTAATTACTTCATTTCATGCAAGGAAAATGTCAAAAGTGCTACTTATTTTAAATCTATAATTGGATAATGGGCCTACAAAAAAACAAAAATGGCGCGTAATTATATGATAATCGTAGACATGTCAAAATAAGCAGTTTATCTAATTGAAATCTGTGTTTTTTAATTTTGCGGATCTCCCCCATTCCCCCTCTCGTCACCAAGTGGATGTTAAAGAAAATGAAGGGCGCCAAAAGATCGTATTTTTTATTTATCTAAACGTTTTTCAAGTGCGCGCATTGAGCAAACCACAACAATATTTTTATTGATTTCGCTAAGGTACAGTGAGTGCAAATAAATTGCTCTCAAAGGGGAAAAATAAAAAATCATTGTAGCGTGAGATACGAACTTAATGATAAATATCAGAACACACAACTGTAACGTAACCCGGTACTGTGAATTAATTTGTTTCCTTGTATATTTAAATAAAATATAATAATATGGGCGCTCATTTATGTGCTAATGAATTATTATTAATCTCACGCTAGTAAATGGTTTTTTAAGTATCATTTCATTTCTAAACTAAAGCATTCTAACTTAATTCACACATTAGGTATAATTTAAATAAAGGCTGTTTTCACATTTTTTGCACTAGAATAATTAAGTAAAATAAAGAATGTTTACTGACAAATACATACTATGCAAAAAGATCTCTTTGTACAAAAAATAAAAGTATTTATTATTATGTTTACTTAATTATAATTAACCGTTTGTTTTTTGCCATATATTTCAACACAATATAAATATGTAGTTATATTACATAGGTATTATAATAAATATTAAATAGGTAATATTGGTCCTATTATATTTTTGCCTGACTTTGGACCTTTTCTATGAAAAAGGTAGAATACAAAACAATACGCGAAATTCAAAAAAAAAAATCAGCCACCTAGTGCCAAACTTATAACTAGGAGATTAGCTGCCTATTGAAAATTATTGGTATGAATGCGGAAATACGAGCTGCTCATTCTGTTTCGCTCGCACGTCGGTTGACTGTCTCGCTGTGTAACTGTTTATATTATACTTAATTTTATATATTGATATTATTTCATTATAAAGTATTCCAGATTTACATTTACATATAAAGAAGAAAAACTGTGAATAGTTACTATGGCTACAAGGTTACTGGAAGGAGATCAGGTCCCAAAAATGCTTAAAAAGTTAGATCACATTGTAAGATTTATATTACAAAAATAAAAACAAATTAATCTTAAAGGAGCTACCGTCGACGCCCGTCCTTCTTAGTTCAGCCTACCCTCAAATATTGGCTTCAGTGTGGGATCTCATTATATATAATGGCCTTTCTGGAGATGGAGACATATCTGTCTCCATGCTCTTCGGCCGGTTTCGATAGATCTGCAGAATTTTATCATCACAACTAAAATGGGAGTGTTTCTGCGTGTAGGCTTACAAATTGATTTAAGATCCCTCATTAAAATAGTCCTGCATTGCCTGGAATAAGCTCCCAACTAGCCAAACCAAACTACGTTGGTCATTAAGATCATCCGGAAGAGACACCTCGGGTTAAATGTTTTTTCTTTCTAGAAATATTCAAGATCTTATATTTACTTCCTTACCCCAAACAAGGACTAAATTTAAACTCAGTTTAGTAGCTAGGAAATAAATATAACCTACCAATACCAGCGATACCACCGAAACTAGGTCCTTACTATTGTAATTATTATTAACAATTATTTGTTTATTTAAGCGATAACAAAAAAATGATTGTATATTTACTATCCAGGCATGTGCTCGCTGCAAACATAATATATCTGTCACCTCAATTCTTAAAATCTTTATAGTGTGATAGTCAAACCCTAATTAAGTTCTTTTAATCGAAATAATTTTAAGTTTTAAAATGTAAAACTATTTTTATTATTTTTTGCATTATCAATAAATATGAATTTACTCGATTAAATTGTATTGTGTAAATAGTATATTTAAGAGACACATAAATGTAAGACTGTATAGAAAAAAAATATATATTTGATAATAAAAAATATGATAATTCGTATTTTATTTTTATTTTGAAAACTGAATATTTATCCTCTACATATGAAGATTAATATAGACCCGTAAACTGCCAAATATAAGTCTTTATCTAAATTCAGAAATTGTAGATTGATTTTTAAATAATAATAAATGTAAATGTTTAATAATATAATAATAATTATAATAACAGTATTAGTATAGTAAAGGCATTTAACAAAATAAAGAATAAATATTTAAATATCCATTACCGGTTTTATCCTCGAGATAGTACATGTATGTTTGAACGACTCCATTTTTCAAAGGGAGAAGATTGCCATTTTGAAGGAAGAAAGGGAGGGAAAATTCCCAAATGTTACCCCATTTTTATTTAAATTTGACACAAGTCAACGACCGGTTTCACCTATAATAACCACTTTCAAATTAATATTTACTCTAGATGGTAATAATTCATTTAATTGTCACTAAAATTTCGGAAACAATATTACTCAAAATCAAGGATCAAAACAGTGTGCACACATATTTCTTTAATTTACAATTTTTCACAATATTTTCTATAACAAGAATAAGAAAATAAAAAAAAAAATGGCAACCAAAAGAAAAAAAAACCGAATAAAAATAATAATAAAATTAATCATAAAAATTCATGTCAGTACTAACTATGTTATTTATTAAACAGGTAAGCATATAGCGAAATAGTAGCGTATATATTTTAAATCCATTAATAATAAGGCCAATTAAAGCTTACACCGATGTACAATAATATTTAAAACTTTGTTGAGCTTGACGGTATTTTAGAAGGTGTATATGTGTGTGTGGTGTGGTGTGGTGTGGTAAAGTAAATTATATTTAGTTTTTGTATATACCGTGTCCCAAAACCATTCCAGATAAAAAAATCAACTAATTGGCCCTGCGATTTCAAACATAATTTGTTTGAACGTCATAGCAAAATTCATCATGGTTTGCGAATAAAAATTTTATATAGCTTACTTGATAATATAAAATCGTTCTTGTCATAAGTTCGTTCGCTCGCGAGGCCGCGAAATACATACAAATACATAAAGGAGGGAGATTGTAGTAGTCTAGTGGTTAAGGCGTTTGGCTATTGATCTAAAGGTCGGGTATTCGAATCCGCACATGGCCATACCATTTTTATCGTTTCATTCATCTTCATTCATCTTCGCACAAGCACATTTGACTTATATTTCCATTTTTTATCAAATTAAATATGTCACAATAAATAAATATAAAACCATTAAGCAAAATAATTATTAAGATACTAAAGAGGTTTTATAGTTGAGAGCGCAGGTTGTCGGTTTAAACCCAGTGCTGAGTTTTATAAAATTAATTTTTAATTCTCTTTAATGTAAAATATTGACACATGTTATGTAACTATCTAATTAAATGAAAATAAAATATTATATTATATTTTAATAAAAAATATTAATACACATATTAATTTTATTGACTCATATTTTATTATTAATATTGAATTCAAAGTTAAACGTATTCTGGTAATTATGTAAATTCCCCAACCCCTCCTATTTTCTAATCAAAAAATACATCCAGAAATTTTTATTAAGTTTGGAGGATACTAGCATTAGCGCTATGATTTAATTGTTTTTAATTGTTACTTTATTTTTGTATCAGTTGTTGTTTCTTAAAATAAATAAATAAATATTTATTTCATCAATAAAAACCAAACCGCTGATTGCGCTGAGCAACCGAGCGCATGCACTGCGGGGATATAAATGTCTGGCTTTTACCTGGAGTGCAATCAACCGCGTTACTGCGTTCATTATTACATTGCGCTACATTTTAAACGTCCAGCTGACAACTTACGAGTTACGACCCGCGAATGACGACCGCGCCGTAAAAGCCGTCAACGGCCGGGCAAGCGGGATCGGACACGGTCTCGCGGGCCGCCCGAAAGGGACGCTCCCAATTGGGCGACTCTTTGTGGTGCCCGCAATCCATTTCGCATTTATAACATTTATCTGACAATTATCGACAATTTTATTATTGCATCGTACGTGTACAAACAATGACTTTATATTGACACAATATTTATTGACAAATTAAAAATAGGCAAACCAGATTGTGATTCAAATTCAACGAAGATATGACATCTCAGGAATTTATTGGGCCATCCGAGCTTGTTCTCACACATAACCACCATAAATACTTTTATTATTACCTTTTCGATGGAAAATGATTGTACAACTATTTCCATAAACACACACAAAATGTTTATTGGAATAACTTTAAAACAAAAAAAAAAATCATATGTAAATGAACATCAAAAAATCTATATTTTTAAAAACAATTAATCAAAATCACTAGAAAAAAAAATATTCAAAAATAAATATTAGTGAATTATTTATACCTCCACAATGAATAATAATAAAAACATACTTACTTAGGTAGCCTATGTTTACATAAATTATTTATTCTAGACTAGCCGCCGATCGAGCAGTTTTAAAGACCAAAGTTTTTATATTTGCCCAACCAATGAATAGCCATCATGTATTTTTATAGATGTATATATAATCGTGTGGTTCATATATATAACAAAACAATGCATGAATAACAAAATAAAAAATATTAAAATAATGCAGAATTAAGGGGCGAACAAACAAAGTGTTGTATTCCCGGGCGAAGTAAGGAACCACACATTACGCAAACTTGTTATTATTACGCGAAATCGGCAGGCCCGTCGGGAGGGGGTGTCCGGTCCTCCCGAGGGGCCTACAAATTATTTAATTATAATATATTATAATTAAATAATACTACACCTGTATCACTGCGATGATAGTACAAATTCTTTTGGTCTTCACGCCAGAGGAGTACTGGCCGATGGTCGCCCCCATAATGCAATAAATATTCTTTTAAAAAAAAATCACTTGCTTCTGTAGACATTTTCAGCCGGCTGGGGCCTCCTGGCGTGACATTGATAGACGGTAAAAGGCCATATTAGTTCCATGGAGCCCCGGTGAAGCCTTGACATGTGATGTTACGTGTGCAGACGACTCGCAGAAGGCCACGTCCACAACACCTCAAAACAAAGCCGCTGCTTATTCCAAACGACGCAAGTACAAGGAACTGTAGACAAATTATAACTTTGTTGCATTCTCCGTAGAGACACTGGGTTCATGATCGCCCGATGCGCTGGAGTTTACTGATAACTGATAACTGTTACATAATATTTTACACTAAAGAACACAGGTGAGAGTTAAAAATGCATTTTTATAAAACTCAGCGCTGGGTTTAAACCGACATCCTGCGCTCTCAAGTACAGGACCTCTTTAGTACCTTTATAAATATTATGCTATCCAGCACATTATCAAAAAAATATTTAAAATTTTTCAATATTTTCAAAGATTGTGTCATTTATCTTTTCAGGAGATTTGCCGCTATTAAAAAACAATAATCAAATATAAGTCTAATAACTTTACAACTCAATTATACAATTATATATATCTATATATCATATATATATATATATAATTCTCAATTGTTAATATTATCAGGGCAAGTTAAGTGTTTTATTGTACCCATTTACATATATTTTTATGATGAATTTTATCAATGGGTGAATTAATAAAAAAGAAGAATGCGCGTGTGTGCATGTTCGTACATATATTTCAAACCAACCAACACCTCGCTGACATAATAAGGTGTCAGACGCGAATGAAGATCTCCTCACACTCATCATCCGATACAAATCCCCCGAGAGCTGTTACACTAAAGATACAAAAGAAGCGAATGCCCCCTCCCCCCCCCCCTCGCCCCCTCCCCTGCAACGTGTGCAGCAGCCCTAATGGCCGTGCCCCTTATAATTTATTGTATTCGATATTTCAAGCCGGTAGCCTTTTGTGGGCTCGTTGAGATGAGCGATTCGCTATGGACACTTTTGTGCTGCGCTCGGCTATTAGCCGTGGTATTAATTTAATGGAATCGTTTATATAAAAGTGGTTCATTGTGCTCCGTGAATGGGACCCTTAAGTCGGGCGTGACATGTTATTATTGTCCACGTATAGAAACGAAACTGGAGCGAAGAAAGTTGAAAAGAAAAAAAATAGTTTGATAGTTTTTTTTTATGATTAAAAATTTTACTAATTTATACTAGTCTAAAAAATATATTCAATTGATAGTTATTAAAATAAGTAAAGTTACGAAATTGTCTGTCGCACTAAAAAAAATATAGAACTCTGATTTAACCGAAAAGTTCAGTAGAATCATAACTTGCTGTGGCTACTGAATTTTAGTAGGCCCAACCGCAGCATATTTTAGTGTTTACAATTTATTTGATAGACTGTACAAACCAATTCCTGTAGATTGATAAATCTTTCAACTAACTTCTAGCTTCTCTACCGAACAGTTCGGTAGCGTTTACAAAGCATTTTGTTTATGCGTACTGGAGTTCGGTTAGGCGTACCAAACGTTGGTTGAACCTACAAAAAAAAAATAAGTAACGATAACCAAATAATCTGTTGTGTTTACAATACTGTTCGTTGTGCGTACATAACTAACATCAACCAGAATCGAATTGTAGGCACAACAAAATGTTTAGCTATCACTATATCTACAGGAGTTTTGTAGAGTGTACGCGAATTTTATCTCGGTCTTCTCAGCGTGAATTCAAACATTCATATTGCCCATATCTTAAGAGTGAATTACCGCAAATAATTAACAATTAAATTCCACTCACATAATATTTATTATACGCTCTACTACTGTAAATTACAGTTATTTATCGGTAAATTGTACTGACTGACATTCTGAATGTAATAATATTTTGTATACCCTAAAATACTACCATTGATAATCACCTAAATAACCATTCCTAAATAGAGTATGTAACCTTCGCTTTCGTGCCACCCATGTTAACGGTCTTCCCTATAACAATCATTTTGTATAGCGTAATAAGAGCGGCTTAGGAGAACGCTGCCAAACGAGGTTTTGACACATTTCAAGCCAACACGCCCCGAAATGTACGCACAGATTATCCGTTGGGTATTTTGCAAAAAAAAATAACCCCGAAGTCGCAAAAAGTCCCGCAGTTATTGTATACTTATCTGCATTTGTAAGTGACAAGGTACAGCGCGAAAAAATCTGAACCAGAATGGGACTTTAACGCGTGACTTACTTGCAACTCGGAAAACGCTTTGCGTGCAGCTAAGGCGCGCTCACACTATCTAAAAGTTCGATTTGTTTATAAAAATATCTTCAAGTAACATATTTTCTTTCAAAAAGAAATAGTTTAATCTAGGTTTTAATTAAATTTAGCTTTAGTTAGAGTTAAATTATATTGTGCTAAATTTGGGTAAGATGGTTCGACCCGAAAATTTATCAATTAAATTACAAAAAACATGCTTATAATAAACAAGTGTAACAAAATATCTATTAATTAAGGATTAATAGTTGATTATTAACATAAATAATTTCTAAATATCTACAAGTAAATTAAATAGAATAAAAAATAGCCGCTACGTATGTTATATAGATATAAAGATATCTATCTTATCTTTACATAATATACACTAACTTAAGGTACATAGCATTTAACTCTTACATATCACAAAATATATCACAAAACATATAGGCCTAACATGTCGCACATTGTATATATTCATACATACACATATTTCGACACTATTAAATATACAATTATTGATTTAGAATATGTTATATTAATTATTATTCTAAAAATAAAAAAATATCCAAACTCTTACGTGCTAGCTGGGATTATAGACACAGCGATTAAAAAATCAAAAAGGTTTACGTAAAATAATGTCGGTTAAGTCCTGAGTTCACGTGAAAACTAAATATTTTATGATGGTTTAATAAGGCATTGCAGAACGCAGTTTTAGAGAAGAGGAAAATAAAGAGAGAGTTTAACAAAAATACTCTCTAAAATTGTAATTAAATAAATAAAATTTACCAACACTTTTTTAATCATTTACTTCAACATTCATTCAAATATGTGTTCAATTGACAATAAATTTCATACAAAAGTCACTCATAAAATGTTAAATTTATTTGTATACCTAATCTCTATCTTTTATTAGATGCTTTCATTTAATGGTTAAACTTGCAATTCATGAGGTTTGATTGAAGTTATAAGGTTTTAAGGGGCCTTGTTTCTTAAATTATCTGAAAAACTCAATGGATCCAATTCTTGGCGCACCGGAATTTTGATTTTATTGTTTCAGTGGTCCAATTGACTGATTACGAATACCGTATTTAAAATAAACAAAAAGGAATTATTTGTATTTTTTATCATTCTGACAAATTTATTTGAACATCTATATTTCTTATTGATCTAGGTAAATATTGTTATTACTTGAATAGGTAGGTAGGCACCTGTTCAATTGTAATCCAATGTTTTTTTTATCAATATTAATTAAGTTCTTAGTACAAATCGCTACTTGAACTTAAACAAACAAAAAAAAATAATTAAAAATAATTCTTTCGTGTACCTATTTAGTGTGTACGCGGCCTTATGTGCCCGTATCGAGTGTCTCATTTTAAGGCTCAAGCTGTATATTGAATGGGCTTCCATTCGAATTGGCTGTACGTGGTATAAGTGGCTGTCGAATATTTGCGGATTTGGTCAAGTGCCTTAAGAAGTGTTTATTTTCATGCGTCGTTCTTCTGGAGCGGCGCTGGTTTAGGCGTGGACCACACAGGAGGCCTGAAAGGGCGCCCCGCTGTCTTGGTTAATGCACCAGGGCCTAAGACCTTGGGACCGAGGACCGCTGGACCGCTGGACCGCTGCTAAAACAGCAATAAGGAGATAATTTAGTATTTTACTTTACCTTTTCAATGAATGCAACCAAAGTAAAAGTATATATAGTGTAAAGTAAGATAATTTTGAATGAGGTGAAACTATCCCCCCTATCTAAAACCTCATAGGGGTACTTTTGTTAATGACTTTTCGAACCCTTTAGGTTAATGATGTGTTGAAATTAAAAAGTTCTGAAGGAACTTTCGATGCCATTTTCGACAAATCGATACCAACTATTAATTTTACTAAGTAGTATTAATATCTACTGAGTAAAAAATATCTCTGCATTATTTTAGTTACCTAGAATGTTTAAAATATATAGATATATTTATAATTTTAACTACAAATAAATTTGATTAAAAAATGTTTTGAATGTAAATGAACTACATTTCAATTATTTATACGTAATTAGGACTGTTCTAAAGATGACATTTTGTTCATTGGTTAAATAATATGAAAAATGCAAATATAAGTATATGTATGAGTATGCATGTATGAGTATACGAGGTATATGTCATACCTATACTGAAATAAAAACTTAATATCTCTTATATATTATAAAAACCCTTAAGTAAAAATGCAAAAAAGTAAGATTAAACTGCTAGCTTTACATGAATTCTTACACTTAAAAATATTGTAGAAATTTAATTATTAATTGTTCAAGATGAAATTATCATAGCTACGCACAGCGTCAATCATTTCTGAACAGTGACTTTTCGTTTAAGAGTGAAGGAATCCGTGCAGAGGTTGTATAGTTGTGTGGTATAGGTTTCTCGGCCCGCCGCTGTTTAGCCGCCATGAGACTGCTGCAATAACGCTAAACACAATTTGTGTCTTTAATACTCGTCGATATGTTTCTACCTGAAAAAGCAAAATCTAAGGTGTTCAGTTATGAATGGAGGCCCTTTGTACCAAGATCAAAATATTTCTTCGCTTATTTTATATTTATATCCAACTTCTATATTAAAAATTTAAACAAAATAATGGATATTTTTTATGCAAATAAATAAAATAATAAAAATATATAATACAATAATAATAATATAATATAAAATAGAAAAATAATATAATAATATTTAAAAATATTAACATTAACAACCTTATAATATTTAATTTGGTTAATGACTGTTATTTTTACAAAATTATATTATTATTATTATGTATTTTTTAAATATAAATATATATTTGTACATAGGTATATTAATATATATTCTACTTTTAAGAAAGTAGTTGCATTTCATAATACTGACTTTTAAGAAAGTAGTTTCATTTCATAATACTGATTGATTTATCTAGCAAAACTGCAATTATATAATAATAATTGTAGTGGCTGGATATATTTATCTTTTAGTTGAAAATGCGATTTTCGAATTTATGAAGGTTGCATTTTAAACGTCATCTTTCATATATTTTCTGAAGACGCCGAATGGCGAAAGCTTAAAAATAAAATTCATCAAATCTATATTCTTATACATATACTATATGTAGATTATACCAGTTTCATTCTTTAATTTATACATTATACACCATCAATTCGTTCATTTATTTGTTTATTATATTACAACTTTTTAATATGTTATAATATCGTATAGTTAATATTTTTTTTTAAAAGATAAAACGTTGTTTATTAGTAGATGGCTAAAATTAAAAAAATAAGAACAAATTGAACTGTCTTCTTTAGGTCAGACATTTAGTCTAGTGAAGAAGGCAGTAAACAAACAGACGGTTACTGACACAATACTCTTATCAATATGTACACATAAATCTGTTATATTATTTTGAGTATGTAATTGTTTCAATAAATAAATAAAATGTGTAAACATTTTAGATTGAAAGTTAATTTACCACATAGTGTTTTATTCGCATTTAGTGGTATGTCGGGTTATGCGCCGTGTCCATCTAACTAGGTGTCATACACCTGTCATATGTATTAACCATGTGTATTTATTGGTTATTTGTCTTATCAATTATTATAGGGATGAATCTATGTACTTTTGCAGTTATCTTAATGATTATATGTAAGAAAATTAATCTTAAAAATTTGTATGCATCTTAGAAAGGTAGGTACCAAGTAATCTATACATGAGTTATAGTTAACGCTCACTTAGCGACCACTAATCCAATATTAAACGTTCGCTTTTCATTCGCGCACCGTACGCTCGCTCATTCACCGTACACCGGCGGCAAGTGGGCGTGGCGAACATTGGCCGCGGCGGGCGGTGGGTCGAGCCCGCCGCCCATTGGTCGAAATGCCGACAATGCATTGCGTCTGCGCGCTCGCGTTTCAGCGCTGCGCTCATTGTTCGATGTAACCTCATTTTTTTAGCTGTTTGCGATCACATCAATTCCGGTTTGCGGCTTCGGACGAAACGCGACGGCAGACGTTTGCGCAAAACCGTGTCAGACTGTGACAGAAACGTGGTAATGGCAAAGGAACGTGCTACGTAAACCAAATAACCTATTTACTATTTACTCAGCAGTTTGTAGTTAAGGGTTCCGTCATGCTTAACCCTAAAATAAAGATTTATTTTTTGGGCCTAAGTGCAATTATGTAAAGTATTCAGTAATAAATCGTATTGGAAAACATATAACCACAATATTAGCGATGAAGACATTTTTCATTTGTATAAAGGCGACTTTATAACATAAAAGACACTCTCTTTGAACATAAATAATATTAGTATTAGTATTCTCGTCACCGCCACACACACAATTTACAACACTCACACTTTTATCACATATATAAATATAGATGCTAGTTCGTTCAGTTAAGTTGGCTTAAGTTGTTGGTTAATATATTTTTATGTAACTGTATGTCTTTATGTAGCTGCAAGCATTTCTAAGTATGAAATAAATAAGAATATGTCCTAAGAATAAGAATATATATTTCCTAATCTTTCGTTTTGTTACTTATGTTTTTACTAAATGAAGCTGTTGTTTTTTGAATTTCTTTTGATAGAAATTGGGAGAATTAAACCGCGTGCCTAGACTGATAAAAAAATCCTGTACGCTCTACTAGAAATTCCTGTAGATATAGTGACAGCTAAAAGCTAGTAGATTTGGCTACCGTTACTAATGTTTTTAGTAGGCTCAACGAACGTTTGGTACGCCTGACTGAACACCGGTACACATAAACAAACCGAACAGTTCGGTAGAGAAACAAAAAGGCGGAATAGGCGTGAAGTGCGAGGTGTGTTTGCGAGCCTAGTACCGATTGTTTGGTAGACCTAACAAAAAGGTATTGTAAGGTGTACGCAACTTTTCATTTGAACGGTGCATCTACAGAGATTGTTTGGTACAGATTACAAGTAAGTTTTGTTAGGTGAACGATTTATCAATTTACAGGTATTAGTTAGTACAGTCTATCAAACAGATTGTATACACTACAATATACTTCGGTTGGACCATCGTCTCTTCTAGGCTATTTGGCAACGAACACTTTATTTAATTATTTATTTATTAAAAAAATATAAATACCGAAATTTAATAAGTTTACATTTAATATTATATATGGTCAACAAGTATAATTCAGAGATTAACAGATTATTATCCTGTAATTGAGATATATTTAGAGTCATTAAATAAGTGCGTAAATGAAGTGTGTAATGTTGATCAGTTAGGGTCGGTGACAAACTAGTAGTTAAGCTATCTAAAACCACTGTATAACCACATTCGCCAACATCGCAATCCTTGGAGCGTACTAATCGTAAAGTCCGCGTACTTAGGCCGCCGTGTGCCGGTCGCATTAGCCGCGGCCCGCCGCCCGCCGACAGATGTCGCCGCCGCCCCTCAGCGCCGCTCCGCTGCCATACAACAATGTCGTATAAACTTCATTATGCGGTCTTGATTTCGCAGCGAAAGAGACCGCAGACATAATCCATTTTACGCAAGGCGCGTGAAGTTGGCCGAAACGCACTGTTCAACAGTAGGTTTACATACATAAATAACAGTAATTATAAGATTTAAAAAAAATAAAGTAATTGAAAGTACTATTCACAATAAGATAAATTAAATAAGTAATAGAGCTTTATATTGTACTATTACTTTCTAAAAATACGTTTCTTGTTCGGTAATGCGCCAACATTAATACAACATAGTATACGCGCTTCTGTCGCTATTGCAGAACAGGTTTTCCTAGTGCAATAGCGCAGTACTCTTAGCCTGGCAACTAGCGGGCTCACACACACACTGGCACGCTATGAATAAAAAGTCCGCCTAGTACTATTAACCTTAGTGTACCTACGATAATTGAAGGTAGATTACTTTAACTATCATTGTAAAATGTATATTTATCATGTAAAACTGTAAACTGATTAAAAAGTATAATGAAATTAACATATTTGTAAGGCATGTATTCCGAAAAAAATAAATAAATATTATTATTATTAAAAAAAATATATAACGTAGGAACTCGATGTAACATGAAGTGTAACTAGACGATACGTTTATACTAATTGACTAATAGACGATATATTATTTCCTATTTTCGATACAAAGTTTTGTTCATTTTCAATTGCTATTTTTTTTCTCATTTACTTAATGTTCTTTTATTGACATTCGATCATTTGAAGCATACAATAAATGGCGATCAATTATAAGTAAAAATATCCAAAATGCTAATCAATTGATTGTCGAAGAAAGAACAAAATTTTGTATCTAATTTACAAAATACATTTGTGTAAAACTTAATGTATTTTTTATAAATATTTATAAATAATAGAAGAATATATCAAATAGATTTATTTATTTATTTATTCTGGTTACCCAACAGAAATTGTACACAATACAGGTAATGACGTAATGACAATATAACTTATTTATTTAGTTTATTCAACAAATTTACAATATCATTATTTTATGTACCAGCCAAGCCCAAGGCTGCTTGCTGGAAACCAGGTGTGTAAAATACAGATATTAATAATTGTGAAACTTGGTCAAATTATTTTATTCTGTATTTTACACGTCCTTTACAATATACATATACACATTAATTATATACATTTTTATAGTTCAGTAGTATTTTACAATCAAAAAATAAGTACACTTATAATTAAATTTTGAAATAATATTTAACACGCTATGTTACTTTATCTACAAACAATTACACAGAGTGTTTTTGTGAGATTTCATAGCAAATATTTCTAACTTTATATTCACTTTTTTTAGTTTTAATATCACTTTTAATTAAAGATCTTGGCAGATTATTAAAAAAGAATGGTATAATGAATTGCAACGCTCGTTTACCATAAACATTTTTAAATGTAGGTATAAACAACATTTCATTTTGTATTTGCCGTGTACTATATGTATTTTGAACGAGTGTTTTGAACTTGTCAGAGTCGAAGAAGCGGACCACCATCCTATATATAAATATCACGTCTCCAGAGTCTTGAGCTTAGAAGATCGCGAGCTGATATATTACTTTTATATAAAATTGTCAATGCTCACGTCGACTGCTCTGATCTTCTGGGGCTCATAGATTTGAGGGTTCCATCTAGACCTACTCGTCAGTGTGAGACATTCCATCTGTCACGATTGGGTACGAATTATGCACAGAATTCATATATACGAGTACATCGAGCATGTAAGCTTTACAACAGCATGTTGAGTGACATCGATATATTTAACACTACTTTCCCGGCATTCAAGAGAGTGTCTACTTTAGCCCTTGAATAGTATATTTATATTCATATGTATATGCTGAATTTATTATATTTATATTATATTGTGTTTTATATTATATTCTGGCGATTGTCCCCAACCCCTAACCCCCATCTCCTCCTATTTCCTGGTCCCGGCCTCGCTCCCGAATGGGTTTTCTATTTTTTTAAGTTTGGAGAAAACTATTATTGGCTTTGTGTTTTAATTGTTTTTTTGTTTATGTAAGCTGTTGTTTCCTGAAATAAATGAAATAAATCACCTTTGCCGGGAGAATGTTACAATATTTAAATAAACCGATATCATCACTCATATATTTTAATTTAATTTTTTTAGGAACAATTACAGTGTACAATCCTTAAACTAGGGGCTAATACCTAAAGATAATTAGAGATATGAAAGAATAATATTAAAATATAATAAACGAATTTAAGTCACGAATATCAGGTTATTGCTCTATTTTACACTATCAATCAACTTCATCTATCGCTTTATTATATTATTACTTTTTAATATATTATTATATCTTGAAGTTTATATTTTTGTTATTTTTTTATTTTTGTAAAATAAAACGCTCGTCTATTGTTAGTTGGCAACTAGTCGAAAAATAATAACAAATTGAACTGCCTTCTTTAGGACAGAAATTTAGTCTAGTTAAGAAGGCAGCGAACAGAGGTCGCAGTGGTACCAAACGCTCGTTGATATAATACTATTAATATGTATGCGAATTTGTTGTGATCTTATAAAAGTATGATATATTTTTTGTCACATAAATATGATTTTCTTTTCTGTTTAGATACCACCATCAGCGTTTATTACTTATATTCAAATCTATGTCAATATCATTTTTCTGGTAGGTCAACAGTACGAGATCAAACAGGAACATTTTGAAAAATCAGGTTATATACCTTGGACTATATTTCTATAATCAACAATCTACAAATGAAGACATCAAGAAAACAAAAAAATATCTGGTTGTGAATTTATCAAATTTGATGTCATTCCATTTTCACCTCATTATACTTAGTACTTACCTAAAAAAAAATATTTATAAACACCTTATTCTGTTATGTTTGCTCCATTATCTTGGAATAAATTTAAATTTTGACGTATCCATATATTTCTAAGTAAAACTTAATATTTTTGGAGGGCATTACCATTAAAAAAAAAGTACCCCCATAAATTTATACGTTATATTTATTTGTTACGCTATGATAATAAAAAATATCCTATATTTTATATATATATAAACTTATCAACAATCACGAGACTTAGTTAAAGTTATTTTATAAATTACACTTTAAGGTCATAATGAAAAATTGATAAGGAAGGTTGATTTTTATAAATTGGAAATCTATAAATTTCTGACACGATCTGAGTGCAAGCGCATACACTCGAAAAACAAACATAATCACATTCACTTTAGTCCTTGAAAGCATGCACACGTGATGGGTTGCGCCATTGACCTTGACAAAACGACCAATTAACCTGTCAAGAGGTCGAATCAATGACCTGCCCGAACGTGACACCCTCCCGTGGGAACGCGATCAAATCCCTCTGTCGAATGACAGCTTGATTGGGAAGACCTGTGCAGGACTGCGTCTCTCCGAGATTGGCACGTATCAATGATTTAATTTCGACCGGTTGCCAGGTTAGGCGCTATTATTTAAAACGAACGTTTTTGCTGTAAATTGGCCTTCATTATCGATTAGTTTTTTTTTGTCTCGAACGGAGTATTGAAATTAGGAGAAGAAAAAACCAGAATTGACAGCGCTCAAGGTGAACTTAGCTAAGCTGTTATAACATTGGGAATTGGGAGACGTAAAGGGAAGACAGATAACTTCGAATAGTAGGTATTATCTCCTGAATTAAATCAAGATCAGAAAAGCCAGAAAGAGTTCTTCGACTGCCAGGACCTCGATTGTCTATGATTTTAAGATTTAAGGTAATACTCACTCACGATGCATTGGATGTTTCATGACGCGGCCGAAGTAAGACAAATTTCTAATGTCCTAATGCCTGCAGTTTTTTTCCATCAGAAACCATGATGAATTTTGATAAGTCTGAACAAATCATGTTTGAACCACTTGGCCCAATTTGCTGAAATTTTTAGCGAGAATTCTTGGGACACGATGTGGGAAGTGTTCGGGCGATTAGTACTTACTGCACAAGGTCCAGAAATAGCAAATAATGTTTAACACAGCATGTTTAATAATTTGTTTGATTCTATAATAATTTGCCATAATTTTTTGCAAACTTTATCAGTGTAATGATACTGTTCGGTGTGAACACGCAACAGATGCAATTTTAAATGCAAGTTTACAGAAACTACAACTGATAGCGGGCGACATATTAATAGACAGCGCCATCTAACAGTCGAGCATGATCTTCTTACTTAAAACTACTTTTATCTGTTGAGGAGAACAGATACCATTAAAATAGTTCTATAAAGGACATGGCTCGCTTTATCTACTACAAAACATAGCATAAGTAAATCCTACAAACACCGTAGTTTGTAGGATTTACTTATGCAAATAGCATGTATTTGTCACTCTCTCACACACACACAATTATCATAAGGGATAATTGACAGATATATCGGAACACTATTTGTCGAAGGAAGATAATAAATATCTATGTCTGAGGCGGCACTCCTCTAATCAACGTAAGATGAAGAGAGGCGGTTGCCGTAATGATGGACTATCTTTTTTTACCCTCGTATTGCGGTGGTCAGTTATAATAATTGCTCGCGACTAGAAGGCGCGCTGACAGTGGCTACTCGGACGGACAGAAAAACAAGTATTATTTTATTATCATTATTGTACACATTATTATTATTTTACTATTATTGTTGTATTATTTATTATCATTATTGTAATTATTAAATATTTTTAGACATTCGACTAGATTTTACTCCTTTTCCCAGAAAACCGTCCCCCTTTCCTGACTTCCTTTTCTATATCGTCCTATCTCTCTCTTGCCAGTGTTAGCTTAAGGTAGCGTTTAGTTAGGCCTCTAAGTTCTTTCGTTTTTCCTCATTATGGCGTGAGGAAAGATATAGTGACAGCTCGTTCTACTAATTTTGGTTTACTTGAGATTATGCGTGAGTGGGTAGATATAAAGGTCCCAAGCCGTTGCAACTATATCGGGTCAGAGGTGGGTTTGACCTATTCCTGAAACCCTTAACAGCTTCTTATTTTACTGCCTCTTTCTGTTCTCACACTGGTTTTTTTATAGTAGAGATATTTTTCAATTGTTTTAAAAAACTGTCCTAGGAAGCCGCCACTGCGGAAACGCGACAAGGGCGTTGTTCCACCCCAACTGTATATAACTGATGCACTTTATAATGATCGCAATGGCCAAGAACCCCAGCGTGACGCTCAGGTATCCATCGGCAGTCATAGAAATAACAACTAAGTGCCATGAGGGCGTGGTTCGAGTTACTTACACCTGAGCAAACTGGGCAAGATTTTTAATCGTTAGAGCGGCTGTTATATATTTGCGCTTTTAAAGTTTTTCTTTAATAGGTCATATACAATTATTTTGGGCTCTACTAAACTAATCCAAATATGCTTGTTCTAGAATCAGGGGAGATAGTGGTAATAAAGCATTAAAAATGATACACTAAAAAACATTTTAGCAAAACGTCTAAAAATTTACACCTGCAGCAAAAAAATTGTAAATCCAACATAAATTTAAGCAAATTGTATAGTTTGTACGTCTGTACGTACAAACCCCCCCCCCCCACCTTAATAATTTTACCATAAAATAATTAGGTACGATAAGAAATCTATAAAACTTTTTTTAATATATGGTCAAACATTACTTTGTTCATCTTTAAGGCGAATATCCGTTTTTCAAACACTTTTATCGCTCAATTATGCGAATAGGTATAAATATATTATATAGGTATCTAATTTAACCAAATTAAATGAAATAAGTTCACACACCTAAAAGGTCACAATGACACCCAAATAGATTGTTCTCTGGGCCGCTTCTCATTCGAGTTACTTGCAACAAAAACAAAAAAAAATCGCTGTCAAATAATTGGTTCCCAACGGCGAAAGTTGAACATTCTCCATCTGACAGCTACATTAAGGTTTCGTTATTTCTCCTCTCGCTCGCACTACGCGTACTGTTTCTTCGCACGGATTCTGATTACAAATAGTGTCGGGTCGCTGCCTGTAACAGCATGTATCAAACAAGGTACAGGTATATATATAACTTTATTTATCTATATATCCACCATTTTTACACAAATATATGTAACTACTTTTAAAGACGCATCCATTCCTTTGTATGATATCTTATATCAAAAATATTATATTTTATTTTTATTAACCTCTTCAAGTTCAACGACCTGTTGCGCCCAGCATTGGCATTTTCAAATTGATTGAAAAGTAGCTGTTCAAAAAACAATTTATAAATCTCAAACCGAAAAAGATTTAAATAATCAAATATCATTTTAATTTACAATTCCCTTTGATAACAGATATCATCTCGTTGCATTATGGAGTCATTTAAAAGATAGTTCCTTATTATTACAGGATGGATTTTATCCCTTTACTAAGCTGGTTGAAGGCTACCTTAAAGTTATATTAATTATGAGGCGTTTATTATAAGGGATTTTTTTTGAAATTATTTGTACCTTTTGAAAATAGTTGATCAACAACAATAATATATATTGCTAGCTCATTATATTCCATTTAATATATTTATTTTTACTTCTTTTTTTAAAATTTATTTAAGTTAAAAGGATAATAGGTTTAGTATATAGGTGAACGATGTTTTTGATATGACGATATTATAAAAACGTAGCATTAAAAGTATATTAATAATAAAAATGTTTATATTACATCGACTATTAGCTTACTAGATACCTTCTCTGTTATTTATTTTTAGTGCCAAATTTAACAATGAAAATAAATACACGTACTAATGAATCTAGGCCTTTGCCTACTTAAAATGCGATAGGAACAAATGATTGTAAGATGCTATTTTTGTAAATAACTATATGTTATATTATGTTATGTTATGATATATTGAAAAACTATTTTATGCCGCTATAAACTACTTAAAATTAAATTTTAGACTGTTTAAATTTCTGTTTAATGGCAACATAATTTACTTACATCATAGTACAAAAAAGATTATATTTTTTTTTTTATAATTAGACTAAGCGTTAATAGGATAAACGGAACTGGCATACGGCATACTATTCAAAATATGAGGACGCATCCACAGCCAAAAAAAATACATTAAATTACACTACGGAAATTCCCACAGTACGGAAATTTGTGGTTCCTTCCGGTAACTTTGTATATTTTCACAGTGATTTCAATCATTAATCAGGACAAGAAACGGCGTTTATACCACTAACACAGACCTACATTCAAGTAAACATTATTTTTATTTTAATATTTATTACGATATAACTTTAATGAGCATTGTATGCAGCCAAAAAACATTTAGTTATCATAATGAATGCGACAAATAATTTATTTTTATAAATGTATAATTAACATATTGAGAGAATTCAATGTTATCGGGTACTTACTATTGTTATTTTAGGAACGACCCACCACTACAGCGCTTTGAATCCGAACGGGGAATTGGATTCTGATTATGCACAGCGGCGATTATCAGCGGGGGATCCATAACTTAAGTAATATATTTATTTTTATTTAGCAACCAACGCCGCCGGCTTTAATAACCCCGTAATTACGGTCATATAGGGGAATGCAGCAGCGAATCTAACATAACTTGCAACAAAACACATTTAATGCATCGTAAATGCTACTTACTTTTAAAGTATTACACTTAGTTGGTTACTTGCAATTGTACAAGCGGACATTTAAGAAGTGTCATGTCACGCGAGAAGAAAATTATATAACGCTACGATAAAGACACGAATTATATTGAATTATAATATCATTTTTCTATAGGTTGATTGAAAATTGAACATCAACAAACCAGCGAATTTCGGGAATACAAGATTCGGGAATTTGTAGATTATTGTTTTTTATCGGGAATGTTAGAAGAGTGTCGGTAGCTATATACTAATTAGTTATTTTATTTCATTTCCAGCATATGTCTTATAAATTAAAATAACTAAAAATGATGTAGAAATAACGAGTCTAGAAAAAATATCATTTAATTCTACGTCGCATAATTTAAAAACCTTTGATCTGTTTGAACCCCTATATCACATAACAATATAGCCTTCAATAACATAATACCTCGCATTATAATATCTTACGTTGTTTCTATTTATTATAATTGTGTTATATATCATAATGCAAATTACAATATAATGTTCTAAGGAAGATATTTTGTGACAATACCTATAATAAGAAATAAATATGAATATATATGTTATACATACATAAAACATACATTAAATATTTATATTATATACTAATGAGACAAAAGCTACAATAATAAAAAAAGAAAAAATAATTTAAAATAGTTTGGGTGCCTGGAATATTAAATAAAAAAATATTAGATAATTAAATTAAGTAATAGTGCTCAGGGGTGAGTAACAACCCGCGGTACATTTACCCTGCCTCAGGAGATTAGCTAAGAAATAAAGAACGATTTGGAGAAGCTGGTTGTTGGATGCATTCCATCGAATGGCCAAAAAGAGGCCCGCCACATGACCTGCTATGCCATGGTTGAAGACCACAATCTGTCCCGCACAAATCGACAGTATTAATTAGTACGATGTTTGTAGTAAATTTGCCTTGATCAGCGTAGGCTCACATTCTATAAGGCTTTTCTTGGGATTGTCGGTGCACTTCGGGACTCGGGACTGTTTAATAGGCAACGAAATGATACGATGTTTTTTGCCCAACATGAAATATGATTTATTGTCTCACAACTCGGTATGAGTACTACATGGTAAGTACAATAAAAATGATCTACCATGGAAGCCTGTACTATATAACTAATAACCAAGTTCGATAAACCAAAGAAATGATGTCAAAAACGTATCAACGTTTTTTTTACATTGTTAAAAAGTTTTACGTTTCTTTTATGATGGTTCCAAATTCGCCCAACATCACGATGGCCTGATGAAATATTTATTCTTTAAAGGTACATTTATTTTATAATATCATTAAATAAGTATTTATCTGACAATATTAGATCACGTGGATACGTGGATTACTTAAAGAAATACGTGAAATGTAATAATAAAATTAAAAAAAACATTTATATTTGTTGAATTTGAATGTATATAAATTTAATGAATTTTTTTTTTTTTTTTCATTCTTCTATTTGTATTTAAATAAGCATGAATGTACAAATTCGCAAAATTTAAAATTATTTTCCGTTGTTTTGTTCTAAAATAATTCTTACGACATTGTCAAAAAATTGTTTTGGAAATAAATATCTTATACGTTCATGAAGTAGATTGCATAACTATTTACATTAACAATGTTTTAAGTGACAAATTAGCTGTAAGAATTACTGTTATGTTTCCCCTGTTGACAAATGTCCCGCAGTTGCTCATAAATCACATGCCTGTGGGTTAAAATATTCCACGAGGATGAATTTATGGCCGTCGTCGCTTCGGTGACAACAAAACTAACACGCATTATACCTACAATATTCTATAAACGCATAAATGCGACGGCTTCCGATGGTAATTAGAATTCCACTTTCTGGGTTACTCCAAGTATCACGGTTGCTGTTGGTATCCAAAGGGCTACGAATGAACGAACAACTATTTATTTGTAACATAAATACTGTTAAATAACAGAAAAAAAAACTTTTAAAAAGAATAAAAACGTTCAGCAATAAAATCAAGAGGTTAAGGTACTCACTATTATCAACTCACTTACTCGGAATGCGTATATTTTTCATTTGATTATAGACGAGTATTCTACTTAATTTTATGCCGTAATCCTAATAGATAAAGTATATGTAGTCTCTAGTAGTCTCTATTCAATTTCAATGTGCCAACAAAGTACAGAATACGTAATTTAAATGTATTTCATACACCAATTTGTTCCTCAAATAATGCTTTTCACTCTTCTAGTCCTCGAATCTCCCTCTTGTTTAATGAATATTAAAAATTGTCATGATTGCCTGAAACTAATTAAATTTCAATTTAAAAAAAATGTCGATGTTATAATGTTAAAAATATTGTATTTAAGTTTTTGTTTAACACTCTATAGTTTAGTTTCGTTATTAAGTTTTTGTTTAACACTCTATAGTTTAGTTTCGTTATTAAATATTTTATTTAGACGATGTTATTAATTATATTGTCATCTATTATTTATTTATTTATTTATTTATCTTATTTATCTACGTAGCATAATGTAGAAATCTGTGTTTAGATTTATATATAAACTTTTTTTTCTACCTTCGTATGTTAATACGAGCATAAGCTACCATGTGAATCAGCAGATTTCTCTTAGAATTTAATGAAGAAATAAAAATATATACATATTTGCTAAAATTGGCATAAAATTCATTTAATATTATTTTATGAGTGAATTAATGAAATTAATTTTATGCGTACAATATTATGTATCTTATAAATAAAGTAAAAGTTTGTGGGAAAATTACACGATTTTATGAGCGACTTAGTTTAAAATAGAAATGATTGAAATTGGTAAAAATAAAAATCCCTTGTTAATTAGTTTCGTCTCAAATTAGGGTATGTGCACCAGTAGTGGAATAGCATCTAAAGAGCGAAGAAGAATTATTTGATTCTAAAGTATTTTTTTTTTAATGTATTAGTGGGAACTATTGTCGTATCACATGCTCGCTACCTCTAATGGTATTTTGTCGTTTAGTTGAATATTATTCTATAGAATAATAGTAAAAACGTAGTATACTACGTTTTTATATATATACTATTATATATATATTTATCGATGGTAATTATATACACTTAATTGACTACATTTTTCTAACCAACTATTTGTAATTTGAACTTTCTATTAACTGATTCTTCGGTTGAAATTATATTGTGAAAGAGTGAAGGAGCATTGCGCGTTCCTTGTCAGCTCAATTCCTTCAAATAAGAATTCAAAGTTCTAACTTCCTGAATTGTTCAATCACAGGACCGCTTACCCTGTAAACGCGGCAGTCCGTCGATGGGATTGCTCACTCATAAATAGTTAACTATCGGAAGGAAGGTAGGCTGTTAAATAAGCATATAAATAGATTTGGGCTCCCAATCAGTGACCACAAACATGGAACAAATTGAGTTATGCGCCATAGACAAGACTGCTCGTGGCCGAAAACCGTTGCCGTCAAGGGTTCCAACCGTTCCAAAAATGACGTTTATTTGTAATGGAGGAACGTAAATAATAAACGTTTTGTAATTTATTTGTAAGTCACGGAAGGCAGAGCAAACTCATTACAATTCCGCAGAAGAAGAAAAAATCTTGATATCCAAACGACGTCGTCTTTATATCTGTGATGACACTACCCTCGCCCTGTTTTAAAAAATTTAAAATCAATTCTTTAAAACCAGAAAGAATTCTATATAAGTTCGTCTACATAAAATCCTTATAAAACACAAACATAATATACGTTTCTATCATAAGTAAAAAAATGAGCACTACGGAGCAATATGAGTGAATATATTTATAAAATAAACCGAATTGAGAACCTCGTATTTTTTTTTTCAAACAGTTTTGATAACGAGCTTTTATATTATTTATACCGAATTTTTTCGACGTGAATATTTGCCTATTTAGCGACAATTCGAAAATTACCCACGTAGACGCGTTGAATTAATCGTCACGTAACGTTCAAATGTGAACCACCCACGCGCTAATTTATAACCGAGTACGGCACAATTTGTCAATTCGGATTAACTTCACAACAAAATGTTTGAAACGAATGACGCTAATTTGTTTCCTATCGACGAAATGGTAAAACATGGACTCGACAATTTGACATTACAAATTGGTAGTTTAAGTTGTTTTTTTTTTTCGACTTCGCCGAGGCGAATGAAGAGATGCGCTATCACGCCGACAATTTCGATTTTATTTATTGTCTATTTGTGCCATATGTATATAGTTATTAATGGTCAAAGGTTGATGTACTTGGTGGTGTATTTTTATTTGTCCTTCTAGACGCCAGTGTAATCTAAATAATATATAGGTATCAGTGGCGGAGATAGTAGTTGTAGTTTGTTTAAATGTAGTTATACTATACCTAGACCAATAGGAAATATGGATGTTTAAATAAATAAATAACAATTTAACTGAGGTTTGCTAACCAGCGGCTAAAAAGTTAAAAGTCAAAAATTCTTTATACATTACAAATATATTATTCCATCTTAGGACAGATGCTTAGAACCTAGTTATATAGTGGACTCTGTGAATATTCCGACATGCCACTAAATGCCAATTTAAAATAATTATGTTAATTGAATATCGCATAACGACACATATTATTATACCATCTACCGGGAAATCATTAAAGATTTCAATTTGTGTCACTATTGCGCTACTACGATTTGAACTATTTTCGATATGAAACGAGTGTAATCTAAATATTCAGTTGAACCCATTTTGAGCGGGCGAAATATACATAAATTACTCAAAAACATGTCAGCGGACGTTAACTCATGCCTAAGGCAGTCGGGATGGGTCGCTTCGCTCGCCATCTCTAGCCATTACGGCCTATTACGTGCCTACCGTCCTATTCTATGCAGACGGCTTTGTAGGTCATCAAACGGCTTTTGCCCCCCACCTGACGCATTCCGTCTGACGCGTTTCGCATTTTCGCCATATTTTCTACATGTTTTCAATTTTTCCACAGGAACCCTGAATATTTTCGTAATAAAAAGTAGCTTAGATTAATCTCTGAAACGTGTTCTACCTGATAATGAAAGTCTCGCTAAAATCGGTTTAGCTATTTCAGAAATTAGCTCGGATAAACAGACCAACTATCCGAATAATCATATGAACTTAAAAACAAGAATTTATTTCGAAGTCACAGACACTTCAATTTTATTTATATGTAGAAAAATTTTAGCCGTGGCTATGCATAATTGGCTTAGCAACCAACTAAACTGACAGCGCATGTATCTAGAAGGCACAACGCCGTATTCCGATGATGACGTTCACATTTCGTCGAATCCGCGACACTCGGGCATGTCCGCAATGTCTTTGTTTTATGGAAGGCCCGAGGCATCGACTCGACGGACGTAAATCATAAACCACACGCCGGAGCGCCGCAGGCCCCGCGGGTGGCGGCCGAAGGCGGGTCGGACGTTGACAGCGCCACGGGGCGCCAGAAACCACCGATTGTAGTTAATCTTGGAAGTTCTGTCATTATGATCATCGTTGCCCCCCCCCCCCCCATTTTGAGCGCACTCCCCCTTTCGGTCACAAAGGACACCGACATGTTGTGATCGCTTTTAACCCTTATTAGAGGTGAAAAAATATGTCTTCATAATATGGTGGTGAAAATAGTTTATTTTTTAGGTGTACGAGTACGATATACGATAACTAAACCAGAAAATGCGCTTATAATATATAATATTTAATTTAAGTTTTTTTTTGTTTGTTCTTGTATAGAATGTTTTTTTCTAGTAGAGATGTCCAGGTCATTATTTCAGCTTGTGTATGCTTTTATTCATAAATTAAATAATATTGCTCCTGTGAAACTCGCCGGACGGAGTATCCACCTCAAACGTTAATATCCTCCTTTAATTTTTTCTTAGGAAAGGTAAGATTGACCTCAGACCTAGTATACTAATTACATTTTGCTTTTACGCTCACCTTTTTCCTTTTTACTTTTTCATTTTTCCACACCGATGATTTTTCTTTATTTATTTGTTAAACAAACAGGTAATAATTTTCCTAGAAAAACATACATCTTAAATAAAAATTACATACTTTTTATATTTGCACTGCTACACATAATTATTTTATAGGTAACCAACAGAATTCGTAAAGATTAAAACGTAATAAAATATTTAATATACAATAAAAACATAATTTGCATATTATACCGTGGAGTTAACCGCGTTTGAGATTGATATATTTATTTTTAATTTGAGTCAAATTGTTAAATATTTGGTGTATATTTGAATTGAAATATATTCAGATGGATTAACAAAGGTATGATAGTCCATCTGAATTAATTTCAATTTTTAATTGGTAACCACTAAGATACGTTTTAAATTCAGATTAACTAGTTTATATAAGACTGTGACGTATGAACCTGCTTGTTTTAAGCTCCCAACTCTCTAAGCCATCTTATATAGGTTGTATGTAATCTATTTTGGGTACAATTATTTTCTTTCCAGAACAATTTGTCAGTGGAATGCTCTTCATAGGTCAGTATTTGATCCTTTTTCTTGTTCCAAGGCTGTTTTTAAACGTAAGCTGTTATTTGTTAAGCATTACTTTTTTTCACGAGAGCTATCTCCTAAATATTGTAATTACTCATTAATAATCGTAATAAAGAAGTGATTATTCTATATAAATTAACAAAAATGGAAAATGTACGATAATTTAAATAGGTACTTAACAAGTTTCACGTGAAAAGTTCAGTATTTATCAAGTCATCGCAAAATTCACACTTTCTCGAATTACGTAATCTCTTTTTCAGATCGATAATCGAGAAGAAAGACAACCCTTCGTACTATGGCCATACTTGGCTGGTTTTTGTAAAGAGTTCCGACCAAATCGATCGCCGCCGTGACAGCGATAATTGGCTCGCTTTTGTTTGCGAGTTCACTGCTTTGTTGCAGCAGTACAGGTTTCTATTGACAATTTCAACATCGTGAGCGCCGTAATTTGGATCGTGAACGCAGAATATGCTTCCCATGGCGTTTGTCCATAGGCAGTACAGGTACCTACCTATCTATTGTGCGAGGATCTTGACATCTACCTAGATTAATAATAGATAGGGTAAAGTTAGCTGACTTCTCAGAATGTAATAATAATAATAAGGGATACCTAACCTAACCTTGCCCTGTTCTGTTATTCATTCAATTTGATATACCTAATTAATACATCGTTTTTACATCATCATTTAATACATCATATTCAAAAGTTATCACCGCCGATAAAGTAAAGAGCAACCTCATTGTGCATTAACCGTAAAGTTAAGGTTTATAAGGGTAACTAAAAAAATATATCGTCATAAAAACGTTGAAAATAAGATTATTTTTTTTAAATGTGTCTATTTATTTACTTTCTGGATTTCCTATTTGATGGTTGTTGTAACGTGTGTAAACCTCCCTAATTGTGTGATAATCTAATGAACTAACAAAAATATATATTTACTAGCACATAGCCTAAACAAAAATGCTAATTGCCATAATAGAAGAAGAAGAACAAGTAATTATAAACTATAGTGGGAGTAACTAAGTAATATGTTTATTTATTTAATTCTTACGAATGTTATAAATATATAGCAACTATAATTCAAATATCTTACCTGAGTAGGCTATCGCCTGTTCTAAGGAAATAATTTTATTTATTATTTAAAAAGTCTTGTTGTCGCGTCGAAAATATTTGAAAAAATACACGTAAATAATATACTATAAACACTAATATAACAAATAAGTATTATATATAATTAATGGATACGAACGTACTAATGCATATTAAACTTAGATACTTTAATACTTACTAAAAGTACTTATTCTTTCATAAATGTACTAATTACTTCAACTTAGTTGTGATAATGATATGACATGAAAGTGATATGATATTTATATATTTATTTATTTATTTTTTTTTGACATTATTAAGTGTCATCCTATGCTCAAATGTTATTCAGTCAAGATATCGTAACACAATATTTTTGATCATGCTAATGTCGACCTTAAATCCTTAGCCGTAAAAGTGATGATCGTTAGTTACCGCGGCGTGCGTGCAAATGACGAAGTTTTTCCGGTGCATTTATAAAATGTATTTAAAAAAAAACTTGAACTTTAAGTAGAAGATTAATTTTTGTTTCGTCCAGTGAAAGCAATTTTTTGATTTTCCCTAATATTAGCACAAACGCATCTGCAATATCCCCATAAATGCTGCAATTTGCCGATGGGATGTTGCCATGTCCTAATCGGCGGTAATCTCCCTCAGTTCCACTCCGCCTTCCATTATCATTTTATTCCCATGCGAGACTAAACAAAGGCCTGGCTACACTGACACCTATAATTTGGTGGATCGAACGTTTGCGCGGGCTTAAGTCGCTCAAATTGCAGCCATCTTTATAAATTCATTAAATAGCGATTTTCTCTCGGGTAAAAAAATCCCCCCGACACTCTGTCTCCGTCGCGCGCAGGGGCATTCTCGTTGCGCCGTCCCCGTCGCACAATTCAGGGGCGGAATAATGTACATCGGTTACGACTTTTTAGGGGTGGTTTTAATGAAAAGGGTTGCCTGTTCGGTTGGCCGCGATTATCCCCTATAATGGATATGTAATGCGGCGACGACAAAGCGGTAAATGCGACCGGTTATTATCGTCTGTACATAATTACCGCCCGCTTCGAATGGGCACCCCTTAAGGGAAACTGACAATTTGTGCGTTTATCTCCACTAAAAACACATTGGAAACATAAACTAGGCGTTGGACACTTACAAAAAACTAAATAGTAGACAAGTTTCTAATGGTCCTAATTTTTCTGGCAACCCTGACAATAAATATTGCAATTCGAGGAATTCGCTATAAGACCTTCTTAACGCGAGATGGATACTTCTAAAGTTAAACTTTTTACGAGCTGTATAATGACTTGGACTTGTAACGAAACTTGCAGCTGAACGTGTAACGAAACGGAAAACCCTCACTCCTTCTTGCCGTCAGGCTAGAGCTACACTACGCAGTACACTACACTACACACTATATATTCTACTATACTATACTATATTACGGTGACATTTTTATTAGTATAAGCTAATCTTCTTTATGTTCTTTTTTTCTTTGTTATATTCTTAATCTTATTAATTAATTTGTGAAATATACTTAAGCATATGTTTTGTAATTTTAAAAGAGGAATATAGAAACCCTACAATTCTGCTCCGTATACTTCGCATTATTTATTTATTCTGGTTACCTAACAGAAATTGTACAAAATTCAGGTAATCCTAATAATCCTAGGGTAGTCAAATTGACTAATAAAGATACTTAGAGATAAAAAAATAACATAAAGAATTTAGGTAAGATTTAAATTTAAAAAAAATTAAACAATTTTAAATTTAAACAAAAATACAAAAAAAAAAGAACATGATGTAAACCAATTTAAGATTTCGTTATTTATATAGGTATTCGTAAAAACAAAGTGATATAGAACCAAACTATAGAATTTGGTCAGTAGTTTGGTGCATTGGTATAGTATTTTAAGATAGCCTTGCGAAACTTTTGCTGAGTCATTGAAAATGCCACTAAATGCGAATTTAGAAGAGCTATGAGAATTTTATTATTTAATACAACGTTTGGTGAATTCTACGTTTATCAATGAATATAGTTTAATATTGTAATAAAGATATGTAATGTAAAAATATAGAATGAAGAATAAATAAATCATTGCTTCGTTCATAATTACGCTTCTACGTGGTGAACCCGGTTCGAGTACTGCAATAAGGTACTCGCATTAATTATGTTTCTACATAATTTTGTGCATGCTATGTGATGTGACCCGATGTGACCGACCGAGAGGCTGTCGAGAGTACCTGCGTGCGATTTGGCGTAAATAATTTTCACTTCTGTTGTGTATAGTGTGTACACGGTCTTTTTTTTGTTTGCCTAAAACTAACTTTATATACATTTAGTTAAAACTAACCGCCTTAAAGGCCACCCCACTGAAAAACATGCCTGCATAGTAGAAAATATACTCCTACTGCTACACGATACACATTCTTCAAAATCATTCAAAAACAACCACTACATATGCTATTTTTTTTAATTTTCAGTATTTTTTTTTTTTAATTTTTATTTTTTTTTAATATTATCAGAACGTAGTTTAAATTTTATATATTTTTTTTTTTTCATTCATACCTATCAGAATGTAAATTTTTACCTATAAAAAAGGCGCCATCTTCGTAGGAAAATATAAAAGTGGTTTACACAAGTAAATAGTATTAAAAAGAAAATATTATTTATAAGTACAATGTCTAATAAAATATGTTATATTTGATAAAATATATTGTGTCAGTCGAGTGAACAGCGCAGAATATTAATAGGAAATATTTAAATATATACTTTATTTATTTATATCGTCATTTAATGCACTCGTATATAAAACAAAAATAGTATTTACATAATAAATACATTATTGTAATTTGCAATGACGTGCAATGGATTAGTTTTGTGCATCACCTTAATAGCACAAAGTGCTGTTCCAAGGAGACGCCAATCATTTATAGAAGTAGTTTGGCATTACGACGCCAGCTACAGGACTTCTTAATAAATCTATAAATATGTAATATAAACATTATAATATAAATAAAGTAAATAACCTATAGATTAATAATATATAATGAAATACATAATATAATATCAATGTATCTATTCGTCATATTCGCATTAAGCATAATATTGTAATATATGGAAGAACATAGTTTTGACGACGGTCGCTGCCTCACAGCGGGCACAAAACACATCGAGCAAAGGAGCCCGTGAAAATAAGAGCAATAATCGCTTTCATAAAAGGGTCCGTGTAGAGATTTGAAATGTCGCCGAGTTATTTTGTCACTGTCGAGTCGCCGCCGCGACGCGCTCGGCACGGTGGCGCTGCGCCGCGGGGGCGGCCAGCCGCCCGCGTCCGAGGGCGCCTCGTACGTAGCCTAAATAATATAAATATACCTATCGTCATATTTTGTGGTTAGATTCTGATATTTAGAAATTACATTTAGAAATCTAAACATCAAGCGGGGAAGATGATTAGCGCCCACACAAAAATAAATTGATGACCAATTTTGCCACTTTTTATTTTATTTATTTATTTATTCATAATGGCACAACAATAAGTCACAACAATAAATAATCAAATAGACAAATGAAATATCAGTCACTCTAACTAGGTAAAAAAACCTCTTGTTACTTTTAAACTTTTACTAAACTTTTCTAAAAAGTAGCAGATAAAAAATAAAATACTTATTACGTACTTTTACGTATTTATCCATATGAGTACGTGAGACGTTACTAATAAGGATAAATATCATAAATACAATACATCATACATACAATGAATAGTGCATATTATTATCTATATATTACATACAGTATAAACATTTATGAAATATATAAATCTAATAATTGTGTTACGTTTAATTTATGTACTAAATAAACTGAACAAACAGAAAATATAAAATTACTTATTATGTTCATATTATGTAAGTTTTTCTATTGTAATACACTGCTCACCATCTTTTCAGAAGCGTCTCTACCTATTGCGAGGAGCCATTTAGATTGTGCTTTTTTAAATTGCTCATCTGCGCTGTTGAGAAGTTTAGGTCCAAGGAAATTGAGATGCCTTTGCCCAAAACTGGTATTCATTTATGGCAGTACCATATTTCCTCGTAGCCTTGATCGAGTTACAATTGAAGTATCTATAATATGTAAGGGTTGTTGCTTAGAGAGCCGTTGATTAAGAATGAGGAGCCGTATATTATTTTCTGACATAATCTTCTGAACAGCTGTCAAACGTCAAGGTAAAAGTAAATAATAATGTAACTAAGTACCCATAATTAGTTTCCACCGCAACACGGATTTTATCTAGTGCGGTAGGAAACAATCACCTGGCTATTAGATAGCATACGATGGACAATAAATGTTATGATTAAAATGGCTGATACACAATGACATATTTTGTCCTTAGATTAATAATAGACCTGTTTTTATTGTAAAATGTTTGTCTCTTTGATAACATCACTAAAATTGTAAGATGTTGTCTCTTAGCTGCTGCTAACTCAAAAATGCTGTACCATTTTATCAATAAAGAAATATTATTATTATGAAGTTAGTAGAAGTAGATGGCGCTGCTCTACAGTGTAGAGCGCGCTTATTTACTAAAAACATTGTATTTTAAAATGAACAAATCTTGTGGAAAAATGGATTTGAAATATCTGTCTTGTCTGTTAAAAGATTATGTACAAAATATTGGTGACTGACAATGTTTTTGAACCTAATTCATTAAAAAAAAGTGGTTCTAATTCAGCTTGCAAGATTTGACCTAGACAGATCGGCTAAATAGAAGCATGTACAAAGTTATAGTATGAATTTCATACGGATTCACAGTGTGGGGCATAGTCGAGGGCAACCGACTAAGGAACTCAACGCAATACGAGAAAAAGACAGCACAGAATACTTTAGTGAGTACCAGAAGTCTTGGTTTCTCCAGGGAGGACTCCAGGTCCGCTGAGCGTCTGCCTCCATCCTCTCGATTCACCCTCCGATCAAGATCTTAAGCGCCGCAAGTCTCTTTCCACCAGTGCCTATGGGTGAAAAGGAAACCCAGAATGGAGCTGATCATTTTAGTATCTCCGCCTCTGTGGCGCTGAGATCGACAGTCGCGCGCCGCGGGGTGACCGCGACACGGCACCACGACGGCACCACGACATCACCACGGTGACCGCCTCTCCATATTCATACACTTACCAGTTGAGAAATGGCCGGGGGGCCGCTCGCTGAGATGCCACTGTGAACCAACACTTAAGTAAGTGTTGAGTGCGCGCGCAGGGGAACGTGCGCGCTTCGTTGGGTTTTAAGAAAAAATATTAAAAATAATAGCAAACATTTATTTAATATTTTTTCTATATTGATTCGAAAACAATTTATTTGAAATTGCATTAAACTGGATTGACTACACAAAACAAAAAAAAAAACATATTTTAAGTTACCTATCTCATGCATAGTAAACGTCTACGCTGGTGAGGATTTTATCACCAAGGCTGTTCTGGGGCAACTCCTGATCAAATTTGTTTATTTTTATCTGATTACATATTTTTTATTTGCAGGTGATACTTTGTTTATTTATGAATTGATCAAAATGTAAAAAAAATATAATAATATTATTATTATGTAGGTATGTTTATTTAGTATATGAATACTCATATATAAATTTATAAATACCCATAAAATAAGTATATAAAACAAATAAATATTGATATATGTTCGTACAACCGTATTTTTCAAAATGTTTAAATTATGTAATATAAGAATAAACTATCAAACGTACTTTCCATAAGTATTTGAAATGTCTCATATTTATTACTCCTATTAATACTTTCTATGTTTTAGTCAAACCTTGTTTTTAAATGGAAATAGATTTTCTTGTATCAAAGGTTTATATATACAAGGTTTATTCATAACCTGATTGTAGACGCTATTAAATTAATTTTGTTAATTAACTCAATCGACAGTCCTAAGAAAATTACCCAGAGAATTGATTGGTGCCTGGATCTCTGAGTCGCAATCAGAAGCTAATTGTTAGTATCACCTCTCAGACTTTCGAAAATCATGTTGGTACTATTATTACAATAATTACGAGTTTGCTTTACGAGAGTTAAATATTAGTAGGTAAATAAGTCCTTTCCACGATTTCAACGAATCTGTGCAAGTTTTTTTTTTGTGTTTATTTGCTTCCTTTGATAGGCGCTGACATCTTTTACTGTTTTATTGGATTTTTTTCGAAAAAGTTATGCTTTTTTAATAACATGATTGTTTATTTACGACACATCACGCGTTAGTTTTTCAAAGAAAAACAACAGAGACGGATCAGACAATGCGGTTTGTTTTAACGATAAATACTATATAAAATAAATCCGTTAAACAACTAAATTACGGTGACGCCGTCTAATATTGAACTTTGATGCCACGAATATATTTATTTATTTAATTAATTAATATAATGAATAATAAATATAATGGCAAATATATAATGATTAAATGCAACATCTCCGATTCAACGTACTATAGATAGTATCGAAGTAACAAACTCAGACATACCAGCCAATCATATGGCATTACTTATTGGCATATAAGTAATTGGTTGACATGGGTAACGATACACAGTAGAAAGCAAACAGTAAACAACAAAAAATATCAGACATGACATGGATGGCTTTAAAACGGGTAATTAATACACATCAGTAAAAAAACAACAATTTAAAAAATAAGTAACTCGGGCATAATGTGAAACAAAGCAATAAGCACTATAAATATTTAAAAAAAAATATATGCTAGAATTTTAACAAACTTGACATTTCCCTTTTTCTGATAGTGACTTTAATCGTAGCACTAAAAATACACACCAAAACATTAAAAAACTAGCTGGAAGAATAAGATAATATCCCCAAAATCCTCGTTTACGCAAGTACGGTTTTACACACGCGACATAATTTGTCAGATCTAACTAACCAAAAAAAAACCGATAAATTTTAGTCGGTAGGGTAGTTTTCCAATTGAATATGAGAATGGTATGAGCTAAAAAATATATATATTTTTAACGTTTAGAAAGAATAGGAGGTATGGATGAAGATGTCCTCTGTTAGTTCGCGCGCACGAGTATAACCAGGCGAGGATACATGGGGGGGAGGGGGGGGGGGCATTTGAGTGCAACAGATTGTGTCGTCTGTAAGGGCCGGGCCATTAGGACGGTGTTGAGAAAGAAAAGGTCGGCTGCCCGATTCGTGCCTGGTGCAATTATGACGCGGCGCGCGTGTGTCTACGGAGCCCCATCTATTTGCCCATCAGCTGATAAGGCCGCAATCCACCTTCAGAAGAAAGCGGTTCGTTTTATAACACCCATGATTATTTACGACAAGGTCGTCTCTCTGACAACAAAAATATCAGACACTTCTTTCCTGGTATTCACGAGGTGCTCAGCGCGCGTACAAACAAAGGACACGAGAAATAGACATGTCTGTTTGATTAGAACGTGACAAGTACGTCAAGACAAATATGCGATAACAGAGCTTATGACAATGGGTCAATAGGGACAATATGACTTATAAAAGAAGTGTTTATTTTATACGTTTAAAACGTACTTGTACTGTAGAATTCGATATTTGAACATATTTGCCATTGTAATGGGTATATGAATACACAAGATTGGATATGCCACCCTATAGCTATCAGTTAATATATTGTTTCTATACATTATTTAGTAGTATCTACAGGCATACGGGTATCATTAACGGCATCTCCCACCCAGACTACTGGCGCCTGTGGTATCAATTTGTGCTGGGTTGCTGCGGCACTTCGATGTGCGTTTTGGATGGTCATAGAGGCGACAGTGAGTTATTTTTTAGGTCTTAGTGGATTGAAATAAAAAAAAATACAATAACATCATGACATTCTTTCAACACATCATAAATGTTATCACTGGAGATCTTATTCTGTTTTCAAATCTTCGTCTAATTCGCTGTATATTTTTAGAAGTTTAGTGTACGCGAGCAAACGCATAATTCATGCCCAGACAGTGTTGTGTTCTCGTCGACTTGAAATTAAGTTAAACTATCCGACGAATGACTGAGATACAGAGTTTACTTACCCCAAACACACTCGTTTGATTTAACATCGATTTTTTCGGAAATTTTGTAATCGATTGGCGATTGTTTTCCATTGCGGTGCCCACCACTACTTAAACCTACATGCCATGTTTGTATACCGCTGGGTTTCGGTTGGCTGTCGGCATACACGTATGACATATTATTTACCGCGAATGGTATCCCATTGTTTTGAGTAATGCCCTCTGATTGCGCGTGGGATTTAAGAAAGATGCCGACCAGACGACAGCTGACAACATTTCAATACGAGAGAAACCGCGATTCGAATATTTTTTTATGCCTTAAGATTTTGTCTTATTTTTTTTAATTATTAGCAATACAAATGTAGCAATGCATTACATAATGTGACAAAGAACATTCCTGGCGATAAAAACTACCGTCATCAGTTAATTTTTTAAATCCATCGATTTAAAATGTTTGAGATATCCCTTAGGAACTGGTAACTTTGTCGAATTACACATACGCACCTATACATAGAAAATGTGAAAGAGACAGGCCATTACAAAGGATCAGGGATACACACGGAAGGGTACTTTGGTACTTACCTGGTTGATATAGTGACAGCAATGATTTTACTTGGATTGGAGTTACACATCGATTGTTGTCAAACTTACTTGGATTGCTAGTAACACAATTTTCTAACATAATTCTCAATGTAAGTACTATAATTTTTGGTTGTTTTTAACTCAATATCGTTACAATATCGCTACAATAATTTTTACAAACTGACAATTTCACGATTAGCTGTTTAGTCAAACCTACATTTAGATTTAAATCACAGCAAAATAGAATAGTAACAAGTAAAAAAATATATATTATGGTTGAAACTTCGAATTTTCAGGTAAAGCCATTTGATTTCGTCAGCTGTTCACCCAGGACGCCATATTGTTTTGTAATCATAGTAAAATATTTTCCTTAAAATGTGTTTTAACTAAATCTTTCACTGCCATAGCAAGAAATATGATAAATCTAACCAAAAAATATTTATCAATAATCAGTCTGTACGTACAAACTATACGATTTTTTTGCTGCTGGTGCTAATTGCGACCTACCATTTTGTATGAATAGTATTTAGTTGTTTTTAAAAATATAAGGAATATGATTTTTAAATTCTTTTCTTGTAATACACTTATACATATTTTCTGTAAATTTAAAAGCTTTTAATATAAATTATCGTTTTCGTATTCACAAACTAAAACAAAAATCTCCAATTTTAGATTTGTTTTTTTATTTCTTAGTTATTATATCATATATCTTAAATCTCTTAAGTAAATTCCTCCTCCACTTTATTGTCATCATAAAACGATATTTATTTTATATGGGATATTTCTGGTTTCCTAAGCGGGCTGCTTAAAAAATGATATCTCAAAAACACGGTGCATTTTTAGCATGTTTAAAAAAAATCCTTAGATATTAGGTATAAAAAAAATCCTTTAAAATCCCTCGAAAAATAAATTATCTTTAATATAAATAAACTAGTTTACTTGTATTTCTTCTGAATATCTCTAATAACGCATTTGAAAACCTGAGAAATTCGCATTTTTGTAGCATTCAGGTATGTAGACGCCTTAAGTACCCAATTTAAATGAGATCAAAAGTGTACGCAAACATTTTTCCATTATCAAAAGTAGGAACGCGTCGCTCGTCCTCGGAGCGTCGGCCAGGTACGATACGATAGATTCTTATCGATATTTTATCCGGTCGTTAATTAATAATTAACCTTCGGATAGCCCGCGATCTGTTCAGGAGTCGAGGAGGATTAGTGCATCGCTTCATCAGACAGCATCCGAGCCCAATTTTACGCGTCGCTGGCTCCGATACGAGCGCGTGGTGTAAAAACTATAGCGATTCACTCTTCGGGTACAGTGGGTCTAAGAGGAGGAGAACGCGTTATTGTATGAATATTGTATGGCCTAGAATAATTGAGCATCATTTTAGAGAGTGAAATGGTTCCTAAGCGATCAGGCAAAAGTAGAACTGATAACTTGATTGGGCATATTTGAAGAAGCCAATTAAACGTATTACTAATTATATGGAACTTTCGCTTTTCTATGTGTGACATATTATTCCGCAATAGAAATCCAGGTGGCCAAAGTGACTCCTATCTTTACTTTTATTGTGAAGCGGCTTGCTTGGAGATTAAAGACTAGATTTTACTATTTTCAAATCTATTCTCAAAGACAATTACTTATCTTGCTTCTAGCTAATTCTGCATCCTTATCGCTCGCTTGGGCTTATAGTATAGCTAACTGTAATGTAGTTCATTTATAACCTTTTTTTTTACTTTGATACGTCAATATTTATTACGCAACCTCTCCGGGTAACTAGTTGACACTACGAAAAAATAGATAAACTGAGTTCAAAATAAACCCACAACCAAAAAACTAGGAAAAAATACAATAAAATGCTTATTCTGTAGCAAACAATAAAACCGGATACACCAAAGCATCGAAATCGCCGCAGATACACACCCTACATAAAATGCAATAAACTCATAAATTCAAATTCAAATAGTATTTTAAAAAAGTTACATACAAGTTTGCATATTCTGGAACTCGTCAACCGGATACCAACTAAACATAATATCTAACATTATTTTTTATTTACATAATTACAGTATACAATTTTCTGGTAACAATTCCTCTCAAAAATAAAAATAAACGTTTTTCTAAAACTATAACCCAATTTCTTATATGGCACCATATAATGTTTAGTTTTAAGGTGAAGTCACTATACTAGGTAGGGTCGTCCACTATACTAGAGGACGTTCGTACCATGTGTACCTAACTCGATGGAAACATCTGTTCTATGGTAAACTTTATTTCCTTAATCGCCGTGCATTATGTATCCGAGAGCAAGTGCGTAGAAATTTATAAAAATAAAATTGATTAGTTATTTTTGTGAAATTGTAATATATAATGGATATTTTAATATTTTTGTGTGTGATGTAAGTGAGCGTATATATCAAAATATGATTGGTATTGATTGTGTATGTGTGAGAAGTGAGTTTAGAGAGAAATTTTATAGAGTAGCTTGCATTTACTCTTTATTTTAATTTTTTTTTCTTTAATGGTTTAGTTATTTAAAAATTATACACCTTAACCTATTATCACATATGTATGTTACGGTATATGGTACAAGAAGAACGAAGTAAAGAATATACGCATACTTTCAGCCCTATTTTTAAAGGTACACGATGATACAATCGTCTTAACTTTAACTTCAGTTTTAACCATGTATCTATTTCTTTATTATTGTGGAAATTAGAGTATTAGTTGTATTCAAAAGTAAAGTAGATACTATTTGGGTATTTGTGGTATTATTTTTTTTTATTTTGACGGTGACTGTACATCGGCGTCGCAGAGGGGCACATAATATTAAACGCAGTAAAGATACCCAAACGATATCGCCAACATGAAACCACCCAACCGAATGAACCGAGAACAAAACAAGCCCTTGAATTGGGAAATTGACACTTTCGGGTAGGTAGTCCTCGTTTGAAGTTTTAAATCAATGGGTTCGTTTCGTTTATATCGATAGGTATCATATACCCTACATATGCCTTATCAATTAATGTGAATTAGCATCATATGTATTTTTATCCTGAGTCTGATTGTGGCCTTCGATTACAACTACAAAAAAGGTATTTTAAGTAAAATCTTGTTTTAGAGACAAACCGTTGCTTTTTAGCTCCTATACTGTTAAAAATATCGAGCTCTGAGTTAACCGAAAAGTTCAGTAGAATCGTAATTTGTTGTGACTACTGAATGTTAGTAGGCACAACTGAAGTGTATTCTAATGTATGCAATCTTTTTGATAGAATGTATAAACCATTTCCTGTAGATCGATAAAATGTTCGCCTGACAACACTATTTTGTAACAAAAACAATCTCTGAAGATGCAACATTCGAATAAAAAGTGTGCACACCTTACAATACTGTTTTGTTAAGTCTTCCAATCGATCGGTAGATGCGCTTTCGAATAAAAAGTTGTACACATTACGAATCTGTTTTGTTACGTCAACCAAACAATCGGTAGTAGACTCGCAAACTCTCGCCTATTCCGCGATTTGGTTTTTGAACAGTTCGGCAGCGCTTACAAAGGAGTGTGTTCATGTGTTCAGACAGGCTTACCAAACATTGGTTGAGCTATATATAAGCTTTAGTAACGGTAACTTGTAGAGCGTAAGAGATTTTTTTCTCAGTGTAAGCGTTTAGATAACATCGGAGGCTGTTCGTATAATATAGATAAAATATAACATTGAAATCAACAAAATTTTAATACTAATAATTGAAACATTGACAGTTCGATAGAGCGGTCAAATTTTATATGCATATTTCAAAAATATTGCAGCACGGCTGTTGGAACGTATTATTTATTAATGGCTTGTTAAAATTAATACAAACTAATCAACGTGCGTAAATAGGAACGCGTAAAAGAATATTCAGTGCCACATTATAATTATAATAAAATGAATAATAATATTATTATTAAATTGAAATATATACTTGTTGTTTCATTACTAGTCGCGCGACGAAATTTACAAAAAAAAATACTACAATGATGTTAAAATATACGATGAACTGAAAAAATGTTATGATGACATTATAACTATGTTTTTTATTTTCATTTTTTCAGTCCTACCCCAAATAAACCAAAACTTAGACAAGAAGTAATAAATCAGAAAACACCTTTTTTTTGCATTAGGCCTGGCTGCGACCAGAAATATTTTCAAGTTTGGCATTTGCGGAGCCCCGTTGGAGCTTCCAGTATCGTAACGAAAGTCAGTCAGGATTGCACCTCCTCTGCCTCTATAATAAAATTATGATATAGTGTTTTAACAAATAATACTAGAACTCGCAGGACCAATTCGCTGATTTTTTATGAGGAACTATATTTTCCCACACACCATTGATGCTTGTCATTCAAGATTTGATGACATTACCCTAAGGGCAACATGAAAAGTTAAAAAACATCAGAAGCCGGTATTATCCCTTGTTTAATCTAGTTCCCTAAGAAATGTGCTGTAATCCAAATTTAGTGTCCCAAACCACGAATGAGTGCCGCGACGCGCAGCGGACAAAATAGTTACTTACTGCTGACAAAGGTCAGATAACTTAGTTCATAGGATCGACACCGATTGATCACAGTTATTCAATAAATATTTTCGGCGCAAAATAATTTACTTTTACACTCTTTGTTTTTTGCAAAAGCGTAGTTTATGAATATTTTTTATAACAATGTTTTAACATGTTTTAATTACATTATTTTTTTGTTTAATTGTTTATATAGATCAAACCCCTAAAAGGACATACTTAAATTTAAATATAATCTTCGTATTAAATATTTATCAATTCCAATTAATATTAAAATAATTCATCTGAGTGACATTAGTCGTGTTATTTCGACTAATGTGATTTCTATGTGGAGAATTAAACTACTAATGTAATTATTAGTTTTCATTTTATTAGAGCTTTATAATTTAGAAATTAAAAAACTATCTTTTCTATGTTTTAGACCCTTCATTTACCTTTCAATTACTATTTTTTCCTAAGGCTCTATTTAATGTCTTTTATAAGAGGGCAATTTAACTAAAACAGGTCTATTATCAGTTTATCATTTATTACATTTCTCCGAAATAGAATTGAATTTAAAAAATCCACCTTTGAAGACATAAGATGTCTAAACAAAATCTTAACATTTTTTTTATTATTAAATATTCAATGGTTACCAAATGCCAGTCATAGACAATACGGTCTAAATTAATATATTTAATAATAATAATAATAACAATAATAATAAATTAATATTTATCCTTTGACTTCGCCCTAACGACAAAGCGATAACGAATTTAAACCTTTACAAAACTAAAATTTTTGCACAAAATAAAATAATAAAAACGAAAAAAAATGAAATGAAAATAAAATAAAAATGGTTTCTAAGAACGTTCTCTGCTCTGGGCTCATCTTATATTTGCGATCACCTAAATATCCGAATATCAAATTTGATCGCACGGAGGTATTTAGCGATTATCTCCGGCTGCATGAAGGAGTCGAGCCGTTGGGTTTTTTTCACACCTCTGATCCTCTTAGGCCCTAAGCCCTTCGGGAGGCAACAACGGCTGACACTTTGTCTCTCGTCTTAGTGTTTAATCCAGCATGTGTAAACATGTTGATACATTTAAAGGGGAATCACCGATGGAATGTCTTAAGCTACGCTATATTTTTTTGTTCAATTCATTTATTATTTTGATAATGACTCACGTCCTAAATGCGAACGCTTGTTTAAACAAAACAAAACATGAACATGATTATATTATAATATAAATATTAGAATATATGTTAAACATTTCTCAAGACAAGGTGAATTGGTATCGTCACCACGCCACCGGAAATAGACAATAACCATGTGAAAATAATTACTCAGTGTATGAGCGGTTAAGGTCCGCTAGTCCATAGACAATATTGACATTTTCATAGGCCAATTGTTTTCCTTTCATGGTTTCGAAGGCACCGAGAACGAAAAGAAACTGTTTACTAATCCCAGTATCCTTTTAACGCCAGGAAGGAATATGTTTACATAGGCAAAGAGATCTATCTCATAATTCTCCAACACCAGCCTATCGACGGTCATCTTGCGAGCAAACGATAACACATTTCGTACCGAGCACATTTCACATTTTTTTTTTTGAAGTAAAACTTCTTTAGTAGCGCGCAACTAACACAATTATTCCTAGGTGGTGAATGAATCCAATGCGACACGCTCATTCGGTTAAGTCGGTGCGGGGCAGTTGTCGCGTTGATTTTTTGTTATCTGCCACGTTGGTGTTTTTGAGTTTTTGAATGTAGATGATAATTTAAAATATAGAATAATACATTATTATAAATTTGTAGTTAAGAAGAACTAAGCGAACAATCAGACAAATTTGCTTTAACCTATTTATATTTTATTTTATTTATTTATTTATTGTGACATATTTAATTTCACAGAACAGTCGAAATGTAGTAGAGCAAATTAGAGTTACAAATGTATATCCTATTAAATATGCACAGGCAGCGATTAGCACTGCTACATTTTGTACTAGACTTTTTACTAGACTATCTCTGTACTACGGAAGGATCAGTTCTAAATCAACACCGAAGTAGGCAGCATCTAGCGCCGAAACGTCTGGCATTCACTCCGTAAGCCGTTAAAACAGTTAACAATAACATAACAGTTATAACAGTAACAGTTAAAAATATAAAATCAGATAAACAATCTAGCGATATATAATATAATAAATTATCGCGTAGAATGTTCATCTCATCATATCATATCTCGTTATATATTTATTTATTATTTTTTGCATGAACAATACATTTGATTTTACATCACCTTTATAGCGTGTACTGCTAATTCTAAGGTGATGTAATCAATTATAGAAACATAGACCCTCAGCTGACAATTCATAAATTAAAAAAAACAAAATTTTCATAACAAAATAAAATAAAATAACAAAGTGTGCAACTGAAAATTCAACTAGAGGCACACTCTACTAGACACTCAGATTTATAAAGGATTCCTAAATATTGTGCGAGAGTAGGAGATAAAAGAGATTGAATAATTTAAAGCTATGTATGCATGGATGTGTGAGATCACCAACAGGTTTCTAAAAAATTTTTTTTCAAAAAGTGTTCTATTTACAACAAAATTTATAGATAAAATAATATAATGTGTCTAATACGCTTATAAAATAGTATAATAAGTACATATTTTTAAATATATGTATAGTTCGTATTTTGTACTGTAAATTATTTTTTTTGTATATCTAGGTATGTTAAAATCCATTGTCAAAATGGTAAAAAGTTAGGGGCCAAAGAAAAGTTTTTGCCTAAAGTTGTTTTCATTTTGGCTACAAAAACTCTTTTTCTATATATCGAGTATTACCAGATTCTTTTTTTTTTTTATATAGTTAGATTAAAAAATATCTATATATATGTTAAACACAATTTTATTTATTTTGATACGTTTATTACAAAAATTATACCGCCGAAAAACATGATAAAGTTAGACGAGTCAACTTAGAACTTGATATTGTGTTACTGTCAATATTGGCTACAAGATTATAATCATTTATTTATGCCGAGGCCCTTTTAGCTTTGTAGCTTAAAAGAAAACAATAAAATACGCCCAAAGTCAGTGAGGTGCCATTTTATGGTCCTAATGGTAGCACCACAGCCTCCGGAAGTATCGCGCCTATAGTAACCGAGCTGCCTTCGAGACCGCGGAGGGATGGATTTATGGCGGCAATCCGCCGGGGAGATGCAGGCGGATGGAGGCAAGTGGAAAGGAAGAAAAATCGGGATGAGAGAGAAAAAAATCGAAGCGCCAGCGGAAAGATCAGGAAGAAAGATAAGAAAAGACTCCCCACGACGCGCGCCGACGCACCTTCGATCGGGGGGCCTGGGAGGGGGGGCGCACAAAGTGCTGCGAAAATTTGCAAATTAGCCATAGATAATTAAATATTCACCATAGTTTGATCGTATTAAAAAAAAACCTTTCGGCACGTCGGAAGTAGCATTTCATCGGATCAAAGTGGTGCTCCTTATATTTTATGAATCAATTTGAAAGTGATTGGTGTAAGTTATCGTGTCCACAAAAAAGTGATATAGATAGATTTATAAACTTTTAACCTGAGGGTGGTTTTGGGTTCCAGGGGATATGAAACGCGAAGATATCTTGAAATTATCCGGAAGACATGACAAGGTGCCCATTGCAATAGGTAGCTTCTCTAATGAAATCTTCCTAAAAACATTTACTACTATATATTAGGCAAAATGCTAAACAATTGGTTGTTGGAAAAAGGTCTCAAACAACCTTATATTTAGTTTTGATTAATGCCTGTCATTTTTATATATTAACATTATTAATGTTTATGTATTTTTAACATTTAAATATATATTGGTCGATTATACCAGTTTTTCTTTTTTTTTAAATAATTGCAATGACCTAGGTCATATACAATTATTTTTGGCCCTACTCAACTAGGCCACATGTCCCTGTGCTAGAGTCAAGGAGATGGTGGTAATGAAGCATTAAAAATGGTATAACCATGTGCGGATTCGAACACGCGACCTTTGGGCTAATAGTCAACGCCTTAACCTACCACGATTTCTTTAATCCTTTAATCCTCTAATGTTTACTGTTATAATATTATACACTATCAATTACTTCAATTATGTGTTTTATTATATCACAACTTTTTAATATATTATTATATCGTATAGTTCATATTTTTGTTTGTTGAGGACGAATCGAACGTTTATTGTTAGTTGGCAACTAGTCAAAAAATAAGAACAAATTAAACTGCCTTCTTTAGGGCAGCCAATTAGTCTAGTGCAGTGGTCACTAATAAAAACTTATTTTAAGTATGTACTCGAATCTGTAATCTTAAAAAAAGAGTACGTCATTGTTTTTAAATAAATAAATAAATGCTTGTTATAAAAAAAAAATACTTTATTTGACACGCAAGCCTGCGTTACAAGAGGGTGGCTTATTATTAATCTGATTTACTTAATCCAAATGTGTGGATCGGATGGGTACTAATGAGACGAAGAATTCGAAAGAAGCAAGGTGTTATGCAATCGAATTCTACATTTGTAGAAGCTCTCCTCCTGTCAAAATCTCCGTGGCATGTGTTGATTCAGATAAGTTTAAAAGTAGTTGCATATTTAAACCATAATAAACAGATTGTTGTTTCTATATATATTTTAAGAACACTGTTCGAATTTTTTTATGCTAATGTTAATTTGTAAAATGTCCGAAATCTATAATTGGTTTTGTATACTAGTAATAAGTTTTGTTTGTAATTATAAAAATTAATACTATTGGATTTTTCAATAAAGAATAAATAAATAAAAAAATAAATATAGTATCGTATGTTGTCGGAAATGCCATATTACTTTCGACTGCCCTATTGTTGTGTTCATAATGCGGGGCCATTTTGAATTAGTTGAAACGGCCTTCGAAAAAATTGTCTTTGATTGAAAGAAAAAAAAAATATACAAAATATTGTAAAATATACTTATATAACTCCACCTGATAAAAGAAACTAAGAAGAATCATCGCAAATTCTGCTCTCATTCAATAATGACGTAACCTATAAGGCTTATCGCCTCCGCGCCGATCGGAACTTCAAAGGATTTAGCTGTTTTAGTGCTATCGCTGACTATGGTCGTAAAGCCAAGGCATGGCCCGACTAAGGGATTATCGGCTTTATGGTTATGGGTCACAGGTGTTGTTTTAATGTCCTGCCATTGTTAGCGCTTGGATACACTCGTAGGTGCAAATCAGAAATATTATATAATTATGTATTGTACACGGGACTTATGCGGGTAGAATTTAAACGACTCTCCTGCCGAGCTGATTTTGGTTATATTAGCTAAAGGTATAAGTATTTTACCTTTAAGGAAGGTATAAGGGATAATATTATGCACTATTTATTTGTATGTATTATGTTTTGTATTTATAATAATTATGTTATCCTTTTGTTATTAGTAACGTCTCGCGTACGTAATAAGTATTGTATTTTTTCTGCAACCTTTTCTAGCCGCTGTTAGAACAGGTTTTTTTAACCTAGTTAGAGTAGCCATGTTAATTCGGAGCAACAATAAATGACTGGTGTTTAATTTGTCTATATGATAAGAATTTAATAGCTTTTTCAGTGTTATTATATCATTGATTGTTGTGACTTCCAATTGTACCATAATGAATAAACAAATAAATATCAACATCACAACATATCAACAAAATGATTCAAGGAATGGCCGTATCTGAAGAATGAGCATAATATTACGGTATTATCTAAATTTTCACAATTTAGACTATATGATGAATGATCAAAATATTTCAGTATCCGGAGAATAATCAAAATATTATAGTATCTGAAGAATAAGTAGTATCCAGGGAATTATAAAAACTTATCGTAATGTACAGTTTCCGAGGAATTAAATAGTACAGTATCCAAGATTTGATCAAAATATTCAATAATATTCAAATTCAAAAAAGGATACAAGATTTGATCAATATATTTCAGTATCCGATGAGTTATCAAAATGGATATTTGGCACATATTTCATTCGTTGAACTAAGTCATTAAAATGGAAATTAATTAATAAAGTCGTTTGAGGATTGTTTGTGATAAATTGCGAAATACGTTTTCGTATATTCTTTTGTTTGTATGTATGGCCAAAGAAAAATTTTCGCTAAGGCTTTATACACTAACCTAGCATACATTCGTTCTTACATGAGGATGCGAACGTTTCGACTCTAGGCACGGTTCTTTTGAAATATCGCCGGAAAACTTCACGAGACGACGCTACGTGGGCGGAACACGTCTTTTAGATCAGATGCAGAAGTATTCTATGATTTGTATGATCATTCGGGATGATCAATCGTCTCCCGGTTTGGGTTCCAAAAAAAAAGTTATAATTTATTGCATCTAAATGTTTATCAGTATCATTCTCACGAGCCTAATGCGATAAAGTTTGTTTTTAGTGCTTACTGAGTAATGAGTTAATTCAGACTCATAACCGTGCCAATCTTTATTTTATACTTGCAAGTTCATGAGGAGTAAATTTGATCAAAATCCTAAAAATAAGTCTTTTAACAATGCCCAAAAAATGTTTTCAGACCTACTTAAACCTAAAGCGTGAAAAAATAACAAGCATCTATTAAAATGTTTTTTTTTTTTCGTCGACTGTACTGAGTTCACTGACTAACGCGTTCAACGGAAACTCCAGAAATGAATTTGACTATACCCCGATGTTACAAAGGAAAGTGGTGAGATGCCAGCCAGCGCGTGGCGGCCCGCGTCCATATCTGGCCAATATACAAAACGTCTCCGTCGGCGCTGTTGGCAACGCCGGCTTGCCTTTTGTCGGCCGGCCTCTGACCCGGCGAGCGACGCAGGGCTGCCACCTCGCCAACTGCTTTCGTATTTTATTCATTCAATTCCATTTAATCGGCGTAATTTAACGCTTCATAGCAACCACCCCTTTGAAAATATCACCAGCTAATTTATAGCTTAGTTGAGTAGGGCTAGTTACTAAAAATTGTTCTCAAAGATGCTTAGACAGTTATATGTATAATGGCAATTACATAAAAAATAAAATTTGTTTATTTATCGACTAAAGTCATCTCTAATTTAACATCCCTATATTTTCTAAAGAAACAAGCAACAACAAACTCGCGTTTTTAATATATTTTGAATGGGTTCAGTTAACAAAAAATAAAAGTATATAAAACAGAAAACAAACACGAATATTATAATATTAAATCTATAATTACTGATGTAAATATATAAACACTATTAGGAAAAACTTATTTGTACTTATTTATAAACCCTCACACAACCCTACACACATCCATACATACATATAGATTTAAATTATATAATCTCTTTTATCTCTTGCTCTCTCGCACAATAACCCTAGAACTAAAAACTTCATGTTTCCTCGCATATAAATGAAAACTCATTCTTTCTTGTATATTCTAATTTGTTTTGAATTTGATGATAAAAATGAAAATTTGTTCTTTTTAGTTAATAAATTATCAGCCCAAATCCATGTTTAAAAAACTGATTACGTCACCTTGGAACAACAGTACATACTATAAAAGGGATGTAAAATAAAATGTAATAATTTTGTAAAAAATAATAAATAAAGAAACAAGCAAGGGAAATACTAAGGATATCATAAAAAAACTATTTGTTTTTAATGTGATTATTTAGGAGAGGGATAGAAAAGTTAAGTTTTTGATATAAATAATTCTGTGTTGTTTGAGTTTCGTTTTAAAAAAAAATGAAAAAAAAATAAATTCCATCTCTGCAGAGATTTATTTATTCGTCTCCTCATTATATTAAAACAAAAATCTAGTTATATACACCTTTGCAATGCCATTATCAAATATTACTTGTTTGTTTCTACTCGCCTAGTTGTGTATGTTATAGAATGTTATTACAGCTAATACTATACAGAATGTTCGGAAAGTCACTGTTAAATTAATAGTGTTGAACCAAAGACCCAAAATAAGACAAAAAAAATATATATGGATGGATAGTGTAGTGCTTTGTATCGGAGATTTGTGCTTAAAACATAATAAAAAAAACAACAATTTATTTTTTTTTTGTATTGGTCTCATATATTTTGATTGCTTATTTTATATAAATAACTATTAAAGGTAGTTGTATCGTAAGTATAGTGTCAAAGCTATAACATTCAGATAATACTGCGAATGCCGACACACGCAAGAATATTATTTTCCACCATATCGTAGATAAAAGTGCGAAATTATCTCAAAAAAAAAAAATACAGTCGTAGTTCTCTTTTCCCAGCCCTGCGGACGTTAGCTGTCCGCAAATTTAACCTTTTTCTGTCACAACACGTCTGCAAAGAGGAATGCATCGAAATCTTTTAAGTAGGTAGGTGAGCGCTTTTAGAAAGGTGTATCGTATCAAGCATTTTTACACGCTTATTTAGTAAAAAGTAGTAGATAGTAGTAGTAGACAGCAGAGAAGAGCGGGTATCTCTTTTATTTTCCTCAAACTGACACTTAATGACAGCTGTGGTAAGGAAAAGGTTGCCAGTAATAAAACTGGGAAATTGAGGAATATTGCAATATACATCATATATATTTGTGGAATAAATATTATTATATTACAATATTAAATGTAAAAATGTAATTTGGTCAACCAAAGCTACTGAGAATTGGTAAAATGAGCATCGTTCGTTTAGGTACTCGATTTCGTGAGTCGTACGCTGATTGGCTGAAAATATTTATTTCGGCAAATACCATTCCAACAGATCTAGATGTCAAGCGTTGCTCTAAAACCTGCGTTGGACCAAGACGCTATAGGCTCAAAGAGTAATTGAGGACAGTCGAAGTAATTATTACATATTTTGAACAGTACAGTCATATCTAACTGTATGCGTCGGTTTTTTAAACATAAACAATCATGATTTTTTAATAAATGAGTGTAATCTAACGGTGGTTCATGGATTCTGTACTGATTTAAAACACTTTTTCTCATATTTTGGAATCGGTAATCGAACTTTACCCGAACTTGGGAACCAGGGTGAAGGGATCAGCGCTACTCTAGCTCATTTATATAAAAATATGTTAAAGATTTGAGACCCTTTTAGGTAATATAAAACTTACCTTAAACTGGTCTTAAACTGTTGACAACTTAATGTAACTGTCATTGTGAATAGAGGTAAGCATTTATAAGAATGAAATAAATAAAAATAATATTTTTGCACGACAACTTCGCGCACTATTGTGTGACTTCTAAATCTCGTTGATGTGTAAACATTTATAAGCGGGCATATAGAGCTTTCACGATGCGTCTAAACAGGGAGATTGGTATTTAATTTAGATTGTTTTATCTACTCGTAAATAGAGCGTGGTCAGCGGCGTTTTAAATGGGGAAGTAGAATTATCACTTAATAACTGACCTCAAAATCAATCCATTGCAATCAAAATATATTAAATATAAACAAAAAAAAACAAAATGATGATTACGCATCTTGACCGTGAGTCCCGGCATTGTTTTTTTTTTCTTCGGATTCGGTTTTTGAAAAAACCCATTTTACACGAACGAATCATGGCTAATATCACCAATAATAGTGAACCGTGAATCTTTCACCAATGGTTTTTGATGCTCTTTTTATTCCTGAGCGTCCAGTTTATTTAACGTCGGCTTGACCGGATCAATAGACTTTCTGATCGGCGATATGTCTCCGTCTCATTCTAGACCACGCCCACTCGCCAGACATTTTATGTCCACCTTCAAGGAGCAATTTTCGGAAAACCCTTCGAACACAGTGTATTAAGTTACACTTTGTTTCCATTTCATAAGTAGGTACAATACTATAGCCGGAACCCGACACGTGTTTTACAAATTTTTTTGCAAATATTTGTCAATTGAACACGTGTCTGGGACCGCAAAGAGCAGCTTCACACACGTTCAAAAATATTCTTTATGACAATTAATCTTTAAATTAAGTCCGTGTTTTTAAACACACATTTTTTTTCTATTTTTCTATTATATTATAACAAGGAAAACTTAATGGGTGGGAAATAGGAAATAAAAATGGAGCGAGAAAATATATTTACTGAAACGAAAAACATGATCATGTGCTATGGCAAAAAAAAGAAATTAATCAGTTATTGCAAAGACTACTAAAGACTAAAGTTTCCTATCAATACCATATAAGCTAACTGAATTATTAGATTTAACTTCTGAAGTGAAACGCTGATAGGCTTTTGTTATCCACTGTTTTTATCAAAAATTTTTTTAACACATTGAAAAACTTGAAGAACAAAACTTGTTTAATTTGTAGTGCAGAAGGATGTGTGTTTGGACCAGTTAGGACATTTTATAAATCCTTATAATTTCCTGCTCCTATATCTTTACTTTTACGACTAAATGTACGCTCTATCCCCTCTACCCCCTATTACCTTGAAAGCAAATATGTACAGTATTTGGAGGTAGTTTCACACGAGCCGAACGAAGTCAAACAAACCGCCAAACGGAGCCAAAACAATCCGCGAGCGACGAGTCGATCCCATACGATTGTACGAACTGGTGTGCACGGTCCGAGTTCCACCCGGTGGAATACTAGGACGCTATCGTCGCCACGTCGTGAATTGTGTCGTATTGAGATCGCTCGTGCACTCCGCAACCGGACCTCGCCCTGGTAAAGTAATCGCCCGGTTGCAAAAATGTGAACTTTAAAAAAGTTAAAGTCAAAATTCAAAGTGGGATTAAAAGTTAAAGGTGTGGAAGTGTGGCAGCCCAGCTTCAGCAAGGACATCAGCATCATCAAGGTCAGTGATCTTGTACTATTTACTAATCCTCTGTTGAATTCCATCCGATGGCCTTTACTGTCAGATTTCTATATGTGTGATATTTTATGTGTGATTAATGAAGGTTACTTCTGGTAAAAGAGTGATTAATTTTACAGTCCAATTTTAATGATTCTTTTGGTTTTGTTTGGTTTGTAATGTTATTGGCTTCTGCGTTTGAATAAATCATGATGGCTTCCTGTGCCAAACGAGACCTTTCGAAGGAGTGAAACTATAAATGTACAGTTCAGGGAACGAACCGTCCAGATGACATCCTGACCTTAGCTTTTCAATCATCACAAAATATCCTATTGTAATGTCCGCGCACGGGCGACAAAATGAACGTCCGACGAACGTATATCGCGCATTTTAGCGATTGCCGCATGCAGGCCGGTATAAAATTAAAATATGATCTTTTAACTACGCATTCGCGAACCTAGGACATTTTTCATTGTGGTCTGTTCAAGAGAATGCAATAAATAATGCAAAGTGCAGTCTTAGCGTCAGTTTGTTTTGTTTAGAACCCTGAGGGCTTTCGATCATACGAAACTATTGGACTGATATTATGATTGATATTGATATTGAGGAACAGCTTTGTGAATCGAATGGATAAAAGATAATTCAAGAAATATCAATTCAATTCAATATATTTGTATTTAAGGCATTGTACATAGCAGATTTTACAAACATATTATGTTATTTCATAAGTAGGTACTTAATTCTATCAATAAAATCCTTATAAGTAGTTGATACGCCAACCACTAGGGATACCTGTTCCGGACGGGGGCATCTTTTTCCGTTGTAGGTATATTTTTAATAAATCTACTAATCGTACAGTAAAATTATTATTTATAAACGTGTTTTAATATGATACGATATATGTATACAGGTTGTTCCAAGACCATTCCTGAAAACCTAAGGGGGTGTTTATGTTCCCAAATATGTGTAAGAAATTGCATTAAAAATGCGAATGAATTCACGTCCAAATTTATTAATTTTATCAAAGCGCTCGTGTAAACTCCCTTTGCTCGCATGCGCTCGGAAAGGCCAGTCAATAGCTTTACAATCATGTAAAGTTTATGTATTTTTTACTCGGAAATCATGATGAATTTTGATATGAGTTCAAAACAAAACATGGGTCAATAAGCTGGATTTTTTTACGGAAATGGTCTTGGAATACGGTGTATATATTAAAGATATAATACAATATACTTACAAATACATTATTTATATTACAAATACATTATTTAGTATTTCGAATAGATTATTTAAGATATCTCATCAGTTCTTAGGAATTTAATCTGCCAATGACATTCTAGCCGCTATGAAATAATGTTATAAATGGAGTATTTTTATGAGCATTTCTCCTTTAAGGGGTTGACCTATACTAACTAAATCGGCTTCACGAAAAAAAAAAATAATCTAGAAAAAAGTTTATCTTGCTAAACTAAATATAATAAATACTTTTTTTTTCGAATTACAAACGTCGCGTACCGCGGGTCAGGCGGTCTCTACCCGACCCGGCAACTGCGATCAGGCGCGTAACTAGTTCTCAAACAATAAAAAAAAACGATTAAATTATGAATTCGTTTTAATCATAATTTGGAAAAAAGTATTTTTAGCTTATTAATGTTTGATTGTGAATGTAGATTAACCCCCTGAAAGAAGCAATCTGAACAAAAATATATCCTGTAATGATCATACTGCCGATTTAAAGCCAGTTATCTCACCCCCACCCTTTACTGGTCTACTGTACCTAACCCTCTACGCCAGATGTTTTTTTAATTTGCTTGATTATTTCAAGTTTTTGATTGCGTTTTGCTGTCGGTAATTAATCGATTCCAGAATTTGATAAATAAATTTGCTCGACTGGCTAAACATCTGTCATTTGGTGGGTCGGTATTTAGTGTTGCCGACGCGGCATAAATCTCAATTACGCGCGTAATCTCCATCTTAAACGCGTCGGGTAATTGTTATAGTCGCGGGACTGCTGAAGACATTACAGCATTGTCACTATTATAGACGGGCACCGAATTAACTTCTTGCATTTCTCTAAACATTCTTTTGCTCTAACAAACAAAACAAACATTTTATGCTATTTCAATAATGTTTGCTAATTATTTAATCAATAATCTAATTACAAATAATATAAGCGTCACACATCCGAATTATATCATTATGTACCTGCTGAATAATTTATTGACAGAATGTTCGACTCTTTGCGAGCATACCAATTTGCGCTTTCATTCGCGCTTGAAAAGAAAATTAACGACAAACAAAATTTTAAAAAAAAAGTAAATATTAAAAACAATTTTTCGACTTTAAAATTCAAAAAACCGTAAATCTACCTAACTGGGGAGCGCGCGTGCTTTGGTGGGCATAGGATTTAAATTACTCTGTAAATAATTCCATTTGAATGCAGAATAAAAACTAAATAAGATAGAAATTGCTAAAAATAAAAGAATAATTATTACAGTGAATTAAATATTTATATATCTACTTATTTATTTTATTACCCACCTAGCTAAAACAGCCAAGAGGAAATATGTTTTCAATACGAAAACAAAAAAAAAATGCATTTAATCAGTGATTCTTTAATTTTATTGTACAAACGCGGCACTATTAAGTTAAATGCCTAACGAAAGAAAAATACATGAACTTTATTTTTGGAATCTGATTTTACTACACATATCGGCTATATTCTTTAGCGGAGGGAAAAGTGTACTTGGTCGAACTTCACTATTCTTACGTATAAATCGTTGACAGATTGTGCAACATTTATTAGCCAACATTAATACGACTGAGTACACAATATAAACGAACTTTTCACCGCGTTAATGCCTGACTGGTATGGCGACGTGATGAACAACCTTCTAACGCGAAGATATATTTCGTATTACCAAGAGTAATCTCGAAGACTCAATCAAGCTTATACATAGAAAAATCTCGTGCCAAACATTTTATATATAAGGAGATTTTCAAATTTGAGCGCAGCTGCGCTCTTTACGGGATTTGTGTGTCTTAACCAAACCAAAATAGTGCCAAAATGAATATTCGGATTGTTTATACGAGTACAATAGCCGAAATGTCTACCGGTCTGTGGGCGTTAACGCGATAATCATATAACCGAGGAAACGTTTAACGTGATTTCAAAATAGCCTAATACTTAAACGGTTACAAAATAACTGCGTGTTTTGTAGCTAAACTCGTCACCGTCCTACATTGGCATGGTGCCATTTGTAACGAGATTTCCTTTCACTGCACAAGCCTTCAAAGTCGCTTCCGACTTCGTTGAACGCGACTCTGTGAATGAATGCAATTTCGTCACCGCTATGAGCCAACTTCAGTACATTAATATGGTGTCGTCTTATACACGCACGTGTACGTCCGTCTGTTCTAACCCCCTAAAATATGAGTGAACTGTTTCGGCCTCAAGCAATAGTCACGTTAGTTCGCTGCTCAAGTGACAGGGCATGCATTTTGTTATGATTAGCGTATTTATGTATTAACGCGTTTACAATAGGCGTTTTGAATGCATTACACATTGAGAATGCATTAAAATAGGGTGTCGGGTATCTATCTATGCTTTTTTGACCTATACTGAAAAGTCTAATTATATTACAGAAACTAACAAGATAAAAAAAACACAGATTTCAAACCAAAAAAAAAACTTTTATTAAAATTTTATTGACTTTAATTTAATTTAGGAAACAAACAAATAATATGTGTGGGTACATTGAATCTACTTGTAGATCTACAACCCCTGCATATATTAATATTTAGTTGGTGTACCTATCTAATAATAAAAATAAAAAAATAGTTACAAGGGTCCGATAATAGTTAATGATTCCTCTGGACGTCTAAAACCAAAGGTCTTCGCGACGTGGGTTAAAAACATCTGACCTAGATATCACAGGGCTACCTGTACAAAAAAGTACGCCAGTTTGCTACGGAATGTGGGTTTCAATTTTCGTGGATTTTCATCGCACGAAACGAAACTTCACCTGCTATCAACAATCAGAGGAAGACCTGAAAAGGTTAAAGGTTGAATGCGTACACAAAATTTCGTGTCTGTGCTGTTGACCGTTGAGGAGTTCCTTCTTCTGGAGCCACTCCTGGGTGGAGAATCAGGTCATGCTTACCATAAAAAGGCATTGTCATCGGAACTTAACCAACGTGACAAATTTCAACTCCGTAGGATAAGAGAAAGTGGTTCTAATTCAGATTGCAATATTTGACCTACACAGATTAACAGACATTGCAATCTATATATTAATACTTTTTTCCTTTCCTTTTTGAACAAATTGCGCTCACGGAGGAGTGTGAGATTTGGCATAGATAAAGTTTATATGGAGAAGGAGTGCGAAAAGTTACAATTATCTGTAATATGTGTTATAAATACATTAAATATAATAAAATAAAAAGTTCATACTAACTGACTGAATGTGTTTCGAGCTCTGTATTTTGATTTCAAACGTTCTTTTTTAATAATCTTTCAATGTCAATAAAGTAATGTCAAGGCAAAAAAGCATAATTGTTAGGTTACATTGTAAAAGTGAGTACATTTTATTATATAAATTAAACCCAGTCTTATCTTAGTTTCAGTAAATTTATTTTACGTGTTACAATTTTAATTTCAGTAGTTTAATTTTTTTTATATCCAGATATTCACACATATCTTCCACTATGCCTCCCTCCACATAGAACTAACGTAAGACACAAAGAAGGAGGAATAAATATTCGCGTGAAAGTCAAAATGATAATAGGCCATATTATCATATTATCATTGCAAATTTAAATAGTATTACAAAATGATGAAATTATGTTGAGGGATACATTTAAATGTACACTGAATTTCATTCCAAGAAATTTGAATACTTTTGATTGTAGATTAATGCGTTTACAATACAGGTTTTGCAATGCAAAACATTTCGAATCTGATGTCACTTTAGGTGAATCGCTGCATTCACTTCATGTTGTCTCAAGGGTAAAGCATATTGGCCTTATCATAATGAATACTTCAAATTATTGTATAATCGATTTACATCTCATAAACCTTCAATAAAAAGAAAGTCAAAAAAATATTTTGAAAAGATTCGACAATTCAGAATTCCGATATTGTGTTTTTTTTCATCAACTGTTATTAACATTAAATTTTAAATTTCATAAGTGTTGCAGGGAATTAAGGCTAACAACACACCCTAATGACGTATTTGTAGACGTTTGCGGCTGACGTGATAAAACAAAATTTAAAAAAAATTGCAATGACTATAGTGGTAAACTTGCCGTATTATAGAGGTATATGCCTCAATAATGATCAAATTTAACAGTTTAATCTATTACGGTTGAATTTCGACCACTGGGCGACCACTAGTCTAAATAAAATCTTGTAAAAACCTTATCGTATACCCTATCTTTTAACGCGATTTTCTGCGTACTATCTTTTATGCTTTCTTTGAAACATATTATTATTACATTGAAGTTTATATTGCTACTTATAAGAAACTCATCAGTCACTCACTCACACTGATTACACTAAAACAATATTCACCAATTACTAATACTTAACAATTTTTCATTGTTCATTCATTTATCATTGTTTTTCATTACAATGAAAAATTGACAAATTACCATCCAATTATAAATTACAATTACGTCCGTCACTTGATATCTGTGAATTTTATTACGGGCTTTTTAAACTTATATTTGGGTGGCTGACAAAGAATAAGCATTAAGTTCGACTCATTTAGATCCTTTTTTTATGGTTGGCATTTAGTAACCATTGGATATTTAATAATAAAAAAAATATGTTTAGATAACTTGTTCTTATATCTTCGACATAGTAAAGGCAGATTTTTTAAATTTAATTCTATTTCTGAGAAATTTAATAAATGATAAACTCCTAATAGTTATTTTTTAGTTGAATCGCTCTCCTATAAAATACATTAGAGCCTTAGGACAAATAGTAATTGAAAGAAAAATTAAGATTCTAAAACATAGTTAAGTTAGTTTTTTTAAATTCTATATAATGAAGCTGTAATTAAATAAAAACCAACAATTGCTTTCTGAGATAGGGCTGTCAAACACATGCTCAAGTAATTTATTTATTTATTTATTTATTTAAATAAATAAATAAATAAATAAATAATAGACAAGTATTTAGACGAGTCCTTTATAGCATTAGTTACATTGAAGACTTATCTTGTACATCTCAGAGGTTGATTTTTGGAATTGATTTTGGTTTTTGTTTTTTTTCGTTCGCGTTCGATAATGCAACATACCATTTACACGAAAATAGTGCACATTGTAGATAAAAGGATAACTTAGTTTTTAGTAAAGCCATAGTTTTGAATTTTATTCTTATTTTAGATGTAATATTTAAAAGCTACTAAATTTAGACATGATATATTTCGACGAGGCTGTAACTCACTCGCACGCACGCCGCGGCAACTATCGATCAACACTTTTACGGCTAAGGCTAGTTATTCATCGACCGACGCGACGGTCCAAACTCAACCAAAGCACCTACGTAATAAATAGTTATTCTTTGTTGGGCTGCGGATATACAGCACGATGTAGGTTTCATTTACGGCGATTGATTTACGCTGAAACATTAAGAGCTAAACGCTCTTAGAGTGAATCACACTGAATAGGGAATAAATATAGGGAAAAGGCGATAAGAGGGCACAGGAGATATAAAACCATTTAATTTATTCGTCCGGGAATAATGGCTGATGTTAAGTTAATGCCGTGAACTGTGCGAATGTACGGTACGGCACTCTGCTCATAACGACCCATTCTTGTACGAGAGTTTCGATTGGAAATGCCAATTGTTGCATTTATACAAATATAATAAAATACATACTACATTACCAATATTAGTCTTAAAATAAAACGGCACATATAACTGTAAAACCATACCGCATTTCGTGATAATAAAGGTTATTGAGGAATTAACTAGGCAGATTATACTGTCACAGGGGGTTGTTGCACCTATTCCACATTCATGTAATCAATTGCCACTACGTTCAGAGACATTTATTTGTTTTTAATTATTGAAAATATAATATGATAACTATGTAACGTAATATAAGTACTATTAAATAGCTTAATTGAAGCGATAAGCGACTTTCTTGTGGACGCGATTACTGCCGTAATTTTACACTAATCACTTTGAAATTGATAAATAAAAGGGGAGGGGTTTTTTCAAAAAAGTGAAATTTTGCTATAACTTTCTTAGTGTATAAGATATCGAATTCATTTAAATTTTGCATTATTTCTTAGATTAGGGCCTAAAACTTATCTTAGTATTTTTTTTTGATAGCACCAACCATTGGTCCCAGGGGTTGGAAAAAGTGGTTTTCAAAATTCAAAAAATCATACCTACCTTAATCGGCACAGGATCAAGTCAATTCAAAATGGTACTTGTTGGCCTAAGTTTTCCCTACAATTTTTGTTAGAAACAATTTTTGATATGAGCAACCCTTACGGTAACTGATGACCGAAATATTTAACCACTTTGATCCGGTGAAATCTACCTCTGCCCTCCGGCGTGCCGAAAGTGATTTTTTTACAATAATTTTAACTCATAAGAATAAAACTTTCTTCTTTGTCAAGTTTACTTCATTTTGTCGACATGTCTAATTATTTCAAAATGCATTAATTCTGTTATTAATCTAAAACTTCTAAATACATTTTAATGCAGTTTTGAATGGTACCTATTATTTTGTTTTATATTGCATTCTAACATATATACCTATAGGTATAAAAAAATATGTCGTAAATATACATATACATGTGATGGAAATAAAGAATCTTACCTAGTTTAAACATATTTTTTTTAACTAACACTTTCGGAAATGAGGTAAGCGGGGTACACATTTTTTTAGTACATTATACATGATATCCCGGACCATTCCCGAAGACTAAATGGGGAATTTATGTTCCCTATTATGAGTAATCTATTATATGATAATATTGTTATTTTTATTAAAGCGCTGCTGTTAATTGCCTTTAGCGTAGTGACACGTGATCGATATCTCGTAGACTTGGCCGCGCGCGGTCAATGACCTAGGCGTTACGGTCGATCAGCTAGCGTAGTTCCTAAATTCCTACCGAGAATGATTGGTACGGGTTACAGGAAAGTTTTGTTAGATAAACAATTTATCAATCTACAGGAATTGTTGTGTACAATATATCAAACAAATTGTATACACTACAATATACTTCAGTTGGGCATATTAAAATTCAGTAGTTACAACAATTATAATTCTACAGAACGTTTCAGTTTTCAGTGTAAATTAAAAGTTGTCGAAAAAAAGATCCGAAAGAAGCATCTGGACAGCGAAAATTGTAAAGACTTAATTACATAGCTTAACTTTTAGCAGATAGCCAACATGTCCTAATATATCCTAATATAATATGTCCTAATATATGTCCTTTTAGTTGGACACACGAGTAATATTAGAATATAAAATGTCTAACGATTAGGTTTCATTGTCAAACGGATGGGTATCAGGCAAAAAATTTGCCAACTTAGAACCCTGGACGCCAGAGTTCAGATTTATCCTTCTTATGCAAATTATCGGGCATGGGTCACTGGTAAATTATTATTTATTTATAAAATAATAGTTTGAAAGTAATTAGTCAACTTTTATAAAAAAATCGAACCTCAAATAAGTTGGCTGGAAGTTTGGCAATATTATGAGGTATTATTAATTTTAAATACAATTCTTTGCTTTCTGTGTCATAATTTGGTGACCTCACCCACTTTTGTCAGACATGACCATACTAACACTTGTTTTGTCAGAGAATCGCTATTGTTTTCTAAAGGCCTAGTTGTTTAGTAGATAACCCAGCGATTGTACTATATGATGGAAGATAATTTAGCAGAGTTAAATCCAGTTGGTTTCGAATCCGGAAACTGAAATAAGCTTGCTACGGAATAGCTTCGGGAAACTTCAAAACGTTCTGACAAAGTAATCGGAAAAGTTCGGATAGTTATAATACAATGCTGAAATTTGATTAGAATAAATATATAAGACGTAATCTTAACGATTTCTCGCGTCGGATCCGCCATGTTTTAGATCTATAAATTATGTATCCCGTCTGGCAATGAAGCGATTCAAAATAGAATCACAAATTAAGTGGACAAACCGCGTCGACCACACGCGAGCGCAGCCGCTGGACCCGAATTCAGATGTGTATCGACGCAAGGGGCAATCTGATTTTCTGACCGTAGAGCGGGAAGACGATATAGTTGTAAATAAGATAGATAAACTATAATAAACATCCGCGATCCACATTTGGAGATATCTTTATGTCTTTACCTCCTGTAAAATGCCAGCACTATAACGGCTAGATCCAACGCTATAAATCTGGCAGGATAAAGCTGCAACTCGTTCGATTGACCACGAAAAACCATAAATATAATAATATGTTGCATATATTTATTACTATTATCTTCAAAATTTAAAAAATAACGAAGTAAAATGTATTTATAATAACTTTAATTTTTAAATACCTATATGTACCTAATTTTTTATATTTTATGATAATAAGGATTTATATTAATTACATTGACTATTGCTTTTACATATAAACTGTATATATTCGCTAAACATTATATTTTAGTATCTTAATGATCTCGCCTATAATTATAATTTTACATTATATTCTTGATATAGAAAACATAGTCTATCATGGGAACAGTTGATATTCTAGTTAGGTACCTATGGCTTGTTGTAAAATATTTATTATAGTACCTTCTGGATGATGAATACATAAATACATATTTATCATAATATTTTTTATTTGTTTTATATTTATTTACAAATTAACACGAGGGCTTGATAAATCCAAAATAATTTTATATGTAAATTATTATTACGCGTTATATAAAATAAATTTAAAAACCAAGATTTCAAGAAATACTAAGAATAATAATATATTTCTAAACTGAGCCTCGCTTTCCAGATATTTTATTTTGACCAATAAGCATAACTAAGGGTAGCTAAGGGGATCTATTTCTAGCTGTTAAAAAAAACACAATTAGTTAATTTATTGGAAACATACAGAATACTCTGCCACAGTGTACATATTACTCTGATGTAAATTACCTATATGTGAACACTAATAAAATATAGTTGATTTATTTATTATACAATAAATTGTGGAAGAGCGTGTTTTTTCTTATTATTTAAATTATAATCGAGGTTTAGTTAGATTAATCGTAAAAGTAATATAAAACCCTGTTGCCACAATAAAGGTGTAATATGCCTTACCAAAGGGCAATAATATCGTTTCGAATAGATTAGATGTTACACCTTCCCCAACACCATAAAACGCCTACGTTGCGTCGTAGGCGTTTTTACTCGTCCCAAAAGCCGAAGATAGCCGAGCAATTAGCCAAAAATCTTGTATTTCGGTATCGGCCGCGGTCGCACTATCTCCTCTAACGATCGAACAAAAAACGACGCGACCCGACATCACCCGACCACTACTAAAAACGAATTAATTGTGACACATTAACAAGCCCAAGCAGTCTCTATGCAATGACCATACGCACGATATGACTTTTTTACATGGGTTTGTACAACTGCACTTGCTCCTAACGGGGTTCGCAGGAGTTTATTCAAAAATACGCCTAAACCATTAAGCACAAAATTTTGCTTATAGCTAACTACGACTTACCTGTTAAAACGTTTAAAAAATAGAAAACAGAATATTTCCTTTACAAAAAATATTTTATTTTATTCGAATCTTTGATTTCCCTAGGGGTGATTTATTCAAAAATAAAAATTAAACCATCCGCCATACTTACAGTATGTGAACCATACTTACTTTAAACGTCTGTTTTTATATTTTTTCGTATTATAGTGCCTACTGCATACTATCACACTGAAGTTCGATTCTTAAATATGAGGACGTTCTGATTTTCGACACTCAAAGTACGACATTGATGTAATTTTAAATTATATCAAAACCATGGGCATTCAGCACAATAGAATGGCGTACTCTGCATGATCCGTTTAGATCATAGTTTGGAAATCCATTTTATTTTCATGCCGCAGCAACCACCTACACATACAGCGTAATATTTATTTTATTCGCTCTTTTACAAAACAGTGATATATTAAATAATATTTTATAAATTTAAAATGATTATGTATGCAGCGAAACCTGTAAATAAATAAATATTAAATTACAGTAATATTATCAATAATACAGTCAAACTAAATAATATCAGAGACAAACAATTAAAGGTGCGTAATACTTGAAATATAAACATTTAGTTGTAAGGCCTGAAACATGTTATTAATATTTAGGTAAAAGGGTGAAGCTGTGTATGTCGATTTGTGTGAAGGTCCTGTGCGAACAAATATGTGATTAGTAATAATCTAATAAGACAGATAGCTATAATTTCACATATAAAATTTAGGACGTACCAAAATAACAATTAAAATAAATTTATTTAAAAAATATTAAAACACCTCTATTGTTTACTTTATAGACGCAAGAACATTCAGTCTATTTATTTTATTTAAACTAATCGTTTTGTTCAAAATTATCGTTTTTTATTTTATTTTTTTATGTTTCTAAACTCACAGCGTTGCACTCACACTCACGAGGATAATAATATTATTAGCAATTACTAGGCCGATTGAGAGTTATACATTTAGAGTTAAACACCAAGTTGACAGTTAAAATTTAAGAGAAAAAAAGGTGAAAAACTAAACAATAAAAATAAACTGATATAAGAAAAATTCATATTTGGACATAAATTCTAAACATTAAGTAATATAAAAGAAAGCAACAAATCTGTACGCGGTTTAGTCGGAATTAATTTGTTATAAATAATTGTAAAGCGTTAATATTTGTATATGTGTGGGTATCAGTGCATGACCTAGGCGTGTGAATAAATTATGTCCCGAATGCAATTTATAAATGATTAGTCTTTTAAGTGAAATATATTTAGGTCTTTATATTAATCTACTTAAAATATAACTAAGTTACTTTATTAAAATATAAATCTTCATACCAAGTAAGTGGTAAGCATAATATAACAAACAAAAAAAAACAAATAAATATTACCTACTATAATTAATAAATAAATAATGAGATATTCGTATAAAAAAGTGCCTGTCAAAATTAATCTGGGAATAATTATCGAAAAATACTAACATTGTACCTATATTTTATTTTAATTAACTTTTAACGTTTAAAATTACAATTAAATGTGAAATCGATAGAATCTTCTACGAAAACCAAAACTATATATGAAATACGTATGTACATAAGTTTACAGAATTTTAAGACACATTCAATTTTACATAACAATAATAACACTTACTAAACACAGAAATATTTATTACACTTGCGCTAATCAATAATATAATATTCCAATAATTGAACGTATTAGATTTTATTAACGCAAATGTAAATAAATTACACAACATTTAACAATCAGATCTTTTTTTAAAATCAGATTATAATTATTTTTAGTTTTATCAGTTAAATCTTTTATATTTATTTTTTTTTTTATTATTTATCTCTATAAAACATTAGTCACCTAAATGTCTTTTCTATTGACTATTGATTCGTTTTATTAACAAGCACTGTGGAATACCTTCAATCATATTAGAATACAATGATTAAGTCATTTTTACTATTATTTATCGATGCAAGCATTTTAAAAAGAAATATAATAAATAAATAAAATAAAGTAAGCGCAAACCTGCTCCGAACGCATTACCATCAGCGGACGTGCGAGCCTCGTAGGCAGGTAAGAGCAAACCGAATCATTTCCATCAAAGATAACAAATTTGTCAATTTTTTTATGGCCGACGACAGTTTTTTCCCGCCGATCTGCTCAGATTTATCTTCGCCTCTCGGTCCATAAATACATCGAAGAAGTCAACCCTAGGGGATTCCACTTCAATTGAGTCATTCTTTTTTAAGTAGGAACACCACGAGGATCCCGGGTTTTATGGGCAATACTAATTGGCTACCTTCTTCTTTCTGTGTCGGGTCATCAGCTAATACCTTGATTAAGGGCACACCTTAGGCCAAATCGAGAAAAGGCGTTTTTTAAGATTCCTCAAAATTCGGTTTAACTAATTTTAAGCGGAATCTTATAGCCTATCGTAGGCATCATGGATAACTTAAAGCTTTGACTATTTGATTTGCAGTTTTTAACTCGAAAAGTACAAAGGCGGAAGAGGTGAGTTTTTGTGTCTAAATTGATGTTCTTGAAAAAGAACCATAGCTGTTATCACATCGGAGGCTGTTCGGATAATATAGTAACGCATACATAATCTCATACCGGGCTTAAGGATGTTGCAAAGAAATTGTTTGCATCAGGAAATTTTAAACTGAAAAATAATTGCAAAGAATAGCAAATGACAATAACCTTTTAACAAATAAAAGAAAACCTGCAAGGGTTTATCCGAATAAGACATTTTTAAAAGTACTAAGTAAGAATAATTATTAAAAAATTTAGTTATTTGAGCGTTTAAACATTACTATTACACTTTCATTTACTGTTTTATTTTGTGCGTTTTTGTTCAATTTTATTTTTTTCTATGAAAACCAAGAATGGTATTTTTTAATCATTGGTTTCCCGTCATTGTTAATAATATTTTTTGTATAATATATGTTTGAAAAATGAAATATTTAAAAAAAAAACGTTTTTTCGAATTGGAAAAATCGAAAAAGGGATTTTTTTAAAATTTTATTGATACCTAATGATATTGCTACATTATTACCAAAGTATTTCTGGGTTAAAATTCGCATTGATATTAAATAGTTTTAGCACATAAATGTAACGAATGTCCTAATTTTCAAATGTTTATTCAGGTGTGTTTGTATTTGTAATATTATTAGTATGTGAGGGTATTGGACTACTGGGTCAGAGGTCGCGTGTTTGAATCCATGCACTCATTGCAGTTACAGCATTTTTGTAAACCCTGACCTAGCTCTAGCGCTAGCAAATTTATCGAGGCAGTACCGAGTATCGAGTCGAGAAAAAAGCACGTTGAATAAGTACTTATTAAGGAATTCCCAATGCCTGTATAAGCTATAAAAAAAAAAAACTATTTTTAAGTAATAACCACTTGTAGTATTTTGTTGAACACGGTACAATCCTTAGTCGCGGAACGCGGAGTTATCAATATTTATAATACCCCGCAGCAGAGGCTGGTCTATACACCGCGTCCCGTCCCTCGACCTTTTACCTAAACTTAAAGGCGTGTCTAGTTACGTGTCACTATTCTAGTTACGATTTTTTTAAAAAAATAATTTATAGACAATTTTTTTTTTTTTTGTACTTAGCTTGCAATGTTTGTATGTGGGTTTAGGTCAAATCTTGCAAGCTGAATTAGAACTACTTCCTCTTATTCTACGGAGTTGAAATTTGACACGTTAGTTCAGCTCCGATGACAATACATTTTTATGGTTAGTAAGACCAGATTCTACGCTCAGACGGATGAACTCCACAACGGTCAACAGAACAGATCCGAAATTTCGTATACGCATTCAAGCGTCTAACTAAAAGCTTGTTTTAAAAATGTATTTTGAAATAGTGTCAATTACCGCTATATTTCAATACGAGTTTACAAATTAATTTCTTTAAAACCACGATGAATTTTTCATATCGCAAGTTGGATTTGTTATCGTAAACAGCCACGGGACACAGTGGTTACAAATATATTCGAATGGTACGCATTAAACGTGTCGATTTACCCACACACCTCTATGTACACACACTTAAACCCTCGTGTGGTAATCTGAATGCTATTTTGTTAAATCTTCAGTGGCACATTTTATTATTTTATTTTTTGTTATAAAAAGTTTGTTTTTTTTAGTTTATAAATTGTCAGCTGAAGATCCATGTTTATAACAAATTCCATCAACTTAGTACAGCGGTATACGGATGATATGCCCAAACTTGATGGTGCTGAACTTTCCCTGTGCGCGGATGATGCCATATTCACGACGACCTTCAAAAAAGTTAAATGCGCTGCAAAGAACCTTCAAAAACAGTTAGATATTATACCAGAGTGGCTCACCAAATGGAGGATCGCCGCGAATGCTGGAAAATCAGAAGCTATGGTAGTTGGCTCCCTTAAAAGGAATCCTCCAAACCTGTCATTAATGGGCACTGAGGTTACTTGGAGAAACTCTGTAAAATACCTTGGCGTCCGAATCGACCGCCAACTGAACTTCAATGCACAATAATACCAGCAGGTGTGAGGATTACGCTGCTCCGGATTGGTCTCACCTAATCCCGAAAACCAACTGGAAGAAGATGGAAGCGGTTCAGAATGTCAGCTTGAGAATGATTTCGCAAGCTCCGTGGTTTGTCCGGAATGCCGTTGGAGGAATCCGTTATGGACTTTATGAAAAAGCTCATGAGGAAAATGTTTTTTCACCTTCGCAATATAGTCCCTCTGCATGCCAGACCACCGGATGTGAGAAGGGCTTACCCACGTGCCGCCCTCATGGATGGAAACTCACCTGTTGCAGTTCAGGGAAACAAATGAGGAATATATTAATTAATACACATAGGAAATCTCCGTTTAATCTTGAAGGACTCAAGCTGGGGGGTCTATAAAGGATCCCCTCATCTGATGCCTCGGCAATAAATGTCCACATAGTGGGCATAAGCCATCATCATCAGGTGATGTATTGTTTCTGTAAAAAAATAATACATAAATAAAGTTAAGTACCGATTGCGTTAGCGCGGTGTGAAAACTGTGACGCGCGGACGCGCCGAAGGCCCAGTCTAACACGTGTCGCGTCGCACCGCGCCGTGCATTAGCGTTTGGCACTAATTTATCGGTTCCGATATCGGGGCGAAAGTTAGTAATTTAACGGTCTCCAAAACGGTCAAAAAGTAAGATAAACGCGGCGGATTGAATAAAAATGAAGAGACGACGGGTGGCCGCGCCGCCGCGTCGCAGTCGACATTTTTATTAGCCGCGCCGATATATGCGGCGGTGCGTAATGCGAAACGCCGCATAGCGAGCGGTTGCCCGGCGCGGGTGTGTTCGGTGTGTTTAATTCTTAAGTTCCTAGACCCTGTCTTTATAAAAACAAGGTCTAGGAATTAGATTGTTCAGAGATACAATGAGAGGCTATTGTTTATTTATTTATTTAGTTATTTATTAACAGGTAAGCATACAGCGTAGGGTTAATAATAAAGCCAATTAAATATTTAAAAATGTGCGATGTGTACGGTATAAAAGTGTCAGTGAGGGTGTGTGGCATAAATAACCATAAAAAAGCCAGAACCTGACGTCTTAATGGTTCAACAGGCATCATTAACGGTATCTTCCCCCCTGCAGATTACACGCGCCTGTGGTACCGACTTATTTATTTATGAAAATATAATATTACAACTTTAAGTAGTACAATATTACTAACATACAAGTATTATTTAAGGTGACAAGCGACTGTTACATTGTACAGATGTTTCCTGCCTCCCTAACTAGACGAATCTATACTAAGGGAAGCAGTTTGGGTTTGTTAGCTTAATATTCCATTTCCGCCATCTGATTAATACAAAAATAACAACTAAAAGCTATTAAATAATTAATGTAAGTTTAGTAGTAGTAAATAATTTACCCAGAACCTGACGTCAGAACCTAGGCCCTACAGCCTGTGTGGTACCAACTTGTTATGGGTTGCATCATTTCCTATCTCCATATAAAAGTGCCACAGGCTAAAAGTGCCACAGGCACAAGCCTGTGGCACTTTTAGCCTATTCGATGTGTGTGTTCGATGGCCATAGAGGCGACAGTGCATTATTTTTAAGCCTGAGTAGATTAAAATCACCCTCCGAACAACCCTATTTATTGAATTTGTGATTTATTTAACACTAACTTCACGCAAATTGATGTTTTTTCAATAACACGGAAAAAATCGCAAAATACTATACCACTGTAAAAAATTCACGAACCATGGACAAAATTCCTAGTTTATTTCTGTATTAAAGTTTTTTTTTCGTTTCTATATAAAGAATTAAAGCTTTAATTGGTGTATTTTATTTTGTATTTAAAATTAAAATCTTTTGATTTCTGATTTATTTTATCTTTTTTTATTTAAATTCTTTTTACATATTTTAATATTATTCTTTTTTACCTCCAAATATATTTATTAGTTTAGGGCTACCCTAGTTTAGGAATGTATAGGTACTTTCATTTATTCATCATTACCTGTAAATATTGTGTACAATTTCTGTTTTAACAAATTAATTTTAACTAGCTAGTAATAAATAATTCATCCCAAAAGCCGCGCTGCATATTTTTGAAATTTGAAAATGATCACGATCTGATAATGAGCACATGAGCACCCTATACCCCCCTACCCCCCCCCCCCCCTTATACCCTGTATAAGTTACATTTGTAAGTACAAATAAATTATTTACACATTTTACACATCCTTTACAAGATAAATATAATAATCTTATATACATTTTTATAGCTTAGTAGTAAATTACATACAAAAAATAAGTACAAATAAAAACATAGAGTTGAGAACATCTATCCTTTTTTTTGAAGTCGTATAATAACTGATAAATTAATATGATCATTACGACGTTTCAGAAGTTAACATTTTCGAAACGACGTGTAGATCTCACTTTTGCGGTTCTGCAAAAATGTCTGTCTAATCAGAAATTTAGTAAAATTTATTTAAACTTGTGGTCGCCCAGTGATCGAAATTCGACCGTAATCCATTAAACTAATTACAAATTAAACACAATTACAGCTTGTATTTGTATTTATTTTTTGATACATTTCATGGTAAAATAAGACTTAATATTTATAGCAGTATATGATGGCATTAATAATTAGTTTTACATTACTACATTGAAAAAGGAACATTTGAAATCACATAAAATTCAGAGTTCGAAACTCATCAGCTGTCAGTAGTGTGAACGTTTTATTTAATTTAATTTAATGTATTTGTAACGCATATTATAGATAAGTTTTAGCTTTGTGTACTTCTACTACTATGTTAGATATCTTCTACTACTATGAGCGTTAGATATCTCCTTTATGTTCTTTTTTTTTTCTCTCTCTTCTTCTCTGAATCTCATCTATGTACTTACAAATTATAAAATAAATGGAAAAATATATGTTCGTGTAAATTAAAAAAAAAAAAAAATTCTGCTCCGTATACTTCGCATTAAAGCACATTTTTAATGGAAACAGATAGTTCATCTTAGGACAGGTGTTCAGCACCTAGTTAGATGGACACGGTGAAGATTCTGACATGCCACTAAGTGCGAAATAAGACGATAGGAGATGTATCTCATTTTCTCTTTGTATGTATAGATAAAATGTTTTTTTTCTATAATAATTGTATGTCTAGCTGTAAGTATTTTCTGTGAAAACAATAAATAAATAAATAAATAAATAAATAAATAAATAAATAAATCTCACGTGCTCGCAATATGCTTAAAAAGTGTACAAAGTTTTCTATTCGCGTATTAATTGGAGCGAAGCTCCCATGTGGTGACTCAAATGTCACTCTGTTCACGGACTAAGGCTCTAGAACTACAAGACCGATTTTGATAATTATTTTTTTAAAATGACCATGACAATGTCTTCTGTGCATAGATACAAAAAAATATATACATTTGATTGCGCAAATAATTATAAAAAATTAAATGGTAATCCCTATGTAGAAATATATTTATATTCTAAACTCCGCTCCAATGTATGCCGCAGCGAAGCAAAGCGGCGCCCTAGTATATAGATAAATTCAGGTCAACATTAGACTAGACCGCATTCGCAATGCGGACTACAACCTTTGCTGTGGTCCTTATCTCCGCGTGTAGAGTAGGCGTTGTGTCTCGGGCAAAGTAATCGTCGCCTCCCAGCGCGGCGTGATTAGCTCAACCGGGTGATGTGTCGTCAATTTGATTGATTCGCCGATAAGCGCGGACCGCGGCGACAAGTGTATCGGCAGGGAATGTTGTATCGGATTTTTATTGATTGTCGAATTGATGATCGACCGCCTGCACGCCAACACGCTTCGACCTTTATTCAGTCGCTCGTCTGTTTGAGCACATATTAATATCTCAAGCATGATCATTGCCTGTGCTCTCGACGGTTTGCAATCATTCAGACGCTTTCGCAAATTCCACATTCCGTCTTATAATTGAGATGAGAGAGAGATTCAAGTTTCACGCGTAAAATATGTTTGACGTCTATTTAAGGGGACTACATACGTGAACGACGGACGCCATTCAAAAGATTCTGACCTACAAATTGTTGCCTGCGAAAAGAAGCCTTGCACAATGAACGGAGAGATGTAAACTCTATGACGGGCATAACGGCACTTATAACATAAACCGCGCTCTACCATTTTTGTAGGAATTATTGATAGCATTTACTTTAAAAAATAAGGTATATATTTTTTAAATAATAGGTTTTTAGGTAAATTTTGTTATTTTGTTTCTCAGTTATTATACCAATATCTCAAATCACATAAGTAAATAAATGACTTGAAAAAATATTTTTCAAAAACAGCGTGATTTTGCTTTTTTTATATAGTTTTTGCATAATGTTTAAAGAAATTTCCTTAGGTAATTCCCCAGAAAAATAAATTGTCTTTAATGTAAATAAACTATATTACTCATATCCCTTGTGGATCTTTCACCTAATGCCAGTCGGCAATATAATATTCAGTTTTAAACTAAATATTAAAATAAAATACATTATCCAAATATATAAAATCAACTGCCTGAGTACCAGTAATGGCTGATTTGATAAAGGCTGTTACCTTTATAACTAGCGAAGCGTTACCTATTCTAAGAAAGGTTATTTATAAAGTTACAGTGTATGTATAAAAGACCTGCAACTTTAGAAAAATAGTTCTAATAATAAATATCCTGTTCGTTCGACACTTTTACTTTAAATTACAGTCACTCAAGTTCAAGTTTATTTATTAACGTAACATACATTTTTATAGGTACACAGAAATTTCTAATAATGTACGGTTTTTTTTAATTATATTTTTTCCATACATTAATCACATACTATAGGTGTTTCATTATCACTATAACTTGTGATATCATTGGTTTAGTTATTGTTGTATTATTCGAACAAAGTGGTTCAATTTACAAGTAGAAAATTACGTTTAAAATCCGTTGTAAGTTTCTGTATTTTTGGTATAGTTGAGGCCTTCCAACGCATCGCTATTTTATCCTCGGCTGATATATAATTGTCAGATGGTTGCTTCCTCGGAATTGCGCTGGTCGCTTTCCGCCCCCAGGTCTCGGGTTCCACTCCGATACGGGTCCCCTCGAGAGAGTAATACGAGAATTCGGTTTGCGATAATTCACCGACATTTTTATCTGATGACACGGCGTTTTTCTCGGGCAGTGTAACGCTTTAGGAGTGCATCCTACAAGGGCAGATACAACCGCCGACAGACCTTTTCATTTTGTAATATATATATATATATATATATATATATATATATAATATTTATATATATATATATATATATTAATTTTATTTTTTCAGGAAACATACAAACACATATATATACGTTTCTTTATTCATGCGTCTAAAGTACAAAAAAAGTTAAAATTATCTAAATAAGTGTTGTGAGCTCACAACAAAGACCTTGTGACATGATTCGTTTATTTATCGACTGAAGTTTAGTTTTTTTTCTCGAAAACCATGATGAATTTTGATATAATCTTATATAATAACACTAGAAATCACGGGATCAATTAGCTGATTTTTTACCAATAATAATATAGTACCTACCTTAGGTAGGTCATAAATGAAAATATATGATTAAACTGATTCAATTGTATTTATATTAAAATTAAACAGAAACCACATGTTCGTCTAAGTCAAGTATGGCGATGATGCTCTATAGCTGTCATACAATATCAACTGCTATTTAACCAGAACCTGACATCTTACAGCTAGGCCCTACAGGCGTCATTAACGGCATCTTTCCCCCAGAGTACTCGCAACGATAGGGTGCACGGTCCCAACACTTAAGGAGGTATTGTTTATAACTGGCCAGTTAAAATTAATACAAACTCATTTATGTGCGAAAATGACATATTTTTTAAATTCGAACATGATATTTGGGCTTTTTATCAAATTGACAACGTTTCAATTGTTATTTCTAAAAAAAATTTGACTGTAATGCTGTATACTATCCGACCAGCCTCCGGTGTGATCAAAACGGCTAAGGTTGTTTATCGAGAGCATCAATCTATACACAAAAAAAACAACTCTTGCATTTTCGACTTTTCAGGTTCTAAGATCCATTTAAAACGCAGCTGACAATAAATGCACAATTTCTTAGCAATTGATTTGTGCAGGTGTTTGTTAAGCCTATCGTCTGACGACAGGTGCAGGCTTTGCCAAGTGAGCCCAGAAACTTCGTTACACCTACTGGGAGGATGTGGGCCCCTCATGAACAAAAGGTACCAGCTTCTAGGCAACCATCTCCTCAAGCTTGAGGAGATTAGAACCTAAAAAGTTACTCAACGGGACTAGAGGGCGAACTTTAAGTGGATTTAAATTTACAATAGTTCTGGAAAGGACGCGGTACGCGGGGGGAGGGCAGACTCCCCACATCCACTAACATACATAACATAACATAACATAGCAATTGATTACAATTTTCCGTACAATGCATCGTGGACTATGTATGTACGATACTGTCACCAAATCGCAATTCATTTTAGGCCTGAAAAATGACTCAAATGAGTAAATTAGTACTCACAAAGCGGCGAATGAATTTAATTCGTTTGCATTCATCGATCTTATTGACTGTTCCTGCAGCGTAAAACCGTCTCTTGGGATATTCGAAGCGCTTATCTGCGCACGGCGATTTGCCAAAAATTCGAATCGCAAATATACGACGACCAGATGGATTTCGTAGCATTTTTTTTTGTTGGCGGTTTTTGCCATTTTAGAATAATCCAAATCTTCGGTGAAGGCATTGTTTGGCGACTGCGTTTCAAGGCAAATGCCTACACAAGATTCAGAGTAACGATGTAATCCAGCGACAGATTCCCAGTAGATTGACGCGACTAACTTTTAACGAGCGCTGTTCATTTGATCCTTGTGCCTAGTAACTCGGCAATCAGATAATTAAAAAACTAAATCAAGACCATTCCCGATAAAAAAACCAGCTAATTGGTCCTACGATTCCTAGGCCCGAATTCAGAGACGTTTTGCTCCCCTCAAGGGTGCCCTTAAGTGTGCCCTCAAGTGTATACTTCGCAAGTTAGAACTAGGGTAGTCACTATTCGCACTTTTGGAATTTATATTATTATTCTTATTATATTATTTTTTACTGCTACTGTTTTTTAATAAATTTGAATAGAAATAATGTGCCAAATTCAGAGTCGTCACTTTCGTTTTTACGATTATATTGGTATTCAAAGTTCATTTTAAGGGCCGCTGAGTGACGATCCGAGATTAGCAACACTTAGCAGGAATAAATATTTTCGGCCAATCAGCGTGCGACTCATGAAATGAGCGAACGAACGAAGCTAGCTAGCCAGCAGACTGCCGGCGACGTGAAGTTTGTCTGACATTTTTGTAGAGCAAGCATCAGCTGACAGTGACACGCTAGGAATTCTTTGTATTTATTTAACATTAGTTCTTTTCTTAGCTGTCTTTCTTCTACTGTGTAGGTAATTTTTTTAGGACTCATTTTAAATTCAACACAACGAAAATAGAAAACAAAATAAAACGCGTGTCACTGTCAGCTGACGTTTGCTCTACAGAAACGTCAGACAAACTTCACGTCGCCGGCCGTCTGCTTCGTTCGTTCGCTCATTTCGTGAGTTACTCATTTCGTGAGTGGAATATTAACTCCAAAAGTGCGAATAGTGACTACCGCTAGTTCTAACGCTTGATGGCACACTTGAGGGCACACTTGAGGGCACCCTTAAGGGGAGCAAAACGTCTCTGAATTCGGGCCCTAGTGTTATTTGTTAAGAAACTATATCAAAGCTCATTATGGTATTCGAGAAAAAAAATGTTGAAGTTTCTATTCTAAGTCATGTAAAACAGATATTTTTCAATGGCTCCTCCCTCGGATAACTACGACACTGGGTCACTAGGCCGCGGTCAGTCAAGATCGAGGTTAATAAACTGCCGCGTTGTTCGAAACGCCCTATTAGGGCGGAGCTAAATGATTGCTGTCAGATGTCACTGGTCGAACAGAGGTCGGTCTAAGAAGAAGGGGTAACTCCTTTCCCCTTCTCTGGGGTTGTAAGAGGGATGCTATTGGTCGTCAGATAATATTGATTTATCGATTGATAAGATCGATTTACACCAATTTTATTATAAAAATAATAAATTTGGTGATGAAAATTTTTCACATTTTGTTACATAGTTTCTTAATAGCGAACTTAAACACCCCCTAAAGTTTGTGGTATTGGTCTTGGGACACTCTGTATAATTTCTTACTTATTAATAGGTAACTGTCTTCGAGAATGGTCTTGGGACAAACTGTATTTAATAAATCTTACATAGAAAGTGTTCTTCGGGGTTAGGTTAGGTTGTCACCCATCAAGAGTAGTTATTAATCTCACTGCATCGTTAGATTTAACACTTCAAACAACTTAGTTACCACTAGGGCCTGGATTTGAGTCTCGTGTTGTCATTTATAAAATGCAAAGAAATCGCCCATATAACTCAGCGATCGGCGCCGATATCTCACTCGCTCGCGCCGTGCGCCGCAAAAGAACGAACGAGAGATCCATTATCGCAATTCCACGCGATCGATCAGCTGCCCGCCGAACGGATCGCAAAGTATCGGGTTACGCGAGGCGAGATTCGTTCAGTCGTTCGCATCGAGTGTCATCGCACTAATGAGGATCGTTCTCCTTCTAAACCGCCCAACTTCATTGGAATTCATACAGTCAAACAGTCTAAAATCTAACAACTATGAAATTATGTATCTATATATCCTTAGTTGAATCTATTATTTTGTATGGTATTACAATTTGGGGTTTTACATATGAAACATATATACAGCGAATTTATATTCTACAAATTCGTATCTTAAAAATAATTATTCCAAAAGTAAAAAAAATTCAATGCAAGGCGACTACTCTAAATTGTTCACCCATTTCAAAATTCTTCCGGTACGTCAACTTTGCTATTATAGAATTGCAATCAACCACTTTTCAGATGACACATGGAAAAATCTTGTCACTAATAAGTACTCTACTAGACAAATGTCAAATGAGAAATATATTGTCGAAAGTTGTGTAAATACGTATGGGTATCGATAATTAAAATATGTAATACCCAGCCTATTTAATAATATACCTCTTGAAATTAGAAAACTTAAAAGGAAATCGGTAATAAAAATTAAATTAAAAGAATTTATGGAAAAAACATATTAAAAATTATTTAGGTTTTATAAAACATATTAAAAACATTTAAATTTAAATTAAGATCAATTAAGGCTATAATCAATAATTTGTTTTTTAATAGCCTAATAGGTTGGTCACCCTATTAAAATGTAGTCCTTCCTGCCACATCCTGGACAGCAGATCGAACCGAATGGAGTATTGAAGACTCCCCGTAGCGAAAGGCCAGAAGCGCTGGAAATCAACACCGCGGTGCGACACTTAACGTATCGCAGATAACATCCAAGCACCCGAATATCGCCAGATACCAAACCCAGGGTAATTTGGTAACTAAATATCTCGTATCTTAATGCCAATTATGTCCAGGTGATGTAAGTTCAAACAATATCCGTGTTGGTTCTGTGACGGAGGGTCGAAATTGAAACCAGGTTGAGAATGCTCAAAATGCTCAAAATTCTATATTTTTTTTTATTAAAATATTTTGCAGCTAATCTTCGGTGATATTGCTAATAATGACAGGTGATAGTGTTTAATTAGTTTCCAATCTTCGTTCAAACATAGTCTTCATTTGGGAGAATGCAGTTATCTAAAAATATTATAGTAGTAAAAAAAATAGTAATAGTATTAAAATGTAGTTATATTTACGTTCATACATTATATTTATTTATTTATTCATTAGAAATACAAACAGCGTTACAATATATGTTACAAACACAAAAGAAATATAATTTCTAATGCCGATTAAAAGTAATTACATAATAATAAGGTATGTATGGCCGAAGGAGTTGTAAGGGAAATAGGGTAAGCGTGGGCAAAATGGAAGGAGAGGGCAAAATGAAAATTAATAATAAATCCTAGCCCTGAGCTCCCCTCGTCTCACCGCCCCGCGGCTAGGTACCTATGAGAATGACCGTTGGCTGACGAAATTTTAGTGCGCTTGCGGCGACCAAGGCCGTCAAACGTGTGCAGGGAATGTTTTATGCGGTCTGACAACGAATTTTCGTGAATATTTTGGTGAGATTTTTTGCGTGAAAGGTGCGTATTTCTTATAATTATTTATTATAACGTTTAATTCAAAGTGATTGTATGTAATTTATATAAATTGATGTTCTTTGATAGCTTGTTTTTGAGTAACTATGCTTTTTATTAATGGGGTATGGTTTGGGCAAAACGGAAAAAAACATGCGAGGGCAATATGGAAAGTTTTCCATTTTCACCATCAATATCAGGTGCTTCTAAAAAATATGGCATACCTCTTGGATCTCTATTTCGTCACCTGAAAAGCAATCAACCAGATACAAAGTTAGGTAGATTCCGACCTGTGTTCACGGTAGAACAAGAAAACCTGATATTTGAATACGCTAAGTAACTAGATAATTGATTTTATGGCTTAACCCGAGAATCTTTGCAAAATTTAACCTACCAGTTGGCAGAACAAAATAATATTTACCACCCCTTTGATAATGAGAAGGCTGGACGTGCCTGGATCGATGGTTTTATGAGGAGATACCCTCAGCTGACTTATAGAGTTCCAGAAGCAACATCAATTGCACGCTGTGCAGCCTTTAACAAGACGCAAGTCAACATTTTTTATGACAACCTCTGGAAAGTTATATCAAAACATAATTTTATCAATCGTCCTGATGATATTTATAATATGGATGAAACTGGTGTTAAGACAACGTCTGAGAAACCTCCTAAAGTAATATCACTGAAAGGAAAAAAACAGGTTGGAGTTATATCATCTGCTGAAAAGGGGCAATTAACAGCTGTAGTCTGCTGTTGCAGTGCCACAGGACGTTTCATTCAGCGCAAGAGAAACCCGTACTTCTTATAATGGACAACCATTCCACTCACCAAAATCTGGAAGGTTTAAGTTTGGCCAGAAAAAGTGGAGTTATCTTTGTAAGTATTCCATCCCACACAAGTCACAAATTACAGCCTCTGGATGTTTCTGTGTACAAATCATTTAAGTTAGCCTTTGAAAGAGCAGTCGATATATTTCAAAAGAACCATCCAGGACGCCGCATAAACGAAAGTTCACCAGTTTCAGTTTGATGTTGCCAGACTTGTCAATTTGCATTTGAAAAAAGTGCGACTGTTGAAAATGCTGCCAATGGTTTCAAAAAGTGCGGAATCTATCCTTACAATAGAAACTTATTTAATGACTTGGATTTTGCACCCTCTACGGTTTTTACTTCAGGTGTTGAGCAACTAAGTGCAAAAAATCATGCTACCTATGAAAATGTTGAAACATCTGTTAGCATCACCGGAACTGCAATTACTCCAGCTACTACTTCCATTGTTACAACAACTACGGTTGCTGTATCCGCTCCTGTCACATCTATAGTCGCTGGAGTTACCGCAGCAACAACTTTGGCAACTACTGACTCCGCAACAACTGTTGTTGCCACTAATGTAGATTTAATTTCTCCAAAGAATATTATGCCATTGCCCAAGACCATACAATCTAATGTTTCGAAGTCCAAAAGTCAGTGTCAAAAATCAGTAATTTTAACAAGTGCAAACCCTAAAAATTTACTTATGTCATTCTTATTAACTTTTGTGGTAAAAGATTAAGGTATATAATAATATTCGTCTAATTTTTATAAACTATTGAAGTATCTGGTTAATAAGTTGTCAGAACGTATTGATTTTTATATAATACGAGTACATATCTATAATGAAGGTAGCACAAGCAAATTAGAATTGAAAATGTATTTGATTTGACAAATGGGTATTAATATTTAATAAGAGTATGGCTTAGTGCTAAAATATTAGGATCGTAATGGCTGATGGCTGATGATTATTAACTTTTAACAATTCAGCATTATCGAAAATTATGCATACACATGTACTTGAGAAACGAAATTATTTTTTGCAAATAAAAGGACCTTATCAGCAAAATATGTAAGAGTCAAGCTTTACGCATTAAAAATCACAATAAATCTACTTTGTGTTATACAATTCAGTGAGATTGTCGCAAATTGTTAACGCACCATAACCTACCATTAACCTACCATAAATTAAAGTTTATTGATAGATCAATTTTACTAAATGTTCTTGTGTTGTCTCATCAACTACACACATGAAATCACATGAAATTAGATTGTGAACGGCTGCTTAAATCATATTTAAACAATAATAACAATATCAGAAACTTGGTATTTTATTCATGCACAGCAGTGTACGTACAAAAATATTTTGTAATTAAATTAAATTTAATTGGAAATGTAAAAGTACAGCTTTATATTACTGTGTAAAAATGTTATTTTTTTCAATAAAGATAAATAAATAAAAGTGTTTTCATAAATAAAAAAATCTATTTAAACTAAATTCATGAATATTTTTTTATGGGTTGGCTTTTGCGGTTTGCCCGTGCGTTCAAATCACTTCTACGGCGGTACATGCGTCTGTTAAACGAGCGCGACATAGCGAGTGAGTTTAACGCGCGGTATCTACTTTTATCCTCCTACAAACGCTCGATTTTTAAATAATATTTTTTTAATAAATAGTGAAATTTTAATTAGGTTTCAAACTGTCTAACTTATGGTAACTATTGTTTATTCTTTTGTTGCTTTGGTAATTATTTCGTGAACTCACTGTAGCTGCATTCTCACTTGAATGTTACTGACAATTTTCTAAATAAAAATATTTAAGTTTATGTTAACAAATTTAAAATACAAACAAATAGTACGTAAATGCATCGATAATAATACCCAAAATAGCCGAGTATAGTTATCATTTTGGATATTTTATCGATTTTAATCACACTTCAACGATTAATCAAGTTTGGATTCAATATTAAACTTGATAAAAACGGTCTAGATGAATGAAATTTACCCCAAAATATAATAATTTCCACTGAATATTAAATTAATATATAAAAAAATCAGCGTGCGTTAGAAGTAATATATCGGTAAAGAAATTGATTTAATGTGTCAATTTATATATCAAAATGATCACCGGTATCTACATCAATATTCCACACACCTATTTATTTTAGAAGAAAATCAACGTGATAGATAACGAAAAAATCGACAACTGTAGCCGAATGAGCGTATCGTATTCCGAGCAACCTATCAAGTTTACCCGAATGTACGGGAATGAGCGTGTCACATTTTTTTTATTTATTGAAACAATTCCATATTGTGAGGTTATAGATTTGTGTATTAAAATATTAAAATTTATTGTATCCGTGAGCGTTTGCTCCACTGCAACCTCTTTTCGCTGCCTTCTTAACTAGACTAAATATCTGTCCTAAAGAAGGCAGTTCAATTTGTTCTTATTTATTGAATATTTGCTTATATTGCTATCAAGCTTTTCAAGTTATATAATATGAAATATACGATATAATAAGATATTAAAAAATTGTAATATAATAAACAGATAAAGGAAGTAATTTATAGTTAATAGTCTAAATTAGATAATTAAACTGGTATATCAACATATATATTTTTATATAATAATATATATTAATAAACATTTGTACATATATACATATTTTAAAAATACATAATAATATAAGGTCGTTTTTGTTAATATTTTGACATCTTATTCTACTATTTAAATTAAGAAAAAAAAATTCTTAGGTTTTATACAATAACATTTAGTAAGTTGCATGCAAAAGGTTGTCATTTTACACAATTAGATTGTGTAAAGTGCTAAAGAAGTTTTGCTTCAGAATTCTATCATGCGTTCAATAGCAAAACAAATACCTAGTCTATGTTTATTTTAAGCCACCTTTACGCATCCTTCATGGATGCAAAATCATTCACACACACACTGAACACACTGTATGTATGTATACAGGTTGTCCCGAAAAAAAAACAGTTAATTGACCCTGCGTTTTGAAAAATGATTTGTAAAGACGACATACCGAAATTCATCATGGCTTAAAAAATAAATAAGACACTATTGTTTTTAGTTAGGTACGAAAAGGTTTCCATTTTGCCTTTTCTAGCTTTCCATTTTGTCTACATACAAGGGCAAAATGGAAAAAACATACTGTCTACTAATTAAGCTTTTAACTTTTTAAAAGTATGTAATGTTAACGATTTTAGTGTAAAAATATCACGTTGTAAAGGTAGTTAAAAGTATGCAATAAAAAAAAATAACTATTTCGTTGCTTTTTATTTGTTTTGTTTACCTAAAATTAGGTTTTCCATATTGCCCACGCTTACCGTAAAGGGTAGGAAAAATAATAGAAAAACGAATTTGCAAGAAAGTACATGTATGAGTGTGTGCGCGTGTGACCAAAATTACAATTGTATATACTCGTATATAAGATTCTATGTAGCAGAGCATTTTGAGCATGATTTTTATATATATTATATATGTAATCATATAATATGTAGTGTATGTAATATATACTATAAAATTTATATTGTTTGTATTTAGTATAATCCGTGAATTATTTTTGATATGCATGTGGTGTCCTCTTTTTATTTGAATATTGATAAGGGGTTTTTTTTACCTCCGTGTCTAAAATTAATGTTAAAATGTACCGTTCGAAAATAAGTAATTGAATTATAGGTACATCTGCGAATAATTCTAGGAAAATATAATTGAACCTGACATTTTTCTTCTTATGTAATTTGGTTTGGCTAGTTGGGAGCTAATTTCAAACCAATCAAAATCGTTAGTAACAGCCTTAAATAAATTTAAAAAGCCAAATCATAGAACGTCTCTTACTAAGTGACTTCCATTTCAGTTGTGACAATAATTCTTTCTGTACGACTATCAAACCGGCCAAAACATCTGCAGACATGTATTTTTTTTTGGACTGCCTCTAGCTCGGTGTTAAGATACTGCGTAATAAAATAAGGCAACATTAAAAAACAATATTTATATATGGGTATTGTAATTAAAAGGTTATCATCACCATCAACCATCAATTTGTCTGTTCGTTTAGTTCTTCTAAACTACATAATGAATTTTGATGCGGTTTTAACTATTATTTAGAGAATTTCTTCTGAAAGGGTTATGTGTATAATATTAAATTTAAAAATACAGAAATATCGACTTTTTATAAATAAAGTCGAAAAATACGCTTGAAGAGCGCTTACGCTGACTAAACCATTAGAGATACATCAAACTAATTTACTATAAAATTGTAGATCTTAGCGCTATCAAAAACTCCTGAATAGCATATGCTTATCTTCTAAGGTAACTAACCACAGTAACTATTTTTATCTTTCAAAGATTGATCACAAATAATGGGACGGAAGATTGTATCGGATTTTCTCTAAAGAAGGTGTTTTTGAGCATTTTGGAAAACTCTCGAAATTTCTAGGTCAATGCAATTATTTCCAGTTCTAGCGCAGGCACGAGTTGACGCCACTAAAGCCGCCTGCAGAGACTAGCTGCCAAACCGGGGCGAAGGAGCATCTAGTTATTTTATAATGATTAATTCAATACATTGTAAAGTATGCTTTCTAAATTCTTCACGCGCGCTTACATTTAATACTATTTTTAACCAACCCCAGGAAACGGAATTAGTTCTTCATTCGAAGCGTTTTTATTTTCTCCTTCGCTAGTTTGTTTAATTTTAGGTATGAACACCTGTTTCAGACCAGCTGATCAGCTTCGTCAGAATAGCCAACGGCGTTTTTCTCAGCACCATCAAACGATTTGAGAAACAGAAGAAACATTGAAAACCTGCGTAAACAAATAAAGAACAGCTGACATGCATCAGTGATAACTCCAGAACCGAACACCCACCTAATAACCGAGCATTTGCCAACGAAGCTAGCGGCGCAGCTAAACGTGTGAACTTGGCTCGAAGGTAGCGTCTTTGGTAGTCCCTTTTCCGAGAAGCGGCGCTCTCTTGGCGAGCAGCGTAAATACCCGAAGGGCTTTGAGGGCGTATTCTCTGCTAATCACCGCTCTCACTAAAGCGAGGATGCTCGTAAGGAAACCAGAAATTATCATTCGGAAATGATACAATGTTATAAAACAAGAATGGCTATGACACCCTGTCGCTATCATATAATATCAACTGCTTCTATAAATTCTTTAGTAGTAGTCAACTTTTTACCCAGAACTTGAGGTCTTACAGCTAGGCCCTACAGGCGTCATTGATAGCACCTCCCACCCTGACTACTTGCGCCTGTGGTACCAACTTGTGATGGGTTGCTTCATTTTCTTTTAACCCACTCGATGTGCGATTTGAATGACCATAGAGGCGACAGTGGGTTATTTTTTAGGTCTGAGTAGATTAAAATAAAATGAAACATACAATGCTATCATTTCATCATAAATTTTAAAACCATTTTTTTTTTTTTTGTAAATTTTGACGCGCGGCTAATAATGAAACAACACGGACATAAACGTCAATCTTATAATAATTATAATGTATAACAAAACATTATTTTATATGGTTCTATTTGCACACATAGATGAGTTTTTATTAATCTTAATTTGAACTCGGAATTGCTTACTGCTTCAACCTATTCCAATATTAACTATACACGACTGGTAATTAAATGGTCTGATGATTTTAATTTTTGTTTCATTTATTTAAATTTATATTTTTTTATATACTGTTAAAATAATTTTTAAAAAAATATTATCGTATGAACTTCCGATACTAGTCAGGAACCAGTAGGCGTTTTACCAATCTATTACAGTAGATACTCATGCATTCACAGCTGTAAAAAAAACGCGAATAATTATTTTGCTATCCCCAAGTAGGTATTATTTATAAACCTTTTTTTCACTTTGATACCGTTCCCTTCACTGTAAATAAACATTAAAAGTTAAAACATAAATTGAATCCCTACCTGCAGGGCCATTAAAAATGTACTGTGTACTATACACGGTGTACTAGACCTCGCAGATCAGATATACTGAAAACAATATCGAGCTGTGAGTGCCGAAGTATATTGTAGTGTATACAATCTATTTGATAGACTTTACAAATCAATTTCTGTAAATTAATAAATCAAACTGACAAAACTTTCATGTAACCTGTACCAAACAATCTCGTAGTGCACTCAAATAAAAAAATGCGTAAAAAATACACGACTGTTTTGTTACGTCAACCAATCAGTAGTAGACTCGCAAACACACCTCGCGTGGATATTCCGCCATTTTGTTTCTCTGCCGAACAGTTCGGTAGCGCTTAACAAAGCGATTGTACCGGAGTTGAACCTAATGTTGGTTGAGCCTGCTAAAACCTTTAGTAACGGTTAACCAAATAGTCTGTTAAGTTTACAAGACTGGGCCCGGCTAGTTAGAAATAATATGTTGAAAATTATGTTGCCGAGAAATCGCTAATTATCTCGGCCTTCGGACGCGAGAAGCTTAATTAAAATCAGATTGGGTTCTGTGCCGCTGACGGGCGCCAAGGCGGTTCGGCGCCCTCAAACCCAATAAAAAACGCCAAATTATGGGGCGCCGATACTAATTCTTGGCAATTGGTTAGCATTGATTTGTATCAATCCCACAAAACCGAAATATTAACAGGAAATAGAGCGTATTTGCTTAGGCAACAAAATATCTTTTCAATTATAAATTTTAGGGTTATATATTTTTTCATCTATAAATTCAATGTTGTACATTTATTTAAAGATTTTATTTTTTATTTATTCAGGGATGTCCCAAGACCATACCCGAAGACTTTGTTTGTGTTACCTATAATGAGTAAACTACCAATTTTGCCAAAAGTCACTTTTATTACTCAGATATATACAATTACAAGGTATAGATTCAGCACTGTCATGTCTTATTGTCTTATCTGCCGGTTTCTTAATCTTAATTAAGAACAATTTATTTAAACATGCGTAAAATATAATACAAAATACTTAAAAATTAGTTAAAGTAACTCATGTGATTTAAAACAAAATTAACTTAATTTAACTAAACCTAAATAATTTTTACCAAGTTCTTTCCCATAAGTAAATTGTTTTAATTTAAGTTTTATTACCAATTTTCTTTTAGTTGTCTAACTTCGAGCGGTATATTATTAAATAAGATGGGTATTACATATTTTATTTGCCGATATCCATAGGTGTTTATTAACATATAAACATGACACCCTGTAGCTATCATATAATACCAACTGCTTCTAAGCATTGTTTAATAGTAGTAAATTATTTAACCAGAACTTTACGTCTTACAGCTAGGCCCTACAGGCGTCATTAACAGCATGTAATTAAAATAGTTTTAATGTTTAAGAACGCATCACACGAGGTCAGTCAGCGACCCCAGAATGTGCGACTTTGTTTTAAATTAATAATAAATTTAGTTTTTTTTTTATTTGTTAGACCGGTTTAGTTGTCGATATAGATCAACCCCCGGAAGGATATCAGTGAATTTATACACACTCTGTATATGTGAGCGAATGAACCTATTTGCCTTCGGTTGTAATTAATTATGTTGCGGACGTTGAGACAAGATCTTTTCTCAGAATAATATCAAAATGCGAGGGCCTAATATGTAATATGCAGATTCATTTGCTCCGAATTGGACCAGTTAGGAATGATTTCTTGTGAATTACGCATCTAGAATCTAGAATTACGCGAATAAAACATTTAGATTTTGTATTGTTGATAAGCACCGGAGTTCGTTAAACCCATATTCCGAAGAATTTAATTCAATTAGACCAAGTAATCCGATACGTTTTAGAATGTATAGCTAACTGTTTTCTAAGTATAGTATTAAATTTGCTATTAACAATCAAAACAAAATTAATAAAACATATTTCAAAATCAGTAAATAAATTAAATATTTTTATTAAACAAAATAAGATGCCGCCAACATAATGTTCAGTTTACTTACGCATAAAACATATACCTATACCTATATTAGTAAATTTTATTTATTCATTTATTTATTTATTTACTGTACAAAGATAACACATAATTCACCTACATCCAAAGTTTTACCTAACTAGGCAATGCCCGTCCTAAGGTAGATTTTTTTATAATAGCATTTATTTTGTATGCATAAACAACGCGCTGAGCAACACAAACTTTTTTAGCTTGTGAATATATATCTATCAAGTTATATATAGGATAATAATAATTATAACATGATATAGAGAGACAGTATAAAAAAAAATATAAAAAAAAATAGCAAATCGAGTATCTATGTAGCAGTCATGTTGGTCGATTTGATTAAGTCTGTTACCTTTCTAACTATATAAAAGGTGTTGATCTAAAAAAGGTTATTTATTTAGTACAACAGTGTGAGTTTATAAAAGATCTACCTGAAAAATATTAAAAAATATTCTTAAATACACTGATATCCGTACACACACACTAACGATACACACAAATAAATGCTACTTAAATGTCTAACCGTTCAGTTACATAATTTATTTTATAGTTTTATTTTATTTTTCATATAGTTCTGTTGTTTGATCAACTGTAATAATAATATAATTTATTAATGCGCTGCTTAAAGATAAATATTGTTTTATTTATATGCGTTTTTATGTGGTTGTCACTTGACACCTAAAAATATTTTTAATTTTGAGAAATTAAATAAGTACTTACGAAAGTTTTAATATTAATTTTGTTTTTGTTAAAACGAAATATATTAAAATGTGTCTGACTCTTTATGGCGATTCATAGCAAACATTTGTGTTAATTTTATTCAACCTGTAAATAAATAAAAAGATATTAATTTCTTGTAATTACCAAAACATTCCACAACCCCTTTATACCACAAGTTATCAAGTTATTTTAGCCTAAGCATTTCCTGCAATACAAGTCTCATAATGTGAGAATTATGCTAATTTCTTTTGTAGTAAGAGTACTTATATGAGGCTCCCATTTAAGGTCAGGCCATTGCTTTAACAAATACTTTTTATTATTATATTAATTTTATTTTATTTTTACTTTATTAATAAAAAACCTTTATTAATGGGGTTTTTTTTAATTTTCCGTTTAGTTTTAACATTTATATCATGGTAGCCAGTATTTTGTACTCTACCTAACCTTTTTTTTTACTGTTTTACTCTATTAATATAGCAAAATAAATACGAAACCTTCGAATCAGCCGTTCACCGAGAAGCCAAGATCAGTCTCTCTTCTACAATTGCACGTTTGTGAGGAGACTGTTTTAGAATATAGCTCTGTTTCTGGAAACCTTGTGAAATTAGGAGGAGGTTTCTAAGATACTTTTATCTCTGTAGGTATGGGTATTCTCCTAAAAAAAAATCCCAATATCATTTTTATAAAGTATTTTTGTTTATAATACACTCGTGTTTAAAGGCAAATATATACATAATTTTACTTTTTTAAGATATACGCAAATTCATCGATAGTCATAATTATATCATAGTATTTTTCCCAATTTTTTCCTTTTTTAACTGATTTTTATGTTTTAAATGTTTCTGCATGTTTTGTAATGACGTTTTGATGAGTCCGTTTGTATTGTTTACTAAAAGTAAGTATGGTGCCTATTATATATTTCATTATTCCTTTATTGTAAGATTATTTTGAAGAGGTTGGTAATTATTTATTAGGTTTTTTTTAATGAGATATTCATTGTTTTTATTATTATTGACATATTTTCTTTGTTATGCAAAAAAAAAAGGAAAAGGGAAGCCTATAAAATAAATAAGTTCACATCCCGAGATTTAGGATTGCTAAGTTCAGTCTATTGTTAGGGTGTTTTGTTGAGATTGTTAAAGAGGGCGCATTGTTTGGGCAACAATGACTGCATGGCAACATATTCGTTCCATAAATATTTGTAAGTGGAAATAAAGCTATAGATATTTACGGTGCTCGTACGGCCTCGTATTTAAGTCCGCCAAACAGTCAAAACAGCCATAAACAGCCCATTCGAAATGCACGCATCTTAAGGTGTATACTACGCTGAAGATTTATAACGGACACTGCAACCAAATTGCCCCCAATTAAAGGGGCATCCTCTTCGCTTCGTTAAGGCTCCTTATTTACAAATCGGAGGTCAACCACTCCCTCCGTATAGTCTTTATTCCCATTTTCCAAGATTTATTAGTTACTATGTAGCTCTGACCTGGTCACTGTTAAAGAACTGTACGTCTACTAGGAAAGAAAAATGTGAGCCTCAGTGTATGTTAGTGGATGTGGGGGTTTGCCCCCCGTACACCGCGTCCGTTTCAGAACTATTGTACTTTTAAATTCACTTATAGTTCGCCCTCTAGTCCCGTACTGTAGATAAAGTTGAATATCTTTTTGGGTGCGATGGATCTCTTCTGGCTTGAGGAGATGGTTGCCTAGAAGCTGTTACCTTTTGTAGATGAGGGGCCCACATTCCCCCGTAGGTGTAAAGGGGTTTCTGGGCTCTCTTGGCAAAGTCTGCACCTGTCGTAATAGGCTTAATTTGTGCGGATGTTTATTCTGCTTGCAGTGGCCTGTCGATGTTCTGGTTAAGATCCTTAGTTGGTTTCGGCTTAACTTTTTTGCGAGAATCCTACTATGAGTTCTTTGGCTTGCTTTTGTCCGGGCAGTTCTTGCCAGTATTTCTGGCTTTGTTTCCAAGCCCAGATTTTTAGCAGTCTGCTGGTAGTGCTTTTAGCTATGCCGCTGGCCGGTTCTGGGCCTATCATAGTCATGCTAGCCCCTTTCTTGGCCAGTTCGTCTGCTTTCTCGTTGCCATCAATGCCTGAGTGGCCTGGTACCCACATAAGTGTGACCGTGTTGTGTGTTGCCAAGGTGTTGAGTATTTGTACACAGTTAAGCACTAGCTTTGACTTGATAGCATTTGAGTTGATAGCCTTCAGAGCTGCTTCGCTGTCTGAAAGTATGTATATGTTTTTATTCTTGTAAAATCTTATTAATGCACATAATGGGAGGGTTAAAAGTTAAAACAAACAGTACTAATACTTACATTTATTTTGATTTCAATTAATAAGTGTCAATTACTAAGTATTTAAATACCAACTTCCCTTTACCGTACTATTATTTATTTTTATTCCAATTAATATAAATGACGGTTACTAACTAAACAAATACCAATCTCCCCTTTCTAGCCTCGAAAAATTCTTGGGTTCTGCTATGAATGTTTTAATACATCAAAAAATGGTCAAGTGTACAATTAATATAATAAATGATCTTGGGGCCTCCGTCTGTAATTGAATGAGTTTTGTGTGTGTGTGTCTTGTTACTTAACTCAGTGAACAGTGCTGAAAAAGCACCGTTGATTATTCTCAGCGGGGGAAAATGACCTGACCGTATTAAACCTACAGAGGGATTTGATCCCAGGACTTATGGATTAGAAGGACTTATGGTCACTTTGTGTTTATTCAACAATTATTGAATGTTCATTTTTGTTATTATTTTTCACATTTTCACATCGTATAGATAACAATCATAATAGGTGGTTTATTTTTCTAAAATATTAATGACTGAAAGGGAGAAATGGTAAGGTAAAAGGAGATGAGAGAAGGGTATTCAAGAGGGGAGGAACGAAAAAAGACGATAAATTTGTTGAGAATTTCCATGATGCTCAAAATCGTAGTTACTGTTTATTTTTTTAGAGAATTGCTATAACTGAATTGAATTAATAGAATTGAATTGATATAAGAGTCATATACAATTATTTCGGGCAACTAGGCCAAATGTGCCCGTCCTAGTGTCAGGAACGTTGGTGGTAATAAAGCATTAAATGCCAATGCCAATGCCAATGGGCAATGGTAGGACCATGTGAGGATAGTCCAACGCCTTAACCACTAGACTACCACGATCTCTAAGATGATTCTGACCATATTTAACCTACCTACAGCACTGATAGCGTTATATAAAAAACAATGCATCAATATGTAGGCACCGTTTGTGGTTTAAAGCTATAGCCGTCAAAATGGCCGCTTAATCTCCGGTTCAAAGATGACTTCTTTTTAATCACCGCCGCTATATATTTCACATTAATGACCGACCCTCGAGCAAACTAAGCCTTTAATTGCTATAATATTAAGGAGCAATATTGCGGGCAGTTAATACCTGGGACCCTCGCAATTAAGTCCTGATTGTGTTTGAGTTTATAGCGAAAAAGGTGCTGACCGTTTGTTTGGTTATATTTGTAAGACGGCTTACAAAGACACCGCGGGCGAACATTATGAAACGCGAAGAAATACGAAAATCAAGGTATGTACTATTTGAAAATCTCATTAAACCTCTGCTAATACGTAGAAGTCGGCGAGAGTATGGACATAAACAAAGCCTTTAATAACATAATCTCGCATCTGTTATCTTCATAATATCTTAGACTGAGATTGAGATAACAAAAATAAAAAAAGTACATATTTACGTTTATACATTATATTTATTTATTTTTTAAAATATATACTCGTATATAGTAAAATTGTATAATATATTTCCTTAATACCGTATTTAGATGATTTCTTATGTTATAATAGGCTTTCGCCGTTAGTTTACGTTAATTATATAAAAGTCTGACAGTATTTGACTTTTTAATATTTTTACAGATTGAAAATTTTCAAACAAATTACATCGCTTGAGACTATGCACGCTGGTTTAAATATTTATATAAATAGTGTATAAACAATTATATATTTATTTGTATGTAATCAAATAATATCCATATTTGTAGTATAGGTATTATTATATAATATATCATTTATATTATTTCTATTTAGTATAAACTGAGTTTTATATTTTAAATGCACGTGGTATACAAAAATAAATATGAAAATATGAAGTGAATAATTTTATGAATATTTACAAGAATAACATAGGTTCAACGTAGGATACATGCAAATGAATTGTCATGGCTAAAAATAAAAAAGAAAGTGTAAAATATATATATACATATAATATATATAAATTGGATGATACGATATTTAAGCTTTCGCCATTCGGCGTCTTCAGAAAATATATGAAAGATGACGTTTAAAATGCAACCTTCATAAATTCGAAAATCGCATTTTCAACTAAAAGATAAATATATCCAGCCACTACAATTATTATTATATAATTGCAGTTTTGCTAGATAAATCAATCAGTATTATGAAATGAAACTAATTTCTTTAAAGAATATATTAAGCATCATGCGTTAAATGCTGTTAAGTTAGTTTAATTTTTTCTATTTAGACCTACAGATCTGCAAGCGCCTAAAACCCAAATGTGAGAGAGTTCCCAGGTCTTTAAATCAAATTCGCGGGCATCCGCGGGCAAAGACTTCAAAACTTTTACATTAAAGCAAGCATCGAAATCCCTATATAATATATATAATATATACGAGTATATCTATTTTATTTTAGGCCTTTTTTTTAAATATTTATTTTTTATTGGACGTGATTAATAATAATTTAATTTGTAACCGTAACAATATTAATATCGTCGAATACATCTTTATTCAAATTTAAAAATACTATAATTATAATTTCCATGAAAATAACCTTACCCTTACGGAATATCCCAGAACAATTCCTGAAGTCGTATTGGAATGTTTGTGTTCCCTATTATAAGTAAGAAATGATATAAACTAGTAGGAAAATAATTAATTCATAAATGTATTTATTTTTTTAGCAGATAAACTTATATCATATTCGGTCAGCACGCGAATTGCGACGCGCGCGCGGCTCGGTAAGCTAACCTTGACTGCGTTACGCGGTCTACGCGCTAACAGGGATGTTTTTAAAAGAAACGTTTATTATTACCGACTTACATATGTTTTTTCGGATTAAGATTCATATCTTAATATACCGTCTATACAAATAAAACTAAATCGCAGGACAAAGTAGCTGTTTTTTTTCTGGAATGGGTGTATATAATAGTTGGCATAATATGAAATAGCTAAATACAATTAGGATAAAAAAAAATATAAAAAAATAGGCAATCAGATCAGTAGACTTATGAAATAAACTTTTGTTTTATATTAACAGTTTAAACTACATACATAATTACACACTTATTAGATGATAGAGATTTTCTTAAGGCAATAAGCTCGCCTTTTGTTACGTATTTATGTATGTCAAATAAAGTATTAATTAATAATATTATTAGTTATTTCGCATGGTTAATTGATATAAAACATATGATAATGGAATTAATTAAAAATCGACGTGTAACATGTTTCATAAACTATGAAACCATATATTTTCATCTAATCCACTAATGCGATTTGTAGTTATATCCATAAAAGAAACCTCTAGAGTGGTTCCGCTAGATGTCGATCTTCGTTACGGCTGTCAATCAAAAAGCGCAGGCGCCTAGACCACTTAACTATCTGTCAATCAGGCACGCGCAACCAATATCTCCAATTTTATTTTAGCCGCACCTTGTGAAATACCGGAGGCTGTATTGAGTGACAGAGATCGCGTCAAAATAATATTCCTGTTAAACTTCTTACAATCGTAAAACCAAAATAATATACAGGATGTATTTAATTTCGCTAATATCCTTTTAGGGAATTGATTTATTCTATAATTGATCTGATCTTTAATCGCTTTTAACGACACCATTTGTAACCATTTTCATACTTTAAAACATAGCAACTAAATCATAGGAATGTAAGTCGTATAAATTAGGTATTAAGCGTGTTCGTCTAATTCAGCTACTAAAAAGTAGATGACTGTCAATAAAACTACGCATACTTCGGCAAAATTTGTTGTTACGTTAGTCAACTAAAAACTTGCCAAAGTTAGTACATTTTTTTAGTATAAATATAAAATAAACACTATTAAAATATACACGAATCTGCTGTAACCTTATAAAAGTATCATGTAATTGCCAATAAATAAAGTCGTACATTTATAAATAAATAAGTAAAAAAGTTGAAATAGTTCTTTTAGCTAGTATTGGAGTATCTAAGATTAATATGTAATAGTATGTTCGTATGTACACATATTTTATTTCTGATTATTATGTATGTGTATTTTTAATTTTTTTTCGACTACGACAAGACTTTTTAATAATAAACAAAATATCTTCCTTAGAACAGGCGATATTTAGGCAAGATATTTTGCATTATAATATTATTTTTTTGAAATTTGCAAAAATAAATAAATGTTTAAAAATGCTTGTATGAAATTGTAAAAACTCCGGGTAAAATTTTTTTTTCCCCCCCGAAAACATCGCCACTTTTCGGTAAGTACCACTTAGGCTACCATTGTTTCCGAATCTCCCCAAAAGATTGCCGTATCGCCCCGACAAAAGGCCTACAATTAAATGTCATTACACTTGTCAAAAATCTGTCAGAGAACTGTCAAAAGCGAGATGCTATCGCCGGACGCGCGCGCGACGGACTAAACGCTATCCCGTATTGCCACCACGTTATTATGCTCCGCCGTGGAGGCATTCCTGGAGCCCGGGAGGCGTGGACCGGAAAAAAAACAGTTTTTCTAGGAGGTCCCAAAAGCGCACCGAATAAGCATTCGAGGGTTAATTTCGCTGTGGTTGCGGTTGACCCATTTGACCGAAATGTATCCCGGCTGTAATCACCGGTTAGGAACTTAACGTGAGATAGCCACAGAATAACAGAAGTTTATTTCCGAGGAATTTCTCAATAATTATGTGGGAGGTTCCCTGAGTCCTATCAACTGAGATACGTGTATACAAATAAAACCCTAATGGGTTCTAAAATATTTGTAAAATGTTATAATTTAAAATTGTTCATTTCTTCGGAGAATTAACCCGGTTGAGAGCTTATAAACTTTGAGCACCGCTAAGGTGTTATGGGCCACCCGTTATATGCTGTTAGGTTACTAATTGAAATATATAATTAGGTTCTTGGTCGTCTCTTTGCAAGTTTGTGTATATCCCATATTAATAATGATCTAGCTAGACAGAATTTTTTGAAAATGAATAGCTTTGTCATGCACAGTCCTAAATTTCTCTAAAAGTCGGAACGTCAAATGACACTTATAAACGCATCAGGTTGGCCCAAAGAATGCTCAAGTGAACAATCGGTTTAATGAATGACCCCCAACAAGAGACCTCTTGTGTCTATGAATCCTTTAATATTTTCCGTTCGATTTTCGATTTGAAAGCGGCCATTGTAGTCTTTGCCCAGGATTGCGGCGGGAGTGAATGTTGGGCCGCAAGCTTAGGAGACCGTGACATAAATTGTATAACAACAAAAAATAATAAATTAAAAAAAAAAACATCACAGGTCGTTGCCTGTTTAAAAGTAAAACCTTTCTACATCAATACAAGTTTTTTTAATTATTAAACTATTATTTAAAATTCAGTTAGTTCAGCTAAGTATATTTAATCTGTTGTTACAAGCTTACAAGTGGTCGGCCAGTGGTCGAAATTCGACCGTAATTCATTAAACCATTAAGTTTGAGCATTATTGAGGTTCTTATACCTCTATAATACGGTGAGTTATTGCAATAAATATTTTTGCTTGACATTTATATTGACAGACTATTGAAAAAGGAACACTTAAAATCACATAAAATTCACAGTTCGAATCTCATTCTGACAATCAGCTGTCAGCAGTATGAACGTTTTATTTAATTTAATTTAATGTATTTTTAACAAATATTATAGATAAATTTTAGCTTTCTGTCCTCCATATAAACTTTTACTATGCCAAATCTTACACTTTTCCGTGTGAGCGATATGCTTAAAAATGGATACAAAGTTTTTCTTTCGCGTTTATAGATGTGATTAAACTACAAAGTAGTGTGACTGAGGTCAAATCCAAATCGTCATTTTAATTCATATTATTAAATATGATGCTTATGAATACTTTTTTTATAAAAAAAAATCACATCCTGATATTTGGACCGGACGCAGGCCAAATAATCAGTTATGGAAGGAAAAGTACTTACATACATCTAGATATGTATATATACATATATATCTAGATCTTAGATATCTAATGATTACCTATATACTGGACCAAGGTTTGCCTTTCCAGTGTTTAAAGCTGTTGTTTTGTAGTTATGCTAATTTAAATGAAAATTTCTATTCCAATTTAAATTATTTGATTCAATATAAATAAAATCGTCGCTGGCTCCCCGTCTAGAGTGAGGTTTGAGCGGCCCGCGCGCACATTTCAAACGCCATTAATCATCACATTAACGTTTTCATCTTCGCCGCTGGACATCTCGAATGATCTTGCACTTTCTGTCAATTGGCATTGTTGACATTCCGGGCGGAATAAAAGGTGGATTCGGTTGTCATGACAATTTCGTTCCTTAATGAATGCCTTTCGTGAGGTAGGCAGATACCTAATTCTCGATAAGACAGCAACGAAAACCCTAGAGCTGTGAAGAGATCGAACTTAAACTATTGTGTCAAAAATCTAAGAAATTTAGCGAAAAAAAATAATTATTATAAGAAAATATTTAAATTGTATTTAAAGTAAGTAGGTAATTGTTAAGGAAAATCGTTTTTATTATTAAAGCTTATTTTTTTATTAAAACTAGCGGCTCATTGGCCAGATTTAAATGATAAAAAAACACATATATCATGTTCCAAGACCATGTGTCAGACATGATATGTTTTGACATATTAAAATTCAATCATGGTTACGGAGATTTGTTTTCCATGGCGGCCTTGTTTTCATTTGGTATTACTGATAAAAAGAGGCAAAAAAAAATTTTTTTTCCAATTTCGAACGGGCCTCTCGGCCCCTTGAGCTTGGGGGCCCCGCTTAACATGTCTAATCTTTGACCGCACGCTCTGGACAGTGAACCAGCATACACCAGCGCACTCACCCGGCAGCAGACGCGTAATTTAAACTTTTATTCAATTTAAAATATATTTAATATGGGCTAGAGGGCTGAATGAGTGAATGCTGAGAATTACATGCCCCCTGGGTCCTTAAAGACTCAAAGGATAAATCCTCGTTTGCCAATAATGAGCCATTTGCGTCGTAAATTTTGCGCATTCCTCCCGACTCTTAATGTTTTCATAATCATTAATATCGCCCTTAATGCGTATGCGCACAAAGGCTTTAGTGCCTTAAACAAGGGACTCAAAAAAACAGACAGTCGCGAAGTGCGAAAATGGACCAAATTAACTTCTTGTCCCAGGGCGGAAATCCTTCGTCGCGGATGACTCATTTGCACTGAAAAAAATATCGAGCTCTAATTTAACCGAATTATAATAAACCAATTCCAGTAAATCTTTCACCCATACCAAACATTCACTAAATACAGGATCCAAATGAAAAGATGTGTACACATTACAATACTGTTTTGTTAAATCTACCGAACAGATCGGTAGATGCGAATTTAAATGAAAAGTTGTGTAATGGCTACAAGCCTATTTTGTTACCTACACCAATTGCTTGCTATTTCAGCCATCTGAGAACTCGGTCAGTCGGTCATTTTACTTTGAAATAATTTATGTGTGTTCCCCGCATCAGAACTTAACAGACTATTTGGTTTACCGTTACTAAAGTTTTTAGTAGGTTTGGTACGCTATACTGGACTCCGGTCCACTTAAACAAACTGCTTTGTAGGTGCTACTGAACTGTTCGGAAGAGAAACAAATTTGCGGACTAGGCGAGAAGCGCGTGGTGTGTTTGCAAGTCTACTATTGATTGTTAGGATCTAACGATTGTTTGGTAGACTTAACAAAATCGTATTGTAATGTTTTCAAAATACAACTTTTCATTTAAATAATGAATCTACGTAGATTGTTTGGTACCGGTTACATGAAAGTTTTGTTACGTGAACTATTTAGAATCTACAGGAATTGGTATGTACACTAAAATATACTTCGGTCGGGCCTACTAAAATTCAGTAGCCACAACAAATTATGATTCTACTGAAGTTTTCGGTTAACTCCCAGCTCGATATTGTTTTCAGTGCGTTTGCAGTGTCGCGAGCCTGCGAAGCAAGCTAGCGTGGTGCGCCTCTAGAAGAGTCCTCAGCGTAAATCACGGCGTAAACAAGCCCACGTTGATTTCATGACTCGTAAAGAGCGAAGATTAAATTTTTTTATGCTTTCTACGCTAAAAGAGTCAAGATCGTATGTTTCTGCGCGCCGCACGCGAAAACCAATATGGAAATCGTCATTCGCTAACAGGGTAAGACGCAAATTAACCGACGCAATTATTGCCTCGAGATCGGGCGCAGTCGGACGGAGTTCCGCGAAAGTTGACATTAAAACGTCCGAACTCGGAGATTTTAGATTTATAGACTTGTTAAACATTCGTAATAAGATAATAGGTCTCTGTACCATCAGTTTCTACCCTGACTACTGGTACACCTTTTTATTTATTTAATTAAACTAGTGGTAGCCCAATGATCGAAATTCGATCGTAATACTTCAAACTTTTAAGTTTGAGCATTATTGCGGTTCTTATACCTCTATCGAACGGTGAGTTAACCTCTATAATCATTGCATATATATTTTTTTTATTTATCTTAGCTGCGAGCGTGTACAATACGTGAATAGCGTGTTGGTTTTTTTTTTAATTTTATTATTTTACGTAAAAATGTAACTTGACATTCATAAAAGTATAAGATGGCATTATTGATTATTTTTGTACCAATGTATTAATGTGACCAATGTGATTTCAAATGTTCATTTTTTAATAGTCCGTCCATACATTGACAGACTATTCTTTATTCTTTATTAAGAGAAATCAACAGTCTTACAAACAATTGGTATTAATGATAAGTTTACCTTCTTAAAAAGTAACTGTAAAACTAATCAATTATTTCTGCTGTAAATATAAATACTAAAAATTAAGTTAGAAACTAAACATGTGTACAAATTATGCGATTAACTCTTAATCATATCAAAATGCTGATATGGCTTGAATTCACATGATATATGACACAATAAATCGGTTTAAATATATATAATAATTATTCACATTATTAGAAAAGGAACATGTGAAATCACACAAAATTCACAGCTCGAAACTCATTCTGTCAATCAGCTGTCAGTTGTATGATATATGATAGATACATTTTAGCTATCTGCACTTCTCTTCATATAAACTTTAAATATGCCAAATCTCACACTCTTCTTAAAAAGGGGTACAAAGATTTCCCTTCACATATTAAAATATAGAGATTCCTCGGTAAACTCACAGCGTTACATTAATAAAAAACACCATATTAAGGTGACAGTTGAAAAACAAAATTAAATAGAAATACATAATGGACATCGCAGAAATACATATTACAAGTGAAAGTAAATCCTTACTGTATGCTGTGTATTATGTGTAATAATGTGTATAAACTTGTACGTGAGTGTATGGGTTTAAGTGTTTGTGAGAGAGTAGCAGTGTATAAACTACATAAGTGTTATTTTTATGAGAGGAAATGGTGTCTCGAATGCAATTTATAAAATTTATAATATCTTTGCAGGCCCATCCGTCTTTAGCCGTTGCCGTTCTTGCCCGTGTGTTTTATTTTGAATGTGTAACTTTTTTACGCGCGGCGTCATGCGGCTGAGCTTGTAACGAAACGCTGCAGCAATAGTTATAGGCAGCTTGGGGTAATGGGTTAGGTATACCGTGCTAAAAACGTCGTCATACTTCTAATTATCCGTTTTAACGTACTCGTGATTCAAAATGTGATTCAAAATCACTACGTGCATAACAAATATATGAAAAATATTAAAACGCTCTTGTAAGTTTCCTTTGGCGAAACGGCACGCGATCGATATTTTTAGCATTAACCGGAGGGTGTTCAATGACCCGGCGTCGATTGCGCACGATCATCTGACCTACGTATTACAACAACGGTTTAATACTATCACGTAAGTTTACTCTTTTTATTTTTGTCCAAAACCGTGATGAATTTTGATTTGTCGTGTTTACAAATCATATTTGAAATCGCAGGGCCAATTAGCTGTTTTTTTTATCGGGAATGGTCTCGGTACACTCTGTAATTACTATTTTGTCTAAAAGTTAAAAGCCTCGTAAAGTCAGCGTTTTCCATATATTTATCATAAATATCTTATTGTTTCGGTACAATAAACGAAAAAATGAAACTGTATAGGCAAAGTTGATTTCACAGATATTTAAATTCAATTATGTTTTCTAATTCTGTTTTTCAAGATTATCATCTTTCTATAGACAGTTAGATTTTATGACCACACTCGCAAGAAAGAGAGGAACTCTTTCGGGAAGAGCTCCTATAGATCGTCGGCGACAACAAAGCTAAAAGCTTCCAAAAACAAATGGAAAGCTTCCAGAAGAAAGAAAAAAGAAATATAAATAATCAATATATATTACACGAACTCTCTGTGTTATCTGAAAGAGATTGTGTTGCGGCATTAAGATCGCCCTTTTGTACCGTATTCATGCGTGTCAAATGAAGTGTTTATTACTATTATTATTATTGAAAAATAATAATATCAATAATAAACCTAGCCTAACCCTAACGGTTTCCCAATGACTCATTACCATGATTAATTAATAATCCGCATGCTTGCCAACATGGCGTGAACTAACCAACCTATTTCCAACAGCCAACCTATTTCTAGGAAAAAACTAATTATAATTAGCTCCCAGTCGAACGGATGGATAGCTTTCACCGCGTCATAATCGAATATCGTTCAATTTCTAATTACCTGAGCTTTTTCGATCTGTCTACCGAACTAAAGTACTAATTACGGGCTGCCATCAAATTGAGCTGCCAAATTTAGTGACAGTTCATTAGCCGACTACTAGTCCATTAAGTTTGAAGATTTTTTTTTTGGAGCATTTTAAAATATTTTTATTCTACGCGGAGAATTTACATACATATTAATGAAGTATATATTAAATTCATTTGACACGCATATACGCTACAAAAAAGATAAGATAATTTTATTTCCATAAACAAATTATTCTACAGGAATAACAATTACATATTTGTATATACCGTTACATTTCAATTTTAAAAAAACAACAGAATAAGACAGTAGAGAAACAAGAATAAAGGATACAAAAAATAAAAAAAAAATAAAAGAACAGAAGTTACATGTGCATTGTGTATACCTAATTTATCACTTAACTATCTAAATTCCTTAAAACTATAACTATTTTTTCCTAGAATATTTTTCTTCAACCTAAGCTTAAACTCGCGAAAGTTATTTAGACTTTTAAAGATTTTAGGTAACATATTAAAATATCTTAAGCCTAAATAATGACATGTAGATTGGTATTTGGCGGTACGGGCTGACACAGATTGAACATAATTACTTTTATGACGTGTATTAAACTCATGAATATCACTATGTTTATTGGCAAATATTTTATTATTATAAAAAAGGCAAATTGCTTCTAGTATATTTATACCATAAATTGTAAGTATGCCCAGTTGTTTAAAATAAGGTCTACAAGCTTACTACCGCAGGACAATCTCTATCAGCTATCCCAGAGAGGTCGTTTAATATATATTTCATACAGGATGTAATGATATTACTGATGTCTTTTTAGGGGGGTTGATCTATATATTTATCGACAATCAAACATTAATCCGCACAAAATGTTGGACCTAACCTCGCGAATTTCGAAATTATTTTTTTTGTGACACCGGTTTAGTTGTCGATATTGTTCAACACCCTCTAAAAGGACATCAGTAAATAATAAATACACCCTGTATACATAAAATTTAACAATTATGTACCAGTACGTTTTTGTGTGTCTCAAATTCTTTACGTGTTTAACAAGTAAAGCGATGGTAGTGACTTGTATATGGATTCTGTGTCCACGGTAGTGTTACATAGATACAGTCTAGAATCTGGATAACACAAATGCTCAGCAATTCAACTGTCGGATTAGGCTAGAAAATACTGTCACAGATTAGGAACCGCACGCGTTCCAAGATTTGCCGCTAAAAGCGAAGGTCCTTCGCCGTTCTGTGACTCCGACCACCGGGCTTACGCGTTGCATTGTTGCATTGGGGACGAAAAGACACCGAACGCGGATCACCCGAGTGACGCGCCATAAATCTTAACCGAAATCCAATTTAGACATGACAATGGACGCTTCTCACTCTTCTTCGGAGCTAACAGGCTAACAAACCCACATGCTAGACGCGTGACGGCTAAAACACACCTTAACTACAGTACAATGCTTTTATCTCTGGAGCTCTAGGCATTATGGCTCGATTTCACGGTACTTTAAAACGGCAATGAATTAGACTTCATACAAATATTGAAATAGTTTATTATAGTATGGCAAGAATCAGGTTCAGGTTTTGCTAAGAGAGCCCAGCAACCCCTATACACTTACCGGCGAATGCGGGCTTCTAATTCACAAAGGTACCAGCTTCTAGGCAATCATCTTTTAAAATATAAACTAACTTTTGAAATATACATATAAAAGTGAAATACGATTAAATATCCACATATGTAATGCATCACGGTATCCAGCAGATAAGCCCTGGGCTTAGCATAAAAATAAAATAAAATGTTTAAATAAATAGAAAATAAATCCAAAAAGAAACTTAGCTTCATGCACAGTACAGGACTATAAGGCGAACTCTAAGTGGATGTTAAAGTACAATAGTTCTGCGAAGGACGCGGTACACAGGGAGTAAATAACACGCTATATCCACTATTTATTTATTTAACGTCATTTACATGCACTCTATTTTAAAGCAGTAAAATAGTGTTAGCATAATAAATAAATAAATTGCTTGTACTATATAACACAACAATATCAAAATTGCAGTTAAGATGCAGTTTATCATCTGGATGGTTATGTCATCTGGACCAGGAGAGGAATGTGAACTTAAGGTTTTTGTAATCGTCCTCCGTTGAAATATTCAAATTATGACCTGGAGTGAGATTTGAAGTATTTTGGAGATGTGTGCATTGGGAAAGATTCTTAAGTCGGTCGACGGTAGTAGTAAACCAACATTTTATTAAAATAGTGTTTATGTTAATTTTGTGGCGTTCGGAAATATATGCATTAGTAATTTATGTGCGAAAGGAAGAAAGAGGATACTAAATAAGTAATGGTAACATTTTTTAAAACAAAGAACTAATTGTGCAAGCAAAAACAAAATTATAATCGATAATCGATAGGTTTTGTGTTGATTTTTTAAAATATTTTAGATAATTTAAGATAAAAAAATACAGCAATTATAATGTAGCTACTAAAATATTACAGTAAAATTAAAAACTTTTTTTTTAGTAATTGTACCTTTTACCATTTGTTCGCATAATAAAATAAAAACAAAGTAAAAAAAAAAATGTTACATCGAGATGAACACAATTTTAACGGAAAACATAATTTTTGATTTTTTGTTATTTTCCACTAGATGTATTAACTTAATTAAATTAATATGTGACTAACCCTGACAACTTTCCTATCATATGCAAAATAAATATTCTAAATCTTCCAAGAAACTACGTAGTAATATCCCTACAGTTGAGAATTTAGAGTGATTCCATCATTATGACAGCACAATCCAGTTGTAATACCATTACAAATTTGAAGCGACATGAAATCGGCGCTTAAGCGCATCGCACTTTTCCATTCGGTCATGTCGTGGAAGCGTGCGTTTGTACGGGCAAAGACGAGATTTAATTAACGGTCGCCATTACAATATCGCTTTCTGGAGAATTTCTAGTCTCAAAAATGTCGGGGCGACCGTCTGCATAACGGTTGATGAGCTGTAGAAATGAACAAAAACAGTTTACCGACCAGTCTGCTTGAACGCTATAGGGCTTATTCATAGACGCGTTAATTTAGTGACAGCGCACGCATTCTCTTACAGCAAAAGGTCACTTTTAGAACTTAACCTAACTTAAGAGGCATCCCATGCCCAAATATATTCAATCGTGACATCGCTACACACTGTTTTTGATCATGCTAATGTCGCCCTTAAAACCTCAGTCGTAAAAGTGTTAATCGATAGTTGCCGCGGCCTCGTTGAAATATATCTTGTGTTAATTTAGTGTCAACTTTTTGGTGCGAGTGAGCTGGCCATGTGATGACTTCTGTGGCGAAATGTACATATATCTCTGTAATAATTTAACAGTAAAATGACACCTGTAGCTATTATATAATATCAACTGCTTATATACATTGTTTAATAGTAGTAAATTATTTAATTAAACGTTAATTAGTAAATTATGTAACAGACCTGACGCCTTATAGTTGGGTACTACAGGCGTCCCCCAGACTGCGAGTGCCTGTCTGTGGTTTTAACTTTTGTGTCGAGTAGATTAAAATAAAAAAAAAACTGTTAAAATGATATTCTTTCAATTCATCGCAAATTTTAACACTATTTCATTTTTTGTTGACAATTTTGAGGCGCGGTTAGTAATAAAACAACCCCAACAAATCCTTTTCTATTTGAATTTGTGATTTATACTAACTTCTCCTAAATTGAGCTTTTTTCAGTAGCCCGGCTAAAGTTTCGCAACCCTGACTATTAAACCAGTACTACACCAATACTAATTCAGATACTATACGAATTTACAAAACCACGGACAACATTTCTCGTTCCGTATTTTGTTTTTTTTTATTTATTTTATTTTTATTTATTTGAATTTATATAATATATTTTAGTTTTATTCTTTTTTACGACATTACCTGTACAATTAAGTGTATAATTTCTGTTATGCAACCACAATAAATAAATAAACATACACGGATATTATATATCAATTTATAATTATTATAACTTGGCACTGATCATTCTTTTAAAAAAAATCTGTATGCGCTTATATATAATTTTATATTAATTTATACTGCCACCAAAAAAATTAAAGGTTCTAGTAGTCACGCTGTCGAGTGTTTGAAATTTGAATTTAGTCGCGCACTGATAATGAGCTCTGTCAGTTTCATAGTAAAAATTATGCGACCAGCTTTCGATTTGATCTAAACGGCTATGGTCTTTTTCTTGGTCTTTCGCGTTTATACTTCTCGACTTGAAAGATGCAGCGGACAGACGGGGATAGTAGCTTCTCATACATGAACGCATGTACCAGGTTCTGACGAAGCAAAAATTTTAAAAAATGGATCTTAATTACTAAACAGCGAAAATTTTATATACTCTGTAAATGGTTTCAAATGAAAATCGAATCTAAAAATTTTAATTAAAAAAAATAGGAAAATAATTCTATCTCTTCACTAGCCGTCAGTGGGTACACGCTTGTCGCGGGTTCTCGCCTCATGAAATAGAACGTTTTATGCCGCTCCAAGTTCAGGGTTCACTCATCAGACAATATCTGTGTAGTTACACCACGCGCGTTAGAAGTACCTAAAACTTCTGTAAGGAAGTTAATCAAATTTGTCATCAACTGCATGATAATGTATTAACTAATCTACATTCGACAATGTTTCTACATGACTATTTATATAAGAATAAAATCAACGTGACAGATAACCAAAAATCATCGTGACAGCTGAGCCGAATGAGGAAATCACCTCCGAGCGTGTCGCGTTACATTCACTGTGTATGTGTTTGTTTTCATTCGTCAGTGTTGCCAACTTTCGAATCGTTCGAGGCGTCTCGTGTCGATTTGTTTTGTTGTGTCAAGAAAGCTGCGAAAAAAAATCGATTGCGCGTTTGTCTTTTTTTTGGGGTTAGGTCATTTGTTATTTGCTCTCGTGATAATAACAATCATGCGCGTTGCGTTAATGTTGTGTAACGAAAAACGCGCGTTTGTCATCGTGATAATTAGCGTTGGGCGTTCGTTACATTAGCGCCATTATTCGGTTCGATTTTAAAAGATGGCCGCCGGCGGAAGTACGTGAGCTTAGCGAATAATTTGGCCCGCGTTTTACGATTTAGCGAGAAAACTTTGTTGTTCGCCGCGCCTTTCATTCATTCGCCTCGAAGAACAAAACAATGAAAAACAGCGGTCGTACATACAGGATGTTTGAAAGTTCAACACACGGCACATGTGCGCAAGCGTAATTTATTTGTTAAAAATTACAAACAGCGTTACGATTTAACGATTTAAAATATGTACAGCGTTTGTTTAATGATAAAAAGTGTTGACCGAAAAGTTAACATACATGAGTCAAGGGTAAAAAATAAATGTGTACGAAAACAATATAATAGGGTGGATGATAAAGCTATTGGCCAGGTATACTATTTATTTATTTATTTATTATGGTACAATAAGAAGTTACAACAATAAATGATATATATTTTAAAATGATTATACTTGTATGAAACCTATATTACATTTCAGTTTTAAATACATAGCACGAATTCTAGTAAAGTTATCTCTAGATTTAAATTTGCAACATCAGTTTGCAAGTTATTTATTAAATAGTTGTGGATAGTCAAACACCAAAGCTCCTTAATAAATTAAAATAGTCAGAATACATTTTACAACTATATACTTCGCTTTGTTTCTGTGTTTCGTATTTACTACTATTGGTATTTACACATTTAAAGAAACTATTATTAAATATATATTCATTATCAAATATATGGCAGGTATAACAAAAATTAATGTTTATTATTATCACTTTTAAAAATTGTAAAAAATGGAAAATAATTTTATAAAATATATTACCTTAATAAATTAATATTGAAAGTATTAATGAACACATTTACACTATATCTATTTTAAGTCGAGATCGTGGTAGTCTAGTGGTTAAGGCGTTCGGCTATTGGCCCAAAGGTCGCAGGTTCGATTCCGCACATGGTCATACCGTTTTTAACGCTTCATTACCACTATCTCCCCTGACTCTAGTACAGGCATATTTGGCCTAGTTGAGTAGGGCGCCAAAATAATTGTATATGACCTAGGTCATAGCAATTATTAAAAAAAAAAAAAAGTAAAAGACTGCTTTCAAAAAAGGTTTTTAAAAGCAAAATTGATATTGAATGTATAATTAGTGGCGATTATTAAAATAACAATTCTAAGAAAATTTGTATTGTTATTTTAAATTAATAAGTACTCTAACATCTATTAGCTTGACTAAAAGCCGTGTTCAAGGATATATGTACATTTTACGTATATATTTGTGCATATACCCTACATATCAACCTAGTTCATACACAACAGTATAGTCTATTATTATTGTGGTCAGTGCCTTTGTGTAACCTACGTTTAAATATAGTTTTATTAGCAGGAAATTTAGTAAAACTGAACCTACGCAGTACAGTCCAATCTCGCACTGTTCTATGAAGAAAAAGATTGGTAACTAACAACCTTCTGCCTAATTATTTTAGCTGAATAAGTTGCGAGCTAACTTTAGACTGGGTAAGTTCTTGAATCGCAGCTTTAGATAAATATATGTTTATAAGACGAAACATGCTGAGACAGTAACATACTATTTTTTAAACACATGACTATTATTTATCCTACATGTTACGAGTTTTAGTTTTAGTTTTACACCTTTCAGAATAAATGTCACCCTAATATTTAATTTTAAATGTGTAACCTAATATCATGCTATCCATAAAGCTGGGATGTGATCTATGAATCTGTAGCGGAGCTACATATTTTGGTTACTGCACCTGGCAGCATCGCGATTAGCGCGACATCGCCTGCGCGGATTGTGATTGGCCAACGATCTGCGCAGGCGCACGGATTTTAATTGTGCCTGATTATTATTACGTCCCACTGTTAATCATTATATGTTGTTTTACATTTGTTATAAGGTCTTTAAGTTTTTCAAATATTGAAATGTTCCCCTAATCTTAATGTATTTAGTCTCGCGGAGGAATTAAAAGGATCGAGAATATCCATCATTTCTGGACCTTCAAACACTCCGGCATAAATCAATTATTTATTTATTTATTTTTATATACCAATATATGTACGTTACTGAGTTTTTGTGCTTTCTGCTTGTTTCTAGCTAAGTGTTTTCTAGCTTTTTATATTGGCTATATAAATAGGTACAAGATGTAACAGAAAGATTAAACGGCGCTAAATCGCAGAATGTAATAATTATTATAATATTTATTATACCTATTAGGTAGTCTACTAGCTAGTAAAACGGTAGGTAACTTCTTTTACAAACGATTCAGTTTAGTTTCAGCGTTAGCAAACCAATTTATATTTGACATATATAACATACAAGGTATGTGTCAATTCAATTTAAATTTTGGTTCAATTTCGCTTTTTATAATTCTTTTAATAAATAAAAATAATACAAGTAGATCCGACTGAGATGCTGTCGGCTATGCCGTCGTAATATTTTTGTACAACAGGGAGTACCTACATTTTTTTAACATATCTTTTGTCTTTCGAATCGCCCAATTTTGTAAGGATTTTTTTTTTATAAAAGAATAGTGATATTATAAAACCATCAAACAATGAAACAATTATCGGTACATCCTGTAGGTAGGTACACATAAACATGTGCACGAACACGCGTCTCGAATTCCTACGCAGTCCGGCCGCGCGCCAGGGCCGGAACAATGACGAGAGATTTCAGCAAACATGACCAATAAAATTTAGCCAACAAATCCAGGGTCAAATTGTGAATTATTGACATTTGTCAAACGAGCTGACCAATACTTTCGGGTATGCAAGCTTGAAATACAAAAATCGTCTGCCGAGAAAGTGCAGCATTCGCGTCCCTCTTACACTCATTCATTTAACTTTATGTTCCTTCTTACTCCATCAAACCCTCTATAGCAGAGGTGCTCAAACGGTCGATCGCGATCGACCGTTTGAGCACCGGGCAGAAAGCTAATATCTATATATGCTACGGTACGCCCTACCTAGGTAGGTAGGGTGTATCGTGTATGTACGACAACCCTGCATCACACACACTTGCAGTCTCTCAGAGTCGATCGTAAATAGTCTAAAAATATTGAGGTAGATCGCCAGCAGTTCAAGTTTGAGCACCCCTGCTCTATAGTATAATAACATTCTCTCCATACAATTTCATTTCAAACTAAAACGCCATTTTTCGATTATCCCTTTGTGCTTTGTTTTTCAATTTAGATAAATTATTCACATATATGCCACCTATTAAACCCTCCCCCCCCCCCCTCCTTCTCCTTCCCTACCTTTACCTTCTTCTCATTTTTTCATGTACATACTGTCAAATTACTGATAATATATATATATTTTTTTAAACAATTGTATTGGGCCCTACTCAACTAATCCAAATGAGTTTGTGCTAGAGTCAGTGTTAATAAATCTATACTAATATACATATAAGTTACAGTGAATTTTTATATTTTTTACATTCATTTTTATTGACGGCGTGTTTTGATATGTTTATTGTGTATTAGGGTATATATGTTATTTCCTTATGCTGGGCTGTTAAAACGCTATTAAAAAAAATGCGTTTTGGCCATCACCATTGTAGTATTTTTTATAGTAGATACTGTACCGTTTTTAGTTACATAGCATTGCGAAGGTTATACCTTTTATGTAATTTAAAGAATTAAATAAAGCATTTATATAATTTCGATAAAAATAATATCACGACCCACGACAAACTTACATATATCCTTTTATTTTCATTATTAGTCCCCTTAAATAATTTTGGCAATAAAGCATTCCCGTGATTCCCAATCCGCCTCTGTTGGCGAATCAATGAATGGGCCGCCTCGCTAGTCGTGGCGAAGTGCGCCTCGAAAAAGAGAAAAATACCTCGAAGGGAAGAAAAACGACTCTGAACAGCGCGGGTTCAGTTTAATAGCGGCGTGGAAACAATAGTCGCATTGGCGAGCAGTCGGCGATGCGCAGGCGTGGGTGTGGGGTGCACAGTCGAGTGCAGAAAAATCACTCACCCCGAAGGCGAGTGTCGCTTACGGAATTTTCGTTGAAGTTTTATAGCGCAGCCATCGCCGGCCACGCGATTTCGTGTCGCACGACCAGTTTCAATGGCTATTATATGTTTTTCTTCGCAGCATCCCTCCGACTGAACAGCGCGATTTTATACACCGGTAATTAAAAAACCAAAATATTATAAATAAGTAATATACGAGTAAAATAGGGTTTAATATAAACAAAAAAATGAATGAGTTCAATTGCTTTGTAACAAAGCTACACTATGTAAAAATGTATTTATTAATTTATTGATATAATAACATAACACATAGGAAATATGCAAAGTTCTACCTAACTAGGCACTGCCCGCCCTAAGGTAGACTTTTCTATAATGGCATTTAATTTTTATGCATAAACATACGCGCTGAGCAGCACACACATTTTTACCTCATAAATATATATTTCAGTTCAGTTATAGGATAATACCAGTGATAGTTATAGGATTACTTAGGTTGGAATATATATTATCAAGGTTTCTGTTTCATTTCTTCCCAGTTTAAGAAGCCATTCTGAAATTTTTTTCTTCGAAACTTTTGCTTTTAGAGATACTATTATTCCCGCGTTCGTTATTCTGTTTGTACAATTATTTAGGTGCGACTAAATCAAGGTGCCTAAATCTCCTTTTCCCTTTCGGAACAGAATGCTGGTTAGAATTAGCTCCTCGTGTTATAGCTTATGATTGTTACGTGTATGCAGGCTTGTGTGTTTATGGCGATACGTAATTGGTCTTTGCATATTTTGCCTCATTTTACACCGATGTTTTTTTTTTTCGAAATATTTTAATTTGTACAATTTTATTTAAAAGCCAATAAAGTCACCGGGAGTTTATATATTTGTAAAAAAGTCTAAAAGAGAAAGCCGCAAATATTCATTCAGAGAAACATTGTTTCAGCACCACTTACGATCCAGACGATAGTATCGCAATATTTTTTTCCGAGAGAAAAATGACAAAATAATTTTGTTGTTCGTATGTAGGTACAGTATTAATTAATTTACAAAAACATTTTTAAAAACATCTGCTAAAAAATTAAGAATGGTAAAAAAAACTCGAGGTGTTTTTTTCTAAAATCTATTGCTATACTGAAAATCTATATATTAATACGTGAAGGGAAAACATTGAACCCCTTTTTAAGCATATTGCGTGCATGGAAGCGGGTGAATTTGGTATAGGTAAAGTTTATATGGAGAAGAAAGCTAAAATGTATCTATAATATGTGTTACAAATAAATTAAATTTAATAAAATAAAACGTTTTTACTACTGACAGCTGATTGACTGAATGAGTTTCGAGATGTGAATTTGTTTGTTTTCAAATGTTCCTTTTTCTATAGTCTGTCAATGTCAATGTAGTAATGCAAAGAAAAATAATTATTAATGCCATCCTATACCCACTTCTATGAATCCTCAAGTCTTATTTTTAAATAAAAAAAATAAAACTGATAATGAATTATATCAAAAAATAAATACAAACTGTAAAGAACCCAAAATTCTAATGGCCTCATGCATCTTTCCTTTTTTGCATTGCCCCGCCATTGTAGGATATTTATTTATTTTATTTTTATTTATTTATTGTACATAATTAATTTGACAAAGAAATAGAAATGTAGTAGTAGAAATCAGTTACAAATGAATATTACAAATGCACAGGGAGCGATTAGCACTGCTACATTTTGTGCCCTGCTTTCTTTACTAGACTATGTCTGTATTGAATGTATGTTTTTTTATTTTTAAAACATAATGATAATATATGTAATAATTATCCAAGTATTCAAGCGTTTAATGTTTAGGAATTGATTTAAGTTCACCGAGTTTACTTGGCGGAGATTTCCTTAAGATATTTATCATTCTAACTTTTTAACTCGAGTGAACCGATCAAACTGTGCATACATGCAATGAAACGATCTTCATGCCAGATGAGATTCGATCGTGACTTCACAGGAGACGGGAAGATGTTGAATGGAGCGTAGTTAGCGCACAGCCTTCTCTGTCTATCGCGCAGTCGGTGGGCGTGGTCAAGGCGAAGCGGGGGCGGCGACGTCACGAGACACGAAACGACGCAACCGCCCAGGCGCGGCGCCGATAAAGAAAGCTCGACGAACGGACATGTGCTTTAATTTAAACGAAATTACCATATTAAAAATCGACCAGCTGACGATTTGAAGCTGAAAACCCTTAACGAATATTATAAGTATATAATTACATGCATTATCTAAATACCATGTCAAATCTTGTGCAACATGTGTCTTTTCGATTAAAAACAAATCGTATCCCAAAAATTTAAGAAAAAATTAACCCTTTAAAAATATATTCTCACACTCTATGAAGCAATGTATCTGCAATGTAACTCTAAACTATCTTTATACATTGTGACTCTTCCTGCTAATCGACTAAAAAAATTAAAAAAAAATGGCGATTAAAAAAATGTTTAATAAACCTGAAAAAAGACAACGAAATTTCATTACTGGCATTGTGTCATTCGTTGTGAAACGCCCCGCGATGTCTAGTCAAATCTTAAGTCATTTTTCAAAACCGCCCAGGGCGGGACCCGCTGGGCGGCGAACTCACGACTTTCACGAGATAGAGACACGACAACAGTAAAAATGTCAACATTATTCGCAGCCCAGTGTTTCAGCAACGCCGGGCATATCTTATAACAATCGTATAATCTGAAACACTATGTAAAATAAAAGTTTATAAATACAGCAGCTTAAAAATGAAAGATATCTCATTGTTAAAATATTATTAAAAAATACGTATCCATTAATTTTCACCTATATTGCATTACATTTTCCAATTTCATTAATGTGCTAGTGCTTTAACTGCAGCTTTACCTTAAAAGTTATTTATGCCGAATATCGTAAGCTTACAATATTCGTTATGGCGCTTAAATAAACTTTTGGATGAACATATACTAAAACTGTTTATCTAGAAATCTAAAATAAATATTACAATGTTGAGTGTCTGCTGGGATTTTTTCAATTCCTTTGTATTGTATTCTGACACTGTATTTTATTGTATACTGACTAACTCCTTTTTATTGTATTCTGACACTGAATTTTATTGTAATTTAACTAACTCCTTTTTATTGTATTCTGACACTGTATTATATTGTATTCTGACTAACTCCTTTTTATTGTATTCTGACACTGAATTTTATTGTATTCTGACACATCCGAAAGAATTATATTTTTTATTCAAATACGAATATATGACCCCAAATATAATTCCTCAAATGCCAAATAAAGAACATAAAAAAGCCATGTCTTCACAATATTCTAAAAATAGTTCTCAGAACGTATAAAACAATAAAGTAAATCAGAATTATTTTTATATATGTAAAAAGTGCGCCACCTCGAACATATTTAGATCACTGCCACAGACTCCAATAATTATAGTTAGGTACAATAAATCATACTAAAAGTTTCGAAAATTCTATTGGCAGTCTTTGAGCAGGTGCAGAAAAAATAATTAACTGAAGTAGGTACCTAAATATTTATTATTCGCGAGCCTCGGGGGTTAGAGGATATCTAGCTACCTATATTTGATTAGTGATATATCAAATGTATTAGGTAGATTGATGCCTAGCTAAGCATAGAAAAATAAAATATTTTTAAGCCTTATTCAAAATAAGAGGAAAAAATAAGGGATTCAATATTAGGTAGATAAAAAAACCTTACCTGCCATAAAAAAAATAATATTTTTTAGGTGTTATCCAAAAGAATAAATTAAACTTTTTTTAGAGACCACTATTTTTGAAAACCTAAAAATAATATCCTCGTAAGAGCTTTTTTAAAAATTGATATTTTTATAGAATGTGAATTTTATTTCACCTATGGAAAACAACACTTTTTTTTATAAAAAAAAGGATTGCTAATACTTAGCTAGGACATATACAATTATTTTGTGTTCCACTCAACTAGGCAAAATGTGTAGGAGATGGTGGTAATGAATCGTAACAAATGGTTTGACCATATGCTGATTCGAACCCTCGATCTTATGGTCAATAGTCCAACGCCTTAACTTACTACCACAACCACCAAGTAGACACCTTACTTATACTATGCATACTTTCAAATATTACAATGTTCTTCTAAGACGGCAAAATTGGATTAAGCTGATTCAAATGCGAAACAGGTGATGATACATATCATTAGAATATTATACACCTTTCTGCTGTCTAAACTTCACTACAGGCTTGCAAATGCATTAATGGCGTATATTTTTTGGGCGCCTCATCGCGAGTGCTATAAATGTTACCACATCAATAAAAAAAATAAAAATATTTATTATTATAATAATGTTAATATCGAAAAGCAGTGAAGCGAGCGCTCGTCCGCGCGGGGCGGGGCGGGGCGGGGCGGGGCGGGCTTCATCACCATCAATTGCGTGTCATTGTTCGACAGGCGATGGCATTGTATGCTAAATAAAATTCATTGACGGGACGCCACGGGACGCGATGCGCTGCGCGTAAAATATAGGCTTCGGTGCGCAATCGCGTCCGATGTAATTAGCGGCGTCTCGCTCGCACCTCTTTGTCTCTCTCGTTTTGGTTGTATCAGACGTTTATATGTGCGCATGCTTCCATTTTGTGTATAAATTATAGTTTCAAAATAATGTTTGTGTCAGTAATAGCACATTAAAGCCTTTTAACTTTAATACGACGTCGCATAATTTAAGAGCCCTGATCTCTTTAGAACCCCTATATTACATAACATAATACCTTACATAGAGATAGTCGCATTGATATTTTCCATGATAGCCTTAGTCAATTCAAAATGCATATTCTTGAATTGCTACCGAAATAACAAAAATATACAAGTATCTATTTACCATATTGTCTGTATGTATATGTAATCATATAATATCTAAAGTTGTAATGTTTAAATTATATAATTTATATTATTTCTATTTATCTGTGTTTATTTTTCTGTGTTTTATCTTGCATATGCATTGCAACATGTTATGTATTGCAATATTTTGTTAGAGCACAATCTAAAATTAAATAAATATGTTATAATAGTTTTTTTTTGTTTATTTTCAGATTTTCTTATGTGCACATCTTCTTTTTTCATAAAAAAATAAAAATAAATAGTAATAATGAAAGAAACACAAACAATAAAAAAAAATACGTCTCTCAGATGAAAATTAACAAATATTTCACGCTGATCTCAAACACGTGTATTACAAAGTAGATTGTTATCCAAGCGGGCGAAGGGGTGAATATATCTCCGCAGAAATGGAATTTAATAATTCTACTGCTCTCCCAATGAAACTATACTTGTAAACATCGGTTTGACATGCTTAATGCCTGAATAGCGTGTGCTTCCGTGATCTGGCAAAATGATCGGGAACATGGAAGAAATCTTATTGAGTACTATGGAATTAGCGATGAACTAAAAAAAAGTAAAAAAAAACTAAAACGTATGGACCGGGCATCTAAACTCGAGTGAATAACCTAACATCCACAATACAAATGCTGATGGATACATATTGAGAATCGTATTTAATTTATTATGTGATTATTGAAACCTTTAAAAAAAATGGAGATATCTCAATTGGCAGATAAAAAAAAATCGACCTACGCCCTAAAAATCTATTTCAACGCCCTAAAAAAAATGTTATCTTAATGAATCATTATTGTCAAAAAATATGCAATTTATTTTGTCAGGCGATTTACCGCTATTAAAATATTATGTTGATATCTTCCTGGTTAACATTTTCATTAAAAGAAAATTGAAAATGAAAAAATATTCGACGTCGCAAAGATGCCGGTGATAGTCATCTTTTTGTATATGGAATTCACAAAACTGTGAGTCACTCAATTTTTTTTGAGTTTTTTACTTTCTAGTATTTTGTGAGTGCGAGTAACCGTTTTTTTTTCATATAATTAATTGCATTTACGAATCGAAGTTTAATTTAATGACACAACTACGGGGCTTGTCTAAACAATGGGATATAATGATCAATAGATTAAAATATCAAGAGATTAATAGAACATGCCTTCATCCATTATGTATTTAATTACCGATGTGATAAATGTGTCTTCAAGACTATTTAAATTACGTGTCAAATACAAATGTGAGCTTTCAATTTCAATGCGTGCAGAGATACGATTCTCAAACATATTTTTAATATCTAAATCTTTATTTGACTCTCCGGCGATTTGTCATATAAAATGCTTTCTTCAACATCAACTTTCTTCTGAGTAAAGTATACCAGACGTAAAAGAAGGTGCAGTATGTAAAATGAATAACAAGTAATGATAATATCAGAAAATGATTAAGGCAAAGGGGAGAAAGAATAAGGAGGGAGTGTTCATAATTCAGGGGATGTTCACTTCAATCATTTAAAGGTATTTTGGCTCCCTTCGAATGTCTTATTGACAGCCCATGTCTGAATTTCAGACCTAGAGCATATGGTGCTCTGGTCTGAAATTTATTTAAGGAGCTTTATTTAAAACACAGCTAAGAGATAACATTGGAAAATCTGCATTTTTCCACATTTTTTGTGATACACCATTCCTCATTATTTCCTCAAATATTTCGACGAGTGGATTATAGCATTATTTACACTGAAGACTTATCTTATATTTCTTGGAGACCGATTTTTTAAATTGATTTTCGTTTTTTGAATTATAAATCAAATATGAAAATGTGTTCCCTTTTATATTTCGCTTCGAATTCAATAATTCAGCATACGATTTACACGAAAAATAGTGCATATTGTAGGCAAAATAAGAGAGTAGATCTTAATAAAGCCACTCCTTTAGGTTTTATTCTTATTTAAGAAATATTAAAAGTTACTAAATTTGGATATGATGTATTTCGACGAGGTTGTAACTTATCACTCGCACTACGCTTTTACGGCTAAGAATTTAAGGTCGACATTAGCATGGTCAAAAATAGGTACGATATCTCGATTGAATAATATTTGGGTATAGGCTGCGTCTAAAGCAATCCTATAATCTCCTATAATTTCTAAGCGTTTGATAGTAATATAACATTAACGCAATAAATATATAAGCATATATATATTTATATGTATATGAATATGTGTATATATGTATATACTAGAGCACCTCCAAATAAAATATTGAGTGCATCGAATATTTATCACTTCAATACAGACATTACGCTTACTGAAGTGATTATAATCCAATATACCTGTACCTCTTTCTGTACCAGTCTTAAGGATTAAAAAACATGCCTTCATGATACTGTAAGTAAATCAGCGTGAACCTTCAACATGAATTATTATTATTTTATAACAGTTTGCGAACGACTGGGCTGTGAGTGCGATCTCCATTCTCCATGGGAATGGGATCGGGGGTAGCTCGGGGCGGTGCAAGTCGTCAGTCAGTTGTGTCCCACACGACGAAAGCCGTCCCTCGGTACCTGCTCACCGCACCGCACCACACCACACCACACCACACCACATCGCTACGGTGACGTTCGAGCAGCGCTGGCCAGGAGTGCTGACGATTGGCATCCGTAATGCACTCGATACCAAACTGATGCAACCGCCCGGCTTCTGAAGAAGAACTAGCTTCATTAGCAGGAAAGGATGTAACAATAAATAGGGTGTAGGGTGTAAGGGTGTAAGTAGGTCTACTAAGGCACTGTTCTGGGAGTAAAAGGACGGAAACGAACCATATTTTATTTTAGCGGAATGGTCATTCCGACCAATACCTTCTAGATCGTTCTTGAGTCAGTTCAGAATCTGGGCAAATCGCTAGTAACTTAGAATGAGATATGAGCATATCAGCTAAATAGCTGCTTGCTCAACAAACAACAATAATAATAATAAGTATATGATAGGTTACATAACGCTTAATGAGTTCAGATATAGGTGTATTGAACATTTGGTAGTGGGACTGAACTTTTTACATCATATTAAAAACAAAGTCAATTAATTTAGTATGAAAAATATATATATTAGTCTCGCGGAACGTTTGTCGATTGCTGCAACGGCGCTGTTCTCGCATGCGAAGCGGTAATGAAATCATAATGCGGTGCGCCTTTATGAATCACGAACTTTGGTCGCGGAACGGAAAATAACGGAACGCGTTCGCCGGCGATCGCAGCGCCCGCCGCTATTCCTGACTTCACAAACGTCACTCGCTAATATTGATCGACAGCACCTAATTGTGGTCACACTACAAGGAGGATATACTCGTATAGTAAGCCATCTTAGAACAAACGAGCGAATCGCAACAGGGTTGTAACAAAAAAAAATAAACCTATTAAAATATATATATAAAAACATACTCTACTCTTAAAATGTACTAATATTAAGCTAAAAAGTACCTAAGCCCATGACATGATGTTGACATAAAAATATTTTAAGCGAAAAACTTACTTTTTAATTTATTGCGACCTTACGAACAGTTTTATAAATTTACATAAAGCTCAACAAAACATATATGGATATAAGAAATGAATACCAATTTATAAAACTAAAATAGATTTCTATTTAAAAATTACATGGTTACAATTTTCATTATAAAAATAATGCTAATATTTTTTTAACGACATATTGAATTGAGGAACGTTTTTTTAATTTATATATAATTTTATTACATATACGAGTATAATATTACGAAATTAAATAAAGCTCGTATATAACTCCACTGATACATAACGCCGATCAATAAATAATTTTACAATATTATAAACAAAAAACCAGTGGCGTGTATTATTTTTATAAAAATTATAGATATAACGATATATTTGTTACTGAATTCTTTAATAAATTCTTTAAGTACGTTAAACTATTGGCCTAACATTGAGTTAGAAAACGTAAGATTCATCTCTTGCGCGCGAGCAACGGCGATGGAGCAAATCTCAGCATCTGTTGTGCAAAGGCGTGCATTCAACTATTTGGCATTTTGTCGGATAGTGTAACGTTGGTGGCATTTTAGATTTAAGGCGAGTTTCAGTTTTTTTCCCAAGAAATAATAATATATTTATTACTAACTCTATTTTATTATTTTAGTATGTGTCAGCCCGCAGCAGGGAACTACAAATTTTCCGTTTTTGGCAGACAATTGTATGTTGCATTCCTAACTGTGACTAGCTGTAAAAGCCATTAAAGTTCGTGTAAAAAATACAAAATTTGACAGTTGAGAGATGCGTTTATGATTTGGAGTATCTCAAGAGTAGCACATCTTAAAATCAACAGATATTCGATTGTTAATCGCATTGGAACCGGTAGCCACATTCTTGACACGAACTCTACGGTGAACTCTGTACAGGGGCATAAAAACTAGTTTCATGCCAAAAAACTATTTTGTAAATTTGGAGGGCGTGATATGGCGGCTTATAATTATAAAAACGAATAAGTTGGGCGATCGGCTCTATAAAAGTTTCTGAGTTGACCGTAATCGTAATCAATTTTGGATTTTTTTTTAACTAATTTATTACTCATAATAGGTGACACAAACCCACCCTTAAGTCTTCGGTAATAATGTTGGGACGACCTGCATATCTGGGATGTATCTGACGCTCCCCTTAAGTTGTTTCGCCTTTATTTTATCACGGCGACATCTCGCGGGTTCGCGCCGACCGACATGTGTCGGCGATGACTCGCTACCTCGCGTTTCTACTCAGGACCCGTGGATTTATTCCGTGCCGTGGATACATGAAACGAGCATGTAGGCGAGCTCTATAGTATTTGAGATAAGGTCATCCAAAATTAAATGAGGGTATTTATATATTCAAACGTTTATCGCTGAACATATCGCAGCTAAATCCAGAGAAAAACCTAAAATACTATTAAAGGCCAGTAAAACTTGGTTTGAGTATGATTTCATTGAGAGAAGCAATTTTATATTAATAATTATTCACATTCGCATCGGATTAAAAATATCTTAAGGAGGGGATTTCATTTTTAGACAACTGAAAATTAAATCTTTAATAAAATACAAGCTAAAAGAACTATGCAATAAAACCAACTTAAAAATATTTAGGTATGTTAATTAAACTAACCCGTACATTCTCTCTTTACTTTACACAAATTATGTTAACTTATGTGACTTTTTTTTTAAATTATAAATATTTTATTTTATTTTCAGCGTGCGTAACTTAATTGTCCTTTATCTATGATTACGAAATCGGCAGAAAAGACAGTCTTTATGCTGGTTCTATATTCAATGTATTTTTTGAATAACTTCTGACAACGTTGAAATAAAAAAAAATGATTTTATAAATGATTGACGTTTTCACGAAAATAAGGAACTGCGACAGTTTTTGGTAATAAACGCATTTTTTAATTAAGTAGACTATAATTTTAAATAGTGACATCTTTTCTCGGTTTTCGATAAATAAAAGTACCTACAGATAATTTACTTTCAATGTTTCCCACGAATTAACAACAATACCACTATAGGACGATTATTAGGATTAAGAGTGGATTGCGAATGTTTTTTTGGGATAGTTCATTTAAAATTGGTGTGTTCAAGTATACTTTTCACTAAAATAAAGAACACACTAAATATAATAAATGTAAATCGGTGAAGTCGTGTATCCTACTGATATAATTCGCCGTGTAATACCGACCTAGAGAACAGCTGATTGCGTACATAAAACCCGTTTACACAACCAGTAGCGGAGATCCCGGATTAGTCATCATTCGAGCGGCGAAAGCGTTTATCTCGCGCTGATCGCGAGATCTGGACCAAACGATGCTGCAAGCACCAAACAGCTGACCGCACCGCTCGCGGCCCACTATTCATGAATCAGCCTTTCGGTAGAGGCGCAAATAGCGTTTTACGATAGCCAACTCATACCGTTTATTACGGTAAATGTCAATAGGAAATTAATACCTTTTAACTTCTATGGGTACATACATTCATTCATAAGAAGCTACTATACTTATCTATCTGTACGTTTGTCCGTCCATCTGTTGCATCTTTCAACTCGAATAGTACAAATACGAAACACGAATAATGCCACTGACTGACTGTCATAGAAATACCTACTATCGGACAAAACAAAATTTAACAGATTATTAGACTGTGATTATTAGACACCGTGCTCTAAGACCATTCCCGATAAAAAATCCAGTTTATTATCCAGATTTCTAAAAATGATTTGTTTCGACCTCATATCAAAATTCATCATGGTTTCCGAGTAAAAAAATTCTAAACTTTACTTGATAATATGAAATCGCTCTCGTCATAAGTTCGAAGCGCTTTGATAAAGTTAATAACTTTGTGCGTGAATCATTTTCGCATTTTTTTATACCATTTCTTAGACGTAATAGGGAACATTAACACACCCTTAAGAACTCGGGAATGGCCTTGGAACACACTGTATATAGGATAGGTCTATCTATGTTAGGATGGAATGTAAATTTCGTATCGTGTAATTAGCGCACGGTTGAAAAAGTTGAGTACGGATATCAGACTTTAATGTTTTTTTTTAAATAATTGCTATGACCTGGGTCATATACAATTATTTTGGGCCTTACTAAACTAGGCCAAATGTGCCGCGACTTTAGGATCAATAGTCTTTACGACTAGACTACCACGAAAATTTATTTAATTATTTTATTTATTTATTTATGTATTTATTGTACTTAATTAATTTGACCAAGAAATAGAATTGTAGTAGTAGAAATCACAGTTACAAATTAATATTATATATGCACCGGGAGCTATTAACACTGCTACATTTTGTGCCCTGCCTTCTTTACTAGACTATGTCTGTACTAAGGAAGGCAGTGTTATATTGTGCTACAGCTAAGAATGTCAAACCGTCAATGCACAAATAGAGTAACGGTTAGTTTAATTCTACCGGACGTGAAATAGGCCCGTAACTTTCAAAATAGATGCCATTATGCCCTACAGAACTGGTCTTGTACTGTATGTGATTCATCTCGAGAAATTAAGACGTCAATTCACAAAAAATCTTGCGTCGACTTATTTACAGCAATGAATGCGGTCGATAAGTCATCGCGAACGGATCCTAATCGCGACCGCGGCCATGCCTACGTGAAATACCTACTCGGAACACGGGGCCAACCTTTCGCGACCAGATCCTGTCCCATGTTCCGCATAATTAATAAAATTAATTTATGCGGCTCCCAAACGACTGTCCGCATTGAACAAAGCTCGCCTCGGCATGCCAATAAAATTAATACGAAAATTTCGAATTTATCGCATTCCCATACAAAGGACACCAGAATGCCGTTGTTACGGAATGGACAAAGAATATAAAGTCCACACATTATCCAAGGCTAAGGCATAAATCTGCACGACAATACGATTTTATCTGTCATTTAAATAAAATGCATCTAAGCATTCTGGGAACGGAACACATTGCCAATCACCAATTTGCAAAACTTTCATTTTAATGTATTCTTTATTCTTTATTACACTGTAAAACTTTATTACACTTAGACTAGACTGTTCAAAATATGTAATAATTACTTCGACTGTCCTCAATTACTTGAACAAATCAACTTCCATGTATCGCCGAGACTCTCCCGTCGACAATTACTCTTTGAGCCTTTGATGCACAGGTCCAACGCAGGTTTTAGAACACCGCTTGACAGATTATATCAAACATTCAACAAATTGTTTCTAGAAGCGGATGTTTTCTCGAAGGCCACAGTTTTTAAGAAATCTGTATTTACTCTTCTAAAGTCTTTTCGAAATACAGCATCCTGAACTCGGCTCTTCTCATCGTTAATCTTAATTCACCTCCATAGCCACTTTGCTTGCCACTATTTTTATTTTTATTTTTGCGTATTTAAAGTAGTACTGCGTTAGTTATGCTTGAAATTGTAAGCACTCAATCATGATCTCAATGTCAGAAAATTTATATAACTTATTAGCATTAGATATGAAACAAATCACTCGATATGTGAAAAACTTGTAAGGATGCAAGACTAACCTAAATCATAACTTTCTTTAGGATTTCATCTCATCTCTTGTACCCGTTGTTTTTCCTTGATTAAATAAATAAATTAATTAACCAAAATAGCAATAAGGTAATTAGGTAAATCACATAATCACAAACCTCATCTAAATTGGCATTTAGTGACATATCGGAATCTCCGTGTCCGTCTAACTAGGTGCTGAACACCTGTCCTAAGATGGACTATCTCTCTGTATCCATTAAAAATGGGTCTGAATGCGAAGTATACGGAGCAGAAGGGGCAGAAGTGAAGGGTTCCTAAGAAAACTAAGAGAATATCTGGAAGAACCCATATATCTGGAAAACTAATTCCAACAACATCTGGACCCCGATCAGATTATTTTAAACATTGAAAGTAGTACATTTCACTAAATATAAATTAGCTCACAGTATAAAATATAATTCACTGAAGATGGCCAATAACAAATTAATCAAATCTTGATATCATTTTAATTCAGTCAACGAACGCCCAAAAGGGGATGTAGGTGCGTTAGCAAGGACCTAAGTGATTCCTTCACAAACAGTGTGCTTAGGGAGTGAAGAAGAGAAACCGAAGTAGGGGTAAGGGGGGGCGGGGAAGTCATAAAGAAGGTCCCACTGTTAAGGTTTTCGCTTATATCTCGAAAACGGTGCGTTCTAAGGGGAAAAAAAAAGTTCAAATAAAAGCTTAAAAATTTTCTACAACTTTTATTCTACACACTTTTTTCAAATTCCCAACCGTTTCCGAGCTACAAGCTCTGGAAAAATGAAAAATACCGAAAAAATATTTTAATCTCACGTTTTTCATCGAATATTCCATCATATCGTCTAAACTATTTATCTGAGAAAGAAATTTTTTGAGAAGAAATTATAGAAAAATAAATTAATTTATTAATTAATAAATTAGTTAGCAAATAACTAATACGTTTTAATTATATCGGCAATTATTTAATAATACCGTGTAAAATGCTACAGATTTATTCGTAGTTTGTCAACACCTATGCAAAATGTATTAAAAATCACCCTGGACCTTTCGGGAGGTTCATTTACATCAAGAATCGAACAGTATTGAGCAAAAAAGATTGCAAAAATGTTACTCCATTACGCGAAAAAGTTATTGAAAATTTATTCACCCACTAAAGAAATTTCGCAAAGTGCTTCGATGTGTCCTAAACAAATAAAACCTGACCAAGGCCACACCCGCTACGCGTCACGTAAAGGCAGGATAGGCGGACGTTCAAACTAATTTCGAAATTTATTTAAAAACGTATGAACATTTTTTTTCGAAATTGAATATTTGTTTTTGTGAGACCAAATTATTTATTTTTATAGATCAGGCATCTATAAAAGGACAAAAGTAATCTTAAATACATCCTGTATTAGATTCCATTCATATGCTAAGGCCAACCTCGTTGAAGTCATGTCTAAAAATAGGATCAAATAATATGTATCCTTTTGTGGATGTATTTTTTTAAATGAATATTATCTACAATTCACTAATTATATAATCAGAGGTATCAAATTTATTACTTTTTCATGTTTTCTATATTTATTTAATGAAAATATAGAGTGATGATTTTAGAGGCGTGGTTTTCAAGAAGAGATAAAACGCATATAATTTGATGTTATGGCTAAGAATTTAGTTTTATTATAAAGATAAGGGTTTGGCCATTATGTTTTAAAAATGATTTCGGGTAAGTGGCCGCCGCGGCTGACTCGAACAAATTCCAGCCGAGAGGCCCAATTTTCAACCACTTTTTGCAGCAAATTGGGCCGTATGTCAGCAATAACGCGCCGAATATTCTCTTCCAAGACGTTAATCGTGTCCGGCTTATCTGCGTAGACAAGCGACTTCACATAACCCCACAAAAAATAGTCCAGCGGTGTTAAATCGCACGATCTTGGAGGCCACGCCACAGGCCCACGACGCGATTTTTACTTTATTATATATATCAGTATTTCATTGTTATTATATTTTATACTACAGTTCATCCAAGAACTATTTTATGCTCTAACCCCCCCAATAAAGAAATATAATTTAATATTGACAAAAATTACGGTAAAATCAAACTTTTATGCGTTATTGGCACAAATGGACACAGGAAATGAAGCAACCCATCACAAGTTGGTACCACAGGCCCGAGTAGCCTTGGTGGGTGAAGAGACTAGCTGTAAGATGTCAGATTCTGGTTAAATAATTTACTACTATTCGTCGCCTTACCTATTTAGTTTCTACAGTATGACTTATATTAGGCATTTCTTTTGTCGTAAGCACCTGAATTTGTTGCGTTGAATTTTGTATGTACTTAGATTGCCGCACTCGAAAAACAACTATTGCCTTTTAGATCACATCGGAAGCTGTCGGTTAATAAAGATTATAACATTAAACTATAAAAATTATAGTAATAATAAATGAGATAAAAATCGAATCCGAATTTCAAAAAATTAACAGCACTGTAAGGAAAATTTTGAATCTCTAACGAAAGTCAGTTTGAAGAGTAGCGCTCACACTTGCGTATGATCGCACCATATACCTACCTAATAAACAATTAATTACATTTAATATTAAATAATAATAAAATAAAAATAATGTGAATCCCTCAATTCTTGGCTATAATAAATAAAGGTTGTTAATAGTTATCAATAGCCGTTCCTTCAGTTTGAAATTTGACACGGAAACACTTTTTCTAATTTCGCGATTAGAAAATATTGAAAAAAAAACCATATAAATTAGTTTTTCGCGATCTCGTAATGTTGGAGTTCTCTCCGTCTCCCTCGCTTTTGATGAATGCAAAGCAATTCAGTGGCGTTAATGAGCTGACCCGCTCGGGACCCCGCGAAGCGCCACAATACCGTCTATACCGCAATTTAAAGTGGTATAGACGGTAGCCCGTATCGGCATGGGGTCATTTCGGACCCCGGCCGGCGCGCTGATGAATGGTGCCGGGGGCAGAGGTAACCCGCCGTCGATTACTGTCTGCCGGAGCGGTGATGCCGCGCCGTATTGAAAATTAACATTTCTTCAGCTGACTATGCATGTATAAAACAATACAAACAAAGCTACTACCTCATAGTAGTAGATAGGGGCAAAATAGGGGGTTGAATTCATTTTGCATAATAAAAGTCAAATCAGCAAAAAGTGATATCATATTAGTGCAGTAAAGCCATCGATATGTAGGAACACTACACAAAAAAGAAAATGTTTTTTAAATTATTTTTTTTAATAATTTTTAGTATTGTAGGTTATGTCATAATAAGTTCCTCCCGATTTCATACGTTGTCGTCACACCGGCACATTTTCTAAATGCCACTAAAAACATGACTTATCAACAACGATTTTAGTTAAATAACAACATTAAACAATAACATTATACTAGATTTAGTTACTCAACAATTACTTTAATAAAATTACTTATTAATTTTCTCATTTATAAGTGTGGATTTACATTTATGGTTTTAATAATAAGTGTTAAATAAAAGAGATATTTAGCACACTAAAATAGATTTTGCAATACTATGGGTAATTTAAAACACTATTGTTTTCATTCATATTGATAATTAACATGTGTTGTTATTATTTAAGCTTTTGTTCTGATCATTAAAGATATTTCGGATTATCTAGACCCAAATCGAAAAACCAGGCTCTGATTCTTTATTTAGGATTTTTTTTTTACCATTTTTTTTTCAGAAAATTTGATGTGTGTGTGTTAGACGAGGAGCCTTTCGTAGTAACGTCGTAACTAATAAATCATGTTCGAAATCGCAGGGCCAATTAGCTGGATTTTTTAATCGGAAATGATCCCGACACAACCTGCATATGCTCTGCAAACTGATGAACCTCAATGCACCTGCGATCTCAAAATTGAAAAATGGTCCAGATGCGAGTAGGATCAATTAACAATGCCAAACGAAACGCATTTTGGACAACATGATGCCTGCATGCCTCACGATCGGATGCAGTCGCATTTGGGCTAAGTCGACACTGCAGATTGATCTCAGCGTTTTGTTGAGCTCACCTCCATAGCGTTTCTGGTCCACAGTTACACAGTTATAGCCATTTTTTTTTCATAACACCCGGAGGGGAGGGGGGTAGGTACTATTAAATGTAGAATAATATAATGTTACAAAAATGAAACTCTCGTGTTTTGTGTAATATGCAATAATTTATTTAAGTTTCACTCTTAACCAAATAGTACCTATATATAATTATTGTCACAATTGAACCATGTCTAAATACGATTTCCTTAAATTCAAATTAATATCACTTAATTAGTAAAGGAATGTATCTCGTACAACTAGTGTGCGATCATCGGCAACACATTTACTTATTATCGATAAATTGTTACATTTCCACAGTTACATAAAAAAAATACGATGGCCTTTCTGACAGTGAATAATAACTTGTTTTAATATAAACAAAGCGAAAATATAGCTTTTGCGGAGACGTTAACGCGAGCTACTAATTTATCTAAGAATAGAAGATTTTTATAGCCAGTGATAATTCGTCAAATGATATACCAATTAACTATAATGTTCTTAATATTATTTCAATATGGAATATTATTTTAATATTATTCACAGTTTCTGTTTTATTTTTATATGATTTAAGGTTTTTAACGAGCAGTCAAATTATCGTCTCCGCATATTGCTGCATTACAAAAAAATACCAAATCTATTAAAAGCTTAATTTGTTAAAAGTGAAAACACCTACAAGACTAGATATAAATTATAGTAATTACTTAATCTTAAAAAAAAAAAATCAAATAATAAATTCGTTTTCTATAAAGACAAATCATTCATTCGTTTTCTATAAAGACAGATCATTCATTCTCAATTAACTATTTTTAAATGAACAGTAACGGCGAAACTGAGTTTTCATTATAAGGCCGTTTCATACTAAGCGGTTACATTCATATTCTGCCGCTATGCACGTCGCATTACACCTTCGCGGAATTGTACGAAACAAGTCCACCTAGGCTTGAGGCAAAGTTGACAAAGCACAGATTTTATTCATTACAGTGTGCGCAAATGTATTTGGCAAAATAGTTGCTTTTTCAATCCGACAATTATTGGACGGTTAGTGTATAACCACACCGTGTGCATTATTTGTGAACCATTTCTGTAAAAAAATGATCAAAACCATATTTACCGAGTAAAACGATCCGAATTCAAATATTATCAGTCTCACAACGCAAAATTCTACCTTATGCACAATTCCATTACCTCAATAGCTAGATTCAGGGTTATTTATGGTACATACACAGAGATGTTATTTTTAATAATCAATCTTCAGTCTACATACATTCTTTTATAATATAAAGTAATTTAGTACTCTACCCAACCGAGATTTTCACTTACATAATTATTTATACATAACAGAATGATTTAGCAAAATTAATGAGGGCAGAGTGGCCGTTCGAATGAAGCATATTCATTATTGATTTTTGAATAGTCTCTTAAATATAACTATATAAATAATAACGTTACAGCATCATTCTGAACAGATGAAGTAGGAATAATCAAGTAAATATAGCTATAGCAGAGTGCATTCGCTTGTAATCTTCATTGTGTTGGCCAATGGTCCACAATAACAACGTAAAGTACAAGCTTGTTAATACAAGCTTGTTAAAACAAGCTACGACTAAAAAATAGTATACGGAATGTATGTGTGTTTCATCGATGTGAAATGACTTGTTTTTGAGTAGCGTCGCGTTAGTGTCGAGAGAACCCCTTTTTCGAGAGAACTGCATCAGAAGCTCTGAATAAATATAAAAATCCCTAGAAATATAGGTATTTTTTAAAAAATGTTTTAGGTTTAATCTAAGTTGGAATGTATATGTATGAATAGTTAGAACTTTATCACATTTAATATATATATATATATATATCGATTTAATAGAAACAAAACGCTAGTGTGTATCTTGGATATTCATATTTTTATAATATTTATTGACAAAAAAGAAAAATTAGCGTAGACGCCTTATAATTTTACATAAATAAAACTATAAAAAACATATTTACAAAATGCTTACATTGATAGAGGTTATAATTCATTTCGGATCGTACAATATGACAAATATGTACTTTAGGAATCACATCTTATGATGCATGAATCACACACCTAAATTATTTTTAATGAAATATTTTTTAACAGGAACTGCATTTAAAACCATAAAATAAGCTGAAGCAATAGATGTTTAAATTACGTTTAAAATATTCCTATTATAAAACTTACGGAAGACATTCGTATTTTTTAAATTAAATCCTTCAAACTATCAAATCATAACCTACTTATAAAATAATTTAGAAAATATTATTGCAGTTGAAAAAACATATAACCTACTTTTATAGATGTTATATAAACATATAACATCACTTCGATGCTTCGTTAGTACCATTTTAATGTCAACGCTCAGAACTGATTTGATTTTTGAGTTGATTTTTAAATTGATTCATTAGTTTTGATGATTTCTGCTATAACTGAATCATATACATAGCTATTTACAAATTTGAAATTAAATATAACAACTGTTTTTGAAATTGATTTCTATGGGACGTTAATATTTTACTTTAGAAATTTAAGCAACAATATTATTAATGCGTAATTTGTATTATATTTACTTTATTGTCAGTATTCTATGTGGGCAAAGATGATTGTTACTTTTTCTGAATTACAATGATACAATTGATAAAATTAAATGATCACGTTAATTCAGAGCATCGCTCTTAAACTTGGCAAGATAATATAAAAATTAAGATACTACGTAGCACACGGTCTCAAATATCTTAAATAACGATCTTATAGCAATAAACGTAATTTCGTATGAATTAAATTAAATTTAAATAAATAAATAATTTAGCGTTATCGGTGAAGTTGTGCTGGTAGTTCAATATCTTCCATACATTCCATTGTCGTGAGGCGGAGAACTATGAATAAACCTGTGGAAAAAATATGTAATATTAATTATACTGCATATTTGTAGTCGACCTTTGAATTTATTATATAAAGAGGTGTCCCAAGACTGTTGCCGAAGATTGAAGGGGGGGATTGTAACCTATTATGAGTGAGAAATGATAGAAAAAAAAATCATACCAGAATTTATTATATTTTAAACAGATGGTGTCAATTCGGTCAGCGCGCGAATTCCAATACCGAACCGATCGATAATCGCCTTGACACTAGTACAGCGTACGTCGACAACTATGCGCCCACAACAAAAACATTATTACATGAGCCTTTTACAATTTTCACGTAGAGTTAATTTTTTTTTCTCGGTAACCATGATGAATTTTGCTATAGTTTCTTCAAAAATAACACTAGAAATCGCAGTACCAGTTAGCTGTTTTTTTATCGGGAATGGTCTTGGGACACGGTGTATGTAAAGCTATTGTTTTCGCGGCACAGGTGCGATACTTTTTTATCCCTCTCTTTCGCGTTTAGCGTGTTTGTTCATGTTCTGGTAAAGAGTATTGGTCGACTAGGTCTTGGTATTGGTAGAGTATTGGTACAGTCGTTCGACCGCGTTGCTCGTAATACTGACATCTGAAAATATGGAAATTCTAGATTTCTTCACGGAAATTTCCAGTGATTCTCGTGGTAGCATTTTTCACATCATAACGCCTGAGTTATCCGTTAGGTTTTGCGTTTCTGTTATGTTTTAAATTTAGCAATAGTATTTTGTAGTGCTGATTTGTAAACAAAGTTTTTTTTTAGTAGGGTTGTGGGTGAACACAATTAATCGGGACTTTAAATTCAGATCATAAAATCTTGAAACTCTCTGTTGCTTTTCTGATCGCAATCCAAATGGGCCTTTATAAATAAAATCAAAAGTAAATATACAAAATAATTAATGATGAACGTTTAGTTCGGAAGTGTGAAAATTAATATTTTAGTTTGTTGCATTGTGTTAAAATGGTTTTCGTAAGAGATTTTAGAAGACACCGCCTACCAATTTGGTTTTATTACATATATAAGTTATTAAAATAAATTTAGTAAGGCCGATTTAGTACAGTGATACCAGTAAGCATCAATTGCTTCTTTATAAGTTATAAGGTGCTTTTTGTACAAAATTATCCATCAAATAGATTTAATAATTATTATTTTATCGAACATTTAAAAATCGCATTTTCATATTCTATATTTATGGATAATTTTGTATTATTATTATAATAAACAATGTAATCTCAAAGAAATCCAAAATACCAAGATCTTCGATGAAATGTTATTGTTTTGAAAAATCGATTGTCTTGTATGTTAAGAATCGATTTTTTAAAAATATTAACTAGTTAAATTATTGTAAAATAAAAAGGTGTTTCTTACTCTATGGATTAGAAAGAGACCGCTGCTAGAGAACGAAGGATCGTGCTGTCTCCCTCCCCTTCACCGCCACAAGCACTGACTACATCTACAACAAGGCAAATAAAACATTTCTCTTACCATTTTCCTCTCTCATTCTAATATCTCCACAAAACATTGCGCAGAGTGAGAGGTCGCCCCACAGGTGACTCATGCTTGCCTCAAATTTTCGCAATGGCCGATCGTCGCAGAACCTCTATGTTATCCTGGAAATTATTTGGGAATGCATTCTGGCCACGCAGGAAAAACTTACGAGGGCAACCATTCGTCGAACGCTAAATTTGAGGAAGTGCTAAGTCACCTGCGAGGAAATCTCACGATACTCAAATGCATTAAACAGATTAAAATATTGTATACACATAAACATTTTCCAAATTTAAGCATTAAATATATATACTTAAAAAACAAAATGCGTTTATTATAAATTTTTATTACTGTTTGCTGTAAATTTATGTAGGTATTTGAAAAATCTACTAAAATGACTTTTAAACGACTCCTAAAATCACTCATTCGCATTTCAAGGACAATACAATATAATTGTTTCAAAAATATAGGTAATAATAGGAAATTATTATACAAATTTATTTTAAAAAAACATTTAAGCCATCGCCATGACTTAAATTATAATATATATATAGTCCGAAGTTGTTTAAATGTAAAGGACCACAACCTACTTTATTTAACGGGTGTGTTATTAATAAATATTGTCAATGTGTCAAAATGTGAACGGATATATAGGAAACGATCCAATTACTTCAGAAGGTAGAAGTCGAACACAACAAACTGGGCTTAGAAGGCAACCACAGCTTATTATTGTGGACCGGACCGATCAGCTGTCCATGGGCAAAGCCCTCAATGGTATATCTAATCGTGTGCAGGACATAACCATTGATCTTCAACATTTCCTTATACGGGAGTAGAACCATCAGAAATGGTAAATTTCAGGCCTTCGAACCGATTGCTGCAATGATCGTGGATGGACAAACCTTTCCGTCCTCAGTGCATCACAATAGTGCATTCTTTTATGGTTTCAACCATAATTGAAGTGTATCCTTTATAAAATATATTGTGTGTCATGGTAAGATTTTTTTATCATGGAGTGAGTGAACGAATGTAGTTGTCTACTATTATAGAGAAGTCATTCTTGAACAGTGAGTTTACTAATAATGTCATTTATTCATTTGCTATTCATATTATAATAGTTAAAAATTCTAAGATAAATAAACCTTCCTCAACCCTAAACAGGGTTGAAACTACATAATACGAGTATGCACGCGCATATAGATATTTGTTAAAAATTAAGAGTCGTACTTTTAAATCGATAAAGGTTCAGCAGACGACAGGGCCTTTTTTCAATGACACAATCCGGCAGTATTATCAGAAGTGTTCATACCAATTTACGATTTACATAAAGAAAAAGATAATGCTTTCCTTAAAAGAATAAGCATGTTTGTTTTCTTTATATTCATAAAGGAATGTAGGTATGGCAGCTCCAATAAATTAATCCTCACAATTGACAAATATATTAGGATGGGCTGAGGACGGAATGCGAAACGGTAACCCGAAATGTCGATCTTGTCGCGAATTTACGACATACGATCTCTGAAATATTACCAGCCAGTCGTAAAAATAATACGGCAAAAATCCGCGCCGAATTCAATTTATGCCCCGAGTGTCCTACCAATGTCGATTAGGGACGGATTTTGTGACCGTAGTGTCGCTATCGATAAATATATATCGATACATACATAGAGTATATCATGAAAGTAACAGTTATATTGACAAGTAACGGTAGTTAAAAAACACTACCTTTATTGATTATCTGTATCGTCTTGTATATTGTCTTTATAAATTGTATACAAACTCCCAAAGTTCAATTGAACCAACTTTTATTATTTTTTTAATAAAAAGAATAGAAAGACACAATAAAACACAAAAAAAAAATAATAAATAATATCACATAGACAAATGAAACACCAGTCATTTATTGTTGCTCTGAAGTAAGATGGCTACTCTAACTAGGTTAAAAAAACCTGTTCTAAGAGCGGCCAGAAGAAGGTTGCAGAAAAAATACAATACTTATTACGTACGCGAGACGTTACTAATAAGAAGTATAATAGGATAAATATCATAGATACAAAACACCATACACATAACAAATATTGTATATTAGATATAAAATATACATTTCTTAAATATATATGCATATTAGATATAAAATATACATTTATTAAATATATCATTCTAATAATTATGTTACGTATAATTTATATACTAAATATACAAAAAACTGAAATTAAAGAAAATATACAAAATGATATTTATAATCCATATTATGTCACATTGATGCAGTCGTCATAATCCGAAACATTGATGTGAATATTGATAATAAATTAACGTTTAGTGATCACGTTGTTTAAAAATCTTATAAAACCTTGTAGTTTGTTACCAGACCCCATAACTTATCTTTTTAATATGATTAAAAAATAAATTAAAGCTGTTTATAATACTTTAGAATGAAGTATTATAGTGTATGCTTCACAAATATGGTTATTTCATGATTACATCTAAATATATATATATATATATATAAATATATATACTTGTGTATATATAAATATAATGTATGAACAGAAATATGTACTTTTATAGTTTAATTATTTGGAAGCAATTCAAAAATATGCCCCTTGAATTGCCTAAGGCTATCATGAAAAATATCAATGCGACTATTTCTATGTAAGGTATTATAAAGACGACAGATGCAAGGTATTATGTTATGTTATATAGGGGTTAAAACAGATCAGGGCTCTTAAATTATGCGACGTCGTATTAAATGATATTTTTCCTAAACACGTTATAATGAATGATTTTATAAAGAAATATTAAATCTGACGATGAGCAAGCGTATCAAATTTAAATCTTATTAGTCTATGATCATAAGACCTTAATTGACTACCAATAAAATACCACACTTACCAGGCAATATTCTTAGGAATCTTTTTTGTACACTTTCAATTATTAAAACAGATATTTCGGGTAAATTATGAACCTTACGCGCGTGGTATTTGTTAAATATCGATGTTTCACAAAATCGATGTTTTCAATCCTTCCCTTTGCCAGTAAAAGTTCAAGATGGCATTTTCGCAGAAAAATTAGTCGCGCTCGGAAGAGGTCCAGTCTTTCACAATGACCTACGCATCCAGGGTCCATTGTCAGCGATAATTGTTAGAACTTTAGAGACGAGAGCTTTTACGAAATATCCTTTTTGACGAAATGCACACCAGAACTGCGTTATGTCCCATGTCGGACACGTTTTACTGCCGACCTCTAATTTGATTTTATTTTTTAAAAATAACATTATCTCCCAAATGCAAACATTGTAGGCGCTCTGGGCGACGAGGTTTAGATCTACCTTCCACTGGCAGAACGAAAATAAATGTACACATATAGGTACGAGCGAAGGTGAAAACATACCACATATTTAAAAATAAAGACAATTTATTATTTGAATTATTTAGGGAAAACATATTTGTAATCAAACGTTAATTTAAAATGATAACACACAGAACGAAAAATTCAATAAGGTAGTTTTAGAATTCAATCTTAAATACTATCGCAAACTATTAAAAATAACCGAATTGTTTATTATTTTTACTGTTTTTTTTATAGTTTTTTGCATACATAACATTACATAATATTTTAATACGTTCTTGTTATGGTGACATATTATGCCTTGTTCACACTGCATTGTAAAAAGCAAGATGGATGACTTCATAATAGACGAGCGACTATTCGATCTTTGGCGTGATTATATTTGTAAAACTATAAAAAGTTTTTAATAAGCCGCAGTTTCGCATATTTCAATGAAGGTAAATCGTACTGTTACACCCTGAAGCGTACCCAATAGTATTTCATGGTTAGATAATTTAGGGTAATTGTAGCTGTAATTGTAATTACGGGAAGTTAATTTACAATTAATTATAATGTAGGTATTATTTAAAAGTCGCATCAGTCATCAGTGAAAGCTGTCGACTCGGCTCGAATTCGTTCCCATAATGAGCACGAGATGCCGCGAGTGCGTTTGAGATGACGCGTGGGAGGTAAGATGTAATATCCGGGCCGCATTGAGAAACATCTCACCTATCCATATTGCGAGCTGTAACATGTCGTGTTGCTCGTTCGTGGTCCGTCATGAATCATCAATAAACATATTCGGATGCCGATCTACTACAGTGGATATTAATAGGTTTTAAAACAAAGACCGATGTGATTCATCGATATTTTTGGTTGATTCAATGACCTCACTAAAATCACGATTTTTGTAATTAAATGAACAGTAATTTATGCAATGGATAATATTAAGCACTAATGGATTCGTTACGCAACAATGACCCAACCTCGAGCTCGATTGAAATTATATCAGTTTCTTTTCGTAAGAAAAACGAAGTGTGCACAAAAAATAGGCTACCATTATTAGCTAATAAGGGGTTATCCATAAATTACGTCCCAGAAATGGGGGAATGGAATGGGGGTCACAGAATGTGTGAGAGAAATGGGTGTAATGAATCACAGATACGTGATATCACACCAAAAAAATCACATCTGTGACATACTTTTTCATTACTAAGCGAAAAAGAATATTGTATGTAATATTTTAAACTGATATAGAAGGCTTAAAATTGTAAATTGTGTAAATAACCATGATATTTGGGTGACGTAATTTACCTATAGACGGTCACTTCGAAAAATGTATTGATATCCCCACAAAACTAATTGGTATTCAATCGATATATGACAATTTTAGTGGGTGATTGGGTTTGGTTTGGTACAGAGGTAGGTACCATATATTGATCGCAGATTGAATAACAATTGGGTTTTTTCGTTCAGTTCGTATCAGCACGTAGGTACACATTTTATTGTGTTAAAGTTGTCACTAGAGTTTAGCAGCTATACACTTTTTAATTTTTACATTAGATTATCGTTGTTCAAAACTAGATATAAATAAATATAACTTTTATGAATAATCGTACTAATATCCAAATAACTACGGAGCCCTCTTCTATGGATTTTTTTCTAGGCTTGAGATAAGTCCCCCCTAAAATATCAACAATCATCAATATTAATTTTGTATAAAACATTATTAATGTGCTTTTGTTTTGTTCACATGCACTCGTATTTATTAACTATATTATGTATTATATTTTTATAGACTTGTGTATTTATTATAAAATAATATAGATTAAATAATATGTAAGTCCACCAAAATGCTAGGCTTCGTAGTAGTCGCCAAAACTAAAATATTTTTTTATATAATTTGTTATGAACCTAACCATAATCTAGGGTTCATCGGGCCATTTGACTAGATCGCGGAACTTAGGCGATAGCGTGTCGTACAGACGTATCCAAGTATAGTCCGATTGGGAGAGCAGTCGAATTATTAAATTCCATTTCGCGGAGATCGATATATTTGTCTATTCGCCCAATAGGATTAAAAATCTGCTTTCTATTACACCTTTGTGATATCAGCGTAAATTATTTATTTAGTTATTGTTCGCCTGGGAGCGTTATTTATCATTTTTACTTTGTATTTTTCTGACTAGTTCTGGTTATTTTTTGTTTTTTATTATCGTTTTTTTTTAATTATGTTATTTTCTTTTAGTATTATAATTACTTGCTGCGTGTTAACGTAAAAAAATATAAATAAATAAACATCCTTATCCTGTAATTCCTGTATAGCTAATATATAGCCAACCGAGTTTTTATCAACCTACTAATCAGCTGTTCGAATTTGAACATATTCGAGTGAATTATTGCGGTTCGATTATTTTAACGATACGCCAGTTCGAGAGAGTCTTGGGAAGCAATTTAAGATGGATTTTATTGCGATTAGGTTTCCCGATAACCGGCAGTGTTAGATATAAAACACTGGGGAGTACCATTCAAAAACGGTGGCAAATATATGTTTAAATTACGTAGATTGTGTTATGCCGAAGCGATAAAGATCTATTTTCTACAACCCACGCAGAACGGTTAAGAACCTTAGCTTTACCGGGTTTTTGAGTCAGTCGGTCAAGAAGTTAACGACATGCAGTTAAAACATTTTAAAATATCAAATAGACTAATTCATTTATCAATGTATAACAGGCATAGAATAAATTAATATAATAATTACTTTGTTACAGAGAAGCTTTGTTCAGCGCATAAGATTTTAAACGCTGCAAACCGCTTCGCTAATTTTTGAAGAAGACAATTTGATAATCTTTTTTGTATTACACCAAAGAATTACTAGATCAACAGATCTTTTTTTATTGAATAAAACAAACACAAACTATGCTCAAAACGCAACACTTCACAGAATATGTCATGAATATAACAGTAATCTTTCGGAATTAGACATTTTTAATTGTACTCCGAATTCATTCAAAAACAAGGTAAGAAAAATATACTCATCTCATAATTAGAAAGTAAAAGTTCTAAATATTTATGTTTATCATAATAACATAATTAAAACACATTTTTATCAGTGTAAATGTGCAAAAACTAAACTATTTTATTTACGTTTACGGTTTTTTATGTAATCAGTTCTAGGTGAACCTAGCTTTCAATTTAAATGTTAATAGTGGATTCATGTAATTGGCCAAATCATTAAGTATTTGCTGTTCTATAAATTACCTTACGCTGTACGTTTCCCTAAAATATATGAAATAAATAAATAATATAATCTTAATTTGATAGATCCCGGTTTCGAACTACTAACAAATGCTGATGAAACTATAGTCTGGGACGGACTTTCGACGTACTTGGAAAATGTTATTATAAAAAAAATCTAACTGATTTGCAGCCCATAAAAATGTGCTCTCAGGTGCGCCAGAATTGAAAGCGTGTCGCTTCTATAATAATGTTACGATGATACTAAATATGACAGAGCCGGGTAAGTTTTTTTTATGTTTAAGGGTGTAACGTCCAAATACCTCCTTCACTTATCGAATCATTGGAAACTATAATATTTAGTAAATCAGTCTCGATTGGAGACCTAACTGACCTTTAAATTTTAATTAGGGTGGCGCGACTTTCGACCGCGGCTTGAATTCCAAGTCGTGACCAAAACCCGCTAGTCAGTGTGTGACCTGCGACCGTTAAGCGGTACGCAAAAATATAGTGCCACCTTTTGTTCTTGTCACGGGTGGCGGTTTTTTTATTTTTATATATATTTGAACAAACTTTAATCTTTAAACAAACAAAAAGGGCAATCTAAATTGAGTCTTGTAAAAAACATTACCGAATGGCTTCTCGCAATAGGCTCGCATCTGAAAAGATGGTGAGCAGCGTATTACAATGGGAAAGCTAACATCATATGGACTATAACAATGTTTTATATTGAGTAACAATAATAGTTTTTTATGTTTGGTTTTGTAGATAAGTATGTAAATTATACGTAACACAATTATTAGAATTATATATATCGTACATAGATAATAATATGCTAATAAGATTGTATGTGATGTATATATATAAAAAAAATAAATATATATATGACCTTTATCCTACGATTTTTCTTATTATTAACGTCTCACGTACGTAATATTTTTTTTTTTAAACCTAAGTAGAATGTCCATGCCACTCCAAAAGCCACAATAAATGACTGGTAGATAAGTTTTTCCAGTGATATTGTATCATTTTTATTGTCGTGACGTCTTACTGTGCCATTTTCATAATAAATAAATTGCTTCCGTTTGCCAGCTACCAAAGCGCATCGGCTACGCTGTATCGAACCCTGCAGTTGGCGTGTACGGTTCGCGCTGTACGGCAGGCACGGCCTAAGGCCAACTTCTCACACGCTCGTAATCTACCGCCATCTACCGGCATTCAGCGGGACCAGACGTAACATCGTCCCGAGTTCCAAGTTCCAAGTTCCAAGCTCACGTGCGTTGCGTGCGCTCATGATCTCTTTCGCACTAATACTAACGACAGGGACAAATATAGCTGATGATCGATGATGAATATGGGTTTCAAAATTAGCAAAACATGTTTAATTTTTGAATAGGTATTTTGAATAGCATTTAAACAACAGAAGGCATAAATCAAGGCGTTCATAAGACGAATTTAGAAAAGATCTGATTGCTTCATTTTTAATTTTTAACTTTTGTTTACTTCTACATAACTATGTTTTCTAGTCTTATATAGAAACAGAATTTTAAATTCGTTCTAATACGTGTTTTACATTCAAAAATAGTTCTTTTAGATTTAGGTCTACGCGCGCGTAGACGCGTAGCCAAACGCGGGTTACTCAAGATCATATTCGTTAATAAATAAATAACGACTACAATGGACTATAATAAGTAATTTTAAATATTTTCTTTGTTTAGTATTTTGTATATTAAGTATATAATTTATATGTTATTAGAGTTATTAGTTATAAGAATTATATATTTAATAAATGCTTTATTTTAATATATGCAGTATTTATTGTATGTATGCTTTAATAAGTATCTTATTTTTTCTGCATTTTTTTTCTGGCCGCTGGATATTTTTTTTCCGTGTTATTATATCATTTTTTGTTGTGGCTTCTTATTATGCCATTATAAATAAATAAAATGCTGTGGAAACATTTCATTCTAGTGTCTGTTACAAAAAATAACCGCCCGAAATGGTAGATTTTTAAAATGTGATTCGTTTATTGTTTAACTTTGGCGAATTAGTGAAAGGTGTGTGAATTTGCAACGCGAACAGGACACATAAGGCCGCGTCATTTAGGCCGACCGTATATCAAACGCTAAGGACGTTTTTATTGTATTCGAAAGCAATCAGCGCAGCGGAGCATTCATATTCATAAAACTTATTAATGGTACGAGACGAAGACAGGCCCACAAAGCGAGAAGTGAGGAGGCAAGGAGGCAAGGAGGCCTAGTCTCCCACGCTCCCGCGCCCGGCCTAGCGCCCGACTGCTACCGGCCGCCCGGCGGCGGCCCACGCGCGCGCGGCTAGAGCTAATTTCGTACAAATCGCCATACGGTATTTCGAAAAGGCCCGATCTTTAACCAGGGCTGCCAAAAGCGTCTGCGCTTAGAACACGTCAATGAAACTAACGTATTCACATCAATTGCAATTTCAATGTTGCCAGAAACAACTTTTATTACTCACATATATACAATTATAATGCATAGATCCAGCTAAGACATTGTCTTATCTGCCGGTTTCTTAATCTTAATTAAGAACAATTTATTTAACCATGCATAAAATATAATACAAAGTACTTAAAAATGAATTATCGTAACACATGTGATTTAAAAACAAAATTTACTTAATTTAACTAAATCTAAATAATTTTTACTATGTTTTTTCCCATAAATTCTTTAAATTTAAGTTTTATTACCGAAGTTGTCTAACTTTGAGCGGTATATTATTAAATAGTCTGGTTATTACATATTTTAATTGCCGATATCCATACGTGTTATTTATTTTATTTTATGTTATGTTATGTTATTTTTATCTATTACAATTTCTGCAGTTTTTCTATATTTTTCCTCGCCATATTATGTAATTCCGTTTATCGATAATAATACTACTTTAAATATGATTTCAAAAATTATATAACGCGACCTAAAATTGTTCATGTTTTTGTGTTTGATACAACGAATAAAATATGTCGTCCAACCAACCAGATACTAATTGGTTTATTTTTCCTCGAATCGATATTTCAAGAATGCATCAAGATGAACAGAGCCATCCGATGAATTTTGTCGAGAAAGATTTTTTATATTAGAAATATTAAATTTAATTATTTTATACGATTATCGCCGATATTATTAGTAAAATTGGATAAATTTAACAAATTTACTCTTCATCGCAGATCTGTCGATATTATGGCAAATCATATGTCCCTAAAATATTTAATGTTTAGATAGATTAGCATGAAGAATGTTCCCGACGCCGACGGGATTTTCGGGCGGCAGCCCTGCGCCTAACGGAACGTTCAAACGCATGCGCACGCCTCCACTTAGCGCACTGCTGGTAGCGCCGAGGGAAATTACTATACGGCGTCGATCGACGAAATCTTTCCCACATTACCGACCGCGCAGGGCTCGGCTCGGCTCGGCGCGGCGAAGACAGCCGAAGCGCCGAAATGTAGAACACGCTCTCATACGGAAGTGATTCTCGTTGGGAACAATTCAATCGAATGCAAAATGCCTCCTCGGAATGTGGCCCTTTTCACATACGACTTTATTTCGCTCGTTAAACCATGCAAATTTAATTTTCAACGTAATCAATAGTGTCTAGTGTCTGTTTTGATTATAATGGTTCTAACAAATATACCTGCATGTGGAATATTTGTTATTTATGTATATTAACGTAGAATAGATGAGGTGGAATCAAAAATTAAATATTTTGTTATAAATAAAAAAATTTATGTGTGTTTTTGAATTCTAAATTGTCAAATTGAAATGGCTATCGCTGTCTAAGGTTGATATTAGTCCATGCTAATTTATATACAAGGAAAAATAATTTATAACAAGACTTAAATAAATCTTTTTGAAAAACTTGAAGTAGTGACTATTAAAATTGTAATTTTCCTATGAAATGAAAGTGAATTTTAGAATGATTGTAGTTCGTAGTTTAAAATACACGATATTCCTAGTAATTCCAAGCGAGTAATATTCCAAGTAAATATTATTGAAATGAAAAATAAAACTGTTTTTAATATTAAAAATCAATTTTTTGGGCATCGGCGGAGTATTCTGTATCTCGTTGGCGCGCGTATATAACTATTTATTTATTTATTATATAATATCCATACAAATTAATATCATTACATGTCTATAACTATATCGCATGTTATTGATATTCCATAAAAGAAAAGTACAGATTGTGTGGATTAGTAACACCTCACTAGGCAAATGCCTGTGTCGAGGTGTTACCTATTTGAAATATATAAGTAGAGAGATAATAGGAGCGCGAGGTCTATATTAGAGATGACATGGATGGATTAACTGGAATTTAATATTATGTTAAAATAATTCGGCTTAATATTTGATTTTTTGACGTTTTTAAATAGAATTAGAACTAGTCAAATAAAATAACGGATTCAGAAAATAATTGTTTACTAATTGTAAATAAATTATTATTAGCCGCCTAAAACTTAGCCTAGTTATTTTTTAAGCTGTTTTGTTTGGTTTTTATTCACCAAATACCTAAATATTTATAGTAGTCAAAATGAATTAAAAACATTATGAAACCTCTAACCGACTTCATGGCTTAGATGTAACCTCGTTAACAGTGTTTAGGTAACTCAATGTTAAGAGACACTCGACGCATTACATTTAGGGGCGTAATATATCAGATTATTAGAAATCAATCGCATTACTCAGGTCGCTGGAAAGGACGTGATATTAGGTACACTACACTATCCCCCCCCCCCCTCTACACTACACCCTACACTATCCCTACACTATCGTACATTATTATCTACAAACTAACGTGTTAAAATGTTAGCTAATGTCAACGTGCTCTCAAAGCGTAGCATGAGGTCACTTTCCAACGATGCAGGCAGAATCAATAACGAGAATCAAGCTAGTTCATGATAGTGCTCGCAATAAACTCTATAATGCCTCTGTTTAAGGCGATTTTTTTCACCAGAGCTATGAAAATTGGGTATTTTCTGGATGAAATGAACAGGATGCTCGAAAAAAATACTGTACATCTATTATTAAATTGGGTTTATATGTTTGTAATAATGAAAATGAATACCGATGGATTTTCTATAAATATAATTAAAGAAATTTGACTGAGATGAATTGAAAATTTCCTAATACCTACTTCAATGGATCACACGCACTTCAATATGACATGAACATGTTTAAATGGTCCATGGAATCTATGTATGAAACAAAAAATGATGACATCAGACAATACCCATCTATTTTCGTATAATACGCGCCTACGTACTATTTCCAACGTAACGACGTCAATTAATTGTGAATTATTTTGACAACAACATCACGAAAGCTAATTTTGAAAATGAGATGTCGTTAATTGCCGCTGCAAAGTTCGGGCGTTTTAATTAATTAAAACCGAGCCATATTCGGTGCGAACCCGCTAAATTGGTACGACGATTGTCATAAAACATCTCAGGCACAACATATTTTGAAATGCGTTTGTAAAAATAACGATGGAGGTGTTATTTTTAATTAAATTCCGCACTATTTATCTTTAACTATTTGATTTAGTGGACCTAAATCATAATAGTTAGGTACGTATCGTATTGTAATTATTTCGTTTCCATGCAAACTTTCCGAATATACGATATAATCTGAGTATCCATTAAAAGCATTCGTGTATCTAAAGGGGTTTATAGGGTTAATTAAGTGAATAAATTTTTAGGGGTAGGCATGTAATAAAGAAATTGCACCGGCGGGGTTACTGGTTCGATACCTGCATATGTAACCACTACTTTTTTTGCTCACTCAAGAAATTAAATACAACATTTTATTTATTTATTTTTACTGCATACAATCTTTTGTCAATTTAAGGACGTTATAATTATAATAACCTTAAGAAACATACATACATAACAATAAGTTAATAATGTATAGATTGGAGCAACTGCACCCTGTTGTGCATTGCCTGTGTTAAGGTGTTCGTATAGTTATAGTTTTGATAATATTTTTATAGGGTACTATTCCTGTAAACTATCTGCATAATAACAATAACATCAATAATTCTATATTGTAACTAACTAATATATATTTTATACGGTTATAAATGACTATAAATAATAATAAAACAAATTAAATAGATATATACGAGTAATACATAATTAAATATGAAATAAATAGTATAATATGTATCAAGAGTGTTATTAAATTAATATGTGATTAAGTATAACTTAGATAGGGAGAGAGGAGGAGGCTGTACTCCGATGACATTCAACCGAACAGCTTTTGTATCATACTTTAAGAAATAGGTACTAAATACGGGTAGTAATAAAATAATATAGTGTAATAGGAAGTTTGTGAAGTGACGGTGTAAGTAGGCACATAACAAAATGTTTCCCAAAAACTTTTCAATCTTTGATGAATGATATTATGTAACAAACATTTACATTACACGAAGCAGTTTGATCAGGACAAATTAAAGATTGTATCTAAATCTTACAACGTGCTTAAACGAGAATTAAAAAATCTTATAACGTGACTTTTTTAAATATTCATTTTTTGAATTTTCAGTGAAATTGTCATATTTCACAGCCTTCAAACATGCTAAATCTTTTTTTTATATACTGTTTTATATACATTGCATGGCATAAAACCAAATGAACGTTGATCCACGGTACAGAAAGTTGATTCATAGGTAAACAGTGTTATTCTTTTTGAATATTATTATTGTAATTATTATATTAAACAAATTGATTAGCATAAAGTAGTTTGTCATAAAATTCAAAACCCACCGATTAAATGCAAGTATTAACTAACTAAAAAAAATAACTCATCGAGAGTATTTAACTAGATATATCATTTTTTTATGGTTGGTGTTATGTCGATAGATTTTTAGAGACGGAAGATCAAGTCTTAGTTTCATACTAAAAATATATTTCCCCTTGGCTGTTTGAGCTAGGCAGTAAACATACTGAATTAATAATCAAATAACGTGCTTCAATAATTATTATATGTATCAAATTTTACAATACATGCAATACGATATTAAATCGATATTAATACGATATTACGATTATTATTACGATATTATAAGTATACATATAATAAATAAATTATACAACTTATTTACTCTTTACCATATATACTTGCTTAGCAGTTGTTATTTTGTCTTCAAGTATTAATCATTTCAGTGCTTTCTAAATTAAATTGTACGAAAGACTATTCAAAAATACATTCGTAATATTTCAAATTCAAGAATTTATTATTGCCCAACAAAGATTAATATCGATTAAATTTAATATGATTAATTAATATAAGATTAAACGTAGTCTTTGTTTGGGATAAGGTGCTAAATAAAGGTCTACCTAGATCTACTTTTTATTTAGTAATAGTTTTTTAATAGTTATTTGTCTTTAGAACACCGACTAAATAAAACAACCTCAATTGTTAATGAATCTGACACAGGCGTCCTTGCGTCATTGTATGATAATTATTGTTGTGTAACGTCGCTGCCGACAAAGAATCGTCAAGTGCCCGCAGGTGAGCGCATAAGTCAACTCAACCCGCCGAGGCGCCAACTGTCACTACTGTCAGCTGACACGGGTGACAGCGGAGACGTCTTCTGGTAGCGTGCATACTAATGCTGACGAAAACTCTGGGTCTGAAAGGCTTTTACCAACGCAGAATGATACCTTTTTTTTACAAGAAACAGTTTTTATGCTTGTGTGATATGTTCCAATATACTGAATTTTTCAACACGCTTTTACATAAAATACGCCCCTTACGCCCTTCTTGTATTTCCCTATTTTTGTTTTTATTACGACATAATGTTTCTGTTTTGAAAATAAAAATATATTTTTGAGTTTTGTGCTGAAAAACGCTGCTTTTCTCGTAAAATGAGAAAGGAAAAATAATATACAGTACGATCTATGCACTCAAATAATGTACCTAAAACTTGAATTTGAAATAATGTTCCGTTAGTATGTATATTTATTTATTAATTAAAGATTAGTATATTCGTTTATTAAAAACAAATTGAAGAAATATGTGTTTTAGATGAAATACATCTTCTATTAGTCTATTAAATATTTATTTTCTGTTTGGCCTCTACTAGAATGCGTCCCTACTATATGGGATTTTATTATAGTTTCAATGGTCAAAAAGCGTTTTCTCTCAAAATTAAAAGACGTGAATTTTGCCTTTTTATGTCCTTTTTTTCTAAAATCCAGTTATATCAGTTTTTTATAAGCCTAAAAATTGTATGAAGTCTACATTACAACTTCGCATCTACAACGTTCATGGGTAGGAACTTGTCACTCCCATCAAAAAAACTAATCTGTTTAATAACAAACATTAAACATGCCTGTCTTAGAGTGGTGTAGAGAGATATTTAGCCTAGTTTAGTAGGGTTCAAATAATTGTATATGACCTAAGCAATTATTTAAAAAAAAAAAAAAAGAAGGAAGGAATTGGACACTATTTTTTTTTTGTCTAATATAAAAAAAAATATATTCAATAATATAAATTAAATTAAGAAGTTCTGCTTTTCAGGATGAATTAAATAATGTAAGAAGTTTGTTTTAATGGTAAATACCTAGGTATCTACAAAAATAATATCTATAAAAAAATATATATTAAAGGACAGGTGGCATTCATACATGTGTAAGTATATATTTATTAGTTTAGGAAGGTATATCTACGTTAAATATTATTCTTATTATACAATTAAACATATATAGCACTCGTATATATTTATTAATTTATATTTATATTACATAAAAACTATAACTCTACACACAGGCAGTGCCTAGTGCTATTGGGGTCGTGGTGAAGTTATATATATATATATGGTAAAGCTATAAATTATTGAGTAATTGTAATGTAGATTTTTAATTTAGGAGGATTTTTTAAAAATGTTCTTTAGGTAAAAATTAAATAAAAATAAGGTATAGGTAATAAAGTTATAGGTATGTCTAGTAAAACGATAAATAGATCCATCTACTAGATCTAGCTCACCACAGCAGCCGGCCGTAGCCAGCGACGCATTGGAGTGTAATGCGCAGCCGCAGGGATTAGCGGTGGCGAGATGACATGCGCACGCGCGGACCGCAAAAATGCCTTGTAACAGAAATCATGCTCTACCGCATATAAATCTCGTCGTACTTATGTAAGTACAATGCAGTTGACACATCGCGTATATCGCCGATGAATATTCTGAAGTTAAACGAAAGATTTAAATAGAAAATACTTTGAATTGGTGACGTCAATGGTTGCGTCACTAGTGCTACGGCGCTATTTGCGTAGACGCTGTGTAGATAGTACGCGCACAATGTTACAATGGATTGGTTACAATGGATGACACACGCACATATATTTCATTGAAAAATAAGTGGATATTGTTTTTTATCCTGCTTATTACAAATTATTTTAATTACAAATGTATTTTTTTTATTTCTGCTATATTTTATAAAATGTACATATTTATTTTTCCCTCTTAAAAATACTAATTAAAAGTAGGTATCTTTTTGTGCGTATCAGTGTTTTTTTACGATTTAAGGTAAGGTTTTCTTGAAATAAAGAAAGGTCAAGGTCAACTCCTAGGAAGGTTTATAGTTTAAATGCTTTTTCGGTGACGAATAAAAAATCTACCGAGACAGTTTTCTAGTGAATGAACTAGCTGCTGTAAAATAATTGTTTGTAAGCTTCATTTATTATTTATTTTAAAAGCTAAGTTTTTATAAAATATATGATACTCGTACATGGTTTTCATAATTTAAAATTTTTATTCCGAATATATCGTTTCACTAAAAAATTTGTATAAGTAAAATTGATTATGTTAGTAGAACTGATGTGTCACTTTAAACAAAAATATAAATAAAACATAAATGTGTACTCATATATACACAGGTAAATCTTAAAGTTGAAATCTTAACTTAAACCTGTGTTAAATTGTATTAATTATGCAAATTAAAATGCTTATTTATAACAGTGTGTTAGTATCCTGCAAAATAGTGATCCTCATATGTATATTAATAGTAAAAAAAATTAGATTACTTCGAAAATTTATATTTTCAATATCAACAAAGCAAATCTGGTTTTTCTTTTTTTTAATCCTCGTCATCTTTATTTACTTTAATATAATTAGTTTAAATTGCATTAATTCTGTTTTTATAATAATCCTAATTAAATAATTATTCCTATTAATAGTTGATAAATTAAATAAAATTAGTTAACTAATTTAAGTTATTTTGTGTTATGTCGTAAAAAATAAAATATTTAAAAAAATATGTAATAATACCTAAATATACTTTTAAAAAAATGCTTCATAATAACATTGTTATTATTTTCTAAGCGTTTTAACCAACTCTCGTGTAATATGAAAACAGATCATTTAAAAATGCATGTGACTCCCGCAATTATTTAAAATGACTCACTGCACATTATATTTATCACTTTTTTCGATACATTATGCCTAGTAAAGTGATTATTATAATTCATTATACCCGTATTATTTCTGAAGCAAATTAAATTTAAATAAGTTGATACGATTGCAAAATGAAATGTATTCATAGAAGCTATTGTATGGATAAATAAATAAATAAAATATATTGTTTAAATGCAATAAATTCGCCATAATTAGTATTACTAAATTACAAGTAGTTTGTGTTGGTAATGATTTTTTTTTATCAAAGTTGGTGGTCTTTGGAATGGATTTTAAATTCGGTGCGTATATATATATACGGCATATATATACAATGTTAAAAAATATATATTATTGTAGTGTTATGAGGAAGGGTCGTATGGTGCTGGTAAAGTAATATTTACAATGCTATGTAATCGTAAGCAGTGAGAGGGTTTAGAGGGTGGGTCTGACCTGTGCTGGCGAAGATTGTCCTGTCGCTTGAAGGTCTTCCCGCAGACCTCGCAGCTGAAGGTGATGTCGGGCGACTTGTGCGTGCGCTCGTGTATCATCAGGTTGTAGCTCTTGGTGAAGCGGCGCTGGCAGTACTTGCAGACGAACTCGCACTTGGCGCGCATCTTCCTGCGGAAGTCCCTCGTCCGGTCTTCGTTCTCGATTTGCATGATAGCGAACATCCTAGCGGCTTGGCGACCGCGCGCGGTCTGACTGACTGCCCGACTGCTGCGACTCCTGGCTCGCGCTAGTCAACTAGCAGCAGCGGCTGGCGGGGCTCGCCGATAACGCGTCTTCTAATCTCCAAGCGAACTGCAATAAAAAGGCAACGCGTTAATTACCTACTTAATGCCTCGTCGCTTAGGCCAATTGGAAGGAAGCATGCGAATTCGAACGGAGTACACTTGGGGACAATATCATGGACACCTTTGCAGGGTCTTTATTTCCATCTGCAGTTCAGATAAGATATGAAATGCTTTATCGTATACAGATGCGAACGAAACGATTTCTTAGTTTACTAGTTGTTGAATCTTACAAATATCTTATATTTTCACATGACGCACATATTAATAATAATAATAATAATATTCATTTATTTCTTTCTAAGTACATGCCTCACAAATACGTTCACTTCATACCTACTCATACTTATCAATCAGCCTACAATCTTACATGATAAATATACAATTAACAATTATAGCTTAAAGTAATCTACCTTCAATTATCGTAGGTACAGAACTAGGCGGACTTTTTATTCATATATACATCGAGCATATAAGCTTTACAACAGCATGTTAAGTGACATCGATATAATTAACACTACTTTCCCGGTATTCAAAAGAGTGTCTACTCTAGCCCTTGAATAGTATATTTATATTCATATGTATATGTAGAATTTATTATATCTTATATTATATTGTTTTTTAAATTATATTCTGGTGATTGTCTGGATTCCCCAACCCCTCCTACTTCCTGGTCCCGGCCTCGCTCCCGAATGTGTTTTCTATTTTTTTAAGTTTGGAGGAAACTGTTATTGGCTTTGTGTTTCGTTATTTTTTTTTTTTGTAATTACTATGTAAGCTGATGTTTCCTGAAATAAATAAATAGCGTGCCAGTGTGTGTGTTAGCCCGCTAGTTTAATAAAGCATTCGGCGCAAACATAACACTCTTACGATTTCCTTCTCTGAATATTAATTTACTTTCTTGTAAACTTCGGAAATACCCGACGAACTTCGCACCCCGCCTCAGTATCAATAAATGTTGTGTTAACTTATTAGCTGAATTGAATTCAGTTTTATGCATTCCTAATACTCAAATTAATTAAGTTCAATAAATGTACAAAATCAATCCGTTCTCGAGGATAGCATTATCGTAACTTCGCAAAGTGAACTTCGAAGGAAACTTACCGTCTGGAAATAAAATTCGACAGAATACAAAGCCGTTTCGTACAAAATGTATGAGAAAATGAATTTTCTTTATATTTTTTTTTCGTAAATTTTCCAATGTATTAATAGTTATTCTGCTATTCGGGGCGGAAACAAATCCAACAAATCAAAGATCGGTCCTTGAGTTATAAATGGTGTAACTAACCCGACTTTGTTTAATATAATATAGACATTTTGTACCAAAATATGTCAGTTATTATTCATACCTATACTAACTTTTACCCCATATAGTTACTCGCGTAGTAACATAATCTATTGTCAGTGGCCGCGTAATAATATTTCGAACAAAAAATATTTCGTAATTTAAAAATATGTATATGACAATAAAAAATATTTATATATGTAGGTAGGTTAAAAGTTTTAAATGCATAATTTTAAATTTAAAAAAATAATAATTGAAAAGTGTGCGTGTACCTACCTAATTTTAATTAATACAAACTAACCATACTATTCCCAATATAGCTACATAATATATTACATCTGCAGATTGAATACATGACGAGATATAGGTATCTTAGACACAAACAGTTGGTTAGAAGACACCTCTACTTTTACAAACAGTGTGATAGTAGTGAATTCTTTAAAAGTAGTCTATTATTCTTTAAAATCTGAACAAAAAAGATATATATTATTTTTTTAAAACAGTAAGTCTTTAGTTGAATGCTAATATTAGGTACTTACCGCAAACCTTCCTCCGTTAAGTGATCTGAACTTTTAAAATGTGTTTATTATTTAGACTAACAAACACCGTTTCGAATATTCACTTTATATAACCTTTACTGCTTCGAATATTTTTCATAATATTTATACAGAATTATGCTAATTTAAACCACAGTTAACGCACACAGATACACGGCTATTAATCTTGCAACCGGATTGATTAGTCTATGGTCTGTGATATATATTTATGTATATTTTATTAAACTGCCCACCGAATCTAGATCACAGCCTGCTAATTCTGCTAAAAAACGTTTCGAATCGATAATTTGAGCGTAACGCGTATCCGGGCACTACCACTCCGTCGTGATCTACCGACAGCACTAGAACCCGCGATCTCCACGTTCTTACTCACATGGCACATTCGCTAATTTGCGCTCGCGAAAGCCGCACTCAAATATCGACCTCACGAATACTCTCAATCCCGGAAAGGTTACGGGAGTGGCGAGAGGGGAGGGGGGATGGGTCGTGCGCTGGATGGCGGACCCATTGCTCCGGATAATATGGAACCCCTTCTCCTCCCAATAGGACGTTTGTTTTTTTTATAGGAATAATAACTCTACATATTTTAGAATCTCAGAGAAAACGAAAAAGATACAGTTGGTGTGGATTTTATCACCCTCCTAGACTAAGCCGGCATATACACACCCGACAAATTTCTGTCTAATAGCATTCGTGCAAATATTTGCGCATATGTTTGGGACCCACTATAGGCAGTACCTACATGCTGCTCCTAACTTTGCGACCGTGTGTGTCGGCCATGTAAAGCTACGGCGATAGCTTTATGCTCTCTATTATGAGTGAGAAATTTTATAAATAAATGCGAAAATTATGTATTTCAATTAAAGCGCTAGACTTAATTACCTTGGCCGCGACGCATAGCCAATGACCTCGCTGCGGCGCGTCGATTAGCTGACGTACCTATTACAAGAACCGTACAATATTATCCTGTAAACTACACATTTTTTTTTTTTACTGCAACCTTGATAAAAATCGACGTTACAAATATTACTCGAAATCGTAGAATCGTAATCATCTGGATTTGTTTTATCGGACACGGTCTTGGGATACGGTATATTTTATTTATTTATTTAGTTAGTTAGTTAACATATAATATTACAACTCTTCAATATAACTTTGTAACATATAAGTATTATTAAATAGCTTAATTAAGGTGACAAGCGACCGTTACATTGTACAGATGTTTCCTGCCTCCCTAAATAGACAAATCTATACTAAGGGGAGCAGTTTGGTTTCGAATAAATATAGCAAATCAATAAACAATAAATAAATATACCAACATTTTACACAAAAAACCAATATTTATATAATATTGAGTAAAACATAGTTAATATGCACCATATATAAATTAATTAGGACTATGTTCATACTAAATGATGTAACCCCTTTTACAGCACCCTTTAACCCTTTGATAACCACTTTTAAACTACACAGTATACAAGTATATTATACGATACATCATATTCGATACATCCATCTCGCTTTTATACTGCACGTTCGTGAGGAGTAAATTGGAGTATAGTTCCATTATCTGGAGTTCTCATGAGGTTACTTACGGTAATATCCTGGAGGTTATTTAGAGGAGGTTCCTTAGATACCTTTATCTCTGTAGGTATGGATATTATCCAGAAATGTATCCTAATACGTATCCATCAGCATTTGTATTAGGGATGTTAGCTTTAACACGCTCGAGTTTAGGCGACAAATCCATACTTTGTGTTATTTTTATAAGGTTATTCCGGGTTTCATCGAGAATCCCGTAATATTCGGTGATATTGGTCTCATTGTTCCGGACCGTCGTACTAGAGCGCGGAAGCACACGTTATTTAAGCGGTTAGCGTGTCGTACCGACGTGTACAAGTATAGTCCGATTGGGAGAGCAGTCGAATTATTAAATTCCATTTCCGCGTAGATTGATTTATTCGTTTGTTCGCCCAATGCGATTAAAAATCTGCTTTCTATTACGCCGTTGTAGGATCGGCGTGAATTATTTATTTGCTAATGTTTGCCTGGAGGCATTATTTTAATTTTTTAGCTTAGTATGTTTCATGTTATTGTTTTTTGTTTTTAATGCTTTTTGTTTTTCTTTTGGTAGTTTAATTTGTTTTTACTTTAATTATGATGTACATGGGGAAACCTGTTAAATAAATAAATAAATATTTTGATTGCTTTAAAACTAAACCAAGTTTACGTTATAATTTATTTGAAATATTAAAAGTGTAAGTACATGTATTTTTTTTTGTAGGTATAAATATAATACATTTAAGGTCATTAATTCCATCCTATACATTTGGTAGTGACATTTCTGAATAGATCCCTTAATGTCACACAAACAGAAGTCATGTAATTGTATGACTCACATTTTGACGCATTAATTTTATCATATCGAAACCACGGAAATTTATCTTTACTAAGGCATTTATAGCAACTTATCAGTAGGTACCTAGATTTAAAATTCTGTTAACAAAAAAAAAAAAATGACAATCGGACCGCCCCTTGATAACGGAGCATTTTATAAATTTTAATAAATGGTAGATAGCTGATATATTTACGCATATATTCTGGTAAACTTTTCAATTACAAAACTAATTTAATTGGCCGCTTTTAATCTTTTTTTCTGACATCGGGTCAATTGACAAATATAGGGTTGCTACAGATACCAAATTGTAAAATAATAAAAAATTCCCGACAAGTTCCCGACTAAATTCGACCTACATCTATTTGCAGTTTTCCCAATGAAAGATATCTTTTATTAAATATATTTCCCTTACTTACAACTCCTTCAGCCATATATACCTTACTATTATGTAATTACTTTTGATCGGCTTTAGAAATTATATTTTTTTTGTGTTTGTAACATATATCGTAACGCTGCTTGTGATTCTAATAAATAAATAAATAATACGTATGCAAATAAATCGCGGATTACATGTCTAATTAGTTATTATATCAGGTCAATGCAACCCTTAATTAAAAATAATGGCAAAAAAAATTTACTACACCTTTTACTACACCTTTTTACACAATTACTACACCTTTTTATTTATTTATTTAAATTATAAAATAAATAAATCCAAATAATATCTGGTTTTAATGGAAATTTTGTTTTCTGATACCCGTATATTTCGTTCCTGATTTTTACTTGAGGTGTTACTAGATACCGCGATGAAAGACGAATGTTGCCTAAAGCCTAATTACTATGGCTATTCGGTTTATTATTGACAAATAAAATAATAAGATATATATTTATTTTTGTGTATAGGTAATATTTAGAAATGTGTACCTAATAAATAAGTACTAATAATAATGTGTATGAGTGCAAGAGAGGAGTATATATTAAGCGTTAAAAGTAGGCTGATAATAATAATGATAAAAGTCATAAAAAATACAAAGCAAAGCAAATTTACAAAGTATTATTTGTAATTTATTTATTTAATTTTGATGAAATCTACAGACAAAGTCGTGTTTTTACATACGAAGAAAAATAAATAAATCTACAAACATCTTTACTAAAACACATGTGTTACTATATAAATCTAGAAACAAATTCATATTTTATTTATTAAAAATATTTTAGGGAAACATACAACGTAACTTAATTTATAAAACGGTAAATATATAGTTATTATTTGGCCAATTACATTAATCCGCCGTTTAATAATTGAATTGAAAGGTAGGTTCACCTAGAACTGATTACATAAAAAAGAAAATGAATTAGAAATGTAAATAAAATATTTTAGTTTTTGCATATTTACACTGATAAAAATATGTAATATTTAAAATATGGGTATTGTTAAAGTTATTATCATAAACATAAATATTTAGACTTTTACCTTCTAATTACCTACATGAGAAGAGTATATTTTACATACATTATTTTTAAATTAATTCAAACTACAGTTAAAAAGTCATACTCGGATAAATTACTGTTAAATTCGTGCCATATAAGTAATATACCACTTAGATAATAGTAATATATATTAACAAATATCGCATAAATACTACATTTTCAACACAAACGAAATATTGAATACGCGAAAAAGGTATGTAGATTTACGACGCATTCGAATTTACTAGTAATGAAATAGGTACCCACTTCAATAAAATTAAGGAAAATTGTAGGTTATGTATTAACTTTTTACTAAAATTAATTATTAATTTCAAACCCTACCATTCAACATACATACACGTTAACACTCTTATATGCCACACCTCAATTTACTCACATATTTATTTATTTATTTAATCAAGGAAATACAACGGTTACAAGAGATAAAAAGAAATCCTAAAGAAACTTATAATTTAGGTTAGTCTTGCACCCTTACAAGTTTTTCACATATAGAGTGATTTGTTTCTAATGCTAATGCTAATAAATTATATAATTTTCTGACATTTAGATCATGATTGAGTGTTTATAATGCAAGCATAACTAACGCAGTAATACTTTAAATACACAAAAATAAAAATATGATCACATATTTAAATAGAGATGCTAATTGATATTCTTATGTTCTTCTAAACATATATTTTAAATTGGAGTAGGCTTAAGTTGTTGATTAATGTAATTTGTATGTTATTAATTATTTCTAAGAATTAAAATTACAATTTTCGCTGAAGTGCTTTCGCTTTTTTTTTTCGTTAACAAATATCGATATTGTTTAGCTGTTTTGTTATCTCGGGAGCGATAAAACAACTTGAGCAAACGTAATTATCAGCTGTCTACGTAATTCGAATGAAAAGGTTAAGCATTGTCTGGAACTGCCTAACAGGCAACAGTTGTAAATGACTTACAGGCCTGTTTGACAAGACCAAACGAAGTATCTGCCTTCGCGTGTATCGTAATGATTCGCAAACAAACACTCATAAAAGCGATCCGTTTGTAGAAAACCGACCGCGGCGGCGGTGGGTGTATTTTGCGGCGAAAATGCGAGGTAGGTATCTTCAAAAATCACAACCGGCCTTTCGGGAGGTTTGTCCATGCCAACAATCAAACGTCGATCAGTAAAATATATTGGACGAGTATTTCCCAAATACGAGAAAAGCGAATTTAAAATTTAACAAAACTGTACGAATGTTTGCGAACTTGTCAAACCGCGGTCTAGCTAAGCGTCGAGGCACGGAGGATGGCTGCTCCCGGACCCGGACGAATACTGGATGGCTGCTCCTGACCTTGGCCACACCGTGGCTAGGTATTTGACCTATATATGGTCGTCCATAACAAGTATATTTAAAATAACTTTTAATTATTACATATTTTTTTAACGTTATAGCATTTGTTGATATAAATTAATCCCTTAAGAGGACGGTAATTTTTTTTTTATATATATATATATAGTTTGTTTAATTAAATCTTAATTCAGGACTTCAAAACATATTTATAAATCTATATTATTTATTTATTTTTATTTATTATAATATTAATATGATATATTTATATGTTTATTTAAAAGTCCGAGTTTATATATGTTTATATATGAGTGCGTGTAAATGATGAAATAAATAAATAGCAAATGCGGTGAATATATCATGATAGGACAAATAACGTGTGACTAAGCTAACTCCCGCTTCGTCACTTCAACCGCACATTAACCTCAACTTAACGGAAGTTTAACTCGGAGACACCGCGGCTCGGATTCCTCGTTCGGCAGACTTTGTCCTCAGCTTACGATACTTGGTATTTTGCGTCATATGCATAATAATTAATCACTCCGAACCATGTGAGGTCACATCTTGGTCAAGAGGGACAGCAAATGTTGAGCGGTTTATTTCAAAAGGCATATTTAGTAGGCCTTATATCTATTTCTTTCGTCGCATGTATGCAGCAACAAATTAATAATAAGGAAATACAATACAATTATATCTTTTTTTATTTGGTCAAAATGCAAAGACTTTTAATTTATTACAATTCATACAGCCAACATATCTAGCCAATAAAACTTGACCTTTTTAGTGACTACCTAATATTAGTATATATTAACCTTCTTTTCATGATATTATAAAACTAGTTAGTTATTTTGTATATTAATTTTTTATTCAGTATACCAATATTATTACAATATTATTTAAACAGATGTTATAATACCGTACATGCAAGAATAATTTACTAAACATTTTTACTTAAAACATGGTCATCGCCTCTTACGTGTTATTTGGCAGTGCAGTTAATTGGAAAATTCTTTTTAATTTTATGCTAGTTTTAAATAAAACGAAGCTTACGAAAAAAGTAGAAATCTAAAATATCAAAATATATAATGTCAATAGTATCGCTGCCATTTTTCAAACTGTTGGTAATACTAAATATTTAGATCGTGGAAGTATTTTTTTTTACAAACTATGTATTTTTATGTATTTTCTTATACGTATATGTCCAAAGTGTGTTATTTTAAATAATAATAAAAGTATAACGTTTGTAGTTCAAATAAGAATTAGAAACGCAAATGTCAGACAATGTCATAAAGACGCTTAGATAAAGAAATTAATTCATATTAGGTATTTAATTAAATGATAAAAATCTAGCTTTATATTATTGGCGTGTACACATGACAAAATCAAACAAATTACTTTTGAGATTTGAAGTTGAAGAATTTATGATAAAAAAAAGAATTATTCTCGTTTCGTTCGCAAGGTCGGTCAAGGACAAACGTATATATATCATAAGGTCAACGTTCCGAACCTACACCCCTTCATAAAACCATTGATGTAATATTTATTTTTTTCAAAGCTTCAAAATAAAAGTAATGAAAATTTGATATTTTTCTTCTATTTTTTTTTAACAGAATAAATATCTGTACCTTCTATATTTTTTTTTCGAACACATCTACCGAATATTATAATATATATTTTTTAGTATCTCTAAAGGCAAATACATTACCCACCTCACTTATTTTTTTCACAATTTTTTTCCGTTGGTCCAAATTATATTCATTTCAATTCTTTCTTTTTTTTTTAGTTTTTACTGGTTTTGTGTATTATTAATTTTTTGCTTCTTTACATACATACATCAATTTATAAGAAGCTACTGTCCCCATCCTTTGGCCGTCTGTCCGTTCGTCCATCTTTTGCAGCTTTCAACTCGCAAAGTATAAATGCGAAAGAGTTGTTTTTTGTGTGTAGTTTGATGCTCTTGAAAAAGAGCCATAGCCGTTTAGATCACATCGGAGGCTGGTCGAATAACAAAGATAAATAACATTAAAGTCAACGAATTTTTAGTACATTGGTATTTAATGTAAATAAGAAAGCAATTTTAATCAGCCGAGTTATTAACGATTCCGAATAAAAAAACACGATTATTATATTACATTAGCATTCTTAAGTAATAACTCAATTTCCTTTAAGTAGTTCGAATAACCTTTACATTAATTACACGCACTATAGTTAGTATAAGCGACTTGGTTGAAATTGTGGTAGGTACCTGATTCATTTAAAGTGTGTTTGTAGATAAAAAATAGTGTTAAAAATATATATAATCGATAGCAGACAAGTTTGTGTCCTAAAATAATCATAAGCAATTTAACAGTTACCATGCGGTAATAAAAAAAAAGTACCTCTTTCTCATCAAAATCGATCTTTTAGTACCGTAATAAAGTATTTTATCTCTTTTGTTTTTATGTACCCATCTACACAATTTTATATGCTCAAGTGTTCTATTCTGATTGATTTACTGTTAATATCCCAACTAAATATGTCATTCGTTACGTGAAAGCTATATAAAACCTAGTTCTTGAATGAATGGCTCGTCTACGTTTAAGATTAATTTTAAACGGATGGGACCGGGTATCGATTTCATTGAGGAAAGCGCCAGGGGTTTAAAAGACACGAACGGCGGCCCTGCGTTTAATAATATTCCTAATATGTTTTTGATGGTGTGAAAACTTAAAAAATCATTCACCTACGAATGTAGGTACGTCGCAAGTTGCTTAAGGTACGCAGTAATGTATTTATTTATTTTATTTTCTTTAATTTTAAGAGAAATCTACAGATTCACATATTAGATTACATTATCATACGAAGAGAAAAAAAAGTTAATTCCACATAAATTTAAACACAGATTCCTATATTATACTACTTAGATGATAATATAATTAATAACACCGTTTAATTAAACATTTAAGAACGAAACTCAAATATTCAGTGCAAAATATGAATTTATTTATGAATATTAATAACGTTTTTCAGAGTTATTTATAACATTAAGGCATTTTTTTTAAAATTAAAATTTACTTAGCTTTAGGCAATCATATCAATTAATTAATTATTAACAAGAATATGAAATGAAGAGAATTGTTCGAGGAACAAATTGGTGTATTGGTAAATAATTGCTACATAGTATATATTATTGCGGTCTCTAAAACGTATTTAAGCATTTGTTTTTTTAATCAGTTCATATCGATAGAGATAGATTGACTTTAAATTAAACATCTGTTCTTCAACCAATTTATTTTAAGAAGTCCTTGATTTTAGGGGTTCGTGCTCATTCATACTTTTATTATATTCTTTATTTAACGTCATTTTAATATCTTTTTTCGGAAAATCCCAATAAAAAAGTGATTGCCTAATGCTAAGATAAAATAAGATCATGTTTAGTTCCAAAAACAAAAGTTAGTAGTAGTATAGGAGTGACATTTGAAATGTATATGATACGAAAAAGCATATGCACAATTAATGAACAAATGTATAGAAATCATTTTCGTATATTTTTCATTTTTTTAAACAAACAAATGTTAAATTAATTGGAATGGCTTTAAACAATATTAAAAAGTAAGAAAAACTGAATCGAGAAAAAAAAATAGGGATAATAAATATATTGATAAGAAATAAGTGAGGTAATTTTAGAAACATAAACATAAAGATAATTCAGAATATCCAGCTACGAAAGTATATAGGAAATGATTTATTTTTAATAAATATACTAAAAAAGAAAAAACTAAGAAATACTAGCGTAGAGAATGTTAAAAGTTCGTGTTACAAGGGCGTGGCGTATTATAAGTACCCATCTATATTATTTCTATCAAATTCTATTTATCATTAATTGCGTTATATAAATCAAATCTAAGAAATTTAAATAAATGACACTTGCTCATAAAAGGTTGTATACATAATAATTCTATATTTTAAACCTATTATATCTACCGCTGATATCTTATTGAGTTTAATTCAATCCCAAATAGGTAGGTAATTATAAGTCACTGGCTGATTATAAACGTTTTAAATGGAATATGACCTAAAACAAACAAAACGTTGTTTTGTCCTAAATGTGTCAATATATCATTTCATATTTAGTAGTCATCATTTTTTTTTTGTTCATATTGGATAAACCACAAATTATGTAAAATAGAAATAAACTTATCCAAAACAATTTTTAAAAGTGTTATTTTTCAGGTTCTTCATAGAATTTTCTAAGTATGCGGAAACTATTGACAATCAAAGAATCTTATTATTTTTTTATTTAAAGTGTTTTTATTTACGCTGTGATTGTATGATTGTATGCATCCTAATATTAACATATTTTGTTAATAAGTCATTTATATTGTTAATAAGACATATTTTGTAGGTCTATAAGTGGTTTCAAACATCCCCCAGATATGCACTTAAATTATAAATTATAACTTATAATTTATAAATGATTACGTATGCTGTTAACGTTGTTGTTTATGTTGTTTGTCTATTATGTATGTTTATTATGTTGAGTGATTACTCAACGACTTTAGTATACATATACATTTGTATACGCATAAATATTATATTGTATAAAGGAAGGATTACTTGGGATTGCTGTCAGCGCGCAGTGTTTTAATTTTAATTTAATTAAGGTGTCGTGAAAAGTGTCACAATAGTCATAAGAAAATGTATCATTATATTGAGTCGTTCAATTGTTGAATTTGTATGCTAAGATACCTACGGAAAAGGCACCAGTTGGGGTTGTATATGGTGCATTACTCAAAATAAAAAAAAAAAAAATCGACTTGAAACAATTATATATTTAATCTTCTTATAATGTTAATTTAATAATTATCTATGTTTCATTTTCTTCTATTATTTTGTAATGCTTGTGAGCCAAGTTTATTATATTTTTTTTTAACTGATAGTTGTTTTTATTTATTGTTTTAGTTAAAAACAATATGTGGATATTTATTAATAGCATAAAATTCTAAACAATATTTTATTGTAATTTTGTGCAACATATACCTATGTAAACGTCCTAAATTATAATCATTTGATTATGTTATTGCTAACGAAATAGCGTAAAAACATTAAGTGATGACAATTTTTCTTTTCGTGCCTATTTGTCAAATTATAATTCGTACGATTCGGTGCGCAGCTTGAATAACCCTGACATAACAAATTCACTCGCCGAACTCTGGCCTTTTATGCCTTGGGGCATAGATTATTGTATTCAGTTCTATGCTTGAGGTGTGTTCGCGAGTTTATGGTTTTTTTTTCCACAAAACAAGTTTACAACATCGGCTTACATCTTTAAAAACACACAGCTGTGGTCGCCGTGAATCATTCGCCAGTAAAATATGATGACAAACACTGTCTCGCATCTTCTGGCGGCAGATTTCATAATAAAATATTTATTTTTATTAGGCTTATAAATATATTTTTTTTATGTACATTTTATTGGATGCTATACGTAGTGTTAAAAGGTTGTGCTATGCATATTGTATACACATTGCTGTGCATATTAATTATATGCTATGAAAATTGTATAAAATTGTGAATCATGAAAATTTCATGATTCTAAAAAGAAAATGATGCAATTAGTATGTACTAAAATGATTATAGGTATAATTAAATTATAGACTTTTATCAGCGCTCACACCACCAAGTAACTCAAAATTTTAACCCAGATTTTTTTTTACACATGGCATTTTCTACACGTGACCTCGGTCTCGTTTTTATTCTATAGCACAATTGTGGGTATGACAGGTGTAATCCATGCCTGATATATACCAACATTGCATGCAGCTAGCTACTGTAACCAAAAATGTTCTCCGATTTTCCTAGACGGATGTGAAAAGCGATATTATCAATACTATATTAAATAAAAAAAAAAAAAAATTTTCTTGTCCTACTACAGAAAAGCCTAAAAAATCACTCTATTAATTAAAATTCGGAATGATGTAGGTACATGAGTTTCCTGCTGATTAATTGACACTCGCGCTGAGAAACACGCTACACCGACGCTTTCCATTTTTAGGTTAAAATAGTGACAGTGGTCAGACAATGTACTAGAAGAGTAGCGTGCTCTAACAGCGAACGCCATCTCCATACCTATTAGTCGAGTATCTTTCTCAATACGTGCGGTCCAACTGTTTTATTGGAACCGCCGACTAATATTTTATGCTAATAAATTCTCTGTGAATAGCTGATGCTATCAGCTGTGTAATATCAGTTCCCTGGAGCATCCAAACAAACCATGTCAAAACGAATACTCGGAAGACCGTATTACACACTGAGCAATTTTCTATTTTTATTTGTATTAACTAGAGTTTATTTATTTAATATTATTTAGTAGGGAAACGACGAAATTTTATTGAATAATATGATAATAAATAATATGACTATGTAACTATGTATACATTTAAAACTATCAAGAAATTTGAATATCATTTAAAAGATATTTGCTAATCGAACATGAGCAAAAACATTTTGCCGTGATTACAAAACAATATGGCGTCGTGGGTGAACAGCTGAGGAAATGACGCTACCTGAAAATTTGGTAGCAGCAACCATGATTTCTTTTTTTTACTTGTTACCATTTTATATAGCTGTGGTTCAAAACCAAATGGCGGTGTGTTCCACAATATTTTAAAATATACAGGAATCTCATATATCAACATTAAAATTATAAACATTATAAACATTAAAATAACGTCTACTAAAAATTCAAGAGAAGGTAAAAAAGAAAAAAAGAAGGTAAAGGAAAGGTAAAGAGAAGGTATATAAAGTTAAATTACTTACACGGTTAACAGCGATAACAATTAGCAATAAAAAACCAAGAACAATAACCTAACTACCGTCAAACTCATAAATCACCGTGCAATAGTTTAGATAGCTAGATATTATGTTAAAGGAACAGGGGATTTATACATCGTCTTAACAAATTCTATCTGAAATCGCTGGGTTTAGCTCAGCTATCGTGAACGTTCTAGGGAAATACTGTGTATGTGCACTAGAAAAATATTTGAATGTGTCGCTGTTTTATACTCGAATAGATAAAAAATATAATAAAAATCTCGAAATATTTCTTTCGACAGAATTTAATGTAGAATCGCGCGCGGTGTAATACGGCCTCGCCGGCACGGAAAGAGGTGCGGTTGGATGTGTGATGACTTTAGCGTCTTTATTTTAACACATTCGCCGCTCGCTTTATTGTAATGTTATAGTTAAAGTTTACAGTTACAAAGAGCGGAGGCCGTTTCGTGAGACATTTGCTCGCAAATTACGCTCTCGAGAAGACTTTCTACGGCGAGCGATCTACACAAATCAATTACACGAACGTGGATTGTTAGTTTTTACGACACGTTAGATTACGAATATACGAGTATTTGATTGGCTACTGATAAAAGATTTAGCCAAATCGTGAAAACGTCGAAAGCGGTTCTACGCTAAAACTGCGGGTCAACCAGAAAACTCGAAACCTCGCTTTTTTTTATCAGTTAGATAGGTTTTTAAATAAAATAAAAGTCTCATGTCGATAAAAATTTGTTTTTTTTCTGCCTTAATAAAACGCGACAATGTATAAAACCAGGAATCAATTTATTTACTGATTTTTAAAGAATTTATATTATTATGGAGTAAAATAAAATAAAATAATTAGTTACGTAGATTATTATATTTAGAGCATCTGTGCATTTTGTCCGAACTGCCATTATGAAATCACCCTATTTAGATTTGACAGCTTAAATAATCTTTGAACCCGAGCGGGCATCAGTCTGTGGTAAATATTATTTGGCTTGTCAAAGTTGTTTATTGTGACATTTAAATTAAGAAGAGGAAAATGGGAAACGTCAAATTAAATGTCAAAATATTTGAAATTGGAATGGCCAATAGAGAGACAGCGAATATAGGCAAAGGAACATAGACAAGTCCATAAAATATTATAGTAGAGCGTCCGTCCGTGCCACCCGGGCGCCGCGCATGCGCGTGCGCGTGCGCGTGCTACCCCCGGGCGCCGCGCAGACAATGCGCTATAATGTAATACGGGAGCCGCCCACCGCAATTCAGGCGTTCAACGTGTCACGGGATTGCGTCTTTATTTTTAAATATTCCTGCCGCAAGAAGGCGCTGCGCGACTATTTGCCCTCTTCGGAAAGCAAGCATAGTAATAAAAAAAAAACAGTATCCATATTTGAACGGTAAAGAGACGGGTTAAATGCTTAGAATTTTAGTGGAGATACATACATTTCAGAAACACGGTTCAACTTTCGGAAGTTAGCTTATCACATTTCGAAATCATAACCAAAATCATAGAAGTAGATTAATAATAATATTGTGTGTATGTATATAAACTAAATTTACTCAAATATGCACTTTTTTGTTTGCTACTTTAGCTCTATTAGTATACTCATTATGTATTTTATTTTTCTTTTAAGCCAACTATAAATATAGACATATTTGTCCGAACATAAACATTTATTTTCTTACAAATAGACATCTTCATATTTCTCTATACGTGCATTGACGGTTTGACTTTCTTAGTTGTAGCACAATATAACACTGCCTTCCTTAGTACAGACATAATCTAGTAAAGAAGGCAGGGCACAAAATGTAGCAGTGCTAATCACTCCCGGTGCATTTATAATATTCATTTGTAACTGTGTTTTGTACTGCTACAATTCTATTTCTTTGTCATATTAATTATGTCACAATAAATAAATAAATAAATTTGTTGTAACTACTGAATTTTTGTAGGCCCAACTTATATTCTAGTGTATATACAATCTGTTGATAAATTGTTATTTGATAAATCGGCTAACAATTTTTTTTGTAACCAAACAAGCTCGTAGATGCAGTATTCAAATGAAAACTTGTGTACACATTACAAGACTGTTTTGTTACATCAAAAAGTAGTAGTAGACTTTCTCATTCCGCCATTTTGTTTCTCTACCGAACTATAGAAATATATTAGATCATCCTGGCCAAGTACCCAGATACATACATATGGTGGAACTAAGACGTCAGCCGGACATAACAAAGGTGTTCCTCGACGCGGTCCTTCAGTGAATATCAAACGATATGAAACTTAACAAAAGCCTCTCAACCTCGACAAAGGCGTCCTTTCGGCGGCTTTCGGATTGGCCGTCGCGACTATTAATCACGCGACGAAATCCTAATGAAATTCCGGGACGCGCCCGAGCATTCCTGACGGGATTCCTTCGGGAACAATATCGTCAGGATCTGCCGTCACGTTCGTGATGCGTGCCTCTCACTCCGACACGAGAACACAATTTTTTTTATTTTTTTACCCTAACTAAAATACATTACAATGAGAATAATTTATAGATTGGTGGCTAATGGCTAAGAATATTATATCGCAAAGGCGAAAAAAAAAAATAGTAGCGTGAGTTGTTCACCGTCAATCTCAATATAAATAAAAATGAATCATGGAATAACACAGTATATTAATTGGGAAGAATTAATCACCGATATTGAGAATTAGGTATTTTTTTCACCGTGTATAGGAAATAAAAATACTGGTACAAAACACTATTTGACACTACTTTTACTAGGGTTCCTCTCTACCCGATCGCTATAGCCTCCAATATGTGGGTATTCTCGGAGTAAATGAAAAAAAAAATAGTCTACAGTTTATCTTTTTACCCGACTTCAAAAAAAGTATGAGATTCTCAAAGCGACGTGTATGTTTTTTATGTCACCCATTCGCTTCGGAGTAGCAAGCGATTTCGTTTTTTTTTTTTTTGTTTATAAGGAATTTCTGACGATCCATTTTAGTTTATATTATATAATATATAATATAAGAAAATAAATAAAAACTAAGTTTTCCGTTAACAGTACTCTCTTATCAATTGTCCATTTCGATGAATATTTTTGCAAATTAAACCTTAATGCTTTTGTAGTTGATTCCTAAGTCGGTATTGTGTCCTGGTGGGTGGGTAGTAAGTGTTCGCAGGGTATTAAGTGAGTCGTGGGGATATTCAAAAAAGGGTTGGGGGTGAACGTGGATAGAGTGTGGGTAGGGTGCGGTGTTCCGGGAGGGGTCATGGGGTGGAGCTTTGGGAATAGATTTGATAGTAAATGTAGAGTGTGGTTAAAGACGGAGATGTCAGTGGGGTTTGGTGGGAGTTTGGTCCGTGGGGATTTCTATGCCAGAAGTTTAGAACTCTGAAGATGACTGAAAAATTTAGCCTTCACATTGATTATAACACATTTTAATACATAATCATAAGACATTTTAATCCATACTTGTTTTATTTTATTTAAAATTACGTTAAAATTTAATTTCATTGATTGAGTAATGAAATAACTGATAAGAGAGTTTTTCTTCTTTTCGCAGGGTAGGAAGGAAACCCAATTGGAATTGTGATGGACAGATGTTTAATGGCGAGATGTTTGAATTATTTTGGCTTCAACGACAAGCATATTGTCATTGTGTCAAGTATTTTATTACTTAAGTATTTAGTTTATATATGTACTGAAAGTTTGTTTTTTTTTTGACAACAAAATGGCAAGTTTGAATGGTTTTTTTTCCTTTAAAAAAAAATAGTTTTAATTATTGTAAGGGCAAAACGATTAAGTATTACCCGACCAACCCAGTTGAGTTGCTATTGAAATATCGATCCGCTGTGAATCGCCTTAAAGCCATAATAAAATTAAAGGCCGGGCATCGAATGAAAAGATCGATTATTTATAGAAAGTCCTCCGTCAAATCAATCAATTTATTACTGGCGCGGGTCAGAAAGGCGACCGCGGCCGCGGCCGCGGCCAAGGAAAATGAATAAGCTTTTAAATAGCCTTTGTTGTGTTTAGGAAGCGAGCGGCGCCCAGCACGACGCCGCTATTTGGGGAATGCGATCCGCGCCCGCAGGCGTTCTCAAACTGTTGCGTCGAGAAATATTTTAACTAATGGTACGAATATAAGACGACATTGGTAAAATAATAGTAAGGTATAAAATCTATAATATTGAATATAAATATTAGGCATTTGTAATAAATATATATAATAATATTAATATGTAAAAGAAAGAAAGAAAATGTTTCTTTATTGAAAAATGTAAAACAAAAATAAATGCTAGGTACATAAGTTTCAACAGTATTTTTCAATAAAAAGAGTATGCTCAGCTGTCCTCCTTTCTGAAAGAGGAGAGTGCTGATTTTCAGCACGTCCCGTTTTATTACATTATAATATATAATTTATACTTAACGTATAAATGTAATGTAAATATTAAATGTAGATTTATATTCCACATAAACGTTTCTATATCACAAATACAGGCACCACACTATACACATACTTCACATTATTTATTTATTAGGTTTCCTCATATAAATATTTCAATTTGTGACATACAAGCAAAAAAATACAATAAAAAACAAAAAATAACAAGAACAAATCAGGAAAAATACTCAGTAACTACCAGTAAAAATTAACTACATTGATAAATAAATAAAATAAATTAAGGTGTATATGAGATGAATAGGTACATATTCATACATATACCTTAACTATAAAAAAGAGATAATATACATTTACAAAAATATTCAATATATGTAGATATTTACCAATTTATCGTTATGAAGCATAAACATCAGACTTGTCGACACCGCGGGAGTCTTTCTCAGTGGGCGGATTTAATAAACATTTTACATCTATAATCTTATAATTATTTATTAAATCTTTTTTTTTAGAGTTATAGACGACAATATTCACGACGATTAACCTTTTTAATAATAAACGATACAACTAGATAGAATATTTAATAGATAATTGAAACTAGCTGCCAAAAATATCTCAAAGAACCACTATTTCTAAAAGTCACTTAGTTGGTTACAAAATAAAAATATTTACTTATATTTCTATTGTACCTAAGCAAGTAACTGACGTGTAAACCCCGAGAATCTTGGATGATTCATTTTATATGGAACACAAAGAGGCAGTTATTATAAATAATAATCCTACATATATTTACATTTATTCCGCGAGGAAAATAACTATATACCAACATCCAATATGTTATATGTATTCATTACTAAATATGTATTACCTGTCGAGTACATTTTGTCAATAGAACTGAATGTGGTTTTAGAAACTATAGATATAATTTTTAATTTAAATAAGTTTGCATGAAAATATTCACAATTCACACGATCGCATCTCGAGTGGCTGTACCAATCGTCTGAGCCGCTCGTCGAATATTTATGTCGCGATTTGAATAAGAATGGTCCCGCGTTGAATCCGGTGACGCGTTCGTGGATCGATCGACGAGTGCGATATAGCCGCTCAGGCGCGCAGAGCCTTTGGTAATCGAACCGTTACAAACAATTTTATATTTTGATTTTAGTAACGACTAAATTAAACAGAACTTATAGTAATATTTCCACTTTGGATAGTCTTATTTATTTATTAACAGGTAAGCATACAGCGTAATAATAGTATACACATTTTCGAAAGGGTTAATAATAAGGCCAATTAAAGCATACGCCTATGTACAAAAATAATTAAAACTTGTTGTTGAGATTAACGCTATTTTAGAATGTGTATGTGTTATGTGTATGGTGTAAAAATGTCCGTGAGGGTGTATGGTTGTGTGTGTGAGGGTGTGTGGTTGCGTGTGTGCATGTACGAGATGTATGTATGAACATCGTATATGTTGCGTATAGATAAATTAATTTTAATATACAACGCTTTTATTTTGAATCAGATTGGCATGAAATACTTCGGATTTATGAAAGAAACTCGCCACGATTTAGATCAAGTACATCAACCTCGATGAATTTGGTGTCGTAGGTATTGAGTAAACGGTACAGAACAGTGTTTCTGGCATAGTTTGCATTGCGCCTTGGCACCTGGAACAGAGTAAATGCGCGCGTGGTGCGAGAAGGTACTCGCAGGTTGATACCCGATACCAAATATAACCTTATATTATCATTAAAGTAAAAGAAACTACAAACGAGTCTTGAGCTCAGTATAAACGATTTTAGATTAGATATATTTTTATACGAGTAAGTATTCAATTAAATATATATTTTATATACGATTTAATTCAATTAATTATATAAAATTACAAATTGAACAAGTATAGGTATAACATCAAACCTCCTTATTATGAAAATCTCTAAAGAAGTTAACAAAATTCGTATTTTATTTACTAACAATTAAAATTCTTTTTATATGATAGCTGAGATTGTATTTTTCTATCATTGTATTAAAATAAAATAATTCCATATATATATCCTATAAATAATTATAATTCCACAACACTAATAGGAAATCGGTAATAAAAATTAAATTAAAAGAATTTATGAAAAAAAAACATATTAAAAATTATTCAGGTTTTAGTTAAATCAAGTTAATTTAGTTTGTAATCACATAAGTTACGTCAACTTAATTTTTAAGTACTTTGTATTATATTTTATGCACGTTTAAATAAATTGTTTTTAGTTAGGATCAAGAAACCGGCAGATAAGACAATGTTTTAGCTGGATCTATACATTGTAATTGTTCATTTTAAAGTTCATTTTAATTGGCAGTCATATAACGATTGCCATTTATAAAATATAGGTAGGTAACTCATATAATCGGGGAGGCAAGTACCAAGTACCTACCAAAATACCAGGATAAGTACCAAACAATCAATACTTTCTTTCACACCTTCTTTACAACTAATCGTATTGATAAATAATATTATTATCACTTTATTAGTAAAAAAAAACCAAGCTACATTTTTCATAAATATATTTCAATGTGCATATTATATTTGTTATTATATTATACCGATTTTTAAGTAGGTCCAGAATTATAGATAATAATTTAAACACGCTTATTTGTATTGATACTATTATAGTTTTACTGACTCGTTAATTCATTTTCAAATACTCTGGCATGATAATTTGGTGCTGTTACAATTAAGAATATATGCTCCTACTGTTTCGAACCTCTGTCCCGCGGCACCCTTCCGCCCAAATGTACAAATTATAACAGCTCCGAGTCGCCATTACGAAATGTCAAACGCGATGACAGACACAAAATGGCCACCACAACAATGATCAATAGTGTTACAATAATAACAGGCAATCATTTTATTCAAATGTGCGGCCAGACAAAGACGGACGCGCCTAGGCAGGCGCCTCTCTTCTTTTTCTTTTCGAATTTTGAAAAATTGTCAGTTCGAACGCGACGCCATCTTCAATTCGAAGCGTCAGTTGGAACAGGCGATTTTTAAATAGTTCCAACAATGCAACTAGCTTTTTCTATATATGTATAATATTATTTTAGTAATAAAGCATCTATATTATTATTATTTTTAATATTTTAATGTATTAATCAGTAATTCAGATATTTTGTGTCTTAGGACCGATATTTTAATAAATTGTTAAAGCTCTTGTTACCTAAATGACCGTATGAGAGTCCTAGCAACCAACGAAATTAATTATAACGAAACAAAACATGGCTATTATATTGCGAAATAAAAATTCGAATGGATAGGTTTTTTATTTGTTATTGCCGAAGGCTCATTTTGACAGCTGATAAAAATAAAAACAAAAAATAAATGTTATTTCAAGATAACCTTGTTGATAGGCACACTGAGTTTAAACTAAGGACATCGCAAATCCTGTGAGAACTTGTCCGTTCGAGACTGCTTATTAAATCATTATTTTTTACTGTTTTTTTGACGTCTTTAGGTCAACGTAAATTTGCATCGATAGCTATTTTAAATTAAGCACGGTGGTCGGAGTATCGTTTCAAAAATAAGTAAATTTATAGGAGCCAAGCGGGTCGATGGAAAATATCAGAGAATTCATAATTTTTCATTGGGTATTTATTTTTTTTAACAAATTTATCGCTGTATCATTGTTAAAATAACACACTTAAATGCAAATTTCTTAAGTGAATTAGGTAATATGATGACAAATCGCATTAGTCTAGTGGTCGTGGCATTTGACTACTGACCCAGCGGTTGAATTCCCACTATTTTCTTTGACTCTAGAAGAAGCATTTTTAACCTATTTTTTAGTAAGTAACTCATTTTTTAAAGACAGATGCATGTACCTACCTACCACATCGTCTTCTTAACGCGTAATTTTATAAAATTCTCATCAAAATCATTTGCAGAATAATATTGTGTTCATACATTAGTTAGTAATGCTTGATTTATCTGCGTTATAATTTAGGTTTTGGTTTCAAATAATAATTACCTATTCTATTTATATGTTGTAAACAAATCATTCTGTCAAGTATTTATCTATTTATCGTTTATTTGGAAAACCAACAGTATAATATGAAAAAATGGTACATACAATTGTTTGTAAAATTAACCGATGACAGGTTTTCGCAAAAGTACAGAGATACATCTAAAGATTAAATTAAATTAAATTACACTAAATAGTATGTTACTACTTGAGTATTTATCAAAGGTACACTATTATTGTATACTTTCAGTATGTGACAGAGGGGCATAAACTAATTTATGCCACACTCTAATGTCTTATATAAATTATTGTCCATCGATACACAAATAAAAATATAATCGGAAAGTTGTAATATTGCTTGATAACAAAATGAAATACTTGATGTCGAGCTTACTAAATTTCTTTTACCTACACAATATTAATATCCTATTTTATCATACACATACGCACCTTTTGCATATATTGATACATTTCGCATACTCCTAAAGCGCCACTTATGAGTACACAATGGACCAATTATGATTGTGATGCGGAAACATTGCACTTCTACAATAATAAGACAATTATCTGTTCTGAGGTTAGCTTAGCTGAACCGTAAGAAATACAATATATTTAAGGTTGGCTGATGCTATCGCTGAGTCGGTATTTCTGAGTGCTGGATCACGGTGACATGATCGCTTATTACAAGAGATGAAAAAGACCTTTTTGTATATCTCGCCAAAAACGGTAGACAAAGGCTTAATAGGTTTTGCCTTATCGCGGACGAAAATCACAGTTGCCGGAATGCGCATGGTCATCACGGAATATAATATTACACTCGTAATATACAGTTTTCGTAGACGAGAATGATATTTTGTTAGAGGTTTAGGAACCAAAAAAAAAAAACAGATTAAATAATTCGATAGTTTAAGGTACTTTTAGATATTCTCTTTAATTAGTAGGAAGGCCGTGTGTTTGTGTGTCTGTAACAGGAAAGCCGGTCCTAGTATTTAGTTCATAACAATTATAATAATAATGAAATCAAAGAATGAAAATGCAATTATAGATATTTTTATAATAGTTATGTTTGTGAAAAAGTCATGGATGGTTTAAAGCAATAGCCTGAAGTTGGTCTTCATCTTAATCGCATCTATTATTATCTGCCGCAGGACCGTTTGCGACTTCATGGTATATTTCTTAAAAAAAAATAGGTATGTTTGCAGAAGATATTCTTTTTAAATTTAGCATTAACTTTGTCAAGTAATAGTTTGCCAGTGTATATCTTTTTGAAATCATTACATATTATATTTGAAATTATTATATTTGAAATTATTATTGTTGATAATAGTATTTATTATGTCAATAATTTGTATGACAACGTCAAATGAAAAACTTAAAAAATACTTATTTGAATTATTAATACAGGGCGTATTTATAATAACTGGTGTCTTTTTAGGGGGTTGATAAAGGTCATTTATCAGTAAAAATATTGGACAAATATTTCCCAATTGCAAAAAAAACGAATTCAAAATTTCAAAGAAATTGATTTAATATTTGAGAAGCAGAAGAATATAATTATTTTAGTATGTTTTTTTTTTCGAAATTGTTATTTTTTTTTTTTTTTTTTGTGAGACCGGTTTAGTTGTCGATATAGATCAACCTCCTAAAAGGACATTAGTGAATATATCCCCTGTATATATACCCTGTATATCGTATTTTAAGGATACAATAAAATGTCATATCACATTTAAAAAAAACATATTATATCAGTTCAAAACAACAAACATCCATCATATTTGCAACACGTGAACTAACTTATCATAACAGTTATTTCAAAATATTAAGCTACTGTTGGTTAAAGAGAACCAAAGGAAATAAGTCTGATAAAAAAACTATGTAAGGTGTGTGAAGATTAGGGTGTGAAGAGAGTGTTAAGGTGCCTGTTGTATATCTATAGAATCGATGAATGTGCAGTGGTGATGAAAATACTAATACTGTTTAATATTATTTCTGTGCTGTGAGAGTATTTGCGAACATCAATCCTATCAAGGTTTGCAGTATTTTAGTACCATCTATAGTGACCGCACATGTAAGGATAACTTCTCGGAGTGGTTAAAATATTCGTACATTAATTATTAAAAGACCTCCATAACATAATTCTTTACATAAAGCTCGTTAGTACCTACGAATATGAAATATTTCGATTAAATTATGTAAAATTCAACGGTGATTTATGTGGGTAGATAGATATGGAATTGTGTGATATTTTTTTTATTATTATATATCCAACTAAATTATTGTACTAAACTGTAAAATGCCACATAATGACGTTCAATATTTTTCTATGCAGGTGCAATACATTAAATACATGAATAAAATAGCATTTTATTTTCTCAAATATTGGTTTATACATTTTTACTAAAGTGACAGAGTTTCAAATGCATGTGGCAATCGAGATGGGTCACTTCACTCCCCTTCACTTCATCTGTAGTAGGTATCTTTCATACAAGTTAATACCTTTGACGCCCATATACTGCAGTCCACGTGAAGAAAATATTCAAAAGCCTACCTAATAAAGTAAAATTGACTGCTTTTTATATGCTTATTTTTTCTTCCCTAGATTATTTTTTAACATCATAAAGGCCAATTTAAACAAGGAAGAGGGGACCTAGGTGCTTGGGTGTTAAATTTTGTTTAACGCATTTATCGCGTTTTATCATATAGATAATTTAATTATGTTTCTTGAAGTTGAAGGTTTGAATTCGAATTCATATAGGTATAACATAATTAGAATGATGAAAATAATTATAACCCCCTGTCAAAGGGCGCACTTAATTATATTACCAGCCAAGCCCAGGGCTTATCTGCTGGAAACCAGGTGTGTAATATACAGATATTTATATTTGTGAAATATGTTCACATTATTTGGTTCTGTATTTTACACATCCTCTACAAGATAAATATAATAATCTTATATACATTTTTATAGCATATTAGTAATTACAAAAAAAAAAATAGGTATAATTATAATCAGTAATAACATTGTAAGACAATAATTATCAAGCTAAGTTTAATTATCTATAAACAATAAAAGAGAGTGTTTTTCAGAGATTTCGTAACAAATATAACTATCATCATGTTTAATTTTTTTTTCTCCAATTTGTCGTAAGTATGTGCAAACATTGTTCGTGGCACTGTATGATTTAAAGATTGGAGATATATTGTTGTGACACCGCGATGTTTATCTACGTGTGATATCGTGGATACGTCACTTTCTTTAGCAGTTACACCCACACACATAGTATGCTCGCATTAGTCATCGAAGTAGTCACCAATCCAGCAATCAGATTGTAATCAATGAAAGCCCGTGATATTTAAATTCCCATAGCGATTATATAATAACATAGGAAGCGTCGCTGTTCCAAAGTAGGCGAACGGTTCCCACAGCGATGCGCTGTCCCGCTCTAAGGTAGAACGGCATCGTCTGCTTCTATCTGCTGACTTTTATTATAATATGTAGGTGGTATGATTATAAGGCGCATGAAGTCAGTGAGCGCGGAGCATTAAGATTGCCTCTGTGGTGCGACCAAGACTCTTTGATACTATGCCAATTTTTTTTTGTATTTTATTCAACAAATATTTACTACGCGGCGAAAACGTTGAGAAAAAACTTGTTTTATTTGTAACCGTTCCTCGTTAAAAATGACCCAAATATTTGGGAATGTTTGTAGTAAGGTGCAAACCTTAATAAATATTAAATTTGTTTATTTTCATAATAACTTTCATAGCCACACTTAATTGGGCATTGCGAGTACTAAGGTAGGCTAGTTTAATTTAGTTATACGATTGATTAAATTTAATTTAAATTAAATTTCTAAAATCCGAAGTATTTCATGCCAATCTGATTCAAAATAAAAGCGTTGCATATTAAAATTAATTTATCTATATGCAACATATATGATGTTCATATATACAAACACCCACACACTATCACACATACAACCCCACACCCTCACTGACACTTTTACACCGTACGCATCACACATACACATTCTAAAATAGCGTTAAGCTCAACAGAGTTCTAAATATTTTTGTACATAGGCGTAAGCTTTAATTGGCCTTATTATTAACCTTTTGAAAAATGTATATATTATTATTACGCTGTATGCTTACCTATTAATAAATAAATAAATAAATAAATTGCACCTACCTATGATATATTTCCCTCAATATCCTATTTTTCCTCATTGTAAGCAGATATGTATTTTCTATATGTGTCTATTATACCGCAAAAAGGAATAGATTTTTAAAAGTAAATGTTTTAATAATATTTGGCATAATTCGGTCCCGTAGTTCGCTGTCTAAGTAACAGCGCGTGCAATTTCTTATGGTTAATTGTCACTTTTAGGCCTGCATAGGGCCGATTAGTTCTGTTTTAATATGGATTTAATTGAAAATTATTAGAAATACTAAGAGAGACGTAGAATAATTATTTTGTAGGCTTCGGGTAGAAAATGGGGTTAATTTCAAAAAATTGTCAAGGAGCAAGATCCCGCGGGCGGCGGCGGCCCTCCCGTGTCCTCCGCGGGACGGAGAACGAAGATCTGTGGTCCGCGCCAGCGCCGGGGGCTGCGGCCGTCGCGGACGCGGCGCTCCGCCAATATATCACATCTCTCCTCCGCTAACGACCCCAACAGGCCGCTCCTCCAATTATATTCCTGTGGGAAAAATGCGGCCGGGAGAAGAGCAACTCGCTTGCATAGTTGGCCCGATTGGGGGACGAGGTGCCTTGGGAATTCGCGATAACCATTTGGGTATCTCGTATTAAATATTCATGTACGAGTGCATACCTTGACGTGAAATTACAGAAGGTATCTCAAGCCTATACCCTATATGCCTAACCTATACTCTAACTATACTGGTTACATTATTTTATTTAGCATAGTTTTGCATAATCGCACAACAGTTAACAATCGTTTAACAGTGCATAATCGCTGATAAAATTATAATATTGTGTCTACCTTAGAATCACAGTATGCGCTATACAAATGAAAAAAAAATCTGTTGGGTATATAGTGACGTATTTCTAGACTATTGACACTAAAGGGACATATTTTTTATCAATAATCAAAAATGACAAATCACATTCATATATATACATCGAGCACGTAAGCTTTACAACAGCATGTTGAGCACCTCGATATATTCAAAACTACCTTACCGGAATTCAAGAGAGTGTCTACTCTAGCTCTAACCCTAGAATAGAATATATGTATATGTAACTTCCCCAACCCCTCCTACTTCATAATCCCGACCTCATTCCTGGATGTATTTTTTCTATTTTATTAAGTTTGTAGGAAACTCTCATTTTGTATCAGCTGTTGTTTTGTTGAAATATATAAATAAATAAATAAGTCTGCCTTGGAACCGGCAATTCGCCTAGTTAGGCTAGACAATGTAATTAATATCAATGATTTTATTTTGTACTTAAAAAATAAACTAGGTAACCTTTTTAATCTGTAGTTTATTTATTTATTTATTAACACGTACCTATATACGCAGAAACTATCAATCGAATAGCCGGTTGCTTCCAATAAAACTTCAACCCCAAATTTCAATATCGAGAGATAGCTACCGAAACAAAAGTATAGATGCGCGCGCGCACGCGGCGCAGGCAATTGCGGTCGCGGCCGGCCGCTACTGGCTTACGCGACGACCAATCAGGGCGGTTCCTCCCCCTCCCCCTCTCCGCTCCCTCCCTCACCGCACTCCTCGATTCGTCCGCTGCGCGTGAGTGTAATAAATCGTACTTACGCACTCTTTTATGGAGTTTCACTTAACTCCTATAAATGGGTGGGTACCTACTATTTTCACATCCACGCATGCACACACACACAACTTCTATTTATTTTGTGCCATCACTGCACATAATACATACATCAAACTATAAATATCTTTCCTCAAAAAAATATCTTTAAATCAATACTTTTTTTATTAAGTCGTTTTATAGATAATCATATTTTATGCCGTAAAAAATCAAGGTACAAGAAAGAGAGGCATCTTATATTTCGTAGTGATTATGAATAATCACTGTAAAATTAAATATTTATTTATTTATTCTTGTTACCCAACCGAAATTGTACACACTACAGAAAATGACAATATAAATTGAATATATAATCCTTAAACTAGGGTAGTCCAATTGACTAATGAAGATAATTTAGAGACAAGCGAATTTAAGTGAGATTTAACTTTAAACAAAATTAATTGATTTTAAATTTAAACAAAAATACAAAAAAAGAATATAATGTTTACTAGTTTGGTCCGTGGTTTCGCGCATTGGTATAGTATCTTAAGACAGCGTTCCGAAACTTTTGCTGAGACATTGAAAATGGATCAATTTGCGAGAAGTTAGAATTAAATAAATCACAAATTCGGTAGGTGTTTATTGAAATTTATTGAAAAAGAAATTATTTCGTACGATAAATAACCTAATTTATAAATATAAATAACATATTAGGTATGTTTAAATAAAGTAGCTTGTGCGCCGGTTTGACTTGTGCGCCTTGTCAAACCGGCTACTGTGTACCGAGCTTTATATCGTTACACAAGCGTGCGATTGGGGGGGAGGGGGGGCTGGGTGTGGCTTGGCAAAGCCGCGTAACGCAGTAGCCAATCCTCTGACTTTCCCCGCGACATGGCTATAAACGCGCGCTTACACTCCGTTTCTCACCAACGCACAGTGGTCGCAATGTTTTACATAAACCTTTGGAAAACTAGATTAATTTATTTAATTTTATTGTGTAAGTCAAATTTATATCAGTGTTTAGGAATTATTTTATTGAATGTTAATGCCGTATTAATGCATATCAGGCAATTTAAAGGATAAAAATGTGAACGACGTAGGTAAAATAAAACACCAACGCACCAGGCATTGAACTTCGGAAAACATCAATAATCGATTTTTTAGTAATGATTAAGTAGTTTTTACCAACTGTTTACTTGGAAATAGAGAGACTCGCGCGCCACTATGTTTGTATGTATGTTGTAATTTAAAAAAAATGCTGCAATAAATAAATATTACTATTATTTAAAAAACCACCATTAATTTTAGATAGATCAAAACACCGAGTAAATTTGGTTCTTTAAACGTTTTTTTTTTTTATATGTTAATGGTACCTATTTTTAACGCCGAAAATAAATAATGTAGGTAAACTTCAGCGATTTCAACTGAATGAAATGGAAAATAAAGCTTATTTAAATTACCGTAAAATTGGCTGAAGCGTGGGAGCGTAAGAAAATAGATAACAAAACGCAATATTTGTTTGTTTAAGTGCAGTTGACGTGAATGGTCCATTATTGGGCATTATGCAGCCTTTATGCACCTTCCCGGAAAGCGGGCGATCGACTTCCTCCCCTTGGCCGCCCGAAGAGGTGCCGTGTCCAATTGGGGCCATTGTGGCCATTGTGCGACACGTCGCGTCCTGAGCGGCGGCCAGCGGGGGGCGGTCTCTGTGGCCCTTATCTCGGGGACACGCTGCACGGCTTTCTAGTTCCTATTAAGTCCGCTCAGTGTTTTATGGGCTGTTTGTTGTGGGGGATGGTCCGCGCGAAATCTATTCAATGGATGGTTTTTTCTGGCACCGAACCCAGGCGATGCCGCCTGAGACGTAAATTAGAATAGGCATGTGTTGCACTCTGAACGTAGGTGGTCTTTATTTTTAAATATAATTCTTGCCCAACTTTATCAAAACGGTCGTGTAAATACCCTTTTTGCTCGAGTGCGCTTTGATATGTCCAAACAAATCATGTTTGACAACGCAGGGCCAATAACCAAGATTTTTTATCGGTAATGGTCTTATAATGCGGTATATACGCTACGGGGGTAGGTATTGATGAGTTTAGTATAGAGGGGAGCCAAAATCAATGCAGTCTTTCATCGCAGAAATAATTTTAGCTGACTGCTCATCTTCTGTGCAAATACTTTGCAAATTTAGTGCATTACATAACCTACATATTATTTAACATTTCTGAATTAAACATAAAATGGCCATAGCAAGCAATGGTAGGCAGGTACTTACATATGGCAATAATGTTATAACACTATTTAAATTCACATAATAAATTTAGGTAAACACTCAGTTATGTTATATTTCAGTTATGTTATGTTATACACTCACACGTACGTTATATTTATATTAATTTCACATTTATAATAATTTAAATGTAGCACTAGATAACATAAATAAATAAATAAACACATTTCATCGCTCTCTGAAGGGACAGCCCTTTCACTTATTATCTCCCATTCCCCCATTGCAGGCCCTCCATTTAATAGAGGTATTAGCTAGGCCCTTCTTTGTAATAATTTAATAATGTGTATTGTATCTATTAAAAGTACCGCTGGCGTTTATGAAATTAAATATAACACACAATTTATTTTCGAATCGCTGTCAAAAAGCGTTCCAGACTGGCGGAATGACGCACATATTTTTGTATTCTATAAATAGTAGATAAGGTTTTCACGGCTTCCGATAGTTCTAGTTCCGGCTGCGTTCATTTCAAACGCGGTCGGCTGGGCGGCATGTACTCGCTTGGGCGGCATGTATTCGGTTGGGCGGCATGTATTCGGTTGGGCGGCATGTATTCGGTTGGGCGGCATGTATTCGATACGGATGTAACGAAAATCGTATATTTTTTTAACCCCTGAGAACTCTCCAAAGCGACGCGATTCACGCTGCGGTTTGTTTCGGTTTTACGACGCGCGAGCGCCTCGTGTGACGCACATCGGATCGGAACGAACCGGAACAGCGCGAATCGAACGAACGAACGACTTCTGGGAAGTGATCCGAAACCGCCGGTCGGTTCCCATGGCTATAGTAACAAAACCATTAGCTAAATAATCTGTTGAGAAATAGCCCATCGATGGACTAATGAAACGACCATCGTGCGAAACAAAGAAAATAAAAAGTAAAGATACATTAGTAAGGGACAATCCACAACGTCGACACGAAATACACGCCCGAAACTAAAACGAGATCACTCCTGAAATATCCACGTCATATGTAAAAAATATATATGCATACGAAATCGCTTGTTATTCCGAAGTAACGTGCAAAGATATTAACACGAAAAAAAAACTTACATATCGAATTGAGAAGTTCGATAACTACATAAAAAAAAAAAAAAGATATTAGGAACCTTAGATTACTGCCCTTTCTGATCCGTATACTTCGCATTCAGGTCATTTTTATTGGAAACAGATAGATAGTCCATCTTAGGACAGGAGTTAAGCACCTACTTAGATGGACACGGTGAAGTTTCTGACATGCCACTAAGTGCGAATTTAGATGAGAGAGATGTATCACATTTTCTCTTTGTATGTTTATAGATAAAATGTTTTTTTTGTAATAATTGTATGTCTAGCTGTAAGTTTTTTCTGTGAAAATAACAATAAATGAATAAATAAATTTAAGGAATAGTATATCGATTTAAGGAAGAGGGGACGCTTTACACTTTCTTGGCTTAGTGCCATTCGTAATCATAAAAACTCACTCAAAAGAACTTTCAGATATACCTAAGGACCGGACGAGGTATGAGGTTCGGACTTTGGTTCGTAAGGTTTTTCTTACTGATGTGTCTAAAATTAATGTACTGTATAAAAATAAAATAAAATATTTGTATAAAATAAAATACTTGTTTTTCAAAGAGTTCAACGTTCGGCGAACCATTTGATCTGAGCCAATCCAAGGCCAAGCCTCAATAGTGCGTTTACAATCAGTATGTTTGCATTTGGAAGGTATAATAAAATATAATCCCAAAATTTTCAATCTAAGTTAAATTCCGATTTATGTAGGATAGGATATATCCTACCTATATCCACAAGGAGTATTAATGCGGGTCGGAATATTACAGTTTTGTGATATATATAAAGATTAAAAATTATGGAAATCGTACACACTACGCTACGCTCAAAATACCTACCTTAGACGAACGTGTGTGGTTTCCGTAATACCCACAAAAGTTATTTTGATATAAATGCAATGTCAATAGGTCAATATTCTTCAATATATGCTACTGTAAATATGTGTATAACAATACAAGTTACATTAAAATTAAGCAACATATTAATTTACCAACCAATATTGTCTGGTTAATTTTTTCTTTTTTATTGGTATTAAAAATTCTGTTTGGTTCCCCGCTTCGTACGGGACTCGCGCAACAAAATCTTTTAATTTCTCGTTTTTTTCCAGGAACGCAACGCCACGTTCCTAACCTCGACATGGAGATGTCAAACGGCCGACAGAGCGCCCTTCGTCCTGTTTGCCCGCCCTGTAGTCTATAGTCTATGCGCTGTGTTGACTCGAGATAGCGGCAAAATGGCGTTCGGTCGCCTTATCTATAGACAAAAAGGCGTTTTCCCACTCCGGTTTGTTTTCCGCCCCGATTTCGAGATAAGCGCTGCGTTGCGGGGAAAAAAGGCGTGTAAACAGCGCTTTATTGTCGTTGTCTATGGGCGAGTGAGAGGAAACGAGAAAGCGATAAAATGGGATACAAAACTTGTGGAATTCGACATTCTGTTTGCATTGACGGCACGGATTTTCGTTCATTTTGTAGCTTGGGCATTGCGAATATTTTGCGACGGAAAATTAAATAACAAACTCTAGGAAGATTATAGTCTATAACTGCAATTACATTCCTTTAAATCTCATATACGAAGACAATATATTAAGTTTTAATGCACATTTAAAAAAAATGCCATTTAACTTTCGTAATTCCTAAAAGTTTTTCTACTTTAAGTCTACCATTCAGTACCAAAAATATAGATATAGGCACTGAATTATAAAAAAAATGTACTAACGTAGGCATCTACATACATTTAATACACTATTAATATATTTGTGAAAATTTAAACGTTTAGTTTACTAGGAAATTTTATTTTATCATTCACAAGTAATCTAGGTAATCATTTAGAGATTTTTAAACCCGCTTTCATAAGTAAATACCTACTTTCCTATATTTTTTTTACTGGTAGGTTACTGATTCATATACAGGTCATATCATAGGTAGATATTATAAACATATAATTTTACAGATTTTATGATTACACATTATCCCATTATTATTAGTAGGTAGGTACGGTATGTAAAAAATCTTAAAATGATAAGGTTTTAAATCAGGTTTCAATATTATTTGTATCTTTTAATTATCTTAAAGTGCCTGGACGGTTGTGTAATGTTACTTAAATAATTTATAAACACTAGTTATCTTATTTTTGCCTTATTTAACCTTAAATAATATTAATAAATATATAATTATTAGATCTGCTTGCAGCTGTACATAAAATGGATTAGATAACAATTTAAGCCGACTATAGGCATCTCTAATATAACATCTAAGTATATTTAAATAAATAATTGAACTAACTTAAATTTAGGCACTACTGGTTACAATGGTTTATGAGAACAAAGAAAATTATATATATTAAAAAATAGTACGTAAGTGTTTTAGGGTGTCAATGTAAGAGAGTGTATGTATATATAGTATAGATAATATAATAAAGATCGTGGTAGCCTAGTAGTTAAGGCGTTGGACTAATGACCCAAAGGTCGCGGGTTCGAATCCGCACATGGTCATACCAGTTGAGTATGGCCCGAAAATAATTGTATATGACCCGGGTTATAGCTACTATTTTTTAAAAAAAAATATGTATATAGAATTTCTATTCAAAGTATCGTTTTGAAGTAGAAATATGGGAACTACTGAACCCATTCCAGCGGTCCCAACACGGTGCATTTTGTGAGTACACGAATATTAACCCCCTATTAACTTCCGAAATCGTTTATCCAAAATACAGTAAATGTAATGGATGTAGCACTCGCAGTCTATGAGCGGACCAGAGCGGGTGTTACCGCAGACGCCTAGGGCCACCGACTGTGTGCTGAGGTAATTTCGAAAGGGCCTCGAAGTTGAGGGCTTCCCCTAGGCGCCGATTAGCCCTAATACGGCCCTGCATTCAATGCGGCCACGAGCCACCTCCACTACATAATAATATATGGATAATAGACACCATTTAAGTTGGTACATTTTACTTCCTTCCGTTTATTGACTAAAACACTCTTCTACTAAAAGCTTAAATATTAATTTCGTTTATTTTAAACATTGAAACATTTATTGAAATTGAATATGCTTTAAATGATGAATATTATATCCACCGTATGGTGTAGAGGTAGTGTTGTATTCAGAATCATTATGATTATTCTGTATTTTAATTAACCTATTTACATATAGTATCTACAGAAGGAATAATGGAACGCCATTTTATAGGTAAAAAACATATATATATATACTTTTACTTAATATAAATAATGGAATAATATCTCAAAATATTAACACCAACAACCTTATATTATTACGTTTTTTTTTTAATACTTTTATGTACATATGTATATTAATATTGTTATATAAAAATATAATGTAGACTATTATAATATTATACACTATAAATTACTTCATTTATCTGCTTATTTATATTATCATTTTTTTATATGTTATGGCATATATTTGTTTTTTTTAACATGAAATGCTTGTTAATGATAGTTGGCAATATTCAATAAATCAGAGCAAATTGAATAGCTTTTTTTAGGGCAGACACTCTTTTTTTAGACAAATAAATGTGTTTACAATATATATATACATTTAAATGTAATTACATTAGGTGTAAATACTCTAAATTGCTAAATACCAAGCTGTATGTAGCGATCGCTGCAACGATGCCCTCCTGCGGCCCTGCTTAGCGAGTCGGAGGAGTGGGGGTGCAGCGTTTCGTTACGCGTTGAGTCGCACGTCTTGTCACATTTAGGGCGCTCTGCCGATCACCTCTAAGCGACACTGTTTCGACCGCCATTACGGCATTCGGTATATATTTTAATATAGACTTGCCTTTGTATGGGAGCCTTATTTCAATACTGCTTTGACGTTATTGCGTCGTAAATATCTGCCTGTGGTCAGGGCTGCAGCCGCCGCCTTTCAGAAACGAAAGGCGGTAGTTTATAATAACATTGAATGCGATTACATTTTTTGACGAATCAAAAGATGCCTCTTAATGATGGTGATTTACAGGGAGATAAGCAATTCAAACACACGCCGCTAAGTCGTTCGATCAGAGTTGGTTTTTTAAAGGGGTTATGTTATTATGCAAAAGTTACAGAAACCTTTTCAATATTAATAATTAATAATTTAAACATCTGAAGCCTTAAAGCGCAAACATCGTAACACGGCCTATACAGAGGCCGTGTTCAATATTTTAGTTGAATAAAAGCTATTTTTCGTATTTTATTAACATGTTTTAGAAAATAGTTTCGTCATAAAAAAAATATGGGTTCGTAGTAGTACGCCCTGTAGATTCGGTTAGTAACCGTACATCGTATATGTGATTTTCGACGAGTTTGTATGTAGGTAATTGTCGTTAGTATTTAATACAAAAACAAATAAATAACAGGTCCTATATTTTTTTTAATTTGTTAGATTTTATTTCTTTATTTATTTTTAGACGGTACTCTAAGAAAATATTGAATACATAACATGTTTACATTAATCTTAAAAACTAAAGTAAAAAAAAAAACCTTATCAATGTTCAAATAAAATCCACATGCAAATGAATGATAAAACACAGATTATACTAAATGGAAACAATATAAATTATATAATACATACACTACAAATATGGATAGTATATGATTACATATAATATATTAAGAATGTTATATAAAGAATTGTAATGTTATTACTTCCTCGTATAACTTTACAAATCTGCCCATTCGCAAATGAATTCGCATTGACCCAACGCGGGCGTAAGCGAAAACATAACCTTTAAAATATATACAAGCGTTATCTAATTGCCGGCGCATACGTCAGCCGAAAATCGTCTCACATCTCCAAAGATGATGCCCGTTTTATCGTCGATATTTTATATTATAAAATGGGTTATTGTACGGAATATTGTTGGGACAAGGGCCATAAATTTGGGACCCTTGTCGCTGAGGTCTCACGAGAGCGGATCGCTTCAAAGGGCGACCGCGCGCCGCACTATAGGCCGTATCAAACTATCGTACTTATTAAATAAAAAACAGATGACGAAAATCTGAAAGGGTTTTCAATTTCTCCGGTAACCAATTTGTTTTTAATTGACATAAATACATATATCCAATTATAAAAATAATTTCATTTACTCTAACTTTAGTCAAATAAAAGTATTTCAAATTTACAAACAACATAATTTACAAACTATAGAAACATAATAGCTTTTAAAATACTAATACTAATTCAAAATCAAAACGTGATCCGTCGAAAACGTGCGATTAAATCAAATTCTGCTACCACTCGTATTTGGCAAGACCTCCAAAAAGAAACCTCATCAAAAATATAATTTTAGTACCTCTTTAACGATTATATGCCTTAAGATATATGATAATAAAACATTTTAATGACCCCGGCACTATATATCACACCTACTTAGAGGCCATTCATAAATTACGCCACACAAATTTCATGATTTTTTTGACCTCCTTCCCCTTCGTGTGACATTTTATTATTTTATTTTTTTAGATGTGACGTCATGAATTTTGTGACTCCTCTCCCCTGCCCTACGTCACACTTTGTGGACCGCCTCCCTCCTTCTTAGGTACTCCTTATAAACATCATCTCCCCCTATCCTTTGCAGATGATAAATTTCAGCTTATACTGTTTAATTATTTTTTTTGAAGTTACAACTACGCGACAGATAGACAATGAATTACGTTATACCTACCATTTTGGAACTGAATGTTGAATGTATACCTATTTCAGGAAACTATCGACAAAACTACACAGATCGCAAGTGCCAAAGCCAATCTTACGCTTGTTACCCAAAAACGCGAATTAAAACTCTAACTAAGGTCTGGTTGCTTTGTCGATATAATGAGTCATCAAAGGAGCAGATTTGCAAATAGTATAATAAATAATTTGCTAAAACTTTAAAAATCATTTTTAGTGTATATTATTTCTACGATTTAAAAATTAATGTATGATATCTACGTGCAAATACTTCTCCACACCATGCCATGAAAATTAAAGATCTCAGTTATTTTTATTGTCATAAATATTTTGAAATAGAATTACTTTGTACGCATCTAGGTAGTTTTTCCAACTCGTACCGCTGAGTCAGCGAGACGAAAAGATTAACCTAACCGTAAAATGAATATAATAGAAAATCTTGTGCGAAATCTTAATTACAACCTTCATGTTTTAAAAAGCAAACATTTCTCAAAATTAGACGAAAATAACATATCCTCCGACGAGGCGCGCAAACAGTTCAGATTGTGGTTTAAATTAGTAGATTTGCAATTGTGATAAAACCAACATTGCTTTATGTGTTGATATTTTTCATCGTTTGTTTTAATGTGGACAATATATCTGCGGAAATTATGGTCTAACAGCAAAATACACAAAGAGACAATGTTCATCGCGCACATTCGCAATAATGTATGCAAATTTTATTATATATTAATCTTCCTTCGAAGCTTTTGAGACACGCTTAATATCTTTATATCTTTCAAAACACCTATAGCTGTTAAAATTGACACAAAATCTTTTTATTGGCCCGTTCTGCAACTTTCCTATTAAAGTGTTGTAATACCGCGCGGTGTTCAAGAAAGTATGTAGTTATATTCTACATAAAAAATGAGTCTTCAAGTCTTACGGCCAAGCAGAGTTAAAAACATCTGATTATTTTGAAAACAGATATTGCTATGCATTCGTCAAATTAAAAAGATATTCATATTCATAGATTATTGTCCTCGTAGATTATTATTGTCCTATAATATAAACCAACGAATGTAAATCTTTATTTAGCACTCTCAAACACGTATAGAGTGCCACTTTTTGGCGTTTTTTTTTAATAGCTAGAGGACCTTGTGCACGTTTCTACTCACGACAGGCTCTCGATAGCTCGCTTGATGTTTTCGGCATGATCATATTAATTACTAGACATAAGTGCGTTATTACGTTATAACGAATAATTGAATAATTTAAAGGTAAATGCAACAAATGTTTTTAGTACTGCTGCAGTGATGCATTTCAAGCGCTCCAACGTTCAGTGCATGAATCCAAGTTACTTTACCGCGCTTAAAGAAGTTTCACTGTTTAGGCATAGGTTTATGTTGAAACCACTAGTGCGATAACCGAAAAATATCGCACTACGCGCATTGCAGTGCGGAAAAACTTCGCGCAAAAAAGAAAGTCACTATGTCGCCGAACAATGACACTTAAATGACGTTTTCAATTTTGCGGTCGGCGCGCGACGTCATCACCCGACTGTAGGGATGGGCGCGCGTAAAATAGCAGAGTGACCGATAATATCGTATTATACCTATAGCGCTATCGATTAGAAACAGTCCAGCGAACAATTTGTGTGCAGACAGCCTACAAATTAAAATCAGATCGAACACGCACATCACACATTGCATAGCGCAATGGCAGTCTCATAAGATAGTCCGTTATTATTTAGTAAATACACTAGTTAGGTCAGAGAAGCCCACACACTAAGTGCCGTAACTTATCATACTTAAAATAGTTTATAGTGCAGCTGCTGACTCCCACAAATGGAAAGCGAAGTGCCGCAAACGCGAGCTTAAAAGTTTTAAAATTTAAAACAAGAAAAAAATTGACTCATCCGCCGTGACTGAAATTACACATGTACTTAACACAATATTTAGATAAATATAGTTTAGGCGATGGAATCCAAATGAGAATTTTTTCTTCTTTTTAAATGATTAATATCCCTGGCCAACCAACCGAGATTAGGATAAAGTATTAGGTATACTTATAAATAGTGCAAGAAACGATCAGGGAAAAATAAGTGCAGAAGAAGTCACTTCTCGGCGGAGAACCTGAGGACTAAGGATTGCCTCAGGACTAAGCGCATTGCGTCAGGCTGTATTGATTGAACCTGCGTTTTTGGCAGCTCTAAGTGCTCCTTAGCATTTTTGAAACGATGAAATAAATAACGACCTATGATTCTACGATAGCGTAGAATATCGTAGATTACGTGTGTATTAAAGAATGTGTAGTTACTTTCCTAACTATCATTAGAATGAACAGTAGAAAAGACAATATGAATGCACACACTATACTGATTATATGCTCCTAACCTATTTTGTATAATATTTACCCAACCAAATACCATCGTATCTTTTAAAAAATTCGTAAACTACTGCATTATTTTATTAACGGGTGTTAGCTCGGTTGGGTATGTCTAAATGTTATATAGGTATTTATTGCAAGTGAATAATCCTTTTTTTTATTGAAAATGGCGTTTAGTTATAATTGAAAATTAATAATTACATTGTTTAATCTTTCCACAAGGTTTTACGCACTAACACTCTGCATATCTATTACCTAACCAAAACTTTATTTTATCTAAGTGTACAACTACACCTGTACATATTTTATCTTCGTTTTTATTATAATATGTGAAATCTTACGAGACTTTTCGGAGGCGTTAAGAAGTCATTTCTATATAGGTTATTGATTGAAAACGGTTGCAGTGTGGGATGGGGAATTTAATTATGCAATAAGTTACTACTGTCACCTTGAACCTTCAGTAGATGTCATCGTCCGTCTCCATCTTAAGGCTGACTAATAATATGTTTCGTTTAAGCCCACCATCTTCGATAAGCTATCGATACAAATCTAGAAAAAAAAACTTATAGCAAACGTATGAAGGAAACCCATCTATTTGATTCGCACGCTTTATTGACATTTTTTATTTTTGTAACACACCTGTTGTCAAATTTTTGGTAAAATTCGAAGTGGATTCTGGAAACGATCGATCGTACGTTTATTAAAAATATAAACAACCTAGTTTTAAATATAAAATATGTCATTAAAAAAGTCTAACAATGAAGGGTTCTTACAAATATTAGAGGTATGTTAAATATGAACTAAACCGAATAAAAACATTAACATACACGCGAATAATTTATTTACCTCAATGAACTAATTTATTATTGGCAGAATTAAAAGTGTACTTCACAAAAACACTTAAATAGGAAAGCATAAATATACCAGCATAATTTACAAATGTATTATTAATGAACAATAAATACAAAACAAAGTAATTTATAATACTATTATTTGCACATATTATCTATACATTGTAATGGTATTGTGTGTAGTTTAATTTAAATAAAAGTCTCATTGGTTAAACGTATGATACAAATAAAGTTATACATGCAATTCACTAGGATAAACAAATAAATCATCGCATTTTAATATCACGTAATATGTTTAAAAAAAATATATATCAATAAAATTTCAAAAATAAAATATCCACAGAATCGACTGTACCTAAACGAAATAATGTAATTATCCGAATTCAGTTTCCACCGCAACACGGATATTATCTGGTGCGGTAGGAAACAAATCACCTGGTTAATTAGCATCCGATGAACAATAAATGTTCATATTAAAATGATTGGATACACAATTATTTTAAAATTGACGGTTTTTATAGTAATATGTTTGTCTGTGTATGTGTAAGATATGCATTGCTCAAAAGATAAGATGTATTTTTGTCAATAAAAAAATATTATTATTATTCTAAATAATAAAAAGGGATTCTCTGTGTTTAAGTTATTAGAGCAGTAAAACATGATATTTAATTGAAGAACCTTCGGATAAATGAAACTATTTGCTCGGTCGGTTGATGGATTCAAATGAAAGAGGGTTCCGTAGTGAAATTGTAATAAAATGCACTTACCGATGGTCGTAATATGCGGGCGGGCGGCTTTCAGCGGCGACTTCTAGTGTTGGGCCGAGCGGAGCGGAGCTGAGCGGAGCGGACGGAGCGGACGGAGCGGACGGAGCGGAGCGGACTGCGCGAGCGCCAGTGGCCGGGCGAAGAATAACTCCGGGAGTTAGGGGACATTGGTAGCCGCGGCTGCCGTACCTAACTCCTGCTTCTGCGCGCGCGGCGCGGCGTCCCTCTCGCGCGGCGGCGAGCGCGGCGGCGGGAGCGAGACGGCTGCGCCCCGCGCGCCCCGCGGCGACCTATGTGCGTCTCTCTCTGTCTGTCGCGGACGGGCCGCGCGCTCTTCTGGCCGCCGCGCCCCCCGCGCCCCCGCGCCCCTCACACATACAAAGCCCGACCTACGCTTCTTTTTACATACATTTACGACCGCTGTTAAATCGCTGGGAATGCACAGAAATCGGCCACCTATTCGGAGATCGCTTCATCTTTTATTTCGGACTCACGCGCAAAAACAAAGAAGGCAATTTAACAAAGAATCATAATAATATTTGGAGTCATTACTGCGGTAGCAACAAAAAATATCGCCAATATCTAGGCGTCAATAATCTTTTCAAACTACCGTGAAAACTATTCGGTTATTTTGTGGAACAATTATTTATTCTTTATTGAAAAATCCACAGTATTCAATTTTTATAATTACCAACAAAACTTATTACTATTATAAAAAACCAATTATGGATTTCCGTCATTTTACATGTTAAGATTAGCATAAAAATTTGAACAGTGTTCTTGAAATATATATAGAATATTAATATTATATACGTATACAGTAGATTTTTTTTTTAAGTGTTATGTGTAATTTATGAGTGATGTTTGTGGTAGTTATGAGAGTGTGACATTTGTATGTAAATATTAAAATAAAGTAATACTAAGTATGGTTTTAGTATGTATAAAAATAATTTATATGATGAAGATGATATAAATATAGTATGTAAGTATATTCTATATGTAATTGCAATTACAAGTACTTATATGTTACAATTAACCATTAACAACACAACAATCTAACAATACTATTAGGTTTTATTTGTCTTTACTATTAATGATATTGGAAATCTCTTGAATTATTCAAGGTTTTAAACCGATTCGTCATTTTTATGAATTTAGGTACCTAGGTACCATACCACCTACTAAACGGGCTATATTTTAGGAAGTTTACATGAGCTAATAAATTTTTATTTGTTAACAATAATGTTTATATTTTTCCAAAACCAAATTTACCCTATTGGAATTAAATGTATAGGTGTATAATATAATGATTTAATACTTACGTATTAAATTTAAAACAAAAACATAAAATAGCGTGTGTTACCTTGGAGTAACATTACCGGACGAATTATTATTATGTAAACCTAAAGGCACTGATAGCTTCTGTTATTACTTTGATTAAATTGACACCTGGATAATATTTACTAGGCATCCCACGTTGAAGAACTAATTGTGGATAAAATGAGACCATTTATAGAAAGTCTAACTTTGAACACAAATTATCCAGTTTCACATTTGATGTAATCTTATTTTAACGCACAGAAAACTTATCAAACCTTACATCCCAACCTAAAATTACTCTTTACTCTCTATCCATTCTAAGCTAATTCTTATATACGAGTATGGAAAATTTTAATTGGTTTTATGGTATTATAGATAGGTAATTTAAGTAATATGACTATTGTAAAACATACATGGTTTATTAGTACCGACATAAATATTATTAAAGTTGGTAAACACAATTCAAATAATTCTTCCTTCTTTGTCCTTACTTAGGAACAGGCAATGTCTGGCTAGGAATCAACTAGTGATTACATTAATATGGTACATTTTTAATATCACGAGATCCAGAGGACCATCTTATTTAGACCATCTTAGTTCGTTCTGTTAAATTGGAGATGCCTGTAGTCCGCTTAAGTTGTTATTTATCTATTTATATGTAACTGTCATTATGTATAGCTGTAAGCATTTCTCATACAAATAAACAAATTAATTAACTAAGCGGCATTTGCCGAAACGTTAAAATCTATCTTAAATACGACTTACAAATAGGGTAGTGATTAGCTACGATATGATCGTTTATTACTTATGCTTTTAAGATCTTTTCATTATTATTTTTAATGAGCTAGTGTTAGCGGTAATAAAGCGTAGGAAATTGCATGACTATTTAAAGTATAATGTGCGTACTCGAAACCGCGACCGATTCATATTTTTTTTTTAATAATTACGCTGTGTATAGTCTGAGGACTTGCAAATAAATAATTTCAATTTAAGTCGATATTCATCTAGGTTCTAGGGACCTAACGTAATAATTATTTAAGCAATAAAATACACAACTCGTATGGGTTCACACCGAACGAATGCCGTGCGTGACCGGTAGCCGGTAGCAAAACCGAGCTCACGCAAGGGCGCAATTTAGCTCTTACGGCGAACGGCGAGGGCGGAGCGTCGCTGGCTACGGTAGCGCGTAGCACGGCAGCGGCGGTCTAACGGCGCGTAGCACGCCGAGTGCGCCTGTGTGCGTGCCGCCTCGCGCGCACGCACACAGGCGCGCCGGCCGTTATAGCGGCTAACGAGTGGCGCGTAACGCGGGAGCCGCGCCGCTCTCGCTCGCTCCGCCGCGCCGGGGCGGGCGAGAGCGGGACGCCGCGGCCGCTCATTGAAAGGAGAAAAAAGGCCGCGGCTACCGCACCGCGCCGAATGGGAGCGGGTTTTTGGACCTCTATAGAGGAAGGGTGGCGGGGCGCGGCGCGGGGGGGGGCATCGGTTGATGCAATCGAATGATTGTTATTCTGTGAGCGTCTCGGGCGAGCGACACAATCGAATCGAGAATCGATTGCGACCATTTCGATGTTTAGTCACTAACCACAATGCACTTTTTTAAATTATATATTCAGTTCAATATCAACATCCATCTATATATAAATGAATGTGTATCTGTCTGAAGCATTATAACTCGTGCTATTTTGCTATATTTTTTTTTTATGTTTGTAATAGTTTGAAGATAGTACCTAGAGATAGGGAGGGAAGCGACCCATCCCGACTGTCACAGGCACGAGTTGTTGTGCCCGGAAGGCGCCCTCAAAGCCGCCCGTAGGGCTTACCTGCCAACCCGGGGCGAAGATATTTACCAAAGATAGGTAGGCTACTTAATAATACCTAGATAATCTAGGTACTATTTAGATATGTACGTATTCAAATAAAATTCATTAAATATTTGAATTATCGTACATTTTCTCTTCCTGACAGTTACTCAATTTCATTAGAGAAATATAACATAAATATAACAGTCTTCCTCTGACTTATAGTATTTATGTAAAATCTTAAATATTTTTTCCAATAGCATGGGTGTGTACACTCTCGATTTACTAGACATAAAGATTTTTTTCATCTGCCCATATGCAAAAGTAATTAATCCCAAAACTCTAACATATACAGAGTGTGTAATGTGTATAATAAACTTTCTAATAATAATAATAATAATGAGATTGATATAGTTAGTTATAAGTTGAGTGAATTTAAGCGTCAAATTTCTAAATGTTTGAATGTCTAAGGACCTCTTTGTGTATCTACCCTTAGTTAAAAATTATGTGTTAAACTTTTGTTTCGTGACTATTTAGTTTTTGCAAATTACTATTGTTGCTCATCAATTATATTTTAACAGTGCAAATATATAAAGGTTAATAATGTTATCATTGATGTATGTTTTTCTATGTAGATGGTAACTGTTTATTTGCCAATTAAAATAAATAAATAAACAAATAACCACCTAAACTATATTTTTTATTTTTAAACGTTATTGCCATTGTACATTTTAATATTTCATATAAAGATGGAATTTTAATTACTTAAAGATAGAACATTATTTTTTATAACAAAAAAAAAATATTTAAAAATAACAGCAACCTTATACTTATTGCCCACTCGTCGCAGTCATTTAAATGTTGCCACAATAAAAATAACGGATTTATAAACGTATTATTATTATTATGCTGAAGTTTTCATCTATGCGGAAATGCATACAATATATACAGGTATTAATATAAAAATAAGAAAAAAACTTGAAGGCGTAGCCTAAAAGCATAGCCTTATATATAGCGATATATATCTTAGCGATATTGACATTTTTCATTTGCATAAAGGTGACTTTGTACTCAACATAAAAGAAACTAGCTTTGAATAATAATAATATTAGTATTAGTATTCTTGTGACCACACACACACATATATATTATATAACACAATATCCATACACATTAACACACTCTTACATTTCACACCTATTATTACTCATAAATCACTATTATTACACTATTATTACTCATAAATTAGGATGCTAGTTCGTCCTATGAAACACATATGTTAAATTGGGGATGTCTGTAATCGGCTTAATATAAGTTGTTATTAAATGTACTTTTATGTAACTGCTTTATGTATAGCTGTAAACATTTCTTGAATTAAATAAAAAAATGTATATATATATATATATATGTAGATACGTAGGTATATGTATAAATTATGTATATATATGTATACAAAAAATCGCCCTTGCGCGTAAAGACTTGTAAAAAATTTTCTTCATGCAAAAATTGGTATGACCCATTATTAATGCATATTTTAATAAAATAATTAAATACACAGATATAAAATAAAATATAGTGATTATACTCAATTATGTAAATTAAATATAGGAATAAATTTATACATTTTTGTACTGATTTCTGTTTGTCTTTCTGTAACTACTTTTAATCGCTCATATTTTTGATATTTTTTTTATGGATACCTACAAAACTCAATACTCCTTTAAAGCTTTATTTTAAAATGTCGATAATTAAATATCTATTTATTTCTTTATTTATTCTTTTTTTAACTCTAGAAATGCTTACAGCTATACATAAAGACAGTTACATAAAAAAACATATGGTATACATAAGTTAGGTATCGCTTTAATGCTGTCAGGAAGATTATTAAAGAGTAGTACAGTCAAAGCCACTCAGAGCATTTAAGGTGAAACTGAAACACATTAAAAAAAAAGTGATAGTACGTGTGTGTGCACTGTACCTATGAGAACCGCCTCTTCGCATCTCCGTATGAGCATATATGAGATTAGCATTTCAATATGCATTTTGCCTTCGCCTGTACATGCACTGGTATTTTTATAATTCGTGTGAATTTTTCTTTGGTTTCTAACAATTAAATCCTATACACTGATAAAAATATTTTACCAAAACGATTGGTTTTACAAATTAAATAGGTTAATTATAAATTTGGTTGGAAAAAATTACATTCTGTATGTATTTTTTTTTTGTCGTTTCTATATCCATTTTAAAGGGCCGTTTAGTTAATTTCTTAAATGTGTAGGTACATGCCTGCCAGAGGTCTTCAAATAGCTCTTTTCTCTGAGGAAGCACCGCCCGTAGCTACTCTTAGGAACAATAAAGGTGAAGGCATAGTGTGGAGTTATGCCCGACACGGGCGGTAATAGTCCAGCCTTTTAGCCCAGAGCCCGCATGAATCCCGCTTCTGAGAAAAGTCTCAGTCGCGACCGACACATGTCCCTCTCGCTCTTACTCTATAGTCCATATGCACCCATATAGGATGGCTATCAGCAGGAATGTGCCCATTCAGGACACCTACGGTGTACAGGCGCAGACATAAATCGATGCGTTTTTAATGGTACCGAATTTAGGTACGTACAACCCAACTTGGATGCAGTGTATTCGAACTGTCAATACTATATTATATGACCCTATCATATGCACTGGCAGAGGTACCTTACACAAAGTTTACTTTAGAACAGGTGTTAATACGTTTATAATTCTATGCTGATATCACACGTAATATTGTATGAAATATTATATTTTTCCCTTTATTGTTTTTGTTAAAATTGTATTTGTAAGATTATTGTATTTTTTCAGAGAAAATGTAATAAAATATTTAATTAGCCTATTATAACTAAATAAATAAAAAACAATATATAGCTATGCATATTATTAGACCAGCCTACGACGTGATCTAAACGGCTATGGTTGTTTTTCAAGAGTGTAAATCTTTCAAGTTTTCCGAATTTCTACTTTTCGAGTTGAAAGATGTAACAGACGGACGGATAGACAGACGGCTAAAGAACGGGGATAGTAGACTAAAAGAAGGTGATAGTGGTTCAATTTTTTCCTCTCTGTCCTACATATGTAATATACATTTATCGATATAAAATAAACAATACAAAAACCATTTTTCTGACACCCAGAGTCCCACCTACCTACCCATAGATAAGTATATCTATCCGTGACTCCATGTGTATTATTAATGGCTTGTGTGCGTGAAGTTAGTTGTGTGTGTGATTTTTTTATTGTATAAATTATAGTTTGATGAAATGATTGCGTGTCCAATAGTAAACATAAAAATACCCTTAATTTTTAGTACTAAATAAAAGTTTAGGCTTTTATTTAATTATTTATCTAGGTTTACAACCATTTTGAGAATCTGGTATAGCAATTAAAAATAATGAAACAGTAAATTCGTACAAACGATTAACAATACTATGCTCTGTTTTCCTGCCCCCTTAACTAGACTATCTTCTGTGCTAAAGAAGGCATTGTTCCGTCATTATCATGTTTTAAATGATACGCGATAAATAGTTACTATTTTCGTTTTCAAGAAAATTTATTTAAGTATTAGTTTTACGTTATACATTTACACAATTTTATGACTTTTTAAAAAAAAAATAGCATTTTAGCATAGTAAAAACAATATTTACTATATATATATATATATATATATTCAAATTATACTAAGTTACTGATTTTTTACTGCCAATAAGAACTTTCTTATACTTTGTTATATTTTATACATGCAGACACGTTTGAAATGCATATTAGATTTTTATTATCTTATTAGGCAGGTACCTAAAAAGTAACATTTACCAGGGTAATAGCAAAAAGAAGGTCTTAATAGATTTATGGCCTAAATTTTCATGACTTAGATTGTGCATGAAACTATTTAATAGGTAACACGGATATCAGATGGCTTCTGAGCGTATATAATAAGTACCTAGTAGGTACCTATGTTGGTAGGCAACTAAGAAGTACTTACCAAAATTAATAGCGCTCATTCCCTTAATCAGGCAGGAAGGAAATGCATTCCTCCGCCTGTCGGCAAAGCAAAGGACGACGCTCATTGTTGTCGGCCTACCCGCATTTTCATTGTCACGACGGACAAAAGGGGAGATGTCACTCGCCGCGCCGACTCGACGCCGGACACTATCGTTATCGACGTCCAACAAAAATACCTAAATATATTCATTTATCTTTTAGTTTTTATGTATTTAAAAATCAATTTAAATTTTTAAAAAAATATATAATTTAAAAAATGGTTATACATTAGGACAGGTGTGTCGCATCTAGTTAGACTCAAATTCAAATTCGAAATACTCTTCATTAATTATAACATACAGAGGAAATATTTTGCAATACAATGGGAACAATATAAATCCTCAATAAGGTTTAATGGTTACTCTACTAGACTTTAATCTGTACTAGAATGACCATCGTTTTGTTCCAGTAAATCGTATGAAATATTCTAAATGAAAAGAGAATCATACAACTAAAGTAATGGTTATTTTCCCAATAAAAATTGATACTTTTCCTATAGTTATACTTTTTTATTAAGAAGTCGTGCGCTTAAATGGAATTGTTTCAAGTTTTCCGCTATTTTTAGAAAAATTAGAAATAAATTTCATAGAGATTACGCAAAATAAAACGCTACCCACATACTAAATAGCCCATATATATAGTATTCTCTATACTCTAACTGATTGATTACTTATTTGTTTAGTGTTTTAGGTTGTCTGCCATAGATTCTATTTATATTTCTGAAGCAAATATATTAGTTAGGTATATGGATGGCGATCGTTCAGTTTTATATCATGTAACTTTTGTAAAATAAAATAAAAAATGAGTTCATGTACTGTGGCTTATTAATGCTTATGTTGTCGAAAATAAAAACTAGACAATTTTACTGCGCAAATCATGCCTAGTATCTAAATCCTCGAATTTACTTTATAAATTATTTATTTGGTCATTTTTTTTAATTTATTTAATAAAAAAAACATTAACTAATCAAAATAAACATCGAAGCCGTGATTTCACCGTAAATAGGTATTTGAAAAAATTCCTGTAAAATTAAACGTGACAGGTAGAATATAAATTGTTCATATCAGCTGAAACTATTGACATATTCGATATCTATCATGGTCGGTCTGAATTTATTTATTTATTAAAATAATTATAAACAGCAAAATTGAACAAGTTTACAGGTAATATTATACATAACATATGACCAACAAATATAGTTCAAAGATTAATAGATTACTATCGTGTAATTGTTATACATTTAAAGAGTCATGAAGTGAGTGTGTGAGAGAAGCGTGAATAATTGTGAGATATGTGAGCGTGTGAATGAAATGTGAAAGAAGTGTGCAGGCAGAAGAGTGGAAAGTTGGTATGTTAGGATGATGAGTGATAAGAGATAATGATTTCAGAAAGAAAAGGTGGCATATACATAACTCTATACAATACACAGCACATCAGCATATCAGAATTAGCGGACATCTGATTAATTTATTTTTTTTTGCCAAGCGTTTGTGCATATATTTGATAGTAAAAACTATAGATAGATATATTTATGAACTTGCAATCTTGCAGTGCACATTTTTAATAGACTTCAAATGTGGAGGTTTCAATTCGATATGTATTTTACCATATTGTTTTTTATGCATGTTGTTTTTTAGTATATTAGCTTATTGCAATGATGAGCCTTCCTTTTTTTTTACATATGATAGGATACGTTATCAATTTATTTTTATATTTTACAATGAGATTGTACCTATGCAGTTATTATTGATATATACTTTTTAATAATTTTATTCTCTATTTCTCTGCGATCTATCCGATAAAAAAATATAAATATAGAAAAAATCAGGTGTGCTCTCATTTCAGCCGCGTAGTTACTTCTAGCGCAAATTAACAATAAATCAAAAAGTACCAAGTTTTCCTTTCAAACTTTTTTATGTCAGCATCGTGGCCTGTGCACACGAATAATCCTGGTATGCAAATTAAATTATCACTCCATCTTGTTCAGCGTAAATATATTTATTTATCTTTATTTGAGAAATTAAATAGTTACATAAAAGAAATCATATACAGGTGGTATAAAATAATAAAAAGATAAAACAATGGATACCAACTTACAAATATAAAATAATACCATTTTAATATTTCCGCAGAGTAAGAATAAAATCGGTATTTAACCTAAAAAATGCAATAGAGATGAAGAGAGGGGGAGGAAGAGGAAAAAAAAATTCGTGTTAACGTTTGGTGTTTGATAAGATTTTTGAACGACACTAGGTTACACTAGGTTATATTGTTATAATAAACTACTACTAGATAAAAAACCCATACGAACAATTAACCGACTTCAAAATAAATCTAAAATGTCGGCGTTTAACGTTTTGGTCAATCGGTTCCTTTATTGTTTATGAGTTTATTTTTTGTATTATTTCTTAGTTTTAATTTTATTTATTTTTTAGGCTTTTTATTTTAAAGGTTTAGCCTACTAAACCTAACGTAACGTACCATTTACTTGTACATATTTCTTAAACTTATTTTTTATTTTTTTTTCCTATACTAGATGGAACCTGACCTAACTAAAATAGAGGTATTTGATCATTTTTCCTGAGAAGTTTCCTATCAGAGGCAAAAAAATAATGTAGTGCAATTAATAATGATATGTTTGCACGTGTGTGCTTGTGTTTATATGTGAGAGAGTGCGCATAAGCTAAATGCTATTTATATGTAAATAAATAGTTTCCCCGAATGTAATTTATATGTCCGTTATTGCTTATTTCTTTGCATAAATCGGATTTCTTAGCGTAATCGGTCCTAAATTTGGGTATATCAAATGTACGAGGGATCAAATGTAAGAGTAAATTATAGCAAATGTTCAAATGTAAGGGTAGTTTTAAAAGGACAATAAATAAGTGCAATCTACAATGTAGTGTAAAATTTTGTTTAAAAAATCTATGTTCTTAAACACACGTATAACTTCTAAAGTCTGAATACAATTATCATTTAATGCTTTCCCGTATGATTAGAAAAAAACGCTTTCTCAAATTTAAACATTTAATATTTAATATAATATAAGTAGTTGGAGTAGATTTTCGAGTGTAAGCTATTTTGGTTTTTAGTGGTTTGCAAATCGCATAGGTGGACGTACAGACTGATTGTTGTTAAATATGTTTTGATTAGAATTACCTTATTTCTTACCGTGGCAGCAAGAGATGTGGTTAAAAAACATTTTAGTTAAAAGATTTTACTATTGATCACAAAACAATATGGCGTCGTGGGTGAACAGCTGTCGAAATAAAACGACATTGGTAGCAGCAACCATAATATTATGTTGTATTTTCTTGTTACCATTTTATTTTGCTGTTATTCAAATCAAAATGGCTTTGAAAACATTATTGTAGCGATATTGTGTTAAAGGCAACCAAAATATGTTAGAAAATTATGGTACTTGCAACTAAATACATTTAACAATGATCGATGTGTAAAAACATTATTGAAGTCACTATATCAACCCTACTTTATGTTACTCAAATCATATACGCTAGTAATTGTAATTACCCTTTTAATAAATAAGCAATAATAATTATGGTTCATTTAAAAGGTGTTGGAATGCTTTTTAACTATATTTTTAATAGCTTTGTTTGCATTTCAATGGCTTGTGACATTATCGACGCCGTGCGTTATCTCGTTTTCGAGCTGTGAACATTAAGAAAGTGCTGCGAGCACAATGGCCGCGCGGATAACGCCATTTTAATGCTCGCCCATAAAGTGTCAACTAACACACTTCAAATGCGCGTTTTGCCGACATTTAAATTTAGGTTTTATAACATCGCGACGCAACACTCCGGCCGTTACAATGTGGAACAATGTGCGGCGGTTCCTACCCGCGATTTCCGGGTTCTCGACGCTTGAATTAATTCGCATAACGGCCCGTACGACTGTGCGCAGTTTACGAGAATGTGGGACATAATTTGCGAAAATTCTCGTCTCGATTTCATAGTCGGAGGCAGCACCCCTCTCCCTTCCTCCTTCCTAGCTATTATCTTCGAGCTTAATCCCACAAAACTACACTTATTGTAGTATGAATATTTTTAAATTTATTCACCATGACAACTCTTATTATCAAAAAATCAAATATAAATACATAAATACGTTTTAGCTTCTATCATGAGAAGCTAATGTCCCCGTTTTTTTAGCCGTCCATTGCATCTTCCAAAATGAAAGTAAAAATGCGAAAGAGTTGAATTTTTGTGTGTAGCTAGCTGTTCAATTTTATGACCAGAATCGCCCCTTAAAAGGACACCGCCGACTTTGTGATCATCCTGTATAATTTTTAAATCGTTAAAAAAACCGACTTTACTTCACAAATCGATGTTTCTAGTGCTGCACATAAAACATGGTCAAGTGTTCTTCCTCGCCAGATTCTACTTTACGCCATTTTGTCATTCGACTGTTCGAGGGTTCAGAGAGTAACAAATGAAAAACAATCCTATATGAGTCCTATTCGATAGTGAAATGGATTCGATTCTTATTAGTATCGATTCTTTTGACCTATTAGAACCGATGTATGAATTAATGATTACATATTTAGAAAAATGTTACTATTTATATTACATATTATGGAATATTTCCAAACATCTGCATATCCAAGTAAAATCAACACTCAAAATATAAATGTAAATTTATAAAAAAAATAAAAATTGGTATTGAATACACCGTGTAATCAACCATGCGATTTTAAGTACTATTTGTAAAAATGATGTATCAAAATTCATCATGGTATCCGAGAAAAAAAATGCGAACTTTACGGGATAATATTATGGTCTTGGGGCACCTGTATAGATAGATACTACGAAAGGACCGCAAAGTTTGCGACAACTTAATTGCGGAACTTTGAGATTTTGTGTACAACTTTGAAACTGTCCGACGACCAAAAGCACCATTAGGGCCGCCCGCAGGGCTTAGTTTTTAACCCGTGTGTGAATCAGATATCTGCTACAAAACCTACATACTTAGGAATCGATCCATACGTATCTAAATATTTTAGTGCAAACCTACCTCTCTATAATTCACCTTTTAATATGCCATTGTTCCGCGATAGTCGGTCTGTATCGAATTTCATAATTTTCATTGCTCCATAAACAGCTTGTTTCCAGATCATGATAAAATAACACGATTAGGTACAATCGGGAAAATATATTTGTGTGTAAGTCTGCTTAAAGCTTAAATTATTCCGAGGGCGTTTTGTAAATGAGATAACTTATATTCCGGTTAAGTCGTACCTCAAACTTGAGTTGACTCCTAGATGCTTCTAGCGCGGATTGTATACAAAAATATCCATCGCGAAAGCAAAAGCAGTATCGTTTTCGATTTTCGTAACACCGAAAACCGAATAAAACCGTACGACAAACCGAAAATAAAAAATGGCGCCGACTAAGCTGCGACTCTGCGCCGGCGCATCGGTAGGTAAGGTCCCGAAATATTGTGAAAATACCGCCCAAGATAAATATTTGCGGCTATCGGATGTAGTCAAGTCAGTATCGCCTCTAATCTGTTTGCCCGTCGCTTTGTCATACAAAAGACGGATACGACCTAAAATGGCCATCTCAAGTGCTTTTTTGTTGATGTGTCAATTTCATTAAATTTAATAACCCTAAAATGTAGGCGGGTACCGGAAGGCCAGTAAAATTAAGGATCGAGCATGATTTAATATGTAAAAGCCGACCTTATTTTAATTTTTAAATACCTTGTTTTTGGGTGAATTTAAAGTATAATTTAAGTTCCAACAATAGTTGTGTTCTAACGTGTTTTTTTTAGTCTACTTCAACGCTACAAATTGGCATTTAAATACCCATTTTTAGGTAAATTTAAGTAATTTTTGAGCGAAAAAAAATAGTTGCTATAATTAGAAGTAAATTTCATAAAATAATACATGGTTTCTTAAAAAAATTGAAAATCTTACAGGCCACTCCACCATTTTAGAGTTTGCATGACCGACATTAGCGTTCGTAAGAATGGCTTACCTGTACAATTATGTTGGATAATACTCAACTAAGCTAAATTCACTCGATGACGGCGATAATGGTTTTTTTTAAAATCGTTTGACTACCAGTCAAACGTGCCAACAATTAGACCCACACCTGTGAGTAGTAGTATACTCTAAAAAGACAGAGCATTGAACGAATACTCTAGGTAAGCAAATGATTGCGCAACCAATTCGAGCACAAAGGACAAAATGGACAAATAGCTTAATTTATCACTCAAAACCGTGATCATTCGTCAATGACTCGTTACGTGAGTCGCAAAACGCGTTGAGGTTCATTTTTTTAGCGACTCCTTTGTTGGTTTTTTTTTTTGCAGGAAACGACTTCGGTCTGGTGACTATTTATTTTTTTCATCTACATAATGTAATTTGCGGCAATAACTGCGGTCATGTCTATCTACGTAATTCAAATTGTTATGTATAAACCTATGTAATATGTGAGCCCCTCAATCGTGGCAAATCGCGTATAAATCGAACGAAAAGTCGCGTGTGAACCGTGAAATTACGTTGTTCATTCCAAAATTACGAAACTCTTTAGGAACTCTCAAAATTTAATTCTCCTAATAAGATCGCATTTAGAATATGGCAGTGTAATTTGGAATCCTTATTGCTAAGTACTCAGACAGAATTGAAAGTGTACGAAAAAGATTCCTAAGAATATTGTCTGCTAAGTGTGGTCTTGTTAGGTAGTCAAAATGATAGACTTAAACGATTTGAATTTGATACGCTTGCTCGACGTCAGATTTAATATTTCTTTATAAAATAATTAATTAGGAGGTAGAAGTAACGTGTTTAGGGAAAATATCATTTAATACGACGTCGCATAATTTAAGAACCCTGATCCGTTTAGAACCCCTATATCACATAACATAATACCTCGCAACTGTCGTCTTTATAATAACTTCACATAGAGATAGTCGCATTGACATTTTCCATGATTGACTTAGTCAATTCAAAAGGCATATTCCTGAATTGTATTTAATAAATACGGAGTAAAGACGACAATGGACACATCCTTCCATCTCCAGCACCTTAAAAACTAGAATTTAAATAATTTTTACTTTTCACACAAATCATTCATAATAAAACAAAAGTTTAAAAAAAATATTGACTCATTAATTGATTTTACAAATTTAACAATTCATAAAATAATATTCTAAACAAAACAGCAGTATAAAGGTGATTTATAACAATTAATAAATAAATACAACCAGGACAATTAATAAATAATACAACAGACTTTGTCTGGTGGGTTGATAAAATCCACATCTGTTTCTTTTTGTTGAAATAGCCTTGAATATGAAGATCTGTTATTTTGTATTACTATAATTACTATAATAAATTGATTTATAATATTTCAAATTTATTGCATTGTATTCAATATAAAAAAAAACGACATTAAAATTATACTATAAGTAAAATAGGACAATGTTTATAAGTATGTAAGTGTGTGTTTTTGTGTTGTTGTGTTTGTAGTAGAAATATGTGTAAACCAGATTTCGCGTTTTCTAAATCGCCTGCAGTCAGTTCTGTAAAGTTTTGCCGTGTATATTGTTATTGTATAATTTTGTCTGGCTCGTGAGAAACATATTTTGTATGTTCTTGAAATTAAGAAATATACAAAAAACAATAATGGGGTTGAAGAATGTCAAAATATTCACTTCGCAACGATATATTGCAATAATTATTCAAATACCTGCCTTTAGTATTGAAAGAAAGGTGTTAGCTATAAATGATCATTGCTTACTTTTTCTATTTTGTAACATCGTCTTAAGAATCGCTGTAGTTAACTTTATTATAATAAATAAAATATAATAAATAGAACAACCCTTCGTATGCCTCTTAACATTAAGATACACAAAAAAATGCTTGGCATTAATTGATTAATTTAAAAAATGTTTTAAAACCGTATCTCAACAATTTCAACTAAAGGTAGAAAAATTTTGCAGTCTAACATACCGCGGAAAAGAGAGAGATTGTCTTTCTCTTTCAGATTAAACCGCACCCCCAGGTATATATATCACAATCCCACGGTATAAACATGATTGCATTGACATGATGGTTGGTTAAAATGTTGGGTTTCCAAATAAACAATTATTAATTACAGTTTTTTTTTACGAATAATGGGTGTGGACAACTTTTAATAAAATGTACCTTAATTATATGTAAATTAAAAGCAAGAAATATTAAAAAAATGAAGATAAACGACGTATATAAATTCGAGATCACTTTTCATTTTTTACACGAATGTTGTAATAATACTATTTCATTCTCCGAATATTTTAGCAAAACATTTGGTTGTTTAAAAATTTGCATCCGCAGCAAGAAATTTGCTAATCAAAGTGTAAGCAATTATTATGAAATAATTTTTGGTTAGATTTACCATAATTCTTGCTATGGTAACAAGAGATGTAGTTAAAAATCATTTTGCTATGATTACAAAACAATATGGCGTCGTGGGTGAACAGCTGACGAAATAAAACGACGTTTTCTGTAAATTTGGTAGTCGCAACCATAATATTTTGTTGTTTTTACTTATTAACATTTTATTTTGCTGTGATTTAAATCATAATGGCGGTGTGATCGTGAAATCGTGAAATTTGCAGTTTGCAAAAAATATTGTAGCGATAGCTAGATATTATGTTAAAGGTAACCAAAAATTATGATACATTGAGAAATATGTTAGAAAATTATGGTACTTGCAACCAAGTAAGTTTAACAATAATCGATGTGTACCTCCAACAAACATGCTCTCACTATAGGGTAAGCGTGGGCAAAATGGAAGGAGAGGGCAAAATGGAAATTAATAATAAATCCTAGCCCTGAGGTCCCCTCGTCTCACCGCCCCGCGGCTAGGTACCTATGAGAATGACCGTTGGCTGACGAAATTTTAGTGCGCTTGCGGCGACCAAGGCCGTCAAACGTGTGCAGGGAATATTTTATGCGGTCTGACAACGAATTTTCGTGAATATTTTGGTGAGATTTTTTGCGTGAAAGGTGCGTATTTCTTACATAATTATTTATTATAACGTGTAATTCAAAGTGATTGTATGTAATTTATATGATTGATTGATAACAGGTTGGAGTTATATCATCTGAAAAGGGGCAATTAACAACTGTAGTCTGCTGTTGCAGTGCCACAGGACGTTTCATTCCGCCTTGTTTTATTTTCGGAAAACGAAAAAGAATAAATGAAAGGCTGCTAGACGGTGCACCCAATGGTGCGCAGGCATGGTGCTCAGAGTCAGGTTGGATCGTCAATGACATTTTCAACAAGTAGTTGCAAGTATTCATAGAAAAAACAAAACCCACGCAAGAGAAACCCGCACTTCTTATAATGGACAACCATTCCACCCACCAAAATCAGGAAGCTTTAAGTTTGGCCAGAAAAAGTGGAGTTATCTTTGTAAGTATTCCATCCCACACAAGTCACAAATTACAGCCTCTGGATGTTTCTGTGTACAAATCATTTAAGTTAGCCTTTGAAAGAGCAGTCGATATATTTCAAAAGAACCATCCAGGACGCCGCATAAACGAAAGTTCACCAGTTTCAGTTATATGTTGCCAGACTTGTCAATTTGCATTTGAAAAAAGTGCGACTGTTGAAAATGCTGCCAATGGTTTCAAAAAGTGCGGAATCTATCCTTACAATAGAAACTTATTTAATGACTTGGATTTTGCACCCTCTACGGTTTTTACTTCAGGTGTTGAGCAACTAAGTGCAAAAAATCAAGCTACCTATGAAAATGTTGAAACATCTGTTAGCATCACCGGAACTGCAATAACTCCAGCTACTACTTCCATTGTTACAACAACTACGGTTGCTGTATCCGCTCCTGTCACATCTATAGTCGCTGGAGTTACCGCAGCAACAACTTTGGCAACTACTGACTCCGCAACAACTGTTGTTGCCACTAATGTAGATTTAATTTCTCCAAAGGATATTATGCCATTGCCCAAGACCATACAATCTAATGTTTCGAAGCCCAAAAGTCAGTGTCAAAAATCAGTAATTTTAACAAGTGCAAACCCTAAAAATTTACTTATGTCATTCTTATTAACTTTTGTGGTAAAAGATTAAGGTATATAATAATATTCGTCTAATTTTTATAAACTATGTAAGTATCTGGTTAATAAGTTGTCAGAACGTATTGATTTTTATATAATACAAGTACATATCTATAATGAAGGTAGCACAAGCAAATTAGAATTGAAAATGAATTTGTTTTGACAAATGGGTATTAATATTTAATAAGAGTATGGCTTAGTGCTAAAATATTAGGATCGTAATGGCTGATGGCTGATGATTATTAACTTTTAACAATTCAGCATTATCGAAAATTATGCATACATGTGTACCTGAGAAACGAAATTATTTTTTGAAAATAAATGGACCTTATCAGCAAAATATGTAATAGTCAAGCTTTACGCATTAAAAATCACAATAAATCCACGTTGTGTTATACAATTCAGTGAGATTGTCACAAATTGTTAACGCACCATAACCTACCATTAACCTACCATAAATTAAAGTTTATTGATAGATCAAATTTACAAAATGTTCTTGTGTTGTCTCATCAACTACACACATGAAATTAGATTGTGAACGGCTGCTTAAATCATATTTAAACAATAATAACAAAATCAGAAACTTGGTATATTTTATTTATGCACAGCAGTGTACGTACAAAAATATTTAGTAATTAAATTTAATTTAATTGGAAATGTAAAAGTACAGCTTTATATTACTGTGTAAAAATGTTGTTTATTTCAATTAAGATAAATAAATAAAAGTGTTTTCATAAATAAAAAAATCTATTTAAACTAAATTCATGAATAATTATTTATGAGTTGGCTTTTGTCTGTTGCCCGTGCGTTCAAATCACTTGCATCTGTTCGAGCGCTACATAGCGAGTGAGTTTGACGCGCGGTATCTACTTTTATCCTCCGATAAACGCTCAGCCGGTCAGAATGTTTCGTTCAGCAGACTGACGGATATATTTGAATCCAGACCATTACCATTACGGTAATCATTTTGGATATTTTATCGATTTTAATCACACTTCAACGATTAATCAAGTTCGGATTCAATATTAAACTTGATAAAAACTGTCTAGATGAATGAAATTTACCCCAAAATGATAAAAATTTCCACTGAAATTAAATTAAAATAAAAAAAAAACAGCGTGCGTTAGAAGTATATCGGTAAAGAAATTGATTTAATGTGTCAATTTATATATCAAAATGATCACCGGTATCTACATCAATATTCCACACACCTATTTATTTTAGAAGAAAATCAACGTGATAGATAACGAAAAAATCGACAACTGTAGCCGAATGAGCGAATCGTATTCCGAGCAACCTATCAAGTTTACTCGAATGTACGGGAATGAGCGTGTCACATTTTTTTTTTATTTATTGAAACAATTCCATATTGTGAGGTTACAGATTTGTATATTAAAATATTAAAATTTATTGTATCCGTGAGCGTTTGCTCCACTGCAACCTCTTTTCGCTGCCTTCTTAACTAGACTAAATATCTGTCGTAAAGAAGGCAGTTCAATTTGTTCTTATTTATTGAATATTTGCTTATATTGCTATCAAGCTTTTCAAGTTATATAATATGAAATATACGATATAATAAGATATTAAAAAATTGTAATATAGTAAACAGATAAAGGAAGTAATTTATAGTTAATAGTCTAAATTAGATAATTAAACTGGTATATCAACATATATATTTTTATATAATAATATATATTAATAAACATTTGTACATATATACATATTTTAAAAATACATAATAATATAAGGTCGTTTTTGTTAATATTTTGACATCTTATTCTACTATTTAAATTAAGTAAAAAAATACCTTAGGTTTTATACAATAACATTTAGTAAGTGGCATGCAAAAGGTTGTCATTTTACACAATTACATTATGTAAAGTGCTAAAGAAGTTTTGCTTCAGAATTCTACCATGCGTTCAATAGCAAAACAAATACCTAGTCTATGTTTATTTTAAGCCACCTTTACGCATCCTTCATGGATGAAAAACATTCACACACACACTGAACACATTGTATGTATGTATACAGGTTGTCCCGAAAAAAAAACAGCTAATTGACCCTGCGTTTTGAAAAATGATTTGTAAAGACGACATACCGAAATTCATCATGGCTTAAAAAATAAATAAGACACTATTGTTTTTAGTTAGGTACGAAAAGGTTTCCATTTTGCCCTTTCTAGCTTTCCATTTTGCCTACATACAAGGGCAAAATGGAAAAAACATACTGTCTACTAATTAAGCTTTTAACGTTTTAAAAGTATGTAATGTTAACGATTTTAGTGTAAAAATATCATGTTGTAAAGGTAGTTAAAAGTATGCAATAAAAAAAAATAACAATTTCGTTGCTTTTTATTTGTTTTGTTTACCTAAAATTAGGTTTTCCATATTGCCCACGCTTACCCTATCAACCATACTTTATGGTTGGTTGCCAATACCATATTTTTGCTGCTATTAGAATATTTGTTTTGCAGTGAAACGTCATGATTAAAAAATCTTACATGATTAAAAGATACAAAAAAATACCTAATATCATATGTTTTATAATGAATGACGATTGTGAAAGTTTAAAATTAGTTACATTACAGTATACCAGTTCCTACTTTGTTTCTAAATTATATCTAAAATAGTTGATAACTTACCTACATAGTTTTTTTTTATTATTGTTTTTAAAAAGAATTGCTATGGCCTAGGTCATTTACAATTATTTTGGGCCCTACTCGACTAAGCTTAATATATTTTTGGGCTTGAGTTAGGGGAGAGGGTAATAATGACGCGTGTAAAATTGTATATCTATGTGTGGATTCCAACTCTTATGTAATGTATTTGTAAAATTGAAAATATACTTAAATAAAGTAATATTACTATTCATAATAATATATTTATTTGCCTTAGGTGTATAAAGTATGTATATTTTTTTTATTTAAAAGGCAAGCCTTTTAAATAAAAAATAAATTAAAAAATAAAATAAAAATAAACATTGCCTAAAAGGCAATGTTTTGTAAATATGTAATAAATAAATTTAATTATTAAGACTACAAATAAATATATTATATCATTTCCTACATTTTTATTTATATTTTTATTTATAGTAAGAACTGACAAAGCGGATAATTAGCGGATGTTATTTTTACTTCGTGGATAAGCCGCGTCCCTTGCGCTACTCGACTGGACATTTACAGAAACGCAGTGCGGTATTTCATTCGCTTACAGCACTGAAGGTACGTACCTATGTGAGACACACACACACACACCCTCACTCACACACACACACACACAGACCGCAGATCGATGAGTACAGAACGAGTACTCGCAGTCACGCTCTGTTCGCCTTATGTAAATGTTCAGAGAGCGTTCACAAAGAGCGGGCCATAGGCCACAGTCGACGCCTTAATTTTTTGTACAGCCTCGTGGAAGGATATTGATGCCTTGGCGACCAAGCAACACACAATTTAAGGCCGAAAGCCAGCGACGAAAAAAACTTTTTTTTATTGTATATTAATTTTGATTATTATTTTGTGCCTGCTTAAGGCCATGTCAACGCCGTTTGTCACGCTAACAGATAAAGATGGCTTTATGGATACGTTCCACGCCGAAAGGAATCGCAAGACCTACTGAATGAAAGAGAAAATTTCAGTTTTAAATAGTAAATTATATAAATATTATTTTTTATTTCTATAATTAGCTTTAGTTTTTTACAAGAAATATGACGGTGCAATTATTTTAATGAATAAACATTGTGGAGTAACGCTATCTTGTTTTTATTACTCTATTATTTAGTTCGGAAAATTCTTAAAAATATGTTTATTTATTTAATGATGGATGTCTTTGGAATTTAGCAATATCGTTTGTGAAAATACCTAATTTTCGCGGGACTGGCGATATCATTACGTCACGTAACAAAAATGGCTCATCGGATTTAATTCGCACGATTGCTGATCTTAATCACTAGATATGATCTGAAAAGTAAACGATTTAGGAGGCCTTAGCTCGAAACAGACTATTTAATTACTGTTCATCTAAAATCTATCTTGAGAAAACGGTTGCATTCAGTTATTTTCTTTCCAGAACAATTTTTCAGTTGAATGCTCTTGATAGGTCAGTATTTGACCCTGCTCCTTATTCCAAGGTCGTTTTTAAGCGTAGGCTGGAAGTTATTAAGCTCAATTTTTCCTCACCGATAAACTGAAAAATATCACCGGAGTATCCCCTAAATATCCCCTCTCCTCCTCCTAAATATTATATCTATTGTATGTATGTAAATTGTATTGTGTTGTATGTATGTAAATATTATAATTGGTATCTCCTAAATATTGTAATTCTAATAATAATAATAATAAACACACATATACACACACATTGACAAACACAAATACCTAATTATTATTTACTTAGATATTTTAAATGTCATCTTGTTGTTTAGTTTTAATATGTACCCTTAGAGTTATACAGTATTCGTTAGAGTTACAAGTTTTTTAAGATCAGCCTTGTAATTGTTGATATTGTAATCTTTATGATTGTAACGCTATGAGTTTACCAATGAATATATAAATTCTGTTCTGTTTTGTACCGTTTACTCGATACCTACAACACGAAATTCAGCGAGGTTGATGTACTTGACCTAAACCGTAGCGAGTTTCTTACAATAATCCAAAGTATTTCATGCCAATATGAATTAAAATTAATTTATCTATACGCAACATTTACGATGTTCACACATACAAATATGCACACACACAACCACACAGTATCACACACACAACCCCACACCCTCACACACACAACCACACACCCTCACATACACTTTTACACCGTACACATCACACATACACATTCTAAAATAGCGTTAAACTCGACAACAAGTTTTAAATATTTTTGTACATAAGCGTAAGCTTTAATTGTCCTTATAATTAATCCTTTGTATATACTATTATTACGCTGTATGCTTACCTGTCAATAAATAAATAAATAAACCAGAATAGGTATTACACCCTGTAGCATATAATATCAATTGCTTCTATACATTGTTTAGTAGTAGTAAATTATTTAACCCGAACCTGACGTCTTACAGCTAGGCCCTACAGGCGCCTTTAAAGACATCTCCCACCCAGACTGTGGGACCAACTTGTGACGGGTTGCTTCATTTTCTATCACCATTTGTGCATGCGGTACTTTTAGCCCATTCGATGTGAGTTTGGATGGCCACAGACGGTTATTTTTTTGGCCTGAGTAGTTTAAAATAAAAAAAAAACATAAAACGGTATCCTAACATTCTTTAACAGTAATAAATAATTCGTTCCAACTGTCAGTTTCATCTATTAGTACTAATAATTTGTTGGCTTGTGATCTAAACGGCTATGGTTGTTTTTCAAGGACGGCCAAAGACGGGGATAGTAGCATGTTGCACATGAATGTATGGAAGCTAATAGGTAGATTTGTTATGATAAAATAAAATCATGTTGCTGGCTTTTAGACGTTATTAAACCGATATCAAGTCGTGGGCGGACGCATTCTTCGGAGACAGCGAGGAGTAACAGGAATGGATAGAGTACGAAGGGAGAGAGAGGGAGAGAGGTAGATGAAATCGCGCAGAACGACATCGCTAATCGATAGGATGGCTCGCAAGCACGTGTGGTCGAATACTGTTTATAATGTCGCAGTCGCCTGGTCCTGGTCCTGGTCCTGGTCCTGGTCCAGGGTCGCAGACACAATCGAGATGCAATCTTTTTAATGTCTTCTTTGTTGTGCAGAAGGCGGCGCGGCGTACGGGAAATCGAGAATCAAACCCGACGCCCTGTCTAATACGGAAAGGTTTCAATTTGCAATTTGCGTGTATTTCAGCCGACGAGTGCAACCTATCCTGCTATAATACTGTGGCGGTGCCGCGTTTTGCATTGACCTCAAAGGCAACTCGAAATCATTAGGATGCAAAGAACAAAAGCATTTGCTTTGTTTGGAAAAATGCTAAATAGCATTTCATCTCAGATATGGCATTCTTTTATGAGGATCAGCATCTTGCGTTAAAGACATATTTGTCCTCCAAAAAAGAGCCATTCGAGCAATTTTAGGTATTAGTCAGCGGGAATCTTGCAGATCACACTTCCAAACCCTTGAGATATTAACGGTGTATGGTATATATGTACAAGAAACCCTTTGCGAATTTATCCGAACTAAGGAAAATAATAACACCCATAGATCGGTTAATTTCCACAACACAAGGAACAAAGATAATTTTATTCAGCCGGTACCTCCTCGTAAGTCCACATTTCAAAAAACTAGTTTATATAGAGGACTAGAAATCTTCAATAAATTACCGGGAAAATATAAAAACATAACAAATATATTAATTTTCAAAAGAGCCATCAAAACATATTTAATTTAAAAAAAATCTGTATGAATTCAAAGACCTATAATTGAAAGGAAGAAATGTTATGTGGCAGTTATTCTTAATACTAATTCTAAAATAGTATATTTAAGCATAGTTATAAAACTTCTATTTACAATTTATATATATTTTTTTTTTGTGATGTATTTTTAGCTATGTAATACGAGTACGAGTAGTATAAATGTCGAACACTCTAGGCATGACGTATCTACTATATATTGCATATATAAATTTTTGTGATTTTTTAATATATTCTATTATTATATATACATTGGGATTTTGTTTTTTATTTACTTTCTTGTAAAATTTTTAGGCATAGAAAAAAAAATATAATTGTCTCAGACTAGTCGAGATAATTGACTGTTTTGACGTTCAATATTATAATTTATTAATATTACTGTTTAATTAAAAATCTTAGATTGGAATTATAATATAAGAGTACCTAGTAGGTATCTAAATTGTCAGAAATGTACAATCTGTTGAATTATATAAGATATGTGGTTATCTAAAAATATATTTTACAATCTGAACTAATTTTTAAATATTTTTTTTTTCTACTGAAGTAAACCATCTGCCATCCTGAACTCGCTGAAAATACCGCGAAAGAAGTGTGCTTGAATGACTATTCAAAGATGAAACAAATGGAATCGCAGAAGCGATGTTAAGGGGCTCGCATTTTTACTAAGAAGTGATAATGATTACAAAGATAAAAAAAAATAAATTAAATACACTGAACCTTTGTCTAGGTCCATTCCTAGCTATTTTTTGTAAATTTATTCTGTGTGCTGAGTAAAAAAAATAATCTTGTGGTGTCTATATTTATATTTATAGGGTTTTTTTTGAGCCATTTTTTGTTGTAGGTTATTGAAAAAATACTTAATGTAGAGATAAATGTAACGCAGGTACAATCCTGATTACTTTTTTTTTAAATGTGTTTAATTATTTTGTGAATACCCGCATTGGGACCGGCGACAGACCCAGAAGAAGCGTGCAATAGTAGTGCGCGCGGCACTACTATTCGCACACTTCGCAGCATGATCGATATAGATCACGGGCGGCGCGGTCGCGCATGCGCATGCGCATGCGATGCCGGCGCCGCGCGGCTCCCGTGCATTTCCCACGCGGCGCGCGCGCAGCCGCCGGCATAGGGACGTGCGTTTGTGCCGGTGCCAGACGTGTGCGCAAATATATGCAAACATACAAAAATATTTATTTATATATCATCATACAAATCAGCGATACAGGAAGATAATTTTCTAGTACTACATTTATATGGCAAGAAAAATGTACCAAATATAAATATAATTGTAAACGTCAACTTAATTATTATTATTAATGTGGAATATGCGCTGTGTAATGTGAAGTATGTTTACAATGTGTGATATCTCTATTTGTGGCATGGAAACACATATTTGATACTCTTTAAAAGCAACCATAGCCGTTTAGATCACATCGGAGGCTGGTCGAATAATATAGATAAATATAAAGTCAACAATTTTTTATTAATCCAAAATCTTGTTTTATTTTTAAGACATAGAAAAACTTACAGTAAACAATACCATTTTTGATAAAGTTAGCCAAATAAAAATATTTCCCTCTTACGAGGTTACAAAAAACATTCAGAGAGCATTTTCTTAATTTTAGTTACTAAAGTGAGTGTGTGTGTAATGCAATAATTATATTACAAATACAATATAAGTATCTAGTCTTAAAAAACGTAGCAGGTACCCATGTAGGCTATATAAATTCAAAATTATGTACAGACGAAAAGATAGACGAATGTGAAAGCGCAGTTAAAGCATAAAAAACCTACTACTCAATCATTGACATACTATAATACATATGTCTGGTTACATTCTTAGAAGGCCAGGTAACGCAAATAATACAAGTTTGTTTATATAATATTCGCTTTTACGTATTATTGCGCAAAAAGTATTAATGATAGCGGCAAGGGTTTATTTGTTTTTGTAGTTATAAACTATAGACACGTCTATGTCCAATGCATACTAGATATAAGCGACTTGAAGATGAGATTAATGAGTTTAATTTAGAAAATAATATGTACCTATTTATATAAATGTGTGTTGGCTAAGGACATTATTACGTTTTATTTCAAGTCACCGTTTGAATAAAAGGAATACATACATTTACAAACAGCGATTTAGACATTTTCATTTGCGTAAAGGCGACTTTATACTTAACATAAAAGAAACTATTATTAGTATTAGTATTCTCGTCACCACATACATACACATTAACACTTTCATTCCACACCCTATTATACTCACAAATTACCACGCTCACACTTTTATCACATATATAAATATAGATGCTAGTTCGTCATGTTAATTGGAGATGCCTGTAATCGGCCTAAGTGGTTGATTAATGTATTTTTATGCAACTGCCTTTACGTACAGCTGTAAGCATTTCTAAGAATTAAAGAAATAAATACATACATTTACTATACGAGTACTAATGATGGAATGATCGATTATGAACATTGTCGATCAGAATCGATCGGCCACTCTTCAACGCACTACACTAAATCGATGATCCATGGATGCATACGCTGGCATCTTCCCTCCCACTCTCTCGTTGGGCGTCCTGCCTCCTCAGCCACCCAACCCCCCTCCCCTCCCTCCCGCCCGCCCAGCAAGCGAACAGTTCGTATGCGCGAATGCATTGCGACCGTGTTGTATAGTAGATCTTCAAAAAACCTTTATGCTTCACTTAACTTACACTGAAATGCAATCCTAAGAATATAATACATTTTTTTATTATTATTATTTATAGTTACTGGGTTAACTACACCGATTCCAAAAATAAAATACAACTAAATAATGGCCGATTGTAGCTAAATAAAAGTAATTTATATGTGCCGGCAAAAAATATATGAATCATTAAATAGGGCGATGTAAAGAAATCTCGTATATGTGTAGACGACGGCAGGTATAAAACAATTGGATATGTCTAAGTGTAAGTGTTTAAATTTAAAAAATAAAGAATATATATAGGTGTAATATTGTATACTTATGTAGAGATCTGGAACATCGGCGAGCCGGACGGGGGGATGGGGAGAGGGGGAGAGGGGCCGAGTGAGGCTTTTGGCGGCGTTCTTTGGCGCAGCCGGAAACTGTTTTACCGACCGGTCGTTAAAAGTGGTTGCATGCAAATGTCTGATGGTAATGTGCAAAATTCATTCCTTCGTGGGATGGTGGTGCAACTGTTTTGATGAACGGAACCCCATGTCTTATATATGATAGATAAGTGATACATATTTGTTTTCGGCTACTTGCAGGATAGGGCATTTTGATGGCAGGATGCAGCGATGACGTGCGACTCCGCGCTGTAACAAAATCATGACACCATTAGACGATGACGCTCATAGCTTTGAACCCTCTCAATATTTTTATATCAATTTGTTTACGGCAAGGAATGTGTGAAAGATGTGTGTCAATATGTTTGGAAATCAGTAAAGAATCTTCTTGGGTGATGAACGCATCATAGATACATTCTTTGGACCAGTAAAACTAATATTATAGCATAATTTAATACAGACTAACGTTATTGAATGTATGCTTAATTGCAATACTTATCGGTTGCTTATCAAAAAAAAAAAAATGTGCGTTTTTTTTAATATTAGTTTTAGACGGATTTACTTGGCATAAGAATATCCAAAAGATCTGGTCTAAGAAATATTTTTTTTTGTATAGAACACGGTCTTCGAAGAAATACATTTATTTTAAATTAAGTTTAAATACTAAGCAAACTTTAAGTCTAATTATAATGAGATGCAACTACATACATCTGATTAAATCAATAAAATCGCTAGTCTGAATTAAAGCAAAAGAAAACCTTTTTTTATACTACTTATACTAAACTAATTGGTATAGATAGATTCGGAAATATGAGCAACTCAGTGAGAGCTCTCTCTGCTAACAATGGATCTTCATCTTCATACATATTTCGTGATGCACCACTCCTCAACCACTAAGTATTTAGACGAGTGTTTTATAGGAATATGTACACTGAAGAGTTATCTTGTACTTCTTGGAGGCCGATTTTTTAAATTAATTTTCGGTTTTTAAGTATAAATTAAATAAACAAAAAGTTGTCATTTTTTTTTTTAGCTTTGCGTTCGATAATTCAGCATACGATTTACCCGAAAAATAGTGCATTTTGTAGACAAAATAATAGTATAGTTCTTAGCAAAGCGATACTTTAAATTTTATTCTTATTTTGGAGATAATTAAAAGTTACTAAATTTAGATATAATATATTTCGACGAGGCCGTGAATCATCACTCGCGCAAACACCGCGACAACTATCGATCAACACTTTTACGGCTAAGGATTTAAGCTCGACATTAGCATGATCAAAAACAGTGTGTTACGATGTCTCGATTGACTAATAGTTCTGGAAGGGCAAGTTGACTGCTTTCCCTTTCAGACCTCAACAAAGGAACGCTGTTCATCCACGTTGCGCCTCATCCATACCAATAATACATCCATGTTGAAGATGCGGTCCAATCTGCATTTTTTTTCTAAACGCTAAAAAAAAACAAAAGCGAAATTGACTGACATTTTGGCAATAATTACGAAGATTCGGCAAAGTCGATGATGACCCCAATTTGATCTCGTCCAAAATGTCGGCGCATCGAAACTTTGACACATTAATGACAACCGCCAATCGACGATTAAACCGAATCGGACTCGAGCTTATAAGTTTAGGTCAATTATGTTAATAATCGCGGGATAATTTGCAGAGGCCTGTCTATTATAACGTTTTGCATCTCAAGAATTCGTGCTTAGTTCACATACTCACCTTTGGGATGAATTCTTTGCGTCTTCTATTTAGTTAGACAAACTTAAATAGTTGGTACAAAATACGGTGCTTAGAGCACCCTAACCTAACCTACCATTTGCGACGAGTTTTTTTTTTCATTTTGCAAATCGTTGCTAAATATTTCAACATAATAGTTATATTTTTGGGTTTAATATTTATAAATATAATAAACAAGATTATTTTGATAATTTAAGATAAACGTGAACACGGCATCTTATAAGATGGATAATATTTATTTCCAGTACAATAACAGTACTCGGAAAGCACGTTTAATTTTAATATGTCGTTTTTAGAAATCAAGTTTGAATGTTTTTAGAAATCATGTTTGCATGTTTTTGAATCATGTTGCATAATTTATATTTTGATTTAATAATTATCCGAAGATGTGATATGTTAGAATCGATTGGTAATAATCAGTTTTATTGCGTGTGAACCGTTGCTAAAGCGAACACTACCGACTATTAACCGGTATAGCACTCGCACTATGCATGCCAATGCAATATAACGTCGGACGGCGAGAAGGTAAGCACTATACCGTCCATGGGAAAATTGTGGGTGATAAACGAACGGCTCTGATCGGCGTTTAATCCGAACACAATCGTATTAGGCGTTTGCAAGGGCACGCGATCCGTAGGGCCAAACGTCAATCAAACGCTATAGCTAACATGCCTAGCGTACATGTGTAATGTGCAATTTTGGGATCAGGTCGCTATATCGCTCGAAAGCCATTTTATTTATTTATTAACAGCGAAATAGAAACATGATTACAATGAATATATGGCCAACAAGTATAATTCCCAGATTGACAAAGGGTTATCGTGCAATTGTTATACATTTAAAAAACCGTGTAATGGGTGTGCGAATTAAGCTCGAATAACTGTGAGGTAAGTGTGAGAGAGGAATAGAAAGGCGATATGTTAGGATGATTGACAAGCGCACATCGCAAAGTAATAGTTATTTAATGATTTCAGAAATAAAAGGTGGCATATAGTTCTAAACAATATCACAGACAGCCTTAATAAACCGGTTCGTCTAAGATGGATTAAATCAATGCCTTGGAACTTTTTATTAAAAGTATTCTGATTTTTTTTTAAGCACGACATTCAGTGTGTAATTTGAATTACATTAAGCTAAGTGAAAAAGGTAAAAAGGAAAAAGCGCGCGAGAGACGAGGGAGGGGAGACACTAAAAAAGATTTCACCCAGTAAGAATGGAGAATCAATTTTTGAGTGCACTATATTATTCAAAAAACATTAATACTTCTCGCAACAAAAAAGACTGTCTGGAAGCTAAACAGGCCATTGCAAGCTGAATAATCTTCTGCCTTGTTTAGTTAGAAAAGATAGTAGTTCCACCGAAACAAGAATTTTATTCGGCACATAACCACGTCATAAAATGACTAACTAATCAATCGAAAATAATGAGTAATGGTCATTAAACAAAAAATATCAAACCTCATATCTTAATCATAAATCAATTAACTCTGACACCGGGTATATCTGAGCGTTTCGCATATTTGTGGTTTATCATATTTATAGATCATTTCCGAAATCAATAACCAATATGATATACGTACTTATTCAGCTATATTAACTATGCACATCCTTCCTTATAGTAAAAATCTCTAGGGGCACAGATAAGTGAAAATCTCAAATGGACTCCAAATGGCCTTGGAATCCACTTGATTTAATTATTTATTATATTTGGAAAAAATACAATAATTTAATGACATTATAATTTTTACACATATAATTCAAATCGTAAATACAATCATACTAAACAATAAGTACTAGTTCAATGGCATGTATATATATATATATACCAAGAAAGGGGGTAGAGAATGTCGTGGCCTTTTGCCTTTTAAAGCATCGGTTAACAACCACGCACTCATACCTCTCGTGAGACTATGCTGCACCCCTTCGATCCCCAGATCTCAGGGACTTGCCTGTTTTTAAAAACAGCAAGCCAGCCGCCCCTTCGTCTTCACTGTACCTGCAACATGTGAGTAAGAGAAAAAAAAATAAAAAAATAACAATTATTTAAAAGATACGAACTTATCCCGACGAACGAGTCCCGCCTTTATGCCGCGAATTTTGTATTTGTATTAGACAGGCATTTGCTCTACTACTTCTTCTTTTTTTATCCTATGGCTCTCTCCTACATGCATAGACCTACAATTCGAGCTTTTCAAAATAAAAAACAAAAAAAAACACATTAAAAATAAATAAATTACGCGCACGCTAACAATTAATTCATTGTGTAAAAACTATTTGTTGTTACATATAAGCGTGCATGTAAATTACGATATTAGGGGCAAAAAATGACATAATAAAAATTGGAAAATTATAAGACATTAGGTTAAAACACAACAAATAAAAATATCACACAACTCTTCTGCAACTCGAACAAAACTTCTGCAGATAAAGGAAACTACACAGGATTTAAAGAAGGTAGAAAACCAAGAGAATATTTTTTTTCAACAATAGGTTTTGCACAAAAGATAAAAAATGGAAACAATAACCATAGCTGATTTTCTCGTATTTACAACAATATGAACCACGTGAAACCCCATGTAATAGCTTTATTATCCATTTATTAATTAATAAATGGATTTAATTTAGTTTACCACAAATATGATATATTTATGGTAAACTAAATTAGTTCGTGTAGCGACATCGGTGGTGGCATACCTAAACTACCTACTATAAAATATGTGGTTCCGAACTTGGCTACAAGCGTCCTTGAATTTATAATAAAAGATAGCGTTATCTGAAGCATCCTAAAATTCATTTTAATTTTACGCGCGCAAGTACTCTCGAACTCGTTTTGTAGGTCATGGTCTTGGGGAGGGGGGGGGGAGCAAATATACAAGGGGAAGGAAACCAACTTTAACGTGTCTTAACGTGGTCCGAGTATAACTATTTAGAATAGCTATGACACCCGATCCTATCATATAATATCAAGTGTTTCTATACATCATTTAGTAGTAGTTAATTATTTAACCAGAACCTGACGTATTATAGCCAGGCTCTACACAAGCGACATTAAAAAAACCCTTGCAACTTGTGATGGGTTGCTTCATTTCCTATCACCGCACTTTTAGCCAATTCGATGTGGCCATAGAGACGGCAGTGGGTTATTTTTAGATCTGTATATATTAAAATATTAAACATACAATAAAATGACATTCTTTTAATTCACCATAAATTTAACATTAAAGTTTTTTTGTAAATTTTGATGGACGACTGGTAATGAAATAACACAATATTTCAATTTAATAACATTTAAAAAAAAAGAATTGCTATACCTAGGTCACATAATATTATTTTGGGCTCCACTCAACTAGGCCAAATGCAAAGGGGTGATTTGATAATAATTATAATTCTTTTCACGTTTCATTTGAGCACATAGATGAGTTGTACGGATTTATTTCAACTGGCCAGTAATAAATAATACGTTTTAACAACCGTGCTGACATATTTTTGTAATTCGAATATGATTTTGAGTGCTCTATCGAACTGTCAATGTTTATTAATTAGTACTATAAAATTGTTGTCTTTAATATTACGTATTATATCTATATTATTCGACGAGCCTCCAATGTGATCCAAATACATGAGATAAAACCATCATATTTTAATAACCTCAATGTCTATTAAAACCGATAATACCATAATAAGTATTTTTTATGAATGGGTCACCACTAATTTTATTTTTTATGAATGGGTAATCACTAATTATTACTAGATGGATATATAGATGACTTATTAGATGGCGTTTTTTAAATTAGGGTACATTTTTTTCATTTTAACGCCCGTAGGGTAAGTAGTTAAAGGAAAAATTACGCCTGTCAGTTGTCACGAACCTTATTTAATATGCCTTACTGCAAATATTTTTTTCATCGAATCTATATTTTTTTTTTTTTGTTAAAGCTATAACAAATTCCAATATATTTTCTAATTGGAGTTGTTCAATAGTTATGGTGCATCAACTTTAAAATAAAATTCATGCAATTTATTTTTATTGTAATATGAATAAAAACATAAAAGGCATTTTATTTCATAGGGTTTAGTTTTTTACTACATATTTCTATTTACATAAAGGGACTGCAAAAATGCCGAATTTAGGTAACAACTTCATTTTTAATAGCTTGTTATTAGAAAAAAAATTCATTCAATAATTATTTTTTTTTTTGCAAAATTTTAAATCATAATGTGGAAAATTAGATACAGCATTTGTATGGAGCTTCCCGTAATAGGTATGAATTACTAACTACCTATTACTAGTATTCACAGCACACTGCCCACCTCTCACTTCTATAATTTATGACTTAATGGATGACTGACTGACTGCTTCATGATTTTATTTTGTATTTTTTTGTAAAAACAGAGGAAGCAACGTTTAGCTTAGCAATCACGTCAGGATTTTAGACGAACGAGCAAAAAGCGCAGGTAAGCAGAACAGCGCGTTTTCTTGAAAATAGATTGTATTATTGCGTCGATGCTACAATACCCACCTAAACGTAATAATTATGTAGCCGTGAACATTTTTTCTTTTATCCAAACTGAAAAGAAAATTACGGAATAGGAAATATTTATTCTATGGCGTACCGTACATAGCTCAGATTTAAAATATACTGTTTTTAGAAATCACACGATATTTCAAATTTACACTTTACAGGATCCAGCAACAAAAAACAACCGTACTGGACCGTAACAACATGGACGATCATCGTCCACCAATTATTGGTCGCGGAAGAGGTGTATTGGCCCGACCCGCGACGTTTCCAGTTTGTATCAACTATTATTTTTCTATTATCATGAGCTCTAATTAATTATACATGTGATGGGGTTATTTTATCATTTCGGACGATATTACTTTTATTGCCAAAGCTTCAGAGAAGGTGATGCAAAAATCATTGTAGATAGGTGGTGCAGAAAGATCAGTATTGTATTTGATATTGTATATTTGAAAGTCCAAAACCTACAGAAAGTAATTTTAGGATAGGTAATAATTTTATCAACTCTGAAACACTGCTGTTTTGTCTCTGGGCATTTGCCTAAAATTCGTGTTGCAACTATGTAGGTTAAACATTCAAATATTTTTAACAATGCCATTACATAAACACGAAAAAAATAAGGATCTTTCCTACCCCTCTGGGATTCATTGAGTTGAGCCAACACATTCCGGAATAGTTGCAAAGACCTTAGAAAAGAGAGTCTCAGGGTTTGGAGAGAGAGGTGGGACTCAGGAGACTGGTCGACTTACGCAGCGCTTTTTCCTCTCGGTCCGAGAACGAATGAAAAGGCAATTTCTACACTTTGACAGCCACTCTACACAAGTCAGTTTAGAGGTAAACTTGCAGAATTCGGACCTACTGATGATCCTTGGTGTGTGTGTGGTGGAGGCCGCTAAACTGCTGAATACATCATCTGGGAATGTTTGGTAGTGACAAATGAGAGGAAAGAACTGATCTGGAATTCGTTCAGATGAAAGAAACCATTGTGATCTTTAAGTTTTTCATTGAGGGTTGGGTTGGAAATTAGGAGGAGAACAGTGGACCTGGAGTCCTTCCGGGAGACCTTCCGAACAACGAGTCAATTAACGAGTTTAGTGGTTGAGCGGGAGTTTCTTCGCCCGGAAGACCCTGCTGTATTTGTTTTGTCCTTTCCCCACGGGGAAGTTACACGTTGGTTACCCTCGACCGCTGCTTGTAGTTTCCGCACTCCACGCACTGCAGCGACGCCACCTATTAGTGTCTATCTGTCTGTATGAGTTTTTCTCACAAAACAAAATTTTTGGTATTGTTTATTGTTTATTATTTGTTGCTTGTAGATCGTAAGTAGTGAGAGTATGTGAGGGTATATCCTGTATCTTTTTATTTATAAAATTCTCAAAGTAATAATAAAATGTCAGAAGTTAAAAATATTCTAAATGATAGTCTGAAGCGTATAAGAAAAAACAGAAATTGCGACTACAGGCTTATATCCAGAGAATATATCCAATCGATGGCATCTGGTGTTAGATTATGTAAATCTTTAAGAGTTAAATAAACAATCACCAATGACATGATTAATGGTTTGATTAATGTGTCCACAATCGCATTCGGGGCTTTCTGACATCTTCCATTTAAAAAGCATGTCCATACTTTTCCGTGGCCTGTTCTTAGGTGTTTCAAAGTGCACCAAGATTTTCTAGGAAAGTTAAAACCTGGAACGCATTTAGTTAAAAACTGTTAAAAAAGTTAAAAAAAAAAAGTTAAAAACTGGAAAACCTTGAATGTATCCATACTTGTCCGGATTTCTTTTAGATCATTCATTTTTCCAAGCATCAGCCACGTTAAAATCGTTGTCCAATCATCCAGGATGGTTTGCGTGAGATAAGTTGTTATGGTCTTGACTTTTTATGTCATTGTCATAAACTTTTCTCAATGTTTTGGTTAGAGCTTGGAAGCGTTTTTGGAATTTGCATTGCGGTGTTTAGTTACGTATCTATTTTATCAGTATGCGCACTATTAAGCCAGAATGGAGCGCAATACTCGGCGGCAGAGTATACCAGAGCTATTGCAGTGATTATTATAGCTATGTCAAATGATTTCTAAGCGGAGCCATGTTGAGTGAAAAAATATCCATTTAGGACAATCGGTTCGTTTATTTGATAACGCCTCTGTGCCTCTTCTTGAAAGCGCTCTTCTCTATCTTGCGTGTTGTCTTGTATAATTCTATCTCATCTAACTGCTTGTAAAAACCAAAACACTTGTCAATCGTGAAAAACAGGATCAATGTATTTTAAAAAACTGCCTCTATAGTTTTTTTCTCCATTCTTGTATTCAGTCAATAAGAATTTTGATAAAACAAAAAAACCTCAAAAAGTCTATGTTTGTGTGTCGAGGTTTTTTTGTTGTAGAGAAAGATGAAATTTAACTTTATAATTCGATATAAGGTTCAGATAATTATGGATCCAGTTTGTTATCCAGTATTTTTTTCTCTATATTTACAAAATTAAATAAGAGAGTCACAATAAATACTACAGCGTTTATATGGAGAAATACTGGGTTGAGTGCTCTTGACTACCCACTGAACCCCCTCAAGGGTGCAAATTTAAATTTACCAACCGACCTCGCTTTGGCTTAGGGACCATGGAGTTCTCTTTAAATTTTTAGAATTTAAAGGACTAACGAAGAGAAAGATGTTGTAGTCAAAATACCAATACTATTCAATATTATGTCATGTTTGCATATTTTACTTTCAAGGAATCGAAAGAATCCTCATCTTCTGGCAGCCCCTCAATGCAATCAAGCAATGTTTCATCTGCAACACCCAGTACAACACCTAGTGCGTCATCAATGACATCGAGCAGTTCTTCGTCAGGTGGAGTCTCATCCGTTGTACCCATTTTAACTATTGGTCGTGGACAAACTGTCCTTGGGGGCAAATTGAGAAGCGCAACAAGGCCTCCGGGATCTGTCGATGGTAATGATTAAATTGTTTCTCATTTGAACATTTTTTCGGAGTATGTAGTTCAACCAAAATCTACTTTACGCATCCTGGTGAAGGCTATTTTTGATCTGCGTCTAATTGTCAGGTTTTTGAAAACCTTGCAATGGCAGTGTATGTTATGTGAAAGTTAAGAAGACTATCTAAGTTAAGAATTATCAGTAAAAAAAAATAAAAAGAAAATATAGGTTCGAATCAGGGATGCCACTCTTTAAAAATAGAAATTCTCTGCCACTCAAGAGAATTTTAAAAATATTAAATAAAAAGACTGGAACGGAAACTAGGTAACTGAAAATCAAATATATTTTTAGTTAAACAATAAATCGAATATATGTACACAAAAAGTAAAATGTAGAAAAATATTATAGTAGAGGAAAATAAAAGAAGCAGGGATAGCGCCAGTCGGGGTCACAATATCAAGACGGGATCACGATTCTGTGAAAATTTAAGAATAAAATAAATGGTCTTCTCTGCCAATGCCAAGCAGTGGTGCTGTTGTAGTTCCGATGCGGACAATGAGTAGTCCAGCGATACGGAAGTGTAACATAATATTTTCTATGATTTTAAAAATAAATTTGTCGTAAATGTATAAGAGGAAGGGGGGTATATAATGATTTCATAGACAGGTAATCTGAAAATTAGTTCCAGTATCATTGTTGGGCACCTTCATATTGTATTTTGGCAAACAGCAAATAGTATTTTTTCTCTCCTTTGCATTATGTCTGAGGTTTTTAATTTTGTCATTTTGGTCCACTCTTTGATATTATCCATTCACTAAGGCCGACACGCAGCCACTTTTGGTCGTCGCGTGTGTCCGCCGCAAGTGTCATGATAGAGTGTCCGCCACTCGTTCGCTCGGCGAGTGGCAGAGACTGCGTGCGGCAGTGGCCATACTAATTTTATTGCATCTGCGGCAGGCCTAAGGTTGCTATGGATCTGGCGCACATTTTCTTTCTAATGTTAATCAAGGAAATTCATAGTCTTGGCTCTTCGGTTTTAAGAAGGAAAAAATTAATAAATTTACCGAACCACATTTTGTTATTATGTAAGTTGATTTAATGGGTAGTCTCTAAATACCTTTTTGTCCTCAGAGACACTTTATATCTGTGATAACTTAGTAAGGAATGAGTAAGAAATTCTAAAGCACCAAATAGCCTTGAGTGCGATCCTTCTTGATGGCCTAATCAAGGCTTACCTTCTGCACATCTTTATGACTGATAACAGATCTCTCAGTACCGAAATATTTTTCTAAATTACTTATTAACTTCGATAAACTTTTCCAATTAATTTACAATAAATGTTATTTCTGATACCTTTAAATTACTGTTGATTCAGTTGCTGTTTCAGTATATCCCTGATTTATTAGTTTACATGTAAAATCTCACATACAAATTATTACAAAAAGTAAATGATACATTATGATGTTAATATAAGTAAACAATCAATTTGACATATATGTTACCCAAAGGGGGAGCTTCGTCTGCCATTGTCGTTGTTGCATCGGTTATTTATTTTTTTGTAATATTTATATTTTGCTTTTGTTTTTCAGCACCAATCATCATAGTAGCTGCAGCATGTGATATAGCTCCGTCTGTTCTTGTAAAAAGTGCACCCAGCACCTTAGGCAAGGGCAGAGGTCTTCTATTGAAAGCTGCGTGAGTTTATTTTTCGTAAATTTAGCTACAGAGATTCTTAATACTGAGTTACAAAATAGGAAAATTAAACAATTACCGTTTGTGTGAAAATAAAAATAATTCGTACCGCCGCCACGGAGTCCCAAGACCATTCCCGATAAAAAATTTAGCTAATTGACCTCATAGCAAAATTCATCATGGTTTTCAAAGTCATCAAGAAAAGAAATGTAATCTTTATGTGGTAATAATAAAAAGTTGTTGTCATGTGTCGACAGCTGTGGTACAGGGTGAAAGATTGCTATTGGTTAAGGCCGTAGCATAGCAAAATGAGATATCGATTGTGTTTTGCGACACACCGGCGTTTTAATAAAACTACTGAATTTGTAATATGAATCATTTTTCCTTTTTTTTAATTGGCTTGGGACACCTTGTATATGTGTGGAATTTTTCAATCTTAATCAGACCAAGTGCTATAAATTACTAGTATTTTATCATGAAACAGATGCGAAAGCAGCAAGCGATGTGACCACATCAATTTAATTAATATAGCTAAAGTTTCGGATTGACTTCCTCATCTCAGTTAGTGTAGTTTTTTTTCAGTTTCGTGGCCAGCACAATCCCTTAAAAGGATTGTAAATTTATCCTTTAGTTTAACATAAACATTTAACATTTATAAATTACCCGTTTCGACAGGACCTGCATACGCCAGGAGCCGTGTGCAAGTAAACACGTCATCGCCTTAAAGCATTTCTATTAATATTTAAAAACGTGACATGTCGTGTACACCTTTGAATTCATGAAAGGCATAGACTAAGCGTTTTTTTTAGTTCGGTTTTGATGTTTGTAAAGTGCATTTGTGAATTAAAAGTGCTTTTGATGGATTTGGCGATAAATAATTTGAACTTTATTTATAAAAGCTATGTCAATGTAATATTAAATATAAAAACATTTTCATAGTTTTGTACTATAATAAGCCAATTATAAGAAATTATAACTTAAATTAAAAAACAGGTGGCAGACCCCATTTGTGATATTCCGTTTGGTCAACGAACTTCGCCGATCGGGTGGCAACGCGTGGTCCGTGCGTTTTACGTACGGAGCGGAATATGTAACTTACTTTTTTTTGTGAGGGATATTTTTAATGATCTTATATGTATTTTCCCTGCAGGTCAAAGCCTTCTCTGCCCCCGAGTGTTATGATTGCGCAGTCAAAGTCACCACTGCCGTCTGAAGTCAGCGTCACCACACGTCTGAGCACTCTCACCATTGCATCGGACGCAACTGCCAAGCCATTTGTATGTATTTAAACATTTTTAGTCTTCACATAACAAATTGGGTGCTTCAAATTCAGGGTAAAGCTGGGTACTTAACCATCGTCCTCTTTTGTATTGCATATTGCACTACATTATTCAAAAATCAAAATGAATATCAGTTAGTATGCCAAAAGCAAGATAGTCAGGTGATATTAACCTGCGATGTGACCGACCGAACGACAAAATTATTGTAAAGTACCCTTGTAAATTTCAGATTTCGTCAGTTGTAACGGACGTCCGCTAAAATTATCAGACAGCTCTTTTGGCCGTGAAACCAATGTGGTGTCATTTGCACCGGGCATGTTAAATGCACCACTATAACTTACTGCAAAACAAATAGCACAGTACAAAATTGATTAGCGATGTTTTACATACATACTTCAATATTTTGTGCATAACGGAGATTTAGAAAGGAACGTTAGATTTTATTCACGGTTATTCATTTTTTTATGCAATGTATGCACAACACTAGGACCCATTGTTGTAATACCCCCACTTTACAGCTGATATGTTCATCAAAAACTTATTCCTAAAGTTTTCCTAGAATTCACAAAAAGGGTAATTATAAAAACTTTTAGTTTTTAGGGGCCATCCATATATTACCTCATTTGAAATTAAGGGGGTGAGATTTTTGATGGAAATTTTTCTGTTATTCATCGAGATCGGAATCGTAACGAAGAAAGCATTTTCATCTGAGCAAGAATACCTATTGATCTTACTGAAGTACGGAGTAATCCTTCCCATGAATTGCTCGCTGATAATATCATTGTTGGGTCTATCCATTTTGTCATGATTTTTGTCATGAATCTTATCTACGACAATTCTTTTCTAGAATGTCCCGCAGATTGCTATCATGGTATGATAAACCTGGAACGCATATCTATATTGCGGGCTATTTAAATCTCCTAGACGCCGATTGGAGCTGTCATTTCTCCACCCAGTCCAAAACTTGTGCTTGATTTAGATCAAGTGGTAAATAGATCCACTAGAGTTAGTAAGGAAGCTGCTTATATTTTAGATGTTTTTCTTGTTTCTCCCAGTCTTTCTTGGCGTAACATTGAGGTATTTGATAGTTTGAGTGATGGTTGATACTCTTGTCATTTCTCTGGCCTTTAAATAAAGTAAAGTATTTTCACTGTAAATGTAAAATGTTAGTGATAGTAGTTTTAATATTGCAAACGGAGTGTAAAGCGCATTATGTAACTTTTGAAATATATTTAAAAGCGAAAGACGATTAAATACCTACATCTGTAATACATCTTACACACACTGTATCCAGCAGATAAGCCCTGGGCTTAGCTGGAACATAAAAAAAATCTTGCCGTTGCTATAGAAATTATTGTAAGTAGAACCTCCCGTTTGCAGAATTTACGTGGAGATGCAGATGTTGATAAATATATTCATTTGCTACACTTGCTTGCATTCCGTGAAACCCGTGGTATGATCTTAATTTTTTACTCTTAATGCCGACACAAACATCAATATGATTTTTTACAAGAAATTTTTGTTCTCGGTGAATAGACTATAAATGGTACATAGTTCGTCCCTTCAATATTTTAAACCTCTCAATTCGCAGTCATCTTAATATATAAATTAATTGTGTTTTTGCAGTCTGAGATTAAAGAAACTCCTCCCGTGGTGAGAATAGGAACAAAAGGGCAGACGTTTGAAACCGCTGTCAATTACATATGCCTCGCAGTCAGGGAGGGCGGCGGTGTATTTGAGTACGAAGTAAAGTTCAACCCGCCCGTTGACTCCAAAGGAATCTGCTACAATCTCTTTAAGCGTGAGCGTTTTTTAATATTCATTAATTTACTGATCTCAACTGAATTCTATACTAGCAAATATACGTGGCATTAAATTCAAAAGGGGTTTATGCGGCTAAGGGCACACTGCAGCAGGCCTGCAAACATTTAACGTGTGCTAATTAAATGATTATAATAGATAAATAATATCTTATTTAAGTTAAAATTATCCTATAAGGCCACTATGTTTCTCTTTCTACAAGCCTTTAGATGAAATAGAATGGTTTAATAACATGGTTAAGACGGAGAAGAACGTTCTCGGAAAGAGGCCCCTTAAATGTCTCATTGAGAGGTTTCGCCAATTGTATTTAGGAATATATTATTTCTATACCTCTCCATATAGGTGGACCACCCGCTGACACATGCTTTAGGGTGATATCATTCCCCATATCAATTGTTTTTAGTTAACCTTTTGAGCTTCTAATTATTAAAAATGCGTGGATAGAGAGTATAGCTGCCATGGAAGAAAGGAAATAATATAGGAATAGATTAGTTTGTGGGGTCAGGGAGGGACTGGAGAACAGCTGAAGGATTTACGACCTTAATGGGGGGTTTGCATTTCATGAAAGCATTTAATTTATTAACAAAAAGTTCTCATTCAATTGATAATAATAAATACCTAATTAATTCAATCCAATCCTGGGGGTCTAGTTGTTTGGCTTGCGGTTTGACTATTGACCCATCTCGAACATTTTTAACACTTCATCACCACCGTGATAGGTTCCGAAAAATTGGTCATACAAATTATTTTTATTAAAAAAAACACACCCTTTAAAGTTTCTTTCCAACCTATTCTTATATTAAATCATTACATTCATCGAGCATCTCGGATCTCTTGCAGTTCAGTAGTTTAACCTGTAGGCACTTTACATACTACAACAATATTCAACCATAATGAGATGTTAGACTACATAATATATTTTATTTGAGTAGTTTGTGGATTATTTGAATCTTATATTAATCATGAATTAACCATTCCAATTTCAGAGCAAGAAGCCATTCTTGGGAAAACAAAAACTTTTGATGGTTCTTGTCTATACCTGCCTTTCAAATTGTCAGATTCAGTCACAACATTTACTTCGAAACATCCATCGACTCAAACAGATGTTGAATTAAAGGTGAATTGAGTTAACTTCTTTACGAAGATTCATTATATAGTCTATATCTTCCTGGTGGCGCAGTGGTATAAGCACCTGCTTTTAAATTCAGAGGTCCCGGGTTCGAATCCCCGGTCGGTCAAATCCGGCCAGGTCATTGCCATTGAGAATAGCTTTTCTCAACACTGACTGGTTAAGTAACAAGACACAAAAATAGAAAACACTCATACAGACTTGCGAGATGTTGTTTGCCTGTAATGAATGGCCTCTCATCATGAAAACAACAATAAGGCAGGCGGAACTGCGTCCAATAGCGCCTCCCCGAGAACACAAGCCATACGAATGAAGATTATATAGTGGTTTTTAGATCGCTCACACTCATACAAAGATTGAATGATTCTAAGATCTAGATGGCGCAATTTTTTTGCCATCAAAATATTAATCATATTTTGTTATTAGTATTTCTTTGGCTGATCATATAAAACAACAAATCATATAAATGTGTACAGTTTAGACAAATTAATTCACGGATGGCTGTTTTTGTACTAAAGAGTGATAGTCTAATTCTTAGCAGTTAAACAATTTAAAAACCACTATATAACCCATAGAAATAGTTACTGGCATAGAAGTGCCGTAAGCGAGCTACAGCAGATATGACAAAATCATGACAAGAGCGTCAGTTCAAAAGTAAGGTCCCCGCCCCTACACCCTGTGTCAGGCATTTAGTTTTGTCGGTATAGCATCACCAATACTATTCCAATGTCTGAAAATGTAAATGCTCGGCTGTACGTAGATTTGGCTTAGACCGAGTCACTCAATTCAAGTGGTCTGTGATATAACCAACGTTGATACTAAACCCTTTATAAAAAAAAAGTGGTGAAGTGGTAAAATTCAAGAGGGTGGAATTCCGAGGTGTTTGTATGATAAACAACCCACAAGTATTGTAATTGGGAATATTTTCAATTAATTAAATAAATAAAAAATTAGACCGAATAGAACATGCTAAACCTTAGTTTCACAGGCCTAATATGGCAGTTTACCTATTTGTTATAAATAACTCAAAATAAGCATGGTTGATTTTTGAGTTTTTTAAATTTAGGGCCTTTCATAGGGGTCAGGGCGACAGGGTTGTTTTTTTTTTCACTTTGCTTCTTTCAGGAAGAGGGGGTTTAATTTATATCGACAACCGAAGATTAATCAGCAAAAAATTACAAGAAAAAGTTCAATCAAACTCGAGTTAATGTTTGAAAACTCTGTTAAATGCAGACGTTTCGAAACTAAGCTAACCTTGACCGAGTTATGCACCTGGTGCTGAGTAGATTGGAGTGGAAAGATTATGCATTTATAATATTATTATTTTAGTGTTTTTTTTTTTAAATACAGTTTTAGTTGATGATATAGATCAACCCTCCCCCCCCCCCCCTGAAACTAGCAATGAGAATAAAAATACACCCTGCATAGCGATTAATATTGACAAAACTACAAAAGTACTTTGGTAAGCTTAAAAGTGCATACAATATTTAAATTTAAAATACAGTTGTTTTATTAAATGAAAACCTTTATACCTACTAAAGGTAAGATAAACATGTTGATTCAAAAGAACGTAGTTTGGAAAGTTTTGTGGATGGCAATCGGATATTTTCTTCCTCATAAGAGAGCATCTCTAAATCTAATTCCTAAAACTAAAGTATCTTATTGTCAACGCTTCCCGCAGGGCCTACTTAGAAAATGATAAAAATAATTTATAGATAAAGTAGCATTTAATAAACTTTTTCTTCAGGTTATATTTAAACGAACAAGACGAATGAGTGAAGTGCGACATTTATATAACGTTTTATTTAAAAGAATAATGGGGGAATTGGAACTCATTCGATTCGGCAGACAACACTTCGATCCTAAGTCTTGTCAGCGTATTCCTCAACACAAGTTGGAGGTTTGGCCCGGGTATGTATCATTTTAATAACAACTATAGTGTAAGTTACTCGAAAATCTATAAATAACGAAACGCAATAATGACCGCACTTTACTCAACGAATAAACAGAATGTACACCTTACCCCTTCTAAATAAAATACTCATTATGGGTAACCAAAAACATATGCTCTACCTCGTCACATATCGAGCTCCTATTACAAAACAGCTATTGAATTTTAGCACCTCACACAGGCTGCAGAAACATTGGTCTTCAATTTAAATACCATATTCACTGTCGTCTTACTATTTCAACATTTGTTATTATTTATCCTTACTAAAACATAAAAGTGAAAAATTGTATTTTTTTTGTCTTTCTTTCCCACAATAATGAACATCAAAGAAATTTTGAATATACGGCAACTGGAAAGTGAACATATATGTGAGGCAATTCTGAAAGAAATTCGCGTACGGAAAATGACAATATATAAGAATAATGTACTTTGTAGCTCTTTATCGCTACCACAAATTATTTCCCGAGTATAAATGTACCGAATGTCGACCCCGCCGCAATAGCCGCCTGCATTCAAAATTTCGGATAAGCAGTCAAGGCTTTTAACCTGCAGCTAGCCCAGCGCCAATTTTGTAAATCATCGTTGATTGCCCTGCCAATTTCCAAATGCCAATATGAGCGTTTGTTAAAATTATGATTCTAGGAAATCTTTGTATGTATAACAAGCGCAGTGATAAGTGCCAAAAATGTGAATGAATTTAAGAACAGACTAGACAAGTTTATTAGAGACGATACAAGTGCGGATTTGGCTTATCAGCATAAGCTGCATACCTAAAACTAATAATAATATATACCAATGGCATGATAACACCATTATGGTAGCAGTTAAATTATTTCCCACAGACGAATTACTTCAAAATGCGAATGCACGTCAATCGAGTTTAAAGAAGACGAATGACGTAGACACGTGATTCTGGAAAAAATGCCGTTTTCAAATTGTTAAACCTTAAAAGGAGTTGTTGTTTCAAACCATCGCCTTTGTATGTAAGCGTGATGCAAGCAAGAAGTCACGCATATACACGCGTAGCATTCAGGTCTATAAAACCAAGACGCAAAACAAGACACAAAGAGATAGTCACTTCGCCAGTCCACTAAACTCACCTACAACCGCTATGGTGTCTCGCGATATTTCACATTTAATTAATTTAACTCAAGATTGTACTTACTTTTTTCATTATTACAAGCTAAATTTACGAGTGTTTCTTGAAACATTTATTAATAATAAATAGTTTACTTAAGTGTTCATTATTTGCACTAACAATGCCCTGTATATGCAATCCTTCATAAATAAATATATATAAAAAAAATATTTAGGGATCCGTGCCTATGATGACACCTGTCGGTTCGGGCATTCAAATGTGCACTTCGGGAACTGGCAGGTGTCTGCAAAATCGACAGTCAAATAGTGTCGGTAAGTTTTAAATTGTAAGTTACCGGTTCAAAACCAAATATATACATATTTTAGTAGTCATGTAGTTTTTTTTTATCACTTCCTCGCCATGGTGGTGTGCCCTAAATAATTATATATACACACACAGAGGAAGTATCTTCTACATTTTTGTTGTATTTTTACAGTTTTGTGACGGCAGTGGACGAATTCGAAGGTGGCCTTTTTCTCCATATAGACTCATCCCATCGCGTGCTCAGAACCGAGACCGTTTTGGACTTTATAAAGTCAGTTGCTACGGCCAGAAATTCTGACTACAAAAAATCAATAATGGAAGCTCTCGTTGGGAAGTCTGTCATCACCAGATACAATAATAACCTTTACAAGTAATACATATTCTTTTATTGATATATAAAAGCGTTAAAGTGAGTAAGTAGTTTTTGACAATTATAGTAATTAAAAACAATGTTACAAATTGCTATGGTTGTAATTGCAAAATTTACATGACGGCCTAGCTTAAATGGTGTTTTTGTATTATACTGTTGACATTTTGATGTTCTTAAATTATAATATGGCCGATCGAAATACATCAATGGAATAAATTAATGGATTTAAATAAAAAAAATGCAATTTTCATAATAGTACTCACTTTAACATATTATTTTTCGCTAAACTATTAGATTTTTCGAACATATTGATTTATTATTTTATATTGTAAAAAGGACAGGTTGGTTTCACATAAATATTCATTGAATTATTATTATTATTATTAGGTAATTACAATATTTAGGAGCTAGCTCCGATGATACTGTTGAGTTTAGTCGGTGAGGAAAAAAGTAAAATTAATGCTTAACAACTCTCAGCCTACGCTTAAAAACAGCCTTGGAATGAGGAAAAGGATCAAATACTGACCTATGAAGAGAATTCCACTGTCGAATTGTTCTGGAAAGAAACTAATTGAACCCAATGTTTCATTTTCTCAAGATATCTTTTATCTTGGAAGGATGGTCATTACGGCCAATATAAGGAGGCTTAGAGAACTGAGATCTTAAGGTAGACCAGGCAGGCTCATTCGTCACAGTCTTATATAAACTATTTAATCTGAATTCGAAACGCCTTCTACTTAGTGGCTCCCAATTAAGAGTTCAAATTAATTCAGATGGACTATCATATTGACTAAAACGCCTAAAGACATGCCGGCTTGCTTTTCTCTGAACTGCTTCTAATTCGTCTTTAAGACATTGGGTGTGAGGACCTCATACTGATAAGCAGTATTCAAGGGTAGGACAAACCAACGTTTTATAAGCCAATGTTCACGCTTTAAAATCAGCATCTTCAAGACTTTGCATAACAAACCGTAATTGAGCTTTTTTCACTACATCACCAACATGAGTTCCCCAATGGAGATTAGATGACAGGGTAATTCCAAGATGCTTCATGGTAGAGGATTTCGACAGTGATTTGCTAGCTTGTTAGTACTTAAAATCATTATGTATTGAACTGAACTGCATCAAAGCTGACTTGTCCGAATTTAATCGCATGCCATTTTGATTAACCCATCGGACCACCGCATCTAGATCGTTTTGCAGTGCTTCACAATCTGTATTTTCATTTTTTTTTCAGAGTTGACGACGTTTCATTCACCGACACTCCACTGTCGAAATTTACAAAAGGAAACGGAGAAGAAATATCATATGTGCAATATTACAAAGATCAATACGGCATCGAAATCATGGATATTAATCAGCCTGTGTTGATGCACAGGTAACAACCTGTTATATTTCCTCTCAAAACCCTTTCAGAATATAAGATATCGATATTTATTGTTAGCGTAGACTCAATACCACTGGTATTATTCACGTTCTTTATCCTCGATCGACATACATGTAATTATGTCACTTTAACTATATATTTTTTTTATTTCACCTGCCATATAATATGCCTGGCCGATTTTCTCATGCACATCCTTTTATGGGGTCATTCATACTGATCGATCAACTTTTGTTCTACAGGTTTTTCAATATGTCAAAAAAAAAACAGAAAAAAAAACTACTCCTTCTGAGTGGTGCGGCCGGCGCACGATGTTGACTTTAGCGTATTTTTCTGGGCGTATTAACAGCTTTTAGTTTCCTGAGATGTTATTTATTTTGTATGGAAAAATATGTCAAAATTAAGAAAACTTGTTCAGTTTGGTTCGTAATAATAGATAAAGGGATATCCATGAGAAAAAGTTCAACCTGTATAGACGTCCACTAAAATAATGATTTTGGGAAAACTATGTATAGGGTGATGATTTTAGAGGCATGGCTTTCAAGAAGAGATGAAACGCATATAATTTGATGTTATGGCTAAGAATTTAGTTTTATTATAAAGATAAGGGTTTGCCATTATGTTTTAAAAATGATTTCGGGTAAGTGGCTGCCGCGGCTGACTCGAACAAATTCCAGCCGAGAGGCCCAATTTTCAACCACTTTTTGCAGCAAGTTGTGTATGCGTATGTCAGCAATAACGCGCCGAATATTCTCTTCCAAGGCGTTAATCGTGTCCGGCTTATCTGCGTAGACAAGCGACTTCACATAACCCCACAAAAAATAGTCCAGCGGTGTTAAATCGCACGATCTTGGAGGCCACGCCACGTTGTTCAGGAGTAAGTCTATTCATTATGAAATGGCAAACCAAACTGAGCATAAATCAAGTGACAGCTGTCAAAAACACCAACTACGAAAAAAGTAGTGCCAGATTGAAAACCACGCCTCTAAAAAAAACACCCTATATTATGACTGTTCTAAAATATAGGGCTGTTTTAAAATTCTATAAACTTTATGAATATATTTATTTAAATCAAAAATGAATTACGTTTCATTTAATTTCACAAAAAATTAGCTAACTCAATATTTAAACCTTACCTGCTAATTACCACTAGTTATGTAATATTACAATATTTGTTTGTAACATTAGCAACGATTCAATAGATTGAATCGCTAAAAATTATTATTATCTTCTAATGTATAGTGATTTTAGCCAGCCTCATGTAGAATTGGCTGCTCTACCTCGGAAAAATACTGTTCCCTGAAATATGTGGGATTTATTCAACCGTAGATCCCAAAAAAAATCTATTTATTTATTTTCATTAGCAGGTGCGTATTTGACTATGTGCTTTCACCGTACCGTAAAATATTTGTACTTCTGTTCTCACAACTTTCTTAACCTTCATACAGGTCCAAAATTTATGTCTCCGGCTCAGACAAGCCTGTGGAACGACACCTAATGTTAATCCCGGAGCTGTGCAACATGACTGGCCTCTCGGACGATATGACTAACAACTTTACTCTTATGAAGGATGTAGCTCAATACACCCGCATTACACCAACTCAGAGGATCTATGCCCTTAAGAAGGTTATTATTGCTCTAAGTTTTAAAATATAATGTCCAAATTCTTAAATTACTTGAATGCCCAAAAACATTACACAATTACATTACAATATTTCCTGTTTTGAATTTTTAAAAAATCTTTATACTCTATTTTATTTATGTTAATAATCTATTTGATTTATATAATACTATGATTATTCTGAATATGTTTAATTTGAAAAAAATAATAGTTTCATATGACTATTCTAATTTAATTTACACTGTATTTTTATTCTAAATGCAATACAATAAAAGGAAACCTTACCTAATAAGCTTAATAAAAATTTCAGTTCGTAGAAAACGTAAAAGCCTGTGAGCCAGCCCGCCGGATGCTTGCCGATTGGGGCCTGCGGCTCCACGACGAACCCCTGAGACTTCCGGGACGTATCCTCGAACCGCAGAAAATTAGCTTTGGCTGCGGCGATCGCGGAATGCCCAAAATGGTATCGGCCGGACCCAAAGCTGACTGGGGACGGGATAGTACTTCCAGTGCTGTCGTGACACCCATCAATATCAACAATTGGGCTTTGCTCTTCACCAGCAAGGACACTAATCGTGCCAATGTAAGTTTTTTTATAAAATTATTGTATTATAATTGTTTAGGGTTTAAACCTGCGCTCTCAAGCACAAGATCTCTTTAAAGATTATGTTATTTGTCTATATACAAGTGTCCCAAGACCCAGATTTAAGAGGGGTTTTGTGTAACTTATTTTGAGTGAGACATGATGATGTTTTATGTAACCTATCATGAGTGAAACATGTTAACTTAACCTCTGCCAAGGCCGGTGAATGACCCGGCGCGCAAGCGAACAAACTTACAAGAGCAATTTAATATTATTGTGTAAAGTTTAGATTTTTTTTCGTAATTATGATGAAATTTGATATGAGAATTGCAGGGCCAATTAACTGGATTTTTTGTTGGAACATGGTGTTTACACATAAATATATTTCTTTATTTGGAAGGATTAAAATAATCTTAATGGCCTTCTTGAAAAGTAACTCCAATTGGATCATTCCTAGGTTTCTTTAAATACACACCTCATATGTTTCTTTATTTTTATCAAAATCATAGCTACACTGCATTATGATGTGTAAGTTGAATGTTTATAACTAGTTTATGAGCTATATGTTTTGAGTTTATGAGTATAGGTTATGAGACACCGATGGCAGACACCTCAACAGACTACTTAAACGAGAGTAGTAGGATTACATTAGATAGAAAACGTTAAAATTAAATTGCATGCAAATTTTTAAAACTGTAGAAATGTACAAATTCGCCTGTTTCTACTAGATAATAATAATGATTTCTCACAGGACCTAATAGAAACCCTTCTCCGCTGCGGTCCCCCCATGGGAATCCAGATCGCTGGCCCCCGCACCCTCCGAGTGGGATCGGACCGCACTACAGAATGGGCTTCAAATCTCAAATCTATAATCACGGACGGCCTACAGTTGGTGGTCTGCCTGTTTCCCTCTCGAAGGGATGACATTTATTCCATCGTTAAGAAGATCTGCTGTGTGGAGAAACCAATCCCATCACAGGTAAAACTTACTATTCCTTCAAACACTGTAATTATTCCAATTAACCATCAGAAATTTATAAAAGATTGTTCTGAATATTATACGCTATTATAAATTATATTTTCTAACTAACGAGTGTTTGTCACCAAAGTTAATCGCACTTGATATGTTTTATGGAAACAATATCATTTCATATACCATCTCTACATTTGATATAACTTCTAACAAAAAATTGTAATTATGCTGATGTTCACGCCTTGATGTAGCCTTGAACCTAGTCGTCTCACGATCACTGAAAAACCAGCTGACGACTGACTGCTAACGAGGGCTTCCGGCGCAAGCTATTATTATCCTTTAGCGCTTAAAACTTTCACAGGTTTTATAACTTAAGAGCATCAGTTGTTATTTTTGACTCTTCTGACATGCTGCTCACAGCCGTGAGCTGACTGATGCTTGGAATAGGTCCAGTGCCCGTGAACCACGAAATGTCTAAACTCTACATGAAAAATCCGGAAAGTTGTCATTATCAATGCTTTCTTAATTAAATTAAATTCATGTTGCAAGGCAATTTCTTCCAGACTTAGGACATATACTAATACTACTACTACTAATGTTATTATAGCCTAAACCTGTCATATTCCCATCTCTGATAAAATAAAGGGGCCGTCCATTTAAGTCACGCTTTTTTCACTTATTTTTGACCTCTCCTTCTCACCACACTTTATCACACTCTCAATCCCGCCCTTCAAAAATATATCACACTAGTGCTACTCTCCCTCCTTTTACATGTTAAAAAAAAACCATCTTTTAATGCCATGCGAGGAACGCAACAAAGTGGGCATTGTCATCGGCGCCACTTAACCTAACACGTTGTACAGAGCAGACTTACGAATTTCTTGGAAGTAGCCGTAACCGTGGAGCAGGTACCAATGGATATATCCGCTACATCCCTTACCTTAGATAATAAATAATAATCGAACGACGGAACCTTTTGTAAGTAGATAATGTGCGAATGTATTTTTCTTTGCTGCTCAGCCCCTACCCTAAAATATTGTTTTTTTCGTGTGTATGTTACCGTTAATGTTTATAAAACAGTTAATCCGCGGATTATTTAGTTACTCTGCAAATTAACTATGTGAGTACCTAGTTATTCTACAGATGCCCTAGATAATCTACAGATTAATCACCAAGCATTAATTAATATCAAGATAATAGGTTCCTTTCTTTAATAAAACATGACTTGATTGTTAAGATTAACTTTATGGAAATTATGGAATATTAGAATTTATGGAAAAAAATATATTAAAAATTATTTAGGTTTTAGTTAAATTAGGTTAATTTTGTTTGTAATCACATAAGTTACGTCAACTTAATTTCTAAGTACTTTGTATTATATTTTATGCATGTTAAAATAAATTGTTTTTAGTTAAGATTAAAAAACCGGCAGATAAGACAATGTCTTAGCTGGATCTATACATTGTAATTGTATATAGTTGAATAATAAAAGTTACTTCTGGCAACATTGAAATTGAAAAATTGAATTGAACTTTAATTTGGTAGTTGCAATTTTCGTTCGTTAATTTTACGATATTAAGTTAAGTATTTAAACAGTTTTAGGACATTAACCCTAATGAAATGAACTTATTTTAAACTAAATAAGTAATTACTAAATTGATTACTTATTGGTCCAATCTAAAGATTGGTGACATTTAGAGTTACATATAAATTTGTAATATCCTTTAAAACAACAGGAATCAACTTGTCCTTCGCACACGACGATAGCGGAGAGTGGGGGGGGCGAGAAAAAGATTCGAATTAGAATAACGCTTTTGTCTCGCTCTCTTAAATATTTTTTGATGTGCAGGTTAACTAGGTAAAGTGCAGATTATTTAAAAAGAAATATTGTACTTTACCGAAACACCCAGTAATCTGCAGATTAACCAGATAATGTGTACATTAGCGTCTATCTCACATTAACGGTAACATGTACATTTATATACTCACGCCACACCACGCTATCACTGACCTATCATTTTCGAGTTATTTTTTTAACTAGTAAATGTCTTTTCCCCACAGGTCATAAACTCTTTCACACTGGGCAACCCGAAGAAGCTTCGTGCAATTGTACAGAAAATAGCACTTCAAATTAACTGCAAGCTTGGTGGCGTTTTGTGGTCTGTTCCCCTACCTTTTAAGAATCCGATTATGGTCTGCGGTATTGACTCCTATCACGATGCTATGAACAAAAGCCGCAGCGTTTGTGGTAACTACCTTATTCTACAGAATAAAACACATACAAAAAACATACACTTTTTAGTTATTGTGGATTTTAGATAGAGAAATAAAGAAACTTTTATACTGTCTTGTTCAATTAACCATACAGAAGTTAAAAAAAAATAACCAATAATTGCTTATAGACAATGGAATCCTTACGGTCAAATGGTCACCTGACTGTATAGTCTCCTTCATACTGCCATCATAAGCAATAATTTTTAATTATAATATAAGTACCTTGTATTATTTCATCATACAAACTGGAAATGGTTCTAGAGTGTCACGATTTTCGTTTTGTCAGTATTGCAGGCTGGAGTTATTTTATTTATATGCGCTCTTTTTTAGATCTAATATAAAACAGTAGTTGATGGTTTTATCGGCACTTTTTTATATTTATAAAAAAAAAATACTATTAAAAAGCGGTTTTTAACCAAAACTGCTGTTGTCTGCTTTACAGATTGAGGTCATTGAAAGCCTAGGTGCACTTTTTTATACTGTAGTAAAAACTAGGTTTTAAAACTAAGGTCGAGTGTGACACGTCCACTGTCACAGCCATAAACCTATTGCAAATGTTTCAGCTTTTGTAGCATCCTATGACATAAACCTGACTCGCTGGTACAGCCGGGTGGCATTCCAGGATAAGGGACAAGAGCTTGTGGATTGTCTGAAGGTGTGCTTTGGTCATGCGCTTGCTCATTTTGTGGACCACAATCGTTGTTGGCCATCCAAAATTTTTATATACAGGTATTTTTTTTTATTATTTTTCAATTTTAAATGTTATTAACCGAGCAAACAATGTAAGATAGTTTAGGCTCAGACACATGACATATGAAAATATCACATATTTACATTGGTTGGTTTGTCTAGCATATAAATATTGTTAAATATTGTTCTTTTTTACAATTCTGTTGATTTTTATATAGAAAAAGCCTTTTATTAAGAAAATCTGTATTCGTATATTATTCACAACTAATACATTATAATGCCTATAATTAAATAATTACACAGTTGATGCCTCTGGAAAAAAATCAATTGATGTGTTGGCAATTTTACTTTACCCACAGACCGTGACAGTTCATACACAGCGACGGCCTTATGTCATTGTCATACATTATGTCTCCTCTTTTGCTCACGGTTTGCTAACGCTCGACGCGGAGTAATTCCGGCCGTTGTACAGTGTCAAATTGATATTTCACACTAACCTCACAATAAATGTATACTAGGTGATTGTAAGACGTTTGAATTTTTTTTTGACATTTCAAAACATTAATACTGTTTTTTTTTCAATCGGGTGTAGAATTCAATGGAGAATTTTTGACATTAAAAATCTTAAAATACCTTCATTGCCAGCATTAAAAAAAATAAACCCTACTTGCGGGCGTCCGTGACTCAAACATCAGGCTTAAATGATTATAAGAATTATCAAACCACCTTAACATATGAGAAAAAGTTAATTTTGTTTATGCTTGTAGAGACGGCGTTGGGGACGGTCAGCTCGATATTTGCAGCAACTATGAAGCCGTCCAGATGGAAGAAGTGTTAATGACTGCACATAACGTGCCTGCGGAACGTCCCCTGCTGACGTACATTGTTGTGCAGAAGAGAATCAACACGCGCATATTTGCACTCTCGAATGGACGTGATTACAGTAACCCAGGGCCAGGATCGATTGTGGATAACACCATCACAAGGCGCGACTGGTAAAAAACCTTTTATATTGTGCAATATTCTTGGGAATAGTTGTAGAATTGGGATAAAAATATTAAGTTTACATCTACATCGTCAGCTAGAATTATACCTCTAGCTAGTATTATACAGTCAGCTAGTATTAGGCCTCTTAGATTCCAATTCATCTCAGTTATCAGCTAGTCATTTCCAGCATTTAATACCCGCTAGACGTTCCTGCCTATCTTCACTGAGCAACCATTGAATCCATGGCCCGTATGTGGTTCTGGCGAAAGGGTTCTAAAAAAGTGAATAAATAAAACATTCTGTATATTATACTCGCACTGTAACACTTTATAAATAACTTTTCTTAGAACAGGTAACTCTTACCTAGTTAGAAAGGTAAAAGAAATCTTAATCAGCCAACATGACTGGTACCTAAGTACATGATTTTTTATATTTGGATATAAGTAGTATTGTATTTTAATATTTAGTTTAAGTAAAACTGAAATTATGTTGCCGATATTTATAAAAACATTATCAATTTTTGCATTGCTTTTGCATGTTAGTGTACGAGGTGTGTTCAAAAAGTAAGGTGACTTTTCACCTTACTTTTTGTTCAAATTTGATTATCGAGTTTTTTTGTTTTGTTATGTTGGTACACTCTTCCCGAACATCTGTACCAAATTTCAAGTGAATGGCATTTTTTGTTTGGTTGTGAGAGGCGTAAAGGTTGTAAGTGTTTTGCGTGCTCGGCGATTTTTTGCTATCGAAAAATATGGATCAAAGGATTTGCATCAAATTTTCTGTAAAAAATAAAATTAAGTGCTCCGTAACACTTGAAATGTTGGCAGTGGCATACGGTGAAACTGTTCCGAGTATAAAAAATGGTTACAAGTGGTACAAACTCTTCCAAGATGGCCGGGAAGATGCCAATGACGAGCCTCGCTCTGGACGCCCAAGCAAATCAACGACTGATGAAAACGTTCAAGCAGTGAAGAAAATTGTTTTGGAAAATCGTCGAATCACTGCTGAAGAGAGAAGTTGCTGAGGATGTCGGTATATCGCTTGGCTCGTGCCATGAAATTTTTTCTAACGTTTTGGGCATGAGAAGTGTGTCAGCGAAGTTTGTTCCGAAATTGCTAAATTTTGACCAAAAGAACCGTCGCATGAGCATCGCTCAAGAGCTGTTGAATGACGTCAACGTCGACCCAGATTTACTCAAAAGGGTCATAACTAGTGACGAATCATGGGTATATGGTTATGATATCGAAACCAAAGCCTAATCGTCCCAATGGAAGCGGCCAGAAGAGCCAAGACCGAAAAAAGCACGCCAAGTTCGATCAAATGTCAAAGTTTTTCTCACTGTTTTCTTCGATTACCATGGAGTGGTGCATCAGGAGTTCTTACCATATGGTCGTACGGTCAATAAACAGTATTATCTGGAAGTTATGCGCCGTTTGCGAGAAGCAATACGAAGAAAACGTCCAGAATTGTGGAAAAACAATTCATGGCTTTTGCATCACGATAATGCCCCTGCTCACTCATCTTTGCTTGTGAGAGATTTTTTGGCCAAAAACAACACCACAATCATGCCTCAGCCACCATATTCACTGGATTTGGCCCCATGTGACTTTTTCTTGTTCCCAAAACTAAAGAGACCTATGAAAGGACGGAGATTTGCAACGATTGAAGATATAAAGGCTGAATCGCTGGAAGAGCTCAAGGCTATACCGAAAAGTGCTTATGAGAAGTGCTTTGAGGATTGGAAAAACCATTGGCATAAGTGTATTGTATCTGAGGGGGATTACTTTGAAGGGGACAACATAAATATTGATAAATAAATAAATATTTTTTCTTAACAATACAAAGTCACCTTACTTTTTGAACACACCTCGTATATCGCTATCGCTAGTAACTGTGAATGAGATTGAGCATATCAGCTAAATAGCTGCTTGCTCAACAAACAATAATAATAATATACGTTTTTTCTGCTTCTCAGGTACGATTTCTTCCTGGTATCGCAGCATGTCACTCAGGGCACTGTGACTCCTACTCACTACGTCGTTGTGCTGGACAGGTCCAATATAAAACCCGACAACCTACAGCGTTTGTCCTACCTACTCTGCCACATGTACTTCAACTGGCCGGGGACCGTGCGCGTGCCGGCCCCCTGCCAGTACGCCCACAAGTTGGCTTACCTCATAGGCTGCAGCGTGGGAAAGTCGCACCACGAATCGCTCAGCGATAAATTGTTCTTTTTGTGAATAGAGTGTTGAATGTATACTTGCTTATATTGCATGCAAGTGTTGTTTTTTTCGCTCAACGTCTACGTCAAATTTTGCATGAGGAGCCGTAGAACTAAACACGATCATATCTTATGTGGACTGTGGATAAGGCTAAATCATTGATTATTTATTATCGTTAAATACTGCTAAGAATAATAAATAAATAGTAATAAAGAAGTATAAATCTTTAGTTTAGAAAAACTATCTTATAAATTCACAGATGGTGCACTGTTTTGTAATATTCAGTTATATTTTTTTATATCTATAAATTTCAAATTAACCTAAAGAATATATTGCTATCTGTCATTAAAATTATAAACTGCACTTTTTCCAACCAATTACAATTGTTTATGGATGTTTGAGACTAGGTCTACGTCTAGTTTTAGTTACTAAAAAGTGGTTTACAATTTCTTGTTTCTTGTTGTTGTTTGAATCCAAAACTGAATTAATACATTTACTTCCGTGTAATTATTACATATCTCAATTTGTGTTGAATTTTAATTCTTAAGCATTAGTAATTTTTAAAACGAGGTGTTCTTCATAATGCCAAATGAATATACTATTTTGAACAATGTAAATTATTACTGATTGTGTCGTAGTCGGGCTACAAATACAATTTACCTTTGGACCTTATAAAACCTAAAAGTATATTATATGGATAGATTTGGCTGTTTTTAAATGTTAAGTTTTGTATAATCTCATGAATGTTTAGACGTAGTTATATAGAAATTAAAATTAATATAAAATCTAAAAAAAACTTGATTATACTGGACTCCTAAAAAGGTACAAAGGTTATCTCGAAACTATGTTTATCGTGAGTTTGATCATTTCTACGTGTATGGTATGATCATGATTTTCAAACATTGTTAAACTGAAGACAACGTCTGAATTTCATTCGTAATTGTAATTTTCAATCGAACTGTGAACTATTCTATATTTTTTTTACTTAACGTAAGACTCTCAAATTAAACTGAGTATCCACCTTGTTACTATAGTTTATTCTATTTTTAGTCCACTACTCCTCCAGCAGATTGCTGGAGCCGCTACTACTGTAATTAATTCTATATTTAATTTTATAACACAAATAATATAAAGTAAGTTAGTTTTAAAATTGACTGACTAAATAATGATTATATTTTGGAAAGTACACTTTAAGGCCTTTTTTTTTTAAATATTTTTAATCAAATTAATAACTGCTACAGCGAGGCTTAATATAAAAATTTTTGGGTTCATACTGTGTAGTCAAATAGTTACTTCATATAGAGTTATTCTCATATTTCCGTTCATATTTTTTTGGTCATTTGATCAATTTATATATGTTATTAAGAGGAGAGGAGGATGAAAAAGGAAACGGATGTGTAATTCATGAGAAGAGCTACTAATTTAGAACTATATTATCCATTCTTTTGCCAAGTCAAACTACAGGATTGCTTACGAAAATACAAATTATTAATACGAAAATTGACCTCGTTGATTTAACCTATGACCCAAAGTGGTTTAACATATAATTTATTTTAATTTTTTTGCTGTTTTTAATATGTTTATTAATTGGTATAGTCGTAGTAAAAACTAAAATAGGTCTTAATTATTAGGATTGTCCATCCAAATGATTATTACTTCAGATTCACATGTTTGTTGTTTGTGTGTATTGGTTGACTATTCGACTTTAGAGCATATACTTTATTTCCAAATTATCAAGAAAATACTGTAGAAAACTTAACAAACACGCGTGACTTTAACTTTCTCAAACTACGAGTATTTTTTATATAGGAGAAAGATATTGTATCGCAAATAGTAAATTTTTGTTGTAAATAATTGAGTAATGGAATACTTGGCTGTGTTTTATTTGTCGTATTTTACTAATCCATATTTTAGTACTATAGCATAGAATGGTATATCTCGATGCCTATAATATGCGTATAGCGCACTCCGGATGCCCAATTCCCAATGATATATCTTAATATATATATATGGTAACATTGTAAAATGTATTTCTCGAATACAGTATTTAGATGATTTTTTTACGTTAGAATAAGCAAATATATAACTGGTCAATGACTGACGACTTGTCAGTCGGTAGTAGTAGTTTTTATGTGTTTTTCAATACAATGCTACTTATCAGATGAATATGAACTTGTTGCAATTTGACATCTCATGTCTGCACAGCTGATTTTACGGTAGATGGATAATCGCACATTGAATTAAAGTGTAAAATTTTGGCACAAATTGCAACACAAAACATATATAATTGTACTGGCTCCCCATGACTATAGATTCTCTAACCTAGAATAATTTCTCTTTGGTTTCTTTCTCATCACCCTAACCCATATTAGCCCTTACCTCACAGCCCTCTCGAACTTTAGTAAGATCTAAACACTAGAATACATGCCCAAATTGACATTTGTACATTCCTAAATTATTTTATTTCTTAGACCCTATTTAAACTACCTACATCTATCATTTACCAAAATAGCGGTGACTGAAGTCATATATTTCTAGAGACCTTTTTTCTGGCCTATGTACACATTTTCGTGAATAATTCAACTGTGTCGTTTCATAGACACACATACAGATGTCTATTTAACCTAACAAGCGTTCATGCCGCACTGGTGCCGCGCAACATATGTATTAACATCCGTACCGGTGCGGCGCAGGGTTACATCAATTTGTTTGTTTTTTCTTTAATGCTGGCAATATCGGTTTTTAGCCATTTTGACATATTAGAAAATAAGATGTCAAATGTTTTCCGATCCTATAATAAGTGATTTTCTAGTACTTCACTGTGAAATTGTGCTCTTATTTTTAGCGATAAAAAGTGAATACAAGCTATTATTTTTTTTATAAAATTACATAAACTTAGTGAGAAAGTATTTTATAATTGTTTTCTTGCGTCGGCGTGCGTGCCACAGAAACAAATTTGACAAAACTATTCGTGGTGAACTTTTATCGCGAATCACATAGTTTCTAAAATGTTTATACCTAATATGCTGATGTGCTAAATTTTGCATTTCGTTGCGGTTGACAGTTTTATTTACGTGCTAATCTGTGACGTGATTACAAATAATCACTAACACTTTTTTAAATATACAGATGTTTTTAAATTTAGGGCACTCCTTTTAGGAGGTTGATCGATTACTAATGCGGTCGCACAAAAAAAATATAGGTATAATTCCAAAAAAAAAATATTACTTAAGTAATTAATATTAAAAACTTTTTTAAAAACGTTTTTCTTCGAAATTCTTCGCGAACTTCACGCTCGGGGATCATTTACTATTCTCGCTCCATGCACTGTCCTCTCATACATTTAAATGATGACTGTTTAATTTTGATTTTTTTCCAATATTTTTTGCTGACTGTTTGATTGTCACATTTTTTTTTCTTATGGTAAAAATAAAAACGGGCGTCATCCGTTTACTTTTTCTTCTATTGAGTATCAAATATAAAATTTGGCTTAAAAAAAATATTTTGCAACTTTTTTTTTATTTATATACTGTATAGTTAGTAATAAAACCATATTCTAGAGAATTTCATAAGCTATTCGAAATAGTGCATGTTGTCAAGATAAGGTTTAAGTTTTTCTAATATAAACATTTTAGTAATCGTCCGTAATTAGGCATTTTTTTTAAATCTTCTCGGGCAATCCGCAGTTTTGGACAGGTTAAAAATGGTCAAAATTGCTTCGGGGACCTCAACAATATTTTCTTTACCTAGTGGGTTCCGAAATTAATAAGAGTCGCTGTCAGATCTAACTTATTAACCCTATCGACGTGGTTGCTAACCATAGAATAGGTTGATTGTGTAGAAGCATTATAATCGAGCTAGCAACTGTGACAGTACTATGACAAAAGTGTCAGTTGGCCGGCGTTGACAAGCGATATTAATCTATGCTCACGTTCATATTCTCACCGACACTGTTGAGATATCAGATTTTGGATACACAGCTCAATACGTAGAATTGAGGTAAGGGTAATTCTATGTCCCCAACCCATTGCTAACTTATTGACAAGTCTTTAACCCATTTATTTAATTATTACATTGGATGTACAGTGGTGCCTCACACAACGAACTTAATTCGTTCCAGGAGCAAGTTCGTTATGCGAAAAGTTCGTTATGTGAAACGCGTTTTCCCATAACAATACATGTTAAAAAAAATAATTCGTTCTGTAGCATAAAATATGGTAAGATGACATAAAAAATTTTTGGCTTTTTGGCCGATGGTGCAGTGAAAAACCTGTCCAAAGTCGTTTGTTTCTCTCTTTTCTTCAACATCTGCCGGAAATAACGGACAAGAGTATCGGAGTACAGGTCGTTGATCCTGTTTCCTTCAGCGGAATCCGGATAGTGGGCATTGGTAAACTCCTGAACTGCTTTCCATTTGACCAGGATGTTCTTGATGTCAGCAGTTGGAATTGGTTGATTGTTTGATTGTTGCTCCTCGTTATCAGATTACGCTTCCCTTTGAGCATTGTCCTGTTGTTGGGCCAGAAGTCTCCACCAAACTCGCATTCTTCAAACACCTTATTAAAGAGGGCTCTAGTGTAGAGTTTTTTAAACCCATCATATAAAAAAAATGTTGAGTTTATCTTAAAAGGACGACTGCCGTGATACGTGTGCGATTTAATTCGTAATGAAGAACGATTGCTGCGATACGTGCGTAAGTTAAGCGTACTACGCAGTGACTAACGAGTCTAACGACTGCCTGCGCGGGAGGATGCAATAAATCGGCAGTGATCGTGTGAAGTGGGCGACTTCGTTGTGTGAAGCGAAGTTCGTTGTATGAATCGTGAAATGAACGAAAAGGAAGTTCGTTGTGTGCAGCGTTCGCTGTGCGAGGCGTTCGTTATGCGAGGCACCACTGTATTCCTCCGGCGGTATAGCTACATGGCAGGTGGTATAGTAAGGTTAATTCCTTTGCCATATTTCATTCTGAGCTGGGATAGGTTCCTGTGGAATGGTTTAAAGATGCTGCAATTAAAACTTGGAGAAAGTACGCAGATGAAAAGAATGGAAATTTACATGTATCATCTTGAAAATTTCCTTGATTTTGTACAAATGGTCCAATATTAAAGGGTTTCTGAAATTATTTCCTAATGGAGGACCTCGCTAAAAGCTTTTGCACTTAAATGTGTCCCATTGACATAGCGGCTAGCCCATTGATTGGTCAACATGATCCACAAGTGCAGATTCAGGCTTATCAGCATAAGCTACCTGCCTAAAACTAATAATAATTATTATTTATTAATGAAAATATTCTATATAAATTAATTTAGACTTGTAGAAAAAAGAAATAAACAAATGGTAATGTGGTAGTCTAGTTTGATTATTGATCCGGCATGTGTAGGTTTGAATCTCCGAATTATAGTCATACCATTTAAATACTTCATTGTCACCATCTTCCCTTACTCTAGCACAAGCTACTTTAGCTTGTTTGAGTAGGGTCTAAAACAAAAAAAAAAACATTTTTTTTTTTTGATTGAGCATAACTCATTCCAATATGTGCCTTATGAAAGAATTTCTGTGTATTTCCTATCATTTCAGTGGTCCCTATTGATTAAGAATAATGATAATATTTTTGGATCTACCTCAGATTAAAATATTTTTGTATTTGTTTTTCGGTTTTATATATTTAATGTGATAAAATTATGCATCTCGATGATTACACTCGTGATTGCGCTGATATTTTAGTCACGATGTGCAAGGATACTAAATTACATTGATTGTCGTAGAAATTTAGATACTTTTCATTGTGTTCAATCTTTTTACTATTTCGACTATCATAAAAAGATTCTTATGTAAGATATGTTTAATTATATTTTTTATTAAGTTTATAGGAAAACCTAAGTGTTTAAAGCATTCCACTATTTTCCAACAGCGAGATTTATGTTATAATACAGATTGTCTTATTTTTGCTTACACATACTAGAGGTGCTTAATAACTTTTCTTTAAGCGTGTTTGATTTATATACAAATTCATGTTTAAATTTGGCTTTTCTTCAAAAATGCAGCCACCTACAGAACAAATAAACACATCATCAAGTTAAATCGTCTTTAATTAAGTTAAGTCGTCTTTTTCAGCGGCTGCCTTTTTTCTCTTATTGTGACATCATTGGTTCTGGGCATTAGCTGTTAAAAAAATATCATTGAAAAAGAATTACTTGTCTATGGTTTATTTCAGTTATTGAACTGCTAAGAATACCTTGTTATTTATCTGTCTGAAATAATACTGTACGTTCTTCACAAATTATTTTATATGCACATGTAAATTATTTTTAACCGACTCCATAAAAAGAAAGATATTCGATATGTAAGTTTTTTTTTTTCTTAAAATGTTACTTTGTAATTTTATGACAATGTGTTGCTTAAGTCTACAATTAATCACTTTGCGAACAACATAACGATATGTAAATATGTTTTTGATTTTTCTATGCTCTTAAATCGGGTCGGTCTTACGATGATTGTAAGTTTGAAATTTACCTTAACCTGTTTAGCGTCCGAGCCACTTTTAGAAAAACAATCGCATTGTGTCCAGGAAGATTTTCAAAAAATTGCCCTTTGATTAGCGCTTAGTAAAACGCTTATTTTATAAAAACTTTGTTATGTTATCTTGATAACCTGCACTATTTTAAATAGTAAGCTATTTAAAATAGTGCAAAATAGTGTGAAATTCTCTACAATATGGTTTATTACTAACTTTAAAAGAAATATTAAAAAAAAAACTATGTGTTATCAAGATAACATACAAAGTTTTTCTAAAATATTTTCAAAAATTCCCAAGGTAATTGGCGTTTGTTTGGCATAAAGGGCTTTGGACGTTTGACAGGCTAATTACGATCAAATTTGTTTTTTACAAATAATACGTTACCACCGACAGGCATACCTATTTTCAGTTAGATGATTTAATTTTAATATTTTCTATTTCTTTACTTGTTACATTTTTCATTTAATGTAATGACGTTACATATTAAATTTAAGATTGTTTACCTACTCAAAAGATTTATTACATAGAAATAAAGTCACGCACTGCATTCTGAAGTTATGTAGAATAAATTTTGATAGGTGTAACGCTAAATTGTCATTGAATTGGAGAGCGATATTTTTATTATATTCACGGTGAATTTTTGCTCAATTATGGCTGAAATGTACCAATCAAGCATTCTAACGTTCAGATATTAACGCTGAGCTACAGAAATCAGTGCACGATTCTTATTTACGAATAGCGGCGTTACTTAAATACTTAATTTTCAATTTAGTTGTATATGCATATTTATAAAGAAAAACAACTATTGTCTCTTTATATACCATAACATTTTAATTACAGGTGCGTTTTAGCACCATTTTTTAGCAGGTTTAGTGATTTTAGCATCACTGATATATTTCTTCTTTTCGGATATAATATAGGTTCAGATCGATCAGATCGGGTATGAAATCTGGTAGTCTAGTGGTTAAGGCGTTGGACTATTGACCCGAAGGTCGCGGGTTCGAATCCGCACATACCATTTTTAACGCTTCATTACCACCATCTCCCCTGACTCTAGGACAGGCGCATTTGGCCTAGTTGAGTAGGGCCCAAAATAATTGTATGTTGCCTAGGTCAGAGCAATTATTTTTTACAAAAAAAAAAAGATGGACTTTTTATAAAATTTAACCACCACTGACATTGAAACCTTTATTTTATTCTTTCATTTGAAATGATAATACAGGTAGCGCTTTTTTAAAAATTGCAAATGTCCAAAAAAGCCCCAAAATCACTGTCCCGAAACCCCAAACTGGTCTTATCACTATCTTATCTGATATGCCATGCATAAAAAACCTTTTTTCTGTTACATAATAATATAGTAAAGGTGCCTCTGCAAGTAACATTTATGTAAACTGTGCTGCCGATTACAAATAAATAACTTGAAATGTTCATAATTTATTAAATCCTTATCACCTGTCCAATATAAGAACTTGTTTTTATATAATGCTTCCATACGAGAGATAAAGGATTGGTTTGTAACGCTCACTTTAGGTGTTTATGAGCTTGAAGCATATTAAATATCAACTCTGTAAAAAAAATATCAATAAAATTTGTATAATAGTTAAACTTTTAAATTACTTACAAAGTGGAAAATTCTCAAAAAGACAGCCGGCATGAGAACGCATTTGGTTGTTGAACTAGGACGGACTGAACTTGACTCTCGAAAACCAGGTAGGAATTTGGCTGTGTGAAAATTGGCCAAATTCATTCCTTTATGACGGTTCTTGCCTGACATTGCCTTTCAGCCGAATTGCCTCCCAATGGTGGCGGCTTGATTGGGTTATTCGTGATAATTTTAATTTGGTAAATAATTACAGGAAATCTCGAGCGTGCTAATGGCTGTCTCTTTGTGCCCGGTTGCTGTGAGTTCTGAGATCCATTCTTCATTAAGGACTGTGATTTATCAGAAAAAGTGCAAAGGCGAGCAACTAAAATTCCAGGACCTTTGAAAGGTTTGGAATGCGAAGACAGGCTTAAGCGACTCAAGTTGCCTACTCTCAAAGGAAGGCGAGAGCGTGGTGATCTCATTGCGACATATAAAGTGTTGTTGGGGCAGTATGATTGTCAAGAGCTTAAAAATATATTCACAGCTACGAGGCCATCATTTGAAACTCAGGAAAACAAGCTTTCAAACGAATCCTAGAAAACATATGATGGGCTCGTGTAATCAACTGCAGGATTCGGTCGTTAGCGCAAACAACACCAATCAATTCAAGAACTGTCTTGATATCCAACTATCTCAGTAACAGAAACGGAAACAGACCCATCAGCTATGCTAATATAATATCTAATATAATAATAATAAACCCGGCATGGGAAAATACTTTGCGTTGAGGTGTATAAAAATTATCGCGTAACTTGCTGGTTTGTCGATAAGGGATGGACTGATACTTAAAAAAAGTTAAAATGATAAACTGGAAATGTGTGAATGTTTGTCATAGTACCATTTTGTCCCTTTTTAACCCACTTCAAAAAAAGAAAAAGGTTTTCGATTTGGTTTTGCTTTTTTTAATGTTTTTAATGTTCTCAACACTCCAAAATGGCTCAAGCGACTTTGATGAATTTTTTCCTATTTTAATTTTATCGAGTTACATCAAGTATCAAAAAATATGTTTCCCGTTAAAAATATTTCATGTTGATTGGCTTAAATGTTTTATTTTTTGCATTTTTTAGGATTATTTATGGATGATTCTATTATAGTTTAATTAAAACTTTTTTTAAAAATATCAAAAAAACACCGACTTCAAAATAACTTTTATAAATAAAATATTTTTCTTAACGGCACCTTTGGCAACCGACAACTCGTGCCTGTGGCACTCGGATGAACTGAAAATAGATGTGTTGACATTTTGAGAGCTTTCCAAAATGCCCAAAATCATGTTCCTAGCATGTTACTTAAATAATTCTCATGCAATCTTTCATCCCTTAGGGGTTGATTTCTTTAAAAAAAGTAGTAGCTTGTGCCTTTTCCCGGGGTTCAATCTCCATACCGAATTTCTTCAAAATAGTGGTTTAGCCATGAAAACGTAACGACAGATTTTCGCATTTGAAATATTAGTATGGGTATGAAAGTTCTTTTCAAAGATTGCGACTAATATATCGGTTATATGAAAAACATATTTATCACTTTTCATTGTGTAAATACCCAATAATCTAGTACAAGCAATTAACATGTGAGTACATTTTTCATTCATCCTTAACATAATTTTAAGGTTTTTTACGAAGTGCGTATACAAGAATTAATCTCGATGCTTCAGATATGATCACGCAACCCGCCACTAGGGGAGAGTTCGATGCATCCCTCTGATACGAATTTTTGACGGGACTGGTCCGGGTTTCGGTAAAGGCGGGTAGTCTCTTGACCTACCTCCATATTTAAAACGCCGTGACTTTAAAATCGCTTAAACATGTGCGTCCTCACTGTTCAGTTAGCCGCCTTCATGTAATACAGGCTTTAGTAAGGTCAATTTTAAGAATGTCCACCTTCAAAATAAAAAGTTAAATTAAAAGTCATTTTAATTTAATTATATTTTAAGTGTCCTTGATAAATATATAATGAGTTAACTTTATTAATAAATCCTACTGTGCCCTAATTATCCTACTGTGGTAATTATCAGCAATCACTGGTGGTGCATTCGCCCAAACTACCCAATAAAAAAACTGACCAAAAAATACTATCTCTTTCTAACCTTCTATATAGCTTTGAATGACAGAAAGAGATTTTTTTTTAATGTTTCGAGCCTGGCGACATGAATCGTCTTAAGCTTTAGAACGATAAAATTCGCACTTAAATCCGCCCAGAATTGACAAAAGTTATATTTTCTTTTATACAGCGTGTCCTAAGACCATTCCTGATATAAAAATCCAGCTGATTGACCCTGCGATTTCAAACATGATTTATTTTGACGTTAAATATATAAAAAAAACATTGTTTCTGAGAAAAAAATGTAAACTTTACGTGATGACAATGACCAGTTTATTGTCATGCATCCGCAAGCTGCGACGCAGGTGAATACCGCTAGCGTAGCAAAACAAGATATCGATTGCGTTGCGACGCTTGAGGTAATTCACACCAGCGCTTTAATAAAATAATAAATTTGTGGAACATAAACACCCCCTTAAGTTTTCGGGAATGGTCCTGGGACGCATGACAACAAACGGCTTATTATTATCACATAGAGTTTACATTTTTTTTCTTCGGAAACCTTAAGGAATATGACGTCAACACAAATCAAATTTGAAATCGCAGGGCCAGTCAACTCTGCGAGTTAATTTTTTACATCTGCCAAATTTGCCTTCTCTCTATGGGTTACTTTTAGAGGAGTAATGATGCCAGTCATTCCACTCCACCTAGGGGTCTGCGTATAAATGTTTACATATAAAAAAACACTAATTGTTCCGGTCTTACCAACAAAAAAGGAATAGGAGTAGGTGGGAGAAATCACTTTGCATAGCTAATGAAAAAAACAATAAAAGCTAAAAAGCGTAGGTCATGGTAGCGTAGGAGTGTCATTTCAAAAGGTTTTATTTGAAGTTAGGAAAAAAAACGATTAATTTTATAGAAATCTGTCCGAACTATCGACCACACCTCACCTTGTACTAGGATGGTTCTAAACGCTGTATTTCATATAAACAAATATGAGTTCCAATAATTCTTTTATCTGTGTTTCCGATATACTAATCCGCAAAATGATTTGATTCCGTGATTTTTATTTAGTTACTTGAATTCATGCAGAGGAAAATTTTTGTGAGTACAAGGTAATATTATATTTAAAAAAAAATCTCTTGTGAACACATTAATAATTTTGGTAATAACAAATATTTTCATTTTTGTATAGATTTCTTCTAGATCAAATCGAAAAGAGTTATTTCCAGACAGGCCACCAAACATGCCTATTTCCAAACTTAATACAACATGTAATAAATAATAATAATAAAGTAGAAAACAAAAAAAAAAGTGTTATAATATTCTATTTAATAGTCGTATTTTTTACCGGAAACCTGCTACAAGTTTTTAGCGTTCTCTGAAAATTGTGATAGTATGGAAATAAACTATTTTGAAAAGACACTCCTCAACTACAAAATGTGTAAATAATATGAGGGGTCAACAACCCTTGATCTCAACTGATCTCGACGCATACTTTGTACTTATCGTGAAACCCCATTCACCATATTCATTTTTAGAATTCGCATATATAACACATATGTAGGTACACAAGTATTCATAAAGTATGTTTATTTAAAAAAATATATATTCGCGAGGTAAGTATATAAGTAAATAAAAACCAACTTCAAAATAAACAATACGTATAATATATACAAAAAGTAAGCACATGACATAAGAACATGTTAAAGTTTTTTTTTTGCAACCTTACACTAGATGAAATTAAAATGGAGCCACCCCTGATAAATTCTCCATCATATACAAAAATAAAATAACAAATTGAGTAACGATGAACTAAATCAAATAAAAAAAGTACACGGATTGGCCATAGAGGCGATAGTGGATTATTTTTTAGGTCTGAGTAGATTAAAATAAAAAAACAATGGTATGGTTTCATTCTTTCAATTCATCATAAATTTTGAAACCATTTGGTTATTTTAAATTTTGACGCACAGATAGTAATGAAAAATCACGCTCATAATATTGAATTTAATGATAATTATATTGTGCCAATGAATATTCTTCTACGTTCCTATTTGCGCACATAGATGAATTTGTGTTAATTTTAACTGGCTAGTAATACGTTCCAACAGCCGTGCTGTCATTTTTTAAATTCGAATATGATATTTGAGTACTCTATCGAACTATCAATGTTTCATTAATTATCAATACTAAACTTTTGTTAACTTTAATGTTATATATCTATATTATCCGCCAGTTTCCGATGTAATCTAAACCGCTATAGTTTATACTTACATATAAAACGTTTCGTGTCATTTACTTAATTATTTACGATGATGTGGGGATGATGTATCATCTCGTATAACCTCGAATAGGAAGTGACGTGAAGGTAATTTCCAACTAAACAATATAAAATATCCGGCCGATTCTAATCGAATAGTTCGCAATAATTGTATGAGAGTAAGTAATGTAACTGTCACGAGCAAATTCGGTTTTTAGAGCTAACACCCACTTTTCGCTCGCCGACACTCAATACACAGTATAAAGATCTTTAAACAGTGCTCAGGACGAAAAGGACGGATATTTTTTATTCTTCAAAAACCCACATAATCTGCACATTTTTTTCAAGAGTACCTAATCGATTTATATTCACAACCGCTGTTACAGATCACAATACGTTGTCCTTTGCCCTCCCTAGGTTCACCGATCACTCCATTGTAATCAGGCAAATTCGACAACTAGGTACGAAGAATAAGAGTAAAAATCCGAAAGCATTTCTGAAGAAAGGGTACACGGTTCCCATATTTCTACTTCTAAACGAAATTTTGACAATTAATTCGGTCTATATATGTTGTGTATTCCGAAACGGCTCGAGCAACTTTCTTAAGGTCAAGTATAAGGTAGTCAAAAAATACGTTACCCGTTCGAAATGTTTTAATGTTTGATTGGCTAAAACTATTTCGATTATTTTTTCAACGCGATCCAGCATGGTGGAGTGTTGCGGCGCGCGGAACGGCGGGGGGAATCTACCGGTGTCGGGTTTTCACAAGGACGATGTGCATGACATGCCGTATCTATATGCTTTAAAAAGATCGTTGGACGCAAGGTTAGGTTAGCAGAATGGACTAGAAATTCACGAAGACGCTTTCGAAAACTTGGCGCCCCGGGCGTACGGCCGGGTCGCTCCACCCACGGTCGGCCCTGACACGAGTAAGGTAGGTAGTGAATTAAAGTCTATTGATATATATATTTTAATATCCACTTATTGACTAATTTGTTGAAGTTCAGATATACCCGCTTTCACAGTTTCACCGCTACACATATTACATAGTTTCGTTGTTTTATTTAAATTAGTTGTTCATCTTTCGTATCGTTCGACAAATCGTTACACGTAGGCGTGCATTTAGTTACAGAAATGGTCATTTATTTAAAATTATGTCTTTTGTTGATAGGTATGTATTTTCTTGTCGTGTTTTGTAGGTACATTTCGGATAAAGTTATTAGTTTATTAACACTAAATAGTTTGGTATATGTATGGTGGTACCTACCGAGTTGCAGTGGGTGACTGCGTATAACGCGATAACTTTTGACCTCCACATTGTTATTATCTTTATTTATAAATGCGATTGTCATTAAATAAACAAGTTTCTTCGCATTGTAGATTTAGGACTAACGGAACACTTCGATTCTTCGAATGCACCTCGTTATATTTGCGGTCCAAAAGGCACGTTTGGTTTCCTTCCACTAAAGTGGGTCGACCGCATTGGTAGATCACCGTTATTTTCACATTCGCGGTTATTATGTCGAATTGAGTAGAATCATTTGATCTATGTTTTTGTTAACGCGCATTTTATTTACACTTTATTAATCGCCGGCTCTTCCTACATTCATTGATGGAACCGACATATTGAATAAACGAAACGTCCCACGTTATTTATTGCCCAGCAGAGCGCGAGAAAAAATAAATAACCCTTCCGTCGTCAATAGCAGAAGCGTCCATTGTTCGGAGTCAAACTATGGTCGGCGACGTCCGTCGGTCAGTGTCACCGATTTGCCTAATTAGTTTGCTACGCGCGAATTGCATTCTTATGTTGTGCTCGTTTTAAAAATGTCAGAAAAATGAAGTCCATAAAAACGAACGCATTTAAATTTCTCTCTTATTTCTGTGTTCTGAGGACCTGCAGTAGTTTTGTGCTTTTAACTTCAGCTGCTGCGAGCGGTCAAAATAATGGACACATTGAATTCCAACAAGATTCTGCCGTCAAAAAATACGAGGTGGAAACTGTTACGATATTGAACGAAGCCGGCGTGGAGGGAAAAGATGTTGGATATAGGATTTCCTCGAATTTGGACGTTAGCGTAGTTTGGAAAGGTTCCGAGCACGAAACTTTGATGAAGTTCAAGGTTCGTAATGTTACTTTCATAACAATGACAAACGTCAAAAACATGTGTTGGTTCATCTTCTTATCTCGAAAGTTTGTGTTAAGCAAAATATTACGTTGTTTTATCATTATTTCCAGTGGCTCAAGCCGAAATTACTCATTAGATCCAGGAAGGCCCCGTCGCCGGATGATTTTGTGGAACACTCGTCGCGTTTGGACAGCTATAGAAACAATCCGTTTTACGTTTTGTGGAAGCGAGGAATTGTGCAAAATGTTTTTATTGACGAGAAGGAACCCACCAGCGTTATTAATTTCAAGAAAAGCATCGCCAGTTTGTTCCAGGTAGGTATTTATTCAGTTTTAGAAGACTGCCAGTGAATAATCGAGCACTAAATTAATTAAAAAAAAAAAAATACATTAATTTTATAGGACATGAGAAAAGAGGTTAGAATTTACTGTCATCTGAGAATCTCCATGCGTCACTGCATAAAATATTAAATGATATTTTTATTTGTAAAAAATAAAAATGAGCACCTTACTCAATACTCTGAACCCACTCAGCCGAAAACTTTTGAATATGTAGATATTTGTAGCTCACGACTGATCTTTTTCACACAATCATGTCAAGATGGTTAGGACATATGGAGCGAATGAATGATGGATATCAGCCTAAAAGTTTGATAATAAGCCAGACGGTCGTAGGCGTGCCGGAAGGCCTAAACTGTGAAGGTTTGATGGCGGATTCAAGGACCTACAGACGCCAGGAGTTAGTAGTTGGCGTGAAATGACGAAGAACTGGACAAAATAGAGGAAAAACCTTAAGGTGGCCGCGGCTCACACTGGGCTGTATTGCCAATTATAACTTTTTAAAGAGTTTTACAATAACTTATTAATAATATACCTACCTACCTCTTTATTTCCAAAGAAGCTAATCAAAAAAAAATAAAAAATCGTGTATATTTTTAGAAATACATAACGGTTAAATTAATGAGAACCTAAGGTTTTTTTGCACTTTGAAAAAAATAGTAATTATAGTTTCATTTGAACAATATTTGTATTTTGGGTTCACCATTTTTCACCACTGTAACAAAGCCTTTAAAAAGTACCAATTTTATAAATAGATGCATTTTTCTTCATTTTCAACCGCCTAATCGTCGGCTTATGAACTCAGTTCAAATATTTTTTTATTTTCAGTTTCAAATCCTGGATATTGACGTTAATGAAACAGATGTTTCGGGCCGCTGCGACATTTCCTATACATCCATTTCGCCGAAATCTTTTCGTAAAATCAAGGTTTGTTTATTTTTTAGTGCTTTGCTAAAATCCTAAATGACTATATTATAATAGGCAGTTAGAATAGTTAAATTTTTGCATTTCAAACTGCATTCTTTTTCTTCTTGATTCCCGATAACCCCTCCCCCAATCACCACTTCAGTTTCCTTGTCGTGGCTGCAGCAGCTATCTCCATGTGTGTACCCATCTACCTTTACTTCTAAAGAGTATCAGTCCAAAATATTTTTTATATTTAATTGGCGCATTTTCTAATTTTATAAATAACTCGATGTCTACATCAACGTTTCCTAATTGGGTATCTCACTTGCAGCATCTAGGTTATCTACCACAAGAGAATTATTATATGGTAACCACGAGAAAGAACTAACACTCAAAAGCTGGAAAGAATACATTTGTAAGATACCTATGCTTCTGAATATATAAAATATATCCCACCTAATGCCCAACGTATTGTTGTGGTGCCTCGGCTTTAACTCAATTCAAAATAGATTTTTGATCTATATATTTAAATACTTTTTAACCTACTAAGCGGAAAAAAAATATAATTCTGATATCTTACGGTTTTTAAACTTCCATGCATCTAATGAGATTTTTCAGCCTTTTTAGATCTCTTTGCAGAATGAACTTTGGCAGCCATACTTAAACGTTTTTTTTTCTGGGCCACGTAAGCGCTACCGCTACATCATGTGGGCCGCAATCGAATCGGGAACTGGGATGTAGGTAGTCAATATTGGGTTGATAGTGAATAAATTAATAGTAAAAATACGTTTTTAAAAACAAGGTTTTATTTAAGTAAGTGCTAGAATGCGTATACAAAATTTTGTGTCTGTGCTGTTGACCGTTGAGCTAAACATTGCAAGCTAAATAAAAGCTTGTAAAAATGCACTGTGCTAAGCTTCGGGTCACATAGAAAACTAGAGGGTTATCATTTCTACTCAACCACGCTTCCTCTAAGTTTGACATTTTTAATATAAATAGTAGTAATGTTGCCATGGCATTGCCTCCTAATTAAATCCGTTTTGTTTTATTTTTATTGAATACAATTTTCAGAAACGATGTGATTCTCCACTCGCTCATTCTAGTTATTCGTCGCAAGAAACTTTACCATCTGTAGTTATTCAAAGCGAGCGTTTGACAACGTACACATTGAGCGACGATCTAACCGATATTGAATCTATAAAGGCAGAGGAAACCCACGAAATGAGGATGTCTCTCAAGCAGGAAGTTGGCAATAGAGTCAAAATAACGCAGAGCCTCAAATTAAAAGAGAAAATCCCGGATAAGAGTGGCAATGTTGCCGGAAAGAATGTCGATGATGCCGTGAAGGAAATTGAAATTTTAAATGGTTTAGGTTTCCAACGTTATAACCTTAATTTGGAGAAAGAACCACAACAGTGTAATAGTGATGATTGTCCAATGGTAAGTATAATATTAAGTTTCATGCTTTTTGCAGACATTTATTTGAGGTATCTAGCTGTTTTATTAAAAATTACTAGATACCTCAAAAAAAAATTGCCTCCGGCGGTAAGAGTGAATTCCCTACCGTCCCCTGCGATATGACTTGCCTACTGTCCCAATTCTGGTTATACCACTGGTTGGGACAAGTGCGGCTAACATTTTGTTTGGAAAATTTTGAATGTAAATATTATTAATTTTATGATATATTGGTGGAAAATTATTGTTCGTGTGAATCGGTAATTTTTTTATTGGTGTAAAGAAAAGATACCCCCTAAATACACTTATTTAGTGACCAGGGAGATACTCCATTTCATTCAATTCTCGGTTTTTATTTATGTTCATTTCTTGGTCAATCTTTGTTCCCACGAGAAGCACAGGAATGCTCATATGCCTTAACAGAGCCCGGCATGTCAAGGTAAAGCTGTGTACTCTGAGGTTACCCGGTATCAGAGAGCCACCGTTCGCGGCGGAACATCCCCTCAAATCATGCATCTATCTCGGCACGCTAGGCTACACCTCCAGATTGGGGATTGTTTTGTCAGAGGTTTACTCCTCTGGTCTCTGGTTCAGGGCTGCTTATTTGATATTCTCGGCTACGTACCATCAGGAGGCCGACATTGGGTATCCCCCGTCCTGAAAGAAGGTTTTTCACTTTCCACCACCTGTAACACGCCTGGAGGCTTGAGACTGGCTAACTATCTTTCACATTTCCATCCGCGCATTGAATTTTACTACAACAACCAGGTTACTTAGTAGTTTCTACATCTTTTAATTGGCCGAATCGGATATGGAAATATTGTCGTTCATGGAAAAATACTACATACTTGTATGAATGTAAGCCCTTAAGTAAATAACCAAACCCTTCTAATTTATTTTTCGTTTATAATATCCAGAAAACCACTTCGGCAAGTAAGGAAACCATTTTTTTTTTTTTAATTACTAAAACACATGGGTATTTTGTTTTTTTCAGTTACCGACATTGGTCAAAGAGAACAGAGATCTTTTGAAATCTGGTAACCTGGGGACTGTCAAGTCTGCAATGACATTTTTAAAATTACTCACCGTCGCTAGAACATCAACGTCTAGCGATATCCATAAGTCATTGAAAGGAACCAAGAACAAGGAAATTTTGTGAGTTACATTCATGGTTTTTTTTTTATTATTTATTGTAAAGAATTGCTATGCCCTAGCTCTTATATAACTATTTTGAACTTTACCCAACTAAGCTAAATGTGCTTATGTGACAGTCAGGAGAGATGGTGGTAATAATAAAGCGTGAAAATATTATAACTATAATGTGTGGAATGCCTGCAACCGCCGCGTCAATAGTCAAACGCCTTAACCACTAATTACCACAACCTATTACGCTTCACCTACTAGCAGATCACCTTTTTTGCAGATAGCCTTTTTTGATGAAATTATCACCATTAACCATGATGGGAAAGTCTCCTTTAGCACAGTCTTTTTTGTCATCTATAACTCGTTATAGATGACAAAACGAAGGATTGAAGGAATGAAGGATTTCATTACCGATGATAGGATTATTTGGATATCTTGATAAATAAATATGATATTAAATTTTTACGTAATTGAGTTAGCTGACAGATAAGAAAGGAAAAATGTTATAACTTCATTTTAAATTTTCATTTTTTTTTCTCATTGAGAAAGTGTTTATTCTTATTATGATTATTTTAGCTTATAAGAAAAAAAAAAATGGAGACTTCACCACTGTGCATTAAATTAGCACAGAGTGCATCTGATAAATATTGCCAATTTTATTACTACTAACTCTTTTTAAGTTTATTAATATTTTTTTGTTATCATTGTATTGAAATTGCTTTATTTTAATTTTAAAACTATTGAAAGAACTACAAAGACCATTCAGATGACTATCGAGAAACGTCTTTTTAATAATATATATATTTTTTTTAGGCAGCAGATTCTAGATATTGTTGGTTATACGCAGACCATAGCTTCACACCAGGCTGCTAAAAAGTTTCTCAATTTTGACAATGAGTATGACGTCGATAATGCAGAACGATATCTCTGGGCTTCATCTATTGGAAATAGTCCCAAGGTAGGAATGCGTGGTTTTGCACTTCATGACAGCTGTAAACTGTGATATAAACATCCAAAAAGATTTATAGCAAGAGATGGATGACGTGAAATGTATTGCACTGCAAAATTTAACTGCTTGTAAAATATCGCTCGACTGAGGTTTTAGGCCAAAGATGTTGAAATGTGTTTGTCGTTCACCGAGCTGCTACTAAATAACACCCCGATGACTTATTTCTATGAAACGCTAGCTGTCACTTCTCCCTGAAACGCAGGATGAAAGATTGAATTTTATCCACAAACACAATGCATTGAAGACCAGGAAAGTATAGAACAGTTTTAATTGTAAAGAATCGTCTTAACTTTATTCTAAGCATCGAGCCAGCCGTGTGTTCAAAATCTGACATTGGACGCTTGAAACAGTTTACCGTCCAATAGTCTTTAGGGATCGATACACACTCTAATAATGCTAATTGAATATTCTAAATTTTATTAGAAAGGTTATGCATTTTGATTAATTGAAATAATTAGAGCTTAGTAATAAAAATTTGTATTTTTGTTTTTCAGGAAGAAATAATCAACGATATATTCCGAATGTATGAGAATGAAAAAAATGCACCTCCAAAACTATCAGAAACATTATTACTCACAGCTGCAGCCATGGCGAATAAATTCTCAAAAATACCAAGAAATGGCCCTAACAATGCGGTGAGGTTCAATTCGTTAAATATGTCCAATTAACCAGTCAAACTAAATCTTAAAATCCGATTTTGCATCGCTTAACTGTCAATCTTGGTGCAGAAATTGGAAGATATGCCAGATAAGATACGCATTTGCGATTTGGGATGGCTCAAGGGTAACATAGTAGTACATTCCGGTGAGACGCGGCGCAGCGCCGTGCTATGTGCATGTTTACAAACTAATATACCTGAATATTAAAGATTTAGTCTATTAAGATGTTTATTTTTGAAAATTTTTTTTTTTTTCATTAGACCGATTTCGTTGTTAACCTCAGAAAAAGACTTTAGTGATTTTAAACTATGATTATGTGATTATGGGAACTAAATAACAAATAAATAAAATAATAACTTTTTCATTTACAGCTAACATCAAAAATTGTGAATTCTGTCTCGTATGAACTGGGTAAATGTACTGATGACCCGTGCAAGGCAAAATATCTGAGAGCTTTGAAAAATTTGGCGCAGCCCTCCAGCATTTCACTGTTAGTAGACACAGCCCTGAAAGGAAAACCCGCTGCATCAGTGGCTGCAATGAAAGCTCTTAAAGCAATACCAAAGGAATATTTGGAATCAAACGTGATTAAAGCGTGCGAGACAATTTTGCATCAACTCGACAAGCGCTACGACTCGAGCTCTCGGACAATTTGCGCCGACATTATTCTCGAATCAAATCCTAAGCCTGAGATACTTACAGATTTGGTCTTGTATTTATCATCAAAGGATAAAGAATACGAAGTCAAGCAGTTTGTGATACAGAAGCTGCAGATGGTCAGCGATAGGTGTCCAAAGTTTAGGGGTACCCTCAAGGAAGTTCTGCGATCTACAAACGTTTCCAAGAATTGGAATATTCTAGGTCAAAGAGGTTAGTTACCAACAATGATCATAATTAATTAAAAATTCAACTTCATCAAATTGTTGTGCATGGTGGCGATAGACTTTGAATCTGTTTTTTTTTTAACAAAACATCCAGAAATATCACTCTGGTTCTTAAACTTTTTTTAAAAAAAAAAACAAACTGCTTTTATCGACTTTTTTAAGTTGTTTTACCATTTGGATTTTTTTTAAAAACTATCTTTTTTAAAACTATCTTATTAATAGTGAATGTACCTAAACAATATTTGATAGTGTAAAAATGACCAAAAGTGATTTTCTTACTCACTTCACCAAATTTTACTGTTTTTGATATAATACACCAACTCATTAATTAATCATTATTAATAACCATAATTATTATAGGTATGACAACAGTTTTATCTCGTTCAGTGATGTCGAATCCTTGGAGTAATGCATCCCTAATCAGCGTGCAGGAAATATCCGGAGGATTGCTAAAAAGGGGACACGTGGACGTCGTTTTGGAGTCTGCAAACGGGCCGCAAGAGATTTTCAGCGTAAGTTTACTTTAGATACTAAGGATGCCTTGAATATTGGTGTATAAAATGTGAAGTAAACTGCTTTTTGAATATTTTAAAAAAAGTTAATATTTTATTACCAATTTGGAGACAATTTTAGGGCTCCAGTTATTGGATTTAGCAAAACGCTATAGACACTATAATTTTACTTTTTACATTGATATGTGGTACAATATGAATGTTTTTACAGTTGGGTTTGTTTGCCGGTGGTCTTTCGGGCCTGATGGGTTCGTCGAACGACGATCAACCAGCTGACGAAGAGCCAACGTCAGCCGGTATGGAGCTGACAGTACAGGGTGTGCAAATAAGACCTTTCGTCTTCTTCAGTGGACAGGGTGAGCTGATGGGACATGTTTGGTCGGGTACTGCTAGCGATAGGACTACTGCTTTCCAGGTAATATAGTCCTATATAACACATTCAAGTTTTTTAACATTTCAACTTACTGGTTATCTAAGTTAAATTTAATTTTAAGCCTTAGGAGTGGGATGATTTACAATTTATTTAGTTATTTAGTAATGAACCAATCAATATTTGACTTTAAGGACTCCTTAAGAAGAATATTATGTTTGTGGTGATCACAATATTCTTATTGTGTAATAATAAAGTTCAAATTTTACAGATTATAGAAAATGATATCTTTTGAATTGGAAAACTGTGTCCTTTCTTTACTAAAGTGCGATGTTTGGGACTTGGTGTGACATCGCAATTTCTTTTAGTTACTAAGGAGTGCTTGGCAATTTCTCCTTAGGAGTTGAGCAAACTATTCCTCAACCACGGAAAGTGTGTCGGCTGGTCGAGTTTAATAAATTTTAAATGATTTTTACAGGCTTTGTCTCTTTTACATGATTATTCCCACTTGATCCCTTTGGCCAGCGGAACGTTTGCTGAATTTAATCTGCTGAGCGCGGCTTCGTTCGATTTAGCAGCTCAAATACAGCTGTCCATCTGGAGCAGAGTTGCACATTCGGTCGTTGAAAAGAAGTTAGTATCTTTAAATTCTATTTTTTTTTTCACGTGTAATATTTACAACAAGCATTACAATTACTGAAAATTAATACTAATTTTTAAGGACTTTATCACACTGGAAATTCCTGTTCTGTGACATACATTTCTTTTTTACCTGGCTGAAAGCCTCACTAATTTAGAGATATTAAGAAAATACATCTTATCAAATAATTTAAAACAAATTACCACATTTATTAGCTATTTCTTGATGCTGCGAGAGAACATTTTATTAGATGGCATTGTGGTTATTTCATAACACTACTATTATTGACCACCGTTGATGTACCTATGATTTTTAGTGCTTTTTGTAAAGCTATGATCCGTAGTGCAAATATTGAGAAGATCGTGGGTTTCATGGATGCATCTTGCATAATGATATATGAGATCATAGAAATAAATAAGATACTCCGTTAATGTAAATAATCTATTCCACTACTAATGCAAGGAAATGGCCAATCGCAGCATTCTCAATTGCACAAACTCAAACAAATATTTTAAAAATCATTGCATCCTCAAGGCCGAAGGAGGAACTTATTTGTCGGTTCAAATATTTGAACGAACGACACAAATGGCTAAATTTAAAGTAGTTCTACATGAAATTACGGCTCAATCCAACCCATGGACTGCTTTCTTTTAAATTTATTAAAGTTAAAAGTTAAGTATCCCTCTGTACGTTTTCTCTTGGTACTGATGGCTTATTCTATTTGTTAACATTAATTAATTCATTGGTTGTTGATGATTCATTCTGTTGTTTCATCAAACTATTACAACCTTTCGGTAGTAACTGGTAGGCCAGTAATAAGTTTTAAGCACCCTTTAATTCAGAAATGTTTTTTTTTAATTTAATCGAAAGCATGTGTTTTATTTTTCGCATTGGGTAAACTTACCATAGGCGGAACTCTTTTCCCACAGACCATAGGCATCCCCCCCGTGCTCCCCCCCTCGTGCGTATCCCGTGGGCTAACATCCCACAGAATATTGTCTGGTTTTGCATCCAAAACCGATCTAAAAACGTTTGATTCGGCATACTACATTGTTGGATTGCTTTTAAGAATGGTTGCATTAGATGAGTGAAATTGAGGTTAGTTATATCATCTCATGTTTACCATCAAAAGATGCAGAATTTATAATGGTAGACCGATGATTATATTTCAGCGCCGGTATTGCAGTTCTGGGTACTCTGAAAGCAGACACGTCATTTGTTCAATCTAAAGTGGAGTTCATTCTGGGACTGGAACCCAAACTTCACCTCGAGTCCGACATAGACTTCTACTCAGTCATATCGCTCTGTATTCAGGTCAAGCAACCAGACATTATTATGAAGTAAGTCCAGATTTACAACTTTTGAGTTGAAGTCAAACTATCAGTAATTTACACATGAAAAGTTATCAAACCCATTTTCCTCAATCAAAGCCCTTTTGTCTTGAAATTTAATGTGTTTACCTAGCATTAATAGAAGTTGCTTTTGATGGATGTGCATTAGACCACAAACAAGGTGTCAAATAGGTATTCCTATAAATTAGTAGGTGATAGGAATCATTGGGGGAATAAAGGATATCTACAGTTAGGAGCGCTACTGTCACACGAGAGAACATTATGAGGCTCGCGACAAGTGTGTGAGGATAATATAGAAACATTGTAAGCACAAAATCAAAAAGCGTAACACATTCCGCCCCATACGTAAAATGCACGTCAACATGATGCCACCATTGCATACTGCACACGAAATATCACACACGGAGACGCTACTTGTTTTTTAGTTTCTTATTATTGGCAAATAATAAGTACAAAACTATGAAAATGTTTGTTTTTATATTTAATATTTGATTGACATAGCTTTTGAAAATAAAACCTTTCACATAAACAATCATACGTCAAAACCGAACTAAAATGAAAAAATTATGACGATTAGTCTATGCCTTTCACGAATTTAGGTATTCGCGACATGCCACACTTTTAAACATAATAAAAATGCAGTAAGACGATGACGTGTTTAGCCGCACGCGGCACCTGGCATATACGTCAATGACGGGATATCCTGTCATCGGTGCTGAGTGTGTTGATAATTGCTACAGAGACCTTAGGATTTTATTTCTTACGAAGAAACCGTATATATGTGAAAACACTTTGTTTTTCGTAATCTTCATGAAATACACTTCTAATATACAGAAACGTTTTTCTAAAAATAGTGACTTATATAAAAAAATAAACTTGAAAAATAGCTTAAATTTAATCAAAAATGGTTTTTTAAATGTCTGATAACATTGAAGGAGGTAATCATTTGTTTTAAAATCTATTTCGATAGAAGATAATTATTATTAGAACTCAAATTATAGTATTTCAAACACACGAAAACTTGGTCAACTTGTAAATAATCTAAAAACAAAATGTATGCAACGGCCTAGTGGCGCAGTGGTATAAGCGCCCGTTTCTAAATCCATAGGTCCCGGGTTCGAATCCCCAGTGGGTTACATACAAAAAAAACTTATTTAGTTACAGTCTTGCGAGGTGTTGTTTGCCTGTAATGAACGGCCTCGCATCATAAAAACAACAATGAGGCAGTCGGAACTGTACCCAATAGCGCCTCCCCGATAACACAAGCCAAACGAATGAAGTAACTGCTGTATGGGTCGAGCTATGAAAGTTGCGCTCTTAAGAAACGGCTATTATTATTTGCTTAGCCTGTCCGATGATACGCTACGATATCAGAACCTTCGAATTCTGATGTGAGCATATCGGATAAGCTAATTAAATAATTATTATGAGGTGCCCCCGAGGTTATTTTGACCATTTTAAAAATTGTGATAGAATTGAATTGTCCCTCAATTTAATCTGCATCTTTGCAGGCACAATGTTCACAAAATTGAAAGGATTCCGGGCAGCAAACACAAGCTCCGCAAGTCGCAGTACAGGACGCTCAACGTTCCGGGAAGGACATACGCGCTGAATAGGAAAAACAGCGTTATGTGCAATGTTATACATAACAAAGTGTGATAGTCAAATATACTTTTTATATATTATGTAATGTTACCAAAGTTTTCACCAATTGCTGGATACTCTCCTAAGTGATATTTTATATTTTGCTGAATCTCAATCAGATATCTCGATTATCAATGCCAGATGAAGGGTTTTTACGAAGAAGCACTGGTAGACTTTCTTTATTCGAACTTCTAACTTTTCTTTCAAAGTGAAGTCTAATTATATCAAATAACCTCTAGCAACTGGTAATTCAGCAAACCAAATATTTCTTTTCACAAGACCTTAGGTTTCGATCACCAATACGTGATGAAAGGCAGCTTGATTATCATTGTTAAAAATATGTTTATTTTTGTAAATTTATTCTAAATGTCTTACAACATTCCATAGGATTTTAATTATATTACTATAAGGTATTTGTAAAAATGCACTTGTTACAATCTCAAGATTTTATGTGAACATAATAAATATATATTAGAGGGAAATCTCAAATCGTGTGAGATGTTTTTTGATCAATATTGAATATAAATATTTTAAAACTATATTTTTTTTATTTGACCAATTTGTGTACCTGATGGTGGAGGGGAGGAGGGTAATTGATAAAAAATATATATTTATATATTTTAAGATGTGTAACGACCGTGAAAGCTTAAAAACTGTGCGATTGTAAATGTGTACTAGTTACTAAAAAGCGAGCCATTACGCAAATAAATTTACACTCACATAAATTTTATTTGTATTTAATATGACTAACTTCAACTCCGGGCTTCTGCCCAGGTCGGCAGCTATGCCCAGTGGACGACTTTGAGGGCGTACGACAGCTCGTGCCTGCGTCACTCGGAATGGGTCGCTTCGGCTCCATCTCTACGTGCCTACTGCCCTATTCTATGCAGGCGGCTCTGACGACGACCAAAGCCGCCCGCGCGGCCTTTGAGGCCATAATTTCTACATTTTTTAAATTTTTACACAGGAACCCTGATTTATTTCGAAATCACAGACTACACCTGACACCAAAGTACAAAAAGTGTACAATTATTGAATGTGCCTTTTCGCTACAAATTGCAATGCAGCATATAGCATATTGTTTTATTATTTATATTATGTATAGTTATAAATTATTTTTACATGGAACGAAATGCCTTTGCCTTTACAGGCAGCTCACCCCTGCGTCTACATAGTTACAAGGGAATAGTAATGGGATACTTGTAAAAATAATACTCAATCTATATGGAATCATTTATTTTGAGATCAAAAATAATAGAATAGAAATTTGGAAAATACATGCAAGTACTTATACCGATAGCAACATTGTAACAATGTTGGTCATTTTTTTTTAAAGATTTTTATCGATTACGATGTTTTATAGTAAGTAGTTTTTTTTTATTTTCTATTATCAAGTCCATTGTACGGAATGAAGTCAATTTACTTTTTTTAATTTATGGTATCAATAAAATATGCACATCAAATTATTATCCTAATTAATTTGATTTTGATGCTCTCATTTACGTTTGTGGAAAAATAACTGGTTACAAATTACAAATAAAATATATCAACGAGTTAATTATGATTATTTTTAATTAATTAACGCAATATCTTGGCATGAAAATAGTAATAAAATAGAAGTAATTATTGAAAATTAAAATAAATATTGTCCATACTGGAAGGGTTTGAATGGCCAATATACCAATTACAAGTGAAGCATTTTTATTCACTCTAACATTTTACACATTTATTCCAAAATTATAGCAACAAAAAAATATAAGTTGAATATTTAATGCCTACACATACGGGTGTCCAGAAAACCTGGGAATATCCTAACAGCTGATAGGTCTCTGGTAGGATCTTAAAATCAAAACTTTACATAAACACCACGGTTGATATTGGCACTTTTTGATATATTGAATAATCGGCACCATAGGTTGGTTTTTTTAAGGCTGTGTCTACAAATGGTCTACAAGTGCCTAATTTCTTATTATTTACCAATAAGAAATGATTACTTTTGAAACTAAAAAACGGGTGGAGTCGTGCCACGCTTGTGTTGTTTGGAATTTCGTGGGATACTCAATTCGCCAAACGACCTTTCCAAAACATCCGGGTTTTCGCTCGGAGCAGAATGTGTTAAAAAAGATATTCCAAGGTTTTCTGGATGAATATTGACATTATTTTGCGAGATACTTAGTGGTATCCTATGAATTAACATTAGTAAAACACTAGATAAAACAATAAAACCACGAAAAACGGATGTATATTTTGATAATAACGATAAAAACCCAAAGTTTTTAAGTCAAAATTTGATTATTTTATCATTTTGCAGACAATTTGAAATTTGAAGATAAATCAAATTAGGCTGGATGCAGACGAGCAATTTTAAATTGGTTCATTTCGCAATCGGCAAATGCTACATACTAACAAACTTTCGAACGAGTAAAACCCTGCGCCTAGCGTAACTAACGAGGTTGCCAGTCTACAAAACACAACTATGACGCACAAGTATTAAATAATCCTTACTAACATTTTTTAAGTTTCTAAATTCTCCTAATATTTGGCAATATGCTAGAAAATCTAGATTCAACATTTGCTTTTAAAAAAACTACTTAAGAAATTAGATGCAAACATATCTGTTAAGTTGACCACATTTTAGCGGCAGGATGGTGGTAGCTAGATGGCACTAGGGTCTGATTACTGATTTTTAATATTAAATTCGATACTGATATTCCATTCATATTTTTTTAACATAAAACATTTTAAAAGATTCATCTGGTTATTTATGTATTTTCAATGGAAAAATATAGTCTTTCAGTATTTTGTAACAATGGATAAATTGAATACAAGCAAAGATTGTCAAATATGTCGAGTTTTTCGCATGCAACTTAAAAATACACTTTGCCATTATTTACTAATTTTTGTTAAAAATTAGTACATTCTGTAATGTTCCTGAAACATTATGAATGGTTCAATTTTTAACAATCTACTTGAATGGTGTAATGTAATGCATTATTTATTAATTACTATCATCACCAATCACAATACTGGAAAAAGGATTTATTAGGTTTATTTAAGAATTAGATTATTTTCTAATAACATTTTTAATAGATTTTTTATTTTTAAGTAAATGCAACAATTATTTTCTATATATGAATCCCTCGGAACTAAAATATTACGATTCAGTATTACCTTTTAATTTATATATATTTTAATATTTTTTTTGTAATTGTCAATTGGCTTGTCTGTGTGGTATTAATTTTTCAAAGGTAAATATATTATTTTCAACAGCCCTGACTTAAGAATGGCCTCTGTCAGTGATTTTTATGAAGTTCCAAGATTTTTGTACTAACCTTTCGCAATTGAGTGTTTGTTGTATTTACTTCAAAATGTCATTTAAGATTACTAGTGTAAATAAATATCACAATAACAGACAGCTATAAAATGCTGAAACACTAACCCCCTAACGACCTACGGCAGAACAAATATCTCTAGTCTTCAGTTTGACTCTCTTTTGGCATTTCTCTCGGACTCGAGTTTAAGCCGTCGCTGTGGGAGCTGTCACTCTCATAATCGTTGTTGTCGAAAAATGACCGTTCTTCATCCCCGCTTGCTTCCGAAACCAAAACGGACCAGTTGACCGGTTGGCCATCTAACGATTCCTGTTTCGCCGTACCTTGAGCATTATCCTGACCATTTTCCATTGAAGGTTCGAGATTAGAAATTAATTTGGTATCTGAAGCCTCCTTTAATCGGCAATTTTCATCGCTAATACCCGCCGCCGATGGGGATTCATCGTGGCCCTCCACATCTGGACTCGGTTTATCGCCGCATTCCATCTGATTATCACCCGATGCTATTGAAATATCATCCAAAATATTTTCACTAGTTTTATAATTACATCTTACAGAACTCGTTGGTCTTGTCAAGTCCTCAGAAATGGTTCTGGTTCTTTTTAAGCCACTTGTACTTGGCTTGACTTCTTGGTTTGCATTGCGGTTCTGGCTGGTTGTGGGGTCCGGCAAATTCAAACATCCCATTCGAACATCGGAATCGAGCGAAAGCTGGGCCATAGGCCTATCAGGGATACAGGCAACCGTACCAGCGCAACCGACACAGGGTCTCGGCCGGTCATACAGAGCAACATCCAAATCAATGACTCTGTAATCCGAACCAGTTGGATCAGCCCAGAGAGGAAGCCATCTGTGCAATAAAAGCCATCGCAGCTGTCCGCGGGATATGCCTTGGACTCCCGGTGGCTCTTCGTTGTAAACACCATTGCAGTTATGGTCTCCAATCGCACGCCAGTGGTCAATGCTTCCACACGACGAACTGAGGTGCCGTTCGATCCGGCCAACTCCAGAACCTAGTAAGTCCACCCTCCCGTATAATCGACCTTGTCGTCCATAGCACGGCTGCGTTTGGCAAAGTGCCGATTGAAGAGCCAAAGCATCGCGGTTCTCATAAACCGGCTCGCTGACAGACGGTGGAGGTCTTCGTCTAGGTACAGTCCTATCGGAGGGCTCCTGTCGGGATGGACTGCGATCGTTAAACTCTAAAGTCTGTGATCCAGCCGGAGAGTGCGGTGCCCTACGACCCCAGCAAACGTTTAAGCTGATTGGGCTCCCGTTGCCGGTAGGAGAATTCGAAAGAGCGGGAGAGACTCTTAATTTGCGCCCTGGTGCAGTAGAGTATGATTTATCCTTGTCCATCTTCACTGCAGGTTGAGTTTTGCTGGTCTTGCCGGTTTTGAACATTTTGAATCTCCAATGAGTCGAAGAGGTGGCCGAAGTACTAGCGATAGCGGCCTGCTGCCTAGCCGCTTCACCAATCTGCTCGTAGATGTTCTCTTTTGTGGCACTCGAAGACTCCGTGTCTTCAGATTGATGGGGAATTGCATATCGTCCGGGTCTGTTCAAATTGGGACTCAGGTCCAGGTGGAAGTATCGCCTTCTCGCCGGCAGACTCAGTGGAGCCCCTTGTCTGCCCTCGTCCTGCGGCGCTCTCAGCAAGTCCAAAGGACGTCGCAGTCTCGCTTCCTCCTGCACATTATCTATTAGTGGATTCCTCAGAACGTTCCTGTGGGTGTCAATTGTGGATCTCGAAGTAGAAGGTTGGTTGGTGACTGAGTCGCTCCTTGCTCTGGGTGCTTCTGAAGGTCTATTTTCGCCCGTCTCCTCACCGCTGCTCGTTGACCTCTCCGGGTCATTGTTAGGCTGTTGGTCTGCTCTATCTCCCGATCTATCGTCGGAAGCATTAGCGTACCTACAAAACAAGATATCTTCAATGATTTCATCGAAATAATGGCTTTCATTACATTATAATTTGATGATGTATCAATGCTATATTAAAATTAATAAACAAAGGACTTATTTCGAATTGTCATTGTAATTTATAACCTCAACTGAAAAGTACTCAAAAGGTTTTCATTCGAGTAGCGAGATGTATTAATCAATACTATATATAAGTACCCTGCATTGAATTGAACACTTGCACTAAATAATAGTTATTAGAAGTCAGTAGAAGTCAATCCCCCCCCATGCTATATGCCATATTTCGTTGGTAAATTGCACCATCTATATCTTGGCACCATTACTTGGGCCAAGCTAAAGAATTATTTTATTATTTTTTACATCCGACTGATTTGTTTATTTTTATTCTTTTGTTTTTCATTCTTGAAAACTGAGGGAAAGTTGAAGGTAGTATAACGAGTGGTTTCACCTGTGAGCAGCGGCAGGATGGGCTATTCCTCAGGTGGGCTTGTCAATGATAGCCACACCAGCATAGGAACGACCAATTGACATGTTTGTAGTCAACATTGTCCATGTATCCGTCCTTGGGTCATAGATCTAAAATGAAAAAGTTAAGTGCGAATCCATTTACAAATATTTATGATTTGATTGAAGGCTCTTTAGCTAGAAATTAATGTCATACCTCAACGCTGGCTAGGTTTGAAACTCCATCGTCGCCGCCGACCACGTAGAGGCGTCCCGCGTGCGGAACGACACCCGCATTGCGACGGCAAGCCGTCATGTCAGAGACGGAGCGCCATCGGCCGAATCGCAGGTCCCAGGCTTCGACAGAGCGTCGGACTGCCGGACCGTCGTGTCCACCGACAGCGTACAGTACACCGCCTAATACGCCCACACCTGAGGTGAAAAATGTGCTGATAAAACTAAGGCAAGGCAAGGTAGGCCACTTTCTGGCCTGGACAAGAAAAAAAAACTCTTTGTAATCCACAGGAACTTCAGAATTTGCGTGTATTTAATAAAATTATTACTGGTTTGTTTTAAACATGTTTGCCAATATTCATCACTATGTTTTGTCTAGATAGCAGAATTCAAAGCTGCTTAGTCCCGATTTTAGAATTCATTCATTTTCATATGGCTTTCTACAAAGGCATAAACAATCTAAAATTTGGAGAAGTTTTGTTGTTGCATTTAGACGCTATTGTGTTCAGACTTACATACAGACGTCATTCCAAAAATGGTTTAAAACAACATCAAAACGGGAACATCAGTTGACGGGAACAGTTGACCCCCCAAATCGAAAAAGTGGGGGTCAACTTTTGTCTGATAACAATACTTTTATTATCTAGTAGGTAAAATATGAGTGTAATCCCTCCCTTTTGATTATCCCACTTGACAGCAGATTTATTGATGCGTAAAGAAGCAAGTAAGTTCTTTATGTCGAGTTATTTACTTGCGAACTGCAAAAGAATAAAAGTATCAATCTGTCGTCAAAATATGTATGTATTTAAAATCTCTATAGTATGCTAATTCAATGCTTAAGTAATTCATAAGAGATTTAGTCCACACCAATTGTACTTTAGTAAAGCACTAGCTGTTCAACCCCGAGTTGGGAGCCAGGCCCTGCAGACGGCTCTTTGCCCGCTGCACTCGGGATAAGACTCATTTCTAATAATTTAACGTACAGATAAAATTGATGTTGACGTTTATGAATTTCAAAAAGCATTCCTGACGGAGTGACAATACATACTTTTGTACAGGTCTGTTTAAATTTAGGGCACACCTTTTAAGAAGTAGATCTATATCAAAAACTAAACCGGTATAATTTCGAAAAGTCATTTTTCTTATAATTAAAAAACATTATACCAATACTCATCAACAATCCTAAAAGGAGTGCCCTAAATTTGAAAACACCTGTATAGCAGATATTAATAACAGCGTTACCTGCTCCACTTCTACAAGCGGCCATGTCAGGAATGGAGGACCAAGTGTCACTCTCAGGGTCGTAGCATTCAACCGAGTTCAGGCACTGACGACTTGCACCGTCATATCCACCAACCTATGTTATATTGCATATTAAAATTAACAAAATTTACAGACAATGTTGCTTATTATGACCGTTTTAAATTATAATAATAATAACACCCCAATAGTGCCCTATAGACAAGTGCTACGGTTTGTTGGCCAAGTACACTGGTCTTTTTTTTCTTTTAAATAATTGCTATGACTTAGGTCATATACAACTATTTTGTGCCCTACTCAACTTGGCCAAATGTGCCTGTACTAGAGTCAGGGGATCTCCCCTGACCACCATCTGGTGGTAATGAAGTGTTAAAAATGGTATGACCACGTGCGGATTCGAACCTGCGACCTTTTGGGTCAATAGTTCGCCTTAACCACTAGACTACCACAATCTCTAAGCATGTTGTTTTACGTACTCGTACCCTTTTTATTCTTCATAAATTCTATAGTAATGTTATGCTTATCTTTGTCTATAAGATACAAAAATTAAATTATTGCTCTGTAGATTTTTTCACTATTGTTAGGATAAAACTAATATCCGTATAGACCAAAGAGAGAATGTAATTAATAGAAGTAGTAATAATCCCACAAAACTCACCGCATATAGCTTATTCTCAAGTACTCCCACTCCAACCGAGGATCGTCTCGTACTCATTGGAGCGATCGGTCGCCAGACGCCTGTCCTCGTATCCAACACCTCAGCCGAGCTCAATCCTGTGGCTCCGTCAAAACCTCCAACCTGCGACAAATCACAAGAAAAACAAGAAACGTTGGTTAAAAGCCTCGAGAAAGTAAAATAAAGTCACGGGGTCTGTATGCCATTTGCCAAATAATGGTACCACGAAGCAGGCGTTGTCATTGTTTTTTGACATTGTCGATTATATGATAGTGGTATATCATTTGGTTCGGGAATATGAAGTTCAAATTTCCAAAATAACTTAAAAGGTGTAATAACCCGAAGAGAAAGCGAGTGAAAGTGAAAATTGTGCAAAAAAAAAATCAACAAAAAATGTGCCCGGTTGGGCACACTTTCATACTCCTATCTAAATCCCACATGTGTATGCATCCACTTCCACTTAAAACCCTACCTAGTATAAACCGTTCACACAGGTCAAGCGCAATGTTTGGCTGGTTATATCATAGTATCTTATTTTCTTACAGCGTAAATACAAAATCCAATAACGGCGACGCCAAGTGTAGACCTCCGGGCATCCATAGAAGCCACCGGAGTCCATGTGTCCTCAGTTGCATTGTATGCATCGACGGTGCGAACCCGAAGAGACCCATTGAAACCGCCCACGGCGTACACACGTCCGCCAACAACGGCCAAACCAGCTCTGGAAATCAACATTTTTATTACTCACAATTGTAAAATCTTTTTTATATTATTTTAGTATGGTATTTAATACAGCAACTAGAAAACCTTGAATTGAATTGAATTATCATTCATTACTTAATCAAGTTATACAATAATTTTATTGTAAGTAACTACATTTTTCTTTAATTTGAGTGATAGTAATTTAGGAAGAACGGAAGCTGATTAAACGTTTTTTTTAATCATTTATGCAGTAACTATTAAAATATATTTAGTCACAATTCACACTTTTCATTTATTTTTTTCTTTTAAAACTAATTATTCAATGCAATATAATATTTCCACACACACACACATGAACACACATTGTTTAAAGTGTTGCTATTTTGTTAGTGTTATATTTTATTCAAAAGTACAAAACTTTATTTTTGTTTTTAAAGATTTATGATTTTTGAGACGTTAATATAATTGAAATTTGGGATGATATTGTGTATGATAAAATATTAGTTTTGTCATATCTGCCTGCGTACTACCTTGAGAAGCTCTGTGTACCACCAGTAGCCCATGTACCACAGTTTGAGATGCCCTGCTATAAAGTAAATAATATAATATAAAATACCTGCATCGTCTAGTTAACATTTCCGCTGAGCTGTTCCATTGTTCTTGTTGCAAATCGTAGCATTCCACGCTCCGAATTGCTTTCGGCGCTTGTCCGCCAACAACGAGCAAAACCTGTGTTTCATACGAAATGTTGAATGGCAATTTATGTATGTAGGAAAATATCATCACACTAAAACTAAAAGTTTTTCAAATTAATATACTCTAGATGTATGCTTTTCCCCTTTCAGAGTAAATAGATTCTTATTGCCGCAGCCACCAAAAATATAAATCTATATTAAATGCAATTAAACCAGTGATTCTCAAATGAATAATTATGCTTACTTGGTAATTGGCAAGCGGCTTAGGTTTGTGTCTAAAGATTTTTTAATTTTTAAGTATATTTTTGGAAACCCTCTCAAATAATCTAATTTGCTTGTACTAGAGTCAGGGGGATGGTGGTGATAAAAAGATTGAAATAGTAAGACCTCTTTGTATTTGAACCAGCCACAGCTGAGTTGCTAGCTTATCCACTATATCAAAGCAAATGACGATTGATTAATATAATGGTTTGAAATGTGTATTTGCTCGATATAGTAATAATAATAATAAATATACCGATATAAAAGGGCGAGCTTCTTGCCGTAAAGCAATATGCAGTGGACCTAGAGAGTTTGTGTTTAGAGTGGACCTGCGGGTATAAGGCGACACAGCCTAAATCACCTTATTAATCTAGCGCAACAAATAGTCGCGTTACTGAAGCTGGCTCATAGCGGTGACGGAATCGCGTTCATTCACAGTCATAGATAGCTACAGAGTCGCGTACAACGAAGTCGCTTCGCTTGCCGATTATTGCCTATTGTCTGGCTTAAAGTTACACAGATGGAAACCATATGGTGCATTCAGGTTGATCACCAGCCGTAACTATTTTGCCAGTCGCCCTTTTATTTTTTACCCTGTCCGGCTAGATTTGAGCTTCTCGAAAATCTTGTTGTAAGCGACACCATGACAATGAAGTACCGTGACGAGTTCAGCTATAAATTAAGCAGTTATTTTGTAGCCCTTTAGGTATTAGGCTATTTTAAAATCGCGTATAACGTAACCTCAGTTATATGATTATCGCATTAACGTTCACTGCTAGTTGTGTTATTGTCACCAGTGAAATAAATAATAAAGTAACAAAAATAAAAGTTCTTTAAAATACTATACTTTTACATCAATGTAGTTTAATAATAATATTATAAATGTTACCTTAGGTCTACCGGCAGATTGCCTAGGTCGAATCCTGGCCAAGTTAAGGGTGTTTCTCTGCTCAGGTCTGAGAAGGTGGAAGGAGAGTGCTTCTATTAATAAGTCTTTGCAACGAAGATCCTCTCCCAAAAGTGGTTCAGTTTGTACCCTCGTCACCAAACACTCCTGGAAAAGTAAGTTTTCAAAACGCATTACATATTGAATTATTCTCATAATAAGAACACAAGTTTCACGTAAATTATTTATTTATTCATAACGTGATAGCTGCTGTGAAAATTACTTACTATAATGCGGTTGTTAACTGAAGAACCCTCCTATACTTTCTATGTATGAAGTGGCACAAGGGTGGTACTTTTGAGAATGGTACTGAACTTAGAAGAAAAATCTACTTACGGATCTAGCTCAAGATTCTTAACATATTATTTAAAATGAAAATAGTGAAAATATTAATATTAACACAGCAGCAACTCAAGAAAGTTAACAACAATAGTGTGCTTTAATAATAATATTATAATATGAATATTGAAAGTTAATGATGCGAACAATGTATTTGTATTTGTGTTTTATTGATCTGATTATGGCTTAATGTCGTAGCCGTCTTCCTCTTCATCATTCATAATATTTAAGTTCATACCCAAATTTACACTTTGTTAAAAATTTGCAAAAAGCTTATTAAATTTGCACGTTGTGAGATCAGAGCCTTACTATTTCACTTAGTAATTTCAATATTCCACTGACTAATCCAAAAGTATTTGCAAATTTAGTATTAGCATTTAATTTATGCTCAGTAAGTACCTATTTTTATCTTCATTAAGAAGATAATTTATAATGTAATATTATTTAATTTATCAGAAAATAGTAAACTAGTCTTTTGAAAAGTTATAAAGAAAAATATGCCACGAAATCACCAGGTGGCTAGTCGGAGGAACTAAAGGTATCACAATTTAAATGTTAATTTAATTATCTTAACTTTGTATTTTTTTTTTAATTGTCAAGGGTATGTGATACTTTAATAAAAGTACATAGACAATGAAATGCATTTCATTAAATTCAGTGCGAAATACAATTTCGTTAATCAGTGGAATATTTTCTCAGTTATTTGATTTTAAAACGTTTACATTAATTAAATTACTATATTAAACAAAAAATCTTTATAAAGTTAAATTAGTGTAGAACAGGAAACAAGCAATCAAACTATAATTATGGCTCACAAATCTATTTTTTAACATAGATACACTTCTTATTTTTTAACATAAGATACACTTCACAATTTTCAAATAACTCTTAATTCAAAGAAAAGGTGTGACCATTTTTTTTGATATTTTCAACTTTTAAGAATGTAAAAAAAATGTTATATGTCAGTACACAGTAATCAAAATATATTCTATGTTGTTTCCCAATAAATAAATTAGGGTTATAGGTTGGAATTAAAATGACATATTAAAGAAAGTAATCGAATCAAACTCTTTTTATTACGTATTTAAAAATAAAAATCGTACAAACCTTGGGCAGTAATGGCAACCGAACATGCTCCATTAATGACGATAAATACTCTCGACGTTCGTCCGGCAAATGATTGACCCATGTAATCACGCACTCGAAGATCTGTCAATTGGAAATTAAGAATTTACTATACCAGAAAATATAGATGTTAGTGTCAGCCATTTTTGCGAATGGCAACATGTTCAAAACGACGCAAAATATTTTAAGAAATAACCCGGTCGCCAGCAGAAAATTGTATTCCCTACAAGTTCCGCTCTTTATCAGGGTAATATTAAAAAATATGGATCGTAGACGAAAATTGTTTCGATTTTAATTGTAGAGAATTAAATTTCCGTCGAGTTTAGTTATGACCATTATTAGTCAAAACTTAAAAATGAGCAAGTTATTTATCAAAAAAAATGGTGGCCGAAGCTCTTGCAGGATCTGGTCGAAATTCTGGATCTGACGGAAATTCTGCTATTAATGAACCCAATGATTTGAAAAAGAAAATAGCAATATATTCCGACTAGGCTAGAAGATATATTATAGATGGAAAAGATCCCTTGGAAATCTGTGGTTGTGTACCGAAAATCACTATGGAACTGTAAAGATGTACCTTTTCTTCCGAGGGCACGATGATCATATCACTAGCGAGTAATCTGGTCAGCTGTTGTTGAGGCAGGCCCAAGAATTCGTCACCCTCCACTACGTCCCTATAAGAGACAAATAATAAAGTGCACAATTTATTTTGTAATCTTTTATTACTTTTAATATTAAAGTATATTTTTTTATTAACATCATGAGCCATTAGACCTATAAATTCTATAATAACATATAAATTAGGCCTCAAATGTGCAATGAAAGTGGATCCTCAGTCAAAATAAAAAAAAAATCTTTATGAAAAGGTAAAATGGATTGTAGAAAATTAGGTTAGACAAAACTTGGTTACAAATTTGGTTGTATGGTTCAGGTACATTGTCGTGTCATTAGAATAGTTTTAATTATAATATATGCTTGCCTTTGCCGGCAGTTCAAGGACGCCCGTGCTAGCGAGGCATTTTTCCGCTGATACGAGAAGTTGATCATCTTACTGAATGCATCTGACATCATCTGATCGGCGCAGGTCTTTGACACCACTACATACCCAGTTACATGCTGTCTTTGACCGCAAGTCCAAGAGTGCAAGTCATAATACTGCAAACTGGACGCAGACTATGAACAGGCTTTTGCATCATGCTTATGGCACGAGCCGCCCCCTTAACTTGAAACTGACTTCATTATGGTCCAACCTGTAGCCTTGCAGCGACTCTGTATTTGCAGTCGCAACAACTGCAAGCTTGTAGTTCTGCCTACTACATACAGTCGGGTGTTGCAGTTGTGACAACTGTAAGCTTGCCGTCATCACTACCAGCCCAAAGGTTGTTGATTAAAAATAAATTATTGATCATGATTAATCATTGAATAGTTCATTATTTTTACACAACAGAACTCACGCAAAATGTTTCTCGATAAACTGTTCAGCGGTCGCAGCGAGGTCCCTGCAGGCATGAAGGTCAGCAAAGGCTCTTATTCCAAGGCAATTAGTGGAGTGCAGTTGAGACGCCAGGAAGGCGCAGCAGGCGTCACGCACTGGACTCATCTGGAGGAGATTCGCCGCTGGCAACAGCATCTGAAATCAAAATTTTACTCAGTATGAAACAATCTGTTGATTTTCTGTCAATATTCAGGTTCAATCACACCCACCAATTTTCTCAGAGAGAACTGGAGCTACCTTATAAAACTGTATATGTGAACTGCGTTTACAAACCAAGAGTTCCTTGCTGAATATTTCACAGAGCGTTCTCTTTTTACATGTTAGATGAGATAGAAATATTTAAGACTAAGTGCAAGACAGAGAAGAGTACTTTGTGGAAGAAGCCTCAGTTATCTCTTGCATTATTGTTCAACCCTCTAATTGCTTTAAATTTAAATGTTGGAAAAACAAATGTACAAACAAGATATTGGCTTTAACTAAAAAAGTCATTGGACTGTGCTGACATAACTTAGGATTACGGCTATCCTCAAACCTATTCTTTAAGACTTTGTTAATGTTAATCTATACTCCAATAGACAGGAATATCTAGAGGAAAAGATTGAATGCGCTTTGTTCTCTAGTAACCTTTAAATTAAATAGTTAAACGGACGAGTTTTCCTTATCATATTTGCCCCTTTTAGGATTGGTCTCTGCAACTAAAATTTTGACTAAAGGCCGTATCTTCCTCAAGGAAACGTTAATGATGACCCACAACTGGTTGTAGTGCTCGCGATTCATATACATAACAGTACAAGATGATTTTTTAAATGATCCTAATATTGGCCTAGTTTTGAAATAAAATGTCTTTGACAGCATGATACTCCACTGTAGCTGCTGCAATAGTTTAACCAGATGTATGATATCACAGTTACAAATCATAGAAACATTAAATACTAGCTATTTTAGTGTAAAGAACCCGGTCGAGATGATATTTACCATGTATGCTTAATAATAAACTCTGCTTAAGACAACAGTGAACTAAATTGAATATGGTTAGTGTCTTCGTGAAAACTTATGATTATGGAACAAATTATTATAGATACCTGAACATTGTCTTCTGTCACTTGTAATGCGTCCGGGTTGTAAACGTAATCGACCAATAATTGTAGAGCAAGTGGGTCGATTCCCTAAAAAAAAAGGAATATTAGTTTTTTATTATCAATTATATGTTTTCTTTAGTATGTGCTATTATTATCCAAAGTAATAATTTTATACTATGTTTTTTAATCATAAAAGACCCAATTTCTAATCTGCTTATTTTGAAATAAGGTTATAATTATAAAAATCAAAAATAAACACTAAAAATAGAAAAACATGCAAAAAATATACCACTAGGATCTAAAGTAATAATTGAATTGCTGATTATTAAAAGGGGTATATGTTACATTATATTAAAAGGGAGCTATGTTACGGAATTTGTTTTATTTTTATTAAAAAAGTTATTAGAAATAAAAAAAAAATATAAAATAAAAACAAATCAGCAAACACACTAAGTTTTTCATAAATGCATAAATTTGTAATATATGTGATTATATTAGAAATGAATCAGTTTTTTTTTAATATCTCGCAAAGTTGAAAATGTAACATAGCTCCCTTTTAATAATCAGCAATTCAATTGATTTTAACGTCCGAATTGAACTACACATTTCGTTGATCAATCATCATACCAGTGTACTGGCGAATAAAGTCAAGGTAAAATGATAAAATTGATAGAATCCACATAAACTTTACACTGTAAGATCAGGAAATGTATCTATTATAATGTAGTTTGTGGCACAGTCTGCGAGGAGTTAACCGCAGGAAGATTTAGAGGGATATTAGTATATTTTCATCTGTATTGAGTTTGAGCCCGAGTCATGACGGTTATTAATTATCGCATTACCTGTAAATTGACTCTGTCCCTTCTGCTTTCTTCGAATTGTGTGAACATTGCCCGAAAGTAGGGAGAGCAGGCTGCCAAAAGCGCCCTATGCGCGGCCACTTCTACCTCTCCGGCAGACAGACGGACGTCGCAGAGAATGCCCTGCCTGAAAAAAGGCATAAACAGATCATTTTTACTCTAAAAACAACATTGCCACACGCAATAAATAATATCCTAAGTTGATGATCCATGAGAGAAAAAAACAAATGAAAAATTGTATAGATAATGTCAAAACCGAACTAAAATAATAAAAAATCGTCGATTAATTTATGCCACTCTTTTAAATATTAATAGAAATGCAGAAAGCCGATGACCCTTTTAAGCGCACACTGCAACTGGCGTATACAGCAATGACAAGATATCTCTTCATCGGCGCTGAGTGTGTTAAGGGGACTCTTCTCGTCGAGCTGTCGCCTGTGTTAAACTTGATCATAAATTATGCTATTTTATCTAATGTTCGTTTGTTTAGCTAAGCCTGATGAGACACGCAATATTTTCAAATAAAAACAGTCACAAAATGATCAATCAACTTCTTTTTATAGGAAAACAAAATAAAAAACAAGTAAATACATGTTAAAAAACGTGTTTAATAATGTGTTTATGAAATCAACTGTCACTGTAGTTTTATTTCTTCTATTTTTGTATTCAGTCAATTTGATATTTACGTCAAAAGTTATAATAAAATGTACGTAACAATACAAACTTCGGGGCTCTTAACCTTTAAACTTAGTAGAAAATTACTTCTGAATCTATAATAACCCAGATAATTATGTGATAAAACGATATCCAGTATTATTTTTCTTCTATATCTACAAATAAGAGAGTCACAACAGAACAAATTTGTGTATGAAGAAAAGCGTCCTCTTAATGATTTAAAGGGAAAAAAATGGATATGTTTTTTTCTCTCAATAACATAATTGCAATGACTAAGGGCAACTGCTGTTATGTTGGGTTCTATTTTACTAAGCTACATTTACTTGTACTAGAGCCAGAGGAGATAGTGGTGACGAAGACACGCGCTTACAAACTTATTAAAAATTTGTTAACAGCACAAACAAAAATACTATGGATTTTCTAGGATGGATTAAATGTTGGATTTTCAGCTTATACAAGTACTTAGATAAAATGAAAGATCCCAAAACAAAATAGCCTCGAAGTGAGTTAGGATGTGAGTACTTTACATATTTTTATTATTCAAAATGACAAAAATCTGTCATCTGTCAAATTAATATTTTGAATAAAACAAACAATTTAATAAACAGTGTAGCAAAATAATGCGTTTACTCGTGTCCTTTTACATTAATATTATTTTGTAAAAGACGTTCCACCATTATCCGTTTTGGGATTTGGGAACTACCTGGGTCTACCTACCAACCCTCAATAAAAAAAAAGGTTACTTATATGGCATATTGTAGGGAATTTCTCGGAAAGTACTTGCAAAGGGAGGTGTGAGGGGGACATACTCTAGATTTGTTATTACCTACTTTGGTGATTAGTTTTAAGGTTAAATTGGTTACGGAATAAATACCTTCGCATTTCGTCCAGTGCATCGAGAGCCTTGGAAGCATGGTGCGGCGGACAGGGATTTGGTGCTCGAGGCGGCCTTTGGGAACTCTCGTCCAGTGAGCTTTGGCTAGCACACCTCAACAGAAGGCAACTGGAAAATGAGATGTAAACATTCAAACTTGGAAATCGACCGAAGTAAAACGATATTTCAGTAAAATAATTAACTCTTAGTTTACCTTCCCCTGTCTCCGCTGTTGTCAGCTGTTCGATACAACTGCTGAACATCCATTATTAGAAAATGGGCACCAAACTTCAAATTAACACGAAATATACCAGTTTAGGTTAACATAATAAAGGTGTAATATAAAGCTAGCAATTTAAATATACCTTTGGAGGGAAAACGACGGAAGTTACGACATTGCAAAAGTTATTAGCAAACAAATACGACCCGAACTCATTGACTAAAAATATGGCACAATATAGCTAAAATATAATTAAGGACTGATAACATGGATACGCTAAAGCCAAAATTTTTAAATATAATATACATCAACAATATACCCGTCTAATATCACCTAACAAAATGAACGGGAAAGTCTGTGCCCGAGAGTCAAGAGTTCGATTCGATCAAAATACAGAAATCACAGACAATTAGTGTACAATCATCCATGACAGCCAATGACGGAAGACGAAGGTCAAGAAAGATAACAATAGACAATAAGATTATCGTGTTCGTCTTAAATTTTTATTATTTATCAGTTGATCGAAACTGTTAGAGGAGCTATTTCAATGTTAGTGCAAATACATAAATCATAATAAAACCTTTAGTTTCATATCTGACGACTAAAACAAACAATTTGCATAATGCCTTCGTCTAGATGCGTAACGTCACACAAATGTAACGGGTGTGCGAATGTAAAATGTATTTATTGTGAATTGTATATATTTCGATGTTTTTAAAATTAAGATTTAATTTGAATAATTGATAAATTCATTTGTTTTTACATACTAATATCATACTGTCCGGAAAGTGAAAATTATAATAAAAGAAAGATTTTGGATTCGCTTTATTTAAAGCCATATAAATTAAAACATCTATAGTACAATTAATATAAAATATAATGTGGAAATAATCTAAAATATACAATTTAAACACAATTATTTATTGGATCATACCTCTACTTATTTATTAAGAGTAGCTGTTAACTGAGACAGAACTAGAAATCCTAAATTGCAAGATCCGTACTAAATATTGCAATCATCATATTGCTCGCAAATACGTGAAAGTGGTTTATTGAACGTAAATATATCATAAAGTTACCGTTTTAAGGTAGAACATTATGCTTAAACTTTATATATTGTCGGTTAGCAAACAGTCTGACCAATTCGTCCTCTGCTCCAAATTTTAGACACATTAATGATGTTTTCCTTTTCTCTTCTTATTCTCTTTTACAGACAAACAGACTGTTGTAAAGAAAAAAAATCAGTGTATATAAAAAAAAAAATATAAAGAGATTACGAGATTATTTAGACACTTTTATTTATTTAATAAACAGGATTCCCCGATTGTATTTTTTTTTCTTTTCGCATAGCAAAACGAAAAAATACAAAAATGCTAAAATGCACTCACTACAAAAACAACAACATTAAGAAGAAGAAAAAAGAATAACCATCAGAAAAGTGAAACATGGCAACTGAATATAATAAAATTTAAAATGACGTCCACAGGTAAAAAAAATAAAAATCAAGTAAGTATATGACGGTGATATAAGAAATGTGTAAGAGAAAGTAGATTCTTTAAACAGATCGGGTGAAGGGACAAATAACCTATGCATGTTTTATTTTCTTTGTAAACGAAATATTATGCAGTGTTAGAACAACTTACCATGACTCAAAATGTAAAGCATCTATGTAAAACAATTATTTAACCATATGTATGGACATCTACCGTCTAATGAAATAAACTAATGCTTACGAAAGCATTTAGTATCCGACGGATAGCCAGTCTTAGCATTTAGAATGATACAAATTTCAAATTAACAACATGAACAATTTAATATCTAAGTTAGAATATAAAACATATTTTGTTATTTTATTCTTGTAATATTTGTATAAGAATAATATATAAATTTTCATCAAAAGGTGACACATTAAGTAGGTGTGAACTCGTCTGTTCTTTTCGAAATCGAAAAGAAATAGATATCAAAAAACGAACTTTGACCTATTCCGATTTTATTTTACTTTATCATATTATATACAAGATATATTATAGAACAACTCGGGAAGTTTCGTTTTTTTATGGTATATTAAATTCTACAGCGTGTGTCGAAGTAACGCCATTTCTAGTACACTTTTCCGAGCTCTATTTTTCAGCTAAAATCCCAATGATACAAATAAAAAAAATCATAGCTTGATTGAACGTAAAAAATACTGAATTTTATTTTTTCGTTTTCTCACTAAACAAAGCTAAAAATAAAATAATAGGTAAGGTACTTAATGCATTAAAATTCATCGACTTTAATATTTTTTTACGAGCAGAATGGCTATTTCTAATACAAAATATTATTATCATGGAAATAGCAGACTCGTACTTGGCAAACACACATTGACTACCTTAAATCCAAGCTTTCTTCAACTTGCTACGCCCTGTCGCGGGCGAGAGGTTTCTTGGATCGATCTCAAGTCATTTCACTTTATTTTGCTCTCGTGGAATCGCATCTCCGATATGGCATTCTTTTATGGGGATCAGCATCCTGCGTTAAAGACATATTTGTCCTTCGAAAAAGAACCATTCGAGCAATTTTAGGTATTAATCAGCGGGAATCTTGCAGATCACACTTCCAAACCCTTGGGATATTAACGGTGTATGGTATATATGTACAAGAAACCCTTTGCGAATTTATCCGAACTAAGGAAAATAATAACACCCATAGATCGGTTAATTTCCACAACACAAGGAACAAAGATAATTTTATTCAGCCGGTACCTCCTCGTACGTCCACATTTCAAAAAATAGTTTATATAGAGGATTAGAAATGTTGGAGAATATAAAAACATAAAAAATATATTTATTTTCAAAAAAGCCATCAAATAAAACATCAAAAAAAAAAACAAAAAAAAAATCAAGTAAATAAATCAAAACATATTTAATTCAAAAAAATCTGTATGAATTCAAAGACCTATAATTGAAAGGAAGAAATGTTATGTGCCAGTTATTCTTTATACTAATTTTAAAAGAGTATATTTAAGCATAATTGTAATGTAATAAGAGTACGAGTAGTATAAATGTCGAACGCTCTGATGTATTTGTATATTACATTATATCAATTTTTGTGAACCAATTGAAAATTACAAATTGTCATTCCTATGCATTAAGTTGTTCTTGGAAATAAACTTTTACTTTACTTTACTTTACTTTACTTTACCTTCAAAAGTAATGCGCGAAAGCATAGGCAAATTTAGTAGATGTAAAAAAACAACTCGCAGTTCAACGTTATCGGATTGTGCGCTGTTGACGATCTACGTTTCAAAATTCCAACTTGTCTATCAAAAATGTGTATTCTTGATTGACGCACATTTTTAAACAATAATGCGTTTTTCGGATTGAATAATTTCCTTACTTTTGAGTTAATTTAACACCCATAATTTATCAATAGTTTACGCCCATCTTTATAATCGTCCTTATTTCGGAACAACTTTTTAGTTATTTCTCGTCATTAACGCTTTTTTCTTAAAGTCCTGACTCCTGACCAACCCGCTTACTTTTTTTGCAGTAGCAAGGGCTACGGCATATGGGCCAGGGCATCGGAAGAGATACAACAGGTGTTGTGACGTAACGCCTTTGTTAGCGGTTGTTTGATGGCTAGCGCGAGCCACAAAACTATGTTAGGGCGTTAAGTTGGATGCTACCGCTGCGGATTTAGATTCATACTATATTTTCGTGCAATAGATTTATACACCCTTTGAAGTAAAACTCTTTTAGGCGCGCTCACTCAATTCATCCTCAGGCTAAACTCGGGAGTACGTTCGGAGGTGATGTGCTATTAGGCTAAAGCTCAGCTATCGCGTTATCTTTTGTCACGTTGATTTTCTTTTTAAATAAATAGGCGTGCGGAAACAATGTTGAATGTTTCAACAAATAAGGGGGGATAATTCTGAAATATAGATTAATACAATATTACGCAGCTGAAACAAATTAATTTATCAACTTCCTTACAGAAGATTCACTTCCAACGCGCATGGTGGTTACACCCAACCCAATGTCGCCGCTGGGCTAGAGCGGGGTCGCTTGGTAGGCATATTTCTGGTAGGCATTCTAACTATGGATATTTTTAATTCATCGGGTATTGCACATTTTTCTATATTTAATTTTATAACTTGCTTATTGGTGGACTTATTTTCCAGTTTTATTTTTTTTACTATCCGATATAACTTGCTCTTTGAAAAATCTTACTGTATTACATTTTTACAATTACAAACAAAACTTATTACTAGTATATAAAACCAATTATGGATTTCGGTCATTTTACATGTTAAGATTAGCATAAAAATTTGAACAGTGTTCTTAAAATATATATAGATTATTAATATTATATACGTATACGGTAGATTTTTTTTTTAAGTTTTATGTATAATGTGTGAGTGATATTTGTGGTAGTCGTGAGTGTGTGACACTTGTATGTTAATATAAATAAATAAAGTAATAAATTATGTATGGTTTTAGTATGTATAAAAATAATTTACGTATAATTAATGTAAAGGACGTGTAAAATATAGAACTAATAATTTGAACAAGTTTCACAATTGTTAATATCTGTATTTTACACACCTGGTTTCCAGCAGATAAGCCTAGGGCTTGGCTGGTACATAAAAGAATGATATTGTAAATTTTTTGAATAAACTAAATAAAATAAATAAATAGAGACGGACGCAGGAGTGATCATTTAAGGGTTCTATATTTTCCTTTTGAGGTACGGAAGCCTAAAAAACGTGAAAAGTTGTTTCCACTGAGGCATCGCTCATATGACGCATTTCAGAAATATAATTTGAAGGGCTACAACCGCACGCGCGCTTCTCGAACTTGACAGGTACGGCGGCGAAACGCACCTTACGTCCAAAGCGAGAACGACTCAGTCGCGATCTGTCGGCCCGAGTCGGAACTCGTCGCTCGTCCGGCGCGACTTTCGAATGCGAACAGCTGTTGGTCCTCACTTTTTTTTCGTTCAAGAGGTCGAAGGTCAGAAGGTCATTATTGACAACAGCGAAAAAAAATGTATATGTAAATAAAACTAAAAACAAATTGTGAAATATTGGAAAGTGGGAAAGTACTGAGTGACATAAATCACACTGTTAATTAAAAAATGTTTATGTAAAAGTGGTACTTTTTTCATAGTTTATGGACGTATTTTTGTGCATGTTTATTGTTTTATACTTCGATATGATTTACGGTAAGATTTACATTATTATTATTATTATTATTATTATGGTTCACGTTATACAATTAAAATTGAATTTATTTATCTATATCAATAGCTCAAATTTGATTACTACTAGGCTATAAGTTGTACTTTTTACGTGCAATTATTTATTTATTCATTTGACTTACTTAGTTATAGAAAATATAAAATATTAGGGGTTTCTTACATTTTATAAATCATAGTGATTGTATGTACAACTGACTATATAATGGCGACTTTCGCTATATAAAACCCGAATCTAAAATTTGAAAAAATATATTTTGTAATAATGACCAGCAGATACAGTTTGAAGTGGAGGGGTTTTTCATCTAGCATTTTTTCTTTAGAAATTAATAACTGATTACTTTCACGAATTAAACATTATTTTATAATAGCCCTATAAAACACTGTAAAAGGTATTTTATCCAAAACCTAAATTATAATGACTTTAGCGCCATAGTACTCATAAAATAACTTATTGTAATATTCTGGACGTTATATAGAAGAGGTTCTTAAGATACCTCTATCTCCGTAGGCTGGGTATTATCCTGAAATGTTTCCCATAAGTATACAAGATACTTAGCATTTGTATTAGGGATGTTAGGCTATAATAAACTCTTTTTATTATACCCTAACATCCATACATTATTTTATTATGTTTTTAGACTTATATATTCCGGACCATTTTACAGTATTTAGCGTGTATAAGTTTTGCCCGGTTGGGAGAGTAGTCGACTTATTAAATTCCGTTTCTGCGATGATTGATATATTCGTATCTTCGCCTAAAACTCTGCTTTCTTAACACTTAAGATTCTCTCGGATTAATTTAGTCTATTCGACTATATCAAAATACAATTTAGAACATATGTACGACTCATATGTATGCGTGTATGTTGAGATGCCTTGTGCTTAAAAACCGGCTAAAAATCGAGATTGTATCCATTAGTAACACAATACTAAAATCGTATATTTGACCATAAAAATAATTTCGAACATAATATGAATATAAAGATTTCAGTTCGATCACAGTAAAAAAAAAATAAATAATTAATAATCGACAACTGAGCTGGTTTCAGCTGAGCTAAACAAATTCTATTTATATTTAATTCTTTAAATTATTAATTAATAATTATTATTATTAATTCTTTTTATATTTTTTTACAATCGCAGCTCATGGAATTCTTGAATTACCTTTATAGCGTAAAATGTTGTTTCAAGGCCAATCCATTCAATTTTGAAACAGTACGGCTTCAGCTGACTATTAAAATTAAATGTAACATTTTTCAATTAAAATTAAGATTTTATTTTATATTGCAGAAGAATGTATTACAGGGGAGTATTTATGGTTTGTGTGTGCACGTATATATTTTGATATATAGATAAGCCATTGCATCCCGTTCGGCACGCCGGAAGGCGGAGGTTCACCGAATCAAAGTGGGGGATAGGCGAACTCTAATTGCACGAAACTGTAATAAAAATTGCGCGAGCTGCCGCGCGATCCACTCCCCGCGTCGCAGCCCGCACAGCTCGACACGCAGTACCCTTGCGCAGCGAGAGTACGCATACTGAATTCTTTTTTTTTTTATTTTTTTATTTTTATTCATTTATTTAAACATTATATATTATGTAAGATTCAACCAAGCCTAAGGCTTATCAGTTGGAAATCGTTGAGCGAAGCATGTTTTGTAGATTCCATGATTGAGTAGGTCTGCACAGAGCATGCTTCACATTCACATTATTGTTATTATTATTATTATTATTATTATTTACATTGTTTTACCTATATCTAAAACATTATTGAGACTAGCAAATTAGTATAATACAATAATAAATAATATATTACCATAGAGATATTTTTACGATAAGTTTTTAAGGATTTTGGACAATTAAAATTATGTTTTAATAATAGTAAGTAGAGATAGAGATTCCTCTTTATACTGTGCTGTAAGGGTTGTTCATATCAAAAATTGTTTATACAAAAGTTGTAGGGAAATTATAGGCATACTTAAAATATAACTATAAAATAGTTATATCTATACCTACAAAGAAGACAAATAAAAATTATCAACAGAAATTGTGCACAATGCAAGTGCTGATGAAAAGACAATATAAATTGAAGCATACAATCCTTAAACTAGGGTTGCCAACTTGACTAATAAAGATAATTAGACGTAAAAAAGAGTAATATTAAAATATAATAAACGAATTTAAGTAAACAAAAATATAAAAAAAATAACATGATGTACCCTATATACAAATCATGTGCTTTAATTTTACACTTTTACATTTCCATTATTTTTATTTTCATCAACTTCATACATAAATCACTCATAAAATCATCTCATTTCACCATCATTCTTCACCGTAATCACAAACCCATTTTTTGTTAAAATATCATCCTTTCCTTATTTCATCTAATTAGATGGTTACATAATATTTGACAATATTTTACACTAAAGAGTTAAAAATGCATTTTTATAAAACTCAACGCTGGGTTTAAACCGACATCCTGCGCTCTCAAGTACAGGACCTCTTTAGAACCTTTATAAATATTATGCTATCCAGCACTTTATCAAAAAATTATTCAAAATTTTTCAATATTATCAAAGATTGTGTAATTTATCTTTTCAGGCGATTTGCCGCTAATAAAAAACAATAATCAAATATAAGTCAAATAACTTTACAACTCAATTATACAATTATATAAATATACATCTATATATATAAAACAAAGTCAGGTTAGTTAGTCATTTTAACTCAAGAACGGCTGGAACGATTTTTATGATCTTTGATTTGTCGGTTATGTCTCCGCCCCGAATAGCAGAATTAAAACATCAAGAAACAAAAAGCTATTAAAGCATCAAGAAAATTCAGGAAATTTTTTATAAAGAAAATTCATATTCCCATACATTTAGTATGGAACGGTTATATATTCTGTGAAATTCTATTTTCAATGAATACGCTGCCTTCGAAGATATTCACTTTGTGAGGTTATCACATTTGTGCGCGCATCCATAATTGCTTCATTATGTAATTTTGAAATGTGTGAAAAAATTTATTGAACTTAATTAATTTTGAGTATTCTTCAATATAAGTCAGCTATTTCCTGGGGAAGGGTATAGCGAGGGGGGGCAGGATGGGGGGGGGCTTTGTCCCTATGTAGTTATGTCGGTTATCATATTTTGGAAGTTATACTCCGTTGGGATGGGATGTTGGTCGAGAAACCGCGTCACGCGTTAGGAGTAAAGTCCGTAGAGTGCCTTTTTATACTATCTCTACCAAAGATACCCCAAGAGTCTCAGTGGGTCAGTGGTTAACGCACTCGTCTCCCACGCTAGAGTGCCAGGTTCGATCCCCGGCTGGGATTTTTATTTCACAAATTATACGAAAGTATACGAACTTATTAATGATAATGTATAGGTGTATAATATAATAATGAAGTGACTTATAATAATATATTGAAGAGAAATTCTAAAACTATTTCTAAAACTAAACTAAAACTAATGTTTTCTAAAACTAAAACTAATGTTAACACATCATTGATTCGGCCATTTAAAATACTAAAGAATGGACCATGTATTAGGCATTATTTTAATTTTTATTTTAATCTATACATACAGCTTAAAATTAAGAAATTATTAATATGTATGGATATAGTTCTATTGTGTAATTTGTTCTTTATTTTTCTATTATCTTCAATGTTTAATCTTTTGTATCATTTAAATATAAATAGAATACATAATAATTACCAACCAAAACACTTGAAATATTTTCAAGGAATACTTTTGAATAAATACAATTTCACCCCACCTGGAAATATTATATATGGGAATAAGCTACATACTATATCACAAATAATAAAACAAAAACACATAACCACAAACGTATAACACTACCAACAATAACACATTATATATCAAAATCTCCATGTATAAAAGGCATCCTGATAAAATGTGCATATAATCACTATTTAATTTTTTATACCATTTTAATTAACTCCTTCATTAAAAAACTTTTATGAACTAATTATCAAAATTGAATAAAAATAATTAAAAATACACAGTAAAGCAAACGTGTAAAATTGGAGCAGGTATCACCCCAGAACAGACCTTGTCTAGTGGGGTGATAAAATCCACACCACCTATCTATTTTGCTGTGTATGAGATAGCTTAAGATTACTTATAACTAGTTTTATTAAAATTGTTTTGTGCTATTTCATATGTATTGTTTTTGGATAAAATAAATAAAAAAAAAAAAAAAAAAAATATATTGAATAACAGAGGAAAATGTCTTATATTTCATTTATATATCCTGTGTGTGTGTGTGTGTGTGAGTGGGTGTGTGCGAATGGCCAAAGAAGTATTACTTCCACCATCTGGTCTGACGCAAACCCAATTTTTTTATGTTATTAGTGATATAGTCAAATATCCAATATTGCTATCTCATGATTTTTTTTAGATTATGAAACAGGCCCGAGATTTTTTTGTTTGTTTCTACGGATAGATTATTTAGATGCTACCAATTTCGACGAAGGCTGGTCGAGCAGCACATGCCACGTCCTTTCCCCCGAACGAAAGCGAAGACCTGGCACCAGATCGTGTGCAATCAGGTGTTCACATATCGCATTCAAGGCGCGTTTCGGCTGGTCGCATGTCACCGTTCGCTTGTCACTGGGCAAACTCGTATCGGGTATCGGCCTTTGTTGCACGATTTTTGTGGGTATGCCTTTTTATTTGAGGTTCCACGGTACCTATACGCTCGTGACTCCTAATTGAGTATATGTTAAATAAACATTTATTTAGGCTGACGTCTATTGTTAGTTATATATTCATTTATTTATCGTGTTATGAGTGTATAATAGATTTGCAGATTGTTTAAATTAGTTTGACACCAATATTTGTGCTTTTCTTCGAGGAAGTTCTGACAACTCTGCAGTGAAATTTTCGAATTAGGGCAATGTTAGGTAAGGAATGCTCCTTACCTGACAAATTTCAAAACTAGGGTGTTCATCTCCGGTTACCGTTTGCTGAAGATGTCAACCAGGAATATTTTGGCCTGCGAGACAAATCTCAAACCTTAAACAGACAAGTAAAAATAAAATTATAAAAGTAACTTACTAAATATTCGACATCTAAAGAATAAATAAATGATTAATAACTGAAGAATATTTTTTATGGTACTTTGCCATTACATATATATATATTTATATGAATTATTTAATAAAAAATCCACATTTTTATCGTTGTATATTTATTATTTTGGGAAACTTAAAAAAGAGATTTTATGACTAATAATAAACTTTTAAACATTCATACAACCCAATGGTAGATATACTATTAACATGATTTTAAATTTATTTACATCTATAAAAAAATATAAATATTTACGGCTTTAACATACATCTAGTTTTACAGTGTGCATAAAAAGCAGTTTGTCTCGTAGGATAGCGTTTACAACACAGTACCTACTTCTGTTTTCATAGATTCATTTACCGTCCAGCTGCCCGCAACTCTACCCTAAAATAAGGCTAGCTCCATATTTATATTTTCATATTTAAATCGTTACTTAAAAACAATATTTTTGTTTGCATAATTTAGATTTATCTCATTCTTAATCCCTAGATTCGTGTTCTGCACTCTATTCGATCTCCAGTAGTTATAATTACTGAAATGATACGATTAGTCTAAATTACATTAAGTTTATTTCTGTAATTTAATTTATTTACGTCTCACTTACGAATGTATAACCTATAAGTTGGTTAACTGGTAGATATAGCCTTTAAGGTAATAAGTTCGCCATATACGCATTACAAAATATGTAAAAATATGTATTAAAGTGTAAATAAATAAATAATAGTGGGTTTTCATTTTTTACGGTCCTGGAAACGGGTTTTTACGGTACGTTCAAAAAGCAATCTTTATTTTTAAAATGACAGTGCCTTCCTTGCTTACAAGTTCACTCTTTTTACATTCTATTTATTCGATTTAGCAGATTGTCACTTGCTTCTGTCCACCGGACACTCAGCGGGCCTAGACTGCTTTCCGATCGATCGACACTCGAACGATCGATTCAACTTTACGCGAATGAAAGAATGAGATGAAAAAAATGAGATTATTAAATAAATCTACCCCCCTATAAACACTTGTATTCTGAAATTGTGTTGTACGAGCTTTAATTGGTTGAACATTGGTTGGTTTTTGTGTCGTGCGAATGAACATTGCTATGTGTAGAAGCAGCCTCTTTCTTTAAGAAAAACTCACATTGAATATCTTGAAGGTTCCTTTAGTTAGTTTTAGGATAGGATTTATTTGAAAACATGACTCAGCATGTCGGGACAGTAAAACATTCCATTACTTCGCACTTTCTGTTAATTTTATAAATAAAAGGATGTGCAAATATGTATTTATATATCAATACGCGAAGAGAACACTTTGTACCCCTTTTTAAGCATATTGCGCGGAGTGTAGATTGGGCATGGTTAAAATTTTATGGCATTTTAAGTACATAAAACTAAAATTATCTACAAAGTGTTATAAATAAATTAATTTTGACAAAATAAAACATTGTTTACGTCCACCTACTAACAGATTTGTGGATTTTGTGTGATTTCAAATGTTCCCTTTTCAATAGTCAACGTAGTAATGTCAAGCAAAAATAATGATTAATGCCATCTTATAGTTACTTCTGTGAATGTCAAATCTTATGTTTTCAAGAAAAAATTAAAGCTGAGAATGAATTGTATCAAAAAATAAATACAAATACAAGCTATAATTGTATTTCTTTTTCAGCTGTTACTAACATTACATTTTACGTTTCATAGGTGTTAAAGAGAATTAAGGCAAACAACATACGCTAAAGACGTATTTGTACACGCGTTTGCAGTGGACGTAATAAAATAAAATTCAAAAAATTATATGCAATGGTTATAGAGGTATACTCGCTTCATTATAGAGGTATAAGAACCTCAATAAACCTCAAACTTAAATGATTAATGAATTACGGTTAGGTAATTTAATATGCGCCTTAAGAGAAATGTTAAAATATATAATCTCGCATAAGTTATAAGTTGTTACGTTATCAACATATCGACTGCGGAATATAAATTTCATTGTGTGACTTTATCTATATATTCGCGCGGCCGCAAAATCAACGCTTGCTTGACATCGTTACTCGAATTATCATAAATATTTAGCAATTATTTATTGTTCAAAATGTCAGAGATCTTCATGCTCATCACGGCTATTTATATTCATAATGACTTCAAACTTCATGATGTTCCCATTAAAAATACTTCACTATGCTAATTCAACGTGACTGCCTAGTTGTTTAATATATTAAAATGAAAACATTGCGTTTTAGTTTCCAAATTTATGTAGAAAATAAATAAAACGATTAAAAAAAAACATGCAATAAAAGTTCTATAAAATGAATCACCAGACCAACAGATATATAATATATGTAAATGTATCACATCTACATATTTAGGTAGACCTACACCAAACTAAATTTTACGTCATGCTGGTAAGTTTTTTTTCGGAACATTCGACCGACTATACATACAGGTATGACAGAATAGTGCTTTCAAGCATCCTTAGAGTTATTGGTTTCACGATTTAGTCCCAATATCTCAGTAATTTAATTGAAACTTAACTGGTGAAACTACTGAAATATGAATTTAAAACTAAACCTTACATTTTAAATCATATTGTAGCTTCGATGCTGCTAAACGAAGCATTCGCAACCACCCGTCTTCGTACATTATTTTTCTTATATTGAATCATTGATTCAGCCTTTGGACATTCCGAACACCCTGCAAAAACGAAAAATAAAAAACTTCATTATATTTTTTTGCCATACCTACTTAATTCTAACGGTAAAATCATTATGAAAAAAGTTGATACCTCAACCACAAGGGATGGGATGTTCTTAACCTTGTTAAATGGTTTATTTTAATAAATCTGTTTTTTTTTTTAATTTTACAAGAACAAAATGTTGTAAATGTTAATATTTAAAAACTCACACAGTCGTTCATACATGCGCTTTTATCTCACTTAAAAAAATGTATTAATTTTATTTTTTTTTGTTTATGATATCGTCCATTTACGTTTATGTCTAGGTTTGTCAGCTCACTGACTGTTTATTGTTCAATAGATAAAATATATTGATGTATCGAAAATATCTAAGAATAACAACGACTATTTCTTAGTTCCATGGTCGTTAACCATAGAGCAAGTAAGCTAACGCGAACGGTTAAACAAGCTAAGCATTTTTCAAACAAAACACGACCGCGGCAACCACGGTTTGAGGAATTAGCCAGAACCTAACGGTCTTCGCGTAGTTACTAAGCATAGCCGACGATCCGCGCGATGATTGTGTAACGTGACGTAATACGTAATGCCGTATCAGCGTAAACAGCGTAATGCGTTCGGTTGGCGATCTTGGCAATCGTGACAATACAACAATGGTGAGTTGACATTATTAATTTTGTCAAATCACAACGCCGCAACGCGAGCCAAGGTCGACATAAAAACGTTGGCTTCGAAATAAGTGAGTTTTGTACAAAATGTCAATCGGTGATTGCTACGAGGTAAGAGTATATAGTTCTGACCGGAGGTCACGATCTTTTGTTCTTCCTCCTCCCCGCAACCACCAATCGCCCCATACTCACAGAAAGGGTTTAGTAGTTCGCATATTACTTCTAAAAATGATTTTATTCAGAATGTACCAAAAGCGCAGATGCTTTTTTCTGCATGGCTAATTGCTCACACGAAGTTTGCAAAGATGCCACAATTAAGTAGGTAGAAAAAAACACTTTTAGAACGCTTTTTAATCATTAATCAAATATTAATAAAATTAGCATAATAAGAAATAAATTTATGCCAAATTTTAACCACTAAATAAATCGGGAAAAGCGTTTGTATGGAGGTTCTGAGCGAAGACTGGCCTCGGATTCTACTGCGACCAGTCTGCTATGACCAGTGTTTCTTTCATACAAAATGTTCTGGGGGGGGGATGGGGGGGGGGGGGAGGGCGAGTAAATAAATAAAACAAGTAATATTCATTATCAATTCAAGTTAATTAATTATTTATATTTTATTGAAGAAAGGATTTTATTAGGCTACAAAATAACGAAAAGTGACGGGGGCCCGAAACATTTATCTTCAGGGAGAGCCTAGAGCTACCCGGGAGGGGATAAACCCCCCCGCATAAGTACCTGAAAAAATACTGTTTATGACGTCGAATATACCCCCCCCCCCTTCCCCTTGTATTCTATTTTGGCGGTTAGGTGATTACTTGTTGCGTCTAGGTTTGTTTTCCCCGCAGTCTTGAAAAGTAACCTTTTGACATGTAAACATTTATAGCGGGACCCTAGGTAGTGTGAATTACGATTTGGTAGCGTAGTAACGCTCGTGACTCGAACGAATGTTCGGACGTCCGATGCGTCCGACGCGGAGACGACTGGTTTCAATTACTAAGCAACTGATATTTATTATCTACATCATAGATCGTAGAGTCTAGTAGTTAAGGAGTTTTAATTGGGGAAGATGATGTCGGTATATATTTATTACCAATTTAGTAACTGACATTTAATAATTTATCATCGATATAATATTATGGATTTACAATTTTATGGAACCTTTAGTTTCAAAAACTATCCATCAAAAGAAGATAATGGTTTTTAATGGATAATGGATAACTACGTGTAATAGATAATGGATAATGGATTACTACGTGGTTAATGATTTATTAATACCTTAGGAAAAAAAATAACAATATAGAATAGGTAATAATCATAAGTTGAATACCTAAATAAGCTTGCAAAGGTGGTGTTAAGATATTGTATTTAAATATATAACATCTATTTTGCAAACACAAAAGTTGTAGCACAGAAGGTGTTTTATAAGTAATACCTTTTTTTGTTATTATTATATTATTGTAATATATTGTTGTATTGTTACTCGTATATTGCTTTATATCAGATGATCGCTGAAGTTTACACATCTTTCATGCTAATCTTGCACATGTTTCAAATTTCTTTAATATTTATATCGTAGCGATGTTCGTAGCGCCGGTGCAACGTTCTTGTATAAGATATTTATGAATGTGTTGATTGCCCATTATTTATTAAGTAAAATTACCTTTAACATTCCCGCTATAAATAACAGGAATTACAAGTTGTTTTAAGTAGTCAGACGTTATACAAATCAAGTAAAAATGGAATTATACCGCGAAAACGTTCATTTTATAACAACAAATTTTCGGATATTTCATTTTTAGCGATACACTAAAACAGTTTCTAGCGGTACACAAAAATGCTGTTCATATAGCTGCAGGTTTTTTTTCTGCTACAATTTATTGCATACTCTACACTTATGTTTATCTATTAAATGTATAGGTACCTAATGCACATTAAACATTTTTTAGGTAAATAATTTGATTTAGTTAAAAAAAAAATTGCAACAATTTAGTTTGAAAACATCGTACCTACTGTATAATAATATGTTTGTGAATATGTAGGAAATCCATATTTCTTAGTTTTTGTTAATGTAATATTGGTATAACTATGTGTTTTACCATAAGAAAATAAAATAATTACTAGTATACTTAGGTACCTATATTTTTCAATGCCAATGCCAATTATCAATGCCATAACAAAAGTTAGGTGGACAAAGTGCAGAAATCAGGGTAATTCTGTATGGTAAGGAGTTGCATCGTATATTATTATTTTGCAACTCAAAGGACATTTGCAAAAAAATAAAAATAATTATTTAAAAGTCTGTTTGCGGATGAGACGTGTGTGTGTAGTGCTTTAGGATCGTTTAATGCGTGCGCGAAATTAACATAGCCTACAAATCTTAGGTTAGATTCGCTCACACTTGCTATGTTTAAAATGATTTTCTTGGTTTCCCAATATGTCGAATTTAAATTTTGCGGTGACGTTACACTTCTATTTGAAACAATTCGCAAAACGTGTGGGTAATTACAATACATCGTTGTAAAGTTTAGGCGCACATAAATCGTTCTTAACATCGTTGCACTAACAGCCTATTATTAGAACTAGGAATCTAATATTGATCACTGTGATCAGTGATCGCTAATCACCGAGCATTGACTTGGGAGGTTCCCTCTCAAAAAATATATCACCTCGCAAATAACCGTAAAATGACTACTTTTTTCTCAATTCCCATGACGCTTCGAATCGAACCGAACTTCGCCCAAGTGAAACTTAATCGGAAAGCTATGTTCTTGGAATCATATCGTAATTTAGATGTTTTAACCTACATAAACCGCCAAAACTCGTAGCTGGGAAGCATCTCCGTTGTCGTACTCTCGAGCGTAAGACACTCCGAAAGGTACTCACCAAACATTTCGACCGTAGTCGTCGTCTATTACAAGCGGCGCTTCGAGAGTTACGCAGCTTCATGGTCTCTTGGCTGCGTACGGCGATACCGTTGATGTTGCCACAATGTCAACAAAACAAACAAAAAAGTGACAGCGAACGGATACGCCATTTTTACTTTTGGACGCCATTTTATAAGCAGTCAAATGGCCACCGCTTCGAGTGATCTTTGTACGTAAAAGTAATGACACAACTTGCGATTCGCTTGTCAATTTCCACTAAGAATAAATATGTTAAAAAAAAATATAAATAATCATTCCGGCTGGTTTATAAGGCACGATGGTATATTCAAGCACACAAGTCAATTTTTGCGAGGGGATTAGAGGATATTTATGCATTCACAAAAAACGGTTCACGATTCGTTGTCCTTACTCCTTTCCAAAAAATTACAAAAAATGATTTCAAACGCTTTATCATTACTTAATAATTTATAAAAATATCTATTTCCGGGCAAACGGAGGTTTTTGTAAAGTTTCATAATATGATTTTTTTTTATGCCAATTGGAAACAGCGTTGTATGAATGTTCTGAAGATTCAAGAGTTCAGTGGCCTAAATCATAGCGTTTTTTTGTTTAGATTTTACCTTTAATATTGAGTTGGCACTTGAAAATACATTTCTGGGTTTTATGACGTAGTGCTTAAGTCCTCTAACCGTTGATGTGCGTCGTGCAGTTAAATTTGTGATGATAGTGGTTTAGTTAGTTTTACGCGTACAATTTTATTATCATTCGAATTGATTTATTGTGTGGGCAGTCCTTCTAACACGGCGGCCCTTAATTTAATTAATGAATACGTTGTCCGCAAGCCAAGAATAGTTAATTTGCAGTAAATCTGCTGTGAGCCATTCAAATCATATGTATTATCGGTTGATTGTCGCTCCGTTCAGTAGGTAATAAAATAAAACAGTCCGTCGTGTTTCCTGCACTTCGGTAGACATTTATAATGAGAACACTTAGTTACCATCAACCAAGGACAAATCCACATTATCAACTTTAAGGGGCATACAGTCACGTTTAAAAATTGGAAATTGTCGCAGGAAAGACATCTATCGGGTCGTCCTACTCTCGTCACAGCAGATACTCTCCCCACTGGTGCGACTAGAGCGCCGTTCAACTACTTCTCGGTCACAATCACAAAATAATTTATTCCGAACTATTCAAGCAAATTTAAAAAAAGTAATCAAAAATGTTACTTTATTACCGTTATCTCTACGTGAGGTTTTTTTTCAATAACCTACGTCCAAAAATGACTCAAAAAAACACTATAAATATAAATGTAGACACCGCAAGATTATTTTTTTTACTCAGAACACAGAGTAAATTTACAAAAAATAGCCAGAAATTGAGTTAGCATAGGTTCAGTGTATTTCATTTAATTTTTTTATCTTTGTGATCATTATCACTTTCGAGAAATCCTTTATCTAAAATCCAACTTACCCTTAAGTCGCTCATTTTTATTCGCAACTAATGGCGAATTGTGAAAATCGAAAGCATTCTTGAAACGGCTTAAACTCAGAACTATACGAACACGTATCACCATCACGATAATTCGCACTCATCTATATTTTAATATGCGAAGAGAAAACTTTGTACCCCTTTCTAAGCATATTGCGCGCGCGCAAGCGCATGAGATTTGGCATAGGTAGAGTTTATATGAAGAAGAAATGCAGAAAGCTAAAATTTATCTATAATATTTGCTATAAATACATTAAATTAAATAAAATGAACGTTCATACTACTGACTGTTGACAGAATGTGTTTCGAACTGTGAATTTTGTGTGATTTCAAATGTTTTTTTTTCATTAGTCTATAACAGTGTTTCTTAACCATATTGAAAGAATCGCCCCCTTTACCACAGTAAAATTATCCAGCGCCCCCCCTCCCCACAAAAAAAAATACTCTCTTTTTTATGTATTTCATGCAATGATTTTCTTTACAAATAAAAAATTATAAGAAAAACAAATAAAAAACATGATTATTTTTATAAAAATTATGTATTTATTGCCATTTATATCATATTAACATTACATACATAACTAAAAAGTAAATAATTCAATGGAAATGAGAATTTTTATTAAAAAAATTAATGAGATCCTTGAGCCTCATGTGATTGGGCTATTTTCGTAATATTAGGTTCAAGTTTAGTTAAATATAGTCTTAAATCTCCTCTTTGGCTTATCTGTAATCGATTTGGGGATTTTTTTAATATATGCGTTACTGCGCTAAAACCCTTTTCCACTAAATATGATGAAGGAAATGCTACGATGGGTAATTTTACCTCTTTCCACAGAAGAGGGTATTGATGGCGAAAATGGACCCAAAAAACATCATAATTACATTGATTGAACACAATTTTAGCTTCACAGTCATTTTGTAGCTCAATAAACTGCTCTTTTAAATTTTCACTGACATTTTCTACATTTGATAAAAATGGATTAATTATCCAATCTGGTATTAAAAGTTCATACAAGTCTTTGAATCGTATTATCATATCTTCGATAAGGGCGTCAATGTGGCTACAGTATGTTTCCAAATCAGAATCCTTAAGTATATCTTTTTTTAATTGTTGTAAAGAAGGAAACTGATGGAGTTCTCGCCGACAAAGATTATCTTTAAATAATTTGAGTTTGTTAATAAAGCTCAGTACAACACCTTTGGCTTTAATAAGGCTGATATTGTTTCCTTGAAGCTTCAGGAGATTTTCATTCATCTTTTCGAATATATCCGAAAGATAGGCCACATCATTTCGCAGTAATTTTAATTCATAGCATATGTTTTCATTGTTTACTTCCAAAAATTCCACAATTGTATCAAATAATGCATAAAATCTTTTTAAACAATTTCCTTTTGATAGCCATCTTACTTCTGTATGTAAGATAAGTCGTTCGAATTCTTCATCATTTTCTTTACACAGTTGACGAAATAATCTATCATTCAAGGGATGAGACTTTATTTTATTGATGACATTTATAACAATACTCAGCGATTTATGAAGTCTTCCATTAATCTTCTTTGCGACTAAATGTTGACGGTGAATGACGCAGTGAATTGCTAGAACATTTGGTGCAACGTTCTTCAACCTTGATATAAAACCACGATGCCGACCAACCATAGCTGGTGCTCCGTCAGTAGCACAGGCAATAACATTAGTAAAGGGAATCTTTTTTTCAGTGAAAAAGTTTTCAAGGGTTTCAAATACTGACGAACCTTTCGTGTCAGTAGTAAGTAATTTTGAAAATAACATTTCTTCGATAATTTTTTCATTCTTCACAAATCGTACATAAGCAAGTAGTAGAGATTCATTATCACGCAGAGTACTCTCATCCAATTGTAATGAAAAATCGTTGGACTGTAGTTCATCACATAACTGAATTTCGATATCATTTGCCATCTCATCAATTCTTTTTGAAACCGTGTCATTGCTCAATGGGACTGAAGAAAGAATCTCTTGCTGATTTTGTCCGATCATATTATTAATGAATACACGTATAGCTGGTAGTATTAATTTTTCTCCATATATATGTGGTGCACCACATTTTGCAATAATTTGTGCTATTTCATAAGATACTCCTCCTTCCTATTACTCCTCCTCCTCCTATTTCCTTTATCGTTCCGACTTGAAATCTTCTTAAAAACATTACTGAGAGTATTACGGCTTTCAAATGTTTTCTTAAGTTCTTGAAAGTACAATATATCTTTATTATTCTTGTCGGGATGTTTCTTTAAAAAATGTTCATTTAACCGCGATGGCTTCATTGCCTCATTAGAAAATACGTGTTGACAGAGTAAACACATTGGCAATTGTTGATTTGTAGGAGATGGAATAAAACCGAATTTTAAATAGTCGTCATTAAATATTGTCGACATCTTTTCTGTTTGGTTGTCATCTTGAAATAAAGGCCGATTTGCGAATTTAATGCCGAACCCCTCAGATAAACTAACGCTTATAAGTGAACGCGACCGTCTCCAACGGATTGACAGAGATGACTAAGTGCATCAGTGCTCCCAGATTATGAGAACTACGCTCACACACACTCAAAGACTCTGTCTATCGTACGAATAGCTGTGCGTGTGTTGGTGCGTTGGTGAGACCCGCCGATATAGCGACGGAGCTAGCGGCCTGCGCTTCCCCCCAACCCCGGCCTCGCCGCCGCGCTCCGTGCAGTTGGCCCGCTCGCCGCCGCGTGCGCTGCGAGCGCCCAGCCGGCCCAGACTCGTGCAATATGCAGAAGCGACACAACGCCCACTTCAACTGCCGCAGCGCCCCATAAATGCTAAAAATTTAAAAACGCCCCGCCAGACCTTTAAAACGCCCACAAGGGGGCGCTGGCGCCCCGGTTAAGAACCACTGGTCTATAATATCAATGTCAAGCAAAAATAATTATTAAAGCCATCTTATACTTCTATGAATGTTTAGTTTCATTTTTAGATGAAAAAATTAAAACAAAAAATAAATTCAAATTTTAATATATATTACTAACATTAATTTTTAAATAAATTATTCCAAGGAATTAAGGCCAACACTTCACGCTATTGACACGTTGTACACGTTCTCATAGCACAAAATTAAAAAAAATATATGCAATCATTATAGAAGTATACTCGTTTCATTATAGAGGTATATATAGGGAACTACTCGTTTCATTATATAAGGAACCTTAATAACTCTCGAACATAAAAAATATGAATTTTGTTTGAATTTCTACTACTGGGCGACCACTAGTTAGATTTAATATTCGAACCGTACCAAACCTTTTTTATTTATTTTATTTATTTATTTACTGTAAAAGGACTTACTGTATACACTGAAGCACTTAAGGATAATGACATGTTTTCACGGTATTAGGGAGCGATGTTCCCGACCTAACTAGACTAAAGTCTGTACTAAGGAAGTCGGTTTTCTAAGCGTCCAAAAAGAAATGTTTATGGTCAAATGTTTTCCTATGACAGTCCACACAAAATACAGTTTATCTCGAGACCATGACCGAAGACTTAACGGGGTGTTTATGTTTCTGGAGTAAAAAATGATGTTACAAAAAAATGTGAAAATAATTTATCCTCAAATTATTATATTTAAGCTCCGGTGTAAATTGTCTTTGGCACTACAAAGCGATCTATGCGTTGCGAGCGGACGACCAGTTGGCGTTAGTGCAACAGTAATGTTTTAATATTATCAAGTACCTACCTAAAGTCCCTACTTTTTTTTTCTCGGAAACTATGATGAATTTTAATGTGTCGTCATGTTTGAAATTACAGCGTCATTAGATGGATTATTTATTGATGGTGGTCTCGTGACATTCTGTGACTAAATAATATGTAATATTTCGGAAGAACACGTTGTACTCTTAGCGGTTTCTTTTAAAACGTGTCAAAATCCAAATAAATTCACAATCTACGCATGTTTAACACAACGGGAATTAAAATTAGCACAGAATGGATATATTTTATATCTACTACGATTAACCTTGGTCATCAGATATATTAATGGAGTAATTGTATAATTAGCTGTCTATGAGGACAACGCTGCAACGGCCAGCAATTCTGTGTTCCATTTCCCACCCTGCCTGACTGTTTAAATATTCCCCTTCGTTTCGAATAATAAATGAGGTAATTAAAACAATTTGGCAGATGCCGTTAGCGTCCCTGGCTACATTCATTTATTCAGTTTAACCGTACAGCGAGTTAAATTGTAAATAAATCAAAAAACATTTTTTTATTCTTGGCGTCCTTTTACGGAACCATAAATCGTAGGTTGTATTTTTCAGATGCATTTCCTGATACACCCAGGAATGGCTCCTCAACTTCAGTCAAATTTCAACTTTGTAGGATAAGAGAAGTGGTTCTAATTCAGCTTGCATGATTTTATCTAAACAAACAACAGACAAGTCTTGGCGGCCTGCTATTTGTATGTGCAATGTTTGGCATCATCTGGACACCTAGGTACAAGCGAACGACAAATTAGCACGATATTTAGGTCAGTCATAAATTACACTTTCATAGTCGTTTTAACGGCATTTATCAACGATTCTAATCAATGAAATAGTTGCTGTGTTATAGTTTTTTCGAGCGTCAACAATAATAAAAAAAACTTTTGATCCGAGTCGATCAACAAGGCAGTAAAACTATTCAACCATTCAAAACAGCTCTTTTAACTTTATGTTGTAAAAGCGGCGTTGCCAGAATAAATTTATTATATTATATATATTATTTTATCATATTTAATATAAAATGTATTTAAAATCATAACTGTCCTTTTAGGGGGTTAATCTTGTCGTTTAGTTGTGATCAACAACTAAACCGTCCTGATGAAAAACAAAGTTTTCTACTAAAATAGAGATATTATAAATAAACTGTATTATTCTTCGTTGTTGTCCGCCGAACTACTCTCGCGCTGATCATATCTATGACGAATACTGCCAGGGTGTAGCCAAGTTCGGGGGCAGTGTTTTTGGCTTTGGTTCTTGGACCAATTGTGAGATATTAGCACCTTTTTCTAATTGGCATCACGACCTAAGTGTTCCGTGTCCAACATAGGGGTGACTCTGTTGGATGCCGAGGACCTGTTGACCAATTTCACACAGTTCAGAACTAGCGTTGATTTGATTTCATTAGAGTTGAAGGCCATCAGAGCTGCTTGACTGACCGAATGTATGTATATGATTGTGTTTCTATTTGCGCAATGTAATATAATTGAAAAGACTGGCCAGACCTTCTATAAAGTATTCACTTTAGAGTACCCCAACGAATTACTAGATGAACAGATCTTTTTTTATTGAATAAAACAAACACAAAGTATGCTCAAAACGCAACACTTCACAGAATATGTGATGAATTTAATAGTAATCTTTCGCAATTAGACATTTTTAATTGCGCTTTGAATTCATTCAAAAACAATATAAGTAAAATATACATGGCATAGACGATGATCTTTTGAGGTGGCTTGAATCCTATATTATAAATCGTAGTATGATAGTAGTTGTTCGAGCGTTCGAATCGTTAGTCATTGAAGTTACTCCAGGTTACTACTTCAGGTTCAATATACTCGTCTCATTCAGGTAATTAGAAGGTAAAAGTCTTAAATATTTATGTTTATCATAATAAACCATATTCTAATTAATATCAGTGTAAATATGCAGAAACAAAACTATTTTATTTGCGTTTCTCATTTATTTTCTATTTTTATGTAATCAGTTCCAGGTGAACCTACCTTTTAATTCAATTGTTAAACAATGGATTCATGTAATTGGCCAAATTAATAACTATGTATGTATTTATGATTTTATAAATTAAGTTACGATGTATGTTTCCCTAAAACATATTAAATAAATAAATAAATAGTAATGACAGTATCAATATAAACGAATTGGCTTTATTGTGCCTACATCTGGCAACGTTGCGCTCGACAGGCTGTAAACTCGCCTCATTAAGTCACAATTATTTATACTGACATTTGTATCAAGTTCGAGGTTATGGCTTAGAAGTTTTTTATGCTGCTAATGACTTGACGGCGGCCGCGACTGTCGCTCTTCGCGCTGATTGCCTATTCAGAATACAGATGGCGTTGAGTGGCTGCTCCTATTCTTATCCAGTCTATGATGCCGTTAGTGCTAGGTTAGGCCACCACCTATAGGCACCACCAGGTAGACACACCAAACAAGCACACCGCTCGGTATTCGGTAATGGGGAAAAATGTCACGTCGCTATTTGAAGTGTAGTGGAGCGAGTTATTTCTAACAATTCTTAAGTATATTTATACATAGGTTCGTATTTATGTGTAGGAACTTAATAGTCCAATTTATTTTGTCGGCAAAATGTATTTCGAATTAAAGTTACAGACAAACCAAAATACTTCATTTATAGGGTAGCAACAGTTAAATTATTTTTTTAAAATAAACTTTATAATAATTAGGTGCCTGATGTCATTAGGAGCAAAAAAATATTATCGCAACAGCATTTGATTAATCTTAATTTAAGCTTATGTGACACTATAAAAACATTGGGAAAATGTTTACATACATATTACTTATTAAAGCATATCTATTTATGTAGATATTTATGTAATTTAACTAATTGTGTATTATATTTTTTATTTTTTTAGCATAATTTCATCTCAAAATCAATTTAATAGATATAGTTAAATTATGTATTATGCTGAAGTATGCTTGACAGTTAGGAAATTATAAAATAAAATTACTCGCTAACAAACTACCTACTTTTTACACAGGCTTTTTAAGAAGGCAGCGAACAGTAGTTATTAAACGCTAAGTTATATGTGCTAGTTTGTAACAAAATGTCTAAAATGACGTCAGCTGTTTATAGATTATTTTTTTTCCTCTCTCTGTTGCAGATCGCGGGGCAAAATGTGATGTGCTGTGATGATACCTATAAGAACCTATGTATGTGTATTGTTGATAGTGTTAGTTTGTGACGTCATTGAGAAATTCTGTGTGGTAGTGGGTGAGACTTACGCACTTTCATAACATTTTAGCCTACGGTGCGTCTGTAGTCATATGAAGGTGTTGTGTCGTAGTAGCTTCTTTGGTCACTTGTAGTTGTAGCGAGCATGCCTTGGCAATGAAGAAGTTCATGAGAACGCAAACGCAGGGAGGCCCCCCGCCGGCCGCTCACCAGGCCCCTTCGGCTGCGCAGGCCCCATCGCGTCCCAGGCCACCCACCCATGCTACTAATGGGGGCAATGGGGTGGCGGCGAATGGCCACGGCCACGGTCACGGCCACGGACACTATTATGCCCAAAATGGCCACGCGAACGGGCACGGCAACGCGCACCTGAAGACTTCGAAGGTCAATGGACATGCAAGTAAGATTCTATGCATTCTTTTTTATTATACAGGTTGTTCCAAGGTCAATCCCAATAAAAAAAAACATTGAACATTGAACAAAAACATTCCGAAGGAGGATCAGGGCCAGGGTCACATGTTTGTGTGTGTTAGTGTCTGACTGCAGATGTTTGTTTGTTTTACTGCAGTTGTTCACTTATGTTTTTTTTATTTGTTCGATTTTATTGATCAAGTAATAATAAACCTATTGTTTAGTTAGACGGTGCGTTGCGCCCACTAAGCAATCGTGTTTTGTACCTATAGTGCATCCTCGGGTCAAAGATATACAGAATGTTTTTAATTTAGGGCGCTCGTGGGTCACTGACCGAGTTCGGGCCATGCGTTTAACCGCACTCTCAAACATTAAAACGATTTCTATTTAATTTAAGGTCGCTTTTGATACATTTTCCCAATATTTTTTGCTGATTAATCTTTGATTGTCGCCATAGATCAATAGTCTAAAAGGAGTACCCCAAAGTCACCCGCTTCTGAAACCAGAAACAGTCCATATAAAATAATTATATTTTTATGATGAAAATAAAGTCGAGGAGGGATTTACTTAAGCGATTTAAGTCACATGGTACAAGTAAAAATAAAATAACAAATTTTGCCTCAAATTAAAGATTATTGCTTTAGTTTTTACACAAAAATTAAGGTTTTTGCTAAAACTTTTTAAATTTTAGGTTTTTTTGTGTTATTATTTAAAAAGAACATATCCGTTAATTTACAAAATAAAAAACTAAATGCTATCAATATTTCATACAGAATGGTAGGCCGCGGTTTGTATTATAAGCGCCGTCAATGCCTTCGATCTGACTCAAAAGTGAAATGGCATGCAATGAGATCTTCAATAATAGCCCCTAATGAGGGGGTCACGTTTATGTTCAATAGACCATTGCATATATCTATGCATATGAACCAAATAATAAATATTAGAAATCTGGTATTCTGAAATAGCACTTATATATTATTGTGAATTTTAATAGAAATATGAATTCTGTCACAATGACGACCGTATTCACAGTGAAAACATTCCTTCTTAGATGGTTCTACTATTAATTTGTAAAATGTCTCGTTCACAAAGCGTTCAATCTAAATATAATAGCATTCAACCGGTCCATTCTCCAGATACAGGCAAGTAAAAGATGACTAAAAAGTCAGAGTCAAACTAGGTATTTTTTTTATATAATCGAAAGTATGCCCAATTACAAATCTCATTGGTTTTGTATGTGATTATTTTCCACATTTTCGCATCGCGTCAAAATCATTATATTACCTATTATTACGTAGTTTTTTTGGTCGTAGGTTAGATCGTAGTAGTCTAGTGGTTAAGACGTTGGACACTGATCCAAAGATCTCGGGTTCGAATCCATACATGGTCGTACCATTTTTTTTACGACCATCTCCCTTTACTCTGGCACAGGCATATTTTGACCTGGTTTAGTAGGGGTTAAAAAAAATGTATATGATCTGGGTCATAGCAGTTTTCTAAAAAAAAATTTTAAAAATCGCTTTATTTTATTTAAATTTTTCTATTCTTTTTTTTCGGCGGCACGAAAATATATTATTGTAAGTATACACCGTATTCCAGGATCATTCCCGATAAAAAAACATCTCATAGGTATTGCGATTTCTAGTGTTATTTGTTAAGAAACTGTATCAAAATTCATCCTGGTTACCGAGAAACAAACAATTTAAACTATACGAGAAAATAGGAAAAGAATCACGTAACGATCGCTTTGTGTGAATGTTTAGCTGTGGCCGTACGCCGTAACGGTGTCAAGGCTAATAACGATCGGCGCAGCATCGCAATTCGCATAATCGCCGAATGGACAACAACTGTTAAAAATATTTTTTTTTTCGCAATAATTTTTATAATTTCGTACAGGGTACACAAAAACTCGCTTAAGTGTTCGGAAATGGTCTTCGGACAACTTGTATCACACGGTGTGATATTAGAATCACATGAACACAATCAAAGGTCCTACATATTTCGTTAGCTACAATTTTGCAAAATTACATCGTCGTATTGAGCGCGGACGTCCAGCATCGCAGCATCTAACGCTTTCATCGTCAGAAAAAAAGATTTATCTCCCGCCGAGATCTCGGTCAGTCCGCGGCGCAGAAGGCCCGGACGCTCCGTAAACCAGTTCATACAAATATGGCGAACATCGCATCGAGATGCCCTCCCTATCATGTTCCTGGTCTGCGAGTGCCGAGAGGGGACTTATCTCGGTGGACCGTTAGGCCGAACGCCTCCATATCTGGCGACGTTTTGCCTACCCGCCGGAGACAACCGGTAGCGCAAACCCGCTACCGTCGAGGGTATGCCTAGACTTCAATAACGCATTTTAACTTGTTAAGTGTTAAGTCGAACATAAAAGTGCGCCTTAGCTACATTTGAATTTTATCAAAAGTTTAAACGTAAATATCTTATTGTCTGAATATAGGAATCGAGAAAATAAAACTACAGAAACATAGTTTATTTTATAAAGATGCAAATTCAAGTAAATTTTTAGACAAACTGATTCTGTTTTTCATAATTAATCAACAACGGTAGAGAGCGTTTAAGCTTTAGGCGAGACACAACAAATTAAAAGCACGCGCAAGACAGAGAAAGCGCCACCGAAAGAGATGCTGCTAGGATAGGGTTGCCATACGTCCCGGTACACCGGTTTAGAGCCTCGGTCCCGGTTGTCCCGTTTGACCCACCATATGTCCCGGTAAACGAGTAATCATAGTTTTATATGATTGCTAAAATTATCCGAATAATTCGTACGACGACGTTAGCTCACGTTGGCCGGCGGTGAAAGTGTGGGCTCAAGGGATGTACTGGCATTTTACAAATATTTTTTCATATTTACAGTACGGAATGAAAGACTGAAATACCTTTGTGAGGGAGCTGATGCAATTCATGGTAATTTACGATCTGGCTCAAAAACTAGGTAGTTAACCGTCTTTGTTGCCGGCCATTGAACGTATTCTGAAAATGTGGGAACCATTGAAAGATTTCTTTTTTTCACAAACCAGATTGTGGCGCTATGTGGGCAATACCCCCCCCCCTCCTCCTCCTATAACTCCCCTATATTTCCTCCTATATTGATATCAGTCCCAGTCGGAGCCAAACCATTTATGGCAACCCTATGCTTGGAGCGATTTCAGTACATGTAAATGTCAAAGATGGTGGAGGGAACGCACGCCGCGATCCGCGTGTCGTCATCTGTAGTTCTCGTTTTGTTTTTATTTTATCTAATTAATTAAAATTGTCTGGATTTGCATTTTTTGAACATCGTTGGCATCTTGAATTTAAGCAAACGCGCGCGAGCATATAACCTCGAACCGTCAGATCACGCGTCATATGTCAAAAGTGATGCGACAGATATTGAATACACATATCATAGCGGCGAGTAGCAAACTTATCACGAGTGCGAAAACGTATTCTTACCAAAGTCAAACTTAAAAAGTAACTTATATACACAATTTGAATCGTGCTTAAAAGTTAGGTTGATCATAACTGAAAACGACTTTAAGCAAGGACTGAAATTTCGGCCCTTACACTACAAAGACGTTTTGGGTAATAGTCATGCGTAGAATCAACATCCGGACAAAGGCATTTCTATTTATTGCCATTTTTTTTTAAATTACTCTACAAGGATTTAGAACATGTTGCTAAGTTAATAGTAAAAAACACATTTTAATAACAGCTTTTATTTAAGTGCCTTCATGCGTATACAATATTTCGTGTCTGCTCAGTTGACCGTTGGGGAGTTCCTTCATCTGGAGCCAGTTCTGGGTGTGGAATCAGGTCATGCTTACCATAAAAATACATTGTCATCGGAGCTGAATCAACGTGTCAAATTTGAACATCGTAAGGTAAGAGTAAGTTATTCTAATTCAGCTTGCAAGATTTGACCTTAGAAAATGTAGACAAATTTGAATAGCATACTAATACATACTATTACAAAAGATATATAATCTTTCCATATATGTATACATACTACAAAATATACAAATGCAAATATATAAATAAAATAATATGAATATACACAGAATATAATAACGTTAATTTCAATAATTTCATAAAATAATTGTTCAAATTTTGTGTCGATTGAATCGCAAATACTACTTCTGATGGTAGTGAGTTCAAAATCGAAAGTATTTTATGAAAATAAGGTAACCCGTGTTAAATATGCGAATGTGATTTATTACCACCGCCTTAAGGCGAAGATATTGTTCTCCGGAGATGTAATTAGCAGCGCACACTCGCCGAGATTACATCTCCAGGCAACGGTAACGGAGATATCTAAACTCCTCTCTTGTGATATCGCGGGCGCGTGGAAACCGGTTACAACCGGTCAAGTGTGAACGGTGTTCACGCTTAGAGGGTTCCGTACCCGCCCTCCAAACCGCCCTAGTCTAGAAATCGTAAACGTGCCCCGCCGGGGAGCTGTAAAAGAGACAAATTTGACACACACACACACATGAACTCTTAATTTTTGATCTCGCGTCTTGTGAGTAAGCGATTGAAATGCACGCGCAAGACTTCTAGAGTTAAAGTAACAGTATTTACTGCATTTTAAAATGCGCTAATATAGTAAAAGGAATTGATGTAATACCTAAGATTTGTTTTTTTACAGATAACTTTTTTGTATTTAATTTTGATGATAAGTTCAAGGAATCCATATACATAATCAAATAATAATTAATGTGGACGTCATACATCGTGTCCCAAGACACGATGAACCCATCCCTGCTCCCCCTCCGAACCCCGGCCGTGGGACTCCGTGTCCCTTCATTCTATTCGACCATTCCTGATAAAAAAAACAACTGATAAGTTCCGCGATTTCTAGTGTTATTTGTTAAGAAATTATAACAACATTCATCATGGTTACCGAAAAAAAAAATGTAAACTTTACGTGAAATAGTCAAAGGATCATGTAATGCCTTTGTTGTGAGCGCTCAGCTGTCGCTGTACGCCGTAACGGTGTCAAGGGATCGGTGCGGCATCGAAATTAAAGCGCTGACCGAATCGACGCCGTCTGTGAAGAAATATAATTAATTTGGAAACGATTTTTTTTCGCATTTATATATACCATTTCTTGCTCATAATAACACAACTCCTCTTGAGTCTTCGTGAATGGTCTTGAGACATCCTGTATATTTATGTTTGTATGTGGAACACACCTACTTATAAATATTAATGTTAAATAAAATTTTCTTCTGGCAACGATGAAACTAAACTGAAAGTAATTACACGTCCAATGAATTAATTATGTTTTTATTGTCAATAAATTTATTCCATCGCCGTAAATGTTCGATGATGCAATCAAAATACAAGTTGGATATTTATTTATATTACATCTTACGGGGGTGTTTATCTATATCGACAATCAAACATTAATCAGCAAAAAATATTGCAAAAATGTTTCCCAATTATAAGAAAAACAACTTCAAAATTTAATCGAAATCGTTTCGACACTGACAGCCCGACATAAAATAAACAGTATTATATGTTTTTTTTCGTGCTAACGGCTGAGTTCTCGATCTGATCAAACCGTCCTGAATAATGCAAATGAAACAAAAATACACCTGTATATTATGATACTTTGATAAAGACACTACAGGCTGAACTTAAAGCCAGCAGTATCCTTTGAACTGACCATCTTATGTTCAACAAGTTTTCGTATAGCTAACAAAAAAAAAACATATAAAAAATATAAATACTCTACTAAACGTTTGGTGCGCGTATTGTTGTGTTCCTAACCTAACCAACTAACCTACATAATAAAATATTTGCGCTCGGGAAACTACCTATCGCTCACTGGTCGTCAATGAATTGGTAGGTACGGTGCGCCGTGAAGTCGGTTATTTGACCGCGACGCCGCGCGGTCTAATATTATGTTAGATGACCATACTTAATGTTTTTAGGACTCTTTGATATTTTAGACCAATTTTTTGGATTATTTACAAAGTTGTCGAACAAAAGTTGTTCAATTAAATGTCAGAATCACCCCTTAAAAGGATACTGCTGACTTCAATTTCAGTCAGTTTAAAACCATGGCGCCTGCAGGGTGTGTCACATTTCGGCACAGACAATAATGGCGGGTCGGACGCTCGTCATTCCTGAGCGCAAAACCGCCTCGGATTTTTCGTCGTCTTGAAGCGAAACCACTTCCGCGATGGTCGCTGATATACAGCCGAGCTGCGCTCACAAACCCTTTGTTTCGGTTTCCTGACGGCTACCAACAATATGCACAACCTTACACAACCCCGCACAGAATGTCGTTATGGTTAAATCATAGGACACGAGCAAAAAATACTATTACTTTCGGAAATGTATTTTGTATTTATAATAGGCTCATAGGGACCAATAAATGGTATAAACTTGAAATGAACTTGTATCCAAAGTATATAACCATATACCAGCTGAAATCGGACGAGCCACAGGACGCAGATTTAAAACAATGCCTACTGACTGGCTTTTAGATATAGGAAGGTCGAAGTCCGAAGAACTAATTAACAACAAAACACAATAGCGATAACGAGCATAGCTATTAAAATAAAAATCTAAAATTAATATAAAAAAATTTAGGATTAGGATAATCATTTTATATTATAGTATATTATCATTATATCTTTACTTGATTTACGCTTTTTATAGAATTATTATTTTTTATATTTTCTTATAATTTTTATATATTACTTTTATGTTTATATGTTCATGTGATGTTTTTATCTTTATTTGTTATTTTTTACTTTATTTTATTTTATTTTTCACTAAATGACAAAATATATTAATAAAAAAAAATAAGTAATAGAACTTTATATTGTACTATTACTTTCTAAAAATACGTTTCTTGATCGGTAATGCGCCAACATTAATACAATATAGTATACGCGCTTCTGTCGCTATTGCAGAACAGGTTTTCCTAGTGCAATAGCGCAGTACTCTTAGCCTGGCAACTAGCGGACTAACACACACACACACACTGGCACGCTATGAATAAAAAGTCCGCCTAGTACTGTTAACCTTAGTGTACCTACGATAATTGAAGGTAGATTACTTTAACTATCATTGTAAAATATATATATTCATCATGTAAAATTGTAAACTGATTAAAATGTATAATGAAATGAACATATTTGTAAGGCATGTATTCAGAAAAGAATAAATAAATATTATTATTATTATTTATCTTGGAGATACATTAAATAAGTACCACAGAATTAATTATTGGTACTTTTGTAGTAACGTGACCACTCTAACTAGGTTAAAAACCTGGATCAAACGATGCCAGAAGAAGGTGGTAGAAAATGTTAAATTACTTTTAACATACTTGAGGGTTGTTTTAAAAACAAAGTAGTTTTAAAAAAATACATTCACTGTTTTATATTTACAAATAATTACGAATTTCGGTGTGTTGTAAATGGGGCAAAGGTTCATGCGTTGATAGATTAAAATGATTTAATACAAATATTTTTACATTTGATTAAATAAAACATAGCATGGCAGGTATGTATTGATATTTTATTTTGAGAGCAGAATATAAAATGTGCGTTTTGTTTGTCGACGTGCACGGGTGTAAATGTACCCTCCGAGTGCGGTAAAGGAAGCGGCGTGTTAGGCAGGCCTTTTTGTTACCGTCTCGTCTCGATCTCGTTTGCGGTCTGGGTTACCTTACCTTACCTTGCCTTACCTTACCTTACCTTACTTTACCTCCTCACCACCGAACGATTCTCTTAACATAGTTTGATGGGCCGATTGAGGATCGCTTGCAGACGCACCGCTTCCGCTTTTGGTTTGTTGCCTGGGCGTGACAAACCTAACCTGGAGTCTTAAATAAATGTAATGTGAAAGAATAAGTAACTCAACAGGACACTCAAAATTTTTTCTTGATTTTGCGCAAATTTGAAACTATTATAAAAGTAATATATAACTTTTAATAACGCTCACATCTAAGAAAAAAACACTTATTTTTTAAAACACTGATAGTGTGTCGTAACAATTTTATACGCATAAACACGAAAGCTTAGTTATATAGGGACCAAAATCATCTCATAAAAAAAAATCTTAATAATATTAGTCGTCTTACATAGACTAGGACACTTTTGGTCCAGAAATCTGCATCGTTCTGTAGAATATGAGATTGTTATTGACTGGAAAAACACCATATGCATAACAATTAACTTTAAACTAAGTTTCTAGACAGGGGCTGTTTTTTAGTATCAGTAATTCCTAAATAGAAATATATTATATCTAAATTTAGTAACTTTTAATTATCTCTAAAATAGGGATAAAATTTAAAAGTGTAGCTTTCCTAATAACTGCATTATTATTTTGTCTACAATATGCAATATTTTTCGGGTAAATCGTGCGGTGAATTTACGAACGCTATGCGAAAATTAAAAGTGAACACATTTTGAAAAACGAAAATCAATTTAAAAAATCAGCCCTCAAGAAGTACAAGATAAGGCTTCAATATACCTACATACTAATCCGCCAAATACTTAGTAGTTGAGGAGTGGTGCATCACCAAAAATGTAGATTTTTTTGAAGATTTTCCAATGTCATTCCGTCAATGTCGAACACAAAGGACCTGGATTTTCTCGGAATAGATTTCTTATAAGATCTAGTCGTTTAGATACAAGTCTTAATCTTGAGATCAAATGGCGCCGTCGATTGGGGCTCCAGCGGTCCAGCGGTCCTCGCATCCCTAACGACACGAGCAGGACATCGCTCCTAATGTCCTTCGGTGCCACGTCTTCGCCAACAGGGAATACTAAATGAGCGCAACGGCTGTAGCAGATTATTGATATTCTAAGTGCGGTTGATGACGGGATCGAGAACATTTTTTTCTAAATAATAATCTTATTTTATTATGATGTTATAAATAGATCCTTCGGCGCCGCTACGTTTGGCCATACGTGGCTTATTTTTGCGATCTTTATCGTCCCGCGTACCCCACCTCGGCGCTCTTGGCCAGAGGCGGAGAAAGAATACAAAGAGGCCACGCCCATTCACGAATAGCGCATCATACTTACATATTTTAATATAGTGGTTTGTTGCACGATTTGACAGGACATTTTCTCATGATGTCGAACTGCAATTGACAATACTCATAGGTTTTTGCTCAAAGGTTCACGTATTTCATAGGCTACTAAACAGCCTCTAAATTCAACCGTAGGAAACTCTCTCCTTATATGTACCTTAATATACTTACGTACTTTTAAAAGGGTAGAGTTTACAATTAATAATTTAATAAACTTATCATAAGTAAACATTAAAAACATTTTGAAGTCGTTTCTATTTATTTTAAGTTCATATTGTTTTTGCTCTTCGTGGCTAGCAGAAGCGTTTTTATTTAATTAATTGAAAAAACTAATAAATATTTATCAAATTAGGCCTTTGTAAAAAGTAAAATAGGTTAAAAACAAACATTAATAACAATAAGAATATGCATACTAAGCACGTCTTTACAACATTATTATTATTTAAATAATTGTTGTTCAATATCACCGCGGATAATGTATTGTTGCTACGATTTCGCTGTTTGCTTAACTGTTTAATAAATAAATAATAAAAGACCAAAACATCGTGGTAGAGCGGTATCGGGTTCAAATCTGCAAAATTTCGTTTTTGCCTTCAAAAATAATTGGTCGCGCCCAAAAATACCTGTAAAAACGAGCTGTATATGGTACGGTATGGTTATTTTACATACTTGATCGGATGAGCTCTCTAAGCTATTTAAGATTAGTTGCAGTAGTTGAATTTTAACTTATAGCCGCGTACTACATGTATCCTGAGAGATTTAGGATTATGTCCATATCATCTATTTGATATTCTCATTTTTATTAAATCATTAGGTTTTTTTATATTTTTCTTTTATTTTTTTTTACATTCCATTGGACTATTCCTTTTTTTTTATTAAGTACACTGGTTGTCCAAAGACGATTTACGAAGACTGGGGTGTTTGTGTTCCCTATTATGAGTAAGAAATTAATAGAAAAAATGCGAAAATAATTGACCTACCAGTTTTTTTACGAAGCAGTGCCCCACATCGCGACTTATCGCTTGACGATTGTCTTGACCTCGAATGAACCTGCCCATTGCGGGCATCGCAGCAACCCCAATTCCTCTCAACTCAACTACCTACCGTGACGTGACATCTGACACGTAAGACGTACTTATTATAAGAACCGATTAATATTATGACGCAAAGTTTACAATTTTTTTTGCTCTCAGAAACTATGACGAATTTTGATGTATGGTCCTTACAAATAATACTTGAAATCACAGGACCAATAAGACGGATTTTCGAATCGGAAATGGTTTTGGGTCACAGAATATGATAAATTTACTTTTATTCCAATAATACGCTAATTTTAAATTTTATTATTTTATGGTTATACAAAGCAAAACAACCAAATTAGAGTGCTTTAGTGGCGAAGGGACCAATTATTAATTTAAATATTGTTAGTTTATTTTACACAAGCTACACACAAAAAAAGGTAATTTTCTGATTTTAAGCTTTTACTCTTGGGTTCAATCAGTAACACGCGGTTAATTTTAAGAGTAGGCAAATTTTGGGTTCGCCATCGCTGACATGACCGATCACAAGTCTCGTAACGGTAGAGCACCACGCTACTTTAAATATAATGGATGTACAAAACTGATTTCTCTTTACTGGCAACCTGATAACGAATGTCTACATACTGAGACTTACTCTGAATAAGTTTTAGATAATCTTCATCCACATTGTTTTCGAATGGTATGTTGTACACGTTGCAACAATTTTCCGTGTGTGATATCAAAATAATTTACATAATTGCGCGCTCTTTAAGCTCTGAATAATTTACATTAATAATTAATGTAGCGTGAGTTGACTTTTTTACATAAATAGCAATTTGACATAAAATTATTTTTAAAGAGTTCATTTTCACGCAAATTTACAAAGATCGAAAACGTGCACGAGCAAAAAAAAAAACGTTCGCAACGCGTTTTGGTATTTTCGCAAAATTCCCGCCTAGGCCCTTTCAAAAGCGCCCATAACGCGTTTTGGCATTTTGACAGTAGCACTTTCAATCTCGTACGAGTATATCGCTTTATGGCTGTATCAACAACATAAACATTAATTTCGACTCATTTAGACCCTTTTTCCTATAGCTAGCATTTGATAACCATTGGATATTTAATAATAAAAAAAATATGTTTATATACCTTCTTCTTATGTCATCGACATAGTAAAGGCAGATTTTTTAAATTTAATTCTATTTCTGAGCAATTTAATAAATGATAAACTGCTAATAGTTATTTTTTAGTTGAATCGCTCTCTTATAAAAGACATTAAGAAAAACATTAAGAGCCTTAAGAAAAAAAGTAATTGAAAGGAAAATGAAGGTTTTTTTAATTTCTATATAATGAAGCTGTAATTAAATTATTCAGTATGTAACGTTGCACAGAGTTATGAAAACCCATAATATCAACTTCAGTATGCTGTATTTAAGGAAGGATTTATTTGTTAAAGAGATCACAGAAAATATAAAATATCCACAATCATCACCCGCAAACATAAACCCACAAAATAACACACGCACACAAGGTTATCACATGCATAATCATTTACACCTACACACTCTAATACAAATACACTTTATTTACAACAGAAATAGTTTTTTCGTTTTTCACGTTTCAATGTCATATAATTAGGTAATAATTTGTACGTACAGCTTTCATTTAGCTTGCAATGTTTCTTAGTCGGCTCAGGTCAAATCTTGCAAGCTGTATTAGAACCACTTCCCCTTATTCTACGGAGTTGAAGTTGACGTGTTGGCTAAGTTCCGTTGACAATGCATTTTTAAGGTAGGCATGACCTGGTTCTACTCCCAGGAATGGCTCCAGATGAAGGAAATCCTCAACGGTCAACAGCATAGACACGAAACTTTCAAGCACTTAAATAAAATCGTGTTTTTGTATATGTGTTTGATTTGTTTATAAAAAATACATTGAAAATGATTTATTAATGGCCGTTTTGTACGTCTACGAGATATCATATATCAAATAGTTTTAGTCGTTTTTATTAATTTATTTAATTCTTAGAAATGCTAACAGCTATATATAAATACAGTTACATAATAATAGATTATTGCAATAATGGACTAGCCAACCAAAGTGACTGACGGTTTTTCGGAGGCTTAAACTTCCAAGCGCTTACGACGCTACGCGACCCAGACAGAATGTATAAAAAGTTTTCTTATTGTTTTATTACTATAACTAGCGCACGCGCAATTTCCGTTTCCATCGCCTATAAATCGAGATTAACGGCTTCCCTGTGCGCAAGCGCGTCGGCAGGAATCTGTTCTGGGGTTGGTCAATTTGTTGTTCTCTCCGCGACTAGGTATTAAATTTAACCTCAAGCTATTATATTAAAAATACAATATTTTTTGGGTCAACGTATTATAATATCGAGCGAATATAAAAGTCGCCAAATTGAATTGAAGCACGCCTTAGTTTTACTGGACTATAATAAATATTTTATACCGAAGAGATTTATTTATCTCGATGGACGGCGCGGGCGCATCTGCGAAATCATTAGCCCGCGCGCCGGCGCACCGCGCGTTTTCAACACGGCGGTGCTAAATCTCTCCGTGGATCGCTAATTCGGATACACATTTTTCGTTCGAAGCGCGCCTGCGCGCGAAATCACTAGGCAAATAGAAAGCATACATGACTATATTTGAAGACGATCTCTTGCGTTCGCTTATTAAAATAACATTTTCTCAAACTCTAATCCCGCGTTGAATGTTGCGTTAGGATTGGAGTATTTACTCATTCGAGTCGTATAGAATTAAAAGTGCAGTAATTGTGTTTATGGAAATTGAATAAAAACAATTTACATCTAGAATATTATCCATATTTCTTTTAATTCTTGATGTTTTTGAATGCTTTTTTTGATACTGGGCCTTGAAAATTAATGTTTATGTTTCCAAGGTGTTGCTAATGATGTCACAATAAAACACAGTGGCGTAGGTCTTAATCATAATTTAATATTAGTAACATAAGTAATTCTAACATAGCTGCAGATCGCTAAATTTAATTCCAACCTAATATTTTAAACACGTTTTATAGTGTTTAGGGTTTATTACTGTTTTAGATTATTATTTCTTGCTTCAATTTGTGGTAAAGACGTTGAAGTTTCAAAATTAATACAAAACCTTATAATGATAATTTTGGCAGATTGCTGTTTTTGATTTTATACAACTCATTTATTTCCTAATAATTTCATTATGTTTGTATTATTTATTTTTAGTGTACATAAGAAAATATATCTATTTCTTCTATGGAAGCTAAACTAGTTCACATAAAAACCCGCAAGGGTTTAGTGAACAATCAAATAGAAACTATTTGTCTAGTTTATAAAGAAAATTAAAAAAGGATCAAAAAATATTATAATAGCATATTATATAAAAATATATGTTTTATTTATAATCCAATATTTATATCATTTTAGTGTGTTTATCCATAACATTGCTTAGAAACTGTACGAAATATTTAAAAACGATAGTTCGCTTAGTTACGCTAGACTACGTAATTAATAATAATTATTTAATTTTGTATTTAAATAAATAAATTAATTAACAAACAGAAATGGTTTTAAAGATGGAAGATGTAGGTAGATTGTTTTTTGAAATACGTGAATTTGTTGCATTACCTTTATTGTGTAAAATGCTGTTCTAATGTAATCCGATTAGCAAAATACTTATAGTATAAGCACTTAAAAAAAGAAATTATGAGTCGTTAGATCTCGTTTCCTTCTTCCAAGGCTGTTTTTAAGCGTAGACTGCGAGTTGTTAAGCATTAATTTTTTTTCCTCACCGACTAAACTCAACAGTATCACCGGAGCTAGTTCCTAAATATTGTAATTACTTAATAATAATAATAATAATCTCTGTGAGGCAATACACAAATTATTCTTAGTGATGTCCATGTATGAATTCTTACAAGTAAACATATATTGTTTGTGGGTGAATTAAATTTGCTATTTTATTAGAATAAATCAGTAATTATTTTATCGCTGTAGGCTAGACACAATCACGCGCATTCGGATCATATTTAAAATACCTTCTTCTGCAATATCGCACAAAAAAATCAAATATTTTACACACAATTTTATTTGCCTAAATTTACGTTTTAGCTGCCCAAAATAGCTAATATAAAGTTGACTTAATGGGGTGTTTGTGTTTCCTATTATGTGTAAGAAAAATAAGAACAACCGAGACAGTATTCAGTATATTTATTTCAAAAAACAACTTTGCAGTTGTGTATGAAAGACAGAAATGAGTAACATAAAACAATAAAAGTAAATAGAACAATATAACAATAACAAGATACAAACAATAAATATAGTAATAAAGACTAGCATACCTACACTTTCCACACAGTTATTGCAAACATACAAAGGCATGCAAAGAGATAGCAAGCAATAAAGACGTTATTACAAGATCCGCGATTACTTTTTTTCTCGATAACCATGATGAAACATTTTTTATAATTAATACTCGAAATTGCAGGGCCAATGGGGAATGGTATTAAAATACGATGTACCGGGTAATAGAATTGTTTGTTATTTTTGTATTTATGCATATTTAAATCATATCACGTTAGTAGTCAGTTAATTTACTTTTCTTAACTTTTACACATATTTTTGTTCCAATCGAGGCCCAGTTTACTATGTGTGTTAGCTATATTACATATATGTTATTTTTCCCCCTATGAATGTTGTCCATATAAAATTAAAATAGTATATATGTAAACACTGTAAAATTTTATATGATTTTTTTTATAAAAATGACACAATTAAATGATGACACAATGAAGTAATTAAAATGTCACAAACAAAGTAACTTTTGTTTTTATTATTAATTAATTTTTATTAATTAATTTATTAACAATAGTTTTTATTAATACCTTTTTTATGGAATCATTGTTCACAGCACGTTTAAAGTTATAAATCACAGTATATCTGAACAGTGCGTTATACTTAAAATAAAATTACAATTTGTAAAACCTGTTGAAAAAAAAAAATCTAAGGACGAGGATGAAATAATATAGGGTGATGATTTTAGAGGCGTGGTTTTCAAGAAGAGATAAAACGCATATAATTTGATGTTATGGCTAAGAATTTAGTTTTATTATAAAGATAAGGGTTTGCCATTATGTTTTAAAAATGATTTCGGGTAAGTGGCCGCCGCGGCTGACTCGAACAAATTCCAGCCGAGAGGCCCAATTTTCAACCACTTTTTGCAGCAAGTTGGGCCGTATGTCAGCAATAACGCGCCGAATATTCTCTTCCAAGGCGTTAATCGTGTCCGGCTTATCTGCGTAGACAAGCGACTTCACATAACCCCACAAAAAATAGTCCAGCAGTGTTAAATCACACGATCTTGGAGGCCACGCCACAGGCCCACGACGCGATTTTTACTTTATTTTAGAGTGATTAAAAAAAAATTTAGAGTGATTTTTTCTAAATATGCACTATTTGCAAACGTTGTTCAGGAGTAAGTCTATTCATTATGAAATGGCAAACCAAACTGAGCATAAATCAAGTGACAGCTGTTGTTCGATAGAGTTAGTGGACTGTATTTTTTGTAATCATTAAGAATGATTAATTGGTGACGAGATGCAGCGCCAAATATCGGAAGACAGAAAGGAAAGAACAGGGACGTACCTTTGCTGCGATCTGCTTCCTTGACCCACTGGACTCGTCAATGTGAAGATGTTGGTAGCGAAAACTGCACCACCTCACTTCACCACACACACTTGGTTCCTCAAGGTAGAGGTACTAGAACTCCGTTCACGAGCGTGATTGCGGCGAGAGCGCGGTGCAAACGTTGCGTGCCGGTCAACGCGCCGTGGTCGTGTGATACCGCAGCTAGATACTGTGCGGGTAACTGGAAATTGGACACGTCGAAACGGTGTTGTTTTTGGCGGGAAAAAAGGTTGGGTGATAAAGGATTATATCTGGCGCCAACATTCCCTCCACCGAAATCAACGTATGATTTCCTGGATATATGGGGTAAAAGCAGGTTACTTTAAAGCCTTCCATATATTTGTGATTAGATGAAGATTCATCTACAGTGTGTTCTTGTTTGTTTTGTTTTAGGTAGATACATAGATAAATAAATATAGTAAAATAGATAGATAAATAGATAGATAAATATGTAAATAAATAGTTTTTTTTTTGTTAGTTGTTGTACGGAAGCGTTCGCGGAGCGGCATGCAAATACGCCTGATGATAATCGTCGATTATCAATTTTGTGAAGATGTGAGATTTGGGCATCAGAAGAGGATGCTGTGAATCGAATGGTATATTTGCATGTTTGAGTCGTCCCCCCACCCTCAACAGACCTAGGGGATCGACAAACGGGGATAACTTACGAAAGGAGTGAGAGCACTGTTTACCTAATCGTAAAGCTTCCTTTTCATACGAAAATGTATTATTTTGCACGTGATGGATTAAAATAATAAGATTTGACTTCAATTCACTAGTGCTTAGAGGTAGTAATTGCCTTTGAGTAGCAACTTTGCGTGAATTGTTAATAAATCTGCAGCACCAGGCTACAACTCGCTGTAGCTTCACAAGGGATGAATACTTATTGATTAGAATATCTAATAAGTTTGCAGAAATATTAGTTGGCTTGATGGAAGGGGGTTCCTTGTCTGCACAAGCTCTTAGATTAGAAGTTTCATTCATTTTTTGTTCTGGTATCTCCGTCAGATGCGAAGATGATGAATTGTTTATAGGCCAGTAATGACTGGATAAACAAAGCCATTGTGGTCCCGAGAACCACATGGTAGATTCCAGAAGTTCAGTAGGTTGAGCACCTCTGGAACTGATGTCCGCAGGATTTTGATGTGTAGAGACATGAAACCACGTAATGGGAGCAAGTGTCTCTATTTTTTGAGTTACGCGATTAGCAACAAACGTTTTTAGTTTATACGGTGGAGTGCTAATCCACGAAAGTACAGTAGTCGAATCTGTGAAAGCATAGATTTTATCTATTTTGTCTGCCTGAAAAGAACTATTTTCGTTTAGTAGTTTATAAATGTAATTGATTAGTTGAGACAACAGTAACGCTGCCATTAGTTCTAATCGTGCAATTGATATGGTTTTTAAAGGGGCCACTTTAGATTTGGCCATTAAAAAACTGGTTTTGACTTGAAGATTACTGTCAGTAACACGTAAGTATACTACAGCTGAGTAACCGCGCTCGGAAGCATCACCAAAACCGATCAATTGACAACTTTGGTAATTTTTAAGAAGAATGTACCGATTACAGTTTATTTTTGCTAAAAATGGAAGTTCTGATGCAAATGTTATCCATTGATTATGCAACGTTGTAGGCAATAGATCATCCCAACCGAGGTTTAGTTTCCATAGATTTTGCATTATGCACTTTGCTAGAAAGATGCAAGGCGCCACTAAGCCAAGAGGATCATATAATTTTGCAATTTGTGACAAAATTGATCGTTTCGTAACAATCCTGTCAGTGGGCGAGGTAGCAAATGAAAAACAATCGTTTGTTGGTTGCCATTGTAAACCTAAAACTTTTATTGAATAATTTTCATCATCGCTAAATAGGATAGGTTTTTCACAGTTTTCGTGTGGGATTCGAGACATGAATTCGGGGGAATTACTGGCCCACTTTTTCAGTTCGAATTTTCCTCTTTTCATTAGTTCTGTAAGTTGATCATGCAGAATATAGGCATTTTCTAGCGTGTCTACCGACCATAAGAGATCGTCGACATAGAAGCCTTCTTGCACAACCTGACATGCTAAAGGAAAGCTATCGGCTTCATCAACAGCTAATTGATTAAGGCTTCGAATAGCTAAGAACGGAGAGCTGATTAAGCCGTATGTGACGGTTTTCAACTCGAATGTTTTTATCGGTTGTTCGGGTGAAGTTCTCCATAGAATGTGTTGATACCCGCGATGGCTAGGATCAATGAGAATCATTCTATACATCTTACAGATATCTGATGACAGGCATATAGAATGAAGTCTGAATTTTAATAAAATATCAAAAATATCCTTTTGCAGCTTAGGGCCTGCAAACATTTGATCGTTTAAAGATTTATTTAAACTAGTTTTTGCGGATCCATCGAATACAACACGATGTTTGGTAGTTGAGCTTGATAGTTTGATGACACAGTGATGTGGTATGAGATACGCAGTTGGCTGAGTTATACCGTGCTTTACCACCTCCATGTGCCCCAGAGTTTCGTATTCTTCCATGAAAGCATGATACGCGGCTTTTAGTTCGGGTTGTCTGTCAAGACGACGTTCGAGATTTGTAAGGCGAGAAATGGCTTGTGTGTAAGAATCCCCTAACTCCGGTTCAATTGATTTGAACGGCAAAGGTACAACATATCTGCCAGTTTCATCGCGGTAGTGTTGTGATTTGAACAGTTCCTCGCAATAAACGTCATCAGAATTTGATGGTATTGCACAAGGAATGTTTTCTACCTCCCAGAATTGCCTTAAAGTTTGATCTATTGAGCTGTCAATAGATGCCAACAAGCAGCTATTTGAGGGCAAAGAATCGTGATCAATTTTACCCATGATTACATATCCAAAAATGCTGTTCATAGCACATGGTAGACCACCATTGTGGCGTATGACATCTCCATTAAATATTTCTGGGAAAACGTCAGCCGCTAATAAAATGTCAATTTTAGACGGCACGTGAAAGTTTGGATCTGCAAGGGTTAAGTCTTGAAAGTGTTCAAATAGTTTAGTCGGTAAACGCAAAGATGGCATATCATTAGTGATTTTTGGAAGTATGACTGCATCAGCTGTCAACCAGGGAACTTGAGAGTTTTTGGGTTTTATGACACAAGTTGTCATACCCTGGTCGCGTACGTGAGCTTGACCAAGTCCAGTTAGAGAAAAGTGACATTTACGTCGTTTTAACCCTAAGCGTTCAGCGCACGAATTGCTTATAAACGTAGTTTGTGACCCTGAGTCGATGACTGCCCGCGCAGTCTGATAGCACCCGAAAGCATCTTTTACGTGAACTAACGCCGTACCCAAAAGGATTGTTGAATTAGTGCATTTCGAGGACGAGTAAAATGCGGACTTCGAACGAATGACGTCACTAGCGCTGTCATTACAATGAATTAGTGTATGATGTCGATTTTTACAAATATGACAACAAACAGTCGAAATGCATTTTTCTATTGAATGAGTGTTTTTTAAACAGTTAAAGCACAAGTTCAGTGAATGCACTTTTTGTTTACGTTCTTGTGGATTTAAGCCTAGAAATTGAAAGCATCTATAAATAGAATGTGGTTGCGTACATACGGGACACATTATTCTATTTTTAGGTTCATATTCTCGTAGGTTTGATTTATCCGAAGTTGCCATAAAAGTTTTATGTTGCGAAGGACCTCTCTGATAGGTATTTATATTTTTATTTGAAAAATTAGGTTTTTGATAGGTATTACTAGTTGAGGGTTTTGAATTGTACGGTAATTTAGAAACCTGTACTTGCATTTGAGACATTTCTAAAACACTAACCTGATTTTGAACAAACGCGATGAGTTCAGAAAAATTAGGTATTTGTTTTTGGTCACAATTTTGTTCAAATTGTTTTCTCGTTTGACTGTCTAGAGTACGTAACCCGACGTATAGTAAAATGAAACTGGATAGATCGGGAATTTCTAATGATTGTAAAGCTTGAGTAGATTCTTGAAAGGTTTGTAAAAAGTTACTTAAACCTGTAGAAGATTCGCTGGCTAGCTGTTTAAACGCAAATATTTTATCGAGATAACTAGTGGCAATTGCCCTCTTATTATTGTATTTATCGATTAAAGATCGCCAAATTATGTCATAGTTGCCATGGCTGACTGGTAAGCTGCGACAATGAGAAAAGGCGGAACCTTTAGTTGACGATAATAAATAATGGAATTTTTCGACGTTGTTTATGGATGAATTATCGTGAATTAGACTACGAAATATGTCGTAAAATGAACACCACTCTTCGTATTTGCCACTAAAAGTACAAAGGTCGATTTTTGGCAAACGCGGCTGGACTGCCTTTGACGGACGTTCGATGCTTTGTTCCGGAGTTTTATTTTTATTTTGAAATGATTTAGAAACAGTTTGAATTTCAAAGTACATTTCATCGAAAGAATCCATCTCTTGACCCGTAGGTGTGAAACTCGGATCTATTACTAATTGAATTGAAACCAACTCATCCAATACAATTTCGAAGTTATTACGCGTTTCTATCATGGCTTCACAACGCACCAAGAAATTAGGTATTTTTCTGTCATTGTCAACCAACGTCTTTGACAAGTCATACATAACTTGTATACGTCTAAAAAGACGTTCCTTTTTATTCGTTAATACGGCGAGTTTATTTGATAAAGCTTCAGTAGGAGGCATGTTGTTTTTGAGTTAAAACCTTTTGAACAAATAATATTACCATACAAGAGTAAGCAAGTAGCTATTATTTATTTTTAATGCCAGCCGCGAAAGCGTTGTATTAAATAACGTAAGCGTCGTATTGTTTTTGTTTTGATTCATATACCTACGTTGTATTATTTTTGTAGGTGTATGTTGTTTGTGTTTTGCCCGCGCGGTTCGGCGACGGCGCGCGCGCGCCTACCTGCAATGCGCTGCACGTAATTAAACTAGTCACTTATGCAGGTAGCAAAACGAATGTATTTTTTCACAGGGAATAGATATGTGTAGGCGATAATAATATATTTTATAATTAAATAAATACTATTACACAGTTAAATTGTTAGTTTATAGCACACATATGTTACGTATATTATTGAATAAATACAGTAGTTTATAGATTATGTTACATAGATATTTTTATAACAGTAATTCGTGTGTTCGAATTTTAGGTGTACATATACTTTTATTATGCAAATTTAGATCATATTAACTGTAAAGTTATCTTATGATTTTATCAAAGTTATGATAAATAACGTAAATCGCAAATAAAGTATAGCATCGGTAGAGATTCGTTTCGAAAATATACTAATTTTGAAAGGTTAACAAAATGCAGTGTATTATTTCGATTTTTGACAAATGTTAGGTATTTACCTTCGGCTCGAAGTGGCCAAAATGTTCGATAGAGTTAGTGGACTGTATTTTTTGTAATCATTAAGAATGATTAATTGGTGACGAGATGCAGCGCCAAATATCGGAAGACAGAAAGGAAAGAACAGGGACGTACCTTTGCTGCGATCTGCTTCCTTGACCCACTGGACTCGTCAATGTGAAGATGTTGGTAGCGAAAACTGCACCACCTCACTTCACCACACACACTTGGTTCCTCAAGGTAGAGGTACTAGAACTCCGTTCACGAGCGTGATTGCGGCGAGAGCGCGGTGCAAACGTTGCGTGCCGGTCAACGCGCCGTGGTCGTGTGATACCGCAGCTAGATACTGTGCGGGTAACTGGAAATTGGACACGTCGAAACGGTGTTGTTTTTGGCGGGAAAAAAGGTTGGGTGATAAAGGATTATATCTGGCGCCAACAGCTGTCAAAAACACCAACTACGAAAAAAGTAGTGCCAGATTGAAAACCACGCCTCTAAAAAAACAACCTCTATAATAATAATAATAATTCTTTATTGACCAAAATACAGCTTAGCAAAAGTACAGTATCGTTTGAGTAATGTTATCTACTTAGACTACATCTTACATATACATAGACAAACATATTACAATAAAAATCGAAGGACAAAATAAGCCATTGTGTGTCAGTCATTTTAATATGAACATTTATTGTCCATCGCATGCTAATCACGAAAGTAAAAAAGATAATTTAATTTACAGATCTGTCAAATATTTCAAAGACGTTATTGCCATTGCTACAACGAAGCAAAGCATAGTAAGCTAGTTCACACGAAAGGTAAACTTCTATAAAATACTATTTAAGTCCACACCATGTTTTATAAATATTATTCCAAAGTTAAATATTCCGTTAAAATAAATTTAATGATACTATTGATCAAAAAAAATTAATAATAAACAAAGTGGTGTTTCTAATTTTATTTATTGGAAACAATTTATTGCCTAGATTTTACTTCACCTTGCTATACTATCTGCTGTAATACGTATATTATATGTTCGATTAATTACCACCCGTTTTATAAGAGCGTCTGTAAACATAAATAGCTAACTAATGTTAACTCTAACTCCAGCTCCGGCTATCTCCGGGCATAATATTTAGGGTTATGATGCTTTCTTCAGAGCAGCAATAAAATTTTACTGTAATTATTATAGGTCTACTTGTAGTATTCCCGTTTTTTTTATTGTTGTACTTTCGGTAATAAAAGACTGCGCGTTTGTAGGTATGTTAAAAAGAAAAATCACATAAATGCTGTTTTTTTCTTAACCAAGCGACACTAAGTCATTGAATCAATTATTTTTCATTCATCCTAGTGAACGCAGATAGAAAAAAAACATATAAAATTCACCAAACTTCACCTACTCATGGCTGGCCGTTTAGAAGTTACAGGCATGCGATGTAGGTACTCTGGGACGAATAAAGAAACAAACATACTGAAAAAAGTTACTTAAAAAAAATAACGGTAGATTATTTCCCACAGATTTAAATTGTCACACGAAAACAAATAACAATATAACTTCGTTATATCATGGTTAGTGTTATTCTTTTGTGCAAGGATTCGTGATGTGTTATTGTAAATATTATTATTATTTGGGTAATATATAATATAAATCACTTTGCTTAATCACATAAGAAGATAGTGATGTTTTTAGATTACATTTTGACTAAGTTTTGGTCTGTTTGAGGTATAATTTGAATGCTAATCTTGTACTGTATAGCAATAGATTTTAGAAAATAAAAAAATAATCTCCTCAACACAATTGCGCATTAAAAACACATTTTTCGTTGAATTTAGCTACTTTTCGAGTGTAGGTATTTTATTAATAGAGGCTCATTCACAAGTCACAAGTCTCCGCCTCATGAAATAGCATGCTTTTTTATGTCACTCATTCCAGAGTTCACTCGTTTGATATTAGCTCTTTAATTAAAGTACAATTATTTAATATAGTCATGATACTTATAAGGTATTTTTTAAAATTAGACAAGCCCCTGCTGCGGGCAGTTTAAGAGATCAAAATCTTTATATCTACACAAACAAAGGTATACCCGCTGTTTATTCAATATACAATCAATTAACATTTTCTGATAATTTAATTTACAAAAATATAGTAAATATGTGACAGTTATTAAAATTGGTATTGATAAAGGTGAAGAATGGATTGATTAGTTATTGTGTGAAACTAGTTATTTTATAAATTATTTATTACAATATGCATTTTTATTTCATAATTACTTCTACAAAATGCTTTTTCTATATCCGTGTCGACCGTTACGCGTAGCCGTCAAACAAATTGGCTGAGAAATTGAAAACAATTGAGTGAGGCCCTGGATATTTCCTTTTTATCTCGTTTAGTTTATCCACGTCGAAATTTATCTATCGTAAGCACACTATACCCTAAGGGTCTATGCAGTTGTCCTTTTGATATTTCAAGGATGCGACCCGTGAAAGGACGACCTTTTCCAAATTTATGTAAAGTCGTCTTATCTCGCGATCGCCGCCTCAGCCGTCCACCGCGCTTAGATGCACGTTTGCGATCTACGTACGCGACCAACCTAAAGCTAGCTGCCCATACATTTCTCATGAGCCAATCGCGAAGTTCTCTTCGCGAAGACGAAACTAGTGTTTCAGGACCGTTTCAAAGTAGGCTGCTATTTTAGAATATAGTAAGCAAACCATACCTAACTATATCACCAAATTTCCATCATAAATATTATATTCTGTGTTATACTCATATTAATAACTATAGCTCCACATCTCCATTTTCATCCACACATTATATTTTTATCGTATTTTGGGTTACGGAATATGGCAGTGATATTTTGGAACATTTTATATTTTTTTTATGTAGGTAATTAGTATAAATCAGGTTTTTATAATCATTATGTTCACATCGTTGTTGAAGTAACGTTATTTTTTTTTACAATACACGTTTTTTTCCTAAACAGATTTTTTACAAAAAAAAAAAACTTTCATTTGTGCCTGCGGAACTTTTAGCCCGTCCGAGGTACGTTTTGGATGGACAGTGGGTATTTTTTTAGGTCTGAGTAAATTAAAATAAAAAAAAAATGCGGTTGCGTCGGAGCAGATGGTGGAAATTATACTTCTTTGGCCATTCGCACACACCCACTCACACACACACACACACAGGATATATAAATGAAATATAAGACATTTTTCCTCCGTTATTCAATATATTTCTCTTCAATATAAGTCACTTCATTATTATACTATACACTTATTCATTATCATTATTAATCATTTCTTCTATAATCCGGATTTTACTCCTAACGCGTGACGCGGTTTCTCGACGAACATCCCATCCCAATGAGTAACAACGGGAGCATAGAAGTATAACTTCAAAAAAGTAGGTTCTTATACATAAATATAATGTAAAAATAAACCACTAAGAAGATTATTTAAGACGTCGCACATAGAGATTTCCAATCAGTTTATTTTAAGGCGCCAAACAGCGGTATTATAAAATTGTAAGCACACAGTAGTTGCCTTAAAGCGTGGGCATAATAGTAGATAGTAGGTAGATTGCGCGTGGAGATTGGGAGAATCTTCCACGGGCGCTGCTGCAGCGAGATGAGGTCTGTTTTAAAGAACAACAAATGGCCAGTAATTAATCGAAGAAGGCTGATGGATATCTCGACACCGACACGGAAAGCCTACTAAAAAAGACAGCAAAAGTTTATGAAATCCGCACGAGAATACTTAACCTGCGTTGCGTGCGCCTTAAGATAGATTCTCAGCTAATAGGACGGGCCATTGTTTCATTTAGTCTGGGTAATATCAACGAGACAGATCTATACAAAATGCAATAGTGATTTATGTATTAACCTCGTATAGCATACAGTCGTGATGAAAAATTCAAAATTGGTGTTATGCCGGGGAGGTTCCAGGTCCAGGGATGATCGAGGTGAACATGAAGAAGACTTCTCCCCATGTTCTGGATCCGTTTATTCCTCACGCGGCAATATTTACAATGAATTCCTACTAAAAGGCGCAGGCGAATTCGAATCAAAGCCCAAACGAAAACGCCGCCATCTGGTGACGATTCTCAATTTTTTCTATTTGCGATGTGCCTGGCTGATTTACAAGAAATAATTTTCGAATTTCATGGTGATTAAGAGCCAAATTAAATGGTTCACTAATTCATTTAGTCGTTACTTGTTTGTCATTTAGGTATCGGTAGATTACTATTTACGCACTTACACACAAAATTGTAAACCTTTACAGTGGTCCCCTCCTCGCTTACGGGCTTACTAAATACTTATTCTATACAGCTGAATTGGGTTTTAATCAAGTTTTTTTTAAAAAATACTATTTAAATATTTAAAAAATGATTCCTCAAAAGAACGTCACTTAATATATCAACTTTTTGACATTTTTTGTATGTGTTATTTGTAGTTTTTGTATTTTTTATTTATAAAATAATTGCAATGAACTACGCCATATACAATTATTTTGGTCTCTACTAAACTACGCCAAATGCGCTTGCGCTAGTCAGGAAGATGGTGGTAAAGAAGACTACCACGGTCTCCGTATTCGTGTAATTGCTTTTACTGTCTACTTCTCTTCGACGGTATATAAATTATATTTTTAGAATTAACGATACAAACAAAAATAAAGTGATAAGAATGAAAAAAATATTTCCTTAACATGACCACGGGTTCAAACCCGTGTCGGATGCTTGAAACTTTATATTAAACGTCAAAACTGACAACTTTGCTATGTTGGCCTAGCTTCGTTCGTTTACTCATTTTTTGAACCGAACGCTGATTGGATGAAAATATTTATTCCCGCTAATTCAAATCCACCCGTCGAGTACTGCCATGAACATATGTTAAATCAAGGGACCCCAAAATAGACAAAAAATAAAAGTGACCACTCTGAATCTGACTCTGAGTCTTCTGTGCATTATTTTATCTGATTTAGATATGCAATAAGTTTATAGCAGATGAAATAAGAATTACCTTTTATCCAGAGACTTGAACATGTATGTATAATCTTATTTTGCGTTCGGGACACAATTAAATTCCCTACTTACAATACTACAGTACTTACAGTAATAGCTATTCCTTGCTACTCTCTCTCTCTATCTCTCACACCCACACGCAAACATACACCCTATCCCTCATCATCGTCACCCACCCAAACATAAACACCTCTTTAATCTTTTGATTTCATTTTATTTTTGCTTGTTTAGGTTTTCATATTCTTTTTGTTATTTGCTCACAGCTGTTTCAAATTCTAGAGTTTTTATTAAACAAAGTGAGGTATCGGCAACGTAATGTTCAGTTTTACTTAAAGTAAATATTAGAATAAAAAAGTAGAAAATCGACTACCTATGTACCTCTTACCTTCCTACCTAAGTAAGAGTTTACTGTTCTAAGAAAGGTTATTTATTAAGTGCTACAGTGTGAGTGTAAAGACCTACGCAAAACCATGTAAAAAATAATAAAAATACACCTTAATCTAAAATACGCGCACACTAACAACCTATGTTTAATTTTACATGTGTAATTTTTAATCGGTTATGTAATTGTTGATATTATAGTCTTTGCGTTTGTAACCCACGTAAATGTAAATGTTTGTAACCCACAAATAAACAGTCGTAAAATTGTTAGGCGGACTCTTTGTGGATTTCCCTCAGACGCCAGACGCAGTGAGTGCCAACGTAATGGCAGGGAAACCTTACTTAACATCGAGGCATGCAAATCCATCAGCTGCTTATTATTTTGCGATTTCGCGACGGCGGCGCGAGAGCGAGCGCTTTTGACATCAGCCGCGCCGCCGTCATCTCCGGATGACGTTTTGACCAATGGACCATAAGCCGGAATCCACCGCTAAATTTATAACACGTCCGAAACATTTGTAAAATAATTAAAGTACAAATGTGTTCACTCGCGTCTGTCAGCTTCTTTGAAACGCTAGCTGTCACCCCCCCTCGCGCAAGCAGGGGCTAATCTGGAAAAAACCTTGGATCAAATTTCAAGGACACCTATTTAATTTACTTTATCTTTATTAAGGAAATAAACAGTTACACGAGAAAAATTATATACAGGCAGTACATATACAATCATATAAAAAAATAAATAAATAACAAGAATGAAAACAATGGTACCAACTTATGAGTAAAAAATAAAACCAATTAAATATTTCCACCGAGTGAGTATACAATTAGTGCTTCACCTAAGAAATGCAAGATGAATAGATGAGGAGAAGGGGAGGGAGAGGATAGGGAAATTTCACATTGACGTTTCATTTTTATATGACCTTTGAACGTCACATTAACATTGAATACATCAATATCTGGGTACTTTGAATTTAAGGTAGAACACATTCTATGAATGGGTTCATTTTGCCCATAATTGGTTCTACGACGTGGGATGTATAACAAAACGTTTGTACTTGTCACACGTGAAGGTACCCTGAGACGCTTTTAGCGTAAGCAGCTAACTGCACCTGAGATTTGCGAAAACAAGAACTACATCTAAAAACCATTCATCTAATAACAATTCGTCTAGAACTCTCTCGGCAAATACAAATTGTAGTTAGATGAATTGTTTGAACAAAAGAGATATGTTGGCCCATTACAATAAATTATAAATCACCTTATTTGCTTTGTTTTATTGATGTTTCATTTTTGTATATTTTTTTTAGATTTAACGAAAGAAATGAATAGCTTTACTAAAATGAAATACTTTTATACTTTTGGCTGAAATGCCACTAATAACTTTATGTATATAAAATATATATTGATTTATTATATGATATTTATCTATGTTCTAAATATTTAACTTAAGCTATCAATTTATTTGTAAATATCAGTGATGCTGGACCACGTCATGTACCAAAACAAAACCTCCGCGGATTCTTTCGATCCTCTCGGCATCGCAGAAGATTATTTTCTAGGCAATAATTCGCTGCGGTCGCCGAGTGCAGATACGATCAACATTTTATCTCAGACAGGTAATAACGTGCCTGTCACTACGTTTCTATCTGATGATGAGTCTAATAGTTAAGTGGTATAAAGCGCAACCGCAGTAAATACTTTTAAGGTTTATCGATTAATGGCCGCAGATTATGTCACTTAAGCTAAATGTTTAATTGGCCAACAATAATAAAACCTAACAGAATAATATAAAGTTTTCGTCAATCAGGAACGCCGGGTACTGTGATTCAGAAGAGAATATTTCGTTAAACATGCACCTATTTCTCATAAACTTTCTCATAAACATTGATTTTCTAGTACTTTTTAGTTTCTTTCTTTGACCGTACTTTCAACTTTCAACTCGAAATGCGAAAGATGTTTGAAGAGAATTTTTGTGTGTAGATTGATGCTCTTTTAAAACAACCAAAACTGTTTAGTTAATATCGGAGGCTATTGAATAACATAGATCAGACATATAACATTAAAATCAACATTGTGTTATACTAATAAATGAAAAGCGTTAAATTAAAATATATATTAGCACGACTGGCGGAAACTTAAGGATGTATTAGTTATTACTGGCCAGTAAAATTAATACAAACTCATCTATGTGAAACATGTCAATGAAAGTTCAGAGCCACATTAAAATTATTATAAATTAGAACATTACCTGTGTTGTTTTGCTACTAGCCGCGTGTTAAAATTTATAAAAAAAAATAAAATGTTGCTAAAATTTATAATGATTTAAAAGAGTGTAATGATAGCAACGTGTGTTTTTTTTTCCCTATTCAGACCTAAAAAATAACACAGCCTTGACTTACCGCAGGCTCAAGTGAAGATAGGAAATAAAACAAAACATCACAAGTTAGTAACACAAGCGTGAGTAGTCTATGGGAAGATGTTGTTAATGACGCCGATAGGGCCTAGTTGTAAGACGTCATGTTCTGGTTAAAAAAAATACTACTACTAAATAATCTCTAGAGGCAGTTGATATTTTATGATGGCTAAAGGGTGTAATAGCCATTCTTGTTTTATATTGAAATAATTAAAAATATATGTATGTTTAAAAAATATAAACTAAGATCATAATAAATTTCATAAATTAGGTAAATAGCAAAAATGGTGCGTTTCCAATCAAATGTTACTACTTTTTACCATCCATTGCCAATTGTTACTTCAGGTTACAACTTGATGCTCCTGTACCACACTTACATTGCTACACTTAACCCTCTGTTACCGCCTAATATACCTACCTGTTACAACGGGTAACAACTTAATGCAACGTGTTACATTTTACCGTCCTTTACCACCAGTTGCCACATGTTATCGCCGAGTACCACTTAGATACCACTTGTTATGATAGAGCGCACTCTCGGCGGTCGACTTTTTATTTAAATTTTTTTATTTTGAACGTCCATCTTCACATACAGGATGAACTTAAAGTCAACAATATCCTTTAACGGTTTGATTCTAGACATGAAAAACTGAACAACTTTTGTTCAACAAGATTTCATAGAGCTAGCAAAAAAAAATGTAGGTGCGGTGCCCCGTGGAGTCAGTCGGTCGCGGCGCCGCGCGGTCTAATATTTTGTTAGGTGACCATACTTTAAAATGTTTTTATGACTCTTTTTTGGTTTTTTTTAAGACTAGATTTACAAAGTTGAATCACCCCTTGAAAGGATACTGCTGACTTTAAGTTCATCCTAATTAATTAGATGCAGTTCATGAAATCGTCCAAGATAACCTAACTAACTACTCATTATGTCTGTATTACTGAGGCAAACAGGCGAAGATTTAAGCATTTCTACCTACATTTTTTCGCTGGATTATATTTTTTTTCGATGCTAGAGAAGGCTTGCAAAAAACCAACTGGTCTCCAATTATTTTTTCTCCATTTTGCTTTGTGTGGGCTGGAGACTTTTCAATTTGTCTTGGCGGCGCCATGGAATAATATAATTATTTTGTGTTCTACGGAGGCGCTTGGATTCCGTCAGCGTGACTTAAATTTACTTTACCATAAATAGTAAAAAAAGTTCAGCTTATGAAAGACCTCAATCGTAAATCACTTAACGATAATAATATTACGCCAGGCCACATTGTAACGAAATCGCCGTAAACTTTACTGCGATAGCAACTACGTTGTTAGCTGTTAGCAGCTTAGCATTTAATTACAAATACTGCTATTTAATGTTTTATGGATCCGGTTCAAAACCGGATATATTCAACCTATTCATTGTTATACATATTTATAATATCTAGTCTAAATTCGACCACAATTCATTACGCTTTTAAGTTGAGCATTATTGAGGTACATAAACACTCCTTTATGTCTTCGGTAATCCTATAATGCTTATATACCAGCTTCATATCGAAATGATCTATTTATTATGGGTTATGAGATCGTGGTAGTCTATGGTTAAGACGTTAGACTATTGGCCCAAAGGTCGCGGGTTCGAATTCGTACATGGTTATACCAATTTTTAGCGCTTCATTACAACCATCTCTCCTGACAATCACATCAACATCTCCTGACAATCCTGACATAGGCACATTTGGCCTATTTGAGTAGGGCCCAAAATAATTGTATATGCCCGGGGTCATAGCAATTCTTAAAAAAAAAATGTCTAAAAAAAAATCATTTTAAAACTTTATCTCTAACACCTCGATTTGACCATGGTCCAAATAAGGTGCAAATTTTTGACCAAGGATATTTAGGAAAGTTGCAAAGGCAAGAAAGTAATTTGGAAGGATATATTATTTTATGGTAATGTTTCAACTTTTATATTAAAAATAATTCTTATGACTTTAGGCGCTATTCAACTGTGGTAAATTTGCTTGTGGTGGAGGCAGGTAAGATTAGTGGTGATAAAGCAGTTGAAGTTTATTATATGTGGAGATTGAGTTTTTATTTTTTTATTATTATCTCGTCCGCGTAAGTACGTCTATGACACCGTGACTAATTGTATTGACTTTATCCTTTCTAACCTAAAAGTCAGTCTTTTATCTATACATTTTTCAGTTGTTGCTCCATCTCGTTAAATGAATTCACCAAATAATGCCAGGTACTTCAAAAATCGTTAAGTAAAGGTTTTGTTTATGTTTAATACCACACGCACTTAGCGTAAGGTTTAATTAGACTAAGAATTCGTTGGTACTATAATTAACTGAGTTTAATGTTATAAATTTTCACTTTAATTTAATGACTCCATATTAACAACTACTGCATTCATTCGGTTATTATAATTGCCGCTAGATGTATCTTATTTTTGTTGATTACTTACTGCACATGATAAATTGGGGTTATTGCATACTAATTCATTGATCCATAAGGATTTTTCACTGATTTTTCACAAAATTTTAGCACAAATTAATTTTAGATCATCTGTAATATTTAAAGGCCATGTCAACGCCGTCTGTCACGTAGCTAACAAACATAGATAGCTTGGTGGACGAGCAAAGGATAATTTAAATTGTAATTTTTATGAATATTTCTTGTTCTCTATATAATAACTTTTGTTTTTTTTACGAAGGATAATTATGACGGTACATTTATTTACTTCGCGCATCTTTTGGTTCTAATGTTTTTTATATTTTTTCTCTATAACTTATATATTCTCAAAACATAACGTATGTTTTTTTTTCAATGCCAGAGCACTACAGATTTTGGCAAATTGCTTGTGAAATACCCAGTTTTCGTGGTTCTGTAGCAATCATCACTTTAAGACTTGTCCTAGTTTGTTACTGTCGAAGATAAGGGTAAAGGAGGTATACTTATATAGTTTATGGATATACACCACCATATGGATTTATGGATACAGTAGTAGTATTTAAAAAAAAGTAGATAAATACCTTGGAGCTTTGAAGGTTTCGGTATAATGTAAATAAATACAATGGTTTTTATTTATAAAAACATAGATTAATTCGTGATTTAATCAATCGCCCGTAAAAAAAAAACGCGAGAGTGCATCAGCTCACAAACTCATGGCTAACAATGGTGCGGTGTTGCATGATAGGAGCTAAGTATGCAAAACATTTATTTACGGAGGAAAACAATAAGTCTTCACTTTGGTAACATACAAAAAACTATCGGCGAGAGCCAGAGATTCGCTTACAAGCAACATAGCGAATACTCAGCAAGATTGAGGCTAATTATAGTCGAATAACCATAAGCTAACCGTCTGTCAATTAGGACGGAGGTTTGAAATTTACACCTATTCGAATTGCTAAAATGAAATATGGTAAAAGAAAAAGTTCTTGATCAATAATACATATGATGTTTATTACTTAAAATGGTAACTGTAACTTAAAGTGTTCATATAATTTTTCCCATATAAATAAATTGCCAATATAATTTTTGGTTAACATTTTAAGTGAGAAACATAATATATTAAGACCTCTTTTGTTACCATATTTCATTTAGGCAATTCGTATAGGTGTGAAATTTCACACCTTCATCCTAATTGAAAAACGGTCGGCTTATAGTTTTTCGACTATATCCAATGGCGAATGCTGATTTCGAAGGAAATCTATCGTTGTAGCCATCGAAACCACATCTAGAAGACTTCCACCCTAAAACAAAATGTGCGTGACTGTGTCGGGATGCACAGTAGAGGGATTGACGTGAATATGTTCTCAATCGTTTGTTTCGATTTATATTTAATGTTTGATTGTCGATATAGATTATGGAGTGCCCTTAATTTAGAAACAACCTGTATATTGAAATCAAAAAACGCTACTATAAAAAAGTCAACAATAATAATTTGCTTTTGTAATAATATTATTATTTGAATACTTTAAGTTACATGACGAAGACGTCGAATTTTTTTACGCATAGCCTTTTCGCATAAGCACTCTTTTCTCGTTCCACTAGCCGGACATGACTCTAGGAGAGCTCTCGGGTTGGCGGTCGGTCTATAGTATACTCTATAGACCTCCTAGCAGGTCGAATAGGACCCGGAGCGAAAGCTCTGGCATCCATTGTGTTAGGAAAATGTATTATTATAGTATTGTTGGCAGGGCGGCCGCGCTCGACGCAGTAGGTACACATTCATACGAAGGAGATCGCTTTGTTGAGAGCATCGTACGCCCCCAGGGCTATCATTGGACCAATCCAGATTGAAAACGAAACGGTTAACTGTCAATTTTTCCAGTACTGAAAAACTGCAAGATTTGAGTGCATGATCGATGAAACACTATTCACACCACTTTTACACAAATCAGTTTTTCTGAATTAAAACTTCTTAAGCTATGCAGCGAACGAATCTAATGCGACTCAGAGGTGATGTGAATTCGGCTAAATTTTTCTTTCGTTGAATTTTAGGTATGACTCAAACACTTGGAATATTAACTGTGTGTGGTGGTATATATGTACAGGAAGCCCTTTGCATATTTCTTCAAACTAAGGAAGGTATTACCCACCCATACATCAGTTCATTTCCACAACACAAGTAACAAGGATAATTTTATTCAACCCGTACGTCTAGTTATATAGAGGACTAGAAATGTTTAAAATACCGGGAGAAAATAAAACATTAAAAATATATTTGTCGTACTATCGTTTTAAAATTCTAATATATTCCTTATGCATCAAATATAATATAATATAGAGTAATTCGACACATTTTTTTTTGTTAATGACTAAACCTCACATAAATAGCTATAACATTATATGTACAGGATGAACTTAGCGTCAGCAGTATCCTTTTACGGGGTGATTATGGGCATGACTAAACAAGTTTTGCTCAACGAATTTTCATATAGCTAAAAAAAAAAGATACTCTATTGAAGGATTGGTGCGCATATTGTTTTGTTCCTAACCTATTCAATTGACCTACATTACAATACTTGCGCGCGGGAATCTAACCGTCATTCATTATCGTCAATACATTTCTAGATACGATGTCCCGTGGTTACTGGGTCACGACTTTGCGACGCCGCGCGGTATGACATTTTGTTAGGTGACCATACTTTAAAGTGTTCTTAAAATACTTTAAGAGGACTCTTTATTTTGTCATTTTAGACGAGTTATTTTTTGCTTTATTAATAAAGTTCAATTTAATGTACAGAATCACCCCTTAAAAGGATACTGCTGACTTTAAGTTCATCCTGTATATTAGTGCGTATAAAGGTAGTATTTATATCCACTGATGTCCTTTTAGGGGGTTGATATAGATTGATAATTCATTAATCAGCAAAAAAAAATAGAAAAATGTTTCCCAATTACAAGAAAAACGAATTCGAAATTTCAAAGAAATAGTTTTAATGTTTGAGAAGGCGGCTGAACTCATGCCGCCAGTTCAGGGAGCGCTTCGAAGAAAAACATTTTTTTTTAATAATATAATTATTTTAGTATGATTTTTTTTCGAAATTATAATTTTTTTTCGTGAGACCGGTTTAGTTGTCGATATAGATCATCCCCCTAAAAGGACATTAGTGAATATAAACACACCTGTATACCCATATTCCTGTATATAATAATATGTTTTATGATGGTTATTTAATGAAGAATTATCACTGACGAAAAAATAGCAAAGTTATTTATTATTTTATTATGAGGTCATAAATCTGCATATTTATAAATGCAGTAAAGAGTTACTGGGGTTGAGATCGCAAGATATTTAAACCCAGCGCCGAGTTTTATAAAAGTGCATTTTTAACTGTAACTCCTTAGTATAAAATATAGTTAAACATTAATTGTTTACTAAGTAGGTACGTATAATCCAAAGACACACGATATAAAATTGATTTATTAATACATAGTTAAATCATAAAGGACGTAAAAACGTTAATATTGTATAAAAACAATCTAATGCGCCGTAAAAAATACATTAATTTTTAGTTGGGTAACTCGCCATGCAGCGTGACTCATCAGTTTTTACTAGATCACTCTGCTTTCGAAATAAATAAATACATCTGCACGAGTTTCCGTTGCAATAATTGTCCGGCAAGACAATTTCATAACACAGTTGCAACGGCGTGTGCAATCAATCACTAATCACACACGCAATATTTGACAATGTTGAACCCGCAGCGCCACTCTCAAGTGACTCCTAATTAACCTTAATATTCGAAGTTGCCACACGCTCGTCGTATTTCATTTCTTATTTTTCACTTTTCTCTACTTATCCGTACTCGCGTTTAACTTTACTCCTTTAAGCGTTTGAAATTCGGGTAGGATTAGTATATAGAAGTCCTAATCGTTCCTACAGATTTTTTTTAAAGCGATTTCGTACTCAGTTAAGATAACAGTATGAATAATATTTCGTGATTATTTTTATATTAAAGAAAGTTATATTGTCGAACATTAATGATTAATATATACAGGTTGTATTTATACGCTGTTACGCTGGTGTCCTTTTATGGGGTTGATTCATATCGACAACTAAACAGGTCTCAAGACAAAAAATAATTTCGAAAAAAAATCGCACTAGAATAATTACATTATGAAAAAAATCTGTTTTTCTTCGAAGTGCTTCTAACGGCGCGGGCGCGACGTAATTCCCCGATCTCGAACCATGCGTTCAACCGCCTTCTCAAACATTTAAACATTTTCATTTAAATTTCGAATTCATTTTTCTCTTGAAAACATTTTTATAATTTTTTTTGAAGAAAAACATTTTTTTTTAATAATATAATTATTTTAGTATGATTTTTTTTCGAAATTATAATTTTTTTTCGTGAGACCGGTTTAGTTGTCGATATAGATCATCCCCCTAAAAGGACATTAGTGAATATAAACACACCTGTATACCCATATTCCTGTATATAATAATATGTTTTATGATGGTTATTTAATGAAGAATTATCACTGACGAAAAAATAGCAAAGTTATTTATTATTTTATTATGAGGTCATAAATCTGCATATTTATAAATGCAGTAAAGAGTTACTGGGGTTGAGATCGCAAGATATTTAAACCCAGCGCCGAGTTTTATAAAAGTGCATTTTTAACTGTAACTCCTTAGTATAAAATATAGTTAAACATTAATTGTTTACTAAGTAGGTACGTATAATCCAAAGACACACGATATAAAATTGATTTATTAATACATAGTTAAATCATAAAGGACGTAAAAACGTTAATATTGTATAAAAACAATCTAATGCGCCGTAAAAAATACATTAATTTTTAGTTGGGTAACTCGCCATGCAGCGTGACTCATCAGTTTTTACTAGATCACTCTGCTTTCGAAATAAATAAATACATCTGCACGAGTTTCCGTTGCAATAATTGTCCGGCAAGACAATTTCATAACACAGTTGCAACGGCGTGTGCAATCAATCACTAATCACACACGCAATATTTGACAATGTTGAACCCGCAGCGCCACTCTCAAGTGACTCCTAATTAACCTTAATATTCGAAGTTGCCACACGCTCGTCGTATTTCATTTCTTATTTTTCACTTTTCTCTACTTATCCGTACTCGCGTTTAACTTTACTCCTTTAAGCGTTTGAAATTCGGGTAGGATTAGTACATAGAAGTCCTAATCGTTCCTACAGATTTTTTTTAAAGCGATTTCGTACTCAGTTAAGATAACAGTATGAATAATATTTCGTGATTATTTTTATATTAAAGAAAGTTATATTGTCGAACATTAATGATTAATATATACAGGTTGTATTTATACGCTGTTACGCTGGTGTCCTTTTATGGGGTTGATTCATATCGACAACTAAACAGGTCTCAAGACAAAAAATAATTTCGAAAAAAAATCGCACTAGAATAATTACATTATGAAAAAAATCTGTTTTTCTTCGAAGTGCTTCTAACGGCGCGGGCGCGACGTAATTCCCCGATCTCGAACCATGCGTTCAACCGCCTTCTCAAACATTTAAACATTTTCATTTAAATTTCGAATTCATTTTTCTCTTGAAAACATTTTTATAATTTTTTTTGATGATTAATGACCTATATAAACCCCGTAATAGGACGTCAGTGAATATAAATACATCCTGCATATATATATATATATATATATATTATACAGCTAATATGCAATGAAAACTATTACTTAAAATGATATTTTATAGCTATTATACAACTATATAATTAAAAAATACACCGCCGCGACATCTATTAAAATAAATAATAAATTTTACTAATAGCTCAATAATGAAGCAAATCAGATATTGATGAATGGAATTTTATTAAAAATTTGATATTATTCAAATAAACTCTTATCTGTCTTCTTTAAGGGTTAATTATATCAAAATAAAATTAATTTATGAAAGATGATGCAAGAAAATGATGGAATTAAAACTAAAAATCATTAAAAAAATGCATCATTAAACATACTAGAAAAATGTAATTATAATTAGAATAGAATGTAGTAAAATGTGGACATTATAGAGAACTGAGATGAAATTGTTAAGAAAATTGAAAATTATAGAAAGCACAATATATTTGTCTCTCATTTTCCTATGTACTTCCCAATCAAATCTGCATTATAAAGGGTCATTATGTAAGAATCTGCCAAATATTCTTGAGACATTTGAGGTGTTCTGCGACGAGAAATCATTATTAAATATTGTTTTAATGATGTAGATACGTAGTCATTGACTCACATTTGAGAAATCATTCGGTTGATTTTTATAAAAATAAAAATAAAATATACATGTATTTATAATTAGTTTATTTTAGTGACAAATATTTACTACGAACATAAAGAAAAAGAATCGTTTAAAATCGGTCCGTATAATGCCCCCCTAAGAAACTGGCAACATCGCACACAATGTGGAACACGGCATTCGCAGGTCCGCCAACATCGCCGTAGAAGAGCACTATTTTATTCATTATTCCATTGTTTTGGCTTTTTATACGGCACCTAGTACAGGAGAGGAATACGTAATGACGAGATGATACCGCCTGCGCCGGCTGCTGCTTGGCCAGAGGAGCAGAACAATGGACCCGGCTCCAGCCAGGAGATGTTATTGGCAACGTCTTCCGTGCTCTGCGCTCCATCATGCTGTTTAGTTTAATATTGTTGCGAGTACGTTACGGTGAGTACGTGGTTATTGTAAGACGATTTTGTAGTACATGTCAACCATGTCTCTGCGCCGACGTTTGGTGTTTTACATTTTTTTATTATTAACTAACAATAAGAAGTTTCTTGTATCTATCAATTGTTAGTTCTTTGTTGTAGGTTTTTTTTATTTTAATATTTTCAATTGCCTTACACTAAATGTGTTTTATGACACTCTCAAAAAATCGCCTACAAAATGCAAAAAAAAAATATTCGAAAACGCTTAAACCAATTAAAAGATTTTTTTTTTAATGGTAAACGTATTTTTTATATTTCACACCTCAAACGGCTGACGTTACATAATGAAATTAATTACGTGTGGTTTTGGTATGTATAATCATAGTTTATGAATGAAGGTAAAATAAAAATAATAATTTTATTTATTTATTAAACAGGTTTCCTTATGTACACAATAAAATAAATACAAGTAAAAAAATTAAACCACTAAAAGAAAAAAACAACCTTAAAAACCAAAACCAATATCAATAAAAAATATCTAGACTTAGGTAATCAAGAGAAATATAAAGTTAAAAATTAAAAACGCTGCAAATACTAACAAATAAATAATTCACGCTGATCTTACAAAGGTGTAATAGGAAGCAGATTTATAATCCTATTGGGCGAACAGATAAATATGTCAATCTTCGCAGAAATGGAATTTAATAATTCGACTGCTCTTCTAATCGGTTTATACTTGTATATGTCGGTACGACACGCTAACTGCCCAAATAACGTGTGCTTCCGCGATCTAGTAAAACGGTCCGGAACATAGAAACCATTATCTCTGAGTATTACTGGATTCTCGACGAATCTGCGAATACCTTTAAAAAAATAGACCAATGTATGGACTTGTCGCCTAAAGTCGAATGTGTTAAAGCCAACATCCCTAATATAAATGCTAATGGATACGTAATAAGAGAAAAATCAGGACAATAGCCATACCTACGAAGATAAAGGTATCTCAGGAACTTCCTCTGAATAACCTTCAGAAAATTACAGTATGTAATTTCATGAGGACTCCAGATAATGTAACTATACTCTAATATACTCCTCACGAACATGCAATATAAAAGCAAAATTGATTTCGGCTTACTCAAAGATCGACTGGTCCGTAGCACGAATCCCATCATTTTATTGGCACGCTTCGCATGTGCAAATGAAATGTTAGACGGGAGTCAAACAAAACCCCTAGTTCGCGAATTTCGTCGCATTACCCAGAGAGTAATCAAAACTTACTTTAATATATATATACATATGTATATATATTCTATATGCAATTGCAATTAAAAGTACTCAAATGTTAAAATTAACCATTACTATTAACAATATAACAATACAATTTGTTTTTATTATTATTAACGATATTGGAAATCTCTTTTCGAATGATAATAAAGAGGTATTAAGTATATTAATTTTTGAAATATCACTAATATAACTATTAAAAAAAGATTATAATAACATAAACAAATATTATACTTAAACTTTACAATTAAACTTAATATTAGATTAATTTCTAAGGACTGTGTATATATATATGCGATATTCCTCACACTCGGAAATACCCGTTTTCTGAGTAGCCTCCATATGTTATTTAAATGACTGAAAGCCGCACTAAATAGAGTATAGCGTAGAGAAAGTACATTGGGTAAAAAACAAACATAAAAGAATTTATTAAATTCTGTTTTAGCTGATGAGGATTCGCGCGTTTCGGCGCGAGGAATTAAATCAAAGGACACACCACAAAACCAACTACCATGTGTATGTAATAAGGAGTGTGATGTGTATTTAAAGGCTGATTGAAAACGGAGCGGCCATCGTATGCTCGGTCGCTCACCATACTGATTTGTATTCTTTAGACCCGCGGCGATTTTGTAATCCGCCGCGGGTCGTTATACCGAGAATGTAATTGGATGTATCGAAAAATTTCAAACAATCACATACGGAGAATCGAGTTCAACGAACTTTGGCTTTTCGCCGATTGTCCGCCAAACATCAATGTCATATTGTGAGACGGTGGCTTACAAAAAAAAAAAAAAAACGGTTTTTTCACGGGTAGTTTAACCCGCGTGCCTCTGTAACGTACTCACACAGCCGTTATAAATAATTGATAAATATCCACTCACTTCAAATCGTCTTTATGACCTTCTATGACTCGATGACTTAACAATCGAATTGATATAATTTCTTTGTAATACTGCCGTAATGTAGAAAACTAAAGTTTCAAAAATCACTTTTGTATAAAAGATTTATAATAAATTTATGAAGGATCATTTCGTTTCTACAATCAATCCGCGTATCTTGTACAGTTATCTGTAAAATTGAAAGAAAAACGTGCTTCGGAATACTTTCAGGGGTGCGTTGTGGGTGACGCTCGCTTAGGAGAGGGGAGGGGGAGAGTTGAAACATTTTAACTTCGCTCCATAAAGAACGTATTCCAATTGATAATGTAACTCCATATATTTTGCCAAATTTTGAGTTGAAGTGCTATAGCTAAATTTTGAGCTAAAGACTATAATCCTAATTATAAACAAAATTACGCATAAAACTATAAACTATTTTGTTTTTTCCTTTAGATATTGCTTAATATTTACTGACATCTATATTAGTTGTGGGCCAGTGGTAATAACGTATTGTTTTTAATGAAATAGGTATTATATTGTATGTATTTTATATCAATCCCACCTCCTCACTACGACCACTAACAGGTAAACCAGCGTGTAGGTACTGCAGGTGACTGATGATGTACCTAGACCAGTCATCGTTTAGCTGTTGAAGAAGGGCCACGGAGCTCCGAAACGTCCAGCAGAGGTATTCACCTAATCACTATATATCTTTTCTACTTTTTCTCCATCTGTTAACTAACAATAACAACTGTTTAAACAACCATAAAAACTTTCAAAGTATTATATCATACAAACATACAAATCGTCCTTGTAAAACCCGACACTGGTAGATTACTTCTATGTCAGCTGTTGTTTCCTAAAATAAATAAATAAATATTAAATATGAAGTAAAATACTTAATATGACAGTCTGAGTATTCATGACTTATATAATATTATATTATATTATAATAATATTATATATATATATAAATTTATATTCGTATTTGGTATTTTGGGACCGCTCTTATCGCTCTACTCCAGGGCTGCCACTGGCCGTAAGTATCTTATTTATTTATTTATTAAAATATCCAATATAAACTTAATATTATTACATATTTATTATTTATTACTTCGTAGCATTTTAATGATTTTCTAGAGAATAAAAGTACAGTTTGTGTGGATTAGTAACACCTCACTAGGCAAATGCCTGTGTCGAGGTGTTACCTATTTGAAATATATAATAAGAGCGCGAGTTCTTTATTGGACATCTGACATATGTTTTTTTTTCTTCGCGTGCTATTTTTATGGGTCTGTAGAACTAAGGATTTTCATGGGGTTTTATTAAAGAGATTCTAGAGTTCTAGAGTTTAGTTCTAGAGATTCTAGAGTTTAGACAAGCAAAATGATTAATCACATCGATAGGTATTATATAAGTAATTATTGTTTGATTATCGGTAATATTGGTTATCGGCTGATGATCTGGCAGGAACTAGGGGGATCCGTGGTTCGCGCCCTGAATGGAAAAGAGGGCACTGGTAATTTGTAAGGCAAATCAGTGATGATTTACATGGGTTTGATTTTAAGTGCTGCTGTACAAATTGTCTTCATTATCTTGTAATGATGACAAAATCGTTAAAAAAATAATTTTACTCACATTCGAATATGTTTGAAAATGCGCGTCCTATAAAGCGTCGAGCGCGTGTTAACAATGGTAAACACGGCCTAAGCGGGTAGTAATGTCCGACGCCAGCGGCGCGGTCAGAGGTCGGCTGGAATTACAGGCGGCGGCGCCCCTTTGAGCGGGCCCAGCTCGGAGCCCTGCGGAGCGCCCGACACAAATTAAATAACTCCGCCGCGCCGCGGTGTCACTTCCGCGTACTGCGGTGCCGGGGCGTAGGCCGTAGGCTTTCACGCGTTGTCCCTGCCATTGTGTGGAGCTGGTTAAATTATGTGATCCCATATCTAGGAACGCTTGATTTAATGTGACTATTTTATTTATTTATTAAACAGGTAAGCATACAGCAAAATAGTAGCATATACATTGTTTGAAAGATTTAAGGCGAGGCCAAAGGATAAACATTAATTTTGACTCCTTTAGACTTTTTTTATGGCTGGCATTTGGTAAAAATTGGATATTTAATAATAAAAAAAATATGTTTAGATACCTTATTCTTATGGCTTTTAAAACATTTATATTTTATATAAAATATGTTAAAATTCAGCAAAAAACCATATTGGAAAAACATATATCTATAATTTTATTTACATCATACATATATACATTTACATCACCACCACTAGTTCGTTTACATTCTACATGGTACGTTACTACATATACGTTAATACTCTCTTATATACATTAATATATATTATATATATTTAAAGATATAACATATTAATACTCCCGCATATACATATACTAATACATTGTTCACATAAAAAACTTAAATACTTTTTATTATTTTCAGTATTAATCTATAGAAATACCATCTACTAAGTTAAATAATTTTATTATTAACATATATGTAGGAATGTTAAATGGGATATACACGTAGTCGTCTTCAGTTGTGATACATGAATATTTCATATAAATGTTAGTATACTTAGCTTCAAGCATTTTTAAGAATAACTTAATAAATTTATTTATTAAACAGGTAAGCATACAGTTAAATAGAAGCATATACTCCTACATTTTTAATACAAATCAACGTGAATAAAAAAGATTATGTACTTCTAAGCATATTGCGCGTACGGAGGACGGTGAGATTTGGCATAGTTGAAGTTTATATGAAGGAGTACAGAAAGTTAAAATTTACCTATAATTTGTGTTACAAATACATTAAAGTAAATAAAATGAAATTTTCATACTACTGACAGCTCATTGAATGAATGAGTTTCGAGCTGTGATTTTTGTGTGATTTCAAATGTTTCTTTTTCAATAATCTGTCAATGTCAATGACGAGCAACAATAATTATTAATGTCATCTTATATTTCTATGAATGTCAAGTCTCATTTTTACATGAAAAAAATTATAACTGACAATGAATTGTTTAAAAACAATACAAGCTGTTTTTCAACTGTTACTAACATTATTTTTTTTATATATTGCAGGGAATTAGGGCAAACAGCACATGCTAATGACGTCTTTGTACACGCTAGCAGCTGACGTAATAACTAGAACAAAATTCAAAAAAAAATATATGCAATGATTAAAGAGGTTAAAAATTTCAATAATGCTCAAACTTAAAAGTTACGGTCGAATTTCGACCACTGGGGTCCGCTAGTATAAATAAATTTGAATATTTTAATATGCTAATAATTTAGTTTAATTGGGAAGAACGGCGTTTTCGCGTTACTTATCATAACTTACTTATAACCTATATCATAGCGTTACTTATATGCCTGAGAGCAAAATCGTGTGCGGAGAACGCTATCAGAACTGGTAACAAACATTGCGGGAGTGATTAATTTCCTTCAAGTTGCAATTCGTGCTTAAAATCATTTACTTTATATTGCAGTTTATAATATGGCGGTAAATTGATTGACATCACAGATAATTATCGAGACGTAATGCCATTTATGAAAATATACTTATGTATATAAATATGCACGTTCTGGGAAGTACGGACGAAAGCAGGTTTTGCGGATTGCAACCATGTGTATAAATTATGTATTAGGTTCTTCATACGTTCGATTTTTATATATATATATAAAATGACAACAAAATTGTGACCTAACTGGACATTGGCATTCGCTCATAAGATATTAAATTGCCAATAAAAATATTAACGGGTGGCCATTGATACCCTAATATGTATGTCCTTACCTTTAATTAAGTACATTTAAATCTCCCTTCTATGGTAAAATATTAACGTAATTGCTTATAGAATAATAATTAGAATTATAAATTTTATTGATACGCATACTAATTCTGAACTTGTATTATTATTATCGACTTTATAAATAAGTCACTCATAAAATCATCTTATTTAATCCTTCATCTTTTCTTAATCCCAAATCTTTATATATTCATTAGTTGTTACAATTATTAGAAAGTTACATAATATTTTATACTATAATTACAAAATTTACAATTTTACAACATTTTTAATAATATTACAATTTTTTTTTGTTTTATTTAGTTTTTGATTGGACGTTAAATATATGTACGTATTGCAATATTGCAAAATAACTGTAAAGTTACTAAGGAGGTCCTGTACTTTGAATCGCCTCCTAAAGTATTGACAGTCGTCAACAATTCAGCCTGTAGGTTTTAGGATGTCCCGAGTCCATTCCCGAATACTTAAAGCTGTTTTAAGTTCCCTATTACAAGTAAAAATCTATATATAAAAAAAATGAGAGAATATTTCATCCCCAAATTTATTAATTTTATTAAAGCACTGGTATCAATTCCTTTAGCCCCGGCCGTTCAATGACCGGTTTATAATTATCATGTAAAGTTGGTACCTATACATTTTTTTTTCGAGAACCATGATGAATATTGATATGGCGTAAAAACAAATCTTGCTTGAAATCGCAGGGCCATCTAGCTGGATTTTTAATTCGGGAATGGTCTTGGGTCACGTATATCTAATTAACGTTTAACGGAAGATAGTTTATTTGACCTATTATAGTGTTAAACGATACGGTTGTAGCAACAAAAGAGGTTAACTACCCAGAAATTGCCAGACGTTTCGGCGCGAAGGTGGCCTTTATCGATGGCGAATTGACTCTGGCGATGTCGTCTCACACGCGAACTAAAAGATACATAATATGAAGAAATACTTTATACGGAAAATATATGTTGTCTTGTATGCTAGTGAAACATATTTTTATATTATAAATGGATTAAATTGTGCTTCGTAAAAAAAATTATCAAACTATTCAAAAAAAGATATCATAATTCTAAATAAATATGCTATTTTTAATAATTAAAGCCGAACGATCGGAAATTACACACAGGTGTATGCGTGTGTAAGGGGGGAGGGGGAGCGCGTGCACCTCGACGGCTTGACGAAAACATGAGAGTGTATGTGTGAGTGTCAAACTTTACTTCCTAATGTGCTTTGGGATTTTTGTGCGTATATTTATTTATTTATTTTTAGACGGTACTCTTACAAAATATTGAATACATAACACGTTACAGTTATTGCGAGACACTTAGGTAAAAAAACCTTATCAATATTCAGATAAAAAGAGAACACCACATACTCGTACATATGAAAGACAATGTTATCACTATAAATTAGATCCTAGTTCGTTCTGCTAAAAGTATCTGTTAAATTGGAGATGCCTGTGTCGGCTTAAGTTGTTATTTATCTATTTCTATGTAACTGTCATTATGTATCGCTGTAAGCATTTCTCATAGAAATAAATAAATAAATAAGACAAAATACAGATTATACTAAATAGAAAGAATATAAATGTTATATTATATAATACATACACTATACATATGGATATTATATGATTACATATAAATATCAAGTTCTTAAGGAAGATTTTTTTAGATCTAATACCTTCAAATCTGTATAAAGATTAAATTATGAAACTACTTTTTGACTGTTTAATCTCAAGTTCGAATTATTAGACAGATGCAGAAAAGATTCTTCTTCAGCAGGTTAAAAAAAGATTAATCTAGGTGTCTCATCTGTTACGTGAAGTAAATAAACCTCGATTTACCTAAAATTAAAAATATTAATTCATTTAAAAATGAAGGCATTCTAAAAATCATTGCAAGTAATATCCGCTAGTCTCAACAGATGCACTTAGTGGCATATAAAGCCTTGTTTCGAGCGGCGAATCGCATGACATTTGCTGACATTTCCACTCGAAAGGAAACACGGCGAAGGTAATTCGAGATTGCTTGCTATTTGAACACGGCGAAATGGCGATAAGGCGGCGGCAGGTACCTACGCGCGTTTAGTTATACTCTGCAAAAGATAGCCCGGTCGCAATGGGCGGTTCTGCGATTTACGAGCCGGCAAACCGTTAGCACTATTTCCTGCGTGATTTTAATGCAATCTGGCCGAAATCGAACTGTCTTTGTATTCCAGAACCGTAAACGCTTCTAATCAAACTTCTAATTTCTAATCTTCTAATTTATTTACTTGTGCCTTCTCAAGCTATTTATTACTTGTACTATCTCTAGTGACTGGACAAAAAACAATCTATTTATTACTTTTACTATCTCTAGTGATTGGATAAAACACAAGCTATTTATTACTTATAACTTCTCGAGTAACTGGAGAAAACAAAAGCTATTTATTACTTGTACCTTCTCGAGTGATTGGACCAAAAACAATCTATTTATTACTTGTACTATCTCTAGTGATTGGATAAAACACAAGCTATTTATTACTTATAACTTCTCGAGTGACTGGAGAAAACACAAGTTATTTATTACTTGTAACTTCTCGAGTGATTGGAAAAAAAAACAAGCTATTTATTACTTGTACCTTCAGAGTGATTGGAGAAAACACAAGCTATTTATTACTTATACCTTCTCGAGTGACTGGAAAAAAAAACAAGCTATTTATTACTTGTACCTTCAGAGTGATTGGAGAAAACACAAGCTATTTATTACTTATACCTTCTCGAGTGACTGGAGAAAACACAAGCTATTTATTACTTGTACTATCTCTAGTGATTAGACAAAACACAAGCTATTTATTACTTATATCTTCTCGAGTGACTGGACAAAACAATCTCTTTAATTTACTTACACGCTTTTATGGCAGCTTCAATAACATCTCTGATTTAACATATTTTAACAAATCTCCAAGTGTGGCCAAGACTGTAAACATTGACTGTACTTTTAATCTTACTAGGGCGATAATTCATTAAATGTTATCAGTTGTACTGCTACTTAAATCCAATCTGTTTTTTTAAGCTTCCTATGAAACAATATTCTTATATTTCAAAAAATGATACGCTCTTGGTTATTTTTAGGTAAAAGAATATGGCTATACAATATTTTTCTGTTCTTTTACGACATGTATCTAAACAAAATTTAACTAAAGATTTTAAAAAATTTAAAAATCATTTCTCACCACTGTGGTCTGGCTAGGATTCTGAGTATGATATAAGAAGAAGGTAGTTCCTTTTTACTATTAACAATAAGGGCTGCAGCGGAAAAAAATGTGAAATAAAAATGGTCGTCGTACATTCTCACTGTCGCCCTAAAATTAAAGTGAATACACTGACTTAGGTAATGCCAATTTCGCCAATAGCAACATAGGTATTGTCTGAAGAGATTTCGACCGGTGGATACTGTAATTTGCGGTGACTTTGCGCAACATTCGGACAAGTTTAGGAGGAGCGATAGAGAGGGAGATAGAGAACAATCGCCTCGCTTAGATCGTGAGAGCCGACGGGTACTAGCCTTCTTTTACGGTACGAAATATTATTTAATAAGGCCAGTGTTACACGCGGCGCGGCGTTTGGACGAGTTCAAATGTTACGACCATTTTTTCTTATTGGTAACATTAGGTGTGTTTTATTTTTTTTATGTGTGCTATTACATCTAGCGGCGTTTCGTGAAAGTTTATAATGAACGGTAATTTCGCAGCGGTAAAAATAAATCCCTAATGACGATTCATTTTATGTCTTGAGGTGTTACACAAATTACGCCCAAAACTCCTTACTCCGTAGATAAAAAAAAAAATACATACAAAAACTACGGATGTTGTGGAATTGTTATAACCCTACTTTCATACATATCGCAAGCGCAAGCATAATTACGTTAAATGAATTTAATTTTGATTTTAAAATTGCTATTACGAAAACCGTTCACAATAATATTTTGGATTGGATAAACTAAACTAAATTGCTCATAGCTCACGTCAGTTAAATCAGCCTGACTTTAATATTTTTACCCATTCTTTTTTTTTTGTTTCAACAATGTCATGTTCGCAATAAAATAATAATTATACAGGTGAACTTTTTCTCATACACAACCTTTTATGGGGTTATTCTACACACTAAACTGAACACGTTTTGTTGTATAAGTTTTACAAATACAAAATAAATAATATCCCAGGAAACGTATGGTTCACTCACCGCGAGCAAACTATACGAAGGACAAGCAACCGCCCCAGCCCGAAAGAGTAACTATGCGTTTCAACACTTATAGGATTTGTTTTCCACTGTTTTTTACTTACTTTTATTGACATATTGAAAAACTCGTAGAACAAAAGTTGATCAGTTTGAAGTATAGAATGATTCCATAAAAATGCACGAGAAAAAGTTGAACCTGTATATTAAAGATTTCTTATTACTTGATGCAATATTCTTGTACATATATAATCTTTATACCTAGATTGAAACTTCGATAAATATACGTCATCTTGTTTAATACATATCCTCGTAATAAACGGTATTTGTCCAATGATTGTCCATCTAATCACTTGCAATTTAAAATTAAAACGGGCTGTTAATGGCCCTTACAGACGATACAATTTGTCGGATCCAACTTCTAGCAGTTGTAACGTCTGTAGGTTAGTCATCCAATTTAATTATTAAAACCCAATAGTTTCGGTCGGTTAGGCCGACCATCCAACTTGACCAAACTGTCTGATGAATTGTAACCTGTGAAGCTTTTCTCTATTTTCTTAATTTTTTATAGGTTAGAGAATGGTATGAGCTAAAGCCTATTTTTTCAACGTTTTAAAAGAATATGAGGCACGGTGAAGAAGTCTATTTGCTAATTCCCGCGCTCGAATATGACAAATCGGTTGTGTCTGTAGGTTTTCTCCAATTTGTTGGCCACAATAAATCGTTGCCAATTGGTCCCAAAAATAGAGGAGAAACAATGAATTCCAGAAGTTTCGCTGTAATCTGCTGTGCTGCCTCCAACAGTGGCGACTTGGCGTTTAAATTTACGTTTGTGTTTTATTTATTTATTAAGGTTTACAATAAATTTTGACAGAAAATAATGGTATAGCAAATTCATACAACTATATATTTACAACAAGGCATTATACAATAAGACTATCGTCTATACTAAAGAAGGCAATATTTTATCCTGTCCAAGTCTATAATGTTACGCGATACACAAGGCATTATTCAAGAATGTTTTTTTAGGTAAATATAGTATTTATATTTTTTTTATTTGACTTAATTATTATATTTTTTTTTGTATTGTCAGAAAATCGCCTACAATTAGGGAGATGTTTATTGGTGGTTTATCACACTTCGTTAAGTGTTAAAATTTGTATTACTATCGTGTGCGGACTCGAACTCGCAAACGCTGGGTCAATAGTCAGACGCCGTACATTTTATTTCCGCTAGATAACCACGAATAAACTTATCATGAATTGGTAATGAGGAAATTACGCTAGATCTGTATTATTAATTATTATTATTATTGTTGAAAGCGCGCAGTAGCGTGGCAGTACCACTAGTAGACGGGCTAAACCACTGTCGTTTTACTGCGCTGAAAAGATTGAAAGTTTTTACTAGGGTTCGAGTCGAGACCTTTATTTTATTATCGCCAAGTAAAAGTATAAGATCAAGCCACGAAGCCAAATAGGGTCATGGAGCCAAGTTCAGTGCCACGGACGATTGTTGACATTCCAAATTGCGCAGTTTCTTCTCACGTTCTTCATGACCCCAGAGATCTTTGTTTAAACTGTTCAATTACTTTCTACCGACTGTCTTATCTTTCGCCCGATAAGTGAAACACCTATTTATCAAAACGACACCGATTTTTTCTATGCCCTTGGGAATCTAAAGATGCTGCCCGTCATGATGCAAATAACATAAATCTCTGATTCTTCAACATATAATAAACGATTGAGCATTCATTACACATTATTTACGCTGCTCTCATTTATTGTCGAGACGTTGTCCATCTTTCTCGCTCGCATTATATCACGCAGTTATAACGAGAAAGCGAGATACCGCACGCAGAAGTGATTTGGCAACACTGACTTTCACACACGAATTCTATCCAACCCTCCCATTCATGAAACACGTTAAAAAAAATAATCCTCGATCCATTTTAAAAAATAATTTTATATATTTTCAAATGGGATGCGTAAAAAACACGTATGCTTGTCGCCATATTTTTATTTTTATTATAAGTTAGTTAATTTTAATTTACCGTAGAACCTTCGTTTTGATGGCGCCACTTCCCACTACTTGTTTCGCTTTATTGTTATACATTTGGCGCATCGCCGTGTCAAGATATTTTATTCTCACATTTGAGGCGTTATTCCGTAAGACAAGTTGTTCTTAATGTTTGTGACTTCAATTAGGGTGACTATATATCATTGATCTAAAATACATACCAATATTTAAAATTTTATAGAAAATTCCTCGTGATAAATTACTCACATTACACATACACATACCCACACACCCACACACACATGCATACATTATATCTTTTACAGTTTCAAGTTTTACAATTATTAATATTAAAAGGCATTTATTATTTATTATAACAATATCACACGATTGGCATATCGTTAGAACTTTTATTTGTTCGATTAAAATAAAGGTAATATCAAAAAATGAACTATCTATTATTTATTGTTACTCCAAAAGTAACAATAAACTAACAAATCCCTGCGATAATAAATTTGTTCAAATAAGGTAATTTATGGTTATAATACCTTTACGGGCTATTATTATACTAAATAAAATAAAAACAAGAAGTCTAAATTTGGTAAGAAAAATAACTAAGATCGTTTAGGAAAAAAATCTAAAATTGAAAGTGATCCTTAAAAGTAAAAGTCATTTTTTTTTACTCGTCATTTATATTTTTTAAAAAGTGCAAATATTTATAATTAAAGATGAAAAATATTTTTTATTAAGACACACGTAATTAACCTTATATCCTGATGATAATATGATTTAAATTTGTGAAATTGGTTAAAGTTTTTGCAAAAAAAAAAATACTCAGTACAATTTAAACTATACCTACATTGGGTTTTAATAAGTAAGTGTCTGTGAATATATATTAAAACTTATTTTTATTTATTTTAGATAATATTGAAAACACTAATATAAAAAGAAACGACGTATGATTTGTTTTTAAAAATTAAAATAGTACAATAAAAGTCCTAATATAACGGATGCCTGGTCACCCTAATCTTAATTAAATACTCGCAGATCCCGCTTAACGGTAGTTTAACACAATAGCTTTAATTAACGTTATTAGGAATCTCTCTCTCAATTAAATCGTGTTACATTCTAACAAACATACACATTGCATGGTAAACCATTTAGGGAGATGTTTAATTTTAACACTTATATTACTCGACGATTACTGTAAACTTAATCGTAATTTATTACCTAATATATACATTAATGTTTTATAAAATTTCTAATGATAGACAGATAATAAAATCAATGTAATTTAAAAAAAAATAATATTAGTAAACAATATTATGTTGGTAACAGGTTCATATGGAAGTTTTTTGTTATTTTAAAATTTTTAGTATTTTCTCATTATGAAAATATTTCAAACAGAAAACTTGGTTTTTATTTATTTTATACTTCACCCGTAACTTCACTAAATTAAACAATAATGTCTTTTTAGCTAGGAGTATCATAAGATATTAACTGCTTCTATACATTGTTTAGTAGTAGTAATTTATTTAATCAGAACCTGATGTCTAGGTTAGGTTAGGTTAAGTTTTTTCAGGATATAAGTTGTTAGTTTGTAGGTGTGTTTGCGCGGGCGCAAAATCTACCCCTTGCCTGGGCGCCAAAAGACCTCGCTACGGCCCTGCCGTTCTCCACGGCTAGCAGCGCCATCTGCCATTTATCGAACCTATTTATGTATTTCGCGAAGAGCCCGAGCCGCGCCTGCGCGTGACCGTGAGTGAGGTTGCGCGCGTGCCAAGCGCCCGCTCGCCGCCCATAAACTGAATTGTTATATGCCTTATCGCCGTCGAATCGATCCCAACATGCCACCAATTTCACGAGTAGCCTACCCGATTCACTTTTCGCCTCGCTATAACCCACTCGAACTGTATAAATAAACTCACCATTTTTTTTTTTTTAATTAAAGTCCTTACTTTTTATTATTGATTTATTTTTAAAAAGGTTTTCCCATGTACATTTTTTGAAGAAAAACTTCTTAAAACCTTACACAGTGTAACCCAGGGAGTGAATGAATCTAATTGCGACACGCTCGTTCGGAGGAAGACCGAAATGCGACACCTTTATTCGGTCAAACTCACAAAAGAACGCATGAAGGTAGGGTGGCTCATTTGGCTCAGTCGTTGCAAGAATGGAGTGATAATTTTGAAATTTAATCTGACAAATTTAATCGATTTCCTTGCAAAAGTATTACTTCTAACGCGCGCGGTGTTAACACACACAAAACAAAAAAAAAAACAAAAAGCAACAATAATAATTCAAAAAAAGAAAAATTAGCACTGTCAAAAATAACGCTATCAGGTGTAAAAAAATACAACTAATGCATTCTGATATCGCAATGTTGTAATAGGTAGCAAGTTGATTTGAAATCCTATAGTGTACAGAAGAAATATCAATACCGCAAAAATAGTATTTAATAATTCAACTACCCTAATTGGCAGTGTGTGTTTTTGCCATCTAGTAAAATCACTTGCGGCTGGCAGCGTCGTTTTGGCCGGCGACGTGCGATCGCCGCCGGGCGCATCTGATTGGTCGGCGCCTGCGCAGGCGCACGGGCGATCCGCCAGCGACGCAGGCAGATCAGACCCCCCCCCCCCCCGGCATAGTCTGAAATATAAAATACAAATTTTCCTTAATACAACAAGATTATCGATGAGTTCGCCTATAGGCTCAAGAAAATAAGTGACTTATTATAACCTAACGTTCCTCATACAAAAGCTGAAGGCTTAGTTTTCAGATCGCCTGAATCAATTTAGAATATTTTTGTGTTTTTAAACACGATAGCGCGTTTTAACGCAGAATCGAAATTACTCCAAATTCAGGTGTCTTTACTCTTATGCCTTTAGTCGAGGAGTGATGCTCGCCGCACCGTTGGCACAGAAGAGAGTGAGACAATTGCAGTTAGGTAACTATTGCAGTCTCTCTCTGTCTCCCGTTTCTGTACCGCAGGTGTACTGTGTGTGTGTTTTAAAAGATTATTGTAAATGAGTAATAATTAAAATATTGCTATAAAGGAAAATTAGTAAAAAATGATGAATTAACCATTGCGGAAATAACATTATTTAAAAATAAAAACTTCAGCTGTCATTAGGCGTTTCGATAAAATGAAACAGCTAAATTACTATGTATATTATATGGCCATAAACATATAAAATCGTATTAATTTTCAGAAATATTTACACAGAGCTGATTTGAAGGCGAATGGGCTCGCATAATTAACCGACTTAGGCAATGCATATTTTGGAGCTACACTCTAGAATGCGACCAATATTAAAGACGTGTTTAAAAAAAAAAAAAGCCGCCTATTGCGCAGTAGCATGTAGCGACATGTTGTGCGTTATGACCGGCCTCGTAACAGATTTAGTCTCATTGGAGTAAAATCACGTTGACAGCAACTTAGCAATTGCGTAACTTTCGCAGGAGCATCTATAAGTACTCTCATTTAATGTGCATGCCACACGGCAGATGAAGTGCGTTCAAGCGAAGTTAAATTAAAAAACACGTAAAAGGCTCATTAAACCTAAAGACCTCGTTATGTTACAAAGCTCTGACCTATCTAGTATCTATAAACATCTTTATGGTACGTACACGTGCAGGCCAACACTTATGCAATAGTTTTGATATGTCTAAGATTGTTATAACAAAGGCATTTATTTGTTTCATTTAAAATAATTCTCGAGACATTCACACCTAGTGGTTTACATTTACACGCGAAAAAAAAGTAAATAACTATTAGATAAATCTAAAAACAGATTCCTATTTTTTACTACTTAGATAATAATAAAATTAACAAAGTTCGTCTAAGTAATATATTTTTAATACAAACGAACTCAGATATTAATTATGCGTTGTAAAAACTTAAATATAATAATCACATTATTATAAATCATAAAAAATAATGTGCATTATTTATTCATATTGAAAATATCCATAATACAATACACTTTTCTAAAAACTAAAACTATAGGTTGAGTTTAAATTTTAACAACTACAAAATGTAAAACAAAACGAATATCTATACAACTCAAAACTATTAAAAAATATATCAATCACTGAAACTAATGTATTATATCAAAATATGTAGTATAAGTGTTTGTAAAAATGAGATAGCGTTGTGTATAAGTTTGTAAGGTGTATGTGGCTCTGTATGTGTTAGTTTTATTCCTAATTTCTTCTTTTATGGTAATCCTAAGGTTAATCAAACAAATCACGAAAAACTTTCATAACTCATAAAACTGAATTTCAATATAAAATCTAGAATCTAAAAGTGTTTCTTTTGCGGTCAATACTAAAGAATTGTTATCAATACGATATCTTCAATTAGAATGCTGATGTTCTTTGCAGAAGCGATACACGGTGTAAGGGTATGCCTAACCTGGTTAGCCTCGTGTTAGAAGTAAAAAAAAATGGTTTACTAGTTTTAGAACAAATTTTTTTTTTTGGTCCTCCGGTGTGTCATTTAGTATTTTAAGTTAATGCCGGTCAGTAAGATGTCGCACTGCACTGTCACCCCTTGTAAGTAGGACGTCGTACTTGCGATGCCGTCTGCAGCGCCTCTAACAAAACGGAACATTTCCAGATAAACAGCGTCCAAATTGCAACATTATTCAGATCACGGCATGAGATTTTGTTGGCTTGTCGTGTTTTGACAACGATCGGCGCGTGATCATCGGATGATTTAATTTACTATGACGTAGTCACAATGATTACACGATGATTACCTAGTCACGGGTCACGATCTGGAGCCGGTGTTGTAAATGCAAATATTTATTATTAATTTGCAAAGTTGATATTAACTTAGAATAAAAAAAATATTTTTATTATGTACAGTCGAAGGCACGCGGAGCTTTACCCCGAGCATTCAAAGTTGAACTGAAACTCGTAAAAAAAAAGAGATAGTACGTGTGTGTCTATGAGAACCACCGTTTTCACATCTGCGTATGAGGGTAGATGAGGCTAGTAGTTATATATGCATACCTACATTTTATATTTTTCTTACCTTATTTTTGAATGAATTCAATGTACTTTTAAAAATGTCTAATTCCAAAATATTACTATTATATTCATGACATATTCTGTGAAATGTTGCATTTTGAACATAGTTTGTGTCCGTTTTATTTAATAAAAAAAGATCTGTTGATCTGGTAATTCGTTGTGGTACTCTAAAGTGAATAATTTATTTCTATAGAGCACAGTATTATATTATTGAGTAGTTTATATAGCAAAACAGCATCAAACACTTTCCTTCTGGTATCCAAACTGGGAAATGACTGGTGTTTAATTTGTCTATATTATATTAATTTAATTCACTCAGTGTTATTATATCATTTATTGTTGTAACATCTTATTGTACCATATTGAATAAAATAAAAATAAAATAAATAAATAAAATAAAATTTGGAGGAAATCTTCAGTTCCGTAAAAAAAAAAAATATTCTTATATAATTGTAGTAATTTTTAAGAAAAAATACATCGATGATAAATATCGCCTACCACTTCATACCCTGTACCTTTGACATTTTTTATTCTTATAACTTCTTTACACTAACACCATCATTTCCTAACATTACAGAATTATTTTTAAATTCTTTATCAGCGGTGTAAATGATATAATGATTATTGACGACAGTTTCAATAAATAAATGTGTTACGCTAGAAAAAGTAAATTACTGTATTAGTGATACAAAAAAATGTACTATACGAGTACATATAGGCATTGAAAACCTCAGAAAGGAATCGGGAAAGCATATTTTTCATCCCTATTGGTACTCCACTGGAATATATACATATTAACTTAAAATAACCCTTTGTATATATTATGACTGAAATCTTAATAGCTCTTTGCACCATACCGTGTCCCGGTAAAAAAATCCAGCAAGTCCTGCGATTTTTTAGGCTTATATCATGCTTAAGGAGAACAACTAAATGTAAACTTCACGTGAAAATAGTAAAAGGATCATGCAATAATGTCCTTGTTGTGAGCGCTCAGCTGTCGGCGTACGCCAGTAACGGTGTCAAGATTATTGATCCGCTCGACATCGGAATTCGCGTGCTGACCATTTTTTAAAAAATATAATAAATGTATGGGTTTTTTGTTTAAATCATTTCATACCTATAATAGGTTATATAACCCCCCTCCCCTTCCTTCAGTCTACGGGAATTGCCTTGGGACTTGCTGTATACAATTTAATTTAAATATAATAGCCGTCTTGGTGTTATCGTGGTTAGGTTAGGTTAGGTTAGGTCAGGAGGAGGCACATAAAGTAGGATCAATTTATCACTTGCTTATTTTACCTACTTTTTTTCGACACATTAAAAACTCGCAGAACAAAAGTTCTTCAGTTTGAAGTGTATTTCATCCTGTATAATGTTTTTATAGTATTTGAACTAAAAGCATGTAGGTTTTAACGAAACGCCGCGCCGCCGTCAATTTCAGCCACCCACGTTCGATCGTCGTATTTCGGAAAACCGTCTTTGTACTTTTACGTATTACGACAGTGCGCCCGCGCCGACATTCGAGTGAAAAATAAACAGTGTTCCGGTAATGAAAACCTACGCGTTCGCATCCAAGAGCCAGAGCCGTTTTTCATTTATATATATTACATTTTATTTTATTATGAAAACGAACATTGTGGAGATCTAAAACCCTAAGTATTAGAAGGCTTAGTATTGGAAATGCCTAGTTATATTATGCCTTGTGTTGTGAAAAAAAACGAATGTTGTGTCGCTTGGTATCGGGCAAAAAAAAGGTAGGAAAAACACATATAAACTGTGTGTGGTTGTGTCCGGATGCACAGTTAAGGGATTAGAGGACACAATAATATGTTCTCGTGTATTTGCTGGCAAGACAGTCTTTCTCTTTATTTCGACTCAGCATTTTGACCGAAATAGTCCGACGTTGGATTGCCTTTTAACTTTACCATACATACTCGTTAATATATATATATATATTAGCTATCGATTGAAATTCAAACGAGCATCGTAGCTTTTTTGAGTCGAAAGATATACTACTCGGAAGAATAAAATCAAAATGCCGGCGTGCCCGCGTCCACCTCGTCCTTACTTGAAGTAACAAATTCTTTGTTTCTTCGATTATCACGTGAAATATATTGATTTTCAATATAAACAACAATTTTTGAGCTTTAACACGATACTCCTTAGGCTATCCTTTCAAATTTTAAGTAAGAAATTTTTATCCTCAATCTAATTGCTTTATATTTCACTTTATATTGCAATTATTTCACGTCGCCCGATGTGTAGAGTCCTCAGCGAATATTATGAAAAATTCAACGCAGTTGATATATTCTAAGAGAATAAGGGGTTATTTATGCGTGAAATTCGAAACGTAAGTCATGATAATATTCAGTGTAAAATGTATAAATAAATATTATATTCATTATAAATATTAAACATTCTTAAGTATATTTTGTTATTTTAAAATTATTTTTTTTATCGCTAATAATATGTAGGTTTATATACAGACACAGACACATCACACACATGCGCAAACATGCCCATGCCACAAATGGCACCACACTCACTCCACGCACAGTACATATTGCTTTAGTTTGATTTATTAATTTGATGTTTTCGACCATATTCATAGTTGGTACATTTTTTTGACCATGTAAATGTAGTATTAAAGAATTATCTTCTTGTATCGCTGTTTTGTACTTTCATAAAAAATAAATAAATATTATTGCATGTTTAGTATTGTTGTGGTATTGACTGACTAGACTTTATGGTCTTAATTATAAAGTACACTGGAACATTTTCATATAAAAAATGTGTAACTAGCTCTTAGGCTATATCGTATAGACTATGGTAAAGCTTTAACGTGAGCTTAAAGAGATTTCGTGGGAGGATTGTTTTGTAACGAATTTACTATGAATAAGTTTAGATAAATGGGATAAATCAATGCAGATTTCTATTCATACAACGACTAACAAATTATGTTATTTCCCTATTTCACGCATGTGTAACAGAATCGAAACAGATAAATTGTGTAACATGAAGTATAACGTGAGAGGTGAGCGCAGTCTAGGCTAATTCAGCCTTTGATCGCTCGCGCATCATTACAAGAGAAAAGCGAGGTTTATGTCACCACATTATAAAGAGTGACGTCGCGCCACAAAAGTGAAACTGATACGGCGATATTTATTTTCACAAAATCATTAGGAACGTTCGAAAAAAAATCCTTAGCCTGTGACACATTCGTAAGCACCCAGATGGTTTACAACCGCGTGTAGCATGTATTATTATTTTTTAACTATTAAGTGATTATTTCTACATAATACCCTGGCGCTCTTTAATTTATTTGTAACACAATTTAATCAAACGTTCATACTACTGACTCCCAATATACTCAAACTTAAAATTTTAATGAATTACGGTCGAATTTCGACCACTAAATCAGAGACTAGTCTTTGGCAAAATTTACCTCTAGTTGCGAATTTCCTGCTCTCTCTAGTGAATGTAGTGCCTTCGTTTCTTAACTTAGATAAAGGATCTTTGGCCTTGTAATGGGACCCTAAGTGACTAGTGTTTCTAATGGCCTCCCTTAAGGCGCGCGTAACGAGGACGCGACGCGACGATTGAATGCACCAGGCATAAAGTGTGATATCAGATGTTTATCACATACACGTAAACAGCATGATAGCGCCTCACGACTGCATTTTTGAAATGCACATTCACCTTAAGAATTTAGCCTTATAGAAATAGCAATTATATAGAGAATTTTAGTTTTGTTTATAACCAGTATTTTATTATTATTAAGCAGGATGAACTCTGTAGAACTCCGCCTAATAAATCTCGTATAAGCAGTTTAGTTTAATTGAGCTGGATTTAAATCGACATCCTGGGAAGTCTATGAACTTTTTGCAACGTTTTAATTATTCTCAAACAGTCTTCATATTTAACACTATTAAAAATTTAAATAAAACTTTTCAAAATGTTAAAATTCAAATAATTTTTATTTCGTTGACGATTTAAAGGCGATTTGCCCTTATTAAAATAATATCTATATTCCATAAATCTATCGATTTAAAAAAAGTTCATACGTTTTTTTTTAAATTTTGCGAATGTATTATACGCAATGTAATTATTATAATTATATAATATTATAACTGTATTATTTGTAATGTATTATGTTAATGTAATTAATGTAAAATTAATTATATTAAAAACAATAACTACCATTTATACAATTCCTTGTATTATTAAACCAAAAAATAGGTAATTTATCTGAATTATATAATTTTAACATATTTATTTCGTGATTTGAATTTAAATAACACCTAAATAAAAATAAAAAGAATTAATAAAACTTAATGCCTACTTAAAAACAATATGCCATTAAAAAAACTACCAATATAGTAAACTATAGACCACCCTAGCTATAAGAAAATATTAATTTTATTGTGTAAACAAGTAATACTATGTATTATTTAAATACATTAATTTCAATCACTTGTTTGTTTATAAGCGCCGGTATTACATGAGTACATTTTATTTTTTCCAGGTGAGTACTCACGAATTATAAACCTAAGAGTTTCTTCAAACGGCCTTTAAGAAAATCTGTAAGTACCTAGGTTTAATTACTATTTAATTTTGTAATACATTACTATTTACAAATACGCGCTTAATATGTTGTTATTTTTTATAATTTTCTAAACTGAACTGGCTTTTTACAACTAATGGCTTGACATTGACAGATTGTTGAAAATGGAACATTTGAAATCACACCAAATTCACAGCTCGAAATTCATTCAGTCAATCTGTGAGTTAGTATGAACATTTTATTTTATTAAATTGAATGTATTTATAACACATATTATAGATATTTGTTTCAGCACTCCTTCTCCGTATAAACTTTAACTATATCAAATCTCACACTCCTTCGTGCGCGCAATATGCTTAAAAACGGGTACAAAGTTTTCTCTTCGCGTATTCATATATAGCTTATGTTAATAATTTGTCGCGTAGGTAGGTGCATTTATTGTCTTCAACCTAATGTAGCTGGTAAATTTCTCAATAAAGAGACATTATAATATTTTTTAATAAAGTTCAATCATTGATTGCTATAATAATACTTACAATGTCATCCATCTTAAAGAAGGCAACACACTATTTACGAGGTGCAATAAAATTTCATAGAGACTTCATAGCGATCAAATAGAATTGTAATGAAGCGTGGGTGACGTATCGCTGCGGACGACATCTAATCTCTATACTTTTATTTATTCGTAACGCCTTACTTATGTTCGCATTTCTAACGACTGTCTATGGCCGCTTTATAGCCTGTCAGCCATGAAATTGGCTGCGAAGCGCTGCGCATAGAGTTCGAAAACGTATCGAAAGATGAACGGCTTTTAGTCGGGTCGGGACTCACGAATCACGACATAGAAAAAAAAATCTCGTTCGAACAAAGGATAAATTTGGGTCAAAAAGCAAACAGCGTCATCTGTGAGCGAAGCTTGAAACTACATACGTGGTGAGAAGCCACGCCGAAACAGTGACACCTTTGCGCGTCATTACAAGCTGAATCATATAGTAAATAGTGGATAAAACATAAAAAGGTTGTGTCCCAGGACCATTCCCGATAAAAACACTAGCTAACTGGTCCTGCGATTTTTAGTATTAAATGTTTAGATACTATAAAAAAGTCCCTTTCGCACGCCGGAAAGCGGAGGTGCGGCAGCTCGCGCGCCTCAACCCGCCCTACCCCTTGCGCAGCGAGAGTGGGTATACTGAATCCGTCTTTATACTGTGCCGTAAGGGTTGCCCTGATTTTTTGAATGATAAAAATTAAATTCCCTTCCCCCCCCTAAGACCTATGGTTGGTGCTCAAAATAGTTTACTGTTATAACATTTAAATGAATTCGATATCTTATATACTAAGAAAGTTATAGGAAAATTTCACTTTTTCGGACCCCCTCGCCCCTATTCCTGCCCCCCTAACCTGATTTTGCCCATTAACGAACTTGACTGAGATTTTGTGCCCTCAAATTTTATATATTAATTTGAAAGTGATTGGTATAAAATTACGGCAGTTATCGTGTCCACAAGAAAGTCATATAGATAGATACATAAACTTTTAAACTGAGGGTGGTTTTGGGTTCTAGGGGATGTGAAACGCGAAGATATGTCGAAATTTTCAGGAAGTCATGACATGTTACCCTGAAAATAAAAACTTTACGTGAAGAGAGTAAACGGATCATGTGATTAATATCTTTGATGTGAGCTCTTATCTGTCGCCGTACGTGATTTGATTTTAATCCAAAAATTTATACAGGTTGAACTTTTTCTCATGCACATCCTTTTATGGGCTCATTCTATACTTCAAACTGATCAACCTTTGTCCTACAGGTATTTCAATGTGTCAAAAAGCGTAAGTAAAACCAGTAGAAAACAAAATCTTATTAGTGTTTAAACGCATAGTTACTCCCCTGACCTCGTAAAGCGCCGCGAGTGAACCAAACGTTACCTGGATTATTATTTATTTTGTATGGAAAAAGATATGTCAAAATAAAGCAAACTTGTGGACCTGAAGTTGTTCAGTTTGGTATGTAGAATAACCCCATAAAATGATGTGCATGTGAAAAAGTACAACCTGTATAAAAAAGAACTTTTCTATATTTTTCAGTATCCTCAAAAAATATTTTAACCATTGTGTCGAGGTATTTTACTGTTATTAAAAAAATACTATCAAATACAATATGTGTATGTGTGTTTAATTATAGACTAAAGGATTAAAGAATTATAGACTTTTATAATAATACTAATGTTAGAAATAATAAAGTCCCGAAGAGTTTATTGTTCGTCGTCGATTTGTTTTTTGCGACTTTTATTTTTTTTTGTTGCATTTGTTATGTTAAATAAATACGTTATATTTCATAATTTAAAAAATTTCATTTGAGACTTTTATCTACCTACATTACAATGTTATAAATATTATTACATACTACCTCTCTCTGGGTTTACAGTAAAGTTCGTTTTACGGCGATAGGCTTTCACTTAAGTATCATAATTCTAAACGTCAAATAAAGTTTGTTGATTACAATTTTATTCGTCTTCTCTAATTGCAGTAACAATATTGTGAGTGGTAATAGTAATGACTGAAGAATGTAGCTATGCCATCATAGACGTGCTGATAGTGGTAGAAGAATTTACTGCAATAGCGACCGTGGTGTTAAATGCCAGATTTGAAATCGAGGATGTTTCCTTACAGTATTTAGGCAAATCAAAATATCGTACCATGTATGACTATGGTGAACACAAATTTCAAAAGATTATAACTTATTATTTAAAAATATTGTCGGTCATTTTATATATAGTTTCACATGACAATGGCTGGTCCCTTAAAACTGGTATACAAAAGTCTAAAACAGATATACCATCGTCCTTAGGATCTAAGTGTTACACCACGCGCTTTAGAAGTAAAATTTCTGAAAGGATGCTGGTACAAATCATCTACATTTGACAATGTTTTCGCACATATATTTATTTAAAAAATTGAAAATCAATGTTACAGCTCGTCGCAACTCTAGCCATAAGGCTCGTTTCTACCTTCACGGCTTTAGCCGAAAGTGACATGACGATTGAGTGTTGCTAAAAGAAATTTTAGACCGTAGGAAAATGAATATTCGAAATCAAAAACCCTTTGACATTTAGAAAACGGCGAGAGATAGGCTAGATTAGGAATAGGGCACTACACCCTAAAATCGATATACGATCTCTGGGATCTTCTCGACGCTATCTATTGATTTAACGGTCAATGAAATGCAGGCAAACGAACTGAAGAACTTTTAAATATTACCATAGCTAAGCAAACAAATGCTGTTTGTACGCTTTTATTTCTCGCTGAGTAACCCTCCTTTAATTTCGTGCTCGATGCATAGAAAGCGCCTTTGTCAATGTTTGTCCTGGCGCGACTCGAGTTAACTAGTGTTTAAATAGCAAAAACGTTAAATTGTTACGATGAATTTAAAACCTTCCGTTAATAGGGCTAAGTGTAATAAGAAATATCGTTTTTGTTCCTTTTTTATGCATTTTAAGGTAGCTGTCAATTAACCACTCTTTCAAACTTCTTGTTAAAAAGCTTTGTATTTATTTTTCAGGAGATTAGGTGAAATCTTACTTCAGTTTCAATTCAATGCCGTCAACTACGGTGTTTATTTCATCATTGTTTTTATTACTATAAAATTATTTTTATTGTAATTGTTTTTTTTTTAATTTTTATTAGTACACCCATACAATAATTAGTCAGAGACCGTCGACAGGCGCTAGAAGTGAAAATTTACACCATTTTAAATCTTAAATTACGTATAACAAAACTTTTAAAAATGTTAATTTATAAATTAGCAGTGCTATATTTATTTTGAAGTCGGCTTTATTATTTTATTGCTAGTTGATGTTTTTTCACGTTGTATAGTTTATGTGTACCTATTTTATTATCTTTTATTAGTCTTGTTTTTATGAATTGTACATGTAACCTATTTTTTAATAAACACACAGAAACAAATAATATGCTCCTATACTAAACGTCTTTCCCTTTTTATCAATTTTGTTCTTTTTTTGAGTTTTGCAATTCATTAAGTGTAACTTTCCTTTACTCACTTTTGTTTACATTTATTAATATTAATCTTAAAATAATTGAACCTTTGTTGCTAACTGCGTCTTTTGAAACTAATCGTAACCTAATTAAATAGGTAAATAGACTCGTTGTATTCTATTGTTTAGAGCGTTGGACTATTGACCCAAAGGTCTCGGGTTCAAATCCGGTCAAACCATTTTTAACGCTTCATTACCACCATCTCCCCTCACACATTTGACATATTTGAGTAGGGCCCAAAATAATTATGTATGACCTACGGTCCGGTGAAAAAATAATTATCCCTTACATAGACAGATTTGCCAATTTCAGGGTCCTAACGTAACCCTTTAGTGAGATAAAAAAAAAAAGCCCATCTTGATTTCCTTAATAGCCCTGCCAGCGAATAGCCTATGCGATTATACTTGTATATCAACGCTCACTCTCCGCGGAGCTAAAGAAAGCATCCAGGCGCCGCGGCTCGCCAGGACTTGACAGCCTAATGTCTCAATGTATTGTGAGTTCATCTGTAAGTAATGGCTTTTGATCATAATGGAGTCTCAGTCAAATTATTACTCTCGCGCCGGCGTAGTGGGCACAAAAACCCGACACTTGTCACAAAGGCATAGAAGGATCACATTCCTGGCGAGTCCAATTGATGGGGTTCTGGTTTTTTTCTGCGCCGCGCCGTCCGCTCGCTCAGGCGTTAAGGCGCCTGCACACCTGAATGCTACAAAAATGCGAATTTTACAGGTTTGCAAAGGCGTTAGGAGAGATATGAGTAATCTAGTTTATTTCTATAAAAAAAATCATATTATTATAAGGAATTACTCAAGGAAATTTCTTTAAACATTATGCAAAAAATATAGAAAAAAAAATAAAACAACCATGTTCTTGGAAAAGCACTTTTTGAAGTCACCCACTTCTAAAACCAGTAATACATACAATATTATGATGAGAATAAAATGAAGGAGGGATTCACCTAACGAAATATTTTTGTTTTAGTTATTAAATATGAAAATGATAATTTATGCGAAATTTTTAGCAAATGTATGTTTTTGTGTTATTATTTTAAAAAAAATGGATTTAAAAAACATATTCCTTATTTTTTAAAACTCAATTAAATGCTATGAATATTTCATAATCGCCGTTATGCCCGTCATAGAATTGACACCTTTCCGTTCATCGTGCAAGGCTATTTTTCACATGCAAAAATTTGTAAGCCACAATCGTTCAAATGGTGTCCTTCTTTCACGTATGTAGTCCCCTTAACAATAATTTTAATATTTTATTTTGCAAGGATGCCAAGGATGTTGCGTGGACTTGCACTGTCTTGGGGCAGGCAATGATAAGATTGAGGATCTGGTGTGGGGCAAAAATGGCTTTACTGCCTTTAAATGTTTCGTTATGTCATAGGCAGAAATAATTTGAGATTCTTAGAGGACCTGGAGTTCCTCCGCGCGGGCCTGCACAGCTCGGGTATAATGCGCTTCTCGCCTCTCTCCATGTGGGCTTTGTACTCCTGTTTAATATTTTGTAGCCTAATCTAGTCAATACAAAATTAAAAACCCTATTATTTGTAAATATTACACTAAATTTCATATTCATGGTAGGTACTCGTAAATGCCCTAACCCCTCCTACTTCCCAATCCCGACCTCGTTCCCAAATGCATTTTTTCATCCACTAATTTTGGAGAAAACTATTAGCTTTATGTTCTGATTGATTTATTGTAATATTATTTATATACTAGCTGTTGTTTCCTGAAATAAATAAATAACTACGGCAACATATGCAGAGATTTTAATCTTAAAAACTGCCCGCAGCGGTGTCATCTAAAAATGTCTTCGGCGCCTAATCTATAGTCATTTTTTAACCATCCCATGCTGAAGTCGTGTCAGCTCACTTTACTTTTTTTTTTTGTATTTTAGGTATAATTTGAGTACTCAATTTTTTTTAGTCAATCATCATCTTTTTGATCATTAACCGACCGCTATATTTAGGAAAATGTTACATACACCGTGTTCAAATAAAAAAATGTAACTTTACGTGATAATATGAAGTATTCGGGAACAATCTTGGAACGTCCTGTATAACTGATTAAAAAAAATAAATAAAGTGTTAAAATAAACGGGGTATAGGAATATAATATTATACATACAGAAATATGTACTATTACGGTATGCCAATCTATACAGTGTTTTTTAATTCTCCTTTAGGAACAAAACATGTGAATTGCGATCAAAATGGAAACATTAATGAGTAATAAAAAAAAACAACGGTTCCCAAATATGAGAAAAATGAATTCAAAATTTGACATTTGACGAAAACCTATAGCTTGTTTAACAATATTTAGATTTTTCTGAAGTTTTTTAAAATTTCAAAGCAAATCATATTCGAAATCGCAGGGCCAATGAGTTGGTTTTTTTTTTATTTGGAATGGTCTTGAAACACTGTGTATAGGTTACATACTTAAATGTATTTATAAACGCCGATGTTTATATTCACCCGCGTCTAAATTTATAACAGAATCAGCATGTAATGTTACAAATGTTTCTATAAAATATGACAGCAAACACATTTGCATAGAAGGCGTCAAGGATTTAAATGAGTCAGCGGGCGGATGATGGGGAAAAATAAACCTTCCCTTTTGGCCTGTCAACTCCGCTGTGTAACGCCCCGGATGAGTGACGGCTTTGTAGGCGCTCTCAATGCGGGCGACCTTTCAATGAAAACCCTGTAACTGCTAAATCATTAACCTTTGCTTATGTAAGTATTTTTACCTACGGCGTATATGTACGCAATACTCTATTTTATAAATGTCAAATACATATCATAAATATATCTAAATCTTTACGATATTCAGTCTCTCTGAAATTCTGGTAATTTTGTATGACGAATGTCTCCACAGCGCTGATTTGCTACCAGCTACTGGAAAAACTCTACCAACTCTGGAGTTATACCCAATTAAAAAAAGTAGACCAATACTGTCACGTCTCTATGAATTGTGCTTAAAAATATAAGTAAAAGAATCAAAACTTATCAACCAAAAGAACAAGTTAGGTTAAGATTAGTGAAACGATGAAAATTAGAGTAATTCTAGCGTTTAGTATAATAAAAAGTAGCTAATTAGGATTTTTTAAATTTTATTTATCATTCTTGTTTATTGTCCACGTATATGTACTCGTATATGTAAGACTGTATGTTTCCTAAACAAAATAAATAAAAATATAATAACTATAAACAGCAAGTTATCGAAATCGGACGGATGGACGATTAAACTCCGACGTGTGATCGTCTCCGAAACGTCGAATGTCAAAACCCGTAAATTTATATTTTTTGAATAAGTTGTCGAAAAACCCACATTTTCCCATCTTTGCTCAAATTTTAACGAAAACTACAATTTTAGTAGAGTATTTTACTTTTCTGTTTGAGGAAAAATCGTTTTTATCTATAATTTTATAATCCTGTTACTTATTTATAATAACATGGTTTTAGGTGTATTTTACCCTTTTCGGTATGCGGGGTTTTTCACATGAAGTCGCAAGTAGGAATCTTCTCCCTGGAGAATCTAAATGATTTTTTTTCTCGGTAAGTACTCACACGTGTACAAAAGAGTACGCGCAATGCGTCTACACATTTCATCTTCGTGCCTGATAAATGAGAGATTCTTTTTTGAAGTTTATAGAGGTGTTTGCCGAACTGATTCTTAAATGTGTTCCCACAGTAATGAATTACATTACATTGAACATAAAAACCACGGTAATCCATTTTAAGTACGACTATGGTAACCCAACTCATAGCGGAATTGGCACCACTGCCCAGAATAGGTATCATTAATGTGATAGTATTTTATGTAAATCTCAATACTTTATTATTTAAAAAAATACCCTTCGCACATTTATCTTATTGCCTTCTTTAGAACAGACATTTAGTCTAGTTAAGAAGGCAGCAAACAGAGGTTGCAGTGGTACCAAACGCTCACGGATACAAAACTATTATTAATATGTATACACAAATCTGTAATCTCACAAAAATATATTTAATTGTTTCAATAAAATAAATAAATAAATCTTTTGTTCTTAGAAATCAATTAATATATCATTTAAAACTGTAAACGTCCTGAATAAAAATATTTTTAGCGCTTCATTACCACCATCTTCCTTGACTCCAGAATAAAAAAAAAAACTTTTAGTGTTAGGTTCAAACTAATACATACGGGATGTTTTTAAATTTAGGGCACTTCTTTTAGTGTGTTGATCTATATCGACAATCAAACATTAAATAAAAAAAAAATAGGTAAAATATTTCTAATTTAAGAGAAAAACGATTTCAAAATTAAATAACGTTTGAATGTTTGAGAACGCGGTTGAAAGCATGGCGCGAGATCGGCACGCGGCGAGCACGCGGCTCGCGAAGCATTTCGAAAAAACACAAAATCGTTTAATAATATAATAATTTTATTAAGTAATTTGTTTTTTTGAGATTATATTTTTTTTTCGTGAGACTGGTTTAGTTATGGATCAACCTCCTAAAAGGAGTGCCTTAAATTTAAAAACTTCCCGGTATATAGTAATGGCAATTCCTGTGCGGGTAATCTAGTATTGCGGACTCGACGTGGCATCCTTTTCATTCGCATCTGACGTTCATGGTATAGTCTGCAGACTATAGCGCCTCTGGCCGTTGGCCGAAATAGTTTAGAAAATTATAATGTATCCAGCTAATGACACCGTTCAGTGGATTGGAACATATTTAACAAGGCGTAATGATTTAATAAGAATGAAACGCGAAAAAAATCTAAGAAGGCACGCGCATTATGTGTGCGTCGTCACCTGTTTTATGCAGTAATAGTGTATTTTTCAAATGGTAAACGATTTGAAAAATACATGTTTTTGTCAGCCAAATGTACGAGATAAAAATCTAAACACTTAAGCGGTTCATTCACATTTCGAAAACTTCGAAAGACTGACCAAAACATTTTTTTTTGTAATAATAGACCAGAGTTGTTAACGACCATTAACAATCCTAACAAATTACACACGTGCCGTATCTATAGGTATATAACACTTTATTTATTTTTGAGTCACAGAAATACTCACAAGTAAACATACATTTAATAAAAACAATACATTTTTTTTTAAAACAGTATTTTCCGTTTAAGTGCTACAGATAAAAACATTCAGAGGCCATTTTGAAATGAAGCAACTCATCCCACGGGCGTGAGTAGTCTGGGGAGAAGTTGCCGTTAATGACGCCTAGCTGTAAGATGTGAGTTTCTGGTTAAATAATTTACTACTACTAAACAATGTTTACGCCGTGTCCCAAGACCATTTCCGATTTACGCCCGACGAATTTAGCCTAATATTTATATAGTTTCTGTTTTGTTAAAAATTGTATTGTTAAAAAAAACATTCAATATGAATGTTTTAATGTACAGGCTTATATATACGTATTTTCACAATAAAATATTTTTATAAGCATAATAATCAATAATTTGGTTATAATAAAAGTATAAATAATAACAATATCAATACGAACATATGAATAATATTAATATTGACACATTGTTTTATTTTTTCATACCGGTATATATTTTAATATCTTCTCAGTTTCTTTCCAGTTTTGTTTTATGTAAAAACATAAGTTAAAAAAAATAAATATTCAAGATCAGTCCTTTCGTATTTTTTGACAATACCCTTTCATCTCCTTATACAAAATATGTTTTACAAAATATTATAAAAATGATGTTTCGTCGTGTGATATTTTTGATTTTTGATCGAGGAATTTTTAAATAAAATCGTCTCAAACCAGGCTGAATGAGGTTGAAATTTAACAAATAATATTGGGGTGGGTGGGGGGGAGGGGTTGGGGAATATTAAAAAAATAACATTTCGTAGATAGTATCGGACCTCTTCTGGCAATATCGTATCACTGTATCTGTAAAGACTACACTGGCGTCCAAACGAAACGGGCTCTAAGAGGTACGAAATTAAATGCATTATTCGTATGCAAAGGCCTACCTGGGCCTACCCTACATTGATCGTAGATCACGTGCAAGTTTATTTTGTAAGACTCCTCCTTTGCTCAATCACGTCAATATTGGCCGAGTCACGAAACAATGTCTGCACACCAGACAATCAATAAATACGTCACCAACATTGATTGACAAGTAACGGAGCCCCATTATATTATAACCGTAATTGTTTTAAGAACAATCCATTGTGACAAAGAGGTCGACCATTGACGAAATATATCGATCACGAGTTCAACCGAATGAAATTCGAAATATAGTTTACCTTTTCGGAGTACGTTTTTTGCGATAAATTCTTATCTTAGACCAACCAGTAAACCTATATTAAGCTTGCTTTAATTCAGACTAGCATTTTTTTATTTACACAACCATTTAGAATGTGTTGTTTTTTCGCATTTCAGCATTGGGTAAAAATCTAAATAACAAAAACTTTACCGATAAGATCAGATAAAACAACATTTTATTTTAGCTAAAACCAACCGAAACCAAAAATGAAAAATTGTTTTTATGTAAAAAAATAAATAAAAAAAACAATTATACAAACATATTTTAACTATAAAAAAAAATTCAAGATCAGGTCTTTTCAATTTTTTAACAATACCCAAACATCTCTGGCTGGATGAAAAAAAATTGTATAGTAAATTGTTCCTATCATTGTTTTTATAAACCTAATGTGAATGATAAATTATTATAATATTAACAGTGTATTATCTAAAATAAATATATTTGTAAAATAAAGGTCCGGTGTAATTCTTTATAATTAGGTTCTTTGTCCATAGACCAATATTTTTAATACGCTGAGTATAAATTGATTTTGCATACCGTTAAAAAATCTCGATAATTTAATATCGAAAATTTCGCAAGATTAAATTCACAGATACTCGTATATACAATTGTGTAATCAAAGTAAGGCTCAAAATTCTCTTTGAACTAATTTCACAAGTAGAATCAGATATTGATACTATAATTGCATTGTAGAGATAAAAATGCGGAAATCACATTAAGATTTAAAAGACAAGGAATTTGAAAGGCTATTTGAAGATTGGCCAGCAAAAATTAATTCCATTATGCATCGGTATGATTACGGTGAAATAAAGTTATGTCAAAAAGGCAACTGAACACAAAGCATGTGAATTCAAACATTGTTCATACCATTTAGGAAAAATATTACTACATAAGTATGTTCATATTACTAAGGTTTCGTTCCGGCTTAGAGGAATCTAACAGCTATACTCCCCATTGCCTAATTCCATAACCAACAACCAAACCTATTACTACAGTAGGAATATTACTAACGGTATGGACGGAAATCTATCATGCAATAATAATAATAGCTGTTTTAATGATAAATAATGATAAAACATCTCTCGGATATCATTAGAGAATTAGAGAAAATATAAGGAAACTTGCAAATTATAGTTACGAATTTGGAATAGATATTACGTATCTATTTATTTTTAAAATGTGTATTTAATTGTATTCAACGGGTTCTTAATAAGATTTCTATCTTTCATTACATTTTTAAACTATGAAGGCGCAATATAAGTACTCCCAAATCTTGGTTTGAAATTTCATCATAATTTTATGAAATTTGTTTATTCCCTTATTGTTTATGTGTGATATTTTATAATACAGTGTTACACATTTTTTTTACTTTATTATTTTAAAACAAACCCATTATAATTTGGACCAATAAAATTACCTATTACCCATTAAAATTACTCTCAATACACATTCGCTAAACAACCATCAATCATATTTTCTTATTCAATATATATATACACTAACTTATATTCAAAGATAAAAAAATGCTTGCTCGAAAACTTTATGAACGGCAACTAAAGAAATAAAGTTACTTTAAATGTTTATATCTAGTTAGATAAACATAGTACCAGCTTCCTCCACCTTACCTAGCGTGCTGAGTTCACGTTAAAACTAAATATTTGATGGTGCCTTATAAGAAATTAGTTTTAGAGGAAGTGATATTGTAAATTACCAGGAAATTGTAATTAAATTAAATAAATAACGAGAGCGAGTTCAGCCCTGTGTGAAATAGACTATTGGCCGCCATCACGCGAGAAAGCGAATTGCTATACGGGGGCTACAGATGCGAAAACATCACACTTCTAGTCAATTATTTGTTCTGAGGATACAGTGATGCTATATTTAACACCATTCGCACATTTCTAGAGGTGTCGAAATGCATTTCTCTGTTGCATTGTCCTTCATTAACTGTTACACCTTAGTTATTAGTAAGGCGCTCTAAAGTTTGTAGAATCTACTTTCAATAGTCAATTACCATAAACTATGGTAATTGACTATTGAAAGTAGATTATTACTTATTACAGGTGGATATATATTTTAGGAAACTTCGAAGTAGAATAGATTTATAAGTGACCTAATTTGTATTAAAATTATAATCACTGCCAAAGAGCTGTTAACTTTTTTAATCAGAAAGTCGTTGGCGATCACGACGTTTCTACAAATCCCGTAGGTGTCACAATCGAGATATTATAACAGATTAACAGATTACTGCGACCTTTTTAACCGTGCGATGGTGTTTATGAACACCAATGACCTCATAACTTTTTTTTTTGTAGTTTGCCTGCGCAATAACTGAAATAAGTAAAGATATCTGTGTAATTTTATTGTTATTTTTTTCACGATGTAATTTTGTTCGCTCAGACTGAGTAATATCTATGCACGTTTTAGTTGGTTTCGGTTAATACATCTTATCTTATCGTCAGGTGGGGGCCTCTGGCAAAAGGTTTCCAGATGACCTGTACATACATTGGCAAGAGCAAAAGGTTCTCAGAACTGATTGTAGCGTTCCGAGCATTTCAGGAGGAAATTGGGAGACGAGTTATCTCCATGGGATCTGTGAAATACGTTTTCTATTGTTTTTTTTTTTCGATAAATATTAAATACGTTTCTAGTGCTCCACGTTTTTCCTTTGGTTCTATTTTTAATTACCATGTTAAACGTCTCCATGGAATCTGTAATTTTCTTTGGTCTCGAATGTTCTATTACTAAGATCAAAAAAATAAAAATAATGATTCTTCTCGTACAACACAGTTCACTGCCGAGTATTTATGTATCGAATCCTTAACAATTTCATTTTTTTCTGATTATAATTATTACACAATTACAATATTTAGGAGCCAGCTCCGGCGATACTGTTGAGTTTAGTAGGTGAGGGAAAAAATAATGCTTAACAACTCGCAGCCTACGCTTAAAAACAGCCTTGGAACCAGGAAAAGAGTCAAATACTGACCTATGAAAAGCGTTCCACTGGTAAATTGTTCTGGGAAAAAAGAATTAAACCCAATATTACGTTTAAGTGTTTAAATAATTATTAAAAATAGAAATGTAAAAGTAATATATCGGTTATATTTAACGAACCTTATAGAATCCAAATTAACTATCTAAGTTTTAGGTCATGTCAACGTTGATAGCTTTACGAATTAGTTGCGTAAAGGAAACGCATGGTAAAATAACAAAGAGTAATTTAATTGTTTCGTAATTTTAAAAGTATGTTTTTAGAAATATGTTTGTTTCTTCTATAATTAGCTAGAGTTTTTTACGAGGATTATGATAGTATATTTATTTTTTAAAGAGTATCCTATTAATATTTTTTATATTAATAACCTTTTTTTTCGTTGTTTATAATTAACTTCGACATCTCCTAAATAACATGTTTTTTTTAATGCTAGTGGGTAGCAATATCGCTTGTGGAAAAACCCAAATTTCGCAGTTCTAGCGGCAACCATAGGCTGAATTTTCGCTTTTCATCGGAATTCTGGAAAAGTCGCAAAAATTTGATAACCGTGTTATAAATTCAATAAAATGTATTTCCTGAGAATCTTGAGTAGGGCAAGTTGGCGTCGATGACCGCTCGACTGCGTTGGAGGGTTTTACCAGTCTTCCCCCCCCCCTCCACACCGCCCCTCCCCCCGGTCAAAACTAACCGCACTCAACAACAATAACATTGAAATGGCCCGGGGCGTGTGGCTGTGCTCTGCGCGGACCGTATTATTTTTCGTGAAAAAGGGTACAATGAGAGCTCATCTATTATGAAAAGATATATATAAAGGAAAGGTTCTATTCAGTGATTTATCTCCCTCTATTGCTCGTGTAACGGCTTTGCCATGCACATGGATTCATAATTAAATAGTTTTGACACAGCTCACAATAACTTTAATAAAATAGGATAATAGTGTAATACTTAGAGAAGCAGTTTAAATATAAATTATTAGAAAATAAACATATAAAACCTAAAAAAAAAAATAGGAATTATTTTTTGCGTGAAAACAGGCAATTTTGGTCACGCAGAGTAAATTTTGAGGCTTTTATCTTAGCCCCCTCCCTGCTCGATGACGTAACGCAACGGAGAATGGTCGTTTTCTAACGCTTAGGCACGAGATACATTTAAATATTTGGCGACAACAAACTCTTTCGGGACTTTAATATAGGAGCCTTTATTGAAAATATTTTTACCTTAATATAAAATAATACACGCGTTTTGCTTTATTAAAATCAAGCGAGGACATGAATTTATTTTTAATTATTTATAATAATATGTATTTCATTTAGTATCTGTATCAAATATATTTTTAGATCACTGAGCGTTACACATACTACACCTCAGAACAGAAAATTAACTAGAAGTGTAATGAGCGAGCTTATAACACTTCGAAAAAGCGCAGAAAACACTATTTATTGCGTGAACTATACTGGTACCCGCCACACACTTGCCTTCTTCTTTGTTTTAAGTTTATTTGTTAATTTCTTTAATTTTTATAATATTCTATTTTTTTTTACTGCTCATAACGAAAATCGTTTAGATTTTCTGTAATATGTGTAATAAATACTAACAAATTTTACCTAACACTCAATATTTTCACACATGAGATATATATATATATATATATATATATATGTATCTCTTACTCACACACACACACACACACACCCAAAACATCCTCTACATACAAAGCATATACCTACGTATTTGTATTTAAATAATTTAATTTAGTTTAAAAACATTTTACAACAATTTAGTTGGAAAACATAAATACCTACTGTATTAATTACAATGTTTATAAATGTGAAAGAAATCCATAATCGGTTTTTTATCTTATTAATTCTTCATTTTTTTTTTTGTGATATTGATATAACTGTGTGTTTCCCATAAGAAAAAATAAATGCTAGACTACAATATAAGTAAATGTTGCCAGTGTGGCAACATCACCTTTTATATTTAGTTTTTTTTATTGTTTGTTTGGGTGGTCTCGACTAATCGTTCTGGAATCCGTAAATTATTACGAAAGCAACGTCCTAATGGAGAGAATAATTATTACTCCGTTTATTATATTAAAAATGTTATTAATTACAGTTTGAAGGTTTTGTATCTGTTCGGAATTCTGTGAACTGTTTGCCATCTCATCATCTTTCACAATAATAACCGTCCCTCGTCTGACTGATCACACGAGTCCTCCAAGTGACTGATCAGTAGAGATACAACTATGGTTGCCTGAAGTAACGGCCGCTGGCATCGACATTCACCAGTATTTCTGCACGCCTATTTATAAAATAAGAAAATCGCACCGACTTTAGCCGAATGAGCATATATATCACCTCCGAGCATCGAATGTGCGTTTCGCATTTATAATTATTATTTATTATTAGAAAATAATGCGCACATAAAGAAGTTTTACTTCAACAAACATACGTATCGAATTGAGAACCTCTTTTTGGAGTGTTGAAAATGCGAATACCTACACTCTATTTCAATTCTGCAATCTTTTGGAATTTTACGCTCGCTAACTCTCAAAGGCTGACGCTCCTTCTGCTAATGCAATATGGTCTATTATCGTAAGCTATTCCGCACAGGAATAATGATTATTAACCGAGATCTCATCAGCTCGCTGTGCTACACAGACCATAGATAATTATTTTGAGTGTAATTATAAATAACACACCGCTCGACGCGGTCATAATAATGTGGTCATAGTCGACGGTCATAATGGCGCAGAATGCGCAGTCCGCTGACAATGCCACTGGATAAATGGTAACCACATCGAGTGTTTTTTTTTCTGCTTTGAGATAAGAGTTTTACCATAAATATCGATTACATCGACTGCATAGTTATGAAACATTAATCTTCGCAGCAATGAATGGCGGTTTTCATGGACCGTTCCACGGCCTTTGATGCAGTATCTATCCTACGCAAAACGTTGGGAAAACTCGTGTCGTTTTATATTCAAAAATATTTTTTTTTCGCGTCGCCCGGCGTAATACTAACCATGCACAAAATGCGACGATGTGTAGAGTCCTCAGCGCATATAATGAAAAATTCAGCGCAGTGGATATATTTCAAAAGAATAAGGGGTTATTTATGCGTGAAATTCGTGACGTAAGTTATGATAATATTTAGTATAAAATGTATAAATAAATATTATATTAATTATAAATGTTAAACATTCGTATATTTAAAGTATATTTTGTTATTTTTAATTTATTATATCGCTAATAATATGTAGGTTTATATATATACACACACACATACACAAATGGCACCACACTCACTCCACGCGCAGTATGCATTGTTTTATGTTGATTTTTTAATTTGTTTCTTCAGCCATATTCATATTTAGTACACTGTTTTGGCCATGTAAATGTAGTATTAGTGTAGTTGTAGATCTTATTGTATCGCTGTTTTGTACTTTTTATAAATAAATAAATAATTTTGTTTATGTTTTCCGTTGTTTCTAATACAAATCTGACAGCAATTGTATTAGTCATGTTTAGGTCCGTACATATTCTACCTTTAGTCAATGAAATTTCTGCTCCGAAAAGTTTTCGCGACGGTCGACTTGGGCAATTTGCTCAAATTCAGGCGACCCGTGAACATGACATATCTCGTTTGGTTCTATGATCCGTGACCGCGTGATATGAGCCTTCCGTGCCCTTTATGACCTTCCAATCAATTGATCGAAAATCTAAAAAAAAATGAAAGTTGCAATCAGTAAGCACTTAGTGAAAATTAAAATTAAAACGTTAAAACCAAAATAATAAGTTCTGGAAATTCACAAGAAAACCCGTTTATAACCGATTTTTATGATCTGTGATTCGTTGGGTTTATCTCTGCCCCGAATAACTATTAAAACGTCGGAAAAATTCACGGAAAAAAATATTAAGAAAATAGATTTTCTCATGGAACGGCTTTGTATTCTGTAGAATTATATTTTCAAACGGTAAGTTGCCTTCGAAGATGTTCACTTTGTGAGGTTATCGCATTTGTCATTTTGCGCGCATCGATTTTGTTTTGATTTTTGTACATTTATTAAACTTAATTAATTTTGAGTATTCTAAAAAAAAACAAAATTTAATTCAGCTAATAAGTTAACACAACATTTATTGATCCTGAGGCTGTGCGAAGTTCGCCGGGTCCGCTAGTATATATGTAATTGCAAGTATTAGTAGACAGTTGACAGATCAAAACTGTTTAGTGAACGTCCAGCAGAAATACTAATCTAAATTTCTTTAAAACTATTTTTAATTCGGGATTAATCATTAGGATTCTTTCGATCATCTATATGTATATATGGTCTTAAAGTAAGAATTACATAATAGATCAAATTGCAAATTTAATTTATTAGGTTTGTAAGTGTAGTACTAAAACCCACTTAATAAAATCCACGGTTACTTTACTGAGAGGACGCAGAATGTTCATGGCTTTTAGTTTCATATGTTTTTTTTAAATTTATTTTTCATTTATTTAAACATTGTAATTATGTAAAATTCAACCAAGCCCAAGGCTTATCAGTTGGAAATCATTGAGCGAAGCATGTTTTGTAGGTTCCATGATTGAGTAGGTCTGTACAGAGCATGCTTCACCTTTACAATGTATTATTTACATTGTTTTACTAATATCTAAAACATTATTTGAGATTCGCAAATTAGTATAATACAATAATAAGTAATATATATAATAGTATATTACCATAGAGACATTTTTACAATAAGTTTTTAGACGTTTTGTACATTTCAAATTTTTCATTCTGAAACCTGGAAGTACACTAGTATAAAATTAGATTAAATGCGGAAATTGTTTAAAAAGTAACAATATCTCGATTAGATTTTCATTCTTGCCATTAAATTCTAACTCGAATAGTCATTTCATACACTAGATACCTAAGAAGACCCGGCGAGGAGAAGACGAATCACTAAAGTGAATGTTGCTTATTTTTTCTTATTCACTTATATGTAATCAACAACCTATCAAATTTAATTAATTTCGTGATTCAAGTTAATGAGAGTTCGGTTCGATTTCGAGATAAGCTTTGCGCATTTTCTAGCACGATTCAATTTGTAAAGTTTTTTTTGTGTACAGTTGTGTTTCGCAAATTAAATGATGTAATTAATATTCTTCAAATCAATTACCACCTTTATTGATTAATTGCTAGCTCTTTTAGTTTACACATAATTGAGATAATGCATTTTCATGTGCAGAGTAAATATTTACTTCTGATGATAAAAAATGAAACATTTTAATTTTAACTGTTTTTGTTTAAACCTAAATTTTTTATTTAGGTTTAAACATACATACACAATGCTTGCAAATTACTTTCAAGAAATAACTGGCCCTTAAGACCAAAGCACTCAAAGGAATAAAAAATGTTTTAGAAGGATTAAACCGTTACGTATAGGTATAATATGACTATAGTATATATTTCCACTATTAATGCCTGCTAGTACTTTTACTAAAAGCCGAGTAAGCCGGCTTAGTTCTAGCGTAGTACAAAATTACGGCCGTATCTTGTTATAAGCCGCCGATTCTCTCTACTGTACCAATCGACAAGTTTAGAGATCACGTCAAACGTCTCAATATTCGATTGGGCGCATATAATAATATGTAATAATATTATATTATGTTGACACGCATCAATACGTAACAAAAAGGAGAGCTAATTAATAAAAAAAATAAAAAAAAATCTACCAGCTAAGCCAAAGTCATGATTGATTTCTTGTCGGCGAAGAAAAAACAAAATGGATATGACATCCTGTAGTTATCATATAATATCAACTGCTTCTATACATTGTTTAGTCGTAGTAAATTATTTAAGTACTAATAATACTTATTGAAGTACTAATAATATATGGGTACTTCAATTTACATTGTTTTTATGTACAGACCTGTAATGCGCACAATTTGTGTTGGGTAACCACAATAAATAAATAAACTCGGACATATTATTTCAATGTATAATAATTTATATTATATAATAATGTAGATTTATAAATAAATAAATAGCATGGTACTATTCATTCTTTTACATGTTTCTATTTGCGCACAAAGATGAGTTTGTATCAATTTTAACTGGCCAGTAATGAATAATATGTTCCAACAGCCGTGCTGTCATATTTTTGAATTTCGAATATGAACGCGCTTTAAAGATGAGCGCTCTATCGAACTGTTCAAAGTTTCATCTATATTAGTACTAGAAATTTATTAACTGTAATGTTATATTTCTATAGTATCCGGACAGCCTCCGATGTAATCTAAACTGCAATGTGATATTATTTTCAAGTTGAAAGTTGCAACAGTTAGACGGACGGATGGATAGATAGACGGCCAAAGGACAAGGAAAATTATAATTAAATGGGGAAATTAAATTACATTACAGTGAGCAAAATGGCAAACTTAAATTTATTTTTGGTTGGTGATTTTTTGTGGGTCCTTATGGTACAGATAACAATTGGAAACTAAGTAAAAACTTAAATATAGGCTAGTTTTCAATTAAGGACTGACGCACAACAATCGCCGCCAATAAGTTCAACTTGATCTTGAATACTGTCGGCAGTATTCCCTGAGATTATCGATCACGTGGGCCCCTTGAGCTAACACCAATAATTATTTATGAATTTAATTAGGTAATTGTTGTACACATTGATTTATTTGCCGACATACAAAATACTGGGCAAAATATCGACACCAGCCATAATAATATCAAGTTTCTTGTACATATATCCGTCGCCTTCCCTCACCACAACAGCATCTTCGCGCTTTTAGAGCAATAAAATATCCTCTATTGAATTTCGCCACTGAAAGCGAGACACTCTTTTCTTTTTCTTGAGGATCTATTTGCTAATGTTAATAGCAATGCGTTTTTGACGAACAAGGTATTGTCATTAGTCAGAATCACAAGTCACTCAAAAGGATTTTTACATTTTAAAGTGAATAGATTATAAAGGTGGCTTTTTTAACTAGGTTTTAATACTAAAATAAAAGATATCCGGCAAATAAAGCTTAATAGCAAATTAATTAATAAAAAGACACTGACTAACTGGTTAATTGATCTTGGTAGAAAGTACACAGAGACTCTGGTTAACTATATTACTGTGTTATGTAATATTGATCTTTTCTATTTCTTATTATATATATTAATAAATATATATATATGTATTCGCATTACATGTATCTATGTCAATGCTAGTTTTCATAGTTTTTTTTATCTATATTTTCAAAAAGCTCAGCGCAATTGCATTTCATCAATCTATTAAATAACTATTAAAATTAACCTACCTTAGTACAGGCAATATCCAGTTAGGTATGGTTATGTTATTCATCATCTAAGAAATATGTAAAAACAAAAATAAATAAATAATATACTATACTATTTATTAATACTATATAAAAAAAAACTGATTGCTATCCACAATAAATTCTTAACTTAATCTAGTAGATATATGTTATGATTATTTATTAAATTAATATAAAATATTTTGTCCAAATAGATTTTAAGTTAGTGTGCGTGTCAAACGAACACAAATTCCGAACGCTTTGATTTTGCTAATATTTACGGCCGCGTTTTAAATTACTCTCAATTTTTAAAAAGTTCAAATTCAAGCAAACTATAAATTGAAGTATCCGTAACTCTCCTGGCATTATTTTGAACCCGAAAGTGACAGATAGACCGTACCATATTATTTTTTTTTCGTCTATTTATGATTCTGCATTTGGGCCTACGAGGCTGGAAGTATGGACGCTCAGTGCAAGCTTTTGTGTTAATTTGAGTTATTTTATTTTGCACAAGGCAAGAAAACTTACCATTGCTAAAGAGTTGTAATTTTTGAAAAGTTTATTGAATATTTAATAAATATATCCAATGCCGTGCGTCTAATGGCCACCGTGCGTCTAATGGCCACCTGCGCCGCACTCGGATTGCACTCGGCGCGCGCTTTCATGAGCAATCTTCTTCCGGGTAGCTTTTTGCTCAGACTTGCGTCTAAACTGCAAGTCCTTGCTCAGACACCGTGACCCGACGAGAGTCTTTGATCGCGGCGCGGCATACCTTTGCCAAACTATTCTCCAGCCACACGCAGATGCGTCATTATACTAAGACCCTGGCAATTTTTTAAGTTATACTTCTTTGCGCACGTTGTACTCATTGTGATGGGATGTTGGTCGAGAAACCGCGTCACGCGTTGGGAGTAAAATCCGTAGATCTGCTGTATCGATGCTGTATTAAGTAGATATTTTGAGAAGTTTGAATCTAGAATATTTGTTAGTTACTTTAGTTATCATAAACCGGTTGTGTCTTTCTTGGAATGGAATACAATAACCAAGATGAAAGAATGATTATAGAAGAAATGATTGATAATGACAATGTATAGGTGTATAGTATAATAATGAAGTGACTTATAATAATATATTGAATAACAGAGAAAAATGTCTTATATTTCATTTATATATCCTGTCTGTGTGTGTGTGTGTGAGTGGGTGTGTGCGAATGGCCAAAGAAGTATAACTTCCAGCGTCTGGTCCGACGCAAACCTATTTTTTTTTTAAGGACTACGGGGTCCTCAAATCAAAAATTTCGTCGCTGAGGTACTTAGGCAGCTTGTAATTTAAAAGAAGAAATCAAGTAAAAAAATAAATTAGGCAACATTTTATTTTTTATAAATTGCACGATATTTCTTTATTTAATGTAGGTAATTACCTAATTTAAATAAACGTACAGCGGGCCATCAATATTTTGCAACATCGAAGTACAAAACAGAAATCGTGGAGGTAAATTTATATATATAGGTAGTTAGTTGTCGAGATCTTTTCAAATATTACTTCAACTATTTTTCCTTACCCATATTTTTGCATTGTATTTTTATTCAAATTTCAAAAATCAATTTTACATTGGAATCTGCTATAAACCTTGCTTATTAAATATATATATATATATATATATGTATTACTAATTTTTCAAAAATATTTTTTTCATAATTCAATTTAATTTCCTTGCGGACTTTTATTTTGCTAATATTATTAATTATTTCAATTGATTCGTAAAATACTTTATATGGTAAATTATTTGTATCTTATAAATATAATAGCCTAGCCTTAAATTATTTGTAAATCTATAATAGCGATAGCCTAGGTTTCTTCGCTACTTTATTAATAAAATCACCTAACTAGAGTAATTAAGATATTTCCAAAGGTTTCGAGTAAGGTGTTTATATTGTTTTTTTCCATTGTTTCAGGTACGTATACCTTTATGTCCTGAATTTGTCAACAGCAACGCAGCGTATAATAAAAAGTTTTTTTATGAAATATTTATACTGGAAGATTCGTAGATTTTACCGCGTCCTATAGAGTTTCAGATTTGAATTTAAGGTCTACGGAAAACCTTAAATTTAAAACTCACATCGGCCGAAATTTCATGTTCTACTTAAGACTAACCTAAACTTTAAGTCAGACTTACACGATGAACATCGTATTTAAATTCACTTATAGCGTTAATCGAACTTAAAGTCCGCCTTATCAGAATCAAAACGACCACGACTTAGGCCTTATGTCAAACTTAAGTCAGCGTTAAAATACGCTGCTGGGAGCGATTTCAGCACATTAACGGCGCCATCTGTGGTTCTCGTCTCGTGCTTGTTTTTATTTTTTCTAACTAATTAAAATTGACCGGATTTGCATATTTTGGACATCTTGGATTCAAGCAAACACGGGTGACAAAATCCTGGTAATCCCACAGGTGACTGCATAACCTCAAAATGTCAGATGACGCGTCATATGTCAAAAGTTATGCGACAGTGGCGACAGATATTGTATACACAAACCATAGCAGCGAGTAACGAACTAATCACGAGTGCGAAAACATATTCTTAGCAAATTCAAACTTAAAAGTAACTGATTTCAATTTAAGTCATACTTAAAACTGAAGTTGATACTAACTAAGAACGTCTTTAAGCAAGTGTGATTTAAGACTGTGATTTCAGCCCTAAGACTCTAGTACCGTTATAATTATTTTTTGATTAGTCGAAAATTTTCAATAAATTAATAAAAATACTGTCTTTAGGCGATTTGCCCTTATTAAAAAAAAACATCGCGTATTAAGTTAAATACTTTTATATTCATTTAAACAATTATATTATAAGATATGTTAGAAGTGCTGTAGGGAAATAATAAATGGTCATAGAAAGCTGTATTATAATAAAAAACTGAAATTACAGGAAAGCGGTCGCAGCGTACAAGTTAATTTACAGATAACTACGTCGCATTACTTTCGCTTCTCGCAAGATTTCTGCCATTTTTCCTCGTCGCTTTCGACTTATGGCGGCCGCGGGCCCTCAGTTTAAATCCTTCGTTCCCCGCGAATGTAATGGTTTGCGTATTTTGTCTCGGCGGCAATTTAGAAATAGTTCAATCTTAGACTTTCATTTTCAACTGCAGGATAGGTAGGTACAGTTACTGCTAAGCGTTCGCCTGGTCGGCACCCACCTACGTTTAAGTAATTCACGTTAAATTAAATTAACGTGGCTAAAGTAAATTAACGTGTAAATTAAATTGGCTAGCAGCTGTTTTGCTGTCAGATTTGATGTTGTCAGTTGTTTAGTTTGTTTTTTTTTTTAATATTTGTGTTCATGGAAGAAATCGAGAAGATTACTCGGGATGAACACAGATATGTTCTTAATTTACGATGATGCGGATTTCTTCAACAAATATTCAACTTTTCTTCGGCAATGAAATTTGCACTTCGCTTTCGCTTTTGGATACCTGAGCGGTATCCATTTCGATATAAAAATTAAATTAAACACACGACAGTCTTCACAGAACTTGACACGCACAAGTTGACAATTTACCAACAAATCTTCTTACTAAGTTTAATATTGATCAATTCGATATAAAAAACATTTTGACTAAAAAGTTAGGTTTATTTACTTTTCCTATCTTACACTAAACGTAACATAACTGAACTAAATCTCAAAAAAAAAAAATCTCAAGCCAATCCGGATTCTGTGGGAACGAGTGAGCATACAAAAAATACGCATATCGAAGTGAAAAATTTCTCCTGTTTTTGAAGTCGATCAAAAAAGAAAATGGCAATAAAATTATTCGTGACACGTACGTATGGTCGAGGGCAATTGAAGCTTTACCTTGAAAGGCGATTCGACATAATGTGTAGGTATGTATATGTAAATATTAACGTCATCTACGCTCATACAGAGGTGCGAAAGCGATGGTTCTCATACTATAAATTCCAATTTTGTATGATATTGCAAGTGAATTTTAAATCACGAACAATATAATTGTTCGTTCTTTGACCTGAAATATTTAATAATCTACAACAAATAAAACCTACCTTAGTACGGGCGCTGCCTTGTTAGGTAGATTTTGTTGTATAATATGTCTGTGTACTTTAAAAACCAATAAATAAATTATTATTTTTATCATTAATACCTATAATTTTAAATAAGCCATTATTATTTAAGGGCACTTTAACAATTTTTATGGCTTTGCCCGACAAAAAGTCCAATTTTTTTTTTGTATAACAAAATTTAACAGTAGAAAACAGAATAAAACAGTGGAAAACAGATTGATATAGATCTAGATTAATATACCTTTACCTTTACCTTTACAGTGTGTATTTGTTTCCTGCTTTACAGAAGGACAAACAAAAACAAAATATAATATATCTACTGTTTTAATATATCTATATAGTTTATTAATATCACAAAACAATTCTTTAAACCAATAAGCAAAAAAAAACCTCATTATTTGAATGCACGAAAAAATGAATCATTTAGTTTTTCCATTATTACTGTATGGTTATGTTGTCAAGGAGGCGCTGTTGAGTGCACTGTCGACTGCCCCGTTGTGGTCTTCATGATGCGAGTCCAATAGGTTACAATTCTGCCATTTTACCACCTCTTTACCGGTGATTACCATCGGATTGCGTCCATACCTCACGCTATTACCCCTCGCAATTACCCTAATCGTATTCCGGTCTCGGCCACTAGCCGATACCTACATGTGCGCATGCGCGATTATGCGCCTCGCATCCGATGAAAGATGGCGACAAAAAGAGAGCGTTCTGTGCGGCGCGAGATAACGCTCCGGAGGGAACCGCCCGCCCCCGCCCCAGCCCCGCTCCGCGCGGGCTGCCGAGCATGGCAGCTACGCGAATGCTAAGGGCCGCGGTGAGAATGTAATATTATTATCAATATTATTAAGGTGAAGCCAAAGGATAAACATTAATTTCGACTCATTTAGACCCTTTTTCCTATAGCTAGCATTTGGTAACCATTGGATATTTAATAATAAAAAAAATATGTTTAGATACCTTGTTCTTATATCTTCGATATAGTAAAGGCAGATTTTTTAAATTTAATTCTATTTCTGAGCAATTTAATAAATGATAAACTCCTAATAATTACTTTTTAGTTGAATCGCTCTCTTATAAAATACATTAGAACCTTAGGACAAAAAGTAATTGAAAGGAAAATTAAGATTCTAAAACATAGTTAAGTTAGTTTTTTTTAATTTCTATATAATGAAGCTGTAATTAAATAAAAACCAACAATTGCTTTCTGACCACGTAAAGAACAAAACCTAACGCCCTATAAAAATAAAGCACTGAATTTCAAGGTGGAGTGTCAATATGATTCGCCTTAATATGTTGGTTATTTCTGTCGCTGGCTGCTGAATTTGGGCTTGGCGATAACCCCTGGTCGCGGTGTTCAGACTGCAGAACACATCTTGTGACAACTTGAAAGACGAACGCGACTTACTCCTGAGAAACCTTGACATGACCGTTAGACCGGCCCTGTACAACTGTGATCCTCCGTCCATCTTACGCGCTAGATACCGAAGTTTGTTATCTTACGCGCAATATTTCTATTATTATTTATTTTTAAACCATCTGCAAATTATTCATTACAAACATTTAAAAAAAAAGTAGCAAAATCAGCCGAGTAATTTCTGAGTTATAATGCTTCAGAGACACACATTTATTTTCTTATTTAGAGCATAATCATTACATTGGTGTTTTTAAACTGCTTGCTAACTCTAAGTACAAAACCTTCCAGCTTGCTAGCACGTTTTTAATATATTTTGCTCATGAAGGTTTAGCCGCGAGTCGAAAATAACACATAAATCTTTTAATTCAGTTGATCTAGTCAAACTGTAACCACTTCTGTCATCTGTGACAAGCAATGTAGAGAATGTACTTTTGACAAAATCGTTTCTCTAAGAACGAGTGAGTGGAGTCACCCATTCTCACTATCACCCTAAAATCATAATGGAAGATGACGGACGCCGTTGTACTTTGTGAAAGAAGCTCATAAGGCAGGTGTAAAAAAAGTTTTACCGAGAATTGCCATAATACATCTCCAAATCTCCTTACAGTTCTGTGCCCTATTAACTTTTTCTTACTACTTTTCATATTTCTTCGAGTTTCTTCCTTGTGAATTCTTTGATTAATTTTATCAACATAGCACAAAGGTACATTAAACTCCCTTTAAAATCATAGAACTTGAGGGAGGGGGAGAGGGAGTTTGCACACACGAATGAGAGAAGGAAGGCACACTTACAAAAAGAGCGGAGTCCTGAACAGACGAACGTTGCCGCTTCTAATTATTTCGCTGTTCTGTGATTTCATGATTATTATTTTTGATTTTTATCTATGTACATAAATAATACTGCTTGTTTCTTTGTCCTTTATGCATTCCTAAACCGTTGGTCCGATTGCGATGACGAATTTAGGAAGTTGTCGGGAGCACACCCGATTAGGTTCGTGAATTTAAAAAAAATAAACCAATAAGGGGGGTAATGGGGATTTGAAGTTAGTATGGAACTTATAAACCGTCGGATCTAGAAACTCGGGAATGGCAAAATTTGGCCACCCACAGGGCCTTAATTTAGTGAATTGTTGTGCGCACGCCCGCGAAGGCCTAGAGATAGGGAGCGAAGCGACCCATCCCGAGTGCTGCAGGCACGAGTTGTCCTGCGCCGAAGGTGTCGTTAAAGCCGCCTGCAGGGCCTAGCTGCCAACCCGGGGTTGTACAGCTAGTTATTAATAAATCATAGAAATCCGCACAACATACTCGTATATGTTTTTTTTTATGAATTATTATATAAATTTAGGATTGGGAGTAGTTATTTTTCAGTATATATGCAGGGTGTCCCAAGACCATTCCCTAGGACTTGAGAGGGGTTTGTATTACCTATTATGAGAAAGAAATAATATAAATAACCAAGCTAGATGGTGTAAATTCGATCTGCGGGCTAATTTCGACGCGCGCGAGTCTCAAAGAACTTACCTTCGGCCATTGTGTTAGAAAACTGCCAGTTTCTTTGCCAGGAAAAAAAACCGACTTTCATTTTTATTCAATATTTTAATGTTTTTATTTTTAACTGAATTTTACATTTTTTTTTATAACTACGATGAATTTTGATATAGTTTTTTAACAATTTAGAAATCGCAGGATCAATTAACTGTTGTTTTTTTATCGGTAATGGTCTTGGGTCACGGGTACGTAAATATGTGTTAAATATGTGTTAAACACATAATATATGTAGTGTTTAAGTGGATCATTTTATATTCTGATACCTTTATATTTTATCATTTTAAAAGTGAATGTATGCTCTAAAAGAAAATGTATACTCTGTAACAGTTAATCTACATCATATATCATAGAAGATTGCAGATCGGATTCTTAATGGATGCCACGGCATATAATGGTGTAATATCCTTGATATCCATGGAGACCAAAGTATTAATGTTAGCCCGTATATTCTGACACAATCGTGGGCGTTCTAATAAGGAAGAGACCTTAAAAAAGTCCATCATCCGGAGGGCCCTGGGCGCCGGTTGGACCTGGCCTAGGGTGACCAACGCTTTCAAATACCCTGGCACGGCTCGCTCATTGATGACTTTTGAGCAGTGTTTCATGTATCAACATTCTTTTAATGATCACATTTGATTAAACAATCAAATCCATTACATAAAAAGTAATCGCATGTAAATCGTTTTGGAATGAGCAATGCATTTAGTTTCGGTACAAACTAGTACCATTGATTATATAGTGTTTATATAATCAATGCTAGTACCAAAATGCGAAGCCGTTCTACGGTATGGTAAGAATGTAACTTAATGCATTTTAGAGAGATTTCACTACAGTCATTGTCAATCGTCGACACTGTTCCACTGTCCATACGGTATCATCACCGTATGTGACGGTATAATTTCATGGATATTATAAACTGACAGTGCCATCTGTAGTCGAAATGCACAAAACATCCTCTTACCTATAATCCCCTCTTAACCGCAACCGCTAACTCCACCTAGCCAAAACATCAGGGAAGGTATTCAGTTTTAACTCCGCCGTCGTTTGTGTTATCAACCATTTTTTCGCCCGCAAATTAACAGAAATACAATAACTTCCGCAAATTTAATCCGCAACATCAAGTTTCAGTGCATCAAGCAGCTGCCGAACCTGGAAGGAGAGCTCTCTTCCAGTTGACACCAATCCTGAGTGCCGACCTGTTTTTTGGCATCTCTCTTTGTCTATTCCCGCAAATTTTCACTAATCCGCAATCGACTATTGTTGGCCTGAAGTGTGCCAGGTCACCTGGTGCAAAACGTACAGTCCACTTAAAAATAACAATATAGCATTAATTCCAGGTCACACTAATTATGAGATTGGAACAAGCATAAGGATGTAGAATTTTGAATTTTTTCCTCCCAAAGATTGTGAAAAACACTGATTTATGCTTTGAAATCTCCATGGCTTGATTAGAAGCGGATCAAATAGGCCGTAAATGGTAGACAACTGCTTAAACTTTTGAAGTAACATGAAAACGTCCTTTTTTGGCCAAAAGCCCTTTTATTTTAGATCGAGATAGGCTACTGTCAGCCTAGTCTAGCAATGACTGAAGTATAAAATAATATAAGTGTTGTAATAAAATTGAATTGAAAATTCAATAAAATAGTAATTATCGGTAAAAGATATGAGCTTAAACGCATGGTTATCCCACTGAATTTCTCTTAGATAAGTGAGAGAGAGACAAAGAGCTTAGCGTGAAATGCATAAAAGTGCGCAACTCACAAATTGGTGCATAGCGTGCGTGGGCTCATAGATAAATGCACAGCAACTAAAATACACGATTTGATAGTATGTTTAAGTTAGCAATAATAAAAGAAGTGATATGGTTAGCAAAAAAATATTTAATAATGTTTAAGAATAATTCATCACGTCTCTAATTTTTATAGTATATTTATAGCTATAGTTTTCGGTAGCAGATTAAAACGACATTTTTCCGGTGGTGGTTGTGGTACACCATTCCACATACACACAAGTTAACAGACTCTTATATTCCACACTCTAATACATTCTCAAATTATAAAACATTTGAACCATTGCAACCAGTAGTCCTTAAGCATCTAGTCACTCGATGCCTGTAGTTGGCTTAAGTTGTTGATTAATAATTATTTTTATGTAACTGTCTTTATGCAAAACTGTAAACATTTCTAAGAAATAACAAAATAAATTATTTATTAAAATAAACTTAATATATTTTTCTCATTGACCGATCTTCATCGACATGCATTTTTATGCCTTGAACTTTTTTCGTCAACTGTAGTTAGTCTATTCGCTGACACATTTAACCGAAAACCACAGAAATGAATTTGCCTATACGAATTTCCCGTGGTCTCCATACAATCCTGGTATGTTTTGCGTTTCCAAGAAGCGGCGTGGCGGTAATGTCCAACACCCCGGCATTAGCTGGACAATAATAGGACACGATCCTGGAATGGAGTCTGGCATGAACTGAGACCAATCTAAGGACACGAAAAACCAGTAACCATTAGACGTGAAATTGAGCAAATATTTATATTGCAAAAACGGTTAGATTTGTTTGCTATTCTACTATGAGAGCATAACTTATCGCAGACCATCAAAGCCAGACGAAGAGTTTGACAATCGCTGCCGAAATAATAAATAAACTCTTTCAAACCTAAGTTATTTTTTAAATTAATTAATTTATTTTATATTTTATATTTACCAAAATACATTCATATACAGAGTAATAATAGTTTAATATAATACGTAGGGTAAGCGTGGGCAAAATGGAAGGAGAGGGCAAAATGGAAATTAATAATAAATCCTAGCCCTGAGCTCCCCTCGTCTCACCGCCCCGCGGCTAGGTACCTATGAGAATGACCGTTGGCTGACGAAATTTAAGTGCGCTTGCGGCGACCAAGGCCGTCAAACGTGTGCAGGGAATGTTTTATGCGGTCTGACAACGAATTTTCGTGAATATTTTGGTGAGATTTTTTGCGTGAAAGGTGCGTATTTCTTACATAATTATTTATTATAACGTTTAATTCAAAGTGATTGTATGCAATTTATATAAATTGATGTTCTTTGATAGCTTGTTTTTGAGTAACTATGCTTTTTATTAATGGGGTATGGTTTGGGCAAAACGGAAAAAAACATGCGAGGGCAATATGGAAAGCTTTCCATTTTGCCACTCAACTAGTTTTTTTTCTATTCTTATTTTTTATATGTGTAGCAATTTTTAATTTGTCCACAGATGGTAAATAAATATAAAAAAAGACCAGTCGAGCTTCATGGACCGCCGAAGACATGAAGAAGGCAATGGACAAAGCAACATCAATATCAGGTGCTTCTAAAAAATATGGTATACCTCTTGGATCTCTATTTCGTCACCTGAAAAGCAATCAACCAGATACAAAGTTAGGTAGATTCCGACCTGTGTTTACGGTAGAACAAGAAAACCTGATATTTGAATACGCTAAGTAACTAGATAATTGCTTGTATGGCTTAACCCGAGAATCTTTGCAAAATTTAACCTACCAGTTGGCAGAACAAAATAATATTTACCACCCCTTTGAAAATGAGAAGGCTGGACGTGCCTGGATCGATGGTTTTATGAGGAGATACCCTCAGCTGACTTATAGAGTTCCAGAAGCAACATCAATTGCACGCTGTGCAGCCTTTAACAAGACGCAAGTCAACATTTTTTATGACAACCTCTGGAAAGTTATATCAAAACATAATTTTATCAATCGTCCTGATGATATTTATAATATGGATGAAACTGGTGTTAAGACAACGTCTGAGAACCCTCCTAAAGTAATATCACTGAAAGGAAAAAAACAGGTTGGAGTTATATCATCTGCTGAAAAGGGGCAATTAACAACTGTAGTCTGCTGTTGCAGTGCCACGGGACGTTTCATTCCGCCTTGTTTTCTTTTCGGAAAACGAAAAAGAATGAATGAAAGGCTGCTAGACGGTGCACTCAATGGTGCGCAGGCATGGTGCTCAGAGTCAGGTTGGATCGTCAATGACATTTTCAACAAGTGGTTGCAAGTATTCATAGAAGAAACAAAACCCACGCAAGAGAAACCCGTACTTCTTATAATGGACAACCATTCCACCCACCAAAATCTGGAAGCTTTAAGTTTGGCCAGAAAAAGTTGAGTTATCTTTGTAAGTATTCCATCCCACACAAGTCACAAATTACAGCCTCTGGATGTTTCTGTGTACAAATCATTTAAGTTAGCCTTTGAAAGAGCAGTCGATATATTTCAAAAGAACCATCCAGGACGCCGCATAAACGAAAGTTCACCAGTTTCAGTTTGATGTTGCCAGACTTGTCAATTTGCATTTGAAAAAAGTGCGACTGTTGAAAATGCTGCCAATGGTTTCAAAAAGTGCGGAATCTATCCGTACAATAGAAACTTATTTAATGACTTGGATTTTGCACCCTCTACGGTTTTTACTTCAGGTGTTGAGCAACTAAGTGCAAAAAATCAAGCTACCTATGAAAATGTTGAAACATCTGTTAGCATCACCGGAACTGTAATAACTCCAGCTACTACTTCCATTGTTACAACAACTACGGTTGCTGTATCCGCTCCTGTCACATCTATAGTCGCTGGAGTTACCGCAGCAACAACTTTGGCAACTACTGACTCCGCAACAACTGTTGTTGCCACTAATGTAGATTTAATTTCTCCAAAGGATATTATGCCATTGCCCAAGACCATACAATCTAATGTTTCGAAGCCCAAAAATCAGTGTCAAAAATCAGTAATTTTAACAAGTGCAAACCCTAAAAATTTACTTATGTCATTCTTATTAACTTTTGTGGTAAAAGATTAAGGTATATAATAATATTCGTCTAATTTTTATAAACTATGTAAGTATCTGGTTAATAAGTTGTCAGATTATTGATTTTTATATAATACGAGTACATATCTATAATGAAGGTAGCACAAGCAAATTAGAATTGAAAATGAATTTGATTTGACAAATGGGTATTAATATTTAATAAGAGTATGGCTTAGTGCTAAAATATTAGGATCGTAATGGCTGATGGCTGATGATTATTAACTTTTAACAATTCAGCATTCTCGAAAATTATGCATACATGTGTACCTGAGAAACGAAATTATTTTTTGCAAATAAAAGGACCTTATCAGCAAAATATGTAATAGTCAAGCTTTACGCATTAAAAATCACAATAAATCCACGTTGTGTTATACAATTCAGTGAGATTGTCGCAAATTGTTAACGCACCATAACCTACCATTAACCTACCATAAATTAAAGTTTATTGATAGATCATTTTTACAAAATGTTCTTGTGTTGTCTCATCAACTACACACATGAAATCACATGAAATTAGATTGTGAACGGCTGCTTAAATCATATTTAAACAATAATAACAAAATCAGAAACTTGGTATTTTATTTATGCACAGCAGTGTACAAAAATATTTTGCAATTAAATTAAATTTAATTGGAAATGTAAAAGTACAGCTTTATATTACTGTGTAAAAATGTTGTTTTTTTCAATTAAGATAAATAAATAAAAGTGTTTCCATAAATAAAAAAATCTATTTAAACTAAATTCATGAATAATTATTTATGAGTTGGCTTTTGCCTGTTGTCCGTGCGTTAAACACACTTCTACGGCAGTACATGCGTCAGTTAAACGAGCGCGACATAGCGATTGAGTTTGACGCGCGGTATCTACTTTTATCCTCCGATAAACGCTCGATTTTTAAATAATATTTTTTTAATAAATAGTGAAATTTTAATTAGGTTTCAAACTGTCTAACTTATGGTAACTATTGTTTATTCTTTTGTTGCTTTGGTAATTATTTCGTGAACTCACCACTGTAGCTGCATTCTCACTTGAATGTAACTGACAATTTTCTAAATAAAAATATTTAAGTTTATGTTAACAAATTTAAAATACAAACAAATAGTACGTAAATGCATCGATAATAATACCCAAAATAGCCAAGTATAGTTATCATTTTGGATATTTTATCGATTTTAATCACACTTCAACGATTAATCAAGTTCGGATTCAATATTAAACTTGATAAAAACGGTCTAGATGAATGAAATGATAAAAATTTCCACTGAATATTAAATTAAAATAAAAAAAAATCAGCGTGCGTTAGAAGTAATAATGTTCTTATTTATTGAATATTTGCTTATATTGCTATCAAGCTTTTCAAGTTATATAATATGAAATATACGATATAAGATATTAAAAAATTGTAATATAATAAACAGATAAAGGAAGTAATTTATAGTTAATAGTCTAAATTAGATAATTAAACTGGTATATCAACATATATATTTTTATATAATAATATATATTAATAAACATTTGTACATATATACATATTTTAAAAATACATAATAATATAAGGTCGTTTTTGTTAATATTTTGACATGTTATTCTACTATTTAAATTAAGTAAAAAAATACCTTAGGTTTTATACAATAACATTTAGTAAGTTGCATGCAAAGGTTGTCATTTTACACAATTACATTGTGTAAAGTGCTAAAGAAGTTTTGCTTCAGAATTCTGCCATGCGTTCAATAGCAAAACAAATACCTAGGCTATGTTTATTTTAATCCACCTTTACGCATCCTTCATGGATGCAAAAATCATTCACACACACACTGAACACACTGTATGTATGTATACAGGTTGTCCCGAAAAAAAAACAGCTAAATGACCCTGCGTTTTGTAAAATAATTTGTAAAGACGACATACCGAAATTCATCATGGCTTAAAAAATAAATAAGACACTATTGTTTTTAGTTAGGTACGAAAAGGTTTCCATTTTGCCCTTTCTAGCTTTCCATTTTACCTACATACAAGGGCAAAATGGAAAAAACATACTGTCTACTAATTAAGCTTTTAACTTTTTAAAAGTATGTAATGTTAACGGTTTTAGGGTAAAAATATCACGTTGTAAAGGTAGTTAAAAGTATGCAATAAAAAAAATTACAATTTCGTTGCTTTTTATTTGTTTTGTTTACCTAAAATTAGGTTTTCCATATTGCCCACGCTTACTCTACTTTATGCTCGTATATTTATCACTTTATTTTTTTATCATCGTTTGTGTTTATTTGCAAACCTAAATTTATTTATTTGATAGAAATGGGATAAATACTTAAATCATATTGTTTATAAAAATAACGACCATTGGCGCCAAACGAAGGTTGAAGTCAACATGCCCACATTTTGTAGAGCAGCATTGACAAGCGATATTGTGCTCTGCGCGCGGTCGATTGGTCGTTATTATAGGCGGGTTTTCCGCGCGTGCTTTTACACCTCTAAACGTGTCATGTATTCTCACCAATACCGCTGCGATGACATAATTTGGATACACTGCTCAATGCATAGAATTGAGGTAAGGGCAATTGTATACAAAATTAAACGCAGCGAGCGAAAACGGGGCCCCGAAATTATTTTCTTGATTTTTATTAGGTATTCCTCTTCTTTCTTCCTGATTTTTAAAGCTTTCGCTTTGATTCTTACAACTAAATTCCTACAGGAAGCTTCCGACGAGCAGAGCTATAATTTCCAGCGATCTTGTTGCGCCAGGCTCCTGTCGTCGTAATGGGAATCGGTTCGCGAAATTATTACCTGCATAAGCTAAGCATTGCAATATTGTAAATGAACCTATGTTGGGCCGCGGTAGTTTGCGGTTTGTCGTGCACTTCGCCGGAGGCAGAAAGTTAATTATTGTACATACAACTCTTCCTGATAGAAAGGTACTCTGTTTAGCTGTGCTGTAAAGTGAGGCGACAGCACAGTGAGAATTTTGTATTCGCGACAGTTATTATAAAATGTTTATTTATTAAAATACATAGTACGGAATTAATCAGGGTTTATATTTTTTTGCCCCCGTTTAATTAACATCAGTTTTATAGATATAGGAATTAATTATTTAATATAACTTTCTCCGATATATGTATATATTAATATATATTTATAGATTAGATTGTAAAATATTTTTAGCTTTCGCACTACGGCGTGATCAGAAAATAGATGACAAATGACGCTTAAAATGCACCTTAAATTCATTGCTATAAATTAATTGCATTTTCAACTAATAGATAAATATATCCAGCTACTGCAATTATTATTATATAACTGCAGTTTTGCTAAATAAATCAATCAGTAATATGAAATGAAACTAATTTTGTCTATTTAGACCTACAGAGCTGCAAGCGTCTAAAACGCAAATATGAGAAAGTTCCCATGTTTTCAAATCAATTTCACGAAATATACCGTGAGTTCTCGCGTGAATTGGATCGGGCAAAGCTGAAAGTAGTTTGTTACACGACAATCTAAGGTTATTAATTCTAATATTTAATGGTGTCGTATTTTCGCCAACATAAAACTCACATAGAAGCTGATACACAACGTCCCTGGTGGTGCACGTTATGTTTGTGGTATTGTTATTGATCGCTTACAATAATTTTAGATGTTTTACAACGAGGTCTTTTACATGGTTCGACCCCGTTTTTTAGAAATATGTTGTTTGATAGGTTGCCAAACGTTTTATTTTTTGTTTAAAATATTACGTAAATTGGGAGGACGTCGGTAAGGTAATATAGGAGGACAGTCGAGTATATTTTTGCAATTTGGATTATTAGAGTTTAATGAAAATAAGTTTTTTTAAATTTGCATTTAATTTTTTAACACCAGGTAAATAGGTGATATTTATGTACTTGTATTATATGTATGTATGTCAATTATCAAAAAAACTAACCAAAAACAAAATAGTCTCATATAGCGAAAAAGTTTTTGCAATACCTTCTCTGTTTTTTTTTTAATGGCAAAATAGTGGCCATGGCCGTACCGTTACGTCATAAATTGATGGCGTTTCGATTCCGCGAACCGGTTCAATAAATCAGCGCACTGATCGAAGGAACGTGTGTGTAGAGGAATATTATATTGTGGACCCGTTCACCGATTCATTCACCCGCTCGCCGCGTCTCGGGTGACCCGACCCGTTCACCGAAAGCTCCCATTACGGATTGTTTACTTCCTCGTCGCAAGTTGACCAATTTTCAGCTGTTTTTCGCGTGAAAAGGGTGACCAGAAGATGGCAAACACCCGTTGAAAAAAGATATTCCCGTTTAACCGTTTATAATACACAAAAACCTGCAATTTTGACATTTCTTCTGCTACCGTTATTTATTTAATAACCTAATTATTTTTTAAATTATTAATATATATTTCTACTCCAAAAATATTACTCTTTTCCTTGTGTTCATATGCCTGCGTGGAAAGATAATTTTGATAGTAAGATTTCATTTGTTAATAATTTGGGAACACACTCGGCGGAGTCATGTTTCCTTAAGCGGATATCGAGTCAGCATGTGGCCAATTACAATGTGTTCGAGTGTATTCTAGAAACGGCAATCTGTGGTATATTCATAATTTTGGCGATGCTTAATGACAAATACAGATTTGGTTGTTTTTTTTGTGCATTTATTTACAAATAGATTTACACTACCCTGTTATAAACAAAAATAATTTGATTTTTCTATATCCCCATATAAAGAAATAAAAATGTCTGTCTCAATTGTACACGATCAGAGGTCTTTTTTACAGAAAATCAATGAAGTGGAAAATCTGCATATTTCGCAATACCTACCGAGTAATATAAAATATAAATTTTATATTGTATAGGGCACATGAATGTACGAGTAGATTGTATTGTAGGTATCAATAGTCCGGAAGCTGGAACAGAGAAATTCAACTACTCATTACTAGCATTTACTCGAATCTACCTACTTGGGGGGATCCCTGCACCGTACCTTTTATTTCCAATTTGGAGATGTGTATCATATTTAAGTTGTATAAAAATAATTATCGATAATAGATAATTTACAATAATAATATGTTAAGACGGGAGCAATAGACAAAACCTCTTTATTAATTTCACCAAAATATATTATGAATACAACTTCCTTGATTTAGCTAATATCGATTGTCTTACGGCAATGTATTTTTATATACATAATGTTTTTCACTCATTTTAGGATGTTGGTCTATCTATATCGACAATCAAACATCGATCAGCAAAAAAAAATAAATAAAAAATGCTTCTCATTTACGAGAAAAACGTTGTCTGATGATTACGAGGAATGCAACATACCCTCTACTGTACCGATAGAGGCAGCCGTGTAGTGATTCGTGAGTAAGCATTTTTACCTTTTAAGGATGGACAAGAAATAAACAAAAGTGCATGTAACATGCATTAGGCAGTGTGAGTGGACACGATATCTTTGGTCATATTATTTTTATGGAATCTAAGTGAGATTATTATGTTTTAATAATAAATTAAAAAATCTATAATAAAAAGTAAGGAAAAGAAAACGCCTTTAATAATTTAATTTCTTGTTTTTTCAAGTTAGTTTTTTTACAATGTTGTCTAATCGTGTTATAGTCTCGAATATGACCTATAAAATAAATGTTTCACAATACATTAGAAGAAGAAGAAGAAGTGCCCTTAATTTAAAAATACCTGAATTGCAAAGCCCGCTTTAGTGGAAATTCAAATGCATTGCTCACTGCCCCTAAAGGGAAAATGATTTTTATTTCCTTGTTATTCCGACTGCGCGGCGAAAAGAATATAAACGCTTTCAGTCCTAGCCGCCGGACTGTTGGCAGTGGCGGGGCACAGGTGAGGCGTCGCTGACCCGCGCCCACGCGAAAGTGAAAGGTTTAGATTTATCTCGACCGCTCCAGTATATAATTGCAACGCACACCTCGATACATTTGCGCAACGATCGTGCTAGCGGGCAGAAGCACCTACATACCTATACATCAACATTGTTTCGCCTTCGTAAGACTGTGTACAGCACAAAAGAATGATAAAATAAAATAATAGTTAAAAAACATTGTTAAAAACAAGCTGTTTAAAAGCAGTGCTTGAATGCGTATACAAAATTTCGTGTCTGTGCTGTTGACCGTTGAGGAGTTCGGCTGGAGCCGTTCATCAGGTCATGCTTATCATAAATATGCACTGTCATCTTAGCTGAATCGACATGTCAAATTTCAACTGCGTAGGATAAGTGGAAGAGGTTCTAATTCAGCTTGCACAATTTGACCTAAACTGAAGTACAAACATTGCAAGCTAATTAAAATCTTAAAAAAAAAGAAACTAAATATCTTATTAAAAAACTCTACAATCAAACGAATAATATTTTAAGCGTGAAAGATAACAATAGAATAGAAAAAAAAACCAGAAATTATGGAAATAATAAAAATATTTTAGCGTAGGTTTAAAACATATTACATTCAAATGTTTATACTGTATTTTTGTGCAAAATAGTACAATAGGACAAGTGGATTCGTGCGCTTAAGCAAGTGACGGGTTTAGGATATAGAGAATTGGTTTGGCGATTTTTGTGCGAGTATCTAATTGTGATTTCATCTTTACATAACTTTATTTTTATACACTTCTTAGCACTATGATACTTCTTGAAATAAAATGACTGCATGCGCATTCATAAATATCTTAGGCAGAAAATAGGCTTTTCATATTTTCTGTTCATGTAACAAAAACTAGCAGTGTTTTTTTTAATCGCTTCTAGCTAAATGGTTTCTTATACTTATTATAATTTATTATATAGAATACACAATTATTGTATTCTTTATTTCCAATTATATCTATCATTTTATATACTATTTTTTTGTTTAACAGGTATAATAAATTTCAAAGTGATAAAAAAAATAGAACAAAACAAATTCGACATTTAATATGTCTATTTAGTACGGACATTGCTAAGTTAGACAGAAGTTATTAAAAAATTGTAAAAAACGCATTAATAACTTTCATTAACATACCTCTTTTTTTATAATTAAATCTTAAACATTATTTACATGTACATGTGAAATAACATAAAATATAGTATTTGACTATATAAAACAATAGTTTAACCTAACCTAACCTAACTCGGACAAAGGAAAACAGATACAGCTGGTGCAGATTTTATCACCCCGCTAGACAAAGTTTGCTTAGAGGCGATACCTGCTCGAATTTTGTTACGTTTGTTTTTTTTATTTTTATTATAATCATTATTATTGTTGTTTAATCTATTCTTCCAAATTTATGGTTGTAGGAACCGTTTAAAAATAATTAACTATTCTTCGTATATAATATTTTTGATATGGATTATGTATTAATACTAAAAACATGTAAATATATGAGGTATTATATTATTAAATATACAAAATATGTAAATTAGTCTTCAAATAAGTCACGACTCTGAATGAACGATCATGCATCTATTACACACTTAAATGTATTAGTAAACCGTCAAAATTCTCTTGTTAAGGTCGATTTCGTGATCGCATTGTTTTTGCTCAAGTATGAGAAAGTGATTCGTTCATTTCGAGATCGGTCGCTGCGAAAAGATCGTTAATAACATGGAGTCAATCACTATTTTTTTTTATTCAAAATCAGTCACTCAAATGTGAGTTTCAGCGAGAGGTGTTATAATTTATAACCTCTTAAAAGTGAACTCGTGACCTGGGGGTTTATTCTTGAAAGCAATCCAACAATTTAATATGCCAAAGCAAGCGTTTTTTTCGACATACGAAATTGTTGGTTGGAATTACCCCTCTGAGCCTAAATTCGGCAACTTATCGGTAGATCGTCAAACTTTGTATATATAGTATTAAAGCTTAAAAACTACTGTAAATCTTCCGGTTCGCCCAAAAATGATCAAATTAATAACATACCTATGTAAAAACGTTTTAGGTTTATTGGAAGAAGAAAAAAACGTCAACCGTGGATAGTTTAGTATTATTATAAAATCTAATAAAATTATCAAAATACCGCGTCATTACATGCATGTAGATTTTCCATATTGTGATTCAAATTATAATAATAATTATTAAATATTATTCGAAATATATAGTTAAAAAAATATTATTTACATTACACGTGTGCTTAACCTTTCAATATTACATTATTACTCCTGAATTAATCTTTTAGTTCTTTAATATTTTTTTAATTATTGTAATATTTAATTATTCATTTATATTTAATTTATAAACGTTACTTGACCTCACTTTAAACTGTGTAAATTAAGTAAATTGCCAAACAATTTATTTTGACAGAATAACTTGCACATAGATAGTTTTATTAACATTTAAAAATATTTATTTATTTAAGAATATTTAAATTTATTATTAGGATGTTTCTATATTTGAAAAATGGGACCATGTATTTTAATTTCATTGTAATTAATCTAAGTATATATCTATGAAAACAATAACCATCATTGTATTCACTGTTTTACTGGTACATTGCGTTCTTTAATAATTTTCCAATTTAATTTACTATCTAAAAAACAATTAAATATTGTAATTCATATAAAACATAACACATATCATAATCAAATATTACGGTAACTACCGAATAACATATGTAACGATAAACGCAGTGATGTTTAACACAGTATATATTTGTTCATTCATTCACAGTATCTATACCGTATTGATATACCCAATCTATCGATTTTTGTAGCGATGACTTCCCTTACCAGCGCCCCGCTCTAGCTTTACGGTGCAATCACTCTACCGTGCATACGGAAGTTTCACTTCCAAAATACGGTTGGAGATGCAGTAATCCTGGTATCTATTCGTATATAACGAATTAATGGCCTAGCATCGTGGAGATAACAATAACGCAGACGGAACTGTATTCTCCTACAAAATAACCGGTACTACAATAAAACAGTCGCGTTTCGTTGTCATTTCAAGTACATTTTATTTATTCATCGGTATCGTAAAAATCGGTATCAAGTGCCGTTAACACCAACCGCCGGCCGGGCTGCCAGGGCTGCCAGGGCCGCACTGGGCTCCCGCTTCCATTCATAGCTGCCTTTGTGGCCCGTAATGGTCGCTCGCACAGAGCCGGACTGGATCGTAGCGTTTAAAGCCACTTAGCCTCGACACATAAACAATGCAGTGGCAAGCCCTGGGTGGCAGTCAGGGCTGTCACTGAAAATACTAGTAAAACAATTCAATGATATATCATTATTATTATTATTATTAGGTAAATACAATATTTAGGATCTAGCTCAGGTACTGTTGAGTTTAGTAGGTGAGGAAAAAAAATGAATGCGTAACAACTCGCAGCCTTCGCTTTAAAACATCCTTAGCACAAGGAAAACGGTTAAATACTGACCTTTGAAGAGCATTCCACTTGCGAATTGTTGTGGAAAGAAAAGAATTGAACCCAATGTTCCGTTTTCTCAAGATTTAGATAATTCCTTACTTTATAATAGGTATTCGCCGTTAGTTTACCTTAATTATATAAAAGTCTGACAGTATTAACATTTGGAAAATTCGGATGCTTTTTAATATTTTTACAGATTGAAAATTTTCAAATCAAAGAAAAATTAATACTGAACGCACAGATAGTTGCATCGCTTGAGGTAATGCACGCTGGTTTAAATTCAGGCCTGTATTTTATGAAAGCCTTTAACTCTCACCTATCTATCTGTGCGATTATGCAATACGGTCAAACTTTCATTAAAGTAGTAAAAAAATGATTAAAAAAAACAATAATTATGAAAAACGGTGAAAATGTAACGAATATGACGGATAATGAATGAAAAGTGAATGGTTAATGAATATTTACAAGAATAACTTACGTTCAACGTAGGATATATGAAAATGAATTGTCATGGCTAAAAATAAAAAGAAAAGTGTAAAATATATACAAATCGTTTAGATATAGTAAAATTGTAAAATGTATTGCTTAAATACCATATTTAGATGATTCCTTACGTTATAATAGGCGTTATATATATATATGTATATATATATATATATATATATATATACGTACATTAGAAACATACTTTTATTCAAAATACTTTTATCAATTTTAGTTAGCTATAATAATACAATATTTATCAGTATTCTTAATGAATGTGAACTTTCTATATACCTTAAATTTACATTAGAATAATATATAAATAATGTATATAAAACTATATTTATAAAATATATATTTACATTTCTACTTTTGCCTTCTGTTAAGGTCGGATGACCTTTATAGGTTAACTAATTTGTAAAAATATATTGTACTATTAAATAATAAAAAAAATATGTTTAATTTTAAACAGGTCTCACGAAAAAAAATCACCTGTAATCACGTGGTGGTGTAAACTGCTATGGGTTTCGAATGTTCCTTTGTTTGTTCGCTCTTTTTAAGGGCCTTGAGCGATGACGGTCATTGACCTGGCGTCGCAAGCGAACGATCAGTTGTGATTTTATGACAACAACGATTTAATGTTATCACGTAAAGCTTACGTTTTTTTCTTTGAAACCATGATCAATTTTGATATGTCGTATTTACCAATCATGTTTGAAATCGAAGGGTCGATGAGCTGGATTCTTTTTATCGGGAATTTTCTCAGGACCCTGTGTTTTCTACCCAGTGGCACACTATGGTGATTAACAGTGGGGGTGGAGGGTTGTGATAAAATGGGAGAAGTTTTGCAGATATTTTGACTAAATCTATCACACCTTCTAGTTGTATATAAGTATTTAAAGTTAGTTATTATACACAATTGAATTTTGCCTCATAATTTTGTCGTATCGCTTAAGTAATCACGCTTCACTTTTTATATAATTTAGTATTCGAAATCTAATTTGTCATAAGCTTTTAGATTAATAGCCTTGATCAATTAAAGGTTTTTACAAAATGTATGTATTATATATTTAAGTATTTATTGTAAAAACAAACCTTTATGTTTTATAATTTATTTTCAGTTTAAACGGTAGTAGAAAATATTGCGAACAGTGAAAAAATGGTAGGTTGGGACAAAACGGTAGATAGTAGCTTCTAAAAGTTCAAGATTATTTAGTCTGTTGTTGTAAAGACGATTATGCATTACCGTTTTATTTTTACTTAAAAATAATAGTGCTTTTACCATTAGTTCTACCCGCGCGTAACGCGTATTTCTGACTTTACATAAGACTTAGAAAACGTAGTTACAAATATACAGATGTAAAAATGTATTTTTAATATATATTTTTCTGATAATTTGAAATATAAAATATCCAATAGTTAAATAATTTTAATGGCATTACTAAATAGAATTAGTTGTATGATTTACTGGCACAAAATGATGGTCACTCTAGAACAGATTAAAGTCTAGTTGAGTAACCATCAACCCTTACTGAGGTTAATTATATTATTCCCATTGTACTGTAAAATATTTCCTCTGTATTCTATAATTAATGAAGAGAATTTCGAATGTGTGACGTAAATGAGCTTCATATAACCCTTGGGGTCGGACTGCCTCAGACCCCTGGTCTGAGGACGCGAGCAGTTCGCGCCTCATGCACCAGGTTCGTATTTTATTTGCTCATGCACGCACGCCAGCGTACGCAAATTGGGGCTCAGTCGGGATTTGAGCCCAGGACCTCTCGCAGGCCTCAGTTTGCATGGTCATGTAAATGTCACGGTGCCATCCATGCTGGCATGGTTGTCATCTTAAAATGAAACAAATTATTACATGTTTCGAGTGGTTTATTCGAACGTGGTCAGTGGTGTCACATATAGTTCGAAATCGGTAATCGGATCGAAAGAAATCGTTAAACAAATGAACGAAAACCAACAGGTTTTTTTACATTAGCAAGTAAGATTTTTTTAAAAAATGCAGTTCAATTTCAATTTCTATTGCAATGTTGCCAGAAGCACTTTTTATTATTCAACTATACACAATTACAATGTATAGATCCAGCTAAGACATTGTCTTATCTGCCGGTTTCTTAATCTTAACTAAAAACCATTTATTTTAACATGCATAAAATATAATACAAAATACTTAAAATTTATACAAACAAAATTAACCTAATTTAACTAAAACCTAAATAATTTTTAATATGTTTTTTCCATAAATTCTTTTAATTTATGTGTTCATGTGTTATGTGGGGCAGAACACTTTTTAAACATTAATAACAAACATAATATTTGTTTATTTTAGTGTTTATTTACTATTACATTTACTATTTTGTTACGATCAAAAACGAATTTGTTTATTTTCCCTGTAATAATCCAAAGTAGTATTTAATGGATGTGTTCTCATTTTCGTTTAACTTTTATTTGGTATTTTAAGCTAAGATTTGTTCATTCAATTATCAAGAGCTCAACTGATTTACATATTAGTAGAGAGGAGAGACAAATCTAATCAGAGTGTGTTCAAACAGAATTAGCAAATATCTCAACTATCTACGCGTAGACCATCTTGCTAGTTTTGCAAGTCAAAGAAGCGCAGCTCGTGAATCGGACTTATCCGCGGATCTGATGCATGGCAACTGAACGATTTCAGTCCTGGGACAGGTCTTAAGATGTTCGATAACTTGTGAGCGATATATGTGTATACTGCCTGATAACATTAACCAAAGAAAGCATTGCGAATGGTTTCAGAACGTGCCAGAATACGACTTTTTGTATTACGCTCTGCTTTCTGACAACCCTATGACCTAACAGACTTCTGAAAACAGAGACATAATTACTAAGCATGCAAATGAATGAAAAGTAATGAAGTTACTTATCGAATAATGTATCAAAATTATATATATAAAAAAAAATAGTACATAAATACTAAAAATTAGGAATAATTTAGCCATTACCTAATTCTTGTAAATCACTCAAAATAGGTTTATTTTTTTAAAAAATTCGTGCGGTTAGGTTAGGTAAGGTTCAAATATTAGTGGTCTAAAGATGTGGCGTGGCAATACCTTAGATTCCGTGCCGTTGGACGCCCGCTTAGGCGCAAAATAGATTATCTGGTATCGCTTCTTTTCCATCTTGGCCTGATTTAATTATAGGATTGCCAGTGACAAATGGCCATCGTCCTCGGGAAGGAGTAAATTTATTAAACCCAGCCCCGGAGGATTTCTCATGTTTTATTGGAAACGCCATCTATTGGTCACGCGATACATAGCACCGACCACGTGGCTCCGTTTTCTACGTGGGTATCTCAATTTTTATGAACATTATTATTAAGAACAAATATATGATTCAGTGCCTAGTGTCAGAATTTTTATTTGTTTATTTTTATAATAATGGCTCTTGAAGAACTCAATTAAGAAAAAATAAATAAATACAAAATTATAGAGTTCTAAAAGGTTGCAGAATGGATTTCATTTTCTCAAACGCACACAAGACCGCTTTTGTACCTAAATATAATTTTTGGATTATGTAGGAATATTTTAAATAAAAATAAGAATTAAGATATCATATATTTATGTACCTAAATAATAAAAAAATCTTATCAGAAGTTTTTTTTTGTCGACTGCTATTGCTATTATTTGAATATAATTTACCGATTGCGAATCTCAAATTACGGTATTACGATACCGATTTATCCAAAGCCTTTAAAAGAGGTCACGGTATAACTTTCTTCTTCTTCTGACCGTTTGCTTTCCTGGAGTATTCCTTCACTCTTCCTGGTCTTCTGCTAAACTGCACAAGTTATTTTATTTTTATTTTATTAGGCCACATTTAATATAAGATGTAGGTTAAAAATAATAAATAAAATTTTTGATCGGTATTAAAACTAATAATATTTAAATAATACACAAGCACCTGATTTATTTAAAAATAAACTAAATTAAACCCACATCAAAATAAACTTATGTATAACTTAAAAACTAAGAAGTAGTACAATAAACTTGTTAGCGTCAGAAAACCGATCTACCAAAATATTGAAGTTTGTTCAGAAACACACCGCTTGCAAAGTCGACAATGTTTTGGTGAATCCGTTAAATCAAATTTATTGTAATATTTCTCATTGTTTTTGCATTATGTGTTATTGTATTACGTTCATAACCTAACTAATGTGGATACATTTTGTTGAGTACATCGTATTCCTATAAATAATACATTTTCCGACATCATCGTATTGCACTGTTGAGTTATTGCGTGTCCAGACATATTAAACGTAACGCTGTGCGTGGGGGACTCGCAAACCTCCTCAATGGGAATGTAACTAAAGAAATTTATTTCAATAAATCATGATCAGGAGGATTATCTGATACGAACGTCAGCTGCACTCCGCGCCGATGTGAAACGGACAATTTCCAACATGTCCTTGCCACAGCGTAAAGGAAACCTTCGGAAAGGCTCACATGAGCCTTGCAAAGTGCAAAGATACTTAGATTATTGGGCCAGTCAAACCTCAGTTTGAGTATACTAGTGAATGAGAGCATATTTTTATATTATTACAAGTCGACCCGACGAACTTCGTACAGCCTCAGAAGCATTAATTGTTGTGTTAACTTATTAGCAGAATTAAATTCAGTTTTTTATTAAGAATACTCAAAATTAACTTCAATGTGATAACCTCACAAAGTGAAATCTTCGAAGGCAACTTGCCGTTTGAAAATAGAATTCCACAGACAAAGCCTTTCCATACAAAATATATGAGAAAATGATTTTCTTTATATCTGTTTTGTTTTCGATGTTTTAATAGTTATTCTGCTATTCGAGGCGGAGACAAATCTAACAAATCAAAGATCATAAAAATCGGTCCAGCCGTTCTTGAGTTATAAATGGTGTAACTAACCCGACTTTCTTTTATATAATATATAGATTATTTTTTTATTTTCGTATTGCGTAAAAATCATAATAGACGTTTTTTTTTTTAAATTTAAGAAATTTTAGTATAAGAATATCGAAAAGATCAAATACAGGAAGCATGTAAACTTACACCCTCAAAGTTTAATTTATTTAAAACACTAAAATCATAAACTTACATATCTTAAATTCTATGAGATCATTTATGCGTTTTTTTCCATAATATCTTAATATTTTTTCCATAAAAAGGTGTTAATTTAATAATTTCTAAAACATGGACATTTTCATTAACTGATATTCTATCGAAAAAATATCCCGCAAGAAAATATAAACAGTTCTATAAATTTAATGTTCGCAGCTGATTTTGATACCTTCATCGTTGCAGCCAACTGTACCAATCACGCAGGTTATATCTTTTTCGCAATTATATTTTTGTTAATATTTATTATTATGGAATATTTTTAATTAGGCCTACGTTATTATTTTTTGTGGTAGATGTGAACTTAAAAACTTCTTTTATGAAGACTAATCCATTTAAAAATGTTTAATAACACCTTCCATTCGTCTCTTCAATTGTTAAAAAAACCAATATTTTTTTATATGCGACATAATTCACAAAAATATGTCACAGCTAGGTCACATGTGTAAATAGCATTTTAATTATTTATAAACTTTCTTAGTCTTTATATTGTAAGTACAGTAATACTAATGACAATAATTGTCAGGCTTTGCTCAGCTATTTTTAATTTACTTACACTAGAGTCATAGTAGATGCTTAAACAACTAGACCACTATTATAATTTTTAAAGTGCAGCATCTTTAAAAAAGTTTCTTACCTTTTACTCGCATCTTTCTGATGGCATTTCTCACCTTACCTTAACCGTTAAAGACGGTAGACGAACATATGATTTATTACTGCTAAACGGCACATGATTCACAATAGAAATGGAATTACGTCACTAGCTCTGAGACTACACGCCGCAATAATAAATAACAGCTGGCTTTTCGCTCCTTCTCGCTTTCAATCAGCGTATATTATCGCGGACGCGGCCGCCAGCGAGTGCAACCTCAGAAATGGTGCCTTCGCTCCATGATGGCCAGTCAGCGCTATGACGCTGTCCACTCCAAACTAGTGTCCAACTGAAGTTTCGGCCAATAAACGACCGATTGCATTGAATTTTCTAGGTAATCAATTATTTCCTTAATTTCCTGCTACATAATACCTCCCCTATCTCTTGAGTAAACCTGTCTCGATATAACCCTTTATAAAGAATCGGTTTCGGTTGCGGCCGAAACTGGAATGAGAACCGAAACTTAGTTTCCCTTTCGGCTTAAAAGTCGGTTTCGGTCGGACGCTTTTCCAAACATACAGTGTGTTATGAAATGTTATGTTGTAATGCATACGCGTTTTAGAAGATTTATTAGAAACTTATTTGCGGATTTATCGATAACTCAAAGTACTTGGTTGCGGACCATTATACCAGATCGCTGACATTCTGACGTCGTCAACGTGTATACGTTATAGTACGATTGGGAGGACAATCGAATTGTTATTTATTATTTTTTCTGTTTTTGTCTTAACGTTATTTGTTTATTGTATGTTTTTTAAATCTCATTTTTTTTTTAATAAATTATTACTAATGTCTATGTAATCGTGATTTTAAGTATAAATTTGTAATGATTATATAACGGATAGCAAATTATAATAAAGAAAAGGAGAAGTGAATATTACATGAGTAATCATTTAAATATTTAAATGCTATAATAGCATAATAATAATAAATGGTAAATAGTAAAATGTATTATGAAATATTTAACATAAATAATATAAAACTGCTATTTTTATTCGTAAATTAAGGTACGTTTCAAGACAATATTTTTACTTGAGGAGGTTCTCAATTCTATTTGTATTTTTTTTTATGTATGTTCACTCGTTACTCCGGAGTGGCCTAAGCAATTATGAATATTTTGTATATGATAGGAAATTTTTTTTTGGTTATACTAAATTTGAGTTTAGTCATCTCTAGTGGTAAAATAATAAAAACTTTGGTTTAAGTGATTTGGATTATCATTTTTGCAAATTGTGCAAGAATGCTTGGAGTCGATTCAATCGAAGCTTCATTACGTTACGTCTATTCAATTTCAAACATGATTTGTTACGACAACATATAAAAATTCATCATGGCTTTCGAAAAAAAAAATGTACCTGATAATACCTGTAAATTTTACCTGATAATATTAAATATCTGTTGTCATGTGTCCGCCAGTTGAATGACCGCACTATGGGTCAAGGCCGGGCGCAAACTAGCGTCGTAATACGCGATCGTTACCACGCTAATGGGAATTGACACCAGCATTTTAATTATTTAGATGAATTATTTTCGCATTTTTTAACATAATTTCTTAATCTTAATTCGGGAATTATCTTGGAACAACCTGTATATGCGAGTGGGCGTAAATCGGAAAGAAACCCGTTGCGCAATGCATAAGAGTTAGGCCCCGCTTCTGCGCAAGATATGCCCTCATCCATTGCGGAGCATCGCATGCGATAAGTCATCGGGGCCAAAGAGACCTTATGAGCAAGAGAATCGCGAATAGTTCCGCATGTCGCGTTCCGAAACGTGACGTCAAACCATAACGTCCCTACACAAATCATAATTATCGTACTATTATAAACGGTTACAGTCCACTACATCACTAGTAATTATTTATCCGTTTAAGAGGACGCAACCCGGTCATTTCCCCACACAACAGTCGTAGTGTAGTGAGTTTCTTATTTGTAGATAAATAATAGCGGATATCGTTTTATCTCATAATTAATTGAGCTTTTATAAAATGAAAAAGTTATAATTCTTCTTTGCCTAGAACCAAAGAGCTTCGATAAGTTCGTATTTCAAATTCGGTTATGTTTTTTTTAAATACATTGATTCTGTTTTTTAAGATTATTTTTTAAATTTTTACCTTTGAAAACTAAATTTTTTAAAAAAAATTTAAATTGTGATATCACGTTTACTTTTAAATTAATATTCTGCTGTATCTGTATATGTATATATAAATTTTATTAAACTAAGAAACATCACAATTACAATACGCATGTATATTTATACCTAAAATATACATATATACTTATTTATTAATTATTAACATTCTTAGTGCACTTATTCTTTTTTTTGATTATTATTTTAAAACCATTAAGTAAAAATTGTGACTTTTTTATACTCATATTAATAAAAATTGAAATATAGAATTCTAATCTCTGAGTATGGCGTTCGATTCTATGGAGTCTCAAGTGGTAAACACCTTCAGTTTTCACCCCTCGAAACTAGATTTTCGGAAAATACCGAAGCGCGCCTTTCATTATTTTTAAGGGAAAATCCGCAACCCATTAAATTAGGTAGACACTGGGTAAGCCAAATCTACTCACTGCGTAGTGTATCCATTTTCGGACATCGAAACGATATTGGTGATGATATACCGACACAACTAACACCGATACAATCACTACCTCACACCGTGCGAGGAGGAGGAGCATAGTTTTCGACTGACGGTAATGTCATGATTTTGTCATATCCACTATAGCTCGCTTACCGCGTTTCTATGCCATCAACAATTTCTATGGGAAAATGTGAATACTATTTTCTTCCAAATTATCATTTTTTGATTTAACCTTTAACTTTTTTGAGTTAAAGGAAACCATTATAAAAAACATGTTTCTTATTTTATAGTGGCGGATTTCCAAAAATTCTATATTAGCGTGTTCCCCTTCAGGACTTATATTTTTAGATTATTATACGCGCGTAAGTGGAAAAGCGTTTTCACGTTACAAATGCATTCGAAAACGATATTTAACGAATATATAGTAATAATCGTACAAATTCCCTCCCTAAAATGACTCGGCTTTCATTAGCGCTTCCAATGGCTGCAGCGCTTACGTGAGGATATTTTGAATTTGAAATAATCGTCTAATATTATGTTCGTGATGGATTCCTAATGCACCGTAGACGTGACGTAATCTGAAGCGGGTAGCAACCGATAATGCTACCTTAGTAATACCTATCTTTTTCCTACCTTCGGCTAAAATTTTAGGTGGTTTAAATATATATTTAACGTTTATTAGTATTTATATTATCATTTGAGTAGTCATAGAAAACATTGCGATTGTCAAACGCATGCGTGGAAACGCAGCCAGTGTCCTTAGTACGTTCACAGTGTCGGACGTTTAGGAAGATTTTTTTTATTTACGTTATATAATATTTTAATAAGTTACCTAATAAATAAATATACATTACAGCTTGAAAAACAATTATTATTTTATTATAATAATAATTTTATATGTTTCTATTAACGCACATAGATGAGTTAGTATTAATTTTAACTGACCAGTAATAAATAATGCGTTCCAACAGCTTATTATTTTAAACCCTATTATATATGCTTATTATTATATGTGAGCGCTCTACCGATGTGTCAATGTTTCATTAATTAGTACTAAGAAATGTTTCCTTTAATCTTAAATATCTTCTTATTTTTAATCTTAATTATTCGACCAGCTGCCGGTGTTATCTAAACGACTATGGTTCTTTTTTCAAGAGTTTTTTTTTTTTTTTATAGATTTTCAATCTATATAGAAAAAATCAACTCTTTCCCATTTGAACTTTTCGAGTTAAAAGTTGCAACGGACGGACAAACGACTAAAAGGCGGGATAGTAGCTTCTTATATATGAATGGATAGAAGTTAAAAACAGCCCTCTTTAGCTACCTGAAAAAAGTTCCTGAAACAAGTTAAAGAAAGGACCAACATGACGTTTTAATCCCTTCAGGTACGCTGCGATGGGCAAAAGAACCTACCGCTTGCTGATCGCTGAACATTGATATGAAGAAGGCAGCCAATGATGATTATATTTTTTTTTATTAAATAATTACGCGTTGATTGCATATTTTAAATCATATCAGTATTTTTAGCATTTTTCTAAATACATCAATTAAAAAGGATCCCTCTTTACCTAATAAATTAAATTAATGTTATTATTAACCATATCCTTGCTTGGACATATTAACTGGTAAAAGTAAAGTAAACTTTTTATGTATCAATAATGTGATTTTCACATTAATGTTAAACCTTATAAGAAGACTTTTTTTCTCCAACGCGAAATCAATATATTTATATTAAACCGATTGCACGACTGGGTTGGCGGCTGGATTTTGTCTTGATACAATAAGATTTCCCTTATTTACCATTTTTATGCGTGGTAAATAAAATGTTCATTATTATTATTATTTATTGTACCTAACCTTACCGACCCGTAAATTCTGAATGTATTGATGCGAGAGCAATTTAAGTATCTGGCAAAGATTTCTGGCTATACTAGTTATCATTTTTTTTCTACAATCTCTTAACTCTTGATAGGGCCACAATCACTTAACTCTTAACGTGCAAGTTATCTAACGAAAGTCCATCTGGCTGGTAAGATCTTGAGGGCCTCCCTATGCTATTTATTATGTTTATTAACAAGCCACGGTTGGATGGGCCGTAGTATCAGCATCACGCATGCACATTTAACCGCAACAAGGTAAGAGCCAGCCACGAATTTAATTTATATTAGCAGATTAACATGTATTTTATAGTCGTAAAATATTCAAGTCTAAATATTTAGTTTTTCATAGGAATAATGTACTGCATTTTAGGGTTTCATTGGCATCCGTATGCACACTGAAAAAAATATCGAGCTCTGAGTAAACCAAAAAGTTCAGCAAAATAATAATTGCTTGTGGCTACTGAATTTTAGTAGGCCCAACCGAATTATTACAAACCAATTCCTGTATATTGATTAATCGTACACCTAACAAAACTTTCTTGTAACCTGTACCAAACAATCTCGTAGATGCAGCATTCAAATTAACAGTTGTGTAAACGAGCCTGTTTTGTTACATCAACCAAACGTTCTTGTAACCTGTACCAAACAATCTCGTAGATGCAGCATTCAAATTAACAGTTGTGTAAACGAGCCTGTTTTGTTACATCAACCAAACTTTCTTGTAACCTGTACCAAACAATCTCGTAGATGCAGCATTCAAATTAACAGTTGTGTAAACGAGCCTGTTTTGTTACATCAACCAAACTTTCTTGTAACCTGTACCAAACAATCTCGTAGATGCAGCATTCAAATTAACAGTTGTGTAAACGAGCCTGTTTTGTTACATCAACCAAACTTTCTTGTAACCTGTACCAAACAATCTCGTAGATGCAGCATTCAAATTAACAGTTGTGTAAACGAGCCTGTTTTGTTACATCAACCAAACTTTCTTGTAACCTGTACCAAACAATCTCGTAGATGCAGCATTCAAATTAACAGTTGTGTAAACGAGCCTGTTTTGTTGCATCAACCAAACAGTCGGTAGGCGTAGGAAAATACGCCTCGCGCTTCTAGCCTACTCCGCCATTTTATTTCTCTATCAAACTAACAAAGCAGTTTGTTTATGCGTACCGGAGATCAATCAGGTGTATCAAACGTTGGTTGAGCCTACTAAAACTTTAGTAACTGTAACCGAATAATCTGTTACGCTTACAAGACTCGATTGTTTGTGCGTACAAATAACTTTAACCAGAATCGAACTGTACCTATATCTACAGGATTTTTTTTAGAGTATAAAGGATTTTTTTCAGTGTATATAAAAGATATATATATATAGATATGTTTTGTAACTTGCTGAGCACCGCTACGATCTACTCCGGATGATGGTGACTTCCGCCCATCAACGCTAAAACTAGCATTATACTTATTACCATTACTCGCTCCTAATAAAGCCACCTCGATAAAATCTAGTGAGTATTCACACAATATATAATATTAATACAAATATAAGGTTTTTTTATATATATATATGATGAAGGGTTAATCTATATCGACAACCTAACCGGTCTCATGAAAAAAATAATAATTTCGAAAAAAAAGGTACATATCAGTTACATTATTATACCGAAAGCAAAGATAATGTTTGCTCAGAGACCCTTCACTTTCTTAGCGCCGCGTATTTATAATAAAATTAAAGATATTCTGGGAAAGTCTCTGTCTTTGTTAACATATATAAAAAGAGTTTTTTGTTGGCTACTTGACACATTTTCAAGTTGGTATTTTTAAAATGTGAAAACGTATGTTAATTGGTGGCTCCCGGCCTAATTTGTTGGCCTGACTGCGATATTTACGCCACCTAGTCGGGGGGATTGAAATTAATTTGACGGCGCGGGCACGATCGCTCTTTATATGTTTATTTATTCGGTGATAAGATTGACGCAAACAAATAAAACAGATAGCTTAAGCTCTTCCCAATGCACGATGGCATATATTTTGTTAAACCGATCCGGAATAATTCACAATAAATTCAAGAAGAATTTTATCCCATTTGTTGAACAGATACACTAGGTAAGCTCGTTGAATCAATTTTTTTAAGCTATATTTTTTGTCTTTTTAACTAGTGGCGAGTACAATAAATAATAAATAAATACAGATCTGCCCTTATACTAATTTTTTTCTTTATTAAATCCTGAATATACATTTAAAATAGCACACAACAGTTATATATTGGTGATTCGCTATATAAGAAAATAGTTAACCATATTATAAGCTAACTCGTACAAAGTAAAACAGATACAGATGCTGTTGTGGATTTTATAACCCCACTAAAGGTCTGATCTTGGGTCATACCTGTTCGAATTTTGTTAACGACTGTTTTTTTTTATTTATGTTTGTTCTCTAATGTCTTTTTAATTAATTAATTTTTGTTCATAATTAGTGTAAATATAGCATAAATATAATATAAATATTTTTATGTTGTTTTCTTAAATAAATAAAATAAAATAAGTGTAGTAAGTATATTTATTAAATGTGCTAAGAATCAAACGTGCAAGATATAATAATATATATATTTCGATATCACAAAAACTAGAGAAACTAAAACGCAGCAATTTCAGCACAAAGCTGTTGGCTTTGGCCAACAGGGAAGTCCAGACAACCAGCACGCCGTGGCCACAAATTAATAAGTTCCTGATGATAATGGCCGGTCCCCTCATCGCACCTGCCGCAGCATCACGGTCAGGACCACAGCGGAGGGCGCACCTCGTAGGGCCTTGCTGAAATTTTATTTATTTTCACGGAATATGATCGTCAAAAAAGCCGGCATCGATATTTTATAAGTACTAGCTTTGAAGTACCTCTAATGAGTTCCTCGAATGAGTCCCTCGAGAGAGTAAGGCTTAGAAAATAACTGTTAGTAAAATTTATACTTGAATATGCAAATAAGTTACTTAATACCTAATAGATTTTATAATATTAGATCAATTATAGATTTTAGCATTTTACATTATTTAGAATATAAGAAAAATTAAATAGTAATACCAAAAGAGGAAGAAAAAATAAGACTTAAAAACAATTAGGTACCATTTAGGTATTAAATAATAAAAAAAATCTTGGTAAAATTAACTGAGAACTCTGATATGTTATATTGTTTAAAATAAGTATTAATACAATAAATTAGAAAAATGCAAAAGCATCCCGTAATTGTATAATTATTCAAAATTATTGAGGTTACGGAAAAGCTAATTCAAATACACTCTACATAGGTATAACAATAATAAAATATAGAAAAATATATGACCTTATTTTATTTGATGATTTTTTTTTTATAAAACAATGGATAATGGTTTTTAGATTGCTTAACTCCTAGGAAGAATTAGATAACCACTCTTTCGTATCTAAAGTACGACACAGATGTGTCACTAAGTATCAAGAATCTTAATTAACTGGAAGAGCACACACTTTTATAATTTTAATGACAGATGGCAATATATTCCGTAAGTTTAAACTGCAAATCAATGAAGTAGACAATCGCCGTGCGGTTTGCGTATGGCCTATCTACGAGTATAAACGAAATGTTAATATTGTACTGGCTATAAAATAGCGCCGTCTATATTCCGGCATCGTTTCTTGGGCGCCTACTAATCGAATAAAATTGAATTATCTAAAAACCACGATTTAATCAATGATAGTATGTTAGAGCGTTTTAAATTATATTAATATTTTTATTTTTTTTTCGCTTGAAGCGTCCGCTCTCTATCATCGCACCTGCGGCTTTCTGGACCGTTAAAGGCAGCTTAAATGACTCACGCATTAGGCACTTGAGATAGGTCACTTTGCTCATAAAAAATGAACATAATAATCTATTATTTTACTTAATCAAATACAAAACAACGTTACGTTCAAATAGTTTTTAGTTACGAATTTAAAATATGCCAGAAATATGTATTAAATATAAATATTATCCTATTGCTTCTATATATGTGTAGGGTCATGTACATGTATGGTATGCGGTTCTTCTATTTTGTATAGTATGGATGCGTTTGTGTGAATGCGAGTTGAGAGAAGAGAGCGGTCATTTATTTATTATCAAATCGCGTTGATTTTAATAGTAACAATAAAATAAACAATAAAAGACGCCGTCCCAATGCGCGCCTGCGCAGATGCCGACCAATCAGATGCGCCTGGTGGCGGCCAAAACGACGCTGCCAGCAAGTCTAGTTAAGAAGGTAGGGTAGGGTAGGTTCAAAAATGTATGGTTATATGTAGTTTACCTACCTACCTTTTTACTAAAAAATATACAATATTTAATGATGATATAAAGTGGTGATGACGCGTGTTAATAGAATTTTTTTTAACTTTATAAGAGTGGTAATTGAATCGCCATCTAAGCTTTCAAATAAATAATATCGTTTTGTTGCGAAATACGCCCTCTAAAGCGCATTCTCCACCGCCTGCTAACGGAATTCCAGCCTCCTTTAATCCAAGCTCTCCCCTGATCTCGGCTCGTGTTCTCTCGAACTTCCCCGAGATGAAGTCGAGCCCGCAGAACGGCTTCATTCTGCCACTCGTTGAACCATGACCCGCGCAAACGGAGTAGTGTTGTAAAACGTGAATGACTCGCGAGGAATTCGCGAATTATTATAATATTATTAAGTGAGCGCAGTGAAAAGAACACACGTTTCTGGCACAGAGATCCCAGGTCCGTTACACCGCAGATCATTGCCACTGAGATAATTTAATAGTTTCTTTATGTAAATTCGACTAGGTTAAATTAAGAATTAGCAATGTAATATCAAATAAAAAACCAAAATGTACTAGTTAGAGTTAATGTAAGATATTAAGAATCACTTAATACACACTATCACAAAGATTATGTAGAATGCCTATACATTATATAAATTATATGAAAAGATTGTAAATCAATCGGTTTTTTAAAAATGTACATCTTACAAAATCCTAAAAAAAAATCAAAATGAACACAAGTATCCAATATTTATCAATTTTAAGATATACCACTAAAGCAAATATCGATCGTAGTTCCATTTGAAGCCATCTGTGGAAAGCGGTTATTGCAGTTAAAAAGAATTCCTAATCATTTAATAATACACCCGAATAAATATTAAAAATATCAAAGGATGTCCCAAATAATTATACGTCGTATTTCATTAATTTTAAATATTTTTTTGTATTTAGATGAATTATTTTATATCATTTTTTCGCATTACCCTTATTTACTTTTTATATTTTTATGAAATCAATTTTTCTATTTCTAAAAATATTTTTGTTTATAAGCATTGTGCTGAAAATGGGTCCTTTCTTGTTAAACGACTAAGGAAACAGAGCATACCCCATTTATTGAGACACTTAAAAGTGTAATTGTAAATTTGTAAGGGTTTTGTACTCAATAAATGAATTTGAACTCGATATTTCATTTTCTATATTTTTTTAATATAATATTAATATAATTTTTAATATAATATATTTTCTATATAGTGTTCTTTTATCGAAATTATATCTATTTGTTAGTGTTTTTTTTTTATAATTTTATTTTATATAGGAAGTTTAGTATGCACATTTTGCGTTTTATCTTTAATCATATCATTTAATGTAATTAATTATCTTATGGAATACTTGATTTGGTGAAGCATCATTAGTATGCCTGGATTTTCTTGATAACGCTCATAGAATATGTAGCCAATTAACATTATATATTACTGTAAATATAATATCATTCTATATGTTTATATTTTAATATATTTAAGGCAGACATATATTATTTGTATCAAAATTAAATAAATAATTATCAAGTGACAGCAACGAGTATTCGTTGTTGTCACTTGATAATATTTATTTATTACCACTAGAGATACATCATATACGAGTATGTAAATGATATAGTTACTTTTTTTCAAATTACTATGACCTAGGTCATATACAATTATTTTAGGCTCTACTCAACTAGGCCAAATGTGCCTGTGAGAGAGTCAGGGGTTTGGTGGTAATGAAGCATTAAATATAGTATGACCATGTGCGGATTCGAACCCGCCACCTTTGGGCTAATTTTCCAACGCCTTAACCACTAGACTACCACAATCTCTACGATCACGATCCACAACTTATAAAACCAATGTTAATATGACAAATAACAGCGAAAGAAATATATAAGTTCAAAGTAATAGTATTGTGTTTATAGGTTAATAAAAATTTACTTTACATTTTATTTACTATATATTTAATGTAAACCTACTTAATATAGATAGTTTATTTACCATAATAAAAATTATAAATTTGTAACTAAAATGAGTGCAGGTAGATAATATTACCAAAAACAAAGCATAAAATACTGAGTTTATGGGTGTTGCTTAGTTTTATATATGTCAATAAATTATTATTATTATTTATCCCTGTTAAATGTAAGTGAATGTTTAAAAAAATGATATTGAAATAAATAAAAATATAATATTGTAAATAAAATTCAAGCCGCACATTGTTTCATCGACGAGCCGTTTGACCGTTCGTTGACGTCTCCCGCTTAGTCGAGTTGTTGACGCTTGAAGTTTGTTACAATTAACCGTAAGTTTTACTGGAAATGTATCTCTAGTATTGGTTGATGCCGTTGAATTTACGGACGATCGCTTTTCATCTCGACCAAATTCGAACAAAGACCGAATTGCCTCGACTGGTCTTTCGTACAATTAGGAATTGGTCGGGTCGGAAACCACGAAAAATATTCATTAGTGTGTGTATGCCTCTCTTACACACACACCCTCCCCTATACAGGGTTGTTTTTAAATTTAGGGTACTTTTAGGAGGCTGATCTATATCGATAAACTATATTAAATTAAATGATATTAAAAAACTAAGCGAGCCACCCGCTCGGGTGTCACTGACTGAACTTTGAAGTCGTTTTTTTCTTAATTGAGCAACTTTGTTCCAATACTTTTTGCTGATTAATGTTTGTTCGTCGATATAGATCAATATCCTAAAAGGAGTGCTCTACATTTTAAAACAACCTGTATTTAAAAAACCCCTCAAAATAGCTCGCTTCAAAATAGTTTATACACACGCACTTTCAATCACAATATAGGTCCAAAAATACACGCTTTACGATTGTTTCTCAGATACCACCCATTAACAATTATGTATTTGGTAATGTTTTTATTTTAATTAATAATTGCACAATTTGAACAATAACGTGTCCTAGCATGCCTTGATAAAAATCTTCAGCTGTCCAGCTATTTTATGACACACTTTTTGTATGTACATAGTACATAAATAGTCAGCTTAAGGCATATTGTTTAAATAAATTTTTGCATAACCTTAAGAAAGCGTAAAGGTTATACTAACCTTTATGCTTATAACTATTATACTAAAGCTTATTGTTTATAAAAAAAAAATGAAATAAACTATCGTTTTAAATCAACATTCACAAACAAGAAAATTCAATAGAACGTATAATTTCCATTATTTTAAACAAACATAGCGATACAAGTTTTTTCTTATACTTTATTAATGGTTATGTTTTGTCCTATTTAATTAATGGGAAGAGTGGGGTTTGAAATAAAGTGGGGGTTATAGAGTAACGAGAGAGGAATAAAAAAGACTTCGATGAAAATTATTTAGATAATCTAAAAAAAATTGTTTTTATTCTTCTTTTATTCTTTTTTTATGCATTGTTTTAGGTTTTTATGTAATAACAATGTTTTACTCTTTTTTACTTGCCTATATGTAGAAAATATTTATATTTAGAATCAATCAAATATTAATAGCAGTTTAACATGAGTCGATATATTTAATATATATATTTAATACATATAAAAAAATACATAATTATATTACATACCTACTAAAACTATCCGTAGTTATTACTCTGTTTTAAACATGTACCCTCATACACATACATAAACCACTAAGATAAGATTTAACTTGACCATACAAAAAAACATACTTGTAAAAAACATACAGGGTATATTGTAAAATATTTTTTGCATAAAAATATGTGCTAGAAATGGACTATTGCTGTGAAACAAAATGGCTAGCCATAAATCGAATTGTCATTTTCGCATTGACAGCTTTTAAATCGAGTGCAATCTTGTTTACTACGTCGCGCTGCAGAACAGGTTCAGCGGCTCTCTCGAAAATACATTTCGCAGCGTAAAAAATCAAGTGCATAGCGGAGGTCGCAAACATTTATTCCATAAATAATGTAATCGTATTTTTCACAACAGATTAAATATGTTACACATTTTTTATTTAGTAGGAAAAATGTATTTATCTACTAAAGTGAATATGCTAGCATTCAAACCCCAGTGGGTCACCAGGCAACACTCTCGATTAAGCTAAGTAACAAAATACATATACAATTAATATCAGACACATGCAAATGTTGTCTGCCTGTGATAAATCACCTTGCATCATAAAGGCCCTCCGATAACGCTAGCCATCAGTTAATTTATTATTTTAAAAACAATAAGCCGTTACAACTTGCAAAATACTTTGCATTTTGGCTGAATTATGTACAACTCTTGAGAGGTTTCTCGGTTTCGAGAAAATTTTGCTAAGAAATCAAGTCATTGCTGTATCGCGTCATCGTCTTTCTGCATTTTGATTAATATTTAAATGGTGGCATGTTGTGTATACCTAAATTCGTGAAAGGCATAGACTAATCACCGTTTTATTATCATCTTAGTAAGGTTTTGACAGCCGTTGGGATAGTTTGAGTGAAAAGTGCACGAGGGAATCGCAGTGCGAGTATGAATCTGCTGAATGTGTTATCAAATCTAAACCCTCGTTGCGTGTGGTTTGAAAGGTTGTCGCTCCATGCTCGTGGGTCCTTCGGTGGTAAGTTCGTTGGCGCCCGAGCCGCGAGTGACCTTGAAAGTCAGATAAAAATGTGGGCGTGGTCCGGGTGGATGGCCTCACGTCGAAAACAGCTGACCAGAGTGAGTGAGGAGGACGGAAAAGGCTTCCGCATTATAGTCATACCATTCGCACTCCTGTTTTTTTATACGCGTATTATTTAATTTTGCAACAAAGACAAACTATGCTACACAATTAGAATTCAATAGAAACATTAAAAATCTACCCAAGCGCTATTTATCCAAATAATATTTTTTTGTCTTTATATTTATTTTCTGATTTTACGGTGATATTACTGGTTTACTTAACGTGAAAGCTTATTTGGCGCACGTTTTCAGGATTTAGTTTCAGATCGAGGAAAGCCAATGTAATCTTTTTACATGTATAGGTAGCAATTAGCATAACACACCCATAATATAATCCTAATACTAATAATTCGAAAAAGGAATTTATTTCATTTGTTAGAACTATTTGGTCTGTCAAAGAAGTTGTTGGGTAGAATAAATCGAACGTTTAAAACCGTGCATCTTGCGTTTTATCATAATCAGCAAACAACCAGTTACATATATATAGCTTTTATATATTATACAATATGTGTGTATTTATACTCGCTTATGTATTATATCAATATATATACCTTTTATTATGCAAATGTTTTACAAATTTGCAATATTTATTCTTATAGTTTATTTACGCGTGTAACTTTTTCAAAAGTTTTCCTTTCAGTTAATACCGAAATAATTTCAATTAACAAAAATCGTCGGTCACTGCCTTCTTTGGTACAGACGGCGTCTAGTTAAGAAGGCAGGGAACATCAGTGCAGTAGGTGCCGGTCGCTTGTGTTACTACTGTTCTGTACATGTATGTATTTTGGTTTATAAGAATAAATAAATAAAAATAAATAAAATATACAAAGACGTTCTAAATGTAAGTTTAATCTTGTGTACTAAAATTTAAGTGAATATATAATATATTCACAAAAACGTAACGTGTAAAGGAATGATTATTAATAAATTACACAGACATATTTTGCAAAACTACCTAACTAGGCAGCGCCTGTACTGAGGTATGCTTTATTTGTTGTAGATTTTATTAAAGGTTCATTTTAACCCAACGTTGTGCAATTCGAAATAATATATGCGAAGGAATCAGAGTAATGAGTAAATAATTATAGAATTGAGAACCTCCACTTTTTGTCCAAAAACCCCCTTTCTCCCCTTTTTTATCCTCTATCTCCCCTCTAGCGTCCCGGGCTATTCAACTTGACCCGCACGCGCGCTTTGCCGCGTTTATTAGACCGCACATTTCTTAGCTTATTTTTAGAAAATATTATTTTCTCACCCACAGAAAAGGTACCATCTTTGTGGCAAAATGTAAAAGTGATGCTTTTTTAAAAGAAATAAAGTTGGTACCTAAATAAAAAACTTGTAGGCGATACTTTTCTCGATCCCAATACTTTTTATGGATATACCAGAATAGATATAAAAACAAAAATACTGACTTGTGTTTTTATGTTATTTTTTTGTTTCATCTACAGACGGTGCCGCCCCCAATGGACGCCCATGGATGAACGGTTTCGTCGCAAAACCTGAAGATAAGCAATCCACATTATCGAAGTAAGAATATTTTTTTTATATTATTGTTTTAGTAAAGTAAAACGTTGGAGAGAGAATACCAGATTAGAAATATTTAATAAAATATTAATACAAAAGACTTTCTACGGTCTATACTTCTATGTAACGAATACACGAATATTCTCAGAATGTTCATATCTTCTTCTTCCTCAGCCTGTCGCCATCCACTCCTGGATGTAGGTCTCTTCCATTTCTTTCCATGTATGCTGCTGTTTGGAGCCAGCTGTTCATGTCATTTAATAAAATAAAATAACACACATTTATTTGTCAAAACTAATAAATAAATACGTAGATTACACAGTATTAGAACATTCTGTGGTCAAAAATTGAAAGGTATAGTCGAGTAACGATAATCCAACCCTTTTCAATTAGGACTGAGGTGTGAAATACGAATTCCTGAAATGAAATAGGGAAACGAAAAAGGTTTTGATTAATTATATATATTTTGTTCCTTACCTCAAATGTAAAACCTAACAAAAATTAAACTTACGTAAAAAAAAATATTCCTTTATAAACAAATAATGCTGTGTGTTTTTCACTAATATTTTAAGTAAGAAGCATAAAATAGCTAATTGGCCCTGCGATTTCAAATACGACTTGTTAAGACGACATATCAAAATTCATCATGGTTAACGAAAAAAAAATAAAAGTTTGTTGTAATAAGAACGCCAGCTGATTATCCGCTCACGACGATCAGGTCATTGACGGGCGCGGTCTAGGCTACGAGACGCGATCGCGGGCCGGAACTTAAAGATAATTTACACCGGCGCTTTAAAAAAAAAATCTAGAAATGCTTTATTAGCAATTTTTAATATAATTTCTTACTCGTAATTGGGAACATAAACACCACCTTCAGCCTTAGACAGTAGTCTCGTTTCGACTACATAGTCAACTTATTAGTATTACTTATTAGCAAAAAGAACATCAGCCTATATGGATCTAATGATTTTCGGATAGTAGCTATTATACCATAAAAATGTAAATATAGGTTTCTTGCCTTATAACAGAGATGTTAGTTATATTTTGCGTTCGGTAACCGAAGATGGTTTCCATCGCTTCACAAACAGCTGATCGAACTGTCTGCTAATCAAAAAAGACGGGGGATATTAAGTCGATATGTATATATATTTAATTAAAGTAAAACTTCTTTATTCGCGCCTCACATCACCTTAATAGCACAATGTGCTGTTCCAAAGAGACGCCAATCATTTGTAAAGGTAGCTTAGCATTTGACGCTAGCTACGGAACGTCATAATTATTTATATTTAATCATTAAATAATAATAAAATACCTTAGAAAATACATAAATAAATATTCTACTAAGAAGTCTATACTGGCATTACAGCCTTTGCGAATTTTCTTTGTTTCTTGAATACTCGTATATGCTTGAATATATGCAATATGAAATTGACATATATCCATGGAAATTATTTAAAATACTGCACTCTAACCGGGTGGGTTTAGCCGAATGAGCGTGTCGCGTTAGAGTATTCATTGCTCAGAAAAATGTGTGCAGTAGACGTGCGCATTATAAGGCGATATTGTTTATATAACCCTATTAATCTAGCGAGCTGGCTCATAGCGTTGACGATATCGCGTTCAACGAAGTTGGAAGTTACAAGTGACACCATGACACGGTGACGGTCTAAGTATTAGGCTATTTTGAAATCGCGTTTAGCGTAACCTCGGTTATATGACGCGTTAACGCTATCTGCTAGTGTGTACGAGCCGTCCGTTCTCACCGGTCGCTGGTGGTGGTATTGCTACCAGTTGGCAACCTCATAAAGTGCCCGCCGAAGACGTCAGGCATTCGAGACGCGCATTGTCTCGCCCGGACGCAAATAATGGCACGAAAGTCGCGAACGCGGCGCTGCGTGTAGCCGCGGCCCATTGAGCGCGGCGTTGCCGATTTTTATGGCCTCATTAGCGTCGGACGTTAATGGCTGCGGTGCGGGGCCGCGGTCACACTGCTTTTAATTATTATTTTTTTTTTAAATATATTTCTTTTATTGGAATAAAACTTCTTACACGTTTAATCCTAGGCAGTGAATGAATCCAATTGCGACACGCTCATTCGATTAAACTCGATAGGACGCTCAGATAACGACACGCTCCTCGAGGTGGTCTACCCATGTCTCATTCCGCTAAAGTCGTTGCGCCTAACTGTCACTTAATTTTGTTTATTTAAATAGACCGAAACTGTGTTGAATATAGATATTATTGTTGTAGGGTCATTATTATGAAATATAGATTACGTAGTTGATGACAATTTTTTTGTTTTTGGTTATATATATGTGTCTATGTATATTAAATGTATTTATTGTACCTATGTATTAAGTACATATTACATACGTAATAACATTTAATAATTATAAGTGCGTTACTTATAAGTCTTATAAGTATATATATTAAATATACAAAAACTAAAACAAAACAAAACAATAAGTTAAAAGTAATTAAACATACCATCTTTTCAGATGCGTCTGCTTTTGCGGGTAGCCATTTAGTAATGTTTTTAGCACGACTGAATTTAGAATGTCTTTATTTACTGTGAACTTTAGATCTAAGTAAATTGAGATGTATTCATTTTTGGCAATATCATATTTCCTAGCCTTGATCGAGTTGCAATTGAAGTATCTAAATTATAAAAAGATTTTTGCTTTTAGACCGGTAGGTTAAGGACAACGTTTTTAGTAAAGATTTGTCAGATATTAAGGACTTCGTAGTTAGATAATAAATAATACGTCGGAACTGTATCAAAAAGGTTTTCGATTTAAAACACGGAGAACAGCTTTTTGACACCTTATTAGGGGGTTAAGTATTGTAGGGCATATTATTTGATTAGTATAGTAAACCGAACGATAGAAGACGACACGGTACCACTTAAGCTTACCTACAATAAAGAATAATAACATTACTTTCTACTGTTATATTTGAGTATACCTTACGGCCGGCAGTCGACAAATAATCTTGTATTTTTGTTTATTAGTATGGTAATACGGAATAATGTTGACCCTTTTACAATAAAATAAAAGAATTGAAATATACAACAAGTCTGTATTTTTTATTTAATTTTCATTCAATAAAACACAAGACAATCACCACTGTTACACTGAGACGCATTTATCGTTACACAATAATATCGTAATGATACACTAATTACAACTACCGAATGTCATCCGAAACGATTAAACAATTACCCCTCCATTAGCGATATTATGCATTGTTATAATTATGTGAATATAACGACGTAGAATCACTAATTACAACGTTTAATAAATAAATACCTTTAGTTAAATCTAAATGCCAAATTGTAACTAAAAATGTGGAATTGGTACCTTTAAAACGAAAATAACCTATGAACCGAAGTAATTTCAAGTTTCAAATTTATTTTATCGAACCATACAGGTCGATCCGTTTTTGAGTTAACAATATACCTACCTGAAGTGCGAACGTTATTTATGTTACCTCTTTAAGTGGGACCGTAACTTCTATCCTCCGGTTAACTATACAATGTAATAAGTTATTAAAAAACGAAAAGATATATTACACTTTATAAATTAGAGGAATATTCTGAAACCGCCATACTAAATTATCTATTATTGTATAACGATTTATAGCAGTTGTGTCAAAACTAATCTTTTATTACCACAAAAAGTTATATATATTAAAACGATATTGTCACTGCTATATCATGTTCAAAGAATTTAATAATGCAACTAACAACTATCTACTCTTTATAAAAATGAGGACCATATTTCGGCAGAAGTCTCTTAAACGCGTAGGTTCCAAAAAGTTATAATAGTTTATGAATCTCTTATCAAATCAATTCAGTCAATCCGTTGAAGTTTGTACTAATTTTGATACATAGTAACATTTAAATGTTATTTTATTTATTATAATAATGAAATTCACAGATCAATTCTCATACTCTCCAATTGAATTGTTAGATTGTTATGTTGTTAATGGTTAATTGTAACATATAAGTACTTTTAAATGCAATTAAATATAGAATATACATACATATTATATTTATATTACCTTCATCATAAATTATTTTTATACATACTAAAATCATACTTAATTTATTACTTTATTTTAACATATACATACAAATCACACACACCACAAATATCACTCACAAATTACACATAACACATCAAAATATTCTACTGTATTATACTCGTATATTTTAAGAACAATGTTTCAATTTTTTTATGCTAATGTTAATATGTAAAATATCCGAAATCCGTAATTGGTTTGTATACTAGTAATAAGTTTTCTTTGTAATTATAAAAATTAATAGTTTTGGATTTTCAATAAAAGGAAAAAAAAAGAAAAAATCTAACAGTATTATCATATTGCAAAATATTTTTAAATGTCAATATTTTATTAGGTATACCTACATATTATTATTTTTCATTCTGTATATTTTTTATGTACTCGATTATATATGTAACATGTATTACTAATTTATTTGCTGGTTGAATCGTTCCTTAGTTCACGCAAAAAACGGTAAACGACATTTTGAACTTCGCCTCGGACGACGAGCAGCGTGCTTACTCCTCTCAATGTATCGATTTATTCAAAATGGATTGAATAGAATAAATCGATAAATTAAGAGGAGTAAGCACGCTGCTCGTCATCCGAGGCGAAGTTCAAAATGTCGTTTACCGTTTTTTGCGTGTACGCGAATGTGAAGTGAAGTTATCTCCATTGACCCAGTCAGTCAGCCGCCGCACCGCACAACACAATCGCGGGTTCGACCGAAATGACCGAATGAACTCGTGACTCGCAACCGGCGACCGACTCGTCTGCATGCACCGTGCACTCGCTCAGGCCGCGCCAGATCGACAACCTTTGTTTGTTTTATTCATTCATTTATTAGTGTTTTATTAGCGATATCTACTTACGATTAAGCTAGAGACCAGATTATGTTTATGCATAGTTGAACGCGCTTTGCAGAGAAACGTCTTTGTTTTAATACGGGTACAAAAATTATTTATTTATTCTTTATTGAAAAATCCAACAGTATTAATTTTTATAATAACAAACAAAACTTATTACTAGTATACAAAACCAACTATGGATTCGGACATTTTACATATTAACATTAGCATAAAAAATTTGAAACAGTGTTCTTAAAATATATATATAGATTATGAATATTATATACGTATACAGTAGAATTTTTTGATTTGTTATTTATTTATTTATTTAAGCTTTATTGAAAAATCCAACAGTATTCATTTTTATCATTACAAAAAAAACTTATTACTAGTATACAAAACCAATTATGGATTTCGGACATTTTACAATATTAACATTAGCATAAAAAAAATTGTGATAGTGTTCTTAAAATATACATAGATTATGAATTTATATACGTCGTATACAGTATAATTTTTTGATGTGTTATGTGTAATTTGTGAGCGATATTTGTGGTAGTTGTGAGTGTGTGTGATTTGTATGTACATGTTAAAATAAAGTAATAAATTAAGTATGGTTTTAGTATGTATAAAAATAATTTATGATGAAGGTAATATAAATATAATAAATATGTATATTGCAATTACAAGTACTTACATGTGACAATTAACCATTAACAACATAACAATCTAACAATAGAATTAGGTTTTATTTGTCTTTACTATTAATGATATTGGAAATCAATTTTTTGAATGATAATAAGGAGGTATTCAATATATCGATTTTCGAAATATCGCTATTGTTATAAAGGGAGCAAATACGTGGTATGGTGCTATTGGTCATTGAAAATGGTTAAGCTCTAAGTTAAACAATACCGACCTGCGGGCATCAACTTAAAATTTTGATATATCCAGAGGTAGCGAAAATTGTTCGATCAAAAAGCAATACAAATAAGTTTTTTTTTAGATAAAATTCTTTTATACGCGTGCACTTCACACAACTTTTCCTGGGCAGTGAATGAATCTAATGAGAACCGGTATTAAGATAAATTTGTGTATACTCGGCGACACGGCACATGCTTCCGACAGAGAGATGGTAACGTCAAGTCGTTCGTCCTTGCGATTTCTTATTATTTAAATAAATGTGCGTGCGAAAATTGTTGAATGTAACTTATTTAAATTTACTCGGTTAATTTTTTATTTATATGTAGTGTAAATGCACAGCTTTACATATGAAAATGAAATAAAAATTTAGCAATTACAAAATTATACAGCTAGAGAAATATGTTCTTGATTTTTGATGGTATATGGACGGTTATGTGATGATTTAAATGTGCGTAAGAGAGTATCTATGAGACTTACCTGCGTATTAAAATTAATCATCTTATAAAAATAAAATTTATACAGACTGAATTATAAAAGAAATGATCAAGAAAATGGCAATAAAATCATTAGTGACACTACACTTTGTGACAAGTTACTATACACCATTAGTTAGTGTCACATAATTGGCGCCCAACGTAAGGCGTATTTACGCCTGTTTTACGGCGTATTTTTGCAAATTGGGAAATTAATAAACGATATATGGTAATTGATGCTTATTTTGAATGCAATTTCGTTACAATATAAACCAATATGTGATATGTGATTCGTGAACCGCCGTATGGCGACCCCTGCCAGATAATAGCGCAAAACCCGCATGAGTTTTATACTCGGAATCAGCAGCGTGTGCGTCCGCCGTGGCGCGTCAAACACAAAGGTAGCAGTAATTCCGTAACACACGACAGACACAATGGTAATGCTCAACATATCTCGGCACTTTTCTCACAACGGTACCAAAGGACCAATGACAATGACAAGAACAATGACAGAAAGAATATTATTGCGCACGCGTATTTATTGTAACGCACACAGAACGCTCACAGAACATACTCGTATTGATTCTGTGCTTATTCATAAGTTCCATACAAGTACATTATTTAAAAAAATCTACTTTAAAATAAAAATATTTTTTATCGCCGCGGTTCACGCTTGAGGGGTTAAAAAGACATTTTAATTAGCTCTACGCGTGCGTAGACCCTTGCGTAGACACGTAGACGCGCGTGACGCAATATTTTTTTCAAGCCAGACGCAATATTTATTGATTATAAAAATATCTATAAAGGAAAATTTTAAAATGTTGTTTTTAAATAAGTCTAGGAAACATAGTAACACATATAAAGACGTAAAAATAAAAAAACCGTATATTGTTTTGTTAAGTTGCACGAGTGAAAACATTTATTTGTAAAACGTGTATTGTTAAATGTTTTAAATACTTTTTTTACCTTACACTAGACGTAACTTTACAGAACAAAATCCCTGAGATAATTCTTGAAATGTGCTTAAAAATATCCGAAATCGCCTACGATCATTAAACAAATATACATAAAAAATAGTTTTCTTCGAGAAACTTAAAAAAACAAACAAAAAATAAAGTTTAATTAAATAAACTCAAATTTTATTTTTTTTATTTTCTATATTCACGACTGCAAAAACACATTTTTGAGAAAACAGTATGATTTTACATTATTATCTAATTGTTGACCCTGTAGAAAATAAAATTATACAAATGGGCTAAGTGTTGAAAAAAAAAGTTTTTCTGATATCTGGTTACATTGTAATATCGAATTCTATACTTTAAATCTAGTTTCGCCTCTCCTGAAAAATTTGCTCGGATGTTGTTACATTGTTTTTGGTTAGAGCAGCCAATTTTTGGTTAACGTTTTGAGTAAAAATAATAATAAGTATTTTATCGATTATGTTTTTTTTTGTTACCATATTTCAATTCAATGACTCGAGGAATGTGTAAAATATCACACTTTGTCCTGATTGAATATCAGTCAGGTAAAATTATTTCAACTATATTACGTACATTTATAAAATTGTACTGGCATTTCGACTTGTCCAAATCGCTGCTAAACACCTATGCATTAAATACACAGGTATATGTTTCGTAGTATGTATTACGATATCGGATACGACTGAAAGGCAAATTGCACATATTGCTTTTAACTTTTAGTCAAAGTAGAAATTTAAATTTAGAATTATGAGACAACTAGTTATATGCTTCTTATATATCTACAAATAAGAGAGCCACAAAGTTATAGCGTCTTAAATTCTATATATCTATATATATTTGTTGTTTAATTCTAAGATATGTTAGGTCTTTTTTTTACGATGTTTTTTGTTTTGGAAATGAAAATATCGTATCCTATCATTACTTTGTCATCAGCGCATTTCGAACCCTTACCTTCTATGCGGAATGTCCGCGTCTTAGCTAGTAGTAGTAGCATCGAATAAGTAGTAACACGATAAGTAATGGCATTCATTTGTTAAAACACACGTACTATTTAGTTACTAAATCAGTACCGTAAGCAAAGATCGTGAGCGAGAGAAAGAACCTGGCCATAAACGGTAAAACGCTCAGAGAGACATGTGAATGAGATTAGCGCCGAAGATTAGCTCCGGTAGCGTTACCGCGTTAATCTTGCCGCAGACGTCAGGATTGTTTTTTAATTTTTCAGATTCTATGATTTAAGAATCGTATTTCGTCATTTTTTCTTCTATAAAAATATTTACCCTTGTCGATGTAGGTGATATATTTAAAAGTTCTGTCCTTTGAGATACGCAAACTAGTCTATTTCACATTTAAAATGTATACTAATTATTCGGTTTTTGAGTTTATAGTGTGTATTTTAATATTTTTGTTAAATATCTCAACCAAATTCTCCTGGTTATAAGACTAATATTAAGGAAATTTAGCATGCTAAAGACTCGAGACTATCTGCAGATTCGAGGAATGATCATGCACGAGAAGTGTCTGTCCTTGATCTCGATAATCAATTTTGCACTAAGCACTTTTTTTTATACGACGAAAACAGAATTTTTCTCAAATTCTTTTCGTGTGTGTGGAGGAAATAAAATGTGATTGTGACAGACGGATGTTAATTGGTAAGAATTTTAATAATTAATTGAGGTATTACGTTTCATTAAGGGTTACAAGCGAGCCATATGTGTCATAATGAACGAGCGAGCTGTCAAGCAGTCAGCTGTGAACAGTCACGATCGATTAAACCTATCGCTGCCAAACGACTGCGACGAACGAGCTCATAAGCCGTTATAATCTTTTTGAACCCGAATTAAATCTAAAAAGATCAGATTCCTCAAAAATGCGTGATGTTTGCCAACGTCGCCGCGCGTCATCATTTATTCGGGACGGAGTCACATTTCACTCCGACGGGGAGTTCCGTTCCGTTCTGTTGATTACGTGCGAAGTGCGGGAATTTAACGCCACGCTGCGCTTTGCAGGTCAACGGTTAACGATTTCATTTTAGTTTTCGCTCGGCGCCGGCGCACGCAGGACAACGCCCACTCCTGACACGGGAGGACCTAAGCTCGATCTCCAGTAGTTACCATTGGGTCAGGTCATCATCAACTTTGAGGATTTAATTTGGCTCTTTACTCGGCGATAGCCAATTAGTTAAATTAAGTAACAACGCGATGTTAATGGCGCCTAGCACTACGCTTAAATGCCTGTTCTTGGTCCTGGTCTTATTTTTTTTTTCAATCAAAATAATAGATAAAATAAAATAGCATATAACTATTTACAAAACTAAAGTTTTCCATTTTAAAAACTATCTCATACAAAGCAAAATAGATGGTGTGGATTTTATCACCCTATTAGGTAGACAAGATTTGTTCTGGGGCGATGCCTGCTCGAAGTTTATTTTTAGGTTGATAATTGATTAAGTTATTAACTAATTAAAAGTATAAATATGTAAAATAATATTATTATGTAGGAGATTTATTAGACACTCAGATATAACTCAGATAAACACTCAGATATAAATATATTATTATCCTTGTTATTTAATATCTATAAATACGTATAGACTTAGTTTTCAAAATGTTTAAACTATGTAAATATATATAGAAAACTTGACAAAACGCACTTAACTCACCTAAGTATCCAAAAAAAAACTTGTTTGTATTGAATATGACGAAATACCTAACATTTTTATATCCGCATTTAACAAAACCTAAAGTCCGGTACCTAACTAACAGAACCCTAACGTTATTTTTTATTCTTAAGTGACGTTTACATTAATATTACGCTCGTATTGATGATGATGACGACGATCGTGGGCATTAAGTCATCCACCCTGTGATAGAGCGTGCAGGGAAAGGCGGTAGTTCTCGGCTCGATCTCTGACCCGTGGCGCGATCTACAAACAAGTCCTTGCACTACATGCACTGCAACCTTCGTTACGATGAAGGCAGTCCGGACGAAGTCGCGCCTAATGCCTTTTTGATGATGTTATTCCTATGATCCCCGCAATGTATAGGGACGGGAAAAAGCGGTGAACGTTATATCGATATAATTTGATGTTAACGATACTGTAAAAGTCATAAAAAATATTTTTAAAAATATACAAAATAATAGGTATCGATTTGAGAAATTTCGCAATGTTTTAAATTTATCCCTTCTTAGAAAACCAAATAGCGTAAAAATAACAATCACTGTTCCATTACCACGATCCAAAATGGCATCCTCACGACTGGACTGCTGCGCACGCTCTATATTATCTAAGCTACTATTTCAAAGCAACCGTGCTGTTGGCATTATTGGGTTGCTTACAATGATAATGTATTTCTTATCTGAAGCCAGGTTGATTTCATAGTACTGGAAGTCTCTTTTAAAACTAGATCATATCCAATATATCGTAAATTTCCCTTTTTCACTCGCCTGAGAAAATCAACAGTGTGTTTGTAATATTTTTTCTTTGGTATTATAATTAAAGAAAATACTGATTCATTACTCTATATATGTTAAAAAAGCAAATAGGGATCAATAAAAACCCTAAAAAAAATAAACATACCCCTTACGAAAACATCCCACTATATTCACGCAAGTACAATCTCATATATTTATCACGCACACACACACATATAATTAATTTCCAAGTATTTATAGATAATTTTACTTTTTTTTCATTGTAAAATAATAGGAATAAAATATTTTGTACGCCAAATAATTATCGGTATATGTTTATTACAAGTTTTTTTTACAGAGTTGAAATTTGACATGTTTGTTCAATTTTGATGACATTGCATTTTTATGGTAAGCACGTTCTGATTCTACACCCAGGAATGACCACCGACTAATGAACTCCTCAACGAACAACAGCACTGATATTTTGTATAAGCATTCAAGCACTTAAATAAAAGCTTTTTTTAAAATTGTATTTTTACTATTAATTTATTAATAATGCGTCTATTGTCTGTTTTTTCTAATAAGATAACACGTGTCTCACCAGGTTTAACGATAAAAAAACCACTTATTGGTCTTACGATTTCCAGTATTATTTATGAGGACAGTATATCAAACATGATCGTGATTTCAGAGAAAGTAGTTTGTAAATTTTACGTGACTATAATGAAATGATCGTTTAACGCTCGTAAGTTCGTGACTCCAGTCACTGAGCGAAATAAACAGATGTAATTCACACCATTTCGTAAAAAAAGTAGGTAATAAAATTCACCCATTGCTTATTTTAGCATTTTTCATTCAATTTCATACTTTCGAGTAGAACAGTAAGTGAGAGCACTCTTTCAAGTATTCGTAAAAATCTCTAAATTTTTTAACCTAATAATTTGGCGTTCAATTACATTGTTTTAATATGAAGAAAATATTAAAACATGTTACACATTGTATTTAAAAACTAATCCTACCAATTTTCTATCGACAATAAGTCTATCGAACTCACAGCAGCCCTAGTCATTAAAGAAAGGTGTTGGGTCTTATCTTAATTGGTAATTCTTTAATCCAATTCTCCGGTCATTTGTTGGGGAAATGTACAAATCGCTTTATCAACAGCTCCGATCTCTTAACGCCATCTATCGCTACTCATTCTAATATGAGCGTAGTACTGCGTCGAATGGCCCGGCCGTGAATGTCTGCCTTAAACCGATTATTAATTACCTCGTCGATGCGTGACAGCGGTATTTGACTAATCTAAGAACTAACATTCTAGTTAAATTTAGTACCAAAATTAAAAAAAATATGAGGTAGCAGGCCTACGCTATGTATATGAAAACTGTAACCCCCGAAATATAATGCTCCCCTCCAAACTTTAAGAAAAAACATAGTTGAAATTTACCTAAATGCAAGAATGTTCCTAAAGACACAAGTCAACAAATAAACACTGACACACTTTGAAGCACTTTAATTGCCTTTTGTGTTATTTATTATTGTTATTTGGTTATATGTTATTAAAGAATATTCTGTTTTTAATCATTGCCAGGTATTGGACAACAGAAAGACCCAGATGTGGAGGCCCTAAGTACCATTCCGTACGAAGATCATGTAGGGAGACTGGGAGTCTATGGGAAGATCCTGAATTTCCTCCCGGACCTAAGGCCCTTTATAGACACAAGAAACCTTCACTGCAACCCATAGTTTGGATGAGGCCCCATGTGAGTATTTATAAGCTAAACATACAATGTTTAATACAATATTATTCAATTTTTTTATTTGTGTAAGACTTCTTACTTTTGGTACATTTGGCTATAATTCTCGTAGGTTTGGAACTCCCATGTTACGAGGAGTTCAATCTCAGGACAGATCGTTTACTAGAAGTGTAAGGTTTTTACATTTCTATGAAAAACGTTGCCTCACGTTACGCAACACAGTATCTATTTATTTATTTATTTATTGAAAAAAAAATCATAGATACATTACAGATTATCCGTGAGCGCTTGGTACCACTACAACCTCTTTTCGCTGCCTTCTTAATTAGACTAAATGTCTGTCCTAAAGAAGGTTAGTCAGCACTCAATACTCTATATGCTATATGTTATTATCAAAGGTCCCGGATGCGAACCCCAGCAGAACTCTACTAAGAATATACAACGATACTTTTCTTAGCAATATCCACCTGCGAGATGTTTGTTGGATTTTCAGAAGCGCTAATGCCAACATGAACTATAATAAAGTCAACTAAACTGCTCTCAGTCTGATTTCAGTGGTCCATCACACTCGAAACTAAGATACTTTTGATGTTCCCAAATTCAACACAAATGATGCTATGAACCGGGTCGGTTTCGATACTTTTTGGTTTGATAGCTTATAAAAAAAGCCGTTTGAATTGGAATTGGGAATGGAAACTCAAAGTATTTAATTAAAGGCTATGAAATTGTAGCGAGGTAAAATCGCAAAAATCCAAACTTCGAAATGTCTCATGTGCGATATAGCAGCGAAGGACGCAAAGTTTAGGTTAACAGAATGGTCTCGAAATGCACGAAGACATGGGGTCTGTGTTTGGGGATAATTTTCAAATGCATTAAAAGCTGGGGGAAAACCCATTGAATAGTGATAGTGAAAATGAAAGTAAATAACTATGAATACATTCTATATTATAATTTAAAAAAAAAAATGCTTTCGAAATCTTGGCGCCATCTTGGGCCTGCGCTCAAAGAAAAGTCGAATCCGGGTCCTCTGGATTTAAGAAGCAGGCGCTTATGCCTCTACCCTACGATGCCGTTTAAAGGGAAGTTGAACGCATATTGCTAATATTTGGGTGTGGAAACGCGCAATGATTGTGAGATTACACAGACAATATTTTTAATTGTTTTTTAATAGCTGTTCAGAGCAAACGTGGATCAAGAAAATTTAAAACTTAGTTACTATAAAGATTATGATCTAGAAGATCATAGTTCGTTTGATAGTTATATCTTTATTTTATGATATACTTTCTTTAGGTTAATTGATACCTACCTAAATCCCTTGTTTTTTGTAAATTAGCGAGAATATATCCTAATGGTATGAATAGTCTTATTATTTGCCACCTTAATACATTTGATATGTTTAATACAGGTCTTAATGTTGATTAAATAGTTTTATTAAGTATACAGGTTGTTTCAAAAGCATTCCCTTAAGGAGGGTGTTTATGTTCCCTATTACGTGTAAGGAATAGGAAAATAATTCGTGTACAAATTTTATCGCTAGCTTACGACCAGAGCGATTTCATATTTTTATAAACATTTTACTCGGAAACCATGATGAATTTTAATATGAGGTCAAAACAAATCATGTTTAAAATCGCAGTGCCAATAAGCTGGTTTTTTTATCGTGAATGCTCTTGGAACACGGTGTATTATGTATAGTAGTTATCTAGTTATTCATAAAAACGGGACCACACAGGTGTGCAGGAATCTCAGGAAACGAAGTCCGTTCCTGTGGCGGGGCGTGTCGAGGGGAGGGGGAATACACGCGGCCAACGGAATGCCGTCGTCAGCATTTATTAGGCGCGGGCGCAACTCGAGCGTGCTTTACCGGCACTGGTACTGTGGTACTAGTGACTAAAGCGCTTCCGGGTGCGAGCGCTTTCAATATCCGCCGCTGCGGTCCTGTTACCGTTTTGTTATCCGACGAGCGGAGCTTTGAAATAAACAAAATGCACTCGAATTTACCACCACCCATTTTATTTTACTAGATAAATCAATGGTCACTAAAGATTAAGAATAATAAAAATACGCATTGACCAATAAATTCAGCAAAATACAAGCTAGTTTATAAAATTTCGTTCAATACACACTCCCTAAAGTTACTTCTCTCACACACACAATCAACCATCAGTCATATTTTTTGTTTTTGTTTGTTTTTCTTTATAACTCCAAGATTTAGTTATGAGTATGCCACTATGTTCTTTCTATGGATTTATTGTTATTATTATCTACGTTTTAAAACAAATTGAACGTATAATAAAATGTCGTCCCGACGGCGCGAGCGGCGGCGCTTGGCGCGCGGAGAGGCGGGGAGAGAGAGGGAGAGAACGAGCGGAAGGTCTCAAACTTTAACCAGAATCGAATAAATAATCTTGCAACAAAATGTTTCGCTGTCACTAATATCTACAGGTATTACTTGTAGAACGTACAGGATTTTTTTTCAGTGTATAGGTGCAATGTATGTAGGAGGTGTAATGTTTAGCAACTAGAAAATGAAGAATAATTATTGTGACCGGTATAACAGTGCCCATATAACCGGTCAGATTTTTTCAATGGAAGCTGTAGCGAAAAATCGATTTCCTCGAAGACACTTAAATAATTGTAACGGTGGATTCCAGAAGTGCAATCCAGCATCTCGATGTGAACGGGTGGAACGATAACCGTTTTTCGAACTTCGTCCAGGGTGCTTGCTGATCAGCAGGAAACGATAACAATCAATAAACTAGCAGATAGAGACGTTCGCGCCCACCGCGCCTAGCGGCCAGCTATGGGCGTCACGTCCAATTGGTATAGCAGAAACTATACAAAGCGGGTATTCCCCTTTCGTGTTCGCCCGTAACTATCGACCAGTCGAGATGATATCTCGATAGGAGGTTCGAGAATAATTTATGTTACACCAAACCTTACCTATTCGGTAACAAATTGAATAGAATAGAATATACTTGGAAAATACTCTCAAACAATATAATCAAAAATATGTACATAAATATCACATAAGCACTCTGCGATGGCTTAGTATTAATTATTTAACGAGAGAACTTAGACCATATATGATTCATCTTGTCATAATAAGTGTTTGAATTACAAAGTCCACAAATGTGCCAACAGTAGGCATGCAATGGGCAAAGAGGTGACGGCATGTTATTATTAGGTCAAATGTCAATCTATGAGCGCCGGTAGAAGATGACTTGTGGTCCATAATTATGCTGTGACCTAAAACCTGCAACATTCCTTCGCATCTCGAGTGAGATACGCGTCCGATAACTTTCAAATTGTACAAAATTCAAAGTGCGATCAATAAAATTTTAAAATTTTAGTGCGATCACTTTTAAGTCTTGCTCTAATTTTGTTACATTTTTTAAATATATCTAGGTTCTATAATTTCTTTTTTATTATTTACTGATAATCAATGTAAATATGGTATAAATACAATAAAAATATATTATCATATAGTAAGTCTATGCAAGAGTATTTAAGAGAAGTGTTTAACATCAGCTTCTTCTAAATGTCTGTATGCGAAATAGATTTCAACATACTTAATAGGTTGTATGTCGGATGCTATCACATACAAATATTCCTATCCTAAAGTTTCTTTGTAATGACATGTTTATCTATTGAAATTGTCCATTTCGAAAGTTGTCCGGCAACTAGTGCAAAAATCATGAGCGTTTAGAAATGGAACACCATATTATTGATAATTGTAATAAGCGCTGCACAGTTGATCGACTCAGTTCAAGATGTTGGACATAGAAATCTAAAAGAAAAAATGACGAATATAAAAATAAATAGCTTGCTTCTCATCATCATCATCACCAGCCTGTATCTGCCCGCTGCAAGGTTAGCTGCGGGCCTCCTCAAGTACATTCCAATCGCGGTTTTGCGCCATTTACATTCAGCTGTAAACCGCGAAGCGTCTAATGTCACCAATTCAACTCATTGGTGGTCTCCCTTGCCGTCTTTTTGTGGTTCTAGGGTGCCATTGCAAGGTTTTTTGGTCCACCGCTCTTCCGCTGTTCTCGCAATATGCAGGGATCCAGTTCCATTTCAGTGCTGCCATTGTTTCTACGACATTACGCAACTATTATGCCATTATGTTCGACTAAATATTCCTAACAAAAATTGAATAGAGAATGAGAAATTGAACTAGATCTCTAGTGTTTGTTATTCACCCTTCATATGAAAAACAAAAAATATCTAAGTAAAATAATGACGTAATTTAGCCAAAATGAATTCAGTTAATGACTCGACATATCGTTAATTATTTAAAATAAATAATAGAGTACCCAACTAAATCAGAGTATGTACAAACATTCCCGATTAAATCGAAAATTTGATGAAACAAAATTCTTGCTGTTGTGAAAGTAATCGACAAAAAATAAAAGTAGTTTGTCAAGGAAGCCGTTGACACCCAATTTATTCATTAAAATTGGATGTCGCTATCGACTATGTTAAATGCCTTAGAGAAATCGTTACTGTTTAAGTACAATCATGACAATACTTGTTCAAAGTGCTTGCGCGTTTCATAAATACAAATGTATTTTGGACATGTTTACTAAAATAAAAGTATGATCTTAATCACAAGATTGAATTAATACATTTTATCAGTGTGAGGTGATTTATTTTATCGTTTTCAGAAAAAATATAGTCAAGTCACGCGTAGACAATAAAATCAATAATGGACCAATAGTATTTTCGTAGGGTTTTTCTTAACTTTTATATTTTATAGTATAATTTTACAAATAAAATAATGTAATAATTTACAAAATAAAGATTGATTCCGTTTTTGCTCGTTTTAATCCTAAAAAATCATAATCGATTTAACTCTTTCATGACATAGCCTCTGTTTCGAAGACGTACTGTTCGGTTGATAGATGTTGTAGATGTCACTAAACTCCTTTTTATATGTGCCGTTTTGAATCCAATGTTTCTTTTTAAAATTGTTTATTATTATATAATGTTGTACGATTAACGGCAATCCGTGTAGTCCAAGTTTGCTGAATATAATTTATGTAAAAGCCAAGTGTCATAAAGAGTTTACAAAGTGCAGTGAATGCAATAACCGTAAAAGTCGTCGTTAAATGTGAACTAGGTTAAAACCCATACAGTCTTTACAGGCATCAATCCTTATTAGCATAACAGAAAGCTTGTTCTTCATAGACACGAGTTCTTTGCACGACCACGAACGACCACACAGCCTTAGTGCAAATATTACCGAGTACTCCCGTTTAGGAACAGTTTTAAAATGAAAACAGCTGACATAATCAATTCAGGAGAATTTTTTAGCGTCGTCTGGATTGCGAAATTTCTTCTTTATAATATGTTACCGAAAGAGCTATTCTCTGTCTTGTGCGTTATCTTAAATCGTTGTATCTCATCGAACGTTTTGTAGAAAGAGATATACTCCGTGTAGTCATAGGATAGTCTTGAAAAACGGAATCTAAGTTAAATTTACATAACATATACAATAACATACAACATTAATACATAATTAACATATAACATTGACATTGTTAATTTACATATAACATTAACGCAATAAATATATAAGTAATATAAATAATATATATATACACACACACACACACACATACATCACATCCTCCTCATACAAATGTTATAATGTTATATAATCCAATATACCTGTACCTCTTTTCTATAGCTAATTATATTTAAATCCTGAAATTTATATTTTTTTAGTGTTATATACTTAGGTGCGTACTGTATTATGAATGGATAAATAAATAAATATCTTTGAAATCAAATTTTTTCCTCGGAAACCATGATGAATGTTGTTGATATGTCGTTTTTACAGATAGTTTTATGGATACGTTCCACGCGTCAAAGAGACTTTATATAAAATGTATGTGTCGAATGAAGCAAATATTTCAGTTCTACTCATTTAAATTTAAATAGTAATTAGTAATAGTAAATTAATTTAAATAGTTTTTTATATAAATAATAAATTTTCTTACTATGTTTACCTTTAGTTTTTTAACGAGGAATATGATGGTTGCATTGATTTTCTTTACGCATTTTGGCAGGGGCTGTTTATTGCGAGTGTGTGTCACCGGCGTAAGTATTCTTATCCCGTCGCGCATTCCGTGTCGCAGAAAAGATCGATAGCGAGAGGTCGCCCGAAGCGACACGGAATAACAGGGCGACTCGCCAACATCGACCCCGAGCACCACTGGGTCAGTGGGTCTTGCACGATCTGCGCGATCTCTTCGGGGAACGCTATTGTGCTTGCTGTTGGCAGCTTGTAAAATGCTTACTTCGCGTGTCGCTTCTGTTAACTAACCAGTTGCGACGCGTCCAAATGCCACAGATATTATACAGCCGGTAGATTTGGCCATAAACTTGAAATAGTTTCTGGACTAGCCGCCGACTAAGCAATTTCAAAGACTTAGTCTTTATATCTGCCCAACCAAAGAATATCCATCGTTTATTTTTATAAAAAAAAGCAATACAAACATGTGGTTCATTATAAGAAAACATAAAAGCAATACAGAGTAACAAAATAAGTTTAAAACAATGCAGAAATACAATAATACAACTAGGACAAACAATACAGATGAACCATTGATTCTTAATATATACATTTTAGTTTTAACCACACCACCACACACCATGAACTTAAAATAATACCACCAGCTTAGATTTTTTCTTGTGTATCAAAAGTCAGATCTGGAACGACTTGCCTCGGCCTAAGGAGCAAAACAAGCCCGGCCTCCTACAGGACTAGGTGTCGACAATGGCTTCTGGAGCTGCAAACTACCAACACCTAGTTACGTTTTATATAGTTTTCTATGCTGGTCATACATTTTGTATTTTGTTTTGTATATATTACATAAGAGCATGTGAGGATAGCAATTCACTGTAATTAAAAAAAATATGTTTTACGTTAAGTATAAATTATATATTATAATATAATTAAACGGGACGTGCTGGTTATCAGCACCCTCCTCTCTCAGAAAGGAGGGCAGCTGAGAACATTCCTTTTATTGGAAAATGCGATTAATTTTATGTACCTACCATTTATCTATGCCTTTTACAAGTATATAGAAGTATGTATGTATGTAGAAGTGTGTAAGTAGTTATGTATAGAAGTTATAATGATGATATTTAGAATTAGCTAATTTTTAAAATCTAATACTTTCGTATTAAAAGCATAATTAACTATTCCTACCTACCATTTATTTTTGTTTTACATTTTTCAATAAAGAAACATTTTCTTCATTGAAAAACACACAATTCGATAATTACGAAATCAGAGTAAACAAAGAGTATAGTGTTGCATCTATTGCAAATTGTGTGACGTCACAACAAGGAAAGGGGAGGGTCACAAATTTGAGTGGACGTAATTTCTATTTAATATTTTTATAGATTATTTTATATATATTTAAAAAAAAACACAACAAATAATTAACAGTCATTAATCAAATTAAATATGAGGTTGTTTGTTTAATATTTTCAAATATTATTTATTATTTAAATTAAGTAAAAAATACCCTATGTTTTTTAGATAACATTTATTAGGTTGGATGTTCTCCAACAAACAATCGTTTATTAATTGGCCTAAATCAAAAACAAGTAAAATAAATAAATGTCTTGCTAAGCCAGTGCAGAAATAATTATACTTACACACCTGTGTACTGATAATGATAATTTACCGCCGTTTGATAAAAAAAATCAAAGAATAAAATCCGCGATACAAAAGAAGCCATTACAATCGACGTTTACTTTGGAGTAATTGTCCACAATGCAGCACCACTAATTGATAAAGCGGTGTCCTATTCAAAGGGAGCAATCACTCATCCTCAATGTCAAGCTGCCTCTCTGCAGAGGATATTAAAAATCTATTATTTTCGCTCGCGGTCAAGGCAGGAAGGTCGCCTTTGAACGTCTCAGAGTACGTAGAGATTAGCAGCCTCTCTAAGTCAACCGTCGGACGGTGCTCGATATGGTTACAGCATTCGGGATTAGGACGTTCCTCCGAGATGGAAACGTTCTATCTGGGCGCTGTTCAGTGTCCAGGGTATGCGCAGTAAACGCCTTCAAAGCCAGATTTTCAGGGGCCTCACCCCGAAAGCGCTCTTTTATGCTCTAAAATCGTTCATGCCCCATCTATCTAGTTGTAAAAACAAAAACACTCCGTGCCGTTATTGGTTGATCATGAAAAACAGAATCAATGAATTAAAAAAAACTTAGTTGAATTTGCATCTTTATGAAATCAACTATGCCTAAGTACTCTTAATTTCTCGATTCTCGTATTCAAGAAGACATTTGTGTCTAACGTTTTTTAACTTTTTAAATTTAAACAGAATGTTCCAAGACCATTCCCAAAGACTTAAGGAGGTATTTATGTTCCTTAATAAGTGTAAGTAGTTGTATAAAAAAATGGAAATAATTCAAGTCCAAATTTATTAACTTTATCGAAGCGGTGGTGTAAATTCCCTTTGGTCTTTCGTTCGCTCGCTAGCGCCCGTTAAAACCGCTCAATTTTTCGGCGCGGCGCGGCGTCGTGATCGGGCGAACTTATGACAAGAACGATTTAATATTATCGCTTAAAGTTTTCAATTTTTTAATCGAAAACCATGAATGAACAAAAAAAGAACTACCCTCATTGAACCTCCGAATTAGATATCATTTTAAGACAGATACCAGCCTAGTGAAGTGATAAAATCCATGCAAACTTGTACTACTATAATAAGGAAGCGTTTCATGCAAATATGTTTTGTTTAGAAGTAGTCTATTTTACCTTGTTTTTTTATAAATATGGATGTTTAAATAAATAAATAAATAAATTGGAATAAGAGGTCAAAACAAATAATGTTTAAAATTCGAATTTTCTAAAGTTCAGTCAACAGGTCGGCCAAAGAGTTTTACTGTTAGTTTTACTTTTTTGCGTTATCCTCAATGGTAGAAAAATAAAACATGAATATTTGCAAATATTTTGATTCTTTGTAGTAAAGTGTGACATTCCTGTGGCGATTTGCTACAAAAAAAAAGGAAACTTATTTCGCATTTTGTTAAGTTATAATCCAAATGTGGGAATATTTTTTATTAAATTTTATTTACCATTGCTCTCATAATTGTTGAACTATGATTTACGGGACATTCTTTATTTCTAGATTTTCTTGTAATTGATTAATTTAAATATTTATTTATTAATTTATAATTTTAAATAGTTATTAGTTTTTTATTTACATTAATAAAATTGTCTGTTCGTCGTATCATAATCAGTGGTTTACACAACTTTTCACCAATTGCTATCAATTGGATATATTCTCTGGACAAATAAGCCTATGGTAGCAATTTTCATATTATAAAGACTCTCTTTGTAATTAAATAAAGTTCTAACGTTCCAGTTCTAAGTTAAATTATTAATATTACTATTATTTAACAACCCCACAAATAAAAATGTATAGGTACCTAGAATTTGCTTCACGGGCAAAGCCAGCGTTTTAGAACGACCCTACTATCTGCTCATGTCGAAGGGACGTCACGCCGACTCAATTATTTACGATTTATTTGACGATAAAACATTGTCGCAGGGCCGACGCTGAATGCGATTACGGCAGTACAGCGAATAACATTTGAAATGTACGATAATTGTCCTCGCTGACACGATGGAGCATTCGCGTATCTATGTTAGTGATTTAAGCGCGTGCACTTCGTACGTGTAACTGCTTCATATGGCAACAATTTGTATTGGAGATCAGAAAGATTATGTAATATGTTGTACGGTTATGTAACTTAAATGTACATTCAATTATTTCGGTTAAAAAAAACGCAATCTGGTTAGGGCTTCATACTAACGTGACTCTTATTTGTAGATATAGTTGAAAAATATTACTAGATATCGTTTTATCTCCTAATTATATCAGCTTATATGGAAAAAAACTTACATCTCTATTATGTCTAAATGTTGAGAGCCTCAAAAAACCTGTTTTAAACATATTATCAAAACTTTAGACGTAAATGTCATATTGACTGAATAATAGGAATCGAGAAAATAAAACCACAGAGTCAGTCATAGTTATAGTCATAGTCATTGTTTCAGAAATGCTAATTCAACTTGGTTTTTTTTAAATACATTGATTTTGTATATCAAAATTATTCTATAACGCTACAGAATGTTCACAGTTAGATGAGATATAACGATTGAAGACCATATGCAAGGCAGAGAAGAGCTCTTTTGGGACTACACAACTCATGGATCTTCCCGACGTCTAACCGAACTTTCAAGTAGATCACTCCTCATTCGTAGTCTTCGGGCTCATTTTTGGGTAGTGTATGTATTAACGTCCATATTAGAGTCAGTCGGAGCATTATTTTTTTTATACGATGTTTAATCGAAAATTTAATTTGAATAATTTATTTATAATAGTTTTTTGATACTGTTGCCACGACAGGCTGCAATCTGGACGATAATTTCCGGAAATTATATTTATTACATACTTGATCCTAATATTGTAATATTTACGCAGTTCAATATGTCAATTTACCAGTACCGAAAATATATATATAATGGGTTTATGTTTTAGATTAATTGCTTTATATCTTTATACAGCCTCTAGTTTATAATACCTTAACACTACTAATTTTCAATTTAAATACTGTATTCTCAGGTCTGTTTTTTTTTCATGATGCATTTAATTAAATTAATCTAATTGAGCAAGTTAAGCGGCTGTTATAAATTAGTAAAAAATCTTCTAATAGCTTCAGTTTGTTTATGAGACGGTCATCAAACCTTTAAATTAAAATAATTAAAAATCACAATATAAATTTACAAATAAAGCCTAAAAACTTGAAACTTTTTACTGATGTACATGTAGTACGATTGTAAATCATATAACATTATTATTTAATCGTATTTCATGCATGTTTAGTTCAATGTATCCTCCCGTGGGGACCTATCTAAGCCTACAATCGTATGCTGATCCGGCAGATCGGCTGCACGGTTGAACTTTTATCTGATGCCTCATTTGATGGATCGTACTGTGGAGCCCTTTGTGAGTTAGATTCTAAAGCAAATCTTGTTATCGTCGTCGTTTCAATCGAACGTTCGAGCGCAGACGTACGATCGATCTTGATTATCGTACAATTCGCATGCCGATGTAACATCATAATATATTTTTTCCTAATCTTTAAAGGTATGAAGAGAATATGTTGTCCCATATAAGTAAGGGGTATACTAACTTTTATTTTGCGTAGAATGGAATTAATAATATTAATGTTGGTTTGTGGCTATAGAACCAGATTGGGAAAAAAAATATCTATCTAGTCAAAAACTTTTTAAGAACCATTAAAATGACCTTTTTTGTAATATTAGTTGTCATTATCTGAATCATCCAAATCAAGAACTAAATATTTTTATAACATAACAAGAAATATTATATTTCATTTGTTTTTAAATATTTTATTTTATTACACTACAAAACAGTATTGTATCTTAAATATTTTATTAAAATACTGTAATGAAGAAAATTATTGTAGTAACAGTATGTGCTTGAAAATCAAATCTTTGTTTAAAAGTTATTTGTCTTTGCCAATTCAATAAGAGTATTTTTTCTTAGTAATATTATTATGAAAAGGTTATATGCTAATACTATTAAAAAGAGTGTAAAATAATGAATAAAAAATATGTCTATCTCAATAGATTTATTGTTTTAAAATTCCAAGAAATTAGGTTTAAGGTCTAGAAACTTTGAACTCAATTAACTCAGAATAAATACTTTTCCTACTTATTGGGTTATGGCTGGAAACCGCTATTTAATTTAATCTTTACCTTTTTGCATTACACGGTTTGGATTACGCAATTACGTTTAAGATGAAAAGAAACGGAAATATTTCACAATAAACTTTTTATATTTACTTAATTAGTTATTATTAATTACAGTTAGGTGTTTAATAGTATTACTTACTTTGCAAAATAAATAGATATAACATTACAAAATATGTAGGTTATGCCATTGCGTTTTGCACAGTGAGTATGCATTTTTTCTAATAAGTAAGTAATGCTATGCAAATAAAAAAAAATAAATAAGTATTATAAAAAAATAAAAGTTAAGTTGGCCTAAAATCAGCATAAAAGAATCTACTCGTTTTACGCGTATAGTTATATACCTGGTTCGGTGGCGTCTAGCCATTGGAAGCGAAGTAACCCATCCCAAGTGCCTCAGCAAAGACCCAGCACCTGCAGGTCCTAGCAACTATTCCGGGGCGAAAGTGAGGTTTAAATGCTAATTCGTAATATGCAATACATTCTTTCATTTTCCCTCTTGAATTTTTGATTCCTTATTTTATATAGCCACCACCACCTGCTAACACGCGTTCACAGATATATATTATGCTACATTTCCCCAATTAAGATAATTCTTATATTTTTAGTTGGTATGTAAATTACTTAGATTCTCGACACAAAGGTGTTAGTTATAAATTGCCATTATTTATTTTTCTATTTTGGACTTTTGTGTTAGCCTTGTGATAAATTAAATGAAATGAAACAAACAATATATTTAGTATATAAATTAGGCTACATCGATTGTCCTCGATACAATATTTTGATAAATATAGACTTCTTTGCTAAATGCAAACAAAAAACCGTAATAATAAATTTGACAAATAACTCTCGTGACATTTTGGTTAGATAATATATTGTCGTAATGATAAAAAGAAATACTAGTATTTGTAGTTTGTGATGTCAAGAAATGTGGAAATTTATTTTTACTGAATATGGTCACATTTGCAGAGATGTATTGGATCTTTTATGAGTTTTTTCCAATGTAGTTTTCTATATAAATGCTTTCTTTGCATGCCAGTGATACAATTACGCAGTTTATTCGTTTTATTATTGGGAAGATATGTACCGACGACCGCTTGCGGATTACATATTTCTATAACATTGTTAGCGCGTCTTAATGAGGTTCGTATTTGTGATTTGAATTAATATCACTCGAGCAACGCGTCAAGGTGACTTGGCTACTTCGAGGCTTTAAATGCGGTCTAATCGAAAACTCAGCACTCAACAAAGGGAATACTTTAATCGTGTGCTTTTACAAACCACGGGATTTGTTTTTTCGTCAGACTTGTGCCCTTTTTAACTGACTTCAAAAGGACGAGTTTCACACTTCAATATGTAGCTATATATTTTTTTTTGACAATATAATATAAATACTATAAAAAAATATTATAAAAAAAAATATTTTAAAATATTTATATTTGTATTTTTTTTTATATTGGTTTGGTTTTTGATATAATCAACCCCCTCTAAAAAGACAGTTGTGATTTTAAATACAAACTTGAAAAGTTATACGAAATTTGAAAAGGATCCTCAAGGTATAATCGGCTAAAAAAAGTCGGCTGCAAAGTTTGTAGATCGACAATATGTCTTTATGTTTAGGAAAACAGTAACCAGAAACATGAAGAAAATTTAGTCTTGGGTTAAAATTTATCATCAATCCTTTACCCTGAATTTCCAATAAACAATGTTCCTTCCTAGAACTTGATCCTCGACGACGCTACAGCCGCTGACATGGTGGAACTAGCAGCACTGTGCCCAGTATAAGGTGTGGTAATACTAGAGTGAGCACAAATCATAACAATTTTGACCTGGTATTCCGCCATGTTCTCAAATATACCATGATCAAGAACGGGAGAACGGAGGATGGTACGATGATGGTTGATGATTCGTAGGTGGTACCGGATAGTTCTAAATCAGTACACTTTAAAGAGCCACTTCCAAATTGATATGAATAATTCTATGATTCTGATTCTATTCTATAAGAAAAAAATAACAAACAGCGTGTGCAATTGATTTATTCGAAACTACAGGTTGTACCAAATTATATCATTTTTAATTCTAACTACATATTTTAGTTGTTTTATAAGATAATTAATCCATTATAATTTTATTTAATAGTAAAGAAATTATTTGAAAATTGCTGCCAACAACATAACACTTGAATATATTAAAATGACTGAAAAAAATATATATAAATATTATTATTGATATGAGACCAGACCAAACTTTGAAGGATGCCTTTTTTAAGTGACTATTACTTATTTTTTTTACAGGACAGTATACGATGGAACATTATTAAATTATTTACAACTAAATATCATCTCTATCGTCTATGAATCTCTTGTGCCCAGCTAAATGGCATTTAGCTTGCAACGTTGCTCGCGGCTCCGGTATGTTTGTATCCTCAGTCCATAGGTACATCTCTGAGCAAGATGCGGATTTCTTGGACAATAATTGATTCCAGAGAGGCGATATTTAACCGCAAGCATTCGCCACGGGACCACTTCGATGCTGGTTGTGCTGTAATACAGTCTGTTATTTCTCATTTATATATTTTTATTTACGTAATGTCAAAGCACCATCTAAACTATGAGGAGGTTGGATCAAAATGACGTGATCGTTTAAAGTTTCAGAATCTTTTGAGATGATCGCGTCAGAACCGCGATAATTGGGTATTTCATTAACAATATTGCTGAATATTTTAGACTTTTTGTTTTGCTTTGAAAAAACATATGTTATTTTTGAGCATAAAATTACTTGAAGAGAAAGAAAAACGAAACACCTATTTTTTTTAACTGTTAGTACAGAAGGTAGAAAAATAGACAGAGCTTATTGATTGAATGCTAGACGTTTCGGCGCGAGATGCTGCCTTCTTCGGTGGCGACTTGGCACTGATCCTCCCTACTGTCACCCGAACATACACAGTGCTAAACCAGTGGTTAGGATGAGGTGATTTTAGAGAGGGGTCAAGGCACTCAAATAAAATACTAAATTAAATATAAATGTCGCAAGATTTTGTATTCATGTGTTTTGATCAATTTGATAGTCCAACAAAATTAATGCCTCGGCTCGAATGGGAGTCGCTTAGTGTGAGGCGTACTGTTTCATCTTAAAAATCGATTTAAAGCTACGAATGATAAACTATCCTACTCTGAAATTAGCGACATAATTACTAAGCAATATACAGCTACTATCCTGTAGAAAATGAGCTAAGTAGTACATTGATAACATCGGGTTTGAAGCTCAAGTTAGTTGCAATTTTGACATCTATAGAATTTTTATAGTATCTACGCCAAAGTTTTTTTTAATCGTCAGGGAGTACCTACCTGTTATGTTCGCAATAATTGTATTTGTAATAACCATGACTTGATATATTTTCTACCGCTTCTTGCCGCGTGGTTATGGCGCGCCTAAAACAACTAGATCTTAAAAATAATAGTATTATTTCGAGATAGTTGTAATTAAATATAGATAACCATCACGGAAAATAAATAATATACGAAAAGTGATCAAAAGTGATACAACGCGTCTGATTCAGAAGTTGCATTGAAGGTTATCCCTCTCCGCTGAATATATTTAACGGTGCCTTACTCAACACTGTGGACTAAGTTAAGAGACAAGATATACGAGGTGTGTTCAAAAAGTAAGGTGACTTCAAATTTCGCGGGCAACGTATTTTCGATTATCGTTTTTGTTTTGTTTTGTTATGTTGGTACACTCTTCCCGAACATCTGTACCAAATTTCAAGTGAATGGCATTTTTTGTTTGGTTGTGAGAGGCGTAAAGGTTATAAGTGTTTTGCGTGCTCAGCGATTTTTTGCTATCGAAAAATATGGATCAAAGGATTTGCATCAAATTTTGTGTAAAAAATAAAATTAAGTGCTCCGTAACACTTGAAATGTTGACAGTGGCATACGGTGAAACTGTTCCGAGTAAAAAAAATGTTTACAAGTGGTACAAACTCTTCCAAGATGGCCGGGAAGATGCCAATGACGAACCTCGCTCTGGACGCCCAAGCAAATCAACAACTGATGAAAACGTTCAAGCAGTGAAGAAAATTGTTTTGGAAAATCGTCGAATCAGAGAAGTTGCTGAGGATGTCAGTATATCGCTTGGCTTGTGCCATGAATTTTTTTCTAACGGTTTGGGCATGAGACGTGTGTCAGACATTCAATCACACTCATTTGAGGTTAGGGTGGACTCCCACTGCCCTCCCGTAATATAGCTTGCCTACTGTACAACCTCTAGGCACGTCACTGTGTGTGTGTGTGTGTGTCAGTGTTGTAAGTAATTGATATTCTTTGTTTTGGTGACCGGCATAGTAGGACTTTGTTTTTGAATTTTATCAAACAATTTAGATATTAGAACGGCTTTTTTCTTTTTCTTTTTTAGAACTAATTCTATTCAGTAATGCCATTCAAATTATTTTACTATTGCATTTAATTCTTCACTTTGTAATACCCAAATTAATTAAACATATAGGATCTTTTTATTAACACCTACTTTATTGAGAAAATTCCTTGAATAATTAACCAGAGACAAAGTAAAAAGTTTTCCATCCAAAGGCAGTTTTCATTTTATTCAACCTCGCCTCATTCCTGAGACTTATTGGAGTATTGATGAAGGTTAATATTTGTACCTGTATCCAATATATTATGTATATATTATTTTTAAAGAATATCTTTTTAAAATTAACATTTTAATTTTTTGTTATAACTGTAGTTCATGTTTTTTTTATGTGTAATACTTTTTGTTGTCTTCATTATTGTGAATAAATAAGTTAATTACTCTTGATCATCGGGTTTACTCACCGAAGCAATGGTTCCTGCGTTTAATAGTTCATTTAACATGCGCGTCACGGCCTCGTTATTCATTTGCTTTTAAGATGTCTATATAGTAACTACGCGTATGGCTTTTGGCTCGATTCACTAGATTGCATCAATCATTTAGCCTAATGGGTGTTCCAAGACTTAAAGGGAGTCTTGTGCAACTTATTCACAGTAAGAAATGATATAATAAAATGCGAAAAAAAAAACATTCCCAAATTTATAATATTTTTAAACAGATAGTGGCCCGATTCGACGGTGATCGATAATGACCTTGCCACCGTTACGGCGTACGGCGACAGCTGAGCGTTCACAATAAAGACATTATTACATGATCGTTTTGTTATTTTCACGTGAAGTTTACATTTTTTTTTCTCGGTAACCTGGATATAGTTTCTTAACAAATAATGGCTGACCAATGGGCTGGTTTTTTTTTATCGACAATGGTCCTGGGACACGGTGTATGTTTTATCAACTGCTTCTATACGTAGACCAGAATCTGACGTCTTACAGCTAGGCCCTATAAGCGTCATTAACGGCATCTTTATACTACTTTATATAACGGCATATTTATAAAGTAATATTTATACAGGATGTATTTAAAATAACTACTGCATTTTTAGGGGGTTATGTTTATATCAATCACTAAACCGTTCTGACGAAAACATAGAGATATAACTAAACTTTGCTACTTTTCGCCGACCATATCTTAGTCGAATACTTAGTCACGGTATGGCCAAGGTCGTGAACAGACAGTCAGTACTCAGTACAACGCCCGTCCCCTTCTAGCCCAGGCGCACAACCTCGCGCCTCTTCGCCCCACCGCCACAAATATAATGTAACTTTTTGAAATATTCCAGCGGATTTAATTAAATTTGAAATTCGTTTCTCTAAATTTCGTAAATTTATATTTGAAACGCTTAATTGGAAGACATTTTTCGGATTACATGACGTTTAAAGGATTCTTTTTTACTTCTGGTACAGTCATGACCTGAATCTACGACCTGATCCAGGTCAAAGTAGGGAGCCTTCAGATGATCACCCTTTTCTCTTATTCTTCGGTGGTTTTATGATTATGAGCAAGATTGCCATGATTGCTTTATTTAATTTAATTATAGTTAATAAAAGACACTTGGCATTTATAACTCGTATTAAATTATTGTCTATTATATTCATGTTGAAGAATTGAAAAACTAATACTAATTGGTGTAATATCACTAAAATGGTTTTTTTTATAGAAGAATAAAGAATTGTTTATTTTTTAAAAAAAGGGTTATGGAAATTGACATGCAATTATTAAGTTCTAGGGACTGCGTTATTGTTTATTACTTAAAATAGCTTATTATAGTCGACCTTGGAATAGACGGTAGTCTGTTTTAATATGGCTAATTTAAATTCCTTAATTAATAATTGAAGTTCCTTCACGATGAATATTGTAATAAATCAATACTAATCTTGTAGTTATATAAATATTATTGTATTTACTTGATGCTTCTTAAATGATCTTTTGTAATCATTTACATGTTTGCCAAAATTCTTTAAAATTCTAAAAGGCTCGAAGATTTAAGAAAGATGTCCTAAAGACTTAGGATATAGGGCTTTTTGTAGACCTAATTACAATCTACAATCTTCTATAGGTACATAGTTGTAATTTATTTCTAACAGATTAACATCGTGGCGATTTTGCCACATAAATCAGTAAACTGCTCAGCTCCCTTATTTTAGAATTTACCTACTTAATTTTGTCTGATTTCCCGCGAAGCCTTATACAATCCTAAATCCAAAATGTCGAGTATCTGCTGCAAATAGACGCTTTCGTGTTACAGGCGTCGTTTGAAAAACGGTCAAAATTGATTTAGGCGACATCGAAATGTGAAGATTTGTTAAGAAAGCGATGAAAATGGGTGAACTTTTATCTGATGACAAATACACTCATATGGCCTTAAAATAGGGTTCGAAAAGTAAAGATACTATTGAGTAATAATAAAAATATAAAACTCGATATTCTTAGCCAGTTGCCGCCAATTTATGTTTAAACTAGAATATTATTGTAAAGTATGTTTTTTCTTTTTTATTTTAATAGAATTTACTTATAATGTAATGTTTTGTGAATAATAATTAATGAATCCAATGTTTGTCCTACTACGAGACGTAGGTAAATTAGAATTATCTTTTACACTTTCGTAAATGTATCAATCCGCATAAATCGTGCAGGCAACCCTTGGAGTTGAAACTTTAAAACGTACGTAAATCCCATTCTTTGAGCATTAATAGAGAAGGTTTCTGAGAAGCGTTTCCTCGTGTACTCTTTAGATTTGCTATAATGATAGCCGACGGACAACTGACCACACGGAGCGGAGGATTTAATAGAAAATGAAGGAAAAGAAAAGAGGACTGGAAGCGACTAGCCCTCCCCCCCCCCCCACTCCCCCCCCCCCCTACCCCCGCGCGATTGATACGACCACCGCCTGTCCGTCCGACTCGCGGCCCGTCCGCTTAGCGAAATTTACTGCCCGCAATGAAACAATCTCATATTCATTCGCGGTCCGCGCACGCGCGGCAGGTCGCTTCGCTGCTCATCTTTTCGGGTTTAGGACTATCGTCTAAAAATCATATCCAAAAATCGAGCGTAATTTACGAGTGTAGTTCTGCCAATAATATTTTCATTTTTTACATATCCTTAACGCGTAAACAGTTGTACGCAATTTAAGTTGACGCGGTACCGTTTTTGTTTTGCGAACCTTTTTTCCAAACACGCCCCTCATTATTTGTATTTGTTTATTTATTTATTTATTTATTTCAGGAAACAACAGCTTACATAGTAATTACAATAAATAAAAAAAAAAACAAAACACAAAGCCAATAACAGTTTCATCCAAACTTAAAAAAAATAGAAAACACATTCGGGAGCGAGGCCGGGACCAGGAAGTAGGAGGGGTTGGAAAATCCAGACAACCACCAGAATATAATATAAAATATAATAAATTCTACATATACATATGAATATAGCCACTCTGCTTGCCACTATTTCTATTTTTATTTTTGCCACTATTTTTAATTTTACTTTTGTGTACTTAGTTATAAAGTAGTACTGCGTTAGTTATACTTGCAATTGTATACACTTAACCATGATCTTAATGTCAGTAAATTTATATAACTTAGCATTAGATATGAAATAAATCACTCTATATGTGAAAAACTTGTAAGATGCAAGACTAACCTAAATCATAAGTTTTTCTAAGATTTCATCTCATCTCTTGTACCCGTTGTTTTTCCTCGATTAAATAAATAAATAAATAAATATACTATTCAATGGCTAGAGTAGACACTCTTTTGAATGCCGGGAAAGTAGTGTTAAATATATCGATGTCACTCAACATGCTGTTGTAAAGCTTACATGCTCGATGTACTCGTATATATGAATTCTGTGCATAATTCGTACCCAATCGTGACAGATGGAATGTCTCACACTGGTATTGATTTTTTGATACAATTCATCGTCAGTTTTAATTTTTTCATATAAAAATGAGAAGGCATTCCTAGAAATATAAGACGGCATTAAAAATTATTTTTGCCTGCCGCGTTGACATTTATTTTTATTTATTTATTGACAGTAACTTAACATTAATTTCACATTATGCAAAGTACTACCTAACTAGGCAATGCCCGTACAAAGGTAGATTTTACTCACTGCGCAACATACAATTACAATTATTTGTATTAAATTGTATGCAATAACACAATATATAAATAATAATAATACATAAATAATTGAATAAACATTGACAGACTATAGAAAAAGGAACATTTAAAATTACACATAATTCACAGCTCGAAACTCATTGTGTCAATAAATTGTCATTAGTATAAACGTTTTATTTTATTTTGTTTTATACGTATTTCTAACACATATTATTTATTTATTTATTTATTTATCGTTTATTTGTAAAACCAACAGTATAATATGAAAAAATGGTACATACAATTATTTGTAAAATTAACCGATGACAGGTTTTCGCAAAAGTACAGAGATACATCTAGAGATTAAAATTAAATTCAATTACACTCGTATTAGCACTCTAAATACAGAAATATATATATTTATTTTTAATAAATAATAATTTAATTTAATTTTATTTTTAATTTTTATTTATTTTTTTTTTTATTTATTATAGATAAATTTTAGTTTTCTGCACTCCTCCTCCATATAAACTTTTACTATGCCAAATCTCACAATCCTCCGTGATACTCGGTGAGATATTATGGTGAAGAATATCTGATAGAAGGTCGTATTAATCAGCTAAGCCCGACCCAACGTGTTTAGGTGTGAACCGGATCGAGCCCTTGAAAATAGCCAGTTCATCAGAAGTCGACTATAAATAATAAAACCTGGTCATGCTAACGACTTTTTAATTGGGACGCCTGGCATCATTGAGAAAGAGTGAGATAGCTATGGTGGTCTTTTAGAGACGGCTTTAAAATGAGCGACGACCGAGGAGTGAAGCACTACTCAATTTAGATAATAATTCGAACATTCCAGACAATCTTCCGATTTCTCATGGAGTGTATTTATTGAGAACGTACCCAACCAACAAACAAACAAACAAACAACAAAACCAACAAACAAACAAAACGGAAATTGAACAAACCAACGTAAGCGCTTGGGTGCACAAAATATCAAAATCATTTGCACCATGTCGCAAGACTAATCCCGATAAAAAATCCCCCTAATTGGACCTTCGATTTGTATATTAATTATAATTTTTCCATGATAATTATCATTTTCGATTTATGTAATTTATTATAAAAATATAAAAGACAATAGTTACTAAAACCACTCTTTTTTTCTATATCATATCCATTTTCAAAACCCAGAAACTTTCTTTTCTTTTTATGCTGTGGATACTGAGAGTAAACGCCACATCGTTACAGTATATAAAAAAATCTGTATAAATTCTATTTATTTCGTTGTAATTTTGTATCTATTTCTGGAATTTTGCTTACCGAAAATACTTAATCTTTAGTCATTCTACTGATTTTATTATTAGTGACATTTTTCCATTTTTTTTTTTTTTTTGTGAGATAAAGTTGCTCGCTGAAATCCTCACAATAGTAATGTTTTTTTGTGCACGGATTAAACGGTGACGATTAAAAATTTTGCACGTGATAAATTTTAATTAAGTTAAGTGTGTTAAGTGTGTTAAGTTTTTGACCACAGAGTCAGCCGATAAAGCTAAATGGCTTTGAATTTTTTTCATAGGTTGGTACATAAATCTCTCTTTTTTCAAATTTTTGAAAAAATTGCCAAAGATTTGGCGAGTTTGTGCGCCAAGCTCACATATATTTTAAGATACATCTTGAAGGAACGCCTGGATCCTAAATTAAAGTATTTTATATATATTAAAATATTATTTTTTTTATTAATTTGCATTTTATGTGTCATGAATGGTATTTGATAATTCGTGATTAAATTTCCGCCAGTTTATTTTTATTATGTTAATGTGGTGTTAATATTATCCCACTTCTGAAACATATTCCTCGTTGTCGACAGGAGATGTGCCAAAGACCTACATTCAAAGAACACCCGCCACCGGCCGAGGAGACTAACCCTGGCACCGCGAACGGTCCCATCCGCTTCTCCGTCGACCCTGGTGACCTTGGAGACCAATGGCTGCTGTCGGCTGTGGCGTCGTTGGCTCTCACTCCGAGACTGCTTGAGAGGGTGGTGCCGTCCGATCAGGATTTTGCCGAGAACTACTGCGGGATGTTTAGGTAAGCTTTTTTCGTTTGGAATATTGTAAGGATAAACAAAAAAAACTATTTTTTTATGTGAAATAAAAAAAAAATATAATATTAAGGTGGTACAAAAAAAAATAAAAACAACATGGCTTACGAATAAATAAAAATCGTTTTAAGATACAGATCAACCTTCAAAAAAGAGTGCCCTAAATTTATAATCAGCCTGTATAACAAAATTTTATAATGTTAAAAGAACACGAGTAACACTGGGACTACAAAAAAAAGTACAATCAGATCGAAAAATACAGCCTTAAGTGTTCCAACGAAATTACTGATTAGCCTACTACTACTGTAGAAAATGCTGATGGCGACTACGGCGATGACTACGATTGATATTTGCAAACATTGTGTAATTAAATTTCAAGATTTTTGGTCGTTTTTCATAAATGTTATGATAATAAATAAAAAACAAGTTAATAAGTAAATGGTTTTCTAATAAATGGATTACTAAGTGGTTTTCTTCTTTTCAAATTATTGCTTAAACAACTTATAATCTCTGTATATGCTAAAACAACGATAAAGTTCAAGATTAAAGTTCAATTGTTGATAATAAATAAAAAACAAGTTAATAAGTAAATGGTTTTCTAATAAATGGATTACTAAGTGGTTTTCTTCTTTTCAAATTATTGCTTAAACAACTTATAATCTCTGTATATGCTAAAACAACGATAAAGTTCAAGATTAAAGTTCAAAATATTTTGTATTTTTTGAAAAAGATCTATTACTAAAAAAGTTCAATAAAAAAATGTAATGTTTGAAATTGATCCCTATTATCAATCACGGCAATTATGTAGGAAGGACAAATTAGTTACATTGCTTCCAATGTTTGCTTCTTTATAAAATATTCTCATAAGGTTTTTTTAAAACAGGTTTAAAAAAATATTACAGGTTGGCAAACACACATTTAGCAGATTGGAACTATTTTCCCGGTAAAAATAAATATTGGTTAAAAGTACAAGTTTAAAAAATAAGTTACTTATATAAGGAAAATTAGAATAATCACCTATAAAAATCGTATACAGTCTGACGAAATTTGTTCTAATAATTTTGTTATATATGGTGTCCGAAGACCATTCCCGAAGAATGAAGAATGAGGGGGTGTTTATGTACCCTATTACGAGTAAGAAATTATAAAAAAATCGTAGGGCCAATTAACTGGATACACCGTGTGTCAGGTGTACTATTGAAAAATACCTGTTTCTCACTTTTACACTTCAATAATTAAGATGACTGAGAGGGGCGATAAAACTGGACTTGATAAAGAAGGCGATGATGAATGAAATTAACCCTGAACGTTTTCTATTGAAGGTGTATTAAACTAGACTATACATATTTGAGATCCCTGTAAAATTGTCTTTAAAATAAGGTCTTGTTTCGTGTTTTGCATCAACTTGCATCTTATTTTAAAGGTTACGACTCGAGCAAAACTCCTATAAATTTCTCCGGCTCCCAACACTTCCGTCCTGCTCGACTCTCGACGTATCATCAACGGCATAAATTACCCTGCGGCTCGCGGTTCGTGTAATTAGATTCGCATCTCACGAGTGCGGTCCATTTAAAGTTCACCTTCTCATGGCCGCCCAAAGGAGCAGCCGAACCGCGCCGCGGGTCAACGGGTCAATCGATCTCTTTCGGCGAACGACTCATTGATCGATCGATCATGAGCGAACGGGACGCATTTGGCCAGTTAGTTGTGGATGCTTGCATCATTTACTTAAATGCAATTTGATACACATCCAGACACCGTCACTTTTGCATATTTCATTTTTACATCACCAAATACTTTTATTTACTTTATATTATTCGATATTATGTTCTTTGCCGTTTATGTTTACTCTTGATAAAAATCACACAACAGATAAAACCTTTAGGATAGATATCAAAGTTCCTTCTTCATTCGTATGGCTTGTATTGTCTAGGATGCGTTATTTGGCGCAGTTCTGACTGCCTCATGTTCTGTTGTTCTCATGATGCGAGGCCGTTCATTACAGGCAAACAACATCTCGCAAGTGTCTGTAAATGAATGAGTGTTTTTTTTGTCATATATCTTGTTACTTAACTCAGTCGACAGTGTTGAGAAAATCGCAGTTGAATATTCCCAATGGCGAAAAATGACCTGGCCAGATTCGACCCACTGGAGTATCGAACTCGGGACCTCCGGATTTAGAAGCAGGCGCTTATGAAGGCAGCGAACAGAGGTTGTAGTGGTACCAAACGCTCATTTTTAACTTTTTTATAAGTCCAATCCCCCAAATGAAAAATAAAATATTTCGCTTTTGTCATTCAGTTAATTCAATTGTTCAATTGGATTGACCAAATTTTCAATATGGCAAAAGTGATAGTTTTATTTTTACCGGTGTATCGAATAAATATTCGTCACAATGTACAGTCGGTGAAATAATACTCGTGTGCATTTCTATTTGCGGTTGCGATCCAGAGGATGTTATTTCCGCAGCCGGTCAATCATCTGTCAGTAATGACGCTGTCACGTCGACAGACCGCCGCCGGCGAACTGAGAAAAAACAATGTCGGCTGTGGAGCCGTTCGCTACATGGATTATGTCTGTTCTTGGAATCCATCTGCTGACTGGAGCCAATGCTCCATTCATCAGCTTACTGAACATAAGACCAGGAGCTATTGACGAACGGCTAAACGGATATTTCGAATGCAGTTTCTGCAAAAGTCATCTGGCACATTTTGAGCTGTTAATTAATCAATAATTAGGCCCTGCAGGCGACTTTAACGACGCCTTCGGCGCGATCATACATTAAATTTATACTTTTTTTCAGTTGTCTAATTTATAGAGGTATTTTATTAAATAGGCTAGATATTATATATAATTGCTGATACCCATACGTATTTATACATATTTCGATAATATACTTTTCATTAGACATTTGTCTAGTAGAGTACTTATTAATAACAAGATTTTTCCATGTTTCATCTGAGAAGTGGTTGGTTGGTAGTTAGCGTAGTGGTAGAACTTACAACTTTGTTTAACAATAATAACTACATAGTGATTTAATAATCAAAAAGTCCTAAAATTATCAAATAAAGATTCAATATTGATACTAGTATTATGATGAAACAGGTGGGTAATATAATAGAGAATGGTAGAAGTTATAACATATGTCTGATTATTGTTTATTTATTTTTCTTATCTAAATTATTTTTAAATAATGGTAAATTAATAATCGTATCGTGCATTGTTTCTGAAAAAAACAGAGTGGTGAAGTTTTGATTTTGTCATATCTGCATTTTGCAAATTGTCAATCAAACCTTCACATATTAATTTGGTTTCATTGGTAGTTTTTTTTTGTATAATTAATTAACCATAATAATTTTATCATCATCTTACATGTATATAATAATTTGATTCAATTTTTTTTTTTAATGTATGACGACCGTGATAGTTTAAAATCAGCTAATATTTTGATTAGTTATTACAAATAAATACAGTTATTATGGTATTTTTTAGGACCATTTCGGCCGAGATTACAATTTAGTTTAGTTTAGCAGAAGGGCATATCCGTACATGATTTTGTTTGAAATGTGGTCAGAATGTTCCACCATTATCTCGTCGGCAGACGTCAGCTGTTGACCCTTTGAATAGAAGAGATGTTCTCGTGACGTCTCTCTCGCACGATTTTTGAACTGACTCGAGATGCATCACGTTATTATAACCGCAAGTACGAAGACATGCGTTCTTTTAGATTATACGAACCTTACTTAAACTAACCATAGTGTTTTCGTTAGTCACCTAACTATAAGTGGAAGTGTCGACCTTAAGAAAGCTAATATTAAGATGTGGATTAAAAGTGAGAGATCTATTATGGCTAAATCACTAACTACCTTAACTAATAACTAATTTATTAATTTACATAAAAAATATTCATAAGATTGACCTTATTTTTAACCAAAGACAAAATTCAGGAATGATTATTTTAACGATAGTTTAATTAAATTTGATTTTAAGTTTGTTTAAAAACACCTACCTACTAAATACAACACAAAACAAAACAAAAATGAAACGAAGTGAATTTAATTTTTACATAAAACTAAAATATTTAAAATCAATTTCATAGCCAAAGCGTTTTATTGTTTTTTTCTTTTTATTAGTGTTGAAGTTGAGCACCTACTTTGTACATTTTGTGTTATGTACAAGCTAGGTTAAATGAGATGGTCTTTTAAACTAAATAGTGTGAATGGTTTTTTATGTCCGTAGGAAAATATATTATTTTTTTGAATAAAATTATGGACCTTAAAAATACGAATAAATATTACGCCACACAAAGTACCTGTTCTAGCCATGCCTATTGAAATTCTTATATTCATAAAAGTTTCAATAGCCGGAGTTGAAAGCTTTTAGGACTTTCAGGGAAAAATTAAAATACTGCGGTCATTTTGAATCATTTATTGTTTTATTACAAAAAATAATTTGTCCTTCAAATTAAGAATGACAGTGCGTGACAGTGAAAGAACGCGTTTCTTTTAATGTATTTTTTGTGCCGGGGGCAATTGCCCCCAGAGGCCCTCTCCGCCCTTGTACAGTATACACACACACAAACGCTCCTAAAACTTACACACGCCATATTTACCCTCCCCCATGCTTATCCCGCATTTTCTCTTGCATAAAAGTTGTAGAGATCGTGGTAGTTAAGGCGTTGGATTATTAGCCCAAAGGTCGCGGGTTCGAATCCGCACATGGTAATACCATTTTTAATGCTTCATTACCACCATCTCCCCTGACTCTAGCACAGGCGCATTTGGCCTAGTTGAGTAGGGCCCAAAATAATTATATATGACCTAGGTAATAGCAATTATTTAAAAAAAAAGTAGTAATACAATTAGAACGTTTTTTTTACGGTTGACAATTCGTCATTGTTTCAGGTTTTTAGGTTCTTTAACGAATACGTCTATAGCCATTTTTAGATATTTCACCGATCGATATGAGATAAACATTACACTCCTGAATAGCCTAAATAACTTTAGAAATGCTTCCGATACTACCATTTTACGAACGTCGCCTCAAAGACATCTTGTTTGTCCTAAATCTACATCCCAATTCTACGCTAGCTTAAATCTTATCCCTGATAAAACATATATAATTGGCTAATCATTAATAATTTTTATTGAGAAATCAAGTTGGCCGATGAGTACAGTCTATAACCTTCCTAACTAGGTAAGAGTTACCTGTTCTAAGGAAGGTTATATATGAAGTGTTACAGTGAGCATACAAGAGACCAGCGCAAAACCCTGTGAAAATATAAAAATTAACTAAAACACAAATATAAACACAACCATGAATACAATTTATATGTCTACTCGTTAACACTTAATATACTTATTAAATAAATGAATAAATAATATTATGTCTTCATTTTTATTTATTTTATTGATTTATGAAACGGTGATTTATAAATCATTTTCACATTGTATTTTATATAAAAAAAATGAACAATAGCCTATTAAATAGCCTAAAAACGTAAAAAATAAAAGTTTCCAATAAAGTATTTGTATAAAAGTAGGTTTAGTGTGGTGGGAGTGTAAAGGGTTCATAAGGGTTAATGCAGGTGCAGGTGTTCGTGAAGAAAAAAAGTGTGTGTGTGTGTGTGAGTCTGAGGGTTGATCTATGCAAGTATTTGTTAATATTATTCTATATGTTGTATGTATAATTGTATGTTGTATAATTGTATAAGCCCGCGTTCATACGATCGATGTTCGACGCCAAGCCGCGCGTTCGATCGGCGAGATTTAAATTTTTAAATATTTATGAATCGAACGAAGTGCGCCGCGGATCGAGCAACGGCCGCTTCCGGTCATCGTGTCACGTGACCGGCATCACGACGAACAGACATTTTTAAAAATAGAACTCGAACCCAGACACTCAAGCTTGTTTTATTTTATTTATTTATTTATTTATACTTTATTGAAAAATCCAACAATATTAATTTTTATAATTACAAACAAAACTTATTACTAGTATACAAAACCAACTATGGATTTCGGACATTTTACATATTAACATTAGAATAAAAAAATTGGAACAGTGTTCTTAAAATATATATAGATTATGAATATTATATGCGTTTCAGTAGAATTTTTTGATGTCTCGTGTGTAATTTGTAAGTGTTGTTTGTGGTAGGACGAGTGTGTGTATATGTATATGTATATATATATATGTGTGTATGTATATGTCAAAATAAAGTACAATAAAATATAATACAATATGTATGTAGGGTAAGCATGGGCAATATGGAAAACCTAATTTTAGGTAAACAAAACAAATAAAAAGCAACGAAATTGTTATTTTTTTTTATTGCATACTTGTAACTACCTTTACAACGTGATATTTTTACACTAAAATCGTTAATATTACATACTTTTAAAAAGTTAAAAGCTTAATTAGTAGTTTTTTCCATTTTGCCCTTGTATGTAGGCAAAATGGAAAGCTAGAAAGGACAAAATGAAACCTTTTCGTACCTAACTAAAAACAATAGTGTTTTATTTATTTTTTAAGCCATGATGAATTTCGGTATGTCGTCTTTACAAATCATTTTTCAAAACGCAGGGTCAATTAGCTGTTTTTTTTTCGGGACAACCTGTATACATACATACAGTGTGTTCAGTGTGTGTGTGAATGATTTTGCATCCATGAAGGATGCGTAAAGGTGGCTTAAAATAAACATATCATAGGTATTTGTTTTGCTATTGAACGCATGGTAGAATTCTGAAGCAAAACTTCTTTAGCACTTTACACAATGTAATTGTGTAAAATGACAACCTTTTGCATGCAACTTACTAAATGTAAGATATTAATGTAAGATGTAAAACCTAAGATATTTTTTTACTTAATTTAAATAGTAGAATAAGATGTCAAAATATTAACAAAAACGACCTTATATTATTATGTATTTTTAAAATATGTATATATGTACAAATGTTTATTAATATATATTATTATATAAAAATATATATGTTGATATACCAGTTTAATTATCTAATTTAGACTATTAACTATAAATTACTTCCTTTATCTGTTTATTATATTACAATTTTTTAATATCTTATTATATCGTATATTTCATATTATATAACTTTTAAAGCTTGATAGCAATATAAGCAAATATTCAATAAATAAGAACAAATTGAACTGCCTTCTTTAGGACAGATATTCAGTCTAGTTAAGAAGGCAGCGAAAAGAGGTTGCAGTGGAGCAAACGCTCACGGATAAAATAAATTTTAATATTTTAATACACAAATCTGTAACCTCACAATATGGAATTGTTTCAATAAATAAAAAAAAATGTGACACGCTCATTCCCGTACATTCGGGTAAACTTGATAGGTTGCTCGGAATACGATTCGCTCATTTGGCTACAGTTGTCGATTTTTTCGTTATCTATCACGTTGATTTTCTTCTAAAATAAATAGGTGTGTGGAATATTGATGTAGATACCGGTGATCATTTTGATATATAAATTGACACATTAAATCAATTTCTTTACCGATATATTACTTCTAACGCACGCTGATTTTTTTTTATTTTAATTTAATATTCAGTGGAAATTTTTATCATTTTGTGGTAAATTTCATTCATCTAGACCGTTTTTATCAATTTTAATATTGAATCCGAACTTGATTAATCGTTGAAGTGTGATTAAAATCGATAAAATATCCGAAATGATAACTATACTCGGCTATTTTGGGTATTATTATCGATGCATTTACGTACAATTTGTTTGTATTTTAAATTTGTTAACATAAACTTAAATATTTTTATTTAGAAAATTGTCAGTTACATTCAAGTGAGAATGCAGCTACAGTGAGTTCACGAAATAATTACCAAAGCAACAAAAGAATAAACAATAGTTACCATAAGTTAGACAGTTTGAAACCTAATTAAAATTTCACTATTTATTAAAAAAATATTATTTAAAAATCGAGCGTTTGTAGGAGGATAAAAGTAGATACCGCGCGTTAAACTCACTCGCTATGTCGCGCTCGTTTAACAGACGCATGTACCGCCGTAGAAGTGATTTGAACGCACGGACAACAGGCAAAAGCCAACTCATAAATAATTATTCATGAATTTAGTTTAAATAGATTTTTTTATTTATGAAAACACTTTTATTTATTTATCTTAATTGAAAAAAACAACATTTTTACACAGTAATATAAAGCTGTACTTTTACATTTCCAATTAAATTTAATTTAATTACAAAATATTTTTGTACACTGCTGTGCATAAATAAAATACTAAGTTTCTGATTTTGTTATTATTGTTTAAATATGATTTAAGCAGCCGTTCACAATCTAATTTCATGTGATTTCATGTGTGTAGTTGATGAGACAACACAAGAACATTTTGTAAATTTGATCTATCAATATACTTTAATTTATGGTAGGTTATGGTGCGTTAACAATTTGTGACAATCTCACTGAATTGTATAACACAACGTGGATTTATTGTGATTTTTAATGCGTAAAGCTTGACTATTACATATTTTGCTGATAAGGTCCTTTTATTTGCAAAAAATAATTTCGTTTCTCAGGTACACATGTATGCATAATTTTCGAGAATGCTGAATTGTTAAAAGTTAATAATCATCAGCTATCAGCCATTACGATCCTAATATTTTAGCACTAAGCCATACTCTTATTAAATATTAATACCCATTTGTCAAATCAAATTCATTTTCAATTCTAATTTGCTTGTGCTACCTTCATTATAGATATGTACTCGTATTATATAAAAATCAATACGTTCTGACAACTTATTAACCAGATACTTACATAGTTTATAAAAATTAGACGAATATTATTATATACCTTAATCTTTTACCACAAAAGTTAATAAGAATGACATAAGTAAATTTTTAGGGTTTGCACTTGTTAAAATTACTGATTTTTGACACTGATTTTTGGGCTTCGAAACATTAGATTGTATGGTCTTGGGCAATGGCATAATATCCTTTGGAGAAATTAAATCTACATTAGTGGCAACAACAGTTGTTGCGGAGTAAGTAGTTGCCAAAGTTGTTGCTGCGGTAACTCCAGCGACTATAGATGTGACAGGAGCGGATACAGCAACCGTAGTTGTTGTAACAATGGAAGTAGTAGCTGGAGTTATTGCAGTTCCGGTGATGCTAACAGATGTTTCAACATTTTCATAGGTAGCTTGATTTTTTGCACTTAGTTGCTCAACACCTGAAGTAAAAACCGTAGAGGGTGCAAAATCCAAGTCATTAAATAAGTTTCTATTGTAAGGATAGATAGAGATGATAGGATAGATAGATTTTTGAAACCATTGGCAGCATTTTCAACAGTCGCACTTTTTTCAAATGCAAATTGACAAGTCTGGCATCAAACAAGACAAGACATCAAACTGAAACTGGTGAACTTTCGTTTATGTGGCGTCCTGGATGGTTCTTTTGAAATATATCGACTGCTCTTTCAAAGGCTAACTTAAATGATTTGTACACAGAAACATCCAGAGGCTGTAATTTGTGACTTGTGTGGGATGGAATACTTACAAAGATAACTCCACTTTTTCTGGCCAAACTTAAAGCTTCCTGATTTTGGTGGGTGGAATGGTTGTCCATTATAAGAAGTACGGGTTTCTCTTGCGTGGGTTTTGTTTTTTCTATGAATACTTGCAACCACTTGTTGAAAATGTCATTGACGATCCAACCTGACTGAGCACCATGCCTGCGCACCATTGGGTGCACTAGTCTGTCTAGCAGCCTTTCATTCATTCTTTTTCGTTTTCCGAAAATAAAATGTCCTGTTACGTAAACGTTATAATAAATAATTATGTAAGAAATACGCACCTTTCACGCAAAAAATCTCACAAAAATATTCACGAAAATTCGTTGTCAGACCGCATAAAATATTCCCTGCACACGTTTGACGGCCTTGGTCGCCGCAAGCGCACTAAAATGTCGTCAGCCAACGGTCATTCTCATAGGTACCTAGCCGCGGGGCGGTGAGACGAGGGGAGCTCAGGGCTAGGATTTATTATTAATTTTCATTTTGCCCATGCTTACCCTATATTTTATTTCGCTAGAGTCATAGGAGTTATTAAATTTATTTATGTATTTATGTTAATTATATTTTATATTCGCAAAAAAACCCGCAAGGGTTTAGTGAACAAACAAATAGAACATGTATATTTTGTTTATAAATAAAGAATATTTAAAAAAAATACTATGCGTACCGCTAACTTCAACAACAGGTACTGTGTTCCCCGCCCCCTTAAACAGACTATAAAAAAGTGATACGTGATATTCACAACTAAGTGTTTTTTTACCTAAGTTTAAAAATCTAATGATATATATTTTTAAGAAAGTAAATATTTTAATAAGCATTCGAATCCCTGACATAATGATTGGTCGTGCGCTAAAAAAATCCTCGAAATGTGTGTAGTTTCTAAGCAACCTTGGGATACAATAGGGTGTTCCAAGACCACTTCTGAAGATTTAAGAAGGTTTCGTGTAAACTAATAGGAGCAAATAATTGATAAAAAAAAGCGAAAAAAAATATCTAAATTTATTATATTTTTAACAGATGGTGCCCATTCCGTCAGCGCGCGAATTCCGTTGCCGCACCGATCGATAATGGCGTTGACAATGTTACGGCGTACGGGTTTTCTGAGTAATATAATTTCGTGTGTGGCTGTTTATTATGATTCGAAAGCATCTGTAATTTTATTAGTTTCTATCATAATTGTGAACTAATTACTAGTTACGTCGCAGTAGTAAGAAGTTCAGCGTGAGAGACGCGAGGGGCAGGCGGGTCTAACCAATGACGAGCAACTGGGATGAGAGGATAAAAAGAGAGAGAAACATCAAACACATAAGGAAGAGAAGAGGCGCACTGTATTCATTGGGCTGTTCGCCGTGTACGCGAATGAAGCACCTTTTAAGGGTTCTGCTAAGCAAAGATGTTCAAAACCAGGAACCCAGCGTTGTCTCTCAAACTTTCGTCATATATACAGCGTGTTCCAAGACCATTCCCGATAAAAAATCCAGCCTATTGGCCCTAAGATTTCAAACGTGATTTGTTCTGACCTCATATCAAAATACATCATGGTTTGCGACTAAAAAATTTGTAAACTTTACTTGATAATATAAAATCGCTCTTGTCATAAGTTTGGTCGCTACGCACCGGGTCATTTACGGCCTTACCGAGCGCCTGCGAGCAAAAAAGGAATTTACATAAGCAGTTTGATAAAATTAATAATTTGGACATGAATTATTTACGTATTTTTTATACAATTTCTTACAGTTAATAGGGAACATAAATACCTCCTTTGGGAATGATTTTGGAACACTCTGTACATTACCTACTATGACGTCAAACTCAGAGCAATAGCAAAAATATGTTTAATACGAATACTAAAATTACTGTGTTTTTTTTTTTAACTTTAATTTTTTAATGCAATTTTGTAGGCCGTTATATTATATTTGACCGATTGAAAGCAAAGCCTATCCCTCTCAATTTGTAAACACGGTTTACACTGACCGTATTATTATTTTTTTGTAGTTTTTTAAATAAATAATTAGGGGTTAGTAGCGCAATTATTTATTTTATTTATTTACAAGGATAGATACAGTGATTCTTATTAGGTAAATAATAGCCATTTATACTTAAGACTCAGATTCGATCATAATCGTACTTTAAAAACTGTAAAAAATCCACATGTAGTTCAAATTCAAAGTTTTTATTAAACAAAATAAGGTACATAAAATAAAGTATTACCTTATTAAGTGTTGCTTATTTTGTACCTTATTTTGTTATTTGTATGTATATATATATATATATATATATAAATTCATAAATTAAGGGTAGCTTCTTAATGCACTCAAATCATTTGCAGTTTATTCCGGAAATGTACTATTGTACTACAATAAACAAATACTAGAGAATATTAATATTATCCCTGTCTCATTTCCGGTTTTGAATCACCCTCTTCCCTTAAGTGTGTACTAAATCGGAGGGAGTCTTCAGCTCCCTCTAATTTAATTTACGATATTTGACTTGAACTTGACTTGAACCGTGTCCGAAGGTATTTAGTAAAACAACAAGCTTAATTAATTTATTGGTATTGGCCACTGAGGCTCGCCAATTTAAGGCGACGCACGTGCGGATCGAAGATTATATTGTCAATTAATAAGGCGTTAACTTTTGCTCGTGTATAATTATATATGGTCAGCTACATTTCACAGTTGTACATACAGCTCAGCAATATTCAAACTAATAGTGATTTATGACAGTTAATAATTTAAAAAAACATTTTTAATCCTTTTTGATTATAAATCGTACTTAAAAACTAATACACATAATAAAATATTGAATTATCTATATACAGGCGTGTATGTAGCAGTTGTATTTTATTTTATAATCGTTTTTTTTTCTGAGGAATTCTTAGGAATTAGTATTATACTATATTATATACAGATAAGCAGTAAAAAAAACATTCCTATACATATTAATAGATGTGACGTAAATAAAGGATCTTATCTTATTTATACTTTTATTTGAATTTTGATATATGGAGATCCATGCATGTATATATAACGAACTTCCTTTTAGTTGTTATTAGTTTACGCGCGTGTATAGGAGTGAATGCGTGAGGGTTGCGTGAGTGTTTGTGTGCAAAAAGGTGTGAAGCGTAATATTATATACCACACATACCATATACCATACTACACACACGGATAATGGGAGGCTACACAATTATATAACAATTAGACTAAAAATTAATAAGTATACTTACTTCATATCCGAATGAAAATTTTTAGTATTTGAATTTTAAGATTACTGATTCATACGAGTAACGAGCTAATACAATTAACAGTAAATAATGCGGTTTTTTTCATTAAATGACTTGGTGAATTAAGTGAATTTCCGGTCAAACACCACTCAAATCAAAAATCAACGCCGTTTTTTGGATGTTAAAATGACATGAATTAAAAAAAAACTTATTTTCTTTTTCATGGAACTCCAATATTCATAAATGCGCTTACATTTTTTACGGAGTTTGTCGGTCCGAAACACACTACTAACTATGTTTAAACATTCTTCATCATCATCATGTCATGTCATATCATATCATGTCTTTTTGTAGTTTGTAGGAAAAAAGATGTATTAAGAACCGTTAAAAAAAGGAGAGGGAAAATGATTTGTCATTTTCTTAAAAATCATCATAAAAAAAAAGGTCGAGGGGAAAGAGAAAGAAGAAGAAAGTTGTCGACTAACCGCCATTTCTCCCTTTCATACAGTTTGATCTGTAGTTATCTATCTATGTAATTATATAGTTAAATTATAAATTGTATGTCTTAAATACCGTCTAGATGATTTTTTAAAATATTTGAGGCATACGCTGTAACCTATATAAAACCTAACAGTACTGCCGTTTATAAATTTAATATTTTTATAGAGGCTGAAATTTTTCAAACAAATTATAGAGCCAGAATGTTTTATAGAAAATTAATATCGAAACGCACATATAGTTGCATCGCTTGAGTGTAATGCAAGCTGGTTTAAATACAGCGCTGTATTTTATGTGAGCCTTCAACTCACATCTAACTATTTGTGCGTCGTATGAAATATGGTCACACTTTCATGAAGTAATAAAAACTGTTTTAAAAAGGAAACGATATTAAAAAACGGTGAAAGTGGAATGAGATTTATGCGTGAAGTAATTATATAGATAGATAACTACAGATTAAACTGTATAATAAGAATAGTTTAAAAACATAAAAGTTTTTTAAAAAGTGTTTTGTTAATTGAATCAATTTCACACCTAAAAAAAAAATTGCAATTTCTTAAAATTATATGTTAAAATCTTAGCCAATACACTTTAACTCAATAAGATTTATAAGAAAATACAGTCATATCAATCACTATACAATTGTCTTCTATCATCCAGTGATGATGACTATAGCTCGCTGAAAAAAGCTATGTACAAATTATTATCATTGCCATTTTCATATTCCTACTTATGTAATAAAAAATATAGGGTGATGATTTTAGAGGCGTGGTTTTCAAGAAGAGATAAAACGCTTATAATTTGATGTTATGGCTAAGAATTTAGTTTTATTATAAAGATAAGGGTTTGCCATTATGTTTTAAAAATGATTTCGGGTAACCCTTGTTCCCTTCTGTGTTCAACCTTGAACCCTTCGGTGTTCAACCTTGAATAAAAAAATATCCAGTAATGCAAACCTAATAGCGTAACTCTAAACATAGGCAATATAGGTACGCGCGCGCGTCAGGCGCTCGGCTGCTGTGACCAACCATACTCTCAGATAGGCGATGATGATTTTGCAATAGTAGATAGCAAGCGGTTGGTAAGCGCGGTGACAGAGATAGCGAATGATTGACGAGTCACTCGCTCGAAAACGACAGAGACGGCACGATACTAACCACTCTTTCTTACTACATTATGTTATAAAGTACATAATATTTAGTAATATTTTATACTTACTGATATTTAAAACTCAGTATCGGGTTTAAGCCATTTAAACCGAAATTCGGTGATCTCAACTCCGGGAATTCTTAATTATATTTAAGACATTTGTAGATATATTGTTCTATAACAGACAATACCTCCTATACCGTGACTTTTGGAGTTCTTTTTAAAATATTATTTTAATTGTATGTTCTCTCATTAATTACTCCGAAAATGTTTTTTTTTTGCATATGTTTGGGAATTTCTCCGTTAAAAAAAACATCTAAACTGCTCGATAACATAATACATGACAGAGATTTGAAAAATATGTCATTAAATCTCATTACAAAAGGGTTTTACTGGGATAAATTATGATTTACTTTCAATATTTTGGGTACAAGGAACGTGAAAATGGCGTTCTCTCGTCTATTGTTCAGGTTTGTTCTTTTTCTCGAATGTCGCGAGCCGCGAAAATGCCGTAAGCGACAACGGCCATGACCCTTTGGGGTTGAGTGACTCTTGCACTTGACTGTACAAACATAGGCAAATATGTCGGATTTACACTGGTTCACAGCAGCTGTGTATGTACCTAACTTGAATGCTTTATTAGAATAATAATGTTGGCGTAAATTGAGATGAGAATTATGCGCATAGCACTTGAGAATACGGAGGGAAGATGCATTTCCATCTCGCAGATCACGATCTGAACGCCCCCTGTCGCCGGTGACCGGTGATGCTTGCCGCGGGGCGGGTTACGTTATCCCGATAGATATCATTTATAATCACATATATATATCAACAAAATCATGAAAAAAACGAATTTAAATCTAATGAAAGTTAGGAATCGTGACGTCGCACCATCGGAAAACGCATCGATCTGTCCTAAACCAAACAAACGATGACCTGCATTACCTGCAACGTCGAGGTTAGATGAGTGCTCCGGCGCGGATAGGTCAGGAAGTCGCTTTGATCGATTTTTTTCAGGAGACTCGTTTAGTTTTCATCACAGAACAACAATAGGGTTATTATATACCCTGTACTTATTTTTTAAACAATTTTTTTCAGGAGACTCGTTTAGTTTTCATCACAGAACAACAATAGGGTTATTATATACCCTGTACTTATTTTTTAAACAATTTGTGACTGCCGGGATGTAATGTAATTATAGTAGAATTAATGAAAGTATAGTAGAATACCCCAGCGAAGATTCCATAAGAAAGCAAACGGTAAGCTTTGTCAGGAAAATGCACAGTCGCTTGTATGAAATATTTTAATAGTTGCTGGCGCTGGAACTGAGTCTATACAACGCGACGCGACGTGTTAATGACAATAAAAAATCTAATGTTTGACCTCGAGTGCCTAGTTAACCGTTCTTCGAAAATATTGACGTGTAAATCGGCAATTGTTAGCTTAACGTGGTCCTACCCACAGTTTGGCCCATCAAACAAAATGCCGCCTGTATGGCAAACATTCCGCGAATCATTAGTTTTCGTTTGAGCACTTATGGCGTACGAATAGTTAATTATGTTTTTGCAGTCGGCTGTCGTAAAAACATCGTCGCTAATACGAAAGTATTAGATTTTAAAAATTAGCTAATTCTAAATAATTATCATCATTTTAACTTCTATAAATAACTACTTATATACACACTTCTATATACTTGTAAAAGACATAGATAAATGGTAGGTAAATAAATTCAATAGCATTTTCCAATAAAAGGACTGTGCTCAGCTGATTTTCAGCACGTTTTATTACATTATAATATATAACTGTAATAGCACTACACTACACTTTTCGATCTTTGAATAAGCCGAAGTCCATCTCGCTTTTATACTGCACGTTCGTGAGGAGTATATTGGAGTATAGTTCCATTATCTGGAGTCCTCGTGAGGTTACTTACGGTAATATCCTGGAGGTTATTCAGAGGAGGTTCCTTAGATACCTTTATCTCCGTAGGTATGGATATTATCCAGAAATGTATCCTAATACGTATCCATCAGCATTTGTATTAGGGATGTTAGGCTCTAACACACTCGAGTTTAGGCGACAAATCCATACTTTGTGTTATTTTTATAAGGTTATTCGCGGTTTCATCGAGAATCCCGTAATACTCGGTGATATTGGTCTCTCTGTTCCGGGACGTTTTACTAGAGCGCGGAAGCATATGTTATTTAGGCGGTTAGCGTGTCGTACCGACGTATACAAGTATAGTCCAATTGGGAGAGCAGTCGAATTATTAAATTCCATTTCCACGGAGATTGATATCTTTGTCTGTTCTCCCAATGGGATTATAAATCTGCTTTCTATTACGCCGTTGTAGGATCGGCGTGAATTATTTATTTGCTAATGTTTGCCTGGAGGCATTATTTTAATTTTTTAGCATAGTATGTTTTTTGTTTTTCTTTTGGTAGTTTAATTTGTTTTTACATTAATTATAATGTACATAAATAAATAAATATATAAAAATATTATTTTTATTTACAGTAAATTCAGATGCTCACATTCTCTTATGTAGCATATATTGCTTAGGTACAAAATGTATGACCAGCATAGAAAGATATATAGAACGTAACTCAATGTTGATAGTTTGCAGTCCTACCAGCCATTATCGACACCTAGCCCTGAAGGAGGCGGGGCTTGTTTTGCTCCTCAGAGGTGGAGGCAAGTCGCTCCAAATCTTAGTAGATATTTAGACATTTTTTATCATAAAACAGTGCGATATGCCCATTTGCAGTGATTGGCTTTGAACCAGACAAAAGCCTCTAGTATGTATGACTGCACTGCATTTTTAAATTTAACAAATAAGATTTCCCAGATGCGTATGCTTAGGACGGCAGTACACTAATTACTCAGTGTGCTAATTAAACCACCTCCTTTGTCCTTTAAAGACCATCTCACGCATAAGGAAACGCTGTGAGGGAGCGTTAAGGGACAAATTTGGCACCAGACGGCGGCACTAGCGCATTGTTGCGTAGGCTTTGTAGAAATCGTCGGCAACATCTCGTGGGAAACCGGCGAGGGAAACTAAGTTAACTTCATCCTCAAAAAAAATCATTAGTAGTTTTTTAGTAGAACGTTTTTAAATCGTAAGTAAAATTTTACCGTTAAAAGTTTAATAGGCTTGCACATTTATTTTAATTCTATAAAAGTTCAATGAAACAAATTTATTGAAAAAACAGTTGAGATCCAAAAGTCTTTCTCGGAGAGGGCATACGGGGGGAATAGGTCCGGGGGTTTGGAGTTCCTCCGGACACCCCACCTTAAGGGGGAGGTCTGCCCCCCTCCCCCTCGGAAACTTTAAAAAGAAATGAGGCTTATAAACACAGTTTTAGACTACTTTTGAGTGTTTTAGACTCTGGTAGAAATAGTTTGAAATAGTGTTTTTTTTACCAGTATTTTTACAGTACCGATTCTGTTATTAATTCTCATTACTGGTGATCGTTTCTTCCTCAATGAGAAATTAATATGCTGTCGATACCTTGATTCATTTATTGTGTCATTGTAATTATGTTTTTTCCGTTACTTTATGAGTCACACCTCACACTTCTTTTTTTTATTATTTATCTCGAGGGGGGGGGTTGTAATTTAATTTATTTAAGTCTCACTTACGAATGTATACTGCCTTCAAGGCCAACTCCGCCATTACAAACTTCATTACAAAATATGTAATTCTGTATTAAAGTGTAAATAAATAAATAAATACTATATTGTTTTCGGTACTTGTAATATTGATTAGTATTCATTGTTTTTTACGGACCTGTTGCGAAGTGAAAAGTTAAAATACACATTACTTTCCAACCCATTACATTATTTTAGAGAGTCGAGCCTTTTAATTCCCGGCGACCTGCATCAGTATAACAGTCTCAACTGTCAGCTGTCAGCTGTGTGTGTGTGTGTGTGTTTGTTAGCTGTGTGTTTATTTATTGCAGCGGTCGACACAGTTGTAATAACTATCTGTTATTGTAGTTTTACCGCTTTCACTTATAGGCTCTACGGCCAGCACCAGATCTATTATCGTCTTCCCCTTGGCTCGTTCAGATTTGCGGGGGCGTTGTCTCAGCTGATACAGGATTTGGATAACGTTAGTCTACGAAATAATATGACTTTCGAAACCCTGCCAGGTATCGGTAGTGGTTATTCGGTATGAGTAAGAATTTATATAAAAAATCATCCTCAAATTTATTATATCGCTTAACAGACTGTGTTAATGCGCGAATGATCTTGATGCCGTTACGGCGTACGGCGACGGCTGAGCGCTCACACCAAAGACATGATCTCTTTACTATTTTCACGTAAAGTTCTTTTATAAGAAAATATTTTTATTTAAAAGGCTTTGTGCTTTTTTAACCAGTTCCAAATCCGCCAGAATAATCTGGATATAAGATAGCCAGATGCTTATCTGGCTATTTTATCTACTGCCTGACGAATTTAATTATAAATCAATTTAAATTTAATGAATTAAAATCAATTAAATTAAATATTATCGTTTAAATGTGTCAGTTCCTTACAATGCGTCACGGACAATTTTGGCTCTCTTAGCTCGAAGAATCTGACTTGGATAACCTTCAATAGATACTCGTACTACCTAATTGTTCATCGTGAGAAAGGCTAGCTCCAGTGTCATTGTAGGCTACCTATCTCTTTCGGTCTTAAGCTTTTCCTCTAATTGTAGCCTCCGATTTTACGCATTGTTTAATTACGTAATGGATGTCAAAGTCTTTGTTCAGAAGTGCAATGTCAATACGCTCACAGCCGCAACCGTGAACAATTATGCGACAACAATGCAATAACTATGCGCGTCGGAAAACGATTACAAAATTGTCGTCTTGCAAATATATATTTTTTAAAACAGGGTGTTGGGAAGTTTTTGTGGATTTGAGTTCAAAGATCTTCAGAATTTTCAGTAGGCATAAGTAAAAATTTTAGCATAATTATTTTATTTGAAGTTGACTATACATGTAAATAAAGTATTGACAAAATATAGTGATTTGTATTATAACTAAAAAGATCTCCTTAAGAAAAATATAGCTCGTTCAAGATGATAACCGCTATGTCTAGCTTTTCGGAGGGAAACTTTTCTGTATTCAACCTAAAGGTCAGTAAAATTATGCTCAATAGATGTGCCAGTTGGTCGCAAATATTACATACAGCTTGAAAAGGCCGGCCTTCACGATAGACAACATTGCTTCAAGCCCTGAAGATGTCTCTGGCGTAACTTTCCACCTGGCTGTGAATAGTCCAGAGTTGATGAGTGCGGTCTAAATGTCCAGATTGTAATTATATCTATATTATATTTGTGTATTGTGGCGCCCTAAACTAATTTTGAACCTCGTCGCTGCGGCATGACTACCGCCGCTATGAGCCAGCTTCAGTAACACAGCTATTCGTTGCGCTAGAATAATAGGGTGATTTAAACGGTGTCGCCTTATAACGTGCACATCTATTATGTAACATTGACGAAGATCCAAGCTATCAAACAGTGAAAACCCCATTCGAGTTCATTTAGTGGTTTTGGAGGAGAAAAGTGACAACGAAAAAGCAACTCTCATTAATAAAATTATAAGTAGTAGTGATGGAAGTAGTAGTAGTGGTAGATGAATCCATTACCAGAAGATGAAATAACATTATTAGCTTAAAAAACACCCTTCACTGACTTTGGACTCTTCGTGGTTTTGATTAATCAGCTGTTAGTGAGTCGCCATTTTTAATTATGCGTCCATGTTGGTCGATACCTAATAATTTAATATCCTTTTGCTGTTACTTCTAATCAAAGAACCGCCTTAGGTGATGTATTTATCGACTCGTTAGGTGGAGTATTGATTTGCAAAAGCATGTACCAGGAAATCGAATTACCAGAAGCGTATAAGGACGAAGGGATGTGTAATTCCGGAGCGGTGAGATGGTCAGCGCGGGAGATGACGAGATGGCGGCCGCCCGACGAAAGATGAAGGCGAACCGCTTCGCCGGCGGGCACCGTTAATTGGATGCATCGCGCTACTGCGCATGTTCGATGTTAGGTTAAAACAGCATAAAAATGATGAGGATTGCGGATGTGGCCAGTGGAAAAGTCCCATCTACTGGGATTGTGACTGAACGCATACACCGGAAACAATATCGAGCTTAGAGTTAACCGAAAAGTTAAGAATTTGTTGTGGCTAATGAATTTTAGTAGGCCCAATCCAGGTATATTTTAGTGTATACAATCTGTTCGATAGACTGTCCATACCAATTCCTGTAGATTGATAAATCGTTCACCTAACAAAACATTCTTGTAACCTGTACCAAACAATCTCGTAGATGCAGAATTCAAATGAAAAGTTGTGTACACGTTACAACACAACAATGTGGCGCCATGGCTGAACAGCTGACGAAATAAAACGACGTTATCTGAAAATTTAGTAGCAGCAACCAATTTAGGCATTTTTGGAGCTTTTAGAAAGATGGCAGTTTATTTATTTATTTATATATTGGGATAGTTAATTACATTATAACGATCTAAGTAACATAAGTATTATTAAATATCTTAATTTATGCAAAATAACTCGACGAATCTGTACCAAGGGAGGCAGTCTAGATTGCTTGATGTGTCACTTTCGTCATGACCGATGCTATTTTATACACACCGCATCTCAAAACTTTTTCCGATAAAAAAAACAGCTAATTGGCTCTCCGTTTCCAGACATAATTTGTATTGATGTGTCATATCCTAATTCATCATGGATTCCGAGAAAAAAAATGTAAACTTTACGTGAAAATATTAAATAGTTCTATCATAAGTTCGTCAGTTCGCGACGCCGGGTCAATGACCGACCTTGGCCGAACGCGAGCGAGCGAACAAAAGGTCAAAGGGAATTCACACCAACGCTTTAATAAAATTAATAAATTTAGTGATGGGTTATTTACGCATTTATTCATATAATTTCTTACTTGCAATAGGGAACATAAACACCCCCTTCAAGTCTTCGGGAACGGTCTTAGGTAAAATATTACTATAATGAGCGGATTCCAACCGCCGTACTGTGGGTCAATAGCTAAACGCCCTTATCATCATGACATTAGTATACTTAGATTTATTTGTTCATAATTTGTGGTAGCGTAAAGCATGAAAATACGATACAGTACCTACGGTGTGTACCAATTGCAAATGATTTACTATTGATAATGATGTGGTGGATGTGTGGTTCTCCGAGACCACACCCAGTACTCCACTATGAAGGTCGCGACAGGTAAAATAATAGGCATGACTTATGGAGACTGTTTGATACTTCGCGCTGACCATAGACAATGCGTTGTCTATGTTTAGGGGAATGGGAGTGATGTGCGTATGGCAACATTACCACGCTACAAGTGCAACCCAATAACTACAAAGGCTTTAATGGCGAAGCGCTTGCTATCTTCTTATTGCCATTTTTTTTCTACAAAGGCGACTTCACCGCTCCGTGGAATGAGTGCTAATTTACGATTGCTGTTGACGTAATCTTATATCATGAACTGTCATCGATGTATCTGCCCTTATCAGAAAGTCCCCCGGCGCGTGGGTGGACCGTTCTCCGTACACTTGCATGCACTTGGCGCGTTCGTTACTTAGGTAATGTTTTTTGCATAATATACATAGAATGCTTGAGATAATAATAATAATAATAAGGATAAACCTTCATATTTTTTTTTTGACATGTATAGCGGGACCCCTAGGATTTTTCGTGGTTATTTACTTTTAGCTTGCGATGCGCTCGCACATATTTGAACCGGATTTAATTTCTAGACATTAATCGAATGATGCATTTAACAATCATGTAGTTTGGAATGAAGCCGCTAGAGAGAGCTAGTAATTTTACTTGTATATGCCGGGGATTTCTAGGGTCCAGGATGCGAAAAAATGACGAACTCAGTTGATCATTGAACCGCTAGACATTTCAATACAATTGCGTCGTATAATAAGAATAAAAACTAAATTACAAGTGTAAAAACAACGGAAATTAAGATGTAACAATTAATAAAATAGGTACGAAAAAGTCGTCGGCGCAGAATGCCCGCGGTGGCTTGCAAGCCTAATGTTACTCTTAAGAGGTAGAATAATAAAACAAGATAGTAAAGTATACAAAAACAAAAAAAACATAGATAACTAAAATAAACTATCCAAAATCATTTTAAAATATATACCTATTGAGTGACTTTAGCTAACTTTAGCTAATGAATACATCAAATCCGGTACAAAACGGTAGATAGCGAATCTACGTCGCTGCGTAAAATCACACACACCACACCTCTTTGCTGTCACCACAGCAAAGATGTTTACTTGTTAAAAATGCTTAAGATAATATATTTCGTTGCATTTACAAGGGCGTACAAGATAAGTGCAAATGAGATGCAAGATTAAGAAATAAATCTTCATTGCCGGTGGCAAGGCGTGGGTTACAGGCAGTAGATCTGTTTATGTGAATATATCTGCCCAACATCGCTCACTGCAATGCGAAACCAATAATAATTACTCGGCGGCTGCAGGGCTGTAATTAGAATGTATAATAAATTGACAAAAAAAAGAACTATTAAATATCATCTATTAAACGGTTTTATTTCTTTGGTTTGATATCAAAATTACCTCTCAAATAACACATTCATAAATATTACACACACTCATAAATACATGAATATCGAATGCATACAATACATAAACGTGAAAAAATAAATATCGACCACATCCTATAATTTATTTATTTATCGGAATTACAAACAGCGTCATAATATTTACATTCAAACACAATAAATTACTAATAAGGCCGATTACATAATAATTAGTTATATACTCGTATAACCGAAGGAGTTGTAGGTTAGGAAATAAAGTAAATGGAAACCTATTATACAATAATGTTAAAGGGAAGTTCATGTATGAGTGTGTGTAATAAAATGTGCAAGAGAGGTTGAGAGTGTTGCGTGTGATGTGTTTAAGTCGACGTGTTACTCTCTCATTAATTTAACACATGTGGTAAAACGCACCTTTACAATGATTGCTTGGTCACATGGTGTCTCGCATGTAATATGTAATACAATGCTTTAATCGTTGCGATGATTCTACACAATTTTATAATGACTGTCCGCCGTTCGTTTCTGAGCAAAATTTAATCAATGTGAAATAATCGCTGCAGCGAAAGTAAAGATACGCTTGCAACACGCACAAAGATGGCAAAGATGCATAGGCATGTTTAAGGCCTAAGTCTAAGGGCCGAAATTCCATGTCCTTCTTAAGACTAACCTAAATTTTAAGTTAGACTTAGCCGATAAACATCGTATTTCAACTCACTCTTAGAGTTAAGTCGAACATAAAAGTCCGCTAATAATCAAAACAACTACTACTTAAGTCAGTGTTAAAATACGCTGCTGGGAGCGATTTCAGTACATTAACGGCGCTAGAGTCGCCGTGGCCCGTGTGCGAGTGTATTGCCATCTGTGGTTTTCGTCTCGTACTTGATTTTATATTTTCTAACTAACTAAAATTGACTGGATTTGCATATTTTGAACATCTTCAATTCAAGCAAACACGCATGGCAAAATCCTAGTAATCCTACAGCTGACAAAATGTCAGATGACGCGTCATTTGTCAAAAGTTATGCGACAGATATTGTAGGATGTACAAACCACATCACATTTTCTCTTTGTATGTTTATAGATAAAATGCTTTTTTGTAATAATTGTATGTCTAGCTGTAAGTTTTTCTGTAAATATGTCGACGAGTAGCGAATCACGAGAACGAAAACATATTGCAAAGTCAAACATAAAAAGTAACTGAAATAAAAAAGTCATGCTTAAAAGTTAAGCTGATCCTAGCTAAGAACGACTTTAAGCAAGGACTAAAATTTCGGCCCTAAGGCTAGCAGCAAAAATCTCAGATGATTTTATAACATATAGGGTTACTTTTGTTATGTTTGACGTGTTTCTGGACTACGATTATGCCAGCTGGCAACTGAGCGCCGTTGCGTTTGGGAAAGGGGTTGCACAAATGTGAAATTCAACAACAAATACATAATACTATAAAGGTTATTTTTTTTTTATTTTCAATTAATTTGTATAATAAAAAATCAATTATGAGTGTTGTCAGAATATTTACTTCTTGTTATAATAGTGCAAGACTGGTTTCATACTAAAAAATCAATAAATTCTGGTTTATTTCGGAAAGGCGGCATCAAGTACTTTGAAGTGATTGTGGCAAATAATGTAGAGAATCCAATTATAGATCAAAAAACTAAAAAAAAAAACGCAATAAATTTCTTATTTTTGGCAAACTATAGGATCCACCAAAACGCACTGGATTCAGATACTAAATTGTTTGTGTAAACGTTTTATTTGTTGCAGGTTTAGATTCTGGCACTTCGGGGACTGGAAGGAGGTCCTCGTCGACGACAGGCTGCCGACGTTTCGCGGTCGCCTCGTACATTTGCACTCTAGTAACTCTATGGAATTCTGGGCCGCGCTGCTCGAAAAGGCCTATGCCAAGTAAGTCCTATGAACTGTCCGCCCTCTGCTGGAACATTGGCCACCGGCCTAATGCGAAACTTACTACACTTTTGTTTGTCCAATTCTTAATCATTAATAATAAGGGTAACGCACACTAATTATTTATTCTGGTTAGCAATTATTGCAACAATAGCTAACCAAAGAAGCGGTTTTTTACTTACCCTCATGATGCAAAACTATTTGCTTGTAACAAATTATTATTCGTTGCATCATGAGATCAAGCAAAAAACTGCTTCTAACTACTGCATTAAGCGCGTGTACCAATAACTGAAAATGTTATGGTTTCGATGATTACTTTCGACAATGAAAAAAAATAACATCTGCAGATTACACCCGAAATATGACGTGTTTAAAATTATAGAAAAATTAACTAGGATTTAATGCTTGTATGCGTATGTATGTGGTAGCAGTTTTGTTCCATTAAAACGCCATCACGGCTTTTCCGATTTACTCCACACATCTGTGGTCTGACACCTCTCCCCGGAAAAGTCCCCGGTTTATAACCGGATAGGATGTGACGTATTTTTGACTGATGTGCCACCATTGCGTGCAGCTAGCTACATTCCCAGAATGAACGAAGTAAGGAGCGAAGTCCTGAGACTCGGCTGGGATTCGGAGTCTTCTGAAACTCGCCGGCTTTAATTAACACATCGTCGAAATACCGACAAACAACTTCAGTATGTCTAAAGTTGAGCCATAGTGGCCAAGGTCTTCTGTAAACTAGAAATTCGCATCCCATATGCGCTCAATTTGTCAGTTTCTCAGCGGCGAAAAATGACCTGGCCCCACTGGATTAAGAAGCAGGCGCTTTTTCCACTGCGCCATCAGGCCGCAATAACCATATACATAAATAAAAAGCTACCTCCTTAAATTTATGATTACGTCAGAGATTCTAATGAATATCGTGAATTTTACAGCATATTCTTGTATGCCTAAAGAGCTCCTTCGAAAATGATACTCCTCCGTAGGTAGCGCCCTAAAACTATATTCAATTTCACAGGTTATACGGAAATTACGAAAATTTGCAAGCTGGTTCTACCACGAGATCGCTGCAAGACCTTACCGGCGGAATAGTCCAAAGCTTCGGTCTTTGTCACCAGGACCGATACCTGACATTCCAAGTCCTCAACAGCGCCGTGCCAAGGTCAAGCATACTCATAGCAACCATTACTCCGGTGAGTAAGGTAAAAAAAATAAGATAATGTGAAATATTAGGGTAAAAGCCATACTTAACTAGGCTGTGCCCGTAGATTTGAAAACCGATAAAATCAGGTATGTAGTTCCCTTAAGGTTTTTTGCATGCTTTAATTCCCTGACTCCTATTTGCGCTTCAGGAGAAGGAAAAGCGCCAGTTGCGCCTTCGAAACGGCCTGATCACGCAGCACGCCTACGCCGTGTCGGGACTGGCGCGCGTGCGCGGCCCCGCGGGCGCCGAGACGCCGCTGGTGCGCCTGCGCAACCCCTGGGCGCGCGGCGAGTGGACGGGCGCCTGGTCGCACGCCTCCTGGGAGTGGCACGGCCTCTCCGACCGGGACAAGGACCTGCTCAGCGTGCGGGTCGCCAACGACGGCGAGTTTTGGTAAGCGCAGATCCTCATCATTATTTATTTATTTATTTATCTTTATTTCGGAAATAAAACAGATACACAACAAATATATCATACATAGGCACAATAATAAAAACAGAGAAAACAATGGTACTCACTAACAAGCATAAAATAAAACCGATTATATGTTTTCACCGAGTGATTATAAAATTAGTGTTTAGTGACCTTGAATTTCGGTGCTTTATTTTCATAAGGCTTCAGGTTTCACTCTGAACGGTCAGTAAGCAGTTATTTGTTTTTATTTAATTACAGCTTCATAATATAGAAATTAAAAAAAAACAAACTTTTCTATGTTTTAGACCGTTCGTTTACCTTTCAATTACTATTTTTCAAGAGTTAATGTCTTTCATAAGAGAGCAATTAAACGAAAAAAGGACAGTTAGCATTTAAACATTTATTAAATTTTTCAGAAATAAAACTGAATTTTAAAAATCTGCCTTTACTGTGTTGACGATATAACATCAAGGTATCTAAACATTTTTTTTTATAATTAAATATCTAATGGTCACCAAATGCTAACCATAGAAAAAAAGGGTCTGAATTAATCGAAATTAATATTTCTCCTATGACTTCACCTCAGCCTAAGCGATCAATGTAGCTCTTTAATTGAGCAAATGAGTCTCGCTTGTGACAAGAAGAAACGATTTACTAGACATTCCAAGTCGTAAAACAAACTAGGGACAAAATGAACCTATATGAAAAGTTATTTTAATGAAACTGTTAACTGCTTCGATAAATTAACTCTGAATAAATCGCAATTTAAAGTGTTCAGCAACGATCTCTTGTGTAAAAATTAACTGTTCTAAATTCGTGTAGTAGATATGTATATATATAGATATAAAATGGTTTTGTTATTTTTGTTATTAACTTTAATACTTTTTGTTAGTAGAAACCTATTTTTAGTTTTACATAGTTTTTTATCGATCCATCAAATGTATTTTTTTATTTTATATGTACTGTGTAAAATTGTTGGTTTCTCCAATAAAGATAAATAAAAATAAAATAAATATATAGAATGTGTTATACCTTGCACAAAAAATCGAGATGTATTTAATGTAAATCTAATGGCATTCAAAAAACTAATTAAAAACCATGAAATTCTTAGTTTAAACACTAATTGTTATATTAGTTTATACTCTTTCGGATTAATTGGTTTTATTTAATACCTGTAAGTTGGTACTAATATTTTTATTGTTTTCATTTGTCATTATGCGTAGGTACCACCTGTATATTTTTTTTTTTAATTACAAATGTTTTATTTCCCTAATAAATATAAATAAATAAATAACATCTACATATTTATTAATGGTTTTAATTTAAAGGCAACAGTAACTATGTTTCTGAATACCAAACGATATCAACTTCATTATTTCCAACTCTCACATATTTTCATTTCATTTCAAGTTTCATTGAACTATAGCAGTTACTTGTTCCTTCAAATATAGAGATGTTATGTGTGAAGCCTTTGGTCGGATTGTGTTAACGTCAGCTTATTAGAAACATTTGGTTTAGAATTATTTTTTTCGTGTTTACTTGTCATCGGATGAGGTCCCAATCGACGTGGAGCTGCCCGCTCTGTTGGCGTGTACAGATTGCCCGTTTCCAATTTGTGCTGCGCTCATCTCGTCCTAAAAGATTTATCAAGTCGCACACACAAGGCAGTTGTCATTTTGCCCCGCTGGAATAATGCATTAGGGTGCCCCTGCGCGACATGATTTGCAATATGGCGGACGCATAAATTGAATATCCACGGGCTTAGGAATATTTAGCCGCGCGCTCGGTCGTAGCTCATGTCTGGCGGTTTACCACCGGCGAGGAATCTTTAGATAAGTCCTCTAAAGGATAGCTTTATGGGGGAACTTACGCCTGGGCGGCAAAGGGGAAGATTCTATACGGGACGTTCATGTCTTGTAATGCGAGCTCGTTTTCATTCATGTGCGGTTGGTTTGTGTGATACGGGCGAAAACACAATCAAATTATGACTGGGGCTCATAGATTTCCGGGTTCCATCTAGACCTGCCATACTCAAACTGTGGCCCGCCTAGCTTTTTTGTATGGCCCTAAACACATTTATTATTAGGGACATGATTTACAAAATCTGGCATTCTGTATTTCGTATATCTTGAGATTAATTTTGACTTTGACGTGCAAATAGTGACACCCAGAGAGGATTGTCGTTTCATATTTTTTTCGTCATACCAGTATAGTGTTGCGGCCCGCGAGGCTTTACAAATCGAAGACAACAAAGGTTGAGTATAGTTGGTCTAGACCGACTCGCAGTGTGAGACATTCCATCTGTCACGGTTGAGTACGAATTATGCACAGAAATCATATGTAAGCTTTACATCGAGCATGTAAGCTTTACAACAGCATGTTGAGTGACATCGATATATTTAACACTACTTTCCCGGCATTCAAGAGAGTGTCTACTCTAGCCCTAGAGTAGTATATTCATATAGGGGTAGTATGTAAAATTTATATTTTATATTATATTCTGGTGATTGTCTGGATTCCCCAACCCCTCCTACTTCCTGGTCCCGGCCTCGCTCCCGATGTGTTTTCTATTTTTTTTAAGTTTGGAGAATACCGTCATTGGCTTTGTGTTTTAATTGTAATTTTACTTCTGTTGTTTCTTAAATAAAAAAAATAAAAAAATTATGCACGCACCTCTGACAATCACATACAATCTAAATCAGCTATAAAGCCGGCTAAAGTTATGTGAACTATGCCTTTATATTTTTTAAGATAATATATGTCTAAATTTTTGATAAAATGTACGAAAAAATACAGGCATTTCGAGGATCTGAACTTTTAGACGAAGTAGTAATTTCAGGGTGGAGAGAGGGAATGAATGAAAGTTTTCAATATATGTATATCCTAATTGTATAACTACGCGTTTAATTAAATTTATAAATACACGTATATTTATAACATTACCATATTATTACTTAAACCTTTGTTTAAAAGCTCTTTCGATATTTTAGAGGCGTATCCGCCTTTGACTGGTTGCCAATCAAAACAGAAATTAACGAAATAGGACGCTGGAATGAATGGATGGACTGTGAAAAAGGAGTGTGCAATTGCACCTCACCTCGTGTCTTCCGGACAATGTTCGTCTGATGATGGCACTCGGCACTCGCCGTTGATGGCTTCACGAGAGTTACGCTGATTGTTTACACTCTAGGGCCCCCGAGATTCTCCTGAGACCTCAAACTTCTATACGTACAATTAAGTTATACTTCCCTGCAGGTAGACGAACGAACACTGACTGTTTTTGAATGTCGGTATTGCCTTATGTCATTCTTGGGTCAAAGGTTCTTGGGTAGTTCCCATTAGCCACAGAATCATTTCTTATTGGCAGAATTTACATACTAAAATTATACTATTTGTAAAAATGTACTAACCCAGTGGGAGTATAGTCGGTGTTTCCTCGATAGGTGATCATAGATAACCCACTCAAACAAAACGGCTATATTCCGCTGCAAACCGGAGGCTCTGGTGCGAGAGAGGCGTTTGGCAACACCCATTAGCCGTGGGAAACGGACACCGTGGACGCCTGTAGCCAGGGGACCACAACTCGCGATCTTCGCTTATTCATTTTCACACAATTTTTCCTAGTCAGCGAATGAATTTAAGTGCGACACGCTCATTCAGCTATAGTCGGCGAGGTACACGTTAAAAATTAAAATAATGCCTCCAGGCAAAAAATAACAAATAAATAATTCACGCAAGGTGTAATAGAAAGCAGATTTTTAATTATTTTCTTGTTATATAAATAGGCGTGCGAAAACATTGTTGAATGTAGATGCCGGTATGTGGGGGTTAATTTTAAAATATAGATGACAAATGACAAATGACATTGATGACAAATGAAACCAACTTCCTTGCCTTTTAACGCGCGCGGTGCGTGGCGCACATAAAGGTTGTCCCAAGACTTGAGAGGGGTTTCGTGTAACCTATTATGAGTAAGGAATGATAAATGCGAAAAAAAATCATCCCCAAATTTATTATATTTTTAACAGATGTTGTCAATTCGGTCAGCGCGCGAATTCCGATGCCGTGCCGATCGACACCGTTATGGCATACGGCGACAGCTGAGCGCTCACAAAATGACATTATTACATGATATTTTCACTTTACATTTTTTCCTCGGTAACCATGATGAATTTTGATATAGTTCCTAACAAATAACACTAGAAATCACAGGATAGCTGTTTTTTTTTTTAATTTATGGAGTTTTGTAATAATATACGATTCCTCGGAGCCAAGAGCCCTGGCATTTAGCCAGTCCTGCCACCCTGGGTGGTTGGTTACCCTAATAAAATATATTACAATAAACACAAACAAGTTTGCAAACCCCTGACGAGGTCGCGCTAAACGTTGCACGCGGTCCGGCAGACGTGATAAAGGTTGGGAGACACTGTGTGCGAGGCATCGCTCGCCAAACAGATATTTTATCTTCAGCCGGGAGTTCCGATCTACTCTTTGCATGTGCTTGATTCTGGCTAAGCCTGGACGACATAGGGAACGAGGGCACTTTCGGGAAGTATTCTTCCCGAAAGCACTGCTTCGTAATCACATATCATATTTCAAAGTCCTCTAACACATTTGAATGTGATGTACCATATACAAACAACCAGACTGCAATATCGCAAACGCATCAGCAAATCTATAGTTCATCATGAGGATGGAGGACGGATATATCCGTCCTCATTGCCCGCTTGATTTTTATTATTTTTGGTATTATTTCAGTATATTAACTTGACGTTTTCACCATTGGAAATCACAACGAAACAATTTTGTTTTTTTTTCAATTCAATGCAGTGTCTACTACTATTTATAAATTTGTATTGAAAATACACTAATGTACTACCGTTCCAATATATATATTTTCTTTTTAACTTTTTTTCGAAAACTGTATACATTTTGGAAGACTTTTAAATGGTAATGTATAGTTATAAATATATGAAAATGTAAAAAAAGTGTTGATTATGTTTATTTCGTAAATTTAAAAAAAAAAAAGATGATGAACTTTTTTTTTTTTTTTAATTTACGAAATAAACATAATCAAAGTGATATGGTGTAATAGAGAATTTTACGGTTAATCAGATGATACCAGATTTGTAAAGATTGAACGACTCATGCCTGCACTGTGGATTTTATAGTAGATGAGTGATTTTTCAAGGTCATTTTGACAGTCTTAACCGCTTTTGGCGCCAAAATTATTACGGACTTAAATTCCTATAAGGGTTAAAGGCCTTATAGAATACGTGGGCCAGGCAGGCAGAGCGCGTTGGGGTAGCTGTCATTTTGACGTTTGCCTAATTCAATAATGGATTAGACAAACGTCAAACTGACAGCGAGCGAGTGGCAAGTCGGCTACAGACTGTGGTCCAGCATGGGACATTAGAGCTGTGATTATGATTCGACTGTCAAGTCGCGCCGCGTTCGCCATTTCGCTGAGCGGAGCAGAGATGGCGAAGCTGTGGGCGGACCGCGGAGATGCTCGAATAAATCAGCGGTTAAATTGGCAGAGGGTTCGGCGGAGAGGCGACAATGTCGCCGACGACGTCTGAGGAATTATCTCTCTCTCCATTTCACATGAGCATACACATTCGCGCCGGTATATGCAGCATGATGCTGAGTTATTGTCGTCTATGCTTGAAATTATTACCCGTTCGAAGCCGATGGAGGAATTGCGCTTCGCTGGATTTTGTACGATTTCCCGGGCATTGTATTTAGGTATACAGGGTGTTCCAAGACCATTCCATTCCAGAAGGGAGTTTTTTGTGAAGCCTAATCAGTAAGAAATATAAAAAAAAGGTGAAAAAAAACATCCCCGAATTTATTATATTTTTTAACAGATGGTGTCAATTCGGTCGATAATGACCTTGAAACCGTTACAGCGTATGGCGACAGCTGAGCAATGATCAATTTTGTTAAAGTTAAAAAACAAACAATTCAAGTTAAAGGTAAAGTTGACAAATTACTTTAAAATTAGCGTTTTTTATCGGGAATGGCCTTGAGACACGGTGTATGTATATATTTATCCGTTTTATCGCTCAAATCTATATCTTTTATCGGTATATCTAGGTTATGCCTTTAGTTTAGTTTTAAAATATTCGAGGTTAACTATGTTATTTGCATACACTAACACTAACCATACAAGTGCGGTCAGATAACTTTTTTCCCCATTGAAACCCGATTTTAGAAGTACAAAACATAAAAAATAAAAAAATATGCATGGGCACTTATCGCTTTTGGATAGTAAAATTTGAATAGCTTCTAGTTATAGGCATTCTGTATTTATAAAGAATTGTATATGAGTTTGAATATAAATTCTATCTGAAAAAAACCTCCTGCCCGTAGAATGTATTTTCTACGAAGGCTGTCTGCAAAGTGTGATTTGAATATCTTAAAAATATGCTATTGAAGGTCATTTTTACACATTTACAATATGTCAAAAAAGTAGGTAAAATGAGCAGTAGAAAAAATCCTATTGTGAAATTTGTTTATGTCATCATCTCGATCAACTTTAACCTTTTATCATCAGGATGTCATTCGAAGACTTCGCACGTCACTTCACACAACTGGAACTGGTTCACGTGGGCCCAGATGACTGGATGGGCGAGCCAGCTCTACACAGCAAACGGCCCTGGCGAGCGGTCCTGGCTAGGCGACGGTGGCGAGCAGGCTACAACGCGGGGGGAGGGCCACACTACGTTGGTAAGTGTCATACTTAATGATGTTAATCTAACACTTTTAGTGTACAGTCAAGTGCAGAATACGAGTTAGTAGCTGGCAGGCTATCGCCACACTGTTTGATGCGCTCACCAGGCTATAGGATATTGACCAAAACATTGAGTCGTTATTTTGCACTTGCCTATACTTATTGCTATCACATACTCTATATTATATTCACTATACTATTCTATACTCTCTATAAACTGATGATAAGAAAGGCATAGAGCTCGGGGGGGAATAAGGTGTTTTTTTTTTATAGTGTTCCGTTCTGGACCTCAACATTTATGGCCATGTTAATCCATTATTCAAACACATTTACCGATAACATATTATTGTTGATTCACAGCAGTTTTTGTTTTAAACCATTATGAAAATTGGTCAATTAAAAACCCGAAAAAATAAAATAATGCAGAAAAAACATCGGATTTCATGTCTATTACAATCCTTTTCTATAGGGAAAGCAAATTAATATACTTTTTTATGGTGTGTAATACTTGTTTATCAAGAATGCCATTGGCATGCGGCACCCCCGACTAATAACTGCCTTGGTTGCCTTAGGTAAATATATACGTGGGGAAACGTTTAAAATAAATAAATATCTGTCTTAATCGGTTTACTACTAAGTCATTGCGCAGGTTAACAGGCATCTTAATGTCTTGGGAATATGAAGAGGATGTAGCACAGAGAAAGAAACTGTGGACTGTTTAATTTACCACAGTTCGGCCCTCACTACAAAAAGACGCACAATGTGTGGGGAATCCTTGCTTGCTATGACTGAAATCCCAACACTTATCTCGATGATGCGATAGAATGACTGCAGGAACTCTGGGTGAGGAGCTGCACTCTAGAGCAACGGACAAAAGAAAACTTGGATTTAGCATGTGGTGAGAGTTGGTTGGCATGAACCTAGCGACGAAGGGGTATTGTCGACACCTCATTGATGGAAGCTCGACGCTCGTGAACAGTTGAGAAGTACCTTTTACCGAGCGATTTAGCGGCAAGGTTAGTTTCGATACTGAAAAGTGGCTTATCCAAGCCTTCTGATATCCATGTCTGGAGTTCCCAACAAACTTTGACCTGAAGTCTAAGCGGATCATATATTTCCTACAATCTTTTGCTGAACTGAAGCACTATCAACAACAGAGAGATACAGTATAGTTCCAACATATAAGGTTCAATGGCGGTTGATATAATCAATATTTTTTTTTTCAGAAACTACATCAATGAATCCGCAATTTCACGTCCAAATACCTCGAGCTAGTTCTAACAAATGTCACGTGGTGGTGTCGGTCACTCAGTACTATGACACACGTCCCCACGAAGACAGATCGGCCAAAAAAAAAGCATTGGTTGCTATAGGATTCGCAGTTTACGAAGTTCCCCCTGCCATGCCGAGGTTGACTCCACATTTTGTTGCTGATCAGGTAACACATATTTAGCTTATTGTTTATTTATTTTAATTAATTGATAAAACCAGCACGTGATATGATTATTTGACCGTAGTAATTATAAAAGAGATTTTTGTAAAGGGATCCGCTAGGATTATCTTCGTTCAACAGAAAATTAAAGTAGATGACATAACAGAAATAAAAGTAAACTAAGAAGGGTCTGGGTAGTCAGTCACCTGTGTTGAGGAACTGACATCAGTTGGAGTAAGAAATAGCTCATATAGAAATCCAGAACTAAAACCAAGTGGCCCAGGTAGCTGCTTCTATACATTGTTTAGTATTAGTCAATTATTCAACCAGAACCTGATGTCTAACAAGAGTCGTTAAAGGCATCTCCCACCCAGACTACTAACGCCTGTGATACCAATTTGCGATGGGTTGCTTCATTTCCTATGTCCATTTGTGTCTACGGCACTTTTTACCCATGCTATTCTATTTTTTTTACATTATGTTTGATTACAGGTCAAATGTCACTTTGAACGAATGGCCAAAAACTTTAATTTATTAGTATTTTTTGCTTTTCAGAAACCATTAGATGTGACGAATCATTCGATAGCGCGTGAAGTCGTCACTTTTTTCACTTTACCTCCCGGCGATTACATTGTCGTCCCGCAAACAAACATTCCCAATATCGATGGAAAATTTCTATTAAGGATTCTCACAGACGAGCAGAGCAATATTTGGTACGTATATTTTACTTAAAAACACAAGTCACATGTATCCATACAATACAAAGAATCTCAACCACAAATTACAACAAGCAATTTCCCTTGGATGCTTTGAACCAATCACACAGTTCTTCAACCCGGTCATCTCTCCATACAAACTCTGTAGTGTTCTGATTCTTATTTGTAGATAGAGAAGAAAAATAGAACTGGATAGTGTTTTACCTTATAAATATTTAGACTTCTATAGAATCAAAAAATTACATTTCTGCATTGTCTGAAATTGAAGTACCTTGAATAGTCTGTATTTTATGAAATGCTTAGACATAAAAAAAATATTGATTGAATCCAAGAATCAAGAGGATAAAACTACAGAGGCATTTCATAAAGATTAGATTTAGATTTTGATTTTAATAAATTAACACCAACAGTAAGTGTTTATGCGTTAGATGAGACAGAACGATTCAAAAGCACGCGCAAGACAGAGAAAAGCGCCACCCGGCCGGCTATTACTAATTCTTCTGAAATCAAAAAAATACATTCTCATAATCTTTTCCGGCCGGCGATACTACTTCCCTAGAGCTCTCTAACCTCCTAAATTATGCCCCAATATTCTGCTGAACTTACCCTAAAACTATTCCTTATAGTTGAATTAGTCATCCCTTAAGAAGACAATACCTCTGAAGGCTACTTTTTAATGATTATCTATATCCTCACACATTGTTTTTTTTTCTACAGGCCATAAGATGAAATATAATCTTTTTTAGGTAGAGGCCCCTGAATATTTTAATATCCATAAACATACTTTGAATATTATGAAAAAAAAATAATTTGAATTTGCTTTCACATTGAAATTATTTTTCAGGGAAGTTAATGAAGATAATATGGTTATAAGAAACATATCTGCAGAATTCATGGAAGATAGACAGTTGGCGCTGGTAAGCAGATGTGAATTAATGTTAGGATTTAAACATTCATCTAAAGGCAGTCTGTTTTATACCCTCAAGGCTTAGGTTTTATACACTTATTGTACCTCAAATTTTCAACATATTTTGAATTATTATGTTTGCAATAATTCTCACCATTGGTAGTATTTTTATTCTGAATAAATATTGCGCAAATTAAAGCCTTATCAAAAACATCGCAGAGCACAATAAATATTGGAATAGAGTGCCACACAATTAGTGGCGGCCCTGGGCAAGAGCGATAGGAGGGGTTGCTCTAGACCTCAAAACACCAAATGCGAATAATTATATAGTGGCAGGTACTTCGTTTATGTTAAAGAAGCAAGAATGTAATAATTAGAGCTACTTAATTTAATTTAGATTCATAAGTGTAGAGTTTTGCAATAAAAGTTGATTTTTGAAAAAGTTGGTAATTGTTATTTATTTAACAAACTGAAATACAATTTGAAAGCGTCGGCAGCAGGGCTTAACCCTCGTCACAAAATACTGTCTCAGCCTGCCAAGGATAAATTTCCGCACTCCAACTGCAACTGATAACAGGCCGCTGCAGACTAAACAGATACCTTACCATCTTAGATATCACAGAGGCCTCATCTGCAGAGGCCCCAACATAGAGGAAGAGACTACTAGCTCAATTATATTAACTAAAACTAAAATTCTTTAACTACTGCAATAAATATTTCCGTATTTATTAAAATGCTTTTTTTATTACTTCACAGCCTGAACTCAAAATGACAATAACGAGGCTATTAGGAAAGAAAAATAATACTGAAGAGGTAAGTTTAATATAGCATAAATTAATGTGGTTAGCGCCATAACCTTCAATGAATAGATCCACTTCAAACCGCTACATAAAATAATGATAAACGGCATACTTAGTGGTAGAAAAGGTAAGTCCTTATGTCCACTATCAATACTTTTCGAAAGTCGAAAAGTATTCCTCCGTGTATTTTATAGAACAGGCTAGATATAAGGGTTCCGCTATTATAGTATTGCAACTTTTTTTCCGATAAGTAGGAAGTAGAGAACTACAATTAAAAACTTTCCACTTTTAGTTAAACAACGCCATAAAAGTAAATTAATTAGTGATCATTTCGTTTACTGTTTGAAGTACGCTTGTGCACCACTAGATGGCCTCCGTTTAATAAATTCTATACAATAATTTTAAATGTCAACAACTTTTAGCACAAAAAGAGGTTACGTTAAATCAGTATTAACACCTTTAAAACTTAAAGGTGTGCCTTAAAGGTATACCACTCTCGCACTCAAGACTGTACGTAAAATTTTACGAAGCTTTCAAATTACAGACATTTCTCTTTTTTTTTCTTTATACGATACGAACACGGACACGGCTTGTAAAATACAAACCGTCCATACAAAATATGGACGTATGGCAACCCTATGTATTATGCAACCTTCACAAAAACCCTGTCAATTACTTGACTGACCCCAAAGTCCAAGAGCCAAGTATGGCAAATGGAAAGCAATGCTAAAAGTGACCAATTTTATATTCACATTGTAAGGACCAAACCACGGAAAGTGACACATTAGAGAGAAATTCAAAATGGTAGGACTTCCAAATGGAAAAGGAATAAAGACTTCTTATTTACAGGTTGACGCAGCTGGTCTACGTAGAGCTTTATTGAGATGTTGGCGACATTGCTTAGCTGCGCGGCCATCCTTGGAACTGTGCAGATCGCTCGTCATGTTAAGAGACAGAAATATCAGCGGTAGAATTCCAGTGAATGATATACCCGTACTCGTAAATGTTCTTCAGTTTTGGAAGGTGAGTTTGTCATGGTTGGGAAAAAAAATCTTTTGTAGAGATCTTAATAATTTATCATCCGCAATACCTGCTTTTTGCAGTTTTTTTGTGAAATTGCATTAAGTGGACTAAAGTGGTTGAAATCAATGTCTGCACGTCTGGTAAAAACTGCTATATGCGTTTACTGTTGTTTCTGAATAGAAAAATATTTGCAATATGTGCTATGTGTATCCATATGATCTACGTTGTTAGCACATGACGAATCTTACTTTTTGGTTTTTTTCGCAAGACTGATATTACATTTCAAAATAAATTATTTCAATTTAAATATTTAATTAAGCCAGAATCATTTACTGCACAATAGCGATTTCTAAAAATAATTTTGACTATTTTCAGAAATAAACACTATTCATAGATAGCGAGAACCATGGTTTTTTTTTTTATGTACTTCCATATAAATAGTTTTCATTTTTCTGTATAGTATTTTTATGTGCTTGTATTCAATATTTTGTTTTATTTCTTCAAAATTAGTTAAACCTATTTCACCATAACTATATGTAATTTTAATATTATTGAAGTATTTTTTCGAAATAAATGGTATAACAATATCAGCCGTGTGTTCAAAGCTTACGAGTAATATCTCTTACATAAGTGCAACTTTTTTTTTATATAAGATTTTAAGGTAAAATTTATTCAAAACACTTTAACTCATGAAGCTACTTTAACCTGTTGATGAATTTATCGGCCTGAAAAATCGCACTAAGCAATTATTTTTTAGTTACTGATTTACATTGTTTTTTAACCTCCTGTAAACTAATAATTTCACCACATAGCAGGTATTGCGGATGCACCGACAATATATGTTGATGTTCATATTTAATATACAGTAATTTTGTAAAAAAAAAATACCTAAAATGTATGTCCCTCCAGAAGTAGAATTAATAGACATTTTTTGAAAAAATCAGGCAAATACAGTAAAACTATAGTGAAAGTCAGATTTTCAGTAATTATATTATCTACCCTAATTATATTATCCATACAACATAATTTTTTTTTTCTAGTAGATTTATAAAATCTCTTTAAATAAGATTATAACCGTAATAATCATACTCAAGGATAGATAGCGTCCCGAGATATTTTATTACAGAATGATTAACCATATTATAAGGGTGTCAAAACGACTGCTTAAAATAAGCATTTTTTTCTTTATATTATGTGTATCTTTTTTATTTTTATTTTTTTTACATATAATCACTTTTTCCATAAGGCATTTGTCACAGTATGCGTGTTAAGTCTTTATTTTGAAATTTGTCTTGATCTCCCATTGAATAACTTAATTTAACATTGAAATTTTCGTTTTAGCATGCCTTTCAGAAATACGCAGGAACGCAATGCGGCAACAAGACCTCATCTTACTGCCTGCGATCTCTCCTCTGGGCGGCCGGAGTGACGGCTTCTAACAAGGTCTTGGAGTGTCTCGTATTGAGATTCGCCAAGGATAGGGTTCTAACCTCCGAAGCGTACGTCATGGCAATGGTGCGGTTACACTTAGCTCACGGTACGACCTTTAGCAGCATTTCTTATATTGCAGATATACTTTTATTATCTTATATACCGCTGTAATACATTATACTAAAATGCCATTTGATAGATATGTCGTCATTATATACCATTTGATATGTCATCTTCACAAATCATATTTCATATTGCAGGGCCAATTAGCAGGATTTTTTAACAGGAATGGTCTTAAGACACGGTTTATACGCCCAGTTTGTTAGATGACGTGTCTTGACATTTAAATTAATCCTAGACTGGCAATGAGACTATATGTGGGAGGAGAGAATAAACAGTAATAGTGGATGCCGTGGTATCGACATAGTTTTCCAGAATTAACGATTTTGGACCCTACTTAACTAAGCCAAACGTGTCTGTGATAGAGTAAGGCGAAGATGGTGGAAATGAAGCGTTGGAAATGGTATGACTAGGTACAGATTTGAAACCGCGATCTACGTGGAAAAATAGGCAAACGCCTTACTACCTTACAGATATTTTTTACAATTGAAACGCTCGCTATTCTAAGTATAAAAATTACAAGATTTCGGCCCATGGCGTTAACTAATTGAAAAACAATGTTGTTTTTATTTCACAGAGAGATATCACAGTTTGGACACGAAAATGAAAACAAACCCGCTTTCTCTGGAAGAAGTAAGTTCACAAAGATATTCGGCCTTATGCAGTCGCATTAGTTCGCTGATAAGTGAAAGCCCATGCATTTGCTTATCGTTAGTGGTCCCCTTTAAACTTAGCATTGTACTAACCCGTTTATGCATGAGGCTGAAGAAAATTATAGTTAAATGGTACAAATCACTATATTGATCGACTTAATTCCTAAAATTTGTTATTAAAATAATATTTTAAAAGGTTGCCTAATTTTACAATTGAAAAACGCAGGTCATGAGAGATACACACCGCACCGCTGGGACACCACAGCAGAGAGGCGAAAATGTTGCGATATCTCTTTTTGGTGTCAAATTTTAACACCAAAAATTAGTTTGAAGTGTCATATTTGTGTTTTGAAAGATCCTAGTGATGGACCTGCATAATTGGCAATATCCCTTTCTATACCACGCCCCTCCATCCTCCACCACCCTCGGCTCCACTTAAATTTGCCTCGAACGGTCTTTAGTCTAGTCAACTGTTACATGGGAAGAGAACCATGAGAAGTCCTACATTCGAAAAACCAGTAGCTTAAATATGTACAGCTGCCAAATAACACCTCCTCGAGCAATAAAATTAATTAAATTCATTAGAAAATATTGCTGTATTTATTTATAAATTTTATGACTACAACAGTACATTTTTTTTATAGCGTTAAGCCGATTGAAAGTATTTTCCTAATAAAATACATAACTTAATGTTTTAAATAAATATTTGTAACTGAGTTAGTCTTTATTGCGTCCTCCCTTAATTTCCTAAGTAAGAACTCACCGTGCCTTTGAGTGACATTGTAAATGCTACTTTTTCAAAATTTCATTAAATCTATCTATGAACTTATTATAGAAAAAAATTGAAAACTAAATCAAATCTAAACTTTTGCAGATGATTTTGATGACGATATACTCCTGACTCCATGGACTTCAGCAGCCAACTTTCTCTAACTCGGCACTCAAGTGCTTGAACATCTTCGTTCTCGATAATAAATACTACCAAAGATTTCTGATTTTATTGCAGAGAATTGCAGTTACACTGCGTCTTTTTAACCAATGGAATGAAAGTATTTAATTAATTTTAAAGCATTAAGAGTAAAATATTTACAATATTTATATAGCAAATTATTTTATATTTTGCCATGTTGTAAATAACACATAATGCATAGAAAATATATTTATTGTTACAGAGTTAAAAGTTAGTCATTTTTATCTTAAAGTGACATTGTAAAAATGATAATAATTATTTATGTGAAATCATGTGCAATTGTTTTAGTTATTTAAATTTTTATGTAATTTATAAGTATATTCAATGAAAACCTAATTTATTTTGAATATTGTTATTCTGTGAAATGAGAGACCATTTGTAAATTATTAGTAAAATGACGAAATGAGTATGTACTGCATTTTTATTTTCCGTTTAAAAAAAAAAATTAACCTAGTGAACGCCTATAAAGGCTTCCTTAGGCCTGCCGCAGACGCAGGCACTTGCAGCCACCGGTGGCGACCACGAGCTGCGGACTTCCATTTCAATACAATTAGCATGGCCCCTACGCACACGCAGCATCCGCCACTCGCAGAGCGAGGGATATCAAGACACTCGTTCAGCTACCAGTGGCAACCAAAAGTGACTGTGTGGCCAACCTTAGATACAGCATGCTTCACAGCTAAAATAATTATTGATTGAATAATTGTAGTTGTGATTAAATAATCAGCTGTGTTACCAACTGTCAGGTTATTTAAAAAAATTGTCTTTGAACTCCTTACTCTTAGGTGTGGTTTACTAGAGTGTAATCCGATTGAATGTCGAGAATAAAAAAGGTTTTCACGTAAAAAATATGGATAACTGGATGATATACGGGTAACTGTAAGCATAAGTCCACATTAATCATACATGTTTTTTTTAATTGTAGGTGCAATTAAGATTTTTATATTTAACCCTGTAAAAATCCCAAGTACCAGCTCTTCTGTCCTAAGGCAGTAGCTCGGCCCTACCCGCAGCATTAACTGCTCTCTGAAGACGCACGTTTACAGCACTCGTGATAGCCTACCCATCTCTATGACCTTCAGGCTTGACGTTATTCAAGTGCTGCCTCTGACTTTTTTTTAGAACTAATGATACGCTAATGACTTTAATATATGAATTATAAAGAACCTAGCGTTAAAAGTTCTGTCAAAATAATTCCAGCTGTTTATTAATCCACACATTTTTTTATGAAGCAAAAAAAATATTAAAAGTTAAGCATATCAGCCATAAAGCTGTAAAGCATATAGCTTTTCAGCCATTAAAAAAACAATTTCAGATGCATACTACAAAGTCATTATAGACAAATCGATCTAATAAATAAAAGGAAATTGGGCATTAAAATCGCAGTTAGACCTCATATTTTTTTGTTTTCATTTTTAACTTTTTCAAGCTTGGCTGTCCTGCATAGTATGGGCTTTTATCCGCATTAAATAATTAGAGCAAAAAACATTACCTAATAATTATAATTTTATGATAAAAAAAAATTACTTGATTCATAAAATATAATCTAAATATTTTATTTTTTGTTAGGATTCACCTGTCATGTTCTGGCCTGTGAGCCCGTGCTCATTGGGTACCGCCGTTTGTTGTATAAATGCTTTTATATACCTTTTTACCCGACTAATCATTATTTTAAAATAAAATTTACCTATAGTTTAGATACATTAATTAGCAATATTTTCCTTTGAGCCGTAAAAGTATCACTAGAAGCGGTAGAGAATATTGAAAACAGCCTCACTGCAACAATTATTTTCATATAGTATTTAATGTTCTACAGGTTATATATCAATGTTTAACATATATTTATCCTGGATCTTGTGTTGGCTCATATAAGAGCTTTAGGCCCTCAAATCCGATCAAAGTTTGGATGTTCAAGGGTCATGCCTCAAAGAGGGCATTAGCCCGTGGTTAGATTAAGCATGGATTTATTATTTATATTGTTTTTTTTTCTCAAGTGCTCAGTTTCATCGACGTTGTGCCTGGATAAGGTGGTGTACTTAATTAAACCTCAAAAAACATTTTCCCATTCTCAAACACAGACTGAGTTCCAGCGTCGCCCATCCAACCTGTTTTCTCGTTGTTGAGAAGATTTTACTGTTTTTTTTAAATTAAAACATTTAGCTTTTATAGGTTAGGTTCAAATTTTACTACAAATTGATATGTAAAATTTAATTTTTATTAATTCCAAATCGTTAGTTTTTTTATTTGAACTAAATAACTAAAACAAAAATATTTTGATTGGCAATTGTCTATAATTAGTTGGACATGTGAAGGAGTTTTGAAAAACTGTTTATTTTTTGTTTTTATTGGCCACTGTCTGTCAGCGGATTTAGTTTTTTTAGTGATATATTTTAAATATTTTTGTTTTCAGACACGGTGTTTTCTTGTACTAAATATATGCATAAGAGTTATATCTATGGTCATTATTTTCTTGCTCTAATGTCTAATCACTATATTTTTATTGATAATCCTTCGAGCTACAAATTGCAACTATAAACATGAAAATGCTTTAACAAGACACACAAGGAAACAAAAGAAAGTAGACTCCTTCTCTGACCATATTATAACATATTCTGCACATATATAATGATAAAACCTACATAAACTTAAATCTACTTATTTTTGTGACATAATTTTACACCAAGTAGCCAAGATGTTCTATGTTGACACCGGCCATCCATTCAAATCTCCACCTCTCCGACTCTAGTACAATCAATTTAGCTTAAACCTAACCCCAGGTCACGGTAATTGTTTATTTTGAAAAAATATAATATAAATATATACTCGATGAAATCCAAAAGGCAATTATAAAAAATCGGTCATCTCTAAATAATATTAACCATGAATGTGACCAGACCGAAAAAATATAGGGCTGTATATTGCTCGTAGAGGCTCATACGATCTACGCAATTATCATAGAGTAAAAAAGAAGTAAGGTTGGTGGACATGGCTCCTCCCTCAATATGAACGAAAGCGTGCTCTATTCGCACTGCGCAGTGGTCAGCCCGATATCACTTACCATTATTGAGTGAAAGTTCTGTCGGGGTGACTCTTACCATCATAGCCTTCTGTGATTTGCAATATTACACTTCATTAATATGTTCAGCGAGCTTTACATACAATGACATAGTTCAAGTTTGAAACCCAGTAGACTTTATAACGAGAGTTTAATGACCGAAAATAGAAAAGTCCACATAACAAAATTTTACGGCAACAAAGGAAAATTATAAACCATATTACCAATAACAATTTATTAAAATGTTTTATATTTTTACTAACCCCTTTATTTGTCAATGATATTAAATGGAGTAAAAATTCATATGCCCGCCCATATGTCAACTGTACAACTGCTTAATTTCCTATTATAAACCTGGCAAAAATACAGTATTTAAACAAAAGCTTAATATAAACACAGTAACATAATAATGCCAAAATATTATTTAGACAAATAGTTCAAATTTAAAAAAAAACTGGTTTTGCGTGTGTTGAAAGGTGAGATTGTGGGGGTTTGTGTTTCAAGTTAAACGAAACGATCACTAACTACTAAACTGTAGTTAGGATGGTGTTAGTTAAAAGTAAAAAAAATTGAATTGTATGTCTCTAGATACCGATAGGTAGTTTACCGATGAATATTTATAAATATTAAATATTAGTCTATTTATCGAAAAAAACACATTATCTCGTTAAGGTAGGATTTCGCGCCAAAAGGGCTTGAGAACGGATTAATTTCTAAGGAAACATTAAAAAACTCACTCATCTACTATAATCCATAATGCAGGCATGAGTCGTTCAATCTTTACAAATCAGGTATCATCTGATTCACCATGAAATTCTCTAATATAAAATATCACTTTGTTTTTTTTTATCTCTTAAATTAAAAAAAAACTGTTCTTATCAATTTTTTCCTGTTGGCCACACAATCAAAAGCAGCAAAAATGGATGCAGTTAAAAAGTTAAAAGATGCTAAGATCTCTAAAAAAAAATAAAAGAGAAAAAGAGATAGTTCTAAGTCATCTTCTGATTCAGAGCCTCCTGCTAAAAAATCCAAAAAGAAGGCTGTGAAAAAGATTAAATCGAAGGTGTCCAGTGGCGAGAGTGATACTTCATCGGATGGATAAAAAAAAAGAAGAGGCCACCGAAGAGGAAACAAAAAAAGAAGCATGCGTCCAGCTCATAAGAAACGTCTTCGTCGTTCAGATAGCTCTGACACGTCAACTTTTAGTAGTTCATCATCCAGCTCTGACTGCCAAGACCCGAAAGAAACCAAAGAAGAAAACAAAAAAGAAAAAATGTTGCAAGGACATTAATTTATTACAGACTTTTGAAAAGTCTTTAATTGAATGAATTGAGTTTCTGCTTAACTCAGTGGACAGAGTGTTGCCTTAGAATATTCTCTGGTTAGGACCAAGTAAAGATTGAACTCTGGACCAGAAGCTGTCGTTCATACTGTACCACCTGGCTTTCTATCATGAGTGTATTATATTATAATCAATCATAAATAGTAAGATTATAAAATCGATAACTAGGAAACGCTTAATCACTAATGTTAATGTTTGTTTTAAGACAATACCATGAACTCCCGCTTGAAAGAAAGCTAATGGTACGATTGCAATTTTCTTTTTTTGATATTTTTCGTTTCTTGCGCTTCTCCCCTTCTGGATGGTTTTCCATGTCGATCCGATCTGTGGTGGTAAGCCGAATTTTCTCGCTTGCTGTCTAGATTTATAACTCCCCTACCCTTACCCCTCCACTTTAGCTTTGACACGGACTGCGAGAAGTCCACATGTATTCGTCTATCATCGATTAACACATTGTCCATTTTAAAATAGGCGTCCTCGCATGCCTTTTGATTATCGAACTCAATGAAAGCATATTGCAAAGAGTCTCCGGTTTTCTTATCCCGTATAACCTCACAGCTTTTGATGTTCCCAAACCTACTAAAGATTATTTCCAAGTCCTCGTCGGTTGTGACAGGATTTAATTTGCAAATGAACAGCACATTCTCCGGAGGGGCAATGTCAGCATCGGGTAAATCTCCCACAATCTCAAGAATAGTTGCTCTCGCTTTTGCTTCTTTCTCTTGTATCGATTCGGTAATTTCTTCGGCTGATTTTCCCTTCGTCTCGTCTAATTCTTCATCCGGAGCAATTCGTCCGCCGACCAACCTTGCAGGTGTCGGAGATGGAGAACGGGCAGGCTCTCGAAACTTCGCCGGATCGCTGAAAGGATCCTCGAGTATGATTGTGTGCGTAATGCGAACATCTTGATAGGGTCTGAAACCAGAATCACATATTACTTCGTTCATTTTCCTGAGAACTTCATGCCCTTCGGCCACTTCGCCTATCACACAATGCTGCCCATCCAGGGAATCCAAATCCGGAGCCAACGTTATGAAAAACTGCGAACCGATCATGCCTTCGCCGGCGCTAACCATAGATACAGTTCCAATTTCGGAGTGCTTTATTTTGGGCCTGGTTTCCGCGGAGAAATATCTTTTCTCCGGCCCTTCCAGAATACCCCAGATGCTTTCACCTCCCGAACCCTCTCCCGTAGGATCACCCGTTTGAGCAATAAATCCATTTCGTATGGTATGGAACAAGTTAAAATTGTAATATTTTAGCTTACATAATTTGATAAAATTCAGACAGGCTTGTGGTCTCTGCTCGACGAATAGATCAACGGTAATATCACCCAGTGTCGTTTCTATCACCACCGCCATCACCTCACATACATGAATTGAAATAATATATTCTATTAATAATAATTTACGAAGAAACTATTTCACTAAAAAGCCAAAAGGATGAAGACGGCGGCGGTGGCCAAGCTAACCTCAAAACAATAATAAAACTGACAGCGACTGACAGCAAGCGAGTACTGTCAGTTTATACAGATAGACAGACCAATTATAATTAAACTGCCAGCATATTTTCATTTTGAAAAATAAATTTGAATTTTTTTAAATCGATTTTATTGCACTTTTATCCGGTGTTACAAAGATAAAATAAAAAAAAGAATTTTCTGTCATTTTACAAGTAGGGATAGAGTTTTTCAAAAACATTGAAAGACATTAGGTATTACATGTAGGTACCTATACCAGGATGCAGCTGTTCTAAAAAAAGGTACATAGTTAATCATTTCCTGGTTACAAAAGTAAACAGCGTCATTTACGGGTAAAGCTCCCGTAAGAAGCCCCGAGTAATGTGCTACGTGCGGCGCGGCCACAGAAGAGCGAGATGGAGATACTATTTGTCTACCCAGAAGCGACACGAGCATTTATCCCAGTACATTACATTTGCGTCAGCCGACAACCTCACGTTATTGGGACACGATATTTGTCTCAATCAGTACGACTAGGGACGTCGACTCGGTGGTGCCTGTTTTTTTTTATTCTTGTGCCATACATTTTTACTCCCGCTTTTTTCAAATATTATAATACTTTTAAAATAAATTAAAATTCAGTAAAAAATTCAATAAAATTTCAGTAAAAAATCTATATGTAACTTGATTGACTGATTTGATTGTTAGAAAACGAAGAACATATGTGTTAAGAACGTAAATGTTACTTATTTAATTGTATTGAGGGTATATGGGGTATCACAAAATATAATTGTCTACCGCCGTATTCAATTTAACCAATATTAAGAGTATAACGAAATTTATTCTACTGTTTACCTCTTATGTTGAGAGAGGGTTTGTATATTTTTAATCTGGGTAAATATATAATTGTGTAAATAAATAAATAGTTATGTATTATTATATTAAATACATAATTGTATAAATAAATAAATAATTGTGTATTATTCGTAATTCATAAGATGATCTCCCAACGATCTCCAGCATTAGTGAAGGTCGTATACAAGTATTATTATTTTTTTGTTAAGTATTAGTATTATTATTATAACAAAATAATAAAATGTGTACGCGGGGAAATCGGTTAATAACAATTTTATGAATACCTATAGATTTAGATACAACTTAAACCGACTACAGGAATCTCCCATTTAACATCCAACTGACTGATATTTACGAGAATACAATTCGTTCAATGCACGTTCAATTTATTTAAATAAAATTTTAACAGTTTCATCGCACTTGAACAGAACAAGGTTGTAGTTAAAAAAAAAACCGTTTTGTGTGCTTGTTTTTAATACAAAGGGCCTTAGATAAAAGTACACTGCAGCTAGTGTCATAAATTGGCGTCCTTTGTAAATAAATTATATATAAAGTTAGTAGCTTGTGGCGGTGAGTTATATAGAGGGCAGCCACCGGTTGGGAAAGACGCCTACGCAAGTTTATCTTCGTACCCACCCGCCTACCCGTACCCACATCTCGAGTCCTCCCAATATCACAGCACTCCGCACCAGTTGAGGTACCTTTCGCTCTATAAATAGATGGATCCCTTCTGTATCAACAGCGTCGTCGATTGGAAGGGGAGGAGAATGTTCGCTACGGACGTCACTAGCCTCTTCAATGACACCCACGCGCGCCGAAAATGGGGAGCATCACTGGCACCCCCTGTGTCCATGAATATATTACTTGACCCCTCCCCCCCCCCCCCCAACCTACCACATCGTATAGACGAACGACATGAAGCAAATCGCGGAATGCAGCTGGATACAGAGGCCTGGATGGCGATTAAAGTATTATTTATTAATTACAATTACCAAAAATTAAGAATAATTTATCGGTTACTACTCATATTTGGTTTATTTCTCCTTCAAACATTAAAAAATATGTCAACCGATTACATAGGTTTATAATGAAATATTTTTTTTAATTTTATTTATAATGTAAGTTACTTAAAATGTTGAATTTGCTGGTCAAAGACTACCGTACCGGGTTTTTCAACGCTGCCCTTGTATGTATGCTACTTTTGACAAAGGTTATTGTTAAATTATGTCATTAACATTATTTCGTATATTATTCCATTTAAAATGTGAAATGTATGTAACTGTCATATATCTCTGATCTTTGGAGTAACTAACTGTAGGTATCAAGTTATTAATGGCGAGCTATTATTTTTCTTTTCCAAAACCACAGAATGTATTTGGTTGGGGTGGGGTTTTCATTGTTGGATAGCTTAGATCTTCGTCAAGAATTACCTAGAATTTGGTAAGTACAGTTATGTGAATATTAAGGTGTGATGGCATGCCATGATTTGTGTAATGTGATCCTTAGTGCGATGACGGTGATTGGGCGGAGAATGTTTTTATCATGGACTATTACTGTCTATTTATTTATTTTAGGAAACATCCCGTGTAATATCAAAATAAAACCTCTGTGTTAAAAAATGAAGGAAAAAACGTACCCGTGCGAAGCCGGGATGGGAATATTAGTTCCAATAAAACATTTCGCCGTGTCGTTTTCCCGAGCCTTCGTTTCGTCGCTGCGCATGACGACGTCGTATTGATATATACCTATAGAAGAAAGCCTCCGATGCTATTATCTCTTTCGCGCGCGCCCACGACGAGGGACGTTCGCGAAGGTTTTTCAGGTGTCGCAGTCTCGCGTGAAGGCGATTCCCCCCACGACGCCCATCAGGGCGGTACGGCGCTCGAAGAATGAAGATTGGATTAATTATTTTCGGAAAAATGAAGCTTCGCCAGGCTCTGTGGATGGTGTGGGGTCTGACCGCTGTGGTTCTCGCGTCACCCACCGGCGACACGGCCGCGAACGGTAAGTGACCTTTCATTTTTCTGCAACAGGTCTCATCCGGGACTTCTTCACGTCGAAGTTCTCTGCCTCGTAATACTAATTACATTAAACATTAATCATAAATAATTAAAACGCAAAATTGCTCTTATGATCTAAATAAATCTTTTATCGAAATTCTGACCTTGGAGCTGTTGTGTGTTAAATTACGCGCACTATATTAAAACCTGTATAATATTCGTATGTATGAAAAATCGAATAAATTGAAATTCGGCACATTCGAGTGGTCGCCTGAATTTTTGTCTCACCCTAAATGGGAAATCGTAAGTTTCAAAGATAAAATATGTTGTGCAGTTAACCAATTGAAGGCGAATATCCTTAAAATTTCCAGTACGGTCCTCGAATAGCGAACAACTTGAAAAACCCTCCCGTGTTAACGAAAGACCATTCCTTCAAAACCAAAGATTTTTTTTAGGAAGAAGAATGCCGGTTTTCATTTTATTCTTCCGCGTACCATCAGATAATATAAACAAAGAAACGACCAACGCGTTTGAACATAAAGCCATATGCGTTTAAACCTTTCCATATGAAAAAAACCTCAGCTAAAAAACCAAATTATACTTTTGGCCAAAATTCACCTCGTTATTTTACCTGCAAACCATCTACAGTACTATAATTTCCGTACTCCAAAACATATACAATAAAAAAATATAAACCTCATGTATCGATCTCAATATTGATTTAATACCACAATCTTAAAAACAAATAGTAATCAGAGAGTAGAGTAGCTAGTAGAGTTCACTCTACTACCTACTCTACCACTTGTGATTTTTTTTCGTTTAAACAAGTATAGTACAGTAGTACTATACTATATTTTTTAATTCATATTTTTTACGTTTTTACTGTGTTTCAAGTACTTTTAACATTAAATGTAATGTACCCTTTCAACAATATAATATTTCGTAACTTACCACTGAACAGTCAGTTTTTTTCCTCCTTTTGCCAATTTCATTATTTTGTCAAATGCATCAAACCATTTTATATTTGGACTGTAGATATCATCTGCTCCTGCTCCTGATTTAGTGGATTTCTTTACTTTAAGACACTGCAAACTGCAAGTAACTTCAACTAAACTCTACTTGATACTTGCTGTTGTAGGGGAAAAGATGTTTACACGGGTATAGTGCGGAGGCTAGTAGAGTGGGAGTTGTGGTCGGGGGTGAGTAGAGTAGAGTTACTTTACTGCAGCCAGTAAAGTACTCTACTCTACTACTCTACTCGATACTCTACTCTGCGGAGCTTTTTATCGGGTTTCTACAGGTAGAGTTACTCTACTAGATACTCTACTCTCCTGATTACTATACCCGTGTAAACCAGGCTTTATGCATCGCCCTGTTAGTTCGCTGCTAAATTGACAGTACATTTAGGTAAGTGTATTAAAAGCCGTCTGTATTTCCACTCGAATATATAAAAATGCGTCTAACGCGTAAAACTTAGTAATAAAAAAAAACGTTAAAACTGAACTGATACGCATAGGGCTTCGTGCCGATTTTTTTTTTATTATCACAATGAAATAATTATTCATAATTGCCCTAATATTCATATATGTTCTTTAATAAAAAAGAACTGTGAGATAAACATTTAGATTCAATAACAAAAATACAAACTCGTATCATAGAAAAAAATATGACTTGCCTTAGCAAGTCATATTTTAAGGGTTAACCTTCTAGGTAAAGATAAAATATATTCATGGTTTTGATGGATTCTGATTCTACGTATAGGTTAATAATACTCGTATTTAAAAAAGTTTAATAAAAATATAACTCATATCTTAAACCTTTTCATAATTCGATTTGTTATTTTATTACAGTTTAGGGTTATCGATTATTTATGGTCATAATAAACATTATAAATATTGGAAAATAAACTAATTTAGAGACGGAGCAGAAGGGAAAAAAACATTTGCATTGCTCGCGAGAGATTTTATTTATTTATTTACATGCCGTGTATCCAAATTGACAATTTTAGGAAGCATCATAATAATGTTATATTTAAATTCATACATTATATTTATAAGGGCGATTAGTACGAGTATATTCATATATTCATTGTACTAAGACAAAAATATCTTTTCTCAACCGTCTATATATATGTAGGTACATAATACAATTTTACATATAAAGTAATAAACATATGAAACCGGGAGGGGGGGGGGGATGGAGGTTTGGTGGTTACAAGCCTTCACGATATTGTATGTAATATTTTGCGAGCGAACTGTAAACATTGGTATCAGATTAAACACTCGATATAATCATGTTGCAATACTAATGAAAAGAGATTAGAATAGTGCTAAATGTTCAATATTGGATATAAACTTAGTTCTTTTTTTAATCTATACACGCTAAACTTCACTTCGGTATTTCGGTATCAAAGAACATTCTACTTCTATACAATATGACGTATTTTATTGTCTATACAGCCGGGCGAATAGCCGTGGTTAGTATATATATGCTGACTGAGCCATGAGTCAGGGTAATGCGGCCTCAAGGTGCCAAGATGGCAGAATTAATACGATATATTTTAAATAATCTTGCAAATAAAGTTATTATTTTCTTGTTAACTATAAACAATCCAACGGAAAGGTATAAAATCGTTTGATCCGCGATCGCGCGCAAGCCTTCATTGTCACACATGGACGCTGGGTTGTATGTCCGACGCGCGAACTCTGAAATGTGAGTGGCATAGAAGCGTGCTTGTCCGTGAGGCGGAGACCCGTGGCAAGCGCGCGGATGAGATAGAAACATTCTAAGTACGAAATCAATGCTCAACAGTAAGTGCTGCAGGGACCAGAGGATTTTCCTTTTAACGAAGAAACCCTAAAGAATACTCCGGAAACGCTTTATTTTTCTTAATCTTCGCGAAATCTTCGTAATTAATTTTCTAAAAATAGTATATTTTAATATAATACTTACACTCGAATAATATCGTAATTTCAACTAAAATGGCCCTTTGAATCCCTAATAACATTGATTTATCTATTTCTATACATTAGAAGATAATGTCAAATAAAATTATACCTCAAACACAAAAACACACTCAACATTGTAATTTGGAAACACTGCTGGTGTTCATTTTATTCTCATTTTCGAGACAGTCATTTTATCCTCACTTAGCCTTTACCTACTCGCGGATTACTCTAGCTAAAAGACCTTAGGACTTGAAAACATGGTCACGGAGATATAGAAATATTGATAATATGACCGTCTCTATTATTAAAGTCATATGAGTGTCAGAAAAAATAATAACGTGTATATTTATACTAAAATAATTACATTATTAAAAAAACTAAACATACTGGGATAACACAGTAAAATATTCTGCAACATATATAAAAAGAAATAAAATATTTCTGCCAAGACCTCCGACACTGTGAGTATACTGGCTGTGTTCCAAACTGACTCATTGAACCCGCGCGCGGTTCCCCCGACTTCTATCTCGAGAGTTGGGGCAAATCCTAGCACATCTAGAGACCATGGACCCAGTGCGTTTCCTACGGCTAATCATAAAATTATAATTTGTTAAAAGTTGTTCGTTCGAGGCTTTGTTTTGAGGTGTTCTCAACGTGGCTTCTGCGACTGTGTCTGCACCTCATGTCAAGGCTTCACCGTGGCTCCATGGTACTAATGTGACTCCGTCTGGCCTTTTCCTGTCTGTCAATGTCATGACAAGAGGCTCTAACCGATTGATAATATTTACAGAAGCAAGTGTTTAATTTAAGATTTACAAAAGTCTCCGCTTTGTATATTTTTCTATTTAGCCCAACATTAAAAATGAAGATTAAATTCAGGTTTATTTTTTTCGAATCAGATGCAGCCCAAACATCGGATTTGCCGGAAAATTGGGACCAGGCCAAGGATGACACCCAATCCTTGTTCCTTAACAAGAACAACAAGAACGACCTAGAACCATACCCAATGGCTCTGAGCGAAGAAGGTAAGCGGTAACTGTCAGCGCAAAAATGGTTCTCTATAGCAAAGGTGAAACAATGAAGTAAGTTTAGGATATTGGGTTTATTATTTTATATGTTTATTATTCAAAATGTTTGTATTTAAAAAATAATATTTCTAGACATGTAGGTAACCTTTATACAAGCTAATTTTATTGTAAAGTTTTCAAAGTAGTTAGTTATGTGTTTTATTTAACTTGTTATCGAATTGTAAACCTTTTAAAGCGAAGTAACCTAATCTATTTACTCTCCGTACAATGATGATAATGAGTAAACAAAACCAAATATATTCCTGAATAAATTCTTCAGAATGATGAAGTATCATCTGTCTTTATATACATTTAAAATCATATCATAAGGCGCTAGTGCCACGAGAATTATTCCTTGACCCCATATAAAACACAAAGTATTTTTTGCGTACTTAATTCATCCAAAACTCAATATATATATATATACTACCCTTTTACCCGAGAGCCCCGATACATATAGGTTGTTTGGTTTGAATTATATTTTAAAAATGTCCATAAAATACACTATTTTTAACTACCTACATAAATGAGCATTGAAAAAATTCTCATCGGATTCCTGGTGTCCGAGAATCGTGACATTTCTTAGCTGCTGATATTGGTATCGACAACCCTATGTAATACAGACATGTTATTTATTAAGTATTTGATAATATGTTAATCCTTTGATTTTAATCCTTCGTAATTTTGAACGTGGCACAAACCCAAAAAAAAATATAGATTTAATGGAAATTATTTCAATCCCGTTTTTATAGTTCAATTTCTAGCTGAAATTACAATAAGCGACTCGTGTCTCAATAGTCAACCATTTTACCAACTGGATCAAATCAACGTGGATCGTTATAGTCAGACAGGGACTAGCGAAGAGAAATTTATAATTAATTATAATCTATTCAGAATGCCCGAAGCTTGAAAATACATATTTTCATCGTTCCCTTATTTATATTCATAAGGCATCGTTATTCCGTCAAACAATGTTATGGGGCTCGTAGTACAGAATCTTCAGTCGAGGACCGATTTCATATAAATAATTCATGCCTTTCCATCAGTTTTCCATTTCAACGCTTAAATTCGTTGAGATGGAAAACTTTACGACGTCCATCGCGCTTTATTTATTGATCTCGGCTGAAAGCTTTCTTCAAATTTATATTGTTTTTTATTAAAAGAGATAAAATGCATATTCATACTGCTTAAACTCCTTGAAGCTGGTATACGCGTGATTCATATTCGTAGAATGAAGTAAAGCGATTTAAGGCGTAAAAAAAATCGTTACCTATAACTTTTATTGGATAAATATTGTTAAAGTTACAGTTACACGTTACACACACAGTAGTACTAATTATTGTTCTTGAGTGAAATGTTCTTCATCCGTGCATTTTTATCTTGATATTTTTACACCCTAGCCAAATCTATGTATGTGCTATATCGTTCTGTATAATAAAATTGAATTGAATTGACCACAATCAGCAGATAGCGGGGGGAAGCTGACACAAATCGCATAGCAGGACTGCGCTCGGGCCATTGCAAGGAAAATTACTAGGAAAACCAAAGTTTTTTTTTTATAAAATAATGTATAACCGTGACAGCGTTAGCTTGAACCTTCTTCGCAAGTGCTCGAAACACTTTGAGGAACGCTGCGATTAATGCACAACTTGGCTTTGTAACATCGAACCGTACGATCTTGAACGTTTCGAAACTACATTTTAGTACTGTTGGCTCGGTTTTCTACCACCTTTTGATACTATTTAGGCTAAGAATAATAAAATAAAAAAATAAAAGGGTTAATTTATTTAATAGTTTAAATTGTGTAAATGGATCAAGAGTAATGGCTGGAGTGGAGTTTTTTTTAGCGATAACAAATTATATTAGTAACACTAATACTCACGTGATTTCCTGTTTTCCTGATTCAAAAGTAACCAACACCCGTTACGGCGTGTCGCCTGTGCAGAGCGACTTCGTCTCCAAGTCGAAGGGTAGCTCCAGCCTGGACAGCATCATGATGAGACCAGAACTGTATGGGGAGCCTCCGGCCATGACGCAATACGACCGCCTCTACAACGACATCGACAGACGCAAGAGAGGTGTAATCCCCACCATTCCCAAGAAAAGTGGCATCGTCAGGAAACGACGATCCAAGTAAGCCATAAGATCTATATTATGCATTAAAATTACTTGGTATAAATCATAGATCAACAGATCTAGTCTTCGGTATGAAGTCCTTTTTACTACGCTTTTATTAGTCAAAAAAATCCTCAATTTTAATTGGCTGCCGACCATTCAGAGCCAGCAGCTTTTAAGGTCATCCTTGACCTCAAAATCCTTTGCCTTGCTTAATTTTTGTCTTCACTTATCTTTTGCCTTCTTTACATTATCAGACATTTTTATTGTATACTGAAACAACTTTACAGGCCAACCAAGGTTGCTGCGAGACCCAAGAGAGAATCCGGCATGAGCTCTGCGGACGTCTTGACGTTACTTTCACTGTGGGAAGCCCAGCAAAGACGCAACCAGGAGCATCAGTATCCTACCTACTTCACCCCGGAGAACTACTACAATGTAGATTCGTCCAACGACGAGCAGGGACTCAACTTCGACGAGCTGGCCGACGAGCACTGGCTGGACGAACCCGTCGTCCCGTCGAGCAGGGAAACCGGCCACTACCAGAGGGGCTACGAGGATCTGGATCCGTACGCGTCGTACTATCCGAAGGTGTCCCACTTCCGGCCGGAACTCTACCAGAGCGACCAGGCGTACCTGCGAAACGACGACGCCGACAGACGCAAGAAGCAGTGGGTCGGATTCCGCAACGCCAACAGGGTTTCCAAGAGGTTCATGGTGGCGAAGAAACGCGGCGACCCCATGCAAGCATACCAGAAGAACTACAGACCTCGCGAGGACCTGTACTCTCTCGTGGAGCTCCTGAAGTCGACGCCGGATAATTACGATCAGGAACTGCCTGTTTACCGCCGCCGCGTTCTATAAATCTTTAAGATCATAAAATTGTTTCGCTATCTACGAGTAACCCACATACATAATATCTACTGACTTAGTAAAAGGCCTATTTTCAAAATGGATTCAAACCAACTTATTATTAAGAAGTTCCTTCGTTGGAGATCTGCACATATCTCGTCTATACAATACAACCAAATTGATGCTTCATCCATAGAAAGATAATATTATTATAATTAATGAATGTTGTGTACTTAGTACTTAAATATTTTATTCAATTTGACTACGTTAGGTAAGCATATTAGTCAGTGAAATTATGTAAAAGTTTAATATTTCAAACATATTATTTTAAGTTAAAAATGAGTAAGTAAGTACCCATTTTATTTAATCAAATACTTAAAATTGGTAAATCAATTGAGCTGCACCACAACGGAGCAATAAGGCTCTGAACTAAATGTGAATGCTAATGAACAATGTCTGCTAAAAATTAAGAGGAACTCTGACTCAGTAAAAGCATTTATGGTACAGCATCTTTTGATAAATAAACATTTCTATGTTTATGTATTAATTATGTTTATGTCTTATTATTATGTTTCTCTATTGGAGAAACAAAAATATATATTTTTCGTTTGTCTTCTTTGAAATGTTGTATTTTATTAGGCACCCGAGTAAGTGTCTTCGCGAATGCGCAACTTGTTTCATTTGCGTGCGACAAAGGGCGATCAGAATAATAATTTGATGATTTTATATTGGTGTGTATTGGTTTCATACACAGTTCAATTCTTTTGACAGATTGAGTGTTTCCAATTGTAAGCATAACTAATATCGGTAATATTTTACATACAAAAAAATAAAATAGTGACAGACAAAGTGGCTCTGGAGTTGGATTAAAGTTGAAGAGAGGCGATTTCAGGATGCTGTATTTGAAAAGAAATCTGTCAAGCGGTGCTTTGAAACCTGCGTTGAAATATCAATTTAACCCTCTACCGGACACACCGGTCTACTAAGCCACACAATTTTTTCTGTTTTCTGTAACTTCACACTTATACCTGTAGTATTATTTATGCGTTAATGTAAACTTGCAGTTTCTATCTCTAGGGTGGATTTTTGTACTCTTTGGTTTCTATCGAAAGGTTGAGAAACGGATAGAGTATGGATATCCGGGAAGCTCAGAAAAAAAATTAAAGAAGTACCTCTTGTACAATATTTATGAAACCTGTATAAATCTGAGTGCCCACAGTATGCCTCTAGGTAAATTTTCATCTGCACATTTTATTATTTTATTTTATTTTGTTATGAAAGTGTTATTTTTTTAATTTATGATTTGTCATCTGAGGATCTATGTTTCTATGACTGATTACATCACCTTAAAACAGCACACTATAAAGGTGATGTAAAATTAAATGTATTGTTTTTGTAAAAAATAAATAAAAGAAATGTCTAATGATTGCGGTCAGCAACTTCGAGTTAAAATCTGATTTTAATGGCTCGGATAAAAAATATCCTTATCCTTATAAGGAAAATATAGTAAAAGTTCTTGCTAATAAAAAGACCATACTGCTAATAAAATTTAAAAAATTTAAAATCACATCTAATACAACATGCCCTGCATACAAAATAGAAAAAAACGCTTATAAATGTATTTCGCGCCACAAATCAATTTGCTTAGAATGCGTTCGTAAGCAGGTAGTTTAATTAACCTGTTTTTCTTGTAATTATTAAAACTATGAACGAGCAGATATGTTTTACATCTAAATTATGATGATAAAGCTCCAAAGATAATTCCTATAGTATTTAAGAGCCGATGTGTCATTTTAGTAACCCACTTCTACCCCGGCGTAGTCAAGTTGAGGCCCACTCACGCATATTCTCAAAATTGCCTAGATACTCTGGAAGGGAGCGCCCAGACGGGTATAACACAAAGGACTCCAAGTCCAAACCTTCACTAAAAACTCAGCCTACCGGGGTCCGGGTAGCGGATCCGTTAACACAACTACGGGCATTTTTCGAAGAAGGCACCTCGCGCCTCCCTGAGAATTTTAAAAAATCAACTCGGAAAGCGAACAGATCCAATTTATCGACCCAACACTGCTCTTAAAAGCAGCAAAATTAGCTAAATCAGGTAACGTACGGGGTGTAGGTTGTGCCAGGTAGGGGGTTACGTGCACTTATTTAAATACGCTGGTATAGAGGGAAAAACGCACCACATCCATTGATTCTTGGAGAAGCGTAGAGAGTCAAATCGTGCAATAATCATGCCAGTTTGTACGAGAAGAATGATGGATTGTGAAAGTATACGAAGTCAAATAAGTGATAAGTGAAGAAAACACAAAAATATCTAGAAAATAATGGATTTTATATTGTCGTTGTATCTCCAATACAACCCGAGTTGTTGAATTTCAAAGTCGAACATCTCAAATCGCGCGCGGACTTGTCTCCTGGCAACGTTGGGGCTGACAACCTTTTCGCCACTTGATTCTTCTGTGAAGAATGAATCTTGCTAAAATCGAGTAATGAAATCGTTACTAGATCTTGTATTGTTACGAGCGAGCGAGCCGCGAGTGCGGCAGAGATTAGGCCTGCCGACTTCATCGCCTGAGGGATTTTTCCCATTTTTGGGATATCGTAGGAATGGTTATACCAGGACACGCTTATACACGCTTATACATGATTATACACGCGGCCCGTTAAACATGTTTATGCGGCTTGCCAAGCATTTCTGAAATTGAATTTATTTCTTTTTTTTATCAACTTTCTCCCATCAATATATTGTTATAAAATTAATTATAATAAAATGGTAGTACATACTAAACCGAAACAATTTTTTGTGACGAGTTACTCACTTGTCGGCGACTTGTTCAAACGTGCAATACGAACGCGCCGCGTTTGTGTTTACTTCTGTCACACAATCAGTTCAGACTGGTAAGCTGTTAACTAGCAATTTTAGCAAGTCTTGTGTTTCTTGAAAGGCGTAAGTCAAAAAGGTAATATTAAAGTTTTTTTATTGAAAATTAAATTTTCCTACAAATTTCACACGCTGACGACTACATCAGGCCACAGGTACAAAGTCCGTCGACCGAGAGTGACGTCGAGTGATTGCGCCAGGGCTGAGGTAGAGGGTTTCCCCTCCGACGCATTCTATAAGAACTGAGATACGATGCCTATTCCACCTGAATTCTCGCGCCGCCGATACCTACTCTGCCTGACGTGACGCCGGTCCGCTTCCGTACATAATGGAGTCAAGCATTATATTGTATATTGGAGTACTTATGTAATCAGTGGATCAATAATAAACGCTCTAACAAGTTCTCAAGATATTACCTTTATCCATCGGTCCGTTACACCATAATAGCATATCGGAAAAGCAAACAAAAAACGGAAGGTTGGGGATGAGCACAGGCATTTCTAGGAAAAGTGGACATTTGATTATTTTTTCACTTTCGTCAAAGATAAAGCTGTATGCTTAATATGCTCAGAGACTGTGTCGACATTAAAAGAATATAACATAAAAATGCATTACGATACAAATCATGAACAATATAAAAAAAAATTGGCGGCCCGCCAAAATATTTTAAAATTTAAATTGGCCTGTTGATTAAAAAGATAGCTCACCCCTGGATTACACTGTTATCTTAATTTTTTGAAGATAAAAAAAATTTTTTTTTTGAGAAAATTTTGAGAAAATAAAAAAAACATGGTATACTACCTGCCTAAAATAGTTTTTTTAAACCAGTACGAAAAATGTCACCAATTTACTAACACCAGACGTCCATGATTAAAAATGAGGTCTGGAAAAGTTGATCCTCCTGTGTATAGACTCCATGTTCCCAGTATATATTACAATTATCTTTGAAAAAAGGTTAAATTTGAAACTTTTTTGAAATTTTTAACCATCGAAATATCCTTAACTCTTCTTGACTGACAAATATTATGTAAATAGTTTATTTTTTAGAATTATTTATTACACTTCCGTTATTGGTAATCGTAAATTTGTTAAAAAATATGTACATTTAAGAATAAATAACCTCAATGCATGTCAAAATAACATCAATTTGACATTATATAATTTACAACTTTTCCTAATAAAGAGTCAACGTGTGGATGCTTTTATATAAGTATTAAATAAAATATTTTAAGTATTTCAAGAATGAAATCGTAAGTATTTTGATATTTTGCACATGATATTAAGTATTATTAGGAAACTACAAATTAATTATCTAAATATCTATTAACTAATTTGTCTACTAGTGTTTATAAATCTGAAACGAAAATCCCCGAACCCGGGCATTCCGATAATCAGCGTGAGAATGTAAACCAAAAAGGTCCAGTTGAAGAACAAGGAATTTCTTCTTTCTCACAACACAAAATCTCTAGAATCGGACGTCTATTTAGCGTTTTTCAAACAAAAAGCCCCTTGAACTCTATTCAAAGGCAACGTAGAGCAGGGAATATTGATGAAAGTTTGGATTGTGAAGATTGCCATGGTCTTTTCGACGACGAGCGTGACCATAGACCGCCCAAAATGTCGAAAGCTAAGCAACTGATTACAAAACCTGGCGAAAGAGACATTTCAGATCTTCGGATGACTAGCAGAACGAATATAAACATAAACAATGATCTTCTCGAATCGCACGACGCAAACAAAACGGTAGATCAGCAATGTGCGTCCGATTATGATGATCAACCAACAACATCAGGCATTAAAATGGTTAATATTAAACGTAATAAAAGCGATTCCGAATTAGACTCAGACGATGAAAGCAGTGAAATATTGAAAATTCAGTACGTATGGCCTAATCAAACGCAGTCGAGCACTGCGATACGGTTTGACTCGAATAATGTGATCACACATTCACTACAAAGTTCGACCGCTACTTACAGCAAAATTGCACAGAGGTTTCAAGCCTTGAAAGCGGACATATCTTATTCAAAGGTGACATATTCCAAGCTTTCGTTTTTTACCGTATTTAGTAAAAGCAATCATTCTACTACAACAGATCAATTCGACGCTAAAGAACCTTGGATTCGTCGTGCTAAAAATTTAACATACAATACACATGAATCAGATACAGAGAAAGCTATACGAGTATTAGATGAAGCAACCATTGATACTGAATCAGAGCTGTCAATACAAATATCTCACATAAACTATGAAATTAGTCCTGAATTGGAATATGACAGTCATTCAGATGGTTCTGATACAATAAATGAAAATGAAGAAATCTATAATAAAATTGACGATGATTTTACAGAAAAAGTTGATGAAAATTTGAATACACGTGATTTTATAAAAAATATCAGCTTTCGCAAAGGAACACAAATTATCGAAATTGATTCTAGGGGTTTGCCTGTTCATCGCATAAACAATATACAAGCAGATAAAACATTAGCAGAGTACTGGGTAACGACAACCTCAAAGCATGGCCGACAAGGCTCAAATATTGACGCAACCATTAAACGTAATTCAGAGTTTTCAACATTTGATGACGACTTCTTCGCAGACCTCGCGAAGCGCCCTAAAAAGTCCGTTAAGCCCTTCTCAATGGTATTAGATTCCCTTGCTTCAGTCTCTTCCTTCAAAATGGATGACGAAGACCTTCTCATTCGAGCTTGCATCGTTGGAGATAGGGAGGCTGTAAAACGGCTAATTAGGTATACCTAATGCATAATTTTTGTAATACAAACAATTATTAACACATTAAAGGACATGTAATATGAGCCATTGAGATATCGATTCGCCAGTTTTATCATTCATAGTCATCAACGTCACTGGGTTAGGTGGTACTGACGGTTAGCTGACCTGTAGGTTTGCAGAAAATTCTTTTAAACAGTGAAAACTTTAGTGGTTTTAATTTGGAATAGGTAATTAAATAATACTAATGATGCAACATATAAGAATAATAATACAAAACCTAATTCTAAATAAAATCATTTCAAGGGAAAAGGCCAATATCCACACGAAGGACTCCATGAGCAGAACCCCGCTGCACATTAGCATCTTCAACCAGCACCTTGAAGTGGCGTCGCTCCTTTTAAGGCACGGTGCTAATCCGAATGCCAGGGATGTTTTCGGAAGGACACCGCTCCACATAGCAGTCGTGGATAGGTACGCCAGAGAATACTGCATGGATATATACTAAGGTGTTGAAATTGGGGATGGAGAATTATTTAATATGAGTATAATTTAGGTAGCATGGTCGTAGTTTTTTTTTTTTATATTTTAGGAAGCTTTGAATTTCTAAGTCAGCACGACTATTTTCAGTTCCATCGGGTGCCACAGCGACTAGTCGTCGCGCGCTAAAGGCGCCGTTAAAGCACCTGCAGGGCCTAACTACCCGGGGTTGAACAGCTAGTAATTATTTTCATAAAATATAAAAATCGCCGGTCATGTTATCAGCGCAGAACTATCATTATGGGCGTGGGACTTGAATCAGCACAGTAAAATCAGGACAGAGTGTGCATTGGTTGCTCTCGATTATCGCTCCTGGGCTTAATATCTTCTGGTTTTCTTATACGTGTTAGGTAAAGAAGAGAAATAGATAAATCGTACCAACCCAGACTAGAAACCAACCCTAGAATATTGCGCATCAGTATAGGATCCATTAAGGCAGTGTCTGTCTAGAGGCAGTCCAAAGAAAGACCAGCAGATAATATGTGGTCAGGCGTTTTGGTCTACTTGATATTCCAACAAAAATTATGTCTGCTTGCATGGCAGTCATTCAGTATGAGGCGTACTATGTTTTGTTAGGCAATTTTTATAAATCTGCAACTGATGAATCTACTTGGTCTGAAATTAGCTCCCCACCTATTACTCCTGCTAAAATAAAACAATTATTTAGTAAAAAGAATGTTGGTTTCCATTCTTTTCTTCCTAGAATAATGCAAGAGTGGAATGCCCTAGGTGGATCCATTTTTACTCCCATTCCTGGTAATAAAGCTATATTAAATTTAACGTAGATTGCAAAAGGGGGAACCATCACCTGCCGCCAAAGCTAACAATATCACTCTTAAATATTGTAATAAAATTATAATAAATAATTTTATATAATTCTAGGCCAAATCTTCCATGCGCTCGGATGCTTTTCGATCATGGTGCTGAAGTTCCAGAGCGATCCTTTCCAGGTGAAATGGGAATATTTTTAGGTAAGACCCTTATATAAAATTAGATAGATAGGTACTAGGTAGATGGGTAGGGATGGGTAGGTGGGTAGGGGGGATAGTTAGGTAGGAATCTTTAGTGGATTAGTGAAGGTGTACTACAAAACAATCAAAAGGGCAATAAAATTATGACGAGAGATATTATTAATTAAATGTATAAATGTAGGTACATACAAGTATTAGGTACAAAAATAAATAAATATGAATCCAGAAATTACACTTATGTTTATCACATTATACACGCATACAGTAATAGTGAAGCTTAAAACAATAAAACTTAAATTTAAATCACCAAGAAAAACCAATTGGGATATTTGAATGCTGAAGCTAATTATAAAATAAAATTTAAATCAGTAAGAAAAAAACATTAGGTATGTGCCGACCGGCACAATATACTGGTTACGAATACATTTCCCGTGCGAGACTGCTGAATATACAATTCGCACACTTTAAATATACATAGAAATTTAATTAGCAGCCTGGTCAAAAGGCAGCCGACAATTTCTCAGACTTCATATTTCAGAAATCCATTGTGTAAAAATGCATAGATTGCCTCTATTTGTTTGAGTATCTCACTGTTTGTCTCTATTGGTCAATACGTTAATCAATTCTCATGATAAGATGATTCTTTTGACCGAAGTACGTACCTGGCAACTTCAATCGTCTTTGATCCATCACCCAGTCGTCTACGATCCTCTCTAGTAAGTTCTGCCCTCGCTGGGCAGTAAACCACGTTTCCGTGACGTGACTTAAGTCAGATTAGTTATGAAACGGTTATTCTGTAACCTCAACGCTGTGAAGCAATAAATATCTACATTCACACTGACATCTTGTTCATCATCACAACTAAATAACAGCGTTACAAGACATTTGAATAATTGACCAGCGCTCGGTTGTATTTGTGTGCTTAATCCACCCTCTAAAGTCTTTTTTTCTCATTTTTGACACACTCTGCTTGCTAAACCCCCAACACAGAGAAACGGCTAAACAGATTTGCTTGAATCATACCTAAGAACACTCGATCAAGCACCTTTCAAACAAAAAAAATATATATTTAAATCTTTTCATCCATTTGGGAGCTACGACGCCACAGACAAATACAGGCACGTTAAACTTATACGTTTAAGTCCGGCTTAAAAATATCTAAGTATGCAGACACATTTCTTTATTTTTGTTTTTGAATAAGACTAGAAAACATAGTTACGGAAATAAAATTAAAATCATCTCTTTTTAGAGTGACAGGAGTGCCAAACAATATTAGATATGTAAGTATACTTAATATATTATTTTTTTGTGGCTATATAAACTCATATATTTAATCAATAATTTACAGAAGACTACAAAACTGTCCGCTCTATGTGAGTGTATTTTTGTTTTTTGTATAATATAGTCAATGGTTCAGTATTATAAATACATGAAGCAACTAGTATGCCAAAAATTAGAATAAAATTACTTTCTATATTTAGAAAGTTATAACTATGCAATTCCACAAAATTAAGGAGAAGGATGACTCAAAATCAAGATTAAGGCTAAACTATCTTCTTTATTCTGTGGCTTCTAACGGTCAGCTCGTTAATTAATGATCACTTAAGGGACTAACAATTACCGCGCAAATCGTTGCGATGTCATTATAATGAATTATTTAATACATTTCCCAATGAGATAATTATCATTTAAAAATATTATATTCGAGCAAAACTGTTCTAAACAAAATAAAAATTATAGAAGTGATTTTAATTGCTGTCATTCCATTATTTTGGGCCCTGCTCAACCAAGCTATAAAACAAGCTCATTTTAATGGTCTGATTCGAACCCACGGCCGCTGGGTCAATAATCAAACGCCGGTTTTCCATTGTAGAGCTAATTCAAAAAGCCGTACCGACCGAAGAAGAACTAGCCCTGTTAGATCTGCTCATTATAAATGGGAACATAGACGTGAACGACCACTCGGCGCCCGGCGGCAGACAGGCCCTGCACTACGCCGCCATGGCGGACAACGAAGAAATGATCGGAATCCTGCTGCAAATGGGCGCCGACCGGAATGCGATCAATGACAATGGACTGACGCCGCTCGAGGCAGCTGAACTTTACAGTTGTCACAACGCTGCCACAATTTTGACAGTAGCGAAGAACATGCAAGAGAATAATGATGACAATACCCTCGTAGAATAACGCCGTAGTGTGTGTGTGTTGCAACATACTATGAATTCTGCTTTCCTTATTCTAAACCCTTCAAAAATATAATATCATACAGACAGCTGCTTAAATATAAAATTATACCTTCTACGTGACTTTCGAATTTCACTGAAATCAATAATCTCGATAACTATTCGCATCGATACTTTACATACTAATAAATAATAAGTACAAATTAATAAATAAGCATGTCCTAAAATCATTTGAAGATATTTCGAAGGTTGTCTGTACATCTAGCTAAATTATAGCGTCGAAACGTCGAAGCCAAGCTAATTTTTTAATTTAATTTATCTACAGGTATTAAGCCTTTTAAAATCGCCGACATTAAAATAACGATGTATTCAGGTATATGGTTATTAAATAAAATATATTTAAAAAATATAACCGACCCCAATTTATCACTGAAAAGACGCGCTCTAATCAGGATAATCCAGTTTTGTACAAATTTATTCGAGGTCCCGCCTTCTAAGCTAGCTTTAGATCCAGTACAAATTACAATAAACCTGTTACTTATATTTGCTAATCATCGCCCATCGCTGGACCTTAGCCTAGTATGACAAGTGCCACATCACCAGCCGCTCAAGCAAATGAGGAAGCGAAGCGACCATTTCAAGTAGGTACCTACTCTAAGAAGATTGAGCCTGAAAAAGACACCCGAAGATTTAGGTACCTATATGTAACCTACGCGAATTATGCATCTTATGTTTTGCCGTGTCCAGATTATATTACAAGAAAAAATAACCTTTTTAAAAACATGGTTTTACTGAAATATACTTACTAAACTGAAGAAAAAAAAAAGTTTCTTCTTTGCCCGTTTTTATTTAGGCAAAGCCATAGTTTATTTAGTGACCAAGTGTGGAAAGCCTTATACAGTGAAAGTTAAAACATATCAAATTAAACAAATAAAATCATTTTATAAATGTTGATTAACTAAATTAAAAACTTGCCGTCGAGAAGTTTAAAGATTAAATCAACAAAAATCAAAAAAAATATTATCTCGTAATAAATAAATAATTAATTATTTAATGTATAGTAACAAAAAAATAAAATTGCGCTCTATTCATTTTGCAGTGCAGAATCATCAATGGTGTTCAATAGTTATAAATGAAGATAAATTTAATTTAGCCTTTCTTTTGTATTTTTTTTTATTTTGTTATTTTAATTTGCTAAATGTAAGTCAAAAAAAACTAAATTACATTGAAGAAATAACATAAAAAAAATTGTGATAACTATACTGGATCAAATATTCGTGATATTGGTCAGATACGATTCTAAAAAAAATATTTGAAAAGGTTTTAAATTTTTTAAAGATATTTTTACGGCAACCCAATAATAATTTTAGTTCCAGAAAGTCAAAGAAATTTCTTATAATTGATATTCTCTAAATCGAACGACCAAATAAAAATATTTTTTTTCCTAATCTGTTCAAACCCGCGTACTTAAAATGATTACACACTGCCCGGATACTAATGCGAGCAAGTATGTAATTACGACCTAGGTACTGATAATACCACGTCATTTTAACATAAAAACGCCCGAAAACAACAAATTTGATATGGTCGAACTGTACAACCATGCCTTTTCCAGTTATGTACCATATTATTATCAAATATTTTTGTTATTGTATGATAAAATAATGATTTTATTAGTTAACATAATAACATTTTATGTGATATAATTATATAAGTAAAAAAAAATTAAACTAAATAAAAAAAATCTTTCAAAACCTATATCAAATAATATAAATTAACGTTGGTTCTTCCATAGAAAATGATAATTATTGGAATTTAGCATCCGTGTTATATACTGACTGCGCTTGACGAATTTAATCACAAATATATTGATCGATATTTAACTTATATTTGATGATTGTTTTTTAATAGCGGCAAATCGCCTGAAAAGATAAATGACACAATCTTTGACAATATTGAAAAATTTTGAATAAGTTTTTAATTATTTGATAAAGTGTTGATACATAATTTAGATAAAATCGGAAAATTCTAAGGAAAAACCAAAACCATGGACAACACAATGTCTTTTAAGATTGTCGATGAACATTCATTTCATTTTGACAGCAGGTGGCAGACTGAGCCATTTTCCTTTCTAAACAAACTCGCAGTAACATAACCAAATAAAAGATGAAAAAATAAATTTTCGTGACACTTTGAAGCAGTTTTTGCATTTATTTATGTTTCTTCATAAGTTACGGATGGAACGAAGGATAACATGTAATGTGTCAGATGGCTTCGCCTAGTCAAAATGCAAACACTCCGAAGTTCGTGGAGGAGATTAGTTATGCTGAATTACAGTTACTACAGGTAATGTTGATGCTTTTTCAATGATTTGATATTTTGTCGTTTGATTTTATTGTAGAATTGTTATATTAATAATAGAAAAATGCGACATTGCAAGTTTTGTGTTTTTTATTTAGGTGGTGGGAAAGGGAGCGTATGGAGTGGTTTGGAAGGGTTGGTGGCGGGAGACAGTCGTAGCTGTGAAGCACATTAATTCCGAAGCGGAACGCAAGGCTTTTCTAGTGGAAGTGAGACAGCTATCAAGAATATGCCATCCCAACATTGTCAGGCTGTATGGCGCTTGCACCCAAGGAACTAATGTCTGCCTTGTAATGGAATATGCGGAAGGTGGATCTTTATATAACGCTTTGCACTGCAATCCGAAGCCGAGGTACACTGCAGCACACGCAATGAGCTGGGCAAAACAGTGCGCAGAGGTTTGAAGAAATATTGCTTTTCTGTTTTAATTTCAACGGAACTGTTTTTATCCTTACACTTCTAAATCTAATCTCAATTGCGCTAGCGAACAATTATTATTTTTGTCAAATCAGGAAAATTTCATTTTTTAACTCTTGTTCACTCTCTTCCTTTGAAAACGATTTTAAGCTAATCACTCCAGACACCAGCTTTTGTTTAAAAATCAACTGCATGGAAGATTTCTCTGAAAGCCCATGTAAATATTACTTCTTTATGTAGGGTATGAAATTTAAGGGATATAATAAGTAATGACCACACTCAGACATTTTTATTTTATAATAGAATAATATAATATTTAACGAATATAGTTTTAAAATTTTTACAATTATAAAAAACCCTTCTTCCTCCCCTCTTTTCTCCTTTTCTTTTCTATTCGATTAAATATTCTTTTCATATGTTTTTTAAACATCCGCATTCGAATTAAAAGCGCATAAACCATGTACTTTTATTAGATTCAAACATTATTAGACTGCGAAATCTCTGGCTTTTGGCGAATCCAGACCACATAAGTAATTAGAATTATGGGATTTAACACCCTTCAATGGCTAGTAATTTTATAATGAACAAGTTTCATAATTATGTTATGAATTTGGTTTACTGACTGTATCAAAATAATTTAACCTCATTCCTTATGGGAATGCACTAGCGTAATTTCATTGCACCATCACAGTCTTTTTACTATTTAAATATTTAAAAAATTTAAGGAAGTCAAAATCAGTGTGCGATAGCATGCAGAAAAAAACTTACTATAAAAGCCAATGTGTGCCCATTATGATACAGGTACTGACAGAAGTCTAATTCAATAAGTTTACAATCGGCCAGAAAGCGATTTGGTGGCCGATTGTTGGAATAATTCTGCGATTGTTCGAATCGAGTTTATCAGATTCTAGAACCAAGGTCATTTATGTTATCCAGTGCGTCTAAAGGTATTGGAGCAGACATACAATGAGACTTAAAGATTGTAGATAGATTCGATATATTTGCTTGAGATATATTTATTTATACTCAAACTTAGTTTCACCTGCAGTATTGTAGTATTAATCTTGTTACCAGGATTATTACCGGGGAGTCACCCTTAAGCAGAAGCCATTTATATTTAGTCTTATCACTTGATGCGTCAACTGTGATAAAAAAGCACATATTCTCAATGGTGAAAGACCGCCTATTCCATTTCACTGTCTCCTGCGAATTCAATACTTTCTCTAACTTTTTTAGGGTGTTGCTTACCTCCATGGAACAAAACCAAAGCCCTTAATACACAGAGACCTGAAACCACCAAATCTGCTTCTAATCGGTCAAGGTGGACAGCTGCTTAAGATTTGTGACTTTGGTACAGCAGCTGATAAAGCAACTTATATGTCCAATACAAAGGGCAGTGCTGCCTGGATGGCGCCGGAAGTAAGTATACATACTCAGACGTGTACACAGTTTTATAATTTATATATTCACTCATAAACAGGGTGACCATATCGTTAATATTTTGTAAGGTATTGCCACTTTACCCTCACTATTCGATCTTACTTCTCCATACTGTCTATTACAAAAGTAGCTAGAAAACAAAGTAAACCTGATCGATAATACTATATACTGTATCACCTAGTAGCATGCGGTGACTATAGGTTTGAGGCAAGCTGCTCGCCGTAGGAGGTAGGGAATCAGAAATAACTTCAGGCAGAAACTACAATATTTTAGCTAAAAATTATTGCAATGCAAATTGAAAATGTCAATACTATGGACTTTTTTTTCATTTCTAAACAAGAATTCTCACTTTCGTATGTAGAGCGAGTATTACGCTATGTGGTAGACACATATCAGGTAAACGGATTTGTGATTAAAAAAATACATTTGTTTTGGGTTAAATTATATTTTTTTTTATTTCTCATCAATTATTTTATTCCTCATTCTGTCACTCACATTGTAAATATTCACTTAAAAATATTTATATGAAAACTTATTGGAGATGCTAATGGTTATTGTAGCCTACAAAATTTGTGATATTATTTTTTTTTTTTCATGACAAATATAACAGAAAAATATTTAAAAAACCTTAAACTTTTCTCATTTCACCATTTTTATAAAATTTGTTAAAATCTTCTCGACCAATCAGAGTGGTGATCTCCACTTCAAAGAGTGTCAATATAAGTCATCAAAAAACATGCCTAATCCAAGTTTTCTGATATCAGTGGTTGATACAGATTAGACGATAATCACAGAAAATTAAGAGAATTTTATGACCATCCTGGATGCAACGTCGTACATGCATTACGAAGGGGTAGAGAAGATATGGTATAGGAATATTTTAAAAATTGAGTTTGCGAGGGATACGAGAGAAACTGGAGACCGGTTGAAGGAATTACGACCTAAAAGGGTTTAAGAATGCTCTACAGTGCCAGTGACTTTACTGGCCAGTCTCCTTTTTTTCTGAATCCTGATGTGGAAAGATACTACTAGAGTGTTTAAAGTGCTGTAGATGCTAGTATACTATAGGGGCCCATTGAAAAATTCTAATCCGAAAATTTATTAGCTAATTTTGCCTTATTTCCTGTATAGTCAAAAGTTGAAAGAAATGACTGCCTGCCGGTCCATTCAAAGAATCAAAATAGATAAACCAATTTGCAGGCAAAGTTCGGTGCATCCTTTGTTTAACTAGTTCATACGGTGATGGCCTGACGAAATTCTTTCAATTCAGTAATGTGTCCATTTTGCACAATTATTTAAAAATGCCCAAATGTGAAAGATCTCGCTAAACTGAGTCCATGTCTTATAAATAGTCCTAATGGGAGAAATGTCAAGCAATTGAGGTCTCACCTCTACCAATCAGTCAACGCCACTTTCATTCTTGAGGTTTAATTAATAATAGAAATGATTGGTTTTCAGGTTTTTGAAGGTTCATCCTACACCGAGAAGTGTGATGTTTTCTCTTGGGGAATCATCTTATGGGAAGTGTTGTCCAGAAAGAAACCATTTGATGAAGTTGGTGGCTCCGCTTTTACCATCATGTGGGCCGTACATACAGGTTCGAATAGTCATGTATCTGTATATCGCTAATTATATCACTAATTATAATTTTCAAATGCATATTTTATTTTGAAGCGTTGAGATTCACCATACAATAAATAATGTCTTATAGTGATTTCTATAATACAAATCATCATTGTAATTGCTACCATTTTTACCAATTTTAGGGCTGTGAGGAACTTAATTCTTTAAAACATTTAAAAATGTACAAACAAAAATTTGGGTGCTTATGTTTATAGAACTTATTTAAACCTTGTTAGTAAAATAATACTATCTATTTCTATACTTAAACATCATCGGCCTTATAGTATCCTATACTAAAATGTATTTCCTGTTACTTAATGCCATCTTGATTATAAATAAGCCTTTATGGAATTATCATTGGGTTACTTTTGTTGATGGTGTGGTGAAAGAGGCTTACAGATAACTTTGGTTTATAATACGTTATCTTAAGGGTGCTGATTTCAAAGCAGAAGCATTGGCATACAAATCGTAAGTTCAACCGATACTTGAATTCTACTCATTCATGTGGGATCCTCATTCTCAATGGCTAAAAAAACTGAATTAGAGACAGTCCAAAGTAGACGTGTTTCTGGCCTTTCAATGGTTAGTTTGGGGCCGCTAAGTAGGAGATTTTTTTAATTCAAATTTTCGAATTTATACAAGTCCTTAACCACTTAGTAATTAATAAAGCTTCATACATCAGTTCATTGTTTCGTTTATGTTATATTTTAAACTCTATATCAACGCACCAGTAGGTAAGTATGCAACTCCCAGGCCTAAATGGGAGCAAAACAAGCGATATTAGTTTCCACAAGCCATCCAGGCCCCTGTCTGGTGCCATACGCAGGTTGGTAGGTAACTGTGGCATGGGAAGAGATGCGACCATCCTAAGAACTGTAGGATCAAGCTGCACGACCTGGCATAGCTAAGTTATGTTCAGCTTGTTTAGGTTTTTTTAAAAAAAACCTTTACTTATATCTCAATGTTTATTTTACTTTATTTAAACAAGGCTGCCTCTTTTGAGGTTACACTTCCTTGAGTTGATAAATAATCATTGAGATTACCACAATGACCTGTCGATCGCAAGACTCATCCAGTCGGCTGCATCCATAATGCGTTTCACGACGAGACATATTGCTGTCAATTAAATTAAAAACCTCGATATATTGTCCAGTTATGCCCACTATTTCAGCTTCCTTCACAGCCTCCACCAAAAAGCGTCATCATGTGTGTACTAACCTTCTCCACTTTCCAGCCAAATTTTTTCGCAATGATTTTGGGGAGTCTTAATTATTATTATATGTATTAAATTAACTTTATTGTTGCTCCAGTTAAAAAATAATTAAATTTAATACCGGTTCAACTTCAACCCTAAATTCATATCAGATTTTAGAACATAACATAAAATATTTGATTTTATTATTCAGGTCAAAGGCCACCGCTGATAGAAAATTGTCCACCTGTCATTGAACAGCTGATGACACAATGCTGGAATAAGGTGGCCAGCGACAGACCAAGCATGTGTGAGGTACATTCAATTAAGTTTATTTTTTTCAATTATTTTAAATTTTAATATTAAATTATAATTTCATTGAAATAACATGCATTTTTTGTAAAATTGTAATTCCAAGAAATTACAAAAATTCAGCATGTTTGATCTTATTTGTTTTTTCCTGATTTGCATTTTCAGTGTGTATGCAAAGCCATATTATATATTCCATGAAATTATGAAGGGTCCCTTTAAGAAGGCATCACTACCTCGCTTAGCTATAAATTTACCCCACCCACCGCACATTTGAAATCACACAAAGTTCATAGTTCGAAACCCGTTCTGTCAATGAGCTATCAGTTGCATGAACGTTTTATTTATTAAATTTAATTTATTTGTAACACATATTATAGATAAGTTTTTGCTTTATGCACTTCTTCTCCATATAAACTTTAACTATGCCAAATCTCACACTCCTCCGTGCGCGCTACATGCTTAAAAAGGGGTACAAAGTTTTCCCTTCGCATAAGTATTAATATATAGATTTTTTATATGTTAATGGTCAATTAATAAAATAAGCTGTTTAGATCATAAAACATATTTTCTAACAACTAAAAACTTTATATGATAATTAAATAAACTTTCCAGACCAATTAGTATTTTTGAATTGACGGTCTTCCGATGTTTTGTACAAAGCGGCTACTTTAAAAACCTTTTTTAACCGTCATTGTACTTGTAAATATAACGTATTTGTTTCTTTCAGGTTGTAGAAATTATGACCGAACTTTGCAAGTACTTTCCCGGTGCCGAAGAGCCCATAATTTATGACGACGATACAGAATGCTTTGATTCAGAACCAGGCAGTTTGGAAAGCTGCAACGACGCTACCCTCGATTATCAATACACTGATACGGGCGACAGCCGACCAAAAACCGAAACGGGCTTGAGTATACACCAGGAAGAGGTGTCCCCTAGTCAGATACCTACATCTAGTCGAATTCCCCAACCTCCAAGACCTCTTAGTTTCGTCGAGAGTCAAGTTACTAGGCTACAACATAGCTTTGCGAATAGCTCGCAACCGCCGAAATCACTAACTCCATCATTCATGCCGCACACGAGGACACCATGCATTACTATGGGTCCAAATCGGATAGGTCAGGTTCAGATACCAACAACATTTAAGAGTCCTCAAGGATACGTCGGTGATGTAAATAGTTTAGGATACGAACTGGCAAATAAGCAACAGACAATCAGTAATAGATCCGGCACAAACACGCCGCAGGATCCTATAATTTCAAATAGAAGTCCAGTCTTCAATGAAACCCCGTCCCCGCGACATTTATCACCGATGATGAACTACAACGTTGGTAATATGAACCCGCGACACATAGACATGGAATCATACTGGAATCAAGTCAACGAAAGCGAGAAAAGTGACAATAGATCAACGGCATATAGTCCATCCGTTGCGAGCAACCACAGCGCATCTCAGAACCACATGTTATGCAACTGCCGTAAAGTCCCGGCTGCGGATTGTAGGATGTGTGGAGTCCTGAATGGTAGTTTGCAGGATATGAACTGGGCTGGTAACTGTGCAGATGAAAGGTTAAAAGAACCCCTTGAGATAAACATAGACCCGGTAATTGATTTTCGCTATATTGTTAAACTTTTTCAAAATGTCATTTATAACATTAAGCTAAGTTTGTTAATAAAGTTAATAGGTTTGAATTTTAAATATTGAGGCCTAACATAGTTAACAAAGTTTGGACTAGAATATGGTATTGTGAGTCGTCATTGAATTTTAAGGGGTTTTTGTTTATTTATGACCGTGCATTACAAATTGTGATTGATAATCTTTTATTTTTAGGAAAGGCTGTTCTATCTATCAATTAACCCGACGGATGCCTCAGCCGTCTTTACAAAAAAGTTGCCGAATGTCGCTCAAAGTTTTCAAAAAAAAATGGCCTATTTACGGCCGCTTACTAAAATGCTTATATTAGGAAAACTATGTATGTCATCTTCATAACCTGCATTATTTTCAATAGCTTATAAAATTCAGTAGAATATGGTTTTATTAGCAACTATACAAAATGTAAATAAAAAAACAAAAAAAAAACACTTTCATATTGATACATAAAATTTAAGGGCACAAAATTTCATACAAGTTCGTTATTGGGCAAAATCAGACAAGGGGATGAGGGTTTTTTTTTCGAAAAAGTGAATTTTTCCTATAACTTTCTTAGTATATAAGATATCGAATTCATTTAAATTTTATATTTCTCCTCGGATAAGGGCCTAAAAACTTATCTAAGAAAACTATTTTGATAGCACCAACCATTGGTCCTAGGGGTGGGAAAAATTGGTTTTTCAAAATTCAAAAAATCATACCTCTTAACAGGCACCGGATCAAATCAGTTCAAAATTTTAATTACAGGCCTATAATTTTCCTACAATTTTTGTTATGAACAACTCTTACGGCACAGTATAAAGAGGGAAGAGGGTTTCAGTATACGTACTCTCGCTGCGCAAGGGTACAGCGGGTTAAGGTTCCCAAGCTACCTTAACCTTAACAGCGCGGCAGATCGCTCAATGTTTGATACAAGTTCATACAATTGGAGTTCACCTATCCCCTACTTCGATTCGGTGAAATCTACCTCCACCTTCCGGCATGTCAAAAGGGATTTTTTAAATTACAGTTTTTATTAATTTTGTGTAGGGGGATACATATTTGTAGATTGCAACTGTCACAATCAATTAATTTTGTTGATATAATTGAGCATTTACAGCATTTTTTATGGAAATTGGTAAAGAAATACAATACAATATTTGGCAGGTAGGACAGCCAAAAATCAATTTTAAACTTTTTATTACGAGGTGTTTTGTAAATATAACACTTGTGCTGATATAATATAATTAGAGTTACACTTACACAATATTTTTCATATAAAAATAACAAGATTAAACATTGACATTTTGAATATTGATCAGGAGATAAAATCAAAGCAAACACTCACAAATTTACTTTCGCACAGATGACAGATCAGAATTTGTGATCATATGAATACATCTCAAAATACATCGTGTAAGGTCATCAAAAAAAAAATTTTTTTGTTTCGACTAGGTTTTTGAATATGTATAATATTGTTTTGTAGAACGCTTGGGACCTCCCGGACGAAGTTGATTTTGAAGACTTTGAAGATGACGAAGACTGCGTCGAGCTCAAAAACATGGCCGGCTTCGATAAAATCTTCAAGCCGCAGTCGAAGACATGTGAGTTTGTTGTTTTTACCTATTTTTAAATATAATTTCAAAAGGGATGTGCAATATGCGTTGAATAGATGCCATATAAACTACTGACTTTTGGCAAGGATAGTACTATAGTATTGTATATTTGTAAGAATATGCGGAGAAAAGCTGGGGGATTCTGTTATGTTCATATTATTTATTTTTGAAGTACATAATTGCGATTATTACATTAAAGAAGTTAGGTGCAGTTTTTACTAGTAAATAGCCAGAGGTAATATACTCACAAGTCTCTGAAAGAAAAACCTAAATGTAAATCATGTGCGTAAATTAGACGGATATAAATAAAAAATATATAAAAGTTTGTAAGAAAATAGATAGGGCTTGTTTAAGTCATAAAGGGTGTGAGTGTGTCATTTAAAAGCATATTTATCTACAATGGCAGCTTCTTGCATTCATCAGACTAGTGTGAAGCCTGGTGCCGCAGCAGATGCTGCCAGTCCTTTGAAGCACAATAAATATGAAGAAAATAAAAAATGTTATGAATTTTTGGCACTCTTTGTGGAAACCTTAGGCTCTTGGAGTGAAGAGGCAATCAAATTTATAAATGTAATTAGTTCAAAACTAAAGTGTATTTGTGGTGACCCTCCTTCTGGAAAGTTCCTCGAGGAACGTGTCAGCATTGCAACTCAAGTAGGAAATGCCGCATGCGTTTTAGGTACATTTCAAGACTTCCCAAAATAATTTAAACGAAATTTATTATTTAATTTCATAGTTTTTAAGATATTTAATGTTATTTTTTTTTTTGTTTTCATCTTAAATTAATTATAGATTCGTTGATCTGCAACATTCATTTCATAAATATTAGAAAATGAAGCTGTATTTTTTTAATACTGCTCCATGACACACATGCTCAAATCGTTCTCCAGAATGCATTATAACAACCCTGATGCAGAAATGCAGTGTTTTGTCTTTTTGGGCTTCTATATAGGAATACGAATGAGGAGTAATGGTCAAAATTGTAGTGACCGACCGAAGGTTTGGATTCGGCTAAAGTTTCGGTTTCGGTCAAATGACGGTCAAAACGTCGGCTACTGCCGAAACTGCATTTGTTTGTCCGTTGCTCCGTCTTCGTTGACACTTCACATCGCGGGCGACCGTAGAAGCAATTTATTAGGGTTGAAAAGCTTTTGTTTTTAGCTTATAATATAGGGCTATTTAATTTTAATTACTAACTACAACTACTAACTATTTTCGATTTCAATGAATATTTTTTATATTTATGCAAATTAACCCCCTCCCAAATCCATAAGAGTCTTAGTTTGTATTTGATAGCTTCTGTAGAGATAGTAATTTAAAATGAAAACAAAATATTTGTTTCAATTAGTTATAAATTATAATTAGCTTTAGACCTTTAAAGTTTTAAGTCTGGTTTAAAAACGTGCCACATGACGATACTTAATTATTATGTATTCTATAGTTAGATTGGATTTTCTAAGAAATAAAAATATTTTCCGAATTTCCTTCTCGGTTTCGGTTTCGTCTTAAAAAGTCAGTTTTGATCGGACACTTCAAAATTGACCAATAGAGGAAACTCTAAGGCTTTAATCGGTAATTCATTAAATTGTTACTTGCTTTTTATAATTTTTTAAATAATATTAATGTTTAGGATCTAAAAACCTAGGGATGGCTTTTTTTAGCATTTATATTAAAAACAATCATACATTTTACATGAATTCAAGCACAAATTTCATAAAATATATCTATTATTATAGTAAATTACAATATATACTGAATTTATTATTTGCCGATAATACCATTAATGCCATTGTATTGAAGTTTCAAATTATGTACCTACAATAATATTTACAAAAATTTAATTTAAGACAAACGGAAAATCTAAAAGATATATTTTTCCCCAATAATTATATATTCATATGGACTCTCGAGGACCGACGTACCATATGGCACTTCTTCACAATCTCTTGCATGTCAGAGTAGACAGTCCATATCTGGTGTTCGGTATGAACCTGTGAGTGCCTTCTTGCACCACGCTTCTACTCTATTCCAGGTGCCATGGCGCAATGCAAACTATGCCAGAAACTCTGTTCTGTATCGTTTACTCGTTAACTATACCACTAAATTCAGCGAGGTTGATATACTTGACCTAAATTGTTGTGGATTTCTCTCAAAAATCTGAACTATTTCATGCCAATCTGATTCATAATAAAAACGTTGAGTATTAAACATTAATCTATCTATACACAACATATACAATTCACATACAACCACAAACACCCACACTTTCCTACCATACAGTTTTAATTGGCGTTATTAATAACTCTTTGGTCATTAGTCATTGTCATTTATAAGTCATTGTGTATCGGCCATTTTAATATTAACATTTATTCTACATCATAATATTTTGTTTCCTACTGCACTAGATAGTGTCTGTGTCGCGGTAGAAACTAAATTCAACTATAGTACATCATTCTGCATTTATCATAAGTACAGTCGTTTCTGTGGATGCTTATATTTTTATTTTTGAGATTTATGAATATTTTACAAAACTTATATTAAACGTGTTTATTGATTTGAATTAATTTGTTTTCTCCTTATCAACAGTTTCACAATACATTTAATTTTACATCACCTTTATAGTGTGTAGTGCTGTTCTAAGGTGATCTAATCAGCTATAAAAACACAGATCCTCAAAAAACTCAGCTGAGAATTTTCATAAACTCAAAAAGAACAAAATTTTCATAACAAAAAATAAAATTTGAATTTTATACATACACACACACATTATTAGATATTAATTTTTGTTTTGTATTATTATTTATTCTTAGTACACTTATGTTTGTTATTTCAGATTCTTTGTGAGTATAAATACTGCATATGACTTTAAAGCTATTTGTTATGATAATTTATAACACGTATAGAATACAACGTAATGTAGTGTGAGATAGACTATTGTGCTGTCTAATTGCCTCTATTGTCACGGCGTATTTGAGCGCTTGCCTCTCAAGGGAGGGATGCTGCCGAACCGAGTTTGAGACTAGACCACTAGACCACTAGACCACATAGACCACATAGTAGTCACAAAGCGACGCGACGCGAGAGCGAGTCTGCATGAGTCACATCTCGTCCGTCAGAAATAATCTAAATCGGTTAGATGCCTCTGCATTTGCTATGGTTGCTATATAGGTAGGTTTCTACAGATGCTGTGTTGAACGCATCAGGATTTCTGCGAATCGTAGGGTCGCTGTTCCGACGCATTGGCAATGCATACACAGGGCCGAATCGTGAACGTTACATTCATTTCTGAAGTGAAACTCCTTTAGGCTCACCTCATTCCGCTAAGGATGATTTTCGGTTATCTATCACGTTTATTATTCTTTATTAATAATATGCGATTGATGAAAAAATTAATCACTTTTCGTACAGAAGTGAAACATTTCAAGTTAAAGTTGAAGTTCGATTGAACGAATGGATCAAACTGTTTTGCACGTGCCTCAAAGCAAACAAATCATGAACGTTCAGTTGGTCTGTGCGTCAACTCCTTGGGCAAACGCATTGATAAAAGCTGTCAAAATCACCACTGTCCTTTCATGGGATTGATCTATATAAACAATCAAACATTAATTTAAAAAAAAATGCTTCCCAATTACGATAAAAACGAATTGAAAATTTAATAGAAATCGTTATACTGTTTGAGTATGCAGCTGAACAGCGCACCACGCGGCTCGCGAAGTACTTCGAAAAAAACAATGTTTTTTTAATAATATCATTATTTTAGCGTATTTTCGAAATTATTATTTTTTTCGTGAGACTGATTTAGTTGGCGATATAGATCAATATTCTCAAAGTGCATCTTGTGTAGATCGGTTAAATAAACATATTAGATTCCCAGTTCGGCGCTGTCCTTTTAGTGCATCGAGCATTCCTACTGCAGAGGCACCGTTTATAACCTAATCGAATTTTCCTAGAACTATCGCTATTGTGAACCAAAACCCCGCGCTTCACAGAACATTTGAACTTCCTAGAAACTTTGAATGTCCTATGTTATTCCCATGTATCGCAACTGTAGCTTCATTTATATTGTAGCCATCAAAATGAAACGTTTCCCTCAATTCCCCACGAATTCCCTCAATTCGATATGTTAATTTTTAACGTTAATTTTTAGAATTACGTTTTTTTAAAGAAATATATATTATTGATTGCCTAAACTTTGTGTGTGGTTGTACGTACAATGGTTAGGGCCCCGCTCAACTAAGCTACATTTGCTTGTACCTATTTTGACTATAAAGAACGGAACCCGCGATCCCTGGATATATAAATGGTTATTTAGCTTTGTCCCGACAGACTCCGAGAGACGCATTTTGTGTCGTTGAAATGAGTATTTTTCCGAAGTTATATTTCATAATAAGCCGGAAATGTGTGATAAACACGATGTTTCTGTATACTAAACGAAACCATCCGTCTTTCGTTTCGTCGCTTGTGTTCACGATAAGTTGAATTCGTGGGTTTTTTTTCGCATTTTTAACCTCAAATAATGTGTGTGTGAGATCATCCAGTATCGGCGCTGTTTAATTATTTTACAAAAACGTGTAATTTAACGTCAAATGATGCAACACCTAAAAAAGAACGATGGCCCTAAAGTCGCCTTTCGACGGTGAACCATGGCGGTGAACTTTCTAGTTGTTGAACTTACTAGTCGGTAAATTGTTGATGATGAACTTAGCAATCCTAAGTTTTCATGTTTTTTTTTGATAAATTTTCAGACAATCCATCCATACCTACGTATTTTCATGAGTTTCCTATTATTAAAAAACCGCATTTTACGATATAACTGAGAAATGCTCTTAATTTTATGCGTACGATCATCTTAACAAACCCATCTTCCGAAGTATTTTATACGGCTGGAGGGCCTTAATCAAAAAAAAAACTTAGTAATTTGATACACAGAAAAATATTGAGACAGCAGATAGTAAATTCATAAATTAAACATGCGAGCAAGTAATAAAGATCTGGACATTCCTAAATAAAAATAGCTTTGGACAGAGAAGTCACTCTTATTTAGGTCTAATGTAAGGAAATGCGTTTAGAGTTAAAAATAATTGGTTAATAAGAAATTGACGATTTTTCCATTTTATTTTATTATATATTTTTCTCGCTTTGAAGCAAAAATGATCGTGTAAAAAAATACATGTTACAGTAGGTATCTATTAAGTATATTTATTTATATATAAAATAATTACCTATTAAAAGTTTAAATAATTAACATCTCTTAATTAACGTCTTTGTCACACATTTACTCGTCCTTACACTCTCCCTCACTTTCTCACACACCCACACCTAGTTCACTATTAATGTTTCATTTATAATACATATATTTTTCTTTTTTCACTCACCGTCATTACGTTATTGTTTTTTTATTTATTTTCATGTTAATATGCTGTATTTTTACCTAATAAAATAAAAACAAAAAAGAGGTCGCAATGGTACAAAACGATCTAATAACGATCTTAACTTTCAAACTGTTATCTGTACCGTAAGTTTGCCAATGACCAAAATGTCAATGAAATAAACACATACACACCACAATGAATAACATACACACACAAATGTATTTTGTATTAAATTAATTAAATTAAATAATGATATGTACTTCATGTTATTCTGTTCGCGGAATCGCGTTTTTTGACTGGGAAAAATTAGAGCGGTCGGCGTTCTATACGCGGCGGATTTCTCTCTATGACTCACTCGCGCGGCCCGGCCGTACCATAGAGTCTCACTTTATAATAGGTTTCAGTTAGGTAAAAGGTATTATAAATATCCGTTCTTCTCGTAATTAGGAAACATTTTTTATTTTATATTGCTACTCCGCACATTACCTTTCAAAGTTTGTAGCAGTGGGGAAACGTTCCCTGTTCCGTTATAAGATTAAAAACTGCACAAAGTTAATTATGATTGTTTTGGCTAAACCATTATAATATGTTAAACATATTTTATAAATAACGACGCATTTTTACATTAATAATACCTGGAATGCAAAACCGCGTGGGCACCCCAGCTAATCGATCCAAGCGAGGACCAGCCAATGGCAACGCGCGGTTGTGTCCCTCCTGGCCAATAAAATCTAACCATTCTGGACATTTTCGAAGTGGCTAATCGCTTGCATCCGTTGTGACAATCCGCTTCGTTTGAACTGAGACACTCCTTGGCTTTGTAAGAAATGATTACGTTGTTGACGCGTGAATACATGCATAAATTCGCTCTTGGGAGGATAACAGAAAATCTGAGGAAATTCCTGAGTTCTAACAGGAAATTCAATTTCCTGTGGACTCAAAGAAGCTACGACACTCAATTTATTTTAATCGATAGCTTTGGCGTCTCGCAAAATACCCGTGAAACCGTGTCGGGAACGCAAGAAAGTCGCGGCGCCGCGCGTCAGCAACGGCACTGGTGCAACTGACCTCGGCTGTGCCTAAGCCTAAGAATGGTCTTTTGAATAGACCGTTACCCAAAAGTTGCCTGCATTTACGGCACCTCTAGCTAGGCAACCTTTGTTTAGCGATTTTGTGATTCGCTTTGCGTCGGATCCCAGCTGGACGAGTGTCACAATGTATTGAAATACAATAATGTGCGCCCGCGCCGACCGCATATTTTCAAACCGTCCGATGGATTTCTTTTTCAAGGCGAGCGTAAATTCCTCATAAAAATAAATTACGATCTCCTTAGTAAACATTGTGTCACGCGTTTCGCTGTATTCGTTGAGGTATGCAGAACTAGCGACCTGCCCCGGATTCGCACGGGTAGGTCGTTTGAAAAGTTTCCAACCTAACAAAGATACTCATTACCATATCATTTTTATTATTTATCGCAGGGTTTTTGCCCATTAACGAACCCAGTAAAAGTATCGGTGTCAAAGCTATCGATCGACGCGACTTCGGAATTGACACCATCTATAAAAGAAATATAATAAATTTCGTGATTATTTTTTTTTATATTATTTCTTTCTCATAATAGATTACATAATACCCTCCTTATTATTTTATAATGTTCAATATTTTGTTGGAGTACCGTATAAAAATTTAAAAAAATATATTATTAATAAAATGAGGTTATCCAAAATGTTTTATTATCGAGAACCAAAAGATTCCTCGCGAAAAACTGTCACTAAACAGAAAAATATTCATATAAATTAATGAAGAAACTGACTTTACTTTTTGCATCTTTCCTTGGGTCGCCTTTACGCGTGGAACCTCTCAATAAAGCTATCTTTGTCTGTTAGCTGCGTGACGAACGGCGTTGACATGGCCTCTAAATGGCAGCCGCTGGTGAGTTAGGTACGCCCCGAGCGGCACGTCGTCAGCCGTTCGAATGCTGATCAAAGCGAAGGTTGGTCAAGTAAACGCTGCAACACTTCAACGAGCTGTGACGCAAATTTACAATAACTCAATAAAGATCGATGTCGCCATTTTGAGTCGGCGCGACCGCGATCGATGTTTCCGCCTTCGATGTGAATTCGAGGACTATATTTTAAGGGCAATAATATAGGTTTTTTTTCTCATGGACATCCTTCTGTGGGGTCGTTCTATACGCCAAACTGAAAACGTGTTCTTCTACGAGTTTACTCATACAAAACTAAATAATATCCCAGCAACCAAATCGCTCGTAAGAATTCAGTTGCGGACGTCATACAAAGCCGTTGCGCAGTCAGTCCAGGCATCTGGTTAACTGCAAGCGGTTGACAGTCAGATACTTGAGATTTTCATTTGGACTCGCGTCTGTTTCGTGTTTTTCGACCTTTGATATTATTTCAGATTCGTCTGTCTGCAATATCTGTATTATTTTAAAACGTCGCTTTTCCGCGGATTTTTCTCCATTTCCAACTAGTGATGCGAGTCGGGTAAATGCCCAAAACAAGGGTATTTATATTTTGAATAAAATATAGGTGTACTTGGTGTTTTTGAAAGAATTATTTAAAAAGCTCGACGAAATAGTTATGTTCGTGCATACAAAACCATATCTTTTAATAACTAAGTTGTATTAGGTTAAAACTTATTCATGTTAGAGTCATTTCAGCGTAGCATTGCCGTTTTTATTTATTTATTTATTGACACCCATTTTATAAGGTTACAGACTCGTGTACATATTAAAAATAGTTTTATATCAGTGTTTGGTACCACCGCAATCTCTGTTCGCTGCCTTCTTACTAGATTAAACGTCTGTCCTAAAGAAGGCAGTTCAATTTTTTCTTATTCTACTAGTTGCCAACTAACAAAAGACGAGCGTTTCATCTTTAAAAAAAAAATAACAAAAATATGATGAAAAGCAAAAATATTCCGCTTGACATTATTGCGAAGGATGACTGTTTAGCATTTTGGAAGGAATGGAGTTAAGGAAGAAATTACTAAATAACAAAACATATAATCATTAGGAAAAAAATATGTACTCGATAATTGAGTATCTAACAACACAGATATATATATATTATTTAAAATATTAGTATTTTTAAATAATATATATATATTTTTTAATAAAATGATTTCATAGATCGAAAGGTGCTTTTAGTTGAGATCGTGGTAGTCTAGCGGTTAAGGCGTTCGACTATTGGCCCAAAGGACGCGGGTTCGATTCCGCACATAGTCATACCATTTTTAACGCTTCATTACCACCATCTCCCCTGACTCTAGTACAGGCATATTTGGCCTAGTTGAATAGGGCCCAAAATAATGGTATATGACCTAGGTCATAGCAATTATTTAAAAAAAAAAAAAATCTATACAACCCAAATACGAATAGCTGAGAACATTTTTTGGAAAATCGGGCTTTTATAAATCTTACCAGAATGACGCCCTCAAAAATTGAACGATCGGTCAACTCAACCTCACCTTTATTTATTTATAATTAACACAAAACAATAAACAAACATAAACAATAAACAAACATAAACAATAAACATTATACAATAAACATAAACAATAAACATTATACAATTAGCCTTACCTAAATAGGCCTGTTCCAAGGTAAATTTATGTTACTATCGCTATAGGTAACATATAAATTATGATAACACATGAATATATAAATAATTCAAAAATAAACTGTAAGTTTAATATAACATATATGCACTCATATATAATTTCATATATAATCGGCGGCAAATGAAGCTCTACCTTGAAAGGCTATTCACTAGCGTATTATATATATATATATGTATATATTTTTCAAAATGGTCCAAATTGTCATAGAGGCCAAAGAAAAGAAAATGATGTCTAAAGATTACTTTTTCGCAACTCAAGATGAAATGGGTATTTATTTAATAAATTTATATCAACCGAGTCATAATTATGTCAAAATATATCCTCATTTTGACGACATAATCGTGTGATTTAAATTTAATTTCCAGTTAAGATGGGGTTTTTTTTTATTTTTTTGATTACGGTAAGTGAACTGTGGCTGACCAAACTCAGAAAAATGCATCCTTCCAGGCTTCTCCAGGCGGTCATTTGTCCGCGTTCCTATTCATATTGTATACTTCATGATTCCTGCGGGAGCAGAAATCTAGAAAGGGGAATATTCCGGGCGCAAGATTAGTGAGTCAGCCCAGCCGCACCGGGAGCGTGGCTCGTTTTAAATTTATCTCGCGAGAGCAAACGACTACGCATCACTTTCGAGGCTAGCAATACAAAGAAACGGACCACTGGAGCGGGGTTAATGGTCTCGGAGACATCCTCGATGTCAACGCCTCGAAGATGCATTGATCATTAGAATTGGGAATGACTAATAGTCGGGGCGATGGGCTTAGGAAATGAGGCGGAAGCGTCTCGTATGGTAATAGTAAACGACCAGTTGAATTTTCTGGTCATAGGCTAAATAATAACCTACTCCAAGTTTCATGCACACCAAGGTCCTTGACATCAGATAAATCTTTATTAAAAAAACTTCATCCTTATTCAACGATTCTATAAATTATAGATTATTATAACTCGGTGAAGACTACGAGGAAATATGATAATGCCAAAAATGAATACCACTTTTGGGTAAAGGCATCTCGATTTCCTTGGACCTATACTCTCAATTTATAAAGTATAGGGTGTTTTTTTTAGAGGCGTGGTTTTCAATCTAGCACTACTTTTTTCGTAGTTGGTGTTTTTGACAGCTGTCACTTGATTTATGCTCAGTTTGGTTTGCCATTTCATAATGAATAGACTTACTCCTGAACAACTGTGGCGTGGCCTCCAAGATCGTGCGATTTAACACCGCTGGACTATTTTTTGTGGGGTTATGTGAAGTCGCTTGTCTACGCAGATAAGCCGGACACGATTAACGCCTTGGAAGAGAATATTCGGCACGTTATTGCTGACATACGGCCCAACTTGCTGCAAAAAGTGGTTGAAAATTGGGCCTCTCGGCTGGAATTTGTTCGAGTCAGCCGCGGCGGCCACTTACCCGAAATCATTTTTAAAACATAATGGCAAACCCTTATCTTTATAATAAAACTAAATTCTTAGCCATAACATCAAATTATATGCGTTTTATCTCTTCTTGAAAACCACGCCTCTAAAATCATCATCACCCTATCACAATCTAAATTGAGTTTTGAAAAAACATTACCAAATGGATCCTCGCAATAGGCAGAGACGCATCTGAAAAGATGGCGAGCAATGTATTACAATATATTTAAAAGCTAACATATATAAGTAATTTTATATATTTAATAAATTTATATATACTAAAATTATATAATGTATTGCTTAAATACCGCATTTAGATGATTCCTTGCGTTATAATAGGCATTCGCCGTTAGTTTCCATTACTTATATAAAAGTCTGACAGTATTGACATTTAGAAAATGCGAATACTTTTTAATATTTTTACAGATTTAAAATTTTCTAACAAATATATAGCCAGAATGTTCAAAGAAAATGCGTCACTATACGTCATATTCGTTACATTTTCACTGTTTCTTTTTTAAATAAATTTATATATAATATATAGATAAAAAAACACACTATTTATTGTATATATGATGTTTTTTTTGTGATATTTATTAGAAGATCCTTATTAGTAACGTCCAACGTGCGTAATAAGTATTTTATTTTTTCTACATTCTTTTCTGACCGCTCTTAGGTCAGATTTTTTTAACCTAGAGTGGCCATCTTACTTCAAAACGTCAATAAATGATTAATTTATCTATATGATAATGATAATTTATTTTTATCCCACTCACAATATGACGTTCTATCTCGTACGGTTGAGTGCAAATTATGCAGACTCAGTTCAGTACATATTTTACTCTTAATATAGAGTATGTAATTTTTTAGAAACGCAAAAGAGTTTAATTAATATTCGAGTTTACTCTTCTTAAAATTTTATTTATAGTTACATATTTCTTCTCGGACGATTTGGTCCAATCCAAAGCATATAATAGGGTGTCCTCGCAGGATTTCCCTCTGACAAAACTAAAGCCTCCTCCAATATATTAGGTACTACAACCTCCACACTTAAACATACTCTATTATCGTGTTTTTTTTTTTTATTTTGACCTTGAGCTATTAGAAAACACTATCCATATATCACATTTGAACCTTCACGAGCTGTGCAGATATTTTTAAAATGCAAACGAAAATTGACCTCGACTATATTTTCGTGTGTTTCATTTTCCGCTCCACTTCTAGTTGACTGACCTGCAAATTATATAAATCATCTTTTTTTTATCCCTGGTGACACTTTAGTGCGCGTGCGCAGGTCCGCAATAAAACACTCTACTATCACCGAAATCACTACGTCTGTTGCAATTCTATTTATCTTCTGCGTACACAAAATAATTCTATTTAGGTACGCTTTCAGCTGTGAATTCGTTGCAAAAACTCCATTAGGCGCCTTCGCTGAAAATTGTAATTTCCGATATGTCCCTTTCAGAATTCTAGTCAATACGAGCATGCTTAAGGTTAAAGTAAAAAAATCATAGGGCAATATTACTGACGATTAAAATTATTTATGGCGTCGAAATACATAAATCTAAGTAAAACATATTAACGACCCTAAATCAACTTCATAGCTCGAAACTTACACGCCAGATATATTAAAAAGAAGAATAGAATTGTACAACCATAGATTTTCTTTTAAATTTTCCTAACAGCCTCTTTTTATATTTTTTTTTTATTATCGGAGCTGATATTTTATTTTATTTTTTCTCTATGATTTACTTTTGTATATTCTCTTAAAATAATTTGTGGAGTTCAGTTATATCGATTGTTAAAATACCCAATGTTCTCAAATCTGCCTCAATCGTTAGATTTAATACAAACTAATGGTTGAAATTTGACCGTAATTCATTAGAGTTTTAAGTTTGATCATTATTGAGGCATACCTCTATAATACGGCAAGTTTACCACTATAGTCATTGCAATTTTTTTTAAATTTTGTTTTATCACGTCAGCCGCAAACGTCTACAAATACGTCATTAGGGTGTGTTGTTTGCCTTAATTCCCTGCGACACTTATGAAATTTAAAATTTAATGTTAATAACAGTTGATGAAAAAAAACACAATATCGGAATTCTGAATTGTCGAATCTTTTCAAAATATTTTTTTGACTTTCTTTTTATTGAAGGTTTATGAGATGTAAATCGATCATACAATAATTTGAAGTATTCATTATGATAAGGCCAATATGCTTTACCCTCAAGACAACATGAAGTGAATGCAGTCTTTCACCCAAAGTGACTTCACATTTGCAATGCTTTGCATTGTATAAATGCATTAATCTACGATCAAAAAATATTCAAATTGCTTAGAATGGCAGTCAGTGCACATTTAAATTTACAATTGCCCATTATCACTTGGACTTTCACGCGATTGTACTCGTATATTCCTCCTTCTTTGTGTCTCACGTCAGTTCTATGGTCAAGGCATCGTGGAAGACAGGTGCGAATCTAAAAAAACATAATTAAAAATGTAACATCTAAAATGGAATGACTAAAACCAAGATTAATCAGGTTTTAATTTAAAAAAATCATAATAAAATGTATTCACTTTTTTTAACCTAATCATTATGCTTTTTTGCCTTGATATTACTTTATTGACATTGACAGATTATTGAAATCACACAAAATTCACAGTTCGAAACTCATTTAGTCAATCTGTCAGTTAGTGTGAATGTTTTATTTAATTACATTTAATTATAACACATTATAAATAATTTTGACTTTCAGCACTCCTTCTACATATAAACTTTAACTATGCCAAATCTCACACTCCTCCGTGCGTACAAAGATATCTCTTCGCGTATTAATATTTAGATATATCATTGATTTTGCCATCTCACCACTTCCTATAATAATTATGACTGCATATGATCGATGGCGGCCATCTGATAATTTAGTATGCCCAGCAAGACCTGGACTATGGTGCTGTGCAATTTTGCGGGCGGGCCAACGCATGATTCGCTATCTGCTCAGCATCTCGCGAAGTGTGTGATATTAAGCCGTATTAATAGAAACTGCAGATGAGATTTGTGCGTCGCTTTATTTGTCAACATTTATTTTCGCATCTCTGCCACTCGGCATTGGGTCAATCCCGTTGCGCCGAGCTCGTCTTGACAATTCGCTGAGGTATTCTTCTATAGTCGCTATTTTCATCGTACCCTTATAAAATTATCGATACACAAACGACGGTATTATGCCACGTTATATTCCTTTGAGCCGTTCCGGTTTGTTTGATATAAGTCGTCACACAGAGTGTCGTTAAGTTAAGATCCTTCGCCCTGGATGTCCTTTTTCCACTGGAATGTTCAGGTTGCTCACCGATCCTAAGACCTCGACACACCTCACTACTACAGTAACGCCTCCTAATTTATTTATTTTTTTTATTGAGAAAATATTTTGGCCGATGAGTACGAGTCTATAACCTTCCTAACTAGGTAATAGTTGCCTGTGCTAAGGAAGGTTATATATGAAGTGTTACAGTGAGCATACAAGAGACCAGCGCAAAACCATGTGAAAATATAAAAATTGACTAAGGCACAAATATATACACACACACACACATGAATACAATTTAAGTGTCTACTCGATAACACTTAACATGTGAAAAAATAAAATGAATAAATGAATAAACAATTATTAAACATATAGGTAAATAAATATTCGATATAAATAAATAAATATTCAATATAAAAATAGTGTTATACTATATATAGTATAGTAACATATATTTATATATAGTAAAGTAGTGATACATTGGGCATAAACATATTAAAGTATGAGGTAAGACATATCTAAGCAAGCATATTATTATTTTTTTTTTGAAATATTTTGAATTATAACAACATTTAAATTATCTTCTAGATATTTATTTTTGTTACTTAATCCGTACGGCGATGCTGTTTTACAAAGAGATCGCCATTTTAGATGATTTTTATCCATTGTGCTGGAGAGTCCTCAGTTCGTTTTATTTTAGACCATTCGCTTTTATCTCTCTGTTTTTTTCTCTTCTTCTTCTTCTTCTCTCTTCAGTTCTTCTGCTTTGAATGTTGTCCGGTGGGCAACTTCGATGTCACTCCGAAATTTAATCTTTTTTTTTTCCTTTCATCGAATAGGTTTTGACTTTTGACAGAGATAGTTCTTCCAACATTTTGATAATGTTGTATAATATACTAAAAGTTAGGAATCGTATTTACCATACATCTTATTAAACCATATAACCATACATACATCTTATTATGTGTCGAGTAAACAAAATTGCGGAGGCATAGTATTGATTTTCTTTGATATTGAGACGTATGATACGCAAAGTGGCGTACTTGGCGTGGTGCGATGTTCACCCTCAGTTGCCGTATCTATTTGTTTTTGCACACGAGCGACAAATTACTGCGCGATATATCTCATGTATCAGTAAAATATCGCGCGCTTAGAGTAAAGAAATCTCTCCTTCCCGCACAGATTCGCGAAGTAAATCATCCGGGCGATATTAGCGAGCCGTTAACAAGCTCTAACAGCGTCTGCCGTAATTTGATGACAGGCTCGACCGCCGCGATGCGCCATTATTAATAAATTATTAATTGGCGCCGACGCCATCGCGACTGCCACCAGCGCAGCGAGGAGGTGTTGAGAGAAACATATCCTCGTGGAATTCTGCGCACGCCGGTATGGTAATTTATGAGGATGTCGATTTATTTATACCGAATTTTACAATTAGACCATGCGGGCGCCCGCTTGCGTCAACTCGTCAACAAGAGTACATAATATGGTCGTTTGACCGGGTCTTCCGCCCGTCCCAGTATGTAACCTTATTGTGAATGTGTACAGTATTACATAGTGCCGGGACTCACGGCTAAAATGTGCAAACATCAACGTTTATTCATGGTTAGAAATTTTAAATCACATACTTGTTCACAGTTCGCATTTAGTGGCGTGTCGGAATGTTCACCGTGTCCATCTAACTAGGTGCTAAACACCTGACCTAAGATGGACTATCTGCTTCCATTTAAAAAATAGCTAATTGCGAAGTATCCGGAATAGAAAAAGAAGAACATAAAAAAAAGATAGTACAGAATAATATAGTGTGATCATAGTGAAAATGATATGAAATGTAAGATGAATATCTATTGATAATTCATTTATTTTTATTACAATTAATAAATGTTAGTTACATTAATTGATTACCACGGCTTCCTCTTCCAGCACTCACTCTATGAGATAGGCCCTCACAATTCGCTCAATGGCATATTTTATACAGTATGTCGCGTGTGTGATTAGAAAGAGTTTGAGGTGTCTATAGTATGTAAATATATGATTTATGACGGTGTTTAGAAGACGGAAAAGTGTGAGAATGTATTCAAATTATATTTATAACGATCATACTATGGCAGGCTCAGAACGATTGAGCATTCATTTCATTTGCAGAAAAGTAAAGTTAATACTTACTTGGACACTTAGCGGTAGGTTTTGAGTATTCTGCGATGGTCGGTTACAATTTGAGTTGATTAATATTGCTACGAATAACTCTTTTACCGGAAGTTACTATCGCATTTTTTATTCTGTGCCAAATTATCAAAAATCTTGGGCACTTTGCCAATCGGGAAATATATGGATAAATGACCACTCGTTTGTGGGTAAGTTCCTTAGAGCTTAGTCTATAGTTCAATAGTACGTCGGTGCTAAGTAAAATCGGTTTTACACCAACATGCCACTTCTTTTTGATTGCTAAAATTGTAACGGAGTCATTCATGAAAGATTGTCGATACCTTCGTTTTATTTGTTATTTATTTATACAGCAGAGATACAAACAAATACTTTTAGCTATTAGTGATGTGCCAGAGATCTGTATCCGTATCTGCGGATATCCGAGGGGGACGAAATATCCGTATCCGTTACTTTTTGGCGGATCTTGAACGGATCCTTTACATTATTTTAAATTTCATGACATATACGAAATAAGATGATTAGGTAGCAATGAAATACTTAAAAATCACATATTTAGCACATTTATATTGCAAAAATCAAATATTTAAACATTTATTGTAGTGAATTACTAATTGTACCACTGACATCCCTCTTACAACCCCAGAGAAGGGGAAAGGAGTTACCCCTTCTTCTTAGACCGACACCATCCATCCATTGTCGGGTTTTCTTCTTATTAGGACAGCAGGGAGAATAGAGTAGGTAGTACGAAAATACACTTTTGCTCTTCGCTGGCGCAAACACCGACCTCTGTCCGACCAGTGGCATCTGACAGCGATCATTTAGCTCCGCCCTAATAGGGCGTTTCGAATAACGCGGCAGGTCATTAACCTCGATCTTGACTGACTGCGTCCCAGTGACCCAGTGACGTAGTTATCCGAGGGAGGAGCCATTGAAAATATCTGTTTTACATGATTGAGAATAGAAACTTCAACATTTATTTTTTCTCGAATACCATAATGAATTTTGATATAGTTTCTTAACAAATAACACTAGGAATCGTAGAACCTATTAGCTCTTTTTTTTTTATTGGGATTGACCTTGGGACATCCCTGTATATTCATGTAAATTCTTATTCTGCTCTGTCTGCTTCTGAAATTGTTAAAATGGGAATTCCACAAGGGTCAATGCTCGGTCCGTTGTTATTTTTTATTTATACGAACGACCTTGTTTACAACTAAATTCGATATCACAATTTTTGTTGATGTAACGAGCTCTATAGTAGTGTTATACCCACCGAACTATCGTGGTATTTAATAGTTCGTTTGAACGAAATGCGCACGCAATGAGCTAATTTAGTGCTAAGAAATCGGCCAGGAAGATATTTATCTTATGTGTGCTCGTTTAATAAACGTTGCTTATGACAACGTTTATGTTGAGATGAGATGACGAAGACCATCCCCGCTGAACCATTTAGGTCTCCCTATAAAATTGCTCAAAAAAAAAATCGCTCAATGTTTTGGCCGATATACCTATGATATGGTAAAACATTGGGCGGTTATTTTTTGTGCTTAACTGTACCTATTCTTCTTCAAGTTTAATATAATATTAAATTAGATTTGTTATAAGGAAAATTGATATCTATAGGAGCTTATTAAAATATTTAAAAGGTACTTTTACTTTTAAAAGGATTTACTAACACATTTGGTTGGGGAGATACGATTTAGGCTCGGATTTTGATTTTGGATTTTATTGTGGGAATGTATTAGTTTTATGGCACCCAAACAATTAATTAATAATCCGGCGATGTCATTTTATTAATTTAAATAATTCAAATAAATAAAATATATAAATGAAATTGCAAAATGTATTCCGTTCAGTTCAATGCCGTCAACAACGGCGTTTATTTCATCACAGTTTTTATTACAATCAAAATAAGCAAGGACCCATTAGTCAGAGACTGTCGACTGTGTATTCATTGGATGTAGGGTAGGGTAGGCATGTGTTGTGTGAATCATATTGTATTAAATGATTTACATTCTCATCTCAAACGCGTCCTCCATCTCCCGGACTACAAAAAAAAAACTCCTTCCTAAACTTCAAAAGGGAATTCCCGGGTGCGCTATTCCTAGAAAGCCATAAAGTACGCTCCACATCCATGATACCAATGTTTATGCTAACGCAATCTGCTCATTCGCAGACGCTGGCAGGAAATCGCTGGAAAATACCCATGGTACTGCCTGCTTGCACGGTTTATTCATTTAAGACGGTAATAGGCGATACTCATGCATTCGAGTCATCAGATTATAGATTGCATGGGAATTATTTGGGCAACATACTAGAAAGGTGTTATTAGGCATTTTGGAAAGCTCTCGGTATTTGCTAGGTCAACGCAACTATTTTCAGTTCTCCCGGGTGCCACAGGCACGAGTTGGCGAACGCCAAAGCCGTCTTTACAAAAAACTAAAGTTAACCGTGCTGATGGCCCGAAGGGTCTAAAGATGAATTTCTTGGCGACTCAGCCTGAGTCGTCCTCCACTGACGCACCTACTCCAGGGCCTTGCTGCCACCCCAGGACAAAGCTCTGGATTAAACACCTAGTAAAATATAATACGTTTTATTAGGGTTCTGAGCGAAGACATCTCTTAATGTCCACATAACATTACAATATAAAATAATTAATTAGTATAGTTAATTAAATAATATTTAAGGAATCTATCTTCAGCCTTTCTGCCTGTAACATAAACTGCCTTACAGTTCAATGTAATTAATTAATTTCCAAGCTAAATTTTCAGTAAATGGTATAATTTGGTTTTATGTTCTAAAAGTAAGGTATGTTTGTAATTAGCACTGTTTGTTGTTATATATAAGAGTGCATGTAAATGACGGTATAAATAAATAAATAAAGTATTGAATTTAATAAATAAACAATATAAGGCTCCGTCTGGCAGCCCTATCGCGATTCGTTTAGTTCCGCTGCAGTTGTACTCCGACTCTCGCTTAGCGTATTTATAGTGCGCGTCACCGTCGCCGTGACTCACGCCCTCTTGGCTCTGTTTCTGTTTCTGTTTCTGTTCTTTCGTAACTTTCTGCTCATTTTACTATCCTATCTAAAAAAAAAACTCTCTTCGTTAGGGGGTGATAATACTGATGAAATACATTTTTATTTTTGATGTGAAAACTTCTATAGGCACGGGTCAGGACGAATTTTTGTATGGGAAAGTGTAATGGGCTCGCGTCACCGACATGCAGTTGGAGGGACATAAAACGATTATTATTATTATTATATTATAATTACCATACTTCAAAACACAAATAAAAAAAATAAAAATGGAATTTTATTTCAATTTAGTTTTTTAGCATATTCTATCGACATTTCTGGCTCAAACTCGATACGCCAAAACAATTGTTTTTTATCTACCTTATATTAATAAAATTTTCATTGGTAAAATTGTGAGGTTGCGCAACCCATCATATGTTTTAATTAATAAGGAAAATATAAAAGATATATTGCTCGGAGTGCCGGTAGATGTGAAAACCGGACTAATGGGGAATTTAATAATAATAATATTAAAAATCTGATTGAAATACATCCATTGTATCCCGAGGTGTTGCTTAGAGATATTTGAAAATATGTCGGAAGGGGGGGGGGGGGGGACTCGTCACATACTATGGGATTATTCTAGAATTCTCATGGAACAGTCAGTTGGCGCTGGTGTCGCGCCTCTATTGTCTACGGATCGCGTCCCCGTTAATAAATTAAACCGAGCGCAGCGGCGCGTCCGGGCGTCTGTCGTAAACCGTAGCGGCTTCTCAAAATAGATATTTTTTTTCTTTGCCTGCACTGCATTTAAGACATCTATATGAGAAAAAAAAATATGTACAGTCGGCACAAAAATTAAGGTCGGATATTTTTTTTATTCAAAGGCGGCGCTCATGTTGTCAAACTCACTTGCTTTTAATTGAAGTCATATACTTTTGACATAACAACAACATTTGCCCGCTTTAAGAGTAATTTTACATACACGTTATATTAGTTTTAAGTACTTAATTCTAACAATACAATCATTTTAAGTCGTTCATACCTCAACCACTAAGGATACCTTTCCCTTTTTAGGCGATATATTTTAATAAGTCTGTCCGTGCAGAAGATATATTATTTTTATACGTTTTTTTATGTGATATTTATTACGATATCCTTTTTTGTATTTGCTATATCTATGTGAACTATATGATAAAGAATACTATAATATAGGAACAATATAGAAACAGTGCTACCTAAATACGTATGTATGATCATTTATATGATAAAACGCCAATTTATATAATTATTGTAACTGCGACCGTAGAGATATTGTGGTTAAAATCCTGCCGGTTTTAGTATTTTTGAGATCCTATAAAGAAAAATAGAAACGTATAATGATTATAAATTGTAACTTGGGGAATACCCGACGGTATAATTCTCAGAATGATAGAAATTGATATCGTTTATGCCATTAGACCACTCCATTTTCTACTCATCCTGTGTATAAGAAATAGCCAAATTCTGATACACAGATATCCCAGAGACACTCATAGTCAGCCCAAAACCTACTGATGTCACTTGGACAAGCTGTATAAGTTTGTTATCACCACGTTCTATGGCTAATATTATAGAAGGCAATGCCATGGCGACTTTTCCACTCTTTATATTAAAAGTGTCAATCTGAGACGAAGCGTGGGTGAGTAGAGCAGGTTTGATTATGACCACGAACATAGCAATACACCGTGTTCCAACAGGGCCGCTAAAAGCGGGCGCGCGGGCGGCATAAAGCGGACATTGCGAAAAAAATTGTTATGCTTCGACGGTAGGCAGTAGGTTTGTGCAGAGCAGAGTACGGTGCATTTGGCAACACTGGTCGAGACAAGTACCCATAGTCGTGCATGGGCACACAGGGGATTAGCGAAATTAGAGAATCCGAGAATTCGTGTATTTAAAACATTTTAGTGACGTATTTGACTTTTTAGCAATAACCTACTTGATTACTTCAATGATGGATTAATGAAACATTGTAAAGATTTAAAGCATAAAGGCAAACCTGCCCTGGGCGGCAATTTAAGAGAGTGTTAAGAGTCAAGGGAGATGGTGATATAAATGTATTTCTCCATAGGGATTACCATTTATTTTTTTATAATTCTTTGCGCAATTAAATGTATATGTTTTTTGGTATCTATGCACAGAAGACATTGTCATGGTCATTTTAAAAAAATAATTATCAAAATCGATCCTGTAGTTCTAGAGCCTTAGTCCGTGAACAGAGTGACATTTGAGTCACCACATGGGAGCTTCGCTCCAATTAATAGTAGATTTTGCAAATATAAAGGTACAAAAATTTAAATTTCTGTAGATAAATATTTATATAGTTTTACACTTAAGTAAACAAAAATAACTAATTTGTTCTTTGTTAAATATTTCTTTTCTTTTTTCACACCCTTTAGAGACAAGGCCAACACTAAAGTGCCTTTCCGGTAATCTCAGTGTAGGTAGTCGTAGTAAAACAGGGGCGGCACACAGGCGTTCGAACAGCTAGCGGCGGACCTGTGTTTCAAGACCATTTTTCGTTTCTCGAAGCGCAATCATAAAACTTTTCAGTTGCCCAACTATTACAGTAACATTGTTTATTATAGTATACTTACATAGACAGCTGAAGACATTTTGCTTCTAGACCTGATTGTATTACCTTTGCTATAAACGCTATGTTAAAATAAATGATTACGTTGTTACTTAAATATTCTCAAAATACTAAAAAACAATCAGTCAAGGTGAAGATGAACAGAAAATTTAACCAAGAGGAAAAATATATTTTCCCTAAGCACTGCAGCTCCGAAACAAAGCATTTGCACCCATCCTCATGCATTTTTTTTCTCTTACAGATTGAGCATTACTATTTTGGTAGTGACTTTTCCAAATATTCTCTTACCGCGATGCACATTTTTTTTTTAAAGTTTCATTTCAAGGTGAGTTGAGCTCTCTTGCTACCAGATCGCTTAGCTTAGCGTGTCGGTGTCGCATATCTACATAGTTATATAGAAACATCACACATGGTAAACTATTCTAAAGCACCTAAGTGGCCTTAAAAAATCTTTGCTTCATCGTGCATAATTGAAAATTGATTAATAGAAAGTATATTATATTGTAAGTGTTCCTGTGTCGGAACGCGACTCTGAAAAATAGTCAGAATAGTTGTGGCCGCGGTCAATGAACTCTCCGAGCCTTACTAGCTCTGCAACATTTCTCTTTTGGTAATTGTCTATTTCCGTTTCCCGTCTATGTTTATCCCTTGCCTGCGCCTACTCCCTCGCATCTCTCCGTCCCGCTCTTCGCCCCTCCGGCTGGAGCCCGGTGTCCCAACCCCACACATTCATGGTGTCCGACCTTTTAAGCGGAAATCTCTTTTAAAAATGTTATTTCTAAGCAGGAAGAATTAGATTAGGTAAATATGTATATAAAAAAAAATAAATAAATAAGAAAATTAAAGAAATAGTTTTTTTGCTTAAAAAGCTCAATGAAACTATAGTAATTATGTGTCATTTCAGGTAGATTTCATTAGGAAAACTGCCTATTTGCAATGGGTACTATGTTATGACTTCCGGAAAATGTCGACATATCTTCGCGCTTCGCATCCCCTAGAACCCAAAACCACCCTCAGTTTAAAACTTTAAATATCTATCTATACCACTTTCTTGTGAACACGATAACTGCCGTAATTTTACACCAATCCAGAGTACATTTTACAGTATTTTTTTGTAGGCTGATTGATAGGTATAATGAAGTGAACGTATTTGTGAGGCATGTACTTAGAAAGAAATAAATGAATATAATTATTATTATTATTATTAATCACTTTCTAATCTATATAAATTTATGGGCATAAAATCTCGGTCGCGCTCAAATGGTCAAAATCAGACCAGGGGGTCGGGAATGGGGGTTTTTATCGAAAAAGTGAAATTTTGCTATAACTTTCTTAATAGATAACATATCGAATTCATTTAAATTTTATATTATTCCTTGGATAAGGGCCTAAAACTTATCTAAGTAAACTTTTCTGATAGCACCAACTATTGGTCACGGGGTGGGAAAAATTGGTCTTTCAAATTCAAAAAAAAACATACCTCCCTTAATGGCCCCTTACGGCACGGTATCAAGAGGGATTCAGTATACGCACTCTCGCTGCGCAAGGGTACGGCGGGTTGGAGTGCGCGGTCTGCCGCACGGAGAGTGGATCGCGCGGCAGCTCGCGCAATTTTTGATACAACTTTTTACAATAGGACTTCGCCCATCCCCTACTTTGATTCGGTGAAATCTACCGTAGTGTACCGGCCGGCGTGCCGAAATGATATTTTTTTACAATGTGACACATTTTAAAATTAGACTTATTTATCTATTTATTTATTTATCTTATTGGAGAATCCAACAATTTTACACAGTACACACAACAAAAAAATACATTTGATTAATCGATAAAAAACTATGTAAAACTAAAAATAGGTTTCTACTAATAAAAAGTATTAAAGTTAATAACAAAAATAATAAAACCATTTTATATCTATATATCTACTTACATAAATTTAGAACAGCTAATTTTTACACAATAGATCATTGCTGAACACTTGAAATTGCGACTTATCAGAGTCAATTTATCGAGCATTTAATAGTTTCATTAAAATAACTTTGCAACCGTGGTGGTCGCGGAGACTTATCAACTAAATTAGAGGTTAAAACTAATTATAACTAAAAAATACATTTTTTTTACTGACGAGAAGTAAAGGTCTACGAACGCAGTTTCGGCCGTAAATCCTCCGAAAGCGAACGTTCGCTCTGCGCCTGCGCACGGCGCGCGAGTTTCTCGAACCCGGGGCGCTCCGCCCCGGCCGCGGGCCGCCGCTGCGCTTCTCGGAAGGCGGGCGCACCGTGGGCCGCATTTAGCCCGGCGGCCGGCGCGGTGAGTCACGCGCACGCAAATAGCGGCGCCCTCGGCGCGGCGCCGCGACGCCCGTCGGCGCTCCGCTCAGTGCGCCCGCGTCGCCCGTGCCGCCAAAATGTGCGACGTTCCGACCGCGACGGCTAGCATCGTCGCCACCATTCGGGACTCCGTCAGCTGCAGCTGGCTGTTCTACAGTGAGTGTCCACGGCCTGCATGACTCATTCTCCCCATGGTTCCATGGTTCCCAACGGTCGACGCGCGTGTTTTCGGACGCTCCATACTTTCCAATATTATCCACTCCGTCATTCTATTTAGTGAGTGTCTATGTAGCGGTGTTGTGACATTTGCCTCGGTACATAGGAACGCGCGTAGTATGTGAACAGCCATTCGGAAATGTTTTCGTTCCACGTTAATAACTCCTCGGCCAGTGAAACTACTTTCATAGAAACCGATCAGCTGGGCTTGCCTAGATTTAATCCACTCCCACCCCACCCCGCAATAAGGCTTGCATACTTTACAAATTCTGTGCATCGCGAACATAGTCAATAAAGTAGATGTACATAAAAGTCCCAATCCCTCGAATCTATATTTGCTTCTCGTAGTATACGAGTATGAGGTCTCTTCTCAAATGAACTCTTCCTGTCTTACGCGTGGTCTAAAATCATTCTCTTTATATTTAACGGCCTGTAGAAGGAGACTAGAAAGTCACTAATCTGTGACGTGGGATAATCTCGAAAAATAAAATCATTATATTTGAAATGAACTATTTTCTTTCCTCAATGCACGTATTTAACCAATAAGATATTTACGTCCAAAGTTTTGTAAATGTATTGAAAAATACAGAATGTTGATGAGTGTACTGAAATGCTTGGAATCGATTCCGTCGAAGTTTCCTTAAGTTGCTTTTAGTTAAAGGTCGCTACAAATTTTAAAATAAAAGACATGGCTTTAGTGAAGCTGCATGTGGTATGTGTATCTGCGCCTACTTCAACGTTTTGGTGAATCGTTTTTTTTTATTGTTTACTAAATATAAGAAGTTTGGTGTAATATTTCTTAGTTTTTTAAGTTGTACAATAGTTTTGAGGTCGTTTTATTTATTTCTAATGCCGAAATGTGTGATGGTTCGATCTTAGCGCGAGATTTTCATGATGGCAGGCACGTTTCATTGCGTGCGCAAGGTCCGTAATTTGCGTTTTAAATTAATCTAATTTGTTCACATTTCTCCGTGGTAACTTTTTAGTCATTTTAGGCATAGACGTTGTCTGTTTGACGCTACGTACTTTATCCTCTAAAACGCAAAACCTGTTTATAAATATTATTGAACCCTTGCCTAAAGCTAAATAAATAAATATATTTACACAAATAATTGTCATTTTGTTCCTCGTAAGTATTTATTTAAAGTATTATAAAAATACAAAAATAAAAAATCTAGTTACCGTCCATATCACTTGTCGAATATTTTATACCTAACCTAGTAAGTAATATGTTTTTTTTGTTAAATTAATACACAAACGGATAAATACTAATTATATTTATTTCGTGTCTTTTGCAAACAATAACACGTTTTGCTATCATTCAAAATTTAAAAAATCGAAAATTTTGAGTTATTTATAAGACACGTCTACATTTCTTTAATACGCGTTTTCATATACCGTATGTCCCGGAAACTCGAGGGGGGTGTTTACGTTCCCTACTATGAGTAAGAAATCATTTAAAAAAAAATCTTCACTAAATTTGTTATTTTTATAAAAGAGCTTGTGTGAATTGCCTTTGGCGTCGCGACGCGCGATCGATATTGTAGCCCTGACCGTTAATATTTATTTTTTCGATTTTATTTTCAAGCCCCGATTCTGAAATAAAGTGGCCTCTTGCTGTGCTGTAAGGAATATAGATCGTAGAGAATTTGGAGTAATTTTGTTGCCGTGTTTAGAAATACATGCGTTCACATACACACAGACGTGATTCCATAAGGTTAGAACGGATTCAGGTGACCTTAAAATGTGAACATCTTTGCAATCTTTTCTTACCTATCGGGTTCGGAGAGTAAAAATTAAAACTATTCGTGCGTCTACCTATTTTTTTTTCTACTGTTAATTGTTATGACCTTCATTTATTTGTAGTAACACAAAAAACGTCTGTAGAAGTCATTCCCCCACATCTCAAGTTTTACAAGGAAAACTAATATTTACATACGTAGATAAAAATATTTTTCTAGCTAGTGCGATATAATAAATATTTTTGTGTAAATGTCGCTTTTAACTGGATAAGGGCTCAAAAGACTGCATTGCTGCATTTAAGACTTTCGTGAAGAGCTGGGTAACTAAACGGACTATCTTAGCAGGGCCGTGCGGCCGCCCCTCCTGATAAGCAATTGCCAAGTTCGCGTGGTGCCTTTTCCCTTTTAGGGGAAACCGAGTTTCCACGGTTCTGGTCCCCCGCCCGCTGGTAATCACCAGCAGTGCGCCGTCTCACACTCTTAGATAAGGAATAAATGTCAAATAGTTATAGGAAATGTGAATTATTGGAAAATAAAATAAACTTTGTTCGGGCACACATAAAAATTTTAACCTTTTTAACTGCCCGCAGCGACGGCACTGGACTCCCTTGGGTTTGGGAGGGGAGGGGGTTAAGATGTATTTAAATTCAACAAAAAAATACCTCATTTTATATAGGTTGGAATAAACTATTTTTAATTCAGTATATCGGGTTTACGTTTATGAATACGTCGTCTACAGTCTGTATATTTGTTACCGTTAATGTTCGCAAAACAGTTAATGCGCGGATTATCCGGTTACTCTGCAGATTAACTGCGCAAGTACGTTAAAGTACGAAAAATAGTGTTGCTTCGCAGATTACCTAGTTATACTGCAGATGCCCTAGGTAATCTACAGATTAACGACCAAGCATTAGTTTATGTGAATGTCTTAGGTTCTTTTCTTTAATAAAACACGGCTTGATTTGTTAAAATTAACTTTAATTCGGTAGTTGCAATTTTCATTTCGTTAATTTTCACAATATTATGTTAAGCAGTTAAATAGTGTTAGGACTTTACCCTAATGAAATAAATTTAATTTAAACTAAATAAGTAGTTACAATATTTTAAAAATAATACTAAATTAATTACTTATTGGTGCAATAATTGGTGACATTTAGAGTTACATAGACATTTATTTTAGGGACAAGCACACTTATTTGTGGAATAGTAACAACTTTAAAACTGTAATAACCTTAAAAACAACAAGGATCAACTTGTCTTATGCACGCGACGATAGCGGTGAGTGGGGGGGGGGAGGAGGGCGAGAATAAGAAACTAATTAGAATGACGCTTTTGTTTCGCTTATTATTTTTTGCACTTCAATGGTTTAGAACACACAATCGGTTAATAGAGATGTCTGTAATAGGAATGTACTTACACGAAATATTATTTGACAAAACTCTCATTAGGCCTGGGCCGAAGGCTAACGACTTAAAAATGAACAAATTTAGTATATCTTCATCCATAATTATATTTACATTCCCCTTTTTTAAATAAAAAAATAAATGCAATGAAAGTTGTAAGAAGAGTCTTAATGCACATATTTTTTTCTAATTCCAACACATGTTCGCAATATTTTTTCCAGTTTGAATTAGTGTTATCAGCTGTTTCCTTAATTAACGAAGTCTTTATGAAAAATGGTCCACTATCACTAGTGTATTATTATCTTCAGAATCACGATGTGATTCCTCCCAAAGGCGAAACATATTTGCAGTAATTACAAAACGCGGCCGATCGAGAACTAGAAAGAACTTTTGTAAGCTCAATGTAACAAGAAAAGATTGATTTTTGTCATTATTTAAATAAAAAAATAATATAACATAAAGGGTTTTGGTTCAATATTACATAGTCCGCTGATACGAAGCGGTCTCCGCCAGTAATCACAGCGTTCGTCAAACTATCCAGAGCGAAATTGAAGCATGTATAAGCTAAAGTCCACCAAATGAAGAAGAAATAAACCAGACGATTAGAACATGTTCAGAATCATTGATTATTTTATTGCTTTTTAACAGCACTTGACAAATAATATTTCGCGTACTATACGAGGTCTGTATTGCTTATTTTTTTCTTAAGGCTTTTATGTATGAAAAACGATCAAAACGATTCCATTCTTCCCGTAAAAGTTGGAATACAGATGAAAAGTTTCTACTCTTCGAAACATTCTAATGGTAGAGCCTCTGGATCATTGATGCATTAAGTTTTATAGATGCAGTATTACCTCTATGAAAGTGAGTAATAGAAGTAAAGGTAATTTGGCAGATGTAAAAAAGTTAACTCGCAGTATAAAATCTGTTTTGAACGTTGTCGGATTGTGCGGTATGTAGGACGTACGTTTTTAAATGCTAAAAGAAATTGAAACTAGATAAATAAGTTAGTGCGTACAACAGAATGAATTTTGAAGAATAACATAGTACAGTATGCCGAATCTACAAATATTAATACATCAATTTTCCGGACAACCAACAAGCAATTTTCCGGACAGGCTTTGTAGATACAAAGCCTGTCCATTAAGAATATAATCTTTAATATGCACAAACTTGATCATATTTTCAAATTTTGCACTAAGCTGAAATATTGCATGAAAGAAGTGAAACTTTACATGGAATGACACACATTCCTTTTCAGAATTCTGACGCAAACATTTTATGCAGTTGTTCACCACTGCCTAAACTTTAATTTAAATATTTAAATTAAAGTTTATAATCATAGTCGATTGGCAATGCAATAAAACAAATTTTATATTAAATAGGGCATTTTAAAAATGAATAATAATCGAAAACTTAAAATCAAAGTTTAGTATTCCTTTGACAGGAGGTAGGCTGGGCTCTGCAGCCGGCATTACTGACACCTTCAGCACCCAGACAACTTGAGCATGTGAAACACGGTGACCACATCCATTTCCTTATATTGCATATTCTCAAAATTAACTCCCACGACCGGTAATTCTACTCATCTACAACACTCTGCCTTCAAATTTAGCCATGTAACCTATCTCTATTTATTAGCGCCATTAATATTATCATTATTGCCAATCCTCTTCATTGTTTCAAAACTTAGCAATCCAAGATAATTTTACATTTACCTACAAAGTAACTTATAAAATGAACCATGGAAAGTAGAAGGAAAAATTACATATCTGAAAAAGCAGCACTGTAAAATAATCATAATTTTCAATAACATTATATCATTCATCAGAGTTATCATCTCGCACCATATGAAGTAAATTTGTATTTTTTACTGCACTGTTAAAAACGGCATAATTAAAAAAAATATATTTTTAGGCTTTATTTTATTAAAAAAATCATGTTAATTTTTGCAGGCAATACTACGACTCAATCGAGCAGCACACGGATATCGTCCGGCTCCGGAGAGGGTGTTGGAGTGTCAGCGAGTGCGGGGGGCACGAGTTCGAATACCGCTCGGGACGCAGTCTCAGACCCGGATCTCGATTCTATGCACCTCATGCTAGAGCCGCACCTCAGGCCGGTGACGCCTGACCTCTCCGATGAAGCCTCCAAGCAGATATTCGAGGAACACAAGAAGCTCGCACAGGAATACCTCAAGGTAACAAGTGATCGTGTTTTTTTTTTTAAATTTATAATATAAGTACATACATAAATTGCAATTTAGATTGACGGCGACTGACTAAGAATATTAAAGATACATAGGTACCTATCAAATATTCCTCTATGTGTTTGTATATATATATTCTTAATAGCCCATATCCCTACATACTATCTGCATTAATTAAATATCAAATAAAAATATTAATCACTAAACCTAGAAAATAATTCTTTTGTCATTATTATATCACATTATATTATGTGAAACGTCATGTTATTCGAACTAACAAGAATAGATATAAGGGTGGATTAATACAAAAAAATATTATACACAATAATAATATAAAACTATAATTATGAGTTACAGGTAAGTGGTTAATTAGGGTTCTTACGATTGTTGCCGTTTTGAACAGGAGAGCGCAGCTATGCATTGAACAGAGAAGCTTTAACAGCCTCACGTAATTTTAAAAATCCCTATTCTATGTCATAGCAGTCCGATCTACCGACTAAACATTGATAGCATTATGTATAGTCATTACGTTTAAACCCTACAAATGGCTTTACTTGCTTGAAAGCTTTGTAATAACCTTTTAAAATTGACATGGTAATCGTACAGAGACCGAGTTTCATTGGCTCCATTTTCTTTTCGTCTTTTTGTCCACTGACATGACAGTTAGCTAAATAAATATCGTTGTTGAATGTTATTTATAAAGTATTTATTTAAATACACTACTAAAATACTGATTTCATAACAATACTAACTGTCAGTTTAATAATTCACTAAGTAACAACGCTTTTAAAAGTTCCCCTGCTCAACATTGCTTGAGATGAAATTTGATTGTTTCTTTTGGAAGTTACTATAGAGTTGCCACATCTTTATTTTGTCTCTTTTTTTGGACATTACTAAGACAAAATGCAAAGGTTATTTTATTATTTTATTCCACTAAAAAAAAATATTACCAAAATTTCAAACACCTATTTTACAAAATTACTGACGACAAAATGTCAGATGTTAAAAGTATATTCACTAAAATTTAGTAGACAACTACCTTTAAAATACTTTTAAGTTTTATTTCTGCATATGATTAAATTAGTTCTCTTTTAATTTATATATCAATATCTGAATTATTATTCATATTATTTTCGCAGCCATTTAACAATATTGGTATACTCTTGTGGTGTTAATTTGACACTTTAGGGAATTTAGTGGCCACTAACCCTTACTATTCTGAATTTGTTACCAATTTTTTTATCTTTTTAATTTTTGAAGTATAATACTTCATGGACGCTCAACAAACATATAAATGGGTAACATTCTATTGAGTGTTTGTTTTCTTGCAGATACAAACAGAACTGGCTTACCTGACGAGGCACAAAACTGAATTAGAATCACAAATGGACGACGAGGTCCTACGGCAAAAGAGAGAGGTCATTCAGCTAGAAGACGAAAAGGTAAACAATTTTTCTGTTATTTTTTAAAAGGAATTCCTATTACCTAGATGTACAGTTACTTTAGGCCCTGCTTAACTGAACTAAATTTGCTTTAGCTTGAGTCAGGGGAGATGGTGGTAATGAAGCTTTAAAAATTGTATGACTGTGCCTTAACTACTAGACTACCACGATCACATCAATATGTTTTTTTCGAATTGTATAATTACAAAATATTTTTTCTACCAAAAACTCAACCTGAAGTTAGCTGTGTTCGTAGCCATGGACCCCAAAATACCACAACAATGGAACAGAAGCAGGATACGTACTAAGTATAATGGAGAAGAATATGTGCCACTCCACACCATTTTGTCTTTGGCCTTTAAATAAGAAGTCAAGGAAGGTGCAGGTTGCAGGCCAATATTTATTTATTCATTGTCATTTTTTTTTAATTTACTTGATTATTTATTTTAAACTGTTACTCTTACCCTCCTCCAGATACATTAAACTTTTCTTTTTATAAAAAAAATCGATGACGATTAGATGGTGGTAATGAAGTTTTAGAATTGGTATGACTAGGTATGAATTTGAACCCACGACCGCTGAGTCAATAGTCAAACGCTACAACCACAATCTCTGTTAAAATACTTTTAGAAAAACTAGTAATTTGACTATAATAACTATATTATAGGTAGTATAATTAATAATTATATGTAGCATACATGTTAATTTAATAATGCTAGTCCTTAATTTCTTTTTCGTGGAATTATTTGCTGGGAATGACCCACCCAGATTGAGCTGTCAGGATTGCATAAAGGACATTTCCGCTGTTCATCGGTATTCATCAGAAAAATCTTTTTAAATACCGTCTATTATTTAACCAATATACAATTGTTAGGTGGTCCAGTGAGAATGTAGAGAGGCAACCATTTCAAACTTAGGTCGTAATTCCTACAAGTTATGGCAAACGATACTCTGGCCTTGTTGAACCGATTACGAGTACAGTACAATGATATTAAAAGCTACTAACGCAACTGTACATTGGGCCATGTTGATTCAGTTGGTTGCTAAATTGATTATGCATACTGGCTGCATAGGTAATATACCCCAAATTCTTTTAAAACTGCTTTTCAGTTGTGCTGGTGTGTTTGTAAACATCTCTGTAACACCTTTTTATAAACCACATTTGATAACCTGAGCATATATTTGTTTTACACTTTGTCCACCTTTAAAAGGCAACTAAGATCATGAATACTGATACCTTAACAGTCATGCAAACACACCTAATTGTTGTTGTTTTTGTTATAGGAATCCTTAGTCAAGGTATATTGGAGTTTAAAGAAGCAGCTAGACCACACCGATACAGATAATTGGGTGTTAATACCGGAAGAATCACCGCATGAGTGATACTCTCGGGAGATCAACATTACATAGTAGCACTAGTGACGTTCACACAATGATCTTTAACTAATATAGTTGTGCTCGTCGTACCTCGTTCAAAAGAATAATGGTCTGATATGTTTGATAGGTCTAAATTCGTAAACTTTTAAAAGGTTCCGATGCTGGACTTCATGCTGTAAATTTAATATAATGTAGACTTTTAGGTTATGAGGAAAAATTTCGCCCGTTGTCCATTAATGCTAGTCACAATCCATCAAAACCAAAAACTATTTAAAGCCTTACTATGATTCTGCTCTAAGAGGCAGCTACCTTAGAATGGAAAATCTCTTCCAAGATATGAATCGGACCGAGAATGTGGGCTCCAGAGAGTGTAGAAATGTTGCCAGCCTATTTTGTGCTCACAGTCTGAATTCGTGTCAGCAGGTACTGGTTTTTAGAGTGAGTGGTACAATTGGTACAAGGTTGCTGGGATGGCTGAATTGAAACTCACCATTTTTAACTTGTTTAGAAGTACGACAACCCATCAGATATTTCAATCTTTTAAATGAACTTTTAACAATAATATTCTTACAAATCTAATTAAAATTTTATTTTGCAAACTAGCAATTGGCATTTTGTCGCCATTTGCTATTTACCTTTATGCATTGTGTAGGATCAAATCATCACAAATATCCACAGCCAGCAAGAGTGCCGCAAAATCCCAGCATAGTCAAGTCCGCCCAGGCTGTTAAGCATGAATGTATAAGGTCATTTAAAAGGTGGATTTCATTACGGGTGTAATATTTTTTTCTCCTCACGTCTAAAAATTGAATATAAAATAACTTATCCTAGACTTGAAATGTAGCCTTAGATTATTCTATTTTCTTAAATTAATATTTAATTACTGTGAAAATATGTTGAATCATGTTATTTGTATTTACAGAAAAAAAAATGCGAAAGATTTTATTGTATTCTTACGGTACTTAAAGTACTTGTTAAATGTATGACCACACATTTTATGCATTTGCACTGAAAGCATAAATCATAGGCTTTCGTTATTTTACATGTAAGAACCTATAAACAAAATAACATGTTGTAATTATATAGATATGTATTGTTTGAATTTATTTCTAAAATTCACAACCTAAACAATCAAGAATCATATATTACAAACGTGCCTTGTAAAGTTTTATAAAAAATATGTAATCTACCTATTAGGTAATAATTCTTATTTGTGTATGTGTGTTATTTAAGTATAAACTTTAATAATAAGTTATAGGTGATAATAATATATTGATCTAGGTGTAACAAAGAATTAATGTTAATAATATTATTTTCTAATTTGTGGTGTTGCAATATTTTACGTTATTGATTTATCATAATAAGAGGGTAATTTTCACTTCAATATGCCGATAAATAAGTACTTAATATATGTTCAAAGTAATAACCATAGTATCTATTGATGTTTGGGCATATAAAGACGGTATTTTTCGAAATCAGGTGGTATTTTATCATGGAGATACTTTAAACCAAACCACCACCAGCAACTGTCATCAGATACAGCCATAGCCTATATAGAAAAAAAAACATATCACCGTGCTGTAGTATCTTGTACGTTTTCCTCATCTGTTTGAAGTCGATCGGTGAAGTTTGATGACTGAACGAAATATTTCACGTGGGGGCGAAATATCTCTTTTAAATATTAATAAAAATGCAGTAGGGCAATGACGCTTTTAAGCGCAACACGGCCACTACGTATACATAAATGACGAGATCATTGGCGCTGAGTGTGTTAACCTGATAGTTTGTTCCATAAGGTATTTTCTATATTATTAGGTGAAGAGAGTGCTTTTTTGCAGTATGAACGATAAATTGTCATAAAATAAAATGTGGATTTCAAAATTATAAAATTATCTTTTTATAAAGTGCAATGTATAAAAAAATACATATTATGTTAACCTCGATCATAGGTCTTTGCGTTATTTAGATCAGTAAATAAATGTTAACCGTTATCGAGAAGACCCTAACCCGAAAAGTATTAACAAATTAATTAATCAAATCTTATATCGCATAATGACTACTTATTCACTTCTTGCAATAATTATGAAAAATTATTTTTACTTATGATTTTATCATACTAAGTAGCTATATCATTACGTAAACTTTTGGTGTTCACATAAATTCAATCATTGTCTTTTCAACATCATTATAATGACATTTACCTTTGTAGGATGATTATATTTTTTGTACATTCTATATAAATAAATATACCCGTAAGCCATCATTGACTCATAAGTGGCTTCCTTTTACTTAGGTTAGATTATTACTTAAACATATTTTGTATCTAACAAATAGTTTATCCAGATTTACATAAGAATATGTAAAACTGTATTATTTCCTAAATGCCAAAAATGTAATTACATTAATAAAATTGTATCAGTATTTTATGTGTCGATGTGTATAATAAAAAATAAAAGTCATTCTTCAACAAGAAAAAAACAATATTTATTTTTTGTACACCTTATCAATCATCATGGCTTTCCTATAAAACAGTGGATTTTAATACTATGACTTTTTAGAAATAATTAATAAGTACGTCTTATGTACAATTTACAAAATTCTTATGTGCATATTGGATCTTTGCAGGTGCTATTGAAATATTAATCATTCTGAAAAAAACCTACTTACCGTGACTTACCTACTAACAGAAACTCATCCAATGTTTGGAATGAACATAGCGGATGATCATTTAATGCAATTACACGTGACATGTTTGTGAAAATCGGTTTTGATAATTACAACATTGAGAAATGAACAAAAATTTAGAAAAACAGCTACCGCAGGAACTGAACCCAGGTCTTTACATCAAAAGCGGTTTAAAATTGTAGATATTTGCATCAAAATTATACAGTGACGGTAACTGAGTTTTCCCATAAATTGATCTATATACGATGTATTTAAAATCACTGTCCTTTCATCAGGTCGATGTAAATGTAAAATGTAAAATAATATAATTATTTTTGTATGATTTTTTTGTCTTTTTTTAAGATACATCTGTATAATTTTCCTAAAATATGACTAAACAAAAGACGGATTATATTGCAACTTTAGATTAAAAGTTATTTCATCTGAATGATTTTATACATAATATTGGCAGTTTAGGGTTCTATTTCTGGTGGTATGTTTTTCTAAAAATTGATTTCTGTATTTTTATTCTTGATAAATGCTATTTATCATATAATGTAGTATTGTCGGTATTATTAAAAAAATCCTTGAAAAAACATTCTAATAAGCAATTACTTAAAATACCCAAAATTAAATTCCATCTTACAACTATGTTTTTAAGTATGTAGCTTTATAAAATAATGGCATAACATAATTAAAATTTAAGATAAAATTCAAAGAATCTGAAAAATTCTATATTCGAGAAAAACATAAATAGGTGGTAGGAGCACAAAAAGAATATTTAAAGTTTAATTGAGCATTGCATGAATATAGCTAAAAGCATAAAAGAGGACCATTTTTACAGTGGAACTAAGAAATATAATCAACTAAATTTCTAAATTACAATTTCTAATAAGTATGGCCGCCATATTAGAGATCATCATATTTTAGTATTAATTTGATGTTAATCAGTATTAAAATTGCAATTAATCAAAAAATTTGGGCAATATAAGTATGTTTGTTTTGAAATATAAGACTAATATGGTTTGTCAATCGATCTTTTAAACTTGGTTGCTAACTATTTTCGTAATAGAAGGCAATATGTATCTTGCGGAGACTCAGTTTCTGATACGTTTAATGCATATTCTGGTATCCAGCAAGGGTGGCCACAGTAAGTGGTTTATTTTTTGTTTTTTTTATTAACAATATTTTTACCATAGTAAAAAATTGTAGGTTGCTGCTGTATGTGGACGATGTGAAGATTTACCGATCAGTGACTTTACTATTTGAAGCTTTTGCAAGATGACATCAATCGTCTCTTAGAGTGGGCTACCGATAATAAATTACAATTTAATGCTTCTAAATGTGTAGCAGTATCCTTCTCACGAGCCTTGCGTGAAAAAGTAAGTTTCGAGTACTCTCTGGGTAATGAGATTATTCGTAGATGCCACGAAATTCGTGAGGAGTATATTAGAGTATAGTTCCATTATCTGGAGTCCTCATGAAATGACATACTGTAATATCCTAGAGGTTACTCAGAGGAGGTTCCTAAGATACCTCTATCTCTGTAGGTATGGATATTATCTTGAAATGTTTCCCAATACGTATCCATCAGCATTTGTATTAGGGATGTTAGGCTTTAACACACTGAGTTTAGCCATGTCATGTTAGGCATGTTAGTCATGTTAACCACAAGTCTATACATGGTTTCTTTATTCCGGACCGTTTGACTAGATCTTGGAAGCACACGTTATTTAGGCGATTAGCGTGCCATACCTATGTATACAAGTATAGTCCAATTGGGAGAGCAGTCGAATTATTAAATTCCATTTCCGCGGAGGTTGATATCTTTGTATGTTCGCCCAATAGGATTAAAAATCTGCTTTCTATTACACCTTTGTAAGATCAGCGTGAATTATTTATTTGTTAATGTTTGCCTGGAGGCATTATTTTAATTTTAAACATAGTATTTTTCATGATTACTTTGAGTTATTTTTTTTTTCCTTTTAGTAGTTTAATTTTTTACTTTAATTGCCAATGTGTACATGGGGAAACCTGTTCAATAAATAAATAAAGTTTCTCCAAATACCGTTGATTGATTATGGTTATCACAAAGCAATATATTTCTAAACAAAAACTTATTTTATAGGCTTAACACATGTCAGTGTCAGCCGTATGCAGTCAAGTTAGTATACGGTTAAACTTAAAAGTAAACAAAAATGCAAAAAAAGTAGAATCTGAAGTTTAGGGGAAAAAAAATTGATCTCTTTTACATAATTTGAAAATGGTGCTGTTACAGAATACGCATCGTAAAACAAAATTATTTTTTTTAAATATAACTGCATGATAATTTGTAATGAGAAATGACATAATTTCTTATGCCTACAAGATAAGCAAAACATTGTCATTTTGTTTCAATTTTTAATTTAAAAATAGTCCTCTTTTAGAATACGCATGATAAAGGCATATAAATCATCTTGCAGCAAACTGCACACATATTGTTGGCAGTTTGTGATAAGAGCAATGCTTTTTCTTACCATACATACACACCTAGCAAGATTAAAAGATCACATTTAATGCAATTAAAATATATAATTTTCTTAGTCTACTACTGGCCTCATTTTAGCACGCATCATCATATATTTTATATACTAAAGAGATATTTTCGACATTAAGGCGCACTATAATTTATTTTAATTACTACAGATAAGATAAGGACGGACATTTCAAATCTGATCGCTGAAATTTAATTTCAACAATGAACATAATATTAAGTAGCACCACCAATTTTTTTAGTTTCAAAAAAACTGGATTTACAAAAGGATAAAAATAAGTACCTACGTTGACTATGTGAGGTGATAAAGATTTATTAATATCTTTACACATCGACAGCTTGGAATTTTGCCTAATGTATTTAACTGTAAATGTGTCAAGCAAAAGTTGATTACATGAAGATGGTTCACATAACCATCCCTATGGGTGTATGGATAGACCCTTTGTCATGGTATGATGATGTGTATGATAGACATGGTGTCTATATAGTACAAATTTATTAATGGTATAGATTCAAAAGGGCTATCCATACTCTCAATAATTAAATCCATATATTCCCGCTAATAATAACCTAATATCTGGTTTCAATCACCCAGATCACTATCTTTATCTCCAATCATGTAAAGCATTTGGAAGGCAAGACCAAGGAAAGCAGTTCCAAATAGGTCCCCCATGGCCGTCAAGTATGGAATGGCAGAATTATCTGGGTCTATGCCAAATTTCCACATCCAAAGCACCATATAGTGGCTGATGGTCAGTAAAAGCAAAACCTGGGTAAGAGCAGCACACATATAGATCAACATAAATACGGGAGTAAGCGATGTGTGGCCGGCCTGAAGGTAGCTTATCGTGAATGTAAATATCAAGTGACCGGGAACGACCATTACCAAGAGTAATTTGGTCGTTCTACCTAGGACCGGCCCCACGAGTTGACCAGTATGAAGCGATGTCGACATTCTTGAAGCATGGACTGCGGCCATATTACCACCAACACCATTAATAACCAACTGGAAAACGGCTATACCTTTGTAACTGGATACTGTGTAATCAAGAATCAGTCCTCCAATGCTGCTTATGACCATAGCGGAAATAACCGGTGACCATCCTTCATCCAAAGCTTGCCTAGTGAAACTATTCTTCCAAGCAGCAAATCCACACACCGGCACAATGATAGCACCGGTAATAATAATTATGGCGGGCAGCCACACACTGCTGCCAATTGTACGGTAAAGCAATGAAGCAATCCAAGACAACAGTGCCAACGTTGTCAGATCACCCAAACTGGCAGCTATAGGTGTGGCTACATTGTCAGGGTTTATATTGAGCTTTTTTGATACTATTATAACGGCTATCATGATGAGACCCAGGACGAAACTCGCAACTGAAGCTGTGAGAACGCTCGAAGCGCAAAGCAACAGAGCGTGATGAATGTCAAAATCACCTTCTGGCACCCAGCCCATCACCACGGCTGCCATCGCAGCTAGGAAACCAACCAGGACCGCCTGGCATTGGATTAAACACAAATTCCCAACAACTAAAGGAGCCAGGCTGCTATCCAGGTGGCCCATATGTGCGTGCGTCGATAGCCTTGACGCCAACGTCATCTCCAGGTTCCCTTTTAACCCCAGTAAGGCCGGCACCAAAATGTAAACTTCCGAAATATCCATGAATACAGGCCAATGCTGCACCATATCCAGCAACAGGCTGGCTGCTACCATTCCAAAGCCGGCCAGCAAGAATGGAATAAACATCTGAACCGCAGTAATCCACAAGTTTTCGCCATCTCTGCATTCGTGGGATTTTTCGGCTCCATTCAATAGTCGATACGTAACGTCCGTCTGTAAATCCAAATTGTCTGGCGATGTTTCCTTGTGCATTCTGGGAATGTTAACTTTTGAACGATTCATTGTTACAGAATGTATTTTTTATATTTATGCACAAAAACTCTTTAACCATCACCGATAACCTTAGAAAACTTCACTCTAAATACTTAGCATATACCATACATCGCATTAGTTAAGATAAAATATAGTAACGTCAGCAAAATGCTCGAATAAAGACCACGCTACTAAAACCACATCATCCATTCGGCTCGAAAGAATAATTTACACAAACAAATATAAATAAATAAATATATCGTTTGACATTGACATTTAACAAGCAGTACTGAACGAACCGAACAAACAAACCACAGACCGTAGAAGATTGAGAGTAGTACTGGGTAGGTAATGTTCTAAATTGCAAAATTATTATTATTTTAATTATTTTTTTTTTGACATACTAATTTAACACATTAAAATTTCTGCATAATTATATGAGCGTCAATATTTTTTTCCGAGACCTCCAACACTGTGAGTGTATCAAGGACACGCACTACTTCCAAACTGTCTCGCTAAGTAAAAGATGAACCCAATGTTCATGAACCCAAATAAACTTAGGAGTTTGCCGAGTTTAGAACAAACTCTAGCGCATCGGGATACCGTGTCTCTACGGCAAATACAACAAAGTTACAATTTGGTAATAGTTATTTGTATTTGCTTCGCTTGGAACAGGCGGCGGCCAAACGATTGCTACTCGCGAGTCATAGATAAAATCGTTGCGATGCGATTTTATGCCCATAACTAAGTACTAAAGAGTATCGACTCTCACTACTGTCAGTGATGAGTGACATTTATCCATTTGTTAATAATCAAGTCTAACAGTTTTTGCAGAAATTGAATTTTAAAACACGGTTTTGTAAATCGTTGTCCTTCTTTTTTCTTATATATTTTAAGTGGTTTACCTTATTATACTGACAACGACTGATGCACCTTGAATTGATGTTAAAATGTCATACGCGCAAGATTCCATTAACCTCTCTGAAGGTGATGATTTCCGAGGTACAAATTTGCTGTTTATAAATTACCAAGAATATTAAATTAAAAATATTTACTACACTACAACTACACACGCCTTGCAATATGCTACTTGTTTTCATAATTCCAATGCAAATTACCTACTTTACCTCTATAGCCAAATAATATCTATTCGCCATTTCGCATTAAAAAAATCACTCTGTAAGGATTTCTGCATATTTTTTAAGTTTTATTTTGTTTGTCAGAACAATTCCAAATTATCGCCAAACCACGCTTATATTTGGAGCATCCATAATGACTACGAGGTTGATAGCAAAACGAACACCTGAAACTTCTGTCACAATGATACATAAATAAATTATTAAAACACTTGCAGCCTAAAGTGACAGCCCATGTATTGCCTTATGGGTAGGGGTACTCAAGGTAAAATACGGACTCCAAACATACCGGAGGGTCCGAGGGTCCTTCCCCGTATTTTTTTTTTAATCTACCGCCATAATGGCGTAATTTTAGGCCACTTTTAGAGAAAATAAATTGCAAAAACCTGTATAAATTCTATATGATAATTTGAAATGTCAACAACTTTTAGCATAAAAAGCGGGTACGGTAAATCAGTATTAACACCTTCAAAACTCAGAGATATAAGAAACTGTATTTCTATAACATATAACTGCTGCACTGACAGTGCACCACCGGCCAGGGAAGCCCATTTTTACGGCGACTGGGGGGTGTGCAGTTTAACTTTTACAGCTTACTGTAAGAACCATCCGTACAAAATACGGACGTATGGAGCCCCTACTTATGGGTCACTTTTAAGGTTCGCAGTCGTCAGTGATGCCCTCCAAATCATAAAAAGGTTACACTAAAATTAGTCAAGTAGTTTTTGGGTGGTGATTCCGAAAAATTGTTTTTTTAGTCAATTAGGTAGTCCTCACATTTTACATGCAATTAAGAGGGTAGTAGTAAATTTACATAAAGCGCTACGTTTGGACTGCTGTTCACGAAGAAAGGGTTCATTAGTCCCCATATTTCTACTTCAAAATGAAATTTTCACAAATAAATTACTACTTTTATTTATTCAGAATGCAGCAAAACAAGTTTCCGGAGATTATTTTTGCAAGGGCAAGGCTTTCAAATGTTTCTAAAAAAAAACATTTCCCTCTGATGAGCTCTTTCATAAAATAAATAATTTTTGGACAAATTTTAACAACAACATTGTAAATTGGGAACAGCGTCTGATTGAAAATTTTAAGCGAACAATGCCCTCTTAATTCCGTTTATAAGAGGCAACTTTCTTTTACATAGGCATACACCAAGGACTAGAAACCAAGTAACAATGTTCACAATTTGTCATTAGCGCTTCTTATGTGAATTTTATAGGCCCGCTATAAATTGAATAATTTGATATTAAACATTATAAATGTCAATACATTCATAGAACATAATTTTAATTATATTATACAAATTTATTTTAAGACTTTTTTATAAGAATTCAATTTCATTAATTTAAGTGTCTTTGAAATATAATATTAAGCCCTAGCACTGTATTTTAACAAAGTTATTTCAGCCTAATTTTCTCTCACTTTCTCATTTGTAAAGACTGTAAATAATTCATTTTGCTTATTCGATTTATCTGATGCCAAAGTATGCTACTTTGATTTTAACAGAAATAAATTTCTTTACACACAATACGTAATATACCTACATTAATTATTGTAAATAATACAATTATACAGGATTTACATATACTTATTTCAATATTCGAACCCTTCATATAAAGTAAAAATATGTAGGTGTAATAAAAGTATTAATAAAGTAATAATTTAAAAAAGTCTTAAAATATACAACACCTATATCTCATATTTTCTAATTGACCTAAAATAAAGAGAGGTTTACTTTGGGGGATTCTTTCAGTGCTCAGAGTTTTCGTTTTTATTGTATTTGGTATATAAATATAATTGAATAATTATTATAAATTAAATTATATAAATGAGGTATAACTCATAATGTGAAATTTGTATTTATGTATTAAAGATACCTACTTATGGATAAGGCACAAAGTACATAACCGTAGGGTAAGAGGTTATATACATGTTGCAATATTCAAATATATAAAAAAACTGGTTTCTTCCTTACCAAAATATTATAAGACATTATAAGATATTGTAAGATAACTATTCAAATGTAAAATAACTATTCAATGTAGCAGGTATAAAGGAATATTGACTGAAAGATTGAATAGTTATTTTGCTCGTACAATACATTGACTATATTTTTTTATCAATATAGCTCTCGGACTCTATCAAGAATAATATTTTTTTCTTATTTATCTACAGATGACGATATCATGTTGGACATGGACAGCAATACAAATGATGATTCACAGGACATATCCTTGGAAATAGAAGATGCTCTATTGAAGGATGATATTATGTGTGAGTTAATTGTCACTTTTGAGTTAATGTGTCATATATATACAGGCTGTCCCAAAATCATTCCCAAAGACTTTATGGGTGTTTATATGTTCCCTATTACTTAAGAAATTGTATTTAAAAACCGAAAATAATGTATCCTCAATTTTTTATTGTTTTAATGAAATCTGTGTAAATATTGCTAAATGTCATAAAATAACATTTACTCGCAGAACTACAAAAATTAATTACTCGTACTCTATAAATAATAAGTTCCAAAACCCACACACTGAAGGTATTGTATTTCTCATTTGTCAGGAGCCACTTAGATTACTCTTCTGTCATTTGGCGTCCTTCATATAAAGTATAAGTAAGCAGAATAGAAAATATTCAACATAACTTTCTCAGACACCTAAATTGGTGTTGTCAAATCTCATTTGACACTTATCAAGAAGCTGAAGATTTCCACCAAATTCCCAGTTTGGATATTAGAAGGATTCCCAGTGTTTGAAAGAAGGAAAGTGCTGTTTTCCTATATAACTTGGTTAATAATTTAATAGACTGTCCAGAGCTTCAACAAAGTATTCAATCTAGATTACCCCAACGAATTACTAGATCAACAGATCTTTTTTTATTGCATAAAACAAACACAAACTATGCTCAAAACGCAACACTCACAAAATATGTCACGAATATAACAGTAATCTTTCGGAATTAGACATTTTTAATTGTACTTTGAATTCATTAAAAAACGAGGTAAGTATATATACGTAAGTATATATAGGTAATTAGAGGGTAAAAGTCCTAATTATGTATGTTTATCATAATAAGTCTAATACAACCCATATTCTAATTAATACATATTTTTATTAGTGTAAATATGCAAAAACTAAACTATTTTATATACGTTTCTCTTCATTTCCTTTGTGCTACATTCATTCATAATGTGCTACATATTAAGAAAAAAAAACTCGAAAACCTAAGAGGTTAATGAGATAATATTTATTTAAGTAAGTGTCCAAGTAAGTATAATTTAAAAATTAAATAAAAAATATTAATTGAAATATTTTAATTGTTCAGAAAGCGTCAAATTAGATTTCCTATAAGATTAGATTAGATTTTATTTTTGGCAGTACATTTGCTTCAAGTGTTTTTTAAGGCTGACCTGAAGCTTTTACAAAAATAAGCAGCCTGGCAAACATACGCTTTTCCAAAAGCTAACAATGATAAAAATTAAAATATAAGCATTTGTATAAAATTCCCAGTCAAGACGTAAGAAATAGAAAAGATAACATGCAACAACCATTATATTAGTATGTTTTCTAAAAATTGTTTCATTATAAAAAATATGCTGCACATTATTACAAAATTTTATAGATTTTTCCTTCGTATTCTTTTATTTCAATTGGACATGTTATCTATTGTCTGTAATTTTTATTTGTATTTTTTATGAAAAGCTTCGTTTTGCACTCGTTGCTCAGTTTCCTGGAATAAAGCACTCTATTTATATAATTATTTTAAATGAAATAAATACATTTAACAAAATTTTCAGATTCAAGTGAAAAAAATGCCCAATCTACCATTGAAAATACAGATAAATCCTCAAGTGATGACTTTGATAAAAACAATCCGAATGCGGATGATAGTATCCTCCACCACGAAGTAGACCTCACAGACGACTTAAAGTTAGAATATGACTCAGATGACTCAAATGATAATCCCGAAACTCTAAGATCGGACGGTGAAAAATACTCAGAAGAACAGTTATTAGGAGAAGATGCAAACATGTCGGAGCTCGAGAATTCGTCCTACGCGGGTTTACTAAAAGACAGCATTCGGAGGGAGAGTACGTTGATGGAAGACCGCTTCATCAGCGAAAAGGAAAAAGAGAAGAAAAGCAAGAAGGAACTGGAAGAGGAAGAAAGAGAAAAGATGCAGTAAGCACTTTTAAGCATTATTAGTTCTTTTCAAACCAAAATTAGGTTATCAAAATTCATTATTATTTGTTTATGTTGGACCTATGTATCAAGTACAACTAAAATATTTTTTGGTCTGCGCTTTGAAGTCGTTTGCGGAGTTGACATTGTGATACCCGGATTCCTTTGACCTTCTCAATCAAAGTTCCATCTTAGCGCTCGTCCACGCGGAGGTGCGGTAGCAGGCGCAATCGAAAAAATTGAATATATGGAGTGCCCTTTGCGTTCATGTTGAACTAGCGGAGGCGAAAGTGGGCACCAACTTACCTAGCCTTGCGAGAGAGTGGATATCGCATTACCAATTCAAACACTTCTATCCCGTGCCGCTCTAAAGACTCCTATTAGCCATGTTGGGGCGACAAGTTCAAACCAGTTTGATCTTGTCGCTCGTTGCACTTTTCATCCTGTGAAAATGTCTGTTTTTGATACGGACCATTTTATTAGTACTGTGCAGGTTAGAACTGCTAAATGGAAAAGAAAACATCCTAGTCATATAAACAAGAATGTTATTGGGACAATTTGGACTGAAATATATGCATGATTGTGATAAATAAAGGTCAAAAATGTTTGTACTTTAATAGTACCATATATGAATAGTTTTATCACAGGACGAATTAAATCTGATTACTATTTTATTTAAAATATAGTCAAAAGTTTCCACGGATATTATTATTATTAAGATCGAACGATATGCATATCCGACTTAGTATGCCACTAAACTTATATTGGTTAATTTTCACATATCAAAATATTGCACATGCAATTTAGTAGCCAAATCACTGTATTTCCTAGATCAAATAATTCATTCTTAATTTTTCAGAGTTTTAGTATCAAACTTCACGGAGGAGCAACTGAACAGATATGAAATGTACCGGCGTGCGGCCTTCCCTAAAGCGACCATTAAGCGATTGATGCAGACCATAACAGGATGCTCTGTTGGCCAAAATGTCGTCATCGCAATGTCGGGTATTGCCAAAGTTTTCATCGGGGAAGTCGTCGAGGAAGGTATTAATTTTATTTCCTTGAACTAACAGGTGTTTTTTAGAGGTATAAAACTCTAAAATTATCTATCCGAGTAGGCATCATTATCTGTTTAATTTCATTTTAAAAGTTCTATAACTCTAAAAAAAACCACCCGATACTATGGCATATTAATATTTCATAAGGATATAATATTTCCATCCTCTCCTTCTGTGGCTTAGATAAAATATTCAATCATTCTACTGTCGTATTAGGTGAGATAGCTTGTGTCTCTTCAGGATTCAGATGATGATTGCCTAGAATCTGGTATTTTTTACGTATTAGAGATCCACATTAACCGGGGATATTTAATAAGGTTTATAGAATGATATTATATAATCTGCATTTACCATTTATTGATATTTTAATCTAGTGGATGCGTTTGTTTAGCTTGCAGTCAACTGTTAAGGTTCTGGTGAATTCTACGTTTCGACATGGATTATTTATATGTATTCTATAACAATAGGTAATATTTATTTATGAATTCGAGTGTATATATGTGTATTATTAATATATTATATTATTGTCTATTATCTATCTATATACATATATAAAATAACAAGTCCTGGCTGATTCATCATCGCTCAGCTCAAATTAGTATTTAGATACTTCTTAAAAATAAACAAACACGTGTTTCACCATTTTCCTAAAATCCGTTAAAGGAAACGAAAAGACGGGGGTTATTTTTTTCAAATTAGTTTTTAGATTCTTTTTCAAAAATAAAGAAATGTGTGTTTCACCATTTTCCGAAAATCCAGTTAAAGGAGGGGTAAAGGGGGAGGGATAATTATGTGTAATTATCTTTAAATTAATAAAACGGTTGTAAATCGGCTAACAATGTATTGAAACCCTTTGTCTCAAAAAACCTCATCCTAAAGAGAACCTAAAGTTTTTTATGTTATTTTGAATTTTAGCTACTTAGTTATGTTTGTGTTCATGTCTTACGTTTATATTTTTGTTTTGATTAAAAATAAGGCAATGTTGCAAATTTAACATGTTGCAACAACTTGCAAGTGTTGCAACATGTTAAATTTATGCACGCTTGACTTATTTCTGTAATTTCAGCTCTGGACGTGAACGAGCAAAACGGCGACAATGGCCCATTGCAGCCAAAACACCTCCGTGAAGCATTAAGAAGATTAAGGACACGCGGCGCCCTCCCACCCAGGCGCGGACACCAACTTCTTTTCAAACGTTGAAATGAGATACAATAATTGGAACTGTTATTAATGGCTGAGTGCACAGATCAAAGTAGATATTGAGATTATGATCTATCTGCTGTTTTTGTCACAGACTATCTGAAATTATTATCATACTCTGTTTGACGCTATTGTCATAGTTGGTATGGCTATAGATCCACAAGCTGTACCACATATAGCAAATTATTTGATCTCTGACTAACATCAATGTTATATTATTTAAAAAAGGGGTGGTAGATGATGTTCTCAGGTGCCTCCTGTACCAGGTAAATAAAAAAAGTCTTCAGAAGTATCCATTTTATTTTATTACATTTTGTTCGAGCCCCCGTATCAGATGAATAGTTACATCATCAGATGATTGTCCTTTACTATGTTATATTATAATGTGTTATATGTCAATGAAAGGTTACCTCATGAGATGATTGCATATTGCGATGAATGCATACCATCAATCCATCCTTTGTATTAACCACTTGATCGGCTATTCTGTCGATGCCTTGCTCAAGGCTCTTCTGGTCGGCAGGTTTTGCGTCCACATCCGCAGTGCACTCTTTCTACTTTATCGAGAACTGTCAGCGAAAGATATGAAAATTATGCCGTCAGAAAAGCGAACGTGATCACAGTCCGATGAACACACAAAAACGAAATACCTTTCTACCTTTCAACAAAAATAAAATATCGCAAAAAAATAAATAAATTAAGTGACATTTTATTTGTTTTTTTTACATTTTGTGTATTTGGTAATAAATCCATATTTTAAAGGATTTCATAAGCTATTCAAAATAGTGCAGTTTATCGAGATAACGTGCGTAGTTTTTCTAATATAAAGCATTTTGTAAGCGCCCGTAATTAGGCCATTTTTTTGAAAATATTTTTGACAATCGACGGACAGTTTAGTAAACACAGCAAATGCAACAGGAAGGTTAAGAATTAATTTAAGTTTATGTTGAAATATTTAGTTCACGACAAGCTAACATCGAATTGACTAAGTACGAAAAACTGCCCTAATATTTTAAAATAAAAAAAATGTTTTAAAAATATTGTCAATATTGTATGCGAATAATATTTCATATTACTAGAAATATCTGTTTTTTTAAATTATATTAAGTTGTTTGAATGGTGTTTTTTTTATTCAAACAAACAGACTATTATGATGGTTCTTTCCTTTTGTATTTGAATATTGTACGCACAATGATCCTTATTGTTTAACTAAGAATATACTTTTAGCTTATTTAGGCAATGCTACAAAGCAATATTACTCTGAGCTCTGCTGGCAATTTTACTGTTAAAAAAGCCAACATAATTTTGTAAAATCAATTAATAATGCAATAAATAAATAAAATACTATTTTTTTTTTTTAAGAATATCGATGCTGGATATCATAATTTTAGAATAATTGACATTGATCGCAATCATATTGTGGCTTATGTTTTAATAATATTCTTTTATCTAGTCTATTTGTACAAAATGTTATAAATAAATATAACTAATTAAAGCAATCAGTGTACTTATTTAGTTTTTCACATTTTGCGACTTAGAAAAATTTGGTACTGTATTTTTACGTATTAAACATATTTTTTTAAGGTGTTGCAATTTACTTGACACAATATTATAACTATAAAGGTCTTCTATTCGTTTATCTGAAAAATCAAATGCCGGGAATTCCATAACTTAATGTGCAAGCTGCTTAACAGAAAACCTAACCTATCTTGCTCACAAGTAGAAATACCGCATGGTGAAGTGCGAGATAGACTATTGTGTCTCATTATATTTCTACATATTTAATTTTGAATGGACACTTGTGCCTCATAGCTTCATGGCCATACCCTTCCCAAAATAACAAGCTAAAAATGTGCCAATGTTTTTGATCGAAAATCAAACAGCCTTTTTGAAAGAAAAATTCAACGTTAGCTTTCGTACATTAGACTGATCTGAATTAAAGATTTTTATTGAGGTAGTATGGAAAGACTAATTTTGGCCATTAATTAGAAAACTAGTATTTCTTTTAATATTGGCACTACATATGACAGATCAGCCGGACTATAGAGCAGACAATCATTTTGTCTGACGCTAGTTCTATAAGCTGATTTCTTTTCTAGACAAAAACATTTGGTTAAACAGAATTCGTGATTATATTAGCCTGTTTTTTACGGATGTGCCGAGACCAATCCCGAAGACTTAAAGTGATGTTTATGTTAAATTATATGAAAAAAATTGTGAAAATAATTCATTCCTAAATTTATTATTTTTATTTAAACACTGGTGTAAATTTCCTTTCGCATGCCGACACGTGATTGCGTCTCGTAGCCTTGACCCCACGCAGTCAATAACCTGGTCGTCATGAGCGGATAATCATCTGGCGTTTTTATTACAACAAACGTTTAATATTACGTTTTATTACGTTAACGTTTACTTACAATTTATTTTTCTCCGCAACCCTGATGAATTTTGATATCAAAATTGTCATCTTTACGATTTATTTGAAATTGCAAAGCCAATTAGCTGGATTTTTTTATCAGGAATGGTTTCGAGACATCCTGTACATCAAAAAATTTGTCAAAATCATATTTCAGATTATTTAAAACTATTAAGGTAATAAATTTTGATTTGATTTTTTGATATAATTTTTTGGTCACCATTGGATATTTTACTTTCGTGTACCATTATTTTTTGTCATAATTACAAAAAAAAACATAGGTTGTGAGCTCAACATGTCCCGACCAAATGGGTAAAAATATCAAAATAGTGTCAGAAATTCCATTTTTTGGTACTCAGGCCAGAATTATACACGGAGATCTTTTTTACGTGCACATCCTTTTATGGGGGTATTAGCGTTTGATCACTTTCTGAATGGTGCGGTCGGTGCGGAGCCACATAAAAAAACATACTTTTCAGACGTTTTTACATGTCTCCAATAATGTTAAAGCTTAAAAAACTCACAAAAACGTTGAACATCTTTAGAGATTTTCAAATAAAGGTAAAAAGGTACAGCTATGTTACAATAAAAAAAAACAGGGTTCCGTAACAGAAATTCATAGAGAAACAATTGTAATGCTGATTCTGATTTGCCTGCTATAATTAAATTTACTTAATCTGTTGCAGCGCGTAGTTAATAAATATGCGCTATCTATCTAAACCACAGGCAGAAAAGAAACTAAGGCGCCGTCTATTGGAGAAGAACTTGGCACTACGTGGCGTCCGAAACAATTTTGCTTCCAGAGGAAAGTGAAAGCGGGCGCTTACAACGCCTGCTCTCTGGAAGTCCCCGGGTACAATCTCTGGTCGACTTCAGGACGGAAAATTGTACACTTGTATTTCTACTGATTTCCTTGGTCGGGTAATTTTAAAATGGACTTTTGGGCTTGGCGGCACTACGTTATTAGCGTTGGGCGATTGTGTATTTTTCATCCCGATTAAAAAGTACTCAATAAGTTTTAAACAATCGAGTGATTCACCCGTTTGAATCGCGTCACGTGTAAATAGTGCATAATTCAAACTATTTACGCAGATATGAGAAGGTAAATATTTTGGTGTTTCCGCTGCTTCCACCACGTCCGATTGAATATGTTAATAAATGGACGCAGAAACACCACTTTAGTCCGAAGCTGACTCGTCGATCGTTAGCTGTCAGTTTGACGTTTGTTTAATGCATTATTGATGATTATTGCTTTAGACAAACGTCAAACTCAGACAAGACGTCAGACAGTGTGCGAGTGGCGAGTCGGCTTCAGACTAGCTCCACAGGTTATATCATAAAAAGTTAGCATTTTTTTTTAAAACGGAAATTTTAATTATTTTACCCTATTAAACATCTTTAAATAGAAAATAAATAAATAATTAGACGAAAAATGGCGTAGGTGGCTGTGGGGGTAGGGGAGGGGGAATTCATTTTCGCTCTAATTAATTTAGCTCATATTTATATTTCGTGAATATACATTTAATGTAGGGAAACGATTTCAATAATATCTACTAATATACTAGCGGCAATATCGAGCGATGTGATTAGGTACGCTCGATGGAACTTTATCTCTTTTGAAAGTGAAAAGTATTCGGTTGCGAACCCGAGGAATCGAGATGCCGTCAAAGCCAGCAATAGCTAAGCTTAAATCTCTTGAGAAGTGAAAACCCCAAAACCGAGATTTCGTCGAAGCGAGCGACGGCTAAGCAAGAAGACAAAAACTCTTGAGAAGGTAACAAAAACCTTGATATCTCGAGAGAATTCATTCGCAATGTCCCATCGCTACTTCGTCCATCATCGTTGAGTGATTTGTAGTGATGGTCGGCTCTAAGATTTTGGAGTCGACTCTTGAGAATTCAGACTCGAGTACTCGACCCTAGTCGAATCTTACTGTGTTTCGCTAGTTAACTACCAAATAATTTCAAAAGGTTTAATTTTACATAGGTGTTATGATTGATTGTTATTTTGTTGTGTACCTAGTACACATAATGACTAGGCTATTACATAACCTATATTTTTTTAAATAAAAATAGAGAAAACCTAAGATTTATTTAGAATATTTTTTTAATTTAATTTACGTTGAAATTTTTAAAAAGGTGTTTAATAAACATGCTTAGGCTTCAATCGGTTACGCCGTTCACTTGTGAGCTCGCTTGATTTTGAGAATAGTCCTTTTTACAGCAAGAACTTAAGATCACTCTATTCTCTCTATTTTTAAAAGTAAAATGCTTCCAAACGACACTGTTAATAGGTTAGGCAGGCGCAATGGACTCTATGTAGAAAAAAATGACCCGGGCTGGCTTAGAGTACTCCGCAACGCATCACCGGCTTGACGTGAAAAAATTTAAAGGTTTCCCCGTGAAATAAAACGACGTTTGTGGGACGACATGTCTGAGGGCGTTGCTTTGTGCGCAAGCGAGAGTCGACTCCCATTGACAGAGCTTACGGTGTCGAGTACTCAACTTTTGAGTCGACTCCCCATCACTAGTGATTTGGCCGTATTCACAATTCGCGCGTGCATAGGGTTCCGCAATATTTTTTTTTGTTTCGTGTCTACCTACTTTAGTACCTTGTACCTACCTACACAGCAGTTCACACTCGTCCGTCCGCTTGTTTGCCGTCGGGCGCGCTTGTTTGATACAGCTCATTTAGGTACCTTATGAAAGTTTACGGCGGCGGAACCGTCGTCGCCGCGCAACGAACGACGTGCAGCAGTGCAACGTGTGTCGCAGTTTGGTGTGGTGCTGGCTCTTTAGCAAATTGTTATTTGTTAACTGCGGTGCGAGCTAGCGATTGTTAACACAGCGTACAGTCAGAGTGGAATGTTTAAACTAATGTTCGCTGTGGATGTTATTTCATATCGTAAATGATAATACGTGATTAAAAAGAGGATAGCGGTGTACCGTTGGCTGCGTTGCGAGTTGCAAAACGCGATAACTGTTGATGGTTTTTTTATTTTTCCTGGTCGAAGATCTTGGACGGAACGCCGTGGCCGATAACTGAAGTTCATTATGTTTCACATGTTTTTGCTCGGTCTACATTTTTACGTGGTTTGAGTTTTTGTTTTGGATGCCGTTGTCACTCTTGAGGAATTGTGACAACTCGAAATCACTAAAAGTTTGTGTGGTAGCTTAATGTAGCGATTGCAACTGTGATATTGTATTTAATCCCATGTTTACATTAAATTAAATTATCACACTTCGTGCTCCGAATCATTCCATAACGGTGTTTACATTTTACATCGTGCGAATAGCGAGTGTAAGTTGAAGCTAATGCGTCCTGTATCTTATTTATGACAACTATTTTACCGCAAGAAGACCCGCCTAATCTATCAAAATGTTCCGAAGCAAAATCCGCATTCACACATGTCGTATAATATTAGTGACATCCTTAGTTTGGTTACTGGTAGATGTGGTTCTTTTAATGTTTTACGCGGATTGCCTGGGCACTGGTTGGGATTGCCGAAAAAAACCCGGAGAATATGACGTTGAGGTTTGTTGCCTATACTCTTTTTTTCCATAATTAATTTGTAATCAGCCTCGTTTCCATAGTGATTTGGCACCCAAAAAAGTACATGAATCTTTTGTCAAATTACTGTGTATAATAAGTAGAACCATTCGAATTGGGTAGTTTTATTTTAGTCTTGCAGGATTGCATAGCCATTATTATGAGCCTTCGAGTTTCCGGCAGCCAGGACACTATTCATGAAATTCATAAATAAGAGATGATTTCTGCAGTGAACTGGGACAAACTTTATCTAGCGCTTTTCTTTACTGGGTCGTCACTGTTGATACGCTAAGATTTTGGTGGGTTTCTGTTTAAAATAGTTCTCTCAAAGCAATTATCTATTTATTATCTGTCTAGTACCGGATTAAAAAACTAACTGTTTTAATACTTAACATAATTATTTTAGAATATTATTTTTTTGTGAGACCGGTTTAATTATCGATATAAATCAATCCCCTAAAAGGAGTCCTCATAATTTAAAAACAATCTGTATAGGTGAGAGTTAAAAATGCATTTTTATAAATACTCATCGCTTGTTATAAACTGATATCATTTTTTTTCGTACAGGACTTCTTTAGTATCTTTATAATTGTTTTGCTATATGGCTTTACTTATATACCACGCTTTATAAAAAACTAAACCCTTTCTAAATTTTTCAATATTTCAAAGATGTGTTGTGTCATTTATCTTTTCAGAAGATTTGCCACTATTAAAAAACAATCTTCAAATGTCATTTTGTTCTCAATTATATTTGAAATTATTTTTAACATTATTAGAGGAGTATGCCTCGGCGCGGGCATACAAAATATGAAGGCGTGACAGTATTGGCATTCAGAAATATTTAGTATTTTACAAAGACGGAAATTTTCATTCAAATTATAGAGAATGTTTAATAGAAAATTAATACCAAAACGCACTTGTTTTCAAAATTAAAAGTCATACCAGATAAACATATAATTAATTGTTTATTGTAATTTCTGAAACAGTGTTATGTAAATAACAAAATATTTAAAAGCGTCGTTGAATACGGGCAGGGACATACGTCGCACGCATTTTACATTTATTGAACTCTTGTAGGTCCATTTTTTACAAAATCATTCAGTCTCTTGGTCTCACATAGCTCTGAACATGTACTATATGCATATGACCTAGTGCTATGTAGAACAGTAAAGTATGACACAGATAGAACTGATCTCTCCAAGATAACAGTGATTGCTTACGTCAATATTGTACTATAAAAATTAAAGCTGAAATATCTTCCACTAGAAATAAAAAAATACATTTCAATTGAGTACTCATATTATAAAAAACTTTTAAGCAAATACAATATGAGCCTTGAAAATAGTTTTGCTGATAAGTATTCATATTATTAAAATTCATATTCAACAAAAAATGATATAAAAAAACATATTTTTTAAAAATAATTGTTTTGAGATGTGTCTGTTATATTTTGAACGTAAGTTAAATTTGCTTATGCCAGAGTCGTAAAAGAATATGATTATACTAATGGTATTACTATAATGTCCGAATCCGAACCTGCAATGGCTAGGTCAATAGTCAAACGCCTAATAAACTAGACTACTTATGACAATTTAAATAAAGGGATGTAGACGCTTCAGGGTGTAGGTAGGGGTTCAGGGGGTAGGTGTCAAAATGTGGGGGTGAAAATGCATTGTCACCGGATCTGAAACAACATGTCAAATTTCAACTCCGTAGGATAAGAGGAAGTGGTTCTAATTCAACTTGCAAGATTTGAGCTAAACCGACCTACAGACATTGCACTCTAAATAAGAGTTTGCATTGTTTAGGTACAAATTTATAGAGAATTTGGCCCACCAAGAGTTTTCTTCTTAATTTATTCTTAGTTATCGTAACAATGCTTAACCTTGCGCCTTATAAAAACACAGAATTATTTCTCTATACATATTCATTAGATCTTCCATACATATTCATTAAATATTGCTTATTTATGAATCAGAATAGACAGCTTATGTTAATATTTGATCATTTTAGTCATAATGTTGCCCAAACTAAATATGAACGAAGAGAGTTTGTGCACTTATTTCTGGAGTGATGACAGGTTTTTTGTCTTCCGCTTTTGGCACAGAACCAAATCTCAGCAGAGTATGAGAAACACACATTTAAACTTGCTTTAGGACATTTCTAAAAATATTAAGGGCTACTCGGGCCATGCCCTCGATGCATGGCCATTTTCAATATTACAATAAATGTAAAATAAACATTAGTGATACCCGTATGTTTATTCTTTATTTAATGCACTTGTTTTCATTTAATTTAACCTAATTAATTAAATCTTATTTTTTTTTAAATAATGTTTCTAATCATCTTATCAAAATTATTAAGAACACAATCTTATCTTATTATTTTGGCTCGTACTGCGGAATGCACTGTTCCTATATTTTTTTACAAGTGGACTTTATCTTGCATGTCAGTAGTCGTATGGTTGTCGATTTCGTCTTGTAACTTAACTCAGTCGAGATTTGGTTTAGCAAAAATTTATTCTCATTACGGGGGAAGTACCTACTGCAATGAGTCCACCTACCAAAATATCTCATAAGAAGTGTCTGTGATGTCTTAGTTCGTAACTTTAAATTCTTTAAATCTCTGCTAATATTGCGTCCAGGTGTAAATGATTATACATAGATGGCATTATTAATGTAGGTTTTGAAACGCTATTAGGAAACAAGAATGGTTATGATACCCTGTAGCTATCATATAATATCAACTGCTTGTATAGATTGTTTATTAGTAATAAATTATTTAACCAGAACCTGTGACGTCTTACAGTTACGTCTTACAGGCGTCATTAACGGCATCATCCCCCAGATTACTCGCGCCTGTGTTACCAACTTGCAATGGGTTGCTTCATTTCCTATCTCTACTTGTGCCCGCGGCACTTTAGCCCATTCGATGTTCGTTTCGGATAGCCATAGAGGGGAAAGTGGGTTATTTTTTAGGTCTGAGTAGATTAAAATTTAAAAAAAAACATATAATAGTAACATAACATTCTTTCAATTCATTATAAATTTTAACACCATTTTAGTTTTTTTTTTGTAAATTTTGGCTAGTAATGAAACAACAGACATAATATTTCAATTTATAATTATAATGTAACACTGAACAGTTACATGTTTCTATTTGACCTCATAGGTGGGTTTATAGTAATTTAAACTGGCTAGTAATAAATAAAATGTTCCAACAGTCGACCTGTCATATTTTTGAAAATCAAATTTGTTTTTTGAACGCTCTATCAAACTGTCAATGTTTCATTAATCATTACTAAAAATGTGTTGACTATAATGTTATATATTTATATTATCCGACCAACCAACGATGTAATATAAACGGCTATGGTTGTTTTTCAAGAGCATCAATCTACACAAAAATTCAACTCTTTTGTATTTGTATTTTTCGAGTTGAAAGATGCAACGGACGAATAGGTAGCGATGTGATGATGATCCCCTTCTGAAACTATTGATTTATTTTGTATTTTGTGTAGTTTCCCTCTTATTATATATATATTTTTTTGCTTTAGATTGACGGACAGAATAGCAAGTCGAACAAAGCCCAAGACGAAATATACAGTGGGAAGAGGGGCGCCTTGGTAGCAGGTCGAATCAGCAGCCCAGAACACGAAAATAACGTAGCTGATGATTTCAACTCGGCGCTAGGCTCATACCCTCAGTCTCGCTTAAAGACATGGAATCTTGTGCCGCCTCTACCCGAACAATATGGAATGCCCGGCGAAATGGGTAACGTAACAATCTTCAATAATAATATTATGTATAATAAATAAATAAAACATAGTTTCTTTCAGATTGCATGTACGCAGATGCAGTCTAATTGCACGCAATTTATTTAAATAAGTAAACAAAATTCAGATTAAAATGAATATTTAATAAAAAAAATAATTAATGGGTATTTCTTCTTCTGCATTCACTTTTAAAATGTCCATCCAGGTTTGGACATACTGTTGCCGACGGAACTCTGTAACGATGGAACCCTGTGACAGACCGGCCAAGTGCTAACCATAAAATCGACCGACAGGGTGATTCTTTGTTAGCGCTAGGAAGGCTTTGCGTATGCAGTGGTTTCCATCGAAACAGTGGTTTAAGAAAAGGATAAAACTTTCTCTTAGATACAATGCTTCAAAACAACGAACGCTGAGGCAGTCTGAAATCTACAGCGACCGCGAGCGGACTCCGAGTTTGCCATAATCTTACATTGTAGCACTCGTAAAAACGCGCGAAAACTATTTTGTAAAGTTGTAACAAAATAAAGTTTATTGTGCCGCGAAATAAATGTTTCAATATCTACCTACATTCCTACCCACTTACAAGCAGATCACAAAGCAGGCTTCTCCGATAATTCGAAGAAAAAACTGATGTGAGGTGATCACTTTGGCATTTTGGCAAGGTATCTTCTTCTAGAGACGCACTAATTAGCTTCAGTTCGCTGAAGCTAAAGATCTCGAATTGGTTGGTGTGTTCTGTCGCCAACAAAATACTATATTATAAAACTGTCGGTTGCTGCCGTCCATCTCTAGTTATTGCCATCATCTGGTTTGATCTGCTCTATTTGAACTATGGTACAAATACTGTGCCTAAAAACAAAGCAATTTAAAAAATAACTCATGACATGTAGGTTGCACGGTAATTTGTAGCTGATTTCTTTGAATATCTCCATTTTGCATGAAGTTGACGGAATTGAATCTTTAGATGTTATTCCTGATAATTTCATGGAAGTGTTTAACCCTGCTCTGCCCACGTGCAGTTATAAGCTACCCACATTTCATTCATTGAGAATATTTTTTATTAATATTTATTTGAATGAATGGTTTAATAAACAAGCTTTGATAATATTTGAACCCTGAATTAACCTAAAGCAATTGCAAAATACCAAAACAAAACTAAAATACGAATCATTCTTTCAACATTTTTTTTTTTAGAATTTACTCAGAACTGCATTGTAATTTTAAACGAGTATATATTATATAGTTAGATTACCGTTGGTCTTAATCAAATATATATTATTAACTTAAATATTTCGGATCTATGGGTACAAAAGTGGACATCTGCTATAAATTTATATCAACATGGCACAGTAAATTGGCAATGGCCGCTTGAACCATAATAAACGATCTGAGGAGTGAGCAGATCGCACTTTAAACAACAGAAACGTAGTGTCTGCACATCAGTAGATAACATATTATTTTTTTTATATAAGTTATGTAACATTGCATAATCTACATAGTTAAATTTAGAGTTCGAATGTGGGACTTAGTTTTTATATATTTTTCTGATTCGTCAAGGGTTCTTCTAGTCGAAATGTCTAGGTATTTGAATACTGCATACAGATAAAGTTTTAAAAGCTGCTGGTATTTCCATTTAAAAGGCTCACTTTCAATATACAAATAAAAATGATAACTTTTGACACTTTTAGATTTCTACCACCCCCCCCCCCCCCGCCACCGAACCCTTCAATTAAAATAAATTAATGTTTTATAGTCTCTTTTCATAATTGTATTTACATAGTTTGTCCAAATTAACTCAAAAATATTTGATTTTAATTTTTGTTTTTGTAACTGTACTTGATATAATGCACAAATATTCCTGGTTATGGAAAATAAACACACTTAAAGACATAATGCATAACCATTTTATTTCATAAAATTATTTTCAGTGCTCTAGGTCTGTCAATAACTTTTTAATTTATTTTATATTAAGTATAAAATGAACCATTTGTGGTTGGGTACTGTCTACCCACCACAGAACACAAAAGATTCTTCATAAAATTAAACACATGCATTATACAGTTAAATGTTTTGTGTGTGCATCGGCCATGACGGTGAGACAGATGCCTGCTTATAGTTCTGCAATTAAAATAGCAGTTAATGATTGTAACAGATTGGATGTGAGTGCGATGATAATCACTTCTAACATTTAGCGTTCGTTAAATTTTCATTATAAATTTTCTACTTTAATTTCTGCTTATGATAATTCTGAGGGAGAATAGTTCAAAATTACACATATCCACTTTTTACTTTGTAAGGAAATTATTACTATGGAACGAAAGTTGACCCCCCTTTTTCGACAGATGTAGGTGTGTAGAGGCCTTATTAAGAGGCCAGACGAAACTGACTGATTTATTTAGATTATAGTGTTAAGCAGTGCACTAATATGTTAGGAAGGAGTTTAAGTTTACGATGCGTTAAATTAAAAAAAACATAAATTTCCCACACTTTGAAGTGTTAAAGAAACTAATAGTAAGTCTATATTATTAGACTGTTTTCATTAAGCTGCATATTTGTTAATTACAACTAAGTTGCCTTTATTCGATTGTTTGAAAAATAATTTCTACATTATTAGTTTTAAAAATTATAAAGGTTTTTTTTAATTTCCGTTCAATGTTCTTTTAGTGCCCAAGGTTGTACTATAAAAATTGTTGTAAGTTTAAGATTTATTGTGATTTCTATGTTTTATTTAAATTTGGAGCGGGGTATACTGGTTGTAACAGCTTTTTATGGAAATCAGCTCCCTGATGCTGTACGCTGTGCCTAGAAAACATTTTGGATTTATTTAAAACGTATTAGATTTTTTACTAACATTTATGCCTATACATAGGAATATAATGACTGGCAAAAATGCTGACTATTCGGCATTTCTTAAATAAAGGCAGAAAATAAACGAAATTAAAATGCCAGTACTTACTCCATACGTTTTATTTTTTGTCATTAAAGCAGCAAATCAGTAGGACTTAAACAATCAGTCTTAAACAATCTCGTAGGACTTTTTCATTTGACTTAGGTACAGTGGATCTGTACAAAAATATTAATTTATTAGAACAGCGTAACTGCAAGTCGTGCACTGCGGTGCTTCTTGCTTTTTTAATTAAAATACAAATAATCAAATTATACTTAAACGATTTCTAAATAAAAACCTAAAATAATCAGCTTTGCTTCCACTCCCTTTTATTTACTTGCTGTACACCCCCCAAGTTCGACATGGCTGAATGATCGGCTAACCTAAAAACTAAACAGCCATTATTAAATTGCTTAATGCCTTTCAGGTAACGGTGTGAACATACCGGCAGAGAAAGAAGCTCTGATGAAGGAGAAATTTAAAGAAAATCAATTTAACTTGATGGCCAGCGATATGATATCATTGAATAGATCACTCAGCGATGTGCGACTCGCAGAGTAAGTATAAATCTTGTTATTTATTAGTTGTAATAACTTGTCTCTCGCAGTTCCGGTTTCCTTGTTCTATTCTTGATGCGAGACAGACAACATCTCGCATGGTTTTTAATTGTATTTTATCTATGAGTGCCTCAGTGCCCAAAATAGAGAAAAGTGCGGAATTTTCATTAAAATTGTCACTTGGTTAATAAAACCTGGCTGGATTGTATCCACCATGAATCTAACGCTGAACCTCTGATACAAACAGGCTTATAGACCACGAAGACTAATTGATATAATATTAGCTGATAATGCAAATAATGGATTATCACATTAAAGATACAAAAAGATACATTTGCTTATAAAGATAAAAAAGGACCAGGTAGGTTTTCAGGTGTTTCAATTGTATTCGCACAATAAATTACTAAAAGACGGACAAACTGCTATATTAAGACAAATAAAATCATATTTTAAGTATTTTATTTTAAAAAGTAATTGCCTTAAAAATAAACGCATTGTCACTTATGCAGATTGTGTTATCTTTACAGCCTTGTTCAAGTAAAAACCATTAAAATTAATCTTAATTAGGAGTATTATAATTGTATCACTTATGTTGTTGTGGAGGTGCTTTAAAGGTTCTTGTTACCTTGTGCATCTCATTACCAACTCTGTCGAAATTGCTGAGAAAAGCTCAGTTTAATATTATCAAGTGCGACAAATGACCTAACCTGGTTGGAATCAAACCTCAGAGTCTGTAAATTATAATTAAGAAGTAACAAAAACAACATGAGTTTTTAAAAAATCAATTTAATGACTTGCTAAACTTAAAAATTCTATTAGATTCGTTGAAGATTTTCCGTTAGTCATTAGTAATTTTTTTATTGGATTGATAAACTCGTTAAAATTAAAAGCAAAAAAACATCTTAAGCTATGAAATATGTAAATTATTAATTGATACGCGCATTATCGCTTAATCAATAAATTTTAAACTTATTAGTACGTAGTTTCAATACATAATCAGATTGTAGCACTCAAATTCACCAGGTATAACCGTGCCATTCACTACTACAACTTAAGGCCATTCTTTCATATTTATGCTTGCACAGTATTTTTGAAAAGGTCAGTTGTCATCGCAATTTACTTCAATACAAAATGCCGACATTAGTCTTCTGTACTGACTGAAACGGCTACAATGGATTTGGCGGCGCGTTTCATTAGCTTAACATTACCATATTAATTCCAAGAAGCGATTACAGTATGAGTCAATATTTACAACAAATTATGAATAATGAACTGTTTATTGATTTTTGTCATGGAAAATAGAATGAATCTATTTTTAAAATAGTTTGAGATTTTAAATGTTTTTAAAATTAACTAAGTTTACCAGCCGGGTAATGCGTATTCGTCAAGCGATCGCGGTTTCGAATACGCAAAACCAGTCAAACCAGTAACACTTCACCAACCTTTTGAACTCTGGCTCTAGCACCCAAAATTTAGCGTAGCTGAGCAGGTCCCAAAATTATGTAAATAACCTACATCCGAGCCAGTCATTTTTAAAATATAGGATTTTTAAGTACATCAACGTCTTAATGAAATTTACGGAAAAATTATGGAAATTTAGATCAGTAGAATTTTACTTTTTCGAGAGATAAAACAATATAAAATATTATTTATGTTCTATATAACTATAAAGAGGTGAATGGCAACTCTGCGATTTTTGTATGGAGAAATGGTTAAGTTGCATGCCTTTATCATCACATATTCCTGGGTCGTCGTACTAAGCTATATTTGTATCTGCCAATATTATGATTTTTGTAGATCGACTGACTGCAATACCTTTTAATATATAAATTATAATATATACTCACATAAATAGAATCGAATAGTACACCTATAGACCAAAAAATACGAACACAATATTTAATCGGTGATTAACAATAAAATAAACAATGCTTTTAACCGAAAAGCATTGTTTATTTTCAAAATGAATTTATTGTAAAACTGGATAAATATGTACTTACTTTTTATATATTGCTTTTTTATTCTTATTGTAAATTATATTTTACTGGACCAGTCCCTTTTCTCATAGTATGCATTTGGAATCCCTAATTTGATCATTATATTTCTATGGTAGCCTATGGGAATGTTGTCTTCCCAAAGGTAGATTAATTAATACCACCTGGCCACAAAAGACGAAGGGCGAGGAGAGGGGGATAATTATAAAGGCATTGTATTGTAAAAGCTGTTCAATTTGTCGTGCCAACTTTTAATCATGTTATTTATCAACTTTTGCCATGCTTTAGAAAATTTACTAATTACTCGTATCTCAGTTTTACACTAACTGGATTGGGTTTTACCAATTATTCTTTCTAAATAACCTTCAATTAATCGTAAAGGAACTATACATTTTACATGAATTGAAGGAAAGCGAGATATTTTTTTTATTATTTTGGGGATAGTGGTGGCAGGTTGCCTAATGATGTTATGTGTTCAGTGTAGCAATTGCTTTAGTTATGTTTTGTTGCGTTAAGTTTCAATAAACCTGCAACTTATACCTACGGCACATTCAGAAAATCACTAGTAATAAACTTATTTCATTGCAGAGGCGTGATAATAAAATGTGTGTATTACATTTGCTTTGCTCCATCATGTTGACAATAATGGAGTTGCAATGTTTTGCTTCACATTGAAAATGCACTCGCAAACATTGTGACCTGACTTATGTTATGATTTTGCAGATGCAAATCAAAGCATTATCCAAAATATTTGCCCACGACGAGCATCGTGATTGTTTTCCACAATGAGGCCTGGTCGACTCTGCTCAGGACTGTATGGAGTGTCATCAATCGATCACCGCGGCCTTTACTCAAGGAAGTCATCTTAGTGGATGACGCCAGTGAAAAAGGTACGTGTACAGTGATTTTCACAGTATAAAGTCTTCAGCAGCAAAAGTTTATCAATGCGACCGATGCGGGCAGTTTACCGATTGCCCATTTGACATAGGTAGCTAAAAAATATATTCTGAATAGAATTTGAATATATTCAATTCAGGAACATTAGGACAACATAAGAAATAACATAATTTTTTAACATTTAAAAAAAATAAGAAAGCAGTCATATTAAATGTTGTCATTAAATTATTTTATTTTTTCACACAACATAAGAAAATTCAAATAAATAACATAATTTAGTGCATGGATTCTATACCATAAATAAATATAAATCTAAAGCAGTCACCTACTTAGTGTTGTTTTTCCACGTCTCTATTTAGTGTATCTATTAAATAATTATATTAAATGTGACCTGTTTTTTTTTTCCGTTATGAGATTTGTAAGTATCTTAATACAGTAGGACCTTGATAATCCGGACCCCAGGTAAGCCGGTTGACTGTGGCCAGCTGCGTGGCCATTCACGGCCGCTACCCGCATTAGCTGGCCCAGTCTAGCGGTAATACCTACTCATCGAGTCATTCTACCCAAAATGTTTACACTAATAGACCTGTGAATTCTTTAGTTGCGATCTTTCTGACTTTAATGTATATAAGACGTTTTGGTGAAATATCATTGAATACCTACATGACTTGACTTTTGTGACTCGTTTATCAAAGAAATGGCTCCGCATTAGCATCGAAAGACAAAGTGAGAATTCTCCAGCTTATTGACAGCGGTAAAAGCTTTCTAGCGATCTGGTGAAATCTGGTTTCTTAAAAAAAAAAGAATTATTTGCAAGCAACTAAATACTTTCAGACTATAAATATTAAATTGGAAAGATCCCAGATATAGTATGCCCAGTTGAGTATATAAATATTTTTTTTGTTTAAAAAATATGCTGATTATAATCTTGAGAACTGTGATATGGTGTGTTGAAAATTACTTGTTGCTAGATGTGAGCTCGTAAACTCAATCCTGAATGTTTTTTCTTTCTGAACTTTACGACTTTATTGTTGGGTGCATGGAATTGTTGATAAGAGGGTATTAATTTTACTGAGATTTCATTGTGTTTTCTTTCTTCATAGAATCTACCTACTGGTAAGTATTTTAAATTGAGCTCACTATCGACACTCGTAAAAAAAATCTTCAGAAATTTTCAGAATCAATTATTATTAATGGTCAGCAACACACAATTTTGACCACTAAACACCAACTTCTGATCCAACTTTATCCAAAATACCAATTCTGACTCTTGACGAGGTTTCCATTTATCTCTTAGGTCCTGATTGCACTGTTTGTGATAAGTGAACTTTCATGCTTTAGTTTAATTAGTAAGAATAAAACTCCTTCATGATATTAATCCGTCATTTGTAGTGTCTTCAGGAATATTTTTTTTTAAAGTATTGCCATAGAATTATTTTTGCCCTACTCAATTAAGTTAAATTTGCTTGTGTCAGAGATGACGGTGGTGCAGCATTAAAATGGTACGACTATAATAAGCAAATTCAAACCCGCCCCGCGACTTTTGGGTCAATAGTCAAATAAATGCCCCAACAACTAGACTACTATGATCTCACACAAATATTAATGCAGTTTCAAATATGACACTGATAGAAATGCTTATTTTTTATTTTTATTATATTATCATTAGTTGTTTTATTTTAAACTTAATGTTCCAATAGCTGAGCAATTATTTATTTACAACTCGATTTGATGATAAGCTATTTTGACTTTTATTTATTTATTTATAAACGTACAAAACAGCGATACAAGTAGGTAATATTAATACTCCATTACTCTAATACTACATTTATATGGCCAGAAAAATGTACCAAATATAAATATGGTTGAAAACATCAAATTAATAAATCAAATGATTAAACATGTGTAATGTGCGTGTAGTATGTGGTTTGTAATGAAGTATATCTACTACAGTATGTTTACAAGAAGTGACTGTATTTTTATTGCATATGCTACATCCGGAATTAACTTTGTACAACAGCTAAAATCATACTCGGCTTTCCTAAATGATATGACCAGAAAATTTTGAAGTCCCTAAAAAATAGAATATTTTTTTGTTTTGGTTGGTTATTACATTTTGTTAAAAATAACTGCAGAGTGATTGATAACCTAAGATTACATGCTATTGTTTTAGGCTGAGGGCATTGTTATTCATTGTCAACTATGTAAATGTAATGTAATTATGTATTACATTTATAATTATGTAAATGTTATTGTTATTCATTGTGAACTATGTATGTAAATGTAATAATAATCAGAGCATGCAATATATGAGTTTGGGTTTTCATTGACATTGTCTGGTGACTAAATAATTTCTAAAATAAATTTGGTAAGCGCGCGAATTACAATGTCGCACCGATTTATAATGGCCTTAACACCGTTACGGCGTATGACAACAGCTGAGCTCTTACAACAAAAACATTATTACATGATCCTTTTACTATTTTCATGTAAAGTATATAATTTTTTTTTCCTCGAAAACCATGATAAATTTCGACATAGTTTCTTAACAAATAACACTAGAAGTCGCAGAACCTATTCACTGTTTTTTTTTATCGGGAATGGTCTTGGGACATGGTGTATTTATGAGGTAGACCTTTTTAGGTGGAAAATGACTAATCAAAAGAGAGATATTTTTTTGTAATTTTTTTATTTCTGAACAAGTCTAAATGATAGTCAATTAACCATCGATGAAGACATATGCGATATTTTTGCATGTTTCAGGATAATAATTCTGATAAAAATTTATGTAAAAATCTAAAAGGGGTCTTCGTGCAGGCAGTTTTGACCTTATGAAGTAATAATACAACAAATTTAATTTTCGCTAAAACAGTAGAATCTTTATTCTTTTATTTTTTTTTTAATTTTCATGTTCTGATTTGTGAGCATTTTCCATATTTTTATTATCCATTCAAATTAGTATGAAACCTAATTTAATTATTTTTTACGTATTTGCCCTTATCTCCCAAAATGTAAATTGAAGAGATCTTCCTTCTGGCCGGAATTTGGCCGTTTAGAAATAATCAAATGTATGGCAATCTTGTTCATGAGCACACGGCGAGATTTAACCATACAGAAAGTATTAGAGCAGGCCTTATCCATAAATTATCTTTTTGTAAACAATAAAATTGTTGGCCGTGGCTAATCCAGTGTTTGGTTTTGTTACACCTGCTCAAACTCATTATGAGAGAATTATGTCACCCTGATTATTTGATACCTTCCATAGTTCATGTTTATGAAGGCAAAAAATTACACTCAACGTGTATGCCTAACCCAGGATGATGCTTCACATATCTCTCCTTGATTCCTGTGTCCACTTGGAGTCGAGGGTGTCTAAACGGCATCCTTAATTAAGAGGCCACTTCCGTTCGTGTCTTAAATATTTTTATCTCTTGTAAAAAGAGAAAAGAGATCTATCGGCTTACAGAATAATCTTGAAAAACAGGATTAATCTACAAATAAGAGAGTCACAACACTACGGTGTTTGTATGGAGAAATGACCGGGTTGAGTTCTCTTAATCGGGTCTGCAGCTTCTGCCTAATCTTTCTGTACTCCAAGTTCCAAGTTTTGTATGACCGTCCTAGCTATAGCTAATGTAAAAGTTTAGTTCCATTCCAGCATTTGTTTGGCCCCTATTATAATTTCCTTCTCCGTATCTTGTGTTGGTATTTACTGCTGTGCGCCATCTCCATTGTTGTGCTCTTGTTAATTTGCAGTCCTGCTGCAGATGTGTTTAGTTTTAAGACTCTTAGCTTTTATTATATTTCCAAAGTATGTGAAATTCGACACTTGTCCTCAAGGCAATCATGGTTTCCGAGTAAAAAAAGTAAACTGCGTGATAATAATAAACCAGTTTTGTCATGTATCCGCCAGCTTACAACGCAGGCGAATGACCGCGCTTTGGGAAAATTAAGCATGAACTAGCATTGCAAAACGCGATCGATATCTCATTTTGCTCCACTTCAGAGAATTGACACCAGCTCTTTATTAAAATTAATAAATTTGTGAATTCAATTTTCACATTTTTTTTATAATTTCTCACTCGCAGTAAACTCCCTTTTAAGTCTTAAGGAATGGTCCTGGGTCACTCTGTATATTGAGCAGAATAAAACCATGTCTTAAGTCAGCATGGTGAAGAGATCCGTGGCAAGGCCACAACACCCATAGAGTTCATGCTTTGCTTGCTGACATATGACACGTGCTACTTAAAATTTATAATAATAATTGTAAATGTCATCGCTTGACAAACCCAATAAGAGATGATGGTAATGAAGTGTGTGACTATGTGATTATTATTATTTATAATAGGCAGACAGTAAAACTCCAGCATAGTTGCGTTAGTACAACCAACAATTTCGGCTATACTTCTTCTCAAACTGCAGTACTCATGAGCGCTGTGTTTCCTTCTTGTTTAGCAATATCATTCTCTGGGCGAATTTAACCCCGGTGAAACCACAAACAACTTGTGTTTATTTCATATTTATAAGAAGTGTCATTATCTAAAACGCAATTTATCTTTTTACTTATGTTCCTATCGAAAAAAAAATATAAAATTATTCCATCTACAATTATTAAGGACTACAAATCGTAAACTTATTTTTATAGTATATCCTTTCTACTCTTTTACAATGGGCCTGACCGCAGTCAGTGATTTTATATATAGCGGTCCATGAATGTTATATACTTGCCACACTTATGCATCATTACACAATTCAGTTATTTTGATATACAGCTGTTTATATAGTTAGATGGGTTAAATAATGTTAAAATTAATTGATTGGAAAATTTTAATCAAGAGTATTATCGCATTTTGCCATAGAAGGCATATTTCCTATTTTGGCTCCACATATCCCTAGTACTGTCTTTATATTTAAATGATATGAAAATATACTTCAAAATCTAAAGTAATATTATTGGTTTTCACAAATAGCATCCTATGTTTTCGATAAGGAATATTCATAATACGTTTTCTTTGCAGATCATTTGGGCAAGCGTCTTGAAAATTATGTGGCTACTCTTCCGGTTCCTACTTACGTATACAGAACTGAAAAACGTTCCGGTCTCATCCGTGCGCGGCTTTTGGGAGCGAAACACGTAACTGGAGACGTCATTACTTTCCTTGACGCGCATTGCGAGTGTACAGGTTGTACTTTGGTTTCATATCTGAATATATCTTTTTATTGAATCTAGAAGAAGATCAACACAGCTATATCTTTAAATATTTACATAATGTCATTAGGGAAATATTTATCCATGTCTATGAATTGATTTAGATGAAGTGTTAGTCTTTAGTTTATAGTAGTTGTTTAATTTCTTAAGAATCAGTCATAATCAGCTTGACTTTTAAAATAAATATTTTGGTTATTTAATCATTATTTATAATAACTAACAGATTGAACACCATCAATATCAGCATTCCACTCCTTCAGTCTAACCATTTGCGGGGTGGCGGGGTCTAACCATTTGGGGTCTTTGGCGTCCTATTTTCCCTTCTAACTGTAATCTCTTGAAAAGCAAAAAATATTCCTCAATTGAGATGGTCGTAATATGTTAATGTTATGTTCATTAGTTCTCATTTTTAATTAACCCTGCAGGACTTTTCTCTATTAGAAGTCTCTCATTGCCTCATTACTGAGGATTGTGATCTTCCAGGCAACTTGACGTCTTCACAACCTTCCTCTATCTTTCACGGCATTGAGCAATTTGGAAAGCATATTGCACCCACCCCAAAAGATCCAATTTTTCAATTTGACCTGATCGGCACCGTAATAAGTTTCTTCCACGACTTATGCATCCATCTACATTGCCCATCACTATGAGCCTTTCCAGTTTGTTGTCGCCTCTGCGGGCAAAGCGTCTGAAAAATCGGAGGATACCTTGAGAGCCTGTCCTGTATTCCCAGCTGGTGCAAATAGAAACATTGGTACATTTTGCAGTCTATTATCAACATCCTTCTTCAGCACCGCATTTTAAGCACCGAGGAGTCCCTATCCTCTGCTTATGGAAGATGGAGAAAACCAGGGATTTTACAAGCCGGACTTTGTAGCAAGCAAATATGAAGCAATTATTCCAATTTTATATAATTTGGCCATTCAAGCTCTTCTGAGTTTCACCTCACAATCTCCGTTTTTGGCAATTTTAGATCCGAACACAAAATTCAACCACCCAAAAACACCCAGGCCAGTATAACTGGTTTAGACATTTAATTATCTGGTCGATGTTCACAATCTTAGTCTTCGAATTGATTCTCTAGACCTAACTTCTAGGCTGGTCAATAAGCTAAACGTCGTTATTGTAAAAAATCCTTAGATTTGAAATCTTTGATCTTTTTATCTTGGAAAATGATAAATTTTTGATTTGTTTTCCAGTCTCTCTTATATCTTTTATTCATACCACTTTCATCATGGTCCTAATCTCGTCCAGTGATTTCTATGCCAGATACACTCTTGCCACTTAAAATTATTAGAAAATGATTGTCAATTTGATCTTTCAGAGGGCTGGCTAGAACCACTTCTTGCCAGAATTGTCGATGACAGAACAACGGTCGTTTGTCCAATTATAGACGTTATATCGGATGAAACATTCCAGTACATCACTGCATCCGACATGACTTGGGGCGGCTTCAATTGGAAACTGAATTTCAGATGGTATGTTGAACTTTAATTTTTAAATCTATCTCAAAGACTAAATACAAGGATATGAAAATGCAAATACGAGGTGTGTTCAAAAAGTATCGCGAATTTTGAATTTTCGCGGGTTACGTATATTCGAATTTCGATTTTTTTGTGGCGTTATGTTGGTACTCATGTCTCTCACTTATGCCGACAAGCTCGGCCATTTTGAATGTTCACTTAATTGTTGACAGCTGCTTTGCTTGCACGTGTTTTGGAGCGTCTTCGATTTTTACCTATTCAAAAAAATGGATCAAAAACCTGTATCAAATTTTGTGTGAAAAACGAAATTAAGTGCGCGGATGCATTCCGAATGTTGACTGTGGCATACGGAGAAGCTACCTTGGACCGAAGCAACGTTTATCGGTGGTACAAAATGTTCTCAGAAGGCCGAGAAGATGTGAACGACGAAGAGCGTGCCGGACGCCCGAGCACTTCAACAACAGACGAAAAAATTAATGAAGTGGAGAAAATGGTATTGGCCAATCGTCGAATCACCGTTAGAGAAGTTGTTGAGGACCTAAACATATCGATTGGCTCGTGCCATTCGATTTTTATCAATGATTTGGGCATGAGACGGGTCGCCGCGAAATTCGTACCAAAATTGCTCAATTGCGACCAAAAACAGCGTCGCATGAACATTGCTAATGAGATGTTAAACTCTGTCCGCGACGACCCAAATTTGCTCCAGAGGGTCATAACTGGTGACGAATCGTGGGTTTATGGTTATGACGTGGAAACCAAAGCTCAATCATCTCAATGGAAGCTGCTACGCTTGACGAGATAAAGACGGCATCGAAGGAGGAGCTGAACAAGATAAAAAAAAATGATTTTTTGAAGTGCTTCGAAGATTGGAAAAACCGTTGGCACAAGTGTATAATATCTCATGGGGATTACTTTGAAGGGGACAAAATAGATATTCATGAATAAATAAATAATTTTTGAAAAAACACAAAATTCGCGATACTTTTTGAACACACCTCGTAGTATTAAAAACGTAATAACAACATTCGAACAAAATGTGCAACAAGTTTTATCTAATTTGTTTCTGTCTGATTGGTTTAATTTTTTTTATTTTGTCATCTTTCATGCTAATTTATTATAAATTAAAGGATTTGAATCTTGTTGCTCTTAGAAGAATCATGTGATAGGCTAAACATCCTTAGAACATACTGTCATTTTTTATATTGCAAAAAAAAAATATATAATTTTAGTGTTCCTGTAAAATAAGTGATCTTGGTTAAGTTCAGTCAATGTACGTATCTCCATCTACTACAGGTATAGGGTTCCTGACAGAGAGATGCAACGGCGCCACGGGGACCGTACGGCGCCACTTCGCACACCAACAATGGCCGGCGGACTCTTCGCCATCGACAGGGACTACTTCTACAAGATTGGCTCTTATGATGAAGGAATGGACATTTGGGGTGGGGAGAACTTGGAGATGAGCTTCAGGGTATGTATAAAAATCACTCGTGTATACTTTTGTGATAATACACTGTGTGAAAAGTCACTCTAAGTGATTATACATTTTGTTTGTATTTTTTGACATATTTAGGGATATTTTTTATCGAATATTAATTTTGGTACTATAAGTTAAAACTTCATGGTGGGTTTTCTTAAGTATATATTATAGTTTTCAATACTCTCTTATAGTTTATATTTAGTATTCGTATTTTGACAGTGACGATTTTTTAAACGTTCCAGAGAGCAAATAAAATATTTCAAGAAAAGAAGAGAGGTAAAAAACAAGTAAAATGAAAAAAAACAAGCAAAATGGGTTATTCCTTTTCATCGTTTCCGTGCAAGAAATTTTTTACCATTTTTTTCCTCATCATGTAAGGAGAGCTGTCAAATTTGAATAAAAACCTTTATGCCCTATGAGTACCGATTTGTTAAATTTTAAAGTGGGTATTATTTTATACAGAAAGGCCTTGCCTTTTTGTAAAAAAGTTAAAGCTCGACTTTTGGCTTTCAATTGACCATTTATTTGTCAAATTGTATCTTGATCCGTGAATCGTTTACCCCCTTCATTGTGGAATTTCATTTACCCCTTCATTCATGGAAAGAAGAGCTTTTTCTCCTCATTGGCCTTTCATTCCCCTTTATTCAGCTAGGTAATATCTAATTATTTTGGCCTTACTCAACTAAGCTAAAGCTTTTAATAGAGTCAGGGGATGTCAAAGTGTACATATTTATGTAATTTCTACCCTGCCATTTGTCAGGTACGCAGGGTTATAAAAAGTATCTCCAAAGTCGGTAAAACATTAAACAGTCATCTCAAAAACCCGAGTGATAACAAGTAAACTAAATATATCATTTATCAACTCCAAGCCACGTTTCTAATGTATTTATTCATTCTATATATATTATATATTCATAGTGAAACAGACCAACAGTTTTTGAATAGTAAATAAATGAATATAACAATCGTAAAGGTTTGGCAATGCGGCGGAACACTCGAGATTATCCCGTGCTCGCACGTGGGCCACGTGTTCCGAGATAAGTCGCCGTACACGTTCCCGGGCGGCGTCAGCCGGATCGTGCTGCACAACGCTGCACGCGTCGCCGAGGTTTGGATGGACTCTTGGCGCGACTTCTATTACGCCATGAATCCAGGTTTGACTTGTCCCCCCGCCTTAAAAAGGCCTAAGTATGATGCGTCTTCGTCTTTTGCGCTGTTGCAACTGTTTTTATAGATTTTTCTTTAAATCAGCGTATTCTTTATCATAAATTCTATCACTAATATGTTCCGCTAAATGCTTTAACCGTGTGTCCTTCCATTTCAATTCCTCAATGACAAATGACTTATAGATCTCGAGGTCAATTTCTGTGTTGCGGGTATGTTGCTAAAAAAAAAGGAGTAATTACCTTATTTGATGCAGTCAATCTCAAATTGGTGGAATATCAGTATAATATTCATTAAATTATTTGCAATATATAAATACCTCTCATTCACTGGTATGCATCACTGTATTCACTAGTTTTTTATTACGAACCATATTCACAATGATGGTCAAATTGATCACTATTTCTGGTAATTTGTTTGATGCCTACAGTAATGCAATTTGTGATAGTTTTAAGCTGTGTTATCATGTTAGCAACAATACGATCATCATAAAATTACTTTATTATTTTCCAAAGATTTTTTTATCTCTTAATAACAATCGTTGCAACAGCCGCAAACGCATAGACAGCTTCTTGAGAGTAGGGCTTGAGGTTGTGTAAACACTAATACCAACGCAGGAGCGCTGACCGTAATTAATATTGGTTTTCAAACGTTTGGTTTTTGCAATTACTGGTCGTTGTGCCTTTCTGTGCGTAGAGGGCTTGTGGTTTAACATTTTTGGTAGAAAATCATTCTCATACTAATTGTGTTGAATTTTCATCGTAATAACATTTCGACATACTAATCCGAATCATTCATCCATTTACATAGGTACTCTGATATTTATTAATTTAATTTTATGTTTTAGTTACATTTTTATCAGCAATTTGGAAAATTGGTGATTTTAGGTTTTACCCTCCTTGTATTGAGTTTCAACGACTGCCTCCTTGAAGTTCTCTCTGGATGAAACGAAGGATCCGATGCCATCAAAATATTCCCAAAATCATATATGTTGATCCTTTTTATTATTGCACTCTTTTCATAAATGCTGTCTTCCAGAAGTAGATATGGGAATCTAACATTGATTATTGACAGCTGGCGGACTGGTAAATATGTCAGGGCCAACTCGTGAAGAGGTTTTCCTACTGCGCATGACTATGACTTTGGAGCTATCCTTTTTTATAGTGGAATGTCATTGTATCTACTCCACTTGGGTGACTTGTGGGGATTTTGTCTGCCCAGAAAATGTTTTGCACCATTTTACGAGCACGGAATACAGCCGAATAAATACTATCAATTCTTAATTTGATAGACAGCTGTGGTTTGGTTCAATTTTCATTTTTCCCCCATTTCAATGCTTATTTAATTGTTAAACATGGTAATTAATGTTTAAGACAAATTAAAAAAGAAAGTATTTTATCATTGTCCCAGTAATTTACTAACTAAAATTAAAGGTACACATTAAATTGATATACAGAGAAATTTACTCTATAGATAATCATTATTATATGCGATCTCTAATTTGGGCTTAGTGACTATTATTTTTGAGTTTTTATTGTTACTATTTTTATTATACCATTCATTGCTTGCTATTACAAAATAATAACAAATAAATTAAATGCTTTTCTCCAATTGAATAATTATTTTATTTTATCCTTTATATTTTCTTAATTAACACATTAATCATACCATCTAACAAACATGATATATTAATAAAAACTAGGATAATTATGTATAAAAATTGGTATCTTGAAGAAGTGAAAAAATAACCAAATTGATTTTTTCAATATGCCTTATATGCAATATATAATATGCAAAACATCTTATATGCCTCCATTCTGAAAAGTTGCGTATATCATCGCTAAGTATAATTATTTTACTTGATCCATGCGGTAATGAATATCTATTTGAATATTGACTAAAAACGCTATAATTTGTATATCTCACAGTTTTCAAGGGTATTTTAAATACATAAATTGATTGACTATACTCTATGAATATAGGCCATTCTTTGGTCTTAATGTTAAAAACTTATAAGTGCTATTTTTTCATAAATGGCTCCAATTAGAGTTTTTGCTCTCAATTTTTACTATCTAATATAAAATTGTAGGTATGTCCTTTACAAGATGTGATTAAAACCACTACTGTCCTTTCAGGAGATTGACCAACAATCTAACGTTAATCAGCATAAAATATCAGAAAAATGTTTCCCAATTATAGGAATTCAAAAATTAATCAAAATCGTTTTAATATTTGAGAATGCAGTTATTCAACTGGCGTCTCAAAACAAAACTAACCTTGATCTAGTTACACACCTAGGTTCGGCGAGGAGCGGGCAAACCACGCGGTCGAATCAAACAATGGTGCGACTGACGAAACAAAATGAACCTCGACCTTAAAACTTTTTTTATACCATTTTTTTTTTATGAAACTGGTTTATTTATCCATATAGATCAAACAGGACAGTAGTTATTTTAAATACAATCTGTATATGGCAGTAAAAGAAGAACATCTGTGATACCCTTAGGCCATTCCAAAATGCAACTGTCAAATCTTGCAATTCCCTGATATGAAAAATGCAAGATTTGATAATTGCGCATTATTGCATTTGCGATTTGAAATAGTCCAAGGGTAGCGCAGCAGGGACTAGGATTTCTAGGTATCCTCAATGGTTTTTAAACACTAAAACTCGATAAATACTAATTTCTATAAAATTTTTTTAGAATTAGAGTAGATCACAATTTTTTTAAATAAACCCTGTTTTGTTTTCATGATTACACCCAATAAATATGATATCTATTGCAGCAGGTAGTTACTATGTTAAAATTGTATATTCAATCCAGTCCCAAAATATTTATGATTGAAATCTGTGAGACATGCAGTAGTGTATCGGCGCGTATTACTCGTACTGACGTGTGGGATGTCGATCAGATCTGGATGTGCGGTGGCAACCTGGAGATATCGCCGTGCTCGCATGTCGGGCACGTCTTCCGAAAGACCACGCCGTACTCGTTCCCGGGCGGAACGAGCCGCATTGTCAACCATAACAATGCCCGGCTCGCCGAGGTCTGGCTCGACTCCTGGAAAGAGTTCTACTATCTCATTAACCCAGGTTCCGTGGCTAATCTTACTAATCAACTAATATTATCACTCTAATTCCCATTTTGTGGCACCTTTGAACCCTTCATGGAATAATGATCACACATTATCAAATAAATAATTTCTGTTAAAATTATATTATTTTATACATCTATGAAAAAATCAAAGGTGATATGAAATATGGGTATTGGAGAATCTATAACCATTCGAAGTGCAGCAAATACGTAACCATAAATTGAGATGGCATGGTTAGGCATATTCATATAAGTTCCTAAATATATTGATTAAACCAGCTTCTTGATTCAGAGCAGTTACCAATAACCGATAAAAAAAATAGTTATTTAAAAAAATCGAGAATAAGCTAAATGATGGGTAAATGATTTGTGAGATTTGCTTAATATTATATTACACTCATTTATCTGAATGAGATTGTGGTAGTTTAGTTGTTAAGGTGATTTACTATTGGCTCAGCAGTCGAGGGTTTAAATTGGCACATTATGGTTATACAGTTTTTGACGCTTCATTACTACTCATCTCCCCTGACTACAACAAGCAAATTTGACTTAGTAGAGTTGGGTTCAAAATAATTGTAAAATTCTTTTTTTTATATATTTTTTTTTTGCCAAAACAACCTTTTGAGAAAAAAATAATTGCTAATGATTTAAATATTATTTGTAAAACTTCGAATGTTTTAGATATTATTGTACACCAATTATTATTAACACTCTAAAGTATGCACGAAATCACATGGAGGGCTCCAATATATTATAAGTAAGTTTTATATCGAACCCAAATAATGTGCGTGCTTTAAGCGTTATATTTAATCATCTCTCACACATTCATTAGTTTCTTACTCATTAATATGTATCAGTTATTTGGATTTAATTTTTATTTGTTTTTAGAGTATTAGCTTTTAATTTTGCTATAAGAGCTCATTGCAATGCTTGCAAGCATGATTAACTTTTGCTAATAGTATTTGATTAGTTAGTTTAGATGTATTTTACTGTTACTCTTAATCAAATGAGTTTGTTATTTTGATTCGTAACCTAATCAGCGTCACTGCAACCCTGGTTAAACTTTTACTAAACTAGCATCTTGAATTCATTTTAATTTGGAATAATATTGTTAATCTTCCTTGGTTTATTAATGTATTATTGTTTAAAATTTAAATTGCAATTTTATTTTTAATTTAAATTATTAGTAATTTAACCAGTTGAATAGAATTAGTATATCTTTACTATAAAAAGTAATCTGTTAAACCAAGATTTTGACAAAATTTAATTTATATTTGACATGTATATGTTTTATAAAATTGCTTTGACATGATTAAGAGTGATTTTTAACCACAATTTAAGACTTCTAAAATAAAACAAATTGTAGCATAATTTGAAATACATAAAAATAATAGTCTATAAAAATACTTATTTTTACTGTAAATGCAAAAAAAAAACTAACAAATCTTGACTATTGCAATAAACTAATAAATCTATATTAATAAAAATATTGTGTATATTAGTATCTGCGGGTTTTTTAAAATAACAATATTTCATTATACTAAAAGATTGTGTTTCCATTGATATATATTTTGTAATGTAGAATTTACCGAGAAATTTGAAAAAAAAACTTTTAATAACATTCTGAAACTTCAAAGAAACTGCTTTTATTTGATTTTTGCTATGTTGTCACCTAAATATTCTAATATTTAATAGAATCGTAAAGGGTGCAATAAAGTAACCATACTATGTAGTAATTTATAATAAAGTTACCTTACAAAAGATAAACAATGATGCTTCTGATGTTAATACGGGGAATAGAGTAGCGTTCAAATTTAAAAATTATATTTGAATTGCATGCCAATGATTTGAATATTTTTATTACTGTTTCTATATGTAAATGTAGGTGCTAAGAGTGTTCCGATCGGCGATGTGAGCGAACGAAAAGCCCTCCGCAAGAACCTCGAGTGCAAGAGCTTCAGGTGGTACTTGGAGAACGTTTACCCTGAGAGCCAGATGCCCTTAGACTACTTCTACCTTGGTGATGTAAGTATTGCAACACAAATCAGATGTGTGAAATCCAGGTTGAAATGCTGCTAATCAAACGTTTACTAATTTGAAAGTGACGATGAAAACATACGAAATTTAACAAAGTACAATGCTCCCGTTAAATACAGCTTTGGAGTTTGATATACTACAATAACATTCTGTGATTTTAAACTATACACTGTGGTCCAAAACGATTTTCGATAAAAAAATGTGAATAATTGAACCTGCTATTTCAAATATTATTTGTGGAGACGGCTAACTAAATTCATCATTCTTTTGGAAAAAAAATATAAACTTTACATCAAAATATTAAACGGTTCTTGTAATAAGTCATTGTTATGCGTCATATACCGATGTGGAAGCGGGTTTGGCTGGCAAGTGCGAATGCCTGCAACGGCATTGTGCCACGTCACAATTGCTAACCGAAAAGACTGGTAATTTAAACTGTATCATTAAAAAAATAATTTTGGGAATTACTATTTTTTCATATAATTTCTCCACTATTAACCTGTCAATTGTCCGAGCGACTACGCACCTGCATGCTTGTTGCCCGGCAAAATTTTAAAAAAATTATGTAAAACCGGGCATTAGTAAAATGCTACTTTTAGAAAACTATGTATGTTATATTAATAACATGCATTATTTTGAATCGCTTCTGAAATTCTCTATATTATGGTTTTATTACTAACTTTTAAAAAATACTAATAGCCTTGATATTCAATTATCTCAGTAACAGAATCGGAAACAGACTTATCAGCTATACTGTCTGTGTCTCTGTTAATATAATAATAATAAAAATACTTAAGGAGGTTCTGATCTATTATCGTATTATTTTTAAATTACTTAATTATAGTTATATTTTTTTATTATCGCTATAATAGTTATTCTTCTACTTATTTTGTTTTTTCACTTATAACTTTTCTCTTTATTTCGTTAAAGAATGACATTTCAAAATGAAATAATTTAAAAAATGTTATAAATACAGGTTGTCCCAAGAGCATTCCCGAAGACTTAAGATGTTTATTTTTCCTATTACATGTAAGAAATTGTATAAAAAAAATGCACAAATAATTCACGCTTTAAATTTATTAACTTTATGAAAGCGCATCTTTTTGCGCTCGCTAGCGCTCGCCTAAGGCATGTCAATGTTCCGGAGCAGCATCACGATCGGACGAACTTATAACAAGAAAGATTTAATATTATCACGTAAAGTTTATAACTTTCTTACTCTGAAATCACGATGAATTTTGATATGGGGTTAAAACAAATTATGTTTGAAATCGCAGGCTCAATTAGCTGTATTGTTTATCTGGAATGGTATTGCGGTGTTTGTTTGTTGACACGTCACAAACACGAAAACGAACTGTCAAAAGCCACGAAACTGCAAAATTTATGACATCAGCAATTGGAGTATATATATTTTAGAATACCTATGTGATTTGCAATAATTTTTTATACGGAATACTTTATCTAAATGTTTTTACATACAAATATATCAAAAGAAAAAAATATTTTACAGAGCACTGGCACGGCTGATGCAAAAAACCATTGTAAAATACTATATTTATGTAATATAAAAAAATAATTGCTACTACTCATTTTTTACGGCTAAAAATCCTTTTGATACAGCTCAATTTCACAGAAAACAAACGAGACCATGTACTAAGCAATTGTAAGATGTTTTGGTTTTTTTTTACATTTTAAAATGGTAAACTGGCAATCATAATACAAAACATCACATTTAGCCTGTTTGATTTCAATGTAACGGCATTCCTTAAGGATTTTAGAAATTATAGCTAATGAGAAATGTTATGTGAACAATCCAATGTTATTGATAATTTTTAATTTAATGCTATGGTCTTACCGAGACCATCAGAATTTAAATACTAATATTTATGCATTTGAATGGGTCCCTATTGAATGCTTATTTTTTTTAAATTTCAGATTCGAAATGCGGAAACACAAAATTGCCTCGACACGCTCGGAAGGAAGTCTGGCGAGAATCTTGGTTCTTCATACTGTCATGGCCTCGGTGGAAATCAGGTATTATTTATCGTAAATAAATTAGAATCCGTTTGGATCTCGCAGTTAGCATCGGGGGAGTGCTAATACAAAATTGTACAAATATAAAGAAGAAACAAAATAATTAATGTGTCCTATTTAAATGTGTAATATTTAAAATGTCCTATAATTTAAAACAGTGTGAAAGTGCTTGTCTGTCCAAAACCTCTCCGGTTTGTTATTGAAAGCATTCACGTTGTCACATCAATCATGTCATCTGGTAGACAATTCCGAGTATTAATAACTCTGCTTACGAAGAGTTTTTCTTCAGATTTAACTTAACACATTTAGCTCCGAATGAATAACCCGTGCACACAGTAATGCATCTGCCGTTTGGCGAACGGAATATAACACGAAATTGCTTGCCACCAATTTTTCTACTGGAAAGTTTCAAAAGTATTAACTTCTTATCATTGGCAAATAATAGAAAATTATGAAAATGTTTGTTTTTTATATTTAATATTATATTGACATACCTTTTGTAAATAAAACTAGAATTATTTACCGCCAAATGCACCAAAAACACTTTCAATTCACTCATGCACTTATCACTCAAACAATCTCAATGGCCGTCAAAATCGAACTGAGATGAAAAAAAAATGATGACTTTTATGAATTCAAGTATCTGCCACATGCCACCATTTTTAATATTATTAGAAATGCAGTAAGACCATGACACGCTGGCAATTGATTGTTAGTTTTACTGATTAAGTTCATGACATCGTCACGGTGATTGTAACATCAACCTTGTCTGATTTTTTTTTTGTTTCAGCTAAAGAGCACTTGGTTAATAATCATTTTAAAAATATGCATGTATTTCAGGTCTTTGCATATACGAAAAGACAGCAAATAATGTCTGACGACAACTGCCTAGATGCTTCAGGATCGAGAGGTCCCGTGCGGTTAGTCAGGTGCCATGGTATGAAGGGAAATCAGGCTTGGCAATATCATGAAACGGTAATTCATCGATTGTACAAATTAATCCCTTTTTAATACAGTAGCATAGTTGATTCAGAAAGATGCACATTTCACAAGTTTCATTTTCAAGATTATGTCATAAAGAGAAAATGATTTATGATGCAATGCAATGCTTTTGTTTTAAAATATCATTTGTCTAATCAAGCTTAGCTAAATTAACCGGCCGTTGGTCAAGCCCTACAAAGACGACAGCTCTGCGGGAAGAGCCACCCTAATACATGGTACATGTTTGTACATATTTTTTTAAATTTATCAATAATAATAAACAGGAGAATTTTTAATATTAATATCTCTGTTTACTGATAGGATTTTTAAAGGTTTAAAAACCTTAAGCAAACAATTTTGAATACTCTTGAATATTCGCCAAAAATGTCATAGTAAGATTTATTTGTTATAGACGACAGCGATTTGTGATGCAATTCAACGATATAAATACTCCGCCTTAGCAAGTTTTATGATTGTGGAAATGTAGATATCAACAAGTAGGTTTTTTTTAATTAGAGTTATATATACCATATAATTTGCAGTGGGGTAAATAACATATTTTTTGAATTACTTCGCACATAGTACATAAATATTGTTATTTTTTGATAACCTTTATGTAAAGTTTACAGAAATACTAAACGGAAAGTCATATTTTCAGTAAGCCTACTACACCTGTCAGTAACTAGGTGCTACAAAAATAACACCATACTAACAACGATCGTAAAATAGGCAAAGAGGCCTTACTCTTCTTAGATCTACAAAAACGCTATGCTCTATTCAGATTATTAATCTTTTCCTCGTTACAATTAGTTACACATACGGTGAACATCACATAAAAGATTATTAATACTTGCAGGAGAAATGGATAAAGCACGTGAATACAGCCATGTGCCTGTCACGCCCGGACGACGCTGACGTTCAGCAGCCACTGTTGAGGCCGTGCGACCATTCGCCGGGCCAGCGGTGGATCATGGCCACCAAATTCAAGTGGCAGGCCGACAACGATGAAGATAACCAAGTTGCGCAGGACGATGATGACGAGGAAGAGAGACGGAAGCGGCGAAAGAGACGCAACGGACACTCTAGCTAGTGGGTTAGTAACTTGTTTTTATCATGATCCTTATCTACTTTTTTTTCTCTATTATAGTTTCCTATTCTTAACGCTTACAGTTTTCAAACTACGTAAGCTCCAAGCAGAATATTAATTTTAAATTAGTTTAAATAAGTTTCATGTTATCCTTGATTTGTTTTGTATTTTTCACATTCATTCTGGGCTGTTTACTAGATCAACAATGTAATAAAATGAACTAATTTTTCTATTTCTGTCATATTTAACATGTTTGAACTTGTACTCCACTAATAAGGTAGGTTAGATCAAATAACTGCTTTGTACCTTTAACACGCTCAAAATATATCCTCAGAAGAATGTGTGATTACCTATGTTCACTTTTAAACACTCCTTAGCGTAAATAACTGCTTTATCCCGTTGACATCCTCAAATATCCTTGGTCAGAAGAACACCTGATTACCTATGTTTACTTTAAAAATACCTTAAATATTATTTAATGGTACCTAAAGAAAAACTTGTAACTCAGGACCCTCAGTTTACAAAATTTTAACAACAGTGATGGCGCCTTTATTAAATCTGTTTTTTTTTTACTTTTCAGCTGTCTCTCCGATGAAACACAGAAAGATAAGTCTTCCCTTCACAAAAAATAAAAACTAAATCTCTCTGTAATAAAAATAAAACTGTCTAGAATTTTTATTCGTGTTGTGAACAATAACTATCGTGAACTAAATGTGTAATTTAAAGGTCACAATAACCAGATAATGCATAAATCTCATGATTGACTCTCCTAGACACAGTATTGCAACATTCCGCCTAGTTATGAATAAAATAATATAAGTATACATTTAACTGAATGTAATTGACGTAACAAATTAGGCTGCTTAAAGCGTGTATGAGTGTATATATTTTAAATAGGTTTTTTCAATTTAACACAAATTGACTTTTCTGAAATAGATTCATGGATCGAATATAATACAGGTGAACTTTTTTCTCATGCACATCCCTTCATAGAGCTGTTCTACACTACAATTTAAAGAAGTTTTGTTTTACAAATTTTTCATTGTCTCAAAGAAAGTTGTTAAAATAGCAAAACAAAAAATGTTCATGTCAAATGTTCGATATTATTTTATTGTTCGCTGAGCGAGCAGCTATTTAGCTGATATGCTCATGTCTCATTCTCAGTTACTAGCGATTTGCCTAGATTCAAGAAATTTATCAAGGCGGTTCTTGAACTGGTTTACACTTATAGCTTCCGTGGTAGCCAATTCCAATTATCCACAACTCTATTGGAGATAAAGTTCTTCCTAGGATTAGTGGAACAAAGAGATTTAGATAACTTCATTGAATAGCCGCGAAGTTGCGTATTTTGGTTATAGATATGAAAGTTAAATACCAGTTCACAGGAACGAAACGATATGTGAAATTCACGCGAGCGAAGAACATGTGTCCTCCGATTGGATAGAACTGAGATCAGAGCTGCTGGTGCGCAGCAGTTGACCATGTCCGGCCCCATCCAACTTTGTGCGGACAACGCAGGCGCACCAAACTTTAAATGCATTTTTTTAAGATATAATAATTTGTGTAGGTAGTTATGTGAAATAAATTTTCAAAGTTAAAAAAAGACGGTGAAGAAAATTTGATCAGTTTAAAGGATGTGCATGAGAAAAAGATCACTTGTATATAACCTTATCAAATTAAACAATTTCAAAGCATATTAAAATTTGAAACTTTTAATTGTATGACAATATTTGAGTTTGAGTTTTGTTACTCATTAAATTTACTTTTTTGGGTCCGTACTTTCACTACAATTGACAAATAGTGTATTTATTTTACTTGCGTTATTTTAATTTTTAGTACTTATTTGAACGATCGTTAGAATGTCTATTTGTTTAATATTTATTAGATGTTATTTTATCAATTTATAGGTCTGATTTTTCATTATATCATTTATAATATGCTTCACAATGGACATGCATTATTGTAGTTTCAACGAATTTTTACAGCCCGCCACAATATTGCTTTTGCGAACATTTGCTTTTCCTAATTAAAAACAAATAACTCATGTGTTATTTCTCAAGACAGTCACAATCAGTATTTATTAACTGAAATGTGAATGTCTATCTATTGTGAATGTCTTTTATTTTTTAATATTTATTTAAACCACCATGTAAGTAATTTATTTTAATACACATTAATCAGTCCGTTTCTTAATAATTTTATGTGCTAAATAAACCTTATGTCCGATAAACTCTCACAAAACAATAAAGGGTAGTTTATAGTGATTTTTAAAAAAAAATATTTTGTAATAATAAATATTTATATATGAGCGTTACATAAATATGTTTGCAATTTGGCCTCAGTTTTTAACCGACTTCTAAATAGACAGACTTTTCGAGGTTCCTAACTTTTAGACAGTAGAAATTTGACTTTTTAATTCTTAAGCCCTGATAATAATGATATTCAATATTATTTCGCTTCTATATCTACAAATAAGAGTCCGTTTGTATGGAACAATGACCTGGTTGAGTCCTTTAATGTAACCAACATTGTAATTTATTAATTCAGTTTTTTTTTATTTTGTATTCTAAATCGTTAACATACTTTGAACATTCTTGAATTACCAGTATATGCTATTTCTAAAACTTTAAGAAAAATCACTATAATGACCGATCTTCTTCAAAAGCGGTTGAAACGGTTACAGCCTCTGCTGCATTTTTATGCTTTCATTCACATTAAATGAGTTCGGAATCGTATAACAGGTTTACACCTATCCAAACGTAAACTACTTTCTAATTGTTTTCAAAACAAGAGACTGAACCGTTTTGGCAGGAATTTTGTCCTTCGCCACAGTTATGCACGTACATTGGGTGGAACAGTCGAGATTAATTTCCTTCTTCCAATAGTTTTGGTAGCTGGTTCGACGCATGGGCTGGTTGAACCACTTGGTCTTACTGATAGAGGGTAGATTTCCATAAATTTCCTGGGATCAGTCAGTTTAACTAAAAGTGTCAAGATGTGCATTAGGCCCGTATTCATAAACTCCGCTTACGCAGTGTGAGTGCCGTCGCACTGCAAAGCGTCGATCGAACGCAGTGCGAAGCAGAGCCATCAAAATCCGGATTCATAAACGCCACTTGGCGAGTCCTTCGCAGTGCGATGGCAGTGCGAGATTCACGAGCCGCTATTGGTCGAGCCGCAAATGCGTCATACGCACGACGTTCGTGTCGCACCGAGCAGCTGTCATCGAGTCTCGCGCGCTACTATTATGTCAATATTGTACGCACTAAACTCTGTGAAAATAAAAAATGTTTCAGCATCTACATTTTTTTATTATGTAATATAATATTTATTTTTTATAAAGTAAACATACAGAGAGTAATCGTAATCATTCTTAAATATTTGATACACAGGTTGCCAGCACTTGATACTCTCCAATTTCATGTTTACAAAACATGCATGTGTAAAGTTAATTATACATATAACATTGAATACATTTGAGTTTAATTTTTAACATTAGAATTTGAAAGAGAAAAGAAAAAAAAAGAAATTAGATAATAACAAGTTGGTGCCATTTAAAATATATTATTATATGATTTATTAATTCATTCTCACTGTCATAATTAATAGACATTTCAAACGAAAACACTCAAAATCACGCGCGACGGCCGCACTGCGTTCGCAAATACACCTCAAATGCTTACTTGGCTTTTGACAGTTCCAAGCGGCAGTGAAGCGGTTGCATAGCGGCGACGGATGCTATGCGCTGTTTATGAATTGCGATTTCTCAGCTGTGCGACTGCATACGCACTGCGACCGCATAGCGGTGTTTATGAATACGGGCCTTACTGTCCCTAGTAACCAGCGAATGTATTTATAAATTGCCACAATTCTCAAACATTTTTAAGTTTTATATTTTTCTTCAGCTTAATAGCCATAATATTTTATACAGGTGATCCATTTTTCACGCTTGACAATTTCTATGGGACCGAAGTATTTGTATTTTATTGTGTTGTAAGGTGACATGTAAGGTAGTGATGATAATGTTTGCTCAATACAACATATTCTCGTATCTTGTTGTAGAATATCAACAGGGTTTTAAAAAAAGTTTTGCGAGGCTTTTATATTCTTCTAAAGACTTTAATTGGTCACACTCGTATTTATTTTTTAAATTAACAATTTATTTAAAAAATTTAGCGATTTTTGCTTTACTTTATGTTGTTCATTTCGATAATTTATCACTATTTTGTTATATTTTAAGTATTGTCTGTTTAAAGAGGTAACGCAATGAAGAACCTTAAAATCATTTTGATAATTTTACCCACTTTAGTAGGTATTAATAAAATTAATTTTTCTTGCTCCATTTGTGAATATTTTTTGACGAAAATATTGTTTTTAGTTCATAAGTGGTTTGTTTTTTGTCAACTTGCCTATGATTTTAAAGAAACTTTCAAAAATGCCTGCCATCTTAAATATCTGATATTTTCTCAAGAATAAGGAATTTGTTTTGGTGTTTTAAAGCGCACGTGTCACCGCAAGCAAGCAAAGTCCGAGTCATTGCTCGGTCGTATTCGTTGATAAGAGCATTTGTGTTTCCTTTCTGTCTCTACCCGGGACGGCTTTCCTCAGACCAAAGGGCTCAATAATACCTTCTCTAGAGTCGGAAAACGCCAAATCGTTCGCTTAGTAGAAAATGCCTAGAAAATGCATATTTTATAATGATAACTAAATTAAACCGTTGCATTCCCTCAATACAATATATCCTTATTCTTACACACTTTCCTCTTTTCTTCGTAATACGAAGGAATAAAGAAAGTCGAATAAATTAACTTTTCCATTGTCACAAAATAGTAATTTTATGTAACCATTTTTACTCGTCGTACTTAATCCATAACGATTCATATACCTTCAATTTCTAAGATTTGTGTTTTTTTTCACTTATTCCCACAAAATAATTGTATGTAAAGATATCTGCAAGTCTGTTACCTTTTTAGGGCAGTTTTTCTTTACACAATTTAAGAAATGTTTAGGAAATTTATTAATATACACGCTAGTTCATTGTTTTTTTTTTACTAATAAATTTTTGTTTCACCATATTATATTTTATCTATTTAAAAGACATTTTACCAATAATAAAAACCTTCCATTTCGCTCAATGCCTCCCATAAAGTCTTCAGTGTTATTTAAAAGTTTTCCAATCAGGTGAATATTTTAGGTATAAATATCATGAATTAATAATTTATTCACATTTTTTTTTAGTAACTATTAATCAATTTTAGTTTTTTTTATTCAGTGTATCCTTATTTATAATAATATTGTTTATTGTAAAACTAAAAACTATTTAAGTCACAAATTTATTCTAGAGTAATAATTCTCAATTATTGAGATATGTAAATTGTAATGGCTTCATTTTGCAGTAATAAATGCAATAATTAAATAAAATTCACGTTTCTGAAAAACTGAAAAAATAATCTAGAAATTGATTTGCTGCTAATGAGATATTATAGTCATGTTGATTAATAATTATATCTAAAGATATATTTAAATATTTTCTTATAAAAAAAAATAACAAGCAATACTTTTTTAATTCTTTTATTCAAGGAACTTTATTCTTTTACTTTTGCCATAATAAATTCCTTTTAAACTTAAATAATATTTTCTAATCAACCTTAGTTGTAGCTGTTGTCTGTATAGATTTTACAATAATGCTTCGATTATATAATTATATAGATGACCAGCAAGTCTAGTCTCTGGCGCACACTCGCTGGCTGTTTGACGTAATAGTAAAGAGCTAGCAACATTTGTGTCACTTGATTTAGCAAGACTCATTCTTCGTAGAAGAAGCCAAAGACTTAGACCAGCTGTACCAATGCATGGCAACACTATACTGCCACTAATTTAATTTAATCCTTATTCAGGATGTTTACTATATATAATATAATAATTAGTATTAATTTATTTGTCATCCGCACGTTGAGGTTTCGACTGATCAGTACACATTTTTGATTATCAACCGTTTTCGATGCAGTCATCAGCACCACTGGGTAACGGAATAAGCCGCATTTTATCCTGACTAGAGACCTAATTCAGCCGTCTATACTGATTTCGGCGCACCTGAATGAGTATTCCACGGGAAGGATATTGTGGAAAACCTTAAAATAACGTAAAGGCAAAATTAAAAGAACTCTTCACTCGCTTCATACTAAAAAATCCATCAAAACTGATTTTTAAATTGATCAGACAAAGAGAGTTTTACTATAAATAAGAGATATTACTATTATATTTGTCAGAGCCATAGTTACATTTATTTAAGTGGTCTAAACCTTTAGCAGATGAAAGACACAAAATCGTTTCTATGAATTGAGTTCCTCATGGAAAATAATTCAAGAATTACATACATTCGGCATCAGGACTTGTGTGCATTCTCCACAGGTATAAAGAGGTTGTTCTAAGGTAATAGAGAGAAGCAGTTGTCTAGGTCAGTTTCGTAAACTCAGTAATTACCATTTCGTCCAGGAGAAGAGCAACAGTGGTAAAAATTGTCACTATCAATCTCCTGGACAATATGATGAATAAACTATTGTAAAACAAAACTGGGTTGTTAATTTGTATAGTAGTACTTTAGGCAACAGGTAAAATTTTACTTCAAAATTTTTATCTATCCAATATAAATTCTGTAATGTTGGATGAAAGTCCGATAGTTGCTCCCGAATGCTTACGAACTGTCCTAGCTGTAGGGATACTTATCCGGTATTATTGTCACCGCTTAAGATAGGCGGTATTATATTCGAATTTTTTAAATCTTGCCATAAACATAGCAGTGTAGAACGAGATGATGGCTTGTAGATATTGGAAATAAGTTTCTCTTTACTGTTCCCCTATGATAGGCTTGATCCAGTGACATCTAGGGCGGCTGTTTTTGGCAGCTTGGTGCGTGAATGCCTCGGATGTGGTTGCTTAGGTCACCCAAATCGCTAACTTCTCATATTCTCAGTTTTATCTTTCCTCGAGTGAGAAAATATCCCATCCTAAATTTAATCAGAACGCATAGTCGATTCTTGTGACCATGATAAATCGCTTATGCAATTTGATACGCATTTTAATATTTGACTGTTTTGATTATTTTCTTATTTGAATTGCGAATTGATAATCCGTTAAGTCTGATTATAACTCGGTTTTAATGCATTGCGTTTCTGTCTGGATTTTATTTTATGCTATTTTTAGTCTTAAATGTATATGATTTTCTCGATTTAATATTTCTATGCCATACTTGTATATATGTTACTAGGTATCAAAATATCTTAAGAAAATACATTATCAACAATTTTGTGTACAAAACCCAATGGCAAAGGAAATTAGAGGTAGCATTTGGTCAATTTCATATGAACTGTATATTATATTACTGTTGCTATCCTTGTCAGTTCACTAGGTTAATTGCGTGGTATCTCATTCGCACACATTGCGCCATGCATTCTCCTTAAGTCATTGGTGACACGACATGCATATCATAACTTTTGGTGCAATTTTAAAATAAACTAGATTTAGATAAATATGACATTAAATTTAAGAAAGTATCGTCAAACATTAAATGTGCTTGTTGTGTGTTTTTCTTTCTCAATTATAATACAATTTATGTGTATTTTGTTGAAAGGTAAACTTAATTATAGATGTTTTTTTATTTCATATCTTAAGACTAATCACCTAAAAATAATGTATTCATAATGCCTTTAACCTATAAAATTTGCTCCTCAAAACTGTTAAAAAAAAAATGTTAAATATTTTTTTAGTAATTCATACCTCCTTTATTAAATGATAATAAATTATTATTGTCTCATAGTAATCCTCAGAGCATATCATTTTATGTTAATGTAATTTAATTGTAATAACTAGTGATCCATCGTCACAATAAAAAACTAATAATTCTATCATATAAATACTTAATATTTTGACAGTATTTTGAATGTTTTATATATATTTCATGCATTTACTGTAAATTTGGCAGCTTCCATTAATAACATTAACCTTTGACCGCCACAAAGAAATGTGACGTAAAAAGTCATTACAGATAAATCATTTTCCGGTGGAGTTGCAACTACAAATTCAACATTACAGATATACAACATTATACATATATATTTTCCGACAATCTCCCTCATTTTCTATGAGTGACAGTAAAAGTGAATCAATATTTCACACATTGTCATTCAACTGAACGTATTCCACCCGCCATCGGGAACTGATCTACCTGTAGTAAAATTGGCATTTTCAAATATTTGCAGTCATCTCCCAACAACAACCAAGCCATTCAAATGTATGATCCCATTAAAGCAACCTTCTTACATGTGATACCTGGCTAAATTTTATATATAAAACTGTGATAGGTTGGAAAAAAAAACTAATTAGGCTATCATCACGCTTTTTATCTTTCTGCCTGGTTTTATAGGTTAATATATGTATAATCATTCATGCCAATGGTTTTTGCCACTCACCTCTAAAAGGATGGTGTATTGTATTATTATTCCAATAACTGATAAATAGTAACCTAACTAGGTTTTAAAAAAATAATCGTCTTGTTTCAGTAATTGCTGAATTATGGTTTGACTGTCTGAAATTTGTAAACATAATAAATTGTTAAAACATTTTTAAAATTGTGTTTTACTTTAATATGTGCGTGTATTCAATATTTTGTTTATAAATTATTATAAACTACTAAAAAGTTGGAAACCCTCTTTAGTAACAAACAATATGCAGACGTCACATCAACTCTCAAACATCCATTGTCATAATTTATTGGAAACAAGAATGGTTATGACACTTGTAGCTATCATATATTATTCAACTGATCCTATACATTGTTTAGTAGTAGTAAATTATTCAACCAAACCTTGACATCCTACAGCTAGGCCCTACTGGAGGCCTATCTTCCCCTCCAGACTACTCGCAGGTTCCAATTTGTGATGGGTTGCTTCATTTCCTACCTTCACTTGCGTCTGCAGTACTTTTAGCCCATTCGATCTGCGTTTTCGATGGCTATAGAGGAGGTTGATGGTATGAGAAATTCTTTCAATCTATCTACATATAAAAAATAATGTGTCTGCTGAAGCATTATAACTCAGAAACCACTCTGCCGGTATGGCTAATTTAATTTTTAACACATTATGCCCCGTACATAAAACGCGTGGACCATGCGTTGCCGCCCGATCAGTGAAGTTCATCCCTGTTTTGCTTGTTGCATTGTATCTCCCATCTCATAAAGAAACGAACAGCAATAGGAAACTATTAAAAAAAAGTTTTAATAAGCGAGTGTTTTGAAGACACCGCCCATGGGCGGTTTATGCAACTGACGGGTTAATTGAAACTTTTACGTTAAAAAATCCAGCTTATAATCTAGGACAGTCTAGGACAAAACTTGTACAATCCATATACCAGTATAATTATTTGCGTGACAATTTTATGAGGTTGAGTTATCTGCAAACCACTAGGTATATAATTAATGGTTTGTTCAGAATGAAATGATGAGTTAGCGGCCTTTATAAGATTTAGGCTGTGTATTTTTTCATCAAAGCAACAAACACATAGGTAAAATTAGCATTAATTTGCGTAATAAAGTAAAATAAAAATAATTGAATTTTATATTTTTTTATTGTCTCTTAAAATAAAGTAGATTTACATCTCCTTAACTTCCCTCAGTCGGCGGACAGCTGATCGTACTGATGAGGCTGCTGTCGTCGAATACACCCAAGCTCCACCGGCCACGGTCCGCTTGCAGCGGGAACAGCTCCAGATTCCTACGCAGGATCTCTTCATGGAGTCCTGAGGAAAAAAAATGAATGCAATTAGCGCAGTGCATGAGATTAAGTACCAGGGGGAACTGTTCTGGGCATGATTTCTATTTCATATATTATTACAACAGCATAAGATGCTCGTAAACTCAAATAATCTGAAAAGAATGATTTCTTGGGCCCCTGAAAAACATTGTTAAAATGAAAACATGTATAAAATCAATTCTCGGTATATATGTACCAATAATATTATGAATAGGAAGATTTAGATAATCAATATTTGATTTTCTCAATTGCAATATAGGAATTATGATGATCTTAATCTTTTAAGTGCCACTGTTATAACATTACCACACTATGAATATGCTTGCAGTGTTCCACCTCATTCTAAGAGCGTATTTGCAGTGGTAGCGTATCTAAATTTAGCAATATCGATATTTAAAATTAAATATTAATATTATTTATATTTAAATGTTAGGCATTCTATACAAACACAAATGTATCAATTTAATTCAGTGTTAACGAAAACCTACACAGTTTTCGCATTAATTTTTTTTGCATTATTTTTAATTACCTGGTAATACCAAAATTAAAAAACGATGCCTGCGGATTGAACAAGGAACAGCTGATCGTTTGTTATTTTTACTGGCCATTCTATCAGCAATGTGTGTTCCGTCAATTCAGTTTTATAAGTTATTCTTCCACATATATTTTTTTTCATTATTATTATTAAAATATTCAAAAAAATTAAGGTATGTTAGTAAAATAAATAAATAAATGCAGACGCAAGAAAACAACTGTTAAGCACTTTCTCTTTCTGTTCACGTAAAATTATAAAAAATAATCGCTTGTAATAAATGCTAAAAATCACCAAAAAAAGACTCGCTGCATAAATATCCGTTTAATATACTAACACGTTTGACATTTAGTTTTTAATATTTTAAAATTACATTATATTTTTTCTTCTAATCGAATGTAGAATTTAATTGAGATTTTTATTGCATTTTTTAGTTTCAAAACCCCGAAAATGCAATACAAAAAAATAATCATTATACGTGAGGGCATACATTGCGTCCTCGCCACACAACATAATTACGAAGATGCATATTGCATCTACACCACAGGACGGGTTAAATTGAGAATAAACACTTTAACATTCATTAATTTCGATTGTGAGCATTCTTTCCTATTTTTTTTGTATTATACTTAATATGTTTTCATTTTTGAGAATAAAATAAATGTGCTTTTAGACCAGGAGTAAGAATAGTGAACCTAAGTCTTATTCATTGCAAAAATATAAGTATATGTCTATGACATGCAAAAATACCACTCCAAGCTCGAGTAAGAACTTTGAAAATTTTGGCAATAATCTCTTCACAACATTAAGGCGTAAACATTAACATTTCAATTTAAAAAAAGACGTACTAATTACAATAAAAATAACCACAAACGTTTGAATTAAAATGTGGTTAATAACAGATAGATTTGAGCTGTACTCGACACTATATAGGCGCCTGTATCTTCGTAAATACTGTAATTTGAAAATTTTAGCAGCTATCCACAGACCTTTCTTATGACAGTTTCTTGGACAAATTACGTATAGCACAAATGCTGTGGATAAATATTATTTACTGCTTGTAAACAAACTTGAGTAAACCTTTATTTTTTTTTTGCTCCAATTACGTAAGTCTACGATTATTAATTATTATAAACCATTGTAGTATTATAATTACCTTTCCGCAGAATGAGCATGTGTACTTTGCTCGCTGTGTAATTTCCATCTTCTTGACCATCTTACGGAGAGAGGCACCATAACGGGTCCCATATTTGCCCGTAATTCCGACCTTTTTCGTGCGCTTCGCCTGAAAGATAAACAGCTAGGTTTTAGACCGACAATAGTCAAATAAAACCTCACAAAAGCACAAGAGACATAACCAAAAAAATATCGGGCGCGAAAAGATATATTCAAACAATATACCATAGAAACTTAAGATAATCGATATCGGAATTGATTATTACTTTTATTTTATTCAAACAATTTAAGATTGTAATGATTTAGAGAAATCCAACACGAATTACCATTTTTTGACGTCTCTCCGCTGGAAGTTTTACAACGAAAAGAAGAAAACAGACAGAAAACGAACGTAAAGTACGATCTTCTTCTTTTTCTCAATAAAATGGCAATATAGCTTGTTTTTACAAGCAAATAAGTAATAATATTATAGGACTCACTTGTCGATATAATACATTTTTTTTAAATTACTATTTTAAAAACCAAGTTTACCAACAAAACAGAATAAACAAAAGAACAAAAAAATAAACAAAATAAAACAATAAAACAATGAACAAAGAGTATATTAATTAAAAGTGAGTAAAATAAATTTAAAACAGTGACGATACAAATCAACTGTACCTCAAAACATGTCATTAAAAAACAATATACGAAATAATAAATAAATACGAAAAATACGTATAACAGTAAGCACATAAGACATCGACATGAAAATATTTTAAACAAGCCGAACTTTCGATTTATACTTAAAACTAAAAGTAACTTTACGAAACTAATATAGGACCCTGAGAAATTCCCTATTATAGTATGCAAAAAAGGATTTAAACCGCCTAAGCCCCTATCGAGTAATGTGTGAACATGCACGAAAAAAACAAACCTATCAAATTGTTAACCACCTTCTTTTTTGAAGTCTGTTAAAAATAATTTTGGATAAGTGTGCAACTGACAATGAATTACACAATTATATCTAAAACTGCATAAAAACAAGGGAAATATAAGTAATATTGATCGCCATAGGACATAAAATAACATGAACTGTTTAACCTTTTTTTTGTTAAATATATATGCATTTATAACTTCATTGTAAACTGAGAGCTGACGAGGCAATGGTATCGGTTGGATCATTGCTCGAAAGTGATCTAGGATATAAATAGCAGACACAGAAAATTGTTTTGTCGGTAATTAATACAATAGTATTTAACTTGACTTTAAATATGGCCCAAGGAACTCGCAAAAATTAAGAAATATGTTTAATAAAGCTTAAGATATTAGAAAAGTGCAGTTCCGATTGCCTTATTTTGCTGTACTCTACGTGATGCAATATCTGTTGACTGAATTAAATGCGCCTCTAAGTATGCTTTGTTACGTAACACAGTCACTAGTGTTGAGAAAAACATCAACAATCAACAACATCAATCTTTAAACAATTTTCGTGGATGTTTTATAAGACGGGTCGTCATTTTCTAACAGTTATATCGAATGAATTTATTATTCAGTAGCATATTTATAATTAGTTTTTTTTTATATTTCTCTAAATGATTACATTTCTCTGTCATAATCATACAATTTATTATATTAAAATAAAAATGAAATATTTAACCATAAATTTTTGGATAAAATATACGTGGGTTACATAGAAACAAATACAAATTTTCAAATATTTTGATTGTGGGTAGGACTTACATGCATATGCCGCTGATTATCCACGATTATAATCGTGATTCTACAACTTGTCAAGTGGCAACCCAGTAATAATTTAAAGAATGACCGTGATTGAATGACCTACTATTACGCGAGAAGGTCGCACCGGGTAAATCGGCGGGTTGGACGTTAAACCGTCTGCAGACGGCGAATTGTTTTAATGTGTATTTTCTAAGTATATGACATAATGCTACGAACAATAGCAATACGAAACGAAGTTTTACGAAGCGGACTAAAAAGGGCCTTCAACACAAACGTTGTGAGATGTTTGACTTCACATTATTCCAGACGACAAAATCTTCATAGGTTAGTTCATTTATCTTAAGATACTTCTTAAAAATAAAATTATCTTTTACTTTCACTTCAAATCGCACCGTGTGTTATTCAAATATTTATTATTTTATTTATAATGTGTTAAATTGCATAACCATACGGAGCTGTCAAAAAGAATGGTTCCTCATGTGCTAGCTGTCAAATTTGAATAGTTATGATGATTTATATTTTATTTATTTACAGGGATCCCGTAATTAAGCACAAACATTATGAGTTCACCTGGCAAACTGGCCAGCTCCGGCACTATTCAAGTGAATTCCCTGCACATTCTAAAATCAATTTACCAGCTCTATCTCCTACGATGGAGTTTGGTTCCATAATTAGTTGGGAAAAGAAAGAGGGAGATAAACTAAACGAAGGTTTGATAAGTATTTTAAAAAAGTAGTATTAAAAATGTAAATTATTCTAAGGTAAGTACGCCATTAAAATTTCTTAGCTATATTATTTATTTTGCAGGCGATTTACTCTGCGAAATAGAGACGGACAAGGCTACAATGGGCTTTGAAACGCCGGAAGAGGGCTACCTAGCAAAAATAATTATTCAGGCGGGAGAAAAGAACGTTCCTATTGGCCGATTGCTTTGCATTATTGTCGAAAACCAGGCAGACGTCGCCGCATTCAAGGATTTCAAACCAGACTCAGGTAGATATGTAATTTAAACAATGTACCCTAATTTAGTGAAAAAACTGATACGTAGAGCTTCTCTAGGTAATATACAAGCGGGCAAAACATTTCTAACATTTTATTTTCTCTCTGAGTAATTTGCTTATGTGTTTAGTTATTCATGACTGAGCGCATATCCTCATAAGTAGTACGTGGAAAAAAAATGCTGCTCTGATTAATAGACAAATGATGGCAAAGCATTAGAAACTTACCACCTACTACCCTGTGACATGATTACCTGCTTAACCTTAACAATAATTATTAGATATGAGAAAGCGTAAAGTAAAACCTTTTAAAAAAGTTTGTCTAAGATCTATATTTAGTCAAGATTATCACTTCTAAAGGTTGGTTTTTAGGGTATGCGAATATAATGGTTTAATGAATATAATGGCTTATAATATAAACGTTTCTGTCTAAAATAGTAACCTTTTTTCAGCCTATTTAAGTGGAGATTTGCATACCATGCCATAAAATAATGATCATTTAGGTATCATTGATACAATCATAATTTATTTAATTAATTTTAGTTTTCTATGTATTGATGGTCCGAGAGTCGTTTACCCTCAACTGTAACAGTTTAATAAAACACTCATATTTGTGCTCTGTCGAGTTATTAGGAATATCCCAAAAGCTATGCCTTAATAAAATTATTTTTAGTAGATAAGATTAAATTCAATCAATAAAATAAAAAATATTGGTTAAAAAATATTTTATTGGACATTCTCCTACATTTTTTTTTTGTACAGATATAATTATGTTTGACTTTAATTAATGAGATTCAAATTCAAGCAAGTAGTTTAAATAATGTTAAAAGTAATGCAAGTAACGAAACATTTTTTCTATAAATAAAATCTTTTTTAGAAAGAGAAATTTATTTGATCACTCAAAATCGCCAGGCTTGAAAGTATTACAATATCTAACCAATTCATTATATCTAAGCAATGTTGTCATTGTTTTCTTTTTATGTATTTTCAGCAACGTCGTCACCAACACCAACCCCGTCTGCGGCTGTTTCGCCACCCCCTCCTACCACTGCAGCTGCTGCCGTTTCGCCTCCCTCCTTCCCAACCCCTTCGGCCTCTCCTCCACCGCCGCCTGGTGCTGAACCAGGCTCGAGGCTTTACGCTAGTCCTATGGCCAGGAGACTGGCTGAAGCACAGAGGATAAGACTAGAAGGTACAAAAATTTTCAATATTTTAGCTGAAGACATTTTTGTGGTTCCTGTGAAAAGGGGAATAACCATAAAATAGTAATTTTTCAAGAGAGGCCAAACAAAAAGCTATTCAAGTAATTGAAAAAAAAAACTGTATTTTGTTATTGTTTATTAGTATTTTCAGACTCATTCTTTTTCACAAAGATTTTGTTTTTTGTGAAAAAGGATATAAATCTAACTGTGCCCATATTCACTATGGAAAGTAAAGATAAATGAAACAACGAAATGACGTTATACATACCCGTGAAAAGGGGTATAATGACAGTAATGTCCTTTTTAACAATACTGTTTCTTTTTTAACAATTTCTATTTGGACTCAAAGGGTTTTGATCGACTCTGGCGGGAAAGGGATCGAGGAATACCTCTGTAATATTGCCTTCTCCAGATAAACCGACTTCATTTTACGTCCGCAGTTTTGATAATATAAAATTTTTTATGATAAAAATATCCTTGTTATAATCTTCACGTTGCATATTAATGTTGGATTAAAAACATTTTGTATGTATAATATTATTTCTAAGCCTCTTTTTGAGAATTAAAGTCACAAACCCGTTAAAAACCACATTCATAACTCTATGCATTATTCGGTGCTTCATGCTGTATCTCTAATGGTCTCGTACCTATCTTGATTAATAATAAAATAATAATTTAATATAATTTCTCTTTCAGTTCGTTTGGCAAGACAGGGTATTAGAATGGAAAGTAAGTGAACTTATGCTTAGAATAAAATACCTATCTAGCAAGTTACAAGTCTGATAACACTAAAGGTTGTTTATGCTTGAAAGTTTAGCATGCTCATAATATATTTTAGCTACATTTTATCAATATTTAAGTATATTTTTATAGTCATCTGGATAAATAATTAAATGTATTTAATAAAATATGTAAACAATAAAAATGTGTAGATATTAAATACCTAAAAAAAACTTGCTTGTAACTTGCTTAGGATTCAAGCATAAGTGATCTTATGGTGTTTCTTTTTTTTGTAATGATTTGCATGGCTGATAAAATACGTTTCCAAACTGCCGTCAAAAATCCCTTCAGTGTTCATTCGAGACATTGCCAAATCTGATGGGTATTGATATAGAGAAAATGCAACTTCTATAGAGCCTTCCCATAGTATTTACTATAAAGGAGCAGTCACTCTTTCAGCAATATATTAATTTTCTTTGAAACCAATATCAAAATACGAGGTGTGTTCAAAAAGTATCGCGACTTTTGAATTTTCGCGGGTTACGTATATTCGAATTTCGATTTTTTTGTGGCGTTATGGTGGTACTCATGTCTCTCACTTATGCCGACAAGCTCGGCCATTTTGAATGTTCACTTAATTGTTGACAGCTGCTTTGCTGGCACGTGTTTTGGATCGTCTTCGATTTTTACCTATTCAAAAAAATTGGATCAAAGAACCTGTATCAAATTTTGTGTGAAAAACGAAATTAAGTGCGCGGATGCATTCCGAATGTTGACTGTGGCATACGGAGAAGCTACCTTGGACCGAAGCAACGTTTATCGGTGGTACAAAATGTTCTCAGAAGGCCGAGAAGATGTGAACGACGAAGAGCGTGCCGGACGCCCGAGCACTTCAAAAACAGACGAAAAAATTAATGAAGTGGAGAAAATGGTATTGGCCAATCGTCGAATCACCGTTAGAGAAGTTGCTGAGGACCTAAACATATCGATTGGCTCGTGCCATTCGATTTTTATCAATGATTTGGGCATGAGACGGGTCGCCGCGAAATTCGTACCAAAAACAGCATCGCATGAACATTGCTAATGAGATGTTAAACTCTGTCCGCGACGACCCAAATTTGCTCCAGAGGGTCATAGCTGGTGACGAATCGTGGGTTTATGGTTATGACGTGGAAACCAAAGCTCAATCATCTCAATGGAAGCTGCTACGCTTACGTTACGCTACGCTTGACGAGATAAAGACGGCATCGAAGGAGGAGCTGAACAAGATAAAAAAAAATGATTTTTTGAAGTGCTTCGAAGATTGGAAAAACCGTTGGCACAAGTGTATAATATCTCATGGGGATTACTTTGAAGGGGACAAAATAGATATTCATGAATAAGTAAATAATTTTAGAAAAAACACAAAAGTCGCGATACTTTTTGAACACACCTCGTATATACTTATTTAGAATATGTATTATTAAAGTTTATCTTTGATTATAAACTTTTATTTTCATCGTCTAACTTTTTTGTAGAGTAATTAATATGGTAATACTCCTGTTGTATGTTGAAAAGTAATGAAATCGTTGTGGTTTTTGTGATTTTGAATCTGCTCATAAGCAAATTGCTGTGATCTAGGCCACATATACAATTATCAAAATTAAGCAAAGTAGCAAAACTCAACTAAGCAACATTTGCTTATCACAGTCACAGGAGATGGTGCAACATTAAAAAAGAAAAAATATTAGAATATTTATACACATAAAATTGCTCTACAGTAATATATAATATATATATATATATATTCAATCTACCTATAATCTTAAATAATACTGTGTTAATTTAAATTAGGTCCCGGTTCCGGAATATATGGTTCAATTACTTCAGCTGACCTTTCGAAGGCTACACCGGCACCTTCCGCAGCTCCTATTCCTTTCTCGGTGCCAGCGCCTGCGCCAGGTCAGGCCTACGTGGATATACCTTTGACAAGCATGCGAGCAACCATAGCTAAGAGGCTTCTTCTCTCTAAACAAACCATTCCGCACTTCCAGTTGACCGTAGACATCAATGTGGATAAACTGCTCGCGACCCGATCGCGTTTCAACAAAGAACTTGATAAGGAGGGAGTTAAATTGTCTGTTAACGATTTCATTATAAAGGCCGTGTCCCTTGCATCCAAAAGAGTGCCTGCTGCCAATTCTGCATGGATGGATACCTTCATTCGGCAGTAAGTTCTCGAATCACAGACCGCTTTATTAGATTAATTTATTTATATACTTAACAATGTGCTCTTATATACTTAAGAGTGCAGTAATCGCTCAGAACCTTCACGCTGTCTCCAATTTACAACATGTTTGTTAGATTTTGGCATAAAATTTTAGGGATTAACATTCAATGCATGCGCAAACATACTTCCCCACTTTTGTTGACGAGTGCTGCCATCTTCATGTTGAGGTCGGAAACTTTTCAGACAAACCTCATGGTGTTTTATACCTATCTGTCACAAGGGTCATATATATATATAATCTATTATTTGAATACTTTCAGATTTTCTTCGGTCGATGTTTCGGTGGCCGTGGCAACTGATAAGGGTCTGATAACTCCAATAGTATTTGGTGCTGAAGGAAGAGGTCTAGTTGAAATCTCAAAAACGGTCAAAGCTTTGGCCGCCAAAGCCAGAGAGGGAAAACTTCAACCACAAGAATTCCAGGGTGGCACAATCAGTATTTCCAATCTTGGAATGTTTGGTAATGCTTATATTTGTAACCCAACTTAACGTTGTATATTAGACGGTATTATTTATCATTTTAACAGCCCAATGGCACAGTGGTATGAATGCTGCTTCTTACCTAGAAGTCCCTGGTTCAAAGCTCAGTGGGTCATTAAACGACGCTCTTCTCAGTATTGTCGACTGAATCAAATTAAAATACATATATTGTCACACGAAAGCTATAGAGATCAACTTTCAGTTGTTGTAAAACCATTTCCAGTAACAAAACTTAAAAACCTATTAGTTGATAAATGTATTTATTTATTCAAATACAGCATACAAACCATTACACAATGTCAATGCCATATCTCAATTAATCCTAATCAAACATGATCCAATTCCTTTCATACTGTTGCAAAGTTATCTTAACCTGTCGATTGCTCCAACCGTTTTAAAAACACAAACGCTGATTGTCTCGCAAAATTTCGTCAATTAGGGTTGTTTGCGAAAATGATTATTTTAAGAAAACTATGTATGGAAATTCTCTATATGTCGCTATTTAGAATTTGTTATTTTTTATATTTACATTTTTTAGCAAAAATCCATAAAACAGCCTAAAATGTTGCAAAATTAACTCATATGAACATGACTTGTCATATTTTTACTAAAATATTTCTATACTGACTCGTTTGCCCACACCCACCATCCAGGAATGCCAATTTCTTAACGGTTAACGCAAGAATTAAAAAACTTTATTTCACGGTGATATAATAGATAATTTACCGCAAGCCTACATTGCCAGAAGCATGGATGCGCTTCGTCCTTGGCACCAGAATACAAGTCTTATAATGTAATGGTGCGACTAGGGCCATTGACAGGTTGAAAATTGCTAAAAAGGCAAGCACATGTTTTGCGTTATGCATGATTAAATTAATCTTCATTGTAATTTTTTCTTCCAGGTATTACCCATTTCAATGCAATTATAAATCCACCCCAGTCATGTATTTTAGCAATCGGGGGTACACAGGAGAGAATCGTACCAGATACTACTGAACAAGGGTAACAATGTTTGCATATCAACCAATTAGTTAATCAGCTAACAATAATTATATTGGATTGTTTTTTTGTATTTATTACTAAATGTAAACATTTACAGATTACAAAACAAACTGAGTTAATCCTAAACCTGGCAATTGAGCATTTTTAACAAAAATGTTTGAAATCAATTCAAAATGTTAATTGTAAACCTATAATTTCCCTACCACTTTTGATTAAAACAATTTTTTGGCTTATAAAGGCGGGTTAAAGTGCGTGGTAAGGTTAGGCTGCCGCGCGGGGAGTGGATCGCACGCCAGTTTTCGCATGTTTTGATACAAATTCGTATAATTGGAGTTCGCCTATCCCCTACTTTGGTCCTTCGCTTATCCCCTACTTTGGTACTTTGGTCCCCTACTTTGGTACTTTGGTCATGTGGATCAATGAATGAATTTATAAATTTAATTCAAATAAAAATTTCATTTTCTATATTTTGCAGCTTGCGCTCTTAGCTATTTTCATTTGAACAATATTTTATGAATTTTCAGCTGGAAGCACAGCAAGTACATATCGGTGACGCTGAGCTGTGATCACAGAGTGGTCGACGGCGCAGTTGGTGCACAGTGGCTGATTGAATTCCGCAAATTCCTCGAGGATCCCAGCAATATGCTCCTATAACATCAAGCCAATACTATTATTTCGTCAGATTTTTCATACTCGAAGCTTTATTAGTTGTTCCATCCCGTGGCAGACGTCTCAATGATAATACTGTTTTTGTTTAAGTCATTAATTAATGTATTAGAGTTAAGAGTATTGATTCAAGTCATACTGAGACTTTAAAGGTAATTTTTTATTAAGGTACTATTGATAGCAAAAATAAATGTGAAGTTAAAAAATACCCTGTCAATCTCACTCTGGGATCATTTGAAACTCTCATTTCTCTTTCCTATAGCAAACACATTGTATATGCTATACATAAAATTTGCGTTGAAAACTTTTATGAGCAATGGCTGCAAGGCACTGCCTAACTTGTGTAAAACTTTAGTAAGCACATCTAATAAGACAACATTTAACCTTTAATTTAATATGAACTTTTAATAATTTATGTATATATAAAATATCACAATTGTTAAACATACATTTTTTCCTCATAGCATTTCCCATGGTACCCTTCTATTTTTGATTTTAGTTAATAATTTATTAGAAAAAAAAAAAAAAAATGAGAATAGTTATCTAATGTGACAATTATTGTTTTTATAAAATTTCCATTGTATCTGTTTAGAATTTCATCATTTCATAACCTCGTTATATTTTTTACATATTAATTTCATAGCTATTTTAGCAGGTCTTACCGTGTGGAATAACGGCGATTTGATTTAGTGTGGAATAACATGTTTCATATTCACCCTCGCACTCCTCGGTAAAATTCAAAAATCTAACAATAAATTATGGTGTATCATTACAATAATATTCCTTTTTATTATTTCGTTCCTTTGAAAAACATCACAAACAATTTTTTATTACAAGGTAATTTCTATTAAATTTTTTTTTTTTGACCAATATTATTTTTTTTGCTATTGTGTTGTCTAACACCCATATCAACGGTCAAACATCGGACTATAGTGTTCGCTACCACTATTTTCTATGCATGATTAAGTACAAAACGTTGCAAAGTTAATCTCAGCCGAGAAAGACTTACTATGGCCGCAAATGCTTTATGCACTTGGCTGCTATTATAAATTATACTATTGCATAGTAAATTTATAATTTTTTAAAATATGATAACAGTTATTGTATCGTTTTAATTTAGGTAGATATTACTGTAATTTTTCGTAAATTAAATTGATTAGTAAAGGCTTTTGTAATCTGCATTTTTAATTGATAATAGTGTTTATGTGCTAAATACTGCCACTAAAATGCACACCTGGAAATATTGCATAGTAAATTATGGTATTTACTTGAAATATTGAAATACATGTACCAAATGGGATTTTAAAATAGTTTAAGCACAATTATGTACACTATTTGTAAATATATTTTTTTTTAGTTATTAATCGCAAAATGCAAACAGATTTACTCAATTGTAAAATATGCCCTTTTGTTTGTACATTGCAATATTTATTATAATATAATTATATTTATTGTTCGACATGTGTTATTTCTCTTTGAACCAAAAGGTCAGTTCCAGAAAGTAGTGATAATCGAAAGCAGGAAGGCGCAGTACCTCAAAGCCCATCCGAAACACCTCCACTGTTCTGTATTTTACACAAAAAATGTATGTGTAATACAATATACATATTGGTACTATGGCTGTTCCTATAGGCGGCTGCATAAATAGTTTGTTGCATGTTGCAGTTGCATTTCTTTCTTTGGACGCAATTATTTTGGACTCTATTCAATTAAGCTTAATTGACTTTTGTCAGGGAAGATGTAGGGTAAAGAAACATTAAAAATGGTATGACTATAGCGTGCGGATTCGAACCTGCGACTGTTGGATTTATAGTCAAACTCTGTAACAACTACCTACATCACCACAATCTCAATTAGGTACATTACAGACATACCATGTTGCAGGCCGTTTCAAAGATTAAATCTTTATGTCGGCCCGAAAAATAGATACAGAACATACTCTCACCACTTACGATCTACAATGAAGAATAAACAATAAACAGTAACAGTAGTTGTTAAAATGGATTACGAAACAAAATCAGTAATAGTAAACAGTAATAAAAATAAGTAATAGAGAAATAAAATCAGTGAACATTTTGTGAGAAAAAAACTCATACAGACGGATAGACAATAATTTATAAGTGGCGTCGTTGCAGTGCATGGAGTGCGGAGACTACAAGCGGCGGTCGAGGGTCACTGAGATGTAACTCCCCCGTGGGGAAAGGACAAAACAAATACAGCAGGGTCTTCCGCGAAGGAACTCTCGCTCAACCACTAAATTCGTTGATTGACTCGATGTTCGGAAAGTCAAAATGTAGAAATTGTCTTTTCATTCGTTCTCGGAACGGGGGAAATAGCAGTGCATGAGACGACCGCCCCCCCCTCCCCGAGTCGACTCTCAGGCCAAACCCTGAGACTCTCTTTCCTAAGGTCTTTTTAACTATCCCTGTAGGGTCAACAGACAGGAAAAAGTATTGCGTCAGCAACCCCTTGCGTAAGCTTATTCGCGCTGCGCACTCTAAAACTCGGTCAGTATAACCCCCGGTATCACCGGTTGTGCCAAGTGGAGGTGGTCCTGTAAGCTCCCTTCTGTCCTCGAGTCATTCTAACTGGCGTGGTGTGGGCTATCTCAGCCTAGGCACGTGCCACGTATGTAACTTGAGCCACTCAATTAGGTACAGCTGTTCTTCTCTTTTTAATATATATATATATATATATTTTTACATAGATGTAATAAACGACTTAATGGTTCGATAGGGTGGAACATTTCCAAGCTAGCTGTCAAACATATTTAGGGAGTTTTTTTCCAGATGTAAACATATTAAAATATTTTTTAAATTCATTTAATTTATTTATGATGTCAGAATAGATATAACAAATCTAATGTAGAAAAAATAGAATGAAAACAACTTTGAATATTAAATTTTCTTAATTTTGTATTTTGTATAAAAAAAAATCTAAGGTATAACATCGAATTGTATCGATACGCAAGATCTTATTGCTCCATTTGGGCCCCGCAAATGGAACATTACTTCCATCCGATAGTGAGTGTAGTCCGGAGTCATTATTTCTGCAAAGTATTTCGGATTCAACATGGCTCCTTCCAATCTGTATGTACCCTGGAAAAAGGAGAAAGAAAAGTAGATTTTGCACCTGGTGACTTTTTAAACAAAATTAAATTAAAATATTTGTGTAGGTTTTCACAAAAAACACTGCGTCTGAACCGCTGTTCACGATCTATAGTTGTCCCCCTCCCCACCACCGCCAATCGCCCCATAATCATAGTCAAATCCGACATTTACAAAGAATCGGAGCAAAATTTCATAAGGAAGGGTTCAGCAGTTCCCATATTATTTTTACTTCTTGAGGAAATTTTGAGAAACGACATATCATTACTCTTATCTATTTAGAATGCAGCAAAGCTGGTTTCCACAGAATTAGCGTTTTCAAATGCTTCAATTAAGTACAATGATTTTTGCAAACATTACCTACTCAAATATTTATAACAAAATGATCCCTGTAAACATTTGATGAGCTCTTTCATAGTAAGAAATAATTTATGCCAAATTTTAACAACGTACTTAAATTGGAATCAGCGCATGTGTAATTGTTAATTGTTTTTTAAAACATTTATTTATTTCCATTCAAACTTTAAACGTTTAAGAGTGTATAAGAATAACAATATGTATTGTAGATTAAGACAAAAAGAAATCATTTAAAACGTAATACTAATTGTGTATTACAAATGTAATACTTTATTATATGGTTTTTAAACTTATTTTTACTTATTATCAGTATGGGATATACCGTGAATCCCTCTAACGTGAAACGAGTCTTTCATTGCCCAACGTTAAAAAATAACTTCAATCAATGATGATATTAAAACCGTTGTATAATAGCAACTTTTTGTGGAGTTTAGGGTTAAATAAGGTATTTTCTAGCACACTAATTGCCAGTTCTGGACTCTGGTCCTATCTTCGTTTACTGATCGCTCTGACACTGCTGGCGTTGTTGGGTGGTGCCAAATTCCTGATCATTATTTTTGTGTCGTGTTGGCGTCAGAAGTAAGTAAATTTAAACTATATTATTAAATGACACCAAGGGAATGTTTTGGTGGACATTTTACCCCCATTGAAACATTAAAACTGGATGCGGGCATTGTTACAAGCAACTTGGCCCGCCAGCTAGGGCTGCAACTTACCTAATTTTAAGGGACCAAATATTTATTAGCATATTAATAAGTACTTTACATATAAAATACGTAGGTACCAACGTTATTGTTTCAAAATAAAAGGGTGACTAATTGTTAATTGCATAATTTATTCTTATTTTCAGAATGAATACAGTCAAATTGAGAAAAAAAAATGATATGACGCATAGAAAGAGGCAATATTTTTTTCTATCATTAATAAGACTATCTCATTTAGTAGTAAATCCTTTTGTATTTTTTATCTATTTTTAAACTTAGTAATGCACTTATAAGTTTGAGATCTGATTATTAGTATGTGAGTGCCTACTTATTGAAATGTCTGTAGGATAAAAGTTCAAATGCAAAAAAGCTGAAATTAACCAAATGACTGAAGAGTTGATATTAAGATTTTTCTAGTTTTTAAGATTATTATAATAAAATGAAATTTTAAAATGTTTTCGGTTAACTGACTACCTACATTGTGACAAATACCTACAAAATAAACGAAAAAATCACACGCAATACCTTCCTTCCCCCTTATTTAGTTTTAATTTTAAATTTATTTCTTTGGGTCAACCCTAGATCCTTAAAATCAGTTGTACGAAAATAAACAATATTAACGTAACATTGCCCACTGCGATAAATAGCCTAAAGTGCTTTTTATTGTGGTTCATTGCTGTTTGCCGTTATTTTAGCCCAGATTCCCATTGATTTTCTTATCTGTATGGCCATAAGAGTGATCATTGAAGGAATTCGAGCAATGGGAAATGTTGAAGGAAAGAGCAGGTAAATTTGCCTGCATGTTAAAATTACTGTCTTGTTTATACCAAACACACACTCTGGTGTTCAATCTGACGGTTATGGTCACACCATGGCTGGTAGTGGTATGTCATAAATTTACACCTCTTCATGTATTTTTTAGTTGTGTCGACTTATTTAAAAAAAGGGCAATGTTGGAGGATTCACGTTAATAAGAATGCTGCATCAGAACTGTCAATTTGTTGGATCGCAATAAATAAACAAATAAACTACATTTTTATAATTTATCCCAAGCCGACCACAAACAGAAAACTAGTTAAAAAAGACAATAAACTTGTTATAATTTGTAGATTTAAAAAAAAACATTTAAATAGATTTCAATGAGTGATATTTATTTTCATCCATTCGACGTTTGATTTAATTCTTTCGCGATTTTCTCTTTTAAATCCTTACAAAGGATCCAACTTGACCGCCGGCGGTGATTTGAGTGCCCAACGTGTAGCTTGGAGGAGTTTAACAGCTGTCTAATCTAAGCAAGTTTACTAGCTGCGAGTAGAATCAAGATTACACGGGAGTAGGTAGTAATGAGTTTTCTTTACCAATACGAACAGATTACTCTGATGGGTACTTACAACTTCATGGCTACACTTGGTGCCCGACATCATAGCTTTCATGATGACCCATGGACCTATCTTCTTGATTTCTTCTTCGCAATTGAACTCGTGGTCATCAACCTCCACATTGTCCATGCAGAGGTTTTCGGGCTTTTCTTCACATTTGAATATCGCAATCTTGAGCTGCAGAGGACAAGCATAAACATTATAAATATAATACTTACTTAAATTAAAAACATCTCATAAACCGCATACTTAGTTCTAAAAAAAACACACTCGTGCGAGGTCGAGTCAACGAACATGTCGGTTTTATAATTTATGGTACTAAATAATTGGCAATGCTTGCATCGTATTTAAATACAATCAGCTCGTATTTGCTCGCTCCCCATCGTTAACTCTTCAGGCCTCGACATTTCAGATCTCTTCCGTTAGTTTTTACCGTTAATTTCTTTCTGGTCTGGTAGCACTTTTATAAAAAGCTGATCTAAGCTAGATACTGGTGACTCAGTGGTCGCACGACAGTGGCTTAGTGTTAAACAATGCCAAGACAAAAATATTACATATTCATTCCAGTAGAACTAACAAAGAAGTACTCGTGCCAATTGTATCGCACACATATCCTTGCTTGCACAGTAACCCAAATGGAGGTACACATGCTCAATGCGCATGTCCTGTATTGGAATCGGTTAAAAAGCATAAATATCTATGTATAACAGTTGATAATAAATTGAATTGGCAAGACCACATCGGTTTACTATGCAATCGTCTTAGACTTTGTTTGATAAAATTTGCGCATCTGAAACCGTACTTAAATGAGTCAGTTTTACGTAATATTTATATATCCTTAGTTGAATCTATTATTTTGTATGGTATTACAAGTTGGGGTCTTACATATGAAACATATATACAGTGAATTTATATTCTACAAATTCGCATCTTAAAAATAACTATTCCAAAAAGAAAAAAAATCTCAATGCAAGGCTACTACTCTAAATTGTTCACCCATTTCAAAATTCTTCCTATTAAAGTCAACTTTGCTATTATAGAATTGCAATCAACCACTTCTCAGATGAAACATGGAAAATCTTACTAATAAGTACTCTACTAAACAAATGTCAAATAAAAAATATATTGTCGAAAGATGTATAAATACGTATGGGTGTCGATAATTAAAATATGTAATACCCAGCCTATTTAACAATATCCCGCTTGAAGTTAGACAACTTAAAAGAAAATCGGTAATAAAACTTAAATTAAAAGAATTTATGGAAAAAACATATTAAAAATTATTTAGGTTTTAATTATATTAAGTTAATTTTGTTTGTATATCACATGAGTTACGTTAAGTATTTTGTTATATTTTATGCATGTTTAAATAAATTGTTTTTAGTTATATTAAGAAACCGGCACATAAGACAATGTCTTAGCTGGATCTATTTACATTGTAATTGTATATTTTTGATTAATAAGAGTTGTTTCTGAGACATATACTTACTTATAAGTAATTATTATAAGTATGTGGAGCAAACGAATAAATAAATGATAAAATTCAACAAAGAAGATGTCTATGTACAATAATTTTAAAGTTATGGCGATTTTAATCACACCCACACATCGACATACCTAGTTTGGTACCATTTTAAAAGTATTTAAAATTTTCAAAATAATAAGGAAATACGTATGTGGAGAATAGATATAGTCAGCTTTCTATATCCGTTTTAATTTTTTGAAATTGGCTTTGAGTCCCGCTATGTTTCCGTAAAGAAAACTATGTAGTTTTTAAAATAATACATATAGTAGGCACGACTATGATGATTGTTAGTGGTTACTTTTGGTCAGTGACTATGCACAACGTAGTAGGTATGTAATAGGGATTGTCTTGCATGTAAAATGGATGTTTCAGATTTGCATCGATAATAATTTCCTTTACTTACTAGTGTGGATTAGAGAAGATTAACTTATTCCTATTGGTTCTTGGTTAAGATGGTTGTTTAGGATGTATCACTTACACAGATAAATATATAATAATGGCGAAGGTTATGACAATCCTACATCGATTAAACATTACTTACATCCCTATCGGTTTGATCGTTTATTCTAACGATGTAGTTTGAATTCAATGTATCGATTATTCCCTCACTATTTTTTATATATTCCACGTTGATCAAGTCTATGGCTAACTTTTCTCTGTCCGTGATGAAAGGGCACGTTTCCACATCAGTTATGTTTAATTTCTGTAAAATAAAAACAAAATATTGGCATTAAAGCGTTGGTTTGACATATCACTTAAATGAAATAAAAAAATGACGGCTAAGAAGGTCTCTCTCTCTCTCTAAAAACTCACAGAATGAGAATGAGAATGAGCTAGCAGATTTGTTATAGCTCTTCAAATTACTACCGTATATTTATTATCGCCAAATTACCTACTTTGCGTGTAAGCAGAAAGTACTCTTTTTGTATAAGTTGATAGGTTTTGTGAAACCAAATGGGTTCAGGGATACTAGGTTAGCGCAACCGACTAGGTATAGGGAGGTCCAGGTTCGATCCTAGTTGATTTTCTGTGCTTTTGTTTAACATAATAATTAATAGAGAATGAAATTGAATTAACCCAAATACAATTTTAATAGCTTTTGCACTTATGTAGCGTATTAATAGGTATGTATTAAAATCAAAGAACATTATTTTTAAATACAATTTGGAATTTATTTATTACCTACTTTTAAATATATTATATTACCATATATTAGGTTATATTAGTAATATAATTACGTACGTTTTGAAATACTTTACAATTCAATTCCATTATTTTTATATGTATATATTTTTCATATATTTTCTGACGAAGCCGGATGGCGAAAGCTAAAAAATATTTTATCGTCAAATTTGACTTATATTTGATGATTCTTTTTTAATAGCGGCAAATCGCCTGAAAAGATAAATGACACAATCTTTTGACAATATTGAAAAATTTTGAATAATTTAATTTTTTTATAAAGTGCTGGAGAGCATGATTTGATATAGTAAAATTGTATAATGTATTGCTTAAATACCATATTTAGATGATTCCTTACGTTAAAATATATGAAATTAAGGTCGCGACAGCGACATTGAATATGAATTTGATTTGATTTGAGTTATATTTTTTTTACTATATTTATAATAACAATATTTCTTACCTTAGGGGATATATTTCTGGGTGTATTATTAGAGATGAAAATTAAAAAATAAAGAGACATTAGTTGGTTTAAATTTTGTATATTATCTGGCCTAATAATTTGTCGATTTGTCTATTTATTTATGTTTAAAACAGTAAAATTATACATATGCATCGTTTAAGGAATATATTTTTTCTGAATTCTCTAAAGCGTTTAGGTATATAGTTTTTTTTTGTAATTATTAACACCAAAATATAATTTTAAAACTTAACTTACTGTTGAAAAAGAAACTTCGATTAGTGTTAAAAATAATAAAACCAGTTCAATCACGATTCCTGGCATTTTTAGCGAAGTGCACAGAACTAAATGAAACTATTAATAGTGAAGTACTGCGTTCGTTTCTGTTAATATTTATAGGTCCTCGGTATAATTGAAAAATTAAAAAAAATTACATGTATTTTCCAAACAATTACCTACGTTTGTCTATACAATTTACGTAATTAAATCGCACTAAAACCATGTCATACCGACTACTGTGCTATTAAACGAGTGCCTAATATCTGTATTTCTCTATTCTATGTCAGCTGTCGTGATTCTAGGATTTAGATAAATAATAAGTACTGGATATTTCAGATTATGGGCTTCGTTGGCTACACCCTGCGGTCTGTATAGCAGCTGCACTACAACGCTTCCTGGCTACGGCACTGGGCGTCACCGACGACATGTCCAACCCGCGGCACTCGTGTCGGGCCGCTTCACATTCCGTCTATAACTTTTTTTCTCCGGCAAACAATTTTATCGAAAGCTATTTTGCCATTCGAATGAAAATTAATCTGAATACTCGTTGCTGAAAATATTTAAAACTATTGAAATAAGAATGATTTCAATTGAATTAAAATAAAGTAATATTTGTTAATAATATTTAATTTATTTTTAATTTAATTATTATCAGTTTTAAGTCGAACATGCAAATGGCAAAGATGAAAGTCGAAATGGCCAAAAAATATACAACACAAAAAAGAACAAAATGCAATAAAGCTCTATCCAAATGTCAACGCGTAAACTGTCATTTTGTAGATAATATTTTGCTAGTCCAGCGATTAGGCAAATATGGCAGATATGTCTCAGCAGCAGATGCAGCTGAAGGCAGAAAGTTCGGCAGCAACGGACAGCAGGCTGCTGCCGGACATCTTTGTCAGCCAGGGCGACTTCACTTTCGCTGCGAACGGAGACACCTATAGCGGCGATTTTGAGGGAAGGCGGAAGGATAGGGCAATCAGGAAGCATGGTTTGTCGGTATTTTAATGTATAACGCTGTAACGGAGTGCCAGAAGTAACAACTTCAAATAACAGTGTATTTATGTTGTTGGCAACCTAAAGCTGAAGACTGAAAAGTTCCGTCTTCTATTATGAAAACTAAACCGTGAGAAAGGAATTTATAACCCGTCTCAGGACGGTCTGACTTGACATCACGACGTGTGAAATGCAACTTAGCATTTTTTCAAACTAAGCAAATGCTTGTGACTCAAGAATGAATTTGCAAACTAATTAAGTCTAGTTGCCTTTGACGTCAATAGAAAACTTTCCAGTTAAACTGGGCATGCAAACTGTATTTATTTATTTATCTTTAAATCAAATATAAGTCAACTAACTTTACAACTCAATTATACAATTATATAAATAATACGCACACTAATCATGTGCTTTAATTTTACACCTTTACATATCCATTATTTTTAGTTTCATCAACTTCATTCATAAATAACTCATAAAATCATCTCATTTCACAATCATCCTTCATCGCAATCACATATCTATTATTTTTATATTTTTTGTTAAAATATCATCCTTTCCTTATTTCATCTAATTAGATGGTTACATAATATTTGACAATATGTTACACTGCAGAGGACAGGTGAGAGTTACAAATGCATTTTTATAAAACTCAGCGCTGGGTTTAAACCGACATCCTGCGCTTTCAAGTACAGGACCTCTTTAGAACCTTTATAAATATTATGCTATCCGGCACTTTATCAAATAATTAAAAACTTTTTCAAAATTTTTCAATATTGTCAAAGATTGTGTCATTTATCTTTTCAGGCGATTTGCCGCTATTAAAAAACAATCATCAAATATAAGTCAAATAACTTTACAACTCAATTATACAATTATATATATATTTATATATATAAATATAAGTTTTCGTAATGTTTGATACGAGTTTGTACATAATTGGAGTTCGGCTATATCCTACTTCGATCCGGTGAAATCTACCTCCGCCTTCCGGCGTGGCGAAAGGGATTTTTCAAATATTAGTGTAAAAATCTAAAAACTATTTACGCGCATATTATGGGAACTACTTTGATTGTAGTGGCAGTCCTATAAAGATTGAACATCCTGGTCACCCCCCTCAAATATTATCCAGATATATGTTTTGTGTGAATATGTTGATGGATATTCGCAGGCGCTGGCGTGTATACCACCTGGGATAAGCAAGTCTACACCACCAACTGGTCTAACGACAAGTTCGGGAACAGTCTGCGAATCCAATATCCTGACGGGTGCGCCTACGAAGGTTCCACGAACAATGAAAACTGTTACGAGGTGGGTACCAACATAGAACTACATACGTTGAAAAGAGATATAGTTGATTTTTTTATATTGCATCTAATTAATAATCAAACGTGTGTTAGACTAACCGCTTAACCAACAAACAACTGTTCAGTGGGTCTAGTCTGAAACTGACTCGTTGATCGCTCACTGTCAATTGGCGGGTCGGCTTCAGGTTAGCCCTAAAGGTATAGAGACGCATGGAAATTCACCAACAAAACGTGTCCTAAAAATCGCGACGGTAGGCATGATTCAATGTACCTACGTAGGAACTCGTTAAATACGAGCGGGCACACAGGTGTCTTTATAATGAGAATGCGTTAGCCGGCTGTCAACGTTCATGATCGGAATCATGTATCCTCAATGCAATCGACGATATTTTTTCCAGGGCAAGGGAGTCTACACGTTTCCCGAGGACAACCTCATAAGGTGCAATTTCACCAACGGAACCCCATCCGGCACTTTGAGGCTGGTCGATGCCAACAGACATGTTTGGAGTGGTCAGGCCGACCTCGGCGGCGCGCTGCTCACGCCAAGGAACCACTTTTTCGATTTTGCACCCACCATAAAGGGCTCTCCTCCTGAACCAGCGGAATCGGATAGTTGGTCACCCCGGTGATCACGCTGTCTTCGAATAAATTATATGATTTTTGATTACGTGCTTCTTTGTGCTATTTACTATAATAATTCATGCTATTACGAGGATCATCTTCGCTCAAAACCTTCATACAAACGCTGTTCGTAACTTACAACGTTGTTGTTAAAATTTCTTTGTAGGTTATGAACACCCTCCGCTAAAATGCTGATGCAAGGTCAGCATTTCTCTAAACGGGGCCGGCACACGTTCACCATGCACCGGTTGGTGGGGGTCGCCCCTCCGCAGTTGCCGTGATATATAAGCAGTACCCCGACTGCTCATCCGAAAATGTTCCGACTTCGTACCCAAGAAGAGCAGAAGATGTCCCAATAACAAGCACCGGACTCCAAGCCCGCATCAAATGCTTCTGTTAAAAAACCAGCCCCCGCAATAAAGATGGAGAGAAGTCAAGTAAAGTCAACTGCCGGCAGAGTTCCTTAAACATGGCGACGCGACCGACGTCTTCGTAGTTCCAGTGCCCGTAGGCTCTGACCTAAGGATCTTCCTTGCAAAGATTTTTCAACTTTTTAAACGCTTGTTAACCATTACTCAAATATCTACACAACAATCTATTTTCCTGCACACATAAAATTACTTTCAACCGAATGATATTTTCCTATAAAACATTCTTTTTCAGTTAGCTTAAGTTTAAGGTACATTACCTAAGGTCGTTTATTTTGCAATTTACCTGCATACCGATGAAATGGTATGAGTAAAATAAGCGGATTCGAACCTGTGACCTTAGGGGTCCTAACAGCTGACTACCACGATTTACTTTTTGAGATGACCTTAACAATCCAGCCGCATATTGCAAGAACATAAAATATTGTTTCAAAATTTATTTCACACCTAATTTTCGAAAAAAAACAGTTATGATTTAAAATAAAACAGGCCTAATGCTTCGCTTTTCCGCGGCGACAGTCGCATAAATAATTAAAAAAGTGCGCAAACCACACCTTCGCTCATCTGAATGCTATCTTATCTCTCGATTTTATCATGTATTTAATATGTCTGGCAACGGCTTTCGCAACGTGTGATTTCACCGCCAGGAGAATCGGAATTACACGCCGAATTCTACCGGAGCGGCGCCGCGATGTGCCATGTTGATCCGTTTGTAAATTATTAGTAAATTCGCGAGAAAATTGCTCGTGCTATACGAAAATGGCGATTTGTGCGTTAGTGCTATTGTGCGCTGTGTCTTTGTTGACATCGGCGAGATCGCAGGGTAATGTTTTATTATTTTGTTTTAATGTTTAATTACAATTCGTTATCCGCAGATCCAAACAAAACGCCAAATTGTATGACTAACCTAAAATATTAGTTTCTCTGTTTATATTTCTACGCCTTTTTTTGTAAATTTACGTACCTAATTAGTAATATTTATTTATTGATATGCAACTCAAACATAATATTTTATTTATCTGCCTTGCATTGAAAATTGCTATAAGTACCTAGCTGTAGGGGCGAGCTCACGTATCCATTCGTAATTCCTCATGGGCGGTTCGTCACCGTATAAAATGAAGATATAGGAAAGCGATATTGCGAATGTATTGTAACTTCTTTTCAAGAACAAGAAATATGGTTAATATAGAAGTAATATTAATAAGCAAATTACAGAGACGGATATTAATTTGTAAGGCGTAGATACGCTTTGCAACATTTTTTCCTTTCCGCGAGTTTTCCTGGAGTTACTTTACACTTGCTCCAAGTGTTAAATAATGTTAGTTGCGTGTATTTTTGGTAGACATGGCTATATTATTAACTGATATCTTTATTTTAAATTATTTTTGTTTTTTTTGACAAAGTTGCACATACGATACTTTAACATAACGATTAGCACATACAATAGTATTTCTTAGGGCGAACATGGTATTCATCTCATACGGTAAACTTCATATGAATATTATGCGTGGCAATTTAGAGATACGAGTGTTTGTTGTAAAGTAAAAATGATAGTTAAACCATAATTTCTCACACATCATTATTTTTTTTCGTTTTAAAAACGAAAAATCCGATGAGCTGGCTAGAAAAGGTGCTAAAGGTCCTATGATCGGCTCAAAGCCGGCCTGTGGCATAACAAGACACACTAAAAGCAAATTGCAAAAAAAATGGGCTAGAAACTAAAGCCTAAATGCAAGAACTGCCCGGCCGAAGAAAGCCAAAGAACTTTCGCAAAACAAGACTATCAGAGTTATTAAAACTATTTTATATATTTCACCCGCCACTGGGCATCGCATTATCTGTACTTAGAGGCTTGAAGCCATTCGAATCCAGATGCTCGTCTCTTGAAACAATCCAAAATAGAAAGTTGGAAAAATATTGTAGTGGGAAATTGCAACATTTACAAATGCGTTTCTAATTTGGTACGATTCTAGAGTATAAGCTGTAGGTACTCTATTCAATTTTATAGTATTTTTTTTCCATAACTGATGTCCCTATATAGCGACACGTTGGTCATGATTCTTGTGAAATAACTGGTATTTATTTTTTCAATAACAAACTTGTTCAATTTGACATATTTTTTGAGCCATAACAAATAAATAAATTAAAATAAAATCAGTTACACCTAATAATTCCTTCGTTTCTCAATTAAGGTTTTTGTATATATCTTTTAACCTTTCCCGTATGCACTTTTATATAAACAACGATTGTGTGTGAATAATATTGAAACAAGTAACTTATTTTAACAAGCCCTGTTAGATTGTATAACGTTTACATTGCGACCTCCCACTGATCATTATTTAACTATTGTTGTAGGTACTGTAATGATTACGGTTATAAGAGGAAAGAGTTATTTACAAACGGCCATTGATAAATTGAATAAACGTTTTATTAAATGATGTACCATTAGGTATTTATCAATGAAATACTTACACGTGCGTAATGTGCAATTTAATAATGCAAGTACTACTTATAATTTTAATTCTGCTTTTCTACATAAGGTGTACGGTACTTATAGTCCATGGAATATTTAAATTACTGGATATGCGATTAAATCCATATTGAAGAAAAACAATCTTTATAATACAAAAACCATTGATATACATATAAATCTTGGGTGTTTGAGCTAGGCAGGAAACCAACTGGATATGATACCCCAATAATGAATATGTCAAATTGTGCATACTTATTAAATGATATTAATTTAATAAGTATAAATTTATATTAATAGGTAAAATTTTACTCCTTATTTCAAATTCATTTCATAAAATAAGTTAACACAGACTATTTTAGTTGATATTTCGTCATTGAGTTTTAATAATTTCAGAAAAATATAGGTCATAAATTTTACCATTGAATGTCAGCACTTTATATTTATTTATTTAATTAACAGGTATTCCTATGTACACATTTAATTCATAACATGCAAGCATAAAATTATAATACTAAAAAAAAACATTAAAAATAAAAACAGAAAATAACCAGAACTAATCAAGAAAAATACCTAACCGTTAAACCGTTAAAATAACGCTCCCAGGCGAAAGTGATCTCACAAAGATATAATAGAAAGCAGATTTTTTATCCTATTGGGCGAACAGTCAAATATATCAACCTCAGGAGAAATGGAATTTAATAATTCGACTGCTCTACACAATTATTTATGCTATTTTAACATTTTATAGATTTTTAACTATCTGTCACGTTGATTTATGTCATCTATGAATAGGCATGCGGATTGATAAATGTAGATGTCTGTATTGGATGACAATTTTGGAATATAGGTTATTATGCAGTTGATACTTCTGAGGCGTAAATGTGCTTATTTCATTTCGTGAATCTACTGTGTTTTGAACGTTGAATTCATCTTCAGCATCGGAGGGCGGCATTCGCGGAGGCAATGTCTTCGAGATGCTCGTCTGCCTCGACAACGAGCTATGCTCGTCATGCCTTCAAGCCGCCCAGCATTGCCGATGGTGCGCTGACCCCAACTTCAACCACAACAACACTCTACCCAGGTGCAACACCAGGGAAAGGTAGGCCCATTAAATTAGTCCATGCACCCGCATCGACGACTGCTAATAACACCGACGCATTATCCTTATTAGACATTTTTCATCTTTTCACCGACAGCTCGCCTTACTTCACAAGCAGTTTTCTTAATTGAGCAAATGTTTATGATACATACTAGACAAGAAGCCAGTCATAAAAAAAATCTCTTTCGGCACAAGGCGGAGTTAGATTCACCAAAATACCTTTCTTAATAGTAAGAAAGGTATGATTTTTTTGAATTTTGGAAAACCAATTTCTTCCACCCCTAAAACCAATGGTTGGTGCTATAAAAAAGTTTTCAAAGATAAGTTTAGGCCCTTATCTAAGGAATAGAATAAAATTTAAACGAATTCGATATTTTATGTACTAGGAAAGTTATAGCGAAATTTTACATTTTTGAAAACCCACCCGCCATTGCCTGATTTTGCCCATTAACGAACTTAACCGAGGTTTTGTGCCCTTAAATTTTATGTATAAATACGAAAGTGATTGGTGTAAAATTCCAGCAGTTATCGTGTCCACAAGAAAGTGATGTAGATAGATATATAAACTTTTAAACTGAGGGTAGTTTTGGGTTCTAGGGGATGCAAAGCGCGTAAATATTTCGATTTTTTCGAAAGTGATAAAACCCATAGCAATACGTAGCTTTCCTAACGAAATCTGTCTAAAAATACAAGAACTATCGTTAAGAAGTAAGTGTTTTTTTTTTAGCAAAAAGATGGCATAACTAATATAGAGGTTAAAATGCCCCAATTATTTAATCAAATAACAAAATAATTTCATTGGATGAAATTAAAAAATCAACCTCAGAGGAGGTTAAAAGATTTCTTTTTGAGCTCATTCTAATTGAACCACTCTTCTCTTCTCCATATTTATTTTCCCTTTCTATTTCTTTGTTCACTAATTTTATTATGGTTTTTTAATATGATATGATTTGAAAAAAATCATTGAGTTAAGATACTACGAACTTTGTAGGTTAAGTGATTTATATATAAAATATTGTAGTTGGAAAATGAAAAAATTGTTTTATTTTATTTTTTAAAGATATCGAAATATACCTGGATAATGTTTATTATTCCAATCCCAGGTTCTAGTGTTATTTTAAATCAGTAAAGTTTGCTCGTCGCGGTGTATTAATTAGATATATACATATTACATTTTTTATATATAAATAAATACTGATCTTAGTCATATAAATATGTTAGGCCCTACTCATCTAATCTTAATTTGCTTGTAAGATGATGGTAATGAAGTAATTTATTTATTTTGCAGTTTGATTTCGGCCGGCTGTCCGCCGTCATCAATTCAAAGTCAAAAGGACGTAAGTCAGACGATCCTCGCAGATGAGCAGTTTAGCGATATGACCCTTGGAGACACCACTGTTCCAGTGCAGATCAAACCGCAGAAATTGAAGCTAGCGTTGAGGCCCAGTGAGAAAATATATTATTTTATTATAGGAGGTCAGGACTATCGTAGAAGGGTGTAGGTAGGGCAGAAATTGATGAAGGATTTGTGAACCTCAGATAGGTTTAAAAATCGATAAAAATGATAGACCGCAGAGTAAAGGTTTGCATTCTCGTGGTAATTTTTTTTCATTTTTACTATGCTATTTTATTTTCAGGAGAACCTTTCAGGGTCAATTTTGAATACAGACCTGCCAGAAATTATCCACTTGACCTTTACTACCTGATGGACTTGTCGTGGTCCATGCAGGACGACAAAAGAACTCTGGTCGGACTGAGGAATGACCTCCCGAAAGCTTTGCAGAACCTGACGGATAATTTCAGGCAAGGAAGTTAATAGATAATTATTTAAATTACTGCCGTCTTGATACTATTTAAATATCTACAGGCCTTTGCGTTTATTCGTAAGCTATACAAGTTGCTAACGTTGAAAAATACTATTAGAATTAAATTAAATACATATAAGTATTATTAAATTATTCATTTTAACTTTAATGCCTTGCTTTTCAAGATTGCAAATATTTAACGTCAATTTTTTACCTACTGAAAAGAATGATTCTAATTAAAAAATCAATAAAACAAAAGATATTAAAGAATAGATTTGAGAACTCCGCCGGTAACACATAGAAGTATTTATCTAAAATGTAACCGGATGAAAATTTTTTTAATTCAATAGACTAATTATATAAATTGAAAAAATAAAATGTGAAAAATATTCAGCAAGATACTAACCAATATAACAATAGCCGCGCGTTTTGCTCACTAGCTTTCGGTATATTTTTATATCTAGCCCAAAAGTTTGGGAAGCTTATATAGTGTTAATTTCACTAGCGGTAACGCCCGATACTATAGACACTTCTGCTCGTTACGAATGCCGAATATTTCTTTCAAAGACGTAACATGGTTTATCTCTGAATTCAGGATAGGGTTTGGCAGCTTCGCTGATAAGCCCCTCATGCCGTACACCTTCTTGGACGAAAGACGTCGCGACAGGCCCTGTCCCGTGGGTGAGGATATCGACTTCTGTGAGCCCACATACAATTACCGGCATCAACTGAAGCTGACAAACGTGGTGGATGAATTTATCAATAAGGTAAATCAATGATCATGATTCACTTCTTACACCCACCTTCCTTATTGAAATCGGATACCGTTTATTTATTTATTTATTTAATTACCAAAATAAACACCAGTAGTATTTAAACAATTTTTTCTAATGTGAAATGGCTCAGAAAATATCTTATCTCTTGATTTAATCTATTATAGTCGTCGCAATATGATTTGTACATAATATTGTAATCGTTTAAATACAATTATGCAGTCAGTGATTCCCAACATGTTCTAACCCTTTATTTTGCTTTATCAAATTGGTTTGTATCTGCTCGGAATAATTTGAGGAACACTGCGCCGCAATAACGCACAATTCGACTTTTCAACATCGATCCACTTCATCTTGCAATTCCAAATCGTAAACGCACTTCTCTACAATTAGACAATTGAGTGATGCGTTTGCGACTTGGAATAGCTGAAGGGTATGCAGAAATGCAACAAAATAATAAAGTAAATATTCACTCGCACTATAATATTATATGAAATTATTAACGATCATTAAAAATATAACTTAATTGTTAAAATATAAAAATAACAACTACGACATTTAATGTGGCAATTTCCTTGAGATAGGTTAGGGACAGCAACATCACGGCCAACGTGGACAACCTGGAGGGAGGCACGGATGCCCTGATCCAGGCGGCCGTCTGTCAGGATGAGATCGGCTGGAGTAAGATAGCCAGGAAGATCATCCTCTTCGCTAGCGATGGACTCATGCACTTCGCTGGAGACGGAAAGCTAGGTCAGTACCTATAACATAATAAAATCTAAGAATTGCGTATCTTGCAAAAAAAAACATGCATTCGTTTTGTTTGCCAAATATTTATTTACTCTTCGGGGAATAAAGAAAACTGAGTCAGTATAAAGCCGGTCCCATACATCAGAGGCGTCCAAACTTTTTGCTGCGAGGGCCAGTTTGGTATTTAAATTCATTAGCGGGGGCCAAGCATTGTAAATATGCATTATAAAAAACCTTATTACAAGTAAAGCAGCATTGAATTTTTTTATTGTTGCCACATATATATACTATAAAAATTTTTTTTATTGTAAATTACAGATATAACAATACTAAACAAACATGTCTAAATTATATTATTATAAAATTATTTCATGCAATTTTTAATGGGAATGGTGGAACTGGGGTTTTTCCTGGAGAGTTTCTTCAAAGTTGGGATTCAAATCGGAAACACCAATTATTAGCAATGATTGCAAATGATCATCCGATAAATTTGCCCTATATTTAGATTTCAGATACTTCATTCTGGAAAAAGTTTGTTCGACAATATAGGTAGTGAGATACATAGAAATAAATTTACCAGCCAATTGCTTTAACGAAATTTGCAACGAAATTTTTCAAAATTCTTGGCGGGCCGGATAAAATCGCCTGCCGGGCCGGGTTTGGCCCGCGGGCCGTAGTTTGGACACCTTTGCCATACATGTGCGAAAATATTTGCAAATGGCCTCCCATGCAAGATATTTGTCCATCTTTGCAAATATTTGGGCACATGTCTAGGACCGGCTTTACACGCAAAAAACCCAGGCTTTATAAATTAATAAAGGCACGTGCGCATTTTATTTATAGGAAAAACATTTAAAATGTTTTAATATTACTCTTTTTATTAGTGTATACAGATTGTAGGTTCCAATGTCTCTCTTGATAATTAATTTTTCGTTTAACTTTATTTCTAACTATTATTATATTTTTAATAGATATTGCGATAAATACTTCTTTAAATTTGATAAAAGTTGTTCAATTGTCTGAAGGTATTTTTCAATTATATTTTAGGCGGAGTGACCGAGAGAAATGTGGATACGTGCTATCTCAACGAAAATGGTTTATATTATGGAGATACCAGGTTTGATTATCCTTCCTTGGAAGAAATTTACAGAACCTTGGATTCGCGTAAGGTAACAATCTTTACCATCAATTATTTTTAATTCTGAAACGGCTTTTCTTGGTTGCGTAGGGCGGTGTAATAGTGCGAGAGTGTTTGTGAAGAAGTCCTTTATTGACAGAAGGCGCACACTATTATCTAGTTACATATATGATAAATAGACTTCACTGAAGCTTGATCAAGGAAGGTAAAAATGTAGTTAATAGTAATTAAATGTATATTTTACCGGCAAGACTAAAAATAAATAAAATATAAAGCGGTGTTGCCAGTATAATCAACGAAGAGTAGGTATCATTTTCAAAAAATATAAAAAAAAAACAACTCTAAAATAGTTGAGAATCGAAGAAATATTAACTGAAACTTTTTTATGCAAATAATCCCTTCTACCACCTCTTAAAATTGTATTAATTATTTACTAAATAATAAAATATGAATAATATTTCGTGGGTCAAAAAATTGCGCCATCTAAATTAAGGAATACTTTTGACAGCCTCTAATTGCATTATTTTCAAAAGCAATAAAATATTAATTATTAATTAAATAATTATTTATTTAAAGTAAGATTAATAAATAATTATTAATTTTAAAATATATTAATATTTTAATAATATTATAAAATAAATAATAATTCATATTTAAATATTATTATAAAATAAATAATAATTCATATTATAATCTATCTATTTTTTAAATTTATTTAGATTGAAATATTATTATTAATATATTTATCATTTAAAAATTATATACGAGTATAAATTTATAATAGCGTAAGATAAATGAATCATCGATAACTAATTAAAAATTAGTCTCACACTAATGCGACCATTTATAGGGTCGTTTATTTTTTTTTAACTTACAATGTTTGTTAGTCTGTTTAGGTCAAATCTTGCAAGCCAAATTAGATCCACTTCCTCTTATCCTACGGAGTTAAAATTTGTCATGTTGGTTCAGATTCGATGACAACGCATTTTTATGGTAAGCATGACCTGATTCTACACCCAGGAATGGCTCCAAACGAAGGAACTCCTCAACGGTCAACAGCACAGATGCGAAATATTGTGTACGCATTCAAGCACTTAAATAAATGTTTTTTTAATGTTTTTACTTTAAAATTTGCGAACGCGTTAAGATAAGCGTTTCTTTATCTTCCCAGATAAAAGTCATCTTCGCCGTAACGGAAGAGATCCGCCAATACTATGACAGTATCCACGAGCTGCTGCCCGTCATCACCGTCGTGGAGAAGCTGGAGAACGACAGTTCCAACATCATCAAGCTGGTGAAGGAGGGGTACGAGGAGATCTCGAGCATCATCAACTTCGAGCAGACATCGGATGACATCTTCAAAGTAGGCTTCTTTTCGGATTGTGGCATCGAAGGTGGGCCGTTCCAGGAGACGCACAGGTGTGAAGATGTGCAAATCGGGAAGTCTTATCAGTTCTCCGTCAATATTATCATGCAATCTTGTCCTGCTGATTTGTCCAAATTGGTAGGTAATAGTTTTGAACAAAATCTATTACGCGCTGCGTGGTTGAGCAGGTGCGAAACATTAGCAGTTTCGATTAAATTTTGAATCCTTTTTTTTGTCGTATTACAGAACCATTTTCCCAATATTTTTTGCTGATTACTCTGTAAATTTACATTAAAATATATTTTTTAATATTATTTTTATATTTCAATATATTAACTATTAATAAAAGGGTGAAACGGTTCGTTTATGTAGGTAGGAAAAGGAAAGTAACAAAAATCTTTTGAGAGTTATTTCGCGTTCACACTGCATTGTATAATTACGAGCGAGGGAGACCGATGAAGCCTTCATAGACGTCATAAAACCAATATAAATAATATGTGAACTGTTAAAGAATGAATTCAATTTCGTGAAAGTGTAAAAGCAAGAAAAAATATTAATAAGAATTAATAGACTTCACAAACCCATTATTTGTATTTATTTATCTGTTGAAATGTCCCTTTCTTATTTCATATAATTGGATGGATAGGTACATAATATTTGTCAATATTTTATACTAAAGAAGAGTATAAAGTATTTCATACTAAAGTGAGAGTATAAAACTCACCGCATCACCGAAAAATATTGGACAAATGTTTCCTACTTGCGAGAAAAACGAATTTGAAATTTCAAAGAAATCGTTTTAATGTTTGAGAAGGCGGTTGAACGCACGGCCTGAGATCGGTCAATGACCTCGCGCCCGCGCGGTTCGCGAAGCACTTCAATGAAAAACAAAGTTTTTATAACAAAGTAATATAATTATTTTACTATGATATTTTTTTCCGTGAGACCGCTTTAGTTGTCGATATAGATCAACCCTCTATAAGGATATCAGTAAATATACCTGTATATTTTTTAAAATCTTTGATTTTTTTTTTAAATTATTATATTCGTGAGAATCTGTATGTCAATGATGTTAAATTACGTTTATTAGTGGATTTTTTTAGTTTTTTTTTCTGATACACCTATATGTTTATCTGTGTCAAGAAATCGACTCAAAAACTAATGCAAGCAATACGCTAAGGCATCCAAGGGCATTTTTATAATGGTGTAGTGTTTAGCAATTGAAAATAATTAATTAGATTCAGCTAAATAAACGCACTCAACTTTCTTTTAGGTTAGGACCATCGTTATAAACGAAACCCAACTCGGACAGCAAGCCCTCGAAATCGAAGTGGAACTTCTCTGCGATTGTGACTGCAATCGCGTGGACGAGTCCAACTCGAAGATGAGCAGCAAATGTCCTGCAAATTCCAACGAGACCTGTGGTATTTGCCGATGCGTGGGTGGTTGGTAAGTCTATTGAAGGTTTTTGTACTTCTTCCTTATTTTTTTACTTTATTTTTCACGACACACCACCACACTAGGTACGTATTGTTTCCATTGCGTTTATCTCTGGGAAACTCATCCCACTGCGCTACTCTTGAATCTTTCAAAAATAGAAACGCATTCTTAATCTGCATTATGGTAGTAATTATCATAGTAGTAATAACAGCTTTAATGTTTAATTAAAGCTGTTAGGTATCGATATGCCAACATTAGGCAGTTATCAGCTCGGAGACGATAAACAAATTATCGTACTATAGCAATTATAAGTATTACTACCCGTACGAATCCTTTATGAATAGTTTTTTTTATGCACATATTGTATTTGTTTCCAAGGTCAGGTCCGAACTGCGATTGCGATACGACTAATGAAGATAACAAGCTGCTGCTGGAAGCTTGCAAACCTGATGGAGGTGCCAGTCATTTCTTCCCCTGTTCTGGAGAGGGCGACTGCGTTTGTGGCGAATGCCAGTGCGACCGGGGGTTCTCGGGGAAGTATTGCCAATGCAAACGGTGTGACCAGAGCCCGTGAGATATTCCCTATTTTAAAATATACATAATTAACTAGTTCTGACCGATCGAAATATATTTTTGGATTCTGGTTTGTTATTGATTACCATATTAAAAAAAACAAATATTTAGAAATATTTACAGTATTTAGAAACTGTAAAGTTTATTGAGACAGACGTCAATTAAAGGTATTTTCATAAATGCCGTTAGTAATGGCTGTTAAAAGTAAAAGAGAGACGATAAAAGTTAACAAATCGAAAATAAGTGCATAATCTTACCAGAAATGCATAAAAAAAAGCATAATGTGAAGGTGGTGTGAATAGTTTTATTGTTATTTTCTTTTTCTTTCATTTGTCTCGTGCACTCTTTCTAACCCACATCTTCGTCTTCACATACTCTTCCACACACCATCGCAAATCATTCATAATACACACAGAACTCCCTTTTTGTCAGACTTTAAAAAAAGAAAGAGGTTTTTAATTCGATCTAGTTTTTTTCTTTTTTGTTTTAAATCAACATTCCGAAACGGCTAAAGCGATTTCGATTATATTTTTTGTATATGATTTTTCAAATGTACTACCCTGAAGTATAAGTTCAAGTATAAGGTAGCAAAAATAATAAAATATGTTTTCCGTTAATACATTTTTTAATTTATGATTGGCTTGAGTAATTTCAATATTACTTTTAAAATATTGTAGGTGATTGCTTGAGGATGGATCTATTAAAGTTTGATTCGAAAACTTTTAGTCCAAGCAACTAAAAATATTAAAATAAAAAACCTGTTTTTTTAAAATAAAACCGTCTTCATAATAACCCTACCACCAAACAACTGAGAAATATTAGGTACAATAAAGTGTAGTTTCTGGCTTCGTTATTGTATATTTTAATTCGTATTTTTTTCCTGTATAAATAACCTTATTTAATCCAGGATTAACGGCCTGGAGTGCGGCGGCAACTTCTACGGCGTGTGCAACTGTGGCCAGTGCGCCTGCAGGGTCGGGTGGTCCGGCGCGGCCTGCGACTGTCCCGAGGGAGAGGACCGCTGCATTGCTCCCGGAGACAACACGCCTTGTTCTGGAAGAGGGGATTGCCATTGCGGTAGGAATTAGGGGATGATTGTAATTAATTTTGAATTATCATTTATAACTTCGCAATTATCGAAGCTTTTAGCTTTTGAGGAGGTTTAAGAAACTCCTCCTCTTAATCGATATATTTGTTATTTATATTTTATTTTATTAGGTAAAAATACAGCACTTTATCACCGACTAAAATAAAAAAAATCAATAACGTAATGACGTTATGAACATTTTTACACACATAGGTAAAATGATATTTAAATAATATTATGATTATTATATCATATTATTACTATAAATAATATTATTTTAATTTTAACATGACATTTTAAGTGAGTCTGGCAGTATATCAACATTTAGAAAATTCGAATTATTTTTAATACTTCTAAGGATTTACGCTGGTTTGAATACAAGCCTGTATTTTGTGGTTTAAATATATGCAACTATGCAAAAATAATGGTCTTAGTCATCGTAGACCGGACGGCAGTACGAAGAGCTCATCGTGAAGCTGTCGTCTTCACCACCACAGGCCACAGGCCAACCGGCCAAAGGATCGGAAGAAACAGGTATTATATTTGCATTGTAAACCTTTGTAACTCTTATTGGCTTTATGTTTAATTGTTTTTTTATTTCTATATCAGCTGTTGTTTCCTAAAATAAATAAATTTTGTAACCAGATATAGTATGAAGTATAAAACTAGGTAACTGTAGTCGCAAAGGTGAAACTGGTGGTACCAGCATATTGGAGTGGAGAAATGCAAAATGCAAAAAGTGTGCGACAAAATTTAACATGGGATTTCCTTTAGAGAAAATATTTTTAAACATAACTTTTTTATTATTTCTAAATCCTGACATCACAAACATTTCGCTATTGGAGTGATCCATGGGAGTTACGCCTTGCTCCACTCCGATAAACAGTCTTGGAGCAAATAGCAGGTCCGTATTTTCTCCCATATAAGTATTGTGCCATTTGAAACCTATCTAATCTTCTTTCTCCTTCCAAAGGCGAGTGCCAGTGCAAAGTGGACAAGGACATCCGCTACACGGGTGACTACTGCGAGAAATGTGCCAACTGTGAGAACAGGGTGTGTTCGCTGTACGAGGGTTGCGTCCTGTGCACCATCCAGGGGAGCTGCAACAAATCTGAGTGCATCAGCGAGACGGGTACTTTCTATTCGGCCAACGTGATCAATGAGAATAGAGGTTTGTTAGTCGATTACGAGTTACCAACTCGTGATCGAATATTATATCAATATAATATTTTTTTACTTTTAATTACATAAAATATTAATTCATTGATGCTTATATTTAGTATTTAACTAAAATTATTACTAAAGCTTTAAAAATAAATAAAACCTTATTAGTAAAATACACAACATTTATATATAAATACATATAGTCCCATTCAGTATTCAGAATTTAATAAATATATCTATAAAATCAAAAAAAGGAAGATTTTCTCAAACCAATGTGTTCGATTTTTCTTATGTGTAGTGTTTTAGGTGATTTTGAATATTTCTTTGCATATGAGGAAATTATCAAGGGTCCATTTTAGCTTTTTAATGTCTAAGCAATAAATCAATAGGTTATGTTCTCTCATGCGCTTACGTCTTAGGTTGTAGTATGTATGTATCTACCCATTTTTTTTTTATTTTACAGTAGTTTTTTTTAATATTTTTATAATGAACAGCCACCGTAGAAACTTAAAATGTACTAAAGTATATTCAACATAACAAAATGTTTTTCCGAATCCCTTACATGTTTTGAGAGCATTCCGTTTGCCTTATAATTAAAACGTTTTATTCCCCTTTACCTCCAAAGTTTTGAGTATTGTTTTAGCTCCACAAACCAACATGAGCATCTGCTTTGCGAGAGCGGCTTCTGATGAAATAAGCTGCGACTATTCATACACCTACCAAGTCCTCAGGGATTGGACCGTCAAGCTGGATATCTACCTGAAGACGAAGACCTGCAGTGCTCCCATCAAATTGGGTCAGGTAAATAAAATTATAGTGTTTTTCATCATTTACTTTTACTATACTCTTTTAAATATCAGTCAATCTGATACACAAGTTTAACTTTGCGAAGCTGTGAATGAGTATCGCTTAGAAAAAAAATATGTTGCCTCAATATAAATGTCAATATAGATTTCGAAAGCGGTATCAATACTAATATCTTTATTTACTGTTAAGGCAATGTTAGAAGCTTCGTATACCGTCATAGGAATACTTCAAAAAATGGTTTGAATATGGGCTCAGAGGTCACCGCATTTACACCTGTCAAAAAGTGTATTTTTTGTCCCTTTCATGTTCTAATTTAAATTTTTTTTTTCTTGAGTGATTTGAGTGATGGTGAGTGAAGAGTTTTATAAAGTTTAAACCTTCCCTTAGTAAGCGATTTATTTTGAATATGTAATTGGACAGTATTAAAATAAGGCTTAATTCATGCATTTTGCAACGTCTGTATATTTTAACTTAAAACAGTGATAATCTCGAATGGTAACCCTACTTAAAATACAAAACGACTACCGAGTATCAAGTACAGTGGAGAGCATAACAGCCACTTATAAATCTATTCGGAGTCGAGTGGCGGGTGCCGCCCACAATATAACTTAGCAGGTGGTGTGAACCGCGAAAATGCCGTAAGCGGTAGTCTTCGTTGTTCGGACAATCACCCTTGGGGGTGTGACCTTTTTGCACTTGAATGTATTGCGTTTCTAAGAAATAATAAATATAAATAAGATAAAATAAATAAATTTTACTTTCATCCATTGTGCTCATTAATTTTCAGGTGATGTCTTTCATAGTAGGAGGCGTAATATTACTTGGTCTAATGATGATTGTGGCGTTCAAGTTGTGGCAGATGAGGCAGGACAAGATAGCTTATGCCAGGTTCCTTGTGAATTCCGAGAAGAATATGATGAAGATGTCGAACCTAGCCGATAATCCCATATACATATCTCCCATCAGCAGATACAGAATGCCAGATGAGTACAAAGGAAAGAACGATTGAAACTATTGCTAAAAAGTGATCAATACAGGGTGTACGCTGTTTAATGGGCCTCTTCCCGGAAGTGCTCTTCTCTGTGTTGCGTGTGGTCGGCTCTCATTCTGTCTTATGCACAAACACTCAGTGCCGTCGTAATTGGTTAATAAACTATTTTAAAAACTTCCTTGAATTTGCATCTTTGTGAAATCAACATGCTTCTGTAGTTTTATTTTTTCGATTCTTGTATTTAGTCAATAAGTTATTTATGTCTAAAGTATATATGAAATGTTTGGATGTTTTCAAAGCTCTTAACTATTAAACTATGTATAAATTCACTCTACAAAGATAAAATGATATCCACTTTTATTTTTCTTTTATATCTACAAATAAGAGTCTTACAACACTACAGCGTTTGTATGGAGAAATGATGACCAGGTTGAGTCATGTTTTAGGAAGAATGTGCATGTCAATTTATGTCCGTTTGAATGTCAATCAATAATAACAATAAATACAATTACGATGGGTTTGGGATGCTTCTTGATGGATTACATTTTAAAATTATTATAAAGTGAATATATAATAATTATTAAAAGTTGCATTTACTGTAGTCACTCGATGCGTTGACATTTTCCTAAAAACTTGGAAACTATTCAGAGGGAAGTCGGGGGGTCGGTGATAATAGTGAGTCAGTTCTGAGGTGTTGCAAGTAGCCAGTGTCCTTGGCACGCTCACTTCGCTTCGCTTTTATTTAGGTAACCTAAAATATATTTTATACTAAATACTAGTAAGCATTATTTAAGTACACAAAACACAAATATATTAATCATTACAATATTTTAATATTTGGTTTCCTTTACTGTAATACACTGTAACACTGTAATACTGAAAATACACTGGTCTGAAATTATTTAAAGGTGATCATTTCAGTCCACTTCATTTTCCACTTTTGCGTATAACGTGGTTATTAAAAATAATATTTCACTTGGTACACATAAAAAATAAAAAAATATATTCAACTTGGATATATTAAATTGGTCAACTATTTTATTTTAGATAATTAAACCAAACTATAAAACTGCAAAATATACACCATTTTAAACACATACTATGCAGTTTTAAAAAGAAAACTCGTTAGATCTAAAGTTATTACATTTTGAAAGTAATTTATTTAAAAAACTGGATATTATAATAATATAAATAATATTAAAACTTTAACCTCGAATAAATTTGCATTCTGGTTTGCCGGCCCATTTTCACATTTTATCAAATTATTAAGAAAACAATAACTGTCATTTTGAACCGTGTGCAGATGAATTTTGAAAACAAATATTTTAACAAATTAGATGTATGACATGCGCAGTTAACAAAACCTGAAAGTAGACGAAGAAAATAATGTTTTGGCATCATGCGTTAATATTTATTTTTGTAGGTGTTTTGTAAAAAAAAGAAAAACACAAAAAGAAAAATATTCTTATATTTTCAGAAATTGTGATCTCACAACCAAAAATCACCATTGAGCAATATTTTACAACATTTCACATAAAAATGTTATCTAGGTACATAAGATATATTTAAAAATATTCAATCCATCAAAAGATACTGAAGACTATTTTCTTCATTAAGGGTGGGACAGAATAATTTAATAATATTGAATATAAATTCAATAATTGACCATTATGCCAAATTACAGATGTCTAAACTTACATAATGCGTATGTTTTTAGTATGTATGTAGGTCTTGATAGAAAGAAGAATCGTGCAAGCTATCTACATCTTTTGATGAAAAGCTGGTTTACCCCCGTCACTCACCATCAAGCTTAGTGACGTATTAAATGGATGGTCACGGCAGACAAGTCCCATTGGGGTATATTCATCATATAACAAATAAAAAAATGTTATGTTTTTATTCGATTCTCCTAAAAGTGTTTATTCGAAATATGTTTATACCTTTGATGATTTCAGAAGTATATTAAATATAATCTGCACAATTGAGTATATAATTCCTTGTTAAAATGAATATTTCCTTAGGCAGGAGCAAAGTCAAGGGGTGTATAAGAGTCAATTCTCAAATATTTAATAAAAAGAGAAAGAGAAGCACGTTTAATAAAAAGAGAAAGTTATATGTGACTGATTACTCATTACACATTTATTATCAGGGACAAGATTTACAAAATCTGCCATTCTATATTTCGTATATCTTGAGATTAATTTTGACTTTGACATACACGCAAAGAGGATTGTCGTTTCATATTTTTTTCGTCATACCAGTATAGTGTTACAAATATATGTGGCCCGAAGACAAAAAAGGTTGAGTATAGTTGATCTATATCAACAATCAAACATTACAGCTCATTCAAATCTCAAATTGGATGAATGAATAGTGTTATACCCACAGATGGCGTTGGTTAAACCCCTTATACTGATGAATATAAAAATTAACAAAAAAATTGTCCCTACTGCGCAGATTATTTCTTTTTAATTTATGTCAATACCTTTGTCTATTCTCACCAATATTGCAACATTCTGGAGATCATAGACTTATAATTAGTTAAAACTAATTAAATTATGAAAGTCCATCTGGTGTATGAAAATATTGGAACCTTATTTATTAATAATAAACGAAGTTGCTCGCTTCAATAAAGAAATAAATCAACTTATTTAAGTTTACTAAAATATAATAGAAACTTTTCCATTGATTTCCATATACCAGACTGACAGAGACAGTGGTAAGATGGAGAGTTAAATATTATCACTTAGTTATTTTAATTTATAGTTTTAATTATGAACAAAATAAAATAATAATAAAAATTGTTATATGGTTTGTGTTAGTGAAAGGTGCTTTTAATTGTGTTGCGACTGAAATAGATAATTTAAGTGGTAATTAAGGTATTCTCTTAGTAATTTAAATATGCAATTTCTCAATGAAATGTGTTTTTCAAGTAAACAATAACTTTAACATTCCATCATACCATACTGCCATATTAAGCCAACTTTTAATACCCTCTGATTAAATATTATTTATAGGTTATAATATGACAGAGTGTATGTAATAAGCCAACGATCTTTTAAAACATATAGATACGGCAACTGAAGGTGAAAAACGCACCGCGCCAAGTACTCCACTTTGCGTCGAGCACGCATGTGTCATCGTGATCCAGCGTGATCCATCGTGATCCATCGTGATCCAGCATGTGTCATCTCTATCCAGCATGGTGGAGTGTTGCGGAACGGCGGGGGGAATCTACCAGTCGGGTTTTTACAAGAACGATTTGTATCTATGTATTTTAAAAGATCGTTGTAATAACACAAACAAAGTTACTAAGCACACCAAAGCTTAATTTGAATAGTATTGAAATTCCATATATTACTTATTTTGCAATTTCAAGGAACCATTTCCAAAATGTTGATTACTCAAATTTCATACAGAAAAAGACAGGCGATTTTTTTCTCACCGTAAAAAGTGTGCAGAAAAACTTATCTAATTTTCCACAATGTGGTTCCCTATCTAAATTATAAATTAATATCAGGACTTAAAATATACATTTATTTTATATATTTGTTAACTCTCAAACAATTGTGGCACATTCTCTTAAATTATCATTAAAAATATAAAATACTCACACTCACTTATAAATTATGAGGTTGACATGTAACTTCAATGGTATGTTTATAATTTAAGATCTATTATTTGAAAAAATAAACTGTGATTTTGAATGTGAATTTTATAACTCTCTAACAGTTTTTGTACATAATCATAAAGTTAAATGAAAAATACATTTTTCCACCCTTAAAAAAAGTAGTAAGTATTTATTTATCATTATATACAGATAGAGTTAGGTATAAAAGTTATGTTCTCAAAATGAAGAAATTACACCAGAAAATCATACAAATATAACCAGTTTTTTTTATCATTTTGCAAGAACTTATTTTAAAATAGACTCATTGTAAAAAACGAAATAACTTATTCTATTTTTTTTTAGGACGTAACATTAAGTTTAAATTAATACAAATATCACTGGAATGTAAAATTTATGTTATATACGAGCACATAAATATCTATTATCCTTATGTACGCTAAAATTTTGTGTCAATGTCCATCTTATTGCTGACTATGTATCAATACCACCTAGACCAGGGATTCCTAAAGTCGTCGATATCGACCCCTTGGGGTCGAAATCGGTTTCCCGAGGGTAGACATAAACGAAAACTGATTTTGGGGTCTGAGGTATCAGTTCATTTTGGAAAAGTAGTCTCGGAATATCTCTGACCTAGACAAATATAGGCTATTTTTTCAGCTATTCCATAGTCAGCCCGTTACCAAGAAATTATTATATTTTTACAATTAGCAAACAACGTTTTAAAGATGGTCACACATGCTGTCTTCAGGAGTGAGTTCGACACGTCAATCCGATGCAAACTGTTGATGGATGTAATAATCCGTGAATTTTATTATAAGACAAATGACGACTTAAAATCAGAAAAAACATTTTAAAGACAAAGATTTTTTCAAATAAATTATTAAAAAGTTTTTAAAATCTAAAGCCACATTTCATTGCGAGTATCACACATTTGATAGCAAAGAATAAATAATAAATACAAAAATGGAAGTATAGTTTTGGTAAAAATAACAGAAAATAATATTTTAATTAGTACGTAGATAAATAGTATTTGATAATTTTTAACATTTGATTGATAAAATTTGTCAAGTAAAATTGTTTTTGTATATTGATCATTTTACTAAGCGGGCCATAATAAACTTAGGAAATTATGATCTTTTTATTTTAAATGGTGACTTTAAATTTAAATTTACATAAAATAATGTATATTTATTTGCCTCACAAAATTGCGTACTTTTATAAATAAACAATATTTTTTAAATTTATGCAGAGAAATCTAGGGTCAGTGGACTCGAGCACGAAGTCAAAGTCAAAGTCAATGTGATTTTTTACCTAAAGTGTCAAGTGTCAAGTAAACGTTAAATTTGAACAAAAGTCAAAACTTTACGATTTAGATCTAATCAAAAATACAATATTTACATAATTTTGTATAACCCAATGTAAAGGCAGACTGTTTAATCTTGTTCCTGCAAAGTTGACTTGTGTGCTTAAATCCGCCGTATCTAGAAATAATATATATATATGCAAATAAATATGCAAGCGCTTAATCCAAGACTTACAAAGGTTTTAATGCCACATTAAAAATACAATTAGAAAAAGTTTGGAGTGGCAGAGTTTAAATTTGAGTTAGGATCAGATAAGAGGCACAAACGAAGGCTCGTTAAGTATTCTTAGTTTGTTATCTTTATTTTTCAGCCAATAATAGGGCAAACATAAAATATGAAAAATTCCACGTACTTAACCCTGCAAAAACTCAAACAGAAAAACTGGCCGGTAGATTAGGTTTACTAGTTTACGGTTTCCTCTCAAAGTTAACCTCCTTGCCTGGAATCTCAGCTGCTTTTTTGTCTTTAGAGATGGGCGAAGATATGTCTCCGTTGCAATGTGGACTGTACATGTGGTGACGGTCTGGCACCGCGTCGGGAACGAGTCCACGTAGGAAACCGGCCACACACCCCCAAGGGAATATCCTGAAAAAATGAAACACACCATCAAAGTTATATTCTAATTAGGCTGAAGCTGAGACATCTAAGGAAGCAATCACAACAAGAATTCAGAGAGAGAGAGAGAGAGATCTATACAAAGATAAAGAGTACCTCCTACAACTACATTCTTTTATATTCTTTGTATTACCACTTTTTAAATTATGCTGACATTAAAATACACAAAAATGTTAAATCTGATATTGATTACTTAGAACTTCAAGAGGATTTAAATAGATTATCTTCTTATTCTTCTGAAAATCAACTGTTTTTAAATAATAACATATTTCATGTCACGTTTGCCCGAAAGTAGAACCACTTACTACTGTATACTTACAAATTAAATAATTATATTACCTGCATAAATATTTTTTGGCATTTGGGTGTGCTCATTTTCCAAATGACTATATCATTTGGAAAACATATTTATAAGAATACCTTAAAAGAACACAAGTTACTCGGATTTATACTTTTGATTATCAAAATCATTCAAGTTGACACATTTCTTGAAAGGTCTGCATTATGCTTATGTTGGAAGTCAGCTTGAGTTCACTAGTTGTGCCAGGAATACACTAATATAAACATAACCACCCCAGTAAGCCTTCGGAAATGGTTTCAAAACATCCTGTATAAGTTGACAGCTATGAAATATGAATAGTATGGAGCACAAATATTGAAAGAAAGCATATTTATTTTGTCTCGTTAATTCATTCTATTATCCATTTGGTATAATACATCAATATTTTACATTGAGATTGCTAAACAACGAATATAAATGTTAAAATGTGATGGCTACCTGCATTATATCACAGTTACTTTTATTTAACCTTAAAACTAAGTAAGTATGATTGAGAATTGAATTCAAGTTTTGAAAATATTACCATTTGACTGGCAGCATGAGCTGTAAATATCCTGGTACGATGGCATACTTTTCATCGGTTCTGATGGCCGAAATGATCCTGTCGGCGACATCGTTTGAATTGAGGGTCGGCACGAATCTGAAATATTGTATGGGACGAAAAATTATGACCTATTAAATTCCACGGTCGAGTTATATTGCCTTTTATTTATATGCCTGCGGATGAGACGTTCTATACTTCCAACATGAAGTATAGAAATTTGAAGCACGGTCGGTTGCTCGGATCAGAGGCTATCAGCGTCAGAGAAGTATTCGAGTTTCAAATATCATTATTTATTTATTTGTTTATTTGGAAAACTAACAGTATAATATATAAGAAATGGTACATTCAACTGCGTATAAATTTGACTGATAACAGGTTTTTGCTAAAGTACAGAAATATACGAAAAAATTAAAATGAAATTACATTTGCACTAGCTTATTATATATATATATATACTATATATAACATATATTATTTTGAAACATATGCATAAAAAACTTATTATTCTGTTTGTAACCCTATCTTGACTTAAATTTATGCATTAAGTCTGTTCCTACAATTTAATTTTAAATATCACCCACTAATAGTTGATTTTCTATCTGAATGTTCCTATATTGTGCGAAAAAGTTTAAAAAGCCTATTTCAACCACATATTTATTTTAAAAGATGGGCTGCACTTTGTAGCCTGATTTCGGTGGAAAAACCAAATGGCAGTCAGTAACAGGGTTACGGAAATGGTAACGAGACAGTATTTGTGTATTCACCAAAAATTATGTGAAACCTCGTACGACCAGCTCCGTTGCCCAAAAGCATGAATATCCTTACCTCGAGTTTACATCATCGAACATGCCTGTACTCCTAATGAAGTAAGGGCATATGACCGTGGTGTTGACTCCCTTGACTCTAAGTACCTCCAGCTCGGACCTCAAAGCCTCGTCGAAGCCCAGAGCTGCAGCCTTCGATGCGCAGTAGTCCACGAGCTTGGGCACTCCGACCAGGCCAGCGAGAGAGGCTATGGTTACGATGTGACCATCGCTTTCTGCTACCATCGATGGCAGGAATGCTTTGACCGTCTGCAATCAGAACAAATTTTATGTAGCAAATATTACGCTTTTTTTTAATGCATCGGATGTTAAAAGGGTAAAATTGTCTGCTCAAAAGACGTTTGAATTAGATACTTAAAAAGATCTTTTTTTTTTGAGATATATTTAAGCATATGAATTTTTTTTATTACCATTACATCCTCTTAAAAAAAGTATAAAACGTCATTAACCAAAATTATTTATTTTTCATACATAAAAGTATATTTTTTGCATAGTAAATTAACAATAACCAATTTTGTGAATATATATTTTTTTTATAAATGTTAAGTTTTAATTAAATTAGTATTAGGCTTTACTTAAAAAAAATAAGGAGTTAAAAGGAGGAAATAGTGTGAAACGCATGCTGAATCATGAACAGTACATTTAATTAACCTGACGAGTAGGTGTCACATACCCAAAAATGAGCTAAAACGTTCACGTCGAATGTCCTCTGAATGAGTTCATCTGGTGTGTCGAGGAACAGCCTCCCGGAGACAACTCCCGCGTTGTTAATTAGGAGGGTCACCTGAACAAAGGGAATATTACATATGAGAAACGTACGTATAACAATGACATGTGCCTTTCTTATGGTTAATGCTGAGTGAGTGAGTAAGACTTTTGTCTGATTAAGTGTCAACTTATATTTCATAGGCAGTGTGTTTTGTGCCTCTTCGCAGATGATAATCCAGGTGCTTGGGCTTATGAATGTGTGTTTCAAGTGAAGCGACCCATCTCTAAGCCCACAGGCATGATCGGAGGCAACGTCGGACAGTTAGTTTATTTGAAGTGGGGTATCACTTAAGTCAGGAAGTCTTGATATCCACACTTGACATATTTGCTTTTCAAATTATCTACGCATATCAATAGGATGACGAGTCAATGATAATATTAAAGATACTCACTGCAAAGTGAAATATTTGGCGAGATCTTATTATGTATGTTAAATAAACGGATTTTTTTTTAGCTACTTTGTATTCCATCCACACATTTTCCCATCAAATATTGAACAATTTACACTCTGCTATTCCTGGCAATGTGCGAAGGTCTTACAACTCTGCATGGCTCTTTATAAATATTGACTGATGCTGCCGTCCCAAAGCGTTAAGTAAAAAAAAAAAATGGCCAAGCATGAACTAAAAACAAACACATCTTTAAGTATGGCTTGCATTAATGCCGTCGGACACGAAGCGACTTTAAGACGACGTTTCCAAGCAATCACACTAATCATCATAGGGTCTTCTTGACTTGCATATGGTCGGCGCGGCAGACATAATTATCAACTGCGAAAAATAACAGTGTATTTATAATATCTTTAAATTAGTATCAAACATTTTTTTTTCGTGATACCGGTTTGGTTGTAGGCATAGATGAAACAAAGGACAATATGATTATAAATAGACCCTTATATCCGGTCGCTCCATACGTTAAAGCTTTTGGAAACAAACACATTGGCAGAAAGACAAATTTTTAATTTTGTTTATTTATAACGAAGCCAAATCTTTTTTTCGTTCTGCCCGATTGAATGTTTGTTAAAAATGTTAAAAGTTAAAAGAACTCTAAAATACATTTTTTATTTTTTATTGAAAAATCCAACAGTATTAATTGTCATAATTACAAACAAAACTTATTGTTAGTATATAAAACCAATTATGGATTTCGAACATTTTACATATTATTCTCTCTAATACACACATTCGTCCCTACACGCACAGATCAAACGCACACACATCAATATCTTTCCTTCTCGCTCTCACGCGTGCGACACACATACATTCACCGTGACCGAGCGCGAACGAGCAAACGAAAAGCGAAACACAAAAAGGGAATTTACACGAGCGCTTTGATAAAATTTATAAATTTCAAGATGGATTATTTTCGCATTTTGAAGTTATACTTCTTTGCGCCCGTTGTACTCACTGGGATGGGATGTTGGTCGAGAAACCGCGTCACGCGTTATGAGTAAAATCCTTAAAGTGCCTTTTTATACGTTTTTTCGTATATTCGTATACTTTCTTATAATTGGTGAAAAAATATAATAATGAAGTGACTTATAATAATATATTGAAGAGAAATATATTGAATAACAGAGAAAAATGTCTTATATTTCATTTATATATCCTGTTTGTCTGTGTATGTGCGAATGGCCAAAGAAGTATAACTTTTTACAGACCCAATTTTTTTTTATACAATTTCTTTTGGGACATTCTGTACACAGATGCACTTACATATTTTTTTGTTTATTTATACTTTTATTTAACTTTTGCTATTTATTGGGTTAACTTTGCAAGTGTGACTCTGCAGTAAGAAGCGCCACCTGTCATTCATATAATCCGAGTAAAATGGGTGTTTCCGCAGTACTCTTTTGCGCATCTCCTTTTTTTATGGCAGTTAAACAATGCGTTTCTGTTTTGGAATGTGCCGAACATCCTGCAATAACTCACTAAGTAGCTAAACTGCACAAGTCACTGTATTCACATCTAATACACCAATTTCTAAGTCGGTACATTTTTTGTTGTTCTCTATATCGAGGGTATACTTCAAAAACGAGTTAAATGCATATTTGATTTTTGAAAGTTTATGTGCATTTATTCGTTTGAGGATTTCAGAATCTTGTAACAATGTATTATTTTTCTAATAGGCTTTTTTATAAACTAATGATTTAGTTTACAAAATAGACCTATATTGTAATAGCTTTTAAATAAAAAAATAAATAAACCAAGGTGGGAGAGCATTTAACTTGTTTGACCAGAACATGATTTGCGTAAATCGGTATAATTAACATGCATTTTTTAGTTAAATATCTTTATGTTTTTTTACTTGTTTCAATTTTTTGCTTAATTACATAGTTACCTGCCAAAATGTACCTGAAAAATGTATGGTAAAACTTATAACTAAGTCCAACTAAACTCCAACCCAACTAAATCAATTAAACTTTACACTTTAAACTTTAGTCTCCAACTAAATTTCTGAAATGATAGGTTTTTTTTAGATATTTAGGTAATACCTACCTAAATAAAATACAATAAGTTTAATTAAAAAAGTTGTTTCGTTTTAAAATATAAAGCAAGCATAAAAGTAACAAAACAAAGAAATAAAACATTTCCTAACATAACGCATTCTTTATATTTTTTATCCATTGTACTCTGCAGGTTGCAGAGTACCATGGCTAAAAATAAAAAGCTACCTTCATTATCTAATGTTCTGTTCAAAATTATATTATCAGTGAGGGATTTCAGATCAAAGACACGTTGAACTTAAATTCTTTGATATTATATGGTTCGACTAAAACTTTCTTTTTGTCTATTTTGCGAGTTTTTTGAGATTGTGCAATCAGGCATTCGATATATGGAGGTGTAGTGCTATGCATAGAGTCCGCTCCTCTATAGGTGTGGCCAGGCTTATTTTTGACAGGTTATTTTTGTTCTATAATATGTTTATGTTTAATTCCTGAACAGTCCTTAACAATTTTCATCCGCAAACGATGACACATTCCAATGGGTAAAAGGGCACAGTCACAGCCAGGGGCACCAATGAAACAGAGTAGCAAGGATATTCACGTAATACTTTTTTCGGCCAGAACCTATCCTAACACCTATCCTATCAGTAAACTATGCAACATCTTCTCTAAACCATCTAACCCGGGCAAGGCACAGATATAGGTGGGTCAGTTGAAAATGTAGCCAGGCCAGAACAGGACTACACCCTCGTCTTACAAAATACTGTCTCAGCCTGCCAAGGGTAAACCTAGTAATGCAGAGGAAGAGACTGCGGAACACGTAATCTGTCACTGCCCAGCCCTCACTTCAAAAAGAAGCACAATGTGGGGGGCACCCATGCTATGGGCGAAATTTACAGCACAATTACAGTGTATTTGCGGCTGGCTCGTATGAAGACGGATTGGCTACAGGAGCTTTAGTTTCGTATCTGCACTATGAAGGTATACAAAATGGGCCCCAATAAAATGGCCAAAGAATAGCAGTCACCGGTTGTCCTATATTCATAATTTCAAGCAACCCATAAAAATACCACTGCAACATATTGGATGCGGTTTTGCCCCCACACATGTCTAAGGTTAGACTTATCTCTTTGATGTTATCAGATAGGCAATTTTCGAGGATCAATTTCGCAGCTTTCTTTTTTGCCATTTACTTCTGATTAGGTAAAACAAAACCTTTGGTATTGTATTGTAGTCACGCAGTTTTAAAATAGATTTGGTATTCTTTTTTTGTAGCTTGAATGCCCACATTTATTGTTTCTGTATTCCGAAGAGAAAGTTATTGTAAAATTGTATCTACAGGTAAATTACAACCTATTCCTGAGGCAGTTTTGGAGGCAATATTTTCTTCTGCATATAAGGCAAGGTTTCTAATATTGATAGGCCAGTTTGTAGATTCAGCTTCTTGCCACCTCTTTGAAGGCCTATCAGATTTCCAAATTGAATGAAATACATCGTTCAGAATGGATTTAGCAACTTGCAACGCATCTTAGGCAGATAATGGGTCAGGCTCTTCAATAACTTTGCTATTGGGTAATATTCCCAAATTATATTGTGGCAGGCTGAGACTGCAACTGCTTGTCGAGGACCTCATCTTCCTTCAATTAAAATTGACTCGTGTTATTGATGCAGCAACGTGCGCGGGTTCTGGCCGAAGCTGCTATGATGCTTTAGCTCACTTGACTTTTATAGTTTATTAGACACAGCCGGGTTGTGCACAAGTCAAGCATGCTTTAGTGACATTATCTTTTACTTGTAATACATACACATAACTGATGACAGCTCACTGCTCTGTTCGAAGCTGGTATGGTTTGATAACTCGTTTGACTTGAACTGATTTTATTTCATATATACGGATATTTGCAAAAGTAAATTACGCTAAGGTATCATATTGGTTTTTACTTGTTAAGTTTAATAGTTTTAACATCCAACTTTTGAGCACGTATATTTAGTTAAAGGCCAATAGTATATTTGACCAGAAATTGTTTTTGAATGTATTCAAAAAAGTATCAAGTAAAACAATTTAAGATACTTTACTGTTTTATCCCAGAAAAAAATAATGAAAATAGTTCATTATATGTCATTAGATTGTTTGACTTGTGCATAATCTGTAAAAAAACCGCGTTTATCTGGTTTTTCAAAAACCTAATTTAAAAATTAAACATCGTAACGAAAAATGTGTTACACCTAAAGATAGAGCTTAAAAAACTGATCAAAACTGCATTCTTAACTAGTTTTTGCCAAAATCGTCATTTAACTCGTTTTTGAAGTATATCCTCGATATCCTGATCTTAACTACCAGGGTCCAAACGATAATCCTTCTCAGATGGCAGACGCCATGGCATTTTACCATAGAAATAGTTAATGGCATTCAATGGTCATTTAGCCTACTATAATTAAGGGCGTAGACAAAGCGCAATGATAAACCCTGGATTCAGGTAGCATTTGCTTAGTAGTTATAATGAACTTTAGGAAGAATGCTTACATAGTTGAATAGTGATGTGCCGGATCGTTAAAAATATATATCCGCGGATACGGATCAATGGTGTTCAGATCCGCGGATACGGATACGGCCGGTGCGTGTCATTGAATCATAATTTAATTAATATCTTATAACTTTTATAATAAATATTTCATTATTTTAATAAGCATATCACAATGATTTGAAATTGATCTCATTATAAAGATACTTTAATTAGTACCTTTGAGGTACAATTAGTAATTCACTACAATAAATGTGCTAAATATGTGATTTTAAGAAATTAAAAATAATTCAAATGTAATTTAAAATAATGTAAAGGATCCGTTCGAGATCCGCCAAAAAGCAACGAATCGTTGAGCACAATCCACCTAGGGTCTTACTTAAAAACAAGCACCTCATTATCGAGTATTTCAAGCAGCCTTCGAAGATGCTGTGAGATAAAAACAGGAAATAACATTCAATTAGTAGCAATCTGCAATTATTTTACATTACATGGCATTTTTAGACAGCTTTATTATTATTGTGAGTTAAGTTTTAAAGGTCAACGCTTGAAAATACATACAATGACGCGTTTATGACACTGCGGTCAATATAATTATTTCCAAAACGTCAGCGAGTTAATTATATGAACTTAGTTTTTTTTTAAAAAGTACGTCATTATAATGTGATGATCATAGCCAATATCCACGAAGACATCGAGCGTCAATATTGAAAATCACATACTGTCCAAAAGGTATATAAAATGCACAGCTAAGGGTAACATTGGGAAATTTTCAAATAATCCACATTTTTGGTGATGCACCACTCCTCAATCACTAAGTATTTAGAAGAGTGGTTTATAGCATTATGTACATAAAAGACTTATCTTGTACTTCCTGAAGGTGGATTTTTGAAAATGATTTTCGTTTTTGAATTATAAATTAAATAAAAAAAATGTGTTCACTTTTATTTTGCACGCATATTGTAGACAAACGAATGGTGTACTTCTTGGGAAATAGTGTACTCCATGCTTGATGCAGAATACTCGACAGTACAAGGAAAAATAACTAAGCGAAGTGCTGGTGGGTTATCTTTGATGAAAAACCTTCGTAAATGGTTGGACTGGAACACACCCTCAGAAATTGATTTTTGACTACGCCTTAGTAATACTAAAAAAAGTATTAATAAAAAAAATCAGTGCAAAACGGTATGAGTCGCTCAAACGAACGGTTTCATAGTTAAAGGTCGTGTGTGCCGCACACACGCTAATGACGCCCAATGAGGTTAATGACAAAAGGCGTATTTGCCGCGCGAGCGCAATTAGTAAAGAAATCGCTTCCGATTGTCTCAGAGCCCACATTGCGCGTCGCAAATCACAAAACAAATTAGCGTCATTTCCAAACAACCTATTTGAGTAGCAACATAACCCGCGAAATATTTGCCATGTTTAAGGCGAAGCATATTGACCTTGAAATTCGGTGCTTTATATGTATAGGCCGTAAAAAAAAACTTTTCTATGTTTTAGAGTTTAGACTCTTCATTTGCCTTTCAATTACTATTTTTCCTAAGGCTCTGTCTGTTATAAGAGAACAATTCAACTATAAAAAAACTATTAGCAGTTTATCATTTATTAAATTTCTTAGAAATATATTGAATTTTGAAACTCTAACTTTACTATGTTGAAGTCATAAGATCGAGGTATCTAAACATAGTTTTTTACGATTAAATATCCAAGGGTTACCATCAGCACACATAGAAAAAAAGAGTCTAAATGAATCAAAATGCTTAGTGTTGGAGCTTAATAAAATAGACGAGAAATATCTTTAGGGAAAATTAATCAAGTTTGCTGTTTCTTTGAATCAAGTTTCCTTGAGCTTTCCTTTAAGATACAAATCTAATACATCATTTGACTTACTGCTGCCATAAAGGAAAATAATTGTGCATCCATTCGTTTATTCTGATACACTAAAAATAGCTAGTTTAGGTTTTAACGGCGAATCTAAAAACTTTCAAGATTGCATACGATCATATAATAGATAATATGCCTTGGCTTTTGATTCTCTGGATACAAAATATTCCTAATTATTTAAATCAACGTAGAAGGGGTTCATACTGTTTCAAAATTCAAGGTCAAATGTATCGTCTTACTTTGAGAACGCATTATCCAAATAATTTAGAAAACCCAAAATATGCTCAACTGTATATCTTAGATGTTCAGGAAGCTGTTAACCGATGAATGTCAGACACTCATAATAGTGCATGTTTAGAAACAACAATGGAGCTACTTACGACATATTTTATTACTCTTAACACTTTGGTGTCTTTGAGAAACAAGTCTTTTAGAATGATGTGCTAGGTAGAAGATTGTTAGAGAAGGCAATACCTCGATTCAATTAACTTTTATCATTTACGACATAGTCGAGCTTTGATCGTGGACGTTAAACCTCAGCGTGAAATAACACAAAGGTTTTCGATTGGCACGCAGAGATATTTTTAATTCATTTTTAAGTGCAGAAAAATTAACACAATTCATTGTTGATGCCTATTTAAAGGCAGAAGCTAATTGATTAAATTTCATCAGACACCAACAAAGCAAATTGCGCATAGAGCAATGTACAGGACCGTATGAGTATCAAGTGATATATTTTAATAAGTGCAGGGAAACGCGTTATTTTACCATCTTCATTTGAAGGTAGTGTAATTTTGAGGATCCCTATTTAAATTTATATATGGTATTTATTTATTTATGATGAGGTTTAATTGTTCAAGCATATATTGTGATTATTAATATATGCAACAATTATGGATATTAGTTTTATTGTAATATTTTTAAGTAGGTTACTTAAGTTTACTTCTGAGCATCTTAGTTTAAATTTATTTATTGGTTCATGAGGTGGGGGAAGGAGCATTGCATATAATTTAAAAAAAATAAAGATTATCATGGCCTAAAAGTTTTTTAATTTTAATCTACTCTGACCATATTTATCTGATTATATTTTGAGTGCTTCCAGTCTTCGTAAAAGCTGTTATGCAAATGCAAATGGAAATGCTGTTATGGAAATGCTGTTATGCAAATGGAAATTGCAGTAATTGTAATGGGTAAAAAGAGATATATATATATTAACCCGTTATTAACGGACTTTCAGTCTTGTTACATTAATACAGATGAAGGATGGTCGGTTAAATGATAAAGCCTAGGGCGGCTAATGTGGTAAGTCCGCCCCTGTCTTCAAAGCGGCGGCGAAATCTAAAATGGTTGGTACGGTCAATTTATTAGGATTAAAAAAAACTGACGAAAACACATCTATCTTTATAATTATCTAACTAATTTTATGATATTTCACACAACCTTGATCTTTTCACTCAACAAACTATGATTAATTAAAACTTGAATACTACAGGCTAGGTTAAATGTATTTAAATGAATATTTTTTTCTTATTTTATACTAAAGAGGACAGGTGAGAATTAAAAATACATTTGTTAAAACTCGGCGCCGGTTTAAACCGACATCCTGCGTTTTCAATACAAGGCTTCTTAGTACCTTTATAGTTATTTTACCCATAGGGATTTACATCCTACGCTTTTACAAAAAAATAATAAAAATAAATATATAAAAAAAAAATCAAGATGGTTAAAAGTTGTGTCATTTATCTTTTCCGGCGATTAATATCACACTAATATCTGCAAAGAAAGTATACCAAAATGCATTATGGTTTCAAAGAAATTAATTTGAATACTTTATATAATTATAATAAAATGATCATGATAAACGTAGCTGCGAAGGCCGTAACCATTCTAGTTGAAGGTTTCAATTTATTGCGACGGCGCGCGTGATCCCCTCGCACAAAAATACTATAGCGGTAATTTACACTATTTAAAAAAAAATCTAATTTAATACCTTTACAACTCAATTAAATAACTATCTATACACAACATCGTGTCCCAAGCCAATTCTCCACTAATTGGTCCTGCGATTTCTAGTATTATTTGTTATTTATACAAATTCATCATGGTTACCGAGAAAAAAAAATGTAAACATTACGTGAAAATCGTAAAAGGATCGTGTAATAATGTCGTTGTTGTGAGTGCTCAGCTGTCGCCTTACACCATAACGGTGTCAAGGCCATTATCGATCGGCGCGGCATTGGAATTGATGCGCTGATCGAATTGACACCATCTGTTGACAATTAACGCATTTCTTACCCATAATAGATTACACAACCCCTAGATTTTCGGAAATGGTCTTGGGACACTCTGTATATATAAATCAGAAATTGATAATTTAGAAATTAAGAGTCGTGAACATCGAGACATACTGGGCGGGGTACGGGACAATGTGCTCATTTGTATATCTTAGATGTTAACTGATGAATGTCAGTCACTCATAATAGTGGATGCGCAAAACAAAAAAAAAAAACAGGAAGAAGGTACTCACCCTGCCGACCTCGTCTCCGACTTTTTTGGCCACCCTATAGATGTCCTGCCTGTTCGCCAGGTCCACGATGTAGTCATGGCAACGACCGCCTATCGCGCGCACCAGCTTCACCGATTCATCTAGCCCTGCAGAAGAAGACAAAACGAAACCATATAGAGTCACTCCTAAAATGAACATAACCCTTCAAGGCATTCGATTCCTAAACCTTCTATTTTATTGAATATTGGCATCCTTTAATAACCTTCAAATTAAACGAACGAATTTTTCCTTATGCTATCTGCCCCTCTTTTAAGGTGAAGAATATTGTAAGTCGACCTTGGAATTCTGTGCTTTATTAGGTAGACACTTTATTAGAAAAGCTACCTACCTATTGCAATGGGTACCATGTTATGTTACCAAAACCACCCTCAGTTAAAAAGTTTATATATCTAGCTATATCACTTTCTTATAGACCAGTTTCAAAAAAGTGAAATTTGGCAATAACTTTCTTAGTATATAAGATATCTAATTCATTTAAATTTAATATTATTCCTTAAATAAGGGTGTAAAACTTATCTAAGTATTTTTTTTTAATAGGTCCAACCATTGGTCCTTGGGGTGGGAAAAATTGGTTTTTCGAAATTTAAATAAATCATACCTACCTTAATAGGCACGGTCACAAAACGGTTCAAAATGTTAATTATAAGTCTATAATTTCCCTGCGACTATTGTCTGAAATATTTTTTGATATGAGCAATCCTTACGGTAAAGGATGACCAAAATCCTCCCTTCGGTGTGACGAAAGGATTTTTTTTTTATAAGGCGTCAGGTTTTACTCTGCGCGGTCACTAAGTCTTTTTTTGCTTTTTATTTAATTACAGCTTCATAATATAGAAACTAAAAAAACAAACTTCACCATGTTTTAGACCCTTCATTTGCCTTTCAATTACTATTTTTCCTAAGGCTCTGTCTGTTATAAGAGAACAATTTAACTAAAAATGAACTATTTAAAGTTTATCATTTATTAATAACTCGTAATTTGGCCGCGCGCGGCCAATTTAGCATCAGTATTGCAACGTTAATTTTAAACTTGTTTATCTCGGAAACCTCAATGAATTTTGATTCGAATGTCGTCTTTACAAATCATATTTGAAGTTACAGGGCCAATTAGCTGGATCTTTATCGGGAATGGTTCTATAGATATCCTGTATAATGCAATATTTATCTTTGCTTTCTAAAATACATTGACACTGTTCTATAAGATTTTCCTTTAAGGTCACAGAGTGTTTTTCCTTCAGTAGGTTAGATGAGGTAAAATAATTTAAGACAGAAAAGAGCTATTTTGAGCAGAAGCTCCTATAATAAACGAAAGTAAAACAGACAAAGTGAAAATACGAACGGAACGTTAGTACTTGAGCTTTGTTCCAAAGTGATTCCTACGTTTCGACTTTTCGTACATTATCATTAGGTACGCCTAGAAATAGTTTTTTTCATCATCGTCATCATCAGCTCGTATTCCAGGCCATTTTTGATTTGATTTCCACGGACGGCTCGTGCGATCGCGTTTGCTTGAAATGTTTTAAATAAACAAATGAAATACGTCGATTTCGGTAATATCGGCAGCACTTCGCCATGTGAAGTAAGGTCAGTTATAATATGCCAACAGAGATGGCCGAGCGAAAACGACTGCGCTAATCTAATATTTGTTGGCTAGAACCACCAACATTTGTGGTGTTCTGGGACTGTTAATATCTTATTTATTTGAATTACAAACAGCGTTACAAACGCTAAAAAATACCGTCACTAAGACCGATTATAAGTAATTACATAATAAGGTATAATATATGAGCGAAGGGGTTGTAAGTTAGGAAAATAAAATATAGGAAAACCTATCATATTAAAACGAAATTGCAAGCGTTAAGGAAGTACACGTATGAGTGTGTGTAATAGAGTGTACTGAGACGTTGAGGGTGTGTGTGATGTGTTTAAACCAGCGAGTTTTCTCTCTCATTAACAAAACTATCACGACCTAGATGAAAAATGTCAATTTCATCAAAATTACAATTGTGCGTATTTAGAACTCTGTCAAACAGAGCATTTTGGGCATAATTTGTGTTGCATTTAGAAACATGGACGGAAGGACATTATAGATTAAATAGTCGGTGCGTCCAGACGATTGTGTAAGATGTCATATCAGAAACAGTACGCATGCTTTAAACTGTTCATAATTGTCAAAATGCACTTGACCCCTAAAATAAAGTTATTTCGTAATAAAACACTGAATTCTCTCAATACGATTAGAATAAAAAGCATATTTATAAACCATATCAGAGATACAAATTCTCGTACACTCCTGACATAAGCGAAATACAATATCTTAATAATACTCAAGTTATGAAAAGGTTTAGTAGTTCGTATGATATAAGCTCTATTGGAGTGGAGAATATGGTTCACCGCGAATATTCTACTCGAAACGCTGAACCAGATGTGTGTATGCCATTGCCGGCGCCTTCTGTGACAGATGACTCTTCTCTTCGGTTCAACTATCTGGGGCAATCGCCATCAATCACATCTCTACAACAGAGATACACTTTCCTTTAAGTTGGATAGATATTTACACTTTGAGGTACCCAATTTTAAAGGTTCTCGCGTAAAAATCGAAAAGTCAAATATGATTTGTAAAGACGACATTCGAATCAAAATTCATCATGATAATATTAAACGGTTGTTGTAATATGTACGCCAGCCGCTAAAGCGTGTAGTTGGCGCTGCGTGCGACCGGTTTAGCCAGGTCGATCAATCTAGCAGCCAATGAGGGGATTGTTTAATCGGATTAACATTTAGGATTTTTTATTTTTAAACATATCAGTTTGTCTCGCGCCCGCAAACAAAAGTATGGTCACACGACACAAGCGCGGCTAGCTAAGGTTTGTTCAGAAAACACAAAATATAGGCGCGTGTGCGTATTGCCTAACTGTACGACTACCAAGTTCCATGCCGGTTCCATCGAACATGGCTACCACCTTACCGCGTCTCAACAATCGCCAGTGAAAATATAAACTTCAAGGAATCTAAAATTTCTCACCCGTGTGCCATTCGCCAGACTCAAATTTTCCATATTTCTAAATGTAACGGAAGTCATGCTCAAAATTCTCTGCTTCACGGAAGTCTAAATACGCACAGTTGTAATTTTGGTGAAATTGACATTTTTCACCCAAATCGTGATAGTTTTCTAAAGTATGATAATGAGAGAGTTAGCACGCTGGTTTAAACACATCACGCGCACACATACGCCCTCAACCTCTCAGTACACTCATGCACACTTTATTACACACACACACACACATACATGTAATTCCTCAACACTCGCAATTTCGTTTTAATATTATTGTATAATAGGTTTTCCTTTCCTTTATTTTTTCTAACTTCTTACAGAAATAAAAAAAAAACGTGGAAATAAGCGTTTTTTTATAATATTTGTGGTTTTGTACTAACTAATAAATAATACCATTTTCTGACAAAGTGATTTTTACTTTACCTAAAGAAGCCGTAAAATGAGAAATAGGAAAAAATGAAATAATTTAGCAATGAAAGATTAAACTCGAAAGCTGCTATTATTATAATAATATTCTAAATTAATACATAAAAAAAGTTTATTAGTACAAAGAAAATGATCATGCGGTTAAAACCTTAAAAAATGTTCTCAATTCGATTGCTTGCTTATTTTCAAGAATGCGAAAATAAACTTCATAAGGCCTTTATTTTTTTCGATTTTTCGCGTCCAGAATTATTTCCCGTCCCTATAAAACCAGCCAGACTGCACTTTAACTAAGTTTTACCATCATCTTGGTTGGTTACAATAGGTAGCATTTTTGCGAAAATAAGTTCAACGCAATTAATTATTTTTTATTTTTTTAACGCCCACCGTAATAGCTCAAACCTTTTAAACTCAACAGCCAGACTCGATTTTGTGAAAAAAACATCGTCGATTGAACCGGAAAAACCGTTCGAAAATAAGTAGAAAAAATATTCACCAGCTCTCGGGCCAGCACTCGAGCTAGACCACTAGTTCCGTTTAATGTTTAATCATAGAAGGGTATTAATGCACATAAAGTGTTTAAGTTCATAAAACCAATAATCATTTATGAAATATATATATATATATATATATAGTAAAATAGTAAAATGTATTGTTTAAATACCGTTAATTAGATGATTTCTATGTTAAAATAGGTAAACACCTTTAGTTTAACATATATAAAAGTTTGAAAGTACTGACATTTGGAAAATACGAATGCTTTTTAATATTTTAAGGATTGAAATTTTTTTGCAAATAAAATATATAGCCAGAATGTTCAAAGAAAAATTAATACCGAAAGCACAGATAGTTGCATCGCTTGAGGTAATGCACGCTGGTTTAAATACAGGCCTGTATTTTATGAAAGTCTTTCACTCTCACCTACCTATCTGTGCGATATGCAATACGGTCAAACTTTCATTAAAGTAGTGAATAAATGATTTAAAAATTAAACAATAATTATGAAAAAAAGTGTGAAAATGTAACGAATATGACGTATAATGAATGAGAAGTGAATGGTTTAATGGATATTTACAAGAATAACTTACGTTCAACGTAGTTTATCTGAAAATGAATCGTCATGGTTAAAAATAAAAAGAAAAGTGTAAAATATATGCACATTACGTGCAAATCGTTAAGATATAGTAAAATAGTAAAATGTATTGTTTAAATACCGTTAATTAGATGATTTCTATGTTAAAAAATTGTAATAATGTCCATATATATATTTCATAAACGATGATTGGTTTCTATCTCTAAGCTCTGGTTACATTACAAATGTAACTACCCTGGTTTTTATTTCAAGTTAGCACGAAACCCTTTAATATGTGTTTTATTTAAAATCAATATATTTTAAAAAACTTAGTTCAATTTGCACTATGAAATCAACTATTTAATTTTAACTGTTGTTTTCTCAATTCCTGCATTCAGTTCATATGATATTTAATTTTACATTTAAAGTTATAATAACATATAAAAAAAAACACAAGGCAGACAAAGTATAAATTGGATTCTATTATTCTATATAATAATAATAATAAAACGACATGCAGTATTATTTTTCTTCTATACCTACAAAAAGAGTTATAACACTACAACTTTGAAATGACCGGGTTGAGGCCTCTTTTTCGCTGTACAAATATTAGCAGTCCAAATATTGTATATTGAATTAAAAATACAATTTATTAATTTGCATGACAATAACATTTGTACTCGTCATAGATTAAAAGATAATGTTGTCTATTATTAGGCCAAAGTAAGATGGTAAAAATCGGTCAAACATGACATGCAGTTTTCGATTTATACAGTGTTATGCGACGACTACACATAATTGAACAGAGTAATAAATACTTATTTAATAGTGGTTAAAAAATACGCTTTTTAATGTTTTAGAAAGGAAATCAGCCCATAATGATTTTCGCCTGGTGCGAAAATGTGAAAAACATAATTTAAAAAAAAAACATTCAATAGTTAAAAAATAATCGCTAGTCTGAAAATGCCCCTTTGTGATCTATTTTACTGTGTAAAGGTCCAACACGCTACCGAGGTTCAATTCCTAGTACCTTGTGTCTTGTTCGACAACGCTACATTACGTTTCCAGTAGATGGCGCACTATCTACAATTAATCAACACACGACGTACAGTCACAGCACAAAACGATGGTGTTTGTCTGTACGATTTCGATTATTTCCAGGTGAGGATTTATTTCTGAGGGTGAAAATCGCACCACGCCCAAGTACGCCACTTTGCGTCGAGTACACTCCTCACGTATCGTACGTCTCGCTCGCTCGCATATGTCATCGCGGAGTGTTGCGGCGCGCGAATGGCGGGGGGAATCTACCGGTGTCGAGGTTTAACAAGGACGATTTGTGTGACATGCCGTATGTATATGTTTTATTAGATCGTTGAGCATTTTAATTCGTCCAGTAATCGGTTTTTCATATAGTAATAACCCTTTAATTAAAAGTAATGCCGTTTCATGCGCTATACATAATATTTTAAATTAACACGTTGAATTGCTGAATATGTTATTATTTAATTGTAATATTTTTAAACAGAGGTATAAAACTCGAATCGGGTCGCCTCTGCGATACAGTTTCACTATTCACGTGATGGATGATGGAATATATATATTGTTGAAGTTTGCATTGGAAATGAGGTTAAGTTGAAGGTACGGTACGGTGTTCAGAAGACATCAAACTGAGTATCCGGCAATACATCCTCCGTTAAAGATTTATGGCGTCAAGTGACCTCTTTTATTTATGGTCGCCCACGACTTATAAATTACTTAAAATGACAGTTATACTTGGAGCATTTAATTATATTTTTTTTTACTGTTTCGGTTATTTTTCGTTTAAAGTCACAACTAGACTGATCTGTGTACCTACCAGGCAGGAACCCAAAGAAAATTTGTAAGACTAAGCTAAGTAGACCTTATTGGACTAAAGTGAAAAATAAAATGGACGCAAGTAACTCGGGCGTGGCTTCAGGATGACAAGATCAAGGAGAATGGTTAAAAAAAAATATGCTTGAGTGCCTGGACTCACAGCTAGGATGTGTTAACAACGGCGGTCGTTTGTGAATGTGATGGAAGGGATGAAAATTTGGAAATGAATCAGAATGCTATTTTATTTGAAAACTTGACGATTATAGTGTTCGATATCTTGTATTACACGAAATTTTGGGTTTGTGATAACTGAAGTACAAAATCGCTTTGTCACTTAAGTCTAAACTACATGGTAAGTGATCTAGAAATAAAATTACTGTCGCTTTTAGCAATTCAAGTCCAAATTACGCGGTGTACAAGCAAGTAGTTTCACATAGGTGCAAGCGCATCTTCTGGTATAGTTTTATTGACAAACTGACGTTCTAGCGTCACTGACACGAGCGTTAATGTCACAAAATAGAAAATCACTCCACTCTAGAAAAGACCAGGAGTGTCGCTGATGATGATTATGAACGGACGACTGCCAGGTGGCTGCTACACTTAGGCCTTTTCCTGTAGCCAGTCCGTCTCCGATACGAGCCGCAGGATATATGCCGGATTCTTGATGCTTTTTCGGCCATAGCCGGCTTTTTGAGGTGAGGGCTGGGCAGTGACAAATCTGTCACTGCCCAGCCTTGACACCATAAAGGAAGAGACTGCGGAACATGTAATCATGTTCCGTAGTCTCTTCCTTTATGGTGTCGCTATGAATACACATAAACAATATGTAGTAAATTCAGGAAGTCCTAATTCACAAGAAAACACTTTTTTTTTTAAAAAATAATATTAAGAAACATTTAATAATAATTTATATAGATAATAAATATTGAGTCATTGCTGTGTATGTATTTAGCTTAATTTTCCTCTCCTATCATCGGAACTAACTCCAATATATAGTATCAGATAATTATTATTAATAATAATAATATTGTAAATTTTGTGTATAATAAAAATAAATAAATATATCAGTGATAAACGTATAACTCAATGCTACCTTAATTATACAACCAATAAACGATTTGTATTTGTGAGTGATTCCACAAATTCGCGAAATACGGTCACCTCCAGCATCCGTGCAAGACGTTTTAAAATTTAGGGCAATATTGAAGTGTTTCTAGAAGATGGTTGATTCCAGATAATGCGTGCAGGTCGATTTTTATGATCTGGTCAGTTTTTGTAGAATAGCCGCAGTTCGCAGCGCAACTGAAGACGTCATTATCGCGATATAAGAAGTGCCATCAGCTGATCTTATCGTGACCAATTTTTGCTGGTCACTCTCCGAGGCATCATGCTGGACTTTCTAATCTACCAGATGCTATCTTCGGCACTGCACGTCGGAGTTGCATTAGGATTAAGCGAATGTTTAGGACTATTTATTCACCAGTTACTTTCATTTGGCTATACGATGTATGTATGGACGCCCGTGACTTTTAGAGTATTCGTTAAATGTTTTAGTGAGCGGTAGAACTGGTGAAAAAAAAAAATATCGAATGATCTGTAAAGAAAATGGTATTTGATGTTTTAGAAAAGAGATCTGCATATTTTGCTTACTACCCGATGCAAATTCAAAATTTGTTGGATAAAACGTCAGTGGATTTAGCAGATACTATTATTTTGTTTTGAAATATTTATTTTATCTATTTTTTTTGTGTTACTAATCGCCTTTTAACCTACTGAATTACTTTTATATATCAGAAATAATTATTTTAGTCATTTGCATGTATAAAAATGGTACTATTGGATAAATATCGCTAATAACATGTAGGTTTATATACACATACTAAACAAACACAGAGGCCATATATACACACACACACACTGGCACACACACAGCAATATCCATGACATAAATGGCACCACACACTATAGACGTACTTCGCATTACATACCACTCACTTCACGCTCAGTACGCATTTTTTAAGTTTGATTTATTAATCTGATGTTTTTAACCATATTTATATTTGGTACATTTTTCTGGCCATGTAAATGTAGTATTAGAGAATTATCTTCTTGTATCGCTGTATATATAAATAAATAAACTTGAACTTAACCTATAAGTATTGTAATTACGTTTAATTTCGACTTAATAAAGAAATAGCTATTCGTCAAGCTTGCTTAACCCTCAGTTATACTGTCCTACTTAGCCATATAATTAAATTGAGTAAAACCGCAGTTTAATGACAAAAAATTATAAAACACTGGATTACTTTTCAAATTAATCTAATATTATATTAATATTACAAATCGAGCATATGTGCCAACCGACCGCAAGCGATTATAGATTTTTTACACAAATCACACAAGACCGAAAGTCGGACGACAAGGTCAGCGCGACCCAGATAGACGATTGAATGAGAAATTACTAACCGCACGCACGCTACTAATAAGTGTTTGTGAAATTGACAGACATTTTAACATTGTTATTCTACTTGAAGACTCGAGATATGTCCCACAACTGGGCCCGCAGGGCTGCGACACGCATGGCCATTGGGTTGAAATATTCGTAAACGGAAAATAATTTGAAATATACAGTAATATATCGACCCCTGGAGCCTGACAGTCTACGGGGTAGATTACAATATCAAACACTATAGAGAAATCTGAAAGAGGAACTCGTAATGGGTCTAGCTATGAGACCCGGTGTAGTGTGAAAAACGTATAGTGTCATATTAGAAGGAATGTTTATTTATTTATTTATTTTCCTTGACATTTGGATATTAACAAAATTTGGGATAAAAATATTGGAATATAAAAGTATTTTTTAGCGTTTAACAGCCCTGTAACCTCTGTTCACTGTCCAACTATACAAGTATGTTCTAAAGAAGATTTATTTGTTTATTCTTGCACATGTTATACATATATAGTAGGTAAAATACATAATATCTTGCCTATCGCCCGTTCTAAGGAAGACATAGGTATGTCTATTATTTAAAGTTTTGCTGCCGCGTCGATTCAAATATTTGAAAAATACGCACACATAAATAGTCACAAATAATTATTGATGTACACGGAATATATCTGAATGTATGCAAACATACATATTATAATAAATATACATCCTAATCCACTACATATACTAATACAAGAAATAAATATCAAATATAATAATTACATACGAATATACCAATACCTAAATATTAATGATAAATACTTTCTAATAGAACTGCTTATTGTTTAAAAATCTCTTAAACTATTGGACCGATTCGCGAGTGTTTTGACAATGTCAATGTAACTAACGTGCGTCAAAAAAATGTAAAAAATATATAAATAATTAGAAACATTAACTGACAGTAATATGAACAATATACCAGTTTATTAATTAATTTATTAACAAAAACCTAGCATTATTACATCACAGGGTAAAACAAGTCGTTGCAATTGTTAACTCGAATTTAATTAATCTAAGTATCGTAGAATATAATATATTAATCAGAAATGATGAGCATGTTCCCATCCATTCTTTTGCTATGTAATTAGCTTGCTTTGAATGTTCTCGGCATACTCTGAGGAACGCTGCGATAACGCGCAATTAGACATTACATCATAGCGTTTCCTAGCCACCGTTAATTTCCGTTTTCTACTAATAGCCTGAAAATACATGTCTTTTATTTACTCTCGCTTAAGACGAGCCCAAATATTATTCAATCGAGACATCGTAAAACACTGTAAAAGTGTTGATCGATAGTTGCCGCGGCGTGCGTGCGAGTGATGATTTTATGTTTTAAATATATTACGTCTAAATTTAGTAACGTTTAATTATCTCTACAAATAAGAATAAAATTTAAAGGTGTGCCTTTGCTAAGATTAACTACACTATTATTAGTCTACAATATGCACTTTTTCGGTTAAATCGCATGCTGCACTATCGAACGCGATGCGAAAAATAAAAATGAACACATTTTTTATCGAATTTATGTTTCAAACACGAAAATCAATTTCAAAATCAGCCGTCGAGAAGTACAAGATAACTCTCCAAAGTACACATTCCTAACAAACCACTCGTCTAAATACTTACTGGTTGAGGAGTGGTGCATCACCAAAAATGTAGATTTTTGAATCTAACGATATGAATAATCAACTTTCAGTCACCGCTTATTATATAAACTAAAACGAATGTATATAAAAAAAAAATATATGTAAAACTCGGCTGTTAAATGAATGAATCGCAGATGCGAATGCCATTTACTCAAGTAACTGTCTTACAAACAATAAAAATATTATTTTATTCTATTTATGAATTATTTTAATTCATAAGCGAATAAAATAAGCCACAAGCCACCGCGAGTATGATTGTTAATATTAGCTAAACTGTGCTTTTTTATTAGTACGATTTCGAAAATCATTGTAAAATGTACTTACTTATATTTCGTGTGTATGTAGAGATAAATCGTTGCATTTCCAACTAAGATAGTGATAAAAATAGTATAATAAAGAAAGTTAAAGAAATTTATTTTTGAATTGTTTATCATTATTAATATCTTTATTATAATTTGTATATAACTTATGTAGACTAATAGTTAATTTTGTGCATTATGCTCGTTACCTGTACATTTTGCCATTTATGCAAAAGCGAGCATAATGTGTCTACCATGGCACAGGCGGTTGCCTAGTTAGGCACGGCTAATTATGCAATAACTATTGTATTTAAATACTTTATGTTGATTAAAAAAAATCTACTATTTTACTTTAAAATGTCAGTACAAATTGGGTCATGACCGATTGCACTAAACGCATCACTAAAACGACCGGATCATTTAGTACTGCAAAGATTACAACGAGCGGTGATATGTTGTTTATATGGAATGAATACCGATTGCACTAAACGCATCACTAAAACGACCGGATCATTTAGTACTGCAAAGATTACAACGAGCGGTTATATGTTGTTTATATGGAATGAATACTTTTAATTTTAATTATTTTCCCTACGCTCAACAGTGGACACCGTTCATTGAATTGTAAATAATGTTTATATTTTATAATAAAACAAGGACAAGTACTAATAATAAAAACACACGTTTGGCATTCTTAAAATTTATGTATTTTGGGCATTATCCAACTGAGTTAAATTTCCTTGTTCCCGAGTTAGGGAAGATAGCGGTGATGTCAGCTTTGATACAGCGTATAATGTGAACGCTTCTGACAGTAGCTAGCTGCTATAGAAAAAAACCACAATATGTACGATAGGTATTGAAATAGGATGCGACATAAAATTGCAAGCAAGTGCATATGTGTACGAGGTGTGTTCAAAAAGTAAGGTGACTTTTCAAATTTCGCGGGCAACGTATTTTCGATTATCGATTTTTTTTTGTTTTGTTATGTTGGTACACTCTTCCCGAACATCTGTACCAAATTTCAAGTGAATGGCATTTTTGTTTGGTTGTGAGAGGCGTAAAGGTTATAAGTGTTTTGCGTGCTCGGCGATTTTTTGCTATCGAAAAATATGGATCAAAGGATTTGCATCAAATTTTGTGTAAAAAATAAAATTAAGTGCTCCGTAACACTTGAAATGTTGACAGTGGCATACGGTGAAACTGTTCTGAGAAAAAAAATGTTTATAAGTGGTACAAACTCTTCCAAGATGGCCGGGAAGATGCCAATGGCGAGCCTCGCTCTGGACGCCCAAGCACGTCAACAACTGATGAAAACGTTCAAGCAGTGAAGAAAATTGTTTTGGAAAATCGTCGAATCACTGTCAGAGAAGTTGCTGATGATGTCGGTATATCGCTTGGCTCGTGCCATGAATTTTTTTCTAACGTTTTGGGCATGAGACGTGTGTCAGCGAAGTTTGTTCCGAAATTGCTAAATTTTGACCAAAAGAACCGTCGCATGAGCATCGATTTTTTGGCCAAAAACATCACCACAATCATGCCTCAGCCACCATATTCACCGGATTTGGCCCCATGTGACTTTTTCTTGTTCCCAAAACTAAAGAGATCTATGAAAGGACGAAGATTTGCAACGATTGAAGATATAAAGACTGCATCGCTGGAAGAGCTCAAGGCTATACCGAAAAGTGCTTATGAGAAGGGCTTTGAGGATTGGAAAAACCGTTGGCATAAGTGTATTGTATCTGAGGGGGATTACTTAGAAGGGGACAAAATAAATATTGATGAATAAACAAATATTTTTTCTTAACAATACAAAGTCACCTTACTTTTTGAACACACAGCGTATGCTGCAGTTTGAGGCGGATAATTAATGCCTTATCACCGCTTTAGTTAAGTCCCGCAGATAACATCACCGCCATTAGCGATTGCAGTTATGGCCACCGACATGCCAGCGGCGCCAATCGACCGCGAAGGCGAAACGCATTGCAAAGGAAAAGCTACGGATAGACAGGAATAATTGCCCTGGCCAGAAGGCTAAAATCGTAACGCAGACATGCGAAGACGCAAATAAAATACTTATCCGAAAGATTTGGAACTAAAGCTGCCCCGGCGAACATTTGCATGTCGCATACTAATATGTTATGTTAGTGGATATGGGGTGTTATAGGCGAACGAAACCACGCCACCAGTCCCTAAAACGTGTTTTGTAACGTATTTTGTTGAAGTTATTCCCAACGAATGGCTAAAACTAAAAATATCACAATATTCTACATATATTAATTTAGTCCTTTGCTTAAAAAAAGACCAAATACACCTTATTATAGTAATGAAAATAAATAAATAAGAAAGTGTTGTTTTTATCTTGCAACGATTTTCTTTTAAGTTGTGTGAGTGACGCGAACCTAATTTTTCTTTCTAAAGATAGACAATATAATAATCTAGGACATTACTTTAAAAAAAACATTTTTTTCAAATGATAATAATGATTTAAATACAAAAAACATGTTTCATCGATTCCAAATGTAACGAATTCGCGGTCGGCGAGTATATCAGTCTCTTTTCTACACGTCAATGTTCGAATAAAGCCTACTCTTTCTAATCTCAAGGACAAATGCGTCCCGGGGCGCCTTAAGGGCGTGGCCCAAGCAATATATAACTCTTTTGATTTTGACTTCGTATATTGATAGACCACCCATTGTTTATAGCCTTTTTATACAGATCATAAATTCTAGATTTTAAAAAGTTAGGTAAAAATAGGTTATTGCTAACTTTCAACATAGCTCACTTCGCGAAAATAGCTCATTAGAAAAAATGCTTGTACAGTGACTGCTGTCCAGTTCATACCTAAATCCATAAAGATCATAACATCTCATCCATGCAAACATAGTCATTTTCCATAAAGAAACATTTTACCATATAACTGGCTTTGAGAAATTGGCTCTTTACAAATATCTTCACATATAAGATATGAGGGTTTATTTATCGACCGTGTACCACGTGCTTTACAGAACTATTGTACTTTAACATCCACTTGGAGTTCGCCCTCTAGTCCTCTACTGTATATAAAGTTGAGTATCTTTTTGGGTGCGATGGTTCTAATCTATTCTGGATCGGGAAGATGCATGGTTGCCTAGAAGCTGATACCTTTTGTAGATGAGGGGCCCAAATTCGCCAAGTAGGTGTATAAAGGTTTCTGGGCTCCCTTGGCAGAATCTGCACCTGTCAATGGTAGATAAGCTCAATATGTAAGGTGTCTGTTCAGCTTGCAGTGGCATGTTAAGGTTCGGTTTAGGATCCATAGCGAGAATCCTAATATGAGTTCTTTGGCTTGCTTTTGTCCGGGTATTTCTTGCCAGTACTTTACTTTTTTTAGCCCAGATTTTTAGCAGTCTGCTTGTAGTGCTTTTTGTTATGCCGCAGCCAGTTCTGGGCCTATCATAGTCATGCTAGCCCCTTTCTTGGCCAGTTCGTCTGCGTTTTCGTTGCCATCAACGCCTGAATGGCTGGTATCCACATAAGTGTACCTTTGTTGTGTGTTGCAAGGGTCTTGAGAAAACAATGAACTTCTTACGAGACAAATTTACACTTGACCCCTACTGTCTGTTGAACCTTGGAATTCGCTCTGGGTTGGCAGTTAAGCTTTGCCAACGCACATACAGTATCACTGAATGGGACATTTCTTTCTCTATCGTATTGTGGAAAACATATAAATTTGGGGTTGATAAACAAACATTAATGAGAAGAAATATCCGAAAAATGTTTCCAAATTACGAGAAATACGAATTCAAAATTTAGTAGAAGTCGTTTTAATGTTTGAGCCCACCGCAAGATTTTTAATAATATAAGTATTTTCGTATTTTTTTTTCGTGATACTGGTTTAGTTGTCGATATAGATCCACCTCCCTAAACGACAGCTGTGATTTTAAATACATTCTGTATAAGAATAAACGCAATAATTTGTCATGAACTGCATAATGTAATGATCGTTATTTATCATCCCATACTGGCATCTACACTCAGCAATGTTTCAGCACGCTTATTTATTTAAATAAGAAGTAAATCAACACGACAGCTCGGTACAACGACTTTAGTCGAATGAGACACGGCATCACTTGCATGGGTGCGATGGGGTTTCCCCCAGAGGGTGTGGCGTGTCGCTAACCTACCGATGTTACCCGAATGAGCGTGTCTCTCCGAATTCACTATCTTGGAAGTTTTACCTCAAAAACTTTTCTTTCCACGTTCCGACGCATACATCGTCAAGTCGCAAACGTGTATTCGCACATGCACCTGACGGGCCATTCGAAGTAGTGTTGTGGTTTTAAAATATGCGCGCGGGCTCCGCGACTGGAACCAGTGTGCACCTCAATCTGCGGGTTTCTGGGTCAAATTCACCGGTCGGCCGGCGCGGCAGCGACCCACCCGACCGACTACAAGCGTATATACTAGGGCTCTGTTTCACACGCGTGACAGCCGTACAGTCACCGAATCTATTCGATATTAAATTGTATCGCAGGATCGGCCTTCATACTAATAATCTTATTAATATGAAGATAGTATACTCTGTTATTAAAAATATTATAAAAAATTAACTCTACACGACACCAACGCAGACAGTGCCCAGTAGCAGTGGACGATAACGCGATAATCATATGACTGAGGTTAATAGGTTGATACTTAAACGGTTTCAAAATAACTGCGTGATTTGTAGCCGAACTCGTCATGGTGTCCCATATAACGAGATTTCCGTGTCACTGAACAAACCTTCATTTCCGACTTCGTTGTACGCGACTCTGTAGCCATCTGTGACAAGATTTCCCACCATGGCCGTTACACTTATTCCCTTATAGGTAAATAAATACTTATATATTTTTTCAGTATTTTATTTTTACTTAAGTTTGTTACGTTGACGCTATTAAAACATTATTTCAAACACTGTTAAACAAACAAGGAAAACTAAGATTCTTAAGATTCGTGTGTCTATTATGTATATCTGCTGATTTTAATGATAAAATAAAATAATTAAATAAATAAAATAATTCATATTATATTATAGTTCTTCTATGCTAACTAAAAAAATAAATATCTATTTATGATAAAGAGAGTCGCATTGATATTTTCCATGATAGCCTTAGGCAGTTCAAAATGCTTATTCTTGAATTACTTCCGAAATTACAAAAATATACAGGTATACGGTTATACAGGTTTATATTTATATGGTATACATATAAACAAGTGTATCTATATTTATATGTAATATAAATAAGAAATAGAGTGTACAATTTTACTATATGTAATATTATATATATAGCATAAAATATTTATGTGGTGTACTATTTTTATTTGAATATTGATAAGGTTTTTTTACATTAGTGTCTAAGAATAATTGTTAACATATTATGTATTTCAATATTTTGTTAAAATGAATAAATGAACTACTTAATATGACAAAAGCATTTGTTGGTAATAATATTATTTATATTATGCTCGCTGTCCTTAAAATCTTATCGTACACACAAACCCAAAAAATAAAAATAAATATGTGATATGAAGGACCTAAAACTAATGGTATTTCCTTGAACACAATACAATGTCGTTACAATTTTATATGAACAATTCAAAATTGCCACCCCCCATAATGATTTATTATGAATCAATTAAGCACATTTTATAGATCATCAGTGTGAAACGGTACGAGAACGACGCGCGCTCACTCACTCACTCTCTAGCGAGTGAAAGTAAAAGCAATGCCGGTTCATCATCAAAGTAAAAGCAATGCCCGCGCGACCGTGCGAACGCGAGGATTCTCTTCCGCGCGTTGCGTGGCTCGGAAGATAACCAGGAGGTACGAGGAGTGTCAGCTCCCGACGGCAGACGAGCACAACGCGGGCAATGTTTCGTTACCTTCGGTCCCGACATTTTGTTGACCCCGCATTTTTTTTTTTTATTGAAAAATCCACAGTATTAAATTTTTATAATTACAAACAAAACTTATTACTAGTATATAAAACCAATTATGGATTTCGGTCATTTTACATGTTAAGATTAGCATAAAAATTTGAACAATGTTCTTAAATATATAATATAGATTATTAATTTTATATACGTATACAGTAGTTTTTTTTTTTTTTTTGAAGTGTTATGTGTAATAAATTAAGTAGGGTTTTAGTATGTATAAAAATAATTTATGATGAAGGCGATATAAATAAAGTATGTATGTATATTCTATATGTAATTGCAATTACAAGTACTTATATGTTACAATTAACCATTAACAACACAACAATCTAACAAAACTATTAGGTTCTATTTGTTTTTACTATTAATGATATTGGAAATCTCTTTTTTGAATGATAATAAGGAGGTATTCAATATATCGATTTTTGAAATATCTTTATTGTTATAAAGGGAGCAGACATTTTGTTGACATTGCGTTTGATAAATGGCAAAAAAGGAACTATGTACGATATATGCCATTGTTATCAATACATACGATACAAGCGATTTCTGGTCACTATTCAAAAGTAGGTTAATTATTAATAATATTACATTTATTCCGGAATCCGAGGATTTTTCGAGGTTAGATGAATTGCGATTTGGTGTCTAAGGAGTATAAGGGCCTGTCTCATAGACAAGGGAATGGACGGGGAGGTTGCTATTTATTTACTTAGTAACTGACATTTATTATATAGAATGAAATTACATTTTCAATACTTCCACATTACTATAATTAATATTTTATTTAGAAAACAATACACTAAACTAATATGATAAATTTAGCTTATAATAGATGAACTATTTTACGAAAATGACCAGATGAGCTTGACAGAAACGATATAAGATTCAAATGTTGGTCGATAGTAGCAAATGAGATTTACAACTTAAGCGCGTCATGCATCTAATGAAATTGCATCCGACAGCGAAATTATTTGGAAATAGCCAAAGCGATCGCCGAATTTTTTTCCTTGACACAATTTTTGCAGAAAAAAACACGAAAAATCATTCCGTTCGCGCATTTAATGCGTCGACATTCGGCGTATAATAATTTTAAAAATATGTTTACGCACGCGCACTGGCGACGGATGCAAGCAAAATACCCTTTGAGTAGTTCTATTTTCACAAGATTTTTACGAGATGGTTTTGTTCTGTTTCCATGACAACCTGCATTTTTTTAGAAATAAGCCGGAAACGTTGTTTTTTCGTAATCTTCATGAAATGTACTTCTAATGTACTACCCGTAGTACCATTTTTTTAATGTACTATAATTTTACAATACTTTTTTCAGTACCTACTGTTAAAAAACTTTATAGGTATTTGAAAGCCTCAATTCAACCAAAATGGTTTTTTCAATGCCCAAAAATTTTGGAGGTCATTTTAACTTTCCCTGTGCAAATTGTTTGTTAATAGAAATAACTTTGTACCAGCCTGTACATACCACTTTACCTACAAGAACTAGAACTGGTAAACTTTGAGCTGAATTTTATATTTAAGTAAATATGTGGTGTAACGAATAAAAAAATGTTTGAGTGCCCGGACTCACGGTCAAGATGTGTAAACAACAGCTTTGGATGTGAATATAATGGGAGGATTAAAAATTTGAATATGAAACAAAATGCGATTTTCTTATAAAACTTGACGATACTCATCGGAATGCTCGATCACTTGTTTTACGAAATTTTGGATTTGTTGTAGCTAAAGTACGATATCGCTCTGTCGTTGAATGTTTACTTGTCAGTGATAATAGTCATTTGACGCAATTCAATGCCCTCTCTAGAGGTTTATGTCCAAACTACATAATAAGTTTATCAATCGATTGTTATATCTAGAAATAAAATTACCAGCGTTCTCACGTAGTTCCAGGTAGGTGCAAGCGCATCTTCTCGTACGTCGACGATGTTATCGACATACTCTGACGTCACGAGCGTACTGATAGAAGCGTCACTGACACATCATCAAATTTAATAAATATTTTTTTATCATAATAGAACTGTTTCCGACTAACTCGGTGCTGAATTAATGTATCATATGCTGAGAGACGATGAAAATAAAAAAAAACGAAACAGACACACATACTTGAGCTACATACTTACTTTCTAAAAGTCTTAAAAAATGAGCCTGCAGCTAATTTCCGGTGTGTGAAACGTGTTTATTCGGAGAATGTCCAGCCGGCCATTAGTTGCAATTAGCAATTTCTCATTTTATGATATACGAGTACGCCTTGATGATGCTAATATTTTTACTACCGTTATTGGATATGTGCTACATTTTCAACAAATACATTTAATATTTATTGTTTATTTATAAAAACAACACTACAATAATGTAAGAAATAGAACATAAAATTGCGTATAAAGTTCAGATAATAGATTTTCGCTAAAATACAGAAATACATGAAAAGATTAAAATTCATTTTTAAAATTAAAAAAAAAAAAACGAATCAAATGAAAATATACATATATACAGGATGTATTTACTGATGTCCTTCTAGGCGGATGATAATCAAATAAAAATACCAAACAAACAACCAATAATCAAACATTAATCAACAAAAAATGTTTCCCAATTACGAGAAAAACGAATTCGAAATTTAATAGAAATAATTTTAATGTTTGAGAAAGCGGTTGAACGCATCTGGGCGGCTCGTGAAGTTCTTCGAAGAAAAACAAAGATTTTTTAATAATATAATTATTTTAGTATGAAAAATTTTAATTTCAAAATTATTTTTTTCGTGAGTCCGGTTTTAGTTGTCGATATATTGTCCCCTAAAAGGACATCAGTGAATATAAATACATCCTGAATATAATATACTACAATCACAATATTTTCAAAAATATCGCACAATAGTTTTCCATAAAATAAAATACAGAAATATATCAATAATAAAATTATAGTGTCAATTTGAGAAATCACTTCCGATTTTAAAGTGACAGTGTCAGCCGTCACCCGGCTTAACCTGATTCTAAAAAGTCTATTATTTAATCATTGTATATTTATTTATTTATTAATTGACTTAGTAACATAATACATCCCATTCTATCCATTATATACTAACTATCTGCCACATATGATGTTCATACATACAAACATGCACACACGCAACCACACACCATCACACACAACCACACACCCTCACACACAACCACACACCCTCACTGACACTTTTACACCGTACATACATACACCTTCTAAAATAGCGTTAAGCTCAAAATATTTTGTACATAGGCGTAAGCTTTAATTGGCCTTATTGTTAACCTCTTCAAAAATGTATATAGTATTAGTACGCTGTATGCTTACATGTTAATAATAAATAAATAAATAAATTAATTAATTAATTAGATGCAGTAGGATTTAGACTTATAATGTTATGCAATAGCATATGTACATAAAACCTCAATCGCTATGTTCATCATAATTGATCTTTGAGTTTATTCGATGTCATTAATTTGAAAATGATTGATGTTTTGTCATTGACCTACATAAGCCTTATTCAAACCTGCGCTTGACGTCAGCGGCTTCCATACATCGAATCGCAAATATTCATAGAAGTTAGTCGTCGTAATTATACACAAATAACATTATTTCAGATGGATAATGGCCTGTTTGCTCATTCAATAGATAATAGGTTAATAATTCTAATGATTCTTCTATGAACAAGCAAGCGTTCCGCCAAGGGTAGCGTTATTCTATTCATCAAGAATATTCGACCAACAACGCAGTTTATTTGACAGCCAGACGCAGAAAAAGTTTGAAAATTATTTATTGTTTTTATGCGAAACGCGTGAAACATTCATCTGCGCTAGTGTTAACTGTTAGTCACGTTCGCAAACGACTGACATGAAAAAACACACGAAACAAAACACTGCATTGCCTTTTTACGGGTAGATTACCTACCCAAAATCTGATCGGCCTTTTCGTAAAGCAAAAGTTGTCCAGCTTGAAGTGTAGAATGACAAAAGTGCATGAAAAAAATTCACCTGTATTAGATAAATAAATAATTGACCTACTTACTAAATTAGGTAATCAAATTGCTACACCCTAAATAATTTAAAGTACGCATTTATATATTTTTTTAAGTGCTTTCAACAAAATTGTTCAACCTGTGTAAATTGTTTGGTTAAATAATTTACTACTACTAAACAATGTATAGAAGCAGTTGATATTGTATGATAGCTACAGGTGTCATAACCATTTTTGTATAGCGGAGATAATCTGATCTTTTTCTCGGCGGCCCTCGGAGCAACTTAACTAAAGTTAAAAGTACGGGCTGAGCATAATTCGAAAGTGTAGCGAGGCCGCCTTTAAAAGGCAAGGATCACAAAATTGAGGGCATTCGCTTCGGGGCCAAGGTACGCGCGAAAAGGAACCCGTCGGAAGAACTCAGAAAAGTCTCGCGAATGGCAAATCAGATTTTTTGACGATTTTTAACCTAGAAATAACAACATATAGGCAAATTGTGTATACAAAACAATATATGTGCATTTTATAGCGGCGTCGCGTGCGAACAGCATTGCAACGAAAGCAAACCCCGTTGTACCGGATTCAAAGTCCAACAGGTCCAACGACTTGCATTTGAAGTATTTAGTTTCTGGTCATCCCCACCGCCTGCAGCTGGTAGCCAAGCTGTGCATTTACGAAGAAGCTCGACTGAAAGGTCACGACCTAAGAGATAACAAGATAGAATTGCAGCAAATATGGCAAAAAAAAATGAGTACAAACCACATCTCTGCGGCGATGTAGTTTAACGATTAATAGCATTATTATTAATCGATTCAAGTTTTTTTGTTTTTAGATTGAGGATTACTATGAAGTTTTTTATTTTAAATGTTTTAGAATTTACGTATACATTTTTTTTTCTATTTTAACTAGATCTGATTAATTGAACTTCGATGGAAATTAACTCGAAGAATTTCAGTAGAATTTGCAAAAACATTAACCGAAATCGCTGAAACCAATTACTTAGACGTGAAAAGATTTTGAGCGGAATACTTAGTTATTCATTTTCCATATCTTACACTAGACGTAACTTAATTAAAATCTTAATCTTTGAGAAATTTCCTATCATTACTAAAAAAAATTCCAAAATTGTTTAAGCCACTACGGATAGTGACGAAAAAACATGAAAAATAAAACACATACAGAATTGAGAAACTCTTCCTTTTAGGAATTATCTATTTAGGAATTACGAAACTCTAAAAGTATGTGTGAAAATTCCAATTCTCAGAATTGACTTTTCTTGTCGTATGGCTTGTGTTATCGGCGAGGCACCGGCAGACGCAGTTCCGACACCCTCATTGTCTGTTGATGCCGTAGCATATTCATTACTAGCTCATCTAACGGTTTGTAAAAAGAGAATCACTCTGTGACGTCATAGGATAATCTTGACAACAGCGGGACTTAATAAAATTAATTATTACTCAAATATCAAATGTTTATTTCCATTAACACAAAACGTATGTAGGAATGACAATACAAAATTAAAAAGATTATGAAAAAAAATATGACAAGCAAACAAACAAATCATCAACAACAATAAATATTCATAAAAAAGTAAACCATAGAGCAAGCGTAATTTAAAATACAATCAAAATATTAACTGAAAAAATAAATAAAATAAAAAACAAAGAAACTCGATCCTTGTATTAAGTCAATAAGATATTTATGTTGAAAGTTTAAAAAATATGTATGGTAAACTATAGATTTCTCGGGGTTCATAACATTACAAAGTAGAAATGTACCTTTTTTGTTCCATATAATTATGAGATTAAATGATAACCACTATTATATTTCTTCTATATATACAAAACTTTTGGTATTAATGATAAGTTTACATTTGTAAAAAATATTTGTAAAACTAATAAAAGATTTCTATTGTCAATTTAAACTCTACATAAATTATTATAATATTTAAACGATGTAGATTTTTCTTTCGTGATTGTCGACATTTTTATGAAAATGAACCCTAAAAGTGTCGAATAAATGCCTATAATACCATATTCAGATAAATGCCATTTTTTTTCAACGAAATAACGATTTCATTTTAATGTTTTTTTTTAACGTAAATGTAACGTTGCATAGTCTAATGTATGTTTTAAGTCAGTTTCCCCAAATAGCCTTGACCGGGAATTAAACGAAGTTCAGGAATTAAATCCGACTTTCAATTCCTGGTTCACTTCACTTCTGTTGCAAAATGGTTGTAAAGCATTTGACATAATTAACTCTCGTAGAGCATTAAACAAACTCAACCCTCGTATAACATTAAACAAAATCAGCCTTCACAGAGCATAAAACAAAAACTCATAAAACTCAAGAAACTAACCGCTTTAAGACTTTGCATATTATATATACAAGTAATGCTTATGGCTGGTAATTGTGAGGTATTATTAGTCATAATTCTTTCTTTCGTAGAAATTATAAAATAAAGTCCAAAAGATTGCCGAGATGCCTACGTTTTATATTTTACCTATAAATACATAATATATCTACACATAAAGATAAATAAAATAAAATAAATAAATAACACGCGTAGACAGCGGGGCAAGTACATTGGCGGATCGACCGGATTGGCAAGTGGGCTTTCTTCGAGGGACAAGTCATACTCCTCCTTTTGTACTTACTTCGCCTCGAACTTGACACCGCCTCAAGGGTTCATCTTGAATCAGGATGCAAGAATTTGTGCTTGAGTGTATATCGCAAGAAAGAAATGCTGAAATTTCCTGTAATCTTGAACGGTGAATCGAGGAATAGGGTTCCGTGCTGTTGGTAATTTATGGAAACGGCAAACCTCAAAGTAACTGAAAATGAGGGAGACGTTCGAAAACACGCAGCTCAAAATTTAGCTGTACTTGACGTAGCTCAGGTCACAGTTTATATATGTCTGGATTTCCAAACTCTCGTTAAATTTTGTTGAACATTTCTCCAGTAACTAATTTGGCTAACTAATGTGTGATTGTTGATTTAGATAAACCGCCTTCTAAATCTTCTAAATTACGAAATCCTGTTTTATAAATAAATAAATCGCAATCATCTCTTTTAATAAAATATTTTTTCAAACCTTCTTCAATTAAGTAATTTCAGTGAAATATTATTATAACAGTACTAAACACTTTACTACGGTAAAAGCGCGAGCTTATTGCCTTAGGACAATTTCTACCGGCTAACCCAGAGATATCAACTAATAAATATTGAAGTGTCGGTAAAAAAAAATCAAAATAATTAAATTGTTGAAGCATAATATCACTACCACGTTTGTTGTTTAATAGTTTTTTTCTGATATATGTAGTTTAGTCTATAAATTACTGTCTAATAAACAGAAACTGGTTAGATTAGTTTCCTATATTTTTCCCGATATGTTGAGTTTTACGGTTATAATTAATATAAAGTATGGAACCTTAAAATATAGGGAGGTAAATGGTACACGTCATAGCAACTATTATTATTTTGTTAAACTGGCAAAACGGACATTTAAATAAAACTCTTGGAAAATAGTCTGTAAGCTTTCTTTCGATGACATCTCGATTTGTGTCAACGTTCCGTTCAAACGTGACCCATGAGCCAGTTTCTAGGTTAAAATGGATGACGTTTGAATGTGACGAAAAGCAAGTTCACGAATGAAAGGTGAATGCGAAATTCGATACTCCTTGCGTGTATCAAGTTCAGCTCGCAATAGTCGCCTGTGTAGGGAGTTCTTCTGTACACTACTGACACTTAAAAACAACGTGTAAACGAAACGTGTTTACACTCGTTATAATAACTAATAATAGTACTATTTTAACTACATAAAAAAGGTGCATCCACATCTAGGAATATTATATATAAATACCCACATCGTTCACTCACACTGGCATTGTTTCAAACTCACACGTTTAAAAAACCTCGACCACTTCAAAAGGGTAATATGTCAAAAAAGTGCGGTTTTGAGTTAAGTTTAAAAAGATATGTCGTTCTTATCATTGCGTAGAAATTTCATATTTTCAAATTTCATTTTTTTTTACGGTTTTATAAGAAAACCCGTAATAATCATGGGTAATATCATAGCCGTGGGTCATGGGTAATATAACTTTTGAAACCTTTGATTTCATTTTGTGAAAAAAGTGCCTTTTTTAATTGTTCCCCTTTTGAAGTGAGGGGAAAATATAACTTTTGAAGTGTGTTGATTATTTTTATTTAATTATAAGACAATTGTATAATCTTTAATTATATTTATTGTATTAAGTTTCACGGCGTGCATTTTATAAATATCTTCAGATGCCCGATTGTTTTATTTATTTATTTAATATACAATTAATATTATTACATGTAAAAGAATAAACTTATAAAACTTACTTACTGTACTTATAAAAGAATATTACTGTGTAAAAGTGTATTACATATAAAAGAATCATTTGTGTAGTTATGCATAGTCAGACATTTTATTATTGTTCCTAGGACAGATTGGATTTCCTTACAATAGACTTTTTCTCTATAAAGGTATGAAATAAACCTATATGATTTGTTTGTGAAAATAAAATTAAACAAGTGTGAGTGCCGGGACTCACGGTTAAGATGTGTAAACATCAGCGTTCATCTGTAAATCTAATGGGAGGAATGAACATTTGGAAATGAAAGAGGATGCGATTGTCATTGTAAACAAGTTCGATTTTTATTCATCGGAATATTCGTTTTCTTGTACACGCGTATTTTTTGGTTAGTGAAATCGCTTTAAAATAAATAAATAAATTAGTGATGATATCTTTTTGTCAATGAATTATATTAAAAATTAAAAAAACTGTTACTAAACGTAAAAACATTTAAACAATTACACGTGCAAAAGTTCATCGCACAATTTGATCATCTCAAATTTATTACATAAATTTAGCCGTGGACTAACGCAACCGTTGAACATATGGAGGTACCTACATATATTATATACCTACTAGATATATGCAGGTCACGGCCCACAAGCAAAGGCGGTTGCTGCCATGCAAACGGCTTTAAGACGTTTTCATCTTGGCCGGTTTAGACCTGATAATAAATACGTTAAAATTGAAGTAGCATATGAGATTGATATACTTAATGGATCTATCAAAGAATTTTGGTCCATTTAGTGCGTCCTACACTAAAATACTACTCGGCTATTTAGGATCCGCATCTGGCACATCTCTCATCTGAACTAGAAGCCGTCCAACGGCTGGCTTCTAGTTCAGATCAACTTATATGTGAATCACTTAGTTTCAGGAGGAAGGCATCACGTCTATCCAATTTATTTAAAGCTTTCAAATAAACCCGCTTAGTCGATAATAAGTGGTCAGCTTCTCAAACTGTGGAAGACCATCAATCTTACCGCGAACCTATGTACGAAAGAGGTTACGTGCTAAATAATTCCTTTCATTTAGCTATAACAAACACCACCGAAGTCAATCGTCCAGGTGAATAAATAAATAAAACATGGAATCTAAACCAGACGTTTGAGTTGGGTGGGATGTTTGATTCAGGGTTTCGGGTTAAAAAGGTTAAAAACAGGAACCCTTTACATGTACTTCGTTAAATACAGGATGTCCCAAGACCGTTCCCGAAGTCCTAATGGGGTGTTTATATCCCTATGATAAGAAAGTAATTAGATTTAAAAAAATGCGAATATATTTCATTCCCAAACTCGCGCTTTTTTTTGTCTCTAAAATGGCGGAAAAATATTTTTCTTTCAAATATTGTTTGGACGGTATGATTTATGTTGTTTAAGCGTTAAAGAAAGGTTATCGTACAGAGCAACTGCTATCGTGCAACTGGATAGGACATTATATTTAGGTAACGCGTAATGAAATTCAAGTATGTTTTCATTAAAGTTTTCTCTTTTAAGTAGTATGTGTTACGTAAAAACGCCATGCAAACTAAAACTGCCTTGGCGTTGACACATCGGCTGCCGCCCGACAGAAGTCATGTTGTAACGCGAAAACCGACTTAACGTCCGCAGCGTGTAGAGATAACAATACAAGCGTACGTGTGTAGATATTTCAAATGCTAAATTACTGTGATTTTTCTCTCCGGTCGATTGCAAGTGACGTCGTGACTCGCGCACTATTGATTATCGAGTATTTATCCGGACAGCCATTGATTGCCACCCGATAGTCGTTCGTACTTCCAAAGCGAGGATATCAGGAAACATGGGTTAGAAGTCTGGTGCGAGTTCGTTGGGCTGACCTAGCCTCAACTCTTCGTGGTCATCTCGCCAACCTGATTGATCCAGAAGAATCACCTTCACAGCCTCGCGTGACTTTTGCGTTGTTTTTGTTAATTTATTTATTATATAGACGTACAAAACAACTTATAAAAAAAACATCCGGTGGAGTGTGCATACAAATTACCTCATTACAAGCCGAAAATATATAAAAAAAAACCAAAGGTGCCGTATTGTGCTGAGAGTGCTGAGAATAGAGCCTGGTGTATGTGACAAAGCGTTTTGGATGAGTGAGAGGGTTTATGTGTGTGTGTGTGAGAAATAATTATTGTGAATGTTATATATTTTCCCTGATCTTAAAAAGAGATTTTTCGAAACTTCGAGGATTAAAAAAAAAGAAATCTTTTTTTTTTTTTAACAAAAGCAAAAACATGTATTTCTTATTATTACGTTGTAAAAAAAAAACAATTTATACAATACACAGTTGTGTTATTCGTATTGTGCAATAATAAAATTAAAATTATTTCAATGATAGAGCAGAAATTAATTTGTTTAGTTTTTATATTTTTTGAGTATTAAGAATCATTGTGCCTAATTTTGTAAAATAAGATAAATAAATCAAAAGTTTTGAGATGAAATTATTATGCGACGTAAAACAGTCTACCTTACAGAAATTACCTTAGGAGAATTAGTGTCACAAGTAGGATGCTAGTAGAGTGAGGGCGGAATGCTGCGTGCGTACCTACATATATAGTTTTCCATTGTTTCAAAGTAACAACTTAGAGTAAATTGTCTACAAAAAAATGTCATAATCAAGAATTTAATTAAATATGTATTAAAGACACCTAAACATACAGCTAAAAACTAAGCATATAGCATGACAGCTACATGAAAACATTTTTAACAAAAAGCTTATTGCTACCTTACGCTAAAAGTATGTAGCTTAACTAAACTAATATAGAACCAACCCTAAGAAATTTATTTATTTTTTATTTTTTGTTGACATTTGGGCATAAACTTAGGTTGGAGATAATAATTTGTAACAGACTAAACAATATCTATGTGGACGTTTTTGCTACTGCAACCTAAGTTCAGACTTGGGTTTTATTTATTTCGAAGGTATCTTAGATCAAAGTTTAATTTAAAGATAGTTTGTGTTCGAGTATTTTCCTTATTAGACGCAAAAAAAAAATCGAAGTCGCATAACGAACTGAAACGCCATTTTTTTTAAATCGGTTAAAAATAAATAGCGGCTATTATTTATTCGTTGAGAGCATTCTTCCGAGCAGGTGTTTAACCCCTTCCGAAAGGAAATTCAATATGGCTGGATTATCATTGATTTAGCATAATGTGATTATTTAAATTTAAATAAGCATTAGGAATGTCAATCGCCAATTTAAATGATTAATCTTGTTATGTATGTAGTATATTATAATAGTATTAATACATAACATATCAAGGTCAAGTCTGCAATTATTGTGAGTGAAGTCACAATAGTCACTAACTTGATCAGCTTTGATAATTTCTTAACTACGAATATTGTGCACTTTAATTCCCATTATTGTAAGGCGATTGATTAATGATAAACTCAAAAAAAAAATATCTAAAAATAACCGCAGATGAATCGAATTAAATGCGGCTCATTTAATAATTTTGCAGCTCAAACAGATTTTAGCTGCGCGCCTGGCATTAAATATGCCTCTAAAAAAAATATTGCTTATCATTTGCTGCTTGTATTTAAAATAACAAACAAATAATTTATATGTTCTATAAATATTTAAAGCTTATCCAAAGTTTAAATAGCAGATCATTTAATTACTTCCCTTTTTTTAATCACTTTTAAACGTGATGCATAATAAAAAACGGAATACCTGAGATCGCTAGAAAACTACGTGACGAATCTCGTATGCTGTTGTATTTCAATTTACTTTGAATTAAAAACAAAGTATTATAATGTAAGACGGTTATTTATAAAGGAAAAAAATGGATTCCCTGAAAGCATGTGGAATTTTAGTGTTTTGAGGCTACTAAATAAGGAATATGTCGGAAAAGTAAACATACTTATATAAATACTATAAAGTCGTGAAATTTATGACGAATATAAAAAAGCAACGTTATTTAAGACTGTACTGCGGTTTGGAAGTACAAAAACATTCGAAATCGTTCAATTCTAGACTTTGACCAATTTATTAACGGCGAGAAAGAACCCAGTTAATCAGAGCGTGTTTAAGAAAACAAAAACCAAACGTCAATGAATATTGTAGAGCCAGTTACACTAATCGCACCGTGGAGTGAATCACTAGCGGCAATTTTCACCATTTCCTCTGCTTATGTAGTGATCAGAAATCAATTGAGTCATTCTGCCAGGCGATCGACGATCGATGGTGGATCGATGGTGGTTGAGTATACTCGCATATATATATTTGATGATTGTTTTTTAATAACGGCAAATCGCCTGAAAAGATAAATGACACAATCTTTGACAATATTGAAAAATTTTGAACAAGTTTTTAATTATTTGATAAAGTGCTGGATAGCATAATATTTATAAAGGTTCTAAAGAGGTCCTGTACTTGAGAACGCAGGAAGTCGGTTTAAACCCAGCGCTGAGTTTTATAAAAATGCATTTTTAACTCTCACCTGTCCTATTTAGTGTAAAATATTGTCAAATATTATGTAACCATCTAATTAGATGAAATAAGGAAAGGATGATATTTTAACAAAAAATATATAAGATTGAGAATCTTCAAACAAATTTTATAGCCAGAATGTTCAAAGAAAAATTAATATTGAACGCACAGATAGTTGCATCGCTTGAGGTACGCTGGTTTAAATACAGGCCTGTATTTTATGAAAGCCTTTCGAGGTGTGATAACTCTTTTTAGTTGCGCGTAAAGTGTAAATGACAATTTAATATAAGATTTGCAATTGAAACAAAAGTAATATTATTAAAATATTCAGGTATCTATAGTATTAAACACGATTTATCGGGTTATAGCATAAAGTTTTTTCTGTGTTTTTATAGCACCATATTATTATATAAAGAATTATGATAGGCAGGGATGAGATTGCTTTTAGCAATAACGCCGCAATTTCTATATTATTTTATAGATATGTGCAATAACGGTTTTTAATTGCATTTAAGTTTATTGAATGAATTCCAACGAATACGATTTGCGGCATGTTCATAAAACACGTGCATCGGTTGAGTTACGTCGGTTATAACGTATGAAGCCATCCGACGATTTTCCACTGCACGATCACTACGATCTACCCGCGTACCGACTACTCAGCATACAGTTATGACTTGCTTTCTGTTGTAATATTCAATGTTCTGTATTTAACTTGTGATTTTATGTCCTTTACACCTGATAATAAATACGTGAGACCTGAGAAAAAAAGGTCTCAACAAATTATGCGAATCCATTAAGGTCATATCTGAACAAACATTGACATTAAAACATTAGATCACCCTACTCTTAAAAAGTGCGTATCCGTATGATATCCACACACGTAATGTCTCAAAGATGAGCCAATTTTATAATATTTTTTTTATTTATTTAACAGTCATTTCATTCGTAATAGTTTCATTCGAAAGTGGTAAAATTATTGACCTTCAACTCGTGAAAACCGCATGTGGCCTATCGACGACATGCCGTCGCCGTGTGGTCTAATGGAAAACCAGCCTACTGTTTGATGAGAGGCTGCAGCACCTAGTCAGTAGAAGCGGACAATTTCCGAATCGAAGCTCTATGCAACTCCAACGAGAGGCGAAATGTGACTCAAGGCGAGCTGCATGCCGGCGGCACTGCGAGTGCCGACGCGTTACCTTCGCGTTGCCTAACAGTGACTTAGGCCAGTTATATTATGCGAGGCCGGGCAATACCCAGTATACCCTCTTATCCCACGGGGGTTTTGCTTGCTACTCGGTTGCTAGTGTCTGACCGAAACTGTCTTTTTCAGCTGAAATCGACATTCAGTTTTCGCATAGTTTCGGCTGAAACCGAAATTTAGTTTTCGTTCCGGTTTCGGCCAAAACCAAAACCGAGAAGGAAATTGGAGACATTTTTTTTTTCTTAGAAAACTCAATCTAACTATAGTACACATAAGAATTATGTATCGTTTATGTGGCACGTTTTAAAATCAGACTTAAAACTTCGAGGATCTAAAACTAATACCTACTAACCTAATTATAATTTTATTAATTATTAATTTTTAAATTTGCTTTTGATAGGTTTTTACTTTTTTTGGTTGTTATCTATTTATTGCTTTTGCTTTGTATTATATTGTTTTTTTTTGTTTTTCCTTTTTCTTATTGATGTAACCCTTTTGAAACTTTCGTACTGTAATATAGAATGTTTTTTTTTCAACCACAGAAAAGGCACCGTCTTTGTGGGGAAATGTAAAGGTGTTTTGTAAAAAATAATAATAAAAATTAAAAAAAAAAAAAAAATTAGAATTAATTGAAACAAATATTTTGATCTTATTTTAAGCAAGCTGACCCGATGAACTTCGTATCGCCTCAGGAACAAAAAAATGTTGTATTAACTTATTAGCGGAATTAAATTCAGTTTTTTATTAAGAACACTCAAAATATGGATTATAGTTTTATATAAAATACTATTTATAGTTATGGGCAAAAATGATATTTTTACATGTAATCGATTGTAAGTATAATCGATAGTGGTAATATTTGAATATATATGTTGTTTTACTTTAATAATAAATATTAATGGTACTGATGTTTGGGCCGACATAACAAATTAATCCTTGAAACGGCCCGCAACAGCGGTATGTCTGAGTCTCTGAATACCCAATACCAATGCACCGGCCGCGGTGTACCAAACTCGCGAGGTGTACCACAAAGACGGAATGACCAAAATAATTTGCGACCATTAAACTTTAACGAAATCCGTTTAGCCGTTTTCGAGTAGTAGTGAATCAAACATTCAGACAAATACACATATTTATTATAAAAATTAACAAAACGAAATTCAGCTATAAAAACACCGACTTAACTAATAAAAATCTTAAGTTCAAATCATAAAAACTATCGTAGAATCAACATTTGTCACCAAAATACACCGAGTCCCAAGACCATAAACAAATTCAGTTGATTGGCCTAGTGATATCAAATATACTTCGTAAAGACGACAAATAAAATTAATCGTGGTTTTCGGGGGGGAAAAAAATGGTGTACTGTACCGTAATACCCGCGACAGGTGATAGACGGGTCATACGGTTAAGACTATTCGTGACACCGAGGTCATTGACCTATGGATTGTACGCAAAGCGGTCAAGGTTACGTTTATCGATCGCGCGTTGCCAAGGGTAATTTACGCTAGAGGCCAGCTCTACCACCAGCTCCAGATGCATTATTATAAAGCGAGTCATCCCGAGTGCTGTAGGTATAAGGCGCTGTTATAGCCGCCTACAGGTGCGAAGCCCGGGGTTGGACAAATATTAAATAATATGAAAATGTAAGTACCTACTAATTAACTTAAATGTTATTTACTTAGATATTGCTTAATATGGTGGTGATGATGCACATATAATATTTCAAAGTTTCGACGACCGAAAGGTCAGAATATAAATAAAACGTGTGTTGTGACAGAGGTCCGAAAATATTCATATTCGTTTCAAAAGATAACGTGTCTTAAAATAATTTTAATATATGTAAATGCCCCCCTTGACCAATATGATAAATGACCTCAGCTGAAACACACACATTAAAAAAACCACTTAGCTGAATTCGCACGCGGGTTTATTTTTTGTTTCTAAAGTACGCATCTATGCACAAACTTCGGGGTTTGAATGTAATATTTTTAAGTACCGTCTTTTCATATTACTTTCGGGTTTAATAAGTTTTGGTATATTTAAGGTAGGTAGATCAATTTGAGGTATTGTTTTCTACCAAATTTAAAGAAAAAGGCGTCTTTGAAGCTGTTTAAACTACCGGAGGCGATTTTTTTTTTAGATACCTAGTAATTTTTGCGTAATAATTAAATAAAAATAGAGAAGGAAAAAAATAGTCTTACCTACACAATGTAGTCTTCTTTAGAACTTCAGACAACAGAAAAAGAACAGAAATTATGATAAGGGATTACGGCATTCGAATGTTTTTAAGTGCTCGTGTTAAGTGCAAAATTGGGGTCCGTTTAGACATTATAATTTCTCTTTTCTGTATAAAAAGTTAAAATGAACCAACCTCTGGGTATATTCAGTTCTTGATTGTCTCGGATTTTTTATTAAATAGGGATTTAAATTCTGCAATAATGTTTGACAGTCTTTTTTGAACTATCTCAGTGGTATAAGTTATACTCGTATTATCTTCTCGTAATTTTTCATTCTTTTAGCCACCTAATCCTTATAAGAGCGCGACTTTATAGTCGACCCATTAAATAGGTACATAATATTTTATACTACAGGTGAGAGTTAAAACTGCATTTTTATAAAACTCTGCGCTGGGTTTACACAGGCATTACACGATGTGAGGATGTGAGGAACGATGTGTGTCCAGGAACATCAGTGCCTTTATTTGGTTTTATATCCGCATTTTAAAAAAATGTATTAAACCGCAATCAATATTTGTAAAACCAATGTTATTTATTGTGTCAGGCCATTTGGCGTATTAAATTTGATGAAATGTAATCGACTCTAATACATAATAATATTGCAAAACGACAGTTGCATTTCCCAGCCAAACACAGTGTAGCTAATTATTGGAACTATACGATTGTTTATAATATAAATCTAAAATCTGCGTAACAAAGGGAAATGATCTCATTATCGATAATCACAACGCACGTTCATCCGCGTACTATCTTATATGTACCGCACGTGCGTTACGTCACGCCTGTTCGGAAATCGTGAAAAGGCACACCGTCACGTCTTCCGATCTTGTGGTCACGATTCCTCTGCGTCGGAGAAATCACCAAGTCTCATGACGTCGTAAGAACTACCGTGGAACATAGAAAGACGTGATGGAAAAATAATTGAAGGCAGTTATGCAGAAAGCATCCAACCCTCAAATCGTAGTTTCGAGCAATGACCAATAAAATCTAACCATAAACCTTATTTTTCAACTACAATATTTATTTATTTATTCAATACTTAGAAATGATTACAGCTTTACCACAGAGGAGCGAGATAACTCACTTTCACTTTAGAGTATTCTCTTCAGAGCACCCCAACAGTTCAGTTCAGTTCAATGCCACCATAAGTGACGTTTATTGTCCATCAGAAACAGTACAAAGAAAATATATCTTGTCCTGCCAGATCCTGAAGGGTTCATCTGACAGAAATTCAATTTAGGTCATATTTAATTCTTAAAGCGGCTTATAGTATAACCTTAAAAATACGAATTACTAGATCAGCAGATCTTTTTTTATTGAATAAAACGAACACAAACAAGACTTCATGGCAAAATAGCGCAAATATAAACAATGGCAATCGGTAAGTGTAAGGCGCAGTTTATGGACTCTGGGAAGGCCTTTGACTCTATAGAATTGTCTTATCGTTTCTTAGTTGTTAAAGGCGATTGATTATCGACCCAACGATCGCAAGGTCGAATCCATACCTTACATTTCAGTTATTCCATTCTTTATACTCCGTCACGACCAATACTCCCGACTCCAGTAGAAGCTAATTTAGTTTAGTCAGGCAAAGTCCAGTTGGTTAATTACCTATTATCCCTTCGCTTTTTTCGCCGGATACCAACAAAATGTGATGGTACTTAACGATGGTGATTTTTGAAATATTACGACCTAGCAATATTCATCGGTAATGAACGCGGCGTCAGACAAGGTGTAATCCGTGGTCCTTGATTATTAAAGCTTTAAGAGAATGAGCATCGTGTAAATCTGTGAGCTTGGAAAAGAAATTGTGCTCCTCTCCGAAAATGCAGAAAGATGTGAATGAGAGCATTGACCTCAAACTTCGAAACAAAAGTAATTTTAAAATCCACCTCATGCAAATGAGTAGGATTAATCAGAGAATCCACAATAAGCATATTTATATATGTAGGTTGTCCTCAATCTCGCGAAAAAGAACCAGAGATATACACACATTTATTTAAAGTCTCATTTGACAGCAAAACTTCCGAAGAAGAAAATTATGGAATGGCTCCTTCAATTGGGAAGAAATGAAACTGAAACCTTGATAACATATATACCTGAAAAATATTATACGATTCAATTTATTAGAAAAAAACCTTATAATTTTATTCATAGTCATATTCATATTATAATTAGTATTATCCTATAAATAACCTGAAAAATATATATTCATGACATAACAAAAGTGTATACTACTCAGCGCATATGTATATGGATAAAAATAAAAATGTTAATATAGAAAAGTCTACCTTAGGATGTGCATTGCCTAGTTAGGTAGAATTTTGCATATATATCAATTATGTTTTATGTTACTAAGCCAATAAATAAATAAAAAATAACTTGATTACAATAATTTATTATTTAAATAGTTATTTAGGTTTTTTATTCGTATCAGCTCGCCACTAATGTAAACATATCCATTATTCTCTGCCTAAATTTAAGTTAATTTCAGAACTGAATTAATTAAAATAGTATTTAAAATTATGATGATCGAACAGAATATCCGTATAACTTTTGTATAATAACATTATTATACAACCTAGTAACTAATAAAATATCTTTGCCTAGTGGCGTATATAACGGTGTGCTAATGGCCCATTACATGCCAATTAATTTAAAAGGTATAATATAATAATTATATTGATCTAATTATAAATAATAATTTTAACCGCGTTACGAGAATGCTAGAAACTAAATCCGGCGAGGCATCGCCGTTCTTACAATACAACTTGTAATAATTTTAACGCAATAAAAACACAGGGCCAACGATAAAATGAATTAGCCTTACAAATAATTAGGCCTTCGTTAATAATTACATCATAAGAGTGAAAAAATTTCAACATAACACACACAGAAACAAATTAATTAAAACTAATTAATATCATTTATGTTTTGACAGGCCATAAATAGATGAGTATAGAAAATTTTCGTGTTTCTTAGTCACTAATTAAGTTGTTATTGTTTATTTGTTTGATAAATAAATTGCCCTGATCTAAATAATCTACTAAGGTAACTCAACTCGAAGTCTTGAACAGACGATTGTGGTTAAATCGTATAAAATTGTAAAACAAACTGTCCATATTAAATAAGGAAGAGATAAATAAATATTTATTTTAAGTACGGTACATCGAGAATGTAGCAATACATACAGCGCGTAGCCGAACGAGTTTCCGTAATCGAAGGAGGTGGAACGGCGGCTTAAAATGATCATACATATACACATATTATTTTTGTTATAGTATTCGATCATATATTTATTATATAAAATATGTACATAGGCACAGTATAAAGTATCTATTTTATAATTACACATATCGTAGCTGTGCAGGTAGAACTATCTGCAAAAAATATTGTTTTGAGGTAATCGCAATTAAAGATTTTAAGTATTAAATATAACGCCATTTTCTTTATATTGATATAGATAATAGGTACATTTGATGAAACATTTAGAATAATAAAATTGTGAAAAAAAAATGCAACTTAAACTTGTTAGTTAATTGGTTTCCAGTAGTCGTAAACCTAAAATAATATTGTACATCAAAATTCATTTTTCGTGTTTCTTTTTATCATAGGCCAATTAGATTATATAATCGCTGGTCGAGGTTTTCAATCTTTGAAGTCTACTCTAGTTAAGCCTAAAGCGCAGAATAAAGAATAGTAGGTATACTTCAAGTCTGCAAAGCTTCAAAAGGTCCTTTTTATAGCAACGCTTGTCTAATGGCTCCTCATAAAGTGCTGGAAATGCCTTTGGTAAAACCTGCTCAACTATAAGTCTAAATAATCGCTTTCTTAATTATGATATGTACTTTCTTTAACTTATGAATTCTGTAATATTACCTGTTTTTCATTGTTTCCATTTATACTTCAGGATTATTACACACATCAAATACCGGAGTGGTCGCAACTATAAAATAAATGTCTTTAACTCTGATACGCCATATGTTACGGCACAGAATAAATAAAAGCAACCAATTAATGTTCATAATCATAATCTGGTAATCACTTTTGCCATTTAAAATATACTGGTTATGTTTTGATTGAAATTCAATCATAAGAAATCACATTTAGTGTTTTAGATGTAAATATATATTTCTTTTAATTAATAAAACAGAGTATGTTAGTAGATATTACCCGTAGAAATATTATTTAAAATACCCTTCTTGAAATATTCATAGCAGATAATCGTAATTTTGTGAAATAACCGGTTGTAAGTACGCGTATATAGCGAAGATTATGTATTTAATTATTCGAATATAGGCTTAATTAATCATTATATATTTTTTTTTCTTAAAAAGTTACAGTAGTTAGTTAAATTGTAAGTAGCTTAGTAGAAAAAAAAACAATTCTAAGGAAACCTGGTTCGATGTATTCAGAATAGGTAAAAGTGATGATATTTTGTTAAAATTGCGTTTTGAACAAAAAATGTAAAAACTACTAAACCCTTTCTTCTGAAATATTTTTGGAAATTAGCCTGATTCTTTGTAGTTGTCGAATTTGCCTATATTTATGGGTCTATTGGTGGTTGTAGAGAGGGTGAAGGGGGACGGATCGTGAACAGCGGGTCCGCACACAACACTTTTTGTAAAGATCGACCACTTCCTTCAAATTACACACATAATATTATTACGAATATTGTCCGAGTCGGATATAAATAATCTACGTTGGCAAATTCGGACAGTTGAAACCGCACGCTAATAAATTATCACGTCTCGCGCGTACGGCCACACGAACGCAAGATAGTCATAATGCAATTGCAAAATGGCCGATATTGCACAGTAATCATATTCAATCGCAAAAAAAAACGATTCTATTCGAAAGATAATCGCAAGGTCTCTGAAGCCTCTAATTTCTTGCTCGTAATGTTTCTATCTCATCCGCAGGCGCTTGTGGTTAGTCTCTGTCGCATAAATAGTCAATCTAAAAGATTGAATCCTAACTTGTTTTTGTAAGTTGAACCGAGGATTCCTACACTGACAAAAATATTTTAGAAAAACGTTTTGTTTAAAAATTTGTACACGCAGCAAGAAATTTGATAATCGAACATAAGTGTAAGCAAATCGCATAGTGTTACATATAGATTGATTATTGTTAAATATTTTTTGATTAGATTTACCATGGCAGCGAGAGATGCGTGAAAAAATATTTTGCTACGATTACATAATAGCATGGCGTCGTGGGGGAACTGCTGACGAAATATAACGAAGTTACCTGAAAGTTTGGTAGCAGCAACCATAATAATTTGTTGTTTTTACTTGTTACCATTTTATTTTGCTGTGACTCAAATTAAAATGGCGATGTGACTTGTTTGCAGTCTGCAAAAGATATTGTAGCGATAGCTAGATATTTTGTTAAAGGCATACATTGAGAAAAATGATGGTACTAGCAACCGAGCAAGTTTAACAATAATCGATGTGTAACTACAACAATAAATATTGCTGTCACTATATCAACCATACTTTATGGTTGCCAATACCATTTTTTTTCAGTGTAACTAAGATATACCTATGACGTACGACGAATATTTTAGCGTCTAATCGAAGGATAATAAAATAAACATTTCCGCTCACCCTGTTGATTAATATCCCACAGGACAACTGTGCACCCCAGCCGGGCGAGACGCAGTGCGATGAGCCTGCCCAGGCCACCACCGCCGCCAGTGACGACAGCCACCCCACCGCGCAGATCCTTTAGGGGATGTCCGAAGATCGTCCAGTACAGAGCCTGGAAGATGTACCCGCCGGAGACCAGGAGGAACGAGATGACGTCGAAGACCGTCTGCAGGGCGGAATAGCGCCGAACTTTGGGCGGGGAATCCTCGTCGGGCTTCGGCGACGGCACGCCGTTGGCCACGGATCCGTTCGTTGTGACCATTGCGACCATTCACTGCACTGACACTTTTAACCTCAACCTAACCTCAAACTAATCCAACGTTCGCAGGTTGATTCTATTAACCTCTAGACGGATCTAGAATTTATAGCATTTCCACCTAAGCCGCGAATGTTAGCTAAACAATTCTTGATCATGCTCTGTGGTCAATGTGAGTTTTTAAATTCGCAGACACTTATATCTGAAACAAAACAAAAAAAACATTACTATAACTAGGTATCGAAGGAGCATTTTCAAATGTACTCTTCCAAACTTATTTTTTTTATATATTTTATAAACTGTACGATATCTACAAGACAGCTCTGATTTTTAGAGACCGCTACGACATTTATTTTATAGATTATAATTAGAAAAAGTCCTAAATATCGCCAGTTTGTTCAAATCTCAAATTGTCATGTTTATTAAAACCGTCGACATTTTATATGCATATGCAAATTTTTAGGTGACGGTTAGGGTAAATTACGTTCATTATTAATTATTTATCGTCCTGGTATTAACTCTAACTCTAAGCACACAATATATTAAGTAACAAATATAATAAATAAGAAAAATATATATTTATTTCCTCAATAATTTTCAAAGAAAAAAATCTTCATTTTTAACTGGCTTCAAAGGTTCTCATTTCGATATGTGTTTTATTTTCATAATTGTCGACTTATCACTTCCGGGGTGGCTTGAGCATTTTTTTAAGTTTTTGTTTTTTTTCCCGTATGATAAAGAATTTCTAATGGTGGTTATTTTAAGTTTTAGCACAGCTTTTAGCGAAGTTGCGTTCCTTATTTTTTGCGAATAATGCTTGCCGCAATCCAACTATCATTCAATTACGGTAGTTAAAATCGAAAATAAAACTGATATCGGAAAATATTTACAAGTAAATACTAAAAATGGTAAAATAACCCAAAAAAAAAACAACTTCCAAATAAACCTACGGCCTAAAAACATATAAATAATACAATAAACCTTATATTGCTAGCAAACGACGTTCGAGTCGTCGCAATGCAACGTGAGTCGTTATAAACTTTGTATCTGCACATACTTCAAAGTTTTGATAATTAGGTATTTTACTAGTTGACATTTCTTCCGCCCCGGCTAAAGTTAACCAGTCGGCGTAAGCCACTCTACACATATCTTCGGTCTGTTTCTACATTCTTCAGAGTATTTAAAGGTGTGTTAATCCACACCTGGTTATTTCTTAGGAGGTTTCAATCACTAACCCTTCTCAGTGACCTGTTTCAGATATACTCATTTTTATAAATATGGTCAAAAATATTAAATTATTTAAACAATGTGTAATGTGAATGTAGTATGGAATGTATAGTGTGTATATATTTGTATATTTGTGGCATGTAAAAGTATGTGTGTATATATTGCGTGTTTATTGTCCCAAGACCAATCCCACAAACTTTAGGGGGTGTTTAAGTTCCCTATTAAGAGTAAGAAATTATGTAACAAAATGCGAAAAATTTTCATCACCAAATTTATTATTTTTGTAATAAAATTGGTGTAAATCGATCTTATCAATCGATAAATCAATATTATCTGTCGACCAATAGCATCCCTCTTACAACCCCAGAGAAGGGGAAAGGAGTTACCCCTTCTTCTCAGACCGACCTCTGTTCGACCAGTGGCATCTGACAGCAATCATTTAGCTCCGCCCTAATAGGGCGTTTCGAACAACGCGGCAGGTCATTAACCTCGATCTTGACTGACCGCGGTCTAGTGACTCAGTGACGTAGTTATCCGAGGGAGGAGCCATTGAAAAATATCTGTTTTACATGATTTAGAATAGAAACATCCACATTTTTTTTCTCGAATACCATAATGAATTTTGATATAGTTTCTTAACAAATAACACTAGCAATTGCATTCACCATTTTTAATGTAACGGCGTGAATGTGTCAGTTGTCGTACTGCGATAAAGGATGGAGGCGACTCGAGAAGGTCGGCCAGTAATTAAATAAAAATAACACTGTAACGTCGCCATGATGCGATAAAACCATGAACAAATTGTACGAGTATAATCGTAAATTATTGTGATGCAACAAAATTGTGTAAAATACATTATGTTGTAAGTAATTGCACATAAACTACAAGAAACGGACCTTAGCATATTAACTATAAGTTATGTGATATAATTATGAAGCAATAATTATAAATTACATTTTTTTTAAGTAAAACACGGTCACAGCTAGAAATATAACCTCCCAAATTCGCGTCTGCAAACTTATTGTCTGCAAACATAAATGGCAAAAGTAGGCTCTGCCGTTCAGAAAGTACCTACTTCATTATTATTATTTTTCTATATTGTAACAAATAATAATATTTCAGAATTGTATAAAACATACATTTAATAATTACACGTTATAACGTTCGATTCATTTTTTTATATTCAACTATTAAGAGGACTCAATTACCTGCTCATCTCTCCGTACAAACGCTATACTGTTGTGACTCTCTTACTTACAGATATAGAAAAAAAATAATACTGTACAGTTTAATTTCATATATTAAGATCTATAGATTGAAAAAGTTAAATTTATACTTGTCTTAAAAGTTAAGTCCGTGTAAAAATATATTTTTTTTTTAGTTTCGGCTGAAAATTTACTTTAAATGGGGCCGGGCCATGTTTATACCGGTCCTAACAAGATGATTCTAATAACGGACATTCGCGTGCTAATTCTAAGCATTCCGTGTCGGAAATATGCGAACAATCTCGCTATTTGTGCATTCAAACAATAGGACATTAGAGGTTCATAATCATTATGAAGCATTTTGTGAGGTCAAACAACAAAAACTGATTTTATAACTAATATAATTATTGTTATAACTTATGTAAACAAGTATTGCTTTAATGTGTTTTACATGTAGATGACAATTTGAAAATTACATGGTGTTATGTTACTGATTTTAGATTTTATTTAATATTTTTAGTACTTGTATTTTTGCAATATAAAGATAAAATACTTACATAATCAGGAATGCAGGGAGTTCGGAAATATCATTGCAAAATTAATAGAGCATAATGCATAAATTAGGCAATACAAACAGTAAAAAAAAAAATATTGTTATAAATTGGCGGTTTTTTTAAGGCTTTGAGTTTATTATAACTTTGATATGTCTTATTTTCGACCTTAGAAATCAGAGTTTTATAATTTAATCACAGTAATTTCAGTTATTTTTTTGGATTTTAAAAAAAAGTGGAATGATTTTGATACCCCGTAAAACGACTACAAATTATAAGAAAAACTAGACCGAGATGAAAAGTTATTCTTTTTTTTTTGATGGAAAGTTATTCTTTTAACACTCTGTAGCTCTGTAGAAACAAATCATTTGTCCCGCCCTCTATCGCGATTTTTTTACAAGCTTTTATTTAGCTTGCAATGTTTGTATGTCGGTTTAAATCAAATCATGAAAAAAGCTGAATTAGAACCACTTCACCAATTGTGTATATTTTGTTTTAATTTTGTTCTATGAATTCAGCTGCGACCGCGTACAAATACATCATTAGCGTGTGTTGTTTGCCTTAATTACCTGTAATACCTATGAAATATAAAATTTAATCTTGGTAAGTAACAGTTAAAAACAAACACATTTACAGCTTGTATTTGTATTTATTTTTTGATACAATTCATTGTCAGTTTTATTTTTTCTATGTAAAAATGAGACGTGACATTCACAGAAGCATAAGATGGCATTAATAAATATCTTTGCTTAACATTAACTACATTGACATTGACAGACATATAGAAAAAGGAGCATTTGAAATCACAAAAAAATCACAGCTCGAAACTTCAATAAAAGAGCATTCCGAGAACGTGTGCCGTGTCGTATCGGACGCGCCGCTAAACGAGCGTGTCGCATTAGATTCATTCTCTGCCAGGAAAAAATGTGTTTTTTGTGAAAAAAAGAAGTTTTACTTTAAAACAAAATGAAACACGTAATATCAAGTGTGGGAAGCGCCCGCGTTGTCCTTAGATTATACGACTCTTAGGGGAGTACCGGAAGTTTCCAGGTCTGCTGCGCGCCTCCAACTTGAGTGGGGCCAAAAATATTTGTATAAAATTGGTCACATTAAGGGCAGCGTGTTCGAATGATTCATAGGTTTTATTTAAAAAAAAAAACAATATATCACCGGATAACTTTCCAAATGACACAATTCGCATTAAAACAACGCCGGAGTTAGAAGTGTGCATTAATAAATTTATTCCGACCGCGGAGCGTAACTTTCGGACACTTAATATGCAAATTTCCGACTTTATGTTACAGCACTGGACAGTGGTCGTAGCGAACGTTACGAATCCATACACTTTCTGTTTCATCCGGTGAGCGAGGCGAATTTAGATGTCCAGCGCTATCTCCGCCATATGTGATATTACATATCTCTTATTTACTGTGGTATAGTCTTCTAAATATAATCTGTCGTGCTGCTAACAACAACTCAAAGAAAACCAATCACATGAAAAAAATAAAAACCGACTTCAAAATGAATCTATAGCAAAAAAACTAATAAATACTACAATAAACTCCGTAAGCAATTAAACTGTATGGAGTCAAGGGCAGATCCAGAAGTCTTTCTGAGGGGAGGTGTGGAGTTCCCCCCACCCCGTCATAAGCGGGCGGACCTCCTGTGGGAAATTTTAAAAAGAAACGAGGCCTTAAACACGGTGAGTGTTTTAGACCCCAGTAAAAAATAGCGTTTTGTGACAGTATTTTTATTTCCCAATTCGGTGACGTTTTTTCCTTTGCATTGAGAGTGACCCCTCCTCTGGATCCGCCCCTGTACGGAGTATAGCAGGTAAAACTTAATAGTAGCGAAAACTTGATTAGTTAATTGAACAAAAATCAATATTCTAATGATTATGATAATATTATATATTTTTAAATTATGTATTTTATATTTATAAATTAAAAACGGTTACAAATTCGTTCAAAAATAGCGTATCATTTATGATATTCAAAAGGTTTGTAAGATTACAGTTAATAAAAATAAAGGGTTAGAATTTGAAAAAAAAATCAATACAAAGAGGAAATAATCTATTAAAATTGTACTATTAACCTTTTCGAGGAGGAAGTAAGCGTGCTTTATTATACCGTTATAGGATCGATAGAAAATGTCAAAGTTATATAGAAACTGTAAATTGCACATTTATATCGCTGAAATAATTATCATTTTCGGATGAATCTCTTACGTAATCTTTAAAGAGCATCTTCCGAGTAGGAATAAAAAAATATTTTTATATAAAAACTAAATAAAAACTATTATAATAGAACTTCTTTTAACACGACTACAGTTATTTAAACATTTGAATCTATTTTTTGTGATAAACGTGTTCTGTTGACGAAGATAATGCAGGTAATATCTGTCCGGATTCACAATTTATGATTTTAAGGGTTCAATTATTCAGACTCTTAAACACAATTACCTAATCATACCTGAATACTACAAAAATGCGAATTTTACAGGTTTTCAAAAACTTTAAGAGAGATATCCATTAAAGATATAAGTAATCTAGTTTATTTACATCAATGATAATTTATTAGGGAATATTATACCTAAGAAAAATTATACAAAAAAATATTAAAAAAAAACAAAACCACCATGTTTTTGAAATAGCATTATTTGAAGTCACCCTTATGAAACTAGAAACATCTCATATAAAATAAATATAGTTTTTATATGATTTCATTATGATAAGAATAATGTGAAGGACGGATTTACCCAACAGCCTAAAATTGGAGATTTTTATTTTAGTTTTTAAAATGAAAATGATAATGGTAAAAGTTTTGAAATTTTCAGAAAATATATGTTTTTATGTTATTATTTTAAAAAAATGGAGTTAAAAACATTTACTTTATATATTTAAAAAACAATGAAATTTTAAACAATTATCAATATTTCATGATAGATAGGCCGCGGTTTGTGTTATAAGCGCCGTTATCCCCGTCATAGAGTTTACACCATTCATCGTGCAAGGCTTCTTTTCGCAGGCAGCAATTTGTAGGTCAGAATCGTTCAAATGTCGTCTTTCGTTCACTTATTTAGTCCCTTTAAAAGTGCAATATTGAAACTCCTATATTGACAATAAAAATATATAATTTCCTTTAATCATATGATTAAGAGTGCTCGTGGTATTATGTTATTAAAGACTATGTTGTTATGCGATATAGAGATCAGGAGCTCTTAAATTATGCAACGTCGTATTAAATGATTTTCCTAAACACGTTATTTCTACCTTATAATTAATGATTTTATAAAGAAATATTAAATTTGACGATGAGCGTCGACGAGCAAGCGTATCAAATTCAAATCTTATAAGTATATCATCATAAGACCTTAATTGACTACCAAGATCACACTTAGCTGACAATATTCTCAGGAATCTTTTTTGTACACTTTTAATTCTGTCTGAATAATAAGGATTCCAAATTACACTGCTAAAAAATCTAAATGTGATCTTACTGGGGCATTATTTGGGAGAATTAAACTTTGAGAGTTCCTTAAGGGTTTCGTAGTTCTGGAAATGAAACCATGCGCTTTGTTTGCTTTCGTGATTATATTTTCAATGTGAGTATCAAATATGAATTTTGAATCGAGTGTTATTCCTAAATCCCGAGTGGTATTAACCCTAGAAATCAATTCCCCATCGGTGGAGTAGTTGAAGCGTACCATACTCTTGTTTCTTGTAAAACTAATTGAGCAGCACTTACTTATGTTGAGAGACATATCATTCTCACAGCTTTATATGTAGAGTATTGAGATCATCTTGAATTTTTAAGCAGTCATAGTCATAAGTTATATGTTTATTGCATGAGATGACAAACAATTAGCAACGGTCAATGAATAGATTATGCAGACTTGTGTAAAATTATTAAATAGCTATTAGCAGCTAAATTATGTAGTGTCCAGCAATAGGGGTCACCAGTTTGGGGAGATTGGTCAGCCGTCTTAAATATTTACCAACCGTAGAGCGACGTTGACAAATATTAATATAGTAATACAAATCGAAGAATCTAACAGTCTGACCGCGATAACAGAATGTATTTTAATGAAAATGATTTTTATTTAATACGAATAGGTCTATTTGAGAATGCACGAGTAAAAGATAGTGTCAACTCACCAGACTTCATTCATGAGCTAGGATAGAAGGCAGAAAAGTTAGCTATCGCAGAGAGATCTACGGTTATATACTAGTTCAGAATACAAACAGTTGAACAAGAGAAGATATTAAATCATATTAAAGATTACGTTAAACGCGCTTTTAAAATAGCCTAAAACTTAAACGGCTACAAAATAACTGCGCGATTTGCAGCTGAACTCGTCAACGAGCATTGTCATGGTGTCACTTGTAACGAGATTTGTGTGTCACCGAACAAGCCTTCGCTTCGCTTCGAAGTCGCTTCCGACTTCGTTGTACGCGACTCTGTAGCCATCTGTGAGAAGATTTCCGTGTCCCTGAACAAGCGTTGCGACTTCTTTGACGCGACTCTGTAGCTATGGCTGTGAATGAATGCGATTTCGTCGCTATGACCCAGCGTTTTGCACGCTTGTAACGTTGCTATTCGTTGCGTTAGATTAATAGCGTGATTTAAACGGTATCGCCTTATAACGCGCACGTCCAGTTCAAATTAGGCATAATGTGTGCTTGGTTATCACGATGTAGTAGAAAAGGCATAAGACATTTTATTTATTTATGTCCGGCTCATGAAACATTTTCTGAAAAATTCGAAAAAATAGCATTTTTCCTATGCGTTCTTGTACATTACCGGATTTATAAGGATATCTAAATCGATTATTATGCAACATCCATTACATTTTTTTCTTTTATCATAGCTTGATTTTCGAATTACGGTAATTAACATCGTACTGAGAGTAACGATCCGTTAAGAGGTTTTGTTGTAAATGTAAAAAATAGAAAATTGAGTAGCGCAATATCAATTACTGATGGTTTATACCAAAAATATTTTTTTTGCGGCCACTGGGTTCAATAAAGTAAACATTTAACAGTAGAAATTGTATTTATTAATTGTATATAAGCCTAGATACTTACGAGATAAGTATAATGCTGTATTATTTTTCTTTTTTATCTACAAATAAGAAAGTCACAACACTACAACGTTTGTATAGAAACATGACCAGGTTGAGTCGTCTTAAAAGGTCTATTGACCCTCGGAAAAAAAGGCTTCGTGATATCAGTGCGCAATGACATTCTAGCGTTTTCAATGTTCTGTGATTTTAAGTTTATGATTCAATTTCCTTGTAAAATAAACGGAAATGAAAGAAGACAAATTGACAGCACAGATTATTTTATAAAAACTTATCTGAGTATGTTATTTATATGCCAATTAAATATGTCAATAATATTACTTGGTTGATTTAACAATAATTCATTTTTCGCCAAATGGCCAATTAGGAGAATCAACGGTTTGAAATAAAAAAAAACATAAGTGATTGTCGTTCTAAATTTGCACTTAATTCTATTGTTTGCACTTGAACGAGCGCACTAATTAAAATGTCAATATATTTCACGAAAACTTGTGAATAACCCAAGGCCGATTAAAACTGTATTACATACATAATCAGGAAATATACAATAAAAAAACATGTTACTCTAAGCGCATTATAATATGAGTGTTAAAAAAAATGTATTACTGTGACAAGCTTTCAAGGTGACATTCAATAACAATGGCGCACTTCGCGTATTTGATGATGTAATATCATCATGTCAAAATTCCTCATGTCATGGTTTTAGAATTAGGAAGACACGCCTCGAATCCAAAAGGCCGTAAGTCGTTCGCGCAATTTTGACATACTGTTTCAATCCGCGGGCATGGAAAACGAACAAATGAAAAAATAACATGCACACATGCATACGCATATATGCGTTCGCGACATTAAACGTCGCAGGCCACTGTGGGATTTATAAGCGAACTCCCCCAACAATTGATCACGGCGAAGGTGTTGACTGTTAAGAGGACTCCTCGATCACTTTGACAAACGTTCTAGTGTTGTGACTTTCTTATTTGAAAGTGTAAAAGAAAAAGAATACTGGAGATCGTTTTATCTCATAGGCAGAGTTAAAAAGCAAAATTTGTACTTCATCTAAAAAGTAAGAGCCGCGAAAAGACTGTATTTTCCCATACACTTTATCAAAACTTAGACATAAATATATCTTATTAACTGAATGCAAGAATCGAGAAAAACATGCAAATATGATCTCATAAAGATGCAAATTCAGTTTTGTAAGTTTTTTAACCATCCCGTTCGTTGCATCTTTCATTGCTATGCACAGTTTTGTATATATTGGAAAATAAATCTTATCTTATCTTTCAACTCGAAAAGTACAAATACGAAAGAGTGCAAAATTAAAATTATCAGTTAGCTAAAATGGCTTAAACATATGACTAGGTGTTATCAAAGTCCTTAAAACTATAAAAAAAAAAGTTGTATTATACATTTTTAAGTTTATTGATTTTTTAGTGTCTTTGGTGGCATATTACAAAATTTAAGGCCTTAATTAGTGTGAGTTTTTTTGAAATTTTACAGCACGAGATGTTATTGGTTGAACAAATTTTACTTTTTTCTTGTATTAAGTGTGTGTAGATTGTTGTGTTTAATTGCATAATCCTTATTTAAATCGAACATACAAATGGATTATTATTATTATTATTAAGTAATTACAATATTTAGGAGCTAGCTTCGGTGATAGTGTTGAGTTTAGTAGGTGGGGAAAAAAATAATGCTTAACAACTTGCAGTCTCCGCTTAAAAACAGCTTGGAACAAGGAAAAGCATCAAATACTGACCTATGAAGAGCATTCCACTGCCGAATTGTTCTGGAAAGAAACGAATTGAACCCAATGTTCCGTTTTCTCAAGATAGGTTTTATCTTGAAAGGATGGTCATCACGGCCAATATAAGGAGGCTTAGAGAGCTGGGATCTTAAAGCAGGCCAGGCAGGCTCATTCGTTACAGTCTTATATAAACTAGTTAACCTGAATTCAAAACGCCTTCTACTAAGTGGCTCCCAATTAAGAGTTGAAATTAATTCAGATGGACTATCATACCGACTAAACGCCTAAAGACATGCCGGCTTGCTTTTCTCTGACCTGTTTCTAGTTCGTCTTGAAGACATTGGGCGTAAGGATCCCATACTGATGAGAAGTATTCAAGGGTAGGACGGACCAACGTTTTATATGCCAATGCTCGAGCTTTTAAATCAGCATCTTTAAGACTTCGCATAACGAACCGTAATTGAGCTTTTTTCACTACATCACCAACATGAGTTCCCCAATGGAGATTAGATGACATGGTAACTCCAAGATGCTTTGTGGTGTAGGATTTCACCAGTGATTTGCCAGCTAGTTCGTATTTGAAATCATTATGGATCAAAGCCGACTTGTCCGTATTTAATCGCATGCCATTTTGATTAACCCATCGGACCACCGCATCTAGATCGTTTTGCAGTGTTTCACAATCTGACTTATTTCTAATTATCTTAAATATGACACTATCATCAGCAAAAAGTTGCATGAGTGAATTAACACAAGCAGGTAGGTCATTTATGAATATAAGAAATAAGATAGGATAGGGGGAAGATGGATTCTGATGGATGGAAAACATTTTTTTGCAAAAGTAGATTTAAATGAGCTCTTTCATAATAAACATATATTTTATGCCTAATCTCAACAACGATGTTGAAAGTTGTAAGCTGTTATTTTATAATAAGATTATATTGCTATTAGACGCTATGAATAACCTGGTTACTGAAGCTGGTGACGAAAGTCGAAAGCAAAGGCTTTTTCAGTGACACGGAAATCTCGTTAAAAGTGACACCATGACAATGCAGCACTATGAGTCCAGCTACAAATCGCGCAGTTATTTTGTAGCGATTTAAGTATTAGGCTATTGGTATCCGGGTGGCACAGGGTTGTTTTCTTCAAGATGCGAAACCATCGACAGGAAAGAGCATCAAATTGGCAATGGGCACGCACGCCGGTGCCTGCGAGTGCCGAAAATCACAATTTCCACACGATTCGCGGCCGTCCGTCGAAATGAAATCATAATAAATAACCATTCGCGCCGAATGAAATCACGATATGAAATGAAATCATGCGCAACGCTATTTGGGTCGCACGAATGGAAATATAAGCAATCACGCGTAGCGGCTTCCTTCCGAAAAGCCTTCTTTGTGTTCGACAAACCGAAAATTAGGTAAAAAAATTTTTTTTTTTAATAACGCAATGCCTTACAGCTAGGTTTAATAATAACATATACTAATATTATAAATTTGCGAAATTCGTTACGTTGTTATTTGTAGTTGGTGGAAACAGGCAAATGTTCTAGGAAGGTGTTTCTGGGCATTTTGGAAAGGTCTCTAGGTCAACGCAACTAATATGCATACTGTAATGACCAACTCTCCAGCGCTCTTAGCATTATTTTAGTATAGGCTTTGATAAACACATAAAACATACGCCGATGACACAACAATAATAGCAGCTCATAGGAATATAGATGAAGCATTGGCCATGTTACAAAGGGACTTCAATAAAATACAAGAATGGTCTTATAATTAATGCGTCAAAAAACATACGAGATACTGCATATCAGGTCATCTTAATCGACTGTTCAGAATCACGTGTCGGTAAAATTTCACCGAGAAGAGTGCCCACACAAACCACAGATAGAATGTCAATGTAAGCTAATAACTCAGATAAAATATCTTTGTGTTACGATTGATGAACGGTTCAATTGGGGACCTCATATAAAATCATTATTCGATAAACTGTGTTCAATTATGGTAATTTTTTTTAAAAACTTAAGGGCATTTTAAAATATAAGGAATTCAGGATGCTTTACTTTGCACTAATTGAATCTACGGAATTATGACTTACGAAAACACCTTGAGATCATATTTAGACAAAATTTAAAAAAATCAATACCGAATATTAAAAATAATAGTACCTAAAATAATAAAACAAAAATACCATGGCAATGAAATCGGCCTTTTTAGACACTGCAATATCTTACCAGTTCATCCCTTATTTACATATAGAATAGTTCTGACTTCTTCGAATTGGACACTTGCTAGTCTCAAATAATGTTTTAGATATAAGTAAAAAATAATTAATAATAAATTGTGAAGGTGAAGCATGCTCTGTACAGACCTACTCAATCATGGAATCTACAAAACATACTTCGCTCAATGATTTCCAACTGATAAGCCTTGGGCTTGGTTGGATCTTACATAATATAAAATGTTTAAATAATAAAAAAAAAACACTGTATAATCAATGTTATAGATAAGTACACGTGCCGAGAATACACGGTACGTGTAGTTTTAGCATACCTGCATATACATAGTACTAATATATACTGCACAAAGCAGTTTACTTTACTTTGATGAGTAGCCAAAGCATCCCAAAAAAAAAATATCAAAGGTTTGGGTCGTCGACATAATATAAATATTTTTTATTTATAAGATTCGTGTGCGTAATATTCCACATCATGGCTTCCTCTGACACCCCTTATCACGCTCAAGGCAGTTTTCACAATAAGGCTCTTTACACACTTAAACGAAACACGCATTTTATATGAAATAGATTTAGTTTTTTTTATTACTCCGTGTCTTATGCGTATTATAAAGATCATTTACATGTACACGTATGGCTGTTTTATGGCATAATTTGTACATAACACCTATGGCATTATATCCAATTAGGGATGTTTTTTTTTTTTTTAATGTAATTATAATTATTTAATAATGACCGTTTTGTAGATTAATTAAATAAATAAATATTAAAAACACAGCATGCGCTTTTGACCCCACACCGACCCCGGTACTGGTTGCACCAAAAAAATCAGTGGTTTCAGAAACAATGCACACGCGATTTTTCCCAAATGTTACTTCATGGTGTCATTTATTTATTTATTATGCAGGTTTCCCCGTGTACACATTACATACAAGTATAACATTATACTGCTAAAGGAAACCAATAACATTAAAAGACAAAAAATAACCAAAACTAATGAGGAAAAATACAAAGTTAAAAATTAAAAATAATGCCTCATGGCGAACTATATCCAATAAATAATTCACGCTGATCTCACAAAGGTGTAATAGAAAGCAGATTTTTAATCCCATTGGGCGAACAGACAAAGATATCAATCTCCGCGGAAATGGAATTTAATAAATAGACTGCTCTCCCAACCGAACTATACTTGTATGTGTCGGTGCGATACGATAATCGTCTCCGCGATCTAGTAACGGTCCGGAACAAAAAATAATAGCTTTTCAGAAATAGCACACATCCCACTTTTTTAGAAAGAACAAAAGAGCTTTCATACACCTTTTTTTCGAAAAAGTTTATGTAGGTGTGTTATTTCTGAAACAACTGATTCAAATACTGCAATGCGCATGTTCTTGGCACTGGCTCTGTGACTATAAATGCTATTATATATAACTATATTTTTTTTCCATGACGTTAAGAGATTTTATTTTAAGAGATTAAATACGTCCGTTACTACACGGACTAATATTTTAGCATTTTAGTGAAAATTACATGCGAAGATTTGTGAAAAAATGTTGATATAGATGAATTTTGAAGGGATTGGCTGGATTTTATCGTCATGCGGCCCGCGGAATGGCGGGGAATCGTCTGTGTCACGTTTTCACAAGGACGATTTCTATGACATGCCGTATCTATGTATAGTCGGATTCTTAAAATTACATTTTTTTTACTATGTAGCTAATGGCCATCAAAGTAAGTAATACCTATGTAATGCAGTTGTAACTACATTTCCATAATCCAGAAAATATGCATTGAAAAAATATAAGGTCATTTTCTCTGTGTTATTAGATAAATGTCACGTGGGTACATTCTAAAAGTACATATATTATTTTGTAAACCTACACGGTCTGCTGGTGAAAATAGTATATGTAAATGTACATATAAAACGTAGGTATTTTAGTTTCAGATTAATTTATTATTTTGGTAATACTGTTAGTATAATTGATTTTTTTTTTCGAACGCAAAGTCTTGATTTGGCCATCAGACTGCGTTATCGCAACGACGCGTTCGTACCCCATATGCTCATCAATGTGGAATAAAATCAACAACTATTAGCAAAAGTACTCGTTATTTATTCGCAAGCGCGTCGCGCCTCGGCGAACACAAAATCGTAACAAACCCAATGAAAATAATTATTAAAATGCTCGCAATTGCACCCAAACTAACTAAACACATCCTATTAATTTTGTTTATTGTCAAAATTGCACTTACCTTTTACGGTTTTTTTTTCAAATAAATATCCTATGTTCAGAGCAACAACACAACACCAATAAATTTCAACTTTAGAGGTTATGTTGTTCAGCCCTCAAATAAGGGCTGTCAGCTGTCACTGAGGTTCGGCGAGGGCGCGCACCCCAAGTGATCGTACGTGCGGTAATCACACACGAGGCACATGTTTCGAACGAGCGAAAGATGGCGGAATTACCTTCGTATTTATTCCTAAAAGGTAACGCGAAAAGCAGCCGAGCGAACGGCGGCCGACCGCGGCGCGCGAGAAATCGAAACTGACTCCGGCCGCTGCGCGCAGACATTTGCGTGGGTTAGGTTGTGTTGTGTTGTCTGCGGTGCGGCCGACATTCCGAATCAGACTCGTTCATTCGGAGAATTGGGATTATGTTGTAGGAATTTTTTTTAAATCTCTCGGCGCGGTGCCTGTTGTATTAATAATTGTGAACATTCTCTTCCATGTAATGCTGTCTGACTTACATTTAGCTAAATGGCTTACATTGAGTTTACACTCCCTATACAAAAGTTTTTAACTGGATATCTATGTTTTTTAACCGAGAAGTTTTATCGTTTAATTAGGTAGAGGGTAGTTAGGTAATATTTTACATATGTTACAATCACGTTTTTTTAACATATAGTTGGTAAATATAATATGCAGTAGACCTAATTACGGAGATATGCATCCAAACAATAAATTTATACAGATATATACAGATGTAGGTATATAGAATTTATACAGATGTATATAGAAATTTCACACCTAATAAATATTACAGATAAATAGTGTATTATTATAATTTAACTAAAATTGATAAAGTTACAATTATTATATTAATTACGAATTAAAGTATGTGTCCAATATATATACATATGTATGTGTGTGTGCATGTTTTATTTATATACCTATGTGTATGGGTATATCAAATGAATATTTATAACAAAATACCATATGATGTCAGATCTCTAATCAACACCTCGCGCTCTTATTATCTCCTTATATACTCGTATTTCAATTAGGTAACATCTTGGGTACAGGCATTTGAGATGTTACAAATCCGCACAAACTGTAGGGTAGATCGAGGACAATTGAACCATTTTGCCTTAACAAATCAATTGTATAAAAAAATATAGACATTTTAAATATAGTGCGTATATGCAATGATAGCTAGTTTAATTAGCTAGATTATAAGCGTGCCTATGTGTCTTAAACTAAATTGAACGGAAATTATTGCCATTCTAAAAGATCGGAGGAAATGGTACATCGGACCGTTGGTTAAAAAATAAAAAAAATAAATAGATAACTTCGTTTAATACTAAAACGCGGCGGTACAATTGCCTCACTGGTACAACTGACCAAAAAGTACTTACACATATTGTTATTACTCACTATTCCAAACAACGTTTCATATTGCCAATCTTTTTACTTGCTTAGAAGACAAATGCCATTTGGTTGTCTCCTTTGTTTGGTGGTATATGTCCACTGTTTTGATTAGGTATTTTGTCATTAAGGTCTGTATTTAAAAAAAACGGGTCAATTGTAACAAAGAGTCAATTGTATCGGCAAATATGTCCTCGATACAAATGATGCAACCTACCCCTAACGGACATTTTAAATAAAAGTACAATTTTATAGTTATTTTATATCGAAAAGAACTATAAAAATTATGACGACTTATAATCAAATGTCACTATTCCAAACAACGTTTCATATACAAATACCTATAGATATATTTGAATTAACACATTAAAACTTGTGCAATAAAGTTGAAACAACGTTGTGTGAAATTGGAAAGAAAAACGGGCGAAAACTTTCCCACACCACTGCAAACGTCCAAGTCGCACATGCGCATGTAGCATTGATTATATATAGCTATTTTATTAATGGTAGTATGTAGGTACAGTGAGTGGTATAAAATAAACAATATACATAGATCTAATCACCTAGTACTGATTTATTACAACTTATTATATTATTTTAATTATATTTGTCCCAATGACGGGGGTAGTATTCAATTCGTTTCGAGTTTACGTTTTCATGAAATTCACCCGATTTAAAACTTTTTCGCATTGTTTATTAGAATGTGGAATGCACAACATATTCATATAGAGGTGCCATACAAAAAAATGATGGTATATTCCATACATTACACGTACGATCTTCCGTATTTCGATCGTACATCGTTCCGTGGCCGAAAAGATCGTATAAATACGATTTAAGTCGTACGCTCGACAACACTGACCAATGGTCCGCACACACATGCGTACATGGCGCAGTTGCAGATATATTCGAATCGTATGGTGTCTATGGGGTAGTATTCCGCTTGGTACAACTGTCCCCGGTACCCGTACATTCTCTTCAAAATCAATAAAATATGACAAACTAATACATATTTAATAATAATAAATTGTATATTTAATAAATCAATAAATACTAATGCGACTAAGGTAAATAGTGTCGGCCCTGTTCGCTGTAAAGTGAGGCACAGACTACCACCTCTGGAATCGACTCAAGATTAAAAGGTCATTAAAAATATTATAGAGGACCAACTTTTGACGGAGCGAGCAAACCATTTCTTAGTTAATGGACACCTGACGCTATTCTCAACGCGAATTGTTTAGGAAGACTATATAATAGCATTGATAATGATAATAGCTTTGTCATAATAGATCGAGTTTCCGTTTGTGTAAAAAAAACACATTTATTATGTCACTAACTATTTATATTTTATTTATCGGAAATATACTAGCGTAGCTTGGTGACATAATGAATAAAAACTTAAAGGAAAAAAAACCATAGTAAGGAAGTTGATTAAATTTTTCATCAACTGCATAATAACTTAACCTAAATTTCAAAATGATCACCCTATACTGGCGTTGACATGTTTACGCACACTTATTTATATTAGAAGAAAATCAATGTGACAGATGACCAAAAACCAATGTGGCATCTGCCGGCACCGATTTTAGCTGAATACGCACATCACCTTCGAGCATCCTTCCGAGTTTAGCCAAATGAGCGTGTCGCAATTAATTAATTAGCTGGTTTTTTTTTAATAAAGTGTTACTTCTAAAACACATTTTATCATCTGGCAACAAAACGTGATGACTTAAATTACATCGCAACTGTGTGAGAATATTTTCATAATTTTATTAATGCAAGCGCCGCTCGTTAATGTGCAGTTATTTCGACAAAATTTATTGATTTGAGCAAACATTTTTAAAAACTAGCTTTTATTTAAGTGATTTACGAACAAAATTAACGATTCGGTAATTTTCTGTAGGCATGTCGAATTCATTGGCATAAATTGTTAATGAATAAACTATTTTAATGAATCTCTTCGGCACGCCGAGAGGCGGAGGTAGATTCCACCGGATCAAAGTAGGCGATAGGCGAATTCCAATTGTACGAACTTGTATTAAACGTTTCGCAAGCTGCTGCGCGATCCACTCCCCACGTGGTGGTACACCCCACGTCAGCAAGAGTGCGTATACTGAATCTCTCTTTATACTGTGCCGTAAGGGTTGGTCATATCAAAAATTGTTCCAAACAAAATTTGTAGAGAAATTATAGGGAAAAGGCCTATAATTAACATTTTGAAATTATTTTATCATGTACCTATTAAGGCATGATTTTTTGAATTTTGAAAACCACTTTTTCCCACCTCTACCACCAATGGCTTATCATTTTTTTTTCATTAGACACGTCAACCTCCAAACTAAAATTTTATTTTATTTTAAGATTCGTAAAAATCTTAAGAGGCGCGTAATATTATAAATGTGTGTATTATCTTTGGCAATTCCCTGAAAATCTTTTAAAATGCTATTTTCTATGGGATCAAAAACAAAATCTTGAAAGAACTTCGAACTTTAAAGGTCGATAAGTTGTTGATTGATATTTTTTATGGAACTGACAATTTTTTTAGAGATTTCATTTTTAATCTATTAGTATAGTATATTGACTTTTTAAAAGGTGCCTGCTTCCATTGATAATCAATGATGTTACCAAAACCCTGTATATTTTAAAATACAATAAAAATAATATTTATCTACAGTACAGTTTTTTTTAATTAACCAGTTCAATTCAGTTTCAGTTGAATTATGTCCAGTCCTTCATAGATTCTAGTCTTAACTAGGAAAAGCTTTCTGAAGAAAAGCTTCTGTTACAACTAATTTTCGAGTGTATTAATATTACGCGTTAATAAATTTAAGTTTTGATTGAGGAAAACTGGTTGTTTCAAAGGCTCTTGTGAGAACTAAATTTAACCGGGGAAAAAGGTTTTTACCTGAAATCGGCTTTTAACTGTAACACATACACTACACAATATATTATTAAGTACCTTTTAGTAAAAATCCATTTTAGTTTTGCATAGATATTTATAGGTACTCTGTATCATTGATAACAAACGTAAAAGATGTTGATATTTAAAAAGAAAAAAAGCATGGATCTATTTTGTATTGTAAAACTAATTTCGATATAAATCTCAAAAAATCAAGATAAGAAAACTATAGCTAAGTTCAAATGTTTAGTACATGTCCTTCATTCATCAAAATCCGCTAGTTTACTAGTGCTAATAGTCTACAATATAAATGAAGGATAACAGCCAAATCAAACAAATCAATATAATGTATAATAATAATATAATAATATGACAAATCAATATAATAATTTTTGCGACAAAATGTGAATTCCAGCTTGCTGCTTGCTTGCAGCATTTCTATAAACTTTCAATATAAACCATTATATTTTTATTTTTACCGATCCAGGATAACGGATAGTTTAACATCGTCCTTGGTAAGGATGTGTTTGGATTTATCTCGGGAAGCAATAACGGTATAGGTATATATTTCAATATTAGAGCAGCTAGCATATTCTTCGCCTCTCATTGCATTAAAAAACTCATGAATCAGGAGCATCTAGCATCTAGTAACTGAAATTAGCAATATCAAAAATTATTCAAACTATATACGTGCTTCACTCCAGCCTAAACACAATAAAATAACACGCCACAATATGTATGGTGTGGATACTTATAAACTACAGGATTATCATAGTTTTTAGTGATAAATTTTAGGCAATTTTTTATTATTTTGTTAATTAAATGTGTCTTGAATTAAAAAAGTATTTTAATAATGAAATAATTGAGTTCATTTCGAAAAAAAAATATTATGCTATCAGGCCTTTTAATTATTGCAATATTTGTAATTGTAAAAAAGATATGGTTTATAAAACGATAATAATACACTTTTACCGTAATAAGACAATATTGCCGTTATTCGCGAGACTTTTTTAGTAAAGTTTTCTGCTGAAAATAGAGAAGTATGGCAATACCAATTAGGTACAGAGATATTAAGCTGAGCATTAAATATATATAAAATAGCTGAATATATTAAATTAAAATATTTTAATTTTTGCAATGATACCAAAATCTATATACTCGTACCAGCTGGATTGAATGAAGGGCGCCTTTTACGTTAAGCAATGGTGGCGTGAAGCGCTTGAATTATACGCCGCTTGAATGCAAGAATACCTAAAATAATTTTAATATTAAATGACCCGGGTTCAAGCCATACCGCCTACAGGCACATATGCACATATAATTTTAAATTTTATGATGAAATGTTTAATTCTTATAGTTATTATTATAATTTTTCGAATATGAATTGCCTATTTTATTTATTTTCTAGTTTTAAAATCAAAACGGCCTACCGCAACGACCTGTCAACGGCAGTACATATCACGATATTCATAAATAACAGATGGCGCTGCTTTCCGGGGAAATTTACGAATTTGATAGGTACGTTACTTTACGATAAATTTCGTAAAAAAAAACATTCTTCCGTTTGCATTAATTTTGTGACAATTAAAGTGTACGAAATTAATTTAAATAATTAGTAATAATTAACGAAACATTGACAGTTCTATAGAGCTTTCTATATCATATTCGAATTTCAAAAATAAGACAGCATGGCTGTTGGATTGTGTTATTGTATTACTGTTGTGCGAAATAGAAATATGTAAAGGAATGCCACATTATGATAATAAATATTATTAAAGTGAAATATTATATCCTTGTTTTCATTACTAAACGTGCGTCAAAACGAATAAAAAAAAACTAAAATCGCGGTAAAATTTATAAGGATTTGAAGGAATGTCATGATACCATTCATTTTTTTTTAAATTTAATCTACTCCGACCTAAACTGTCGCCTCTGTGGCCATCCAAAACGCAGAACGAATGGGTTTAAAGTTCCGCAGGCACAAACGCAGATAGGAAATGAAGCAACCCGTCACAAGGTGGTACCACAACGAATAGACTTGGTGGGAGATACCTTTAATGATGCCTATAGGGCCTAGGTCAGACGTCAGGTTCCAGTTTAATAATTTACTACAATGCAAAAAAGCAGTTGATATTATATGATAGCTACAGGATGCCATAACCATTCTTGTTTATGTTCGCTACAGATGGAGGTAAAGTTCGAATCGCATATAATAGTTACATCAATACCACTTTTACATCTGCCTGACTGCAGCACAAGCGAGTTCAGCTTTCAGCAGATAATAATCTTTGATAAGAATCTTTGTGATTCTATGTAGATTGTAGGTATATGGTAACTGGTGTTAGGTACCAACCTGTGAGTGCCTTCTCGCACCACGCGCGCGTGTTCTCTGTTCCAGGTGCCAAACTCTGTTCTGTACCGTTTACTCGATACCTACGACACCAAATTCAGCGAGGTTGATGTACTTAACCTAAATAGTGGTAGGTTTCTCTAAAAAAACTGATTCAAAATGAAAGCGTTGCATATTAAACATTAATTTATCTATAAACAACATATACAACGATTTTTTGTGTACAAATTAGCTGTTCTAAATTCGTGTAGTAGATATGTATATATATAGATATAAAATGGTTTTGTTATTAACTTTAATACTTTTTGTTAGTAGAAACCTATTTTTAGTTTTACATAGTTTTTTTATCGATCCATCAAATGTATTTTTTTTTTGTGTATATACTGTGTAAAATTGTTGGTTTCTCCAATAAAGATAAATAAATAAAATAAAATAAATATACGATGTTCATACATACACTCACACACACAACTACGAACATCCTCACTCACACTTTCCTAGCATACCATACACCTTCTAAAATATAGTTAAGCTCAACAAAGTTTTGAGTTATTTATGAATTTATTTATTAAACAGATTTCCCCAAGTACACATTACAATACAAGTAAAAAAATTAAACTTTTAAATGAAAGAAAAACAACATTAAAAACCAATATCACTAACAATTAAAAACAAAAAATAACTAGTACTAATCTGGAAAAATACAAAGTTGTAAATTAAAAATAATACCTCCCAGGCAAATAATAACAAATACGAGTAAATACTATTGCACATTGGCGTATGCTTTAATTGTCCTTATTATTATCTCCTTAGATTTAAAATGTATATGCTACTATTTCGCTAAACGCTTACCTGTTTAATAAATAAATAAATATTCAAATATGGTTTTCATTTTTTTGTTATTATTTAGTTTTTCACCTTTTTTTTAATTGTTGGGCAAATGGGCGTCCGGTAGAGTGCGAAAACGTTCGAAGCCTCGTCACCGGTTTATTGTTGAAATCGGAAGATTGTAAGCCCAAAATAATCAGTATAGTGATTGCGTTTGTGGTAGGTACTACGGCGCATTCCTAATTACATTAGAGTATAAGCGTTAGAAAATGTTTACCTCGTCTTGCCGATGTTGACACATAATATGGACAGTGCTATGCCCTAGCTAGGATATCCTACTCATTCACCAATGGCAACACAGTTAGTGGGTATCTAAGCAAACGTTGGCCGGCGCAGAGATCGTGCAATTTTCTCATTTCATAACTTTCCTTCGGGCCAGTGGCGTAGCTACGTAGCCAAGGGCCCCGGTGCAAAAGTGAAATTGGGGCCCTATCTAAACTATTAAGTTCTATCAATATCAAGTATATAGATACATCAGCTCTTTATCGCCCACTGCAGGGCATGACAAAGCAAACCTTCGTAATAAGTATATATGTACCGCAGTAGATTATTTAATAAAAATAAGACAAGGAAGAAGTCAATTACAGTTAATAATATAGGTATATTAGGCAATAAAATGACGTAGATAACGATTAAAGGGTTTATTTTTTATTTTTACCTATTAATAACAATTTATTTTTCCAAGCTTAAGTTTTCTCAAAAATATCTTATTGACTGAATACAAGAATCGAGGAAATAAAACTAAAGTTTATTAAAACTATTAGCTTTTTAAAACTATATTACAACCTAACTAAAGATGCAAATTCATGTAAGTTTTCAGACATAAATTGTTTCTGTTTTTCAAAATCAACCAACGCTACAGATTATGTTATGCGTTAGATGAGAGCGAACGATTTAAAAGCACGCGCATGAAAGAGAAGAGCGCCACCGGAAAGAGGTCCCTTGGATTGAGGGCCTCTTTCCGAGGGCCAACAAGTCAAAAGTCAAAAATTCCTTATTCAACTGGGATATTTAAATAACTCTTCCGAACTTCGCTTTGGGGGCCGAGGGTGCCCCTGAGCTCGAGGGTCCCACTACGCCACTGCTTCGAGCATAAGTCTCCGTGCGTAACGACACAGAATAAATAACAGTTATAACAACTAGAACCGCCCTTATTGCGCGACAAACGCGACTTTTCATGCTGTCATTCACTGTCATTTGATGCTATAACAACATCACAAATCATTATGGAGAGATTATACAATAATTTCATAAACTACTATTTTTAACCGTTTTTACAATGATAACACGATTATTTAGGTTTTTATCAATTCAAATTATAAACAGTGTAATTTACACACGCTTTAAAAATACGACTACTTTAAAGGAAGTTGATTAAATTTGTTGTTACATTTCAAAATTATTCCTTCAAGCAAACAATATTTTCGCACACCAGAATATCAACGTGACAGATAACCAAAAATTAATTTTGTAAGTAAAGATGTTTTAATTGTGGGGTTGTTTGTAGATTGACTGTCATAAAAGATGTGCTCCACAATTTTCATAAAAAAAAATGTAGGATTAGATCTACCTGGTACAAAAATAACTTATAGGACAAAAAGGTGGGTATACGAAAATATATGAATTCATTAAAACATTCAAACTGACACTCTACGATGCCATATTAATAATTATTTAACACGAGGATTTACAAACTGGATTTTATATATAATTTCTGTTTTCAAACTATAATATTCCATTGTACTTTGTTACCTTTTTTACTTTTAGTTGCTATTAATTTCATAGTTTCTTAGTTTAAAACCCACATTTATACGCATTAACATAATAAAAATATAATAAAAATTGTTTTCATACTTTAATCATATTGTTTATATATGGATACACCGTGTCCCAAAACCATTTCCGTTAAATAAAAAGTCAGCTAATTGGCCCTGCGATTTGAAATATTTATTTTGTTTGAAATTCATTACGGTTTCTGAGAAAAAAAAAAATAAACTTTGCGTGATAGCGAGCGAGTAAACGAAATAGTAAGATATAAAAAGAGAATTTACACGAGCGCTTTGAAAATGTTACAAATGATTTTTGTATACAATTTCTTACGGGTAATAGGGAATATAAACATTCCCTTGAGTCTTGGTCTTGGGAGAACCTGTCAACCTGTGGACAACCTGTCCACACGACTCTGACCACCTTCTCCAGACACCAGCTGGTTAGTGAGCACCAAAAACTGCGCGGAGTCTTCCCAAGATGCACAGATCCATGCGCGTGTGGTCGGGGGAAAGAAGCAGATTAATACAAATGATGTCGCATGAAATTCGATTCCAATTAGACCTCAATCGATGAAGCAATTAGCGAAACATTTGCCAATGAATATAAAGTTAAATTAATTCTACTGACATATGCAGATTGACGTACCATTTATAACGGTGAAGTAAAATCTTTAAAAAAAATGCAGCGCTGTTGCTAGAATTATTACACCACGAAGTTTGTGTGACGAAACGATCTGACTTTATTTAGTAAAGTAGTCATGAAAAAAAAAATTAAACTTAAGTTTGCTACGCTAGCTTCGAATTAAAAAAATAATAACGCCGTTTTTATATGTTTCGTAATGGACGGCCATTTTGTAGGTTTAAAGAAAAGGGCACATGTGTGTAACAATTCTCACTATGACCCTTATTAGAATATCGTAAAATTATGCGTTTATTGTGATAGCATCTTATCATGTGATTTAAACATTTTATATATCCTACCTTGAGTCCCTTCTCTATTCTGTGCTTGGGACAATAAAAAAAAAAGGCGAAGAACACATTGCTACTAATATACCCCCCCTATACCGTGTGTTTCGTTTTAGTGATTTTTTATTCAACACGCTATAAAAATGTACATTTTAAACCGCGCTAGAGAAAATGAACATGTACCAAAGAAGGTAGTTCCAGAGTCCAGAAAACGGCATGACAAAAATCACTATCAGCAGATTGCTAAAAATTTGAACTAGAAACCAAAACCTAAATCACAAAGCAAGCCAAATAATAGGATTCTCGCAAAAAGATAATTGAGCTACTAAATAGGTTTAGTCGAAACCCTGCCCTGAACCTGGACTTGGCTAAAATATCAGAAAATGTCTAGTGCAGGTTCTGTCAGGAAATCCTAGAAACACTTAAAATAATTCATAAAATATTCCAGCCCCCAGGCAATGGCCTCCTAAATCTTGAAGAGATACAAGGTATCGCACACAAAAAGATACCCAACTTCATCATCAGTGTAGCTTTTAGACAAAATAAAAAATCAACTTATTAATTAGAAACTTAGAAACTTAGATATTTAGGAGATAAAACGGTACCTAGTATTATTTTTCGTCTACACATAAGAATCACTACACATTTGTGTGGGGAAATGACCGGGTAACACCCTATATTCCCATATAATCCACTACCAAACATGACATAACAAGGGAGAAGTCAATTTAGGGTTGTTTGCGGTCATTTGATTATTACTTTATTAATTTATAGTATCTATGTAAATTATAGGTTTTAAACTGAAAGCGAAATTGTTGAGTATCCCCTCCCATTCGCTGTCATTCCCATTCTAAATTTCTATCGTTTTGTACGAGTATTTTGTGGAGTTTTGAGCATTGGCCATTTCGCTCAGTGCTGTCAAATAATTGGTACAAAATTGCAAGGTGCAGCACCAGCGCATGTCGTTTGCCGTCAGGTTATTTTCTCAAAGGTTGCACACTCCGCCGTGGCCAGAAGCGCAGTCTAAACGCAGCCATTAGAATGCGTTCTGCGGTGCATTACAATAATAATTGCAACACACCAGCAGCTAAAGGTTATTACATTTTCAATTGCGGTCGCATTTTTCATACAAATCGCACTTTGAGTGGCAAGATGGCCGCGGACAATGGGAACGTAAGGACTACAAATGAGAGTCTGATTGACTTATAAAAGGTCTTTCATACAACAGAAATATACTTTCTAAATTGAAAGACGAAACACTGTGAATCTTCTTCACTGGCGATATACACGAAGAAAACATGATATATATAGGGTGCCCCAAGACCATTTCCGAAGACTTAAGGGGAATGTTGTGTAACCTATTATGAGTAAGAAATGACATAAAAAGTCATCCACAAATTTATTATATTTTTAACACTTCGGTCGGCGCAATTCGGTCGGTGCGCGAATTCCGATGCCGCGCTGATTTATTTATTTTTATTTATTTATTGTTATTTTTACAGAAAAAAAACTTACAGCTAGACATACAAAAAAAAAACATTTTATCTATAAACATACAAAGAGAAAATGAGATAGATCTCCTCTCATCTAAATTCGCACTTAGTGGCATGTCAGAAACTTCACCGTGTCCATCTAACTAGGTGCTGAACACCTGTCCTAAGATGGACAATGATTGATAATGGCACTGACATCGCTCCGGCGTAATGCGAATAGTCTTGAAACACGGTGTATACAGACAATATATAATTATACCTTAATTATAATAATAATTAGAGTAGGTATGTATTATTTATTTATTCATAAACAATTTTTCTTTAAGTTGTATATTATACGCATATTGTTATTCATTACTTGAAAAACATTTTAGGCCGACTTTCTTACAATGGTAAATTTATAAGTACCTTTCTTGGAACCTAGTAAGTTTGCAAATCGTGGTCTAGTTTTTAAGGCGTGTTAAGGTGGATTATTGAACCAAAGATCGCTGGTTCGAATCTGACTCTAGGACAGGCACATTTGGCCTAGCCCAAAATAATTCCAATAATACAAACATGGGGGCCCATTTAAGGAAATCTACGGAACTTTTTGCTAAGAGGGCGCCGCGCACTCTCGGCGGTCGGGGCTATTTTTAAAAAGACTTGTTACCAAGTTCAATTTCACAATATAAGCATTATTTATTTTTCTGACAGTGACTTGCCGACGTGAAAAACACGCTAGATCGTAATTAGCGAACGGAAATGTTGCAAAATGTGGTGTTATATGCGAATTTCATAATAAATAATGTCCTCCATAATAAAGGAAACGTATCGGAAAATATAACCTACTCAACGATTAAATTACACCATAAGGAACAATTTTGGTCTGGAAAACCAATCTAGGCAAGATCTCCCACATAGAATCCAGTGCTACAATATACAACAATCAAAACAATTAATTTATTACAATAAGTTTTGTGTATTGACTGTCAAAATCGTATTAGACATTAGATACTCGATTTTATTAAATAATTTGACACACCTGAGGCTTATGGTGGTTCGTAAAATTGGCCATGCCCACGCTTTATCCTAATTAAACATTAAATATATATATATACTTAATGGCCGTGAAGGAGTCAACAATACATTTGACTCCTGAATAAGTTTGATTGCATAATTAAGATTAAATCAATCGAAAACTTTTATAGATTAAGGAATTGTAATGAAATATACAAATATAAATTTAAACCTTAATAATTTCTCAGTTCGTTTAAAAATTTCTAGTGCTATTTTTTATTATTATATGCTATTTTCTGCATAAAAAACTAATATTTTTCATGAAAACTGAATAATAAGAACCACCGCCTAAATAATAGTCGGCCAAACAAAACCTAACCTAAAAGTGGTTAATCACCACAATGCAGTGCATGCGCTGTCACTGTAGCAGCGAGCTTTTTTAAGTTTGTCCATCTTCCTCAACCGGTCGCCATCCAAGAGTATTTTTCAAGTATTTCTATCTATTATCAGAGGTGATACATCACCTCAGCATGCCGTCCACACTCTCCTCGCATGGTTGCTCCAGACCCATGGTTATTAATGGTCTTCCTAGTGATTCAATTTTTAAGTCTTTTCAATTTACCGGTAAATTGAAAGACTTGTACAAAGAAATATAATATCATTTTGAATAGTTCAGCAGATATTGTATTGCTTGTGTGTGTTGTTACTTAATTCAGTCGTCAGCTGTGCATTCTATTATATTAAAAAAGAAAACTTGAAAAAAAAAACGCTTAAAATAAACTTAAAAGATAATGAATAAGAAATAGTGCAATAAACTTCTGATTGTGGTTGACATAATTAATACTAAAGTTCCATAAGTTGTGTTTCTGCGTTGACTTCAACGTTTTGGAGAATAGTTTTTTTTTATTGACTAACAAGAAAAAGTTTAAATACTTCAAATTTATTTAAATCTCTTTTGTATTTATTTGTCGCAAAGCGTAATAAAATATACAATTTTAAATTTAGTTTACCGCCTATAAAATTTGTATTTGCAATTTGTAATTTTTGGACGGGTAACAAACGACGATTATCTATAGAATACTGTTACCTTCTTTCCATACCAGAGAAGATTACCTTTCGCCAACTAGAATCGAGGAAAGATAGAAGTGCGCGCCAAAATCCTTGGCGTGCTTGTGATGTGAGAATGCAGCGAATATTACAATACCTAATGAATAAACCAAATCTTATTGATAAAACATAATTATACATATGTATAAAATGTTGGTTTAGTTGATTAAATGATGTCTATTGCATTTAATTTCTCATTATGTTTGTAAAAATAATAATTAACGTGTCAGTTTTTATAAATTCGTGAAAGTAGATATGTAAATATAGTTATAAAGAATTGTATTGTAATATTTGTTATTATTGATAATACTTTTTATTTAGTAGAAACCCATTTTTAGTTTTACATAGGTTATTTATTGTATAATTAAATGTATATTTTTTTCCATGTTACTGTGTAAAACTGTTGGTTTTTCAAATAAAGATAAAAATAAATTAAAGTAATAATAATGCGAACATTTAAAAATATTTAATAATCAAGTCAGAAATTACAAAGCAAACCCGATAAATGTGTGTGTATATATAGTATGACAGTATAGCGTGAACTGTGAAATATGTATCACCAGGACTCGCTTGTAGGTGTGTTGCGTGAGGTACAGATAGAGTGTGACGGCGTATAGACGAATGTATGTTGCCGAAAATCCGCGAGAGAAATTATACACATAAATTACATTTAATATAAATCATTTAACTTTATTTTAACAATTCACCGTTTACACATTTTACTGTGTAAACATTAGTATAACTTTCAATACGTATAAACCATACGGCGATACCGTTTTTAAAGCGATGATTTACAAAGGCACAAGTAAAAAATAAATCAAATCGACTATAGATAACGCCATTGCATTTGAAGCATGCTATACCCGCCGGCCGCTACCGATGCGAAGCTATTTTCCACAAACGCCGCGCGCAGTTCGAGCATCTCGTCCGCTGCGGGACGCCGCATTCTGCGATTGAAATTCAAAATTTCGCATCGCGACGCTGTTTTTCCGCGCGTTGATATTTTTTTCAATTTTTCGCGTTACATCCGTTTTGTGGCGATTGGATATTTTGTAATAAGGTAATCGTAATTTCAAATGTTTTTTCATAACAATACACATATAATCCATTCAAAAAATTAGGGCGAATTCATTTTTTTTTTATGGATTAGTTCGAAAGAAAGCAGAAATTCGCTTAAGTTTATAATAATTTAGTTTTCATTTGCCTATTTGTGCAAGTAAGAACATTTCACGCATCACACTTTAGGAGATCGTGGCAGTCCAGAGGTCAAAGTGTTTGACCATTAACCCAGCGGCCGCGGGTTCGAATCCACACTAAGTCATACTAACGCTTCATTACCACCATTCCTGACACAAGGCTTAGTAAAGTAGGGGTCTAAAATAATAATAATTAAAAAAAAAATAATGATTGCTTCATTTATATCGTACCCACTTTTGTAGACTGTGGAGTCGAGAAGAGACACATAATTATATCAACATTAAAATAATGATTAAGTACTGGCGCGCAAATGTGTAATATTGTTTAATGACATCTGTCAAACTGTCTGTTTATTAAATTATATCATTACTAAATTATGTATTTTTGTACAATAACATATATTTACATATTCATATTAATTATACTCTGTCGGTGGAAATATTTCATTTGTTTTATTTTATACTTGTAAGTTGGTCAGATTTTTTTAATTATTTTATTATTATATACCGCCTGTATATAATATCAGGTGGAATTTCCTAATACGTAAATAATTATAGTATTTATAGTATAGTAACTAGAAATAAATATTTAAATAATTTGCGCTTACTTTATAAATTTTAGTTTCTTTTAACGAGAAAATTCCATTTCACCTCGGGATCTAGATCTGAGTTTGATTTTCGATCTATTAATGTGAAGATTGTGCCAGGACCGCGAAAATTAGATATTTTCCAAGCGATCTTGCTGAATAACCACTTCGGCATTTAAAAATCATAAGTTAGATTAGAAAATATACTATAGTAAATAAAAAATGTTCGAAAGGAGGCAAAATATTTAATTATCAGAAACATAAGAACCAAACTAAGCACGAAAGATACATCTACCATTAATTAATCTACCGAAAATTTAAAATAATTATTTAATTAAACGTGCATGATTTCTAGATGACAAATTATCTAAACATTAGGCACAAAAACTACATATAATATTAAAAAAATCTCTTTGATTATTTCACTGGTCATCTCGCATCACGAAGAACATTAAAAAAAACTTTGCTACGAATATAGGTACAATCTTGCATTTAATGTTACACAAGTCATTGCTGAGGCATGCTTGCATCAATTTAATAACTATAATTTATGGTATTGTGAATTAAATATTTTACGATAAAAGTTATAAATTGATTGCGTTTTAGTCGTCGAAAGTTTTGCGATGTCCGTGGGCGTTAAAAAAAACATTCTATTCGCGAAGAACATTTTCTTGTTTGCGCATTTTCAAACAGCGTCAGTATCATAATTTATATCGTAAAAATAAATGTTAATTTTGTGCATCGTTAGAGACTTTCCAAAATCTCGATGTCATTAAGTTATTACATTTCCATTTACTTTAAATATCATCACACAAATAATATATTACAAATGCACCGCGTCCCAGGAACATTCCCGATAAAATAATCAGCTATTGGTCCTGTGATTTTAAACACGATTTGTTTTGACGTCATATCAAAGGTTATCATGTTTTCCGAGTAAGAAAATTGTAAAGGTAATAATATTAAATCGTGCTTATCATAAGTTCGTCCTAGCCTAACCACTAACATTGACGGGCCTTGGCTGAGAGCTAGCGTGCGACCGAAAGAACAAAGGGAATTTACACGAGCGCTTTGACAAAGTTAACAAATTTGGGCATGAATTATTTTCACTTTTTTTTATACAATTTCTTACATACACACCCTTGGGGAATGGGCAGCGAAACTATGCTAGATTTTTGATTAACTTGAGGTAAATATTACGCAAATATTATTAAACATTATTATAAACGTATGTTTCAATAAATAATAGTATATTAGTACGTTTTATTAAAAAACTATTTTAGTTTTAAATATATTTTTATAAATGTGTTATATATTTTTTATTCTCTATAGCATTGTTAACTGTGTAAAACTGTTGATTAATAAAAAACAAAAGTGTAAAAAAAACACATATTTGCTTACGCCAAATCAACATAAAATTACATTTTACTTCATTCACACAAACCGTCCCAAAAAGTAGTTCAGTAAGTAAGACATGCAACTTCAAGTTGTAAATCTAACAGACAGCATCGAATAACAGAAGTGTTACTATTACCTATAGTAAGTGCGCTCGCAGAGCAGGTTATCTATAAAAGGAAAGTTGCTTAATGCGAACCGAGTAAAATTTATCAATGGCGCTTACTTTCGCCATCAAATAAAAGCAACCAATGTATCAAATAGTACAAGATAGGCAACAGCGAGCGCCATCTCGGAATAGGATTAAGAACTCATTATACTAACCGATTGAAATTTAAAACATTCACAATCATAATAATATTTAACACCTACGCCTACACTACACTACAAACACTATATATGCACTATATAACACTATATAACACTATTTGTACACTATATATGTACAAATACTTCTTTGAAACACGTTTGTATGTCTAAAATTAGGTATTGTTTATGTACACGCCACTGGCCGTGTTTTTTTATATAAAAAATAATATAATATGAATATTATTTATTGTTTTTAACCCGTTTTGAACACCTATGAAATTAATAAATAAATACATATTACCTGTTTATTGGCAACATGCATTGTCGATACGACCAAAGCCACACATGTATTTATACATATAAGTTGTTTTTCGTGTGTATAACCAATATAATATATATATGTTTTAATGTAAGCAGTAGTGTAATGAGGTCTCATTCTCTCAATCCGTGGTTTATCGGCAAAAATTCAACGGCCGGTAACTCATGGGTTTTACTGTTTACATCGTTTTATGAACGTCCGACCGTAAATGTCTTTTTAATTGCCTTAGAGCCGTATGATTACCGTCTCGTTGTGCCTCCGGCGCTCAGATGACTCTGACCTGCCGCAAACCATTTAATTTTATACGTTCATTTATAAGAAGCTACTATCCACGTCCTTTGGCCGACCCCGTCCGTCTGTTGTGTTTACAAATGCGAAAGATTTTGAGAATTTACTTCGAATCTTTGACAACGATATATATTTGTCACGATGGACCATAAAGTTGTGGAATTAAGCGCCCGGGCACAGTACTGAATACTGTCAGCCATTACCTGACATTGGTTTTGTAATTGACCTATATTGATCGGGGAGAGGAACAGAATAATACTATTCAAAAAATAACGAAGTGTATTTAGAATATCCTTAATTTTATTTGAATTTTTTTTTTTTAGTGAGTCCGGTTTAGTTGTTGATCACCCCCTAATAGGTCAGTAATGATTTATAATAAACCCTGTAAAACATTAAAATTATTAAGCAGTTACAGCTTAATAGTCACGTCATCACAGTCACAGTCTTTATATGATGTGTAACCGAAAAATTTATCAAAATTGGGGCATAAATTCAATGTAAATAAAATTAACAAATTTTTCGTTTTTATTTTTTTTTTAAAAAGAGGTTGTTTTTGTTAAAGAACATATTATTAGTTAACTATTATTAAAAACATTAGAGTTGCTTTCATTGCATATATTATAATCTTTAATTATATGTGCAAAACTGAATCACTAGTACTGCTAGGGAAGAGAGAAAAAAGTAGAGCAAAAAAGTCAGATAGTGTCTCGATACATATACGAGTATAACAATAACATTATGCATACCACGTAAATGACGCTTTTATTAATCGGTATATTTGACATAATTAAAAAACAAAATAAAAGACTAAACAATGTTTATAATAATAATATAAATATCTAATTTTGTTTTTATTAGCATATACCTAACAATTTTTTTTTCGTTGCACATTCACAACAATAAATATTATCATATCTTCCTGATTTTCAGATTTCTTGTAAATATGAAATATGCAGTTGGCAGCATTATGAATGTACTAAGAAATTTATGAGGAGGGTGTGACGCGCACTTTGAATACGGTTTTATTAGAAATACAAAATGTTTTGTAATTATGAAGATTAGTTTTGAAATACCACAAATTTTAGGGTGGTAGTCACATTAATCAACGTTTCGGATTTGCAATCATCCTGTACCCACATGAAGCCAAATACTTTTATTTCGACGTCATTTAATTGTTTTTTTTTCGCATGCATTTTGCAAGAGAGCGGTGCATTGAACTCGGCCTGCTGTCGGAACTGCGCCGTGGAAAAAATCGCCAAATGGAAAGTACTATTTGGCAAGCTCTTAGATGAAGCGGACATGCTAATTGCCGACACGTGTAGCAACGCTCTAAGACTTATCATTTTCCTTTTCGCAATGTGACGATCGTGAACAGCCGCGCGCACGCAAACTTAGTGGAGTTAGTTCGCTGCTAAAGTTGCAGCGCATGCATTTTCCTTTGGTTAGTGGTCCTTTTAGGCAAAGCAGCGTACTAACGCATTTATGCGTAAGGCTTGATGGTCGCGTTCATTTAGTGAGATGCAAATATAAAGTTTTGTTCCAAAAGGTCACTTTCTAATCAATAGGGCTGAATCTTGACTCAATATTATAGTTAAAGCAAAATGAAATAATATATAGCTTAATACTCTCCTAAAAAAATTAAATTAATTTAAAAAATAACCGTCCAAAAAAAAAATATTATTGCTAAGTGAGAAAGAATAATAGGAATCAGTAATTCTGTTGTACTAATTAAACTATTTCTTTATTGTTTTATTTATTACATTGTTTTAGAATAATTCATTACATAATCATACGTATACCTGACTGGGTACCTATTGCTTTTACTAAGGTAGGCTAATTTTAATATTTATTTAATTGATTAATCAATAAATTTAATTACCCAAGCTTTTTTGAAAAAAATAAATAAAAAAACAAAGGTTACTAAAAATTGGCATACATACATGTAATATAATATATAAAATAGGATATGTAATAGAATAGATACAATAACTATATTATTCAAAAATATAATTAACCAGTCTCAGTATCATTTCTACCAAGACCAAGTCTTTTAACTAATTGATTTTGTATTGGGTTTTATTTTAAGAAAATCTTTCATTTTTTTTACCCTGCGGTTTGGTGTTTAATTTTACTTGCATTTCCGTATATTTATGATAGTGACTATATCAAATAATCTAGCTTTAAATTGGCGTGTTTCATTTTCTTTTTGTTGTATTTTTTTTTAATTCGTTCTTTTTTCTATTTATTTAAATTCGTTTATTATACTATATCGCAGCCTAATGATGAGCGCTATGTCATTTCATACTAAAAAAATGTTTAATTTTATTGATAGCTTTATTAATAATTAATAGCTTTATATTAGCCGATCAGCTTTTGGTGCGATCTAAACGGCTATGAATGTTTTTCCCGAGCATAAGCATCAATCTACACACAAAAATTCAACTCTTTCGCATTTGTACTTTTCTAGTTGAAAGATGCAGCGGACAGAAGAACGGATATAGTAGCTTCTCATAGTAGTTTCTCATTTATGTATAGAAGCTAAAACTAAACAAAGATATTGAGAATGAAACAAATACCGAAATATAAATATTATTCACATTTTTCAGTTATTTTTAAAGTTCGTGAAAAATAATTAATTCATTTTACAAGAAGGAGATTCGAGGAATAGAATTCGAGGTACAAATTGGTGTATGAAATACATTGAAATTACTCTGTTGGCACATTGAAATTAAATAGAGACAATAATGGCCGGAGAGTCGATTTGATTCAAAAAGAGGGTATTTAAAAATGAAACGTGGCGCTCGCTCAAAGATTGCAACCGGTAAAATGATAACACAGTTTTATGATTAGTGAACTCGACACCTTGGTAGAATTTAAACGTGAGCACATGAAATAATATTTTTTTCGAACAGAATAAGTAGGATTCCATATAAGTAATTGAACCGTATTCTAAACTACTACGTATTAAAGATATTGTATGGATTTTTAAAGGATTTGGTTACACGAAGAAGAAAACCTAAAAGTTTATAACATTTTGAGGTTATGAAATCAATATGGGGATTAAAACTAATCAAGTTTGAGATTAATCGTGGTTTAAAACATTTTTTTAAATAATAGTAAAATAAACTACCGGTTGTTGAGATATTAAAATATACGATATGGCATCTCTATTTGATATTCGTCACACATGATTCAACACCTTCGACCATTTACGCGTTTCACGAGAAGATAATGAGAAGATTTTAACATGCGCGTTTGCAAGCTCTTTTCAATTTCGAATTTGCTAAAAGTCGCCACGTAACTCGTTGCACAACCTGCCGACAGTGCTGACACACGCGCCCTACAATTACAATAGAATAGAACCTGGCTGGAGTGGTTTTCCCATTAGAAAACGGAGTCAGGCCATCGGGCCTTGTAATATGGTTTTGCGGGTAGGTACCATACCATCACTTCATACGATGTTAGCGATGTTCAGCGACATAGCAAGACTGACCACCATATGCAGAGTCGTTCCTCAATAAACACAGTCCTACCCATAACTGAAGAATCCATCAAAGTATTAGATTCGATTTGTGAAGTGTGTAACTAAAAAATAAACTAAACTATACTCATCTGAAACCGCTTGTATATATGAGCCTATTGCCTATATGGAGGCAATTTTAGCTGGTGGATAAATCGGATGGTTTGCTGCAAGTTAGCGCTTACCTTTGTATCACATTTTACACTTTATTTAAATAATTGTTATATTTTGAAATATTTTCATTTTCCATGTCAACGATTTCGAGCCAATCCTAATCATAATCGTGAATTATTATTAAAAAAAACAATAATAATGTAAAGAAATCATTCCGAGGTGTAAATATTTTATTACGGATTCTAACAAAACACAAAAATGCTTCACTGAGCGCGTGCATTTCGTGACGGGTGAAATCAGCTACAATAAGCTAAATCGTTTTTAAATGACAGTCATTAATAATTGCAGTTCATAAGAAACGCTGTAAAGTGGGTGATATAATGTTGAAAGTATGAATTTGAATAGAAACCTTAATTTATTACTGGAGACCTTCAGTGCGATTACATAAAAGAGAATGTTATTTGGCTGCTATGTTACTAAATTGTAATACTAGTATTTATTAGCGTAAAACCAAACAGGCAAGCCCCGCGGGCTGTAGTTTCAAATCCCGCTTGCAGCAATCGAAAGATACACGCACAAACGATCATTAGGTTTCACTAAAGAAGCCACTTCGTACAAATTCACAAACGATCATTAAGGTGTTAAATTCACAAACGATCATTGAGGTATTAAGTTTCACTAGAGATTGTACATAGGTGTTCTTATTGAAACACGTCGTTAAAATATTCGTATATGATTTATATCTCTGATATAAAAAGGTTGTATTTATAGGTGAAGTTTTTAAAGAGTTTTTATATAAATAATTAAATAAATCACCACAAAACTTACCTCGGATGTTAACCAAATTAGCGTTAATTAGGGTTAATTGTACGCTATTGGCGGTTGAAAATCTACCAATCTATTTTGATTGGGATGGTCCAATAATTTAAAATGTATCTAATATTTGTCATTTTCAGTATATAGAGCGGGCGGGGTGTTTTTTAAACGGGCTAATTAAACGCAATCTTTATTTGACTACCATAAAAAATACCTGTCTCTGGGTAATGCCAAACGATTCGATTGGAGATAGGGCATAGCCTTCAATGACGATGCATATTCGTATGTTATAAAATATATCTATTTGGTTTTTCTTCATTTTATTAATTAACAATTTTGAAGGCTTCTGCAGTAATTTCTTATGTTTCATCCGGTTGAAAAGTACGACCATAAATATTGCTTTTTGTAAAATGTTATTATAAGTAGAAAATTTAGGCAAAATTATTCAACTAAATCACAATGGTTTAAAATATATTTAGTTTAGGTATTCATAGAGAATTTGCTACTGGGACTAAATTAGACCTTGCCTTACCCATCTGACTGACTCGTCGGTTTTAGTGCAATGTGACCAATGATACAAATTTTATTGATTTAATTCCTTTTCTGGATTTTATTGCCAGGAATAAAATATTTATCTTCCTTTTTTTTTGACATGGTAAAAGGAAATGTCAATCAATGCATTTAGTTGAATCTTGTTAAAAAAAAAAGCGTTTCTAAGAAGATGACTTTCTCGAATGTTTTGGTTCCGACGATTATGCATCAACAGTTTCGCTGCCTTCAAGTTGTATAGCTTGATAAGGTCAAGGCGTTCGATACAATCGATCAAGATATATTTTTACAAAAGCTTTGTGGCATTGGTTTTTCTAAATCTAAAGTGGCATTTTTTTCGCGAGCTGTTTTAAAGATATTTGGTATCTTATTCCGTCTTATTCCGGTATAACTAAAAGTGCAAGTGCCCTAAAAGCCTTCAATTTATAGACTATATAAAATAATTATATAATATAATTTTAGCGTACATATGTGCGCAACCTACTAAACTTTATACAAAAAAATATATTCAGTAACACTCTTGATGGTAGATGAACAAGAATTAATAACAAACTGTCTGTACCTCGTAAAGAAAGGCAGGAGGACATTTTGTTGCGGTGTTCATCGCACTCCAACTATTCTTTGTAATTCATATTAATAATAATAAATAATAAATTGAATGTTTTCAATATGATTTTAGCTTGCAATCAAAAGCACGTGCAAGATAATAAAATGCGTTTCAATCTTTGACTCGAACCACGAATTTGTTGAATTTTAAATTTGTATTTGTAAGTCGAGTTAGCTTCATTGCCGTGATAATGATGCTTTATCTCTCTCACTCTTAGGTTAGAAGCCGACTTGTGTACGAACCTCAGTAAATTCGCACGAGTGAGCAAACACAAAAAAAATGCTTAGTCATATTTTATTATGGTAAATTTGGAAAGTATCCAATGCACTTTCATCGGAATTTGTCGCGTTTGCTTTAACGCTCTCATATTTAAGAGAAAAAAACATGTAAATATATTATCAGCGTAAACATTACACGGGAATGTTCATTTTTTCGAATTCTCGGTTGATATCTTATCTTTACTTGTGTTATACCTTTCATCAGCCGCCCACCGAACCAATTTTTTCGCCAACATTATTTTCCGTAGACTTTCTTGTCCCAAGACCATTTCCGATAAAAAAAAAACCCAGCTTATCGGCCTGCGATTTCAAGCATGATTTGTATTGACCCCATATCAAAATGTATCATGGTTTCAGAGTAAAAAATTTGTAAACTTTACGTGATAATATAAAATCGCTCTCGTCGGAATTTACACGAACGCTTTGATAAACTTAATAAATTTGGGTATGAATGGTTTTCGCATTTTTTTATACAATTTCTTACACGTAATTGAGAACATAAAAACCCCCTTAAATCTTCGAGAATGGTCTTGGAACACTCTGTATACCTAAAATGATAGAAATCATTTTTCGTTAAATAGAAAATATTTATATTTTTTTTTAATTGACAGTGATACAGCTAAACATGCAATACTTACCTAAGTGCAATACGAATTACGCAATGAATTCAGTTATAAACCGTATTGGTACAACATATACCCACAATTTCAGCGAAATAGACATTTTTCGTCTGCATAAAGGCGACTTTATACTCAACATAAAAAAAACTTTCTTTGAAAATACATAATATTAGTAATAGTATTCTCGTAACCACTCTTACATTCCATACCCTATTAAGTTTACAGATTATAACACTCATACAATGTTATCACTATAAATTAGATCCTAGTTTGTTCTGTTAAAAGTACGTGTTAAATTGGAGATGCCTGTAGCCGGCGTAAGTTGTTATTTATCTATTTCTATGTAACTGTCATTATGTATAGCTGTAAGCATTTCTCATACAAATAAACAAATAAACAATAAACAACATTCTATTTAAAAAATAAACGATAAGAAAGAATAGAATTTGTGAGAACTTTAGGTAGTTAGCCTAAATTTAACTATACTATTAATATTTTTAACCGTATTAGATATATACATATAATTTTATTAATGATGTAATAAAGAGTTCATGGACTTCCGATCGTAGGATATCGTATATTTAAAATGTCATAAGGAATCAAATGCAGTTCGAAGACCCACTCACGGAACTCCACGTAACGTAATGTTTTTTTTATTAGACGTTGAGAAGTCAACGTAACACGTAGCGGTGACAATATCCGATGCATTTAGGATTATTGTAATGCAGTTGATCGCCGATAAATATTAGGAAATAGCAAAATATCTTACGAAACGAAAAGTTTTTTATGCAACTTCAACCGTTTGTCAACTTTTATACTTATTTATTTATAATAAACATATTTAAGTGCCATCTTCATTGTGGAGTTCAGCGATCAGTAACCTGAACTCAGTCCATTCTCTTTAAATTCTCATAATTCATATGCGACTGGTCCATAAGGTGCCTTCCAGAAAAAGCTCTTATCTGTCTTGTGTGTGGTCTTAAATCATTATGTCGCATGTATTTAAAAAATCTTTATGAAATCAACTATGCCTCTATAGTTTCTCTCAATTCTTGTATTCAATCGATAAGATATTTATGTCTAAAGTTTTTGTTGATTGATTTTTGAATAAATTACCTCATTTTGTATTGTAAAATATGATATTTTTATCCATGCAATTAATATATAAAAAAGTAGAAAAACATTTGAGATATAACTATAAACTTATATTGTCTAAACAAATTAGTTGAAGGTTATTATGACAAAAGACTTTTTTTTTTCCATGTTACACTGAATTAAGTTTTTAAACAACATTAAATGTATTTTCCGCCATGCCAGTGTATCCTAAAATACAGTTTATTTATGCATACAATACGCGATACAGTTTATATACAGCAGTTAGTACTGACTGCGGTATATTCATCAATTCAATTCAACGAAAGCAATTAATTGTAATTAAAATCATTTTTAATTACTCATTTTTGGGAACTAAATCCGTCAAATACAATACGTCTTTTTATTCTAATGAAAAATCTGCAAAACCAGAGTACCTATCTAATAAAAAACGAGCCATAAAAATTTAAGACAATAAATAACCTTATCAATAAAAACAATAAACGACTTTAGTTTAGATAGTAATTTAGTGTTTCAAACTTATTTCTTCCGACGGGGATTCTATTACCGCAAAGAACATAATGAACAATTAAGTATTTTATTAAATCTATACCATTGTATATTTGTATACTCGCGTATATTTAAAACACCTTCTCTTGCTACTTTTTTTTTATTTAACGCAGTGGAAGCTAAATATTTTTTTAACTAAATACGTAATAACATGTTAAATGTTTCATAAAAATACAATGTTAGTATATGTGTATTATTTTTAGAAGAGAGAAAAAGAATAGTAGCCGTGTGGATCTTTAGTTAACCAATTATAATAAGATAGTTTACTAACAGTGTCTACTATATGTTTCAGACTTGAAATGATGAAAGCGTCGAGGCTGGGGACGGCATCGCAAATGCAGCATGCCTTCGACATATTCAAGGACACCATCGTTTTCTTCATAATCTCTGCCTACTTCATCGCGGAGTCCCTCTTCTGGACCTTGGTGCCCAGGGCCCTGAGGCCCCTCAAGGTCGTGAAGGGAGACATCGTGCTGATCACGGGAGGCAGCGGTGGCGTGGGACGACTCTTGGTCGCGGGATTTGCCAGGCTTGGATGCACGGTGGTCATATGGGACATTAACCAAGACGGTAAAGAATTCGGGTCGAATTATATACTTATAACTTTTCACAACCCTGAGCAAGCAACCAATAAAACAGTGTCTCTAGCTGTATTTATCATGCGGACATTCCAAAATGGCTGATGCACATCGACCCTCCACCATGTCGGATTGATTGGACATAATTGAGTTATTGAATGGTTTTGTATCTCTATGCAAAAGTTACATCGAGATTTATGTGGTGCTACCCAGTACTGGCGTGAACTTCTAGCTAATCATCGTCATCACGTCAAAACCCCATGTACAGTCATTGATTATGGGTCAAGTGCAAAGTAACCACTCAAGGTATCCCTTAGCAAGTGTCTTTGCTGCAGCTAAGGATACCAATATTTTCTCACTGGATCGAACCACCCCACTAGGCACTGTTTTTATGTATGGCACTGTTTCCTACCTTAACCCGGGGTGGAAAAGCTAATTATTTATAAATGATTAATATATTATTTGCAATTACAGGTATTGACGAAACATGCCTGGAGTTGAAAGAGCAGGGCTTCAAGGTGTTCGGATACGCCTTCGACATATCTGATAAGAATTTGGTTTACAACATGGCGGAGGATGTCAAACAAAACGTAATATATTTGTATTTATTATCTGACGATTTTACTGCGTTGTCTCAGTGTTTTTGTTTTTAAATGGTCTATCGAATACGAATTGTGGATACGCGAAGATTCTCCACAGCACAAAAACTTTAGATTCCTTCCAATACAGTTAAGGCACTGCTAAGGTGGTGCTAAGGCACCACATTTATATGCTATACATTACTCAAATGCAAAATAATCTGCAACTGAGCTTTTATTTTCATCGCAATGCCAAATCTAAGTGGACTAAAACTGTCTTCCAAATTTAGCCTACTCAGCTTACTAAATCCGCTTGAACTTTTTCTCGTGCGCATCCGTAAGGAAAAGATCATAAAATTAAGATAATTGAATATGCATATCCGGCGCAAACTTAGAATCCAGGGCCGGCCCAAGATCGTACGTAAGAGATTATATATGAGTGTTCTATTTTTCAGATTGGCGATGTTGATATTCTTGTTAATAATGCCGCAGTGTATTCTGGCGAAACATTGCTGAATCTTCCGGATAGCGCCATAGAAACCACGTATAGCGTTAATATTTTGGCGCATTATTGGGTAAGTTACGAGTGTTTTTCTTACCTCCTTATCATATTAGATGTACCTTTCCATAAGTTAAAAATGGAAAAAATATTTAAAACACAAAATGAAATATTTTTTGAATCGTGCGCCATCTAACGGATTTAGAGAACACTCTTTCCGCAAACGCAAGCGCCATTTATTTTTAGAGCTATGACTAACGATTATCTATTATCATTAGGTATATAATCAATGCTATTATGAACTTTTCAATTTGCATCGAAATTTTAAGCTATAAAAGTGTAGCTTCTGTCCGTCTCATCTGAAATTTCAATAAATAATAAACACACACACAAACACTTAACAATATTTTAGGCTTTGTGAATAATCCAACACTTTATTACATCTTAGAATGGCCTAAACTCTTATCACAATATGAATTATTTTTCAGACGGTGAAAGCCTTCCTACCAAACATGATAAAGAATCGTAAGGGTCATATTGTGACGATGGGCTCGGTCGCGGGTCTCTTGGGGACATACCGCTGCACCGACTACAGCGCCACCAAGTTTGCTGCCGTTGGCTTCCACGAGAGCCTCTACACAGAACTGAGGGTAAGGATCTTGAACATGTCAGTTATTGGAGGTAGAATACCCAGTGCAGTCCACACAAAAAGATACATTTATTTTTCAAAGCTAACATAATCTTTAGCTATAAAAATTATCCACCCAGCTCTCCATATTGTCTGATCATTAATAATAGGGTAACTTGAGGTGAGCTGTACCTCAATTTATACATTTTAATTAGGTTAGGTTAGTGATTATAATTATATATCTTCTTTACTGGGTAGAATGAGATATGAAATGATCTGTAAAATTATTACATTCAAATAATATTTAGTAACATGAACTCATGTTACTAAAAAGTGCAAAGGGGATAATGCCGTGTCGATCAAATATAGTGATAAACATATATTTTATAAGAACTCATTTAAAAAATATATCCGTAATTTTTATTTTCCTTAATATGTCCACCATTGCGATAAATTTTAATTCCACTTGAAGACATTGTTGCTTGAATGTGGAGAAAATTGCTCTCCAGTACGAAGCCCATGCTCGTTGTGAGAAAAAGATTTAATCATCATTTACAGGCCCATGGTCACAACTACATACATGCCACTCTCGTGTGTCCCTATTACATTAACACAGGGATGTTCAACGGGGTGACACCTAGACTTTTACCCATGCTGGAGCCGGCTTATGTGGCGGAATCTATTCTAGACTCTGTCCTGAAGAATGAAGTCAATTGCACGCTGCCAGGAAATGTGAGGTTTTTGTTGCCGTTGAAATGGTAAGTTGTAATATACATATTATTTTATTTTATACGCCGTGTCCCAAGACAATTCCCGATAAAAAATCCTGATAATTCTTCCTGCAATTTTAAGTATTATTTGTGATGATGGTATATCAATATTCGTCATGGTACCTAAGAAAATAATTATGACCTTAAATGATAATATTAAACAGTTCTTCTAATGGCTTCTTTGTTACACCACAGATGTTATATGTCATAAAGGGTAGTTGGCGATGCGTGCACCGGCCAGGTTCAAGCGATGCCAAGGTCAGGTTAGGTTTGTTGATTTCGCCACAATGTCTCGCGTCGCGCCGCGTCGTAATTCACACGCTGACCAAAAAGACTGGTATTTTAAACAATCGCATTAAAAAAAAATAAAATTTGGTATAAATATTTTTACATATAATCATATAATTTCTTTCTCATAATAGGGAAAATAAATACCCCATTAAGTCTTCAGGAAAGGTCTTGGGACATCCTGTATATACAAGTTCTTAAAATTCTATGACTAACATAGAATCCTAGGTAAACTATCAGATCAAGCATTTAGTGGCACCAATAATGAAAACATCTTTTGGATGTAGATATTGGGTGTGTACTCGTATATGAGTGTGTATATTTGTGCCTTAGGTAATTTTATATTTTTCACAGGGTTTTGCGCTGGTCTATTGTATGCACTGTAACACTTCATATATAACCTTCCTTAGAACAGGTAACTCTTACCTAGTTAGGAAGGTTATAGACTTGTACTCATCGGCCAACTTGATTTCTCAAAAAAAAAAAATAACATATTTTCTAAATAGTAAAAATTTACCACCTTATTATTTTGGTATATCAATTCTAGAATGCCTTTATTTATCACTCTAAATGTCAAATGTAGAAACTAAATAGGTAAAAGAAATTGGATTATGAAAATTCAGTACATTCATTTAGTTAATTTAACAAGCCAACTAAGTAATTCGTGGATTATCACAAAAAAATATGCTTTGCCTGATTTAGTTATTAAATTTCGTAAATTCAACATTAGTGAATGCAATATAGTCAAACTTGTCCGAGAAAAATCTTTAAAGAGATTCACAAAAAATACCTCTGTAGAATGGGATGTCGAATAATAGCATATTTTTTTTATGGAAGGTACATGAAATAATTAACTTTCAAATCTAAATGAAATCAGCTTTTAGTTGCTCCCCTGAAGCGGTGAAAAAGTTTAAAAATTGAATAAGCCGTTCTAGATTTATTTCCAATTAGACACAATATATAATTTTTTAAATCTGTCTGCAAATATCCAGATCAGTTTGTGAAAAAAATCACTAAGAAAAAACCTACCGTCAGTATCTTCGCTTTCAGCATGGCGAAGTCCACATTTCAGATGTAAATTAATTTATAACAGTATTAAATTAATGCCTTTAAATACAATGTTTAAATTTAGATTTTTTCACAGCTTACTCCCAGCCAAGATGTGCTGGGAGCTGATGCACCGAGTCATGCAGGGTCCGCAGTCAATGATGATGTTCAAAGGCAAACCCAAAGTTGCCGCTGGTTGACTTGTCTGTGGATATCGCAAATCACTTGTAAAGCCAGATTCTCTACATTTTGGCCGAGGATTTTCAATTATGTACCTATATTGTAATTAGTTGGGATTACTTTGCAAGTATCCATTTAATGATTATTAAAATGAGTGATCAAATAAAGGGACAAGGTGGAATCTTGAACCAGTTAAGTTACCTTCTCACTCACTTTGTCACTGTTTTCTCATCTACGCATAAGCATGTTAGTAATCTGCTTATCGTAAAAGTGATCACTAACATAAAAAAAATAATGGGCGAGGTTAAATCAAAACATTTTTATAATGACTTTTTAAGTATCTATATTGGTTTAGATTTTAAAATAACACTGGATTATTTTCGCATGCTAATAAATATATTATTTTAATTTTTTCAATGTAATGTCACAAACTTGTGACTTCTAACATTATCATAAACCCCTTGTTACACCACATCACAATTTGTGAATCCCCTCCCCCTCTCATGTGACACAATTTATGGATGACTTATATTATGATATGAAGTTCAAATAACCTAATTTCAGATTTTAGTCTGTATGCCTGTTCAATTATTCTGAGTTATCTTAATACCTATTAAACATATATTTACTACTTTACCCTCCAAAAAAACCTGAATAGAGTTAGGTTCATCTTGATTTGGGAGGGCAAAAATATTGTAATTGCAGTCGTGAACAATAGTTTTACGTAACGCATGTACGTTAATTTTTTATGCTAATGAAATTGTAGAAACTTATTTTTTTATATGATTAAACATCATAAATCATTAAGTTTTTTTATGCAAGATTACAGCCAAACCCGCATATCAAAATTTGGCTATTTTTCCAATGCAATTATTCCTAAATAATTATTTCATTATTATGGTATTTTTTTTCATTGCTTTTTATCAAAACACTGATGTAAGTTTTGTACAATTTTTGTTTTAAAAAATTGTAATACGTTTATCTCAAATGGAGATTTTTGGATATATGGTACACTCGTACGTAATTGAAGTGTGCTTAGGAGGGATTTGCCGTGATTGCATATTTGTGTGTTCATAATAAAATTATTTTAACTATATTATTATTCATGGACAAATTAAAAAAGAAATCTTCTAAGTTGCACTCTAAAATTCTAATTCTAATTCTAGTTGGTTTCTAAGTTGCACTCTAAAATTTCACTTACTTTATTTAAATAAAGAAAGAAAGAAAAGCGATAACTATATAAAGTTGATTTTGAAAGTTTAAAAAACTAAAAGTGCTGTCAATGGTATCAGCCGATCGCTGACCTACCAAATATATTCTAATGTTAAAATAATGGAATATACTAGCATTTTTTTTATTTCTATGGTAATGTTTATATATCTGTACAAAATCATTATTTGATTGTTAAGGTCTATTAAGATTATTCAGTTCAAATTTGAAAAATGGTTCCATTTTGTTTTTCATTCGTTCTAATATTATACATAAACTTATAGGTAATATAAGTTTTATTAAGGAATATCACTATTAAAATAGTTATTATATATAATACAGATTAGCTGTTCATACTTCTAATCTCGCGGGGCCAAATAGTGTCTAAAACTTGAAAAATACTGATACTCAATAGATTTAATTATACATTTAAACTATAAAATATCACGTTTCAATTTCTTAATTTATAGTAATGGTAATAAAATAGTTTAAAACTGCCAAAACAAAAACAAAATATAGGAATATATATTTTTTTGTAACATATATTGGCTCAGTACTACAGTCTACAATCTTCATGTCCTACAAGATTAGTAGTATGCAACAAAACACTGTATAATAATGCATTTAAATAATTTGCATTTTATATCTTTTAAATTATGGATTATACACTTGTTGTCAGATCTAAAAGTGTATGTTTTTAATTTGATTACAAATATCTAAGAAGAGTCCTTTTTCATTAAGCGGGTGCACATTAGAAGCTATAACTAGTAATATCATAGGCAAAATATGACAAGAGCGATCAACCTTTTTTTTTATCCTCTTGTGAACTTGTGTCCTCGGGGATGCGCTATTAAGAAAATGTCTCTAGATCAGTCGTCATGGCAAGGATGGACCCATTTGCATCTCGGTGATTTGAGAGTAGTAAATGTGCTACCAGAAATATCTTTGTAACATGTTTTTTATAATCAATTAAGAAAAAATCAAAGATGACTACACATTTTTTTCAATATAAAATCTTTTGAATAATCTAAAATTTAGTTAAATGTAACTCTATTTTTTATGTAACTTCAGAGTCGCTTTAAGAAAGGGTGCGAACATGAGTTTGATCAATTTTGAAAACTGTGTGAAATGAATGCTCATCAAAGATGTGACTGTTACTGGAATATGCATAGTTTAGGGCAATTTTGTATCACTTTGCATAGGTTTGTGATAGATTATAATAATCTACCACATGAAAATGAGAAATAAGTAGTAAAACTCAAACCCATCCTAAGCTCGCAATGGACGGCCTGCTTTAGCCGTGTTCAGAGACCTCTCTGTGGAATATTTGTCAAATAACATATATTCTTATCAAATTTCATACATCTTTACTATGTACATAAAGTTAAATAAAAAATACACCATATAATCAATTGTCAATGCACATGCACATTTAATAAAAAATTGTCCAATTTTAACGTTAAGAACTATTTTTACTAAATTTTATTAAAATGCTTATAAGACTGATGTACATAATTTTCAAAATTGTTAAAATAATAAAAACCGTTAACATGGTATCGGTTTAAATTAAATTAATAAGATAATATTAAGTTTTGTAACTTATCGACTATTAAAATAAATTGTAAAATAAAAATATAGGGTATTCAATAAAAATTAGCACACTTATGATTATTATCGTAGACCCTGTAATATCCTGTAACAGACCTCAGCTTACTATCTGCTATTTGAGTAAGGAAGGGGTGATTCAAAATTAGGTTAAATGAAGAAAATTCCAATGTAGGTTCAATTTTTTAAACATATCTAGTTAAAAACGAAACACTTAATCAAAATGTGTAATTAATACTTTGTTTTACATATTATAATAAAAAAATGCATAACGTTGTTTTACTACCACTCAGCAAATATGTCCACCTCCACCAGAAAACCAGATCAGATAGGCCAGTCAGATTACTCTTTGTACTGCATTCCACATGGCAAAGGACATAGATGCACGAAAGAACTTAATAACCCAATCGTCGGCAGTTACCATCCAAAAAAAGGAAATGTATCAAATAAAAACACTGGTAGTGACAATTCAACACATCATATAATTATTATGGCGAAACCATGCAATATTCCTAGATTATATTTTATAGTAAATGTATTAATATTACGTACATATTATTGGAATTCCATATCTTATTCATACTTACAAGATACAGCTGAAAAAATACTCAAGAAACTGCTAAAAACTTTTTACCTAAATAAAAAAAAAACAATCATAATTCCCCTTCTAATATTGTGAATATTATTATATAATTTATTGTGAGAAAAAATAATAAATAAGTAATAAAAAACACAAATAAATAAAAGGTATCCCTTAAGGTGATAACACGTGTAAAACACAAAGTATTTGTTATAAGAAAGTCTTAATATTAAGTCTCAAAAATAGAATTTATCACAATTTTTTTTTACTGGATGTATTCCACAAAATACAAACATATACAATTATTGGAAAAAGTGTCCTTGTGTAAGGATTTAGGGTACACTTTTGTAATGCACCAAGTATTTCCATGTATAATCATGGATGTATTATAAGGTAATGGATTAGGCGAAGTGAGATAACCACAGACCACTTGAATTGAGTAGACTCGGCCTAAGTTAAATCTCTGTACGGCCGAGCGTTTTTATTTTCGAACATCGAAGCGGCTTTGGTAATGATATACGGACACAACTAACACTGACGCAATCACTGCCCCACCCCGGGCGAAGGGGCGGAGCTTAATTTTCAACTGACGCTCGTGTCATGATTTTGTCATATCTCCTGTAACTCGCTTAGGGCGCTTCTATGCCAGTAATTATTTCTATGGAGACGACCAATTTGCCTCGCTCGCACCTGTCAGTTGGCTGTGGCTCTGTTTAGCTCTTTTGGCATGTGCGTACTTATTAACCACTGAAGTTTTTTTGCCCGTGCGTGACTCGAAGAAGAGAATCTGAATAGTTTAGACGTACTAGTATGACACTCGGACAATGCCCACATACTGTCTTATTTTGTTTTCCACGAATTGCTCTCGTTTAATACGCTAATTATATTGTTCAACGTATTTTTTGTGCTCGCCGATAGATGGCACATAATAAAAAAAAGAGTCCTACGACACAATGTACAGTCTGCTGCTCACTTCGCGATACTAGAGGAAAATATATATGAAAGCAGTTTTACTGCCACACATTATTTATTCTGTGCAAAGACTGTCACGTTGGGCTGTGATATTGTGTATTCCATGCTTCAAAACGTATCATACAAGATAACATTTATGGTTTTTTTAACCATTTAGTTTCTGATTCTTGATTCCGGTAGGTACTTTTTTCTGATTTTAATTTATAAGTAGTAGGTATAAATAAATTATAATATGTTGCTTAATATGTTTTTACTCTGTAAAATGCATAAATCTTAGTACTTTATACTACTTTTTTTTTCGAACTGTACTTTTTGCACTCGATTGCTAGTGCTTACTACATAATATAATATCCACAGTAGCTTTTAAATATAATGGTATAACTTTATTTTCAGCAATAAAAAAATCTACAGTAAAAGAAATGGTTGGTCATCATATTTGACATCATTTTCATTGACTACTTTAAAAAATATGAGATTTTCTGGTGAAAAAACGAATCACTCATGCTGTTAATATAGTTTTGTTACTGGAAGGGGGATGCCGACCACATCTCAACATCATAAATAATATCGCCTGATTTATAAAACAAACAGTAAAATTCTAAATAATTAAATATCATGATTTTTTATGTATATATTTCAAATAAAATACACCAACGAGTTACATTACATGTACCCTGCAATAAAAACTAATAATAAGTGGAAACAAATCATCTCCTTAAAGTGACAAAAACATATCCGAATCCTTGTAAAAAAAAAACACTTTTATTGTTACATTTTAAAAATATTTTCTACACAGAGATAGTTATATTATCATTTATATAAAACTGAGATTGGAAAAAATGGGCTTTTCCCATTGGCTCTCAAAAATGATAATTAATGCTTATGTACAAGAAGCCCAACCAATTTAATGATCTAGAGAAGTGTGCGTTAATGCGCATTAACGCACGCATTTGCTGTACAGAAAAATGGGGATTTTGTTAACATGTGAGCTTCAGAATTAGAATAGCTAGTAGAACTAATCTTGTTTTCTACATGTGTTAGAATATTCATTCTAGGACATCTCCTTAATGCCAGAGTTAAAAAGATTGATTCCAATAAGAATAGGTACTGATGTCGAATGTTATCGACCAGCTTAATTCAAATTGTAATTAATGTTATCAATATGGGACAGAATTGAAGATGCAGAAATAATAATGATTATGCATTAAAATAAATGTTTATTTATGAAACACGCTCGTTGAGTCCATATTGTTTTTTGTTGCACTTACATTATTAAATCACACTTGTCATAAGATTCAAAATAACAAATGCGGTAACATGATGCAAATAATTTAACCGCATTTCCTATCAGGCCAAATCCCCTTTAAAAAATCACAAATTAAGTGCAATATTTTGTAAAAATAAAAACTACGAGCTAAATACATACATAGTATGATATGTTGTCATTACTGTTGCTGTGACGCTTCTTAGGACTTTTTCCAAAGAGAGCTTGTCTATATTGGGCATGGTCATAAATAATCCTATTTTATTTAACGTCTGTTTAGTTTAGCTAAGCTTGATGAGACACACTATATTATCAAATAAAAACAGCATATCACAAAATGATAATTCAGCTGCTCATTATCGGTTAATCATGAAAAAAAAACCTTCAATTGCTCGAAAAAGCTGAATTTACATCTTTTTGAAATTAACTACTTATGTCAGTGAAGTTTTATTTTTTCAATTCTTGTATTCAGTCAATAACATATTTACGTATAAAATTTCGATAAAATGTATGGAAAAATAAAAGACTGTGACGAATGAACCTGCCTGGCCTGCTTTAAGCTCCCAACTCTCTGAGCCTTCTTATATTGGTCGTATTGGACCATCCTTCCAAGATAAAACCTATATTGAGAAAACGGAAAATTGGATTCAATTATTTTCTTTCCAGAACAATTCTCCAATAAAATGATCATCATAGATCAGTATTCGACCCTTTTCCTTGTTCCAAGGCAGTTTTTAAGCGTAGGCTGCGAGTTGCTAAGCATTTCCTCACCTACTAAACTCAACATCACCAGAGCTAGCTCCTAAATATTGTAATCACTTAATAATAATAGTAGTATAGAATTTTCGAGGTTCTTAACTTTTAGACAAAGTAGATTTATCATTTCATTTACCTTTTTTTGTTCCATATTAACTCAGGTAAACATGAGATAAAACAATATCGGGTATTATTTTTCTTTTATATCTACAAAAAAGAAAGTTATAATACTACAACTTTTGCATGGAGAAATGACAGGGTTGCGTCCTCTTAAAAAGTGTGAGTGAGTCTGCAAGAGTGATAAGCGCATGGCTGTCATGGTAATTACTGATAAGGATAATGGTTCAAAATGAAAGGGTTGAGAGGAAGCAGTTTGGTAACAGATTAAGGGTTTACAATCCTCAGAACCATCCAAAATTATGTAAAAATCATTCAAAATATTGAAGGTGGGTAACAGAAAGGTATGTGGTTTTACGTCATTGGCTAAGTCATTAATTCGTTTGGGCAGCACAGATAAGTTTATTTACACAAATTTCTTTATAACTAAATATATTTTACTTATAATTGAATCTTAACTTGTGAAAATTCAGATATGTTTTTGCGCCCTAGAGGAGACGATCTAGTTTGAGAATTAAATTCATAATATTGACTAGAAATTCAGTCAATTTTACTGCAAATAATATCTTACGGATAGAAAAAAAACAAATTAAACTTATGCCTCACAAAACGATAAAAAAAACCATTACTACGCAAGTGTTAAATTGTAAAAATTTGATTTATTTAATACATTTTTTGACTCTTGTATTAAAATAAAAAACATAAAGAATAGACTTTTGGATTAACACCGCATAATAAATGAATTCATCTAGTACGTAAAACAAATGTAAATCTATCTTTCCAATTTCTATTACTAAAATAATGCCAAGTTCCGAGAGAGGTAGGCTAGGCTATTCTTACAGAAAATAAAAATATTTTTCCGGTTAAAGACATTATTACGGCAGTTTACAGTTTACCACGGTAATTTTACATTTTAATATTATTTTTAATAAGTATAGCAGTTCATTTAAGTACTGAGTGACAGTTCAGAAATCTTGTAACGTTTGCATGGAAATACAAAACTATTAAATAACTCAGAAATGACAACTCCGATAACAATTATTTTACTGACATTATAACCTGCATATATTTTTAAACATTGTGTCAACACCACATTTGGGTGTCCACAAAATTTTCAATTAGCAGAGTTCAAGACTCAGAGTGGCTACGATGCTCGTTTTGGCTCAAAAGATAGATGTTAATTAGATCTGTGCGTTATCTAACAGATTGAACCTGTTTTACCGAGTGAAAAATTTTAATCAATAAAAATTCACAATGTCGGTTAAAGCCGATGCAAAAACCAACATGAAATACAGAATATGTATAGCATTGGAAAGAACGTCTCAGCAGATATCCAAGAGATACAGGTCATGTCAAAATACAAACAATTTAACCCCGCTGCCGCAAACCACGCTGGATTGGGAACCTATTCATGTCAATTCCTCAATTGTGCATCTCGACACAGTTATATCCAATTTTCTCACGATGCTCAGCGGATGAGCAGAGCTGTGTGATCGGCATAAGAAGATGAAAAGTGACCGTGGTAAGCTGTAATTATTTTAATATTACATTTTACATATTCTTAAAAAAATACTTTTCACTTAACTATGGGTTTTCCATGAAACTAATTCATGCGATCTCACAGTAAATCATAGAAATAATCCAGCCCCTGTCCTAGTTCCCAAATTGCAATCCCAGTTCCAAGTTCAGCGGCCAGCTCCAAGCGCCTTTGGATCGAATATAGAGTAGGGAAAAATATCATGTTGTTGCCCTTCGATGTCCTAAAAATGTAAAGGTGGAATGTTAGCATTCGTCACATCTGACTCTCGCAATTAACATTAGACTGAGTTCGGCAGATACTCGCAGTGTCCCAGACATAATTCAACCCTTAAGTTAATTCCATTACAAATCCCAGCAGAACAAAAAGATCCTATGACATGCTCAATCTGGACTATTAGGGAATACCTTCCTCCTTTTTCTCCCAAATTATCTTTGTTCAATGACTCAGCAAAAGTTTCATAACACAACTCAAAACTGTGGTCAAGTTCCTAGTTTATTATATTATTTTGTAAATCAAAGCTTACATTTTTATATTCTCTGTTTTTCTCATTTAAATTTACTTATTGAAACAATTTGGCACACTGATATTTTACCTATAATTTTTATAATTTAATAGCCAATTTAGTACTCTAGTTTAAGAATAATACATTTTATTTTAAATTGTTATGTGATTGATTTGTATTATGTACTATTTATTTTAGGTAAAACACAATCAATAAATAAATAGAAGGAAGTAAAACTGCTTACTTCTAATATGCAAAAAAGTTGTGCAAAGCATAGTGCGTCATTAGTGAAATGCACGGTGCTTTTGTTAGTAAGTGTTACGTTTAATTAATACAAATTAAGTCATACTACATATTTTATAATCATTACACAACGCAATAAAAAATTTAAATAAAAAAAAAATAGGGTTTATTTTGATGTATTTTAAAAATGAGGGTTGTCACTTTAGGTTTCGAAATAAAACCCGTATTGGTTTAAAAATTGGTGTTACCTAGAATGAAGACATATTTGTGATGTGTAGCATGCAAAATACACTTGGGCGCTACAGGGTTAAAACATACTTGTAAGTGACCCGTGAGTGGATGTGAAAATTGTTATGATAGTTATGCCGATATAGATGCATTATTTGAGGGAAAAAATAAATAAAAATGAAATAATAACAAATGAAATATGACTCACTTGACTTCAATGAAATTCTCAACGCCGTCGTCATCATATTTCAATATGGCCCCTTTAACGTTCTGCAACAGATCAATGAACTCGTGACCTACGATTGCTCCACCTCCGTTTACGACGTATGAGTTACCATAAAAATTGAGACCAAGCAATATTTTTCCTCGTTTCTCTCGGTCCGAATCGTCCGGCACGAGCTTCTCCACACAATCTCTAACCCATTCGATGGGTGCATTTGGACCTGTATCAAAATAAGAGTATACTATAGTTAGAGCATAGATTTCCATACAGGAATTTTAATTACCCTAATTTTAATATGACAAGAAGTCACAAAATAATATATAAGATTAGACAAGTAGAGATTACTATACACATATGTACAAATAAGGTTTTTAAAACAGTTAGTCGACAAGAGTATGAAGGATAGCTGTGTCTATGTCTAGATAAAATATTTTTGATAATGAATGGATTCAAACGAACCTGGCCGCTGCTGATTAGAATAATCGTATGTCATTAATGAAAATGCGGTCACATACGGATAGATCAAATCGAAGTTCTTGATGGTGATTTCGTCAGTAGGGTAGCCGCGGAATGGAGGGTAAACCACAACTAAATCCAGCAATGATTCAGCGAATGCTAAACCTGAAATATTAAAACTCTATTAATTTTGTAGTTTATTATTGCAGAATGGCACGGCTTGACACAGTTAACCTAATTACTAGATGTTGTTTGATCTCTTGTGAAACACTTAAGTTAAAAATTTATAAATAGATTACCCAAACTGGAGGTTAGATTTGGAATACCTTCATAGCACCATTCTAGTTTTTACGAGGCCATCCTTGAGAATTTTAAAATCCAATGCATATAAGTATGATAAAAAAAAATATCATTGGTAGAATTATTTATCCGCTTACATGAGATTACATGTTTATACTTTTGATATATGTAATTGTTATAGTAAAATTATTTTTAAATCATTGTAAGATGCACAACAGGCGATCGGTTGGACTGAACTGCCTTCAGGTTCAGAAACTGTTCACATTGAAATATTATAGTTACAACAAATAAACCAGTAAAAGTATGTTCTTTATGATTTAATTAATAATAGCAATTTTTTATTTATCAAAGTATATCTAATATACCTTTTGGGGTACCAACAAACAATTTTATGTGATTTAATTTGTTTTTCACATTTTCACATCAAGTAAAAATCAAGCGAATCTCTTTTTTAACACTATAAGACTATCCAAGTTTTAAAATATCTGTGATGAATTAACGTAAAAAAAAACATTTTTTACTGTGCTTACTGCACTAAAAAGCATAAGTATTCGGTTTTGCAAAAAATTTTGTAAAGTTGCATCATGATTTCAGAATCTCTTAAGATGGAAAAGAGTTCTGTTTATTTTACCTAACTAGATATTTTGATATCCTTTATCTATGCGAAAAGTGACCAAGTCTGAGAACAAACCGTCATGGCGGTATTGATTTAAGTGCATTTCAAGTTCAATAATAAAATGCGAAAACTTACTAAGTGACAAATAACTTTTTATTATTTTTTCTATCTTCAAATGTATTTTAATGTGTTTTATTTTAATGAATAAAGGACTAAGAATTATAGTCTAATAATAGCCAATAATCTGAAGTACTGTTTTGTTAGTTAATCACTTTTCGCTCTATCACCACAAATTATTATTTTTAATAATAATTACCAAGAGTTTTCAAAAACGCAGGCAAGTTAATAATTTCCTTCTTCGGAACCTGCGATACAATTTCCACGACAAATCCGTCAAACTTCCACAACTTGCACATGTCCCTGAGCTCCTTAATGATGGTCTTAACTTCACTTTGGCTCGAAAACAGAGACATGAAATCCTTTGCCTTCCATTGGTCAAATAGTAGCCGCGGAAGAACTGAGGAAAGCAAATTACAGTACATTGAAACCTCTACAATTCATAAAATTCATTCAATTCAATTCAATTCATACAATTCATTCGGCACGCCGGAAGGCGGAGGTAGATTTCAGCGTATCTTGGTAGATTGGACCAGATTTAATCGGATGGGGACTTCAATGACCTTATCTTCTAAACTGGTCTGGTTACTGGTCTTTATCTTCTAAACAGTTGGTCATACAAAATTATGTTTTTGGTTCACGTATACATAGATTGCCAAGTACTTGCAGATACACCATAGCTCATTTTATCAAATATATTTTTTTGATTTCACTTGCGCCAATAAAAGGAATATTTGAAAAATATATATTTAACATATGCTATATCGATGGAAAGGGCTTCCTTGCTTTTAAAATATATTTTTATGGTGCTATTTTATTTTTTTGGTACATTTATCAAAATATACCAAAAAACGTATTCCTGACTCCCACCAAAAATATAAGGTAAAAAAATGCATAATCAAGCAAACGAAGAGATTCCAGGAAAACTAAAGTGAAAGTTAGATTATCAATACATTTTTGTCTGCCTGTTTTACAGTCGTCTCAAAAACCCGGATAGAGAACATATTGAAGTTTTTTTTTAGCTTTATTTGTTACCTCTGAGTTTGTTTGGAAGTGCATTCTGCTTCAAAGTTTTAACCCAAGCGTGGTCCACGTCATGTATTCCAGTTACAATAAAAACATTTGGAGCTTGTCTCGTAACCTGAAGCCAGACCGGAGAAATCATTGAAAACTTTGGCGCCCATTGTTTGGCAACGTCGTAGCCGTGACTGTTCCACTAAAAGTATAAAGTAAAAATGTTTTGATTAAGATGTGTGACAATTTCAATATCATTTTGATTATTTTTGCTTTAATATTAGGTATTTTATAATTAATCTGATAATTAGAAATGCTTAGCTGCCTGTCTGTCACTGGATTCTTATTAATGAAGTTAAAAGTGATAGACTTCTATGTTATGTTAAGTTATCCACCCAGAGTTCACCTTCTAGTCCTATACTGTAGATAAAGATAAGTATATTGTTGGGTTCGATAGTTTGTATTTCTTCAGGGTTCAGGGTTCCTGGAAGCTGTATCTTTTGTGTGTAAGAGGCCAGCAATCACCGGTATAGGGGTTTCCGGGCTCTCTTGGCAGAATCTGCACTTGTTGTTTAGAAGCGGATGTTTGTACCACTGCCCACTAGGCAATTTGGACTGAATGGATTGGATTGGAGGGCAGACAGATGGCCGCTCCACTTGTTATTGGCCGATATACTAATTAAATGCAGGTTTTTGTTTAATTTGTAGTGGCTTGTTAAGGTTCTCATTTTAATCCTTAATTGGCACCGGCTTCATTTTAGTAGCTCGGAGAGTCTTTTTTGCAGTAATCGTATTATGAATTCTTTAGCTTGTTTTTGTTCGGTCAATTATTGCAGTACTTTTGGCTTTGGTTTCTAGCCCAGATTTTTAGCGGTCTGCTGATAGTGCTTTTTACTTTGCCACAGGCCGGTTCATAAGCATGCTAGTTAGTAACCTTGCCTGGCCAGCTCGTCCACTTTTTCGTTGCCATCAATAATTGAATGACCTGGTACCCACATAAGTATGACTGTTGTGTGCTGCGAGGGTGTTGAGTAGTTGCACACAGTTTAGTACTAAGTAATTGATAGTATTGATGGCCTTCAGAGCTGCTTGGCTGTCTGAAAGTATGTATATATTTTTGTTTCTATAGGATCGCTTGATGCTTTCATGCACCGTTTCAATAATGGTATATAGCTATGCCTGAAATATGGTGGAGCGCTACCCTAGGTTGATTGTTTCTCAAGGCTGGGTTTCGACTATATTACCATTCTTGGATCCATTGATATACCATATAGTAGTTTTACTTTCAAATTTGGGTCATTCATTGTCCTACATGATTCTATCCGGTATTTCCGCTGCGTATGTTCTGATGAAGTTGTAGTCCGTTCTCAGATTATCTGTGATCATCCCCATTACCGGGTTGAGCATTGTATGGTATTTAAGTCTTCTAGCTGTAGCTCATATATTTTCAGCTCCTTTTTATTTTCACTGTTTTTTTACTTTTCTTATCCCTTATACGTGTACAGCCGAATATATTCACGAACCCAGCCGGGAACCCATATGTCGCATTTACATTATGACGAATATATTCGTTAGAGCGAGAGAGCATCCCCCACTTGATTTGAAAATTTCTGCCAAATTAGCAGTATCATTGATTAACTTGACGTTTGCACCATTGGAATCACAACGAACCAATCAGTACCTCGGATTTTATTCAAGTCAATGCAGTGTCCATCACTATTTTTAAATGTATTTTATACAAAATATTTAGTGATATTTAATAATCGATTTTTTAACATTTGGAAAAAAAAAATCCACTACATTTTTTGAAAAATTATACATGGTAGTGTATAGTGCATATATCTAAAAAATATTTGAAAGTGTAAAAGTGACAAATATTTGACAAAATTTGTCAAAATAGTGAAAAATTGTGTGTCCAACAGGAAAAAATCGATAAAAGCAGTTTTGTTTTTTTTTTTAAAAAAAGTGCAAAAGTTAAAAAAGCCTAAGTGATATTTTCTAATAGATAATTTCATGGCAAATCAGATGACACCTGATTTGTGAAGACCGGACGACTCATGCCTGCACTATGGATTTTACAGTAGACGAGTGAGTTCTTTAAATTTTCCTTAGAAATTAATACTGTCTCAAGCGCTTTTGGCGCTAACATTTTTGGTGGGAAAGTAATGCCTTAACGGGTTATTTATAATGGTATTTTATTATACAATAGTGCTAGTAGAACTTTAATTTACAATCGTGCTGGCAGGACTTTTTTTTCCTCCATATACTTACGCATTTAAATTTCAGCATTATTAGAATCTCAAATGCCAATTGCCTTACCTTGTTAATACCATGTGAAAATGACTTTGAATTATTCCAGTGAGAAATAATCCATAAATATTTTATATTTAATCATTTGAAATACAGTAAATACCTTGCAGAATTCAAATAGCCATTTGTAGATAAGTAGTCTTTGTACTTTGTTTTATAACTTAAAATTATTTTAGCATTATTTAGCAATTTTACTTTGTTAGCTACAATTATTTAAGGGATAGTATGGCCTTTCTGAAACTGTATTGAATATGGGCTGAATTTGATTTATTGAGTTGATCAACATACTCAATAATTTAGAGCAGGTAGCATAGATTTTCAATGCCACCAATTATTAAATAATACATGCCAATCGATTAAATGAAATTGGTACCAGCTGCTGACTGGTTTCGCAAATCTGGGTGACACGAAACTTGATGACTCCAAAGAACGCCACCGATTGCTTAGGAGTGATAGTATATTTTATTTATTTATTCATTATGGTACAATAAAAAGTTACAACAATAAATGATATAATAACACTGAAAAAGGCATTAAATTAATTTAATATAGACAAATTAAACACCAGTCATTTATTGTTGCTCTGAAGTAACATGGCTACTCTAACTAGGTTAAAAAAACCTGTTCTAAGAGCGGCCAGAAGAAGGTTGCAGAAAAAATACAATACTTATTACGTACTTGAGACGTTACTAATAACAAAAAGGATCATAGGATAAGTATCATAAATAATAAATAGTGCATAATATTATATATACATATATTACATATAATATACGGAACGTATATTAAGCATTTGGAAATATATTCTGCAAATTATTTCTAAAAAGTCAACTCCTTACAGTTACAATTTCTGTGCTATTATTATCTAAAATATTATGTTCCTGCTCAGAATAGGTAAAATATCTAGCAGACAATAAGTAGGTACTTAAAAATTTCAATTTATTTTTAATTTGCCGTTTAATAAACAAATAATAAATGTACACTACATACCGGTGTAACATAACCTAAAATAGTGTTGTTGGTGAAGCGCCTTGCGGTGTCTTCGTGGTAAGTTTGATGATTTATTAGTATTTCCTTTACTGATGGCTTTTCCTTCACCAAATTTCTTTCATGAACTGATGTATTGAGAGGTCCCTTTCGAGGTTTGATTGTAGATTTTGCCTTAGGCTGTTTCTTTTTATCATTCGGAGAGATCGTACATTCGCAGCAGATTATTATAGATAAAATAAAAATGATTAAAACGTTCAATTTCATGGTTAAAATATCTCAATATCACACGTATGTATAAAAAAACACGTAAGAACAATGGTTTATCGGTTAGCTAGTCAGTTCGGTTAAGCAAACAATTAAAAATTAATTTTAAAACAGATTGCGACACCACTGCACTACCTGAGCTTAGCTAATTCAGGACGCAAACGCATCACTTAACCGTTAAATCTTGCAATTTTTGTACTCGGAAATTGCTAGATTTGACGTTTAAGCGACAGTTAACGGTGCGTTTGCGTTTTGGGATAACTCGAGAGTAGCATAGCAGCAACAGAAACCACAATCAACAACGGTCGATAATCTGACAATTTGACACTTGCTTGACATTTTCGACTGCCATTTCTTCTTTTTTCTGTTTCATAATCAATTTGTTGAATATTTTGTTTGATTTAGGTTTATTATAAGTTAACACAACTTGTATTATCATTATTTTTAGTATTAATTGCAACATAGCACTATAAGTAATAGTGGTAGCAATTTCACTTAGTTGATTAGGCCTAAAATATTACCTAGTATAAAATAAAATTTAAAAAATAATACTTTTTCTTTACCTAGGTACTTACTAATAAAACTTTCCGCATGTTACGGTTTATTCTCAGAATATGTTAGTAATATAATTATTTTTTTTTTTTGTTTCAAAATCTTATACCAATCATTCGTCTGAAGCCAGCTTGAATAAATGCGTCTAAATATTTATCAAATTTTATTTCCATACAACGATTGCGTTCCAACGATTGGAACGTATGCACTAAGACTTTATTACCTACATAATCCTTTTACTATATTCACAAAAAATTTTTTTGCTAACCATGATGAATTATCATACAGTTTTTTAACAAATAACACTAGAAATCGTATGACCAATTATCTGTTTTTGAGGTAGGTTTCCAACGATCTTTTAAAACATAGGAGGTTTCATTATGAAAGTTCTGTCCTGAAAGAAATGTCAAATGTCCTCTTGTCTATTTACCTACTGTTAAAGAGTATATGTTAAACATTTAGTTTTTTTTTGTTTAGAGAATACGGTTGTTGCACACTAATTATATTTTTGACAGTGCATATCTATATACAGGTTAACATTGTAATCTTTGTTTTCTATGTTACCAACTGTTTATTTGCCAAATAAATAATATAAAAATGAATATACTACATACCTAAGGACCACAAATTATATTCTAAAAATAAATTTCCTCTTGCCTAATCTAGTTTTTCTAAATAAATATAATTAATCCAAAGAATACAAATACAACATAAATTAATCACTTACAAGCAAGCAAGCAAAGCAAATTTTGCAGGAGAAAAAACAGTTTCCAGCTCCTATAAAATGTTTAATATTTTCTAAAAAATATATATTTATTCATGACAAGCTGACTCGACGAACTTCATACCGCCCTAGAATCTATAAATGTTGTGTTAACTTATTAGCTGAATTAAATTGAGTTTTTTAATATTAAAAATACTCAAAATAAATGTACAAAAGTCAAAATGATATGTATTTTAATTATCAATGACAAATGTGATAACCTCACAAAGTGAACATCTTCGAAGGCAACTTACCGTTTGAAAATATAATTCCAGAAAATGAATACAAAGCCGTTCCACACAAAATGTACGAGAAAATGAATTTCCTTTATAATTTTTTGTTTTCATAGTTATTTTGCTATTGGGGGCGGAGGCAAATCCAACAAATCAAAGATTATAAAAATTAGCCCAACCGTTCTTGAGTTATAGATGGTGTAACTAACCCGAATTTTGTTTTATATATATATAGATAAAAACCAATAAAATAAAAGTAAGTACATAGGTACATATTATGGTGGCTTATATTAATTTTTTAAATTTTCGTACATTCTTTGGAAAACAAATTTGGACACATGTTAGGAAAGATAGCGATTTAATATTAAAACTACTTTCAAGCTATTTCAGACTTTCTTAACCGCCATACCCATTTCATTAAATAAATTTTCAAATAATGCCATCGTGCAACGGTATTTGGTACAGTATTTTATGGTATAGAAATCTTTAGACTCATTCATCAACAAAGCAACTTTATTATTGTCAAAATATATAATTGGATTACCATAACCAACAACCATAACTGGCAATAAATAGCACCTTCCATTCAGCCCTATGCCAAACTGCATTACACCCTAATATTTTACTGTCCCTGAAAACAATCCTAATATTTAACCATCCCACAGAAAGACAACACTCTCCTTTGTTAAGTCCAATGAATATAATTACCTCACTTCTGCCGTCAACAAAAAATATTATTTTATGCAGTGGAGGTAGGTCTGTAGGTCAAATCTATCTGCTTACAGTTCTAGGGTTAATCAATAAACCAGACTTTTATCGAGCACACTTCAAAATTCGCTCCAGCAGCACCATTTTAAACTTGGATTCAGAACAAGCGAGACCGTACGGCAGGGGAGACATCGGCACTGTAAAAATATCTTAAACCTATTGTTATATTCTTGAGCTATAATAAAACACATCGCTTCCTTAGAGGAACTTTATTACGACTGACTGCTCGAAAGAAACGGCTACCCGCCGTTCCGTACATTCATAAACGAATACAAATCTGTAGGTATGTACCTACCAAATACAATATCTATAACACCTATTTAATCGGTCTTTCTGTAAAATATATAACAAATTGTATGCGAAAAAATACAATTTCATACATAAGACCAAAAAACCTTTTACTAGATAAAAAAAATGCTGTTTTTAAGACTGACATTATAAAACCTCACATCCTTAATGGACTGCACACAGATTACTAAGCAGGCTTCTCCGATAATTTTGAATAAACATCTATTTGAAATAATCATGTATAGCAATTTGTGAACGCCATAGGTTGACGCATTGATGGAGCCAAAGTAGTTCACTGAGACCAGAGTTTTTGAATTGGTCGGCGTGATCTGTCACCATGGTACATGGTGAAAAATTTCCAAAAAAAACTCCCAAATTATTTTAGAGTTCCTTCGCCATCTTAACAAGAGTTTCACCTACAACTATGAACTAATATTGAAGAAAAATAACTCTTAAACAAGTTCCCATAATTTATTTCAAATTAATAGGCATTTTCCTACAACTAATAAACATAACATGAAGCATATCTTATTTGTCAGCAAAAACAATTTTCAATTTAATCCTATAAAATTCAAAATCTGGGGTCAAGGTGAGAAAAAGTTTTCCTCGTCCTTCAAAAGCTTTAACACCGTACTGTCAACAAAGTCGAAGACAAATCGATTTGTCTATTTCGCAGTTTTCTCGCCAGATACATTAGCAGAATTTTCTTTACTGGAGTCCGGTCCTTCAGCGTTGTTCATATCAGTGAAGCTGTTCATCTCATCATCGTTGCCCGTCGAGTCCTTGTTGTAGATTGTTGGGAATTCGGACATGCATTTCTGCATGATGCTGAAAGCATTGTAGCAGTCACTACCCTTCGGTTCTGACTCGCTGAAACAATAAAACAGTAATTATTAGTATTATTAAGTTTATGTTACTATTTCACAAAATACTTCTCCATTAGATTCTCTAGTTACAAAACACATTATATTCATATAGAGCTTTTTCATGTGTAAGTTCTATAATATATAAGTGAAATAAAACAAACTTCTGCTCGCATGCACCTGACAACTGAACAGAACTGGAAAGGAGAGTTTTCGCTGTCAAAAAGCTTTCAGCCAAAATGATCGCTACTGTGTCTGAATAAGGACGAAAGAGCCGCCTAGCTGACGCATACGGCCTCAAGTAAGTGAAGTTAAAAGGCCAAATTGAAGTAGGTGTCTAAAGAGGGCGGATGCATTAGCCAAATGTCCTGAACAAGAAAGGATCTTCAATATCAGACAAAATGTCATACTTCACTTAAAAGTGCAACAAAATTTGACATCATAAGTTCTGACAGGTCGAACAAAATGACAGTACTTCAGCTAGCTAGACAAATGAAACTAGCAGTAATATTTAGAGAAAATCATAAACAGCACAAGGTGGACTAGGTGCCATGAATAAAATAATATTTAGAGGAAGGTAGCTACAAGTATAAGTGCCACCAAAGTGTGATAATTAAATTGGCGTCCTATGAAGAGGTTAACGAAATCAGACATTACAATAAGTTATAAAAGGTCAAATATCCACCTGTCCGGCATGTTCGCACAACTATAATGAGCATTTATTTATAATTGATCTATCATTCCATAAAAAATTAGGCACAGTAATCATGTCAAAAATATCACATCCATGTGTGTTCACTTTTTCTTTATAAGTAAATAGATGGAATCTATGTATAAAAATTAAAAGGAAAATATACAATATCAAACCTATAATGGAAACAAGAGAATGCCTCTCTAAACTGAACTCCGCATGGACCGGTAGCCATTCCTCCCAGGCATGGACAGTTCCAGTTGATGTCTCCGTTTGGCAGGATCAATCCTGGGGACGGTTCGGCTTCTGGTAGCTTAATTGTACTAGGAGTGGAGTGATCCTCTTTGGTGGCGAATATAACCAAGTCCTTTCCACCGGGACCGAATCGCTCGCGCAACGACATGATAATCAAATTGTTCGCACGGTCACGGAAAAGGCTTGAGAGGCGCGATAAAATCGAGCAAGCAAGACGTGGTCCTGTGAACTCTGTAAGCGCACTCGACGCCTTCGTAATAACCGCACAAAGTTAAAGATGCATAGAGTTTAACAAAACCGTCGGCAGGCACTCTGAGCACTGCCCTTTTCTCATTTGCATTGTATTTCAATATGTCTACTTGAATGCACGCTCCAACTTCGCCGAATAACCTCTTCAGTGCTTCATTTATGTTCTTTTTTAAATAAACCGCGCTCACCTCTTGGTTGTATTTTGGATGTAACTCTCTGTAATTTACATAATCAAATTAAAGTACTTGTAATTGTATTTAGTAACGCATTACGAACCCACTCAATACGTAATTTCGATATACTAACAAAGTTACATCCAAATAAAAGTAGTCATACATATGCTCACACAATGGAAAATACTAACTCACATACTGAACTATCATTTAAATTCCTAATGGTCGAATCGAATAGATCCAAAATTTCGGAATACATACAACACACCGGCAGTCGGCACGTTTTATGTAAATATGAATGTAGCAACAAAGCTAACCATGGAAAAGAACGTATCAACGTACCTTTATAAAATATTCGGTGATTAGTTATCGTACATTTCACTATCGAGTTTGTGTTATTGCATAGTAACATTATTTTAAACATTTGAAAATATCTCATTGGAAAACAAAATATAAAAAGTTGATATCAAAATTAAAACCGTATTAAAAAGTACAATCTATAGAAACAATTATAGATTTTTGTTAAAATAATGACATGTTTGATAAAGTTATTTTTGAAAATTACTACTATTGCAATTACAAAAAAGCCAAAAAATTCATTATAGGATTCTCGCAAAAATGACTCTCTGCGCTATTGAAGTTAAGCAGGAACAAACTAAGGATCCTGACCAGAACCTTAACAGGCCACTGCAAGCTGAACAAACACATGCATAAATTGAACCTATCGATCGATGACAGGTGCAGATTCTGCTAAGAGAGCCCAGAAACCCCTATACAGCTACTGGGCGAATATGGGCCCCTTATCTATAAAATATACCAGCTTCTAGGTAACCACCTCCTCAAGCCAGAAGAGATTAGAACCGTCGCACCCAAAAAGATACTTAACTTTATCTACAGTACGGGACTAGAGGGTGAACTATAAGTGAACTTAAAAGTACAATAGCTCTGCAAAGGACGCTGTACAAGGGTGATAAACAAACCCCCATATCCGCTTACATACATAACATAACTATTGCAATTATTTTATTGAGTAGAAAAAATATAGTATTATGTTGAGTTAGTGTTTGTTGGGCGCGCAGCGAGTAAGGTTAGATGTAATTATTTAGATGCAATAGAAACATTTAGATGTAATGGCTCTTCAATATTAACTTTAATTTCTAATTTCCTAATTAATTTTTTGTATACTTTATATAGATATGTCAATGTTATTACATATCTATATAACGGGGTGCTATAACAGAGCTGTGTCTTTAAATAGTTAAAGCTTTATATTCATTTATTCAGCCTTATTCATAGTCCCCAATAGTATGTTGGTAAAAAAGATCACTTAGGTTATACATGCTTGCTTATCATTTTGCCAGTGAACTATGTAACTTTGCATAATGACGCCTGCGATTAGAACTATTTATTATATATTTATAATCGATTATTTACCTATTTACCTATTCATTAAATAAATTAAAATGAATTTAATGAGTAGGTTCTAATACCTGAATAAGGCTTATTAAATTTTCACTTAAATTTTATATGAGCCTATGAACAGTTTCGAATTGGTTACTAGAAACTAACATAGAAATATACCTAACAATAAATTTTATAAAGGGTAAATTTCTTAAAATGATGCAACATTGAAATAAATAACTTTAAGAGCACTTTAATGTGCTCTCAAAGTTAATTTTATCAATTATCCATACTTAGATAATTTAAAAAATTAAGAATTCTGGATCTAAGAAATTCTGATATAAAAAATATGATTCAGTACATGCGTAAAATTGTTGAAATCGACCAAGCACCCACCGCTATAACCACACGTTCCAATGCACAAGGTTTTCTTGCGCTAAAAAGGAAACATACAACATTCGGTTAAAGAAACTTTATGTATCATATGCCCAAAGTATATAACCAGATATCAGCTGAAATCAGACAAGCCACAGGAAACAGATTTAAAACAATGATTACTGACTTTTAGATATAGGAAGGTCTAAATCCAAAGACCTAATTTACAACAAAATACAATAATAATAACGATCATAGCTATTAAAATAAAAAGTTACAATTAATATTAAAAAATATTTAGGCCTAGCATGATCGTTTTATATTATAGTATATTTTCATTATTATCTTTACTTGATTTACGCTTTTTATAGAATTATTATTTTTTATATTTTATATACACTTGATTTATTTTTCACTAAATGACATTATATAATAAAAGAAAAAAAATAGAGCTTTATATAATATTATTACTTTTTAAAAATACGTTTTCTTAATCGATAATGCACCAACATTAATACAACATAGTATACGCGAATCTGTCGCTATTGCAGAACAGGTTTTCCTAGTGCAATAGCGCAGTACTCGCTGCCTGACAACTAGCGGGCTCACACACACACACACACACTGGCACGCTATGAATAAAGAGTTCCCTAGTACGCTTAACTTTAGCGTACCTACGATAATTGAAGGTAGATCGAACTATCATTATAAAATGTATATCTAACACGTAGAATTGTAAACTGATTTAATAGGTATAATGAAATGAATATATTTGTAAGGCATGTACTCAGAAAAGAATAAATAATAATAATAATTATTATTATTGTTATTAATTTTATATAAAAGTCAAACCGGTTTTTTACATACTTACTATTATAGAGTTAACATCCTCTACTCATAGTAGTAGTAGTTAAAGGAACTAAAGTGCATGTTTTACAAATAGTATATTTATTTCATTGCATCCTAAATACTGCATCTTAAAATTTTGTGCTAAAGAGCTGGATCACAAAACAAGTATTCAGTTTATACTTATATAAATCATAAATGAAATAAATATTATTTTTGGGGATTATTTATTTACGTATTTTGATTTTTATATAATTTCTTAATCATAATAGGTCACATAAACACCTCAGTCTTTGAGAATGATCTTGATACACATTACATAAAATGAATTCACCAATGTGACTCATATATTTTCAAATTTATTTTTTTAAAAACTCATTTATTTAACCAGATGTTTTTAGGTTATATAATTTCAGAAAAAACGAATCATTACTATGGCATCTGCGTGGAATTTTAATCTATTCGACCGGTGTTTATGAAACTTGCATCAAGACGGAATTTTTCGGGCTTAGCTTCATCTAATTTCACATAAGTAAGTTACGAATCTACTGTCGTACTTCTCTACCATATTTCAATAGTCGTTAATGAAGCAAGTTATTAATGTAAAAATTATACTTCAGGAAGTTGCCAAACTTTACATATAAAATCGCTGTAACAGCATTGTCATTTATGCCGTTCAAACTGAATTGAATCAGTAAAATGATAATCACGTTAATATTACATAATTTAACTTTTAATGATAAACCGCTGAAACGGTTATTTATTTATTTAGAACTATTATGATTGCTAAATGTCAATGTTGGGCTCAATTATTTACAGTAAAGGTTTTGAAGTATATAGCATTTGTTTTGTTGTAGAAATTAAAAGATTAGATAATGTATAATTACTGTAAGCGTCTGGTTATCTTCTATTTCATTGCAGGTTTTCTTAATATTCGGAATGTAGCACGTCGTTATATATAAATCACAATCGCACCTTAAATGATTATATAGTATTTAGTGCACATGCTGAGAGTGTTTTAGTTTGGAAAATATTACTTTTCCCGTGATTTTTAGCGTAATTATTTATTTATTTCATGAAACAGATTTCCTCGAGGAACTTGGACGGGCGGCCGCTGGCTTCCATACTACTTTGTTACACCCACCGCGCTGATTGCTTCTACCGAGGATATACACTGAGTACCAAGATCATTCCCGGTAAAAAATCCAGCGAATTGTCCCTGCAATTTCAAACATGATTTGTTTAGACTCATTAAAGCATCCGATAAAAAAAAATGTAACTTTACGTGATAATATTAAATCGTTCTTGTTATAAGTTCGTTCGCTCGCGACGCTGCGCCGCGCCGGGTCATTGGCGGCCTTGGCCGAGCGCGAGTGAGCAAAGGGAATTTACGCCAGCGCTTTGATAAACTTAATATACAAATTCTTACACGCAATAGGGAACATAAACACCCCCTTAAGTCTTCGAGAATGGTCTTGGCCCTTAATATCTTTAAGATAATTATAATTCCACAAAATCTAATCACCAAATAAAATTCGTGTGAGGTCACATAAAATTTCCTTTACACACACATACGCATATATTTTTTTTGTACTATTTATGAAGGTTTCACATACATTCCAATGAGAAAGTCGCTTGGATAACAGCAGTTTTTTTCAAAAACACAAACACAAGTAATGCTGTCACTCAGGCTTTCATCAAAACCAACTCATTACAGTGATTGCGCTGGAGCAGAATTCTGTCCCTACTGTATTTTTCTTCGAATGAGTAATCGTAATAAATACACGAGGCTTGTTAATTCGCGCAGAAAATCACTCATAAAACTCTCAACGCTTTATTTCAGGTGATTTTAAATTCGACGCGAAATGTTTAATTGCATACAAATGCATACAAAATAAGATTATATCGTATTGTGTCTATTGAACGACTCTTTTTTTTAAAAAATTGATATTTTAAAAATAATCATGGTATTTTTATTTATTTTAAATATTTTAACATATTTCTCTAAAATACAATATAGTTAAAATATAAACATCATAGGTATATACGCACTGGATTTCGTCGAGAAAGCAGGTAATGTTCTTATTATGTAGAACAGGTGTTTCCACCTAGTTAGGTAGACCTAACTAGGTGGAAACACCTGTTCCAGGGTAAATAATGTAAAAGCACAATTTCACGGATAAAGCAGATAATGCGTTTGCCTAAATAGGTGGAAACCATATATATCGACCGCGGAAACACCTGTTCTAAGGTAAAAATTGTAAGGCACCTCTGACAGGGCTTATGATAACCGTTCCGAGAAAACTGGTTCTCATTGAGCAATATAAAGGAGTCAAAGAACAAGGTTTAAATAAAATTAAAATTGTCAGAATAATAATTAAAAAACTAATTTTAGTTTTAGCAATTTTTAGTAAGCCGCAAGTGGGCGTTCCTTTCCCTTCACGTCTTGACTGCCTTCTCTAAGTTATTTTCTTAGATGTTAGTCTGTTGGAAGAGAGGTTTTGAAGGAATACATAGATGGGACATTATGTTGCCCTCGAATTTGTTCCATTCGTGCTTTATCGAATACGTAGATGGATATATATATATATATATATATTTTATTGAGAAATCAAGTTGGCCCATGAGTACAAGTCTATAACCTTCCTAACTAGGTAAGAGTTACCTGTTCTAAGGAAGGTTATATATTGCACAGGTTCTTTTGTTCCTACGGCTGAATTGTTCCGTGCGTCTACTTTACTAGCGAGCAAACTGGTGCGAGACCGATTACCAGTACTCTTTAAATCGCACTGTTTAAATCGAATTCAAATCAAATTTTGGCTGTACCTAATTAAAATATCTCTTAAAGAAGTTTGTACGCAAAACTTATTAAACATATTATGGGCCTGAAGTGTTTTGGAGTGTTTCCATTCTTCCTGGTTACCCAATGGATATTTTTAAAGATCTGGGTAGCTTTGCTGTGCCAATTAGAAAGAGGATTCCGGACCAGGGAAATCATATAAAGAAATCCCGGGACTTCTATATAAACACTTTATGGGGTGTTTATGTTCCCTATTACGAGAAATAATTCACCTCCAAATTTATTGTATTTAAAGCGCCGGTGTAAATTACCTTTCCAACAAACGTAATCTTGATAGCAATGCGCGGCGACGTCGAACAGCTGTCGCTCCTATTACAATAATCGAATAATATTATCACATAAAGTACACATTTTTTTTCTCTGAAACTAGGATGAATTTTAATATATCGTCTTTACAAATCATGCTTGAAATCGTAAGACTTTCTAACTGGATTTTTATCGAGAATGGTCTTAGGACACAGTCTAAAAATAAAACCAACAAATTAATAGTTGAATTATGAATACTTATTTAAAAACAATTTAAAACAGAAGAGCTGTTGTTATTTTACAAAAAAAAGAGAAATTCAGAATAAAACCAAGAAGTAGCTATATTTTGTTTAGGAATAAAAGTCTTTTTGGGTGTAAAGAAAAAACAATCATCAAATAAAATAAAGAAGTCAACCTTTACTACATTATACTACATAGCTTTCTAAATAATACCCACACATGTGCTTTAATTTTTACATTTTTTACTTACTTATTTTCATCAACTTCATACATAAGCCACTCTTAAAATCATCTCATTTAAGTATTATTTGTGAGTGTAAATGATTATATTGACATTGACGGTTGGTTCCCAATATATAATATGTAATTTTATACAATATTCAAATACTTTGGCTTTATCAATGGTAGTGAGAAAACATTAAAATGCATCTGCGACCTTTAATCATCCAGATGCATTTTATCTGGCGGACAACACTGATGAAATAATAAATAACAATGTGTGGACGCGTTCGTCTTTGAATCTAATCGAAGGCATGACATTTTGAATGAAATTAAATATAAGATGAAAAATATATGTTGATATTCCATTTATTTTATTCCAAGTAATTAATGTCAGTTACTAAGTAAACAAATACCAATCTCCCCTTTCAGACCAGTACTGTCTTTCTTTATTTTATTTATTTATTAACAGCGTAATATAGTTTAAACATTTTTCAAAAGGTTAATAATGAGGCCAATTAAAGCTTACGCCTATGTACAAAAATATTTAGAACTTTGTTGAGCTTAACGCTATTTTAGAATGTGTATGTGTGATGCGTACGGTGTAAAAGTGTCTGTGAGGCTGTGTGGTTGTGTGTTTGAGGGTGTGTGGTTGCGTATGTGCATGTATGTGTGTATGAACATCATATATGTTGCGTATAGATAAATTAATTTTAATATGCAACGCTTTTATTTTGAATCAGATTGGCATGAAATACTTCGGATTTTTGAAAGAAACTCGCCACGATTTAGGTCAAGTACATCAACCTCGATGAATTTGGTGTCGTAGGTATTGAGTAAACGGTACAGGACAGAGTTTCTGGCATAGTTTGCATTGCGCCTTGGCACCTGGAATAGAGTAGACGCGCGTGTGGTGCGAGAAGGCACTCGTAGGTTGATACCTGATACCAGATATGGACTGTCTACTCTGTTATATAATAGAGGAGATATGAGGAGATACGCCCTTACGCGGGCGCGGACCTCTGAAAACCTGTAAAATGCGCAATTTGGTACCATTCAGAACTAACAGAACTGATTACATTTTACACACACGGATTATCGAGCGATTCGTCGTTTTATCAGTCACGCGAAATCGATGCGCAAGCGCGCGAACTGGCTCGCGGAGAAAGAAGAAAGTTGCAGCGCAGCCGGAGGAGAGGTCAGTGTGTGCCGCGCCTCGACGCCCGACGGCTGCCACACGATGGCTCGCGGACTCGTTGCGTCGCTGAAGGCGTTTTCGACGCTGCTGTTAGTTCTCACACACGGTACGTCAACAATGAGAAAATCTATTGAGCCATACATAACACCCGGAAAGCAGTTGCGTAAAATTTAATGTTCGCGTGTGATTTTTCCAACAATGATGAGACAAAAAAGATGGAATTTAATAAACAAATATACAAAAAAAGTTACTTCGGTAGAATACAAACCTTAGGGTGCCTGGATATCACGTATTAGAGCTCATTATCTTCAGATAAAGAGGAATCTATGTATTCTGGTGCCATATTTAGTCAAATAAACGACCGCTAGTTGACAAAATATTTATTTAACGTCGTTTGCATGCACTCTTATAATATAAAGCATTAAAAAAAAAGTAATAACATAATAAAACATTACTTGTACATATATTATTGTAATTTGTAATCACGTGCAATGGATTAGTTTTGTGCATCACCTTAATAGCACAATGTGATGTAACAAGCAGACTGATTATTTATTTATTTATTAAAAGAGAAACAAAATGGTGATTATTTTATCAATTCTTTTCAAATTTTTTGTAATACGTTTATGTGAGCGAGTGTACCAAAAAATAAAAGCATGTGTGTGTGTGCACATAGTCCTCATGTTTGAGTTAAGCTGGCGCTGACAGTTCGGATTCAACAGTTTCATGGGACAATTCTGATTAATAACATATTGAGTCTACTAAAGGCAAATACAATTTCTAATACTTACTTAACTTAAATATTATTCTATTCAAAAATAAAATAAAAATCAAATATGGTCGTTACAGCACAATAGTAAAATATTCAATAAAAACTTCTAAATTAATGATCAGCCAAAAAACCTAAAAAAATTAACATTCTTATATTTAGTAAACAATAACTCGATCCACCGAAAACTCGGCGCAGAAAGATATCGTACGTAACATCACTATAAACCATGTCAGATAAATGGGCTTTTCGGCTAAGTCGGCCGAATAAAACCACACAAATCAAATTGAAGACCTCCTCTTTTTTTATAATAATATTCAAAAACATAAAAGACTTGGTAGATTTTTTTTACAGTAACCTGAATAGGAGAAAAATTTCTTTCGTGGTTTAAGTTGATATGCAAGGACCTACAACGGCCGGTCAAATAGGAGAAAAAAATCTTTCGTGGTTTAAGTTGATATGCAAGGACCTACAACGGCCGGTCAAATAGGAGAAAAAAATCTTTCGTGGTTTAAGTTGATATGCAAGGACCTACAACGGCCGGTCAAATAGAATTAATTATACGATGATATTTGTTTTAAAATCATTAAACTCTAGAAATCACGTTTGTCGTATTCGGATAATAATTAAATCTTCATTCGAGATGGGCTCAAAATATTTTGTTATTTCTTAAGGTTAGGTTAGGTAATATTTATATTATACAAGCTCACCTGGCGAACTTCGTATCGTCTCAATATCAAAAAATGTTGTGTTAACTTATTAGCTGAATTAAGTTGAATTAAGTTCAATAAGTGCACAAAGTCAAAATAAATTACATAATAAAGCAATTATCGATGCGCGCACAATGACAAATGCGCTAACCTCACAAAGTGAATATCTTCGAAGGAAACTTACCGTTTGAATACAAAATATATGAGAAAATATTCGTTATATATTTTTTTTCGTGAATTGTTCCGATGTTTTAAGTTATTCTGCTATTCGGGGCGGAGACAAATCCAAAAAAATAAAGATCACAAAAATCGGTCTAGCCGTTCTTGAGTATTAATTATGTAACTAACCCGATTTTGTTTTATATATATATATATCTAGATTATTCTGTTTTTTTTCTCACACACTTAGGCACACCCTAACGTTAACAACATAAACACACACAATAAAAAAAAATGCCTGGTCTTATCTCAGATGAAATCTGAGAATTTCAGGCGTTTATTGAAATCAAAAGTAATTTTGAATGACTTGTCGCTATAGGAGGGTTTTAAAGGGTAGAAATATTTTCAGTATTACTGTTTTAATTTTTTCATTTAATTTGGGGCGGAGGTAATGATGAGGGCCTGGTTCTATTGCCTGGCCTGGGCCTGGTTCTGGGGGTATTGTAATGACAATTGTAGCGATATATTTTCAAGTGACAACCGTTACAGAATGACTGGTGCATTACTGTGTACAACAAGCAACCCGCAAAACTATGCGCAAAATAGAACTAAATCTTAGTCCTTTTCGACCGTTTTAAAAAAAAGATTTTCGATCCTGTTTTTATGTTTTTCCATATATGTTACTCATTAATCCGGATTGGTTAAGAGATTACAGATAAGGTTTTTTTTCAGGATAGATACCATTTTAGTTTATTTAAACTACGTCTAATCTAAGGTAGAAAAAAATAAATAAAAACTAAGTTTTCCTTTTTTATATATTTTTGTGTGCCTGGTTAAAATGTTTTTATATCAAATTGATCAAAACGATTATTATTTGTACAAGAAATTTCCAAAAATTTAAAAATAAAAAAAAACCACTAAAAATGACGTTTGAGTATCGTGGAATCAACTTAACTTGCAAATTATTAACTAAAGATCGTCTGGTCACCGAGTTCAATCATAACTTATGACCGATACATGTATCGCAGCGTATAATTAAATAATTTATTATTGCGTAACGTCTAGGGGCGTACAATTTATCCGATCGCTCGACTAACATTAAATATAATTTATGATTTTCTTTTTTCAGAAGTTGCCTCGAAAAATATAACAAAACGAAGTGTGTTTAGCAACGTGCAGTGCGTTGAAAATGGAAAATTCTACAGGTAAAAACTTTTTAAATTACTATTAAATATCACGTAAAAGTTATACAGCAGATTATGTCGTGTGTGGCTAAATTTCAATTTAATTTATTGATTACAAAGAATTTTACAATTTTTGATTTTTTTATGTGTCTCAATAAATGCTAGCCGTGGTTTTCAGCACAACCCTTACAATCGAAAACGTGGTCGTCTAGTTTATTTACTCTGCTGCAGAACGACTATAAACTACTCGGCATATTTAGCTATTTTTTATTTAAATATTTTTAAAAGGTTAAAAAAGATTTTTAGGGAAAGAGAAATTCGAATGGAAAATTCGGGAAAAACTGAAAGATGTTTTGGCGTGAAGGTGCTGCCTTATTATTTATCTATAAAATCGATAAAACATACGGTAAAAAAATCAGTGGCGATTTAGCACTGATTCTTCCGGCTGTCACCTGAACATGCACAGTGCTAAACTAGTGAGTGGACTGAGGAGATTTTAGAGAGGGTAAATATCGAGGTATTCAAATAACAGAAAAATATTAATAAAATGTAAAAAATTAAATATTACGCAGAACATTCCCCTGCCTGCGATGCGCTAAGGTCTTCAGTTTGATTTTGAAATAAAATAAAAGTGAAAACCGTAAATGTAAAGATACTATCAAATACTTTGATCTTTTGACTTTCACTTCACACTTAGTATATTTTTATTTGCGATATTAATTGTTCTGCAACGATTTACCACGATTTTGTTATCATCAAATATAGACGTATTCTTATCAAAAACAAAACCCTATTCCAGCGAAAAGAAAATCATCTCTTGTCATTTAAATTCGTTTTTCTTTTGTCAAAAGAGTTTGCGATTTTGTTGACAGTGGGTAAAATGGAAGTTAACGCGAGATGGTGTGTGTCAAGCAATTTATATAAAAACATAAATGGAAAACTTACGCTGTAAAATAATCGCTAATGAATCTCGGGTATGCCATACGAGAGGAAACTACAATTAAACTTTAACATCTAACATTTCTTATTGCAGACTCATACATATTGTTAATGTGACTCATACTTTCGCTAAATGATGTACACTCACGGACATATATCGAGTCACATCATTTAATATGGCCAGCTGTATTAAATCTGATTTTAAAATATATTTTTTCGTAACTATTGCTATTAAATTACCTACACGCAATGCTCGCTTATTTCCCAGATTGTTTTCCCCATTGGTTTGATGTTTTCGAAACAGCTTGCCAAATAAAAATATTCATAAAATTTGATATAATTGCAACTCAATGTCATTTAGTATCGCATTTTTATACTTACACAAGCTGATCCGACGAACTTCGTACGGCCTCAGAATTAATAAATATTATTTTAACTGAAAATTGAATTAAATTTTGTTTTTTTTTTTTATTAAGAATACTGAAAATTAATTAAGTTCAACAGATGTACAAAAGTCAAAATCATAATAATGACAAATGTGATAACTTCACAAAGTGAACATTTACGAAGGCAACTTAACATTTGAAGATAGAATTCCACAGAATACAGAGCCGTTCCATACAAAATGTTTGAGAAAATTAATCTTCTCTATAATTTTTTTTTCGTGATTTTTTCCTACGGTTTAATAGTTATTCTGCTATTCGGCGCGGAGACAAATCCACCGATCATAAAAATCGGTCCAGCCGTTCTTGAATTATACATTGAGGTGTAACTAACCCGACTTTGTTTTATACACTATATAGATTGATTCAGCAAACACGCAAGCTGATTTTTTTAAAACATCAAATAACGAAAAATACTCTATTTCACTTTCGTAGAATAAAATCTGTCATTTCAAAATATTCCAAATAAAAGAATTCAAAATTAGAAATGTTTCATTTTTTTATATATAATAGGAAGGGACGGCTTTGTAATGGCATCAAAAATATTTATTTGTTTATAAAATACGCTAAAAAATACCTAATTGCCCAAAATTCAGTTTCACACTATTTAAACATTACATAATGGTATAACATCAAAGAAAAATAATAATTATCATTAGGAAATTACTTTATTATTTACTTCACATAAATAACATTTTCGTATATTTATAACTACAATATTAGAAAAAATATTATATAATTCATATTTAATACATATGTAGAAATATTTATATTACATTATATGTATGTTTTTTTCTTTATAGCTTAATGTATATATATAAATTATTCATATTATTTTATATTACTTTATATCTCTTAAATGGCACATACTTGTTATTATCTAATTTTTTTTCTCTCTCACAAATTCTAATATTAAAAATTAAACTCAAATGTTTTAAATGTTGTATGTATAGTTTATACACATGCATGTTTTGTAAACATGAAATTGGAGAGTATCGAGTGCTGGCAACCTGTGTATGAAATATTTAAGATTGATTACGATTACTCGCTGTATGTTTACTTTATAAAAATACAAATAAAAATAAATAATTTGAAGTAAATTAGAATTTATCTTTTTGGCATGTTCGTGTCCATAGACATTTTTATAGACGTAGATATTTTTCCAAATTTCCTCAACTTCAAATTTTACAAATTACACTAAGTAACTTAAAAATTAATATCCATTGTCAGTACTCATTCTAAAGTAGAAAGTAAAATTACTTCGAATGTACTCATTTTACTTCTCGCGTATAGATTGATTAATTATTTCTTTTTTGTGATATTAATTAATTAGAAACATAAATAGACTTTACTACGCCGCACGAGCAATAGACACACATATATTTTTATTACACATATATTCTATCGGACACTACTTTTTTGAAGGTTCTTACGTGTGCAAACGTTTTAAGACTTCGAATTAAAAAAAAACATACTTTGTAGTATTCTAGGGCTTAGGCATTGCGATAATCATGGCAGTCGTCCTTGACGATGGTACTAAGTACCAAGTTACACATACCTAGTCAGGACTTTGACTGAATACGGCGAAGGGGGAAACCCAACAAACAAGTTTAATATTTTTCATTTCGAAGTTCAGGTCAATAGTTTATTTCCGAGAGTACAGTTTTGATACATTACCCAGGAAAACAAGGCAAAACTAAAACACAAAAATGGTTCCAAACACAAAATAAAAAAAAAACTACTGTATTACGGGCGAATAACATGATTACCGAGTTAAAAAAAGTTATATATACTAAATTCACCGATATTCATGAAAACTTTATACTCTATCTTTTGTTTTATGGGATTTTTTGTTTTGAATGTTTAGAAGGTTCTTACGTATACCATCGTATCCTAACCCTAACCAAATATTGTGCATTTTTTATTTATGAAAATGTATAGCAAAAAGTATAACTACCATCTTTTATCTTCTCATTAGTAGTTGGTACATTTTTAAATCAACTATAATACATTTAATTCAACAAAAAAAAAAACACTTAGATTTGGTTTACCACAGTCTGCCTCGCGCTTGTTGCGGCTACGATATTTTCCAAGCAATATTGTTAAACAAAAAACTGGATGTAGATTTCCTGGAATGTAAGACTGAAATGGGTGTAATGTAGAGTAGATATAGCAAGTTAAATTATTATTATAAATTTATTAATGTTGGTTTCCAATCTAGGTAGAGATTTAATGTTATAATTATTAATATTTATTTGAATTTTGATAATAGTATTAGGAGTTAAATAAAGAAAAAGTAGGAATACTAATTATAGACAATTCTATCCTAAAAGAACCACTTCAAGAAATTGCGATGTCTGGGGCGGCTTGTATCACGGACAATGCAACAAAATAATAATGTACCCACTCGTTGTAGTCAAACAAAGTGTATTATCAACGCAAATCGTAGAAAATATATGAAAGCAATGGAGCGCGAAAGAGAAAGTGATAAAATTATATACATTTTAGATAGGATTTATTTGGCGTGCATAGGCTTAAGTAGCCATCTGACCTGGGGTGGGGTGGGGACCTGTCATTACCGATTTGGGATCTTTTAAAAAGTATGTTGATGAGAAAAACCCCGAAGTTTCCCCACAGAACCCCCACAGAGCCGTATCCTCATGACCTGTCGAATATTCGGTTATTTGGCGGCATTTGATGTCGAATATTCGACAATCGGTTATTTGTCAGAATTTGGTGACGAATATTCAGCAACACTACTACTGTTTGCTACTTACTGTTTTATTTTTACAGAAACCCGAACCGCCTTCAAAGTAAAGTCTGGACGAACACCGAATGCGCCAGGTATTATCTGTGCCTGGATGAAGAGGTCTTCGAGTTCAAATGCTCCGTGGGGTTGCTTTTTGATGTCACTCGTCAGATATGCGACTTCAAAGCAAACGTGCAAAACTGCGACATAACAGCCGGTAAGCTCTATTCTATTTACCTATTTAATTTATACAGGCTGTATTTTTATTCACTTTTGGTAACGAAACCCTTAAATTGTGAGGTAAAATTAAACATTATAAGGCAAAAAATATATACATTTTCAACTAGCGTCGAGAGAATCAAAATTTTATGAAGACTTGTTTGAGAAGAGAGTTCGAGAATTTAATATTTTCCAAAGCGGCACTGATAAAGCAAAAACATTCCTACATTTTTAACACGAAATAAAATCAAAAAGCAACTTCAAAACCTTTTGTTTATTAATAAAATTGACTCTCAGCTCAGTGATTAGTGTTGTAGATGTGTGACGTACCTATGTACCTAGCATATTTTGATCGACTGAAATCGCTTAACGCCAATGACTTTTGAGGTTTATTGGCCATGGTCGAGATGTGTTTACAGTAATATCAAAGTTAAAACTATAAACATTAAAAACATATAAAATTTAAACATTATAAAAATATAATTTTGCTGATTTTAAATACCGCGTGTGCAAGACTGTTTTATCCCGTCCTCAGGGGAGAATTCGAAACATCTAAAAAAGATATTGTACACACGACACAATTGTTGACACGGTACTTAAAAAAACGCTAAAATCTATTTTTATAAACCCTAATTCGGTTCCTTATTTGTTATATTTGAATTTTTGAGGTTATAAATAGAAACCTTACTTGTATACTAGAGATTAAAAAATAATTTAACCATTGTTTAGGTAACATTTGTTTTTCAATGGTGGTGTTTTTTTTTAATATTTAAAAATAAACTTTTATTTCTACAATTGAGATTATTTTCATAGAGGAAGCAATTCCAAAGCCGCTGTTGAAGAAAGCAGACTGCGTGGATCCGTCACATCTTGGCTGTGGAGATGGAACATGCCTACCCAACGAGTACTTCTGTGATGGAGCCGTCGACTGCCCGGATTCATCTGATGAGGTTAGATCTAAATCTGCCTAAATGGTCTGAATTACCTCCAAACTTTAAAATGTTTGTATCAAACCAATATCGATATTTTTACACCCACAAAGTAAAATTTGAAATTGGGAATGATTTCACTTTGATGTTATCATTTTCCCAAGCATACTGAAGATATGGCATCTCAAAAATGTTCAAAATGGCTTTGGGGGCCTAAAAACATGATGGAGATGACTGACTATAAAGCTATAATAAAGTTTTCGGTTATTGCGGATAGGGGGTACTGTAGTAAATTTTATTATTGATAAATTCTGTATTTCTGATTTTTTTTCTTTGAACAATTTCAATGCAATGAAAGAACCTTTTATATGAATATTCCATATATTTTCTAATTATTCAGTGAAAATTGTTGTTGACATGATTCACTTAGTTTTAAACCCAGCTTAGACCCGATAGTCACGAAATAAGGCATATCATGATGATCACGGATACCAAAAGGGCGGAATATGTCGGTATCATCTCTTTGTGGCTAGGTTCGCGCCAAAAAAAAAACACCATTTATCTATCCAAGTTTCTGATATCCATAATGCTGGTGATGACGTGAGATAATCATGTTGATATTTATAACCAATTTTTGAGATAACTGTAGGATAAGTTCAAGTCGTTTGTAATAGTTTTGTAATGAAAAATTGTGAGAAAGCTTTGTTTAAACCATTTTCGAAGGGTTGGTGCGACGTTCACCACGACCCCAACGCGGCTCCAAAATGCAATCCAAGTACCTGCAATCTACCCGACTGTTTCTGCTCGAAGGATGGTACGAGGATTCCGGGAGGATTAGATCCAAACCAGGTAAATACCAACATAGTGGAATGGTTCGATCCACAGTTGACTTGTAAGAATATTGATATCCTTTATTTTTAGCCACTTGCCGCCTATCTATAAATTATTAAGTGTTGCAATTTATACATTTTTATTTTTGAGAGTTTACATATTATTATTTTCATAATCTGTTTGCACAGATTTTATATTATTCTGTTTATATTTAGAATTAGTAACAGATGTACTAATTGTAAAAAAAAAAATAGTAACTTATTTGATTTAAATACCTACTCAACAAACAATTCTTATAATTGGTAACATAAATATATAGTAAAACACGTAAAGAAAATGACATCCCACTCTCGTATTTGAAATACTAATGAAATACTTACTACCTATGTGTTTTTTTTACGCATTCAACCGCTTTACATTATTCTTTTTTTATCTAATGGTAATACTATAGTTGTTATAGTTTCCAGTAAGTTATGATTAATTTTCTAATGAATTTACTCCACAGGTTCCACAAATGATTATTTTGACATTCGATGACGCCATCAACGTTGAAAATTGGGACATCTACACTCAGAACCTCTTCACGAAGGACCGCAAGAATCCAAACGGATGTCCCATCAGAGCCACGTTCTACGTTTCGCATCAGTACACAAACTATATGCACGTTCAAAAAATGTGGAACGAAGGCCATGAAATGGCTGTCCATTCCATAACGTAAGATTATTACGGAATACTACCCATAGGTACTCTGAACCCCTTAGATAGAGAAATTATAAGCTCTAAATTATTTAACAAATGTTTATTTTTGAAGTTCCAGACCATTTTCAAAAACACGTGTGCAATGGCATTTTATTTTAGTCAGACACGTTAAAGGCACTCAAAAGTTATGCGTTGGCATAGTATTTATATTCAAATAGCTTTAGCTTAATATGGTTTCATCACATTCTATCCAACAATAGACTTGTGGTGGTTGATACTACATAAAGAAAAATATGCATTTATTTTTGTGGTCTACAGACACTTCAGGCGTTTTAAGAATTTAACCAACCTTTTCAAGTAATATTATGTTTTTGGATGCAATTTCAATGAAATAAATGAAAACAAATATTAGCGAAGAGCATTACCAAGAAAGCAAATTATTTTTTTTTTTGCTAAGGTAAAAATATTCAGACGATTTTATTTGGTGCTTATAATAACCAAATTGTTGGTTGTAAAAAAAGAACATAGCCATTATAATTGTATGAAATAATCTAAAATATAACTTTGTTGCATAATTATTACTAATACTACAATTTCATTTTTATATTTATAGAATTTAAATATTTATTTTTATGTATTGAAAATATAATATTAATATTAAGTATTACAATGTAACTAACATACAAGTATTATTAATTAAAAGCTTAATTAAAGCGACAAGCGACTGTTACATTGTACAGATGTTTTCTGCCTCCCTAACTAGACGAATCTGTACTAAGGGAAGCAGTTTGGTTTTGTTTGCTTAATGTGCCGTCATCTGATCGAAGCTATAATAACATCTAAAAAATAAAATGTAAATATAAACATAAAATAAATATAATGTAAAATAAATACAGCATACCAATAAACAATAAATACATATATATTTAATATTTTCATTACACAAAAATAAAACCAATATTATACAGGACTAAGTTTATACTAAACGATGTAATCCCTTTTACAGCACCCTTTAACATTTTACACACTAAGTAGTGTTTAAAAGGGAAAACAAGGCATATTATAATAAAATAATTGTGTTAGATAATATTAATTGTTATATTATAATCTGATAGAACCTTTAGCTAAAGTTTAGGGTTAAAATATTATGAATATTAAGAAATAAATATATTTTTTATATATGAAATACAAATACATAATCTCCTATTTTAAAATGTCACACTTTTTATTATTTTACAGACATAAAGGTCCAGAGGAATGGTGGTCTAAAAATGCAACAATCGAAGATTGGTTCGATGAAATGGTCGGCCAAGCTAATATTATCAACAAATTTGCCAATGTACGGATGGAAGATTTGAGGTAACTAGTTATGCATTTTTTCTTATGCCATAATGCGTACTTGGTTTTCATACCAATTAAAAAAAAATTACAAATAACTAAATTCAACCTGACCCAACCGTAAACGGAAATGTCCAAGTAATAAATCTGTGAAGTACGAATCGGACGAAAAATATGTATTTGCCAAAAATATCAGGCGGAGCGGCTTTCTGCAAGAAAAAACAAATTATACAAATTGGACCTGTTCCACTAAGCATATTCGCCTCGAGGGATTAGTACATCCCTTTTAGTTACCAAGATATAACAACTTGATATTTTTCAAATCTTGAAACTTTTTTATTATGCATAATAAGAAATATTCCATAAATGTATTTAATGCTTATAAGTTTTAGAATATATACAGGTGTTTTTAAATTTAGGGCACTCCTTTTAGGTTTATATATATCGACAACTAAACCAGTCTCATGAATGAAAAATATAATTTAAAAAAAAAATCATATTAAAATTAAATTAAATTATATTATTAAAAATCTTTGTTTTTCTTCGAAGTTCTTTGCAAGCTGTGTGCTCGAGGGTCAATGACCCGTCTACCATCATGCGTTCAACAGTGCTCTCAAATATTAAAACAATTTCTATTTAATTTTAAAGTCTTTTTTCTTGTAATTAAAAAACATTTTTCCAAAATTTTTTGCTGAATAATAATAATAATGATTGATAAGCTCAGCGCAATTGCGTTTAATCAATCTATTAAATAACTATTATAATTACCTATTATAAATTATAAATAACTATTATACCCTACCTTAGTACGGACAATGTCCAGTTAGGTATGGTTACGTTATTAATCATCTAAGCAATATGTAAAAACTAAAATCAATAAAGAAATGTTTAGTTGTTGATATAGATTAAAATCCTAAAAAAAGCCTTAATTAAATACATCCTATATATATTGCAAAATATAGAAGTTTGATTAATTAATTAAAAACCTGTCAATAATCATCATTGGAAAGTCATTTATATACTCGTATATAGCATGTAAATAAGGACTATAAATATATTAATAATATACGCGGATACAGATGTAGTCCAAAGTCAATATAAAGTGAATATGCTTTTATATGTTCTTTTTCCACGTATTTTTGTTTTTTTTTTATTTTGAGTTACTATTACCTAGGTCATATACAATTATTTTTGACCCTACTCAACTAGGCCAAATATGCCTGCCCTAAAATCAGGCAGGATAGTGAAATGAAGCATTAAAAATGGAATCACCAAGTGCAGATTCGAACCCGAGACCTTTGGGTCAATAATCCAACGCCTTTGCCACTAGACTACCACAATCTCTTTTTTCTTTTACATTATTTTTAGTTATCGAGTACATTAATTTCATATTATTTTCCAGGGGTCTGCGGGTGCCATTCCTCAGGGTCGGATGGAATAGACAATTTTTAATGATGAAAGAGTTTGGTTTCGTCTATGATGCCTCGATGGTCGCTCCATTTTCGAATCCACCCCTTTGGCCGTACACTCTCGATCACAAAATGCCACACTCTTGCACTGGTACAAAAATATTTTAATCTTAGAATGTAAATTACGCTACTACGTGGAGCTATGGATTATAGATCTGAAATTAGAACTTCGTATACTATCATATTGCCAAAAAATCATCCTCCTACTCTCTTATTGATACTTTTCAGTTGTTCAATCTATCTACAATATAAAATACTAGAGTAGAATCAAAATTTTAACAATGTTTTCTATGTAATTCTAAAGAACATCTTATAATCAAATTAGAATAGGTATATTTAAATTGAAATAATATTATTATATTTATAGGAAACAATCAAAACTGTCCATCAAGAAGTTACCCAGGCATTTGGGAGATGGTAATGAATCAGATGTCGGTGAGTGACTACACGTGTGCCATGGTAGATTCTTGCCCTCCAAATCTAAACGGAGACCAGGTCTATAATATGCTGCAGGCGAACTTCAAACGACATTACCAGTCAAATAAAGCACCCTTCGGGTTGTATTTTCACACTACATGGTTCAAGAAAGCGGAGTACTTAGCCGCTTTCAAGGTAAACATTAAAATTCAAGATATCATTCACTGAGCTCCAAGATGCAACATCCAGATAGGCGTTCCACAATCTATTATTGGCATATTTATGGTGTGGTGGCTGCATGGGTGATCTGTAAGGTTCCTTCCCATAAAATATCTTGAAAAACACTACAAAAGCAATAGCTATTTACCTGTTATATTCGGTATTAGTAGAGGATATAGGGTGCTACATACTCCCCGTGTAATGCGTCCTTCGCAGAACTATTTACTTTATTTTACCTGTTATATTCGGTATTAGTAGAGGATATAGGGTGCTACATACTCCCCGTGTAATGCGTCCTTCGCAGAACTATTTACTTTATTATCGACTTAAAGTTTACCCTCTGGATTTATACTGTTGATAAAATTAAGTATATTTTTACGGTGAGTAAAGTTATATTCTTGACCCATATTGTTAACCAAAAAATATATTCTTTAAATTCTACATATAGCTACATTACGCAAGTAGCATAACGTCCATTTAAATTAATGATGGTTCGTCATTAGCCAAAATTATGGTCTTTAGGTGTGCAACTTCCTCTAGTAGAGAAGACAGGAAAAAAATTCAATCGACGTCAAAAAATATACCATTTATCATCGGACCTAAAAATGTGGTATTAGGGGGTCCTTTTTTTTACAATTTATTTGTGTAAGTTTTGTATTTTTTTTCTTTTATACATTATACTGATGGAGTTATTAAAAATAAATTTAAAAAAATTACATACTTAATTTATTCATGATTTTATTTTGATTTTGAAAATTTAAAGAATTGCAGAATACTTATGGTGTCAAAGTAAAAAATATCAGACTTCGCTTCTGCCTTTAAGAAACATAAAACGTACCTCGTAAAAGAGTAATATACCATCTTCGTAATAACCCCATAAAACGTAATATATCATCCTAAAATGAAGGAACTATGAAGCTGACATACAGACGGACGGACATGACAAAAGTATAAAGGTTCCTAGGGAGTACTCCCTACCCGTACGGGAAATAGGTTTCATATTTATAGTTGTGTTGTATTTTTGTGAGCATTTTTAAAACACATCTTCACAACATAGCTATCGTGTAAAATATATGAATTTAATGTTTCTTATATTAAACTGCTTTAAATGGTCCTCAAAAGTTTAGACATAAAAAAGCATCTGGGAGGGAAACTTAAAATTACAATTTATCCTTATTATTATTTAGCCTAAATTAGCACTTGTATTGTCTCTGAGCGTCTTATGTCATATTAGAGCAAAAATATTATGACTTGAAGAAATATGAAAGTATGTTTGTTTTGTAAGCATGGTGTTTATCGCATTTACAGTCGAGGGCATCAGGCACTTTACCTCAAGCATTTAAAGTTGAACAGAAATGCGTAAAAACAGAGGTAGAAAATATTGGCATTATTTCGTCTTCGTAATAAAATTGTGAGCTAATTGCGCCGTTGCATTGTTTGATGAAGTCGGTATCTTTCGCATTGCCTTTCATAGTAAAGCTTCATTCGCCCTCGACTGTACATACAAATATAATTCACATAAATAAATGATTTGTTTAATTGTTCTCTCCAGCGCTTCTTAGACGACGTGCTAAAGCTGCCAGATGTTTACTTCGTAACAAACCACCAGGCAATCGAATGGATACGCCATCCAACCCCGAGTAATCATCTTGATCAGTTCGACGCTTGGCAGTGCAACCGCAAGGTGTTCGACCAGGCCGAGATTGCATGCAACCTACCCAACATGTGCAAACTCCATTCGAGGATACTGCAACAGGATCGGTACCTGGTCACGTGCAATGAGTGCCCACCCCAGTATCCGTGGATAAGGAACGAGTTTGGATTAGATTAATAAAATCCAGGTTATTTAACTTCCAGTGCTAAAAATAGTAATAAAAAACAAAGACCCTATTAAGTTACAGATTGAATAGTGGTTTAACTATGACATTTAAACAGAATGGATTTTTTTCTGTGACCTCACAAAATGGAAGCAGGCAAACCTGTTAATTATTGTATGATTGTTGGCACTGTTAAAAGTCTAAGTTATTATTTAAGCATGCAAATGTTGCATAATTGTAGTGTAGATATTAGATTTTGTTAAAATTTACTTGAAAATATTAACCAAAAATTAAGATGATAAAGTGAGCATTGCAGCCTTCATTATCAAGTTAATGCAAATTATAAACGGCAAATCTTATAAAACGCAGATCTTCAATAAAATGTCTACCAAATCGTCTATAGTGATGGAAACTAAAGGTTTTTATTACGTATTTTAATTACAACTCAAAATACTATCATTTTGTTCACTCTATGCGGTAAAATATTTTTAAAAGATGCCGACGCCACTGTTTTATCTCCCCTTTCAAAATATTGGGTAAGCCTATTGGACCTCAACATAAATGTGTGTCAGGAAGTATTAAAAAAAACATAGGAAACATTTTTTTTTATATATCTAATGTATTTATTATTCTTAATTTTGATACAAAATTGGTAATTTTAGCAATACATTTCGAATTACAAACCATTGATGCATGTGTAGGTGAAATTCCCCATACACAAGCTATTTCATATTTGTACATAAGCCCTCTGTATTCAAGAATATCGCAAACAAAAGTAAATTTGGCTGGGGTGGTGGTTTGAAGAGCATGTGCGACGCAAACACTGGCTAGAGTTCAAGCAGGCTTACGCTAGCAAAATCTGCTTGATCTTATCTCCTGTGGGAATGAAAATGTTTGAACCAAACCCATTGAAGGAGTAACCGACTGAATCAGCTTTTATTATTTCATAAAATGTTAATAAAAAAGAGTACAAAACATTTTGATATTAAGTATTTATTTTAAGGGATAGCTTATAATGAGATAATTTGTTTAAACATCTACTATATATCTTATTGGCGATTATTGAATTAAAATTGTTTGGGTAGTTATACAAATATAACATTAAAAAATCAGCCTAACCATGTGAAATTACATAATGACCTCACATCACCTATCAAGAACCATGCTGAGCATACTATTCTGTGCGCTGAGTTATTTGCGGCCCTGACAGCTTTATTCCAATACATATTTGAGAAATGGTAAAGAAAACTGGTTTAAAGTAAGTTCTCTACTACTAAACTAATATAGTTTTGAAAAAAAGTCTGCAAAAAATTTCGATGTGGGTCAGTACCGAGTATGATTTACAAAAAAACATTTACTAACATTACTTCAAGTTCAAGTTATTTATTTTTCCACAATATATTATAATATACAGGAATATCATACATATAATACTTCATAATCATTAAAATAGCGACGATTTAAAATTCAAGAGAAGGTAATAATGAAGGTAATGCTAATTTAATTTATTGTCCAAATAAACCCTGAGAAATTTAACTGTCTCGCGAACTTCTATGGGATGTTTAATGTTTAGCGATATTTTTCGGTTTTTGTTAAAATCAATAAGGGCAGTTTTAGTCGTGTTGAGCGACATTTTATTGGCTCTGAACCACTCATCGAATTCAGATATTAAAACATTTATTTTTACCGATAGCTCTTTTGGAGTCTCAGCTTCAATGATTCCAGTAGTACTTGGTAATTATGAGAAATTTTAGTAGTTTGCAAATTGATAACATTAAATCTACACCACACCTAAAGAGTTATTATAAAAAATAAAATAAATTGATTTAAACATGATTTTCAACCCTTGATATTAAATAACTTTTAGATTTGTTGAAGTTTTTTTTTCACAAAATATGTACCATTTCCGAAAGCAAATTTTCTTACTGTTTTAATGTATCCTTTCGCAATAACAATTTTTTAAAACAATAAGAAATTGCTACATTCATTTTTCAGACCTACTCATCTCATGTCTAATTTATTTTTGCAAACTAAATGTGGTTGATTTTTGTTGGTTTGTTACATTAATTGGTATTTTTTGGCTACAAAGCATATAATATTATATAGATCTTATTTTAATTTAAAAATTGAAACTTTTAACATTGGTCCAGCTCCAATTAAGCAGTAATGATGTTCTGCTCGATTTCGAACAAGAATTTTTAATAAAACATGAAATACAATTGTTTTAAATCTAATTGCACTTGCCGCCCACCAGTGGGTGACAATGCAATTAAAATTTTAGGATAAAGTTATAAATATATGTAATTATTTTATGTATTTACTTATATTGGTGAATTAATGTTATTTTGTTTTTAAATAAAATGAAAATGAATTTTTGTAATATTTGTATATTATTTACGTAACTTTATTTCTATTAGAAAATAGTAATGTATTATAAGTTACCGTGAGAGTGATATACATTCCTTTCCCTTTTTATTCCCTAAGGAATATTCCTATAGTGTAGTAAAGTTATAAGGGTATAAATATAAATTTGCATGTAATCAACCATCCTGCACAACAAAGAAATGCGAGTTAAAAACAATAAATAGAAGTCATAAAGGTTTTGTACAGAACTATACCAGAAAAAGTACCAATTTCAAAGATATTACCAGTAAAGAACTACGCAGAGGAAAATAAAAACTAAGGTTAACAACGTTTACAAAATAACACATAAGATAAGAAAAACAAAGGTGAAAAATGACCAAATAATTCACAATGAAATTACAAAGGTGTAATTAGAAAGCAGATTCTCAATCGATTGGGCAAAGATATGGATATATTGATCTCAGCAGAGAGTAGTTTAATAATTTGACTGCTGCCCTAATGGGAATATACTTATATACGTCAGTACGTTAATAGATAGATCAGTGTGTGTTCCACGATCTGGTATATACATCAGTGGGGGAAAACTACACAAATGTGACAAAAATACGCACACAAAAATAATTCTAAATATTTCCGCTTGACTATGGGTATATTATAGTCCTGGCGATTAGGGAACCAAGGTATGTAAACTTTTCGACTGTCTCAGTACTCTAAACCTAAACCTCATACTATGTAACTAAACTGTAATTAAAACTAAAAGTGTTAACGACTTCATAAACAGACTAATATTTTTTATAGAAATGGCGATGCTTCATTTATTCTAAATATGTGCTACTTGCTCATAAAACTGATAATACACTCAAATGCTCATACACTCATAGATTCACTAACAAAATAAACGATTAATCCATTTGAGAAATTTATTAAAAAATAAACAATTTTGTTGACAGACCTTAACAATAGCCAAACTCGCAATACTTACAGAAGTAAATGAATGAGGTATAAATTCAGGGAATAAATCCATATGAATAAAACTCCATATGGAAAAATCACTTATAAATTATGTCCATATGGTCGTATATGTACAATTTATCCGTCTTGTGAAATAAATGGATTTTGTATTGCTTCCATGCCGTCCACTGGGCAAATGAGAACCACAGATGTTCCTCGGCAGACGACCAGTCCTAGGGCTCTTGTGTCCTCCACCAACTTATATGGATCATCAGGATCTAAAAATATGTATTGTAATTTGAATTTTTTCCAATCTTCATTTTTTAAACATATGGAAATGAATTTTAACGGTTCGACTTATCTTAAGTGACCGTGGAGATTTTATAACAGTTTAAAGATTTGATCCGGAACAACCCACCTGCAAATATTATTTCCTGGATCTTAAGTGGTATGTGGCTTCAAGGGCTGTCATGAAAGGTGTAAATAAAACATCTTTTAAAATTTAATTCATAAGACTGACTTATTCAACTCTCTTACCTTCCTCCGCAAAATATATTTTTTTCTGTGACTAAAAATTCCTTACTACAAATTGTATTTTTTCTTGGTGACAAATTAAATGTATTTATCAAGAAAGGATATAATATGTTACTTGGAGATACATAAATATTGGTAATATTTTATTTTATCCTCCAAATCTGCAGTGACATTTCATTCGCCGCGTTCATATATCTTACTCTCTTTTGGTCACCGTTTGGTACATGCTCAATGTGACCAATGGCAGCCATTGTACATTACGCCAAATTGATATTTTTCATACCGAATATGGCGACTATCAACAAAATTAATTTACAAACAATATACACAGAATGTGTATCCGACGTAGAACTTCATGGTAATTATGCCAATATGTAAAGAAATAACCTGTTCATTGTAATGCATTTATGGCAGTTTAAATCTGATAAAATGTATGAAAAAGGGCAGTTTTATCAAATTACATCTTGATTATGAAAAATATACACATAATTACGAGTTAACAAGAAATAAGAAATCGATGTAGTTTTATGGAGAATAGAACTGTATATATACATTTATCATTATAATTGAATTTGCCTGTGGTAACCAAAAAGGTGATTTTGAGTGTTTTTTTTTCACAAGTATGTAAGAAAAAAAAATGTAGATGTTTTAAACTGTGTGAAAAGTATCTTTTATCCATATTACTATATAAAATCGTTCAAAATTATACAAAAGTTATCAAAAGTGATAAGTATGTGTAAAAAGTGAAAATTTCTGTATATCCAGCTTTGACCATTATTAATGTATATTATATATGTATATAAAAAACAAAATTAGTCCAGTGTATTGTAAATTTCGCGGAGATTACGAGGACAGCAAAAGTGTTTATTTGGACGTAAAACGCCTTCTAAAATTTCTAATGAATCGGTAAGTTTTGGCATTATTATTTATTTTTTTTGGACAGTTGACGGGCATTTCATCATATAAAAGGTAGTAATCGGACTAGCCATAGCCCATAGGTTAATAATATCAGTTTTCCAGCAGGCGACAACCGCGACTCCATCCGAGAATTCAATCACCGAAAATAAAACAATATCTAACCTCTCAAGAACTCCGTCGTGTTATCGAGGACTAAATTAAGTAGCGGGTCGTATCCCTTTAATACACCGGCCGCTTCGCGTCCACCAGCAAATTTAACTCGTATACTCTTCTCTAAATATTTACTTAAATCAAGGATCGATTCTTTCCTGCGTTTCTCCTTGCCATCGCCGGCTCCATCTCGTTGCGCGTTACCCTGAGTAAAAACACCAAAAATTAGACATTTATAATTAATTAAATGTCGTAACGTTTGCTTTACCGGTTACCTTATTTTTGTCGCTATGTCCGTCTTTTGAGGCCATTTTAATATAATTATATTTTCAATTCTACAAATGTGAGCATGCAAAAAATGACAGAAATTATGAAATATGAATCTCCTACAGCACAAACAAACGTCAAAAACTACGTATTTTTTTATACAAACGGCCTTCATATTAAATGGCCTAAGTGGCCAGATTGAAATAATATGTATACATTATAATAACAATCATAAACTTAATTTACTAACACAACAATTTAAAAAAATATGTGAGCTTATTGCCGTAGAACTATCTCTACCAGCTAACATCTACGTTACTTTAGAAATTACACAACAAAATAATAATCATCGTCTGTAGCAAATGCTAACAAGAGGCCTCTGGGTTTACTTTAAGAAAAGTTTAGGATATAAAATAAAACAGCACCTTTACAACAAAAATCTCGATTATGCTATGGCCAGTGATCACTTTTAGAAATGTGCTAAAATAATTATCAATCATTGTAGATTTAGACATTGTCTTTCCATTGGACGGCAGGTGGTATATCATATCTATCAACTTGATATTTGTAACTTTATATTTTTTACTGTGTAACTTTATATTTTTTACGACCATGCACGGAATTTCACTATATTTGCTAACTTTTGCATTCATATGCCATGGTTGCATAGTGTTATTTTTACCTCAAAACCTATTGATTCAAGCCATTATGGCCTCTCGGCCATTATGGTACTTCTGTGAATGTCCTAGGGTTTAAAATAGCTTGTTTTCAGTATTCACATTTAACAGAAGCGGCAATGTCAAAATAGCTTCTCGTATTTTCAGGGAATGTAAACTGCTCGAGGGGGAGTTGGAAAAGTACAGAAAGTGCAAAGAGAATCTAACCGATGACAATTTGTTCAAACTACTTCTTCTGGAGCAGAAATTGGAGTCGACTTTTCAGCAGCTGGTGAGAATGTTTAATATGAAACTATTCAAATTGGTGAACGCATAGAACATGCATGATGATGTTATAGAAGTGGCACTCTGCTCTATAAAAAAATTATCATTATATACCGTGTTCTAAGAACATTCCCGATAAATAATCCAGGTAATTAGCGCTGCGATTTCAAACATGATTTGTTAAGACAACATATAAAAAAATCATCATAGTTTTCGAGAAAAATAATTGTAAACTTTACGTGATAATATTAAATCTCTGCTGTCCATGTGTTCGGCAGCTCCGATGCAGTTGAATGACCGCGCTATGGGTCAAGGCCACGCAAAATGCGATCATTATCTCATTTTGCCACACTAAAGGGAATTGACACCAATAATAACATTAATAAATTTAGGGATGAATTATTTTTGCATTTTTTCTACATAATTTCTTACTTTTAATAGGGAACATAAACACCCCCTTAAGTCTTTGGGAATGGTCTTGGAACATTCTGTATATTCTACAGTAAGATATCTATATTTAACTAACTGTATTAAGGGCATATCTAGGTAAAAGGTAAATTTATGAAAAACCATATTAAAGCGTTGAATTATCGTGGGTCTTTGCAAGTAATGGTTTTTTTATTTTTTAATCTAAACCCGCCACCGCCATGACAAATAATATGAATAGAATATCAATATGTTTAAATTGCGCCCTTTAATATATCACCCTAATATGCCTAATGTGCCCCTTTAATATGTTTAATATGTAACCCTTTAATATGTCAGCGCGACTGCAAACCGCGGTCTAGCATCGAACACATGTCAGTGAATATTTTGTACTTACCTGTACTAGAGCAGTCAAAAAATACATGCAGTCTAAAAATCAGTAATAGTATAATAAATACGAAAAAGTAGCTATACAAATTCTATACAAAACAAATTGTTTTGAGTTACGGAAGTGGTGTAGTAACTCTCCTGAGCTCTTAAAAAATATTCCTCTCAAAGATCACTTCATCTTTGAAAACCTCTAATACATATTTTATTAAACGAGACAGCACTAATGAGCCACATAACTCTAATTTAGGTATGGATATTCTCTTTAATGGCGACCAATTGTTCAACCAATTGTTAATAAGGTTATTTTTATTAATAGTGAAGAGCTAAGGAGTTACAGAAAATACTAGCTGTATCAGGATTTTTGCAAATATTTTTTCCAATTTGTTTTCGTACAATTACTTTTGTGGTGGTATGTATCACTTTAATTCAGTAGCGGAACTACTATAAAATTGTTTTAAACATTAATTAGAGGCCTGAGATCTTAAGGTTGCCCAAAGAAGATTTAGTTCAGCAATTTTTATAACCTTTGCGGAATCTTTGCCAATGATATACAATATACGAGGGCTAATATGAATCGAGAATAACAAAAAGAAAGAAAAATATATCATTTAATATGGTTTTATTGTTTTCAAAATATTCACCATGATGATCGATGCACTTTTGCATACGTTGAAACCAATTTTCATAGCACTTTTTCCATTCTGATTAGGTATCTCCAAAACGTGCATATTGAACACATCAATGGTTTCTTTGCGGCTCGAAAAACGTTGACCGCGTAATTTTTCTTCACATCTGGAAATAAATAGAAATCGTTGGGTGTCAAATCGTGGCTATACGGCGGATGACCTGTCAATTTTATCTTTTGACCTTCCAAAGACTGAGTTGTATCAACCGATGTGTGACAGCTAGCATTGTCATGATGCAGAATGATCGTGCATTGTCGGTTCTTCTTTCTTATTTCTTCAAAGACTTCTGGTAAACAAATGGTCATGTACCATTCCAAATTAAACATTTTACCATTTTCTAGTGGCACTGTAGCCACATGTCCATTTTTACTAAACAAACAGGTGACCATTTGCTTCAAAGTGCTTTTTGCACGAATAACTTTTGTTGGATTTGGCTCATCTTGGAACACCCACACTGTTACTGTTGTTTAGTTCCGGGGTCATACGCATAGACCCAAGATTCATCACCTGTGTAGATATTATAAACAGCTTTTGACGCACCACGATTGTATTTTTTTAAGATGTTTTTGACACAGGCCTGTTTTTGATCAATTCTCAAGTTGTGTGGAGTCCAACGCGAACGCCCTCGTATTAAATTATCTATCGGCATAGATGTAATATTTTTGTCAAACGTTTTGTATTGCAGACTTATTTGAGAAATGCTGATGTTTAAGAAACTTAATTAATATATAAATGTTTAATTAAAAATTAATGTTTGGTGAAATAAAAATAATAATTGGGACAAATAAATAATATTAAATTTAGCAATTGCAAATCTTACTGTGACACACCTATGAAAGTTTGTCCCAGGCATATTTATATAATTCATTTTCTTTTTTGAATGTGGTTTTTTATAAAAAAAAAATGATCAAAGTTAGCTTAGGTACTTACCTGCAGTTGTGTTGTATTATCCTGCATTCAGTGCTTAGACCAACTAAACTATTAATATTTTTTGATATGTGATCTTAGCCACCTTAGTGCCGCCTTAGTCGCCTAGTGTGTAGGGGTTGCCCTGTCGAGGCTATCATCTTACGTACCTAGATGATAATATTAAATGGATATATGATTTCATATAATAGGGAATTTCTCAGGGGTGAATAGGGAATAATAGTTACATAAAGTTAGCAAGTTAGTTTCGTAAGAGTAATAAATTAAAAAAATAGTTTTCCGTTTACAAAGTTTTCGTGTCATTGTCATGTAATGTGCAAACTTTTTAGGTGATAGGTATGTATTTTTTATTTTTATTATAAAAGTATTGTTATATTATAGGACATCTAAAACTGAATAAAAAATAAAATAGATATGGCCGTTGAAATTTCTATGGGCAAATATATTTTTTGCGACTTGAAATATTGACTTCATCTTTAAAAAATCTATAGATATTCGCATACCATACCATACCATAATTCACTCTATCGGAATATTTTAAAATGATTTCCCAGACTACTAACATAATAACATCAGTTTCTTTTCCTAAGCACATGTGCAAAGTACATTTGCCTCTGCTGTGCAAAGTGCACTGTGACCCTGGTGGTATGATGTCAAGAGGTTTAAATTTAATCAATAAAATGATTATAAAGTTTTAAGGCATCTCAATAATGACACTATTTCATAGACTTTTTATTTCCAGAACAAACGAAGACTTTAACGAATTCACCAGTTACAAAAGTACGCAGTGGATTCTGGAACCATTTTATCAAAATATTGCACACAAAAGCAAAATGTTCTTATTGTGGAAGTTCTTGACAGTTTCAAATGGCTCAACGGGAAATCTTGCCAGACACATGAGAATGAAACACCTTGAAATACAAACATGCAAGGGAGTTTCTTCATCCAGTCAAGTCGCAGAGTTCAGGAGGAGATTGGCTACTTCTCAAATTCACAATTCCATCGTGGAAAAGTCAGACCTAGGCGAGTTTATAAAATTAAAACAAAATGTGGTCCTGTAAACTAAAGTTTTCAATTCTGAAGTTTAGCCAATATGACCAACAATTGATTAAAGTGATAGTGAAAGAATTCTACCCTTTTAGCATAGTGGACGGAGTAGAGTTTAAAAAGTTTATCCATATGCTATGTCCAACCTACAACCTACCTAGCAGGAAGGTTATATCTACTAATCTCATTCCTCATCTGTACGAGGTGACTCTAGACAAAGCAACTACTAATATTGCAATTTACATAGCAACTATAAAAATATAGTTGCTATGTAAATTGATTCGTTACTTTAAAGTTTCGTTGCAAAGAAAATTCAATATGTCGTTTCCATGGTTTTTGAATGCAAATAAATTCTCATAACTTATTGAAAAGTGACTTTTAAAACTTGAGCGTTAAAATGTCATTTTTAAAAGATTTCTTAAGTGGGGTGGAGAGATCGACTGCCAATATGTTCTCGCAGATAATGACGGCTCAGGTAAAACCAAAAATTATAAAAATCGACCATCAATTAAATGCTTTGTGAATAATAATTAAACAAATTTTCCTAACCGTGATATCTATCAACATAAGCGACAATGCTGAGAAAGCCAATAATTTTATAAACGCAATAGCAATAAAGTAAACAGCTTCTTATGTTTCTGAGTGCAATTTCCTATAAATTTGCATACTATAATTAAAATCGGTTCATCCGTTTGGGTGTTGCGATGCCACAGCACCTTAAACCTTTCTGTTTGGGTCGGGGGTTAAAAAGAGTAAAAAAATGATGTACGTATGAATTTCAGATTGCGTCAATTTTCAATTCTGTTGTGTTTATAAACAAAATATGTTTTAATCTGTTATCGTATTTTTTCAGCCGAATCCAAGATTTCAGAACTTGCCAAAAATAAAGCGGATCGACGATTATGTGAGTAAAATCAAGTTTTTATTAATTTTAAATCTTTCATCAAATGTTAGTTTCCAAAATGTCACTTTTATTTCCTTAATTGCTCTTTCTAATCCCAACTTACACGCAGTTATGGGACATTTTACTCGACAATCATATCTTCATCACATAAACCGTCTGGTGTGGCACCTATAAAATGAATATCGCTATCTATGAACATCCACATGGTCTTATTTCTCGATTTTCATGAACACTAATTGCTGCAAAGCTATTCTTTCATTTTCCCTTCCTTGTTGAATCGATGCAACATGACTTATATTTTGTTTATACAACATATTTTTAATTATTGTAGAACAGCTTATATCTTGACGTCTTTTCACAAGTTTACCAAAATGTAAAGCAGTTATTAAATGTCTTCTCAATTCTAACCATTCACTGCAATCACTCTGCAAAATTGTGTCTCTCTCTATGCGTCTATGTTCAACTTCCGTCTTTTTCAATCTTTCGAGAAAAGTAGTTTTGGCTTTTTGAAACATGCTTTCATTCATATCAGGTTGCATACTATTTTCTCCATAATTTGCATCTTTTTTCTGCCTTTGTCAATACGCCCATTTTTACATTGATATTTTCTTATCAACCTATTTTTTTAAAATTCTTTTTCTTCGAATCTAAGCAATTTGCTCGTCGGACAACTACCCATATTTTTATATAGATTTGATATAGGTCGATTTGTATTGAAAGATATGACAGCAGCAGCGCAACGTGCCTGATAAGAATCTTTTAATGAAAAGTTTATCCTTTTATAACCATCGACAAATTTAGCAATTATACTATTAAATTGCCCTACAATATTACAAAGTTACCGCGCTTAGAGCTGCCATCATTCGATGGTAGTTTTCAGAAATGGCCTGTATTTTATGAAGTTTTCCGTACGGCCATTCATGAAATTACAGAGTTGTCAAACTCTGTATTTTCAGTATGTTGTTGGTAAGTTAACTGACAAAGCGCAAACAGTTTTCGCTGGACTTACACCCGCCCCAGAGAATTACTCCATAATTTAGAGCAGCATATTATTATATGCGTCTGTATTTAAAACCTGTAATTCATTAATTGCGTTAACACATGGCGTTGGTAGTGGACAGAGCTTAACTACGGGTCTTTTGTACGACCCATGGCGTGTTTTTACAACAGCAGCTCGTACGATACCATCACTGCCTGGCAAAACCTCGACAATGACACCTATCTGCCATTGAAGAGGTATAGATTTTATCTTCCTTTATTATGACTAATGTTCCTAGTTTTATTGGATTTGAAGGCTTGTTCCATTTTTCTCTAGATTGAAGCGTGGTCAAATATTCTGATTGTCAACGCTTCCAAAAGGACTGAATCATTCTATCTAACATAGATTGTCGAGTTAAGAGATTAACTGGTTCTGTTGAGATATCAGCAGCGGGTAATATTGTTAGAGGTAACGCATGTAAAAAGTGTGCAGGAGTTAAGGCGGTGGGTTTGTTAACATCCGAGCTGAGAGCGCAAAGCGGTCTAGAGTTTAGAACCATCTCTATTTGTATGAGATCGTTGCGAGTTCCTTATACGTTAGCAATTGCTCACCGAGTATTCCCTTTAAATGCAGTTTTACCGAACGAATATTAGATTCCCAAATGCCGAAAAAATTCTGAATCTGAATGACAGAGCGAACATTTATTTAAGCGCCCAGAGTCATTTGTGTTGTTGCAAATGCTTGCGGTTTCTTAGATGCGACCGAACTCGATTTAACAGCTTTCTTGGCTGTTTTGAATTAGTATGCTGAAGAATTTTTATTTGTTGTTGCAAAAACTCCAACAATTTCCAATAAGTAGGTATTTCTACATTGCGATTTTGAGATTCGTAATCTTTAACGGTGTTAAAATCAAGTCACTTTAAAGAAATATGTAATAATACGAAATGAGCGAGATCGGTTAATTCTAACTGCTTTAAGGCTGCTATGCGAGGGCAAACCTATGTAAAAATGCATCTAAATTATTTATTGAGGAACTGTTTGGAAATTTTGTGTCGAAAATTTGATCCAAATAATGTGTAGCCAATAATCGCTTGTCGTCATACTTCGAAACTATCAGCGTCCAAATCGACTCATAATTTGCACCGATCGGCTGAATGGCGCTGCAAACTCTTATTATAGAGCGCGGCCTGTTAATTTTGATAATAAAAGTTTGACAGATTAGGATTATTATGCACCGAAGATTTAAATGCTTCATGAAATATATTCCATTGATTTAAGTCTCTACTGAAACTAGGTATTTCTAATTTGGGAAGATTTTTATATATTTTATTTTTCGATTATGAGTTATTTTCCGTACTACCATTTTGTTGTAATAGTTCGAATCTAGCATTTTTAACCAGATAATAAATATCATCAAACGCTTGTAAACTCTTGTAATACGTAATTTTCGTTCTTTTCTGATTTGATTATATTTATTATATCAATTATATCCGAAAACTGGATAAATATTCAGATTTATTAAATATAATTTACGGTTTTTATCTGTCTTAAGGTTCTTTGAATTATCAAATAAAGTTTGAATGTTTTCAAAAATGTATGCCCTTTTCGATTTTAACTGATTTAATATATGATCACTCATTTTTGTTTTTACCGATATTAATTTTTGTTGCTGACTGTACTTCTTACAGACTGAAAGCAATTGATTTAAACTGAAAAATTAACCACCCAAAATTACGAAATAGTTTTATTGTTAAAGTAGCAGATGGCACTGCTTTTAACTTGTTAACCTAGCAAATGGCGATGTGTTAACTTTAATTTGTGTATAGTTATATTTTTATGTAGTTATATATTTATAGTAAGTCAAATATAAACATACAAGAAAAATATATTATACCGTATTCGTATGAATAAACAAAATAAATAACTTAATAAATATTAATTAAATATATATTTTTAAAATATATACAATACTTAATTAATACACACAATGGATCATTAGGCAATATTCTGTTTTTCTTTTACTTTATGTTATGTTATTTATTTATTTATTGTGTGTTTGTTTGTTTTTTTTTTTCAAATGATTTATATTCTACGATTATTTTTAAACATATTATTTTAAATATAATGCAAACAACTTAGCGTTTATTAAGCTGCTTATAGCTTGTTAAAACGGCTTGTGAAGTGAGTAATTTTTGTTCTAAATCCTAGATTGCAAGTACAAAAAACACTAAAATTTCTATGATTAGTCTCGAAGTACCAATACTATGACGTGGCCTAGTAAACTTTTTACCTTTTATAGTTTACTTTACCCAAAGAAAATTATGTATTTTAAGCGTTGGGTTGTTACCTTTTTGTTAGCGATGTCCCAAAGGTCCGTATCAAAAGGGAAAAAAGAAAAAAATATATATATTTGTACAAGTGGAGACAAAGGGTCCCACTTTCGAAAGTCGAAAGAAAAGAACTGGACCGCCGGCGTCCCAAGCTCTGCTATGGGACGCCAGTTAGGAACAAACGCCATCGGTGGTCGGTTTATATGGTTACCTAGCTCCGAGCTTGCGTTACGCGCCGATTTATAGACGTAATTATCGCATTTTAATAATAATTGTAAGCGTATTGTAACAGTAGAATATAAGCTCGTAAAATATAGACTGTAATTGTATGTAGACATAATTAAGTGTTATAAACTGCTCTACTTATCAACATTGTGTTTTTTAAAAATTGTGCTGCACTAAAATAAAATATTCTTGTGCTCAACTCAAGCGTTTCAGTCTTTGAGAAATACCTACCTGAACTAAAAGCATTTACTAGGCGATCTGTCACAATTCTTAGGGATGTCACATGTCTCTGGCGTTCTGTTCGGGAATCATTTCAAAGCCGCAGTAGTGCTTACATTGGTTGGCGAAAACTGGCGTCAACATAAGCTGGTCCTTCGAGCCGGATCAACTAGTAACAGCGACAAAGCAAAACAGATCCGAAGCAGATCGCACAAAGTCTAGCATCAATCAAGTAGGTATCGATCAAAAGATGTCGAGGCGCAGCCAACGAATCGCTAAATTAAGCGGAGAAGCGGATGCAGCGTCGATTTGTTCGTCAAGCCAGTCAAAAGCTTCGAACTCAAGCGAGATAAGGCTGAAGAGGCTCCAAGCGGACTTGGCTGCAAGAGAAGCGGTGGCACGGAAGGAGCAGGAACTGCGTGAAGTCGCCGCACGGAAGGAGCAGGAACTGCGTGAAGCTGCTGCTAAAGTGGATCAAGAGCTTCTGAAGTCCATGATCAGAATGGAACAGGACCTCATTCAGGCGCGGCTGGCAGTTTGTCAAGCCGAGCTAGATTTGGAGGAAGAAGAGGCTCTCGACGATGGAGCAACGAGGCGAAGCGACAGAGAGGTCGCGGTTACTCAATGGCTGCATGCGGCAGGCGAAGAGGCACAAAGACCTGAGGTGAGCGACAATACGATCCAAGGTGAGCTACAAGGAGCTGCTGAGGAGATGGTGTGCATACAGCCTTCTCTTACCGCACAGAGCGGGGCGTTGGTTAATGCCATACACCAAAAGCCAGTGCCAGAAACGTCAACCGACGCGCAGACAAGCGAAGTGCCGGCTATACCTACGGAGCGCGGAGCCAAAGAACAGATGCTGCGAACAAAGGAGGCAGATGAACGATTGGTCAGTGTTTTCGCCGAAGCGATCAACAGGCAGCGCGGTAACAACGATTCAGCTATGTTTTCACGTGTCGCTTTAAAACGCGATTTACCTATATATAGTGGGGACGCGAAGACCTGGAGTAACTTCCTATGCTGCTTCACGGAAACGACAAAGCTATGTAACTTATCTGATGGAGAAAACGTCGAAAGATTACGGAAAAGCCTGAGAGGTAAAGCACTTGAGAGTGTAGAAGCCTTACTATGTAATTCGGGAAACTTATCGCGCATAATTAATATTTTAAAGAAAAGATTCGGATTCCCGATTAAAATAATACGGGAATTGATAGATGATGCAAAACGTATCAACCCTCTGACCTCAGATATGACCGCCATATTGCCGTTTTCAACTAAAGTGGGTAATTTGGTGCATAGTATCAACTTATTGGGAGATACAAGCTATCTTCATCACCCAGAACTCACAGAAGAGTTACTTTCTAAGCTTGATCTCGATTTACGTCGCCGGTGGGCTGATTATAAACACACAGCGACATCAGACGAGCCGAAGTTAGTGCAACTTGCCATGTTTTTGGAAATCCAGGCCGACAAAGAACTGGATAGCGGCATACTGGATGCGAAAAAAGTTAGTAACGCGCACACAACGTCGAGAACCGAAAAAAATCGTCATTCTGTATGTATGACGCAACCACGGCCGGAAAAAACCAAAAAATGCATTTTCTGCAAAAAAGACAACCACGAATTAGGATAAAGAATTGCGACCAGAAGTGGCAGTTTGTAAAAAAAAATAACTGTTGTTTTGTATGTTTGAAGCAAAACCATAATAAAGATGCCTGCAAGTCGAAACTAAAATGCGAAGTCCAAAATTGCGACAGAAAACATCACTCAACATTACACGCATCGGCGAGGGACAGTCATAAAGCCCGCCTTCCCGAACCGACCGAGGATAACAAAAAAAGGGACACCGAAAGTGAAACGCATTTTTCGGCCAACATAACGGCAAATCTCGGACGGAAAGTTTTGTTAAAAGTATTAACTGTAGAAATAAGTGGTCAGAGTGGCAAAATGTTAGTGAATTGTTTAATGGATGAAGGCTCTACTATTAGCTTATTGAGTACATCTGCTGCCCGGAAAATAGGAGCACGCGGACCACAAAGCCCATTGAATCTACAAGGAATAAACGGTATGGGAGGCTGCGATGTAACGAGTGGAAAGATCGATTTTCGTGTCAAAGGACTAAAGCAAGCGAAATCGTATGACGTCAAGGGCGCACGGACCTGTGAAAATCTACAAATATCGGCAATGGGATTGTCTAAGAGAGAGCAAGAACAATGGCCTCATCTCAAGAACATACAGATGGCTCAGGAAGACAAACCGATTGACCTAATATTAGGTCAAGCACAATGGTACCTCATAGTATCAAGAGGCCTTATTAGAGGACCTCGAAGGGCACCAGTAGCTTCGAAAACACTCCTAGGCTATGTGATACACGGGACATCCAGTGGCTTGGCAACACAATCAAACAGCGTATCGATTTATCATATTGATGTCGCAACCGACGAGAATCTGCACGCTTTAGTTCGAAGTCATTTCGACTTAAAAAACATGGGCGTAGTTCCATGTACACGGGCTAATGCCGATGAAGATCGAGCACGAAAAATCCTAGAAGAAAGCACTCGGCGCACTGCGGACAGGTGGGAAACGGGTCTTATATGGAAAACAGAGTCCATACAATTACCACAAAGTTACGATATGGCAAATAAACGTTTAATAAGCTTCGAACGAAAATTAGATCGCGACGCTGTCTTGAAGAAGGCATATTCGGCCAAAATGCAACACTATCTCGAACAAGGATTCGCAGCACAGCTGAGTGACCTCGATATACCATCAAATGATGGCAAAGTATTTTATTTGCCTCACTTCGGTGTACAGAGTGTAAATAAACCTGGGCGTGTTCGTATTGTTTTCGATGCCGCCTCAAATAGTCACGGCGTCTGTCTGAATGATAATTTGTTAACCGGGCCAGATTTGCTGAATTCGCTTCTGGGAGTTTTGTGTAGATTTCGACAACACACTGTGGCTATAACTGGCGATTTGTGCGAAATGTACAGTCAAATAAAGATTCGCAGAGAAGACCAAAATGCACAGAAATTTCTTTGGCGAGGAAATGACAGACGAAACCCACCCACGGTGTACGTAATGACATCGATGGTGTTTGGGGCTAACTGTTCACCATGCAGCGCGTTGTATGTAAAAAATCGAAACGCCATGGAATTTCCAGAAAAGCCAGAGGCAATTAATGCAATCATACGTCATCATTATATGGACGATTGGTTAGGAGGCGCGGAATCACTCGAAGAAGCAATAAAATTAATAAGTGACGTCCGCTACATATATCGCAAAGGAGGATTTTGTATGCGAAATCTGACGTCAAATCAGCCTCAAGTCCTGGAAGCGGTACCAAAAGAAGTAAAAAGTGAAAGCGAGACGACCATTATGCCGGCAAATATAAACTCAGTCGGGCAACGGACGTTGGGTTTATTATGTTATGTTATTTATTTATTTATTGTATGTTTGTTTGTTTTTTTTTCAAATGATTTATATTCTACGATTATTTTTAAACATATTATTTTAAATATAATGCAAACAACTTAGCGTTTATTAAGCTGCTTATAGCTTGTTAAAACGGCTTGTGAAGTGAATAATTTTTGTTCTAAATCCTAGATTGCAAGTACAAAAAACACTAAAATTTCTATGATTAGTCTCGAAGTACCAATACTATGACGTGGCCTAGTAAACTTTTTACCTTTTATAGTTTACTTTACCCGAAGAAAATTATGTATTTTAAGCGTTGGGTTGTTACCTTTTTGTTAGCGATGTCCCAAAGGTCCGTATCAAAAGGGAAAAAAGAAAAAAATATATATATTTGTACAAGTGGAGACAAAGGGTCCCACTTTCGAAAGTCGAAAGAAAAGAACTGGATCGCCGGCGTCCCAAGCTCTGCTATGGGACGCCAGTTAGGAACAAACGCCATCGGTGGTCGGTTTATATGGTTACCTAGCTCCGAGCTTGCGTTACGCGCCGATTTATAGACGTAATTATCGCATTTTAATAATAATTGTAAGCGTATTGTAACAGTAGAATATAAGCTCGTAAAATATAGACTGTAATTGTATGTAGACATAATTAAGTGTTATAAACTGCTCTACTTATCAACATTGTGTTTTTTAAAAATTGTGCTGCACTAAAATAAAATATTCTTGTGCTCAACTCAAGCGTTTCAGTCTTTGAGAAATACCTACCTGAACTAAAAGCATTTACTAGGCGATCTGTCACAATTCTTAGGGATGTCACATGTCTCTGGCGTTCTGTTCGGGAATCATTTCAAAGCCGCAGTAGTGCTTACATTGGTTGGCGAAAACTGGCGTCAACACTTTTTTTTATTTTAATTTGCTTCTAAATATATTATATAGCCGAAGACTCCAATTTATTAATTAAAGCAGAATAATGTTAATGAAACAAAAACTATTATGATACTTTTAAAAAATTACAAAAACGGATCAAACACAATAACAAAGATTTTATATAAAAATGCAAAACTTACTACTAGTCCAATACAATTGTTAATACTCTTAAAATTCACAATGTTGTAATATCAAAGTCGCATGAGGTATATAAAGTGTATAATCGTTAGATATGTCTGCAAATAGATGTTAATTTAACTGCAAAAATTATACAAGAATATATCTCAAGCGGCTTTATGAGATGATGCCTAAACATGTTAATTTGATTTTGATTGAAAAATAGATTTTGGTATTTTGACATTTTATTACAGATGTTTTAAAATTTTAAGGAATTTGAAATAGCTTCTTATTATATTATCATAATAAGTTAACATATGTATTTTTCCTAAAATATCGAACCCAAATAGCCTCGCTCTGTCGAAAACATCAATAAAATAAATACAATATCCTATTACAGGTGGTGCGGTCGTCAAACTGGGGCGTTCTCGAGGCCGACGTTGGAGAGCGACTCGTTAGCCGATCCGCGCATTGTTTCTGGGCTTACGGCTTGCCAACCGACCGCAGCCGAAAGGTACCATATCTTTAAAGCTTTAGCGCTAAAAAAAATATTGGATTTTTTAATTTCAATTTGCTTCTAAATATATTATATAGCCGAAGACTCCAATTTATTAATTAAAGCAGAATAATGTTAATGAAACAAAAACTATTATGATACTTTTAAAAAAATACAAAAAGGATCAATGAACCGCAGTACGCGAGCCAGCGGCGTCTTTCACTTCGAACTATTTCCGAGCCACGTATTTTTATCATCATTTATATATTTTTGTGAACGCTAGAGGGCGCGAGTGTGTACTAGCTGCATATTAAACGTCAGAGTACAATTTCATAAAATTATTAGAGTTTTATGCTACAAAAGTTTAAATTAGTGCTAGGAAAACAAGGCAAGAATGCGAAAAGCAACTTATTCAAACTATTGCTTGAGTATATAAGACGCGATATCCGTAACATTCGACTCAGGCGCCGAAGTGCCGTAATATTTTAATAATTGATTTACTTGTCGCTTCACTTCGCTCTGATCTGACAATCGCACGACGTAAACCGATTTGCCTCTTTTCGATAGTATTTTGGCTATTTGCCATGTCGGTTTTTTCGGGTTTTTGTAAGAATGACTCAATACTACCTCGCCCTCCCTAAACTGAACCGCTCGCGAGCCCTTAACATATTTATTTTGTGTTTGTTGTCGCTTTATCGCTGTCTCTCGGACGCTCGCTTCATCGTTATTTATTTCCCGGTCCGGTTTTAATAAGTCAAATTTACTTCTGATTTCACGGCCAAACATCAATCTTGCTGGCGAATAACCGGTCGTGCAATGAATTGAATTACGATATTCGAATAAATATCTCCCAATTTTCATATCAACATCGACTGATTGCAAGGCGTTTACAATAAATTTTTTACAAATCTTAACCGAGTTTTCTGCTTGACCGTTACTCGGCGGCGAGTAAGTGGGAGAAGTTACATGCAATATACCATTGGTAAGGCAAAATTTTCAAACTCTCGAGACACAAAATATGTCGCGTTGTCAGAAACTATTTTTTCCGGAATGCCAAATCGTGAGAAACACTCTATTAAACATTGAAAAAAACTCACAAATTTGTATGTCGTTTCAGGAGTGGTTTCTGTATGGAATTCAGCAAGGTTGGCTGTGGCTGCCCGCACACCCGCAAATACCGGAGAACGCCTGCACAGACAGAGGTTATAAACCTTGAATTTTCCTCTTTTCATTTTTAGGTAGAGTTTATTTAGATAAGTTACTAGACTAGCCGCCGAATGAGCAGTTTCAAAGACTTAGTCTTTATATCTGCCCAACCAAAGCATAGCCATCGTTTATTTTTATAAAAGCGATACAAACATAAAAACATTAAGAGAAAACATAAAAACAATACAGAATAACAAAATAAAGTTTAAAACAATGCAGAAATACAATAATACAACTAGGACAAAACAATACAGGTAATTACATTTACAATAATATTACTTATTCTAAAACTTAATACTATTGACTGCTGGCGATTACCAGCGGGCGAAGGACTAGAACCATTGAAATCGGTTTCCCCTAAAAGGGAAGAGGGACGATGCAAACAAAAGTGGTGCTGTTTCTCGGGGCGAAGAAGACACGCACACACGCGAACTTTATTTACGCGCTTCCGGCAAGCTCCTCGGGAGGGGCACCCGGCCCCTCTAAGGCAGTCCATTTTGTCACCCAGCTCTTCACGAACGTCTTAAAAGAAGCAAAATTTGTCGGGGATGATACTAAGTCAGTGAACCAAGCTGGTCTGGTCATCGCGTCAAGGCTGTCCAAAAGTATGTTCCGTTCGTCGGTCAAGTAGTCACAATTCCAAACAATGTGTTCCGCCGTCTGAACACCCCGACCACATACGCACCAGGGGTCCTCGCGGAGCCCAAATTCAGTAAGCTTTCCTTTAAGCTTGCCATGACCCCCAACCAGCTGAGTAGTCGGATGATCAAACACCAGAAACACATTCTTCATTCTTAGCTCCACCGAGGGAAAGAAAGCGTAGGTAAGGCGGCCCGTCCCACCTGAATCCCATCGCTCCTGCCAGACGCGTAAAGTTTCGGTCCTCAGGCTTCCGCAACATTCCTGGTACGATGCTTCGCTGCTGTGAACAGAGAGTGAAAAGTACTCAACTGTCAGACCCTTGCGTACACGGGCTCTGGCAGCAGACTCGAGAACCTCAAAGTCCGCCGGCAAAACGCCAGCAATGACGGGCAAAGCCAGTGTGGACGTAGTCCTGTAAGCACCGGTCATTGCGATGAGGGGGAGCCGCTGCCCGCGAAGAAGACTGTTTCTAACCACTACCATACGGGCCCTGTGGCACCAAACGCGAGCGGCATACGTTATTTGCGCGACAAAAACAGCTTGATAAATAAGTTTAAACGTGGGGAACCGCAAACCCCAAGATACGCGACTAACGCGACGCATGCTCATGAACAGGCTGCGAGCCCTGCCAACCATCATTTTTGCATGCTGAACGAAGGATAACGCGGGTTCTAAAAGAAGGCCGAGATATTTAACTGCTTTAGGGAACGCCACTGGAGAATTATCAAACCGCAGGGTCGGGTTCCTGGCGAGTCTGCCTTTCAGCATCATCGCCTGGGTTTTACCCGGAGAGAAAGACAGCTTATTCCTTCGACCCCATTCGAGAATAAGGTCGAAACAAACAGCCGCCCTTCTCTCCACCTCAGATCGACTGTTGCCACCAATCAGTAGCAACCCATCATCAGCGTACCCGGTGATAGTGCATCCGTCTGGGAAGGGGAGTCTCAGGAGATCGTCGAACAATATGTTCCAGAAATTTGGCCCCAGGATTGAACCCTGGGGGCAGCCCATGCTTGCCAGCTTGTCGACAATAGAAGACCCGTAAGAAATCCTGACAGTGCGCTCTTCAAAGTAGCTACGTACAAGGCGCAGAATGTTTGCCGGACAGTTTCGAGATTTCAGCTTACATAAAATCATCGGCCACCACGCATTATCGAAGGCCCCTGAGATATCAAGGAAAACACCTAGACAGTATTTTCCTTTGTAATTAGCACTCCAGTCTAGGGCGAAAAGAAGCGCGTCCTCCGTCGACCTTCCCTTAACAAATCCAAACTGTCGGTCACTGAGGGGAGACAAAGTCTCATCCATCCTGTTACGTACCAGCCTCTCCAATATTTTACCGAAAATCGGCAAAAGCGTGATGGGGCGGTACGCCTTGGGGTCAGACCTCGGTTTGTTGTTTCCCTTGGGAATAACCCTAAGAAGGCCACGCTTCCACGGCTCGGGAAAGTGTCCGCACTCGATGCATTTCTGCATGAGTACGGTCACCTCCCATCTAGCCTACATCCACACTCGTCTGACAATACCGCTCGTCAGGTTATCTATCCCAGGAGCCTTGTTTGCCGACAATGAACCAACAATATTATCAATCTCCTCGGCTGTGACGGCAGAAGAAATGGGCGCGGATGACTCTATTTGCGATAGTGTTCGAATTTGGCGGTGATGATCATTTTCGTTAGCCGTGGAGTCGGACGGGACTAAGTTCTCGAGAAGGGCACGGAGAGTATCCGTGATACTAATTGAAGCAACCCCACCAGTAACGATACTGGAGAGGTGACGGTCTCCTCCCAAACCAGTCTTCTGCAAACCCCACGGAACCCCACGAACCCCACCCAAACATAAAACTGCAGTCACTCGCGAAAATAACTGTTTAGCACAAATTAAGTTTAGCAACTTTGCAATTAATTTAGCACTTCGCGAAAGAATTAAAATTTCGAAATTGAAAATAAATAACAGTTTGTGACGTCACGATGTCAACAAAACGTGCGCGGAGACACAGTCCAAGAAAGGCGTCCTTCCGGTGCGGGCTTCTTCGCCCGAAAAAAAGATAATTTAGATAAGTAATAAGATTCCTTTAGATTACTCGACAGGTTATTAAATAAAATTAAAACAATTCTCTCCAAAATTTTTAGAACGTGAGGAACTTCCGCCCGTCCTAATGATGTGCTGTTGTCCTGATGGGCGCCATGACGCTAATTCCCGTATGGCAGAGTCTACGTACATTCAGTGGCGCGCCTGTTTCATTAGCGGACTCAACAAGGTTATTTTTTAGTGTAATCAGGGATATTAGTCTTACTTTACTGATATGCTTTTAGTAAGAACGGGTTTTAACTGCAAAGTTTAGTAAAAAGCCGATGCAATCATTTTATTCGGCATTTTCCTATCTGCCGTAGTAAGAACGGGTTTTTGTCAAGTGTTTAAAATTCGGATTGATCGCGCCCAAATTATGAACGCTATGTCAGTTTCATACTAAAAATTGATGACTTTAATGTTAAATATCTACATTAGTAGATATAATGGGGGGGGGGGGTTCTGGCCCACTAAACTAATAGCTTCCGGTACTTCCGGTAATTAGTTAATTGCTTCCGCTAATTGCTTAATTGGTCTGTCAGTCTTGTCGGGCGGCTTAATTGGTTAGGTTAATTGGTCTGGTTGTCTTGTTGGGCCGTTGATATTTGGTTAATTGGTTTGTTAATTGGTTAATCGTTGTGGTTAATAGGTCTCGCGGGGGGGTCTGGCTGTTGGGCTGCTTAATTGTTTTTGTTACCTGTTGGTTAATCGATGTGGTTAATTGATCTCGTTGATTGATTTGTGGTTTTGGACCACAAACCAACAAGACGGTCAGACCAGTTATCCGATAAACATTATAATGTTTTAATGTTTTTATATGAATGTTTATTATAATGTTTTTTTTTTCAGATCGCAGAGTTTTGCAAATCGATGTGGAGAGTTTTTTGGAGAGTGGCTTGGAGATTAGTATGCACAGGCTCAAAGGTATTGATCCTAATCTGCATAGGGATAGTAATAGGAGTCCTGCAAATGCTCCCTTATTTGGGACCGGCAGATCCGAATACTTTGGTAGAAATCACTGCATTAGAAATCCTGCGGCATCTATTGGGCTAAATTTCCAGTTATATTCCAACTAAACTAAATTATATTCCAAGTTTTTGTTTTTACCTTTGTCGCCGACGCATGAAGAAAAGGAAAGATTATTTAGTCTTGTTAATAAATTATTCGTTTATAACAACAAACGACATGCGTCGGCGACAAAGGTAAAAACAAAAACTTGGAATATAATTTAGTTTAGTTGGAATATAACTAGAAATTTAGTTCAATATTCGCCGCAGGATATATACAGAGTGTTTGGTGCATCGTTTGTCAAAATGAATTGGCCGAAAGAGGGGGTCATTTGCTATGTCTTGAGGCGCAATAACTTTTTTTTAGCCCCATGGTTTTTTTTTATTTTAACATTTTATTATTTTTTTGAAAAATTCCAGAATTCAGCATATAAATTTAGATTAAAAAAAAAGTTATTGGTATAGTACCCCGATTTAATTTTTATTTGTATGTGCACTGTTGTATGGTTCTATGAAATTCAGTATTACTTGCGAATACTGTCTAGTTTTATTTTTATTAAATCATAAATTTTTTGGCAGAGGTAAAAATAATTTTAAGACTCAGCTTTACATTGCAATTAAAAAAAAACTTAAAGCGATCAAGATCTTCGAATCCTTTAAAAAACTTCTTCTGTTTGTCCCCTTTCCAACGGTATGCATTATGCCATAGAAACCTGCTAATAACTTTACTAATTTACTAAATTTGCGTATCGGGACACATCGGGTTGATATTCGATCTTCAGGATGAAAACTTGTTTTTGCGGAAATAACACGGGCGAGACAGGTAGAAAGTACTATCTCACTCTTGCGCTGTAAAATCTATCTATCTTCTTCTTACATAGGGTACTGATGTTCCTCGAATTTGAAATTAAAAAAACAAAATTCCCTTATTATTCTTAATGTCACAAATCTTGCTCGAATTGGTGACCTCTGTTGTGTATGCATGCACGACTTCTTACAGATACATTGCATACAGATGTGGATGATCCCGACTTTTTAAGAAGTATTCTCTGGACGATGAATCCAAATTTACTAAAGAGGGAATTCTTAGTTTACATAACCTTCACCACTGGTCGCCGAAAGATCAGAACCCACATGTGAAAAGACAAAGGGCATTCCAGAGAAGGTTTAGCATAAATATTTGGGCAGGAGTTATAGGAAATCATGTAATTGGACCACACTACTTACCTAATCATCTCAACGGGGATAATTACCTTGAATTTTTACATAATGACTTGCCCGAATTGTTAGCTGCGGTGCCAATTTTCCATCAAGAGAGACGTATTTTGTTTCAAAATGACGGTTGTCCCGCACACTGGAGATTATCCGTTAGGGATTACCTTAATAATGTATTCCCTAATTCATGGATTGGGAGGGGTGGCCCTATTCCATGGCCTCCACGTTCCCCTAACCCATTAGACCTAACTCCATTAGATTTTTACGTGTGGGGACGGGCCTAAGAACTTATATACGCCACAGAAGTTGAAACTAGGGATGATTTAGTTCAACGCATTGAGCAGGCTTTCGTCGTTATTAAGGCGCCCCGGGACGCATTTGTCCTTGAGATTTGAAAGAGTAGGCTTTATTCGAACATTGACGTGTAGAAAAGAGACGGATATACTCGCCGACCGCGAATTCGTTACATTTGGAATCGATGAAACATGTTTTTTTTATTTAAATAATTATTATCATTTGAAAAAAAATGTTTTTTTTTAAGTAATGTCCTAGATTATTATATTGTCTATCTTTAGAAAGAAAAATTAGGTTCGCGTCACTTACACAACTTAAAAGAAAATCGTTGCAAGAAAAAAACAACACTTTCTTATTTATTTATTTTCATTACTATAATAAGGTGTATTTCGTTTTTTTTTAAGCAAAGAACTAAATTAATATATGTAGAATATTGTGGTATTTTTAGTTTTAGCCATTTGTTGGGAATAACTTCAATAAAATGCACGAAAATACGTTACAAAACACGTTTTAGGGACTGGTGGCGCCTTAAAGAAGAAATGCGTTTACACACCACTACAGTGGAAATAAGGCGAAGATGTCGCGCATGCATCACAACAGAGGTCACCAATTCGAGCAAGATTGTGACATTATGAATAATAAGGGAATTTTGTTTTTTAATTTCAAATTCGAGGAACATCAGTACCCTATGTACGAAGAAGATAGATAGATTTTACAGCGCAAGAGTGAGATAGTACTTTCTACCTGTCTCGCCCGTGTTATTTCCGCAAAAACAAGTTTTCATCCTGAATATCGAATATCAACCCGATGTGTCCCGATACGCAAATTTAGTAAATTAGTAAAGTTATTAGCAGGTTTCTATGGCATAATGCATACCGTTGGAAAGGGGATAAACAGAAGAAGTTTTTTAAAGAATTCGAAGATCATGATCGCTTTAAGTTTTTTTTTAATTGCAATGTAAAGCTGAGTCTTAAAATTATTTTTACCTCTGCCAAAAAATTTATGATTTAATAAAAATAAAACTAGACAGTATTCGCAAGTAATACTGAATTTCATAGAACCATACAACAGTGCACATACAAATAAAAATTAAATCGGGGTACTATACCAATAACTTTTTTTTTAATCTAAATTTATATGCTGAATTCTGGAATTTTTCAAAAAAATAATAAAATGTTAAAATAAAAAAAAACCATGGGTCTAAAAAAAAGTTATTGCGCCTCAAGACATAGCAAATGACCCCCTCTTTCGGCCAATTCATTTTGACAAACGATGCACCAAACACCCTGTATAATGTTATAATTTCTATCATCGTATTGGGTTCCGGAGGGTTTAAATGAGGGAGCATTACTTCTTAGCCTACAGCTTATGCTGATCTAGAGAACATGCTGATGCTGATCTCCGGGGGAGGCTGATCTAATTATACGAGTCTGCGAGAGCAGATGATGAGTTTTTGACAGATCTTAGTTGTATCGTGTTGATCCGCGGAGAATTTTCGACATGCAAGCATTTGTTGGCCGACCCGCGCGGGTTGGAGTGAATTTCGATCTTGTATTATCTGAAGTCAGAGTAAGACGATAGCATCGTACCAACGCATGAATCCCGGCATTCGAATTTTTTTTAGTATAACAAATTGTTGAATGAAACTTTGTTTTTGTAGATAAATTTATGAATAGTGAAATTATATGGTTTTCATTTCTTATTTTAGTAACAGGGTTCTATCCAAATCTATAATCAAGTAGGTGTATGCGAAAATGCCGAAAGTGAGGAGATGCCGTCAATATAATGGGTGTCCTGATGACTTAAGGGTGTGTTTATTTATTTATTTATTGTGACATAATTAATTGGACAAAGAAATAGAATTGTAGTAGAACAAATCACAGTTACAAATGAATATTATAAATTTACAGGGAGCGATTAGCACTGCTTCATTTGTGCCCTGCCTTCTTTACTAGACTATGTCCGTACTAAGGAAGGCAGTGATATATTGTGCTACAGCTAAGAATATCAACCCGTCAATGCACCTATAGAGAAATATGAAGACGTCTATTTGTAAGAAAATAAATTAAAACATATAAATATATGTACAATGTTGTCGCATAGAATGTTTATGTTCAGACAAATATGTCTATATTTATAGTTGGATTAAAAGAAAAATATTTTTTTTATATTTATGTTCCCTTGTAAAAAATTATCACCATATTTAATCATTTAAAAGCGCTGCTGTAAATTTCTTTGGAAATCGCTTGTTGGTTCTCTCGCTCGCACTCTTTCGAGGCCTTGACCGAGGGCGGCAATGATCCGGTGTCGCGAGCGGACATCAACTAGCGTTGTATGATGATAACGATTTAATATTATCAGGTAGTTTACATTTTTTCCTCGGAAACCATGATGAATTTTGATATATTGTCTTAACTAGTCTGACCTGAATCTGAAACCTCGCTAGATAGCGGTAGCATGTACCCATCCAATAAATGACCACTCATTCATATAAACTGATATAAAACAGGTATAAAACAATTTTTTATAAAAACTGAAATTAAATAAAAACTGTGATAAATCAATAAAAAATCCAAATATTACGCAGGTGAGACTTACCTTTTGGACTTTTCGATTAACGAACCTAACTGTACTCTCGGGCGCAATAGGGTCCTGGGGCGGACGTCACAAAGACGCGAACTCTTGCAAATTTTATGCTAAATTTAGCGTGAAGTGCGTAACAAACACCCTTTATGAAGCATAAAGGGTGTTACCAGCGCCGGCCAAAAATAGGCAGCGATTAACATATCTAACGGGAAAGCTTTCAGTTTTAACGCGCGACTAGATTTTGTACGGCCGTGCGAATGACGCTCGGCGAGGGCAAAGGCGGCGCGTTTTATTTATTTATCTTTATTGGAGAAACCAACAATTATACACAGTACATACAACAAAAAAAAAATACATTTGATTTATCGATAAAAAACTATGTAAAACTAAAAATAGGTTTCTACTAACAAAAAGTATTAAAGTTAATAACAAAACCATTTTATATCAATATATATATATATATCTACTTACACGAATTTAGAACAGCTAATTTTTACACAAAAGATCATTGCTGAACACTTTAAATTGCGACTTATCAGAGTCAATTTATCGAAGCAGTTAATAGCTTCATTAAAATAACTAAATGTAGAGCGTTATTTGATTACTATGATTATTATGATTACTTGTTTGTAATGATAATAACATTGATTAAAAAGATGTAATGAAATGAACACTATTGTAATCCGTGAATGATACGAAATGATGCGCGGAAGAACAGATCTAAATAGGACAGGGGACAGTTAAAATACATTCTCATAAAACTGAGGGGTGCGAAATTTTTAGTAACTACCCCTTTAAATGTTTTTCGATCTGGCGCTACATAAATATAATAACTACTCTAAATATTCAATAAAATTGTGTGGTACACGAGCAAACCCTTAAATATCTAAAGTTTTACCGCGAAGCATGGGTATGTGTTACGACCGGGGTTTAAAATTTATTTATTTATTTTATTTACAAAGTTAACTACTGCGTTTCTAATCGATAAGTTACGCAATATAACAACTAAACAATGGACATTTATATCTAACGCCTTGCATCGAAAATAAAATTAATTTATAATACGTCCGCCTGTAAAATGATATATTTGCAGGCAAACGTAAAAATCAGGCAAAATTATATTTACCAACATTTTTCTAAAATAAAACAACACTTATAACCCGTTACTTATAAAGTATAGTTGCAGACCCCTATATAGAACTGATTAGATTACCTTTCAACAGCAATGTAAAATTATGTTTATTAGTTTGTTTTAATATGAATTGGTTTGGTACCAATATAATATGTGCTATGTTTTTTATATTAATAATGAAAAAAAATTTACCGTTACTAATTACGTGCTAAAATTAAATATTTTTTCCCGTTCAACGCCACCACTAGTCATTTTGCTCCCTTTGTGGTCGATGAAGTGATGATTTATGCCCCTAAACAGAGCATTATGGCCGTCTTTGTCTCTGTTCCGGAGCCGGGAGCAGGATCTTCGGCACCGTGCCTTCGGCCCTCATTCTAATGCTAAATCCTCGACGGGGGCGCCGCGCTCATTACCATTTCCGAGTGGACGCAGTCAGAACGCGTGCCTTGCTGACAGTTTTTGTTGTCTCCTTTCACTTGCGGGGTGTGATCTTCTTTGTTCCTTTGTTCTGGATCTAACTTTGACTGTACATTCAGAGTTAGATTTATGTTATTTACGAGATTTTCCTGATAAGTTATCGAGTTTGGCAACTTAGGGCACTATTTTAACGAGAAGTAAATACCCTCAGTTGCTACACTGCTATAATCGTAGAAACACGTCAAACATAACAATAGTAACCCTATATGTTATAAAATCATGTGAGATTTTTGCAGCCAGCTCTCTGTCATAAGTAGGCAGACTGTAATAATTACATAGCATTTTTAATTTCCATTTTATTTATCTATTTTTTTTAACGTGCGCTTTAAAGATTTTCGTATTTATAATGATTGTTTGATTTTACACTTTTCATTTTAAATTTCAACGTTTTCGACTTTGCACATTTGAGGTAACCACGATAATTCTGTTTTGATATTTATTTAGCTATTATTAGATATAAACATGTACGATTATCGATTAATGTTTAATTTTCGTATGAAGGATGAGTCTTACTAACATTTCTTCAGCCGTTAGAAGACGAACGCCACGAGCATTACCCGGGCCCCGGGGCCAGACCCATAACCCCACAGTAACCAATTTTCATTTTCTTCATATAAATCGATGTAGAATCGTTTGACGGTGATTGATAATTTGTTACTAGTGCCTGAATATACTTTCGCAGTGATTTAATATTGATTGTAAGGTGTTCGCCTTTATAACTCAACTTGCCTTTATAAAAACACGAGAAGATTTTAGTTGGGCTATTATAAGTTTGACGTTTAGCTGTAAAACCAATAAATATCTGTAAAAAAATTAGGTAACACCCCCATAGTACCCAATTTTCATTTTTTTTTATATATATAAATCGATGCAAAACTATTTGAAGGTGATTGACAGTTTTTTATTACTATGTTATTAAATATAAATACTTTTGCGTAATTAAATATTCATTGTAAGGTATTCGCAAAAATATATCTTTCTAAAAGCACGAAGAAGATGATAAATAGCACTTTAAGGCGATTTTAAATATATATTTTTATGTAATTCGGTGCAGAATCATTTGGTGGTTAATGATAGTCTATTATAAACGTTTGAAGGCTAGTTGTTTAATTATATAACAAAAAAACAAATATCTGTAAAAGATATTAATCAGCACTTTAAGGCGATTATTTATCACTTTTTTTAATGTAATTCGATACAGAATCGTTTGGCAGTTAATGATAGGCTATTTAATCGTTTGATGGTTAACCGTTTAAATATAAACCAATAAACAAATATCCGCATAGGGCGATTATTTATCTCTTTTTTATATAATTTAATGTATAATCGTTTGACAGTTAATTATGGTCTATTATAAACGTTTGACGCTTAGCCGTTTAATTATCCGCTAAGTAATATCTTTTTTTAATAGATTTTTGTGTTATAGATGGGGTGCTAAGTGGAGCGTCATTCTCTTGCTTACTGCTGACTGTCTGTCTGACGTATAATGACAGTTTCGATGATAACTTGAAACATATAACTGTTTTCAGGAGTTTTAGTGTCGAATGTTTTTGTACTCCAAATGTGTTAATAATAAGTTATTTCTTATTTTTTATAGGGTGTCTCTATATGTATTTAAAAAAATATATGTCCAAACTGAGTTTTAAAATTATTCATAAAAGTGGCTTTTTCGTTGAGGTTATCCCGTTGGATAAATTTGCATTTATTTTTGTATTACTTAATTTAATCGGTCGTTTGATATGAATTCAAATAGAAATATTACGTTTATGGCCAAAGACGATGGTAATTGCGAGGGAGTTCCTTTGGCCGAGGTCGAGGACAATAAAACGCCGAAGCCCTCCGTGGTCAGAAGTTATACGACGACGCCCCTAATGAAAATTCGGACTTACGTGCTCGCCTTGAGGCCGTGGTCGCTCAGCGTGAGTCTCTTGCCAACGCTCCTAGGCTCGGCGTTGGCCTACAAACATTCGGGTGACCAGTTCAGCTGGCTCACGTTGGTGCTGACTTTGATAACTGTGATTACGGTGCACGGCGCGGGAAATATTGTCAACACATATTTTGATTTCGTAAAGGGAATCGACAATCGAAAGTCTGATGACAGGACACTTGTGGACCACATTCTGTCGACTGATGAGGTGGTGTCGCTTGGCGCATTGCTGTACTGCGCCGGCTGTGTTGGATTCATTCTGCTGGCCAGCTGGTCACCCGCCAGAATGGAACATTTGGCTATTGTCTACTTCGGCGGGTTGTCTTCTAGTTTTCTTTACACCGGTGGAATTGGTTTTAAATACATTGCTCTCGGAGATCTTCTAGTGTTAGTGATCTTTGGTCCGATTTCTGTTTTATTTGCTTTTCTCGCTCAGACGGGTAAAGTGGACTGGGCAACTATATATTATGCTATTCCTTTGGCCCTGAATACGGAAGCGATCGTTCACAGCAACAACACAAGAGATTTGGATGCGGACAGTAAAGCCGGCATTGTAACACTCGCCATTCTCATTGGCAACACTGCCTCTCACATTCTCTATGCTTTTTTATTATTCACACCATATATATTATTTGTTGTAGCCGCGACTAAATATTCATTGTGGTTCCTTTTACCATTGCTCACAATCTCAAAAGCTTTCGATATCGAAAGAAGATTTCGATCGTCAGATTCTTTACATGATGTGCCGAAACAAACGGCCAAATTAAATGTTTTTTTTGGTTTGTTATATATTTTGTCATGTTGCTTCGCCAATTCTTTGCCATTTGTGACCCTTAGAAAGTATTGATTTTTTAACTACTATAGACATTTATTTTCAGGTTATGTTAGCTTAAAAATAATTAACTAATTTCCCTAACTAATTAAAAAGTTCCCTCTAAGGCAGAGGCGTCCAAACTTTTTGCTGCGAGGGCCAGTTTGGTATTTAAATTCATTAGCGGGGGCCAAGCATTGTAAATATGTGAATTAAAAAACCTTATTACAAGTAAAGCAGCATTGAATTTTTTTATTGTTGCCACATATATATACTATAATTTTTTTTTTATAGTAAATTACAGCTATAACAATACTAAACAAACATGTCTAAATTATATTATTATAAAATTATTTCATGCAATTTTTAATGGGAATGGTGGAATGTATCTGATAAAATGTATGAAAAAGGGCAGTTTTATCAAATTACATCTTGATTATGAAAAATATACACATAATTATGAGTTAACAAGAAATAAGAAATCGATGTAGTTTTATGGAGAATAGAACTGTATATATACATTTATCATTATAATTGAATTTGCCTGTGGTAACCAAAAAGGTGATTTTGAGTGTTTTTTTTTTCACAAGTATGTAAGAAAAAAAAATGTAGATGTTTTAAACTGTGTGAAAAGTATCTTTTATCCATATTACTATATAAAATCGTTCAAAATTATACAAAAGTTATCAAAAGTGATAAGTATGTGTAAAAAGTGAAAATTTCTGTATATCCAGCTTTGACCATTATTAATGTATATATTATATATGTATATAAAAAACAAAATTAGTCCAGTGTATTGTAAATTTCGCGGAGATTATGAGGACAGCAAAAGTGTTTATTTGGACGTAAAACGCCTTCTAAAATTTCTAATGAATCGGTAAGTTTTGGCATAATTATTAATTTTTTTGGACAGTTGACGGGCATTTCATCATATAAAAGGTAGTAATCGGACTAGCCATAGCCCATAGGTTAATAATGTCAGTTTTCCAGCAGGCGACAACCGCGACTCCATCCGAGAATTCAATCACCGAAAATAAAACAATATCTAACCTCTCAAGAACTCCGTCGTGTTATCGAGGACTAAATTAAGTAGCGGGTCGTATCCCTTTAATACACCGGCCGCTTCGCGTCCACCAGCAAATTTAACTCGTATACTCTTCTCTAAATATTTGCTTAAATCAAGGATCGATTCTTTCCTGCGTTTCTCCTTGCCATCGCCGGCTCCATCTCGTTGCGCGTTACCCTGAGTAAAAACACCAAAAATTAGACATTTATAATTAATTAAATGTCGTAACGTTTGCTTTACCGGTTACCTTATTTTTGTCGCTATGTCCGTCTTTTGAGGCCATTTTAATATAATTATATTTTCAATTCTACAAATGTGAGCATGCAAAAAATGACAGAAATTATGAATCTCCTACAGCACAAACAAACGTCAAAAACTACGTATTTTTTTATACAAACGGCCTTCATATTAAATGGCCTAAGTGGCCAGATTGAAATAATATGTATACATTATAATAACAATCATAAACTTAATTTACTAACACAACAATTTAAAAAAATATGTGAGCTTATTGCCGTAGAACTATCTCTACCAGCTAACATCTACGCTACTTTAGCAATTACACAACAAAATAATAATCATCGTATGTAGCAAATGCTAACAAGAGGCCTCTGGGTTTACTTTAAGAAAAGTTTAGGATATAAAATAAAACAGCACCTTTACAACAAAAATCTCGATTATGCTATGGCCAGTGATCACTTTTAGAAATGTGCTAAAATAATTATCAATCATTGTAGATTTAGACATTGTCTTTCCATTGGACGGCAGGTGGTATATCATATCTATCAACTTGATATTTGTAACTTTATATTTTTTACTGTGTAACTTTATATTTTTTACGACCATGCACGGAATTTCACTATATTTGCTAACTTTTGCATTCATATGCCATGGTTGCATAGTGTTATTTTTACCTCAAAACCTATTGATTCAAGCCATTATGGCCCCTCGGCCATTATGGTACTTCTGTGAATGTCCTAGGGTTTAAAATAGCTTGTTTTCAGTATTCACATTTAACAGAAGCGGCAATGTCAAAATAGCTTCTCGTATTTTCAGGGAATGTAAACTGCTCGAGGGGGAGTTGGAAAAGTACAGAAAGTGCAAAGAGAATCTAACCGATGACAATTTGTTCAAACTACTTCTTCTGGAGCAGAAATTGGAGTCGACTTTTCAGCAGCTGGTGAGAATGTTTAATATGAAACTATTCAAATTGGTGAACGCATAGAACATGCATGATGATGTTATAGAAGTGGCACTCTGCTCTATAAAAAAATTATCATTATATACCGTGTTCTAAGAACATTCCCGATAAATAATCCAGGTAATTAGCGCTGCGATTTCAAACATGATTTGTTAAGACAACATATAAAAAAATCATCATAGTTTTCGAGAAAAATAATTGTAAACTTTACGTGATAATATTAAATCTCTGCTGTCCATGTGTTCGGCAGCTCCGATGCAGTTGAATGACCGCGCTATGGGTCAAGGCCACGCAAAATGCGATCATTATCTCATTTTGCCACACTAAAGGGAATTGACACCAATAATAACATTAATAAATTTAGGGATGAATTATTTTTGCATTTTTTCTACATAATTTCTTACTTTTAATAGGGAACATAAACACCCCTTAAGTCTTTGGGAATGGTCTTGGAACATTCTGTATATTCTACAGTAAGATATCTATATTTAACTAACTGTATTAAGGGCATATCTAGGTAAAAGGTAAATTTATGAAAAACCATATTAAAGCGTTGAATTATCGTGGGTCTTTGCAAGTAATGGTTTTTTTATTTTTTAATCTAAACCCGCCACCGCCATGACAAATAATATGAATAGAATATCAATATGTTTAAATTGCGCCCTTTAATATATCACCCTAATATGCCTAATGTGCCCCTTTAATATGTTTAATATGTAACCCTTTAATATGTCAGCGCGACTGCAAACCGCGGTCTAGCATCGAACACATGTCAGTGAATATTTTGTACTTACCTGTACTAGAGCAGTCAAAAAATACATGCAGTCTAAAAATCAGTAATAGTATAATAAATACGAAAAAGTAGCTATACAAATTCTATACAAAACAAATTGTTTTGAGTTACGGAAGTGGTGTAGTAACTCTCCTGAGCTCTTAAAAAATATTCCTCTCAAAGATCACTTTATCTTTGAAAACCTCTAATACATATTTTATTAAACGAGACAGCACTAATGAGCCACATAACTCTAATTTAGGTATGGATATTCTCTTTAATGGCGACCAATTGTTCAACCAATTGTTAATAAGGTTATTTTTATTAATAGTGAAGAGCTAAGGAGTTACAGAAAATACTAGCTGTATCAGGATTTTTGCAAATATTTTTTCCAATTTGTTTTCGTACAATTACTTTTGTGGTGGTATGTATCACTTTAATTCAGTAGCGGAACTACTATAAAATTGTTTTAAACATTAATTAGAGGCCTGAGATCTTAAGGTTGCCCAAAGAAGATTTAGTTCAGCAATTTTTATAACCTTTGCGGAATCTTTGCCAATGATATACAATATACGAGGGCTAATATGAATCGAGAATAACAAAAAGAAAGAAAAATATATCATTTAATATGGTTTTATTGTTTTCAAAATATTCACCATGATGATCGATGCACTTTTGCATACGTTGAAACCAATTTTCATAGCACTTTTTCCATTCTGATTAGGTATCTCCAAAACGTGCATATTGAACACATCAATGGTTTCTTTGCGGCTCGAAAAACGTTGACCGCGTAATTTTTCTTCACATCTGGAAATAAATAGAAATCGTTGGGTGTCAAATCGTGGCTATACGGCGGATGACCTGTCAATTTTATCTTTTGACCTTCCAAAGACTGAGTTGTATCAACCGATGTGTGACAGCTAGCATTGTCATGATGCAGAATGATCGTGCATTGTCGGTTCTTCTTTCTTATTTCTTCAAAGACTTCTGGTAAACAAATGGTCATGTACCATTCCAAATTAAACATTTTACCATTTTCTAGTGGCACTGTAGCCACATGTCCATTTTTACTAAACAAACAGGTGACCATTTGCTTCAAAGTGCTTTTTGCACGAATAACTTTTGTTGGATTTGGCTCATCTTGGAACACCCACACTGTTACTGTTGTTTAGTTCCGGGGTCATACGCATAGACCCAAGATTCATCACCTGTGTAGATATTATAAACAGCTTTTGACGCACCACGATTGTATTTTTTTAAGATGTTTTTGACACAGGCCTGTTTTTGATCAATTCTCAAGTTGTGTGGAGTCCAACGCGAACGCCCTCGTATTAAATTATCTATCGGCATAGATGTAATATTTTTGTCAAACGTTTTGTATTGCAGACTTATTTGAGAAATGCTGATGTTTAAGAAACTTAATTAATATATAAATGTTTAATTAAAAATTAATGTTTGGTGAAATAAAAATAATAATTGGGACAAATAAATAATATTAAATTTAGCAATTGCAAATCTTACTGTGACACACCTATGAAAGTTTGTCCCAGGCATATTTATATAATTCATTTTCTTTTTTGAATGTGGTTTTTTATAAAAAAAAAATGATCAAAGTTAGCTTAGGTACTTACCTGCAGTTGTGTTGTATTATCCTGCATTCAGTGCTTAGACCAACTAAACTATTAATATTTTTTGATATGTGATCTTAGCCACCTTAGTGCCGCCTTAGTCGCCTAGTGTGTAGGGGTTGCCCTGTCGAGGCTATCATCTTACGTACCTAGATGATAATATTAAATGGATATATGATTTCATATAATAGGGAATTTCTCAGGGGTGAATAGGGAATAATAGTTACATAAAGTTAGCAAGTTAGTTTCGTAAGAGTAATAAATTAAAAAAATAGTTTTCCGTTTACAAAGTTTTCGTGTCATTGTCATGTAATGTGCAAACTTTTTAGGTGATAGGTATGTATTTTTTATTTTTATTATAAAAGTATTGTTATATTATAGGACATCTAAAACTGAATAAAAAATAAAATAGATATGGCCGTTGAAATTTCTATGGGCAAATATATTTTTTGCGACTTGAAATATTGACTTCATCTTTAAAAAATCTATAGATATTCGCATACCATACCATACCATAATTCACTCTATCGGAATATTTTAAAATGATTTCCCAGACTACTAACATAATAACATCAGTTTCTTTTCCTAAGCACATGTGCAAAGTACATTTGCCTCTGCTGTGCAAAGTGCACTGTGACCCTGGTGGTATGATGTCAAGAGGTTTAAATTTAATCAATAAAATGATTATAAAGTTTTAAGGCATCTCAATAATGACACTATTTCATAGACTTTTTATTTCCAGAACAAACGAAGACTTTAACGAATTCACCAGTTACAAAAGTACGCAGTGGATTCTGGAACCATTTTATCAAAATATTGCACACAAAAGCAAAATGTTCTTATTGTGGAAGTTCTTGACAGTTTCAAATGGCTCAACGGGAAATCTTGCCAGACACATGAGAATGAAACACCTTGAAATACAAACATGCAAGGGAGTTTCTTCATCCAGTCAAGTCGCAGAGTTCAGGAGGAGATTGGCTACTTCTCAAATTCACAATTCCATCGTGGAAAAGTCAGACCTAGGCGAGTTTATAAAATTAAAACAAAATGTGGTCCTGTAAACTAAAGTTTTCAATTCTGAAGTTTAGCCAATATGACCAACAATTGATTAAAGTGATAGTGAAAGAATTCTACCCTTTTAGCATAGTGGACGGAGTAGAGTTTAAAAAGTTTATCCATATGCTATGTCCAACCTACAACCTACCTAGCAGGAAGGTTATATCTACTAATCTCATTCCTCATCTGTACGAGGTGACTCTAGACAAAGCAACTACTAATATTGCAATTTACATAGCAACTATAAAAATATAGTTGCTATGTAAATTGATTCGTTACTTTAAAGTTTCGTTGCAAAGAAAATTCAATATGTCGTTTCCATGGTTTTTGAATGCAAATAAATTCTCATAACTTATTGAAAAGTGACTTTTAAAACTTGAGCGTTAAAATGTCATTTTTAAAAGATTTCTTAAGTGGGGTGGAGAGATCGACTGCCAATATGTTCTCGCAGATAATGACGGCTCAGGTAAAACCAAAAATTATAAAAATCGACCATCAATTAAATGCTTTGTGAATAATAATTAAACAAATTTTCCTAACCGTGATATCTATCAACATAAGCGACAATGCTGAGAAAGCCAATAATTTTATAAACGCAATAGCAATAAAGTAAACAGCTTCTTATGTTTCTGAGTGCAATTTCCTATAAATTTGCATACTATAATTAAAATCGGTTCATCCGTTTGGGTGTTGCGATGCCACAGCACCTTAAACCTTTCTGTTTGGGTCGGGGGTTAAAAAGAGTAAAAAAATGATGTACGTATGAATTTCAGATTGCGTCAATTTTCAATTCTGTTGTGTTTATAAACAAAATATGTTTTAATCTGTTATCGTATTTTTTCAGCCGAATCCAAGATTTCAGAACTTGCCAAAAATAAAGCGGATCGACGATTATGTGAGTAAAATCAAGTTTTTATTAATTTTAAATCTTTCATCAAATGTTAGTTTCCAAAATGTCACTTTTATTTCCTTAATTGCTCTTTCTAATCCCAACTTACACGCAGTTATGGGACATTTTACTCGACAATCATATCTTCATCACATAAACCGTCTGGTGTGGCACCTATAAAATGAATATCGCTATCTATGAACATCCACATGGTCTTATTTCTCGATTTTCATGAACACTAATTGCTGCAAAGCTATTCTTTCATTTTCCCTTCCTTGTTGAATCGATGCAACATGACTTATATTTTGTTTATACAACATATTTTTAATTATTGTAGAACAGCTTATATCTTGACGTCTTTTCACAAGTTTACCAAAATGTAAAGCAGTTATTAAATGTCTTCTCAATTCTAACCATTCACTGCAATCACTCTGCAAAATTGTGTCTCTCTCTATGCGTCTATGTTCAACTTCCGTCTTTTTCAATCTTTCGAGAAAAGTAGTTTTGGCTTTTTGAAACATGCTTTCATTCATATCAGGTTGCATACTATTTTCTCCATAATTTGCATCTTTTTTCTGCCTTTGTCAATACGCCCATTTTTACATTGATATTTTCTTATCAACCTATTTTTTTAAAATTCTTTTTCTTCGAATCTAAGCAATTTGCTCGTCGGACAACTACCCATATTTTTATATAGATTTGATATAGGTCGATTTGTATTGAAAGATATGACAGCAGCAGCGCAACGTGCCTGATAAGAATCTTTTAATGAAAAGTTTATCCTTTTATAACCATCGACAAATTTAGCAATTATACTATTAAATTGCCCTACAATATTACAAAGTTACCGCGCTTAGAGCTGCCATCATTCGATGGTAGTTTTCAGAAATGGCCTGTATTTTATGAAGTTTTCCGTACGGCCATTCATGAAATTACAGAGTTGTCAAACTCTGTATTTTCAGTATGTTGTTGGTAAGTTAACTGACAAAGCGCAAACAGTTTTCGCTGGACTTACACCCGCCCCAGAGAATTACTCCATAATTTAGAGCAGCATATTATTATATGCGTCTGTATTTAAAACCTGTAATTCATTAATTGCGTTAACACATGGCGTTGGTAGTGGACAGAGCTTAACTACGGGTCTTTTGTACGACCCATGGCGTGTTTTTACAACAGCAGCTCGTACGATACCATCACTGCCTGGCAAAACCTCGACAATGACACCTATCTGCCATTGAAGAGGTATAGATTTTATCTTCCTTTATTATGACTAATGTTCCTAGTTTTATTGGATTTGAAGGCTTGTTCCATTTTTCTCTAGATTGAAGCGTGGTCAAATATTCTGATTGTCAACGCTTCCAAAAGGACTGAATCATTCTATCTAACATAGATTGTCGAGTTAAGAGATTAACTGGTTCTGTTGAGATATCAGCAGCGGGTAATATTGTTAGAGGTAACGCATGTAAAAAGTGTGCAGGAGTTAAGGCGGTGGGTTTGTTAACATCCGAGCTGAGAGCGCAAAGCGGTCTAGAGTTTAGAACCATCTCTATTTGTATGAGATCGTTGCGAGTTCCTTATACGTTAGCAATTGCTCACCGAGTATTCCCTTTAAATGCAGTTTTACCGAACGAATATTAGATTCCCAAATGCCGAAAAAATTCTGAATCTGAATGACAGAGCGAACATTTATTTAAGCGCCCAGAGTCATTTGTGTTGTTGCAAATGCTTGCGGTTTCTTAGATGCGACCGAACTCGATTTAACAGCTTTCTTGGCTGTTTTGAATTAGTATGCTGAAGAATTTTTATTTGTTGTTGCAAAAACTCCAACAATTTCCAATAAGTAGGTATTTCTACATTGCGATTTTGAGATTCGTAATCTTTAACGGTGTTAAAATCAAGTCACTTTAAAGAAATATGTAATAATACGAAATGAGCGAGATCGGTTAATTCTAACTGCTTTAAGGCTGCTATGCGAGGGCAAACCTATGTAAAAATGCATCTAAATTATTTATTGAGGAACTGTTTGGAAATTTTGTGTCGAAAATTTGATCCAAATAATGTGTAGCCAATAATCGCTTGTCGTCATACTTCGAAACTATCAGCGTCCAAATCGACTCATAATTTGCACCGATCGGCTGAATGGCGCTGCAAACTCTTATTATAGAGCGCGGCCTGTTAATTTTGATAATAAAAGTTTGACAGATTAGGATTATTATGCACCGAAGATTTAAATGCTTCATGAAATATATTCCATTGATTTAAGTCTCTACTGAAACTAGGTATTTCTAATTTGGGAAGATTTTTATATATTTTATTTTTCGATTATGAGTTATTTTCCGTACTACCATTTTGTTGTAATAGTTCGAATCTAGCATTTTTAACCAGATAATAAATATCATCAAACGCTTGTAAACTCTTGTAATACGTAATTTTCGTTCTTTTCTGATTTGATTATATTTATTATATCAATTATATCCGAAAACTGGATAAATATTCAGATTTATTAAATATAATTTACGGTTTTTATCTGTCTTAAGGTTCTTTGAATTATCAAATAAAGTTTGAATGTTTTCAAAAATGTATGCCCTTTTCGATTTTAACTGATTTAATATATGATCACTCATTTTTGTTTTTACCGATATTAATTTTTGTTGCTGACTGTACTTCTTACAGACTGAAAGCAATTGATTTAAACTGAAAAATTAACCACCCAAAATTACGAAATAGTTTTATTGTTAAAGTAGCAGATGGCACTGCTTTTAACTTGTTAACCTAGCAAATGGCGATGTGTTAACTTTAATTTGTGTATAGTTATATTTTTATGTAGTTATATATTTATAGTAAGTCAAATATAAACATACAAGAAAAATATATTATACCGTATTCGTATGAATAAACAAAATAAATAACTTAATAAATATTAATTAAATATATATTTTTAAAATATATACAATACTTAATTAATACACACAATGGATCATTAGGCAATATTCTGTTTTTCTTTTACTTTATGTTATGTTATTTATTTATTTATTGTGTGTTTGTTTGTTTTTTTTTTTCAAATGATTTATATTCTACGATTATTTTTAAACATATTATTTTAAATATAATGCAAACAACTTAGCGTTTATTAAGCTGCTTATAGCTTGTTAAAACGGCTTGTGAAGTGAGTAATTTTTGTTCTAAATCCTAGATTGCAAGTACAAAAAACACTAAAATTTCTATGATTAGTCTCGAAGTACCAATACTATGACGTGGCCTAGTAAACTTTTTACCTTTTATAGTTTACTTTACCCAAAGAAAATTATGTATTTTAAGCGTTGGGTTGTTACCTTTTTGTTAGCGATGTCCCAAAGGTCCGTATCAAAAGGGAAAAAAGAAAAAAATATATATATTTGTACAAGTGGAGACAAAGGGTCCCACTTTCGAAAGTCGAAAGAAAAGAACTGGACCGCCGGCGTCCCAAGCTCTGCTATGGGACGCCAGTTAGGAACAAACGCCATCGGTGGTCGGTTTATATGGTTACCTAGCTCCGAGCTTGCGTTACGCGCCGATTTATAGACGTAATTATCGCATTTTAATAATAATTGTAAGCGTATTGTAACAGTAGAATATAAGCTCGTAAAATATAGACTGTAATTGTATGTAGACATAATTAAGTGTTATAAACTGCTCTACTTATCAACATTGTGTTTTTTAAAAATTGTGCTGCACTAAAATAAAATATTCTTGTGCTCAACTCAAGCGTTTCAGTCTTTGAGAAATACCTACCTGAACTAAAAGCATTTACTAGGCGATCTGTCACAATTCTTAGGGATGTCACATGTCTCTGGCGTTCTGTTCGGGAATCATTTCAAAGCCGCAGTAGTGCTTACATTGGTTGGCGAAAACTGGCGTCAACATAAGCTGGTCCTTCGAGCCGGATCAACTAGTAACAGCGACAAAGCAAAACAGATCCGAAGCAGATCGCACAAAGTCTAGCATCAATCAAGTAGGTATCGATCAAAAGATGTCGAGGCGCAGCCAACGAATCGCTAAATTAAGCGGAGAAGCGGATGCAGCGTCGATTTGTTCGTCAAGCCAGTCAAAAGCTTCGAACTCAAGCGAGATAAGGCTGAAGAGGCTCCAAGCGGACTTGGCTGCAAGAGAAGCGGTGGCACGGAAGGAGCAGGAACTGCGTGAAGTCGCCGCACGGAAGGAGCAGGAACTGCGTGAAGCTGCTGCTAAAGTGGATCAAGAGCTTCTGAAGTCCATGATCAGAATGGAACAGGACCTCATTCAGGCGCGGCTGGCAGTTTGTCAAGCCGAGCTAGATTTGGAGGAAGAAGAGGCTCTCGACGATGGAGCAACGAGGCGAAGCGACAGAGAGGTCGCGGTTACTCAATGGCTGCATGCGGCAGGCGAAGAGGCACAAAGACCTGAGGTGAGCGACAATACGATCCAAGGTGAGCTACAAGGAGCTGCTGAGGAGATGGTGTGCATACAGCCTTCTCTTACCGCACAGAGCGGGGCGTTGGTTAATGCCATACACCAAAAGCCAGTGCCAGAAACGTCAACCGACGCGCAGACAAGCGAAGTGCCGGCTATACCTACGGAGCGCGGAGCCAAAGAACAGATGCTGCGAACAAAGGAGGCAGATGAACGATTGGTCAGTGTTTTCGCCGAAGCGATCAACAGGCAGCGCGGTAACAACGATTCAGCTATGTTTTCACGTGTCGCTTTAAAACGCGATTTACCTATATATAGTGGGGACGCGAAGACCTGGAGTAACTTCCTATGCTGCTTCACGGAAACGACAAAGCTATGTAACTTATCTGATGGAGAAAACGTCGAAAGATTACGGAAAAGCCTGAGAGGTAAAGCACTTGAGAGTGTAGAAGCCTTACTATGTAATTCGGGAAACTTATCGCGCATAATTAATATTTTAAAGAAAAGATTCGGATTCCCGATTAAAATAATACGGGAATTGATAGATGATGCAAAACGTATCAACCCTCTGACCTCAGATATGACCGCCATATTGCCGTTTTCAACTAAAGTGGGTAATTTGGTGCATAGTATCAACTTATTGGGAGATACAAGCTATCTTCATCACCCAGAACTCACAGAAGAGTTACTTTCTAAGCTTGATCTCGATTTACGTCGCCGGTGGGCTGATTATAAACACACAGCGACATCAGACGAGCCGAAGTTAGTGCAACTTGCCATGTTTTTGGAAATCCAGGCCGACAAAGAACTGGATAGCGGCATACTGGATGCGAAAAAAGTTAGTAACGCGCACACAACGTCGAGAACCGAAAAAAATCGTCATTCTGTATGTATGACGCAACCACGGCCGGAAAAAACCAAAAAATGCATTTTCTGCAAAAAAGACAACCACGAATTAGGATAAAGAATTGCGACCAGAAGTGGCAGTTTGTAAAAAAAAATAACTGTTGTTTTGTATGTTTGAAGCAAAACCATAATAAAGATGCCTGCAAGTCGAAACTAAAATGCGAAGTCCAAAATTGCGACAGAAAACATCACTCAACATTACACGCATCGGCGAGGGACAGTCATAAAGCCCGCCTTCCCGAACCGACCGAGGATAACAAAAAAAGGGACACCGAAAGTGAAACGCATTTTTCGGCCAACATAACGGCAAATCTCGGACGGAAAGTTTTGTTAAAAGTATTAACTGTAGAAATAAGTGGTCAGAGTGGCAAAATGTTAGTGAATTGTTTAATGGATGAAGGCTCTACTATTAGCTTATTGAGTACATCTGCTGCCCGGAAAATAGGAGCACGCGGACCACAAAGCCCATTGAATCTACAAGGAATAAACGGTATGGGAGGCTGCGATGTAACGAGTGGAAAGATCGATTTTCGTGTCAAAGGACTAAAGCAAGCGAAATCGTATGACGTCAAGGGCGCACGGACCTGTGAAAATCTACAAATATCGGCAATGGGATTGTCTAAGAGAGAGCAAGAACAATGGCCTCATCTCAAGAACATACAGATGGCTCAGGAAGACAAACCGATTGACCTAATATTAGGTCAAGCACAATGGTACCTCATAGTATCAAGAGGCCTTATTAGAGGACCTCGAAGGGCACCAGTAGCTTCGAAAACACTCCTAGGCTATGTGATACACGGGACATCCAGTGGCTTGGCAACACAATCAAACAGCGTATCGATTTATCATATTGATGTCGCAACCGACGAGAATCTGCACGCTTTAGTTCGAAGTCATTTCGACTTAAAAAACATGGGCGTAGTTCCATGTACACGGGCTAATGCCGATGAAGATCGAGCACGAAAAATCCTAGAAGAAAGCACTCGGCGCACTGCGGACAGGTGGGAAACGGGTCTTATATGGAAAACAGAGTCCATACAATTACCACAAAGTTACGATATGGCAAATAAACGTTTAATAAGCTTCGAACGAAAATTAGATCGCGACGCTGTCTTGAAGAAGGCATATTCGGCCAAAATGCAACACTATCTCGAACAAGGATTCGCAGCACAGCTGAGTGACCTCGATATACCATCAAATGATGGCAAAGTATTTTATTTGCCTCACTTCGGTGTACAGAGTGTAAATAAACCTGGGCGTGTTCGTATTGTTTTCGATGCCGCCTCAAATAGTCACGGCGTCTGTCTGAATGATAATTTGTTAACCGGGCCAGATTTGCTGAATTCGCTTCTGGGAGTTTTGTGTAGATTTCGACAACACACTGTGGCTATAACTGGCGATTTGTGCGAAATGTACAGTCAAATAAAGATTCGCAGAGAAGACCAAAATGCACAGAAATTTCTTTGGCGAGGAAATGACAGACGAAACCCACCCACGGTGTACGTAATGACATCGATGGTGTTTGGGGCCAACTGTTCACCATGCAGCGCGTTGTATGTAAAAAATCGAAACGCCATGGAATTTCCAGAAAAGCCAGAGGCAATTAATGCAATCATACGTCATCATTATATGGACGATTGGTTAGGAGGCGCGGAATCACTCGAAGAAGCAATAAAATTAATAAGTGACGTCCGCTACATATATCGCAAAGGAGGATTTTGTATGCGAAATCTGACGTCAAATCAGCCTCAAGTCCTGGAAGCGGTACCAAAAGAAGTAAAAAGTGAAAGCGAGACGACCATTATGCCGGCAAATATAAACTCAGTCGGGCAACGGACGTTGGGTTTATTATGTTATGTTATTTATTTATTTATTGTATGTTTGTTTGTTTTTTTTTCAAATGATTTATATTCTACGATTATTTTTAAACATATTATTTTAAATATAATGCAAACAACTTAGCGTTTATTAAGCTGCTTATAGCTTGTTAAAACGGCTTGTGAAGTGAATAATTTTTGTTCTAAATCCTAGATTGCAAGTACAAAAAACACTAAAATTTCTATGATTAGTCTCGAAGTACCAATACTATGACGTGGCCTAGTAAACTTTTTACCTTTTATAGTTTACTTTACCCGAAGAAAATTATGTATTTTAAGCGTTGGGTTGTTACCTTTTTGTTAGCGATGTCCCAAAGGTCCGTATCAAAAGGGAAAAAAGAAAAAAATATATATATTTGTACAAGTGGAGACAAAGGGTCCCACTTTCGAAAGTCGAAAGAAAAGAACTGGACCGCCGGCGTCCCAAGCTCTGCTATGGGACGCCAGTTAGGAACAAACGCCATCGGTGGTCGGTTTATATGGTTACCTAGCTCCGAGCTTGCGTTACGCGCCGATTTATAGACGTAATTATCGCATTTTAATAATAATTGTAAGCGTATTGTAACAGTAGAATATAAGCTCGTAAAATATAGACTGTAATTGTATGTAGACATAATTAAGTGTTATAAACTGCTCTACTTATCAACATTGTGTTTTTTAAAAATTGTGCTGCACTAAAATAAAATATTCTTGTGCTCAACTCAAGCGTTTCAGTCTTTGAGAAATACCTACCTGAACTAAAAGCATTTACTAGGCGATCTGTCACAATTCTTAGGGATGTCACATGTCTCTGGCGTTCTGTTCGGGAATCATTTCAAAGCCGCAGTAGTGCTTACATTGGTTGGCGAAAACTGGCGTCAACACTTTTTTTTATTTTAATTTGCTTCTAAATATATTATATAGCCGAAGACTCCAATTTATTAATTAAAGCAGAATAATGTTAATGAAACAAAAACTATTATGATACTTTTAAAAAATTACAAAAACGGATCAAACACAATAACAAAGATTTTATATAAAAATGCAAAACTTACTACTAGTCCAATACAATTGTTAATACTCTTAAAATTCACAATGTTGTAATATCAAAGTCGCATGAGGTATATAAAGTGTATAATCGTTAGATATGTCTGCAAATAGATGTTAATTTAACTGCAAAAATTATACAAGAATATATCTCAAGCGGCTTTATGAGATGATGCCTAAACATGTTAATTTGATTTTGATTGAAAAATAGATTTTGGTATTTTGACATTTTATTACAGATGTTTTAAAATTTTAAGGAATTTGAAATAGCTTCTTATTATATTATCATAATAAGTTAACATATGTATTTTTCCTAAAATATCGAACCCAAATAGCCTCGCTCTGTCGAAAACATCAATAAAATAAATACAATATCCTATTACAGGTGGTGCGGTCGTCAAACTGGGGCGTTCTCGAGGCCGACGTTGGAGAGCGACCATCCGCGCATTGTTTCTGGGCTTACGGCTTGCCAACCGGCCGCAGCCGAAAGGTACCATATCTTTAAAGCTTTAGCGCTAAAAAAAATATTGGATTTTTTAATTTCAATTTGCTTCTAAATATATTATATAGCCGAAGACTCCAATTTATTAATTAAAGCAGAATAATGTTAATGAAACAAAAACTATTATGATACTTTTAAAAAAATACAAAAAGGATCAATGAACCGCAGTACGCGAGCCAGCGGCGTCTTTCACTTCGAACTATTTCCGAGCCACGTATTTTTATCATCATTTATATATTTTTGTGAACGCTAGAGGGCGCGAGTGTGTACTAGCTGCATATTAAACGTCAGAGTACAATTTCATAAAATTATTAGAGTTTTATGCTACAAAAGTTTAAATTAGTGCTAGGAAAACAAGGCAAGAATGCGAAAAGCAACTTATTCAAACTATTGCTTGAGTATATAAGACGCGATATCCGTAACATTCGACTCAGGCGCCGAAGTGCCGTAATATTTTAATAATTGATTTACTTGTCGCTTCACTTCGCTCTGATCTGACAATCGCACGACGTAAACCGATTTGCCTCTTTTCGATAGTATTTTGGCTATTTGCCATGTCGGTTTTTTCGGGTTTTTGTAAGAATGACTCAATACTACCTCGCCCTCCCTAAACTGAACCGCTCGCGAGCCCTTAACATATTTATTTTGTGTTTGTTGTCGCTTTATCGCTGTCTCTCGGACGCTCGCTTCATCGTTATTTATTTCCCGGTCCGGTTTTAATAAGTCAAATTTACTTCTGATTTCACGGCCAAACATCAATCTTGCTGGCGAATAACCGGTCGTGCAATGAATTGAATTACGATATTCGAATAAATATCTCCCAATTTTCATATCAACATCGACTGATTGCAAGGCGTTTACAATAAATTTTTTACAAATCTTAACCGAGTTTTCTGCTTGACCGTTACTCGGCGGCGAGTAAGTGGGAGAAGTTACATGCAATATACCATTGGTAAGGCAAAATTTTCAAACTCTCGAGACACAAAATATGTCGCGTTGTCAGAAACTATTTTTTCCGGAATGCCAAATCGTGAGAAACACTCTATTAAACATTGAAAAAAACTCACAAATTTGTATGTCGTTTCAGGAGTGGTTTCTGTATGGAATTCAGCAAGGTTGGCTGTGGCTGCCCGCACACCCGCAAATACCGGAGAACGCCTGCACAGACAGAGGTTATAAACCTTGAATTTTCCTCTTTTCATTTTTAGGTAGAGTTTATTTAGATAAGTTACTAGACTAGCCGCCGAATGAGCAGTTTCAAAGACTTAGTCTTTATATCTGCCCAACCAAAGCATAGCCATCGTTTATTTTTATAAAAGCGATACAAACATAAAAACATTAAGAGAAAACATAAAAACAATACAGAATAACAAAATAAAGTTTAAAACAATGCAGAAATACAATAATACAACTAGGACAAAACAATACAGGTAATTACATTTACAATAATATTACTTATTCTAAAACTTAATACTATTGACTGCTGGCGATTACCAGCGGGCGAAGGACTAGAACCATTGAAATCGGTTTCCCCTAAAAGGGAAGAGGGACGATGCAAACAAAAGTGGTGCTGTTTCTCGGGGCGAAGAAGACACGCACACACGCGAACTTTATTTACGCGCTTCCGGCAAGCTCCTCGGGAGGGGCACCCGGCCCCTCTAAGGCAGTCCATTTTGTCACCCAGCTCTTCACGAACGTCTTAAAAGAAGCAAAATTTGTCGGGGATGATACTAAGTCAGTGAACCAAGCTGGTCTGGTCATCGCGTCAAGGCTGTCCAAAAGTATGTTCCGTTCGTCGGTCAAGTAGTCACAATTCCAAACAATGTGTTCCGCCGTCTGAACACCCCGACCACATACGCACCAGGGGTCCTCGCGGAGCCCAAATTCAGTAAGCTTTCCTTTAAGCTTGCCATGACCCCCAACCAGCTGAGTAGTCGGATGATCAAACACCAGAAACACATTCTTCATTCTTAGCTCCACCGAGGGAAAGAAAGCGTAGGTAAGGCGGCCCGTCCCACCTGAATCCCATCGCTCCTGCCAGACGCGTAAAGTTTCGGTCCTCAGGCTTCCGCAACATTCCTGGTACGATGCTTCGCTGCTGTGAACAGAGAGTGAAAAGTACTCAACTGTCAGACCCTTGCGTACACGGGCTCTGGCAGCAGACTCGAGAACCTCAAAGTCCGCCGGCAAAACGCCAGCAATGACGGGCAAAGCCAGTGTGGACGTAGTCCTGTAAGCACCGGTCATTGCGATGAGGGGGAGCCGCTGCCCGCGAAGAAGACTGTTTCTAACCACTACCATACGGGCCCTGTGGCACCAAACGCGAGCGGCATACGTTATTTGCGCGACAAAAACAGCTTGATAAATAAGTTTAAACGTGGGGAACCGCAAACCCCAAGATACGCGACTAACGCGACGCATGCTCATGAACAGGCTGCGAGCCCTGCCAACCATCATTTTTGCATGCTGAACGAAGGATAACGCGGGTTCTAAAAGAAGGCCGAGATATTTAACTGCTTTAGGGAACGCCACTGGAGAATTATCAAACCGCAGGGTCGGGTTCCTGGCGAGTCTGCCTTTCAGCATCATCGCCTGGGTTTTACCCGGAGAGAAAGACAGCTTATTCCTTCGACCCCATTCGAGAATAAGGTCGAAACAAACAGCCGCCCTTCTCTCCACCTCAGATCGACTGTTGCCACCAATCAGTAGCAACCCATCATCAGCGTACCCGGTGATAGTGCATCCGTCTGGGAAGGGGAGTCTCAGGAGATCGTCGAACAATATGTTCCAGAAATTTGGCCCCAGGATTGAACCCTGGGGGCAGCCCATGCTTGCCAGCTTGTCGACAATAGAAGACCCGTAAGAAATCCTGACAGTGCGCTCTTCAAAGTAGCTACGTACAAGGCGCAGAATGTTTGCCGGACAGTTTCGAGATTTCAGCTTACATAAAATCATCGGCCACCACGCATTATCGAAGGCCCCTGAGATATCAAGGAAAACACCTAGACAGTATTTTCCTTTGTAATTAGCACTCCAGTCTAGGGCGAAAAGAAGCGCGTCCTCCGTCGACCTTCCCTTAACAAATCCAAACTGTCGGTCACTGAGGGGAGACAAAGTCTCATCCATCCTGTTACGTACCAGCCTCTCCAATATTTTACCGAAAATCGGCAAAAGCGTGATGGGGCGGTACGCCTTGGGGTCAGACCTCGGTTTGTTGTTTCCCTTGGGAATAACCCTAAGAAGGCCACGCTTCCACGGCTCGGGAAAGTGTCCGCACTCGATGCATTTCTGCATGAGTACGGTCACCTCCCATCTAGCCTACATCCACACTCGTCTGACAATACCGCTCGTCAGGTTATCTATCCCAGGAGCCTTGTTTGCCGACAATGAACCAACAATATTATCAATCTCCTCGGCTGTGACGGCAGAAGAAATGGGCGCGGATGACTCTATTTGCGATAGTGTTCGAATTTGGCGGTGATGATCATTTTCGTTAGCCGTGGAGTCGGACGGGACTAAGTTCTCGAGAAGGGCACGGAGAGTATCCGTGATACTAATTGAAGCAACCCCACCAGTAACGATACTGGAGAGGTGACGGTCTCCTCCCAAACCAGTCTTCTGCAAACCCCACGGAACCCCACGAACCCCACCCAAACATAAAACTGCAGTCACTCGCGAAAATAACTGTTTAGCACAAATTAAGTTTAGCAACTTTGCAATTAATTTAGCACTTCGCGAAAGAATTAAAATTTCGAAATTGAAAATAAATAACAGTTTGTGACGTCACGATGTCAACAAAACGTGCGCGGAGACACAGTCCAAGAAAGGCGTCCTTTCGGTGCGGGCTTCTTCGCCCGAAAAAAAGATAATTTAGATAAGTAATAAGATTCCTTTAGATTACTCGACAGGTTATTAAATAAAATTAAAACAATTCTCTCCAAAATTTTTAGAACGTGAGGAACTTCCGCCCGTCCTAATGATGTGCTGTTGTCCTGATGGGCGCCATGACGCTAATTCCCGTATGGCAGAGTCTACGTACATTCAGTGGCGCGCCTGTTTCATTAGCGGACTCAACAAGGTTATTTTTTAGTGTAATCAGGGATATTAGTCTTACTTTACTGATATGCTTTTAGTAAGAACGGGTTTTAACTGCAAAGTTTAGTAAAAAGCCGATGCAATCATTTTATTCGGCATTTTCCTATCTGCCGTAGTAAGAACGGGTTTTTGTCAAGTGTTTAAAATTCGGATTGATCGCGCCCAAATTATGAACGCTATGTCAGTTTCATACTAAAAATTGATGACTTTAATGTTAAATATCTACATTAGTAGATATAATGGGGGGGGGGGGTTCTGGCCCACTAAACTAATAGCTTCCGGTACTTCCGGTAATTAGTTAATTGCTTCCGCTAATTGCTTAATTGGTCTGTCAGTCTTGTCGGGCGGCTTAATTGGTTAGGTTAATTGGTCTGGTTGTCTTGTTGGGCCGTTGATATTTGGTTAATTGGTTTGTTAATTGGTTAATCGTTGTGGTTAATAGGTCTCGCGGGGGGGTCTGGCTGTTGGGCTGCTTAATTGTTTTTGTTACCTGTTGGTTAATCGATGTGGTTAATTGATCTCGTTGATTGATTTGTGGTTTTGGACCACAAACCAACAAGACGGTCAGACCAGTTATCCGATAAACATTATAATGTTTTAATGTTTTTATATGAATGTTTATTATAATGTTTTTTTTTTCAGATCGCAGAGTTTTGCAAATCGATGTGGAGAGTTTTTTGGAGAGTGGCTTGGAGATTAGTATGCACAGGCTCAAAGGTATTGATCCTAATCTGCATAGGGATAGTAATAGGAGTCCTGCAAATGCTCCCTTATTTGGGACCGGCAGATCCGAATACTTTGGTAGAAATCACTGCATTAGAAATCCTGCGGCATCTATTGGGCTAAATTTCCAGTTATATTCCAACTAAACTAAATTATATTCCAAGTTTTTGTTTTTACCTTTGTCGCCGACGCATGAAGAAAAGGAAAGATTATTTAGTCTTGTTAATAAATTATTCGTTTATAACAACAAACGACATGCGTCGGCGACAAAGGTAAAAACAAAAACTTGGAATATAATTTAGTTTAGTTGGAATATAACTAGAAATTTAGTTCAATATTCGCCGCAGGATATATACAGAGTGTTTGGTGCATCGTTTGTCAAAATGAATTGGCCGAAAGAGGGGGTCATTTGCTATGTCTTGAGGCGCAATAACTTTTTTTTAGCCCCATGGTTTTTTTTTATTTTAACATTTTATTATTTTTTTGAAAAATTCCAGAATTCAGCATATAAATTTAGATTAAAAAAAAAGTTATTGGTATAGTACCCCGATTTAATTTTTATTTGTATGTGCACTGTTGTATGGTTCTATGAAATTCAGTATTACTTGCGAATACTGTCTAGTTTTATTTTTATTAAATCATAAATTTTTTGGCAGAGGTAAAAATAATTTTAAGACTCAGCTTTACATTGCAATTAAAAAAAAACTTAAAGCGATCAAGATCTTCGAATCCTTTAAAAAACTTCTTCTGTTTGTCCCCTTTCCAACGGTATGCATTATGCCATAGAAACCTGCTAATAACTTTACTAATTTACTAAATTTGCGTATCGGGACACATCGGGTTGATATTCGATCTTCAGGATGAAAACTTGTTTTTGCGGAAATAACACGGGCGAGACAGGTAGAAAGTACTATCTCACTCTTGCGCTGTAAAATCTATCTATCTTCTTCTTACATAGGGTACTGATGTTCCTCGAATTTGAAATTAAAAAAACAAAATTCCCTTATTATTCTTAATGTCACAAATCTTGCTCGAATTGGTGACCTCTGTTGTGTATGCATGCACGACTTCTTACAGATACATTGCATACAGATGTGGATGATCCCGACTTTTTAAGAAGTATTCTCTGGACGATGAATCCAAATTTACTAAAGAGGGAATTCTTAGTTTACATAACCTTCACCACTGGTCGCCGAAAGATCAGAACCCACATGTGAAAAGACAAAGGGCATTCCAGAGAAGGTTTAGCATAAATATTTGGGCAGGAGTTATAGGAAATCATGTAATTGGACCACACTACTTACCTAATCATCTCAACGGGGATAATTACCTTGAATTTTTACATAATGACTTGCCCGAATTGTTAGCTGCGGTGCCAATTTTCCATCAAGAGAGACGTATTTTGTTTCAAAATGACGGTTGTCCCGCACACTGGAGATTATCCGTTAGGGATTACCTTAATAATGTATTCCCTAATTCATGGATTGGGAGGGGTGGCCCTATTCCATGGCCTCCACGTTCCCCTAACCCATTAGACCTAACTCCATTAGATTTTTACGTGTGGGGACGGGCCTAAGAACTTATATACGCCACAGAAGTTGAAACTAGGGATGATTTAGTTCAACGCATTGAGCAGGCTTTCGTCGTTATTAAGGCGCCCCGGGACGCATTTGTCCTTGAGATTTGAAAGAGTAGGCTTTATTCGAACATTGACGTGTAGAAAAGAGACGGATATACTCGCCGACCGCGAATTCGTTACATTTGGAATCGATGAAACATGTTTTTTTTATTTAAATAATTATTATCATTTGAAAAAAAATGTTTTTTTTTAAGTAATGTCCTAGATTATTATATTGTCTATCTTTAGAAAGAAAAATTAGGTTCGCGTCACTTACACAACTTAAAAGAAAATCGTTGCAAGAAAAAAACAACACTTTCTTATTTATTTATTTTCATTACTATAATAAGGTGTATTTCGTTTTTTTTTAAGCAAAGAACTAAATTAATATATGTAGAATATTGTGGTATTTTTAGTTTTAGCCATTTGTTGGGAATAACTTCAATAAAATGCACGAAAATACGTTACAAAACACGTTTTAGGGACTGGTGGCGCCTTAAAGAAGAAATGCGTTTACACACCACTACAGTGGAAATAAGGCGAAGATGTCGCGCATGCATCACAACAGAGGTCACCAATTCGAGCAAGATTGTGACATTATGAATAATAAGGGAATTTTGTTTTTTAATTTCAAATTCGAGGAACATCAGTACCCTATGTACGAAGAAGATAGATAGATTTTACAGCGCAAGAGTGAGATAGTACTTTCTACCTGTCTCGCCCGTGTTATTTCCGCAAAAACAAGTTTTCATCCTGAATATCGAATATCAACCCGATGTGTCCCGATACGCAAATTTAGTAAATTAGTAAAGTTATTAGCAGGTTTCTATGGCATAATGCATACCGTTGGAAAGGGGATAAACAGAAGAAGTTTTTTAAAGAATTCGAAGATCATGATCGCTTTAAGTTTTTTTTTAATTGCAATGTAAAGCTGAGTCTTAAAATTATTTTTACCTCTGCCAAAAAATTTATGATTTAATAAAAATAAAACTAGACAGTATTCGCAAGTAATACTGAATTTCATAGAACCATACAACAGTGCACATACAAATAAAAATTAAATCGGGGTACTATACCAATAACTTTTTTTTTAATCTAAATTTATATGCTGAATTCTGGAATTTTTCAAAAAAATAATAAAATGTTAAAATAAAAAAAAACCATGGGTCTAAAAAAAAGTTATTGCGCCTCAAGACATAGCAAATGACCCCCTCTTTCGGCCAATTCATTTTGACAAACGATGCACCAAACACCCTGTATAATGTTATAATTTCTATCATCGTATTGGGTTCCGGAGGGTTTAAATGAGGGAGCATTACTTCTTAGCCTACAGCTTATGCTGATCTAGAGAACATGCTGATGCTGATCTCCGGGGGAGGCTGATCTAATTATACGAGTCTGCGAGAGCAGATGATGAGTTTTTGACAGATCTTAGTTGTATCGTGTTGATCCGCGGAGAATTTTCGACATGCAAGCATTTGTTGGCCGACCCGCGCGGGTTGGAGTGAATTTCGATCTTGTATTATCTGAAGTCAGAGTAAGACGATAGCATCGTACCAACGCATGAATCCCGGCATTCGAATTTTTTTTAGTATAACAAATTGTTGAATGAAACTTTGTTTTTGTAGATAAATTTATGAATAGTGAAATTATATGGTTTTCATTTCTTATTTTAGTAACAGGGTTCTATCCAAATCTATAATCAAGTAGGTGTATGCGAAAATGCCGAAAGTGAGGAGATGCCGTCAATATAATGGGTGTCCTGATGACTTAAGGGTGTGTTTATTTATTTATTTATTGTGACATAATTAATTGGACAAAGAAATAGAATTGTAGTAGAACAAATCACAGTTACAAATGAATATTATAAATTTACAGGGAGCGATTAGCACTGCTTCATTTGTGCCCTGCCTTCTTTACTAGACTATGTCCGTACTAAGGAAGGCAGTGATATATTGTGCTACAGCTAAGAATATCAACCCGTCAATGCACCTATAGAGAAATATGAAGACGTCTATTTGTAAGAAAATAAATTAAAACATATAAATATATGTACAATGTTGTCGCATAGAATGTTTATGTTCAGACAAATATGTCTATATTTATAGTTGGATTAAAAGAAAAATATTTTTTTTATATTTATGTTCCCTTGTAAAAAATTATCACCATATTTAATCATTTAAAAGCGCTGCTGTAAATTTCTTTGGAAATCGCTTGTTGGTTCTCTCGCTCGCACTCTTTCGAGGCCTTGACCGAGGGCGGCAATGATCCGGTGTCGCGAGCGGACATCAACTAGCGTTGTATGATGATAACGATTTAATATTATCAGGTAGTTTACATTTTTTCCTCGGAAACCATGATGAATTTTGATATATTGTCTTAACTAGTCTGACCTGAATCTGAAACCTCGCTAGATAGCGGTAGCATGTACCCATCCAATAAATGACCACTCATTCATATAAACTGATATAAAACAGGTATAAAACAATTTTTTATAAAAACTGAAATTAAATAAAAACTGTGATAAATCAATAAAAAATCCAAATATTACGCAGGTGAGACTTACCTTTTGGACTTTTCGATTAACGAACCTAACTGTACTCTCGGGCGCAATAGGGTCCTGGGGCGGACGTCACAAAGACGCGAACTCTTGCAAATTTTATGCTAAATTTAGCGTGAAGTGCGTAACAAACACCCTTTATGAAGCATAAAGGGTGTTACCAGCGCCGGCCAAAAATAGGCAGCGATTAACATATCTAACGGGAAAGCTTTCAGTTTTAACGCGCGACTAGATTTTGTACGGCCGTGCGAATGACGCTCGGCGAGGGCAAAGGCGGCGCGTTTTATTTATTTATCTTTATTGGAGAAACCAACAATTATACACAGTACATACAACAAAAAAAAAATACATTTGATTTATCGATAAAAAACTATGTAAAACTAAAAATAGGTTTCTACTAACAAAAAGTATTAAAGTTAATAACAAAACCATTTTATATCAATATATATATATATATCTACTTACACGAATTTAGAACAGCTAATTTTTACACAAAAGATCATTGCTGAACACTTTAAATTGCGACTTATCAGAGTCAATTTATCGAAGCAGTTAATAGCTTCATTAAAATAACTAAATGTAGAGCGTTATTTGATTACTATGATTATTATGATTACTTGTTTGTAATGATAATAACATTGATTAAAAAGATGTAATGAAATGAACACTATTGTAATCCGTGAATGATACGAAATGATGCGCGGAAGAACAGATCTAAATAGGACAGGGGACAGTTAAAATACATTCTCATAAAACTGAGGGGTGCGAAATTTTTAGTAACTACCCCTTTAAATGTTTTTCGATCTGGCGCTACATAAATATAATAACTACTCTAAATATTCAATAAAATTGTGTGGTACACGAGCAAACCCTTAAATATCTAAAGTTTTACCGCGAAGCATGGGTATGTGTTACGACCGGGGTTTAAAATTTATTTATTTATTTTATTTACAAAGTTAACTACTGCGTTTCTAATCGATAAGTTACGCAATATAACAACTAAACAATGGACATTTATATCTAACGCCTTGCATCGAAAATAAAATTAATTTATAATACGTCCGCCTGTAAAATGATATATTTGCAGGCAAACGTAAAAATCAGGCAAAATTATATTTACCAACATTTTTCTAAAATAAAACAACACTTATAACCCGTTACTTATAAAGTATAGTTGCAGACCCCTATATAGAACTGATTAGATTACCTTTCAACAGCAATGTAAAATTATGTTTATTAGTTTGTTTTAATATGAATTGGTTTGGTACCAATATAATATGTGCTATGTTTTTTATATTAATAATGAAAAAAAATTTACCGTTACTAATTACGTGCTAAAATTAAATATTTTTTCCCGTTCAACGCCACCACTAGTCATTTTGCTCCCTTTGTGGTCGATGAAGTGATGATTTATGCCCCTAAACAGAGCATTATGGCCGTCTTTGTCTCTGTTCCGGAGCCGGGAGCAGGATCTTCGGCACCGTGCCTTCGGCCCTCATTCTAATGCTAAATCCTCGACGGGGGCGCCGCGCTCATTACCATTTCCGAGTGGACGCAGTCAGAACGCGTGCCTTGCTGACAGTTTTTGTTGTCTCCTTTCACTTGCGGGGTGTGATCTTCTTTGTTCCTTTGTTCTGGATCTAACTTTGACTGTACATTCAGAGTTAGATTTATGTTATTTACGAGATTTTCCTGATAAGTTATCGAGTTTGGCAACTTAGGGCACTATTTTAACGAGAAGTAAATACCCTCAGTTGCTACACTGCTATAATCGTAGAAACACGTCAAACATAACAATAGTAACCCTATATGTTATAAAATCATGTGAGATTTTTGCAGCCAGCTCTCTGTCATAAGTAGGCAGACTGTAATAATTACATAGCATTTTTAATTTCCATTTTATTTATCTATTTTTTTTAACGTGCGCTTTAAAGATTTTCGTATTTATAATGATTGTTTGATTTTACACTTTTCATTTTAAATTTCAACGTTTTCGACTTTGCACATTTGAGGTAACCACGATAATTCTGTTTTGATATTTATTTAGCTATTATTAGATATAAACATGTACGATTATCGATTAATGTTTAATTTTCGTATGAAGGATGAGTCTTACTAACATTTCTTCAGCCGTTAGAAGACGAACGCCACGAGCATTACCCGGGCCCCGGGGCCAGACCCATAACCCCACAGTAACCAATTTTCATTTTCTTCATATAAATCGATGTAGAATCGTTTGACGGTGATTGATAATTTGTTACTAGTGCCTGAATATACTTTCGCAGTGATTTAATATTGATTGTAAGGTGTTCGCCTTTATAACTCAACTTGCCTTTATAAAAACACGAGAAGATTTTAGTTGGGCTATTATAAGTTTGACGTTTAGCTGTAAAACCAATAAATATCTGTAAAAAAATTAGGTAACACCCCCATAGTACCCAATTTTCATTTTTTTTTATATATATAAATCGATGCAAAACTATTTGAAGGTGATTGACAGTTTTTTATTACTATGTTATTAAATATAAATACTTTTGCGTAATTAAATATTCATTGTAAGGTATTCGCAAAAATATATCTTTCTAAAAGCACGAAGAAGATGATAAATAGCACTTTAAGGCGATTTTAAATATATATTTTTATGTAATTCGGTGCAGAATCATTTGGTGGTTAATGATAGTCTATTATAAACGTTTGAAGGCTAGTTGTTTAATTATATAACAAAAAAACAAATATCTGTAAAAGATATTAATCAGCACTTTAAGGCGATTATTTATCACTTTTTTTAATGTAATTCGATACAGAATCGTTTGGCAGTTAATGATAGGCTATTTAATCGTTTGATGGTTAACCGTTTAAATATAAACCAATAAACAAATATCCGCATAGGGCGATTATTTATCTCTTTTTTATATAATTTAATGTATAATCGTTTGACAGTTAATTATGGTCTATTATAAACGTTTGACGCTTAGCCGTTTAATTATCCGCTAAGTAATATCTTTTTTTAATAGATTTTTGTGTTATAGATGGGGTGCTAAGTGGAGCGTCATTCTCTTGCTTACTGCTGACTGTCTGTCTGACGTATAATGACAGTTTCGATGATAACTTGAAACATATAACTGTTTTCAGGAGTTTTAGTGTCGAATGTTTTTGTACTCCAAATGTGTTAATAATAAGTTATTTCTTATTTTTTATAGGGTGTCTCTATATGTATTTAAAAAAATATATGTCCAAACTGAGTTTTAAAATTATTCATAAAAGTGGCTTTTTCGTTGAGGTTATCCCGTTGGATAAATTTGCATTTATTTTTGTATTACTTAATTTAATCGGTCGTTTGATATGAATTCAAATAGAAATATTACGTTTATGGCCAAAGACGATGGTAATTGCGAGGGAGTTCCTTTGGCCGAGGTCGAGGACAATAAAACGCCGAAGCCCTCCGTGGTCAGAAGTTATACGACGACGCCCCTAATGAAAATTCGGACTTACGTGCTCGCCTTGAGGCCGTGGTCGCTCAGCGTGAGTCTCTTGCCAACGCTCCTAGGCTCGGCGTTGGCCTACAAACATTCGGGTGACCAGTTCAGCTGGCTCACGTTGGTGCTGACTTTGATAACTGTGATTACGGTGCACGGCGCGGGAAATATTGTCAACACATATTTTGATTTCGTAAAGGGAATCGACAATCGAAAGTCTGATGACAGGACACTTGTGGACCACATTCTGTCGACTGATGAGGTGGTGTCGCTTGGCGCATTGCTGTACTGCGCCGGCTGTGTTGGATTCATTCTGCTGGCCAGCTGGTCACCCGCCAGAATGGAACATTTGGCTATTGTCTACTTCGGCGGGTTGTCTTCTAGTTTTCTTTACACCGGTGGAATTGGTTTTAAATACATTGCTCTCGGAGATCTTCTAGTGTTAGTGATCTTTGGTCCGATTTCTGTTTTATTTGCTTTTCTCGCTCAGACGGGTAAAGTGGACTGGGCAACTATATATTATGCTATTCCTTTGGCCCTGAATACGGAAGCGATCGTTCACAGCAACAACACAAGAGATTTGGATGCGGACAGTAAAGCCGGCATTGTAACACTCGCCATTCTCATTGGCAACACTGCCTCTCACATTCTCTATGCTTTTTTATTATTCACACCATATATATTATTTGTTGTAGCCGCGACTAAATATTCATTGTGGTTCCTTTTACCATTGCTCACAATCTCAAAAGCTTTCGATATCGAAAGAAGATTTCGATCGTCAGATTCTTTACATGATGTGCCGAAACAAACGGCCAAATTAAATGTTTTTTTTGGTTTGTTATATATTTTGTCATGTTGCTTCGCCAATTCTTTGCCATTTGTGACCCTTAGAAAGTATTGATTTTTTAACTACTATAGACATTTATTTTCAGGTTATGTTAGCTTAAAAATAATTAACTAATTTCCCTAACTAATTAAAAAGTTCCCTCTAAGGCAGAGGCGTCCAAACTTTTTGCTGCGAGGGCCAGTTTGGTATTTAAATTCATTAGCGGGGGCCAAGCATTGTAAATATGTGAATTAAAAAACCTTATTACAAGTAAAGCAGCATTGAATTTTTTTATTGTTGCCACATATATATACTATAATTTTTTTTTTATAGTAAATTACAGCTATAACAATACTAAACAAACATGTCTAAATTATATTATTATAAAATTATTTCATGCAATTTTTAATGGGAATGGTGGAATGTATCTGATAAAATGTATGAAAAAGGGCAGTTTTATCAAATTACATCTTGATTATGAAAAATATACACATAATTATGAGTTAACAAGAAATAAGAAATCGATGTAGTTTTATGGAGAATAGAACTGTATATATACATTTATCATTATAATTGAATTTGCCTGTGGTAACCAAAAAGGTGATTTTGAGTGTTTTTTTTTTCACAAGTATGTAAGAAAAAAAAATGTAGATGTTTTAAACTGTGTGAAAAGTATCTTTTATCCATATTACTATATAAAATCGTTCAAAATTATACAAAAGTTATCAAAAGTGATAAGTATGTGTAAAAAGTGAAAATTTCTGTATATCCAGCTTTGACCATTATTAATGTATATATTATATATGTATATAAAAAACAAAATTAGTCCAGTGTATTGTAAATTTCGCGGAGATTATGAGGACAGCAAAAGTGTTTATTTGGACGTAAAACGCCTTCTAAAATTTCTAATGAATCGGTAAGTTTTGGCATAATTATTAATTTTTTTGGACAGTTGACGGGCATTTCATCATATAAAAGGTAGTAATCGGACTAGCCATAGCCCATAGGTTAATAATGTCAGTTTTCCAGCAGGCGACAACCGCGACTCCATCCGAGAATTCAATCACCGAAAATAAAACAATATCTAACCTCTCAAGAACTCCGTCGTGTTATCGAGGACTAAATTAAGTAGCGGGTCGTATCCCTTTAATACACCGGCCGCTTCGCGTCCACCAGCAAATTTAACTCGTATACTCTTCTCTAAATATTTACTTAAATCAAGGATCGATTCTTTCCTGCGTTTCTCCTTGCCATCGCCGGCTCCATCTCGTTGCGCGTTACCCTGAGTAAAAACACCAAAAATTAGACATTTATAATTAATTAAATGTCGTAACGTTTGCTTTACCGGTTACCTTATTTTTGTCGCTATGTCCGTCTTTTGAGGCCATTTTAATATAATTATATTTTCAATTCTACAAATGTGAGCATGCAAAAAATGACAGAAATTATGAATCTCCTACAGCACAAACAAACGTCAAAAACTACGTATTTTTTTATACAAACGGCCTTCATATTAAATGGCCTAAGTGGCCAGATTGAAATAATATGTATACATTATAATAACAATCATAAACTTAATTTACTAACACAACAATTTAAAAAAATATGTGAGCTTATTGCCGTAGAACTATCTCTACCAGCTAACATCTACGCTACTTTAGCAATTACACAACAAAATAATAATCATCGTATGTAGCAAATGCTAACAAGAGGCCTCTGGGTTTACTTTAAGAAAAGTTTAGGATATAAAATAAAACAGCACCTTTACAACAAAAATCTCGATTATGCTATGGCCAGTGATCACTTTTAGAAATGTGCTAAAATAATTATCAATCATTGTAGATTTAGACATTGTCTTTCCATTGGACGGCAGGTGGTATATCATATCTATCAACTTGATATTTGTAACTTTATATTTTTTACTGTGTAACTTTATATTTTTTACGACCATGCACGGAATTTCACTATATTTGCTAACTTTTGCATTCATATGCCATGGTTGCATAGTGTTATTTTTACCTCAAAACCTATTGATTCAAGCCATTATGGCCCCTCGGCCATTATGGTACTTCTGTGAATGTCCTAGGGTTTAAAATAGCTTGTTTTCAGTATTCACATTTAACAGAAGCGGCAATGTCAAAATAGCTTCTCGTATTTTCAGGGAATGTAAACTGCTCGAGGGGGAGTTGGAAAAGTACAGAAAGTGCAAAGAGAATCTAACCGATGACAATTTGTTCAAACTACTTCTTCTGGAGCAGAAATTGGAGTCGACTTTTCAGCAGCTGGTGAGAATGTTTAATATGAAACTATTCAAATTGGTGAACGCATAGAACATGCATGATGATGTTATAGAAGTGGCACTCTGCTCTATAAAAAAATTATCATTATATACCGTGTTCTAAGAACATTCCCGATAAATAATCCAGGTAATTAGCGCTGCGATTTCAAACATGATTTGTTAAGACAACATATAAAAAAATCATCATAGTTTTCGAGAAAAATAATTGTAAACTTTACGTGATAATATTAAATCTCTGCTGTCCATGTGTTCGGCAGCTCCGATGCAGTTGAATGACCGCGCTATGGGTCAAGGCCACGCAAAATGCGATCATTATCTCATTTTGCCACACTAAAGGGAATTGACACCAATAATAACATTAATAAATTTAGGGATGAATTATTTTTGCATTTTTTCTACATAATTTCTTACTTTTAATAGGGAACATAAACACCCCTTAAGTCTTTGGGAATGGTCTTGGAACATTCTGTATATTCTACAGTAAGATATCTATATTTAACTAACTGTATTAAGGGCATATCTAGGTAAAAGGTAAATTTATGAAAAACCATATTAAAGCGTTGAATTATCGTGGGTCTTTGCAAGTAATGGTTTTTTTATTTTTTAATCTAAACCCGCCACCGCCATGACAAATAATATGAATAGAATATCAATATGTTTAAATTGCGCCCTTTAATATATCACCCTAATATGCCTAATGTGCCCCTTTAATATGTTTAATATGTAACCCTTTAATATGTCAGCGCGACTGCAAACCGCGGTCTAGCATCGAACACATGTCAGTGAATATTTTGTACTTACCTGTACTAGAGCAGTCAAAAAATACATGCAGTCTAAAAATCAGTAATAGTATAATAAATACGAAAAAGTAGCTATACAAATTCTATACAAAACAAATTGTTTTGAGTTACGGAAGTGGTGTAGTAACTCTCCTGAGCTCTTAAAAAATATTCCTCTCAAAGATCACTTTATCTTTGAAAACCTCTAATACATATTTTATTAAACGAGACAGCACTAATGAGCCACATAACTCTAATTTAGGTATGGATATTCTCTTTAATGGCGACCAATTGTTCAACCAATTGTTAATAAGGTTATTTTTATTAATAGTGAAGAGCTAAGGAGTTACAGAAAATACTAGCTGTATCAGGATTTTTGCAAATATTTTTTCCAATTTGTTTTCGTACAATTACTTTTGTGGTGGTATGTATCACTTTAATTCAGTAGCGGAACTACTATAAAATTGTTTTAAACATTAATTAGAGGCCTGAGATCTTAAGGTTGCCCAAAGAAGATTTAGTTCAGCAATTTTTATAACCTTTGCGGAATCTTTGCCAATGATATACAATATACGAGGGCTAATATGAATCGAGAATAACAAAAAGAAAGAAAAATATATCATTTAATATGGTTTTATTGTTTTCAAAATATTCACCATGATGATCGATGCACTTTTGCATACGTTGAAACCAATTTTCATAGCACTTTTTCCATTCTGATTAGGTATCTCCAAAACGTGCATATTGAACACATCAATGGTTTCTTTGCGGCTCGAAAAACGTTGACCGCGTAATTTTTCTTCACATCTGGAAATAAATAGAAATCGTTGGGTGTCAAATCGTGGCTATACGGCGGATGACCTGTCAATTTTATCTTTTGACCTTCCAAAGACTGAGTTGTATCAACCGATGTGTGACAGCTAGCATTGTCATGATGCAGAATGATCGTGCATTGTCGGTTCTTCTTTCTTATTTCTTCAAAGACTTCTGGTAAACAAATGGTCATGTACCATTCCAAATTAAACATTTTACCATTTTCTAGTGGCACTGTAGCCACATGTCCATTTTTACTAAACAAACAGGTGACCATTTGCTTCAAAGTGCTTTTTGCACGAATAACTTTTGTTGGATTTGGCTCATCTTGGAACACCCACACTGTTACTGTTGTTTAGTTCCGGGGTCATACGCATAGACCCAAGATTCATCACCTGTGTAGATATTATAAACAGCTTTTGACGCACCACGATTGTATTTTTTTAAGATGTTTTTGACACAGGCCTGTTTTTGATCAATTCTCAAGTTGTGTGGAGTCCAACGCGAACGCCCTCGTATTAAATTATCTATCGGCATAGATGTAATATTTTTGTCAAACGTTTTGTATTGCAGACTTATTTGAGAAATGCTGATGTTTAAGAAACTTAATTAATATATAAATGTTTAATTAAAAATTAATGTTTGGTGAAATAAAAATAATAATTGGGACAAATAAATAATATTAAATTTAGCAATTGCAAATCTTACTGTGACACACCTATGAAAGTTTGTCCCAGGCATATTTATATAATTCATTTTCTTTTTTGAATGTGGTTTTTTATAAAAAAAAAATTGATCAAAGTTAGCTTAGGTACTTACCTGCAGTTGTGTTGTATTATCCTGCATTCAGTGCTTAGACCAACTAAACTATTAATATTTTTTGATATGTGATCTTAGCCACCTTAGTGCCGCCTTAGTCGCCTAGTGTGTAGGGGTTGCCCTGTCGAGGCTATCATCTTACGTACCTAGATGATAATATTAAATGGATATATGATTTCATATAATAGGGAATTTCTCAGGGGTGAATAGGGAATAATAGTTACATAAAGTTAGCAAGTTAGTTTCGTAAGAGTAATAAATTAAAAAAATAGTTTTCCGTTTACAAAGTTTTCGTGTCATTGTCATGTAATGTGCAAACTTTTTAGGTGATAGGTATGTATTTTTTATTTTTATTATAAAAGTATTGTTATATTATAGGACATCTAAAACTGAATAAAAAATAAAATAGATATGGCCGTTGAAATTTCTATGGGCAAATATATTTTTTGCGACTTGAAATATTGACTTCATCTTTAAAAAATCTATAGATATTCGCATACCATACCATACCATAATTCACTCTATCGGAATATTTTAAAATGATTTCCCAGACTACTAACATAATAACATCAGTTTCTTTTCCTAAGCACATGTGCAAAGTACATTTGCCTCTGCTGTGCAAAGTGCACTGTGACCCTGGTGGTATGATGTCAAGAGGTTTAAATTTAATCAATAAAATGATTATAAAGTTTTAAGGCATCTCAATAATGACACTATTTCATAGACTTTTTATTTCCAGAACAAACGAAGACTTTAACGAATTCACCAGTTACAAAAGTACGCAGTGGATTCTGGAACCATTTTATCAAAATATTGCACACAAAAGCAAAATGTTCTTATTGTGGAAGTTCTTGACAGTTTCAAATGGCTCAACGGGAAATCTTGCCAGACACATGAGAATGAAACACCTTGAAATACAAACATGCAAGGGAGTTTCTTCATCCAGTCAAGTCGCAGAGTTCAGGAGGAGATTGGCTACTTCTCAAATTCACAATTCCATCGTGGAAAAGTCAGACCTAGGCGAGTTTATAAAATTAAAACAAAATGTGGTCCTGTAAACTAAAGTTTTCAATTCTGAAGTTTAGCCAATATGACCAACAATTGATTAAAGTGATAGTGAAAGAATTCTACCCTTTTAGCATAGTGGACGGAGTAGAGTTTAAACAGTTTATCCATATGCTATGTCCAACCTACAACCTACCTAGCAGGAAGGTTATATCTACTAATCTCATTCCTCATCTGTACGAGGTGACTCTAGACAAAGCAACTACTAATATTGCAATTTACATAGCAACTATAAAAATATAGTTGCTATGTAAATTGATTCGTTACTTTAAAGTTTCGTTGCAAAGAAAATTCAATATGTCGTTTCCATGGTTTTTGAATGCAAATAAATTCTCATAACTTATTGAAAAGTGACTTTTAAAACTTGAGCGTTAAAATGTCATTTTTAAAAGATTTCTTAAGTGGGGTGGAGAGATCGACTGCCAATATGTTCTCGCAGATAATGACGGCTCAGGTAAAACCAAAAATTATAAAAATCGACCATCAATTAAATGCTTTGTGAATAATAATTAAACAAATTTTCCTAACCGTGATATCTATCAACATAAGCGACAATGCTGAGAAAGCCAATAATTTTATAAACGCAATAGCAATAAAGTAAACAGCTTCTTATGTTTCTGAGTGCAATTTCCTATAAATTTGCATACTATAATTAAAATCGGTTCATCCGTTTGGGTGTTGCGATGCCACAGCACCTTAAACCTTTCTGTTTGGGTCGGGGGTTAAAAAGAGTAAAAAAATGATGTACGTATGAATTTCAGATTGCGTCAATTTTCAATTCTGTTGTGTTTATAAACAAAATATGTTTTAATCTGTTATCGTATTTTTTCAGCCGAATCCAAGATTTCAGAACTTGCCAAAAATAAAGCGGATCGACGATTATGTGAGTAAAATCAAGTTTTTATTAATTTTAAATCTTTCATCAAATGTTAGTTTCCAAAATGTCACTTTTATTTCCTTAATTGCTCTTTCTAATCCCAACTTACACGCAGTTATGGGACATTTTACTCGACAATCATATCTTCATCACATAAACCGTCTGGTGTGGCACCTATAAAATGAATATCGCTATCTATGAACATCCACATGGTCTTATTTCTCGATTTTCATGAACACTAATTGCTGCAAAGCTATTCTTTCATTTTCCCTTCCTTGTTGAATCGATGCAACATGACTTATATTTTGTTTATACAACATATTTTTAATTATTGTAGAACAGCTTATATCTTGACGTCTTTTCACAAGTTTACCAAAATGTAAAGCAGTTATTAAATGTCTTCTCAATTCTAACCATTCACTGCAATCACTCTGCAAAATTGTGTCTCTCTCTATGCGTCTATGTTCAACTTCCGTCTTTTTCAATCTTTCGAGAAAAGTAGTTTTGGCTTTTTGAAACATGCTTTCATTCATATCAGGTTGCATACTATTTTCTCCATAATTTGCATCTTTTTTCTGCCTTTGTCAATACGCCCATTTTTACATTGATATTTTCTTATCAACCTATTTTTTTAAAATTCTTTTTCTTCGAATCTAAGCAATTTGCTCGTCGGACAACTACCCATATTTTTATATAGATTTGATATAGGTCGATTTGTATTGAAAGATATGACAGCAGCAGCGCAACGTGCCTGATAAGAATCTTTTAATGAAAAGTTTATCCTTTTATAACCATCGACAAATTTAGCAATTATACTATTAAATTGCCCTACAATATTACAAAGTTACCGCGCTTAGAGCTGCCATCATTCGATGGTAGTTTTCAGAAATGGCCTGTATTTTATGAAGTTTTCCGTACGGCCATTCATGAAATTACAGAGTTGTCAAACTCTGTATTTTCAGTATGTTGTTGGTAAGTTAACTGACAAAGCGCAAACAGTTTTCGCTGGACTTACACCCGCCCCAGAGAATTACTCCATAATTTAGAGCAGCATATTATTATATGCGTCTGTATTTAAAACCTGTAATTCATTAATTGCGTTAACACATGGCGTTGGTAGTGGACAGAGCTTAACTACGGGTCTTTTGTACGACCCATGGCGTGTTTTTACAACAGCAGCTCGTACGATACCATCACTGCCTGGCAAAACCTCGACAATGACACCTATCTGCCATTGAAGAGGTATAGATTTTATCTTCCTTTATTATGACTAATGTTCCTAGTTTTATTGGATTTGAAGGCTTGTTCCATTTTTCTCTAGATTGAAGCGTGGTCAAATATTCTGATTGTCAACGCTTCCAAAAGGACTGAATCATTCTATCTAACATAGATTGTCGAGTTAAGAGATTAACTGGTTCTGTTGAGATATCAGCAGCGGGTAATATTGTTAGAGGTAACGCATGTAAAAAGTGTGCAGGAGTTAAGGCGGTGGGTTTGTTAACATCCGAGCTGAGAGCGCAAAGCGGTCTAGAGTTTAGAACCATCTCTATTTGTATGAGATCGTTGCGAGTTCCTTATACGTTAGCAATTGCTCACCGAGTATTCCCTTTAAATGCAGTTTTACCGAACGAATATTAGATTCCCAAATGCCGAAAAAATTCTGAATCTGAATGACAGAGCGAACATTTATTTAAGCGCCCAGAGTCATTTGTGTTGTTGCAAATGCTTGCGGTTTCTTAGATGCGACCGAACTCGATTTAACAGCTTTCTTGGCTGTTTTGAATTAGTATGCTGAAGAATTTTTATTTGTTGTTGCAAAAACTCCAACAATTTCCAATAAGTAGGTATTTCTACATTGCGATTTTGAGATTCGTAATCTTTAACGGTGTTAAAATCAAGTCACTTTAAAGAAATATGTAATAATACGAAATGAGCGAGATCGGTTAATTCTAACTGCTTTAAGGCTGCTATGCGAGGGCAAACCTATGTAAAAATGCATCTAAATTATTTATTGAGGAACTGTTTGGAAATTTTGTGTCGAAAATTTGATCCAAATAATGTGTAGCCAATAATCGCTTGTCGTCATACTTCGAAACTATCAGCGTCCAAATCGACTCATAATTTGCACCGATCGGCTGAATGGCGCTGCAAACTCTTATTATAGAGCGCGGCCTGTTAATTTTGATAATAAAAGTTTGACAGATTAGGATTATTATGCACCGAAGATTTAAATGCTTCATGAAATATATTCCATTGATTTAAGTCTCTACTGAAACTAGGTATTTCTAATTTGGGAAGATTTTTATATATTTTATTTTTCGATTATGAGTTATTTTCCGTACTACCATTTTGTTGTAATAGTTCGAATCTAGCATTTTTAACCAGATAATAAATATCATCAAACGCTTGTAAACTCTTGTAATACGTAATTTTCGTTCTTTTCTGATTTGATTATATTTATTATATCAATTATATCCGAAAACTGGATAAATATTCAGATTTATTAAATATAATTTACGGTTTTTATCTGTCTTAAGGTTCTTTGAATTATCAAATAAAGTTTGAATGTTTTCAAAAATGTATGCCCTTTTCGATTTTAACTGATTTAATATATGATCACTCATTTTTGTTTTTACCGATATTAATTTTTGTTGCTGACTGTACTTCTTACAGACTGAAAGCAATTGATTTAAACTGAAAAATTAACCACCCAAAATTACGAAATAGTTTTATTGTTAAAGTAGCAGATGGCACTGCTTTTAACTTGTTAACCTAGCAAATGGCGATGTGTTAACTTTAATTTGTGTATAGTTATATTTTTATGTAGTTATATATTTATAGTAAGTCAAATATAAACATACAAGAAAAATATATTATACCGTATTCGTATGAATAAACAAAATAAATAACTTAATAAATATTAATTAAATATATATTTTTAAAATATATACAATACTTAATTAATACACACAATGGATCATTAGGCAATATTCTGTTTTTCTTTTACTTTATGTTATGTTATTTATTTATTTATTGTGTGTTTGTTTGTTTTTTTTTTTCAAATGATTTATATTCTACGATTATTTTTAAACATATTATTTTAAATATAATGCAAACAACTTAGCGTTTATTAAGCTGCTTATAGCTTGTTAAAACGGCTTGTGAAGTGAGTAATTTTTGTTCTAAATCCTAGATTGCAAGTACAAAAAACACTAAAATTTCTATGATTAGTCTCGAAGTACCAATACTATGACGTGGCCTAGTAAACTTTTTACCTTTTATAGTTTACTTTACCCAAAGAAAATTATGTATTTTAAGCGTTGGGTTGTTACCTTTTTGTTAGCGATGTCCCAAAGGTCCGTATCAAAAGGGAAAAAAGAAAAAAATATATATATTTGTACAAGTGGAGACAAAGGGTCCCACTTTCGAAAGTCGAAAGAAAAGAACTGGACCGCCGGCGTCCCAAGCTCTGCTATGGGACGCCAGTTAGGAACAAACGCCATCGGTGGTCGGTTTATATGGTTACCTAGCTCCGAGCTTGCGTTACGCGCCGATTTATAGACGTAATTATCGCATTTTAATAATAATTGTAAGCGTATTGTAACAGTAGAATATAAGCTCGTAAAATATAGACTGTAATTGTATGTAGACATAATTAAGTGTTATAAACTGCTCTACTTATCAACATTGTGTTTTTTAAAAATTGTGCTGCACTAAAATAAAATATTCTTGTGCTCAACTCAAGCGTTTCAGTCTTTGAGAAATACCTACCTGAACTAAAAGCATTTACTAGGCGATCTGTCACAATTCTTAGGGATGTCACATGTCTCTGGCGTTCTGTTCGGGAATCATTTCAAAGCCGCAGTAGTGCTTACATTGGTTGGCGAAAACTGGCGTCAACATAAGCTGGTCCTTCGAGCCGGATCAACTAGTAACAGCGACAAAGCAAAACAGATCCGAAGCAGATCGCACAAAGTCTAGCATCAATCAAGTAGGTATCGATCAAAAGATGTCGAGGCGCAGCCAACGAATCGCTAAATTAAGCGGAGAAGCGGATGCAGCGTCGATTTGTTCGTCAAGCCAGTCAAAAGCTTCGAACTCAAGCGAGATAAGGCTGAAGAGGCTCCAAGCGGACTTGGCTGCAAGAGAAGCGGTGGCACGGAAGGAGCAGGAACTGCGTGAAGTCGCCGCACGGAAGGAGCAGGAACTGCGTGAAGCTGCTGCTAAAGTGGATCAAGAGCTTCTGAAGTCCATGATCAGAATGGAACAGGACCTCATTCAGGCGCGGCTGGCAGTTTGTCAAGCCGAGCTAGATTTGGAGGAAGAAGAGGCTCTCGACGATGGAGCAACGAGGCGAAGCGACAGAGAGGTCGCGGTTACTCAATGGCTGCATGCGGCAGGCGAAGAGGCACAAAGACCTGAGGTGAGCGACAATACGATCCAAGGTGAGCTACAAGGAGCTGCTGAGGAGATGGTGTGCATACAGCCTTCTCTTACCGCACAGAGCGGGGCGTTGGTTAATGCCATACACCAAAAGCCAGTGCCAGAAACGTCAACCGACGCGCAGACAAGCGAAGTGCCGGCTATACCTACGGAGCGCGGAGCCAAAGAACAGATGCTGCGAACAAAGGAGGCAGATGAACGATTGGTCAGTGTTTTCGCCGAAGCGATCAACAGGCAGCGCGGTAACAACGATTCAGCTATGTTTTCACGTGTCGCTTTAAAACGCGATTTACCTATATATAGTGGGGACGCGAAGACCTGGAGTAACTTCCTATGCTGCTTCACGGAAACGACAAAGCTATGTAACTTATCTGATGGAGAAAACGTCGAAAGATTACGGAAAAGCCTGAGAGGTAAAGCACTTGAGAGTGTAGAAGCCTTACTATGTAATTCGGGAAACTTATCGCGCATAATTAATATTTTAAAGAAAAGATTCGGATTCCCGATTAAAATAATACGGGAATTGATAGATGATGCAAAACGTATCAACCCTCTGACCTCAGATATGACCGCCATATTGCCGTTTTCAACTAAAGTGGGTAATTTGGTGCATAGTATCAACTTATTGGGAGATACAAGCTATCTTCATCACCCAGAACTCACAGAAGAGTTACTTTCTAAGCTTGATCTCGATTTACGTCGCCGGTGGGCTGATTATAAACACACAGCGACATCAGACGAGCCGAAGTTAGTGCAACTTGCCATGTTTTTGGAAATCCAGGCCGACAAAGAACTGGATAGCGGCATACTGGATGCGAAAAAAGTTAGTAACGCGCACACAACGTCGAGAACCGAAAAAAATCGTCATTCTGTATGTATGACGCAACCACGGCCGGAAAAAACCAAAAAATGCATTTTCTGCAAAAAAGACAACCACGAATTAGGATAAAGAATTGCGACCAGAAGTGGCAGTTTGTAAAAAAAAATAACTGTTGTTTTGTATGTTTGAAGCAAAACCATAATAAAGATGCCTGCAAGTCGAAACTAAAATGCGAAGTCCAAAATTGCGACAGAAAACATCACTCAACATTACACGCATCGGCGAGGGACAGTCATAAAGCCCGCCTTCCCGAACCGACCGAGGATAACAAAAAAAGGGACACCGAAAGTGAAACGCATTTTTCGGCCAACATAACGGCAAATCTCGGACGGAAAGTTTTGTTAAAAGTATTAACTGTAGAAATAAGTGGTCAGAGTGGCAAAATGTTAGTGAATTGTTTAATGGATGAAGGCTCTACTATTAGCTTATTGAGTACATCTGCTGCCCGGAAAATAGGAGCACGCGGACCACAAAGCCCATTGAATCTACAAGGAATAAACGGTATGGGAGGCTGCGATGTAACGAGTGGAAAGATCGATTTTCGTGTCAAAGGACTAAAGCAAGCGAAATCGTATGACGTCAAGGGCGCACGGACCTGTGAAAATCTACAAATATCGGCAATGGGATTGTCTAAGAGAGAGCAAGAACAATGGCCTCATCTCAAGAACATACAGATGGCTCAGGAAGACAAACCGATTGACCTAATATTAGGTCAAGCACAATGGTACCTCATAGTATCAAGAGGCCTTATTAGAGGACCTCGAAGGGCACCAGTAGCTTCGAAAACACTCCTAGGCTATGTGATACACGGGACATCCAGTGGCTTGGCAACACAATCAAACAGCGTATCGATTTATCATATTGATGTCGCAACCGACGAGAATCTGCACGCTTTAGTTCGAAGTCATTTCGACTTAAAAAACATGGGCGTAGTTCCATGTACACGGGCTAATGCCGATGAAGATCGAGCACGAAAAATCCTAGAAGAAAGCACTCGGCGCACTGCGGACAGGTGGGAAACGGGTCTTATATGGAAAACAGAGTCCATACAATTACCACAAAGTTACGATATGGCAAATAAACGTTTAATAAGCTTCGAACGAAAATTAGATCGCGACGCTGTCTTGAAGAAGGCATATTCGGCCAAAATGCAACACTATCTCGAACAAGGATTCGCAGCACAGCTGAGTGACCTCGATATACCATCAAATGATGGCAAAGTATTTTATTTGCCTCACTTCGGTGTACAGAGTGTAAATAAACCTGGGCGTGTTCGTATTGTTTTCGATGCCGCCTCAAATAGTCACGGCGTCTGTCTGAATGATAATTTGTTAACCGGGCCAGATTTGCTGAATTCGCTTCTGGGAGTTTTGTGTAGATTTCGACAACACACTGTGGCTATAACTGGCGATTTGTGCGAAATGTACAGTCAAATAAAGATTCGCAGAGAAGACCAAAATGCACAGAAATTTCTTTGGCGAGGAAATGACAGACGAAACCCACCCACGGTGTACGTAATGACATCGATGGTGTTTGGGGCCAACTGTTCACCATGCAGCGCGTTGTATGTAAAAAATCGAAACGCCATGGAATTTCCAGAAAAGCCAGAGGCAATTAATGCAATCATACGTCATCATTATATGGACGATTGGTTAGGAGGCGCGGAATCACTCGAAGAAGCAATAAAATTAATAAGTGACGTCCGCTACATATATCGCAAAGGAGGATTTTGTATGCGAAATCTGACGTCAAATCAGCCTCAAGTCCTGGAAGCGGTACCAAAAGAAGTAAAAAGTGAAAGCGAGACGACCATTATGCCGGCAAATATAAACTCAGTCGGGCAACGGACGTTGGGTTTATTATGTTATGTTATTTATTTATTTATTGTATGTTTGTTTGTTTTTTTTTCAAATGATTTATATTCTACGATTATTTTTAAACATATTATTTTAAATATAATGCAAACAACTTAGCGTTTATTAAGCTGCTTATAGCTTGTTAAAACGGCTTGTGAAGTGAATAATTTTTGTTCTAAATCCTAGATTGCAAGTACAAAAAACACTAAAATTTCTATGATTAGTCTCGAAGTACCAATACTATGACGTGGCCTAGTAAACTTTTTACCTTTTATAGTTTACTTTACCCGAAGAAAATTATGTATTTTAAGCGTTGGGTTGTTACCTTTTTGTTAGCGATGTCCCAAAGGTCCGTATCAAAAGGGAAAAAAGAAAAAAATATATATATTTGTACAAGTGGAGACAAAGGGTCCCACTTTCGAAAGTCGAAAGAAAAGAACTGGATCGCCGGCGTCCCAAGCTCTGCTATGGGACGCCAGTTAGGAACAAACGCCATCGGTGGTCGGTTTATATGGTTACCTAGCTCCGAGCTTGCGTTACGCGCCGATTTATAGACGTAATTATCGCATTTTAATAATAATTGTAAGCGTATTGTAACAGTAGAATATAAGCTCGTAAAATATAGACTGTAATTGTATGTAGACATAATTAAGTGTTATAAACTGCTCTACTTATCAACATTGTGTTTTTTAAAAATTGTGCTGCACTAAAATAAAATATTCTTGTGCTCAACTCAAGCGTTTCAGTCTTTGAGAAATACCTACCTGAACTAAAAGCATTTACTAGGCGATCTGTCACAATTCTTAGGGATGTCACATGTCTCTGGCGTTCTGTTCGGGAATCATTTCAAAGCCGCAGTAGTGCTTACATTGGTTGGCGAAAACTGGCGTCAACACTTTTTTTTATTTTAATTTGCTTCTAAATATATTATATAGCCGAAGACTCCAATTTATTAATTAAAGCAGAATAATGTTAATGAAACAAAAACTATTATGATACTTTTAAAAAATTACAAAAACGGATCAAACACAATAACAAAGATTTTATATAAAAATGCAAAACTTACTACTACTAGTCCAATACAATTGTTAATACTCTTAAAATTCACAATGTTGTAATATCAAAGTCGCATGAGGTATATAAAGTGTATAATCGTTAGATATGTCTGCAAATAGATGTTAATTTAACTGCAAAAATTATACAAGAATATATCTCAAGCGGCTTTATGAGATGATGCCTAAACATGTTAATTTGATTTTGATTGAAAAATAGATTTTGGTATTTTGACATTTTATTACAGATGTTTTAAAATTTTAAGGAATTTGAAATAGCTTCTTATTATATTATCATAATAAGTTAACATATGTATTTTTCCTAAAATATCGAACCCAAATAGCCTCGCTCTGTCGAAAACATCAATAAAATAAATACAATATCCTATTACAGGTGGTGCGGTCGTCAAACTGGGGCGTTCTCGAGGCCGACGTTGGAGAGCGACTCGTTAGCCGATCCGCGCATTGTTTCTGGGCTTACGGCTTGCCAACCGACCGCAGCCGAAAGGTACCATATCTTTAAAGCTTTAGCGCTAAAAAAAATATTGGATTTTTTAATTTCAATTTGCTTCTAAATATATTATATAGCCGAAGACTCCAATTTATTAATTAAAGCAGAATAATGTTAATGAAACAAAAACTATTATGATACTTTTAAAAAAATACAAAAAGGATCAATGAACCGCAGTACGCGAGCCAGCGGCGTCTTTCACTTCGAACTATTTCCGAGCCACGTATTTTTATCATCATTTATATATTTTTGTGAACGCTAGAGGGCGCGAGTGTGTACTAGCTGCATATTAAACGTCAGAGTACAATTTCATAAAATTATTAGAGTTTTATGCTACAAAAGTTTAAATTAGTGCTAGGAAAACAAGGCAAGAATGCGAAAAGCAACTTATTCAAACTATTGCTTGAGTATATAAGACGCGATATCCGTAACATTCGACTCAGGCGCCGAAGTGCCGTAATATTTTAATAATTGATTTACTTGTCGCTTCACTTCGCTCTGATCTGACAATCGCACGACGTAAACCGATTTGCCTCTTTTCGATAGTATTTTGGCTATTTGCCATGTCGGTTTTTTCGGGTTTTTGTAAGAATGACTCAATACTACCTCGCCCTCCCTAAACTGAACCGCTCGCGAGCCCTTAACATATTTATTTTGTGTTTGTTGTCGCTTTATCGCTGTCTCTCGGACGCTCGCTTCATCGTTATTTATTTCCCGGTCCGGTTTTAATAAGTCAAATTTACTTCTGATTTCACGGCCAAACATCAATCTTGCTGGCGAATAACCGGTCGTGCAATGAATTGAATTACGATATTCGAATAAATATCTCCCAATTTTCATATCAACATCGACTGATTGCAAGGCGTTTACAATAAATTTTTTACAAATCTTAACCGAGTTTTCTGCTTGACCGTTACTCGGCGGCGAGTAAGTGGGAGAAGTTACATGCAATATACCATTGGTAAGGCAAAATTTTCAAACTCTCGAGACACAAAATATGTCGCGTTGTCAGAAACTATTTTTTCCGGAATGCCAAATCGTGAGAAACACTCTATTAAACATTGAAAAAAACTCACAAATTTGTATGTCGTTTCAGGAGTGGTTTCTGTATGGAATTCAGCAAGGTTGGCTGTGGCTGCCCGCACACCCGCAAATACCGGAGAACGCCTGCACAGACAGAGGTTATAAACCTTGAATTTTCCTCTTTTCATTTTTAGGTAGAGTTTATTTAGATAAGTTACTAGACTAGCCGCCGAATGAGCAGTTTCAAAGACTTAGTCTTTATATCTGCCCAACCAAAGCATAGCCATCGTTTATTTTTATAAAAGCGATACAAACATAAAAACATTAAGAGAAAACATAAAAACAATACAGAATAACAAAATAAAGTTTAAAACAATGCAGAAATACAATAATACAACTAGGACAAAACAATACAGGTAATTACATTTACAATAATATTACTTATTCTAAAACTTAATACTATTGACTGCTGGCGATTACCAGCGGGCGAAGGACTAGAACCATTGAAATCGGTTTCCCCTAAAAGGGAAGAGGGACGATGCAAACAAAAGTGGTGCTGTTTCTCGGGGCGAAGAAGACACGCACACACGCGAACTTTATTTACGCGCTTCCGGCAAGCTCCTCGGGAGGGGCACCCGGCCCCTCTAAGGCAGTCCATTTTGTCACCCAGCTCTTCACGAACGTCTTAAAAGAAGCAAAATTTGTCGGGGATGATACTAAGTCAGTGAACCAAGCTGGTCTGGTCATCGCGTCAAGGCTGTCCAAAAGTATGTTCCGTTCGTCGGTCAAGTAGTCACAATTCCAAACAATGTGTTCCGCCGTCTGAACACCCCGACCACATACGCACCAGGGGTCCTCGCGGAGCCCAAATTCAGTAAGCTTTCCTTTAAGCTTGCCATGACCCCCAACCAGCTGAGTAGTCGGATGATCAAACACCAGAAACACATTCTTCATTCTTAGCTCCACCGAGGGAAAGAAAGCGTAGGTAAGGCGGCCCGTCCCACCTGAATCCCATCGCTCCTGCCAGACGCGTAAAGTTTCGGTCCTCAGGCTTCCGCAACATTCCTGGTACGATGCTTCGCTGCTGTGAACAGAGAGTGAAAAGTACTCAACTGTCAGACCCTTGCGTACACGGGCTCTGGCAGCAGACTCGAGAACCTCAAAGTCCGCCGGCAAAACGCCAGCAATGACGGGCAAAGCCAGTGTGGACGTAGTCCTGTAAGCACCGGTCATTGCGATGAGGGGGAGCCGCTGCCCGCGAAGAAGACTGTTTCTAACCACTACCATACGGGCCCTGTGGCACCAAACGCGAGCGGCATACGTTATTTGCGCGACAAAAACAGCTTGATAAATAAGTTTAAACGTGGGGAACCGCAAACCCCAAGATACGCGACTAACGCGACGCATGCTCATGAACAGGCTGCGAGCCCTGCCAACCATCATTTTTGCATGCTGAACGAAGGATAACGCGGGTTCTAAAAGAAGGCCGAGATATTTAACTGCTTTAGGGAACGCCACTGGAGAATTATCAAACCGCAGGGTCGGGTTCCTGGCGAGTCTGCCTTTCAGCATCATCGCCTGGGTTTTACCCGGAGAGAAAGACAGCTTATTCCTTCGACCCCATTCGAGAATAAGGTCGAAACAAACAGCCGCCCTTCTCTCCACCTCAGATCGACTGTTGCCACCAATCAGTAGCAACCCATCATCAGCGTACCCGGTGATAGTGCATCCGTCTGGGAAGGGGAGTCTCAGGAGATCGTCGAACAATATGTTCCAGAAATTTGGCCCCAGGATTGAACCCTGGGGGCAGCCCATGCTTGCCAGCTTGTCGACAATAGAAGACCCGTAAGAAATCCTGACAGTGCGCTCTTCAAAGTAGCTACGTACAAGGCGCAGAATGTTTGCCGGACAGTTTCGAGATTTCAGCTTACATAAAATCATCGGCCACCACGCATTATCGAAGGCCCCTGAGATATCAAGGAAAACACCTAGACAGTATTTTCCTTTGTAATTAGCACTCCAGTCTAGGGCGAAAAGAAGCGCGTCCTCCGTCGACCTTCCCTTAACAAATCCAAACTGTCGGTCACTGAGGGGAGACAAAGTCTCATCCATCCTGTTACGTACCAGCCTCTCCAATATTTTACCGAAAATCGGCAAAAGCGTGATGGGGCGGTACGCCTTGGGGTCAGACCTCGGTTTGTTGTTTCCCTTGGGAATAACCCTAAGAAGGCCACGCTTCCACGGCTCGGGAAAGTGTCCGCACTCGATGCATTTCTGCATGAGTACGGTCACCTCCCATCTAGCCTACATCCACACTCGTCTGACAATACCGCTCGTCAGGTTATCTATCCCAGGAGCCTTGTTTGCCGACAATGAACCAACAATATTATCAATCTCCTCGGCTGTGACGGCAGAAGAAATGGGCGCGGATGACTCTATTTGCGATAGTGTTCGAATTTGGCGGTGATGATCATTTTCGTTAGCCGTGGAGTCGGACGGGACTAAGTTCTCGAGAAGGGCACGGAGAGTATCCGTGATACTAATTGAAGCAACCCCACCAGTAACGATACTGGAGAGGTGACGGTCTCCTCCCAAACCAGTCTTCTGCAAACCCCACGGAACCCCACGAACCCCACCCAAACATAAAACTGCAGTCACTCGCGAAAATAACTGTTTAGCACAAATTAAGTTTAGCAACTTTGCAATTAATTTAGCACTTCGCGAAAGAATTAAAATTTCGAAATTGAAAATAAATAACAGTTTGTGACGTCACGATGTCAACAAAACGTGCGCGGAGACACAGTCCAAGAAAGGCGTCCTTCCGGTGCGGGCTTCTTCGCCCGAAAAAAAGATAATTTAGATAAGTAATAAGATTCCTTTAGATTACTCGACAGGTTATTAAATAAAATTAAAACAATTCTCTCCAAAATTTTTAGAACGTGAGGAACTTCCGCCCGTCCTAATGATGTGCTGTTGTCCTGATGGGCGCCATGACGCTAATTCCCGTATGGCAGAGTCTACGTACATTCAGTGGCGCGCCTGTTTCATTAGCGGACTCAACAAGGTTATTTTTTAGTGTAATCAGGGATATTAGTCTTACTTTACTGATATGCTTTTAGTAAGAACGGGTTTTAACTGCAAAGTTTAGTAAAAAGCCGATGCAATCATTTTATTCGGCATTTTCCTATCTGCCGTAGTAAGAACGGGTTTTTGTCAAGTGTTTAAAATTCGGATTGATCGCGCCCAAATTATGAACGCTATGTCAGTTTCATACTAAAAATTGATGACTTTAATGTTAAATATCTACATTAGTAGATATAATGGGGGGGGGGGGTTCTGGCCCACTAAACTAATAGCTTCCGGTACTTCCGGTAATTAGTTAATTGCTTCCGCTAATTGCTTAATTGGTCTGTCAGTCTTGTCGGGCGGCTTAATTGGTTAGGTTAATTGGTCTGGTTGTCTTGTTGGGCCGTTGATATTTGGTTAATTGGTTTGTTAATTGGTTAATCGTTGTGGTTAATAGGTCTCGCGGGGGGGTCTGGCTGTTGGGCTGCTTAATTGTTTTTGTTACCTGTTGGTTAATCGATGTGGTTAATTGATCTCGTTGATTGATTTGTGGTTTTGGACCACAAACCAACAAGACGGTCAGACCAGTTATCCGATAAACATTATAATGTTTTAATGTTTTTATATGAATGTTTATTATAATGTTTTTTTTTTCAGATCGCAGAGTTTTGCAAATCGATGTGGAGAGTTTTTTGGAGAGTGGCTTGGAGATTAGTATGCACAGGCTCAAAGGTATTGATCCTAATCTGCATAGGGATAGTAATAGGAGTCCTGCAAATGCTCCCTTATTTGGGACCGGCAGATCCGAATACTTTGGTAGAAATCACTGCATTAGAAATCCTGCGGCATCTATTGGGCTAAATTTCCAGTTATATTCCAACTAAACTAAATTATATTCCAAGTTTTTGTTTTTACCTTTGTCGCCGACGCATGAAGAAAAGGAAAGATTATTTAGTCTTGTTAATAAATTATTCGTTTATAACAACAAACGACATGCGTCGGCGACAAAGGTAAAAACAAAAACTTGGAATATAATTTAGTTTAGTTGGAATATAACTAGAAATTTAGTTCAATATTCGCCGCAGGATATATACAGAGTGTTTGGTGCATCGTTTGTCAAAATGAATTGGCCGAAAGAGGGGGTCATTTGCTATGTCTTGAGGCGCAATAACTTTTTTTTAGCCCCATGGTTTTTTTTTATTTTAACATTTTATTATTTTTTTGAAAAATTCCAGAATTCAGCATATAAATTTAGATTAAAAAAAAAGTTATTGGTATAGTACCCCGATTTAATTTTTATTTGTATGTGCACTGTTGTATGGTTCTATGAAATTCAGTATTACTTGCGAATACTGTCTAGTTTTATTTTTATTAAATCATAAATTTTTTGGCAGAGGTAAAAATAATTTTAAGACTCAGCTTTACATTGCAATTAAAAAAAAACTTAAAGCGATCAAGATCTTCGAATCCTTTAAAAAACTTCTTCTGTTTGTCCCCTTTCCAACGGTATGCATTATGCCATAGAAACCTGCTAATAACTTTACTAATTTACTAAATTTGCGTATCGGGACACATCGGGTTGATATTCGATCTTCAGGATGAAAACTTGTTTTTGCGGAAATAACACGGGCGAGACAGGTAGAAAGTACTATCTCACTCTTGCGCTGTAAAATCTATCTATCTTCTTCTTACATAGGGTACTGATGTTCCTCGAATTTGAAATTAAAAAAACAAAATTCCCTTATTATTCTTAATGTCACAAATCTTGCTCGAATTGGTGACCTCTGTTGTGTATGCATGCACGACTTCTTACAGATACATTGCATACAGATGTGGATGATCCCGACTTTTTAAGAAGTATTCTCTGGACGATGAATCCAAATTTACTAAAGAGGGAATTCTTAGTTTACATAACCTTCACCACTGGTCGCCGAAAGATCAGAACCCACATGTGAAAAGACAAAGGGCATTCCAGAGAAGGTTTAGCATAAATATTTGGGCAGGAGTTATAGGAAATCATGTAATTGGACCACACTACTTACCTAATCATCTCAACGGGGATAATTACCTTGAATTTTTACATAATGACTTGCCCGAATTGTTAGCTGCGGTGCCAATTTTCCATCAAGAGAGACGTATTTTGTTTCAAAATGACGGTTGTCCCGCACACTGGAGATTATCCGTTAGGGATTACCTTAATAATATATTCCCTAATTCATGGATTGGGAGGGGTGGCCCTATTCCATGGCCTCCACGTTCCCCTAACCCATTAGACCTAACTCCATTAGATTTTTACGTGTGGGGACGGGCCTAAGAACTTATATACGCCACAGAAGTTGAAACTAGGGATGATTTAGTTCAACGCATTGAGCAGGCTTTCGTCGTTATTAAGGCGCCCCGGGACGCATTTGTCCTTGAGATTTGAAAGAGTAGGCTTTATTCGAACATTGACGTGTAGAAAAGAGACGGATATACTCGCCGACCGCGAATTCGTTACATTTGGAATCGATGAAACATGTTTTTTTTATTTAAATAATTATTATCATTTGAAAAAAAATGTTTTTTTTTAAGTAATGTCCTAGATTATTATATTGTCTATCTTTAGAAAGAAAAATTAGGTTCGCGTCACTTACACAACTTAAAAGAAAATCGTTGCAAGAAAAAAACAACACTTTCTTATTTATTTATTTTCATTACTATAATAAGGTGTATTTCGTTTTTTTTTAAGCAAAGAACTAAATTAATATATGTAGAATATTGTGGTATTTTTAGTTTTAGCCATTTGTTGGGAATAACTTCAATAAAATGCACGAAAATACGTTACAAAACACGTTTTAGGGACTGGTGGCGCCTTAAAGAAGAAATGCGTTTACACACCACTACAGTGGAAATAAGGCGAAGATGTCGCGCATGCATCACAACAGAGGTCACCAATTCGAGCAAGATTGTGACATTATGAATAATAAGGGAATTTTGTTTTTTAATTTCAAATTCGAGGAACATCAGTACCCTATGTACGAAGAAGATAGATAGATTTTACAGCGCAAGAGTGAGATAGTACTTTCTACCTGTCTCGCCCGTGTTATTTCCGCAAAAACAAGTTTTCATCCTGAATATCGAATATCAACCCGATGTGTCCCGATACGCAAATTTAGTAAATTAGTAAAGTTATTAGCAGGTTTCTATGGCATAATGCATACCGTTGGAAAGGGGATAAACAGAAGAAGTTTTTTAAAGAATTCGAAGATCATGATCGCTTTAAGTTTTTTTTTAATTGCAATGTAAAGCTGAGTCTTAAAATTATTTTTACCTCTGCCAAAAAATTTATGATTTAATAAAAATAAAACTAGACAGTATTCGCAAGTAATACTGAATTTCATAGAACCATACAACAGTGCACATACAAATAAAAATTAAATCGGGGTACTATACCAATAACTTTTTTTTTAATCTAAATTTATATGCTGAATTCTGGAATTTTTCAAAAAAATAATAAAATGTTAAAATAAAAAAAAACCATGGGTCTAAAAAAAAGTTATTGCGCCTCAAGACATAGCAAATGACCCCCTCTTTCGGCCAATTCATTTTGACAAACGATGCACCAAACACCCTGTATAATGTTATAATTTCTATCATCGTATTGGGTTCCGGAGGGTTTAAATGAGGGAGCATTACTTCTTAGCCTACAGCTTATGCTGATCTAGAGAACATGCTGATGCTGATCTCCGGGGGAGGCTGATCTAATTATACGAGTCTGCGAGAGCAGATGATGAGTTTTTGACAGATCTTAGTTGTATCGTGTTGATCCGCGGAGAATTTTCGACATGCAAGCATTTGTTGGCCGACCCGCGCGGGTTGGAGTGAATTTCGATCTTGTATTATCTGAAGTCAGAGTAAGACGATAGCATCGTACCAACGCATGAATCCCGGCATTCGAATTTTTTTTAGTATAACAAATTGTTGAATGAAACTTTGTTTTTGTAGATAAATTTATGAATAGTGAAATTATATGGTTTTCATTTCTTATTTTAGTAACAGGGTTCTATCCAAATCTATAATCAAGTAGGTGTATGCGAAAATGCCGAAAGTGAGGAGATGCCGTCAATATAATGGGTGTCCTGATGACTTAAGGGTGTGTTTATTTATTTATTTATTGTGACATAATTAATTGGACAAAGAAATAGAATTGTAGTAGAACAAATCACAGTTACAAATGAATATTATAAATTTACAGGGAGCGATTAGCACTGCTTCATTTGTGCCCTGCCTTCTTTACTAGACTATGTCCGTACTAAGGAAGGCAGTGATATATTGTGCTACAGCTAAGAATATCAACCCGTCAATGCACCTATAGAGAAATATGAAGACGTCTATTTGTAAGAAAATAAATTAAAACATATAAATATATGTACAATGTTGTCGCATAGAATGTTTATGTTCAGACAAATATGTCTATATTTATAGTTGGATTAAAAGAAAAATATTTTTTTTATATTTATGTTCCCTTGTAAAAAATTATCACCATATTTAATCATTTAAAAGCGCTGCTGTAAATTTCTTTGGAAATCGCTTGTTGGTTCTCTCGCTCGCACTCTTTCGAGGCCTTGACCGAGGGCGGCAATGATCCGGTGTCGCGAGCGGACATCAACTAGCGTTGTATGATGATAACGATTTAATATTATCAGGTAGTTTACATTTTTTCCTCGGAAACCATGATGAATTTTGATATATTGTCTTAACTAGTCTGACCTGAATCTGAAACCTCGCTAGATAGCGGTAGCATGTACCCATCCAATAAATGACCACTCATTCATATAAACTGATATAAAACAGGTATAAAACAATTTTTTATAAAAACTGAAATTAAATAAAAACTGTGATAAATCAATAAAAAATCCAAATATTACGCAGGTGAGACTTACCTTTTGGACTTTTCGATTAACGAACCTAACTGTACTCTCGGGCGCAATAGGGTCCTGGGGCGGACGTCACAAAGACGCGAACTCTTGCAAATTTTATGCTAAATTTAGCGTGAAGTGCGTAACAAACACCCTTTATGAAGCATAAAGGGTGTTACCAGCGCCGGCCAAAAATAGGCAGCGATTAACATATCTAACGGGAAAGCTTTCAGTTTTAACGCGCGACTAGATTTTGTACGGCCGTGCGAATGACGCTCGGCGAGGGCAAAGGCGGCGCGTTTTATTTATTTATCTTTATTGGAGAAACCAACAATTATACACAGTACATACAACAAAAAAAAAATACATTTGATTTATCGATAAAAAACTATGTAAAACTAAAAATAGGTTTCTACTAACAAAAAGTATTAAAGTTAATAACAAAACCATTTTATATCAATATATATATATATATCTACTTACACGAATTTAGAACAGCTAATTTTTACACAAAAGATCATTGCTGAACACTTTAAATTGCGACTTATCAGAGTCAATTTATCGAAGCAGTTAATAGCTTCATTAAAATAACTAAATGTAGAGCGTTATTTGATTACTATGATTATTATGATTACTTGTTTGTAATGATAATAACATTGATTAAAAAGATGTAATGAAATGAACACTATTGTAATCCGTGAATGATACGAAATGATGCGCGGAAGAACAGATCTAAATAGGACAGGGGACAGTTAAAATACATTCTCATAAAACTGAGGGGTGCGAAATTTTTAGTAACTACCCCTTTAAATGTTTTTCGATCTGGCGCTACATAAATATAATAACTACTCTAAATATTCAATAAAATTGTGTGGTACACGAGCAAACCCTTAAATATCTAAAGTTTTACCGCGAAGCATGGGTATGTGTTACGACCGGGGTTTAAAATTTATTTATTTATTTTATTTACAAAGTTAACTACTGCGTTTCTAATCGATAAGTTACGCAATATAACAACTAAACAATGGACATTTATATCTAACGCCTTGCATCGAAAATAAAATTAATTTATAATACGTCCGCCTGTAAAATGATATATTTGCAGGCAAACGTAAAAATCAGGCAAAATTATATTTACCAACATTTTTCTAAAATAAAACAACACTTATAACCCGTTACTTATAAAGTATAGTTGCAGACCCCTATATAGAACTGATTAGATTACCTTTCAACAGCAATGTAAAATTATGTTTATTAGTTTGTTTTAATATGAATTGGTTTGGTACCAATATAATATGTGCTATGTTTTTTATATTAATAATGAAAAAAAATTTACCGTTACTAATTACGTGCTAAAATTAAATATTTTTTCCCGTTCAACGCCACCACTAGTCATTTTGCTCCCTTTGTGGTCGATGAAGTGATGATTTATGCCCCTAAACAGAGCATTATGGCCGTCTTTGTCTCTGTTCCGGAGCCGGGAGCAGGATCTTCGGCACCGTGCCTTCGGCCCTCATTCTAATGCTAAATCCTCGACGGGGGCGCCGCGCTCATTACCATTTCCGAGTGGACGCAGTCAGAACGCGTGCCTTGCTGACAGTTTTTGTTGTCTCCTTTCACTTGCGGGGTGTGATCTTCTTTGTTCCTTTGTTCTGGATCTAACTTTGACTGTACATTCAGAGTTAGATTTATGTTATTTACGAGATTTTCCTGATAAGTTATCGAGTTTGGCAACTTAGGGCACTATTTTAACGAGAAGTAAATACCCTCAGTTGCTACACTGCTATAATCGTAGAAACACGTCAAACATAACAATAGTAACCCTATATGTTATAAAATCATGTGAGATTTTTGCAGCCAGCTCTCTGTCATAAGTAGGCAGACTGTAATAATTACATAGCATTTTTAATTTCCATTTTATTTATCTATTTTTTTTAACGTGCGCTTTAAAGATTTTCGTATTTATAATGATTGTTTGATTTTACACTTTTCATTTTAAATTTCAACGTTTTCGACTTTGCACATTTGAGGTAACCACGATAATTCTGTTTTGATATTTATTTAGCTATTATTAGATATAAACATGTACGATTATCGATTAATGTTTAATTTTCGTATGAAGGATGAGTCTTACTAACATTTCTTCAGCCGTTAGAAGACGAACGCCACGAGCATTACCCGGGCCCCGGGGCCAGACCCATAACCCCACAGTAACCAATTTTCATTTTCTTCATATAAATCGATGTAGAATCGTTTGACGGTGATTGATAATTTGTTACTAGTGCCTGAATATACTTTCGCAGTGATTTAATATTGATTGTAAGGTGTTCGCCTTTATAACTCAACTTGCCTTTATAAAAACACGAGAAGATTTTAGTTGGGCTATTATAAGTTTGACGTTTAGCTGTAAAACCAATAAATATCTGTAAAAAAATTAGGTAACACCCCCATAGTACCCAATTTTCATTTTTTTTTATATATATAAATCGATGCAAAACTATTTGAAGGTGATTGACAGTTTTTTATTACTATGTTATTAAATATAAATACTTTTGCGTAATTAAATATTCATTGTAAGGTATTCGCAAAAATATATCTTTCTAAAAGCACGAAGAAGATGATAAATAGCACTTTAAGGCGATTTTAAATATATATTTTTATGTAATTCGGTGCAGAATCATTTGGTGGTTAATGATAGTCTATTATAAACGTTTGAAGGCTAGTTGTTTAATTATATAACAAAAAAACAAATATCTGTAAAAGATATTAATCAGCACTTTAAGGCGATTATTTATCACTTTTTTTAATGTAATTCGATACAGAATCGTTTGGCAGTTAATGATAGGCTATTTAATCGTTTGATGGTTAACCGTTTAAATATAAACCAATAAACAAATATCCGCATAGGGCGATTATTTATCTCTTTTTTATATAATTTAATGTATAATCGTTTGACAGTTAATTATGGTCTATTATAAACGTTTGACGCTTAGCCGTTTAATTATCCGCTAAGTAATATCTTTTTTTAATAGATTTTTGTGTTATAGATGGGGTGCTAAGTGGAGCGTCATTCTCTTGCTTACTGCTGACTGTCTGTCTGACGTATAATGACAGTTTCGATGATAACTTGAAACATATAACTGTTTTCAGGAGTTTTAGTGTCGAATGTTTTTGTACTCCAAATGTGTTAATAATAAGTTATTTCTTATTTTTTATAGGGTGTCTCTATATGTATTTAAAAAAATATATGTCCAAACTGAGTTTTAAAATTATTCATAAAAGTGGCTTTTTCGTTGAGGTTATCCCGTTGGATAAATTTGCATTTATTTTTGTATTACTTAATTTAATCGGTCGTTTGATATGAATTCAAATAGAAATATTACGTTTATGGCCAAAGACGATGGTAATTGCGAGGGAGTTCCTTTGGCCGAGGTCGAGGACAATAAAACGCCGAAGCCCTCCGTGGTCAGAAGTTATACGACGACGCCCCTAATGAAAATTCGGACTTACGTGCTCGCCTTGAGGCCGTGGTCGCTCAGCGTGAGTCTCTTGCCAACGCTCCTAGGCTCGGCGTTGGCCTACAAACATTCGGGTGACCAGTTCAGCTGGCTCACGTTGGTGCTGACTTTGATAACTGTGATTACGGTGCACGGCGCGGGAAATATTGTCAACACATATTTTGATTTCGTAAAGGGAATCGACAATCGAAAGTCTGATGACAGGACACTTGTGGACCACATTCTGTCGACTGATGAGGTGGTGTCGCTTGGCGCATTGCTGTACTGCGCCGGCTGTGTTGGATTCATTCTGCTGGCCAGCTGGTCACCCGCCAGAATGGAACATTTGGCTATTGTCTACTTCGGCGGGTTGTCTTCTAGTTTTCTTTACACCGGTGGAATTGGTTTTAAATACATTGCTCTCGGAGATCTTCTAGTGTTAGTGATCTTTGGTCCGATTTCTGTTTTATTTGCTTTTCTCGCTCAGACGGGTAAAGTGGACTGGGCAACTATATATTATGCTATTCCTTTGGCCCTGAATACGGAAGCGATCGTTCACAGCAACAACACAAGAGATTTGGATGCGGACAGTAAAGCCGGCATTGTAACACTCGCCATTCTCATTGGCAACACTGCCTCTCACATTCTCTATGCTTTTTTATTATTCACACCATATATATTATTTGTTGTAGCCGCGACTAAATATTCATTGTGGTTCCTTTTACCATTGCTCACAATCTCAAAAGCTTTCGATATCGAAAGAAGATTTCGATCGTCAGATTCTTTACATGATGTGCCGAAACAAACGGCCAAATTAAATGTTTTTTTTGGTTTGTTATATATTTTGTCATGTTGCTTCGCCAATTCTTTGCCATTTGTGACCCTTAGAAAGTATTGATTTTTTAACTACTATAGACATTTATTTTCAGGTTATGTTAGCTTAAAAATAATTAACTAATTTCCCTAACTAATTAAAAAGTTCCCTCTAAGGCAGAGGCGTCCAAACTTTTTGCTGCGAGGGCCAGTTTGGTATTTAAATTCATTAGCGGGGGCCAAGCATTGTAAATATGTGAATTAAAAAACCTTATTACAAGTAAAGCAGCATTGAATTTTTTTATTGTTGCCACATATATATACTATAATTTTTTTTTTATAGTAAATTACAGCTATAACAATACTAAACAAACATGTCTAAATTATATTATTATAAAATTATTTCATGCAATTTTTAATGGGAATGGTGGAATGTATCTGATAAAATGTATGAAAAAGGGCAGTTTTATCAAATTACATCTTGATTATGAAAAATATACACATAATTATGAGTTAACAAGAAATAAGAAATCGATGTAGTTTTATGGAGAATAGAACTGTATATATACATTTATCATTATAATTGAATTTGCCTGTGGTAACCAAAAAGGTGATTTTGAGTGTTTTTTTTTTCACAAGTATGTAAGAAAAAAAAATGTAGATGTTTTAAACTGTGTGAAAAGTATCTTTTATCCATATTACTATATAAAATCGTTCAAAATTATACAAAAGTTATCAAAAGTGATAAGTATGTGTAAAAAGTGAAAATTTCTGTATATCCAGCTTTGACCATTATTAATGTATATATTATATATGTATATAAAAAACAAAATTAGTCCAGTGTATTGTAAATTTCGCGGAGATTATGAGGACAGCAAAAGTGTTTATTTGGACGTAAAACGCCTTCTAAAATTTCTAATGAATCGGTAAGTTTTGGCATAATTATTAATTTTTTTGGACAGTTGACGGGCATTTCATCATATAAAAGGTAGTAATCGGACTAGCCATAGCCCATAGGTTAATAATGTCAGTTTTCCAGCAGGCGACAACCGCGACTCCATCCGAGAATTCAATCACCGAAAATAAAACAATATCTAACCTCTCAAGAACTCCGTCGTGTTATCGAGGACTAAATTAAGTAGCGGGTCGTATCCCTTTAATACACCGGCCGCTTCGCGTCCACCAGCAAATTTAACTCGTATACTCTTCTCTAAATATTTGCTTAAATCAAGGATCGATTCTTTCCTGCGTTTCTCCTTGCCATCGCCGGCTCCATCTCGTTGCGCGTTACCCTGAGTAAAAACACCAAAAATTAGACATTTATAATTAATTAAATGTCGTAACGTTTGCTTTACCGGTTACCTTATTTTTGTCGCTATGTCCGTCTTTTGAGGCCATTTTAATATAATTATATTTTCAATTCTACAAATGTGAGCATGCAAAAAATGACAGAAATTATGAATCTCCTACAGCACAAACAAACGTCAAAAACTACGTATTTTTTTATACAAACGGCCTTCATATTAAATGGCCTAAGTGGCCAGATTGAAATAATATGTATACATTATAATAACAATCATAAACTTAATTTACTAACACAACAATTTAAAAAAATATGTGAGCTTATTGCCGTAGAACTATCTCTACCAGCTAACATCTACGCTACTTTAGCAATTACACAACAAAATAATAATCATCGTATGTAGCAAATGCTAACAAGAGGCCTCTGGGTTTACTTTAAGAAAAGTTTAGGATATAAAATAAAACAGCACCTTTACAACAAAAATCTCGATTATGCTATGGCCAGTGATCACTTTTAGAAATGTGCTAAAATAATTATCAATCATTGTAGATTTAGACATTGTCTTTCCATTGGACGGCAGGTGGTATATCATATCTATCAACTTGATATTTGTAACTTTATATTTTTTACTGTGTAACTTTATATTTTTTACGACCATGCACGGAATTTCACTATATTTGCTAACTTTTGCATTCATATGCCATGGTTGCATAGTGTTATTTTTACCTCAAAACCTATTGATTCAAGCCATTATGGCCCCTCGGCCATTATGGTACTTCTGTGAATGTCCTAGGGTTTAAAATAGCTTGTTTTCAGTATTCACATTTAACAGAAGCGGCAATGTCAAAATAGCTTCTCGTATTTTCAGGGAATGTAAACTGCTCGAGGGGGAGTTGGAAAAGTACAGAAAGTGCAAAGAGAATCTAACCGATGACAATTTGTTCAAACTACTTCTTCTGGAGCAGAAATTGGAGTCGACTTTTCAGCAGCTGGTGAGAATGTTTAATATGAAACTATTCAAATTGGTGAACGCATAGAACATGCATGATGATGTTATAGAAGTGGCACTCTGCTCTATAAAAAAATTATCATTATATACCGTGTTCTAAGAACATTCCCGATAAATAATCCAGGTAATTAGCGCTGCGATTTCAAACATGATTTGTTAAGACAACATATAAAAAAATCATCATAGTTTTCGAGAAAAATAATTGTAAACTTTACGTGATAATATTAAATCTCTGCTGTCCATGTGTTCGGCAGCTCCGATGCAGTTGAATGACCGCGCTATGGGTCAAGGCCACGCAAAATGCGATCATTATCTCATTTTGCCACACTAAAGGGAATTGACACCAATAATAACATTAATAAATTTAGGGATGAATTATTTTTGCATTTTTTCTACATAATTTCTTACTTTTAATAGGGAACATAAACACCCCTTAAGTCTTTGGGAATGGTCTTGGAACATTCTGTATATTCTACAGTAAGATATCTATATTTAACTAACTGTATTAAGGGCATATCTAGGTAAAAGGTAAATTTATGAAAAACCATATTAAAGCGTTGAATTATCGTGGGTCTTTGCAAGTAATGGTTTTTTTATTTTTTAATCTAAACCCGCCACCGCCATGACAAATAATATGAATAGAATATCAATATGTTTAAATTGCGCCCTTTAATATATCACCCTAATATGCCTAATGTGCCCCTTTAATATGTTTAATATGTAACCCTTTAATATGTCAGCGCGACTGCAAACCGCGGTCTAGCATCGAACACATGTCAGTGAATATTTTGTACTTACCTGTACTAGAGCAGTCAAAAAATACATGCAGTCTAAAAATCAGTAATAGTATAATAAATACGAAAAAGTAGCTATACAAATTCTATACAAAACAAATTGTTTTGAGTTACGGAAGTGGTGTAGTAACTCTCCTGAGCTCTTAAAAAATATTCCTCTCAAAGATCACTTTATCTTTGAAAACCTCTAATACATATTTTATTAAACGAGACAGCACTAATGAGCCACATAACTCTAATTTAGGTATGGATATTCTCTTTAATGGCGACCAATTGTTCAACCAATTGTTAATAAGGTTATTTTTATTAATAGTGAAGAGCTAAGGAGTTACAGAAAATACTAGCTGTATCAGGATTTTTGCAAATATTTTTTCCAATTTGTTTTCGTACAATTACTTTTGTGGTGGTATGTATCACTTTAATTCAGTAGCGGAACTACTATAAAATTGTTTTAAACATTAATTAGAGGCCTGAGATCTTAAGGTTGCCCAAAGAAGATTTAGTTCAGCAATTTTTATAACCTTTGCGGAATCTTTGCCAATGATATACAATATACGAGGGCTAATATGAATCGAGAATAACAAAAAGAAAGAAAAATATATCATTTAATATGGTTTTATTGTTTTCAAAATATTCACCATGATGATCGATGCACTTTTGCATACGTTGAAACCAATTTTCATAGCACTTTTTCCATTCTGATTAGGTATCTCCAAAACGTGCATATTGAACACATCAATGGTTTCTTTGCGGCTCGAAAAACGTTGACCGCGTAATTTTTCTTCACATCTGGAAATAAATAGAAATCGTTGGGTGTCAAATCGTGGCTATACGGCGGATGACCTGTCAATTTTATCTTTTGACCTTCCAAAGACTGAGTTGTATCAACCGATGTGTGACAGCTAGCATTGTCATGATGCAGAATGATCGTGCATTGTCGGTTCTTCTTTCTTATTTCTTCAAAGACTTCTGGTAAACAAATGGTCATGTACCATTCCAAATTAAACATTTTACCATTTTCTAGTGGCACTGTAGCCACATGTCCATTTTTACTAAACAAACAGGTGACCATTTGCTTCAAAGTGCTTTTTGCACGAATAACTTTTGTTGGATTTGGCTCATCTTGGAACACCCACACTGTTACTGTTGTTTAGTTCCGGGGTCATACGCATAGACCCAAGATTCATCACCTGTGTAGATATTATAAACAGCTTTTGACGCACCACGATTGTATTTTTTTAAGATGTTTTTGACACAGGCCTGTTTTTGATCAATTCTCAAGTTGTGTGGAGTCCAACGCGAACGCCCTCGTATTAAATTATCTATCGGCATAGATGTAATATTTTTGTCAAACGTTTTGTATTGCAGACTTATTTGAGAAATGCTGATGTTTAAGAAACTTAATTAATATATAAATGTTTAATTAAAAATTAATGTTTGGTGAAATAAAAATAATAATTGGGACAAATAAATAATATTAAATTTAGCAATTGCAAATCTTACTGTGACACACCTATGAAAGTTTGTCCCAGGCATATTTATATAATTCATTTTCTTTTTTGAATGTGGTTTTTTATAAAAAAAAAATGATCAAAGTTAGCTTAGGTACTTACCTGCAGTTGTGTTGTATTATCCTGCATTCAGTGCTTAGACCAACTAAACTATTAATATTTTTTGATATGTGATCTTAGCCACCTTAGTGCCGCCTTAGTCGCCTAGTGTGTAGGGGTTGCCCTGTCGAGGCTATCATCTTACGTACCTAGATGATAATATTAAATGGATATATGATTTCATATAATAGGGAATTTCTCAGGGGTGAATAGGGAATAATAGTTACATAAAGTTAGCAAGTTAGTTTCGTAAGAGTAATAAATTAAAAAAATAGTTTTCCGTTTACAAAGTTTTCGTGTCATTGTCATGTAATGTGCAAACTTTTTAGGTGATAGGTATGTATTTTTTATTTTTATTATAAAAGTATTGTTATATTATAGGACATCTAAAACTGAATAAAAAATAAAATAGATATGGCCGTTGAAATTTCTATGGGCAAATATATTTTTTGCGACTTGAAATATTGACTTCATCTTTAAAAAATCTATAGATATTCGCATACCATACCATACCATAATTCACTCTATCGGAATATTTTAAAATGATTTCCCAGACTACTAACATAATAACATCAGTTTCTTTTCCTAAGCACATGTGCAAAGTACATTTGCCTCTGCTGTGCAAAGTGCACTGTGACCCTGGTGGTATGATGTCAAGAGGTTTAAATTTAATCAATAAAATGATTATAAAGTTTTAAGGCATCTCAATAATGACACTATTTCATAGACTTTTTATTTCCAGAACAAACGAAGACTTTAACGAATTCACCAGTTACAAAAGTACGCAGTGGATTCTGGAACCATTTTATCAAAATATTGCACACAAAAGCAAAATGTTCTTATTGTGGAAGTTCTTGACAGTTTCAAATGGCTCAACGGGAAATCTTGCCAGACACATGAGAATGAAACACCTTGAAATACAAACATGCAAGGGAGTTTCTTCATCCAGTCAAGTCGCAGAGTTCAGGAGGAGATTGGCTACTTCTCAAATTCACAATTCCATCGTGGAAAAGTCAGACCTAGGCGAGTTTATAAAATTAAAACAAAATGTGGTCCTGTAAACTAAAGTTTTCAATTCTGAAGTTTAGCCAATATGACCAACAATTGATTAAAGTGATAGTGAAAGAATTCTACCCTTTTAGCATAGTGGACGGAGTAGAGTTTAAAAAGTTTATCCATATGCTATGTCCAACCTACAACCTACCTAGCAGGAAGGTTATATCTACTAATCTCATTCCTCATCTGTACGAGGTGACTCTAGACAAAGCAACTACTAATATTGCAATTTACATAGCAACTATAAAAATATAGTTGCTATGTAAATTGATTCGTTACTTTAAAGTTTCGTTGCAAAGAAAATTCAATATGTCGTTTCCATGGTTTTTGAATGCAAATAAATTCTCATAACTTATTGAAAAGTGACTTTTAAAACTTGAGCGTTAAAATGTCATTTTTAAAAGATTTCTTAAGTGGGGTGGAGAGATCGACTGCCAATATGTTCTCGCAGATAATGACGGCTCAGGTAAAACCAAAAATTATAAAAATCGACCATCAATTAAATGCTTTGTGAATAATAATTAAACAAATTTTCCTAACCGTGATATCTATCAACATAAGCGACAATGCTGAGAAAGCCAATAATTTTATAAACGCAATAGCAATAAAGTAAACAGCTTCTTATGTTTCTGAGTGCAATTTCCTATAAATTTGCATACTATAATTAAAATCGGTTCATCCGTTTGGGTGTTGCGATGCCACAGCACCTTAAACCTTTCTGTTTGGGTCGGGGGTTAAAAAGAGTAAAAAAATGATGTACGTATGAATTTCAGATTGCGTCAATTTTCAATTCTGTTGTGTTTATAAACAAAATATGTTTTAATCTGTTATCGTATTTTTTCAGCCGAATCCAAGATTTCAGAACTTGCCAAAAATAAAGCGGATCGACGATTATGTGAGTAAAATCAAGTTTTTATTAATTTTAAATCTTTCATCAAATGTTAGTTTCCAAAATGTCACTTTTATTTCCTTAATTGCTCTTTCTAATCCCAACTTACACGCAGTTATGGGACATTTTACTCGACAATCATATCTTCATCACATAAACCGTCTGGTGTGGCACCTATAAAATGAATATCGCTATCTATGAACATCCACATGGTCTTATTTCTCGATTTTCATGAACACTAATTGCTGCAAAGCTATTCTTTCATTTTCCCTTCCTTGTTGAATCGATGCAACATGACTTATATTTTGTTTATACAACATATTTTTAATTATTGTAGAACAGCTTATATCTTGACGTCTTTTCACAAGTTTACCAAAATGTAAAGCAGTTATTAAATGTCTTCTCAATTCTAACCATTCACTGCAATCACTCTGCAAAATTGTGTCTCTCTCTATGCGTCTATGTTCAACTTCCGTCTTTTTCAATCTTTCGAGAAAAGTAGTTTTGGCTTTTTGAAACATGCTTTCATTCATATCAGGTTGCATACTATTTTCTCCATAATTTGCATCTTTTTTCTGCCTTTGTCAATACGCCCATTTTTACATTGATATTTTCTTATCAACCTATTTTTTTAAAATTCTTTTTCTTCGAATCTAAGCAATTTGCTCGTCGGACAACTACCCATATTTTTATATAGATTTGATATAGGTCGATTTGTATTGAAAGATATGACAGCAGCAGCGCAACGTGCCTGATAAGAATCTTTTAATGAAAAGTTTATCCTTTTATAACCATCGACAAATTTAGCAATTATACTATTAAATTGCCCTACAATATTACAAAGTTACCGCGCTTAGAGCTGCCATCATTCGATGGTAGTTTTCAGAAATGGCCTGTATTTTATGAAGTTTTCCGTACGGCCATTCATGAAATTACAGAGTTGTCAAACTCTGTATTTTCAGTATGTTGTTGGTAAGTTAACTGACAAAGCGCAAACAGTTTTCGCTGGACTTACACCCGCCCCAGAGAATTACTCCATAATTTAGAGCAGCATATTATTATATGCGTCTGTATTTAAAACCTGTAATTCATTAATTGCGTTAACACATGGCGTTGGTAGTGGACAGAGCTTAACTACGGGTCTTTTGTACGACCCATGGCGTGTTTTTACAACAGCAGCTCGTACGATACCATCACTGCCTGGCAAAACCTCGACAATGACACCTATCTGCCATTGAAGAGGTATAGATTTTATCTTCCTTTATTATGACTAATGTTCCTAGTTTTATTGGATTTGAAGGCTTGTTCCATTTTTCTCTAGATTGAAGCGTGGTCAAATATTCTGATTGTCAACGCTTCCAAAAGGACTGAATCATTCTATCTAACATAGATTGTCGAGTTAAGAGATTAACTGGTTCTGTTGAGATATCAGCAGCGGGTAATATTGTTAGAGGTAACGCATGTAAAAAGTGTGCAGGAGTTAAGGCGGTGGGTTTGTTAACATCCGAGCTGAGAGCGCAAAGCGGTCTAGAGTTTAGAACCATCTCTATTTGTATGAGATCGTTGCGAGTTCCTTATACGTTAGCAATTGCTCACCGAGTATTCCCTTTAAATGCAGTTTTACCGAACGAATATTAGATTCCCAAATGCCGAAAAAATTCTGAATCTGAATGACAGAGCGAACATTTATTTAAGCGCCCAGAGTCATTTGTGTTGTTGCAAATGCTTGCGGTTTCTTAGATGCGACCGAACTCGATTTAACAGCTTTCTTGGCTGTTTTGAATTAGTATGCTGAAGAATTTTTATTTGTTGTTGCAAAAACTCCAACAATTTCCAATAAGTAGGTATTTCTACATTGCGATTTTGAGATTCGTAATCTTTAACGGTGTTAAAATCAAGTCACTTTAAAGAAATATGTAATAATACGAAATGAGCGAGATCGGTTAATTCTAACTGCTTTAAGGCTGCTATGCGAGGGCAAACCTATGTAAAAATGCATCTAAATTATTTATTGAGGAACTGTTTGGAAATTTTGTGTCGAAAATTTGATCCAAATAATGTGTAGCCAATAATCGCTTGTCGTCATACTTCGAAACTATCAGCGTCCAAATCGACTCATAATTTGCACCGATCGGCTGAATGGCGCTGCAAACTCTTATTATAGAGCGCGGCCTGTTAATTTTGATAATAAAAGTTTGACAGATTAGGATTATTATGCACCGAAGATTTAAATGCTTCATGAAATATATTCCATTGATTTAAGTCTCTACTGAAACTAGGTATTTCTAATTTGGGAAGATTTTTATATATTTTATTTTTCGATTATGAGTTATTTTCCGTACTACCATTTTGTTGTAATAGTTCGAATCTAGCATTTTTAACCAGATAATAAATATCATCAAACGCTTGTAAACTCTTGTAATACGTAATTTTCGTTCTTTTCTGATTTGATTATATTTATTATATCAATTATATCCGAAAACTGGATAAATATTCAGATTTATTAAATATAATTTACGGTTTTTATCTGTCTTAAGGTTCTTTGAATTATCAAATAAAGTTTGAATGTTTTCAAAAATGTATGCCCTTTTCGATTTTAACTGATTTAATATATGATCACTCATTTTTGTTTTTACCGATATTAATTTTTGTTGCTGACTGTACTTCTTACAGACTGAAAGCAATTGATTTAAACTGAAAAATTAACCACCCAAAATTACGAAATAGTTTTATTGTTAAAGTAGCAGATGGCACTGCTTTTAACTTGTTAACCTAGCAAATGGCGATGTGTTAACTTTAATTTGTGTATAGTTATATTTTTATGTAGTTATATATTTATAGTAAGTCAAATATAAACATACAAGAAAAATATATTATACCGTATTCGTATGAATAAACAAAATAAATAACTTAATAAATATTAATTAAATATATATTTTTAAAATATATACAATACTTAATTAATACACACAATGGATCATTAGGCAATATTCTGTTTTTCTTTTACTTTATGTTATGTTATTTATTTATTTATTGTGTGTTTGTTTGTTTTTTTTTTTCAAATGATTTATATTCTACGATTATTTTTAAACATATTATTTTAAATATAATGCAAACAACTTAGCGTTTATTAAGCTGCTTATAGCTTGTTAAAACGGCTTGTGAAGTGAGTAATTTTTGTTCTAAATCCTAGATTGCAAGTACAAAAAACACTAAAATTTCTATGATTAGTCTCGAAGTACCAATACTATGACGTGGCCTAGTAAACTTTTTACCTTTTATAGTTTACTTTACCCAAAGAAAATTATGTATTTTAAGCGTTGGGTTGTTACCTTTTTGTTAGCGATGTCCCAAAGGTCCGTATCAAAAGGGAAAAAAGAAAAAAATATATATATTTGTACAAGTGGAGACAAAGGGTCCCACTTTCGAAAGTCGAAAGAAAAGAACTGGACCGCCGGCGTCCCAAGCTCTGCTATGGGACGCCAGTTAGGAACAAACGCCATCGGTGGTCGGTTTATATGGTTACCTAGCTCCGAGCTTGCGTTACGCGCCGATTTATAGACGTAATTATCGCATTTTAATAATAATTGTAAGCGTATTGTAACAGTAGAATATAAGCTCGTAAAATATAGACTGTAATTGTATGTAGACATAATTAAGTGTTATAAACTGCTCTACTTATCAACATTGTGTTTTTTAAAAATTGTGCTGCACTAAAATAAAATATTCTTGTGCTCAACTCAAGCGTTTCAGTCTTTGAGAAATACCTACCTGAACTAAAAGCATTTACTAGGCGATCTGTCACAATTCTTAGGGATGTCACATGTCTCTGGCGTTCTGTTCGGGAATCATTTCAAAGCCGCAGTAGTGCTTACATTGGTTGGCGAAAACTGGCGTCAACATAAGCTGGTCCTTCGAGCCGGATCAACTAGTAACAGCGACAAAGCAAAACAGATCCGAAGCAGATCGCACAAAGTCTAGCATCAATCAAGTAGGTATCGATCAAAAGATGTCGAGGCGCAGCCAACGAATCGCTAAATTAAGCGGAGAAGCGGATGCAGCGTCGATTTGTTCGTCAAGCCAGTCAAAAGCTTCGAACTCAAGCGAGATAAGGCTGAAGAGGCTCCAAGCGGACTTGGCTGCAAGAGAAGCGGTGGCACGGAAGGAGCAGGAACTGCGTGAAGTCGCCGCACGGAAGGAGCAGGAACTGCGTGAAGCTGCTGCTAAAGTGGATCAAGAGCTTCTGAAGTCCATGATCAGAATGGAACAGGACCTCATTCAGGCGCGGCTGGCAGTTTGTCAAGCCGAGCTAGATTTGGAGGAAGAAGAGGCTCTCGACGATGGAGCAACGAGGCGAAGCGACAGAGAGGTCGCGGTTACTCAATGGCTGCATGCGGCAGGCGAAGAGGCACAAAGACCTGAGGTGAGCGACAATACGATCCAAGGTGAGCTACAAGGAGCTGCTGAGGAGATGGTGTGCATACAGCCTTCTCTTACCGCACAGAGCGGGGCGTTGGTTAATGCCATACACCAAAAGCCAGTGCCAGAAACGTCAACCGACGCGCAGACAAGCGAAGTGCCGGCTATACCTACGGAGCGCGGAGCCAAAGAACAGATGCTGCGAACAAAGGAGGCAGATGAACGATTGGTCAGTGTTTTCGCCGAAGCGATCAACAGGCAGCGCGGTAACAACGATTCAGCTATGTTTTCACGTGTCGCTTTAAAACGCGATTTACCTATATATAGTGGGGACGCGAAGACCTGGAGTAACTTCCTATGCTGCTTCACGGAAACGACAAAGCTATGTAACTTATCTGATGGAGAAAACGTCGAAAGATTACGGAAAAGCCTGAGAGGTAAAGCACTTGAGAGTGTAGAAGCCTTACTATGTAATTCGGGAAACTTATCGCGCATAATTAATATTTTAAAGAAAAGATTCGGATTCCCGATTAAAATAATACGGGAATTGATAGATGATGCAAAACGTATCAACCCTCTGACCTCAGATATGACCGCCATATTGCCGTTTTCAACTAAAGTGGGTAATTTGGTGCATAGTATCAACTTATTGGGAGATACAAGCTATCTTCATCACCCAGAACTCACAGAAGAGTTACTTTCTAAGCTTGATCTCGATTTACGTCGCCGGTGGGCTGATTATAAACACACAGCGACATCAGACGAGCCGAAGTTAGTGCAACTTGCCATGTTTTTGGAAATCCAGGCCGACAAAGAACTGGATAGCGGCATACTGGATGCGAAAAAAGTTAGTAACGCGCACACAACGTCGAGAACCGAAAAAAATCGTCATTCTGTATGTATGACGCAACCACGGCCGGAAAAAACCAAAAAATGCATTTTCTGCAAAAAAGACAACCACGAATTAGGATAAAGAATTGCGACCAGAAGTGGCAGTTTGTAAAAAAAAATAACTGTTGTTTTGTATGTTTGAAGCAAAACCATAATAAAGATGCCTGCAAGTCGAAACTAAAATGCGAAGTCCAAAATTGCGACAGAAAACATCACTCAACATTACACGCATCGGCGAGGGACAGTCATAAAGCCCGCCTTCCCGAACCGACCGAGGATAACAAAAAAAGGGACACCGAAAGTGAAACGCATTTTTCGGCCAACATAACGGCAAATCTCGGACGGAAAGTTTTGTTAAAAGTATTAACTGTAGAAATAAGTGGTCAGAGTGGCAAAATGTTAGTGAATTGTTTAATGGATGAAGGCTCTACTATTAGCTTATTGAGTACATCTGCTGCCCGGAAAATAGGAGCACGCGGACCACAAAGCCCATTGAATCTACAAGGAATAAACGGTATGGGAGGCTGCGATGTAACGAGTGGAAAGATCGATTTTCGTGTCAAAGGACTAAAGCAAGCGAAATCGTATGACGTCAAGGGCGCACGGACCTGTGAAAATCTACAAATATCGGCAATGGGATTGTCTAAGAGAGAGCAAGAACAATGGCCTCATCTCAAGAACATACAGATGGCTCAGGAAGACAAACCGATTGACCTAATATTAGGTCAAGCACAATGGTACCTCATAGTATCAAGAGGCCTTATTAGAGGACCTCGAAGGGCACCAGTAGCTTCGAAAACACTCCTAGGCTATGTGATACACGGGACATCCAGTGGCTTGGCAACACAATCAAACAGCGTATCGATTTATCATATTGATGTCGCAACCGACGAGAATCTGCACGCTTTAGTTCGAAGTCATTTCGACTTAAAAAACATGGGCGTAGTTCCATGTACACGGGCTAATGCCGATGAAGATCGAGCACGAAAAATCCTAGAAGAAAGCACTCGGCGCACTGCGGACAGGTGGGAAACGGGTCTTATATGGAAAACAGAGTCCATACAATTACCACAAAGTTACGATATGGCAAATAAACGTTTAATAAGCTTCGAACGAAAATTAGATCGCGACGCTGTCTTGAAGAAGGCATATTCGGCCAAAATGCAACACTATCTCGAACAAGGATTCGCAGCACAGCTGAGTGACCTCGATATACCATCAAATGATGGCAAAGTATTTTATTTGCCTCACTTCGGTGTACAGAGTGTAAATAAACCTGGGCGTGTTCGTATTGTTTTCGATGCCGCCTCAAATAGTCACGGCGTCTGTCTGAATGATAATTTGTTAACCGGGCCAGATTTGCTGAATTCGCTTCTGGGAGTTTTGTGTAGATTTCGACAACACACTGTGGCTATAACTGGCGATTTGTGCGAAATGTACAGTCAAATAAAGATTCGCAGAGAAGACCAAAATGCACAGAAATTTCTTTGGCGAGGAAATGACAGACGAAACCCACCCACGGTGTACGTAATGACATCGATGGTGTTTGGGGCCAACTGTTCACCATGCAGCGCGTTGTATGTAAAAAATCGAAACGCCATGGAATTTCCAGAAAAGCCAGAGGCAATTAATGCAATCATACGTCATCATTATATGGACGATTGGTTAGGAGGCGCGGAATCACTCGAAGAAGCAATAAAATTAATAAGTGACGTCCGCTACATATATCGCAAAGGAGGATTTTGTATGCGAAATCTGACGTCAAATCAGCCTCAAGTCCTGGAAGCGGTACCAAAAGAAGTAAAAAGTGAAAGCGAGACGACCATTATGCCGGCAAATATAAACTCAGTCGGGCAACGGACGTTGGGTTTATTATGTTATGTTATTTATTTATTTATTGTATGTTTGTTTGTTTTTTTTTCAAATGATTTATATTCTACGATTATTTTTAAACATATTATTTTAAATATAATGCAAACAACTTAGCGTTTATTAAGCTGCTTATAGCTTGTTAAAACGGCTTGTGAAGTGAATAATTTTTGTTCTAAATCCTAGATTGCAAGTACAAAAAACACTAAAATTTCTATGATTAGTCTCGAAGTACCAATACTATGACGTGGCCTAGTAAACTTTTTACCTTTTATAGTTTACTTTACCCGAAGAAAATTATGTATTTTAAGCGTTGGGTTGTTACCTTTTTGTTAGCGATGTCCCAAAGGTCCGTATCAAAAGGGAAAAAAGAAAAAAATATATATATTTGTACAAGTGGAGACAAAGGGTCCCACTTTCGAAAGTCGAAAGAAAAGAACTGGACCGCCGGCGTCCCAAGCTCTGCTATGGGACGCCAGTTAGGAACAAACGCCATCGGTGGTCGGTTTATATGGTTACCTAGCTCCGAGCTTGCGTTACGCGCCGATTTATAGACGTAATTATCGCATTTTAATAATAATTGTAAGCGTATTGTAACAGTAGAATATAAGCTCGTAAAATATAGACTGTAATTGTATGTAGACATAATTAAGTGTTATAAACTGCTCTACTTATCAACATTGTGTTTTTTAAAAATTGTGCTGCACTAAAATAAAATATTCTTGTGCTCAACTCAAGCGTTTCAGTCTTTGAGAAATACCTACCTGAACTAAAAGCATTTACTAGGCGATCTGTCACAATTCTTAGGGATGTCACATGTCTCTGGCGTTCTGTTCGGGAATCATTTCAAAGCCGCAGTAGTGCTTACATTGGTTGGCGAAAACTGGCGTCAACACTTTTTTTTATTTTAATTTGCTTCTAAATATATTATATAGCCGAAGACTCCAATTTATTAATTAAAGCAGAATAATGTTAATGAAACAAAAACTATTATGATACTTTTAAAAAATTACAAAAACGGATCAAACACAATAACAAAGATTTTATATAAAAATGCAAAACTTACTACTAGTCCAATACAATTGTTAATACTCTTAAAATTCACAATGTTGTAATATCAAAGTCGCATGAGGTATATAAAGTGTATAATCGTTAGATATGTCTGCAAATAGATGTTAATTTAACTGCAAAAATTATACAAGAATATATCTCAAGCGGCTTTATGAGATGATGCCTAAACATGTTAATTTGATTTTGATTGAAAAATAGATTTTGGTATTTTGACATTTTATTACAGATGTTTTAAAATTTTAAGGAATTTGAAATAGCTTCTTATTATATTATCATAATAAGTTAACATATGTATTTTTCCTAAAATATCGAACCCAAATAGCCTCGCTCTGTCGAAAACATCAATAAAATAAATACAATATCCTATTACAGGTGGTGCGGTCGTCAAACTGGGGCGTTCTCGAGGCCGACGTTGGAGAGCGACCATCCGCGCATTGTTTCTGGGCTTACGGCTTGCCAACCGGCCGCAGCCGAAAGGTACCATATCTTTAAAGCTTTAGCGCTAAAAAAAATATTGGATTTTTTAATTTCAATTTGCTTCTAAATATATTATATAGCCGAAGACTCCAATTTATTAATTAAAGCAGAATAATGTTAATGAAACAAAAACTATTATGATACTTTTAAAAAAATACAAAAAGGATCAATGAACCGCAGTACGCGAGCCAGCGGCGTCTTTCACTTCGAACTATTTCCGAGCCACGTATTTTTATCATCATTTATATATTTTTGTGAACGCTAGAGGGCGCGAGTGTGTACTAGCTGCATATTAAACGTCAGAGTACAATTTCATAAAATTATTAGAGTTTTATGCTACAAAAGTTTAAATTAGTGCTAGGAAAACAAGGCAAGAATGCGAAAAGCAACTTATTCAAACTATTGCTTGAGTATATAAGACGCGATATCCGTAACATTCGACTCAGGCGCCGAAGTGCCGTAATATTTTAATAATTGATTTACTTGTCGCTTCACTTCGCTCTGATCTGACAATCGCACGACGTAAACCGATTTGCCTCTTTTCGATAGTATTTTGGCTATTTGCCATGTCGGTTTTTTCGGGTTTTTGTAAGAATGACTCAATACTACCTCGCCCTCCCTAAACTGAACCGCTCGCGAGCCCTTAACATATTTATTTTGTGTTTGTTGTCGCTTTATCGCTGTCTCTCGGACGCTCGCTTCATCGTTATTTATTTCCCGGTCCGGTTTTAATAAGTCAAATTTACTTCTGATTTCACGGCCAAACATCAATCTTGCTGGCGAATAACCGGTCGTGCAATGAATTGAATTACGATATTCGAATAAATATCTCCCAATTTTCATATCAACATCGACTGATTGCAAGGCGTTTACAATAAATTTTTTACAAATCTTAACCGAGTTTTCTGCTTGACCGTTACTCGGCGGCGAGTAAGTGGGAGAAGTTACATGCAATATACCATTGGTAAGGCAAAATTTTCAAACTCTCGAGACACAAAATATGTCGCGTTGTCAGAAACTATTTTTTCCGGAATGCCAAATCGTGAGAAACACTCTATTAAACATTGAAAAAAACTCACAAATTTGTATGTCGTTTCAGGAGTGGTTTCTGTATGGAATTCAGCAAGGTTGGCTGTGGCTGCCCGCACACCCGCAAATACCGGAGAACGCCTGCACAGACAGAGGTTATAAACCTTGAATTTTCCTCTTTTCATTTTTAGGTAGAGTTTATTTAGATAAGTTACTAGACTAGCCGCCGAATGAGCAGTTTCAAAGACTTAGTCTTTATATCTGCCCAACCAAAGCATAGCCATCGTTTATTTTTATAAAAGCGATACAAACATAAAAACATTAAGAGAAAACATAAAAACAATACAGAATAACAAAATAAAGTTTAAAACAATGCAGAAATACAATAATACAACTAGGACAAAACAATACAGGTAATTACATTTACAATAATATTACTTATTCTAAAACTTAATACTATTGACTGCTGGCGATTACCAGCGGGCGAAGGACTAGAACCATTGAAATCGGTTTCCCCTAAAAGGGAAGAGGGACGATGCAAACAAAAGTGGTGCTGTTTCTCGGGGCGAAGAAGACACGCACACACGCGAACTTTATTTACGCGCTTCCGGCAAGCTCCTCGGGAGGGGCACCCGGCCCCTCTAAGGCAGTCCATTTTGTCACCCAGCTCTTCACGAACGTCTTAAAAGAAGCAAAATTTGTCGGGGATGATACTAAGTCAGTGAACCAAGCTGGTCTGGTCATCGCGTCAAGGCTGTCCAAAAGTATGTTCCGTTCGTCGGTCAAGTAGTCACAATTCCAAACAATGTGTTCCGCCGTCTGAACACCCCGACCACATACGCACCAGGGGTCCTCGCGGAGCCCAAATTCAGTAAGCTTTCCTTTAAGCTTGCCATGACCCCCAACCAGCTGAGTAGTCGGATGATCAAACACCAGAAACACATTCTTCATTCTTAGCTCCACCGAGGGAAAGAAAGCGTAGGTAAGGCGGCCCGTCCCACCTGAATCCCATCGCTCCTGCCAGACGCGTAAAGTTTCGGTCCTCAGGCTTCCGCAACATTCCTGGTACGATGCTTCGCTGCTGTGAACAGAGAGTGAAAAGTACTCAACTGTCAGACCCTTGCGTACACGGGCTCTGGCAGCAGACTCGAGAACCTCAAAGTCCGCCGGCAAAACGCCAGCAATGACGGGCAAAGCCAGTGTGGACGTAGTCCTGTAAGCACCGGTCATTGCGATGAGGGGGAGCCGCTGCCCGCGAAGAAGACTGTTTCTAACCACTACCATACGGGCCCTGTGGCACCAAACGCGAGCGGCATACGTTATTTGCGCGACAAAAACAGCTTGATAAATAAGTTTAAACGTGGGGAACCGCAAACCCCAAGATACGCGACTAACGCGACGCATGCTCATGAACAGGCTGCGAGCCCTGCCAACCATCATTTTTGCATGCTGAACGAAGGATAACGCGGGTTCTAAAAGAAGGCCGAGATATTTAACTGCTTTAGGGAACGCCACTGGAGAATTATCAAACCGCAGGGTCGGGTTCCTGGCGAGTCTGCCTTTCAGCATCATCGCCTGGGTTTTACCCGGAGAGAAAGACAGCTTATTCCTTCGACCCCATTCGAGAATAAGGTCGAAACAAACAGCCGCCCTTCTCTCCACCTCAGATCGACTGTTGCCACCAATCAGTAGCAACCCATCATCAGCGTACCCGGTGATAGTGCATCCGTCTGGGAAGGGGAGTCTCAGGAGATCGTCGAACAATATGTTCCAGAAATTTGGCCCCAGGATTGAACCCTGGGGGCAGCCCATGCTTGCCAGCTTGTCGACAATAGAAGACCCGTAAGAAATCCTGACAGTGCGCTCTTCAAAGTAGCTACGTACAAGGCGCAGAATGTTTGCCGGACAGTTTCGAGATTTCAGCTTACATAAAATCATCGGCCACCACGCATTATCGAAGGCCCCTGAGATATCAAGGAAAACACCTAGACAGTATTTTCCTTTGTAATTAGCACTCCAGTCTAGGGCGAAAAGAAGCGCGTCCTCCGTCGACCTTCCCTTAACAAATCCAAACTGTCGGTCACTGAGGGGAGACAAAGTCTCATCCATCCTGTTACGTACCAGCCTCTCCAATATTTTACCGAAAATCGGCAAAAGCGTGATGGGGCGGTACGCCTTGGGGTCAGACCTCGGTTTGTTGTTTCCCTTGGGAATAACCCTAAGAAGGCCACGCTTCCACGGCTCGGGAAAGTGTCCGCACTCGATGCATTTCTGCATGAGTACGGTCACCTCCCATCTAGCCTACATCCACACTCGTCTGACAATACCGCTCGTCAGGTTATCTATCCCAGGAGCCTTGTTTGCCGACAATGAACCAACAATATTATCAATCTCCTCGGCTGTGACGGCAGAAGAAATGGGCGCGGATGACTCTATTTGCGATAGTGTTCGAATTTGGCGGTGATGATCATTTTCGTTAGCCGTGGAGTCGGACGGGACTAAGTTCTCGAGAAGGGCACGGAGAGTATCCGTGATACTAATTGAAGCAACCCCACCAGTAACGATACTGGAGAGGTGACGGTCTCCTCCCAAACCAGTCTTCTGCAAACCCCACGGAACCCCACGAACCCCACCCAAACATAAAACTGCAGTCACTCGCGAAAATAACTGTTTAGCACAAATTAAGTTTAGCAACTTTGCAATTAATTTAGCACTTCGCGAAAGAATTAAAATTTCGAAATTGAAAATAAATAACAGTTTGTGACGTCACGATGTCAACAAAACGTGCGCGGAGACACAGTCCAAGAAAGGCGTCCTTTCGGTGCGGGCTTCTTCGCCCGAAAAAAAGATAATTTAGATAAGTAATAAGATTCCTTTAGATTACTCGACAGGTTATTAAATAAAATTAAAACAATTCTCTCCAAAATTTTTAGAACGTGAGGAACTTCCGCCCGTCCTAATGATGTGCTGTTGTCCTGATGGGCGCCATGACGCTAATTCCCGTATGGCAGAGTCTACGTACATTCAGTGGCGCGCCTGTTTCATTAGCGGACTCAACAAGGTTATTTTTTAGTGTAATCAGGGATATTAGTCTTACTTTACTGATATGCTTTTAGTAAGAACGGGTTTTAACTGCAAAGTTTAGTAAAAAGCCGATGCAATCATTTTATTCGGCATTTTCCTATCTGCCGTAGTAAGAACGGGTTTTTGTCAAGTGTTTAAAATTCGGATTGATCGCGCCCAAATTATGAACGCTATGTCAGTTTCATACTAAAAATTGATGACTTTAATGTTAAATATCTACATTAGTAGATATAATGGGGGGGGGGGGTTCTGGCCCACTAAACTAATAGCTTCCGGTACTTCCGGTAATTAGTTAATTGCTTCCGCTAATTGCTTAATTGGTCTGTCAGTCTTGTCGGGCGGCTTAATTGGTTAGGTTAATTGGTCTGGTTGTCTTGTTGGGCCGTTGATATTTGGTTAATTGGTTTGTTAATTGGTTAATCGTTGTGGTTAATAGGTCTCGCGGGGGGGTCTGGCTGTTGGGCTGCTTAATTGTTTTTGTTACCTGTTGGTTAATCGATGTGGTTAATTGATCTCGTTGATTGATTTGTGGTTTTGGACCACAAACCAACAAGACGGTCAGACCAGTTATCCGATAAACATTATAATGTTTTAATGTTTTTATATGAATGTTTATTATAATGTTTTTTTTTTCAGATCGCAGAGTTTTGCAAATCGATGTGGAGAGTTTTTTGGAGAGTGGCTTGGAGATTAGTATGCACAGGCTCAAAGGTATTGATCCTAATCTGCATAGGGATAGTAATAGGAGTCCTGCAAATGCTCCCTTATTTGGGACCGGCAGATCCGAATACTTTGGTAGAAATCACTGCATTAGAAATCCTGCGGCATCTATTGGGCTAAATTTCCAGTTATATTCCAACTAAACTAAATTATATTCCAAGTTTTTGTTTTTACCTTTGTCGCCGACGCATGAAGAAAAGGAAAGATTATTTAGTCTTGTTAATAAATTATTCGTTTATAACAACAAACGACATGCGTCGGCGACAAAGGTAAAAACAAAAACTTGGAATATAATTTAGTTTAGTTGGAATATAACTAGAAATTTAGTTCAATATTCGCCGCAGGATATATACAGAGTGTTTGGTGCATCGTTTGTCAAAATGAATTGGCCGAAAGAGGGGGTCATTTGCTATGTCTTGAGGCGCAATAACTTTTTTTTAGCCCCATGGTTTTTTTTTATTTTAACATTTTATTATTTTTTTGAAAAATTCCAGAATTCAGCATATAAATTTAGATTAAAAAAAAAGTTATTGGTATAGTACCCCGATTTAATTTTTATTTGTATGTGCACTGTTGTATGGTTCTATGAAATTCAGTATTACTTGCGAATACTGTCTAGTTTTATTTTTATTAAATCATAAATTTTTTGGCAGAGGTAAAAATAATTTTAAGACTCAGCTTTACATTGCAATTAAAAAAAAACTTAAAGCGATCAAGATCTTCGAATCCTTTAAAAAACTTCTTCTGTTTGTCCCCTTTCCAACGGTATGCATTATGCCATAGAAACCTGCTAATAACTTTACTAATTTACTAAATTTGCGTATCGGGACACATCGGGTTGATATTCGATCTTCAGGATGAAAACTTGTTTTTGCGGAAATAACACGGGCGAGACAGGTAGAAAGTACTATCTCACTCTTGCGCTGTAAAATCTATCTATCTTCTTCTTACATAGGGTACTGATGTTCCTCGAATTTGAAATTAAAAAAACAAAATTCCCTTATTATTCTTAATGTCACAAATCTTGCTCGAATTGGTGACCTCTGTTGTGTATGCATGCACGACTTCTTACAGATACATTGCATACAGATGTGGATGATCCCGACTTTTTAAGAAGTATTCTCTGGACGATGAATCCAAATTTACTAAAGAGGGAATTCTTAGTTTACATAACCTTCACCACTGGTCGCCGAAAGATCAGAACCCACATGTGAAAAGACAAAGGGCATTCCAGAGAAGGTTTAGCATAAATATTTGGGCAGGAGTTATAGGAAATCATGTAATTGGACCACACTACTTACCTAATCATCTCAACGGGGATAATTACCTTGAATTTTTACATAATGACTTGCCCGAATTGTTAGCTGCGGTGCCAATTTTCCATCAAGAGAGACGTATTTTGTTTCAAAATGACGGTTGTCCCGCACACTGGAGATTATCCGTTAGGGATTACCTTAATAATGTATTCCCTAATTCATGGATTGGGAGGGGTGGCCCTATTCCATGGCCTCCACGTTCCCCTAACCCATTAGACCTAACTCCATTAGATTTTTACGTGTGGGGACGGGCCTAAGAACTTATATACGCCACAGAAGTTGAAACTAGGGATGATTTAGTTCAACGCATTGAGCAGGCTTTCGTCGTTATTAAGGCGCCCCGGGACGCATTTGTCCTTGAGATTTGAAAGAGTAGGCTTTATTCGAACATTGACGTGTAGAAAAGAGACGGATATACTCGCCGACCGCGAATTCGTTACATTTGGAATCGATGAAACATGTTTTTTTTATTTAAATAATTATTATCATTTGAAAAAAAATGTTTTTTTTTAAGTAATGTCCTAGATTATTATATTGTCTATCTTTAGAAAGAAAAATTAGGTTCGCGTCACTTACACAACTTAAAAGAAAATCGTTGCAAGAAAAAAACAACACTTTCTTATTTATTTATTTTCATTACTATAATAAGGTGTATTTCGTTTTTTTTTAAGCAAAGAACTAAATTAATATATGTAGAATATTGTGGTATTTTTAGTTTTAGCCATTTGTTGGGAATAACTTCAATAAAATGCACGAAAATACGTTACAAAACACGTTTTAGGGACTGGTGGCGCCTTAAAGAAGAAATGCGTTTACACACCACTACAGTGGAAATAAGGCGAAGATGTCGCGCATGCATCACAACAGAGGTCACCAATTCGAGCAAGATTGTGACATTATGAATAATAAGGGAATTTTGTTTTTTAATTTCAAATTCGAGGAACATCAGTACCCTATGTACGAAGAAGATAGATAGATTTTACAGCGCAAGAGTGAGATAGTACTTTCTACCTGTCTCGCCCGTGTTATTTCCGCAAAAACAAGTTTTCATCCTGAATATCGAATATCAACCCGATGTGTCCCGATACGCAAATTTAGTAAATTAGTAAAGTTATTAGCAGGTTTCTATGGCATAATGCATACCGTTGGAAAGGGGATAAACAGAAGAAGTTTTTTAAAGAATTCGAAGATCATGATCGCTTTAAGTTTTTTTTTAATTGCAATGTAAAGCTGAGTCTTAAAATTATTTTTACCTCTGCCAAAAAATTTATGATTTAATAAAAATAAAACTAGACAGTATTCGCAAGTAATACTGAATTTCATAGAACCATACAACAGTGCACATACAAATAAAAATTAAATCGGGGTACTATACCAATAACTTTTTTTTTAATCTAAATTTATATGCTGAATTCTGGAATTTTTCAAAAAAATAATAAAATGTTAAAATAAAAAAAAACCATGGGTCTAAAAAAAAGTTATTGCGCCTCAAGACATAGCAAATGACCCCCTCTTTCGGCCAATTCATTTTGACAAACGATGCACCAAACACCCTGTATAATGTTATAATTTCTATCATCGTATTGGGTTCCGGAGGGTTTAAATGAGGGAGCATTACTTCTTAGCCTACAGCTTATGCTGATCTAGAGAACATGCTGATGCTGATCTCCGGGGGAGGCTGATCTAATTATACGAGTCTGCGAGAGCAGATGATGAGTTTTTGACAGATCTTAGTTGTATCGTGTTGATCCGCGGAGAATTTTCGACATGCAAGCATTTGTTGGCCGACCCGCGCGGGTTGGAGTGAATTTCGATCTTGTATTATCTGAAGTCAGAGTAAGACGATAGCATCGTACCAACGCATGAATCCCGGCATTCGAATTTTTTTTAGTATAACAAATTGTTGAATGAAACTTTGTTTTTGTAGATAAATTTATGAATAGTGAAATTATATGGTTTTCATTTCTTATTTTAGTAACAGGGTTCTATCCAAATCTATAATCAAGTAGGTGTATGCGAAAATGCCGAAAGTGAGGAGATGCCGTCAATATAATGGGTGTCCTGATGACTTAAGGGTGTGTTTATTTATTTATTTATTGTGACATAATTAATTGGACAAAGAAATAGAATTGTAGTAGAACAAATCACAGTTACAAATGAATATTATAAATTTACAGGGAGCGATTAGCACTGCTTCATTTGTGCCCTGCCTTCTTTACTAGACTATGTCCGTACTAAGGAAGGCAGTGATATATTGTGCTACAGCTAAGAATATCAACCCGTCAATGCACCTATAGAGAAATATGAAGACGTCTATTTGTAAGAAAATAAATTAAAACATATAAATATATGTACAATGTTGTCGCATAGAATGTTTATGTTCAGACAAATATGTCTATATTTATAGTTGGATTAAAAGAAAAATATTTTTTTTATATTTATGTTCCCTTGTAAAAAATTATCACCATATTTAATCATTTAAAAGCGCTGCTGTAAATTTCTTTGGAAATCGCTTGTTGGTTCTCTCGCTCGCACTCTTTCGAGGCCTTGACCGAGGGCGGCAATGATCCGGTGTCGCGAGCGGACATCAACTAGCGTTGTATGATGATAACGATTTAATATTATCAGGTAGTTTACATTTTTTCCTCGGAAACCATGATGAATTTTGATATATTGTCTTAACTAGTCTGACCTGAATCTGAAACCTCGCTAGATAGCGGTAGCATGTACCCATCCAATAAATGACCACTCATTCATATAAACTGATATAAAACAGGTATAAAACAATTTTTTATAAAAACTGAAATTAAATAAAAACTGTGATAAATCAATAAAAAATCCAAATATTACGCAGGTGAGACTTACCTTTTGGACTTTTCGATTAACGAACCTAACTGTACTCTCGGGCGCAATAGGGTCCTGGGGCGGACGTCACAAAGACGCGAACTCTTGCAAATTTTATGCTAAATTTAGCGTGAAGTGCGTAACAAACACCCTTTATGAAGCATAAAGGGTGTTACCAGCGCCGGCCAAAAATAGGCAGCGATTAACATATCTAACGGGAAAGCTTTCAGTTTTAACGCGCGACTAGATTTTGTACGGCCGTGCGAATGACGCTCGGCGAGGGCAAAGGCGGCGCGTTTTATTTATTTATCTTTATTGGAGAAACCAACAATTATACACAGTACATACAACAAAAAAAAAATACATTTGATTTATCGATAAAAAACTATGTAAAACTAAAAATAGGTTTCTACTAACAAAAAGTATTAAAGTTAATAACAAAACCATTTTATATCAATATATATATATATATCTACTTACACGAATTTAGAACAGCTAATTTTTACACAAAAGATCATTGCTGAACACTTTAAATTGCGACTTATCAGAGTCAATTTATCGAAGCAGTTAATAGCTTCATTAAAATAACTAAATGTAGAGCGTTATTTGATTACTATGATTATTATGATTACTTGTTTGTAATGATAATAACATTGATTAAAAAGATGTAATGAAATGAACACTATTGTAATCCGTGAATGATACGAAATGATGCGCGGAAGAACAGATCTAAATAGGACAGGGGACAGTTAAAATACATTCTCATAAAACTGAGGGGTGCGAAATTTTTAGTAACTACCCCTTTAAATGTTTTTCGATCTGGCGCTACATAAATATAATAACTACTCTAAATATTCAATAAAATTGTGTGGTACACGAGCAAACCCTTAAATATCTAAAGTTTTACCGCGAAGCATGGGTATGTGTTACGACCGGGGTTTAAAATTTATTTATTTATTTTATTTACAAAGTTAACTACTGCGTTTCTAATCGATAAGTTACGCAATATAACAACTAAACAATGGACATTTATATCTAACGCCTTGCATCGAAAATAAAATTAATTTATAATACGTCCGCCTGTAAAATGATATATTTGCAGGCAAACGTAAAAATCAGGCAAAATTATATTTACCAACATTTTTCTAAAATAAAACAACACTTATAACCCGTTACTTATAAAGTATAGTTGCAGACCCCTATATAGAACTGATTAGATTACCTTTCAACAGCAATGTAAAATTATGTTTATTAGTTTGTTTTAATATGAATTGGTTTGGTACCAATATAATATGTGCTATGTTTTTTATATTAATAATGAAAAAAAATTTACCGTTACTAATTACGTGCTAAAATTAAATATTTTTTCCCGTTCAACGCCACCACTAGTCATTTTGCTCCCTTTGTGGTCGATGAAGTGATGATTTATGCCCCTAAACAGAGCATTATGGCCGTCTTTGTCTCTGTTCCGGAGCCGGGAGCAGGATCTTCGGCACCGTGCCTTCGGCCCTCATTCTAATGCTAAATCCTCGACGGGGGCGCCGCGCTCATTACCATTTCCGAGTGGACGCAGTCAGAACGCGTGCCTTGCTGACAGTTTTTGTTGTCTCCTTTCACTTGCGGGGTGTGATCTTCTTTGTTCCTTTGTTCTGGATCTAACTTTGACTGTACATTCAGAGTTAGATTTATGTTATTTACGAGATTTTCCTGATAAGTTATCGAGTTTGGCAACTTAGGGCACTATTTTAACGAGAAGTAAATACCCTCAGTTGCTACACTGCTATAATCGTAGAAACACGTCAAACATAACAATAGTAACCCTATATGTTATAAAATCATGTGAGATTTTTGCAGCCAGCTCTCTGTCATAAGTAGGCAGACTGTAATAATTACATAGCATTTTTAATTTCCATTTTATTTATCTATTTTTTTTAACGTGCGCTTTAAAGATTTTCGTATTTATAATGATTGTTTGATTTTACACTTTTCATTTTAAATTTCAACGTTTTCGACTTTGCACATTTGAGGTAACCACGATAATTCTGTTTTGATATTTATTTAGCTATTATTAGATATAAACATGTACGATTATCGATTAATGTTTAATTTTCGTATGAAGGATGAGTCTTACTAACATTTCTTCAGCCGTTAGAAGACGAACGCCACGAGCATTACCCGGGCCCCGGGGCCAGACCCATAACCCCACAGTAACCAATTTTCATTTTCTTCATATAAATCGATGTAGAATCGTTTGACGGTGATTGATAATTTGTTACTAGTGCCTGAATATACTTTCGCAGTGATTTAATATTGATTGTAAGGTGTTCGCCTTTATAACTCAACTTGCCTTTATAAAAACACGAGAAGATTTTAGTTGGGCTATTATAAGTTTGACGTTTAGCTGTAAAACCAATAAATATCTGTAAAAAAATTAGGTAACACCCCCATAGTACCCAATTTTCATTTTTTTTTATATATATAAATCGATGCAAAACTATTTGAAGGTGATTGACAGTTTTTTATTACTATGTTATTAAATATAAATACTTTTGCGTAATTAAATATTCATTGTAAGGTATTCGCAAAAATATATCTTTCTAAAAGCACGAAGAAGATGATAAATAGCACTTTAAGGCGATTTTAAATATATATTTTTATGTAATTCGGTGCAGAATCATTTGGTGGTTAATGATAGTCTATTATAAACGTTTGAAGGCTAGTTGTTTAATTATATAACAAAAAAACAAATATCTGTAAAAGATATTAATCAGCACTTTAAGGCGATTATTTATCACTTTTTTTAATGTAATTCGATACAGAATCGTTTGGCAGTTAATGATAGGCTATTTAATCGTTTGATGGTTAACCGTTTAAATATAAACCAATAAACAAATATCCGCATAGGGCGATTATTTATCTCTTTTTTATATAATTTAATGTATAATCGTTTGACAGTTAATTATGGTCTATTATAAACGTTTGACGCTTAGCCGTTTAATTATCCGCTAAGTAATATCTTTTTTTAATAGATTTTTGTGTTATAGATGGGGTGCTAAGTGGAGCGTCATTCTCTTGCTTACTGCTGACTGTCTGTCTGACGTATAATGACAGTTTCGATGATAACTTGAAACATATAACTGTTTTCAGGAGTTTTAGTGTCGAATGTTTTTGTACTCCAAATGTGTTAATAATAAGTTATTTCTTATTTTTTATAGGGTGTCTCTATATGTATTTAAAAAAATATATGTCCAAACTGAGTTTTAAAATTATTCATAAAAGTGGCTTTTTCGTTGAGGTTATCCCGTTGGATAAATTTGCATTTATTTTTGTATTACTTAATTTAATCGGTCGTTTGATATGAATTCAAATAGAAATATTACGTTTATGGCCAAAGACGATGGTAATTGCGAGGGAGTTCCTTTGGCCGAGGTCGAGGACAATAAAACGCCGAAGCCCTCCGTGGTCAGAAGTTATACGACGACGCCCCTAATGAAAATTCGGACTTACGTGCTCGCCTTGAGGCCGTGGTCGCTCAGCGTGAGTCTCTTGCCAACGCTCCTAGGCTCGGCGTTGGCCTACAAACATTCGGGTGACCAGTTCAGCTGGCTCACGTTGGTGCTGACTTTGATAACTGTGATTACGGTGCACGGCGCGGGAAATATTGTCAACACATATTTTGATTTCGTAAAGGGAATCGACAATCGAAAGTCTGATGACAGGACACTTGTGGACCACATTCTGTCGACTGATGAGGTGGTGTCGCTTGGCGCATTGCTGTACTGCGCCGGCTGTGTTGGATTCATTCTGCTGGCCAGCTGGTCACCCGCCAGAATGGAACATTTGGCTATTGTCTACTTCGGCGGGTTGTCTTCTAGTTTTCTTTACACCGGTGGAATTGGTTTTAAATACATTGCTCTCGGAGATCTTCTAGTGTTAGTGATCTTTGGTCCGATTTCTGTTTTATTTGCTTTTCTCGCTCAGACGGGTAAAGTGGACTGGGCAACTATATATTATGCTATTCCTTTGGCCCTGAATACGGAAGCGATCGTTCACAGCAACAACACAAGAGATTTGGATGCGGACAGTAAAGCCGGCATTGTAACACTCGCCATTCTCATTGGCAACACTGCCTCTCACATTCTCTATGCTTTTTTATTATTCACACCATATATATTATTTGTTGTAGCCGCGACTAAATATTCATTGTGGTTCCTTTTACCATTGCTCACAATCTCAAAAGCTTTCGATATCGAAAGAAGATTTCGATCGTCAGATTCTTTACATGATGTGCCGAAACAAACGGCCAAATTAAATGTTTTTTTTGGTTTGTTATATATTTTGTCATGTTGCTTCGCCAATTCTTTGCCATTTGTGACCCTTAGAAAGTATTGATTTTTTAACTACTATAGACATTTATTTTCAGGTTATGTTAGCTTAAAAATAATTAACTAATTTCCCTAACTAATTAAAAAGTTCCCTCTAAGGCAGAGGCGTCCAAACTTTTTGCTGCGAGGGCCAGTTTGGTATTTAAATTCATTAGCGGGGGCCAAGCATTGTAAATATGTGAATTAAAAAACCTTATTACAAGTAAAGCAGCATTGAATTTTTTTATTGTTGCCACATATATATACTATAATTTTTTTTTTATAGTAAATTACAGCTATAACAATACTAAACAAACATGTCTAAATTATATTATTATAAAATTATTTCATGCAATTTTTAATGGGAATGGTGGAATGTATCTGATAAAATGTATGAAAAAGGGCAGTTTTATCAAATTACATCTTGATTATGAAAAATATACACATAATTATGAGTTAACAAGAAATAAGAAATCGATGTAGTTTTATGGAGAATAGAACTGTATATATACATTTATCATTATAATTGAATTTGCCTGTGGTAACCAAAAAGGTGATTTTGAGTGTTTTTTTTTTCACAAGTATGTAAGAAAAAAAAATGTAGATGTTTTAAACTGTGTGAAAAGTATCTTTTATCCATATTACTATATAAAATCGTTCAAAATTATACAAAAGTTATCAAAAGTGATAAGTATGTGTAAAAAGTGAAAATTTCTGTATATCCAGCTTTGACCATTATTAATGTATATATTATATATGTATATAAAAAACAAAATTAGTCCAGTGTATTGTAAATTTCGCGGAGATTATGAGGACAGCAAAAGTGTTTATTTGGACGTAAAACGCCTTCTAAAATTTCTAATGAATCGGTAAGTTTTGGCATAATTATTAATTTTTTTGGACAGTTGACGGGCATTTCATCATATAAAAGGTAGTAATCGGACTAGCCATAGCCCATAGGTTAATAATGTCAGTTTTCCAGCAGGCGACAACCGCGACTCCATCCGAGAATTCAATCACCGAAAATAAAACAATATCTAACCTCTCAAGAACTCCGTCGTGTTATCGAGGACTAAATTAAGTAGCGGGTCGTATCCCTTTAATACACCGGCCGCTTCGCGTCCACCAGCAAATTTAACTCGTATACTCTTCTCTAAATATTTACTTAAATCAAGGATCGATTCTTTCCTGCGTTTCTCCTTGCCATCGCCGGCTCCATCTCGTTGCGCGTTACCCTGAGTAAAAACACCAAAAATTAGACATTTATAATTAATTAAATGTCGTAACGTTTGCTTTACCGGTTACCTTATTTTTGTCGCTATGTCCGTCTTTTGAGGCCATTTTAATATAATTATATTTTCAATTCTACAAATGTGAGCATGCAAAAAATGACAGAAATTATGAATCTCCTACAGCACAAACAAACGTCAAAAACTACGTATTTTTTTATACAAACGGCCTTCATATTAAATGGCCTAAGTGGCCAGATTGAAATAATATGTATACATTATAATAACAATCATAAACTTAATTTACTAACACAACAATTTAAAAAAATATGTGAGCTTATTGCCGTAGAACTATCTCTACCAGCTAACATCTACGCTACTTTAGCAATTACACAACAAAATAATAATCATCGTATGTAGCAAATGCTAACAAGAGGCCTCTGGGTTTACTTTAAGAAAAGTTTAGGATATAAAATAAAACAGCACCTTTACAACAAAAATCTCGATTATGCTATGGCCAGTGATCACTTTTAGAAATGTGCTAAAATAATTATCAATCATTGTAGATTTAGACATTGTCTTTCCATTGGACGGCAGGTGGTATATCATATCTATCAACTTGATATTTGTAACTTTATATTTTTTACTGTGTAACTTTATATTTTTTACGACCATGCACGGAATTTCACTATATTTGCTAACTTTTGCATTCATATGCCATGGTTGCATAGTGTTATTTTTACCTCAAAACCTATTGATTCAAGCCATTATGGCCCCTCGGCCATTATGGTACTTCTGTGAATGTCCTAGGGTTTAAAATAGCTTGTTTTCAGTATTCACATTTAACAGAAGCGGCAATGTCAAAATAGCTTCTCGTATTTTCAGGGAATGTAAACTGCTCGAGGGGGAGTTGGAAAAGTACAGAAAGTGCAAAGAGAATCTAACCGATGACAATTTGTTCAAACTACTTCTTCTGGAGCAGAAATTGGAGTCGACTTTTCAGCAGCTGGTGAGAATGTTTAATATGAAACTATTCAAATTGGTGAACGCATAGAACATGCATGATGATGTTATAGAAGTGGCACTCTGCTCTATAAAAAAATTATCATTATATACCGTGTTCTAAGAACATTCCCGATAAATAATCCAGGTAATTAGCGCTGCGATTTCAAACATGATTTGTTAAGACAACATATAAAAAAATCATCATAGTTTTCGAGAAAAATAATTGTAAACTTTACGTGATAATATTAAATCTCTGCTGTCCATGTGTTCGGCAGCTCCGATGCAGTTGAATGACCGCGCTATGGGTCAAGGCCACGCAAAATGCGATCATTATCTCATTTTGCCACACTAAAGGGAATTGACACCAATAATAACATTAATAAATTTAGGGATGAATTATTTTTGCATTTTTTCTACATAATTTCTTACTTTTAATAGGGAACATAAACACCCCTTAAGTCTTTGGGAATGGTCTTGGAACATTCTGTATATTCTACAGTAAGATATCTATATTTAACTAACTGTATTAAGGGCATATCTAGGTAAAAGGTAAATTTATGAAAAACCATATTAAAGCGTTGAATTATCGTGGGTCTTTGCAAGTAATGGTTTTTTTATTTTTTAATCTAAACCCGCCACCGCCATGACAAATAATATGAATAGAATATCAATATGTTTAAATTGCGCCCTTTAATATATCACCCTAATATGCCTAATGTGCCCCTTTAATATGTTTAATATGTAACCCTTTAATATGTCAGCGCGACTGCAAACCGCGGTCTAGCATCGAACACATGTCAGTGAATATTTTGTACTTACCTGTACTAGAGCAGTCAAAAAATACATGCAGTCTAAAAATCAGTAATAGTATAATAAATACGAAAAAGTAGCTATACAAATTCTATACAAAACAAATTGTTTTGAGTTACGGAAGTGGTGTAGTAACTCTCCTGAGCTCTTAAAAAATATTCCTCTCAAAGATCACTTTATCTTTGAAAACCTCTAATACATATTTTATTAAACGAGACAGCACTAATGAGCCACATAACTCTAATTTAGGTATGGATATTCTCTTTAATGGCGACCAATTGTTCAACCAATTGTTAATAAGGTTATTTTTATTAATAGTGAAGAGCTAAGGAGTTACAGAAAATACTAGCTGTATCAGGATTTTTGCAAATATTTTTTCCAATTTGTTTTCGTACAATTACTTTTGTGGTGGTATGTATCACTTTAATTCAGTAGCGGAACTACTATAAAATTGTTTTAAACATTAATTAGAGGCCTGAGATCTTAAGGTTGCCCAAAGAAGATTTAGTTCAGCAATTTTTATAACCTTTGCGGAATCTTTGCCAATGATATACAATATACGAGGGCTAATATGAATCGAGAATAACAAAAAGAAAGAAAAATATATCATTTAATATGGTTTTATTGTTTTCAAAATATTCACCATGATGATCGATGCACTTTTGCATACGTTGAAACCAATTTTCATAGCACTTTTTCCATTCTGATTAGGTATCTCCAAAACGTGCATATTGAACACATCAATGGTTTCTTTGCGGCTCGAAAAACGTTGACCGCGTAATTTTTCTTCACATCTGGAAATAAATAGAAATCGTTGGGTGTCAAATCGTGGCTATACGGCGGATGACCTGTCAATTTTATCTTTTGACCTTCCAAAGACTGAGTTGTATCAACCGATGTGTGACAGCTAGCATTGTCATGATGCAGAATGATCGTGCATTGTCGGTTCTTCTTTCTTATTTCTTCAAAGACTTCTGGTAAACAAATGGTCATGTACCATTCCAAATTAAACATTTTACCATTTTCTAGTGGCACTGTAGCCACATGTCCATTTTTACTAAACAAACAGGTGACCATTTGCTTCAAAGTGCTTTTTGCACGAATAACTTTTGTTGGATTTGGCTCATCTTGGAACACCCACACTGTTACTGTTGTTTAGTTCCGGGGTCATACGCATAGACCCAAGATTCATCACCTGTGTAGATATTATAAACAGCTTTTGACGCACCACGATTGTATTTTTTTAAGATGTTTTTGACACAGGCCTGTTTTTGATCAATTCTCAAGTTGTGTGGAGTCCAACGCGAACGCCCTCGTATTAAATTATCTATCGGCATAGATGTAATATTTTTGTCAAACGTTTTGTATTGCAGACTTATTTGAGAAATGCTGATGTTTAAGAAACTTAATTAATATATAAATGTTTAATTAAAAATTAATGTTTGGTGAAATAAAAATAATAATTGGGACAAATAAATAATATTAAATTTAGCAATTGCAAATCTTACTGTGACACACCTATGAAAGTTTGTCCCAGGCATATTTATATAATTCATTTTCTTTTTTGAATGTGGTTTTTTATAAAAAAAAAATTGATCAAAGTTAGCTTAGGTACTTACCTGCAGTTGTGTTGTATTATCCTGCATTCAGTGCTTAGACCAACTAAACTATTAATATTTTTTGATATGTGATCTTAGCCACCTTAGTGCCGCCTTAGTCGCCTAGTGTGTAGGGGTTGCCCTGTCGAGGCTATCATCTTACGTACCTAGATGATAATATTAAATGGATATATGATTTCATATAATAGGGAATTTCTCAGGGGTGAATAGGGAATAATAGTTACATAAAGTTAGCAAGTTAGTTTCGTAAGAGTAATAAATTAAAAAAATAGTTTTCCGTTTACAAAGTTTTCGTGTCATTGTCATGTAATGTGCAAACTTTTTAGGTGATAGGTATGTATTTTTTATTTTTATTATAAAAGTATTGTTATATTATAGGACATCTAAAACTGAATAAAAAATAAAATAGATATGGCCGTTGAAATTTCTATGGGCAAATATATTTTTTGCGACTTGAAATATTGACTTCATCTTTAAAAAATCTATAGATATTCGCATACCATACCATACCATAATTCACTCTATCGGAATATTTTAAAATGATTTCCCAGACTACTAACATAATAACATCAGTTTCTTTTCCTAAGCACATGTGCAAAGTACATTTGCCTCTGCTGTGCAAAGTGCACTGTGACCCTGGTGGTATGATGTCAAGAGGTTTAAATTTAATCAATAAAATGATTATAAAGTTTTAAGGCATCTCAATAATGACACTATTTCATAGACTTTTTATTTCCAGAACAAACGAAGACTTTAACGAATTCACCAGTTACAAAAGTACGCAGTGGATTCTGGAACCATTTTATCAAAATATTGCACACAAAAGCAAAATGTTCTTATTGTGGAAGTTCTTGACAGTTTCAAATGGCTCAACGGGAAATCTTGCCAGACACATGAGAATGAAACACCTTGAAATACAAACATGCAAGGGAGTTTCTTCATCCAGTCAAGTCGCAGAGTTCAGGAGGAGATTGGCTACTTCTCAAATTCACAATTCCATCGTGGAAAAGTCAGACCTAGGCGAGTTTATAAAATTAAAACAAAATGTGGTCCTGTAAACTAAAGTTTTCAATTCTGAAGTTTAGCCAATATGACCAACAATTGATTAAAGTGATAGTGAAAGAATTCTACCCTTTTAGCATAGTGGACGGAGTAGAGTTTAAACAGTTTATCCATATGCTATGTCCAACCTACAACCTACCTAGCAGGAAGGTTATATCTACTAATCTCATTCCTCATCTGTACGAGGTGACTCTAGACAAAGCAACTACTAATATTGCAATTTACATAGCAACTATAAAAATATAGTTGCTATGTAAATTGATTCGTTACTTTAAAGTTTCGTTGCAAAGAAAATTCAATATGTCGTTTCCATGGTTTTTGAATGCAAATAAATTCTCATAACTTATTGAAAAGTGACTTTTAAAACTTGAGCGTTAAAATGTCATTTTTAAAAGATTTCTTAAGTGGGGTGGAGAGATCGACTGCCAATATGTTCTCGCAGATAATGACGGCTCAGGTAAAACCAAAAATTATAAAAATCGACCATCAATTAAATGCTTTGTGAATAATAATTAAACAAATTTTCCTAACCGTGATATCTATCAACATAAGCGACAATGCTGAGAAAGCCAATAATTTTATAAACGCAATAGCAATAAAGTAAACAGCTTCTTATGTTTCTGAGTGCAATTTCCTATAAATTTGCATACTATAATTAAAATCGGTTCATCCGTTTGGGTGTTGCGATGCCACAGCACCTTAAACCTTTCTGTTTGGGTCGGGGGTTAAAAAGAGTAAAAAAATGATGTACGTATGAATTTCAGATTGCGTCAATTTTCAATTCTGTTGTGTTTATAAACAAAATATGTTTTAATCTGTTATCGTATTTTTTCAGCCGAATCCAAGATTTCAGAACTTGCCAAAAATAAAGCGGATCGACGATTATGTGAGTAAAATCAAGTTTTTATTAATTTTAAATCTTTCATCAAATGTTAGTTTCCAAAATGTCACTTTTATTTCCTTAATTGCTCTTTCTAATCCCAACTTACACGCAGTTATGGGACATTTTACTCGACAATCATATCTTCATCACATAAACCGTCTGGTGTGGCACCTATAAAATGAATATCGCTATCTATGAACATCCACATGGTCTTATTTCTCGATTTTCATGAACACTAATTGCTGCAAAGCTATTCTTTCATTTTCCCTTCCTTGTTGAATCGATGCAACATGACTTATATTTTGTTTATACAACATATTTTTAATTATTGTAGAACAGCTTATATCTTGACGTCTTTTCACAAGTTTACCAAAATGTAAAGCAGTTATTAAATGTCTTCTCAATTCTAACCATTCACTGCAATCACTCTGCAAAATTGTGTCTCTCTCTATGCGTCTATGTTCAACTTCCGTCTTTTTCAATCTTTCGAGAAAAGTAGTTTTGGCTTTTTGAAACATGCTTTCATTCATATCAGGTTGCATACTATTTTCTCCATAATTTGCATCTTTTTTCTGCCTTTGTCAATACGCCCATTTTTACATTGATATTTTCTTATCAACCTATTTTTTTAAAATTCTTTTTCTTCGAATCTAAGCAATTTGCTCGTCGGACAACTACCCATATTTTTATATAGATTTGATATAGGTCGATTTGTATTGAAAGATATGACAGCAGCAGCGCAACGTGCCTGATAAGAATCTTTTAATGAAAAGTTTATCCTTTTATAACCATCGACAAATTTAGCAATTATACTATTAAATTGCCCTACAATATTACAAAGTTACCGCGCTTAGAGCTGCCATCATTCGATGGTAGTTTTCAGAAATGGCCTGTATTTTATGAAGTTTTCCGTACGGCCATTCATGAAATTACAGAGTTGTCAAACTCTGTATTTTCAGTATGTTGTTGGTAAGTTAACTGACAAAGCGCAAACAGTTTTCGCTGGACTTACACCCGCCCCAGAGAATTACTCCATAATTTAGAGCAGCATATTATTATATGCGTCTGTATTTAAAACCTGTAATTCATTAATTGCGTTAACACATGGCGTTGGTAGTGGACAGAGCTTAACTACGGGTCTTTTGTACGACCCATGGCGTGTTTTTACAACAGCAGCTCGTACGATACCATCACTGCCTGGCAAAACCTCGACAATGACACCTATCTGCCATTGAAGAGGTATAGATTTTATCTTCCTTTATTATGACTAATGTTCCTAGTTTTATTGGATTTGAAGGCTTGTTCCATTTTTCTCTAGATTGAAGCGTGGTCAAATATTCTGATTGTCAACGCTTCCAAAAGGACTGAATCATTCTATCTAACATAGATTGTCGAGTTAAGAGATTAACTGGTTCTGTTGAGATATCAGCAGCGGGTAATATTGTTAGAGGTAACGCATGTAAAAAGTGTGCAGGAGTTAAGGCGGTGGGTTTGTTAACATCCGAGCTGAGAGCGCAAAGCGGTCTAGAGTTTAGAACCATCTCTATTTGTATGAGATCGTTGCGAGTTCCTTATACGTTAGCAATTGCTCACCGAGTATTCCCTTTAAATGCAGTTTTACCGAACGAATATTAGATTCCCAAATGCCGAAAAAATTCTGAATCTGAATGACAGAGCGAACATTTATTTAAGCGCCCAGAGTCATTTGTGTTGTTGCAAATGCTTGCGGTTTCTTAGATGCGACCGAACTCGATTTAACAGCTTTCTTGGCTGTTTTGAATTAGTATGCTGAAGAATTTTTATTTGTTGTTGCAAAAACTCCAACAATTTCCAATAAGTAGGTATTTCTACATTGCGATTTTGAGATTCGTAATCTTTAACGGTGTTAAAATCAAGTCACTTTAAAGAAATATGTAATAATACGAAATGAGCGAGATCGGTTAATTCTAACTGCTTTAAGGCTGCTATGCGAGGGCAAACCTATGTAAAAATGCATCTAAATTATTTATTGAGGAACTGTTTGGAAATTTTGTGTCGAAAATTTGATCCAAATAATGTGTAGCCAATAATCGCTTGTCGTCATACTTCGAAACTATCAGCGTCCAAATCGACTCATAATTTGCACCGATCGGCTGAATGGCGCTGCAAACTCTTATTATAGAGCGCGGCCTGTTAATTTTGATAATAAAAGTTTGACAGATTAGGATTATTATGCACCGAAGATTTAAATGCTTCATGAAATATATTCCATTGATTTAAGTCTCTACTGAAACTAGGTATTTCTAATTTGGGAAGATTTTTATATATTTTATTTTTCGATTATGAGTTATTTTCCGTACTACCATTTTGTTGTAATAGTTCGAATCTAGCATTTTTAACCAGATAATAAATATCATCAAACGCTTGTAAACTCTTGTAATACGTAATTTTCGTTCTTTTCTGATTTGATTATATTTATTATATCAATTATATCCGAAAACTGGATAAATATTCAGATTTATTAAATATAATTTACGGTTTTTATCTGTCTTAAGGTTCTTTGAATTATCAAATAAAGTTTGAATGTTTTCAAAAATGTATGCCCTTTTCGATTTTAACTGATTTAATATATGATCACTCATTTTTGTTTTTACCGATATTAATTTTTGTTGCTGACTGTACTTCTTACAGACTGAAAGCAATTGATTTAAACTGAAAAATTAACCACCCAAAATTACGAAATAGTTTTATTGTTAAAGTAGCAGATGGCACTGCTTTTAACTTGTTAACCTAGCAAATGGCGATGTGTTAACTTTAATTTGTGTATAGTTATATTTTTATGTAGTTATATATTTATAGTAAGTCAAATATAAACATACAAGAAAAATATATTATACCGTATTCGTATGAATAAACAAAATAAATAACTTAATAAATATTAATTAAATATATATTTTTAAAATATATACAATACTTAATTAATACACACAATGGATCATTAGGCAATATTCTGTTTTTCTTTTACTTTATGTTATGTTATTTATTTATTTATTGTGTGTTTGTTTGTTTTTTTTTTTCAAATGATTTATATTCTACGATTATTTTTAAACATATTATTTTAAATATAATGCAAACAACTTAGCGTTTATTAAGCTGCTTATAGCTTGTTAAAACGGCTTGTGAAGTGAGTAATTTTTGTTCTAAATCCTAGATTGCAAGTACAAAAAACACTAAAATTTCTATGATTAGTCTCGAAGTACCAATACTATGACGTGGCCTAGTAAACTTTTTACCTTTTATAGTTTACTTTACCCAAAGAAAATTATGTATTTTAAGCGTTGGGTTGTTACCTTTTTGTTAGCGATGTCCCAAAGGTCCGTATCAAAAGGGAAAAAAGAAAAAAATATATATATTTGTACAAGTGGAGACAAAGGGTCCCACTTTCGAAAGTCGAAAGAAAAGAACTGGACCGCCGGCGTCCCAAGCTCTGCTATGGGACGCCAGTTAGGAACAAACGCCATCGGTGGTCGGTTTATATGGTTACCTAGCTCCGAGCTTGCGTTACGCGCCGATTTATAGACGTAATTATCGCATTTTAATAATAATTGTAAGCGTATTGTAACAGTAGAATATAAGCTCGTAAAATATAGACTGTAATTGTATGTAGACATAATTAAGTGTTATAAACTGCTCTACTTATCAACATTGTGTTTTTTAAAAATTGTGCTGCACTAAAATAAAATATTCTTGTGCTCAACTCAAGCGTTTCAGTCTTTGAGAAATACCTACCTGAACTAAAAGCATTTACTAGGCGATCTGTCACAATTCTTAGGGATGTCACATGTCTCTGGCGTTCTGTTCGGGAATCATTTCAAAGCCGCAGTAGTGCTTACATTGGTTGGCGAAAACTGGCGTCAACATAAGCTGGTCCTTCGAGCCGGATCAACTAGTAACAGCGACAAAGCAAAACAGATCCGAAGCAGATCGCACAAAGTCTAGCATCAATCAAGTAGGTATCGATCAAAAGATGTCGAGGCGCAGCCAACGAATCGCTAAATTAAGCGGAGAAGCGGATGCAGCGTCGATTTGTTCGTCAAGCCAGTCAAAAGCTTCGAACTCAAGCGAGATAAGGCTGAAGAGGCTCCAAGCGGACTTGGCTGCAAGAGAAGCGGTGGCACGGAAGGAGCAGGAACTGCGTGAAGTCGCCGCACGGAAGGAGCAGGAACTGCGTGAAGCTGCTGCTAAAGTGGATCAAGAGCTTCTGAAGTCCATGATCAGAATGGAACAGGACCTCATTCAGGCGCGGCTGGCAGTTTGTCAAGCCGAGCTAGATTTGGAGGAAGAAGAGGCTCTCGACGATGGAGCAACGAGGCGAAGCGACAGAGAGGTCGCGGTTACTCAATGGCTGCATGCGGCAGGCGAAGAGGCACAAAGACCTGAGGTGAGCGACAATACGATCCAAGGTGAGCTACAAGGAGCTGCTGAGGAGATGGTGTGCATACAGCCTTCTCTTACCGCACAGAGCGGGGCGTTGGTTAATGCCATACACCAAAAGCCAGTGCCAGAAACGTCAACCGACGCGCAGACAAGCGAAGTGCCGGCTATACCTACGGAGCGCGGAGCCAAAGAACAGATGCTGCGAACAAAGGAGGCAGATGAACGATTGGTCAGTGTTTTCGCCGAAGCGATCAACAGGCAGCGCGGTAACAACGATTCAGCTATGTTTTCACGTGTCGCTTTAAAACGCGATTTACCTATATATAGTGGGGACGCGAAGACCTGGAGTAACTTCCTATGCTGCTTCACGGAAACGACAAAGCTATGTAACTTATCTGATGGAGAAAACGTCGAAAGATTACGGAAAAGCCTGAGAGGTAAAGCACTTGAGAGTGTAGAAGCCTTACTATGTAATTCGGGAAACTTATCGCGCATAATTAATATTTTAAAGAAAAGATTCGGATTCCCGATTAAAATAATACGGGAATTGATAGATGATGCAAAACGTATCAACCCTCTGACCTCAGATATGACCGCCATATTGCCGTTTTCAACTAAAGTGGGTAATTTGGTGCATAGTATCAACTTATTGGGAGATACAAGCTATCTTCATCACCCAGAACTCACAGAAGAGTTACTTTCTAAGCTTGATCTCGATTTACGTCGCCGGTGGGCTGATTATAAACACACAGCGACATCAGACGAGCCGAAGTTAGTGCAACTTGCCATGTTTTTGGAAATCCAGGCCGACAAAGAACTGGATAGCGGCATACTGGATGCGAAAAAAGTTAGTAACGCGCACACAACGTCGAGAACCGAAAAAAATCGTCATTCTGTATGTATGACGCAACCACGGCCGGAAAAAACCAAAAAATGCATTTTCTGCAAAAAAGACAACCACGAATTAGGATAAAGAATTGCGACCAGAAGTGGCAGTTTGTAAAAAAAAATAACTGTTGTTTTGTATGTTTGAAGCAAAACCATAATAAAGATGCCTGCAAGTCGAAACTAAAATGCGAAGTCCAAAATTGCGACAGAAAACATCACTCAACATTACACGCATCGGCGAGGGACAGTCATAAAGCCCGCCTTCCCGAACCGACCGAGGATAACAAAAAAAGGGACACCGAAAGTGAAACGCATTTTTCGGCCAACATAACGGCAAATCTCGGACGGAAAGTTTTGTTAAAAGTATTAACTGTAGAAATAAGTGGTCAGAGTGGCAAAATGTTAGTGAATTGTTTAATGGATGAAGGCTCTACTATTAGCTTATTGAGTACATCTGCTGCCCGGAAAATAGGAGCACGCGGACCACAAAGCCCATTGAATCTACAAGGAATAAACGGTATGGGAGGCTGCGATGTAACGAGTGGAAAGATCGATTTTCGTGTCAAAGGACTAAAGCAAGCGAAATCGTATGACGTCAAGGGCGCACGGACCTGTGAAAATCTACAAATATCGGCAATGGGATTGTCCAAGAGAGAGCAAGAACAATGGCCTCATCTCAAGAACATACAGATGGCTCAGGAAGACAAACCGATTGACCTAATATTAGGTCAAGCACAATGGTACCTCATAGTATCAAGAGGCCTTATTAGAGGACCTCGAAGGGCACCAGTAGCTTCGAAAACACTCCTAGGCTATGTGATACACGGGACATCCAGTGGCTTGGCAACACAATCAAACAGCGTATCGATTTATCATATTGATGTCGCAACCGACGAGAATCTGCACGCTTTAGTTCGAAGTCATTTCGACTTAAAAAACATGGGCGTAGTTCCATGTACACGGGCTAATGCCGATGAAGATCGAGCACGAAAAATCCTAGAAGAAAGCACTCGGCGCACTGCGGACAGGTGGGAAACGGGTCTTATATGGAAAACAGAGTCCATACAATTACCACAAAGTTACGATATGGCAAATAAACGTTTAATAAGCTTCGAACGAAAATTAGATCGCGACGCTGTCTTGAAGAAGGCATATTCGGCCAAAATGCAACACTATCTCGAACAAGGATTCGCAGCACAGCTGAGTGACCTCGATATACCATCAAATGATGGCAAAGTATTTTATTTGCCTCACTTCGGTGTACAGAGTGTAAATAAACCTGGGCGTGTTCGTATTGTTTTCGATGCCGCCTCAAATAGTCACGGCGTCTGTCTGAATGATAATTTGTTAACCGGGCCAGATTTGCTGAATTCGCTTCTGGGAGTTTTGTGTAGATTTCGACAACACACTGTGGCTATAACTGGCGATTTGTGCGAAATGTACAGTCAAATAAAGATTCGCAGAGAAGACCAAAATGCACAGAAATTTCTTTGGCGAGGAAATGACAGACGAAACCCACCCACGGTGTACGTAATGACATCGATGGTGTTTGGGGCCAACTGTTCACCATGCAGCGCGTTGTATGTAAAAAATCGAAACGCCATGGAATTTCCAGAAAAGCCAGAGGCAATTAATGCAATCATACGTCATCATTATATGGACGATTGGTTAGGAGGCGCGGAATCACTCGAAGAAGCAATAAAATTAATAAGTGACGTCCGCTACATATATCGCAAAGGAGGATTTTGTATGCGAAATCTGACGTCAAATCAGCCTCAAGTCCTGGAAGCGGTACCAAAAGAAGTAAAAAGTGAAAGCGAGACGACCATTATGCCGGCAAATATAAACTCAGTCGGGCAACGGACGTTGGGTTTATTATGTTATGTTATTTATTTATTTATTGTATGTTTGTTTGTTTTTTTTTCAAATGATTTATATTCTACGATTATTTTTAAACATATTATTTTAAATATAATGCAAACAACTTAGCGTTTATTAAGCTGCTTATAGCTTGTTAAAACGGCTTGTGAAGTGAATAATTTTTGTTCTAAATCCTAGATTGCAAGTACAAAAAACACTAAAATTTCTATGATTAGTCTCGAAGTACCAATACTATGACGTGGCCTAGTAAACTTTTTACCTTTTATAGTTTACTTTACCCGAAGAAAATTATGTATTTTAAGCGTTGGGTTGTTACCTTTTTGTTAGCGATGTCCCAAAGGTCCGTATCAAAAGGGAAAAAAGAAAAAAATATATATATTTGTACAAGTGGAGACAAAGGGTCCCACTTTCGAAAGTCGAAAGAAAAGAACTGGATCGCCGGCGTCCCAAGCTCTGCTATGGGACGCCAGTTAGGAACAAACGCCATCGGTGGTCGGTTTATATGGTTACCTAGCTCCGAGCTTGCGTTACGCGCCGATTTATAGACGTAATTATCGCATTTTAATAATAATTGTAAGCGTATTGTAACAGTAGAATATAAGCTCGTAAAATATAGACTGTAATTGTATGTAGACATAATTAAGTGTTATAAACTGCTCTACTTATCAACATTGTGTTTTTTAAAAATTGTGCTGCACTAAAATAAAATATTCTTGTGCTCAACTCAAGCGTTTCAGTCTTTGAGAAATACCTACCTGAACTAAAAGCATTTACTAGGCGATCTGTCACAATTCTTAGGGATGTCACATGTCTCTGGCGTTCTGTTCGGGAATCATTTCAAAGCCGCAGTAGTGCTTACATTGGTTGGCGAAAACTGGCGTCAACACTTTTTTTTATTTTAATTTGCTTCTAAATATATTATATAGCCGAAGACTCCAATTTATTAATTAAAGCAGAATAATGTTAATGAAACAAAAACTATTATGATACTTTTAAAAAATTACAAAAACGGATCAAACACAATAACAAAGATTTTATATAAAAATGCAAAACTTACTACTAGTCCAATACAATTGTTAATACTCTTAAAATTCACAATGTTGTAATATCAAAGTCGCATGAGGTATATAAAGTGTATAATCGTTAGATATGTCTGCAAATAGATGTTAATTTAACTGCAAAAATTATACAAGAATATATCTCAAGCGGCTTTATGAGATGATGCCTAAACATGTTAATTTGATTTTGATTGAAAAATAGATTTTGGTATTTTGACATTTTATTACAGATGTTTTAAAATTTTAAGGAATTTGAAATAGCTTCTTATTATATTATCATAATAAGTTAACATATGTATTTTTCCTAAAATATCGAACCCAAATAGCCTCGCTCTGTCGAAAACATCAATAAAATAAATACAATATCCTATTACAGGTGGTGCGGTCGTCAAACTGGGGCGTTCTCGAGGCCGACGTTGGAGAGCGACTCGTTAGCCGATCCGCGCATTGTTTCTGGGCTTACGGCTTGCCAACCGGCCGCAGCCGAAAGGTACCATATCTTTAAAGCTTTAGCGCTAAAAAAAATATTGGATTTTTTAATTTCAATTTGCTTCTAAATATATTATATAGCCGAAGACTCCAATTTATTAATTAAAGCAGAATAATGTTAATGAAACAAAAACTATTATGATACTTTTAAAAAAATACAAAAAGGATCAATGAACCGCAGTACGCGAGCCAGCGGCGTCTTTCACTTCGAACTATTTCCGAGCCACGTATTTTTATCATCATTTATATATTTTTGTGAACGCTAGAGGGCGCGAGTGTGTACTAGCTGCATATTAAACGTCAGAGTACAATTTCATAAAATTATTAGAGTTTTATGCTACAAAAGTTTAAATTAGTGCTAGGAAAACAAGGCAAGAATGCGAAAAGCAACTTATTCAAACTATTGCTTGAGTATATAAGACGCGATATCCGTAACATTCGACTCAGGCGCCGAAGTGCCGTAATATTTTAATAATTGATTTACTTGTCGCTTCACTTCGCTCTGATCTGACAATCGCACGACGTAAACCGATTTGCCTCTTTTCGATAGTATTTTGGCTATTTGCCATGTCGGTTTTTTCGGGTTTTTGTAAGAATGACTCAATACTACCTCGCCCTCCCTAAACTGAACCGCTCGCGAGCCCTTAACATATTTATTTTGTGTTTGTTGTCGCTTTATCGCTGTCTCTCGGACGCTCGCTTCATCGTTATTTATTTCCCGGTCCGGTTTTAATAAGTCAAATTTACTTCTGATTTCACGGCCAAACATCAATCTTGCTGGCGAATAACCGGTCGTGCAATGAATTGAATTACGATATTCGAATAAATATCTCCCAATTTTCATATCAACATCGACTGATTGCAAGGCGTTTACAATAAATTTTTTACAAATCTTAACCGAGTTTTCTGCTTGACCGTTACTCGGCGGCGAGTAAGTGGGAGAAGTTACATGCAATATACCATTGGTAAGGCAAAATTTTCAAACTCTCGAGACACAAAATATGTCGCGTTGTCAGAAACTATTTTTTCCGGAATGCCAAATCGTGAGAAACACTCTATTAAACATTGAAAAAAACTCACAAATTTGTATGTCGTTTCAGGAGTGGTTTCTGTATGGAATTCAGCAAGGTTGGCTGTGGCTGCCCGCACACCCGCAAATACCGGAGAACGCCTGCACAGACAGAGGTTATAAACCTTGAATTTTCCTCTTTTCATTTTTAGGTAGAGTTTATTTAGATAAGTTACTAGACTAGCCGCCGAATGAGCAGTTTCAAAGACTTAGTCTTTATATCTGCCCAACCAAAGCATAGCCATCGTTTATTTTTATAAAAGCGATACAAACATAAAAACATTAAGAGAAAACATAAAAACAATACAGAATAACAAAATAAAGTTTAAAACAATGCAGAAATACAATAATACAACTAGGACAAAACAATACAGGTAATTACATTTACAATAATATTACTTATTCTAAAACTTAATACTATTGACTGCTGGCGATTACCAGCGGGCGAAGGACTAGAACCATTGAAATCGGTTTCCCCTAAAAGGGAAGAGGGACGATGCAAACAAAAGTGGTGCTGTTTCTCGGGGCGAAGAAGACACGCACACACGCGAACTTTATTTACGCGCTTCCGGCAAGCTCCTCGGGAGGGGCACCCGGCCCCTCTAAGGCAGTCCATTTTGTCACCCAGCTCTTCACGAACGTCTTAAAAGAAGCAAAATTTGTCGGGGATGATACTAAGTCAGTGAACCAAGCTGGTCTGGTCATCGCGTCAAGGCTGTCCAAAAGTATGTTCCGTTCGTCGGTCAAGTAGTCACAATTCCAAACAATGTGTTCCGCCGTCTGAACACCCCGACCACATACGCACCAGGGGTCCTCGCGGAGCCCAAATTCAGTAAGCTTTCCTTTAAGCTTGCCATGACCCCCAACCAGCTGAGTAGTCGGATGATCAAACACCAGAAACACATTCTTCATTCTTAGCTCCACCGAGGGAAAGAAAGCGTAGGTAAGGCGGCCCGTCCCACCTGAATCCCATCGCTCCTGCCAGACGCGTAAAGTTTCGGTCCTCAGGCTTCCGCAACATTCCTGGTACGATGCTTCGCTGCTGTGAACAGAGAGTGAAAAGTACTCAACTGTCAGACCCTTGCGTACACGGGCTCTGGCAGCAGACTCGAGAACCTCAAAGTCCGCCGGCAAAACGCCAGCAATGACGGGCAAAGCCAGTGTGGACGTAGTCCTGTAAGCACCGGTCATTGCGATGAGGGGGAGCCGCTGCCCGCGAAGAAGACTGTTTCTAACCACTACCATACGGGCCCTGTGGCACCAAACGCGAGCGGCATACGTTATTTGCGCGACAAAAACAGCTTGATAAATAAGTTTAAACGTGGGGAACCGCAAACCCCAAGATACGCGACTAACGCGACGCATGCTCATGAACAGGCTGCGAGCCCTGCCAACCATCATTTTTGCATGCTGAACGAAGGATAACGCGGGTTCTAAAAGAAGGCCGAGATATTTAACTGCTTTAGGGAACGCCACTGGAGAATTATCAAACCGCAGGGTCGGGTTCCTGGCGAGTCTGCCTTTCAGCATCATCGCCTGGGTTTTACCCGGAGAGAAAGACAGCTTATTCCTTCGACCCCATTCGAGAATAAGGTCGAAACAAACAGCCGCCCTTCTCTCCACCTCAGATCGACTGTTGCCACCAATCAGTAGCAACCCATCATCAGCGTACCCGGTGATAGTGCATCCGTCTGGGAAGGGGAGTCTCAGGAGATCGTCGAACAATATGTTCCAGAAATTTGGCCCCAGGATTGAACCCTGGGGGCAGCCCATGCTTGCCAGCTTGTCGACAATAGAAGACCCGTAAGAAATCCTGACAGTGCGCTCTTCAAAGTAGCTACGTACAAGGCGCAGAATGTTTGCCGGACAGTTTCGAGATTTCAGCTTACATAAAATCATCGGCCACCACGCATTATCGAAGGCCCCTGAGATATCAAGGAAAACACCTAGACAGTATTTTCCTTTGTAATTAGCACTCCAGTCTAGGGCGAAAAGAAGCGCGTCCTCCGTCGACCTTCCCTTAACAAATCCAAACTGTCGGTCACTGAGGGGAGACAAAGTCTCATCCATCCTGTTACGTACCAGCCTCTCCAATATTTTACCGAAAATCGGCAAAAGCGTGATGGGGCGGTACGCCTTGGGGTCAGACCTCGGTTTGTTGTTTCCCTTGGGAATAACCCTAAGAAGGCCACGCTTCCACGGCTCGGGAAAGTGTCCGCACTCGATGCATTTCTGCATGAGTACGGTCACCTCCCATCTAGCCTACATCCACACTCGTCTGACAATACCGCTCGTCAGGTTATCTATCCCAGGAGCCTTGTTTGCCGACAATGAACCAACAATATTATCAATCTCCTCGGCTGTGACGGCAGAAGAAATGGGCGCGGATGACTCTATTTGCGATAGTGTTCGAATTTGGCGGTGATGATCATTTTCGTTAGCCGTGGAGTCGGACGGGACTAAGTTCTCGAGAAGGGCACGGAGAGTATCCGTGATACTAATTGAAGCAACCCCACCAGTAACGATACTGGAGAGGTGACGGTCTCCTCCCAAACCAGTCTTCTGCAAACCCCACGGAACCCCACGAACCCCACCCAAACATAAAACTGCAGTCACTCGCGAAAATAACTGTTTAGCACAAATTAAGTTTAGCAACTTTGCAATTAATTTAGCACTTCGCGAAAGAATTAAAATTTCGAAATTGAAAATAAATAACAGTTTGTGACGTCACGATGTCAACAAAACGTGCGCGGAGACACAGTCCAAGAAAGGCGTCCTTCCGGTGCGGGCTTCTTCGCCCGAAAAAAAGATAATTTAGATAAGTAATAAGATTCCTTTAGATTACTCGACAGGTTATTAAATAAAATTAAAACAATTCTCTCCAAAATTTTTAGAACGTGAGGAACTTCCGCCCGTCCTAATGATGTGCTGTTGTCCTGATGGGCGCCATGACGCTAATTCCCGTATGGCAGAGTCTACGTACATTCAGTGGCGCGCCTGTTTCATTAGCGGACTCAACAAGGTTATTTTTTAGTGTAATCAGGGATATTAGTCTTACTTTACTGATATGCTTTTAGTAAGAACGGGTTTTAACTGCAAAGTTTAGTAAAAAGCCGATGCAATCATTTTATTCGGCATTTTCCTATCTGCCGTAGTAAGAACGGGTTTTTGTCAAGTGTTTAAAATTCGGATTGATCGCGCCCAAATTATGAACGCTATGTCAGTTTCATACTAAAAATTGATGACTTTAATGTTAAATATCTACATTAGTAGATATAATGGGGGGGGGGGGTTCTGGCCCACTAAACTAATAGCTTCCGGTACTTCCGGTAATTAGTTAATTGCTTCCGCTAATTGCTTAATTGGTCTGTCAGTCTTGTCGGGCGGCTTAATTGGTTAGGTTAATTGGTCTGGTTGTCTTGTTGGGCCGTTGATATTTGGTTAATTGGTTTGTTAATTGGTTAATCGTTGTGGTTAATAGGTCTCGCGGGGGGGTCTGGCTGTTGGGCTGCTTAATTGTTTTTGTTACCTGTTGGTTAATCGATGTGGTTAATTGATCTCGTTGATTGATTTGTGGTTTTGGACCACAAACCAACAAGACGGTCAGACCAGTTATCCGATAAACATTATAATGTTTTAATGTTTTTATATGAATGTTTATTATAATGTTTTTTTTTTCAGATCGCAGAGTTTTGCAAATCGATGTGGAGAGTTTTTTGGAGAGTGGCTTGGAGATTAGTATGCACAGGCTCAAAGGTATTGATCCTAATCTGCATAGGGATAGTAATAGGAGTCCTGCAAATGCTCCCTTATTTGGGACCGGCAGATCCGAATACTTTGGTAGAAATCACTGCATTAGAAATCCTGCGGCATCTATTGGGCTAAATTTCCAGTTATATTCCAACTAAACTAAATTATATTCCAAGTTTTTGTTTTTACCTTTGTCGCCGACGCATGAAGAAAAGGAAAGATTATTTAGTCTTGTTAATAAATTATTCGTTTATAACAACAAACGACATGCGTCGGCGACAAAGGTAAAAACAAAAACTTGGAATATAATTTAGTTTAGTTGGAATATAACTAGAAATTTAGTTCAATATTCGCCGCAGGATATATACAGAGTGTTTGGTGCATCGTTTGTCAAAATGAATTGGCCGAAAGAGGGGGTCATTTGCTATGTCTTGAGGCGCAATAACTTTTTTTTAGCCCCATGGTTTTTTTTTATTTTAACATTTTATTATTTTTTTGAAAAATTCCAGAATTCAGCATATAAATTTAGATTAAAAAAAAAGTTATTGGTATAGTACCCCGATTTAATTTTTATTTGTATGTGCACTGTTGTATGGTTCTATGAAATTCAGTATTACTTGCGAATACTGTCTAGTTTTATTTTTATTAAATCATAAATTTTTTGGCAGAGGTAAAAATAATTTTAAGACTCAGCTTTACATTGCAATTAAAAAAAAACTTAAAGCGATCAAGATCTTCGAATCCTTTAAAAAACTTCTTCTGTTTGTCCCCTTTCCAACGGTATGCATTATGCCATAGAAACCTGCTAATAACTTTACTAATTTACTAAATTTGCGTATCGGGACACATCGGGTTGATATTCGATCTTCAGGATGAAAACTTGTTTTTGCGGAAATAACACGGGCGAGACAGGTAGAAAGTACTATCTCACTCTTGCGCTGTAAAATCTATCTATCTTCTTCTTACATAGGGTACTGATGTTCCTCGAATTTGAAATTAAAAAAACAAAATTCCCTTATTATTCTTAATGTCATAAATCTTGCTCGAATTGGTGACCTCTGTTGTGTATGCATGCACGACTTCTTACAGATACATTGCATACAGATGTGGATGATCCCGACTTTTTAAGAAGTATTCTCTGGACGATGAATCCAAATTTACTAAAGAGGGAATTCTTAGTTTACATAACCTTCACCACTGGTCGCCGAAAGATCAGAACCCACATGTGAAAAGACAAAGGGCATTCCAGAGAAGGTTTAGCATAAATATTTGGGCAGGAGTTATAGGAAATCATGTAATTGGACCACACTACTTACCTAATCATCTCAACGGGGATAATTACCTTGAATTTTTACATAATGACTTGCCCGAATTGTTAGCTGCGGTGCCAATTTTCCATCAAGAGAGACGTATTTTGTTTCAAAATGACGGTTGTCCCGCACACTGGAGATTATCCGTTAGGGATTACCTTAATAATGTATTCCCTAATTCATGGATTGGGAGGGGTGGCCCTATTCCATGGCCTCCACGTTCCCCTAACCCATTAGACCTAACTCCATTAGATTTTTACGTGTGGGGACGGGCCTAAGAACTTATATACGCCACAGAAGTTGAAACTAGGGATGATTTAGTTCAACGCATTGAGCAGGCTTTCGTCGTTATTAAGGCGCCCCGGGACGCATTTGTCCTTGAGATTTGAAAGAGTAGGCTTTATTCGAACATTGACGTGTAGAAAAGAGACGGATATACTCGCCGACCGCGAATTCGTTACATTTGGAATCGATGAAACATGTTTTTTTTATTTAAATAATTATTATCATTTGAAAAAAAATGTTTTTTTTTAAGTAATGTCCTAGATTATTATATTGTCTATCTTTAGAAAGAAAAATTAGGTTCGCGTCACTTACACAACTTAAAAGAAAATCGTTGCAAGAAAAAAACAACACTTTCTTATTTATTTATTTTCATTACTATAATAAGGTGTATTTCGTTTTTTTTTAAGCAAAGAACTAAATTAATATATGTAGAATATTGTGGTATTTTTAGTTTTAGCCATTTGTTGGGAATAACTTCAATAAAATGCACGAAAATACGTTACAAAACACGTTTTAGGGACTGGTGGCGCCTTAAAGAAGAAATGCGTTTACACACCACTACAGTGGAAATAAGGCGAAGATGTCGCGCATGCATCACAACAGAGGTCACCAATTCGAGCAAGATTGTGACATTATGAATAATAAGGGAATTTTGTTTTTTAATTTCAAATTCGAGGAACATCAGTACCCTATGTACGAAGAAGATAGATAGATTTTACAGCGCAAGAGTGAGATAGTACTTTCTACCTGTCTCGCCCGTGTTATTTCCGCAAAAACAAGTTTTCATCCTGAATATCGAATATCAACCCGATGTGTCCCGATACGCAAATTTAGTAAATTAGTAAAGTTATTAGCAGGTTTCTATGGCATAATGCATACCGTTGGAAAGGGGATAAACAGAAGAAGTTTTTTAAAGAATTCGAAGATCATGATCGCTTTAAGTTTTTTTTTAATTGCAATGTAAAGCTGAGTCTTAAAATTATTTTTACCTCTGCCAAAAAATTTATGATTTAATAAAAATAAAACTAGACAGTATTCGCAAGTAATACTGAATTTCATAGAACCATACAACAGTGCACATACAAATAAAAATTAAATCGGGGTACTATACCAATAACTTTTTTTTTAATCTAAATTTATATGCTGAATTCTGGAATTTTTCAAAAAAATAATAAAATGTTAAAATAAAAAAAAACCATGGGTCTAAAAAAAAGTTATTGCGCCTCAAGACATAGCAAATGACCCCCTCTTTCGGCCAATTCATTTTGACAAACGATGCACCAAACACCCTGTATAATGTTATAATTTCTATCATCGTATTGGGTTCCGGAGGGTTTAAATGAGGGAGCATTACTTCTTAGCCTACAGCTTATGCTGATCTAGAGAACATGCTGATGCTGATCTCCGGGGGAGGCTGATCTAATTATACGAGTCTGCGAGAGCAGATGATGAGTTTTTGACAGATCTTAGTTGTATCGTGTTGATCCGCGGAGAATTTTCGACATGCAAGCATTTGTTGGCCGACCCGCGCGGGTTGGAGTGAATTTCGATCTTGTATTATCTGAAGTCAGAGTAAGACGATAGCATCGTACCAACGCATGAATCCCGGCATTCGAATTTTTTTTAGTATAACAAATTGTTGAATGAAACTTTGTTTTTGTAGATAAATTTATGAATAGTGAAATTATATGGTTTTCATTTCTTATTTTAGTAACAGGGTTCTATCCAAATCTATAATCAAGTAGGTGTATGCGAAAATGCCGAAAGTGAGGAGATGCCGTCAATATAATGGGTGTCCTGATGACTTAAGGGTGTGTTTATTTATTTATTTATTGTGACATAATTAATTGGACAAAGAAATAGAATTGTAGTAGAACAAATCACAGTTACAAATGAATATTATAAATTTACAGGGAGCGATTAGCACTGCTTCATTTGTGCCCTGCCTTCTTTACTAGACTATGTCCGTACTAAGGAAGGCAGTGATATATTGTGCTACAGCTAAGAATATCAACCCGTCAATGCACCTATAGAGAAATATGAAGACGTCTATTTGTAAGAAAATAAATTAAAACATATAAATATATGTACAATGTTGTCGCATAGAATGTTTATGTTCAGACAAATATGTCTATATTTATAGTTGGATTAAAAGAAAAATATTTTTTTTATATTTATGTTCCCTTGTAAAAAATTATCACCATATTTAATCATTTAAAAGCGCTGCTGTAAATTTCTTTGGAAATCGCTTGTTGGTTCTCTCGCTCGCACTCTTTCGAGGCCTTGACCGAGGGCGGCAATGATCCGGTGTCGCGAGCGGACATCAACTAGCGTTGTATGATGATAACGATTTAATATTATCAGGTAGTTTACATTTTTTCCTCGGAAACCATGATGAATTTTGATATATTGTCTTAACTAGTCTGACCTGAATCTGAAACCTCGCTAGATAGCGGTAGCATGTACCCATCCAATAAATGACCACTCATTCATATAAACTGATATAAAACAGGTATAAAACAATTTTTTATAAAAACTGAAATTAAATAAAAACTGTGATAAATCAATAAAAAATCCAAATATTACGCAGGTGAGACTTACCTTTTGGACTTTTCGATTAACGAACCTAACTGTACTCTCGGGCGCAATAGGGTCCTGGGGCGGACGTCACAAAGACGCGAACTCTTGCAAATTTTATGCTAAATTTAGCGTGAAGTGCGTAACAAACACCCTTTATGAAGCATAAAGGGTGTTACCAGCGCCGGCCAAAAATAGGCAGCGATTAACATATCTAACGGGAAAGCTTTCAGTTTTAACGCGCGACTAGATTTTGTACGGCCGTGCGAATGACGCTCGGCGAGGGCAAAGGCGGCGCGTTTTATTTATTTATCTTTATTGGAGAAACCAACAATTATACACAGTACATACAACAAAAAAAAAATACATTTGATTTATCGATAAAAAACTATGTAAAACTAAAAATAGGTTTCTACTAACAAAAAGTATTAAAGTTAATAACAAAACCATTTTATATCAATATATATATATATATCTACTTACACGAATTTAGAACAGCTAATTTTTACACAAAAGATCATTGCTGAACACTTTAAATTGCGACTTATCAGAGTCAATTTATCGAAGCAGTTAATAGCTTCATTAAAATAACTAAATGTAGAGCGTTATTTGATTACTATGATTATTATGATTACTTGTTTGTAATGATAATAACATTGATTAAAAAGATGTAATGAAATGAACACTATTGTAATCCGTGAATGATACGAAATGATGCGCGGAAGAACAGATCTAAATAGGACAGGGGACAGTTAAAATACATTCTCATAAAACTGAGGGGTGCGAAATTTTTAGTAACTACCCCTTTAAATGTTTTTCGATCTGGCGCTACATAAATATAATAACTACTCTAAATATTCAATAAAATTGTGTGGTACACGAGCAAACCCTTAAATATCTAAAGTTTTACCGCGAAGCATGGGTATGTGTTACGACCGGGGTTTAAAATTTATTTATTTATTTTATTTACAAAGTTAACTACTGCGTTTCTAATCGATAAGTTACGCAATATAACAACTAAACAATGGACATTTATATCTAACGCCTTGCATCGAAAATAAAATTAATTTATAATACGTCCGCCTGTAAAATGATATATTTGCAGGCAAACGTAAAAATCAGGCAAAATTATATTTACCAACATTTTTCTAAAATAAAACAACACTTATAACCCGTTACTTATAAAGTATAGTTGCAGACCCCTATATAGAACTGATTAGATTACCTTTCAACAGCAATGTAAAATTATGTTTATTAGTTTGTTTTAATATGAATTGGTTTGGTACCAATATAATATGTGCTATGTTTTTTATATTAATAATGAAAAAAAATTTACCGTTACTAATTACGTGCTAAAATTAAATATTTTTTCCCGTTCAACGCCACCACTAGTCATTTTGCTCCCTTTGTGGTCGATGAAGTGATGATTTATGCCCCTAAACAGAGCATTATGGCCGTCTTTGTCTCTGTTCCGGAGCCGGGAGCAGGATCTTCGGCACCGTGCCTTCGGCCCTCATTCTAATGCTAAATCCTCGACGGGGGCGCCGCGCTCATTACCATTTCCGAGTGGACGCAGTCAGAACGCGTGCCTTGCTGACAGTTTTTGTTGTCTCCTTTCACTTGCGGGGTGTGATCTTCTTTGTTCCTTTGTTCTGGATCTAACTTTGACTGTACATTCAGAGTTAGATTTATGTTATTTACGAGATTTTCCTGATAAGTTATCGAGTTTGGCAACTTAGGGCACTATTTTAACGAGAAGTAAATACCCTCAGTTGCTACACTGCTATAATCGTAGAAACACGTCAAACATAACAATAGTAACCCTATATGTTATAAAATCATGTGAGATTTTTGCAGCCAGCTCTCTGTCATAAGTAGGCAGACTGTAATAATTACATAGCATTTTTAATTTCCATTTTATTTATCTATTTTTTTTAACGTGCGCTTTAAAGATTTTCGTATTTATAATGATTGTTTGATTTTACACTTTTCATTTTAAATTTCAACGTTTTCGACTTTGCACATTTGAGGTAACCACGATAATTCTGTTTTGATATTTATTTAGCTATTATTAGATATAAACATGTACGATTATCGATTAATGTTTAATTTTCGTATGAAGGATGAGTCTTACTAACATTTCTTCAGCCGTTAGAAGACGAACGCCACGAGCATTACCCGGGCCCCGGGGCCAGACCCATAACCCCACAGTAACCAATTTTCATTTTCTTCATATAAATCGATGTAGAATCGTTTGACGGTGATTGATAATTTGTTACTAGTGCCTGAATATACTTTCGCAGTGATTTAATATTGATTGTAAGGTGTTCGCCTTTATAACTCAACTTGCCTTTATAAAAACACGAGAAGATTTTAGTTGGGCTATTATAAGTTTGACGTTTAGCTGTAAAACCAATAAATATCTGTAAAAAAATTAGGTAACACCCCCATAGTACCCAATTTTCATTTTTTTTTATATATATAAATCGATGCAAAACTATTTGAAGGTGATTGACAGTTTTTTATTACTATGTTATTAAATATAAATACTTTTGCGTAATTAAATATTCATTGTAAGGTATTCGCAAAAATATATCTTTCTAAAAGCACGAAGAAGATGATAAATAGCACTTTAAGGCGATTTTAAATATATATTTTTATGTAATTCGGTGCAGAATCATTTGGTGGTTAATGATAGTCTATTATAAACGTTTGAAGGCTAGTTGTTTAATTATATAACAAAAAAACAAATATCTGTAAAAGATATTAATCAGCACTTTAAGGCGATTATTTATCACTTTTTTTAATGTAATTCGATACAGAATCGTTTGGCAGTTAATGATAGGCTATTTAATCGTTTGATGGTTAACCGTTTAAATATAAACCAATAAACAAATATCCGCATAGGGCGATTATTTATCTCTTTTTTATATAATTTAATGTATAATCGTTTGACAGTTAATTATGGTCTATTATAAACGTTTGACGCTTAGCCGTTTAATTATCCGCTAAGTAATATCTTTTTTTAATAGATTTTTGTGTTATAGATGGGGTGCTAAGTGGAGCGTCATTCTCTTGCTTACTGCTGACTGTCTGTCTGACGTATAATGACAGTTTCGATGATAACTTGAAACATATAACTGTTTTCAGGAGTTTTAGTGTCGAATGTTTTTGTACTCCAAATGTGTTAATAATAAGTTATTTCTTATTTTTTATAGGGTGTCTCTATATGTATTTAAAAAAATATATGTCCAAACTGAGTTTTAAAATTATTCATAAAAGTGGCTTTTTCGTTGAGGTTATCCCGTTGGATAAATTTGCATTTATTTTTGTATTACTTAATTTAATCGGTCGTTTGATATGAATTCAAATAGAAATATTACGTTTATGGCCAAAGACGATGGTAATTGCGAGGGAGTTCCTTTGGCCGAGGTCGAGGACAATAAAACGCCGAAGCCCTCCGTGGTCAGAAGTTATACGACGACGCCCCTAATGAAAATTCGGACTTACGTGCTCGCCTTGAGGCCGTGGTCGCTCAGCGTGAGTCTCTTGCCAACGCTCCTAGGCTCGGCGTTGGCCTACAAACATTCGGGTGACCAGTTCAGCTGGCTCACGTTGGTGCTGACTTTGATAACTGTGATTACGGTGCACGGCGCGGGAAATATTGTCAACACATATTTTGATTTCGTAAAGGGAATCGACAATCGAAAGTCTGATGACAGGACACTTGTGGACCACATTCTGTCGACTGATGAGGTGGTGTCGCTTGGCGCATTGCTGTACTGCGCCGGCTGTGTTGGATTCATTCTGCTGGCCAGCTGGTCACCCGCCAGAATGGAACATTTGGCTATTGTCTACTTCGGCGGGTTGTCTTCTAGTTTTCTTTACACCGGTGGAATTGGTTTTAAATACATTGCTCTCGGAGATCTTCTAGTGTTAGTGATCTTTGGTCCGATTTCTGTTTTATTTGCTTTTCTCGCTCAGACGGGTAAAGTGGACTGGGCAACTATATATTATGCTATTCCTTTGGCCCTGAATACGGAAGCGATCGTTCACAGCAACAACACAAGAGATTTGGATGCGGACAGTAAAGCCGGCATTGTAACACTCGCCATTCTCATTGGCAACACTGCCTCTCACATTCTCTATGCTTTTTTATTATTCACACCATATATATTATTTGTTGTAGCCGCGACTAAATATTCATTGTGGTTCCTTTTACCATTGCTCACAATCTCAAAAGCTTTCGATATCGAAAGAAGATTTCGATCGTCAGATTCTTTACATGATGTGCCGAAACAAACGGCCAAATTAAATGTTTTTTTTGGTTTGTTATATATTTTGTCATGTTGCTTCGCCAATTCTTTGCCATTTGTGACCCTTAGAAAGTATTGATTTTTTAACTACTATAGACATTTATTTTCAGGTTATGTTAGCTTAAAAATAATTAACTAATTTCTAAGTTCCCTCTAAGGCAGAGGGAACTTAAGGCAGAGCGTCCAAACTTTTTGCTGCGAGGGCCAGTTTGGTATTTAAATTCATTAGCGGGGGCCAAGCATTGTAAATATGTGAATTAAAAAACTTTATTACAAGTAAAGCAGCATTGAATTTTTTTATTGTTGCCACATATATATACTATAATTTTTTTTTTATAGTAAATTACAGCTATAACAATACTAAACAAACATGTCTAAATTATATTATTATAAAATTATTTCATGCAATTTTTAATGGGAATGGTGGAACTGGGTTTTTTCCTGGAGAGTTTCTTCAAAGTTGGGATTCAAATCGGAAACACCAATTATTAGCAATGATTGCAAATGATCATCCGATAAATTTGCCCTATATTTAGATTTCAGATACTTCATCCTGGAAAAAGTTTGTTCGACAATATAGGTAGTGCCATACATAGAAATAAATTTACCAGCCAATTGCTTTAATGAAATTTGCAACGAAATTTTTCAAAATCCTTGGCGGGCCGGATAAAATCGCTTGCCGGGCCGGGTTTGGCCCGCGGGCCGTAGTTTGGACACCTTTGCTCTAAGGTATGTGACCTATATACATTTTTTCAGAGCAGAAATTTATGGTTTTTAGAGCATTGATTTGATACTTACACAATACTTAGTTGATAGCTTTTAAACTATATGAACATATATTTTGATGAAAATTCAAAATAAGCTTTATGATAATTGTGTTTAAACGTCTTTTAAATATGGCTTTAACATTCTTCCATGGATTGATTTGACATAAATTTCTAATATTTATTCTGACATGATTTTTTATATAATTTTAATGATAGTTTAGATTAATTTAAAAACTGCAGAAAAAATACCACCACACTGTGACTTAAACTTGAAGAAACCTTTAGAATTCATGCCCAACTTATTAATTGGTTAGAAAATACAAAGGTTTCGAGTAATTCATATTCCTCCCCTTAGTAGGTAGGTACTTAAACAATATCAAAGTTAGGGAGTCAAAAGGCATTTACGCATAATATTTACTACTGGGTTATATTATATTAATAGTTAAGATGGGTTAAATTGCCAAAAAATATTTCTTATATTCTCGATGACATATATGTAACTCAAATTTTTCATTGTTTTCACACAGCAGACAAATGTTGTTTATTATATTTTATTTGCATATTTCATAACAGTAACATGTACAAAAATATTTTTAGATTTAAATAAGATTTACAGAGATGTTCTTTGTTGTTTGGTAGGCTTAATTGAGATATGCATACAAGAAGAAAATTAATAACTATGCTCATTAGAATATGAAACTACTCATGACTTACTGTCTTCCTATATTTTACAAATTTTCTTTTTAATTATTATTGTAATGTAAACTATGCTTATTTAGTGTTTGAACTAAAAGAGATTTTGTTCATAATTTTGTATGGTTATATTATTAGTATACATATTTATTTAAAATACTTAGTAAAAACTATTCTAGATTCTAATAATGGATATAAGTTATGCTATAAGGTAACAACATGCAAATATTATTCTATGTTTTATGTTTTAAGTGTGTAAACCTGACAATTTTGCTTTCTAATTAAATATTTATGGCTTTTGTACTTGTAGTCTAAGGAATAATTACTTATTTCAAATGTATTTGAATATTAATTATGCTATAATTATTAATGTTTACAAAATAATTTTCTTTGATTAAAAAAATATTGATGTAACAAATACATCAGTCATTGATTGCAAGCAATTGTGAAAAAAACAGTTTCACAATGAAATCCATTTTAAATTAATTGTAAAATTACACCATGAACGCAAACTACACTAGCTTTTTTATAGTATTACAAAAAGATGCTGTGTCTAGGGTGTGCAGGTTTAATTAATCTGGCCAGGATCAATTTTTAAGCTGACATTTTTTCGATCTTCAATCTATTTAAGATGCTTTTAATGTAAATTCACTGTTAAATGGCGTTTGAACTTGTTGAACCCAAGGGCATTTTTTTTTTTTTTAATAAGAAAGAATTTTATATTAATATTCTTTTTTTGACTAGTAATTGTTAATGTTTATAAATATTACATAGTTTTTATAAATCAATTAATTACTTATTATTGACATATATCAAGAATGCTTTATATTTGTACCTATAATATAAAAAACTCAGCTTCTAGCCAGCAAATAATGTGTATTGTCGTCACATCAAAATTCATTATGGTTTCCGAGAAAAAAAGAATAGTAAACTTTACGTGATAATAATAAATCGTTTCCTGTCAATGCGTCGCCAGCTGCGATGCAGTTAAATGACCCCTATCGGTTAAGGCCGTAGTGTGTAGCAAAACGCAATAAAATTAATAAACTTGGTGATGAATTAATTATTTTCGCATTTTTTTTATATAATTTCTTACTCGTAATAGGGAACATCAACACCTTAAGTCTTCAGCCTGTGAAATCGCTGCCTGCCTGTAATAATCTTAATATTAGTATGTACATTTATTTTCACAGACAAGTTAGAATCATGATCATTGTAAATCTTTTTAATGACATCAAATTTGATTTCATATTTGAAACCAAATTAAATGAAATGAAATAGATGCAATACAATCTTTATCAGCTATTTATGATCATCACATATCGTTCCGCTTTTTACCTCTTTATTAAAAAAGTTAAAAAAAAAGTTACTCTTGATGACAAGTTAGTGCCATTGCAAAAAAAATACTATAAATATAGCATGGAAAAAGGTTTTACAACAGAAAATGGCTTCAGTCAAAATATTGCTAGTTCTGTCCGTTCACACATAGACAGGAACTGTTGCTCACCTAAAAGGATTTATTGTCAACGAAAAATAGTGGCAGTACTTCAATGAGGTCTAATCTATCAGAAGAACTTACTTGTTATGGAGGGCAGCCAGAAAGGAGCTGCATCTGTTTTTAGACTATTCAGAGCTAAAGCAACGGCCTATAGTTATAGACCTATAGACCCAGATAATAAGTCAGTATTGGCGTTGATAGAAATTTTCAATATTATCTAAACAAGTCGTCTTGGTCCACTGATCAGTTACTTAGATGTAATGGATCGCATAAAATCTGTTATGCTTTCGGCAGACCGTACTTATAAGGTATGTTTACCCATCTTGCTGTTAACAAACTTTTTAGCATTTCTTACATATTTTCTGAAATTTTAATTTATCTATTTCATAGGTTTAAAACATATAATATACAGTAAAAATAGAAATGTTTAAATTGCCTGATAGTAATGTTTTAAATCAAGATTGGACATTTCTGACATGTCACAATGAACCTCAATGTAAGGCTGCCGGTTAAATGGGCAATTTACAAATGACACAAAAATTAATCTGTGCAATCTGTTTTTATGTGCAATATTTTTGTATTCTCTATTAATTATTTACATCATTATTAATAAATAACTAATATATAAGACTGTCATAATAGGACAATAATATGCTTGTAATTATACAAGGAATTACAAAATGACTATGGTAATTAATATTGGTTTAGCTTTGTTTCTCATGGAAACAATAATTCTTTTTATTACTATGTGGTTTAATATAGAATTTAAATATTATTTACATAGTCTAACCAGATCACAGATAAAATGTTTTTTTAATTTATTATTCATGTGCATTCATTTTGCATTTTGCATAAATTATATAATTTATTTGTAGTTAAAATACTCATTTTCAAAATATATACTCTAAGAGAAAATAAAAAATGTTAATATCATTTTATTGACAGTTTTATTTTGTGTATTTTTTTTATTTACTCAATAACCTAACCACAAACTACACTACTTCCTGAAAAACTTAAGGTAAATTATTTCTAATTGTACAACAATATTTCATCTGGGCACATAACAAGTACATTAGGACTGTCCATTGTATTATATCCCGTCCTAAGTTTTTAATGTATCCCTATATAATCAATGACACTATAATAAAGCTCAAAACAAAGATGAGTGTTATAAGCTGTTGTGCCAGCTCTGCTCCAATATTGTGGACTTCAGCAGCTGAGCCCTGCTGTGCTACCAAATTGAAAACGCATCGCTAAACTGTCACCTTGCAATTTTTGCGCTAAGAAATTCAAGATTTAAGTGTCATTTATGTCATGCAAGGATGCAAATGTTTCGTGCAACAGGTTCGATGTTAAAACAATCTTGTACCAGACCCAACGCATGGTTGTAGCCAATGATGAAAATGTACTAGTGGGATGCAGTAGTGCAAAATCCTTGAAGGTCAATTTGTAACCACGAGTAAGAGATCTATGCAAAGGGTCTATGGTACATTTATCTGCCTTAGAGAATTTGTGAGACCTGCGCTACTCCTGCAAGCCAGGCACCTTCCACTACGAATAATATTGCTGATCTTGCGCTTAATCCAAAATTTAAACATTACCCTGTCCCCTAGGTTCTCTACTGAATGAAGTTATCCTCATAAATACGGTCAATTCATCTTATATGGAGTCTGGCAGTAATGGACAATTTACGACATTACAGCCATTTATTCCAAATACCCTTTTGACCTAATTACATTATTTGTCATTACATAAATGAAGTTACCAAAAATAATAAATATACTGGTTGTGTTTAAATTTAGTTGTTAAAATATTGCATATTTTAAAATATATATAGGCACTATATTATTAAGGTTTATAGTAGGTATTAGAAAATACATTTAACACTCACTAAATGAATGTTAAAGACCTGATGCCCCATTGCTTTAGAATATGAGCAGAGGATGTGAATGAACTATGATTTAAGAGTAAAAAGTTGTACATACGTTTAAATGATTTTATGGAAACGGCACCTGTTGAGTACGGCGATTATGGGATATCCCATTATCGGTGCTGAGTGTATTAAGCTTTCTGTTCATAATTTCTATGACACAGATCATGTGCAATTATATTGGGCCCTACTCAACTAGGAAAAATGTGCCTGTGCTAGTTATGGTAAATGGCGGTAATGAAGCGTTAAAAATGGTATTACCATGTGTGAATTAGAACCCGAGCCCTTTGGGTCAATAGTTCAACGCTTCAACTACTAGGTTACCACGATTTAAATTGACTCTTATGGTGACTATAAAGTGGTGACTACAATATGCCTATGGTAAAATTAAATATCTAGTATACCTTAAGTTAGTATCCCCATATTTCAATTAAAACTTTGCCACCAGTCAGAATGTGTATATTTGTGCTAGGGAAAAAATGAGAAAAAAAAAATCAAAAGCTCGATATCAATTTATTTATAGAATATACCTTATCGTCAATCAATAAGGTTGATAACATACTTAAGAGGACTACTTATATATTATACAGCATTAGTAACTTTTCAATACTCATCAATTGCACAAAAAAAAAATGAGCGTTGTACTCCTCTTAGGGCTATCAGTAGATGAACGAACGATCAAATGAAACTGCATTGTTATAGCATTTGAGTTTTGTACTAATTTGTAATTTTATTTTTCCTATATATGCTGGATGTATTTTATGTTTTTCAGAACCGGTCCATAAAAGAATACATCGAATTTAATTGGAACTAAATGAAAAAAAACGTCACTTATGGTAGCACCGAACTGAATGACAATAATTTTGCGCGATTTCATATTGTTTTATCGAGAGTTAACCATAACAAATAAATCAAACCAAATAGTTACTTTTTCAAGGTGATAAACTGAATGTTTTAAAATAGGGTTTCAGGAATATATTGATAGATTTTATAAATTATATTTTTTCCTAAAGCCTTTAAAATAATTATTTAGTTTTTAAAGAAATTTGAAAATGCAATCGTCCTGTATTTCAAATAGTTTATACATTCCGAAGACACATATTTTTTGGGAGTATGATGGTGATTCACAAAGTTAAACATTAATATTGCATATTTCACATGATGCATTTTTTTTTATTTATCATATAATATGTAACATTTTCAAATTAGATTACACTGCAAAGTAAATCATTTTTTAAATGTTTTTTACAAGCCTAAAACATGCTTCGATGACTAGTTCTTATTGAGCTTACCAATACAGCAAAAGAAAGAAATATGTAGCATTTTCAAATAAAATTTCTACATCTTGCAACGATTGAACACTTCAATCCACTATCTTCATTAATGATTATAATATTAGCGTCAAGATTAAGTAGACTAGTCGTTAGAAATCAGACCCTGGAGTAAGACATAAATAATTTCAGTATCTACTTAGACAAAATCATTGTCAGTGGAAAATGTTGAATAATTCCATAAATAAGCAATGAAAGGTACATAATATTATGTCAATACTCGATAAAAGCAGACATGCTTCAATTTTTTAAATTTGTAATATAAAAAGTTTAGATAATGTAGCTAAAATGTATTTTTTTTTTTTGAGAACCGATACGAGTTGCCGTCAAAAATACTATTGACCTCTATCCTAATTTTTTTTAAATGTTTTGTAATTAATAACGTATAGTTGTCATAAAAAAGAGTTTACAAGAGTGGACAAATAAATTTGGGTTTTTTTTTCCATTCCACAATCATAATATTATAGTATTGGTCAATTCTCAAGCATCTGCTCCGTTGCCCTTCTTAAAACATCACGTTAAAAGAGTTACACAATAGTAACATAAACATATGGTCACATTAAAAATCGCATTTTATTAGCTATAATGTCATATTCAATGTTTGAAAATATGTTTATATAGCACATAATCCGAGTACTGGTACATAGCGAACTTAATTTAAAATAATAAAAAGTATTTTTCACTAAATCTGAAAGACATCCGAGTTATTGTGAAGTGGAGCTAAAATAATAAAGTAAATATATAGATTATTCGATAACAATATAATTTCAATTCAGTATACCTTTACAGTACTACTAATAACATACTCTTTATCAAAAAACTATAATTAATGATTAGGTAATATTAAGATGCCTAAACTGAAATTCAGTTGAGAAAATTTCTCATTGGTATCTGCCGAAATGAGGTCCAGTCAAATCATAAAGTAAAACATCATATAAAATGTTTACAATCTCACTCACTCAAAACGATTGCTAGATGTATATAAAACTAAAGAGATTTAATATAATATAGGTTCCCGTAAATATAATGGAGATCGAATGTATTGAACCATTCAGCATGGTTACAGAAGATGGAAATGTGATGGTCAGCCGATCGATAGATCGTGCGGTTTGGGCTGGACTATATGAAATAATAATAGGAAACGCGTAAGAAAGAGGCGAAGTTGGTCTCCGATGCCCAATCGCTGAAAACCATTTGATGATGTGTGACAAGTGTAATGTCAGTTTGTTACTACTAAGATGAGGTGGAGCAGGATGGCTGCTGCGAGCCCACCGAAGCTTTCTTATCTCGTCTCCACTGTGCAATTCGTTCCTTTAGTTCGGTGGCTGTAATTAAAAAATAAACTTATTTGTGTATATTGTCGTACTTTGCATACATATAGAATAAGTAATAAATTAGACTAATAATAATATTTGAAACTGTGAAACGGATACTCACACAAGTCAGTTATAGTAAAAAGTGCATTGAAAAGTTTTAATAATACCATCAAAACTAAAAATAAAACTTCAGTAAGGCTCCTCCCTTACGAATGGTCTATGACCTAGTAAAGGTTTGAGGGTAAAAACAAATAAAATTGTAAATAGGGTAAAATTAATATCAGCCTTACGACCTTACGAATGTCCGTCCCACTTTTACGAAGAAGCAGCCGATTGTCCAAAGTGAATTTCGAATAATAGCACGATTACGGGCGTTTACTAAAATGCATATTTTAGAAAAAACTACGTGTTATCTTGATAACCTACACTATTTTGAATAGTTTATAATTCTCTGGAATGTGGTATTTACACTAATTATACGAAATTAAAAAAAAAACGGTAAAACTTGTTAATCATATAAAACTATTTATAATATATATATTTTTTACTATAAACAGAAAATTAAAAAAAACCCACATAGATACTAGAGGGGAATCAAAGGCCTTCGGAAATTTGACTACAACGCCTAGCGGCATCACGGACGTTCGTCGTGTTAATGACTATTATTGTTATAGAAGAGGTTTGTTTTATTTCTGTATTGAATTATGGATTATGGAAATGTTAACATACCAGGTTTGAGTTGATCCTCTTGGAGGGGTTGACGGCTGAATGGATCCGTACTGCTATTGAGGAGATGCCGCAAAATGACAGCACGGTCCATAACCTGCACACAATAATATATCATTCACTACTTCAAATTTTACCGCTCAAATACAACTCATTACAATTTTAGGAGATCTCAAATCAAGTCAAAGAAATATGATGAATTATCTCACTTGACCCACCATGAAAAATGGTTTCCAAGTAATATTCATTCTAAATCATTGAGGTCTCTCGGCTGTATTCCTTAACACCTCCTTAAAAATAAAGATTATCTCCAAAGTCTAATCGGGAAACTCCCCGCTCCTTCCTTAGGATGCTGCCGTAAATACTCCAGCTGTTCTCCAGTATTTTCAGATAGTATAAGGTGCTTTATTTTCATAATAAGCGCAGTCAGGAATTTACATGGCAGCAGCACTTTTAACTACATTAATATGTCGACCTGTATACCACATATCAACATCGGTTGAATTTTAATTTAGAATATTTACTAAATAACCGTGAGTATTATTTTGAGGAAAATTAGTTTGCCCCATAGAGTAAAAATGTAAACAGAATATTATAAAAAATTGCACTGTACATAATACATTTATCATACTTTTTTTTTTAAAATATTGTTCATGCTTATGAACAATATTTAAAAACGATTGATGACGACGCTTGACGCTTATCGTCGTAAGTAATTCTTCAACGGGTTCAACTGACAACCAACTTATTAACTATGTGTATGTAAAGGTTTTTTTAAACTACATCATCATCAAAAATCATTTACAGTGATACCTTACTATTAGATGTAGATATTAATATATCTGCATGTAACTAATGTGGCCTCGTTGAATAGAGTCGAAATATATAACATTCTTAGAAGGAGAATGGACAATGTTCACCTCGTTTAAAAATAAGTATTGGCTAATCTTGTAGACAATAAAAAAATCACAATTATAACGACACAAAATGCTAAATATTTAAAAAAATCTTACTTTTCCGGAAGGAAGAAGAACCGGATCTGTCATAAGGGTGTCCATTAGGGGGTCACGGAATTCTTCTGGTGCATCAGCGTGATCATCCCAGCTTTTTTGATTGGATACTGAAAATAAATTAAATATATACATAGCCTCACAAACAGTGGATCTTAAACCTATATTACAAATGGTACAAAATATCATTCACAGCTTTAAGATATGATGCGATGGCAATGGAATTTTCGATTTTTCATCAAATAGTGATCACTATACATATTCAGATATTTATGTAATAATTTTATTGCATCATAAATTGTGTTTATAAAGGTTGTATCCAATGAGGTGATATTTTATATCACTTATTAATTAATTTATTTATTTTTACTTTAGTCCACAAATAATGCATCTTTCTAATTTGCTTTGAAAAAAAATCATTGGAATCCTACACCATATTGTATTAAAAATCAATTGCGCATTTGTAAAAAAGTATCTAGGTCATTTTGTTCCACGTCTCTCGGTTCTTCAGGCGAAAGCGGCTGACAAATGTGCCTGCAGTACTCGGGTTGAGTCCCTTCGCTTGTCATTAGTAAGGCCTTCTGCGAGAAAGTAATATTTTAGACACCATTTTTAAGGCCTCAGACCTGGCAAATGGGTTAAAAATATGGCTGATTACATTGCCAATTGACTAATTTATTTATATCCATGAATTCCAGTTAAGCAATTTTTCGGCGGTAAGAATATTTAACAGTGCTTTTTTCTATACTGTCAAGTAAGAAGATATACATACACACACACACACAGCTACTCAAATACACACAGCTATTCGAATACAGAGTTGCAAAATGTTGTCATCTGTAACAAATAGCCTCGCATCATAGATGAAATAAGGCAGTTGGAAATGCATCTAATGGGTCCTCCCCAACAATGCAACCATACGGTAAATAAACAAATTTGTTTAAATAAAAGTTTATATAGGAGTCAGTTTAAAAGAACTAAAAATCCAGAAATGTTGAGCTCTTACACATGTACACAAAAACATGGTAATATTTATAAATGTAATAATTCCACATAAAAATACTTAAATAATAATACATAATACTTATTTATATAATAACAAACATTTAAAACCTATAAACGTTTTATTTGACAAGCATAACATGCTACAAAAGGGCAAGAATATTACAGTATAACAATCGCTACCAGGTAACCCATACATATTAATTTATACATAAGATTGAATGTTATTGCCTGTTGCGTTAAGTGTTTTAACACAACAGGAACACACATGGTTTTAGTTTTTCAGTAGTGCAATTGAATAACTTATACTTGATATCATTATTGAAAACATAATAGTAACAAATACCTGAAATGTCATAAGCTCTATTGGCCAGATCACGGAATTTATCAATCTCGCAAGGTGTTTTTATGCACGACTTCTCTAGACGAAGTGCAGCATCTTCAAAAAGTTCTCGGCGAAATGAACGCTGAAATATTTATTTTATAAAAAAATTAATAACAAAAAAATGTAAGATGGAACATTTAAAAAAAAGTAACAAATAAAATCAATGTAGGCCACCTATCAGGGGTTTCCAACCGTAATATGGACTGCCTATTATCCATGAAGAAAATATTTTTAAACTATAATATTTTTTTAAATACAATTCTTTTTGAATATTAAAAAAAAAACAAATGTTCTAGAACTATATAGAAAACAAGCTTTCGGCACAACAAAATAAAAAATAAATTTTGCTCTAACCAAGTAACATAAAAACTAATGATTAAATTACCTCATCGCCCGCCAAAGCGCCGGCAAACTGCTGACAGTCAAGATGCAGATAAATGTCGACAAGTTGGCTCAAAAGCCGTCTTGGCTCCCATCCATACTTTTCCGGATGTTTCACCTGAAATTAAACTCATTTCTTTATTTTTGACATTAGGGCATCTAGGACATGTACAGATATCTAAAGAACAATATTACCTCTACCTTTAAATCCTAATAATAATTTATTTAATTATTTACTATCCGAAAGTTGGTTAACCTGTTTTCACTATGGGGCAAATCCGGAATACTAAAAAGTGATGCATTTGCCTCAAACATATTTAATTACATATAAAATTAACTTTGATGAAATAGAGAACGAAGTATCCATATTTTAGAAAATAAAAACCTGTATGCTTGCAGTATTCAATATCGTTTTGTATAACTAAGACCAAGTAGGAACAATATTTTAAATAGACATTATTATTACCCCAGAAGTAGGGCAGAAATAGGTCTAAAATGCCATTTTTACTTATAACATTTTGTGAATTGTTATTGTTTTTTATACACAAAAAACTATAACTAACTAACTATAGTTATCGGGTAAAACTAGAAATATTATTCATAGGACAATATTTAATTTTTTTCATTAAAAAAGCCACCAGAAGTTGATATTCCCAAAATTATGCCGCAATAACCCCAACTGACCTTATTTTATTATCCTTCCAATAAAATAAAATCTAAAAATCGTGGAACGGACGCAATGTGTGTCCGCAAGTGTAATGATTATTTTTTAATACTGCGTTTTCGGAGTCTTGAGACTTCCTACATCTCTAAGCTATAAAAATCTCAATTCAATTTTAGATTCGATAGAATGTTAGTTTTGAAATCTTTAACAATAAAATGTCAAAAGTGTTAGTATAATAAACGGGTGTACACTGTGCTGTGTATGAGTTTTTAGGTGATTTTTAATGTTTCTAGGTATAAGCTATTATTTTTGTTTTTTAATATTACGTGTAAACAGAAAAAGAAAGTGTTTTATATTTGTTTTCTTGCGCGCCAGCGTTACACACAAAAAATAATTTAATAAATATTTTTTTCTAACATACCATTTATTTTTTATATTTTAAAAATAAAACACAATTTTATTGAAAATAAAAACTACAAATATATAGAAAAATAAACTTACAAAGCGACAATAAAAAAAACTGTATAATTATTATTTAAAAATAAATATTAGAGCACCAGTGTTGATCCCCCATATGTATCTAAATATATTTACTATCTGTTTTTGTTAACAAATATATATATCTTATAGTTTTATATACTTAGGAACATAGGTAATATATAAGATACAGTTGTCATCGCATTTCTTTTTATTTATTTAAAATATATATTTATAATTGTACTAGCTGACCCGGCCACGCGTTGCTGTGGCTAAAGTTTTTGTTATATTACATTATAGTAAACAATCTAAGAGGAACAATAAGAGAACATCAGTCACGGAGTCCACTATGCTTTTTCACACAGATGGTATTTGTAAAAAAATATGGTGATCTCCTTATTTGACTTTCTACTACTATAACCCTTTAGTACAATGAAATTATTTACGAACAAAGACGAAAATGTTGATGTTGGTATACAAATTCACTGGATTGAGATTTGAAGGGGAAGTACGTTGAACACAATTAATTAAAATGTTCTTACACTTGATACTAAGCAGAAATCAATAGGTAAAAAATAAAAATTTATCAGATTTATTATTTCCATTTAATTTTATAACAAATATAAGTATATTACAGTATAATACAGTAAATAACATGTGACGCTTAAACTCATGAATGAGGTAGGCAAGGCAGACAGTCTTAAACTTTTAAACATTAATATCTTTTTTTTGAATTATAAATACTTTCAATTTCAATTTAATTTAACACCAATCGGTGCACAATGTTTTTGGTTAACCTGTCTTTAGCTAACACAAATAGATTCGACGGTTTCCCAACACGTGAACACGCAACATATAGTTGCCCATGAGAAAAACATGGATTCTCCAAATCTAAACCACAAATGGACATTGTTTGACCTTGAGATTTATTTATAGACATGGCGAAAGCTAAACGAATTGGAAACTGTAGCCTTTTGAAGGGTATGGTAGAATCTGATGGTATCATCGGAATACGTGGCAGCAGGACCACTTTTCCTTTAAACTTCCCAGCCAAAATGGTTGCTTCAAGAATGTTTCCGGTGATCTTTTTGATGACCAAACGCGTACCGTTACATAATTGAGGTGGATTCAAATTACGGAGGAGAATAATAGGGGAACCAATCTTTAATCGAAGATTATGTGGTGGCATTCCAGGGATATCTAATGAATTTAAAATTTCAATCGGAAAATTTACACTTTCATTTTCATCAACAACAGTATCGATTGATTTAAAAGACATCAGATCGCCTGGTAACAACTGTTGTATCTGGAAGTTAATTTCGTCAACATCAACGTTTTTGGCTGCCAAAATCGCCCGTTGACTAAGCCATTCATGATTCAAATAATTATTCTGTATATCCGGGAAAATACTCTGAATCAATTCAGTTTTATCCTGAACAACAGTGCAAAAATTGTCTGGTAGTTTAATGCATTGCGTATTTGGTTGCAGTTTTATTTTACCGTTCCCAATATCTAGTAGTTGTTCGGAAAATATTAGTGCTGATGGATCATTTTGCAATTGTACTCGCATATTTATGGTCAATCGAAGTGTTTCAACACTTCGCCATAAGAATGATTGTTTCAAACATGCATTAATCTCATCCGCGAAAGTAGAGCGAGGTATAACCGGTAAGGTCTGCCGGAAGTCACCAGACAAAAGTAAGATAGCACCACCGAAAAGTTTATTATTGCTGTTTAAATCTTGCATAGTTCTGTTTAATGCTTCAAGTGAATATTTGTGTGCCATTGTGCACTCATCCCAAATTATTATAGAACTCTTCCGCAACACTGCAGCTATTCCACTATTCTTTTTGATGTTACACATTGCATCTGGTTTATTATGAACGTCCAATGGCAGCTTGAATGTTGAATGTGCTGTTCGCCCACCATCCAGTAAAGTAGCCGCAATGCCTGACGATGCTAATGCTAATGCGATTTTTTGTTGCGACCGTATTTTGGCAAGAATCAACGATATTAAAAATGTCTTACCGGTTCCACCGGGTGCATCCAAGAAAAAAAAACCGCCTTGTTCAGCAGCAACAGCCAGCATAATCCGATCATAAATAATTTTTTGTTCTGCTGTCAGTAATGGTTCACTGTTCATGATAATTGTTGCTAAACTTCCATGGTCATATTGATTTTCTCGTTGTAAATCGGTATTGACTAAGTCGGTGGCTGGACGATTAGGTGATGGCATACCATAATGATTAAATGGTAAATTTGAACTAAGAACACATAAATCCTCGATCAAGACCAATGCTTCATTGTACATCTCTGGTGTATAATCTATGTTTTGGCATTGATTTGTTTGTCTAATTCGGTGCAAGATGTCTTCTGTCATACAATTTTTATATTTTTCCCACAAAGTTTGTGCTTGCGAGGGATAACATGTCGCCAAAATAATTGCAAACAACTGACGAATGTTATTCGGTGTTGATGTCAACGCAGCATCAGCAAGCGTTAAGTCCCAATGGTTATCGTCTTCTAGCAATTGCAGTTCACGACATGCATCCTGGTATGTATTGAATACTCGACCATTAGCTGTTCGTAAAAATTCAAAAGACGTTGGTCCGGGAACATTCACCAATAACAAACGTAAATAGAAGCACTCACGTTGCTTTGGATGTACCGTGTAAAGTCTCCCCAATGTCTTAGCTTTGAATATGCCTGTAATGGAAGGATGTGGTTTTCCTTGTTTCCGTGGCTCCCATTTTTTACTGGATTTGTTCCATGTGAAATAACGTGGAACATCACCATACACCAATGTCTTCGCGAATTGGCCAAAAACATCAGGTTTTTGACACAATGTAAAAAATTCAGTTAGAGTCGTTTTCGGAGCTTCGAACGCTCTTTGGAGAACATTTTCTTCAGTGAAGTATACACGTTGACCGTTTTCAAGATGTATTGCCAGATGTTGGACAGCAGGATCTCTTTCGTGGATGGGAAAGCTGAGAATATGCCAAATAGCTTCATTGCTGCTAATGTATCTGCCCATTTGGTATCGTGCTATTTCGTCATTTTTATTTATGTTTTTTACTTCAAATATGGCCAAATCACTGCCTTTGTTTACATATTTACAAATATACTTAATTGATTTAACAGAACTGCAAAGCTCAACATTGATATGAGCTTTGTAAGTTTTTGAAAGTAGTGGTGAGTATGGTACCACCCACTGATTATCAAACTCAACTTGATTTGGAAAGTTCGGCAGTCGCATTGTAAATGTGTGGCCACCATTCTCAGTACTTCTGCGGCGATACATTGGATAACCATCAATATCCGTGATCGTGTCATTCGTATGCGGCTTTGGGAAGTTTTTTTTACATTTTCCATTTTCCATGCACGGTGACGTCATGTTGAAAACACCGCATGGCCCATGGATCATGTGTTTGGTGACAATATCAAATAATTCTTGATCAATTAATGGGTCTGGAATTTCGGCTGAAATTATTTGATCGATTTCTTCAGGACGGATTCTATCTTTAAGCCAAACCAAAATGTGGGCATGAGGCAAACCTCGCTTTTGCCACTCTATCGTATACAGCCAACAACGTGTGATACCAAAAATTGTATATTTAACAATAAAATCAATTAAGGATTTCAATTTTTGTTTAAACACACGTGCAGTTAAATCATGACGATGAATGGCTTGTTGTCCTGGCAATAGTAAAGTTTGTATCTCTTCCCAATTCGGATTACATGTGAATGTAATAAATAAATCCGGTCGGCCGTAATGACGTACGTAAGTCATCGCATCTTGTATGCATGCATGTTCCGTGCCGTTCCGTATCGACATCTGTCAGTTTTATGACTGAATCTACCAGCATGTTCACCTAATGGTACTTTGTCGGCTTTTATGACGATTTGATAATTGTCATTTTGCAGTCGTGGCGAAACTCTTTTGATCAATTGAATTAGTTGATTGTGATCTTCTAAAAAATTTTCCAATAATATCACAATTGCTCTTTCCTCTGCTTGTTCAATAAAATTATACTGGCACCGAGTCGTCACGCGCTCTTCACAATCGCCCATAAAATAAAAAGGTATCGACATCTGTCAGTTTTATGACTGCCAAATAATAACGGACAAAAAATTAGCGATAAATTAAAATTGCGACTATAATTTGAGATTTAAACTATCCTATCTCTCAAGTGCACATCGAACTGCACATGGTGTTCAAATTTTATTATTAGTCCATTATTTTATTATTAGTCCATTGAGGACAAACATTGTGACACGAGATTTATATATATTAAGATAATTGAGGTGTAAAGTTATTTGACTTATATTTGATGATTGTTTTTTAATAGCGGCAAATCACCTGAAAAGATAAATGACATAATCTTTTGAAAATTTTTGAATATTTTTTAAATTTTTTGATAAAGTGCTGGATAGCATAACATCTATAAAGGTTCTAAAGAGGTCCTGTACTTAAGAGCGCAGGATGTCGGTTTAAACCCAGCGCTGAGTTTTATAAAAATGCATTTTTAACTCTCACCTGTCCTTTTTAGTGTAAAATATTGTCAAATATTATGTAACCATCTAATTAGATGAAATAAGGAAAGGATGATATTTTAACAAAAAAATATAAAAATAATGGATATGTGATTACGATGAAGGATGATGGTGAAATGAAATGAGTTTATGAGTAATTTATGTATGAAGTTAATGAAAAAATAATATATATATATATTAATTTTAATAGTTTGCCATTTTTTTAAATGGTTATTATTTGTATAGTTAGTAATTAAACCAAATTCTAGAGAATTTTATAAGCTATTCAAAAAGTGCAGGTTATCAGGAAAACATTCATAGTTTTTCTAAAAATAAGCATTTTAGGTAAGCGCCCGTAATTAGGTCATTTTTTGAAAAGCGCCCATGCGAATTTGCGACTTTTACGTAAATGTGGCCGCGCCACGTGTCGGGTTAAAACGTAGGGCTAACAGAAAAAGTCATATTGACATGCAACAAAACATAAGGCGAAGCCCGCGAAATTATAAAGCATACCTTAAGATTTTTGCATTTAGGTCCACAGAGCTGCTGGAGATTGAAGTTCAGCATGGAGCTTAGTCTGTCCACCAGCTCAGGCCGCAAGAATGGCTCCTTTATTTCGGCTGTCAGATATTCAAACATATCTACCGTTTCTCTAAAAAAATAATAATAAACAAATAGAATAAAATAATTATGTAGGAATTATGAAATAAAATAAATCAAATGTTGTATTCATAATTTTTATTAAATCCATTAAATTGAAATATCAAATGCTTTTTTAATGATATGATTCCATTGCAACAAAAAAAACTAATTATCAATATCAATCAATATAAATTATTAATCAATAGTTAATTTCTTTATGACCATAAATCTCCTTAGTAACAAATAATTCATAGTACAAATTTTGTATTCAATGTAAGCTATAAAAATATGTTGTTTTGCATTATAAACAACAAAGCAGTTGGAAATGTGCTCTTAGACCGAAAACTGGAAAGGTACCGCACAATAATTTGTCATTTTTTATCTGATTTGCATCCCCATATTTTTTCTTATGGAGTAATAGTATCTACAAATGACCATTAGCTATGTTTGCTATAACAATAAATTGATATGTAAATCAAAGTTACGTAATAAAATGCCTTTGAAATTATACATAGTTTTAATTAAACACTACATACCTGGCAAGAGTGAGATACGAACGACAATGCCTTTCATCCTGTGCTAAAGCCCTCGCTCTTGCCTGTTCAGCCAATTCCGTCTCATTGCTTCCTGAGCTGGATGCTTCTTGGGCATCATGAATGCGTTTCAGGTACTGAGGAAGAGGAATGGTTTCAGCTTATGTTTTCAACAATTAAAATTCTATTTATTAGACAGATATCCTTTTTTCAGAAACTTCAAATCCATGATTTAATATGGAAAATTTAAAAGAAATAACATTTTTAATATTATAAACATGATGATAAACAATGATAAACACGTAAAGATTTTCATGGGGCTCTATAAGATTATTTATTTATTAAACAGGTTTCCCCATGTACACATTACAATTAAGTAAAAAATTAAACTACTAAAAGAAAAAACAACATTAAAAACAAAAACAAAATAAAATAAACAAAAGCTATAATTGATATCATTTCGTTTTCTGAAACTGATATTAATGAAAAACATTTAGGAAAAGTTAAAGAAAATAAACATGCTAAGATCCAAATGATAGATCAGATGGCAATTGAAGAGGTTTACAAAATGATATACCATTGAGCTGATCTGGGTCCAAGCGAAAGAAGGGGGTTAATGCAAAAATGCAGGTGTTGTTGATGTTGACTCCACGTTGTAATGAGATACAATAAATTAGTGTAGTTTTATTGTATATATCTTTTAAATCAATCTGTTGATAACATACTAATATTGCCCCGTAAAAATGTGAGTGAGAGGTCTGTCCAGAAGTCTTTTTCTAGCATGTTTTATCTTAGTCATCAGTTGGTAACGACTATCTAATATCTCATATGGTTTAAAATGTAAAATTAAATCTGTGTTAAACACAGTAAGTACATTGCGTAAAAACAAATTAAGAATGTAACAATCTAAATAATGAAAAAATTATGAATACAGCATAAGATATACTTGAGCATATTTTTCCCGGCAGCCGCTGCCTGTATTAAATAATAATACCAAAAACATGATTTTCATTATAGAAATGTAAGTTAGTTGAGTTTAATATTTAAATTGTTTTGATTTTCCGCATGTACGACTATGTACTATTTATCCTTTACGCTTAATATGTTACTATATTTTTCATTATTTCATGTTATATTTTATATTAAAAACTTGTTCACAGCCAATGGGCATTACTTGAAACCTAGTAATTGTGCAAATCCAAGAAAACATAATAAAATGTTAAGTTATTTGTTTAAAAACGGTGGATACCTGTAAACACTCATCAAGCAGGAAAGTTGTATCATTCATTAGCATGTTGATGAACTTCACAAATTGGCGACCAGACCTGGATTCATTAATGATAGTCTGGAATAGCAAAAACATTATTATGAGGTGAGTAAACGATTCCGACCTCAACATGAACAAAATTGGGGGTGTGTTTGCGGATGCGTTGAAAGGTACTCACCAAAATTTCAGGTATTTTGGACAAAGTTGCATATAATTCTATATTTATTGTGTGTGAGCTGTCAACATAAGCTATACAATGTTTTTTTTATTGCAATAATCGCAACCCGTGAGAAAAGTGACAAATCAATACTTTTAATATCACCGTAATTTATCCTTGCATATGCATACAATTTTATATTTATATCACATTTTCACAATGAAATTATTGTGTAATTAAATAGTGCGGGGTCAAAACTTAGGCCTAGGGCCTTCAATTCCACAATCTGATGACGATATGTTGATAAAGCTGATTGAACTTCAACATTTTGATTCTTCCAGTTGGAATAGTGTGAGATATTCTTTTATTTAAGATACTAGTGATGAAGTTTGTCACTTTGACACCTATTCTCGGTTATCTCTTTTACTGCTTCTTTCTTTGAGTAATACGCTACTATAACAATTCTTTGTTCACTCCTTGATGCCATTCAGGCGGTAATAGAACAGCATAATTTTCTTTAGAAGAAAATTTACAAGAACTCTTTGCCTCAAATTTAAATGAAAAAAAAGAAAGTCAATCGAAGGCATCTGCTGAAGATGTCCAGGCAATACGGCCGACATGATACAATAGCATCAAAGGCAAATATGCAAACAGGTGATTTGAAAAATTCCACCTTCAGCTGAATCACTTCACAGAGGAGATGAAATCACTGTCCATTTGAGTTGTCAATCCTATTTTTTAACCCCCTATACATATCTATATTCCCTGTGTATGTACTTCAAACTTCCATTACTCGATAAACACCTTCATTTGTCATATCTGCATTTGGGTATGTACGTACGTTTATCACCTAGTTTATCATATGACTAGCTGTATATTTGGGTATACTTCAAGACCTTTCACTCGTCCCTCTCAATTAGGCCTGAAATAGCTGTCAATCACTATAAGTATCAGATATATGTAATAGTTGATATTTAAAAATAATAAAAACCAGTTGCATAATAAATTTGTTACATACCAGTTTATGTATGGGACTTTCCCACATTCCCTTTAAAATGATGCTTATGTGATAGCGTATGGTGAACTTATCATAAAACTCTGTGCTTTGTCCTGTTGTCTCAATATCGGTGTAGAATTTCATCAGAGAACTAGGCAGTGCTGTTTGTGACAACGGGTGGGACATAACCTAAAAATGAATAATCAATCTAATTCATAGTATATTACCCTGTTAAGTTAGTGAAATCTATAAGGTATATGCAGTTGTAAAAATCTGCAGCAGTTTGGGTTTCATTCGGTAAATATGCAAAATTTGGGCAAAGTTGAATAGCTGCAGTGTCGGTATCCGGCCGGAAATGTCCGGCCGATGGAAGTATCTCGTTTTGTAGGATACGGGATTTCAGTTTTATATTTAGCTTAAAACCTGCGAGCAACATTTGAACATCATTTTATGTTCAAATCCTATCCAGCATAAAATAAAAAAGTGAAAGTAAATTTTATAAGGTATCAATAGCCTTATATTTAGATATAAATTTGAATTTACCTCAGACTCTCTCGAAAAAATGTATGTGTAACAGAAGCATTCTGATACCTATAGTTTAGTTAGTCTAAACGAAGTAACATATTTGGAAAGTCATGTGGATCGGAACATAAGATTTTTTATACAAAAAAATTGCTATGACCTTAGGTATTACTCGATTATTTTGGGTTATACTCAACTAAACTACATGTGCTAGAGTAAATAAATGACAAAAGTTATTGCTACAAACCTTATCATGTATATTAGCCGTCCTCGATTGTATACTAGGATTAATAATAAACAGGACCTCAATGACTTTGGCAACCAGATAAGGATTTTTTATTTGTTGTGAGCTGCAAACTGTAGTTAAAATCCAGGCGATTAGCGAATTGTCCATATTTTCACAGACTATGTGCGGGATGTACCTGAATAAAAATCAAAGTGTTAGATTTCTTGTACATAAATGCAAATTCATATTTGCTGTACAGAAAAATATGACTAAACTACTTACTGTAAGTTCACAGCTTCTTTACAAACTTTTAATTTATTAAGTATATTGTAACCATGTATTTGTTATTTTTAATTAAAAAAACTTAAGTCATTGATGTGGATAATACGGTAAAATATGGATAAAGCAAAATATTACCCAAACTGGAAAACTGGAACTGGAAAATAAACCCAGATGGAGTGATTACTTTTGTAGCATCTCACACTATTTCAAGAGGCCTATTATAATTGAAAGAGTGTGTGCTTTTCAAAAGTTTCCTTTCTAGTTTTTAAACCGAAATATATTAATTAATAGAAATCGACGGTCACTGCCTTCTTTAGTACAGACAAAAATAAAAGATAAAAGAAACTTAAATCGAACCAAAAGCAACTAGCAAATGAAAATGGAAAACTTACTGCATGGCAAATAGAAGAAACTCTGCAATGTCCTCGACGTACCACTCTGGCAATGCTTTGAATGTTCCACTAGGGGGGGCATGCGTCCAGACCAGGTCCGTTGACTTCTGGTCATTTTCAATGTCTAGGGTTGCACGGAGCAATGTCGCCGTCGTGGAGTAGAATTGCAGCGAGCGCCTCATCAGCGCCGCATCAAGTAACGCCGTCTCGCCGCATTGCTTTGATCTATAGATTAAGTTCATTAAAAGCGAGTAAAACCGTTAACTTTGACGGCTTATTCAGATTATATTTTGTGTTATTTTTTAAATAAATCTCAATATATAAAATATAGAACAACTCTACAGAAAGGTTTTTTTCATTTTTTGTTATAATAAATTCCTGTGTGTGTTGAAGGAGAGCCATTTTACAAAATCAACACTTTTCCGAGCTCTATTTCGGATAAAACCCTAGTGCTACACATACAGATCAATAATAAAATCTTAGCTTGATTCACTGTAAACAATCGCTCGTGATTTTCACATTTCCTTATTAAAAAAAAATAAAATAACTTAATAGGTTAGGTACTAAATGCTTTAAAATTCATCAACTTTAATATTTTTTACTACCAGAATGGCTATGAAACATTAATACTATCATAATGCCAGACTTGTACGTAGTAGGTTTTAATATATTTTGAAGTAAAACTTCTTTAAGCCAACCTCACACAAGTTTTCCTGGGCAGCGAATGAATCTAATGCGACAGGGTGTCCGGTAAATTTCATGACACGCATTCGTATATCGTTGTGCAGCTTCAATGTGTCATTCATCATTGCGGTTTCTTATTTAAATAAATAGGTGTGCGGAAAAAATGGTGAATGTTGATGCTAACTAAGGGAATACTAAAAGGGAGAAAAACGTGTTTCCATCTAAATCTAATTTTAAAAAATCTATGGTGGAAAAATGAAAATTAAATTTAACATAAGGCAAATGATGCAATTATATATATATCGTAAGTATGGGTAACAATTCTCAAAATAAAGAAAAAAGATCCACATATAGGAGGGTATACATAACATCTTTAGTTTAGCACAGAAGAACCCGAATAAGTTTACCTGGTGAGTCGTTTGACTTGCAGCTTCCACCTTTTGATAAGCTCTCTATTCCTGACGGCGGCTATTGAGTTGTTGGTCCATTGTGGCTCTGAAGCGACCATTTCTTCTACCAGCTTTTGAAGATCCCGCACAGTTCTAAAACCACATCATGACTTAAAAAATATCCTGCAAAGCTACATACTGTTAGGAAATTCACGTATTTTAGCGATAAAAATAAATAAACCTTGCAATAAGATTCACAGCCCTCGCATCATTTTTGTAAAATTAACTTGATTGTCGGCCCGATTAACAATTTGACAGCTATTACAGGCGTTTACTAAAATTGAGGTCTGGAATAACTATTTATGAACTATGTCAAATTTCTTAGAAAAACCTCTAAAAATAAAATAACATTTTGAATTCTACCCATATTTTTAAATATTATGTAAGAAAAATGTCGAATATTAAAATTATTTTTTTTAAATATTTGAAATCAATGAATAAAAAATTAAAGAGATTTATTAAAAATTAAAAAAATTAAACCTGTTTTTTGTATATGTTTCTAGATTTAGGAAACTGGTTATAAGTATTGTTTTTTTATCAATAAAGTTTAAATAGAAAAAAATATAAAATCTTTTTGCAATTTCACTTAAATCTTACTTTCAGTTTTTTTTATTATTATATTGCCTCATTACTCATTCTATTTAATTCCATGTTTTATTTAAAACTGTAATAATACAAGGAAAAAATTGTAAAAAAGAAAAAAATAAAACTGCTTTTCTTTGTACTTCGTATATGTTCTTTTTTAGCATCTCAATAAATATTTATGACATTCGGCCCAAAAACACTGCATTTTACTAATCCACATATTGAGAAATATTTCAAAATACATTATATATAAAAAAAACAATAAAATATCACCCTCATTTAATAGGAGGAAATTTATGAGTATAATATAAAACCATTGTGATTTATTTCATCACCTAATTCTGCGCTGGTGCGTTTGTAAAGCGGGCATTAGGGCGACGTGATGAGCGTGCAAAGTCAGAAACCAGCACTGCGTTTGAAACTTTGCATCTGACCATTTGTGCTTAGGGTCACTCTCTGTAATACAAAAATATATACATATTTTATATAGTTTTTAAAGGTTGTAGTCGTGGACAGAAGTTTCAGTTCAGCTTTCAGTCAGCCACTTTAAAAAACAAGAAAGGTAGTAAATTATAAATTATTAATAATTTATAATTGGACTTATATACAACTAGAATGATATATTATTAACTGGAAAGTTTGTATGATAGCACAGATATTTTATGTGCCAGAATTTTGATACAAATATAAATAACTTTTACCAAGATTTTCTATCCAATCCGAAGCTTCCTGGTTTGTAAACCAGAGTCGGGTATCATTATGTATATCGACCAGGCTGTCTGGATGAAAAGCGTAGACAGGATCCACTCGATCTAGTTTTATTCTAACCGAGAGCAGTTGAAGTACGGACAAAACGTTCAACATAAATCCGTCACCTGAAAAAATTTAATTTAGCATTAGTATTGTACACATTATTAGTTATTAGTCCACACAAACCTTAGAGTGTTGAGATACTCATTTGTAAATATAGGAGAAAAATAATACCGGATACCGTTTTATCTTCTAAATAATGTGGGCTCATATTTGTAAATAGTTAAATTTCTACTTGATCTAAAAGTTAAGAACCTCGAAATGTCTGTATTTTTCCATACATTTTATCAAAATTTTAGCAACGTATTCACCGAATACAATAAAATAACTACTGAGGCATAATTGAGTTCATAAAGATGCAAATTCAACTATGTTTTTTAAATGAATGAATATCAGGCTCCGGAAGCTCTATTCACAAAGATGCATATATAAGTCTATGCCCCTTCTGCTCATTAAAATAGAGCTGTTAATTTTGGCTTTGAATGCCTTCTTCTCCGCCTACTTCCCAATGAACCAATGAGACTCTGATTTTATATTTGGTATAGAAAGTACATGCACCGAACATTGCAGCTACTCTACTTGACCAATTAGTACCGGCCTGTGACTGACCCTATCAGTAGGTAATAGTTTATTTTTTAAATAAAGTGCAAGTCGGAAAGCAACACAAAGTTCGTTGCAATTTGACGTCTTTTGTTGTCTTTTACAATAGACTGGTGATTTTTCTTCGTTTTCTTTAATGCGTAATTGTGACTTACAGAAAATTCAAGGGTAAAATGTTGGGAGTGTAGTTGGGAGCAAGTAGAGTAGAGTAACTCAAAGGATTAAAGATAGATCCCCTGTACTCCAGAGTTGAACAGCTAATATATATAACAACCAGCTGATCTCCATCCAGCCAGAGTACCAATTGATGAAATACTAAATATTCAAATCTTTCAAGAGGGCTTGGCTTGCCCACACAAGTATTTTGTAGAATTTTTTAATACAATATAACTAATCAATTTCTGTTACGTATTGTTGAAGTTAAAAGTAATGTGTATTGAGTTAAGTTATATTGAAGCGAAAGTTAATTCCTATTAAAATCAGATACCGACCGGCCAGTGACCTTTCATCACTATGTATCTGCGCTCGCCGTTCGTTTAGTCCCAAAATTGTGCTGAAAAACTTCATGAGCGGTTCCCTGCTCTCCGGTGTGAGTAGCATAGCATGTGATACTCTGTGGAGGGTTTCTCTCATGGATTCCAATTCGCTTTGAAGGGAATAAGCTAAGCTTCGATCGTTTGTGCCGCTAGAAAACAGACGTTCTGCTAATTTTGGATTTTCTTCTGCAAACAGCGACATCTACAAATAACATAAGACAATATTTATTGTAATAAATAAAGTGGTTACAGTTTATATAAATAATTCAACCCATTTAAATTTATCAGAAATTCTATTGTCCGAAGTTTAAGCAAAACAATGTAACATCCAACATAATTTTTTTCAATTTTAACCCCCCTCCCCTCTGCAATCATCCTATCATCATATCCTGATGACCCTCCTATTACGCAAAAACTGACGTCATTTCCATGAACTGCATTAGCTGTTTACAAAATAGTTTTTTCTTCTTTGCTAAAAAAACAACCATATTTCACCTTAAAAACAACACTGTCCAATATAAATTGTCTAATACAAACTCTTATTTGGGTTGTATTCAATTTAAATTTGTTATTGCAAGCTTAGAAGACAGCGGAGTCACATTTACAGCGTAATTTAAAAAATACAGTAAAATGAATTGAAATTTCAAAAAGAAATGTCCTACAATAAAAACAACTGTTGTAGTTGTTTTAACTACATAAAAACTACTACAACCTATCTGTTTATTTTCTATTAGTGTTTATATTTAGTTATAAAACCCTTCAATCAGTAAAATATGTAAATAATCATATTGTGTAAAATACTAACAGAAAAGAAAGGTCCAAGAAACGAAGTTCTCGTGAGTTCCCTTCCGGGTGCAGGTGTGATTGTATTAGGCAAGAATTCCAGAGCCCTGACTAGGAGCATAGTAAAGGGTCGAGAGTTGCGTGATACCTTGTGTGGTGCTCTGATGTCCACTACCACCAACAAAGCACGCAGTGCTGATGCCCCTAATAAAATGGTAAATAAACAAACTGTATTCACGGACTAGTGCTGATATAAATCTCAAATTTTTCATAGAGTGGAGTCTACCATGGAGAGCTTGTGAACCAGTTATTTTATTATTTTTCCTGTATCTAATACACAAACACTCAAATAGAAACAGTGTTTGAGTTTATGATTTATTAATATAAATTATCAATAAACCATTTTTTTTCATTTTTAAATGTATTTCTAAATAATACATTAAATAATTAGATACATTTCGTTTTTAAACATAGTTTTAAAATTTGTACTAATAAATGAACTAAAACTAGTGAGTCTCAAAGCGTACTATTTGAACTCAATAATCAATAATAACAATATGACTATATTATTTGTCAAATACTCTCAAGACTGATTTTGACAACATATTTTCTATCTGATCTTAGCCTTCTTACAAAGTATCAACAGAAGATATGCCTAAGGAACGTGGTATTTCCAAAATGACTAACTTTTCTGACGGTTGAAACTATATATATATATGTTATTTATATATATATATATATATATAAATAACATTTATTATGATGTATTAATAAATGTTAAGGTGGTTGACAACACAGCGGTTGCGGGATTGATTCCGCACTGTCATACCATTTTTAACAGTTCATTATTACAATCTCCTCTGATTCCAGCACAAGCACATTTAGATTATTTGAGCAAGGCCCAAAATAATTGTTTGTGACCTAGGTTACAGTAATTCTTAAAAAAAAAGGATATTTATTAATACATTTTAATGTGGTTAATATCTTAAAATGTAAATGTTGTTTATTTTATTCTTAAGCGAAAGAAAATACTAGCCTATATGAATGAAGTTGTACATAAACCAACTTTAATTTAATGAATACTGCACATCTCAACACAAAATATGATTTGATAGTAGAAGTATGAAATATGAGATGTTTTATAAGAAACAGAATATTTCGGCCTTGCAAATCTTTCAGCCATAATAAAGTGAAATCTTTTTTTCTCAATGATTCCATACAATTCCATTTTCTCAATGTAATTCAACCGTTCGACAATTCCGAGGGTTAAAATTAAAAGTATATATCAATGTAACACAAAAGTTTCTAATTGAATTATGTACATTAAATAAATAGTTTAGAAATTCACCTGTGCCCCCGCCAAGAGATGTTCCCGCTCTGAGTGAAGCACTCATCGAACGACGGATTCCTCGCAATATTGAGAGCCAGATCTTTGAAAAAAAAAATAATTTAGAACAAATTATGCAGTTCAGGAAAAATACCTTTCGCTTTTAAAGAGAAATGTACAAAAAAAAAATATTTATTTATAAATTCTAACAAGTATACTTACTATTAGGGGAATGGCTTAATAATTGGCTTATAGAAAATGGTTAAAATTTTGCAAACAATATAACAATGAATATTATCTAACACAATTTATTTTATTATAATATCTTGTTAACCTTTATTTTATTTTTGTGTAATAGAAATATAAAATCTATATGTAATAATTGTTTATTAATTTGCTGTATTTATGTTACATTATATTTATATATCTTGTAGATGTACTTATAGGATCGATGAGATGATGACGGAAGTGGCACATTAAGCAAATAAAACCAAACTGCTTCCCTTAGTACAGATTGGTCTAGTTAGGGAGGCAGGAAACATCTGTACAATGACAGTCACTTGTGGTTTAATTAAGCTATTTAATAATACTTATATAGCTACAATTAATACTTACGTAGTTATATTATACTACTTAAGAGTTATAATATATTTAAAATAAATAAATATTTAAATTATTAATTCACTTACCATACTCTACCCACCCTCGGCGACTAAACGTAACATACTTTTGAAGTTATCGTTTGTGATTTTAATTTTAAACCTTGTTTATCCTAAACTTATTTCTATGTATTATATTACATAAACATATTATGCTTTTTTGTGAAAGTGACTTATAATAATAGGCCTAATGACCTCAATCAATGAAAAAAATTAAAGAAAAACAACTCTGGATATTATTTTACCTCAATTATCTGAGTTCATATAAAATAAAAAAGTCAAATTTCTATTTTATCTAGTTCAAAGTCTGTTTATTTCCATACATTTTATCAAAATTTTAGTCATAAATGTCATATTGACTGAATACAAGAATCGATAAAATACACACACACAGTAGTCAGGGTAACACAGTTGACTTCATAAAGATGCAAATTCCATTAAGCTGTTGATTCTGTTTTTTCAAGATTATCCTATAAAGAGAAGTTGATTTATCATTTCATAACGGACTGTTTATGTTTGAAAATATCACACATGTCATCAAGCTTAGCTAAACAGCCGTTAAAAGAAATAGAATGAATTATGACTACGCCCAACACAGATGTATAGAAAATCGCTCACACGGCTGCGCGTCGTTTTTACTTTAGTTAGGTATACGTAAAAATCACACAGAGATTAAGAGAAACGCGCCGAAAAGAGAAACGCGCTCAAAGCAATAAACGGACTGTCGAACGCGTGTGAAATTCATCCTGTTTACGAGGGTACAAGACGTGAGAGATAGCTACAGACCGAACCACCCTTCGAAGTTTGTAAAAAAATAAGGTTACTTTACGCGTAACACTAAAGTCGGCTAGGCAATTTAATAATAAAATGAACCCAAGTAAAATATTTTCGTGCAATGTGCAACGCTAGAGGCTTTAAAACAGAAAAAAAATTGGCGGTCGGGCGAAGGCCGACAAACGAAACCTTAAAACGAAGTAGGTACCTTGCCAATATAATCGTGCGAGTCAGCTGGCGAGAGGAGAAGGGAAAAATTTTGCCCGAAGTAACGAATCGTCCCACGCAATAAAACACAGCTTTCACAGGTCTAGCTTCCAAAACTATATGCAGGATGTAACCCAAAAAGAAAAAAAATCCCTAACTAAGCCAAGGCAGATGAACAGATTGGATGTTTAAGGCGATGCCGACAAATCTGCGAAAATATGTATTTTAACATTGTGTGTATTTAATTTTATTCTATAAGAATTAATTAAGACTATTTTAGTATTAAGCACTGAAATAATTATTGTGTTAGGATACATCGAGTGTAGGTATATGTAATGATACCTACGAAAAACTGTAATTTGATTTTTGAGAATAACAATAATTTGTTAAGCTGTTGTAACCATTGTGTTCGATTAGAACAATAAGTCTATATATTTAAATTTAAAAAAGTAAGACATTGTGTGATCATAAGATCAACTCATGTTATTGTTCGTATGCTAATTAGCTAGGTAATTGTATCGCATTAAAATATCTGCGACAAGAAGAATTATTATTAAAAATAAGATCAGGTAACCTTTTTAAACATAAGGCTAATTATCAATTAATTGTAATTAGCAGTAATACCGCTTAACGGAAACAAGTTAAATAAAGATGACAGACAATTCACCTACATAGTTAATTGATATAATTTAATATTATAAAGATGTCAAATAGACTAGACGGTAGGTAGGATCTAATAATTAAATTATAAGTGTCTGTACAATTTCCAGATAAATAATCGCTTAGTGATTATGAAAGAGTTAAAAAAGTAATCATTAGTATATTTCAACCAAATGGCACACAGGAAAAAAAAGATGATATTAATTATATTATTAAACTGAAATTGAATGTACCGTTAAGAGGCGTATCCGAAAAAAGGTAGGAGGTGTTTACAAATAAAAGCTGTAAATAATTTTACAACGTCTGAAAGAGATAGACAGAAGAAAGGAGAGAGATAGGGAAAAAATGGCGTTGTAGGCCTGAAACCGTATCCAATAAGCGTAGAGTCATAAAGAGTATATCCAATAATAGCCTTACCTAACGGTCGTTGACCTATGAGAGTAGAATAGCATCTCGACCAACCAAGGTAGACGCAGAAAATCCATAGGCGGGATTTAAGGCTATAAGAGATAGGACGCAGGAACAAAATCTTTAGTTATTGTAAAATTTTCAGAGCCTTAAGATCGCCTCCGAGGGTGAAAGGCTGAAAGTAACTCAAATCTTAGAGAACGTCGCTAAAGTAATTAGTCGAGTACGTTTTCGAAAAAGTTGAAGAATCTTAAAAAACGTCGGTATTTTTATTGAAGAATAATCGTGCGCGTTTTTGACTGTAATAAGTTACATAAGTATTTACTCAAATCTTAGAGAACGTCGCTAAATTAATTAGTCGAGTACGTTTTCGAATAAGTGGTAGAATCTAAAAAAAAAAAGTCGGTATTTTTATAGAAAAATAACTGTGTACGTTTTGACTAAACTGTATTAAGAATAAGTTGTTTATATATACGAATTGGATTATACTGTTTATGTGAATCAATGTAAATAAAATTGAGATTAAAAAAGTTCAAAGTGTTGTTTGAGTGAAGAGGGTGAGGGTTGACTTATTTGTGCTATAAATAAAAAAAAAAAAAAAATTACCAGAGCCTATGGGGAGGTTTTCTCAGGAAAAATATCCAGCTTATTAAGAAGAAACTAGGTGGCATTGCTTAGAGGGTAATCAGGAATTTACGCCACCGAGCGAGAGGGAGAGACGCCTGAAGGCTTCGCCACGTAAGTATTGCATCATCAGCGATCGCCGGCGAGAATCCTAGTCCAGTGGACCCTTACAACGTCCAATAGTCATCAGGCAATCCAGTCGCAGCGAACAACAGACAACCAATTTTAAGTATTATACATCTTTCAACCTAAATTAACTTTTAGCCAATAGTAATTTGAGAGTACTTTTCACATTTTTTCCCGTGTTAAGCTGTAGCAAATGGGGCTACCTGTTAGACGCAGTGGCTTGTTATTAATATATGAAGAGTTGACCCTGACACATTCTAAGCTAGTGACATTCCGCGTTATTCCACCTATCGTCCTTTCTTACATATAGATTGTATGATTTAGAGCTGTTGTTACATAGTTTGTAAATAATAGAAAGCATGAGCTCCATGTCAAATGTTGTATTACATTGAAACAAATAGCAGGGCAGGTGCCTAGCTATTTGTTTCAATTGCTCAAACACTTACTGTTAAAATATGGCTCAGTAGCACTCTAGTATTAACCTCGAATTTGTTTAGTTAATGATAAGGAGCAATAAATACAAGCAAGCATGTGATACAGTAGTAATCTAAATTACATAAAATATGTCAAAAATCACAAAAAATCATAATTAATACTAATATTTACAACTCACTTCTTTAAATGCGTCGGGATCGTTGTGAGTGAAAGGAAGCAATTCGGGAACCAATCCAACGGGAGTAGTCGTTGCCAAAATGTAAGGTAAAAGTGGGGATTCTCTCGACTTAACGCCACCAAACTTGCCCCGCAGCACAAGGACAAGAGTTCTGAGAACCTGGACCCGCAGAGACTGGAGAAGATCGCTAAGGGGCGGCACGGAACTACGCTTTGGATACATCTTTTCCTCCACGCCAATATTAGAATAAAATCTGAAAATAAAAAATGACAAATGTGTCAAAAGACATCTGTAAAGTGGCTAAGATCCTAAGAATAATGTCCATTATTCCAAAATGTGAGTTTGATATTACTGGGGAACTGAGATTATTGAAATGACGATAGATATTTTTAGACAATTCTATCAAAAATATTAATTTTATTTATACTATTTACAAGACTGGAAGCCCGTAAATAACGGGCCAGATTGTAATATACGTATAAAACTTGTCACTCATTACAGATCCGCAATTTCCATAGTAGAAAAGTATAATATAGTAGGTACATTAGAAATCGCCACATAAATAACGGGTTTTATTACTCGTAAGACTGAAAACCTTAAAAATATAATCAGATAAATATGGTAGATTAAAATTAAAAAACTTTTTTATATACCATGAAACCCTGTAATTTCATAAAATTATATGCAAAGGCACTCCCAACCGGTGAAGGTAATTCCACAGATGCTGAAAAGTCGGGCATATTAAAATATTTTAATGAAAAAACTGCGAATATAATTTACCGCGTGATTTTTGTAGCAGCCCCATGCCGCTAGGCACTATCTATGATTCTAAGTAGGAACTAACGTCGCTCACTCATAGCGAGCATCCAAGAGCTTATATCTATATTGTTTATACTGTAAGGATTCTAAGTGCGAAACAAACCAAATGAATATCTTACTGGAATTCGTCGTTCATGTTATGCTTACGACATTGTTTTCGTATGATAGAGGTAAAAGGTTAATTTTTTACAAATAAGCTATTTGCATTTGTAACATATTTTATTAAATTAGTAACTACTGGATTGACATGACTTAAATGTGTGAATCAGTTAATTTTGAAAGGTAATCTTGCAAAGTTGACTTTTATACAATTGTTTAGAAAAAAATCACTATCGTCTAACGATATGGATCATCCTCGACTTTAAAATGATACAACTCGCACCTAAATCCATTCAGAACTGACCGAGTTCTCTAGATTTTATTACATTGATTACTTCCCTGTTTGGATCAATATTAAGAAGCCAAAGATTACAATATCATTAGCAATTGACAGATCAAATAGAAAAGGTTTTTTCTGCTTTATCAATTGATAACAGATTGAAAACATCGCAAATTACATCACAAATTTGTAATAGCGATAATTATATCTACATATCTTTGCTTTTGGATTGTTTAAAACTCACAACTGATATTGTTTTTTTTAAATACATAAATTATTTTAATCAACATTTTATGTTTTCCATTACTCTATTCAAACATTTTAAAAAATCTAAAAGTATCACTACTTATCGAGGTCCCTTACCTAAGTAAATAACTGGTGGCTAAGGCTTGCGGAGTTACTTTACTCAAAGTCTTAGACGACGGCTCAGCTGTGGCGATATCTTTTTCTATCATGGTGATGTCCGTTGGTTTGTCTATGCTCTCAGTATCCATAGAGATATCTACTTGGCTATTTTTTTGTGTTATTTCAAAGGAAGTGGTGAATTTCAGCGATAGCGGGTCCTCTCCATCAAAGATGAGCATCATCAATTCCATCAACGATTGCGATATCAACTCTTCCAGTGAGATTTCTGGATTGTCCAATAGAGATTCAGCCACAGATGACAAAAAAATGTAACCTGTTTAAAAGAATATTCGTATATGCATTTTATTTCAAAGTAATTTATTTTAGTTAAATATCAATATTCAGAAACGACATATCTCTGTAAAATTATAAAAAAATATTAGTTTTAAAGAAATATTTTTATAAATCTTCATACCCTATTCAGTAACTATTTAGTAAAATTACTAGTAAACGTTGGAGGCGACCAAATCATCAGGATGGACACGATCTGAAGTCAAACTTTTTTTGTAATAAAAGTATAGTACAATTTTCGACCACTATCCTGTGCTTTGTTGTTTTGGTGAGAAACTTGCCCATTTTAAAGTATAGGGTGTTTTTTTTAGAGGCGTGGTTTTCAATCTGGCACTACTTTTTTCGTAGTTGGTGTTTTTGACAGCTGTCACTTGATTTATGCTCAGTTTGGTTTGCCATTTCATAATGAATAGACTTACTCCTGAACAACGTTTGCAAATAGTGCAAATTTAGAAAAAATCACTCTAAAATAAAGTAAAAATCGCGTCGTGGGCCTGTGGAGTGGCCTCCAAGATCGTGCGATTTAACACCGCTGGACTATTTTTTGTGGGGTTATGTGAAGTCGCTTGTCTACGCAGATAAGCCGGACACGATTAACGCCTTGGAAGAGAATATTCGGCGCGTTATTGCTGACAACTTGCTGCAAAAAGTGGTTGAAAATTGGGCCTCTCGGCTGGAATTTGTTCGAGTCAGCCGCTGCGGCCACTTACCCGAAATCATTTTTAAAACATAATGGCAAACCCTTATCTTTATAATAAAACTAAATTCTTAGCCATAACATCAAATTATATGCGTTTTATCTCTTCTTGAAAACCACTCCTCTAATAACATCACCCTATACATTAGTATTTTGCTAAGCGTAAAAGCATGTGGCTGTGTAACAATATTTAGTTGTAACCTTTACCATTTGGTTTGACGACTAAATATTGCCATTTTTTTTTTAAGAATAAAAATTCAGAATTAAAACAGATAAGTAGTTCTTTTAATGCGACAACTAGTTTGGTAAGTTTTTATTCAATTATTGTGCAACAGGATCTGGGTCTGTGTAATGCAAGAAATTAAGGATTATTCTTGGCTTGTTTGTTACGGAGTCCATTATTTTAAAATGGCATGATTTGAACCACCATTAGTGCTTCTGACCAAGCCGGTCCTAGACCTAGACCATCCGATTGTCCAGCAAGTGTGACTGTCTCTTTTCTTCATTTCTTGCCCCTAATTAGCATGTGCGGCAGCGCGGTTCAATCTGGAAGAACTTTCTACGCCCTAGTCATCCATGTTATGTTATGTTATGTTTGATAGTGGATGTGGGGGTTTGCCCCCCTTGTACCGCGTCCTTTGCAGAACTATTGTACTTCTAAATCCACTTAAAGTTCGCCCTCTAGTCCCGTACTGTATATAAAGTTGAGTATCTTTTTAGGTGCGATGGTTCTTATCTCCTCAGGCTTGAGGAGATAGTTGCCTAGAAGCTGGTACCTTTTGTTCATGAGGGGCCCACATTCTCCCAGTAGGTGTAACGGAGTTTCTGGGCTCCCTTGGCAAAGCCTGCACCTGTCGTCAGATGATAGGCTTAATTTGTGCAGGTGTTTGTTCAGCTTGCAGTGTCCAGTTAGAGTTCTGGTTATGATCCTTATTTGGTCTCGGCTTAACTTCAGTAGCTCCGAGAGTCTTTTTTGCGAGAATCCTACTATGAGTTCTTTAGCTTGCTTTTGTCCGGGCAATTCCTGCCAGTATTTTTGGCTTTGTTTCCAAGCCCAGATTTTCAGCAGTCTGCTGGTGGTGCTTTTAGCTATGCCGCAGGCCGGTTCCGGGCCTATCATAGTCATGCTCGCACCCTTCTTTGCCAGATCGTCTGCTTTCTCATTGCCATCAATGCCTGAGTGTCCCGGTACCCACATAAGTGTGACCCTGTTGTGTGATGCTAAGGTGTTGAGTATATGTACACAGTTTAGCACTAGCTTTGATTTGATGGCATTCGAGTTGATAGCCTTCAGAGCCGCTTGGCTGTCTGAAAGTATGTATATGTTTTTATTTTTGTAGGATCTTTCGATGCTTTCATGCGCAGTCTCAATGATGGCATATAGCTCCGCCTGGAATATAGTGGAGTGCAACCCTAGGTTGATTGATTTCTCAAGTCTGGGTATATGCCTGATCCTATATTGTTTCCATTCTTGGAGCCATCGGTATACCATACAATTGCTTCATTTTCGAAGTTGGGTCCTTCACTGTCCCATATGGTTCTAGCTGGTATATCCGTGGTGAAGGTTCTGACAAAGTTATATTCAGTTGTCATGTTGTCTGAGGTCATTTCCATTACTGGGTTAAGCATTGTTTGTTTCCTGAGCCTATTGATAGTACTCGAAAGCCAATTTTTTGTACCGTTCGACGTGTTAGCTCGCACCATGCCGGCCATTGCCTCTTTTTCCACCTGTATGTGGAGCGGCGTCAGGTTCAGCAGGGCTTCTAATGCTGCAGTCGGGGTTGAGCCCATGGCTCCGGTTACTACTCTGCAGGCTAGTCCTTGTAGACTATTTAGTTTTATCCTGCAGGTGTGCTGTAGTGTTTTCGACCACCAGACAGCAGCTGCATATGTGATAATGGGCTTAATCACGGCCGTGTAAAGCCAGAGGGCCATTTTGGGCTTTAAACCCCAGGTTTTCCCAGCGAATCGGCAGCATGTCCAGATCGCTTTGATAGCCTTTTGTGTGATGTTGCCGATATGCGTATTCCATGTAAGCTTGCTGTCTAGTGTCACCCCAAGGTATTTGACTTCCTTGGAGAATGCAATGGCCTTGTTGAAGAGGTACGGTATTCTTAGTTTACCTGTGTTCCTCTTCCTGGTAAATGGTACTAAAATAGTTTTGTTGGCGTTAACGGACAGCTTGTGGTCCGTGCACCATTTTGCTACGATATTGAGTGCCTTTTGTAACAGTCCTGAAATAGTGTATGTGCATTTGCCCCTTATGATAATTGCAATGTCATCTGCGTACCCTTGCGCATCAATTTGGGCTTCGTTTAGTAACTTTAGTAGGGTATCTACCACAATGGACCACAAGAGGGGTGACAGAACGCCTCCCTGTGGACACCCCTTAGTAGCCCTAACTTCTAGAGTTACGTTAAGGATAGTTGTTCTAACATATCTATTAGTAAGCATGTATTCGATCCATCTAATTGTGGTCGAGTCTATGCATTTCTCTTTTAGGCTTTTGATAATGATAGCCGTTGAGGTGTTGTCAAATGCTCCCTCAATGTCTAGAAAGGCTCCCATGGCGATCTCTTTGTCCTCTAGGGCCTTTTGTATTTTGTCTGTCAGGTCTAGCAGTGCTGACTCCGTTGACTTGCCTTTACGATAGGCGTGTTGTTTTTCATGTAGGGGGTATTGCTTTAGCGCTCCCTCCCTGATGTAGACATCCAGAACTTTCTCCATTCCTTTTAACATGAATGAAGTTAGGCTGATAGGTCGGTACGATTTGGGCAGGTTACTGTCCTTATTTCCCGCCTTTGGGATGTAGGTCACTCGTACCTTTGTCCACTGTTCAGGTATGTATCCCCAGGCGTAGCTTGCTCTGAAGATTTTGATTAGCAGCGGGAGCAGGTGTTCCAACCCTTGCTGCAGTAGGGCTGGAAAAATATCATCTGTCCCCCCGCTTTTGTATGGTTTAAAGGAGTTTATAGCCCATTTTATTCTGTTCATCCATGTTAAATGTATTAGAATATCTTGTTTGAAAAATATAGCACTGTACATATATTCGTTCACGCTTTTAAATGTAACCTTTTACCTCCCAACAACGCATATAAGCATCAATAGGAATACGCACCCCCCCCCACGCCACTATTCCTACTCAACAGGCCAAATGTCCTTGTGAATCGGGAGAGTTGGTGGTATTATTATTATTATTAGTTAATGGGCGAGCAGCTAGAGCTGATATGACCATATCAAGATCACAACTTCATTGATGATGACTGTATTCAGTGTGTTTGTCCAGTAGATTTTTAAATTGATTGGTATTTCTGGTTTCGATGATTGATTGTGGGAGTTGATTCCACATGTCAACTATTCTGTTAGTTATGATTAAAAATGGTATTAATGTAACAATATATGTAAAATTGAAAATAATAATGTAGGAAACTTAAAAAACCTTTTTTTATTATCATGTCGACAATAATCAGAAGCTGATACTTTCAGTGATATTGCTAGTATTGGCAGGTGATGGGCTTTACTAGCTCTTATTTATTTGAAAGTGGTTTTAAACCGTAGGAAAGAAGTACATAGGATTTTTTGTAAGGCATTCCAATTGCATATATGTATATTAAGTAATGTACTCATTTGTAGAAACAAACTTACTTTAGAAATACAGACAAATAAGAAAGTAATAAGAATTAAAGGGGGTCTTCGACAAGTACGGTGGAGTACTCTAATAAAAACAATATATTTCAGTTAGTTACAAACCTTCGCTGTTATCCGACCAGGAAACCTGTAAAATTCTGGATGGAATTTGTCGCAGCTGGTCTGTCGTCATCTCACTCGCACTCACAGTTCTGCTTCTGGAATGGCTTGAGCCTCTATATTCTTCTACCTGAAAAAACAACTTATTAAGTCAAATAAGGATAAGAAATACCAAAAGTAAAAAATGGAATATTTAAAGACTGTCATAAGAGGAGTTCTAATGATGGCATTAGCGACATCGACCTGTAGCGACGCAACTTGAATACCTAAAGGCAAAAAAAATGATCAAATAAAAAAAATATATAAATAAATATAGGGAAACACTTTTTAATAATGATTTAAGGCAATTTAAGTTTCAAAAGTTTTGTGGATTATATAGGATTTTAGGGAATTTTCATTAGCCCAACTGTGAATGAAACATACTCATGGAACAAAGAAAACGTATGTAAAAAAAAAATAATTTAGTGCATTCATGTGACGGCATATAAATTGCACTTGTTTGAGATTGGATATTTGAAAACAAAATTAATGCTCTTTATCATATTACCCATTATAAATGTTTATTTTAGGTAAAAAAATGTAAGTAAAAACAAATCAGTCAATTAAATCTTAATTAACAACTAATTATATTTTCAAAAATTTTCAACAGAAATGTGATAACAAATGTCTTGATGTTATCGATAAACGTAAAAAATATAAATAATATTGTATATTTAAGTTTTTGTTTTACATTCAATATTTTAGTTCAGTTCTTTTATGTTTCATTTAGACGATTGTTATTAATTATATTATCATCTTAATGTAGGAATCTGTGTTTAGATTTATGTAGTATTTACTTTTTTTTTCTCTTCGTATGTTAAGGTAAACTACTATGTGAATCTGTAGATTTCTTTTAAAATTAAATAAATAAAAAATTAAAAATAACTGCATTTTGTCCGCGAATGTTATTTGAACTTCTATTTATGATAAAGGAAACAGAGATTGCACTGGAAATGGATAGAAAATATCAAGTGGATTTTTACAATACACAAAGCGAATATATGTAACAAATAATACGATAATAGTTTTTAGAGTAACAGCTTCGAATTGAAGTTTGCTACCAATAATTAATCTATGCCCAGTCCTTACAATGACTACTATATTTCTATTCTATCATGACTAGATGCTCAATTGTAGCTGGTCAACGTACCAAAAAAAAATATAATGTAAATTATATCTTCGAAAGGTCATTGGTAAAACTAAGTACTTATTATGGCTTATTCGTTACTCGAATTTACCTGGGTTTGACTTGCTCCAGAAGTTTCCAAAAACTTTGGAGTCAGACACTCCGAAGCATGCCACTTTGCCTAAAAAGGGGAAATTTATATAATATTAACATCTAATTCTTCTGTGTGCTACTATTCTAAAACGATTAATTGATTCAATTTATAGTAGGTACTAAATCTTTTCAAGAACTTGCCAGGGCTGAAGTGACTATTGAATTCAATATATGTCAAAATATTAAATTTTGACGCTAGACAGAAATTAAAAAAAAAACTTTTCGATTTTGTTTACAATTACATATATATACGCCTCTAGGAATGTTGCCATTCACACGTGTATACACTCACATATGCAATATAGAGCAAGGCTGCTACTACATACTGCAGTCAAGGAATTAAAATGATCTATTGGGATATTTTATGCAACAGCCCTATATCATCTAGACAAGCCAGGTGCAGTGAAATTAATGCCTGCTTCTGATCCAGAGATCATAGTTTCGAATCCCGGTAGGTAAAACCCGACCCGGTCACCTGCCGCAGCTAAGTATATTAAGCAGCCATAAAAGTTTCAGTTGAAGATCATATAAAGAGAGGCTTACCACAAAAAGGGTAGTAAAGGGATTACGACCTTCTAAATGGGTCCAAGAATTCACTACTGTACGTCTGACTCTAATGTCGACATTCTCTTTTTTATGTTCAGAGTAGCCTTCAAAAGCATATTTGAGTCCTTCGGGGATTGTTTTTTTGTTATTATTAATAAACATTGCTTTTAGTAGCATAGAACTGAACCCATACCTTATGCTTTTTTGAGTTATAAGAATTTTAAACTTTCTCGAATCTTAAATGGATGTGGAAATACATCATGAATCTCAGTAACAGTTGTATGTATCGATCTATCACCTGTCAATATTAGGTATTGCAAAGTTTGGTCACAATTGATTAAAGCACTTATTAGGTACTATTTGGCGATTTCTAAAATACAGCACGAGCATAATAAAGGGTGTTTTTTTTAGAGGCGTGTCACCAAACACTTTTTGTCACCGTGACTTTTTGAGGATGTAACGGCGTCTCAACAATGGCTTGTGGATTGTTATCACTCCAAATACGACAATTTTGCTTATTAACGTACCCATTCAACCAAAAGTGAGCTTCATCGCTGAACAAAATTTTCTTATGAAAATCGGGGATCGGTGGCCATCTCGTTTTGGGCCCATTCACTTAACCTGCGACGCGGCTTGATGGTCGTTCGGCTTCAATTCTTGCACGAGTTGGATTTTGTAAGCCCGCAAACCAAGTACCTTCCGCAAAATCTTCCATAAAGTGGATGGTCACAGCTCCAATTGTTACGCGCGATAGCGGATGGACTCATTCGGGTCTTCCTCGATACTCTGCTCCACAGCAGCAATAGCGTCTTCAGTGCGCACTGTACGACGTCTCTGAGGATGCGCATTATCCACAAGAGTAAACGTGATGCGAAACCGATTCATGATATCTCGAATTACCGACTCTGCTGGGCGATTATGTCGACCGAATATTGGACGCAGCGCGCGATACGTTGCGCGAACCGAACCATTATTTTGGTAATAAATTTGCACTATTTGCAAACGTTGTTCAGGAGTAAGTCTATTCATTATGAAATGGCAAACCAAACTGAGCATAAATCAAGTGACAGCTGTCAAAAACACCAACTACGAAAGAAGTAGTGCCAGATTGAAAACCACGCCTCTAAAAAAAACACCTTTAGAAGTATTTAAACATCAGTAGAATAAGCCTGTAACACTCATTTAAAAATTTTGTATGACAACATGACTCCCATTTACCAGGATCTAAATGTGGGAAAGTATTACTGCATTTTACTTTACTGCGTAAATAGGAAAATAAAAGGTTTTGAATATATTTTCATAAATACTCGATCAAATGACGGCTGTTCAAAAACGGTCACGCAAGCTTAATATTAACCCGATTACTCTCGAGGCCTCAAAAAACTGACCGTCCTGTGCCGAAGCCGCCTATAGGCGGCCTCGGGTAGAGTTCAATTATTTAATTACTAGCACTTCAGCACTTGGCTCTGGTTTTAGACTTTCAACCCCAAAAAAATCTCCATTAAATCCTTCATCTGGTTAGAGGGAAAACAGTAAGATTGCCATTTTGAACAATACAATGTCAAATGTCTTCCGTCCCTTTAGTGTATGAATTTGCTGTGCAGTGAAGTGTTAATGATGAATTTTGAGTGTTTATAAGCCATTATTTTTTCTAAATGTTATTTAAATATAGTTTCTAAAGTGTTATATGTGTATTTTCGTGCATGAAAGTGTTGCAAAAATAAATGTTTTTATTTTACGCAATCACTATAGCGTCAGCCATTGTTCGGAGATGTCAACATCACATTAAACTAAGGTAATTTGTATCTTATTATACATTTTTATTAAGCATTTGGATAAAGTATTCCGTATGAAGTTTCATTGTGAATCACATAGGTATTCTAAAATAGATATAGTACAAGATGCTGATGTCGTAAATTTCGATATTTTGCCGTGGTTGGTGGCTTGTTTACTCTAAAATTGTGACTTGTTGCCAAACAAAACCAGCAATTATTTTTTTATATAATATTTAGATATATATATATTATAACATCTACCTAATGTTTTTATTTAGTAATGTCATCATTTATCAACAATAAATTATAAAACGACAATAAAAAAAAAATATTACGGCAGCAGTAACCAAAAGCTTTGTGCCCGTCCCCCTCCTAGATGTCAGGACTTTTAGTATGTTCACTCCCTAAGTACACTGATCAAGTTTCTGAATAAAACGCTCAGGTGACTGCTCACGCACTCTACACCTCCTTTATTGATAGGACTAATTGTCTGTACGCCATTACCTGTATTGTGTACAATGTCTGTTGGATAGGTAACTACAATAAATAAAAACGGATATAATATTTCATTTTAAAATAATTATAATGTGGCACTGAATATTCTGTTAGATGTTTCTATTTGTGCTAACTAATTTTGTGCTAATTAATTTTAACTGACTAGTAGGCAATAAACAATAAGTTCATATTTTAGTTCATAAAATGTTTTATCAAAATTAATATTTTACATTCATTTAATAATATGTTCATATGTGTGTCATATTTTTGAAATTCAAATATGATATTTGAGCGCTCTATCGACTCTGTCAATGTTTCATTAATCAGTACTAAAAATCTAAACGGCTATTCAATCTACACACAAAAATTCAACTCTTTCAGATTTGTACTTTTCGAGTTGACAGATGGAACGGATAGATGGACGGACAGACAAACGGCTAAAGGACGGGGATAGTAGCTTCTTATACATGAATGTATAGAAAATCAAAACAATCAAATAGAGCCGATAACAGTGGTTTCAATCTGCAGCCCACAACAGTAAAAAGTATTTTTTTGTTTTTAAAAACATATGGTGTTGCTAGCTGACTATATGAATTTTTCTACATAATCTCCTTTAAGATCGACACTCGTAGCCTAACGATTCAAACGAATCCCCCTCCAAACTGCGATGTGTGAAAGGTATTAAATTAAAGTGCACTCTCTCCATGAACTAAATCCCTCTCAAATAATAGTTGGAAAGCCAATTTCCCTATAAAAAACAAAAATAAATGACTGTGTGAACCTCCTTCTATCCATTTTGCTAAAATCACTGAGGACGTCTTCTTTCAGGAGTGTTAAATTCACAAACTCACACTAAGCAATACACCGAACTGCAATGAGCCATTTGCTTGTCTAAATGCGTTGCCAGGATTTATCTACATTTTACCTCACCTAACAAACAGGCCTCGTAACCGTTGAGGTGCATTTTCCTATCTAGGTGACTACAATATTCTAAAACTTATCAGAGTAGCAATTTCTGCCACAAAATATCGGCAAGAACTGAATATAATTCCCAATTTTTGGGTTGCGAGAAAAACATTTGACTCGTAGGTTGTAAATCCAACTCCGATTGAATGTATTTATTTTTTATTTGAATAGTAAATGCTTTAAAACGTCACTTGGTTAGTAGGTCCTTGATTGAGGATTATACTGGAGAAGAAACAAGTTTTTGTTTACTATTTGTGAGTAAAACATATTTATATTCCTTGAGTCACATTTTATTACTATGAAGATATACTAAAATGATATCTTCAATAAAACTAAGGGCTATCCAACCACGGCCTATACCTTCGTTTGACTTTCAATTAAACCATGGAAATTTCAAACCATAATTCATTTTTTATCCCATGATTCCGGTAGCTAGGCCGAAATGAACTCCCTGGTGGCATTAAGGGTCTTCCAATAATACCATGTTCAAACATCATCCTTACAGAACATCTTCCTAACTCTACATCCTTATCCTCGTTTTAATCCTTGCTTAGGTATTTTAACCTCTAGACAGTCCGACGAGCCGGCTTGTACAAATTAAAACGAGGCCCAAAAAGATTGTTAGATCATGTCAACAATAAAATAAACTAAAGATAAAAATATGAACATTTTCAAATGCTTTAGATGTGGAATAACAATGGGAATGTATAAATAAGTTCACTGTAAAACATAAAGCCTTTACTATCAGGATACAAAGAGAAGCTGGAATAACAATGGGAACATATAAATATGTTCACCACAAAACATTAAACCCATTCAATCCGGATATAAAGAGGCTAGGTAACAGTGGCAACTTATAAATAAGTTCACCATAAGGCATAAAGCCCATACAATCTGGATACAACGAAACTGGAATAACAATGGCAAAATATAAATATATTTACCTCAAAATACATGCCCATGCAATCCAAACAAAGCTATCTGCATAAAAACATCCATATACCAATGAACTAATTTTATAATAAAATTGTCAGAAATAAATTTCTAACTAAAATTAATTATAGAAACATTATAGAGGAACAAGAGCGAACTTACCTCCATTGATTCAGTCACTGTTTCACTGAGTGTCCTTTTGTTGTGGTTTAATGGTACTTCGTCTACTTCCATACTAACGGAACTTTCACCAACTGGTTGAGAGCAACTTGCACTGTCATCCACACTATCATCCGCAGCATTTTGGGGTTGCACAAACTCTGCAGATATTTTCACAGGACTACAAAGATCCATGTTATCACTTGGTTCTCGGCTCAAGGTATTTTCTGCTTGTCTTATGATTAATTCTGTATGAGGTGACATTGTGAGCGGTTGCTGCAAACTTTCATGCACAATAGAAGCCTGACATGATATTTTAGCAGATTCACTCATTGGCTCAATATTGTTAAACTTTTTGTTTTCGGGAATGTCTGTCATTTTAGAAACTGGTATTTCGTCTAGGAGATTTGGCTGATTTGTTTTTTCTGTCACTATTAAACTGGACGAATTCAGATTGGACTTGTTTGACACCTCCGTTTCTGAGTCACCATCCATAAATGCGGAACTACGCTTCGTCTGTTCAGTCTTTATATTGTTCGCTTGTTCCATATTGGCAGTGTCGGTTAGCGGAGGACTGTTTGCATTTATATTAGAAAGGTTAATGTTCTGAACGGGGTTTGACGGCGACTGGTGCAATAGAGAACTCATGGGTCTAGGCGTAGAGATTTCCATCGAAGGCATCGAAGCACTCGGTGTGATAGGCGGAGAAGAAGCCAACGCGTTCAATCCTGTGTTAGCCAAGCCAGCTAATCGAGCTAGGCGGCGCCGTCTTATCTGAAAAGCAAGCAAACGGCCGTCAATTTTAATGCCAACGCCGACTTCTTTAAGATGTGCGTAAATAAATATAACGAGCGATCGAATTAGAACTCGATCGACCCTACGCTTATTATGACAGACGCTTCAAGAACAACAAAGCTGTTACGGACGCCAAGCAGCTACACAAATAAAGAACTTAAAAATTACCTCTTCTTGGCTCAGTTCGCTCATTTTGAATCTGAAATTTAGAAAACTATAACAAACACCACTGTAACACCATGAGATATAAGGTTTATTTGACGAAACTTGACTGAATCACAGCCCGATACGTCAATACACAGAACGCTAGCGCACCAGTCAGTCACCTCGCAACAGCTGAGTGAGAGAGGAACGGCAGGAAGAGACGAAGTGGCGATAGTCTGACACGATGATTTAACTAAAAATCGGAACGAAATATACACGCGTCATTCTTCTCGTTTCATAAACTCATTCTGACCCATAGACAATAACTAAAGGGTTAAAATACAGCGAAAGTAAAATAAATGGTCACGCTAACGCATTGCTTGCTCGTAGTAATAACTTTACGGACTGTCATTTCTAGCCAACGATCTTTTAAAACATATAGATACGGGTATTTTTATTTTAGTATGTAAGATTAATTGTAAACTTGTTATGTATATTTTTTGACATCTCTGTATTTTCTTTCACATTTACGTAGTTTTTAAAAAGTATTGCGATTGTTTTAATAAAAAAAATAGTTGACTTTTTTCAATCCGTCTATATACGTACAGTTCAATATATTTTTATTTTTTGAGATACTAATCTTCATTTAGCTGTTCATTTTGTGGAAATATAGCGATTTTATTTTTTCTTTAATAATATGAGGCAATGCTGACTGTGTAAAGTTATGTCAGTTAATTCTGTTATACACTATAATACATATTCTTCAAGGAGATGATCTTGAATCGATAGCAACAATGAAAATTGTTTAAACATTTTCTTGGTAACTTGATTTTATATGTAGAATAATATTAATGTATATTTAGTAGTCAATACATTTTTTTTAATTGATATGATTAACCACTTATGCACAATTAGCTTACGCAATTAACCATTCTAAACTGTATCGACAATCTAACTTTCTATATTATATTAATAGGTGCGTATGTTTTCATAGTATAGAAACATGTATTATAAAAGCTAAAAAATAAAAACAAAACGATACCGCTATTATTATTCTTTTATATCTAAAAATAGGAGATTTACTATACATCGGTTGTACTCGTATATAATGTCCCTATGAGTCCTTTGACTTACGTCTGTATGTATCTTGTTATTATAAATTGTTATTATAATGTTAACATCGATTATAAATATATAGGCCTTTTGAATGTTAATATTAATAAAATGCGTCAGATTTTCGTTTTAAAGGTAATACTGGTAAGGTAATACTGGTGATAGAGATCATGAATGCCTCTAAAAATCGGAGCTATTATATATATGTCAAGAAAATTCCAGATAAACAAGCAACAGTTTGCAGTTTTATATAGGTTGGGCAAAAATATTAAAAAAAATATATTTCCTTTGAGTGGCCAGCCAGCGAAGTTGTCGAGGTGTCTAAAAATCGAGGCATGCGCAGAATATTCCAAAACCGAGGAAAACTTTGCTATGTTTGATACCTACGAAGTTTATTACTGATAATAGTTATGATGTGTGTTTGTGTTGCACACGAAATGCCAAACGCCAATCTGACATTTTATGAAAAGGTTTGAGAAATCGTCTGAATACTATAATTAAGGCATACTAATAGCTAATGATAGAATCAACCGCCAAGTAGAGCGCTCTTCAAACTACAATCATCCATTTTTATTTATGTCTGCAATTTGAAATTTGATTTTAAGTTTTAAGAATTTCATCCGTCGATTAAACCGTCGATTATGCAGAGATCTTTTTTTTTTTTTTAAACTATGATTTTCTCATAGAAGAATATTATGAGCAACGACTAAGTACGTCATTTGGAAAATTACCCAGGCTCGGGATAATCTCGTTAAAAATACGAGCGTAATGTGCGATACCGTTAGGAATGCCTAGTTGGCCAGTCGAAACAAAGCTAAGGTTCGCAATCATCATTTGATTGCGCTATTCCTGTTGCATTTCAATAAACACGCAAAAACCATTAACTTTCTCCGAATGGTAAACAACCGTTTAGTCAAAAAATAGCTACACATTGGGATAAATCATTTTTATTCAATTAGAGTTCTTAGAATTTTGATGGAAAGAAAACATACATTCAAATATTGTAAAATTATATTGTGGTCGCGGGTTCGATTCCGCACATGCTCATACCATTTTTAACGCTTCATTACCACAAATATTAAAAGGTATTCTATTCATTTGAAAAAGCTAAAAGCCACAGAAATATATTTATTTATTTATTTATTTATCGTTTATTTGGAAAACCAACAGTATAATATGAAAAAATGGTACATACAATTGTTTGTAAAATTAACCGATGACAGGTTTTCGCAAAAGTACAGAGATACATCTAGAGATTAAAATTAAATTCAATTACACTCGCATTAGCACATTAGTCAGAGGCCAAAGAAAAGAAACTGAAAATGATGTCAAAAGATTACTATTTTATTATTATTTTTATATATTGAAAATTATGTAGAAAAAAATTAAATGCCATTTTGTTCAGGTGGTTTTCTAGTTCAAATCTTTTATTATTTAATTAAGTAGGTAAAAGCTATTTTTTCGTAGACATTGCTGTGTGGAAATTATTTTTATAATGACAAAAGTTCTATTCCCCAAGTCTTGTAAGCCTTATATCTTTCCAGCAAATAAAACACCATTGTAGCTTAAAGAATCACTCATTTATTTAAGAAGTACAGATTTCTTAGAAGTACCTAATACGCCGTCAAAAGCGACGCCGACAGCCTCTTCGTTTCAGTGCATCCGTTCTGGCCAATTGGCCAATTGGCATTGCAGTTACAGCAGTTAGTGAGCAGTTAGTGAGCAGTTAGTGAGCAGTTAGTGAGCAGTTAGTGAGCAGTTAGTGAGCAGTTAGTGAGCAGTTAGTGAGCAGTTAGTGCAGGCTGCCGTCGCCCTTTCAAACTTCAGGTGTGGTTCTCAAGGCTGCAGTTTGTGATCCACTGTGAAGGCTTACAATGCACAATAACACATACTAACTGTCTTCTGCCTTGACATCGAATCATCTGATATAAAATAATGGTCTTTTCAGGAGGATAAGATTTCTCCTGAATCAACCAAGATTGTGAGGTAAAAGAAACAAAACGGCTGCCAAAAAAGTATAATTGCTATGACCTAGGTCATATACAATTATTTTGGGCCCTAATCAACTAGGCCAACTGTGCCTGTGCTAGAGTCAGGGTAGATGGTGGTAATGAAACATTGAAAATGGTATGACCATGAAATGGTATGAAATTAAAGAAGTGCAATAAATTTGTTTATTTTACTATAGGTTCTTGAAAATTAGAGACCTTAGTGCGACATGGAGTGACAGCTTGAGACGACGAGGTCATAACAAACATACATGCATATATAATAATTGGATTATAAAAATAATATAATTGGGATTATATAAAATGAGGGTTGCGTGAAATTTGTGCTCAAAAGTGTAGTTTAATATTGAAAACATGTAATTTAGTATTTAATGAACCATTCGGGCACATGCCCTAAATCATCAAAGTTTTATTTCAATTATAGATTATAAAAATACTAGCAATTCAAATAACTTTTTCAACTCAATTTTATTATTAAGTATGTATAATAAATTCCTTGGTCTGTCGATTAGTTTCACAGAGCTACAAAGACAAAAGCCTTGCAATCCTGGCAGTTGAATATAAACGCCTTTTGAATCGCAAAGTAACTAGTGTGCCCAGTATTCAATGAAAATTTGATTTTGACAATCCTAATTGCTGATATAAATATAATAACGGTCTGAGCACGGGGAGTTCCTCATCTGTCGGTAAACCCACCAACTTGATTCCAGACTAAAAATAGGTTCATAAAAAACACAAGTAGATATAATATAAAAATATGTAAGTGAGATCTCAGCTCTTTAACCCCAAATACGAGTATGTATATTTTTAACTCTGACAATTAATTTTTGACTGATGTTTGCTGTTTCCTTAATATATTGATAACACTGAAATACTCCCTTATTGGCTAATTTAATACCCACTTGCTAGCACCCGCGATGTCAGGTTTTTCAGAACCGAAAAAAAAGTGCCTACTGGCGGACATAGATAAAAATACTTATTTCAGAAAATCAACGCGACCAGCGCGGGCTGGCATGTAAAATAATAACTATGAAATAATAAGAGCTATGTTTTTGCGGTTTAACTATTATTATTACAAAAATGGTTTATGAATATATCACAACAAATTAAATACCGGTCATTTATAAGTAATATGACTACTATAAAAATATAGTTGCTATGTAAATTGATTCGTTACTTTATAGTTTCGTTGCAAAGAAAATTCAATATGTCGTTTCCATGGTTTTTGAATGCAAATAAATTCTCATAAATTATTGAAAAGTGACTTTTAAAACTTGAGCGTTAAAATGTCTTTTTTAAAAGATTTCTTAAGTGGGGCGGAGAGATCGACTGCCAATATGTTCTCGCAGATAATGACGGCTCAGGTAAAACCAAAAATTATAAAAATCGACCATCAATTAAATGCTTTGTGAATAATAATTAAACAAATTTTCCTAACCGTGATATCCATCAACATAAGCGACAATGCTGAGAAAGCCAATAATTTTATAAACGCAATAGCAATAAAGTAAACAGCTTCTTATGTTTCTGAGTGCAATTTCCTATAAATTTGCATACTATAATTAAAATCGGTTCATCCGTTTGGGTGTTGCGATGCCACAGCACCTTAAACCTTTCTGTTTGGGTCGGGGGTTAAAAAGAGTAAAAAAATGATGTACGTATGAATTTCAGATTGCGTCAATTTTCAATTCTGTTGTGTTTATAAACAAAATATGTTTTAATCTGTTATCGTATTTTTTCAGCCGAATCCAAGATTTCAGAACTTGCCAAAAATAAAGCGGATCGACGATTATGTGAGTAAAATCAAGTTTTTATTAATTTTAAATCTTCCATCAAATGTTAGTTTCCAAAATGTCACTTTTATTTCCTTAATTGCTCTTTCTAATCCCAACTTACACGCAGTTATGGGACATTTTACTCGACAATCATATCTTCATCACATAAACCGTCTGGTGTGGCACCTATAAAATGAATATCGCTATCTATGAACATCCACATATTCTTATTTCTCGATTTTTATGAACACTTAATTGCTGCAAAGCTATTCTTTCATTTTCCCTTCCTTGTTGAATCGATGCAACATGACTTATATTTTGTTTATACAACATATTTTTAACTATTGTAGAACAGCTTATATCTTGACGTCTTTTCACAAGTTTACCAAAATGTAAAGCAGTTATTAAATGTCTTCTCAATTCTAACCATTCACTGCAATCACTCTGTAAAATTGTGTCTCTCTCTCTATGCGTCTACGTTCAACTTCCGTCTTTTTCAATCTTTCGAGAAAAGTAGTTTTGGCTTTTTGAAACATGCTTTCATTCATATCAGGTTGCATACTATTTTCTCCATAATTTGCATCTTTTTTCTGCCTTTGACAATACGCCCATTTTTACATTGATATTTTCTTATCAAGTCTCTTTAAAGAAATATGTAATAATACGAAATGAGCGAGATCGGTTAATTCTAACTGCTTTAAGGCTGCTATGCGAGGGCAAACCTATGTAAAAATGCATCTAAATTATTTATTGAGGAACTGTTTGGAAATTTTGTGTCGAAAATTTGATCCAAATAATGTGTAGCCAATAATCGCTTGTCGTCATACTTCGAAACTATCAGCGTCCAAATCGACTCATAATTTGCACCGATCGGCTGAATGGCGCTGCAAACTCTTATTATAGAGCGCGGCCTGTTAATTTTGATAATAAAAGTTTGACAGATTAGGATTATTATGCACCGAAGATTTAAATGCTTCATGAAATATATTCCATTGATTTAAGTCTCTACTGAAACTAGGTATTTCTAATTTGGGAAGATTTTTATATATTTTATTTTTCGATTATGAGTTATTTTCCGTACTACCATTTTGTTGTAATAGTTCGAATCTAGCATTTTTAACCAAATAATAAATATCATCAAACGCTTCTAAACTCTTGTAATTTGGTACGTAATTTTCGTTCTTTTCTGATTTGATTATATTTATTATATCAATTATATCCGAAAACTCATTTTGAAAACTCAACAAATCTTCACATTTATAGTAAGTCAAATATAAACATACAAGAAAAATATAATACACCGTATTCGTATGAATAAACAAAATTAATAACTTAATAAATATTAATTAAATATATAATTTTTAAAATATATACAATACTTAATTAATACACACAAAGGATCATTAGGCAATATTCTGTTTTTCTTTTACTTTATGTTACGTTATGTTATTTATTTATTGTTTGTTTTTTTTTTTTTTCAAATAATTTATGTTCCACGATTATTTTTAAACATATTATTTTAAATATAACGCAAACAACTTAGCGTTTATTAAGCTGCTTATAGCTTGTTAAAACGGCTTGTGAAGTGAATAATTTTTGTTCTAAATCCTAGATTGCAAGTACAAAAACCACTAAAATTTCTAGGATTAGTCTCGAAGTACCAATACTATGACGTGGCCTAGTAAACTTTTTACCTTTTATAGTTTACTTTACCCAAAGAAAATTATATCTTTTAAGCGTTGGGTTGTTACCTTTTTTTTATTTCAATTTGCTTCTAAATATATTATATAGCCGAAGACTCTAATTTATTAATTAAATTAATCTTTAATATTTTGTCCCCTCTATCTCGCCTCTCTTTTAATGTCTGGAGATTGAGAATTTTTAGTCTCTCCTCATAGATTTACTCTTTAGGCCAGTAGGTATTTTTGTAGCTCTTCGTTGTACCCTTTCTAACATGTCAATGTCCTTCTGAAAGTATGGGCTCCGCACTTGAAATCCAAACTCCAATATTGGTCTCACATATGTTTTATATATATTGAGGAATAGCTGTGGGGTCATGTGCTGGAAGGCTTTAGTATTAAGGTACAATGAGGAGTTTGCTTTCTTGACTATTTCTGCAATATGCTCTTCCCATTTCAAGTTGTGAGACATTATTATACCAAGATCTTTTTGTGCATGGACTGGTTCGATCTGCACATTTCCTAGGAAGTACTGATTTCGCGGGTTGTTACTACCGATATGGAGAACCTTACATTTTTCAGCGTTAAGATTGATCAGCCATTTGGATGACCATTCATGTAAGCGTTTTAAGTCATCTTTCATAGTATTGGCTGCTACTAATGGGTTACCAAAAAACTTTGTGTCATCGGCGAAAAAGGAGACTAAGGATTCAATAAAGGATTTCAGATCAGCGATATAAACTGAGAACAGTATCGGTCCGAGCCCTGAACCCTGCACAACTCCGCTCTCAACAACAAATGTTTCAGAAAGTATATCTCCAATTCTTACTTGAAAGGTTCTACAACTTAAAAACGACTTAATCCACTCCTTTAATATTGTCCTCGTATTCCAATGTGCTCAAGCTTTGCCATAAGGCGTTTGATTGGCACAGGGTCAAATGCTTTTTCATAGTCCATGTAAAAAACATCAATTGGATGGCGTTGATCATACTCTTGGGTCCAATGGTTAAGCATGTTAAGAGATTGGTAGTGATGGATCGGTGTGGTACAAATCCATGTTGCTCCGGTATGATTAGTCCGTTGGCATTGAGATAGCTTCTCAGTTCACTGGCTATAATCTTCTCCATACACTTACACAATATTGATGTTAGACTGATCTGTAGTTCTCAGGTGACAATTTGTCGCCTTTCTTATATATTGGGGTTATAGTAGCTTTTTTCCAGTCCGCTGGCAGTTGACCTTCTTTGAAGGAAGATGTCATAATGTCAGCTATTATGGGACTCAGGGCAGTGGCGCACTTTTTAAGAGCAACTGCAGGAATATTGTCAGGGCCTGGAGAGGTATCGTCTTTTAATGTTACATTAGGTAGGTATATAAATATTATTATTATTTTTAAGTCTTATCTTAATAATATGTTAATGGTTAGAAGTAATATTATGGTTATCTTATCGTTGTATGAATTGTGGCTAGCGAGCAATTTACACGTCTTATATTAATGTAAGATTAATTAATGATATAGCTCACTATCGCGAGAACATATCACAGCTGTGTCAAACGGAGTCGACAGCTGCGATGTCGTCTTAATATTTTGATGATATGACCGCTGGGCGGGAATGCAAATCGTAAGGCAAGGCCGACATTTTCATTCAATTGATAATATAATTGAGTTCTTCACGACTTCGAGTCGGCAGTCGGCGAGTCGGCTGTGCGGACGTGGTGCGGGTCTCGGCCTTTACGAAAATGACCTCAAAACAAAAAGAAAGTATCGTGGACTTCCATACGTTGGGTAAGTTTGACAAAAAATTATCTCACAGTACAAATACTAAAACATTATATATATATATATATATATTTCACGTGTTTGCCATGGAAATTATCGGAAAAATGCACACGGCTGCTTTCGCGCTGTATAGCGTCGAAATCGAAATATAATTGCATAAAGGCGGGGATAATCATACCTAGCCTTCGACAGTTAACACCTAAAATGCAGGTTAAGTGTCAAAAATGTTCTAAATACATGGCACAGTATTATGTTTAGCATCAGTATTCAGTATGGCGTTGAAAGTGCAATTAGAACACCGTAATAATATTAGTAAGTTGACCGTAGCCGCGCAAAAATATTGTGAAACGAAAGAAAATGAGGGGTCCCAAAAATAAAACTTCATTTCAAAATCGAGTTGGTCAAGATAGGAATTTGTAGGGTCCAAATATTTATTTTAATCGTGACCAAAATCAATCAATATAGACTCTTAATTAATCTCTACTATTGTTATGTTATATTATGCTACAGAAATAAATTAATCCAAATATAATGATGTTTTAGTTTGATTTAAGTATAGGACTTACATTCCTATTCCTATGCATACGATTCACTAATTTTATTATTTAACATTTATTTTTATTTACATTAACATTATTTATGCATGCTCTTTATACTATAGTTTGTAATGTGAGGTCATATACAATTGCGTACTTCCTTCCTAGTCGATAAATAATTTATAGTAGTTATACGCTGTGGTACTCGACGAGTTCTCGATTCTAGAACCTTCTATATAGTTCTAGAGGTTAAAGCTTCTGTTTATCTGAGATGAACTCTTTCCTCAAAACCATACAAATAACCTTATCTATTTTTCACGTTGTTCCCAACGACCAAAATATATTTATTTTTATAAAAGCCCATTAATTAACATATATTAGTGACTCTTCTTAAAGTAATAATAAAAAAAATATATTTATGACATACTTTTGGGCGTCTTTAGAAGCATATCAATGTTGGAGTCACCTAAATAAATAAGCAAACGGATATTAATTAGAAAAAAAAACACATAAAACCCGTGAAAGTTGTTATGATGCAATCTGAACAGATAAGGTACTACTAATCAAAATATTTTTGTAAATTTTGCTTTGAAGTAGAAAGAAACCTATTTTTGCAAAAAAATATCGAACATTATTACCGGGTTAACATTATTAACAGAAACAAATTTCGGTAAAATATTTTAACTATTTTATTTTTTAAAAAAATTATTACGTAAAGATAAATAAAAATATAATATAAAGTGCTAGTATATATGAAATATAAAGTGCTATTTTTTTGAAACTGTGGACTAATCTAAAACAATGGTCTTTCTTTTTTTAAGCATTCGTACAATCCCCTTCGATTGCCGTTGATTATATTTATAATCGATTATTTAGTTTTCAAACAATTACTAAATAAATACAACTTACATATAAGGCATATCTGAGTAGTGATTATTATTATTATTTTGTAATAGGCAGGCAATACAGCTGATAAGCCTGTATCTTATTCAGTATCAAAATTGTTATTATTTTTTCTTTAATGTTCGTCTAGATTGTTTTTAAATTGGTTGACTGTCTTTGATTGTATGACTCTTTCTGGCAATCCATTCCATGCTTCCACGACTCTGTTACTGATGAAGTTCTTCCTGGGGTTGCTTGAAAGGCAACCCCAGTGAGGTATTATATATTATTATATAACTTAAAAATACTATATATTATTTATTTGGTTAAAAAACAAAACATACAATTTAGTTCAGTATTTCTCAGCCTATTGCGTTTTTTTTCAAATAGATTAATACCTTTTTTTATGATGATTTTCGATGCGAGTATCAGTATTGATGAGATACCTTAGTTAAACACAACAAAACTCCACGAATAGAATTATTTTCATTACTCTCCATACTTTTATTAAAACCATTAAAATATGACTTAATTAGGTCGTAAAATTAGTTATCATTTTTTATCACTGGAGCACTGAAATGAGCTCCTTTTCTTTCTTATTAGTTTATCGCTATTCCTATCTCAGGTTGACTAAGCTTTTAGTTATCGAATTTAATACATATAAGTTTTATGGTGCTACCGATAGAATAACTTTTAATAATTCCGGCTTTGGTGCCGAACAATTGATTGACACAAAACGGCTTCGTGGCGAAGTGGTTTGAACGCCTGCTTTGAAATTAATTTATTTAGTTGTCGGGTGCTCGTCTAGTAGGAAGATTTTAGCAAAAAAAAAAAAAAAAATACGTTTAGCACCCTCGATGGCCTTTACTGGAAAGCCTATGTAACCCCGTCTTAGTTTGACTTGAAAAATCTGATATGGTTCAAAAACTCTGTTAAGTTTTGTATGTATTTTCTCATGCCTAATCAAAGAAAAATTAATTAATGATAAAATATTTGCCATTTTCCATCATAATAAAAAAAGAAATTATCAAAGAAAACTATTCCGGGATTTAGAATATTCCAAAATCGTAATGATATTTCTGAAATAAAAATAGTTTTCACTATTCTAAAATTTATGGACATAAAACTAAGCAAAGTTTTTATTTATGTCGGCGGAGCAAATGGCGGAGTTGTGGCTGCGGATCAAAAACGTGTAAAAACTATTCAGTAAAGAAGTTAAAACTACGGGTGAGCGCGTTCAACCGAACGAATAATTCTAGTAGGCTGATTTTTAAATTGTTTTTCATTTTTGAAATATAAATTAAATTAAAAAATATGTATTTTGTAGTTCTTAGCAAAACCACACTTTTAGTTTTTATTTTTATTTTATAGTTAATTAAAAATGTCTAAATATAGACATGATATATTTCGACGAGGTCGTAAATCATCACTCGCGCGCACGCCGATTTTTACAGCAAGGATTTAAGGTCGACATTAGCATGATCATAAACAGGGTGTTACGATTGAATAATATTTAAGCATATAGGCTACATCTCAACTTTTGTAAAACTTGCGTTTCTTTCAACAGACCCAGAGGTTCAAAATCTGATCAAAGAAGCGGTCGAGGCACGGAAATATTCCTTCAGCCCCATTTCAAACTTCCCCGTGGGAGCGGCGCTCCTGTCCGAAAATGGCGGGAAAATATTCAGGGGTTGCAACGTGGAAACCAGCACATTCACCCCGTCCATTTGCGCCGAGAGAACTGCCGTCTTCAAGGCGATCAGCGAAGGTCATTCGAAGTTCGTGGCCGTGGCTGTGGTGGCGAACCAGCGCGATCACTTCACGACACCGTGCGGTGTCTGCAGGCAGGTTCTCAGCGAATTTTCGCAGCCAGGAATGGATGTTTATGTCACGAAACCTACAATGGACAAAGTATTACACAAAACAATAAATGAACTTCTACCGTTGGCCTTCGTGAGTTACAAAATCGATAATGGCTGTGAATAGACTATAATATTATTGTAATCACTGATCAGTGAAGGTTGATGAATGTTATTTCTAACTTAACCTACCCTTGTAAATAATAATATAATTTAAACGAAATTATTATTATATAGATAACAGGATTTTGTTTTGAAATCACAATAAAAGCCACATGGGTTATCTGAAACATGTTTAGAATTATTTGATATTATAAGTCATTACGGGCGTTTGAAATGCATTCCACCCAAGTAGCCAGTTTGTGGTGGCGGTTTTTTCTCCACGCTTATCATAACTGTAGCGGTGTTTTGAGATATGATTAGCGGCTTTGGAGGAGGTTTTATTTGGTGCCGTAATTGTGACACAGACAATGGCTGGACTGTCTGCCTGAAACCCAGACTCTACTCAGAAACTACTTGGCCGATTTGGCTACATTTTTTTTGAAATGTTCATAATAGTTTGAAGATGGTTTTTAGGGAAAGACAAATAGGAAAATTCGGGAAAACTGAAAGTGTATTCTACATCGGCGGAACAATCTTCAAAGCCGCCTGCATAGAATAGGACAATGGCCTGGGGAGCGACCCATTCTGAGTGCCACGGGCACGACTTGTCGTGCGCCGAAGGAGCCCTTTAACTGCCGACCCGGGACGAAGCCCTGTGTTCAACACAAGGGCCCTGTGTTCATCTCGGGGAGGGGGGGCAGGGGAAACCCTTCTCAAGACATTCAGTAGCACTCACCAGTACACATTTTGCAATGTTCGTTCCTTTTTCATAGGGTACCATCTCATATTCGTACCACCGGGAATATTAAATTTAAATTATTTTTTTAATTTTAGTATTTCAAAAAAATATTTTTTTTTCATCGTAATAAGTACCTACGTTGTAGTTATTTTCAGTTAACAGCAATGAAGATTGTATTATAAGAATATCGACCCACTTTTACAATGTACAATTGCTAAATGTACATAAAGATAAAAATAACAACGCGCTGTTAGTATTGCAATGGATAGTTACTCTAACGCCTTAAAAAAAAAAAGAAGTTTGACAGTCGGTTGTCGGGTGGATTTAATTTCACAAATCGGATTTGCAAAAATTGTGTTAATATTTCCAACAAAAAATCGTCTAAAGCTTTTTAATTTGAATAATATAATGTATGATTGATAGTGACATCTTTTGACAGCGTAGTTAGGTTAGGTTGGGTTGGCATGGCAACCATAGCGGCCATTTTGCGCATCGGACTTGGTTGCCATAGCAACCTTGGCGGCCACCGCGCATCGGACTTGGTTGCCATAGCAACCTTGGCGGCCATCGCGCATCGGACTTGGTTGCCATAGCAACCTTGGCGGCCATCTTGCACAACGGAATTGGTTGCCATGGCAACCATGGCGGCCATATTGTCTGTCCAACAGTAGGCGTGGCCTAGAATCCATAGATTACAAATTGAGGCCAGGTTCACTCGCCTCACTCGCCTAGCGTCAGTCGCCTGCCTGTAGCGCTGTAGCGGATTGTTATCTATTGGTTTTATTTTGATATTATGATCGCTAATCGTAGGCACATAAAAGCATAGACCATTGGAAGAAATCTGCGAGTGTGTTGGTTGATCTTAACTCGTATTGGCATCCTGTTTTGTTCAATAAAGCATGAATTATACATGAAGATCTCCGGTCAATGCTGATCGTAAGAATAAACACCTTTATGGTTTATTTGGTGCTTGTTTATGGTCAATAATAGTATTCGTGTTATTTTTTACTTGCCAGTACGTAGAAATCACCCGATAATAAGTTTATTTCGCGAAGCACAAGGTTAAATGTTAAAGATTCAAACAAAAAAAAAAAAAAAAATAAGCAAAGCTTTGGAACGTATAATAATTTTCTGTTGTTTTTCACGATGGCGTGTTGTATCAGGGCCAAAAATAGATTTTTAGCAGTGCATGTTATGTAAACAAATATGTGTATAGTATTTGTATTGCCCACGCAGACATTTTCTGGCATCATTCTATGAATTTAAATAAAAAGTCGCGATAATGTATTTTTTTTATTTAAATTTACTAGCAATTGTGCTTGAACTTGTAGTAATTTTATAGTTAACGAAAATGATAAGGGGATAATTTAAATTTTACCTTCGAGAGTGTTTTTTTTTCAGCGTCAACGCGGTGACCGGATGTATCGTTTGCAATGTAATTATCGACGCCTTTAAAATCCCCCTCAGCGTCCGCAGTCGTTATAAATACATGTTTCGTTTTTATGTATTTAAAAATATTTTTTTATACACTCGCTTTAATTAATATAGAAAACTTTAAATAAAACAGATAAACGGACTGTAAAATCCTCCCTTTTTTTAAGATTTATCTCTGCAAGCCAAAATGTTGACGATTGTTTATGATAGACGCTTAGTGAACTGTGACCTTATGGTAATAAACGCCTCAATTTTGACATTTGTATGGTAAGAAGCCTAGAAATGACTGCATATGGGGTGCAAAACCCTCTTACCCGAATTAATAACCAAAAAATGAAATTTAAAACTCGTTTATGCCTTTACTAATTAACATCGGTAAAACATCTGTTTTTGTATACGAGTACATAGGTGTGTTGAGTTCCATTGTCAAATTGTTCAAAAGTTTTGGACCCATATAAATGAAATGTTTTTGGCCAAAAACATTTATATCTTAGTTTATGGTTGCAGATTTATTTCGAATTCGTTTTTTTTTAGTCTAGATGGTTGTCGACCACTGCAAGCGCCTGGCGCCGTCGATTACTTTTATTAGGCGAGCCTTATTTCATAATCACAGCACATGTAATAGGTACGAATCGTATTCAATGCCCAGCTACATAGTTAGCTACTTTCTAGTGAGGTCATTCGAAATATCGATAAGCAAGTATAGTCATATAAAATGTTTTAAATTATTTGATAAGATGTATTTTTGGTTGTATTCTTTGATTTCTCTAAATTAATTAAAAAAAAATAAAAATTAATTTCGGCCAATAACAATTGGATGCTCCTCACAGAATAGAAATAGTGTGCGTTGCATTGCATATTCATTTAAACAAAGTCTTTATCAATTAATTTTAATACAACAAGTGGCTGCCGTAAGCTAAACATAAATCAGACTTCTTCGAAACTTCGGAACGAAGCCGCTATTTTAATTTTGGGTTTTTGGTAGCCATTTTTGTATTTTGACTAGGAACCCTCTCCCTCTCTTTAACCCTATACCGCATATAATTTTGGTTTCTTTTGAAAAAAATATATGTTTTAGAGTATGGGGCCTAGAAGATATTGGTCCAGTAGGAATCAAGGGGTTCTAACTCTCAATGAAAGGATAATTAAAAACAACAATAATTATGCCACAATTATCAAATCAAATATAAATTGTTCTGTGACTTTTGTGGTCATTTTATTTATGATGCTTTCTCCCACGTTTTAGGGCATCCAAATAAACTTTTTTTTTAAGAGACACCTGAATGAAGAAAGAGTCTGTCCTCTTTTCAATATCATTTTTTTTTCTTTTGCAATTTATTTTTGTCAATTATTGTTTATGTAATTGTGCACCATGACATGTGATACTATTGATTTTTTAAAAATATTATACACATTATTTCATTTCAGCTGGTAGAACATAATTATATGTAAGCGAGTTATTGGTTAGGTATTAATTATATACTATATCGTATCTATCCATCTTTCGTAATAATTAATGTACTTACTGATACTAATATTCACTTTATTCTCGTAATATAAACCAAATTTTATAAATTTCCAACATACCAACAATGGTATAATAAAACACAAAATAACAAACAGCGTTTTGTTGTAATTATTTTAATATTATAAATTTCATACAGATTACATACATTTTCAATTCAATTAAAAATTAGTGTTAAATTTTGTACTACATTTCCAATCACTGCATGTTATAAATAAAATGCCTAAACATCATCTCTGTGGTTTTTTTTCACTTTAAATTACCTAACAAGAACAATGTCTTTGAAGTATTATTAAATCAAACAACAATACCAGTAACGGCATCTTGTAAGTACAGGAAATAAAAAGCTTGATGTTTTGAGCTGAGTTACGAGAGTATCTTACCTCAAAAATCATATAATAATTTTGGATTACGTAGAAATTATATATTATTTTGTTTGTTGCAAAAACATTACCGCATGTTGTGCAACAAATAAAATAAAAGATTGAAATCGATCTAAAGAAAATTTACTAAAATAAAAAAGAATTACATCAGGAATTGAACCTTAGGTTTTGATTACTTTTGCAGTCAAGACCCAGAACTACAACAGTATATGCGATGTTGAATTCAGTCTATGAGATGATTATAATTTAATCAGATGTTATAATAATTGTAACTTGATTTTTTTGCCTTTGACATGAAAACAAAATATTTGAGTTTGTAATTATTAGAAGATTTAAAATGGGAGACCAGCTCTCCTTTAAGCCATTAAAGAACTCAAGTTTGGTGCTTGGCACAATTTTATTAATCCTTTCTCATTGATCTTGATCACAAATTAGGTCTTATTAAGATAAGTCGAACATCAACCTGGGATTAAAACTAGGAAATGCAAACATCTAAAGAGATTGTTATGGAAGATCTTGAAAAGCATATAATTACAAAATTACATTATAAGAAAGAAATTTCAGTTTGTACCAAAATATACTAATTGTTTCTATTATAATATCGTAATAAGGGTTTCGAAAGAGCAACATAAATACTATTCTCCTGGTAGAACTTAAAATATGAAGCCAAGATTTGCGGTTTTCTTCTCACTAATCCTTAAGCAAAAAAGAGAAGCAGAAAACAAGATTGGAACCCATAAAATACATCAGTAGAATAATTTATACTCTATAACACCAAATCTCATCCGCTTGGCTTCGACTAAAATTTCCCAAATATAGTTTCAACTTGAATCTGAAGAATCACATTTGCCGAGCAGAATTGTAAACGCTTTGAACAATCGACCAAGTAAAGTTACGACAAAATCACTTAATATAAGATACACATCTAACTTTTGAAGCGAGCACAAATTCAGGCTCACCGGCATGGCAGTCACCTGCCTGGGTCTGAATGTGCAGAAAATATAAAATATGTCCAATTACTGCGTTCACCAAAACGGACACCAACCGATGTAGCATTGACAGAGATTTTCGTTGCTTGTAGCCTGTTGAATCAGTAGATCAACTTGTTTAGAAACATTCAGAATTTCATCTGGATGGAAGTCACGTCCTGTCAGCTTATCACGGACGCGGTTCACGATGACAAGTGCACGCTTATTAAGTGCTTCAGGTGCGTCGGGCGGCCCGGCAGACGGCAACGCAGGTAGCGACGGTGCCGGGCCTTGATTAGGCGAACTGCTTGCGTCCGCCGACGAACAGAGCGATGCGTCTGCTTTGGAACGCCTGCCCTGCTCCATTAACCTCCAGTTGAGGAGGGGGTCGTAGACGAAAGCTTCCAGCACAGCCATTAAGCTGTCTTTGTGTCTGTGCAACACTGTCATAACCGATTCGCAGGTCCGACGGTATGTACCTTCAATTCCAGTTACCTGTTTAAACATCATGTGTATTAAATTACTGGAGTAGTGTGACTTGAAAACATATATGCCCCTTATAAACCATATAGGTATTATTTGTAAGATATTTTACGAACATACAAGATTCACGGAATATCGAAATAAAAATAATAAAAGATTGATTAGATTTCTGTGCGGCAATTCAGTGCCACCAGAGTACAGTGCAGTACAGTACAGCCAGTCTAATCTAACTCAAAGTAAATAAAAAATGATAATAGCTATGATAAACAACCTTGAACTGCTAGACAATTAAGAAAAAACATTTTGTAAATGATGTAATTTATTTTATTTAAAAATTATATATTCTTTGGAGGTACCTATTCCTCCGGTGGTATAGCTGATTGGCAGGCGGTACAACAAAGTTATTTTAAAGCTAATTTTTTTATTCTTTTCTTTTCTTTTTTTTTATGATTTTAAGTTAAATATTTTCAAAGTATTCATGTAAAAATAGGTGATTTTTATGGATAGGTATAAAAACTTTGAGGTGCTCTGAAAACTAGATACATATAACTGAGAGCATGTTATCTTTAATAAATAAAGTTTCCTTGTAATAAAATGTTTTCTTATCAATTATATTTAATAAGGTATGTGCTGCTGCAAATTATTGTGGTAGTTTATCTAAAATAAAACACATGTTATTTAAATATTACGGCTCTTGAAAATTTTTCAAAAAATGTCCAATAATAACATTAATTTAAGTTTTTGTTATTCAAAACCGGTATTTAAGTTTGTTTGTATTTAGACAATTTGTTATTTTATTATGTAGTAGCATAAAATAGGAATCTATGTCTAGATTTATGAAGTATTCAATTTTTTAATTTCATGTGTAAATGTAAACCACCATGTTAATCTGTAGATTTCTTAAAAATTAAATAAATAAATAATCTCTTCTGAGTATGTTCGTTTTATTTCGACGCCTAAAATATAAATATATCAAACTGTTTATATATTATTAAATATATGTAGGTGTTTTGATCCACCAAGAATCTGGAATAATCCAGTAATTTTGAAACTCATAAGCGCAAGAATACAAAACTCTCACCTCCATTGCATTTATCAACATCCGGGTAAGTCTGAACGGGATCTTCTCAGGGAATTTATCCCTCGTAACGGCGACCTCGAAACAGTCACCAAAGTCAATGTGCAATATCTTCCCGGTGACCCTGTCCAGCATCAAATTGGAGGGGTGCCTATCACCTAAGCCGAGGATATACCCCACCATGCTCATTACGGCCAGCGATCGTGTGTAATTGGTTCTTCTCTCGAACCACACCTCAGAAGAGGGGCTTTTCAGCCAGAGGAGGCGAGCTAGATCATCACCGGCTGTGTGCTCCAAAGCATGCTCAAATACCTCTACCTAAAATTAATTAATATTTTTTTTCATATTATTTTATTTATTAACTTAGTAGTCTATGATACATACTGTGGTATTATGAAAAATTAATGAAAATTTGTAAATGATCAATCGAACCTGTTATTTCAAAAAAAGCACTCGTCCATTGTTCCTTATAAAAAAAATATAATTTTTATGAGATTTATTTATTATAAAAAGAAACATTTATAATACAGATATTTTTAATTAAAGTTTTTGGACTATTGCCTTTTTCAAAATGACCTCTTAATAAAAAAAATGAAAAACGAGGGTCACATGGTAAATTACCGAGGTAATAATATAAATGGTCATTCATTCTATCCTATCAAATGTTTAAATGAGATCATCAGATGGCAAATAAGCAAAATTAAAAAACACACAAAAATATCTAAATCCCCAGTATTTCTTTTTATTGAAACCAAGGAAGCAATTCCTAAATTATGCCTCTCATAGTTTGTAGGTCACATTAAGATCGACAAGATTTAATTCTAAATTAAAATAAAAGTAAAGTTAACTTAATGATTTGGATAAAGTTTTGCATATAATCTCACCTTTTGCATCAAGAGCAATCTGTCGTAATCGGCGGCCATCCTCAGCATGATTCTGTGCTCAATGTTCAGCAGGCATTTTTTCTTTTCTCTATAATCTCTGATGAGTGAATGCAGAGTGTCACAGTGTGGAACCCAACCTATATGCCAAATTAGGGAACGACAACTTAAAAAAAATGAAACCTTAATTTTACCAATAGGTTGTCAAAAAATTACAAACAAGAGCAGAAGCATCTTTCAGCTAACCTAAAAATATTTGGGAGATTTAAATAGGTACCCTAAATATAAAACGTAAAAAGGTTTTTGCATGGTTAACATATAAAATGATTATTCACTATTTTTGCTTTTTAAAATCCCCAATTATAAATAATTCCCAAAATACCAGTTGCAAAAAAAGTTAATTTTAATTTTAAAAAGTTAATTACGCAACTACTTTATTACAGGTTTTTTTTATTTTGAAATTCTTCGTGATTTTTTATATCATAAACTCCAGCTAGTTGGGTTTATTATTAACAGATTATTTACCTATGAGTCCAGAGTTTGTGCTCAAGGGTATAACAGCATATCTCTGTATGGCAAGATTTCTTCTAAACGTATCAGGATCACCCTGTAAAAGTGTGTTCACCAGTCCGAATAGTTGCATTACCCTCTCATCCTGTCTAAGGTCTTCGTGTCCTTTCAGTAGAAACATGTAATCCTTACCGTTAGAGCCTCGAACACACAGACGTCGCGGGCGTTGTTTTGACGTTATTACCTATAAAACAAAAAAATGAAAATTAATGCGTTTAACCTGCCGAACACCCAGCCATTTTAAGTATAAACAAAAGCTAAATGTCCCACAAATTTTTCGCAAACTTTTAGGAATGGCGTCAATTAGGGGTGTTACATGCTAAAATGCTTATTTTAACTTATTATAATATGCTTAATAAAGCTTAGGTAATTCTCTGAATATAACGCTATTTTGAATTATTCAAACTTTAAGAATATAAGAAAAGAATATCAAATGTAGTTTTTAAAATTATTAAAATAGTTTGTTTTTCCTCAAAGTACTTTGCGAGTTGTGCGCTCATCGGTCGCTAAATTTCATTCGCATACACCAAAGTGACTTGTCGAATTTATTCTGGAATTTTTCAAAATGGGGTCTGCTGGTCACACCCACAAAACAGAAATATTAATTATTTGGTTATTTTTTGGTGTTGCAAGTATTAAAAGATGATATCTTACCGTGATATAATTAATTTACCGCTAGCCATAATTGGTGGGAATGACGATACACGGGTGCGGGTTGTAGACTCACAGATTCAAAACTCATTAGGCTTAGGGCAGGTTAAATAAATCTTAATATAAATGAGACAGGAACTGTGATTATTATTATTAAGCATATAATATAGAGATAAACTAACATGCGCCAGCTGCTAGATATACAAAGGTAAGCAGACTAGGCTATTTACTGTTTGATCATTCTTAATAAGATAATACCAAATTAATTAATATTACAACAATTCTATTATTTTATGGATTGTATAAAAAAAAGATTTTTTTTTTAAATTTATGGGAGCTTCAAGGTAAAGACAAAGTAAAATCACCACTTAGCACCTGAGTGTGTAACTTAAATTTTAGATTTATAAGTATACTAATTAAAAAAGTGTCAAATCCTAACTAAATGGGCACAGGACAAATTGGTATTGGGTGCAGTGACACTGCAATAATTCAAAGCAAATTGGTAGTACTTCTTAACGGTCCTAATATTATTAAATCTATTTTTGGAATGTTATTAAGACGAATTTCATGTTTTTTTTAATTAAATATTACCTGTAAACTGCTTTGAATCTGAGCAATTCTTACAACTTCTTGTCCAGGAACGTAAGAACCGGGCACGGCTAGTTCCAAATCTCTACATGCCAAAAGCTTTGGGCTGACATACTGCAATTCTAGTGAGGTCAATTGAGGTAACTGTCTGCTAATTCTTCTAAATACGTGATAGTAAAGGTCCCATGCTTGGTTAAGGTCATTGTTGTTTCCTGATTCCTGATAAAAATAGAAAAATTCAGCAAAAATATATATATAAAATGTTATAAATAAATTTAAATTATTATTTTTAAAATCTGTCGTACCTTATATCTGTTACACCATTCTTGAGCCTCCATCAAATCTCGTCCGTAAGCTTGATTAAAAGAAGTTTCTTTAAGAGTTTGAGGACCCCTTTCTAACATTGCATGCAAAGGCTCGAGAGTTTCAAACATTCTTTTCACATTCTTATCTCCAAAATATAGTCGCGATGCCTCCTCTAATCCCTCGTGCCATTGTTCATGCCATAAAATTGCAACTCGAATTAATTCTTCAGAAGCCATCAGAGCCTGCGACACCAAAGTCGATGAATGTGTGCACATGGACTTTAATATCTGATTGGCTGCGTTTCTACGAGCAATGAATGAAGACTTTGAAGCAACTGTAAGCGGATAGACCAAAGCCTGAGGATGCGATTTACCAATATCAATCAAGAGGGAATGTATCAAGCGGCCCACTAAATTTCTTGGTGTGTCTATTCTGGCAATAAGCTGAGGAATAACTTGAAGCCATGTATTTATTTCAATTGTATGTTTGCCTTCTACAATGGCTTCATGAACTTCTGGCCATTGGCCATAATCAAACCACAAAGTAAGAAGCCTGAGAGTATCTTGAAGTGAACTACCATGAGAAAGGTTTATAGATTTGAAAAATCCTTCTACAGCAGGAACTGTATGCATTGAGATATAATGACAATCTGTTTTATTACTCTTTCTGTCGCCACTGGGGGCATACATTTGTGTGTCACCTTCTTTGTGTTTGTAGAACAGGACAGTTTCAAAGTTCATATATGCCCAAGCATGCCATGCTTTGTACCAATCGGGAGCGAGTTCCGTAGCCGTTGCATAGCACCTCAATATCTCAGGGATCGATGATTCATTTACACCCTGTAGTACCTCACACCAAGAACCAAGTTTAAGATGACAACGTGCCAAGAGTCTCCGATCTCCATCCACATTAGCATTTGAGACGAATTGTTTAAGTTGCTCGTATGCCAACGGACGCTGTTCCGCATCCCACATATGCTTGGCGTAAGCCAATGTTAGCCGAGGTTCGTGAGCAGGTAACGGCAAGCTTGGATTCGAACTTGGATCGCATCCCAACAGCATGACCAAGGTGCGGTGAGCTTGAGCTTTGGCTCCGCTTCTGCGACACAAAGCTGCAAATTTTAACCAAGCCAGTTCATCCTCTCGGGGTTCGAGCACTAAGCTTCTAACTTGTAAGATTCGTCTCCAGTCTTCGACGACTCGTTGGCCACCTTGCAATCGAGCCCACCACGCACGCCTCAGTGCCGGTCGTCTCTCACCAACTAGTTTGTAAGTCACCACCTCTTCCAGTTCTGCAAGAAGCTGAACAGTGACCAAAGCACCGTATGCTCTACGGTAGCTTTCACCAGCTACTGCTGATAATTCAGAGTCTAGTAGTTCCCTGGCTCTCTCAACGAGATGTTGGGCTGCAGCCCATTGTTCACCGTGAATGGCTAACACTGCGTGGTAGAAAGCTCCTTCTTGCGAGTCCAGCGATAGTTCTGCAGTGTACTTTTTCATGCAATCCCACCTACCTAGTCCCCATGCGGCGGCTGCTGCTAGCCGTGCCGATTTGCCTTTTTCTGCAGATGACATTTCGGGCCATCTCTCGGCGACTACATTGTGGAGATCATCCCATTCGCCTAGTGCCTCTAGACATCTCATTTGACCCAAGGTGGCATCCATATCTACAGGATCTGTCGTGAGACGATTGCGATAGAGCTCTAGAGCTCTATCCCAGTTGTGTAATTTCTCATACCAACGGACTTGAACCTGCAGTGCATTATCACCCGATGCCTTCTGCGACATTACAAACTCCAGTAATCCTTCAGCAGCTTCCTTTTGTTGCAATTTATTATTTATGAGAATGAGAGATTCCACAACTTGAGAACTAGCACCGGCTCGAAATTCTTCCTCCTATAAATATAGACTATATCATTGCAATAATAAAATTAAGCATTATGCCTATTATTTATGACTAAAAAGCTTATTCAAATTTACAAAAATAAGGTAGTATACCAAGTTATAACGTTGATAAGTATTTATTAGAGAAAAATAAAACAAAAATCTATAAAATAATAGTTTTCAATTTGTTCATATATCTCTAATACAATTTGAGTTATTGAGTTTCAAAGCATAGTATCTGAAATCAAAATTTATGAATGCAGTTAAACCTGGTGAACTCTCGTGGTAAAACCTGATGAAGTGTAAACTGATTACATCCTACAATGAAATTATAGCGCCAATTTTATTGGGAAAACAAAATTAGCACAATAATTTCATTGTAAGAAATAAACAATATTCAGAACGGAAACTCTGGGTGTAAATCGGTTTACACTTCTCCATGATTTTGTAACAATAATAAAAGTATGAGATTCTAGTCAGTTCTATTGGCACATGCCATAATGTTTCTTTTTGTATAGGTCCTCTCTAGGTTTGGTCCGATATTGTAGTAGGTAAATAAATAATCGTAGTAAAAAGACAAATTCATATCCCTGACATAAAAATAAAAAAGACATCATTCCGTCTGAATTCACGGACTGAAAATTAAATAGTCAATTTATCAAATTCTCCTGGATTGGTTTCAATATCTCTCATCCTACTATAGATTTTGGCATACTATCAGCTAACTCATTGTCGCTGTATGAGCAATAGCACTCAAACAATAGATTGTTAGTTTTACGTTTGTGCTTACCTATAGAAATTGATTTGGGCATTTGAAAATATTGTTGTAGGAGTATAAAATATTACGTAACCTTATAATGCAATGCTTTTGCATATGTTCGACAATGCATGGCCCTCTCGCCAAGTAGCTGCGGTGAAATCGGTAACGCTCCTCTTTCGCAGTGCTCCATAAACTCCGCTAAATTGAGTACGGCATGCGCTAATTCTGGTGCATCTGGAGCTGTCAACGCTTGTTCAAGGGCGCTAGCTAGCTCGACTTTTGCGAGGTCGCTCAGTTCTGTCCAGCATGATACAAAGGCTGCATTGAACAGATCTCGGAGAAGCTGAGAGTAGTTTTGGGCGAGCGCCAGGCACGCTCTGCAAATAACAACAATGCACGTTTTTTTATGTTGTCAAACAAAATTAAGTCAGAATCATGGAGTTAAATACGAATAATATATGCTATAAATATAGATATCACTAGATTGTTTTTCTGATAACCAAATCGCCACCGAAGAAGGCAGAGTCTCGCATCTCGCGCCGAAACGTCTGGCATTCGCTCCGTAAGCCCTCTCTATTTTTCTACCACCTGTATTAACAGTTAAAGAGTATATATATACATACAGGTATATCTAAAATTTGTTCAAATCATAATTTTGATGGTCTGTGACGGATGGTTGATGGAATGGGTATAATTCATAACTTAAATTTCTTGGGTTTGAATCTACATTGAAACATGTAGTTTTTAAAGTTTCATTACCATCATGGATTCATCAACATCGTGGATTAAGCACAATCAGTTGCTTAGATGGGTAAGGCCTAAAATACTAATATAAAAAAAATAGTTTTAACATTACAAAAAAATTTACCACCTATTTAAATATCAAAACATTTTTTTTTTTAAATGCAGGCTGATAAATTGGCTACCAAATGGTACCTCCAAAGTTAAATAAATAAATAAATTTAAATTTAAATTTAGTAAGTTTTAAATAAATAAACACGGTTCAATAAAAAGATTCATCTTATTTTAACATTTTTGCAAATACACGGTTGCTTATATTCCAACTTAATATATGAAAAGTTTCCAACCAAACAAAGATACAAGATATTTTTTTTTACATAGTTTCCTTGTAAGTCTATACACTTCTCCCAGCGATGCTCCCATTCCTTCAACCCGTCCAAATAGTATTAGGCATCTTGGCATCGGCATCTCTGCAAAATAGTTGTTTACGTTCGTAAATTATGGCCTCCTCCTTCGACGAAAACCTTTGTCCTCCAAGCGCAACTTTCAGCTTAGAAAACAAAAAAAGACGCATGGGGCTAGATCTGGTGAGTAAGTAGGGTTCAAGGAAGGCCAAGCAGATCAAACCGTCATTTATGGATTTTCGCCATGGCGTCTATATTTTGTATTTTCATCGTCACCCAAGCTAGTACAGCCACATTTAAATTTAGCTGCACAAAATTTCACAATGGTTAATGATGGTGCACAGCGTCTAACTTGTCTTTGACACTCCATCCATCCGTATCCATGACACTTTCATCAAATTAGACAACTATATGCATACATTGACATACATTAATAAATAATAAAGAAACATTTATGAATATTTAAACTTACCTCAAAGCATGACTTTGTGATTCCTTCAGTAGACCGATGCTTAATCTTCGTAACCATTCCAACCAGTCATCTTTTGACACTCTTCGGGTGGCGGTCCAGGCCAGACGGAGGTTTGTCTCGTTTATATGCAGCTTTCTTATGGTTGTGGTGTCTGTTGCCGGTAGGGAGGCCTTTAGCATAAGCATAAATTTATAATGAATTATTTCAAGTCAAATTTGTATTAATATATTGAAAACCCTTGACTAAGGTCAGGCTCATTATGATAGAGTGGGGACAGTATAAAAAGCAATTAAAGTTTTATAATTCTTTAACGTATAACAACGTTTACTTACTGACCAATCTCTTTTTTCTTATCCACATGTGGAATAAGGTTATCAGGGTGGTTTTTGAAACAACAAACATGTTCGACCCCAGATCATTAGAAAGAGGTGGTGAAAAGATAAGGCAGACAGGCCATGTGCCTATCTGAAGTGCATAGTAGAAGCCAAAGATTACAACCTGGCCGCTCGTGTTAGCACTCCCAATAAAATGGTCAATTGCAGAATCGTCAATAAACGTATAAGACACATTTATAATGAAAAAATTACTTAAAAGTGTAAAACTACCAGTCATTAGACCTTAATGACATGATTCTTTTGATATTTGCAAAGCTTTTGATATTTAAAAGGCCCAGAATCTTTATTAGATAGGTTGTCAATTGCGCTGAAAATGAAATTCTGTAACCAACAGATGGATAAGGTATTTAATATGTCGCAGCTGAAAGCACGGAGACAACTATCACGAGAACTTACAGAGAAGAGAAAAGGCCTTAGATAGTCGGCAAATGTTTAATTATTTTAAAACACATTTTTTTGTGAACTATAAATGAATGAAACAGAGGCGCAGCAGTACCCATTTAACATCATTCATAAGCAAAATAAAGATATCTAAATGATTTTAATTACCTCATGGTTATTGTGTCTGTTGGCCCAATGCCTGGAAAGTTGGAAGTCTTCATCGATAGCCAGGGCCGTATTCGAGCGTAATTTAGAAATGAGAACTTCATACTGCTGACATTGTATTTTATTTTTTGTCAAGACTTTCTGGACCAGTGGTATAAAATCTGTGTACTTTTGTCCCAAATGGACCACCAAAGCGCACAAAGTGTCCAAGGCAGTTGGAATTAGTTCCGGATTAGCATCCATGCTCCTCACTAAGGGGTGTATTATTCTAGAAGAGAGGTTATTAAAATTCAAACTATCGGCCAAGTGATCGACGGTTATCATTGCCACTTTGATTACGGGTACAGGGCAATCGGTGGAATCAAATAATCTCACGATTGGGGGTAACACTAAATGAAGGTAATCATCCAGATTCTCTCCAAACTTTTGGAGTGCTTGTAGCAACTTCACTGTTACCATCCGGTCCTTGCTCGAATCATGAGACAAAACTCTTAAGATCTGGGGCATAAGTTGAGGTAAATAAATTTTAAATTCTGTTCCCAGTGCTACAGCAATATGCTCAACTAGCAGTATCAAAGTCACTTGTAAGGGGCTGTTGGGCGTCCAGAATTCTTTTATAAGATCAAATATTTTTTCCAAATAGTTGCGAATGTGTTGTTTGACGATGGATATCAACGTAGCTAACTGCGTAAATAGGAAATCCCGAAAGTTGACATCTGCCATTCGCACGACGTACAATAAACTTGGCATAACTTGAGATATATAAGGAACACATTTTATGCCCAGTAATTGGAATATGAATGTAACAGCCTGGACTACGCTTGTATGATGAATGGATAATGTGGGATCGCGGATGATTCTCATTAAAGTCGATATTGCGATTGCGGGGTAATATTCTTCCAATGCCGAGGATGACATATTAACCAACATTTCACTAGTGTTCATATCGAAATTGCTGTCGTCAGATTTGCTGTCTGCGACTGGCAACAAACTGGAATCGTGATATCCATCTATCAGTCCCCTGTTAATTTTGTGCTTGTATGGATCTAAAGCTCCGAGTAACCCTAAAACTCTAATGGTTTCCCGTCTTATAGCTGGTTGCTGTTCAGTTCTAAGGAAATTCAGCAAAACATCCATCAAATTCGGAAATTGGGTATAAGGAGTTACAACTTGGCCCGTAGCGCTGATCAATTGTCCAAAAGCCCAAAGTGCTACACTGCGCTTGTCCGGTGAACTACCATCCGCCAAAAGGTCTAACAGGATAGCCAATAACTCTGGCATCCATTTATTTAACCCATTACCATCGCCGTTTACATCAGCCAAGTCTCCGATTGCTCTAAGTACGCTTAATATAACGCCCGGGTTAGAATCTGGCTCTTTAAGCTTCGGCACAAGGACATTTAAAATTGGTTCCATATAGGGTCTTATCAACCTCGGAGCATTCACAATTAGGTGACCTAGCATTCGAGCAGCTTGTTCTTTGTTTCTACTCATTCCAGAATGATCTAATTCAGTTAAGAATTGAATTAATGTTTTCCGAAGACTCGGCATCACATATGCAGGGTTTACAGTACTCAATCGTCCAATAATACATATTGCTAATTCTCTTATTTCTAGCACCTCATCATTCATTGCAACAAATAGGGAACTAAGATTTTCAACTTGTGCTAGATGGGGATCAAATGTATCATTGAGCGAAGCAAGCACACCGTAGCGGACATCACATTCAGGATCGGTGACTGCAACCACAAGTAACTTAGTGAGGACATTCGCTATCGTTATGGTTAATGTCCTGGATGGTGACGATGTTACCTTTTGAGCAGCACCAGCTAACAATCTGGCCGATGTACGAACAGCCTCCAGTCTCACTTCTTGCTGTTCACTTTGGAGAAAGTGATCAGCGCAACGACGGACAAACGGCAGTAAGCTATGACTCTCAAAATCAAAACTGCCTAAAGTTCGTAAGGCCAGTACAGTACTTGCAGTATCGTAACTATCACTTGGTGCTGAAATCTGTTGTTCGAGTGTTTTCGGCATACCGGGATGCAGAAATGGTTTGTTCAGCAGAACTATAGATAACATTTTGAGTAAACCTTCGGAAATTTCTATTTTCAAAGAAGGAACACTTTGAGCTAGTTCTTTCAAGCTAATAGTCAAAGCCGGGCTCAAACCAGTTGTAAACATTGGAGCCAAAATATCTCTAATGTCTTCTGCAACCGCTTCATGAACTGCGTGACCCAAAAGAGTTATACAAGTGAATATGGCAGGGTCCAAAGTCAATCTTTTCTTACTGGGTGTATCTTTTGAAGGTAATGCCAGTTTAATTGCTTCAATAATTCTGTTCAAATATGGTTTTATATCATTTTCTACTGCAATAGCAATTAAACCCACTGTATAAAATGCTAAATTACGATCCTTATCTCTGCTTTTCAACATACTCAGCAAATAGTTTATGGTTGAGTTCAAATGTTTTTTTACAAAATGTTCCTTGTTGAAAGCTGCTAAGCGGGGTATAATTACTAAAAGCACTTGTTGAACTTGGGGTGACCTTGATAACCTTTGTGCCATAACATCTGAAAAATTAAAGTAATTAGATAAATTTAAACATGTAACATGATTTACATATACAGCTAAAAGGATATAGGAAATTATTTTATTTACCAGAGCAAATTTTATCATATTTCTCTATGATTAACTGCTTGCAAACGGCTGATTCGTAAATAGGTGTAACTTGTGAAGACAGTTCTACCGTGGTGCCACTCAAGTCAGAATGGTTGTCTTTTCTGACTGAAGGGCTTTTGAGTCGAGGCATCATCGATATGATGTCTTCCGTTAGGCTAATTTCCTGATGAGTATCTAAGCTCTGCATGAGAGTTGTATATTTGCTTTCCCAAACTGCATTGGAACTCCGAAGTAACTCATTGAGGATTAGAAGGCCACCGTGGACACGATCCTCACGGGTGTATCCTTTTTCCCTTATAGGCGAATCCTCAAGGCAGGCCAAAGCTTCATCATAGCTTTGCAAGTACCACTGAGGTTTGTGCGATTGTTTCGAACTCTCTCTCTGCGCAGTGACAACAAGACCTGCTCTCAGGGCATTGCTGGCTGCTTCTCTAATGGACGCTTTTGGATCTCTAAGAGCGTTAAATATGTGATCAAAGAATCCAGAAACTTGCTGATAGAAATATGTTGGCATGGCAACAGCAAGTTCCTTCAATATCAAAACGGCGGAATGGCGTTTTCCTTCATTACGTTCTTCCGATAACCACTCAAATGCGCGTTTGACCTCAAACTCAACATATTCTGCACGGGTCGCCCCAGATATGACTGCCAGCCTACCAACCGTCTTAGCGGCCAATTCCATAACTCCAACATCAGAAGATGGAAACAGCTTTCTCAAATAGTTGGCAAATCTTGAAACAAGGGTCTTTGTACTTGCACAGTCTCCGCTGATGATACATACTAAAATAAATTATAAAATATATATTAAATATAAATTATAAAAATTACATATACAGAATGTCCCAAGACCATTTAAGGGGGTGTTTATGTTCCCTATTACGTGTAAGAACTTTATAAAAAAATGAGAAAAAAAATTATCCTTCAAATTAATTATTTTTATTATAGCGTGCGAGCGGACGGTTAGCTGGTGTAGTATGACTAAATATTACTGTGGAAGAAAAATAGTTAGAAACAATAAGATAGAGAAAAAGAGATTGAACCACTCGGAAGACTCTTGATGGGCAAGTAGGATATATCAGCGAGCAAAATATTATTAAGTAAATATAATAAATAACCAAAAGCATATAAAATAACCATACTCGTGGCTTAAGTATATGCACATGTCTGCCCTAGAACAAGCTGTTACTTGGTTGGGCACCATTTCAACTGATTCTCACGGTATCTAGTTTTGCAATCATTGATATTTTTTTCCATGATGTGTTCTTTTTTCTTTTTGCTACTTTTTTAATATAATTTTAGTAATTTAATTATTATCAATGTAGTGATATGCGATAATTAAATAAATAATTAGCTTTTGGGTATCGAAATCCGTCAGAAAAATATCTCTGTTAATAAAAATAGTTAGCAGGATGGTGCTATGTTCGTATGGATATTTTTAGTATAATATAAAATGACGATCAGCGCACTCAATAAGATAAAAACTTCAATTTTTGCTTGGGATTCTGTTTGTTAAATTGTGATTAATTAGGTACACTTGTCTATGTAAGTAAATCAAAATAACTTATTTTGAAAAACGTTTCTAAATATTAAAGTAAGTAATAACCATTTATAAAATATTTTATGAAAGCACTCACCTATGGCCAATATTCCGCCTTTTTTTTCATTGACATCGCTACCAGAAACCATTCCAAAAATATGATGATTGAAGTCGTCCAAGAATTGGGCGAGCTCATCCTGAGGAACTTCTCTTAGCTCTGTTTTTACATACAAATATAGTTCCCTTGCAGTTTTGCTGCGAACTTCCGCGCTGCGGGACTTAAGCCCAGTAACAAACTGTTGAACCAGCGCCGAACTCATTGCTTAGCTATTTTTTTCTAAATAGGAAGAAAATATTCAAACATATATTTTTTAAAGTTACTAATAAAATGATGTAGATCAAAGTAATAATTTAAATACCTTAATATTATTTAATATCAGTGAAGCTACATTGCAACACAATTGTAACGAAAGTTGTTACAACTATTTACAAAGTACGAAATCAAATACATCCTTGATTTACAAATTACTTTAATATTTCGAATTATCCTTGAAAATTGGGTGATAACTAACCAATGACAATATGTCAAACAAATGTCAATCAAGTAGTACTGCCACACGTAAAATTGATGGAACTCCAACAGCGATATAAGAACTCCTAGAAATAAAAACTTTTAAAATAAATACTCAAAACGAAATAAAATATACGAAAGGTACCTATTTTTTAAGGCACCACCAGTCCCTAAAACGTGTTTTGTAACGTGTTTTGGTGCATTTTGTTGAAGTTATTCCCAACAAATGGCTAAAACTAAAATAACCACAATATTCTACATATATTAATTTAGTCCTTTGCTTAAAAAAAAAACGAAATACACCTAATTATAGTAATGAAAATAAATAAATAAGAAATTGTTATTTTTTTTCTTGCAACGATTTTCTCTTAAGTTGTGTAAGTGTTAGGCCCCGTTTATAAACGACGGTGCGAAAGCCTGCTCGGAACACATAAAGTGTCGTACCATAACCATGACATGACAGCGGTAGGAACGCGAACGGTTTGGGGCGTGGCGTTTTGGCCAAGCATACAGATTTACACCTACTCGCTTATAATGGTAGCGTCGAAAACTCTACGCAGCTATTATCAACACACCCCAGACACCTCAAGCAGAGCAGTCCTGACGGCTGCTCCACCAAAATCCTGTACAAAGGGCCAGTCCCTATACGCGGTAGAAAAGTCAGACCCTAGACAAGGGATGGTAGATTTCAAGCAAGCAACGCAAGATTACCGATCTTGAACATGAAATTAGACTTTTGTCTGTATCTGCTCCTGATTCAAAACCTACGTCATTCAACCTACATCTATGTTTGAACGCATTTTTATTACATTTAGCAACAGTTGATTCCATACGTCTACGTCTAATGATGGTTCTGATTATAATTGAATAAAGCTTTGATGTCAACACAATTGTAGCTAACGTTAGACTTTAAAATGTGTTTTAATAAAGTTTTTAGACATTTTACTCGATTTTCAGACTTCTATTTTTCACATAACGATTTTTTATGTTTAAACATCTGTTCCGGGATCTCCGTCAGTGGGAGGAGTTTATCTTATAAAGAGAGTACTGGACTAAATGGATAGGCTGGTATTCAATTAATAATTGAATGACATTTATTAATTGAAATTACAATAATCGGAAAAATAATAAAGTATATTTCATCTGATATGTATTTCATTTTATTTAAATTGACATCCTTCCATTACATTCGCAGACGAACGTTCATGTTAACACATCTTAATTGCGAGTCCCGGCACTCAACATTTTTCTTTTTTTTTTAATGTATTGACAATTGACTTTACTTACTAAGTTACTACCAAACAACTTAAACAAGACCTATTCGTAGAGGAGTTAGAGATAAGTAGAATCGAGATAAGAAGTGTATCTTACTACAAAGATAAAATATTATATGAAATAAAAAGGATTATGACATATATTATATCACATAAGCAGAGGAATTAATTAATAAAAAAGCGACAATCATTGGTATTGGTTGGTTGGATAACGAACTTTTTTTTCAAGAAAAATTAGGATTTACATTATGATTTACATACATACAAAATATGCTACACGAATCGTCTGTCTGAGACTCTAATATTAAAACTGCCATTAATTTTATTGTTAATCATACTACTTTGGTAGTACTTCCCAAAGCCAAAGAAGGTAGAAACGAAGTTTTAACCTTCTTTGTGTTTCATTCGTGCGAGATTAAAAATAATATGGGACATCTATTAAAAAGCTGTCTTAACCAATAATTAATAACCGGCTTTGGAAATAACTTATCAACTTCAGCCGATTGAATATGCCCATCGCTACTTTTTGTCTGCCGTCACCTCACCGTACCTTTTGGTCTATCGGTGGATCGTTCGGCTTTACGGTTATTATCGGTAAATGGTGAGACTGCTTTTTGGCGCAGGAAGGGAAGTGTTCCATGAAGTATTTCTCTACTTTTTATATATGCAAAAGGGTTAGAAAGAAGATCTAAAAATGATCTTACTTGAGATCAATAACAGAATAATTGAAGAAACCCTGACGGTAAAATACAAGAATGCATTGGCACGGTAAGTAACGCTTTAGTGAGATTTTACCACTAGGGGACTTGATTTTGTATCTATCCGTTTTTTCACGTATTTAGTTTTAATAATAGTAACCTCAAATAGGTCTGATAAAGTGAATTTTGTTCCATTTTAATGTAACTTGTGTCCGTTTTACTAAGCCTTACTAAACTTACGTCAAAATACAAAGGGGTGAGGCTCATCGTGATAACCAAAATGTTTAATCATTCCTTTGATTGTTATTTGTTTTGATACATACGAGAGAATTGACGATTTTATGTAATATCGATATTATGTAAATATATTGGCATGGCTGGCTACCTGTTATTTTTCTTAAAATTGTAATATCTATTTCTATGTTTTGTGACTCATGATACCATTAGCTCTAAACCTTGGATAATTTTGAATACACTCACGAAATGTGTAAGAATCTTATTACCTATAATAATTTTTAAATTATTTTCAGTTTAAAACCAGAAACAACGGATGTGACAGTAGCTGATTTTGATGGCGTACTTTTTCACATTTCTAATGTTAATGGGGACAAAACCAAAGTTAGGGTAAGAACATTTTGAATTGTATACTCAACTTACTCAACTAGGCCAAATGTACCTGTACCTAGTCAAGGGATATGGTGGTAATGAAGCATTAAAAATGGTATGATCATTTGCGCATTGGAACCCGCCACTTATGGGTCAATAGTCCAGCGCCTTAACCACTAGACTACCATGATCTAACTATAGGGAAAGTCTACATTTTAGAACAATTGTACAATTTTATGTTTAATTTGAGATATTATTTAATTTAAAAATAGACTACTTAGAAATTTTACATTCCAATCATAGTATATACCTACTTAGTACATTTCAAGTAAAATGTTATTTTAGTACAAATGTATCATACTTTATTTTTACTTCTATTTGTTTAGTTTCACTATCAAATAAATTAAAAAAAATAGTTATGAAGTAAAAATTGGTAGTATTAAGTATATTTAGGTAAGTTTATGTTTAGTATTAGGTATAATGTTTAGTTTATTTGTCCAATCTGGAAGAGTAATAATATTTATAAAACCTATTATATATTATTATATATATATATACATATATATATATTAATAGCGGCAAATCACCTGAAAAGTTTAATGACACAATAACAACGGGTTTTCCCCTGTTCCAAGAGAGTTGTGATTAGTTCGAGCTGACTACCAATAATCTGTTCACATCGCTTTCGAAGTCAGTCATTTTCAGCCAGAGCAGCAGAGTCGCAACAGTCACTTTGTAAATCTTATCGTAGATTGTACTTATATGTAACAGATAATTATCACTGTAACTTCACTTACTATAAACTATTAAACCCAATCTATATCTTCATTAACCCCACTGAGCCATCATCAATTTTCAGCCAAAGCATTTTTGCGAAAGCAATCAACAGTTGGTGACGTCCAATGGTGTCATTACTACCGATTTAATATAGTCGATCAGCATTTATTATTTATAGATTGGTCACATTGATAATTAACTAATGAGCAGCTTTGATTTTGGGTCCTTGGGTGGACTGTTTAAAATCACATTTCCATTTCGCTTTAACGGCGCCATGTGAAAATTGTATTATTATTTTGGGGTTTATCTTTTAATATATTTATTAAAAACATATTTTTTTATGGCTTTTTGTTATTTTTATTAAAAATACCTACCCACAAAAGTGTCCACCCCCCGTTTTTGAAAGTAAAAGTCCACAGTACACAGTATGTCTGTACTTTCGTCCTATACTTAAAAACTGCCATAAAATGTATTTTTTTTAGTATTGAGCCAACGAGGATAGCCGATGTTCTGAGATGTGTAACTTTGAATTCCACCCAATCTAGGAGCAGAAACAAAAGGAGCTATATTTAATGGTTGCATTTCACTTTTTGGAATTAAAAAAATCTCTTAATTCCGAAAGTGTTTTTATATTCATAGAAATATTACTTGAAGCTATAATACCTTTGTAATTAAAAAGAAATATATTTGGCTTGAAATCTTCCGCATCTAAGTTAAGTAAAAAAGAGTAATTTTGATTTATTTTACAGGTTAGTATTTCATTAAAATTTTACAAACAATTATTAGAGCATGGAGCCGATGAATTGTTGAAAAGGATTTATGGATCACTTCTTATAGAAGCCGAAAGTGGTAATTATTATTATTATTTATTTATTAAGTTCTTACAATTACAGTTACAATTTCTTTTATGCAGATCTAAGTATTATAAGACCTAAATCTAAATTAAATATGTTCAAAATACGCAAGTAAGTTGAATAGGTTAAGGGTAAAGTATGATAGGAAGTAATGAGTAAATAAAAAAAAAATGAGGATAATGTATGTAATAGTTTTTTACTCTGACCATGCATTGGCTGTACACGATAATATCAGCACAATATTTCGGTAAATCGAGAAGGGTGAACTTATAGGTGTGTAGATCGCACGCTCATATAACTGTTGTTTATTTATAATATTAGGTAGGTTAATTCAAGTGGTTTTTATATTTAATACGAAAATAAATAAGGCGTATTTGTAACTCAAAGTGTCATTCCTGAGATGAAATTGCTTAGGTGAAGAATGAAAGCATTTTTTTTTCTGTATATATCCCCATAGCTACTTAAATTCTGTATTACAAGGGTATCACAGTTTGTTAGGACAATCTCGACATCCTGCAATTATTATTTGTTAAAAATGGTCTGAAAATAATTGGGTTGTTTTAGAAACCTAAATTTTCAAATACTTTAATTTAGCTGTGCGATAAGACGTTTTTCCCGAGTTTTCTCTGTAAGGGCACAAAATACAAATTTTCCAAACTTGCCTTTAATTTCAAACAAAGTAGGTGTTTTCTGCTAGATATCTCATAAATATATATACAAAGCTAAATGTATGCTATGACTTTAATAATTGTGATAAAATTTGTGTTATACATTTATCTTTTGGATGTGGGCAGTGATTCATTCTTTTATCATGTTCATTGATAACAATGCCACAACCAACTAAATTCACTATGTAAGGAAGAAACAATATAGGCAATAATAAAACCTCAAATTAAATAAATATATTTTCTTCTGTCTTTAAAATTAAGTTTTTACAGATCAAGGTATTGTGAGGAATTTTTATAAGGAATCTTAAATCTTCCAGCTGTTTTTAACCTGTCGTGCTGTCATGGTCATGGCCTGATATCAATTAGTTATATCTATAGTATCTGCGCCAGTATTTATTATTATAGAATTAGATTATCAAATAAAGTAAATTAAATATTAGTATTATAGTAAAATATTTCATGCGCTCACATTTAGATTCTACCAATGTGTCTAATTCTCTAATCATAAAACTGCATTATCGTTTTATCAGTTGTAATCTCTGAGTGGGTGTCGCGCTGTGATCGACCTTTCATTTTTAAATACCCTATTTTTGAACAAAATCGGCTATCTGATTTTGTCTGATCAAACCTGTCTCTTTTCAATTTCAATATACCAACAAAATTTAATTTAATTTAAATGTATTCGTAGACTGATTCGTTCCTCGTATAATGCTCTTCACTCTCCCATTCCACGAATTTCTTACTTATTTTTTGAATAAATCAATCGTCATGATTACCTTAAATTGAGTAAATTACAATTTTTAAAAACAGGTTTACTTAATATATTAAGTTACTGTTTCATAACCAATCTCTTAGTTCATTTGTGTTTAAATATATTATTTAGATGACATTTATTAATTATATTATTATCTCTGTTAATATAATAATAGGAATCTGTGTCTAGATTTATATAGTATTAACTTTTTTTTCATATGTAAATGTAAACTACTACCTAAATCTGTAGTTTTTTTGTAAATTAAATCAACACAGGACAGAGTTCATGTTGATCTGGTTTTGACATTCAACCTTATCATATTATTTAAAAAAAAAAAATTTTTTTTTGGTTTTCAGGTTACAATGTGTCAGTCTTATTGGATTTGGAGAATGTTCCGGATGACTGGGAGGACATTGTAAAGAGAGTAGGCCTCTTGAAGAGGCATTGTTTTGCATCCGTTTTTGAGAGGTACTTTCGATTTCAAGAGGCGGGGGAGACTGGACACAAGAGAGCCGTAATAAACTACCGACAAGACGAAACACTGTAATAATCTATTTATTGATTTTAGTTTTATTTTTTTATCATTTTAAATTTATTCGTTCATTTTTATATTTACGGTATAAGGTGCAAGCATGGCAATGTCATCTTGAAAGTTTGTCAACAGTCCCAACCTTGTATACTTAACTTTAAGGTTAAACTAAACAATCACCTTATAACTAAATTGCCGCTAGATGGTATTCTTTAAATTTAAAGTAAGAAAAATTTCGATCGTAGCTCTTATCGGAAAAAAACAATATAAGCCTTACATTTAGCCTGTTCTATAAAATATATTACTGATTATAAAATAATCTGCAGTATCAAATAATAGAAAAACGCTTTTCGATTGTTGCTGCGTTTCAAATGCCCATTTTATTTATAAGTGATATTTGTTAAAAATATTTCAATTACATTTAGAATATGCAAATATATATATTCACTATTTCATACTTCTTTCCCTTTTCTTTATTCTTTATTGAGAGAAATCAACAGTCTTACAAACAATTGGTATTAATGATAAGTTTATTAGCATTCTTATTGGCATTATTATAGATATGTGGAGGCACAACAGGATCGAGTGACCGTAGTTTTTTCCACTGTCTTTAAACATGAAGATGATGTTGTCATAGGGAAAGTATTCATGCAGGAATTGAAGGAAGGAAGAAGAGCATCACATACCGCACCACAGGTTGGTTTTTTCATCACAAATACTTGATTAACGGTCCTTAAGTTTGAAAGAAGTAATAACGTGCAAAAGTATAATTTTAACAGGTTCTCTGCCGGCTCCACCATTTGGTGTTATATCCGCGTCATGAGAAACTCCTCCTTCGCCAAATGGCGTATTTTGCGCATCGCGAGAAACTCCATTTTGGTCTGTTTGCGGCGGTTCTAGTCCAGGTCGGCCCTGCCGTCTTCTTGATATCGTCCGACCATCTGAATGGTCGTCTGCCAACACTTCTACTTCCCGCACGGGGCCTCCAGTGTAAGACTTGCTCCATCTCTCATCATCTATTGAATTTTAATCTTCAGTGCGTGCCCGGCAATGTTAAAGCCCTATTATTATTATTACAGTGGCACACTAGACCTCGGAAAATATAAAAAAATAAAATTTATTATGTATTGAGAAAATATAAATAACTTTTCATGTTTGGTAGTCATAAGCAATTTTTAAATTATTTTTTCACAATCCATTCATGATGGTTACCATTTACAATAACATCAAACATTATAAATAAACTTCTGTACAGGTAAATTTTTTCTCATACAGATATTTTTAAGGGGTTAAGCTTCAAACTGGACAACTTTTATTCTACAAGTTTTTCAATGTGTCAAATAAGTAGGTAAAAAAAAATCCTATTAATATTTAAATGAAATGACTTTATATGCCTCTTCCTGACTGGGCGGTCGGCACGGTCTTGACCTGCTTAATGCATTGCATTGAGATATGTACAGGAGCATACCGCATGTACGAGCCACCGTGAGCAAACCTAACGTTTTATAGAATATTTATTTTGTATGAGGAAAAAAAATGTCAAAATTAAAAAAAACTTGTGGAACAAAAGTTATTCAGTTTAAAGCGTAGAATAACCTGGTTTATAGCAATTATTAAAAAATATATATATAATGTGCACTGCATTCTTCTTTTGTGTCAGTCACCTGTTTGGGAATAAATATAAACTAAAAATCTATAGATTTAGGGCTTTTCAATAACCTTCCATTATTTAGCACTACTCGCTTGATGCCGGCCGTGAGTCACTGGTTAGTAATCAATAAATACTTATAGTATAAAGCAAAGTCGCTATCGGCGTTCGTCTGTTTGTTCGCTTAGTTCTTCTTAAACTACACAATGGATTTTAATGCGATTTTTACCACTATTTAGAGAAATTTTTTTGAAGGTGTACGAGGTGTGTTCAAAAAGTAAGGTGACTTTTCAAATTTCGCGGGCAACGTATTTTTGATTATCGATTTTTTTTGTTTTGTTATGTTGGTACACTCTTCCCGAACATCTGTACCAAATTTCAAGTGAATGGCATTTTTTGTTTGATTGTGAGAGGCTTAAAGGTTATAAGTGTTTTGCGTGCTCGGCGATTTTTTGCTATCGAAAAATATGATCAAAGGATTTGCATCAAATTTTGTGTAAAAAATAAAATTAAGTGCTCCGTAACACTTGAAATGTTGACAGTGGCATACGATGAAACTGTTCTTAGTAAAAAAAATGTTTACAAGTGGTACAAACTGTTTCAAGATGGCCGAGAAGATGCCAATGACGAGCCTCGCTCTGGATGCCCAAGCACGTCAACAACTGATGAAAACGTTCAAGCAGTGAAGAAAATTGTTTTGCATTTGCGTGGTGCATCAGGAGTTCTTACCATATGGTCGTACGGTCAATAAACAGTATTATCTGGAAGTTATGCGCCGTTTGCAAGAAGCAATACGAAGAAAACGTCCAGAATTGTGGAAAAACAATTCATGGCTTTTGCATCACGATAATGCCCCTGCTCACTCATCTTTGCTTGTGAGAGATTTTTTGGCCAAAAACAACACCACAATCATGCCTCAGCCACCATATTCACCGGATTTGGCCCCATGTGACTTTTTCTTGTTCTCAAAACTAAAGAGACCTATGAAAGGACGGAGATTTGCAACGATTGAAGAGATAAAGACTGCATCGCAGGAAGATCTCAAGGCTATACCGAAAAGTGCTTATGAGAAGTGCTTTGAGGATTGGAAAAACCGTTGGCATAAGTGTATTGTATCTGAGGGGGATTACTTTGAAGGGGACAACATAAATATTGATGAATAAATAAATATTTTTTCTTAACAATACAAAGTCACCTTACTTTATGAACACACCTCGTATAATATATTCATTTAAATTTAAAAATAGTAAAGAAATCTAAATATTTTGTAATAAATTCGTAAAAATGCGCTTTTAGGGCATTTACATGTCTTACGCTAACTAAACCATTAGATACATTAAATTAATATACTACAGAATTGGATTTCTTAAATAGTCCGCAATAGCATTTATCTATTTTGGAAGGATGACTAACATTAACTAATTTATCTTTCAAAGTTTGATCACAAATAAGAGGATGAAAGATTGTATGGGAATAATTAGCTGCCAACCCGGGACAAAGCCCAGGGTTGAACAGCCAGTTCTTGTTATATTATAATGAGCAAGAAACTTCAAGCACATCTCAATGCAGAAAAGGCAACGGGCAGGATAATAATATTTGTTAATATTGTTTTTAGGTTCTCTTCTCTCATAAGGAGCCACCGCTTGAACTAGCCAACACTGATGCAAAAATTGGAGATAACATCAGTTATGTAACGTTTGGTAAATTACAATTCTTTAATTTCAATTCTTAAGTTAAAATTAAAATTAAAGTTATTCTGCTATTCGGGACGGAGACAAATCCAACAGATAAAATAAAAATTTACATTATAGATCATAAAAATCGGTCCAGCCGTTCTCTAGTTATACATGGTGAAACTAACCCGACTTTGTTTTTATATATAGATTTGAATACTCCTATGTTAATGTACAGCCCTACTTTATATAACTTTGAGCTATAGCGGTCTTTAGGTGCTTATCTCATACCTATGCACGAAGTGACTGATGCCCGATAACGTTGCAAAATATATTTACCACAAAAAATAATCTTATTGATTTGCTCCATACTAGGGCAAAGGACATCAACCATAAATGAGAAAATACAGTACATATTTTTTTTATATTTAATAACCCTTTTTTTTTATTTTTGGTTTTATTTTTAATAAAGTAACTTTTGAATATTATAATGAAATCTAAGATGATCCAGAAAAGCAGAAACAATTATTAAAAAAAACTTTCAGTCTTTTTACATGATGCAATCAGCTGCTAACTACAAGTAAATAATGTTTTCAGTTTGTCTTAATTAATGTCATTAATTTTCAATTAATTATTTCATCAGTCTTGTTCCCGCGGCACACATGTGCCGATGCCAGAGACAACACCATAGATTTGCTGCACACATTCCGCGACTACCTGCACTACCACATCAAGTGCAGCAAGGCATACGTGCATGCACGAATGCGTGCCAAGACTGGAGAACTGTTGAAGGTGTTAAATAGGGCGCGGCCTGCACAAAATGCACGTCCCACCGACAGGAAAACCATTACGTGTGTATTTTTGTTTTATCTCATTCTTGAATTTTTAAACTCCTGTAAGAAGCAAGAAGCATAAGGCTATGAAATTATTTTTAGCCAAATGCCTAGTCATTGGACTCTTTAAATAAAGATTATCAAATATTTAAAAACAAAATTACATAAAATTGCAAGACTCAGTGGAACAAAACATTTGTTTCAGAATCTAAATCATGCTCTAAGTTGGGGCGAGAGAGTGATCATCCGCAATCCCTAATGGGTGTAGTTAGTCGTCTTATTACCTCTAGGCGATTTCTTTCACAAATTTTGGGAAGGGATAATTTATTGATTGTTAACAAACAATGTGACACTAATATTTAAGCTTGTTTTCTCATCCTCTCAAAATAATACAATGAATGCAGAACACTTGCTGCTGCCCTCTGCCCCACCAATTTAGCCCCGATATTTCACTGTACTCCATTTCTTTGAAAACAATCTTATTAACCTGACCAGGGTCCGAGCTACTTTTACAAAACATTTACCCATTACCCATTACATTCTTTAAATCCAATAAGTCTATTTTGAATAGCTTATAAAATCCTCTAGAATATGGTGTTATTACTAAACAGAACTAAAAAAAATTGTCAAATAATGCCGTGACACTTGTTTTTTATATTTTATTTTTGTTTTTAGATATCAAATAAAACGAATTATAGGTATTTTATGTTTTTTACATGAAAAAAAAATAGTAAAAAAACCCTAGGTACTTAAGGGCGATCTATCAGTTATTTATAATTAAGGGTGATCTGTCACTATAAATAATTATTATATGAGAACTATCAAATTTCATTTTTATTGTCCCTTTTAAAGTTATTATTTTATTTATTTATATTTTAAATAAATTTACAGTGATTATTTGTAATCAAGTCACAAATTAACGCATAAACAAAACTATCACCCGCACCGAAATGCAAAATTCACCATATCAGAAAATACTTTATCCAAATGTTTTTACATACAAATATATCAAAAGATATGAAATATATTAGTTTCTTACATTACATACATTTGTCATCATGGTGGCCAGTCTTGATAAAAGCAAAACGGAAAACATTTATATTTTCAATTATGCGGCAGCCGATGCAAACAAAAAATAATTTTATAATACTTTCTCACTATGTTTCACGTAAAATCCATCGAAAACAAGCACAATTTCACACTAAACTGACAGAAAACAAATAACTTATATGCGATCTTTAAGATTAATATGATCTTTTGATTTAATATGTGTTTCTTCTAATCGGGCAAAGAATTTAATTGAGTTTTTTACGTCGTTGAAAGTCTCAAAACACCGATATTGCCAGCATTAAAACAAATTAAATAAACCCTGTGTAGCACGGACACCTGGCGGATACTTTTTCTGTGCCACACCGGTGCACTAATGCTAGACAGGTTAATTAAGTTAACTGGCTAATCGGAAACATCCTTAAAGACCACATTTAGTATCATCGCCAAACGATACTATTGAGGTAGGCGCAAGGCCTCCATTACTTCTGCGCTTACCACACATTTGATTTATAAACCTAATTATATGTTTTAAATAACTGAAATTCTTTTATATGTTTATCTCTTTCCAGTGGCCGGACTTTTGTACGGAAGGATTAACCGCTCAAGGGCTGTGTATATGTGTACACAATGTTAATAGACTTTTTCTTATTCAGAGTATTATTTAAATGAGCTACAATCTTATCTAACCTGAATATATCGGCAATAATGTTGGAAGTCTGCATGTTTTAAACCACTTGCTATCTAAGTTCTTGCTCTGTCATGGAATGATTTTAATGACTGATTGTTACTAGCAATGTTCGCATGGGTGAAGTTTTACAGAAGCACAGAAAAAATAACACTTACAAAATAGATGTAATGACTTGGGAGGAACATTTCCATAAATCAGCAGTGGAACCTCCAGTATATGTCATAAATAAACATGGCACAGATATCAGTTTTTTCTTATATGCCTGTTTGAAGTCAGACTTCAAAATTTTTTTTACAAAGTTTAACATTTCTGGATATGTTCAGCATAATAAACTGCTAAACCGTTTTACATATATTTTGCAAGCTAAGAAGGGCAATAAAAACCTTCTGAAATTCTTGTAGTATTACTTAAATGATTAGTCGAAATAATGAATAAGTACTAAATAATGAAAGAGATGGCAAATTTGGCATATGTAAAAAAAGTTAACTCGGAGTTCAAGATCTATTTTGAACATTATCGGATTGTTTACCATTACAAAATACCAACTTGTGTCAAAACATGTAAAAATTATTTAACCAAGAAGTTAAAATAGACGGTCAAGTGCGTTCAACCGAACGATAGTGCATCATTTTTGAAGAGCAAAATAGCTAACCTGTTCTATAAAACTTACAATGTCGGTAAATATGTTGTATCTCTTTCACTGTCATTCTAAGTTGCGTTGATATTTTGATTTTATGAAATTGAAAGGCATCATCAAAAATTAAAACAATATGGTGGTTCATTCATTGGAACACAGCTAACACACCACCGCCGCTCCACCTTTTCTTGACAATAGGCGGTGAACAGTATACACAGGCAGATTTCATACCGTTTCTTTTATACCGTACATATTCAGCTACCAACTAGCCACGCAGTCAGAAGACGTGAAGTCTTCTGACTTGCAGTCAGAAGACATCACTTTTATATATTTTTAAATTGACCCTTATATGCACTATACATTATTGGGTCTAATTTAGTGTCCTGCTTACTAAGCTTTTGTAAAGAGAACTTTGTTAGGGTGTCTATAAAAGATGTTGTGCCATTTTGGTTTCATTTAACGCTATTTTGAAACATCATTGCGATTGGTTAATATAATTTCTATATTATCTAGTCATTCTGGAAATGCGTTAATGCATTTGTGGATTAATTAATGTTTCACATCTAATTGCTATTGCGTATGAATAACCTTCAACATTTTCATTAAATTTACACAATTACCAATTTGTTCATATAAATGAGTTGATTAGAATTCATACTAAGCTACAACTACTTCTTGATTAATATATATTTTTTAATGCTTGTTTGGTCAAATGAATTATTTTTTGATGCAAAATATTGTTTAAACATTGCAAATTTTGCTGTTTTATTAACTGTAGTGGAGTTATTAGTGTATTTCATAGGTATAGCTTATTTTAATGATTTATTGTAAAATACCTTACTTAAAAAAAAGGTGTATTTTAAAATGAAATTAGTTTTTGAGTCAAACTTTTTTTTAGACATTATTAGGATCACACTTTTTATATTATTGTATTATTTAATTTTTATGATAATTTATTTTACCTTTATTTTCTAAAAAAAAAAGAATATACTAACATTTAACATTAAAAGAAGTGTTGTTTTATAAATTTATTTGTTCTTAATTTAATTTACACAAAATATAACTAATTTTGCCATTGGTTAGCAGCAGTGGTATGAAATGAAAAATCATGCTTTACATTGTTTTTTGTGTGTAAACATTGCAGTATAAGAATTGTTTTATTTTAATATTCTTATGAAGTTAGATAGATATGCCCTCAAAACAAATTAAAACATTTTATAGTAAGTAACCTGTCAGCTTTTATTCAACACCCTACTAAACGGTAGCCTAATTTACATTTTCCAATTTTGACTTAAAAATGTAGGAAATTGAATTTAACTTCTGGATCTGTTTCCCGATACAAATATAATATATTTCAGGTTTCTTACTTTTAGGAGTAAACCCTTGAGCGCCTGTAAGCGTTGGTACCTTAAGGTGCATAAATTGTGGAGGGTTACGACTTAAATCATTTTATAATACAGGAATTAAAAGATGATTGTTGGGAAATCTAAGGCAAATTTTTGGTGTGCTGTGAGCCAAATATGTGAGAAGAATGTATCCCATAATCCCGTGCTACCGTATTGATAACTTTTACGATAGCAGCGCTATGATATTGGTCATGTCTTTGCATTTTTCAAAATGAATATATTAGCAAAAAATTAAATTGTTAAATCAAGTCTAATTCTCCATTGCAACAGTCAATTTTCAAACAGAATTTTTTTCAATTTTCAAACATTTCGAGTATTCAACGAAGAGCCCACATCTCAGACGCTTATGGCTGCATCATATTTTTTAAGGACCCACTTCTCTTTCTCTTAACCTATAAATAAATATTTACTGTACAGAGACAAGAAATAAATCATTTATTATTTTTGAACAATTCCGTAATATAATTTCTCTATCAGAAAATGTAATTTGTATTATTTTTTTGAGTTTCACTTCTTATTTTCTTTTTTAATGAGGTCAAGTTCTGTGAAGGAACTGCCATATTGATCGAGGATATTGATTTAAAATTTGGTTTTAAGTTGAGTGTATTGATAACATCCTTTGAAACTGATAACCAAATAATTTGTAACATTGTTTGGGTCGATAAGACTTGTAGCTTCATTTCATTTCATGAAACCTGAAAATGCAACACAGTTAAATTTAATAGCAATGGCTACAAGTTGAACAATATTAATTATTTTCAATATTTTTTAAGTTAAAAAATGGCCAAGTTATATACCCACTGCTATGAAATTATGAGCTCAGTGCCCTCTACAAATGGACTGATGTAGTTTAGAGGCCGATTTTATTGATTTTTCAAATATTTAAGTTATGTAGTGGCGAACATTAGGATATATCAACAAATTAATCTATGTATGTTTAAGGATAATAGCAACATTGAAATTACCATCTTATTCACGGCTATTGAAATTATTTATAGTTATAGTAACTTTTAAATTATAGATTTCTATATTGGTGCATCAAAATAATAGAACTGTTTAAAAACACTGAAATTAATATTTAAAAGTGTGACTTCATAAAAATATAATATCCGCCTATGTGTTCTAAAATAATATACTTGTTTTCATATTTTATTAACCCTAAACTTGTAGTGAAATCCATATGTATGTATAAAGCCCCTAAGTTTTTTTTAATATTAATGAATGTTTAATGCAGATGAAGAGTGTACGTATACGGAATTAGAAAAACTGTGTTGATATTTCTAGCGTGAACAGTACGGTTGCCACTTTTCATTCTGAATGGGCTAAAATACTTGAATATAAAATTAAATTGAACACAATTTAATTTTTGTAAAATGATTTTTTAGTCAGCTACCTGAGAATGTGAACAACCGACGTAAAGACATAGTTTGTATAAATTGTTAAACAAATATAGAAAGTTTATTTAAAAAGAGCTTGTGTCAAACTAGATTCAGGCACTTTTCAATAAGTATCTTGATGTAATGCCGGATATGAACGGACTTTTCTCTGTACGAGTAAGCAGTTGCATTCGGTCACAAATTTAAAAACGGCACTGAATAATTGCTCTGCTTTGTGTTTGCTAGTGCCCTTTAAACTACCTTCAGCCAAAAAGTCAATAAGTAAAGTCGAGCGAGAGGCGAGTAATGTTCGATTATTGCAAGATGACATTTACACATCATAGGTAATTTTTCATCATTCACTGTTTATTTTTTATTAATATAATTCTTTATGTGACGCATAAGGCAATGTTTTGTAGAAAAGCCACTAAATCAATTTTTTAAATATTACAAATATGTAATATTACAAATATTACATAAATTAAAATCCTATCAGAATTCTTTAATTTCTCAATAAAGATTACAAACGCTAGTTGACTAGCAATATAATATTATTTGATGCCATGTAACCTAATAAACCACCAGTATTTCCTAAAATGCCGATTTATGATGTTGATTTGTTATTTTTTTATATTTCTGCTGTCTAACATAAGAGAAATGTGAGTAAAAGAAAGATTGTTAATTATAGTAATATTTATTTGTAAGGTAAGGAAGAATCTGCAATACTTTTTTTTACAGTTACAGATATAACTTTTATAAATTGTACTCTCTAGTATAGGACCCTTTTTAATCTTTTTAATTTTCAATAATTAATTATTTAGTGTGTTGGTATTTTCTAAAACTTTTATTTCAAAGTAGCTAAAATACAGTATATACCTATGTACGATTTTCCATTAATACTCACTAATAACCGACCGACATACAATATTTATTGTGAATATGTAATTAGACATTTGCTTGAATAACTTTTAAATACTGTCAATCCTAAGTATAGTAGCGTTTGTTGCTCAGCTTAAAAGTGATCATTTTAACACTTTTATTGCTTAGTATCTTGCTTCTTTAAAGGTCATCACGCATCTTTAAAGATGTTTTCAGCTTTTGACATAACATAATAGCAATGTTTTAAAATCAATTTGAAACATAAATTTTGTAAAATATAACCATTTGAAACAAACTAAAATAAAATATATATCACTATGTTTTAATTAAAATAATGAAGTAGATGAAATAATGAAATCCACTGGATGATTTTACTGTTTTTAATAGCCTGTAAGTACTATGTGAATTTGTAATATAAAATAATTCAATTATACTAATCCCAATGTTATTATTATTATTATATGGCTTGGGTTGGAGAGGTGCTCTTAATTGCATTTCCAACTCCCTAGCTGTCTTTATGATGCGAGACCATTGATTACAGGCAAACAAAATCTTTCACAGTATTGAAACTTTTATCCGGGTGAGCTGGTTTAATGATATTTTAATTTATCACTGAAACAACACTTTAATGCTTAACACATTCAGCTCCATACGTCAAACGTGCGGACATGCATTACAGCCCGATCGGCGAAGTTCGTTGACCGGAATATCCCACGCGGGACTGACACCCGTTTTTTAGTTTAAGTTATAATTTCTTATAATTGGCAAACAATATGTACAAAACTATTAAATATATATTGACATAGTTTTTGAAAATTAAACTCGAATTATTTACTGCCAAATCTGTCACAAATACTTTCAATTCACTAGCGCAATTTTCACATAAAACAATTAAACGTCCAAACTAAACTAAAATGAAAACAAATGTTGATTAGTTTATGCCTTTCATGAATTCAGGTATACACGACATGCTGCGCTTTTAAATATAGAAATGCATTAAGACTGTAACGGTTTTACTCGGAAAGGGCACCTGTCGTATACGGTGATTACGGTAATTACCGTTATCAGCGCTGAGTGTGTTAGACATTTTAAACAGTTGCAAGCTACTGTTTTTGTTTTGTGGAAATAATATTTATAAGTGTATAAACATTAAATAATATGTATGTTTCATGTGGACTGAAGGAAAGGACTAATTAATATTGATGGGTGTTTAAAGTTAATATTATATATTGTTTATGCATACAATCAAAGACGACAGAGATACTTTCTTAGATTTGTACTATTAATAAAACTACTGTACATATTCCCAAAAATGGTTAGAAAAATCTAAAACTTAGTAAAGTCAGTATTCACGTTAAATCTATCAATCTACTCGGTGCTACTCACCAAACTTCTAAAGTTTAAACTTCATGTCTGACATTACCCAAACGCACAACCCTAAAATAGTAAATGTCACAAGATTTCCCATGATATTTTAATCAAAAGCCACATAAATCAAAACAATATCTTTTGATGCATTTTTTTTTTATTTTATTAAATTTATTAATTATTTTAAATTCTTTTTTTATAGATATTCATTTTATTATCTTAACAAGTGCAGTGTTATTTAAGAAAGATTGTCTGTATAATAAAATCTAATTTGATAATTTACTGTCTTTTATTAATGTAAATTTGGATGACCTTTAAAAAATACAATACATACTTGTCTTCATCCACTAACCTTTTAACCAGCAAAATTTGATAATATGCCACTACAAACATTGCTGCAGACGTCAAAGATAACAAAAAGATGAATATTATTTTTTCAACATTTTTGTAAGGTATTTTTTATTCATAATTAGTGAAAAGCCATTTTGGGTTTCAATTCATGTGTGTCATTTGAACGTCACCATTTGCTCCGCCACAATACCGACCACTCCTTTCTGGTTTAAATTCTGCAATGAATAAAATGCTTCGATATTGCGTGTTATTTAATATAATATTTAATTTATATAACAAAGTTTTTTAATAATTTCTTTAATTTGTAGAGATGAAAAGGAAAACAATGTAATCAATATATATTTTGCAATAATATCCTTTGACACTCACCTACATCGCTGACAATATAACAGTCTATGGAATGTAAATAAATAAATATTTGATAAGCTATTGATTGATTTGATTTTGAGATTGGCGTCCACAGCACATACAAATTGTGGCAGTCAAAAGGTTGAAATCAAACCCTACCTTATCACAATAACCCTATTTATTTATTTATTTATCTTTATTGGAGAAACCAACAATTTTACACAGTACATATAAAATAAAAAAATACATTTGATTCTAACTGAACGGACAACATAAATAAGTCATCTTTTTTTAATGTACTTCTAAAACCGATTTGTCAGTTCATTTCACATCTGAACATAAAAAAAACCGGAGGTATCTCAGTGGATTAAGCAGTGGTCACCATAAAGAATTCTTAAACCCATTCAAAATGTCTAATCTTCCACCGGCTCTCCCGTATCCCGGTGTTGTCTCGATCAGTGATTTCCGGCAGCTACCCTCTTATCAAATGGTAAAAATTGCATCGGGTATGTTTCAATTGCAACAAATATGATTAATTCAAAATTTGCAGGTTTAATCCTAGTCTACTTTAGTGGAATACGTTTTTAAATTGTACCCAATAATTTACTATATGTTTTTTTAAAGTTAGGGGTTTTTTTCTGAGTAAAAACTTTGGGATACCATAATAAACTAAAAAAATATCAGTATCAAAGATACTATCAAAAATCCTTTTAGCATTACTGTTTTTAAACATTTTAAATAGGGCTAGGCTAGGATGAGTCATTCCAAAGAGAAATTGCAAAATATTTATATATAACTTATTAGACATATTCATATAATTAATTTATTCTTTAGAAAGTTACATTCAGGTTCTGGTGAAAATCTATATTAAAATCTGTCCTTATATCACTTACTACTCATTTACCAACATTGATTGGTCTATTTTCAAAAACTACCCAAATTTTCTTGAAATTGATCTTTGCGTTGAATGAAACATCAAAATCTGCAATTAAATTATTTTACCATTTCTGATCTTATGATAAAATGGACTGATAATGTAAAAGTCCTTAATATATAAGTTTTTGTGGCCTGCAGTACATGTGTCATATCAGAGGGATCAACTAATCTGTTTTTGACGATCTTTAAAAACTTATAGATAAGGCATGTCATATGAATCGTCGTAAAAACCCGACACTGACGATTCCCCCTGCCGGTCCGTGCGCCGCAACACTCCGCTATGCATGGCAAGCAAACGAGACGTATGATACGCAAGGATGTATCATACATGGTGCGTTTTTCACTCTGAGTTGCCACATCTATATGTTTTAAAAGATTGTTGTTTTTTGACCCGTACATATGTCCCAACGTAAGATTACCTAATATGCACATTAACAATGAATAGGGCCTACCCCCGCACCATAATATGGCTTTTGTTTGGATATTTTGGATATCAATGCAGCACGAACGGCTAAATTTGCAAGCTTGGAATGCTTCACAACATTGATCTTCTGTCTTTGACTCAAGTTTTGTGTTGATTTAACTGATCCTTCGTCGGAACCTGAAAATTTAAAAATTCTACCTAGAGTTAAACTTTTTTATCACAAGTGCTGCAGATTACAGGCAGCAACATAACTCAATATATTATAACACCGACGGCCAAGACTGCCATATCCACTGAGTAAAGGTTCTCGTAGATTTGCTTAAAAAAATATTCACATAATATTATATTTCTGCAAATTTCAGATTTGCGTGTTATAATAAGTTATGTTTATAATTTGTAAAAGATATGAGTGTTGTAATAAGTAATAGGGCAGTTAATTTTTCAAAACCACTAAAAGTCCATTTTGTGACATGTTCATCAAAAATCTGTTGAGATATAATCTGTTCTGCTGCCCATAGTGACCTACCCACTTTTGAACTACTTCTGATCAATATAGGATGGTTGTTAAAATTACTTTTAATAAGAAAATATTTTCATATGGACAACAATTAGCTTACTGTGAACTGGCGTGGCAAAAGAACTTAGCAAGGAGCCTGTGTGGTGTTCAGTTTCACTTTCAGACTTCCATTCTGCTCGAAGTAGGTCCAAAGCTGCAATATAAATACTTAGTAAAGAAATAGGGTTTATTTTTGCAAGTTATAAGAACATTAATTACATTTGTACTACATTTACAGTACGCTGGCTAATCCTGCAAGAAGATAAAACAGCCTTGAAGAAAAGTAAACCCTAAAATTTGATTCAGTCTGTGCATATTGACGGAGGGACTGATAGTTGATATGAAAGGATGGGTTTGATAGCTCTGAGCAGCGCTTGTATTTTGTAGTTCGGCGAGAGTCCTGTAGTTAAGAAAAAAAGTGAAGAGGTAAAGTTTTACAGCCTAAAACAATTATTAGTTGATATTGGAGAGTTAAAATTTCTCCGTCGGTCAACGTTTTTTTCAAGTTTAATAAATATATCTTTTTTTTTTAATTAATGAATCGTTATTGACAAAATAAAAACCAATGAATCTTAAAATTTTGCCGGGAACCTTTTAATTCACCTGTGATGTTCAATGTGATATGACATGTAGTATGGGTTCGAATGTAGTTAGTATAATTTAATTGGTTGCAATTACTCACTAGGCCGTTGATATTTATCGACAGCATTTTGTCGGTCGCATTGGAAAACTTACAAATATTTCACATATTGTTAGAAGGACGTAGATTAAATGTGAGAAATTAATGGAAGTAGTTAGTTAATAAAGTTAATATTAATATAGCTACCTCCTTTCAAGTCCATATTGTCCAATTTAGCATCCTGTACTTTTTCCAGCTGTTGCCGAAATTTTCTTGTTATTTTTCGCCTTTGATAGTCCGCTTCTATTTGCTGTTTTGTTCGTGGGACCCTGAATCGTATACAGCAACACATGGCTATAACTAAAAGTTATTTATCATTATTATTATTATTTGAATTATACCAAGTTGCATAGATTGCGGTAATGGGTACGACAACAATTCCAAAGTTATACATTTTTAATGGTAATCTCTGATTACCTTAACTATGCTCAGGAGTCAAAAAGTTTCGATGGACAATAAGGTTTGGGAATGGGGTGGGATGGCAAAATGTATCTCTTTGTATTGTCTCTTTGAATACCCAGAGAAAAAATGTTAACTTGTTTTTTTTTTTGAAATTATACCTAAATCATTACAAAAACTTCATTTTGTACAGTGAATGTACATAATAATTATTACAAAGACATAAAATCAAATGATAAAACAAGATATATTTTTTGATTTAATACTGATATTTGCATTTAGTTGGAGGTCGGACAATGAGTACTGGGCTGACAATTTACAAATGAGATTCTAAAATAGATAATACCAAGAAAGATGGTAGATTATGTATCAAGGTTACAAACATACATACAACATAATTTAAATAAAATATTTATTACTACATACTCTTTTTCCTTATAAAATGTACTTTAAGGATTATTTTTATTTTAGTGCTAATATTTTAAACTAATAGCAATATTTGTGCTCGCAGATTGTAAGTTGTAAATTATCAATAATACTAGCCAGTTCGATGAGCTAGCCTTGCGTATGGGGAATTGGCTACACGTAGCCTTGTTTCGCACTTTAATGCTATCTGGATAAGTATTCATTTTATTTGACTGAAAAAATGTGATAAGCGAAATTTCGGCGCTATGGATCTCGTTTTGTTCGGCACCACATACCATGGTTCTCTGTGCCTCATCAAAATCGAAATAAGTATTCATTTTAATCTGCTCGGAAAAATGCTTTAAGTTTAATATTAAATATTGAGTCTTGTTGCCGCTGCTTTTTTATATCTAACCTACCTCTGTGTCTACTCTCTACATAATAATCTATATTAAATATAATTGCAGGATACTGGCGGTATTTGTTTTTGTTCTTATTTTTACAATAATTTGCAAGTAGAAGTTTATTATATTTTTCAAACAAATATGTTTTATCTTACAAAATGCAAAGTACCTGTTCTTGTAATTATTTTTGTGACAATAAAATCAAATTAATGATACAGGTACCATTGCTTATAATATTCGCCTTTTATTCAATGTCACAATGAAATAAAAGATTTTAATGAGCCTCGAAACTCAATATGATTACTTGAAAATTATTGATTTGCTTACCAACGGCAATGATTCCAGCAAAACATAAAAAAATTATTTGCCACGCTCTAAAGTCACCCAATATTGGTTGTTCCAACCATGCAGGTTCTTCAGCATTTGCCAACATTCCTTCAACCATCTCCATTTTTAGTAAATAAAGTTTTTTACTCCTATTTACAAGCCTTTGTGTCTTGATGTACAAGCCCTAATTAAACTAGGAGTGGTGAGTGAAGTAGCCACACCTATAAAAAGCCTAGGCCTGACCCAGTTAATTATTTCCCTTTGGAATGTGTTATTGGTTATAAACACGAAAATATGAATTAATATTGGCTATAACCATGAAAAAAAATAATAAAACATATTTTTTATTTTTAAAAAAAAAGCATTTTATATTTTCGTCATTGAATCAAAGAACTCAATTTCCCGCTATTATTTTAAAATATGCCGCGCAAAACTAACATTTATCTTCTTCTTCTAAGAAGGCAATTAGCCTAAAGTCTAGGCTGGATCCCAAAAAACTAATTTTATTTTCATAATTATAAAAATAACCACAACGAACGGACTAAACGGGAACTAGGACTTTGATCACGATTTGGGTAACATCTTTCTCGTTTATTTTTACGCAATTGAGAGTTGGTGGATAATTATGCTATTTTTAATTATAAAATATGTATACGTACTATGTTTGAACATTATGCTTAAATAATATTTTGAATAAACGAGTTTATTTGAAAACGATTTTTTTAGCAATAAGGATGTCTCATATTTTACCACGTATTCACGTTTTAGCTTCTTTACATATATTAATTCTTCTATACCCATCCTTTAGCCGTCCGTACGTCTATACGTCCGTCCGCCTGTTGCATCTTTCAACTTGAAAATTACAAATGCGAAAGAGTTGTTTTTTTGTGTATAGATTGATGCTTTTGAATATCAGCTATAGCTGTTTCGATCACATTGGAAGCTGGTCAAATTATATATGTCGATAATAATATTAAAGTCATCAATAATTGTTAATACCTACAATTATTGATACATTGACACTTCGATAGAAAGCGCAAATATCATATTTATTTCAAAAATATGACAGCAAGGCTGTTGGAAAATAAAAGGACTTTTGAGTAATTACTGGCCAGTTAAAATTAATACAAACTCATCAATGTGCGCAAAGAGAAACGTGTAAAATAATGTACAGTGCTACATTATATTTATTATAAATTGAAATATTATGCCCGTGTTGTTTCATTACTAGAGGCGTGTCAACGTTTATAAAAAAAAACATATTGTGTTCAAATTTATAATGATTTGAACAATAGCAATGTATGTTTTTTTTTATTTTAATACCGAATATAAATAAAATATTTCTATTACATCACTATAAATACATAGTTTAAAAAAACTATATCTTTAAACGTGCCCTATGTGGTCTATGGCAAACAGCGGATGCCTGTTTGTATAAGTTCTATACTTTATGGGGCTGCATAGTGTGTGTTACCCACACCGCTAAATATAATACGTATTTTACTTAATCATGTCATGCATACATACATGTTAGTTGCGGCTATTTTCCTGTCGCATAGGTGTCGTATTTTTCTATAACCTTTTTATCTAATTCTCAAATACATAAAAATGAGTAATTTATGATAATTGTGAAATTAGGTTTAATGATGTGATATAGAAAGTTTCGCATGTGTTTATACGTGAATTTGAGGAAATCTGTTTTTCAACATGGCTTCAAACAGAGGAATTCAGATTGGATCGGCGTGGTTTCAACGAAAATTAAACCTAAGGCCACAACACAGGGGCGTTCATTTAGTTACGGAAGAAATTTTAAAACAAATGCCAGAATTATCACAATTTTCAGTAGGCCTTTGTCACATACAAAGTGAGTGGTATTTTAGAATAAAATTGTCGCATGGTGTAAGGTGCAACCCCCTCCCACCTGTCAAATTTGTCCTACATTCGTTTTGATATTAGCTTATAATAAATTAGCTTATAATAAATTGCTTACATTAATTTGTTGTGACAGGAATGCTCTTTAGCTCATTTTGTTGTAGCTGAACTTTTCAGGAACAACGCCTTTTTCGTTTATTAGCTGCTGTCACGATAACAACTGACAGCTGAACGGGAGGATAGGCTTTTCTAAATTTATAACGAAATAATTATTACGTCTCTTTCAGTTATGCATACCTCAGCAAGTTTAGCATTAAATGAAAGTTGGGATCCAAATGTGCGCGATGATATGGAAATGATGTTAAATAAAATTGTTCCTGAAGGTCTACCATACAGGCATTCATTTGAAGGACCAGATGATATGGTTAGTATTACAATTATTTGTATTTTGTTGAAGTCTTTTTGCCTGTATTTCTTGGGACCTAAATAATTACAGCACAGCGCTTAGTGTCACTCACTGCCATAACTTGTCGAAAGGAGTGAGAGCAGTCGGCATATATCCACATCATTGCTGCTGTACCATTCCAAAATCGCAAACACTTCGCTCAACTATTAAAACCTCCACTTTTTAGTACAACAATTACAACATTTTTACGCATTGCATTTGGAAAGGCCCAAGGGCTTTTCACACACACTGACACTAACAGACTAGCTGACACTAGCTGGCATAAATCCTCTCATACGAATGTCACCTGAAATAAATTCAGTTGTCTTGAAAAGAAATAATGTCAGTTGTCTTGAAAAGTATGTTACTAAAAAGTATGGTTTTCTTGCTTCTCGGCAATGTTGCCGGTTGCTTACATAAACAGTTTTTATAAAATATATTTAATTGAGAAGACAGATTTTCTGGATAGTTTTACATGTGTATTACAAGATAACATTTATTATACTCGAAGTGGATTATCAATATTATCCTTTCTTCTGTCATGCAACAATATAACAATGATATTGTGCATCGTATATTGTGGCTATATATTTTTTATACGCACACAAGGCATATATATTTTTACACTTATCAAATAATTTCACAGAAACATACAAAATAGTATGTGTATATAATAATCCTGAAGTTCGTTATAATTAATAAGAAAGTGTTACCAAACTCCAAAAGTTATTGTTGAGTATCCCACTGCGCGTTTTCTATGGCATTAATTATAGTTGGCAATGCTCTGATGATGTGATGCTATAGCGGCGTTAATCTTAAAAAAAATGTTATAAACTGCGCAATCTCTCCAGAAATTGTCTTAATTTAGCTGCGACATTTCCAGTCAATGGAGGAAGGTGCAAGCTATTAAATCAAATCCATTCAGATATTTTCCAAGCCAACAAACTTCAGAGTAGAGACACTTTCGGGAACTAGTAGTAGATTTCTCTTCATTTCACTCCAAAAAATTTATATCCAATCAGTAGTAAAAATCATTCATATTCTGTTGCCGCTTACAAATCGGAGATTATGTTCCTATTCTTCACATTGGAGCCAACGCCGACCTTGCTTTCTCTGTAATTGGCTAAACTGCCCTAATAAACAAACACTACTAACAATTGCAAAATCTGTCCAGATTCTTGCATTACCCTCTCTTCTGATTTTTTTAAAACTACAACACCGATTTTGACTGCGATTCCGATTTATGATTTTTATTTTAGTCGCATTGCCTCACGTTCTGAATGAATATATGAAATCTTTAAAGTTGACTACACCTATGCCCAGTGGCGTACCCTGAATTTGTACAGTAGGCAAGCCCTATTGCGGGGTGGGGTAGGGGGAGGCAGTGGGAGCCCCCTTTGGCGGCTTTTGTTATATATAAATTATATTTTTTATAATTTAAACAATAAAATATTAGGTTAAACCGCAATTCTATTAAATTTGGGGTATTTTGTTAGAAATCTAGGCAAACCCGGCTTTTCGGTTTCTATGAATGTACAGCCACTGCCTACGCCATGTTGGCCTACCTGCACATGTCATTTTATGAATATATTTTGCGTGTAGGTCATGTGATGTTTATTGGCTCACCATTTATACCCCAAACTTTGCTCGCATTTGCCAGCTCAGACTTTGTTTAAATATTCATACCAAATTTTCTACCCTGTTTTTCCATCTCCCGGTGATTTTCCAAATTTTTCTAGTATAAAAGGTGCCAAACCTACTCTGAACTTTAATTAACCAAGTCATCAGACTTAATAGTGACAGCCGCCAAACTTGTAAGATAATCTTTTGAGACACTTGTTTTGCCTGTTACAGCTGTTATAGATATTTTTCTATTTGTGGCAATGTTATGCTTAAAGTGATTGTTGTCAACTTGGACACGCGGTTTTCAGTTCAAATGTACCAAGGAGAAATTTAAAATTTTCCAAATTCTAAGTAGTTTGTTGGGAAATGGACTGTTTGTCGACATTACCTTTCCCAAAGTTGCTCATTGTTGTGTTCCTTCTAGAGATGCTGCGCTCCGTCCCATGACCGACTGTTGGTCTTTCTTGTCGCTAGCCACTTTTTTAAATATATTTAACTGAATTTTACAGCTGTCCTGTATTTCTTATCTCCTTCCATTATTAATTGTTTTTTGTACTTTGTAAAAAAAATGATTTGAGTTAATGAGTTCTGTATGTTTGTAGCCCGCCCATGTGAAGGCATGTTTTCTGGGCTCATCGTTGACAATACCCATAACGGACGGCAAACTGAACCTGGGCACGTGGCAGGGTGTGTGGCTGTGTGAGCATCGCAATCATGCCGGTTCACGGAAGCTGGTTGTAACTCTCTCTGGCTGTCCCAGAGATAGTCCTCTTTCACCTGTATCACCACTGGCATCTTGCTCCAGTTAGGTGAGTTATACATTTTCTTTAATTACAGTACTAAAACGTTACACAGCATACTGAGAGGAGTTTTTACCAAGTTTATTTGAGATAATCATATAATGGTTCCCTCATAAATAAGTTAACCAGTCAACAATAAAAAAACAAAATATAACCAGAACTAATCAGGAAAATAAAAAGTTAAAATTTATAAAAAACGCTCCCAGATGAACAATAACAAATAAATAATTTACTTTGATCTCACAAAGGTGTAATAGAAAGCAGATTTTTAATCCTTTTGGACGAACAGGCAAATATATTAATCTCAGTGGAAATGGAATTTAATAATTCAGCTGCTTTCCCAATCGGACTATACTTGTATACGTCAGTACGACATCGCCTAAATAGCGTGTGCTTCCGTGTACACTGGTCAAATGGTTCGGAACAAAAAAACCCATCTCCAAGTATTATGGGATCCTCGATGAATCCGCGAATAACTTTAAAAAAATAAAACAATGTATGGACTTGATGAGGAATATTTCCGCACCTTTTCCGGGGTATCTAGCAACATTTCTGTAAATTTGTCACATTAGTCGGTGGATACTAGTCTTCATCTGACCATCGTCCCAATTTGCATTAAAAATTCTCTGTCTAATATTATAACCTGATTCACTAAATAACTGTGCATTCTTTTCTTTCGACCGGGAAAGTTTCAATGTTACCATACAATAAGTAATTTGTGTCATTTTTGTATGAAATATTCAACCACACAACTATTGGCAATTACCCTTGGCAATAACGCTTGCAAAAATAACATACACCAGTTTATTCAGGTATCCAGGATGGGGATAGGGGGTTTATCCAGGTGTAGGTTATCTAGTTTTTCCTGGAAGGGGATGAAAAGTCAGCCTAAATTAGGTTTATATTTTATTTATTGAATTGGTTAAGTTGTACTCTACATGATGTGAGAGTATTCATTACAGGCAGACAATATACCGTGAGACGGTATTTGAATATGCGTTTGTGGTATATCTTGTAACTCAATTCGATAGACACTTATAATAAAAGCGCCGTTGAATATTCTCAGCGATGAAATTGGCCTGACCGAAATCGACTCGCTTGGGTTATTTGGACCTGAGACTCATTGATCAAAGCATCCATTCATGCCACTACGCCTGGTCGTTTTAGTTTTAGCTTATTTTTTGTGTTTATGCTGGTATAATTTTCTGGTATTTATTCTTTTAATTGACCTTATGTATGCATTTGTAAATGAAAGGGCATTTATTTTTTTTATGGTTAACGGTCAATTTAAACATCATAGGATTACATTTATAATATTATAGAGTTGATGGAGTTGATACCTCCCTTTGTTCGATCTTATATGGTGCTGTGTGAACACAAAACAACCTCGCGAGCGATTGGGCACTTTCATATAACTACCCACTACATTTGTACAGAATTAAGGTTAGATTTTTAGGTGATTTGTACAGAATTAAGGTTAGATTTTTAGGTGATACTTTTTGTGACCGGATGACACATTTATTAATAGTTACACTGAATATTTAATGATTGGTTATTTTAATCCAGCATTTCAACCCATTCAAGGATGCTTAATTATTATGTAACAGCTTTCAGCTTCAAAAAAAAATTTCGAGCAAGACACAAAATTATAGTTAGTGTTAAAACAACCTGTTAGTGTATACGATTATTGATTTGGAAAAATTATACCTACATATCTACTCAAATTCAAGTTCATTTATTGAGTACATAGAATTTTTAGAATTTTACACTTATATTTTTTATATCTCAATAAATAGGTTATTCTTCTTACTCGATTATAGAGGAATGCGCTGGCTTTCAGTACAACCTTTACAATTACAATTTTATTTTCAAACAGAAAAATCAAGTAAAAAAACGTTGAAAGTCAAACTCAGTATATTGTTTAAATCCGCTCTGTTCCAAGACTTTTTCCCAATGACCTAACCAAGTTTGGTGTTTCATTTTTGGTTGGAAGCGATCAAAGTTTTGTCTAAAATATCTACATATCGTTACACCACCATGCAGGGAGTTTAACCGCTCCACCGAATCTGTTATTTTTTTGGTCAACAAAATAGTTGCTAATAATGTTTGACCTATTGGAATGTAAGTGTGCCAAGGTCATTGTGATAGTCATTCTGTATCATAATGCTGCATCGTGTATTCATTACTCGAGAATATGTCAACGGAATATCAATTTTCGGAAAATGCAACTACTGCATTTCGGTTTTATTGCAAACGATACCGTCAATAGGATCATCTAATGACTTTTCAAGGACGTGTTTACAAATGTCCTGTAAGAAATACGCTAGAAGAAGTTTAGAAACAAACATTTTAATTATTTTCGTATTAATAAATATAATTTTAATAAAATTAACTTTGAACATAAACAATGCTTTGAATTGTACACCTTGCCAGGATTGGAGCAGACTGCATTATGGATTTCTGCCGGTCTGCGCAAGGGTCTTGATTATTGCTGTCCTAGTGGCCTACAAATTATTATAATGTCCTTTTTGTACACAAGTAACTTGTCAAATAAAGGCCTCAGGCAACAAGGAACCCAAAGCTGCCTTTGTTAATGGTTTCCATGCTGACATTGTTTTTATTAAATATCCTTTTTCAGCTTGTTAGAATTATGTATAGAAGTTGTGGCCCGCAAAATTACTACTTAGCAAAATATGCCTGTTTGCCTGGACTAACGGTTTAATATTCTATTTGTTTTATTTCCAGGAGCGGGCGGGGGGTGCACATACCCCCCACACCCCCCACTCTCACCCGTCGAGCTCGAGCAAATCAAACCGTAGGTAAAGTGACGAAGATTATGCTCATTAATGAACTATTTTTGCCACTGGTGCATTCCATCTGAGGTCTCAACCTACTCGCCTGTCTGGTGAGGTGATGAGCAGCCGCAACTAATGTAATATGATACGTAATCATTACTTAATAAATTGAACGTTGACTTGAAGGCAAGGGAAGGAGTGTCTTATTTAGCAGTTCAGAAGTATTGTATGAATGATGGAAATAAAATATGTTGAACAATGATTTGTTTTAACTATGCATGTCTTGTGAAGTTAATTGTTTAGTGATCATAGTGATTTAGTGGTGAGCGTATTCAAATAATTGCCTCACCCTCTATTCTCGTAATCGGTGCTGCGCTTTTTCCACTTCCTATGTGTTTAAAAAGGTGATCTGTTTATTGCTGAGATGTGGTGCTGGTCATCTACTGAGCAAACAGAAATTTAATGGAAGAAGGGCACTTTCAAATCATGTTAATACATCCATTGTGACACTTTGTTGCTAAAATATTATGTACATTTAAAACAAAGGAGATAAAAATTATAAGACCATTTGTATACCTCACTTGAGAAGCTTTTAAAAAGACAGCTAAAACATAAGGCTAATCAATAAAACTTTAAAAGCATAATCCCAAAACTTTTAAATATAAGTCATTGTTCAACTATTTTGAGAATTTTTAATCAATGTTTGATAAAACATGCCAAACTTGTCATGTGTAGGTGAATTCCAACCTCTAGAACATTTTGCTCGTTAGTCCAATAATTAATAACTGAAATCAGGAGTCATATTGCACAAAAAAAAATATTCTGATTTCAAGACTGAGATGTTGATAAAAAAATCTTTTGTGTGTATGGAAATTATATTATTTTAAAATAATAGCTAATGAATTTTCATCCACCTGTAATGATAGGTATTTTTTTATTTCACTTTTTAACACACTAGTAGTTACTTCTATACAGTGACTTGTGATCGTATTGCAGCCGTGACTATAACAATATTTTCTAGAACAGTTTAATAAATAGCACAGTAAACTATTTCTCATGTGCATTCATATTTTTAGCTTGAAAGTTATGAATTGCCCATCAAGCATTCGATTTTAACAACACTTTTAATCATCCTTCGATAAAATTACTTATCAACTTTGGATATATCTTAGATTAAAATGCACATAACTTAATGTTTTCAAATACTTTAATTTTACAATTGATGATGTTTACGTCCTTCACAAAGCGAGTGTTTTTATATGAGGATAAATAATATAACTAATTTTAATGTATTTTTATTGCGTCTTGACAATATGTAATTAGTACTCACAGGTATTCAAACAGAAGCTCCACTAAGGGTAGTTGGGATTGTCTTTACAAATCTTCATTTATACTTCTCATTTCGGGGGTTGCTTTCATTTCATTTCCCGAATGATTCTCAAAAGCCATTTCTGGCATCCCTTATCAACATTGATCGTCACCAATTTTATAGGAACGAGTGTTTCATATTGGCCCGAGTGTTATGCTGGTTCACTGCTTAGTGTCATCCGTCCATTTCCTCCTTTTGACAAGAGCACTTCTGCTGCGGTAACTTTTCCTCTAGATTTCACATTTTGCACTATAATAATGTATATGTACCATTTAAATATTATGATTTTATGCTTGGATGATAATATAACACTGATTACACTACTATATTTTTAAGATTAAGATGGTCGCATTGTGGAATAAAGATGCGTAATATTATTGGCCACTATACGTATAAATTCTAGCATTCAACTCATGGTTTCGCTCCGGGCTGCAGCAGGAAGGCGATAGCAGTACCTTTGATACCCAAATTACTTGCTACTGTGGTACTCGGTGTAAAATTTATATGGGGGAAGTAGGTTGAAAACGTCCACATAGTTTGATCGATATCCCTTGATTTATTTATGAGATTGGATAGCAAACATTCAGAAAGTTAAACAATAATTTAAAAAATACATATTTGGGCTTTATTATTATTAAATACAAAAGAAAATATTTAAAATGTCGTTTTTGGCATTGTTGAACGAACCTAGTAATATTTAACATTTATGAAAAGATATCTTTTCTAATGACCATCTAACAAGTGGCCAGCGACCAGTCGCCCAAATCTAACTAAGCACCCCGAGATCCCAGGGAATATTCTAGTATAAATTTCTTAAACAACGGTGGAAAAGTTTTGGAACTTACCTTTTGTTGATATAGATCCCTAAAAGAAAATCAGGAATTTAAATATACCCATATGTGTACTTTATTTGTATTAAACCATTAAATTTGACATAATTACTTAAAATGTGTAATAAAACATTTTGGTAAACACAGAAGAAGTTGCGTAAGTTTTCACAAGTAGCATTCATTAATTATTCAAAGTGGAGCATATTTTTTTCTTTTTTACTTTAGTTCCAAACTTATAGTTTGGGTTTTAATTAAAATTTATGTTTCCTTATTTTAGACCACTTTTAAATGCGGAGCTAATATAAATATATCTTTTAGTGAGGATTGCAACCTGGTAGGAACTGTTCTCCATCCATTCGGTCTTTGCTTGTAGTCGAGGTTCTGTCAGGGTAATTTTAAACACCTTTATAATGGATCAGACACAAACGATTTGAGTTGTATTGAGTCACATTGAGTTTATGCAGGGCAGTATGCAAAGCTTACCAAAATATTATTAGATGCAATTCAGAATAGAGGCATTTTTCTTGATATGCCACTAATTAGACAAAGAATTTCAAAGTACTTTTACATTTTAATGACTCTTGCATCTATTAGCTATTTTTATTTTCACTACTTCTATAATAAATCATTCAATGAAGTTGATTTGATTTTTAATAAAAATATATTTCACAATATTTGTCATTACCCAAATGAAACATTCCATATCTTCTTTGTTAAATGAAATGGTTGCACAGTTGTAAATAATAATTGGAGTTGTAATTAGGTAATAAGTGATTTAAGTGAATTAATTGTGAAGTTGGTTTTAAAAACTTTCGTCCAGTTGCACAATTATTAATATTGTTACTTTTATTTGATTGATTTGTAAATATGTGCATTGTAGGTTAGTTTGGTTCTGTTGTACGAGTGTCACTCGATGAATGCGTGTGTGCGTGTTTTTATCGAGTTTTGATGTTTGCGTTCAGCTTTTCACACAATTGTGTTTTATTTTTTGCAATGTTTGGAATCCATGGAGCTTGTCTTGTAATATTGTCATTTAAATTATATATTATTAGGGTGTAGTTACCCTTTGTCAGTTCAAACTCTGAAAAATTGTTAGTCCGGCTATCGGAATGTGCTTAACTTGTGTAAATCATTTTAATAAAAATATTTATTTATTCATTGAATGGCTTGTGTTGTAAATAAAAAAATAATAATATGAGTTTCTTAGTGGTATCTTATATATGCTCTTTCTCCTGTAGTTTAATCAAGGTTTTAGTTCACGTGATAATATTTATTCTAAAAAATAGATTTTTTTCTTTATGGAACAAGTAAAGTTTTTGTATAAAAAAAATATAACAATAATTATACAGACTATTCACTTTTAATTATTCACTGTGTCGGTCGGTAAAGCCAGATTCACATAGACTGGAAAAAGGCAAATCAAATTTAAAAAAAAAGTATGCGTAGCTCTAAAAAAATGATATTCCGGAAGAATGCCAGCCAATGTAACAATATTTCAAATTCAAGCTTTTGACCGCCACCTTAAGTTAAAAATGTTCTCAGCGCCACTGTAAAGTATATTTTACAACTTAGTTAATAACAAATTTTTCATTATATGCGTATTTAAACTAAAATATTCGTTGTTGGTGTTATACCTGATTTCTATGTGACCAACCCAGACCCATAATTTTTCACCGATAATACAGTTATTTGACTGCCAAATGTCTAAAATAGAATACCAGCAGGTCAACGAAAACTGGCCTCAATCTGTAATCCTGAGTAAAGTTAACTCCACACCATACGTTGTAAATGTCGATTTTAGGCAGTAGTTTAAAATATAACTCACTGCGAGTTTTTTTTTGGAATCTATGCTGCACCTAAGCCATCTTTCGTCATCAAAATCGTAAAAATTATGTTTCATAAAACATGCATTACTAGACACAAAAACGTAGGAAAATAAAACAACGGCATAAACATAGTTTTAGAAAAAGAGAAAGATTTATTTTTGTCAAAATTAACTGGCAATATTAAAATTGATATTAAATAAAAATATATGGATTGAACAATGAACAGCTGATCGCTTGTGTGGCCATTCTGTCCGTTTTATTTTGTATTATTCAATTAAATAAATCATCAAAGTAATCTTAGCGATGACAGCTGGGCTGGCCGATCTCATCAAGCATGGCTTACCCAACAAACATTGTAAAACAAACTGAATTTCTTTTGTTGCTTTTGTGATAAAACAGCACAATCGCATTCTCGGTTGAGGTAACCTTTATTCAATAGCTATCCAATAGTTAAAAAGGCCTACTAAGGTGATATCTAGGTCTTTAAATATTGACCAATTATAAAACAAAAACGGCCTTTAGCCCCAATGTCACCACCTATCATACACCTATCAATTTTACCTCGATTAGTAAACTTGTGCAGCCATATTCATAGTATACGATTAAACTGTCAGCCCGTGCATTTTAGTATGGTTAGTAGTCACTTTTAAGCTTAGCAGCGTACTAATGTGACTTCGCAAAAGACCAGCAGAGTTGATACAATGCAATATTGCTTCATTCTATCTATAAAACCTTAATATTATTTTCATATCCGCACATAAATATTACTGGCTACTGCAATCAACTAACTTGGCTTTGGGCTACAAGACATTGATTTCTTTTCAAGGCATAATTATTTCTTTTGATTCCATCGGTGCCCAAATTGCTCTGTCATGAACAATACAATGTTGGCGCTACTTGTTCAGACAGTTATAATTAATGTATCCTCTTATTTTTTATCAGCGTCTAGCGTAAAATATTTGAAATGTGTAAATTAGTTTACATTTTTTTCGTATAAGCTCAGATTTTCAATAATCCTTCTGCTTTTAAAAGGCCTTAGTTCCTTTAATAGTGTGAAATAATGCCATTCATGGTTCACTGTGAAAAGAATAGATTGTGATTTTGTAAAATTATTATAGTGACTGTAAACAAGATATTTAATCGATTAGATACTGATCATTGCCACTAAACTTTTAAGTGATTGATAAGTTGAGCACCGAAGACAGCTGAGAAAGTACTAACATACTCTTAGACTACCATTCTGTACATCAGCATGATATGAAGTGATAAATGATAAGATACATACAATATTCAAAATTTGCAAAAGTGTCAGCTAAGGCATAATATATTGTGAAATTTAATGATGTGAATCTGTACCAAATATCAATACAATCTCATGTACCCATTAGGATCTTTATCTCAAATGCTTGTTTTTTATATGTTCATATTATTTTAATTTGACAGAACGATTGAATAATTGTCTAATTTCATTTACTACAAATATAAAACTGTAAATAATGTTGAACAGTTAAAAAAGAGAAAATTATCAATGAAAATTAAAAGTATATATTATATTATGGTCCAATTGAAGTTAAAATAAATTAAATCGATGGCGAAGGTCAATCACTGAACGAAATATCGCATGCGGACCCGCCACCCGTTTTTCAGTTAGTATAGACTGAAAATATTTGTTTTTTATATTCAATATTAAATTGGCCATACCATTTGTGAATAAAACTCGAGTTATTTACTGCCAAATTTATCAAAGACACTTTCAATTCATTAGCGCACTTTTCACATAAAAAATCAAACGTCATCACCGAACTAAAATGAAAAAAAATGTCGATTAGTCTATGCCTTTCATGAATTCAGGTATACGCTACATGCCACACTTTTAAATATTAATAGAAATGCAGTAAGACGATGACACGGTATGACGCACAGGGCACCTGGCGATATAAGGCAATGAAGAGATTTCGCGTCATCGGTGCTGAGCGTGTTAACTGTATATCGATATGTGAAGTGTTGCACCGTTTAATTTAATAAACAAATATTTCTTGTTTTGTAAGTTCACACACAGATGAGTCGTTAGAGCCTAAGAAAGTAATTAATAAATATTAAATATCAGTCGAATTGTAGCAACAGCAATTTACATTTTAAAAAAAAATCACTCACATACTTTATAAAAATTAATATATTTAACATTTTGGATTTTTTTTTTCATTATTTATTTAGCGTATTCTGGCGCTATCTGACATGATATGCAACATCTGCACCTATGCAGATGTACAGAGTGTACCCTAAGAGTATATATCGGTCATATTATATGTAGGTTATTGTATATTTCATAGCCAGTATTTTTCCTACAGGATGTACTCAAAATGTAACTAATGAAGACAATAATCCGCTGAGTGATGTTTTCTCCTGAAAATAAACCTCTATGTAAAATTTAAATAAATGTAGAATATTTACATATTCACTAATCCTAAACAGAGTTAATTCCCTTAAGCTTGTTTCAGTGCCTTATTTTAATTTGTCATATTTGGCCATGTTCAACCACACAAAATGTAAATAATAGTATATAATCTACGTACATACCTTTAGGGAAATAGAGAAAACTCTTAACATTTCTTTTCTCAATGGTCGCAAGTGTGACCTTTTTTCAGAGGTTTTTCTGGTTTTATTTCTTCAAAATATTGTTTGTTAAGGATCAACAATTATAATACTAATTAATGCTTAAAAATCATTTATATTATAATGGCTTCAAATTAACTATGAAATAAAATAAACATAATGTGTTTAAACTGTGAACTGGCTCTTGATAATGGAGACCTGGACATTAATTTATTAGTGATTTACCAACTCTTAGATTGCATCAAACCAAATATCCATATTTACTCTATGTGTGTCCTGGGACCATTCCCGAAGACCTGTGGTGTTTATGTTCCCTATTACGAATAAGAAATTCTATAAAGAAATGCGAAAATTATTCATCCCAAATTTATTATTTTTATTGCGCTGGTGAAACTTACCTTTGGAGCGGCGTAACGCCATATCTCGATAACCTTGTACGCCAATGACCTAGGCGTCATTACAACAGCCCTTTAATATTATTACACAAAGTTTACAAATTTTTTCTCGGAAACCACAATGGTGTTTTATGTTGTCTTTATAAAACATATTTGAAATCGCATGGCGAATTAGCTGTTTTTTTTTCGGGAGTGGTCTTGGGACACGTAAAGAGAAAGAAAAATGAAAGTCGTCATAGTTTGTCTGAGGAAGTAGGATTTACTACTGGCTGTCATTATTACTCAGTTACAGAGAAAAGCGTAAACGAGGTGACGAAAAATCGTTACTAAATTAGTTTGGAGCGAGAAGAATGATAATACGTTTTTAGTTGAATCTATATTAATGATTTTTATCATCTGACTGGTAATCCATTAGTCTGTTTGTAGTTTAGCAGTCCAATATTTCGTGAATGAGTACTAGTCTTCTCAACTGAGACAATGAAATAAAACAAATTCTGGTGCATTTTTTAGTGGTTAGCGAAGCATATTTTTCAGATGTTCCATTTTTGTCAAAGGTGGGTTGGCTCATCTGCGAGATTGGTGATGGACAGCTAACAACTAAATTATATATTTACTGTTTCATTTATTACCATTGCCTAACTATAAAGAGAACTATTATTTAAGAATGTAGCCATCTTGCAGTTATGTCTTAGTGGTTCAATATGGTTATGAAAGTAGTTTCATTTATTTCTTTTAATTTTATAAATTATGTTTTCTGTTGTAACATTTTTGTGATGAATAGGCAATTGTTTTCTTTGTTTGGTAATTATGTCATTTTATAATGTTGATTTAGTTCTAATGTTCTATTTTAGTATTGTTAGCTTTTTAGTTTTAATACAATATACTCAAATGTCATCATATCTTCGTAGAAATGTCATGTCTTCATCTCATATATTCTTGAAAAATATTTTATATACTTCACAGTATGTTATTAAACCACATTTATTTGTATTTTTTAGAAATTAATCTTGGATGTAAACATCAATTTGTGTAACTGACTTGACACAAATGTTTTCCGCTATTAATGCAATAACGATCAACAATTAATTTTTAATCATTAAAGCACTTATCGTATTGCAAGAGGTTTATAGTTAAGCGAAATTATTCTATGATATAAATCCAAATTCATGTCATTAGGTAACTTTTACGTTGATTACATAGCTATCTCACCATTATCGTCCAGACCCTTTTCCGATCAGTCAGATCGAGTTTCGACTTACGTACAATATTCGGTAGTTAATTTGTAATAAATATTTGTTAGTGATGGTTATTTGTTTAGTTCGAATAAAAAATATGATCGAGGAAGTAATTTTTTAAAAGATCGAACACTCACTCGCTCTTGTATGTGATTTTACCATAAAACTGTCATCCGGAGACGAAACATATATTTTTTATTATAAATAGCTAAAAGAGCAGCAGTGTGGTCGACCTGCAACTAAACTAATACCCTTGTTTCATAAATTTTCAAGCTATTTGATAGCCATGGAGTATATCCTAACCTGACGTTTTCTGTTTTCCATCTACTAGGTTAGTATAGCTAAAATCACAAACAATAGCGAGATAAAATGTTTTTGTTCGATAATTGATATCCTTTATTGCAAATTCACTAACCAAATAAGGTCACCGTTTAAAATCTCATTATAAGTGTCATTCATTGAATAAACTAAAGACTGACAAACGTTAGCCTCTGCTTAATGAAAGGCCAGCCTTGAAGATCGCTTGGCATTTTATCCTAATAAAAACTTACATGGGATGATGTCATTTTGGTGCTGATTTAACGCTCACTCATTTTGTTTCATTTATGAGTAAATTTGGGAAAGCGAACTAAAAATGTCCATCTAATATTAAAACACCATAATAGTTTATAGCAGAATTAGAGTTGGTATAGGCTGTGGTTAAGACATTTTAATAATTGCTTCTACATTACGAATATGACAGCATTTTACGATTAAAAGATTCTATTTACAGTTTTGCCAACCACTAGTAGTTTGCAGTGTTTATACGGTGGTTTGACATTTGGAGTACTTAACTGTAGATAGCGTTTCACGATGAAAATCTTTGATATAAGTAATATAGCAAATAATGTGCAAATGGGTTGTGAGCGTCCAGACGAATGTATGTTAGAAGTTAATAAACCCGTTAAGGGCTCATTGACGTATGTACTAAGTACATTGTCACATTTAAACATTTCATTTGTAATGTTAATGGGGTATATAAATAGTTAATTAGGTGAAAGGGTGAAGACACTGGTATCGTTTTTACTTTTATTAGAATAATATTGTACAGATCATGATTCCTTACGCCTATATAAATGTATTTGCGGTTTTAGTTGAAAGCAGAATGTTACAATATAATTTACCTCAAACATATTGTTAAATTGTTGTTAGTTCTTTGCATTTCATCGAACCTTTGTATTATAAAGAATTCCACTGTAATATATGAAATACATTTAAATTATAAATATATGCGTATAGACCCACAAAGTTTATGAAAAAGTATAAATAAAATATTTGCAAAATAATACACTTGTAGTTTTCTTAACGATTACCCTACTCAAGGGAAAATATTTTCCATTAAAATTAAATACTTTACATAAAAAAATATTGTAGGAAAATGAATGTTTTGTTTTAAATTCTTACAAATTATCCTAAAATGTGTGCATTTATAGCTTGAAAACTGGACTATTATGGAAAAATAATCTTAATGCCACTACTAATTAAAATAAATCTATTACTAAGAAGGCTAATAATAATAAAGGACTTAAAAAAGATTACAAAAAACATTTCTATGTTTTTGAGAAACTCTCCTCGCTAATATTGTACGGTCCAGGGCCAGCTTCTGGAAAGTAAAGATCTTAATATAAACTCAAATTATTGTTTAGTTTTTTTATGAATGATACAAATAATATATCCACATTTTATCTACTTTTCATAACAAAGCTATTTTTAGTGAGAAACAGACACTTTTAACATTGTATTTAGCAGGTTTAATATAATAGGGCAGGGGTGCTCAAACTTGAACTGCTGGCGATCTACCTCAATATTTTTAGACTACTTACGATCGACTCTGAGAGACTGCAAGTGTGTGTGATGCAGGGTTGTCGTACATACACGATACACCCTACCTACCTAGGTAGGGCGTACCGTAGCATATATAGATATTAGCTTTCTGCACAATCATTTCTGCGGTCGATCGCGATCGACCGTTTGAGCACCCCGGTAATAGGGTAAACAATTAGTAAAGACCAAACACTGTAAAGCATTCATATGTTACTTCCCGGATGATAAAAAAGGACATCTTAAAAACAAAAATGCAAAGGATTCTGATGCTGTATTAACATGGCTATAAGAAAAACTTAGTAATTGGCCGTGATATTCTTACGCGAAGTTGATTTATGTTTTGACAAACGTGTATTTTTGAGAAAACATTGATTTAGGCAGCGGTACCTCAACGCGTCCTGGGCAACTTGCAATTAAAACAATATCTATTGTTATCTATTGTTTTTTTTAAATTGTATGAATTCACAAAAAAACTGCAAAAATGAGACATGACAATAATAAATGTTGATTCGTTTTATTCCGGATCTATGTAAACTGTAGCAACCCTATGCAGCTTACATGCAGTGGACTTTCATCCAGCAAGCTACATCTGATATTTCCGGAATCAGTTTTGATTTGAAGGCTTGAATGTGTATTTTTTTAAGTTCACTATTTAATTACTCAGACCGTAAGTAACGATGAGCTTGTTACAAAAGCATCATTCGAAGTATCAAAACACTTTCAGCAAATAAGGGTTTAAAAAAAAATAATATATGTAGGTCTCGATACTCTCTAGAAGATTTTCTAGCCTGGCAACTATAAAATCATCTGTTGATATTGCCGAAATTAATATAAATTAAAGAAACAAAGTTTCGGGCCATCAGCGTCAAAATAATAATTAAGCATGATTACATGCTTAATTTGTTTCTTTTTGCATATGGAAGTGTGTGTCTTGCACCATCTCAAATCCCTACCCTACCCAGCTTTGCGACCCTCAACCACTTGCGATTATCCTCGTAGTGGAGATCGCTGAATAAGGGGCATTCTATTGATGTTATTTGGAAATATAATAAACTACTTATTTTTTTTAAATCTTACCAATTGCTGAGCTATCTAATTGTACATATAAACATTGGGTTTATGTATTCCACTCTGCAATGTAATATTCCCAAATCATTAAATCCAATAATGTAAAAGCCAGAGCTCTCGCTTAATTACCGCCGAGGAGGATTATTATAGATGATAGCTCATAAATATTTATATTTCTAAAACTTTGGTTACTTGCCTTTGATCTTGGATTGGACTGTAAGGAAGCTCGATTTGATATTGTCTAAAGCATCTCCAAGACCCAGCTTTATTTGATTAAATTCCTGTGTAACAAGAGACAATCTTCCGAGAAGATAGTTTAGGTTTTCATCAACTTCGCTCATTCTTGTAGTAATCATTCCAACCTGAAACAAAAGATAAATCTTTATACATTTATTGTATTTTAATAAAAAGGTTATAATTGCGCAGAAACAGATGTCACTACACATTTATAGATTTATTCTAATGAAATTATTGTCAATCGCATGATTAGATTAGGCAGTAGTAATTGAAACATATACTATTGATATTACGTAGGAAGAGGTTTGCACGGCTTCACTTTGTGCCCTGCCCTCCCCATCAGACTGTATTTTAATTGTGCAATATCTTTGGATGTCAACCGTCAAAGCATATATTGATTAGTAAAAATAAAATATTATAATAATATTGGTGTGATGAAAAATTGTAAAATTGTGCCCTTGCTTTGAGATAAAAACAAGCTTCGCACTGCGTTGTCCAGCAAAAAAATATATATATTTTTGCACGTCTACACATGAGGCCAGGCGATTGCAATACCTAATATACTTTCTTTTTTATATGGGACCTATGAGTGTATGCTATGTTTATTTATTTAATATTTTTAAAGTATGTCAGCGATATTTATTTATTTATTTTATAAAGTAAACGTACAGAGTAACAGCAATAATTTTAAAATATTATATTATACAGATTGCCAGAACTCAATACTCTCCAATTTCATGTTTACAAAACATGCATGTGAGTATAATTGTTTGAAATTATCTTAAGTTACTTATAGATAAAAGCTTAATACATTGGATTTTAGTTTTTTACATCATTTAGAATGCGAGAAAAAAAGAATACATAATAACAATTAGGTGCCATTTAAGGAATATGATAAATTACATAAAAGAAAAAGTATTTTGGCATTCAGGCCTATACATAGCTATACAGCCTTGACGCAGCCCACATACACAGACTTCGGGGCGCCTGTGGTCTCTTTTTGGTTTCATCTGGTGCGTTGGCATTGTTAGCGCAAATATATCTATCTCTTTTAATGAAGTTTAAGCTTCGAGTGCTTCCAACTACATATTTTCCAATAATTTAACTAGCTCTTGTCTTCCTGTAACTATTAATCAGTAGTTTTATCCTTATTATAATCTGAAAGGTTGTTGTAAATTTTGGGACCTAAAAACTATGGAACATTACCCAAAAGTTGTGGACATTTTTCAAATTTCTAATAACTCCACTTTACTTACTATGTGCTCTTTTTTGTGGCTACTCTATTTTTTTTTTCTTGTGTAATAATCAAAAATGTTTGGATATTTTTTAAGCAAAGCTACATATAATGAAGTGGATGATGGTGGGATAGAGTGCGAGACATTCCATCTGTCACGGTTGAGTACGAATTATGCACAGAAATCATAGATACATCGAGCATGTAAGCTTTGCAACAGCATATTGAGCTAAATCAATATATTCAACACTACCTTCTCAATTCAAGAGAGTACTCATATATATTTAAATATATATTTGACTTATATTTGATGATTGTTTTTTAATAACTGCAAATCGCCTGAAAAGATAAATTATACAATCTTTGACAATATTGAAAAAGTTTTTAAATATTTGATAAAGTGCTGGATAGCATAATATTTATAAAGGTTCTAAAGAGGTCCTGTACTTGAGAGCGCAAGATGTCGGTCTAACTTTTGGCACATGTTGAATAAATTAAAAGTCTCAAACAAACATGGGTAATGTTTTAACCACTCGCAGGACCATGCTGAGTAACCTAGTGTAGCAATTTGTAATGTTGATTTCTTTTAAAAATAAAAGATGAAGTAACACATAAAAGTGGCAATAAATAAAAATGATATTTGTTTCAGTTGGATCGGAGGGACACATGAATTAATATCAAAAATGAACATATTGTTTGTTTTCATACCTTTCCTTCCATACTGTCCATTGTAGTAACGCTGCCATTGACATACTGTTCAGTTTGTTGCTGAAATATAATAAAATGTTTTATGAAGAGTGAACCTCCATTTAATTTTGCAAATGCCTAGTGTGCCACTATAAATTTAGCAGCAGGGTTACTCTTGAGCCAACCCAAATCTAAAATAAATAAGTTAGTCACCAATTAACGCTTCATTTTTACAAACTATTCAAACAAAAAAAATTAAGCTTATTCATAAAAAATTTTTTTTAGTGATGATTTCAAAGTAGGCTTTTGATTTTGATTTGAATCATGAAATTTACAAAATATATTATAGCCATTGGCTTTTTTGCGGGTGATTGAATTTTTTTTTTATGTGAAAGAAGAGTAATGAAAATTTAGAAAATGTTACGGAATAAAATAGCTTCTTCTTAATACAATCGTTTATTGTCTCAATTCACACTCCAATCCACTTCACCTGTGTACAACCAAATACAACATTAACGCTCGCTCGCACCAACGACCAGCCTACCGCTGCGTCCGCTCTCGTGGTCATGCCACTGTCCTCCCGTTCCAGCTATTGGCAACCCGCCCCTCGCTCGCTCGCTCGCACTACTCCTCCACTCCTCGCTCGCCCGCACCACTCCCCGCCCGCTCGCACCACTCCTCTATTCCTCTCCCGCTCGCACCATTCCTCTATTCCTCCCCCGCTCGCACTATTCCTCGCTCGCCCGCACGCACGTTCCCTTGGATGACGTCCACTCGTAACATCGGCCATCCTGCAACAAATTTGTGTCAACAAACAAGTTGACACAAAAACACATCATTAATAACTAACTTTCTAATAAATCTATGAGGTCTTCCTTATCCATCTCATTATTCTCTTCACTCGAACTCCCACACCATTGCAACTGTTATAAGGACGTAGTGTTTACACTGGCACTACTGCAGTGTATTTCTTTCACAGGTGTGATGTACAGGTACATCGGTAGACAATTTTATTTTCATTTTAACTAATTGGGTACCTACTAGATCACGAGTACTAAATGCAAAACATTTTGACCACTTCATAAATACATCTAAGAGAAATTACTGATATTCTGGGGTAAGATGGCTAAGGTCAATCTTATCAAATTCACTTTTAACTACAGACAGGATGTCGGTATATCTATTAAAAAACATCGGAAGATGGTTTTCCGTCCTTTACTCTACCCGAATACTCATACTTATGTATCGCTCGCACGCTCGCTTTAACATTAACATCGACAACATTTGTACTATATTACTATACCTGTGACTGGCTTTCCGAACAGCTTGATGCTCTCACAATCAGCTGACCTGAAGTCCATGACACCTGCTTCCTTCCCAGATTGCTAACTTTCAGGTAACCATCTTGTCCTTGTAATATCGTCGATGGGATGATATAGGCTGTTTCCCCCATCTCGAACCTTTGTGGATCGCTGCAAACTTCTCCTTCATTATTACCAACAATGTGGACTTGCACTAGTCCAGACTCATTTGGTGGAATGGTTACATCTTCTTTCGCCACAATACAAACTCGAGGTGAATGCTCTGTTTCCATTGATGTACGGCTCCCAACTGATCAATTTTCGATAGCCAACTTCTCACATTAACATCGCGATCTTCGGGGTTAAATGGAGAAATAATGCTTTCCGGTTTGAAACCTCCCCTTGCACGAGAGTCATTCCCGCCGTCGAACATTTTGCTAAACATTCTGTCCACTTTGTCTTTTAACAACTCTTTCAACATTATATTCGCGGGCACATTGTCTTCTTCGTGCTCGTCGTTTCGCTCGCGCTGCGCCGGTCTCACGAAGTTGTGGCGTGGCATCTTGTCACGTCGGCGTCCTTTTACGTCGCGTCGATCAAACCGTGCGCGTTTCATCGTTCAGTGAGTTCAATCCCGCTTCTGATTGTTACGGAATAAAATAGCTTCTTCTTAATACAATCGTTTATTGTCTCAATTCACACTCCAATCCACTTCACCTGTGTACAACCAAATACAACATTAACGCTCGCTCGCTCGCTCGCACCAACGACCAGCCTACCGCTGCGTCCGCTCTCGTGGTCATGCCACTGTCCTCCCGTTCCAGCTATTGGCAACCCGCCCCTCGCTCGCTCGCTCGCACTACTCCTCCACTCCTCGCTCGCCCGCACCACTCCCCGCCCGCTCGCACCACTCCTCTATTCCTCTCCCGCTCGCACCATTCCTCTATTCCTCCCCCGCTCGCACTATTCCTCGCTCGCCCGCACGCACGTTCCCTTGGATGACGTCCACTCGTAACAAAAACTAATATTAAACAGACCCTCAGTGGTCTTAATTTGTGAAATGAAATTGAATTGAAAAACGTTTTCAATTTAAAAAAAAACTTATATCTTCGGGAAAAAAACTTTCTATTTTAAATTAAGGTAGTAAATTAAGGATTTTAAAATAAGGTTGTTTAAGTTACACAAAAATATTCACTCTTATGTAGTAGCTAGTTATTAGCGTTTGTGAGTGGAAGACGAAAGTCCGTGAAAGATATATCAAAACGCTTTAACTCGACATTTATAAGAATTTTGTTTAAGACAATGAAATTTGATCAAGTTTTGCACCCTAGGCCTCGACTATTATAAACCTACCAGATCAAAACACAAATGAACACCTGTAATCTGTCCAATGCCGTGTTGCTGGCGGTCAACTGCTGGTACATGATCCCGATTTGCCTCCAGACCTGCGACATCTCCTGCTCAATCTTCGAGCTAAGATTCGCCAATGCGCCTGTTTGATTGTCCACAATGCTCAATTCAATGTCATCAAATCTAACAAAACAATCACAATATCATTACATTATACCTTTTGTTTTTTAATTACTTGTAATTAATCTATTAAATAATTATTAAAATTAACCTACCTTAGTACAGGCGATGCCTAGTTAGGTATGGTTATGTAATTCATCAAGCTAAGAAATAAGTAAAAAGCAAAATAAATAAATAATATTAGATGCCTCATGATTGCCTTACTAGATGATCTATGTCCTCTGAATATACTTTATATTTTTTATTTATTATACGTATTGATATTACAGTAAAATTAGCACTATGTTAAAATATAGATATCTATTTATTTATTATTAAAATATAGATATCTAGATCGTGGTAGTCTAGTGGTTAAGTCGTTGGACTAGGGTTCGAATCCGCAGATGGTGACACCATTTTTAATATTTCATTACCACCAACCTCCCCTGGCTTTAGTATATTTGGCGTAGTTGAGTAGGGCACAAAATAATTAGCATAAGTTACAACAATATCACTAGGTAGTTTTTTAGAGATTGCCTACTTATTACATTTCTCTCCAACTGGGAAGAAATTTACGGAAACTTTAATATATACCTACCCACTAATGAAAGGGTACTGTGAATATAAACAATACTTTATGTATTTAAAATAATTCATTTTTTACCAATCTATTTCTTTAATATTTAATGAATCTATGTATTATCTATTTCATGTTATAAGCTATCCTTTACTTACACTAAAATATAAAAACTAATACTATTAATTAAAGAAATGTGCACCTTAGGCATTGCCCAGTTAGGTAGAAATTTGCATTCTTTTTTAATTTAATGTTTTAAATATGCATTTTGATTAATAAATACATTATACTTTTAATATACTATAAAAATGGATGCTTGCTCGGATAGTATTTTTGAGAATTTTATAGTTTTTATAACTCATGAATCGAGTAGCAGACCTCTCCTCGACTGATGATAAATTCAAGGTTTCCAAGTGGTTTCTGGTTACATACACAATATTTTTTGATCTCACCTTTGATTGAGGGTGTTATTAAGCTCCTTTGATTGAGTTTTCATGACCTCACCCAGTTCTACGACGATCTGCAGCACGCCGTACTCCACCCTTCGTTTGGTATCCAACACTATTTCAGATGTTTGTACCATAACCTTGTCTATTTTAGACAGAGTTTGTACCTAAAACAATTCCAGAAATAAACTTTTATTAAACCGCTACACTAATATTTATCTATTTTATTTTATTAATATAGTACAAGAAAAACTATTACATTGTGATACTATTTTGTTCGATCTTCATTATCAATATAAAATTGTCTATATTTAAAAAAGAAATTTGGGTTAGTTACACCATTCAGAATTTATGATCTTAGATTTCTTAAATTTGCCTCCGCCCCTAATAGCAGAATAACTATTAACATCGGAAAATTTCCCGGAAAAAAAAATATAAAGAATAATCATTTTCTCATACATTTTGTATGGAACGGCTTTGTATCTGTGCCAGAATTACAATGTACCGAATTGTAAAATGCTGCTGGTATAGTTTGGAACTGCACGAAGAACAAGTTAAAGATATGGGCGGCAAACCAGGACCAGAGACAAGGATACTGCAATGTTATCTCATTACATAGGTGTTCAGCAATAATGTGATGACGAAGATTAATTCTATATTATTCCAATTCCTCACTACGAGTAATGCTATGAGTAAGAACAAAAAACTAACCTATTAGTTTTTAGAAATAGGCTTATTTATTTAATAATTATTTCGTGTTAACATAAAATTACCTACCTCTTTGTGTATTGTTTCATAGTTCTTCCCAATCTCGCCATAAATTTGTTCGGCCATAGAGCTTGATTCAGTTACTATCTTTGAAAGATCCTCGTAATTAGACGACATTGATTTACCTAACTCAGATAAATGATCTGATAACTTTATCACACCTGCGGAAAAACAGGAAAATGCCTAGGATATTATTTCATTCTTCAATACAAAATAAACACAGCCTCTTATTCACCTCATCAGTCGCGATTTGTTTTTGCTACTTACTTGTCCAACAAACTTTAAAATAAAAATAAAACCGACTTCAAAATAAATCTATAACAAAAAACAATAAAAAAAGTGACACGGTTCAATGTTTTGGTGGATCGGTTTTTCTATTTTGAAATCGGTTTTAATTTAAGTTCAAGTTTTTATATTTTAAAATGTTTGTATTTTCTTATAATTAATCGTATTAACGTTGATCACAAATGTTTTTTGTTTTTCGATTTTAACTTTCTTACAACTTTGATGAAATTATATTTTAAACACTCTGGTACAATTTTCAACAAAAAAAAAACTTAAATCGCATATACAAATTCTTTGATTAACTTTTTTCCCTACCTTACACTAGACGTAACTTAGCAAAACGAAAATGAGACCATCTTGAGAACATTTTTAACATACGCTAAAAAATATTCAAAATCGCCAATCCAAACTGTTTTAGGAGATTTCGAATAAATTACACTTACATTAAAAATTATGAATGATTAATTTACATTAAAAAAATAAAATAAAAACCATACATATCAACTGAGAACCTCCTCATGTTTTAAGGTCAGTTAGTAAAAAGTAGCCTGACTGCTTAAAAAAACTGATTCATATTGATAAAGTTTTTATACAATAGTAATAATTATATATTTTTTAAAACAAAATGTCCTGTGGCAAAGCTACAGAGAAATATTTAGCAAAATAATATGCGTCTTATACTATAGTCTTATCAAAATTATCAAAATTAATTTAAATTACATGACTTTATAATACCTTTATCAGTATTGCTTGTAATCTCATAACGCACTTCCTGCATCATTTGAATTGTTTTATTTACAACATTGGCTAGCGTACTCTTTCCTGGTAAATCTTTCATTATTTCTTCCGTAGTTTGAAGAGACTTCTGGATAGCTTGTAGTTTCATTTCTTGATTTTCTAACACTGAAAATAAAACAGTAAAAATATGAGTTGAATTTACAGGCCTCTTCCTGAAAAAGTTCTTATCTGTCCTGCGAGCGGTCTTAAATCATTCTATTTCATCTAACGGATTTAAAAAAATCGAAGTATGTATTAAAAAAAAACTTCGTTTTTTGATTTTCTCGGTTCTTATGTTCAGTCATTATGATAAGTTTTGATAAAATACATCTAAAGTATTGTATGCGCATGATTTTAAAATAATATGTGGGTATTAAATACAGTAAAATCAGAGTATCTATATTTGATTTACATCTAAATAAGCATAAAAATGTTCAACAAAAAAATAAATCAGGAGGATGGAAAAATGTACCAGCGTAGGCTGTGGTACGCCTCAATAATTCCCGGTGTGTCAAAAAGTACAGCTGTTCTCTTGATCATGCTCACCACCAAGTTTCATAATGTGCAATATTCATAATGTGTAGCAGTTTCGAAGTCACCGATCAATCGATCAATGTCAGACATGTAATTATCGAAACATGCCAAAGCATGTTTGCCTAGGAGACTAGAAAATAAAACAGCCGGAGATCAGGTTAACTCCTAAATGGGTATAAAAAAATCTTTGAATTACCGACATTTATTCTGCTGACCAATCCCCTTCAATCTGTGTTGTAAAATAAGTTGAGAAGTAGACAGCCATATAATTATAGACTATAAGTAAATCTACCTTGACAGTATAAAATATTGGTATCATTTTGTATTCTCCCCATCGCAATACAGGTTATAGCAACAGCTTTTCCCTTTTCCCCAGATTAGACACTAGTGTAGGGTTGCCATACGTCCCGGTACACCGGGACACGTCACCGGTTTAGAGCCTCGGTCCCGGTTGTCCCGTTTGACCCACCATATGTCCCGGTAAACGAATAATCATGCTTTTATATTATTGCTAAAATGATGCGAATAATTCGTGCGCGAGTTAGATCACATTGGTGAAAGTGTGGGGTCAAGGGATGTCCTGACATTTCACAAATATTTTTCCATATTTTCAGCACGGAATGAAAGACTGAAATACCTTTGTGAGGGAGCTGATGTAATTCATGGTAATCTTTCTCAAACACAAGGCGGTTAACCGTCTTTGTTGTCGGCCATTGAACGTATTCTAAAAATGTGGGAACCATTGAAAGATTTCCTCTTTTCGCAAACCATATTGCGGCCTTATGGGGAGTGGTAGCCCCCTCCCCCTCCTCCTATAACTTCCCTATATTTCCACCTATATTAATATCAGTCCCGGTCGGAGCCAAACCATTTATGGCAACTCTACACTAGAAGTACAGATAAAACGGCCTCTTCAAGTCTTGGTAGGCTTCAGGCTTTCGATGAAGATGGGCGAAATGGGTGAATATGAGATTAAGATTCTCACCAAACATTCCATCGGCATTGAACATAATAATGACACATTTAAATGCTCAACTTACCTGCCGTCATTTTACTATGCCAAGCTTCGTCTGCAAGCGATACTTCTCCAAGTGGAACAATTTCCGTTTGGATCCTGGTCATGTTAGAATCATACTCGGATAACTTGGTCTCATACCTCGTCAGAAGCTTCTCCGTTTCGGCCATATGCTTTGAAAACTGATTTGAGTCGATTTCCGGCTGCTTGCATGCTGACTTCAACATCTCCTGCCAATACATTGATAAGAGTGTAAAACGGGAGGTGTACAATTCGCCGTATTCCAGACTATTCCCGATAAAACCTCCAGTAAATATGCCCAGCTATTTTTAATTTAATTTGTAGAGACGATTTATTGAAATTCATCATGGGTTACGAAAAGAAAAAAAATAAAGAATGTGATAATATTTTACGGTTCTTGTAATACCTACGACGACGCAGCGGCAGCGAGAGATAATTGACACTTGCGCTTTAATAAAAATAATAAATTTATGGATGAAATATTTTTGCATTTTTTTTATAGTATATAAATAGTATTATTTCTAGGTTAGACGCCGATCCAGGTAAATTCCTAAGTAATTTGCCTCAGCTGCTTGCAGGATCTAGACTCTATTTAGTTTTAATGGTGAACGGGTATCACGTCGTGTGCTAAATGTATGCACGGAATTAGTTTTGTTTTATTCACCTTTACCATTACCGAGAAAAAAAAAGTAAACTTCACATGAAAATAGTAAAAGGATCATATAACAATGTCTTTGCTGTGAGCGCAACGCTGTCACCGTAACGGCGTCAAGGCCATTATCGATTGGCGCGGCATCGGAATTCGCGCGCTCACTGAATTAACACCACCTGTTAAAAAATATAATAAATTTGGGAATTATGTATTTTTCTAGCATTTTTTATCCCTACCCCCCCCCCTATCCCTTTCCTTTTTTTTCCCCATTTTTTTTTTTTTTTTTCATTGCCTACTCATAATAGATTACATAAAATCCCTCTAAAGTCTTAGAAAATGGTCTTGAGACATCCTGTATATAAGAATCTAATAAGATTATCAAAGATGGCTGAGAGATTATTTCTCGTTTGAGTGGTAGTTTGTTAGAAAATGGCCTAGCATTGATAGTGCCATATGCACTTTGACACTAATGTAAAGTGTAATTAAATATTTATGTCTACCTTTATTTTTTTTCTCTTCTAGGTTCGGCCATAGAAATTTCAAACATCATCATCATCTTCATCTGTCGCTAATGTGTACTTACTTACCGTTGTGATATTCTCCTTCAAGTTACTAATGTTCCTTTGCAGACCGTCGACGTTAGAGTTCAACGAGTCAATTTTCTTGGTGATAACATCCTCGACAGCGGCAATCCTGGAGTTGGTGTCATTCGTGATGACGTCATTGGAGGACGTGGCTGCGGAGAGGGCGCCTAATTCCGTCCGCATCATATTCAGAATGGACCCGCTGAGAGTCTGCAGAGATCCTTGTATCGCATTAATTGAGTCCGCTATTTTCTGCGCCTGAATTTTCTCCTGTTCATCTTTCTGAAATTCATATTGGTTACATGATACACTTGCCTGCTAAGGAAAATAAATATTCGTGTTAAAAATGTTATATGCACATGTTTAAATTTAAAATATTACTAGAGATATTTAATCTGTTCACTATCATCACAATTCTTTACAACTTACTAATGGAAATTTGTATTTAATTTTAAGTAATTTGACTCATTTGCCTTATTTTGCAAAATAATAAGTTTAAACTCACATACTCGTAGATACCCAGATATGATGAATTAGTTTGAATGACATGTTTTTCTTAAGCGTACATGCTTAAGGGCACTTGCTTTTGAAATAACATAATATTATAATAACTCAAAAGTTAAAATTGCTAAAACGGTATTAAACTTCAAGGAAATCGTTGCCTGCATATTGAGAACTTATAGCGCATAACTTGTTTCGCTGTACTAATTTAGGTATTTATGGAATTATATACATACATAGTATTAAATAATCAAATTATGCTAATTAAACACACACATCCGTGATCAATATTGTGAGAATATGTTGTCTGGTCTATAAAAGCGACCACGCATTATTTTTCTCGAATAGCTTGGACGCTATTTTGATTTCATTTTTTTTTTTATTTTATTACATAATATTGGTAATATTTTGGCAACGGAAAAGACAAGATGGATGCGAACAGATCGTATTCGGACAATACGATATTGTTGAGATAGTACCTATATTTATTTTGTAGTTACCTGCTTTTGTATCTCTTTTTGAAATGATTGTTCATGCCATTTTTAAATGACTACCATTTTCTGTTTGTGCACTTAATAAGCAAATGTGACCAATTTTTTAGACACCTAAGACCTTCGCTATTGATGAATATTATTATTATTATTGTTATTATTTGTTGAGCAAGCAGCTATTTAGCTGATGTGCTCATTCATATCTCACTCACAGTTACTAGTGGTTTGCCTAGATTCAAGAAATTTATCAAGGCGGTTCTTCAACTGGTTTACACTTATAGCTTCCACCACTTCCTGTGGTAGCCGATTCCAATTATCCACAACTCTATTGGAGATAAAGTTCTTTCTAGCATTAGTGCAACAAAGAAATTTAGATAACTTTATTGAATGGCCGTGAAGTTGCATGTTGTGTGTGTGCACGAATATGTCCTTAATGCTTGCACAATTAATATATTGAATATATTGTTGTTATTAGAGTATAGTATAATAAAATTTAAGTGAAGCAGATTAACCTGCATCAGGACGGTTTCCACATTTGAAAGCCGTTCATCCAGCCTGGATATGGCTCCCCTGAGCGGCTCCAGCGCTCGGTGCCTCTTGTCCAGGCCCGCCAGGGCTTTCTTCAGTTGCTCGCCGAGGGCTTTCTCCCTAAACTCGTGCCTCTCCAATTTATCTTCAGAAGACCGAAACATGTGCACCAATGACAACATAGCATCACGAATATCCTCGTGCCTTTAATTTAAAAAAAATATATACACGATATTACTCTGACAAATTTATGCTAGGGAATGGTTGAAGCCAGTGACATGAAAAACTGTCTTTTTATCATCAAAATTTACCCGTGACAAAGTTGTGGACTCAAAATACATACACGAAAATATGATTTTGATACATGGGTCTAAGAAGAATCAAATAATGGAATTGATTTGGAGGAAACTCGGAAACTCTCATTGGTTTTGTGTTTTGATAGATTTTATTGTAACTTTATTTTTTGTGTTAGCTATTGTTTCTTAAAATAAATAAACCATTTATATGTATTAATACAATGAACTAGCAACCGACTCTATGCATCAACTTAAGCACAAGGGGATCCGTTCTAACTCTAATTTATTAGTGACAACACTTGAGCCTATTAATAATGGGCCAGCTTGGAATTAATATAATTAGAGTTAATAATATAATGCAATTTCCATCTCAACCCTAACCTAGCTTTTTCTCTTGGCTGATATGAGTTTCGAATATTTTAAAATTATTATAGATATGGGACAGTATCGGTAAGTTTTTTATTTCCTTTTATGTGTATAACTCTAGAATTCTTCCAGACAGCTGGTATAGTAGCGCTGTGGAGACATTTGTTAAATAACATTGACACATTTTACTCTAAATGTATGTTCAAAATGGAACCTAACTCGAATTTGTTATGTCGTTATATATACGAACTTTCGGTTTTCGTGTAGGTATATTGATATCAATTTTTGTTTAAATTTATACTACTTTTTTAATGAATAATGTACAGTGTTCACAAATATTTATAAAATTAACTAAGTGCCATTTTTGCAATTAAAAGCCACAAACAAAAATAACATCATCTTTTCAACTAAAAAAAATGTTTCCTGGATAAGTATTTTCGATTTTTTATATAGGATGAAGACTAGAGGTCCGCCTATTATGATTTTAACATGAAACGAAAGTATGAAAAATAGTAATTTATTGTCAGAGGAGAAAGCATTATACTAATACTGTTATTCTTGTGCTATTTTATAACACAGTATTCAGGTGTTTTTAAATTTAGGGAACTCCTTTAAGGAGGTTGATCTATATAGATAAAAAAATATATAAAAAAAAATACAATTAAGAAAAAAAATCCTTAAAAAAATATAAAATTTATAAAAACTTTGTTTTCCTTCGAAGTGCTTCGCGAGCCGCTCGGGGTCACCCATCAATCTCGCACCACGTGTCTTAAACATTTCTATTTAATTTGGAAATCGTTTTTCTCGAAATTGAGAAACATTTATGCTGATTAATGTTTGACCGTCGATATAGATCACTATCCTAAAAGGAGTGCCCCAATTATCTTCTAAATCGTCCTTGTGAAAACCCGACACCGGTAGATTCCCCCGCCGTTCCGCGCGCTGCAACGCTCCGCCACGCTGGATAGAGACTTATCGCGATGACATATGCGAGCAAGCGAGACGAGAGGAGTGTACTCGACGCAAAGTGGCGTACTTGGAATGGTGCTTTTCACGCTCAGTTGCCGTATCTATATGTTTTAAAAGCTCGTTGGAGTGTACTAAATTTAATATAGTAAGATAGATGGTTATGGTTATAGATTGGACACGATGCAAATCCGCCATCATTAAATAGAACTATGGATAGTTACATACCTATGGAGAGATACACATGGGCCTATATTATGATTATAAGTAATGTGTAAAGAATGCAGGCGATGTGGCGCCTAAAATATACGCTATCTAAACTCATGTTTACAAACTTTTTAGCGCTATTTGCTAAATTTTTCTTTAAAAATAGCTAAATTTGCTATTTGTTTTATTATAGATCAAAAGTTAAAGCACAAAAGTGTTCTGGCCTATACACCTATCAAAAAATGTGCATTGCTGTGCTGTCACTTGAGCGCAAATACCCAAAAGTTGTGATTGGTGGCAGTACGTGAAATTCTAAATTAAGAAAGGCCCCTCTTGATAATTTGAGCCCATTTGAAGTTATTTAACGTTCAATAAAAGATATTATTTTAGGTACATCAGCAGATAATGATACCTGGTACGAACGGACTATAGGTACATACTATAGTCGCTCTCATAACCGCGTAATGAGGGAGGGAAATAAACCTAAATGAAACATCACCTGATGCGCCGCACTTCGGCTGGCCTACAAACTAATTATAGCTTTATTTCATGAAACGGTTACTCGGTGGATTTGCAATTCAACCCGGGCCTCAATCCGCGAAATCTTTGAATTTGAAATTGCTCTTCATATTAAGTATATTAATATATATTAAGTAGACTTGACTTAATATATATTAAGTGTACTTGATATTCGACAAATTTATGTTAAAACAATTATTTCTCATTATCATAAACATAAAGAAATGCAATCCGATATTAACCACCAAACCATAGTGACGCGTGGGGTTACTTCAGTGCAGAAAGTGGTTCCTAAAACTAAAACCAAATTCGCCCAAAAGAAAGGTATTTTTCTTTTCTGGCCCCTAGGCTATATAATAAAATAAAAGATATCCTGCAAATAAATCTTAATAGCAAATTAATTAATAAAAAGACACTGCCTAACTGGTTAATTGATCTTGGTAGAAAGGACACTGAGACTCTGGTGAACTATATTCCTGTGTAATATAATATTGATCTTTTCTATTTCTCAGCTTATTATATATATTAGCTTATTATATATATTAATAAATATATATGTATATTTTTATGTATTCGTATTACATGTACGTGTATGTATATCTATGTTAATTTTCGTAGTTTTATTTTGTACTTACAAAAAAGCTCAGCGCATTTGCATGTAACCAATCTATTAAATAACTATTAAAATTAGCCTACCTTAGTACGGGCAATGTCCAGTTAGGTATGTTATTCATTATCTAAGAAATATGTAAAAACAAAAATCAATAAATAAATAAATAAAATACCTATACGTATATAATATAGATTCCTAATATTATATATGTACTTTAATAATATTTATTACAATGCAATGCAATTTATTCAGTCAGTTGTCAAATCAATTTAGTAACAAAATATGATTTTTAAAATTACACGATAAAACTAAATGGGTGTCTACTGTCTCTGTCCAATGACTGTAATTTCATTAGTTAACAATAAAAAGAATACAATAAAAAAACGAAACGAAATATAGCTACACTTACAGGGAAGTATATTTAGGTATTATTTATTGTTTTGTAGTTGTACATTTATTTTTAGTCAGTTTTTTTTAAATATTATCTTAATAGCTGTCATGTCTTAAACTATCCATTAAAAATGCTACCGTATCGTATCTAAAAGATTTTTTTTTACTGAATTTTGACTCGAATTATACATACAACTCTATGCTTTCCAACTTTGCCACACAACGATCTTTTAAAACATATAGATATGGCAACCGAGGTTGAAAAACGCCCCACGCCAAGTACGCCATTTTGCATCGAGTACGCCACTTTGCGTATCATGCGTGCAAACGGCGGCGGGAATCATCGGTGTCGGGTTTTGACAAGGACGATTTGTATGCCATGCCGTGTTTTAAAAGATCGTTGATGCCACATCACCATAATGATTGTGCTAAAGCAAAATTCACATCTCGTAGTGTTTTAAGTTCCACATGCATGGTATCGCAGAGTTTTTAAATGTATAAATAAAGTATGTGAGATCGAGTTTTTAGTATATCGACATGCTGTCACAATATTAAGTTATTGACGACGATAGTGTCACAATATTTAATACCTACTCGTTCCTATACGATGAGCCAAAATGCGAACTTCTTGTGTCTTGTAACTTGTAAATTGTAATTAGGTGCATTGGTACATTTTGTGAATTTTGCAGCCAAATTGTAATTGGTGTATTTTTTATGTTCTAGATATATTCTAAATATGTAGGATGTTGTTACTTGAACGTTTAAATGTTGGGCGCTGTCTAGTTACATCGCTAGATTGACTAAAAATACATTTGTAAAATCTCAATAAATTATTACATATTATAATACATAGTTTATTTTACCCTTTTATTTGTATTATTTTGTTTTAGTTTAATTAAATTATAGTCTAGTCTAATTATAGTCTTCGAACCTGGCGCCAGGTTTTGATTAATACGACGGAAATGTCTCCACATGGCCTGGAACTTAATTGCTCGAGTGCTTTCTTTTGAAAAATATAAATCAAAATGCCCTTCAAGTACCGCATAGTTTTAATTAGTCAAACGACCAGACGAAAGAGATGTTACAAATGACTACTATAACCGAGAAAGTACGGTACAGTGCTGACTGTGCGCTATGAAATTATCAATGAAATTGTGAAAATTTGATGTGCTAGGAACGTAATTTGTAATAAACAACCAAGGTTTCTTGCATTTCGTAAAAAACATAAGTACTTGTGCTCAGCGAACGTTGGCGAAGATAATCTTATTGGCGGCTGCTCTAGAGCATTCCGTCGTCTTGTTACCTATATTTTATATTATTTATTCGATAGGAGTTTTGTTTTTAATTATAATAATAGTTATATTATGTTGCTAAGAGGGTGCAGCCTCGAATGGTGAATTATAATCATGAAATTGGAAATGAGAAATCAATCGAGTGGCAGGAAACAAAATACGAACGAAGACATCCTACGAGCGAATCGAGCCGAGTTTTGCCGAGTCGGCGACTCGTAAGATCAACAGGATGCAATTTATTCGACGCGGTTGGTCGTACGAAACACTAAAAATATCCTTAGCTTAACTCTCCTTTCGTGAGGTCGATGCGCGTTGTGAGCCAACACATAACAAAGGCAACAATTTACAGCCGGCTGGCGTCCGTTTATTTTAGTTAGCCAAAAGGGTAACGTTTCAAATTATTTCTATTTACTGTTTTAATTATTCTCCTTACTGCTACTGCTATGGAAGTTATGTCAGCTACCTAAATGTATTCTTAACTAACGTTCCTGTCAAAGTTTAATTCGAAATCAAATATACTCAAGTCTAATCAAGCCTCGGTCAAGTCTATCATAAAATAATCTTTCAACAGATTCTTCTATCTGGTCCATTCGCCTGACATGGGCGCATCTAAAGTAGGGTTGCCATTCGTCCCGGTACACCGGGACATGTCACCGGTTTAGAGCCTCGGTCCCGGTTGTCCCGTTTGACCCACCATGTGTCCCGGTAAACGAATAATCATGGTTTTATATTATTGCTAAAATTATGCGAATAATTCGTGCGCGAGTTAGATCACATTGGTGAAAGTGTGGGGTCAAGGGATGTACTGACATTTTACAAGTATTTTTTCATATTTTCAGTACGGAATGAAAGACTGAAATACCTTTGTGAGGGAGCTGATGTAATTCGTGGTAATTTAGGATCTCACTCAAAAACCAGACGGTTAACTGTCTTTGTTCCCGGCCATTGAACGTATTCTGAAAATGTGTGAACTATTGAAAGATTTCCTTTTTTCACAAACCAGATTGAGCCCCATGGGGGGGCGGTACTCCCCCTCCTCATCCTATAACTCCCCTATATTTCCTACTATATTGATATCAGTCCCGGTCGGAGCCAAACCATTTATGGCAACCCTAATCTAAAGGCTTCATTGGCAAATCACTCAACAGGGCGTCCCTAGACCATTCCCGAAGACTTTAAGGCCCCAGTCTTTGAGTTCAAAAGAACAGATCTGACTCTTCGGTTGTCAGCGGGGGGGGGAGGGGTGCTCCTCTCTAACAGAGCGTCGCGCGTAAGTTCGCGTAGTTGTTCGACAATAAAGATGCTCTTCTAATTTTCATATTTTATTTATTTTATTTTTTTTTATTGCAATATTTTTTAAATCTGGGTATACCTATGTATGAATAAAAAATATGGGGGTGTTGTGTGACCTATTATGAGTAAGAAATCATATAAAAAAAAGCGAAAAAAAAAAAGTTCTATATTTATGATATTTTTAAACAGATGGTGTAAATTCGATTAGAGCGCGAATTCCGATACTGCACCGATCGATATTGGCCTGGCCACTCACAACAAAAACATTACTTAGTATATTTACGTAAAGTTTACATTTTTTTCTCGGTAACCGTGATGAATTTTAATATAGTTTCTTAACAAATAACACTAGAAATCGCAGGACCTATCAGCTTGTTTTTGTATCAGGAATAATCTTGGGACACTGTGTTTGGTACCTTTGTTTTTTAGAATTGAACACTTTTCTTATTCTCCTTGAATGTTGAATGTTGAAATTGGATCGAATTGTGAAATCACACGGTCGACATTAGCAAGATCAGTCGACTCAACGTGCCGTAAATGTAGCATATCTTTGGTTTCAATCGCACTTCTCTTTTCTATGGTTTCAATAAGCCCAAATGCCGATATGACCCACAAACTAAATGACGTTTCATAGGTTTAACTAATATGTTTAATAACTAAGGGCATGTACGATGTGTACCTATAAAAAAAAGGTTCTACTAAATAATAATCATAATTGATTTAGTAGTTTTTAAAGTATACAAACATATTTTACAAAACTCTACCTAACTAGGCAGCGCCCGTACTAAGGTAGGCTTTATATTTTGTTGTAGTTATTAAATGTTTTAAGTCGTAGAACGAACAATTATACCCATTTTTTTTGATTAAAAACTTATAATATACTACCTAATAATTATACTATTATTATACTTTATTATTATTTATATATTATAAGTGTACATTCGTGAGATTTCGCATGTTTAAGATTTGCGCAAAAAGTTAATATTGTGTATAATATGATTTATAAATACATTAAATTTAATAAATAAAACTTTCATACAATTGACAGAATGTATTTGGAAGTTAGATCTGTGAATTTTGCGTGATTTTAAATGTTCCCTTTTCAAGTCTTCAGTCAAGCAAAAATAATTATTAACGCCATCTTAAACTTCTATGAATTTTCACATGGAAAAATTCAAACTTGTATCAAAAAATAAATACAAATCTCTAATTGCGTTTTTTTTCCAACTGTTAAATTTTAAATAAATAAAACTTTAAATTATTAATTAAATTTTAAATTTCATAGGTATTACAGGGAATTAAGGCAAACAGACGCTAATGACTTATTTGTACACGCTCGCCGCTGACGTAATAAAACATATAAAAAGATATATATATGCAATGATTATAGCGCTAAACTCACCCTATATATGAGGTATATATTCTTATATGAGGTATAAGAATCTCAAACTTAAAAGATTAAGAATTAGGTCGAATTTCGACCACTGGGCGACCACTAGTGCATTATTATTGTAACTCGATGTATTTAAAGCCCTTTATTATAAATAAAGCCTGTAAATTGATTATTTATAAAGCCTGTTTATTGTAAATCCAACAACATGAAAACATAATTTCTCTAAAAGCGAAATTAGTGATTTCATAGCTTAAACATTGTAAAATGTATCTTTTATTTTTTATTTTCCTGTAGCTACATACAATAAAACTATTTTAGCCCCCTACTCAACTAAGCTAAATTTGCATTATATAATCAGGCAATATGTAACCTTAAAAATGTATATGACTGTGATAATGATGACTATGATAGATTTGAACACAATCTCTGAGTACAATAGTCAATCGCTCTAACAACTACTAACACGACTTTATAGTAATTACAAAATAAGGTACTAGGTACAAATATACCCTTTATAAAAACGCACCCGCTGGAGAAATGACCCTATTAACTAAAATATTTAATACCCGCTTACCCGCTTTAAAACCCGCTTTACAGCCTAAATTAATTAATTATTTTTCATCCTAAAATATTCCTCATTAAGACTGTTATCGCCAGTAAAAAAAAAAAAAAAACAGGGTCCACGATGCTCGAATTTCCAAACAAAATGTTTTTATCTGGTTACTCAAAACGCATTTTATATTACCTATAGTTTGAGTGGAAATAGTAAATTGGTGACGTCAATAATAACGTTCCCTTCACTGCATGCATCACTAGATCTGATTAGCTCATCGATTCAATTCAAATAAGAATTAAGTACAGTTATTTACTTAATAGTACCTTCTGATAATTTGGCCTTCGAAATGTCTTTTTTCGAAATGTCTTTTCAATATTCAAAATTATTTTTCCATAACTTGCGCATTGAAAACATTTAAAAACGAATTAATTACAAACAATTAAGATACTACTTATAATTACCTACAAACATGATTATCATTATAACAACAATAATATATTTTCTCTCATATTATGAACACGGCCTTAAGGCAACCATTTTCTAATTCGAATTCACGCGGCCTTTGTTCAGTAAGTATGCCTAACCTAGACTAGAACATTTATAGGACTAAGTTAAATAAAAAAAATATGCTTCTAATTAAAATAAAGTCCGACCGAATGAATACTTCAATGATTTCTTCTGTTATGAAGATTATGGAAAGGAGTGATATTTTATATTCTGGTTTTTAGATAAACTAAGTAAACAGAAATAAAATTAAATACTTACGTAACTTCTCTGCTAACCGATAAAGGGACGAACAATACTTGCACCAATATAATAATTACAGTCAAGAACTTCATTTTTACTGGCACAGACAGTTTTATCACACGGCTGGCAAAATTGATCGTATCTGCACTAAATGATTCTCAAAAGCAAAACGTTTGTTTTGAAATGTATAAAATGGTTTGTTTTTCTATGAATTGCCAATTGATTGTAAAGTTGCTGACCAGCGCGGCTGACCTGAGAGTCAGTAAAGATAAGAGTTTTAAAGGTCAATCGATCGGTATGACTATAGATTCCAAGATGTCGCCTCGCAAAAACAAACGTTCCGTCCCTTCTCTGAGCTGGCTCAGTCCAATAGGTCCAATTGAAGTTTCCGAAGATCTATCTGTACAATCTACAATGATATGATTAATGATTAACGGATTCATTTATCCCCATTACAAAACTGTCTCCGTAGCTTAGTTATTAAGTGCTTATAAGAGTGTTTTAAATTACCGTCGCTGAACTATCTCACATTAATCGACAGTGATTAAATGAAAATGTGTGCTAAGCGCGTCGAGTGCGAGTAACTGAATTTTATGCTTATCCGCAAAAGCACGTTTAAAAATAAATTTTAACTAAACGAGAGGCGCGCTCCCGCATCCCAACGGGACTGAAGACACAAATAAAGGAATCATGGATCCCCTCTCCTTTTAGCTTTGTAGGGACGGAATTTGTGTTTTTAGAAATAATTAATATGTTTAGGTTGGACGGTGACTATTATAAAATATTTTGATGATGCATATTTAAACCACCGCTGTGAAACTATTAAATTTCATGAAAAAATGTTTTAAACTCATCTAAATTAACAATTTGATGTTCCGAAAATAATGAAAATCATTTAAGAACGCACATTTTACCTTTTATGTTCCCCCTAATACGTTTAAATATTTATTTCGTAAGAATACTTACAGAAAAACATACATGTATTAAATCATAATCAGTATTAAAATAAAAAAATCACAAAAAAAACTTGTTACTTGTTACAAAAATCACATAAAGGGAAGAAAAAAAAAACAAATTTGTATCTTTTTTTCTACGACTGGCATTTGTTAACTATTGGATATTTAATCATAAAAAAATATGTGTAGATACCTTAATTGTATATCTTCAACATAATAAAAGCAGACTTTTAAAATTCAATTCTATTTCTGAGAAATTTAATATATGATAAACTGCTAATAGTTCTTTTTTAGTTGGATTGCTCTCTTATAAATTATATGAGAGCCTTAGGAAAAATAGTAATTGAAAGGCAAATGAAAGGTCTAAAACATAAAAAAAAATGTTTTGTTTCATTTCTATATTATCAAGCTGTAATTAAATAAAAACCAATATTTGCTTTCTGACCGCGCAAAGAGTAAAACCTGACGACCTATATAATAAAGCACTGAATTTCAAGGTGGATTGTCTAGATACTTCGCCTTAACCTCGGCACTCAAGCTAATCGTGCCCGCGGCACACAGGATGAGCCGCTTCGCTCCTCATATTTCGGTCCTTTGGGCCCAGATCTATTACCCATTTTTTTCTAGTCGCTCATTAAAGCCATTCATTTTTAGTAATGTCTACATATTATTTGGTGGTAGATGATGAAAGTAAACATGGCTATTGCTCCAAAAAGATTACAGCTATTTGTCTTAATTGACACATTATTTTTGCATTGTCCACTGTGTTTATAGTTGCCTGATTGTACAGAATTGATGTTTATTAATAAATTGTATATTTTTCTGCTGTTCTATGCCAATGTTTAAATGTTTTTTTTTAATATGCTGTCATTATTTTAATTTGTTTTATTTACTGCTCACTTGATTACATATACATTATTAATTGTCATATTTTTCTCTATGGTTTTGCAGAATATGATGAGTATTCATTTGTAGTTTAGCTTCTATGCATCCATGTTTAAGAAGCTACTATCCCCGTCCTTTTCCCATCTGTCTGACGCATATTTCGACTCAAAAAGTGCAAATGTGAAATGGTTAAATTCTAGTGTGTGGGCTCTTGAAAAACAACGATAGCCGTTTAGATGACATCGGAGGCTGTCCGGATAATATAGATACATAACATCAAAGTCAACAAATTTCTAGTACTAATTAATGAAACATTGACAGTTCGATAGAGCGCTCAAATACGATATTCGATTTTCAAGAATATGACAGCACGGTTATTGAATCGTAATATTATTACTGGCCAGTAATACAAATTAACCAATGTGTGCAAATAAAAACACATAAAAGAATATTCAGTCCCATATTATAATTATTATAAAATTATTATTAAACTGAAATATTTTATCCATTTGTTTCGTTACGACGCTTTCACAACACATACATTGTATTTTCAGTTTATGTTAAATAAATAATAATGACCAAGTCGCCATCAAAATGTAATTTTTCGCATTTGGCATTTGGCATTTGGTGCCTAGAGTAGGGTTGCCATACGTCCCGGTACACCAGGACATTTCACCGGTTTAGAGCCTCGGTCCCGGTTGTCCCGGTTGACCCACCATGTGTCCCGGTAAACGAATAATCATGGTTTTATATTATTGCTGAAATTATACGGATAATTCGTGCGAAGACGCTAGATCACGTTGGTCGAGGGATGTACTGACATTTTACAAATATTTTTCCAAATTTACAGTACGGAATGAAACACTGAAATATTTTTGAGAGGGAGTTGATGTAATTCATGGTAATTTACGATCTCACTCAAAAATTAGGCGGTTAACCGTCTTTGTTGTCGGCCATTGAACGTATTCTGAAAATGTGTGAACCATTGAAAGATTTCCTTTTTTCACAAACCAGACTGGAGCACTATGAAAGGGCAGTAACCCCCCCCCCCCCCCCCTCCTCCTATGAATCCCTTATATTTCCTCCTATTTGATATCAGTCCCGGTCGGAGCCAAACCATTTATGGCAACCCTAGCCTAGAGCGACCGCTCCTATCGCTCTACCCTAAGGCCAGCACTGCACTCTTGTTTTTTCACACGAATGTACCTACCTCGGTAAGGATGGAACCCTACGATCATTTCACACACACATATATTGCTGTTAATATAAATGATACATCAACGATCTTTTAAAACTTATAGATACGGAAAGTCATATGAATCGTGGTTGTAAAAACCCGACACCGACGATTCCCCCCGCCGATCCGCGCCCCGCAACACTCCACCGTGCCGTGTATGATACGCGAGGAGTGCACTAGACGCAAAGTAGCGTACTTGGCGTGTTGCGTTTTTCACCCTCAGTTGCCGTATCTATAAATTAAAAATGTTATTATATCGATGGCCATAAATCGATGTAGTTCTGGTACGCTCTTTGGTGGTGGCATCTGAATAATTGCCTTAATTTGGTTGGTGATTTTGATATTTTGTTGTGAAAATGTGAATGTCGTTAAATAAGCTATTGTTTTCGGTAATCCGTTTAGAATTTGATCAATTACACAGTTGAACTCATCTGGGTCTGTTTGGATTCTGAAACTGTTCAGTTTATGCGTTCCTATATGAGTCGATATAGTTCGAAGGTGAAGATAAGCCTTGAATACATCTAAACGACAGAAATATCTCGAATTTCGTAGGCTGTTGAGGACATCGTCAATTTTCTTGATTGAATAATTTACATTGATTCATCGTTTACATCAACTTTACAATAAACATAAAGTCAAACTGCTCCGTCACCTTTCGGATTTACGACTAGAGATGATTCCCAATCACTAGTGATTGATTTCGATATGATTCCTGCTCTTTCGAGGGTCTCTTGTTCTTTCTCATCTTGTTCACGGAGAACGTATGGCGCACTTCGTTGTGGTGTAAAACTCGGTTATGTTCCTTTGCGAAATTGAAGCTTGAATACAATATCCGGGACACAACCCACCTTTTGAGTTGTCATTTCTGGAAACTCTTTTTCAATTTTCATAATATAAGATATGCGACCCTTGTATTCAACTCTGACTTCAATTTTCCCTAGAGGAAGAAAAGTTTTCTGTGTATGATCAAAATGTCACGTTAGTTGGCTGAAGGTGGTTTTTAATTTTTAAACTTTTAGATATACTCTCAGGTATCAGAGTATATCCGGATCCAGTGTTGACTGAAGCCGGAAAGAAAGAAACTGTAAGAAATTAAGAACCTCTTCGAAGTGAAGTTCTAAATTTCGAGGTTCCTTTTAAACCAGTATTCAAATCTCAGATTGTAATAAACCCTGGTTACATCAAAAACTCTCTAGAGTAAAAACTTTATCTATATGTCATCTCCGTATTAACTAACCACTGCTGTTTAACCAGTTTATCTTAACAGAATCAGAGTTCGTCCATCTCCCATATGTAATCGTGGTGATGACTTATAGGTTCCCTTTATTACACTGTCCAAATTTTATTTCTGATCTTTCAACTCTTAAAATGCAACCCCGTCTCCATCGATCACATTTATTAATATGAAATTCACACATTTCACATTCACATTTTATAACGCTCCCTGTGCATTTGCAATATTCTTTTATAACTGTGTATTTCTACTACTACATTTCTATTTTTTTTGTCAAATTAATTATGTACAATAAATAAATAAAAAAATAAATAAATATGACCTATAATTTACTATCATTTCGTCTTCCATTCTTTTTTTTCAGTCTTGTCTTTTTTTCAGTCTTTCTTTCTTTTTTTTTACTTGTGTCTTGTTCTCAATATTTATTATAAAACATTTTCCCGTTATTTCTTAATTCTATGTTAGGTTTACATTTAAATAAAAAAAGTGAACATTGGCAAACGACTCAATTACGAACTAATTGCATGTAAAAAAGAAGAAGATTGTAAATGAAGGGTGATTGAATGAGCTGTCAATTTCAATGTTGATTTAATTTTAATGATATTTTTTTCATTCTCGCTTGTGTATTATGGAAGTAAAATGTGATATTGTGTTAATATATTTTCAGCATTTTGTGATTAATCTATGATTTCAGTGTAATTTAGAAAAAATATTGATAATGGCCGATCAGGGATTCCAATGTTTGTTTGTTGGACTTGTGTTTCAAATATTTTTCACTTTATCAATAATTAGTTTCAATACATATATTTTTAGGGACAAAGGAGTTAACGGAAGACTTGATTCATATGAAATTTCAGAATGATTGGCTATTTAAAACTAACAAAAGACCTTGGTTGTACGTATTGAATCAACACTGAACATTTTATTATTGTTTGTTCATTGTAAATATTTGTTTTTTATAAATCTATTTCAGGCCTTTTCACAAATTACTGGTGGCTAAAGGATTCCCCAAATCATCTTCACCTAAACATATAAGAAAAAAATGGAATTACACATATGATGTAAGTTCTTTTTAATCACAAAATGTTTTGTTCAAACTGGAAATAAGTACCTAGTTATATTGAATCAAGAAATATAAATAAAGAAGATATGTGTAATTTTAAGTGAATTAAAACTAACCTCTCTTTTTACCAAAGATTTTCAAAACATCTAAAAAATCACAACTAAATGCCCCAGGTGCACTACAAACACTACATTTTGCAGGTTCATCAAAATCACTCGCGGTTATAGATTATAAAAGGCTATTAGTGAATATTACTCAATCGTGTAGCTTATAAAATTTGCGACATAATATGTGTCTGATTTATCAAAATGTGAGTGATATATAAAGTGACACTGCAGCCCAACTGTTTCTCAAGTGACTCTTTACTTATGAAATCAGATAGATCTGACATTTCTCCATTTTTTTATACAAGAAAGGAAATAACATTTCGAAGCAATCTTTTTCTACTTACCAAAGGCACTAACAAATAAGTCTGTCAATAATAATTGTTACTTTGGTATTTCTCTTCCCTTTAAATGATTTAATCCTGTTAATGCGTAATAAGAAACTAATACTTTTTAATAAATACTGCCTACCGGTTTTCAGTAAAGATCATTTTTGTAATTGATAATAAAAATTGTGGGCCTTCCTGTATTTAAAGGATATTTAATTAAATTGATTTTATTTATTGTTAAAAAATTACTTTGGACTAACATAAAAGATTAAAATAATTATTCATATCTGTTTCAGGAATATCAAAAATCAATAGCATCCAATAATAGTAGCTGGATTTACTATGATATTTTTCAAGAATATAGAGAGAAGGAAAACACGCTAGAGGAATATCCTACATGTAATTTTATTTATTCTGGTCTAGATTTCCTTAATAATAACTTCATATAAAATTTCACCGCCGCACCTCCCCTCTCCCCTTTATAAATATTCTGAGAATGCTTAATCCAAAGATATTATAGAGATGAATAAGTTTGCTATGGCTTAATTTGCTGTTGGTAAGGTTGGATTTTATTGTCTACCCAATAATTTATAATAAATATTTACCAGTACACAAATTAAAACACAATTAATTCAAAGTTAAAATTGAGAAGGGATGAAATTCTAACCCATATTGCAGTGGCCGTACAAAGTGGTGGTAAGGAGACGATAACATCCTATCTGTGTAAAATCCATTCAATCTATATGATAAGTATTTATGTAAAATAGCATTTGTACTAATCATAAAAGTAACTTATTACATATTAGCAAAAAAAGTATCCTCTATTACAAATTTTAAATGGACATTAAATCTTATCCAATAAGTTATTGAGTTAAATAAATGAAAGACTTCAGAAGCTAAAAATATTTTTTGACAAAACCCATACTTAAAAAAGGTGGCTTTGAAGACCATCCACATATTTTAACGTTTTTTTTAAAACGGTACCTTAGATTGCCAAATGCAACCGTTTGCTTACAGACCCCCTTCAAATATGTAGCAACGGCCCTTTCTATAAAAACTACCGGAATGTGTATTTTCGGCATTGAATGAAATTCTGGAAAAATCCAATCAATATTTTTTCTTTCTTGCAATGTTTACTCGTACATAAAAGTGTATGTTTGGTTATTCAACTGGGTCCGTAGGACTATCAACAATGCTGCAATTATGTTGTTTATGTTCAGGGAGTGATTATTGGATAATGTCGCTAATAGAAAGCCGCACAAGGAACCATTCACATTTCATTGATTTTCATTATGGCGATAAGGATCCATGGAGGTGAGTAATATGTATAAATTATATTATACATTGCCGTATTATGTATTTTGCTTTCATAATGACTGAAAAGTATTATTTTAAATTAAATTTATTATTTCAAATTAAGTATTTAATTTATACCATATATATCACATTTTCACGTATATCTATCACTATAATATATGCACGCATCCTCAAATACCACACACGCAAATATATATTATAATACATATTATGTATGTATTCATAGAACCGAAACCGGGTTCAACCCGAAACCTGGTCATAAGGGACATCACTACCAAGACCCTGAACCCTATATATGGTGATCCGAAAGTCTCCGGTTTAGAAGTTATTCATACTTTTGTGATTTTTGAGGAGTCCTACCTTTCTTTACCGAAATTATTACTGTGCCAAACCTGTTAGTGTATTGATCTGAAATTTGACCATACCCATTTGAAACCCAGAAAAAAGTTCAATTTTCAAACATATTGTACAAAAAATATGTTCAAATGACATGAACACGATGATTCAAAACTACCTTGGTTTATACCTATTATAGAGAAAAATGAATATTTTTTTTTTTTTTATTGGGTTTTTTGCTTTTATCGGTTCTGACTATCACACCAGAGAAGGCATTTGTTCCTTGCAAACAATTATTTATAAGACATTCATACCGAATGCAAATGAAATATTTGCCAACTATCTGGATTGGAGAAAATTTAAATAAAATGAAGTATATTGATAATGTAGTTATTCTGATTTCAATTAATAAATATCCCTTACAAGTATTTGTACTTATATTACTTACTGGATGGCGGGCTGGTATTTACTTTAATAGCAACCTGCCCTTCCAGTCCTCTCTTTCTCTATGAGATAGGCCCTTACGGCCGTCAACAGAACAGTTTAAAATTTATCGTCACGTTATGCATTACTCAAATAAATAAATATATATATATATATATATATATTTCATTTTGCTCCTGTTTAATATGCCAAACTCAATTAAGGTACCGAATTATGAACATTAGTTAATTAATCCAATCTCTAAATGGATTCCTGAAACTTTAATTCTATAATTTTACAATCATTTTTCATTTTCAGCTTTGTAGAAAAAGATCTTAGAGAACGAGGTCTCCCAATAGATTGTAGTGTGAGAAATATACCTGATATCTGGACTACCCTAATGTCTAAATTCCGGGTAAACAATCATACCAATTTTTTAAAATTGTTTAAAACTGTTTTATGTTATTTAAATTGGTTTTATATTTATGCTGCTGTGATTTGGACTCGATAGAAATGTTTTCATTATCCTCGTTGATGAAAATAAAGTCTAATTTGCGAAAAATCATGTCCTTAAGATGCTGATATGTCATTAGGTGTTATGAATGACAGCTGATTGTTTACAGTAGAAGTTTCTCAAAACTTCAGGATTTTGACGTTGCTCTGAGATAGGTAAAGAAAACATCAAACTCAAGTCTGATGGAATATTCCAGAACATTTAGGTTATATTTATACTACATATGAATAATAAATAAGAGTGTTGATTATTGATAAACTAAATATCATCCAATAAATAGTGTTTTAGTGAATTATACTTACATTAACATTTTTATAGGTTATGTTTACATAAATGGTAAGCATAATTTGGCATATTTAATCGCAGGCGTATACATTTTCATGTTACATCTGCTCGAGATCCAGCGAGTTGATAGGCCGCGTCATCCGATTGTTTCTGAGAGGTGGCTACCGTTTCAAAATGGATCTATCACATCTTAGGGCTCTTTCGCCAAAATGCTGGAATGCGGCTATCTACAGTGACTGCCGCAATCCTCGGAAGTGGAGGCTGGCTGAGACGCCATGCTTTGTGAGGCCATTTGGGTTGGCGTGGCCGTGATCTGCTCAGAGGTGTTGCTCATCTTGTATACTACATCGTTTTTACGTAGCTTACCACTATTCCCAAAAGTCACAGATTGTTATGAGGTCAATTTTAACACAGACAGCCTTTCTTCATATTGCAAGCGTTTTAGTTTGCGGATATTATTGTGAATCTCCTTTGAACTCCTTCCAGCAACTGAATGTCAAAGTATGGATTTCATATTTTTGATATTTTCTAATGGGAGAGCCACATTATTTTTGATAATGTGGCTCTCCCATTAGAAAATATTAGACATTCATGAAATAGACTCAATAGGTCAGTCATAGTATGGTATATTTTTATACACAGATTATTAGACAAGTAAACTAGTAATATCTTATATGAGCTTACACAATGACAAGGCTATTTATTTTTTTGTTTGTTGCAGAGACGGCACCGTTTCCACGATGTAAGGAAAACGGCCACAACTGTGTGGCCGTTCTACGAGCCTATGAAACAATACTGTGAAAGTTGTCAGTTTGAGGACGGTCAGATTGATTTTGATAGTAAACGCGTCTTCAATGATATCTACGGTTCATTCAAGTCTGACCAGATTGACACCATGAAAAATACTATTGATGATGATGACTTCTTTTGTAAGTTATTTTCTTTTTCTGATATTTACTACTAAAATATCCACTCACATTCTCAATGAAAACTCAAACGTCACAAGTAAAGCATATGCGGTTTACCATAATTTAAACACTGCCTTTGTCCCCAAAGTCGGCAGTTCGGAAACTCCTAGCACCTTTAAATTCATGGAATGTGGTTTCCGCTCCTTCATCTCGCTCTGAGGGGGAATCTTGTCATTATATCACTAGAAAGCCCGGTAAATTCTAATTAATATGCTTTTTGGCACTTTGGACTAGAGAATTTATAAATTTTATCTTGTCTGATATTACTTTAGACCAAAATTCCTACCTGAGAGGAGAATAATGCTTTATACTCTTAGAAAGACCATAAAATTTTGATAAAGGTTGGTGGAATTAGGAGCTTTGTGAAACTCGTCAAACGTTGATACTGCCTTTACGACCAAATGCCAGCAAAAAATTATTACGTTTTTGAATTGTTATTTTTTCGCATACATACTAGCTAGTTTCATGAGAGTTTATTGATTTATCACATAAGCAATTTATCTAATAATTAGTATAAATTAATTTTGAATTGTTACGATTTGACTTTAATTGTGTTGATTTTAGGGACCACCGACTTGACAGAGAGCTTTATTCACATCAGACTTCAGAATGAGGTATTATTCAAAGCCAAAAAATGGCCGTGGAAGTAAGTTTTTCTTTTTTTTAACTATTTTTAATGTGCTACAATGTTCGCTGAAATATCAACTGCATATTCATATTATAATATTGGAGAACAGTATAAGATTTTTTAACAACCAAATTGGTGGAGTAGAAAGTACTTCCACTTCATGATTCAGTTTGTGAATTATTTTTGAATGAGATTAAAGCATTGAATATTAAAGTAAATGTTTTATTTATAAATTAATATGGCAATATCAGGTTGTTGGTTTGGAAACTGCAAAAGTAGATACATATGACGAGCAGTAATCAACTTAAAATAGAGAATGAAAATAAACATTTTCAACAAGGTCCTCTATTTGCCAAGTCGAGTCACTACATGTAACTGACCACATAATATTATCTAGATCAGTACATGATATCATTATTGTATCTCTATTTAAAATTACGTATTTGTTACATTGAAGATTTAAAATTTTTCTGTTAACATTAATGAGAAAGCTTTAGTTCAGGTGATACAAAAACTCCCCCGCCATCGATGTTTGGAAAAATTCATAAATTATTATTTTATATTTTCACTTGAGAGAAACATCGAACATTAGTTATTATCTAGTTACTTCAATAGTTTGGTTAAGGATCGATTAGCAAAACTGCTTTGCTCGTGCTTTCCCTACCTATATTATTATTAATGTTATATTGTTTTGGTGTTCCCCAGAGACATGCATGCAATAATGATCAAAGAAGGCTTTCCACCTAACATGACAGCCAAGCACATTAGGCGAAAATGGAGCACCATTTATCTAGTATGTCTTTCTATCTGAACTATCCTTTAATTTTGAACATAGTTGGTAATTTATTTAATAAAATAATATTTCATATGTGATCAGCGATTCTTTATTTAACTATGAATACATGCTGTTATAGTAACTTCTCGATATATGTTTTAATTTGAAGTTGCCTTACGCTGTTGTGTACGAACTTACGCAATGCCCTAAGTGAACAAACGAAATCGCTTACTATATGATTGGAAGATATTCTACATATTATTGCTTAACGTTTCAAAACAGTAACATACTGTTTTTCTTCTAATCAGGTGGAGAATTTGATAGAGATTTTTTGGCGTTGGAAGTCTGAAAACCCCGAAATTGCCAGTACTAAAAAATATTCAAATAAATACACTATGCCCGAGGCCGGTGTCTATGGAGAATAACTGTAATGTCAGGGCTCATTTTTAATAGAAAATATTTTCAAAAAACTATAACAAGACCTATCACTGTGAAATCTAAGTATATACTAAAAAAAATAATTAAAAATAATTGATTTTAATCAAACATTTAAGAGCCTATTCTGTTTATATGCCACATTAGTGGCACAAATGAGTTCATAAACTGTTATTGTCTTTAATTTGTTTACGAAATAAACAACATTTTAATAATAACAGAATTTTAGTATAATATGTTTAAGGACTATTTTTTTTTTTTCATTTCAGGAGTACCAAAAGGCGCTTGCTTTGAACAATACACAGTGGAAGTATTTCAACATATTTGGTAGTTACTTAGGGGCCAAAACTGATACGGCCGGGCATGATCAGTTCTCAGAATGTAGGTGACTTTCAAACAAGTTTCGAACTTTACTTATTGATTTAGATCCTTCAGTACTTGATAGGTTGGCTAATTTAATACCCCCTTTTAATTTGTATAATACAATAAAGGTTTCTTACTGAAATTAAACAAAATTATGACATAAATCGGACTGGAGGATATCGTTAGAGGGCATTGAAACTGAAATTTCAAAATTTGAAAACGTAATGTGGCAGAAGTGCAAAGGCATTACATTGATGATAACTGACAGTAACCTCTCCCTTACTAGTAATATCACAGTTCATACTCAGCAAAGTCTGGAATGGACGTTGTAAATTGACTGTTTTAAAATATTGTACAGAGAAGACATGTCCCGAGACAGTACCCGATAAAAAATCCAGCAATTGGCCCTGCGAATTGATTTGCGACATGATTTGTAAAGACGGCAAATTAAAATTCATCATGGTTTCACAGAAAAAAAACTTTACATGATAATATTAAACCATTGTAGTAAGAAATCGCTAGCTGATCGTCGGCTCGCGATGCTGAGTCATTAACCGCGCACCGGTCAAAGCTACGAATATCGGTCGCATTATATTAAAATAATAAACTTCACGATTTTTTTATATAACTTCTTAATCATAATAGGGACCATAACCACATCCTTAAGTCTTCGGGAAAGGTCTCAGAACACCCTGTATATTGTGGTAGTCTAGTTATACTGTTTGTGATTGCAGGTTTGAATCCGCACGTTATAATCATATCATTTTTAAGCTTCAACTTCACCATCTCTTCAGACTATAGCATAAACATATTTAGCTCAGCTTAGTTGAGTGGGGCCCAAATCAATTTTAATAGCCAATTTTAGCAACCTCTTGAAAGGGAGTTTGTATGTTGAAATATTAAATAAAATTATATTTTTATACCCTATGTTCAAATTTTGTGCTTAAATATTTTTTTTATTGACTTTTTTTTTATTGACTAAAAAAAAACAATTTTAATTTAAGGGCCTGAAGAATTTGTTAAAAAGTTTATACTATTTCGAACAAAGCATGAACCGGAATTTGTGGAAGACGACTGTAAGGGCTGGTGGTAAGTTTAAAAAAACTTTTAAATTTGAACAGAGTAAGGGTTCTGCACTTTATTTTTTATTTATTTTATTGCTAAAGGAAAAAACATTCGATATTTCAAAGTAATCTATATTCAACCAATCTTCGTATATTTTGATAGATTCTAGTCCTCTCAGATTTTTTCTAAAATATCCTTAACTACTTTTAATTTTAACTTGTCTTTCTATTAATACTTCTCTTCTTAAGTAAAGGGAAGGGGAAAGGGTGTGGATTTGAGAAGACCTTCAAAATGTAATTTTTAAAAATGTTATTCAATGTTATTCGATCTCCAAAATATTATTTAGCACAAAATAATAGTTCAATGATTTTTTTTAAGGCTTACAAAGATTTTTATATATACTATATATGTATTATATAGAAACTATTTTGGATACAACTCTAAACACAAATACTTTTCTACGAATGAAATTGAATAAAAAAAAAACTTTAATGCATGAATGTTTCAGAATGCTCAAAATATTTATAAATTTCAGGTTTTTAATCTAAAAGGTTTAAGAGGTAAAGGTCTCTAAAAAAAGGGACGGTAGACCTTAACAATTGAATAATGTTTTTAGCCTTACTTTTATTGGTTTTAAGTACTGCATTATTAGTTCTCCTATTTTATTATAATAACGAAGTTAACCCATCCTAAGTCGTTGTGAGTATTATCTATGTCCATAAATTGAAGGGTGCTTCAATTCCTTATGATATGTTAGACTCAAATATGCACAAACTTGAAATCCTAGCGAAATATGGTGGTCAAATTATGCCGCACCCAACACAAATTAAAAAATAACAAAGTACCAAATTGATTTAAAATCACAGTTCGCCCATGCGCAATTCTAAATTATTACCTAGACACAGTTCTAGACTTTTGTCGGTGATCTTTGTTCATTGTATAATTATACATTTCAGCGCTGTTGAAAAAGAATTACGAATTGAGAAAGTTCCACTCAACTGCAATTTGATGAACTTGGATGCATTTTGGAATCATTTATTGAGAATGTTTCAGGTTATTCTTTAATTATTAAATTTAGGTAAAATTTACAAATATCTTTTATTGAATGATGAAAATCGTTTTTTGTAATAAAAGTATTCCATTAGCTATTCTCAAATCTCCTCGCATCCCCCACAAACTTAATTTGTAAAATGTACACCTGCTAAATCTTTGTGGCACAGCCTTAACCTATTCCTATAATATGTCCCCTCTATTCTTTCACGGTGCGACTGACCTTGATAGGTAATTTCCATGGTAGTTATGCTGTTAATTAATTTGTGAAAATCATATCATGTCTATGTATCACCGAGGTTCACAATGCATGAGACACGTAAACACAAATTGCCCACAGACATAAATGTGTTTCAACAACCGGAGAATTTACAAATTTCTGCACTTGCACTATATGCCTAATCCGTATTTTCTGTTGTCCGTGTATAAGGCCGTACTTAATTAAGTTTCCAATAACCTAGAATTTACAGTGCAAATTAAATTCCTAATATTATTTTGTATTATTTTTGTAACTCCATTTTATAATTTCAGTTAAAAAGTAAATTTTCCGAGAAAGACGGCAATGTAACCAACTGGCCGTTTTATGATGGGATGAAAGCTTACTTTGACAGTTTAAACACGGGTAATGACAATGGCGCAATATTAGATGATTTCAAAGGCGTAAAAATAGAAATGACGCAGGACGACAAAGACAATATAGCTCTCCTGACGAATGTGAGAGATAGTATTATGGATGATGACCTGATGGCGGATTGCGATGATATGAAAGATGATGACCATTCGGAAGTGTCAAATTTTTGCGAGGATATTGAATCAATATGCAGAATTTGTGAGAAAAGTGCAAAGAAAATGAAAAAATTGTTCCGCAACGGCTCTGTCAAGATTATCGATAAGCTGAAGGCCTGTGCACAAATCGAGGTAATTATTATTTCATTATATAGATAAATATCGATATAAGACTCCATTAAGTTGCCAGAGACACATGGAGTTGAAGGCACCGAGGTATGGCATGTGACATGTGACTACCAACAAGCACTATTTCAAAGAAATAACTATAACATCAAGTTTTATTCTAAAATATATTATGCAAAATGAATTAGTAATTAGTTATAAACCTAAAACAGTTGGCATGGTTTTTTTTTTTAATTTAGGTCAATAAAGAAAGTACTGACTAGCAGCCAAGCCTTACAGGCCTAATATTGTCAGCCCTCCACAAATTAACCTGTCGTACATTTTGCTTTAGTTTTTACTGTAGTGTCATTGAAAATAACTTTAAAACAGTTGGTCCTGAATCAATAGGTTAAATAATGACGAAATATATAGGGAACCAAATTATTACTGCACTACATTTTTGAGATTATAGTTAGATTTTTAATACCTATCTACTTGATAATGAATATATATTTTTTTTCTTTATTTTTCAATCTGAAAAAGAAATATTATTATATTGATAGGGCAAACATAGAAATGATTTGGTGCAATCTATTTTTTTTTTTGCTAATATACAATTAATGGGAGATTTATATTCCTCAATGAATAATTACAAAATAAATATTTTGTTATTATTAGTCATAATTGCCTTTAAAAGTAGGTACATTTATATTAGTGTTACTTTCAATCTAAAAGTTTCTTTTCAACAGGTCTCTGAGGATGACAACTTACCCCAACAAATTTGTTCATCGTGCCTGAAAGATCTTGATTGCGCTTACAGTTTTAAAATAAAGTGTGAAGAAGCCGATAAACACCTAAGGCTTAAATATGCCACCAACTGTAATAATGTGCAAATAAAAACTGAATTCAATTTTGTCGACGAAGGCGGTATGGATATGGATTTTGACCTGGATTCAGATAATGAAAACGAAGAGAACATTTCAATAGCACAAATCAAAGAGAAATACAAAAAGAAGAAACTGGTTCCCATCGAAACATTGAAGAAGGTGAGACCAAAAAACAAACGAATCAAAAACATGATCCTCGCGACTAATAAAATTCTTAGAAACCGAAGCAAATTCAATCAAATGAAAGGAAAAAAGGCAAAAAAGAAGAATGATTTTGACCCTAACAGAAAATTCCGAAGTCGTAGCAGAAACGTGATCGTAGTTCCCTACGAAACTGAATCTGGAGAGGTGCGTTTCAAGAAACAGTACGTGTATGTTAAAGTATGCGAGTTGTGTGGGAAATCAGTGAAAAATATGGTGCAACACATGAAGGGACATTCTCGGGAAAAAACCTACGCGTGTCAAAAGTGCGATAAAAGATTTATTTATAGTAGCGGCTTGATAAACCACATGCGGACACACAGAGAGACACCGCTTCAAATGTGCCAGCACTGCGGCAAGCACTTTAACGGTAATCCCGAATATCGGCGACATTTGGTTTATCATGCAAACGAAAGGAAATTTTCATGTGAAACATGCGGGCAGGGTTTTAATTCAAGAGATATTTTAAAAGTTCACGTCAGAAGGCACACAGGAGAGCGTCCATATTCATGCTCGGAGTGCGGTAAAGCATTCAGGACAGCAGGCTGCGTAACACGGCACAAAAGGGTTCACGGTAAAGGATCACATCACGGTGTAATAACGTCTGATCCAGCTGTACTGTTTAAGTCAGATGAGGCCATTTGATAATATAATAAGAAATAATATTAAATTAAACATTCCCCCTGAAAATAATTTAATATTTAAGGACAAAGAACTCCATAATACATATTATCTATATATGAGTATTGTTTATCCTTTTGTGCCTAGACTAACTTTTAGTCATATTCGCTAGAGAAAAATCCAGCAATACATGCGCTCCTGATGAACACAACAGGCCTCTAAAAAGCATACTTTTTTAACCAAGGCCTGCGAGTTGAAAGTATTTTATTTAGGCACTTATCTTTTAATATAAGTATCGCATCTTACTTTTAAGTAACTAAAAATTTAAAGTCCTTATGGGATTATGATGTTAAACTTTGCAGTTGCAATCATTGTACAAGTAACTAAAAAAATAGATACCTTTTTTTGCTACAATATACTTACTGGTTAGAAAAACTACTCTCAGCATTTATCATCCGCTTTTACGGTGGATTGTATGGCTTTGCTAGGACGGAATGAATTTATTTCAAAATATAACTAAAAAAACCCAAAATTTATAATTGCTAAGTTATGACCCCTTATTTTTGTAACACGGCCATTGTCCTTTAATTGTATGATTCCAAAATTTATTCCAAGATTTAATTCATCCAATTTTGCTATTCATTCAAACTTAGGAAAATAGTTTAAAATATTTTCAATGTCGCTTTAAAAAATAAAGAAAAAGGGTAATTTAATCTCCTATTTTCAACCACATAAGGGTTCTTCAGATTTTAACCCCTGGAGGGCGTAGTTATTTTGGCGCCAAAACCCGTTGAGACTGTAGTTATTGACCTTGAAAAATCACTCACTACTATAAAATCCATAGTGCAGGCATGAGTCGTTCAATTTTTACAAATCTGGTATCATCGGATTCACCGTAAAATTTTCTATTACACCATATCACTTTGATTATGTTTGTCTCGTAAATTAAAGAAGAAAAAAATAAAAATGTTGCCATTTTTTTTTTTTTTTTTTTTTTTAAATTACGAAATAAACAAAATCAACATTTTTTTTTACATTTTCATATATTTATAACTATACATTACAATTTAAAAGTCTTCCAAAATATGTACAGTTTTCGGAAAAAAGAAAAAAGTTAAAAAAAAGTTATAGATATTAGAACGGTAGTACATTAGTGTATTTTCAATACACATTTTTTAATAGTAGTAGAAACTGCATTGAAATGAAAAAAAAAAAAAACAAAATTGTTTCGTTAAGATTTTCAATGAAAAAAACGTCAAGTTAATGAATAATACTGAAATAATACCAAAAATAATCAAAATCAAGCAGGTATTCATGACGTCTACTCACGTCGTACGCTCTCAACGGACACAGAAATGTCCGCGCGGCATGACGTCCCCTCGCGTCGTACGCCCTCCAGGGGTTAAAATGTTTACGGCAGCAAATGAGAAAAAATATTTTTGGAATTTCGAGAAAGTGCAACTATATTTTTCTTCACAAGAAATATTTGACTGAAATATAGGATTTAGTTGATTGTCGATCTCAAATATTTTTGTCTCACATCAAATAGGTGAAAGTTTTTATCTAATTTCAAAATCAAGAAGTCCTTGCAGAAAAAAAATATGTTATATGTTCCCTAACAGTTTAAGCTATTTGCGAAGTTTTTACTTGCAGCCTCAACATACGGTGATTCTTGAAGACTGATGCTACATCTCGCAGTCACAAATAGGCGAAATCACTCTACTTTATACGTTACTTATTTTTTATTGTATATATTTTTCCACCTTATGAATTTATTGAAAGTAAAATAATTACACTTCACTTTTTATTTTTTATATTAGCTGAACACTGTTATAAACAAGTTGCTTTCAAGTAAGAACTGATGAATCCGCCATGTTGCTTGTTTCCAATTTTTAAAAGAGCAGATTTTGTGCTCTTTTAATGCACAACTAGGAGAATACAAACATATTGTTATTATGAATCGTTAATCGAATAATTTGAGTTTGATAATACATTTCCACAGAACATTTACATGGAATAATCGTAAACTAAATTACAGAATTCCTAGAATTAAAATCTTGTGAGAGCTTAATGATGCAGTTCATCAGAAAGTAAGAAAAAAATCATGTAACAATTTGTAAATAAGTCAGCCTTAACTCGATGCGTTGACGCATGCTGAAAACTTGGGAAACTATTAAGAGAAGTCAGAATGCGTACTTCATCATTCATTCTTACAAATTTTTTTTATTTAGGATCGTTTATTTTTCTTATATTGTATTTTGTATACAGAATACAATATTCTTTACTAAAAAAAGAACAGTCTTAACTTTAGTCATGGAAAAGTGTAAGTTGGCACACAATTGTGATTTTTCTGAATAAGCTGCATCTGATGTAGTGGCGAGAAATATATTTTGCAATGTCTATACAGCTGCCATTACATTATAGCTACAGGGTATGATAGCCACTCTAGTTCACATATCACATATTTATAATTTTGATGTGAAAAAAAACATTTTTTGTCATCAAATGGCCTTTGTCGAACTGTCGAAGCATGTGGAGCATTGTCAAAAAGTAACTTTTTGTTTCATGGATCCCTAAATTTTTTATTAAAGATAAAATCGTGCAGGGCCAACATGAATTTTAGGTCACAATTAAATATAATTTAATTTTATAATATTTTTCTATTGCCACAAAACCAGGAAAATGAATACCTGTTTATTAATTATAATATATTTAATAAATGATTAAACAATGAATAGAGTAGTTCTCATCGAAACCAAATTAATATTTTAAAGTTGATTATGTATTATTTATAAATAAATGTATACTGAGGAAGGTTTTAGGTAATGTAAATATTCTAATAAATCAGTCAATAAAATCTTTGTACATATATTCAATGCATTTTAATTCCTCTCTACCTACATAATTTAAACATCCAATCACTGGCAATTTGTCAACTTCGCATAAACGTTGCATGAGATCGTGGTAGTCTAGCGGTTAAGGCGTTGGACTACTGACCCAAAGGTCGCGGGTTCGAATCCGCAGATGGTCATGCCATTTTTAACGCTTCATTACCACCATCTCCTCTGACTCTAGCACAGGCACATTTGGCCTAGTTGGGTAGGGCCCAAAATAATTGTGTATGACCTAGGTTATAGCAATTATTTTATAAAAAAAAACAACTTGTTGACCTTTTCTTTCCATATATGTCTACGCGTTCATCTTTTGTTGCATAATTAGTAGCATATACTGTTAGTGGATGGATCAAATTGGACTCAATAAATACAACAGAAAAATAATAAAATGCAAATTTATTTCTTATGAAGGCACATTTTATAGACTATGTAATGTTTTATATATTTTTGGCTTTGGTCGTAATATTTATCAATACTCATGTTTATTCTTCTCGCCTTTTAAATCAATCAAAAATACTACAAATAATTTAAATATGAAAAAATAAATGCCCAACAAGCGACATTTTTGACCAAATTGAATGAGAAAATTTAAGAATGGACTGCAAATTAAAGTCAACTGCAGATAAGGGTTTAGGAGCACCCGCATGGTATGGCAATAATACTGGTTTAAACGCCTTTTTTGCCAAATTTATAAAAAAATGAGGGAGTTTATAAGATTACCATACAATATGAATTATACTTTATTGGTAATCAGTATATGGCTTATGTTCAGACTGCAGTGCTGTTGCCTCTGTGATAGAGGTCCATTGGCTACAAGCAAACACATCTCAGTCTTTAAACGTCTGCATAGAAAACCAATTTTTTTGAATGAATTGATAAGTTTTTGCATTGATTACTGTGGCCCTCACAATATTTCTTTAATTCTACCTCGACATTTGATAGGTTAATGGTAGTTATTACGTGATTAAACTTCTTAATCAATATGCCTACTATATCATATGTGGTACTCAGCAAATGATTAGGTAATTCCTTAACAGATCTCATTTTATCTTACCTAAATTTTATTAATTTAAAATCTGTTCTTATATATATAAAACCACATGACAATAGGTAATAAAAATAGGTAAATAGATGTTAATTTGTGTTTGTGGGATATGGTTGGAATCTAAAGCGTCAAGATAAAAGTAACAACAAAAAAAATATACATACAAAGGGTTAATTGTTATATATCACGCAGTTATAATTAACTTTGACCGGCCATAAATTACAAAGTGCAACTAAAGATTTGTTCGGTTTTGGTGCTACGCGCCTAGCATTTTCAGCCATCCTACTTTTTGTTAATTTTTTGCAACTATAATGCGTCTCAGAACTACTTAACCCACCCAGATTATTAAATCATTTAGATGTATAGACCTCATAGTTTGATACTGTCTAATGATTGTTTATTGTTTTGCAATAAAGCAATTTTAGCCATATCTCTAAAATGTCATATCTAGCAGATGCAGAAAAACACATTAGGGAAAAACTATAAAACCAATAAACGTTAATTCAACCAAATAATTGTTGCATAAATCGTTCCTTTTTTGTAATAATATTACCAATTGTTTTTATCTTTTAGCAATTTATCACATTTTGCAACTCCATTGGGATTTTAGGGAGTAAACAATTGAAGAAATTACCTATTATTGCAAAATGAATCCCTCCATAAATTTACATAACTATTAATTGTGCATAAAAATGTTTTATGTCGAAATTTCAGAAATTGTATCCTCGGTAGCGATGACCAAAAGATTGATTAACAACAATTCAGAAACAAGAGTTTTTAAAGTTATTTAACTATGCTTATCTATATGTTAAATAATTATAACACAATTAAAATAGTATATCCCTAAGGAAATCATCTTAAAAATCAACAAACAGAAAAAACATTTATATATTTTTTAAAATAAAATATTAATTATAAAAGAACAACCAAAGGTATTGATATTTCACAATTAAAACGTTTGCATTTTTGCATAACTTAAATTAAATAAATATAATCCAATCAAATTACAAATTAAATCCAATATTTAAACAACTCACCATTCGCTCGTGACAAAATACGCAATCAACTTATGCTTGAAAATGCTTTTGACATTTCTGAATAATAACATCTTTTTATGTCTAAAATATTTAAAACGTCTATTTATTCCTGTGGACTAAATTAATATTAATTATTATATAGCTAATATTATATTATTGAAGCTCTGTGAGGAATAACCCTAAAAATGTTTTTATCTTGGAAATCACTACGATTATTTTGGTAAAACTATTAATTTTCAACTTCTAGTACTATAGTATAGTATATTCACATATAATACATAATATATCATAGAATTACACTTTGTAAGATAACAATCATTAAAATTTTAAAAAATAATTTTTATTTGTGCTGTGGAAGACACATTTGCATTGACAACACCACATTTAATTTTGTAAAATGTATAAGGATAATATGTGACTGGTAGGTGGTAAGGATACCACACATACCATGTTGCACATTTTTACAGATTATAGATTATTATTACCGTTTTATTCTTAGAATTTTCATAAAAATGTTTTTTAATTAGTTGTGTAAAACTTCATGGTCAACTTTCCTCATCAATTTTAATTTTCGAAAAATGGTTACCCGGTCAACTCTGTTTTAGAAATTTAGTAGGTATAATAATCTGAAACTTATCAAGGTCCGTATGTAAAGTAATCAACTTATCGGGTTAATAAAAATATAATTTTTGTTTTAACTAACCATTAATGTAACACTTATTATATTTACACAGAATGTGAAATTATTAGACAAAAATACATCAAAGGCACAATTGTGGATTTTGGTAGAAATAGTTAATCATAGTATTCATTATTAAGATAATCACCTGGCACTTTTCATTATGTTTTACATATTAGTGGCCTTTGCTTATTCTCATTTTATATTTTAAAAATATACCTATTAAAAATCTTCTGCATAATTTACTAAAAAATAAGGTCAAGCGCAGCTTTTTAAACAAACTATTGTCAATATGGTTGCAACGTGAGTGAGAACAAAATATACTCTCAAATTGTAAATACCAACACAATAATATTAAATAAAAATTACCTTTTTTTTCTGCCGTTAAATAATTCATTGATAGGATGAATATATTGTAAATGCGCCTAGAAGTGATTGTTAGCAATTATTTTTACAAAATTTTTTGTATTTTATTTTAATTTAAAATTTAAAAATATGTAAAAGACAGCTTTTCAATATATTGTCAGCCGATTGACAACCACCGTTGTGTTAGTTAAGTTTGGCACTCGGTAGAAGACACTTTTTGCAAATTTACGAAAAGATATAATGCATCTTAACCATTTGAATCTTTTGCATCGAACTGTAAAATAGTGTGTTTTTGTTATTAGAATAATTTTACATTAAAAAAATGTAGAAATTATAAATTGGTTCATTTTTTAATAATATTGGGCATTATTAAATATATCTTTTTCACTAATATTAGAAATAAATCTTACACAGACTGATTTTGCTTGATTTTCTTGCAAGTAACTTTGAGGTTATGATTGATGGTGAGATGTTTTTTGAGCTCGGTGACAATTCTGAAACGGGAGTCGCATAGCCAACAGTCAGCGCTGCGTTTGCGTACCGCGTGGACCAGCCACTGATGGTGCCATTTCTCCTTCAAGGAGATAAAAGGCTGGTTGCACATTGTGCACCTGCATACAAAATACAGAAAGAATTAATATTTAGTCGAGTTGGAAGTTTTGGAAAAAAAAAAAACCTTTTTGACATGTCACTAATTTGGTCTCTAATCTGGTCTCAAGTAACGGCTCTTGCATTTCCCACCAAGAGTGATTTTGCAAAAATACTTAAATGATATATTACCATTTTTGTACAATGAAATAACCCGCAACTGACATTCACATGGCATTGAAAAAATCCACTATCCATAAAAAACTGCGCTCAGTTAGATGTGGTGTATATACCTCAATAAAAAAGTCATACCAGGTGGAGTTTTTCAGCATTGATCTTTCTTTAAGTGTTTTCTGGCAGTCCCGGTAAGCATTGCGGATTCCAATCCTACACTTGTCCTCGATTAAGGTGCGGATACATTTCCACTTACTTCTGTGTATTTGAAGGTGAATAGGATCTTGTGCAATTATTTCCCGAAAAGGTTCATGGGATATTACGCCCGGCTCGGAATCCAATATTCTCCGCACTTTTCTTGAGGAACATCCAAAGATAGTGTGAAATGTCCTTCTACACTTGCCATGTTTTGCATCCATACAATGATAGACTATTTTTACATTGCTATTCTCTATACTCCCGGGAAAAATATCTCATAATGATGGTCAGTTATATTGCATAGCAACACAATTGAAACATCAAGATATTTTTTACAAAACCAACAGAATTTATTTATTGTAAAACTTGCATTCTTGGGAAGTGCTGTTGGCGCAGTTTCAAATGCCTCATTACAAGCAAAAACATCTCAAAAGTCTGTACTAATTTCAATGACCAGTGTTGAAAAAAAAAGTAAAAAGTAGTTGAGAATGTGGCACCTGAAGGACTTGCCATTCCCATTGTGGTGATGAGAGCTCTTAAGGTGTTTCTTGAGCAGCGACTCAAAATAGAAGATTCGATCACACTTTGGACACTTGATTGGCTTAGTATGCTCGTGATGCTCCATGTGTAATTCCATCATTTTGGCTGTTCTGAATTTGCGACGGCATATTGAGCACTGACCGTGGGTTGAACCGTGAACCTAGAATTGAGAGGTAATTTTGATGATTAAACTGGAATGAAGTTTCTTTGAAAACAATTAATTTAAGTTAAAACAAGTACATTAAAGTAAGTAAAGTTATTTGATTTTGACGTTGTATTTAAATTTGCGCGGTGAGACTCACATGTGACGTCAGTGCTTTACTTCGCTAACCTGCCACTGCTTGTATGTGCCCGGGCCACATTCGTAGAGTGTTTACTTGCAGACGATTATGGTCGCATATCGTTTGTTTATAATAAGCTTAGATTCACATCCATACATATTAAAATGGAGGATGGCTGTGTTTGCGGAAGTCTCTAAAGTGGATTTATTAATGATTACATATCGCAGAATCTGTTCTACACAAGTGCTGAAATTTGAGGCGCAAAACTCTCAAAGAAAGTACATACATACATTTTAGTAACATAATACCTTTTGGTAGGTACTAATGATGGTGTTTTAGCAGAATATATTGTGAGATATTCATTTAAAGAAATTTATGCGATAAATAGAAGTGGTAGACATTTTCTTTGCCAATAAAGTAAAAATATTAAATGATCATGAAATATCTTTTATATGAAAACTATTAGAAAGTCAAAAGATCTAGTAGGAAAATCTCAAGACCATTTTAATGAAATAAAATGTCCCAAGCAGTCAAAATTTTTGAAAAATATATAAAAGATAGAAAGATTATTAATAAATATTTCACTCCATGAACCGAAATCGATGACATAAAAAGGTTAGAGTGAGGCCGTCTTGAACATTCAATGTATCAATTTTTAACAATTATTGTCGTAAAATAAAAAAAAATAACCTTCTTATGTTTGGAGAAATTGCTGGAGTCTCCGAATGACTTGTTGCATATGCGACATTTGTATGATGTCAACGAGGCGTGAATCCGCATGTGATGTTTGAAGTCGTCCACCCTGGCGAATTGGGCCTCGTTGCAAAGCGGACACTGATAGCAATTGAGGGCCCTGCAGTTGGCAACTATGTGCTCAAGAAGGTGGCGCTTGGCGCAGCCTTTGCGATCGAAGCATTTGAGACACACTATGCACTAAAAATAATTAAAATACAAAAAAAACTCAACTTTACAATGTGAAAGCAGGTTACTTGTTTTTGTGACCAGGGGTCATCTTCAGACGTGACGAAAAATAATTTATAAATATAAAAATTTCAGTTGTGGATATTAAGTGCCACTAGAGATAGTACCTGTTAAAAAACAAGCCATGTGATAACCAGTAGCACAAGATGGAATGGTAATATTAATACTACAGTTTCATGACTTTGATTACGCGTTACCACCAAGTATCAAAACATCTGATCTTATGAATAGACGAGTCAGCAAACCACTAGGATACGCACACGCACAATTTATTATGTTAAAATTGTTTTTTAAAAAGTACGGTTCCAATATTTTTATGTATTCCAAAAAAAAGCAGTGCATCTGAACCGCTGTTCACGATTCGTTATCCTTTTCCCTTCCCGCTACCTTTACTAATCGCCTCATATTCATAGGCAAATTCGACAACTACAAAGAATCAGAGCAATATTTCTGAAGAAAGGGTTCATCAGTAGGTATTTTTTTTTTTTTTTTTGTGAATTCTTTATTTATAAACAAAATACATATTCTATTTATTTGTTCACTAAACCCTTGCGGGTTTTTATATAAATTTGTACATCAAACGAAATTTTTACAAAATATTCACAATGCAGCAATTTAAGTACAAAAATATGACTTTTCAAATGCTTGTTAATTACACAAATATTTATAAAAAAATCCATTTCATGGCAAACATAGATTTTGATATCTCTTTTCACAATAAAAACTAATTTTATGGCAAATTTTAACAATAACACAATTTGGGGACTGTGTTTGTTAGGTTTTGAGCAGTTCTGCGCTCTTAAGCTCAACAGGAGTACTAACACGAAACATAAGGCAGCTGGTATTCAAATGTAATTCTGCATTATTAAGAGTTTATAGCAGCCAGAATAACTACTCATACTTAGTAACTTATATCAAATAAATAAATATTCATTACGGTTTATTAACCTAACAATGAGATTAAAATTTGTAAAACATGCATGCAAGTTTACTTCAATAAAGAATATTCTTAAATTAGTATTATTCAATAATTAACACATAAATCTGAGGTAAATATTTTAAACTTAAAAGTATGGCAAAGGATTTTGACATCCATGCATATTTACATATATGAAGGGGGTATTTTAATTTAGGGCACTGCTTTTAGGAGTTTGATAACTAACAATATCGATAATTAAACCGGTTTCACGAAAAAAAAATGTAATTTTGAAAAGAAATATTTCATACTAAAACAAGTGTATTATTAGAAGTTTGTTTTTTTTTGTGAATTGCTTGGGGGTCACTGACCGGTCTCGCTCCATGCGTTCAACCGCATTTTCGAACATTAAAATGATTTGTATTTAATTTTGAAGTTGGTTTTCTCATAATTGAGAGACATTTTCCAATATTTTTGCTGATTGTCGATATAGATCAACATCCTAAAATATATTATAATAGGTATCAATAAAATAATAAAATATTATAATAGCTTCGTTGCCACCAGTTTACAATCTTGTGTGCTGGTACCATTGTTGGTTTGTTAATCGACTTTTCCAGACCATGTGTAATTAGATATTAAATAAATATAAAACCTTTCTGTCAACCTCCTTTCCATGCCGTGTCAAGTTTTCAAGTTCAGACAGTATGAGTTCAGCAGTGAGTTCGAGGGAAGTCGCCAGGGGATGAGTCAGCTGAGCCCTAGGTTCGATGTGCGGCATCTCTAGGTGACGGATGAGGGACTGTCGCACTCCAAATCGACGACCGCACAAGTCACATACAAAGTGACCCTCCTTTCTCAATTTATTACCTAAAAATATTCCGGAAATAAATAGGGTGATAATACAACTATTTCATTTTAATTGTTTTTCAAACAATTAATTTTGTCATTATTAATTAATTTTACATAATGTTTTTAATTCATACTTAAATTAAATAATTTCAGAAGTGAGTTTTAAATGTGGAGACACTTCACAAATCAATGGCCATGACATCTTCTATCCTTTAAATAGTTAATGCTGTTTACAGGATGATAAATTTTACCAGTAATGATTTTGATGTAATTACCAGTATTAAAATATCAACCAAAATGTAATTTTTGAACCTTTGAGCTGGTAGTCATGTGCATTGCTTATTTGCTAAAGCTAAAGTAAAAACTAAAGACAATAGTAATCCTTTTGTGACATTAAGGGTTTAATCATTGCTGACCAAGCTCAGAGAACGAGTGAGTAAGAAAAGGACGGATTTGTGGAAGAACAATGTGTGAATTCTGCAGTGAGACAATGCACTGGCTCATAGCGCCATTTCCGTAAAGCAAATTTTAGTTAATAATTTCAACCACCACCTATATGCTCCTAATTTGGCACCTAATTTGTGACTTTTACTTATTACGAAAATAAAAAAAATATTTAGTCCTTGGAACATTTCAGTCTTCCAACATTCTTTTAAACACAGAAATAGTAATGGAATAGAAGCGGCGTAAACGCGCTACATCGGTTATGACAAAATCATGATACGAGCCTCAGTCGAAAACTAAGCTCCGCCCTTCACACTGTATCGGGCAGCGATTGCGTCAGTGTTAGTTGTCTCGGTGTATCATCACCAATACCGTTCCGATGTCTGAAAATGGAAAAACGCTCGGCCATATGACGATTTAATTGAAGGCTGAGTCTACTCAATTTAAGTGGTCTGTGGTATAACTAAAGGCACGTAAGCAGCTGTGTGTAGATAGGGGTGGGGTGTCTGTTGAACGAGATCACTATTAAATTGTTATATTTTTAAAATAAAGTACACTTATATTATCAGCCACACAGTCTCATTTGTAAATTGCCACACCTCATATGGCTGTTTAGCAGATGAAATAACAAGGTTAGGTTCTGGCTATTTATGTATTTAACTAATAGAATTTATATCCTTTTTTAAAGAATTTTATTATAGCTAACTTTTACATCCCCTATAATCCTTTGCGAGAATTTCAGTTTACCTAAATATAATATAAACTACAAGTACTTTTTTACCATCTCCGCGGGATTTGGAGCGTCTTGTTTGCTTTTCCTTACTAATTTTTAATGACTGTTTTGAAATCCTAATTCGTTTTGGCTTCTCGTTATTAAATGTTTTTGGGTTGATCTTCATGAAAACGTTTACCATTTGGTCAGAGTTCATATTAACAAATTTCAATTCTGCGGTATCATCATCAGTTCGAGAATGGGTACCAGTTGCCTGGCTATTTAACTCAAAATCTTTATGTGCGTTTATTACTACATTTTCCTCTTCTTTTTTGATAGAAGCTACTTTCTCTATTCTGTCACCAGAAATTTTATTGACAAAATTGTCAGCCCTGTCTTTATTGTTAGTGTGGCCATTGTCCAGAGAGAAGTGTTTTTTTTCATATAAACTATCGCTTTCTTTTTTGATGAGCACTTCCAACAAAGAATCAACTTCTTCATCATCAATGGGCTCACTTTTGATGCTTTGATTATGCACTCTGAGCAACGATGATTCATCAATTTTGAGTTCATTATCATCATTATCATACAGGAAATCTTCATCGTATTGTATCTCCTTCTTGATAAGAATTCCATTAAAGGTACAATTGTTGCTATGTTGCAGGTTTGGTTCTTGTTTTATCTCATTCATGGGCTGAGAATCATTCTCATATAATTTCTTCTCAGTTACATAAGGTTTATTGGTAACCACTTTGTGCGCCAGCATATTTGTCATTTCATGCGTATAACATAAATTGAATTTCATTTTATGGAGATCTGTGAAGGAAGAAAATCTTATTAATTATATAGGATCTATATACGAATTATATAGGAGGAGGGACAAGATGTCATCACATCTTGTCTTAATACTCATTTTATATTATTATTTTTGTAATGGTCACTATTAGCCTAACGGAGAGGGTTATAAGCATGCAAGTTTTTATAAACACCAATGCCTCCCACTAATTTCTTGGCAAAAACTAAAGTGTAGAGAGAAAATCTTCTTTAAGGTCCCTTAATATACCCGACAAAATGTTGCCTTCCTTATCTACGACCCTTAAAGGTTGAAAGTTCAAAATACCAAAATACTGCTGTTGAGGCACATGTGCCTTGTCTCCTAACGTATTGAATCCAATTGTCAAAGTATGCAAACCCATTGATAGCCTTCTGTTCTGTATTTTAACAAAAAGGTACCCAAGAGTAATATTACAGTCTATAGTTAAGATGTAAATCTGTCCAAATAAAATAGCCCAAATGTGTCTGTTAATCACACCACCGAAGACACTCAAAAGCTATTTTTTTATTAGGCAGCTCAGAGTCTCAATAAAAACCCTTAGAGATTAAACAGTTCATCTCCGCAAATGATGTTATTCTTGAATTATAAAAATTAAGTTCAATAATAAAATACCTCGGCAACACTAGTCTGCTCAGCATTTGGTTAAAGCTTTAATAAAGGAGAATATGAATAAAATACCATTGGCAATGCTGTGGGTCTTCAGTGCCACATGTGCTATCATATTTCAGCACTATTCTCAATCTTTCCAAGCCCTGACTATGAAGTACTCATATAAAAAATGAACACCTTTCTCGAGCGTTTCTACTCCCAGCCTAATTCAACATCAAAGCACTATTATGCCTAATTCTGAGTTTTGATGATGCTGACCTTGTTATGGTTTTGATGATGCAAGGCCAGTTAGTCAGACGTCATATCGCAGTCTATATTTGAATGAGTGTTTTGTGTCTCGTTATTGCATTGTACCAATCCTGATACAGAATAAAAGCAATATTGACTATAGGCTGGAATAAGTGAAAAGGGTGGAATGAGACACATAACCGTAAGTTATTATTTATTTATAAAAAAAATAATTGTTAAAGCAAAAATAAAAAATCTGTTTTATGAATTACATAAAAAACAACCTAGTCAACGGAATGATCTTTGACAACAGCTGTTTAAAGTGAAACTTTTTAACTTTAGTAAAACCATAATTTTCAATCAATTATAACTCCTTAGGCCGTTCGGATAAAAACAAAACTTTCGAAATCAGTAGTAGTTAGTTATTTGTAGGAACCAAACCACTCACCTATGCAATTACGATTTTTCTAATAGCTGTTATAGTCGGATAAACAATCGGTTAATATTATATGAACTGGGAGATAATAGTTGATAATTAGGTGTGACAAAATTGTATAGTCTGTATTGGTAAAAAAAATGTAGGCTACAATTCGAGAAACTATTTTACCTTTTTTTAGATTCAATCATTATTACTTCATATAAATCATAATACTTTTTTAATGTGATGTGGCGTAATCATAAACAAAAAACAAAATTGACAACAGAAATAATAACCACAAAAAACTCAACTCATTTTTAAGTTTTACATGTGACGTTCCACTTCCAAGTTCCAACCAACTCGATCCTAGGCCCTTACCACTAGCAGTGGGCGTTAACGCGATAATCATATAACTGAGGTTACGTTATACGCGATTTCAAAATAGATTAATACTTAAACGGCTACAAAATAACTTCGTGATTTGTAGCTGAACTCGTCACCGTGCTTTATTGGCATGGCTCGCTTGCGACGTGATGTGTCACTGAAGTTAGAGTCTGGCCGAACAGGGCAAGAAATAATAGGGCGACTGTCAAAATAGTTACGGCCGGTGATGTGATGTACCTGAATGCACCTATCTGTGTAACTTGTGGAATCTGCAAGCGAATGGGATGGGATGTGTGTATTGATTACCCATTCTTGTGGAATGGGTAATCAATGGCAACAATAGGCAAGCGAAGCGACTTCGTTGAACGCGACTTCGTTAAACGCGATTCTGTAGCAATGGCTATTTGGTCACCGCTAATCGGAAGTGGTATAGAAATATTATTACAAGTGACACCATCACAATGTAGCACGATGACGAGTTAAACTACAAATCATGCAGTTATTTTGCAGTCGTTTAAGTATAAGGGTATTTTGAAATCGCGTTTAACGTAACCTTAGTTAAATGATTATCGTGTTAACGCCCACTGTTAGTTCCTACTTCGTTAAGAGAAAATGTAAATTATATTCTGCGGCTAACACTATCTCTTTTATACTAATAAAGTTTTGCATTTTGTTTTGTGGCTACGTTGTATCTAAAAGTAAATCTTTAAAAACCCTTTTAACCGTACTATAAAAGAAAAAAAAACATTATTAAATAATAATAATAATATCATACTTCACCTTATTTAAGTCATCGTAACACTGAAATAAGATTTACGGAAAATTTCACCAACACGGTTTTTACCAAGGGAACAAGTCCTAAATTACATTATTTGGAAAATTGAAAAAAAAAGAAAAACATATTTATTTATTTTTTAGTTTTCGTTGATTTTTGACATCTGTATAATTTTATATAATTTGCCATATTTTGACCATGCTATCAAAAATACTTTTTTGTCCTTCGGAATATATCTACAACTTGGGCAAATTTGACTACGACAGTGAAAGAATAGAATTACATCTACATTTTCTTGTTTTGTGTACCCCTGCCTAGATGATTTGATTTCTATAAATTATCTCTGTTGTATCAACCTCCGATTCCATCTTATGAAACTTCACACGAATCGTTTTTTTTTCGTTAGGTAGGTACCTATAGAGATAGATTGAAGGCGATTTGGAGGTCTATTTAGTGCAGGGCGTCGTGACAATCTCCACCTGATTGTTAACGTCAAAAGGAGGTATTCCTATTGCCATTGTGGAGAAGAAAAAGTTTCTGTAAACTCGGCCTTTTCGTCGGTTTAGAAGCAAAAGTCAGTAACTATCAAAATCAACAAACTGAGAAAATCGCCAAAAAAGATTTTTTACTTTCTATTTAATATCATTTAATCGTAGAATAATAATATATTTTTCTTTGAAAATTTGTTTTATTTCGTAATTTAAAATGTTTATAACACAAGAAAGTTTACATAAATTCACTAAATAATATAAAAAACCTTAATAATTGCATTTGATGACTTCTGCCTATTATAACAAAAAACATAAAAATGTAATCCCATTATAGGGATTATTCTGTTCTAGAATATGATAATCACCTGTATAATCATACCGGTACTTAAAATGTTGGGTAGACTTTTTTCATATCGGAGACATTTAACCTTTAACCATTGTACCACCTTTCCTTTTTGATCTATGGATATATTTTTTATTATTATACTGGCCAAATGTTTTAAATCCAAAAAGTCATCATATTTAATTTGATTACAATATATGGATTGACATCTTTTCTCTTGCGGCCTGATCTAGCCAAATGCATGATGTTAATCCAGTCAATCGTGGAGTAGACCATAGACCACCAGCATGTATTCATGCTGGTGGTCTATGGCGCTATGCGTGCTGCCTACTTCCATGAAACTATGGCCCGATTCTAAATATTTTTGTTCGACTGCATTGAGGCGAGTAGTTTGAGTGAGATATAAAAATAGGGCTGCTACGTACTGATTCCTATTTTTCCCGGAACATGTATCTGAAAATATTGATATTTCAAATACATTGTCGGGCAAATTCGTAATCCAGTGATATAAATCTGTCCCTATCTCATTGCTTCCCTTTTTCCCATCAACTTCTGGCCAAAGAATGCAATAAGTATTAATAGGTGGATCCGCCTCATAAATTGTTGCATTATAAACTGTTAGCTTTATTGAATAGTATAAAACCGATACATCTCCACTCGGTATCTGGAGAACTGATTGTAAATCGATTGTTATAGATTTGAATGAAGAATTTGTAACAGATCTCTTTTTATCTTCCTCTTTGGCAATTCGATTCGATCGTAATAATCGATAACTTTGATTTTTGCGTGAAATGTGGCAGTCATAAATCTCTTTAAGTTCTGGTAGATTGGTAAATTTGGTGATTTTTGCTTGGTCATATTTGAAGCATGTAGGCATTGATCCTTTTTCGGGTGGTAGAATGACAAATTAAAATTGTTACAAAAAATGTAACAATTTTACTGTAGACATATTTGGAGACTGGTTTTCTATTTTCAGTATTACATTCTGAAGTATACAGTTCGTACAATTTTAAAATTGAAAGCCTACTGTCTATATATTGTCTTGGGGATATTTTTCGGTAATAATGGGACTCCATAATTGGAAATTTAGTAATATGCTCTTTGACTTTCATTATTTCGAATTCTGGGGTTTTATTAGACGGCTTGTGATTTCCTCGTTTGTCTTTACCATCGAAAGTACCAAATTGGCCCATCTCTTCAAAGGCTTTATTAATTGGTCCGTTGCTTATGAACAGAGTCTCTTCAAAAAAGTTTCCATAAACTCTTATCTGTCTATTATTCTTTTCGAAGTAAGTTCTTTTCTTAGCTTGCAATGATTGTATTCGACGTTTTAGCTCTACGCTCTTTACATTGTTCAAAATATAATCCTTTTCCAAGGCCCCAGAAATGTTTGCAAAGTGCAATTCTATCAGTCCCTGTAAAATTTTCGTCGCATTTAAATCGACAACCTTTGCCAATTTGACAATTCACAGCCTTTGGCATCTTGGCAGTTTTTTCATTACCCATGTAATCTATGTATGTTTTACACTGGAACTTATTTTGCCGACTGATATTTCTCTTCCACTTTGATGTGTCTCGGGTGTGCCATCTTGATGTCTTCCTTTTCTTTTTCGTCGGCTGTTTTTTGGACCCATTTGGACAACCAGGCTATAACAAATGATTGAAGATAGTCATACATAGATGTTTAATAATTAAGAATGTAAATCAAAATATTAAATTATTACTTGCGAAAGAGATTCGACTGCTCTAGTTTCAGAATTATCTAAAAAAAAAATATTTTCTTCCTCTGAACCTCCATCTTAGTATGTACCTAATGAATTCTGAAATAGATACTAGACAACCTAATCGTTACTTCCTGATATTTAACTCATTTTTCACCAAAATGTCACATAATGAGTTTTGCTTCTAAACCGACGTTTTATTTTAAAATTCATCTCTCTTAACCAGCTTTGAATTTATTTATTTATTTTCTCGTGTTATTTTTATTTCTTATTTCCCACCTGTTAAGTCGGTTTTAAATTCGGTTCTTCGTATATATAATATAATATTTTTATAATTATTATAAATAATAAAATGTGTTTTCTGGCACACAGCCTAAACTTAAAGTTAATTGTCATTAAGGATGTTGAAGAAGAAGAAAACCTCGTTTAGGAAATGGTTTGACAATTTTGACATTTGTGTGATAAAAATGTGCATCTTTCTTCCAATTTATAACATAACTTATTTCTTCTACTTTATTTAACAGTGCAATTGTTGTGTTAACTGTTTTCTCAATATGTATCGATTATTAAATCGCAAGCATTTTTATCCTAGTAACCACATACTATCGTCTACTAACACATTTTTTAACGGCGCTAAAGAGGGTTATAAATGTAATTATTGCCGTGAAATGTTATGTGACCAGATCAGACTAGGTAACAGTTATTCGTTTAGATTAAATTTTTGGTCTTTCTGTAAATTAATAAAAAAAATAGTAAATTTGTACCATAATTACATATTTTTTTAACCCTTTTAACCAGAAATATGTCAAATACGACGCCAATCCACAAAGGCAGCATTACTGCAGTTAATATCTTCAAAAAGGAATAAACTTCGTAAAATTAGACAATATGGGGAGCTGCTAGAAGGTAAGAAGCTTAATAATATTTGACAACAATAAAATATTAATAGTTATGTTTTAAATGAATACTATTATAAGTATGTAGTTTAGACTTATTTATTTATAACGCTCAATAAAGTCTTTTGTTATTGAGAGGGATAGTGTGGTGGCTGTATCTCGCTATGCTTGATGATCAAACAATTCTAGGAAAAATTAATATATATCTGAGCATATACCTACTGTCCGTCAATAACCGAACTGCTGTCGCTAGGTAACGAAAGAAATTGATGGACAGTAAATGGATGGCATGGATAAAATTAATGGTCTTTACCTTGTTCTCAGACCCACCCACTACTTATTCCTAAACCCTACTCTAAAATCGAATGAGATTACGAAACAGCATTTTATAAGATTGAAGTAAAACTTTTAACTATATTATTGATAACATTTTTTTAAAAACCTTTAACTATTTATACTAACAACTACTTTTTACATCAAAACAAATTACTTTAATGTAACCCACACAATGTTGCCAATTTTAACGTTACTATAATATCATAGTTCCCAGTCGATTATATAAATTTAAATGATGCTGTTTGTTTATGCTACAATATTGTTAGTTTTTTTTTTTTATATAGGAAAGCATTATAAAAGTGTCATTACCGAATAATGTGGCCAAACCAGATTGTCATCTAGTGCCAACAAACAGTCCAAGTATTATTTCCTATGTAATCTTTTTTTATAGAATTTTTATAATTTTTTGTTTTTACACTAAATTCAGTTAAACTCATTATATATTTTTCATTTTACCAGTATCATTATTTTTCAGATTTTTTTATTATTATAAAAGCAGCTCATGTTATTTTTTTTCTGCAAAACAGTGCAAATATGATTGGAGAAGTGAGATTTATGTTCTTATTTTAATATAAAAACAATAACACCGGCAATAACAATACCGGCTTGCTTTGATCACAAAATGCAAGGTTCCTTTATTACAATCCATAGTTCGTTTTATGTTATTACCAATCGACTTCCGAATCATAGTTAAAACAAGTCAGCTGTCTTTATGCCAAAATTTGGTCTGATTACGATTTCTCGCTAACTGCCAAGGAGGGCGGAACTCTAAACGATGATTAGTATGATCGGTTTTAAAAGTAAACTGTCTTTAACACGTTGACTGCCAACTACGAGTTATCTCGTCCTGTGTTATCTCGAAATATATCAGTGCTAATATCGATAGATGGCTTCTGGGAAAAGAACAAAAAATCAATGCTGGCTTGCATGAACAGAAAATTTATTAAAAAACATAATTATAATAAAATCAAATAGTCATTTTAGGCCAGATTTCTTAAAGTTGCCGTGGCAATCAACGTGTTAATATAGTAATTTTATTATATTGGTCAAAACAACATTAATTTGGATATAATTTGTTTGTGTTCTCTCTTTTCTTATAATTATTTGTATGATATGAAGTAAATGCGGGTGCAACGAACGAGTACAAGGCGCTGATATGCAATTTAAAGGCAACGCATCTGTCAAAGCTGATCTCCAATCCTAATATCAAATTGGACGAGCTGCATAAGTTGACAACAAAAAAGTCGAAAAAGAAGAAAACATCACACTCCTTGGCTGAATTATCCAACATTGATGCTAAACTACTGAAAAATGTACAAGATGCCATTATTAAAAAGAGTGACAATAAGGTGGTAACGAATTCGCCAAGAGCTATATTAAAAGAATACAAAAGATTAGATGATGTACCATTACTGAATATGGATAATTCATCTATATCCCTAAAGACTAGCAGGTGAGTTTTTTTCTAATTTATTATTTCATATTAGCATTATTTGGAAGTAGAAAATGGAATCGTTGTTTAATTCCGAGCCAGAACTGAGTTGAGTTCATAGCAATGAGATAGCAATGAGATTTTTAAATAATATAATGAAAATTTGGTATTATTTTACAAATAAAATCTTTAAAAGTCAGGCGCATTCCTGAATTTGCTAACATTTAATTATGCACGACTAAATAAAGTTATTATGCCTTTTTAAAACGCCCTTCCATACTGAGTAAGCCCAAACAACAAAAACATTATGTACTAGTGCCCTCTCTATACAATACCCTAGCACTACGTACACGTTTCGTACCCCTTACAATATGTTCTATTTCCCCTGTGGTCGGGGTTTCGCTTAACTTAATCCTCTCATTCAATCATTTTCCTCTCTTAAAGTTACCCATTTCCTCAGTGACTTTCAATTCTTCTACCCATTTGGACATAGTTATAAATGTGCTTCTCGGTTTCTATAAATAAATAATTAAATCATAGCATATTTGGACCCTGGAGATTTAAAGGAATCAAGTTAAAATTTCCTTCAGAATCGCTCCAGTAAAGTGAAACATAAGAAAGCTTTCGACATTTTAACAAAATATATGGTGTGTTTAAAAAAAATATAATGATACGTCACCAATAGCAGCTTACTACTTAAATATTAAAAAAAAACTTGAACTCATACTTAAAGTAATTAAAACGATCTTCTTATTACAAAATGCTTCCCGTCATTTAAAAAGAAATCAAAATCACTTTGGAGCACTTACCGTGTGCATTTAAAATATCATTCTCGACATATTAGAAGTCGAAGATTACACTGTTTTTTTTTATTTCAGATGGCATAACTATGACCTTAGGGAAATTGATGACAAACTCATGAATATGATCAAAGAGAGCTACGCTAAGTTTAGAAAAAAAACCATATTTAGTGAAGAACTCATTGAATTAAATCAAGCTATAGATGAGCAATCTCCTTTTGTTGAAGAAGTTATAATGGATTCCGTGAGTTTACCCTATGAAAAGTCTCAATCATACCCTCCGGATGTTACCAATAATCTGGATTTGCTCTTAAATCATCCGGAATTAAAGTAAGTGTTTAAAAATTAATTTCGCTCAAAGTGTATAAACCTTAGGCCAAATATTTCTATCTGGGTTAATTTCCAAAAATACTAGAGTAAATATATACAATACTTTTAGCTTTATAAATAAGGAGTCAAATTTATTTTGTAATGTTTTGTGTCCATATTTTTTCAATTTGTTTATTTTGATGAGATGCTTATTTAAATAATAATAATAAATAAATATGGTTCTAGGAAAATAAGAATAAAAGTATCGGGAAGGTATATAATTTTATAAGGTTTTGGTCTCATTCCTAGAGTCCAAAGTAACCAAGTATGTATACAATGTGTGTAAGAGATAACGCACGTGCGATTTAATCATTAGTTGATTTACCATTGCCTAAAACACAGCTGTGATACTTTCTTATGAATTATTGGCACAAGAAAGCAAAAGTGCTATGCATTTGTGAAATTCGTCTTTGAATAACCTTAGTTAGCAGATCTTCAGAGAAGTTTGTGGTTCTTTATAATAGGGGACCAAATATAATGGTTTTAAGTGATAAGTGATTATTAACTATAATTATGGCACCAAGTTAAAGAGTGTAATAAATGAAATTATTAAATAACTGAGACTGAAACAAACTGTTTCTATATGCTTCGACTTGAAGTTGAATGAAGCCATGTGTGTGAGGTGAGACAGTATGATGTTCCTTCTAATTAGGACACTGTACTGTGCAGCAAATAACAGATGTTTCAAACTCATTATGCGCCATAATTTGAAGGTCCTATCTGTAAGCCTCTTCGTAAGTGTCTCTTAAAAAGCTTTGATTAGTGGAGCTTACTTTAAACATTCTTGAAGATTGCTCTAGTAGGCTCAGAAGGTTTGTATTTTGCAAAATTCCATAACCCGTTTGGATGGTTACAAATCCTCCTATCCTCGTGTCCCTAGGTCAATGATTTATATTGAAACGGCAGTCTCAACACATTTACACCAATTTAGCCTTTAGCCAATTTGATTAAAGCCTTATAATAGCAGTCTTTAAAAATAGACTTATTTTTAAATATGATAATTCTAATATACTTTAAATATGCAGGTTGACTTCTTTAGCGGGAACCTATTGTCCGGCAAGTGACATAACTGAAGAAGTCGAGCTCCATGAAGAAATTCACGATACTCAAGAAGAATTACTCAATACTGTCTTTAAGCCTCCATCTCACACAAAAGCAAAAGGGTAATATTTTAATTTTGTATTTAAATTAAGTGTTTTAAACTAAGTTATAAATAAATTAGAAGAAATTCTTAGGCAAGATAAAATTCGCTTCTAGATAATAATAGATCTTTCTATACGAATGTTAAAAAAAAGATGTGTGTGGAACCAACCACTTGTCCAATTTTAACGAAACTTTTATTGCTAGCTTTCTATTAATCTTACGTATCAATGTTACCTACCATTTCATTCGCTGCCTCCCTTGAATATCAAAGTCCACCAACTATGTGAAATTAAGAAATGGTTTGAAGAGCTGTTTATCCTTCTCAATAACATATTACCCACGATTTCTGATGTCATAAGGCTACAACTGATGTGCTAACATAATTTTGACCTGTTGGTTGGTTTGTATGGGGCAGTAGCAAAGAAGATTTAGACGACTTTTATAACTTACTACACAAGCATATGACTGCTACTCCATATGCGATATAAAATCTGATAATAAAAGAAGTTATTACTCATTTATCGTTTTCTCTAAATACACTCAATATGACAATGTTATTTCAAAAGATCCCGGTTCAACTGAGTGCTTGCACTCAAGGAGTTGAAAACAAAGCTACCATAATACCATACCAAAGCTACCATAATACCATAATTTTAAAATTTACGTCATCCCATATTGATAAGTAATGATTAATTACTGTAAAAAAATGCTTTTAGGAACAAAACTCCAAAAGATGTGACAAAATCGGTGAAAATAAATAAACTCAAGAAAAAAGTTCAACTTGAAAAATTGATGCCGGATTTGAAAAAAAGTAAAAGTGAACCTGAAAAGAAAAGTCGCGAAGAAAATTTGAGGAACCTTTTGGCGGCACATTTAGAGATGTGCTTGTCAACCGGCGCACTTGATAAGGTATGTTATCTCCTCAACGCCTCAATAATGGGCTTTCAAGGCCTCACCGCTTTAAAAATGCATAATCACCATCCTACCATCTAGAAGATCCAATCGTATAAACAAAAACTTTTTTCATTACTGGTAAATTCATTAACAAAACTAACTAACTTTGTACCCTACCCAGGCGGATGATGTGTCGGCGGTCAAAGTTTATCGGTTTTGATGGAGAGTTTTGTTTGGGAATAAAGTGAGCTTATTCTGCCATTCATCTACGTGACCTCATTTTCACCTCCAAGTCCAATAATAAAAATCTTCAAATTTGCCTATCATTATTTTAATCGTCCTAAACTAATGTAGTATGACCTCTGATGTTGTCTCTACTATTTTATTTACAGGCTTACCTAATATTTATCTACTATAGAAGAAGAGGAATGAGAGTAGACAATACACCAGTAAGGGATATCAAACTTTTCAATATTTTGCTTCATGGCTACGCTGCAGAGGCAAGTACAAATCATACTCGGCACTTGCAGATAATTTCATATGTTATATAAGTTGCAAAGGTCCTTTCACAAATTAATTTTAATGTAACTTTTTAAAGCAATAAAAAAACTAATTTGGGAAATAAAAATTTAATATTTGATATTGTTTTATATTAAGAAAAATTAACAATCCAACAATATGTTGTACGCAGGAGTACCTTTTCACAAGGAATCGCACCTCTGTTACCCGTATTTGAGGGGTTTCCTATAAAATACGTCAAGCCACAAAATATACAGCAGTTAATTGATCCTAATGCTTATTTATATGTCACTGCTAAATTGAATAAGATATTTGGCTGAAGGTGGCATTTCGTCAGAATCACATGCCGATGTGCATGCTAGCTGGTGCCTAAAGTACCTGCTTGTGATCCGGAGTTACTGGGTTCAAACACCGGTGCTCCGGATCAAACACTCATTTAAACGCGCCGCCAATTGACTATTGGCCTTGAATGTCTCTTTGAGAAATTTGGCTGTTTTCTCCATCCAATTCCCTGTGACCCAATCAGTTGCTCTGATTTTTAAAGAGTGAATGAGAACTATGAATAATATTTTATTTAATATGGAAAGTACCGCCCTGAAAATCGTAGGCGCTCTGCTCGACCGATTTGTACTGGCGAATGACTGATCTGTAAGTCTGTAATAGTTTTTTTTTTAAATAATGTGCAAATTAACTCGAATTACATTTGCGAATGACACCAAGCTTGTTGCAATTTTACATCTCATGCCTTCACAGATGATTTTACAGTAGATCGGTGACGTTTCTAATTTTATTTAGTGCGTAATTAACAGAACGTGGCGTATATCGTAACCTAAAGGGTTAACAGATTCAGTAATTCCACATTTATTTTCAACAGAAAAATTATACCACCGTACACTCTATGTTATGTTTAATGAAAGAAGATCGCATTGAACCTAATATTCAAACCTATGCAGCGGTTTTTGAATGTATTCAACGGTCAAATAGTATTAAAGATATGGACAAGCTGGCTTTGTTGCAGCGATATAGGAAAGAAATGGAATCTAAGGTAATAATTACAGCGTTTTAAAATAATAGATTTAGGATAAGATGGTGTAATTAATCAAATGCAATATAATAATGGACATTTAAGTAAAATATATGTGTTAAAATATCCTCTTTTCCCAGGAACACAGATTTAACTATCATTTAAATACTTCTAGACCTTATATTGCTGATTTTCAGAAAAGCTTTTAATGTTTTGTATAAATAGAATTATATAGAATATACAGTATGTATAAATATAGTTTTGCATGTAAACAATAAATGGATAATTGGATATTTTCATACACAGTTTACTAAATTATTAATTAATTCTCCGCTGACTTTAGCACAAGCACATTTGGCTTAGTTGAGTAGGGCCCAAATTATTTTATTTGACTTAGGTCATAGGAATTATTAAAAAAAGATATTAATAATTCATTATATAATTAATTGTACGTAATATCTAACACGACTATGCATAAGGTGGTTAAGTACATTCTTTTTAAGTTGATCTTCAATCCCTAATAGATAGATTCAAAGCCCAATTTTTATCAATTGTGAACCATTATGTGAGGCATGTTTTTTATACCACATTTAGATAATAATTATTAATATGAGTATATATGTTTTACGAGATTACAAAGTTTATTTCAGTTATTAGTTTTTGCTCCAGAAATTCTTATAAAGCAATTTGTAAGGCCCCATAGATTGAGACTTAAAACCTATAATTAAAATTCCCTTATCAGTTTTATTTAGACAAATACTATTCGAAAAACCAGTTTCACCTTCATATGTAATCGTGTAAATTACCCCAAATAAAAGGCACTAATATTTGTGGGGGATTATAAAAGGTGCAATTTCATACAAACAAAGAAATATATATCAAAATATAAAATAAAATATCAAGGTTTTACATAGGAAATCGCAAAAAGAGAGCTATAGAATTAAAATTGAGAATACTGAATAATATTTAGATTACCCTATATTCTTATAATGCAATAATGCAATCAAATTCAAATTTAATGTTGATGTCGCAACCTTTATTTCATATATTTTAAGTAAGCAGTTCACATGTCCTGGAAGAGCCTGCCGACTCGTCTACCAGATACTCACTAGGATAGACATTATATCTAGCAACATGTTATTTATTTAATTTTTTTTTATTTCTCACCTTAACCTATTGTTAAAAACATTACATTACACAAGAAGAATGAATTGCAGAATATAAGTATAATTTTAGATCTTTTTTTATATCACTATTTTTTTTTATTTCTTAATGTACCTTATTAAATAATCGTGCCAGCACAACTCTAATTTGTCTTTCTCCATATATATTTTTGAATTTTGGTATAATAAGTATTTGTGAAGCTAATTGCCTTGTCGAGTAGTTATGTGAAAAAGACTCTTTGAATTCTTCACGTGAGAAATACTCCATAAAACTAAACATTTGAGATACCGTGAACACCTTGCAGAATTCAAAGAGCCCTCCAACATCGTTTTTACTTTGTTGGGTACAATTGTTTTAATCACAATGAAATACTTTTAATAACCAAGTGTTAATATTTTCAGGGAATGTGTTTGAATGATTTGATGGACAAAGCAAAGTTTGTGAAGGACCAACATGAATTAGTTTTAGCTGCGATTAGAAGACTCGACACAAACTTTACCCCTGTGTACAAATATCCTCACCTAGACTATGTTAGCCCTTTGCTCCGAGACATTAATTTAGAAAATTGTACTAACGGAGAGCAACCAAAGCGAGAAGGCTTTAGAATATCTCCTGCAATGGACGTGTTAACTAAAGAACAAATAAAGGCAAAAATGGTGCAGCAATTGAGAAACGAAGAGAATGGCATAATGAGCATTAATAATATTGAAAACTCGTCTGAACCAACAGAGGAGATGATAACCTATGTGAGTATGAACACACTTGATTTTTGCAATAGAGATTTTTTTGTGGTTGATTTAATTTTGTTTTTTTTTATGGTGGGTCAACTTTTTCACTCATCCTTTATTCAAATCCATCAAGGTAGAACTAAATGAGCAGTCGGCCATAGGACAGAAATGAGTTGATATTCACAAAAAAACGACTCTTTCAAATTTGTACTTTTCGAGTTGAAGGATTCAACGGATGGACGGACAATCAAATAATGGGAAAAACATGAGCTATTGACATAAGCATTGTCATACCATTTGACTTGCTATTTATGTGCTACAAAACTATTCTAAAAATAGTTGTAACATACGTAATATAGTTATTTTATCAAAAAAGGTTACAAGCACATGCTTGGGATTTCAGCATTCTATTGAGAATTATTTGCAATATGACTAATGTTTAGAACTAAAAATTATAGGAATATTTATGGAATCTTTAGGAATAAGTATGTATATGAAGAAATTCAATTTAGCAAAAATTAAAAAAAAAATATTTTCAAAATAAATTCAATAAAAAAAATCATTTTTGAATAATTGAATTGAATGAAAGATTGAATGTAAGATTGAATGTCATAATGAGTCAATTAAATTCAAACCAAATATTTCATTGGGGTAAATGCTCTTGAATTTTATTAAATATTTTCTTGGTTTATGTATTTGAATGTTTTAATTTTAAAAAAATATTCTGATTTATATTAATTTCAGCGAAAAAATATGGCCGCAATAGAGGAAGAGTGGAGGAACTCTATAAAAACTGCATTTATGAAAAATATGAAATCTCTAAAATCTCAAAGCCAAGCGTCGCACTCTGCTCTAAACATTTACCCATATATGAAGGTCTTAGATGTAAGTATTATTGATTTTTGGCGATAAGAAAATTATTCCAAAATTGCGAGACGTAAGCTGCAAGAGTTTCACTCCAGAATCATATTAAGGGTCACTAAAAATTGAACAGTACACTCTAGCTACACAACTACTCCTCTCTTCACAGTTTCATGATATTTGAATGTAGTATTGTTAGTAAGATGTTCATTTTACGCTTATAGGGTTAAGTGTAAACGGGCAAAAGGGTTAATTAAGTAATTTCTGGCTCTAGTCCTAAGTCGATTTTTTTTTTAAATATATTTTTTTAATAAGGCTGTATCATAATAAAAACAGGGCGGTCACCCTCTCCATGGGCAGATTAACATAATAGGTATGGGGAGGTATCGTACCAGTGGGGTTTGTAAAAGCCTGCTTTTTTTCTATGCATTTTTTGATTACGAATACAATCCTGAAGAGAGACCACTTCCATAATATTTTAATGGTTTAACTTTTTATGAACCTATATTACGTTTAATGAACAACCAACATGCGTAAGAGAATTTAAATATTACCATAATTAATTTAATTAATGTGTTTTTTAATGTCTCCTTTTATGTGGCAAAATCAACTTCACTTGCTTAAACAGAAAAACTACAAGAAACAGAAATCCAGCTATTTCAAATATGATTTGTAAAAACGACATGTCAAAATTCATCATGGTTTCTGAGAAAAAAAATGTAAACTTTACGTCATAATATTGTTTAATATAATACCATACCATAATATATAATATACCAGATTGTATAATATATCTTAACAAACGTTTGGTTGTTGTAAAACCATTTTTTTTATATATTATTTCTTTCTCGTAATAGGCAACAAAAATACTCCAAGTCTTCGGAAATGGTCTCTGGACATCTTGTATTTGTGACGATTTACTATGTCGATTCAATAGCAATTATTTAGGAAATATTCTCCCACTCCTAAATCCAATATTATTTATTGACCTTTTGCATACAAAAATAGGGATTTTTAAAAACATCTCTCAGAAATACTTCTTTTTCGTCTGACTTTTACTGCTATGTTGCCTGTTTTGATAAATATTGGTTGGTATTTTAGGTGGACTCATTTGTAGATCTTATAATGTTTGAAATGAACCATTTGGCTGATGGCAGCGAATCATACAGCCCGTCGTTAAAAATTCTTCAAAGAGGCTTGGGATGGCGTGTCTATTCAAAGTAAGATATATTTTTGTAATTTTAAATATTAAGCAGTTGGACATTATCAATTTGCATAGCGCTGAATTTAAGATTCGAGTGACCGCATAATAATATACCTGAATAAACAGACATGATCTGAGGCCGTTAGCCTAGAAATATAGCATACCGATATTGAATGGGGTTTATAGGGACACTATTTCAGTAGGGTGTTTGATTCCCATCTGTTGCGGTTGCACAGAATGAGTTAGTCAATATGGCGCTGCTATCATCTCAACGCTACCAACAAGCGAAGCTGTCATGCGATTAGCTAATATTTAAATTGTATGTATCATTCCAGGTGTGAGTTATTTTGGTCTGAAAGAGTGGATATGTTATCGTTAATGATCCGTAAAACAGTTAATGCTCGGATTATCTAGTTACTCTGCAGATTAACTACGCAAGTATTTAAAGTACGAAAAATGGTTTTGCTTCGCAGATTACCTAGTTATTCTGTAGATGCCCTAAATAATCTACAGATTAACGACCAAGCATTAGTTAATGTGAAGATAATAGGTCCTTTTCATTAATAAAACATGACTTGACAGTTATAATTAACTTGAATTTGGTGGTTGCAATTTGAATTCGTTTATAATATTATAATATTAATATTAATTAGTTAAATAGTTTTAGGACTAAATCCTAATGAAATGAACTTAATTTAATCTAAATAAGTAGTTACAATATTTTAAAAACTATGATACTAAATTGATTATTTATTGGTGCAAATAATTGACATTTAGAGCTACATTAAAAGTTATTTTTGCGACAAGCACACCTATTTGCAAACCTTAAAAACTAAAGAAATCAACTTGTCCTACGCATGCGATGCGAAGAGTTGAAGGCGAGAAAAAGAAACGAATTAGAATAATGCTTTAGTCTCGCTCTCTTAAATATTTTTTCACACTTTAACGGTTTAGAATACGTTGATTTGCAGTAACATACTATTCAAAGAGAAATTTCGTACTTTAACAGAACACATCCGGTAATCTGCAGATTAACCAGTTAATGTATACATTATCGTCTATCTCACATTAACGGTAACAAATATTCCAGGGAGATATTTATAATTTGTTTAGGACTGGAACACCTGCTTCAAAATCAAAAAAGAATGTGGGAACATCAACTTATGCATTTTCAAGACCTTTCTATACTTTAACGTAAATGGTTTTCTAATGTGCGACTACTCTTCTCTCTATAGGTCACCCTCAAACATTTAAAAACAAATCATTAGGGGAAAATCAAGCGGGTTCTAGCAACCTCAAAACAAAGTGAATATGTAATAACAAAGTTTATTTTTAGGTACAGACTCGAAATGATGAAGAAAAATGGAATATATGACAAACTCACTAAAATATATGAGGAATATTGTGAGTGGTATCTTACAAGAGTATCGGAAAATTCCGAAGATCAGTATTATAACTCTAGGCAAAAATGGCAAACGCTCATACATAAATATAGGGACGGCATATCTGTGGTATGTTTATTTATCAAAACGCGCTTCGTTACTTGGGCATACTCAATCCATCGGCATTTAGTAGGTACAATCGAGAAATTGCTCTATTATGAAAGTTATAATTGTCGATGTCCCACAGGATGCAGTAGTGTATATATATAAAATTCATAGTTTTGGGAGATAACTTCTGGAGCATGCGGTTGGCCAAACTATAGATGATGCCAAACAGAGCCAAAGTACTAAGCCAAAAATAATATTCCATTCCTGCTTCATTATTTATTTTTTATTTATTGAAGTGTTAAAAATGTAATGACTGTAATGTGTGGATTTGAACCCGTGTAATAGTCAAACGCTTAACCACTAGACTACCACGATCTGTATTGTAAATATATAGCAATAAAAATCATGACAAAAAGTTCCTAAGCTAAAAACAAGAAACATATAATTAATTACAGTGATTTAATAATAATCCTGGGTTTTCATTTTGGTTAGAGACAGTGCACCTTACTCCATCTAACACACTAACAATGTCACTAGCTTTATAAAACTTAGACATTTTCAGTGTGTTAGATGGAGTTAAGTGCATTGTCTCTTATTTGTAATTATTAAGAATAATTATTTAGTGATGAGATGCAGCGCTAACTATCAGAACACAGAACGGAAAAGAACAGGAACGTACCTTTGCTGCAATCTACCTCCTTTATCAACTGCAAATTCTCCTTGAATATTATCTGGACTCCAGACACCCACAGCTTCCTCAAGTTAGATGCGATAGAGACGATTCATTAAGCAAAAGCGTTAGATACAATGCAGCTAGAAGAAAACTGACACATTACTAGGTGTAGTTTTTGACGGGGGAAAAGGTTAGGCGATTAAAATAATATATACCACCCTCAACACCAATTACCAACATACAGGTACCCTGTGCAAAAGCCGTAGAGTACATTGGATCATCATCATTATTGTTTAGGACTTCATAGTATTATTATTCGGAGGTTGGCAGCCAACAAGTAAGTATAATGCTAACTTCCAAAAAATATATTTCTTGTTCATCTATTTATATGTTTAATTGTTTTTTGTTTCTTCTAGGATGCACAGGAAAATGCTTGGCCGAATGTTATTTATATGAATGTGGGAAAATATCTTTATAATATTATTTTAAATGATTTGAAAATTGACGCTAACATGTACAAAAAGAATGCTAAGAAGTAAGAACCACTCATATTATTTTATTTACTTTTAATAAATTGAATTAAATTTATAACAGATACTTCTGATTCTCTAACCTTCCAACAGTAAAATCATCACAAAGCAACATCTTTTATTAACTTACAATCATCGCCAATGCTAGGTATTTAAAAAATACGTACTTTATCATCGCTATTATTGGTTTATAGTAGGATGCTGTTACTGAATTATTTTAACCATAATCATTTGTTAAATATATGCTCCCAGCCTTGGCGTCCAGCGTGACCAAGAACATATTGCGAATAGCACTGCGTAATGTATTAACAAACTTCAATAGGATGATAGTCAACTTAACAACTGTTTTTAAAATGTAATTAATTTTTTTAAATTTACTTCACACCATTTTTTTTATCTTACGTCACACCATTTTTTTTTTTATAAATTCTGGAATCACAAAACAAGTTTTATTTCAAATTCTGAAGTGATAACAAACATTTATTTATACAAAATATAATTAGTGTGATTAAACTAATTCAATGAGCAACTTGTCATTTTTCTGTTACGTCATGATGATAATCAGCGTTGACTGTATTTCTTTTACTTTTACTGGTTATTTATTGACAAAATCTAAAATAAATCAGAAGGCGTTAAGAGTGAGTATCCTCTTGGACAGAATTCTGTTTTAACTGCAATAGGGCGTTAAAAAGAAAATTTAGATCTGAGACAGGGGCAAAAAATGATGATTGAAGAACTAAACAAACGATATTCATCTCTGTGTAGACAGATGCTAATGTTATAATAGCTTCTGCTTGACACTTTTCAAAAAACATCTAAAAATCTTTTCAAAAAATAAAACTTAACACAAATGTGTTTAATGTTTTACGTGAATGTTTTTTTTAATTATTTACTTATTACTGTCTAAAAGTGTCTAAAATCAATCTGTCTAAAAGCACATTAAACATAAAAAATTGTGGTATGAAATGGGGCAGTTTTTTGTTTATTTTTTTCAAAAAAAAAATCTGAAAAAATCTTCAAGAAATTAACACTTTAAACATAAACAGTTTGGATTGCTAAAATATTAAATCTGCCTCAATATAACTTTGAATTGATGACTTGAATCACTGAATTAGCTATAATTAGTATCTAATTTATTCTTTTTAAGTCCGTAGATTTTTTGTGAGAAAGTTATAAAAATGTTAAACTGTTTATATTTGTTTTTTCTCAATATACTAGATATTTAATATCCTGAAAATAAATTATCTAAATTTGTTTAGACGTTTGATGCCGGCAACATACTGTGTGTCTCGCTGGTCGGGCCGCATCTGTCGCATTGAAATGAAAGTGCACCCTTTAATAATGCGCACGTGGAGCGGTGCCAACCGGAAGACTCTCACCGTCCTCACCCCCTTGTCTCCGTCGTTCTCACCGCCTGCTCCCTGGACCAAAGCTGGAAAATCGGTCATTGGAGGATATCTTCTTTCATCGCCACCTCTTATGAGGTAAATTTAAATACTGCTGGCTATCTGGCGCCTAAATAGCAAGATAAACATCCTAGCCATTTCCTAGACATTTGTTGATTTTTCTTTGATTAGTTGGATTCCTCACTACTCAGAAAAGTAAGCAAGATAGAGATGAAACATTTGTTGCTTGCTGTCGTTTTTTTTTTTTTTAATTACTCGCTTTTTACTTTGGCATCTTAGGAATGCTCCGGTATAAAGATTTATTGAGCATACTTCAGATAAAACCTGTTATGACGTTTAATCATCATTTGAATCATCATGAAAATGGGCAATGGTTTTGTGGGAATGACTTGTATGAAGAATTTATAACATAAAATTAACAACTTTAATCCAACCCCCTCCCCTCCAGACCAAAAACACAAATAAGTTCATATCATAACTGCACATTTGAAAAAAAATGATAATTCTTAGAAAAGTTCAATAATATTAGATTTATCTAAAAATTAGTATCATTTTATGTTGGATTTTTTTAAAAAAAACCTTTTGGTAACTTTAAAAATAATCAATTATTATTAAGTGTGTTTTCCAAATTAAATAAATTCTAATTATATGTGTAGAACTAACAAAATTTGCAACTAATGTACCCATAAACCACCTCTCCTTTGGTTGGTTAAAAAGGGCTTAGTTAGACTTGACTAGGGACTGAGAGAATAATTAACCACTTTTATTAAAGCTTCTATTTTATTTAACTATAGGACACCAAGTCCAGGTATTTTAGTTGACTTGGTTTTTGGCGACTTGGTGACTAAATGCCAATATAAGGTGGTTGGGAAAACCTACCTGATTTTGCAATTTATCTATTGACTTGAACAGATATTCGCTGGTATGGGAATATTTTCATTGCTGGTTTTAATATAATTACGGGTATGTTTTGCAGGACAATATTTCTTTAATCTTTGTAAAAATTAAAATAGGTTCTTGTATATTTCCCAATGTAATACATAATGTGAGTATTTGTTTGGACAGAATGCCCCCAAATGTGGTCCAACAATGGAAGAGATTGGAAGACGCCTGCCCTCAAACGCTGTACCCTTCTTTGGATTCCCTGAACCAGATTGGATCAATTCCATGGACCATCAATCAGCCCATCCTTGATTTACTACTTAAAGTATTTCGGTAGTTATTCCCTTTATATTTTTACTTTTATACTTAGGTTTTTTTAAAAAAAAAAACAATTCTATAACCTAGGTCATATACAATAATTTTAGGCCCTACTCAACTAGGCCAATGTGCCTGTCAGGGAAAATGGTGGTAATGAAACTTTAAAAATGGTATGACCATCTTCGGATTCGAACCTGAGAGACCTTTGGGTTAGTTGTCCAACGCCTTAACCACTAGACTACCACGAATTAATAATACTAATGTAGATAATATAAATATAATAAAATTTACATATTAATAAAAATAATATAAAAACACTTATATGTAACAATAAGTTTTTTTCAATAAAATTGTACTTTTAACTTTTAAAAAAATTTAATTTTAATTTTTATGAAATTGAACAACTATAATTCAACAACTTTGTAAATAAAGCAAAATAACTTGTCTAAAATGGCAAAAGAAATAGTCCTAAAACATTTTAAAGTATGGTCACCTAATAAAATATCAGACTGCGCAACGTTGCGACCCAGAAACTGACTGACTTCACTGGGCACTGTACCTACAACAATGAACAACGGGTTCCCATGAGCAAATATTGTGATGTAGGTTAATTGAATAGGTCAGGAACACAACAATGAACAAGCTATATGAAAACTTGTTGAACAAAAGTTATTCAGATACTTGCCCAGAATGACCCCTTGAAAGGATACTGCTGATTTTAAGTTCACTCTGTATAGTACCTACAACAAAAAAAACCTTTTAAGGATATTGTTTTTTTTAAATTATAATAGTGAGGTATTTAGTATATATTATCAATATTCGAGATTTAATGGAGGGAGCAGATGCATGAAATAATGCTAGTCTTTGTTAAAGTAATAAGATAACGGGGTAATCTAAATAATGTATGCTGTGAGGTTCATTAATATTTATTTTTGCAATAAATTTGGACAATCTAAATTATTGTTTATAATTTTATATAAAAATGTTAAATCAGCTAATTGTCTAAATCCAGAATCTAATCCAAAAAAGTACTTTTATAAAGAACATCACATTGCAACCCTTTCACCAAGATCATAGCAACAAAATCATATTCGGCAATCTTATTCAAAATCATATTCTGCACCTATATAACAGTATGAAAAACTATGTAAAACAAAAGGTATTAAAAGCAGTCAATCCATTTTTGACTTAAGATGTGACTAACGGACATAAGACCTACCTCTTGTCGGTGAAGATCAATAAAATGAAGCTCACTCCGAGTTATCTACTGATAAGCCACGGTGAATGAAACTCAGTATAGTAATGATGTTATAAGCCACAATATCCAAAAAAAGGAACTATAATGCTATAAATTAAAGTCTACTGGGTGTGGCTTAATGACTTTACATTGTTTATGAAAATAATGTCTTATTTTATGTTTTTTTAGATCGGGTGGGTCAAAAGAGCTGGATGTAGCCCAGCCACCGTCTGTCCTGGATAACCAATTGCCTCCTCGGAATCATCCGGGGATGACAAAGGGAGAGAAATCACAGAACTTCAGGAAAAAGATTGCCATTAATAGGAAAAAATCTGAATTGTACTCCCTTTGGTGCGATAGCTTATACAAATTGTCTTTGGCTAATCACTATAGGTATGGTTTTTGATTAAACTACTATTTTTTATCTCATTCTGAAATGTAGGTGAGAAAACAATTAATTAAAAAAAAAACATTATTTTAGGTAAATCAATGGCTCCAATGTGTTTTAACTGATAATTTAATTTATGTTATAGAGAAAGATCCTGGTAAAAATAATTTAATATCACTACATAAACTGACTAAATATGAAAAATATCGCTTTTGGAGTTCGTAATAAAGTTTTAAAAAAATTGATATCAAGTAATGATCATCTTATTGAAAAAAATAAGGAAATATTATAATCTGGTAGTAACTGTTAATTAATACAAAGAATAACATAAAAATAATTAATAAAAAACTAAATAAATAATTTTGTCAAGGGCCTTGGGAAACGTGAGTGTACCGAGGACACAGACTGAGTTACGATGCACCACCTCCAAACTGTCCTACTAAGTAGTACTCCGCGAGTTGATCCTCCGACCTCTCTTAATAATTTAAAAGATTCGCTTTTTCCCATCTGATAATAATATACCTGGAGGTACTAGGTACCTGAAGTCTACTAGGAAACCAGAGTATTTTTTAAAGTATATTTATATTGTTATGAAGTGACCAACGACCCACACTCCATTGACATAAAAGACCATAATAGGAATTCACATTATATCCACAATGACATGACTGAGGCAAACAGAGCATCGTTCCAAAAGTGGTGTGGTGTTCCAAGATGTGAACTCTGCAAAATTTTTAACCACACTCTAGATTCTATTGCAGTACAAGTTAAAATTCTTGGTAGTTATTTATATTATTACCTATAATAAAAAATACCTACAGCTAAGATCCTATGACCTTTTTAGGTTATTCGAATTTAAAAAATAAAAAATAAAAAAATCTATAATGCAGGCTATAAATGACTGTTTTTTTTTTAAACAAAGGATTACTATACTTTGTTGTCATATACAATTATTTTTGGGCTCTACTTAACTAGGCCAAATGTGCCTGTGCTAGAGTCAGGAGAGATGGTTATAATGAAGCGTTAAAAATGGTATGACCAATAATCAATAATCCAACGCCTTAACCACTTGACTATCACAATCTCCAGACAAATTTAGGTTTGAACATTAAAACTCAACTATTAAAAATTTAAATTTAGGCTACCTACTTTAATCACAAATCACTATATATTAACTAATATTTCAAAAACTAATATTTTTTTTTCAAATAGGAACTCAATATTTTGGCTACCACACAACATGGATTTCCGCGGTCGTATGTACGCGTGTCCGCCCCATGTATCAATTCTGGGAGGCGATTCCGCCCGGGCGCTGTTAAGGTTTGCCTTGCCCAAACCGTTGGGACCGAGGGGCCTCCGTTGGCTGAAACTTCATGCAGTCAACCTTACCGGTACTATGAAAAAAAGAACCACCGAGGAAAGGTATTCAATTATATATACATACATAGATGTAACTGTACATAGATAAGTAATGACCGTGTTAGTCTACTACTCAACTATCTATGGTTTGCAGCAGTTTTGGCCAAGCCAGGTACTGTAATGACCTCCGGACATTGCCTATTGTTGATTTTTTCCTATTTTCTAAGGTCAATAGTTTCCAAATTTGGAAAAGATAACACAAAATTCTACAGAGCTGTTAATTAAACCTGCTTTCAGAAGTAGCACAAATCACTGGCAATTCAGAAATAGCATACTTTTAATGAATAAAAAAAGTATGTTTGAAAAATAGCAAATATTATTGAAAATAAATTTCAAAAAGTAAAATATATTATTTAATATTATATCACAGGTCTAGTCTTAAGATTGTAAACCATTTTTCTGACAGGCTTCAATATGCGGATGAGATCTTAGATGATATCCTAGATTCAGCCGACAATCCCTTGGATGGAAGACGCTGGTGGGCCAGCAGTGAAGATCCTTGGCAGACCTTAGCTTGCTGCATGGAAATTGCTAACGCAATTAAATCGCCTAATCATGAAGGTAAGAGATTCTGATGGACATTACAAAATGTAGTATATTTTTTCCATACTGTATGCACAATTTCATTTCACTTGCAGCCTGTTAAGGCAGTAAACACACCATTAAATGTGACAGCTAGACACAACATGGGCTTCATTATAATCATTCTATACCATCTTCTATGAGATTGTTGATGGCCAACGATGACACTCTTTATAAATATATAAAGGGCTCCTATATAAAAATGTTAAAAATGAACTATTAAAAAAAACTAAACAGCAGTGATTGTGAATATTGTGAATGTAGCTACAAAGAGAATAAACAATATCAATAATCAATATGATAAATCTAATGAGGTGAACAAAATTTTTGTATCTAGACGATATTATCATCACATCCTTGTAAGAATATTGTTATACATAACTTTGGTAAAATTTAAAACATTGAAATGTGCTTATATTATTATTTACTAATTTGCAAAACTGCTGAAAAAAATAATTTGGACAAAATATTAAAATACATAAATCGAAAAAAGATATGCCTTCGCAAAAAAAATTAAAGAATTCAAACTTAAGCAAAACTTAATATCAGAAAAGTATGATTCATTTATACAAAAAATTAAATACGGCGAATAATTTTCTGTTCTGAGTTCGAACAAATGAACATAAGAAACAGCTCTCTGATGTAGCCTTTTATCCAATGAAAATTCCACACAACTTGGCTATCAAACTTGAAGCTATTATATTGTCTCTGCCCATAGGCCTAAACCGAATTCTGAATCCATTAAAAAAAACCAAAAATATACCGAACGTAATAAAAAAGAATGCATTGCTTGCTGGCCAAGGACAATTGTCATACAGTAAATTAGTATGAAAAAGTTTTCTCACTTAGAAATTGAACCTGTCCACGCCAACCGCTCATAATTTTTTCTCTTAAAATTCATACAATGTGTTCTCGCAGAATATATGTGCGCATTCCCAGTGCACCAAGATGGCTCCTGTAACGGTCTCCAGCATTACGCCGCATTGGGAGGTGACGAAGCGGGAGCGGTCTCCGTCAACTTAACCCCTTCCCATAAGCCACAAGATGTGTACAGCGCTGTCGTAGCATTGGTCTGTATTTTTCTTGAGTTTTAGAATATATTTTATATAAAATCATATCATTATTCACAGAATGCTCTCAGCTCTTTTTTATATTTTTTTTATTAATAATAAATAAGTACATAGGTACTTATAGTACTTGACCTGCAGAGGTCAACTAAAATTTTTTTTTTATTGACTTGATAAAAGATTTTGTTACAATGGTTAACTCCTGGTATGAATATATATTATGATTTTATCTTAAAAACTGTCCACACCAATGTCTAGTCGAAATTGATTTTCAACTTATTTAAAAACCATTTTTTTCTGTATTATGTAATATTTTTTGCTTTCATGAAATTATTTTTATATTTCCTATTTTATTTTTTTCTATTTTCTATTTTTATTATTTTCTATTTTCTATTATTGTCTATTTTCTATTATTTTTACATTATCGTAATGAACCACTGATGGACCACTTACATTATTGTTTATGGGCAGGTGGAGGACATGAGAAAACGGGATGCTCAGACGGGAATATTAATAGCTCAAGTCTTGGAAGGTTTCGTTCAGAGGAAGGTCATAAAACAGACAGTCATGACCACTGTATATGGAGTCACTAAGTTTGGTGCTCGGCTGCAGATCGCTAAACAATTAAAAGGTACTTTTGTTCTTGCACAATTTTCTTTTATCTCCTCAGTCTTGTATTTAACCCAGCGTGCAAAAAACTTAAGCTCTGCTTATCATGTTCCGATGTTAATTTTCTATCAGTTATTCTGACTCTATACATTTATTTTGATTGTTAAAATTTCATTATTTCTATTCCAAACAAACCAAAATATATAACCCTAAAAAGCGAGTGAAATGTTAGTAAAACTCGACATCCATGTATTGAAACTAAATCAAAAGAAATCGAATTAACCGTTGCCATCCGGAGAACGTGTTTACCCATAACAAAATCCTTGAATTTCTCCTGGGTAAGGGTTATTTACAATGATGGTAGTTAATTTTTTTTAACTTTCTAATCGCACAACAAAATTACTCCAGTTCCTGCGACCACCATTCGAGAGACGTTAAAACTAATCTACCTTGTCCTCTTCACCCAAAAAAAAATGAAAAACAGGTATAAGATTCACTATCGCCAGAAAGGTGATGCTGTGTGTCGAAAACTCGATCGATAGAACCAAGTTTGCAATACAGCTAGGACACAAACCACACTGGGGAAATGAATGTCTTAAATGAGCAATTTCGTTACAAACTGTATGTGTATATGTATTTAGATGATTCTTTACGTTATAATAGGCGTTCGCCGTTACTTTACATTACTTATATAAAAGTCTGACAGTACATTGACATTTGGAAAATTCGAATTCTTTATAATATTTTAACAGATTGAAAATTTTCTAACAAATTATATAGCCAGAATGTTCAAAGAACAATTAATACCAAACGCACAGATGGTTGCATCGCTTGAGGTAATGCACGCTGGTTTAAATACAGGCCCGTATTTTATGAATGCTTTTCACTCTCACTTATCTATCTGTGCGATATGCAATACGGTCAAACTTTCATTAAAAAAGTAAATAAATGATTTAAAAAAAAAACAATAATTACGAAAAAAGTGAAAATGTAATGAATATGACGTATAATGAATAAAAAGTGAATGGTTTAATGAATATTTACAAGGATAACTTACGTTCAACGTAGGATATATGAAAATGAATCGTCATGGCTAAAAATAAAAAGAAAAGTGTAAAATATATGCACATTACGTGCAGATCGTTTATATATAGGTAAATTGTACAATGTATTGCTTAAACACAAGAAGTTAACAACTTTATCAACTTCATACATAAATCACAAATAAAATCATCTCATTTCACCATCATCCTTCATCGTAATCACATATCTATTATTTTTATATTTTTTTGTTAAAATATCATCCTTTTCTTATTTCATCTAATTAGATGGTTACATAATATTTGACAATATTTTACACTGCAGAGGACAGGTGAGAGTTACAAATGCATTTTTATAAAACTCAGCGCTGGGTTTAAACCGACATCCTGCATTCTCAAGTACAGGACCTCTTTAGTACCTTTATAAATATTATGCTATCCAGCACTTTATCAAAAAATTAAAAAATTGTTCAAAATTTTTCAATATTGTCAAAGATTTTAAAACAACTATCAAATATAAGTCAGTGAAGTTGTATATATTTATAACTTACTTTATTTCAGACATAAATGGCTTTCCAAAAGATCACATATGGGCCAGTTCGACATACCTCACTATGAAAACGTTCGATAGTCTCAGGGAAATGTTCACTTCAACGAAAGAAATACAGGAATGGTTCACCGAGTGCGCCAAGTAAGTTCTTTTTTTATATATTGTTTTGTCAGATGGGTTTTTCTATGACAACTCCGTTTAAAAGCGGTCACTTTTTGGCTATTTTTCTTTTATATTTTAAAATTTATACATAATTTTCGGTTTCATAAAAAAACGATGTCACCGCATATTTTCTTTTATGGAGTATCAAAAATAAAATTTTGCACAAAAGAGACTGGTTTCGTTTCACCACATGTTGAACAGAAAGCTGTTCAATTAATTAAACTGTATTTCTGCGACTCTGTGATACCTCAACAGTTTTCTTGATGCAAAAAACAGGGTTGATTCCTCGATGTGCTGAGCTAGTAGAGAATGAACCAGATCGTTAATGTTTCGTTTTCGACTCAAACATTAACCAGAGGCCAACTTTTTTGCCTAAAGTAGATTAACATATCAGATGGATTATATCATGTCATGGATATTGCGACAAGGAGCTAGCAAAAATTAGGAATTACACCTTTGCAAGAACATTTGATCTCAGTCAGTCAATGGTTCTAATTCCCCAAGCAGTGAGACGACACAATTTGCTCTAAGTTGAGACCTGGTTTAATATTTACGTGACGTAGGCAGCCACTAAAGCTGTGAGAGTGCGCTAATTAAAGGTTCGTAGATATGTTTAACCATTGACACACGAAGCCGGCGAATCACCGGTCAACTATATTATGGTATTAAAGCACTAAGCCGTCGAAACGCCGGTCTGTGTGTAATCATTTTATGCTTAAAAAATCATTGACAACAATTTTATTCATTTAAATATCGTTGATAAAATAATTACGAATTATATTTTGATGAAAAAATATCATTACTAAAGTTTTTACGTATTATTTTTAACTTGTATTTTGACAACTAACAGTGATTCAATTAACAAATTATGTCATGTTATTGGTGATGGAATGGGTTAAACCATGTATTTATTTTGTACAGATTGATATCGTCCGTTTGTGGAGAAAGCGTTGAATGGGTGACACCACTCGGCCTACCTGTTGTCCAGCCCTACTACAAACGATGGAATGAAGCTGTTGCATGGAACGCTAAGGTCAACGCCGACGGCATAACTATTGGTGAACATACACCCAGTGACCAAAGCGAGTAAGTCTCATTATTATTATACAATAATAATCCGAACCAAATAGAATATCCTAACCTAAAACCTATTTAATGTAAGTTGCGGAGATACTAGATGTTGGCTGTATATTGGCTGTTCGCCTTGAAGGCAGTTGCCTTTGATTTTCAGAGAACATGCTAATGAACCTCAAGTGCTGATAACCGTGACTATGATAAAGATAAGAACCTCTTGACCTCTTAGGATATGTTATGCTCTTAGTGTACAGACAGTTTTTTTTTTTAAACAGACGACCATGTTTGCTAAAGCAGAAAAATGCCTTTCCGCCAAATTACATCCACTCGCTGGACTCCTCGCATATGATGTTGACATCACTCAAGTGTGAGGCTTCGGATATCACCTTTGTGTCGGTGCACGATTGCTTCTGGACACATCCATCCACTGTCGACAGAATGAATCTGGTACGCTCATTATGTTATTTTATCATACCTATTTATTCACTAAGTTTAACTTAAAGATGTAAAATGTAATTTGAATACTCATCATTATAGTACGGGAGCTACCCACGTTTCAATCATTTGATTTTAGCAAGGCTCATTCTTCTAGATCCCCTTCCTTTTTATGGCTTTGCGGTCAGGTTATATAGCTTAAAAATTACAAAATCGTATGACAATAGCATTAGTTTTGTTTAATTCATTTATTATATTAAATATTCCTGATATTAATTAATTATTCCCAGACCATTTTATTTAATTTATTTATTTAATTAAATATATTCTAAGGAAACATACAGCGTAACTTAGTTTATAATACAGTAAATACATAGTTATACATTTGGCCAATTACATGAATCTACTGTTTAACAATATAATTGCGATGTCGGTTCACCTAAAACTGATTTAGCATCGTTAACATCGTGCCACACCCCGGATTTGTAAATTATTAGATTTATAGATAATAAGTATCATCTAGCAAGCACCTGTCCATTAAGAAGTATTTTTTATTTAATTTTAAAAGAAATCCACAGTGGTTAGCAGTGGTGGCATAATGGTTAATATTAAGTTAATACTACATAAATCGAAACGGAGATTCCTACTTAGATAATAATACAATTAATAAACATCATCTAAATATAACATTTAAGTTAATAGTTATTGATTGAGAAGTTAATAAATATCCATGTCAGAATGTCGCCCAGTGTCAGTGACCAATACCAGTATTGGCAGCTCATGATTTATGACCAGACATCCATAGGTGGTGGTGGTTGAATTGCATCACGGCTCGGCTGTGATGCTGCAACGTGGGGATGGGTCTCGTCAGATTACCTATCTGACCGTAGGTACTAGTAACAAAAAAATCTCTAAAGACCTCCCAAAATTGAAAAAATCAATAAACACAAAGATTATCAATCATCGAGAATAATAACTAGGCTAGAGTGAAGGTGAGCTGTCTATAACAGATTGGCCCATAACTAATGTGACCTTATATTTACCTGTCTCTACCACTAAAGTTGTACGGTATCAAAAATGCTTCTATATAGCTCTTTAGACTTCTGAAAGTTTAAAAGTGTACCGTGGAGTGTCTCTTAGTTAAAACAAAATTATAAGCTGGGACATTTAGACACATGCAAATATCTGTAAATGTAATCTTAATATTTTTTATTTTTTAGATATGCCGAAAAGAATTTGTCGCTCTACACTCTCAACCGATTCTCGAAGATTTATCGAAATTTCTTGTGAAGAGATATGGAATAAACACACAGTAAGTCTCTTAGACTTCAGCTTATTAGCCAAAGATATTTTGTGACAAAAATAATTAAAATTTTGTTGCAATCTAAATAAATTACATTTTTAAGATAGCGTTCTTTTAAGGGGACTCGAAACCAATTATTTGTCCATAGAAACGCTGTAGTATTGTGACTATCTTATTTGTAGATGTAGAAGAAAAATAATACTAGGTAACGTTTTATCTCTTAAATATCTAGGTTCTATGGAATTAATAAGTTAAATTTTTAATTTGTCTAAAAATTAAGTATTTTTCTATACATTTTATCAAAAATTGAGACATAAATGAGACTTATTATCTGAAATCAAGAATCAAAAAAATAAAACTACTGAAGCACAGTTTTATTTTATAAAGGTGCAAATTCAAGTAAGTTTTTAGAAATAAATTGTTTTGTTTTGTTCATAATTAACCAGTAAACTGTTTTTCATAATTAACCGACACAGTGTTTATGCATTAGATGAGACAGAATGATTAAAAAGCACGCGCAAGACCTCTGCCTCTTCTCCCCCTACTCTTAGGTCAAAATTAAACCCTATAGCTCAATTGTAAGAAAAAATCAAGAATTCCTCACTGTGATTAGTGTGGAGAACAATAAATATTTTTTTTGTCCAACGTAAGAAGTGATACTCTCATAAAAAATATTTTATTTTACAGAGATCTGGTTGACGACGACAGTGTATTGTCCACTTCAAAACTAAAACTCAACAAAATCTTGGCTGCTGTGCCGCAAAAGGGTACTTTTAAGCTAGAAAACGTATTAGATTCAGTTTATTTCTTTAGTTGATTTACTGTGTAGTTAGTGTTTATACATTTGGTAATTTTTAACACCTAGAATGATATTTTTTATCTGTAAGCCCTGAAAGATGAGATTGGGTTATAAAATCAAAAACTTGCTCACTTGGAATTGAATTATTAATAAAAAAAAGTGACATGTGTGCACGAAATTATTAAAAATTGTTAATCGAAAATATCTAAATGCACTTTCATTGTTTTGGAACAGGCCTGACACATTCAAATTTGTTCCCAATGCATATGCATAAATACCAAAGAAAATAAATTTCATCGGAAGGCATATCTTATTCGTAGTATACTGAAATTATTTGTCTATGGTAAATATAAATGATGGTTCGATGCTTGCTGCTCGGCGAAATTTTCAAAAATGGCATAAAACCGGGCGCTTAGTGAAATGCTTATTTCAGAAAAATTATGTATGTTATGTTGATAACCTGTACTATTAGAATAGCTTATGAAATTCTCTAGAATATGGTTTTATTACTAACTATACAAAATACAATAAAACTGTCAATTTCAAAATATTTTTAAGCCAAATTTTATATTTGATACATTTAATGAAAAATAAAGCGATAACATAGATTTTTTTGAAAAAAAATATAATACCTACCGATAGATACTTAAGTTATTTATTTTTATTTATACAAAAAAAACCAATAAATTCTACACCCGATTAGAAGTAAAGCTTTACATCACCATTTTTAAAATATTAAAGCAATTTGTAGTTTACTCAGTGCAGTAAGTTTATGCTGCGTTTTAACTTTTAATAGCTTAGAATCTATATGTAAAAGTATTTTACATAATAGAAAAGTTGCTAGGTATGTGAATCTAGTATGAGACCCATTTAAGTAAATTTACGGTACATTCTTATTCATGTTTGTAGTTTGTTATAAAAATTAATTAAAGAAAATTACTATTTTTAACCAGAAGGCCAAGAAACTTAACACTTAGCACCGATAACAGTATATCCGGTAATCGCCATATATACGACAGGTGCCGTTTTGTGATTAAACTATTACCGTTTTAATGCATTTCTATTAATATTTAAAAGCGTGGCATACCGCGTATACCTGAATTCATGAAAGGCGTAGAATATAACTTAAACTAAAAAAACGGGTGTCTGCCCCTGCGTGGGATATTCCGTTCGGTCAACGTAATTTGCCAATCGGGCAGCAACGCATAGTCAGTGCGTTTGACGTATGGAGCTGAATGTGTTGAGGTCAGAGCCGTTTGGTATTTGTGGGGACCAACTCTCTTCTTTAAAAAGGCTTTCTTAGTGCAATAATAACATTTTACATTTTCATATACTGAAAACATTACTTTTTTAATATAATATTAGTACCTAAAGTAATATTGACACATGCTAGTCTCTGGTAGTGCAGATTTTAATGCCTACTTATCCACAGTTCAGTTGTAATGTTAAAATATGCCCCATATTGGACTCACTGTAAAAAAATATTAACATCCTTGAAATTTGATAAGGTAAAACCTACACTTAGGGCATAATACCATGCAATATCTCATTATACCCATCAAGTTACTAATGAGCAGGATTTTATGGTGTTTTTTTTGCCTGGTCTAACTTTGTAGTGCCAGTACCTATTTGAATCGCCGATAGACCTACTCCGGCCTCATCCAAACAATTTCTCTGGTACCGAGCTACAAGCAGCTTTTAATGTGCATATGGATGCAGCTTTAAATATGTATATGGATAACAAATAGGTATGTATTTCCTACGATTAAACAAATTGCTGTGTCCGACGTGTATTTTATTTTATACTAATTCAAAATAAACAATGGCGCCTATAAATGTTTAAACCTAAAATTATTGTCTTTGAAACAGCCCACAACAGAAGTATCTAAATAAAAACCATTGCCTTAGACTCCTTGCTCTAGCTTCAAATAGCCTTAGAATTGATTAGAAAAATCAAATATGTTTAACTTGTTTTATTCATTGGATTTTAGTACGTTAAAACGAGAATGGCTGACACCTGTAGCTATCATAAATCAACATTTTTAGCAGAGTAGTAAATTAAATAACTGGTACCGAATTTCTTATAATCTAACCCTACAGGCATCATTAACAAGCATCTTTCCCACTTGTGATGGGTTGCTTCATTTCCTATCTCCACTTAGCGTTTTTGATGGCCATAGAGGCGACGACAGGTCTGAGTTGATTAAAATTTAAAATAATACAGCGGCCATCATGACAAATTTTACCACCATTGTTTCTTTTTTGTAAATTTTGATGCTCAGCTGGCATAGTAATGAAACAGCACCCCACCAATATCTTTTTCAAAATCCACTTTTCTCTTTATAGCTGAAGCGTGATATTAAATTACTCACATTTTCAATTTTTCACACAAATTAAGTCTTATGGAAATTGTAGTTAGCCACCTAAATTCATTTGTGCCATTGTACTAAGAATTAAGCATTGATAACCTTAAAAAACAGTAAAAAAAAACTATTATATTGTTTTAGTTCACTATACCACTATCATTATACGCCTATAAGTATGACCTTCTACTCATATATCGTATGGCTTTCCATAAAGGTGTGTGCAAAATATTGACCGCCTACCTATGGTATGATTTGAATTATCGCTTTTATCCTTTTAATTTAAAGATTAATTAAAGGTGTATTTAAACACAATAATAATTAATGTGCACATAATTATTATGTGCTTGCCAGAGTGATAAAATAATTGTAACTAGAATATGATCAAGTATAAAACCTTTTGTTCTTAGCTATAACCCACCATATAAATCACTTATTTAGTATCACTACTATCCTTTTAGGAGGATCATTATCAACTAACATTAATCAACAAAAAATATTGATGTTTTTCAATTACGCGTAAAATAAATGTAAAATTTTAATCAAACACGCTAACCGAAGTTTGAAAATCTGCTGCAGGAATGCACCGATCTGTCCGAAAAATTACAAAACCTGACCATAGCCATGTCAAGTTCAGTTGAACTCTAAAGTTGCTGAACACCGGTTTAATTGTCTAAATTCCCTAAAGGAGGACGGTAGGTCTGTATGATAAACACATTAATTTAAATTTTTAAGGTTAAAGCCGAAGACCGGTATGATAATAAAACTTAATAAACGACAAGTACAATAAAATTCACTAGCAGATGTTAGCATAAATTAAAAACTAATCTTTTGAAATATTTTTATTGTTCAAAAGTACAGTTTGCTACAATATCTCGATACATCACTAATTTCAGTTGAAACCTTTTTTGAATGAAAACACGTGCCAATACAAGTAAAAGTCGAGCGTTTAAAAGAATTAGGATAAATACAACACACTATTGCCAGTTTTGAGATAAATTTTAAATTCATAAGAGTCTATGTATATGTGTACATATAAGTAACACTAATAAAAATAGTAGATACATTAAATTAAATCCCTAAACTATTTTTAAATTAATTTACTCTACTCACTTAAAATCATTCTTTCTCAGACATAGTAAAGATTCAGGGGACCAATGGTCGGATGTAGTAAGCTGTAGTGGCTACTTTTGCACTTAAAGAACTTGTCAAAATCATCACAGAAAAGCGTGGAATAACTTATGCCACCCATTCTGCTCATTCATGGAACAATAAATTGTTATTTCGCTCTCGATTGAGCATGTTCATTTTTTTAAAATTACTTTTAAAGATAAATCCTATCAGAATATTTTTATTTATCCAAAGGGGTTTCTATTTTTTTTTAATTTCTTTACATAATAAAATAATATCTTTTTCTTTCTAATGTAATAATAATTCCTATGTATCCAAATGATAACGCTATTAATTGTACATAACTGATTCTCAAAACTATAATACTAAATGACTACTTTGTTTGTAAACCTCAAGCGTCACTAAAGTTTTTAAATTTAAGCAATAGTCATTTTGAATATGAAAAGTATATTAAGTATAGTGAAATAAAAAACTAACTTCAAAAAGTCAAAATGTATATTAATTAATAAGGTGCATATCTTCTTGGCGGTGAAGGGCCACGGAGTCCAGGCCTGCATGATAAAAAAAAAAAGACATTTATTTACATAGAAAATATTCAGACATATATAAGCCGTTGGCCATATGGTGTATCTCCTCAATTTCAGTAATTTGTATATTACTAAGCCATAAGACGCTGAATAACTAACTTCAAGATCCAACATAGCCAGTTTTTTGCGGTAAACAGGTGGTGAAAGCAATCGAGAAGCAACAACCCCAGGAATTCTAAGTTGATCACCGGATCTAACTACTTTTACCCCAGGATTTGATCAACCAAGGAAAATCAGGTCGCAACCGAACTATATCCACACCGGTTGTAACAACACTTTGTTTAAGTGGGATTCACATAATATAATTAAATTTTTGATTATTCATTTTTATTTAATTTACTATATTTCTGGATGCATAAGATGAAGAAAACTTCATATTGTCTAAGAAAAGGAGTCAGTGGATTTGTTAAGTGTTGAAATTGTAATCTTGATATTAAGACATTAAACCTTAACAGGGTTGGGAAAGAGAACCACTGGATAAGTTAAGGTAGTAAGTAGCATCGATTATATAGTAGTGTGGTGGAAGAATCTTAAAAGCAAAACAAACCACGCTAATGATTCATTAGGATGGTTTAAATGGCTGTCAGACATTTTGTACCACAGAAGATAAATTTTCAATATTGATTACACTGAAATTATTAATTGGAATTCTTATATGTTGTATCCTTCCACAATCCTGCGGGGACCCAAGTGAAGATGATATTAATAATTCAATGCCAGCTGATAGCGTAGACCGTAAATCTAGTCTGGGCAAACGTCAAGTTAAGTAACTAAAGAAGGTGCAGATGTCGCATCAAACTTTCAACATTTATAAAACATTGTGAGTTTCGTCATTTTGATAGCAGATGGCAATATATTCTATAGGTATATATTAAAAACTAGTGGTTCGACCCCGGGCTTCGCCCCAGGTTGGCAGCTAGGCCCTGCAGGCGGCTCAGTAGGTGTCTTTGGCACGTAAAGACTCATGCCTGCGACACTCGGGATGAAACTCATGTCTAATAATGTACAGTGTGGGCAAAATTGACATCTTTGAATTTGTGACACAAAAATTATTTTTAAATCTCTGTCAAAAGCATTCCTGGAGGAATATTAGTAGATTATAAAACAAAGCGCCATATTCGTATTGGCAAGATAAGCTTTTCTAAACTGTAAACATTTATGCTTCTATAAGGTTTGCGTCTTGGCTATTTGCCAAGTCATCTATACAATTAGGGATCATTTCATGGACTCCCATTAATTATATGAGGTTGAGCTATCTAAAGCCACTATATAATTAATGATAGTAGTGTATTTTGAGAAATTGAGAAGGCATGGTAGAAATTCTATGAAACAACCGGGTTTAAAGTCAAAGTAAAAGTTAAATGGATTATGTGCAGAGCGTATTTCTACAACAAAATGAGCATGTTTGTTTTTTCAAGATCTTGGCAGGTATTCGCATATAAAAAAAATAATAAATATACACACCTCCTGTCATCAAATGAGTCTCGGCTGAAGTCTTCATACATTCTGTAAAGAAGAACACAATAAGATGACTTTCTAATTTTGTTATTCTAATTGGTAAAACAATTTATCAAACTGCAACAGCAGCCTAGCAAGAAACAATTTTGAAAGATTTTATTTTTAAATAAAAGTAATTAAAAACTCAAGATGGAATAATTGGTTGTAAAAAATATAATCAATCATACCAATAAGGTCATCAATAAAATCAATATAATCCTAACATTATCTGTGCATATTTTTGCATAACCTGTACAGGTTTACTAATTGAAAAGGTTGCAGCGCTGACATAAGGTTTGAAACCATAATTACATACCCTCGGTAGGCTGATGACACCTAAGAGGTTAAATACGACAATTAAAATTTATATTAGAATAATAAATCATCCATTTCCATGTTGTAATGAAAAGTATATGTTCTTGCTAAAAAACTTTTCATAAGCATTGAGCGCATTTGAGATTTGAAAATGATACTTCGCCTACTCAAAACCAAATTAACACACTGAGCGCCGATGATGAAATATATCATTTGCTATGCGCATTAAAATGTCATAGATTTACTGTAGTTCTATTCATATTTAAAAGAGCAGCATGTTTCCCGAATTCATGAAAGGCATAGACTAATCATATATTTTTTTATCATTTTATTTCGGTTTTGAGGTTTGATTGTTTATGTGAAAAGTGCGCTAATGAAATAAGTATTTTTGATGGATGCGGCGTTAAATAATTTGAGTTTTATTTACAAAAGCTTTGCTAATATATTAAATATAAAAAATATACATTTTCAAAGCTTTACTAATAATAAAAACTATAAATATAATAAAAAACAGGTGGCGGACCAACGTGAGGAAGGTGATTCGGTCCACGACCTCCGCCGAACGAAAGGCAACCTATAAAGCAGAATACATTAAATGCCTAATCACAGTTTTCTATATTTTTAGGATGTTATCCCTCCAAAAAATGTATTACAAAAATGTCATTTAACAAAAATTGTGCAATTTTGTGACTAAAAATATAGATATCTAAAATAAAAATATTTGTTTCTTATTTAAAGGCCTATTTTTTTCCAACAAAAGTAGTCACCAATTTAAGGAAATGTTATTTTTTAATGATTTATTATCGGGAACTACAATCACATAATTATAATAAAATTCAAGTCTTCTAATAATAAGTAATGATTTGTGATTTTTAAAAATGTCTGGAGTAACTAATTCTAATTTTTAACCCGTCATGCGAATCGAGCAAAAACGGGCACTCCGTCTCAATGCAGTACCGATTCGCTTTGGCTGCCAACGGGCGGCCGGGTTGCACGACGTATTTAACATATTATTTTTGCCTACTAGCAACTCTGGGGTTTATGGTTGTCTATTGCTGTTCGTTTCTTTGTGAGGTGGGGCATACATTTCAATAAGAAACACAATCGAATTGTATAGTGAAGTTTGTTGTATGAATTTAGCAAAGTCAGTTGACGCCATTATGAACTGTTTTTCAGTTGTTGACGTGCGTTTGCTCCCGTGTTTATGATGGTTTTTTTAGTGTTTTTATTGTGATTTAGCCTATAATTTTGTGTCAACATCACAATAAATAAAGGTATGAAATTTTATTGTGAATCACATAGGTAATCTAATATATACATACTCCAAGATAGTGATGTAGTAAATTTGTCATTTTCGAACACTTGTCAGTTTGTTGACATGTGTTTTAGGAGACTATTGACAAACATACAATCAACAAACCGCCCATGGGCGGTGTATGCACCTGACGGGTTAAGCAATGTGCAGACGAACAGTAGGATTTAGGCATGACTAGTTATTTAAGCATTTAAGGTCCTCTAATTGAATACTAATATGAGTATGAACTTATCTTATTCATACCATAAGTGAGTATCCATAGAATACTAAATGTATCTCTCTTTTTCATCCAAATTCTTTCATCTTCTATAGAGTAATGTGTCAATACTTTTGTATCTACAAAAATCTTTGTTCTATTTGCATTTAAGACAAAAATAAATGAGTTAATGTTCTCAAAATTGCAGCTGTGAATTGGTAAGCTGGTCTACAAAACTCCATGTCATTAGTGTAGTATTCATCTGACTGTTAAGGCTTAACACTTCTCATAAATGGTTTTGAAGTGACTAAATAAAGTTTTCCTAACCATCACCTGTAAGATAACTCCAAGTCACAAAACTAATGTATAATCTTGGTTTAAATAATGTACATACCCTCTTGACATCTGAGGTCCCCTGGGAGGGCTACGTCGACTGAACATGCCATCGTAGGAAGAGCGCATGGTCCCAAGACTTCTGCTCATGGGGGGGATGGGAGGCATAGGAGGCATGGGCTCGCGACGTAAAGGCGGTGAGACAAAGTCTCCACGGGCACCGCGCGAACCCATGTCCAACGAGCGAGAGCCTCCAATGGCGGGATAACGCCGCTCAAACAAATCCCGTGAACCATCAAATCGTGAACTGCGATCGTAAAAGCCATCATATGGGTCCTGTTTAAACATACAGTAATTAGTTTATCTTTTAAACGGAAATACTTGAAACCGGATAATGTATTTCAGATAACAATCGAAGTCAACAGCCCGGCTATTGTTTGTATTAAGACAAAGTATGCTGACCGAGCGAGCAATGTTGCACGTTGACATCTGCAATACACGAAAAGTTATTCTTGAAATTAAAAGCTAGTGAAAATATTGACATCGCGTACCCCAAATCCTCCCATGAGACGATCGTGCAGGAAGGGCGGCGGGGGTGGCGGCGGATAAGGGTCGCGTCCGAAGCCTCGGTCGCGGAAGCCGTTCCGATCGGGGCCGAGCACCTTCGGGCACTCCTTCGACCAGTGGCCCCCGCGGCCACAGCGGTAGCATTGCTCGGGGTCGCCCATGCCGGGCTTCTGGCGCACGCGGCTTGTCGATACCTGCACCTTCATCGGCTGCCCGTCGACCATCATTCCGTTGAGTTCTTTGATCGCGTCATTCACGTCGCCCGACGCGTCCAGGTGCACGAATCCGTAGTTGCGAACGATATCGCACTCAACGACCGTGCCATACTTCTGAAATAGTTCGCGTACTTCCGGCGCTCGCGTTTTATCCGTCAGGTTGCCGACGAAGATTTTGGTTGTAGGCGTCGAGGGCGCGCGGCGACTCTTGGCCGCTTCGCATTTGATAGCCTGGCTGAGGACGACTTGGCCGTTCAGGTTTTGGATAGCTTCGCGCCCGACTTGATCGTTTTCCATGTGAACGAACCCGTAATTTCTTACGACGTCGCATTCTACTACTGTACCGTATTTTTCGAATAGAGGCCGAAGGTCGTTCGCAGTCGTCTTCTCGGAAAGGTTTCCGATGAAGATTTTGAAAGTACCGGCGCCCGGCATTTTAATTCTGAAATGATATTACACGCTGCGTCAGTAAAAGCAAATTATAAAATACAGCCACGGAAGCTTTACGGCGCATTTTCAAGACGCCATGTTGAATGTCGAGGCTGTTTGGAATACGGTCTTATGTTTTCCACGGAAAATAAAATAAAATCTTACCTGTTATTGTAACCACACACTGTAGAATTAAAATAAAATTTATATAACGTGCCACACTGTTAATTACGTTATTATACCATCGAAGTTTCAAAACTGCGCCACGCAACACAACACCGTGCACGCCAACCAAAACTAAAATCACCGCAAAATGGCGTCGAGCCAAACTCAGCAGCAGTGTTCACTGTTCAATGTTGCCACTAACCTTCACAAAATCCACTAAACAGTAGTGATGGATGGGAACTATTGCTACATTGAAATAGTAAAGAGAGATACATATCATTTTTATAACTTTCTAAATAAAATGTTTGTCAGTGATGGTATCTTTAATTTAGGTTTCTTATAGTTATCATTTTCCAATGTATTTTAAGGAAAGTCACAAAAGTAGACAAAACTGCTACTTAATAGCTTGAAAACCGTGAGACATTGAATAAGAGTATATATGGTCAAATGGGTTCCAAATGACCTCTTTTGTCATCCCTTAAACACTTTCTACCGCACTTCCAAACATTTTGTATTCAGACAAAATCTAAAACTATACTTACCTATTTAGCAGCCTGACCAGTGTATATTTTGTAATTTGCAATATCTACAGTTATTTACCAGCAAATGCCCCTCGACAGACTTATGACACGCACGGACTATAGTTTTACATACTCTATAATTATAAAAATAATATATATTATTACGTATTGACTACTTACTTACGTTAGACTACTTTTGGTGAGATTATTCAGGTTTTTTCACACCTTAAAAAACATTTACACGGCACGGATGTGACTATTATATTTTAGATAAATGTATTTATGGTAAACCTATTAGTCCCTTATAAAATTAAACATATTATCATGTTTTTTTTTTTTTGCGTACCAACGGGTAACCAATTAAATTATATACAACGGAACCAATAATCAGTCATACTGAACCTAACTATAGGCGAACCTAACACGAAAAAAATACAAACAAATTATTTTTTGCGAAATATTTATTGCGATACATACATCCCAAGATGTCTCGTGCTATCTCGGTTCAATACACATCAAACGAACAGGTTGTTTTTATTTCCGAAAACATTTTTAATGTTCAGGAATGACATAATGTACATAGTTTGATATAGTAAAACAATCCTTGATTAAAACTGGGTACAAAGAGTACAAGTTAGGTTTAAATACATTCAAATAACAACATAAATAGATTTAAGATAGGAATTAAAATTCACTAAAAGGATAACTGAAATATTTATGGTACGCCCATGGCACATCAATATACAAAAGGAAAAACAATTATACAGAGATCGGTGATAAATCAACGACTTCTTACCTATTAACGACACATTTATTTTAACAAATTAAGAAGTAATAATTAAAAACCCCATTTTTCACACATACGGCAATATGTGGCCAGTTTAAAATTCTGAATACGAATTAAGGTTTCTCCCTAATAAGTATTCTTTGGCGGTTTTTTAAAATTACCCTAAATTATAAATTAAATTTATATCGTCAGAAAGTTTGTTGTACAAATTTAGTACAAATGATGAAAGTAGATAAAAATGTACAAATTGATAATTGCAATTTAGTTTTAATATTGTATGTTAGATTTTCCTTTCTTTTATTTTCCTTACTTACAACTTCATTCGTTCATATATACCTTATTATTATGCAATTACCTTTAATCGGCCTTAGTAATGGTAATTTATTGCGTTCGTGTATATTGTAGCGCTGTTTGTAATTCAAATAAATAAATAAAATACTCAAATCAGGTATTGACTTTTTAACTGCCGCGCAAAGGACGTTCGCATATTTTTTTTTTTTGAAATTTGAAATATCCATGTCATTTTCCAGTTTGCGAAATATTTATTTATTAAACAGGTAAGCATACAGCGAAATACTAGCATATCCATTTAAAATTCAAAGAGTTAATAATAAGGCCAATTAAAGCTTACGTGTATATACAAAATAATTTATTGCGTTCGTGTATATTGTAGCGCTGTTTGTAATTCAAATAAATAAATAAAATACTCAAATCAGGTATTGACTTTTTAACTGCCGCGCAAAGGACGTTCGCATATTTTTTTTTTTTTGAAATTTGAAATATCCATGTCATTTTCCAGTTTGCGAAATATTTATTTATTAAACAGGTAAGCATACAGCGAAATACTAGCATATCCATTTAAAATTCAAAGAGTTAATAATAAGGCCAATTAAAGCTTACGTGTATATACAAAATAGTCTTTAAAACTTTGTTGAGCTTAACTATATTTTAGAAAGCGTATGTGCGATGTATATGTTACAAAATGCGAGTGAGGGTGATCGTGGTTATGTGTGAGTGTATATCAAATGTGGAGTGGCAAAAGTTTGGTGTCTCATATCACTGTTTACTAAATAATAAAAATAATGTTTACTTTTGTATCCCGCGCTCTTTACCATCCATTGTGAGCACATAAGTAGTAACTCTGCGCGCCAGTCGCCAACGAATTGAATGAAAATTGGCCTAATCGCAAACTACTAACTACACACGCGGCAACGTAGCAGGGCGGCTGGGACGATCTAGGAAATTGCTCCAGCATGCCTACACATATCACGCCTAAATTCGAATACCTAAATTACCCCGGCGGTAGGTGTGTGAGTAGCCGCCTTAACCCATAAAACGGGAAAAAATCCACCGCCAATCAGTGTTGCTAGATGCACCGCGTTTCCGTTTTTTTTTACAATGTATTTGCTTTAGAACGCGGATCCTCTTTTTTTAGAATCTGCTCGAACAATTCAAGATTTTTAAAATTTGTAATTATTTTTCTTTATGGTGAGTAATATTCACTCACACATTTTACCATCATTCCATGTTACAAATTACTGAAATTTACAAAAGTTGGTTGATTCGCTCGCTGTAAGATTTGTTTTTTGTTGGTTTCCACCCCCTCCCCCCTAGCCGCACGTAGTGTTTGGCAGATTTTTCTCACAATAGCATACATAGTCCATCAGGTATAACTTATCCAGGTTTATATTTACGTCGACTTTATCCTGATTCATTAGTTAGTTAGACTTTTTGGATATGCGATCTTACTTTACCCACTATAGGTGCCAGGTTTGGTGTGTCTTAAAACATATGTTTTAAAAGATCGTTGGTTGATGCGAACCTTTCAGGAGCTGATAGGTTTCACTCACCCACCTCACCTATACTTGTCACTTACCTCAGTGCAAAGTTTGATGGTTTAAGAGATATTGACTATTTTGAATATATTTAAAATAATGCGAAAAACAGGCAGTTATACGCCAATTGCACATTAATGAAAAGTAGTATATTTGTTTTTTTTTCTATTACTCTAATATAACATTTCATTCAATAAAAAAAGATCTTTTGATCTAGTAATTCGTTGGGGTACTCTACAGTGAATACTTTGTAAAAGCTCTGCACAGTCTATTACATTATTGAGTAGTTTATATAGGAAAACCGCATCAAACACTTTCCTTCTAATCCGGTGAAACCTACCTCTGCCTTTGGGAGTGCCGAAAGGGATTTTAAACCTATCAAGTTATCCATATTCCCTAAACATTGTGAGCTAAACAATATCAGCTAATTGTCATTTAGCTACACCACCGGAGCCTAGCTCCAAAGTAATAGCATGGATGCAGTCAAAGCGAGAATAAAGCCCGTAGGGGATACCTAAAACCTGCAGGTTATAGTAGTGGCCGATGAAAAATGGGCAGAGAAGCAATATCACAGCATGGTGTTGTTCTATATATTTAAATTTCAAATGATCCAAATCAGATTGTCATACGTATCCAAAACCTATCGTGGACTTTATTTTCTAGAGTGGCGAGAGCGGTGTTCGTTCTCTTCTCACTCCATAAGGTTTTTGCTCTTATTTATTAAGGCTTCCATCCATAACTAAGAATGACCTCCAGTTTTGACTTGTATAACAGAAATGTGTGTCTACTTTACCCATAAACTGAAAAAAATATGTAAGATAATCGTGGCATTCCTATCCAGCGATTATTATATCATAAACACATCTGTGATAATATTTAAATGTTTAAAAACTTTATTTTTAGATATATTAATGTCTTTAGTGTTAGTCATCATTGACTATAACATGGACAAATAAAACCTAGAATTTTCTGTTTTAAGTGTTATGGTATTTATTATTTTTAAATATTACTATAAATATCTTTAAATATTTATAGTAATATTTAAAGAAAGTAAATACATGTGTGATTATTTTGAATGTTTCCGTTACCCTACATGTGTCTAGAATTAATGGAGTAATTTTAGCCGAATGCCAGGGATATTATGGATATTTCTAAGATTTTGTTAACAATGACTATGACTAAATAACTATGACTAAATTTAAAAAAAACTATATCAGTATAACAGCTTATATGTAGATATATATTAGTAGGACTGGGAGACAGATAATCACTACATAATAAATAAAACTTCAAATTACACTCGCCGAATAGACGTAAATTACTCAAATAATGTAAAATTTACTTTTCATATAGTCGAGTTGTCGGAAAGGCGCTATTTAGAGCATCTCAGATTTTCTTTCAGTTGCAATTGCCCTTTACGTAGTCTTTGTAAAATATGTGGGAAAATTGTTAGTTTAATCAATTACACGTGCCTTAAGAATATATTTAATTTGTCTTTTTTATTTTAAAAAGTTAAATTATACTTACTTTTTAAAATGAAAACTGCAGTTTTAGGATGGTATTTTATTAAATAATAATAAAGGGATGTTATTCTACTTTACGGCTTTCTTCGCTTTCACCGAGGCTTGGTGTGCTTTAAGAACCTTGACAACAATCTTCTGTTCCTCAATCAAAAATGCTCGGAGTATCCTTTCTTTCACGCACCTGTGGCAGAGAACTCCACCATAGACCCGCTTAACAGTTTTCTTGCGAAGTACCATCCGCGATCTTTCGGCTGGCCGCGCAGGAGTAATTCCTCTGAGCTTCGTTTTGCACTGACCGCATTTGGGGACTTTCTTTGATTTGTCTACATATTGATAGACAAATTTTCCACCAGGCGTCCTTACGCTGAAAATGATATACAAAATAAACGCTGAAAAGCATAATACTCACGGATCACACAAATTACTTAATCAAAATTGACTGTCCATCATTCATAGTTTTAAGATGAGTTTTTTTCTCAAGGTTGCACTTGAGCAGAATGAAGGCATGGACAATGCACGTTTTGTTGTGGGTGAAGATTTTTACCTTGCCAAAACTACTTACAAGCACTGGTGTGGGACTTTTTCTATTCAGGGCATAGCCTGACAACTCTAGTATGCGAATTCGTAAGTCTCAATTATTGAAAAAAATGGACAAGGTCACTACAGATTCTGAGGAACTCAAATATTTCAATTATTTTTTTGGAAATGTTTTTTAATCATGTTTTTTTTTTTAAATACATACTGAGAAAATATAATTACATGTCTTATAATAAAAGATAATCAATTTTATAAACCAGATATTATTACACCTACTTTACATAAAATAAAACCTGAATAAATGGTATGACATAATTTTTAATTAAAATTAAGTTTGATTAACATTAAATTGTTTCAGACAAATTAATGGACAAGCCAGCTCGATTCGAAAAGCTTTCGACCATGTTCCAATTTGCAGACTATTGGCCAAACTTGAACATTTAGTAATCAGAGGTCGATTACACCGTTGGATAAGTGCATTTTTAATCAACCTGAAAATGAGGGAGTGTGTCTGAAAAAACTTATCATTCGAACGAGAAGTATTTAGCCGTGTCTGCCAAGGAACGGTGCTCAGGCCAGTTCTGTTTATTCTATATTTGGAAGACGTTAATCAAATTCCTTACCAGTAACTTTGCCGGCGATACTAAAATCTTCGGTGATCCAACAATTCACTACCAGCAATTGCAGAAATACTTGCAGAATTACTTTGATAGAATTCTCCAATTAACTCATACTTGGTTGCTGACTTTGAATGTGGATAAATGTGTAGTTATGCACATTGGAAATACAAATCCAAAATTACCTTATAAGATGAATGGAGCTGGACTGAAGCAAGTTTCTACTCAAAAGGACCTCGGTATTATCATATCATGTGAACTTAAATGGGAGCCGATATCACAGCTATAGTGAAAAGAGCTAACTCACTAGCATATCTTATTAGAAAATCCGTTCGTAATTTGATTCCTCAGTTAATGCTCTCAATGTAAAAAATCTACATACGGTCTCTAATTTAATATGGCTTTTAAATATGACAGCCATACTTCAGGAAAACTATAGAACTTCTATAGAGTGCGAGTACGGGTAGAGAAAGATTTAGAGTACGAGGATCGCCTTAAACTTTCCATCCTCTAATGAAGAAAGAACATGGAGATCTTCTAGAAACTTTCAAAATTCTAAATGAGCACTACAATTGTGTTGACATTAAAGCTGTATTTAATTATAATCAGAACCCACAATTGCGTGGTCATTTGCAAAAATTGACTAAATCTATATTATTGAACCCATTGTCAGCATTTCTTCAAGTCGTGTTGTGGACGTTTGGAATCAGCTACCACGTAGTATTATTGACCTTAAAAGTGTTAATTCGTTCAAAAACCAACTAGACAATTTCTACGAAAGTGGAAGTACTCGATCAAAATTACTATTGATGTGGGCTTATCGGCAATATGCTGATTATGTTTAATATTGTTATAATTTTCTTAGTAGATATTAATTAAATATTATCTTAGTAAGTAGGTTGGTAGATAATTTTGACAATATTTTATACCAAAGAAGATAGGCGATAGTTGCAAATGCAAAAATCAGAGGTGCGATAAGTCCAAAAACTTTTATGAAAAATATAAATAAAAGTTTATTAAAATTTTCAATATTGTGTTTTTTAATTTTTTTGGTTGCATTTATTATTACTAAATACCATCAAATATGATCAAGTCAAATACTCTCAATACAACTTGGTGTCGGTAAGTCAAAATGTCAAATAGCAACATGAACTATTGCATGTAGATTTTTGAGCTGAATGGACTGGATTCAATGTAATTAAATTAAAATGTGTCAACCTTTTACGCTTTCTACTCTTTTAGAACAACTTTTTAACAATTATTGCATGTAATCCACATGCACGAGTCCAAGGGTGCCACTAATGAACACAATACATGAACTTTAACAATGTCACCTGTTAATCTGTGAAGTTTCAATTTAATAGCTAGACTAACTGGTGTCAGAAGGCATGAAACTGATTTAAAAGCTAAAAACTTCAGCGGAGAACTAATTTGTCGCTTGTTAAATTTACATGAAAGGCTAACATGCGCCAAAGCTATAACAAAATTCATACCTAGATCCATTCCTTTCTAATCCACAACACTCCTTGGCAATAACACCCTAAAGTGATGTTGAACCTGTATAGATTGGATACCCTAAAAATCGCATCGCAAATGTTTTCAGATATGCTTGGTAATAACAATCTGTAATATTAAGTATTACGTAAAAAGGAGACACGTAATAAGAGACGGATTAATTGAATTAAAGATCATACATAGTTATTTTCAATATAAACACAATTAGCTCTAGTATAAATCAGTGATTGACCACTTTTTAAATTAAAATAAACTTAGGATATCTAAGAATCGACGAATAAATAGTAAAACATTGGCTTGATCAATAATATTGAATAAAACAGACTTACATTCGACGTTGGTTAGATTTAGTATTGTATGACAATCGGCGGCGAAACGTCAGTCGTTGAACCATTTTGAACTGAAATAAATGTACACACAAATTTAGTACTAATTAAAGAACAAAACGGTAAAATTTCGATTACGTTAATATTACGAAAACTTCGATGTATTTAGATTACAATCTAATAATAAATTGAATAAATGATCGCACACCTCTTCTGTCACTACACCAGAAAACAAAAAGAAAGAAGCAAACCCGCATAGACAATATTAGAATGACGAAGAATTTCTACACCTCGAATTCTTAAAATCTTTTTATTATTATTTTTTTAATATTTACACTTAAATATTCATACAAAATAAAAATATTTGATTACTTAAAAAAATAACGATTAAAATGTAAAGAATGCAAATAAAAACAATACAACAGCTAATGTGCTTTATGAATTAATTTGATTTGATGATTAATTGATATTTAATAGATTTCTTATCGATTTTCTCTGATACAAATATCCTCATTGATTGTTTACCTAATCTTAAATTATGAATCGATGGGGTCCTAAGATATATTCAAGAATTTCTGAATTATCATTTACGAATACTGCAAATTTTGTGCATTACTCATATTTCTCTTTTTTTTAGTATACTATATAGGAGAATAGGCACTGGCGTGATTCAATTTGAAAGTTATGACAAATTTGACACTACGTTTGCTACTATGGTAATAGGTATCCGATCTTTAAAATTTACCTCCATTAATTAAGGAGCATCTGCCCAGTGGCGCTCTTCTCTGTCTTACGTGTACTTTTTAACTGTTCTGTCTAATCTAAAGTATAAATATTTTGTACAGTTGATTGGTTACGAAAATCAAAATCAATGTATGTTTAAAAACTTAGCTGAATTTGCACTGTGTGAATTTAAATTATGCTTTTCTGTTTTTATTTTCTCGATTTCGGTATCTTAATAAAATATTTACATCTAAAATGTTGATAAAATGTATGGTAAAGTACAAACTTTTCGGATCTCTTAAATTAAGAGTTTCGAGTTAATAATTTTTGGACAAAGTAAAAATGTAATCTCTAATAGAAGCCTAAATGATACAATGATATGTAGTATTTTTTTGTATATCTACAAATAAGAGAGTCTCAACACTACTTATATGGAGAGAGTAATCTTAAGAAAGCTTGTCGTTTAAGCCAATTCAGTTCAAGACCTTTGTTTTAACCTTGATTTTAACGAAGGCTTTCGCTTAGTCGAGGGATATTTGGATACTTTTTCTGATAACATCTAAGTTAATAAAATTATTTTCAGTTACTTCAAGTACCAATTGCAATATTTGATTCTATTTCTCTTCCAAAACCGTATTTGTTTCACGATTAAATTAAATAATATTAGAAAAAAAAACAGGTTTATTTTTACAGCCCTTTTATACCATATACCTAGATATTAAGAGATGCATCAGCCTATAATAATTAATTATAGTTTTGTAACTGTTAACAATATTGTAAATAAAACAGGTGATATTTTTTTTCGTCTTGAGGTATCAATAATAGTTTTGTAACTGTTGGCAATTTTGTAAGCGAAACAGGCGATAGTTTTCGTTCACTAATGTTAGAACATTTATAAAGCCTTGTGCTAAGAGAAATTTATCGCGATTTCAACACGGCTAATCACACACAATAAAAATTGCAACGGCTCGAAGTGACAAATCCAGGTTGTATGTGAACTTAACCTAAGTGTTAGTTGTAAGTAGCATAGACAACTAATATAAGTTTGGTTGAGGCGACTGAACCTAGCCTCAAAAGTACCTCCCACCCTACCTACCCAAATGTACCGAAAATAGTAGTTACCGACACGATTTTGATCTTCCGTCTCCTTCTAGGGTTGCGTCGCTCACTCATTCGACGTATGTCGATAAAATGATGAGAAAATGGACTGACGCTGTCACTTTGACGTTTTGTCTGTAAGTTGACATATATTGCAGACGTGATTTGTACGGATATTTCGCTTTACGCGAATATTTATGTTACTTCGTGGTTATTTAAACCACGTAGGAAGTACTATTTACTAACTTGGTATTTTGCTTTGATTAAAATCCATCGGAAAAATAATCGGACGTAACTGAATTCTCGATTTTTGGGACATGCTTCAGAACATTCTAGACAACGATGGATAGTTGATTCTAGAAGTATTCTTCCACGTTATGATATGTCAAGTGGTACAAAATGTAGTATAGTAAATTTAAATATTAATTTAACCAGCAATAAACGGCAGAAAGCAGTGTTTAAAATAAGTCGAAAATTGTGTATCTGCACATGCATCCGATCGACCGAATGTTATTTAAAAACTGCAAGTTCATTATTATTTAACCTGAGAGTAGTGACAATTTGTCAATCATTAGGTTCTGTTACATTCATAAATTATACTTGGGGTGTCAGAGATGCTTGCATTTCCTTTAGAAAACCAATTACTCATGTAAAATTCCAACAAATTCTTTGTATGTATCCACGAGAAGATTAATAATGGACTTTTTGGCAGTTTGTATTGCACATATTAGCTTAGTATCAGCATAACACTAAGGTCTTAGATTCAAGTTGTTTGACAAATTTCCACCCTAATTCTATAATTAATTTCACTTTTATTTCCAGAAAATGTGACTCTGTTACATTTAATAGGATTGAGTTTAATACAGTAGTCTTAAGAAGATTCATATCAGTTCGAATGCCTAGACAATTGTTCTCATTAACCACCTTAGAATACATTTTCAAATCATCTGCATACAAAATGTGTTCGAAGTTAAAAAAACGTGATCCAATGTCATAAATGTTTAACATTAAATAATGTGTCCCGGTTGTGAATCCCGTGATACTCTTGATGTTATATTCGCCGCGTTATATTGTTCAGCCATGGAATACTCTCCCGCAATAAATAATATAATATAAATAATATAATATAATTACTTTTCAAAATAAATAGGAATATGTATATTAAAATATCTACACTTATGACTATATGAAAAATAGATAATACAAACATATAGCCATCTCTGCGAGTAAGGGATAAACTAATTTCTTAAACTCAATACTGTATCGGCATAATATACCTTTATCTATAAATAAATAAGTTAAATATTTCTTCTATTTAGTTAAGGGCTAGTACCTAGCTGATTTAAAAGTATCCGGAGGGTCTTTATATATTTTTGGCCCGTAATAATTAAAATGTTGATGACCAAAATGTACTAACCATAAGATAGATCGAAAAAAATATTAAACGGTATCATCTTATGTTTTGGGTTGGTATGACAAGGAAAGACATTTGTTAGTTGTTGTCTTCTTTTCGCTGAGAAAACAATATTTTCTATTTATTTATTTATGAATGGGAAATTCGGCCTAACTAGGCTAATACCCAAAAATAACAATATGCTATTCGATATATAAGAATGCTTTTAAAATAATCTTGCTGCAAGGACAGGATGCACATATAACTTTTTTTTCTATTACCATTTTATGCAAATTAGATGAGCAGTGATAATTTCCACCTCATCAGACTGAAACGCTTTGCGGATGGCCTTTACAACTCTGAAACCAGTCTTAATATGGTGTTTGCGCTCGATGGATAAATATCATACCATGTTTAATAATGGTAATGACAAAACAAAACTGATAAATGGGTAGTGTTTCTGAGGATTCGATGTTTCGGACGTAATGCCACGTCCATGGCCCTATAGACACAATCTAGTCTGGTAGTAGTCATCAAGTATGATGAATATTTTTTTTATTACCCATTCTAAAAATATACTAGTTCTTATAGAAACTAGCATTATATTAAAGGTATTGAGGAAACAGACAATGAAAACTAAAATACAAATAAAAAAACAGGATGACATCCCGGATGCAATTACGGGAGTCCGTCGGGATTGAAACAGGAATGGCTATGACACTCTGTTGCTATCATATAATATGATCTGCTTAAAATTAAGGTTCGGTTCGGGTTAGATAACTTAAAACAAACCAGTTATCTAACCTGAACGTTACCCTATCTATAGTAACTATTGTAAGTGCCTAAGTCGAGAATAAAAATAGGTTAAAAAACCGACACTCGCTTCGTTACTTTTTAAAGTAATATTTCTACTAGCATATCTCAAATAATAGGGACGGTACCCTACTGTCATATGGTGCAAAGGTTTAGCATAATGCTGATTTCCGGTATGCCCACATACCATTCCTGGTACGGTAGTGCTTTAAGTGTTTTTCATGTGATTACATTTCCATTGAAAAGAACCCTTAAATACCAATGTGTTTGTTTAAATCCTAGTTAACGTTGATATCTTATAACCATAAGGTGAAGCGGTGTGCTGTTATTGTACAAGCGATTGTAGTGCGGGGAATTGCAGAACTAGGGCTTAAAGTTGCCTCGCAATAAGTATAGCGCTTATGACACTTACATTCTACAACTGTTGAAAAGCATTTTATTTTATTAAAATTTAGGGGAGAGTAATCAAAAAGTACCCAGTTTTGTAGGTAATTTCAAGAAGATATTTCAAGGCTGTTTTTGCATAAATGTTATAAAATCGCTTTTAGAGAGAATTGGATTTATTTAATGAAAGTACCATATTCAAAATCAGATATAGAAAATTGAGAAAATAGGAATCCACTACCAGTATTTGAACCTTGGATCTTCAGGTTTTCGCAGACAACGCCTTAAACGCATTAAATGGAGAGAATAATATAACGCCGGTTAATGCTTACATAATTACCTAATATTTATTTCTTTTTTCGAAATAAACCTAAAAATCATAAAATTATCCGACAGTTTTCTTAAGGAAAATGCTGATCTAAAATATTTTTGCGAGCTTCTATTCTTATACCTTAAATAACAAAAAAACATTGAACGTCTAATACGTCACATGCCAATTTTGGGGTCCTACTTCACCTTGACATCCAATGCTTTATAGGATATTTACATGAAAAATGTTATCTTATTTTTTTCATTTAAATATAAAAGTTATCTCAACCATTTAGCCTCATTATTTTTTTCTTTTTAAAATTTTTCATCGGTACCTATGATATTGGCGATATACTTGCAAATAAAAGTTCGATTCCCCATGACACGAGTATATCATCATCCTGTTGTATGATGGAGTTATAAAAAGATATATGTATTGGTATCGTTGGTTATTTAATTTTACTCCAATAATCTGTATCGTACTGGCAAAACTAGTATCTTTGCATTCATAGTTAAGACATACACATGATGAAAGTAGGTATCAAAATGTAATATATATTGTATATTGATGTATATAAATTGAATTATATTACGATATAACGCTAGCGCCATCTGGATTAGACTAGATAAATTTAAAAAGAAAAACGATACTTTCATTTGGTAATGGCAGATGGCGATAATAATACAAAAATGTAATGACAATAAGCAATTAATGAAAATATATAGATTAATGAAAGTAAACGAGAATGGTGTCAAATACATATTTAAAGCAAATCTTCACACTGTATTTGAGGAGATGATTTTTGCCACCTAGTAGTGGGAAGTTTGAATTACCTTTTTCTTTTTTAAAAATTACAAGTATTGGTTTTTTTTCCAATCAAAACACAAATGGTCTGACTATTTTTATTAATGATTTTAAATATGTAAATGGTGATGAAATAAACGAGATTTTTTTGTTAAACTTATAGTATTTTAATCTCATTTTTGTTATCATTTCATAATCCAAAGCTTATTTTCCAACATATTAAAAAATAAGATAATATAAGTACCAACACTTTAAATGATGCAGATATCATTAATTTAAAGTTGGTATTTTATGGTGTTTACGAGTTAATAAAGAAAACCATCTACAATAAAGCCATTTGAAGGTGATATAACAAATAAATAAAATTTATGTGCCATTTCCATGTCGACCCTTGAGGTGGGCAACTTTTCCAGATTCATAAAGTAAAAATGATACAGGAGGTCCCGATGATTTAATTGACTCGGAACATTGATTAGTGAGTGGCAAAGTGATTGTGGTAAGCCGATTTCATTTTAATATATAAAAACAATGTGAATCTGACGACTCGTTTTTGAGGTATCCCCGAACACATAAAATTGCTATCGTTTACCAATGTGTTGATGACACATTGGTAAACGATAGGATTTGTTGTGCAGTGTTCAGGCCTAATCCTTTACAATTTAAATGACACATACATATATATAGAAAAAGTATTGGCTAAAATAAACATAACTATTACACAGTTTTTCGAAACATGAAACATTAGTGTCTATAGTTAACGAAATATCAGCTTTATTGTACTCTTATTAATGCGGCATATCTAATATTAATCTAATACATTTTAATAGAAATTGTATAGAAATTACATACATTGCTATTACATATGATATAGTTTCAAATTTATATTCTGGTGAATTATCTAACGAGTCACAACCAAACGAATAAACTTTTTTTTATTATATTATAAAAGAATTATAGAATTATATTCAGAAGTTTTAGAAAACTAACAGAATTATAAGCTTCAGAATGGATATTGAGGTAAACATATATTTTAATAGATAAATTTGATTTTATTTTGCAAATTACCCGCTGATTTGAGGCTATCATTAATATTACGTTGTGTCTTGGGGCGATATGTTAGAGCCAGATTATTATTTAAAATTTGATTACTTGCGTTTGTTCCCATCCGTGGAGCTTTCTGGTTAATGGTTTGTTATGTTTAATAATACAACCAGTTGCAGTTAGCATAGCAAAAATGGTATTATTTAATTTTTAATGCTATTTCAAAGTATATTTATTGCATCCTTTATGAGAGAATTTTAACAACGATATAAATAAACCTTTCTTTTATTTGAAACATTTTTAAAGCTAAAGTCTCGCACAGCTATGAGTCTCCAACGCTATGCTGAGGAGGCAGGCGAGTGCGTCACCTTGCCTTGTCTGTTCATAGTTCTGAAGGGCTCAGGTAGATCATTTTGGACTTGCACACAGCATTCAACTTTATTCATAGTGAGCTTCACCAGTTTTATGAGTTTATATGGGATAATCAATTCTTCCAATGCAGAATACAGTTTTTTCCCTATTCCCTGTGTACGACATACGCTGCCTTGAACACAACGAATATATGGTAAGTATCGACGTTGAGCTCTTCGGTTTTCTTCAGGATTTGCTTGAGGGTGAATTTTTGATCTGTGGTTGATTTCCCTCTGCAGAAGCAGCTCTGGTAATTGCCGACGATGTTTTCTGACATATACAGAATATATGATAAGATTTTGTAGGCAGTATTCCACAAAGTGGTGGTGACATTTTTAAAGTTCCGTACCTCCTTGTTTAAAGAGTTCTTCCGGTAGACCATCAGTGCTAGGTAATTTATTATTCTTTAATTTCATGTTCTCATACAAGAACGGTAATGGCTAGTCATCTATCGTGCAATGTTGTGTGGTTTACCTGTTCATTAACCTCCCCACCTACAGCATTCAGTATGCCGTCAAAATATTTTTCCCATCTATCAGAACTTTTGCCTTATCATTTAGAATACTCCCATCCTTCCTCTGATAATTAATTAAACGATAGAACAGCCGCTGTGATTGTGCGACAGTCCAGCCTCTTTGAGTTAGTCGTAGGAATAAAAGCGTTTTTTCTTATGCTCTATTTTCTTTCCCAAACGTCGTAAATCCTTATATTCCTGTACTGACTGGCGTGCATGACAAGTGTTTGTCCTTCATAGAGCCTTTGTTCTTTAGATCAGTTATCTGCTGGCACTCGAAATCAAACCAATGGCCTTGCTTCTTACCAAGGGTTTCTTCAGCAGCTGAAGTGATAGCATATTTGATATTGCAACAGTAAGAGTTATTACAATTGACAGATCCATACCCATACGATACATTATTCAATTTTATGCACGTACCATGGTTTAAATAATGTAAATAACCTACGCGGCTAATGCAAAAAGCGTTGTCAATTCGTTTGACAACGATTTTGCTTGTCATTTTGACAAATCGATGTCACCTTTTTTTTTTGGCAATTTTTTTTAAAGTAGATTACACCAATTATTTATTTAATCTGTATAAATATATATAAATCAGAAAAGCTTACAGTTCTACATAATAAACTAATAAAATGATATTTAAAAACATTTTGATGAATTGAAAATACATAATAAATATAAATTAAACTAAATATCATAAGAAACTTTTCAAATTAGGGTCATGCCAGTTCGGCCCTGGACGGTCTATTTACTGAAAGAAAATTCTGCAAATTTGCTCAAAGCAAGAAATATAGACGATATAATGGTGGTCTGAGCGGGTGAGTTTTAATTTCACTTTTGATGGTAGCTCTAGTACATTCGAATTTTCAGCTCCATACAAAAATGTGAAAAAAGAGGGTTTTTGGGCCCTCACTCTCAAAATAGGTTTCCGACTGGGTTCCCACTACTGGATGTATTGCACGTTACTATTGCGCATTTAACCTCATACTCGGTTTAGTTGGAACCCACTTGTGGAATAGCGTATTGGTCTTTCAGTAAAAATTCCATACTAAATTTCTGGTTCTGCCGGTTCGGCCCTGGACGGGTTATTTACTGAAAGAAAATTCTGCAAATTTGCTCAAAGCAAGAAATATAGACGATCTAATAGTGGTCTTAGCGGGTGAGTTTTAATTTCACTTTTGATGGTAGCTCTAGTACATTCGAATTTTCAGCTCCATACAAAAATGTGAAAAAAAGAGGGTTTTTAGGCCCTCACTCTCAAAATAGGTTTCCGACTGGGTTCCCACTACTGGATGTATTGCACGTTACTATTGCGCATTTAACCTCATACTCGGTTTAGTTGGAACCCACTTGTGGAATAGCGTATTGGTCTTTCAGTAAAAATTCCATACTAAATTTCTGGTTCTGCTGCCAATTCGGCCCTGGACGGGTTATTTACTGAAAGAAAATTCTGCAAATTTGCTCAAAGCAAGAAATATAGACGATCTAATGGTGGTCTGAGCGGGTGAGTTTTAATTTCACTTTTGATGGTAGCTCTAGTACATTCGAATTTTCAGCTCCATACAAAAATGTGAAAAAAAGAGGGTTTTTAGGCTCTCACTCTCAAAATAGGTTTCCGACTGGGTTCCCACTACTGGATGTATTGCACGTCGCTATTGCGCATTTAACCTCATACTCGGTTTGGTTGGAACCCACTTGTGGAATAGCGTATTGGTCTTTCAGTAAAAATTCCATACTAAATTTCTGGTTCTGCTGCCAATTCGGCCCTGGACGGGTTATTTACTGAAAGAAAATTCTGCAAATTTGCTCAAAGCAAGAAATATAGACGATCTAATAGTGGTCTTAGCGGGTGAGTTTTAATTTCACTTTTGATGGTAGCTCTAGTACATTCGAATTTTCAGCTCCATACAAAAATGTGAAAAAAAGAGGGTTTTTAGGCCCTCACTCTCAAAATAGGTTTCCGACTGGGTTCCCACTACTGGATGTATTGCACGTTACTATTGCGCATTTAACCTCATACTCGGTTTAGTTGGAACCCACTTGTGGAATAGCGTATTGGTCTTTCAGTAAAAATTCCATACTAAATTTCTGGTTCTGCCGGTTCGGCCCTGGACGGGTTATTTACTGAAAGAAAATTCTGCAAATTTGCTCAAAGCAAGAAATATAGACGATCTAATGGTGGTCTGAGCGGGTGAGTTTTAATTTCACTTTTGATGGTAGCTCTAGTACATTCGAATTTTCAGCTCCATACAAAAATGTGAAAAAAAGAGGGTTTTTAGGCTCTCACTCTCAAAATAGGTTTCCGACTGGGTTCCCACTACTGGATGTATTGCACGTTACTATTGCGCATTTAACCTCATACTCGGTTTAGTTGGAACCCACTTGTGAAATAGCGTATTGGTCTTTCAGTAAAAATTCCATACTAAATTTCTGGTTCTGCCGGTTCGGCCCTGGACGGGTTATTTACTGAAAGAAAATTCTGCAAATTTGCTCAAAGCAAGAAATATAGACGATCTAATAGTGGTCTTAGCGGGTGAGTTTTAATTTCACTTTTGATGGTAGCTCTAGTACATTCGAATTTTCAGCTCCATACAAAAATGTGAAAAAAAGAGGGTTTTTAGGCCCTCACTCTCAAAATAGGTTTCCGACTGGGTTCCCACTACTGGATGTATTGCACGTTACTATTGCGCATTTAACCTCATACTCGGTTTAGTTGGAACCCACTTGTGGAATAGCGTATTGGTCTTTCAGTAAAAATTCCATACTAAATTTCTGGTTCTGCCGGTTCGGCCCTGGACGGGTTATTTACTGAAAGAAAATTCTGCAAATTTGCTCAAAGCAAGAAATATAGACGATCTAATGGTGGTCTGAGCGGGTGAGTTTTAATTTCACTTTTGATGGTAGCTCTAGTACATTCGAATTTTCAGCTCCATACAAAAATGTGAAAAAAAGAGGGTTTTTAGGCCCTCACTCTCAAAATAGGTTTCCGACTGGGTTCCCACTACTGGATGTATTGCACGTCGCTATTGCGCATTTAACCTCATACTCGGTTTGGTTGGAACCCACTTGTGGAATAGCGTATTGGTCTTTCAGTAAAAATTCCATACTAAATTTCTGGTTCTGCTGCCAATTCGGCCCTGGACGGGTTATTTACTGAAAGAAAATTCTGCAAATTTGCTCAAAGCAAGAAATATAGACGATCTAATGGTGGTCTGAGCGGGTGAGTTTTAATTTCACTTTTGATGGTAGCTCTAGTACATTCGAATTTTCAGCTCCATACAAAAATGTGAAAAAAAGAGGGTTTTTAGGCTCTCACTCTCAAAATAGGTTTCCGACTGGGTTCCCACTACTGGATGTATTGCACGTCGCTATTGCGCATTTAACCTCATACTCGGTTTGGTTGGAACCCACTTGTGGAATAGCGTATTGGTCTTTCAGTAAAAATTCCATACTAAATTTCTGGTTCTGCTGCCAATTCGGCCCTGGACGGGTTATTTACTGAAAGAAAATTCTGCAAATTTGCTCAAAGCAAGAAATATAGACGATCTAATGGTGGTCTGAGCGGGTGAGTTTTAATTTCACTTTTGATGGTAGCTCTAGTACATTCGAATTTTCAGCTCCATACAAAAATGTGAAAAAAAGAGGGTTTTTAGGCTCTCACTCTCAAAATAGGTTTCCGACTGGGTTCCCACTACTGGATGTATTGCACGTTACTATTGCGCATTTAACCTCATACTCGGTTTAGTTGGAACCCACTTGTGGAATAGCGTATTGGTCTTTCAGTAAAAATTCCATACTAAATTTCTGGTTCTGCCGGTTCGGCCCTGGACGGGTTATTTACTGAAAGAAAATTCTGCAAATTTGCTCAAAGCAAGAAATATAGACGATCTAATAGTGGTCTTAGCGGGTGAGTTTTAATTTCACTTTTGATGGTAGCTCTAGTACATTCGAATTTTCAGCTCCATACAAAAATGTGAAAAAAAGAGGGTTTTTAGGCCCTCACTCTCAAAATAGGTTTCCGACTGGGTTCCCACTACTGGATGTATTGCACGTTACTATTGCGCATTTAACCTCATACTCGGTTTAGTTGGAACCCACTTGTGGAATAGCGTATTGGTCTTTCAGTAAAAATTCCATACTAAATTTCTGGTTCTGCTGCCAATTCGGCCCTGGACGGGTTATTTACTGAAAGAAAATTCTGCAAATTTGCTCAAAGCAAGAAATATAGACGATCTAATGGTGGTCTGAGCGGGTGAGTTTTAATTTCACTTTTGATGGTAGCTCTAGTACATTCGAATTTTCAGCTCCATACAAAAATGTGAAAAAAAGAGGGTTTTTAGGCCCTCACTCTCAAAATAGGTTTCCGACTGGGTTCCCACTACTGGATGTATTGCACGTCGCTATTGCGCATTTTACCTCATACTCGGTTTGGTTGGAACCCACTTGTGGAATAGCGTATTGGTCTTTCAGTAAAAATTCCATACTAAATTTCTGGTTCTGCCGGTTCGGCCCTGGACGGGTTATTTACTGAAAGAAAATTCTGCAAATTTGCTCAAAGCAAGAAATATAGACGATCTAATGGTGGTCTGAGCGGGTGAGTTTTAATTTCACTTTTGATGGTAGCTCTAGTACATTCGAATTTTCAGCTCCATACAAAAATGTGAAAAAAAGAGGGTTTTTAGGCCCTCACTCTCAAAATAGGTTTCCGACTGGGTTCCCACTACTGGATGTATTGCACGTTACTATTGCGCATTTAACCTCATACTCGGTTTAGTTGGAACCCACTTGTGGAATAGCGTATTGGTCTTTCAGTAAAAATTCCATACTAAATTTCTGGTTCTGCTGCCAATTCGGCCCTGGACGGGTTATTTACTGAAAGAAAATTCTGCAAATTTGCTCAAAGCAAGAAATATAGACGATCTAATGGTGGTCTGAGCGGGTGAGTTTTAATTTCACTTTTGATGGTAGCTCTAGTACATTCGAATTTTCAGCTCCATACAAAAATGTGAAAAAAAGAGGGTTTTTAGGCCCTCACTCTCAAAATAGGTTTCCGACTGGGTTCCCACTACTGGATGTATTGCACGTCGCTATATTTAACCTCATACTCGGTTTGGTTGGAACCCACTTGTGGAATAGCGTATTGGTCTTTCAGTAAAAATTCCATACTAAATTTCTGGTTCTGCTGCCAATTCGGCCCTGGACGGGTTATTTACTGAAAGAAAATTCTGCAAATTTGCTCAAAGCAAGAAATATAGACGATCTAATGGTGGTCTGAGCGGGTGAGTTTTAATTTCACTTTTGATGGTAGCTCTAGTACATTCGAATTTTCAGCTCCATACAAAAATGTGAAAAAAAGAGGGTTTTTAGGCTCTCACTCTCAAAATAGGTTTCCGACTGGGTTCCCACTACTGGATGTATTGCACGTCGCTATTGCGCATTTAACCTCATACTCGGTTTGGTTGGAACCCACTTGTGGAATAGCGTATTGGTCTTTCAGTAAAAATTCCATACTAAATTTCTGGTTCTGCTGCCAATTCGGCCCTGGACGGGTTATTTACTGAAAGAAAATTCTGCAAATTTGCTCAAAGCAAGAAATATAGACGATCTAATGGTGGTCTGAGCGGGTGAGTTTTAATTTCACTTTTGATGGTAGCTCTAGTACATTCGAATTTTCAGCTCCATACAAAAATGTGAAAAAAAGAGGGTTTTTAGGCTCTCACTCTCAAAATAGGTTTCCGACTGGGTTCCCACTACTGGATGTATTGCACGTCGCTATTGCGCATTTAACCTCATACTCGGTTTGGTTGGAACCCACTTGTGGAATAGCGTATTGGTCTTTCAGTAAAAATTCCATACTAAATTTCTGGTTCTGCCGGTTCGGCCCTGGACGGGTTATTTACTGAAAGAAAATTCTGCAAATTTGCTCAAAGCAAGAAATATAGACGATCTAATAGTGGTCTTAGCGGGTGAGTTTTAATTTCACTTTTGATGGTAGCTCTAGTACATTCGAATTTTCAGCTCCATACAAAAATGTGAAAAAAAGAGGGTTTTTAGGCCCTCACTCTCAAAATAGGTTTCCGACTGGGTTCCCACTACTGGATGTATTGCACGTTACTATTGCGCATTTAACCTCATACTCGGTTTAGTTGGAACCCACTTGTGGAATAGCGTATTGGTCTTTCAGTAAAAATTCCATACTAAATTTCTGGTTCTGCCGGTTCGGCCCTGGACGGGTTATTTACTGAAAGAAAATTCTGCAAATTTGCTCAAAGCAAGAAATATAGACGATCTAATGGTGGTCTGAGCGGGTGAGTTTTAATTTCACTTTTGATGGTAGCTCTAGTACATTCGAATTTTCAGCTCCATACAAAAATGTGAAAAAAAGAGGGTTTTTAGGCTCTCACTCTCAAAATAGGTTTCCGACTGGGTTCCCACTACTGGATGTATTGCACGTTACTATTGCGCATTTAACCTCATACTCGGTTTAGTTGGAACCCACTTGTGAAATAGCGTATTGGTCTTTCAGTAAAAATTCCATACTAAATTTCTGGTTCTGCCGGTTCGGCCCTGGACGGGTTATTTACTGAAAGAAAATTCTGCAAATTTGCTCAAAGCAAGAAATATAGACGATCTAATAGTGGTCTTAGCGGGTGAGTTTTAATTTCACTTTTGATGGTAGCTCTAGTACATTCGAATTTTCAGCTCCATACAAAAATGTGAAAAAAAGAGGGTTTTTAGGCCCTCACTCTCAAAATAGGTTTCCGACTGGGTTCCCACTACTGGATGTATTGCACGTTACTATTGCGCATTTAACCTCATACTCGGTTTAGTTGGAACCCACTTGTGGAATAGCGTATTGGTCTTTATGTAAAAAAATCATATTAAATACCGTGTTCTAGCTAATACGCTATTCCACAAGTGGGTTCCAACCAAACTGAGTATGAGGTTAAATGCGCAATAGCGACGTGCAATACATCCAGTAGTGGGAACCCAGTCGAAAACCTATTTTGAGAGTGAGGGCCTAAAAACCCTCTTTTTTTCACATTTTTGTATGGAGCTGAAAATTCGAATGTACTAGAGCTACCATCAAAAGTGAAATTAAAACTCACCCGCTCAGACCACCATTAGATCGTCTATATTTCTTGCTTTGAGCAAATTTGCAGAATTTTCTTTCAGTAAATAACCCGTCCAGGGCCGAACCGGCAGAACCAGAAATTTAGTATGGAATTTTTACTGAAAGACCAATACGCTATTCCACAAGTGGGTTCCAACCAAACCGAGTATGAGGTTAAATGCGCAATAGCGACGTGCAATACATCCAGTAGTGGGAACCCAGTCGGAAACCTATTTTGAGAGTGAGGGCCTAAAAACCCTCTTTTTTTCACATTTTTGTATGGAGCTGAAAATTCGAATGTACTAGAGCTACCATCAAAAGTGAAATTAAAACTCACCCGCTCAGACCACTATTAGATCGTCTATATTTCTTGCTTTGAGCAAATTTGCAGAATTTTCTTTCAGTAAATAACCCGTCCAGGGCCGAACCGGCAGAACCAGAAATTTAGTATGGAATTTTTACTGAAAGACCAATACGCTATTCCACAAGTGGGTTCCAACCAAACCGAGTATGAGGTTAAATGCGCAATAGCGACGTGCAATACATCCAGTAGTGGGAACCCAGTCGGAAACCTATTTTGAGAGTGAGGGCCCAAAAACCCTCTTTTTTTCACATTTTTGTATGGAGCTGAAAATTCGAATGTACTAGAGCTACCATCAAAAGTGAAATTAAAACTCACCCGCTCAGACCACCATTAGATCGTCTATATTTCTTGCTTTGAGCAAATTTGCAGAATTTTCTTTCAGTAAATAGACCGTCCAGGGCCGAACCGGCAGAACCAGAAATTTAGTATGGAATTTTTACTGAAAGACCAATACGCTATTCCACAAGTGGGTTTCAACTAAACCGAGTATGAGGTTAAATGCGCAATAGCGACATGGAACATATCCATATAAGTGAGGTAATATATGGATATGTTTCATATTGTTATTGCACATATTACCCAATAATTTGTTTAATTTGGTTCAATTCTGGACTATCTTTCCATATTAAATTAAAAACGAATCCTTTTATTTGTTATTATATTTATTTCTATTATATAAGTATTTCTAGGAAGGTTATTTACTCATTTTTTATAAAATTTAAACGATTTTACTGTAACGGCCAGTTTTTTCTTGCGTATCAATCGCTTAATAACGACGAACGACGTACGTCGGCATGTGTCTAAACGACGTCTGTCCAAAAGTGGGCGTGGCCTAAAATCCATAGATTACAAATTTGAGGCCAGGTTCAGTCGCCTGTTTGGTTGGCTGGTTTGATTTGATTTGTTCTATAGCCGACCTGCTGTCACGCAGGGTTATTAACTATTTTGTTGCGAAAATATTCAATTTGTCAGACTATAAACCAGTTTGTGCTTTTTGTGAGTTGTGAAGTGTTTTTACAACTATATATTGTGTAATTTTAGTGGTATCTGTAGTAGGGGTGACACGAATGACATACCTTGTAATTAGCGGTGAGTAGTCTTTATTTTGATTTATTTCTCATCACCTTAGAAACTTATAGCAAAAGTGGAAACGAATGTAGCAGAGAAAACTATACCTAATTTCAAAAACAATATCTGATTGAAATTTTAAACATTATTAATAATGATTATTAATATAATGACAACAATGTCTGTAAAAATATTTGGCATAAGTCGGGAATGATGTATACACGCCCGATTTTGATGATTTTTTTTTTAGACACTAAATCCACCGTGCTTACTCATAATCTGCACGAATATTTCACCGCAACCGTAAAATAACTTAGAAAAAAATTTTTTTATCTCCCGATACAGAGAATCCAAAACGTTGAATATTGCACTATATTAACAACGAACGAATGATAAACCACGCTTAAAATGACCACAAATGCTGTTATGATTACATTAACTAGTAATAATTGTACGTATTAATAGTAAAAATAGAAAATATAACACCGCAAAATGATACATAAATTGCCACCGAATCGCCGTCGTTATTTTGACAGACAGCACATGACAGCAAAAGCGCAGGTGTACCAACATCTACGTTGGATGTTCGTACTACTTTGGCAATGTTTCTAGGGATGTACAGCTACTGAAAATGTCTTATCGTATACATAATGAGCAAAATATCGTAGGCGCCGTACTTTCCGAAAAATATGCAATTTAAATTACCTCAACAAATTATTACCCAGCTGATTAAGGGAATACCGCTGATTAATCCTCTTGTTCGGTCCAAGGGTAAAAAGGAAAATTTCTGAAAAAAAATAATTTTTATTAAAATTATTTATAAAAAGGATGTCGAGCAACACTGAAATTAATACCAATACTCACAATTAGTAATCTGAATCATCCATATCATCGTCACCTTCCTCGTCGCTTTCCCAGTCGTTTTCCTCGTCGTTGTCATCATCTTCCGGCAACTCGGCGGCAACTACCTCAAGCTCTTCTAAAAGGCGAAAGTAATCAGCCATGCGAGGTGTCAGTCGATCCATATTGTCATCAATGCCATTGTAAATAGTTGCGGCCACATTACAAAATGCTGTCAATACGTCGACTCCTTGCATTTTACAGGCCTTCCAAAAGATATACCGCGCTAAGTTGCCGTCTAGGAAAGCGGATTTGCGCCCGTGTGAACTGATGCTCTCTTTGGCCTGTCTCCATGTGCTCTCAATTGCATTAGTGTGAGCACCAGTCACTGGGTCTTTGAAGGTGATCGAGTGATTTACGGTAAGGTGCTGGAAACCTTCGCGAGGGAGACAGTGATAGGCCTTCCAGCAGTCACTTATGACTGTCGTACCCGGCAAAATCCAATGTCTGATAATCGGAATCAGATATGCCGAGCTGCGACTAGCCACAGGTACCATGAATACCTTACCAGTCTCCCGTTCGAAGCCTCCAAACACCCATGTCCCTTCGACGCGACGCCCTCGGTGGTATTTTCGCCTTCCAAATTTTGATTCGTCGATCTCGACGGTTCGCCCTGGTCCACCCAATGGTTGCCCATTTAAAATCATGGCGTCTACGACGATTTCGCGGCAATATGATGCCCAATCAATGGCGGTGCTTTTATCAATTTCAGCCAGAGCTGCTATCCTTTTCAAAGTGTCTTTGCTGCACCACTGATGGACAAACACGAGTATTTTCCAAATGGGCAACTTGGAACGGGCAAAAAACGTGTGTGTACGAATTGACCGCAAATACATACACCGTTTCCTCCTTTGGCGAGGTTCGCGTATCATACCATGACACCGCCAACGGAATCCATCAATGACCGATGCGTCGCGAACCATTCGCATTGGCGGCTGATCGCAATAACGCTTTTCGCAAAAGGGGCCGTCGTTATCTGGTCGAATCAAACCCAATCTTTGGGCTAAGGCTACGTTCTGAGGGACATCATTCCTAATAATTTCACTTATAGTTGCCATCTGAAAATTATAAAAATCAATACGATAAAATATAATTTAATCGATAGTTACATAACTATTTGAAATAGAAAAAAAAAATCTGGTTGGAAATACCAAGGTAAAAGAAACTATTTAGGTAGCGTATTATACACAAATGTTACGGTAAAATTCATAAAATATTATATGTACTTACATTTTAATCCTTTTTAAGTCTTCTTCCAAACTTTAAGTCCCAACCACAAAATTAACCAACAAACAAATAACGAATAACAAATACAACACAACAAATAACAAAAGAACACAGATAAGAAGAAATACAACAAGAATACGAACAATTTGAAATAAAACAAAATCGCTGAGAAAGAAGGACCTCTCAACGGAATGGAATTTCAAATGTGAAAAAAGTGGTGGGCAAATATTGCAGTAACTAGTATATTACTGGCGACTCCCTACAAAAAATACCTACTTAGTATTTTCCCTGTATGTCATTACGGGTACAAGTAATAAGTGCAATGGTATGAAAGTAATCGAGTACCTACCAAATAATATGATGGGCCCTACACTAAATATAATTTTGTTTGGTTGCTTACCTGTTTGGAATCCGTGACAGGGCAATTGAAATCGACCATTAGGCCGCTTTAACATTATTACTTATTTTTTAGATATCATCCATAGACAAATATTTTATTATTAATAGATTTTATTTAACATAAACACATTGTAGGGGATCTCACTTCGTGTTTTTATAAGTAAGAAAACTGTTGGGTAAGTTAAATTCACATACAATAAAAAAAATGTTTTGCCTTTGATATTTTGGATCGAAATTATATATGCATTTTACCTGCATGGTGTTAGGTGTAAACCATCTTATTAGCACCCATTTATAGAATGTAAGTCCAAATTTCTGAGAGAATATTTTTTTTTACAACACTCATTACTCATTATCTTTAATATTACCATCTTGTAGTCATCGCAGTGTATCTAATCTGTCCCCCAATGCGTTTCGTTCACAGTTGCAATTTTTTTTTTTAAATAAATCATAAAATCTATTATCACAAAAGTGTCGTCAACAGGTGAAATATATATTGAAGCTTTTATTACAATTCTTCTTGCTGGTATATAGGTATTGAGCTATTATTAGATGGTTTTTGTTAAGGTTTAATTTTAACTCATTAGGCCTTAATCCGGATCATCTCAGAGTAATTTTATTACATTAATTCATATTTTTTTTCATTAAAGAGACATGATATTTCATACGTACTTAGACTATTCTTAAAGACATAAAGTGTACATAAATTAATTAAAATTACACCTTTATTAATAATTTTAGGGTGTAAAGGTATGCAAATTAAAGTAAAAACTTTCTCAGACTATCTATATAATTTAAGAACTTTATTAATACGCTCTTGTCGACAGAATAACCGCAATTCCTCTGTTTTTTTTTTTGCCAAAGACCTGCTTTCCTAATACATGACATTTATTTACTCCTTCGTTTGATCGGTGCCCAGGTCTTCTCTTCCTCTTTTCCCCTCGACCTTTCCTCGATGGTGTTTTTATAAGAATCCTGTTCTGTTTTCAATGGTTCCGTGATGCATTTTTGAAACTTTAGAGCATAATAAAACTGGTTCTTATATAATAATAAAGCTATATGTGTTTGCTATTTATTTTTGGCCAACTTTGAATTTACACAAAATAAAACCATAATGTCAAAGCGGTCTAATCTGTCATAATTGTTTATGTGGCATTGAATTTCCTCCCCGTAATCCCCTCTCCCACACGTCTATAGACCGTGCTGTCTGTCAAAATAACGACGGCGATTCGGTGGCAATTTATGTATCATTTTGCGGTGTTATATTTTCTATTTTTACTATTAATACGTACAATTATTACTAGTTAATGTAATCATAACAGCATTTGTGGTCATTTTAAGCGTGGTTTATCATTCGTTCGTTGTTAATATAGTGCAATATTCAACGTTTTGGATTCTCTGTATCGGGAGATAAAAAAATTTTTTTCTAAGTTATTTTACGGTTGCGGTGAAATATTCGTGCAGATTATGAGTAAGCACGGTGGATTTAGTGTCTAAAAAAAAAATCATCAAAATCGGGCGTGTATACATCATTCCCGACTTATGCCTAGGTCTGTTTGGCGTTGTATTTGGTATTTCAACGTTTGGTATTTGGTATAGTGCAATATTCAACGTTTTGGATTCTCTGTATCGGGAGATAATTTTTTTTTTTCCAAGTTATTTTACGGTTGCGGTGAAATATTCGTGCAGATTATGAGTAAGCACGGTGGATTTAGTGTCTAAAAAAAAAATCATCAAAATCGGGCGTGTATACATCATTCCCGACTTATGCCTAGGTCTGTTTGGCGTTGTATTTGGTATTTCAACGTTTGGTATTTGGTATAGTGCAATATTCAACGTTTTGGATTCTCTGTATCGGGAGATAATTTTTTTTTTTCCAAGTTATTTTACGGTTGCGGTGAAATATTCGTGCAGATTATGAGTAAGCACGGTGGATTTAGTGTCTAAAAAAAAAATCATCAAAATCGGGCGTGTATACATCATTCCCGACTTATGCCTAGGTCTGTTTGGCGTTGTATTTGGTATTTCAACGTTTGGTATTTGGTATAGTGCAATATTCAACGTTTTGGATTCTCTGTATCGGGAGATAATTTTTTTTTTTCCAAGTTATTTTACGGTTGCGGTGAAATATTCGTGCAGATTATGAATAAGCACGATGGATTTAGTGTCTAAAAAACAAAACATCAAAATCGGGCGTGTGTGCAACATTCCCGACTTATGCCGAAGTCATTCAATACGTTTGACAGCTGTTTTTTTTATTACATGGCTAATGGCAATATTTTTATTCGACCTGAATCATCAAACTTTTGTCACCTGCGTAGGTTTGTCTGAGAACCTAAAACAACATTTCTTAGCTATTTATGCCGTCCTGAAACCATTGAATATGCACATCAAACTAATTTATTAATCATTGATAATAGGCTTCATTATTAATACATTCGTTCATTAGGCTTCATTATTATGATTGCATTACATTATTCCATATATTTACATTTATTATGTAGGTAGTACATTAATCCTAGTTTTATTAATCTGAAAATATATAATATTACTACTATTTATATAAATAGTTTAAAGACTAGAATGAAGCACAATGTACACTAATGTTTTGCTATGAAAGTTTATTAAATATTTTTTAAATACTCGTTATTTCTTATTAAATTAATATTTTTTTATCTTGTGTGACATTGAAATTACCTCTGGTGGTAGAATGTGTCTATAAAATTGTGTCAATTTTTTTACTTAAGTTAGTCACAAAAAGATATTAAAAAATATTTTAAATCTCAATTTTTAAACATTAAATGATGATATTTCATCATTATTTAAATCACCATATTTTTAATTTGCAATGGGAAAATAAGAATTCTAAATCTCACTAATTATATAAATATTTAACCTATAAATAATATCTAGGTTTGTGGCAGAATATCATTAACTAATAAATTGACATGCTACAGGGGAACACTTTCATTTATTATTTTTGTGGGTCTTTGAGGTAGGTACAATAAATGTGATAATTAAAAACTATCCATTAAATGTTATTTTTCTATCTTATTTATTTAATTCTTGATTTTTTTTAGTGATACAATAAGTATAATGCAAAATATCATGCCTAATTAGACTATCACCCATTTTAAGGAAGAAATTTGTCTATTATTTAAAAAAAAAATTGCCACGTCGCAAAACATTTCGAAATACACTTACCTAATAATCACAATTAAATATGGATATATGAGAATATGGAATATATAAGCATACATAATATATGTGATACTTACTTAGTGATTTCTGCATCAGTGAAAGTAAATTTATTTAATGATTTTTTAATGACTTACGTGTAAGACGTTTATAGTTTTAAAAAATCTGAAATTTTTATTTAATTTATCTTTATTACAGAAATAAAACAGTTACAATAAAACAAACATATACAGGCGGTAAACAAAATAACAAATAAAAAAAATAAAAACAATGGTACCGAATTATAAGTATAAACAATATACAATTAAAACTAATGAAATATTCCACTGAATGAATATAAAGTAAAAAAAAAAATAAGTTTTTAAACTGAGAACAGAAAGATAGAAGATGAAAATGAAAATAAAGGGAAGGGAAGAGAGAGAAAAGGAGAATTTCATGTTAAGGTATAGTTTTTAATAACCTTTTTAAATACCATTAGGTATAATGTGTAAATAATTGAAATAGTAATTTCAGTAGCACAGTACTTTTCTGGACTTCATTGGTATTTTATTGGTATGATATTCAACTAATGTTAATTATTTTTAATTTGATATAATGAAAATAAATCGCTCATGTAATGGCAACATCAGAGAAAAAGTTTTAGCTCAGCTCGGATAAATGTAAATAGACCTTTACGATTCAACCGATTTAAAGTATTATGATTTATAATAAATTAAACCGGGATTGGAATTTAACAGTATGGAGCAACAAGTTAAAATTGATGATAAAAGATTGGCTCATTGAGTTCGTTCGGATTAAGTCAGAATAATTTGTCTCTTTATCATTTGTGTAATTATGCACCAATGTTACTTATAAATATTGTTTTTTTTTTGTTGTATAATATCATTACAACTCTCTTTCTTTCATTTCCACAGCGCGCCCTCTTAAATACTTTTTCTCTCTCACTAAAATTTTAAAACCCACTAAAGTGTATTACTACACTACACTATCTATACACTATATTACTCTGTAATTTTTATTAGATTAGGCTTATCTCATTTTATGATTTATTTTCTGTTCTTTTCTCAACGTCATATATTTATAAATTTATAAAATATAAATATGTAAGTATATGTTTTGTGAATTTAAAAAAGAATTTAGGAACCCTACAATTACACATTTTAAATAGTAGCAGATAAATAGTCCATCTTAGGACAGGTGTTTAGCACCTAATTAGATGGACACAGTGGAGATAGGATAATTTCTACCTTTAAGATAGGCACTCTCTAAGTTACTCCTCGCAATGTATTTTTTTTACACCGTCTGGATTGTTTAATGGTTTCTGTTGGATGTCTTGAATGGAAAGTTAAGCATTTATTTTTAGTTAGGGCCACATTTAGACTCATATGGTTTATCATATCCGTTAATTTCATAATATTAGGATTTTCTTTGTCGAAAATGCATTTTGAAGGCTTCGCCATTTTTATCAAATGACCTTTTAGGTACTAAAATACTATTGAAAAAATCAAATTCGGCGTATCGTTGATTTAAGATCAATTACTTAATATGGCATAACGGTGATCTGCTTCTTTGTGGATCTCCAATCGTGCAATGTGCCAATCTCCAATGTGCATTTATCCAATCGGTAATGAAGAAGGTTTTCATTTATGTATTTTTGTTTTGTATCAATCGCATTTTGCATGAAATCGGCCTCCATGAATGTGTAGCCAGATTACAGATATTTTAAACTTGAAAGTATTAGGATGTGTGGTTTCCACAATGTCTAAACATTTCTGGTTTTACCCAAGTATATGTCACTAAAACTGACTCTTCTACACAAGTGGAACCCCCTTTTATGATTAAGGAGAAAGTGGTCTATTATATACTTTCTTTAATACCCCCACAATTTAAAAAAAAAATGACATCAAAATAATTAAAATAAAATTTACAGTGACCAACTAATAATGAAAATGGCTAAATGACCATCAAAGATGATTGTATTTGCGTATAATATTCATTAATCTACCTACATACCTAGAATATATGGGATATAAGTAATACCTTGTTAGTTTGTAATAAGGTTTATTACTTGATCCACTATCTACAAAAATACTCCGACATACAATAATGTTATGACTCCATTATGTGAGGATGCGAACCGGCTCCATTATGTGACCACGGCAGACCAGAGTAGGTATTGGCTGCGCGGCAAACTCAGGTGAAAAGGCCGTGCACTTGCGGGCGACCTCCGTTCTTATAGATTTGCCTCGGAGGGGACCTCATCCCTGGCGAATTCGGTCGGCGTCACTCTCGGTTGACGGACTTTGTACCTGGCGTCTGATGTCGTCGTCAGCGGAAACCTGGCGCGGTCTTCAAGTGGACCCCACATTCTAATACTCAAAATTTAAGTTAATACATCTAAATTTAACCAAAATAAATCATTAAAAATAATTAGGATATTTAAACATTAATGTAAACACAATCAATAAACTATATTTACACACTACTTAAACATTTGAACTAAGTACTTAGAAATTTGAATGTTTTTGGGTAAATTATTTGAATACACCTCCCCTTCACCCCCTCCGCCTCATTACAGTACATTTTATACATAATGACTCCTCATCGAAAAATCGTATCAAATATATATATACAGGGACTTTAACCGCATTTTTGCTAAAATTGTAGTTAGTAATTTTTTGCCCCACATCGACAATATATTTTTTAATGAAGAAAGTTTAAAGTGTATTTAGAAATCACACTATAATTAGTAACAACAAAAAGGTTTTATTTTTCGTAATATTAATAAAATTTAGATAATGCATACTTTAGTAGTGCTATTTTTCCATAAATAACTTCAAAATTATTCAACTCGAAAAATAGCTATATTAAATAGAAAATGGGCTTTTTAAATGTCCAATAACTTTGAAAAGAGGATATTTTTATAAAAACTTTTACTATACAGTAACTTAGTCACTTACTAGATTTTTAGCCTCGAAATTATGCGTCAAATACGTCAAAAAACTTGGTCAGTAATTCAACCTGGAAGTAATTTCAAAATGCTCTTATAAGCCACCTGACTGCGACCAGAATATAATTGCTAATGTTGTATGAGTGTAGATTATTATGTAATGAGTGTATTATGTAATTACTAATGTACTATAGAAATTGTATGGAATAAAAAATAAAGAATAATTATGAAATTAAGAGTAGGTAAACATTTATATATCATAATTTGTTACCTACTTATTTATAATATATTAATATTGCATCTATGACTTTAGTTTATAATGTAAGATATTGGTTATCGAATGATTTGAATTTCTACAACAAAATATTTTTTTTGTATTAAAACAAATAAATAGTACACTAAAATTTATTCATAATTTTATAATCGCAGTCAAAACGCAAGATTTCTCAGTGAAATCATACCTTTCTATACCAGAATAATTGCGAATAATTTTGAGAATAAGGCCTAGCGCGCACTACAGTTTTTGCCCTCAGAAATGTAACACAACACGTGGGCTAATGTCTGGTGCGCGCTGCGGTTTCTAACCGTGCGGGAAGAACTATCGAACCGCAGGAAGCAATTTAGGCTACCGAATTTAAAATAAAAATAATGACTATGTCTAATATAAAAAAAATTATATTTTCTATAAAATCTCTTTATGATCTATATAATATAATCGATTTTAAATCAGATCGAGTATATTATACTCCGCCTTAGCACGCTTATGATAAATTATATATTTCTTACAATTAGCCATACATCAATTTGACACACATTATCTCGCATGCATGTCACACATAAGTATTACATATTATTTTGACGCCCGTTTCAAAGCACATTTTTTACGTTTAACGCACTTTTAAACAGATTTTAATAAGTAAATAAAAAAAAAATATATAACTATCTTAGAAACACATTTTACATTATTTTTATGCAACAACTGTTTCTTCCGATCTCTCCTCTCCTGGCCCTGAAGACCACGCGCGTCATTATTTTACGGAATATGTGTTTTGAAAAGTGACATTGTATAAATCTAGGTAGTTTTTAACACTATAAAAACAATACTTCATAAAAAAAATAATTTATTAAACACGATTTTTCATGTACGGTGGGGGTTGAATGAAAATTACACATCTACTCTAATACAGAGATGCGAAAACAGTGGTTCTCATAGATACAGTACACACACGCGTACTATCTCTATATTTTTATGCTCGGGGTAAAGCTCCGAGTGCCTTGGACTGCACAAAAATATAAGCAATTTAATTATAAACAGTAAACATATAAATGAATTCAATACTAGGCGACAATCAAAAGTGGCCTTAGAATAAATAAAATGCTAAGGCCAGCGTCAAAACGAAATCGGTCATTTTTATTTAAATCTCGTCGTTGACAATTTAGTCGGCGAATCGTCCGGCCGAGCGAGGCGGGTTTGCCGGATCGATAAGCGTTGCGCATGCCCCCCCCTTCATCCCCCTTCACCCCCCCCCCGCCCGCCCTCCGCAGAGCCATTCCGCCCGTGCCGCCCTCGCGCCGGCCGTCATTCATTCGGCGTCCACCCCCTCCCGCCCCCGCCCTCAGCAGAGGCTTTGCACCATTTCTACGTCGACACGGCACAGTCGAACTGTTTTGGGGGTACGAATTCATGATAATGTTGTTAACTGTATCTAATCATTTCTATATATATATATATATATATATATATTTAAATAATTGCTATGACCTGGGTTATATATAATTATTTTTAGCCCTACACGCAACTAGACCAAATATGCCTGTACTAGAGTCAGGGGAGATGGTGGTAATGAAGCGTTAAAAATGGTATGACCATGTGCGGAATCGAACCTGCGACCTTTGGGCCAATAGCCGAACGCCTTAACCACTAGACTACCACGATCTCATAAGAGAGCGCATAAGAACTGAAAAGATTGATGCAAGGAATTACGACCGGATAATTTTGACGTCGACACATCGCTGATAGGGTTAATTTGTTTTTTCATGAAAATTAATACCTCAATAGAATTTACTAATTCTAAAAATAACAGAGTTAAAGAACTTTATGTGTAAGCGCAGCGTGACGTCAGAATTCACCGAGCTGTGTTCTGACGTCACGCCACCTAGGCAGACCTTGTGCTGGTGTGACATTACACGACATTCTCTCAATTCATCATAAATGTTAACATAATTTTAGTTTTTGTTTAACGACTAATAATGAAACACCCCGCCCCCTCTATTTACTGAATTTGTAATTTGTTTAATATTAAATTCTCCCAAATTGATCTTTTTTCCCAACTCCGCAAAAGTTCGCAATCTCTGTCTTTAAATACTATACTAATGCAAAAAATCACGGACAAAATTCCTAGTTTAGTTCTGTACTTTATCTTTTTGTTGTCTCTATATAAAACTTAAATCATGTTCTTTTTTATTTTTGTTCAAATTTAAACCAGTTTTTTTCTATTTATTTTATCTTATTTAAATTCGTTCAATATATTTTTATATTATTCTTTTTTACCCCTTAATATCATTATACGTCAATTGGGTTACCTTCAATTGATATTCTCTTTACCTGTATTGTGTACAATTTCTGTTGGGTAACTACAATAAATAAATAAATAAACACGGACATACTACTTCAATTTATAATAATTATTATGTGGCACGGAACATTCTTTCACATGTTTCTATTTGCGCACATGATGAGTTTATATTAATTTTAATTGGCCGGTAATAAATAATATAATAGCCGTCATATTTTTGAAATTCGGATGTGATATTCGAGCGGTCTATCGAACTGTCAAAGTTTTATCTATTAGTACTAAAAAATGTTGACGAAATGTTATTTATCTATATTATCCGGACAGCCTCCGATGTGATCTAAACGGCTATGGTTGTTTTGCAAGAGCATCAACCTCTACACAAAAATGTAACTCTTTCGGGTTTGTGCTTTCGAGTTGAGCTAAAAGAAACAAATAACTAAGGTTTTTTTCCTTACTTTTTAATAATATTATAATATATAATAAGTTATAATAATTATCAGTAACTTATAAATTAAACAAAGTTCAAACGAGATACCTACTCGTATATTCTTTCAAACTTGGTTTGAGGCTTCACACAAAATGGCCTAATAAACATATTAAAAAAATGTAATAAAAATATATGCACTTAATTTTTTAATAGGAAAGAAAAAATACTTCCCGTCTCATTCCGCAGTGATTTTTATTCGTAAAGGTTCCCGTACGAGCCATCTGGCTAGTTTAGAAATGCAATGGGGGGAGCGAGAAAACCCTTTCCGAGTGCCGTAGCCGCCGTAACACCTCCTGCAAACGCACCCGAGGTGGATTTCAATGCGGTGGAGCACGTGGTTAGCGGTTACGTCACCGCCCGCGCCAGTGTGGCGATACGCGAACGCGCTTGGCGCCTCGCTCGGTGACGTCAAACTTTCACGATCAATGAAATGCTGCCTCGCACCCATCTAGATCTGTGGCCATAGCATAACAATACTAATGGATCTAAACTAAGCTCAGTTTGCTCGTGATAGACAGGGAAGACTTGTAAGGGGAGATTTGTAAAACATTCCTTTCGGCACGCTGTAAGGCGGAGGTAGATTTCACCGAATCAAAGTAGGAGATAGGCGAACTCCGATTGTACGAACTTGTATCAAACATTGCGCGAGCTGCCGTGCGATCCACTCCCCGCGCGGCAGCTCGCTCACCTCAACCTGCCGTACCCTTGCCCAGCGAGAGTGCTTATACTGAATCCGTCTTTATACTATGTCGTTAGGGTTGCTCATATCAAAAATTGTTGGGAAATTATAGGTCCACAATTCCATAACACAAGATGTAAGACCAACTATGCACGACCAGTTAAACCTCGTACTGCAAAATATTGTAAAACAAGTGCATACTTCGCCTTACATTGGTATAATCAACTTCCAAAAAAATTAAAGAAAATTAATTGAAAATATATCTTCAAGAAAGCCATCAAGACGTATTTATTTTGTTTTTTTTTTTATACATACAGCGAACTGAGTGATAATCAATTCTGAAAAAAAGAAATTTAAAACAGGTTTTTCTTATATAATAATAAAACAAAAATGTGTTTTTCTAAAAAAATAACTATGAAGTATATTTTATATATTGTACCAAATGCTCTTTAAATAGGTACTTTAAATGTGTAGAAAAAATGTAATTGTAAATATATTGTTTTTAAAAATGTAAAGCCATTCCTATGTATTAAATTACTCAAGGAAAACAAATAAATAAATTAACATCTTGAACCGATTTGATCCTGTCAGGCACAGGATTAAGAGAGGTATAATTTTTTTGAATTTTGTAAAACCATTTTATCTCTCTCCTAGGACCTATGGTTAGTGCTATCAAATAAGTTTACTGTGATAAGTTTTAGGCATAAAATAAAATTTAAATGAATTCGATATCTTTTATACTAAAAAAGTTAAAGCAACATTTCACTTTTTCGAAAAAACTCCAACCATTCCCGCCCTCTGGTCTGATTTTGCCCATTAACGAACTCACCAAGATTTTGTGCCCTTAAATTGTATGTATCAATTTTAAATTGATTGGTGTAAAATTACGGCAGTTGCCGTGTCCGCAAGAAAGTGATATAGATAGATAGATAAATATATAGATATATAAACTTAGGTTTATATATAGGTATAAAGGCAGCTTTTTAATGAAATCTACCTTAAAATGTTCGCATAACGTAATATTAGTTAATTTAATTATTAATTTTTTAATTAGTTTAATTATTAGTTTTTAAAACAATATGTGGATGTTTGTGGTTAGTTCTCAACTAGCGATAATTCGCATATTTAAATTTGAAAATTTACTCATATTATTAAATTTTCATTTTAGTTATGAGAATATGGTGTATCGTGAGGCTTTCTCGTGTTAAAGTCCACATAGCTAGTCATTAGACGGTTAAACGGAGTACAACCCGTGCCCCTCACTCCAACGTAGACAGCGGGTGGAGTGAGACGTGATGGTATCGGTTTTGCCGGGAAGTTACTTTAGAACAGTGAGCTGATTCAGCATCCGACGGATGTGGACTGGACGGCAGATGACGTCACGGGTGGACGACATGGAACGCGCTCTGTTCGTGACCGGGCATGTATAGGGTTAGAGTTAGAGTGGTGTTCGACACCACTCTAGTGTTTGGGAGAGTTCAAAATCCGTAGGTCCAAACGAAACTATTTTGATATCACCGTCTAGAAATTTTCAAAGATATACACCTGACATCTTGAAATAATATTTAATAACTGTTATATTATTTAATAGCCAATAAAATGCTTTAAACTTCAACGAATTCAACTTCGGTTGTTAGGTTGCTAGTTTCGGGTTTAGTAGGTTTATTTTTCTTGGAAAAGGAACAGGCTTGGTTAGAAAGGGACAGCATGAGAAGGGATAGGGCGCGCGGGTGAATTTGATGAAAATATAAACAGAGGGAATGGATTATGACTTTGATGGATGATCTGCTCATCGGAAAAAGCAACCAAATTGCCGCGCAGTTTTTGTTATTTGTAAATTTGTAAAAAATTACTTTTAAAGCGTTTTTACATGCATTATTATCACGGCATCGCATACACGCTTCGATCTTTTACCTTCGGGAATGGATGTTTTCGTAACACATCCGTTAATTTATTTATTTATTTATTTATTTATCGTTTATTTGGAAAACCAACAGTATAATATGAAAAAATGGTACATACAATTGTTTGTAAAATTAACCGATGACAGGTTTTCGCAAAAGTACAGAGATACATCTAGAGATTAAAATTAAATTCAATTACACTCGCATTAGCACTCTAAATACAGAAATATATATATTTATTTTTAATATATAATTATGTTGAAATATGGTATGTTTTTAGAAATAGTCAGAGGCCAAAGAAAAGAAACTGAAAATGATGTCAAAATATTACTATTTTATTATTATTTTTTATTTATTTTTATTGTATAGCTAATTTAGTTCATTTTTTGCATTTAAGGTTTTTCGCAACTCGCAATGAAAAGAATATTTGTTTAATAGAAATATATCTGTCGATGAGAATAAATCATCGTATTGCCGACACAATCGAGCGACCGCCGTGTTAGCGTTTGTTTTGTATCGCGGGACTGAAAAAAGACGGTATTCTCGCGTTCTACGTGAAGGGACGTTGAATGACACATTTTGGAGAAAATCGATGTTATCGATATTATTATTAATTGTATCGTATAAAAATAAATAGCAAAAGATATGCGATCCCACTACGATAATAGTAATTTAGCAAAAGTTCCAAGGCACGCCTGTATTGTTAAAGAGCGTTGAGTAATTCGCATGGGCTTTGGGTCAAATCACGGGCACGCACAGACAAACACACAAAAAAAAAAATAATACGGCTTACAGATATTTTTACAATTCCTGAAATCATTGCTCATTAATCGATAATATTGCTATACAGGTAATTAATATGTTCTCTATCTGTCTATATCAACATATCTGTAGTGTATGGTCGGGTTCACAAAAACGTGCATTTAGTAAGACCGTAAATGCATAGGACAGTTTCGTTGTCTACTTCCTATATCTGGGGAAAATTCCCTACCACGTAGAACACACGTAGAGACGTGTAAAGGCGTGGCCACGCGAAGACACCATGGCTCGACGCAACACCAAGGTTGCCATACGTCCCCTAATCAGGATGTGTCCAAATATCAAGATCTTAATTTGTCACAATAAAACATATATTTTCTATTTCTGAAGTTTCTTAGACTGATTAAGTAATTGATATGTACCATCCAAGCCAGGAGTTCTTCTGATCCGGCGAGTTATATGCACTTCATAACACTTTAAATAATACATTACTTTTATTTATTTATCAATGTACAGTTGCAATACAAGTAAAAAAAATAACATTAAAAACCAAAAACAATAACAATAAAAAACTAAAAATAACTAGACGTCATCAGGAAAAATACAAAGTTAAAAAACTGAAATTAACAATAACAAAATAAATAATTCGCGCTGATCTTACAAAGGTGTAATAGAAAGCAGATTTTTAATCCTATTGGGCGAACAGACAAAGATATCAATCTCCGCGGAAATGGATTTTAATAATATTTTGTTAAATATCAGGTTTCTCACGGTTAAAGCTTTATAAATAATGATACACCAAATACTGTAGATACGCAAAGTGGCGTACTTGGCGTGGTGCGGTTTTCACCCTCAGTTGCCGTATCTATATGTTTTAAAAGATGGTTGGTTTAAACCCAGCGCTGAGTTTTATAAAAATGCATTTTTAACTCTCATCTGTCCTCTTCAAATATTATATATCTATATATAAAGTAAAATTGTATATTGTATTACTTAAATACCATATTTAGATGATTCCTTACGTTATAATAGGCGTTCGCCGTTAGTTTACATTACTTATATGAAAGTCTGACAGTATATTGACATTTGGAAAATTCGAATGCTTTTTAATATTTTTATAGATTTAAAATTTTCATACAAATTATATAAGTAGCCAGAACATTCTGGCTATATAATTTATTTGAAAATTTTCTAAATACGGCATATACATATACTAAAACGTGGTAAACTCCTCAATACTCCCCTCTTCCTTATAATAAATTTAGTAATGCTATTTGCCATAAATATGGCAACTTACGGACTCCTTTATCCTCCCGCCCCCCTTAACTTAACTGTCCATTTTCGCGCGGAACATTTAACATTGATTACTTCTCTGCCTTTATCTCTACGCCCCGTTTTGTACCTAATCCATTTATAATGTTAGGCTCAGGTACACGTTTACGATAATAACCTTAAACTATTTTTTTATCCTGGCCATCTCCCCGCGAGATCTAGCTGTTTTGTAACTTTGAACAACTTTTTCAACATTAATTGTTATACATCAAACCTATTTTAAACCTATTTTAAAACCTATTTTAAAAATATTCGTTAGTTTTTTGATATAATGTTATCTCATTTACCTTGTATGGGGATTTTTTTTGTAGTAGGATATTTTCTTAACCCCTACCGTGTCGAGGGCCACCTCGTTGGCACTCGCCTATAGCCGGCGACCGCTCTTGTTTATGACGAACGATTAATGTATATATTTTTGATTTAAACTGTGTAAGTGAATTATGCAATTATCGCGTACAAATTTAATAAATGATAAAATTCTAATAGTTCTTTTTTAGGTGAATTCCTCTCTTATAAAAGATATCCGTGCCCTAGGTAAAATAGTGATTGAAAGGCAAATGGGGGTCTAAAACAGAAAAGTTTGTTTAAAAACTAAAAATAGGTTTCTACTAACAAAAAATATTATTAATAATAACAAATATTACACCATTTTTTGATATATGGTTCGCCGTAACCACGAATTGCTCTAGATTTGCACGGAGCTAGAAATTCGAAGTCAAAGAAAGCTTGCGACGAACAAGGCTCGGTCAGTTTTATTTTTCAACGGAACTCGTTGGCCTAACTTACATGACGCTCCAGCTATTTTGGGCCCCAAGTTGTTGGACCTTTCAGGTTTCTTTCGTGTCCTATTTGCTAGATTCAATCATTATAGGTGGGGACACAATTGGCTGTGCGTTCAAAACGCATGTGGCTAGATTCGCTCCCCCCCGGTATCACCTCGTCATCGTGTCTTGCGCCCCCCACCCCCCTCAATCGCAGCGGTGATAAAAGCGTCGCAGGGAGGCTGGGTCCGGATCGGGCGGAGAATAGGTAAGCGTTTTTTGATATCCAACTTGATAAACGAAATTCGACATGTGCGGGCCTCCGCACAATTTATCGTCCCGCCTTCGCCCGAATCCTTAAATTCTTTTCGACGAGAGCCTTCGAACGTTCACCAATGCTTCGCGAAAAAAAAAATAATGAAATACATACTTTATTTATTCATTTTATTATGACATTGACAAAATTAGCGTACAGATAACAACTTGTAACATAGTAAAAATACGAGTGAGCGTTTAGTAGCACTGTAACCTCTGTTTGCTGCCTTCTTAAATTAAATTGAAAGTTTGTCTTAAAGAAGGGTTAATCTGAATAAATGATCAGAAGTATCTCGTACCTATATCGCATAGTTTCAAATGGTTCCGGGACACCTTGTATGCAACGATCTTTTGAAACTTATAGATACGGCAACTGAGGGTGAAAGTACGCCACTTTGTGTCAAGTACACTCCTCGCTCTCTCTCTCCCACTTTTCACTCTCACATGTGTCATCTCGGCGCGCGGAACGGCGGCGGGAATCTACCTGTGTCGGCTTTTTACAATGACGATTCATATGACATGCCGTATCTATAAGTTTTTAAAGATCGATGCTCGTATAAGAGTATTACACGATTCTCGGTAGAGATTACGGTAATTAGCTCGGTTTTTTGTTACGTTTTTACGAATACGTGCGTCAAATAAAATATTTTTTATTATCACGATAAAAAAAAAATGTTTTCTTTAATTAAGCCAATAATCAGCTAAATAATATTGTATTAATATTTTTTACTAAATAATATCTGACGTGGGCATACATTCATTGCACGCTTACCTTAGCCGTTTTAATGTAAATTACTATAATAATAAAAACTTAACTTTTAGATGTTTTACATTTTAAAAAAATATTTATTTTTTTGAAGAAGTACGAAACGTCGATTTTTTGCTATCTTAACAAAATAAAACAAGTTGCAATCTTAACAAACAGCGAAAGATATGCTCCCACAAATTTCTTGAACATAAACGTAAGTAGGTTTTTAAGATTTTTCATACTTTTAACTTGAAAAAAATATATGTGTGTAGTATATGCTATTTCTATATGATATAAGTTTTTTGCTTCTAAATGTCATACTTTGATCCGGTGAAATCTACCTCCACCTTCCGGCGTGCCGAAAGGATTTTTTTGCCATCAGGGATGGATTCGACGGGGTTTCCCTCTCTTTCTTAATCACTGCGATGATGGCTAGTGTCTATAACGGTGAATTGTTTAATAATCACTGTTACTTTTGCCTGACTGTGGTCTGTATGATTTCCTGATAATGGCCGCCATGCGTCTGTTGGCCCCATACATCACTCCCTTTACAGGACGCGTGCATTATTAAAACCAATTTGGCTTGAACACTGCGTCAGAGCCCAGCGGCCCCGCGACGTGCGACAACTTCCACAACCCACAACCCTTGATTGCGATCCACGTTAATTCACGTAATTGTAACTCTTTCTTAATTTATTTATATATCAAGAAATTAAACAATTTTATAAAAGAACGGTTGGTATAATAGTAAGCGGAAAAAAAAACACAATAATAATGATAACATAAAAACAATTAGAAATCTTCACTACGTGAGTAAAAATAGTGTTTAAATTAAGAATAAACAAGAGATATTAAGGAAGGTAGTAGGAGAGACAAGGGGAATTTCAGGTTAAAGTGTAATTAATAAGTTTCACGAGCGCTATGAATTTTATATTAAATATGTTAATATTTGGATATTTTTTGTTCAAATTATATTATTTAGTGTGTATTTATACACATTATGTAAATGGGAACATGTAGTTAATAATTAGGATTACGACGGGGACATTCGACACTTATTTTATTTATTTGCCATGTGAAAGTTGGCACCCGCTCCTAAAATTATCTTTAATTATTAATTATGATATTTTTTTAGCTTTTAAACAGTTTCCACATACAACATTATTGGTCGACTTTAGTATTTTGTTTGGGCACATAGCACTTTACACTATGTGAGTCGGTTTAAGAAAAATAATATTAATAATAAAATCAAAGTTTAACAAAAGTCTACTTAACTAGACAGCGGTCGTATTAAGGTAAGCTTAGGATTTAGAAGGTTAAGTGAATAAACTGGTAATAAGTTTGTGATAACCTATTATAATATGTACTAACCGTATAAAATATAATTTGTACGTATCGTATTATTTTTGTAATTATACGTGTAAAACTGCTAAAGGCCATTACAGCTTCTATACACACATTCATGTGTAAGAAGCTACTATCCCTGTCATTTGACCGACTGCATTGTTTAACTCGTAACTACAAATAGGAAAGAGTCGAATTTGATTTGAAAGATGAAATAAACAGACGGTCAACGTCAATTTGCACTGACGCTGACAATTGACAGTATTGTCAATTGATATTATTTTGCGCCGAAGTCGCCGTTAAAGCCCTCCGCAGGGCTAAAGATGAGTCGCGAAGCCCCAGTGCAGCCTACAGAGCCGCCTGCAGGGACTGACCCGGGGTTGAACAGCTATTTGTGCATTGTGTATAATGCGAATATATCGTAGGGATTGTCGGATTTTGTATAGGATGAATTAAATAAATTGGGCTAAGTTATCGAAAAAAAAAATACAATTTTTAATTTTTTGGGTTTTTCCGATGATTATTTTTTTCATGTAAAACTACAAAAGTAATCTCGAAATGCGCCTTTAAAAATAAAAGTATATATAATTTAGTGTGTCTTGATGTTCATGGAGATATTATGTTTAGATTTTACGTAGGGTCTTCCCGTTATTGACACAATCAAATTTGACTTTGCCGATTTATTAATTATACCGATAGGCGAGCGTCGAGTTTGGCGCTTTATGGGCGGGCGTCGCGACGCGCATTTCTGCCTTAGGACGGTCTAACTGTAGGGCGGTTGCTCGGATGCTTAAAAGTACAATCACACTATTACATCCTTAGTATTTTAATATTAGCTATTAAGAGTACGGTCTCGATATTTAAGTACTCACAAAAATCACTGTGTTTCTGAACAGCTAGCTGTTCACGGTCCATTGTCCTTCCTCCTCCCCACAACCATGGCAACAATCGCCCCCATAATCATAGGCAATTTCAAAAACTATAAAGAATCAGAGCAAAATTTTACGTAAATATTTCGGAAGTTTGGGTTCAGTAATACCCAAAGTTTTGACAAAATATCATTAAATTAATGTACATATTCATTATGTAGCAAAGGAGGTTTCCTTAAAATTATTTTATCTGCATAGCTGTTTGCTCACATGGGTTTTGTAAAGATTCTACAATTTAAGTACAAAAAATTGACTTTTCAAACGTTTTTTAATCATTACTCAAATATTACTAAAAGTAAATAACCAATCAACCAATAATTTTGATAACCTCTTTTTCTTTATAACAAAATAGTTTTATGCCAATTTTTTACAACGCTGTAAATTGAGAACAGCGTTTGTATGAAGGTTCTAAGTAGAGTCCGCCCTCCATATCAAGGTTACGGTAGTTTTGAAATTTGGTAATTGGAGAAAAAATAGAAAAATAGTCTAATCGTTTGTTTTTGTAGTGCTGGATATCAAGCAAATTTATTCAAGTATGTATCCTGCTATACGACGTCTAGTTCTTATACTAGAAACCTATCACTATATTACTTTGCAAAAAAATCAAAAAATACTTTATTTATTCATTAATATAATTATAAACAGCCAAATTGAACAAGTTTACAGCTAATATAGGTACATAAATATGTCCAACAAGTGTAATTCAAAGATTACAGATTATTATCGTGTAATTGTTATACATTAAAAGAGTCATGAACTGAGTGTGAGAGAAGCGTGAATAATTGTTGAGACAAGTAAGCGTGTGAACAAAGTGCGTAGGTAGGTATGAGAGTGGAAAGTGGATTGTTGGTATGTTAGGATGAGTGACAAGCGCACATCGCAAAGTATTATAGGTATTTAATGATTTCAGAAAGAAAAGGTGGCATATAGTTCAAAACAATATCACAAACAGCCTTAATAAATTGGTTACGGCTAAAATGGAGTAGATCAATGCAATGCCTTCGATTTTTTATTACAACTATCCTAAATTCAATTAAGCACAGCATTCTGTGCCTAACTTGAATAACATTTAAGCAAATTGTAATGTTACAGAAAAACTTACAAATATTAAATAAAACATTTTTTTTTAAACGTTAGCTAATCATATATGTTTCCCAATTACATGTTGGATTTAAAAAATATCCTGAGGGTAATTAAGCTGCTGAGATGTGTATTTGTGTGTGCGTGTAACGTAACGAAACGCTTCTAAAAACTGTACATCGTTTCTGCTGTAACAATTTCTTTATAAGATCTGAAATTCTATTCGGTTGCAGAAGAGCAGAACATTTTTTGACAGAGGTTTCGTTTTTTGCTCTCATGTAAAAATTAAAAACGTGCCCATGTGCCCTTTCTTCGATTATTATTTATAGTAATTCATGTTGATTCGGAACGTCATAAATTTTTTATTTACTATGGATATGATATTTTCTAATTAGTTAGGTAAATTATTTTGAGAAAGTACGATAATTTTGACGCCCCTCAACATCCCTACAACGCGCGCCCGACGCCCCGGCTGCCGGGCGGAAGGCGCCGTCAGCGGCCCGGCCGCCCAGCGCACTGCCACCAGTGCCAGTATCCGCCCGAAAGTCGCGCCGCCCGCACCCTGCCGCTGAGGTTTCCCGGCGCCCGCCGCGACGGCTTTTCATGTAACATTGTCAATCATATCTGTATGGATAAATAACTTGAGTGACGCTTGAATGAAAGTGCAATTGATACTTAACGAGCGAAGCTAAGTGAATTTCATTCGAAAATCTTAACTTATTTACCGTACTTGTGGTTTTGTATATTTTAGTGCATAACATTTGTATCGTGATTGCGCCGAAGTTAATATAGATTCATTACCATAACCTTCATTTAGGGTCATTTTTCGTTAGGCTCTGCCCACCGCATTTGCGAAATTGGTAAGATTCTAAAATTTCTTTTAAATGGTTACCACATTCTTTCCGTAAGCATCGATATGCGAAATAATGTTATTTTATTAGGGAAACCCGCATCAATTATGTACATAGTGGTATTATATACATAGCCATTACGTTTTACATAACTTAGGTACAGCGATTCCTAATACTAAGTTGCAAATTATAATAACTAATACCTTTCCAAAATTTATACTTTAATGTAGAGAAAAAATAATAGGTTTATGCCTGACGGTGAATGTGAAAATGAAAGGGAGTAGAAATAGAAATAATGTATACATATACATAAGTTATATAATTACTATATTTTAAATGATCAGAAGACCTCCTTCGCCCATCTCTACTTAACCTATTACTACTACAGAAAAAATCATCTAAAAAAAACCAAGTGACGTTCTTCGCCTGAATACCATTTAAAAGAAACTAACTTTAAGCATTTAAATAAATCTTGCTTTTGCTAAAGAACTTTCAAGGATTTAGATCCTAACTACTCTTATGTACGTAAACAGTAACATTTTTTTGAACTTTCTTCTGGCCTATCTTCGAACAGGTTTTAACCTACTCGAACAGCCATGTTAAATCTAAAATTAATAATAAATGACTAGTATTTATTTTCTTAAATTTTATTATATGACCTCTTTGTTATACGATCTTCATGACTCATTATGGTGATAAATAAAATAAATAATAAACAATTTTCGCTCCCGATATAGGTACCTCTGGGCCAAACAAAGAAATAATATTACCAAAAATAGATACCCAAAAATCTTACCCGGTATATTAAGTAACTAAATTATCTCTGTTTAGCAGAAATTACAGACCGTTGGGTCTGTAATTGGGTCAATTTTGAGAATTCGCTTTAGATTGGAGATGAGAATGTGAATGCCGAGCATGTTTTCATGTTGGCGGCTGCCGGCAAAATATCTCCCGGACGTTCACAATTGATATTAAGAGATTTTCGTCTTCAGGCAACAGGCATTTTTCTACTAATACCGATTGTTTTTGTATAGTCGTGGTAAATTAACAGTGTCACCACCGCACAGTGGATCGAAAACGGGGCCTCCCCGTTGAAAAATACGTAGAAAAATATTTAAAAATTATACTATTCTTTTGCTACATAATATTAGCACAGGGGTTCCAAAGAAATAAGATGCGAAATAACCAAAAAAAAAAAATCAGTAAAGTACTTTTATGGAAAAAAAAAATGGAATCAGGTATCGTTTGTGAAGCACATGCTGCGTTTTTCTAGAGCCACATCAAATTCAACTGGCGCTAGCTGTCTATTACAGGGTTTTTAAAAACACTTTCAGGAGGTTTACCTGAAAGTTTAAAATACCAACAACAAAACAAAATATACTAATGTTACCTAATTGCGAGAATAACAACGTTATACCTGTGTTTTTAGCGGCGGACCCGGAGGGGCGGAGTTAAAAGAGGGGACGTGAATGGTACTGAATACTCACTGGCTGTTCCCGACTTTAATTTTTTTTTTTACCGACAAAAATGGGTCTAGTTTGCCCCTGTTTGATATGTGCACTTTATCGAGAATCATCCCTGTATAAATAAGGGAGGCGAACACAAATACGTCTTATAATAATTATATAACCACAACAAAATGATTATAATATGCCAACGAAGAAAACCTGTGCCTGCCATACTTAATATATTCCATAATATACAAACGTCATTCAAATTCCACCAATCAAAATAAAGCTATTAATACTAAGGCAGGTACTTATTTTATAGAATCGCATTCACGTGTACAGCTGTCGGAATAGCAAATGGCTTCAAGCGGGTAGTTGTCAACGGCATCTGCCTCTACTGGCTTCCCTTTCAGCCATATCCCCCTGTCACCTCACCCCTCAGCTAGTGTTCACGTCACCGACAGACCCTTGTCATGAATTGCCAGTGCTCGGATGAACGTTTCTCAATATTTTATCTCGCTTCAGGAAACGAATTTCTCGCTGGGATGATGGATTCCATATCCTAAGCAATTGTATAAATATTACTTGTTTTATTAAGGTTAGTAATTGGGGGTATAGTTGGTGCTGAGAATGCAACTTAAGAAGCTAAAATGGGCACTATAGTGTAGGGAGAAAATAATTGAAATCGTCATTTTTCTTCTTAAGGAAAAAATAATTTTAGTGGATGATGTTTCCGAACAGACTAATTAATTTAGTTCGGCTATTTGGAAGCTTACAAAAAAGGTATTAACATTTGTTTAGAGTTTGTTTTGCATACTTAAAATACAATTAAGATACATAACCTTCCGACTTTAATGAGTATACAGCCGTAAGTTGACGGTTTTTGCATTTTAGGATTTGTCAGATGTGATTATGATTACAAAGATAAAAAAAATGAAATTAAATACACCGTCTAGTTCCATTCCTGGCTATTTTTTGTAACATTATTCTGTGTGCTGAGGAAAAAAAAATAATCTTGCGGTGTCTATATCTATATTTATATTTATATTTATATTTATAGGGTTTTTTTTTAGCCATTTTTGGTCGTAGTTTTAAAATGTATTTCAATAGTTCAAAATAAATTGTTTTGTGATTGAGACCAGCGACAGATAGTGCAATAGTGTGCAATAGTAGCGTGCACGGCGCTCTCTTCGCACCAGCATCGGGATCTGCCGGGACGTGAACAATAGAGTAGGACGCCACGATAAATCTCTTTCTTCCGACAATTTCCAGTTTTCAAATATGACTGTATACCCCTTAAATGCCTGCCTACCTGTGATATGCGAAGGCTTATGTTTACACGTGAAGGTTTTCCAAACATATTTTATAATGCATATGAATTACAATGTATATATTTTTAGTTTACAACAGTAGTATTATTTGTGCCATATTTGTTGTAAGACGTTTGTGTTGTAGATACAGATACTTAGTCCACTTCTGTGCGAGAGAGACCACTCTGGTCGGCGTCTCTAGTAGCAGAGCTTTCAGTCGAGCATTAAGTTAATAGGCTGGTTTATCTTACGGCGACGCGACGTTTCGTTTTACTTACATCTGTCTTGTGGTCCTTAATGTCCGCTCCTTGCAACTTCCACTTTGCGAGTGAGTAGTACAGGTGTAGTGTATTCCTCACCCTCTTACTCCGCGATTAATCAGCGTTTCACTTATTTAAGTGTCGAGAATTACGTGTCTACCTTAACTTTTTGTTATCTTGATAGTTTTCGGTCTTTCATACACGCCGTGCTTTAGGCGTCAGTTTTTGTACCTACCCTAAACATCTGGTCAGAGTTTAGCTTCTATACATGTTTCGGGGTGTTTCTGACATACATTAGGTAAAACCTCAAAGCATGAGTTTCGGCCGATGTAAAAAATTATGTCAGTTGTTGGCAATTAATTGTTCAAGTATGATCTGAACTTCATACAGCGCTGTATTGCTTTTACAACAAACTTCAATATACGGGAATGGAAATAGGAAATAATACAATAAACTTCTTATTGTCAGTAAAAATTAAAATAACCGATCCAACAAAATGCTGAAACCAGCGCAGGAACAGTTCTTGTTTCTTTTTTCGAATTTTCATATTTTTTAATTCAGGATTTAATGGATAATTTACATGACCTTCAAATAATAGCAACTGATTTACTTGATTACGTTAACTTTCAAGGAATAAAAAATAAATTTCAATAAATCCGGAAATGTCCAGAATAACACGACTTACCCCTACTAAAGTTGTGCACATATCAAAATATTTTTTTTATTTAATTAAATTAGCTCACGATACAAAAGGGTTTTTTAAGAGATTCACTTTAGATAGTTTATATTTGTTATTTTCTAAAAATGTAACTTATTGAGAGGAAATACTTTGTTAGATGATTAAATGATCATAAGTTAGGGTCAATCCTATCAAAGGCATTCGACATGTCGAACATGTGCGCGCGCGTGTGTGCATCCGTTTGTAAAAAGGAATCAAGACTGTAGAATTTCCTCGAAACTCATTGTGGCTATCTTACAATGGGAACGAATTTAAAAGGACAAAATCGCAAGGAGCGATGATCTATGCAACGGACAACGATGCTCTGGTTCCATTACAACTCCCATTAGTCTCGAACGATTGAATCGTATACCTGCAACAGCGGCTGTTAATCGCCAGGCCGCTTTTCCTTTGTAATTACGAGCCGACTGAAGATATCAGCCGTTTTGCCACATTTCCACTCCCCTCACCCTCCCCCATTTCCCCCGCTTTTCATTCGAACGACACAAAAGGAAATTAAGTCGGCAGGGTTCCCACACTGCGAACCTTTTCGAGCGAAATGATCCTTCAAATGACAAGAAATGTACTTAAACGTATAACCGCTATCTTATCCTTTTAAACGCCGAAAAAACATATAACTATTAAATTTTAAAATTACCCAATAAAGTACGTTTTGGATGATTTTTGTGCAATACCAACACAACAATACCAAATAAGTATAATCCTTTATGATGCTCACTACACACTACACGTGCACTATTCAATTTATGTCAATAGGTATAAAGTAATGGCATAGTTAATAATGACTAAAAAGGAAATAAAACATTCTATCCTGATATAAAACATTCGGATATCCCGGACGAATTAAACACCCATAATGACATGCTTCGACTACCCTTTAAATTAGGCCTACACACACAACTTTTAAGGAAAGTGTTTATATATCTAAGGGAACACACTACCGCTTACCTCTAGGCATATAATTTAAAGAGGATGACCAATACGACAAGAGAAATGTCAAAATACAAAATATTCATTTTATAATGAAGTCGTACCATAAACATGTCTACAACAATACCTCCCTTTATGCGCGTGCGTTCTTCGTTTCTACAATGAAAATTAATGTTTCAATAATCTGTAAATCCGCGCTCTTGTGTTAAGCTAAGTGGGAGTTAAACATATTTTCTTGTTCTTTCAATTACCTTGCTGAGAAGTTACGCTGAACTTTATATCCATTGTGGTACTAATCTTTTCTATTACTTACGCTACAAATCACTGTACAGTTAGATTCTTAGTAAAGTAATGTCTAATTTGGGACTTACAACGTCCAGCATTATTCCCCGTGCTTTTATCATCCGCCCGTGTGTAACTGTAACCGAAAAACTAGGTTATTTTTTTTTTTTGTTAAGATTATTGTTATGACTACAACGTTCGAAACATGGACTGTCGTCTTCTTAGCAGGTATGCCACGAACACACCCCCTTAGCCTGTAATTATATTTTATTTCCCCAATTTGTAAAAGTATCTTTTCAGACATTATTAATATACCAAATGAAAGATCAGATCTGATGGCATGCTTATATTATTATTCGCAAAAATGCACTTTCCCCTTTTCAACCCGTATGCGTATGCATAGAAGCATATTTAGATGGTATTATAATCACCTCTTGAATATACATAATTTTTCCATCCCATTTGTTATGTTTGATAAGATAAGATAAGATATTTTTTATTTCCGAAAATACATTAGTGTACATAGGAATGACATATAATTTACAACAATTAGGTAATAAAAATATATAATACACAATAAATTTTCTAAACGTAAATAAACGAATTTAGATAGCGTGAATAATAATAGTTAATGAGATCGAAGGACCTACGCAGGAAATAACAAAAACAAAATATAAAAGTTACAAAAAAAAAGAAACGATTAAACTAACATAACAAAAAATAGAAAAGAGGAAAAGGTTTCTTTAACCGCTTTTTTGAAATCCTTTAGAAACGTCAGGTTTCTTGTGTGGATCGTTAATCTATTATAGAAGGAAAGACTAATATAATTACTGGTGTATTGGAATTTAGAAGTTCTAGGTTGTGTAGAATGAACAAAAAAACCTTTGTACCTTGTATTGTGTGCGTGTATATTTTCATGTTTATTAAAATGGTCTATATTTTTAAAGAAATCACAAAGTGCTTCCAGAATAAAGTTATCATACATAGTTAATATCCTCAGCGACTTAAAGTGAGGGCGGCATGATTCACGTTCTGGTCAACGTGAATCATGAAATATTACAAATTGCTCTGATTGTTGAACGACACGATAAACTGACATTGGTATGTATCTCACCTTTCAGCGAAGATCGCTCAGGCGTTCGTGCCATTCGAAAGTGTGAACTTTCCTCATTTTATTTTATTTCGTGAAAATTTTCCATTAGGCCATAGCAGCGAGCGTGACTCCAAGGATTCGCCGAGCATAATCTTCGTCCTCTCGGCTGCTTGTACCGCCCCTCGTCGATCGTAAAACTCGTCCGTCCGCGAATCGACTTCTAGAACTTTTTTATCCGGAGAAAACGGAATGAATTACACCAGCAGTCCTTCCGTAATAGCCCCGCGTCATTGTTTCGAAATGTTCGCCGGTTTGGGTAGGCGGGTCGGCGAAATGGAGGGTAAAATAGGCTATAGATGGATCAGCTAAAATTGTGAACGCAGACTAACATCATATAGTTTAGGTCAGCTGACGAGTCGAACCTTTGTTGTTTTGTTTCTTAATATAAGCATAACCACGCAGATTGCCTGATATAATGTAGAATATTATATCAACTTTTTATTCACACATATGTTTTTTGACCAATGTGTGTGAAGAAAATTTTTATAATACTTTATCACATTTAGCCAAAGATGCACTTTGACCCTTTTAGCGCTCGGTTACAATTATGTATATATATTATTTAATAAACTAGGTACGAGTAATGTATCAAAAGAGTATTTTAAAACGCACAATTTTCATGAAATGCAGATATGCATTTAAAAAAACTCCTTTCGTCCAAAGTACCGTGGGTCTTTGATACATTTCTGGCAACAATTTCCTATTACATATTCTCGCTGTGTCGTTTATTAATATAAGGGATGGTTTTGCAGTCAGAGGGCAAATTAGGGATCAGTCTCAGGAACAGAGTGCGCTATGAGGGAATTCGAAGACGCGCTAAGGTCACGGACATCTTGCGACGAATCGCCAGCCAGAAATGGTGCCGATCGGGTCACGTGGCAAGACAGACCAACACAAGGTGCCCGAAGAAAATTGTCCAGTGGAGACCTAGCACAACCACACGAAGTGTCAGAAGACCACAGCTGAAGTGGATGGATGATGGGGTAGGGGTATGGATAACACCTGGCTACAAATAGATCAAATAAAAGTACATGGAAGGAAATGAAAGAGGTCTACGTCCAGGAATGGAATGGATGGCGACGAACTGAGGAAGAAGAGAAGAAGAAGAAGAGGTTTTGTAGCCAAATATTTAAAAGAAATAATTAAAATTATAAACCTTATTGACAGTAGCTTGCTCACCGGCACAAAAATAATGTATAAAATACAGTTTTTATATGCATAAAATTTATAGATGTACTAACTGGTTATTTTTGTATTCAGGAAATGATATTGTTTTGAAACAGAAGTTATAAATAATACTATAAATGTGTGAATATTTATTCTGTAGCTACGTTATAATGTTACTGAATCTGATATTTATCATAAGCACGCATTGCTATCAGACCCGCTCCACCAAGCCGCCCATTAAATTAGTCCATAGTTTATAGCTTATCGCGTAAACTTTGTCTCAAGAATATTGTAAAATTATCCTTTAGCCTAGAGCGGCGTCGGAAACTTTCCTCGTAAATACTCCAAATATATTAGGAGTGTGCTAGTACTTAGTTCAGTAATAGAACTTGAAACAGCGATGAAACATTTTTTTATGTATCAGCCTTTAGCATATAAACTCTTAACTATTAATGCATACTTGATGTATGGTGAATTAATTCGCTAGATTAATATCTAACAAAGTAACAATACGATACTTAAACAAGTAACCTTTATTTACATCCTTTATTTGTTTCAAAATATATAACAAAACAATTAAGTAGCTGATCACCTAAAAACAGCTAATCCGATCAGATTCTTTACATCAACTATCTTACCGCTTATGTATTTTTTTTTTATTTATTTGTTATTTTAATGTAATGTAAAACCACTTTTTACTATAATATGTATATTATGAATATATTACTTATATCTACAGATTAATCACAACTTTATTACTTTGTCTACACATTGTAATTATTTTTTATATTTATAGTGCATAGTTTATACAGCCATGTAACTAAAATTATCATCCAAATATGTAACAATCGAGTTTACAGATAATGGCAAAATATTAAAATCTATTAAAATGTGAACAAAAGGTACCATATTGAAACAATGAAAAAAAAAACCCAAAAATGACTGATATACTTAGTTTATTATAAATTAAAAGTGAGACAAGTTTTACTTCAATTGTTAGCGAGATCCAAAATGGAATCACATTTATTAGAAGTGTAATAAACCATTTATTAAAAAAAAAACAAATACGAGTATAACTATTATATGCCCAATTAAAGCGTGGGCCTAGGAACATTTCAAACTTTTAGGTGCGTTTTAAAGTGCACTTTTTTTGTCTTCACCAAACTTTGTTGCGTAAGGTCTGTTGCGTACTGTTTGTTATGTGTGTGAAAACCTTCTCACCCGTAAGGCAAACGGTTTGACCGGTCGGATGGTCATCGCTTTAAGGCTTACGTCGAAGTTTCCTTTGAACGTCCCATGTAACATACCTACAATATATGAGAGAGGCGCAAAAGATACCCTTCCGGAAATTATTCATGTCGATGCTCATAGGGTCGCATAATCCTATTCCCAGCGGCCCGCAGCAGCGTCGAAATTAATCTATAATTAAATTGTAAGCGCGACACACACGGTCATAGAGCTTCAAACTATGTGTATATTCATGAACTACAAACACGTTGGTAATCTAAACTCATTACCTTTGTTAGGGTGTGATCATAGACGTGCGTCGTAGACAAGTAACATGAAGGTATCAGTGGCGGCACTAAACCAAACGTCGACGTGCGTCGGCGCCTTCAGATTTGCGAGATTTGCGAAATTCATCGATTGCGAGATTGCGAGATAGATAAAATGTTTTTTTTTTTGTAATAATTGTCTAGCTGTAAGTTTTTTCTGTGGAAAAATAACAATAAACAATAAACAATTATACTCGTTATCTGTTTAATCGAGCCGCCCTTAACTTTTGTATGGAAAATCACGCTCGAGGCGGTTTTTTCCGCATTGTCGCTACTACGATACATAAGCCTATGTGTATATAAATGTCGAATAAGCAGTTAATTGAGCGTACGAGATTTTTGAGAGGTAAGATTAATTTTTAAGAGTTCATGGTAAACTCTCCCATAGTTCAATCTCGCTGGAAAGACCTAAAGAAATAGTTTAGGTCGGCAACGATTTCGACTTGCAAGGTTCGCGATAATCTAACTAAAAATCGTTCTAGGCGCCTAAATGTAATTGACTCAAAACATAGTGTAACTTCATCGAAATACATAAGTTGTTTGATATCTCATATTTTATTGTATGCTTTTGTTTTGATATGAAATTTGTTACCGAGCCTATTTTTAGCCGATCTGCTTAAAATCTCTTTATATGAATATATTTTTATTTTCGATACAAAGATGCTAGCTATAAATGACCATTTTTTAGTTTCACTGTGGAGCTAAGTTTAAAAATGAAACAATAACAAAAGTCAAAAAAGTATTGTATTATTATATTTGTGGGTTTCCCTGTCTCTTCAATATTATACATCATAAGCAAAGTTCAATTTTTAGTTCACTTCGCATCCGCACCACTTACTTTTCTTCCTTATTTTATGATTTTTCACAATTTCATGAAACCCTGGCTTGGTTGGTATACATTTTATGAGTGGAGTCCAAAATTTATATCACCTCTTCTAGACTAAAATTGGTGGGTTTTGAAAATTGGTTCACTTGAATTATTTCTACGAAGTAATTGTTGGATTTTTAAGCAATATCATTTTACCTCTATACCTATGATTGCTTATATCGTCTTTATCTTGTATTCCGTCACTATTGTACTGTAACGCCTTCTGAAACGGGCGCGGGAGTATTTATGTAAAACTTGCACTCAGCGTCACTCTCGAGTCCCTCTACGGCGTATTTTCATACGCCCCGTTCGAGCGTTTATCCTTTAAGTACTCCAAAAGTCTTGCATTAATCGGGATCATCATAATGAATGTTTCAAGTCAGAAAAAATTACTGAAGCAACCGTATGAGGTTTTCAAAATGTACCCATTATTTAAATGTGTTATGCAACAACGAATACAAGATAATGAACATGATATGATACGAAATCTGAAATGAAAGTTTACATTTTATGTAAACTTATTTAATGATAATAAAAAATAAAATATATAAATTAGTATTTATAGCGGCGCTTTCCCTGACGTAGTAACTTGATCGTTAACCACCATCGAAAACTTCCTTCCAGTCTTCAAATATATTTTTTTATTGTTCTTTATTACGCTACATATCTTTATTACATTATAAAACTATATTTATAGACAAACGTAGATACCACAAAGATTATGAAAATCACATAATCACACAGCTCATCTAAATTCGCATTTAGTGACATGTCTTTTTTTTTAATTCACAAAACATATACTTACGTATGTATATTTCGTAAATTAATAAATAAAGTTAAGAAAAGAACAGAAAAAAAAACATTTAAAAAAAATTCGCAAAAATAATAATCGAAATACATCCAACCAAGATGAGTGAAGATACATACTTCTCGAATTGAAAACCTTCTTATTTTAAAGCTTATTTAAAATGCCATACGATCAAAAATACTGAATTCTCGTACGATCGACTTCTACGCCTGACATGTTAGCAATGAAACTAGGATTCGATAAAATTTTAAAACATGCCATTAAAGAACGATAAACTATGATTATCCAACCACACTAGACCCAATTAAACTATTCGCCCTATGGCTCCAGTTTTATTTACAGCATCTCGGATGATTGCATCCCCAGGCTCCATTACCGCTGAAGAGTCGAAACGACAATTCCACAAAGACCCAGATGGTTCGGGTCAAGATTAGTCCGGTGGGATGGAAAAGCCGTTTCCTTACGAGGGTCGTAAGGAAAATCATACCCCAATATATAGGATAATATATTTTACAGTAATTCAATTTTCGGTAGACCACTTTCAAATTATGTCGCAGCTATACATTTGAAAAATATCAGGTTAAATGAAATAAAATAGGTTGGCCAATGGATCTACTTAAACTCCAGATGAAGAATATAAAATGCTTCTAACTAAATCGATAACCGTGTATTAATATGACATTTACATTTAAACCAGCTACCATAGAAACTAAGGCAGGCCATCATTTATTCATTATTTGAAAAAAAACATTAACAATAATTAAGCATTCCTAGTTTATACATTATAAATTATATTTTATCTAAACAATCGAAAATCTTAAATCTAAAGCTCAGACTGATAGATAAACCGTATATTTAAATACCAGAACGTGGCTAATTTAGTGGCTAACTTACCCTGGAGAGGTATCAAAATACCTCCCCAGAAGGGGAGGACAAGCACAAAAAACACTAAATGAGATGTGCATCACTCACACCTCAACAAAATGATACATTTTGTTATTATCTAACCTTGTTCGTATGCCCACTTCCTCATCTTCTTAATCTGACAGTGTCGTCTGAACCTAACAAAACAGTTGTCATATACTATTAACAATATGTACGCTGAGAATGTCTCATTTTTAAAAATGCAAGTAATCCAATTCATCGCTCTTAATCTCCTTTTCACACCCTCCGAAAAGTACCTCGCATGTTACCACCTAACAACGTACTCGGAGTTAATTTCCTACCCTCATTGCACAAATGTTCATCACGGTCGGGATGACGTCCCACCTCCCGATAACGCCTTCGGGCTAGACGAGATAGGGCGAAGAAGATAGGCAATATTGTCGACATGCCTAACTCCGTCGCATTCCCTCTAGATACGTGTTTCTCGGCGCGTATCTATCACGCGTAGGGTTCAATTCCGTAAAAGGTATAGTAGGCACGGTCCCACTTAAGAAGGTTACCCACAATAAACAATACATTACTTTCAAAAATAATAAATAAAAATTCTCTTTATTAATTATACTATACAGAGGAAATATTTTACAATAGAATATGAACAATATAATTAATTATCCTTAAAAGGTTTGATGGTTACTCAAGTACACTTTAATCTGTTCTAGAGACACAAATATAAAGAATCCTCTAAATATAAAGAGATTTTTGTAGTTAAACTTCTTTGCGCCCGTTGTACTCGTTGGGCTGGGATGTTGGTCGAGAAACCGCGTCACGCGTTAGGAGTAAAATCCGTAGAGTGAATTATAGTCTTTGCCTTTTTTGCCTTTCTGTGTGAGTGAATTACATTAGGAAATTTTCCATAACGTCGATCGTCAGTAACTTCTCGATGAAATTTAAGGGTCATAATGCAGTCGTAAATTATTGTTTTTTGCATTATAGATAAAATATTTCTCAGAAGTGATGATTAAAAAAATACACTGACTTATTCTAGTTCCATTCCTGGTTATTTTTTGTAGATTTATTCTGCGGGCTGAGTAAAAAAATAATCTTGCGGTGTCTATATTTATATTTATAGGTTTTTTTTAACCGTTTTCGGTTGTAGGTTATTGAAAAAAAAAACTCATTTACAGATAATGGTAAAATAAACTTCCATTCCTGATTACTGTATTTAAAATTGTGAATAGTTCAGAATAAATTATTTTGTAATTCATTGGGACAGATGCGTGCAATATTTGTGTGCACTTCGCACTCGTGTCGGAATCTGCCGCGACGTGAACAATAGAGTAGGACATGTATAAGCCATTCAGCTAGAATAGGAAAGCGGTCAGTTATATAAAGTATGCACCTACACTAGTGAAAATCGCAATCTCATTCAGTACCCTAAGCCTTCTCCGGTCCAGCATACGACTGACTCTTCGATTTTATGACGCGTGTCATTTTACGATAATTTGAAATTTACCTAATCCCCTCCAAACCCACCTACCTCCTCGTTTCCACTGTGCCTCGCGTTCCACGGTCTTGCTTCGAAATTGAATTACGCTTGAAATAGTCGCTGAAACGCTGGAAATTACATTACGTCGATTACGCAACTGGAATCATTTTATTAAATTCTGTACAGCCGTTTTCAGGAATTTAAGGCAGAATGAAAATGAAATTTGCTCAAGAGTATATATAAAAGTGCAATCATGCCTGACCCTCACTTCGCAATCGGAATGGGTTATGTCGCTCCCCGTCTGCTGTTTGGTACCCTAACTAGGCCCTGGGGTAGAGAAATGGGAGATTCTCGGAGGATCTGGAATTCCCAAGTGCGCTTCTTGCCTGAAGTCGTCCGTTTTCGGTGTTTTCGTAGAGCCAAGGTGTTCGCTCGGTAACGCATTTTGGTGAAATTACTCCAAACATGTACCAAATGCCGATTTTATTTGATATTACTTTGGTAAATTATTGTAATTTAATATGAAACAACATTTGTTCAACAAGTTTTGAAATAGCTAACAAAAAAAAAAAACATATAAAAGTATAAATACTTTATCGGTAGTTTAGTATTAAATTATTAAACTGGTTGTTGTGTTCCTAACCTATCCAATTGACCTACATAATACATTAATTATTAACCGAAACTATACCTGTCGTCAATGCATTTATGCCGCTTGGAATTAGTCGTTTATTGACTCGTGACGCCGCGCGGTTGGATGTTTTGTTAGGTGACCACACCTTAAAATGTTTTTAGGACACGTTCTTTTTTATCTTTTATGGTCAGTTTTTTTTCGTTTATTTACAAAGTTCAATTTCATGCCCAAAATCACTTCTTAAAAGGATACTGCTGACTTTAAGTTCGCCCTGTCGCTTTGGCTTCATCATTACAGATGACACAAGTGATGAGATTAAAATTTATCAGGCATTCCACCTTTGTTTATTTTTCGTTTCTAAAAAAAGGGGCGATAATTTATGTTTCTGCACAATATGAATAATTAAAAAAAAATGCTTAGTGGTAGACGCTGATAAAGACATTGTATGTGTGTGCGTGCGTGTGATGAAATTCTATATTTCGAGATTTTCCCGACGCAATTTTATCCGCCCCCGTCGGTGTCAACGCCATCCAGCCTCCAGCCTCCGAGCGCCTTCTCCGGGACAGCTCCTTTCGAGGATAATGCAATTACCGCACATCAAACCCGGCCTCTCCATCCGACCGCGTCGCCTCACAAAAGAGTGCAATTTCTCCGTTCCATTTCGAATTGAGTTTTTCATGTTTTACCTATAAGAACGAAATCGGATTTGAATGGCTTTTATATTCCCACGAATTGTTTAATAATAATCATTAACTAACAGTCATAAAAATGCGCATAGAACGTAGAACTTAATTATGTCACCCGAAAAGACGATAAAAACTGTTTAACGTAGTGCATTTCCTAAAATTTATAACGATAGGAATACGTATTATGAGGGTTTTTAAGCTGGTTTTACTGTGTGATTAATAAATCGTAATATTTGTGCGACCGTGTTACTCCATGCTAGTTTAAAACGAACCTCCTTGATTATTGTTTGATAACCACTGGCGACGTGCGCAGACAAGTTCTAGTATAGTCTAGTTGAGGTAGAGTTGCCGTTCTTTCGTTCGCTATTCCTTTAATAGGTAAACCATAGTATGTTTAGAATCATAGACCAGATGCTTCTAAGAATTCAAGCTTTTCACTGATCTCATAGCTTCATGTTCAAACCATAACATAAATGTAATCATCCGTATTGCTACTAACTATGCTAACAAACTGGAATTGTAAAACACTATTTTAAGATGGAAGTCTAGATGATATACAGTCTATATTGTAAACGGTAAGAATCAGCGAGTTTGTGGATGCAATTCCGCTAGTCGGCCGGTACGAGGAACCTTATTAAAATAAAATAAAATCAGGTTAAAAATAATAATGAGTATTGACAAAGTGCTTTAAGTGTTAGTTAGTTGACGCAAATGTTTTTGCTCAAAATCGACAATAACTCGCACGAAATGAGATAATTTATTATACCAGCTTCATTTCGTCACCCTCGCTCACTTGGTAATATAATAGTTAAAAGTGTAGAATCATTTTTTTTATTTGAATAGCGCATTTCCCCGAATTACTTGACGTTTATTATGAGTGTCGCTATTATTATGATATTTAATTCCAACTATGCCTAAACGACCAAATCTTATGACAATTTTGTTGGTCAAACTTGCATATGGTTTCAGTTTTTTGTGACGCGAAGCTCGCGTCCACGATTTCAAAGCATTTTTGGCTTTGACTCTTTGTTATATATTATTATTATAAGAATATCATCTATAATTATACTATTGTTTATATTATTATTTATTAGATTTTGAACTCTATTATTTTCGCTCTTGTAACTTGTTTGTATAACATTATTTTTTTGACTCCTTCGTCGGTAATGTTCCGACGACACATTTTCAGTAAATCAGTCATTTTTTTTATTGCCTCGCTTCTCTTATTCTTGTCCATATAATCTTTCGATTTTATTCTCCATAGCATCGACATGGCACAATAAATAGAGATGAAATGCAAAATAAACCCTTTGTCCGCTACTAGACGCATTGCTGTTGTATCTTAACTTAGTGTCCTCCATAGTGTCAAGGCGTCGACTGAGATCTTTTTTGACAATACAATCACACACAATCAAACCTGTTTGTCAAAAACGGCGTGAATCAAGATTTCCATCAAACACGTATCGTGTTTGACAAACGCGTCAAACAAACATGCATACTAGCAAATAATTAGACAAACATGTAAAATTTGACCGCTTTGACCTCAAATGGTATTATTACAAAATATCTCATTTCCATCGACCGTACCCCTACAGCATTAAGCCTGCTAGCGGCAGCGTATGCGGAAATTATCATTCGCTTGTCGTAAATTCCCGCTGAACGAACAGAGGGTAGTTTTGCCCACATGTGGATTTGAATACAGCGCGTATAGAGCGATAAGGGCAATTAATTAAAATAATGGTGATTACCTCTCACTGCATTTGTATTATACGCAGAAAATTTAACAATGCACGGTAAATTTTCAATATATTTATAATCATTTTCATAAAATCGTCTTCAAATTGAAAACAGATAAATTCAAAAAATACATGCAGCCTAAACAAAAACAGAAATGACAGTAGAACATTTTGACCAGTATTTTTTGTTTTTTTATTGCGACCTACACTAGAGGTAACTTAACTGAATAAGTGAACTAATATAGGACCGCACCTCAGTAATTTCCTATTAAACGCAAATAAAATATTCGAAACCACTACGGAGTAATGAAAAAAAAAAACATACTGATCGAATTGAGTGAACCTCCTTAATTTGAAGTTTGTAAAAAAAAAAATGACTTCGGTCTGCCATATGTTGAACGCTCATCTGCTATATTTTAACCCAGTTTCTATAAAGGTGTATTTAAAATCACTAATATCCTTTTGGGAGGTTGATCTATCTATACCGACAACACACGAAAAAAAAAATTCATTTTAAAATAATTATATTTAAGCACTTCGCGAGCCGTGCCTTCGGGCGGCGATCGCGAGCTATGCGTTCAACCCTCAAGCATAAAACGATTAATATTAAATTTTGAATTCGTTTTTCTCGTAATCGCAGAACATTTTTTCATTTTTTTTTTCTTTTGAATAACGTTTGATTGTTTATACAAATCAACCTCATAAAAACTGTAGTGATTTTAAAAACACCTGTATAAGGAATATACAAAATGTTATTTGAACGTGAACGAAAGATAAATAAACTAACATACAACGTTTTACATGATGCATTGGTAGAGATTTATGCGAGTTAAAAGTGTCACGTGAACCGTACAGTGGAACGGCTTGTTGGAATTTTTAATTTCGGCGTATTCGTCTATACTCTTTAGCATATTGTGTTTCGAGATTAAGCAACCCAGAATACATTCGGATTCCGGTTGCCTCTTTCAGCTTCCAGCCTAGAGAGCGGGCGCTTTAATTATCTTTTCTATTTGCGGCCGCCTGAATGCTAAAGGATTTAATAGAGAATAGTTGGTCTTATTCAAATCTCCCATTCTTCCTTTTTCCAGGAATACCAATCAGACTGGGCCCGTGGCTGATATTTTCAACTGAAAATCTCGCGGATTGTTCTAAACCTCAAAAAAAGGTTAGTATATTGATTATTAAAATACTCAACATTTATACCGGGACCCTAATGGATTTTTCAGGGGCTGAAGGTAGTTGCGATTCAGTAAAAGTGACACTCCGTCAGTCGTAAGGGCCTATCTCACAGAGAAAGAAAGTACTGGTCTGGAAGGGGGAGGCCAGTATTCAATTAGTAAGTAACATTTATTATTTACAATCAAAATAAATGAATTATCAATATATATTTAATTTAGTTGTATTTAACTAGTAGTCGCCCAGTGGTCGAAATTCAACCGTAATTAATTAAACTTTTAAGTTTGATTGATAGCATTGAAAAATTTAGTTAGAATTTTTGAGGATTTTGAAAAGATTTATTTATTTTTTATAAGCATAGACAATAATAAAGTTTGGTATCCTCTTAAACATAATAGGTTTGATTTTAGAAATGCTGCAATTTTGTGTTTAATTTAGTTGAGTATGTTTCGCATAGTTTTTTTTTACACAATGAAGTAATTATTTTCACTAAAATAAAAATCTATTCTAGTTTATAAAATCCGAGGTTATGGTGGACTAATTTGTACTGCTTAAGTATAACTTTGAGATTAAAGGATAGAATTCATCATAAATTTTCATTTTAGTTTTTTTTTGTGCATTTTGACGCTCGCTAGTAATGGAGCCCATCCCCTTTCTCCATGCCATTTACTGAATTTGCGATTCATTTAATATTGACTTCTGCCAAATTAATCTTTTTTCAATAGCTTGGCAAAAGTTTCGTAACATGCAAACGATTATTTCGCCGTTACGAGAACCAGGGTCATCGTTTTCGACTTTGGATTTTTGAGCTTCTCTTGAAAACAGATCATTGCTACTCAAGTTTGCGGAGCGATTATAAACTGTTTTAGGAAATAAGACCGGTCGTGCATATTTTGTTTCAACCCTGTTGGTTCCGTCGCGTTCGTTTCCGCTCGATGTTGCAGCTAAAACGTGCTGTTCAATGATATACGGATGTAGGTATAAAGCAACCGCCGATCAGCTGACTAAGCTGGGGGAATAGCCAACTGTCGATCCCTTTGAAATAACACATCGTCCTCTCGCACCATGCAAACGGGGGTTGCTTCCTTCGCAAAATGGGGAAACAAAAGATATAGGCAAGTATTGACTCGGGCTGGAGCGTAGTCCTTGCGGATGAATCGAATTCAACGAGCTGAAGACATCAAACAAACATTATTAAATCAAATATTATTAATTTTATTAATAAAATATAATGAATCTATTAGACAATAAAGTTCAGAGCGACCTGAAAGTAAACCTCATGAACACCCAGCTCAAACCGTTTAATTTGGCGGCTTCATACTTTTATGACGTAGGCACCCACTAAACATTTTTAATAGTCTTACCCAAAAGGTTTATCACACACTCTGTATATTTAAGAGTTTTGGGTGTAATTACTTTTGCATAAGGGCAGATTAAATAGCTCAGCATGTCTACTAAAACGGGAATGTATACGATACATTTTATCAAAGCAGTTAGTTCTATAAAATTAATGAAGTTATTTAAGATTTTGTATAAGTATAATATGTCTGAAATAGTTCTTCTTTCTGAAAGACTGGTCATATTATATTTTTCTAATGAAATTGATAAATGTACGATAATTTAAATACTTAACGAATTTCATTTGAATACGTTCTAACCTATCAATATATATAATTATAAAAATAATACGCAACACTAATCATGTGCTTTAATTTTACACTTTTTACACATCCATTATTTTTATTTTCATCAACTTCATACTAAGTCCCTCATAAAATCATCTCATCTCATCATAATCACATATCCATTATTTGACAATATTTTAAACTAAAGGGGACAGATGAGATTTAAAAATGCATTTTTATAAAACTCAAATACACAACCTCTTTAGTACCTTTATAAATATTTTACTATCCACCACATTGTCTAAAAAGTAATAAACTTTTCCAAATTTTTCAATTTTGTCAAAGATTGTGTCACTTAACTTTTCTTCGATTTACCGCTATTAAAAATCAATCATCAAATATAAGTCAAATATCTTTACAACTCTATTTTACAATTCCTGACAGTCTAATATAACACAGAAACTACACGACCGATTTTGCCATTTTATTTAAATGTTCGTAAAAGTTTAAAATGGTTTTTAGGCAAAAAAAAAATTAAAAGAGTGTTCGGATAGCTGGGTAATCCGGAAAAAACTGAAAGTTTACTCCGCATCGGCAAAACAATTGTCAAAGCCGCCTTCATAGAATAGGACCGTAGGCACGAGTTGTCGTGCACCGAAGCCCCCGCAGGCTGCCAACCCGAGGCAAATCGCGGGGTTGAATAACTAATTACAAGTATATACTTAAAAAAAATACACAAAATAGTAAATTGTTTCGTTAAAAGGATGTTAGCCGTTGCCAAGTTTACAGATGCAATTAGGCCTCTTAGGCGCATTGCAGGCGAGAAAGCACGTGCACCAAAGTATCTATTGCGGGGGAGTAAAATGAGATCAGATAATACTGACCCTCGCCGATGCCAGCGAAAGAACACAGCGCAATATTGTTGTAACAGGAAAATGGTTCACACGGACCCCAACGGCATGAGCGAATCGTCTCGGGAAAGATCTCTTGCTGCAACATCGCAGATAAAGCAAACGGTATTTGCGAAAGTCGACAGAGCGCCGAAAGCATAGGGGTCCTATTTTTTACAAATGTGACCATAAAACCTGTTTGGTTTGGTTTAGCGATCGTGCCATATTCTTTATTATGGATTACCTATTTTATGAAAAACCGATTCTATAACTCAAACGAGGCAAATCTAAAAAAAACTGATTTCCAAAAAGTTTTTTTTATCTTTATTTTCTAAAAAAAGAAAAAGGTTTTTAATTTGATATGTTTGTCTTTTTAAATCTTATTTTTACTCATTACTCCGTAGTGGCGATTTCAATCTTTGTATGAAATACGGAATACCATCCGCATGTAAGCAAACCGTTTTATTAAGTTCTTATTACCTTTTTTTTTCATGAATTTGTATATCTAGAATTTCATTCATAAAAAGGAAAAGTTAATGTTTTCTATTGGATTGTATGCGTATATGTAAATGCATGTCTATCTATTAGTTCCTACTATATAGTATATATAGTATATACATATGATGAGTGTGCATATTATTTATATAATTGTATTATTGAATTGTAAAGTTATTTAACTTACATATGATAAAAAAATTTAATTGCGGCAAATCGTCTGAAAAGATAAATGACACAATCCTTGACAATATTAAAAAATTTAGAAAGGTTTTTAATTTTTTTCTGTACTTGAGAACACATGATGTAGGTTTAAACCCAGCGTTGTATATATATAGTGTATGTATTATATAATATATAATTTATATTGTTTCTATTTAGTATAATCTGTGTTTTATCTTTCATATGCATGTGGTGTCCTCTTTTTTTCTTTGAATATTGATAAAGTTCTTCTTTTTCTTTAGTGTCTAAGATTAATGTAAACCTGTTATGTATTCAATAGTTTAGTAGAGTACAGTCTAAAAATAAACTACATAAATAATCCATCATTTTTTATCTGCTAAAGGCCGCCATTGTGTATATTGTATATGGGATAATTTTAGTTGAAGCGATGTTAGTCAAAATTCGATCAAAAATGTCTGGATAAAAAATAACTTTCCAGCCAACGTCAATCTGAGGTGGTATTTTTGGGAGTAATATTGCCTACGCGTCTAAATTTCCATACAATGCTCATAAAAGAATACCGAAGAAAAAGAATTCGCACATTTTTCAGCGTCCAATTGCAAAGCCTGAAATATAAGCTAAGATTATCCGCAGCTACAGAGCTTAAGCCCTGCGGGTGGCTTAAAGTGAATGGGCGTGGTTATATTGGAAGACCGTGGGGGGAGGGGGGGGGAGGGGGTGTCTGTGTGCCGCTCATAACTTCTCATTTGCAAGGCGAGAGGTGTCTAATAAATAAAGGTCGCAGCTTGGCGACGGCTGCGAATGTAACGCGTACAATAAAAATGCCACTTGGAATTTATTTCAAGGAAGGTGCGTACAGTCAAGTGCAAAAGAGTCGCCTACCCCTTGAGGTCATGGCGCGAGTGTGCCTACGACATTTTTGCATTTCTTATCGCTCAAGTTTTGTGGCTGGCGGTTTATTATCACCCGCCACGCGACTACGATTTACGAGTGGTCATTATGCACTCGAGTGTACGCAGGCACAGTACACCATACTCCTTCTATACTACATATAGAAGGAGTTTTCGTGTTACACAGAGGTTTTTGGGCGAGCATTATTAACCAACGACAGGCTACCAGTCAAATCTTGCAAGTTAAATTAGAACCACTCCCTCTAAACCTACTGAGTTGAAATTTGACCTGTTGGTTGAGTTCCGATGACAGTGCATTTTTACGGTAAGCATGACCTGATTCTACACCCGGGAAATGGCTTCAGACGAAGGAACTCCTCAACGGTCAACAGTACGGATACGACATTTCTTATACGCTTTTAAGCACTTAAATAAAAGCATGTTTTCAAAAAAATATTTTTATTGTGAATTTTTACTTCTCAATATTCATTGTTTTCATAGGTATATTTTTATTGAGCGCTTTAGTTCTACGCGCGAGTAGACGGGTCACTCAAATTTATAATTTTAACAAAAAATATATAGAAATTAAAATAATAAGGCCGTCTCTAATTTTTAATTCACAGAATATTAACTATCCGCGTTATACGTTAAAAATGAAGCAACCAGAGTGTATCAAAATAAAGGAAATAAAAATAATAAATCAAAACATTTAAGAAAGTTTACACGATATTACAGAGGATATGAGGTTTCAGCGTTAACCAGAAATTCAGTACGCCATACTGAAAGCTTAATACAACTATATATATATCTGTATCTATTGTGAAAGTTTTAATCTCTTTACAGCCAGTGTAATTAGTTCGATTTTGTGTAAGGTTTTTGGAGCATTACATTCGTTGATTCCGCATGACAAATTGCTCTTTGCTATTGGTTTTTAATAGTAGGTCGTAACGGTTATTTTTTTGCGATATGTGCGTGCTTGGCTATAATAATAATTAGGGCTTCGCGATTAGCCAGCCCGCAGCAGACGGCCTTGCCAACCCTTTGATGTTTTAGTACTGCGTGTGGTCTTTGTTCACATCCATCCAGAACCTAATGATTTACCCTACTTCGAATGTCCTTGTGTTATTCACACCGAAGATAATAAAACTCCACACTAGCCTAAAACCTGCTATACATGAGCGATGGATCACCACGATTCAATAATGTTGAGAACAATCGGCCAATAACAAAGTTACCCTTTTTAAGTAATCGATCAATCTAATCCAATCTGTATATTCATACAGATTGGATTAGAAATGTTACTAATGTCACTGAAATGTTATTAAATGCTATGGATCAAAAGCATCAAGTGATATTGTCATTTATACCGAGTTTTCTAAAGCTTTTCATAAAACAAATAATAATATACATTCTTATTACGCATCTTAATAAACTTAAAAAAAAGTTATTGTTTTCTTTTTTATAATAGTACTATTTTACATCACATATGTAGTTATGGTTGAATATTTATCGGATGCGACGATGGTTTGTTCTTAAATAATGCCATATTATACCATTTATCAATTGTTTTCAAACATATAAAATATAGGTATTTTTACTAAACGAATTACAGAACTGAAAAATAAATAAACCACCATATTTTTTACTTATTTACAGTGCATTATTTTTGTTGATTTGTTTTAAGAGAAAGTATAAGCAGTTTTCGATTCGCGCACTGCGTATTTCCATGCATAGCGATAGCGGCACTTCAATTCGACACATCCCATTTTAACCTGCTTTTTCTTCTTATAATTTATGAAAAAAAAGGAAAAATAATAAAAAGAGTTATACTTAATATGGAATAAAGGTTAAAAGGCGTTTTGAAGTAATACCTGACAATACGGGATTGAAAGGTAGACAGAATGTTCGTTGAATTTGATATAAATCAGAAGTCACAAAGTATTTGTCTTAAAACATTTATACATATTTATAATATTATCTACTCCTTCACAATCTGCGTGCGCTATTTTATTTAAAATATATAATAACTTACGTTACTTAACTTAACTAACTACTTACATAGCAGCTGGAACGATTTTATTTCAACCATTCCATAACTTTTAGAATGGCTAAAAAACATTCCAGTGGCAAAATAACTTCTTATAAAATGGCTAACTTTTCAGTAAAAAATAAACGATTCTAGGTTGTACTGTGAACTTTTGACGCTAAAAGTTCTCTTAATTCGGCTAACTTTTCAATCAAGTTAATCGCCCCTCATAAAACTTTCGCAATGTTTCAATTTTAATTTTGACATTGTTGGGTTTCGTGTATTTTTTTTCATTTGATATTACTTTAATTTTAACTTCAAAGTCTTTAAAAATAATAATAGAAAAAAAAAACAATATGGATTCTGAACTTTACTTGAATGTTTATTTGACAAAAGGGTAAATTATAATTACACCGTTTATTAAAAATAAATAAACACACATCGTATTTGAAACATTCAATGTTTGCAAATTTACGATAGTATCAATAAAATATTTCTTTAATACAATGTACTTTCCTTTAGACGTTACTGTAAGATTGTGTGTATATATATGTGTGTGTGTGTGTGTGAGAGAGAGAGAGAGAGAGAGAGAGAGTGAGTGAGGAGAGATAAAAAGAGTGGGGATAGATGCGTGTAATTTTTAAATAGTATCATTAGCTTCTATACCTACATTCATGTATAAAAATCTACTATATTTGTCTGTCCGTCCGTTTCTCTGTTCCATCTTTCAACTCGAAAGTACAAATGCGAAAGAGTTGATTTTTTATGTGTGCTCTTGAACAACAATCATAGCCATTTTGATTACATTATAGGGATATGTAACATTAAATTCAACTATTTTTTAGTACTAATAAATGACAGTACAATAGAGTGCTCAAATATCATATTTAAATTTTAAAAATATATGAAAGCACTGCTGTTGGAACGTATTATTTATTTATTAATATTTATTTAATACATACTCATCTGTGCAAATAGAAACACGTAAAAGAATGTTCAGTGCCACTTTATTATTATTATTTATTTGTTGGTTTGAAATATTTTGTATACCTGAAATATTGAATTATTAAAATTTACAAAAAGAAAAGTAAAATGGTGTTAAAATGTATGGTGAATGGAAATTTGTAATACATTTGTAATTTCGAGTTGAAAGATACAACAGACAGGCAAATGACGGGTATAGAAACTTCTTATGCATAAACGTATTGAAGCTAAAATAAGTAAATTTAAGAAAGAAAGAAAGAAAACAAGAAAATGTTTCTTTATTGAAAAATGTAAAATAAAAATAAATGGTAGGTACATAAGTTTCAACAGTATTTTTCAATAAAAGGTGTGTGCTCAGCTGCCCTCCTTTCGGAGAGAGGAGGGTGCTGATTTTCAGCACATCCCGTTTTATTACATTATAATATATAATTTATTTATACTTAACGTAAACATATTATTTTTATTTACAGTGAATTGTAATCCTCACATGCTCTTACGTAATATATACAAAACAAAATACAAAATGTATGACCAGCATAGAAAACTATATAAAACGTAACTAAGTGGTAGTTTGCAGCTCTAGAAGCCATTGTCGACACCTAGTCCTGAAGGAGGCCGGGTTTGTTTTGCTCCTTAGCGGTGGAGGCAAGTCGTTCCAGATCTTCGATGCCGAAAATTTAAAGGAACCTTCGTAAACTGTCAGTTTATGGTGAGGGATAATTTAAAGGTGATCTCTCGCACGTGTTAGATGACTGTGATTTTCTTGTGATTTAAGAGGATCGTTTGTGTATATCTTCTGGTACATATAGATAAATGTGTATAAACTTACTCTAATAAATGTGTCTCATTTAAGTTTTGACCCTGCATAGCTTAGATACATTTATGTAAATATATTCTTTATTCTTAACTTTGATTACTTCTTTATGGTTTAATGTGGAAAATATTAAGAAAAATAAACTACAACTGTAAAGTTTTAAATAAATATATAAACATCAATGTAACCATTCCTCTTCCTGGAGGTGGAAAATGACACGAGTTTATGACCACACCGTGCTATACGGAGCTGTACCCAATAAACAGTGATTTCCCTGTGGGTTGCCACTTTACCCTATTAATTTTCATCTCATCGCGGTCGCTGCGTCCACCGACCTAGCCACTTTACCTACCCATATATTTTTTACGTTTCTTCTACTGGGTACCTTGCATAATCATTTGCGATTTTTTAATGGAAGAATTTTTAAAATATTAGTACTTATTAATTTGACCTAGTAGTCTGAGATTAAAACTGAGGGGAAAATGTCCATTGGGTTACTTTGAATATCCACTTACTTTTGATGTGTTAACATTTATATGCGAAGAAATCCGAGGACCGGGAGATTGGTATTCAATTACTAAGCAAGTGCTTGCGCTGCGTTTTATTTGGGAAAGGCAGGTTGGCATGTTATTGAACTAATTGGATCAAAATAAAAAGAATTATAAAAAAAAAACAAAACAACAGTTAAAAAATCAAACCAGTTACATTCAAAGACGAACGCTGATGTTTAAACATCTTAAACGTGTTTTTTTTTCGTATCACTACTACTAAATGATAATATGATGATAATATTTAAACTCGATTCCTCATAGAATTCGTTAACACATAGACTCTACTCTACCAAACTTAATGTAAAGTATGGGGTGATAAAACGTGCCATAAAATAAAGTTTAGCAATTCAATTCACGTGTGTCTGTAACTAAATTATTAAACTCCTAATAACATTATCGATTTCAGGCACAAAGGAGACCTTAGATGATTAAAAGTGGATTCTTAAGACATCATTTGGCTAGACGCTTTCAGTTCAACTGCGCCTTTTTTGTTTACTCGATCGGCGCCGCCCTATTTCTGCAAATAATATTTTACGGGCGGGAAATGAAGCTTTATCGTTTATTCTCTCTCTTTCAGACGCTTAGTCAACAAACGAACAACAACAATGCAAGGCGGGCGGTGAAAGTCCTACCACTTTTATTATTATTAGCTTGGGATATTTTTGCGTCACCGGGAAATTTCCATAAGGGTGCGGTCATTCAAGCATATGAAATAAAGCACTATTAACCATTTCGATATATTAATTCTACGGTTTCTCTGAATCGGTACAAATTATGATTGTTATTGTTTGTTGAGCAAACAATAACAATAGCTGATATGCTCATATCTCATTCTGAGTTACTAGCAATTTGCCTAGATTCTAGACATTTATCAAGGCGGTTCTTGAACTGGTTTACACTTATAGTTTCCACCACTTCCTGTGGTAGCCGATTCCAATTATCCACAACTCTATTGGAGATAAAATTCTTCCTAGGATTAGTGGAACAAAGAGATTTAAATAACTTCATTGAATGGCCGCGAAGTTGCGTGTTTTGGTTAAACATGAATATGTCCTCAATGCTTGCACAATTGACTTGAAAGTCCAGTTAATACTTTGTAAGTCTCAATGAGATCAAATGTCACGATTTGCGACGAAACAAATATAATATTCCTGGCCTGTTTTTCAATTTATCAGATATGACGTACGGATTGCCGTCTTTACGCTGCAGGAAATGTGACCTATGGCCGATATACTATTTATAGTACCAGCTATATATTTTTAAACAGCAAAAGATGGCAGAAACTAACGGATTTGCTAATGGACTGAAATATCGTAATGTACTCTGGCTCGGGAACGGAATCTCGCACATTCTTATCAATTTGTGTTATGTTTTATTAATGCTCACATATCATTTGCAAATTCACTGTTTTTTTTTATTATCGCAAATTTCACGCGCAGGCAGTAACGCTTGTGCGAGGTTTTGTGGGTAAATTTCCTTATATTTCGAGAAGATAACTGTAAAGAAATTCACTTACATAAAGTAGTGTATATAATAAGGCTCTGTTTATTAATGAAGTTGGAGATGAGATTACTCAGACATGCTAATACCACGTGCACGCCCTATATCCACCTTTTATGGCTAAAATAAGCCTTGGCTACCACATTTTCTTACGCATTTTTGTAATATTTCAATTTATCTTCATTTAATTAAATTTATGTTAAAAAAAATATGTCCGACGGCACATTTTGTGCAATAATTTTGTGTAATTTGTATTTTTTTAAATAAATAAACCTAATACGTTAAACGTGTTTATTGTGTTTTTATTTTGAAATAAAGTAATCATTTCACGTTTAAGTTAAAAAACATCTTCAATATGTTTAAATTTAGAGAAATAAATTTTAAATGATTTAATTTGCTATAGCTGTATGACTTTGTGATCGTGTTTCATATTTCATTGATATAAATACACTAACAAGAGAATAAATAAATAATAATACGTAAATAAATAATTGAATAAGAGCAAACATATTTAGAATTACTTTGTATAGAATGTTTAATATTATATTAAAATACTTTGATCTATTTGCGTATACACAGTGATCTTATAAAACACATTGTGGCTGTCAAATTTACAACCATTTCCGGATAAAATATTTATTATGGTTGGTTTTAATTATTTGAATCTTTCTCAGCACACTATAAAGTTAATTTAGTTATTGTTATTAGGTATATTATTTTATTCTTTTATTTATGCTTCTTCTTTTGACCGAATTTATAAAATTGCAGGTGGTTTTAAGTTAAGCGATTCTAAAAATGTACGTTTTATCATTAAGTCTTAGTTTTAAGCTTAGCTTGACTTGAGCTGCCCGTGTACAGTCACTCGACAATCGGAATTCATAGTACTCGAATCGCCTTTCATAGTAAAGTTTCATTTTCCCTCGACAGTACATAGGCTCCTTTATTTCCAAAAGCACGTAACACCCATTAAATTTAATTGGCAAACGATCTGACACGCGATTTACAATATTCATCAATTTTAGCATTGGCTTTGAGTACATTAATTTTTCGCACTCGGACCAATACTTCCACGTATAATTTTGCTGATTTTTATATATCGTGTTGTAGTATTTGTTCTCTGGATATATATATATTATAACACAAGTATTAGATGCAGTTAATATTTACTGAAACAAAAGACATTAAAGTACAAGCTGGATGGAGAGAGGGAGAGAGCTGATTGAGACGGATGGAGACATCCGCCAGGGACGATCTCTCTACGAATTATTACACTACACGTGTGTACAATTTAATCCTGACATTTCGGAGATGATCACGCATGACACAGTCAAGTTCACACTAAAATAATCTGAAACGCGCGTACTACATTTACGTCGCGACATCTTAAAAACTCATCTTAAACTCACACAGTGCTTAAAAGTATGAAAAACATTAGCACAGACGATTTCGAAAAATATAGTACGAAAATTTATTGCAACAAAGAAAAGTTAACTAAATAAATACATATTATAGGTATTATAATAAAATAGACATTAAAAAGAATATATTGTATTCGAAATTAAATATGACTATTTATGGAATATGGATTAAGATTATTAATGGTAGTTATGATATTAATATTAAAATATATGTAAAACACATATCAGTATTAGATAAATTGGCGACTGCGAACGGAGCTTACTATGCGAGTAGAAACGTTAGCCATATCATGAATTATTTCAGTTTTTATATACATATTATCTGTAGGCCATTAGCGGTAATTAAGCTGTTTTTTTTTCAAATAAACTGAATTTGAATAATTTGAAGTTCCCGTTATTAGTTCGTATCGGATGGAGGTGTCGAACTTTCCCCCGAAGACGGGCTGTGGCATGCGTCATAATCTCCGAAATGTCAGGATTAAATTGGGAAGGATTACACTACACACGTGTAGTGTAATAATTCGTAGAGAGATCGTCCCTGGCGGATGTCTCCATCCGTCTCAATCAGCTTCCATTCGCTTGTACTTTAATGCATATATATACACAAGACTCTGAATTCAGTAAATAAACTTTCATAGGTCAGTATCACTGGAGTTAGCTTCTAAATATTGTAATTACGTAATAATAGTAATGATTTAGTAATAACAGCGTTTATATAAAAGTTCTAAGAAGGCTTTCTTAAGATCTTTGTTTAGGTACTTTAGGTCCTCTGGTCACGTATCCTATTGGTGTCCGAGGTTGGACACCTGACGCCGTGGTTTTATTTACAAATTTTCCTCTCGCCATCCAATTGTGCCGAGCGTAGAGCCAATACATGCAACGGGGTTTTCGCCTGATCGCCGTGCAAATGGCCACCGAAGTATCCAATTTCGAACAGATGCTTTCGCTTAGGTTGCGGATCGGCACACCGCACACCTCCTTATTTCTGCAATTTTGGTTTGTGTTAAAAAATGATCAACTAATTGCGATACTTTCATTCTGCTAAACTCAGAAGAACGCCGTAATGCGACACGCTCTTTCGGTCGAGACGCATGGAGGTGAAGTGCTCATCTATAGCAGTTTATACTCTGTTTCGAACGCTCCAGATTGTCGGTGTCACGTTTCAAAATGTTAAATTGTTTTGTTAGCTTATTTCTTTGACGGATGTCAGGGAAGACCTGCTACGCGTAGTTCCCGCAGATTTGTTAGCTACGGATGCCAGTTCATAAATACCCAACGCCACTCGTCAATTACACGTCGATGTAAATACCGCAATGACAGGGGGTGGCTGGGGTGGCAGAGGTGGGTTGGTTCAAACCACACCGTGCCGTATCGAGTGAAACACGCATCCAGGGATATGGGTCAGCGCTGCAGAGCTAAGCCTCGATCGGCTGTCGAGTTTCTGTTTGTGTAATTCCACGCTAGCACGGGTAACGTTTCAATTAAATCGATTTAAGCCTTCTCGGTACGGATACATTTAAGCGGTCATTATATTAAGGTGATGGTGATTTACAAATTATACGAATATACGAAAAAACGTATAAAAAGGCACTCTACGGATTTTACTCTTAACGCGTGACGCGGTTTCCCGACCAACGTCCTATGCCAATGAGTACAACGGGCGCAAAGAATAACTTAAAAAACAGTATTTTTGTGAATATACCGTAGTAAATTATAATACAGTTGCTCTTTGACAGTGACTTTGTACAAGGAGAGTATAGTGTGATGTTATATATGATCTGTGTAGCGTTTGTGAGGAACAGAGACAGGCTGCGATTGCGAAGTTCAGCGATTGTACTTCTATAAGCGAATTTAGATAAGAAATCCCACCGTGCGCCGGCGTCTATTCATACGCCTCGACACGACCGTTTCTTTCATTTTATCCGGTGGCAGTTTTTCGTTTGATATGTAAATCAGAAGATCGCATTTGCCTCTCGCATACGAAACGATCAGATATAACCCATTGGGCGATGGTGCCTTTTTTTCGACCGCGCTTCGTGTCGCCTCTGTGCGTGTGTACGAAAAAGTGTTAGGCGTTCGTAATCAATTCACGTGAATTGATGCGTAGTTGTATCGAGGCCGCCGAGGGTGTTGATATAGTAAATCAGCAATCACAATGGCTGTAAACTCGGGATGCAATTACGCAAACTAGTCAACATTATCTTTTAAAGTTCAAAGTTGAAATTTTTACAGTTCATTTATTTATTATGCGTACCCAAAAGAAATTATACACTATAGTATACATTCCTTAAACTAGAGTAGCCCGATTGACTAATAAAGTTAATTAGAGGTAAAGATCATTTTGAAATGTGTGATTTGAATTTAATTAAGAACGATTTTAAATTTAAAAAAAAAATGCAAAAAAATAACATGATGTTCACCAATTTAAGCTTTGGTTATTTATGTATATATAGATTTATGTATATATTGTATAATTGAGTCGTAAAGTTATTTGATTTATATTTGATGATTGTTTTTTAATAGCGGCAAATCGCCTGAAAGATAAATGACACAATCTTTGACAATATTGAAAAATTTTAAACAAGTTTCTAATTATTTGATAAAGTGCTGGATAGCATAATATTTATAAAGGTTCTAAAGAGGTCCTGTACTTGAGAGCGCAGGATGTCGGTTTAAACCCAGCGCTGAGTTTTATAAAAATGCATTTGTAACTCTCACCTGTCCTCTGCAGTGTAACATATTGTCAAATATTATGTAACCATCTAATTAGATTAAATAAGAAAAGCACATCCACTGCATCCACTATATCATCCACTGCACAGTGTTTTACACTGCAGAGGACAGGTGAGAGTTAAAAATGCATTTTTATAAAACTCAGCGCTGGGCGAGAAGTTAGAATCACAAATTCTGGATATAGGGAAGCTAATCCAGAATTTGTGCACATTTTGTTTAGAAAGAAAATGACGTTGATTCTTTCGCTTTGGACAGAGCTATTATTTTAAACATTATTTTCTAGCCCTGAACCGCACCACATTGATCCACAAAAATGTGTTATAGTCTCTTTATAGAACGCATTTCAAATGTTTCAAATCTTTGAAAAGTAAATGTTTTTTATTACGACTGACAACACTACTCAAAATTAGATTTTACTCAATTAATTGAATAAAACCTTTCCAGATTTTGAGAGAGTAGTTTATTTAGATCGCCATTATTTTCTAGCCTCGTAAACTCTACATCTCTCGATCGACATCACCGGCTTCTCATAATTCCGCATTTATCTACAAAAAAGGTTAACAGTCATTATACGAGTAAAACACGTTTAAAATATGTCGATTCTTTGAAAAAAATACTTTGATTCCATAAATAATAATAACACATGATTCAATTTTCAACTTTATTTTTCTCGCAATGACACCATGGGAAGGATGGGCTACGTCCGGTGCGCGTTTTTCACTGAACCATCAATTTAATATCCAGAAAATCAGGAATCTGCGCCCTGACGTGCCCCTGTGCCCCTTTGTAAGCTTCTGAGCCAATATTGGGCTTAAAGCCCGAGGCAACGACGCGACGCGGCGAGGGTATGTTTGAATTGGTGCAATTGATAGCATTTTCGCTTAGAAACGAGCATAAGTCGTATGCGAGTATGTAGTTGAGTCCTTATAAACTTTAGCTGTTCTTTTCTGTACTACCCGACTGTAACATTTTTTAACATTAAAAAAAATTAAAACAAACATTCGAGATGTGTATTTGATTTACCGATACTTCCGATTATTCTTTTTTTTTTGTGAAAATAGTTATACCATAACTCCGCTTGAAAGTATTACTATACGATTCTTATCGTAAATAAACATTACTTAATTATTTATTTTTTTTTGTTTCAGGTATTTAACTACTACCTACCCGTAAAGGATTCTTAAATGTAAGTATTTTGTAATTTTACAGCCTCATAGATTTGTATCCCATCAATGGTCCACCAATAGTTTACGTTTATTTTTTTGATCTCTCACTAATTATTAGTTTATATTATTTTTTACTGATTAGAGATGGTGAAAATGTTCGTAGAATATGGCAGTCGGAATTGCGCTTAATTATGCCTCCCTCGTAACACTGATTTGAGCCTAGAGAACCGAATGATAATCGATGATATGATGATCATGATTTGTGCCGCATTTGTAAAACATATAACCACAATTTTAGCGATATAGACATTTGTCATTTGCATAAGGGCGTTTTTATACTCAACATAAAAGAAACTCTCTTTGAACATAAATTATATTATTATTAGTATACACACCCACACACACCACACACACACACACACATGTCATTCCTATGTACATTTTTGTATGTTTCGAAAAATAAATTACCTTATCTTAAATGTATTTGTATGTAATTTTCTTTAGCTGTAAGCATTTCTAAGAATTAAATAAATAAATGGATAAACACTACTATCTCGCGCTAAATGTTAAGTTGGTATATAGTTGCGGTTACACCCAGGAGTGGCTGCAATATTTCTGGACTGTTGAGCTGCCATACAAAGAACCGGTCAGAATATGGACCATAGCAGCTGACAACTTTGAGGAGGTTAAAAATAAGTTTGCGGTGTGATAAGATACAAAAGGTAGTGGAGTGTGAATTCTTCTTGCGGCGTGGGCGGTGTTGCACCGTCGCCTCAAAGTCAGCTCAAAGGCCCTCTCTAACACGTCTTCCTACATCGGCGAGCGTGCCTCGAGCCAGAAAGCTCGCCGAGGAAATTATGACATTACTTTGAGGATGGCGGTAAAGAAAATAAGGCCACTGAAATGTCAAAGAACGTACTATACATATGTACGAGTACTTACTACAAAGTGAAGGCACTCGTGGGTATTATAAAGTTGGCCAAGTTATTAAGTGCATGTTAATGGTGATTTTTTAACAGGGACAAGGGGTTTAATGGACATATTTTTATCTCGACTGGAAATTCGAATTATTTATTTCTGAATTTCTTAAAGATACTTACATCTACACATAACGACAGTTACATCTCTAATTTTACGTATACTGTACTTAATGAACAAGAGAACATAAACTAACCTCTATATAATTTAAAATTGAGCAAAATTGAGGATGGGCGGTAGTTTTTTAGAGTTCTTAGGACCTGATTTGTAAATAGACGTAATGAGAACTTTTTTCTACTTATTTTGAAAAACTCCTTTGATGGAAGTTAAAAGAATAGTTAAAGGCTTCGCAAGGGAGCTAGCACAGTTTACCACAAATAAAGATCGTATATTGTCACTGCCGGGACCTTTGAATTTGCTAAGATATTTCAAAGTGAAAGAAGTGTTTATTTCAATACTACTGATATCGGTTAGTTGTTATTTGAGTGAGGTTAAGCGTCAAATTTCAATTTTAGTTTGATTATTTTTTATGTTAAACGTTTTGTTTTGACTAGTTTTTAGTTTTTGCGATTACTGCTGTACTTTAATTACATTTATAACATTGCAATATATAAGAGGTTAGAATAGCGATTTGAATTGTATGTTTTCTATGTATATAATATCGAAAAATAAATAAATAAATATGTGTGTTACAGAAGGTGTGAGTGTGTGTGAAGATACCGATACCCTCCTAAAGCGTAGACAGTAGCAGTATGGCTGTGAATAGAGCCCAACTCAGGGTTTAATGGATAAAGTAAATAGGCACCCGCTAAAAGTGCCGGCGGACGTGCGGGGCGGAAGTTGGGCCAATTTAAATTTAAATTTGCGGTCGCGGCGACGCGGGCGTGACAAATGACCGAGCAATCGATCGGGTGCGATCGCGCTAGGGCGGGCGGGCGGCCGCGCTACGTTTGCAGCGGTCGAGAAAGGCTTACACGGGTTCGCCATTAGCGTAGCATTCATTCCTTGTATGACTTTGTTAATAATACCACCGCGACGTGGCACATCAACAATAGTAACGCGGCCGTCGAAAACCCCCCCGAGTTTATTTAGCATACTATATACTATAGAGGGGGGGGGGGGGGAGGAAATCGTATAGTTTATAGTGTTTCTGAAGTTAAAAAAAGGAATAATTAATTTAATATGCGATATGAAAAGTTACCCCTTAAATGGATACGGCTTACTTTAAGGCTCACCCTGCAATTCACAATACAAATGATCTAACCTTCATATACTGACAATTTATTGTGTTATAAGTCGACTTATTGTCAATAATTTATTGTGTAGAAAATAAACAGAGCTAATTATTTTTTCTGTGTTCGTGAAAGTAGATATGTAAAATGGTATTTTAATATTTGTTATTAATGTTATTACTTTCATCGGTTTACTATGCAATCGTCTTTTGTTTGATAAAATTTGTGCATTTGAAACCGTACTTAAATGAGTCAATTTTACGTAATAGTAATTTTTATAATTTATTTTATAATAATACGTAATTTTACGTAATAATCCTTGGTTGAACCTATTATTTTGTATGGTATTACAATTTGGGGTCTTACATATGAAACATATATACAGCGAATTTATATTCTGCAAATTCGTATCATTAGTCTCTGACTAATGGGTCCTTGCTCATTTTGTTTGTAATAAAAAAACTATGTTGAAATAAACGCCGTTGTTGACGGCATTGAACTGAACTGAACTGAACTGTATTTTAAAAATAATTATTCCAAAAAGTAAAAAAATTCAATGCAAGGCGACTACTCTAAATTGTTCAGCCACTTCAAAGTTCTACCGGTATTTCAACTTTATTATTATAGAATTGCAACCAACCACTTTTCAGTCATCCGAAAAGCTTAGTCAGTCTGAAAAGATTAGTCTTTTCAGTCATTTCATAACATCTTCATAACATCATAACATTTCATAAAAATCTTGTTGTCGAATGTCGAATGAAAAATATATTGACGGAAGATGTATAAATACGTACGGGTATCGACGATTAAAATATATTGGGATATGTTAACATTTATTTATGACAAATATAAAAAAAATGACTTTGTGTTTAATGCTGGAGTAAAATTTAATGGCTCGTTGCCCCCAGGTCGTATTTAAACGACCAACAATAGGTAATGTGTGCTTCGCTCTTACAATGTCTAGAGTGATTCGTTATATGATTCGTAGAGATCCGAATCGTCTCTGGCTGGAATTGACAGCGGAAATTAAAATCAAGTTTAACAGTTTACAATTGTTTATTTAATTCTGTCCATTTCCCTTATATGTACGTCTATGAATGCGTAAAGCCTATGGCTCCAGCTTTACGTCAAATATAAATTGTTTAACTATACAATGCTTTTCCACATTGTTACAATATGCTTCTAATCGCTTAATAGTGTTGCACTCTAGAATAAGGCTTAATTGTTCAACCGCAAGAGACATTTACTTGTGCATGGTAAGTACTGATTCACTTTTAAGACTTCTAAATACTGCGTAAAATTGTCACGTTGAACTCACATGCACAGATGAAAAACATATACTCCAAGGTGTACTAAGTTAGACTTTCAAAATGAATACATATAAACAACAATGCTTAATTAATTCTTATGATAAAATATTAAAGTATCTTAGATATGTACTGACTTGGATTTTTAAAAGAGTACTTATAAACAACAATGCTTAATTAATTCTTATGTTAAAGTATTATATTATATAGAGTATGGAACGTGCGTACGTTTTCGAGAGCTTTCTTTAATGCGATTCGCATATTACAATATAATACCCAGACTATTTAATAAAATACCTCTTGAAGTTAGGACAACCTAAAATAAAATTCAAATTAAAAGAATTTATGGAAAAAACCTATTAAAAATTATTTAGGTATCTTAATTAAATTAACTTGTACATGCTTGCAGTATTCTTTTTTTTTAAATCTTACGATTTATGTTAACTTAATTTGTAAGTATTTTGTATTTCATTTTATGCACGTGTAAATAAATTGTATTTTAGGTAAGATTAAGAAACCGGCAGAAATACAGTGTTTTAACTGGCTACTCGGGGTGGGACATCATCTATCATCATATTATCATCTGACAATATCAGTGAGTTATTTAGATGAAGTGTTGTTTCCATGACTGGCGCTTTCTTGGAAGGCATATATTCTTTTTTGAAATGTCTTCGTGGTTTTTCTCCGTTTTTTTCGCAGTTATTCCGTAATAATATATGAGATTGCTTTGCGAGTCGCTCATGCTTGCGAGCGGGAAGTGCGCGCGATGCTCAGTTTGAGTTCTATATTCTCCTCTCGTTTCGAGTGGGCGGAGACAAAGGGAGGCAACTAAATAGGCTCTTGCGAGAACGTTATTCTGATATGCGGTCTGCGAAATTACAGTGGGTCTCACGGCTAGGCCGTATAAGGAGTTGTGTAAATCGTTTTTAATTACTATTTCTCATCTAACGAGACAACCGCCATGTTGTTTAGTAAGGGTCCTACGCGAGATGTCGTTGCGCTGTTCCACTTGCGATGCATTACTGTCACGGGAAGAGAAGTCTTTCAGATGCGATCTTTTGTCCTCTTTCAGCGGCAGGGCTGGCGTATGATGGTCTTGTTTCCCTCGTCGCTCTCATTACCGTCACGTCAACGTGAGAGAAGCACTATTTCGTGTTGCTATTAGAAAAATTATAAAGTGCATGCTTACATATATAGTTCATACAAATTTTCACCGACCTTAGTCAATGATTTTAAACTTTCTCGTCTTCATTAATTATAAACATATAATTTTACGAATTTTTACATAATATCGTGTGTTTAAGATTATTTTAATCCCTTCGTTTCGAAGATGATTCATTCATTCCGTATTGATATTATATTTATACAAGACCCATTAATAATAAATATAAAATGTATAACCCATTACAGAGTAAATGCGACTTCCTTTCGTAATCCTAACTTAGCTTGTTTCTTGATTCATGTTAGCTTTTGATTCTTTAACTTATATTTTTAAGAACTATCCATAGAGTTATAACAGTATTGGGGTTTATTTATTTTTTTTAACTCTAGCGTTTTTCCAGTCGTCTGATATGATCATTAGTTGAACAACGTTACCAGAATTTTAGAGAGAGGACTGTCGAATACATATCTAGCCTAAGAGCTGGCAGCAAAAATATCACATGATCTTATTTACTATTTAGAAGTAAACAATCTGGCAACACTCATAAATGATTGTTTATTTTACAAATTAATTGCAGATAAAATAAACAACCTTTATAGTATTACGTATTTCATGTTGAATTTTACTACATTTCAACCTTCCTCTCCCCCCCCCCCCCCAACCCCAAACGCAACGGCGCTCAGTTGCCAGATTGCCATAATCGTAGTCCAGAAACACTTCAAAACATAACTTAAGTCAAAAATCACGTGAGATTTTTGCTGCCAGCTCTGTGTCTATAATACATTTATTTGACATTTTTAATATACACCGTATATGAGCATATACACCGTATCGCAAGACAATTCTCGATTTAATCTTAGTTTTCGAGAAAAAAAAAATGTAAACTACGTGATAATATTAAACAAATCTTGTTTATAATAAAGTCCTTGTGAGCACACCTTGAACTCTCGAAAATGCCCGCTGACCGAATTTAAACAATGCTTTAAAAACATGATAAATTTGGAGATTAATTATTTTCGCATATTTTTTTACATATTTTTTTTACTCGTAATAGGGAACACAAACACCCAATTATATCTTCATGAATGGTTTAGGACATTCTGTATATTGTTTTACGATTTTTTTTCACTAAATGATTCTCAAAAGCAAAACGTTTGTTTTGAAATGTATGAAATGGTTTGTTTTTCTATGAATTGCCAATTGATTGTAAAGTTGCTGACCAGCGCGGCTGACCTGAGAGTCAGTAAAGATAAGAGTTTTAAAGGTCAATCGATCGGTATGACTATAGATTCCAAGATGTCGCCTCGCAAAAACAAACGTTCCGTCCCTTCTCTGAGCTGGCTCAGTCCAATAGGTCCAATTGAAGTTTCCGAAGATCTATCTGTACAATCTACAATGATATGATTAATGATTAACGGATTCATTTATCCCCATTACAAAACTGTCTCCGTAGCTTAGTTATTAAGTGCTTATAAGAGTGTTTTAAATTACCGTCGCTGAACTATCTCACATTAATCGACAGTGATTAAATGAAAATGTGTGCTAAGCGCGTCGAGTGCGAGTAACTGAATGTTATGCTTATCCGCAAAAGCACGTTTAAAAATAAATTTTAACTAAACGAGAGGCGCGCTCCCGCATCCCAACGGGACTGAAGACAGAAATAAAGGAATCATGGATCCCCTCTCCTTTTAGCTTTGTAGGGACGGAATTTGTGTTTTTAGAAATAATTAATATGTTTAGGTTGGACGGTGACTATTATAAAATATTTTGATGATGCATATTTAAACCACCGCTGTGAAACTATTAAATTTCATGAAAAAATGTTTTAAACTCATCTAAATTAACAATTTGATGTTCCGAAAATAATGAAAATCATTTAAGAACGCACATTTTACCTTTTATGTTCCCCCTAATACGTTTAAATATTTATTTCGTAAGAATACTTACAGAAAAACATACATGTATTAGATAATAGATAGATAAAAACATGCGTAAAAAAATATATACACAAATTTATTAAATTTTTAAACATACTGTGTAAATTTGACGAGCACGCGACACCGCGCGGATCTATCATGTAACCTTGACACCATTAGCTAGAGTTGAGAGCTAACAACAAAGACGTTACGAGATCCGTTTAATATTATCACGTAAAGTTTACATTTTTTCCTCGAAAACCATAGTGAATTTTGATAATATGTCGTCTTTACAAATAATCCTCGGAATCGCAAGTATAGTGTGAAGTCACTTGGACGAATCGAAAGATTAAAGATTTACTTATAAATATTAAATTATATACATTATTTTTTTTATATTTTTATTGTGGAGTTTATAAAAGTGTAAAATGTGTTTCAATATGCACCGTCTCCCAAGGCCTATATAAAAACCAGAAAAAATTGGCAATGCCCGTTTAAATTTGAAATATTACCAATCACCAACGAACAGTATAATATAATAATAAAAAAAAATTGTCTAAATAAATTAGGCAGTACAAGATGAAAACAACAACACGATAAATTTTTCTATAATTACAATCAGAACAATAATAAGAACATACAATAATTTAACACACACACAACACAATAACACACACACACACACACACACACACACACACACACACACACACACACACACACACACACATAGACACAATAATTTACAAACAATTCAATCGAAAATGTAGTTTATATTGACATTTTTACTATTTTTGATATACATATCTGGTTCAGGTGGTGTAACTAACGGTGAGCCACTGCTGCCGCCGCTCCCGCGCACGTCACGCAGGTGAAAAACAGGGCGGCTGCGTAAATCCAATTCATCTGAAAAAACAAAAATTATAATAAACACTAACAATAGAATTCATTAGATTCCGAATAAACAAATCATTTGAACTGGAGGTCGCCCAGTGGTCGAAATTCGACCGTAATTCGTTAAATTGAGCATTATCTTTTTTAGAATTCTGTAATAAATCGTATTTTTCGATAATATATGCAATGACGTATCGGAAAGCCTCGATCTATTTCTTAAAACCTTAATTTTAAAAAGTAAGAGTAATATCCCTAAAAAATAACCTGATTGTTTTGCTGCGGTACAGGAATCGAACCGGGCGAAGGCTCTGTGCCAGACGTTGCGTCATGATGCTCCGCAGGCGGCCTGACAAGCCTGCGGCACGTTTGACAATAGCAGAACCAGGGTGGTCGTTCCTCAGCTCCTAAAATTGTTCCAATTTTATTTAAATAAATAAGATATTATAAGAATATAATTTCATATTTTAATAATGTGTTCTATAATGTCTTAATTTCAAAAATGACCCTTTTTTATCTACTATTTACTGGACATCCTGTATGTTGACAACCTTTGAGGCAACGATCCTCGCCGTACCTGAACGCGATGACTCGTCTGTGAGCCGAGCGAGTCTGGTTTATTTTAGCGTTCAGTTGGTTTCATTGAGAACCTCGCTAACTGCGTTTTGAGAAAATCATTAACCATGAAAAAAAACAATATTACATACCATTTTCCTGAACCCGGTTGTTGTTATGCAGTACATCTCTCTGGTGATTGACTCCGTCAATGAAACAGCGACACCAATGACAGGGCTCTGCCCTTGGCTCCTCAGGCGGCCTGATGAAGCCGCGGGACGTCTGACAAGGGCAAAGCAATGGCGGACGATGCTCACCTTCTAAGAATGTTAGAGAGAATTGATTCAATTTTATTTAATAACCTGCCAAAGAATCTAATAACTTATCTAAATAAACTCGACTTTAAAGCCTGTTCAAATCAAAAGATGAAAATTCAAGGTATATAACCTGTTTCCGTGGCAGTGTTAGTTGTTTGCGGGATCGTGGGCTGCGACAACAGACCGCTCTCAAATCTTTCCATCCACGGCTGAAACGACATAAAATTAGTGGAATATATTTAATGAAGCTTTTAAATCTTCGGCGGATAATAATCCTAATCTGTCAAACTTAGATAAAGCCAATATTTATTATCAATATTTATTATCAAAATTAACACCGTTAAAGATTACGAATCTCAAAATCGCAATGTAGAAATACCTACTTATTGGCAATTGTTGGAGTTTTTGCAACAACAAATAAAAATTCTTCAGCATACTAATTCAAAACAACCAAGAAAGCTGTTAAATCGAGTTCGGTTGCATCTAAGAAACCGCAAGCATTTGCACCAACACAAATGACTCTAGGCGCTTAAATAAATGTTCGCTCTGTCATTTAGATTCAGAATTTTTTCGGCATTTGGGAATCCAATATTCGTTCGGTAAAACTGCATTTAAAAGGAATAGTCGGTGAGCAATTGCTAACGTATAAGGAACTCGCAACGATCTCATACAAATAGAGATGGTTCTAAACTCTAGACCGCTTTGCGCTCTCAGCTCGGATGTTAACAAACCCACCGCCTTAACTCCTGCACACTTTTTACATGCGTTACCTCTAACAATATTACAGAACAAGTTAATCTCTTAACTCGACAATCTATGTTAGATAGAATGATTCAGTCCTTTTGGAAGCGTTGACAATCAGAATATTTGACCACGCTTCAATCTAGAGAAAAATGGAACAAGCCTTCAAATCCAATAAAACTAGGAACATTAGTCATAATAAAGGAAGATAAAATCTATACCTCTTCAATGGCAGATAGGTGTCATTGTCGAGGTTTTGCCAGGCAGTGATGGTATCGTACGAGCTGCTGTTGTAAAAACACGCCATGGGTCGTACAAAAGACCCGTAGTTAAGCTCTGTCCACTACCAACGCCATGTGTTAACGCAATTAATGAATTACAGGTTTTAAATACAGACGCATATAATAATATGCTGCTCTAGTGCCACGTACATCTTGGTATTTAGCAACCAATGTACTCTAAATTATGGAGTAATTCTCTGGGGCGGGTGTAAGTCCAGCGAAAACTGTTTGCGCTTTGTCAGTTAACTTACCAACAGCATACTGAAAATACAGAGTTTGACAACTCTGTAATTTCATGAATGGCCGTACGGAAAACTTCATAAAATACAGGCCATTTCTGAAAACTACCATCGAATGATGGCAGCTCTAAGCGCGGTAACTTTGTAATATTGTAGGGCAATTTAATAGTATAATTGCTAAATTTGTCGATGGTTATAAAAGGATAAACTTTTCATTAAAAGATTCTTATCAGGCACGTTGCGCTGCTGCTGTCATATCTTTCAATACAAATCGACCTATATCAAATCTATATAAAATATTGATAGTTGTCCTACGAGCAAATTGCTTAGATTCGAAGAAAAAGAATTTTAAAAAAATAGGTTGATAAGAAAATATCAATGTAAAAATGGGCGTATTGTCAAAGGCAGAAAAAAGATGCAAATTATGGAGAAAATAGTATGCAACCTGATATGAATGAAAGCATGTTTCAAAAAGCCAAAACTACTTTTCTCGAAAGATTGAAAAAGATGGAAGTTGAACATAGACGCATAGAGAGAGACACAATTTTGCAGAGTGATTGCAGTGAATGGTTAGAATTGAGAAGACATTTAATAACTGCTTTACATTTTGGTAAACTTGTGAAAAGACGTCAAGATATAAGCTGTTCTACAATAGTTAAAAATATGTTGTATAAACAAAATATAAGTCATGTTGCATCGATTCAACAAGGAAGGGAAAATGAAAGAATAGCTTTGCAGCAATTAAGTGTTCATAAAAATCGAGAAATAAGAATATGTGGATGTTCATAGATAGCGATATTCATTTTATAGGTGCCACACCAGACGGTTTATGTGATGAAGATATGATTGTCGAGTAAAATGTCCCATAACTGCGTGTAAGTTGGGATTAGAAAGAGCAATTAAGGAAATAAAAGTGACATTTTGGAAACTAACATTTGATGGAAGATTTAAAATTAATAAAAACTTGATTTTACTCACATAATCGTCGATCCGCTTTATTTTTGGCAAGTTCTGAAATCTTGGATTCGGCTGAAAAAATACGATAACAGATTAAAACATATTTTGTTTATAAACACAACAGAATTGAAAATTGACGCAATCTGAAATTCATACGTACATCATTTTTTTACTCTTTTTAACCCCCGACCCAAACAGAAAGGTTTAAGGTGCTGTGGCATCGTAACACCCAAACGGATGAACCGATTTTAATTATAGTATGCAAATTTATAGGAAATTGCACTCAGAAACATAAGAAGCTGTTTACTTTATTGCTATTGCGTTTATAAAATTATTGGCTTTCTCAGCATTGTCGCTTATGTTGATGGATATCACGGTTAGGAAAATTTGTTTAATTATTATTCACAAAGCATTTAATTGATGGTCGATTTTTATAATTTTTGGTTTTACCTGAGCCGTCATTATCTGCGAGAACATATTGGCAGTCGATCTCTCCGCCCCACTTAAGAAATCTTTTAAAAAAGACATTTTAACGCTCAAGTTTTAAAAGTCACTTTTCAATAAATTATGAGAATTTATTTGCATTCAAAAACCATGGAAACGACATATTGAATTTTCTTTGCGACGAAACTATAAAGTAACAAATCCATTTTCATAGCAACTATAAAAATATAGTTGCTATGAAAATGGAGTATGTAGAGTAGTCATATTACTTTACATAGCAACTATAAAAACTCAACGTGTATTCACTTTGGAACATGCTAGACATAGAGATTATTGCATCTTTAATAGTGATGATCCGAGACAACATAATCATATATGGAGTTCCATCTTGATCCGATAGCCTGCTTTAGGTTATTCTTGGGTAAACCGAGCTGTTCCTGTACAGAAACCAATTGAGCAAGGTCATTGATGCTTCTCTTGAAGAAATCAACGATAGCCTTAACTTTCTCAATGACTGCTTTTAATTCCTGAAGACCCGCATGCACAATGAGATTTATCTTATTTATCAATGTATGTGAGTCCAGCCTACATGACAAATTGCAGCTGTTATATTACCGACATTTTCAGTGACTACACCTTCCACTTTATGCTCCAATCCCCATTCTTCAGCCTTGTGCTTCAGAAGGAAAGCAACATATTCAGGCGTGTCCCAGTCATTGAACGAAATACAACCCAACGTGTACGAACACAATTCAGTATTGGCATCTATAAAATGTGCTGTGATTGATAAGTAGTACTCTTTGAGATAGACGTCCATCCCTCCATCGCAAGGCAATCCGTACACGCTTGGCTGCTTTTTCACGGACTTTGTCTAGAGTCACCTCGTACAGATGAGGAATGAGATTAGTAGATATAACCTTCCTGCTAGGTAGGTTGTAGGTTGGACATAGCATATGGATAAACTTTTTAAACTCTACTCCGTCCACTATGAATTCTTTCACTATCACTTTAATCAATTGTTGGTCATATTGGCTAAACTTCAGAATTGAAAACTTTAGTTTACAGGACCACATTTTGTTTTAATTTTATAAACTCGCCTAGGTCTGACTTTTCCACGATGGAATTGTGAATTTGAGAAGTAGCCAATCTCCTCCTGAACTCTGCGACTTGACTGGATGAAGAAACTCCCTTGCATGTTTGTATTTCAAGGTGTTTCATTCTCATGTGTCTGGCAAGATTTCCCGTTGAGCCATTTGAAACTGTCAAGAACTTGCCACAATAAGAACATTTTGCTTTTGTGTGCAATATTTTGATAAAATGGTTCCAGAATCCACTGCGTACTTTTGTAACTGGTGAATTCGTTAAAGTCTTCGTTTGTTCTGGAAATAAAAAGTCTATGAAATAGTGTCATTATTGAGATGCCTTAAAACTTTATAATCATTTTATTGATTAAATTTAAACCTCTTGACATCATATCACCAGGGTCACAGTGCACTTTGCACAGCAGAGGCAAATGTACTTTGCACATGTGCTTAGGAAAAGAAACTGATGTTATTATGTTAGTAGTCTGGGAAATCATTTTCAAATATTCCGATAGAGTGAATTATGGTATGGTATGGTATGCGAATATCTATAGATTTTTTAAAGATGAAGTCAATATTTCAAGTCGCAAAAAATATATTTGCCCATAGAAATTTCAACGGCCATATCTATTTTATTTTTTATTCAGTTTTAGATGTCCTATAATATAACAATACTTTTATAATAAAAATAAAAAATACATACCTATCACCTAAAAAGTTTGCACATTACATGACAATGACACGAAAACATTGTCAACGGAAAACTATTTTTTTAATTTATTACTCTTACGAAACTAACTTGCTAACTTTACGTAACTATTATTCCCAATCACCCCTGAGAAATTCCCTATTATATGAAATCATATATCCATTTAATATTATCATCTAGGTACGTAAGATGATAGCCTCGACAGGGCAACCCCTACACACTAGGCGACTAAGGCGGCACTATGGTGGCTAAAATCACATATAAAAAAATATTAATAGTTTAGTTGGTCTAAGCACTGAATGCAGGATAGTACAACACAACTGCAGGTAAGTACCTAAGCTAACTTTGATCATTTTTTTTTTATAAAAAACCACATTCAAAAAAGAAAATGAATTATATAAATATGCCTGGGACAAACTTTCATAGGTGTGTCACAGTAAGATTTGCAGTTGCTAAATTTAATATTATTTATTTGTCCCAATTATTATTTTTATTTCACCAAACATTCAATTTTAATTAAACATTTATATATTAATTAAGTTTCTTAAACATCAGCATTTCTCAAATAAGTCTGCAATACAAAACGTTTGACATACAGATGCAAAAATATTACACCTATGCCGATAGATAATTTAATACGAGGGCGTTCGCGTTGGACTCCACACAACTTGAGAATTGATCAAAAACAGGCCTGTGTCAAAAACATGTTAAAAAAATACAATCGTGGTGCGTCAAAAGCTGTTTATAATATCTACACAGGTGATGAATCTTGGGTCTATGCGTATGACCCCGGAACTAAACAACAGTAACAGTGTGGGTGTTCCAAGATGAGCCAAATCCAACAAAAGTTATTCGTGCAAAAAGCACTTTGAAGCAAATGGTCACCTTTTTGTTTGGTAAAAATGGACATGTGGCTACAGTGCCACTAGAAAATGGTAAAATGTTTAATTTGGAATGGTACATGACCATTTGTTTACCAGAAGTCTTTGAAGAAATAAGAAAGAAGAACCGACAATGCACGATCATTCTGCATCATGACAATGCTAGCTGTCACACATCGGTTGATACAACTCAGTCTTTGGAAGGTCAAAAGATAAAATTGACAGGTCATCCGCCGTATAGCCTCGATTTGACACCCAACGATTTCTATTTATTTCCAGATGTGAAGAAAAATTACACGGTCAACGTTTTTCGAGCAGCAAAGAAACCATTGATGTGTTCAATATGCACGTTTTGGAGATACCTAATCAGAATGGAAAAAGTGCTATGAAAATTGGTTCCAACGTATGCAAAAGTGCATCGATCATCATGGTGAATATTTTGAAAACAATAATGATATATTTTTGTTTCTTTTTGTTATTCTTGATTCATATTAGCCCTCGTATATGGCATTGATTGGCAAAGATTCCGCAAAGGTTATAAAAATTGCTGAACTAAATCTTCTTTGGGCAACCTTAAGATCTCAGGCCTCTAATTAATGTTTAAAACAATTTTATAGTAGTTCCGCTACTGAATTAAAGTGATACATACCACCACAAAAGTAATTGTACGAAAACAAATTGGAAAAAATATTTGCAAAAATCCTGATACAGCTAGTATTTTCTGTAACTCCTTAGCTCTTCACTATTAATAAAAATAACCTTATTAACAATTGGTTGAACAATTGGTCGCCATTAAAGAGAATATCCATACCTAAATTAGAGTTATGTGGCTCATTAGTGCTGTCTCGTTTAATAAAATATGTATTAGAGGTTTTCAAAGATAAAGTGATCTTTGAGAGGAATATTTTTTAAGAGCTCAGGAGAGTTACTACACCACTTCCGTAACTCAAAACAATTTGTTTTGTATAGAATTTGTATAGCTACTTTTTCGTATTTATTATACTATTACTGATTTTTAGACTGCATGTATTTTTTGACTGCTCTAGTACAGGTAAGTACAAAATATTCACTGACATGTGTTCGATGCTAGACCGCGGTTTGCAGTCGCGCTGACATATTAAAGGGTTACATATTAAACATATTAAAGGGGCACATTAGGCATATTAGGGTGATATATTAAAGGGCGCAATTTAAACATATTGATATTCTATTCATATTATTTGTCATGGCGGTGGCGGGTTTAGATTAAAAAATAAAAAAACCATTACTTGCAAAGACCCACGATAATTCAACGCTTTAATATGGTTTTTCATAAATTTACCTTTTACCTAGATATGCCCTTAATACAGTTAGTTAAATATAGATATTTTACTATAGAATATACAGAATGTTCCAAGACCATTCCCAAAGACTTAAGGGGGTGTTTATGTTCCCTATTAAAAGTAAGAAATTATGTAGAAAAAATGCAAAAATAATTCATCCCTAAATTTATTAATGTTATTATTGGTGTCAATTCCCTTTAGTGTGGCAAAATGAGATAATGATCGCATTTTGCGTGGCCTTGACCCATAGCGCGGTCATTCAACTGCATCGGAGCTGCCGAACACATGGACAGCAGAGATTTAATATTATCACGTAAAGTTTACAATTATTTTTCTCGAAAACTATGATGATTTTTTTATATGTTGTCTTAACAAATCATGTTTGAAATCGCAGCGCTAATTACCTGGATTATTTATCGGGAATGTTCTTAGAACACGGTATATAATGATAATTTTTTTATAGAGCAGAGTGCCACTTCTATAACATCATCATGCATGTTCTATGCGTTCACCAATTTGAATAGTTTCATATTAAACATTCTCACCAGCTGCTGAAAAGTCGACTCCAATTTCTGCTCCAGAAGAAGTAGTTTGAACAAATTGTCATCGGTTAGATTCTCTTTGCACTTTCTGTACTTTTCCAACTCCCCCTCGAGCAGTTTACATTCCCTGAAAATACGAGAAGCTATTTTGACATTGCCGCTTCTGTTAAATGTGAATACTGAAAACAAGCTATTTTAAACCCTAGGACATTCACAGAAGTACCATAATGGCCGAGAGGCCATAATGGCTTGAATCAATAGGTTTTGAGGTAAAAATAACACTATGCAACCATGGCATATGAATGCAAAAGTTAGCAAATATAGTGAAATTCCGTGCATGGTCGTAAAAAATATAAAGTTACACAGTAAAAAATATAAAGTTACAAATATCAAGTTGATAGATATGATATACCACCTGCCGTCCAATGGAAAGACAATGTCTAAATCTACAATGATTGATAATTATTTTAGCACATTTCTAAAAGTGATCACTGGCCATAGCATAATCGAGATTTTTGTTGTAAAGGTGCTGTTTTATTTTATATCCTAAACTTTTCTTAAAGTAAACCCAGAGGCCTCTTGTTAGCATTTGCTACAGACGATGATTATTATTTTGTTGTGTAATTGCTAAAGTAGCGTAGATGTTAGCTGGTAGAGATAGTTCTACGGCAATAAGCTCACATATTTTTTTAAATTGTTGTGTTAGTAAATTAAGTTTATGTTTTTTATTATAATGTATACATATTATTTCAATCTGGCCACTTAGGCCATTTAATATGAAGGCCGTTTGTATAAAAAAATACGTAGTTTTTGACGTTTGTTTGTGCTGTAGGAGATTCATAATTTCTGTCATTTTTTGCATGCTCACATTTGTAGAATTGAAAATATAATTATATTAAAATGGCCTCAAAAGACGGACATAGCGACAAAAATAAGGTAACCGGTAAAGCAAACGTTACGACATTTAATTAATTATAAATGTCTAATTTTTGGTGTTTTTACTCAGGGTAACGCGCAACGAGATGGAGCCGGCGATGGCAAGGAGAAACGCAGGAAAGAATCGATCCTTGATTTAAGCAAATATTTAGAGAAGAGTATACGAGTTAAATTTGCTGGTGGACGCGAAGCGGCCGGTGTATTAAAGGGATACGACCCGCTACTTAATTTAGTCCTCGATAACACGACGGAGTTCTTGAGAGGTTAGATATTGTTTTATTTTCGGTGATTGAATTCTCGGATGGAGTCGCGGTTGTCGCCTGCTGGAAAACTGACATTATTAACCTATGGGCTATGGCTAGTCCGATTACTACCTTTTATATGATGAAATGCCCGTCAACTGTCCAAAAAAAATAAATAATAATGCCAAAACTTACCGATTCATTAGAAATTTTAGAAGGCGTTTTACGTCCAAATAAACACTTTTGCTGTCCTCATAATCTCCGCGAAATTTACAATACACTGGACTAATTTTGTTTTTTATATACATATATAATATATACATTAATAATGGTCAAAGCTGGATATACAGAAATTTTCACTTTTTACACATACTTATCACTTTTGATAACTTTTGTATAATTTTGAACGATTTTATATAGTAATATGGATAAAAGATACTTTTCACACAGTTTAAAACATCTACATTTTTTTTTCTTACATACTTGTGAAAAAAAAACACTCAAAATCACCTTTTTGGTTACCACAGGCAAATTCAATTATAATGATAAATGTATATATACAGTTCTATTCTCCATAAAACTACATCGATTTCTTATTTCTTGTTAACTCATAATTATGTGTATATTTTTCATAATCAAGATGTAATTTGATAAAACTGCCCTTTTTCATACATTTTATCAGATTTAAACTGCCATAAATGCATTACAATGAACAGGTTATTTCTTTACATATTGGCATAATTACCATGAAGTTCTACGTCGGATACACATTCTGTGTATATTGTTTGTAAATTAATTTTGTTGATAGTCGCCATATTCGGTATGAAAAATATCAATTTGGCGTAATGTACAATGGCTGCCATTGGTCACATTGAGCATGTACCAAACGGTGACCAAAAGAGAGTAAGATATATGAACGCGGCGAATGAAATGTCACTGCAGATTTGGAGGATAAAATAAAATATTACCAATATTTATGTATCTCCAAGTAACATATTATATCCTTTCTTGATAAATACATTTAATTTGTCACCAAGAAAAAATACAATTTGTAGTAAGGAATTTTTAGTCACAGAAAAAAATATATTTTGCGGAGGAAGGTAAGAGAGTTGAATAAGTCAGTCTTATGAATTAAATTTTAAAAGATGTTTTATTTACACCTTTCATGACAGCCCTTGAAGCCACATACCACTTAAGATCCAGGAAATAATATTTGCAGGTGGGTTGTTCCGGATCAAATCTTTAAACTGTTATAAAATCTCCACGGTCACTTAAGATAAGTCGAACCGTTAAAATTCATTTCCATATGTTTAAAAAATGAAGATTGGAAACACCCTTTATGCTTCATAAAGGGTGTTTGTTACGCACTTCACGCTAAATTTAGCATAAAATTTGCAAGAGTTCGCGTCTTTGTGACGTCCGCCCCAGGACCCAATTGCGCCCGAGAGTACAGTTAGGTTCGTTAATCGAAAAGTCCAAAAGGTAAGTCTCACCTGCGTAATATTTGGATTTTTTATTGATTTATCACAGTTTTTATTTAATTTCAGTTTTTATAAAAATTTGTTTTATACCTGTTTTATCAGTTTATATGAACGAGTGGTCATTTATTGGATAGGTACATGCTACCGCTATCTAGCGAGGTTTCAGATTCAGGTCAGACTAGTTAAGACAATATATCAAAATTCATCATGGTTTCCGAGGAAAAAATGTAAACTACCTGATAATATTAAATCGTTATCATCATACAACTCTAGTTGATGTCCGCTCGCGACACCGGATCATTGACCGCCCTCGGTCAAGGCCTTGAAAGAGTGCGAGCGAGAGAACCAACAAGCGATTTCCAAAGAAATTTACAGCAGCGCTTTTAAATGATTAAATATGGTGATAATTTTTTACAAGGGAACATAAATATAAAAAAAATATTTTTCTTTTAATCCAACTATAAATATAGACATATTTGTCTGAACATAAACATTCTATGCGACAACATTTATATGTTTTAATTTATTTTCTTACAAATAGACGTCTTCATATTTCTCTATAGGTGCATTGACGGGTTGATATTCTTAGCTGTAGCACAATATATCACTGCCTTCCTTAGTACGGACATAGTCTAGTAGAGAAGGCAGGGCACAAATGAAGCAGTGCTAATCGCTCCCTGTGCATTTATAATATTCATTTGTAACTGTGATTTGTTCTACTACAATTCTATTTCTTTGTCCAATTAATTATGTCACAATAAATAAATAAATAAACACACCCTTAAGTCATCAGGACACCCATTATATTGACGGCATCTCCTCACTTTCGGCATTTTCGCATACACCTACTTGATTATAGATTTGGATAGAACCCTGTTACTAAAATAAGAAATGAAAACCATATAATTTCACTATTCATAAATTTATCTACAAAAACAAAGTTTCATTCAACAATTTGTTATACTAAAAAAAATTCGAATGCCGGGATTCATGCGTTGGTACGATGCTATCGTCTTACTCTGACTTCAGATAATACAAGATCGAAATTCACTCCAACCCGCGCGGGTCGGCCAACAAATGCTTGCATGTCGAAAATTCTCCGCGGATCAACACGATACAACTAAGATCTGTCAAAAACTCATCATCTGCTCTCGCAGACTCGTATAATTAGATCAGCCTCCCCCGGAGATCAGCATCAGCATGTTCTCTAGATCAGCATAAGCTGTAGGCTAAGAAGTAATGCTCCCTCATTTAAACCCTCCGGAACCCAATACGATGATAGAAATTATAACATTATACAGGGTGTTTGGTGCATCGTTTGTCAAAATGAATTGGCCGAAAGAGGGGGTCATTTGCTATGTCTTGAGGCGCAATAACTTTTTTTTAGCCCCATGGTTTTTTTTTATTTTAACATTTTATTATTTTTTTAAAAAATTCCAGAATTCAGCATATAAATTTAGATTAAAAAAAAAGTTATTGGTATAGTACCCCGATTTAATTTTTATTTGTATGTGCACTGTTGTATGGTTCTATGAAATTCAGTATTACTTGCGAATACTGTCTAGTTTTATTTTTATTAAATCATAAATTTTTTGGCAGAGGTAAAAATAATTTTAAGACTCAGCTTTACATTGCAATTAAAAAAAACTTAAAGCGATCATGATCTTCGAATTCTTTAGAAAACTTCTTCTGTTTATCCCCTTTCCAACGGTAGGCATTATGCCATAGAAACCTGCTAATAACTTTACTAATTTACTAAATTTGCGTATCGGGACACATCGGGTTGATATTCGATATTCAGGATGAAAACTTGTTTTTGCGGAAATAATACGGGCGAGACAGGTAGAAAGTACTATCTCACTCTTGCACTGTAAAATCTATCTATCTTCTTCTTACATAGGGTACTGATGTTCCTCGAATTTGAAATTAAAAAACAAAATTCCCTTATTATTCATAATGTCACAATCTTGCTCGAATTGGTGACCTCTGTTGTGATGCATGCGCGACATCTTCGCCTTATTTCCACTGTAGTGGTGTGTAAACGCATTTCTTCTTTAATAACGACGAAAGCCTGCTCAATGCGTTGAACTAAATCATCCCTAGTTTCAACTTCTGTGGCGTATATAAGTTCTTAGGCCCGTCCCCACACGTAAAAATCTAATGGAGTTAGGTCTAATGGGTTAGGGGAACGTGGAGGCCATGGAATAGGGCCACCCCTCCCAATCCATGAATTAGGGAATACATTATTAAGGTAATCCCTAATGGATAATCTCCAGTGTGCGGGACAACCGTCATTTTGAAACACAATACGTCTCTCTTGATGGAAAATTGGCACCGCAGCTAACAATTCGGGCAAGTCATTATGTAAAAATTCAAGGTAATTATCCCCGTTGAGATGATTAGGTAAGTAGTGTGGTCCAATTACATGATTTCCTATAACTCCTGCCCAAATATTTATGCTAAACCTTCTCTGGAATGCCCTTTGTCTTTTCACATGTGGGTTCTGATCTTTCGGCGACCAGTGGTGAAGGTTATTTTATTTTATTTTATTTATTTAACAGGTTTCCCCATGTACATTATAATTACAGTAAAACAAATTAAATTACCAAAAGAAAAACAAAAAGCATTAAAAACAAAAAACAATAGCTTGAAACATACTAAACTAAAAAATTAAAATAATGCCTCCAGGCAAACATTAATGCATAAATAAATCACGCCGATCCTACAACGGCGTAATAGAAAGCAGATTTTTAATCCCATTGGGCGAACAGACGACAATATCAATCTCCACGGAAATGGAATTTAATAATTCGACTGCTCTCCCAATCGGACTATACTTGTATACGTCGGTACGACACGCTAACCGCTTAAATAACGTGTGCTTCCGCGCTCTAGTACGACGGTCCGGAACAAAGATACCAATATCACCGAGTATTACGGGATTCTCGATGAAACCGCGAATAACCTTATAAAAATAACACAACGTATGGATTTGCCGCCTAAACTCGAGTGTGTTAAAGCCTAACATCCCTAATACGAATGCTGATGGATACGTATTAGGAAACATTTCTGGATAATATCCATACCTACGGAGATAAAGGTATCTAAGGAACCTCCTCTGAATCACCTCCAGGATATTACCGTAAGTAACCTCATGAGGACTCCAGATAATGGAACTATACTCCAATATGCTTCTCACGAACGTGCAGTATAAAAGCGAGATGGACTTCGGTTTATTCAAAGATCGACTGGTTCGGAGCACGAATCCCAACATTTTATTTGCACGCGTAGCTATGCTCCGCATGTGCAAATGAAATGTTAGACGCGAATCAAACACAACCCCCAAGTCGCGAATTTCGTCGCATCTGCGAATGATCTCATTACCCAGAGAGTACTCACAACTTATTTTTTCACGCACAGCTCGTGAGAAGGATACTGCGATACATTTAGAAGCATTAAATTGTAATTTGTTATCGTCAGCCCATTCTACAAGACGATTGATGTCATCTTGTAAAAGCTGCGCGTCAGATAGTGAAGTCACTGATCGGTAAATCTTCACATCGTCCACATAGACCAGCAAACTACAATTTATTACTGCAGTAAAAATACTGTTAATAAATAAAATAAAAAATAAACCACTTAGCGCGGCCCCTTGCTGGATACCAGAAAACGTATTAAAAGTATCAGACACTGAGTCTCCGCAAGATACATATTGCCTTCTATTCTGAAAATAGCTAGCAACCAAGTTTAATAGATCAATTGACAAACCAAAGTCAAACAGCTTTTTCAATAATATATCGTGATCTATTTTATCGAAGGCCTTCGAAATATCAAAATAAATTGCATCCGTTCGAATATTTACGTCAAGATTGCGGGCTACTTCATTAGTAAAAACTAGCAAGTTTGACGTTGCGGATCGACCTGCGCGGAACCCATTCATTTGCTGATTCGTGCAAATCTCACTATTCAGCTTAAAAGATAGATAACGATGCAGAATTATCTCGAAAACCTTTGCAAATGCGCAAGTAATTGCCACTGGCCGAAAATTCTCGATAATATCCTTGCTACCCTTTTTATGCACCGGCGTTACTTTAGAAATCTTCCATCTTTCAGGAAACGTGCTTTGAGATATACAGAGATTGAAAATATGCATCAGCGGCGACTTAAGACTCTCTGCACAGTGCTTAACCACATTCGCTGGAATGCCATCGGGCCCGACAGATTTTTTATTCCGCAATATTGAGAACGCAAGGTTCATATCTCTCTCACTAACCGATTTGAGATAGATCGTGTTATCATTCGCGGGCTGCCGCCCTGCGAGTGACGTCACGTCAAGTGACGGGGGCGACGTACTATAGACAGATCTGAAGAAACGCGCAAACGCAGTCGCTACATCCTGCTCGCCTGTGAAGACTTCGCTACCGAATTTCATGACATTACCATACGCTGATGACGATTTTTTCAAATCTTGAGCATATTTCCAGAAATTCTGCGGGTCATTAAGAATGCTACTCTCCGCATTAGATATGTACAATAATCGAGCATTTGTAATATTGACTTTTATTTTTGCCCTGAGTTGAGAAAAATCGTTATAATGTTTCACATCATTCGTAGATTTCCAATGAAAATGAGCCTCTGATTTGAGTCTCAAGTCGGAAATAATATCCTCGTTATACCACTTGGGATACTTACGAATAATTCTAACTGAAGACGAGATTGGCTTAAATGCTAAGTCAAATACCTCAAATAGCTTGGCATACATACTATCTAAACATATTTCTATATTCGATTCATTCAATACAGACCCCCAATCTTCACCTAATAAATGCATATCGAGCGAATTAAATAAATCCTGGTTGAAGTACCACCGCCTTGATGACGACGCGATTCTTTTCTCCAAATGCTTCTGCGTCCTGAATAAAGGAAACTCAATCAGCAGGCTTGGATGGTGTTGGACCGGTTTAACTAAAGGCTGACTATTTTCTACGACTGACAAATCCATATTCGATAAAACTAAATCTAACTTCCTCCCCTTGGCATTAAGAATGTAATTAAATTGCCTAAGATTTAAAGCACTACGAAACAAATCGTATTCCTGAGATACACTACTAACTGCGGAATACAAATTAAAGTCACCCACTATAAGCATTCTCTTTTGCTTCGCATGCAGAAAAAAATCAGTGCTAGCTTAAAAAATATACGATATTCATCAGCATTCGTTTTAGGTGGAAAATAGACAACACATACATAAACCGAGCAACTAGATAAAATTAATTTAACCCACAAACACTCACACATAGGCGGCTCTAACAAGTCCATACGTTTCGCGTTGACAACGAATTCGGACAGGGCAGCTAAACACACTCCCCCCCCTCGACTACCGCGATCCGAGCGCCACACAGTATAATTAGCTGGAAATATTTCAGATGAAAACACACTACTAGAAAGCCATGTCTCCGTACATAATACAAGAAAGTATCCGCCTTCTAATACACTATTGTAAAAATCGACGGACTTATTATTCAAAGATTGCACATTTTGATAGGCAACCGAATGCGAGTGAAGTATTTTTTTACGCCTTGAATTTCGGTCTTGAATAAGCAGAGGCGTCGAACAACGATCATACGATTCAGCGCCGGACGCGCCTCCCGTGTAATAATTGTCTAAATAATTGTTATGTAAACTAAGAATTCCCTCTTTAGTAAATTTGGATTCATCGTCCAGAGAATACTTCTGAAAAAGTCGGGATCATCCACATCTGTATGCAATGTATCTGTAAGAAGTCGTGCATGCATACACAACAGAGGTCACCAATTCGAGCAAGATTTGTGACATTAAGAATAATAAGGGAATTTTGTTTTTTTAATTTCAAATCCGAGGAACATCAGTACCCTATGTAAGAAGAAGATAGATAGATTTTACAGCGCAAGAGTGAGATAGTACTTTCTACCTGTCTCGCCCGTGTTATTTCCGCAAAAACAAGTTTTCATCCTGAAGATCGAATATCAACCCGATGTGTCCCGATACGCAAATTTAGTAAATTAGTAAAGTTATTAGCAGGTTTCTATGGCATAATGCATACCGTTGGAAAGGGGACAAACAGAAGAAGTTTTTTAAAGGATTCGAAGATCTTGATCGCTTTAAGTTTTTTTTTAATTGCAATGTAAAGCTGAGTCTTAAAATTATTTTTACCTCTGCCAAAAAATTTATGATTTAATAAAAATAAAACTAGACAGTATTCGCAAGTAATACTGAATTTCATAGAACCATACAACAGTGCACATACAAATAAAAATTAAATCGGGGTACTATACCAATAACTTTTTTTTTAATCTAAATTTATATGCTGAATTCTGGAATTTTTCAAAAAAATAATAAAATGTTAAAATAAAAAAAAACCATGGGGCTAAAAAAAAGTTATTGCGCCTCAAGACATAGCAAATGACCCCCTCTTTCGGCCAATTCATTTTGACAAACGATGCACCAAACACTCTGTATATATCCTGCGGCGAATATTGAACTAAATTTCTAGTTATATTCCAACTAAACTAAATTATATTCCAAGTTTTTGTTTTTACCTTTGTCGCCGACGCATGTCGTTTGTTGTTATAAACGAATAATTTATTAACAAGACTAAATAATCTTTCCTTTTCTTCATGCGTCGGCGACAAAGGTAAAAACAAAAACTTGGAATATAATTTAGTTTAGTTGGAATATAACTGGAAATTTAGCCCAATAGATGCCGCAGGATTTCTAATGCAGTGATTTCTACCAAAGTATTCGGATCTGCCGGTCGTAAATAAGGGAGCATTAGCTGGACTCCTATCACTATCCCTATGCAGATTAGGCTCAATACATTTGAGCCTGTGCATACTAATCTCCAAGCCACTCTCCAAAAAACTCTCCACATCGATTTGCAAAACTCTGCGATCTGAAAAAAAAAACATTATAATAAACATTCATATAAAAACATTAAAACATTATAATGTTTATCGGATAACTGGTCTGACCGTCTTGTTGGTTTGTGGTCCAAAACCACAAATCAATCAACGAGATCAATTAACCACATCGATTAACCAACAGGTAACAAAAACAATTAAGCAGCCCAACAGCCAGACCCCCCCGCGAGACCTATTAACCACAACGATTAACCAATTAACAAACCAATTAACCAAATATCAACGGCCCAACAAGACAACCAGACCAATTAACCTAACCAATTAAGCCGCCCGACAAGACTGACAGACCAATTAAGCAATTAGCGGAAGCAATTAACTAATTACCGGAAGTACCGGAAGCTATTAGTTTAGTGGGCCAGAACCCCCCCCCCATTATATCTACTAATGTAGATATTTAACATTAAAGTCATCAATTTTTAGTATGAAACTGACATAGCGTTCATAATTTGGGCGCGATCAATCCGAATTTTAAACACTTGACAAAAACCCGTTCTTACTACGGCAGATAGGAAAATGCCGAATAAAATGATTGCATCGGCTTTTTACTAAACTTTGCAGTTAAAACCCGTTCTTACTAAAAGCATATCAGTAAAGTAAGACTAATATCCCTGATTACACTAAAAAATAACCTTGTTGAGTCCGCTAATGAAACAGGCGCGCCACTGAATGTACGTAGACTCTGCCATACGGGAATTAGCGTTATGGCGCCCATCAGGACAACAGCACGTCATTAGGACGGGCGGAAGTTCCTCACGTTCTAAAAATTTTGGAGAGAATTGTTTTAATTTTATTTAATAACCTGTCGAGTAATCTAAAGGAATCTTATTACTTATCTAAATTATCTTTTTTTCGGGCGAAGAAGCCCGCACCGGAAGGACGCCTTTCTTGGACTGTGTCTCCGCGCACGTTTTGTTGACATCGTGACGTCACAAACTGTTATTTATTTTCAATTTCGAAATTTTAATTCTTTCGCGAAGTGCTAAATTAATTGCAAAGTTGCTAAACTTAATTTGTGCTAAACAGTTATTTTCGCGAGTGACTGCAGTTTTATGTTTGGGTGGGGTTCGTGGGGTTCCGTGGGGTTTGCAGAAGACTGGTTTGGGAGGAGACCGTCACCTCTCCAGTATCGTTACTGGTGGGGTTGCTTCAATTAGTATCACGGATACTCTCCGTGCCCTTCTCGAGAACTTAGTCCCGTCCGACTCCACGGCTAACGAAAATGATCATCACCGCCAAATTCGAACACTATCGCAAATAGAGTCATCCGCGCCCATTTCTTCTGCCGTCACAGCCGAGGAGATTGATAATATTGTTGGTTCATTGTCGGCAAACAAGGCTCCTGGGATAGATAACCTGACGAGCGGTATTGTCAGACGAGTGTGGATGTAGGCTAGATGGGAGGTGACCGTACTCATGCAGAAATGCATCGAGTGCGGACACTTTCCCGAGCCGTGGAAGCGTGGCCTTCTTAGGGTTATTCCCAAGGGAAACAACAAACCGAGGTCTGACCCCAAGGCGTACCGCCCCATCACGCTTTTGCCGATTTTCGGTAAAATATTGGAGAGGCTGGTACGTAACAGGATGGATGAGACTTTGTCTCCCCTCAGTGACCGACAGTTTGGATTTGTTAAGGGAAGGTCGACGGAGGACGCGCTTCTTTTCGCCCTAGACTGGAGTGCTAATTACAAAGGAAAATACTGTCTAGGTGTTTTCCTTGATATCTCAGGGGCCTTCGATAATGCGTGGTGGCCGATGATTTTATGTAAGCTGAAATCTCGAAACTGTCCGGCAAACATTCTGCGCCTTGTACGTAGCTACTTTGAAGAGCGCACTGTCAGGATTTCTTACGGGTCTTCTATTGTCGACAAGCTGGCAAGCATGGGCTGCCCCCAGGGTTCAATCCTGGGGCCAAATTTCTGGAACATATTGTTCGACGATCTCCTGAGACTCCCCTTCCCAGACGGATGCACTATCACCGGGTACGCTGATGATGGGTTGCTACTGATTGGTGGCAACAGTCGATCTGAGGTGGAGAGAAGGGCGGCTGTTTGTTTCGACCTTATTCTCGAATGGGGTCGAAGGAATAAGCTGTCTTTCTCTCCGGGTAAAACCCAGGCGATGATGCTGAAAGGCAGACTCGCCAGGAACCCGACCCTGCGGTTTGATAATTCTCCAGTGACGTTCCCTAAAGCAGTTAAATATCTCGGCCTTCTTTTAGAACCCGCGTTATCCTTCGTTCAGCATGCAAAAATGATGGTTGGCAGGGCTCGCAGCCTGTTCATGAGCATGCGTCGCGTTAGTCGCGTATCTTGGGGTTTGCGGTTCCCCACGTTTAAACTTATTTATCAAGCTGTTTTTGTCGCGCAAATAACGTATGCCGCTCGCGTTTGGTGCCACAGGGCCCGTATGGTAGTGGTTAGAAACAGTCTTCTTCGCGGGCAGCGGCTCCCCCTCATCGCAATGACCGGTGCTTACAGGACTACGTCCACACTGGCTTTGCCCGTCATTGCTGGCGTTTTGCCGGCGGACTTTGAGGTTCTCGAGTCTGCTGCCAGAGCCCGTGTACGCAAGGGTCTGACAGTTGAGTATTTTTCACTCTCTGTTCACCCCAGCGAAGCTTCGTACCAGGAATGTTGCGGAAGCCTGAGGACCGAAACTTTACGCGTCTGGCAGGAGCGATGGGATTCAGGTGGGACGGGCCGCCTTACCTACGCTTTCTTTCCCTCGGTGGAGCTAAGAATGAAGAATGTGTTTCTGGTGTTTGATCATCCGACTACTCAGCTGGTTGGGGGTCATGGCAAGCTTAAAGGAAAGCTTACTGAATTTGGGCTCCGCGAGGACCCCTGGTGCGTATGTGGTCGGGGTGTTCAGACGGCGGAACACATTGTTTGGAATTGTGACTACTTGACCGACGAACGGAACATACTTTTGGACAGCCTTGACGCGATGACCAGACCAGCTTGGTTCACTGACTTAGTATCATCCCCGACAAATTTTGCTTCTTTTAAGACGTTCGTGAAGAGCTGGGTGACAAAATGGACTGCCTTAGAGGGGCCGGGTGCCCCTCCCGAGGAGCTTGCCGGAAGCGCGTAAATAAAGTTCGCGTGTGTGCGTGTCTTCTTCGCCCCGAGAAACAGCACCACTTTTGTTTGCATCGTCCCTCTTCCCTTTTAGGGGAAACCGATTTCAATGGTTCTAGTCCTTCGCCCGCTGGTAATCGCCAGCAGTCAATAGTATTAAGTTTTAGAATAAGTAATATTATTGTAAATGTAATTACCTGTATTGTTTTGTCCTAGTTGTATTATTGTATTTCTGCATTGTTTTAAACTTTATTTTGTTATTCTGTATTGTTTTTATGTTTTCTCTTAATGTTTTTATGTTTGTATCGCTTTTATAAAAATAAACGATGGCTATGCTTTGGTTGGGCAGATATAAAGACTAAGTCTTTGAAACTGCTCATTCGGCGGCTAGTCTAGTAACTTATCTAAATAAACTCTACCTAAAAATGAAAAGAGGAAAATTCAAGGTTTATAACCTCTGTCTGTGCAGGCGTTCTCCGGTATTTGCGGGTGTGCGGGCAGCCACAGCCAACCTTGCTGAATTCCATACAGAAACCACTCCTGAAACGACATACAAATTTGTGAGTTTTTTTCAATGTTTAATAGAGTGTTTCTCACGATTTGGCATTCCGGAAAAAATAGTTTCTGACAACGCGACATATTTTGTGTCTCGAGAGTTTGAAAATTTTGCCTTACCAATGGTATATTGCATGTAACTTCTCCCACTTACTCGCCGCCGAGTAACGGTCAAGCAGAAAACTCGGTTAAGATTTGTAAAAAATTTATTGTAAACGCCTTGCAATTAGTCGATGTTGATATGAAAATTGGGAGATATTTATTCGAATATCGTAATTCAATTCATTGCACGACCGGTTATTCGCCAGCAAGATTGATGTTTGGCCGTGAAATCAGAAGTAAATTTGACTTATTAAAACCGGACCGGGAAATAAATAACGATGAAGCGAGCGTCCGAGAGACAGCGATAAAGCGACAACAAACACAAAATAAATATGTTAAGGGCTCGCGAGCGGTTCAGTTTAGGGAGGGCGAGGTAGTATTGAGTCATTCTTACAAAAACCCGAAAAAACCGACATGGCAAATAGCCAAAATACTATCGAAAAGAGGCAAATCGGTTTACGTCGTGCGATTGTCAGATCAGAGCGAAGTGAAGCGACAAGTAAATCAATTATTAAAATATTACGGCACTTCGGCGCCTGAGTCGAATGTTACGGATATCGCGTCTTATATACTCAAGCAATAGTTTGAATAAGTTGCTTTTCGCATTCTTGCCTTGTTTTCCTAGCACTAATTTAAACTTTTGTAGCATAAAACTCTAATAATTTTATGAAATTGTACTCTGACGTTTAATATGCAGCTAGTACACACTCGCGCCCTCTAGCGTTCACAAAAATATATAAATGATGATAAAAATACGTGGCTCGGAAATAGTTCGAAGTGAAAGACGCCGCTGGCTCGCGTACTGCGGTTCATTGATCCTTTTTGTATTTTTTTAAAAGTATCATAATAGTTTTTGTTTCATTAACATTATTCTGCTTTAATTAATAAATTGGAGTCTTCGGCTATATAATATATTTAGAAGCAAATTGAAATTAAAAAATCCAATATTTTTTTTAGCGCTAAAGCTTTAAAGATATGGTACCTCTCGGCGGCGGTCGGTTGGCAAGCCGTAAGCCCAGAAACAATGCGCGGATCGGCTAACGAGTCGCTCTCCAACGTCGGCCTCGAGAACGCCCCAGTTTGACGACCGCACCACCTGTAATAGGATATTGTATTTATTTTATTGATGTTTTCGACAGAGCGAGGCTATTTGGGTTCGATATTTTAGGAAAAATACACATGTTAACTTATTATGATAATATAATAAGAAGCTATTTCAAATTCCTTAAAATTTTAAAACATCTGTAATAAAATGTCAAAATACCAAAATCTATTTTTCAATCAAAATCAAATTAACATGTTTAGGCATCATCTCATAAAGCCGCTTGAGATATATTCTTGTATAATTTTTGCAGTTAAATTAACATCTATTTGCAGACATATCTAACGATTATACACTTTATATACCTCATGCGACTTTGATATTACAACATTGTGAATTTTAAGAGTATTAACAATTGTATTGGACTAGTAGTAAGTTTTGCATTTTTATATAAAATCTTTGTTATTGTGTTTGATCCGTTTTTGTAATTTTTTAAAAGTATCATAATAGTTTTTGTTTCATTAACATTATTCTGCTTTAATTAATAAATTGGAGTCTTCGGCTATATAATATATTTAGAAGCAAATTAAAATAAAAAAAAGTGTTGACGCCAGTTTTCGCCAACCAATGTAAGCACTACTGCGGCTTTGAAATGATTCCCGAACAGAACGCCAGAGACATGTGACATCCCTAAGAATTGTGACAGATCGCCTAGTAAATGCTTTTAGTTCAGGTAGGTATTTCTCAAAGACTGAAACGCTTGAGTTGAGCACAAGAATATTTTATTTTAGTGCAGCACAATTTTTAAAAAACACAATGTTGATAAGTAGAGCAGTTTATAACACTTAATTATGTCTACATACAATTACAGTCTATATTTTACGAGCTTATATTCTACTGTTACAATACGCTTACAATTATTATTAAAATGCGATAATTACGTCTATAAATCGGCGCGTAACGCAAGCTCGGAGCTAGGTAACCATATAAACCGACCACCGATGGCGTTTGTTCCTAACTGGCGTCCCATAGCAGAGCTTGGGACGCCGGCGGTCCAGTTCTTTTCTTTCGACTTTCGAAAGTGGGACCCTTTGTCTCCACTTGTACAAATATATATATTTTTTTCTTTTTTCCCTTTTGATACGGACCTTTGGGACATCGCTAACAAAAAGGTAACAACCCAACGCTTAAAATACATAATTTTCTTCGGGTAAAGTAAACTATAAAAGGTAAAAAGTTTACTAGGCCACGTCATAGTATTGGTACTTCGAGACTAATCATAGAAATTTTAGTGTTTTTTGTACTTGCAATCTAGGATTTAGAACAAAAATTATTCACTTCACAAGCCGTTTTAACAAGCTATAAGCAGCTTAATAAACGCTAAGTTGTTTGCATTATATTTAAAATAATATGTTTAAAAATAATCGTAGAATATAAATCATTTGAAAAAAAAAACAAACAAACATACAATAAATAAATAAATAACATAACATAAAGTAAAAGAAAAACAGAATATTGCCTAATGATCCATTGTGTGTATTAATTAAGTATTGTATATATTTTAAAAATATATATTTAATTAATATTTATTAAGTTATTTATTTTGTTTATTCATACGAATACGGTATAATATATTTTTCTTGTATGTTTATATTTGACTTACTATAAATATATAACTACATAAAAATATAACTATACACAAATTAAAGTTAACAACATCGCCATTTGCTAGGTTAACAAGTTAAAAGCAGTGCCATCTGCTACTTTAACAATAAAACTATTTCGTAATTTTGGGTGGTTAATTTTTCAGTTTAAATCAATTGCTTTCAGTCTGTAAGAAGTACAGTCAGCGACAAAAATTAATATCGGTAAAAACAAAAATGAGTGATCATATATTAAATCAGTTAAAATCGAAAAGGGCATACATTTTTGAAAACATTCAAACTTTATTTGATAATTCAAAGAACCTTAAGACAGATAAAAACCGTAAATTATTTTTAATAAATCTGAAGATTTATCCAGTTTTCGGATATAATTGATATAATAAATATAATCAAATCAGAAAAGAACGAAAATTACGTACCAAATTACAAGAGTTTAGAAGCGTTTGATGATATTTATTATTTTGTTAAAAATGCTAGATTCGAACTATTACAACAAAATGGTAGTACGGAAAATAACTCACAATCGAAAAATAAAATATATAAAAATCTTTCCAAATTATGCAAATTATGAGTCGATTTGGACGCTGATAGTTTCGAAGTATGACGACAAGCGATTATTGGCTACACATTATTTGGATCAAATTTTCGACACAAAATTTCCAAATAGTTCCTCAATAAATAATTTAGATGCATTTTTACATAGGTTTGCCCTCGCATAGCAGCCTTAAAGCAGTTAGAATTAACCGATCTCGCTCATTTCGTATTATTACATATTTCTTTAAAGAGACTTGATTTTAACACCGTTAAAGATTACGAATCTCAAAATCGCAATGTAGAAATACCTACTTATTGGCAATTGTTGGAGTTTTTGCAACAACAAATAAAAATTCTTCAGCATACTAATTCAAAACAGCCAAGAAAGCTGTTAAATCGAGTTCGGTCGCATCTAAGAAACCGCAAGCATTTGCAACAACACAAATGACTCTGGGCGCTTAAATAAATCAAAAAGCCGTTCAGATTTCGTACGATATAAATCGTTTTGTATCAATTGTTTAACAAGCCTTCGCAGTGCAAATCGAAACATGTGTGTAACAATTGCAGACAATAATCCCGTTAAAATCGAGTCCCTTCCTTGGTTTGAGCTTTGCGCCGCCTTGCTATTAGCTAAATTATTCAAGTTATAGGTTGATAAGAAAATATCAATGTAAAAATGGGCGTATTGTCAAAGGCAGAAAAAAGATGCAAATTATGGAGAAAATAGTATGCAACCTGATATGAATGAAAGCATGTTTCAAAAAGCCAAAACTACTTTTCTCGAAAGATTGAAAAAGATGGAAGTTGAACATAGACGCATAGAGAGAGACACAATTTTGCAGAGTGATTGCAGTGAATGGTTAGAATTGAGAAGACATTTAATAACTGCTTTACATTTTGGTAAACTTGTGAAAAGACGTCAAGATATAAGCTGTTCTACAATAGTTAAAAATATGTTGTATAAACAAAATATAAGTCATGTTGCATCGATTCAACAAGGAAGGGAAAATGAAAGAATAGCTTTGCAGCAATTAAGTGTTCATAAAAATCGAGAAATAAGAATATGTGGATGTTCATAGATAGCGATATTCATTTTATAGGTGCCACACCAGACGGTTTATGTGATGAAGATATGATTGTCGAGTAAAATGTCCCATAACTGCGTGTAAGTTGGGATTAGAAAGAGCAATTAAGGAAATAAAAGTGACATTTTGGAAACTAACATTTGATGGAAGATTTAAAATTAATAAAAACTTGATTTTACTCACATAATCGTCGATCCGCTTTATTTTTGGCAAGTTCTGAAATCTTGGATTCGGCTGAAAAAATACGATAACAGATTAAAACATATTTTGTTTATAAACACAACAGAATTGAAAATTGACGCAATCTGAAATTCATACGTACATCATTTTTTTACTCTTTTTAACCCCCGACCCAAACAGAAAGGTTTAAGGTGCTGTGGCATCGCAACACCCAAACGGATGAACCGATTTTAATTATAGTATGCAAATTTATAGGAAATTGCACTCAGAAACATAAGAAGCTGTTTACTTTATTGCTATTGCGTTTATAAAATTATTGGCTTTCTCAGCATTGTCGCTTATGTTGATGGATATCACGGTTAGGAAAATTTGTTTAATTATTATTCACAAAGCATTTAATTGATGGTCGATTTTTATAATTTTTGGTTTTACCTGAGCCGTCATTATCTGCGAGAACATATTGGCAGTCGATCTCTCCGCCCCACTTAAGAAATCTTTTAAAAAAGACATTTTAACGCTCAAGTTTTAAAAGTCACTTTTCAATAAATTATGAGAATTTATTTGCATTCAAAAACCATGGAAACGACATATTGAATTTTCTTTGCAACGAAACTATAAAGTAACGAATCAATTTACATAGCAACTATATTTTTATAGTTGCTATGTAGAGTTCCGCTATGTGTATCCGCAACCGTTTAGTAGCATAATCTCCTCCTGAACTAATGATTCTGCGACTTGACTGGATGAAGAAACTCCCTTGCATGTTTGTATTTCAAGGTGTTTCATTCTCATGTGTCTGGCAAGATTTCCCGTTGAGCCATTTGAAACTGTCAAGAACTTGCCACAATAAGAACATTTTGCTTTTGTGTGCAATATTTTGATAAAATGGTTCCAGAATCCACTGCGTACTTTTGTAACTGGTGAATTCGTTAAAGTCTTCGTTTGTTCTGGAAATAAAAAGTCTATGAAATAGTGTCATTATTGAGATGCCTTAAAACTTTATAATCATTTTATTGATTAAATTTAAACCTCTTGACATCATATCACCAGGGTCACAGTGCACTTTGCACAGCAGAGGCAAATGTACTTTGCACATGTGCTTAGAAAAAGAAACTGATGTTATTATGTTAGTAGTCTGGGAAATCATTTTCAAATATTCCGATAGAGTGAATTATGGTATGGTATGGTATGCGAATATCTATAGATTTTTTAAAGATGAAGTCAATATTTCAAGTCGCAAAAAATATATTTGCCCATAGAAATTTCAACGGCCATATCTATTTTATTTTTTATTCAGTTTTAGATGTCCTATAATATAACAATACTTTTATAATAAAAATAAAAAATACATACCTATCACCTAAAAAGTTTGCACATTACATGACAATGACACGAAAACATTGTCAACGGAAAACTAATTTTTTAATTTATTACTCTTACGAAACTAACTTGCTAACTTTACGTAACTATTATTCCCTAATCACCCCTGAGAAATTCCCTATTATATGAAATCATATATCCATTTAATATTATCATCTAGGTACGTAAGATGATAGCCTCGACAGGGCAACCCCTACACACTAGGCGACTAAGGCGGCACTATGGTGGCTAAAATCACATATAAAAAAATATTAATAGTTTAGTTGGTCTAAGCACTGAATGCAGGATAGTACAACACAACTGCAGGTAAGTACCTAAGCTAACTTTGATCATTTTTTTTTTATAAAAAACCACATTCAAAAAAGAAAATGAATTATATAAATATGCCTGGGACAAACTTTCATAGGTGTGTCACAGTAAGATTTGCAATTGCGAAATTTGATATTATTTATTTGTCCCAATTATTATTTTTATTTCACCAAACATTCAATTTTAATTAAACATTTATATATTAATTAAGTTTCTTAAACATCAGTATTTCTCAAATAAGTCTGCAATACAAATCGTTTGACAAAAATATTACATCTATGCCGATAGATAATTTAATACGAGGGCGTTCGCGTTGGACTCCACACAACTTGAGAATTGATCAAAAACAGGCCTGTGTCAAAAACATGTTAAAAAAATACAATCGTGGTGCGTCAAAAGCTGTTTATAATATCTACACAGGTGATGAATCTTGGGTCTATGCGTATGACCCCGGAACTAAACAACAGTAACAGTGTGGGTGTTCCAAGATGAACCAAATCCAACAAAAGTTATTCGTGCAAAAAGCACTTTGAAGCAAATGGTCACCTGTTTGTTTGGTAAAAATGGACATGTGGCTACAGTGCCACTAGAAAATGGTAAAATGTTTAATTTGGAATGGTACATGACCATTTGTTTACCAGAAGTCTTTGAAGAAATAAGAAAGAAGAACCGACAATGCACGATCATTCTGCATCATGACAATGCTAGCTGTCACACATCGGTTGATACAACTCAGTCTTTGGAAGGTCAAAAGATAAAATTGACAGGTCATCCGCCGTATAGCCTCGATTTGACACCCAACGATTTCTATTTATTTCCAGATGTGAAGAAAAATTACACGGTCAACGTTTTTCGAGCAGCAAAGAAACCATTGATGTGTTCAATATGCACGTTTTGGAGATACCTAATCAGAATGGAAAAAGTGCTATGAAAATTGGTTCCAACGTATGCAAAAGTGCATCGATCATCATGGTGAATATTTTGAAAACAATAATGATATATTTTTGTTTCTTTTTGTTATTCTTGATTCATATTAGCCCTCGTATATGGCATTGATTGGCAAAGATTCCGCAAAGGTTATAAAAATTGCTGAACTAAATCTTCTTTGGGCAACCTTAAGATCTCAGGCCTCTAATTAATGTTTAAAACTATTTTATAGTAGTTTCGCTACTGAATTAAAGTGATACATACCACCACAAAAGTAATTGTACGAAAACAAATTGGAAAAAATATTTGCAAAAATCCTGATACAGCTAGTATTTTCTGTAACTCCTTAGCTCTTCACTATTAATAATAATAACCTTATTAACAAGTGGTTGAACGTCAGTAACTTCGTGTGAACTAGGAGTGTTGTTGATTATAGATTGCAGATCCCGATTGTGCATCCTCCTTCCAGGCCGTCAATGCATCTGTGAAATGCTTTATCTTCATGTGCCTATTCAAGTTACCAGTGGAACCTCCGGCAACGCTAAGAACTTGAGAGCAAAAGCCGCACTTGGCTTTCAGATCAGGCAACTGCGTAAAATATGACCACAGTTCGCTGTGTTTTTTTGCAACAGTTTTGCGTCTTGATCCGGTATTCTGAAAAATTGCAAAATATATAAGTAATTACACAATTATTAAAACTAAAATTTTTGATAGCAAAAGTTCTAATTCCAAGCTATCTTGCTTGTTAAAAAAAACAATCCAACAGTCCTTGTTCTGTTTGTAATCTCTCACCCTGTACATCCTGTGCGAAAATATCCCCATGTGGAGCAGAGTCGGGCGGTTTGTTATAAATAGAATGCTTGAGCTAAAATAGTGGGTGTAATGAAACGTTAAAAACTGTAATTCAATGACATTTCAAACAGTACATCCAGCTAAAAGTCTAACCCATTTATCATAAGATGCCACAACCATTATGAATCGAGTGAGGCAGCCAACAAATCTAACAAGTGGGGCAGGATGGTATAATGAACACGGTGGACATTCATACAAATGTTTCATAAATCCATGTTGGTACACATGTTGGAATAAACCAGAGAAGTGGAATGAGCAAGTTTTTTTTAAATACACATTTGTAATATTATTTCAATACTGATCTCACCTAATGATTAAGGCTCGTATAAGCTTTAATACTTAAAGTTGGTCTATAATTCAGTAAACTTAATTATTTAATAAATGTTATTTTATGTGGAGTTCTATTCTCATTCTAATTTACATAAACGTTTAAATATAGAAAAACTAGAAATATTATTTAAACTTTCTACAGTACACATATAGTGTGCAAAAGGTATTTAAGCTGCTCGGAGTAATTAATATTTCATTACAGTTATATGTACCTACATAAAATATGTTTCAAATACATACCATTTTATTTAAAGTAATATCCTGTTCGATTTTTAATTTAATTTTGTCATCCGACAACACCCCTAGTGCATCTTCATTGTCCATCAAGACAACAACCTCCGTCATGTTTTCCCATGCATTTACAAACTCCACTCCTTAAAAGTCGGTCTATTAGGATAATAGAAGGGTGGCCCTTACTCAGGCCTATCATTATTAGTTCTGCTTCTATACATGCCTACAGTGTTTGATTGCATTAACTCTTGCACCTATATGGACGAAAAACTTCACCAGTTTATACAGACGGAATAACTCCTCATACAAACCACATACCCCTTTCTCATTCAAACACTCAAGTCATTTTTTTACTGCCTAGAAGCTATAGGCTATAAGCGCTTTCAAAAGGGTCCTAAAGCTAGCAAAAAAATTGTTTTTATCAATTATTTTTTTTTAATTTTCAACAAAAAACTTCTATAGCGCTTTCAAAAGGTCCAACCAAGGGGACAGCTAGGCCTTCAAGTCTAACAAAGAAACGTTTGACGTTTATTACCTACTGTGTGTGTTGAAGTTAATTTATAATATTAAGGCTTTTCTAAACAATTAAGGAGGTGCGGAACAAACCCGGACAAGCCCAGCGAACAAAATTTTCCAGGAGAGCTAAAAAACTGTACAGCATATTTCTTATTATTTTTTAATGATTATTTATATAACATATTAATCTTTATAAATTAGGGACTTTTTATAAAAAAAAATATATAAATATGCATAATAATATTTGTCCCGATCTGTTCGACATATTTAGCATAATGATATTTTATACTGGATTTGTCCGGGTTTGATTGAAATAATATATTAAAACATTAAAAAAAAAATGGTTAAAAGCCTGTGAACATGTCTTTCTTTGAATGAAATCAATATATTCAATGTGATATTTGAAGGATTTCTGGCCAGTTTTGATTAAATATTTATTAAATAGTGTATTTTAAATGGGTGTGGACATAAACTGGTTTGTTCCATACCATCTCAATTGTTTTTTTTTTTAAAATAAAAGATAATTTGTAGAAAATAAATTACTGTAAAATACTACTACGTCCAAAAAATAAAATAAAAACCTGCAAGGTAAATAAATAAATAAAATAAACACTTTTTTCCTTTGGTAAAATATGAAGGTCAATAAAAAAAAGATGTCCTACGACAAATGGATGGAATTCTTTTTGATAAAAAAGATATTCTTTTCAATATTTTTTTTATTTAATTGAAAACATCAAAACACCCTTTACCCTCTACCCAAACAAACCTACATATCAACATTATAATGATGTGTAGATAAGTAGATATTTTTTTTTACTTCGCATAACTTCGCCAATTGGTTTGACCATTAATTTCAATCAAAACTATGCAGACATTTTTCAATAGTCATAGACACACCCTACAGCACATATCAAATTTCAAAAAGGTACATTGAAAGCCTATACCATTATTATCTTATCTGCAATTTTATGTACGAGTATTTTTGCTAAAAATACATTTGCTTGTATATTTATTAAGCACTTTAGTTATCAACATGACAGTCGTTACATAAATAAATAATATTTTATTATTCAAGTTCTTTACTAGTAACAGTGTTGTCCTAGACATACTTCTTGTCCATCTTGTTGAATTTATTGGATCCATGACTCCAACTGCTCGTCTGCTGACTTGTATTGCGCGGCCCACTAAGAAGAGCATGAAGGCTGACTGGCACATTGACATCACCGCCAATTGTGCCACTCACGGCACTGTTACCACAGGCCACTGCACCAGCTGACCTACAAAAACAGTTATAATAAAAATATTAAAAAAATAAATACATGAAAAAAAATTATAATTAAAATATTCAGTGTCGTAAAATAAAAAGTCAGATTTTTGTTGTTGGTAATACCAAAAAAGTCAATATCGTTATCACAGTATTGCCAGCCAGCAGGTTCCATATGCCTCATACTTGTAGTGTGCTTTTCTTCATGATATGCATATAGCTTATTCAGGGCATAGACAGTGATCTTATTCAGCAATTTTACTCCACCGCCCCTACATTTGATCCCTCGTGGTTACCTGCGATTCAAGACGGGCCGTTAAAGTACACAGACTGGGGGATTGTTAGGCATTGGAGGCCCGAGAGAATTACTGGCATGAGATAAATTTCTTTGATTTGCCTTTACTGTTTTATTAATAATATTATTTCCTTTTGACTAACTACATCTGTCAAAAATAGTTCATAGCAAAATAAACAAGGATAGATAAGATATATACACCGTATCGCAAGACAATTCTCGATTTAATCTTAGTTTTCGAGAAAAAAAAATGTAAACTACGTGATAATATTAAACAAATCTTGTTTATAATAAAGTCCTTGTGAGCACACCTTGAACTCTCGAAAATGCCCGCTGACCGAATTTACACAATGCTTTAAAAACATGATAAATTTGGAGATTAATTATTTTCGCATATTTTTTTACATATTTTTTTTACTCGTAATAGGGAACACAAACACCCAATTATATCTTCATGAATGGTTTAGGACATTCTGTATATTGTTTTACGAATCGTAGTCTATCACTAAATGTGTACAGAATGAAGATAACCCTTTGATGCTTAAAATATAACTTATCTATTTTCTACACGTGGCATGGCACCACAAAATTGCACAATATGACACAATATCTACCGTCACTTGTCATGCGTAAGTAGGTAGGTACCTATTTAAGTACACATAGTCATTATAAAACGTCAGCATAACATGGGCTTTAAATTGAATTATACGCTTACCTGCTTACCAACGTGTAGTCAAGGTCGGAAACAGGCAGGCAATACCGTGCTCGTCCCCTCATGGCCAGGTGCTTAACGTCGCCCCTTGAGCGCCACCACGACAAACGGTTGTATTTATTTCAGATTCGTTTTTTCGTAATTGGAAAACATTTTTCTAATATATTTTGCTGGTTAATGTTTAGTTGTTAGTATAAATCTACCACCTAAAGAACAGCAGTGATTTTAAATCCCTCCTGTATAATATTTATATCTCGCGTTCCGCGTGCAAAACTCCAGCTCATTTTTCAACCAAGTGATATTGTAGGCATTACGCGGGGTGCCAGGTGTGTGATTCGACTTACAATGAGACAAGTTTGGCGAGTTTTCCTCACACATTACACACTTATTGTCTTCGCACTGGAGCGAGCTGGTCGGTATTACGAAATTTCTAATGTAATAAAACCCAACAATAGCGATTATATTTTTTACTATGAGTTATTTTTATTATCACTGAAGTTACTGGAATTCAAATAATTGCTTCTTAGATGTAGCTAGATGCATGTGCATTATGTTTGCAGTATTGTTTCATTTTTAATGTTGGACAAAAAATAAATATACTCTTTTATACATATAGTGGACAGTTTTATAGTCTGCAGCTTTTTTTGTGAGCAAGTCTACTCAAAATGCTATTATAAAATGTATCAACAAAATTCATTATATCCTAAATGATAAAAAAAATCTCACCAGCCATTTTTTTTTGTGGTTTAAGTAAAGTATTTGATTGCATTCAATTTTAAATTTTTTTAAAAATCTAAATTACTATGGCTTACGGGGAATACCCCAATACCCCAAATAGAACACAATACACAATAGAATATACACAATAGAACTCAATCTGTTGAGATTAAGATGATAAATGATAAATATGAATACGAGTACTCTGCTCTGGCTGCTCCAGAAATGATTAAAATGGGAATTCCACGAGTGCCAACAATTGGTCCATTGTTATTTTTGATATATACATACAATCTGAGCTTATTTATAAGTAAATCCGATATCATACCTTTCGCTGATGATACAAGCTCTATAGTCGATACAGATACTTTTGATGACCTTATGATTAAGATGAATAATACTCTTAACGAACTCGACGAATGTCATTAAATATGTTTTCGAGACACGATTTTAATCATTACCACCTTAGTAGACGCTATAAGTGTTATAATTTATACTTTCGTAGATAAGAAAGATGATTTGAAACATAATTTATAAAAACAGAGAAAAATATATTAGAGAGTAAAAAGTTCTCAGACACGGACAAACAAACAACGAAGTTTGTTTACAATAGTTTCCTTTTTAAACCGTTTTTTTTTTAATTGTATTATTGTGTAATTTAAGACTATCTATTACGAATAGCAGTTTTAGATTATAATCTACCGCACTTTATCAGTATTACGCTTAATATGGCGTAACCGTAGTAAATTGGTGCCACGATCGTAGACATTGCGCCTTGCGCCGACGGCGTCAGGTGCGCGCCACCTTGCGGAATGGGAAAAGTTTCTCTCGGCATTAAGGCCCCCAAGTGGACCGTTTCTCATTGCCTCTCGCTCGCTCTTGACTGCTTCTATATCCCCATCTCCGAGTCGAGGGGGCGTCGAGTCTGTTTGGATAGTGCAATTTTCGCATTAGACGTAAACCTCTGCGGCTCATCGCTACTCTCAGGGCTGTTGGCCAATCATAGACAATCGTACATATATGGGACATATGTGTTTTATCTTTTCTATCTTATGATTTCTTTTCTGTTTCTTGGTCGTGTGTTTAGGAGCCATCTTCCTCGTTTTATTGTGGTGACCCCAAATTGCCTACAGGATTTATTACGAACAATATACACATATAAATACAATTTTGTATATTTTTAGAAGTTTATCAATAGAGTTTGGCTTTCAAATGGCCGTCTATCTTGATTTAAATGGAGCCAAAATTATTTTTATTAATTCCAATTTAGACTAGCTAGTATGACTAGATGTAACGGTTCATATGTGACTCGATTACAAATCGATTAATCGAAACGGAACGTAGGCCAAAATTTGTACCCACGCCTATATCTTCGCTAAATACTTACCTATCGGGTAAATCCCGCACTTAAACGAGATTTTTTTTATTATGCGATATATTGCTAGCTCTATCTGATAAAATTCGTAAAAATGTCAATCTGTCGGGACTCAATCTGCTGTTCCTACATAATATTTACCCATTTTATTTACTTCCATCGTACGTACATAAAAATATCTTACTTCGTCTGAGTTTATTGCTGTTGAATCCTGGCTTCTTTAAATGTCGGTGCTTTGTGCAGTCGCATTTGTAGTTAGATTTTTTTGCACCAAAGCGAAAGCAATCGCCAGCATCAATTGCACCAGCTGGCTTCCAGGCGAGGCTCCTAGTCAGTAATATAACTTCTGGCGCTCCTACCTTTGATTCAACTCTCACCCATAAACTATGAAGCCAGTCGACGCTAAGTGAATTTACGAGTGCAGATCGGCTGCATGGAGCCCTCACCCCATAGCACAGGATAACGGATAAAGAGTTTTAATTCTTACTCCTTTTCTTCGTACGTGTCTAAATTATTTTTTATTTTGTAACTTAGTTTGCTTCAATAATGAAAAAATCTTAAGCATTCATTATAACAATGGCGTTTTTATATTTATTAATAGTAAGATTTATCTGCAAATGATTTTATATTTAAACAAGATCCACATATTATTATATGAACTGTGCGGCTATACGATATCATCTTTATTTATTTGGGACTACACTTTGAAGATCTACTTTCTACATCCAACCTCTTTCGTAAAGTGGTTGGATGAGTTGGGAATGGAGACAACATGGATGGGTTAGGTGAATTCCATTCTCTGATTGTTCGTAGTTAGAATGATTAGAATCCGACATTCTTCCTTTTAAGTATTTGGTTGATTTTGCATGGGGATGGTCTTTGTGACCACAGTAGGTGGGTTTGAGGAGTTGACTACTCATTGATGACCAAGCGGGTTTGATGTCTAGTCAGCTAACATTATAATCTATAGGTCTGATGTTAATTTTTTGTATATCTCTATTCCGTTATTGCGTCGGAAACACCCTCTCATTCTTGAACCGTGGGTTTGTTGTTGAGGGTAGATACATAGTAAATAAACATGTAACTTTCCTTGGTTTAGCAATTAAAGGATTTATAATCGTCATGTTGACTCCACAATTTTAAGATGAGTGGTCCCTCTTATTGGACCACTCATCTTAGGCACGAGGGCAGCCTTTAAATTTCGATTAAGAGTTCATTTAATCTGTTAGTCTCATAATTTTTCCTGGTCTGAAAAGCCATGTTTTTTGTTTTTATTATAATTATAAGAAAAATAATAACCTAGAAAGGACGAATATTCTAGAAAGACAATCTCAGCCGTCTAATAAAATATATTATGTCAGTGAAAAATAAAATTAAATTTAAACATTACATCAGTGAAAAATTAAATTTAAACATTACATCTACCTTCAGCCATTTAATATTACGTGCATGCAAGGATAGGATTGGAAAGAGTTTAATAATGATGTAGAATTAGTAAGAAACAAAAAGTTACTTAGAGGCTAAAGGTTTATCTCAAAAGCATTGTAATCCTCACCTATATATTACATTTTTTTTATAGATTGGTTTTTATGAATGGCAAATTATTATATTATATTATCCATGATATTTTTGGTAAAAAAATCATTGTATCATGGTATTTTCTAATATTTATACTGTTTATCGTTATGTTTTGAAAGCGAAGCATTAAACTTTTTGGTACTGCGGTTAAGTAAGGTTGATTCTAGTCCTAAAAGGCGCACAGTAGATTTATCGCTGCGGATTAGAATTCAGAGCGTAGCAGACGTCTAAACCGCAATCGATAGTACTACGCCTCTACGTCTAGGCTAGGCTACAAACATTTGTTTTACAGTGATTTCGTCTCGTACAATTTCAAAACTTCGATTCCTTATTCTTCTGTTTTATAAATAAATAAATAAATAATTTATTTCATTCTACACTACTACTTAATTATATACTCCTTTTTTGCATTATTCTCTTATCTCCGAAATATCACTATACTTCATATAGCACATACGAGTAAATTGGCAGATAAATCTTACAGTTACTAGCTATGTAAAATGTCTTTCTGTCCTTATGTTACAACTGAAAATTTGAAATGGTTTTTGGAAAATTTTAATTCCCTAGGATAAGAGGGAGTTGGTCTAATTCAACTTGCAAGATGTTGCCTAAACCAACATACAAACATTGCAAGCCAAATAAAAGCTTGTAAAAACAGTGCAGTCATACCGCGCGCGTAAGGAAGTTGATAAAAATTGCCATATTATATTTCAACATTATCTGGAATCTAAATTCAACAACGTCTCCGCGCCTATTCGTTTAAATAATAAGATAAAAATCAACGTGACAGTTTGGCGTAACAACTCTACCAAACGAGACATGACATTCGCCTCCGTGCGTCCCCCGAGCAGCGCGCGTCGCATCGGTAGCGTTGCGTTATCGAAGGCCAAATCCGAGTTTATGTACCCGAATGAGCGTGTCGCAACCAGATTCATTCGCACTGCCTATGAAAAATTGTGTACGGCGATTTTAAGGCAATTCCGGATCAATTAAATCGAATACACATTAATATTTTATGTATTTTGTAGTTATACAGTCTTTAAACTCTGCTTGAAACTAAATAACATTAAGTAATTCATATTTTGTTCTATATTGATGAAATGTATATTTTTTTAATATTTGATGTTAGTAAATTGTTGATTCCGCATATGAGTGAGCAAATTAAGATCAGCTGTGCTACGCTTCTACGAGAATCGCGCGATTAATCGCATATATTATCTACGTCTAAAATAATGACAACATCGACAGATAAACTCATTTTTAACTATATATATTATTATGTTGAACTTATTTGAATTTAACATTCGCACATGTCGTTATTTGAATAGCATACACTATTTGTTGTCTTTGTCTAATTGTCTGTATATTATTCTGGCCGGAAATGGAAATTTACTTAAGATCGTCACTCCCTTCCATCCAGCGGTGATCACATTAGTTATTATTAACCTTAGAGAAAATCCATTGTATGCTTTCTATTGTGACATCTAAATAATAGTGCGTTTTCAAATGATGGCATCTTGCCATCATTTGAAAAGTTGAATGTGATGCAACCAGTTTTAAAAATAGTACCAAGTTTTAAATACTAATAGAAAAATAATTTATTTTCTCTAGAATGACGTATACGACAGTGGGAAATTAATAGTTTGCAATTTTAAGCCTTTCTGAGCCATAAAATATATGTGACTATTATTTTTTATAGAAGTGTTAAAATAAATAATTGTAATTGAGTTTGTCATTGATTTCTAGATTAAAGCATTACTTAAATAAATACTTAATTACTTAAATACGCTTTTGCATATAAATTAAATGTTTTCACTGGAACTTATCTATTAACATTTTACCTATTTTAAACTATGGTTAGTAAATATATTGTATTTTATTTCGTAAAAAATGCATATGCTTGACTATTTCGCTAAAAGCCGTAAAAAAGTATTTATTAGACTTTATAGTTTTTAATTATTAAACGATTTTACTTTCCTCGTAGATTGTTGTGCTAAAATCTTTTTAAAATATACAATTTTTCGATATTAACTCTTGAAGCGTGTTACGTTGTCTGATTCGTACCCACTTCAGTACTTAATCCACGTCACTCAAAGCCGTTATCGCCTGTGGCTCATGCATATTTAAACCCTAGCCGTCGTTTGCAAATCGTGCCTACCGGGTAGTGCGGTATCGATTTGCGCCAGACGCTTTGATCACCGCGCCGATAACTACTAAATAATCAATACTAAATAATTCATGTTTAAAATTAAAGGGTTCCATAATTATTTAAGTCTGCGAAATGTAAAAAACTGAAATGGCGTTAAAAGTTTTTTATTTTAATTTACTCAACCCATCACAAGTTGAAACCACAAACAAGCACGAGTAGCCTGGGGAACGCCTGTAGGATATAGCTATAAGGCGGCCGGTCTGTTACACAATTTACTAATTAACGTCTGGTTAAATAATTTACTACTACTAAACAATGTATAGAAGCAATTGATATATTTGTATTTATTTATCCATCCATATAACAATACAGTACGAAAACATACATAATTCCCTTTTTTTTAAAATATAAATTTCAGGGCCTTAAATATAATTCGCTATAGAAAAGAGGTACAGGCATATTGGATTATAATCACTTCACTGGCGTAAAGCCTGTATCGAAGTGATAGCATAAACTAAATATCGAATACTTAACATGAATAATAGATACGTATAAATTATTATTATTATAAAAACATACATACAGGGTTACTAGATAATCGACTAGCTCTTTTAGGTATATGGTAGTATAGCTAATTTGTAATATATTTGACCTAATATGCGGTATCCAAAACCCAATACTTTGTGAGGATATCCCTCGCAGCCTTCAGAGAGTACATACTTTATGACAGTCTGCGTACGCTCGACGATAATTGCTGAGGTAAAGTCAGAATTTCGCTACACGAGACCGGAAGCCGCCTGCATTGTTCACGGCACGCGTGCGATTTCGCACCGGTTAGCAGGGCGTTAAACCGCGATAGTTATACACAGACTAGCCGCTGCTGCGGGCAGTTTAAAAGATTAAAATCTTTATGTCTGCCCGAACGAGGTTTAGCCATCATTTATTTAATTCTACTAAATTTACATTTATATAAGGATGTCGTGATAGTTATATAAGGAGTACCCCGGCAGAGTCTCCTAAGCACAACGACGCGACTCTACTGTTATGGAGTGAGCATTCGAATCATATATGTAACATAGTTAATAGTGCCATATATATCAACAATAAAATTCACTGCGTCATCATCAGCACTGCATTTGCTAATTTTCTTGAAGAACACTCCCTTTAGGCATTTTACCAGTATCATTTATGTTTATCATAATTAGAAAAGTACTGATTTATCTCTACAAACGCACCTAATCTATATTCGTATTTTTCGGTAAATTGTTTTTAATTGTCTCAATTGTTTAGCATCGCGCAATGCGCTTTATTATTGTAGTGTCTGTATGAGTAAGAGAAAGAAGGTGTGTGTGGTTTATACGGCCCAAATGTATTTAAAACTAGCAGTGAGCGTTAACGCGATAATCATATAACTGAGGTTACGTTATACGCGATTTCAAAATAGCCTAATACTTTAACGGCATCACTGAATCTGGAGTCTGGCCGGAGGGGGTAAAAAATAATAGGGCAACTGTCAAAATAGTCACGGGCAAGCCAGGCAATGGGCAACAGGTGACAATAATAGGCAAGCGAAGCGACTTCGTCGCCGCTATAAGCTAGCTAAAGTAACGCAGCGAGTGATTTAAACGGTATCGCCTTATAACACGCACGTCTAATTTTAACCAATGTTCATCCAAATATATTCAACTAAGCTACAAAATTCAGTAGTAACTTTGTTTTTTATATCCTAGAAATGGCATAGGAATAAAAGCGTTTATCATTTATTTGTCGTCTACTAATTTAAAAATTCCTCTCATCGGAAGCGCGTTTCGTTAATCGGCAAATGAAGAATTTCCGATGCTAAATAAAATGCAAATGGCGTCGCGTTCGTTGAATATTTATTATTGTCTTATTCGTTTTCCGAGAAGCGAAGAGAAGACTCTTGTTCTCGGAATATTTCCCCACCCTTCCACGGTTCTTCGTAATTAGTCTAAAATTATTTAAACGTACACTTTACAGGTCCCAAATAACAAAGCCTAAATCCTCATTATTTCTGGTCATAATTTTTAAAGGCTGATGCAGTAACAGAGAGAGAGAGAGGGCGAGCGTCTCATGCGAATAAACTTGCATGACCAAAAGTGATTGAACCGGTCATTTTCCCACACAAACATTAATAATTTTAATAAGAAAAATAGAATTATTAAATAAAAAAAAAACTTTCTTTATCGATTCGTAATAATAGTCATTTTTTCCTAAAGTCAATTTACATGATTTTGTAAAGATTGCACCCTAGTATGTGTAATAAAGACTTGTTATGCAAATGTATTTTTTTTAATTCTATTGGAGTTCTATATTTTTTGACATTTCTCAAAAAAAAAAACATTTATTTTTGGAAAACGAATAACTATCGTACCTTTTCAACCGTAAGCTGTTCCGTTTATGCGAAGTAATACTTCTACATAATTAATAATGATTGGATTTAATAAAAAAAACGGTTTACCCTCCGTCGCTGGGTCTCCTAATTTTAGTCTAAAAAGTTTACACTGAGAGCCAAGCGCTAATGGCCAGATGTCTCGTTCCGAGCTCTCCCTTCCCACCTCTCTTAATTAAAATGGGCTGCGATATTCCCTAATATTGAAAAGTAACACATTATCAGAAAAACTTACTATTATAATTATAAACAATGCTATTATTTACAGGGAGTTTCTTTCGTGTATTCAAAGATAATTATTGTGAAATTCACATTATTTAAAACTAAACTTCTGTGGGTAACAATAATCTTGAGTAGTTAGTTAACTGTAATTTGTAAAACTGCAGCTAATAAATTTATAAAAATGGAGAAACTTGAAGGCCTAAGTCATGAGTAAGCATGACGTTATATCTCTAACTCTGTTATGTTTATATAATTTATAGTTAGTTATAGTTATAGTGGTCAGTTTTCGCAGTGTTTAATTTATATTTACAAAAAAGCTCAGCGCATTTGCATTTAATCAATCTATTAAATAACTATTAAAATTAGCCTACCTTAGTACGGGCAATGTCCAGTTAGTTATGGTTATGTTGTTCATTATATAGTCCTGGTCCTTCGCCCGCTGGTAATCGCCAGCAGTCAATAGTATTATGTTTTAGAATAAGTAATATTATTGTAAATAGTTATAACAAATGTAAATTAGTAGATTTTAATAAACGATGGCTATACCTTGACCGGGCAGACATAAAGATTTTAATCTTTTTAACTGCCCGTAACAGCCGTTAGTCTGTGTTCATTATCTAAGAAATATATAAAATCAAAAATCAGTAAATAAATAAATAAAGTTTTGTATATTACTAAAATACTATGTAGTTAGATTCAGTGACATTTGTATTCTTGATCCTTACAGAAATAAATATATATCTGTAATTCGGGAGTGCCCTACCGCAATCTGATGTGAACGGGATCATATATAGACTTTTGGGATTATATATTCACTTTCGTATATAGACGGATGCAAATAACAGTTGACTTTTTTTTCTCTAGCACAATAAATATACCGTTTTCTAAGTACAGTCATCGTCTAGTGAAGAAGACAGGCTTCATATCAAAACATTACTAATCGCCCGAATAAATATATAAATAAAGATAAAAATAAATAAAATGTAACAATTTGAAAGTGATTGGTGTAAAATGACGACAGTTATCGTATCCACAAAAAAGTGATATAGATAGATAGATAAACTTAGAGGCATAAACTTTTAAACTGAGGGAGGTTTTGGGTTCTAAGGGACCTGAAACGCGAAAATACGTCGAAATTTTCCGAAAATCGTGCCACGGTACTCATTGCAATAGGCAATTTTCCTTATGAATCCTACCAATTTTGTTGAATAAATAGAGGCAGTGTTGTAATTTGGTATGCTTTTGATTGAATTAAAATACATGTCCAACCATGGGGGATATTATCGTAGAAACGATGCGAATTCAATCATTACCGGCTACTGACCAAAAAGAAATTAATCATTATTTTATGGATAGAATAATCTAATCGTCAATTTGTGAAAAGAATTTCACATTAAAAGTAGTATTTAGTCGTATATCTATTTTGTGTTTTTAAATTTATCATTAAGTATTTTATTTTCAGCGTTATTTAAAATTAAATAATAAATGCATTCATATTGCAAAACTAAATATTTATCCCGCAACAGACAAATGTTTATCTCCAATCAATTCTTTTCTTCCCCTCCCCCGTTTACCTTCCCTTCTCCACCGACGTACTGAATCCACGTAATCAAGTTGGATGAGTCTTCGTTTCGCCGAAGCGGCGCTGAATTCACAAGCAGATACGTTCTAGCTTTCTTCCTAAAGACCCCTTTCGTATACGCACGCACACTCTGGGAAATAAACAAGCGTTGTTCAATTTGAGACAACTCGTATGTGCGCCAACAGTTCAACTTCCCCCGATTTTGCGTGATGCAGCCTTAACCGCGTTTTTTGACTCCAGGATGGCACTAGGGATGGGTTGTCTCGACCTCTATCTCTAGGCCCCCTCTGGGTTATTTAAAGTTCAACGAATTCTATTAAAATCTGTTCAGCCGTTCCCGATTAAAGATCTCACCAACATTCAGGCAGACAATAAAACGAAAAACTGGTAAATTATTTTTGTTGGCTTTGAATTAATTCGCTATCAAATCTGCCTCCATCTTTCACTTTAATTTTTTTATAATTATGTATGATATAATGATGTGTCCGAGTTTGTACTTTTATGAAGCCACCCAACGCAGTTTGAAAGCCTTTACTGGCACATTTTCAGGCAGAGGCAATTATATTTTCATGTTTTTGCAAAGCACCAACCTTATGCACATTAGTACGCTGCCAAGCGTAGAAGTGACCACCTACCGTAGGCAAATGCATGGGCTGTCACTTTAGCAGCGAACTAACGCGACTCTGCATAAGTTAGTGAATGTACTAAGGTGAATGAAATTTAATAAAACTTTCCATGTGATGTTTTTTTTAAATACAATAACCATGCCATATTCCTGTGGATTGTTTTAAACCCGGACCCTAAATCCGTTGCGCCATTTAGAAGATGAGGTCTCGTGCGTCGGACGTGTGGTCGGGTACATTGTACGTACTTGCATTGCCCTCAGTTTTGGGGTCGGGGTCTAAATAGTAGATCTATGTTTGATATACATACTTTGTCCACCTCTTAGCAGCCGGTTTTTACTTTTGACCGTGGCTTTATTAATTATTTTGTGCTGGCTTCATACCACATGTCAGATAATTCCGAATCACCCTACGTTTTCTAATCATGGAAGACATCGCCATATTGTATTTTGTTTTCGACACGTTTGTCGCAGAAGTCAGTTCACTGTGGCTATTTAAATAAATATTTTCGTAAAACTTGGCATTTTCGCTAAGCTTATTTCGTCTAAAATGATTTAGTTTCGCGCGCGAATACTCGACGCGTTAAATTTATTTTTTCCCTTTTTTCTTCTGATAGTCATTTCCGGTCGAGTTAGGTCGGATAATAAATCTTCATGCGCTGGAAGACTGAAGCGATAACTTTGAATAGCAAGTAGTTTTGCCTTGGGCGTTTCATTTTATGTTTGAATAAATATATATACCTACTCGCCTTTTCAGCTCGTATCCATTCATTTTTCCCATACGACAAATTGCGTGCGATTTTGCTATTGATACACATATTATTAAGTTCATTTTTTAATAATAATCTTAACAGTTGTAAAATTTAAATTGAGAAACTTTTTTTTATTGGCCACCTACTTTTTATACCAAAAGGTGTCTCGATGTAATCAGTCAACAATTAATCTTCTAAAATTATACCGTTTAAAGGACCAGGCGACGAATAATATCTTATATAACATTAGTATATTTTTTTTTCATGGGCTTTAAGTACCTTAATAAACGTTTATCATTGGTTATTAAATATTTTATTAATCAATACCATAAATTTATCGTATATAAACATCAATCATCCTTTTACGCCGACTATAATTAAATAAAATGTTTTTGTGTAAATTCTCAATCTAAATAATGTTGTTAAAGAAAAACAATTTATGCATATTTATTACATTAAATGTTATTATGATTTGGGCGAAAAAAGACACTTAAAAAAAACGAAATCAGAGGTTCAGTTTTTTAGATTACACCTTTTCAAGTGTTCATTGTTTGATCTAAGGGTCAATTGCAATAACTAACCGATAACGAGTCGTTGGAGTTTTCGCACTTTCCCAGAAGCACAGAATAACTAACAGCCCATAAGCGCAACAATTTTGCGTTTATGTACACCGTGCCGTTACACAAAAACGTACTTTAATATTAAACATATAAAAGAAAACATCTTTTATATTTTTATATACATATAATCATAATCTATCTACTCATCTAAATAACATAAATAATCGGCAATCGATATATGACTTTATTTTTTATTAGAATTAGAATTATTGCTAAAGATTATTGTACCCTAATTTATTATATAATAATATAAAATATTTTTCAATGTAACGCGTTTTTTAAGGATTTAATTAAAATTTGTTCACACTAGGTTGCATTTCGATTATTTCTTTAATGAGCGTCGCTAAACGACTTGGACTTGGTCCAAATGGGGCTCTTCGCTCGCAGAAAATAGTATTACTTACATAGGTTAATTACAGCATTTATGCAAGATACTGTCACGTTTGTTTTCCTCGACCTTCGCCTTTCGACGTCGGCCGATCCCGCGTCGGGTCTCCGCTTCACCTCGGAGGGTCGCGACGAGGGTAGGACTCGCTTCGACGACCGTCCGCGTCGATTCCGCCTCGGGCGCGCTTTCTCCCGCCGTCTCGCGCTGCACTCTCAACGGGTTCAACCGGTTCGCCGGAGACTCGGACCTCGAGGAGCGAACGGTGACTCGGTCGGGCCACCCTTCGGTTGTAGGATAGTCGTACAACTAAATCGGTGGACGTCGTGATGACGTCAGGGCGCCAGACGGGTGTCCCAAGCGACGTCACGCGCGCGCGCCTCGTCCCACTCGCGCGGCTACGGTGAACGTGGCGGAACCGCCACGGTGTTCGGCGGTCGTTCTCAGCTCGTCCCCGCTACGGCAAGTCCGGTTAGGCCAGACTGCAACTTATTACCTTGGCTGGGAAACTGGCTACTCCTCACTACTACGAGGACGCAGTCGTGGAGCTGAAGGGGCTGCTCGGGATCTCAGGGGGTGGGGGTTGACGCTCCACGACGCATTATAGCCCCGTGTCCTTTACCGGTGCGCCTTCCCCGCCAGTAGGGACGACGCCGGCTTCCTCACCATCAAATCAAATTTCAAGGGGTGGGGGGAATCTACCTTAAAGTAGGAACACGGTTTGATACTAAACAACTGATCTTTATTTAATCACGGTGAAGAAATTTACAATTTGTTACATTATTTTGAACTTCAAATCTCCTATATCAAATACCATACACGGCGGCAGATGTCGCCCTATAATATCGTGATAATATTTATCAACATATGCAAGACAGAGTCAAATGACAATCTCGACGGTACAACTCCGTCACTTCTAACCGATTATAAAAGAAAAGGTAAAAATATAATTCTGATAATTCAATTCCTATACAACATGCACGGCATCGTTGCAGCTCGAAACGTTCCTAGGCGATCGATGATGCTTCCGTACAACCGTAGTGAAGTATGCTATGACGTAAAAATATTTAATTTACGTGATTTTAATTCTCGTTCTTTAATATAAACTAATTACCATAATGCGCTAGTAATATTGTAAAAGGTTGTAGTCACCAAAATATAATGACAGTTAATTACTATATAAAATAGTTTTCATTGTAACCTAATTCTAATATAGCGTAATGACAGGCGGCTGTCACCCGCTAATGTCAACAATGCAAAATGTAAACAAACAATGGCCGCCGATTGCGGACCGCCCGCTCTATCGTACGACCTCAGCGCGCCCTACCGGCGTCCGCCGCAATTTGTTACAAGCTTCACCGTCACCGGCTGCGCGGTGCACGGCGCAGGCGCCTATAATCGATAACGCCAACTTCACTACGTTGCCGCACCGGTGCTATGTTCGAACCGCATCGATCCGTCCTACGGTACACAATGTAAACAAAGAAATATGGCGACATTAATAATTATACTATCACTTCGGCCCAACTGGTACGATGACAACTGTCGACCACCCGTACAAATAAAGTGTAGCTTCACACAACAATATAAGTATACAATAATACAGCAAAATAATACAATAGTACAGCAAAATAACACAATAATACAGCAAAATAATACAATAATACCGCCTAGTGCGGCCGTCTGACGACTCAAAACGTCAAACTCCTGATTTAGACCGGCGGTCACACCGCCCTACAAATTAATTTGAACATTTGGCATCTTATTTAACAGGCTATTATAATCGACTTTCTCACAAAAGAAACTCCTAAATCTCAACTTCAATATACACATTTAATCGAACTAATTTCATCGAACTTCAGGCAGATATGGCACGGTTAACTACGTTATTCTTTAGTCATTATTCAATATTTACTTCAGGCATCTTACTTCAATCGGCTGACCTTTGACATTGCATTATTATACTCAAAATATTGAAAGGGGTTTCAACTACAAATATTCCTTAGAACTACAAATGTAAACATAAACATTATACTGGTTTTATGACACTGCAGAGAGAGTAGGATACATTAAGATTTCAAATCTGACCTCAACACTTCATCCTTGCTTCGGTCCTGTGTCCCACTCCTGTCAGACGAGCGCTGCTCACTCCAACTTCCAGTTGTCGCCAGATTCTGCTAGAATTCGCCAATCCTCGGGATCATCCTGGTCCCTGGGGCGTAAGACATAAGGAACGTCCTATTACGCTCAAAATCGATTGATCATCATCGTCGCTTCTTCTTTTTAAACTAATTCTTCGGCCTGTGCCTTGCTTTTAAAACTTCTGGGGAATGTTTAATCTGTTCACGTACTATCCAGACAATCTTTTATCATATTATTCTTCCTGGGGAGGAAATATCTACATCTTCTTTTTGCGCGGGGGAATAGGGTTATATTAGATCGAATAACGATCGCGACGATCACTCCTGTAATCTCATCGGGAGATATTATTCCCGGTTCCTGCCGTGAATTACGGCCCTCGCGTGCGAGCTACTTCTATATCATACAAAAATTACGCCGATCATAATCCCACGGAACTACGGTCAAATTTTGACTTTTTATTACAACCGATCACTGCCGTGCCGTTTAATTAATATTATAACGCCGGATTGACTCAATATCCGCCGATGGCCGATTCGTGCCCGCGTGCCACGAAAATTTTAGATTCACTTTCTCTTTTCAGAAACGACTGATCGCGCTCGCTTTAACGCACGTCATTTGCCTCCCCGGCCCGTGGCCGGGGGGCAGCCAAAAATAAATACTTTTCGTACTACATATTGCACTTTTGTAAAACAAATCCGATTTTTAATAAAAATTGACTCTTCGACAAAATCACCACGCCGACCTCCGTTCTCCTTCCTTCTTCCTTCTCCTTTCACTCTCTTTGTCCTACTCTAACTCTAACTAGCTCTTTCTCATCTATCGCCTATTTTTATTCTCTTTCCGCGTCTGCTAGCGCGCTCTCGCGGCGGCGATCGCTCTCCCTTACCCGCGGTGCGGACGCGATCTTTATTCTCGTCTCTTTCGCACCTATCTCTCTCTCATTTCAGGGTGCCCACTCTTGAAAATCAATCCCCTTGTGGCGCGAATTACCGAGCGCTACAATGCCGGGGAGTAGGGACGTGATCTGCCCTCAGATCACACTTCTGAATTTCTTCCCACTATTAATCATAAAAAGACATAAGCATAACTTAATTACAAAATATTACAAAGTTGGCAATATCAGACAATATACTTAAACTTACTTATCTCCATTTAGAGAAATTTACACTTATTGCTCTAATTGGAGCATTACTTCTCAAGACACTTCTCATCATGTGAATCTTATTTAGATTTCACTAACTTTACAATAATTTAGTTATTCATACAGATTAACAATTTCATCAATTAACAACCAACAATAAAATCATCCCATGCTACATCGGCCTATCTTACGACATAATGTTCAAGGCTACCTCGCGAATGTTCGATAATTTTGTTTCTTATACTCTATCACTTTAACGGCTTTTTTTTTTAAATTTCACTTGCCGTGATCACTTTTCTCTTGCGCTTCGTGCGCAGCTTTGCACCAGCACTTCTTAGGGCTAAAGTTCAAATGTATAGCAATGTCTCCTCGAAGCCTACTCTTTAACATGTATCTTACTTCCTCAATGTCAAACCAGGTCTAGCCTCACCACATATTTATCCTCCTTCGACATATATTCAACATGAAACTTCTCAATTAAACTGTATTTCCTCTACTTTGACAATTTCCGATTCTTCTGAATCGTTCGCTTCTCAAAACCCAACTTCAATCTAACATTATTACTCAAATTATATGAATGCCTGTCATGGATCGTGCCCTTCCATGCTCAGTTGCATGGCTACATTTAAAATGGACCAATCGTCATTATTACTCTTCGCGCCTACATCTTTTCCCGACTATGCCTTCTCTTTGCCGTGCCATATCGCCTATCGAAGCTTCATCATTAACAATCTACTTTTCTACTTTACTCCAATAAAACTTCTTTTCTAAACAGAATAATACGCGGACTTTAGCTTCACATCATTTCACATAGTCTCCCGAACAATCAACTGAACAATTTACTCTTTGACTTTACTTATTTTGCTCTACTTAATCAATACTTCTAAGCCTGTTAGATTACTTAACATTGACGAAACCGTCGGGTATTACTAATTTTTAACTGCTCTCCTCACGAGCTAGCATCCGTTGAGCATCCCCTCTCTCATAAACCGAACCTCTTCTATATATCAATTAGTTTTCAAAATTCCGAACTCCTTCAAATAATCTCACTTCTATTCAGTACAACACGCGGATTTTAACTTCAAATTATTTCCATGACTCTCCAACAATAACCAACTCAAAACTTCACGCAGCGGACATACACATCCGGACCTGCTCCTCTAACCAAAACATCGGATATACTGTTGTGTAACTAAAGGGGGGAGTAACAAGATATCACTCCTGCTATTCAAGGGGGAACTCAGCTTCTGTACAGTGCTTTGCGTCATTTCTAACGCAAAACATACAATGGCAGGGAAATGTTTGTTAGTTCTATTCGAAAGATCTATTAGACACTACTTTGGCTGCATAGCGCAGATGAAGTAGAAAATACTTCCATACCGATGGACTTATTGGGTCGGTCTCATAGCCGCCGTGCCAACTTGGAAACGAAAGAATTTTAGACTAAGGGCACAACCAACGCAAAATCTTAGATCACACTACTTTCTAGACAAAATGTAATTACTCAGACTGGCATCTATAACACCAGAAAGCGCCTGCATCATGACAAAGATGACAGCGGGCCTCATTGGACTGACAAGGATCAAGACGCAACGCCAGCGAGGAATCGCTTGCATCTTAAACTCAAAATGGGCTGTTTAATTGTTAGCAATCTCAGTAAGCTTCAAGAATTCTCTTTCTTCATTGTCACGATTACATCTTCGGTGTTCCTACTTTAAACGACATCAATTTGGAATGCGGGAACTGATTTAGATTCGAGGGACAAGCTGCATCAATATCTTGATAACCTACCTTTCATGACCGTATCATTCCTCCTCTTTCACACGGTCTTACCTCTTTCATCCCTTTCATACTAAGGACACCGAGACCATCGAAGAGCTCACCTCATTATAAACCAAAGAATCGTGTTCTAAGCAGCACTTGATACTGCACAGATAGAGAACATAACTGGACATCTTGAATTTAACACCGTAGCTTACATTGACAACTTCTCATTCTAACTGCTAGTCAGCAATAAACATAAGTAGAATAGGGAACTAACGACATCACGTCACACAACGTGATCCAATCAGGATCGCAATGCTCGACTTCAAGACGAGGGTTTGGATTCACATGATCGCAAACAATAAGGACTGCGTCCTCTTTAACTTAACAATCGCAAACATAGAAACCGGTGTGTAATGTGTAAGTGTAACTGGGTAAGTGTAAATATATAAATAGGCAACGGACCAACCGTCCATGCTCAGAAATACTAGTAAGTCGAATGACCGACTCAAGGAATGGTCGCTACTCCAAAACACTCAAGTCGTCACCGATTGTGTAACGTATTGTTTTTACCTGCTCTATTGGCAGGGTTGTAAGGGTCCGTCGGCCCTTCAGCACATATTCATCAATATGGCAGTGTAGGGGGGTGTGGGGTGTGATGATAGGGAAACTCCTAATAACTCGCGCAACCGCGCTCTAGCAACAATACATCAAAAACTCGCGCCAACTGCGCCCAATAAACCAACAAAAAACTCGCTCATATGGCGTACTCCAAACCAACTGCATCAATACTACCGCGTACAACAAAAGAGAGTGTCACCGTAGCTCTTTCACTAGCTACCTCAATATATTATTAGTAAAGTGTAAAAGTGTAGTAAATAAGTTTTAGGTTTGCGTCTGATTGGGGGTAAACAACGTAGCGAACTGTCGACTGCTGAGATCGTCGACGGGAAATATAAGAACTCAGAAACACAACAGTACTAACCTAACGGCTTTAGCCGGGTTAGTAGGGATAAAAAATATTAAAAAAAATTTGACTACTCGGATGCTCAACTTCAAAATGCGTATTGCACAAAACAACAAGACAACAAACGACGTCGACTACCACTGATTTACTTTACTGACCGTCCTCAAGATACTCAACAATACTCAATATATCTTCATATTTTACTGGAAAACAAAACAACGAAATACATGTGCCACAAATCAATTTCATACAGCTTATTCTGGGCTTACCTCTGTTCTTCGACACACGAGTATACGACAGTAAGTTTCTTTTGTACACGACTAACCAGCCTTGAGGATATCTTTAATATGATGGACCCCTTTGCTTTTCCCATTTAAGTCTTCCAGCTCATACGCTACTGCGGACTTCTTGGCAGACACTCTGCATTTCACAAACCGTGGAGCCAGCTTAGCTGAAAAGAATTCCGCCTTCTTCGATTGAATGTGGTTTTTGACCCACACCGTGTCTCCAAGGGAAAATACCACTCGCTTGCGACGCAAATTATACCTTTCGGCATTCTTCTGAAACGACTCCAGCATGCGCTGTTGTACCAAGTTGTAGGTTTCGGCTAACGTCTCAAGTCCAGCACTATGAGCCAACGGTTCATCTACTTTCAAGTCAGATGGATTCGAGGGAATGAAGTTGAGAATCTTATGAAACCTTCCGTCCACAATTACATTTCTTCCGTACATTAAATACGATGGCGTAAATCCAGTCACTAAATTTTCAGTGTTATTAAGGGCATGTTGCACCAGAGGCAGATGCTTATCCCACGTGCGTTGGTCGTCTTTCACTAGAATAGCCAAGGACGTTTCCACGACCTGGTTATACCTTTCCACAGTGTTCGACTGAGGGGCATACACACATGAATAGAACAGCTTGGGGACTTTATACTTCTCTGCAAACTCTTTAAATTTGTTGGACGTAAAATATTTCGCGTTATCCAAAATCAATACTGCCGGGGTTCCAAACAGTAAGAACACGTCATGCTCCAAAGCGCGAATTATGTGATCCGAAGTGCTTTTCTTAAGGGGGAACAACCAACAGAATTTCGTGAAAACATCTACAACAGATAAAATAAAAATGTTTTGTCCTTTTGTCCGGGGTAGTGGACCAATCAAATCTATACTTAACGTATGAAGCGGACGGTCGACCAATTTCGGTCGCGTCATAAATCCTTGAGGGGCTCCTGTACTTATTTTGTGTGCTTTACACACGTCACATCCATGAATGTAATCATTTACGTCTTCAGTCAGATTTGGCCAATAATATATCTCTTTTATTTTTCTAGCAGTCTTGCGAACTCCTAAGTGAACTGCGAATTGTCCTTCATGATGATCAGATATAATTCCTCTCCTTTCTTCGTGGGGTACCACTACTTTCCACGGGTTAGTGTTTAACTCTCCCGGTCTGGGGGTGATATACTTAAACAACTTATCGTCAGCTAAACAATATCCTTCAGCGGCCTCACGGCACGACTTAACTCTCTCTACCAGCTTCTCATACCATTTGTCGGTACTGCTCTGGTCTCGGGCATCAATCTGTGCGCATTGCATCCGAGATAATGCATCAGCGACAACATTTAGGGAACCTTTCCGGTGTACAATCTGCATATCATATTGTGACAGTAACGTGCTCCACCGAGCGAGTCGTCCTGACGGACTCTCCAGCGAAGTTAACCATTTTAAACTTGCATGATCCGTGTAAACTGTAAAGTGCGTACCTTCCAGGTACGGTCGAAAATGATGAATGGCTTTTACCATTGCCAGTAGCTCTCTCTCCGTAACGGTATAATTCTTCTCCGCAGGACTCAAAATTTTAGAAAAATATGCAATCGGATGTTCTTCACTATCTTCATCAGATACTTGAGTAAGAACGGCACCAACAGCAATGTCACTCGCGTCACAATGCAAATTAAATTCTTTCGAATAATCTGGACATGTAATTATAGGGGCTTGTGTTAACGCCTCCTTCAGATGCTCGAACGCCTTCTGAGCTTCTTCATCCCAGCAGAACTCCTTCTTCACTCCACGTTTTCCACCGGTTAACTTACACAAGGGTGTAGCTATCTGGGAAAAATCTTTAATCTCCTGCGCCTTAATTACGGGGTCCAAAATCTGCTCTCCTCTCTTCACGATGAATAGGCGGCTCCAAAACCGATACGGCTGGGCGTCTGTTATGTAGCGGGTGTCTATGAGTGTAATTGTTAGGTCCTCTTGCATAATTGCGGGTATGATTCGTATTCCTTGCATCTTGCGTAAATGTACTTACGTTTACGTTATATTGTTCATAATTCTTGGCTAATTGCAACAAATGAGAAATATTGTTAATTAAATGGCTTCCAAGTAACGACTGATATTGCGTTGAAACATTCATTTTTATTATCTCCAAAAGTACTTCCTCCGGAATCTTGCGATCCAAATGATTGTTGATAGACCTCACGTCCGTTACAAAATCATCCATATTCTGTCCAGGCTTCTGTTTAGTATTCCTTAAGGTCGCTTCCATGCGCACCTGATAATTCAAGGGTTCAAATTTGTGAATAAGCATAGCGCGAAGCTGTCTCCAACCATCTACTGATCCTCTTACGGTACGGTACCACTTCAAGGCTCCTCCTTGTAACAACTCAGTGAAACAATTCACGATAGATCCTAACCTCACTTGGCGCGATCTAGCCATGTCCTCCACATTGTCCAAAAATTCAAGTACCGAAGTACTGCCATCAAAATGTAAATTCCACCGATGTACGTTAGGATTAAAACGACGTCCAGTGTCTCTCACCTCATCCTCAGAATCGCAATCTCCATCTGTCTCCAACTGAACTCGCTCCAATCTTCTTCTGACTCTTGGATTCGAAACCGGTAACATGTACTCCGTATCTGTACCAACAGTGTCATGTACTTCAAGTCTTCTCCCTACCGCCGGGGCATTAGCGTCAGCTTTGTGAACTGGGTTCACGGGTGTATAATGGGGCTCCATATTAGGCAAATTCATCGCTGCAGCAAAACCTTGCTCCTTCATATCGGTCTCCATCTCCGCGTCAGTTCCTACGTCCATAGCCTTATCTTTGGGTAGCAAAGAGTCCTTTTTAAGATCCCTATTAATTTTCCTCAAGTCCCGGTCAGACATGATTAAGAAATAACTACTTACTCCGCCGTATACTGCGCTCCTCGAACACTATCGGCCAGGGCTGCGAACAAAACAACAAACAACAACACCGAAAAATATGAAACTGCACTTGTACGGGATGGTCAGGTACCAGCCGGCCACTCGACTCAACAACTTCTAACAAACAAAGGGGAAAAAAAAATAAAAAATTGAACTACTTAATACTCAATGTTGCTCTCTATAATTGAAGGGACCTCCTCGACAACAAATTACGCTTCTCGAATTTAAACAATTTTAGGGAAACCCACGTTTACTGAACGAACGCCCCACGCTCACTAAAGAAAAAGCTCCACATTTACTACAGAGAAAGCTCCACGTTTACTACAGAAAAAGCTACACGTTTACTAAAAAGAACGCTCCACGTTTACTACAAAGTACGCTCCACATTTACTACAGAGAACGCTCCACGTTCGGGCGCCACTTCACATCAACTAGACTACCGCGTCTACTAAACATGAATCGAACAAAATGAATTTTTAAAAAAACAACAAAAACTCAGAGGGTGGGGGTTGAGGGTCCACCACACATTATAAGTGACGTGCCTTCCCCGTCTGTATGGACGACAAAAAAATCAAAAGAAAAAGGGGTGAGGGAAATCTACCTTAAAGTAGGAACACGGTTTGATACTAAACAACTGATCTTTATTTAATCACGGTGAAGAAATTTACAATTTGTTACATTATTTTGAACTTCAAATCTCCTATATCAAATACCATACACGGCGGCAGATGTCGCCCTATAATATCGTGATAATATTTATCAACATATGCAAGACAGAGTCAAATGACAATCTCGACGGTACAACTCCGTCACTTCTAACCGATTATAAAAGAAAAGGTAAAAATATAATTCTGATAATTCAATTCCTATACAACATGCACGGCATCGTTGCAGCTCGAAACGTTCCTAGGCGATCGATGATGCTTCCGTACAACCGTAGTGAAGTATGCTATGACGTAAAAATATTTAATTTACGTGATTTTAATTCTCGTTCTTTAATATAAACTAATTACCATAATGCGCTAGTAATATTGTAAAAGGTTGTAGTCACCAAAATATAATGACAGTTAATTACTATATAAAATAGTTTTCATTGTAACCTAATTCTAATATAGCGTAATGACAGGCGGCTGTCACCCGCTAATGTCAACAATGCAAAATGTAAACAAACAATGGCCGCCGATTGCGGACCGCCCGCTCTATCGTACGACCTCAGCGCGCCCTACCGGCGTCCGCCGCAATTTGTTACAAGCTTCACCGTCACCGGCTGCGCGGTGCACGGCGCAGGCGCCTATAATCGATAACGCCAACTTCACTACGTTGCCGCACCGGTGCTATGTTCGAACCGCATCGATCCGTCCTACGGTACACAATGTAAACAAAGAAATATGGCGACATTAATAATTATACTATCACTTCGGCCCAACTGGTACGATGACAACTGTCGACCACCCGTACAAATAAAGTGTAGCTTCACACAACAATATAAGTATACAATAATACAGCAAAATAATACAATAGTACAGCAAAATAACACAATAATACAGCAAAATAATACAATAATACCGCCTAGTGCGGCCGTCTGACGACTCAAAACGTCAAACTCCTGATTTAGACCGGCGGTCACACCGCCCTACAAATTAATTTGAACATTTGGCATCTTATTTAACAGGCTATTATAATCGACTTTCTCACAAAAGAAACTCCTAAATCTCAACTTCAATATACACATTTAATCGAACTAATTTCATCGAACTTCAGGCAGATATGGCACGGTTAACTACGTTATTCTTTAGTCATTATTCAATATTTACTTCAGGCATCTTACTTCAATCGGCTGACCTTTGACATTGCATTATTATACTCAAAATATTGAAAGGGGTTTCAACTACAAATATTCCTTAGAACTACAAATGTAAACATAAACATTATACTGGTTTTATGACACTGCAGAGAGAGTAGGATACATTAAGATTTCAAATCTGACCTCAACACTTCATCCTTGCTTCGGTCCTGTGTCCCACTCCTGTCAGACGAGCGCTGCTCACTCCAACTTCCAGTTGTCGCCAGATTCTGCTAGAATTCGCCAATCCTCGGGATCATCCTGGTCCCTGGGGCGTAAGACATAAGGAACGTCCTATTACGCTCAAAATCGATTGATCATCATCGTCGCTTCTTCTTTTTAAACTAATTCTTCGGCCTGTGCCTTGCTTTTAAAACTTCTGGGGAATGTTTAATCTGTTCACGTACTATCCAGACAATCTTTTATCATATTATTCTTCCTGGGGAGGAAATATCTACATCTTCTTTTTGCGCGGGGGAATAGGGTTATATTAGATCGAATAACGATCGCGACGATCACTCCTGTAATCTCATCGGGAGATATTATTCCCGGTTCCTGCCGTGAATTACGGCCCTCGCGTGCGAGCTACTTCTATATCATACAAAAATTACGCCGATCATAATCCCACGGAACTACGGTCAAATTTTGACTTTTTATTACAACCGATCACTGCCGTGCCGTTTAATTAATATTATAACGCCGGATTGACTCAATATCCGCCGATGGCCGATTCGTGCCCGCGTGCCACGAAAATTTTAGATTCACTTTCTCTTTTCAGAAACGACTGATCGCGCTCGCTTTAACGCACGTCATTTGCCTCCCCGGCCCGTGGCCGGGGGGCAGCCAAAAATAAATACTTTTCGTACTACATATTGCACTTTTGTAAAACAAATCCGATTTTTAATAAAAATTGACTCTTCGACAAAATCACCACGCCGACCTCCGTTCTCCTTCCTTCTTCCTTCTCCTTTCACTCTCTTTGTCCTACTCTAACTCTAACTAGCTCTTTCTCATCTATCGCCTATTTTTATTCTCTTTCCGCGTCTGCTAGCGCGCTCTCGCGGCGGCGATCGCTCTCCCTTACCCGCGGTGCGGACGCGATCTTTATTCTCGTCTCTTTCGCACCTATCTCTCTCTCATTTCAGGGTGCCCACTCTTGAAAATCAATCCCCTTGTGGCGCGAATTACCGAGCGCTACAATACTTTAAATTAAAATATATTACTTATACCGTATCATTGGCGTAAATGTTACAGCGTTAAATTTCTTTAGATAAATATGTTAAAATCTTAAAAGAAGAAAGAGATTATGGTGTAGTGGTTGAGAGTTTAAATTCACAACCACACCGTTTTTATAGCTTCATATCGTCGCGTTCTCTAGACTCTAGAATAAACAGCTTTAATATACTTGGATAGGGGCCAAAATATTGAAAGTAAAATAGGTCATTATAATTATTAAAAAAATAATAAAAAATGTGTGAGACTTATTTACACAACATAACACAGAAAGTATTTATTGCCTGAGCTGAAATTATTATTTTTTTCTAGAGAAATAGCCAATCTTTTCCTTCTTTAATATGTAATATTTGAAGAAATATGTAATCTTGATTATTTATACTATTAAAATATTATACCTATATTATTTATACTTAAAAGGGGGGGGGCTTTTTATGTTTGTCTGTAAAAAACCAAAAGCATTTGTCCTAGACATAAAAAAAAGATAGGGAATGCTGTAGTTTATTGTATTACGCATTTAAATCCGCCTAAGGAATTCATTTTATCTCTTCTAAATCTTTCAAAATGTGATCATTATTAATCCCTGGTATATTTTGAAGTAGCGGACATGGAAAAAATCAATTAATTTCTAAAAAATTTTATAATTTATTTGAAAATGCGACTTTTATAGTAATTTTTCACTTTTTTGGTAAAATTTTTGGTTATTTTTTTATTATACAAAGGTTGGGTGCGTTTCAAAGAGATCTATTAATTAATTACTCTTAAATTAAGTCAGCCAGGATCACGTTCCTGCACCGTTTCCTAAATAACCAAAACCAGAAGTCGCCCAATGGTCGAAATTCGACCACAATTCATTAAAAATTTTAAGTTTGAGCATAATTGAGGGTCTTGTCTTATACTTCTATAATCATTGCATATATTTTTTGTTTTATTACATCAGCTACGAGTGTATACAAATACGCCATTAGCGTGTGTTGTTTGCCTTAATTCCCTGCAATAATTATGAAATTTAAAATTCTATGTTATTAACTAAAATACACAATTACAGGATTCTGAATTGTATTTAAGAATCTTTTCAAAAAATATTTTTATGACTTTCTTTTTATCAAAGCTTCACGTGATGTAAGTTCTTCATACAATAATTTAAAGTATTTATTATAAGGCCAATATGCTTTACCCTTATGACAACATGAAGTAGTAGTAACATAATTGAGTTGTAAAGTTATTTGACTTATATTTGATGATTATTTTTTAATAGCGGCAAATCGCCTGAAATGACAAATGACACAATCTTTGACAATATTGAAAAATTTTGAAAAAGTTTTTAATTATTTGATAAAGTGTATATTTTATTTTATTTTCTTACAAATATACCTTTTCATATTTCTCTATGGGTGCATTGACGGTTTGACATTCTTAGTTGTAGCACAATATAACACTGCCTTCCTTAGTACAGACATAGTCTATCTAGTAAAGAAGGCAGGGCACAAAATGTAGCAGTGCTAATCGCTCCCGGTGCATTTATAATATTCGTTTGTAACTGTGATTTCCACTACTACAATTCTATTTCTTTGTCAAATTAATTATGTAAAATAAATAAATAAATAAAATAACTGAACAAATAAAATAAATAAACAAATATTATAATTGCATTTGTAGCGTCCTAGCGTCCCTAGCGTCCGCGGCTAATTCAAACAAATTCAAGTTGTCGCTACGCCGCGTTGCTACGCTCAAAGTTGTCGCTTTGTTTTGAGTTTAGTTGAACGTTTTCCATTTGTCTCGCTGCCTGATGTCGTATCATTAAAACTTTTTTGTGTTTGTCTTCTTGTCCGTATAAACTACACATCGTTTACACTTAATATACAGATTCTGTCAAAACTGTCGCACATACATGTTAAAACTATCGCACCGCAACGTGCTGGCAAGCTAACATTTTGGTTTATTTAAATGTGCATGGTAATGTGTACTACCTATAAAATTATTTAATACATTGTCCAATATTAATAAATAAAATATTAGTATGGTATATATTACGTGTGTAATCAATAAATCGGTATTTCGATCTTTCCCAATAATAAATAGTAGAGAATAAAAATTTATGCATAATTATTTATTTATTCTTATAAAAAAAATTTAACGCGTTTCATCTATGATATGTAGGTACAATACTATAAATAATATCAACGATACCTTTCAAAAATATTTAAAATTATGTCTATAACCAAGATCATATGATACGTAGTATATTAAACTTAAAGAACTTTTGAATACCTATATTTACTTGATGAAAAAAAACTAATATGCATAACATAAGTTGTACAATACTTACTTAACTTTATAAGTTCTTATCTTAAGCATACGTTATATTCATGAAATAGCAAATATAATCTACCTTGACGGCATTCTAGTTTAATATGGCTAATTTAAGTTAGTATTTATTTTATTGATTTATCAGCGCTCGATTGAGGTTTTGGATTTCGGAGAGAACCATGCCCCTCATCAAAATCAGCCATCATTACGCAATGAATATTCAAACTCCAAAGTTTGAGCGACGTCCATCAGTTTGAAAAAAAACCTCCACTCATCTCTCTGATATTATATTATAAAAAGGATAAAATCTGTCCGCATCCGGATGCTTTATTTATTTAGTTTTCGTAATGGTTATTGCATTTGTCAGTAGCGTTTGTCATGACGTTAATTTCAACATGTTGTATCAATATTGGTACACCCGTTCGCCGCATCCCGATTGCTCCCTACAGTTTTCCATTAACTTTGAAACCTGGTACAACTTAACCCATGGCAATTTTTTTTCTTACCTTTTTTTCATAATAGTTCACAGCCCAAATCTGCATTTGACAAATACTGAGTAGTCGTCAAATAGTTTACTTTCTCACATTATTGCAACCCTTGGCCTTAAGGAAACGCAAAGTGGTCATTTCTCCACGCAAAAGCTGTAGTGTTCTGATTCTCCTTTTGGCAGATACAGAAGAAAAGTAATACTGAATGTCGTTTATCATCAATATCAGGGTTAACATCAAATGCTTACTTTGAGCCTCTATTTTTTTATACATTTTATCAAAACATTAGACGTAACTATCGTATTGACAGAATATAAGAATCGGAAAAATAAAACTAAAGTGGTTTAACTGTTATATTCGTGATTTACAATAAAACCGAATTGTTTCTTTACTGGAACTTTATTCAGACTACCCGCCGAAATAGGAACGGCTGACCGCTGCTCCATACATAATTTACATTCATCGATAAGCAAGTGTGTCGGCACAATGCAAGGTGCCCTTATAATAAAATCCAGTAATAACATTTTTCTTACATTTATAGTTGTTAATATATACAGGTTGTAGTTTTATTCACTGTGCTCTGATCTAAATCGACAACTAAAACCAGTCACACGAAAAAAAAATGATTATATTATAATTTCGAAATACATCGGTCGGTGCTCGCTCCGTATTTTCTTTTTCGGTACAGTTTTTTTTAGTTACATATTATATGTTATTTATTATTATTAACCTCAAAACTCCGGTTTTCTTAATGATTTTGTGTGGTTCCTTTAATTTAGTGGAAACCATGTTTTTCCTTAGATCGGCCAAACTCGTATTTTAAAATTTAGCATTACTGGTTACAAGTACAAAAGGAACAAACCAAATTGTATTTTAGAAAAAAGTATGCAAATGTTTTAGTGTGTTAATTTTAGGTGTGAATATAAACGTATTAGCGTGCATCTATGGAATGGTGTATGTATTTTTTTATGCGTTTGTGATGAAAATACTAATACTTAATATTATTTCTGTAATAACTTTAATCCATAATTAAAACTTCCTGGTCACGTTCGTAACGCCACAGTGTAAATATAATCTGTAAGCAGTATCTCAGTTTTGTTACAAACTAATCGATTATAATGTTGCGAATTTATCCCCAAACCCCCGAAATTCGTGTAAGCGTTGCCGTGCCCGTGTGCGTGATTCAAATCGACCGGTTTGTAGAAGTGAGACTGCAAGATATATTTGTACTGTAAGAACGCGAGCAATAAAAATGGACACTAAACGTCGAATGTCGGGTTGAAAAATTTCTGCGCACTCTTGCATAAAATGAAAAATGTGCGGCGTCGCGGTGCACTCGACGAAAAAATATATGTCGTTAGGTTCACTTCGGTCGTTTTGCCAACATGCCGTAGGAAAATGTAGGCAAACGCGGTTAACTACTCTACATATAGTCAACATACAGTTTAGATGTTCGTATATGGGATTATTCCATACGTCATAAAAACTTATAAATTAAGGAGACTTATATTCTAAGGAGAATTCATAATTAATTATGGCACCCATTCTATTTCAGAAAAACATCCAATCACACGACTGTGTTCAGGTAGTCCGGTACAATTCTCGATAAAAAATCCAGCTAATTGGCCCTGCGATTTGAAATATGATATGTAAAGACAAAATATCGAAATTAATTATGGTTTCCGAGGAAAAAAAAGTACACTTTACTCACGTGATGATATTAAACCATTGTTTTAATACTTTCGCAAGCTAATCATCCGCCCGCGACGCCAGGTCATTGACCGCACACAGATCTAGACAATTCACACCAGCGCTATAATAAAAATAATAAATTTGAGGATGAATTCTTTTTTTTCATTTTTTATATAATTTCTTACTCGTAATAGAGAACAAACAGTATTAATTAATGGTCTCAGGATACCTGGCATAATGCTCATAAATAAAGGGCTATGACTGTTTATTTTCAAAATAATATACATATATTCGTATATATATTTAGTTGTTCACCCAAATTATGTTTCGTGAAGAAGTTTTTTCGTGGAACTCATTCTTTAAAAAGTATTGAATTTTCAGTGAAATTCATTCAATCTATATTAGCATATGGTTTATACACGTGGCTGCAGGATTAATACATCTAAAAAAATCAGTGTGTGTGTGGTTACACCACGCGCGTTAGAAGTAATTTTCTGTAAGAAAGTTGATTTAAGTCATAATAAATTTCAAAATTATTACCCCCATCTAGAATCTACATTCAACAATGTTTCCGTATGCCTATTTATTTAAATAAGAATAAACGCAGCGACTATTGACGCGACGAATCTGATAGTGGAGTGTCACCATGCCCTGGAACTGATTGCATCCGCCAACGATGTTACAGTCCAATGGGTAAAAGGGTACAATCACAGCCAGGGCAACAATGAAGCTGACGAACTAGCAAGGAGGGGTTCACGCAATACTCCTTTCGACCCAAAACCCATCCTGCCACTATCAGCTAACTATGCAACATCTGCTTTAAAAATAGAGATAGTGGGACAGTAAAAAATGTAGCCAGGCCAGAACAGCGATGGTAGGGTAGCACTCCCGTCTTACAAAATACTGTCTCAGCCTGCCAAGGGCAAACCTCCGTATCCTAACTGGATTGGTAACAGGCCAACTGCAGAGTAAGCAGACACCTTACTACCTTGGGCATCACTGAAAGCCCCATCTGCAGAGGTTGCAACATAGAGGAAGAAACTGCGGAACACGTAATCTGTCACTGCCCACCTCTCACCCCAAGAAGGAGCACAATCTGGGGGGCACCCAGGCTCGCAATATGTAGCAAGAATCCGGCATATGTCCTGCGGCTCGTTTTGGAAGCGGACTGGCTGCAGAAGTTCTAGGTTTGAGCTGCACTACGGAGGAATACACAATGGGCCCTAAGAAAAGTGGCCTAAGTGTAGCAGCTACCTGGCAACCCTCTACTCATAATCATCAATCATCATAGGCCTTTTAAAGCGTCATCTTTTAAAGGCGTCGCCCAATTGTTTTTGATTATTCAAAATATAAAATGATTTTCAGGCGTCTATTTTTAAATGCACTTAATATGCAGTAATTCATATTCATTTACTAAAATTGAGTTGATTTTAATGTTATTACTGAAAGGATATTCTAAATGCATGTGTTGCAAATGTATGTATGTGTCTTACATTCCGTGCAAATAACCAATTTCCACGCCATAGCATTTTTATGTACACATTTGCTCTCTCTTCAGGCAGTCAGTCACTCAGAAATGGACAATTTTCAACGTTGCCTTTACTTTTTTGTTTACTCTGTTCTTCAGTGCATGGTACGTATTTGTCAACACTTCGAAATCGTTATCAATAAAAAAATCCTTCGCAGCTGTAGTGTACTTTTATAGCGAATGGAAATATTTAAACGTTTTTATTAATAGGTATTTATTTTATTTGGATTTTAAAATAGCAGTTAAAAAGTTGGGATCTTATAAACGAAGTATTTATTTGTAAAAACTTACCTAGTATTTATACTTTTGAAGATCCGACTCGAAGGACCGACATGTTTACAGATTATTTTAATGATGTCAAGAAAAGATATTTATTACTAGAATGTATTTCATTCGGCAATGTATGCCGATAGCGGCATGGTCCATTTTTCAGAATGTATTTCTTTTACTGGAGGAGTATAAATAAATCTAAGATGTTTCGTTTCAAGTGCGATTATCCGTCGTTTTAAATGATCGTTTTTTTTTTTATGATTGCTTTATACGGAGTGGGATGTATTTTTGATGTGTAATTATTTGTCATCTTGAGGTATGCTGCTAGTTAGAAAATTATTTATACGCAATCTTATGACTCTATTTTATGCTTTTTGCGTTAATTTTTTGACTAGCACCCGAATCCATAATGATTTTGAGATATATTTGTCGTATATATATATATATATTAAAATACTGCTATTATTGTTGAACTACTTTATTATACTGTAGACCATTCGTCTAGTTCAAATTTTATGTAAAGTACGGTTGAAAAAGGAGTAAGATCTTAAGAAAAAATAGAAGAGTTCTGTAGAAGACTCTCTCAATCCTCTTTGTCCGTTACAACTTTCGGTGCAGGTCGACACGGATTTGGTCACATCGGATTTCACACAACTTATGATGCTCCACGAATGGTTTGCATGTTATCGAAGCCAAACCCCTTCTGTTAAGAAAGAGATAAGAGATTATAAGAGATTTAGGGAAAAAGGTCCGACCTCTACTATTATTTTTTGTTTTATTTACCCAAATAATTTAAAAAAAAATAACTACATATTTTGTTTTTTTTAAACCTCAGGATTTATCTAATATACAACATAAGGTAAGTTTACGTGGTGCAAGCTTACTGAAAAGAAATATTGTTACGTATAAAATATATATTCAAATAAGTGAATTGTGAACACGAATAAAATGTTTAATTTTTAATTGTCAACTATATTTTCAAAATTTTAATGATTTTAGTCGATTGGTAAATTTAAAGATTAACATACTGACAACTTATTGAAATGTGTAATGAAACCATTTTTGGGAATTGCCTTTTCTAAAAAGTCGCCGTCAACATCTTGTATCCATCCCATAGTTAGCTATTCTTTTATTTAGTTTACGAGGTTATGTTGTCCATAAACATTTGCCTCACTCTAAAGTTTTTTGAATATCAGGTTAGCGTTGAAAATTTGACAAAGTCTTTTAGCTTTCCCGACACTTGCTTAAAATAGATTTTTGTTTAGTTAAGAATGATTTTCACCATTCTACGTTTCACATTTCGGCGATCTCAGCTCATTGACAAATAATCATTAATCTTGGATATAGAATCAACAAAACCAGATTCTCAAATTTCAATTAATTTTTGATGAGATAAACATAATGTATTCTATATATAGTATTCATTTCACATCATCATCATCTTGACATCCCATTAGAGATTGCGTCAAGTTGAAATCTTATTTGTTCCGCTGATCGGATGGGCTGCCTCTTCTCATTTCGATGGTTATTCATTTTCTTCAGAAACGATAAATTGCTCATACCTAGCAATATATCCAGCACATCTAGAATACCTAGCATAGATTACAAGGTATAATAATACGATAAAATCAGCGGAAGAAAATAAAAAGAAGGTGGGTCCAAAATAATTGTATAGGTCATAGCAAAGAGTAAGCAGTACAGCTGGCACCTACCCAGAAGTAGAATATGATAGAATAAATTTCCGGTACAGAGCGCTAAAATATTACATTGGTAAAAGAAAAGTGCGACAGAGTTCAATAACCGCGCCTTATGGCACAGGACAGCCGATATTTCACTATACTTTACAGCGCGACGGATATCCTCGACCGAAGAAGGAAAAAGTCTCATAAAATTCTTCACTAGCGACCAACCTTGACACGACGTCAAAATACGAGTAAACCGTATTTCACAAACGTCCAATAAGTGTTTTGAAAATAAAGTTTGTGTAACAAAACATGTATCAAGTACTTTTTTTTATCCTAAATCATTTTTATCACAAACACTGATTATTAGTTTCTTTAATTAAGAAATCAATGGTTTACAAAACAAAACAACAACAAAAAATGTACATAATTACCAACTCGTATAAATAAAATAGACTGCTAGAAGTACCGTTAAAAAATAAAAATTTAGATAAAAATACCACATATTTTTAAAAACATAAAACAAAATAGATTGATTCGCCCAACAAATTAATTATTTTGATTAAAATTAAGAATACAATTTAGCGTATGTTTTTGAAGCGTATAAGACAAATAATATTTGAGTTATTTTTTTTTAATCGGTTCAGAATCTTTGTCTAGTTGTATTCGCAATTTTCTAATACTTTAGGCAAATATTTTATCGACTCAATTTATAGTAACACATACTCGTCGGCTTCAAGAATTCGGATAAGGAAAAGGAGAGAGCGCTCTAAACCCGTGAGTTATTAGCTACAGAGTCACTGGCGACAGCGCGAAATGAACACGCATTTAGGCTATAAGCTTGTCAGCCAGCTGGTCTTCCCTACCCGGCGGGTTTCCAAGCTCTGCGTTCACTTCCACGACCTTGTAATCTTCTAATTACATTGATTAATAATTTAAGAGTGTATATATCAGTTACGTCGTCCACAAAGGTCATTATCCAGTTCGATCGTGTCAACTGCACGAGTCAGTTTCTGCTGAGCCCACACGCGTCTACCATCACCTTACATGGACAGGGCATCGTCTCCACACAGGACTCCAACCGATTGTTACGCTGTCTTCAAGCACGTACGCCAAAATTCCGTCGAAGTCAATGCAATCTCTGTACTTGTCTCTCGCGTCATTCGTAATGGCACGAGTCGGACCCCACCAAGTTCGACACCTGGGTGTATGACCCAGTCACCGTCTAGGAACTTGGAAGTCCGACACACACACCTGCAGTCTAATAGAAATCTCCGCGTGGTCAAAACCCTACTACCACAGCGTCAGTCACTTAACCGCGCGTCCAAGCAAGGCTATATTGAGAAGTTTTATTAATACGGAGGTAAATATGTATATGTAACAGTTAGTTTTGTGAACTGTTCCTGCATTAAACTTGTTCTTGAATTATAGCACATATATATTATATATTTTAATTTTGTGAGCGTGTAGAAATACGTCATTAACGTGTGTTGTTTACCTTAATTCCCTGCAATACTATTGACATTTAAAATTTAATGTTAATAACAGTTGAAAAAAAATACACAGTTACAGAATACTGAGTATTTACGAACTATTCAAAATATCTTTTGGTTTATTTTTTATTGAAGGTTCGTGTGATAATAAGTCAATTATACAATAATTTGAAGCATTCATTATGATAAGGCCAATATGCTTTACCCTTATGACAACATGAAGTGAATGCAGCCTTTCACCTAAAGTGACTTCAGATTCGAAATATTTTGCAAATTATAAATGCATTAATCCACAATCAAAAGTATTCAAATTTCTTGGAATGACATTCAGTGCACTTTTAAATGTTTCCCTCAAAATAATGTCATCATTTTGTAATACTATTTACGCTATATAAATTTGCAATTGGCCTTTTATCATGTCGACTTTCACGCGAATATTTAACCTCCTTTTTCTTTGTGTCTCACGTCAGTTCTATGTGGAGGCATAATGGAAGATATGAGTGAATATCTATCTGGATGTAAAAAATAAATAAACTAGTGAAATTAAAAATGTAACATGTAAAATTACATGACTAAAACTAAGACTATACAGGGTTTAATTTATATAATAAAATGTACTCACTGTTTCAACCTAAAAAATATGTTTTTTGTCTTTGCATTACTTTATTGACATTGACAGATTATTGAAAAAGAAACGTTTGAAATCACACAAAACTCACAGCTCGAAACTCATTCAGTCAATCTGTCAGTTAGTATGAACATTTTTTTTAATTAAATTTAATGTAATAATAACAACATATTACAGGTAATCTTAACTTTTTGCACTCCTTCTCTATATAAACTTTAACTATGCTTAAAATGGAATCCGAAGTTTTCCCTTCACATATTAATATATAGATGAATCCAATAACGAAATGTTTGTGATGTCAGATCTCAATAATTTCACCACCGATTTTATAATTTAAAAGATTTAATCGAATCTCCATGAAAAATATTAGGTCTTGACGAAGCCGACATTTTAGAATTCGAAATAATAAAAAAGTTATATTTAGAAAAAAATATTTTATTTTCGCGCGGTTTATGTTCGCAGTTTTTTAGAAAAGAGTTATTTATTTAAAGTTTGCATTTCTCCAATATGCTGCTAGCATAGGTTTCGCCTTTGCAACTGCGGCTGCCTTAATTACTAAAAATTTAATGGCTTTACAGAGCCGGACTAAAAATTCTTAGCGATTTATATACGCATATGATGAAATAACAAAAATAATTATTATTTTAACGCTTGTATCGGTGTGATATTGAAAATAGACGTGACAGATAGATTTATTGATGACGTGGATGCTTGTCCGGTGATTACAGTACTGATAGCTTATGAAATATATATCTACGTTTTCAGTCGATCCGCTCGATTAGGCCAAATTAGGCCAAATATGTCACAATGGAGGCTCTGTCGTTTCTCTGTCTCGTTCTGACGTAGGCACTTGAATAATCACCTCACTCAAGTATGCGTCCCAGTTTTTCCCTCGAACTTCCTTCCCCAACACAATGTGCCGCTGCACGCCGCAGAGAACCGTAAGAAGTGCCTACACTCACCCTTGAGTTCTTTTCGGGCCCTGTTGCAAGTAATAATGGAAAATTACCGTAACTACTATCACAAAATACACACATTCACGCAATACTATTTATTAACGTTTATTAGCGGTGTTTAAATATTAGGTTTAAAATATTTCAATATGTTGCCTCCAAATCTAAAGAAAATCGATGATTGCAATACATTCAAAAGGTATATTATTGAACAAATTATTTATAGTTTCAATGAATTCAAATAATTTCTCTTATTGTTTTTTTGTCTATTATTTTATTTATTTTTTATCAGTTTAATATTTTGATTGTATTTTAAATGATCGCTTGCTTCTATGGTTTACTTTCTTATGAATATTTATTGTTGTTGATGATTTGTTTGTTTTGCTCGTCATTCCTACATATGTTTTGTATTAATGGAAATAAAATATTTTAATGTTAATAATATGACATTGAAAATGGTTTCCTACTTTGCGGACTTCATAGTTCACATTTCGTGTCAGGAGAGATGGAGCGTTAAAAATAGTATGACTATAATGCGAGAATTCGTAACTGGGGTCTTAGTCTGGCTGCCAACGATAATCGTTTTAATTAATTTAATTACAATTTACCATTTTTTAGATATAACAAAAAACTCTTATTCTTCCTTTTTTTTTCGAATACTAGAACACAATGTCTCATGGCACATTTAGTTTTAACGTGAACTCAGCGCACTAAAAAATATCGAGGAAGTAGGCACCGTGTTTATCAAACCAGATGTAAGCGTATGTTCTAAGGTAAACTTTTTGCAAGTACGTAAGAGTACGTTTTTTTTTAATAATTATTGAAATTGTTCCATTATATTTTACAATCACGCGAGTTTCCACTCTACGCCTCAAACCAAATCGATCAATTGGAGTCTTTTTAATTTTAAAGTTCCGTAGCGTGGGGTGATAAATGTTTTCTCCGTTATCGATGAAGATTAGAAGAATGCAGATTGTAGTGGGCAGATTGTAGTTAAAAATAAGAATAATAATGCGACACGGAATATGTGTAGTTGCTTTGATGATGATGGTCTGAGAGAGCGCCGTAGACTGAAGTTGTCCGGTACCTACCTTGGTCAGGAAAATTTATTGTGGAAAAAGAATTTCTCGAGTGTCTCACCGTTTGCCGCTTGTGACGTCATTTGTGAGAATTGCAACGTGCGATTTCGACACAATGAATTTCTGAAATATGTGAAGTAGTCGGTTGTCTTTGTACAGTCGTTGCTTAAATTTCTACGGAAATTTACTGGAATATGGGTACAGTTCCATGTTTTTTGCACATTTTGACTGTCGCCTGTCACCTTTACGAAACTGCCCTTCGGCAGCTATTGATCCCGCGTCGTGCTCTGCGCAGCGTCAAGTCTTGCGTCCGCGACATTCATACACTCAAATCCGACACATAAATCTCGACGTGCATTACTGTGAGCCGCGAACATATCTTTTTGTTATTGTAAGGGCGCGGCGCGGATGGCAATTACTACCCCCTCGCACGAGGGGCGGGGAGGGGCGGGGGTGAGTTGGGTTTTGAGTGCTTTTCTCTGTTCGGCGCAATTGAGGTGGAGTGAACGAGATGCCGCTGCATAAAATTTTAATGGTCACCGGTTCGTTGCAAAGCCATTCAGTTGACTTTAACGAAATATGATATTCGGTTTTTATAGTTCCGTGCCGTCAAACTAAAATTAAATATTTCAATTTATTAATCAACTCTGGTGTAGCCATAGACTCACACAACAAGACTATGCATAACGCGTCTATGAAAGTGTTATCGATGTCGATCCAGAGAACCGATCGTACAAACGGACTTAACTTGTGCAATTTACGTATTTATTTATTTTAGGAATTACCAGCTGACATAGAAGTAAAATTAAATCATAAAACGAATGAGAGTTTCCTCTAAACTTAATAAAATAGAAAAACACATTCGGGGGGTGGATAATAGGGGAGGCGGGGGGGGAGAGGGATATAGAGATTTGAAAATTAATATACTTTTTCTTTTTATTTGAGGTACGTCACACGTCCTTATGCCGTCGACTACAATCTTAATATAGAGGTAATAGTTAATATTTTAACAATAATGTATGATATTATATTACAATTATATCATTTTGATTTTTGTACATTTATTGAACTTAATTCATTTTGAGTTTTCTAAATAAAACACTCAGTTTAATTCAGTTAAAGTTAACACAACATTTATTGATTCTGAGGCGGGTATGGAGTTCGTCAGGTCAGCTTGTAAATAATAAAAGCGTGGAACGCTAAACTATATTGACGTAATCTTCGCATATGCAAAATTTCAGCAAGATTGGGAAGTGTTTTAAAATTCGATTACAACGACCTGACGAGTACCCGTTGAGCGCCCAGGCCGCTGTACAGCGGCCAAGCCTACCGTCTATTTGCTTATTTTGTTTTTTAAATGCTGATAGCGGCGCTCTATCTTATCCAATCCGATGGCAAAATAATTCTCAGACATCTTTCATTAGTCTAGTATACGGAATTAGACTTAATTATTTGATATATTCCAAATATTTTTTAACTTAACTGAACAGTTTGTTGAGTTTTGTGACACTCGAATAGTGCCGCAGACGACGCGACGACTGCTGCACCTGCGAATAAAAGCGTTCTCAGATCCCTCCTCCAATTACCGATGAAATCGTCGCGCTTGACTTTAGTTCGCAGACTCCACTTAGCATAGCCTCAAGTCGAACTTCGAGGGATGCGCAATGAGACGGGGCCACTGCGGCATAGCGCTGTGCTTCGAACGACCGAAAGGGAGTCATTAATAATTCTACGGCGAATGACGCGAGAGTCCACTTGAAGGCATCACCGCAGCGAATACTTTTATTTACGCACATAATCGCAGAACTTCAATCAGATCAATCGGCGTAGCATCTACTTTACCAAATTTAATAAAGTTCAGGAAAAAATGAAATGTGTATTCCATTGTCTGTACGTCAACGTCATATCGTAACTACTCCCTGGATGCTGTCGTTCTATTTACGTTTCTTCACACCGAAGTTAATGACGCTCAGGAAATACGAAACCCACTTCGTTCCAGATCGGTAGTTTAATGTGACGCGGGAGAGACAGGTCCGTAGAGGCAATTGACAAGGCGGACTGTGCTCAGAATACTCGTCCGTTATGGTTTTACTTGTATGCTCGCTACGTAGGTACGTTCATTGTTCGCATACAAGTTTTGTCATCACTGTGGCATAGTGGAATAAATCTCTACTTCTATATAGATGTCCCGGGTTTGAACACAACTGGTTAAGTCCGACCAAGTCATTTTTTGCCGCTGTCCACGCGTTTTTTTTTCTCATATGACGGGGAATTTTTCAGTGGCGGTCCCATTTCAAATTGATTAGTTACGTCAAGTGTAAGGAAGTAAAAAATAAAAAAATATGTTTTCCATTCAAAAATATTTTAAACGTTATTGGCTTAAGCGGTTACGATTATTTATTTTTTTTCATATTGAAGGCGACTGCTTGTTGATGTTTCTAATAAAGTTTAACTAAAAACCTTTTAGCGTAAGGCAACTAAAAATATAATAAAAAAAACTTAAAAAAATAAATAAAACTGACTTCAAAATAAACCTACAACTAAAAAACTAAGAAATAATAGCCACTACAAACTCATATTGTTAGCAAAAAAACGTTTAATAACCAAAAATATATCTTAGTAATATAATATGGTAATTCCGCGCCGACTTCGTCGTTTTGATAGATTGGTTTTTTTTGTTTGTTGAATTATTTTTGTTTTTTTTTAGTTAAAGGTTTATAAGTCGGTTTTATTAAAAGTAGTATGTAAAGTATTATAAGTCAGTTTTTTTGTTTTTAATGAATTGTTTAGTTGTCGATTTGCGTTGATTCAATAATAAAGAGGAATGCGGATTACCTCTCAAAATATCAAAAGTCAACCTATATATTGCATTACCATGCCTATGGCTATGCTTTATTGTTTTTCTCATTTAACTATGGTTTTATTTCTAAATTAAATTTGCGATGGGTTGTACAGACCGCACTCTGTACAGCATGCAACCATACATTCTTCATAATAAATCTTGATTATCTTGCACTGAATATCTGGCTACCGGACAGATGGAAACCGAACCTAACACACACGACCTAAAAGTGCGACAAACTGTTTAAGTGAAATAATCACGTTGACTAGGAATAAATAAGTATTTATTATTCTTCTTAAAAAACGTCTTTAATTTTTTTAAGACGCCACGTTTTGAACCAAGGAAGAATATATATACCTTAAATGTCGCCTATGTGTGAACCATTCTTACTATCGTTAATGGCATTGGCAATATTCAACGTTCAGCACACGGGCACGTCGCTGGCGTAACTCATGCGATGCATTTTATTCCTCTTGCACTGCGTCAAAGCCTAGAAACCGGCCTATTTTCCCTGGCACTACTCCAGATCTTTAGAGCTGATTGTTTTACATCCGGACTCGATATTTTACATCCTTTTAGGTCCAAGAAATTCTGACAGGAATACAATTTTTACAAATAAAACATGGCTTTTGCGTTAATGGGACGGGTTGCCTTTACAAACATGCACACACCCTGACACACACACAACCACATACTCTCTTCTCCTCACGTTTACACCGTACACATCACACCCACACATTCTAAAATAGCGTTAAGCTCAACAAAGTTTTAAATATTTTGGTATATAGGCGTAAGCTTTAATTGGCCTTATTATTAACCCTTTGAAAAATGTATATACTATTATTACGCTGTATCCTTACCTATCAATAAATAAATAAATAAATGAGTTACCATGCTTCTCCTTAATAGGGGCTCGAAAGGAAAGAAAGTGTTTTCTCCTTCCTATTTATTTATAGGGGAATGAAACCGCCATCACAGAATAAACAACCTACTGTTACCCGATGATCTACTATCTAATGTACTTAGTATGTACTTTCACTTTACCTAGGTTATCTGCACATCAACTTATTCGAAACCATTAAAGTGCTTAAAAATATTTAAGAGAGGTAGACAAGTTTTATTATAATTCATTTCCTTTTCTCGCCCCCCCCCCCCCCACACTCTCCGCTATCATCGTGTCATGTCATCGAATCGCGTGCGTAGGATTCCTGTTGTTTTTAAGGTTATAACAGTCTTAAAGTTGTAACTATACCACTAATAGTTGTGCTTATCGCAAAACCAAATTTCTAAGTAACATTAAATGTCAAAAATCTTTAGATTGCACCAATAAGAATCAATTTAGTGTCGTAGTTTTCAAAATATTGCGACTACTTATTTAGTTTAAATTAAGTTTATTTCATTAGTGTAAAGTCTTAAAACTATTTAACTACTTATCTTAACTTAATAATGTGAAAATTAACGTACGAAAAAAGCAACTCAAAATTAAAGTTAATTTTAACAATCAAGCCGTATTTTATTAAAGAAAAAACCTATTATTTTTCACATTACCTAATGCTTGGTCGTTAATGTGTAGATTATCAAGGGCATCTGCAGAATAACTAGGTAATCTGCGAAGCAAAAGCATTTTTCGTACTTTAACGTATTTGCATAGTTAATCTGCAGAATAACTAGATTATCCGCACATTAACTGTTTTACGAAGATTAACAGTAACATATCTATTGTTTAGCGACTTTATCTTAATTTGCCACGTCAAAATGTGTCGGCGAAGTTGACGCTTAGATTGTTGTTGTACTCGTATAATATTATTATCATGACACAGGGGTACTCAAACTTGAACTGCTGGCAGCCTACCTCAATATTCTTAGACTCCGATCGATCGACTTTGAGAGACTGCAAGTATATGTGATGCTGGGTTGTCGTCTAGGTAGGTAAGCTGTCGCCCGAAGTTTATAGAAAAATCAACGGGAGTTAAAAACGTCAGTCATCGCGGTTTTTCTTTGACAATTACCGCGCGTTCCTTTGATAAAGCCGCCTTTCGCCGCTAGCAGGTGGTTATTACGATAAAAGAAAGTGCTGAGGGGGTTATTCTGGCCTAATTGAGGATCAACTAAAACAAAAACTGTGAATCGGCAAATTTTTCACGAGTTCGACTCAAAAAACACTTTCGATCGACCGGTCGGACGCGATCAACCGTTTGAGTACCCCTGGTTTGACACAAACGCGGGCTGATTCCGTCATTTTCGCAGTGGTTCGTTAGCTGTTAGACATACTTCAAAGCCTTCCCCTGTAATCGGAAATCGCCTCGCAGCCGGTTGAACCTCCTCAGAGGTGCAAACTCGCTAAAGTGGATTACGTGTGATTAGGGAAGGAGTACTTGTAGGCAACTCCAAATACCATAATATAGGTATGGTGCGAGGCCATCGTCTGGTGAATGAAGTCGATCGACCGTGTTGCGTACCCACCGTGTGTTATTTATTTATATAGTGCTTTAGCGCGTTTATATATAGCAAATATAGCAACTCCCCAATTCGACTATTTTCATATGCTATAATAAAAAAATACAAAATAACAGATACGATAAACTTTCAAAGATTGCTGTATTCCCGCCGGTACAAACTATACCTGCTTAAATTAGTTTGGGATAGTTACAGTTTAGGGTAAAATATTATGATTTTTTAATTAACCCACAGACATTTTGAAAAGATTGTATTAATAACCAATGGAAAAAAACAATATTGTCGACTAAGTAAGTTGTTTGTAGCAATTTAATGAAGACTTTCTTGGTGTTAACTGCCACACCCTGTATTTCATCAGGCTTATGACTTGTAATTCCGATATACTTAAGTAACTGTTAAACTTGATATGATTTCTATTATTTTTTTTTTATTTTGAAAGATGTTTATACCAGTCAGCGTTTTACGACTGAATGGTATAAATAAACGTTTTTGAATACACTGAAAACTTGCATTTTTTAATTTTATTTGGCAAATATGCTTGCAAGCACGTGTAGACGAATACAACAAGATGCAAAATTTATTTTTTGGACATATTTTGTCCGGGATGACAAAATTTCTTAGTGAATGCAATGCAATGTAATGGTTGTTGCCGCGTTCACGCCGTGTTAAGGCAGGTCCATCACACGCATCTGCAACTAACGCGCTATACACTATCCGTTTCTTTTCGAAATAAAAATATATTTCGCGATTCTCTGTTTCTGTGTCGAAGTGAAATGTCAAACGAGTGTTTAGATATAAATTACACCGTACATACCTACTAATCGAATTTTATATATTGATGCGATAATGTCGAAGCCTTTTCTTAGTGGTATGTGCTTGTGTACACCAGACAAGGAGAGAGAAGGGATTTAGAGGGTAGACATTCTGTGGAGTGCGGATCGGATTATCCCGGTGATTTTCCCGTCGACCGATCCGCGTTTGATGCCGGCGCGGTCGTGTGATCGTGCGACCGTGATGTGTCGTCAATGGTGCAGCCTAATCATCTGTGCTTGATAGCCTCCAGCCGACGTCATCATCATCAGACGTTTAATATGTAGCTATGGAAGGCCTAGATATTGATAGGGGAACTCAGTCCCAAATATCATGCATTTAAATTCCGAAACTGCCCGTAATGGGAATGATATGTGTGAATTATTCGCGCATCATTTTAAATCAGTTTATACTACAACCTCGAATAAAAATGATCATTCGTATGCTAAAGAGAACAATTTTCCTTTATGTAGTATCGATACTGAGTTAGAGGAAGTTGCTCGTCGTCTTAAAATGGTAGATATTACCAAAGGGCTTGGCCCTGACTGCATCCCTCCCTATTTCATTCAGAGATGATCTGATGAGCTCGCTTCTCCACTTCACCTGCTTTTCACAAATTCTCTCGTCAGCGGTATCTTTCCCGAACTTTGGAAAACCTCAAACATTATGCCATTATATAAATCAAGTAATAAGACACGTATTAGTAATTATAGACTAATACGTATATTATCTACATTTGGAAAAGTCAATTGTGTATAAATCAATTTTCTCAGGTATAAAACATCTGCTCCGCCCAGAACAAAATGGGTTTGTCGCTAAGAAATCAGTCAACACTAATCTTTTTGAGTATGTAGAGTTCATTAGTACGTCCTTTGATTCTCATACTCAAGTGGACTCTGTATATAGTGATTTTCAATAAAATAAATCATGAAATTCTTATTCGTAAACTTGGTAAATATAGTATACGCGGTGATCTTTTCATTTTCAGATGGCTTGAGTCCTGTATTATAAATCGTAGTCAGATAGTAGTTGTTCGAGGGTTCGAATTATCAGTAATTGAAGTTACTTCTGGTGTTCCACAAGGCTCAATTTTGGGCCCATTACTATTTTTAATATTCATCAACGATCTGGCTAAAAGGCTGAAGTGTAAATTTTTGTTTGTTTTATTGTTGTTAAAGATCTTTGGTATAGAAGTGTAAGAAGTTCGGTTTAAACCCAACGCCGAGGTTTATAAAAATGCGTTTTTTCATAATCATTATTTTTATATATTTTTTTTAAATATCGTCCTTTTCTTATTACTTTTAATTAAATGGTTACATCATATTTTACAATATTTTACACTGAAGAGGACAGGTGAAAGTTAAAAATGCATTTTAATAAAACTCAGCGCTGGGTTTAAACCGACATCCTGCGCTTTCAAGTCCAGGACCTCTTTAGTACCTTCATAATTATCTTGCTATCCTACGCTTTATTAAAAAAAAATAATAAACTTTTATAAATTTTTCAATATTGTCAAAGATTGTGTCATTTATCTTTTCATGCGATTTGCCGCTATGAAAAAATATCATCAAATATAAGTCGTCAATTATACAATTATATGTTTACGTAGGTACGTATACATATGAAGTTAAAAGTTTGTGTTGTAATGGAATATAAAGTGCCTATAGGAATTAGTGGATTTGTATATGGTTGTGTTTCTGTATATATATTGGTTTGAATATGTAGTAGGTATGTTGAATTTGATAAATATGTATGTTTTGTGTATAAAATAAATAATTTAACAATTTATTTTATATTTGTTTTGGTAGGGTATATATGGTATTAGGCAATAGTTTTATGGTATTAGTTAATCATTAATTCGCGTTTACCTGCACTTTATTTTTCCTTCAAAAACTAGCTATCGACGATTTCCTTAATAATAACTAATATAGCATTGAAATTTTGAAAGTATCCACACTCAAAAATGAAAGTTATTACGTTACCAAAAAGAGGGTACAGCGTGCCGCGAAGAGGAGTTCAACGCCCGCCGTTGCAACCTCAGGTGGAAAAACACACTTCTACACACCCAGTCCACCTAGTTTCCTCAGAACCCTAGATCCTCTTGTTAGATAACTAATCATCACGAACGCTGTGAAGCTTTCCTTGCTCCGCACCAGATCCAAGACCCAAACAGACTTGTTGCCGTCGATATTTTAGCGTATCGTACCGATACTCAGCTGTAATTTAAATATAAATCCTCTTTGCATAGATATCACCACAATGGTAGCCGTTACTATGTTTGAGTGCAGATAATCAAACAGGCCCTCCCCTATATTGTCTCTAATGTGATAGAGTCTAGCTGGTGGCGCCATCACTATCCGAATTTTATGCATCCAGACTCCCTTCCGCTTCTGTTTGTGTCGTTTGTATGTTGATTGTATTATCATAAGAATTGTTAGTTTTCTTCGAACCAATTGCTCGAGCTATACCAATTTTCAGTATTTGGTTAGTTGCCGTTGTCTACCAATCGGGCTTTAGATATTTATTAAACCATTAAATATATTGTAGCTTAATTTTAATTTTATGGCAACCTGAAGAATGTTAATTTATTCACTAAGTGATGCTTATCCGAATACTTCATTATTACTCATGTCGTAAAGGAATTTGACAACCAACGAACTAAATCTTGTCATTATGCGAGTCATTATGTCTTCTTTCTGCAATTCTATTCGTGTTTTTTTTACTCTCTACCATATTTTGGAATGTTGCCAATTCATTCCTTATACTTCTCGTGGCATCGTTGAGAAACATTGAGGTAATTTTCTAGTACAATGAGACTCCACTTTCACTATTTACGAGTGTTAAATCGACGAAAGGCAATACTAAATATTTTCGTATTTTTGAATCAACCGAACAGGTATTGGAAACTGTAAAACATTGCGAACAGAATTTATGCGCTTTTATCCCATTAACGCACCCTATTCACACAAAAATATCCATACTAAACACAAGATGAAGCACCACACACATACACATATGTGTAGTGTGTACACTATACATACTTCACACGCATTAAAAATTCTAATATGTACTTAAAAGATTTACAAACTTTAATTATAAATCCAAGTATTTTATACGCTTTGTCAGTTATATGCGATATGATTATTTTTTTAAACGAACTATATTAAGAAATATTATTTAGTTAAATATTTTTTACACATATTATCTTTCAATAGCTCGCCTGACTACTCTGCCAATAGATAAAACAATTACATTATTTTTTGTCGTAAGTATTTGTCGGCTGTTACTATTATTCTCTCCTCAATCGGGAAGAGAATTAAAAAACCTTGGTGTCGGTTAATAAAAATGTAGACCTAACATTGATAACAAACTAGGCATACACATCGCGATACTGGGCATACACATCGCGACACTAGGCATACACATCGCGACACTAGGCATACACATCGTGACACTAGGCATAACACAACTGCTAAACACAAATTAGAAACTATTCTTTAGTAACTAAAACATGATGCGGATGTCGCAAGAGTCACGTATTGCAAAAGGCAAACGGTTTCATAGTTTTAATCACTGATGGCCATATATTTTTTATGCTAAAATTGAAAATTATTTACATAACCATCACCATCTGTGAATTGGCAAGATGAGCTTTTATAAACTGTAAACATTTATGCTTCTATTCGATTTTCTTCTAGGCTATTTACCAGCGCAATAAAATATGATTAATATTTCTTTGGCAAAAAAAGCGCTATCTTCATCTCGGAACTTTCTAAAACTACTATATAACTAACGTTGCTTTCATGTATGAATGGTTCAAATCATGCTCCAGTTGTATGCTACGGCCGGTCAAATGATCTATATATACCTGCCCCTGACATAAGTTTTTTTTTTTGAACGGTCACGTAATAATCGTGTAAAAGAAAATATCTTATGTGACGCACCTGTCGCCATTTTTAAAATGGCCGTCCGTAAGCGCGGGCTAATTCAGAAGCGTCCCTTGGGTTGTCCCCAAATGACCTTTATGCTCCCCTTTCGAAGGTCTATAAATCGCTTTACCGATTTCTTCATCGGCTTCGCGTCTTATTAGACCATTCCATGGCTATAGGAGGACTCTTTTAGGCAAAGTAGAAATTTAACTTTTAGCTTCTATACATAGAAGCTACTATCCCCGACCTTTGGACTGTCTGTTGCTCTCGAAAACTACAAATGCGAAAGAGTCGATTTTTTGTGTAGATTGATGTTCTTATAAACTAAACAGCCGTTTAATCACGTCGGAGGCTGAAAGAATAATATAGATATTGTGACGACATAAAAAGAATTGTAATGGTGTCCATATATTCATATTTGAATAAAAGTATAATTCTTTCATAACTGTCAGAGTATAAAATAAAAAAAAGAATGAAGGATTGATTTAGAAAATTACTACCTTTAAATCTTTTGGTAAAATTCCTATTGTAAAGTTCCTGTAAACGCTTTTACCGAGGAATATAGAAAAGGGGAAATCGTTCTGCGTTTTATTAATAAACAATCTGCGTTCTGCTCTCCTGTAAAGCCTGCGTTCTGCTCTCCGGTAAAGCTCCGCGTTATAAAACAGCCTGTAGATATATCACTTTTGATGAGCCACTGCCCAGCGACCCTGTACAAAAATATATAACATTAAGGTTAAGGGTAAGGTACTGATGAATGATACATTGACAGTTCGATAGAGCGCTCAAATATCATATTCAATTTTCAACACGACACGTATTTTTTATTAGGTGCTAGCCAGATAAAAATTAATACAAACTCATCTATATCAGCAAATAGAAACATGTAAAATAATCAACGAGTTCAGTGTCACATTATAATTAAAATATTATATTCGGGTTGTTTACAAAAAAAAAATTAAATGGTGTTAAACTTTAATGACATGATTTTTATTTTTATCTACTCATATCTTAAAAATAACTCACTGTAACTTCTGTGGCTTTCCAAAACACGCATCGAATGGGTTAAAAGTGCCGCAGGCATAAGTAGAGATAGGAAACGAAACAACCCATCCAACAAGCAAAAATGTTCTCGGATAACAATGCATAAAGCATTTGTTTGTATTCAATATTTGCTCTCAGGCAGGAATTTGCGATTCCATGTAATTCAATCGATAAAAACAACCATGCAATCGAAATAATAAATATTTTTTCTTTAAATTAAAACGAACTAGATAATAGGAACATTGATGAAGAAATAAATGTGGAGGGAAAAAATAGTTTTTTCCATCGAACAGTTTAACTGTATAGAATCGCCCTTACCTCATTTCTTCGTATTGAGCCATGTATCCAAAATCTGACATATCGTCGTTGGTAACGTTAATGTGTGACGTTTAGCGTGCGCGTGTGCAATAGTGTGCATGCCAGGCCGGCACGGGAATAATGAATACATAAATATACGGGATTGATATAAGTATTGTTTCCATTTTGCGACTCTCAGCAAAAAACCCTGGCAGGATTAGTCTGGCTGCAACAGCAAGCGCCATCTCTTTTTCTTCGTCGCGGCGTCGGTAGAGGATGAAGGTGATGGCATATTCGAGTCGATCGTCGACTGGCAGCTCAGACTAGGCCCGCTGCTTCCTAGTCTCAACTCGATGATCACTCTTTAAAGTTCCAAAATACACTGCAGATGTTGCACCAAGTCTCAAGAAAGCACCAAATTTCAGATGGCAATATAATCCCTAAGTTTAATAAAACTGCAAATCAATGAGACCGTATTAGTCTAGTTGTTAGGGCATTTGACTGTTGACCCAGCAGGCGCGGGTCGAATCCGTACATTACATTTTGACGCTTCATTACCGCCATCTCTCCTGCCTCTAGCACAAGCAAATAATATGGCCTAGGTCAAAGCAATTCTTTAAAAAAGAAAGAATAAAAAAATGAAGCTATCTATAAATGGGAAAGTTTGCGTTTCTAAACTGTTAACATTTGTTAAATTTGACTTCTATTTGACTTTGGCCTATCTGCCAACGAAATGTTATTATGAATCTTTAAGAAAAGAATTTCGGTATTATTTTATTGGCTCGTGCTAATAGTGTGATTGTGATCTATCTTAAACCACTATCAATTAAGAAAAAGTGCAAACGCAAGTTCGCTTTACAACCAGCGAGCGAGCCGCTATTAACACTGAGACCAGACTTGCGTGCAACACCACATTTTTGACTATAGGTGACGATGGCATGGACCTGTCTCAAAACTATATTCATTAACGACTTCGCCGGCATTTGGGCAGTTTCCCACCGCAAACCGTGCGTGCCGCGTTTTCATAACAAAAAGCTAACAAACTGCCGAAAGGAAAAGCGGCCTGGCGATTAACAGCCGCTGTTGCAGGTATACGATTCAATCGTTCGAGACTAATGGGAGTTGTAATGGAACCAGAGCATCGTTGTCCGTTGCATAGATCATCGCTCCTTGCGATTTTGTCCTTTTAAATTCGTTCCCATTGTAAGATAGCCACAATGAGTTTCGAGGAAATTCTACAGTCTTGATTCCTTTTTACAAACGGATGCACACACGCGCGCGCACATGTTCGACATGTCGAATGCCTTTGATAGGATTGACCCTAACTTATGATCATTTAATCATCTAACAAAGTATTTCCTCTCAATAAGTTACATTTTTAGAAAATAACAAATATAAACTATCTAAAGTGAATCTCTTAAAAAACCCTTTTGTATCGTGAGCTAATTTAATTAAATAAAAAAAATATTTTGATATGTGCACAACTTTAGTAGGGGTAAGTCGTGTTATTCTGGACATTTCCGGATTTATTGAAATTTATTTTTTATTCCTTGAAAGTTAACGTAATCAAGTAAATCAGTTGCTATTATTTGAAGGTCATGTAAATTATCCATTAAATCCTGAATTAAAAAATATGAAAATTCGAAAAAAGAAACAAGAACTGTTCCTGCGCTGGTTTCAGCATTTTGTTGGATCGGTTATTTTAATTTTTACTGACAATAAGAAGTTTATTGTATTATTTCCTATTTCCATTCCCGTATATTGAAGTTTGTTGTAAAAGCAATACAGCGCTGTATGAAGTTCAGATCATACTTGAACAATTAATTGCCAACAACTGACATAATTTTTTACATCGGCCGAAACTCATGCTTTGAGGTTTTACCTAATGTATGTCAGAAACACCCCGAAACATGTATAGAAGCTAAACTCTGACCAGATGTTTAGGGTAGGTACAAAAACTGACGCCTAAAGCACGGCGTGTATGAAAGACCGAAAACTATCAAGATAACAAAAAGTTAAGGTAGACACGTAATTCTCGACACTTAAATAAGTGAAACGCTGATTAATCGCGGAGTAAGAGGGTGAGGAATACACTACACCTGTACTACTCACTCGCAAAGTGGAAGTTGCAAGGAGCGGACATTAAGGACCACAAGACAGATGTAAGTAAAACGAAACGTCGCGTCGCCGTAAGATAAACCAGCCTATTAACTTAATGCTCGACTGAAAGCTCTGCTACTAGAGACGCCGACCAGAGTGGTCTCTCTCGCACAGAAGTGGACTAAGTATCTGTATCTACAACACAAACGTCTTACAACAAATATGGCACAAATAATACTACTGTTGTAAACTAAAAATATATACATTGTAATTCATATGCATTATAAAATATGTTTGGAAAACCTTCACGTGTAAACATAAGCCTTCGCATATCACAGGTAGGCAGGCATTTAAGGGGTATACAGTCATATTTGAAAACTGGAAATTGTCGGAAGAAAGAGATTTATCGTGGCGTCCTACTCTATTGTTCACGTCCCGGCAGATCCCGATGCTGGTGCGAAGAGAGCGCCGTGCACGCTACTATTGCACACTATTGCACTATCTGTCGCTGGTCTCAATCACAAAACAATTTATTTTGAACTATTGAAATACATTTTAAAACTACGACCAAAAATGGCTAAAAAAAAACCCTATAAATATAAATATAAATATAAATATAGATATAGACACCGCAAGATTATTTTTTTTTCCTCAGCACACAGAATAATGTTACAAAAAATAGCCAGGAATGGAACTAGACGGTGTATTTAATTTCATTTTTTTTATCTTTGTAATCATAATCACATCTGACAAATCCTAAAATGCAAAAACCGTCAACTTACGGCTGTATACTCATTAAAGTCGGAAGGTTATGTATCTTAATTGTATTTTAAGTATGCAAAACAAACTCTAAACAAATGTTAATACCTTTTTTGTAAGCTTCCAAATAGCCGAACTAAATTAATTAGTCTGTTCGGAAACATCATCCACTAAAATTATTTTTTCCTTAAGAAGAAAAATGACGATTTCAATTATTTTCTCCCTACACTATAGTGCCCATTTTAGCTTCTTAAGTTGCATTCTCAGCACCAACTATACCCCCAATTACTAACCTTAATAAAACAAGTAATATTTATACAATTGCTTAGGATATGGAATCCATCATCCCAGCGAGAAATTCGTTTCCTGAAGCGAGATAAAATATTGAGAAACGTTCATCCGAGCACTGGCAATTCATGACAAGGGTCTGTCGGTGACGTGAACACTAGCTGAGGGGTGAGGTGACAGGGGGATATGGCTGAAAGGGAAGCCAGTAGAGGCAGATGCCGTTGACAACTACCCGCTTGAAGCCATTTGCTATTCCGACAGCTGTACACGTGAATGCGATTCTATAAAATAAGTACCTGCCTTAGTATTAATAGCTTTATTTTGATTGGTGGAATTTGAATGACGTTTGTATATTATGGAATATATTAAGTATGGCAGGCACAGGTTTTCTTCGTTGGCATATTATAATCATTTTGTTGTGGTTATATAATTATTATAAGACGTATTTGTGTTCGCCTCCCTTATTTATACAGGGATGATTCTCGATAAAGTGCACATATCAAACAGGGGCAAACTAGACCCATTTTTGTCGGTAAAAAAAAAAATTAAAGTCGGGAACAGCCAGTGAGTATTCAGTACCATTCACGTCCCCTCTTTTAACTCCGCCCCTCCGGGTCCGCCGCTAAAAACACAGGTATAACGTTGTTATTCTCGCAATTAGGTAACATTAGTATATTTTGTTTTGTTGTTGGTATTTTAAACTTTCAGGTAAACCTCCTGAAAGTGTTTTTAAAAACCCTGTAATAGACAGCTAGCGCCAGTTGAATTTGATGTGGCTCTAGAAAAACGCAGCATGTGCTTCACAAACGATACCTGATTCCATTTTTTTTTTTCCATAAAAGTACTTTACTGATTTTTTTTTTTTGGTTATTTCGCATCTTATTTCTTTGGAACCCCTGTGCTAATATTATGTAGCAAAAGAATAGTATAATTTTTAAATATTTTTCTACGTATTTTTCAACGGGGAGGCCCCGTTTTCGATCCACTGTGCGGTGGTGACACTGTTAATTTACCACGACTATACAAAAACAATCGGTATTAGTAGAAAAATGCCTGTTGCCTGAAGACGAAAATCTCTTAATATCAATTGTGAACGTCCGGGAGATATTTTGCCGGCAGCCGCCAACATGAAAACATGCTCGGCATTCACATTCTCATCTCCAATCTAAAGCGAATTCTCAAAATTGACCCAATTACAGACCCAACGGTCTGTAATTTCTGCTAAACAGAGATAATTTAGTTACTTAATATACCGGGTAAGATTTTTGGGTATCTATTTTTGGTAATATTATTTCTTTGTTTGGCCCAGAGGTACCTATATCGGGAGCGAAAATTGTTTATTATTTATTTTATTTATCACCATAATGAGTCATGAAGATCGTATAACAAAGAGGTCATATAATAAAATTTAAGAAAATAAATACTAGTCATTTATTATTAATTTTAGATTTAACATGGCTGTTCGAGTAGGTTAAAACCTGTTCGAAGATAGGCCAGAAGAAAGTTCAAAAAAATGTTACTGTTTACGTACATAAGAGTAGTTAGGATCTAAATCCTTGAAAGTTCTTTAGCAAAAGCAAGATTTATTTAAATGCTTAAAGTTAGTTTCTTTTAAATGGTATTCAGGCGAAGAACGTCACTTGGTTTTTTTTAGATGATTTTTTCTGTAGTAGTAATAGGTTAAGTAGAGATGGGCGAAGGAGGTCTTCTGATCATTTAAAATATAGTAATTATATAACTTATGTATATGTATACATTATTTCTATTTCTACTCCCTTTCATTTTCACATTCACCGTCAGGCATAAACCTATTATTTTTTCTCTACATTAAAGTATAAATTTTGGAAAGGTATTAGTTATTATAATTTGCAACTTAGTATTAGGAATCGCTGTACCTAAGTTATGTAAAACGTAATGGCTATGTATATAATACCACTATGTACATAATTGATGCGGGTTTCCCTAATAAAATAACATTATTTCGCATATCGATGCTTACGGAAAGAATGTGGTAACCATTTAAAAGAAATTTTAGAATCTTACCAATTTCGCAAATGCGGTGGGCAGAGCCTAACGAAAAATGACCCTAAATGAAGGTTATGGTAATGAATCTATATTAACTTCGGCGCAATCACGATACAAATGTTATGCACTAAAATATACAAAACCACAAGTACGGTAAATAAGTTAAGATTTTCGAATGAAATTCACTTAGCTTCGCTCGTTAAGTATCAATTGCACTTTCATTCAAGCGTCACTCAAGTTATTTATCCATACAGATATGATTGACAATGTTACATGAAAAGCCGTCGCGGCGGGCGCCGGGAAACCTCAGCGGCAGGGTGCGGGCGGCGCGACTTTCGGGCGGATACTGGCACTGGTGGCAGTGCGCTGGGCGGCCGGGCCGCTGACGGCGCCTTCCGCCCGGCAGCCGGGGCGTCGGGCGCGCGTTGTAGGGATGTTGAGGGGCGTCAAAATTATCGTACTTTCTCAAAATAATTTACCTAACTAATTAGAAAATATCATATCCATAGTAAATAAAAAATTTATGACGTTCCGAATCAACATGAATTACTATAAATAATAATCGAAGAAAGGGCACATGGGCACGTTTTTAATTTTTACATGAGAGCAAAAAACGAAACCTCTGTCAAAAAATGTTCTGCTCTTCTGCAACCGAATAGAATTTCAGATCTTATAAAGAAATTGTTACAGCAGAAACGATGTACAGTTTTTAGAAGCGTTTCGTTACGTTACACGCACACACAAATACACATCTCAGCAGCTTAATTACCCTCAGGATATTTTTTAAATCCAACATGTAATTGGGAAACATATATGATTAGCTAACGTTTAAAAAAAAATGTTTTATTTAATATTTGTAAGTTTTTCTGTAACATTACAATTTGCTTAAATGTTATTCAAGTTAGGCACAGAATGCTGTGCTTAATTGAATTTAGGATAGTTGTAATAAAAAATCGAAGGCATTGCATTGATCTACTCCATTTTAGCCGTAACCAATTTATTAAGGCTGTTTGTGATATTGTTTTGAACTATATGCCACCTTTTCTTTCTGAAATCATTAAATACCTATAATACTTTGCGATGTGCGCTTGTTACTCATCCTAACATACCAACAATCCACTTTCCACTCTCATACCTACCTACGCACTTTGTTCACACGCTTACTTGTCTCAACAATTATTCACGCTTCTCTCACACTCAGTTCATGACTCTTTTAATGTATAACAATTACACGATAATAATCTGTAATCTTTGAATTACACTTGTTGGACATATTTATGTACCTATATTAGCTGTAAACTTGTTCAATTTGGCTGTTTATAATTATATTAATGAATAAATAAAGTATTTTTTGATACCTTGCAAAGTAATATAGTGATAGGTTTCTAGTATAAGAACTAGACGTCGTATAGCAGGATACATACTTGAATAAATTTGCTTGATATCCAGCACTACAAAAACAAACGATTAGACTATTTTTCTATTTTTTCTCCAATTACCAAATTTCAAAACTACCGTAACCTTGATATGGAGGGCGGACTCTACTTAGAACCTTCATACAAACGCTGTTCTCAATTTACAGCGTTGTAAAAAATTGGCATAAAACTATTTTGTTATAAAGAAAAAGAGGTTATCAAAATTATTGGTTGATTGGTTATTTACTTTTAGTAATATTTGAGTAATGATTAAAAAACGTTTGAAAAGTCAATTTTTTGTACTTAAATTGTAGAATCTTTACAAAACCCATGTGAGCAAACAGCTATGCAGAAAAAATAATTTTAAGGAAACCTCCTTTGCTACATAATGAATATGTACATTAATTTAATGATATTTTGTCAAAACTTTGGGTATTACTGAACCCAAACTTCCGAAATATTTACGTAAAATTTTGCTCTGATTCTTTATAGTTTTTGAAATTGCCTATGATTATGGGGGCGATTGTTGCCATGGTTGTGGGGAGGAGGAAGGACAATGGACCGTGAACAGCTAGCTGTTCAGAAACACAGTGATTTTTGTGAGTACTTAAATATCGAGACCGTACTCTTAATAGCTAATATTAAAATACTAAGGATGTAATAGTGTGATTGTACTTTTAAGCATCCGAGCAACCGCCCTACAGTTAGACCGTCCTAAGGCAGAAATGCGCGTCGCGACGCCCGCCCATAAAGCGCCAAACTCGACGCTCGCCTATCGGTATAATTAATAAATCGGCAAAGTCAAATTTGATTGTGTCAATAACGGGAAGACCCTACGTAAAATCTAAACATAATATCTCCATGAACATCAAGACACACTAAATTATATATACTTTTATTTTTAAAGGCGCATTTCGAGATTACTTTTGTAGTTTTACATGAAAAAAATAATCATCGGAAAAACCCAAAAAATTAAAAATTGTATTTTTTTTTTCGATAACTTAGCCCAATTTATTTAATTCATCCTATACAAAATCCGACAATCCCTACGATATATTCGCATTATACACAATGCACAAATAGCTGTTCAACCCCGGGTCAGTCCCTGCAGGCGGCTCTGTAGGCTGCACTGGGGCTTCGCGACTCATCTTTAGCCCTGCGGAGGGCTTTAACGGCGACTTCGGCGCAAAATAATATCAATTGACAATACTGTCAATTGTCAGCGTCAGTGCAAATTGACGTTGACCGTCTGTTTATTTCATCTTTCAAATCAAATTCGACTCTTTCCTATTTGTAGTTACGAGTTAAACAATGCAGTCGGTCAAATGACAGGGATAGTAGCTTCTTACACATGAATGTGTGTATAGAAGCTGTAATGGCCTTTAGCAGTTTTACACGTATAATTACAAAAATAATACGATACGTACAAATTATATTTTATACGGTTAGTACATATTATAATAGGTTATCACAAACTTATTACCAGTTTATTCACTTAACCTTCTAAATCCTAAGCTTACCTTAATACGACCGCTGTCTAGTTAAGTAGACTTTTGTTAAACTTTGATTTTATTATTAATATTATTTTTCTTAAACCGACTCACATAGTGTAAAGTGCTATGTGCCCAAACAAAATACTAAAGTCGACCAATAATGTTGTATGTGGAAACTGTTTAAAAGCTAAAAAAATATCATAATTAATAATTAAAGATAATTTTAGGAGCGGGTGCCAACTTTCACATGGCAAATAAATAAAATAAGTGTCGAATGTCCCCGTCGTAATCCTAATTATTAACTACATGTTCCCATTTACATAATGTGTATAAATACACACTAAATAATATAATTTGAACAAAAAATATCCAAATATTAACATATTTAATATAAAATTCATAGCGCTCGTGAAACTTATTAATTACACTTTAACCTGAAATTCCCCTTGTCTCTCCTACTACCTTCCTTAATATCTCTTGTTTATTCTTAATTTAAACACTATTTTTACTCACGTAGTGAAGATTTCTAATTGTTTTTATGTTATCATTATTATTGTGATTTTTTTCCGCTTACTATTATACCAACCGTTCTTTTATAAAATTGTTTAATTTCTTGATATATAAATAAATTAAGAAAGAGTTACAATTACGTGAATTAACGTGGATCGCAATCAAGGGTTGTGGGTTGTGGAAGTTGTCGCACGTCGCGGGGCCGCTGGGCTCTGACGCAGTGTTCAAGCCAAATTGGTTTTAATAATGCACGCGTCCTGTAAAGGGAGTGATGTATGGGGCCAACAGACGCATGGCGGCCATTATCAGGAAATCATACAGACCACAGTCAGGCAAAAGTAACAGTGATTATTAAACAATTCACCGTTATAGACACTAGCCATCATCGCAGTGATTAAGAAAGAGAGGGAAACCCCGTCGAATCCATCCCTGATGGCAAAAAAATCCTTTCGGCACGCCGGAAGGTGGAGGTAGATTTCACCGGATCAAAGTATGACATTTAGAAGCAAAAAACTTATATCATATAGAAATAGCATATACTACACACATATATTTTTTTCAAGTTAAAAGTATGAAAAATCTTAAAAACCTACTTACGTTTATGTTCAAGAAATTTGTGGGAGCATATCTTTCGCTGTTTGTTAAGATTGCAACTTGTTTTATTTTGTTAAGATAGCAAAAAATCGACGTTTCGTACTTCTTCAAAAAAATAAATATTTTTTTAAAATGTAAAACATCTAAAAGTTAAGTTTTTATTATTATAGTAATTTACATTAAAACGGCTAAGGTAAGCGTGCAATGAATGTATGCCCACGTCAGATATTATTTAGTAAAAAATATTAATTTCCCCAATTTGTAAAAGTATCTTTTCAGACATTATTAATATACCAAATGAAAGATCAGGGTTTTTTCTATCTGATGGCATGCTTATATTATTATTCGCAAAAATGCACTTTCCCCTTTTCAACCCGTATGCGTATGCATAGAAGCATATTTAGATGGTATTATAATCACCTCTTGAATATACATAATTTTCCCATCCCATTTGTTATGTTTGATAAGATAAGATAAGATATTTTTTATTTCCGAAAATACATTAGTGTACATAGGAATGACATATAATTTACAACAATTAGGTAATAAAAATATATAATACACAATAAATTTTCTAAACGTAAATAAACGAATTTAGATAGCGTGAATAATAATAGTTAATGAGATCGAAGGACCTACGCAGGAAATAACAAAAACAAAATATAAAAGTTACAAAAAAAAAGAAACGATTAAACTAACATAACAAAAAATAGAAAAGAGGAAAAGGTTTCTTTAACCGCTTTTTTGAAATCCTTTAGAAACGTCAGGTTTCTTGTGTGGATCGTTAATCTATTATAGAAGGAAAGACTAATATAATTACTGGTGTATTGGAATTTAGAAGTTCTAGGTTGTGTAGAATGAACAAAAAAACCTTTGTACCTTGTATTGTGTGCGTGTATATTTTCATGTTTATTAAAATGGTCTATATTTTTAAAGAAATCACAAAGTGCTTCCAGAATAAAGTTATCATACATAGTTAATATCCTCAGCGACTTAAAGTGAGGGCGGCATGATTCACGTTCTGGTCAACGTGAATCATGAAATATTACAAATTGCTCTGATTGTTGAACGACACGATAAACTGACATTGGTATGTATCTCACCTTTCAGCGAAGATCGCTCAGGCGTTCGTGCCATTCGAAAGTGTGAACTTTCCTCATTTTATTTTATTTCGTGAAAATTTTCCATTAGGCCATAGCAGCGAGCGTGACTCCAAGGATTCGCCGAGCATAATCTTCGTCCTCTCGGCTGCTTGTACCGCCCCTCGTCGATCGTAAAACTCGTCCGTCCGCGAATCGACTTCTAGAACTTTTTTATCCGGAGAAAACGGAATGAATTACACCAGCAGTCCTTCCGTAATAGCCCCGCGTCATTGTTTCGAAATGTTCGCCGGTTTGGGTAGGCGGGTCGGCGAAATGGAGGGTAAAATAGGCTATAGATGGATCAGCTAAAATTGTGAACGCAGACTAACATCATATAGTTTAGGTCAGCTGACGAGTCGAACCTTTGTTGTTTTGTTTCTTAATATAAGCATAACCACGCAGATTGCCTGATATAATGTAGAATATTATATCAACTTTTTATTCACACATATGTTTTTTGACCAATGTGTGTGAAGAAAATTTTTATAATACTTTATCACATTTAGCCAAAGATGCACTTTGACCCTTTTAGCGCTCGGTTACAATTATGTATATATATTATTTAATAAACTAGGTACGAGTAATGTATCAAAAGAGTATTTTAAAACGCACAATTTTCATGAAATGCAGATATGCATTTAAAAAAACTCCTTTCGTCCAAAGTACCGTGGGTCTTTGATACATTTTTGGCAACAATTTCCTATTACATATTCTCGCTGTGTCGTTTATTAATATAAGGGATGGTTTTGCAGTCAGAGGGCAAATTAGGGATCAGTCTCAGGAACAGAGTGCGCTATGAGGGAATTCGAAGACGCGCTAAGGTCACGGACATCTTGCGACGAATCGCCAGCCAGAAATGGTGCCGATCGGGTCACGTGGCAAGACAGACCAACACAAGGTGCCCGAAGAAAATTGTCCAGTGGAGACCTAGCACAACCACACGAAGTGTCAGAAGACCACAGCTGAAGTGGATGGATGATGGGGTAGGGGTATGGATAACACCTGGCTACAAATAGATCAAATAAAAGTACATGGAAGGAAATGAAAGAGGTCTACGTCCAGGAATGGAATGGATGGCGACGAACTGAGATCAAATTTCACGATTTGCGACGAAACAAATATAATATTCCTGGCCTGTTTTTCAATTTATCAGATATGACGTACGGATTGCCGTCTTTACGCTGCAGGAAATGTGACCTATGGCCGATATACTATTTATAGTACCAGCTATATATTTTTAAACAGCAAAAGATGGCAGAAACTAACGGATTTGCTAATGGACTGAAATATCGTAATGTACTCTGGCTCGGGAACGGAATCTCGCACATTCTTATCAATTTGTGTTATGTTTTATTAATGCTCACATATCATTTGCAAATTCACTGTTTTTTTTTATTATCGCAAATTTCACGCGCAGGCAGTAACGCTTGTGCGAGGTTTTGTGGGTAAATTTCCTTATATTTCGAGAAGATAACTGTAAAGAAATTCACTTACATAACGTAGTGTATATAATAAGGCTCTGTTTATTAATGAAGTTGGAGATGAGATTGCTCAGACATTCTAATACCACGTGCACGCCCTATATCCACCTTTTATGGTTAAAATAAGCCTTGGCTACCACATTTTCTTACGCATTTTTGTAATATTTCAATTTATCTTCATTTAATTAAGTTTACGTTAAAAAAAATATGTCCGACGGCACATTTTGTGCAATAATTTTGTGTAATTTGTATTTTTTTAAATAAATAAACCTAATACGTTAAACGTGTTTATTGTGTTTTTATTTTGAAATAAAGTAATCATTTCACGTTTAAGTTAAAAAACATCTTCAATATGTTTAAATTTAGAGAAATAAATTTTAAATGATTTAATTTGCTATAGCTGTATGACTTTGTGATCGTGTTTCATATTTCATTGATATAAATACACTAACAAGAGAATAAATAAATAATAATACGTAAATAAATAATTGAATAAGAGCAAACATATTTAGAATTACTTTGTATAGAATGTTTAATATTATATTAAAATACTTTGATCTATTTGCGTATACACAGTGATCTTATAAAACACATTGTGGCTGTCAAATTTACAACCATTTCCGGATAAAATATTTATTATGGTTGGTTTTAATTATTTGAATCTTTCTCAGCACACTATAAAGTTAATTTACTTACAAGTTAATTTAATTTAAGTTTATTGTTATTAGGTATATTATTTTATTCTTTTATTTATGCTTCTTCTTTTGACCGAATTTATAAAATTGCAGGTGGTTTTAAGTAAAGCGATTCTAAAAATGTACGTTTTATCATTAAGTCTTAGTTTTAAGCTTAGCTTGACTTGAGCTGCCCGTGTACAGTCACTCGACAATCGGAATTCATAGTACTCGAATCGCCTTTCATAGTAAAGCTTCATTTTCCCTCGACTGATGTTTAAACGCTGATGTTTAAACATCTTAACGTTTACGCACGTGAATTGATGCGTAGATGTATCGAGGCCGCCGAGGGTGTTGATATAGTAAATCAGCAATCACAATGGCTGTAAACTCGGGATGCAATTACGCAAACTAGTCAACATTATCTTTTAAAGTTCAAAGTTGAAATTTTTACAGTTCATTTATTTATTATGCGTACCCAAAAGAAATTATACACTATAGTATACATTCCTTAAACTAGAGTAGCCCGATTGACTAATAAAGTTAATTAGAGGTAAAGATCATTTTGAAATGTGTGATTTGAATTTAATTAAGAACGATTTTAAATTTAAAAAAAAAATGCAAAAAAATAACATGATGTTCACCAATTTAAGCTTTGGTTATTTATGTATATATAGATTTATGTATATATTGTATAATTGAGTCGTAAAGTTATTTGATTTATATTTGATGATTGTTTTTTAATAGCGGCAAATCGCCTGAAAGATAAATGACACAATCTTTGACAATATTGAAAAATTTTAAACAAGTTTCTAATTATTTGATAAAGTGCTGGATAGCATAATATTTATAAAGGTTCTAAAGAGGTCCTGTACTTGAGAGCGCAGGATGTCGGTTTAAACCCAGTGCTGACTTTTATAAAAATGCATTTGTAACTCTCACCTGTCCTCTGCAGTGTAACATATTGTCAAATATTATGTAACCATCTAATTAGATTAAATAAGAAAAGCACATCCACTGCATCCACTATATCATCCACTGCACAGTGTTTTACACTGCAGAGGACAGGTGAGAGTTAAAAATGCATTTTTATAAAACTCAGCGCTGGGCGAGAAGTTAGAATCACAAATTCTGGATATAGGGAAGCTAATCCAGAATTTGTGCACATTTTGTTTAGAAAGAAAATGACGTTGATTCTTTCGCTTTGGACAGAGCTATTATTTTAAACATTATTTTCTAGCCCTGAACCGCACCACATTGATCCACAAAAATGTGTTATAGTCTCTTTATAGAACGCATTTCAAATGTTTCAAATCTTTGAAAAGTAAATGTTTTTTATTACGACTGACAACACTACTCAAAATTAGATTTTACTCAATTAATTGAATAAAACCTTTCCAGATTTTGAGAGAGTAGTTTATTTAGATCGCCATTATTTTCTAGCCTCGTAAACTTTACATCTCTCGATCGACATCACCGGCTTCTCATAATTCCGCATTTATCTACAAAAAAGGTTAACAGTCATTATACGAGTAAAACACGTTTAAAATATGTCGATTCTTTGAAAAAAATACTTTGATTCCATAAATAATAATAACACATGATTCAATTTTCAACTTTATTTTTCTCGCAATGACACCATGGGAAGGATGGGCTACGTCCGGTGCGCGTTTTTCACTGAACCATCAATTTAATATCCAGAAAATCAGGAATCTGCGCCCTGACGTGCCCCTGTGCCCCTTTGTAAGCTTCTGAGCCAATATTGGGCTTAAAGCCCGAGGCAACGACGCGACGCGGCGAGGGTATGTTTGAATTGGTGCAATTGATAGCATTTTCGCTTAGAAACGAGCATAAGTCGTATGCGAGTATGTAGTTGAGTCCTTATAAACTTTAGCTGTTCCTTTCTGTACTACCCGACTGTAACATTTTTTAACATTAAAAAAAATTAAAACAAACATTCGAGATGTGTATTTGATTTACCGATACTTCCGATTATTCTTTTTTTTTTGTGAAAATAGTTATACCATAACTCCGCTTGAAAGTATTACTATACGATTCTTATCGTAAATAAACATTACTTAATTATTTATTTTTTTTTGTTTCAGGTATTTAACTACTACCTACCCGTAAAGGATTCTTAAATGTAAGTATTTTGTAATTTTACAGCCTCATAGATTTGTATCCCATCAATGGTCCACCAATAGTTTACGTTTATTTTTTTGATCTCTCACTAATTATTAGTTTATATTATTTTTTACTGATTAGAGATGGTGAAAATGTTCGTAGAATATGGCAGTCGGAATTGCGCTTAATTATGCCTCCCTCGTAACACTGATTTGAGCCTAGAGAACCGAATGATAATCGATGATATGATGATCATGATTTGTGCCGCATTTGTAAAACATATAACCACAATTTTAGCGATATAGACATTTGTCATTTGCATAAGGGCGTTTTTATACTCAACATAAAAGAAACTCTCTTTGAACATAAATTATATTATTATTAGTATACACACCCACACACACCACACACACACACACACATGTCATTCCTATGTACATTTTTGTATGTTTCGAAAAATAAATTACCTTATCTTAAATGTATTTGTATGTAATTTTCTTTAGCTGTAAGCATTTCTAAGAATTAAATAAATAAATGGATAAACACTACTATCTCGCGCTAAATGTTAAGTTGGTATATAGTTGCGGTTACACCCAGGAGTGGCTGCAATATTTCTGGACTGTTGAGCTGCCATACAAAGAACCGGTCAGAATATGGACCATAGCAGTTGACAACTTTGAGGAGGTTAAAAATAAGTTTGCGGTGTGATAAGATACAAAAGGTAGTGGAGTGTGAATTCTTCTTGCGGCGTGGGCGGTGTTGCACCGTCGCCTCAAAGTCAGCTCAAAGGCCCTCTCTAACACGTCTTCCTACATCGGCGAGCGTGCCTCGAGCCAGAAAGCTCGCCGAGGAAATTATGACATTACTTTGAGGATGGCGGTAAAGAAAATAAGGCCACTGAAATGTCAAAGAACGTACTATACATATGTACGAGTACTTACTACAAAGTGAAGGCACTCGTGGGTATTATAAAGTTGGCCAAGTTATTAAGTGCATGTTAATGGTGATTTTTTAACAGGGACAAGGGGTTTAATGGACATATTTTTATCTCGACTGGAAATTCGAATTATTTATTTCTGAATTTCTTAAAGATACTTACATCTACACATAACGACAGTTACATCTCTAATTTTACGTATACTGTACTTAATGAACAAGAGAACATAAACTAACCTCTATATAATTTAAAATTGAGCAAAATTGAGGATGGGCGGTAGTTTTTTAGAGTTCTTAGGACCTGATTTGTAAATAGACGTAATGAGAACTTTTTTCTACTTATTTTGAAAAACTCCTTTGATGGAAGTTAAAAGAATAGTTAAAGGCTTCGCAAGGGAGCTAGCACAGTTTACCACAAATAAAGATCGTATATTGTCACTGCCGGGACCTTTGAATTTGCTAAGATATTTCAAAGTGAAAGAAGTGTTTATTTCAATACTACTGATATCGGTTAGTTGTTATTTGAGTGAGGTTAAGCGTCAAATTTCAATTTTAGTTTGATTATTTTTTATGTTAAACGTTTTGTTTTGACTAGTTTTTAGTTTTTGCGATTACTGCTGTACTTTAATTACATTTATAACATTGCAATATATAAGAGGTTAGAATAGCGATTTGAATTGTATGTTTTCTATGTATATAATATCGAAAAATAAATAAATAAATATGTGTGTTACAGAAGGTGTGAGTGTGTGTGAAGATACCGATACCCTCCTAAAGCGTAGACAGTAGCAGTATGGCTGTGAATAGAGCCCAACTCAGGGTTTAATGGATAAAGTAAATAGGCACCCGCTAAAAGTGCCGGCGGACGTGCGGGGCGGAAGTTGGGCCAATTTAAATTTAAATTTGCGGTCGCGGCGACGCGGGCGTGACAAATGACCGAGCAATCGATCGGGTGCGATCGCGCTAGGGCGGGCGGGCGGCCGCGCTACGTTTGCAGCGGTCGAGAAAGGCTTACACGGGTTCGCCATTAGCGTAGCATTCATTCCTTGTATGACTTTGTTAATAATACCACCGCGACGTGGCACATCAACAATAGTAACGCGGCCGTCGAAAACCCCCCCGAGTTTATTTAGCATACTATATACTATAGAGGGGGGGGGGGGGAGGAAATCGTATAGTTTATAGTGTTTCTGAAGTTAAAAAAAGGAATAATTAATTTAATATGCGATATGAAAAGTTACCCCTTAAATGGATACGGCTTACTTTAAGGCTCACCCTGCAATTCACAATACAAATGATCTAACCTTCATATACTGACAATTTATTGTGTTATAAGTCGACTTATTGTCAATAATTTATTGTGTAGAAAATAAACAGAGCTAATTATTTTTTCTGTGTTCGTGAAAGTAGATATGTAAAATGGTATTTTAATATTTGTTATTAATGTTATTACTTTCATCGGTTTACTATGCAATCGTCTTTTGTTTGATAAAATTTGTGCATTTGAAACCGTACTTAAATGAGTCAATTTTACGTAATAGTAATTTTTATAATTTATTTTATAATAATACGTAATTTTACGTAATAATCCTTGGTTGAACCTATTATTTTGTATGGTATTACAATTTGGGGTCTTACATATGAAACATATATACAGCGAATTTATATTCTGCAAATTCGTATCATTAGTCTCTGACTAATGGGTCCTTGCTCATTTTGTTTGTAATAAAAAAACTATGTTGAAATAAACGCCGTTGTTGACGGCATTGAACTGAACTGAACTGAACTGTATTTTAAAAATAATTATTCCAAAAAGTAAAAAAATTCAATGCAAGGCGACTACTCTAAATTGTTCAGCCACTTCAAAGTTCTACCGGTATTTCAACTTTATTATTATAGAATTGCAACCAACCACTTTTCAGTCATCCGAAAAGCTTAGTCAGTCTGAAAAGATTAGTCTTTTCAGTCATTTCATAACATCTTCATAACATCATAACATTTCATAAAAATCTTGTTGTCGAATGTCGAATGAAAAATATATTGTCGGAAGATGTATAAATACGTACGGGTATCGACGATTAAAATATATTGTGATATGTTGACATTTATTTATGACAAATATAAAAAAAATGACTTTGTGTTTAATGCTGGAGTAAAATTTAATGGCTCGTTGCCCCCAGGTCGTATTTAAACGACCAACAATAGGTAATGTGTGCTTCGCTCTTACAATGTCTAGAGTGATTCGTTATATGATTCGTAGAGATCCGAATCGTCTCTGGCTGGAATTGACAGCGGAAATTAAAATCAAGTTTAACAGTTTACAATTGTTTATTTAATTCTGTCCATTTCCCTTATATGTACGTCTATGAATGCGTAAAGCCTATGGCTCCAGCTTTACGTCAAATATAAATTGTTTAACTATACAATGCTTTTCCACATTGTTACAATATGCTTCTAATCGCTTAATAGTGTTGCACTCTAGAATAAGGCTTAATTGTTCAACCGCAAGAGACATTTACTTGTGCATGGTAAGTACTGATTCACTTTTAAGACTTCTAAATACTGCGTAAAATTGTCACGTTGAACTCACATGCACAGATGAAAAACATATACTCCAAGGTGTACTAAGTTAGACTTTCAAAATGAATACATATAAACAACAATGCTTAATTAATTCTTATGATAAAATATTAAAGTATCTTAGATATGTACTGACTTGGATTTTTAAAAGAGTACTTATAAACAACAATGCTTAATTAATTCTTATGTTAAAGTATTATATTATATAGAGTATGGAACGTGCGTACGTTTTCGAGAGCTTTCTTTAATGCGATTCGCATATTACAATATAATACCCAGACTATTTAATAAAATACCTCTTGAAGTTAGGACAACCTAAAATAAAATTCAAATTAAAAGAATTTATGGAAAAAACCTATTAAAAATTATTTAGGTATCTTAATTAAATTAACTTGTACATGCTTGCAGTATTCTTTTTTTTTAAATCTTACGATTTATGTTAACTTAATTTGTAAGTATTTTGTATTTCATTTTATGCACGTGTAAATAAATTGTATTTTAGGTAAGATTAAGAAACCGGCAGAAATACAGTGTTTTAACTGGCTACTCGGGGTGGGACATCATCTATCATCATATTATCATCTGACAATATCAGTGAGTTATTTAGATGAAGTGTTGTTTCCATGACTGGCGCTTTCTTGGAAGGCATATATTCTTTTTTGAAATGTCTTCGTGGTTTTTCTCCGTTTTTTTCGCAGTTATTCCGTAATAATATATGAGATTGCTTTGCGAGTCGCTCATGCTTGCGAGCGGGAAGTGCGCGCGATGCTCAGTTTGAGTTCTATATTCTCCTCTCGTTTCGAGTGGGCGGAGACAAAGGGAGGCAACTAAATAGGCTCTTGCGAGAACGTTATTCTGATATGCGGTCTGCGAAATTACAGTGGGTCTCACGGCTAGGCCGTATAAGGAGTTGTGTAAATCGTTTTTAATTACTATTTCTCATCTAACGAGACAACCGCCATGTTGTTTAGTAAGGGTCCTACGCGAGATGTCGTTGCGCTGTTCCACTTGCGATGCATTACTGTCACGGGAAGAGAAGTCTTTCAGATGCGATCTTTTGTCCTCTTTCAGCGGCAGGGCTGGCGTATGATGGTCTTGTTTCCCTCGTCGCTCTCATTACCGTCACGTCAACGTGAGAGAAGCACTATTTCGTGTTGCTATTAGAAAAATTATAAAGTGCATGCTTACATATATAGTTCATACAAATTTTCACCGACCTTAGTCAATGATTTTAAACTTTCTCGTCTTCATTAATTATAAACATATAATTTTACGAATTTTTACATAATATCGTGTGTTTAAGATTATTTTAATCCCTTCGTTTCGAAGATGATTCATTCATTCCGTATTGATATTATATTTATACAAGACCCATTAATAATAAATATAAAATGTATAACCCATTACAGAGTAAATGCGACTTCCTTTCGTAATCCTAACTTAGCTTGTTTCTTGATTCATGTTAGCTTTTGATTCTTTAACTTATATTTTTAAGAACTATCCATAGAGTTATAACAGTATTGGGGTTTATTTATTTTTTTTAACTCTAGCGTTTTTCCAGTCGTCTGATATGATCATTAGTTGAACAACGTTACCAGAATTTTAGAGAGAGGACTGTCGAATACATATCTAGCCTAAGAGCTGGCAGCAAAAATATCACATGATCTTATTTACTATTTAGAAGTAAACAATCTGGCAACACTCATAAATGATTGTTTATTTTACAAATTAATTGCAGATAAAATAAACAACCTTTATAGTATTACGTATTTCATGTTGAATTTTACTACATTTCAACCTTCCTCTCCCCCCCCCCCCCCAACCCCAAACGCAACGGCGCTCAGTTGCCAGATTGCCATAATCGTAGTCCAGAAACACTTCAAAACATAACTTAAGTCAAAAATCACGTGAGATTTTTGCTGCCAGCTCTGTGTCTATAATACATTTATTTGACATTTTTAATATACACCGTATATGAGCATATACACCGTATCGCAAGACAATTCTCGATTTAATCTTAGTTTTCGAGAAAAAAAAAATGTAAACTACGTGATAATATTAAACAAATCTTGTTTATAATAAAGTCCTTGTGAGCACACCTTGAACTCTCGAAAATGCCCGCTGACCGAATTTAAACAATGCTTTAAAAACATGATAAATTTGGAGATTAATTATTTTCGCATATTTTTTTACATATTTTTTTTACTCGTAATAGGGAACACAAACACCCAATTATATCTTCATGAATGGTTTAGGACATTCTGTATATTGTTTTACGATTTTTTTTCACTAAATGATTCTCAAAAGCAAAACGTTTGTTTTGAAATGTATGAAATGGTTTGTTTTTCTATGAATTGCCAATTGATTGTAAAGTTGCTGACCAGCGCGGCTGACCTGAGAGTCAGTAAAGATAAGAGTTTTAAAGGTCAATCGATCGGTATGACTATAGATTCCAAGATGTCGCCTCGCAAAAACAAACGTTCCGTCCCTTCTCTGAGCTGGCTCAGTCCAATAGGTCCAATTGAAGTTTCCGAAGATCTATCTGTACAATCTACAATGATATGATTAATGATTAACGGATTCATTTATCCCCATTACAAAACTGTCTCCGTAGCTTAGTTCTTAAGTGCTTATAAGAGTGTTTTAAATTACCGTCGCTAAAATGAAAATGTGTGCTAAGCGCGTCGAGTGCGAGTAACTGGATTTTATGCTTATCCGCAAAAGCACGTTTAAAAATAAATTTTAACTAAACGAGAGGCGCGCTCCCGCATCCCAACGGGACTGAAGACACAAATAAAGGAATCATGGATCCCCTCTCCTTTTAGCTTTGTAGGGACGGAATTTGTGTTTTTAGAAATAATTAATATGTTTAGGTTGGACGGTGACTATTATAAAATATTTTGATGATGCATATTTAAACCACCGCTGTGAAACTATTAAATTTCATGAAAAAATGTTTTAAACTCATCTAAATTAACAATTTGATGTTCCGAAAATAATGAAAATCATTTAAGATAGAAAAAGAACGCACATTTTACCTTTTATGTTCCCCCTAATACGTTTAAATATTTATTTCTTAAGAATACTTACAGAAAAACATACATGTATTAGATAATAGATAGATAAAAACATGCGTAAAAAAATATATACACAAATTTATTAAATTTTTAAACATACTGTGTAAATTTGACGAGCACGCGACACCGCGCGGATCTATCATGTAACCTTGACACCATTAGCTAGAGTTGAGAGCTAACAACAAAGACGTTACGAGATCCGTTTAATATTATCACGTAAAGTTTACATTTTTTCCTCGAAAACCATAGTGAATTTTGATAATATGTCGTCTTTACAAATAATCCTCGGAATCGCAAGTATAGTGTGAAGTCACTTGGACGAATCGAAAGATTAAAGATTTACTTATAAATATTAAATTATATACATTATTTTTTTTATATTTTTATTGTGGAGTTTATAAAAGTGTAAAATGTGTTTCAATATGCACCGTCTCCCAAGGCCTATATAAAAACCAGAAAAAATTGGCAATGCCCGTTTAAATTTGAAATATTACCAATCACCAACGAACAGTATAATATAATAATAAAAAAAAATTGTCTAAATAAATTAGGCAGTACAAGATGAAAACAACAACACGATAAATTTTTCTATAATTACAATCAGAACAATAATAAGAACATACAATAATTTAACACACACACAACACAATAACACACACACACACACACACACACACACACACACACACACACACACACACACACACACAATAGACACAATAATTTACAAACAATTCAATCGAAAATGTAGTTTATATTGACATTTTTACTATTTTTGATATACATATCTGGTTCAGGTGGTGTAACTAACGGTGAGCCACTGCTGCCGCCGCTCCCGCGCACGTCACGCAGGTGAAAAACAGGGCGGCTGCGTAAATCCAATTCATCTGAAAAAACAAAAATTATAATAAACACTAACAATAGAATTCATTAGATTCCGAATAAACAAATCATTTGAACTGGAGGTCGCCCAGTGGTCGAAATTCGACCGTAATTCGTTAAATTGAGCATTATCTTTTTTAGAATTCTGTAATAAATCGTATTTTTCGATAATATATGCAATGACGTATCGGAAAGCCTCGATCTATTTCTTAAAACCTTAATTTTAAAAAGTAAGAGTAATATCCCTAAAAAATAACCTGATTGTTTTGCTGCGGTACAGGAATCGAACCGGGCGAAGGCTCTGTGCCAGACGTTGCGTCATGATGCTCCGCAGGCGGCCTGACAAGCCTGCGGCACGTTTGACAATAGCAGAACCAGGGTGGTCGTTCCTCAGCTCCTAAAATTGTTCCAATTTTATTTAAATAAATAAGATATTATAAGAATATAATTTCATATTTTAATAATGTGTTCTATAATGTCTTAATTTCAAAAATGACCCTTTTTTATCTACTATTTACTGGACATCCTGTATGTTGACAACCTTTGAGGCAACGATCCTCGCCGTACCTGAACGCGATGACTCGTCTGTGAGCCGAGCGAGTCTGGTTTATTTTAGCGTTCAGTTGGTTTCATTGAGAACCTCGCTAACTGCGTTTTGAGAAAATCATTAACCATGAAAAAAAACAATATTACATACCATTTTCCTGAACCCGGTTGTTGTTATGCAGTACATCTCTCTGGTGATTGACTCCGTCAATGAAACAGCGACACCAATGACAGGGCTCTGCCCTTGGCTCCTCAGGCGGCCTGATGAAGCCGCGGGACGTCTGACAAGGGCAAAGCAATGGCGGACGATGCTCACCTTCTAAGAATGTTAGAGAGAATTGATTCAATTTTATTTAATAACCTGCCAAAGAATCTAATAACTTATCTAAATAAACTCGACTTTAAAGCCTGTTCAAATCAAAAGATGAAAATTCAAGGTATATAACCTGTTTCCGTGGCAGTGTTAGTTGTTTGCGGGATCGTGGGCTGCGACAACAGACCGCTCTCAAATCTTTCCATCCACGGCTGAAACGACATAAAATTAGTGGAATATATTTAATGAAGCTTTTAAATCTTCGGCGGATAATAATCCTAATCTGTCAAACTTAGATAAAGCCAATATTTATTATCAAAATTAACACCGTTAAAGATTACGAATCTCAAAATCGCAATGTAGAAATACCTACTTATTGGCAATTGTTGGAGTTTTTGCAACAACAAATAAAAATTCTTCAGCATACTAATTCAAAACAACCAAGAAAGCTGTTAAATCGAGTTCGGTTGCATCTAAGAAACCGCAAGCATTTGCACCAACACAAATGACTCTAGGCGCTTAAATAAATGTTCGCTCTGTCATTTAGATTCAGAATTTTTTCGGCATTTGGGAATCCAATATTCGTTCGGTAAAACTGCATTTAAAAGGAATAGTCGGTGAGCAATTGCTAACGTATAAGGAACTCGCAACGATCTCATACAAATAGAGATGGTTCTAAACTCTAGACCGCTTTGCGCTCTCAGCTCGGATGTTAACAAACCCACCGCCTTAACTCCTGCACACTTTTTACATGCGTTACCTCTAACAATATTACAGAACAAGTTAATCTCTTAACTCGACAATCTATGTTAGATAGAATGATTCAGTCCTTTTGGAAGCGTTGGCAATCAGAATATTTGACCACGCTTCAATCTAGAGAAAAATGGAACAAGCCTTCAAATCCAATAAAACTAGGAACATTAGTCATAATAAAGGAAGATAAAATCTATACCTCTTCAATGGCAGATAGGTGTCATTGTCGAGGTTTTGCCAGGCAGTGATGGTATCGTACAAGCTGCTGTTGTAAAAACACGCCATGGGTCGTACAAAAGACCCGTAGTTAAGCTCTGTCCACTACCAACGCCATGTGTTAACGCAATTAATGAATTACAGGTTTTAAATACAGACGCATATAATAATATGCTGCTCTAGTGCCACGTACATCTTGGTATTTAGCAACCAATGTACTCTAAATTATGGAGTAATTCTCTGGGCGGGTGTAAGTCCAGCGAAAACTGTTGCGCTTTGTCAGTTAACTTACCAACAGCATACTGAAAATACAGAGTTTGACAACTCTGTAATTTCATGAATGGCCGTACGGAAAACTTCATAAAATACAGGCCATTTCTGAAAACTACCATCGAATGATGGCAGCTCTAAGCGCGGTAACTTTGTAATATTGTAGGACAATTTAATAGTATAATTGCTAAATTTGTCGATGGTTATAAAAGGATAAACTTTTCATTAAAAGATTCTTATCAGGCACGTTGCGCTGCTGCTGTCATATCTTTCAATACAAATCGACCTATATCAAATCTATATAAAATATTGATAGTTGTCCTACGAGCAAATTGCTTAGATTCGAAGAAAAAGAATTTTAAAAAAATAGGTTGATAAGAAAATATCAATGTAAAAATGGGCGTATTGTCAAAGGCAGAAAAAAGATGCAAATTATGGAGAAAATAGTATGCAACCTGATATGAATGAAAGCATGTTTCAAAAAGCCAAAACTACTTTTCTCGAAAGATTGAAAAAGATGGAAGTTGAACATAGACGCATAGAGAGAGACACAATTTTGCAGAGTGATTGCAGTGAATGGTTAGAATTGAGAAGACATTTAATAACTGCTTTACATTTTGGTAAACTTGTGAAAAGACGTCAAGATATAAGCTGTTCTACAATAGTTAAAAATATGTTGTATAAACAAAATATAAGTCATGTTGCATCGATTCAACAAGGAAGGGAAAATGAAAGAATAGCTTTGCAGCAATTAAGTGTTCATAAAAATCGAGAAATAAGAATATGTGGATGTTCATAGATAGCGATATTCATTTTATAGGTGCCACACCAGACGGTTTATGTGATGAAGATATGATTGTCGAGTAAAATGTCCCATAACTGCGTGTAAGTTGGGATTAGAAAGAGCAATTAAGGAAATAAAAGTGACATTTTGGAAACTAACATTTGATGGAAGATTTAAAATTAATAAAAACTTGATTTTACTCACATAATCGTCGATCCGCTTTATTTTTGGCAAGTTCTGAAATCTTGGATTCGGCTGAAAAAATACGATAACAGATTAAAACATATTTTGTTTATAAACACAACAGAATTGAAAATTGACGCAATCTGAAATTCATACGTACATCATTTTTTTACTCTTTTTAACCCCCGACCCAAACAGAAAGGTTTAAGGTGCTGTGGCATCGCAACACCCAAACGGATGAACCGATTTTAATTATAGTATGCAAATTTATAGGAAATTGCACTCAGAAACATAAGAAGCTGTTTACTTTATTGCTATTGCGTTTATAAAATTATTGGCTTTCTCAGCATTGTCGCTTATGTTGATGGATATCACGGTTAGGAAAATTTGTTTAATTATTATTCACAAAGCATTTAATTGATGGTCGATTTTTATAATTTTTGGTTTTACCTGAGCCGTCATTATCTGCGAGAACATATTGGCAGTCGATCTCTCCGCCCCACTTAAGAAATCTTTTAAAAAAGACATTTTAACGCTCAAGTTTTAAAAGTCACTTTTCAATAAATTATGAGAATTTATTTGCATTCAAAAACCATGGAAACGACATATTGAATTTTCTTTGCGACGAAACTATAAAGTAACAAATCCATTTTCATAGCAACTATAAAAATATAGTTGCTATGAAAATGGAGTATGTAGAGTAGTCATATTACTTTACATAGCAACTATAAAAACTCAACGTGTATTCACTTTGGAACATGCTAGACATAGAGATTATTGCATCTTTAATAGTGATGATCCGAGACAACATAATCATATATGGAGTTCCATCTTGATCCGATAGCCTGCTTTAGGTTATTCTTGGGTAAACCGAGCTGTTCCTGTACAGAAACCAATTGAGCAAGGTCATTGATGCTTCTCTTGAAGAAATCAACGATAGCCTTAACTTTCTCAATGACTGCTTTTAATTCCTGAAGACCCGCATGCACAATGAGATTTATCTTATTTATCAATGTATGTGAGTCCAGCCTACATGACAAATTGCAGCTGTTATATTACCGACATTTTCAGTGACTACACCTTCCACTTTATGCTCCAATCCCCATTCTTCAGCCTTGTGCTTCAGAAGGAAAGCAACATATTCAGGCGTGTCCCAGTCATTGAACGAAATACAACCCAACGTGTACGAACACAATTCAGTATTGGCATCTATAAAATGTGCTGTGATTGATAAGTAGTACTCTTTGAGATAGACGTCCATCCCTCCATCGCAAGGCAATCCGTACACGCTTGGCTGCTTTTTCACGGACTTTGTCTAGAGTCACCTCGTACAGATGAGGAATGAGATTAGTAGATATAACCTTCCTGCTAGGTAGGTTGTAGGTTGGACATAGCATATGGATAAACTTTTTAAACTCTACTCCGTCCACTATGAATTCTTTCACTATCACTTTAATCAATTGTTGGTCATATTGGCTAAACTTCAGAATTGAAAACTTTAGTTTACAGGACCACATTTTGTTTTAATTTTATAAACTCGCCTAGGTCTGACTTTTCCACGATGGAATTGTGAATTTGAGAAGTAGCCAATCTCCTCCTGAACTCTGCGACTTGACTGGATGAAGAAACTCCCTTGCATGTTTGTATTTCAAGGTGTTTCATTCTCATGTGTCTGGCAAGATTTCCCGTTGAGCCATTTGAAACTGTCAAGAACTTGCCACAATAAGAACATTTTGCTTTTGTGTGCAATATTTTGATAAAATGGTTCCAGAATCCACTGCGTACTTTTGTAACTGGTGAATTCGTTAAAGTCTTCGTTTGTTCTGGAAATAAAAAGTCTATGAAATAGTGTCATTATTGAGATGCCTTAAAACTTTATAATCATTTTATTGATTAAATTTAAACCTCTTGACATCATATCACCAGGGTCACAGTGCACTTTGCACAGCAGAGGCAAATGTACTTTGCACATGTGCTTAGAAAAAGAAACTGATGTTATTATGTTAGTAGTCTGGGAAATCATTTTCAAATATTCCGATAGAGTGAATTATGGTATGGTATGGTATGCGAATATCTATAGATTTTTTAAAGATGAAGTCAATATTTCAAGTCGCAAAAAATATATTTGCCCATAGAAATTTCAACGGCCATATCTATTTTATTTTTTATTCAGTTTTAGATGTCCTATAATATAACAATACTTTTATAATAAAAATAAAAAATACATACCTATCACCTAAAAAGTTTGCACATTACATGACAATGACACGAAAACATTGTCAACGGAAAACTAATTTTTTAATTTATTACTCTTACGAAACTAACTTGCTAACTTTACGTAACTATTATTCCCTAATCACCCCTGAGAAATTCCCTATTATATGAAATCATATATCCATTTAATATTATCATCTAGGTACGTAAGATGATAGCCTCGACAGGGCAACCCCTACACACTAGGCGACTAAGGCGGCACTATGGTGGCTAAAATCACATATAAAAAAATATTAATAGTTTAGTTGGTCTAAGCACTGAATGCAGGATAGTACAACACAACTGCAGGTAAGTACCTAAGCTAACTTTGATCATTTTTTTTTTATAAAAAACCACATTCAAAAAAGAAAATGAATTATATAAATATGCCTGGGACAAACTTTCATAGGTGTGTCACAGTAAGATTTGCAATTGCTAAATTAATATTATTTATTTGTCCCAATTATTATTTTTATTTCACCAAACATTCAATTTTAATTAAACATTTATATATTAATTAAGTTTCTTAAACATCAGCATTTCTCAAATAAGTCTGCAATACAAATCGTTTGACAAAAATATTACATCTATGCCGATAGATAATTTAATACGAGGGCGTTCGCGTTGGACTCCACACAACTTGAGAATTGATCAAAAACAGGCCTGTGTCAAAAACATGTTAAAAAAATACAATCGTGGTGCGTCAAAAGCTGTTTATAATATCTACACAGGTGATGAATCTTGGGTCTATGCGTATGACCCCGGAACTAAACAACAGTAACAGTGTGGGTGTTCCAAGATGAACCAAATCCAACAAAAGTTATTCGTGCAAAAAGCACTTTGAAGCAAATGGTCACCTTTTTGTTTGGTAAAAATGGACATGTGGCTACAGTGCCACTAGAAAATGGTAAAATGTTTAATTTGGAATGGTACATGACCATTTGTTTACCAGAAGTCTTTGAAGAAATAAGAAAGAAGAACCGACAATGCACGATCATTCTGCATCATGACAATGCTAGCTGTCACACATCGGTTGATACAACTCAGTCTTTGGAAGGTCAAAAGATAAAATTGACAGGTCATCCGCCGTATAGCCTCGATTTGACACCCAACGATTTCTATTTATTTCCAGATGTGAAGAAAAATTACGCGGTCAACGTTTTTCGAGCAGCAAAGAAACCATTGATGTGTTCAATATGCACGTTTTGGAGATACCTAATCAGAATGGAAAAAGTGCTATGAAAATTGGTTTCAACGTATGCAAAAGTGCATCGATCATCATGGTGAATATTTTGAAAACAATAAAACCATATTAAATGATATATTTTTCTTTCTTTTTGTTATTCTCGATTCATATTAGCCCTCGTATATTGTATATCATTGGCAAAGATTCCGCAAAGGTTATAAAAATTGCTGAACTAAATCTTCTTTGGGCAACCTTAAGATCTCAGGCCTCTAATTAATGTTTAAAACAATTTTATAGTAGTTCCGCTACTGAATTAAAGTGATACATACCACCACAAAAGTAATTGTACGAAAACAAATTGGAAAAAATATTTGCAAAAATCCTGATACAGCTAGTATTTTCTGTAACTCCTTAGCTCTTCACTATTAATAAAAATAACCTTATTAACAATTGGTTGAACAATTGGTCGCCATTAAAGAGAATATCCATACCTAAATTAGAGTTATGTGGCTCATTAGTGCTGTCTCGTTTAATAAAATATGTATTAGAGGTTTTCAAAGATAAAGTGATCTTTGAGAGGAATATTTTTTAAGAGCTCAGGAGAGTTACTACACCACTTCCGTAACTCAAAACAATTTGTTTTGTATAGAATTTGTATAGCTACTTTTTCGTATTTATTATACTATTACTGATTTTTAGACTGCATGTATTTTTTGACTGCTCTAGTACAGGTAAGTACAAAATATTCACTGACATGTGTTCGATGCTAGACCGCGGTTTGCAGTCGCGCTGACATATTAAAGGGTTACATATTAAACATATTAAAGGGGCACATTAGGCATATTAGGGTGATATATTAAAGGGCGCAATTTAAACATATTGATATTCTATTCATATTATTTGTCATGGCGGTGGCGGGTTTAGATTAAAAAATAAAAAAACCATTACTTGCAAAGACCCACGATAATTCAACGCTTTAATATGGTTTTTCATAAATTTACCTTTTACCTAGATATGCCCTTAATACAGTTAGTTAAATATAGATATTTTACTATAGAATATACAGAATGTTCCAAGACCATTCCCAAAGACTTAAGGGGGTGTTTATGTTCCCTATTAAAAGTAAGAAATTATGTAGAAAAAATGCAAAAATAATTCATCCCTAAATTTATTAATGTTATTATTGGTGTCAATTCCCTTTAGTGTGGCAAAATGAGATAATGATCGCATTTTGCGTGGCCTTGACCCATAGCGCGGTCATTCAACTGCATCGGAGCTGCCGAACACATGGACAGCAGAGATTTAATATTATCACGTAAAGTTTACAATTATTTTTCTCGAAAACTATGATGATTTTTTTATATGTTGTCTTAACAAATCATGTTTGAAATCGCAGCGCTAATTACCTGGATTATTTATCGGGAATGTTCTTAGAACACGGTATATAATGATAATTTTTTTATAGAGCAGAGTGCCACTTCTATAACATCATCATGCATGTTCTATGCGTTCACCAATTTGAATAGTTTCATATTAAACATTCTCACCAGCTGCTGAAAAGTCGACTCCAATTTCTGCTCCAGAAGAAGTAGTTTGAACAAATTGTCATCGGTTAGATTCTCTTTGCACTTTCTGTACTTTTCCAACTCCCCCTCGAGCAGTTTACATTCCCTGAAAATACGAGAAGCTATTTTGACATTGCCGCTTCTGTTAAATGTGAATACTGAAAACAAGCTATTTTAAACCCTAGGACATTCACAGAAGTACCATAATGGCCGAGAGGCCATAATGGCTTGAATCAATAGGTTTTGAGGTAAAAATAACACTATGCAACCATGGCATATGAATGCAAAAGTTAGCAAATATAGTGAAATTCCGTGCATGGTCGTAAAAAATATAAAGTTACACAGTAAAAAATATAAAGTTACAAATATCAAGTTGATAGATATGATATACCACCTGCCGTCCAATGGAAAGACAATGTCTAAATCTACAATGATTGATAATTATTTTAGCACATTTCTAAAAGTGATCACTGGCCATAGCATAATCGAGATTTTTGTTGTAAAGGTGCTGTTTTATTTTATATCCTAAACTTTTCTTAAAGTAAACCCAGAGGCCTCTTGTTAGCATTTGCTACAGACGATGATTATTATTTTGTTGTGTAATTTCTAAAGTAACGTAGATGTTAGCTGGTAGAGATAGTTCTACGGCAATAAGCTCACATATTTTTTTAAATTGTTGTGTTAGTAAATTAAGTTTATGTTTTTTATTATAATGTATACATATTATTTCAATCTGGCCACTTAGGCCATTTAATATGAAGGCCGTTTGTATAAAAAAATACGTAGTTTTTGACGTTTGTTTGTGCTGTAGGAGATTCATAATTTCTGTCATTTTTTGCATGCTCACATTTGTAGAATTGAAAATATAATTATATTAAAATGGCCTCAAAAGACGGACATAGCGACAAAAATAAGGTAACCGGTAAAGCAAACGTTACGACATTTAATTAATTATAAATGTCTAATTTTTGGTGTTTTTACTCAGGGTAACGCGCAACGAGATGGAGCCGGCGATGGCAAGGAGAAACGCAGGAAAGAATCGATCCTTGATTTAAGCAAATATTTAGAGAAGAGTATACGAGTTAAATTTGCTGGTGGACGCGAAGCGGCCGGTGTATTAAAGGGATACGACCCGCTACTTAATTTAGTCCTCGATAACACGACGGAGTTCTTGAGAGGTTAGATATTGTTTTATTTTCGGTGATTGAATTCTCGGATGGAGTCGCGGTTGTCGCCTGCTGGAAAACTGACATTATTAACCTATGGGCTATGGCTAGTCCGATTACTACCTTTTATATGATGAAATGCCCGTCAACTGTCCAAAAAAAATAAATAATAATGCCAAAACTTACCGATTCATTAGAAATTTTAGAAGGCGTTTTACGTCCAAATAAACACTTTTGCTGTCCTCATAATCTCCGCGAAATTTACAATACACTGGACTAATTTTGTTTTTTATATACATATATAATATATACATTAATAATGGTCAAAGCTGGATATACAGAAATTTTCACTTTTTACACATACTTATCACTTTTGATAACTTTTGTATAATTTTGAACGATTTTATATAGTAATATGGATAAAAGATACTTTTCACACAGTTTAAAACATCTACATTTTTTTTTCTTACATACTTGTGAAAAAAAAACACTCAAAATCACCTTTTTGGTTACCACAGGCAAATTCAATTATAATGATAAATGTATATATACAGTTCTATTCTCCATAAAACTACATCGATTTCTTATTTCTTGTTAACTCATAATTATGTGTATATTTTTCATAATCAAGATGTAATTTGATAAAACTGCCCTTTTTCATACATTTTATCAGATTTAAACTGCCATAAATGCATTACAATGAACAGGTTATTTCTTTACATATTGGCATAATTACCATGAAGTTCTACGTCGGATACACATTCTGTGTATATTGTTTGTAAATTAATTTTGTTGATAGTCGCCATATTCGGTATGAAAAATATCAATTTGGCGTAATGTACAATGGCTGCCATTGGTCACATTGAGCATGTACCAAACGGTGACCAAAAGAGAGTAAGATATATGAACGCGGCGAATGAAATGTCACTGCAGATTTGGAGGATAAAATAAAATATTACCAATATTTATGTATCTCCAAGTAACATATTATATCCTTTCTTGATAAATACATTTAATTTGTCACCAAGAAAAAATACAATTTGTAGTAAGGAATTTTTAGTCACAGAAAAAAATATATTTTGCGGAGGAAGGTAAGAGAGTTGAATAAGTCAGTCTTATGAATTAAATTTTAAAAGATGTTTTATTTACACCTTTCATGACAGCCCTTGAAGCCACATACCACTTAAGATCCAGGAAATAATATTTGCAGGTGGGTTGTTCCGGATCAAATCTTTAAACTGTTATAAAATCTCCACGGTCACTTAAGATAAGTCGAACCGTTAAAATTCATTTCCATATGTTTAAAAAATGAAGATTGGAAACACCCTTTATGCTTCATAAAGGGTGTTTGTTACGCACTTCACGCTAAATTTAGCATAAAATTTGCAAGAGTTCGCGTCTTTGTGACGTCCGCCCCAGGACCCAATTGCGCCCGAGAGTACAGTTAGGTTCGTTAATCGAAAAGTCCAAAAGGTAAGTCTCACCTGCGTAATATTTGGATTTTTTATTGATTTATCACAGTTTTTATTTAATTTCAGTTTTTATAAAAATTTGTTTTATACCTGTTTTATCAGTTTATATGAACGAGTGGTCATTTATTGGATAGGTACATGCTACCGCTATCTAGCGAGGTTTCAGATTCAGGTCAGACTAGTTAAGACAATATATCAAAATTCATCATGGTTTCCGAGGAAAAAATGTAAACTACCTGATAATATTAAATCGTTATCATCATACAACGCTAGTTGATGTCCGCTCGCGACACCGGATCATTGACCGCCCTCGGTCAAGGCCTTGAAAGAGTGCGAGCGAGAGAACCAACAAGCGATTTCCAAAGAAATTTACAGCAGCGCTTTTAAATGATTAAATATGGTGATAATTTTTTACAAGGGAACATAAATATAAAAAAAATATTTTTCTTTTAATCCAACTATAAATATAGACATATTTGTCTGAACATAAACATTCTATGCGACAACATTTATATGTTTTAATTTATTTTCTTACAAATAGACGTCTTCATATTTCTCTATAGGTGCATTGACGGGTTGATATTCTTAGCTGTAGCACAATATATCACTGCCTTCCTTAGTACGGACATAGTCTAGTAGAGAAGGCAGGGCACAAATGAAGCAGTGCTAATCGCTCCCTGTGCATTTATAATATTCATTTGTAACTGTGATTTGTTCTACTACAATTCTATTTCTTTGTCCAATTAATTATGTCACAATAAATAAATAAATAAACACACCCTTAAGTCATCAGGACACCCATTATATTGACGGCATCTCCTCACTTTCGGCATTTTCGCATACACCTACTTGATTATAGATTTGGATAGAACCCTGTTACTAAAATAAGAAATGAAAACCATATAATTTCACTATTCATAAATTTATCTACAAAAACAAAGTTTCATTCAACAATTTGTTATACTAAAAAAAATTCGAATGCCGGGATTCATGCGTTGGTACGATGCTATCGTCTTACTCTGACTTCAGATAATACAAGATCGAAATTCACTCCAACCCGCGCGGGTCGGCCAACAAATGCTTGCATGTCGAAAATTCTCCGCGGATCAACACGATACAACTAAGATCTGTCAAAAACTCATCATCTGCTCTCGCAGACTCGTATAATTAGATCAGCCTCCCCCGGAGATCAGCATCAGCATGTTCTCTAGATCAGCATAAGCTGTAGGCTAAGAAGTAATGCTCCCTCATTTAAACCCTCCGGAACCCAATACGATGATAGAAATTATAACATTATACAGGGTGTTTGGTGCATCGTTTGTCAAAATGAATTGGCCGAAAGAGGGGGTCATTTGCTATGTCTTGAGGCGCAATAACTTTTTTTTAGCCCCATGGTTTTTTTTTATTTTAACATTTTATTATTTTTTTAAAAAATTCCAGAATTCAGCATATAAATTTAGATTAAAAAAAAAGTTATTGGTATAGTACCCCGATTTAATTTTTATTTGTATGTGCACTGTTGTATGGTTCTATGAAATTCAGTATTACTTGCGAATACTGTCTAGTTTTATTTTTATTAAATCATAAATTTTTTGGCAGAGGTAAAAATAATTTTAAGACTCAGCTTTACATTGCAATTAAAAAAAACTTAAAGCGATCATGATCTTCGAATTCTTTAGAAAACTTCTTCTGTTTATCCCCTTTCCAACGGTAGGCATTATGCCATAGAAACCTGCTAATAACTTTACTAATTTACTAAATTTGCGTATCGGGACACATCGGGTTGATATTCGATATTCAGGATGAAAACTTGTTTTTGCGGAAATAATACGGGCGAGACAGGTAGAAAGTACTATCTCACTCTTGCACTGTAAAATCTATCTATCTTCTTCTTACATAGGGTACTGATGTTCCTCGAATTTGAAATTAAAAAACAAAATTCCCTTATTATTCATAATGTCACAATCTTGCTCGAATTGGTGACCTCTGTTGTGATGCATGCGCGACATCTTCGCCTTATTTCCACTGTAGTGGTGTGTAAACGCATTTCTTCTTTAATAACGACGAAAGCCTGCTCAATGCGTTGAACTAAATCATCCCTAGTTTCAACTTCTGTGGCGTATATAAGTTCTTAGGCCCGTCCCCACACGTAAAAATCTAATGGAGTTAGGTCTAATGGGTTAGGGGAACGTGGAGGCCATGGAATAGGGCCACCCCTCCCAATCCATGAATTAGGGAATACATTATTAAGGTAATCCCTAATGGATAATCTCCAGTGTGCGGGACAACCGTCATTTTGAAACACAATACGTCTCTCTTGATGGAAAATTGGCACCGCAGCTAACAATTCGGGCAAGTCATTATGTAAAAATTCAAGGTAATTATCCCCGTTGAGATGATTAGGTAAGTAGTGTGGTCCAATTACATGATTTCCTATAACTCCTGCCCAAATATTTATGCTAAACCTTCTCTGGAATGCCCTTTGTCTTTTCACATGTGGGTTCTGATCTTTCGGCGACCAGTGGTGAAGGTTATTTTATTTTATTTTATTTATTTAACAGGTTTCCCCATGTACATTATAATTACAGTAAAACAAATTAAATTACCAAAAGAAAAACAAAAAGCATTAAAAACAAAAAACAATAGCTTGAAACATACTAAACTAAAAAATTAAAATAATGCCTCCAGGCAAACATTAATGCATAAATAAATCACGCCGATCCTACAACGGCGTAATAGAAAGCAGATTTTTAATCCCATTGGGCGAACAGACGACAATATCAATCTCCACGGAAATGGAATTTAATAATTCGACTGCTCTCCCAATCGGACTATACTTGTATACGTCGGTACGACACGCTAACCGCTTAAATAACGTGTGCTTCCGCGCTCTAGTACGACGGTCCGGAACAAAGATACCAATATCACCGAGTATTACGGGATTCTCGATGAAACCGCGAATAACCTTATAAAAATAACACAACGTATGGATTTGCCGCCTAAACTCGAGTGTGTTAAAGCCTAACATCCCTAATACGAATGCTGATGGATACGTATTAGGAAACATTTCTGGATAATATCCATACCTACGGAGATAAAGGTATCTAAGGAACCTCCTCTGAATCACCTCCAGGATATTACCGTAAGTAACCTCATGAGGACTCCAGATAATGGAACTATACTCCAATATGCTTCTCACGAACGTGCAGTATAAAAGCGAGATGGACTTCGGTTTATTCAAAGATCGACTGGTTCGGAGCACGAATCCCAACATTTTATTTGCACGCGTAGCTATGCTCCGCATGTGCAAATGAAATGTTAGACGCGAATCAAACACAACCCCCAAGTCGCGAATTTCGTCGCATCTGCGAATGATCTCATTACCCAGAGAGTACTCACAACTTATTTTTTCACGCACAGCTCGTGAGAAGGATACTGCGATACATTTAGAAGCATTAAATTGTAATTTGTTATCGTCAGCCCATTCTACAAGACGATTGATGTCATCTTGTAAAAGCTGCGCGTCAGATAGTGAAGTCACTGATCGGTAAATCTTCACATCGTCCACATAGACCAGCAAACTACAATTTATTACTGCAGTAAAAATACTGTTAATAAATAAAATAAAAAATAAACCACTTAGCGCGGCCCCTTGCTGGATACCAGAAAACGTATTAAAAGTATCAGACACTGAGTCTCCGCAAGATACATATTGCCTTCTATTCTGAAAATAGCTAGCAACCAAGTTTAATAGATCAATTGACAAACCAAAGTCAAACAGCTTTTTCAATAATATATCGTGATCTATTTTATCGAAGGCCTTCGAAATATCAAAATAAATTGCATCCGTTCGAATATTTACGTCAAGATTGCGGGCTACTTCATTAGTAAAAACTAGCAAGTTTGACGTTGCGGATCGACCTGCGCGGAACCCATTCATTTGCTGATTCGTGCAAATCTCACTATTCAGCTTAAAAGATAGATAACGATGCAGAATTATCTCGAAAACCTTTGCAAATGCGCAAGTAATTGCCACTGGCCGAAAATTCTCGATAATATCCTTGCTACCCTTTTTATGCACCGGCGTTACTTTAGAAATCTTCCATCTTTCAGGAAACGTGCTTTGAGATATACAGAGATTGAAAATATGCATCAGCGGCGACTTAAGACTCTCTGCACAGTGCTTAACCACATTCGCTGGAATGCCATCGGGCCCGACAGATTTTTTATTCCGCAATATTGAGAACGCAAGGTTCATATCTCTCTCACTAACCGATTTGAGATAGATCGTGTTATCATTCGCGGGCTGCCGCCCTGCGAGTGACGTCACGTCAAGTGACGGGGGCGACGTACTATAGACAGATCTGAAGAAACGCGCAAACGCAGTCGCTACATCCTGCTCGCCTGTGAAGACTTCGCTACCGAATTTCATGACATTACCATACGCTGATGACGATTTTTTCAAATCTTGAGCATATTTCCAGAAATTCTGCGGGTCATTAAGAATGCTACTCTCCGCATTAGATATGTACAATAATCGAGCATTTGTAATATTGACTTTTATTTTTGCCCTGAGTTGAGAAAAATCGTTATAATGTTTCACATCATTCGTAGATTTCCAATGAAAATGAGCCTCTGATTTGAGTCTCAAGTCGGAAATAATATCCTCGTTATACCACTTGGGATACTTACGAATAATTCTAACTGAAGACGAGATTGGCTTAAATGCTAAGTCAAATACCTCAAATAGCTTGGCATACATACTATCTAAACATATTTCTATATTCGATTCATTCAATACAGACCCCCAATCTTCACCTAATAAATGCATATCGAGCGAATTAAATAAATCCTGGTTGAAGTACCACCGCCTTGATGACGACGCGATTCTTTTCTCCAAATGCTTCTGCGTCCTGAATAAAGGAAACTCAATCAGCAGGCTTGGATGGTGTTGGACCGGTTTAACTAAAGGCTGACTATTTTCTACGACTGACAAATCCATATTCGATAAAACTAAATCTAACTTCCTCCCCTTGGCATTAAGAATGTAATTAAATTGCCTAAGATTTAAAGCACTACGAAACAAATCGTATTCCTGAGATACACTACTAACTGCGGAATACAAATTAAAGTCACCCACTATAAGCATTCTCTTTTGCTTCGCATGCAGAAAAAAATCAGTGCTAGCTTAAAAAATATACGATATTCATCAGCATTCGTTTTAGGTGGAAAATAGACAACACATACATAAACCGAGCAACTAGATAAAATTAATTTAACCCACAAACACTCACACATAGGCGGCTCTAACAAGTCCATACGTTTCGCGTTGACAACGAATTCGGACAGGGCAGCTAAACACACTCCCCCCCCTCGACTACCGCGATCCGAGCGCCACACAGTATAATTAGCTGGAAATATTTCAGATGAAAACACACTACTAGAAAGCCATGTCTCCGTACATAATACAAGAAAGTATCCGCCTTCTAATACACTATTGTAAAAATCGACGGACTTATTATTCAAAGATTGCACATTTTGATAGGCAACCGAATGCGAGTGAAGTATTTTTTTACGCCTTGAATTTCGGTCTTGAATAAGCAGAGGCGTCGAACAACGATCATACGATTCAGCGCCGGACGCGCCTCCCGTGTAATAATTGTCTAAATAATTGTTATGTAAACTAAGAATTCCCTCTTTAGTAAATTTGGATTCATCGTCCAGAGAATACTTCTGAAAAAGTCGGGATCATCCACATCTGTATGCAATGTATCTGTAAGAAGTCGTGCATGCATACACAACAGAGGTCACCAATTCGAGCAAGATTTGTGACATTAAGAATAATAAGGGAATTTTGTTTTTTTAATTTCAAATCCGAGGAACATCAGTACCCTATGTAAGAAGAAGATAGATAGATTTTACAGCGCAAGAGTGAGATAGTACTTTCTACCTGTCTCGCCCGTGTTATTTCCGCAAAAACAAGTTTTCATCCTGAAGATCGAATATCAACCCGATGTGTCCCGATACGCAAATTTAGTAAATTAGTAAAGTTATTAGCAGGTTTCTATGGCATAATGCATACCGTTGGAAAGGGGACAAACAGAAGAAGTTTTTTAAAGGATTCGAAGATCTTGATCGCTTTAAGTTTTTTTTTAATTGCAATGTAAAGCTGAGTCTTAAAATTATTTTTACCTCTGCCAAAAAATTTATGATTTAATAAAAATAAAACTAGACAGTATTCGCAAGTAATACTGAATTTCATAGAACCATACAACAGTGCACATACAAATAAAAATTAAATCGGGGTACTATACCAATAACTTTTTTTTTAATCTAAATTTATATGCTGAATTCTGGAATTTTTCAAAAAAATAATAAAATGTTAAAATAAAAAAAAACCATGGGGCTAAAAAAAAGTTATTGCGCCTCAAGACATAGCAAATGACCCCCTCTTTCGGCCAATTCATTTTGACAAACGATGCACCAAACACTCTGTATATATCCTGCGGCGAATATTGAACTAAATTTCTAGTTATATTCCAACTAAACTAAATTATATTCCAAGTTTTTGTTTTTACCTTTGTCGCCGACGCATGTCGTTTGTTGTTATAAACGAATAATTTATTAACAAGACTAAATAATCTTTCCTTTTCTTCATGCGTCGGCGACAAAGGTAAAAACAAAAACTTGGAATATAATTTAGTTTAGTTGGAATATAACTGGAAATTTAGCCCAATAGATGCCGCAGGATTTCTAATGCAGTGATTTCTACCAAAGTATTCGGATCTGCCGGTCGTAAATAAGGGAGCATTAGCTGGACTCCTATCACTATCCCTATGCAGATTAGGCTCAATACATTTGAGCCTGTGCATACTAATCTCCAAGCCACTCTCCAAAAAACTCTCCACATCGATTTGCAAAACTCTGCGATCTGAAAAAAAAAACATTATAATAAACATTCATATAAAAACATTAAAACATTATAATGTTTATCGGATAACTGGTCTGACCGTCTTGTTGGTTTGTGGTCCAAAACCACAAATCAATCAACGAGATCAATTAACCACATCGATTAACCAACAGGTAACAAAAACAATTAAGCAGCCCAACAGCCAGACCCCCCCGCGAGACCTATTAACCACAACGATTAACCAATTAACAAACCAATTAACCAAATATCAACGGCCCAACAAGACAACCAGACCAATTAACCTAACCAATTAAGCCGCCCGACAAGACTGACAGACCAATTAAGCAATTAGCGGAAGCAATTAACTAATTACCGGAAGTACCGGAAGCTATTAGTTTAGTGGGCCAGAACCCCCCCCCCATTATATCTACTAATGTAGATATTTAACATTAAAGTCATCAATTTTTAGTATGAAACTGACATAGCGTTCATAATTTGGGCGCGATCAATCCGAATTTTAAACACTTGACAAAAACCCGTTCTTACTACGGCAGATAGGAAAATGCCGAATAAAATGATTGCATCGGCTTTTTACTAAACTTTGCAGTTAAAACCCGTTCTTACTAAAAGCATATCAGTAAAGTAAGACTAATATCCCTGATTACACTAAAAAATAACCTTGTTGAGTCCGCTAATGAAACAGGCGCGCCACTGAATGTACGTAGACTCTGCCATACGGGAATTAGCGTTATGGCGCCCATCAGGACAACAGCACGTCATTAGGACGGGCGGAAGTTCCTCACGTTCTAAAAATTTTGGAGAGAATTGTTTTAATTTTATTTAATAACCTGTCGAGTAATCTAAAGGAATCTTATTACTTATCTAAATTATCTTTTTTTCGGGCGAAGAAGCCCGCACCGGAAGGACGCCTTTCTTGGACTGTGTCTCCGCGCACGTTTTGTTGACATCGTGACGTCACAAACTGTTATTTATTTTCAATTTCGAAATTTTAATTCTTTCGCGAAGTGCTAAATTAATTGCAAAGTTGCTAAACTTAATTTGTGCTAAACAGTTATTTTCGCGAGTGACTGCAGTTTTATGTTTGGGTGGGGTTCGTGGGGTTCCGTGGGGTTTGCAGAAGACTGGTTTGGGAGGAGACCGTCACCTCTCCAGTATCGTTACTGGTGGGGTTGCTTCAATTAGTATCACGGATACTCTCCGTGCCCTTCTCGAGAACTTAGTCCCGTCCGACTCCACGGCTAACGAAAATGATCATCACCGCCAAATTCGAACACTATCGCAAATAGAGTCATCCGCGCCCATTTCTTCTGCCGTCACAGCCGAGGAGATTGATAATATTGTTGGTTCATTGTCGGCAAACAAGGCTCCTGGGATAGATAACCTGACGAGCGGTATTGTCAGACGAGTGTGGATGTAGGCTAGATGGGAGGTGACCGTACTCATGCAGAAATGCATCGAGTGCGGACACTTTCCCGAGCCGTGGAAGCGTGGCCTTCTTAGGGTTATTCCCAAGGGAAACAACAAACCGAGGTCTGACCCCAAGGCGTACCGCCCCATCACGCTTTTGCCGATTTTCGGTAAAATATTGGAGAGGCTGGTACGTAACAGGATGGATGAGACTTTGTCTCCCCTCAGTGACCGACAGTTTGGATTTGTTAAGGGAAGGTCGACGGAGGACGCGCTTCTTTTCGCCCTAGACTGGAGTGCTAATTACAAAGGAAAATACTGTCTAGGTGTTTTCCTTGATATCTCAGGGGCCTTCGATAATGCGTGGTGGCCGATGATTTTATGTAAGCTGAAATCTCGAAACTGTCCGGCAAACATTCTGCGCCTTGTACGTAGCTACTTTGAAGAGCGCACTGTCAGGATTTCTTACGGGTCTTCTATTGTCGACAAGCTGGCAAGCATGGGCTGCCCCCAGGGTTCAATCCTGGGGCCAAATTTCTGGAACATATTGTTCGACGATCTCCTGAGACTCCCCTTCCCAGACGGATGCACTATCACCGGGTACGCTGATGATGGGTTGCTACTGATTGGTGGCAACAGTCGATCTGAGGTGGAGAGAAGGGCGGCTGTTTGTTTCGACCTTATTCTCGAATGGGGTCGAAGGAATAAGCTGTCTTTCTCTCCGGGTAAAACCCAGGCGATGATGCTGAAAGGCAGACTCGCCAGGAACCCGACCCTGCGGTTTGATAATTCTCCAGTGACGTTCCCTAAAGCAGTTAAATATCTCGGCCTTCTTTTAGAACCCGCGTTATCCTTCGTTCAGCATGCAAAAATGATGGTTGGCAGGGCTCGCAGCCTGTTCATGAGCATGCGTCGCGTTAGTCGCGTATCTTGGGGTTTGCGGTTCCCCACGTTTAAACTTATTTATCAAGCTGTTTTTGTCGCGCAAATAACGTATGCCGCTCGCGTTTGGTGCCACAGGGCCCGTATGGTAGTGGTTAGAAACAGTCTTCTTCGCGGGCAGCGGCTCCCCCTCATCGCAATGACCGGTGCTTACAGGACTACGTCCACACTGGCTTTGCCCGTCATTGCTGGCGTTTTGCCGGCGGACTTTGAGGTTCTCGAGTCTGCTGCCAGAGCCCGTGTACGCAAGGGTCTGACAGTTGAGTATTTTTCACTCTCTGTTCACCCCAGCGAAGCTTCGTACCAGGAATGTTGCGGAAGCCTGAGGACCGAAACTTTACGCGTCTGGCAGGAGCGATGGGATTCAGGTGGGACGGGCCGCCTTACCTACGCTTTCTTTCCCTCGGTGGAGCTAAGAATGAAGAATGTGTTTCTGGTGTTTGATCATCCGACTACTCAGCTGGTTGGGGGTCATGGCAAGCTTAAAGGAAAGCTTACTGAATTTGGGCTCCGCGAGGACCCCTGGTGCGTATGTGGTCGGGGTGTTCAGACGGCGGAACACATTGTTTGGAATTGTGACTACTTGACCGACGAACGGAACATACTTTTGGACAGCCTTGACGCGATGACCAGACCAGCTTGGTTCACTGACTTAGTATCATCCCCGACAAATTTTGCTTCTTTTAAGACGTTCGTGAAGAGCTGGGTGACAAAATGGACTGCCTTAGAGGGGCCGGGTGCCCCTCCCGAGGAGCTTGCCGGAAGCGCGTAAATAAAGTTCGCGTGTGTGCGTGTCTTCTTCGCCCCGAGAAACAGCACCACTTTTGTTTGCATCGTCCCTCTTCCCTTTTAGGGGAAACCGATTTCAATGGTTCTAGTCCTTCGCCCGCTGGTAATCGCCAGCAGTCAATAGTATTAAGTTTTAGAATAAGTAATATTATTGTAAATGTAATTACCTGTATTGTTTTGTCCTAGTTGTATTATTGTATTTCTGCATTGTTTTAAACTTTATTTTGTTATTCTGTATTGTTTTTATGTTTTCTCTTAATGTTTTTATGTTTGTATCGCTTTTATAAAAATAAACGATGGCTATGCTTTGGTTGGGCAGATATAAAGACTAAGTCTTTGAAACTGCTCATTCGGCGGCTAGTCTAGTAACTTATCTAAATAAACTCTACCTAAAAATGAAAAGAGGAAAATTCAAGGTTTATAACCTCTGTCTGTGCAGGCGTTCTCCGGTATTTGCGGGTGTGCGGGCAGCCACAGCCAACCTTGCTGAATTCCATACAGAAACCACTCCTGAAACGACATACAAATTTGTGAGTTTTTTTCAATGTTTAATAGAGTGTTTCTCACGATTTGGCATTCCGGAAAAAATAGTTTCTGACAACGCGACATATTTTGTGTCTCGAGAGTTTGAAAATTTTGCCTTACCAATGGTATATTGCATGTAACTTCTCCCACTTACTCGCCGCCGAGTAACGGTCAAGCAGAAAACTCGGTTAAGATTTGTAAAAAATTTATTGTAAACGCCTTGCAATCAGTCGATGTTGATATGAAAATTGGGAGATATTTATTCGAATATCGTAATTCAATTCATTGCACGACCGGTTATTCGCCAGCAAGATTGATGTTTGGCCGTGAAATCAGAAGTAAATTTGACTTATTAAAACCGGACCGGGAAATAAATAACGATGAAGCGAGCGTCCGAGAGACAGCGATAAAGCGACAACAAACACAAAATAAATATGTTAAGGGCTCGCGAGCGGTTCAGTTTAGGGAGGGCGAGGTAGTATTGAGTCATTCTTACAAAAACCCGAAAAAACCGACATGGCAAATAGCCAAAATACTATCGAAAAGAGGCAAATCGGTTTACGTCGTGCGATTGTCAGATCAGAGCGAAGTGAAGCGACAAGTAAATCAATTATTAAAATATTACGGCACTTCGGCGCCTGAGTCGAATGTTACGGATATCGCGTCTTATATACTCAAGCAATAGTTTGAATAAGTTGCTTTTCGCATTCTTGCCTTGTTTTCCTAGCACTAATTTAAACTTTTGTAGCATAAAACTCTAATAATTTTATGAAATTGTACTCTGACGTTTAATATGCAGCTAGTACACACTCGCGCCCTCTAGCGTTCACAAAAATATATAAATGATGATAAAAATACGTGGCTCGGAAATAGTTCGAAGTGAAAGACGCCGCTGGCTCGCGTACTGCGGTTCATTGATCCTTTTTGTATTTTTTTAAAAGTATCATAATAGTTTTTGTTTCATTAACATTATTCTGCTTTAATTAATAAATTGGAGTCTTCGGCTATATAATATATTTAGAAGCAAATTGAAATTAAAAAATCCAATATTTTTTTTAGCGCTAAAGCTTTAAAGATATGGTACCTCTCGGCGGCGGTCGGTTGGCAAGCCGTAAGCCCAGAAACAATGCGCGGATCGGCTAACGAGTCGCTCTCCAACGTCGGCCTCGAGAACGCCCCAGTTTGACGACCGCACCACCTGTAATAGGATATTGTATTTATTTTATTGATGTTTTCGACAGAGCGAGGCTATTTGGGTTCGATTATTTAGGAAAAATACACATGTTAACTTATTATGATAATATAATAAGAAGCTATTTCAAATTCCTTAAAATTTTAAAACATCTGTAATAAAATGTCAAAATACCAAAATCTATTTTTCAATCAAAATCAAATTAACATGTTTAGGCATCATCTCATAAAGCCGCTTGAGATATATTCTTGTATAATTTTTGCAGTTAAATTAACATCTATTTGCAGACATATCTAACGATTATACACTTTATATACCTCATGCGACTTTGATATTACAACATTGTGAATTTTAAGAGTATTAACAATTGTATTGGACTAGTAGTAAGTTTTGCATTTTTATATAAAATCTTTGTTATTGTGTTTGATCCGTTTTTGTAATTTTTTAAAAGTATCATAATAGTTTTTGTTTCATTAACATTATTCTGCTTTAATTAATAAATTGGAGTCTTCGGCTATATAATATATTTAGAAGCAAATTAAAATAAAAAAAAGTGTTGACGCCAGTTTTCGCCAACCAATGTAAGCACTACTGCGGCTTTGAAATGATTCCCGAACAGAACGCCAGAGACATGTGACATCCCTAAGAATTGTGACAGATCGCCTAGTAAATGCTTTTAGTTCAGGTAGGTATTTCTCAAAGACTGAAACGCTTGAGTTGAGCACAAGAATATTTTATTTTAGTGCAGCACAATTTTTAAAAAACACAATGTTGATAAGTAGAGCAGTTTATAACACTTAATTATGTCTACATACAATTACAGTCTATATTTTACGAGCTTATATTCTACTGTTACAATACGCTTACAATTATTATTAAAATGCGATAATTACGTCTATAAATCGGCGCGTAACGCAAGCTCGGAGCTAGGTAACCATATAAACCGACCACCGATGGCGTTTGTTCCTAACTGGCGTCCCATAGCAGAGCTTGGGACGCCGGCGGTCCAGTTCTTTTCTTTCGACTTTCGAAAGTGGGACCCTTTGTCTCCACTTGTACAAATATATATATTTTTTTCTTTTTTCCCTTTTGATACGGACCTTTGGGACATCGCTAACAAAAAGGTAACAACCCAACGCTTAAAATACATAATTTTCTTCGGGTAAAGTAAACTATAAAAGGTAAAAAGTTTACTAGGCCACGTCATAGTATTGGTACTTCGAGACTAATCATAGAAATTTTAGTGTTTTTTGTACTTGCAATCTAGGATTTAGAACAAAAATTATTCACTTCACAAGCCGTTTTAACAAGCTATAAGCAGCTTAATAAACGCTAAGTTGTTTGCATTATATTTAAAATAATATGTTTAAAAATAATCGTAGAATATAAATCATTTGAAAAAAAAAACAAACAAACATACAATAAATAAATAAATAACATAACATAAAGTAAAAGAAAAACAGAATATTGCCTAATGATCCATTGTGTGTATTAATTAAGTATTGTATATATTTTAAAAATATATATTTAATTAATATTTATTAAGTTATTTATTTTGTTTATTCATACGAATACGGTATAATATATTTTTCTTGTATGTTTATATTTGACTTACTATAAATATATAACTACATAAAAATATAACTATACACAAATTAAAGTTAACAACATCGCCATTTGCTAGGTTAACAAGTTAAAAGCAGTGCCATCTGCTACTTTAACAATAAAACTATTTCGTAATTTTGGGTGGTTAATTTTTCAGTTTAAATCAATTGCTTTCAGTCTGTAAGAAGTACAGTCAGCGACAAAAATTAATATCGGTAAAAACAAAAATGAGTGATCATATATTAAATCAGTTAAAATCGAAAAGGGCATACATTTTTGAAAACATTCAAACTTTATTTGATAATTCAAAGAACCTTAAGACAGATAAAAACCGTAAATTATTTTTAATAAATCTGAAGATTTATCCAGTTTTCGGATATAATTGATATAATAAATATAATCAAATCAGAAAAGAACGAAAATTACGTACCAAATTACAAGAGTTTAGAAGCGTTTGATGATATTTATTATTTTGTTAAAAATGCTAGATTCGAACTATTACAACAAAATGGTAGTACGGAAAATAACTCACAATCGAAAAATAAAATATATAAAAATCTTTCCAAATTATGCAAATTATGAGTCGATTTGGACGCTGATAGTTTCGAAGTATGACGACAAGCGATTATTGGCTACACATTATTTGGATCAAATTTTCGACACAAAATTTCCAAATAGTTCCTCAATAAATAATTTAGATGCATTTTTACATAGGTTTGCCCTCGCATAGCAGCCTTAAAGCAGTTAGAATTAACCGATCTCGCTCATTTCGTATTATTACATATTTCTTTAAAGAGACTTGATTTTAACACCGTTAAAGATTACGAATCTCAAAATCGCAATGTAGAAATACCTACTTATTGGCAATTGTTGGAGTTTTTGCAACAACAAATAAAAATTCTTCAGCATACTAATTCAAAACAGCCAAGAAAGCTGTTAAATCGAGTTCGGTCGCATCTAAGAAACCGCAAGCATTTGCAACAACACAAATGACTCTGGGCGCTTAAATAAATCAAAAAGCCGTTCAGATTTCGTACGATATAAATCGTTTTGTATCAATTGTTTAACAAGCCTTCGCAGTGCAAATCGAAACATGTGTGTAACAATTGCAGACAATAATCCCGTTAAAATCGAGTCCCTTCCTTGGTTTGAGCTTTGCGCCGCCTTGCTATTAGCTAAATTATTCAAGTTATAGGTTGATAAGAAAATATCAATGTAAAAATGGGCGTATTGTCAAAGGCAGAAAAAAGATGCAAATTATGGAGAAAATAGTATGCAACCTGATATGAATGAAAGCATGTTTCAAAAAGCCAAAACTACTTTTCTCGAAAGATTGAAAAAGATGGAAGTTGAACATAGACGCATAGAGAGAGACACAATTTTGCAGAGTGATTGCAGTGAATGGTTAGAATTGAGAAGACATTTAATAACTGCTTTACATTTTGGTAAACTTGTGAAAAGACGTCAAGATATAAGCTGTTCTACAATAGTTAAAAATATGTTGTATAAACAAAATATAAGTCATGTTGCATCGATTCAACAAGGAAGGGAAAATGAAAGAATAGCTTTGCAGCAATTAAGTGTTCATAAAAATCGAGAAATAAGAATATGTGGATGTTCATAGATAGCGATATTCATTTTATAGGTGCCACACCAGACGGTTTATGTGATGAAGATATGATTGTCGAGTAAAATGTCCCATAACTGCGTGTAAGTTGGGATTAGAAAGAGCAATTAAGGAAATAAAAGTGACATTTTGGAAACTAACATTTGATGGAAGATTTAAAATTAATAAAAACTTGATTTTACTCACATAATCGTCGATCCGCTTTATTTTTGGCAAGTTCTGAAATCTTGGATTCGGCTGAAAAAATACGATAACAGATTAAAACATATTTTGTTTATAAACACAACAGAATTGAAAATTGACGCAATCTGAAATTCATACGTACATCATTTTTTTACTCTTTTTAACCCCCGACCCAAACAGAAAGGTTTAAGGTGCTGTGGCATCGCAACACCCAAACGGATGAACCGATTTTAATTATAGTATGCAAATTTATAGGAAATTGCACTCAGAAACATAAGAAGCTGTTTACTTTATTGCTATTGCGTTTATAAAATTATTGGCTTTCTCAGCATTGTCGCTTATGTTGATGGATATCACGGTTAGGAAAATTTGTTTAATTATTATTCACAAAGCATTTAATTGATGGTCGATTTTTATAATTTTTGGTTTTACCTGAGCCGTCATTATCTGCGAGAACATATTGGCAGTCGATCTCTCCGCCCCACTTAAGAAATCTTTTAAAAAAGACATTTTAACGCTCAAGTTTTAAAAGTCACTTTTCAATAAATTATGAGAATTTATTTGCATTCAAAAACCATGGAAACGACATATTGAATTTTCTTTGCAACGAAACTATAAAGTAACGAATCAATTTACATAGCAACTATATTTTTATAGTTGCTATGTAGAGTTCCGCTATGTGTATCCGCAACCGTTTAGTAGCATAATCTCCTCCTGAACTAATGATTCTGCGACTTGACTGGATGAAGAAACTCCCTTGCATGTTTGTATTTCAAGGTGTTTCATTCTCATGTGTCTGGCAAGATTTCCCGTTGAGCCATTTGAAACTGTCAAGAACTTGCCACAATAAGAACATTTTGCTTTTGTGTGCAATATTTTGATAAAATGGTTCCAGAATCCACTGCGTACTTTTGTAACTGGTGAATTCGTTAAAGTCTTCGTTTGTTCTGGAAATAAAAAGTCTATGAAATAGTGTCATTATTGAGATGCCTTAAAACTTTATAATCATTTTATTGATTAAATTTAAACCTCTTGACATCATATCACCAGGGTCACAGTGCACTTTGCACAGCAGAGGCAAATGTACTTTGCACATGTGCTTAGAAAAAGAAACTGATGTTATTATGTTAGTAGTCTGGGAAATCATTTTCAAATATTCCGATAGAGTGAATTATGGTATGGTATGGTATGCGAATATCTATAGATTTTTTAAAGATGAAGTCAATATTTCAAGTCGCAAAAAATATATTTGCCCATAGAAATTTCAACGGCCATATCTATTTTATTTTTTATTCAGTTTTAGATGTCCTATAATATAACAATACTTTTATAATAAAAATAAAAAATACATACCTATCACCTAAAAAGTTTGCACATTACATGACAATGACACGAAAACATTGTCAACGGAAAACTAATTTTTTAATTTATTACTCTTACGAAACTAACTTGCTAACTTTACGTAACTATTATTCCCTAATCACCCCTGAGAAATTCCCTATTATATGAAATCATATATCCATTTAATATTATCATCTAGGTACGTAAGATGATAGCCTCGACAGGGCAACCCCTACACACTAGGCGACTAAGGCGGCACTATGGTGGCTAAAATCACATATAAAAAAATATTAATAGTTTAGTTGGTCTAAGCACTGAATGCAGGATAGTACAACACAACTGCAGGTAAGTACCTAAGCTAACTTTGATCATTTTTTTTTTATAAAAAACCACATTCAAAAAAGAAAATGAATTATATAAATATGCCTGGGACAAACTTTCATAGGTGTGTCACAGTAAGATTTGCAATTGCTAAATTAATATTATTTATTTGTCCCAATTATTATTTTTATTTCACCAAACATTCAATTTTAATTAAACATTTATATATTAATTAAGTTTCTTAAACATCAGCATTTCTCAAATAAGTCTGCAATACAAAACGTTTGACAAAAATATTACATCTATGCCGATAGATAATTTAATACGAGGGCGTTCGCGTTGGACTCCACACAACTTGAGAATTGATCAAAAACAGGCCTGTGTCAAAAACATGTTAAAAAAATACAATCGTGGTGCGTCAAAAGCTGTTTATAATATCTACACAGGTGATGAATCTTGGGTCTATGCGTATGACCCCGGAACTAAACAACAGTAACAGTGTGGGTGTTCCAAGATGAACCAAATCCAACAAAAGTTATTCGTGCAAAAAGCACTTTGAAGCAAATGGTCACCTGTTTGTTTGGTAAAAATGGACATGTGGCTACAGTGCCACTAGAAAATGGTAAAATGTTTAATTTGGAATGGTACATGACCATTTGTTTACCAGAAGTCTTTGAAGAAATAAGAAAGAAGAACCGACAATGCACGATCATTCTGCATCATGACAATGCTAGCTGTCACACATCGGTTGATACAACTCAGTCTTTGGAAGGTCAAAAGATAAAATTGACAGGTCATCCGCCGTATAGCCTCGATTTGACACCCAACGATTTCTATTTATTTCCAGATGTGAAGAAAAATTACACGGTCAACGTTTTTCGAGCAGCAAAGAAACCATTGATGTGTTCAATATGCACGTTTTGGAGATACCTAATCAGAATGGAAAAAGTGCTATGAAAATTGGTTCCAACGTATGCAAAAGTGCATCGATCATCATGGTGAATATTTTGAAAACAATAATGATATATTTTTGTTTCTTTTTGTTATTCTTGATTCATATTAGCCCTCGTATATGGCATTGATTGGCAAAGATTCCGCAAAGGTTATAAAAATTGCTGAACTAAATCTTCTTTGGGCAACCTTAAGATCTCAGGCCTCTAATTAATGTTTAAAACTATTTTATAGTAGTTTCGCTACTGAATTAAAGTGATACATACCACCACAAAAGTAATTGTACGAAAACAAATTGGAAAAAATATTTGCAAAAATCCTGATACAGCTAGTATTTTCTGTAACTCCTTAGCTCTTCACTATTAATAATAATAACCTTATTAACAAGTGGTTGAACGTCAGTAACTTCGTGTGAACTAGGAGTGTTGTTGATTATAGATTGCAGATCCCGATTGTGCATCCTCCTTCCAGGCCGTCAATGCATCTGTGAAATGCTTTATCTTCATGTGCCTATTCAAGTTACCAGTGGAACCTCCGGCAACGCTAAGAACTTGAGAGCAAAAGCCGCACTTGGCTTTCAGATCAGGCAACTGCGTAAAATATGACCACAGTTCGCTGTGTTTTTTTGCAACAGTTTTGCGTCTTGATCCGGTATTCTGAAAAATTGCAAAATATATAAGTAATTACACAATTATTAAAACTAAAATTTTTGATAGCAAAAGTTCTAATTCCAAGCTATCTTGCTTGTTAAAAAAAACAATCCAACAGTCCTTGTTCTGTTTGTAATCTCTCACCCTGTACATCCTGTGCGAAAATATCCCCATGTGGAGCAGAGTCGGGCGGTTTGTTATAAATAGAATGCTTGAGCTAAAATAGTGGGTGTAATGAAACGTTAAAAACTGTAATTCAATGACATTTCAAACAGTACATCCAGCTAAAAGTCTAACCCATTTATCATAAGATGCCACAACCATTATGAATCGAGTGAGGCAGCCAACAAATCTAACAAGTGGGGCAGGATGGTATAATGAACACGGTGGACATTCATACAAATGTTTCATAAATCCATGTTGGTACACATGTTGGAATAAACCAGAGAAGTGGAATGAGCAAGTTTTTTTTAAATACACATTTGTAATATTATTTCAATACTGATCTCACCTAATGATTAAGGCTCGTATAAGCTTTAATACTTAAAGTTGGTCTATAATTCAGTAAACTTAATTATTTAATAAATGTTATTTTATGTGGAGTTCTATTCTCATTCTAATTTACATAAACGTTTAAATATAGAAAAACTAGAAATATTATTTAAACTTTCTACAGTACACATATAGTGTGCAAAAGGTATTTAAGCTGCTCGGAGTAATTAATATTTCATTACAGTTATATGTACCTACATAAAATATGTTTCAAATACATACCATTTTATTTAAAGTAATATCCTGTTCGATTTTTAATTTAATTTTGTCATCCGACAACACCCCTAGTGCATCTTCATTGTCCATCAAGACAACAACCTCCGTCATGTTTTCCCATGCATTTACAAACTCCACTCCTTAAAAGTCGGTCTATTAGGATAATAGAAGGGTGGCCCTTACTCAGGCCTATCATTATTAGTTCTGCTTCTATACATGCCTACAGTGTTTGATTGCATTAACTCTTGCACCTATATGGACGAAAAACTTCACCAGTTTATACAGACGGAATAACTCCTCATACAAACCACATACCCCTTTCTCATTCAAACACTCAAGTCATTTTTTTACTGCCTAGAAGCTATAGGCTATAAGCGCTTTCAAAAGGGTCCTAAAGCTAGCAAAAAAATTGTTTTTATCAATTATTTTTTTTTAATTTTCAACAAAAAACTTCTATAGCGCTTTCAAAAGGTCCAACCAAGGGGACAGCTAGGCCTTCAAGTCTAACAAAGAAACGTTTGACGTTTATTACCTACTGTGTGTGTTGAAGTTAATTTATAATATTAAGGCTTTTCTAAACAATTAAGGAGGTGCGGAACAAACCCGGACAAGCCCAGCGAACAAAATTTTCCAGGAGAGCTAAAAAACTGTACAGCATATTTCTTATTATTTTTTAATGATTATTTATATAACATATTAATCTTTATAAATTAGGGACTTTTTATAAAAAAAAATATATAAATATGCATAATAATATTTGTCCCGATCTGTTCGACATATTTAGCATAATGATATTTTATACTGGATTTGTCCGGGTTTGATTGAAATAATATATTAAAACATTAAAAAAAAAATGGTTAAAAGCCTGTGAACATGTCTTTCTTTGAATGAAATCAATATATTCAATGTGATATTTGAAGGATTTCTGGCCAGTTTTGATTAAATATTTATTAAATAGTGTATTTTAAATGGGTGTGGACATAAACTGGTTTGTTCCATACCATCTCAATTGTTTTTTTTTTTAAAATAAAAGATAATTTGTAGAAAATAAATTACTGTAAAATACTACTACGTCCAAAAAATAAAATAAAAACCTGCAAGGTAAATAAATAAATAAAATAAACACTTTTTTCCTTTGGTAAAATATGAAGGTCAATAAAAAAAAGATGTCCTACGACAAATGGATGGAATTCTTTTTGATAAAAAAGATATTCTTTTCAATATTTTTTTTATTTAATTGAAAACATCAAAACACCCTTTACCCTCTACCCAAACAAACCTACATATCAACATTATAATGATGTGTAGATAAGTAGATATTTTTTTTTACTTCGCATAACTTCGCCAATTGGTTTGACCATTAATTTCAATCAAAACTATGCAGACATTTTTCAATAGTCATAGACACACCCTACAGCACATATCAAATTTCAAAAAGGTACATTGAAAGCCTATACCATTATTATCTTATCTGCAATTTTATGTACGAGTATTTTTGCTAAAAATACATTTGCTTGTATATTTATTAAGCACTTTAGTTATCAACATGACAGTCGTTACATAAATAAATAATATTTTATTATTCAAGTTCTTTACTAGTAACAGTGTTGTCCTAGACATACTTCTTGTCCATCTTGTTGAATTTATTGGATCCATGACTCCAACTGCTCGTCTGCTGACTTGTATTGCGCGGCCCACTAAGAAGAGCATGAAGGCTGACTGGCACATTGACATCACCGCCAATTGTGCCACTCACGGCACTGTTACCACAGGCCACTGCACCAGCTGACCTACAAAAACAGTTATAATAAAAATATTAAAAAAATAAATACATGAAAAAAAATTATAATTAAAATATTCAGTGTCGTAAAATAAAAAGTCAGATTTTTGTTGTTGGTAATACCAAAAAAGTCAATATCGTTATCACAGTATTGCCAGCCAGCAGGTTCCATATGCCTCATACTTGTAGTGTGCTTTTCTTCATGATATGCATATAGCTTATTCAGGGCATAGACAGTGATCTTATTCAGCAATTTTACTCCACCGCCCCTACATTTGATCCCTCGTGGTTACCTGCGATTCAAGACGGGCCGTTAAAGTACACAGACTGGGGGATTGTTAGGCATTGGAGGCCCGAGAGAATTACTGGCATGAGATAAATTTCTTTGATTTGCCTTTACTGTTTTATTAATAATATTATTTCCTTTTGACTAACTACATCTGTCAAAAATAGTTCATAGCAAAATAAACAAGGATAGATAAGATATATACACCGTATCGCAAGACAATTCTCGATTTAATCTTAGTTTTCGAGAAAAAAAAATGTAAACTACGTGATAATATTAAACAAATCTTGTTTATAATAAAGTCCTTGTGAGCACACCTTGAACTCTCGAAAATGCCCGCTGACCGAATTTACACAATGCTTTAAAAACATGATAAATTTGGAGATTAATTATTTTCGCATATTTTTTTACATATTTTTTTTACTCGTAATAGGGAACACAAACACCCAATTATATCTTCATGAATGGTTTAGGACATTCTGTATATTGTTTTACGAATCGTAGTCTATCACTAAATGTGTACAGAATGAAGATAACCCTTTGATGCTTAAAATATAACTTATCTATTTTCTACACGTGGCATGGCACCACAAAATTGCACAATATGACACAATATCTACCGTCACTTGTCATGCGTAAGTAGGTAGGTACCTATTTAAGTACACATAGTCATTATAAAACGTCAGCATAACATGGGCTTTAAATTGAATTATACGCTTACCTGCTTACCAACGTGTAGTCAAGGTCGGAAACAGGCAGGCAATACCGTGCTCGTCCCCTCATGGCCAGGTGCTTAACGTCGCCCCTTGAGCGCCACCACGACAAACGGTTGTATTTATTTCAGATTCGTTTTTTCGTAATTGGAAAACATTTTTCTAATATATTTTGCTGGTTAATGTTTAGTTGTTAGTATAAATCTACCACCTAAAGAACAGCAGTGATTTTAAATCCCTCCTGTATAATATTTATATCTCGCGTTCCGCGTGCAAAACTCCAGCTCATTTTTCAACCAAGTGATATTGTAGGCATTACGCGGGGTGCCAGGTGTGTGATTCGACTTACAATGAGACAAGTTTGGCGAGTTTTCCTCACACATTACACACTTATTGTCTTCGCACTGGAGCGAGCTGGTCGGTATTACGAAATTTCTAATGTAATAAAACCCAACAATAGCGATTATATTTTTTACTATGAGTTATTTTTATTATCACTGAAGTTACTGGAATTCAAATAATTGCTTCTTAGATGTAGCTAGATGCATGTGCATTATGTTTGCAGTATTGTTTCATTTTTAATGTTGGACAAAAAATAAAAATACTCTTTTATACATATAGTGGACAGTTTTATAGTCTGCAGCTTTTTTTGTGAGCAAGTCTACTCAAAATGCTATTATAAAATGTATCAACAAAATTCATTATATCCTAAATGATAAAAAAAATCTCACCAGCCATTTTTTTTTGTGGTTTAAGTAAAGTATTTGATTGCATTCAATTTTAAATTTTTTTAAAAATCTAAATTACTATGGCTTACGGGGAATACCCCAATACCCCAAATAGAACACAATACACAATAGAATATACACAATAGAACTCAATCTGTTGAGATTAAGATGATAAATGATAAATATGAATACGAGTACTCTGCTCTGGCTGCTCCAGAAATGATTAAAATGGGAATTCCACGAGTGCCAACAATTGGTCCATTGTTATTTTTGATATATACATACAATCTGAGCTTATTTATAAGTAAATCCGATATCATACCTTTCGCTGATGATACAAGCTCTATAGTCGATACAGATACTTTTGATGACCTTATGATTAAGATGAATAATACTCTTAACGAACTCGACGAATGTCATTAAATATGTTTTCGAGACACGATTTTAATCATTACCACCTTAGTAGACGCTATAAGTGTTATAATTTATACTTTCGTAGATAAGAAAGATGATTTGAAACATAATTTATAAAAACAGAGAAAAATATATTAGAGAGTAAAAAGTTCTCAGACACGGACAAACAAACAACGAAGTTTGTTTACAATAGTTTCCTTTTTAAACCGTTTTTTTTTTAATTGTATTATTGTGTAATTTAAGACTATCTATTACGAATAGCAGTTTTAGATTATAATCTACCGCACTTTATCAGTATTACGCTTAATATGGCGTAACCGTAGTAAATTGGTGCCACGATCGTAGACATTGCGCCTTGCGCCGACGGCGTCAGGTGCGCGCCACCTTGCGGAATGGGAAAAGTTTCTCTCGGCATTAAGGCCCCCAAGTGGACCGTTTCTCATTGCCTCTCGCTCGCTCTTGACTGCTTCTATATCCCCATCTCCGAGTCGAGGGGGCGTCGAGTCTGTTTGGATAGTGCAATTTTCGCATTAGACGTAAACCTCTGCGGCTCATCGCTACTCTCAGGGCTGTTGGCCAATCATAGACAATCGTACATATATGGGACATATGTGTTTTATCTTTTCTATCTTATGATTTCTTTTCTGTTTCTTGGTCGTGTGTTTAGGAGCCATCTTCCTCGTTTTATTGTGGTGACCCCAAATTGCCTACAGGATTTATTACGAACAATATACACATATAAATACAATTTTGTATATTTTTAGAAGTTTATCAATAGAGTTTGGCTTTCAAATGGCCGTCTATCTTGATTTAAATGGAGCCAAAATTATTTTTATTAATTCCAATTTAGACTAGCTAGTATGACTAGATGTAACGGTTCATATGTGACTCGATTACAAATCGATTAATCGAAACGGAACGTAGGCCAAAATTTGTACCCACGCCTATATCTTCGCTAAATACTTACCTATCGGGTAAATCCCGCACTTAAACGAGATTTTTTTTATTATGCGATATATTGCTAGCTCTATCTGATAAAATTCGTAAAAATGTCAATCTGTCGGGACTCAATCTGCTGTTCCTACATAATATTTACCCATTTTATTTACTTCCATCGTACGTACATAAAAATATCTTACTTCGTCTGAGTTTATTGCTGTTGAATCCTGGCTTCTTTAAATGTCGGTGCTTTGTGCAGTCGCATTTGTAGTTAGATTTTTTTGCACCAAAGCGAAAGCAATCGCCAGCATCAATTGCACCAGCTGGCTTCCAGGCGAGGCTCCTAGTCAGTAATATAACTTCTGGCGCTCCTACCTTTGATTCAACTCTCACCCATAAACTATGAAGCCAGTCGACGCTAAGTGAATTTACGAGTGCAGATCGGCTGCATGGAGCCCTCACCCCATAGCACAGGATAACGGATAAAGAGTTTTAATTCTTACTCCTTTTCTTCGTACGTGTCTAAATTATTTTTTATTTTGTAACTTAGTTTGCTTCAATAATGAAAAAATCTTAAGCATTCATTATAACAATGGCGTTTTTATATTTATTAATAGTAAGATTTATCTGCAAATGATTTTATATTTAAACAAGATCCACATATTATTATATGAACTGTGCGGCTATACGATATCATCTTTATTTATTTGGGACTACACTTTGAAGATCTACTTTCTACATCCAACCTCTTTCGTAAAGTGGTTGGATGAGTTGGGAATGGAGACAACATGGATGGGTTAGGTGAATTCCATTCTCTGATTGTTCGTAGTTAGAATGATTAGAATCCGACATTCTTCCTTTTAAGTATTTGGTTGATTTTGCATGGGGATGGTCTTTGTGACCACAGTAGGTGGGTTTGAGGAGTTGACTACTCATTGATGACCAAGCGGGTTTGATGTCTAGTCAGCTAACATTATAATCTATAGGTCTGATGTTAATTTTTTGTATATCTCTATTCCGTTATTGCGTCGGAAACACCCTCTCATTCTTGAACCGTGGGTTTGTTGTTGAGGGTAGATACATAGTAAATAAACATGTAACTTTCCTTGGTTTAGCAATTAAAGGATTTATAATCGTCATGTTGACTCCACAATTTTAAGATGAGTGGTCCCTCTTATTGGACCACTCATCTTAGGCACGAGGGCAGCCTTTAAATTTCGATTAAGAGTTCATTTAATCTGTTAGTCTCATAATTTTTCCTGGTCTGAAAAGCCATGTTTTTTGTTTTTATTATAATTATAAGAAAAATAATAACCTAGAAAGGACGAATATTCTAGAAAGACAATCTCAGCCGTCTAATAAAATATATTATGTCAGTGAAAAATAAAATTAAATTTAAACATTACATCAGTGAAAAATTAAATTTAAACATTACATCTACCTTCAGCCATTTAATATTACGTGCATGCAAGGATAGGATTGGAAAGAGTTTAATAATGATGTAGAATTAGTAAGAAACAAAAAGTTACTTAGAGGCTAAAGGTTTATCTCAAAAGCATTGTAATCCTCACCTATATATTACATTTTTTTTATAGATTGGTTTTTATGAATGGCAAATTATTATATTATATTATCCATGATATTTTTGGTAAAAAAATCATTGTATCATGGTATTTTCTAATATTTATACTGTTTATCGTTATGTTTTGAAAGCGAAGCATTAAACTTTTTGGTACTGCGGTTAAGTAAGGTTGATTCTAGTCCTAAAAGGCGCACAGTAGATTTATCGCTGCGGATTAGAATTTAGAGCGTAGCAGACGTCTAAACCGCAATCGATAGTACTACGCCTCTACGTCTAGGCTAGGCTACAAACATTTGTTTTACAGTGATTTCGTCTCGTACAATTTCAAAACTTCGATTCCTTATTCTTCTGTTTTATAAATAAATAAATAAATAATTTATTTCATTCTACACTACTACTTAATTATATACTCCTTTTTTGCATTATTCTCTTATCTCCGAAATATCACTATACTTCATATAGCACATACGAGTAAATTGGCAGATAAATCTTACAGTTACTAGCTATGTAAAATGTCTTTCTGTCCTTATGTTACAACTGAAAATTTGAAATGGTTTTTGGAAAATTTTAATTCCCTAGGATAAGAGGGAGTTGGTCTAATTCAACTTGCAAGATGTTGCCTAAACCAACATACAAACATTGCAAGCCAAATAAAAGCTTGTAAAAACAGTGCAGTCATACCGCGCGCGTAAGGAAGTTGATAAAAATTGCCATATTATATTTCAACATTATCTGGAATCTAAATTCAACAACGTCTCCGCGCCTATTCGTTTAAATAATAAGATAAAAATCAACGTGACAGTTTGGCGTAACAACTCTACCAAACGAGACATGACATTCGCCTCCGTGCGTCCCCCGAGCAGCGCGCGTCGCATCGGTAGCGTTGCGTTATCGAAGGCCAAATCCGAGTTTATGTACCCGAATGAGCGTGTCGCAACCAGATTCATTCGCACTGCCTATGAAAAATTGTGTACGGCGATTTTAAGGCAATTCCGGATCAATTAAATCGAATACACATTAATATTTTATGTATTTTGTAGTTATACAGTCTTTAAACTCTGCTTGAAACTAAATAACATTAAGTAATTCATATTTTGTTCTATATTGATGAAATGTATATTTTTTTAATATTTGATGTTAGTAAATTGTTGATTCCGCATATGAGTGAGCAAATTAAGATCAGCTGTGCTACGCTTCTACGAGAATCGCGCGATTAATCGCATATATTATCTACGTCTAAAATAATGACAACATCGACAGATAAACTCATTTTTAACTATATATATTATTATGTTGAACTTATTTGAATTTAACATTCGCACATGTCGTTATTTGAATAGCATACACTATTTGTTGTCTTTGTCTAATTGTCTGTATATTATTCTGGCCGGAAATGGAAATTTACTTAAGATCGTCACTCCCTTCCATCCAGCGGTGATCACATTAGTTATTATTAACCTTAGAGAAAATCCATTGTATGCTTTCTATTGTGACATCTAAATAATAGTGCGTTTTCAAATGATGGCATCTTGCCATCATTTGAAAAGTTGAATGTGATGCAACCAGTTTTAAAAATAGTACCAAGTTTTAAATACTAATAGAAAAATAATTTATTTTCTCTAGAATGACGTATACGACAGTGGGAAATTAATAGTTTGCAATTTTAAGCCTTTCTGAGCCATAAAATATATGTGACTATTATTTTTTATAGAAGTGTTAAAATAAATAATTGTAATTGAGTTTGTCATTGATTTCTAGATTAAAGCATTACTTAAATAAATACTTAATTACTTAAATACGCTTTTGCATATAAATTAAATGTTTTCACTGGAACTTATCTATTAACATTTTACCTATTTTAAACTATGGTTAGTAAATATATTGTATTTTATTTCGTAAAAAATGCATATGCTTGACTATTTCGCTAAAAGCCGTAAAAAAGTATTTATTAGACTTTATAGTTTTTAATTATTAAACGATTTTACTTTCCTCGTAGATTGTTGTGCTAAAATCTTTTTAAAATATACAATTTTTCGATATTAACTCTTGAAGCGTGTTACGTTGTCTGATTCGTACCCACTTCAGTACTTAATCCACGTCACTCAAAGCCGTTATCGCCTGTGGCTCATGCATATTTAAACCCTAGCCGTCGTTTGCAAATCGTGCCTACCGGGTAGTGCGGTATCGATTTGCGCCAGACGCTTTGATCACCGCGCCGATAACTACTAAATAATCAATACTAAATAATTCATGTTTAAAATTAAAGGGTTCCATAATTATTTAAGTCTGCGAAATGTAAAAAACTGAAATGGCGTTAAAAGTTTTTTATTTTAATTTACTCAACCCATCACAAGTTGAAACCACAAACAAGCACGAGTAGCCTGGGGAACGCCTGTAGGATATAGCTATAAGGCGGCCGGTCTGTTACACAATTTACTAATTAACGTCTGGTTAAATAATTTACTACTACTAAACAATGTATAGAAGCAATTGATATATTTGTATTTATTTATCCATCCATATAACAATACAGTACGAAAACATACATAATTCCCTTTTTTTTAAAATATAAATTTCAGGGCCTTAAATATAATTCGCTATAGAAAAGAGGTACAGGCATATTGGATTATAATCACTTCACTGGCGTAAAGCCTGTATCGAAGTGATAGCATAAACTAAATATCGAATACTTAACATGAATAATAGATACGTATAAATTATTATTATTATAAAAACATACATACAGGGTTACTAGATAATCGACTAGCTCTTTTAGGTATATGGTAGTATAGCTAATTTGTAATATATTTGACCTAATATGCGGTATCCAAAACCCAATACTTTGTGAGGATATCCCTCGCAGCCTTCAGAGAGTACATACTTTATGACAGTCTGCGTACGCTCGACGATAATTGCTGAGGTAAAGTCAGAATTTCGCTACACGAGACCGGAAGCCGCCTGCATTGTTCACGGCACGCGTGCGATTTCGCACCGGTTAGCAGGGCGTTAAACCGCGATAGTTATACACAGACTAGCCGCTGCTGCGGGCAGTTTAAAAGATTAAAATCTTTATGTCTGCCCGAACGAGGTTTAGCCATCATTTATTTAATTCTACTAAATTTACATTTATATAAGGATGTCGTGATAGTTATATAAGGAGTACCCCGGCAGAGTCTCCTAACCACAACGACGCGACTCTACTGTTATGGAGTGAGCATTCGAATCATATATGTAACATAGTTAATAGTGCCATATATATCAACAATAAAATTCACTGCGTCATCATCAGCACTGCATTTGCTAATTTTCTTGAAGAACACTCCCTTTAGGCATTTTACCAGTATCATTTATGTTTATCATAATTAGAAAAGTACTGATTTATCTCTACAAACGCACCTAATCTATATTCGTATTTTTCGGTAAATTGTTTTTAATTGTCTCAATTGTTTAGCATCGCGCAATGCGCTTTATTATTGTAGTGTCTGTATGAGTAAGAGAAAGAAGGTGTGTGTGGTTTATACGGCCCAAATGTATTTAAAACTAGCAGTGAGCGTTAACGCGATAATCATATAACTGAGGTTACGTTATACGCGATTTCAAAATAGCCTAATACTTTAACGGCATCACTGAATCTGGAGTCTGGCCGGAGGGGGTAAAAAATAATAGGGCAACTGTCAAAATAGTCACGGGCAAGCCAGGCAATGGGCAACAGGTGACAATAATAGGCAAGCGAAGCGACTTCGTCGCCGCTATAAGCTAGCTAAAGTAACGCAGCGAGTGATTTAAACGGTATCGCCTTATAACACGCACGTCTAATTTTAACCAATGTTCATCCAAATATATTCAACTAAGCTACAAAATTCAGTAGTAACTTTGTTTTTTATATCCTAGAAATGGCATAGGAATAAAAGCGTTTATCATTTATTTGTCGTCTACTAATTTAAAAATTCCTCTCATCGGAAGCGCGTTTCGTTAATCGGCAAATGAAGAATTTCCGATGCTAAATAAAATGCAAATGGCGTCGCGTTCGTTGAATATTTATTATTGTCTTATTCGTTTTCCGAGAAGCGAAGAGAAGACTCTTGTTCTCGGAATATTTCCCCACCCTTCCACGGTTCTTCGTAATTAGTCTAAAATTATTTAAACGTACACTTTACAGGTCCCAAATAACAAAGCCTAAATCCTCATTATTTCTGGTCATAATTTTTAAAGGCTGATGCAGTAACAGAGAGAGAGAGAGGGCGAGCGTCTCATGCGAATAAACTTGCATGACCAAAAGTGATTGAACCGGTCATTTTCCCACACAAACATTAATAATTTTAATAAGAAAAATAGAATTATTAAATAAAAAAAAAACTTTCTTTATCGATTCGTAATAATAGTCATTTTTTCCTAAAGTCAATTTACATGATTTTGTAAAGATTGCACCCTAGTATGTGTAATAAAGACTTGTTATGCAAATGTATTTTTTTTAATTCTATTGGAGTTCTATATTTTTTGACATTTCTCAAAAAAAAAAACATTTATTTTTGGAAAACGAATAACTATCGTACCTTTTCAACCGTAAGCTGTTCCGTTTATGCGAAGTAATACTTCTACATAATTAATAATGATTGGATTTAATAAAAAAAACGGTTTACCCTCCGTCGCTGGGTCTCCTAATTTTAGTCTAAAAAGTTTACACTGAGAGCCAAGCGCTAATGGCCAGATGTCTCGTTCCGAGCTCTCCCTTCCCACCTCTCTTAATTAAAATGGGCTGCGATATTCCCTAATATTGAAAAGTAACACATTATCAGAAAAACTTACTATTATAATTATAAACAATGCTATTATTTACAGGGAGTTTCTTTCGTGTATTCAAAGATAATTATTGTGAAATTCACATTATTTAAAACTAAACTTCTGTGGGTAACAATAATCTTGAGTAGTTAGTTAACTGTAATTTGTAAAACTGCAGCTAATAAATTTATAAAAATGGAGAAACTTGAAGGCCTAAGTCATGAGTAAGCATGACGTTATATCTCTAACTCTGTTATGTTTATATAATTTATAGTTAGTTATAGTTATAGTGGTCAGTTTTCGCAGTGTTTAATTTATATTTACAAAAAAGCTCAGCGCATTTGCATTTAATCAATCTATTAAATAACTATTAAAATTAGCCTACCTTAGTACGGGCAATGTCCAGTTAGTTATGGTTATGTTGTTCATTATATAGTCCTGGTCCTTCGCCCGCTGGTAATCGCCAGCAGTCAATAGTATTATGTTTTAGAATAAGTAATATTATTGTAAATAGTTATAACAAATGTAAATTAGTAGATTTTAATAAACGATGGCTATACCTTGACCGGGCAGACATAAAGATTTTAATCTTTTTAACTGCCCGTAACAGCCGTTAGTCTGTGTTCATTATCTAAGAAATATATAAAATCAAAAATCAGTAAATAAATAAATAAAGTTTTGTATATTACTAAAATACTATGTAGTTAGATTCAGTGACATTTGTATTCTTGATCCTTACAGAAATAAATATATATCTGTAATTCGGGAGTGCCCTACCGCAATCTGATGTGAACGGGATCATATATAGACTTTTGGGATTATATATTCACTTTCGTATATAGACGGATGCAAATAACAGTTGACTTTTTTTTCTCTAGCACAATAAATATACCGTTTTCTAAGTACAGTCATCGTCTAGTGAAGAAGACAGGCTTCATATCAAAACATTACTAATCGCCCGAATAAATATATAAATAAAGATAAAAATAAATAAAATGTAACAATTTGAAAGTGATTGGTGTAAAATGACGACAGTTATCGTATCCACAAAAAAGTGATATAGATAGATAGATAAACTTAGAGGCATAAACTTTTAAACTGAGGGAGGTTTTGGGTTCTAAGGGACCTGAAACGCGAAAATACGTCGAAATTTTCCGAAAATCGTGCCACGGTACTCATTGCAATAGGCAATTTTCCTTATGAATCCTACCAATTTTGTTGAATAAATAGAGGCAGTGTTGTAATTTGGTATGCTTTTGATTGAATTAAAATACATGTCCAACCATGGGGGATATTATCGTAGAAACGATGCGAATTCAATCATTACCGGCTACTGACCAAAAAGAAATTAATCATTATTTTATGGATAGAATAATCTAATCGTCAATTTGTGAAAAGAATTTCACATTAAAAGTAGTATTTAGTCGTATATCTATTTTGTGTTTTTAAATTTATCATTAAGTATTTTATTTTCAGCGTTATTTAAAATTAAATAATAAATGCATTCATATTGCAAAACTAAATATTTATCCCGCAACAGACAAATGTTTATCTCCAATCAATTCTTTTCTTCCCCTCCCCCGTTTACCTTCCCTTCTCCACCGACGTACTGAATCCACGTAATCAAGTTGGATGAGTCTTCGTTTCGCCGAAGCGGCGCTGAATTCACAAGCAGATACGTTCTAGCTTTCTTCCTAAAGACCCCTTTCGTATACGCACGCACACTCTGGGAAATAAACAAGCGTTGTTCAATTTGAGACAACTCGTATGTGCGCCAACAGTTCAACTTCCCCCGATTTTGCGTGATGCAGCCTTAACCGCGTTTTTTGACTCCAGGATGGCACTAGGGATGGGTTGTCTCGACCTCTATCTCTAGGCCCCCTCTGGGTTATTTAAAGTTCAACGAATTCTATTAAAATCTGTTCAGCCGTTCCCGATTAAAGATCTCACCAACATTCAGGCAGACAATAAAACGAAAAACTGGTAAATTATTTTTGTTGGCTTTGAATTAATTCGCTATCAAATCTGCCTCCATCTTTCACTTTAATTTTTTTATAATTATGTATGATATAATGATGTGTCCGAGTTTGTACTTTTATGAAGCCACCCAACGCAGTTTGAAAGCCTTTACTGGCACATTTTCAGGCAGAGGCAATTATATTTTCATGTTTTTGCAAAGCACCAACCTTATGCACATTAGTACGCTGCCAAGCGTAGAAGTGACCACCTACCGTAGGCAAATGCATGGGCTGTCACTTTAGCAGCGAACTAACGCGACTCTGCATAAGTTAGTGAATGTACTAAGGTGAATGAAATTTAATAAAACTTTCCATGTGATGTTTTTTTTAAATACAATAACCATGCCATATTCCTGTGGATTGTTTTAAACCCGGACCCTAAATCCGTTGCGCCATTTAGAAGATGAGGTCTCGTGCGTCGGACGTGTGGTCGGGTACATTGTACGTACTTGCATTGCCCTCAGTTTTGGGGTCGGGGTCTAAATAGTAGATCTATGTTTGATATACATACTTTGTCCACCTCTTAGCAGCCGGTTTTTACTTTTGACCGTGGCTTTATTAATTATTTTGTGCTGGCTTCATACCACATGTCAGATAATTCCGAATCACCCTACGTTTTCTAATCATGGAAGACATCGCCATATTGTATTTTGTTTTCGACACGTTTGTCGCAGAAGTCAGTTCACTGTGGCTATTTAAATAAATATTTTCGTAAAACTTGGCATTTTCGCTAAGCTTATTTCGTCTAAAATGATTTAGTTTCGCGCGCGAATACTCGACGCGTTAAATTTATTTTTTCCCTTTTTTCTTCTGATAGTCATTTCCGGTCGAGTTAGGTCGGATAATAAATCTTCATGCGCTGGAAGACTGAAGCGATAACTTTGAATAGCAAGTAGTTTTGCCTTGGGCGTTTCATTTTATGTTTGAATAAATATATATACCTACTCGCCTTTTCAGCTCGTATCCATTCATTTTTCCCATACGACAAATTGCGTGCGATTTTGCTATTGATACACATATTATTAAGTTCATTTTTTAATAATAATCTTAACAGTTGTAAAATTTAAATTGAGAAACTTTTTTTTATTGGCCACCTACTTTTTATACCAAAAGGTGTCTCGATGTAATCAGTCAACAATTAATCTTCTAAAATTATACCGTTTAAAGGACCAGGCGACGAATAATATCTTATATAACATTAGTATATTTTTTTTTCATGGGCTTTAAGTACCTTAATAAACGTTTATCATTGGTTATTAAATATTTTATTAATCAATACCATAAATTTATCGTATATAAACATCAATCATCCTTTTACGCCGACTATAATTAAATAAAATGTTTTTGTGTAAATTCTCAATCTAAATAATGTTGTTAAAGAAAAACAATTTATGCATATTTATTACATTAAATGTTATTATGATTTGGGCGAAAAAAGACACTTAAAAAAAACGAAATCAGAGGTTCAGTTTTTTAGATTACACCTTTTCAAGTGTTCATTGTTTGATCTAAGGGTCAATTGCAATAACTAACCGATAACGAGTCGTTGGAGTTTTCGCACTTTCCCAGAAGCACAGAATAACTAACAGCCCATAAGCGCAACAATTTTGCGTTTATGTACACCGTGCCGTTACACAAAAACGTACTTTAATATTAAACATATAAAAGAAAACATCTTTTATATTTTTATATACATATAATCATAATCTATCTACTCATCTAAATAACATAAATAATCGGCAATCGATATATGACTTTATTTTTTATTAGAATTAGAATTATTGCTAAAGATTATTGTACCCTAATTTATTATATAATAATATAAAATATTTTTCAATGTAACGCGTTTTTTAAGGATTTAATTAAAATTTGTTCACACTAGGTTGCATTTCGATTATTTCTTTAATGAGCGTCGCTAAACGACTTGGACTTGGTCCAAATGGGGCTCTTCGCTCGCAGAAAATAGTATTACTTACATAGGTTAATTACAGCATTTATGCAAGATACTTTAAATTAAAATATATTACTTATACCGTATCATTGGCGTAAATGTTACAGCGTTAAATTTCTTTAGATAAATATGTTAAAATCTTAAAAGAAGAAAGAGATTATGGTGTAGTGGTTGAGAGTTTAAATTCACAACCACACCGTTTTTATAGCTTCATATCGTCGCGTTCTCTAGACTCTAGAATAAACAGCTTTAATATACTTGGATAGGGGCCAAAATATTGAAAGTAAAATAGGTCATTATAATTATTAAAAAAATAATAAAAAATGTGTGAGACTTATTTACACAACATAACACAGAAAGTATTTATTGCCTGAGCTGAAATTATTATTTTTTTCTAGAGAAATAGCCAATCTTTTCCTTCTTTAATATGTAATATTTGAAGAAATATGTAATCTTGATTATTTATACTATTAAAATATTATACCTATATTATTTATACTTAAAAGGGGGGGGGCTTTTTATGTTTGTCTGTAAAAAACCAAAAGCATTTGTCCTAGACATAAAAAAAAGATAGGGAATGCTGTAGTTTATTGTATTACGCATTTAAATCCGCCTAAGGAATTCATTTTATCTCTTCTAAATCTTTCAAAATGTGATCATTATTAATCCCTGGTATATTTTGAAGTAGCGGACATGGAAAAAATCAATTAATTTCTAAAAAATTTTATAATTTATTTGAAAATGCGACTTTTATAGTAATTTTTCACTTTTTTGGTAAAATTTTTGGTTATTTTTTTATTATACAAAGGTTGGGTGCGTTTCAAAGAGATCTATTAATTAATTACTCTTAAATTAAGTCAGCCAGGATCACGTTCCTGCACCGTTTCCTAAATAACCAAAACCAGAAGTCGCCCAATGGTCGAAATTCGACCACAATTCATTAAAAATTTTAAGTTTGAGCATAATTGAGGGTCTTGTCTTATACTTCTATAATCATTGCATATATTTTTTGTTTTATTACATCAGCTACGAGTGTATACAAATACGCCATTAGCGTGTGTTGTTTGCCTTAATTCCCTGCAATAATTATGAAATTTAAAATTCTATGTTATTAACTAAAATACACAATTACAGGATTCTGAATTGTATTTAAGAATCTTTTCAAAAAATATTTTTATGACTTTCTTTTTATCAAAGCTTCACGTGATGTAAGTTCTTCATACAATAATTTAAAGTATTTATTATAAGGCCAATATGCTTTACCCTTATGACAACATGAAGTAGTAGTAACATAATTGAGTTGTAAAGTTATTTGACTTATATTTGATGATTATTTTTTAATAGCGGCAAATCGCCTGAAATGACAAATGACACAATCTTTGACAATATTGAAAAATTTTGAAAAAGTTTTTAATTATTTGATAAAGTGTATATTTTATTTTATTTTCTTACAAATATACCTTTTCATATTTCTCTATGGGTGCATTGACGGTTTGACATTCTTAGTTGTAGCACAATATAACACTGCCTTCCTTAGTACAGACATAGTCTATCTAGTAAAGAAGGCAGGGCACAAAATGTAGCAGTGCTAATCGCTCCCGGTGCATTTATAATATTCGTTTGTAACTGTGATTTCCACTACTACAATTCTATTTCTTTGTCAAATTAATTATGTAAAATAAATAAATAAATAAAATAACTGAACAAATAAAATAAATAAACAAATATTATAATTGCATTTGTAGCGTCCTAGCGTCCCTAGCGTCCGCGGCTAATTCAAACAAATTCAAGTTGTCGCTACGCCGCGTTGCTACGCTCAAAGTTGTCGCTTTGTTTTGAGTTTAGTTGAACGTTTTCCATTTGTCTCGCTGCCTGATGTCGTATCATTAAAACTTTTTTGTGTTTGTCTTCTTGTCCGTATAAACTACACATCGTTTACACTTAATATACAGATTCTGTCAAAACTGTCGCACATACATGTTAAAACTATCGCACCGCAACGTGCTGGCAAGCTAACATTTTGGTTTATTTAAATGTGCATGGTAATGTGTACTACCTATAAAATTATTTAATACATTGTCCAATATTAATAAATAAAATATTAGTATGGTATATATTACGTGTGTAATCAATAAATCGGTATTTCGATCTTTCCCAATAATAAATAGTAGAGAATAAAAATTTATGCATAATTATTTATTTATTCTTATAAAAAAAATTTAACGCGTTTCATCTATGATATGTAGGTACAATACTATAAATAATATCAACGATACCTTTCAAAAATATTTAAAATTATGTCTATAACCAAGATCATATGATACGTAGCATATTAAACTTAAAGAACTTTTGAATACCTATATTTACTTGATGAAAAAAAACTAATATGCATAACATAAGTTGTACAATACTTACTTAACTTTATAAGTTCTTATCTTAAGCATACGTTATATTCATGAAATAGCAAATATAATCTACCTTGACGGCATTCTAGTTTAATATGGCTAATTTAAGTTAGTATTTATTTTATTGATTTATCAGCGCTCGATTGAGGTTTTGGATTTCGGAGAGAACCATGCCCCTCATCAAAATCAGCCATCATTACGCAATGAATATTCAAACTCCAAAGTTTGAGCGACGTCCATCAGTTTGAAAAAAAACCTCCACTCATCTCTCTGATATTATATTATAAAAAGGATAAAATCTGTCCGCATCCGGATGCTTTATTTATTTAGTTTTCGTAATGGTTATTGCATTTGTCAGTAGCGTTTGTCATGACGTTAATTTCAACATGTTGTATCAATATTGGTACACCCGTTCGCCGCATCCCGATTGCTCCCTACAGTTTTCCATTAACTTTGAAACCTGGTACAACTTAACCCATGGCAATTTTTTTTCTTACCTTTTTTTCATAATAGTTCACAGCCCAAATCTGCATTTGACAAATACTGAGTAGTCGTCAAATAGTTTACTTTCTCACATTATTGCAACCCTTGGCCTTAAGGAAACGCAAAGTGGTCATTTCTCCACGCAAAAGCTGTAGTGTTCTGATTCTCCTTTTGGCAGATACAGAAGAAAAGTAATACTGAATGTCGTTTATCATCAATATCAGGGTTAACATCAAATGCTTACTTTGAGCCTCTATTTTTTTATACATTTTATCAAAACATTAGACGTAACTATCGTATTGACAGAATATAAGAATCGGAAAAATAAAACTAAAGTGGTTTAACTGTTATATTCGTGATTTACAATAAAACCGAATTGTTTCTTTACTGGAACTTTATTCAGACTACCCGCCGAAATAGGAACGGCTGACCGCTGCTCCATACATAATTTACATTCATCGATAAGCAAGTGTGTCGGCACAATGCAAGGTGCCCTTATAATAAAATCCAGTAATAACATTTTTCTTACATTTATAGTTGTTAATATATACAGGTTGTAGTTTTATTCACTGTGCTCTGATCTAAATCGACAACTAAAACCAGTCACACGAAAAAAAAATGATTATATTATAATTTCGAAATACATCGGTCGGTGCTCGCTCCGTATTTTCTTTTTCGGTACAGTTTTTTTTAGTTACATATTATATGTTATTTATTATTATTAACCTCAAAACTCCGGTTTTCTTAATGATTTTGTGTGGTTCCTTTAATTTAGTGGAAACCATGTTTTTCCTTAGATCGGCCAAACTCGTATTTTAAAATTTAGCATTACTGGTTACAAGTACAAAAGGAACAAACCAAATTGTATTTTAGAAAAAAGTATGCAAATGTTTTAGTGTGTTAATTTTAGGTGTGAATATAAACGTATTAGCGTGCATCTATGGAATGGTGTATGTATTTTTTTATGCGTTTGTGATGAAAATACTAATACTTAATATTATTTCTGTAATAACTTTAATCCATAATTAAAACTTCCTGGTCACGTTCGTAACGCCACAGTGTAAATATAATCTGTAAGCAGTATCTCAGTTTTGTTACAAACTAATCGATTATAATGTTGCGAATTTATCCCCAAACCCCCGAAATTCGTGTAAGCGTTGCCGTGCCCGTGTGCGTGATTCAAATCGACCGGTTTGTAGAAGTGAGACTGCAAGATATATTTGTACTGTAAGAACGCGAGCAATAAAAATGGACACTAAACGTCGAATGTCGGGTTGAAAAATTTCTGCGCACTCTTGCATAAAATGAAAAATGTGCGGCGTCGCGGTGCACTCGACGAAAAAATATATGTCGTTAGGTTCACTTCGGTCGTTTTGCCAACATGCCGTAGGAAAATGTAGGCAAACGCGGTTAACTACTCTACATATAGTCAACATACAGTTTAGATGTTCGTATATGGGATTATTCCATACGTCATAAAAACTTATAAATTAAGGAGACTTATATTCTAAGGAGAATTCATAATTAATTATGGCACCCATTCTATTTCAGAAAAACATCCAATCACACGACTGTGTTCAGGTAGTCCGGTACAATTCTCGATAAAAAATCCAGCTAATTGGCCCTGCGATTTGAAATATGATATGTAAAGACAAAATATCGAAATTAATTATGGTTTCCGAGGAAAAAAAAGTACACTTTACTCACGTGATGATATTAAACCATTGTTTTAATACTTTCGCAAGCTAATCATCCGCCCGCGACGCCAGGTCATTGACCGCACACAGATCTAGACAATTCACACCAGCGCTATAATAAAAATAATAAATTTGAGGATGAATTCTTTTTTTTCATTTTTTATATAATTTCTTACTCGTAATAGAGAACAAACAGTATTAATTAATGGTCTCAGGATACCTGGCATAATGCTCATAAATAAAGGGCTATGACTGTTTATTTTCAAAATAATATACATATATTCGTATATATATTTAGTTGTTCACCCAAATTATGTTTCGTGAAGAAGTTTTTTCGTGGAACTCATTCTTTAAAAAGTATTGAATTTTCAGTGAAATTCATTCAATCTATATTAGCATATGGTTTATACACGTGGCTGCAGGATTAATACATCTAAAAAAATCAGTGTGTGTGTGGTTACACCACGCGCGTTAGAAGTAATTTTCTGTAAGAAAGTTGATTTAAGTCATAATAAATTTCAAAATTATTACCCCCATCTAGAATCTACATTCAACAATGTTTCCGTATGCCTATTTATTTAAATAAGAATAAACGCAGCGACTATTGACGCGACGAATCTGATAGTGGAGTGTCACCATGCCCTGGAACTGATTGCATCCGCCAACGATGTTACAGTCCAATGGGTAAAAGGGTACAATCACAGCCAGGGCAACAATGAAGCTGACGAACTAGCAAGGAGGGGTTCACGCAATACTCCTTTCGACCCAAAACCCATCCTGCCACTATCAGCTAACTATGCAACATCTGCTTTAAAAATAGAGATAGTGGGACAGTAAAAAATGTAGCCAGGCCAGAACAGCGATGGTAGGGTAGCACTCCCGTCTTACAAAATACTGTCTCAGCCTGCCAAGGGCAAACCTCCGTATCCTAACTGGATTGGTAACAGGCCAACTGCAGAGTAAGCAGACACCTTACTACCTTGGGCATCACTGAAAGCCCCATCTGCAGAGGTTGCAACATAGAGGAAGAAACTGCGGAACACGTAATCTGTCACTGCCCACCTCTCACCCCAAGAAGGAGCACAATCTGGGGGGCACCCAGGCTCGCAATATGTAGCAAGAATCCGGCATATGTCCTGCGGCTCGTTTTGGAAGCGGACTGGCTGCAGAAGTTCTAGGTTTGAGCTGCACTACGGAGGAATACACAATGGGCCCTAAGAAAAGTGGCCTAAGTGTAGCAGCTACCTGGCAACCCTCTACTCATAATCATCAATCATCATAGGCCTTTTAAAGCGTCATCTTTTAAAGGCGTCGCCCAATTGTTTTTGATTATTCAAAATATAAAATGATTTTCAGGCGTCTATTTTTAAATGCACTTAATATGCAGTAATTCATATTCATTTACTAAAATTGAGTTGATTTTAATGTTATTACTGAAAGGATATTCTAAATGCATGTGTTGCAAATGTATGTATGTGTCTTACATTCCGTGCAAATAACCAATTTCCACGCCATAGCATTTTTATGTACACATTTGCTCTCTCTTCAGGCAGTCAGTCACTCAGAAATGGACAATTTTCAACGTTGCCTTTACTTTTTTGTTTACTCTGTTCTTCAGTGCATGGTACGTATTTGTCAACACTTCGAAATCGTTATCAATAAAAAAATCCTTCGCAGCTGTAGTGTACTTTTATAGCGAATGGAAATATTTAAACGTTTTTATTAATAGGTATTTATTTTATTTGGATTTTAAAATAGCAGTTAAAAAGTTGGGATCTTATAAACGAAGTATTTATTTGTAAAAACTTACCTAGTATTTATACTTTTGAAGATCCGACTCGAAGGACCGACATGTTTACAGATTATTTTAATGATGTCAAGAAAAGATATTTATTACTAGAATGTATTTCATTCGGCAATGTATGCCGATAGCGGCATGGTCCATTTTTCAGAATGTATTTCTTTTACTGGAGGAGTATAAATAAATCTAAGATGTTTCGTTTCAAGTGCGATTATCCGTCGTTTTAAATGATCGTTTTTTTTTTTATGATTGCTTTATACGGAGTGGGATGTATTTTTGATGTGTAATTATTTGTCATCTTGAGGTATGCTGCTAGTTAGAAAATTATTTATACGCAATCTTATGACTCTATTTTATGCTTTTTGCGTTAATTTTTTGACTAGCACCCGAATCCATAATGATTTTGAGATATATTTGTCGTATATATATATATATATATTAAAATACTGCTATTATTGTTGAACTACTTTATTATACTGTAGACCATTCGTCTAGTTCAAATTTTATGTAAAGTACGGTTGAAAAAGGAGTAAGATCTTAAGAAAAAATAGAAGAGTTCTGTAGAAGACTCTCTCAATCCTCTTTGTCCGTTACAACTTTCGGTGCAGGTCGACACGGATTTGGTCACATCGGATTTCACACAACTTATGATGCTCCACGAATGGTTTGCATGTTATCGAAGCCAAACCCCTTCTGTTAAGAAAGAGATAAGAGATTATAAGAGATTTAGGGAAAAAGGTCCGACCTCTACTATTATTTTTTGTTTTATTTACCCAAATAATTTAAAAAAAAATAACTACATATTTTGTTTTTTTTAAACCTCAGGATTTATCTAATATACAACATAAGGTAAGTTTACGTGGTGCAAGCTTACTGAAAAGAAATATTGTTACGTATAAAATATATATTCAAATAAGTGAATTGTGAACACGAATAAAATGTTTAATTTTTAATTGTCAACTATATTTTCAAAATTTTAATGATTTTAGTCGATTGGTAAATTTAAAGATTAACATACTGACAACTTATTGAAATGTGTAATGAAACCATTTTTGGGAATTGCCTTTTCTAAAAAGTCGCCGTCAACATCTTGTATCCATCCCATAGTTAGCTATTCTTTTATTTAGTTTACGAGGTTATGTTGTCCATAAACATTTGCCTCACTCTAAAGTTTTTTGAATATCAGGTTAGCGTTGAAAATTTGACAAAGTCTTTTAGCTTTCCCGACACTTGCTTAAAATAGATTTTTGTTTAGTTAAGAATGATTTTCACCATTCTACGTTTCACATTTCGGCGATCTCAGCTCATTGACAAATAATCATTAATCTTGGATATAGAATCAACAAAACCAGATTCTCAAATTTCAATTAATTTTTGATGAGATAAACATAATGTATTCTATATATAGTATTCATTTCACATCATCATCATCTTGACATCCCATTAGAGATTGCGTCAAGTTGAAATCTTATTTGTTCCGCTGATCGGATGGGCTGCCTCTTCTCATTTCGATGGTTATTCATTTTCTTCAGAAACGATAAATTGCTCATACCTAGCAATATATCCAGCACATCTAGAATACCTAGCATAGATTACAAGGTATAATAATACGATAAAATCAGCGGAAGAAAATAAAAAGAAGGTGGGTCCAAAATAATTGTATAGGTCATAGCAAAGAGTAAGCAGTACAGCTGGCACCTACCCAGAAGTAGAATATGATAGAATAAATTTCCGGTACAGAGCGCTAAAATATTACATTGGTAAAAGAAAAGTGCGACAGAGTTCAATAACCGCGCCTTATGGCACAGAACAGCCGATATTTCACTATACTTTACAGCGCGGCGGATATCCTCGACCGAAGAAGGAAAAAGTCTCATAAAATTCTTCACTAGCGACCAACCTTGACACGACGTCAAAATACGAGTAAACCGTATTTCACAAACGTCCAATAAGTGTTTTGAAAATAAAGTTTGTGTAACAAAACATGTATCAAGTACTTTTTTTTATCCTAAATCATTTTTATCACAAACACTGATTATTAGTTTCTTTAATTAAGAAATCAATGGTTTACAAAACAAAACAACAACAAAAAATGTACATAATTACCAACTCGTATAAATAAAATAGACTGCTAGAAGTACCGTTAAAAAATAAAAATTTAGATAAAAATACCACATATTTTTAAAAACATAAAACAAAATAGATTGATTCGCCCAACAAATTAATTATTTTGATTAAAATTAAGAATACAATTTAGCGTATGTTTTTGAAGCGTATAAGACAAATAATATTTGAGTTATTTTTTTTTAATCGGTTCAGAATCTTTGTCTAGTTGTATTCGCAATTTTCTAATACTTTAGGCAAATATTTTATCGACTCAATTTATAGTAACACATACTCGTCGGCTTCAAGAATTCGGATAAGGAAAAGGAGAGAGCGCTCTAAACCCGTGAGTTATTAGCTACAGAGTCACTGGCGACAGCGCGAAATGAACACGCATTTAGGCTATAAGCTTGTCAGCCAGCTGGTCTTCCCTACCCGGCGGGTTTCCAAGCTCTGCGTTCACTTCCACGACCTTGTAATCTTCTAATTACATTGATTAATAATTTAAGAGTGTATATATCAGTTACGTCGTCCACAAAGGTCATTATCCAGTTCGATCGTGTCAACTGCACGAGTCAGTTTCTGCTGAGCCCACACGCGTCTACCATCACCTTACATGGACAGGGCATCGTCTCCACACAGGACTCCAACCGATTGTTACGCTGTCTTCAAGCACGTACGCCAAAATTCCGTCGAAGTCAATGCAATCTCTGTACTTGTCTCTCGCGTCATTCGTAATGGCACGAGTCGGACCCCACCAAGTTCGACACCTGGGTGTATGACCCAGTCACCGTCTAGGAACTTGGAAGTCCGACACACACACCTGCAGTCTAATAGAAATCTCCGCGTGGTCAAAACCCTACTACCACAGCGTCAGTCACTTAACCGCGCGTCCAAGCAAGGCTATATTGAGAAGTTTTATTAATACGGAGGTAAATATGTATATGTAACAGTTAGTTTTGTGAACTGTTCCTGCATTAAACTTGTTCTTGAATTATAGCACATATATATTATATATTTTAATTTTGTGAGCGTGTAGAAATACGTCATTAACGTGTGTTGTTTACCTTAATTCCCTGCAATACTATTGACATTTAAAATTTAATGTTAATAACAGTTGAAAAAAAATACACAGTTACAGAATACTGAGTATTTACGAACTATTCAAAATATCTTTTGGTTTATTTTTTATTGAAGGTTCGTGTGATAATAAGTCAATTATACAATAATTTGAAGCATTCATTATGATAAGGCCAATATGCTTTACCCTTATGACAACATGAAGTGAATGCAGCCTTTCACCTAAAGTGACTTCAGATTCGAAATATTTTGCAAATTATAAATGCATTAATCCACAATCAAAAGTATTCAAATTTCTTGGAATGACATTCAGTGCACTTTTAAATGTTTCCCTCAAAATAATGTCATCATTTTGTAATACTATTTACGCTATATAAATTTGCAATTGGCCTTTTATCATGTCGACTTTCACGCGAATATTTAACCTCCTTTTTCTTTGTGTCTCACGTCAGTTCTATGTGGAGGCATAATGGAAGATATGAGTGAATATCTATCTGGATGTAAAAAATAAATAAACTAGTGAAATTAAAAATGTAACATGTAAAATTACATGACTAAAACTAAGACTATACAGGGTTTAATTTATATAATAAAATGTACTCACTGTTTCAACCTAAAAAATATGTTTTTTGTCTTTGCATTACTTTATTGACATTGACAGATTATTGAAAAAGAAACGTTTGAAATCACACAAAACTCACAGCTCGAAACTCATTCAGTCAATCTGTCAGTTAGTATGAACATTTTTTTTAATTAAATTTAATGTAATAATAACAACATATTACAGGTAATCTTAACTTTTTGCACTCCTTCTCTATATAAACTTTAACTATGCTTAAAATGGAATCCGAAGTTTTCCCTTCACATATTAATATATAGATGAATCCAATAACGAAATGTTTGTGATGTCAGATCTCAATAATTTCACCACCGATTTTATAATTTAAAAGATTTAATCGAATCTCCATGAAAAATATTAGGTCTTGACGAAGCCGACATTTTAGAATTCGAAATAATAAAAAAGTTATATTTAGAAAAAAATATTTTATTTTCGCGCGGTTTATGTTCGCAGTTTTTTAGAAAAGAGTTATTTATTTAAAGTTTGCATTTCTCCAATATGCTGCTAGCATAGGTTTCGCCTTTGCAACTGCGGCTGCCTTAATTACTAAAAATTTAATGGCTTTACAGAGCCGGACTAAAAATTCTTAGCGATTTATATACGCATATGATGAAATAACAAAAATAATTATTATTTTAACGCTTGTATCGGTGTGATATTGAAAATAGACGTGACAGATAGATTTATTGATGACGTGGATGCTTGTCCGGTGATTACAGTACTGATAGCTTATGAAATATATATCTACGTTTTCAGTCGATCCGCTCGATTAGGCCAAATTAGGCCAAATATGCCACAATGGAGGCTCTGTCGTTTCTCTGTCTCGTTCTGACGTAGGCACTTGAATAATCACCTCACTCAAGTATGCGTCCCAGTTTTTCCCTCGAACTTCCTTCCCCAACACAATGTGCCGCTGCACGCCGCAGAGAACCGTAAGAAGTGCCTACACTCACCCTTGAGTTCTTTTCGGGCCCTGTTGCAAGTAATAATGGAAAATTACCGTAACTACTATCACAAAATACACACATTCACGCAATACTATTTATTAACGTTTATTAGCGGTGTTTAAATATTAGGTTTAAAATATTTCAATATGTTGCCTCCAAATCTAAAGAAAATCGATGATTGCAATACATTCAAAAGGTATATTATTGAACAAATTATTTATAGTTTCAATGAATTCAAATAATTTCTCTTATTGTTTTTTTGTCTATTATTTTATTTATTTTTTATCAGTTTAATATTTTGATTGTATTTTAAATGATCGCTTGCTTCTATGGTTTACTTTCTTATGAATATTTATTGTTGTTGATGATTTGTTTGTTTTGCTCGTCATTCCTACATATGTTTTGTATTAATGGAAATAAAATATTTTAATGTTAATAATATGACATTGAAAATGGTTTCCTACTTTGCGGACTTCATAGTTCACATTTCGTGTCAGGAGAGATGGAGCGTTAAAAATAGTATGACTATAATGCGAGAATTCGTAACTGGGGTCTTAGTCTGGCTGCCAACGATAATCGTTTTAATTAATTTAATTACAATTTACCATTTTTTAGATATAACAAAAAACTCTTATTCTTCCTTTTTTTTTCGAATACTAGAACACAATGTCTCATGGCACATTTAGTTTTAACGTGAACTCAGCGCACTAAAAAATATCGAGGAAGTAGGCACCGTGTTTATCAAACCAGATGTAAGCGTATGTTCTAAGGTAAACTTTTTGCAAGTACGTAAGAGTACGTTTTTTTTTAATAATTATTGAAATTGTTCCATTATATTTTACAATCACGCGAGTTTCCACTCTACGCCTCAAACCAAATCGATCAATTGGAGTCTTTTTAATTTTAAAGTTCCGTAGCGTGGGGTGATAAATGTTTTCTCCGTTATCGATGAAGATTAGAAGAATGCAGATTGTAGTGGGCAGATTGTAGTTAAAAATAAGAATAATAATGCGACACGGAATATGTGTAGTTGCTTTGATGATGATGGTCTGAGAGAGCGCCGTAGACTGAAGTTGTCCGGTACCTACCTTGGTCAGGAAAATTTATTGTGGAAAAAGAATTTCTCGAGTGTCTCACCGTTTGCCGCTTGTGACGTCATTTGTGAGAATTGCAACGTGCGATTTCGACACAATGAATTTCTGAAATATGTGAAGTAGTCGGTTGTCTTTGTACAGTCGTTGCTTAAATTTCTACGGAAATTTACTGGAATATGGGTACAGTTCCATGTTTTTTGCACATTTTGACTGTCGCCTGTCACCTTTACGAAACTGCCCTTCGGCAGCTATTGATCCCGCGTCGTGCTCTGCGCAGCGTCAAGTCTTGCGTCCGCGACATTCATACACTCAAATCCGACACATAAATCTCGACGTGCATTACTGTGAGCCGCGAACATATCTTTTTGTTATTGTAAGGGCGCGGCGCGGATGGCAATTACTACCCCCTCGCACGAGGGGCGGGGAGGGGCGGGGGTGAGTTGGGTTTTGAGTGCTTTTCTCTGTTCGGCGCAATTGAGGTGGAGTGAACGAGATGCCGCTGCATAAAATTTTAATGGTCACCGGTTCGTTGCAAAGCCATTCAGTTGACTTTAACGAAATATGATATTCAGTTTTTATAGTTCCGTGCCGTCAAACTAAAATTAAATATTTCAATTTATTAATCAACTCTGGTGTAGCCATAGACTCACACAACAAGACTATGCATAACGCGTCTATGAAAGTGTTATCGATGTCGATCCAGAGAACCGATCGTACAAACGGACTTAACTTGTGCAATTTACGTATTTATTTATTTTAGGAATTACCAGCTGACATAGAAGTAAAATTAAATCATAAAACGAATGAGAGTTTCCTCTAAACTTAATAAAATAGAAAAACACATTCGGGGGGTGGATAATAGGGGAGGCGGGGGGGGAGAGGGATATAGAGATTTGAAAATTAATATACTTTTTCTTTTTATTTCAGGTACGTCACACGTCCTTATGCCGTCGACTACAATCTTAATATAGAGGTAATAGTTAATATTTTAACAATAATGTATGATATTATATTACAATTATATCATTTTGATTTTTGTACATTTATTGAACTTAATTCATTTTGAGTTTTCTAAATAAAACACTCAGTTTAATTCAGTTAAAGTTAACACAACATTTATTGATTCTGAGGCGGGTATGGAGTTCGTCAGGTCAGCTTGTAAATAATAAAAGCGTGGAACGCTAAACTATATTGACGTAATCTTCGCATATGCAAAATTTCAGCAAGATTGGGAAGTGTTTTAAAATTCGATTACAACGACCTGACGAGTACCCGTTGAGCGCCCAGGCCGCTGTACAGCGGCCAAGCCTACCGTCTATTTGCTTATTTTGTTTTTTAAATGCTGATAGCGGCGCTCTATCTTATCCAATCCGATGGCAAAATAATTCTCAGACATCTTTCATTAGTCTAGTATACGGAATTAGACTTAATTATTTGATATATTCCAAATATTTTTTAACTTAACTGAACAGTTTGTTGAGTTTTGTGACACTCGAATAGTGCCGCAGACGACGCGACGACTGCTGCACCTGCGAATAAAAGCGTTCTCAGATCCCTCCTCCAATTACCGATGAAATCGTCGCGCTTGACTTTAGTTCGCAGACTCCACTTAGCATAGCCTCAAGTCGAACTTCGAGGGATGCGCAATGAGACGGGGCCACTGCGGCATAGCGCTGTGCTTCGAACGACCGAAAGGGAGTCATTAATAATTCTACGGCGAATGACGCGAGAGTCCACTTGAAGGCATCACCGCAGCGAATACTTTTATTTACGCACATAATCGCAGAACTTCAATCAGATCAATCGGCGTAGCATCTACTTTACCAAATTTAATAAAGTTCAGGAAAAAATGAAATGTGTATTCCATTGTCTGTACGTCAACGTCATATCGTAACTACTCCCTGGATGCTGTCGTTCTATTTACGTTTCTTCACACCGAAGTTAATGACGCTCAGGAAATACGAAACCCACTTCGTTCCAGATCGGTAGTTTAATGTGACGCGGGAGAGACAGGTCCGTAGAGGCAATTGACAAGGCGGACTGTGCTCAGAATACTCGTCCGTTATGGTTTTACTTGTATGCTCGCTACGTAGGTACGTTCATTGTTCGCATACAAGTTTTGTCATCACTGTGGCATAGTGGAATAAATCTCTACTTCTATATAGATGTCCCGGGTTTGAACACAACTGGTTAAGTCCGACCAAGTCATTTTTTGCCGCTGTCCACGCGTTTTTTTTTCTCATATGACGGGGAATTTTTCAGTGGCGGTCCCATTTCAAATTGATTAGTTACGTCAAGTGTAAGGAAGTAAAAAATAAAAAAATATGTTTTCCATTCAAAAATATTTTAAACGTTATTGGCTTAAGCGGTTACGATTATTTATTTTTTTTCATATTGAAGGCGACTGCTTGTTGATGTTTCTAATAAAGTTTAACTAAAAACCTTTTAGCGTAAGGCAACTAAAAATATAATAAAAAAAACTTAAAAAAATAAATAAAACTGACTTCAAAATAAACCTACAACTAAAAAACTAAGAAATAATAGCCACTACAAACTCATATTGTTAGCAAAAAAACGTTTAATAACCAAAAATATATCTTAGTAATATAATATGGTAATTCCGCGCCGACTTCGTCGTTTTGATAGATTGGTTTTTTTTGTTTGTTGAATTATTTTTGTTTTTTTTTAGTTAAAGGTTTATAAGTCGGTTTTATTAAAAGTAGTATGTAAAGTATTATAAGTCAGTTTTTTTGTTTTTAATGAATTGTTTAGTTGTCGATTTGCGTTGATTCAATAATAAAGAGGAATGCGGATTACCTCTCAAAATATCAAAAGTCAACCTATATATTGCATTACCATGCCTATGGCTATGCTTTATTGTTTTTCTCATTTAACTATGGTTTTATTTCTAAATTAAATTTGCGATGGGTTGTACAGACCGCACTCTGTACAGCATGCAACCATACATTCTTCATAATAAATCTTGATTATCTTGCACTGAATATCTGGCTACCGGACAGATGGAAACCGAACCTAACACACACGACCTAAAAGTGCGACAAACTGTTTAAGTGAAATAATCACGTTGACTAGGAATAAATAAGTATTTATTATTCTTCTTAAAAAACGTCTTTAATTTTTTTAAGACGCCACGTTTTGAACCAAGGAAGAATATATATACCTTAAATGTCGCCTATGTGTGAACCATTCTTACTATCGTTAATGGCATTGGCAATATTCAACGTTCAGCACACGGGCACGTCGCTGGCGTAACTCATGCGATGCATTTTATTCCTCTTGCACTGCGTCAAAGCCTAGAAACCGGCCTATTTTCCCTGGCACTACTCCAGATCTTTAGAGCTGATTGTTTTACATCCGGACTCGATATTTTACATCCTTTTAGGTCCAAGAAATTCTGACAGGAATACAATTTTTACAAATAAAACATGGCTTTTGCGTTAATGGGACGGGTTGCCTTTACAAACATGCACACACCCTGACACACACACAACCACATACTCTCTTCTCCTCACGTTTACACCGTACACATCACACCCACACATTCTAAAATAGCGTTAAGCTCAACAAAGTTTTAAATATTTTGGTATATAGGCGTAAGCTTTAATTGGCCTTATTATTAACCCTTTGAAAAATGTATATACTATTATTACGCTGTATCCTTACCTATCAATAAATAAATAAATAAATGAGTTACCATGCTTCTCCTTAATAGGGGCTCGAAAGGAAAGAAAGTGTTTTCTCCTTCCTATTTATTTATAGGGGAATGAAACCGCCATCACAGAATAAACAACCTACTGTTACCCGATGATCTACTATCTAATGTACTTAGTATGTACTTTCACTTTACCTAGGTTATCTGCACATCAACTTATTCGAAACCATTAAAGTGCTTAAAAATATTTAAGAGAGGTAGACAAGTTTTATTATAATTCATTTCCTTTTCTCGCCCCCCCCCCCCACACTCTCCGCTATCATCGTGTCATGTCATCGAATCGCGTGCGTAGGATTCCTGTTGTTTTTAAGGTTATAACAGTCTTAAAGTTGTAACTATACCACTAATAGTTGTGCTTATCGCAAAACCAAATTTCTAAGTAACATTAAATGTCAAAAATCTTTAGATTGCACCAATAAGAATCAATTTAGTGTCGTAGTTTTCAAAATATTGCGACTACTTATTTAGTTTAAATTAAGTTTATTTCATTAGTGTAAAGTCTTAAAACTATTTAACTACTTATCTTAACTTAATAATGTGAAAATTAACGTACGAAAAAAGCAACTCAAAATTAAAGTTAATTTTAACAATCAAGCCGTATTTTATTAAAGAAAAAACCTATTATTTTTCACATTACCTAATGCTTGGTCGTTAATGTGTAGATTATCAAGGGCATCTGCAGAATAACTAGGTAATCTGCGAAGCAAAAGCATTTTTCGTACTTTAACGTATTTGCATAGTTAATCTGCAGAATAACTAGATTATCCGCACATTAACTGTTTTACGAAGATTAACAGTAACATATCTATTGTTTAGCGACTTTATCTTAATTTGCCACGTCAAAATGTGTCGGCGAAGTTGACGCTTAGATTGTTGTTGTACTCGTATAATATTATTATCATGACACAGGGGTACTCAAACTTGAACTGCTGGCAGCCTACCTCAATATTCTTAGACTCCGATCGATCGACTTTGAGAGACTGCAAGTATATGTGATGCTGGGTTGTCGTCTAGGTAGGTAAGCTGTCGCCCGAAGTTTATAGAAAAATCAACGGGAGTTAAAAACGTCAGTCATCGCGGTTTTTCTTTGACAATTACCGCGCGTTCCTTTGATAAAGCCGCCTTTCGCCGCTAGCAGGTGGTTATTACGATAAAAGAAAGTGCTGAGGGGGTTATTCTGGCCTAATTGAGGATCAACTAAAACAAAAACTGTGAATCGGCAAATTTTTCACGAGTTCGACTCAAAAAACACTTTCGATCGACCGGTCGGACGCGATCAACCGTTTGAGTACCCCTGGTTTGACACAAACGCGGGCTGATTCCGTCATTTTCGCAGTGGTTCGTTAGCTGTTAGACATACTTCAAAGCCTTCCCCTGTAATCGGAAATCGCCTCGCAGCCGGTTGAACCTCCTCAGAGGTGCAAACTCGCTAAAGTGGATTACGTGTGATTAGGGAAGGAGTACTTGTAGGCAACTCCAAATACCATAATATAGGTATGGTGCGAGGCCATCGTCTGGTGAATGAAGTCGATCGACCGTGTTGCGTACCCACCGTGTGTTATTTATTTATATAGTGCTTTAGCGCGTTTATATATAGCAAATATAGCAACTCCCCAATTCGACTATTTTCATATGCTATAATAAAAAAATACAAAGTAACAGATACGATAAACTTTCAAAGATTGCTGTATTCCCGCCGGTACAAACTATACCTGCTTAAATTAGTTTGGGATAGTTACAGTTTAGGGTAAAATATTATGATTTTTTAATTAACCCACAGACATTTTGAAAAGATGGTATTAATAACCAATGGAAAAAAACAATATTGTCGACTAAGTAAGTTGTTTGTAGCAATTTAATGAAGACTTTCTTGGTGTTAACTGCCACACCCTGTATTTCATCAGGCTTATGACTTGTAATTCCGATATACTTAAGTAACTGTTAAACTTGATATGATTTCTATTATTTTTTTTTTATTTTGAAAGATGTTTATACCAGTCAGCGTTTTACGACTGAATGGTATAAATAAACGTTTTTGAATACACTGAAAACTTGCATTTTTTAATTTTATTTGGCAAATATGCTTGCAAGCACGTGTAGACGAATACAACAAGATGCAAAATTTATTTTTTGGACATATTTTGTCCGGGATGACAAAATTTCTTAGTGAATGCAATGCAATGTAATGGTTGTTGCCGCGTTCACGCCGTGTTAAGGCAGGTCCATCACACGCATCTGCAACTAACGCGCTATACACTATCCGTTTCTTTTCGAAATAAAAATATATTTCGCGATTCTCTGTTTCTGTGTCGAAGTGAAATGTCAAACGAGTGTTTAGATATAAATTACACCGTACATACCTACTAATCGAATTTTATATATTGATGCGATAATGTCGAAGCCTTTTCTTAGTGGTATGTGCTTGTGTACACCAGACAAGGAGAGAGAAGGGATTTAGAGGGTAGACATTCTGTGGAGTGCGGATCGGATTATCCCGGTGATTTTCCCGTCGACCGATCCGCGTTTGATGCCGGCGCGGTCGTGTGATCGTGCGACCGTGATGTGTCGTCAATGGTGCAGCCTAATCATCTGTGCTTGATAGCCTCCAGCCGACGTCATCATCATCAGACGTTTAATATGTAGCTATGGAAGGCCTAGATATTGATAGGGGAACTCAGTCCCAAATATCATGCATTTAAATTCCGAAACTGCCCGTAATGGGAATGATATGTGTGAATTATTCGCGCATCATTTTAAATCAGTTTATACTACAACCTCGAATAAAAATGATCATTCGTATGCTAAAGAGAACAATTTTCCTTTATGTAGTATCGATACTGAGTTAGAGGAAGTTGCTCGTCGTCTTAAAATGGTAGATATTACCAAAGGGCTTGGCCCTGACTGCATCCCTCCCTATTTCATTCAGAGATGATCTGATGAGCTCGCTTCTCCACTTCACCTGCTTTTCACAAATTCTCTCGTCAGCGGTATCTTTCCCGAACTTTGGAAAACCTCAAACATTATGCCATTATATAAATCAAGTAATAAGACACGTATTAGTAATTATAGACTAATACGTATATTATCTACATTTGGAAAAGTCAATTGTGTATAAATCAATTTTCTCAGGTATAAAACATCTGCTCCGCCCAGAACAAAATGGGTTTGTCGCTAAGAAATCAGTCAACACTAATCTTTTTGAGTATGTAGAGTTCATTAGTACGTCCTTTGATTCTCATACTCAAGTGGACTCTGTATATAGTGATTTTCAATAAAATAAATCATGAAATTCTTATTCGTAAACTTGGTAAATATAGTATACGCGGTGATCTTTTCATTTTCAGATGGCTTGAGTCCTGTATTATAAATCGTAGTCAGATAGTAGTTGTTCGAGGGTTCGAATTATCAGTAATTGAAGTTACTTCTGGTGTTCCACAAGGCTCAATTTTGGGCCCATTACTATTTTTAATATTCATCAACGATCTGGCTAAAAGGCTGAAGTGTAAATTTTTGTTTGTTTTATTGTTGTTAAAGATCTTTGGTATAGAAGTGTAAGAAGTTCGGTTTAAACCCAACGCCGAGGTTTATAAAAATGCGTTTTTTCATAATCATTATTTTTATATATTTTTTTTAAATATCGTCCTTTTCTTATTACTTTTAATTAAATGGTTACATCATATTTTACAATATTTTACACTGAAGAGGACAGGTGAAAGTTAAAAATGCATTTTAATAAAACTCAGCGCTGGGTTTAAACCGACATCCTGCGCTTTCAAGTCCAGGACCTCTTTAGTACCTTCATAATTATCTTGCTATCCTACGCTTTATTAAAAAAAAATAATAAACTTTTATAAATTTTTCAATATTGTCAAAGATTGTGTCATTTATCTTTTCATGCGATTTGCCGCTATGAAAAAATATCATCAAATATAAGTCGTCAATTATACAATTATATGTTTACGTAGGTACGTATACATATGAAGTTAAAAGTTTGTGTTGTAATGGAATATAAAGTGCCTATAGGAATTAGTGGATTTGTATATGGTTGTGTTTCTGTATATATATTGGTTTGAATATGTAGTAGGTATGTTGAATTTGATAAATATGTATGTTTTGTGTATAAAATAAATAATTTAACAATTTATTTTATATTTGTTTTGGTAGGGTATATATGGTATTAGGCAATAGTTTTATGGTATTAGTTAATCATTAATTCGCGTTTACCTGCACTTTATTTTTCCTTCAAAAACTAGCTATCGACGATTTCCTTAATAATAACTAATATAGCATTGAAATTTTGAAAGTATCCACACTCAAAAATGAAAGTTATTACGTTACCAAAAAGAGGGTACAGCGTGCCGCGAAGAGGAGTTCAACGCCCGCCGTTGCAACCTCAGGTGGAAAAACACACTTCTACACACCCAGTCCACCTAGTTTCCTCAGAACCCTAGATCCTCTTGTTAGATAACTAATCATCACGAACGCTGTGAAGCTTTCCTTGCTCCGCACCAGATCCAAGACCCAAACAGACTTGTTGCCGTCGATATTTTAGCGTATCGTACCGATACTCAGCTGTAATTTAAATATAAATCCTCTTTGCATAGATATCACCACAATGGTAGCCGTTACTATGTTTGAGTGCAGATAATCAAACAGGCCCTCCCCTATATTGTCTCTAATGTGATAGAGTCTAGCTGGTGGCGCCATCACTATCCGAATTTTATGCATCCAGACTCCCTTCCGCTTCTGTTTGTGTCGTTTGTATGTTGATTGTATTATCATAAGAATTGTTAGTTTTCTTCGAACCAATTGCTCGAGCTATACCAATTTTCAGTATTTGGTTAGTTGCCGTTGTCTACCAATCGGGCTTTAGATATTTATTAAACCATTAAATATATTGTAGCTTAATTTTAATTTTATGGCAACCTGAAGAATGTTAATTTATTCACTAAGTGATGCTTATCCGAATACTTCATTATTACTCATGTCGTAAAGGAATTTGACAACCAACGAACTAAATCTTGTCATTATGCGAGTCATTATGTCTTCTTTCTGCAATTCTATTCGTGTTTTTTTTACTCTCTACCATATTTTGGAATGTTGCCAATTCATTCCTTATACTTCTCGTGGCATCGTTGAGAAACATTGAGGTAATTTTCTAGTACAATGAGACTCCACTTTCACTATTTACGAGTGTTAAATAGACGAAAGGCAATACTAAATATTTTCGTATTTTTGAATCAACCGAACAGGTATTGGAAACTGTAAAACATTGCGAACAGAATTTATGCGCTTTTATCCCATTAACGCACCCTATTCACACAAAAATATCCATACTAAACACAAGATGAAGCACCACACACATACACATATGTGTAGTGTGTACACTATACATACTTCACACGCATTAAAAATTCTAATATGTACTTAAAAGATTTACAAACTTTAATTATAAATCCAAGTATTTTATACGCTTTGTCAGTTATATGCGATATGATTATTTTTTTAAACGAACTATATTAAGAAATATTATTTAGTTAAATATTTTTTACACATATTATCTTTCAATAGCTCGCCTGACTACTCTGCCAATAGATAAAACAATTACATTATTTTTTGTCGTAAGTATTTGTCGGCTGTTACTATTATTCTCTCCTCAATCGGGAAGAGAATTAAAAAACCTTGGTGTCGGTTAATAAAAATGTAGACCTAACATTGATAACAAACTAGGCATACACATCGCGATACTGGGCATACACATCGCGACACTAGGCATACACATCGCGACACTAGGCATACACATCGTGACACTAGGCATAACACAACTGCTAAACACAAATTAGAAACTATTCTTTAGTAACTAAAACATGATGCGGATGTCGCAAGAGTCACGTATTGCAAAAGGCAAACGGTTTCATAGTTTTAATCACTGATGGCCATATATTTTTTATGCTAAAATTGAAAATTATTTACATAACCATCACCATCTGTGAATTGGCAAGATGAGCTTTTATAAACTGTAAACATTTATGCTTCTATTCGATTTTCTTCTAGGCTATTTACCAGCGCAATAAAATATGATTAATATTTCTTTGGCAAAAAAAGCGCTATCTTCATCTCGGAACTTTCTAAAACTACTATATAACTAACGTTGCTTTCATGTATGAATGGTTCAAATCATGCTCCAGTTGTATGCTACGGCCGGTCAAATGATCTATATATACCTGCCCCTGACATAAGTTTTTTTTTTTGAACGGTCACGTAATAATCGTGTAAAAGAAAATATCTTATGTGACGCACCTGTCGCCATTTTTAAAATGGCCGTCCGTAAGCGCGGGCTAATTCAGAAGCGTCCCTTGGGTTGTCCCCAAATGACCTTTATGCTCCCCTTTCGAAGGTCTATAAATCGCTTTACCGATTTCTTCATCGGCTTCGCGTCTTATTAGACCATTCCATGGCTATAGGAGGACTCTTTTAGGCAAAGTAGAAATTTAACTTTTAGCTTCTATACATAGAAGCTACTATCCCCGACCTTTGGACTGTCTGTTGCTCTCGAAAACTACAAATGCGAAAGAGTCGATTTTTTGTGTAGATTGATGTTCTTATAAACTAAACAGCCGTTTAATCACGTCGGAGGCTGAAAGAATAATATAGATATTGTGACGACATAAAAAGAATTGTAATGGTGTCCATATATTCATATTTGAATAAAAGTATAATTCTTTCATAACTGTCAGAGTATAAAATAAAAAAAAGAATGAAGGATTGATTTAGAAAATTACTACCTTTAAATCTTTTGGTAAAATTCCTATTGTAAAGTTCCTGTAAACGCTTTTACCGAGGAATATAGAAAAGGGGAAATCGTTCTGCGTTTTATTAATAAACAATCTGCGTTCTGCTCTCCTGTAAAGCCTGCGTTCTGCTCTCCGGTAAAGCTCCGCGTTATAAAACAGCCTGTAGATATATCACTTTTGATGAGCCACTGCCCAGCGACCCTGTACAAAAATATATAACATTAAGGTTAAGGGTAAGGTACTGATGAATGATACATTGACAGTTCGATAGAGCGCTCAAATATCATATTCAATTTTCAACACGACACGTATTTTTTATTAGGTGCTAGCCAGATAAAAATTAATACAAACTCATCTATATCAGCAAATAGAAACATGTAAAATAATCAACGAGTTCAGTGTCACATTATAATTAAAATATTATATTCGGGTTGTTTACAAAAAAAAAATTAAATGGTGTTAAACTTTAATGACATGATTTTTATTTTTATCTACTCATATCTTAAAAATAACTCACTGTAACTTCTGTGGCTTTCCAAAACACGCATCGAATGGGTTAAAAGTGCCGCAGGCATAAGTAGAGATAGGAAACGAAACAACCCATCCAACAAGCAAAAATGTTCTCGGATAACAATGCATAAAGCATTTGTTTGTATTCAATATTTGCTCTCAGGCAGGAATTTGCGATTCCATGTAATTCAATCGATAAAAACAACCATGCAATCGAAATAATAAATATTTTTTCTTTAAATTAAAACGAACTAGATAATAGGAACATTGATGAAGAAATAAATGTGGAGGGAAAAAATAGTTTTTTCCATCGAACAGTTTAACTGTATAGAATCGCCCTTACCTCATTTCTTCGTATTGAGCCATGTATCCAAAATCTGACATATCGTCGTTGGTAACGTTAATGTGTGACGTTTAGCGTGCGCGTGTGCAATAGTGTGCATGCCAGGCCGGCACGGGAATAATGAATACATAAATATACGGGATTGATATAAGTATTGTTTCCATTTTGCGACTCTCAGCAAAAAACCCTGGCAGGATTAGTCTGGCTGCAACAGCAAGCGCCATCTCTTTTTCTTCGTCGCGGCGTCGGTAGAGGATGAAGGTGATGGCATATTCGAGTCGATCGTCGACTGGCAGCTCAGACTAGGCCCGCTGCTTCCTAGTCTCAACTCGATGATCACTCTTTAAAGTTCCAAAATACACTGCAGATGTTGCACCAAGTCTCAAGAAAGCACCAAATTTCAGATGGCAATATAATCCCTAAGTTTAATAAAACTGCAAATCAATGAGACCGTATTAGTCTAGTTGTTAGGGCATTTGACTGTTGACCCAGCAGGCGCGGGTCGAATCCGTACATTACATTTTGACGCTTCATTACCGCCATCTCTCCTGCCTCTAGCACAAGCAAATAATATGGCCTAGGTCAAAGCAATTCTTTAAAAAAGAAAGAATAAAAAAATGAAGCTATCTATAAATGGGAAAGTTTGCGTTTCTAAACTGTTAACATTTGTTAAATTTGACTTCTATTTGACTTTGGCCTATCTGCCAACGAAATGTTATTATGAATCTTTAAGAAAAGAATTTCGGTATTATTTTATTGGCTCGTGCTAATAGTGTGATTGTGATCTATCTTAAACCACTATCAATTAAGAAAAAGTGCAAACGCAAGTTCGCTTTACAACCAGCGAGCGAGCCGCTATTAACACTGAGACCAGACTTGCGTGCAACACCACATTTTTGACTATAGGTGACGATGGCATGGACCTGTCTCAAAACTATATTCATTAACGACTTCGCCGGCATTTGGGCAGTTTCCCACCGCAAACCGTGCGTGCCGCGTTTTCATAACAAAAAGCTAACAAACTGCCGAAAGCTACAAATTAGGGTTACGGCGCAAGGGATGCCAACTCCTGCGGGGTGTGAACTTCTGAACGGGGGCAGGAATGCTGCGTGGCAGATTTTGCCTCCGAAGTTTCCTTTTAAGATTATGTTTCGCCGTTGGGTGGCTCGGCAGGTACCTTAAATGCAAAAAGATACGCAATGGAAATTTGTGAGGGAGTGTTGAAACGTATTCTCGTATCATAACGTTGATTATAGGTATCTAGAATGGGTGAATTATTTGACAGGTGTCTAGATATTTGTGCAAATTATAGGCAATAAAGTAATTATGTTAAGAAAATATTTTAAATTTTAGGCCAATGTTTAGTCAAAAGGTCTAGTGCTGATAACAAATGATTCATGGTTATAATCCAATTTAATTTCGTGTATTCAACTCTGAGCGTTCTCTCGAGTATAGCCGAATGAGCGTGTCATAATTAAATTCCTTCACTGACTTGGAAAAAAAGTGTTAAGAGGACCAACGCAGCTATTTCTCCATACAAACACTGTAGTGTTGTGACTCTCTTATCTGTAGATGTAGAAGAAAAATAATACTAGGTATCGTTTTATCTTCTAAATATCTAGGCTTCTATGGAATAATAAGGTTACATTTTTATTTTGTCTGAAAGTTCGAGCCTTTTGAGGCAAAAAGTCTGTATTTTTCTATACATTTTATGAAAAGTTTAGACGTAAATATCTTACTGACCGAATACAAGAATCGAGAAAATAAAACTACAGAAACATAGTTTATTTTATAAAGATTCAAATTCAAAACGGCACAGAGTGTTTATGCGTTACATGAGACAGAACGATTTAAAACGCACCCGCGAGACAGAGAAAGAGGTCCGTTAAGACGTATACGTTTGTGTGCGCGCTACAAACATGCGGAATTTGCGCTTTTTCGAATTTAAAAGCCAATTTCGCTCTCCCGCCGCTGCATATTTATTTATGCGCCCACCTCATCTCGCTTCGAGACAAAGCTTTGAACTAGATCTGAAAAATATAATTTAATTTCGGCGCACAAGCCGAGTACATAACGTGGGGGGGGGGGGATTTATGCACCGCCCAGTGCTCCGAAACACGCCGAACCGCGCTGTGCCTACTTTTTATGGTCCCATAAGTCAGCCCACGCGAAGCGAGCCGGCAGCTAGGTGCGAAAGTACGCGTGGAGACCACACAACCATTTTACTTTTATTTCGTACTAGCTTGTCAACCACGGCCTTCGCTCTGGGGTTGACAAAATGCCTTCGGCGCGCGAATACTCGTGCCTTCGGCACTCGGGAAAATCGGAAAATAGTTGCGTTGACCTAGACATTCCGAGAGGTTTCCAAAATAAGTCCCATACAATTTTCCATCCCCTATAATAAGCTACTTACCTCGTACTTTGGCTGTCTTGATAGGTACAAATGCGAAGAGTTGAATTTTTGTGTGGTCAACTATGTCGGAGGCTGTTCTGATAATATAGATAGATTAATGTCAACAAATCTCTAAATCTCTAGTAGAGCACTCATTATCAGAGCGCGAACATATTCGAATTTCAAAAATATGACACGGCTGTTGGAACGTATTATTTATTACTTGCCAGTCAAACTCAGCTATATGCGCAAATAGAAACATTTAAAAGAATATTCAGTGCCGCTTTGCTTATTATAAATTAAATATTACGTCCGTGTTTATTTGTTTGTTCATTTATTTTTTTATTGTGGGTTCTCGACAGAAATTGTACGCAATACGGGTAATGACGTCGAGGCAATATAAATTGAAGTACCTATACATTCCTAAACTAGAGTAACCCAACTGACTAATAAATTAAATATTAAAATATATTAAACGAATTTAAATAATAAAAAAAAAAAACCAATTGAAACCTTGATTTATATATATATAGAAACGAAATGAAACTGATGTAATAAACTAAACTAGGAATTTTGTCAGTGGGTATTTGTATTTTAAGACAGTTCTGGGGAATTTTTGATGAGTTATTGAAAAAAGGTCAATTTCGGTGAAGTTACTATTAAATAAATCACAAATTTAGTAAAAAGAGGGGGGGGGGTTGCATTACTAGCCGTACTCAAATTACCATATCATCATTTATTAGAAAAGACACCCAGTTTTATAATTTTAATGATAAATTACAATATATTCTTTAAGTTAAATCTACAAATTATTTACAAAACATTGCGCCATCTGTGCCTTGACAAAATTAGCTTTGCTAAACTGTAAATAAACATTTATACTTTTGTACTCTTTGCGTTTAGGCTATCTGCCAACATGTAAAAAATGTTTTGACAGAGTCAAATTAACAATAATTTGTACTGCAAAGTAACATCTACGTAATATATTTCATCTACAGATGTTACATAAGAGAAGATGGCAAGGCTTGTGTATGAGAAATGTATTATACCTATTGAATTTCATAAGACATTGCAGTAGAGTACACGCAGGTAGATAAATATCTGTTTTATAATATGTTTGTTATCATCGATTATGCATTAGTTGAGCAACTTAAGGCACGTCCAGTAGTTGGATTGATAACCGCTTTTTTCTATTTATTTATTTATTTATTGTACATAATAATTTGACAAAATATATAGAAATGTAGTAGTAGAAATCACAGTTATAAATGAATATTACAAATGCACAAGGAGCGATTAGCACTACTACATTTTGTGCCCTGCCTGCTTTACTAGACTATGTCTGTACTAAGGAAGGCAGTGTTGTATTGTGCTACAACTGAGAATGTCAAACCGTCAATGCATCTATAGAGAAATATGAAAATGTATATATGTAAGAAAAAAATAAATAAAATTAAAATATATATATAATGTTGTCGCATATAATGTTTATGTTCAGACAAATATGTCTATATATATAGTTGCCTAAGTTACCTAAGAAATATAATAATAAAGATAGATGGTCAATAAGATGTTAAAACAAAAATTTTGACAAATCAGCAGATTCTTATCTTCCTTTATCTATCAGCCATTTGTTAATTTTTTTCGAAAATATCTTTAAGTTACCTATTTCCTTTATAAACTCCTGAAGATTATTGTGGAGTTTGGGACCTAAGAATTTTAAGGACCCTTGTCCAAAACTGGTAGACATTTTTGGTATCTCTAATAAGTCATCACTATGTGCTCTTGTTTTATGACCATGATCTATTTTTTTTATATTTGCTATGTTTTTTTTGGCATATAATATTACCTTCTTTATGAAGGATTGTCTTACATCTAAAACCCCAAAGTCTGTGAACAACTGCTCGGAAGGGAAACGTTTATGGCACCTTTGAATAGTTCTCAGAACTGATTTTTGGGCCAGATCTAACGGCTTTAGCACAGTTCCCCCAACCAATTATTCCATATGTTTGTTTAAATCGTTAGTAATCTGTCGTTAAAAGTTATATACACACTTAGGTGTCGATTATATTTAGTACACACTAGATGTTTTTTTTTTAGTAAAGGCCTTTATTTTGTTTATTTAGTTTTACACACTACTTTTAATTTGTTTAAAAAATACAGTATTAAGTATATCAAAAGAGGTGCGTAATTGATCGTTATACTCTGTGGATAGAGAGCAGGAAAGTTTGTAGTGGGATGAAATTAATTCTTAGAATGTACTAGCCTCCTAGTCAGGTCTCATTAAAAACTTCTCTCTAAAAAACGTACAACAGAAAGAGAGAGAGAGAGAGAGAAAGTAAGGTAGCGCGCTCTAGGTCGTGACGAGGACTTTTGTCGGAAAGCGCTATTATGAAAGTTTCCCGTCTGGCGGATGAGTTCAAATGTGCGCTTAAAGCGACTTGCCAACAAATGAAAAGGTACGCCGGGAAAATATTTACTCTCGCGGTACTTAACCGGAGAAACGGGGCTTAACATTCCCCCTCTTTACTCCTCGCCTCGCCCTGATGGAATTACGCAGAAAAGCGACGGCGAGAAAGGAACTGATAACTCTTCCCGCGAGAATCCAATGATTTATGTTAGACCCATATATGCCATATATGTTCAGTTGATTTTATTTCTTTTGGTATTTGCTCTTTAGCAAAAAATTATAATCAGTCGAAACCAACACACCATTTCCCTGGACTTAATGCTCATTACCTATAAGTCAACCGGCTCTCCCAATATGTGCTACTTTGGTATTCTAAGCCATGTTGAATCTCGAATACTAACAGGAAAAACAAGAAAATGCCTTTAGCTCATCTGCCCGATTCTCACAATATGCCTCAGAAACTGTACATGTTTCTATACATACGCATCACGGAGTTTGTGATGTATGGGTTTTGGTTGGTTTATTTTTGTATGTACGAGTATGAATTTGGCTCGTTGCCCTCAGGTCGCGTATGACGACCAACTTAGCGAATCTATGATTCGCTTGTATAATGGCTTCGTTAGTCTAGTGGATGATTCGGTAGGTCCAACTGTTTCTGGTAAGAGTTGACTGAGAAAATAAACTCGGTTTTGACAGTTACAAGTTATTTATTATGCTACAAGAAGCATTTAACAATTGAGAAGACTTAACTTTACTAGAGAATCGTTTTAGATATAATATCTCATTATGTGAGGCTACAGCAAAATGATACAAATTTCTCGACGTGTATCGAATACGTTTCTCACTTTCTCATTAACTTTATAATTTATGTTCAAATAATATTAAATCTAGATTAATATCCAGTGCATGGTAGTTATCATAAAATTATGCGAGATTTACAACAATATTGGGTGAGAGTGTTATAACATGCGCTAGAGTAACAGTGTCCGATAATTCTTCTGAATAGAAATGATATAAAAGATATACGTACGTTCGTTCGCTGAATCTAGTCGGGCCAGCTAGCTGATACTTAATGAATAGACCTATCTGGGTTATGGATTCCTTGAGGGCTGTCCCGAGGCGAGCTGAAGAGTCGGACTTGCTTCAGTGTCGGGTTCTCTGGGTGTCGGATCTGTCTCGTGGCGCGCTGAAGAATGGACTTGTCTCGATGTCAAGTTTCCTGGATGTCGGCTCTGTCTCGTGGCGAGCTGAAGAATGAACTTGTCTCAGTGTCAAGTTCTTTGGGTGTGCGATCACCTGGTATGCAGTTCTAGGAGGTTCCAGAAGGCGGTCTCTCGTCAACCTTGATTTCTATGCTTGTTGCGTTGCGCTTCTCGAAGTTTCGAGCCCAGAGGATTTCGTTACCCTTCGATAACCGTTGTAGTGCTATTTCCCGTCTTGCACTGGTGAGATCACTACGGATCTTTGCGTTCCCTTCAGTATGGGATATCACTCTTACTTTAATATTTACTAATTTAATATTTTTCTGTGAGTCGCTAGAGCGGTGCGTGGCTCTAAATGGTGTATTCTTGTTTCTCGAACTTCCTATGGACGCGATAATACGCATATTACAAGTTCTAAAAGTCTTTTTTAAGGATATTCAGCCCTTCTCTTTGAATATGTACTGAAATCTTTCGACTGCAACAAAGCAGCTTAGTATTCTTTCGCGGCAGCCTCTGCATACTCTATGGCTAATGAAAGACGTCGTTTTTAAGACGAGCAGAAAGACCATTAAGCAAATGGGCGGTACCCTGAACTGCCCTGAAAGACATGTAATGGAGAAGCACTCAAAGCGAGGGTTCGTGACAAGGGCGCCCGGCTGAGTGTTACGTTACTAATGTACAAGCGATTAACGGATCAGCCCTCCATAAATCAAACCGAGAAAAACAAATATTCTATTCGAATATCGACCGGAAGGGTTACGACATAGATGCGATGGGTTATACACATACACAGGGTTATACACAAAATGGTCGACATGGCATAAGGACTCCTGTTTTTTTATATTTTAATATTTCTAATACGCCCTATTGAATATATTTTTTTTAAGCAGCACTCAAGCATTCAATAAAAATCGGTCTGCATATTTTAGGCAATCTAAGAAAAAACAAAACAGAGTTTTCGGGTACCAACTAAGTACGTTTTCTTTTCTGCTACTCAATAAAATATAGAATTCTATCTTAAATTATAAACACAATCGAGCATAAAAAAGTGACTGAGCTGAACACCATTTAAATTTTATTTTAATTATATTTTTTCTTTTTACTATGTAACTACATTAGATTTAATTTAAGTTTATTAATGTTACAATTGTTGGGGAAATTATTTAAATTGTTTTAGGTATACATTAAAATTATCTGTACATAATTCAATTTCGTAACATTTAAAATTTAGAAGTGTCGAAGTTAAAGAGTATGGTTTATTAAAAATGGGATAATACGATGTCCAGGGAAACATGACCGGTATCTTGTATTTTGTACTAAGAATTTGTAAGATTTGACAGTTAACGATCAGTTTGAAACTGATAGAAAAACACTGTTCAGACGTTTTAGTTCTAACAACAGCGTTTTGATTACTTTTTATGACTGAGAGACCGTCGTTCTTTGAGATTATACACTATCTATTGAGAGGCCCACACTAGCTATACAATGTCCTAATAGTCATAAAGGCTTACATAGGTTTGCCTTAGAATGGAGATCGATACAATGGGTAAATGTAGACTTTTAGGTGGCAATAATTTAATGTAATCATTTCACCTTATCTCTTCGTACAACCGCCACCAAAAATGTTACTTGTCATGAGTATTATATTTAAATTCTTTAAAATTTATTCGAAAATGTGGGGAAATTATTTTATATATTCAACCAAATTATAATCTCATCAATGAGGCAAATGGAAATCACCATTGATTTAGCTACTTTCGGCCTGCAACCAATAGGACGCTTTCCACAATTCTTATCGCAAAACTTTGCCAACTGAATCGAAAGTCGTTTCCGAAGAAGATCGCGCAGGTAGAGGCGGGTCGGTAGCGGCGATATCGCCTCGCTTCGAATTACGATTCTATAAATCAAAAGCCAACTCAATTACGAAAGGTCGACGCCTCGTTCTCCTTCTCTACCTCTCTTCCTCTCCGCCCGCTACCTTCGCGAGCATTCTGCGTCCTAGCACCAGGACCAGGTGGTGGTAGTGATGGTGGCTTTTTTATTACCAGTAGTGCCAGTGTGTGGTAGTTTTTTTCTGAAATATTTTTTTAAATCAGACAAGTAGAAGAGCATTTTTAAAATATTTACTACACCTGTAAAACTGTGGAATACAGGGAGGGCCAAGGATTTCCGTAAACTCAGCTTCTCGTAGATAGTATTAATGTCAATATAAGAAAATGTTTTGCCTATTCCAAACACAACACAAATCTTCAAATCTGCACACAAATTCATCAAGTTTTGAAACTTGCCAATGAGGATCACCACTACGTCCGTGTCAACAGTACTCACCATTCAGTTACTATAGCTATTCAAAAGTGCATCCTGTAAGTGCATAATCAGTCTGGTGTCAGATTTCTCGTGGTCGCATGATTGTATGGACCTATAGTTCCTCGGAGAATAAATTCAGCATTACATGTGACGATAATTACCTCGCCTTCGGCATATTTAACATTTGCCAATTTTCTTGAATTTTTTTGAATTACGAAATCAGTCTTTGTCTCTTAAGAAATCGGTCCACTTATTTAGCAGCTTGTTCCTTCCTTCAAACTTTCTGTTAACACCCTCCTTACCTCGTTTTTCTCTAATAGCTTTGAGGCTTGTCGGAATGTATTTGTCCGACACTACATCAACTCGTTTTCAGTTTTTTAATTGTTTATTTATGTATGGAATAAATATGTTATCAGCACAATCATCAAATGTGACAATGTTGGTAGTTTGGGGGGAGGAAATGCGAAACAGCGATTCCATCGAGAAGTTTCACATCAACCTAATTAAAAGGATCATTTGGGGAATCCTTGTTCAGAATATTCATAAGATCTGACTTCTTTCCGAAGCGCAGACTTCCATCGTCAGTTAGTGAAGAAGGGGAATAATAATTATAATAATATTTATTTATTCTTTTCTGAGCGCATGCCTTACAATATTCTACTAATAAATCAGTTTACAATTTTAGTAGTTTACAATTTCACATATTATACATACATTTTACCATGATAAATTTAGGTAATCTACCTTCAATTATCGTAGGCACACTGAGGTTAACAGTACTAGGCGGACCTTTTATTCATATCGTGCCAGTGTGTGTGTGTGTGTGTGTGTGTGTGTGTGAGCCCGCTAGTTGCCAGGCTAAGAGTACTGCGCTATTGCACTAGGAAAATCTGTTCTGCAATAGCAACAGAAGCGCGTATACTATGTTGTAACACTGTTGGCGCATTACCGATTATTAGAACGTATTTTCAACATACAGTATTGTTAGAAAGTAATAGTATTATATATATAAGTGTACATAAAATATAATAAATAATAATTTTATACAAACGTAAATCAGGTAAAAATAATAATGATAATATACAGGATGACCCGTAAGTCATGGGTCAAACGGAAAGAGGAGATAGGGGGGATCATTTCCAATCAAATAAACTAAATACGTCTTAATCCAATTCTTGATAGTTAAAAAGTTATGGCATTTAAAAAAAAAAAATGACAAGTGCCATTTACGAAAAAAATCTTGGTAACGTAACGTGCATACAAGCAGATAGCAAATCACTCCCTGATTGAGTGCTAGCACAATGGTGTCCAAACTACGGCCCGCGGGCCAAACCCGGCCCGGCAGACGATTTTATCCGGCCCGCCAAGGATTTTGAAAAATTTCGTTGCAAATTTCGTTAAAGCAATTGGCTGGTAAATTTATTTCTATGTATGGCACTACCTATATGTGCGAACAAACTTTTTCCAGGATGAAGTATCTGAAATCTAAATATAGGGCAAATTTATCGGATGATCATTTGCAATCATTGCTAATAATTGGTGTTTCCGATTTGAATCCCAACTTTGAAGAAACTCTCCAGGAAAAAACCCAGTTCCACCATTCCCATTAAAAATTGCATGAAATAATTTTATAATAATATAATTTAGACATGTTTGTTTAGTATTGTTATATCTGTAATTTACTATAAAAAAAAATTATAGTATATATATGTGGCAACAATAAAAAAATTCAATGCTGCTTTACTTGTAATAAGGTTTTTTAATTCACATATTTACAATGCTTGGCCCCCGCTAATGAATTTAAATACCAAACTGGCCCTCGCAGCAAAAAGTTTGGACGCCTCTGTGCTAGCAGAAGGGCTGCGGGCGAGCGGTAAGGGTCGTCGCCAAGCGAGCATTTTGCTACCTGCAGTTCAACTGTTCTCAGGTACTATTTGGGAGTTATTCTAGAGAATTAGTGTACAAGAAGGAAATCCGGAACGAGCAGGATCTTCGCCAAAAAATAGGGGCACTACAATTATAGTTAATAATAATCACCGTGCTTTAAGAGCATTGAAAACATTTTTTTACAAAGATGTCGTATGTGTATTAGGGCTGGTGGGAGACATTTTGAACCTCTAATGTAATATAGACACACATTTTATTTATTTATTTTTATTATTTGCCGACTCCTGACTTGTAAAAAAGTTGAATTTGTAAAATGCATTTTATACCAAACATTAACTTCTTTTAAATATTCACCTAAAATATAATGTATTCAAAACAGGCTGATTATACCTTGTTAAGACGCAGCATGAAATGTAGAAGGTTTTCCATTAATGGGGTAATTTTCTGTAGTATTTTTTTTATATCTGCTCCATTCGAATCCCATGTTTTATTTTTAAGAAAATATTTTTTTTTTAGAAAAATAAAGTTTTATTAGTTTAATATACGAAAATAGTTTGTGAAAATACGTTTATTACAAAGAAGCACTATTCAGGAGTATAACAAATAAAAAATAACATCTAAATTAATTGGCATTTTCATTTTTTTTTTTTAAATTCCATAAATTTTTAACTATCAAGAATTGGATTAAGGCATCTTTAGTTTATTTGATTGGAAATGACCCCCCATATCTCCTCTTTTCGTTTGACCCACGACTTACGGGACACCTGTACAATATCTAGTATATTTAGTCTTTAAATTTAAAAGTTTGTTTTCCTATTATTGTTCGAAATTAAAGCATTTTATGTAAAAACAAACCATTTTAATCTACATAGATATTGATAACATACCTATATTTCAAAATGGCCGCTATAAAACCCAAAATGGCCGACGGAGTAATAAGTTCCTATGAAAAATTGAAAGCTAAGTACCCAACTAGCACCTGAAAAAAATTGGTGCTTTGGTCCGATATGTCCACATAAGCGGAAATTCGACGTTAAGCGACCCCACCACGAGTTGTATTGGAGCAGTAATTGCCTCAATTTACCGTCTAGACTTCGAAAGAGACGTCGGACTAAAAAACGCAACCAAAAAGCCAACCCTGTCAGTCACCATGCTTCGTTTCGACCACAGAAGCGTTTAATTGTATAGAATCGCCTTTCGTGTATCCAATTTCTGACATCTCAACGCTGTTGATAAGAACATGTGTGGCGTTTAACGCATGTAACATGCCAAGCCGGCATGGGAATAACGCCTATAATAACACCCGGACAACCGCGAGCCATAGTATCGGTTGTCAATATCGGCTGCACAAAAATGCTCGGCATGTTGACTTCGATTATCGACTGGCGGCAAAATTACACTTCTGTCATAGTACTCTCATAGTTGCCATAGCTCGCTTACAACGCTTCTACGCAATTAAACTATTCTATGGTTTCGACTAAGCAAACACTCAGGCGTCGAATATTATTTTTAAGCATGATAAATTATTCGTTGAGCTCTCGTCCCATCGACGGCGAAACGCTTAAATTTTTAATTATCTTTGTATTTTCTCCGACTCGTTTTTGTTTCATCATAAGCCGCTTGTTTAATTGATTTCGCATATTTTAATAAATAAATAAAATTTATTTTAATGTTTTGTAAAAATAGCTGAGTGCCATTTTTTAAATAAATCGTTTTTAACAAAAAAAATAATACTTCCATTCATAATGTTTATGTAACATTGCACGTATTGCTCCTGGACTTAATATGAACATGTAACGAATTTATAGTCAAGAACAAGTAACTTAACAAGCAAGGTACACTGAACGGTGTAAAACATTCTGTTATAATTGTCGTTTGGTCGTTCTCTTAAAAAAATACATATTTCTTGTATTCTAGACTTACTTCAAGACTATTTGAATGTGGTTTATTAAAATACTCTTATTTAATATTATGTCATTTATATTATTGATTAACGAAAATAATTTCGTCAAATAAATATAAAAAACGACAATATATAACGAGTATTTTAGACATGCCATGTATAAATTATAGTTATTAGCTCTTACTGCAAACTATTTTATATGTGACTGTGTTGTAATTATGATTTTAATTGTTGCTCATAAGGTCCTTCTAGCTAAGCTCATAAACCATTTTAAAACTGTTCTATAACAGTTGAGATCTGAGGTCCCAGGTCTATACGTAGACCTCAAATATTTATTTATTTAACGTCATTTACATGCACTCTTATAATATAAAGCAGTAAAATAGTGTTAACATAATAAATACATTGCTTGTACATACATTATTGTAATTTGTAATCACGTGCAATGGATTAGTTTTGTGCATCACCTTAATAGCACAATAAGGACACGCCAACAGTTTATAGATCTAGTTTAGGATTTTGACTTCCACTCTCTTTTACTCTTTAGACTCACTTTACACATGTAGATAAATCTTCTTTCTTCTTTGTGTGTTCTCACTCACTCGTCATGCCAATAGAAAAATGATTCGACTTTGCCATCTATTTATGTTCATTACTTAAATAAATAGAGTAAATTTTCAGTCTTCCGTATTATCATCACCATCTTTTGAAATATAATCCGCGACTCGCTTTAGGGATGCTATGAAGCAGTGATGCATCCGTGCAATCGTTCTTCATGGCAATCCACCAATATTTCATCCCCCTCCCCTCCGCCTACTTTCACGGCCGCAGATTGCTGTGAATATTTCACACCGTCTCATTATTCTTACGCCGTTCTCATCCTTCATTCTTTGCGCGCTATTCGTTCTCCGGCCTTTATTCTCCTCATTGTCTAGCAAACCTTCGCTGATATCTTCATTCTCTCAGACAACTGTGGTACAATTCAACTGTGATTCAAAAGGAATAAACCTACTGGTACCCGTTCATTCCCTGGGTCCACAAATTTTAAGATAAAAGATTTAGTTTCATACACATTTTACACCCTAACCCAACTTTTCCTGTACATAATTACTTTTTCTGCTTTTCTATATAATATTCCATTGTAATTAAAATCAACTCTTATAATAGAATTGGCGAATCTGGAAAAATTAAATGTTATTAAAAAATTTGACTAACAGACTGATTTGGTTAATTCTCTGGTAATAGTTTCGAAGAAAAATGGCATTTTAGGATCGTGTCTAGGCCCGTAACAATTTTCCAATGTTTTGTAAAAGTTTTTTGCAGCACTGTTGAAACCTTGCCAAATTCACTACACTTTGTCATTTCCATCTAAATTTACTAGGTTTTTAAATAAAGTTTTTTGTATTTTTGGTTGGATGGAAACACTAACATTATTGGTTAATTATTTAAAATCGGTATTTTTTTTAAACTCAAGTATATCCAGTAATATTAATTAAGCTATCGTTAATTGAACTAAATTAAGGTAGATTTTCTTTAAAAAAAATGCGAATTCTGAGCGTTAAACACGAACAAATACTTTTTAGGTAAATTAACGTACTGTATGTCATACTTTATTACTTATCACTCTTATGACCTTTAGGGGCGGGGCATACAGCCGTGTTTAAATTCTTGGAAATTGGCGCAAGAAAGACATTTATCGCAAGAAAGGCATCCTACTCTATTACCTATCCTGACACTGGTGCGAAGAGAGCGTCGTGCACACTACTATTGCACGCTTCTTCTCAGTCAGTAATTTATTACCTTTATCTCTACTTAAAGGTGTTCTTCAATATTTCACGACCAAGAATGACTCCTATACATATAAATATAGAAACTGTAAGATTATTTTTTTTCACTCAGCATACTAAATAAATATAGAAAAAATAGCCAGAAATTGAACTTGACGAAGGTTCAGTGTATTTAATTTCATTTTTTTTTAAATCTTTGCAATCATGACCACATCTGAGAAATCTTTTATCTAAAATGCATAAAAACGTCAAATTACGACTGTAACTCAGTATGTCACACATTATTCGAGAAATAAAGACAATGAGAGGGGATGAGACATCTTCGGGAAGGACCCCTTATAGGACAAAGGAGCCATTCAAAGGAGCATTCTATAGGCATAACAGCCCTCAAACCTTTACAACTAAATCGGGTTAGTGGCGAGTCCTATGTTCTTTAATCTGTAATACTGTTTTTTAAAATGTGTTATAACTGCCGATGAACAAAACAATACCTACTTAAATTGCAAACTATGCCAGAAACTCTGTTCTGTACCGTTTACTCGATACCTACAACATCAAATTCGGCGAGGTTGTTGTACTTGACCTAAATCGTGGCAGATTTCATTCAAATGTCCGAATTATTTCAAAATGAAATAGTTGCATATTAAACATTATTTATCTATACACAATATATACGATGTTCATACAAATACTCACAAACAGAATCACACACCCTCACTCACACTCTCGTACCGTACACACCATATATACACCTTCTAATATATATAGATATATAGTTAAGCTCAACAAAGTTTTAAATATTATTGTAAATAGGCGTAAGCTTTAATTGGCCTTATTATGAAGTCTTTGAAAAATGTGTATGCTACTATTTCGCTGTATGCTTACTAGTTTAATAAATAAAGAAATACAATTTACGTGTTTCGTGTTACTTGTGTTTGATATATACTAATGTGCATTTATTCTACGGTCTCTCACATTTCCAATGTACTTTAACATTGTTCTAAACATTTTTTATAAAAGAATTTAATGCATCAAAAAGTTACAACATTTTTAATGTATGTCTTTTGGGACAAATTTAACTTACCAAAGTTGGGGCGAACTTGACAGGGATTCTAGGTGAATACAGAGGCGGCGCGGCATCTGCTCCTATAGTAAATCTATGCTTTTACGGGATAACTTTTATTAGAGCTGGTAATTTGCATCTTCCGCGCTGTGGGGCGTACCACCGCGCCCCGCCATACTGCGTTTTCACGGCAACATTTCCCATTCGTCGCACGCGCTCAGACGCTTTCAGACCAAATATTTGCCGTGTCAAGTTTAATGGAATTTTTAATAGGCTACCTGCTAACGCTCCAGGGGGAACCCTTTACCGTCTTGAGGGCAATGGCGTCGCTTCGCGTTTCTAATTATTTTTTGAAGTAAAACTTCTTTAGACGCATCTTACACAATTTTTCCTGGACGGCGAATGAATCTAATGCGAGCCGATGTTCGGGTACATCCGTCTAAACTCGGTCTCACCATGGTACACGTTCTTCGGCGGGGTTCGACTAAATATGAATGTAATGTGTCTAAATAAATGATGGCTATTCATTGGTTGGGCAGATATAAAGACTTTGGTCTTTAAAACTGCTCGGTCGGCGGCTATCTAGTAAATGTACGCAAGTCAATTACGCTGATTGACAGCACCACGCATGACAGAAACCTTGTTGATTGGAGATACCAGTATGGAGTGATCATTTTTAATTAATATAATATGACACTCCTAACGCGCGTGGTGTAACCACTCACTCACACTGTTTTTTCTCCTTTATATTTTTTTAAGTCCAACACAACAAATAGATTTCCATCACAACCTATAGATAACGAAACACGACCGTAACTTCACATCTGCGTAATCTGCATTATATTTTATTAGTATAAAAATACAGTTAAGCAAATCTACCATCTATCATATTAAATTGATAGACACCAACATTTAACAGCCATGTTAGTTTTATTGCAGACTGAATTATAGTCACTTGTTTTATTCGATAAACAACCTAAACTTTGTGTAAATAAGGAATCGCTCGACCTTTAGATTTCCACCTAGTACATGTTCAGCAGTGGGCAGTGTGTAATATCTCACGGTCTATGGTCCAATTAGACGGTATCTGTTCGCCTCCCAGCAGCCGCCCCAGCCAACAGATGTCAGCATTTAGCGGATTATTCGTCGAGAGCTCGCTGTAATTGATTGTTGCCATTTGCCATTAGGGCTGGACTATCCGGACGCAGTTACCTCACATCTCCCTGGACGTTTGCTTTAATTACTGACGGCCCTGTCCGCACCAACTGATCCTCATCAAATTTAAATGATATTATGTTTAGAGTAGATTTGACTATATTTTCTTCGTCTACATTACCGACCATATTCTTCCGCGGCTTGATCTACGTATTTTTCCATATTCTACATCCAACACGCGCGTGTTCGTTAAGTTTTACAAATTCTATTTCAGACCTGTTTCACTTTCCTAAATTTCAACCGTAAACTTTTCTTCAATTAATTGATCATCTTTTTTTGTAAACGGACGCTTTCCCACGAAGAAAGTGACATAACCTTGTTTTTATGCGATAACACAAATCTTTTTCGCACGCTAATTTCAATTACAATTTATTTTTTTCCATGAATGCATAATGTATATAGGAATTACATTAAAATAAGATAAACAAAAATTAACTCACTATTTAAGTACACAAGACAATTCTACGTAGTATAGACAAACAGTAAAAGTATAAAGAAAAAATAAAATAAACAAAAACCTAAAGACATACGAAAATATACGTAGGATAGGCATCTATTATAATTTATAACATACAATAATCTGACGGAACAAAAATACATAGGTAGTGAAGCAATTTAATTAGATCACACAGGAAAAAACTATTCTATTTACTATAACTATTTTTAAAAATCGCCTATTTCACTAAACCAAATAACATATCAAACCCAAAAACTATACATTAGATTAAGTACTCGTATATCGAGTAAAAACAGTATAAAAGTAAATAACAATGCAACAATGTAACAATGTAATGTAGTAGTAATATTAAACCAGCATGGAAAGTCAGGTAGAATTTTGTCGAACTGTAGTCTGGTCGAATTTTACCATTACGTCACTGGTGGCTTGTAGACGCGTAAAACAATAATATGACGCGCTGCGTTGGTATAAATGTGACATCTGTAGGCCTAAATGTGACATCTGTAGGCCTAAATGTGACATCTGTAGGCCTAAATGTGACATCTGTAGGCCTAAATGTGACATCTGTAGGCCTAAATGTGACATCTGTATTATTGAACCTACTCTATAAAGGTTACAATTTCCGTCGACTGGCGCGATACTCCCAAATCCTCCACTGTGACATAGTCGTATCGTGTGATCAGGAATTTATTAGCATGAAACGCACATTTTTAATGCAAATTTCTTTCCTTTACTTGCAGATTTCGTAAATTGGTCGACGGTTCTCGATCACGGTTTCCTCCAAAATGACCTGTTTATGTTTATGGTAAGGACTTATTTCTCCTCTCCACGCTTGCTTTAATTCATCCATTATGTAAAGAGACGGCATATATTGTAGGCCTCGCTAAGAATCGTCTAGGGTTCTCGTGGTTGGATTTTAATGATTCTCAGACCCTTAAAAGCGCGATGCTCGTCGCTGGGTGTTTATACTGGAATAGGTTGGATGCTATTCATTGGGCATTTAATAAACCATTTTTGGTTAAATTTACGCGAATAATTGAATCGCTTTCTTTCTAAACAGCACATGTCCAGAAAGCTAATATTCCAGGAGAGAAAAAACTAATTCCAGGTGCACTAAAATCTTTAATTTAAGATTTAATAGGATAAAATGTTTTAAGTTAGGATAAAAGTATATATTTGATTCGTAATAAAACCCAATAAAATAAAAGCAAATATTATGGTTATTTATTTAAATTTTTGAATTTTTATTGAAAATAAAATTGGACGTGTTGGATGGAAAGAAAGCGATTCAATCATATATTATTAACAACAATTAATAGTTACAATATATTAAAAGAAAATTTCAGGTAGAATACGAAAAACATATTTGACATATTCTTTATGGTTTCCACATAAAAAATAAGATCTCTGTAGCAATTATTAAGGCTTACCTAACATTTTTTTTTTAATTCATGTGGTTAATCGTAAATTAATATTGATAAAAGGCAGTACGATGTCCAATTATAATACATTATTCTGCATTAAGCTTTTATTTATTTTAATTGTATGGCATAGCATGCACTAATTACCACCTAAGTTGCCTTCTTCAAGTCATGGTAACACCATCCTGAACATTGGTACCACGAATTTGTTATTTTTGTGGTTTCGTATTAAAAAAGTACGATAAAAATATTCATTTAGAAAAGTTAAATTCAACCTATATTCTTCAACAAATCCATTTTAAAGTTTGCATTATAGATAAAAAATATATCACGATTTGATATTAAAACAACTAACCAATACAAGCATATTTAATTAAAGCGTCGGGCTATTATAATATTTATAATAACCACTTTATTTAGATGTTTTGGAGTTGCATGCTACAAAAATGTATATAAATGTACAAATTTATATTAATAAAAAGGTAAAGTTTGTAAGTTTGGATGTTTGAGAAACTACTTATCCGATTTCAAAAATTCTTTCACCAATATTTAGAATGAACATTCAGGATGGATAATAGGCTGTAGGTCTTTAAAAAAAAAGGGGATTTTTATGAAAGCCAATTTTGCAACCTAAGTTGACGAAATAACGGTCGAGCGAATGCGTTTTTTACGAACGCTGCTTTAAACCGTAAGAGATATGCGTAGGGCCTAGAGAAAGGGAGAAAAGCGACTTATCCCGAGTGCCGCCTACAGAAGCCATCGGCTAATAATAAATAAGCTTATTAATAATTCACTTTCACCGTCTGTCAGCAGAAGTACCTTCTGCGAAAATAAAACCTTTTTCCCAGATAGCGGTTCAACATCACTGAGCAGAGCTCGAATTGAATAAAAGCTGCTCGGTACACGCCTCAGACGATTTTTCCAGAAATGTGATACAGAAATGATTTTATATAGAAAAAGGTAGTAAGTTTCAAAAGGACAATTCTGACGCTAAATAATATGGCACGACGATTATGACAGCAATTATTACGAAATCAGACCTTGTAAGGCTTGTTGCTTATTTAGTCAGTTTATGATAATGAACACTTATATATTTAGTCTGTCTGTGATAATGTGCACTTTGTATATTTAGTCAGTCTGTGATAATGTGCACTTTGTATATAGTACAGTACGTACGAGAATATTTTAGTTCCTCTACGCTCGTAAAATTTCCAGGCGTTATGCTTACGCTGCGGCTTCAGACCTTGTGCGGTGATATATACGAGTATATATATATTTCGACCGTATATTTTCCCCTCTCCCGTCCCCGTGTCATTACGCCCTTTTGTATTTATGCGCGCCCTTTATCGTCCGTACATTACACGTTCTCCCGCATTTTATACATTTTACTCGTGTACCAATTCCACGACCCTTCTTATTACGGCCGCACTATTTTACTTTACGACGGAAAAATGCTTTCTTCTTCCTATCTCCTCGCGTCGCACTTTTTTCGAGCGTTTTTCTAAGCAAAGCTTGGATGAAATTTGTTAACAGACTTCACAAAAAGGTGGTGGTTTTTGAGGAAAACGTAAAAAATAAATTTTGCTTTCGAAATGTTTTCACGTGAAATTGGTGTGACCGACTTTAAATATTATTATTGCAAATTATACCGTAATACATGGAGTTAATCCCATTAAGTTTTAAATTACTTCTAGTGTAAAGTAGTTAAAAAATTTCAAATAAAAGAATCCCAAAAAACAGAGTTCGAATTAAAACTACAACTAAAAAATTAAGATATTTATTTATTTATTTATAATACAATAAACTTCTCACGGGTGGAAATTATGAGTAAGTGTATACAGGACATATTAATTTGAAATAAGAATTGCAATGTCACCCGGTAGCTATCATATAATATCAACTTCTATACATTGTTTAGTAGTAGTAAATTATTTAACCATAACCTGACGTCTTACAGCTAGGCCCTACAGGCGTCTCTACTCGCGACTGTGGTACCGAACTGTGATGGGTTCCTTCATTTCCTATCTCCATTTGTGCCTGCGGCACTATTAGCATCATAAATTTGAAGCATCATTCAACAAAAATTTGAATTGTATAAAATACTATAATATAATATATTAATAATAATATATTAATCGTCTTATTTTGTTTGTTTGTGCTTTGACCAGACTATTAGAGAATCTATAATGCTTTATATTATGGTTAATATCGCAGGCGTTGGCTAATTTCTTATTTATTAAACAATTCGACTCGTCCTTAGCATAATTATTGCGTTAAAATAATCGCATGTGTCATATTAAGCCTACTCAAAGCCTCTTACATATAGTATCTTAGGCATTTAACTAGGAGATATTTTACAGCGACTATCAAAAATTGCTATTATTGTGTAAATAGCAGAGGTAGACTGACTGCCGATCTCTACTCGAAAATCGAGTCATCGGCATTGAATGATAGAGATTTCACAGTTGAATCGTTTGGTGATTGCTAGTCAAATTAGGCCCACAGTAAAATATTGCGCAACCAAACACCATAATAATATGAAAATTATGTTCTGGGCGTGTTTTTCGCACAAAGATCCTGGTGGACAGTCCAGTGGAAGGTAATATGATAAATACGAAGAAGTTATTAAATCAAAGACTGCGTCCAGGGTTAGAAACTGCCGTTTGTTGGTGATGCAGTATTTCTGCAAGATTCGTCTTCTCGTTTTGCGAAGGGAATTTAGAAGTTTTCCAGTGAAAATGGAATTACTTGTTTGAACACGAAAAAAACACCAAAACTTAACCCCCATAGAACATCTGTGGGCTATAATAAAATCTCTCTTGAGGACACGAGCACTACCAGCAAAACATGATTATTTTCTATGTGTAGATTCCATGTGTACTGCAAGGTTAGGAGGAATAAATTAAGAATTTTGACTAATTTTAAAAATATTTATTAATTTATACCATAAAACCACAGTATCGACTGTCTAGTAATTAAAATAAAGCCTGGTTTACACGGGTATAGTAATCAGGAGAGTAGAGTGGCTAGTAGAGTTCACTCTACTAGCTACTCTACCACTTTTGATTTTTTTTCGTTTAAACAAGTATAGTACAGTAGTACTATACTATATTTTTTACTTTTTTACTGTGTTTCAAGTACTTTTAACATTAAATGTAATGTACCCTTTCAACAATATAATATTTTGAACAGTCAGTTTTTTTTCCTCCTTTTGCCAATTTCATTATTTTGTCAAGTGCATCAATACATTTAATATTTGGAATGTAGATATCATCTGCCCCTGCTCCTGATTTAGTGGATTTCTTTACTTTATGAGACTGCAAACTGCAAGTAACTTCAACTAAACTCTACTTGATACTTGCTGTTGTAGGGGAAAAGATGTTTACACTGGTAGAGTGGGAGTTGTGGTGGGGGGTGAGTAGAGTAGAGTTACTTTACTGCAGCCAGTAAAGTACTCTACTCTACTACTCTACTCTGCGGAGCTTTTTTTCGGGTTTCTACAGGTAGAGTTACTCTACTAGATACTGTACTCTCCTTATTACTATACCCGCGTAAACCAGGCTTAAGGGCTTATAATTTAATTATTCTAAAAATATCAGTTCACTCGTACTTACGACATAGTGGGCGTACTTTATACTGGCCGCCGTGCCGTGAAATATTCGTTGCCGGCACGGATAGAGTAGGGGAATAGAGTAGCGTGTCCCTTTCATTAGGTCGATTCTTTTATTTTCAAACGAGCTTTCAAATAACCTAACCCCCTCGGATTGTGCGAACATAGCGATCTAGTTTTTATGGCGTTTTTTAGCGCTTCATAGCGAACGTCTGCCCCCTAACACAGCATGCGATATAATAAACTGTGTAATTAGTAAATATATATATATATATAAATATATATATGCCATTAAGCTTATATACACGACACACTCGAGCTCTGATCATTTATTTCTTCTTTACTACTTTACTTACAAAACGGCGATTATTAAATCATTTTTACATTATATTTTTTATAAAAAATACGGCAATTGCGTGTACATACTATTACTTATTATAAGACAAAAAACGTAAAAAACATCAAAAAACTATTTCTATTTCAAATAAAGTGTGCGTAGTGTGTTGGGAGTGTTAAAAGCCACAGGGTGTGTATGTGAGTTTAATGTAGGCGAGGTTATTCAAATGTTATTATTTTTTTCTTCGTTTAATTAAGGACTTATGTTTCAACTTATGAATTGAAGAATTAAAGTTTTAGCGCCTGTTGCTTTTTATTCGTTAAACCTTGCGAGTTTAATTTCTAGCCTTTTCATAATAATGCTGTCCACCAATAAATGAATCGTTCGTCACGTGTCAAGTAAATTTCTACTCTCAAACGCATGGTTTTGTTAATAGCCAGTACATCATGAGGTGACCTTAAAGTTAGGCCTTTGCAGATGGTGTCGGCCACGTGCACTTTGAGCATCCGTCGACAACATCAAAGAATAAACATTTGATAGTTTTTTATTTATATTAAAAATATAAGGCAATTAAAAAAAAATCTAAGTTTAAGGTTTTCTGTAGAATTTTATTGCGGACATTTCTATGTATAAATTAGGCTTACGTCACATATGTAGTTTAGTTTATGAGAATTTTAAAAAATAAAACTTACCAATTTCAATATTTTTTATGTAAACATAGGATTATTTATTTAAAAAACCAGCTTAAAGGTTTTCTAGTAATACGTTTAGTTAATCTAATTATATTTTTTATATATGCCTGGTATGAAAAGGTATCTTGGCAGTAGACCTCAAAAACATGCATAAAATGCAATTCGAGTGCGTTATGGCTCTTAAGGGTTTTAGCCTCACTTTTGCCACACTGGTTCATTTTGGACAAAATGTAAATATACACTTACCTAGGGCGGACAGTTATGTATAGTCTGTGAATTTATGCATTAAATATATGAGTTTATATTGCAAGAAAAAAATACGTTATTTTTTCTGACACACCTTTGACTTTAATATTAGAAACGGATATACTGACGTATTATAACAACCTTTTCAAATATATATTACTTTTAAAAAGCTGATTTGTTTTTTTTTAATTTCGCAGAAAAATCACAGCAAGAGTGACAACAACGGACCACCGACAATAAATAAGAACTAAATCTTAAGAAATAACGTTTAAGTCTTCCAAATAAACGCTTGCCATACGATAAAGCGACGCTTCGTGAGTTTTCGAAATTGATCTGTAACGTAAGGAATCAAATAATTGGATATTGAAGTTTGAACTGCAAATACCATCTCTTTTCCTGCACGTCACCTCCGGACGTCACTTCCCGATCCAGCACTCGTCTTTCGGACTGAGGTAAGTTTATAAAACAATACATACAAAATACAATAACAGTTCATATATAAATTGGAGTGGTGGCGTATTTTTAAGTTCACAGAAACGCTCGCGTGGGGTGGGGTCCACAATACTTGTTTAATTTTTTATATTCATGTCTTTTTCACGTTATTCATGTATTCAACATTTTTCCAATGGCCTAATAAACTGCTTATTTTTAAAGTCATTCGCATTCCTTCTGCATAAGAACCACGATAATTACTATTTTAGATATAGTAATTTAACGTGACAACTCTGTCGGTAAAGTATTGTTTTCATTAATTAGGAAATATTTAATTATTAATAAAGGTCCATTCATACTTATTTGAGAAACATATTATATTCTTGTTATAAAAAAATATAATATACACACAAAATATTTTAGTAGGGCCATTATAAATATCAACAGTTAATGAAAAATAGTGTCTCGTTTCAATTTTCTCTTATTTTATTTTATAATTAATTAAGAAACGTGTAATGCAGCATTCTTCTTTATATAATAACTTATTTTTTATTGTTAATTATCGCGATATAAAGTGAAGCTTAAGTGCGCGCAAAGTAAAGAGATGAATGTGTCAAACAAATGAGCAATGCGAGAGCATGTGGGCATGCGCCGCACTTCGCAAGCGGTAGAGGTAGGCGGTCCGAGTAACAGATACATTGATGAGATTCATACATGAGATTCGAGATTCCCGGTGCAGTTGTGTTTTTTCTGAGTGTTTACAATGTCCTAGATTACAACAATTTTCACACCTCTGTCCGACAAACTTTTGTCCGATAGCTAGTTAAAGTAATATAAAGAAATGGGTTTAATAAAATCAAGAAATGGGTTTAATAAAATCAAGAAATTTTTAACTAAATATTAGGAATAAATCTGTTTAATAAACGAATAGTAAAATGGTTTTATGTGTTTTTTTATGGTTTACCTCTTGCTGCCGGGGCGGGGTTCTCATGAGGTTGAATGACCTGTGGCCGAGTGACTTGTCCTTCGAGTACTGGGTCTTGGAGTTACCTAAAACATTACAATATAAATGAAATAACATGAGCAACAATTTAGAACCAACATTAAAAAAAAATACTAGTGCATATGTTTTGTATCTATATCATGAGAAAAATACTGATAGTTTGAGATCATCCTTGAAATGTAACGATGGTAACCATTGCTGAGTAGGCTAGGCTAGGCTAGTTTATTAAATCATGCACATATTAACAAATTTGAATAACGTATGACAAACGTCACTCGTTAACGACAAAGTGGTAACAAAATCTATACTATTTTCAAATGAATTATAATAGATTTAATAGTTCTTACAACTTGGAGACAGTACCGATGGGTCGATTCCTTCAATGTAATCATTATATGGTAAAATATCTGAAAAAGCAAAACACACGGATAAATAATTTGACAAGAATATATTCAATAATATTTTAGTCGAGCGCTTGGCCAACAATACAGATAAATTATTGAATTCTTTTTTCTCCTTTACGCTGTGGATTGAATGAATATTATTCTTTAGTGCTGCTGTTTTTTAATAAATTTGAATAGAAATAATGTGTCTAACAATACATAAAGACACATTTTACCTATTTATATAAGTAACAAGCGTTTGTATGGAAACAGACACTAATCAAAGACTATGTTTTACAATTAAATGAAATTGTATTCCCAGTGAGTTGTGAACTTTCACCTGAAGATGTGATGATACATAATCATTTCCAAAAAGTAGCTTTATAAACAAAATGTAAGATATTAAAATATGTTATATCAACAAAGCAGTTAAATATTGTTTAAACAAACTCTCTTTTACAACACTACTATCGTAAAGCTTTATTACTTATTACGATTAGTATACAATGGAAGTTGAAAATCTAAAACTAGCAACTAAATTTCTGTTAAATAATTATGAACCGTAAATGAATAATGAAATTATATTGCTAATAAAAGATACAAATCATTAATTTAACTAATACTATCACGTCATATTCTTCTTTATTTGTTGTAAAAAAATATATATACCTGGTTCGTGTTGTGGGTTTCTTCGGTTATGTACCCTGGCATCCACATCAAAACCAGTTGACTGGATATCTAAAATAAAAACAATCCTTTAGTTAAATTCCAAAATTAAAACCTATGGAATCTAGTTAATTATTGGTTCTCACATCAGAACTACATACAGTGCCACTTTTCATGTAAAAAATTATCCTTATACGAGTATACTTATAAATCAAAAAGTCAGAGTTAGAGCATGTAGAATTGTTTTACAATAGCGCCACACCAAAAAGGCATTTAGAAAGTTAGGTTAGGTTTTAAAACTTCATTACGTTCAAAACTTAAACTAGTGAGTAGTTATTTAGGTTTTAGATGGGAGGTAAACTTCAAACATATAATGTTGATAACACTATTCTCACTTGAACTTTTTACATAATATATCAAGAATTACCTGCTAGATCGATGGCCTCAGAATGAACTATTGCAACCTCCGAGTATTGGGAAGACTCCAACCCAGCCGCTAATGGATCGGAATGGCTCAAAAATACTGTGTTGGCCATATTTTGATCATTTTCTAAAACATAATTGGTATTAAAACTTTGACAATTTTCCAATCGAAGCATTAAATAAATATAGTAAATTACAATCGACAGTCTACTGTACCTATACTACCAATATAATCGTAAAAACGATAGTGACGACTCTGAATTTGGCACATTATTTCTATTCAAATTTATTAAAAAACAGCAGCACTAAAGAATAATATAATAAGAATAATAATATAAATTCCAAAAGTGCGAATAGTGACTACCCTAGTTCTAACTTGCGAAGGGTTCCCTCAAGTATACACTTGAGGGCACCCTTAAGGGAAGCAAAACGTCTTTGAATTCGGGCCTAAGTAATCCCTCCGCACTCACTTCGAACACAAGGCTCGAGAGTGACGCGTACAAATTGAGAATCTCCATGACACCCACGCACCTATACAATTTATTAATTTCATTGTAATACTTAGTTTTTAATCATTTAGTCTTCCTGCACTATTTTTGCTTCAAATTCCAATTTATACCCATTATTGTAAACAAAGCATCAGCAACATCAATCACATAGGTTTACATAAAATAAATATAATACAATATTTAGATTTATTAGCAACATATTGCTTTTAGCCAACACATATTTTTATTTATTTCTATTGTTTTTTCGCTTATTTTTCCAAGCACGTTACTACTAAGCAATCTATTAATTTAAATATTTTTTTAAATCGTACATACATTTTTTCCAAATATATTATTTTTGGTCGGTGGGAATTATTATTTTTTAAAATTACACATACTTTGGAGGTACTTATTCCTCCGGTGGTATAGCTTTTTTTTTATCCTTTTTCTTAGCTGGGCAGGGGTCTTAGGGAATGGTTTGAAGACGCCGCAGTTGAGACTATTCCATTCTCTGATTCCATACGCTGAAGAAAAGAATGAAATCCGATATTATTTCTTCTAAAAATTCCTTTATTTTGTGAGAATGGTCTTTACGTTCATGTACGATAGAAGGGTTTCTGAAGTTGCTCACTAATGGAGGACCATGCTGGGAGCTTCAAGTAGGCCTTAAATAAGTTAATAAGACGACATATTGTACGCCTTAAACTTTAAGGTCAGATAAAAATTTCGTCGGACTGTCAAATCTGCGAAAGCGCCTAAACACGTGTCTGCTTGCTAATCGCTGAATTGATTCAAGGTCAGAATTTAGATAGGGAATATGAGGGGCAATTCCCAAACAGATGAACAATTTTGGGACATAAAAGATAAATTTAATAAATCAAACACGGCATGTGGTAATAAAGAAACTGCAGTGTTGTTGTTCTTGTAAAGACGAAATAGCTATTTTAACTGCTTTTGTAACGAAATTCTGTACCAAATGTATCTGTTACTCGGACCGCCTACCTCTACCGCTCGCGAAGTGCGGCGCATGCCCACATGCTCTCGCATTGCTCATTTGTTTGGCCGTCTGCTTCGTTCGTTCGCTCATTTCGTGAGTCACTCATTTCGTGAGTGGAATATTAATTCCAAAAGTGCGAATAGTGAGTACCGCTTGTTCTAAGGCGCAAAGTAAACACTTGAGGGCACCCTTAAGGGGAGTAAAACGTCTCTAAATTCGGGCCTTAGTCGGCGACGCGTTCCTTTAGTCTGTGCGTTTTTATTACGCGCCGAAATGGAAAAAAAGAAGTTCGTTTTCAGTATATTAGAAAAGCAGAGCCTCATGAGGTTGATTCGAAAGTATAGACGTTTCTTGGATTGTAAGAAATGCGACGTCGCTTCCCTCGAATTCAAGAGGATGAAATGGCGCCAACTGACCAGAGATTTCAACGCTATTCCATCGAATCGTCCCGTGAGTAACGTACTTATTTTTTGACAGATGATTTAAAATTAATTCAATTGAAAACACGTAATCTATAAAAAAAAGTTGTAATTATTTCAGCGTACATTAATACAATTGAAAAAGTGTTGGGAGAATTCCAAGAAGAAATATGATGGCAATGTACCAACTACAAGAGTACCAGAATCTTCACTCGATAACCTTGGTTTAGATGGATTGCGTTGTAATTCATTTACAAATGGTTTGTTTATTGAAATTATCTTTATCAAATAAAACTATAGGTTCATTTAATAACTTGTAGTCTGTAAGAAAATATTAAAATTTACATTAAATTAGGAAATTTATAGAAGGAAGGTAATAAAATATTCCCAGGTAGGAACTTGGGAATATTTTTTAACCTGCCTTTGGAAAAAAAAAAGATGGATCTTTAAGATAAAATTACATACGGGTGGTCATGATATAACTAAGAATTCGATAATCAGATTAATTATGTAGTAATCAGTGAATAATGGCAACACCTTAAATTGAGAGGGTGAGGGATTGTTGTTATCTCGGAAATCGGGGTTACTAAAAGTTACATCAACATATGGATTGGCAAAGCGAGGAGCGCATTCGCTTATGTAAAACCAGGTTGAAATTTTGATCCTTTTCAAAGAGCCACTTTACACATCTACAGATGTACAACATGGCAGTCTATAAATAGATGCTTCTGCCATAAATTATGACTTTAGTAGCCTGATAAGATCACTAACAAAGAACTTTAGGGACTTACAAATCGAAGAAGGGGTAGCATTGTGGAGAACCTATTCTCCAATATCAATAAAGAAGAACTTCATACTTACTGTATTGTGACCACGACGAGATGAATGGATGTTGATCTTCGATTTCCTCGGCTGTTAGAAATGTGAGATGACCAGACATGATTATTTTTTGTTGATTGAGGTTTTTTTTTAAAAAAATATGTATTTTTTTTATAGATTTGATCCTTTTGGAGAAGCCTACTTCAGGCCCAGGTCCTTCCAGACAATTAACTTTTGTTAAAATCGAATCTGGACACTTGCCTGGTAATTATTTTTATCACTCGGGTATTTATATACTTTATATTTTTCTCTGTATCGGTAATGCTTGGCTGCAACTGCAACATTCGTTTTTAACTATTATCAACTATGAAAATAAAGTCATATGTCACAGTTATGGTACGTTTTGAGTATATACCACACCGTACACCATAGGTAAATATCAGAGAAATATAAAATAAAGAAGGCAACACTGTATTTATATTTTTATTACTTGGTTTTAAAATTGATAAATTGATTAACAATGTATTAAGAAGGTAAATTACAATGTGTTACGGATACCATAGACTGCAAAACGTATCAATTTTTCCATTTTGCAAGAGCTGAGAATCAAGGGCAAGCTCGCAACATATCCTCCCAATTTTTGACCACATTGCCCGTAGAAGCGATGACGACCTTGAAAGGCTTGTAGTGATAGGCAAAGAATTTAGATGGATGCAGGAGTCGCGGAAGGAGTCCATTACGATGGTCAAATTGGCAACGGGATCCTCTGTGGTGGCTGCATTCCAGAGTGCCAAATGCCATGAAAGATGGAGAAAAGTTGGGAAGACATCAATTTACCTGGAAGATCACAATCCTTAGTAATGAGGCAATGACTGAGAGGAAGATATTTTATTAGTTTAATTTAACTAGTTATAAATGAAAAATAAAGTGAGGCTCCACAGTAGTGACGAAGTACATATAATATAACCAAAATTTAGCTTGTCTAAACTTCTTCTAGCTGTCGTGAATAGGGCACAAAGTCTAAGAGTCCTTTAAGTAGTATTTTAACTTGAGTAGCCTGCTTTATAAGTTTAAATGGTATGCTGCTCTTGTTATTGGAAAATGAGTTCGATGTGGCAGTAGGTTAGAAGTTACTGGATAAAATAAACCAGGTTAAAAATTAATTTCGCTTTGTAAGTAGCCAATATTTGCATGACTTGTTTTCTCTCGCTTTATTCTAATTATACAAGATGTGAGGTTAGAATTGACAAACTTTTAGCAAAGGCGGAAATAAATATTTTTGAAAATTGTAAAAGTGCTCTGTGGTGATTTTGTGTTGATTTTGGTTGTAGAAAATGCTTAGAGTTAGTCCGGAACTGAAGATCCACCTTAATCGATTATATTTTATATTTTCTATATATAAGGTTTGTGGCCAATCCTGTGGAAAGAAAATCGATTTTAATGAAATATTTATCTTTCATATTATTTAATATTTCTATTTATAAAAATATTTTCATTTTATTGGATGCAGAAACTTCTTAATTTTTAGAAACCAACCCTGAAGTAAATGTCCGCAGCCCAGATGATACAGACATAGAAGAAATTTTTGCCACAGGTATGGATGCTTAGATTCTTCCTGTCATCATTCACACACTTTACCTATCTCCTCTTGATTTTTCTGGTTTTTTACTAAATAAATGAGTTTGGACTTTTGCATCAGCCGTTTCAATTGATACTTCATAATTACTTACATTAGTGCTTACTCTAGACTGCTATTTTTCCCTTGATGTAACTAATACTATCAATATCATAGAATTCAAGCAATGGAATGCGCAGAGTAGCAGGTCGGGTATCCAGCCGGATTTACTAGAGTTTAAACAACAAAAGATCAAGATTGTCTCTCTTGCAATGTGGAGTTCTAATATGATTTACACTTAATGGATATTGTGATGACAATAAGAAAAGATCAGCACTTGTCGTGCTGTGTGATATTTTTTTATAATTAATTAACTTCAAGTCCCATATGTTCGAAGCCTAAAGTAACAATCTGCAATAATCTTGGTGGAACCTGATTATTTATAAGCTTATCTAGGGATAACCATTGTTATACTCAACTGCAAGTAAAGGAGTAAATCAAAAGAAGACCCAAACCGGCCATCATTTAACATCAACACTCTATAATACCATAATATAATGACAGCCTTCAATTTCGATAACCATACACTTATCATCTAAACCAGAGGGTCGCAAACTTTTTGGGAAAAAAACCAATGTTCCCCAAAATGTGATCACTGCAAGCACATTCTGCTTTGCGTGAATTGCATAATAGTCGTCTTACTTGTTAAGACTGATCTGCTGTGCAAATAGATAAAGATGACACCCTCTTAGAACGCCTCAATGCCCTCCCAAACGCCTCTAATACTGCCTCCCTAGATGCCTAAAGTGTTCACAATACAGTGACAATGTCATAATAAAGAAAAAAAAAGAGTTTAAAAAATTGAAATGACGATAATTAATTATGATAATGATGATAATTTACTACTACTAAACAATGTATAGAAGCAATTGATGTTATATGATAGCTGCATGGTGTCATAGCCATTCTTATTTAACTGTTTCAGACGTTCTTAATGACGTGAGCAAAATTCCAATTAGTAGGAATACAAAAGAAATAACGAATCAACAGCCACCAACAATAGAAGGTAAATTTATGCTTTTAAATAAATTATATAATTAAAAATAATTGGAATATAAAAATAAGTGACATTATATAATTTTAATATTAATTTATAATTTTTGTTTGCATAAACATACATACATCGTACACACCAGATGATACCAATTTAAATTGAATGTATATGAAATAGCCACAATTATATTTTAAATAAAAAAGTGAATACTTGTGACATCGTCATAAAAATATTGAAAACGGAAAAGTAACTTTACGAAATTAATATGGGTTCATCCCCGAGAAATTACCCCGAGAGAATGAAACAAAAAACATTCTTATTGAATTGAAAACCTTCTAATTTTGAAGTTGGCTAAGAATTTCAGTCCTAATAATAATTCTATCCCTCAGAAGCCTATATTAAAAGAATAATAAAATTATACTAACACCACTTTTTTTTTCAAAGTGGAGTGAACATTTTTTTTTAGGATTGGGTTAAACTTTCAAGTGAGTAGTTGGAATGATTTTTAAGTTTAAGATGTGGGTCAGTCAGATAAAAAAAATATTTTTTAATAAATTCTAAGAGGTTTTTGGGTGTTTGCAACCCAAAAAATGATTACAGAAACTGTAATTTTAATTGAAAAAAAAAAAATATTAAACAAAGGCAAATTCAGCTTATTTTTATACTTAATCCAATATTGGGGATTTGTACTTATTTTGGTTCTTTCAGATCAATCAGGCGAGCATCGAACTAACAGTGATTTGATAAATAGAGAGTCGGACCTTCGAATTACGAGGACAATGAATCTCATGGAACAAGATAAAGTCAGTCACGAATATGTCATGAAAGAACACGCCATGATATTAAATATGATGAAGGAGCAGATGAAGAGGAAACAGGAGTCACATTTGGCTGATGAGAGGCGTAAACAAGAAGCTTTCGATGCAGAGCAAAAATATTTGGCAGAAAAGCGTCAAATTGAATTAGCCATTCTTAGAATAAAATATATAGCATAAACGGTATTGATAAAATATATGATCACTCGTTTTGTAGTATGTTTTATTATCCCCCTTTTCTTTCGGAGATGTGACGCTGGATGAGCTGTTTAGTACCAGAAATGTGGTAAGAGCGTTATCTGCCATGCAGTCTCCAAAGGATACCGGTAATACTGGATCCCTTTTAGCAGCGCTTACTCCATTCTCTCGCTTTTTGTTATTAATATTATTTCCAATGGCCTATCAGAGGTCCTCATTGAATCAAACATGGTTACATCATATTTCACAACCGAAAGACACTTTTCTCACAACTGTCGACTGAGCTTTGTAAAATACTCTCTTAAATACTCCTTAAATTACAATAAGGCAGTAGGAGCAACTGTTACCCTTAACAGTGATTTTGTACGAATACGAGATTGAACTACGGAATGGGTTTTGAAGTTGGACATAAACAAGGGCATTTTACTTTAAATAGCCAGAAAACCTTTTTTTTTTAAATAGCATTTCCTTGGAAGACATAAAATGGTACATTGCATATTTATTGTAAATAAAGGCTCATTAGTGGTTTACCTTAATGGGAAATCATTTCACTGCATAAACTGTTCCTAATTTTATTCAAACTTCTTCAAGTTAAAATATGGTTCCAAATCTGGATCCCGTATTTTGTCATAAATGTTGGAAAAGGCCAAAGAAAGCCACAAAAGTTCATATAGGGTTTAAGAACCTGAATTATATTGAAAGGTTAATGATATAGAACTTCCAACATTGACATTTATGCATATTTTATTACGATATTTAAGAAATATAAATTTCTTTTAGTCTTTAAATTAAAGTCTGAGGCCTAACTGGTCATACATAAAATTTGCATATTCTGTGGATTTTTTTTATTTCATTTATTGAGCTTATGAATTATACTAACTATTACATACCGTTTTAAGAATTAATCCTGACATTTTGGTTACCATTAATATATGTATTTACTCGCATCGGTAGGACATCTCGAAATTTGCCTTAAATTCGGTCTTTTAGATCCAATAACAAAGTTGTTATGAAATGTTTGAGGAAGGTTCTATTGCCACCCAAACTTCAGTCACTTTTGTCAAATGTTTTCTGATTAACAGTTGATGTAAATGATTTTTTCCTTTTCCAGACCGGTGTGTGGGTCAAGTGTGAGTAGTCAGTTTGCATGCCCCACGTGTCGGTGCGCGACGGCAGCGCGTTTGTCGCTCGCGCCGCCATGTCGGCCTCATCCGCGACGGCCACTGTCGCAGTACGCCACCACGCTCACTTCTACACGGTAGAGGTCGGCGACACCAAGTTCACTATACTCAAGCGGTACCAGAATCTCAAGCCCATCGGCAGTGGAGCTCAGGGAATTGTATGGTAATTATTATAATTTTTCATATTAAATATCTACAATGAATTTAAATCAAGTATTTGACAGGTGAAAATGAACATAAAATATATAAATTCATATGCTAATATAAAATTATTTGCCGTGGAGCAATCGCAAAAAAAAACAAAAACATTTAAATACCAAAGTTAGATGTGCAAAGTGCATTACATTATATTTTTTCTGTTTGTGTTTAAAAATAAGCTTATAGCAACTGCGACTTGTTGAAAAATAATTTTGTATACCTATCAATAAAATTCATTTTTCTCAATCGTAAATATTCAATTCCTATAGCACGTTTTGTACGTTTCTCATACACTTGATTTCAAATTCAACCTGATTTTCTTTTAGATACATAAATCCTTACTCTATTTTATAGTAATTTTAGGACCTGCATGCTCTTGAGAATTGCTCACGGAGCCAATTATCACTCTTTTCAATTAAGCTAAATCATTTTGTATTCTGTCTGTACAGGAGTCCCGAACTACACCCGAAGAATGTTTATGTTCCTGTTAACGAGTTAGCAATTATATAATAAAACGCGAAAAAAAAACGTCTCCAATTTTATTCATCTTATTAAAGCGCAGGTGTGAATTGCTTTTCGCGTGCCAACGATATCTCCCCACCCAATACGACCCAATTTTATCAATCGGATCAGTTGATGGTCTTATTACAACAAACGCTTAATATTATCACGTAAACCTTTTTTTTTGTCGGAAACCATGATGAATTTCGACATGTCAACACGCTAATTAGCTGGATTTTTATAGGGAATGGTCTCGGGACATCCTGTTAATAATAACATATCAAAGCAAATGTGATGTGGAAATCATTATTCATCAGATCCTCATGAGTCTCACTTCTTCTCGGTTAGAACTGAAGATGAGGATGAGAATATTGCTCTTTGTTATAAGATGACTGCTTTTCAACATTTATTTCTTAATTAGACAATAACAATTCTTTTTTTCTTTAACCGCTCATAGATTAGTACAGAGATTAATAGTGACCAGTAATCATCTAAACAGGTAACAGGTGCCTGCTGGTGGCTGTTAACGAAATAACCCCTAGTAATGAATAACATTAATGTGAACTTTAGCGCTTTGTTGTACTTTATTTTGATATTTGACCAAAATCCCAAGAGTAAGGAGGATGGGAGAATAGTTTCATATGTTTCAGAGAGCATTAGCCGAGTTACTAATACATAACATATATCTAATTGCTTTACTTTGAGTAGAGTGCAGAGAAAGAGTAGAATTTGAGATACATTTTCTCTTAGGTTCAAGTAAATAAGCAAACCTACCTAATGTGTTAGATTATGTATATATATTTGTGTCAACATTTTATTTTTACAAGTACAGTCAACTTTTAAAATAATAGTTTGCATTTTTAAATTTTATTGTTTTCTATGAATAAGACTATAATTTTTACAATAGTTCGGAATAAACAACTAACTATTCAATAAAACAGTAAGAAATTCAAGGTAGGGTTCATAGATTGGGAGCAATTGTTTTTAAATGTTCAGATTGTCATCAAGGCGTAAGTTTTAGCAGTTTTTAGCATTTGGCCTAAGAAAAAGTATGTATTTCTTTAATTGTGGTTTTACGGGGCATTTTTTTGTGAACAGTTTTGACTTAATTGATACTTAAAAATAGTATTTTAATAACTGCAAATCACCTGCCAAAACAAATGACTTTTCACAACATTGATCGTTTTTTTTGATGTGAAGCCAAATTGAAAAGAAAATACTAAAGAGTTATTGAAAGATTTCCTGGTTCCTGGATTGTCAAATGATGACATTTAAGTAGCACTGAGTTTCATAATAATGCATTTTTAACTTATTACTATTGAAGATAATAAAATATGAAAAATATGATTTTGAAACTAAACTAATTAAACTTGTAATTGAAAATGTAATAAAAATGAAGGAGGAATCCTATTTTTTTTATTATTAAAATAATTGCTATGACCTAGGGCATACACAATTATTTTGAACCGTACTCAACTAGGCCAAATGGCCCTGTGCTAGAGTCAGGACGATGGTGGTAATGAAGCGTTAAAAATGGTATGACCATCTGCGGATTCGAACCCAAGACCTTTGGGTCAGCAGTCCAACGCCTTAACCATTAGACTACCACAATCTCAATTGAGGGAATCTTTTTATGAGTAATTTACATACGGAGTTGATTAGAGTAAAAATAATATAATACATATTTAAGTGGACATAGGATTAATTAAAAAAATACTTGTTGGCTGACACTGAATCGTCAATCCAGAAAAGTAGCTGATCGCCTCGTGGAAATAATTGATTATATAGTGCAATCACTATGTGATGGGCTTACAGTGAAAACCCGTTAATCGCTATAATTGAACAATTTACTGCGCAGTATCGCTTTTACTCTGTGTAACTAATACAAGAATACTTTTTAAAATATCCACAAAAATAATAAACTGAACTCAGATAAGGACAAAACACTTATTGGTTTTTTTTTGCAACCAACAACATAAACTAGATTGTAACATTAAACAGCATTTTAGAAAGGTCACTGCCAAACTAACTGCAAATGTCTTTAAAAAATATATATTTATAACTTTATTTAGCTTTTAATTAAATACTTTCAATTTTAAAATAGCAAATTAAATTACTGAAAGATTGGTATTAAAAGAACTCAACCCGGTTATTTCTCCATACAAACACTGTAGTGTTGCGACTCTTATTTGTTGATGTAGAAGAGAAATAATACTAGGTATCGTTTTATCTCTTAAATATCTAGGCTTCTATGGAATTAATAAGTTAAATTTTTAATTTGTCTAAAAGTTAAGAGTTTCAAAAAGTCCGCATTTTTCTATACATTTAATCAAAAGTTTGGATGTAAATATCTCATTGTCTGAATACAAAAATCGAGAAAATAAAACTACAGAAGCGTAGTTTATTTTATAAAGATTCAGATTCAGGTTAAGTTTGTTGATTCTGTTTCTCATAATTAATTAACAACGGTACAGAGTTTGTATGCGTTAGATGAGACAAAACAATTTAAAAGCACGCGCAAGACAGAGAAGAACGCCACCGGAAAGAGGCCCCCTAATATCGTAAAACAAGAATAATTTTTAAGGATGCCTAAAAAAATAAATCTTCATAAAAATGTTAAAAAACAGACCAAAATTTAAATTGGAACCATATTTTTTTTTTAAAATAGTGATTATTTTATGATTTATCTTTTAATAATTTTATTTTGAATTATTAAATATCCCTTAAAACAACTAAAATTTGTTCAGGAAACTAACCAAGAGTTAAATCAATTTTTACACAGTAGTCTGAAATAAAATAATTGAACCCACTTTTGGTCATATATATATATATTTTATTTTAACTCAAAGAATTGAGTTTTAATTTGACAGTGACCTTTCCGAACACCTGTATATATATTTTTAAAGTCCTTGCGATTTCTTATTTCTATCAAAACATCTAAGGCTGCTAAATTTAAATTAAAGTTCCGTGAGTTTCTTGCTGCATGTTGTACAAAAGGCAAATAATATTAATTACTTAAATTATATCTTTTTCTGAAACTTTTATTTCGGCCACTATCCGATTTTCGTGTCCCCATATTTTTTTCTCCATTTGCGTTCTGAACATTGTTATGTTTAATTTCATTTTTATTGTAATACAGTTTTTTTTTTATCTTATTTTAATGATATTTTGAATGAACAAAGTGCAATTAAATAGGTTCCTTTACTTTCCTAACATGGTGTTTCTTAAAAGCCATTTTATTTAGATTTTGTCCTTGTGCAAATGTTACCTGCTTTTACTTTATTGTTTCAAAATGCTTTCCCTCATTGTTTAAATATTTTTTTCTTCCCACTCCTATTTTAGCTGAATTCCACAAATGCCTTCATTCGCTCAAGAAATGTGATCATCGACGCCAACCCACTTTCGACATAATCAAAATTACAAATTGAAAGTGCAAATTGATCACTATGTACTTACCTACAATCAAATTCATTTGTGAAAGTGAAGGCCTTTTTTAATGTTTCCATAGTTTTTTTTAAATATATGTATAGTGCAAGACATACAACAGTTGTTAATACATAATTAATAATTGATTTTTAATAATTGAATTGATGTAAAGTAACTTTTGACATTTTAATATGTTATAAGATTTCTACCATTGCACAACATTTTTAAGAGTGTTTCCGTGATTTTACACTTGTGATTACTGCACGGCATCTAGGAAGCTCTTAAAAATAGCACTCAAGCACTTTGCAAAGAATTGCACCGACAAATTGTAAGATGTTCATAACGGTGGAATTTGGCGATACAGAGTTCCGTGTTCCAGATCGCTACACGGAACTATCACCTCTAGGCATCGGAGCACAGGGGATGGTTTGGTAAGAAATACTTCTTGTAACAACACTGACACTTTGGCACCACCAATCTACTAACATTGTTATTAATCGAGTTTGATGGTTGGTGATGTTTTCCATCAAAAATTTATTAAATATTTTATTCTTGTAAATATTTGGTCTCAAAATTATTTATGAAGTGTTGAATTTTTATAGTTGTACTACAAAAATAAAAACAATTTAAAAAAGAAAATTCTCTTATAGTAGATTTTGTGTAATAAAATCTCCCGGGACGAAGCTAAGAATTAAATGCTAGCATTTAATTCTTAGCTTCATCCCGGGTCGTTCTAGGCCCTTTGCAGGTGGCACCTATCCAAACAAATATGAGACATTTGTATGACCATAAGTAGGAAGGAAGTACCAATATTTTGATTTAAGGGGCCTCACCAGAAGAGCTTTTGCCTACGTTTAGCTTGGTCATAACTCATGCCATTTCCTGTTTAGTTTAGCTAACCTTGCTTGCAATATTTTTCAAACAAAAACAGTGCAATATAATCATCTCAATGAAATCAATTAGTATGCCACTGTTGTTTTATTTTCTCGATTCTTTATTCAGTCAAAAAGATTTTTACGTCTAATGTTTTGATAAATGTTTAAAAATACTAATATTTCAGTGCTCACCAACAAAGTAGAAATTTACCTTTTTCATTTTTATATTTACCCAGATAATTTTGAGATAAAACAATATCCAGTATTGTTTTTCTTCTATATTTATAAAAAAAGTTACTATACTACAACTTTTGTATCTCTTGGTTCTCTTAAACCAATTTATTCAAATAACTTTCACAATGTTTTACTTCACTTTCTCATTTTTGTATATTTTAGCATGATGATTTATAGCCTATTACCATTCTCTATAAAACTCATTTTAATGGTGAAAACTTCACGTCAATGAGTTCATGGTTTTGAATTTTAGGCGTTTCCACATAAATACATACAGACCAAATTTCAATACTTAATAGTTACTTATAGATTATAATTCTTTGGTCTATTGCTTGTAAGACTTGTTTCTCCAATTGGGATGATTAAAAATAACCTTTGTATTAATTAGTATTGCATAACCCTAAAAGCTTATTGTTATCCTAAACATGCTTTCTCTTAATATTTTGTTGTAAATATTATGATAGTGTTAGTGATATGAGGAATCGTTGTATCTGTTTATTTTTGTTAAAGGTTGCCTTCTTTACAAGAGAAATCATCTTATCAAACATATGTTAAATTACTATAACTAGTCTGAAGTTTACACAACCCAAGCACCCATCTGACATTAGTTATGTGGTAGAGGGTATCAACATCACCAGTTATCAAACCTAGTTTGATCGAAATATCTAATGATGTTAACGGCCAACTAATTATGACCATTGTTTGTTTTACTAAACCATCTTGTGCCTGTGTGTCCTGATTAATCTTGTGATCATGTGCTTTATTTTGGAGTGGGTATATAATGTCTTATAAGTATAATCGTTTTGGCTCAGTATTAGTATGGTTAAAATATAATATTGTTTATTTGTCTTAAGGTGCCACTACACCTGCTGAATTCGTCATAGCCGATTGGTAGTTTAATAGATGCATTCACCCGATCGGCTTATTGCAAACCCAACTTAGAGTAGTACAAAAATATGGCAGTATCGATTGGTTTTGATCGTTTGAGACAGAGGCGACTGGCCCAAACCTACTTGTGTACTCGTCGAATTTTCTGTCCAAGTTCTAAAATCTACTTTTACAGAATTAACAACCATTATTAAAGAAACACTTTAAACAAAATAGAATTTAAAAGGAATAATGTGCAAGAAAATTGAGAATACAAAGTGATAAAAGAAGAATTGAAGAGTTAAACTAACATAAACCCTATATGAAAATTAGCAGGAGAATCCTCTGTTACTAATGGTAGATTTATTGTTTTCCTATATGATCTGACCAAATCGAAGTTGGTAGGTAATATCGGCTTGTCAATTAGTCTAGCCCGATCAAGGTAGTTCGATACTGATTGAAACCGTTTGATGCAGATTGAGAACTATTGAACAGGTAGTAGCTGCCGACGATCAAGTTTATCAATCGGGATGATTAGTTTTTTAAGGCGGGTCGATCGATGCCGACCAAACAGTTGTAGTAGCACCTTTAGGTACATTTCTCTTGTCTTGTTTATTTGCTTTTTGTTTTCTCATCACAAATTTATCCACAGTAAAACAGAAAATTTTCTTCAAACACTAAATGTCACCAATTTTAGGCTATGCAACATAATTTCTTAGTTAATTTGTTTGTTGAGTTTCTAATTCTTAGCAGTGTTTCTCTCTATTACTCGCCTATAGGTATCTATAGATAATGCCGCTAGAACCGTTTTGGCAGGATACCTCGATAGCCACCAAGCAACCATATTGCATTTTTTTGTAAAAGTAATATATTTTATAAAATAATTTTATCTTGAGATAGTCACCTTAGACACATTGGATTTTATTATGGGGTATTTAGTGGGCGGGTAAATACATATACTTATAATTTAGTATATGTGTCAATATTTCCTTTCCTTTATTTATTATGTATAGCTTGATTTTTCAATGCTGAAATATATCATAAGCTTTTTCCCTAAAACAAAACATTTTATTCAAATTTATTGATCTAGAAATTTAATGAAAATACTATAATATATTTTAAAATATACTAGAAACTATTAGAAAATATTTTTAACTAAAATATCACAATGAAAGTCTTAGCACATACAGCTGACCAATTGCTATTTAATATTTGTAAATTATATTATGATATTTAATAAAGTATTAACAATACCTTTTGTGTGATTTTTTTTAAATTTATTATTATCAGAAAGACTTTTCTTATGAACACTGCGTTTTAAACAATTGTACTATTGTACTAATTTACATACTTATGCAATAATGTATATTAATCCTAAATAACTATACCCTAACTTTATTTAAAATTTTGAATGATTGTGAAAATTGTACAAACTATAAAAATTTGTTTTTATTTTCATTCATACTGCACGATTCAACTAATAACAATACATATTTTGTATAACATTATTATTAAATAAATATGTAATTGAAAACTGTATCTTACAATAAATAAGGTGTTAGAATTTTTAATTTATGTTTTTCTTAAGTAATCTAATAAAGTATGTTTTATAAATTAAGTCTAAAAAATTAATTTAAATTTCAATTTAATGATATATTGTTTTATATTTTTTTTATTAGTGCTGCGTATGATACTGTCACACAGCAGAATGTTGCGATCAAGAAGCTTTCGCGACCGTTCCAAAATGTGACACATGCCAAGAGGGCATATCGCGAGTTTAAACTCATGAAGCTCGTCAATCATAAAAATGTTAGTATATTAATTTACTTATAATATTTTTTTATATTAGCGGACAATTATAAGGCTTGCATGTATGTCATGCCCTGTAAGGGGTTCATAAAATATTTTGAATAAGAATGACAATAGATAAATCAGGATGTTAAGTAAGACGTATGTAAATTGATTGCCGATGAAAGTCTCATTCGAATGTTTTAATCAGTTCACATGTTTTACATGTGAACTGATTAAAATTGCTTTAAATTTAAAACAATAATTTTTTGACTCGTTTAATGGATTATGTTTTGCATGATAACACAAATGAATGCTGCTTCATACAATACATATTTAATCAATAAAAAGATTTTTATTAGGATAAGGTATATCGAAGCTTAGATAATGAACGGTGGAAGAGAATTATACATATTATAATGGACTGCTCACAGGGCTGAGGGTTACCGGAGGAAAAACAATATACGAGGGTTGTCAGATAAGTACCTCACTATCGCTATCGCAAGAGAAATTTACTATCGTGTAGTACATTCTCGTAGATAGCTACTGTCAAAATTTCGACCGAATCGGAATCGTAGTTTTGTTTTGACATTTTTGACAAGCGGACGTGTCAGCGGATTTTAGATAAATGGAAAATGAGCAATATCGGTCGATGATTCGATTCTTGTTTCTGGTAGGGAAATCGTGCAGCGAAATCAAAGAGCGCTTGGATGCTGTGTACGGTGCCTATTCCCCTTCGATGGCGACCGTTAAAACATGGTTTAACGAGTTTCAACGTGGTCGCACGTCGGTTTTTGATGAATCGCCACGGCCAAACCGCCTCCGCCATCGCCACGGCCAAATTGGTCGAATTGTGCTACAACTGCTGCCCCATCCACCGTATTCTCCAGATTTGGACCCATGCGACCTCTTTTTGTTTCCAAACTTGAAAAGTCACTCACCGAGCAGAAATTTGAGTCGAATAAGGAGGTCATCGCCGCCACGGAGGCCTGCTTTGCAGATCTCAAGAAAAAATTCTTTTCAGATAGGTTAAAGAAGTTGGAGCATCGATGGATCAAGTGTATCGAGCTAAGAGGAGACTATGTTGAGAAATAAATCTCAACTTTTCTAAAATTTTCGTTTTTCATTTGAAGGCTAAGTACTTATTGGACATCCCTCGTAGGTTGACGCGTGGCTATATCTAATTAATAAATATATTGTTCTTTTATCAGAAACTCACATAAATTAAAAAATATTCTTTGATTTTAGATAATTGGTCTTCTAAATGCATTCACTCCGCAAAGGTCCTTGGAGGAGTTCCAAGACGTGTACCTGGTGATGGAGCTGATGGACGCCAATTTGTGCCAGGTCATCCAGATGGACCTGGATCACGAGCGGATGAGCTATCTCCTCTATCAAATGCTCTGCGGCATAAAGCATTTACATTCCGCCGGCATTATCCATAGGGTGAGTATAAAGCAATGATTTTAAATTTAATTTTATCGTTAACAGGATGTCTCAAGACCTTTCCCGAAGACCTTAGTTTGTGTTCACTATTATGAGTAAGACATTATATAAAACATTAAAAAATAAACCCAAATTTATTTATTTTTTAATGAGTACCAGTCTTTTCAGTCAGCGAGTAAATTGCAAAACCGCGCGATGCGAAAAGGTAACCTTCATCGCATTACGCGTACGTTTACCTCGCAATGAATAATAGCCGTCTGGCAGTGTCTAACCGGACAAAGGTAACCCTGCTCACCGCTTTCCTATCTACCGTTATGACGCATAGCATCAGCTGTCGTGCCGATTGTGAGTGCCAAAATAGATGAGATTTTCTTGGCCTTGCATGACACAGGATAACCAAATGGATTTCTAAACTGCCTAATGTCCAAGGTACCATACCATCGTGCATCGGCGTATGCCCATGTGTTTGATATTTTTTGTGCAGCCGTTTTTAGAAGCGACTGACAAAGCCCACCTTAGTAATATGTAGTGTCATCATAATGATGAAATTGATCAAAATTTCATCTGTTAGTATCAGGTGGTTTAATATCACTATTTTATGAAAAGCCAAGCTTTGCACGTCTGGGTTGCCAATGAACCGGTTAATAAAGACTTTTAGGGATATATGTTAATCTAACTATCTTATTTTGTTATAGTAGAATGTGATTTCTCCGAAGGTCACAGTCGGTGCTCCACTGTATTGGTACGACCGAGTAGATATGAAATGAAACGCGTAACGGCGGTTGAGGTGTTTACTGATGACTGAAATCAATATGGCGGCTTGATGCCGCCGTTGCCCGCGTACCGCGACAGTGTGATGCTGGGTCACGGAAGTGAGAAGGGGGGAGTAGAGGTTAAATGTGTCGGACATATATATACTTCGGCTACAACTTTCTGGAAACTTTAACTGCTAAGAGAGTGCTTTTTTAGATTTATATCAGATTGTATTTTGGATTTTCGTGAATGAAAAAGGTATTGAGTCATTCAAAGTGATTTCAAGGCACTACAATTGCAATAATATGAAGGACATGTTTACTTTCAATCTTAATCCTCATCTTCGCAGACACAAATTAAAACTCTCAAAAACCCATTTCTCTACAAACGTGAGAAAATATTTCTTAACTAACAGAATCATTGACATGTGGAATCAACTCTCACAATCAATTATCGAAGCCAGAAATACCAATCAATTTAAAAATCTACTGGACAAACACACTAAATCCAGTCGTCATCAATGAAGTTGTGTCTTAAATATGGGCATATCAGCTCTAGCTGCTCACCCATTAACCAATAATAATAATTCCGGTATACTGAAAAGCAATAAATAAATAAGTGCTAGATAGAAAAGTGCATGTAAAGATTTTTACATATAAAAATAAAGATTATTAATGGATAGTTGTATAGATCAAGGTCATGTAGGTCATGGCATATCTGATTTCTCTCTGGAAATAATACTTTTCTTTCCAGGATTTGAAACCATCCAATATAGTGGTAAAGAGCGATTGCACCTTAAAGATCCTAGACTTTGGTTTAGCAAGGACAGCTGGCACCACTTTCATGATGACTCCTTATGTGGTCACCAGATATTACCGGGCTCCGGAGGTAATTTTGTTCTATTATACATATTTTATGTAGTTTGGGAGTTGGTGCAATCCAGCAGGCCAGATCTAATATAAAATCATATTACAATCTTAAATTTTTCTAAATAAATATAAATTTATAATGTATATTTTTTTGATATATATTATATTTATTTATTAACACAAGCATATAATATTTATTAATATCTCACAAATAAATATATAAAAACATACATTTTTTTTTTATTATTAAAACTGTATTTTATTGACAACATGATCCTCAGAATTTCTTCATGATCCTCAGCCTACCTACCTTAGTACGGGCAATGCCCATTTAGGAATGGTTATGTTATTCATATTCTTAGAAATATGTAAAAACTAAAAATGAATAAATAATAAATAAATAGTTAATGTAAACATACGGTTTATGCTTGCGTACTTTGAAATACGGCTGTATTAAAAATTTGTTACGTGTTTGACAACTAAGCTGTTAAGGTGAAATACATCACTACTACTCTGATACTATGAACAAGAGTCCGTCGAATCAGAGACAAAGAGAAAAGTCAAAGACGGCAGCTTAATTACAATTGAATTGCTGATTATTAAAAGGGGTATATGTTACATTATATTAAAAGGGAGCTATGTTACGGAATTAGTTTTATTTTTATTAAAAAAGTTATTAGAAATAAAAAAAAATATAAAAATAAAACAAATCAGCAAACACACTAAGTTTTTCATAAATGCATAAATTTGTAATATATGTGATTATATTAGAAATGAATCAGTTTTTTTTAATATCTCGCAAAGTTGAAAATGTAACATAGCTCCCTTTTAATAATCAGCAATTCAATTTTAACAATGTTGGCAAGTGTTTTTAAATAAATTATATGGTATTGATTTGATTGACAAGATATATTTTTAATTGACTATTACTTGTATAATAACATCATAAGCAAAATAAGAAACTAAATTTTATTTTTGATTGTTTTTCTCAGGTGATTCTTGGAATGGGCTACACAGAGAATGTGGACATTTGGTCGGTGGGCTGCATTATGGGAGAAATGATCAGAGGAGGTGTTCTGTTTCCTGGTACTGATCATATAGATCAATGGAATAAAATCATTGGTTTGTAATTTGTCATTTCTTTTGCGTGTAAACAAAAAAAAACTGCAATTAATATTTTTTCGGTCATCGTTTTGTAAGTAGTTCAAATGTAGAGAGACAATTTCAGAAATGTTTTTAACCCATAAACAGATGATTTCGCGCTAAAAGCGTTCTAGTGCTATAATTAATTACTTAAAAAAATAAAGCTAACTCACCCGTCTACTGTAAAATTCGTAGTACAGGTACGAGCCGTCCACTAATCACAAATCAGGTGTAATCTAATGCACCATATTTTTTACACCCAATTTTTCACTATTTTTGGTTTTTGTCAGATATTTGTCACTTTTACACTTTTTTAATATTTTTACTTTTCACTTTTACAATATTTGTTATATACTACACACTATAACAAAAAAGGTACAGTTGTCGAAAAAATAACCAAGTGTTAAAAAATCAATTACGCCGCCATGCGAATAAATATTTTTTATAGAGTAATTGATTATGATAAATCTTTATCAATAGTCTTTGTTCAGTTTTGCTTTCTACGCTGAATAAATACTCTGTATGGTCTAATATCTTTTGGTATATATATATTTTAAGTCTGTTACAGCATTATTATATGCTTAATTGAAAAATATCAAAAATGTATTATATTAACAACTGAATGTTTGCCTGTGTACTTTTGTATTTCTGTGTCATTAATAATATACTTTTTATTTTTTCCCAATTTTATGGGACTTTATAAAGATTTGATTCCAATGTCATTCTACAATTATATCATTTCTACAATGTATTCTCAAAAGAGAAACTGACGTAATAGTTGATCATCAATAGGTTTGCCTTTTCCCTGATGTATTCATTTTCTTGGACTTGTGGCTACATGTCCTGGAAAACATGTTTACAATTACACTGTATATTTAAATATCTTTTTTTTTTTAAATTGACTCCCTTTCAATTAATATTAAAAGAGGAGATAGGGCAGGGCGTCTGATGTAATAGTGTTGTCATAAATAGCATATTCACACTTAAACTAACCGGACAGATCACTTTGTAGAATGATAAACGAAATTTGGACATCGAGACACACTTTTAGATGCTTAAAATCGGTAACAGTAAAAGTCTATGGAAGAGCCTAAGGAAAAGTAAGGGTATATTCAAAGTAATGAACCTGATTTGTCTAATGAAATTTATTACTTGTTTTACTTAACTTTTTTTTACAATACTATGGATAATATTATGGTCTTCACAAATCACCACCATAAAGTGACCATGGTTAATATTTGCTCCTATTCTGCTATAAATCCTAAACATTTCTACGCTGGTGGTTAAAATTCAACATAATATTCTAGATTTATGGAAGCACTAGATAAAAACTAAGAGAATAGTAAAAATTACTATACCTCTATATAGTGTCGATAAATTTTCATATGTAATAACCATTTTATGATTTATTTTTTTATAGAGCAACTTGGAACACCGTCTTCCCAATTCATGACTCGTCTTCAACCGACAGTCCGGAACTACGTGGAGAACAGACCCCGTTATCCTGGATATCCGTTCGACCGACTCTTTCCTGATGTATTGTTTCCCTCAGATAGCAATGAGCACAATCGATTGAAGGTGAAAATTTACTAATTTGTAAATATTTCAGCAACAATTAAAAAATTTTAAGAGGTGAATGATTGCAAAAATATATGATGTTGACATGCTGTATGATGTTTTTCTTCAGTCTTCCTTACTTTCATTGCGACCCGAGCCAGATCTTATTGAGCAAAACTAACAGTACTCCTGCTTAACACATTCAGCTTCTTACATCAAACGCGCAGTCCAGGCGTTGCCACCCGATCGGTGAAGTACGTTGACCAAACGGAATATCCGACGCGCGACTGACACCGGTGTTTTAGTTTAGGTTATAATTTCTTATAGTTAACAAACAATATGTACAAAACTATTTAATATATATTGACATAGCTTTTGTAAATAAAACTAGAATTATTTATCTCCAAATCCATCAAAAACACTTTCAATTTACTAGCGCACTTTTTAAAGAAACAATCAAACGTCAAAACCAACTAAACTAAACTAAATGAAACGAAAATGAACTAAAATGAAAAGAAAAAGCCACGATTGTATTCTGAATTCCATTCCAGAATTTTGTGAAATTTTCCTTTTTATTGGTTGGTATTGATTTTTTGTTGAAATGAAAATATTAATAATGTAAATTGCTTTTGTAGGCCTCCCAAGCACGTGATTTACTCTCGCGAATGCTGGTGATTGACCCAGAGCGGCGAATATCTGTGGATGATGCTCTTCTGCACCCATACATCAATGTGTGGTACGATGAAGGAGAAGTCAACGCTGTAAGTTTTTTTTAAGTCTATGGAAATTTATTCTTTTGAAGTATGTATAGTCAAGTGCATAACAACCACTCGCATGATGGGCGGTAGCTGTGCGCCGCCCTGCATTATAAAGCTTTAATGACATGAAATGCGAAAATGCGGTAAGCGACATTCGCCCCTTAACCTTTCGGGATGAGTGACTCTTTTACACTTGACTGTATATAATTTGACAGTTAGAGATCGGTTGTGGTTCATCACGCTTGACGCCTGACTGGAAGGTCTAGGACATCAAGTGGATCATGGGGGTAATCTACCCTTGATAGACGCCAAATAATAGGTGGTTTTAAATCTTTGCACGTTGACTGAAGTATTTTTGTTTTCAAATAAAATACAGCAATATTTATAATATAAACATATATGTAGAGAAGATAAAGTTTACTCGCCTTGTAAGGTCCCCTACTTCATTTAAGGAAAGTGGTGCTGCCAAGTAGCTGCTCTTTACTCCCAGTATGTTTATTTAACGCGCGTCCGAATCGACGTTACCGGAAGCGACAATACTGCAATGGTTATATAAGCATTGCATTGTCGCCACCCGATTTCGGGTGGCTACAGAATGCCAGAAAAAAGGATACCATTTTTTGTCAAAACAAAAGGGGATAGTACTGTGGCTACAGATTTGACGCCCAACACTAGACGATCGGTGTGGCGCACGGCGTCACGTATTCGTTTTTAGTTCAGTTGGTGTCAGGTCGGCCGATAGCCGAGGTCAGCCGATAGCCGAGGTCGTCCGAGCGTCTGGCACCTGCGTAAAACGAAGCGAGCCGAGGAGAAAAGCGACCAGTGGGTTGACACAAGCAAGCCGATTGCGAGTGTCAGACGCTGCCTATTCATTTGTACCTGTCTATTTATAATTTTGAATTTTATTATTATTTTTTCTCCGTTGGCATTGTTACCTGTTACCTAGTTTTAATTCATTTTATATTTATGGGTGGGATTTTTTGATAGATATCCAACATTGATGTGATCTTTTAATTTTGCAGCCGGCACCAGGTCCTTATGACCATTCAGTGGATGAGCGTGAACACACAGTGGAACAATGGAAACACCTCATTTACCAGGAGGTCATGGAATATGAGGCATCACGTGCATCCCCACCTCCCGTCTCCGGACAGGCTGCTGCTACTGCCGAGTGCGCCACGTAAATTACAATGTAGTACGTAACAAAACCTTCAAATTGTCTAATACTCGTTGCTGATTAGTTTTCCTCAATTTAGATATGCATATGAAAATGGGAAGACTCAAATTAGGGGTTTAAAAACACGGTGACCTGGAAATTTATTTGGGTGGCTAAGTACTTACAGATCGAAATAAAGTCAAGTATATTTTACTGATTGAAAATTTATTAAATTAATTGTGATTGTGGACTGCCAACAAACAACGATAAATAATATATGATGGTACATTATTCTGATGTCTTAATTTTAGATTTGTTATTTACAAACAGAATTAACTTTTTCAAAGTTTTTTAAACTTTGTGGTGTATCCTGTCTTACCCCACAATACTTGGGGTCCACATGCCTTCACTGTGAACTCTATAGCTTGTATTGAACATGCGACCATAAATATGCAAATCTATTCCATCAAAGCAGAGGCAATTTGATTTTATTACTACGTTATTCACATAGGTAGTTTACTGGATAAGAGTCCCTGCGGAGAACGAGTTTGATATTATCATAGCTGTGATTTTGTCTTCATTTGTGATCTTAATTGTGAAAACATCTTGTCATCTTTAAGATTTCTGTCTCATTTCAGATTTTAGCAAAGCAATGGTAAGAATTTATTAATATGTAGTATGATCAGCTGTTTTGAAATATTATTTAACTATTTTTTTTATATTAAATATTATTTTTTTCGATTCAAAATATCAAATTGAAATTCTATGAAATACAGCAATAAAATCAGGTGCTGATAATTTGCATATTTTAAATTATTTTATGAGTTTGTTATTTATAAGAAACATTTTTTTTAGTTTTCCTACTTGTTTTTTAGTACATTATAATATGTACCATTTCTCTTAATTTTACAAACTATACGAGTTGCAGATCTTTAAATATGTGTAATATATTTTTTTCTTACTCTAATCTATGTGAGTTGTATTAATCTTATTATTAATACCTAAATTTTAACCTATTTTAGTAAACAATGAATTTGTTAATGTATGTAAATATTTGGTTTTTTGTCATTTTATCTAAGTTTTGTAATCATTTTTGTCTGTACCTGTAATCTGTAAGGAAATTTGTATTATATTTTATTTTGAATGTGGATAAATTAAAATCAAACGTACATTACAAATCGTATAAAATCTGATATCTCCATCAACAAAAATGCACATAATCATCGTAATGCAACATTTCTAGTGATGAAAATAAATTTGTCCAATAATGTCTTTATATCCTTTTTAATTCTTTTTGAAGAGATCATTTTTAATGCCTCACCAAAATATCTCTTTTTCTCTTAAGCTAAGCTGTTGTGACGCTGTATATTGAGTCCGCGCTTGGTAAGGTGACTTTTGCAATTTGTTATTGGAATGATTCCAATGTGTGAGTATTTACGTATGTGTATTTAAGTGTGATAAAAAAGCAATATTAATGAGACAACTTTTAACATTTACACCAACATTATATACATTAATAAAACATTTAGGTGTTTTTTTGTTTTACTGATTCGTCAGATTCACTTTCGGTTATGAAAGCGTCAAATATGGTTAGCATAAATAGTTAGGAATCTTTTTACCTGTAAATATATTAGGTGAAATGAGACATTTTCTATGAAGCTCATATTTAATAAGAAATAGGAAGAAAAACAAAAAATAATTATCGGAAATAATCTGAATTAGTGAGCATGGCACACCGAGGCTTAACTCGTGTGCTAAGAAACTCTAGCAAAATGGCCGCCTTACTTATAATGATTGCATAACAACATTTTATACGGTTAAAATAATCTCATTGTGTTAGTTTATGTGAAATATCATTCATAGGTAAGGCTGTAACAACGTCTAAACCAATGTAAATATTTTTCTTCCATTCTTGCATATATATCATTTTAGAAACTAAGTACAAATATTTAAATATTAAGCAATGAAACTGAATATTTAGCAATGACTTTGGTTGAGTTTTAACTCCCTATTTTTTATGTATTAATAATTTTATTTTCTTTTACACTTGTTTTTGACTATTTAATTTACTGCATTTTTTATATTGTTACATTTTCATTATACGCAAGACCATACCTCATTTCGCATGTCATTGTGTGTCCATTTTTCATAGCAAGTTAAGTGCAAACGGTAATATTAGCGACTTAATAAGTGTCTTGTATAAGTATTGCATTTTATTATTTTTTTAGTGAATGTTGCAATATAAGCTAGATTATGTTAGTTAATTATAAATTATTACTAAGAATAGTTACTAATGAGAATACCCTAATACGCATAATTTTACATATAACTTAGTGACACTGAAATAGTACTGTAATTTCCAGACTCTTGGTTCAAAGAGATTTTGCAAATGAAATAAGAAATCATAATGACGCTAAGTTATAGTGTCTTAATTTTGTATATAATATTCATCAAATTTTGTATATAACATTCACTAGTTTATTGTACATACCATTCACTAACTATTCCAAAATCTGTGTTTGTTTACATTTTCAAAGAATGATGGGCTTTTTAAATCGTCGATAAAAAAAGGAAAAGTGCCATTTCCTCTTTATTCGTGGATTTCTAGTCAAAAATAATCTCCTCCCCAAAAGCAATGTTAAGAAATTAGCAGCTCGCTGATTCATATTCTAAACCGATACTATTTAGAATTAAATTAAAAAAGAATATATGCCTTTCACAATTTGAACCTTGTTTTTGTATTCAAATAAGTAACATTTATATTTACAATTATTATTGTCATTTAGCAATTCATTTAAAAGGTAGAATTATATTTTTTATGTTTGTGAAATCTCTTTTAACCTTATAATATTGAAATTTCGCTTGTTGCTGTGAACAATATAGTATCTATAAATTTCAACTATTGTTTGTGTTTATAAATGGTTTTAAACAAAAATACTATTAAGGGCTTTTTTTTCTGACTGTCAAAACAAAAAAATCTTTCCTTATATTCTTTCCCAAAATTGTGGAAAGTAACCTAAAAATAAAGCAGTAGTATTTATCAATACAAAGACTTTAAACAAAAGCAGTCCGGTTTAATCATGGATGTATTATAAAGTATGGATAATTCAGATGAGAAGTCATAAATGTCCTGAAATAACATTGACAGATATAAAATTCAAACATTTAAATTAGCATCATGTGTTTGTGATTTTTTATCAAATATCCACGGAGTAATTCGGAGTTGAGTAAATGATGCACTTAGATTCTAACACTTTTTGAGAAGTATAAATATTTTTTTTATTGCGTATCTAACAAGTTTTATTGATTTTGAACATTAAGATCCTATAATCCTCACTCATCGGATAATCTATAAATTCGATTGACATTGACGTACATAAAAGCGTGAAAATAGTTCGATCTATGTTTAATATAACCAATGGAATAACAGGCGACTTTGCTCATTGTTCTACCCTGTAGAATGGTAAATTAGTTACATTTGTGAAATAAATTTTATTTTATATATTTTGTTAATATTATTTTTTTTATAATGATAACAATAAGCATAAGGTTTAAAACAGTAGGTCAGGATACCATCCTCTAAACATTCTTACAACAAATTCGTCCGATCTAACAAACATTAATTGAAAAAAAAATGTATAATAATTATTTAATTAAGATCAAATCATTGAACATTTTTTTTCTTATTCTTTTTCTCATAATTAGTTAGTCAAACTCATAGCATTTTATAAATGTGGGTAAAATTAATATGCTTCTGCAAAAAGAAATTCAAAATATACTAAAGATTTTTTTAAAAATTAAAAATAAAGACTTAAATAACTTATATAACTTAAATATTTGCTCTGAATCAAAGTTATAAATTATTTTATTTTTATTACACAAATACAATCAAACCATACAATAATTAGAAATAAAAACCTACATAAGTCCGTTGTCTCTCTTGTGCTCATAGACGGAATATATATCTAAGCAAATTTATATATCAAAACCATGTATGAACAGCAAAAGGTGGTATGCAACGAGGGGTGATATTATTATGCATACATAACTAATAGCAAATCAAGCAAAATGTTAATTTTGATGACTTTTGGTATTTTTTACCAGCATTTAAACACAATATATTTCAAATGTTAAATATACCCTCCGTGTGCTTTGGTATCTTAAAATTTTTAAATTATACATATTCCTGTAATTCAATATTAAAAATAAGTATAACATTGAATTTATATTTAACATACACAGATTTTTTGAAGACTAAGATAAACACTAATATTCAATTTTTGTACATTGATATGTTGTCCATTATTTACTATAAATTTAAAGTTTTTTTTTTCAGTGAAAAATGCTATTTATATTTTAAGTTATTCAATTCCCTAAATATATGGATGTCAGATTTTTCTGATTTGTGGACGGACAGTGGCGTGCCCAGAATTTGTACAGTAGGCAAGCCTTATTGCGGTTGGGCGGAAGGCGCAGCCCCTCCTAACAGCTAAAGGCGATTTCTTTTTTGAGGTACCTAGTAATTTCTGCTTACTAAATAAAACCAAAAAATAAAAGAAAGAAAAAAAAATAGTCTTACCTACACAAACAATGTATCTTCTTCAGAATGTTAAAAAACAAAAATTATGATAAAGAGATTGCGGCATTCAAATATTTTTAGTCACGACTAGTTTGGTCATGACACTTTGAAAGAAGCAAAAACCACTTGTACGCCTGTGACATTTTTGCTTTAAAATGGGGGTAATCAAAAGGTTAATTGCTTCGATTAAGACTTCATTAACCAAAGCCAGCTTCAGTTTAGCAGGAAAATGCTATACGTACGTACTTGCTATACACATGCATCTATTTGATTTGGGTATATGTGCGAAAAATATATTCGAAACCCCGTTAGGAGCCCTAAAATATAAGCAAGATAGATGTGGTCTCGATGTTGAATTTGATCAGCGCACGTCACGAGGCTATATCACTTGCGAGTGGCGAGCAATTATTGTTTAAATATTTGCTGTTTTGTCTTTAATAAATCTAGGCAAGCCCGGCTTTTCAGCTTCTATGGAAGTACCGTCACTGTTTGTGAAGGATGTCATGTCATGTCATACAAAGGTTAGGTTTCATGTAAAAGTTATCATTCATTGGGTATAATAAACACAAGACTGAACATAATCCGTCATGTCTTTTAGCTTAAAAATACCACACTATTTTTCTGAAATTTCTCACATTTAGTACGTACTGTTTCGTAAACTTTTTAGTAACCTTAAATTACTTTTTGAATACCCTTTTAGTCTAGTCCACATTTAATTCTCGAAATTAGCTTATAAATAAACCATTTCAGTTTTGTAAAGCTTATACTAGATTTATATTTTTTTTATAAAAATGATATACGAACATGTTTGAGCAATTATACCATTTTTTGTGAGTTTAAATGTGATTTTCAAATGAACTTTTTACTGATGTCATTAATATAAATAATTAATATAAATAATTATAATAAATTAACATGATTATAATTTCATATTTTAAATTAAATGATTTGGGAAAAATGGAATGATTCATTAGCCCAACTTCAAAAATGAAATAAAATTTAAGAAGAGCTTCGAAACCATATTTTATTTTTCTATTGGAAGGTGCTTCAAGTAAATCATTCCTTCCTATAGAAAGCTATTTAGTTTCTATAAGAGATTGAAGTTTTTGTTATTCTTCACAGTATCTTTTGCTTATTTCTAGAGTAATCATGAAAATTTATTAGATATTTAAAGTGCATTTAAATATCCAATGTATTTGCTGATAAATAAGGCCATTTTGGGAGGAAGATAATTGATATACAGCAAAAGTATCATTTATAAAGGTTGTTTTGTATCATTTATAAATATGATTTAGGGCACTCCTTTTAGGTTGATCTATATCTCACGAACTGGTCTCACGAAAAAAAATAATATAATTTTGAGAAAAAAAAAACATACTTAGTAATTATACTATTAAAAAACTTTGAACTAAATTTTTATTTAATTTTGAAGTCATTTTTCTCATAATCGAGAAGCATTTTTCCAATATTTTTTGCTAATTAATGTTTGATTGTCGATATAGGTCTAAAAGGATTGCCCTAAATTTAAAAACATCCCTGTACAAACGAAGTATGCTTCATTTTCAAATGAACAATTTATTAATAAAATAATAAGGTTTCACTGTTATTTCTAAATTGGTGATGGTTACATTCTTTACTCTCTAAACCTTAACGAAGTATTAATTATTAACTAAAATCAATCAATTGAAAATTGGTGCAGATATGTTTTCATTCCCTCACAATTAACTGGTTTTCAATTCTCTATAGCGAAATGGATCTTCATTGCTCGTCAGAAATAGTCTCAGTAATGCAAATAGTATATAGACAATATTAAATAAGTTAAGTAGATGCACACCAGAAAATTATAATGTTATCCCGCTAAATCATAGCCAATCATGAACCCTAGAATCTAAGTGAAAACATTTCCTCAATTTTGGTTTTGACTCACTAAATTGTCCTTTGATACCAAAATATGTAATAGGGCAGTGAATTAATAATGTGTCACAATGATGATTAAACGATATTAGTTTACAAGATTATTTTTCAATTTCTGAAACCTTTCAACCTAATTTTCCTTCAATTCAATATTCCGAACGTCATCTGTTGGTGACAAAATATTTAGCTTAGTTGAGTAGGGCCTAAACTGGGATAGTGATATTGCTGGACGAGGGCACGTTATTCATTGAGGGGCTTTAACACTGAGGTTCTGCCCTTTTTTCAGTTTGTCATTAATATGTTACTTTGATGTAAATAAAAAAATGTTTATTACGAATAAAATATGATTACAAAAATACTAATACTATAAAATCCAAATGGGTGGTGGAGTGGTTTTGGGAACGGATAGTTAAAATAGCAGAACTGTGTGTCATTTTCAGCTTAGTTGGTTTTTTTATTATCGATTGGCGCAGGAAAAAACTTCTCGATACAGAGAGAAATCATTTAAGAGTCAATCCAGTTTATTAAAGTCTTTATAACTATACTATTTTTCTTAGGCAGCGAATGAATCTAATTGCGATTGGTTGAATCTGATTGCACATTTGGTTAAACTCGGGAGGACGCTCGGAGGTGATGTGCTCATTCAGCTAAAGTCACACTGCGCCCAGCTGTCGCTTTGATTTTTGGTTATCCGTCACATTGATTTTCTTATATAAAATAGTAAACATTGATGAATGTAACCTCACACACACTTATTATTTTTTACACCACCTACCAATCCATCAAAACTCAAGCCCACAATTATTTCGTTTTATTATTTCGAATTATTCGCTGGATCTTTTGTATCCAAATGTAGAAATATGACGTGTAGCGGCCCTTGAAGCATGTTTATATTTCCTGGTCAGTCTCAGATCTGAAAACGGTGGTGGGATTTGGCAAAAAAATCTCTTTAACTAATAACCTTAGGTTTAGGTTTTTAATTTTTATTTGACTTTATAGTGGTTTAGGTCGGTTAGCTCAACTAATGAGTGTTTGAGTATACTAATATTGGGGCTAAATGTAATGGATGAAATGGTATTGCCGGCCGATCATATGTGTCCATTTTGAGGATTCAATCTTTACCAGTGATAAAGCTCACAATGGTTTGGTTAATTTTAAGAATGCCTTTTAAGTTCTGGTTATTAAAGGATTGATTGCTATGGACTCGTTATGACGTGCGTTTGCTCCCGTGTTTACGATGGTATTTAGCGTTTTTATGTCATTATAACCCATTATTTTGCCTAAATATTATTTAAAAATAGTGTTATATGTGGTTTTCATACATCAAAGTGTCAGATGATTGCAAAAATGAATGTTTTTATTCTACACAATCACGGCGGCGGCGGCTCAGATAATTTCTATCTTATTATTTATTCCTTTGTATATATAAGCATTTCGATAAAGTATTCCGTATGAAATTTTATTGCGAATCCGAAATTTTATTGGTATTCCAAAATAAATATTCTCCAAGTAGTGATGTCGTAAATTTGGCATTTCAGATCGCTTGTCAGTTTGTTGACGATTGTATAGTTGGTAATAAACCTATTTTCTAGAGCAGGGGTGCTCAAACTTGAACTGCTGGCGATCTACCTCAATATTTTTAGACTACTTACGATCGACTCTGAGAGACTGCAAGTGTGTGTGATGCAGGGTTGTCGTACATACACGATACACCCTACCTACCTAGGTAGGGCGTACCGTAGCATATATAGATATTAGCTTTCTGCACGGTGCTCAAACGGTCGATCGCGATCGACCGTTTGAGCACCCCCGTTCTAGAGGATTTCATAAGCTATTAGTGCAGTTTATCGAGATGACGTACATAGTTTTTTTAGGCCATTTTTTTGAAAATATTTTTGACAATTGACGGACAGCTTCGTCAACACAGCAAATGCATCAGACGGGTTAATACAGAACTAAACTAGGAATTTTGTCCTGGGTTTTGTGCATTGGTATAGTATTTTAAGACAGCGTTACGGAACTTTTGATTTTTCAAAAACATCAATTTGGGAGAAGTTAGTATGAAATAAATCACAAATTCAATAGGGAGGGGGTTTACCAGCCGCTCGTAAAATTTACAAAAAAATACTAGTCATGTCATAATTTATAACTTAAAAGAATGTCATGATATCATTGAATGGTTTTTATTTTAATCTACTCAGACCTAAAAATAACCCACTGTCGCCTCCATGGCCTTCCAAAACGCTCATCGTATGGGCTAAAAGTGCCGCAGTCCCAATTGGGGATAGGAAATGAAGCAACTCATCACAAGTTGGAACACAGACAGGCACGAGGAGTCTATTGGGAAGGTGCCTTTAATAACACTTGTAGAGCCTAATTGTAAGACGTCAGGTTCTGGTTAAATAATTTACTACTACTAAACAATTGTACAGAAGCAATTGATAATTACAGTTATTGATATTACCTACAAGGTGTAAGCCATTTTGGTTTCTCTTATTAAATGACATTGAAGATATATGAAATTTTAATAATCGGATAAAGGAAACACTAAATTAGCAGAACAAAAACAAATATTTAATGAGATGTTATAAAAGTCCTATGTTTTAGATTGAAAACAAAAGCTTTTGCATTTAGATTCAGAGGAAATTTAACCAGAGGCAAGCGATAAGAAGTGAAACAAAAGTCGACAGCAAACGGATCAACAAAGTGTTTTGAGGCCAAAAGCAAAACTAAACAAACATTTCTTATACTAATAAGTAAAATATATCATTTGGTCATAAATTATGTGATTAATTTTATAGCATAAGAGTTCTCCAAAAGCAGGGCTCAAAGTTTAAACAAATATTTTTTATCTCTTCTTTTATCAAGTTGAAGATTAATTTTACAGATATCATAAAACACGATCACTCAAACTGTAAAATTTGAGTTTTAATGTATTTAAATTTATAAGTGTTTTTTAAATGTTAAAGTTGAAAGATTTATTTTGAAATAATTTCATCTTGTTGTTTTAAAACAGAAATAATATCTGAAACCTATATTGAAGGTCACAAATTCAATGCTAATTAATTAACTGTATTTATCACAAATTAATGGGTTTACATTTTTATTTACATAATAATAAATGACTTCATTAATCACTGACCTCCATAATGACCTGTGACTTCATTAATCATTAATTTATATGCTTGTTAACAAAAAATCAAAAAAATTACAAATCTTGTTAAACAAAATAATAAAGGTGCAAAACTATTGGCTGCTGATGCAACACTGGTAAACACAGGTTTGAGGTCTATTTAGGTTCGAGTTTTTTAATTGGTTTTCACTACAAGAATCAATATTCTTATTTTACAAATGTAGGAACTTTCTAACCATTTCGTATAATTTCATATATTAAGATATTAATATTCTAAAAACATCAGCAGATCAATTTAACAAATACAAATATTACATTACAAATCAAACACAAATACAAACATTACAAATGCTTTTTTCAACATTGACTAAATATTTTACTAATAGCTAAACTGTACCACACAAAATATGACATTGAGGTCAAGGGCATCAACTTTGAGAAGTGGTTTAGAACACACCTATTGATAATGAGCTGTTGACTGATATGCCATTCAATTCGCTGCTGTTGTGTGTGGTGGCGTTACACTAATAATTATTCGAGTCACGTTCAACAAGCTAAATGAATCAATCAAGTCTATTACTAAGGAGATCTTTCTCCAGTACTAGTGTGCAAAACGCTATTAAAAATGTCACAGTAATGGGTGGTGGCTTGATGGGCTCTGGAATTGCTCAGGTATTGGAATCGTTTTTATTTTACTCATTAAAATTAAATAGTATTTTTAAAAGATTTATTCTGCATGATTACCTAAATTTTTCAGTTTTTTTATTGATCGATCTGAACCTAGTGTAGCCATTAAACTCAAAAATTGACCCAAATATTCAGTCAGCCATAGAAAGACGATGGATAAAATGAGATAGATTTCATACCGGGTAGATTTGCACGAGTTCTTTTTTAAACTTAGATGGATGACTTCTGGACCTACTCAATTTGCAATCAGATAAGCAATCACAAGCGAACTATGATAAGCTTCCCATTATGAACTACCAAAACATGGAGAGTAAATTGCTGAAAATAACTAACAATGTTGTGACTTAAAGTATATAGCTTCGGCTGTTAATAATGAGGAATATTCTCTTGGTATGTTAAATAGAACTCCAAGGTAAATGTATTAAACTTAATGACTAATAAAAGCTAATAGATTATTCAGACTTTACATTTCCACGATCGATTCATCCAAAATTTCACCAATTCTGCAAGAAGTCACCGATATAAAGGTGCACACAGTGTGTAGTCGAAAAGTATTGGCATTTTTGGAGGTGTCCATATCACACTCGAGCTATATAATATTCACTTAACACTGTCATAAAGGCTTTATACTGGATCAAACGTAATCGTAAAACAAGAGTGGTTATCATTTAATCTTGTTTTATACATACCTTCATTGCTTTGGTTGTTTTATATCAATTATAATTTATAATAATGACTAAGAATACTGCTTGGTGGTTACCATCATAAAGTTATAAAGTTCTTATCAGAGTGGTAATCTGAATGTTTTCCAACCACCGAGACAGTTTGTATGAACCTATCTATTATAAAATAGTTAATTTGAATTCAAAACGCCTTCTAGTTAGCGGCTCCCAATTAAGAATTGAAATAAATTCAGATGGACTATCATATTGACTAAAACGCCTAAAGACATGTCTGCTTGCTTTTTTCTGAACTGTTTTTAGTTCGTCTTTAAGACATTGGGTATAAGTATCCCATACTGATGAGCAGTATTCAAGGATAGAACAAACCTACTTTTTGTATGCCAATGCTCGTACTTTAAAATTAGCGCCTTCGAGACTTCGCATAACAAACTGTAATTGTCTGTGAGCCTTTTTCACTACTTCACCAACATGAGTTTCTCAATGGAGATTTGAAGATAGGATAATCCTTGATGCTTCGTGGTAGAGGAATTTGATAGTGATTTGCCAGATATTTAAAATCATTATGGATGGAACCGAACTGTACCAAAGCCGACTTGACCGAATTTAATCGCATCCCATTTTGATTAGGACATGTGCATCTAGATCGTTTTACAGTGTATCACGATCTGATTTATTCCAACTATCCTAAATATGACATCTGCAAAAAGTTGCATGGGTGAAAGTTCAAATTTACTAATTACAGGTAACAGCCCAAGCCGGTCAGAAAGTTACTCTGGTGGACCTCAATGAAGATGTTCTCAAAAAATCCAAAATGTCTATACAAAATAGCCTGCTCAGAGTTGGAAAAAAGCTCCACAAAGATAAACCTGACGATATAGACCATTTTGTTCTACATGCGATGGCTCGATTGCACCTGTCCACTAATGTGGAGGCAGCTGTTAAGGATACCGATTTAGTGATTGAAGCGATTGTTGAAAATCTAAAGATTAAGCAGGACCTTTTCGAAAAGATTGACAAAGTACGATTCACATTTGTAGAACTTAATTTTAACATTTCAATTGTAACAATAAATCTAGTGCGGCATTTCAATTTAGGCTGATGAACAGCGTATTTTTTAAACTCACATTTACTAACATTACTTTAAAAACTGAACTCGATTAGCGGGTGAAAAAAAAATTACCTAACCACGCAACCAGCGAGCGGGGCGTAATTAGCAACCAGATTAGAGTGACTCCACATTTTGAACTTCTGGATTCCATTGGAAACCGGTCATGGAAGCTTAATGTGTTGAGGAGCTAGAGAATCGCAAACATTATAAACCGTGTTCTAAGACTATTCCTGATAAAAAAAAACAGTTTCCTGGCCCTGCGATTTCAAACATGTTTTTGTTTTGACCTCATATCAAAATCCTCATATCATATCATATCATGGTTACCGAGTAAAAAATTTGTATACTTTACATGATAATATGAAATTGATCTTGTCATAATTTTGGTCGCCAGGGAGGCCGCGCCGGATCATTGACCGACCTTACCGAGCGCCTGTGATCAAAAAGGGAATTTACACGAGCACTTTGATAAAATGAATAAATTTGGGCATGAATTATTTTCATATTTTTTTATATACAATTTCTTACACTTAATTGGGAACATAAACGCCCTCTTTAAGTCTTCGGGAATGGTCTTAGAACATCCTGTATCTGACACAATTGGCCTTATATTAGAATGTTGGTTATTCAGATATTATTGTATCAGATTTAAAAAGATTTTGGCTTTTTCTAAAAATTTTTTTACTTATACCTATCCTCACATATTATAAACTAAAAAGATTTGCTATCATTTTATTAGTTGCTATATTAATCAAACTGATGAATCTCAAATAAGTGAACTTCAAAGTGAATTAAATAATGTAATTATAAAATAAAATAATAAAAAAAGTATTAAATAATAATAATAAATAAATTAACAAAATAAAATATAGAAATAACTAATTCCAAAGATGTGTGTCGAGGCGCCGTCAGTGCAACCTGAGGGGTCTAGCTGTCAACCCCATTGCAAATTAAAATGTTTTACAATAAAAGCCAAATTTAATCTCGATGGTGCGGAGCGGAAATCAGTGTATTAAAAGAACTCAAAAGTTGCTATAACGGCCAAAATGATATTTTAGGTATACAGGCTGGTATTAAATTGCATATTTTGCCATTGCCCGTATATTTGACATTATGTGAATTTTGCAAAAATCTATGCACACAAAAAAAAAACCACTGACAGATGGATAGAAGGCCAAAAAGGATAGGAATTGATAACTTCCTATACTGGGATGTTAAAAAGCTAAAAATGACACCCGGAAATGTATTTCACTCCAACCCAGTTAAAAATTCTTGCATCGCTGATCTATTCTATCTCTTTATTTAAAGAAGCCAGTTTTACTTTGACTAGGCGGCCGCACCAGTAATAGTTTCATCAGTTAAGCAACAAATTCATCATCGCCACCCCACCATACAGTGTTGTGACAGGCATTGTTAAATTATTAATTCATTTTATTTTTAAAAAAATACTACTGTTCGTGATAAGACATGGCATTTTATTTACATAATCAAAAAAAATATTCAGCGCTTCATTGGTCCTAACCGAAATGATTTTTCCAGATTGCTCCTTCGAATACAATTTTTGCATCCAATACATCTTCATTGCCTATTGGAGAAATTGCAGCTCGCGTTCAAAGAAAGGATAGGTGAGTTTTTAACATACTTAAGTTCTATTTAATAGAAGAGAAGAACCTGATGAATGCCCATACTTAGAAACAAGGATCTAAGAAATGCCAAATCCTGTATTACCACAAAGAATTTTAAGATCTTTAGTCAGAATACAAACAGTACAATGTGTATTAATTGGTTATCAATCATTTTAAATGCATATTTAATGTAAATTTGCAGGTTCGGTGGATTGCATTTCTTCAATCCCGTTCCTGTAATGAAACTACTGGAAGTAATTAGAATACCGGAAACATCAGAACAAACTTACAACTTAATGATGGAGTGGGGTAAAGCCGTAGGGAAGACCTGCATCATCTGCAAGGACACTCCAGGTTTTGTGGTCAACCGTCTCCTTATTCCCTATACTGCAGAAGCAGTAAGACTTTACGAAGATGGTGAGTGGCAAATTAAAACGTAACCCAAACTTTTATTTATAACATACAAACTACACGATCTATTGTATATATATATATATATTTAGGAATCTTTAATTTTACTAACACTTAATTATTGAAAATGTAGTGTTGGTTTATCTCACTACTTTGTCGAATTACATCAAATATATATATATATAAATATATCTTTAGAACCTTTATAATTGCTATCCTATGCTTTATCAATAAATTACAAAACTTTTCTAAAATTTTTAATATTGTCAAAGATTGTAATTTATCTTTGATGATTTGCCACTATTAAAAAACAATCATCAAATATAAGTCAAATAACTTTACAAATCTAAATTATTGTAACATTATTACATTATTGTAACAGATGTCTTACTCTATTCATTTTTATAGTACCATTTTAATATATTCAAGATTGACAATTTAAATATTCGTAATGTTTCATTTCCAGGAGTGGCATCATTCAAAGATATTGATATTGCAATGAAACTGGGAGCAGGATATCCTATGGGACCCTTTGAACTCATGGACTATACAGGCCTCGATACAGGCAAATTTGTTCTGGATGGATGGAGGGAAAAAGAACCCAACAACCCGCTTTTTAAGGAATCCAAAATCGTAAAGAAATTGGTTGATGAGGGCAAACTTGGTGTTAAGACTGGGGAAGGATTTTACAAATATTCTAAGCTGTAGGTTGTCTTTTTTTTAATAAATAAAATACATTGTTATTTAAATTGTTATTACTTCCTACTTTAGAGTATACTTCACTGAGTGCATTTAGCGTGAAAAGGGTACTTTTTCACGTCAAATGGGCTCACTGAGGATCACTATACATACACTCTGAATAATGATGAAAATTTAATAATTCAACATTTATTTATTCATCGAAAATTATTGGATACGTACATACTCATATTGCTTGTAAATAAGTTCGTATTAAAAATTATAATAAACTGAAAAATAAACATTTAGATTAAATATTTTCAAATCAATTTTAGGGTGACTTGACATACAATGCTCATTATTTGAGTTTGGGTAAGGCTATAATTGTATTTATTCGTGAAACTTTAAAATGTTTGAACATACCCTCAACTGATAAACATACACTAATAAAACTTACATATAAAATAAATAAAATCTCTTATTCGAGTTAGATACTTTTAATTCATTTAAAATCGTATAGTTACATCTTTAAAGGGCCACTTGCACAAACATTTATCATCGTTTATGAATTATAATCACGGAGACTTTAGGTTTAAATGTGCTATAAAAAAATATATTATTTTATAAGTGTTTAAATTCAACATGCTGCTATAATTTTACTGGCACAAATAAATTCATATTTAGAATAAAATAATCTATACAGGTTGTATGAGAATTATGGTTTCTGCCCAATAATTGGATTAGAAAAATCTTTAAATAATTCAAAAAGTTCTTAATATTAGGACATAAAGTAATTAAGTCAATTATACCATATATTTATAATAAAGGTTTCAATTAGTCATCCCCAGCATGGCGTGTTTATTTTATACTCCATAATCCAGTGACGTACAGGAAATTTTGACCAAAATAGTTTGAATAACAGTACATTTTCTTTTAATATGCAACTTATAAGTGACAAACTAGATAAAAAAAAAGACCCATATCTAATTAACAATCTAGTTACACTCTTATAGTTACATTCACAGAAATACTTACAGCTAAACGTACACTTATTAAACCAATAGAATAAAATAATTCAATTGTAAATCTTTTGAAAAATTATATTTTACGTTTTTAAATTGCCTAATTGGTATTAATTTAGGCACGGCATCACATCTAAAATGTATATTTTGGTTATTCTTAAACCAGAACCTTAACAGACCACTGCGAACTAAACAAACGCCCACACTTGATTAAAATATCGGCAAATGACAAGTGCAAGTGCTGCCAAGAAATTCCAGAAACCCCCCACTCGGTGAATGTTTTTAATTCACGAAAAATAAAAGCTTTTAGGCGATCATCTTCTCAACCCTGGAAAGATATAAACCATTGCACTCAAAAATATACTTAACTTTATCTGTGGTATAGGGAAAATTATTCTAAGTGGATGATAAAAATACAATAGCACATTACACTGAGAGTGAAAAGCACCCTTTATCCACTGCCAAACATAGCATACACTTTTATTTTTAATTCAAAGAAATACATCTAAAGATACAAATTATTAATTTTTATCTTTAGTAGCAGGATAGGTTTATGGCCTTTTGGCCCAGAACCTATCCTGCCACTTCAGCTAACTATGCAACATCTGCTCTAAACCATCTAACCCGGGCAAGGCACAGAGACAGGTGGGACAGTGCAAAATGTAACCAGGTTAGAACAGCTATGGCAGGGCCGCACCCTCGTCCCACAAAATACTGTCTCAGCCTGCCAAGGGCAAACCTTCGTATCCTAACTGGATTGATAACAGGCCACTGCAGACTAGACAGACACCTTACTACCTTGGGCATAACAGATAGTCCCATCTGCAGCTTAGAAGAGACTGCGGAACACGTAATCTGTCACTTCCCAGCCCTCACCACAAATAGAAGCTTGATTTGGCTGAAATATGCAACAAGAATCCGGTATAGGTAACCTGCGGCTCTGATTGACTACAGGAGCTCTAGATTTGAAGTTGCACTACGGAGGTATACACAATGGGCCCCAAGAGAGTGGCCTAAGTATAGCAGTCACCAGGCTGCCCTCCATACATAATAAATCAATCAACCACCCAAGCAGCTTTAAAAAAAGCATTAAATAGACTGTCTTTTTGAGGGTATGATGAGTATTGAAACAGCGAGCAAACATAATTGGCACCGATAGCATGTGATTTTAACGTAGAGAGAATTCTGTAAAAAAAATAGTGGGGGATGACTTTAAACGGTAAGTTTTTTTTTGTTTGTATCTTACGTATGTGTTGCATGTTACTATTTTTTATTTCTATACATGTTTGTCACACCTTATAAAGCTTAAAACATAAAGACAAACAATTTACTTGCTAAAAATGCATGACCAGTGAACAGAAGAAATTACAGAATTAAAAATCTGAAGGAACATTTAGAAGAAAGGGGAGTTCAAGATATATTAGAAGACCCTGACAGTATTTTCAATGGCGACGAAACAGGAATTTCATTAAGTCAAAAAACAGGAAAAGTCTTAGCTCCAAAAAGGATACAAAAAAGAAAGAGAGAGAAAATGTTTCCCTATTAGTCATGTTCAGGCCAGTGGCAAAAATCTGCTATCCTTTAGTCTTCTTACCATATCTACGGCTACCTAAACAAGTAATCTATAACATGCTGAAAAAGTGGGTGTAAGGAAGATCAGACACGGGCTGGATAAGAGGAGATATATTCTATGAGTATGTGGTAAATAATTTCAAAACATAAAAAACCATTTCTCTTTTTAATCGATAGCTATAAATCTCACATTACCTTGCCTATAAGTGAAATTTGCCAAGAAAATGGTATAATTTTATGTGTCACCCTCTAATGCCATTCATATCATAAAGCCAGATTTTGTGAGTGTGTTCAAACCATTAAAACACCGTGATAAATAAAACGAACTTCTATGAAGTGTTTGAGGAAACATTGAATCTAGATAATAATATGACAGTCACAGTATTGTAAATAGCATTAGAAAATGCGGTTTAATCCTTTTAACGCTAATGCTGTTGATTACAGTAAATGTGTTAAAGATACGCTGAGAAAAGCCGGCTTTTAAGCCCTAAGTGCGGTTCTACTGCAAATGACCATGAGCGAAAGTACAGGAACTATGAGTTTAAAGTTTAATAGACCGAGACTTTCGCGTTTATTTAAAACTTAAATGCCTTTTCGACGGGAAAGTCCAATTTAGAGAGTATGTACTAAATATTCTGTCGGTGACGCAAGGAAGAAAAGCAGTTGAAGAACTTCAGAAGAGTCAACAAAAATTAAATTCTGTATTTAATTACTGGATGCAATTTTTTTGGGATTTTAAGAACAAAGCAATAATCTAAAAAAAATAGAGAAAAAACTATATAATATAACTAACTAGCAAGTCGAATATCTTAAATTTATAATTTTATCTTGGTAGTGTTACCAAAACACATATTTTAATTAGCGTAATTCTCTTCGAATGCTCTTTTAGAAATCAATCACAAAAAAGATATTAAAAATAATGTAATATCGCCTTAGGCGCATTTAAAAAATTGTAACAAGGCAAATAAATAGATATTTTAAGAAACCTAATCTTTATAATAATTTAATTTGATAACTTTTTAGTAAAACACAATGCAGATGTCGCCCCAAGTCTCAAACATCGTAATTTACTGAAAAAAGTACACCATTTCAAAGAAAAAATTGATTATATTGATTTATACACATTGTATTATTTAATGCACAGAAAAGCCTTCATACCCAGCACTTTTTTTTTAGTCATCTTCAGTTAACAGTGCAGTTTTATATTTTGTTTCAAACACAATTGTTTAGGTATTGGGCGACAAGTAATGTCTTAAGTCACGTCGCCCATCGTATTAAGTTATATTGCGAACAGTGCTTTCAAAGCCCAGTCACTGCGGTTAGTACATTAAACAATTATTTTATTTGTGCAGGACTTCTTATTTCTGCTATCAGTCCATTTGCCACCTCTCTGGTCCCACCACCTCTGATAATCAATGTCTTGCTGCATTCTAATGTAATTACGTGATTTTACATTAGAAATGATGAATTTAAACTGCGTCGTAATCGTCATCTTCTCTTTTTCGTTTCAACGCCATCGAGTCTATATCTACTTCCATTTTGACTTGTGTTAAATGTCCACCGGGTGCACCTTGTGATATTTTTATTGAAGGTTTGGCAACAACTTTGTTACCAGAATTAAATTTAAATACAGGTTTTGGCATATTTTGAACCGATTGAGTCTTTGGAACAGTCACAATAGTTTGCCGTTTGACAATGACATTTTGTTGATTGCTTGATTTTTGGCTCTTTGAGCCAACAGATTTAGCAGACATTTTCTTGATCGTTGGTTTTAATCTAAAATTACAAGCAGAGAGGCAATAGCGATCGGGCGGCAATCTCAAGCCGCAGTGCGGTTTGATGGGCGGCAGGGGCGTTATATTTTTGCTCTTCGCTATTTCAAGTAGAACTTGCCTCGGTGGCGGCGTCGTGAATGCCTTATCAACCTGTGATTGAACAGCCAGCCGCACATCGTCCAAATCAATCAGTTTTTTCTTACCGTGGTTGGCGAATACACGGGCGTCGTCGAGCACCGAAGTTACATATCGGTACGTAAATTCTAAAAGCTGGTTTATTACCCGAGGTTCGTAATCAACAATGTTTAAATCCCTCATCATTGACATTATAACCTGTGCATCTTTAGGAACGTGCTTAGTTTGACTTGCAAATTTTAATTTATCGGCTTTATCGCCCATGGCTAAATACGAATTGTTTATCTTAAAGTAATATTCAAAACGTACCAGAACCACTTAGTTATTAAAAACAACACCACGACGCGAAGGACACGTAGATACAAAAACAAAGGCTTACTTGCCTATTAAAGTATGCTACTCGACACACTCATCCGTCCAACCTCCATCAAAACAATGTTCTAGCAAATAGCAATCTACTGTAGTCAATATGCTTTCCTTTTCTTCTTTCAAATGAAATGGCCTTCATAATAAATGATTATGACCAATGTCAAGCCACCATTTTTATAAAATATAAAAAGTAGAGATTAAATATTGAAAGATATTTGAAGTGGACAAGAAATTAAATAAAAAAATAGTAAACGGCAAATAAAAAGCATTTAAAACGTGGCATAACCACAGATAATAGATTTGTTTACCAAATTTGTTTTTAGATTACCTAGGTACCTACTTTTAAAACAAAAAAAATCAACGTCTGAGTTAGCAATTATTCTAGGAGGTGTTGAGTCACCATGCGAGAAAAATAAATATTCTGGTGATCATTTTATTCTACAATCGATATATTAGGAAACAAAAAAATGAAAATATACTAAGAAATCGTAGTTAAAAAAAATAGGAGGGTTTTAAAAATATGCACTTTTTTTACGGAATTGATCTTTAACTTGTTTCTTGATATTGTTTATCTAATAAATTTTAATAGCACAGACAAAATCTATTACTCAAAATTAGAACACAGCTTATTATAGCTACAATCAAAATATAGATTAAAACGGAAACTCTTCTACATACCTATACCTATACTCGTAGTTCGTTCTGTCATGCCAGACCAGCGTCAGTCTTTGTTGTCCGTCGGACGCTGACAGGCTCGCTTGTCGCAGAAACTTGTATGGCGTCCGTTGGTCCGCTTATCTATCACGTTCAAGGAAACATAAATGTCAGAATGTTGATATTATACTTATTTAGTTATTATGATGTTCACGAAAAAAACTGATAGCCGCAAAGATGGCGTTTGAGCATAGTGGACTCCCTAGTTTTTATTTATTTATTTATCTTTATTGGAAAAACCAACAGCTTTACACAGTAACAGAAAAAATACATTAGAGAGAACAGTAAAAACCTGTTTTTTTTTTACCGACAAAAATGGATCTAGTTTGCCCCTGTTTGATATGTGCACTTAATCGAGAATCACACTGTACCTACCTATATTATAAGATAATATGACAACATTACAGGCCATTCTTGTTTTTTTTTTTAGGTGTTCGTGGACTGTGAGGCTGACCGCCAAATATGCAACGTAAGGAAGTTGTAATATTATTTTAATTCTTAATTGCCTGAACTATTGTTTTATGGCTCTGATAGAACATTTACATTATTAGTAGACATAACATCTTGTACTGAGTAAACGAACTTTGTTTTATAATTATTTAATTAATTTACTAATTGGTATATTAATTTACTTTTTTTTTGCTCTATAATGTAAATGAAACAGAGACTGTTTACCTAAACAGCAACTATTAAAAAATGTAAACACATAAGTACGTTTCATGCTATCTCTACACACAATTTTATTGTTTTAAGGCCTATAAAATGCATAACATTAGAATGTTTTATATGCATAAGATTATTTTAGTTTTGACTGTTATGTATAAAATCTCTAGTTACGTCAGATAATTGGTTTAAACGTAATGAAAAACACCTATATTATATTAAATTACATTAATTTTAGCATTATATTATATTATAGCAGCTCGACACTGCTAATATTGGGTAAAATACCAATTCTTTAATTTGGGTGCCGAATAACTGAACGTCTTTTTTGTTTCGACATTTCATGAACTAATGAAATGAATGTGATTTACTAAAATCACTTTTACGGATATAAATATTAATTATTAAAATTGTCTGACTAACTCAAAAAAGGACAAAACATGCTTTTTGAATTTCGCGGCTCGCTGCGGATGCTAGATGGAGGTGAGTTTTAATAACAATTTTATAAATTTTGGCTATAACTGTAATTTGGCTATAGCTATCAAAATAGTGACAGCTAAGTACTGACTAACTAATGCTAAAGCTATCCACCGCCACCGCGCCGTTTCTTACGACAGTGTGGTTTATTGTTATCTAATTAATTTATTAGCTGATGTTTGTAATCTATCAAGATTGACTATGTTATGTACGTACCCGTTTCAAGGTGCGATAGTAATGTCATTATTGCCTTGCCGCACTTTGGTACCGGTGGAATTGTAAATGGACTTTGAGCGTGCTCTTTTTCTCCGCGTTCTCATTGTTCGTTGCTCGGTTCGAACGTCTTAGCGAGTTTGTCTTTCCAAATAAGAATACAAATACATTATATTTTTGGGTTACAAATAATACATCATGGTCCCATTCAGTATTATTTCAAGAGGATTTTGTACATCTCATGCAGTTCAAAGCTCAATCAAGCATGTGACTGTCGTCGGCGGAGGGCTTATGGGGTCTGGTATTGCCCAGGTATGTCCTATATTGTTATTAGACAATTGGTGCGTTAACTAATTTACTATCCACGATTAATAACAATGTATTACTTAGATTGCAGCTCAATCGGGCCATGTTGTAACTCTCGTAGATCTAAATAATGATGTTCTTCAAAAAGCCCAGACTTCAATTAAGGGCAACCTCGCTAGAGTCGCCAAAAAACTGTTTAAGGAAAAGCCCGAAGAAGGGGAGAATTTCATCGCAAATGCGCTGAAAAACTTGCAAGCTTCAGCGGATTTGCAAAGTGCTGTTAAAAATGCAGACCTTGTCGTAGAAGCCATTGTGGAAAATATAGAGGTTAAACACAAACTCTTCAGCAGCATTGATGGTGTAAGTTTGCATTACTTTAATTATTTTGAACTAATTACCTTTTTTTTTTCAAATTAGTCAAACGCCTAATTATTTGTTTTTTTTGATGATTTATTTGAGGGTAGTACGAAGAAAAGAAATCTTATTATAAATGACCAAATTTTCAGTCGGCTTACCACCCCTGAGAATTAAAAATACTTTGGAGGCTCCAAGAATGTTTAATTTGCATGGGTTATTGAAAATATAAGTTATTTCTGCTGTAGTATGTTTATAAATTGCGCAGGTCACAGTAGCAATAATTAAGTTACATTTTTCTATTATAATAGGACGTTATTGAATCGCAAGTATCGATCGATCGGCAGATAACATTTCCATTTAGATATAAGCGTGTCGTACCGACGTATGCAAGCATAGTCCGATTGGGAGAGTTCCAGTCGAATTATTAAATTCCATTTCCGCGGAGATTGATATCTTTGTCTGTTCGCCCAATAGGATTAAAAATCTGCTTTCTATTACACCGTTGTAAGATCAGAGTGACTTATTTATTTGTTAATGTTTGCCTGGAGGCATTATTTTAATTTTTAACATTGTATTTTTCATGATTAGTTTTAGATATTTTTTGTTTTTTTATTGTTATTGTTTTTTGTTTTTTTCTTTTAGCAGTTTAATTTTTTACTGTAATGTGTACACGGAGAAACCTGTTCAATAAATAAATAAATAATATTAATATATGAAAGTCAATATTACAATGTTCTTGGGTACTTTGAAACTACCTAAATAATATAAATTTTAAAATTTTGTTGTTACAGGTTGCGCCAAATCACACAATTTTTGCATCAAACACGTCATCATTATCTATACGAGAAATAGCCACATCGGTTAAAAGGAAAGATAGGTATGAGCGATATGTGATTATAATATTACTTTATATATAGGGGCATATAGAGTTCTGCATAGGTTACATTTATTCTAATTTCAACATTCAACGCCAAAACATCAAATTAATTTTGATTATTTTATGAACAATTATTTTATAACAAATAAATAATTCACCCTGATCTCACAAAAGTGTAATAGAAAGCAGATTTTTAATTTTTTTGGGCGACCAAACGAATATATCGATCTCCGCAGCAATGGAATTTAATAATTCGACTGCTCTCCCAATCGGACTATACTTGTATATGCCGGTACTACACATTAATCACCTAACTTTTTTAATAGTAACTCTTAGAATATTACATTAAGTAATTTCATGAGAACTCCAGATTACGGAGCTATAAATATACCAGGATACTCTAGGATTGATAACTAAAACTGCCATCTTTACAGCTGAGATTTTTGATGGATATACTTTAAGCAATATCTCGTTAACACCTTTTTCAGTACATAAGCTGACTTACGAGAAATTTCTGAAAAGGTATGGGAGACTTAATAACTATAGAAAGTGAAATAATAGTTTTTTGATGCAATATGATGATTGATTTAGTTGAATTGCCAAGAACTCTTCACAATTTGACCAATAAAATGCAAATTTTCTTGACAATTTTAAATAAAATAAGAATGCGGTAAATACCACTTGAATTTAATATTTAGGCTCACTTAGCTCTGGGTCCGAAGACGCTAAAAGGAAGTCAAATACATTTTTGTATATTATTTTATTTTACGCATGTGTTGTAAAATTGTATTTTGGTTAGCTTAAATTGTAGTTGGATATAGGTATGTACTTTTAATTTTTATATATTTTTAATGAATAAAAGTTACTTAAGTATGGCAACGTTGAAACTTGAAAAAAAACTGCAACAGCAAAGCAAAGCAGATTTTAAATTTTTATAATTTTATGACAGTTTAATAAAACTGTTTTTTTTAAATTTCTTAGCTAATTTCCTGACGCAAGCGCAATGAGCGTAGTCATTACTCACCTCTGAGCACCCCTATTGTTTTATTTGAGCATTCAGGCACTTTTTTACAACATTTTTAAATTTATTCAGTAATTTTTTTATTTATTTTTGTTACATAAAAATATAAACTTATTCACAAGTTTAAAATTTCTAATATAAAATTGCTGAATAGTGATAGTGATTTCTTTGTATGAAAAAAGGAAACTGACAATAAATAACAAAAAAGTATTTTTACCTTTTGGAAACTATCAAATATACCTGTTAAACTGAAGATTTTAATAAATAAAATATTAGCTCAATAGTATATTTTCAACTGATATCTTTACTTGTTGTTACTTATCATAATTTTAAGAGTTAGTTGGTGAGAAAAATCTTTTATTACGCTCCCAATTTTGTTATTAAGTCAAAAAAGTTAAAAAAAAATGTGTGTGTGTGTGTGTATGTGTGGTCGTTGTGTCGACCACACACACATCCGGCATCGTTCTAAAAAAGGATCCTAAACCATTGAAAAAAAATAACTTTTTTGACTTAATAACAAAATTGGGATCGTAATAAAAGATTTTTCTCACCAGTCGTCTGCAATTACGAACACACTACTTTTTATGTTCAAATTAATTCACCATTAATTTGAAATTGCACATTATTTGAATAAGTATCAGTGATTAGGATTCTGGTTCTCCCTCCAGTTTATTGCAGACTTGAAATCTTTTAGCTTTCCATGTGTGCCGTCAATTAAAAATAGTCTTTTTGTCATCTTATTTAGCCCGACTGATTACATTGCTGTGCATATGTGTTCTCCGTGGGTTCCAGTGGTAGCCGTGTTATTGTTTAACCATTTGCTACCAGCCTACCCATATAAAGTCGAGTTGTACAAAGATTTTGTTGCCCCAACAGCCATTATAGCACCTACAAATTAATTTGTCTATATCTATTAACTTTGTTTGCAGTCTGATCTCATTGCGCAATTTATTTTATTTGAATACCCCTCCTCCCTCCGGCATTGCCGGATTCATTGGTACATGTACAAGAAGGAGCTAGATTAAACTTTTTTTTATGTCTGCAGGTTTGGAGGGTTGCATTTTTTCAATCCTGTTCCCGTGATGAAGCTCTTGGAAGTGATCAAAACTGAAGAGACCTCCGAAGAATCATATCAGAAAATGATGGCTTGGGGAAAAGCGGTCGGTAAGACCTGCATTACATGCAAAGATACCCCGGGATTCGTGGTTAATAGATTACTGGTGCCTTATATGGCGGAAGCAGTCAGACTGTATGAAAGAGGTGCTTTATTTATTTATTTTTATTTATAAGAATATAAAGCGACAATAAAAAAAAATATAATAATTATTGGAAATAACAACTGATGGTCATTATGTATGGTCAACAAGTATTTATGGGTAATATTTTTTGTTCAGTGTAAAAAATATATATTTAAAAATAGTTTTCTAAGATATCTAGTAGTATAAGTAAAAACTTAAAAACGGGTGCCATCGCTTTACTTTTGTTTTTATGATCAAAACGAAAAAAAAACTTGCAATTTTTACATTTTTTTCAATTTTGTATAGTTAGTAAAAATACCATATTCTAGAGAATTTATAGCTATTCAACATAGCAATTATCAAGTTAACATTCATAGTTTTTCTAAAATAATCATTTTATTATGCTCCCGTTTTGAACTATGTTTTGAAATAAAAGAACCTCCCTTGGGAATCGGTCGTCTTCACCAAACCGGCACAACCTCTATCCAGTGGGCCTAGTCTGAACTACCAATCGACAATCGACTCGAATGTGTCATCACCATCATCCGCTATCGACGCCAGGAAGAGATGGTGCTTACCATTTGGGTCGATTTTCGAGCGCCGGTTGGCAGCCAGACTAACTCTGCAGTTTTGCTGATGGCCAAAACAAAATGAGATAATTGAGGTTTTTTATAGTATTGATTTATTCAATGCGTACAAGGTAGCTTAAAGAAATGAATATGCGGAATATAAATGAGTTAAAATCAATGAGGTAGAAAGGTTAATTTTTTAACAAAACAAACAATGGTTTTTGTAATGTTTTTGTAATTACACATGACCTTATGCTGTACCGTTGCCGCAAGGGCACTCGACTGATACTTTTTTTGTGCCGCAATGATGCGGCACAGATGTTAGACAGGTTAAAACCAAATTTATTATTCTTGCAGGTGATGCTTCAGCTAAGGACATTGACACAGCAATGAAATTGGGTGCCGGATATCCAATGGGCCCTCTTGAGTTGGCCGATTACGTTGGTCATGATACTACGAAAGCTATAATCGATGGATGGCATAAGAATGATCCTACCAATGCATTATTCAACCCTATCGATACTCTTAATAAACTTGTACAGGAAGGCAAACTCGGTATTAAGTCCGGAGAAGGCTTTTACAAATACAACAAATAAATTCATATTTTTTATAAATATAAATATAGTAAACAATTGTTATATATATTTTATTATTCATTTTGTAAGAGTATATTTTGATTCAATTATGTACAAAGTTTACAATAAATAAATTCTGATAAAAAAAAATGTATTTTTCTTAACCTCTTTTAACCTAGGCCGGCCATAATATGATAATTTATTGATAAGATTATAATAAATGAAGGTCTTTGAGTCATTAATATCAAAACGTCGAGTTTTAAAGTGTTATTTCTAGAGATAGGTTTAGTAAACTGTTGTTTAAGAGTATCGGTTATTTTTTTAAAAAGTATTCCTAGAATTACGATTTTGAACAGTTGGGTAATCAGTTTAAGGATCAAGATAATTTTTGACAGAAGCCACTCAAATTGATAAATTGGATCGTACATCACATGATTCACAGCAACATTGTGGGACAATTATTATTCTAAGTTTCGATTTCCTTGCAGGCTGTAAACAGAAATGAGTGCAAAATCAGTACAAAGGGTGAAAAGGCAGAGGTCCATTTCTCAAGTTCATTTTGGGTTCACTCAAAGCAAGACAATGTCCCATTTCATACTGGGAAGCGAACGAGATGATGATGCCATAGACAAATTTGAACATCAAGTAGCCGGTCATGAATTTAGCGAAGAGAAGGAGACAGTGGGTAAATTGTATACATAAATCGTTAATAATAATAGTCTTGATCGGGGTAAAATAATTCAGAACTATATCACATTTGCAGGCCTTCTCAAATGCCAGGATGGAACCATTCTGAAGCCTGTAATGAAGGCTGAATTAGGACTAAGAGAAGCCAACTTTTATGCACAGTTAGAAGACTCTTCCGATCCAAATCTCAAGGAACTAAAAGATTTTGTACCAAAGTATTACGGAAAGAGGAATGTCAATATCAAAGGAAAAAATATTGAATTCCTTAAGTTGGAAAATTTGTGTTCTGATATGCTAGAGCCATGTGTAATGGACATTAAATTAGGACAAAGAACATGGGATCCATTGGCTCCTTCAGATAAAATCAAAAGAGAAATGGATAAGTACGCTCAGTGTAAGAAAGATGTTGCATTTTGTATACCTGGATTTCAACTATACACCTTGTCAAGCGGAGAATTAAGAAAATTTGATAAAAACTATGGGAAAACATTGGATGGCAAAATTATTTTAGGAGGTAAATTTAATTTAACACTTTAATCCATTCGCGGATGATTAAATATCTGAACGGATAAAAATGTGTGTCATTTAAATGTCAAAAACGAACGAAGCTCGCTATAAAGTAGCCTATTCCAAAAAGTAGAAAGATTTCTTCAAGTTAATTAAATTTATTAAAAAAAACTTTTTGGTTCTGGTCTATCTGTTAAACCCTGTCCATTGTTTTAACTTAAAAACTACAAATGCCAGGAAACTGCAGTTTTAAATGAATAAAGATGCTTTTGATAACAGGTCATAGCTGTCAAAAATTACAAAATTTAGAAAAAAAACATCCAATCAGGGAATAGTTTGATCTAATAAAGTATATCCCTCAGTTCTCTGCACCCTTCCCCATTTTGTCAACTTGCATTCACTTTGCAATTTCAAATTTTTGGTAGTTTTTTCTTAAACATATTGCCAATATTTTTTACTGATTAACCTGATGACTGCCACCTCACTTTACACTCCTGCGGATGCTGGCCTCGAAATTTTAAAAAATAGTTCAAATACAGGCGCTCAGTAAAATTTTTATGTTAGAAAAACTATAAATGTTATCTTGATAACTTGCACTATTTTGAATAGCTTATGATGTTCCCTATAATATGATTTTATAACTATACAAAAATTTAAAAAAAAATTGTCAATGTTGCAAAATATTTATTTAGCAAAATTTTGTTTTTGATATTCAATAAAAAAAAAACAAAGCGATGACACCTGTATTTCATATTTTTTACATGAGAAGAAACCCATCGATACATGGGGGATCATGTATCGATGAGTTAGATAAATATCTAAACATTTATATTTTTAAAAAAAAAATGCGTTGTTTGTAAATAGGGCACAGACAAATACGCATATGGTAAACAAATCTGTCAGGTCGACTGAATGCGATGTTTACCATATCAGCATAGTGGAGTATATAAATTTTACAATACCTATGTGATTCGCCATAAAATTTTATTAAAATGTTTTTACACACAAATATATAAAAAGATACGAGTTACCTTATTTTCTTATGATCTTGACAGCTTGAAACAATAGCCGACAGTGACTATGAAAAATAATAAAATTTATTCTTTCAATTCTATAACACGCTGATGCACAAAAACACTAATAACATTTTCGACACAATATTTATGTAATACTATTAAAAAATGAAGCCTTTTAATCACTTAATGCAGTCTAAAATCCACAAAAAACAACAAGAGAACAACCACAGCTTTAGGCGAAAAAATAGAATCGACATTTTATTTTCAATTATTTTCGCATAAAGGATGTAGTTATAAATGGATTCAACTCCTGTATAATTTAATCGATTTTTGTGTCTTATGTTTTTGTCGCAATACCCGATAAGGCAACAATTTAATATTAAATCAATGGTTTCACTCACTAGTTTTGGGCACTTGGCGTAACTTTCAGAGACCTCTCGTACACGAGTAGTGTTACGTCACAGTTTAAAGTTTTTTGCCAATCATCATCATCATATCATATATCATAAAATCAGTGTTCGGAATAGGTCATTGAGTGAAGTGACCTTTCCGAGTGAGTGGCGCAGGTATGTGTCATTGTGCGCCGAAGGCGCCGTGAAAGCCGCCTGCAGGGTAGCAGTGAATAAAAATACACTAACATAAAAATTAGTAATTTCTTGCCTATTAAGAGTTAATTATTTTTATTAGCAAATTATTTAATAGAGCAAAGGAAATGCATACCTATTTAAACAAATTCTTTAGATTTTATTTTTACTAAATACTCGATACAATCTATTGAACTTTGTCGTAAAACAAACCAAGACTACTTTTTATTTGTTACAGCCATTAAAACCTTTCTGAACGATGACGGCAAGGGATCGATTTGTAGATCTTTAATTCTTCAAATCTTGACAACGCTTTGGAGACTACAGAAGTGGGCCAGAAATCAGACTTCGTTGAGATTTTATTCATCTTCACTTCTGGTTATCTATGACACCAAAGGCCTACGGGATTGTTGTGGAAACGGTGGCAACTTTTTAATGTAAGATATTAATTACTTTATTTTTTTAATATATATGTTGGAATATGAGGAATAGCTAATTTATAATATGCAGCTAGAAACAAATTAATCTTGCACTTGTTATTTTAAAGTCTGGTTTAAAGTTATTTTTTCATTGTTAGAAGGATTTTGCATGAGACAAAGTTCACCTGTATTTTGGCAGCAATTATCAATAACGTTAATCTACAATATGTTAGTTTTTATGCGTGATTTTAAATCGCAAGAAAGGAGGTAATTTTGCAATCAGCCGGGCGAAAAAAGAGGATTGATTTTCGATAAAACTTATGGGCAGCTTAGTATTAATTAAGATCGATAATTTTATGTGCCTATACGAAACTGTCTCTGTCGGCTGTAGCTTGTTCAGGGCCTAGGTGTCTCACAAACCTTCGACCTTCAAGGTCAAATCAAATATTGTGTTTGAGTGATTGAAGAACCAAAACATGTTTCACTTTTTTTTATTACAGCTCAATCCCCAAATTTTCCAGAAACATACCGAATCAAATTAAAAAACCATATTGAAATTAATTTTTAAATAACTGTCTTCATTCAGACGGACATTCATAATTTATCTGTATTTTACACACCTGGTTTCCAGCAGATAAGCCTTGGGCTTAGCTGGTACATAAAATAAAATAATTGTAAATTTAATGAATAAACTAATAATAATTACATGCCACATTTTTGTTAATTTATTATACCTAGTTAAAATAGATTCTCTTTATATCTTATCAAAAAAAGTATTGCGAAATTACACCACGTACTTTAGAAGTTAAAAGCTTGAAATCGCTAACTGTGAGGTCAAGTTTTTAGTTCAGCGATTCATTTGTCGCATTATTTGTGACTTTAGTAAAATCTTTTTTATACTGGGCTGCAATAATTAAACCATCAATAAATTAAATGTAGACATTGACTTTATTCAAAAAAACTTAAGATTTAAAAAATTTTCCTGCCATATTACTCTCACTCAAGGCCATTTTTATAAACAAACATTCTTTTTATAGGTACATTAAATGCAAACTTTTCAGAGATCGACCATAAAAAGCAAACAATAATTCATTGAGTTGTCATGAATATTATATTTCAGGCAAAGCTTCGAAAGGCGATGCTCAGTGGAAATTCATCCAGTGAACAGAAAAATATCACTTGGGACAATGAAGTATTCGACGGGGGGCACACAGCAGAGTTTCAGCGGTCAGCTGTCTTCCAAAGGACCCATATTTGCACCAATTACATCAACGCCTACAACGCCATTGCTTACGCCTAATCAAAATACAAGCAACATAAAAAAAAATACTCAAAATATGAAGTCGTGGCACATCGCACTTAACAAATTACAGCGGAGTCATTCCTTCCACAACAATTTCGACGACAACATATCAAAAATGAAGTTAAACTATAATTCCGTGCTGGATGATTTGGTGACGAACCAAACGAAGAAATACAGACCCTGGGCCGTCGTCAAGTTGATAGACTTCAGTCACACATTTCCGGCGGAAGAGCGACTACCTGACTTTAATTTTTCACAAGGCCTTAACAATGTGGTGAAGATTTTTGAACACATCCTTTCTGATATTGAAGGGCACCTTGACAATAAAACCTAAATAATTAAATTTCAAATGAGCCCGAATTATATTGAAGTGTGATTTTTTAAACAGGTATTCAAGTTTAAATATAAGGATCAAATTTAAATATAGTGCTAAGTGTTAGAAACCCATAGAAGTTTAATTGAAGCTTTTCCATAATGTTATTAAAAAAATTACTATTCCCATTTTGCCCAATTTTTCATGTCTAGATCGCTGGTTTACTTTACTTATTTGCCATGAAATTTTACAAACGTCAATAAGTCTGTCTATTCTGTCAAAATTAAAAAAAAATGATTTTACAAAATAAAAAAAAAGAAACTGCCGTCCATCCTATCACTAAACAATTTACAAAGTTTATTATAAACACTATTATTCATTTGAAAATCAAAAGTAAAAAAAAATCTATAATGTGGCACTGAACATTATTGTTTTACATGTTCCTATTCGCATAAATAAGTTTGTATTAATTTTAACTGGCCAGTAATAAATAATACGTTCTAATAGCTATGCTGTCATTTTTTGAAATCCTAATTGAGTGCTTTATCAAACTGTCAACGTTTCATTAATCAGTACTAAAAATCTATTGACTAATGTTATATTATTTAACCAGCCTCCGATGTAATTTAAACGCCTATGGTTGTTTTTCGAGAGCATCAATCTACACACATAAAAATGTAACTCTCTCGCATGTTTATTTTTACATATATTTGTAAACTAAAAGGATTCAATTCGCTTTATTTTAAAGAATTTGTTAAAATAAGCACTTTTGCAAACTAAATTTTTGGCCAATCGGCATATTTTGTAAAACGGTTGGTGCAATCCATTACTCCTGGATATCAAAGCAAACGTTTCTCGGGTTGCCCTTTTGATCCTGAGTGAGATTTTTCAAACCATTTTCATACACACCTTTCTCAATTAAAATATAAATGATCATGTACTTTTCTATTTTTTTTTCCAATTTAAAAATAAATTTCAAATGAATGCATTGACACTAGTTTTTAATGAAACGAAAGGGGTCTTGTTCGTTTCGTGTGAATCCAGAGTGCCAAACAATCCCCACTTATTCCAGATCACCTTGTCTTAAGAAGGTCAAATCTCTTTCTTTAATAAGTACGCCTCATATATGTTCACAAAGTTTACTTTTATTAAAACTGTTACCTGTTATTGTTTAGGCTAAACCTCAAGGTTTAACCTAAATTGACGATCAGCTGGTTCATTTCATACTCTCGAATAAAAAAAATTAATAGCGAGTGACCTTGGAAGTCTTCATTTGGGTGGTTTACAAGATAAGCAATTAAGAAAATTGGTATTAAGAGAAATATATATTTTCCATTTTTACCCCTAGAATTACATGCTTATTTTGTAGTTTGTATGATGTATAACTTCTTACATAATTAGGCAAACTGTTGTTGATTTCAATGTGTCGTTAAATTACATATTTATATTATTATGTAGTGTCTCAACTTACAATTTTATCTTTAACTGTGACTAAATAAAACTTTTATGTTGTATATTTTTGTTTTAACTATGGTCATTCAATATACAAAAATATACTATTAACATTATATTATATAATCCAAATGTACGTAAAGTGTACTTACTCGTTTCGACTATTTAGCAAGAGTGGGACGTTTCTTTTTATTTTTGTATTTCAAGATAAGATTCAATTTTAATAATAACTGCCAGCAGGTATGTTTTATTTAATGCTTCACATGAGTAGAGTAAATCGTCACTGGAATGAGAAACTCTTACCTTATAAGTTTATGATGACTTGATGCATGTTACAATGTACATATAGTCAGTCCTGAAGGCACTGAAGTGAAAGTTGACAGTAATTAACTATAATAACTGTGTGCTTTGCAAAGACCATATTATTATTATTTTGAAGAAAAAAATGTATTTTTAGTTTCAATAGCCTTCACATGCCTACGGTATGTCTAAATATTATGGCACGGAATCCAATTCTTTAAAAAAAATACTAACTGTCAACTTTCACAGCAATAGACATCATCGACAAGTCATTGCAATCTTCATATAGTATGATATGAAGAATTATTAAAAAAAAAGGTTTACATTCACTGTATCCTTCTGAGGCAGGAATAAAAGAAACTACTAAAAAATATTGAAAATCAAAAAGACAGGTGATAACATATTATTATTATTTAAAAAGATTACCAAATTTACTTACATAAAGTTACTAAATAGGGATTGATTTTTACAAAACAAAACGTGAATTGTTTTAAAGAATTTAAGTTAGTAGCGGTACCCGTTACCTATATTTTTTTAGAAAAAAACATGATATTTTATTAAGTAGAAATAACAATATGACTAATATTATGCACGAACAATTTAGTAAAGGTTACAAGAATAAATTTAAAACTAAAATAAATTGATTCCTAACAAATTACATACCAGTTTAGATGATTCATGTGCCCCAGAACACCGAGAGGTATATATAAAAGATTTAATATATTTCGAAAGAAACATCTGATTATCTGGTAAATAAAAATGAGACTAAAAAATAGTAAAGTAATTGTAAAATACAAAATGAAAACAACATCGGCCAGTAAAACATATTTTAAAGAATAAGGCATAAGGAAAAGTTTCTTCTACAATATAATGAGTAAGAAATACGGACAACAGTTTTCATTTTGATAAAACTGGATATCTGCAAGGTCCAGTTATGAAATTGTTCACAAATAAGTCGGCACTCAGGGCAAGAACAAAGCGATACTTTCATTTACACTCAAATCAAATAAACAATGCAAACGGGAAAACCAAAAACTCAAACTAGATACACGAAATAAACATTAAACTCAGTAATATTAAATTATTACGCTGTGTTAATCTAAATATATGCAGCATAAAATAGTTAGGCGATTCACTATAATGAAGGCATGAAAGCCATATTCCTTTTACAGAGGAATGGTCAGCCAGAAACAATCGGTGCTTAACGCTTAACATTTCCCCAACTTACTATATCAAACAGCATGTTAATTTAATAAAGCCATGCCGCTCTCACATCAATTATTAAAGAAAGCTATAATTACACGGGACGATGTTAAATTTTCGGCAATTTAGGAGCACTGACAAGCGGATTCGCTTGCTCTAAATATTTCTGACCCTCTGTTTTATAATCGTAGGAGCAACCGTGCACTTCAGAATAGCGGTGCGGCGCGCAAAACACAACACCACACCTGCACGTGTGCACCGTCGCTATACTTAACCTTTTGTTGCAGAAGCCACATCGGACCCGACTCGACTTCTTCGATGCATTATCGTGACTTTCACTACTCTTAGGCACTACTGCTCTAGACACAATATCTGGTAGGATACTAGCATGATTCCGCAGAGGTGGCTCTGGCGACATTCTGTTTTGGCTAATGTGTTTGGCACGTACGTCAGCATGGTCGCCATATTCGTTCGACATATCCGGTCGCATCGAGTACGAATGATCGTACGCCATTAATCGACCGATTTGGCCGTCGAAACCAGATGGGCCATCCTCCAAATTGCAACGCTTCCTCTCCACATTATGACTGCTTTCATTAGTTTTCTTTACTCCGAGGTCATTGTAGAATCGAACATTATCACTAGATTTATGCGTAGAAGTTTCCAAAGCAGAGCTCTTTAGTTCATAAAGAGGCGGACGGTAAACTAACACAGGCGATCGATTTCTACTAGGAAATTGATTAGATTCAGGCCGGAGAAGTTTCTTTATACGCTTATACCTTCGTTCAGAGCCTACCTCCAAGCTCCGGTTATTCCGGGTTAAGGATTTCATCTTATTTATATTATTTTTATTAGAGTTGTCGTCATCTACGAAACTATCATTTCGTATTCTCTGAATGTCATGGACGGAATTAACGTTTCTATTTCTATCGACGTCGTACTGTCCATAGTCTGAAAAGTATCTTGACTCGAATCGATTGTACGTCTGAATTGAATTATTCCTAGGTTGAGGTGCGTGTGCCGACACCCTGCTTGCAAAAGAATTATCTTGTTTGGTGGATTCCTTCCAACTAGGATCTCCGCTGATTCTCTTAAAGGTATTTCCGTCAGAGTTTATCTTAGTCCTGCGGGAAGCACTGGAATCCATTTCTTTACAATAGTTAACATTCTCATGCTTTGTGATGGTGACACGGTCTAAACACTCATCACTAATGTCTAAATGTTCAAAATTCCTATGCCTACTCAGAGACGGTAATATCTTGTTTCTCTTTAAATTCTCCAAGTCGGAAGTGCTACTGGAAAAGACCATATTATTAGAGTTTATGGTGGGGAATATACTTTCAGCAACAGTAACTTCTGTTTTGTCCAGGTTTGAGCTGGAGCTAAACTCTTGTTGATTTGTATGCACAGGGCATTTTTGGGTATTTAAATATAAATTGGACACAGAGTGACTGAGCTTGCTGGACTTCTTTCTTCCTTTGACTTGTTGATTCATCATTTTGTGCAATTTATTGAGCTGTGGCTCGCTGCCTAGAAGGGTCGAGGTGCTCGCTCCAATATTTTCACCTAGAATATCATTAACGCTAGAGTTCAAACTGTCACTATGCGAGCTCTCCCTACTGATGTTTGGCCGGTTTATATTCCTGTTGAGAGCTAGGGAATTATTCAAATGTGAGTTAGATCCAAAAATAATTTTTCGAAGTTGAAACCGGCGACATTGATCTCCTGAATAGGACGGTTGATGTAAGGAATAGAGTAGATCAGGTGATGTTGTTGGTCGCTCCTCTTCCACCAGCCTGGTAACCCTGTAGTTTGTGTGGGAGCTGCTAGATACACCTGTAATATTAATTTAATACATTATTTACAGGAGGTGCTTGGATAGTAGATCAAACCGTATGTACCGTCACTCGGAGCTTTACCCCAAGCATTTAAAGTTGAACTGAAACGCGTAAAAATAAAAGAGATTGCATGTTTGTGTATTGTATCTATGAGAACCACCGCTTTCGCGTCTCCGTATGGGCGTGATGAGGTTACATATAAATACCTACACACTATCAAATTGCCTTTTGAGGTAAAACTTCATTTGCTCTCGACTGTACATGGAGGGTGTAAAATAACAATTTATCAAAATTGAATGGGGTGAAATGGTGGCTTTAAATAATCATATATACACTGACATGTTAATCGTTGTTTTGTTTTTTTTTTCTTTTAAAAATATTTGATTTACATATAGGTAAAAAATGTTAGGCTGTTTGTTATGTTATATTAATAAATCTACGATTGAATATGAAGCTAAATTAGTACGCAGGTACTTCTGCATAAGTGCCTCGGCTGAGATTCCACAAAAACGATGCAAATATGCACACTATGTGCATATTTACTATGCATGTGTAAGGTGCTCTACATGGGCAACAATAACCAGAACTTTCTTGTTGTAATTAGATTATAGACTCAGATTTGGAGTAATTGAAGGCATGTTTGTGTATATCTTACATGTCACATAACTCAATCGATGGCGCTGAGAAAAAGAGAAAAGGTACTCGAAGAAGTAGTACAAGTTTATCACATCACCTGTATTGGATAATGCGACTTGTGCAGCAGTGCTAGTGCTAGTCTGCGGAGTCACCAGAGCCTCCACCGCACCTGATGAGCCTCCGCCGGCACCTCCTGAACCACTACTTCCTTCCACAACCATTACTCTACCTGCTGTGAAAAAAAAGTCAACAAAAATGTAACCACATGTAACTATTCACAACAATTTGTAATGAGCAGGCTGACTCGTAATAATTGATCTAGCTCAGATTAATTAGCATAATTAAGATTAATTGCAAATTACGCTTTACACTCTCTCATTTTCGTGGGCTTCATTGGCGTTCATCTATACGTGTAAATAGTCAACTTTTAAACGCCCTGTATGGTGTAACATAATTATGTATTACACCTATTATGTATTATTAGTATCAGTGCGAACGACCCGATGTCGTCAAAATAAAGAACCTACTGCCTACCTACATTTTATATATTATTTTTACTTACATTTATTAGTTTTTGAATTGTTATACAATAGCGATACAAAATTTACATTAACCTGACGTTTGCTCCGACCGCAAATTTACGGGCGCACAAATGTTCAGACATCTATCTGCCTTTACGGTCGATGTTAAATTAAAAAGTTTGCCATATCGGGTGTTGACACGACAATATTGAAAAAAAAAACAATTAAATTATACATCACTGGAATCCATTGATAACTGCATCGTTTATAAGAAAATAATCAGAAATAGTGTCAAAACAATACTTATTATTGCTGCAGCTGTCAAACTGATGTTCACTCACAGGCGATAAAATTTAATGAGACGGTCAAATCTACTCACGATTTTTTTTTTTTTTTTTTAAATGAACGATATAATGATGAACGGATTTCAATGATGTATAATTAATTGGATTATTTTAAATATATTTTAGTTTCAACACCTGATATGGCAGATATGCAACTTTTAATAATAATTAGATACCAACTAATGCTATAGCCCGTAGATTTACAGACTGGGCGATTGAAGGAACATTTGGGAGCCCGCAAATTTACGGGTCGGGGTTAAAATAGGTATAAAAAAAATATTAATTTTGCTTCAGTTGGTTCTTACCAAATTCTGTTGCCGGTATAGATGCGTGCTGTTGTGGCGCTAAGGGAATCTTTGCTATTCCTAATTCTTCTGCTTCCAAAACATCCTGACCGTCTTCTGGTATTGAGTGGTTATCCATAAGTTTAGAGTTGAAGGACTTCTCGGCGACCGGCTCCATTCCTTCATTTGCATAATGCTGTTTTGAGTTAAGCGTCTTCATGGAGATAGAGCTGTGGAGTAACCTCTCCTTGTTTGGCTTGGAAAATGAATGCGGCATATCGTTGTCATTGAGAAAGTCGCCCATGTCAACGCGCCAATCACGGCCTGTTGAGGGGGGACTGTAATCAGAGCTGCCCGCATCTGAATAGCCACTAATTGGTGGCAGCAGAGTGTACCTGTCGCTGAAGGAACAGTCATAGTCGTACCTTGTGTAACTGCCATCGTAGATTGGGGAGAAGTTGTCGTTTACCTCATTGCGAGCGCTGAAAAGTTTGTCCGCTTTGTATTTGCTTAAATCGTTCATGTCGTCGAAGAGACTATTGATCGTGGATAAGGTCTCTTCGCTCAGCGTCTTGTGGAGCGACTGTACGGGCTCAGCGTTTTCTGTTAGGAAACAAGCGTACAATTTAGGATAGGAATATTCTGGCACACTACTGTTAATGGCATGAGATAAGTATTCTTACAATAGTATGAGATGAATCATTTTCCTAATTTTAAGCAAATAAATTAACAAGCAACTATTTTCAGTTCTCCCAAGTGCCACTGGTACGAGCCGTCCTGCAGGGCTTAGCTCCCAACCCGGGGCAATGCCCAGTGTGGAATAGTTATTAATAATTTTAAAATCCCCAGTTATATATGTAACAATAAAGCTTTTACAATTGTAGCGTTCGATGGATCGACCGGTAACCGGACGATGCCGACTTGAGCCGACGCACCACGAGTACAGCCGAACTCCGTAAGCCGTTTGGTAGCTGCGCAAAACGGCGTCGACCCGACAGACTGCCATCGGAGCTTGAACGCGGCACTCACATTATTATATTATATCGCATACTTGTTTTATAATACTTATTGTTAACAAGTGGCTTGAATATACAATGACGATTTAGACACAGAAAATACACTGATTTCTTCACTTCCACCCACCCACCTCGCTGCAGTAAACCTGCATTGTCAAAATCGCCTCGATAGCATACTAGCAGCAAGATGAGGACTGGCTATGTTGCTGTTCAGCTCCCACTAGGAGTGGAATCCAACGAAGACAATATTATAGCAGAAGCTCACCTTCTTCGTGGCTATATAGCGTCTTCTTATTCCTATGTATTGATAGATTTCCCATCTTTCTTTTGAGTTCGTTCATTTTGCCCATGGTAATAGCATTCTCCTCTAAAGAATTTGTTATGCCATCATCTCCTGAATCATCAAGTAAGTTCTTTAAAGAACCATTTGCTGTGAAAAAAATTGTAATTGTAAATATACTGTAATAGTTTCATAACTTATAGTATGAATAATGGTGTAATAGTGGATCGTGGGGTCATTCTACCATTGCAAACTTCAATGATTCACAGAATTGACTATTACAAATTCTCATGCAGCACGTGAAAAAAGATGAGTTTGGGTCTTTGTCTACCCTAAGTGATAAAATTTTATCTGGTCATTACAATTGCTTTTAGATACATAAAGTAATTCAACTACCAGGAAATTCTCAAAACCTTCAAAACTACCTTTTGGTGAAATTCCAGGAAGAATTTTACTTTAGTAAACCAAAACAGTAAGGTCTTTCTGTCCGGAAAATTTACGGGCAGCTCGATAGCCCACTACGGGTAAAGTCCAAACAAAATAAAAATTATACTGAAAGATGACTGTATATCTTGAAATATTGTAGAAAAACCTGCTAGGACAAGGTCTGAATGGTTCTGCGATGATTGCTGGAAAGCTACAGTCGAAAAACTAAAGCTTATTTAAAAATGCTTCAAAGGGTTCATGCGCACGAGGGGATCAGTGGACCTCTACAGAACTAAACGGAGACTTGAAAAACACACCCATTAATATAAAAAGAGGTGAAACCTTTTATTCTATTAGAAGGTTAACACACAACGACCCAGGTCAACAATGTGCAGAGATAAAGAAGGCAACATATAAATTATTTATTCGAAATCATCGCTCAGGAAAATCTATAACAAACCTAATTTTCTGCTTACAACAAATCCTTGAGGAAGCTAATGAATTCAATATGGACACACATAGCTAAAAAATGCTATGACAGAATTGGGCATCTCTGAAAGATTTGTGAAAATGGCAGATATCACAATGCCACATAAATTCAGAAAGAATTATCAGAACCATTCACTACCATGGATGGACTCGGTAGAGAGATACTCTACCGTGCTTGCTTTTTAACATAGCATTGGAAAAAGTGATCTGCGATTCAGGAATCAACGAACGATCTTCAGATCAATTCAGATATTAGACTCGAAGAATCAGAAAAAAAATGGGCCTTAATGTAAACTCAAATAAAACAAAATATAAATATATGTTGGTAAAAGTGAAAGTCTTCAGCTTGCACTCAATGTCGGTAATTATACAATAGAATCCTTTGATGGTTTTACCTATTTAGGATCCATGGTCACAAATACAAATAAATCTATGTAAATAAAAAGAAAGATATTTGTGGCAAACCGAGCATATTACGGCCTTCAGAAACATATGAGATCAAACAAAAAAAAACAAAGCATAAATAAATACACAAGAAGTTAATACGTACAATATGCTTCAGACACATTGACTAGGGTGCATAGCAGGAACGATAAACAGGCACTTCTAGTATTTGGACGCAAAATACTCCGAAAAGTCTTTAGGGTAATCTATAAAGATGGACAGTGGCGGCAACGCTATAATCACGTAGTCCAAGGACTGTGCAACGAGCCAAAAATTGTACAGTATATTAAAATCAGATATCTTAGATGGGCAAGACACATCCAGTGAATGGCCGATATGGGGCCACCTAAACGAAGTATGGCAGCCAAACTGGAAGGATTCCGAAGTGCTGCCAACCGAAAACTGAGCTAGACCGATGGATTGGATAGGTAGCATCATCGGCATCCTAAACTGAACGACCATCGCAAGGAGGAACAGATGGAGAACTTTCCTTGAGCAGACCAAGGCACACCCCGGGCTGAAGAATCTATTATACCATATATTTAATTTAAGGGAAAATGACAAGCGTGAAACATTAAAATCAGTAAATTTAATTATTATTATGTTTATTATATAGATGATAAAGGCCGAGTGAGATTTAAAGGATGTCTTATACAGAAGTCGTGAAAACAGAGCAACATTTTCAATTATTTTTTTTTTAAAAGCAAAATATATAGGTATTATATTGCCAACCTGTAAGTCCCTCAGCAAGAGGGGAATAAGTGCCATCCTCGTTATCTATAACTTTAACTAAATTAACATTTTCACCATCTCTAAATACCAAAACTGTAACTTTGCAGCCAGGTGGCAACCAGTCCAAAGCTTCCTCTCTGAGAAAAATAATATTTACATAAATTTACATAGGTCACTTCATATAGAGCAATCTTGATGGTGTAAAGTGTATTTTGTCATGAAATTCGAGACACTCTATTTTGCAATGAAAGAATTATATCTATAAAAACAAATATTTTTGCTGACAGATATGACATGTGGGAGGTATAAAATGCTCAGGTGGAACCAACAATTTTTTAAAACATATAGATTCGGCATGTCATACAAATCGTCTTAGTGAAAACCCGACATGGATAGATTCTCCCCCGTCGCAAAGTGGCGTACTTGAGCGTGGGGCGTTTTTCGCCATCAGTTGCCATATGTATATGTTTTAAAAGATCGTTGGATGGAACAATTTCAAAAGTTCATATATTTTAGTAAAGACAGTACAAAAACTGTACACTGAAAAGTAGGGTGAACATTATGCCCATAAAGACGTTGATATTTCTTAAATCTACTGTTGGGGTGCTGACCCCACCCCACCAGTAGTTTTTGATTAGCCTGACCTTACTTTAGTGATTCCCATAGCTTTTGGTCTTTTACTGCATTGTGAATATCAGGTTGGAACCTTATGAGAATATTAAATTGAAGGCCTGTGTCTTCTTGGCAATTGCACAGCCTTCTTAAATTTAAAAAAAATATAATAAAATTTAAACAATTGAGCAAACACTGCGACTGCAGTGGACATGACATGACGAACATAACATTAAATCAAAGACAGTCAACTAATTTAAATACAACCTAGACGAAGATATAAGAAAAAAAAAACAGAGAAAAAATAATAACAATTTTGATACTGAATAAGATATAGGCTTATCAGCTATGCCGCCTGCCTATTACAAAATAATAATAATAATAATAAAATCATGGCTTAAACGACTGGTACCTACTCGCTTTGCTAAAGTTTTCATAACTTATGAATATTAGACAATTATGCTTATTTTTTAATTAAAGATTTATCATATTTCAAAATTATATTTTGCAAAAAATCAAAACTATTTTAAAGTTTACCTTTATAGTATATGTAGTGTAATTTCTTAATAAGGTATTGAATGGTATTATTATTATTATTTGGCAATTATTACTTTGTGTCTGAAGGATGAAAGGATTAACTGCAAAATTTCATAAATACGTTTTTTTTTATAGATGACCAAGACACATGCTTATCTACCATATTTCAGTCACAGCATACAAATGGATAAAAAAGAAATTTAAAATGAGCTAGAAGAGGTTATTTACAGAGCTTTCTACTTTTAATAATGGATGAAAGGGTTTTAGTTCTATAATACCAAATATCTCCTAATTGTCTTTTTGTGGGATGACCCACCCCTCCATCCACTAAACGCTTTAATTTAAACTTACTATGTAAATAATTATCATGTGTCACATATCTAAACTTGTTTGAAAATAAATCATTTTAATTTTATTACTTATGGAATTACATACATATATTATAAATTTATTTATAATACATACTAAAATAACACAAATGATGTGCAGTATGATTTGTGACATAACATAATGTAACAAAAATCAGTAACAAGTCATATAGGATTTCATCCACTCTAATTTATTTTACTTCTTGCTGACCCAACAAAAAACACAGTTGAGCCGTTATCAAAAACGTAATAAATCATAATTGCATAATATTGTAATAACAAACACTGGCAAATTCACAGAATTAAATGTTTTGTGGAATACCTAAAGAATATGCCTTTTTTTACAAAAAATAAATAAATGACAGACATTTTAATATGAAAACACATTAAAAATAAAAAAAATATGTGGGAACTTATAATTAAGATGATATAATATAAACAACATTGTAATTACAGAATAACAAAGCAATGTGTCCGCCTGTCAAATATGCCGCTGGCTACATTTTATGCGTATTTGCAAATGTTCGTGAAATTTAGGCCCATATTCTTTAGGTATTCCCAAATATGCTTTCAAATCTCGTTTTAGCGTTAATTACGTTAGATGGATTGTGTGATAACGTGAAAGTGTTGTAAATAACGTGAAATTTTACTGTGAATAATTCATTGATTTTTGTTTTAACTATTATCATGATCTACACATTTAACTATATAAGTATATTTTGTTATATAATAGCTTCCGCCCTTATTCTTTAGTTATTTGAGAAAATACTTTGGAGATTATTTATTTATGAACTTATGAACTAGCATTTATCAATATAGAGGATAAATAAACTAAAAGCATGAAGCGCTTTTGAATATTACTTATGCTAATTCAAGAAAAATATGCTGAAACATGTAAGCCACCATTTGAACAGAATAAACCATATATCTAAATAGTACTAATTTAATTTTTATTCGAGTAGGCATGTCATTTTAAATTGATGAAACCAACCCTGCTCTCTGATTAAGGAGGTTATAATGCAAAGTTTGAAAAATGTCGTAAATTACCTGTTGCTCTCGACAAAATCGCGAATGTCTTTCCAGTGAATATCATCAACAGAAGGCAACGGGAGTCGCCTGATGGAAACTGGGCCACCCCGCATCGAAAGAACCAGCCGGAGAGTAGAGCCATCTTTAATTGAATAGTCTTTCAAACTAGAAGAATCATCCAGCTCTTTTAAGTTATACAGCAGGTGTTGTTGAGATATTGGAATTCCTACAATAAAGCCATAAATGATAAGATAGGGTAAGATTACACAGCGATGACAGTTGTTTCGCAACCCACCTTCTACTCGAAATATTTTTGATTTTATAGCGAAAATTGTATCCGTGGGCGAGACGGTCATCTCAAATGCGGTTCCAGTGAGAGTTTCCACCAAAACTTCAATGGTAGATTGACATAATCCTTCGTCTTGCAAGGCCTTGGAGCGGCCAGACAGTCTTTCGGGGTAGCCATGTTGTGACATTTCAGTTTCTTCTAATATTCTTCGTTGTTCATCCACATTTCTTTAACCGCACTGAAAAGGGGCACAATGTTATCTCACTATTGAGAAAGGCACGATTTAAAAACTTACAGGACACACTGAACTGACAAAGTAAATATGAGTTGACGGAAGTCCTCGAGGAAATACGATCACACATAGAGCCAAAAACAAATCAATTTGGTCCTAAAATTCTCAGTCTGAGTCATTCTATTGGAGTCATTCGTTGGAATCCAAGCCATAAAACAATAAAAACAACGTTCTTGACAATAACAAAAAATACCCAAACAATCGACTGGAATCTGGAAGACTAATAAAAAGAATGTCTAGTCAAAGAATTAATTTTGATAATTTGGTTAGTTTTTATAAATTCGTATCCATAGACAAATAGCATAGCAAACGAAAACTGTTTGTTCTCATTAATCTATCAGACGGCTAACGTGTCAAAACGAGATAGCATGAAATTCTAGCAAGTGTAGCACTCGGACTATGCCGTGATATTAAGGGCCCCATTCACGTTAAATTAAACACTATATTCATGCATGTACTACGCGTCCGTGTGTATGGCCAAAATTACAACCTAGGCAAACCTACAATTTTAACATTAAACTTCACATTAAAGTTCGAAAAAGTTTAAGTAATCTAATCGAATAAAGAATGGTTGACTTTTGACTTTTTGGTCCCCGGCAAGTAAACTTCAATCAAGCCTGGATTTAACCGAAGTCGTTGATACTTTTGTAAAAACTAAAACTGGAAAAAGATTATAAGCTAAATTGTTATTAATAGTTAAAATTGTATAAAAAAATCCCTTTAATCTTTATCTACTTCGTAAAACAAGTGTAACTGCGATATTTCGTAGTTTGAATGGCCTAAAATTTCTAGTTAAGTTGAAATGTGCAGCGTTTGATTTTGTAATGGCGTAATATTATTTTCCCTTTGAAGTATTAACATTAAAAAAACACTGTCAGGAAGCCTTCTTTGTAACAAATAGCGTTAACTTTAGTTCTACATTATTTTTGTATTACCTATCTTGCCGGTGGGGAGTGCTGGCATAATAATATTTTTAAATACTTTCTTGCTTGTCCTGACTGATAGATCAGCGCCATTTTGTACCATAACCAACATTATTCTATATCCGCCGCTCTTTCTTTCTCTGTTGGAAACGTCGAAATGGTATGTGTTCGTGAATTTGCTTGTAATTTTGTAAATGAATAGTTTAGAACCGGAATAATATTAATATCTATTCTACATGATTTTAAGTTATTGTGAGATTGGTCTTGATGTTGAGATTGCCCTCATTGTGCTTTTATTTCGCGAAACACTGAGATAACCTTATTTCGAATGGTGCTGTGTTGGCCGTGCCATGTGCTACTACTTTAGTAGTATATTTCTTACCTCGTGTTAGACGAAACCGGCTAAAATAATAACATTTTTTTTTACAGACCCGTAAAAGGCGTAATGGCGGACGCGCTAAGCACGGCCGTGGCCATGTCAGGGCTGTCCGTTGCACAAATTGCGCCCGATGTGTCCCGAAAGATAAAGCTATCAAGAAGTTTGTTATAAGAAATATTGTCGAAGCTGCGGCCGTGAGGGATATAACAGAGGCGTCGCACTACGGATGTAAGTTACAAAAAGTATTCTTTTTTTTTAAAAATAAGTGTCCATGTAACGTTTTGATATTCGCTCGGCACTACCGAATTACATGTTTTTAGTTCCAATCTAGGGAAAAAATACCGCACATGCTAGGACATTCAAATCAAATCCAACTCAAATTATAATATAAAGTAATATCACTACATCAATCCTCTACTCTATATGTATGGACCTGTTATATGAGAGACAGCACTCTACCTGAAAGGTGGTGATTTCAAAAGTGTACAAACATAACTATTTTCGAATATCCGAGTAGCTACTGAATATATTAGTCTAGTTTTTTTAATGTTCTATTGGCATACCAATTTGTGAGAGAAGTCACCGTGTACTTCTAATATTTAGTCTGAGTTTATCAAGGTTCATTTTTTTCCATTAAGTTCTTACCAAGTAATAAAGCCCAGTCCTATTGACATTTTCTATTTATTTCTGTTAATTTCCTATTACTTTAATAACAAAGGAGGGGGACGTGAATGCAAAACATACATTTTTAAGTTTATTGCTACTATGTTATATAAACAACTATTTTAAATTATTAATTATTACAATGTTTTTGTTTCTTATTTTTATTGAGGATATTCATTATATTTTATTAATTGTTAATTAGATGTTCATTAATGTAGGTAAATTAAATTAATGGTTAACTGACAAGACATCAATTGAGGGCAAATAGTGAACATATAATTTTAATATCTTTGCAGCAGTATGATAAGCGTGCACCAAACTGGTAGGCATAAATTGAAGGAAATTAGCTAATAAATATTTATTGAAGAATTAATAGCTAAGTAAATGAGCCGGCTATAGTAAATTGTTTGATTTTTGTAACCAATTATGACTATTTATGACCTATGGATAAAATTCAAACTACGAATATAATAAGTGAGATACGATTCTTTACTTGCTTGTTGAAATCCACGTAGATTAAAGTTTCAATGGTCTGGGTCTGGCTATAGCATATTTTGCCAGTTTATGCAAAATTACTGAATATTTTTGTGTCAAAAGTGATGAAGTGACTCTGTCTCTAACGGTGACCTTTTTACTACCGTTATTCCAATCAATTCTAGATTTTATGACTGTTCAATGCATTAATGATTTTTTTTGCTTCGTTTCAGCTTACCAGCTGCCAAAGCTGTATGCTAAACTCCACTACTGCGTGTCATGCGCAATCCACAGCAAAGTGGTGCGCAATAGGTCCAAGAAGGATCGCCGCATTAGGACGCCTCCACAACGGCTTTTCCCCCGTGACTCTAACAGAGGGCCACAGAATGTGCAACGCAAGTGAAGTAATCTACATTTAGCCATGCTAATAAAAACATAAAAAACCTATGTATTTGTATTTTTCTATTCCTCTCTGTATGAATGATTACAATGTGGCAATAGTATTACAGCAGTTTGTTCTTCATCAGCAAACTTGAAAAATTTTATAATAAAATCAGTCTGAAACGAAAGCGTGACCTTTGAGGATTGCGGTGGTTGGTGATAAGGAAATCTTTCAGTTTACTATAGATATTTCGCCTGAGTAATGAAATATTCTATAGCCAGAAAAGTATTAAATTCTGCTCAATTAATATTTTCGATTTGAAGTATATAATGCTCACTGAGAATAATTATTGAATAAATATTTTAATGACTATGTTTAAATATCTAAAATTTTATTGCATTTTGGTTTTTATTTTACGGGGAAATAGCCTTTAACATGTTGACTGCCAACTACGAGATAACTTGTAGATTGCATTCTTTCCTAGAATGAAAATGTATTTTCTTACACCGCGATGGAAAACCCCCATTTTTCAAAATGGCGACCAAATGCCAAAATTACAAAAGTAGCACCTACGCTAAGTTTAATTATTATTATTATTATTATTTCATAGTAGGCAGGCAACATAGATAATAAATAATTATAATCATAAAAAGAGCATTGGCTTGGGTTTTTCAAATGAACTGATACAAATGGTGTTTTCTAATTTCTTTCTCGTTGACTATGTTTCGATATTTTCCTAAGTCCTAAGAATCATCTTCTAATGAATAGCAATAGATTATCGAAAAAAGACCACTTATTAACGATTTAAAATTTACTATACATTAGTAGATAATAATACTTTGCTCTCTAATTGTACATCAAACACACCAAAACATAGTCGAACTGAAAATAAACGCTTTTATGAGCGAGTTGAACAGAGTCCCTATTGACCTCAGGAGCCTCATCACTGAAGATCTGCATGAAGAAGGAATTATATATAAGTCCAACCTAGACTATGTAAACTTGAGTAATCTTTTTTTGGATATTCCAACTTAGGGGGTCGTGAACATCGACTATATATCGATGGTCATGAATTCCCATTATTTTCCAATCTCCCTCTAAATACAGTATGTAATTTTACATTAATTGTTACTTAATTCTAACAATCGCAAACCTTTAAATCTGTTTATGTACTGTTTCCCTTCTCATGATAGGCATTCCATGATAGACATTTCCACTGCAGCTATCGTTATTCACACAGTTTTCATTAAAACAATTACATTTTATCAAAACGTCAAAAGGACTTATTGCAATCATTTTCAAAAGGAGCCCATTAAAATTGTTCACATTATAAAAACCAGTTTAGATACCTTTTCTTTTTTTTATTAATTTCTTTAAAGTGTTTGTTTAAAATGTAGTTCCATTATGTTTCGTCTTCCTTCAGCTTAAATTGAAAAAAAAATAAATTCGAAAACCTATTGAACTTTTTTATTAATGTGAATAATTTTAATTTTATACTTTTAAAATAAGCTGTGTGAAATCTAGTACATAAATCTATGAAGAAAAATTGAAATAGGACCTAGGAGGATTGCCAATTGAGAACGCTTAAACGAAGGGCCTGTCTTTGCCTATATTTTATGAGATTTGGAAAACTCTCTGCTGAAAAAATGAGGGCATTCTATGCTCAGAACCTCCATACAAACTCTGTTTTTATTTGACGCAAAAAATTGGCATAAAATTATTTCCTATTATGAAAAAGAATATTAAAATCTATGCTTGCCGTAAAATGTTTTTTTTTATAAATATTGAAGTCGTAATTAAATTAGTGTTTGAAAAATATATTTTTTATACCTAAATTATAGCATCTTTGTAAGTCCCATATGAGCAAATAGCTATGTATTAAAAAAATGAATAGATAAAAGTAATAAAAATTAGTTAAAAATTAAAAATTAGTTTTAATAATGGTTCAGTTGTGAGATAAAGCAGGGTGACGTGTCAATTCATCATGTCGCTTCTAAGATCTCTTCTTCGCAACCCAAGTCCATAGTGTGTCAACTTACCTCAAACGTTTTAAAATATAAGTTTCTGTGTGCTGTAAGAATTTAACATATCTCAAAAAAATCATTGTGACAGCATGAATAGCAGTCATGTTCGCCTACCGCAAGATCCCTTACCCATCTACATCTCAGTCCAAACCAAAAACAACTGTTTTCTTTAGCGAGGAAAGCGGCGAAGGATGTCGTATATGTATACTTGGCATACTTGGGTACTCGGTAGGATTTACATGAGGAAAAATCAAAGTACGCATCCCATCCTCATTAAGCATGAAAATCAATTAGCTAATCTGTGACTGCTTTCTTGCCATCACCTGATTTCCAACAAAACACATCTCGACTTATCTGCTTCTCGCTGGATTTCTGTTTTTACTTGCTCAATAAGGATTTTATTAAAAACTGGCCCAGAAAGGTGCTAGTATGACTATGATAGGCCTAGAACGGCCTGCGGCATAGCTAAAAGCACTACCAGCATACTGCTAAAAATCTGGGCTTGGAAACAAAGCCAGAAATACTGGCAAGAACTGCCCGGAGAAAAGCAAGCCAAAGAACTAATAGTAGGATTCTCGCAAAAAAGACTCTCGGAGCTACTGAAGTTAAGCCGAAACCAACTAAGGATCTTAACCAGAACCTTAACAGGCCACTGCAAGCTGAATAAACATTTGCACAAATTAAAGCTATCGACTGGCGACAGGTGCAGACTCTGCCAAGAGAGCCCAGAAACCCCTTTATACCTACTGGGGGAATGTGGGCCCCTCATTTACAAAAGGTACCAGCTTCTAGGCAACCATCTCCTCAAGCCAGAAGAGATCGCACCCAAAAAGATACTTAACTTTATCCAAATTACGGGACTAGAGGGCGAACTATAAGTGGATTTAAAAGTACAATAGTTCTGAAAAGGACGCGGTACACGGGGGGCAAACCCCCACATCCACTAACATACATAACATAACATAAGTGTTAACGAGTAGACACTTAAATTGTATTCATGTGTGTGGGTGTGTATATCAGTGTGTATATTTGTGCCTTAGTTAATTTTTATATTTTCTTAGGGTTTTGGGCTGGTCTATTGTATGCACTATAACACTTCATATATAACCTTCCTTAGAACAGGTAACTCTTACCTAGTTAGGAAGGTTATAGACTTGTACTTATCGGCCAACTTGATTTCTCAATAAAAAAAATAAAATAGAAGTACTAATAGGAAATACTACTGGAACTACTGAACCTTTCTGAAATTTTGCTCTGATTTTTTGTAGTTGTCAAATTTGCCTACGATTATGGAGTGATTGGTGGTTGTGGGAAGGGGGAAGGACATTGAATACACAAATATTGGAACCGTAATTTTAAACAATTGATTATTTTCACACATTCAGCTTGTGGGAAAACTGAACCAGGTACGACTTCTTTTTACGTTGATTAGCATTTATTATATGAAACCAGCACACACTGCACTTAATTATCTTTACCCTATTGAACTTGAAATTTGTCTATAGGTGTATTAATATAAGGTAAGATAAGATTCACAATGTCTAAGGAAAGAAGAAGACTTATATCTTTTAAAAGTACACTTAAATATTATAATTTGTAAATATTATTGGGCAATTTTGAAACGGAGGTTTTTTGATGGCCAACATCGTCCATGGCCGCTTTTAAATTCTTTTCAAATATCTTCTTTGAATCACAAAATCCTTGTTTGGTCTTTCCGAATGAATTGGGTCCTGCAGAAGTTGGGGTTTCTCTAGAATGAAAAGGAATATTTTTATTTTTATAATGCATCACAGTCACTTTATTTTTATAATACAAACAATAAGGTCTCTATTGTGTACACTATCAAACATCATTTCCGTAGGTCACACGAATATTTGTTCTATTAAGAGGAACAAAGCTACAACCATAGATTTCCATCAAGGACGGACAATTGACTTGGTTGTGCGTAATTTTGTAAGCGGTAACCAATATTTTTTTCATCTAAATTGTGTAAAATATTGTATTTTAACTTATAATTTTTTTTAACTTTTACTTTATATTTTATGTTGGATTTGACGAATTCTGACTTGGCTGCACGAAATAAATAACATAACTATTAAATTAATCTTTGATTTACCTCCCAATATTTCTCATTCTCATACGTGCTTCTGCCGGCATTTCCTCCGGTTCATCATCATCATCGGCACTGAAGACTGATGCAATTGGAGTCTTTTTGGGCAATGGCTGACATTTAAATCCACCTAGGTTCATCTTTATGGTAGGAGCCTGATTGTAAAAAAAAAAACAGAATAAATTTAATTAGAGTAAACAATGGACAATGAGTCACCATGACTATAAAATGCTAAGGCAATTTAACATGTTCTAGGGAGCTTGCTAACTGGGTGTCTGTGGTTTTAATTAAACTGGAAACATGAAACTTATGTTCCTGGATGTTTGAACTGAACTTATTGGGAAAACCTAGTTAGCATGCAAAATTATCTCTGCAAATGTGCTAATTTAAAAAAAAATGCTTAAATGAAAACTGGATTTATTTCACCGATATGTGACGCTTCAATCGGGATGAATCGTTTCTTTGCCCATCTTTCGGCTTTTCGGGCCTAGAATTTCCTTGGGTCTGTTTGCAACGACTGGTCGTTCGTTTAAACCGTTTATCAATTTCTAACTACCATATGTCACCTGCTGCAAGTGTTATATAATTACATTTTACAGAAAATGTAATAATTAACGCTTGACCTGACCGGTATCCGTGCTGCACTAGTGTGACACAAAAAATGGTACCAGTCAAGCGTCCGTGTCGAACCGGTGCTGCATAAGGCTACGTGTATTTATTTAATTTGTTTTAATGTTGGCAATATAGGTTTATTGAGAATTACTTTCTAGGGATATGTGCGATTTTCAAAAGTATACGAGATCACACTATATAACTAAAAAGGCAAAACGTTAATATTTATGGTGCTCTCATATGCTTGAGAAATGTGGACCATAGGAACGAAGAACAGAAACTTATATTTGAGCGCAAAATACTACAGAAAATCTTTGGGGCGAAAATGAACAGTGGCAACAACGCTATAAACATGAAAACTTTGTACAGTGCACTGAAATTGGACGTTTGGGTAGGCAGGTCACGTCCAACGAACAGTCGATACCACCTAAACACATTATGGTAGCCAAGCCTGAAGGACGCCCAAAACTGTGCTGGACTGATGATCATGATCCGGGTAGGGCATACATAAAATACTAACCACAGTTGGTATGGGTTTGTTGAAGCCTATACATATCTTGCTTATCCTGGGGGGTGGAGGAGGGGGAGGAACTTCTTCCTCTTCTCTTTGAGGACTTATTGACATCTCACGTACTTTTATATCTGAAATGTTAATAAAAAAGAAGTCATTTCAGGTGAATATAATGCGTAAATTTAAAGCTGGTAAGACTAAAAACATAAAACCTGCAAGTACTTGCGAAACCCTTAACAGAGATTATAGTATATATAGAATATATACTGTTTAATTGGTCTTGTATAATTACAATAAAATAATAATTAAATTAGTAATTAAGACCTTTTTTGCCTCCGACAGGTGCTTATTTCTACTATTTTTTAAATATAAAAGACGGTAACAAGACGGCATGACTGCAATACTGATATACGTCATGCCTTTGGCAATTTAAACAACCAGCTACTGGTTGTTATGAAATATTAAACTCTTCAATAAGAGAGATCAAGAAAAATGACAGCGATGACAAAAGTAATGACAGTGCCATGAGACTGCTGCGCTGTGAATGTTTAAAATCTCTTATATTTTCATATTGAAACAGAACTATGAAGTTGTAAACCATTGCATAAAATTTACAATTTTTTTTTTAGGTGGGGTTAGAACAATCAGTCGTAATCTTCAAGTTGGCGCCTTAGCCAAAGGAGGCTGCTACGGAAAAATGAGTAAAACTTCACAAGTTCCTTATATACAAATTTCTCCTAGGTAAGATCATGTCGCTCGGCGATTTTAAAAATGTGAATAAAAATAGCTACATACCTTCCAATTCCGTGGGTACAGAATGTGCAGGGCTTGATTTAGTTTTCGAATAAGTCGTCTCTTTATCGTGCCGCCATTTGTGGCCCTTTTCTCTGGATCGGCTCCTTTCCCTCGATACATCGTGTTTGGGTGTGTATTTATTACCATCATCCTCTCTATGTTTCCTATAATGATCACGATCCCGGGATCTCGAAGACCCTGATAACGTGAAACACTGGCGAAATGAGATTTACAGACATAAGAATTCATTTTTGAACAAATACAATTTTAAAAAAGTAACATTTTGTTTCGAAGTTTATGTATTTTAGGATTTTTCCTTCCCGCAGGCACAGTATGGCAACAGTGTAAAAACGCGCTGCGCGGCGGACGCTGATTTCACTAAAGACGCCGTCATTGAGTAATCCCGGTAAGTTTATCTGTTAATTTTCTAGTTATTAGAATATAGCATGATTTATACCTTTTATGTGATGCATTTCTCGCTCGTCGTTACGTTTACTCATTTTTATAAGTATTATTAGGCATACGTTATACACAGCGTAGTTAGAATACCCAACTTCTGACACACTTTTGACAGACAGTTGTACAATGTTGCTACTAAAAGTATATATTTATTCCATTTTTATTTCGTTATTTTATTTATTTATTTTTATTCCATATTTATTTTATTTTATATTTAAAAACTGTTTTATTTTGTGTCTTGGTTGTTAAATCACAGTAGACGCATGGATATATTTTTATTACCAAATGTGGTTTATTTATTATATTTTTATAAGACTGTAAGGTTATAATAGGACAGTTTGGAATGAATATAAAACGTATTACCCATAAAAAGTTACATAGTAACTGCAATTTCCATCGTAGAGATTTGTTAACAACATTAACAGAATTTCAGAGAGCTAACTGTAGAAGTTTTAGATATACACCATCTCCCAAGAGCAAATAACTATACATATATATATATCAAAACTCATCATGGTTTCCGAGAAAAAAAATCTAAAATTTTGGTATGGTCTCGGGACACCTATATATATATATTGTTACTACGAATGGTGCTTTATCGCTGATAACATCATCTGTCTCCCTCGCGCGGCATTCTACGATGCAGGTGGAACACGATGCAAATCCGCCACCGATTCTCGGCATGTTGCTATAAATGTATAGATAAATACCACACGGGCTTTAGCTCTGCTATATATTATATTATGATTATAATTAATGTGCACAGAATGAAAGTAACCCTGTGACTCTTAAAATATACCTACGCCATTGTTAAATCAGCTTTAGAAACTTTTTTGCGTTATTTTTCGATTAGCATCATAAAAATTGGAATAAAAGTATTATTGTATTAGCATTTTATCGTAATGTTATCATCGACTATAAAGTAAGTTAAATCCTTATTGTTACGTATTAGAAATAATTTAACACTTTGTTTTTCAAATTTCAATTCGCACAAAACTCCCGTGACCACCAAAATACTTACCAAAAATATGTTCAGCGAAAATATCCAAAGTTTTATTTAGTTATTTATTTATTCATGCAACCAATTCGGTTAGACATTTGATAGAACACGTGGAAAGCGATATCAGTTTGGTTTGACTTGCAACCGAGAAAGTAAACCACAAACAGCTTGTTTGTGTTGGGATTATTTTTCGAACGATGGATAGTTCTGATTTGTATAATGCGATGACAAAGATTAATTCAAATAATATTTTTCCAGAAATTAGTTCTTACGGCAAGGTTTCAGCGGTAAAAGATCATTATAAAAATAAGCGGTTACTTACTAACCAACTGCTTAGTTCATTTGCGAGGAAATGTACAAATATGTGCGTAAAGTTATATTCAAACAACATTTGAGCTAAAAATAGGTCGTTACTGTAAAAGTTAGCTGTAGTTTATAAGTACCTACCACCTATATATAGCTTATTTAAAATAACTTTTAAGACTAAAAAAGTACTCTTATAATTAGACGGGAGTGAGTATTACGAAAACCAATGCAAACAAATTTATGTAAATTGCAGGGTAAACACGAGATAAGATAGGTAAAATAGCAAGTACAGCGTCAAGATAAATAATGCTGCAAACATATAATTACAAAGTTTAAATTAAAATAATACTTTATATATAACTAATAAAATATAAATATTATTAACAAATATATGAGGTCCAGAATAGGACGAGGACTAACGGTCGACACATAAAATAAGGTATTGACTGAACGCCGCTCGTATGGCCTAGCTGTGAGATGCTGCGAAGCAGAGTCGAATGTTCTTGTTTATAGAAAATAAATGTTCCTTTTATTTTTTCTTATTTTGTTTGATATTGGCCGGAATTACGTAATTTTAGTACTTTTTATATAAAGAAGAAGAGTATCTGTCATGTAACGCAGTGTCAACTGTCAAGTGAACTCTAGTGTCACTTGTCAAATAATTCAGATTTTAAAGCTATGCGATTAAGTTTTGACACTGCTATGTATTTCATTTTAATGTAAATAACAGTAGTTAATTAATGCGAGTGTCGTAATGGTATAATGCCACGTTTTAATACTCTCGTTTTGTTGATTCGTAAATTTTAATCAGTCGCTTACACCCATCCCATTTGTGAACAATTCGTTTATAATTGTGAATCATATACACGTCGATGTTTTTAAGAGCTGGAGCCTGGAGATTTAAGCATATAAATTGTGCGGTGTGAAGTGGCAAACCTGATCAAATCCATGTGAACAATTTTTAATTTTATTGGATTATCAACATTTTTTTAAGAATGTGGTCGTTTTTTTCTCGCGATCCTACAAAGGATTTTCCCTTTGAGATCGGCGAAGTCGTCCCCGGGCTGGAGAATAAAAGCGTCTGGTCTTTACACAAGGGTAAGAAAAGAGGCAGCCACGATGAAGTCTCCGTTTTTGTTCTTGATGTTCAAAAAAGCAACGAAGTGGAAGTGGATATTGCTAAAACATCACTCAAAAAGCTGAAAACTATTCGTCATCCTAATTTGTTATGCTATTTGGATAGTTGTGAATCTGATAAGTATATTTACGTTGCCACTGAATATGTAGAACCCTTGAGCTCGTATTTGGAGAATATGAAACTGGAAAGTCAGCAAAATGAACTTTTCCTTTCCTGGGGACTGTTTCAGGTGACAAGAGCTTTGTCGTTCCTAAATAACGACGGAAACATGAAACATAACAATGTTTGTTTATATTCAGTGTTCGTGACAGCTTCCGGTGAATGGAAACTTGGTGGTTTTGAGTTTTTAACAAACAATCAACAGGAGGGCTTGCATAATCACATTGTTAAAATATACCCGGCTCTTAATATCTATGACCCTCCTGAAAAAAAGGATTCTGAACTGCAAAAGCAGTCTAAAACATGGTGTGGGGACATGTGGGGATTGGGCTGTTTGATATGGGAAATTTACAATGGTCCACTCAAGGAACAACCCAGTTTAAATTTTGTCAAAAAACTTCACCCGCAAATATCAGGGGTGTATTGTGAACTCGTTGCCACAAAGCCTAGTTCACGGCCGAATCCTGCTGATATGATCACGAGGTTAAGAAAACAGGGAGGATTCTTTAAAAATACACTAATTGATACATTGCTCTTTTTAGAGGAGATACAAATTAAAGACAAAACTGAGAAAACTAGGTTTTTCTCCAATTTATCCAGCCAATTAGATTCCTTTCCTGACACCATTTGTATTAAGAAAATTTTACCACAGTTGTTAACCGCTTTTAATTTTGGAGATGCTGGTTCTTCGGTTCTAGGGCCCATGTTCAAGCTCGGTCGACTATTAGAAGAGTCCGAATATCAAAAGACAATAGTACCTTGCATTGTACAACTGTTTAGTTCAAACGATAGAACAACTCGGTCCAGATTGCTGATACAGTTAGATCAATTCATTAATCATATTCACAATTCCACTGTCAATGATCAAATATTTCCTCAATTAGCGCACGGTTTCCTCGACACAAATCCTGTGATTAGAGAGCAGACCGTCAAGTCTATCGTCCACTTAGCACCCAAATTAAATTATAACAATCTCAATGTGGAAGTATTAAAACATTTTGCACGACTTCAATCAAGAGACGATCAGGGCGGAATCAGAACAAACACTACAGTGTGTCTTGGCAAGGTGGCTTCACATCTCCACCCGCAGATTAGACAGAAAGTGCTTGTGTCGGCTTTCATTCGAGCAACAAGGGATCCATTTCCACCTGCCCGCCAAGCAGGCGTACTAGCACTGGCTGCTACCCAGCAATACTTCCTCTTGTCGGAGGTGGCCATTCGTATCTTGCCTGCTCTTTGTCCTCTCACTGCAGATCCTGAGAAACAGGTCAGAGATGCTGTCTTCAGGACTATAAGGGGCTTTTTGGGAAAGCTGGAAAAGGTATCCGAAGACCCCAGTCTAAAAGAAGGAATGGAAGCGGATGTGAATACCGCAACTCCGTCGCTTAGTAATGCAGCAGCGACATGGGCTGGATGGGCGGTAACTGCAGTCACAGCCAAGTTCTATCGCAGTCACTCTGATACGGCTCGGGCGCACCAGAACCCCCATAGGCAAATGCTCAGTAAACCAGCGTCCCTTGAACAGCCCTCTTCCAGCAGTATATCAACGACAACATCGTCCGTTACTTCAATGACTTCCTTGGAGCATAGCGAGTCGGCGTCTGACTATGATCCGGATCATTGGGACTCCGGAGGAAATTGGGGTGACATGGAAGCCAATGTGGCGCCCGTTGCGGGTAATATTAGTAGATCGCACTCGAGCCAGGCCAATCAGCCAGTTCCGGGCCTGGCGACTCTCAGCGAGGACGACGGTTGGGGAATAGACGATTGGGGCACTTTAGAAGAGCTGGAAACAAACAATGATGCGGCCGCCAAAGATAATGAATTTGCTAGTCCCGCAGATAGTTGGACTGGAAATGCCGCATGGTCAGAATGTAGCGGTAATCCTGTTAGCGGTAAAAATGCATCAACTAATGAATTATCATTAAATAATACCAACCTCATAGCTAGAGTTAATAAATTGGCTCTATCTGACAAGATAGAAGATAGTATAAAGGGTTGGGATGAAAGTGAATTTGAGCCTATAGAGGAGATGAATGGTCCAAATGCAAATGGTAAGATGGAAGAAATGCGCAAGAAAAGAGAGGAAAGAAAATTGCAGCGTCAGAGGGAGATGGAGGCCCGGCGGACTGCTCGCACTCAACAGGGTCCAATGAAATTGGCAATCAAGAAAAATTAACTATTAAATCTTATCGGTACTTTTGTAAACCGATTCAAGCCCAGCAGAAACTTTCATCATGATGACTTTGGACTTGTATTTTATCTTTATTCCAATACCTGTCAGCCTTACAAAACCGACTGATAATTTTAAAATATTTTGGTGTCATATTATGCTTATGTCCCACCTGTCGTCGAACAATCCACGCTTGTGTTTGCGTGATATGTGCGCTTGATATTAAAGGTTTCATTAGATTTAAATCTTTTAAAAATTTAAACAAATAAGTATAGGTTTAATATAAACGATTTTAAAACATTCTTTTTTTTTATCACGGTACCAACTCTGAATATTAGTATGTATGTAATATATAATAAGACATCAATAATTATTATAACATTTTGAAATAATGTTCAGAATCAACTGAATACCCAATGATGTAAAATATAAAAGCTTATGAATTGTCTCTCGTGATATAATTTTATCTAGTCTATATATAGATAATATAATTATATAATTTAATAAATCTTAATTTGTTTATACTCAATAGGCTTTTGTCAATTTTGATTTGGCTGCCAGCTTCTTAATACATTATAGGTTAATGTTTAGTTTTATATAAAAAAAATAAAACTTGTGTCTAATAAAATATATCCTTTAGTGATATCTGAAATTCAGTTGATCACTTTGTGTGACTAAAATCAATGGCCTTACATTTTGAGGTAGGCACCTACACTAATCAGATTACTAAACTACTAAAGTAATATCGTACACAAAACAGAACAGGTGTAGGCACAAACGGAATATCTACTTCATAATTTTGCTCTAGGTAGCATCATTTTATTTAGTTATCTTAAGTTTCCTTAGTGAAATTTTTAATATTTTTTTTTATTCAGAATGTAACAAAAAATATGTTCATGGGATGGCATTGAAACGCGTGAATGATCAGTTAATTTGACATACATAGTAACACGAATTAAAGGAGTCGAGGTGGCTTTTGCTCAATCAACAGCGGCAATTATAAGTGGATATCATTAATTTTAAGAGAGATGAAGATCTTCCTTTTTAATTAAAAAGTTATCCGGCTTGCATATAGCAGTGAATCCTGGAGGATGACAAAGACGCCCAAAAACATACTCAAAGGTCTTATAAACAAGTGCCTTAAATAGAATTTTCATATATTTTGGTCAAAGAAAATAACAAACTAAGGCAAAGCACATATGAACTCCCAATAGACGAATAGACGAATAGGATCATAGTGTTTGTGTACTGGACAGAAACTTAAAAGAGGTCTCAATAATATTGCCAGGAAGGCACTCTTACTATAAACTCCAATGCAGCAGGAAAACAGGAACACCCTGCAATACTTATCACTGGACACTGGTTGAAGTAAATGCAGCTAGCAGAAACTGGGATGAACTCAAGGCGAAGCCGTTGGCATTATTAAACATTTTTTTTTTTAATGTTTGAATGATTTAAAAATTATTATGAAAGTATGTACTGGCAGCCGCGGAACGACTTAAACATGTATATAGTTAATTTTAATTATATAAATTAATAGGTACTAATGTTTTTAATAAATTTATTGCATTTAAAAAAAACATGTTTAAAATTTTAATGTTTATTTTTATTTTGAAATTTACTTCAGCGAGTTGCCCTTTCGTGTTCAGTAGAAGACCATGCGGTCGTGAAGCCAACAATGCTTTACTTGCACTCAAATGCATGTTCATTTTGTGCCGACAAGTTTTGAATAGCGCACTAGCTTCGACATAAGACAGCACTTTTTATATTTGTTTATTAGCGTTTATTAGAAAACCTTGCAATTATGAAGTTGACTAGGATTTGTAGATCTACACCATATTAATTATTCTATTAAATTTGGAGCAACACGGTTTAGTAAGTTTAGCTGAACTATGCATTATTAGAACCTCGACATCACAACAAACACTCATTTGGGGGCAAGTAAAGCATTACAAGTTCGTATTGCGTTTATGTATTACGATCGTGTGATCTTCTTTTAAACACGGATAAGGAAATGCGTCTCCGGACCTCATATGACAGTACAAGTTGTGCACCCAATGACATATTTAACCGAGAGCTTTGTAAGCAATCTTTTATTGTGTCATTGGGAGCTGGAGATAAAGATTTCCGGATGACACAGAAGCAGGCAACATAAAGAAGCCTTTGTGAGAAACAGGTAGATTAGATCCACAATCACTGACCAAGATTAGACGTCATTATATAGTAATATTATTTATCATAAAAATGCCTAGTGTTTGTGACCTAAGAATGACGTAGATATCATCCTGGCCATACTTGTGGAACTAATAAAGACTTTCATATATTTCGTACACCGCTTCAATATACCTCATAGTTTTTGCAGTGCATTCAGTTTTCTATATTCGAGCAGCAATTTTTTCGATCTTGTTTCACGTTCATTAAAATCCATACAACTGTTTTTAAGCGTAAAAGAAAGGAAAATAAACAAACAGAATGTTTTATTTTGTTATAAAGGGTGGACTCCTGTCAACTCCCTTTATTTTTTTTTAAATAGCGCCTAATGCCTAGGTTATATGCAATTATTTTGGATTCTGCTTACTTACGCTTGTAGTAGAGTTAAGGGAGATGAGGTTGATGAAGCGTTAAAAACTGTGTTACTATGTATGTATGGTATTGATCCCGCATCCGCAGGGTCAGATGTTTATGTTCCTTATTACGTATTAGAAATTGTATAAAATAATTCATGCCTACATTTATTAATTTTATCAAAGCACTTGTGTAAATTCCCTTTTCGCTCGCAAGCGCTCGGCTAGGTCGGACAATAACCCAGTATGGCGCGGCCTCGCTGGCGACCGAACTTATGATGAGCGATTTCATATTATCACATAAACTTTAAAAGTTTTTTACTCTGAAACCATGATGAATTTTGATATGAGGTCAAAACAAATCATGTTTAAAATCGCAGGGCTAATAAGCTGGTTTTTTTTTTATCAGGAATGGTCTTGGAACATGGTGTATAGAACAAATAATAATGCAGATATATATAATTAGATATATAAAATACACCATCGATGCTTTGGGTTGATAATATCAAATGCTTCGCAGGCTACAATTAGATAAAAAGGAGTGAAACCACAGAATAGAATAGAGAAGGTACAGAAGTTACACTCCTTTGATTTTTAAGAAAGCCGCCTTTTTAAATGTGTACAAAATTTCTTACACCTCACGCGGAGCCGCGTGATAAGTTGTTTTTGGCTTGCCGATATCTTTCTGCACCTGCATCAAATAAACTCGCAGCGGTTTCAAAGAAAAATCAAATACTGTAGTTAAACACTCTGACACATTAAACTTATAACAACCCACTGTTTGCGGGTTACACATCAAAACAATAGGATTATAAAAATAATTAGTAATATTGCATATATTGCAGTAATATTATCAACGCATCTATTTTTAATAATCTGATGTTTACTCAATGGATTATTCAAAGTTCCTGCGACATACTCGTATAAACCTACAAGGTAAGACATACATTTTGTACCAAAAATTTAAAAACCAAATTTAATGAGGAATCTCATAGTGGTAAGCATATCCATTTAGTATGAATTAATCGGTATTTAAGTAACGGATACGAAATAAGCGCAAATAAATCTCAAATCGACCCTCGTTTAATTGTCATAAACAAGGCTTAGAGTGAGTACATGCCTATTTATGAAATCAACGCACGGCCACATGGTACAGAATAGGTAGGTACCTCGTTAGGATTCAAGTAGGTATACCTTCTTTATTAAGTATATTAGGCCATGTTACGTAATAAGAAATAATATTTAATTAGGTACTGATCTTTCACAATCTTATGGTAACTGGTAAAAAGAAAACATCCATCCACGCAATAATTATTAGTATTACGATGCACCATTATTACGAAGATAGCTATCGGGGCAGTTCACTGATCGAAAAAAATAATATCAACAAATTACATGTGCTCACGGAGCGCAGCAGCCCTACTGATTTAACTCCGAGTTGCCAAAATCTGTAGGTGATTATCTCATACCTACTGCCGGAGGTACGGACTCCTGGTAAAACCACAAAGATTGGAAAGTACTTGGGGAAGGCCTGTGTCCTGCAGTTATAGGTTTATGACGATGATTGTTATACAATAGTTGACGATTGACACCACACGATTTCTTATAAAACAAATGATCTATTCCAAGAGACTAACTAAACTAAAATCAATCAATTGAAAAACTGCAAAATCGAAATCATGCTGCTTAAGTACTAATTGAACCTCGGATCATGGCGAACAGTGTTCTGATCATTGCATCATGCACTAGATATGATTTTCATTTTTTTAAAACCTCTATTATATCTATATCATCCTTGTAGTTTAGCCCGGCTGCAAAAAGCACTTATCTTGTGCGATCGATGGTAACATTCCTCGAATTTAGTCACAGAATTTAAACTAAAGCCAAGAAAATTTTCTGGTTATTGTTAAAAAAACCACCAATTTAAGATACAATCTATAAATAACTTAACTTCTTAAAATAAAATAAGCACCATTTCATAGTTCATCCAGAGATATTCAATAGTTTCATTATTGTCAGATTACTGCACTTCTATTATTTGTTATATGATGACAATTTCACGACTGAACGACAAATTATTTATTTTTTTTATAGTTACATAACTATGATTTTGAGAGTATGTTACCATTTATTTTGTTCTTTTCCATTTCTTCAAATTATTGACAAATTTTTTAAATCTATTTATTATTTCTTTTTTTGTTGAAATTCTTGTTATGTTTTGTGCTGTTAAATCATAGTTTAGTCTAAATAGTTTTTATGCTGTTAAATCCTAAGGTAAATAAATAAATCTATGAAATATTTATTTTCTCAAAAATGTCTGGGACAATTATTTTCACCTTAGCTTCGTCAAAAACTCTATATTTAGAGTAAACTATTTAGTAAATATTTTTTTTAGAGAACAAAATCGAAAACTTTTTAAAATTATTCAGAGGTTTCTATTATCAGAAGACAATGCTATGTCAATACCTAATCCTCAACATATACAAGTCAATACCTTGCTTGGTGGCTTGGCTTGCTTGTATTGTTTTAGAGAACTTATTAGGTTCACAGGACAATTGCTTTTAAATGAAAGTGCAAACGTCACGGACTGCACATATAAACAGACATTCACTCAAGTACAGATATTTTATAAAAATGTTAAATGTTACTACTGAATCAAAAATGATCATCAGTTTTAAGTGTAAGTAATAACAGGAGACAGAAACAGAAAAAATATTTTTTTTTTGCTTCTAGACAATGCAGCGAATATATTTTCTTGGAATATTCCCAAGATGTGCCCAGCTACCCTTATTCCAGAAGACGAGCAATAGGTTCTTCAGAAGATATTTCCACACCAATGAAGATCTAAATGCATCAGATAGCTTCAAAGAAAAGCTTGACAAAGGCCCCAAATTAAAGGATTTCATTATTAATAACAGTGAAAGTATACCCAGTAGTGATTTAATACAAGCCTCTGTTACTGAAAATATACCCTATTTAAAACAAACAAAGACTGACAGTCCCAGAAAAGTATTGTTTGAGGTTTACGGATGTCAAATGAATGTGAACGATACAGAAATAGTATGGTCTGTCCTAAAGAAAGCCGGATTTGTAAAGACAAACACGATAAATGATGCCGATCTAACCCTCATAATGACGTGTGCCATCAGAGAAGGCGCCGAATCCAAAGTGTGGCAGCATTTGAACTATCTGCGAGCATTAAAAACCCGCCGAATGAAGGCCAACAGACCTTTGAAGGTCGGTGTCTTGGGATGCATGGCCGAAAGGTTGAAGGAAAAGCTGATTGAAAAGGAAAAATCGGTTGATTTAGGTAAGCAAAACATTTCTCATGATTTACACTACTAATCCTCTTTTCTTATATTTTGTCTAAACAAGTGGGTAACCCATAGACCACTTGAATTGAGGAGACTCGGTCTATGTTAAATCTCCTTACGGTCGAACGTTTTCATTTTCGGACATCGGAGCGTTATTGGTGATGACATACGGACACTGACGCAATCACTGCCTCACCCCGGGCGAAGCTTAGTTTTCAACTGATGCTTGTGTCATGATTTTGTCATATCTGCTGTAGCTCGCTTAAGGCGTTTCTATACCATTAACTATTTCTATTGGGTAACCCTTTTACGATGGGCCTGACTTCGGTCAGTGATTCCCATGATAGTTATGGTCCCACATATTCTTATCTTTCACCTTCCACATAGAGTTTTGAAAGGTGTTTACAAGACAACCCGATTCAACCCGATATTTAGCTTCTACATTTGTTTCCTGCCATAATTTTCTTAGGTTTTTGCCTTGGCAGCATTGGTCCTCTTCCATGTATTTTGCGGCAGTTCTGGGGACAACAAACTTTTTGGTCAACCAGCACTTGTTTAGCCACATTGTTGTAGTCCTAGGGTAAGGTTTGACCGATCCAACCTGCATATTTGAAAATGGTTTTTTTCTTGTCCGGTTATTTCCCTAGAGGTTTTATTATTTGAATCCCATTTTCTCTGTAGGATATCTGCGGTTTGTAAAAGGTCCTTTTTTATTTGCTATGTTTCAAATCCGTACAACAGGACTTTTATTAATAATGTTGTTAAAGATACATAGTTTTATTTTATAGGACGTTTCCCACATGTGTAATTCTTTCTTGAAGTGTACCTCCACATCTTCTGGTGTACTTCCTTAAACTGTTATTCAATTGATACTTGTTTTACCTCATTACCATCAAGTAGTAGGGGTATATGGGTATTCACTCGTTTTTATTTGAAGTTTTGCTGCTACTGAAGACACTGTAACCCATTGATTGAATCTATAATGGTGTGCCTGGGGTTCTAATTTGTTTTTTTTTTAATTTGCAGTTGCAGGACCAGATAGCTATAAAGATTTACCGAGGCTATTGGCGTTGACAGAAAATAATCAAGCTGCTGTAAATGTCCTACTGTCGTTGGACGAAACGTATGCAGATGTGACCCCCGTTCGATTGAATGAAGACTCTGTTACGGCATTTGTGTAAGTATAGGGATTTATTGTTAATCTTTAAATTCTCATGTGAGAATATAAACAATATATTTTTTTAAGTATCTACTTAGTTCAGTTTTTTGTAACTAAAGGTATCTTTTTAATTCAGTTCTGGATTCGAATTTTTCTATGTCAATTTTTCGTCCCAAATTGTTTTTTCTAGACAGTGCAGATCATTCTTCAAAAAGACCAGTAAAATATGGAATAGCTTGTATCTCCTTCCATCCTAGAAGCTTGTCTTGTAACAGACGAGGCTGGTAGTTCAAAATTGTAGACTTATCAATATTGCATATTTTTATTTCCCATCATGCAAGGCAGGTCAACCAGTACTTGTATATTTTCTATGAGTTATTCAGTCACCACTTTTAAAAATATGTTTTAAATAAAAAATACAGACGGAATTTTCTCCTATTCACTTTTTATTAATAAATATGGCTTGTATTGTTGGAGACGTTCTTTCAAGATCATTTACAACCTTAAAGTAATAATACAGGTATACGGCTCAAAGGTCATGTTGCCAAAAACATGTTGTTTACGAATAGAATATGGTTAAGATAGGGAGAACAATACATTAATCTCGTATGCTTGCAATATGACTAAGAGAGAGAGGAGGAAACACTATTAACGCGGCGGGATGCACTCTCGTTTAGCGAAGTGTTCATACCTCCCCTCCGCTCACGGTTCATACTTCCATGTGCTATTTACCCTATTATTACTCTAAGATTACCACTATCTTGTTGTCTTACAATGCAGCCAGACAACATTTTGCAGTCTTATTACAAGTTTTTATTTAGCTTGTAAGTTTGCATGTAGGTTTAGGTCAAATCTTGCAAGCTGAATTAGAACCACTTCCTCTTATCCTACGGAAATTTGACATGCTGGTTCATTTCCGATGACAATGCATTTTTATGGTAAGCATGACCTGTTTTGACTATAACCGTACCAAACACATTTAAATTTGAAATAAATGAGTATGAGCCGGACACGAGCCAGAGAACCAGTTATCATAAAATATTTTTTATGTATATCGTTGTTGAAATGTTTTTCTCTTGAATCTAAAAAAAATAAATTGCTAACGATTTAAGTTAATAAAATATTTGTTAGTAAATAAAGTAATTATGAACTATTAATCATCTTTGTTTCAAAAGTTTAATACAATAATTGTGCTGTAATATATTTTTTTTAATATCCAGGTCAATTATGCGTGGCTGTGACAACATGTGCACATACTGCATAGTGCCCTTTACCCGGGGCAGGGAAAGATCTAGACCAAATTCCTCAATTCTAGATGAAGTGAAACATCTGTCGGATCAGGGGATTAAAGAGGTCAAAATATTCTTATTTACATTATTTATTTAATTTATATGTTTTGACAATTGTTCGCAATGAAACGCTTGCTCACTTTTCACAAGGTGCTGGTTAATCCACTATCAGTTGTGGAATCACAGTAATTTACAGTTATGTTACAAACTTACGTGACATGTCATACACATTCAGCTACAAAAATTGCATCGATTTATGTAATAAAAAAAATAATAAAAGGACAAAATAGACAAAACATTTTGTATGTTGTAATATAATGAATTATTAAAACTCAAAATTTAAATAAAAACATTTGAGTAGGACCACACAAATGATACTCATAAAAAAAAGTTCGAGAACCGCGGATCTATGTAGAGTATTAATGAATTTTACTTATCATATCAATGGACCCCACTAATTTATTGATAAGAAGTCTCACTTTTTAACAATAATCTGTAATTGAAAGCAGATGCATGATTTTGTGATCCTACCGAGTAGGTCATAATGAATAATATGGATTAAGTAAGTGCTAAGTGACATAATTTGCTTTTTAAGGTCCACTCTCATACATCAACTCCATTTACTTAAAAGTACTCTTAGATGCATCTGGTCTACTTTTAAATCAATTCACTGATTTTTAACCATTTTTTTTTATTTTACACACAATAATGTTAATGTTATTATGTACCATGTAACTGTTTAATGTTTCATTAATTTTATTATTTCAACTAAGTTAAGTGATAACTTGAATAAATTAAACATATAAAAAGCTAGAGATTTTAAAATTAATGAGATAAAATTAACGTCACAAATCACAATGCTTTTTCCCTCGTAGACATACTGCTTTATTTTTGCTAGTACTTGTAGGTCGCTCAGCATCTTTTAGTAGCGCTTACCTGCATGAAAGTCCCACTGAAGGTCCCCATCTTCTAAGAAATGTGTTCGTACCGGTCACCTACCGTATTTATAACTGACTGCCTTACTCCTCCTATCAATCCTTCCTCCTCACTCCAATCAATCACTCCTTATATCAATTTATATTTTCGCAGGTCACACTTCTCGGTCAGAATGTTAACAGTTATAGAGATTTGTCGGAGGATGTTTATAAAGGAACAGAGTCCCATATGGTTCAGGGCTTCAAAACTGTTTATAAGGTCAAAAAAGGAGGATTAAGATTTGCTGACTTGCTCGATAAAGTGTCATCGGTTGATCCTAATATGAGAGTCAGATTTACATCACCACATCCAAAGGATTTTCCCGATGAGGTTGGTGTATGAAGTTATATAATGGAGAGTTAACAATTTAAATATTCCAAACTTACATCAGTTTCTCTTGTACCTACAGGTCATTCAAATAATCAAGGAAAGGCCAAACATATGCATGAATTTACACATGCCGGCTCAGTCGGGGAACTCGGCAGTATTAGATAGAATGAGAAGAGGGTATACTAGAGAGGCCTATTTGGATCTGGTCAGACATATTAGGGAAATTCTTCCGACAGGTATTAAAATATTCTCATCAGCCCATATTTGCTTGTGGCTTTTGTATCAAATCATAGCTCACAAAATCATACTTGTGTTTGAAGTTTTTGAGTTTACCTCCGGAGAACAAATTCTTTAGTTCATCTACCTTCAGTTGTTCGAGCAATGTACCCCTGCCCTGTTGCATTTCAGTGTGACTTTACTTATTAGTACCATCTCTTAACCCTAATTGTTGCCCTAAAGTTGTTACCTTGATGAATGTATTTTCTGAAATTTTCTTTGTTTATAAAATTTATAAATTAGGCTTGAAACCTAAAGTGCCTAATGATTGCTTTATGCATTGTGAAAAATGGGAAATTGTAGCCAAAAAAAACTTTCAGAAAAATGTAGTGGCCTACGCCCATACGCTGATACGGTCCATTACACCCGGTGGCATTTAATATCTAATTTATCATTTTAATATGCTAAATAATCATAAATATTAGTTAGCAATATATGTTAGCTTATACTCGTTTCAAAAATAATCTTTCATAAATTCAACATTTTGTTAGCATATTTTTAAAATCTGAGGCGATGAAATGTGCGATTGCTCGTTTAGTTCTTCAATCCTTATTTTCTGCCCATGCCTCAGGCCTAAATTTCCCCTAAAATGGCCTGTTGTGGTTAAAACAGAATTCTGTCAAAGGGGATACTCACTATTGAAGAATGCAGCATTAAGAAACATGTGATTAATGGTTTTACACTTTGAAGATTGTCTCCACACAATCTCAACTGAGAGATATTAAAAGAAATATAGAAAAATACTAAAATTATTGACGTGTCATTAACGACAAAGGTAAAGAAGGTAAAAAAAAATACTTGGCTCTATTCTAATTTACTTTTAGATGTCTTGACTTGTGGTGTAGTTTTAAAATAATAAAGCGTTTAATTTTTTCTATTACTGGGAGCCATAAACATAAAAGTTTAAAGCTACCATTAGACAGACACATGACTTTGAAGTTTAATTTGTTATAGAGATTTGTCAGAGTTTTAATTTGCAATTTAAATTATTGTTTTAGTGAGCTTCTCAAGTGATTTCATTTGTGGGTTTTGTGGAGAGACTGAAGAAGAGTTTGCTGATACAATATCACTTATGAAGGAAGTTAAATATCATGTCGCGTTTTTATTCGCTTATAGCATGAGAGAGGTAATTATTATTTGATTTTATTAAAAATATGTTGAAATGAAGTGCAGGTTGGAATAATAGGTAATGTTTATTAATAGCTTCACCTCTTCAACCAGTGTTACATATAAAATCGGAAAGATATAAACTCTGTAATACAATATTATAAATGTATTAAAATACAATACTCTAAATTCAATAACCAGCAATGCGTGAATATTTTGAGTAGCAGATCGGTAGGCTAAACTCTTCAGGTGGTTAAGGTGTGGCGGTACAAGACAGATTTGTTAGACAGATTTGTAAGAAAATAGGTTTTATTATCACATACAGTGGTGCCTCACACAACGAACTTAATTCGTTCCAGGAGCAAGTTCGTTATGCGAAAAGTTCGTTATGTGAAACGCGTTTTCCCATAACAATACATGTTAAAAAAAATAATTCGTTCTGTAGCATAAAATATGGTAAGATGACATAAAAAAGAAGAAGACATTTTAAGAAATAATCGAATCTTGCACATCTTCATCCATTTTCCGCTTTTTGGCCGATGGTGCAGTGAAAAACCTGTCCAAAGTCGTTTGTTTCTCTCTTTTCTTCAACATCTGCCGGAAATAACAGACAAGAGTATCGGAGTACAGGTCGTTGATCCTGTTTGCTTCAGCGGAATCCGGAATGGTGAAAATGGTGGTCTTGTTGAGGCCAAACTCTTTGACGAGGTCACACTGTTTTACCCCACATTCACTCCTTCTAATTATTTCCTGTTTCATTTCAAGAGAAATCACCTTCCTGCTTTTTTTAGAACCCATCATATAAAAAAAATGTTGAGTTTATCTTAAAAGGACGACTGCCGTGATACGTGTGCGATTTAATTCGTAATGAAGAACGATTGCTGCGATACGTGCGTAAGTTAAGCGTACTACGCAGTGACTAACGAGTCTAACGACTGCCTGCGCGGGAGGATGCAATTAATCGGCAGTGATCGTGTGAAGTGGGCAACTTCGTTGTGTGAAGCGAAGTTCGTTGTATGAATCGTGAAATGAACGAAAAGGAAGTTCGTTGTGTGCAGCGTTCGCTGTGCGAGGCGTTCGTTATGCGAGGCACCACTGTATATTGATATCACGACCAGTACCATAAATTTCTAACAAAGTGTGCGGCCTGATTGTCCTATCAATTGGCGGCTTCATAAAATTACTAGAATTCCAAGCCGAAACTTTTCCTTATGAAAAGAAAATGTGATTTTTTCGAGTCTCGATTAAATAAAACTATTGGGAAAAGCTGAAATGAGAAAATACTGAAAACATTTGTGTGGGAAAAGTTTTGCTACGCATTCTATTTATCGTTTATTCGGAAAACCAACAGTAGAATTTATAAAAAAAAGAATGGTACATACAATTGTGTGTAAAATTGACTGATGACAGGTTTACGCTAAAGTATAGAGATACATGTAAGTTATGTGTACGGCGATTAACAACCTGCCCCTATAGCTTCATTCGTATGAAGTTTTTGTGCCTTATACGCATAGTCGCATTAATTCGCTGCTAAAGTGGCAGGTCTCATTTCAAAAAAAAAACCAAAACCCATATTTTCCCGTGGTAAGTGGTCACTTTTAAGCTTAGCAGTGTACATTTAATATGTTAATGCCGTTTGAGTTGTATAAAGACAAAATGCTATTCGCAAAACATCGCTTTCGATTAAGCAGTTTTATGTAACTATAGGGAAATCTAGGGTTCATGCTGCTCCATTGGATACTTTTGTTGTGGTATCACACACACCATCGATAACCCTATCGATGCCAAATGACCGCAACTGATGAGCCATAGTTTGAACGCTTCAATGGCGAATGATTCTTGATAGCTGAATCAACCTCTGATGTTACATTAGTAGGAATGTAGGAAACACCTGTCTAATTAATGTGTACTGATTTATTTTTAAAATGATTTTTCACTTGTACATTTTAGAGAACCACAGCACATCGGAGGTTCCAAGATGACGTTCCCCATAATGTGAAGATAAGCCGACTTCAAGAGATGGCTAAAGTGTACCGTTCCGAGGCAGAGCTCCTCTTCAAAGCCGAAATCGGAAAGTTGCACCTCATATTAGTGGAGGGATTGAGCAAGAAATCGAAAGAAATGCTCGCCGGAAGGAACGACTCCAACACCAAAGTTATAATTTCGTGTGATTCAATACCCGTCTACAATAGCACTGCTGAAAAAGAAATAGCTCCGGGAGATTACGTGGCCGTCAAGATCACGGGTGCAAACTCTCAGGTTTTGAAAGGCATACCGCTGTTTCACACAACAATTACCGAGTTTCATCGGTTCAATTCAGCCGCGGCTACTCACAACTTAGTAGAAAATAAACAACAGTTGTGTTAACCTTAGTTTATTTTGTGTACAAAAAGCAAAAAAAAATATTTGTGAAAAATAAATAATTTTATCGTTAACTTTGTTCATTGACATCAGACTCCTTAGTGCTACAATATTAAATATTCTAGAATTACAAAAATATTTGTTTGCTTCCATTCATTATTTTACAATTTACTTTTAATCTTTCTATGTGGTATATTTGTACAATTATTACAATAACAGTAAAATTAATCTTCTGGCCGCAAAGTTCAATAGGTAATTACTCCAAAATACAACTGACCTTAAAATGTCAAAAGCATGGAAAGTACATCCAAACTATACATTTTCTACATACATAACCTATATATTTTCTAGCGCTGATTGAAATAATTCAAATTTTAGATGAAATAAATAAAGTTAACTTCGCAGTATAAAAATGTAAATGGGTGAATGATACTTTAATATCGCAGGTTATATAAAAATGATCTTTCTAACTTAACCTTTTTTCCTATTTCTATAGTCAAAAGATTAATTTTTGGTATTTTTAACTTTACATTTATCCTTTTTTGGAATGAATCTTTATGAACGGAATTTACTTTAATGCATTAATTTTGATGGTATAGGTCCCTCTATGACGTTATTATATGAGTATGAGTGTATAAATAATTGATTTGTACCAAAATAATTGTTCGTAAAAATAATTCCTTGTGGAAATTCTTATTGAACATATGTTATCTCGTAATCAGAAGGAATGGCTTTTCAATGTTAAAAATGGCAATTTGATAATGTAAAAAAAAAAACAATATTACGAAAATAAGTGCAGCTTACTTCACAAATTAATTGTGTTTTTGTGCCAAGTTGATTTGCATTTTTTTTCCAGTTCCACCAATAACTCAAATTACATTTCAGGTTTTATCATTCTGTGCAATTTCAAAATTTAAAGAACCCATGTGCATCGTGAGGTATAATATTAAATTTGTGTCATTGTCATCTAAACTACGAGCATGAGGGATAATATTTGAATTCATAGGCCCATGTCCCTCCACATTGAATAAATGAACCAACGGAATTAATTTATTTCTATATACTTAGCGAGCTGCTCCCCACAAATGCTTTTAACTTTAACAAGTTGCGAAGACTGTTTGCTTGTGTTTGTGGCACTACCAGACACTTGAAGAGCCAAAAGTGCCTCGGCAGAAAGAAGAGGCAAGGGACCACTTAAGTGCTAGCTAATATAAGCAACTTTGCCTCCTTTTGCCTTCCTTTGATCGATAATAAATCCCAACACATTAAAGATTATCACACTACTTTCCCGTCAGTAGTTCTAATTGGATGGATCATATTTGGATGGATATTAATTCATAACAGTTATCTTTATAGAAAATTTCAAAGGTTTCTCTTTGTATTTAAACGACCTACGAATTAATTGGCCAATTAAAAACAATATCTGAAGCAGCAAAGTTGATATAACTTTCTTAATCTCTTTAATAACATGTTTTATAACCAGGGCACAATTTGCACCAAACTTTTAAAAATAAATTGGTTTTCAAACCCTTCATAAAGTGATGGTTAAAATGGTAAATTAAACAAAAAGAATATTTTGAAAATAAAAACATACAGAAGAAAACAATTTCTATTGAGTATACAAATGAATCTTTTGTATGAAGTGATCATTGCAACTTTCATCACTGTCACCCAATTGCGAGATTATGTTAAATGCATATAGCGTCGGCAGGGAGGTTGTTTTACCTATATGATAAAGTTATTTCTTTCCAATTACAGGTTGAAAAGTATGTAGTCCTTATGCTAAGTAAAAAAAATACTCTAAAGTATTAAATTTGTCACTTGTTTTTATGCTTTGGAAAAAAATATTTGGATATAAAATACATTAGGATGGTGCAAAGTACCCCACCCACCCCAGGGTTACTGTATTTACAGTTTTAGAAACCTTTCGAATTTCAAGGTCATATTATAAATTATGTGAACTGGATTAAAATGACATTTCAAAGGAGAAATGGTTTTGTCACACTAAGCTGGATGTACTAAATTGAGAGTGTATATTATGTTTAATGTTATGCTTATTCGGGGGCAACGGCGGCAATTTTGGATTGATACCCAAATCAATGGTATCCAAATTGCCGGATAAGCTAGGCGATGGACCTTGAGAACTGTACACTTTTGTGCTGTAACCAGAATCATTGTGGGAATCTCTGTCCAGCTGACTCTGCAGTTCCGTCAATTGAGTGTTGATTGCGAGACTCTGCATTCTTTCATGGAGATTACTGGCCTCTGCTTGAGATGGCATTGTGCCAGCTCCTCTGCTCCCAAAATTAGCTTGAGTGCCGTGTGGCACGTAGGGCATTCCTGTCATGTGTGCCAAAGCACTACCGTTGTTTCGGGCAACATTTGAACCCATATTTGTAGCATGAATTTCTGGACTTCTATCTTGATAGCCATATAAATGGGGCATTCGTTCAACTTCACGACTCATATGATCCTGCATCATTGCATCAAACAAACCGGTCGATCCATACAAAGGGTTTCTGCTTCTGCTGTGATGTATACCACTGTTTTCAAGATTTACAGGTTGACCGTTTGGCGGTACATTCTCAAAATAATTTATTTCCTCCGCTGGATACCCATTATGCTGGTGGTTGCTTTTTTGGAATATCCTTGGATCGTTGAAATTCGGTCTATTAGGAATTTCGTGAAAATATGCATCTTTGGGGATAGTTAACAGGTTCGATGGGAGCCCATGAGTCACTTGAGGCTGAGCAACTTGCTTAATTGTCGGAGCTGCCTTGGCGCTTGTATTTTCATAATTAGGCAGAGGTAGGCTTTTAATCAGATTTGAATTTCTCATCAGGCCCGGTTCGAGGCACGTCCTAATGGGGACATCATCTTCATCACTGCTCTCAGAATTATTTCCATTGGGCCTTTGAGGAACATGAAATGCTTTTCTGGTTGGAAAAGGGATCAAATTCTGGAGGCTAAATCTCTTACTCGTAGGATTTTTTTGGGAGACTTTAGCAATTGCACTTGTAGACAATTTGTTTGTTTTTTTTTTCTGTTTGATTCCGTCAAGTGCTTCTGGAGATTTCGAGACATGTAAAGTGTTAAGTTGAGGGTTTTGCATATGCGATTGTATGTGTTCAGAATTGGAACTAACTGGAGATAGAGATCGACTTCTAGGATTTCGTGGAGCCGGTTTCGGATCTGTTAATCTGTTTATATCCGAGAAAGAATTATTTTCCTGCACACTTTCAATTTTTGCTGCTAACTCTTGAACAGATTTTCTTTTTCCTAAATCTTCTTCACTTACCATAACTTCCGATAGTTGTCTAATGGTACTTTCATCATCATCATTTTTATCCAAATTTCTAGATGGTTGCTTGGGAAACTTTACATACCCATCATGCAGAATTTCATCCAGCCGTGTTCTGTTGTGATCTTTGGATGCTTTCAGTTTACGGGCAAGATCACTTTCAAAAATTGCTCTCCTTCTAGCATTATCTGCAGTTCTTTGTAGAACTTCACTTTTCCATATAGGAGCATTGCACGTTGACGTGCCATTCAATATAAGACTTCTTTGATTTCTTATATCAAAATCTGAATCGCTGTTTCGATGGTCTGATCTACTTAGAACGCTTGGCGTTGACTTACCAGATGTCCTCAAAGGTGATTGGGCTGCAATTTTATCTGAAGATTTATTTAAGGATGATTGTGAAACAGAAATATTATTAGGTTTGATGTGGATTTCAGCAGTAACATTTTGAGAAGAACTTCTACCACTGTTAACTTGATAATTAGAGTTATCAGTACTGTAGTTTAATGCCTCTACACTTTTACCAGACGTTTTGGTTATACTGTCCAAAACTTCAAAGCTTAAGGAGCTCTCTTTGGATTTATTTCTGAAAGTATTTCTATCAGGACTATCATGGACGTCTAACAATATTTCTGCACTTTTAGATGTTTTACGCATGGCACTTTTTAGCTCATTTCCTCCACTTTCAAACTGATCCACTTTTTGATTAAAATTTCGAATGATGTCATTTACCTTATTCCAAGACCTTGATGGATCTAATACTTCCAAACTTCTAGTTCTTTTCATGGGTGGAATATCAACGGAACCCTTTGGACTAAAGTTGAGTCTCTTTATTCTTTCTGACTGTCTAAAAATCATTCCTCTCGTGAGCCATTGCTCAAGATGTAAATGCCTTTCTCTACAGAGGACTCTCTCAGCTGCCACACATTTAGTCAGTTGTGATATTTGACCCTGTGTTTTCATTTCAAGATCACTTACCTTCTGGTCCAGTCTTTCGTGCGCTTTATCAATGTGAAGCTTCAATTCTTGTTTGTCTCTGTCTAACTTATCTTCCATGTGTCTAAAAAAGGGAGCGCAATAGCAGGTGTATCCAACGCCGACCGGTCCTTTGCAAATATTCCCACCTAAATCCAGATAATATTGTTCACCCTTTTTAAGTGGTTCTGTGGGTAACGAGTCGAGCTTAGGCTTTGGGAAACTTTTAGGATCGGGATAGTAGTGGCATCCATACGGAGACCATTTTTGTGCTGGTTCAAAGTGCACATTTTTAGTTTTCTTCTTATCTTTGTTGTTCATGGTCGGACTAGGGGTAACCACTCCTTTTTTGATTTGCTTCTTATGTACTCTTTCTGCTGCATCAGGTGCATCTAATCCACATTCTTTACTTTTCTCACGGGACTTTTCTCTTTTCTTAGAATCCTTTTTAGGTTTTACTGCAGGAATGTTCAATATGTCTAGAATCTCATTTAGTTCTTTACGAGTAGCTATGTCTCTGGCAGTTTCATTTTGTTTATTTTTTAACGATTTGTCACATCCAGCCTCAAGCAGGATTCTGGTTAACTTCCTCCTTCCCATAGCTGCAGCTATGTGTAGTGCCGTATCACCGTTTTTATTTTGGATTGATACTTTACATTCTGCCGAGATGAGAATTCTGGTGACTCCGGCATGACCGTATCGAGCTGACGTGTGAAGGGATGTATCGCCATACTGAAAAAAAACAAAACAAAAAAAATTAAAGTAAGCACTCAATTAAATAGTAGTTTTTAAAACCACAAGTGGAAAAAACTAGTGAGTTTCTATAAGAAAAGAAAGGGGGAATTCTTAGTAATATTTAGTAGGCACATATTATTGGATTGTCTGCTTGCACTTACATTATTCTGTAGATCCGGATCGCAGCCAGCAAGGAGAATTTCCCTACATGTTTGATTGTGTCCATTTTGACAGGCGAGATGAAGGGGAGCGAAGCCTCCATAGTTTCTGATGTGCAAGTTAGCCTTATGCGACGCAAGTAGGACAACGCAGCGACTGTAGCCCTTCCAGGAGGCTTCGTGGAGTGGTGTATTGCCATGCTGTAAAACAATAATTAAATGTTCATTATTATTATAGTTATTTAAGCTTTCACATAATACTCGCACATTGAAATGAAAATATAATATTTTTTTCCCGTCTGGCAGCCATAATACAAAAATTAATGTTGTAGCTCGACTTTTCATTAAGCCATAAATAAATTTGACATAGCGGAACAAATCATCATTGATAAAATTTCAAATATCCCTAGGTTAGTCAAAAATACATTGTAATTGGGTGTTGTAAATAAAACAGCAAATTCATAATTGATGTATTAAGTTTTGTGTATCACTCAACATTTTAGAGGGTAGTTAATTTCTCCTTAACATTATCGCATGCTTATTTCAGCTAAATTTCAATTACCAACATACATCACTGAACAGTTTAGGGAGGATGAAATCAGGCCACGTTTTGTTAATAGTTAATAAAAAAAAATACTTAAAAAAGTACTTTATACATTTCAGGTTTATAAGTTAAATTGTTCAGAATCTAAATCGACGTGAATCATGGAAAAACGACCTACTTGCCGAATGATCCCAAATTCCAATAAGATTTAAATTTTCAGTTTTTATTTGGTACTAAACCATAAAAATAAACTTTTACCGTCTTGTAAATTCCTGTTCTTCTAATTCTGTTGGTCTAATTCTTGTTTGTTTTAATTTGTCTTGTAAATTCAGTTCACAATGACGCTGTATTTTATTTTTAAATGCATTTAATGAAAACAAAAAAACACTGGTATTGAACTTTTAGTGTTTACTGTTAGTGTTTTGCAATGAATGGAACCAGAAGTGCTACTGACCATGTGATCCTGTCCGTTGACTTCGGCTTTGTACTGCAGCAGGATACGCACCACATCCACGTACCCATCGGCTGCGGCGCGCTGCAGGCTGCTGTAGCCATTCTGTCAACAAACGGAATAAGTTTATTATTTTTCCCAACATATAACTGATGGAATTTCAGTAACCTACAAGAAGATAACAAGAAATAAATACAAAAGTGATACCTATTGAACACTTGGTATATATTTTAATTTATATTTAAGGGGACTCAACCCGGTCAACTGAAAGAGGCCCCTTAATACGTATCTTTTTGGGACACTAGCATGTTCAAATCACAAACCTGTTCTTTATTAATGCACAGGACAATAAATTGAAATGAATACATAAATTGCCTACCCCAATGATCTCGTTGGCCCGTCCTCTACCGACTACAGCAAAGGGCACCTACACGATACTAGTATAAGAAGCTAGATCACTCTCCTAACTGCAGGTCGAGTCTCTAGATCACTCGCTGTTCTTTCGTTGCACTAGAGACTAGATCTGGTCCATTACTTTTTCTATATTTCGACCAAAAATATTTTAAAAAAATACACCATATTTATGTATGCATACACATATGCAGTATATTTTTTTCTGTAATTACCCACACCATTCACCTTCAAACAACGAACAACGCGGCAGGTCATTAACCTCGATCTTGACTGACCGCGGCCCAGTGACCCAGTGACGTAGTTATCCGATGGAGGAGTCATTGAAAAATATCTGTTTTACATGACTTAGAATAGAAACTTCAACATTTTTTTTCTCGAATACCATAATGAATTTTGATATACTTTCTTAACAAATAACACTAGGAATCGTAGGACCTATTAGCTGTTTTTTTTTTATTGGGATTGACCTTGGGACACCTTCCGACAAGCGATGGCGACATACCGTTAAACCTTTGTCTAAAAAATATTTGTAAAATGTCAGTACATCCCTTGACTCCACACTTTTACCCCCAGCCAACGTGATCTAACGTCATCGCACGAATTATTCGCATAATTTTAGCAATAATATAAAACCGTGATTATTCGTTTACCGGGACATCTGGTGGGTCAAACGGGACAACCGGGACCGAGGCTCTAAACCGGTGACATGTTCCGGTGTACCGGGACGTATGGCAACCTTATACTAGTGTCAGATCGAAATCGATTTTTAATGTTTGGTCAAAACTGAATCTTTTATAAAGTTATGTTGAGACAGCTTTATTCAAGATTTAGGTTAGGTAAATTATGAAGAAGGGAATTCGAGAAGTGGTTTTTTTTTAGATACATAATGGAACTATTTATATAATAATTATTTATCATTTATTATAATGTGGAATATGATAAAATCAGACTTATTAAGGGCTTACAACTTACACAAACTATTAAAAATAAATATTTTGTACTAACGACGACGGCAGCGCAACGGACAGACGAACGCAGTTTCAGCCGCAACCAAACTATCGGCCGTTAATTAGCCGAAACCGAAACCACCCCCTGAAGTCCCCGCGAATGGTCTTGGGACAGCTTATGTCCTCAAAGTGAAAACGTTACATAGCATTAATTTATCTATACACAACATAGCAACCCCACATTAGACTTTCAAAAGAAATATACTTAAACTCATCAGTTTTTATATATTACTATGTACTTAAACAGGCGTAAACTTTAATTTGCCTTATTATTGACTAGTTGCATTCAAAATGTATGTGCTGCTATTTCGCTGTACGCTTACCTGTTTAATGAATAAATAAATAATTTATAAATACACCGCGACAAACATGTAACGATCTCCAACAACCGAACGTATTTGATTAAATTTGAAACTCGTTTTCTAGTAATTGGGAAACATTTTTTCAATATATTTTGCTGAATTATGTTCGATTGTTGGCATAGATAGACGAACCTCCCGGAAGGACAATAGTTATTTTAAAAATACACTGTATAATGTGATTCGCCGAATTGAAAATTCAAGCAGTATATTATAATGATATTTATCCAGAATACTTTCGTCAATTGCATTCGTCTATATACTAATACATACGTGTATATTATAATTATACATACATACAGGTAATGATACAAAATAAAGTATGCATGAAGTACTAAGCATAGTCGCGTTATTTCGCTGCTAAAGTGAGAGCGCATGCACATTGTTGTGGTCAGTGGTCACTTAAGCTTAGCAGCGTACTAATGCAAATATTCATAAGGCCTAAAGCATTGAATAGAGTAGGCATGCGAAGATATCTTGAAATGAAACATTGGACAAAATAATTTTAATTTTCTATAATTTAAACAATATTGATAGGATTATTAGAAATTTCTATTGAAACATTACATATCCTTGTTATTTTCGGTACCAATTTTACTGTCAGAACCTCATTTGTTTTCTGTATAGCCTAGGTACTAATAATTCAAAGGTGTTGCCAATATTAACTGATTGTGTAAGTAAGAGGTCGTTGTGATAAGTGTCCCTTTGTCTTGCCTCTGAAGCATTCATTACCTACCTATTTTAAAACTAATAAAATTAGAATTAGAATACATAGAATTCAGTTAAAATATACATATAATTAAATATCTTTAAAAACAATATTTTATTAAGTGCTTGAATGCATATACAAAATGTCGTGTCTCTTGTTGACTGTTGATGAGTTCCTTCGACTGAAGTCAATCCTGGGTGTGGAATCAGGTCATGTTCACCATAAAAATGCATTGTCATCGGTACTAAAGCAACATGTCAAATCTCAACTTCGTAGAATAAGAGGAAGTGGTTCTAATTCAGCTTGCAAGATTTGGCCTAAAAAGGCTAACAAACATTGCAAGTTACATAAAAGATCGTATAAAATAAAATTGTGGCAAATTAGTGACACATCAATAGTGTCAATAGCAATTAAAGTAAGCCAACGGGCATAACAAAATTATCAATGAATATAAAAATGTTTACTGAACTTAAAAGAAGATTTGTTTTTAGGAAATTAAAAAAAACCCACCAAAATGCTGGTAAATTTAATGTATTTTTTAGATATAAACCTACTATGGTTAGGTTTTAATAAGATGGATATGAAATCATAATATGGCTATATGGAGATTGTGGTACTCTAGTGGTTAAGGCGTTGGACTATTTGCCCAAAGGTCGCGGGTCAGAAAGCTGCTTTTACGCTTCATTTGGCCTAATTGATTCGGGCCCAAAATAATTGTATTTGTCCTAGGTCATAGTAATCATTTAAAAATAACTGCTTTTTTAAAAATAGACTGTAAATTCAGTCTACTAATTAATTACCACCTGATCATCTTTTAACACCTATATTATTTTAAATTTTGTTTGTAACAATTTGATAGTGTTAATATAAATAAATGTGTATCTACATTATGTTATTATTATAAATATTACATTTTACATGCAAGAGAAATAGTAAAGATGTGTAAAAGTCCTATAAAAATATAATAAAAGAACCCCCCTTTAATGAACCTTAACTTATTTTAGTAACTAACGTAGTTAAGTAATAAAGTCCATGTGAACCTGTACTTCTTACATAAACATATTATTAATTTACAAGTAATTATATGGCATAATAAATAATAGATGAATAGATAAAAATATATCTAGTTTTATATGTATAAATATTTGATGTATATGCTATGAGGTACCACTCAAATTTCCAAATTTATGCCCCCTAGCAAAAGGCAGCCAGGCCAGTTTGTACAATGAACAATGAACTGTTATCGAGAGGCGACTTTGTTGTTGCAATATAAGTACTCACAGTACAAAAATAATGTGCAATTAGTAAACATAATTAAAAACATACTGAGGTTTCCTACTTAAAAAATATTTCACGTTTGCGATGTAGACATTATTCCATTTATTGCAACGGGCGACACGCTGTGCTTGTAAAATGCCAGCCACTCGCGGACTGGAATATTAATTAATTAATTCGTTTTCGATTATTTTTGACTTTGATGCTTTTTGTCTTATTAATATCGTGACAGTTTCATTTAAGAAATGTGGTCGTTTTTTTTCTATAATAGTAAATTTATATAAGAAAAATGTAATCAATCCAACAACCCCTCAAAAAATATTATATTTTTTAGAACTATTAAATAAATCAGTTAATCCACATTGATGCTTTTACCGTTAGTCATTAGTAATATTATTGTATACTTTCCATATTCGTTTTAGGTAGATTTCTTTACGAAAGCTACCTATTGCAATGAGCACCACGTTATGTTCTGGAAAATTCGACATATCTCCGCGTTTCACATCCCCTAGAACCCAAAACCACCCCCAGTTTATAAATATATATATAAGTTAATATATCTATCTATATAACTTTCTTGTGAACACGATAACTACTGTAATGTTACACCAATTACTTTCAAATGGATACAATTTAAGGGCACAAAATCTCGGACAAGTTCGTTAATTCTCAAAATCAGACCAGAAGGATAAAGAGAGGTTTTTCAAAAAAGAGAAGTTTTGCTATACCTTTCTTAGTATGTAGGATATCGAATTATTTTATATCTTAGATAAGGGCCTAAAACCTAACCATTTAATATCGTTTGATATCACCAACCATTGGTCCTAGGGGTGGGGAAAAGTGGTTTTTCAAAATTCCAAAATTATACCTTCATAGGGACAGAATGAAATCCAATCAAAATTTAAATTGTAGACCTTTATTGCGACTCGCGCAATGTTTGATACAAGTTCGTACAATTGGAGTTTGCCTATCCCCTGCTTTAATCCAGTGAAATCTACTCCGCCTTTCGGCGTGCCGAAAGGGATATTTAAACTTTAACTAAACATACCTTAGCTATTTTTCTAATAGATTTGATTGGCATTTGCTCTCATGTAAAGTTATTAACCTACCCTCTACCCTATGTCATGAACATGATTTTCTGCAGCACCTACTCGTCACAAGCCAGCCATTCTGGTGAGAGTGTACCTACTCAAGTTTGATGCGGAACGGCGAGGGATTGGTATCCTGCGTACGACATGCACCGCGACAAATGCGACCTCTGCACGGAATGGTGGCGCGTATTTATCGATAATTCAGCGCTGCGAGCGCGTCGGTTTTGCGTGTCATGTTAAACCGGAATTTTGAGTAACGATCAACGGGGTGAGGCCACGGCGAGGCAAATGAGGTAGCCTCGCAGCCCGTGCATCATGCTGGCTGACGGTTGAGTACACGCCCGTGGACTATCGAGGAACAGCTCCCTCGTGATCATTTGATGCCTGCTGTAAAGACGACGAAATTATCGGAAGTTTCTAAAATCTCGTCTAAGTTATATTAATTTCTTAAAAATAAAAACAAAAATAAAAATTTGGTTGGAGCGTTGTGGCGGTTAGAATGATCAACAGCCAAAGATAAAACAGACAAATATAATATCTTTATAAGTTTAAGTAATTGAAGACTATCGAAGTATTTTGAACAGCACAGTACAGTATGCGTCGGTATATTATAAACCATCCAACATAATTATTTATGGCCTACGATAGCCATGCCCGTTTTTTTTACGTCGCCTTTCTGACATTTTCCTTTACATAAATACGAGTATAAGCTTTTCGATTGCAGTGCCCCTATATTAATTATTACCTTCGACCAAATCCCGGAATATCGTCATCGAACGCACTTAGTCATCTTTATAAGTACCGGCTACCGATTCTCAGCTTGAGTAGCGCAGGGTAACTACGATTACATCACGTGTTATTAAATTTGTGCTCAGCTCTATTAAATTTATGTGCATCCTGGGAGCGTAAAAGGCGACACTTACATCAGTTCCTCATTCTCTTAAGGGCCTCATTAGACGATCAATGATTATTTTAAAAGTTTATATCAGATTGTATATTATTTATTATATTTTTTAAGATGGATTTCATGTCTCTTATTAATATTTTTATTATAATTTCAAAGTTTAAATCTGATGAAAAATCATGGTTCAATAATATTAATTTTTAGAAATGTTTTCATTTTTCGGGTCATTCTATGATAATGAGTTTCTTTAAAATATAGTAACCCACTACAACTAATTATGTTTCAGAGATAAATAAATAGAAAATCGGAGCGTTTTCATTTTCAACATTTTGAAGGTCACAAAATAAAATAAATGTGTTATACAATAGGTCAGTTCTTTGAAAAAGGCTTTTAAATGTATAGCTGTTAATTTACTGCCAACGTCATCTAATAAGCATACCTACCTTATTAAATAGGTATTTATTCTCCAGCAATAAATTAAAAGTTTTTAAATATTTTATTTTAACGTATTATAGTGTTTTCGTAAACAAAAAAAGATACCTAATGCCTAAATTGGTATTATTTAAAACAATATTTCGATTTATTATATTTATTATTCCTGAGGACCTACACAAATTCTCGTGCATGGTCTTTTAACCTACTATTCCAAAATAATTTTATTATTTATTAAATAAACAAAAAAATAACTAGTATAGCAATTTCTTTGATGAACTGTTTTCCTCGTAAAATAGAACGAAAATATGTTACTATCTTTAGATTGTAGGTATCGTTCAACACGCGTCGTGCCTTTACAAAGGATAATTATACTGTCGAAGTATTAATTAAGCGCTCCGTGACATTTGCATACAAACGTGAGCTCAGGAAAAAAAAAGATTAATTCACAAATTATGAAGCTCATTCGCCGAGGCTTACTATAAAAAAATGTTGACATTTGAAACAATGGCAGTGCACAAAAGGTGGAAGAAGTATGTATCTCGTATGTTATATGGGATTGGGGATTTTTCGTTACGTTTCCTTATATGGGTATGCTATACATTCATTTTAACTAACCCTTTCTATCTGAAATTCTATTTATTATTCGACGCATTCGTTGTTTTACTTTGATTTGTTTTTTTTCGGCTCGATGCCCTTATAATATACCCTCCGTATATATTTAAAATTGTCCTTATATATTTATTTTAATATTCCATCTAAAAAGGAAGAGGACCCCATCCAGAATAGATATCTATAGTAGTTATGGTATCAACTATTTATAAGGATTTTACTGTTAAAATAAAGCACTTGCGAAATAACAAATCACGTTTATAAAATCTGCTATGTGTACAACTAGGACTCAGATAAAAATAAATTTAATTATTAAGGTGAAGCCAAAGGATAAATATTAATTTCCAGTACTTTAGACCCTATTTTCTATGGTTAGCATTTGGTAACCACTGAATATTTAATCATAAAAAAATATGTTTAGATACCTTGATCCTTTGTTTTCAACGTAGTAAAGGCAATTTTAAAAAATTGCCTTTACTACTGCCTAAAATTTTTTAAAAACCTTTTTCATTTAAATGAAGATGTCGGCGTTCAATTTGACTCCGAGAAAAGTCGTGTTTCTCCTTCGAACCTGAGAACGACACCCGAGCGAAATAACTCGATAGGTCCAGTTCTCGGAACAATTAGGCTTGCAGCCTCCGGACTCCACCGCACAAGTGAGGACTTCCATAAGTGGACTTAAGACTCCATAAAACATAAAAGAATAAAAACAGATGAAAATAACACACATACCATCATATTCATCGACATACGACACCCGTAGTGCATTGACTATTGCCCACTGTGCAATTTGTTTTATTTATTATAAGAGTACCTACACGTTTTTTTTTATCCATATTTGTTTGCCTAAAGTTGTCATATTAAGTATATAATTGTATAATTGACTTGTAAAGGTATTTGCTTATATTTGATGATTGTTATTTTAATAGCGGCAAATCGCCTGAAAAAATAAATAACACGATTTTTGACAATATTGGATATATGTATAAAATGATTCTTTATCATATTTTTTTGCCGTGAATACTTTTAGAAGTTAGCCTCAATATTAAATGACACTTCAGAAATGTTAAGGGAACATTTTCAGAGCGATACATAACCATTAAATAACAACTCAGCTTGGAATGACATGTTCCGTAAAGTTCCGTTCCCGCCAAATTCTCGAGGGTCTGAAGTGCAAGGGGAATCATCGTACTGCGGCCAGATTAGGCGTCTGTCTTTCCAATCAGCACATTTCGAGACTCCGAGTAGCTATGACGCTGGTTTTGGTCTCAAGCGATAAGTGGGAATTTTCAAATAAAAAACCCCGCTGTCACAAAAAGCGTTGGATTGGGAATTTATCCACGTCAATACCTCGACTATGCATCCTGACCCAATTTTAGTCATAATTTCGATATCTAATACTACTGTCCTGGGATATTTACGGAACCCTATGTTTCTAAAAAATGTTCACAGGTCAGCGATTTTATTTATTTTATTACAAGCAGAACTCTTGTGTTATTAAGAATACTCAAAATTAATTAAGTTCGATAAATGTACAAAAATCAAAATGATGTGTACGAACATCTTCGAAGGCAACTTATCATTTTAAAATAGAATTCCCCGATGTTTAAATAGTTATTCTGCTATTCGGGGCGGAGACAAATCCAACTAATCAAAGATCATAAAAATCGGTCCAGCCGTTCTTGAGTTATAAACGGTGTAACTAACCCGACTTTACTTTATATATATAGAAGATAATAGAGTACATGTAGATTTTCTGTCAGATTAGTTATAAAGGGAATTATTCATTATATGTTTGAATTCGTTATTCGTTGAATTAAAATTACTAAAATTTTTAAATTGATTTCCAATATCGTATTAATATCATATCTTGATAGTAATACTTCAAAATCCTGTATAGTAATAAGTACATCTGATTGCAATCGAGAAATTGTGATACAGAATCAATGTAGATTGGAGATACTGATTTAGGATGTAATAGAGTCTGGGAGGAGCCTGCGTTGTTCGAAACCAGTTTTCGAATCGGGTCGCACAACAATGAGCGTTTTCGCTACATTGGCTCGCGAGCCCGAGGTTCAACCAACATGCATAGATAGCTTGATCAAGGAACAAACACGAATTTAAAAGGATACGTATTTTTTAAATTAAAACGTGATCGTAATTATTGACCATAAATTACTACCAGACAAATATAAATAGTTAAGAATGAGTATTTTCCTAAAATGCAAAAAACCTACAAGAATAAAAATATACTGCTTGTGGTGGTTTAACTCTGATGTTTGTTATAGAATCGCGTTAGAATGAACCGTGCATTATTGAAAAATAAAGTGTTTAATTTTACTAATGAATAAAAGCATTTCTACCACTCTTTTTTTGGCGTCTCTTAGAATAGGTTATAACCTAGTTAGAGTGGAATAATGAATGTCATGGTGGACGCTATCGAATGCTTTTGCTAAATCAAGATAGGTTACGTCATCATCAGCTGCTAGTCTATTAATGTTAGGATCGGTCCTTTCGACCAGTCTCTGGTTTAATTTTATTTGAGCATATCATTTATCCAAACTATTGCACGGTGATTTATGAAGTATGAATTGGAAGGTAGTTAGGTTATTGTTCTTGGTTTTTTATTACTAATTATTATCGCTGTTAAACGTGAAAGTAATTTAACTTTATATACCTTCTCTTTACCTTCTTTTTTCTTTTTCTTTTTTATCTTACCTTGAATTGTTAGTAGTTGTTTTTAATGTTTTATGATATTCCTGTATATTTTAAAATATTGTGGAAAAAATAAATAACTTGAACTTGACTTTTTCGCCTAAATCCATGTCGGCATTCTAATATATTGAAAAATGATTAAAAAATTAAAAAACATGGTCAGGCAATATTCATTAATTTCTATTGGAATTACACTGTAATGCGATATTTCTCAATTATAATGTTGCATTTCTTTTATGCAGATGCAGTTTACTCTCTAATAAACAGATAAAATCGTATTTTATGACGAGAATTTTAATAACTCAGGGGATAAGGGGTAAGTCAGTTTTTGATTGTTACAATATTAGTTACTCGTTGCGTCATGTTGAATATCTGCCAGCGGTTAGAGATTTTTTTTATTAGTGCATAATGCAAACTTCCTCTGATAATTCAAGGAGAAGTCAATGTCAAACGCAGTCCTGGCAGGCGAATAAATTAAATTAAAAATCTACGGAAGTTTCTATTTAAGGTTGCCGTCAACATGGTAATTTCAGCCAACGTCGCTGAGTGGTTATGGTTTTAAAAAAAACAAGAAATAGTGAAATTTAGGGTCAAACAAATCTGATCTGTGATCATTTTCGTTGGTTGGTTGATTATTCGAGGTGTGAACTTAGGTTTCATTTGTGTTGTGTTGGATGAATTGTTAATTTGTTAAATGTATTGAAATAACGAGCGCATTGAATGAAAATTCTGATGCTCCGGATCATTATTAATCTACTTCTTTGAATGTTATATGTAACTGCCCAAATTATGAAGATATTTTAGATAATTATGTAGATATTTATGTAGTAAACTCGTGACTAGCGTATGTCCATTCTGGGATGATCGATGGTGATTCGTTGTCATGCGCGCTCTTCGCTCCTAGAAGATTCTAGATCAAAGTAGGAGCCCGCGGCGCGGCGGGGTGACTGAACCGGCATTATCCTCACATCGTCGACTCTCCATGGCAATTCAATCGAGATGGAGGGCTTATCGCGAAGCATGCACTGGGAGACATCAATGTGCTGATTGGCGAGGACTGGTGGGTGCTTTGGTTGGTGCACTTTGAAGACAGAGTCCATAGGACATGTCCGACATGTGCATTGAATGCATATTTTCAAACGAAAACTTGTTTCAAACAAAAGTTGTATGGAAATTGTAGGCCTCCAATGAACATTTTGAACTGATTTGATCATGTACCTCTTAAGAGAGGAGAGGAATTTTGAAAAATCAAATTTTCTCACCCCTAGAACCAATGGTAGGTGCCCTCAAAAAAAAAATACTGATAAGTTGTAGACCCTTATTTGAGGAATAATTTAAAATGTAAATGAACTCGATATAATTTCACTTTTTCGTAGAAGACCCCTATATCTGCTCCCCCTGGTTTGATTTTTTAGGTCTGTGTAGATTAAAATAAAAAAACAAACTCGATGGTATCATGACATTATTTCAATTCGTCATAAATTTTAACGCCATTTAAGTTTTTTTTTTGTAAATTTATACGCGCGGCTGATAATGAAACAACTCGGACACAATTTTCAATTTCATAATAATTATAATGTTGCACTGAACATTCTTTTACGTGTTTCTATTTGCGAAAATATATTAGATTGTTTTAATTTTAACTGGTTACTAATAAATAATACGTTCAGTAATAAATAATATGTTTAATATCTATATTATTCGTCCAACCTCAGATGTGATCTAAACGGCTATGGTTTGATTTTTAAGAGGATCTACACACTAAAATCAACTCTTTCCCATTTGTTGATGTAGTGCTAGACCACGGACACTTGTAGTTTCAATTATATCGACTCAATTATGTCTCAAACGTGTAGTCTTAATTATGTCTTAAACAAAGTTATATTTAGTAGCGTATTTTAAGAACTAGATGCATACATGGTTGTAAATGTCACTTAACACAATGCACTATGGTTTAGTTCGTGCATTTCTTTATGGCTAGTGGGCGTTTTTAAGCTTAGCGACGCGGCCTATTAACGCACCTATGTACAAGGCTTCATAAGATTATAATCTATAGAAGAAGGTGATGACTTCAGCTCAGTCGCAGATCTATTATACCATAACGCTAGATTCAGAAAAGGTCTAAATGATTTAGACACGAGGCGTCATCCGCAGGACCTACATAGGTGCTCAGATTTCAAACAAAATAATCAACGCAAATCCGCCAGGCAATTTAATTTTACCAATGCCTATTCGAACGAAATCACTGATTTCATGGAACGCAACAATTGCCACGCAAATGAATGTCCTTCAAATTAATCCTACATTCACCAGCAAAGCTGAATAAGTCATTATTAAGCGCTGATTTCATTTCCTCGAACGCACGGAAAGATTAATAATTAATGAATAATCTAGATAACAAAGGAAATTGTGAACGATTCTACGATAATTCAGAATAATCATCTGTCTGGAACCATCAACTGGCATTCTCTAAGAATCTGTCGGAACGGAGATTTGCGAAAGACAATAAAACGTTAGCTTCGGTTGAGGTGCAAAGAACAAAGGGGGTAATTTAAAATAGAGCGATTTTGTTCAGTTACACAGATATGATTCATAGTTTTCAGTTTTTTAAATTATATCGAATTTTGTTTAACAATTACGAGTCTTAAAAGTATGTTACAATGAGAGATTCTCAAGGAAATACTGAGGGCGCAAACTATCCATTTGAAATTTGTGTGCTGAAAGAATAAGATTTTTCTCAAGAATGGTTATCGAACATCTCTTCAGTTTCGTTACTGGTATAGTAGTATTGGCACTTAATAATGGCTTTATGTGTCTTGCAATTAATGGTCTCAGAAATGTTGAGATCTTCTCTTCTGGTGGGTTTCTTCCTCTCTCTCTCTTCCATTGAAATCTACCCGTAGAGCGAAATCGGACATAAGTGAAAATAAAACAGTCGGTAAGGTTAATTATCGACTGGCGGCAAATGACAGCTTTGTCATGATTTTTCTCGTTCGCTCGCTTACGTCGGTCTCCCTAATTAAAACGGTCTGCGCGTGGAACAAACTCATTGGGTGAAGTCGTTTGTTAGGGGCGTCGGTGAAGTCGCATTTGTATGGCCCATTGAGGCGCGTGGGCAATTTGTCGTCTGCACTCGCTCGTGTTGCGAGGGCAACTCGGCCGAGTCTAAATGCTAAATGCCTTTACAGGACAATCATTTCTAGAATAGTCTGCATAAACGTGGCTTTGATTCGGTACTGCGAAAATAGCCTGAACACTGCCAATCGGCAAATGACTATCTTATTTTCTAATCGGGACATTTCCACCTTTTACATATTACAGATAGCGACGAAAACCTTTAATTATTGGTAAGTAACAAAGTGTTTTTTTTTATTTATCAATCCAAAACAATCAATGTGAAATAGCATAAAACAATGAATACGTCTAGTTATTAACTATACAAAGCAAAATCTCATAAAATATCGCAAAATAGTTAGGTGGTGTGACTTGTATCACCCCACTAGACAAGATCTGCTTCAATTTTTTTACACGTTTACTTTTTTTGTTTACTGTATATACTATATAGGATGTCCCGAGATCATTCCGGTAAATTTAAGGAGGTGTATATGTTCCCTGTTACGAGTAAGAAATTATATAACAAAATGCAAAAATATTTGATACCCAAATTAATTATTTTTTAAACTAAATTTGTGTAAAACAATCATAATATTACGGCAACGTTCGCCAGGCATACTAAACCCGCTGAAAACACGTCGGGCGCCACATCGTGGTCAAGGTTGTCACCTTGGGACAACCTATATATATATTTTTTATTATTTTTATTTTATTTTGATAATTAGTATAAATATAATATAAATAGTATTACGTAAGTGTATTGTTTTGTTGGGTAAATGCTCATGAAATAATCATATTATAAAATGTTAAATTTTAATAATTATGCAAAATATATATTATTATATAAAAAGTCTATGTAGGAATATTTAAGAGTAGGGCTTCACATTCGCTTATTGTAAACGTCATTAGCCAATTGCAAATTTTGCGCTTGAAAGTATCAAGTCGCACTGGAACGTTGTCTATGGAAGTCAATTTTTTGAATTTGCAATTTGTGCTTTTATTTACTGAGGACCTTTACGATCCATAGCTAATATGTGAAAATGTCATTATAGTTCCTTGTAATATTTATTTTGAAATTTCTGAAATGTCAAGACCTGACTCGAAATATCACGTTTTGGTAATAATATGAAATATATAGAAAAATTGGTCTTATGTTAGCATAATAATATACATAATATTTTAAACCGTTAATATAAAGAATGAGAAATTTTATTATTCTTTTACCGCGATCAAAAAAATAATTCGGCATCATTATTTTATATTATCAAATTTACACGTAGGGTATAATTTATGGAAATATCACAGTTTATATGATATTCGTATAAATATAATTCGATTTTATAGATTGCTAGTCATTACTGGGATTTGTGTGGTAAATTTCGCGTTTCGAAAAAGAAATAAATTATGGTCTTACTAAAATATTGAAATATAATGGTAATGTCAGGCTATGAAAAAAAGTAACGAATTTGAATATATTTTTGCTAAGAGAAATGACTTGATTCGGTTGGTTTTGAAAGTGATAACCGATGTAATTCAATATTTTTAATTAACAGAAAAATTAAAATAAAATAAAACTGGAAATGTCGCGATTAAAAAATAAGAAAATCAACAGTGAAATTGTGTATCTGCTTTAGCAACCTAAAGCGCACGTTTATTCTACGGTTGGAGGAGGTTTTGCATCCTGAAAGCCAATTATTTGCTAAAAAAACAAAGTTATTCAAAGGAAAACATAAAAGCACTTCATAAACACTTATCTATTTACTCGTATATATATGACCTTCTTCCCCCCCCCCCCTCCCCCCTGAGCAAAACATCGTACCTTTTATTTATAAAATTTTGGAAAAAGATGTAAATAGTGAATGCTTCTAAATAACTACCCATATTTACTGAGAAATAGAGAAAAATCTTTGAAAGAATTGTTAAAAAAATACTTATTTTAATATCGTTTATTTTGCATTTCTTGACAATTTTATAAATATAATATCCTCTTACTTAGCAAGTTGCCTGTTCCAAGAAAGACGCTAATAAAATATGTAATTCAATGTATGAAAGTCGGTCTAAACCATTAAAAAAGTATTAAGTGTTTTTCAAAAATGTATTATTAAGTACTACTTACAATATACGTACCATAATTATAACTTGATGTACTCATATAAAACAAAGGGTTTAACGTGGTTTAATATATAATTCATTTACAATGCTTCTATAAAAATAATAATTGAATACGTAATAATAGCACGCCCTATATAATTGTAAATGATTTAATTTTATAATGAAATGTTCCTTAAAAACGGAAACTGGCACATAATAATAATAAAACAGTTTCAGCCTAATAATATTGATTTCGTTCGAATTTTAGACAAACGTCAAAGTAATGTGTCGCCGTTCCGTCGTTGATTGGAGTCGTGTCATTTGTTTTGAGTTAATTTTATTTATTGTTTTTTCGTCTGCCTTCTCAGCCGTAGATCGTAAATTCACCATGAACATCTACAATCCGGACGATGATTGCGATATTTATAACGATCCTGAGTTTCATTATAAAATGATGGCGAATTTAGGCCCGTCCATAGCTGCTACGGAAAAATCTATTTCAAGACTTGTAGACATGAGAAGTGTGTTTTGTTTTTTATCTTTTATTTAATAATTACAGAAGTATTAAATGAAAATAAGAGTATAGATCACTTTAATATAGACAGTAATATAGTAGGATAACTTTCTAAGCGAATACGTCAAATTATGTTTTAAGTATTGCACGTAGGTACAGTTTTACAAACAAATATAGCAAAAGTATATAATTTGATTATAATTACACTCGGGATATTGTCAGTAATCAAATTGTACAGAGCTGTCGTTCGCAAGAATTTATAATTCTTTTTACACATAAAAACTACGTGTCAGAATGGGAAAAACTGTGTTCAGGTACGACCTAGCTGCAGATACGGGAGGAGCAGTTTAACCAAATCAATCTAGAAGTTGGTTGAACTGAGTCGAAGTTACTTGTTAGTTGCGTATGTTAGATTTAACTGAATCAGTTTGTTATTTTCAGTTCAGGCCACCACCACTTACCTTACCTTGACCTCTATAATACCACCGGAGCTGAGGGCGTTTGTGGAGAAGGCCGATAAGGAAAAGATCGACGAAAATGCAAAGGATGCCAAATAATTATGGCGAGATTGTTATTTTGTTCAGTTTTTGTTTAATAATTAAATAATAAATAAAGGAATTTTCTGTAATTAATCGAAATGATGATTGTAATAGTTATAAATAAAATATAGTAAGAAACAACTAGCTTTATTATTCCACTCTTTAATATATATATTTAATATTAGGTGAGCGGTCCTTTACGAAACAATGAATTGTAGATTTAAGGAGGTACCGCTTTGAAATAAAATAATATTACATACACAGAGGCCCGATTTTAATGTTTTAACATTTAAAACATTCAAGATCTTCCATTTAAAGATCTTTTTGTCTATCACGGTATACTCGTTAAGTATCTATGGGCGTAGCAAAATAATTGGATACGGGTAAGGGCAGTTTGTATGAAGGATTTAGTAAAGTTTCGATTTTTTCGATCTTTAAGCCTTGGTTAGTTTTTGATATTTTATCATTGTGATGTCTAATAAAAGTTGTTATTTATTGTCGCCTATCGGAGGTGGAATTGAATAGACAATTATATACGAGAACATTCAGATTATCGTACATTTTTATATATTTATTCAAATCATTTGAGGCAGGACAATGCGACGTAATTTGCGAAAAGTGTGGAAAATATATTGTCTAATTAATTAACATCAATAACTGTAATGATTCATATATACGACGTAATAAAATAAAGTTACAAATATCATAAGCTAGGGTGGATTAAAAGGATCTATTGGCACGCGTCATACACGAAACGTCAGGATGTCGTCTCTCAAACAAGACGCGATCGACGCGGTCAATGTCCTGCTAAATGGGGACTCATACTGTTTGTTGACAAGCTTTTCATCACCAGCTTTCGGCAATCACCACCACTAATCCATTTGGCTGGCTATTTTTGTACGGCTTATTCACAAAACGGGCCAAGTTCACGAGTTTTTTCCGCTGCACAGAAAACATCGCTGCCACATTCAATCAACCGCGATTATCGCATCTCCTCGGAAGACGAGGTCATTAAATAAACGCGTATCCGTCAACGCGTTTTTAAAAACCTAATAAATAACCTTTAATTCGCGTAGTGAGGTGAGGTATTAATCACGCATGCCACTAGCCATCTCGTAATGGACGACGGTTTGATTGGACATTTGAATTAGATGCGATTTGTAGGAGCATGCGATAATTTAGATTATTAAGATTGTGTGTATTCTTGTGCAATAGTACAACCAACTCATAACAAGTTGGACGAATGACTGATTTTACAATGGAGTTTTAAACTATACTTCTGAGTATACTATACAGTGTACACTATGACTAAATGCAAAGCATGCTTATCAGTTTTTGGTGAGTATTCATTCTTGTGCTCATGGTTAGATATGTCTCAGCACTGAGACACGTTTGTTTAACCTTAATCGGGTAACAGTAAAAATGACATATCACCAGACGATTCTATTAGAAGTCTGTAGTGTATGTTGTATTGGATTATTAATCCTGTATAATTTATAAAAGCATCATCGCCGATTCGTAAGTTTGAAAAGTTAGATTTCGTATATCTACATATAAAAAGAGTTACTGTTCTGATTCAACAGAGTATCAGCCCTCTGAGGATAGTATGTGCGATATCTCAGAAATGTCGGTACCTATCTAAAACACACGGTAAATAATCCGTAAATGTTTTAAAGTTTCTAAAAATAAAATCGTGTTATTTATTTATTAGTGACGGCACTTTTAATCCGTTATAAAACGTAAAAACGGACCATAAACACACATTATTTAAAAATGTAACGCTGTATTTGTTCAGGGTATTTAGTTAAATATATAAGGCAATTTATTCCTCGTGGCCGCCCGCCCAGCTCAAACACTAAATGTCTTCAACAACACTTGTATGCATACGGCTTTATAATTAACAATCAGAAACCGCGAGTGATATATGGGCGGTGATGTATTATTTACAACTAATGGATATTTTGCATCTAAGGGGAGTTTTCTGTTACTATTTGTGCTCTATACTCCGGGAATACCCGAACTGACTTTCAACAATGTTTCTCTACCCATTGATTCTGTGTAAGAAAAGGTCGCAAAGGAAGAAGTAATTAAATAAGCCAAGTTAAGCAAACTGTCGAGGTTATATCACCGCTATAGCGGTTGAACTCATTATGAGGGTTCACGTTTGTCGAATATGACACTTGTCAGGGAAAAAAGATCTTTTGGTTAAGATTATCAGCGTATCTTCGAGCCTTATTTAAAATATATTCGATAAGAAAAAAATGAATAATAACGGATGAGAAGTTAAGATGTAGAATTGTCACTAAAATTCGATTATCTCCTTAACTCTAAAACTGCAACCTAACCTATTTAGCGACGATATTTTCGATAAAAGTACCTAATGCATATTTTAATGTCGTATCGGTTTAAACAAATTATTCGGTAAAAAAAGCAGCGCCAAACCCCAAAATAAAAAGGAAAGTAGCTTTTGCGGTTACAAATTCAAACTTGTCTGATTTTCCTCTAGTCTCAAACACACACGTAAAAAACCTCACATACTAAAATAAAGCATTCCATTATCACTTCACAGATGCTTATATCTCTGGCTATACTTACTTGTACTACAGCGCACGTGGGCGCCATAAAATATTGTCGTATCTGAGAGAAGAATGAATGAACAAATGTCACGTTGGATGGATGAAAGAACTTTATGTAAATCCGCATTTGTCCAGCGATTCGGGTCGCGCTGATCGTGGTTTCACTAGAAAGCTGTCAACTTTTTTATTCGTGTGAAATATGAATGTTTTAATAGAGCTGACGTGACCATTTCTATAAAACATTTTATGAATACGCACAGCAACGCCATATTATATAATCGAGATTGGACGGTGAACCTGAGGAAAGGGATATAAGAACATGATAAGTTCGAGCTGCCAAAAAATCTAGTGTTTTAAGTACCTACGCACAATATTACACCCTGAAGAGGTACATTTAAATATATAAAACGATGGAATAAAAGAATCAATTTATAATAAAAAAATAAGTGAAAAAAAACTGTTTTTTTACAAAAAAGAAAATTATCCTTAGGTGATAATAGACACAAAGTCAAAATACATATGCAACATACTTTATAAAAGGATGTCATGAAGTTAATACTGTAAATTTAGAAAGATTTTTAACATACAAAATTTTACATTTCGTGAAGATATTTTGTATAAAAAAAGTCTAGTAATTTAATCCGATATGCAATATTTTTTTTTCATTTATGTTACCTCAGAATTGGCTTGGACGACTTTAATTATTTTGTTTTGAATATTATAGGAATGTTCTAAGGGGTGGTCTCATATTATATTTTTGTTTGTCTTGTGTAAAAGTCTAAAAGTAAGTAAGTCATATATTTTTTTTATATGTATAGATGTCATGTAATTATCATACTTTTAAGGTTGTACATAACTTTTATTTTGAATATTACTCACCGACATTGTAGTTATTATTGGCGCGATGGTTACATACTGTAACGTAGGTATTGACTAGAGAATATACAATCTTTAATAACTATAAATTATGAATACTGAAATTATTAGTATTATTTGTATTATGATCACCCAGCTTCAGAACTCTTCCACATTGACTGATAATCTGTAGAGTTCTCACAGATTACAATAGCATTAAATTCCAAGTGCAAAATCGCCAATCAATTAAAGAAATCTTCATGATCCGATCGTGGCTAATTTAACCCGAAGATGCCCGTATCCGTGTCAAATGACCAGCGCTTCCGCATTTAAACTCAGTTGAACACAGAGCGTTGGCAACAAATAAAAGCCATTTAAAAGGTGTTTACAAATAATTGTCGAAAATTTTGTTCGAAGAATTAGTAGACATTATAACAGTGTATCGAACTTTAGATTTTAATTTTCTATTTATTTAACAAATTTTAGAAGGTGTGGTATATTATAGCATATTCCAACCATATGTAAAAACACATATACAAAATTTGCATAAAAGTTTGATTTTGCTTCTGGTAACTTTAGTTAAGAAAATTAATTATTTCAAAATTAAAATAAATTTCGGGGTCATTTTGTAGGATCAATTTAAAGTTTATAAGTGTCGTGACAAATGATAATGATTCGAAAAGAGAATAATCCATACTGTTTCTTTAAACAATAATTTAAGCGGCGATGGTTTTACCACTTCAAATGTGTAACAAAAGTTATAAAAAAAAAATATAATAAAAAATCAATGTTAGATTCAGATATGCGTTCAGACGTTCGGCTAATAAAATGAACTCATTGGTTGCTTTATAAAATTAGAGTCACACCATTTTTAATGCAAAATAATTTAGCTTAGTTAACAAGGCTTATTGGTAATGGTATTAAATCAAATTTTAAAGGTAACGTTTTTTTTTGTTTTAAATTGCGAGCCTCCTAGGTTAAGAATTCCACAAAAAAAGTAGTAAAAGTAGTAGTAGTCTCTATAAACTATTTGAGTACTGTGTTCAAAGATTTTTAAGTTGCTACGGTGATTGTAATCGTGTCAAATATCAATTGAATCGTAAATTTCGAATAAAATTTCACTCGCTTTAAAATGCCGGTTGGAAATGAATGGTTATTTTTTTTTCTATGGAGTTCCCAACCAATCTCAGCATAGAACTAGGTACATAGTCTCAGTAGCCGGATGACTGGATAATTTAAGTGTAGATATATAAGGCATACAGTATCTAAATACCTACTTTGGAGAATGCTGCAATGGTTAATCATTTCACGAATTAGTTGATTATTGGCGTCGCCATAAAACGTTAATTAATTAAACTAGCGTAACGGGTTGGTTTTGATATAGAGGTCTAGGGTTTAATTCTCGAGAGGTCCAACAGGTTTATTTCTGCCGGTAAAATTGTATCAGTCACAGATAATACATACAATTACTGAATTCGCGATATGAAGACAAGCCATAAGAGGACTCAAATCAGTCGTTTCTCTATACAGACGATGTTTTGTTGTATGTGTAGTATTATTTTTTACGCTCTCTAGTAAAAAATAATACTGCGTAATAATAATAATAATAATAATACAGAGAAAAATAATACTGGGTTTCGTTTTATCTCATATTTATCAAGACTTATGTATAACATACATTTTATCAATACTTTAGCGATAAGTATTTTATAGACTCGAACCGAGAAAATCGGGAATAGGAGGAGTAAGAGAGAAGAAAAAAGGTCAGCCAGAACTATACTTATAAGAACCTCCCCGACAACACCGTACGATAATAAGATGTATTGGCGTCACATATAAACATATATAAACTAATTTACTTACACATATAAACTTCAAAAATAAATTCACATATAAACTCACCTAGCGTTATAAAGGAAATAAGCATAAACATTTTAAAAATATTAATGTGTTGGTGTGATAAAAACATATAAAAAAATCCCAATGATTAAAATTTAGTATTAGGTATCAGAAGGTATTGGTGGACAGTAGTACGCAACTCGGTCAAATTCATAAGATGGTAATTTTATAATTATACCGTTTATCTACCCACATTATATATACTCGTATATACACACTGTATCCTACACGTCGTAAGCACTACCTACTTTATCTATAACTACTACAGATTGTAATTAACTACTTACTTCGATTTACAAGTTTATTTTGTTAGTTTGTTATTCGAGAAAACTGTATTATTTAACCTGCTCATTAATTTTATATAAGCGGTAATTTGATGATAAGTCGTAATCAAATTTATTGTGCCTACTGCATTGTGTCATTATTGCAATCAGTGTGACTTTTCTGCTTATAAATAAATTCAAATAGACACAGTTCTGGTTAATATTAATTGCCTCCGTAGGATTTTGCTCTCTATTGTACTATAAAACTGACTTCTTTATAATTACTTTTCGTGACTTTGATCCGAGCGTTTTTTTTTTTGCCCCGGTTATAAACATAAACGTATGAGATCAAATGTTCAAACTTCATTAATCAACAATACTTCATTATGATTTGGACGCGCTTATTAATCTAAAGACACGCCATTGCACGAAGTCGCTCTGGAGGACGAGCGCCGTTCTATGTAGATCTAACAAAAGAATGCTCGCTGTTCTAAAAATATCAATCGAGGCGTGATTAACCTGCGACCTAATTAATTAACGATTACTAATTAACGCGCTCATTACTGTGTTTAGTTATTATACTTTACTGTCAAAACAACAGTAGTATTATTTAATTATAAAATAAGCACTACAGGTATTCGGTGGCGCAATGTGCGATGTTTACAGTATAATAATACCTGCGTTGTGGCATGTAATAATAAACTACATATGTGACGTAAGCCTAATTTATACATAGAAATGTCCGCAATACAATTCTACAGAAAACCTTCAACTTAGATTTTTTTTTAATTGCCTTATATTTTTAATATAAATAAAAATCTGTCAAATGTTTATTCTTTGATGTTGTCGACGGATGCTCGAAGTGCACGTGGCCGACACCATTTGCAAAGGCCGAACTTCAAGGTCACCTCACGATATACTGGCTCTTAATATCAATTGCCGTGTTGTATAAAAATAGTAAAGGATTATCGGTCACGCCTTCTGTGCAAATCGTTAATCTTGCATAATTTTTAACCCTTCCCCAAAAAAAAGTAGGCACATTTAATAGGACGTTAGTTCAATAATAATATACTTTATATGATCATAAATGTCCCTGACATAATATATTAGATTTTGCATGATATTTTTTTATAGTACGTTGACACTGTTGCTTACACAGTATAACTATAGACTGCGTAAAATGGATTTTTTATAATACCTAGTCCCTGCCTGTATCCATTTTGGATGCATCAATTCGCGAGATAAACTGTGATTGCCACGCGCTAAATTATCGCTACGTGCGCGACGTTACTTTCGGCACGGTATTTGCGATTCGTAATATTAAGTTACAAAATAAAAAACTAAATAATGGCCGTTTATAGTTAACACCTTTGTGTCAAAAATAAAACTAATTTATGTGGCGGCAATAAAGATTGCACTGTAGTTTATCGTACAATACAGTAAGCAGTAATAAAATGTAACAATTATCAATACATAAACTTCACAACCACAATAAAACCAGTTCAATTTAAAAATGTGCAAAAGCCATTCGTCCATTATGCATTATCGTCACGGAATTATCGCAAATTAAAAGCAAAGGTTCCGCGACCCACCGAGATGTTGCAGCGGACGGCGGATAAGCAATTAATTTTAAAAAAAGCAACGCAAATTTATTAATGGCCGACGGGACGGCTATCCATCATTATTAATTAGTTATTTTGGTTATTTACTTTCTTTTTACTGAAGTAGGTTTAACTCGAGATGGTTTTTGTAACTGTTTCGATGCGGATAGCAGCATAAATGCCGGTAAATAAAGACTTGCTTTTTTCATTAGTTGGCTTTGTAAATATGATTTAAAAGCCATTTCCGACACAGAGGGACTTTCTACAAGCAAACAAAACAGAAATTAATTTTTACTAAAAAAACGGTAACCTCATTCTTTTCTGCCGTTTTATGATGGTCACTGAACTCAAGAAATACTTTAGTCTACCTGCGCACCTGCTTAGTAATATTTTATTTTGAAAATAAAAAAGCATCAGAATATCCTACCCATTTTCACTAGGTTAAATATTTTTGTATTGTTAAATGAATAATACATATAGTTGTAGTCACAGTAGAGCCATCATATAAACTAAACTCCAACTTACCTGTAACAAAAATAAATAAATATAATTGTAAAAAAATATATTAGCAGCCATTTCTTTAAACTTATTTTCGTTGTATAGTTTCTGATTTTATTAGACATCGTTTTGCAGGATTACTTAGCCATATTTAAGTTATTTACTGATAAGAACGACGTGTCTGGGATTTAGAATAGAACTAAAAAGTCCGTCGGTAAGGAAGGTTAAATGCGGGGTCAAATGAAAGCGGCTAACTAGGTTCATTCAAACAATTCGCCTGGTGTCCTAATAACTTAACTTTTATATTAATACGTATGCGAAAGGCAATAATGTCATCGTTTGTCAGACGTGACTAGTTAACCTCATTTCTCCCGGTTTATTATCGCATCGCAAACGATCTGTCCGACCGTTTGCATATTCATAGGGCGAAGCGACACAATTAGGTTGCACTGATAGCGGCGTTTTATTAAGGTGCGCATCGCTCTCAGTCGAAGCAAATTTGCGCTGCAAGCGATCCCAGCTTCTTTATCTGTATTTCGAATTAAGGAATCATGAAGGGGCACTTTAACATATACCGCATATAGATGCATCTTTTATTTAGTTTATACTTATAAAAGTCTATGCATATGACATTGATTATACCAGAATAGTATATACGAGGTGTGTTCAAAAAGTATCGCGAATTTTGAATTTTCGCGGGTTACGTATATTCGAATTTCGATTTTTTTGTGGCGTTATGTTGGTACTCATGTCTCTCACTTATGCCGACAAGCTCGGCTATTTTGAATGTTCACTTAATTGTTGACAGCTGCTTTGCTTGCACGTGTTTTGGATCGTCTTCGATTTTTACCTATTCAAAAAAATTGGATCAAAGAACCTGTATCAAATTTTGTGTGAAAAACGAAATTAAGTGCGCGGATGCATTCCGAATGTTGACTGTGGCATACGGAGAAGCTACCTTGGACCGAAGCAACGTTTATCGGTGGTACAAAATGTTCTCAGAAGGCCGAGAAGATGTGAACGACGAAGAGCGTGCCGGACGCCCGAGCACTTCAAAAACAGACGAAAAAATTAATGAAGTGGAGAAAATGGTATTGGCTAATCGTCGAATCACCGTTAGAGAAGTTGCTGAGGACCTAATCATATCGATTGGCTCGTGCCATTCGATTTTTATCAATGATTTGGGCATGAGACGGGTCGCCGCGAAATTCGTACCAAAAACAGCATCGCATGAACATTGCTAATGAGATGTTAAACTCTGTCCGCGACGACCCAAATTTGCTCCAGAGGGTCATAACTGGTGACGAATCGTGGGTTTATGGTTATGACGTGGAAACCAAAGCTCAATCATCTCAATGGAAGCTGCTACGCTTGACGTTACGCTACGCTTGACGAGATAAAGACGGCATCGAAGGAGGAGCTGAACAAGATAAAAATAAATGATTTTTTGAAGTGCTTCGAAGATTGGAAAAACCGTTGGCACAAGTGTATAATATCTCATGGGGATTACTTTGAATGGGACAAAATAGATATTCATGAATAAATAAATAATTTTTGAAAAAACACAAAATTCGCGATACTTTTTGAACACACCTCGTATAAACAATTACTTAGTAGCATGATATTATAAACCTTATGGAAATATTTAAATTCATTCCCTGGGAAAGTGCCCGTAAATTTACTGTCAAGAATTTAGTGCCGTTGTGCAGTTTTATGAATGATGTTATTTATTTTAATTCAATATTATATTTTTATTTATTATATATTAGATTGTCCTGTAATAAATTAATTTAATATGATCTTGGCCAATGCTGAGGATGGGTCAAAGTGGGTCCAACTTTACTAAGTGTTGCACGATTATATCGATATTTTAGCATCGATGTAATACTTCGTTATCGATAACGATCTGAGAGACCTATCTTATGAGTGAAAGCTCTACGTTTTAATTTCGCGCTCGCCTAGATTCGAATAGCATTGGGCTCTTCAGAGTTTCTCTGTCGTGCTATTCAGAGAAAATCAAACTAACAGTTCTCCGCAGCAGAGCCCAACCACATATTCGAATCGAATTTTGTGAGTCGGGTAACCCTCTAGGAGAGATATACACAAGCTATAAGATTTCAATTTGTTTAATCGACTGTCAGTCTGTCAGTGCTAAGATAACTTATTTTATCATCGTAAAACTGTAAAAAGATTAGAGCTTTGCCGGTGAGTTTGATTTTAAGTGGAACGATCTTCAGCGCGCAGGTGCATTGATAGAAGAGGTCGACGTAATTTTTTTATATTTTTTATTTATTCAATCCAAAACAATACATGTGAAATAGCATAAAACAACGAATGTATATAGTTATTAACTATACGAAGCAATCTAAAACTATCTAACACAAAGCAAAAAATTACAATCCTGTACGATAAACGTATCCATCATTTTATCCCAGCCAGCCAGAGGACATTCCCCTGGGCGAGTCCTCCCTACACTCTGTTCGGCCTGAACGTGCCATAACATGATAACATTTTGACGGCTTCAATGTAGTGTCCGTATTTACTACGCAGACTTGAGTGTTAGGCAAAACGTGTAGTTAATTTCGATGTTATTCTCCTATTTTATATGTGCATGTATGTAGGTATAAATGTATATATACTCTTGACAAAAAAGCGAAATTAAAAAAAAATTACAAAACGAACTGCATTAATTCTAGGTCTAGTAAATAAAGAAGGCAGTGAACAGAGGTTGCAGTGGTACCAACAGCTCACACATATTTTTTGCTTTGTTAACAATATTGTTATCAGCTGTAACTTATAAACCTAAATAAATATTCATGTAATATCAAAACCGTCTTCCAAAAATTAAGCATACCAATGTCTATACTAAGGGTTTTAACTGAAAAGTGCAGTAAGAAGCCGATTTTATTCGGAAGAACGGGTTCTTACTAGTAAAAACACGTTGTTTCTGATGCTCTCGGATACTTTGCGTATTTACTAGTAAAAACGGGGTCGGGTAGTAATTTCGGGTGTTTACGGTAACATATACAATTATAAGGTAACCTGTGCAATATAGTAACGTCTCACATAGTAATAAGTATTTTATTTTTTCTGCAACCCTTTTCTGGCCGCTCTTAGAACGGGTTTCTTTCCTTCAAAGCAACAATAAATGACGTTTCATCATTGTGTTGTGACTTCTTATTGTGTCGTTATGAATAATACATAAATAAACAGAGTGACATGTGTTTTAATTTACAATACAATGTTATGTATGTTAGTTACATTTACTGAAAGAATTCAGTTGCGTTTGTTTGACTTTCAATAATATTCAAACATGTATTCGAAATAAAAAAACAGAGATAGGTATATCCACTTCCGTTGGGCCTACTAAAATTCAGTAGCGAGAACAAATTATGATTCTACTGAACTTTTCGGCTAACTCAGAGCTCGAATTTTTTTCAGTGTAGGTACGAAGGAAGAGAGGCTGCGGCATGCGTGCGTTTGTGGTATGCAGCCAGTAGTCCTATCGCGCTCCGTCTTAGAAAAGTTGGTAGAAAAGCTGCATCACACGGATAGATAATATAGTGGCAGACGCATTCGCTCACTGACGATGGAAAGATTGCGGGCGAGTGGGGAGGGCGCTCGCTGCAGGGGACGCCATCCACTTAGGGGGAAACGTTTAGATGGATCCGTTCCGATTTGCCATTAGGGTTCCCCGGTGGAACGCGGAAGTCGGCTGCCGGCGATGCGGTTCCAAGGTCACCGGAAAACTGCAGCCTCTTTTTAATTCGTAGAGCGTACTCACTGGAGGCTGGCTACGTGTGAACATCCGGGAGTTTTTAATTGCTTTTCAAAAAAAAAAAAAACAATACGTTAGTATTATTTTACGGACTACGATATTATTATGTTTTGGTGATGTTTTTAGGTTAATAATCCCTCTATTGTGGAATAATTCCGTGTAATCTGTTTAAAACAAAATTGGAGCACAACTCTTACAAGGAAACACACCCATCTAAGTCTTCGGTAATGGTCTTGGGACATCCTGTATAAGGCGGTTATGCCATAAATAACTAAAAATTAAAGCAATTTAAAAACTCTAAAAATGTGTGATTGTATATCTGTAAAAAGATAAACTATATCAAGATGCTGTATCGTTTATCTAATGGTCGAAGCTACGATTTTTATTGGCTGTCAATCGAAACACCTGATATGCAAATTTTCAGAAACTCTACAAGCCGATCCAATTACGTTAACGCATTAGCATAAATAACGAATTTGATCATTCATATCGATGATTGGATTAAAACAAGAAACAACAAAAATAAATTAAAAGTATCAAACGTTATTTTTTTTTTGTCACTGCAAATTAAATATTATCCTATGAACAAACATGTTTACATTTTTCAAGATTCTGGGGTCGAAGGCTTATGTATCACTTCCTAGTATTGGTACCTCTAAAGAGTTAAATTAGTTAGTTATGATTTAGAGTTAGAGTATGATTTCTAATAAGGACACGAAATATTACGTACTCAATATTTATTCCTGAAAAAATATGCCTCAGGTAACATTTATACTCTTGCACACAACTTGCAAGTGCTTTGCGAGGCCGAAATCCCTATTTTCCTTAATTTACCTATTTATCTATTGAACTAGTTTACCTATTTATCTTATAACTCCTTTATAATATCACAAAAACACACGAGTATCATAGACACAATACATTGATTGACAGACTATTGAAAAAGGAACATTTATAATAACACAAAATTCTCATATCTGTCAGTAGTATTGACACAATCAAAATTATATTCAATTTAATTTATTTGTAACACATATTATAGATACATTTTAGCATTCTGTACTCCTTCTCCGTATATGCCAAATATATGCCGTTAACTATGCCAAATCTCACACTAATCCGTGCGCGTAATATGTTTAAAAAGGAGTACAAAGTTTTCTATTCACGTATTAAGATTAAGATATAGATTTATGAATAAGGTCTTTTTAAGGTGCGAAAGTCTTAGAAATACAGCTGTAAATAACTTTGATTCCTACTCATCATTGTAATAAAAAAGAGTCATTTTATTATAAATGTTTTTTTGTTGATTAATAAAATTTTTGGTTTGCACACGCCAGATCCCTGTAGCTCAGGGGCCCTGTATCATTGACACGGCGGTAGCTACGCCCCTGACAGTAGACCTTGGTAGACACAAATCGTGGCCAAAACATTTGGGGAAAGAGTCCATATATTTATTTATATTTATGATTACTTAATTCAGGCCAAGTTGACGATAAAAAAAATATGTTCTAGTAAAATCCAGTTCGTACGTTTCATACGAAGGTCGTAAGAATGATAAGGAGCATGTATTGTTTGAATTAAAAAAAAACTGAACACACTATGAAATAATAACTCGTGATAGATTGAAAGAAATATAGATTAGGTGTTATGTACCTGAAACTCGATCAGGGCCGAATAATATAAACAAAAAAAAAAGAATTAAAAAAAACGAACAATAAAAACGATAAAAAATGTATGTCATGGCAACTAAATATATTTAAAAATAACGCTCTCGGGCGAAAAACTACAGACTAATATTAAAAAATTCTCACCGATGACTCTAATTGAAAGCAGAATGTGAATTCTATCCATGAAGAGAAGAATATATCAATCCAATCGAATCGAATACACGCTAATTGAAGGTAAATTTGTGACAATGTTTAGGCCACGACACAGCTATAAAAAAGTTTTCCCACAGCTTATGCCAAAGTTTAAAATAAACACATTAATCTCATATTCATTATACTCTTAGTAAAGTTTTTACAAAGTTTGTTTATTTTTTTGCGGTTGTATCTTGTTTTTTTATTTATTTGTCAAGAACTTATACAAGACAATAGACTTACAATTGTAAGAAATGTGACTCCCCGTGATAAAATTATGTTTTGACTGTGTCCTAGCTACTTATTATAAACGGGAAAGCATTGTTGGAATTTTCTATCGCTTTTATGTAACGATATGTTGATCTATCTCTCTGAGAAAAAATATTATACTATATTACACTATACTACTATAATATTACTATATTATTCAATTAGGTAGAAGTTGAATAGCGCGGGTTTGAGTTCATTTGTAGGAACGGAAAAAGAATGAATAAAGTTACGTAGTGGGACCATTTCGGGAGCGGAATTTTTCAAAATGGCCCTCAGATTTGATCGTATTTTCACACTAATGCGCGCTCATTTGGAGCGTGTTATTACCTTCGGACCTCACTTTAAGTTACGTAACGTTCATTATAAGGCGCTATCACTGTATGTGTTCACTTTAGAACCCAATTACAAGAAAAAAGTACCGACGCAGCAATGCCTTCATCACAATACGCATATTTTATACAGGTTGATATCAAATATCAAATTTTGAAATACCTAGAAAGTGAGAATATTCGATAGTACCTAATACCATGATTAAGTATCTTTTTACATAGTTTTATGTCGTGACTTTTCATTTGAATGCACGGTTTTAAAATTATATTACGAAAATGTTTCCTTTGATAGTAAAAAAGGTTCTATTGATTGTTTTACGTGAACGGGGAAAAAAAGACTTTTATTTTATAATCGAGTTTTCTCGATTTTCGATTTATTTCAACCATTAAAAAGCAAATTGAATATAGAAATCTTCCCTCTTCATATTATCATTTAAAACTACTTTATTGATTAAGTGTACAAAAAATATAAATAAGCAAACAGGGACTTAGTAGTCCTTTTTGCACTTCGGTAAATATATAAAAAGTTTATGTGCGGTACTGATTTAAAAGAGAAAAAGTGTGAAAAAGTGCTTGGGTACGATGGTGGTTTGAACTCTTTAGAGAGAGAGGGTATCTGAGAGTGCACGTAATTGCTAGGGAGATATAGGATAAGTTTGCGGTAAAGGAAATTATCACCTCATTTTAAAGCAGTCATAATAATCTGTATGCATAATCGAATCAACAATTAACTAAACTAACAGCAAATACATTTTGGTTTGGTCTATGAATAGGGCCAAATATTGTCAATATGAAACTAATGCGAAATGTGTTATATACTAAGACGCAAATTGATTACAGATTATTAAAAATATTATTTTTGCAATGTTATATCTATAGTATTTACTGAATAAAAAGCTTTTGCACGCAACTCACTGGCTAAAATGTTGTCGAAAGGCAACAACCATGCTAATAAATTGTTTTCTTTTAGAATAAAGAGTTAATATAAGTGTACATTTATGAAACAAATAAAGTTCGGACGCCGTACTTCGACAAAACTCACTCGATAATGATTTCAATAAAATTAGTACCTAAATGACGGCATTGAAACGCATATTCGAGCGACGACCTTCGCGGACAACCTGGCGGACAAACGATTCCACTACTCGATAGGGAGAGCAATGAATCGATATTATATATTATGAAATGACAATATATTTAGGTAAATCAGCTATATTACGCTCTAATAACTAAACTAATTTGAAATTAACATAAGTAAGAAACAAATACAAATGATATTTTGAAGGTATTTAGGTTAAACGTATTTTGCTATCGAATATTGATGCGTGACCGTGTCAATTGAGGTAGTTTGTATTTGAGGTAAGATTTTTTTTCTCATACTTGAATTTTTAAGTCCATCATCAGGAAACCCGATGATTCTCGGTTAGAAATTCAGAGTAATTTCGAATTTATTTTAGTTTGAAAGATAAAAAAAGAAAAATTGTAAATAACACAACTTTCCCAAAATCATTTTATATTAAAGTATCTACTTTTTAGGAGCTAAAACAATATAATTTTTTAAAAGTCGAAAAAAAGGAGTAAATTAGGTTGACAAATAAAGTAAGCATTACAAATATGAATAATTAATGAACGAAATTATAGTCAATGTCGAGCGTTATGCACAATCTAATTCATGAACAGGAAAGCGTTGAACGCTTAGTTTTTGAATATTTATTTTATTAGTTTACAATCAATTATTCTCAGTCGATCAATTAAGCAAAAATCAAACGTTTACAAAAAAGTAATCAAATGTATCGATATTTTAACAACCATCGACATCTCTATATAGTCGAAGTGGGCGGCTTTGATATAAAAATAAAGCACAATCGCTGCCGGCATGTACTGAGCTTGTCAGGACCAAAACGATCGCGTTGTCGAAGTCAAACCAAACAGAGATAGTTATTTATCGATATTATCTTTCACAAAAAATATTAAGGAAGATCAGCTCCTCTAAAGTTTTGAAAAAGTCAGTGCGATGAGAATAGTGCATAAAAATGTCACGTGGTTTGTGTCGCATTATAAACACGATATCTCATATCTTCATAATATCAAGCCTATTCTGATAGCTCGCGCGGTGATGCTGTGATGGCTGAGATTTCATTCCAGAAATCGAATAAGTAGGCCAAATTTTTAAAATTTATATTACTATGTGATAAATTTGGTTATTTAGCAAGGCCATGGTAGCCTATTTATTACACTAACCAGCTATGAAGTTTATAAAGAGGAAGAATACTATTATTTCATCTTTCGTCTAAGCCCACAAATGTATTCAATACAAATTATGTTCCGACGTCATCTCATAAATGAAATTTTTATATATATTTACAATTGTTTAATATTAAAATTTATTTCAGAATTGATTAAGTTTATTATTTATATTGCAATATCCACATTTATTGATTTCGCCAGTTTTTATTACTGGCAACTCCTTTGTCAGTTGGAGAAAATAACAAGAATGTCTATGACACTCTGTAGTTATCAAATAACGCTGCTTCCATACATTGTTTAGTAGTAGTAAATTATTTGAACAGAATATGACATCTTACAGATAGGTCCTACAGGCGTCATTAAAGACATCTCCCACCAAGACTACTCGCGCCTATGGTACCGACTTGTGACAGGTTGCTTCATTTCCTATCTTCACTTGTGCCTGCGGCACTTTTAGACCATTCGGTTTTAGGTGGCCATAGAGGCGACAGTGGGTTATTTTTTAGGACCGAGTAGATTAAAATAAAAAAAAAACATTCAATGGTATCAAATTTTAACAGCATTTTATTTTGTTTTTATAAATTTTAACGTGCGGCTAGTAATAAAAAAACACGGACATATTATTTCAATTTATAATAATTGTAATGTGGCACTGAACATTCTTTTACATGTTTCTATTTGCGCACATAGATGAGTTGTATTAATTTCACCAGGCAGGCGACCAAACTAGGGTTGTCATCACAACGAGGATTCAGTATTTCAGCAAAGATCTGTCTGTTGTTTCATGTTAATTGCCATTTAATCTCAGCTGCAAACCTCCTCGTTTGTCAAATCATACGGTCAGCATCCCTAAACCATGTGCAACCGTATAGTGGAGTTAATCTCGCCAATAGTTATATAAATTATGTGATAAATTGAAATGAACAGGTTTTTTGCAAAAAATTGTGACCGAGCAAGCTAAGCAAAAAATTTTTTTACATAAGTTAGAATAAACTTATTAATTTGTTCTCCGGTCACCAAACTTCACTGCCTAACCACCACCAGAACGATCGTTTTCAAACTGAAGGCAACCAGATTAATTAAGTACGTCCTTACAAGTACTTTTTATGGGGTAACAGAAACGTAGATTGCACTCATGGCGAATGCGATGATCTTTCGTAATCTTCGTCAATCTTCGACCGCCATCGGCCATCAGGATAATGATATCAGTCGTTATATAGCGATTAAACGGCGTTCTAGAATGATGTTAACGACTTCAGATGCTGTGGAGCAAAGGTTTTTCGGATTAACATCCACTGCTCAGGAGAGAAGATGCATTTCTTAGATAGAATCGAGCTATTTACGACGTATCAAAAACGAATTTTAAATTCACTTTGAAGAAGCTTTTATAAAAGGTAAAGAAGAGATCTGCGTTTTATAATATATTTTAAATATGATATTGTGCCTTAAAATGCAAATCAAAATAATTTGCTAATAAAAACATAAACATATTGAACAATTATTATTTTTGATTATGCCATTTCCGTGATCGAGGGTCGAATAGGAGCGTCTTAATATATTATTTCTGTACCTGAATGTCTGCGTTTCGTAACAAAGTTTTTTTTACTTTTGCAGACGATTTCATGCAAACCAAAGCGACGATATACTTACTCTATATAGAGTTATACATCTAATATCATATCTATAATTACCGTTAATTTATGTATGTATAGTCTTGACTTTTAGTATTTTTTTTTAAACAAAGGACACACAAAATAACTGCCTCCTTTAGGGTAGACGAGTTAAGAAGGCAGCGATCAGAGGTTGCAGTGGTATCAAACGCTCACGCATTTTGTACTCTAAGTTTGTCAATAACCAATATATATTAAACAGCTGAAAAACTTCTTATATTTATTTAGTAAAAAATGAAAAGAATCGATTTACCAAATCGTTCAAACCCTTGGGTAAATATGAATAAAAAAAACACCGAAATCGCTCAAACCAATCCCAATAAAGTGAATGTAGATAAAAAAATCTTTCACGTCGATTTGAGAACCTCCTTCATTTTCTTTTAAAGTCGGTTTAAAATGAAAACGCTTGCAGCCCAATGGAAAACAAAATGGACTCGAATTTAATATTCAGTACTACACATTAGTCACACATTTACAACAATTCCTCAATATCTTTTACTTGAATTATAGTGCACAAGTCTTCGAAATTAAAGATATTATATGGGAGCGTTCTAGGCTACTCGGTCCCTCTTATAAATTAATATAATAATAATACACAAAATAATATAAATGTGCCAAAATAGATTCCCATTATTTATGCCGTCGTAAATGCTAATACCCTTTCTTTTTACCAAACAAACACAAAATACAAACTTTTTGCCTTATAAGTTTGGTCTCAACTCTTTAGAAAGTTAAAGAAAGGAAGTCTTTTTTACAAGCTTTTATTTAGCTTGCAACGTTTGTATGTCGATTTAGGTCAAATCTTGCAAGCTGAAATAGAACCACTTCCTTTTATCCTACTGAGTTGAAATTTGACATGTTGGTTTAGTTCCGATGGCAATCCATTTTTATGGTAAGCATGACCTGATTCTACACCCAAGAATGTCTCCGGACGAAGGAACTCCTCAACGGTCAACAGCACAGGCACGAAATTTTGTATACGCATTTAAACACTTAAAATAAAAAATGTGTTTATACTATTATGTTTTTTTTCTCTTTCACTCCTATGCTAAAGAAAGCAGGGTGTGCATTCTATGCATCGCACATGCTATGGGTTTTGTCAATTTATTATACCTATTAAAATCGGTTATACCAACTTTACAAAGGCACCTAGACAAAAGTGAACGCACTATGAAAGCCCATTGATATTGATTGGTGAAGTAAAATGTGCATTAGCGTTAATTTTCGCAGATTAATGAGTCTGAAAATATTCTCTTAAGCGAACCGCCAAAGAAACAAACACAATGGACACAAGATGACTTGACTAAAAGTTCCGATTGTGTAAGACTGAGGATAAGGGTTCGCACACAGTGGAGAACCATTTCACTATTATTATTAAATGTATTATCATATAATAATTGACAATCGGTGTACTAGAAACTGGAAAATCTAATTCTTGCAGAATTAATCAAACATTAACGCACCACGAATAAAACCTCTAATCTCTCGTCAACCATACCATAAGAGCTGTCAGTATAGATCATAATCAATTTGTTTATGTTTGTTGGCATTTTCTAATCTATGTCTCGTTCAAGTATGGCGATTGTCAATAGGAAAGTAATCAAAACTTTCACACCATAGAAAGTTCAATTAATATTTATATGGTATTACCCAATATGTCATAATTTAATAATAAAAATACATTGCTGTTTTTATCTATTTGAAAGCTCGTCGTATTTTCAAGTGTTATTGTAACATAGTATATTTCTATTTTGAAAAAAAAATATGGATTAACCGTCTCACACGTACCGTGCGTGTTTTTACAATCAAGCAAACTTTGGAAATGAAACTGGGATACTATTATTATTTATTTATTTAATAACAATTTTCAGATAAATTAATATCACTTCCTCTTTAACTGTGATAGATGGATGTAGATATTTTATTTATATTTAATTGTTTAATGTAAATTTTCATTTATGGTTTGTCGCTTTATTCATTTGTGCCATGAGTTATCGGACGAGTTTACTCGTCAGTCATGTCACGTGGTACTGATATGCAGCTTTTAAATATCCTACTTAGACGATTCATATTATGGGCAGTATAGCTCAGTTATCTAAGACGTTGCATTCTTTGACAGTTCCCTGGTTCAACTTCTGAGGTGACCAAAAGAAAAATAATCAGGTGAAGCCGGGTATGATTACGAGGTACAAGTGACGTCATCAAATATATATGGGCGAAATTATCAGTCAGTTATGTGCGTACTCGTACGCTATTGGGCTAAAAGTTCCAACTATTCTCTTCTGAAATGTTATAGGAAGACGTTTGCATCGGCACGTCACCATGTCTGCACCCTGACGGGCCAGGGAAAGCAGGTGATCCGGAATAGCGAGTACGACTCGTGTATTCATTCGCCAATGCAAATTGAGAAAAAAGGTATCCGCCCGATACACGACTGACGTTCGTGTTCTTGGATTCGAAATACGCGGCGGCGGGCAAAAAAGATAAAAAAGGTGAAAAGAGCATGGAGAATAAAGAAAGAGACGGAGCTACTCGTAGGGTCATGTTCGTGAAGTTGGTGCAAACGAGTTTAATTCTTTGAATATTATTTTACTAGAGCCTTAGCGACTTTAGAGAACTCATGGTGAATTAGTTCTGGAAACGAGTCATCAGCGCGTTCGGAGTGATTTTCATGACAGGTAAATACCCTCAAAAATAGCAGAGCCCCCGAAAGACCGGCCGCTTTTTGGTCTTGTAGCGGATTATATTATTTTATTTTATTTCAGGAAACAACAGCTTACATAGTAAAATTACAATAAATAAAAAAAAAACAATTAAAACACAAAGCCAATGACAGTTTCCTCCAAACTTAAAAAAATAGAAAACACATTCGGGAGCGAGGCCGGGACCAGGAAGTAGGAAGTAGGAGGGGTTGGGAAATCCAGACAATCACCAGAATGCTGAAACTTTGAATATCACAAAGCCATACGCAAGTTTTACTTTATCTAGTTTTTTTTTTATAATTTTCCTGTGAGAATCTGAGTGTCGCAGCCATTCAAAACAAATCGTTTATAACATCTATGTATATCAAAAAATTTAAACAAAGCCCACACGAGTTATTAACTCCGTGGTTGCTATTAACGGCGTGGTAGAAGTACCACTGTAACACACTCATAACGAAGTTAAAAAATATTATAATTAGGCTCACGCACGTTTTTAAATGCAATCAAATTGTCTTGGTAACACGGTGGTAACAACTGATGGATACAATGAAAAGAATGAAAGTACTATAAACTTTATATGATAATAAATAATAAACCATTTTTTTTTAATGCGGCCACCAGCTGATTTTTCGGGGTCGTTGACAGAGCTACGGCTGACCGCATTCAAGGCTACGATATCGATTGCCGCGCGTGCGACGCTTAGGGATTCACATAAAATTAATAAATTTGGCGATGGATTATTTTCGCATTTTTTTTTATATAATTTGTTACTCATAATAGGGAACATAAACACCCCCTTAAGTCATTGGGAATGGTCTTGGGACACCTGTATAATGAAATAAATTAACCCCGGCGTGGATAGCTGCTTATTAAAGTTGACATGTAATAAAAACTTATAATTCTGCTACTGTTCATCATTGCTTTATGCCACAAAAAGAATTTTAAAATATGTATCAAAGTGGTAATCTACAAAAATATCCCCAGGATTCTTTCCACATTGAAACGTTAATATAAATTTATGTCATCCTTCCGGGGCGAGTGGATTTTTTTGTTAATAAAAAATTATATTGGTTACCTGAGCGTTTATTACGATACCGATACCAAATTGCCTTTATCCGAAGGCTTTGTAATGTGATTTCCTTCACCTCGAATTCAATTCTCACTCCATTTTACGACTACGATATCAGCGATTGAGATATTCCGAGAGCGCGGGCCTTTTTTGTGGTTGACTTTAAATTAAATGAAACGACAGTAGAGATGCTGTTGACTCCATAACACTACTCTACTTACACATTTTTTTTTATATTAAAACAATAAGAAAACGCGAGCAAAATAAAAGTGAAATTTAAGAAAGAGAAAGTAGTATCGGAAAGCTACGGAAATATACGGCGTGTATTTTTATTCACTTTGACAAACAAATGACGATCAGCGAAAATATTTTAATAATTTATTTTAGAAAAATTGTATCAAACGTGTATTAATTTTTTGAGAACGCTGTTAAACACAGATATATTTAATAAGTAATATAATATTGTTTGTTAACATCTATTAAATCTCAACTTTAGTCCAGCTAACGGTTAGTTACTAAAACAGATACAACTATTTGAAGCCGCCATATCACCTTAATCCGGGTGGTGAATCGTAAAATAGATTTATTGGCTTTTATAAATAAATATTTATTAACTTGATTCTCTGTGTTAAGCATGATTTCTTAACTTTTGTTCTTGACAAGAACTCGAGAAAGTCCAAGTTCTTGTCGCAATAACGTTTTAAAGAATGGCTATCGTACGGCTGACATTTATGGAATTTGGAAACCTCCGAGCTGCACCCCATCCGTGCCACTCTTGGGTAATTCCAAATCTCAAGCGTTTCACTAAACTTTCAAATTATGCAAATATTACTGCGTTAGCAAGTTTTGTACAACTATACATTTGTTTTCCTACGAGCAATAGAAAAAAAACAACTAATTACGAGGAAACCTGCTTTGCTACTTTGTTGCATTCTGAGTAAAAGTAATAATATTTTGTGAGAATTTCGTTTTGTGGAAAGTAGTTATTACAATGAACGTTTTGTTCCAAAATTTTGCTCTGCACCTTTGCAGTCATCGAATTGGCGCTTGTGAAGAATAAATAATAAAACAGATTTCTGGTTTTTTATGCCAGAAATAGAATTCAGCAATATCGCCTGTGATAATAGCCAATTTTTGCGTTTCTGGTGCAATCGCTGGTGGCGCTAATTCCTCTCTGTCTTGCGCGTGATTTTAAATCGTTCTGTCTCATCAAACGCATAAACACTCTGTTGGTTAATTATGAAAAACAGAATGAAAATATCTTAAATTTGCATGTTTATAAAATGAATTACGCTTATGTGGTGGTATTTTCTCGATTCTTGTATTCAGACAATGAGATATTTACGTCTAAACTTTTGATAAAATGTATAGAAAAATACGCACCTTTAGAGGCTCTTAACTTTTAGAAAAAATAAAAATTTTACTTAATATTTCCATAGAAGCCTAGATATTTAGGAGATAAACGACACCTAGTACTATTTTTTTTTTCTATATCTAAAAATAAGAGAGTCACAACACAACAGCGTTTGTATGGAAAAATGACCGGGTTGAGTCCCCTTAATGACGAATCCTTCGCGCGAATGTGACTGCGGTTGCTAGCCAGTGGGGCTAGTCTGAAGCTGACTCGCCGAACGCACTGACAGCGAGTGAGTGGCGGGTCAGCTCAGACTAGCCCCACAGAGGTTACAGCTCAAGATCGCGCGGCTGACGGTCGCCGGATTAGATGCGGAGAATCGCAGACTCTAATTGTCTGTAATTAGCAACCGGTGTAATACGATTAATAGACGCGTTATCCGCGAAACACATTGAAATAATGACCGAGACCCTCTGTTGTAGGCGGGTAGGCTTTTCTAACTATATTAACAGCGTCAGAAAAAATCACTACAACCGGCCAAACAGCAAAAAATTGTGATTTATTCATGTCATTTATTTATTATTTTTTCTAAAAATCACCCTTATAGCGTACACTGCTGTTCTAAGGGGATTTAATCAGCTGTAGAAACATAGATCCTCAGCTGACATATCACAAACTAAAAAAGACAAAAAAAACATTATTACAGTCATATTTTTAGGGAACTTTTTATGGTAGGTTTAGTGGTAAGTCAGTATACCGTTAGTGCGGTAATTTGTCAATATTATAATTGCAAAAAGTGCCTTATGTCACCTAGTGGTTTGGAGTGGTCAGTTATATAAAATTTACCAAATGATGGATGTTTGCTTCACGGATATATATGAATATTTTATCTTTTAAACTGCTTAAACTAACAGCAGTGGCTAGTCTAAATTTAAAATAGCCATTGATCTCTAAATATAATTATACATTTTAAACATAAAATATTTTAATATCTCCCTAAGCTGCGTAGTTCATGCCAAGCCTTCTATAACCGTAGAAACCTAAAATCCTGGTAATAGCCATCTAAACTTTATTCTGAAACTCATCAATGAAAAACATTTTCATGTTTTTACGAAGACTTCGGTGCAACGCTATTAAAATTTGCTGGCCTAATTGTAGTATTAATATTAATATAGGGTTGTCATACGTCCCGGTACACCGGGACACGTCACCGGTTTAGAGCCTCGGTCCCGGTTGTCCCGGTTGACCCACCATATGTCCCGGTAAACGAATAATCATGGTTTTATATGATAAAATTATGCGAATAATTCGTGCGACGACGTTAGATCACGTTGGCTGGCGGTGAAAGTCTAGAGTCGAGGGATGTACTGCCATTTTACAAATATTGTTCCATATTACAACAGTACGGAATGAAACACCTTTGTAAGGGAGCTGATGTAATTAGTGGTAATTTACGATCTCACTCAAAAACTAGGCGGTTAACCGTCTTTGTTGCCGGCCATTGAACGTATTCTGAAAATGTGGGAACCATTGAAAGATTTCCTTTTTTCACAAACCAGATTGCGGCGCTATGGGGGGAGGGCGGTACCCCCCGCCCCCTTCCTCTTCCTCCTCCTATAACTTCCTTATATTTCCTCCTATTTGATATCAGTCCCGGTCGGAGCCAAACCATTTATGGCAACCCTATATTAATAGTACCTAATCACTTCAATTTCAATATTGCATGTGTGTGTTTCGCACAGTGTTGACTTCGTCCGGTTAAGATAAAGTGACGCATCCCTCAATCGACGTAATGCCATCAGTTCCTCTGCTGTCCATATGATCAAGATGCCACGACCGACGGGTAGGAGATTGAATCTATTAAACTGGCCTTCGGTATTATAATAAACATATGAAAGTAAATCTCCGGCACCGACGTCATATATTGCTTACTGTACGCAATATTTGAAAACGACAAATAACAGGGCAGTTCTTATAGTAAGGCTGGACTACGTGATTTATAATAATGATTTAATTATGTACTTAAATAAATATAGTAACCAACTCGTTATTAATATAGTTTTTTATAGAGTTTATTAATACATAATATAACGTGTTTTTTAGATATGCCGGAATCGAAATTTGTTTTGTGCTTAAATAATTAAAGCTAAATAATTAAATAAAATACTAAAAATGTAGTCTTACCTACACAAATTGTAAAATAATCTACGCGTATATTTGTGGTTTTTTGTCGTTAAAAAATCTAGGCAAGCCCGGCTTTCGGCTTCTGTTGGAGTACCGCCACTGATAATACTGTGTATTAAGGTTGGGTACTGTAGGCCATTTATGTTCACGATGCTACGGAACTAGCTGCTGTTGTGTTTCTTTTCCCTGCTTTCATGATGCGGGCAAAAGCTCTTATAGTATGGAACCGGTCGAGAGATGTCGCGATTCCCGACCGGCCTTAGGTAGGTACTTTATAAGTCGGCGGCCTCCCAATAAACAATCGTTAATTTAATTATTATGCCCTCCGGATTTGCATAGCAGTTGCGACGTCGCGTAATAGGGGGCGGTACTAAACAGCGATGTACTCCGTCGATGTAAAAGTCGGGTACCTGTCTTGTATTGTGCAGTTTCCAGCGATTAATCCTATGGTACTAAAAAGAGTGAGTTGTTGACCTGGTACTACCATAAGAGTACTAATAAAATTAAAAACCGTCGCATCGTCACTGGCTGCTGAATATAGATAATGTAAAGCTCTTTTTTCCCCGCCGCTCTCATAACCTTACACCCCTAAAAACCTTCATAAATACGGTTTTAAAATATTAAAAATAAAAGTATTTAGTATAGTATAATAGTATATTATCGTTATATATCTAAGTATATTTTATAAATAAATAAAAAATTAAGTAAATTTACTTAAATACACTTATGAGCCAGTATAAATTGAAACTGTTTTAATGCACCAATTACAATGGACCTCTCTGATGACTAAGTCCCGGTTCCGTAAATAATTTCAGTTTAAGTCTTCTGGGTGTAGAACAGATGCGAAGCATGACCCACCACAAGCCTATAAGATATCTACTGAATAAAAGGCAGTTATGCAAAGCGTTCGAAGGTTTGGTAGATGGGGAGTGAGCACGACCCGAAAGGCAGCTCAACGGAGACCAGAAGGTGCGTGGTCCTTCTGCAATACGATTATATATAGAGGATTCTAAACTCGCATATTTTCGATGTCCAACAATGGTGGTGTTGCCAGCGGCGCGGCGTCGCCCGATGGACATTCCCTTCGGTAATTTAAGCCCATTATGAAGGAGAAAATGTCTTGTTCGGGGGCGCAGTGACGCGACCATACATTGCGATCAGCGGCGGCGGCTGGCGGACACGCCGCGTGCATTTTTGCATCATTCCTAAATCCACTTAAAGGCATGGGAATAACTGGAAATATGTACGTAATCAATTGCAAATTTATTGGGAGTACTTCAATCCTGAACGGCGGCTTCGATCGCTTGGATTAACAGATGTCAAATTTTGAAGATATTGCGTCGTCCCGCGTGCCCTAACCCGGCGCTTTCGGCCAATAAGGGGAAGAGAATACACACAGGCCACGCCCATTGTAGAAATCACGCAGTTTACTGGCTGCGCCGCTTTTAATATGATGAGAAATATCGCAATTATTCTCTTTAGCTCTTTTGGAATAGTTTTTGCATGATTTAACATGACATTTTCCCATGATATCGAACTGCAAATGGCACAACAAAACTCGCGAACGGTATATAGACAGCGTTCATAGCTTCATAGGGTCGTTATTAATCTTAAAATGGATGTTACCCATTAATACCTAATGCGTACACACGGTAATTCGAAGAAGACGTTTCCGACCAATAAGTGTTTTATGTAGTGAGTTGTAAACGAGTATCCTACTTATATAGATGAGAAAAAACTAATCTCGAAATTCACAGACCACTTTTATTCCCGCGAGGTAAAAACTCTAAGAAGGCAATGGCAGTGCCAGGATAGTGCCAGTGGAATTCTTTTGTGGACCTAAAGTATGCACAATCAAGGTGGGAGCTTCACATAAGGCATACGTAATATCAACATTGTAATGGTTTTACTCACTCACAGTAATAAAAAACTGTGTTCAAGAGAAATTCTAAGCGCCCCCCTCATGTATGACCTCAACAAATTATCAACCATTAACCAAGGTTAAACTTTAGTGTTTCTCTTTGTTGTTGTTTGCTGGTATACAACAAACAGAGCTGATTGAACAAAGCTTGTGTTGAATCACGCATGTGTTGAGAATGTTCATTGTTCATTAAAAGCCTGCGCAAGATTTGCAAATCGTAAATTAATTATTGTCAAAGACCACTTAAACGTTTGACGACAATAATGACTTCAGAAAGTTTATTTACGAGTGAATGGCGGATTGTGTGTGACTTAGTGAGTGGAGAGTGAAGAAAATGCAAGATACAAGTTGATCATTCGATTGAGAATTTGTGCAAGTAAGTACTGTTTTTCATGACCATAAATTACAGACAAAACTGGAAGGAAAATTACAATAAAGGTTGAATGATATAACATCAATGATGACATAAATCATTATTAAAAAAGTTTTGGGCTCATATAAAACACATAACAATATGTATAACAAATATAAATATGTAGATTTATTTAAAATAAAATAAATAATATTAAAATTATCAACTAACTGGGATACCGGTACCAGGCAGATAATACCGTCGGTTTGTATAAGCACGGTATAAAGTATAAACCCAACCGCTTAACGGGCCGCAACCGTGTAAATGTGATCCATTAAATTTAAGATCAGTATAACCGTTTATCAGAATAATATGTATTAATAAAAACCGGTTTTATTACGTTTGTATTTATTGCTAATTGTAAGTGATCATTCAGGATCTCGTAATAAAGACTGGGATTTTATTTGGTTGGAATAAATTACACGGTCGTGGACTGTTTTATTTGATAGAAACTACTGCAATTAGTTCATCTTTATCATTCGCTTAATGCCCGTAGTATTCTGGAAACAACGTGTTCGACCCAAATCATAATTTCTAAACATAATTTGTTATAATTGTCGCCTAAGCCCCTAAATGTTATGTCGCGATGTAGTTAGGAAATACCGTCCACGTGGTTAATGCGTGTTGGAATACATATTCTTAATGCGTTAATGATAAATATTTACATACATAATTTATATATTTAACAAGAGTTGGCGAATAGACAAACCTTTTCGTTTAATTGTGTTTGTGTGCCACCTAAGTAGTTTTAAAACAGTACCTAATAGAAAACATAACGAATAGTATAAAAATGGTAGGTAGTTTTTAAACGTTCAACATCATACAAGCATATAAAGAGAGATTAAGGCTCAGCACATGTTGAGAATTACTGATTGTTTAATTGCATTTTAACGACGCTTATGGCAAAATATCTGTTTAGAATACTATTCGTTATGAAAAAGTTTCACCACACAAATCTTGAATATTTATTGAGATTTGAACTAAGGGACGGATTTGGAAAAAAACTTGGGGTTGTAAAATAATAAAACATTTGGGGATTTGAGGTAAATTCGTCTATTTAAAAACCATTCGTCTAAATACAATTCGTCTAGAACTCTCTCGGAAAAGACCAATTGCACTTAGACAAGTTGTAATTAGTCAAATTTTTTTAGACGGATTTTCCGCAAACGTACATTTCCACATTTATTTATTTATCCCTTTTCTTTGGAATTTACACATTGCGAAAAGCAAATAAAAAAACTATAAAAATAACTTTTTGCTTGGAATAAAACGCAAAAAATAAATTAACGCAATAAATTATTATAATTATTTAAAGTTCTTGGGGGTAATTACACAGAGATCCGCGCCTGATAGACTACACGTTAGGCAGGACATGGGTAGACATTTCGTATGTCCGATAATAAACTCACTACTTGGATCGTGTTAAACTAACGAAGCGGGCCATAAAATATACAATTGCGGTTTCGTTCGCACTCACGGGTCTTCAGATGAGATAAGAGATGCAAAATAAAACACTAATGAGTTCATAAAAGATGTGCATATTACCCATAAAGGCTAAAGTCTTTAACAACATGCTCATTATCGATATTAGCCTAACAACTATAAACGCAACTATATACGCAATATAATAATAAACTATAAAAGCAAGAGTCGTAATAATAAACGATATGCGGATTTTTACCTAGAGACCAAAACCCCTGTAGCCATTCGGTGCACTCAATAAATATATATATATATATATATATATATATATATATATAGTAAAATAGTAAAATGTATTGCTTAAATACCGTTAATTAGATGATTTTTATGTTAAAATAGGTAAACACCTTTAGTTTAACATATATAAAAGTTTGACAGTACTGACATTTGGTTTCTTTTTAATATTTTAAGGATTGAAATTTTTTGCAAATAAAATATATAGCCAGAATGTTCAAAGAAAAATTAATACCGAAAGCACAGATAGTTGCATCGCTTGAGGTAATGCACGCTGGTTTAAACACAGGCCTGTGTTTTATGAAAGCTTTCACTCTCACCTACCTATCTGTGCTTCAAGCAATATGGTCAAACTTTCATTAAAGTAGTGAATAAATGATTTAAAAAAGAAATAATAATTATGAAAAAAAGCGAAAATGTAACGAATATGATGTTTAATGAATGAGAAGTGAATGGTTTAATGGATATTTACAAGAATAACTTACGTTCAACGTAGTTTATCTGAAAATGAATCGTCATGGTTAAAAATAAAAAGAAAATTGTAAAATATATGCACATTACGTGCAAATCGTTAAGATATAGTAAAATAGTAAAATGTATTGCTTAAATACCGTTAATTAGATGATTTTTATGTTAAAATAGGTAAACACCTTTAGTTTAACATATATAAAAGTTTGACAGTACTGACATTTGGTTTCTTTTTAATATTTTAAGGATTGAAATTTTTTGCAAATAAAATATATAGCCAGAATGTTCAAAGAAAAATTAATACCGAAAGCACAGATAGTTGCATCGCTTGAGGTAATGCACGCTGGTTTAAACACAGGCCTGTGTTTTATGAAAGCTTTCACTCTCACCTACCTATCTGTGCTTCAAGCAATATGGTCAAACTTTCATTAAAGTAGTGAATAAATGATTTAAAAAAGAAACAATAATTATGAAAAAAAGCGAAAATGTAACGAATATGATGTTTAATGAATGAGAAGTGAATGGTTTAATGGATATTTACAAGAATAACTTACGTTCAACGTAGTTTATCTGAAAATGAATCGTCATGGTTAAAAATAAAAAGAAAATTGTAAAATATATGCACATTACGTGCAAATCGTTAAGATATAGTAAAATAGTAAAATGTATTGCTTAAATACCGTTAATTAGATGATTTTTATGTTAAAATAGGTAAACACCTTTAGTTTAACATATATAAAAGTTTGACAGTACTGACATTTGGTTTCTTTTTAATATTTTAAGGATTGAAATTTTTTGCAAATAAAATATATAGCCAGAATGTTCAAAGAAAAATTAATACCGAAAGCACAGATAGTTGCATCGCTATTTGTATTAATTATTATTATTATTTGTGCTTTCGGTATTAATTTTTCTTTGAACATTCTGGCTATATATTTTATTTGCAAAAAATTTCAATCCTTAAAATATTAAAAAGAAACCAAATGTCAGTACTGTCAAACTTTTATATATGTTAAACTAAAGGTGTTTATATATATATATATATATATATATTATACGTATATATATATTTATTGAGTCAAAGTTACATTACTATCAGACGCTTAGAAAATTATAGGCAGGTTTGAATAACATACTCATAAATACTATTACAATAGATAAATATTTCCATACGTGTGTACATACTAAAAAATATACAAATACAAATAAATAAATATATATAATATATTATAATATGAATATATACATCATATAATAGACACAGAATATGATATGTCCAGATTTATGTGTTCTGATAGATGTGTTTATAACGTTGTTGTTAAATTTTTTGCATAAAAGTATTTCTTATTATGAAAGAGCGTATCAAATCTACGTTTGCCGGGAAATGTTTTTTTGTGTATATAAATATTTGATTAAGAAGCGTTTGAAGTAATTATTTTGTACTTAAACCCGCTTTTTTGCATTCTACAGTACACCTTTCAAAAAGTGCATCTTGTCAAAATTTGGTTTGAAGTAGAAATATAGGAACTACTGAACTACTGAACTATATTTCTGCCGAAATATTTTTGGAATTTTGCGTCTATTCTTGTAGTTGTCGTTTGTGGGGTGATTATGGGGTGATTGGTGGTTGTGGGGAGGGCGAAGGACAACGGATCCTTAAAGGCGGTACAGAGCAGCGCCTTTTTTTTGTGTTTCTGATACTTTTCCATTTACGTCGTTATAAAGGAAAGTTCATGGCAAGGTCTCATAGGAATCGCAATAATATATATTCACGTTTTTTTCCGTTCAGTGCGTCCATTGATCGCCTTGAAATTTCACACACGAGGCACCTGTTCAAAGAGCCGATTAATTTTATTACAATAAATACCTTGTAAATACATTGTCATACCTTGTAAAAATGGAAAGGTCATGTACTAACATCAGATTTTTATTATTATTATATAAAATAATATGTTTCTTGAAACATTGTATAACCCAGATGCGCTTATCTGTATATTTAAAAAAAAACATAATGCACTCTGAAAGTAATTTTATTTTATTTGTGACACACTTTGGTTGCTTCATTTTTAATGTTAGAAAAAGAATAAAAATACTGAAGTTTTTCGAAAAGAAATTACACCTGAATTTATCTATTAAATACCGACGAATACGAGTTCAAACACTTCTTTTTTGTGGTATTATACTACTTATATATATATATATATACACATATATATATATATATAATTTCTATGTTAAAATAGGTAAACACCTTTAGTTTAACATATATATATATATATATATATATATATATTTATCTTAAAAAAGAATTGCTATGACCTAGATTTTGAGCCCTACTCAACTAGGTCAAAAGTGTCTGTGCAGGGGAGATGGTGGTAATGAAGTATTAAAAATGGTATGAAAGTGTGCGGATTCGAATTCGCGACTTTTGGGTCAATAGTCCCACGCCTGACTCACTAGACTACCGCGATTTAATTAATAAATTTATAGAAGACAACAAAATTGTCCCCTCTATGTGATTATAATTTTATTTTTGTTTAACATTAAAAATGAAAGGATCTTGAACAACTTAGTAGAATTTAGAAGGTGTTATTTATTGTAAAATGCAATGCATTTTGCGCGGGTTCCAACACAAGGCAAGCATTGGTTTCTTTATGAACGCTCTTTGAGAGTGAACATTGAACAACAGCATCCGGCCGATTTACTGCTAGTCTTGGTCGTTTTATTGGCTCATTGTCACCACGTGCGGAGGAAACAAGTCGGAATAAGGTGTTAAAGGCACACAGATTTATTCGCTCGACGATCTGACCCACGCACAGTTAGCCCACCTTAATCTAAATTGAATATCTTTTATGATCCATCGTCTGGTTAAAAAATAAACATTTGAAAGGTCACAATAAGATAAACTTCACGTTGTGACCAAGTTTGGTCAATTCTCATTTAGAATCATTCGATCGGGGTTGATCAAAAAGTACATGTTTATAATCAATAGTGCATATTATGTGTGACGAACGCTACCAAAATGGCTGACAGACCACTAGATTCTTATAGAATGTGTATTTAACTAATATGTTTACAAATAACGACTTCGAGGCATGGCCAAAAAAAAAAAAATAATGAAAATATCCGATGCCTCGAAGGAGGAATGTTTTGACTTCGGTATACCTATTTATTTCAAGTAATTTATTACCAAATATTATAGCAATGAGGACCGTTGCGTTGCACAAAGCGGCCAAATCTAGATTATTTTTCGAATGTTTCAAAATAGTACGAATCTGGTTATTTATTCGAATGCAGCGGCTGTCAGACGAAAACCAGAGCTCGGAGAAATACTAGAATAGGAGACGGGTGCGTTTTTGAGTTTAGGTGACATTTATTTAAAAATGTTGTCAATTTATTTATTTGAACACGAATACATACGAAGGTTGATGGATTAAATATATCGTTTCATTTAAGAAACTCCCGTATAAATTTAAATTGCACTCTCATCGGATGCCATCGAAGCTTCTAGGAGAATCAGAGTAGGAAACGAAAGTTTCAACATGTACCTAGGCACTATTGTTTATTTATTTTGTTCATTCATTTATTTACACAAAACAATGAAATTACCCTGGAAAAAACGCAGCATTTCCAGTAAGAAACTATGACTTTTTAATGCACGCCCGCAAAACAGATTTACAATTAAGTATCGCATACAAGGTGTTTTAAAATGCTAACTAAACTACAAATGCTAATGCGATTACATAATAAAGATCGTGTATTCCAAAATAGCGTCAAAAGTATTAAACCTATTAAATATATCCTCACATAACCAGTATATTAATAAGCAAGTCGCTGTGCGTGACCCATTGCAATAACAATATCCCTTTCGGTACGCCGGAAGGCGGAGGTAGATTTTACGGGATCAAAGCAGGGGTTAGGCGAACTCCAATTGTACGAACTTGTATCAATCATTGCGTGAGCTCCGCGCGATCAACTTTCCGTGCCGCAGCTCGCACACCTCTACCCGGCAACCCTTGCGCACCGAGAATGCGTATACTGAACCCCTTTTTATACTGTGTACCGTAATAATTGCTCATATCAAAAATTTATGTTTGTATCAAAAACATAAGTTGTAAGGAAATTATAGGCCGCCAATTAACATGTTGAACTGATTTGATCGTGTGCGTATTAAGAGAGGTATGATTTTTTTAATTAAAAAAAACCAAATGTCCCACCCATAGGACCAATGGTTGGCGCTATCAAAAAAAATTTTCAAAACATAATTTTTAGGCCCTTATCTAATATAAAATTTAAATGAATTCGATATCTAATAAACTAAGAAAGTTATAGAAAAATGTCACTTTTTCGAAACGCTCCCCCATTCAAGTTCCTCTGGTCTGATTTTACCCATTATCGAACTTGACCGAGATTATGTACCCTAAAATTTTATATATCAATTTAAAAGTGATTGGTGTAAAATTACGGCAGTTATCGTGTCCACAAGGAAGTGATAAAGATAGATTTATAAACTTTAAGACTGAGGGTGGTTTTGGGGTCTAGGAGATGTGAAAACCGAAGATATGTTTGGTACCCATTGCAATAGGTAGCTTTCCTAAAGAAATCTACCTAAAATAAAATGAATGACAGGCCTATCATAGGTAGATTTTTTATATTGGAGCCTCGCGGACATAACTAACAACCTCCCAGTTTAACGATCCGAGTAGAGGAGAAGGTAATTAAATCGAGTGTAGTTCTGCGAACGGATTCGCGAGCCACAAAAAGAGGTCCTAATCGAGATTGACGTTCAATTTAAAATGAACGGTCGCGCTCTTATTTTATTTGGACCATTTTAAGCCCACGTTCAAAATATTATGGTCCTCGCACGATGAAGTTTTAAAACAAAATGGCCAATAGTATAGAGACGAAAAATTACAACATGGATATGTGCTATTTAGTGTTATGAGGACATATCGAATATCTTCATTTATTTATTAATTTTATAATAAATGCTTGTAGCTTATAGGCATCTCCCATTTAGAACTTGTATTTCGAATATTATTTAGACTATACTGGTTTTTACAGTTATACAAGAGAACACAGAAATGAATATTTTAATAGGGACTCTTATGGTTGTGACTACCAAATTTTCAGGTAACGTCGTTTTATTTCGTCAGCTGTTCACCCACGACGCCATAATGTTTTGTAAACATAGCAAATGTTTTTGCTAAAAATTTCTTTTAACTACCTCTCTTGCTGCCATACCAAGAAAATGGTAAATCTAATCAGAAATGATTTAACAATAATCAGTCTGTACGTACAACTATACAATGTGCGCACATTTATGTTCGATTAGCAAGTTTCTTGCTGCGGGTGCAATTTTTTAAACAACCACACGTTTTGCTAAAATATTCTTTTCGTCGCTCGCTATTACACTGAAAATATGTCTTAACCTTTAAGTGTTTCTGTATATTTGTCAAGATCTATGAATTTTACAGTAAATAAATAAATACTGTTAGATAGTAGGATACTTTACACTTTAGCCACCAAACACGCACGCAGGTTTTTACAAATATTTAAACATTAAACATGCCAAATTGTGACACAATTTGTTGGAACGAAGAAGGCTCTGTCACGACTGCTTAGTTAGAATGTTAAGGGAATATGTGAGATCCGTAAACGTCCGAGAAAAAGATGAAAGTTGCCGCTGTTTCCGAACCGGGTGAAGTCGAAGGGATCCATCTGCATTGCGATGCGCCCGCGCCGACGCCTGGGGCCGTGGTAATAATAATAATAATATGCAGTCTGCGCGTAGTACAACGTGGACCGGTCACGTTTGGCGTGCCCCAGGGCAACAATCCGCGGTCTCACTTTTATAATATAGCCCCTCTTTCGTGCACAGACTTTACATTAAGGCAGAAGGTGAGTTATAGAAGTAACATTTCTTTACACAATTGTTCCTGGGTAGTGAATGAATCTAATGCAACACGGTGTTCGGGTAAATTCGGCGACAAGCATTCGTGTGTCGTTCTGTCGCGCCGGCGCGACATTCGTCGTTGCGTTTTCTTCTTCTTTCCACTTCTTTTGATCCACTTCTTTTGGTATTTCCACTTCTTTTGATCCACCTTTGTTTCATCTCAGTATCATCCATCAGTAAGGATGTGTTGGCAGTAACCGTATTATCTTCGTTTAGTACGCTGTTGTATTTAGCCTATGGCCGCGATCACCATAGTTATAAAATAATATTACAATATTAACCGCAGGTTATTGTACAATCTAAATAACCGATGGGAATATTTTTCTCATGTTGACAGGTGTTAGAGGCCGTTCATTTATACTGCAAGTTTAACGGCGCGAGATATAATTGGACGGACGTTAAATGAGTCTACTCACTGTTTTTGTAACCGCGACACTGAGAGAACGCGATCGTGAAGAGATGTTTGTTATCTTGACCGGCCGTCGAAGTCTCTTTCCTATGGCCTAGTCTAAGAGGTCGTAAGATTTTGGTAACTTTGATAAGATTTTGATTACGATACGCCTGATTTTTATGGTTACCAAGAATAAATGATACGATCTTTCTATATCGATGACGATAAGCGATAAGGATGATTATAGTGAAATATTGTATTAAGTGTACATATTCGAATGGTAAAAAACTGACGGATTTATGAAAGGTGCGTTGTGGTTACCAAAAAATCATTTTTACCCATAACGCACCTTTGAAAATTCTTCACTACCTAACGCTTCTGCGAAATACAGGAAGAACTTCATTAACGTTATCAAATACGTACCCTGCAGCGTATGAATCAGCCGTATTTATCAAAATCTTCACGACCTCTTAGACTACATTGATCGATCTAACAAACAGTTATACTCGGGACGTACAGTTCGGTGAAACGTCGATAGCAGCCACCAATACCTACCTATACTACATAGGTATGTTCAATAAACTACGCCGAAAACTATTAAATTTTTATCGTCTCATACAATAATAAATCTGATGGAATATATACCTATATTTAACATGAAAAAAAACCAGTGTTTTTAAACGCAGTATAAACATTCATGAGCCTAGCCCAGCGTAATTTGTGATTGTAATATTTAAGACATAACTATACATAATTAATATATTTTCTTAAACACTCACAAACACAACATCGGTATCTCACACACCCATACCAGTTCACTATTAACGTGTGCTTTACAATCAGTTTTTTTTCTCCTAATTACTATAATTTTTTGTAGCTAATTAATATATATGAGTCGTATAAAATCAAAAACAGCAATCTGCCAAAATTATCATTATCATTAATTATCTTCATCATTACCACAAATTGAATCAAAAACAGCAATCAGACCCTATAAAACGTGTTTAAAATATTAGGTTGGAATGTCTATAATGGAAAGTATTAGTTGTAAATTATTTTTATTAAAGTGCCGCAAAATAAATTTACTGCAAATTGTTGCTTTTGATTCTATACGGCTCATATACTAACTATATTTTATACTATTTGAACTATATTTGTATGTGTTGAACGAAAATATATATTAGAGTACATTTCAAAGCCACATTTCAAATAAACAAGATTTAGTCTAGTAAATGATTGTTAATGTACGCTTTCTATTATAATTTCTCAACTCGAAACACGCCCATAATAATGCGCCGGCCAGAAACATAAAGTGTGTCATTTCGCAAGCGGCTCAGCGGCAGCCATAAATTTGCAATTTTGTCGTAGATAATCCCGTCGCATCGGATGTATGTTTTCTTGTCTTATATTATATGTATTTTACGATGGGCGTTCCGTTCCTATCGAGCATGAAGCCCACACGTTCAGGCAAAGGCTCCACCCTGAAGTCGGTCGAGAGTCACGCAGGATTCGATCCTTGCTGCCAACCGACCAATAAATCAATCAATAGGCGTATTATTTATCTTTAATGTTGGCTATAATGAATCACTTTTTAGGCTACGCAAATTACGCTAGTAACTGATGACAGTTTAGTTAGAGGGTCTGCAACCTAGCTAATAATCATCGTTAAGCATAAACAAGGTGTAATAATCATATTTACAACTGATATTAAATTATATGTACGCGTAAACAAGATAAAGGTTAAAATTACCATTATCGTAATATACATAATATTATAGTTAGGTAATTCTTGTATTAAAATACCATTGATGTCGCGATACGCGAATGTAGTAAGCCGAAAATAAATATATTTAAAAAAAATCCACCAGAGCTTACTAAAAACCGATTTTTGATAATGATATTATGAAGAAAACGACACACTTTCGTCACACGCACTAATCCGATTAATTCTCCGAGGCTTAAATTCGCAACGATCGTGGCGAGTGGCGAGTGGCGATAACCAGAGCCGTGACGTACTAAATGCACTGTTATGACTACACAAGCATCGGAATCAAGTTTTAGTAATTTCAGGAGATGACAGTTGGAGTGAATTATAAACCTAAAATCGATTTTTCAGATTGGACCGCAGTTTAAACATGCGTAATTACATTCGAAGCAATTCTACGTTTAATTTATATGCAATTAGATAAATATTAGGAGATTACTCACCTCATCGACTCCATTGACATGACAATTTGCGTTGGTGAGAAGTCGCGCGACGTGCGTCGCGTCGCCGCGCGCCGACGCGTCGCGCAACGCGGCCGACAGAACCGCGGCCGCCATCGCGCATCTCGCTCGCTCACACGCTGTTGAGCGAACGAAACACTCGCTGTTGTTGAGCGAACGAAACACTCGCTGTTGTTGAGCGAACGAAACACTCGCTGTTGTTGAGCGAACGAAACACTTGCTGTTGTTGAGCGAACGAAACACTCGTTGTTGTGGCGCATAAAAGTAGGCTAACTGAAGTTACAGCATAACAAAACACTCTTAAATCTTAAAAATCTTTATCTTAAAAGAACACTCGTTTATGTTGATCATACGTCCGTTACATTAGACGTGGACCTGAAAGAAAGCACAGAAGAATAATTCAATATAGGTGCATATATAGCAATAATATACATATTTACAAACCAGAAAACATTTATATAGACAATGGGCAAACATTTTTTCGACGACATTTATTAATCGGATAGGTATATCCATAATTTATAATTTACCCATAATTTATCTACGCATTGAACTCGGCGACTTTATTATCCGGTAACATTATTCGCCTTAACTCGCAAACACTTCAGGAACGCATAATTTTTCTGAAAAAACACCTCTGCATACTCAACTACAATGTGCCATGCCTGTCTCTCTTCGTTATTCTTTCAAATCAAGTAACCGCAATGTTTTTTTACAGCTCGTCTGTAACTCACTTGAAAATCTTCAACTTTTTATGTTAAAATTAGGCATATTATGCTTATTATTCTCAGTGTTTGATCACATTGCAACGCGCCTATTCGAACGATGCAAACAAAAAAAAATACTATTAAATTTAATTTATCCTAAATATTCAAACAGAAAAATAATCAAGCCTGAGTAAATACTGTGAATTTGAAAATAGCGGAATTCACAAGGGCTAACGTTTACAATTCAATTTCTGACATTATAATTCGTTCGTTCTTTGACACTTCGTATGAAGATGCTCTGGAGTTGACGGGCTTTTGAAACGGATTGTCGTGACTTAAGCAATGGTTGCTAAGGTGCACGTTTCAAATGGCAACTTCAAAGAAATTATTACGAAATCATTGGCAACGGGATAGTCATTAAGGTGTAGAGCAGACATAGTCGGGACAATACACTACTACAAAAAAAGTTGAATTATTATTTAAGGCGTCACATGACTTTATAAACTTTTCCATGACCAAATTAAAGAAGATCAAAAGAATGATCAGATCCAAAAAGGTATCAAAAGTATGAACCAATTACCACTGATTTGGAAATATGGTGCGGAATCCGTCGGAAAAATAGTCTTGTATTAGAACAAACAAATTGTCATGTATCATATACCTATTTCCACAGATTATTATAATTCGCGTATATACAATAATAATCTACATCGATATATTACATTACATGAAAAAATGATCGAATTTTGATTTTACGGTGTTATGAGACACTTAAAAATTAAAGAAATTTGAAGTTGACATGGTTTTTCTTTTCAAGTATTTAAATAATTCTTGATTTTGTACGGTTCTAGCTAAATTATTTATAAGACGCAATACGCGACCCGGTCATATCTCCATACAAAAGTTGTAGTGTCGTGATCAATGACAGGCACCAGCATAGTATAGTAATAAAAAAAAAGTTTTAAATAAATAAATAATTAAAGAGTTGATTTTGGTTGTGACACTATTTTTAGTAGATATAGAAGAGAAATAATACTAAATGTTGTTTTATTTCTTAATTATTGAATAGAATGAAAAAAAATAATTTCCACTTCATCTAAAAAAAATTTGAAATATCAGTAACTTTTATTAAAACTTTATAGGTAAATATTTTATTGACTAAATCCAAGAATCGAGAAAATAAAACTTCATAGTAAATTCCATAAAGATGCGAATCCAACAAGTTTTTTTTAAATATATTTATCCTGTTTCTTATGTTTATCCTATAACAAGAGATCGATTCAAAATTTTGAGACGCACCTTTTTTTATGAAAATATGGGAGTGTATGCCAAACTAAACAGCCAATGGACGAAATAAAATAAATTTACCGATGAACATTAAAAGAAATAAATAGAATTATTTATGACTACACCCTATAGGCATTGAAAAGAATCCCTTCGTCTTAAGTACACCTTTTGAGTCTTATAACTGCTATTATGACTCATACCTAATAAAGATAGATTCAATTCCTCGCTCCAAAGATATACAACACCTTTTGTTCTTCGGTTGATGAGGTTCCAGTGCGGCAAGATGTTTTCAAGCGCAAAATTTGCAATTGGCTTATGACGTTTACAAGAAACGAATGTGAAAAACTACTCTTAAATATTCCTATATAGACTATTATTATATAATATTATATACTTTGCACACTATATATATTATAATTATTACTAAAACCGAACACTTTATAATATAAGTATCTCATGTGTATTTATTTCATATATATGATATGTATATATCTATAGATATACACCCATACGTATACTAATTATAAAAATAATTAATAAGCAATAAAGCAAACGTGTAAAATTGGAGCAGGTATCACCCCAGAACAGACCTTGTCTAGTGGGGTGATAAAATCCACACCACCTATCTATTTTGCTGTGTATGAGATAGCTTAAGATTACTTGTAACTAGTTTTATTATTTAAATTGTTTTGTGCTATTTTATATATATTGTTTTTTGGATAAAATAAAAAAAAAAAAAAAAAAATTTTTGAAAATATCCACATACACTTTTTATGTGTTCATTAAGCGCCCGATGTCAAGGTCTTTTCTTCTTTTTAGTTGGCGTGGGCGACCGTCGCATTCCTGTTATTCATGAGGCATTAAAATCAACCCGTCTTTGGGCCGTTAAAAGTGATTATTGAGTCTGAAAAAACTAGTCCCAATAGATAAAACCTCATCTCGAGTCTCGGGATGGGTTAAGTCGAGCAACGCGACCGCGTCTCTACGATAAATGTATCATTATTCATAGAAACGGCCCTTTTTAAAGCGATATTCTCGTTTATATCTGTTATGATCGCGTTTTATTTCCGACATTTGCATGTTTTTACGAACCAAATATTTGAAATGATCAGGAAACTAACCCATAAGGTGAGGTATATAATATGAGATCTATTATACGTACGTACTTAAAAATAGCATTAGCATATATAAATTCGATCAGAACGCGAATTCCGATACCGCACCGATCGGTTATGGCCTGGCCACCGTTACGGCGTACGGCGACAGCTGAGAGCTCACACAAAGGCATTATTATTGCACGATCTTTTTACTATTTTCACGTAACTCTTCATTTTTTTCTCGGTAACCATGATGAATTTTGATAATTTCTTAACAAATAACACTATAAATCGCAGGACCTATTGATTGATACTGTTTTATCGATAATAGTCTTGTAAATATTAATAGGTATGTATTGTAGAGGCATTTTAAAAACTGCAAAATGTAAGAACTTTATATGCTGTTTATCATAGATTATTTTATTTATTAAGTGACTACAATTTTCTTATGTTGTCTCTGGTATGTTCTTATGTAAGCTTGCAATTGAATAACTTATACATATTCGCAAATAAAATATAAAGTTACGTATTAACATAGTTACAAGATATTAAAATATCCAAGAGCATTATAGACGCCTGTCTTCTTATCTTTCAGCATTTTTTTTTATCGCCTGACAAAATGAATGACCTAATTTAGCAATACTTTTTTTTAAGTTTTTTTACTATTACTTAAAGTTAATTAAAAATAAAATAAACGGCAATTTAAACAAAATAAGAATTTAAGCACTGTGTTGAAAAGCCTCTTTAGTACCTTTGAAATAATTTTCCGACTCTAATAAATCGTATAAATGAAAATAAACCGTCTAAAGGTAAGGCGATTTGCGAGAGAGGGTCAGGCGATTTGCCGCTATTAAAAAAATATCAAATATAATTAGTTTCGTCAATTACTTTGTTTTTTTTTTTTGTATTGCTTATTATAGGTTGATTTTTTTAAATCAATAAACTTCAAACATCTTTGGCAAATTTACTGTTACAGACAAGCTAAGAAGCTTGATTAAGCTTACACAAATAGGTTAAAATATTTGAAACGATCTCGCCGAGCACACGACTGGCTCTTCAGATGCGGCGCTGGGTGTTTGTATAGCATACGTTTACAGACCAATATTGGAAACTTTACATACATTAAAGATACGTAGAGTCAAAACGCCAATATTTAACTACAAACAAGTCGACGCTAACCATAGACATGATTTTAGAAACCGCGAGATTATTGTCGTCAAGATGTCCGATGACATCTGCTAACCTACGTATGAAACGCGCGTCGGCAAGTTGAGGTTGACGATTAACAAATGCGCATTTTAATTTGTACCTGGTTGAAATTAAAAACATTTTTTTTAAATAATTGCAATGACCCTGGTCATATACAATTATTTTGGGCCCTACTCAACTAGGCCAAATATGCCTGTACTAGAGTCAGGGGAGATGGTGGTAATGAAGCGTTAAAAATGGTATGACCATGTGCGGAATCGAACCTGCGACCTTTGGGCCAATAGCCGAACGCCTTAACCACTAGACTACCACGATCTCAAAACATCCGTACGTATAAACAAAAAAATGATGTTTTAACTTCTTTTATGCAAGTTTATATCGAGCAAATGTGTGTTTCATATAAACGTGTGTTTAATGGACTTTAAACACATACCTATATAAACCAATAGTGGACCTAAAAACGCGTGTGTGTATATTGAACTTAAATCGACAATGATAATATTTGTAAGCAATAAAATATATTTTTTCAAGTATTATAATAACAAATAAAAAGTTGTGAATGTATGTTCATTGAAGTTCATTCTTGTTGTATTTTCTTTTTAAATCACTCGAGTTATGTTAATAAAAGTGGCTTCAGGCAACGCTGAAATTGAAATAAAAATTAAATCCAGTTTATGGCATAAAATATAGTATCGCGTACAAAATAATAAAAAAATAGGTTTACTTCAGAAACAATCTTCAGTAAAACTTAATATATAAGACAGCCGTTTAAATTTAGTATAGGTTTATAAAGAAGCTACATTAAATAAAAAAACAATATAATAATGAAATACAGCTTTTAGAACTGTAACAAACCTTATACAAATACTCTCGGATTCGTCGTAAAATTATTACGACTTTGAGTAAAAATTGCTTAATTTTTACTCTTTTGTTTTACTATTATTTAATATATCTACACAAATTCATAATTTATCTCTCATCATAGGTAGATATTTTAGATGTATCAGTAGGCTTATTAAATTACAATTTCTTGACACACTTTAAAAGAATTGATTACATATTTTTTTAGAACCACATCCAATAATAAATTATAGTTTTTAATCTCTGTTGAATATGCCTTTAAAAATAAACGTGTCAATGCTCTATAAATAATCGTGTACTTACTGTAAAACTGATTTCTTCAAGATAAAACCGTTAACTTTGATAATTATTGTAGAAGCACAAAAAAGTTAGAAAAAGTAGCAAAAATCTCCAATAGAAGCTATTCAGCGCTCTAATAATCTGTGTACCAAGTAACAACCTCAGCGTCAGCTCAAACCTACGTTTCTATGCGTGATCGGATAGTTTTGGGTGGAATTAAATTAAGATAAGGTATTCTGCTGTTCGACTATATTTCCCTACACATTAATTGGAAGCGGGACCCTTTATTACCTTTACCGTTAAAACAATAAAATGTGTAATAATGAAACCAGTAGACGGTATAATTTGAAGCATAGAAAAACAGCCAGCTTTGAATAGCTTACTTAAAAAAAAGTTTCCTAAAGATGGTTAGAGATTGAGCGAAAAAATATATCTACATGTTATCTATCATATGACTGCGCCCTATGGGACAAACAAACAGAAGTAAATTAGTTAAGCGTTGCTATAAAATAATATCATTGACTTAGACTTGGCAGTTATTTATTAATTATTTATTATTTAGCTAACAGTATAATGTCATATGGAATCATTGGATGGGGAGGCGCTCCTCTCAACATTAGACCCTTTAATCAAATCACAAAAATCAATATTGAGAGTAATAAATAAAAAGCCTTTCAGGTACCCTAGCGAAGTACTTTTTTCGGGATTTTAAAGTACTTGATATTCGACAAATTTAGGTTAAAACAATTATTTCTCATTATCATAAACATAAAGAAATGCAATCCGATATTAACCACCAAACCATAGTGACGCGTGGGGTTACTTCAGTGCAGAAAGTGGTTCCTAAAACTAAAACCAAATTCGCCCAAAAGAAAGGTATTTTTCTTTTCTGGCCCCTAGGCTATATAATAAAATAAAAGATATCCTGCAAATAAATCTTAATAGCAAATTAATTAATAAAAAGACACCGCCTAACTGGTTAATTGATCTTGGTAGAAAGGACACTGAGACTCTGGTCAATTATATTCCCGTGTAGTATAATATTGATCTTTTCTATTTCTCAACTTATTATATATATTAGTTTATTATATATATTAATAAATATATATGTATATTTTTATGTATTCGTATTACATGTACGTGTATGTATATCAATGTTAATTCTCGTAGTTTTATTTTGTACTTACAAAAAAGCTCAGCGCAATTGCATGTAACCAATCTATTAAATAACTATTAAAATTAACCTACCTTAGTACGGGCAATGTCCAGTTAGGTATGGTTATGTTATTAATTATCTAAGAAATATGTAAAACAAAAATCAATAAATAAATAAATAAAATAATAAATTAAATTTCTCCTATCCATCTATCATTACTTATAGTAACACATTGACAATGCTTTGCAATGGAAACATTCATATGTACAAACAATATAGAATTACCGTAGTTATGATTGGTTTTCTGTGGTTTAAATAACGAGAGCAAGCCAATCGACCACTTCTCTCTCGTTTTGTGGCTTTTTAGGATGCGGATAGGGTGACCTGTCAATGCATGCCAGTGCATTTGTAGACTGTAACTGGAGAATGAAGATCGTCCACAGTATTGCGTGTTGGGCTCTTTAATAGAACCCTAAAAATGTAGGAGTCTTCTTCAACCTAAATACCTAATGAGATGAAATCTGGCGACCAAATTTTGGTTGGGTATTGAAGACGTCCTAATATTACTAATATGAGTAAGACGCACATAAAAATAAACAAAACTGAATCTTACATAGTTTGTAGAATTAAATAAAGATCATGTTTTAAAAATATATTTAAACAAAAAATGTACCAAATCGTGCATACCTGTAATTAAATATGTACAACATTACTAATCATCGTCCTATAAGTTCTTGCCTTTCCCGATTCGCTAAACCTGAAATAATATCAGTATTTTCCTCTTTATTAGATGTTATCTTTAAATTATTGTTATTGCCAATTGGAAATAAGCATGCCTAGGTAATGAAATTTGTTTTTTTTTACAATGAAAAGTTTCTATAAACATTATTATTATTAAATTATTTATTTATTGTCAAAATTACTTACAGCTGTATAATATATAACGAAATATACATTTATAATAACTTAAGCAGGCATCTTCCATTTAACATATCTATGTAGGATGTATAAATAAAGTGAACTAAGGTATTTCGAAATAGTATGTAAGTGTTCTAATGTGAATCACGTTTAGGGTGTGGCTTTGAGATAGTATTAAGGTGTATGTATACAGGATGACAATTAAATATTAATCAGGAATACATATTGGAAAAATGTTTCTTAATTATGAGAATCAAAAGTTCAATCAAAATCATTGCGTAGTTCGTATTATTGTCAAAGCGTTGTCAAGATACTCACATCAATCAAAGTTGACCTGCAATAACTATGATGTCACTTGGAAATATAATAACTGTAATGTAATAATAATTGTAATGAATCGTAAGACTTCGTTTAATTTTCGTGCATCATCGTCACGCTCTGGTGGGAACCCTAATACGTGAACGAAGAACAAACACCTTTGAACGATTCTGACCTACAAATCGTTGACCGCAAAAAGAAGCCTTACATTACCTTACCAGAAAGGTGTAACCTCTATGACGGCACGTGAACCTACCATTTTGTATTTTTACTTTTACTTTGTATTTTTTTGTAACTTTAATTTTAGGTCATTTTTGTTATTTGATTTCTATGTCGTTATGCCATGTATTTCAAATTGCTTAGGTAACTTCTAAATCCGTAGATCCTGGGTTCGAATCCCCAGAGTGGGTTCAATCCGACCAAGTCATTTTTCGCAGCTGAGAATATTCAATGGTGCTTTTCTCAACACTGTCACTTAAATTAAGTAACAAGATATTCAGTTACAGACTTGGGAGATGTTGTTTGCCTGTAAGGACCTGCGTCGCATCACGGAAACAAGGATAAGGCAGTCGGAACTGCGCCCAATAGCGCCTCTTCGACAACACATGTCATACGAAGCAATAACCAATAAAATTTGCACTTTTGTAGCATTCATGTATGTAGGCGCCTTAAGGCAATTTGGAAGCCCGCCTGAATATGGTACAGCGCAACGTGATTACCACAGCCGCGGTTTATGCATAGATGAGCAATTATGTCCGCACACTAATACAGAGGCTGGGACGAAAGATATAATGTGACTTCGAAATACGGGTTATCGGATAGCTAGAAACCGCAACTGCTTGTTGCCCTGTAATTATGTCCGAGATGATTTTAAATTATATTTGTACAACGCGCCTTCCCACTTAAGTCAAACGGAATGTAGATCGTTTGTTGTACGGTTAGCAGTAAATTCGTGATATTTTTTAATATCTTTATTTTAACGGATATCATCGTCAGCAGCAGAAAAAATATTTATTTTTTAAGGGTAATTGCGGTAGAAAGGAAACTTAAAAAAAGGGTTCATATAGACTGTCAATTCAATTTTAGGTTACTTTTACAGTCAGGCGCAATGCAATGCTTCTTCCGTCAAATTGCCTTCGTATCGCCTCAGAATCAATAAATATTGTGTTAAGTTAGCTGAATTAAATTTAGTTTTTTATTAAAAATACTAAAATTGAATTAGGTTCAATAAATGTACAAAAATCAAAATGATTTTGGTACATTGACAAATGTGATGACCTCACAAAAAACATCTTCGAAGGCAACTTACCGTTTGAAATTAGAATTTACACAGAATACAAAATGTATGAGATTTTTTTTCGTGAATTTTTCCGATGTTTTAATAGTTATTCTGGTATTCGGGGCGGAGGCAAATTTAACAAATCTAAGGTCATAAAAATCGGTCCAGCCGTTCTTGAGTTATAAATGGTGTAACTAACCCGATTTTATTTTATATATATAGATATAGCATACGTATATATTTTTAGCGACTAATTACCTGATTGTAAGGAATAGGTACTTATTTTTAAACTAACCTCTTTTTGACAACATTTTTCTTTCATTCCTAAAACAAAAAAAAAAAACTGAAAGGCTATCGAGACTCAGCCTCCCCAACAAATACACGTCTTATGCACGTGTAAAATAAACAAAATTAATGTTTATATCTGCCTGTACGAATGTTTCGCCTTTTTAAAAATAGGGACGAAACCATTATCGATATTCTGAAATAGCAATTCACATAGGTATGTATTTTCAACTGTTATACAATTATATTATGTAATGTGAATAATACTCAACACACGCAGGAGGTTTTATAATATTATGGATTCCAAATCGGGCACAGACAACTTTTCGCGGTGCCGCACTCGGGGGCCGAAGTCCGAGGCGCGCGACGCACGTTCGCGATCGAAAAGGGCGCGAAAAATACTGAACGTTCAATCGCATTGTTTATTGTTGATGCATTTTGCGATCGCGAGACGATCGTACGCCAGCCAGCTTGTAATGGAGATGTACGATGTTTTCGTCCTTAGTGCAAAACTTAAAGACTATAACACTAGAATCGCGATGGATCTAATTTCACCAACATGCATACTTATATAACTAACCTATCACACAAGCATCATTGCACTCTTGCCGTGATCTAGAATAATAATAATAATAATTACCTTCGTGCTAGATCGCGCAAACTGATCCAGGATTAAACGTCTCGGATTTGAAAGTTTATGGTAGTACCTTCACCGGACTTTTCTAATGATTGTCTGGATGTAGTCTAAATAAATCTAAATTACTATCCCCATTTATATGGCATTCGTCATATCATATATACGTACAAGTCATGTTGATGCTGTAAATATCAGCTCTTCTCCTCCAAAACCGCTCAATGGATTCGAAAGGGGGGTTTTTTATATGAATAGCTTGAATCTTTGGTTGAAGTCGTAAAACTACTTATCAGGAGCAAGTTATCTTGAAACTTGATTTTTGTATGAAGCGACGCTAGACGTCAAAATACATTATAATATTTGAAATTCAAAATGGTCTGACAGCCGACAGAGTTTTATTGTAATCCTAACCGGCGATCGGTATTTAATTATTTAATAGCTACGCCCTCAGCTAGCGCTGTGCGCTCGCAAGATTAGGCATAAACGAAGCTACGACCAGGGGCTTTAAATTATTGTTTCAATCAAGTAACCCGAAGGGCCTACAGATGAGGAACGAAGCGATTCATCCCGAGTGCCATCGGCATGAGCAGTCTTGGACCCGAAGGTGCCATTAGGGCCTAGCTGCCAACAGCTAGTAAAATAATAAAATATTGGGCACACTCTTCGTAGAGTATTTTTTTTTAATAACTTTTCCTAAAAACCAGAAAACAAAATCAAAAATATCTTGGGCTCAGGCTTGGTTTTAAGCAAATCATCATTTTAATTTTCACTAAGTAAAAATGTAGTTACTATTATTAAATGCATTTTTTACCGGAAAGACAAAAAATAACTTAAATAAACAAAATATAGAGCGGTGTTGCCAGTATAATTGCATAATGGACGAAGAGTATCTTTCCCGAGAAATATTTTTAAAAAAATTATCTCCAAAATGGTTTAGTATCGAACAAACATTGGCTGAAACTTTTTTGTTGCAAATGATCTCTTCTACCGCCTTTTAACTTTTATCCAATATTTGTTGGACATCCTGAAGATGCTCTTTTAATGATCATAAGTTCTAAAATGCAACTTTCATACACACGTGATGAATATCACCGCTTTGTGTAACTGTAGTGACGGAGGTGAATTGTAAAGCAGCTACAATATATTATATGCATTGCATATGGGTAGGTAAGAGTAATGAGTAGGTACTTAGGTTGAGCTACCATTTACCTTCTTCAATTTGACTAAATCGTATTGTATAGTACATAACAAATACGTTTATGGCGACACAAGCGAGGAAGTTGGCTCATTATGCAGCCATAGAAAAATTTAGGCACATATAATTAAATGGCGTCATCGAGTTTGAAATGTTGGATTACCGAAAACAAAATATAGGATCTATTAATCTGGGCCGTTCAACCCTAGAAAAAGGGGAGAAAAAAGATCTCGTGCACTGGAGATATTTAGTGGGAGAATATTGAGTAACAAACATTATTAATTAACCCACAAATGGTCGTCACAGCTCTTGAGATTGAAGAAATATATAATTTTGTAGTTGTGCGAATGAAAAATAATATTTTTATCGCATATTTTGGCAACGTATCGTATGTTGAAAGATATTTGACTAACTAGTTTCGCAAAGGGAGCGGCCGTTCCTAAAGGATGTGACGTCAGTGAGGTACGATCGTTATTCCAAGATCGATGAATAGGATCGTGCGTTGCGCATGCCTATATTACCCACTTAGGAGGAGATTCAGCCAAGGGTGAAATATGGCCATCGACAGGGTTGTCACTAGCTTTGAGTTATTTTTTTTTAATGGCGGTTGCTCAACCGACCACTAAAACTGGCATTTCAAAAGATTGGTACCCAAGCAATTATTGTTCAAAATTAAACGTAGGCTGATCCTGACTTTCCACACTAAGATTTCTTCGCCCAAAAGACACCCAAAACGCATTCGGATATCCAATGATACGACAGAATTTATACCACTCTTATGGGTAAGTCATAACCTATACGTTTTTCAGAGATGTTGAATTCTTAAACTAAGATTACATTCTTTATAGATTAAGTTTTACAACTTTGAATGTTTAAGTATATCTGTGCTTTACCAAATACTTTGTTTTTGTTTTCATGTTCCGTTCCGTACTCGACTACCTATTAAATGTTTATCGCACCCCATAATTTTCCCCAAAGTTAAATAAGGCGTTGTTTTCTCCATTATCACAAATGAACTACAATAAATTTTAAACCTTACTAGGTTCTCTTAAAAAAAACATGTATTTACTAACTGTATTCTTGATTTTAATAAAAAACATTACATTAAGCTTTATAATTATAATTATTTATTCACCAAATGTGATACTGTTTTATATAAAAAAAACGGTAATATTAGGTATTTTTTTTTTAATAATTAATATTACTAGTAATTTTAATCGAACACGAGGTCACTCTGCGGGGTTCCGTTCATATTTTATGTATCTAAATTTGGCTGTTTCCATTAAGTTAATTCATCGTAATTAAATTATTAGGTTATGTAAAAACAGTTACCTAATATAAATAAAATCCTAGTGTTCAGTGTAGCCGAGCGTTCTATTCCATCCCATCATCTACTGGACGAATCAACCATCATACAATCAACATCTTTATATATTTTATTTTATTTTTTCCATTTTAATTTATCTATTTTAGTATTACAAATTAATAAGTAGTATTTTTGGTTTTAAGTATAGTTTTTTATTGTAATTAGCTATTTTGTAAAACTACTGATTTCTTTATTAAATTAATCAATTAGATGAGAATAGTTGAATTAAACGCCTTAAAAATAAATCTTACTACAGAATTAAAGAAAGCCCAAAAATAAACTTTTTGATCTCTTCCACACTTATCTCTTCTTCTTCTTAGCTTATAGATTCTCAGTATTACCATTGATTTTATATAGTGATCTTATGAACTTTTTATTTTGGTTTTTTTCCATGACATGTTATATTCTGAGATTTAAGTTAGATAGTGCAAAAATAATTATTTTAACATTTATTATAAAGTGGCACATTCCAAAATCAGACTACTACGACTATACCCAATTAATGGATTAAAGATTAATAAAAACGAATATTTTTTACTGATTTAAAAGTGAAGAGAGACGAACATAGTTTCGACCGTCAATTGGACAAAACCGAAACTTAATCTAGTCTGACATTTCGAACACCATTTGCGAGAGGATTTTGCACTTTATTGTTTCTCTGGAACCCCGACTGATTTATCAGTGAAGGAAGAATGTCTATAATTTTAAAGTGTAATTACAAATTGTGTAAAGTTCTCATTATCCCATGCGATCTACCCGATGCCCATTATCTTGAACTGGTGACCCTGCTTTCGTGTCATAGCGTTCCCGTCTCGGAGGAACAATGCGGCCGTAAGACAATGCTTTGTCGTGAACACGTGGGCGGTTGGTTGGTTGGTCTGAGGAGTACCAGCTTCCTGCTCTTATGCAGATCGCGGGGCACAAAGTAAGTACTCGGAATAAGATAACCCACATGCGAACAAAAGTGCGTACGCATATAATTATCAGGTAAGCATGTGTTAATAATCCATAGAAGTGCAAATAGAATGGTCTGCTTTGGAGCATCAAATAATTATGTGTCTGGGTAATGTGGCATCAAAAACAGTATTTATCAACATCAAATGTTTTTTTTCTTACAATACAATACAATAATATTTATTTAAGGTATTGCCATCAACCCTGTAATGCTAAAAAACAATTCAATGAAACAATATTAGATTTTTTTGGAATCATTAAATTTAGAAATAATTATACATAATTAAATCATACAATCAATCAAAATCAATTAATTAATTAAAACGAAAGAAAAACGGAATTATAGGAAACAAAAAAACATATATCTTAATTCACAGCCATAATCGTTTTTTACTCCTTTTCTAAATGTTTTAATTTTACCTATTTCTTTGAGAAGTGGTTGCAATTGATTATTTAAAACCATGGACTGCTTTTTTAGAATGTAGTTGGTCGAGCTCGAACTGGTTGAAGAAAATTATTTTTGTACTTGCATTGTGGCTGTGAACCATCTCGTGCTTGATGATGACATGGCGTGGCGGGTGACAGAACTTTTTTTCAGGTCACAAGCTGTTATCTCAAGTAACATTTATTTATTTTTTCCTCACTGAATAAAAACATTTTCCAAATCTAGGCCGTCCGTTGTAGTTTCGATCCGTGATCGAAATATTGAAAAATTTGTTGTATAAAAGCTACGGTTTTTATGTTTCGATGAATAATGTAGCCTAACATTGAAATTCTTTCTGGTGTTAATGTTAATCCGACTCGAGATCTAGCTTTAATGAAAAAAAAAACAATCTAGTTTAAAGTACCCGCTAATCTGAAACAAACATTTTTTTATTACGCTAAAACTGTAAATGAGTATAACGGTCCGTGCTGAAACCGAAAAATATCGAAAATTTAATGAATCTAAATCACAAATTTAAAAACGGTTTTATTTACAATCGTTTCATACTTTTTAAATTGTTTGTATATATCGCCGCAAAATTATTTTTTATGTGAAAGCTCTCAAGAGAGCAAAAGCGCTTATCGACAATATAATCGTCTCATCAAATCTTAGCTATTCGAATACAGATGATCAATCTGGTTTTGTCTATGCATAATAATTAAAATATCCTTGTTGTTTGTTAAATTAGACAAATTTAAAGGTTCGAACAAAATTAATGTAAGTTATTCCCATACCTAACAATCCGTCTCTATCCTATGGCTGACTGTATACAGGTTGGCCCAAAACGATTGTGCTTGAAGGGGGTGAAAAATACCTTCTTTATCAAGTCCAATATCATCGTCCCTCTAATTCACTAACATTAATGAAGTGTGTAAGTAAAAACCAGCGATGTTTTCGACCATACACGCGGTATTTATATTAACTGATGTCCTTTTAGGGGGTTCATTTATATCGACATTTTATCCAATATTTTTCGCTGATTGATGTTTGATTGTTGATATAGATCAGCCCCAAAAAAAGGACATCAGTGACTTTTAACACATCCTGTATAAAAAGGTTTAAATATTTATGTCGCCCACAAGAGTAAAATAAAAAGATTAATAAACTATGCACATCTTTCACCTCATTGATCAATCGTCCCGGGACACCTGTATTAAGATTCGTTTAGATGAATTGCATTGGAATTAATTGAATTGCACGTATTCTCTCTTAAGACAGCCCAATAAATCAGGGTTCAATAGTTCATCCAAGTAGCAGCCTCCAAGTCTGTAAAAATCATATTTTTTCCCAATTTAGAAAATCAGACGGAGGGCCCGACCCATCGACAGTTGCTTTATTTTCCAATGGAAACATAATTAGCGACTACCGCGTAAAAACGACTTTAAACTTAATTCTAGTCATTTTGCTCGAGGTAAAGTCGTTTCAAAGGTTACAAGGCAAATTATGTCCGCCTCGCCGACGAACCATCAAAAGCTTTCAAGACATTTTATCTCGAGTTAAAATCAATCGCGAAATGTCATCTCGAAGAATCCATTCGACGGAACGCTCCAACCAGTTTCAACCAGTTCAAAAGCAGTGGTGGGTAGGTCTGTAATCCTCGAAGACATGACAGTGAATCGCGTTTACAACAAAATTTCAGAAATTTACACCAGTTACGCCATTTAAAATAAAAAAATAATTAAATGAATTTTTATTGTAATTGTATGTAGATTGTTAATGACAAGGCTAATAAGCGCAATTGTCGTAGTTCGGCCTATACTCGGTATTTCTACAGCTTTAATTTAGCATACAATGTTTGTATGACGGTTTAGGTCAAATCTTGCAAGCTGAATTAGAACCACTTCCTCTTATCCTACAGAGTGAAAATTTGACTTTGTAGGATAGTTATTCAGTTCCTAAGTCATGACCTAAGTCTATGCTCAGGAATGGATCCAGACGAACACCTCAACGGTCAACAGCACATACACAAAATTTATTTATTAGATTAATTTCAAGTTGTAGTCAACTTATAGTCGTAGTTTTAGTATGTTTGGGGTATAATTTGAGTGCTCATCCATCTGCTAATGTATAGCAAGATTTTAAAAAATGACCTTCAAACCTATTGTGTATGTTATTGTACGAAAAACAATACATTTTAGACATCTTTACGGTCTTTTATTATTAAAAAAAATATATTTTATCAGTAGCAATTACTAAGACTCCGATTTATTGCTTACATTTTCTCTATCTCTTCCGCACGCGCTTGTCGCTAGTCTCCGCCTCATGAGAAACGCTGCCAATTAAGAGTTTGAAAATGTCATTCACGCGATCGACTGCGAGCATATATTTAACACAATAAGTGCATCTCAAAAGACGTCTCTAAAAATTAATTTTTAAAAACATTTTACTATTAATTGTTTTAAGAAACAATTTCAGATTAAATAGTTTTTAAGGTAGAATTCAGGCGAATTGCATTCAGGCGTCAATTGGTCGCCACGCAACTCTCTTTCTTACACACCATCACGGTTATTTAACCCAGTTTTGCACAAGGTTATTTAACAGTTTTTAATTGTTAGATAATTCTTTATGAAAGCTAAAAGCTAATTGTTTTTATTTTTTTAGTTTTAAAACTTATTCATAATTAAAATTGTTTTATTCTTTTAGTTTTCTATGATTTGAGTGATGCGTGTTTTACATATTTTAGCCACCATTTCAAAAAAATATTTAAAAATAACCTAAACCAAAAATTAATAAAACGGCAACGCTTAGTCAATATATAATGTTTTAAATATAACGTGATAACTAGATTATTGAGACATTTCTATAGATTATTAAAACTAAATGTAAATCGTTCAACAAGTGACAGTTTAGTCGATGTCATGTGAATTCCAATTGGCATATTTCTCACGGATTTAACATTTGATTGAAAATGCGATTCGTTTATCCCGTGTCAATGGAAACGCTTTTGGTCAATTGAAATATTTGATCAAAATAGGTTAACGTCGACTATAGAACGACCCTCATTATCTGATGAACTGAATTATTTGACACACAAACAGGAATTATCTCGTGCGTTAGTAGACTGCCGCAAAATACCAGCATTATCCAGCAAGCTACGGGTTTGAGCCACTTTGGATAGTCTGTCCATATCAAATAGCTTTATGTATACATTTATACTCTAACAAAATATAAAATAAAATCATATAGGGTGTCCCAAGACCATTCCCGAAGACTTAAGTGGAGGGGAGGGTTCGTGTTACCTATTTTTTTATCTACTACATATATTAGAAGAGAGGAAAAAATATAAAAACAGATTAAAAAGGACAACAATAATAAATTAACTTCAAGAGTCAGGGAGATGATGGTGGTAAGGCTTTAAAACGGTATTATTATGATTTGAGGGCCAAAATGCCTAAAATTATTGACTAAATAATTAAAAAACAACATGACGCTATGCATATCGGATATTAGAAACATCAGGCTGGCACTCCTAATAGAAAAAGACGTGCATACTGGTACTATTTAATGAGAGGTAAGATGGCGCAAAAAGCCTCTCATTGTGCAATCATTGTCCTAACGCGGACTTTTTTAGGCGAAACAAGACAAAGGGAACACGACACGCCAAGTGCAGGCCTTTGGAATCGTGATCATCAAAAAAACTGCTCAATTGGAACGTGTTCTTTTGAGGCTAAAATCGCCTTAGAAAATGAGCAGGTGAAACCGGCGCCCGGTGGTCGAACAAAATAACCACTGGAGATGAATAATAAATTCGAACCGAATCGACTGGAGGACACATTCAAATTTAAATAAATGAATTTCCTTAACAATGTGATCAAATCAGTCAATCACCAAATAGATCAAAATAGACATGGTGATTCTTACTAAATATGCATTCGCAAAGGTTTGTTCAAGTTTCACAAAATATAACTTTAATACAGATCTCAGAATACACTTACTCTCATACACATTATGGTCCTCCATTCTTCCATGGACTATCACAAATCGCAGACATTACACACTTAACTCTTTCTTGTTACACTAGCGTCATGTACTCACATAATAACCATTACGATATGAGAGGTTTCTGGATAAGTATATATTTTTAAAATGGTATAAATTTACATTACAAATAAATAATATAGTTATGTCATTGTTTCGTATGAAAAAGGTAAATGACAGGCACATACATTTGGTAGTTGACGCCCTGATCATTTTCAAAAAACATTGTCAATATTAAATATACCAATTATTAAGAATGAACTAATTTAGTCCAAAAATATATTGGCCATTTTTGCGTTAGTAAAAGGATAAAATATTGGATTTTTATTGTTTAAAAAACATGTTATACTAAATATACATAGATCTACGATTTTTAATGTATCCAGCAAAAGTCTCTGCGAGTTTTTGAATGTGCACTTTTTGGGGTACCAGAGAAGATGTTAACATGGAGACATGCGCGTAAATCAAGACAACAGAATCCAGACTAACAAAATTGCTGGGACACACTAAAAGGATACACCACTACCAAGGTCCAAAAATTAAGTCCAGTAAAAATGATTTGAGAGGTTACTAAGTCACTTTAGTTATTTTTTATTTATCTTTATTGGAAAAAGCAACAGTTTTACACAGTAACATAGAAAAAATACATTAGATGAACAAAAAAAAAAACCTATACAAAACTAAAAATGGGTTTTTACTAACAAACAGTATTAATATTAATAACAAACATTACAATACCGTGTTTATATCTATATTTACATATCTACTTATGTGAATTTAGAAAAACTAATATGCCCTGTTTATTTTTTACACAATAAATCATTGCTAAACACTTTTAATTGCGACTTATTCAGAGTCAATTTATCGGTGCAGTTAATAGTTTCATTATAATAATTTTGCAAACGTGGAATGCAGAGCTTTATTTGTGGAGCATGAAGGTATTTTAAAAACATATTGACTGAAAAGGATCTTAAAAGATCTCAAAAGGTACATTGATCGAAAAGGATCTCAAAAGATCGTTGCAATTAATAGTGTCATTGAAACAGCGGTTATGAATAGCAGATCGAGCAACGCACGCTGTCGTTTGACCAAGGTTTGTAAATGTGTGATTATGTATGTGTGATTGTTCTTAGATCGAAGAAACATCAAGCCTGGTTAATGCTTCCAGCTTAGCCGAAATAATATTTAAAAAGTCGACTGGTCTCATAACTTTTACTATATTAGCGTGGCAATAAAGTTCTCATTGTCATACTCAAGTGCATATTTAATTACACTAGTAATACGCAATTATTATATGCCTACGGAATAAGAATTTAATACTTAGTAACAACCTAAAGGTAGGGAAAAATTATCATTATAAAAAAAAACATTTTATTAAACATACTCTTATAATAATAATATTTTCGTCACCGTTGGTTGATGTGATGATAATCAAAATGTTGATTGAAGCGAGCTACAAGCGTATAATATCCGTTACAGATGCCAAATGAACCACAAATAATAACTGTCAGTCAAATGTCGTTAACATCGTGGTTATGGTTAGATCGCGAATTTATGTTTCCTGTCATTTTGAATACATTGATATTCATTCACGAATTCGTATCACCATACAAATAACCCGGTCTCGCTACGAATAACTAAAGAATAAGGGCTGAAGCTATTATGAAACTAAACTTACTTAATCATGATAATAGTAAAAAACGGTGTGGCAAATAATTAAAAAAAAAAAAAATAATACAAAAATCAATGAATTATTCACAGTAAAATTTTAGGTTATTTACAACACTTCCACGTTATCACACATTCCATCTAACGTAATTAACAGTAAATCACGAGATTTTCTGAGATTTAAAGCATATTTGTGAATATCTAAAGAATTTGGGCCTAAATTTCACGAATATTTGCAAAGATGCAAAAAATTTAACCAGTGGCATATTTGACAGACGGGCATATTGCTTTGTTATTCTCTAATTACAATGTTGTTTATATTATATATTCTTAATTATAATTTGCCACATTTTTTTTATGTTTAATGTGTTTTTCATATTAAAATGTCTATCATTTATTTATTTTTTGTAAAAAACGGCTTCCCCATATTCTTTAGATAAATTATATTAAAAGTCATAATCGATCGTCATAGAAAAAGAAAACATTCACAAGAATCGTTAAAAATGCCTACCTACGTGACAACCGGAACGCTTGTAATAAATTACAATATTATTTTAAATCATTACAACTGTTGACTCAATCATACAATTTTTAATGCTTCGTTACTACCATCTACCCATAACAATCAAATTTAGCTTGCCTGAACAGAGCTCAAAATAATTACACTCGACCTATGTAACAGTGAACCTGAGGAGAAAGATTGTTCTAAGATTAAAATACGAGCAATTCGCTCGAGATAAAACATTGAAAGATCTGTAAATCACTGTCGCTGCAGACCAAAGGCCGAAAGGGTCCAGACGGATGCTGCCGTAGGATCAAGAACTCGATTCAATTCTATATATTATTAGGTAAGTACATATTCTCCGGGCGGAATATTGTGATGCCTTCGTCTGACTCCGTTCTTCGTCGTCTCTAATCGGATTATTTCATCATACAGAGATTATAGTATGCAAGGGCACGTCTCATTGACAAAGTAAGTCATTAGAGTAGTGCGATGTTGGGTGGACGTCAGCATTAATACTATGTATGATACTTTTTATGACTTCACAAGAATGCTCAGCTTGAAACAATAGATACCTATTTTTTTACTATTCTTTGGTCATGGACGATAAAAATCTTTAAGAAAATAACATATTCCGTATGAAAGTTAATAAATAAAGGTAATTTCATTTATAATATACCTAACATAAACACAAAATACACTTTCATCAACAGCATATACTACACACTTTGCAGCAAATATATAGCATACTAAATTTGTCTTATGTGTATCCGTGCACATATATCCACATATCTTCGCGTTTCACGTCCCCTAGACCGCAAAACCACCCCAGTTTTAAACCTCTCCAAATGTACATTTACGTTTATAAAAATATTACAGTAAATAATTGAAACGATGATTAAATTGTAAATGAAAAAAAAAAAATGCACCGGAACCCTCAGCGTGTAAACTCATTTTTGTATCGCCATGCAAACGTAATATCAAAATTTTGAAGTACCACCCAGCTAAGGAGTGAACTTTTTATTTATTTAATAGATTTTAGGGAAACAGAGTGAAACTTAATTATAAAACAGTAAATACATAGTTATAAATTTGGCCAATTACACAAATCTACTGTTTAACAATTGAATTGAGATGTCGGTTTACCTAAACCTGATTACATAAAAAAAAGAAATTTATGAGAAACGTAAATAAGCGTAATGAGAACGTATTTTATTTTAATAAAATAGTTTCGTTTTTGCATATTTACACTTTAATTAAAAAAAATGTATTGATTCGAATGTGGGTTCTATAGAGTTATTATGATAAACATAGGTATTTAGGACTTTTACCTTTTATTAACTGTATGAGACGTGTATATTTTACTTACCTTGTTTTATAGATGTTATAAACGTAAAAAAAAAATAAAACCATAAAATTCGATAGTAAAAGTGAAAATGACTAAAAGCGTGCGACGGAAATTGCGACCTACATTAGATAGTTCTTTTAGCAAGGGTGTGTGCTAGACCATGAACGATGCAATTTGTATAGAACATTGCAGCAGAATTTGTTGCAGCAGATTTTTGTACTTACATAGACGTCATTTTAAAATGGGTGTAGATGTATTTAATAATATCATTAAAATGGATATCGCTTAAAAGGTTATTTAATAAAACAACTTAGAATAACAGGAGAAAATGGATATGGCAGCTGATATTTTTTTCCCCCTTTACGAACCACAAAATTATGTGACGTATTTTTACAATTATGGCAATTATTATACTCGTAGTAAACGGCCACGAAAGTCAAAGGCAGGGATGTAATGTAAACAAAAAGTTATTACAATAATGAACCACTAAACTTTCTCAAGTTTTCAGGAGATGCCGAAATTTACATTTTGTTTGTTCCTTGTTTAAAGCGAGGTAGGAAAAATGTGTAATCGGCCTCAAATTACATTGGCCTCTGTGCGATTCTGACGAAAATACCTAATTTTAGTTTGATAGTTTTGTATGTATTATTACTTTAAATTGTTATGTGTTTTCTACTTTTAGTATAGATAACTAAGACTTTAGTAGTCTGGTAAAATTTGGTAGATTAAATTCGTAATGTGTACTTAACACAAAATTATTGTAAATTGATCGTCATACTTTTACAACTACACAGAGTATTTATTAAACGTTTAATGTGATGTAGTAAATTTCGATAACGGTAGGCGAATACGACGTTTTTTATTTTGTGTTGTAACTGTAATTTGCGGAAAACAGTAGTTTGTTACGCCGCAAATCAAAAGTTGGTGTACTTCCTGGCAAAGTTGTATTTATTTGTACGGGCGTCCGTTGCTTTCGTTTGCGCTAGGTTGACCAAGCGCAAATGTTATAAACTTGAGAAAGAATAAAAAAACGGCCACGTTTTATACGATCCCAGATCGACGCATCGCCTTGAAATAATAAAAAACCGAAAGTATAATTAAATGATCTGCTAATTAAATAAAGTAATTAAATCACCTTACAAATAAATGTACAGGATATTAAAGTGCTAAAGATTTCTAGTTGAGAAATTATCTAAGCGATTGATCTAAACGACGATTCGTTCAAAAAACAACATTTCAGTTGGTAGATAGTTGGTTTCACTGATAATCAAAACAGAGCAGTGGAAATCCGGGAAAAGCAACTGCTTAACATTTTGAGGCCTACAATTCCTCCGGTTAAAGCTAAGAATATACCAATCGGGGCAAAAAAAACTGTTCGAGTTGTACTGTCATTGTAATTTTTAATAGTTTACTTAATTTAAAAGCTTGACAAAGTGTATAAATTGATACGATATTGTGGTAGTCATATATATTAAGAAGTATTTTTTGTTTTTTTGCTGAATGTAAACCATTTTCGTTTTACTTGCCGCGCATTCCAATTATTTCGGGGATCAAATGTATTTAAATGTTGGACAAAAGTCATATCATTGTTGACCGCTTAAATTCATAGCCATATAAAACTATTTTTTTGATATGCAGAGCGAAAATATACAAAATATTTATTCAGTATATAAATGTAGGTATGTATTAGTGCAACTCGCAGCGACAAAGCACTAATGTTTTTTGATGTATCTGTACCACAAAGATGTACCTCTTGAAACAATCGCAAACGCATCTCTTAGCTGTAAAACCTGCAATTTCTCAGTACAAACATTTAACTTACTCGTGGTTCCCCTTTCTGAATTGGATCAATTCTACCAGCTTAGTATTAAAATAGACAGATTTTATAAGTATATCGAACAGTTAAAAGTATAAACTTTTAAATAAATATCTAAGTTGCTTACATTTTACTTATTTCTGCGTTACCTAATATAAGGTTCCCATTTCGGCGCGTGCGCATGGTTCACCTACATTTCGTGATTCTTTTCCTGCGATACAAAGAATCGCCGACGCGTGAAGGAAGTCAGCATGCCATTCATGAACTATTATTTTATTTGAAACAATGAGGAAATTATGACCATAAAAATACAATGGACATCGCTAAATCGATTGTGGAAAAATATCTATAAATTAATTAATGTTTTGATTAAAAAATGTAAAACAAAACTAAATTAACAGAAAGAAGATAATAATAGCAGTACAGCCTCAGACGTACATATGTTGTAAAGTTTATAAATAGATTATTGATAAAACTGGCTCTATAACAAGCTATAAATATTTATTTTAAATATTAGGATGTTTTTGATTTCATTTATTTAAAATTCAATTTACATCACATCCATCTGTCCGTGTGTAGAGCCGGCTTTACCTAGCCAGATAGATGACTGTCATATTTTGTTCATGTCGTTTTCAGTATGCAAATATTTCATCCCGTTGCGCAACGCGAAGTTGCCCACTACACAAAATAATTAAAAACCTTTCGATACGAACACCGTAGATCATCAGAGCTTCTATGAGAATACGGATTCACATAAAAAAGCTTCAGAGCGAAAAGCTACTGAAGCTATTAGGAACATTGAGAGAAAGTAGATAGAGTAAAATAGGAGTTGCAGCATACTATATTATTCCGTTTACATTCGCTAAAACTGCTGATACGATTCAACCACAGTTTCAAGATAGAATTACCTACTTTCGAAATCTCCTACATGGATTAAAACTATTTTGCTAAGAAAAATGATCGCTTTTCTTGACAGTCCAAAGGATGCTTTCGGCTTTTTGAACATAAACATTTTTATATAAAATTATTTCCTTCCTTTACTGCATACAAGGTGTTTGAAGCTCAAATATTTATAAAACACGTTAGGTATTTGAATGTTGTGATATTCATTTTGTGCAATAAGACACACGAAAACAGAGAAACTGATGCTGATGATCTGGTGTCAAGTTTCACCCCCGAATTCATGTTAACAGTGGCGCAACTAAAGACTGGTAAAATCCCAGTGGTTCCAGGCCCAAGTGTGCCATGAGGGAATACACAAATTAATCAACTGAAAAATATATCCTGTTTGACGATAACCCAAGGGAAATAAAATTAAACGCATAACGCACGAGGAATCCCCGCTCATTTCATAAAAATTAAAATTCTTTATTTTTTTTACTTTAATGCTTATTTTAAATTACATCTTTGGTTTAAGTTCGAAATTGTAAGGATTCTCAAACAGTTTAGTAATGTTACTGTATGTTGTAAATTGTAATAATGTACGCATTACATATCGATAAAAATAGTTAAAGTTCTATTGCCACAATGACACTATAATATACTAATAGTTTCTAATAATTCTACACAACATAGTATAGCTAACATCGGCTTTTAGAATTAAAGGTAACCGGTGGGAAATTCAAAGGTTGCTCAATGCAATCATTTTAATTGACGAATGGCTTGAAAATGAGACACTCCCGTGCTAGAAAGTGCTACAAAGACATCGAGACGTGCTGTCCACTATGACGTCAGCAGAAATAATCAATTTCACAAGTTCAAAGAGGCCTACAAATACAAGTGCGCATTATGTCGAGTGTGTGATTTAAAAGCGATTGGTCACAGCGAACGCTCCTTGAGAAATCGCACTGACCGACTGCTTAATGACATTAGTTAGAGAGTGCCGCGCTCATCTCTACGGTAATAGGTTAATATTATTTTTCTTTCCTAAGCTTTCGCTGCTCCTAATCACTATACCTATTTATTATACATAACCGTTTATTATGAAAGCTACCTTTTGCAATGGGTAGGTACCATGGGTAGGTCATGACTTCCGAAAAAAAAGGACATATCTTCGCGTTTCACATTTCCCCTAGAACCCAAAACCACCCTCAGTTTAAAAGTTTATATATTTATCTACCTATATCACTTTCTTATGCATACGATAACTACCTTAATTTTACACCACTTTCTAATTAACACATAAAATTTAAGGGCTCAAAATATCGGTCCAATGTGGTGGTAATGGGAGGGTTCAAAAAAGTGACATTTTGCTATCACTTTCTTAGTATATAAGATATCAAATTCATTTAAATTTTATATTATTCCTTAGATAAGTACCTAAGACTTATATAAGTAAACTTTATAAAATTTAGAATGAAATAGTAATTATCAGATTCCTAATAACGTTGCACTGCTTGATAAAAGGTATCTAAAATGAATATAAAAATATAAAAAAATCTCATTAAAAAAAATACATTTTTCTCTTTAATTAGATGCTATAATTATTTTATAAGGTTAATTGATTTTGTTCACTTTCATACCAATCGCGGCATGCGCTCAATAAATAAATAAAGATTGCGTGTCTCTGGACTGGACTACTTTCTCTTCAACTAAGAGCCAATTACCATCAATGCCACAATTTTTACTTTCTATGTAAGTATAAATAAATAATTGTATAATGGAGAAAAAATCGGCAACAAGATTTCATCAGAAATGCGTGTTTTGAGGTCCACTGAGTCAACTCGTCTATGTGAGAAATGTGTTTTTTTTTTTACATATTACATATTATATGGAAGGAAATGAGATAATATAACCATACACTTAAATTAGATTAGAATTACGGTATATTAATTATTTACACATTTGGTCTGTTTAAGTAGGTTTCTTGCGGTTGCCTTGAAACCACAGTACCTCTAGACTCAAAACGCGAATACGACGAGAGAGCGAGAGAAGTTGTCACTGCGAGCGAGTGGCGAGTCAGATTCGGACTAGCCCCATTGGTTCGAATCTTGTCGACTTGTATTTGAATATATGAAGTATAGACGATAAAGTCGAGAACCACCGGTGAAACTGGTGTTGTCGAACCCAATGACAATTCTACAGCAATGACAAAGCGCATTTCAACATAAGCACACGCTTATAGTGAAAACAGTTGATTAGATTTTGAGTTTCAAAACTTGTTGTACCGAATGGAAGTGGATTTAGAATTAGATTAGCAGTTTGAAGCACATGGCATTCGACGACACATGAAACTGAATTATAACATAAATAAATGATTTGTAGTAAAATACATTTTACTACACGCTTTATTTAAGTGCTTGGAGTATACGAAATTTCTTGTCTGTGCTGTTGTCTAAACCTACATACAAATATTGCAAGATTGTAAAAAATAGACCACTTTCATGTCTTCTAATCACAGTGAAAGGCATCAAAACGAATTATTAACAAAATACAGCTTAGCTCCATTTCTAGTCCGGCAGCTACCGTTAGCTGGCCGCCGCTCTTGAAAATATAATAATAAACACAGATGCACAGACAAATAACAGTCACCTTACAAAATGACCGTTCCTCAACGACTTAAGGCGTGCACTCGATATTACTTATTTATGGCCTATTTAATCGGAGCGTAGCGCCAATGTATCGACTCCAATAGCGAAATGTTTGTGATGTCAGATCTCGATGATTTCATCACCGATTTTAGAATTTTAAGGTTTTGATCGAATCTACATGAAAAATATTAGGTCGTGACATAGCCGGAGTTTCAAAATTCGACATAATAAAGAAGTGATGTTTAAAAATGTTTAGCCTATGGGAAATCGCATGTTACATTTTTCTCACGTTGTTTGTTGGAATTTTCGAAAAAGAATGATTTATTTTAAAGTTTGCATTTCTGCGCTCCAATATGCCGGTAGCACAGGTTTCACCTTGGCGACGAGTATAGATGTATTTGAAGAAAAGGCTTTTGATATTTCGGGCAGAACGTTTGATTTCACTGACCTTCTGATAAATCAAGCCGACCTTCAAACTTTTAATCGTTTAATTTATACGGCGGAACGCTATTAACGTAATAAAACCTTGTCATAATAAATAACGAGTGAGGCTCCTGTGAATCAGGTATTTTCTCGAACAATAGCATCAGAGACTAACAGTTAGATTTGAGCCATAGAGCCATGCAACAATACAAACAACTCGCAGCTGACCAAACGCGATGTGTGCAAAACGTAATTCTATAATAATGCGTAGAAAATATTATTTTATTTGACAATAATATAAACGAGGCATACTCGTATTTGAGCATCGCCATGTTCTAGCAGTAAAAAAAACTACTTATGTTAGTAAAAATTAACAGGTAAGAGAATTGTTATGAATTGCTAAAAACATTGTACCCATTTTATTTAAATATAAAATGTGGTCAAACTAAATATTATCTAGTGACATTTATGAGTATTTAAATGGGTTTTTAATTTTTCTACTTTCAAGCGATATTTACGATTTCAAGTATCGGTATTTCAAGGTCTTTTTAATGCCTCAAAAGTCGTTATGACTCGTTAACTTCTCACAACCACGCAATAAAAAGAATTATAAATTACATACGTGCTGGATAATATTAAATCCATTCCACCTGAAATGGATGTGCCATGGTTCTTCGTTAGTACCGGTAATCTTCGAAGATACCTTCCTATAACATCGCAAGTTTGCCCCGATTGTAATTGAGCGATAAAATAAACCGGATGTTTTATTGTTGGCAACATCGTTCGGCAGTGTGATTCTCTTCCGCTTCGCGCCTGTACCAACATGGATCTGTGCCTCCCAGTCAGTCGACGTCCTTTCGGCAATTTCTCCAAAATACTCAACTAAAGTACGTCTATTAAGACTTTGAAAGGGTTACTCTTCTATATTTCAGGGAAACGAGTATTTTATTGTGTGCATGCCGCTGTAACAATTCTTCGAGCAGTTAAAACGAGGATTTATATCGTCATTAGTTTAACAAGACGGTGAAGCCACGTGGTACACAATTCAGACCCGTATCTTTCAAAATTAAGCATCGATTTTATGATCACAAAAGTATGAACCTAAGATATAACGTATCCAATCAAAATACTTACTGTATACGAGAAAATGTTATTCGATCCTTCAACCTTTTGGTTCTGCAGCGATTTATCAATTTTGTTGTGAATTTTACCGTTTACAAACCACAAAGTGCATATTTAAGCATTTTTCCGTGTCGTACCTAACCTAACTTAACGTTAATAAAAAAATGATTTACTTATTTAAAACGGTAATCGTTTCAACCTTGATTTAGACGGGGCCAAATTATTTAGGTAATACATGTCTAGCTGAAATAAACGAGTCATAAAAAATGTTTGCTGACAGGGAATCGTTAAAATGATTTTCAATTTTAGCACATTGATTAATTACGGAGTTATGGTCACGCGAAATCAAGCTTTAGCACCACCTACGCCTGTCCCTCCCCACGCGCGGGTACAGATCGCAATATGCCCGCCTGACAGATGCAAATGTCCTCTCGTCGAGAACCATATAGCTGTTATTTTCTAAAGGAATAAATAATAAACTTTAACTGCGAGGAATAAACGAATGAAAACGTTTTATTGTACATACTAATGATTCCAGTTAACCATTACAGAATAGAAGTTCTTATTTACCAGAATGGTAATTTACTGGACATAAATGTACGAGTAAGTCCTATGTAAAAAAATCAACAAGACAATATTCTTTTTGATTTCGAATAAAGTGCGTATATAGGTAGGCACTTAATTGCCGGAATATATATGTCAGTAGATAAGTACGGACGGTATTTATTTATCTTAATGGTTAAGAGACCGGTTTTTTAATTTGTTTGTTTAGGTTTAAATAAACAAATAAAATAAACATAATTTGACGCATGAAACGCGATTAATTAAGCAAGCTGGCAACCGTCAATCATAACAGAAGCCGTATTAAAAAATCAACGGAGTGAAACAACTCAAATTACTTATATACGTCTAATTTTAATTATTGTTTTTTTTAAATAGAAAACGATAAAAAAAAATACGATAATATACAATAGATATTGACTCGACTCACGCAGAATAGATTATAAGTATAGGATAGATTGTAAAATTTCATTTTAGTATTTAATGAGTACTGTGTAATGAGTAATGTGTTTAATGATTGTGAAGCTAAATAAATAAATAAATAATAAGTTACTAGCACTAACATCCACCAATGCTACGATTAAATTCATACACTTTTATAAAACAAAATTGATATTTTTCTGGTGAGAATTATTTGTTATTTTTCTATACCTACAAATAAGATGGAGAATTGACCAGGTTGAGTTCATTAATCATCTGTTTCGTCCGTTGTTGCCATTTTAGAAATATAAATTGATTCTTGTCTTACACTCGTATGACATCTGATGTGGTGAGATTTATCTTGGTGTCTGCCGTCGCGTCGAATTGAAAAATCGCCGAATTAATTTCGCATTATGGAGATTGAAGGTAGGTAAACATTTTAAAAAGTAGGTAATAGCTACAAAAAGTACAGTACAGAAAAAATATGATTTAAAATATATTACCACAGCGTGTATGCGTGTATTAAGTACTAATATTAATAAATCATAGCTGTTTTAATCACAAATACTAAGGTAATGGTTTGAGATACAGTTACCTACCAATTTGCACATAAATTTTAATTTAGATAAATAACCATGTTTTTAATTACATATGCTTTGAAATACTGCCGTGTTGAAATCTGCCCCTATGGCAAAAAAAAAAAAAAAATGTCTTCTGTCAGCAAAACCAAAAATATGTTCGGTAATGAAATATGTTTTATTTTTATCGCATTGAAAACTTTTATGCTTGTGGGTACGCTAACATATTTTTTAATTATTTTAATTAATTTATTTATTTAATATATTCTAGGGAAACATACAGCGTAACTTAGTTTATAAAACAGTAAATACATAGTTATAAATTTGGCCAATTACATGAACCCACTAATTAACAATATAATTGAGATTATATTAATTCACCTTATTTCATCTTCACTTAGTTCACCTAAAACTGCTTACATAAAAAAAGAAATCTATGAGAATCGTACATAAAATAAAATAGTTTCGTTTTGGCATATTTACGCTTATAATAAAAATATATATAATAAAAATGTATTAATTAGAATATGGGTTGTATAGTTATTACCCTTATTTTACCCTTTACTTTTACAGGTTTGTTCATATTCAAATCTGATCGTTTTAACATTAAGCGTTCCGATATTCACAGATATTCCGATAAAAAAACCAGTTCAACCAAAAAAAATGCTGACCGAATTGACACCATCTGTTAAAAAATAAACTTGGGGATATTTTTCCCCATTTTTTATCATTTCTTTCTCATAGTAGGTTATGCAACTTCCCCGGTCTTGGGTCACTTGTAAGTCATATGTAAGTTTATGGGCACAGACGCGTAAGGTACGGACAGGTACCTCTCTGCGTGGATAATGTTCGCACTTGGCTGATTTCTATAACTACAGCTGTGTCCACCTCGTAATCATGTAAGAGGTTAATATCGTTTTAACAAGGGGTCCTAGCCCGCACGACCCCTGATCGGGTTTTAAATTACTATAGCTCCCTTATTTAAGGTCTATAACGTCATTATAATTACACGCAACACTGCCCGATGAAGCCCTACCCGTAAAATAAAAAAAATAATAAGGTCCAATCTCTTCGGGTGGTCCTTCGTTGAATTTATGTCGGAGGCGAAACCATCGTCGTTTGTATTAAGGTGTTGAAATACGCACATAATAAATATTTTACGAATTTATGACCACAATTACTCCTTTACTCAGAATTTTATGTAATAATAAGCATTCGATGACGGCCAAAAGAGTTGCTAAGATTTTGAGGAAGACATGTTTATCCTAAGTTACACATACAGGTAGTTTAATGAAAAATTTACGAGTATTTGAAACAATACTTATAATTACACCTTATTCGGAACAATTATACTTATTTTTTAAAATGATCATATTATATTTTAGGTACTGTATTCATATACGTAATTTTGTGATATGTAATATAGTGTATTTTTATTTTTGTATGCAAATATTTTTATTCATAGTCTTTGTAAATCATAAATAAGTTATTTAAGTATGGCATTCGTGGTTAAAAAACGTGTACTGTGTGCAAATTTCAAATGCTCAAAACACCAATGGTGAAATCTACCTTAGCAGGCATGACCTTTATTTACATTTATATTTTATACTTAATAAATTAACTGTTTTAAAAAATCGATAAGGTCACATACTTACTCTGATTACCCAAGTTTAAAAAAATATGTGAAAATTGACGACGTTTTTAGGCCCTTTAGAGAGGTAGAAATTGAACTTCTTAATTCTATAGAAGCCTAGAAAAGTAATAAAATTTATAAAATAAAACAATATTCAGTATTTTTTTCTTCTATATCTACGACTAAGAGAGTCGAAATGTATGGAGAAATGAGCGGGTTGCGTCCTTTTAAGCCGGTGGCTCGGTAGCATTTTTACCTCCGATTAGCTCAGCTTAATGATTCAAGATTATTTCAATTTTATCTGGCTCCTTGCAAAGGCAAACCATGATCTAAAATTTTGAGTAATTTCGTTACTGCGTTTATATTCATAACAATACCTATTACAATTTAGTTCTTAATGAATGATCCGGTTCCATAATAAGAGGTAGTATATTGCACCCACGTTAATAAAACTAACAATAAAAGCCAAGAAAAAACTGGACATCCGAGAATGCGCTTCCGAGCTCAGCATCCTGGTGGGTGGTCCAGATCCGTACGACTGTGATCGACGCTCATGGCGATTATAAATTATGGTGATCTGTTTATTAGAGCATGACCGGCGGTTTCATCGGTCTATTGTAACTGCTTTATCGGCTGGGATCTTTGTGAAATTCCCTTTTGAAATTGGCCTGCAATGCTACGAATTTATGGAGCCTTTAGCTATGTTCCTCATTCGTGTGCTTTGTTGCTTGTAATAAATAACATGAAAAAATGTTTTACTATCAAAGAAAGGTAATTAGGCTAGTACTTTGACAGTCCTACAGAAATAGGGTCGGATTTTAAGTTAATTTAAGGCTGTTACAAATGATCCTGCTTGGTCTGAAATTCGCTCCCAATTATCCAAACCAATCTAAGTACATCGGTTGGAAAGACCATCTAGCTAAAATTAAACCATTTTTTAGGAAGAAAAATGCCGGGTTCAATTAATCTCTTTTTAGAACTCATTTGGAATTAAATGCCTCAATTATATCTGTATTTAGCCCCTTTCCCCAAACAAAGACTATTAATCCAAGAGCCGGACGCATGAGAGGTTCCCTCAACGAATTTACGGATAAATTATGTTCAAATCGATAGCTAATGTCAATGTACTTCTCTCACTTAACTTAAGGTTATTTCTTAAATTGTAGCTGTCACCAAACCGTAAGTCACACAAGTCCTAATTTTGACTTTAAAGGCTACACAGAGGTTGCAGCGGTAGGTCACTCATATGGTTAGTTTGTCATCAAATTGTAATGCAAGTTAATAAATAAAATAAAATGAGTTTATCTAAAATACTAAAATTCTTACATTTACAGTGCAATAGTGCAAATGTTAAATAAATATTGTATCACATCCTATCCTATCGCTGTTCTAACCTTGTAAATAAATAAAATAATATCACCAACTAGCATTTCTGTGCTGATTAATGTTCCCCGCCTTCTTAACCAAACGCAGTTTGAACCAACAGTGGTTGTGACCGTCGTAATAATTATTAGTTGTAAAACTTATTTCAGAAATAAAAAAAACAAATTAATATAAAGCAAAGTATAACAAATGACAAAAGATTAATTCAATCAATCACGACAAGCTTGAAATATGTTTACATCATGTATCATATTTCGTGGAAAGACTTTTAAAGCTTTATTGTTATTAAAGAAACGTTTATTATGAATATTTTATTATTATATATATATATATTATTATTATATTATATATTCTTAATAAAAAAAATTGTAACCTGAATGGCGAGATTGGAAATTACCATACACTTGTGATTACTTGCGACTCTGAAATGGTTATGTTTAAGTTTTTCCATTTTTAAAAACCGTAACTACGATCATTACAACTGTTACAAAATTGAAAGAGACCTTGTGAGGTCAGAGAAGAAAGATAACCATTGACTGTAGAGATCGGGGTAGTCTAGGGGTTAAGGCGTTGGACTATTGACCCAAAGGTCGCGGATTCGTATCTACACTGACATTACCATAGCAATTATTTATAAAAAAAAATATGATCAAGCTAAGTAAAGGTTTCTGCAATTTAGCAAGGGGTGTAGAGGGGGAGGGGAAATTGTAAAGAAGAAACAAACACAAACTTCAAGGTCCTTGTTCCGCATAGTTTCAGGTGCGCCAAGCTAATTACAGACGTCAGATGACAGTGGAGCATTCCGGACGACGTGGAAGAATAATGATCGACATTCCCGAGGCTATGGGAGTGTACTTAAGTACCTACTTACAATTAATTGCATTTGCCTTTGAGTAGAAAAACACTAATGGTTTAATGGTATTGATCAATCGGTAATTGTAGTAGGTGTGGGAAAATTGTAATTTCTGCCATTTTCCAAACAGTTCAAGCCTTTGCGGCACCTCGGTTTTAATTTAACCCCATATTTTTTCATATTTAATCCACTAATAATATTTCTAGCGATGTGCACACGGGTGTGTTGTCCCTAAAATTAGTAAGCAATTGATACGAATCTCATTAATTATTTATTACAATTGGTGTAATAATCGGTTACAATATATGTTGACATAAGGAAAGGTTCGATCATTTCTATTGCAGTTTCAACTACTTTCGCCGTGTTGTATGCGTTGTTCTTAAAAAAAACTGCAATTTTTATTTTTATGATAAGCATGACATGGTTCTACACCCAGGATTGACTCCAGATGAAGGAACTCCTCAACGGTCAACAGCACATACACGAAATGCATTGAAACACTTCAATAAAACCTTTATTTTAATGTTTTTTTTATATATTTTATATTCCTCGTTATATTTCCTGAACTCATTTGTGTAATCGAATGCTTAATTTAAATATTTTACTTTTAACCGCGCAGAAGGCACCTACAGACGTTGTCAACAGGCTGACAGTGAAGGTAGACTCACCCTATAAAAAGTTATCGATAGCGATAATACATTGCTAGAGGCGAAAGTGGCAACCAGTAAGTGACGACCTGGTTGTTCCCCATGCCCGCTAGCAGAACAACCAGATCTACTTCCTTTGAAAAAACTCATGTCTCAAATCCATTAGCACGGCAGAGAAAGTTAATTTGTTTTAAATACAGGTTGCAGCACACAGGTTGACGTTTGATGTCTTTGAAACGCGCTTAACTCATTTCCTCGGTAACATTTTAGCCCACCAATACAATTGATTGCAATAGCAATCTTCAAACGGGCACATAGGCAATTAAACTGTATTCGTTTTAAACTAGTAAGGGTTAATTACAAACTCTACATTTAATTAGAGTAATTAAAAAAACCTATAACTATACTGAAAGGATCGCAGTGCTCTTTGGCGTGAGGTTATTCGTTTTCACCCCACAAAGAGTATCTTATTTAACATTTTTCCCATGTACACATTACAATTAAAGTAAAAAATTAAACTACTTAAAGAAAAAAAAACATTAAAAAGAAGAAGAATAAAAAAAACAAAAAATAACTAAAACTACCACGTTAAAAATTAAAATAATACCTCCAGGCAAACCTCAAGGCACCGTCTTTGTGGGGAAATGTAAAGGTGCTTTGGCAAAAATAATAAAGATTTAAAAAAAAAAATCAATAACAAATAAATCATTCACGCTGCACTTACAAAGGTGTAACAGAAGCTCAGAAGACAGCCATCGAAACAATATATAGGACAAGTTTATAAAAGCACATTATAGGAATAGGGTTATAGGCGAAAAAAGATAATGTAACAGCCCTTGTTGAGGGGGAGTGATGCGGGCTGTAGTTATGTGCGGAATGATGAAGATTATGTAGGTAGAATATTCTTTATTGTAATTAAAATTTCATTTAATCAAATGTTACAAAATGTTCCAACTTAGTTAACTGGTTTTACCCTTACAGTAATAATAATATAAGGAAACTCACTTTAGCGATTTCGCTTAGAGCTAGAATGGAAAATCTGAATACATAGATTAAGACAAATTGAAGCAAACACACCATTAGGTTTGTTAGACAAGAGGGTTGATTTGATAATTAGTACAGGAAATTAAGAGGACATCCCTGGTTGCTTGATCACTTACTTACCAACAACATAGTAGTTAGTGACAACTGTAATCATGAAATTCGATAAACTTAATGGAGTCGACCACCGCATGCTCGTTTTTTACGCGAGCGAAGTTAGAATTCGTAAAAATACATCTTGTGGTTAAAACGTAATAAATATACTTAATAATATAAATAAGTAACTATAGTCGAGCTACAGAGGTCGTTGAACTTGCCTTCGCTGTCGGAGAATGCCTGACGCCTCATGACTAGGCATGACATGACAATTTCGAATGTTCACCATCAAAGGAAGGGTGAGCAATTTTTACGTGAGAGCTATATATAGGCCTCAGAGTACCGCTAAGTTTTTCATAAATTGTGTGCGCTTTTTATTAACAGTGACAGGAACGAAGGGGATCTCAATAATTTTTTCGATATTTTCTTAGACCTAAACTTCTTAACACCGCAAATAAAAAAAAATCTTGCCAAAAAAATAAAATAAATGGCTTCTCGCAACAGACAGAAACGCATCTGAATATACCGTAAGCAGCATATATAGAATTCTAATAAAATTCATCAACACACGATCGCAGAAGGCCCATCATACAAATGGTGGTTTCTGATTTCTTTTTAGTCGACTAAGTTTTCGTGTATTTGAAGTACAATTTGAGTGTAAACAAATCAGATGAAACCACCCGAGTGCTCTTAAGGGTTGGTTTTGAAATCGACAAACGTGCTCACGGTTTGCAAAAACAAAGTTCGCCAAGAAGAAAGCTAAACCGGATTCATAATTCATCGACATTTATGAGCTGACGGCGCAGATTGATTACGGTCTGTTCAAGTTGCATCACGGCGACGAGATGCCAACTAAGATGACGCAAAGATGCTGGAAAGTGGAAAATAATTAGCGATGTACTCGTATATACACCGCCGCCTACCGGGAAATTTCATCTTGATAGCTGGCTGTTAATAAATATTTAATGCCAAACGGGGATATTCTAGTGCCTGTGTAAAACAATAAAAAAATCTAAATAATATTGATTTTGCCTACACAAGAACGTAACTCTATCTTAAACGTTTATTTATTTAATTATTTCACGTTAGTATGATGGCGAACTAGATAAAATTTATATTCAAATTATATTTATATTAAGTTAATTAAATTATGAAAATTTTATTTCCGCTTTAGAACTATTATTTTCAAAATATTCATCATGAATATGCCATGATATTTTTTAACCCTAAAAATGCCAAAGAAGTATGAGATAAAAAGGAATTAAAGTATAAGATTATATGGAAACCACAATATTAGTGAACTGGGTATCGGGGTTTATTCTGACACGGTACATTAATTCTATAGCTTGGCAAAAAAAGTAACTACCCATTTCAATTTTTGATGAACCAGTGCACTTATTTTTATTTGCTTTATTTGTAAAAAAACAAATAGATGTAGTTTCTATAAATTCTATATTACTAATCGCCATACTAATCCTAAATATAAATGAAAACACAGATCATTTTAAATTATTATTTTTAACCATACAATATTATGTCATGTATTGTTAATTTACTTTGAAACTTTAAGAAGCTACACTTAAAAATGACAATACAGGTAACATATTGACTTAGTCACTTCTATTACCAGGTCACATAATTAAATGTACCGTTTACTAGCAAATTAATATTCTAAAGAACAAGTCACTAAATATTAAGCTTCCTATGTTGGTACGTAAACTGGTGCTATTATGAAAAGGTGCCTCAAGTCAAGGTGGTAGTGGGTGGGTGGGTCACCTCATTGCTCCGCCTCGCGCGCCCTTTTGTTATTTAATAAGCAATAATAACTAGGTGGTACGCACTCGGCACACTCTTCAGTCGGTAATGCAGCAAAAAGCAAGAAAATGGCCACACGCACCTTGCTTGCACTTTCACACGGACACCTTGACAATAATTATTATTGCCAGCGATGTCGGTTAGTTTATAAAAATGAAGTATTTCGACGATGGCTTTAATTAACCTATAAAAAGGTGCATATTGACATGTGCCGAAAATTACCTAAAAGTAATTTTCCTTATCCGACACATGTTTGACAGCTGTCAACCGGTGCGTAGGTTGCTAGGTCAATAGTGCAATAGTTAAAACATTAACATATAATATGTGGCTGAATAGATTGTATAAATGGTAATACATATGTGGTACATATGTACATATGTAGGTATGAAATAATTATGAACTACGATAAGTACCTACAATATCTAAATGAATGTATTCTATTCGACAATTTAGAAAAGGCCTCAATCGGTAATCTCGATGACAAATTTTAAATTTGGGATTAAAAATATGTGTTATTTATTATTGTATATAAAACGTACTTATGTGTATAAAATATGTATTAATATCAAAATTAGGTACAATTTAACAAATAATTAAATAATGAGTTGTGATATTTTAGTTTTATTGGCTTTTTGCACTAAAATTCTCGTAGTTGAATAACTATACATAAAATCTATGATACTTATAAACGTGGAGTTGTTTTGTTCGTATTGTATTTCGAAGTGTATTAACGCGATCTCATTAAAATGCTTTGGCAATATTGTCGCCTTAATTAAAACTAAAACGAGACAGAGTGAGACAATGATATATGCTGGTTTCCTAAAGATAAAGGGAGACGAATATTTTCAACCTTGTTCTATTTTGTAGTCTTGGACTAGTTTTTTCCAGAGATCTTTCGCTCTAGTCAAAGAGCCGGTTTCATATATTTTTTTTCACAAACGTGAAAGCCTGGAATATTTGACAGGTAGATTGTATATTTGGTCATCCTACCTACTCTCAAGGATTGGGTTGTCACAAATAATTTTTATTATTTTTTATTTAAAAAAAAAAACATATTTTTTCAAAATACTTGCAGGAAGACTTCTTTCTGAGAATATCGTGGAAACTTAACTTTCTTTATTATAAATTTTCCTTAAAAATAACAATAACTAATGCCAAAATGCAATGCAATTTTTTTTTTGAGCATAGCCTCTTTCGTTTTATTTTTATTTATTTTGTATACCTACACATACTTAATAACAATTTTTCGTATAAAGTTTAAAAGTGCAAACAAACATTTTTATAGTTTCCATTAACACTCAAATACTATATAATCATCACACTAACACTTATTTTTAGATTACACCACCTAATGTAGTTTATATACAGTGCTATAAATTAAACTTATACTGAAAACAATCTTATAGGTAGTTTTTTTAACTTTTAAGCTACTTAAGTCAGTTTAATCTTATTTTATTATGGTATTTATAGAAATTATAATTTTAGCTTGGTCAAATACCTGTTTAAGATATAAAAATCATTGTCTTGTACCTGATTGAGAGGACCTCTATTTAATAACAAATATTTTTATCGTAAAAGAATTCAAAAAAACTCGAAAGGAATTTACTTAGTATAACATTACATACATGCAATATGATGTGTGCCTATAATAAATAGCTAAATATCATAAAAACAACTTAGTCAGTAAGTACCCATCTCGCTCTTCCGTGGTACTACCTCTCCCCTCCCCTCCCCGACAACACAACTGATACGATAATAATAATTGTATCAAAATATTTGTCAATAACTTCCTAGATTATGAAAAAAAGATAAACTAGACTCTAAAGTTCTCACACATTCGTTTTTACTAAAAATGTATAATAATGGTATTATGTCAAAGGTGCCAAACCTCCTCCCCTCCCCCCTCCCCAACTGCTGCAGGAAGTGTTTAATGTTATTACGAATGAATAATGTGGCTGACTCTCCGATTGTAGTTTTTATCCAGATCTGTCGCATCTGATAACCGGCTCAGCAGCGTTCGCCTCCGGTGAGAGCCGCTCGCCACGTTTCGTAAGGAAGGTAGTGGAACTGGCTAAATGCTATATTACAGGCTAAATGAAGTTACCTTCTTTTGGGAGCACGCCCAATTCAGAACCTTTAACATGTGTCCGTATTTGGGCAAATAATCTAAATGTTGCAAATAATAATAGCTTTATATAGATAACAATTCTGACTAATTCTTAGTATCACACTCATGAGCTGAGTTGCCCAATTATATTATGAGTTAAGCCTGGCCGTTTAAGTGATTGTTTTTAACCTCGTTGATTTATTACGATATAGATAAAACGTTTTTTAAAGATATATATTCCTATAATAATTTTAATGATACTTTTTTACCGATTTAATAAGATTAATTAAAATAAAATACATCTTTCTTATTAGGTTTCGCGCATTTAATAATTTTATCAAGTATTCCATAATATTATTTTGGATTATTACCGCACATTTTTTATTTGCATATTTTTTTAAATTCAAGGTAAAGGCAAACTTATTTACAGAGTACCTTCTCACACAAATAACAATTAAATTGGTGCTATTTAATGGTTTATGGTTAGTTGAGTGGGGCCCAAAATTATTTTATATAAACTAGGCACCCTTGGCGCCGATAACGGTACAACTCGTAATCACCGTATACGATAGATGCCGTTTCCGGGTAAAACCGTTACCGTCTTAGTGCATTCCTATGCGTGGTCCGGGCGTTTGACGTATAGAGCTGAATATCTTAAAGCAAAAATTAAAAAAATATACCTAAAAAATAAAATAAATTAAATAATGCACAACTCTTAGAAAAGAAAAAAAGTGGGTGTGCGGCCGTCACGTCGCGCATTTGAAGAGAAACTCCGTATGTAAAACAAGGCGATTTAATAAAACTAATTTAAAATCTAAAAATAAACCTAATTACCAATAATTACACATACATTTAAATACTAAACCTTACTGTTACTAACGGCTTAATTAAAGGATATTTTTTCCTATTTTACCTACCCTACTACTGATGCACATTTTTCATTTTGCCCACGGCACTTTTCCTCTACTCTGTGCCGAGATATTTTTACTGTCAACACACCAAACACTGCCGTAACATAAGAATGGTCGAAAATATACCTAGTGATGATTTTAGAGGCGTGGTTTTCAAGAAGAGATAAAACGCATATAATTTGATTTATGGCTAAGAATTTAGTTTTATTATAAAGATAAGGGTTTGCCATTATGTTTTAAAAATGATTTCGGGTAAGTGGCCGCCGCGGCTGACTCGAACAAATTCCAGCCGAGAGGCTGGAATTTGTTCGAGTTTTCGAGTTCGAGTTTTCAGCCAATTTTCAACCACTTTTTGCAGCAAGGTATGTCAGCAATAACGCGCCGAATATTCTCTTCCAAGGCGTTAATCGTGTCCGGCTTATCTGCGTAGACAAGCGACTTCACATAACCCCACAAAAAATAGTCCAGCGGTGTTAAATCGCACGATCTTGGAGGCCACGCCACAGGCCCACGACGCGATTTTCACTTAATTTTAGAGTAATTTTAAAAAAAATTAGAGTGATTTTTTCTAAATTTGCACTATTTGCAAACGTTGTTCAGGAGTAAGTGTATTCATTATGAAATGGCAAACCAAACTGAGCATAAATCAAGTGACAGCTGTCAAAAACACCAACTACGAAAAAAGTAGTGCCAGATTGAAAACCATGCCTCTAAAATAAACACCTATAATAAAGAAGCAACAAGCTGAATATGTACTTAGGGAAAGTGCAGAGAAAATAAGTGGGAAATGGAAAATGTGAGTAATGACGAAAAAGAGGGATTTAAACAAATATATTAAACCTATAAAAAAATAGCAGATGGTCACAAATATACATATGAAAAAGCAAGGTAGAAAAAAAATAATATTAGCATGTGCTACTGTCAGAAGCGACAATTTTCCATTTTGCTTCAACGACAGGCGGTGTAAAGGTGCTTTGCCAAAATGACGCAACTGTCAAAGCAGCTGCCTCATTAGCCAAACCGAGGAAGTATGACATAATTAATTTGAAAGGTGATTATGTGTTTTGAGAGGAAATTCCGAATTCAAATGATCAGAAAGCATTTGGTTCCTACCAAATGCCAACGAAACACGTTACATTTCAATACATGCGCATTTAAAATGTGTATGCATACATTGAATTCATATGCGTAGGTAACCGTATGCATTAAATACATGCGTATTCAACTGAGCAAAATGCCTTCTGCGTTCTCTGATCTAAGGATCTGACATGGGCGTAACTAGCCACCTGACCTGGGGTGGGCCTGTCATTGCGACTTGGGATCTTTTAAAAAGTAAAATGAATGTTGATAAAAAGACACCAATTTTTTTAATCGAAACGTTTAATATCAACGAAACAAAACTTAACTATAAAATCATTTTTACTACAAAGTACAAAGTAAACAAATAAAAATAATGTTTTTTTATATAAATAAAAATCTATTAAACGACATAAAATACCACACCGTGGTTTCCGAACGACATGGGAGATTTTATTTCGAACCCCCCCCCCTCCTACCTCTGTAGTTATGCCGGTGGGATGTGACGATGGATTTTGGGAGAGTAGCGTGTTAAAAAGGATAGATACAACTTTATTATCTCCACGTAAAACATACAGATAAAGAATCATTTTTAATCCAAAGAAAATAGTATTGAATTGAAATTGAAGTTACGCAATTCGGGGAAACAAAACTGAAAGGAAACGAAACTTTGAAGGAGTGCATAAATAATCTCCCAGCAAAAAGGATTCAACCTGGGAGGAAGTCGGAGGGCTATAAGAGATTCCCTCATCTGATGCTTCGGGCAAGTGTAGAGACGGTTCGACAATCAATGTTCAGGAGGTGGACATTTTTCTTTCCTCGTTCTAAAGCCGGGTATAAATAAGCAACAAATATAAAGAAAATTCTACGGGGAATGGGACCACCACCCTCCCCCGTCCTACGGCCTTTAAATTAATGCCGGTTTTTAGGCACTCGACGGTTTTTTTTATTGATCATCCCACGGTCCCCTCCGCTGTGGAGACAGCTGACGGAACCTCGTCGCTACGATGACTACGCGTGACGTCACCAACGCGTGCCACCATTTTCGAGGCGTTACCGGGGGCTATCTTGTCCTATCATAAATCTTTTGTCACTTTTGAACAGTCTTCAGGCCAACAAGATAAATTACTTTTATAATGAGCTATGAAATTGGAACCGACTGGTTTCTCAACACTTTTCTCTTAAGAGTCCATCTTATTTATTGTCCTACTCGTTGGTGTGGTGGGTGTCTCCGTTACCTTTTAGTTCTGCTGGGTGTTTAAACCTGTTGTGGTTTACATTTAATACGATTTTTCAAAAACTATAAATAATACGATAAATCATGTAATTTCAAAAGTACTACGAAAAAAAGTTTTTTATAAACAGGTCAAAAATCCTATGTTCTCGTTCTCAGTTGACCATCCGACTGTGCATCACAGACTCCTATTTCGTTTCTGCGTAATATTTAACATATTTCCATACTGTGTTTATTTTTTATGTGTCCCTCCCTCATTTATTTTTCAAAATAGTTAATCATTATTGTTAACAACACTCTTTTCGTCAATTACGCTTCTTTTATAAATTTTATAATAGTAAATTTTAGTGATAAGACTTACTTATATGCGTCAGTGGGCGGATGTGTCAATGCGTACGTGGAAGAGTGTGTGTGTTAGTTGTTTATCTATATATGTATATATTTATAAATAAATGTGTGTTTGCCTAAAGCATTATAACTTAGAAACTACTCAACCGATTTAGCTATTTTTTTTAATGTTCGTAATAGAATGAAGATGGTTTTTAGGCAAAGAAAAATTATCTGGAAAATCGGGATAAATTGAATGTGTATTCTACATCGGTGTAACAATCGTCAAAGCCGCCTGCATAGAATAGGATGGTAGGCACGTAATAGCCCGAAGGTCTATCCCGAGTACCGTAGGCAAGAGTTTTTGTGCGACGAAGGGGCGAAACCCGGGGTTGAACATCTATTATTTTATAAATCGTTTTATGGGATCTCAGTCCCCGAAACATAACCCAATATCAGATAAATATGTGTACTTATTACTGCCATTTTTTTTTATATTATTAATTACAAAGACAACTAAATCTCTCTTATTTTCGGCGTTATGAGTGATAAAATTGAATATTTAGTGATTATACGCCAGCCAATCTCATAATATGCTTAATTTATGACGCAATTCCGTCAACTCGCGTTTATACGCGTTGGGAAGCGACCCGAGGCGTGCGCGTCGTTTTCCATTGAAATTATTGCAATGTGGGTGGAAGCCTTTAAAATACTTTCAGAGTTCAATATAAATTATTGCGTGTTGTTTATCTGCTTGGGCGACAACAGACCAGGGATAGTTTATACCGCGCCTCAACAGAGCTTTCTCAAACGCTATAACTAAAATGGTAAGATGAAATAAAAATATATGGGTTACCAACGACCACCCAAACCACGAAAACGTTGAAGTCGGCGCAGAGAGATGTTTATTATACTGAAGTTACAAGCAGTGTTTTTGAACCGACTTCAACGTTTTGGTGAATTGGTATTTTTATTGTTTTATTATTAGTGTTTTGATGGTATATATTTATTTTGAAGTTGGTTTTATTTTTTAATATGAAAAATGGTATCAACTCCGAGAATAACGGTGCAATTTGCAAAATTAACAATCAAATTCTCATCAACCAATTCGACAATAAACATTTTGAAAAAAAACGTATCATTATGATACTAAAATTAAAATAAAAAAAAAACTACAGATCGAATTGAATCACTTCGTTCGCGGCTATGTCTAAAGTGTGCGTTGAAACGCGTACACGTATGGATAAATGTTCGATTAATTTGGTAATATAGAGATACGGTATAATATTGAGAAACGGTATTTTGAACAGAACATTATGATGAAAATACTTGTACAAGTATTTCCTTGTATCGAGCATGCAAGATTTAAACTGTAACTAGGCGAATCCATGGATTGCATATTGGCTACAAAAGCTTTAGAGAATATCAGCTGATAAGCTAACAAATATTGGCTTCTTAGTTTGGCAAACTTTGTATTAATTCGTAAAGACAATCGGTAAACAACCCATTACTCTTTCAAGAACTACGAGTAATGTGTATCTATTATTGTAATATACTCGTATATTATAGATATGCACATTAATGTAAAAAGTGACACGGTTAGTCTTTTAGGAGCGTAGGCCTTTGGAAAATAAATTCGATAAGGTCACAATAATTAGCAGTTTGGTTGGAACTAACGTATTACCGTTCTCCGCTGTCGTAAATTATTACCAACTCGGTAACAGTAAAGTATCCCATATACAGAACTGCATTTAGTAAGGTATAGTATATGCATTATCGTATATTGCACGGCTAAACTTTAGAAGAGTGGGCTGAGAGACTTAAATCCGATAGGGCGTCCGTGTCGCGTCGAGTATTAACGACACAACGACGGTTGGTTATCTTGTGTTCGCTTTACTAAAAATACCCGACAAATTAGGGTTGAAACACACTAAACCCTACACTTACTTGAGGGGGTAGAGGAAGGTACATAAATAATACGGTCATATAAGGAATCTTATTTTCAAAAGAAAATGTAAACGCGCATAAAAGGCAATACGGAATTACGGCATTTATTATTCTGACCAATATTTGAAAAAATTACCTACAATATTTACAACGCCAACGTAACATTATCCGGGCAGCGCAATGAGCATTCAGTAATCAGTAATCACCCTAAAATTACAATGTGCATCTACATAACACAATTCAATATGTCAAATAAAATAAAAATACGAATCGGATAAGAACTGTTATTTTGAGTGTGTTGGGAGACTCCACTATGTTCAATGGTTAAGGACAAAAGCGTTTTGTATTAAGCTATAATGTGGACGGTATGACATTTATGTATAAAGAGATCTGCAATGAGAATTCTATAAAACATATTTAATGCCCTTATCGTATAAATAAGTATCATGTTGTTTTTTACAACTTTGCTTCAATACACGGCAAAATTTAAAATTTAAATACTAGTAGGACTTATGTTCAGAGAAACGAATATTTTTGTAAGAACATCTTACTTATTTACTTGTAATGTATTAATTTAAACGTCGAGATCGGTTCAACTAAATTCTAATAGATGTTATTTAAGTTTATTACTCGTATGAAACATCTAAAAATATTGAAAGAAAAAAACATACGCTAAATTAAGTACATATCTATTTATTAATTACTTAATTTATCAAGCAGGCAATTACTTACCTGCATGTAACTTAATATACTCAGAACTTAAATAAAATATATTACTATTCAAGATATCCCAAATTATTAATGAATAATGTAAACACCATATAGATCAATTTTTAATGCTTCATTTCAGCGTGGTATTTTTTTTTTATCTCTCACCCATTATATTTATAAAGGTTCTAAAGAGGTCCTGTACTTGAGAGCGCAGGATGTCGGTTTAAACCCAGCGCTGAGTTTTATAAAAATGCATTTTTAACTCTCACCTGTCCTCTTTAGTGTAAAATATTGTCAAATATCATGTAACCATCTAATTAGATGAAATAAGGAAAGGATGATATTTTAACAAAAAATATAAAAATAATGGATTGTGATTACGAAATATTCAAAATTTTTCAATATTGTCAAAGATTGTGTCATTTATCTTTTTATAAAGGCGATTTGCCGCTATTAGAAAACAATCATCAAATATAAGTCAAATAACTTTACAACTCAATTATACAATTATGCAATAGTTTTTATATAGATTTGATGATACGAATTTTTTTAGCTTTCACCATTCGGCATCGTCAGAAAACATATGAAAGATAGTTTTTACATACATAATATTAGTCTTTATTTTTAAGAACTACTGAGGTAAATAATTATTCTTAGTAAACAATGTAACATAATTGAATATTTAGATCATATAAAAATACGGCCATGAGAAGAAAATATCTATTTATGTAGTAATTACAAGGCATTGTTTTTGAAAATTAAAATTGAACCGCTTTATAAGGTAAAACGATATTAAAAATGAATAATTAAAGTTTTGACCAAAATACAATTAATTTGCGACCTAAAAATGTTTATCTACGGGGCTAGTAAATTAATATTATATTCTTGTGCTGCGAAACGCGTGGGAAGCATTATTCTTTGTTCCAAAAGATTACAACGCGCGGACAAGAAAGAGAGAAAATTGAGAACTCAACCTAATTAAAATTTTAGACAGTTTTTCTAATCTGCGAGGGTTTCATAAAGTTTACATATGAATATTTAAATGTCGTCAAAATCCGGACAATAATTGTTTATATTTGACATTGGGATCACTGTTCCGAATTTGATTTATGATGAATTTATGAATGATTTGAGAAAATACGCGAGAGGGTAGATATAACGACCACAAGTCGTTGCAACTACCCAGGTCAGAGGTGGGATTGTCCGTTACGAATGATTTTGGTTCGATGACGACAAATTAGTATTATGGATCTAATTCATGGAAAAGTTAATGTCAAATTATCGTCCCGTACTGAAAAGTGACGTTTAATTAACGGTTAGTTTATATTGACCTTTTTTTAAATGAAATTGTATGATGGTCGACGGCAAATTAAGCTTTACAGTTCAGATTAGTTCCATGCCACCATAAGTGACGTTAATTGTTCATCAGAAACAGTACAAAGAAAATATAACTTGGCCTGAAAGGTTCATCTGGCAGAAACTCAATTTAGGTTATATTTAATTCTTAAAGCGGGTTATAGTATGTAACTGTACGTATGGTGACTTTTTTATGAAAATAGTAAATTATGACAACATTCAAGTTTACTTTTTTAATATCGATGAAAAGTTCAAGAAAATATTTTTAGTAGAAAGATAAATTACTAATAAGTACGAAACAAGAAAAAAAATGTTGAAAAATAGATCATTCTTTATTCATTATTTTTTATGGAAGTATTTTCAAAAAAAGTGGTTGTAAGTGGTATAACTTCTAAACCATTGAGAACTGGTAGACCATGTTTATATTAAGTTTGATTGCAAATGACCTCTCCTATCACCTCATTTCGTTCGATCCACCACTTATGGGACACCCTGTATGTATATTACGAACCTCATCTTCGATTATCGCGGTTCGGATAGACACAGTACAGTCAACGCGAAAATGCGACGAGCGACGAAACTGCAAATACTATTTAACTCTGTTTTATGCGTTTCATTCAGAGTGCCTTCGACTGTACATAGGTAAGGATAATTACAGTATTTTATATTACATGGCAATACGTATGATATGGACTCACAGCGCAATATTTTATAGCCTTTGGAGCGAAATTACATACTTTTCGAATAAATAACATTAAAGAGAACCTCTATCTTGCAATGTTTGTATATATGTCGATTTAGGTCAAATCTTGCAAGCTGAATTAGAACCATTTCCTTTTATCCTACGCTGTTGAAATTTGACATGCTGGTTCAGTTGCGATGACAATGTGCATTTTTATGGTAAGCATGACCTGATCTACACCCAGGGATGGCTCCGGACGAAGGAACTCCTCACGGTCATCAGCAAACACGAAATTTTGTATACGCATTCAAGCATTTAAAATAAAAGCTCGATTTGAAAAATGTATTTTTTAAGATTTAATTTATCTACATTTAAATGTAGGGTAAAATAGGTTTGAAATATATCTGTTGTATGTGCTTCTTTTAGTTAAATGGATCTGAATTTTAAAAATAGGTATCTTAAACCTCTACAAATATATTAAAAAGTACAAAAAATATTCCCGTACGCTATCCGAAATCATAGTAAAGCGCCATTTCGAAAAAAACTCACTAGAACCTGTTTGTTTCTTGGTTTTCGATTTGTCAGTGTTTTTTTTGCAATATTACAATTACCTATAATGCTATAAAAGCAAAAAATAAATTACATCCTTAAACTTAACATGAAATAAATTTTCAGACTTTAATAAATAGGGATATAAATTAAAAAATAACCCGCTCAAACACAGATTTCAAGAGACATTTACTTATTTTAGAGGAATTTATTAATGGTTTTTTCCATTTCCTTAAATATAAGAAAATGCGTTAATTTAAGTAGTGAGTTTGATTTAGTTTTATTTTAAGTATTCAGTAGTTATTACAATATCATGCAATAACTACTTATTAAACATTTATGTAGGAATAGGATACGTATAGTAATTATGTTTTACTGTGATTATATTAGCAGTTAGTTATATTTTTTATTAACTTACCTACCGCTAATTAATTCCTGTTTGTTTTTAAACCACTTTGCACATACGCCGAAATCATAAACAATGTTACAAATCACAAAAAAAAAATACCATTTATAAAAACACGAAGTGGAATTTACGAGTGCAAATAAAACTCCGCAACCTTTGTAATTTATTCCAAACACACATTACTCCGCGCGGCACCGCCGAAAGACATCGCACATAAATATTTTTCAGGCCGCGTCGTCATGGCAACGCAAAATATAACAAATGCTTTAAAAAAAAAAAAAAACTCTCCAGCACAACTACCGGGCAGCGGCGGCGGCAACACCAACACAATCGAGTCGTCGAGCCGCGAACTATCGTGCGCCGGACGCGCTGCGCATCACTCGACTGGCAGTCCGCTGTCTGACTGTCATTCAGTGTTGCCAGAACGCTAGAAAACAAAGTCAGCTAGGTCGGACTCTTCAAGCCGTTAAACAAAATCATTTTAATTTTAGACGATTAAATCCATTTTCACGATAAGTATAATGCAAATACTAATCTAGGATTATGAAAGAATGTAATCTTGCTCAGGCGAATAACCCCGTTCCTCTTAGATTGCCACACTTTCCTATCAAACAGTTACACAATTGTACTAAAGAATGGAAAAGTTAATATTTTTCGCCGTTACACTTAAAGAATTTAGAATTCAGTGGCTAGGCTAGGAGGGGGCGGTTTTCATTCTTGGTGTGACGCCACGATTTCCGCACCGGGTTCCACCAACAGTTGCTAATATGGCAACACTGGTCACTCTGCTACTGATCTATAACCTGTGTACATGCATAGCTAGGTATTGTTTTATTTCGATTTTGGATGTACTTCGTAGTGAGGTGATCACATCACGAAGGTCGATCGTATCGATTCTTAATTTTCGCAATGTTGCTATGATTCCTACTTTATTCGGCACTCTGTTGATTGCTCTAGGCGGGCGATACTAGTTTTCCTATTTGCATGAATAACCCGACACCGTCTTCCCTCTTTCTCTACCTACCCCCTCCCACCCTCTCTTTATATAACTAGACCCTCGACGACTAAACTGCGAGAAATATTTAATAGAGTGATTAGTGATTAAAATGTACCTAAATTATACTTATTTGCATAGCACTTTTTACTAGATCCTTTTATAAATCCCGATAATTCCTAACGATTTATTTTATAATCATTATGATTCGAGACGGTAGATTTTTATAAAAGAAAAATAGATCGTAAGACGGTTTCTCTTCTCAGTGGTGCAAATTAAAAAATATTAGGATACATATGTTAAAAAAACTACTTTTATAGTTAAAATAATAAAAAGCATGATTTTTCTTAAAATAACTTAAGCGAGCAGGTGATCAGGCTTTTGACCGAAATTGAACCGTGGATCCAATCAGGTCAGGTTCTTTCGCATCTGAAAATATTAAACGGCGCTCTTCTCAGCAATTTCAAAGAGGAAAGTAACAATACACACACAAACACGAATTCAAATACAACCTATCGGACCAACTCAAGCCATATTTACTATAAATAAATATATAATAGCGAAGGAATGTGAAAACGTACCTACACTATTCAAGCTGCCTTAACCGTAATAAACTAAATGTAAAACCATAGGTCAACGTCAACGAAGGGCCTTATTTCCGAAATCAACTTTGGTTGCAATACAAAGAAGTAATTTAACAGAATTAAAAACCTCGAATATTTAATCGATTATACACTGAATAGATTTACGATTACAGGATTAATCGATTCTAAACAAGCACTATTTGGCAGCACCCACTCTCGGCCTCTGAGCGGTCGTCGAGGCAACCTTTGGGAGGGCGGAGGCTTCGAGGCGCCGCATTGTTGACTTCTTGTGATTTTCATGGAAGATTTGAATTTTTCGCAGCGACGCGAGCCGACAAATAGAATAAAAGGTCACATGCTAGGTTAGGTAACAGTATGGTTAGACCACGCTCGTTGGAAGTAAAACTTCTGTGAGGAAGTTGATTAAATTTGTCATTAACTGCATAATTATGTATTTATCTATATTTAAAATAATCACCCCATACTGGCATCTACATTCAACAATGTTTCCACACGGCCTATTTGCAACATCATCATTGGCCTTATGTTCTGATTGTTTTATTGTAATTTTATTTATGTAATAGCTGTTGTTACCTGAGATAAAATAAATAATCACGTTACTTTTTTTTTTCGATAACTGATAAATTTTTATATTTTTTACAATACTCGAAATCGTAGGACGAATTAGTTGGAGTTTTTATCGGATATGGTTTTCGTATATGTTCTATTATAAATGTCAAATAAATAAAACATATATATTATGCGACAGTCATCTCTTTCTCCGAACTTCTGGTAACAAATTTCGTCTCCTAGACAGGCAGACCTCAGGCCTATCCTGTTTCTTATTATATCCCTGGAATGTTGACTTGTTTTATTAATCGGATTTTTTTTCTGGACATTGTATTTTCCAAGCAATTAAAGCCTCTTCCAAATGACAAATCACTGATCTATCACCAAATGAGGATAATATGAAAGTGATCTGTGACCTCACAAGCAGAGGCTAAAAAACCCGCAATCCCAACTTCGGATATCTGACGTACTCCAAGCCCACCAAATTTTATTGGCAATGTTGCTCGACATTACTGTGAATCATTAAAATTCACATTCAAAATTTTCCCTTCCAGAAAAAGCCAGGTAGGAGTCATTCTCGTAAGGTATATTAATTTAGGTGTTGCAAAACAAGATTGCAACACCTTCTTGCTTGTTTTGACTGAATAAAAATTTCCAGATATGAAACATTTAACCCCTTCTCCCTCATTATTTTGTTGTTAAACTAAGACCCTTGCAAACTCATAACCCGATTAAACGACCCTGAAAAAAAATGTCAGTTAGCCGTCCTTTACTAAATCAATTTAAATTGATTTACCTCAGAACATATTATTATATACGATAAACTACAGAGGTGTGTAAAAATTAAAAGATGTTTCTAATTCTCAAAAAAGTTTAATAGTTCAAGCCGGGGTTCGGTACAGGTTACCTACAGTACACAAATGATTCTGTTACAAATGTTGGAACTGCTTAGCTCTCCGTTTTAAGTCCTTTGGGATTTCTTTAATTTTGGCTTCGAATATACCTTATGATTCTTCAGAAGGCATATTCGATGCCAAGATAAATCTGGTTTTCAGCGCTCACGGCGGGCTGCTTCATTCTCCATCTCAGGTCCACGGAAACAAAATAGAGACAATGCGGCAAAATGTAGCACACACAAACACCGCTGAATGTGTACGTCGGCAACACATCTGCTTATTATCTGCTAAGCATGACATACATGGCGGGCTGGGCTGGTATACATTACAGTGAAGATTTAAAAACTGAAATTTCAATAATGAAAGAAATATAGCATATTTTCGCCCTGAGAATAAGGGACACATAGGTACTAGTTACACAGAACTATCATTGAATGTAAGTTTTAAATAAGTTGTGTAATTTTCGAGTTTTAGCAAGCTTTCAAACGCACCTCATTGTAATAGAAACCGACCTCATTGCAGTAGATTAAAGTCAATGAGATAACCAATGTATGCAAAAGTCAGTTAGAGTTGCAAGAGACAATTTATCTTCTTCGTTTTCTATAAATAAACAAGCAATTTTGGCCTGCAATGCTCTTAAGGCGTCAGAGTTTCTAGCATCTATTGCCTGCAATATAATTTGAGTGAATTCATCTCTAACTCCTTTGCTGCTGTTGATCAAAACTACCAACATTTGTTTTGACAGCAGCTTCATACATGACTTCGTAAACTTCTTCATAACTCTCAAGTACAAAGTACATACATCCGAAGACATAACATCAACTCGCGGTAACACTTCGAGCAATAGTGAGAATAATGCCATTTCGGTATCTCTGTAAATGCTAACATTACTCAGTACTTTAACTCTGTCAATAGCCGATTGCTTGTTCATTACATTCACATAAACCTTAGATAAAGTGCTAAATAAGGAGTTACACAGAAGGCTATACCAAATATTATCCACAATACTGACGCACAAACTCAGTAGCTCAGAGTCATGTTGGCTCAACTTTTTAAAAACGCCGCTTAGCCACGAGATGATACCGTGTCCGTTAATCAGGATCTCCGCAATTTTAGGAATGGACAGACTGATTTGCAATACTTCCAAAATGAGCCTACGAGTTTTCCTGTCACTCAGCACCGACGAATAAAGGTCCAATATCATTTTAAAGGACATACTCTTGAAACAAATGTTTGCATCCGTTGCCGTTCGCATTCCGTCCCTAATAATCTGCAATATCCACTGTCTCCTTGACGTGTGCTCAACTGCGCAGTCGTGCAGCAAACTCAGCAAATCGGGTACCACAGTGAAGTCAATGTAAGTCCTCGCGATCATAAAGTTGTTGACCGGTTTGTAAAGGGGATCGAATGGGGCTGTAATGACAGTGAGCGCCCTTGCCAAATACATTGATGAAATTGCTGGTAGCCGAGGATTCTGTAAATGATCTTTGGTCGTTTTCTTCATGAGCGATGACAAGCTAGCTTTTAAAGTTTCGATGAACTGAGTCAGAATAAATTTGTCACTTTTGTGTTTCCTGTAATTGCAAACAATAATATATCTATACAAACATGACATATAAAAGCAAAGCATTCTGAAAGTGTAATACCAATATATGAATTTAAACTGTAATAAGAAAGTTTGTAACTCATAAACTTGAAAAAAAAATCTATTTACTACTTTGAATGGAATGAGAGGTGTGACAGATTCATTCTAATAAGTTAAAATGTGAAAGTAATAATCAAATACTTACGTTTCCGCTTCCAGAAGAGCGTAGAATCTACTTATGACATAGTAAGCAGCTGCTCGCATCGATGGACATTCAGAGGACAACGCCATGAGACATACGGATATAACTCCACTTCTTATGACCTTGAAACACGAAACAACAGATTCTGGAGACAGTATGTGGCTCATTAAAGATAGAATGAATGCAGGATCATATATTTGCTCATTTCCTTTAAGGATCACATGGGAGCGATTAGTGTAAGACACCTCCCTCAAGTCTCTAATAAATCGTCCATAGCCGTGTACTTGTATTTTCAGCTGCACGACCTTACAATAATTCAGATCGTCTTTAGGATCGTCAATCGATGTTAGGAGCACTTTATCTTTACACATTTTATCAACAATACTTCTAATTGATGCATCAGTATGAATAAATTTATATGATTCATACATTTTGTTGGGCAATTCGTAAATGTAGTTTAATTTTTGGTTAGTAGGAAAATATTTTATCGTATAATCAATCTTCTCTTTTTCTAATAGGTTTAAGAGTTGATTCGATGAAGGTCGGCTCCACAAGGTAGAAGATTTCTTTCTTCGAACAGAATAATAACTAGCCGCAGCATCTCCCCATAAATACGGTTGGTATTCGTGCATAGGTTGTCCATTTGTTTCGTATGCATGCAGGATTGCTAAGATCAAGCGATCACTTGGACTCATCGTAGCATGATAGGCACTCAGATAAACTGGTATGTGAGTGGATTTCATGACAGATTTATTTTTGATCAGCGCCATCAGCAGAAACTCCAGCAGCTTGGATTTTATCATTTCGCTATGGTTGCTCAGCATGACGTTGAGGAACTCGGAGTGCGATGTCGCCATTTCGAAAAGTGAGATAATATCATCATGATTTTTGGGATATAAAAATTGCACTAATTTTGACATCAAACTTATGGTTTCGATGTGTGTTTTAGTTTCGTGTGAATCTTGATCTGCATTCATGAGTTTCAAGGAAAATTTTAAAGTTTGTTTGCAGTAATTCTGCCATATTACATTTGAGATCACTTCATCAAAATTACACCCTCCACCTATCGTTAATTTTTTATCAGTGGAACAAAAGGATATTAACATGTCCAGAGACCTGTTAATGATATCTATTGTATCAGTTTCTGTGGTTATATTTTTTAATGCTATAACAGCAAAATTCAGAAGCTTGATAAGATATTGGTTCACACATTTTACTTTGACGTCGTTATCGGAAAGTAGTATGCGAAATGCCACAGCTTGCAGAAATTCAATGTGGAATCCTTCTGCGATTTCAAATTTGTGATCTTTATTAATGATATTAATGGATTCATCAATGCTCATAGAGGAATGTATCAATTCAGCAACAAATATTTTGTTATCTATATAAGTTTGACCTGCTTTGTGAGGTTTTTCAATTATTTTCATTAAAGTTGATTTATACTCTTTGAATATTGTTTGTAGAGTTAATAGTTTAGCACATTTATGCATAATATATACGTTTCCATAAGGCAAAATCAATTCTCTACGAGAAAGAATTTCATTATTCAAGTTAGTTTCAAAGCATCCAAGAAACTTTGAGTCACTTTGTAATAAAAATGTCCCCAACTTAATAGCAGCTGAACTCAGAGACTTTGTTTTTAAAATGGTTTCAAAAACTTTCGTTGATATCTCCTTTAAATATTGAGGAAATGCTTGCAAGATACTAAATAAACTTTCCTCAAACTCTGTAATTTTAATGATAGACTCACTGCAAAGTATTTTGTCATAACATATAACTATTTTGGAAAATGTCTCCTTAGAAATTAGGGTCTCATTCCTATTAGAAAACTTCTTAATGATCAGTGAGAGTATATCAAGCCAAGTAGATGGTTCACTTTCATCTTTTATAAAAGATGAAATATCCAATTCCAAAAGATTATCTAAAATTTTTAAATAATCTTCATCTCTTAATGATACAGATTTCACAACATTCAACAAAGTAGCACTATCTAAACCCTTTCCTTTCTTTTTGGATCTTTTTATTTCACTATTCAAATTTAGGAATAATTTCACTTGATAGGGATGCAGCAGATCTTTTATCAGCGACTGCAAACTGCATTGGGTAAAATATTGAATGTAGTGCACTATTAAATCGGTTAATAATTTCTCTTGTGTGTTGACCTTTCTAGAATATGGTGTAAATAGTTTGATAAAAGTAGGATGTGAGAGCATTCTTTCTACGGTCAATGACTCAATAACACTTTGGTAATCTTCACCTTTAATAACTTCTTGCAGCACATAGTCTAATAGTTTCTCATAATTCACACATTTTTCAGTGGTTAACATTTGTAATTTTGCTTCATTAACTACATAAAATAAAATCATGATAATCCATGTGACAACTTCTTCATGTTTGTTATTAACATCTTTGATCAGAAAAATATCCTTTGTGTATGACTTTCCACTCAAACAGAATTGACTTATAATATTAATGGTGCTCTCTTCACAGAGCAAAAAGTCTTTTAAGCTTCGAGGTTCCGATGCCCAAGACTCTATGTAAGACTTCAAGTTGAAATCTACTTTGAAACCCTCTATTAATTTTATTAAAGTGTTCGGGGACTCTTGCAAATGAAATATATAAACAAAAAATCGAGTAAGCAATGGATTGAGATAATTTCTTAGTGATTTATTTTTCTTAAGGTATTTCAATAAGGAAACCAAGAACGTTGACACGTTTCTGCCATAATAAAATGGAATCAGTTTTGTCCTATGAGTGGTTCGATCTGAAGATTCAATTTTATCAAAGATATCTTCCAACTCAACATTTGTGACATCCAATTCTTCCATTGTGTCGCTGAGGCCTTCTATCAGTAGCTGGTTATATTTACTCATGTTTAAAAAAGCATTCTCTACGACTGCTACGATACAATTAAAAACATTTTCTTGGACATCTTTACTTAAACTTGAAATAGAGAAAAGAAGTAGATCAATTTCCATTTTATTTTCATCAAACAGATTTGTTTTTCTCAACATCTCCTTCAGCAAAGATTTAGATTCTGCATGTATCTCATCGTGGCTATTTGCATACACTTGCAATACCGTTAAGAGCATCTCTCTAAAAAGTGGCTTTTCTGGAGATAGAGCGTATTTGTCCACGTACACCATCAGAGAAACGACTTTTATCTTTAATTCTAAAATATCCTCATCTTCCACGTCTTTAACAAGGTCGAGAAGTTTTATAGTGTCAATTTCAATTGCATTTTCCACCAAATGGGGTTGAATTTCAAAGTATATTTTGAGAACATTTATTACATTAATAAGCATTCTGGTCTTGTGGGGCATTTGCAAGTAAGATGACTTGAGCTCTTGCCAATCTTCATGTAAGATTTCATTATGGATTTTCACTAGATTATCAACTGATGGAAAATGTTTTAATAAAAATATTTCCAATCTACCTCTAACATAATTCAACACATTAACATCAAAGTTCTTTTCAAGTTCCTCTAAATACCCTCGTAGAGACAATAATATTGTGAATAAAGTAAAGAATAACTCATTTATCAATGAGTAATCATCAGCTGATGTTGATTCGGTGAGTAGTTTCAAAATGCCGATGGGTAAGAAGCTTGACTTAATGTAGTTAAAAATATTCAAATGCGTAAAATTCTTTAACTTTTGTGTATTTTCCGGCTTATGATTCAACAACACCTTTTTGAGGAACATGTTTGTTTGATACCATTCGTAACAGTTTTTGGGCTGGTAAGCCTGCTCTATAACATGGAAAATGCATTTAGTGAACTCGGGACAAAGGGACAAAATCAACAACACCAACTGCGATTGCTTTTCACTTTCCCAAGGTCTTTTGACTGATTGCAGTGCTTTATATATATTTTGATTTTTCTGAGCATCGTTCGTTCCAAAACTGTTATCTGTGAAATACACACCGTGCTTGGACGAAGTACAAACTTTCAATAGTAACTGATATAACACTTCAGAGATAGCATCGCGGGACTGCGTCTGAACTGGTTTTGTTGTATTTTTAGGACCAACCCAGTTAAATAACTTAAAAAGTTCTTGAATAACTTGATGGTTGAACGTGTGAAGCTTCAAAGTTTTTGATAGAACAACATTTTCAACTATAGTCGTCAATACATTCAAAATCATTAATACAGTATCAACGTCATCGTTTACTAAGCCCGGTATGACCAAAGACAAGAGGCCATGTTTCTCTAGAAGTGCTTTCAATAATGCCACATTCCCTTCAACCGTGAAAGAGATGATGAATTGGATCAATGCCGAACGTACACTATCTAGATCTCCAGCTGCTGCCTTAGTGGTCAAGTAACCCATATTTTTGGGATTGACAGAAAGTTGATTGAGGATTTCGATTCCCAGTTCAGAGTTGAGTGTCACCATTGAGGCGAGCAATTTAAGTATAACCTTTTTATGTTTGGCGCTGGAGTGCTCACTAATCATCATTTCGATGGTTGGCTGAAAATTATTCAAGAAGTACCTACTTGCTTCTTCAGTTATTGGTATCAAATGGGGAATAATTGACTGCACTTTCACTAAGAGTAGTTGAAAGATATGGAATGACGGTCCTGCCAAAGATAAATTCTTCTTGTTGGTGATTTGACGTAAAATCTCATGAGCGTTTCCGCCGTTTTCCAGATACTCCAACATATAGTCTTCATTGCAATCTGGATTCGTACATACTTGCAAAAATTGATTCAGTGCTGAAAAAAAGTATCTTTCAATCAGAGTCAGACAAGTCATTAGTGTTTATCAACCACAACAGCTAAAGGTTCGATAGTTTATTACAGATAGCGTGCATTGTTTTAAAACTCTTTGTCAATGGAGGCTTCATTTTAGCATAGTCTAATTTCCAATAAGTTACTAAGAGAAGGCAAAAAAAACTAATATATTTAGTAAAAATATTTAAAAAAATCTTTATTTGTTTTTTTATTGACTTTGTAAGATAACACATAATTGACATATATGCAAAGTTCTACCTAATAATAAATGCAAAGTTCTTAACATAACATAAATTAACATAAAAATATGGGCCGTGGCAATTAAACACCTTCGCAGCTGAAGTGAATCATATACTACCATGCCCGATATGAAATTAGTAGAATATAGCTATACGCAATACGCATAGGTAAAACCAAAAGCAAAACTAATGTTGACGTTAGATTAGTAGCTACTATTCTCTTCAGCACAAACTCGAATAATGTCAAGTAGGCTGGTCACTATTCGACAGTCTGGTGTATCAGTTAACAACAGGTAAAGTTGGCCATTGTCCCCAATAATGACAATACTTTGGTGTTTTACATTAGAAAACAATGTAGCTATTTCATTAGGGATAATTGAGGTCACTCATTGCGAAATATATTCCATGTTTGTGTATGATGATCATCCTAGTATTTAGAAAGAGAAATGTCGAATTATTTTTACCTTTCTATTAATGATTAGAATGACTTGCATATAATAACATATACTTTGTACTTTTTTTCGCTAACAAAAACTATTTTAAAAAGTAATTTAAAACTTAATTTATGAGATTGTGGTGGTCTAATGGTTAAGGCGTTGGACTATTGCCCCAAAGGTCGCGGATTCGAATCCGCACGCGGTCATACCATTTTTGACGCTTCATTACCAACCCCTCATCCCCTTCATCTCCCCTGTTTCTAGGACAGGTAAATTTGCCCAAGTTGAGCAGGGACCAAAATAATTATATATGACCTAGGTCATAGCAATTATTTAAAAAAAAACTAATAACGCCATTACTGATAAGCAATACCATTAATGATTACGGCAGATATTTTTAAATAATAATAGAGTACTTTAGCAACCGACCATGATATTAGTGTAGTAGTGGCAATCGGTAGAACCATTGATATGCTGGTTTGGCAGAACCGTCTAAATATATTGAGAGATTGGCACTCAACTACACAATAAAGAGACATTTACACACGTCTTACCTATTTCGCCATTTTTAGGGTTGTTCAAATCTTTACGTAATTGTACAATATCAAATTCGATAGTCGATCTTTTGGCATCATCTTGATCAATTTTAGCAGTTTTACTGGCAGAATCTATGTTTTCTTCGCCTTCGATACTAATATCCTCCAAAGGGTACTTTCTCTTCATGGCGATAAGATGAAATAAATTTAATCTATTGCACTAATACGAAAATATATTTATACGAAAGTTTATTTAACCTCAAATATAGAAGTCATAACAACTCCATGCAGCATGGACGTCACGGATGACGGAAGAGGAGGAGATCTTTTTCTTCACCTTTTATGGCAATTAGCTTTTAAAATAAAGCTATGTGCCAGAAACCACTTTTTTTTTAATTTTAAAAAATAACAAAAAATTGAAATATAAACCGAAAAGGCGAAAAATAGGACATAAAAATACCGAGGAAAAATATATTTGCAGAAGCGGGAAACAAGACCAAGAGGTATGGCAAAGAAGATATGAAATGAGAATAAACATTTAAAAAAAAAAAAAAATTAAGAGAGATGATTTTTAAATTAACTTTATAATTTTTTTTATTTATTTGATGCTAACAAATGTGCTAAATTAAGAAAATGTTGCATTTTAAGGGACAAGAGTGAGAGATAAAATTTGGAAAATAACTGGAATAAAATTGTAATTTGATAAAATTTGGATATCTTAAACCGGTAATAAAAATTACAAATTGGTTCCCAGACTGCGAGCTGACCGAGTAACAGAGTCCGTTAATTCATATTTCGAAATTACCGAGTAACCTGGAATCCAGACAATAGATATAGAGATTTTTTTGTCCAGAGTTCATATTATTAATGTAAACCTCGAGCTTGGCTTTCAATATGGTTCAAGGAGCCCACAAAAAATAAGAAGAAAGACGTTGAATCTGAAAATCTTAAGGAATTCGGAAAAAAATACAGATTTCATAACTTTCTGGCCACGAACAATTCAAGACTTCAGCAAAGTAAATCGATGCGAGATGAGACATCTGCAACATGTAAGATCGATTTAAATTCTCCAAATATACTCCTACTGCAACGCTCAATCCATCTTCATCCATCAGCACTGCCGGATTAAGTTTTCATAAGTACAGGTTATTTAATTTGCACCAGCCGCCCCTTCTTTCTTCCCAAAAGGTAGGTTAGGTCATTGATTAACACTTTAAAATCAATGGTTAGGTATTGAGAAGTGAAAGCGCCCTCTGTTGTCTGCCGTTCTAGGCAGAGGCCTATTGACAAACCCAGGACTGTCCATTAATGTAAATGCGATTAAAATTAGGCCTATATAAATACCTAAATACCTTAAAACTTTTGTTGAGTGGAAGAAGAGGAATTATTTTTAGTGAATACCAATGCTGAAATTTAGATGGCATATTTAATCCGGCATACTAAAAACTGACGCTTTTGCCCCAAATTTGTTTAATTACATATAAAATGAACTTCGATGAAAGAGCAAAGGAAGTATTCATATTTTAGAAAATAAAAACATGTATGCTTGCAGTATGCAATATCGTTTTGTATAACTGAGAATAATTAGGAACAATATTTTAAATAGACTTTATTACCCCAGAAGTAGGGCAATTGCGTCTAAAATGCCATTTTTACTTATAACCCATTTTTTGGAGAATTGTTATAGTTTTTATGTGTATAAAGAGTTATCAGGTACAATCTAGAAATAATAATAATAATAGGACAATATTTTTTTAAAAAAATAACAATGTTTTCATCAATAAAGCCACTTGAATTTAAAATTCCCAAAAATATGCCGCAATAACCGCACCTGACCTTATAAGATTTATGTAAATCAACCATGAAGTTATCGAACGCTCTTTTTGTGCAGGGGGTCAGCAGCTCTAGTCACAAACGCTCTCGCGACTCGCTTGCCAGTCGCTCGCTGTCAGTTTGACGTTTGTACAATGGATATTGCATTAGACAAACGTCAAACTGACAGCGAGCGACCGGCGAGCGAGTCGCGAGAGCGTTTGTGACTAGAGCTGCAGACGTTTTGCCAATTGCCATATCAACGATATACGTTCCATCATGGGCTTATTTTTGCGCTGTGGGAGGGGTTTTTTTTAAACATGACATTGCGTTTTTTTTGCGGTCCCATGACTTTCACTGCGTTATTATTGACAAAACTAAGTTTATTGAGTAACAATGTATTTTGTATACATAAAATGATATGTATCTGATACATTACCCGATTGATACAACAAACTGTTATTAATAGTATAACTATGATAAAAAGGTAAAAAGATATATATATAGGTAAAAAGATATCATATTTTAGCATGTCCCACTACTGGCCGGCCATGTTTCAATGACATTTTTTGCTGTCCTCAAATTAGATACCTATTAACATAAAAATTGTTTTAAACGTAATCTAATTGACATTTAATTTTTGCTATCTATTTCAATTTTTAAAAAAAAGTTATATCTTGTCCTACAATTTCGGCTATAGGTGGAATTCCTACTTTGTAAGCATGATTTTTAAACAACTAGTTTAAAATAAACCCTGCAGCATAACTTGGAAAACGCATCACGCTTGCGCCGTTTAATATAATGGAATATAATGTTAAAATAAAAGAATCCTATTTACTAAGTAGGATTCTTTACTACTTACTGGTGATGTGAAATACCGCAATTGTTCTTTATATGTCTTCTGAAATAGTTTTAGCCTACCTTTTAAATATTATAATTGGTTGTTAGTGTCACAATATAATCTTTTTTATGATTTTGATGATTTATACATGACACTGGCCACAATCTTTTTTTAAGGAGGCCGTATTATGAAAAAAGAAAAGAAAGTTTTTAACGTAGTCTGTTGTGGGTTGTCTACTTTATTTTGATTTGTTTACCGGTTACTGGTTAACTATGCTTTGATTATAATCCAAGTATAGTTTTCCTGAAATTCTTTGCAGGGTAGAGTCGTAATATCGTATATCAATTGTTTATATTTCGGAGCCCACGGTTTTCTGTGAGCGTGCAACTTCTTTGTCGAATCTCTGAAGATAACAATGAATTCAAGTGTTCCAGTAAGCGCTGCGATGCTGGATTTCACATTTTTGTCAAAGTTCACACGAATAAATTACAAAATATTGTTAATTGCTAGTTTAGGCCTATCATTGCCTGTCTTTGGTTTGTTAATTGATTTGCAGCTAATTGGTTGATTTTGAACACTTAAATAAGATATTTACTTATTTACGTTTGTTTCAGTTATAGAAATGGGTTTCAACTACCTGGATATTTGTGCTGATTTAGGTATATATACCATATAATTAATACCTATTATATATCATATTATTATTATGTTTGTTAATAATATTCATTATGATTTATTGTTACCAGATGTTAGATTTGAAATACTTAGGTTAAGTGCGGCAGATAGGAATAAATATATTCCACGTAGTTACATTTTCTCTTGATTGTTTTTATTGCCCATTTTTAATTTTTTTCTAAAACTGGCGTTGATTTAGTTATCAATGCAGCACCTATCTAAAGACCTAACTTGTTTTTAGGGTCTATGGTTCATACATAATATTATTTCTTAGTTTATCAAAATCTTTGTTTGCCGTAAAATGTTTTTTTTATAATATTAAGAAGCGTTGGAAAGTATTTTTTTTGTACTTAGATTGTGGTATCATTGTAAGCCCGGTAAGCCCCCTGTGAGAAAATAGCTATTTAGGAAAAAAATCTAAGGAAACCTGCTTTGCCGCATTCTGAATGAACAAAAGTAATAATATTTTGGAAAAATTGCTCTGATTCTTAGCAGTTGTTGAAATTGCCTATAATTGTGGGACGATTGGTGGTCTTGGGAGGGGAAGGACAACAGATCATGAACAGCTTTCAGACTAGTGATGTAATTACTTATAACGGGTATTTTGGGTAAATACCCGTTTATTTATAAACGAGTATTTACCCAAAATGAGGGTATTTGTAATGTTTTGTTATTTTTATAATAATATTGAATAAAGATTTAGTTAATTTAAAATAGGGTTTTTACATTACAAATTAATAAATTTGTATACCAGCTGAAATATTGATACCATTGCCTCAAAAACAATTTATTTTTGACATTTCTTAGTTTTAGGATATAACAAAAAGTTACCCCACCACTCACTAGAATTGGGGTAAATTTCATGGAAAACTTTGTTAATGTGGGGAATTTTATTGTTTTTGCCTGAAAATGATTAATAGTACTTCCGCGCTTAGTTTGATCAAATATATCAAGAAAATAAAATGAAAAACTTTTAAAAAATGGTTTTTAAAAATACCCGGGTATAAATAAATATTGGGTATTTGCCCTCAAATATAAATACCCAGGTATTTTACATCACTGGTTACAACGCAGCGTTTTTTGTAAATATATAAATATCCAAACCGTACTCTTAAGATGCCGATAAAGTAGATGAGTTTTTAAAATAAGAACTTTATAATAATTTCTTTTAATCATTCTTTTTTGAATGATTTTACATTTGTTTTTTTTTTATCAAAGCACAATTTTTAAAAAAGAAAAAGTTATTTAGTTCAATAGGTGTCAAGTAAAGAAATGGGGATGCTGATACAATTAGTTTGGCCTAATTAATTAACCGTTGACCCTCTATCTCTATTACTATATATTTCTTAAATAAAATAAATAAATTTATAGAAAAATCGAGAGTTAAATTAAATAAAAGTATCAAATATGGCTGAATATACAAGGGATTATTTCAATAACTAGTTGAGGTCTTTTATTTCCTTGCCGCTTTCATACTAGGTATAGAGTTGGGTCATCTAATCTAATCAACCGTATAATCAATTGTATTATCATATTTTTATCAAACATTTTTTTGTTGAAATTTAACAAAAATATTTATCAATTTTTTTTTATCAAACGTATCAATAATTTTGATGAAATATGTTATGGAGATAGCTTGAACCCTGAGGAAGAACATGGGTTACTTTTTTAAAAAAAAAATATGATTGAAGATTGTATGGGAATTATTTAGGTATAATGCTAGGGTGGTGTTTCTAAGCATTTTAAAAACCTCTCAGAATTTCTAGGTCAACATAATTATTTTCATTGTTATAGAAATGGCAGTTTGCCGCCCTTACGATTAACCAAATTTAGGTACGCAGATGGCCCAAAGTGTCTAAAGATAAGTTGCAAAGTGACTCATCCCGAGTGACGCTTGTTTAAGTTGTTGCGTGCCTTCACTGTTGAACCCGCATGCAGGGTGTTTTCTAAAGGTCTAGAATTTAAAACAAGTGGTAATAGCTCACCTGGAAATTACTAACGGAGGCCCAATACACGACTGCCGGTGTTCACAGAATGAATGAATTAATGTACTAAAAGATAAAACAACAAAGGGTAAAAGTAAAATATCCATACAATGTTTAGTCAGTAGTCTGCGAAATAAAGTTAGTTATTCCGATAGAGATAGTCTAAGAATAAAAATGGCTTATATTTCAAACAAAACCATTTCTATTGCCATATTGCTATTAGATAATATTTCTGTAATTTTTTTCGTTAAAGCTACCTGTATTCGTCTATCTATTTCTCCATTTAATGAACTTGGCCAAGTCTGATCTTTTGGCCTAGGTAAAAATGTACTCGTCGACATGCTCTATCGTTACACCGTCTACTGATATCGAAGTCGCTGATTTTTTGTTGGTGCTCATCCATTTTGTCTTATCCGCATTCATTTTTAAGCCAACTCGCTGAGACGCTTGGTTTAAATTGTTGAGTTTTCAGTTCGCTTGGCGTCTCCGCCAATACATGCTAATACATAACTATCAAGGGTTGTACCCTTGATAGTTACTTATCAACCTACCTTATCAATGAACTAGGAACTCGCATGAACTAGGCTTTGCATGAGTGGGTACCATGGATTTCTCTAGTCCATGGTGAGTACATATTATAGCATTTGTAGTTGTATGAAACGGCCGGCCATGACTTCACGATTCAATATGCAAAATGGTTCAGGTCTGGGCGAATTTATTTCGAACGCAATGACTGTCAAAGAAAAATGTAGAAAAAAGGAACATTACAAGTAAGAAAGATAGGCTAACAGTTGATTTTTATATTCCTATTGTAAATTTATAAAATATGAAAATGAAAAGATAATTAGTACAGGGAAACTAGAAGTCTTCTTATTGTAGTTTGAGTTGCAAGTCAGATCAAATATACCATGTACGGAAATATACCGAAAAGAATTAAGCGAGACAGAAGGCAGCGCAGCTAGCTGCCTGCCTTCACAAATTTTAACTCATTTTAACAGGGTTTTTGAGAATGAACTGTATTTAGTAGCATTTAATGATTTGATAACATGTTTTTTTTTTCAGCTATTATTTGCTTTGCGAAAATAACGATCACAAAAACAATTCCACGCACTTTCGAAGTGCTCACAAGGAGGAACGGAAAATTCAATTTGGTTGAAAACATAATTGATTTAAAACTTAATACTTTGACTGGAGTGATATATGTTTTATCTTCTGTCATTTCAATCATATCTTATGAAAGATATAAAATACCACTATACTTGGCGTTACTCTACATGATTGTAACTTATTTTCTGGAAGCAGCTGGAATTGTAAGTGATGTTTTCACATGCATGATTTCCTAATAAAGTCAAATCTCATATTCCTAATTGTAAATTACAGTGTATGTAAGCCAGCACTCTTCACTCTCCTCGTATCAACAGCCTTATACCTAGGGCCCATTAAAAAAACTCACCTGTGTACTATTTATTACTAGTTATTAGTATAAAAAAGTTATTATAATTACAACTACTGGAGCTACTTATAATACTTGCTACTAAAGTAAGCGATGCGATATTCAGGCTATTTAGGCAAAATATCACCATCTACCGGCTAAAGAGTCGACTGTCACCTGATGACAATAATAAGCCTTTTATTATGTACTTGAGAAGAGTAATAGATGAGTACGATCATTGCGTGGAGAATGATTTCGAGCTTCATGGTAATTACACATTTTTAATATAATTAAAAAAATGATGACTGCTCTGAAATAGCTAAATGACCAAAAATATAAAAGCAAACCAGTTTAAATGTTTTTTTTAGAATGAAAATGATTATGACCGACGTCAGCTGATATTGAACCCCGGCTGCCTAGATTATGGTATGGGAATGGCATACAACTTTTACAAAGGCTATCTTGAAATCATATTACCAAACTGTGGAAAAGTTGACAATGCTGGAATCAAAAATGCCATTCAACTCTATGAAAATAATGAAGGAGTTGAAATTCCCGTTAAGAAATTATTTATTCTCATTCCGAGATCGCTTAAATGCCCTCCGGTTTTGGAAGAAATGAATATTCCCGGTGCAGATATTCAAGTTGATGAATCTAAGGTGAGGATTATTTATTTACTTAATGTGTTCTTTTTGTATGAAACTGATGATTTTTGTTTGATGAAGTGTGAAATTTCACCTCGTAGTGTTTAAATTTCTTCATTTATAATTTGTATTTTTTTATTTGTTGCTGCTAATTATCATTAAAAATAAAACAACCACATATGGGGTAATAGGGGGGTATATATTTTGACCGTTCTGAAGTGTAGGAATCTATTTTGTATTCGTGCCAGATTTTGTAGAGGATATGTACTTATTAAGCACCAAAAGGCCTCCCCAATATTTTACCAGGAGTTGTAATATGCAGTAGTTTGTTATTTTTTTTTTTAAATTTAGGGCATACTTTTAAAACTTTCAATAAATCCTTATTAATTATTATTTTAAATAGTATCTCAAAACATACTTTTGACTTTTGCATATTTTTGATGGAACATTATCCGAAACCACATGTGTCAGTTTGCTTTTCAGATCCTTATATCAGGTTTTCAGATGTTTATCTGCTAGGAATAGTTTGATGAAATTAGTGATGCTGCGTCAATCGGTTCAGCGGAAACTGAAATTGGCTGATATAAGCTTATTAGCTTTGCTGCGTATTATAAATAATAATGATAATTTTAGAAAGTACAAATCATGCACCCATAGCAGAAAAGGCAGATGTCTGCCATGCCTAAATTGGACAACAAGATAAAGTTTTGCATCTAAGAAACATGGTTTGTGAAAAATGTATTTACTAAAATAAGGCCATACCCCCCCCCCCCTCACTTTAAATTTTGTAGTCTAGCATTAAGCAACCATATTATGGTAATTTTTAATAATGAAAACTTTGTTATTTGCACCATAATCATCTTGGCCTTGTTTGTAGTCTTGATAATGGTATTCATTTAGTTATGACTTTGCCTCTTGTGGTAAATAAATGATTCTTTTAATATATGAATTCTTCGTGTGACTTTTTATTAGCATTTTTAATTTATAGTTAAAAAAAATATCTTTTGTCCCTTACCTATTGAACATCCCAAAAAATAATAACCACAACATTTATCTTTCAGAATTTGAGGCAGATTATAATAGACCGCTCGGCATGCAAAAAACGCATTTACCAAAACACTGTTTATAGACTGCACCAGGACACAAAAACTATTTTGTGTGTGGTTGCTGAATTCGCCACACCGCTTCTCACATACAGTACAGTGATGCAACATGACAGTAAGCGTCAATCATTATTATTCATTTATGCGCCGTGCATCACATCACCTTTAAATAAAAAGATGCGTATCGTGTGTGTCCATTGCATTCGCTAGAAATATTGATTTATTCTATTAGTGGCATCCCTGTCACTATCTTGATTGTTTTTGTCTAAATTGAAAACATCACAGGCCATTGAAAATATAGTAAAACGCAATACAGTGAAACTGTGGGGGAAAAAAGGATGCTAATGCATTAGCAGCCAATCCTAAATTGCAATGCTTTAAATAAATGGATGAAGTTTCATTAGTATAACAATAGTATAACGGCCTTATCCATGGCCGTTTACTGCTAAAACGACAGCTTACGCAGTAAACGACCATGGATAAGGCCTTATCGTCAGTGGTCACTTTTAGGCTTAGCAGAGTACTACCATGTTTACGCACAAGGCGGTTAGAATCTTTCATTTTTTATTGCAAATACATTTAATTTGATTGTAAAAAAAGTTTTCATGTTTAATCTATAAAAATGTTTTTTTAATTATGACACTACTCTATTATTGTTAATGGAATAAAATTTATCATTACTAACAGAGAATTTTGAAGAATACCGAGATGAGATTACCAAATCATTTATAAAAACCCTCGAACGACTCTTGTCCAAGGACCCTACTTGCGAAGGTTTATGCGAATTGCTTTATTACGATGGTGAGTCTGTATTTTCTTTTAAAAAATGCATTTCTGTGTACTCCGGAACATTGTTCTGTATATATTGTGTTCAGGAGTAGCATCTCCAAAAAAGCAGGTGGGGACTCGGACATTAAACGGTATTGCAATAAGTAAGTATGACCATATTCTCATTAAGCAATATTCCAGCAAACATTTTAGGTCAGTTTTCCTAAGCTCTAGACTTATTTAAGTTGAAATTACGTCGTAAACACTTCTGCTTTTCACTCATAAAAGATTTCGATCAATAAGGGCAGGGTTCAGCTAAATATTACGTTGTTTTTACTATTTTAGTCAACCATTAGCTCATGCAACTATAAGGTCGTATTGAGGTTAACAAATTAGGTTAATTTGACGTGTTTTTATTCACCATTTAGTCGATGTTACTAATCGGTTGAAATTATGTGTTCCTAAAGGTAATTATTACCAAATAATCAACTTATTAGTCGTCGACCTTGTGGTCGGATTTTTAAACATAAATGAAGTTTATTTTCCTCCACTGGAGACACCAGATTTCAACCAATAAGTAATAATAACTTTTTTGTCTCTGTCGACACCATTAAGTTGCAGTCAGTAGAGCTTAAACTAACTGTCTAGCCAGATTTACTCAGATAATAAGTCCAATAAGTCGCGACTACATTAAAGTTCGCTCACTTTAGTCGTATTTTAGTAACATTTTGGTGAGGGAGGACGCCTCAACCTAATCGCATTTTTTCCATTTTGAAAATAATACTGCATTGTGAAGTGGTAGGAACGTTATAGTGATGTACAAAGATAAAAAACTTTACAGATATTCCAGTACGTTCTATAGAAATGCACAAAAAAGGTCAACAGCGAATTTGTTCAGGAAAATACCAGAAGATAAACTGAGACTAATTAATTGGTTACCAGCAAATCAACCAACAGCCACGTCTTTTGTTGACGAAAATCTTTAATTAAATATCGAAAGACACAATATTTTTTTTTGGGATTTTAGAGGAAAATACATACTTGCAAATAGATGTAGACGTTTCGGAACCAGACGATCAAGAAAATAATGTCACTAAATCAACAAACCTTATCGAAATAGTTAATCTTATAAACTTACCACAGCGTGTCTATAAGATTTCTTAAATATATTAAATGAATATGGTTAACACAGTAATCCTATTATTTTCATCCTCAGAATAATCAGGGCTAGTCTCAAAACACGGGCGCGATTAGCGAGCAAGAGGATGTGTTAGTTCGAACATTTTTATTACATTAAACTGACAGCTCCTCTTGCTCGCTAATCACGCTTGCGTTTTGAAACTAGCCCTAAATAAGTATGTTAGTGTCGAAGCAAATGGTCCATTTGATTAAAAAATCTATGGTCGCCAGGGTTCGAATAATACAACTTGCCTACTGACTGCTGGTAAACAGTACGATCTTCACAAAGCGCTTTTACGTTTTGTCAGTCTGCCTGCATTAGTAACCGGTCAGTCAGTCCGACCGTTGACTGGGTTTTATTAGGACGCAGGCGACTTATTTTACCCAAACTTTAGACTCATTCCTTATAATAACCAAAAGGTCGTCAGGAATACCTCATGGTTGTAAACTCTGAAGTCGTTTTCACTTTAATAAAGATGAAAGAGAGCCAATGTCGATCTTTGAAAGTTTATATCTTTTCTTATATGTGGAGAAGATGTAGCTAATCTCTGCAGACAGCCTACTCCGATAGTCCGTGATTTCTCACTCTCGTCTGACGGTGATTGACAATGCATTATGCTTGTCTACCACATAAAACTATGAACAGTTCAACACTCATCAGCTGATTTAGTTTTTTTAATATACCTAAAATTAAAAAAAACGTATACTAAAAAATGACATACCTTACACAAAATAATGAAATATTTATACCCATAAAATTGCATAAAAGCAAAAAAAAAAATACACTTCTGCTCCCAACTCACATTGACTACCCAAGCGGAGCTGCCACCGCACGCCACTGGATATCATATGCTACCTAGATTTTAAGTATTAAAGGGAGGGGTTGAGTGACATTCTAAAACACAAAAGCTGTTTTGTTTTGCAGATGTAAACTTCACTGTGAATGTTCCAGAACTCATCCTAGAACGCGTAAATAGTATCTTGGACCAACAAAAACGTAGAGTTTCTAAGCCTAGAGAAGATATTGCTGAGAAGGATTCTGAGTTTAAGAATGACGGTGCTTCACTTAAATATGACTAATTCTGATAGTAAGACACTATAAATGGATGGCTTCAGGGTATTAAGGAAAATGTTTTCATATGGACACACACGTCTTCATTCATATCTACAACTTCCTATTTGAGGTAGAAACAGAGAAACGCGAGAAAAAGAGACGAATAGTTCTTTAACCCTTCCTTGCAGTTGTGTGGGAACCAGTTAAAAGTGACAAATATCCGCAAGGCTTCCTTTCATGTCTCAACAAAATTATGTTTCAGGAATGAATGACACTGAGTGTACAAATATTAACCTAACTATTGAGCTGAATAAGTTGTGTGATTTATATCAGCGGATTTGAAAACGATGGTGCTTTTCCTAAAACTTTATAGTAAAAGTAAATATATTATTAGGTTTAAAATTGCCATATAGTTCGTTCCTAATCTATGTTTTTATCCTTAATAACGAAGCGTTCGGTAGACAAGGGCATTTCTACCTTTTCTCATCCGCAGCAAACATACTTTAGATAAAAAAAAAAACTATACCTCTTTAATTGATTCTTATGAATATGTTTTTTATTCATTTTAAATCAAATTCAAAAAAATATAGGCTTAGATTTTTTTAGCGTTTATTAAAAAAAAAGGTTTTTTATTACTTTGAAAAAAGTTGCGGTTTACAAAATAAATGTCTAGAGCAACCATCACTCAACCTTTTTTGTCTTCGGGCCACATACATATATTTGTAAAGCTACGCGGGCCGCAACACTATACTGGTATTACGAAAAAAATATGAAACGACAATCCTCTTTGGGTGTCACTATTTGTACGTCAAAGTCAAATTAATCTCAAGATATACGAAATACAGAATGCCAGATTTTGTAAATCATGTCCCTGATAATAAATGTGTTTAGGGCATGCGGCCCGCGAGCCGCAGGTTGAGTATGTTGGTCTAGAGACTTAATTCTATAAGACCAGATCCATACTATAATAAAGTTTCATTAGGTCCATAAAGTTGGATTGCCCGCTATAGAAAATACTACCTTTTTGATTATATTTCGTTAGTGCTAAATTGCCAAAATAATTGTGCTATAAAAATTCAAAAGTTATGGTGGGGCTGTAAAAATATAATTTAACTTTATGTAAAGTTAGATTGCCCACTTTTTAAAATGCATTTTTCACTAAACTTATGACATCAATTGTCAGATTTAAGTTGGTCTTTTATTATACCAAAAATTATTGTTAGTGTTAAAAAATTATGTAAAAAAGTTATGATAAATGAATATGTATAAAATTTTATAGAGCCAGATTAGTGAGCATGTACTGTAACTTTTATGTAACAGTGTCACGTCAATCTTCTTACTGCATAAATCTCAATACTCATAACTATCCATCATACAAATTATGTAATCAATTTTTTTAATGACAAAATGGTAGGTGGTTACATATAAGTATGACTTATTACTAATCGAAATATAATTGAGATATTTTTTTACTTTTTACAATAGCAATATACCTGCAATAGCCGTTTTAACTGGGAACAACTACTTTTAGTAATTTATTTTATAAGGAATTATTTTTAAGTAATAATTAAGATTTTATATTATAAATTTAAGTTTGTTTCCCTAGATGGTAAATTTATGAAATATTTATATTTTGCTTTAGCAAATAACAGAATTGAATTTAATATGCAGGCGACATTCCTCCGGCCATTAGCTTGGAAGAGTGTCTTTTTGGCTGGCTTATTTTATGACAGTTGCCTGTCCTGTTGTATTCGGGGTGTTGGTTTGTTGGGGTTTCGTTTGATAGAACATGCTGTGCATACGAGACTCAATACTTCCTATTGTTTTCATTCAACGCTCACATTATTTTCAATGAGTATTATGGTTTAGTAATGTAAACTTAAAACAAATGTGCTTTAATGGTGTTTCTGTGATTGACTATGTAAGGGAATGGCAGGGTGAATGCTCTCATCCCACCTTAAGATATCCACCAGAATTGGTATAAAACCAGCTATAATGTTACTAATTAAGCTTATCAATATATTTCTTATTTTATAAAATATAAACACTGACATTATATAAAAAGTAAGTTAAATTAAGGAATAAGGTGTTTTTGTTGAATTCATACAACGGCAGAGAAAAAAAATAAGAATGCATTGTGATTTCATCCAAACTGCATTTAGAAACCTGTTCCGGCCAATAAAAGTTAAAAAGATTTTTTATTAATTTGTTATTTTATTTATAATGTTAGCCGCAAAAGTCGAAGTGTGATGTTGACGGAATCACCTATAAATAATAAATAGCCCTTTGCTGTGATTTCCTTCTTTACACTATTATTATTCATTTTAATACTTTAATTAAATTTTTTTACAAATTATTTAATAACTAGCTGTTCAACCCCGGGTTGGTAGCTAGACCCTGCAAGCGGATTTGACGGCACTTTCGGCCCTAGGCCCTTCAGGCCATTACATGCCTACTGTCCTATTCTACACAGGCGGCTTTGACGATTGTTCTTCGAATGTCCCAATTTTTCTGGTACACCAGCCAAATGCAATAACTAAGTTGAACTTGGTAGAAAATATCTAATGAATACTGTCATAGAAATGTGCGGATGCAGATTTGAATTATTTTTGAGCTAGTAGACGAGAATGAGATGTCCAAATTGATTTCCAAGTTTCCAGTTCCGATATAAAAATAAAAAAAGTATAGTCCATTGGTTCCTAGATTGATCTAGAATTGTCCTGAGACAAAGAATGGGAGCTTTGGAGACTCATATAATATCATAATTTATAGGTTTACCGAAAATTTGAATCGTAACTGAAAAGAAGTAAATAATATTGACATTGTTGTGTTTTATCTATTTATTATGAAAAATAATATAAACTCATAGTGTAACATGTCTTAATAACAAAAAAAAATCTGAAACATTCAAACAGACTGCAATGAAATTGACTGTAATACTTATATTACATAACCCGCATATTTGAAATATAAATTTTAAATCTCTTTGCATGAGCATGAGTACCAAAGAAAAGGAGGGGAATACAGGTCTTTTATTTAATTGATATACCATAACTAGGTAACATAAATATCAGTTGTTTTTAATGTTAAGGTTTGTACTTGTGACTGCCAAGTGTAGGTAGTGCAATTTGTAAATAAAATTAAAATTGCTGTTCAGTAAGAGAGGGAGGAAAAGGAAGAAAGATTCCTTAGAAGATTGGTTATAAAAAAGTAACAGTCACCTTATTATTTATTTGCTATGAATGATTTTGAGATGTTCAGCATGACACAATCGTAGATAATAAAATTAAAATAAATGCAAGACTGGAAAACCTCCACACAAAGACTTTCCATTATAAGAATATTACACGCAATACATTTGACATCACAAAGCATACTAATATTACATATTGTTTGTCCATAAAATACACATTAGAAAATAATTTATATTTTTTTTGTTACAGGATTATTTACATCATTCAATCACTCTAAATTTTAGTTACACATTCAGCACAAAGATAATAATGTTGTCAAATTGAGCAGGAAAATATTAAACTTGATATATTTATAAACAAGCTGTATTTAAAATCACTAGACGTTGATCCATAACTAAACTGGTCTCACGGAAAAAAAACCCATATTTTTGAAAGAAAAAGATATTATTTATTAATCTTTATTATTCATCGCTGTTGATATCTAGGTCAAATACTTAAGCCAAGGTTGGGAAGAATTAAACAGTACTCAGTAACCTACCCGTGGCCAGGCACTTAACTTCTTTAACTCCACCCCTTCGAGCCCCACTGCCATTCTCAAACATTCAAACTGTTTTTATTAAATTTTATATTCGTTTTTCTCATAATTGGGAACATTGTTCCAATATATTTTGCCGATTAATGTTTGATTGTATATATCATCCACCTAAAAGGACAATAGTGATTTTAAATACATTCTGTATTCAGTAAGTCTAAAGAGAGTTATCGAATGTTAAAGGTCGCATTGTGTTCATGCGATAAATTATTTTACTCGGCACATAGTTAAATGGCAAACTGAGATCGCGCTGGTCAAGTTGTTAATGCAAACTCTAAAAGTAGTAATTTAGCTTAGTTGGGCCTAAAACAAAAAGAGGTCATAGCAATTATTTATTTAAAAAATATTTATTCATATTCCTTTCTACCTGAACCTAATTACTTTATTAGTGTGTATTACAATTGTGTTTAGCTTCACAACCGTAATGTTAAATCTGTATTTAAAAACATGAGAAAGTAAAGAAACTGTTTTATTGTAGTGGTTTCGTAAGAATACGTTACTTAATTACCAATAAGAGCAATATCTGTCCTGTTTGATTAATTTCGCACTAAACTGCCCAGGGGAATAAAGGTGCACTAAGCAAATTATGGAAGGTATATATGCAATTATACCAAGAAACTGTCCATATGAGACCCATTCATGCTACAATTGCTCGCAAGTAATGTCTCGCTCATCTCCGGATGGTGTCATATTTGTACATAACAATGTTAGGTTTCAAGACTAGGCCACAGTGCCAATAAAAATTATTCTTAATGAATGAGTTTGACTGAGTTAATTTAATTTAGAGAAATAAGGGTACTCGTGGTAGAATTTCTTTTGGGTCGACTCAATAAATTTATATATTTATTTATTTATTCTGTTTTAAGCGGTGCTCTGGGCATACACTAAATATTATTGAAACTGTATGGATGACCTATAAGAAAATAGCTGCCTTTTTCATACAAAATACATTAAATTATTGAAAATATTGTATAAATTCAATTCTATTAAATTGACAGTTGAGTGTATTTTATGCAGCCTTCCCCCTCCCCCCCCACGTCATTTACAGTTCCAATAACTTCTAAAAACTACCTAAAGGTGGAACTAAAGTTAAATTATCCTAATTCCTTAAATTGAACTTTGGAAAATAGATTAAATTTCTTCTCTCGTATGTAGTGAATACTGGTGGTCTAACGTAATTTTTTTTTTTTAACGGCCATTAAAAAAATAAATAAAGACACAAAAAATTATAACTTGTACATAATTAACAATTTTATATACATAAATGTGTGGGTTTTGATGACCAAACCAGGCAAAACCGACTATTAATTTTTTATTATTGATGCAACGTGTTTTAAAGTATTCTCTATTATATGCTTTATTTGTGAATTAACATGAATATGCCATAATAATTTAACTTAAGTAAAAATAGTGAAACGTGCATGAAAAATACCCTGCGGTTTCCAAAGTGTTATTGAAACAAAAATGCAAGAGCATGTCAATTGAAATTTTTAAAATAATAAAATATTTTCACACTGTTGCCTCCAAAATAACTTTAATGTGTGCGAATTTCATTTCAAAAGGTTTCAACCGACAGCTACATATATGTACACAGTACTATTTACATTGAAGTAATTAATTTTTATATTGAGATCACATTAAAACACGCACTGAGTACAGCCTCTTCCCTTGCCGAAACAATCAAAACTAGATTGACCACTTTTCCAATAATAAATCTTAGAGACTGTTCCTGCTTTATGCGAGGGTGGGGTGCTGATGTCAGTGACCATCATCTGTTAGTTTAGCTGAAAAGTTCTTTAGAATTCCAACTGAAAGTTCCATAAACACTAAACCATTTCCAAAGCGACTTAAAAGCATGTTTAAAGTTTAATGTTACACTGGAAGAAGGCAAATTTAAAAAAAATTGCCAAGAGAAAGCTAAATGTTTTGTGTTAAATAAAAGTTAAAGCATATATGGATCTGTGATATATCTTGGTAAAAGATTAGGCAACAAGAAAGTTATTAACAGAACAGGATACATAATTTAGTTATTCTATCAAAGTGCAGTGGGCCTTAATTTCATATTAAAAATCACCACTAAACAGAGTTATAGATATACCTAGTTCCATTTGATAGTTGGTTAGGAATGTATTTTAAAAATTTAAAAGTTAGTTTTCAATATGTAAAAAAAATACAGTGTCCCACGACCTTGTATGATAAAAAAATCAGCTTATTGACCTTGAGATTTTCACTAATATTTGTGAAGAAATTATATTAAAATTCATCATGGTTTAGGAGAAATTAATTTATAAACTTAACTTAATTATAATTAAACGATCATGTCATGTGTAGCTGCGGAGATGAGTGCATATGCATCGGCGTAGCGGCCGTGACCGTTCTGGTTGTAGGTTTCAATTTTTTAAGACGCTCTAAGGTAGTGCACTCAAAAAGCAATAATACGTGCTTTACATCTCATAATTTCTCTGATCTGTGGTTTACTGTGGTGTTTTAGTGATCACAGAGACCACCGTAGTAATGAAATCAAAGGCTTTGAAAGGACAGGCACCGTGCGAAGACACATCGTCAACGTCTTTAAAGGTAAGTGTTTAAACCGCAGTTAATAAAATATCTACCAAATTCTGCTATTAAAGTAATTTATTCAGTTTAAAGCATAGTTCGTATGAATGCACGTCTCGCGCGGCGGTACTCGGGATATAAATGATTTTTTTGTACGAAATATTATTATATAAAATAGGACAGTGTATAATGACATATTATTAACTTTCTATCAAAAGTGTGAGATATTTCTGCCTGGAAGGCATTAATATGTTGTCGTCATTGGATAAAAAGTTACTAAATAATTTTTAATTTAAAAGCGTGTTTTCTTTTCACAAAAATATTTTTTGAGCGTTTTTATTGTAATTGTGAGCTACTTTGAACGCTGAGATTTGATTTTTATGTTTTTTAAAACTAAGCAATAAATTATGGAAAAATATCCGATGAAACTTTGAAGTTCAATCAAATTCTTCTTGTATGAAACATAAAATAATATGCACAAACACAATCAAGTTCAGGAATGGAATGAAGGATCATCACAATGAAAAATGTTTATATTATCTACTTCTGCAATTGGATCAGGTATTTGGTTTGGTCTATCTTTTACTGACACCCATAGTACTTTTCAAACAAGCCTTTGTAGTGTAGATATCAGATTTCAAATAGGTAATTCGAAAAAATATTTTCCATCAAAGCTTTAATTAATTATTTATGGTTGCCCGATGGGTTTTTGAAGGAGAATGGTTTACAGTTAATTGATATGAATACTCTATAATTAACTTCAAGATTGGAGTTAAATACCACATGTAATATCATTTTGTAAATTTAGTTTATATAATAAAAAACAGTAGTCGGTAGAGTGTGAATAACGGTAATCAGGATTCTAATGCAATGAATAACAAAAAGTAAGTCATAATCTTCATAATCTATTTGATGAGTGACAATCTTTTAAACTTTAAGTACAATCGATTTGATATCAACATTAAGGGATAAAGTCAAAAAAATAAATAATGCTACACAGCATATGGTTATGTTTGTAAGAAGTTGAAACGGTAATATCGCTATGTAATATCGATATTCAACAAGACACTGAGTTATTATTAAGAAACCGCAAAACTATGCAGGAATGAAATTACGCATTGCTGTCGTTGACGAATAGCACGTCCCTATTTTTGAGCCCTAAATCTTCGAGCGTTCGCGTCAATGCTGTTGGCTCTAGGACCCTCTTTGGAAAGTTTGTGGTTATCTCGAATTCTTCCGGTGACTGCGGATGACTATACACGTAATTGTACAGGTTCTGAAAAGATATAATGGTATCAAAATGTACGATCTGTATTTTTTTAACTGGTTCTACTTTTTGTGATTCCGCAGTATTTCGTGGTGAGAAAATATGCTAGCATACAACCATGCGTAGTGGAAATTCGTTAACTCACTTGCAAGCTGTCATTGGGCCTAAATCGTCTCTCCAGCCTCGCTCCGCAGGGCAACTTGATAAGAACAGCGAGGCCGTTGGGATCTGACATACTGGGCTCTTCTGGGAGGGACTCGGCCATTTCCTTCTTGGCTAAAACCACTTCCTGAAAAAAAAAAAAATTCATAAAATTAACAACATTTTATTAAAACTTTGAAAATTTTTCACAGCCTCTTGCATAACACAAAAAGGAACTACCTCGTAAGAAACAACGAACTTTGATGATAAAACACACTATTTAAAGAAATTTTAGACCACGTTTTAATACAAATAACTAATCGTATTAAATCATTCCATAATTTATCTTTCTTAGAACTTTTAGAGTCCTTAAAGTATAACGCTTTTAAAGAAATTTTCCACGATTATGATGTTTGATTATCTCAAATTAAAGAACGAATTGAAAGTAATTTATTCCTCTGACAAATTTCAGAACTTAAATGCCTGCGGTATATACGAGTTTATTAAAAAAATAATTATTTTTCTGATGTTTCTGTTCAGACATTTAAGAGAATGCAATATGCGTCCGCAGGTCTATACCTGCGGACGTCTATACCTGCGAGTATTAAAAAATAATCCCTATGGATTATTTTTTAATACTCGCATTTGCGGGGTTTTGATACTTCAACCCAATAAAAATCTCAATTAAATTCTACACCAGATTAGAAAAAAAACATATTACCGTTTTGAAATTAAAAAACGTCTAGTACACTAAACGGGTGTTTACGCGGTGCCATGCATGAGATTCTAGTGTTTTTTAGTGATTTTTAGCGTCTACGTGCCACAGAATTCAGAAAAAACAATGTTTTTGTGTTGTGCTTACCACGGCGTGCCAATCACAGTCAATAAAATAAGGAAATTAGATATTTGTTTCTTTTTATATATCTATGTAAACATATTTGGATAAAGTATTCCATATAAAATTTTATCGTGAATCATGTAGAAATTGTATGTCTCCAAGATGCTGATGTCGTAAATATAGCATAATCACGGTTTATTTTCATGTTTTTGACATGTTTACAAACATTCACATTCAATTCTTTATTACAATATAAATGTTTAGATATATATTATGACATCTTTCTAACTGGTTACATTTAGAAATGTCATTCTTTATCGAAATAAATAACAGAGATATTATTACTTTATGAAAAAATATTTTTTTGTTTGCAATTATTTTTTTTTCTATCACTCTTTAGTTTTTTTTTATATTCTAAAAATTATACATAATTTCAATAAAAAGAATAACAAAGGATACATTATAAAGCAACAATAAAAATCAAAATATTTTTTTATTATTGACATTATTTAAAATAAAATATTTCGGCACCAGTGACGATCCCCCATTAGGTTTTTTTTTAATTTTCTCTTCATGGTAAAAAATATATATTAATATTATTATTGTTCGCTGAGCAAGCAGCTATTTAGCTGCTTTGCTCATATTTTATTTTCTTGTAGTTTTATATTATAGTTAGTAATAAAACAATATTCTAGAGAATTCCATAAGCTATTCAAAGTAGTGCAGGTCAATAAAATAATATTCATAAGCATTTTAGGTAAGTGTCAGTAATTAGGTTTTTTTTTGAAAGCCTCCGCACCACCACAACTTTTACGTAAAAGTGGCCTCGCCATCCATCGGGTTCTGCCATGACTAACAAATTAAAGTCATCAGCTATATATCAATAATATATTTAAAGGCAAATTGAAATAAAAAAAGAAATATGTGACCGACGTTATACCAAAAAAAAATTTTCAGGACCATATTGCTTGACCAAGGCATATGAGCACTGGATGCTACATCAGCCACCACATTCACCGGACTTGGCCCTGTGCAACTTTTGTCTGTTCCTAAAGATAAAGAGAACTATAAAAGTATGACGTTTCGCGACCATAGAGGAGATAAAGATCAAATCGCTGAAGGAACTAAAGACCATATCAAAAAGTGCTTTCCAAAAATACTTTGAAGATTGGAAGACACTGTTAGAAGTGTACTATATCTGACGGGGATACTTTGATATTGACGGTAATATTAATATTATGGAATAAATAAAGATTTTTTTAAATTGTATATAATTTCATGTGGTTTTCGATGAGTCCTCATATATTTGTGAAAAATAATGTAATTAAAATTATTTACAAAATATGTTTTAACATAACATGTTAAATACTACATTGTAATATTTTACAAGAATTGTAACGAAAAGGAGTATCTGCGACTTGGCCCAAGCGCTGGAGGAAGGTCTCACGACTGAAGAGAGTTTTGATACCGTATTACTTTAGCTTTACAGATGTTTAAAATAATCAAATAAAAATAAACATAATGCTACAAAAGACTAGCCTGTTTCCTGCGCTCCTCTTTTTCTATGTCCTCCAAGAGCTGCCTCTCCTGCTGAAGTTGTGCCTCTCGAAGCTCCCTCTTTCTCTTCTCCTTCTCTTGGTCAGCCTTGAGAGACTCCTCATAGGCTTCGTCCTGCTGCGCACGCAGGTGTGCTGTCAGGCTGCGCTCCACCCTATTTGCAAACAATGCCATTAATTGAGGAGGTAAACAAGTCGTAACAAACTTATAATTTAGGTGCGGAAAGATGTACTTACATACATACTCATGTGGACTTTATTTACGAGGGCTGTCCAATAAATACTTAGCCTCACTGCCTGATGGCGCCACTATCACAAGAGAAATTTACTATCGTGTAGTACATTCTTGTAGACGGCTGTTGTCAAAATTTCAGCCGAATCGAACACGTAGTTTTGTTTTGACATTTTTGACGTGTCAGCGGATTTTAGAAAAATGGAAAAGAGCAATATCGGTCGTTGATTCGATTCTAGTTTCTGGTAGGGAAATCGCGCAGCAAAATCAAAGAGCGCTTGGATGCTGTGTAAGGTGACTTCCCCTTCGATGGCGACCGTCAAAAAATGGTTTAACGAGTTTCAACATGGTTGCACGTCGGTTTTTGATGAACCACACCCAGGAGCCCCGAAAACAGCTGGAGGATAACATAACACAAATCCACGATTTCGTGTTGGCAGACCGCCGATTGAAGACATGTGTGACATGGCTAAGACAGTAGGCATCTCAAAAGACTGCGTGGGTCATATCCTGCCTGAAATTTTGGGCATGAGAAAGCTGTCGGCGCGATGGGTGCCGCGTTTGCTCACTCCAGACAAGCGAAACCGTGAGACCACTTCAGAGCAGTTGTTTGACGCTGTTTAAGCGCAATCCGAAGGAGTTTCAGCGCCGTTTCTTGACCGTCGACGAAACATGGATCCACTGGTACACACCAGAGACCAAGGAACAGTCAAAACAGCGGACTTTACACGGCGAATATGCTCCGAAGAAGGCGAAGACTGTGTTATCGGCCGGAAAGGTGATGGCCACCGTTTTCTGGGATTCACAAGGTGTAATCTACATCGACTACCTGGAGAAGGGCAAAACGGTCACAGGGCTCTACAATACCGAATTATTGGGCCGATTCAACGCCGAATTGCAGAAAAAACGGCCCCATTTGGCAATGAAAAAAGTGCTATTTCACCATCGCCATGGCCAAATTGGTCGAATTAGGCTATGAACTGCCGCCCCATCCACCGTATTCTCCAGATTTGGCCCCATGCGACTTCTTTTTGTTTCCATACTTGAAAAAGTCACTCGCCGGGCAGAAATTTGAGTCGAATAAGGAGGTCATCACCGCCACGGAAGCCTACTTTGCAGGCCTCAAGAAAAAAATCTTTTCAGATAGGTTAAAGAAGTTGGAGCATCGATGGATCAAGTGTATCAAGCTAAAAGGAGACTTTGAGAAATAAATCGCCACTTTTCCAAAATTTTCGTTTTTCTGTTGAAGGCTAAGTACTTATCGGACAACCCTCGTTTTGTACAAACATTGGTTGGTTGGTTTGGTAGGTGGACATATTCATACGACTTTTTATGTATTTATATTGCGTCATTGCTGTTATTATTGTTCTTCTCCTTTTGCTTCCTGTTCGCACGGAGCAATGGCGGTCAGTGTACACACATCAAATCAATAGTTTCGCACGTAAAATGTCGATTTCTTCAACAAAATTAATTTGCAAACAATATACACAACATTTATAGTATACACAAAATGTGTATCCGATGCAGAATTTTATGGCGATTATGTCACCATAAAAAATAACGTAAATATATGAAAAAATATCCTGTTCATCATCATAACGCATTCATGCAGTTGGAATCTGATAAAATGTATAAAAAACGTGTTTTTATAAAGTTACATTTTGATTTTAAAACTTATACACATAATTATGAACTAATAAAAAATAAGAAATCGATGTAGAATTTTATGGATAGTAAAACTGTATATAAATATTTATCATCATCATCATCAACCAAAAATGTGATAGTACCCTAATTGATGTTTTGGCCTTTTTTTAACGTATTTTCAAATATCACTTTTCAAAACAATAATTGTTAGATGTTTTTAAAATGTGTGAAAAGAATTTTTTATTCATATTAGTATAAAATTATACAAAAGTTATCAAAAGTGAATAAAAGTTTGTGTAAATAGTGAAAATTTCTTTATATTGAACTTTGTCAATTTTAATAAATATTTAATTACAATATATGAAAACCAAAATTAGCCTATTACATTGCAAATTTCATGGAGATTACGAGGATAGTAAAACTGTCTCGACAGGATGTAAAACGCCTTCAAAACGAATTTTCTAATGAATCTGTAAATTTGTGCATTATCACTTTATAATTGCTGGACCTTCAGCGGTAATATCAAAAAATAATAATTGTCATTGAAAAGGTTAATGTTAATTTATAAGATATTATTTTGGGTAATTTAACTTATAATATACCTTTCGGCACGTGCCTGCGCCAGATATATTTCATTGTCATCTACGATCTGTGTAAATAGTGAAAATTTCTTTATATTGAACTTTGTCAATTTTAATAAATATTTAATTACAATATATGAAAACCAAAATTAGCCTATTACATTGCAAATTTCATGGAGATTACGAGGATAGTAAAACTGTCTCGACAGGATGTAAAACGCCTTCAAAACGAATTTTCTAATGAATCTGTAAATTTGTGCATTATCACTTTATAATTGCTGGACCTTCAGCGGTAATATCAAAAAATAATAATTGTCATTGAAAAGGTTAATGTTAATTTATAAGATATTATTTTGGGTAATTTAACTTATAATATACCTTTCGGCACGTGTCTGCGCCAGATATATTTCATTGTCATCTACGATCTGTGTAAATAGTGAAAATTTCTTTATATTGAACTTTGTCAATTTTAATAAATATTTAATTACAATATATGAAAACCAAAATTAGCCCATTACATTGCAAATTTCATGGAGATTACGAGGATAGTAAAACTGTCTCGACAGGATGTAAAACGCCTTCAAAACAAATTTTCTAATGAATCTGTAAATTTGTGCATTATCACTTTATAATTGCTGGAGCTTCAGCGGTAATATCAAAAAATAATAATTGTCATTGAAAAGGTTAATGTTAATTTATAAGATATTATTTTGGGTAATTTAACTTATAATATACCTTTCGGCACGTGCCTGCGCCAGATATATTTCATTGTCATCTACGATCTGCCTCAGCCGGAAGAGCAACACATTCGCAGGACAAAAGCCCTCAATGCGCCCGACTATCGTCATACGATTCTCCCGTAGTGCGACAACGCAGAGCAGAGGGAATCGCCGTCCCGCTCCAGTCGACTGCGAGACACGATAGCCCTCCGGGGCCTCCACTGAGCAGCCCCACATTAACATATTCTGGTTGATGTACGCTATCACCGCATCGTTTGACAGCGATAGCCTGGGGACAAAAGTAAATCTGAAGAAACGCTATTTCTTCAACAAGATGTCATGCCTGCATAGAAAATGTTTATACCAAAATATAAATAAGCAAAACAACCTAAAAACATAAAGAAGTCAAATTGTCGGATTTAAAAAACGTTTGTTGATACAGTGCATCATTTGACTTCTATTTGTTTCGATTAAAACCATCAGTATCAAAATATGCTCCCAGAGAGTAATTACTTTATCTTCTCAGGAGACAGATGGTCATCAATAATGTAATTATGACAAAATATTTGAACAGCCCTCAATATTAATTAGTTTTGTTGTCTATGCTAAATCCATGAAATGATTGAAGCACTGCAATAGTGATAAAAAAAATGTGTCCAAAAAGGGGCTTCCTTAAGTTCAAGGTGACTATCCTCTTAGTATTTGGTGAAGCATACCTGCAGAAATTTGGGGTTTCTGTTGCACTGTCTGAATGAAGATATACAAGAAGAAACTTAAGCTCCTGCTTGGCATCACTTAAGGCCTGTGCGTACGTGCCTTGGTAGAACACAGGATGAGGACTATATTTAGCCGAATAAGTGGTGATAAAACCTATGACATCACCCAATGGGTCCGTAACAACTGAAAAAATAAACACATTGAAAACGAACTGCATTATTCAGGCAAAAATATGAAATTAATGTTACGTTTCAATCAATACCGCTGATTTTTATGCAGCCTCCTTAATTTTATCTCTTGACAAGATGTTTCTTTTTGTTCCGAGGTGCAGTAAGATCTTCAATGTTTCTAAGGATATGGTAAAGGGGCAGGCTCAAAGTGCCTGGCAATGATGGCCTGTGGCAAACTTATTGGATTTGCTGCCTCATCAGGGGTGAATAAATATTCTGCTAACTTTGTTGTATTTCTATGCCTGCAGCATAATTAAAACACAGTGTACAAGTAAATAAACTTGCCTCCATGGCCGTTTGAAAAACGGTTCTTCTTCTGCGTTCGTTAATCATACACTTTGATTCTTCATTCTACTTTTGGAAATAAATACGAATCACAACGTTTGGGACTGTATGGCGATAATATGAAATTGTTCTAAGCAGAATAGGTAGAAGTTCTATCATGGTGAAGCATACATAATTTTTGAATGTTCAATTGCTAAGAATTGAACTACCACTCTTTAGTAACTAAAACACGATTTTAATTAAAACAGATTTCACACCAAATCCCAAATTTCCACAAATTATCGTAATTTATTGGAAAAACCACAGTTACGCAATTTTAATGACAGATATTCTGCAAGTCTAAGCTGTAAATTATTTAAAAAAAATGAATGCCTGTGACCCGGCCAAATTTTATAAACTGTAAATATTTATGCTTCTTTGCGGTTTGCGTCTAGGCTATCTTCCAACGAAATAATGATAACAAAATTTAATTAATATTTCGTTGGCAAAAATATCTCCATATTTACATCTCGGAATCATTTCTTAGACGCCTACTAATTGAAGTATTAAGTGGGTGAAGGGGTTAACTGCAAACTTTCACAGTCTCAGAGCATACAAATGGATAATAAAGAAATTTTCAATGAGCAAGAAGAGGTTATTTAGAGTTTTCTATTTTTAATAATGGGTGAAAGGGTTTTAATTGCAAATATCTACTAATTGTCTTTTTGTGAGATAACCTCTTCATCCACTTAACGCTTCAATTGTATGAGGTTGAGCTATCTAAAGGCCACTATATAATTATTGTGGTGAAGGAAGGATATCTGTGCTGTGTGGGAATTTCTTTCAACTTTTTTAAGAATCGGTATACAACAACCAATTTACTTACTTCTCCTATCATCGGCCCAAACTATTCTTAAAAGAAGCTTTACTATAGAGGACATTGTATTGTAGCATATTGAGATGAGATTAACGACATAATTGTAGAATCCACGGAATCCGCCCGTGTTTTCTGAGGGTTCCCCGCTGCCGGTGAAGACGTGCTGCGCTATGTGGTCCCGGACGACTGTCGGAGGTCGAGCTTCCGAAGCGAATACCGACGGACGACCCTCGCCAATGTTCAGATGTTCTTGTATTGCTACCTGAAAATGTTTACTGCATTTTTATTCTGTGCGAGTGTAAGAAGCGATAAAACAATGACGTATTTGAAATTGAAATAGATCTATACTTATGAGATTTGTCTTCCTGTTAATGGAAGTCAGTCTTAATGGCGTTACATCATTAAGACTGACTTAATACAAATAAAATTTGAGTACGTAATTTTAAAGATATACAGATATTAAATACTTATGTGCGGTCGAGGGTAAATGAAGCTTTATCTTGAAAGGTGCTTTGACAGAGTGTGTAGGTATGTATATATAAATATTAACCTCATCTATGCTCATACGGAGATGCGAAAGCGGTGGTTCTCATAGATACAATACAATCAAAACAATCGGTTTTTTAAGCATTTCAGTTCAACTTTAAATGCTCAGGGTTTACGTCCCTCCGAGTGCCTTTAAACATACATCGTAGCCATGCAATTTTATATATACTATTTATATTGAATACATAATATAATATAGTAATATAACTTTTTTTTATATGATGAACAAACGAAAAAATAATATCTAGTCAAGTTACTGCTGGCATATTTTGTTTTCATAATTTTTCAGAACTTTATTTTTGGATATAATTGGTTACACCTATGAAGCCGAGTATTCCTGTATTATTTTCCAAGCCTTATACACAATCGCCATAATATCACAGATGTCAATTCCTCAGTTAGCAGCCATGTGATCCGGCAATGATGTGCATTTGCTATTTCTTACGTTTCTACTTTGTACTCGTACTTTGCGTAATAAAATACTTTTTAAAGAATTCTAATATTACATATTTTTACAATCATTAATAAATGTCAGTAAAGATAAAAGAGAAACTAAAGAACTAAGTGTTCAGTTTTACACGAGCATATGTAATGCGTGCGAGAGAGCACTGGACGGAAGGCTGGTATTAGTAACTGATTTTCGTTAATAAAATTGGAATCAAAATAAATTAATTTTCTATGTTTCATCTTATATTTAATTTATTTTAAATTTTTAATCCGCTCATTATATTCACAGATAAACGCTCACACACGCGACAAATCTTGAGTAGTTAATATTTATGTACTGACAAAAAGCGCTGCGTCTGGACTGCTGTTCGCGATCCGTTGTCTTTCCCCATCTTCACGGCCACTAATCGCCCCAATCGCTTGTTTAATTATAAACAAGAAAATTCGATAAATACAAAGAATTTTAGGGACACAAAAATGTTATAAAAGGAGAATAGCTCACTTATATTAAGCTCGTTGCTGTGATTCCGAATTTTCTTGTTCACACCCACATTATTTATGCAGCTGGACTATTCCGAGACAGGCGCTCTAAAACTGCAAAAGCTCCATAATCCAAGAATAATTTAATTTGTTGGGTGATTAATGATCTAACCTTAGCACTATCCAAGAACATATCTATTCTATGCATTGACAACCTCTCGTTGGAGGGTCTCAGAAACTCGAACTTTTTCAGCAATATAGTCATATTATTGAATATGAGGAAGAAAAATACCTTCTGTTGTGTAAAGTGGCACTCAGTTCTGTCAGTAATACATACACATTGAAGTACGATAAAGCATCTAAATAAGAATAAAATCAACAATTAGATAAATGTAATAATAATATAATAAATAAAAAATAAATAAGAATTACAAATAGGCGAAACAATAAGGCCGTACCTCAAGATCCCATTGATGCCTTTGTAAAACTTCTCTACATGTTGTCATATCATCAATGCCTGTTAAATCTTGAAACTGTAAAACTTTATCCATTTGCTCTGCTGTTAAACCCATACCGTCGTTGTTGATATCCATATTATACAATTAAACTGGGTGTACAAAATAATTAAAAAACTTCGTTGCTAACGCGTTTGCTTGGTTATTCAGGCTGGCATATTCTTGAGAGACGATGACATAGTAAAAAGATTAAACGCACGTAGTATTATTTAATGCAAACTAAATAAAACAACTTCCAGCTATCATAAAACAAACAAAATTGCAATAATTCGCAAAGAGAATGATTGAATTACGGCCAATTCCACCAAATAAATAAGAGAGTTGTCTGTCAGAAGAAACCACAGACAAACCAAAAGAGTGACTATTAAGTGTAGGTATCTACCTAACCAGTGTAGTAACTTGCCACAATTTTTTTCTCTTAGTGCTCTAAATATGTAAATTACCTACAAATATTTAGTTATAAAAATATAACTTGATTTGACTTTGCAGGATGTGGTTTAAACCTAAATATCAGTATTAAAAAAAAATGCATTTTTATTATTTTGAACATTAAGTGATTATATGGTAGCCTAAACTGTTTTATTATTGCAATCAAATAATTGTCCATGCAATATAATGAGATTGAACGAGTCATTTTTAGCTGTTAACACATTTATAAATATTTATTTAATTTAGTATAGTATACAGTTTAAAGTATTAGGGTAAAAGAGATATAAAACAGTTAATTTTATCAATTTATGACATCATTCCAAAAACATTAATAATTAGTGTTCGGACATTATCAGACTTTATAACAAACGTAAATGGGAATGTAAAATATATAATAATGTTTTGTTTATGTTTTATTCAGACGTATGTCGAATCGGATACGAATTGAAAAGTGGCATGGGTAGATTACAATTTTTCAAAGGAGACAATATTTTTTAAATCACGACGGTGGTCCATATTCCCAATTTATTTTTGAAATCACTTGTTAACTTAAGACCTGCAAAAATAAATGTTTTCGGCCAAAAACATTACACCAATAAAAAAAACTCTGTTCTCTTCTCAAATATAAACGTCACGGTTTGTTTATCTGACGTCTTGCATAGCGGCGATTTTGTTTTTAGGTGGTTTTGCAATTTCGTTGCAGATTTTGCCTATAACTGATAATTGTTATATTAATAGGAATACTTTCGAGCACTGTTGCAGTAAAGCGTTTCCCAATTTATCGTTTAGTATTTCATAGTTCAGTTTTAGTTACGTAGGACTAATACTTGCCCCATACAAGTTATTTTAGTTTGTAATCGCCATGGTTGTGTGTAGATACTTTCAGCAGGGTAATTGTCGTTTTGGAGGAAATTGTAGATTTGAACACACGTTCGCATTGAAATACAATTACCAAGGTATTTTTTTTATTGTTTTTTTAATGCTAAAATTTTTGACTACATGTATTTGGTTAATACTGTTTGGCGGGAATATTTCGAGAAGGCTGGAATTAGCTACATCTAAATATTTATATTTTGCAGTTTGTAAAAAAAACGGCAATAAATAGTATAATTCTGAACAACTACTTAATGACAATCTTTACATGATCACAGAAGTATGTATATAATAGGTATTTTCCATACTTTCCTATTTTGTTATTTTTCCTTGTAGTCTAGTTAATCTTTTTTATTTCTCATATCATGAATATAGAATTTTCATTTAATTGTACTGATTGATTTATCCATCAAAATTTCAAGTTTATTTATATACACTAATATAAAGAGGAAAGATTTGTATTTTTATATGTCTAACGAATAAAGTCAAAAACTACTGAATTGGTTTCAAAAATTCTTTCATCATTAGAATGCTACATTATCCCTGAGTAACATAGGCTATATTTATTACTAGAAGAAATTAGGAATCCCTACAAAACTTCAATAATGTAACTCAAAGTGTATAATATTAAAAATTAACCACAAAATGTCTTTCATCAATGCGCTGCGGAAACTATTGAAGGTAGAACAAAAAAATGTTCTATAATGTTAAAGAAAATGTCAATATCTACAAAACACTTTTGTATATCATATGTCCAACTATTGTAGTTATGTCACTATAACTACTTTTTCACATTTTAAAGTTGATAGAAATGCCAACCAAAATCAGACCATGTTATCCATACCTTTGTAATAATCCTTATCCAAACAAATCATTTTGTATTCAAGACTGTTTCAATACCTTTAGATTACTTTTTGAACGATTCAAATCGGACATTCCATTCAAATGATATTATACATCACTCATCCCGAGTGCCAAAGGCGCCGTCAAAGCCGCACGCAGGGCTTAGCTGCCAACCCGGGGTGAAGCCCGGGGTTTAACAGCTAGTTTTTTATATAAGAATTTTAGTGGCCGGATTTAAACATATTTCACAATTATTAATATCTGTATTTTACACACCTGGTTAAGATAAGCCTTGGGCTTGGCTGATACATAAAAGAAAATAAATGTAAATTTGTTGAATAAAACCAAATAAAAATAATATATTAATCTTCTGGTTGAAAATGCAATTTTCAAATTTATGAAAGTTGCATTTTAAACGTCATCTATCATTATATTCTGATGACGCCGAATGGCGAAAGTTTAATATTTTAATTATCAAATCTGTATTTAATAGATATTTTATATACACCACTATCACAAAGTTCGTACCTTCGAAATTTTACTCCAATATGGCAAATATCATCGAATAGAGGAGAATATTCTGTGCCTTAACACAGAAAGATACATTTCAATATGAGAGACTGGGGCAAACATTGGGTCTTTCAAAATTTGAAAGTTCACAAAAAATTTCAGCTGTTTTTCCTTAGTAACAACAGTAACAAAAACATCTCTTTTGATGCCAAACACTTTGTTCTTCGGTGCCACGTTTAGCTGTATTCTACAGATTGATGTTTGGTCATCACAGAACAAAGAAATTTATGAAGCGGCAATGTTAATCTAGTAACAGGACCGGAGTAGGTAATAGCAATTACTTTTAAAATAAAATGTATTTTTTAAGAATATTAATCTGTTATCAAGTTATTAATTAGGTTATTTCTTATATTATTAATGTACTTAAGGTCTAGATGTAATTTAATTACATCTAGACCTTAGTCATTATTTTCGTACACTATCATTCATCAGAAGTAGATTTTATCGAACACATCAAACGGGTTTAGGGATATCTCTCATTTTTTAGTTTAACCGGAGGGGTAATATCTGTCTAATTTTATCACTATTATTTGCAGCTCCAGTTGTTACTACCGACCAGTTAGTCAAGCAAGTTCGCACCGAAGTAGACAGCGCCCTTAATGGTCAACAATGGATCCTATCTTGTTACGGTCCATTCAATTCAAAACCCAATTTTCCTGGTCTGGTTGACTATTCCTTTGAGGAAGTACGATTGCTTATGTACAATGCTAAGAAAAATGGAACCCTTAATCTTTGTGTAAGGAATTTTCTTTTAGTATCTATCTATTTTATTGTATGTTACATTATATGTTATATTGTATATTGTATGTTACATTATATGTATGAATTTTCTTTATGTATCCATACTTTAGAAATACCATAAATCGGTTAGTACGCTACTAAGTTTAAAAGTGGCCACTAACCATTAGAAAATGCATGGGCATTAGAAAATGCAGTTTAGTTGGATGCTTATTCGAGCATCTGTACCGTTGATAAGGTGTTAATACTGGTACCCTCATAAGTCAAAATTACATAACTCTTCTATGTTGGGTTTTCCACGAATTGTCTGCCTATTTTAGAAAGGACTCAAAGATATTAACAGAAATCATCATCCATGCCACTACAACCCAGGGCAAGTCTTGGGTTTTATTTTGACGCTAACGTTGTTGTCAGTGGATACCATAGACCCCAGGTAAAGAAATCCCTTAACCATTTCGAAAGAGAAGTTGTCTACTTAACCGTTTTGAAAGAAGTTGTCTATTTGAATGTACGCTGGATTAGTCTGGTTATTAACAGGCATTAGTTTTTAGCCTTAAGGCAACTTTAAGATCGTGTTTGGATCATGCTACAATATTCACGTCTTCAGCGTAGGCTAGGAGTTGTACTGATATGTAGAAGAGGAGGCAGGGTAGTGCATCATCTTGTTGTAGTCTATTAACCATTCCGGAGGACTCAGACAGACGTTTTGGACTCGTACACGGCATTCCACTTCATTCATACCATTTGACCACTACTAACATTTGGTATATTAAATTCATTGACAGCACTATTGAATGCAAAAGGCTTAAAAAATTACGATGAATTTTTAATTTAAGTCATTGATTTTCTCTGCTATTCATTTTCTACCATTTACTCACACTCGTAAAGTTGCACAAACCTATACATTTTGTATGTTTCCGGCATCTCTTCCATTCCTTAGTTTGCCTTCGGAAATGACCTGACCTGTCCGAACTACACATCGCTCGCGAGTGTTTGTCCTTTGGCACGCATTCCTGTCATTGCTGTGATCAAATTTCAAATTCCTGTTATTGTGTAGTTGCTTGCTTGAGACAGTAGTGACAATGTACTCGAATTGCCATTTAATATAATATACTTGTCAGTGGATGTGAACACGATTGTAACCGCCCTAACGTACTGCACTAAAGTAAAAAAAAACCTTTGCATTTTTTTCTGATTTCTAGGTTGCATCATTTAACCAACTTCATCAACGCTACCTGGAGGCATACAAAACCTTGTCGGAATCGCCAGAAATGAAGGTCCATTTTGAAACTTTATACAAAGGCAACTTGCCGAATAGTCCATTTCATATTTCTCCCCCCGAATGGAATAATAACAGTTCAAGTATTCCCACTAATGTACCCACGGAAAGTTCAATTTTTGCCCAGAATGTCAACACGATAAGCCCGTCAATTTTTGGCGGCGGTCTTTCAAACAGCGCTTCACAAACTAATATATTTGGAAGTAACAGTGTCTCACCGTCAGACTTATTTGCATCGGCTTCGAACAAATTATTTGGTCCAACTCCCACAGTTAATGCAGGCAACATATTTGCATCTGCGAATAATCAACATGTTTTCGCTGTCGCGGAACAAGGCCATCACAACCACACTCAGTCGATATTCCAGCAGGCTGAACCGACTAATGTTTTTGGCGGTGGTGTATTTGGTAAGAATAACTTCAGTACCGGAATGGATTCTTCAAACAGTCCTTTTATTCAAACACCACCTTCAAATCCTTTTGAAAACATTCCGTTCAATTCGATCGGTGCTTCTAGTTCATTCTTTCAATCTGCTAATGAGAATTTGTTTGGTTCGTCACCGTTTGAACAAATTAACTCACCCGTTTCAAAGCCACCTGTTAGTCAAGATATTGGTGTGTATGGTATTGAAGATCTGATGAGCGAGGATGATATAAACGCATACAACTCTGACAAATTTGTTATCGGAAGTATACCCGAAATTGCGCCAATGTATTCTATGTGTTTTTCATGATTTATTTAGTTTTTTTAACATAAAGTAATGGCAAATGATGATGATTGATGATTTGTTTTTTATGTTAAACTGTCACTTCATAAATTTTATTTGAGTGGAGGTTATATTAAAAGTTTAAAAGTATTTGAATCATTCGGTTAGACCTTTTGCAAAATCCTTATGGTATTGATTTCTATGCGCATTTAATAAAGTAAATAGTGTATATATACAGGTTGAGAAGAGTTAAGAAGTATTATTTAAAAGAGTTTAGAAGTATTATTTAAAAAAATAATCTAACTAAAAAATTGAAAGTCTCATTCCTACTACAATATATTTTAAATACATAGTATATTATACAGGATGTATTTATATTCACTGATGTCCTTATAAGGCGTCGATCTATATTGTCAGGACATCAGTAAATATAAATACATTCTGTATAATATACTATGTATTTAAAATATATTGTAGTAGGAATGAGACTTTCAATTTTTTAGTTAGATTATTTTTTTAAATAATACTTCTTAACTCTTTACTTCCAACAATGTACTTAATTAAATTAATTACTTTTACAAAAAAATTATTTAAATCATAATATTCATTCACAATAGAATCTTTTTATTTATAAAAAGAATTGAATAAACAAATTTTTTTTTTTACTCTATTTTCTTGATTTTGCATGGAGTGTCACCTTAAATTACATGTATAGTACAGAACGACGATATTTCTTTTATCTATTCTATTTTTAGTAGATTTTATGAATTTCCTAGTCATATTACTTATTGTTGAATAATAACTTATTGTTGTCATATTATTAATTAGGAACTTTTCTGTCACTATTTCATTATGAATATCTTTTATTATCTAATGTATTTTCCTTTATAAACGTAATTATTATAAATTATTTTTTGTTGTATTTGTAAATTTTTTATAATTTTTGGGCATTCGTGGTGCCATTTCCAATAACTTACGATTATATACTTTCGCAGAAAATCATTAGTAGCGGTCGTTAGTTGATGCCATAGCATTTTTGTATTGCAAGGGAAAATTTAATAGTAGGTATGATTTTTATCTATAAAATGCAGAAGGCAACTAATATTAGATATGGTTTTAACCATTTTTGTAATTCTAACCTTTTAAATCATATTGTGATTAACAAGTAGTGACACCTGGTGAACGTCACTAGTGGCCACTCGCGATAGTACCAATGCTAGGTTATTAAATGTTAATTTGTACAGTTATTTATAAGTGTTATTAGCGTTATAGCTACCGGTAAATAAACTTACCGTTATTTTAATACCCTTAGATGGCTTTATTTTTAATGTTGGGCAAAGAACAAAAATATCCTTAAATGAATAGACTGTTTCATTCCATTTTACTCAAGTAGTTTAAAATATTACTACATTAAATATTATAAAAATTAAGCCATCAAAGGCCAGTAAATTAATTTTCAAGGAATTATCTGCACCTATTAAATTAAGATTAACAGCGTAAAAGGAAGAAACAACATTCAATTCTAAAAAAAGCACGACACGCAAGTGTACCTCTTTCACAACCACTGTGCTTACTGATTTTGCTTTTAATATGTCAATCTATTTATTTTAAAAAATACTACCTATATTCGTTTTATCTAAAATTATGTAAAACGCAGGTTGAATACATATCGGGGAAGCAAATGTTGTAATCTGTAAATAATGGTAATGGAATGGCAAAAAATATATTCGAAAGAAAAAAAACATTCAAAATAAACTATTTTTACTAATTAATGTATGTATTTTATTTCACCTTCTTTTTATCCCTATATAAAGTTATGTCAAAAGTAAAGGTGTTTTTTTTAGAGGCGTGGTTTTCAAGAAGAGATAAAACGCATATAAGTTGATGTTATGGCTAAGAATTTAGTTTTATTATAAAGATAAGGGTTTGCCATTATGTTTTAAAAATGATTTCGGGTAAGTGGCCGCCGCGGCTGACTCGAACAAATTCCAGCCGAGAGGCCCAATTTTCAACCACTTTTTGCAGCAAGTTGGGCCGTATGTCAGCAATAACGCGCCAAATATTCTCTTCCAAGGCGTTAATCGTGTCCGGCTTATCTGCGTAGACAAGCGACTTCACATAACCCCACAAAAAATAGTCCAGCGGTGTTAAATCGCACGATCTTGGAGGCCACGCCACAGGCCCACGACGCGATTTTTACTTTATTTTAGAGTGATTTTTTTCTAAATTTGCACTATTTTCAAACGTTGTTCAGGAGTAAGTCTATTCATTATGAAATGGCAAACCAAACTGAGCATAAATCAAGTGACAGCTGTCAAAAACACCAACTACGAAAAAAGTAGTGCCAGATTGAAAACCACGCCTCTAAAAAAAAACCACACGTTATAAGGAGATAAGGGAAGGGGGAAGAGGTTGTATGCATCACGGCTTCCAATGTTTGAACTACTCACCAAATATTTTGAGACTGCGATAGAATATGTATAAAGAATATAGTTCTATATTTAATCTAAATTTTATACCATGTTGACGATCTGTCAAATGAACAGCTGAATGAAAAATATATGGTCGCAGTTGGGACTTTCACTATAACTCCTCCTGTAGGTGGTGGTCCATAGGTGGTTATGGTTAAGATCGCTTACCGCTTCCATATCCCGTATAGTATCGATTTGCGCCAAAATCCCTTAAGGAATAATTAATTACTATAGAAAATTAAGAAAACACCTGTCTTGTAAAATTAGCTATGCAAACATGAAACGTCCAATTGACACTAAATTGGTGTCATCTGATTTACCATGAAATCGTCTTTTATAAAAGTATCACTGGTTATTATCTGTCTTGCACATCCAGATTTTACCATTTTTGTGAAATATTTGTCATGTCAAAAATGGATTATGCCACCGTCTCACCAAATTATTTCCATAGATATCCAGTGATGATGATAAATCTATCAGTAATCTTGTTCAATTTTAGCTTCTACACATTCACCTATAATATACTACCCTGTTTCTTTGGCCATCTGTCCGTCCATCTAGAGCTCCTGCAGCCAGTCCTCCGATACGAGCCGCAGGATATATGCCGGATTCTTGCTGCATGTTTCGGCCATAGCTGGCCTGGGTTATCCCCCAGATTGTGCTTCTTTTTGAGGTGAGGGCTGCGCAGTGACATATTACGTGTTCCGCAGTCTCTTCCTCTATGTTGCAGCCTCTGCAGATGGGTAGTAAGGTAGTAAGGTTAGGATACGGAGGATTGCCCTAGGCAGGCTGAGACAGTATTTTGTAAGACAAGGGTGTTGCCCTGCCATCGCTGTTCTGGCCTGGTTACATTTTGCTCTGTCCCGCCTGTTTAGAGTAGATGTTGCATAGTTAGTTGATAGTGGCAGGATAGATTCTGGGCCGATAGGAGTATTGCGTGAACCCCTCCTTGCTAGTTTGTCAGCTTCGTTGTTGCCCTGGCTGTGACTGCCTTTTTACCCATTGGACTGTAACATCGTTACAGTCCAATGTGTGGTTGTGTGGTTACCCAGAGGCAGACACATGTTCAGGTTCACTTCTTGACAGTTGTATAGGAATGACAATGTACTTAATTGATAAAGTAGTTTGTAATTTTAGATTAAAACTAGGTACTACGAGTAAAAGTTAAGATTTGAATACATCCAAATAACAACATAAATAACTCTAATAGGAATAAAATATTTAAGTCGCATCTTTACGGTCTATCTGTTCATCTTTTAACTCGAAAAGTACAAATGCGAAAGAGTTGATTTTTTTTGTGTGCAGATTGATGCTTTTGAAAAAGAACCATAGCCGTTTAGCACATCGAAAGCTGGATGGATAATATAGATATATACTTTAAAGTCAAGAAATTTTTAGTACTAAAGAATGAAACATTGTCACCTCGATACAACGCTCAAATATCATATTCGAATTCCAAAAATATCACAGCACAGCTATTGCCATTACTGGCCAGTTAAAATTAATAAAAAAACATCATAGAATTAAAAATAGATAGCAAATAGAAACACGTAAAAGAATGTTCAGTGCGGCATTATAATTATTATAAATTGAAATATTATGTCTGTGTTTATTTATTTATTGAAGTTAGCCAACAGAAATTGTACACAATATAAGTACAATAGATAATATCCCCGCAAGGGTTTAGTGAACAAATGAATAGAATAAGTACCTATACATTTCTAAATTAAGTTTAATATTAAGATAGTTAAAGGTAATAAAGAATAATATTAAAATATATTAAACGTATTTAAATGAGATAAAATAAATAAACAATGTATACTATGTGTAACTATGTAATGTTGAATATATTAAAAAATATAGATATATTGAAGGTTTTTGGGGTGTCAGATGCAGGAATCGTCAATCAGTCAATTAATTAAAAAAGTCATAATTTGAGGCAAAAATATTTGACATAAATGTATTGGTTTCTAATCTGTAACAACCAAATATTGCAAAAATATAATGGATTTTACAGTTCTTAAGAAAGATGCGATTGAACCACAAAGAAACAACACACCAACAATATATTTTGGCAACACGCAACGAAAATCGATAAAAAGAAATTAAAGTATCGAAGAAAATTATGATTGAGCACTTCAGTAAAGTCTTGAATTGTCAGAAGGAACTGTTTGTTAACTGATCTGATAAAATAAAAAATTGTTTCAGACCCCCTTTCGCCCGGTCTGTCGGCGTGTGGTCAAATCGCCAACAGAGCTCAAGCAGAGACTAGTCGCTTGGGAAGTTCGCTGTGAACTTTCCAAACTAAAACAAAAATATTATTAGTCGCTTTGTTTACTCTAAAAAATTCGAGACAGTGATTAGTTCATTTAGCATTTTATGGCATAGTTAGTTTTTCAGGAAGCCATAGTTAGTTTTGCAGGAATGTTTGAACGAGTGACGGTACGAAATGCGTCTTGATGTGTTAAAACGGTTTCTATTGAGATACCAGCCAGCTGGTGAACTATTTTGTTCACGTTTAAACGAGGTTTATAACATCGTAAAATCCTATAAATATGTTTAAATTTACCTGGTTTTCTTGCAAACTTATGTCGAAAAAAACTCGCATCTATACTCAGAATCAGATCGTAATGTAATGATTCTGGGAGCTGCAAGCGTGTTACTTTAACCCAGAAAATGTGGTCCAGTAATCTTCTGCAGATGTCTTTCATCTTTTATTTTAGAATTACCTCTAAGCATTACCTCTTTTTTTTAACTACCGAACATTCTATTGTTAGTTGGGAGTTTTCTCATAATTCTTTGCATGCTAGCCTCTTTCTGCCCTATTTTAATTTTCTTGCGCCTTGATATACGACTGAACATAGGATGGTTGCAGTAAAAAAAAACAAATAATATTATAATAAAATATTATTTATTGAATAAATTATTTCCAGTTATTACATATTTTTTAAAAGTCACCATTGTACAAATTCATTAAATTAATTATTTCTAATTTGTGTGCAGGTTAAGAAAGTGCAAAATATCTATAAAACCATTTTAAAATCGAGTATTTACAAAGCAACATACTTGCTATTAGTAGGTGGACGAATTCACGAATTATATATAAAACTACTGTCAACCTTTAATGATAAAGAAAGTCAATATTACATGTCACAATAATTCAAATTGCGAATCAAAAGTAGTTTATTTATTTATACTTTAAGTGAAATATCACTTATCATTCTCAAAACGGAAATATAATATCATGCTCCATACCCCATAAACTTGGTCAAAATTATTTTTTTTTTATTTGATTGGGAAAATGTAGCAAAGTGTTGTAAACATTAAAAAATAGCTTTCTTTCAACTTAAATAACTACCCAAAAAAATAATAAATAGCCAAAGCCAGTTAAAGTCATAAGCTTCATACTAATTTTACATATGGCATAGTTTCAATATGGGAGGGTGTTATGTGGTTTAAGAGAACACACAACAGGTGGCGTTGCACTCAGTGATATCCTATTAAATAAAATTTTAAATAAGACATAGTACTTACTATTTTATAATCAAAAATATATATAATGTTTAATGTTCCAAGAAGATTCATTCCCTATAATTTTGATAATGTTTATTTCAGTAAATTTATTATTATTATTAGATAGGTGTAACATAAAGTTTTGTGTTTGTGGGTTGACTTTTTGTGTTTCATTAAAAAAACTTTTTTATTAATGAAAATACCTATTAAATCATAATAAAGTTACTGTTTTTTTTAAAATAAATTATAAGTTATTTAAAGTAATAATAAACTATTTTATTTAAAAGTATTTAAAAAATAATGCCATTCTGAATTGCGAAAGTACTAAAAAAACTATTAATGGTCGCCGTAACATCAATATTCATTAGGTTATGGGTAAAAGCTTAAAAAATATCTTCAACTTTCTTGAAATTACGTAGCGCTGAAAATTTATTTCGTACTTTAAGGGGTGGGATTCGAGGTTAGGTTATTTGACAATATGTTCAATAAAATAAAATAATTGCCTTCCAATATTACAAATTTTGGAAATTTCAGTCGTATTATAGTTAGATTTTTTTTAAATCAGCCGGAGAATAAATGCATTAGTTTACTCTGGAAACCTAAACTTAATAAGAGTTTCTCTGTGGCATGAACAAATGGATTGGGACCGCACACGCAATAAAAATAATCCGCCGAAATTGCAACTGACGTATCGTTTTCCTCTTCGGTTAATGCAAAATGCCTCAGGAAAATGTCTTTGTCAATGTGGCCCCTTCCTCCTTTCCATGACTCATTTGGCTCTGACAGAATGTTAGTGACGGTAAATCTGAAATATTTCATAAAATTGTATTCCTTTTCCTGAATAGCTTTATTTTCAGTTTAGCTAACCAATGTTCTCTTATTTTTAAAATCCACATAAGTAGTTTATGTGGATCACTTTATTTATTAGATTTATAAGACTACTATGCCACATTTCATGGATATTTTTTTCTATCTGAGGAAACATCTATTTTTAAGAAATAAAAAGAACCTTAGATACATAATCTTCTCGAATGTGGTAATTTTTTCTTGAATGCAGTTATAGGAGCATTCAAGTTGCACCATTTAAATTGCACGTTCAAATTAAAGTGAATATGTTGAAAAATTACATTCTTCACTATGGTGGCTAGCTATGCCACCATTCTAAAATCGCAAACGCATCGCTCAATTTTCAAACCTTACAATTTCTTGACAAATATTTTGTTTTATTCTTGTCAACTGTTAAGTCAAACCAAAAACTATATGCACCAATAGAGAATGAGGGATGATGATATTATTGACTCTGCAGACATATTTTAAATGGTAGATTAGAAGACAAAAAGAATGAAAAAGGGAGACACCTTCGATTGGGTTGATTAATAATCTTTAAAAACATGTCTTTAATATGGATACGGCATGTCATACAAACAATCGTTTAAAAAATTGTGAGATTTTCCCGTGCATCTTGTGAGTTTTTTCACTCTGTGTTGTCTCAGCGCTTGCTCCAGCGTTGGAAGCTATCCGTCGTGTGTCGGGTTTTGAAAAAAACATCAAAGGGTTTTCTTCCATTGTCGAACTGTTTTGTACCTAATCAAGAAAGCGTTTCACTACATAACTTCTGAAATGTTTCTTGGAAACTACAAATCTTATGTACAGCCTCTATTGGAAAACTGTTAAATGGACTGTATGGAGTCCATACTTCGCAAAAGATCTTAAATTGTTGGAGAAGGTACAACAGCAGGCCACCAAGCTTCCTATGGGATTCAAGAATTTGACTGACGAAGAACGTCTGACACATTTGAAGCTAACATCACTGGAAAAACGAAGATAATGAGATTTATCTTATAGAGATTTTTACCCCAACACTAAACCCATTTACGTAGGTATAGTTAAAATTTACCAAAAGTGTCTTCAAATCTAACTCAAAAAAGAACTTTTGTCCAACCGAGTGGTTGATTTGTGGAATGAATTGCCTACTAGTGTATCAGTTCAGTTAATCAGTTCAAAAATCGCTTAAATGAGTACTTATTCACAAGAGCACAACAATCAAAGATATAGGTTTATATCTATAGCAATTATATAAAATATAATTATATCACATAGAACGCTCCGAAAGCAATTGCATTCGATAGTCAACCGTCTTTTGACGGTTGACTATTAACATTTTTTTATGGCCGCTTAAAAAACTTGTCTTCCTTAGTACAGACTTAGGAGTTAGGAGGTCAGGGAACACCATACATTAGTGCTCATCGCTCCCTATTACCGTGAAAATGTCATTATCTTTATGTGCTTCTGTATATTTGTCAACATTTATGAATTTTACATTAAATAAATTTAAGAATAATAATAATTTCTTCCAAGTGGCAAGGAGAATAGTGCAATCTTTGGCCCTGTGTGGACCTAATGAGGCTTCACCCTAATGTAGGGACGTTACAATGATCTTCACAAATGCTGGGCCAAGTTCCAGCCCCAGCATTGGGGCTAGTGTGTGGAGCCGCTTTGAGCGTTTTATAAGACACTTGGGATGGAAACGCTTAAAGTACAGTGGATCTTAAATAAAACAGAATATTTAGAGATGGAGGGAGGTTAATAGTTGCTCATCTTCATTATCAGAATGGCACCATGAGATAATAACGATTATTACCTTTTATCTTGAGTGGACAATTGTTCCAATTGATCGTTCCACAGAATATCTTCATGAGTTCGGTTGAAGAATAGCAAGGATACTAAATGGCTGGAAAGTTGAAAGATTTGTGTATAAATTAAGAATTTTAATTACACAACAAGCAGCTTTTGCAAAGAGAGTTTTATAATTAAGCAAGTAAACTTGTAATAACGAAGACAAAATGCGATTTTATTTTATTGAATTTAATATTTAAAGAAATCGCTTTTGGTGAGAGGTAAAATAAATTTATATAATAACATGTAAGTATAATGCATCTATTGAGTTTACAGCCATCATGTCAATGTATTATTATTGTTAATTAAACCTAACAATTCTTATAGATATTATTAGATTAGATTAGACAATGCTCTTCTTATGGTAATTTAATTGTTATATAGGAACATTAGGCATTCATCAATCTACTCATAAATGCTCAGTAGAATTGCTTTTCTTATGTTATCCATTTCAACATGCACGCTTAACAGCTGTCAGCAACGATCTTTTAAAACTTATAGATACGGCATGTCATATAATTGTCGCTATAAAAACCCGACACAGGTAGATTCCCCCCCCGCCATTCCGCGCGCCGCAACACTCCATGCTGGAAAGACTTATCCCGAAGGCATACGCGAGCAAGCGAGATGCTCCCTCAGTTTTAAAAGATCGTTGGTGTTAATGCGTTCACGTCTGAGAGGGTAATGACAAAATTACCCTCTCAGAAATAATTCATGAGAACTACCCAACTGACTAAATATTTAACATTGCGGAACAATGTATCCTACTAAACAATGTATAAAAGCAGTTGATATTATATATTTTAGGCACTTTATCATAGCCATTTTTGTTTCTCTTGTGAATTTGTTGAGTGAATAGGCAAAATAGATAACTTTGTTTCCTCATTAAGGTAGATACAGGGCAATGCTCCATGGGAGCTTAAATGGATTCTAAAATACAATGCAAACAAAAATAATGTTAACATAAATATTAAAGAAGCAATGGTTAGTTGTATGGAATAAATATTAGATAGACGAGTCTTTATATTAGTGAAATGCAGTCCCATACCACTTAGGATTTCTTCTGCTCAACGAAAATAAGATTAAAGACAACATTGGTGTTAGTCCTGTACCAGCAGCTATCAAGTACAGTCTCACTGTATTATGTAACTGGAACAGAAATTGACAATTTAATAAGATCATGTAGCATTCAAGCAAAGTATCGAGGAAACGATATAGTTCAGAGATATATTTCAAATGGACAACGCCGACCTGAAATTTGCTGAAAAGCAAATAGGTAGTACATGCACTTTGTGCGGAAATACGACTTTGAAGAATTGAACTAACTACCTTATACAAACAAATTTTAGGAATGTTTTTTTTTAATGTTTTTTAGTACTCATAACCTGCAAAATCTACTTAGGATATTCGTAAAAATTTCAAAAGCCGCTATTAAGTACAGTATTAATTGTCTTCATGACGCGAGACTGTTAATTACAGGGAGACAAGTCTGTAATTTCGTTAGTATATATATTGGTATTTCACTCAATTGAAAAACATGTAACTACTTTAGTTGGAGGCAAATTCAAATAAATAATAAATTACTATAGTGTGAATCCAATGTTTCCGACTAATAACTGTGATCTAGGCCAAATGACTCATAGAAGTGAAATATGTGAACAACTCAAAGCTACTAAAATATTGAGAATGATAAATTAGAGATATGTATTCTCAATAGCAGAATGAATTATCGGATTCAGTTTGATCAACCAAAAAAAATAATCAAATGAATGATTCTATTTTACGCATTTGATACGTGAAGCCATTGAAATTAATAAATGGCTTAAATTCAACAGGTAAAACATGTAGAATCTATGTGATACATCAACTATGTGAACCATGAAGCTAGAAATTGTTGTGTATGATCCCCAAGGTGCCGTAATAGAGACAAATTTGACACTCACACTTGTGCCTTCCTGAAAATGGATTTAAGAAGTCATCTGTTATATAGTCTGTGCCAAAGTCTTTGTAACATATTCAAAACATTGAATCTTTATTAATTCCACAAGACAAGATCCGTCAATTTATCATTAATAATATCTTAAGTGATGATTATACTGTATGAAGACCAATGTCGCCCTCCAGTTATAACATGGTTCATTGTATGCATTTATTTCAATTTTCTATAAACACCAAACAACTATGTGTGAAACAAAATCAAGCATTTAATTCTGTAACTCGGTGCGACTAATTGGAATGTGATTAGTTATGATACATTTTGGCAGTATTTGAGCAACACACTGCACTGTAGTTATGGTGCACATGCATATCGGGCTGTGTTCGCCAATCCAATGACAATTTAGCTAATAATTTTCAATCCAATGATAGGAGGGGTCCTATCATCAGAATTCAGCACGGAACTTCAGAATGCAGTGACTTTGATTTATGAAAAGCGGTGTTAATATGTTAGGCATATGCCATGTAAAATTATGCTATAAGCTATTGCTTCTCGGTAGAATGACCAATTATCTCACATTACCCGTATTACATAATACGATAATTATTTCATTGAGTTTTAAAGGTAATTATAATTATTTTGCTATATGGCCTTATATCCAATGCTTTATCAAAACATAAATGAAGCCTTATAATTTTTTAACATTGTCAAAAACAATTTATCACTATTAATAAACATATATGTATATTTTGAAATATGTATGTGTATTTTGTAAAACATTATTTTTAATTTAGGACAAACGTTTATAGCTTTTTAAAAGTTTGAAGCACAATACACATTAGAAACCATTGAAAAACAATTCATCTTAGTTGGGAAAATCACATTATTACTTTCACGAGAAAGAAAAATGGTTTAAATAGTGTGGAACACTTATAATATAAACAAAGTATACATTTTTACAACAAAGTCCTGATAATATAAAATTAATAAATAATTTAGGGCTATTTAAAAAAACCGTTAAGAAATATTTATTAGGGAGAAACCTTTATTCATATAGCTATATGAATAAAGGTCCTTAGGGTATGCCTTTATTCATTTTTTAGAATATTAAGCTGACCACATATTGCCGTATGTGTGAAAAATTGGGTTTTTAATTTAATTTTTTTTCCTATTTCGTTAAATTAAATGTGTTGTTAATAGGTAACAAACAAGTCGTAGATTTATTACTGATCTCTGTATAGTTGTTTTTCCTTTTGTATATTGTATGTGTCACGGGCAGCACCATAAATATTTCAGTCAGCCTTTTAGTGAATTTTAATTCCTATGTGAAAGCTATTTATGCTGTTATTTGAATGTATTTAAATCTAACTTGTAACCTGTATAGCTAGTTTAATCTAGAACTGTTCTGCTCTAACTATGTTCTGTTCTGTACTGTTCTAACTATGAACATTATGTCATTCCTATACATTAAGAATGTTATATGCATATATTTTACCTTAGTCAGGTCCATAGATCCTAATGGTTTGCTAATTGCAACAGCGTCTCCAACAGTTAAGTCTGTCAGCCAAGAGCTAACGACTCCATTTTCATATCGCTTTACCATGAGACACAAGCATTCCGATGTAAAATGTTTTGGCTTGTTTTCTGTGTTTAGATTAGGCGGAGTTGGAGTGTAAGAACGGACGAAGTTACCTTAAAATTAAGATTATTAATTTAGGATTGTTCACACAGGGTTGACGAGAACCTGAAGCTGAAAAGGATGAGATACTCGTACTTATTTATTATTATTATTTGTTAAATATACTTTGGAGTTATTCCTCCGGTGGTATAGCTACATAGTTAACAGGTGGTATAAACAGGTTATTTTAAGCCAAATTTTAAATTCTTCTTAGCTGGAAGGGAAAGATTTAAAGACACTGCAGCCATTCTCTGATAGTAGATTCTCTGAAAAGAATGGAAACCAACATTCTACTGTTGAAAAATTTCCTTTATTTCGTAGAAATGGTCTTTTTGTCCAATATAAAAGGGTTTCTGAAGTTGTTCACTTGTTAAAGAATGAATATAAGACTGACTTCATAATAAAGCCAACAGTTATAATGGATAACTTGACTCCTCGTACTCAACCTGAAAATTATGCTTCCGAGTTACATTTCTGAGCAGATAAGTGAGTCTGCCAAAATTCCCATTATAGTAGTAAATGCTCAGGTTTAGCTTATTAACACTACTAAGAGAATAGGTGAATATATATTGGTAGATATGAACGTAGCCGTGTTTAATTTCGCAGGAAAAATATCTCATAATATAAAATACATGAATAATTCGGATAATTATAAATACGTAAGCTAATTTTAAATATTTATGTAATTATCGTTATCTGACATCTCTAATGTGAAGTTCAGTGATCAATAGACTAAACACAGCCCTGGATATAACTGGACTGGATCTGAGGCTGCCATTTCACCCCCTTCAAGCATGTTCAATTTTTCTGGGCCATTTTATATATTAATGAAGCTGACCACATTGTTATCGATTTAACCGGTGGCGCTGAAGGGTGGCCCTGAAGATTTTGTAACTGAATAAAAAAATACATATTTTCAATAATATGGTAGTGCCATTCTGACTTGCAACGGCATTACTGTGAATTTGCCAGTTTAATTTTTCGTTTGAAGAATTTAGGAGGGTCAGGAAGAATTTGGCAGAAAGTAGTTAGGTCCGTTAGGTCTCTAACCAGGCCTGCTTTTCGAATGGAGTAAAAAGATATGAGATATCTAATCACAGACGTTAATTGTTGAAATTATAATGCCAATATAAAATATTTAAGTACTTGGTTTATCGCAAAATATTTTCAAATGATATCCGATAGGAACACTCAGATATTCTCTTTGTAAACTTTTTAACATAATCATGTAAGTGTTAGATGATATTTTCCACGTGTCCACTATCTGACATTTCATCGAATCTTCTTCGGAGTACGGCGGCGCCCTTTCTATTGAAGTCTTCTCGATGAGGCCAAACGTTTGCCAGATTTTCGGAATCTTTTTTAGTAAGTTTATCTCGACTTTACCGCTCTCATGGCTTACGATTACTTCGCACGGCCATTTCACAAAATTTTCTAAGTTAAACACGAAGCTGTACTTGTAGCCGTTGTAAATAAAATATATCCCGATGATGGATTTGTCTTGCGATAAGTCGTTTACATATATATGAGGGTTGCATAATTGCTTTGTGTAGAATATTAAACACAAAGCGGTAGACTTTTGGATCCAATCGAATTTAGGAAGATTCGGTAATTGATGGGCGGGAGACTTCGAGAAGATAATAGAATCACTTTGGCTAACTGTAGAACTTGATAAATCTAGGGAACTCGAAGAGTTGGCCTCGGTTATTATGACTTTCGGAATTTCGTTTATTAACTTTTGTCTATCTGGACTTTTGCTTAGTGCTGAGGATTTCGAAGATAATGGACTGGACTGTTGCATTATAGATAGTGATAAATCACTAGAATTGACTAAAGTCTGTATTATTTTGCTAGGTATTCTGATTTTTTGGTCCTTTTTATTGCCCGTGGTTATATTTAGCATAGTATCGCTGTTGCTTTTTGCGTTCAAATCATTACTCGATGTTGATTTGACGACATTGGATGCTTTTTTTTTAGCGGGGGTTATGCAGTATGCCAAGTTCTCCATGGACTTTCTCATGAGGTCTTGCACTCTCGGCGGCTCTTGGAGTTTATCGGATGGCTTGGACTGATTGCCGAACAGCAGTCTGGAGAATTCTTCAGCAGATATTTGTTCTTGTTTCAATGGTCCAATCAGGCACTTGGACAGGAGAGACTCGTAGTTAACCCAAGGGTGCACTTGATCGAACAGCTGAGTCGCATCTTTACCAGCGCCCCGCATTAGTTCATCAACACCTGAAACACAACAAGGAAACATTCAGAAAACTATTGTTTTCGTAAGAAAGGAGTATTTGCATTTTGGGCTTATTGTCAGAGCTAAACTCATTTAGTGGTTACTTTTAATCCAGCGTACTAATACGACTATGTTTATTACTCGTATTTTAGTGTCTTGTTTTCGTTTTCTGAACATAGTCATAAAGCCACATGAGTGATCTGTGACTATCTCTGCTTATATTTTATAATGTTTTATTAAAGCTGTTTTTTGGTCCAACCTGGCCAGATCATCTTTCACCGCTGAGAATATTCAACGGCGCTTTTCTCTGCTTTACTGACTTGATTAGGTAATAAGACACACGCAACAACCATACAATTACAGGCTTACGAGGTGTTGTCGGCTTGTGATTAATACATAGTTTCTCATCAAGAAAATAGTAAAGACAAATAAAACCTAATTGTATTGTTAGATTGTTATGTTGTTAATGGTTAATTGTAACATATAAGTACTTGTAATTGCAATTACATATAGAATATACATACATACTTATTATATTTTTATTACCTTCATCATAAATTAATTTTATACATACTAAAACCATACTTAATTCATTACTTTATTTTACCATATACATACAAATCACACACACTCACAATTTACACATAACATATCAAAAAATTCTACTGTATGCATATATTATATTCATAATCTTAATATATATAAATCTTAATATATATAAATCTCGTGTCACAATGTTTGTCCTCAATGGACTAATAATAAAATAATGGACTAATAATAAAATTTGAACACCATGTGCAGTTCGATGTGCACTTGAGAGATAGGATAGTTTAAATCTCAAATTATAGTCGCAATTTTAATTTATCGCTAATTTTTTGTCCGTTATTATTTGGCAGTCATAAAACTGACAGATGTCGATACCTTTTTATTTTATGGGCGATTGTGAAGAGCGCGTGACGACTCGGTGCCAGTATAATTTTATTGAACAAGCAGAGGAAAGAGCAATTGTGATATTATTGGAAAATTTTTTAGAAGATCACAATCAACTAATTCAATTGATCAAAAGAGTTTCGCCACGACTGCAAAATGACAATTATCAAATCGTCATAAAAGCCGACAAAGTACCATTAGGTGAACATGCTGGTAGATTCAGTCATAAAACTGACAGATGTCGATACGGAACGGCACGGAACATGCATGCATACAAGATGCGATGACTTACGTACGTCATTACGGCCGACCGGATTTATTTATTACATTCACATGTAATCCGAATTGGGAAGAGATACAAACTTTACTATTGCCAGGACAACAAGCCATTCATCGTCATGATTTAACTGCACGTGTGTTTAAACAAAAATTGAAATCCTTAATTGATTTTATTGTTAAATATACAATTTTTGGTATCACACGTTGTTGGCTGTATACGATAGAGTGGCAAAAGCGAGGTTTGCCTCATGCCCACATTTTGGTTTGGCTTAAAGATAGAATCCGTCCTGAAGAAATCGATCAAATAATTTCAGCCGAAATTCCAGACCCATTAATTGATCAAGAATTATTTGATATTGTCACCAAACACATGATCCATGGGCCATGCGGTGTTTTCAACATGACGTCACCGTGCATGGAAAATGGAAAATGTAAAAAAAACTTCCCAAAGCCGCATACGAATGACACGATCACGGATATTGATGGTTATCCAATGTATCGCCGCAGAAGTACTGAGAATGGTGGCCACACATTTACAATGCGACTGCCGAACTTTCCAAATCAAGTTGAGTTTGATAATCAGTGGGTGGTACCATACTCACCACTACTTTCAAAAACTTACAAAGCTCATATCAATGTTGAGCTTTGCAGTTCTGTTAAATCAATTAAGTATATTTGTAAATATGTAAACAAAGGCAGTGATTTGGCCATATTTGAAGTAAAAAACATAAATAAAAATGACGAAATAGCACGATACCAAATGGGCAGATACATTAGCAGCAATGAAGCTATTTGGCATATTCTCAGCTTTCCCATCCACGAAAGAGATCCTGCTGTCCAACATCTGGCAATACATCTTGAAAACGGTCAACGTGTATACTTCACTGAAGAACATGTTCTCCAAAGAGCGTTCGAAGCTCCGAAAACGACTCTAACTGAATTTTTTACATTGTGTCAAAAACCTGATGTTTTTGGCCAATTCGCGAAGACATTGGTGTATGGTGATGTTCCACGTTATTTCACATGGAACAAATCCAGTAAAAAATGGGAGCCACGGAAACAAGGAAAACCACATCCTTCCATTACAGGCATATTCAAAGCTAAGACATTGGGGAGACTTTACACGGTACATCCAAAGCAACGTGAGTGCTTCTATTTACGTTTGTTATTGGTGAATGTTCCCGGACCAACGTCTTTTGAATTTTTACGAACAGCTAATGGTCGAGTATTCAATACATACCAGGATGCATGTCGTGAACTGCAATTGCTAGAAGACGATAACCATTGGGACTTAACGCTTGCTGATGCTGCGTTGACATCAACACCGAATAACATTCGTCAGTTGTTTGCAATTATTTTGGCGACATGTTATCCCTCGCAAGCACAAACTTTGTGGGAAAAATATAAAAATTGTATGACAGAAGACATCTTGCACCGAATTAGACAAACAAATCAATGCCAAAACATAGATTATACACCAGAGATGTACAATGAAGCATTGGTCTTGATCGAGGATTTATGTGTTCTTAGTTCAAATTTACCATTTAATCATTATGGTATGCCATCACCTAATCGTCCAGCCACCGACTTAGTCAATACCGATTTACAACGAGAAAATCAATATGACCATGGAAGTTTAGCAACAATTATCATGAACAGTGAACCATTACTGACAGCAGAACAAAAAATTATTTATGATCGGATTATGCTGGCTGTTGCTGCTGAACAAGGCGGTTTTTTTTTCTTGGATGCACCCGGTGGAACCGGTAAGACATTTTTAATATCGTTGATTCTTGCCAAAATACGGTCGCAACAAAAAATCGCATTAGCATTAGCATCGTCAGGCATTGCGGCTACTTTACTGGATGGTGGGCGAACAGCACATTCAACATTCAAGCTGCCATTGGACGTTCATAATAAACCAGATGCAATGTGTAACATCAAAAAGAATAGTGGAATAGCTGCAGTGTTGCGGAAGAGTTCTATAATAATTTGGGATGAGTGCACAATGGCACACAAATATTCACTTGAAGCATTAAACAGAACTATGCAAGATTTAAACAGCAATAATAAACTTTTCGGTGGTGCTATCTTACTTTTGTCTGGTGACTTCCGGCAGACCTTACCGGTTATACCTCGCTCTACTTTCGCGGATGAGATTAATGCATGTTTGAAACAATCATTCTTATGGCGAAGTGTTGAAACACTTCGATTGACCATAAATATGCGAGTACAATTGCAAAATGATCCATCAGCACTAATATTTTCCGAACAACTACTAGATATTGGGAACGGTAAAATAAAACTGCAACCAAATACGCAATGCATTAAACTACCAGACAATTTTTGCACTGTTGTTCAGGATAAAACTGAATTGATTCAGAGTATTTTCCCGGATATACAGAATAATTATTTGAATCATGAATGGCTTAGTCAACGGGCGATTTTGGCAGCCAAAAACGTTGATGTTGACGAAATTAACTTCCAGATACAACAGTTGTTACCAGGCGATCTGATGTCTTTTAAATCAATCGATACTGTTGATGAAAATGAAAGTGTAAATTTTCCGATTGAATTTTTAAATTCATTAGATATCCCTGGAATGCCACCACATAATCTTCGATTAAAGATTGGTTCCCCTATTATTCTCCTCCGTAATTTGAATCCACCTCAATTATGTAACGGTACGCGTTTGGTCATCAAAAAGATCACCGGAAACATTCTTGAAGCAACCATTTTGGCTGGGAAGTTTAAAGGAAAAGTGGTCCTGCTGCCACGTATTCCGATGATACCATCAGATTCTACCATACCCTTCAAAAGGCTACAGTTTCCAATTCGTTTAGCTTTCGCCATGTCTATAAATAAATCTCAAGGTCAAACAATGTCCATTTGTGGTTTAGATTTGGAAAATCCATGTTTTTCTCATGGGCAACTATATGTTGCGTGTTCACGTGTTGGGAAACCGTCGAATCTATTTGTGTTAGCTAAAGACAGGTTAACCAAAAACATTGTGCACCGATTGGTGTTAAATTAAATTGAAATTGAAAGTATTTATAATTCAAAAAAAAGATATTAATGTTTAAAAGTTTAAGACTGTCTGCCTTGCCTACCTCATTCATGAGTTTAAGCGTCACATGTTATTTACTGTATTATACTGTAATATACTTATATTTGTTATAAAATTAAATGGAAATAATAAATCTGATAAATTTTTATTTTTTACCTATTGATTTCTGCTTAGTATCAAGTGTAAGAACATTTTAATTAATTGTGTTCAACGTACTTCCCCTTCAAATCAATCTCAATCCAGTGAATTTGTATACCAACATCATCATTGTCGTCTTAGTTCGTAAATAATTTCATTGTACTAAAGGGTTATAGTAGTAGAAAGTCAAATAAGGAGATCAGCATATTTTTTTACAAATACCATCTGTGTGAAAAAGCATAGTGGACTCCGTGACTGATGTTCTCTTATTGTTCCTCTTAGATTGTTTACTATAATGTAATATAACAAAAACTTTAGCCACAGCAACGCGTGGCCGGGTCAGCTAGTCTATATATATTTTAAGAACACTGTCTCAATTTTTTTATGCTAATGTTAATATGTAAAATGTCCGAAATCCATAATCGGTTTGGTATACTAGTAATAAGTTTTGTTTGTAATTATAAAAATTAATACTGTTGGATTTTTCAATAAAGAATAAATAAATAAATAAATAAATAAAAAACAACACAAATCTAAGAATTGAGCTTAAAAACACCTTTCCGACAAAGCAAGCCAATATGTGTTATCAGAGTAAGATTATGAAATAATAAAGAATATAAATATTTTCATTTGCATTAACTGAAACAATAAAAAGAAATATAAACGCATCTGAAGTTACTTCACTTTTGGAATTAAATTTTGTATCGTGTACTTAAAAATGCGCTTTTGGTTGCAGTTCCGACTGCCTTATTGTTGTCTGCTTGTAATTAATACATAGTTACTCATCAAGAAAATAACACAAATGTTTTCAAGATGAGAAGCCATTCATTGCGGGCAAACAACATCTCGCAAGTCTATAACTGAATGAGGGTGTGGTTATTTTTGTATGTCTCGTTACTTAACTCAGTCGACAGTGTTGAGAAAAGCGCCTTTGAATATTCTCAACGACGAAAAATAACCTGGCCGGATTTGCCCCACTGGGGATTTGAACGCGGGATTTGGAGGCAGGCGCTTATACCACTGCGCCGCCATGCAAGCAAGCTAACAGACAGTAAATGGGACAAATGGGTCGAAAGAGGACACCGCTGCATAACGAACGATAGGCCATATAAATTACAAAGTAAATCTAGTATGGATGCCCTAATAAACATTAAAATAGCTAGAATGGGTCGGTACTTACCACCAGGATGATAGTCTAAATAGTGAGTTATGTTATAAACTTTTCCTTTCAGTGCAAGCCATGCATCATCTAAAAAAGAAATGAAAAGCGTTAGGAAATACAATATATATATTTATATATGATAGCAATGCCTATAGGCATATAATACTGGGTATAGGTTAGGATTTAATTAGGGACAAAGTTTTTATTTATTTACGAGTACTAAAAATTCTCATAAAATCTTTTATCCCTTTATTTATGATCAAACTTTGAAAGATAAAAATAGTTACTGTAGATCATACTAAAATTCAAGTTATTTATTCCATAAACACAAGATAAATGCATATAGGAATGACATTTTAATTTAGGTACAACAATCTTTTGAGGTTAGTATAGTGGTGTGGCATTAACGATATGTAATTTTTTTTTATGGAAAACGCATATATGATTATCTATGTTTAATGACAACATACAATGTTTGATACAACAATAATAGAAATTAGGACATAGTTCTTAAGAGAAAACCAGATTTAATTCACTAAAACGGGCTTACGGAGCTAACTCTTATGTAAACTATGACTAGGTGTTTTCAAATTCCTTAAAACTATATAAAGATGAACATATGCTATATCGAGATTTCTCTACTATTTTTATATTTAACTAGCTGTTCAACCCCGGGCTTTGCCCCGGGTTGGCAGTTAGGCCCTGCAGGTGGCTTTGACGGCGCCTTTGGAGCGCAACAATTCGTGCCTGCGGCACTCGGGATGCATTCGGGTAAGTCTCACTAATGTGTGTGTAATGTGTGTAATTAAGGATTTGACGAACTTACCCGATTTAATTTGAGTGCATTTTATTAATTATACTTATCAGGAAAATTATTAAAAATGTTTAATTTTTTAAATTTTTATTGAGTAGGTTCCATCGCAAATACAATACCTTTAAATTTCAAAAAAAAACTCAGAAAAGCATTTTTAAGCAACAATTACAATTCATTTTTACTCACAATTATATAAATATTTATTTAATCAACTTATAAACTTACTTATATTTTTTAATAGTAGATCATTATGATTCAATTTTTTATATGTTGACTTAGCCCACTGGCCTTATCATGACTAAGCTGTTATGCCCTAAAATATTAAATAAATATACACTGTGTCCCAATAAGTTTAGGTTATTTAACTTTAGGTTTAGGTAATATTAAACGGTTCTTGTAATAACATCTTTGTTACTGCGTTGACAGCGTAACGCGATCAAGGTTACCGAAACACTGACCGAAGGATTGACTTGACAAGGATCAAGCACTGACCGAAATTACATCATCTGTCAAAAACTCATCTGTAAAAGTCTTCGGGAATGATCATTCTGTAAATCGCCAATCTTATGGTGAAAATGATGTTTAACTACCTCGTTTCGAATGGTTCGCGAGTTCCTTAAGTGTGACGCCCCTGATTCTGCCTCCGCAGCCTGTTAGGTCTTTTCCTGAGTTGCCAAGTCTGATCCAGTCCATGAGACTGTGACCTGGTTGGAGAGCGCATTTGTTGCGGGGGTTTCCTGTAACGAAACAGAAATAGACTAAATTAGCACAAAAAAAAAAAACTTTAATTATCATTAGCGCTTTAATGACTTGTTAAAAATGTAGGCGATAATTTCGTGCAAACTCCAATTAAAATTCATTAAATTAATAAAACAATTTAATATGTTTAAACACCTATTGCATACTTAAACCCTTGTTTTACTGAGACCACACACTGGCTAAATAAAATGTTCTGAATAAACTTACAAATAAAAAAACTAATAAAATCAATTTCAAAATAAATCTAATTCTACAATAAACTTCTTATAAATTAATAATTAAACAATAAAAATAGCCATCCACCACAACTTTGAAGTTGGCACAGAATCACACAGAATGCAACATCAGTATAAATCATATTTTGTATTGTTAACTAATAATAAAGAGTTTATTGTATTATTTATTACTGATTTATTTTGAAGTCTGTTTTTTATTTTAAAATTTTAATATTTATTTAACATATTTTCCAAATATTAGTCATTTTAATATTGATCAATTCGATATAAAAACATTTTGAACGGAAAATTTAATTATTATTTATTATTCCTACTTTAGATTAAACTAAAATGGGAAAATGGGAAAAATAAGAAATATTTAAAATCGCTCATTCATATCTAGAGTAGTGAGTAAACATACATTTAAAAAAAATATATTCACATCAAAATATTATAATCAAGATATACAGAGTGAACTCAAAGTCAGCAGTATCCTTTTAAAGGGTTATTCTAGACAGGAAATTGGACAACTTTTGTTCAACAACTATGTAAATATAGTAAAAAAAAAAACTGGTCTAAAATGGCAAAGAAAGAGTCCTGAAAACATTTAAAGTATGGTCACCTAATAAAATATCAGACCGCGAGGCGTTGCGACCCAGAAACCGACTGACTCCACGGGGCACCCTACCCACAAACGTATTGACGACATGAACGACGGGTTGGTTTCCGCGCGCAAGCGCACCAAACGATCAGTAAAGTATTTATATTTTTATACGGAAGTTTTTGTTAGCTATATGAAAACTTGTTGAACAAACGTTGTACAGAATCATGCCCAGAATGACTCATTAAAAGGATACTTACTGCTGACTTAAGTTCACCAGGTATTGTGACAATGTTTGTACGCAAAAACTAATATTGTTTGCAAGAGATTTTTACTGTGATGTAGCTACACGGACGCTATGAATCACACTTGAAATTAATTTGGAGGATGTTTCGGACGAGTAAATATGGAGCATAATAAGTCATCCATGACTTAACTTATATAATAGAAAAGTTAGGTTTAGTAATAAATGAGAGCTATTAAAATTTCAACGAAATACCAGGGAGAAGTTTGCACGAAACGGGTTGGCCATAATCGCGGACGAAGTTCGGCAATAAAGTCGCGGAGTTTTTGAAAGGAGAGCAGATGCGCTCGCCGGTTTATAAACTCGTTGATAAGTAAATGTTTTGTAGGCAAAGTTTCACATTCTACCTAAAATAACTTTTTTGTAGGCAAAGTTCCACATTCTACCTAAAATAACTTTTATTGCATATCGGTGTAACGATAACGCGAATTTTTATGTACCGTTTCGATAGTGTTATCAATAGAGGTCTTTGTAATAAACAAATTTGTTTGAACAGTGTGGCAATGAAAACATTCAGAAAAACATATATGCATGTGGCTCTTTTTATTTAAATATTGATGTTTTTCTCACTTAAGTGTCTAAAATTAACATAAATATGCTATATATTCTATATTTTGTTGGAGTACCGTATAAAAATAAAATAAAACATTAAAATCCTTCTTGGTAGTCGAACCAACAAAACCATAGTATCGCCCTTAATTATTTATTTATGTATTCATTCATGTATTCATTTATTATGTATGTATTCACAATTAATATATTACAATTGGGCAAACCTAACTAAGCTACCGTCTGTTCTAAAGTAGGCTAAATTATATTTCGGTAACTGATGAAAAGAAAACTTCGAGTCCTTTTGTTGACCACCGACCACGAGGCCAAGCCTTTGTTGCGTGACTCATCGACCACACGTGCGTTGGTAGCTAGCTATCGATAACAAGTTGCATGGCGTTGCACATTCCTATCGCTAAAATGATTTATGACTCAAAGACTCAGTTCGTAACGAGACTACATTAAAAATAAAAGGCCGTATAGAGAGGGCCAGGACTGTGTTTGTATTCTGTAGTCATGATATAAGCTTAAATCTACGAATGAGGGTGTTACGATGTAATCTTCTTTGTCCTTCTTTGAATTCATGAACACAGTTCTTAAAAATACTAAACAAATAAAGTTCGAAATGGTGATGTCCTGGAGGGAATGAACAAAAAAAAAGAAATTGTTAAAACAATAAAAAATAAGAAAGTTGTACTTCGGCCACGCCATGAGGCATCCAGACTTCAGAGATCGACGGCATCCTTCATCTGACAATTCAAGGAAAGATTACTGGCAGACGCAGTTCTGACAGTCGAAGGACTCATGGCCTATGGACCTGCGAAAGGTGTTCAGCCCGACGGCGGAATCTCTTTTTAGAGCTGCCGTCAGTAGCATTATTTTAGCTAAGTTTGCTGAGCGAATATGGCACTAGGAGACGAATAATGACAAGAGTTAGCCAAATTAATGGAAATCTTATTTTTAATATTTTAATACATAGTGGGACATCTTTAATCTTATATTTTCCTATAGGTTATGAATATACTGTAAGTGTGCATAAATCAAAAATCATTAAAAAAATGTTATTTAAATATAAATTGTTAGATAAATCATAGTAGTTTATATTATTAGTTTATATATATTATGTGTTTTTCATTTTATTTTTAATCGTGATTGATGGTTGTAATTTACAGAAACACTGCCTTGTATAGGACAGACATGGTCTAGCAAAGAAGGTAGCGCTTATAGGCAGCAAGGAATTAAATAATGATCAACCATAAAGTGATTAAATCACCAAAATCTTCAAATTGAAATAATAGACGAATGACTTGCTATGGTAGCAAAGAAACTCGGCAAGGTTTCGAGAATTGCCTCATTTTCTTATCTAATCGCGTCTCTGGTTGATTTTTAGCATGTTATTCTAAAACATACACGTACCCAGGACTCACGGAAAAGATTTTAGCATAGTGAGTATAATTCTTTAACACGTAAGGCTTTAACACACTCGAGTTTAGGAGTCCATATATTGGTCTATTGTTTTAAAGTTATCCGCGGATTCATCGAGAATCCCGTAATACTCAGAGATATTGGTTTTTTTGTTCCAGACCGTTTGACTAGATCGCGGAAGCACGCGTTATTTAGGCGATTAGCGTGTCGTATTGGGAGTTAAATTCCATTTCAGCGGAGATTGATATCGTTGTCTGTTCGCCCAGTAGGATTAAAAATCTGCTAAAGATCAGCGTGAATTATTTATTTGTTATTGTTTACCTGGAGGCATTCTTTTCAGTTTTTTAACTTTGTATTTTTCCTGATTTTGTTGTGGTTTTCTTTTAGTTTTTTTTTAATTGTATTGAAATGTGTACAGAGGGAAACCTGTTTGATAAATAAATAAATTAGGCAATTTATCCCACGCTATTCATATTAAAATAATATTCTATATTTCAAAATTATCACATCATACTGCCATCTCTACACTCAACAATACTACACATGACTATTTATATAAGAAGAAAATCGTCGCGATAGATAACAAAAAACCAACCCGACAGCTGAGTCAGCCGAATGAGCATATCACATACGTGCGTCCTCCCGAGTTTAACCGAATGAGCGTGTCGCACTAGATTCATTCTCTGCCTAGGAAAAAAGGTGTTTTACTTAAAAAAGTTTAAAAATATTAAATATACTTATTACGCAAAGGAATGGCGTGGCCAAAAGTATATTGAATAGGTAAATAGTCAAAAATGGTACAAAAAATATTTGAATTTTTTTGTCAGTCGTAGAGGAAACTATTTTTGAATTCTAACCTACTTAAGACTGTGTGGCCATCTTGTTACATGCTCGATAGTCGCTTGTGTTAGAGTAATCGTGTTCTCATATTTAATACATTAACCTCTTTAAAATGATCACACGATGTTATCAAAATCGTACTTTTCTTAAATACAAAGCACTCATAAGAAGAGAAGGTAAAGTTGGCACCACCATGCTGTTCTTAGAGAGAAAGAGTTGAATGATCTGACTAAATGTATATTTTGACTTTACGCCTTCCGCGGCGGTAATGGCCCGACACGGCTCGACGGTCCTCCGGGGAAATCAAATGTCTTCAATTCCTCTCCTCCTGAGCAATCATCCAGTCCATAAAGGTGCCGTGCAACGCGGAAACGAGCTATTACAGTTGAAATGTTCTGATAGAAATCAAGATTACAGAAGATATAGCTTCCACCGGCGCGATCAGATAATAGCCTCCAGTATCCAGGTGTATCTGCGGGTAAGTACAGCCAAGTTCATCACAAGGCTGGCACCTTTTCCAACAGAGCTTTAACGGGGTTGACTTTATTTTGCACGATTTCGATAGAAATTTGTTGCAATCTGGAATGGGCCTGCAGGACTCGAAGCAGTGTTAATTGCGTGATTTGCCGCGAGACCTCTGTCTGTTCGAGATGGGCCCGATACCTTTATTACATTTAAACCAGCCACTGTTGCGGGCAGGTTTAACCATCGGTTATCCACAATTATCTAATACAAAATCTAATTCTAAAACTAATATATATATATATATATATATATATATATATATATATATATATATATATATATATATATTAAAATAGGTAAACACCTTTAGTTTAACATATATAAAAGTTTGACAGTATTGACATTTGGAAAATACGAATGCTTTTTAATATTTTAAGGATTGAAATTTTTTGCAAATAAAATATATAGCCAGAATGTTCAAAGAAAAATTAATACCGAAAGCACAGATAGTTGCATCGCTTGAGGTAATGCACGCTGGTTTAAATACAGGCCTGTATTTTATGAAAGGCTTTCACTCTCACCTACCTATCTGTGCGATATGCAATACGGTCAAACTTTCATTAAAGTAGTGAATAAATGATTTAAAAATTAAACAATAATTATGAAAAAAAGTGTGAAAATGTAACGAATATGACGTATAATGAATGAGAAGTGAATGGTTTAATGGATATTTACAAGAATAACTTACGTTCAACGTAGTTTATCTGAAAATGAATCGTTATGGTTAAAAATAAAAAGAAAAGTGTAAAATATATGCACATTACGTGCAAATCGTTAAGATATAGTAAAATAGTAAAATGTATTGTTTAAATACCGTTAATTAGATGATTTCTATGTTAAAATAGGTAAACACCTTTAGTTTAACATATATAAAAGTTTGTATATAAAACATATATATAAGTCAAACTTTTATATATGTTAAACTAAAGGTGTTTACCTATTTTAACATAGAAATCATCTAATTAACGGTATTTAAACAATACATTTTACTATTTTACTATATCTTAACGATTTGCACGTAATGTGCATATATTTTACACTTTTCTTTTTATTTTTAACCATAACGATTCATTTTCAGATAAACTACGTTGAACGTAAGTTATTCTTGTAAATATCCATTAAACCATTCACTTCTCATTCATTATACGTCATATTCGTTACATTTTCACACTTTTTTTCATAATTATTGTTTAATTTTTAAATCATTTATTCACTACTTTAATGAAAGTTTGACCGTATTGCATATCGCACAGATAGGTAGGTGAGAGTGAAAGCCTTTCATAAAATACAGGCCTGTATTTAAACCAGCGTGCATTACCTCAAGCGATGCAACTATCTGTGCTTTCGGTATTAATTTTTCTTTGAACATTCTGGCTATATATTTTATTTGCAAAAAATTTCAATCCTTAAAATATTAAAAAGCATTCGTATTTTCCAAATGTCAATACTGTCAAACTTTTATATATGTTAAACTAAAGGTGTTTACCTATTTTAACATAGAAATCATCTAATTAACGGTATTTAAACAATACATTTTACTATTTTACTATATATATATATATATATAATATAATACTAATATAATTCTAAAATAAAGAGAAAGCCTACAAATTGTCAGGCAAACCTATATTTAATTATCATAACGTGGCCAGTCTAATAATGAAAGAAAAAAGCGTACCCTAGAGATGTATCAAAACACCCCCAGAAACCTAGCCTATGAGATGTGAATCATTAACAACCCACACAGCCTCTTAACTCCGCAAGCTCTCTGGAAAAACACCCATTCCTCTGAGTATCTCCCATTTACCAACCCATGACATCACGAACTTTTTAAAAGTCGCATAACTCTCTCTGCTACTGACCAGATCCGAGAACCACACATGCTTCACGCTACCAACAATCTCGCCAAGTTTCGTCGTCACACAATGAGTTCAGCACCCTGAAGTCCCTCACCGCGCACACGCCAGGAGTCATCGGTGATCTCAAACTCAGTTATCGTACCTTTGAGATTACCGTGATCACCCAGGAGCTGGTAGTGTGGAAATCTGGATGAAGTTAACGCACTCAGACCGAGAAAAAGAAACCCCCATCCCACCTCTCCTCCCAAAAGCGGATTGTTTTCTCGGGTAGATTGTCACAGCATTGTCCATAGGAGCGGACAGTGGGGTCTACAGATATGTCAATAAAATCAACTTTCTAACCTCTCCGTAAGCATGCTTTAGCTGCAGATTCAAGTTATAACTGGTAATACCAATGTCGACTTTGGCTTGTCGCCTTTCGTGGTAATCCAGAGCCGTCCCAGAGACCAACCTCAATGCATTTCTGGATCAGGGCAGTGACCCCCTCCCCCACAATGCATGTCTCCGGACATACTTCACAATAATACTGGTAACATTGTCAATACCAGGAGAGTCTCTAAGCATTAACCTACGTATGTTTTCATCAAATTCTTCCGTGGTGAACGTAAACGTATTACGCAATTGGCTCGCTATTACGCATTAGACGCATTAGTTCTGGGAGCTGAGCAGTGATCGAAAATGCATCGATCATTTCAAAATCTTTTTCGAACGCTCTCAAATTGTGCGATTTTTATCTAGGTTTCAAAATGTTTACTTGTTTGTCAAAAACGCATAAAAACTATTCAGAAAATAAATTAAAACTAAAAAAAATTGACTCCGTGCGTGCGTCCACGGAACGCATAGCGCATCATTTTTGAAGAACAAAATAATGCCGAGGCTATAAAATTTAATAATTCAATGCGAAAATGTTAATAAATCGGTGATTTTGATAGCCAAACTTAGAGATACGAGATAAATGGCTTGAAAGCGTTCGTACTTAAAAACGTGATGATACAGTTAGTCGTTTTAAACGTGATAACTCTACGCAATTGCTTTATACGAATAGCGCTTTAGTGACATCGTCGAATTGCGACGATCGCAGAAATTGAGTGGTTATATCTCTAATTATCTTGTCACGGCCTTCAAAGGAACTCAAAGCCAGACGCCGTGCCGTACTAATTGTATTCTATTTTGGGGTGCAACAGGAACTACCCAAAGTGCCCCCCCTCCCCCCCACTGATCGGTATTAGATCGATTTTGCGATGACGTCATTAGGCGTCTACGGCAATCACTATTTGACTCGGTCAGCGGAGAATGGTCTTGGGACACGGTGTTATTTTTTTTTTCAGAGGCTAGAAGGTGCATTTGTACTACTTGGGCCATTCCATATTTTCCATTTTTTGTGCTACAAAATTATAAGATTTGATAAGTGAGCGCGGCGTTTGCGTCCCAAAAATCGCTTTCGGCACGCCGGAGGGCGGAGGTAGATTTCACCGGATCAAAGTAAGGGAAAGGTGAACTCTAATTGTACGAACTTGTATCAATCAACCTCAACCCGCTGTACCCCTGCGCAGCGAGAGTGCGTATGTTCAAACACAAGTTCTAGGAAAATTATAGGCCAACAATTAACATTTTTAACTGATTTGACCCTTTGCCTATAAGGAGAGGTATATATTTTTTTTAATTTTGGAAAACAAATTTTCCCACCCCTAAGGAATAAAATAAAATTTAAATGAATTCGATATATTTTATACTAAGAAAGTTATAGCTAAATTACATATTTATTTTTTATATTTTTTAATATTAATTTTATATTTAATTTATTTCATTCAAGATTGTACCTACATTTTACATATTTCTCAACTAAGTTACGGCTGTTTGTTGGAACATTTATTAATAATAAATAGTTTACTCGAGTGAATAGTGAGCGAGTGATGACAACAACATCCTGTAACACGCCTTTCAGTATTACTAAATCATAAAATGTATTGATTGTGACTAATATCGAATGTCGAAATTGGATAGATGGCTGTGACACAGTCAGATACCCGTGCGAGAGAAATATGGTTTCAGGGTTTCGTTGCCTCTACACGGGAAAAAAGATATCGTAGGGTCAAAATGAACGTGTCCTAATAAGGAAATATAAATATTTTTTTACTCGTTTGTCGCAGTTTATTATTAGCAGCGTTCGTGTGTTCGCCGCGGGCCCGGGGGAGCGAGTCGACCCGCGAACGACCCGTAGAACCGACCCGTAGAACCGACCCGTCGTTTATTAGCATATTTTGATTAGTTCGCCGGCTATGTTATTAGGCGGTTACTTTGGCCAAAACCAATTTAATAAATTAACATCGTTACGGTAGGAAAATTATGATTAATTATGTTTCCGCGGCCTTTTGAAGTAAGTATGTGGGGGTGTATATTCGTAGTTATTATATTTCATGGAAACATACGAGTAATATCATCCATTATGTATAATTATTATAACCGAGAAGACAGTTCTACATTAGTTCGCATCGGACAGACGTAATGAACCTTTTTTTATGAAGGCAGCATCAAAGTAGGGGTTTAAGTAAAAGTTAACCTTTCGTAGTATTTACAAACGAAGTTTCTTAATAGGTTAAATTACAGTGAGGATTTTTTTTTTTGGTTAGTAGGTCACAGTCATTAAAAAATTGCACGAGCCTCAAACAGTGTAGTTACGCTACTGCTTACCTTAGTACCTTAAATTTTAACCTCCCTTCTTATACACCCCTCCCCTCTTCTCTTACAACATAACTCAACAGTAAAGGTGACCTCATAAAAAATAAACGAAGGAATTCTTCATGCGGAAAAAAGCCGAGTTTTATTCATTCGTCTACGAAAAATATAACGCGGAACTCTTTGAACTTGTAAAGCTTGCATGACACACCTATTCAAAAACATATTAGGTCGCGTTAGCACTTAGCGGATTCGATCCCACAGAACAAACAGCCTGCAGGCGGCGTCTGGCGCCTGCGGGCCTCGAGCACCAAGGAGCGAAGTATTTCTTCCGCGAATTTATTTATAAAATATATATTTCATATTGCCAGAAAAAATAAATAAATATATATTTTTCATAGACACGTATGTGGCTTTATTATTAAAGACGGTCGTATATTATAATGCTTTTCATTTGAATGCTGCCTCTACAATATTGTTTGGTACAGGTTACAATAATGTTTTATTAGGTGTAAAATTTATCAATCTATAGGAATTGGTTTGTACAGTATATCAAACAGTAAACCAGAGTGTCTCAAAAATGAGTATAAAATGACTCTTGAGGTAGGTTTGGTTATCTTGCAGAACTAATTGTATAACAGTCGTTTCTGAAAGAATCGAGTTTTTGTTCGTGCGTTTCATGAACACTATTATTCGATTATTATTTGAGAAATCGTAGAGCCGTTTGTGGATTCCAATTCTCATTTTAATCCTAATTTCATCCACCTTCGTTTTACTCTAATATCTCAGGTAGACTAATTTTAGAAGAAAGTACTCTCGTCGAAAGCCGTACATTTTGATAAGATATGGCCTGTATAGATTAGGCTGGTAAGATAATCCCAGCCGAAAAGCTTATCTTCTAATTGATGGCCCCGGTATGATTTTGAAGGTCAGACTACGGCTAAGATTTATTTAAATAAATTTGAATATTATATATGCTCTAATTCTACGAAATGTTTAAAAATATATTTTTGCATTAGATGCTATATAAATAGGTATATTATGAAATTATGTGCAATTCTACAATAAATTATCAAACAGAATTTTGGGAACTAATTAATTAATTTATTTGTTATAAAATGACTGAAGATGTTGTCACAACAATAAAGCATAATGGAGACTTAAATACCAGTCATTTATATCTTTGGAAAACATGGCCACTCTAATTAGCTTAAAAAAACAGTTCTAATAAAGGCCAAAAGAAAATTGTTAAAATTTATCGCAAAAATATCGGTTATTACAAAAGAACTCGTCAAGACTATATTTGCTTGGCTGGCAAATCTAATTTGCCAGCCAAGCTAAGTGCCTTGCATTGCCCACAAATAGCTGGTTTTTGTTTTAAAATGATGACTTAATTGAAAATGTTAATTTCTTAAAATATTGCAATATTCACCTGTTTTTTGTTATTGCTTATAAATACGTTACGTTACGTTATAACTGCATTAATAAAATGCACCATTGCTTGTTTTGTTGATCTTTCGCGTGTGCTGTTTGCAAAAGTGACACACATACATATAAATAAAATATAAATCTTAGTTAAATATACGTAAATAAAAAATATTCCTTATGTTAAAAAAAATATAGCTGCAGAATAGTTAAGAAAGATAATAAAAAAAAAATCGACGCGAAACACGATCTCTCAAAACGTGGTGCGGAATTTTGTCACCTACACCATAATGCTTTTAGTGGAGAACACATTTAGGGACTGCGACGAAACATCAACGAACCACCACCAGAGTGGAGTACATTGCAAGATCACAAAAGAACGTTCAGTAAGACCACAAAAAAAAATCAGCACACGTCAAACAGCTGTCGACTGATGTATAGCGATACCTTGTAGAGAAAAAAGATGTAGAAATAATATACCACATCGCTTGGCGTGAAGATCACATTGAAGTTACCGGAAAACGCAGAATAAATCTAAAGAAATTGCGACTTATTCACGATAATGTTAAACCTATTTATCTAAATATATACTTAATCGTGATTATTAATATTATTATTAATTTATTGAAATTAAAATCAAGAGAAGGCAAAATGTACAATTTTAATTAGTAACATCCCACTACGCAAATTTTTGTATCGAGGTGTTACCTATTTGAAATATAATATAAGGAGATAATAAGATAGCGAGGTCTATATTAGAGATCTAACTTCATTTCAATATTTTCGATAACTCCGGCAATATTGCTGATATTTACATATGTTGGTGTTTTCTTATTTACCAATCTACATAAAGAAAGGAAAGACGTTAAATAGTTTAGGAAGAAAAGAATTGAAGCCGAATTTTTTGATCGAAATCAGGCTAATTTGATTGCTGACACATTGTTATTATTAATTGTTATTAAGTGACTCAAATTTATTTTTAGTTGTGATAATATTTCTGTAGTATTTGTGTGCGTCTGTCGTATTGCAGTATTTATGTAATGTTATGTCTATAATTAATTTATGTTTAATTGTGTGACAGAACAGCCGAAACGTTTTCAAGACATCTCTAATTGACTTTCTCTGGACTGCCTCTAGCCCGGTGATAATTAATTTACCGTTTTAATGAGTGCTACTTCATGACGAGAATATTAAATTATTTAACAAGCCAAAAATATATCATATAATTTGGAAGAGCAAGGTCAAAAGAAAGTCGTAAAAATTTCAACCCTCTCCCTCTGTCATTTACGTAATAGAATCCATAAACATATCATCCTATAGACATAACTGTACTGCAAAAACACGTTAGGTCATCTGCAGTGAATATCTCTGACGTCTTAAATTTTTGATTCAACCTTACAAAAAGCGCCTCTCTTAACCGCCTGGCTTTGATGGTTGTATTAATGAAACAAAAGGCGACGCAAGAAAGGTGAGGAAAAAAGGTTCGATTTTCACGGGCGGGGGAGCAATCCATATCAAATATTGGAAAGTGGGCGGATTGAGGGTAGGGTTGTGGGGTGGAAGGGGTGAGGGAGGGGGCGGGGATGTGAGAATATACTGACCGGCAATTTCCTGTTCCGGCGGGATGAACCTGCACTGCAAACTGTCGAGGCATCTACGAAAATCACAATGGCGTCCTGAGGTAATTGAGAATTTCCCTCACACATACAAACTCTATTTGCATACGTAGATTAGAACTAATAGATACATATTTTGGTTTATATTAACGCAAACGATTTGAAAAAACAAATAACGAAAAAACGAGTAGCTAATATCGTTTGGTCAGTGATAAAATTCACTATATCTGTTTTTGTTATTTTTGTATTATTATATAATTGTTAGGTGTGTATTTTTTCTTTTGATATTATTTGTTTTTTTATTGAATAGGTATTTTTTGAAAATAAAAATGTTTTGCTAGCTAAAATCTAAATCAATGTAATTCGAACTCCTAAAATAGGTATAATAATTCGCCATACCTTAAAATGGCTATTGCCTGATCTTTTTTATATATATACTATTTTATTTTATTTTATATTTTTATATATATGTGTTTTTCGCACAATTCTATACACTTTAAATACTTAAGTAAACTACTCTCTTTCCATCTCAATAGCAGATAAAGAAGAGGGCAGGTATACAGATTTTTTACATACCTTTTCCAGATTTTTTTTCTATTATAATTTTCTGTTTTAAAAAAGAATATTTTATAAATAGATGGTCTATAATCTGCTATTTTACAAATATGTTTTGTACAATTATACAAGTATTTTTTCACATTCAGGTCCTTCCAGATCAAGGCAGAAGGTGCACCTAGATGGCTGCGGTCTAAAAATCAGGCAATCCTTAAATTACAAACCTTAGTGGGATTGGTCCCGACATTCTTTTATTGGCAATTTTCAAAGCAGTTCTAAATAATGTTAGCGAATAATAATAATTTATTTATTTATAAAACTGGTTACCCCTTTCAGCTTTTCCCGTTCGCTCCCTTGTTATTTTCGACGGACATGTCATTATGGAAATATTTAGGGACACATTATACTTTCAAATATGTCAACCTAAACCCTCTTTCTCCCGTTTTTTTCCCGCAAGTCGCTTAATCTCCCGCTCTGCATAATCTAGTCATCCACGTGAAAATTATCATAGCGTTATGTAAAGCAGATTTATGTCTGCGGTTAGATACCGGGAGAAGTTCAACTCGAGGTAAATTTGGGATGCAAGATCAAGATAATTCCATTTTCCTAAAGATGAAATTCCTCGTTTTGATAACATAACATTACTAACTATTTAACAGCATAGCACTCAGGGTGGGTCGCATACGTATGTTTATACATTATACACTCTATCAACATCGACAAATAAACATTCGCAAACACACACACACCTGCACATGCTCTCTTTTATCAAAGGATTACTTTTAATTGTAATATTTGATAATTTTGTGTGTTTGCCTGAAAGTATTTCTGTGGATTAAAAGATAAATTAAACACTCGACTGTACCAAAAATAATCAGGAAGTTACGTTTCCATTTCTACACCTTTTATTCTATCCCTCCTAAAAGGTGAAAATACCCCCACACCCCCGACCCCCTGTCAGGCGAGAGTGTTTGAGAGAGTATACGCAATTTTAAATATCTTACCAAAATAGCGGCGGGGAATTTCGGGGAAAATGTCATTATCTTTTTTTCCCAAAGGTGATGTGGGAATTCGCATTTGCTGAAATTTCACTGGGGAATAGCAAATTAAATAAGAATACGCGCTGTTGCAAATTTCCAACCATTATAATATCGTGTGACAAACAAATCGATAACATCGTTTTATTGCAACAAAAAAACCTTCAAAAGCTCGGTCTATCTTATGTCAAAAGTATAGATTTATGAATTCATTTACAAACTCATCTTTAGTTTTTTTAAAGGAATACTTAATATATACACAATATCTGGTATCCGGTAAAAGGACGACTAAATTATTCTAGGTTATTTCTAGAGGATACCTACATCTCATAAATAAAATAAAACCTAGAGCCTTTAAAATAGCATGGTAAGCACGTAAGTGGCCTGAAAGTCGTGGAATGGGCAGCGAAGCGACCTCGAGTGGCGCAGGCACGATTCGTCGCGCGCCGAAGGCACCATTAAAACCGAACAGCTAGTTTACCGGCCGTACGGGGCGGGGTGTAGACGACCGGGTTGTCATTATTGTTCGACCAAGAAAACCTCGCTAAAGTTATATAACTTTTATGTGTCACATGTTCAATAAAAATTGCTACGTGAGCATAGCTCCAAGTTATATGGTCGCTTTGTTGCCAACGTCATAAAAGCGGGTTCGCAAACACAATTTCCCTGCAAGCAGCCCGATTCAACTGATTATTTAAACTGTCAACTTTCCCCAAAGGGCTTTAAATAACTTTAACTCGTTAAAGCAACGAGCGCAAACTTCACTGAATGTAAAGTCGCAGAGGAACTGTAATATGAGACTGCGGCGAATGACAAATCTGACTGTTCAAAACGGGTCCGAAATAATCACTAAACAATTTAGTTGAGATTATTTGATTATATTGCGGATATTTGGCGATATAATTATAATAATTATAACTGTAATAACAATTATAATGATTATGATTACATAGACAATTCGTTTATTTCCATAAACAAACATTATAAAATTTAAATTCTTATACAATCAGTTTAGTAGTGACATGAAAATAATGATTGTTACAATAAACATACGGTGTGTAACATGACATTAATTGCCGCCACATTAGTCACTATCCCGTTCGAGACGTTCGTCTGATACTAACTTATGACGGGCACTTTCTTAGTTCGTAACAATAGATATTTAAAGCGCTGTCACACATGACTTCAAAATCGCGGTAATGTTTACTCGCTTACATGATACAGATATAGATAGATTTTTTGCGTGATTAGGGAGCGCCAATTCGACATTTTAGGACGGTCAAGAGACCTTATCGAGATCTGGACCCAAAAAAAAGGTTTTAGACCAAAACTTGCTTCTCGACGTCTTGAGCTGTTCATATTTGAAATTATCGGACTCGTCATTTCGTCCCCGCAACCTACCCACCATTGAGGGGGGCGGGGGAAAGGACGGTTATAGCGTATTCAGGTTAGATGTGCGCCATCTCTTTCCAATTGTCGGTACGCTAGACAGAAACAACAAATCGAACCAGAAATGATTTAAGGTAGTTTTTGTTGACTGGAAGGGCAAAAAATTTGTAATATTATGTATATTACAAATTATATTACAAAGTTTAGATGGACACATTTTATTATATTGCAAAGTAATCATATCTGATATTTATGAAAAACTATTAATTAATAGGAAACTACTTAAGTACTCATTTATAAATGATATCTGTAATACAACTATTTAATGAACATTAACTTTCGTATTAAACATATAAAGTTTAATAAAGGTCGCACATAAAAAAATAATACGATAATTACAGTGGAGAAACACACTTTTTAGTTATAAGTTTTAAGTTATAAGTGCCGTTAGGATATATTGGCAATAAACAAGTGATTTAGGTAGGTAACAATTAACCTAATGACGAATGAATGATAATCTCCTTAATTATAGTATTTATAATCATTTAAAAAATTGAAGATTAAAAAAAAATATAATAAAAAAAAATAATTAAGTATTCGCACGAATGCAAAGACGCATTTAATTTTTATTTTACAATGCATATCGAATAGAAGTTTGCAAATTCTACCGCCTGAAAAGATACGTTTAAAACAGAAAGCCGTAACTGAAAGCAATTTCTGGAGGTTGCTCCTGCCCCGCCTGGAGCGCGGGGACCTCTGCTGTAAATTAAATGACGGATGCGATTTGTAGGGTAGATGGCGTGGAAACAATCAAAACTCAATCAGAGAACAAACTGAAAGATACAACCATTTATACTGAATTTCGACTAGGGATTTATGCTTTTATTTACACGTTAAATTAAAGGAGAATACTGAATAACTCCGAAGGAAATAAACTCGAGGGTAGCTGCTATTAAAACGCGGGTATTTTATTCAATTTTGTTATTAGTGTAAGTACGAAAATATACAGGGTGTCCTAAGACCATTCCCGAGCACTTAAGGAGGTGTTTATGTTCCCTATTACGCGTAAGAAATTGTATGAAAAAATGCAAAAATAATTCAAACCAAATTTATCAATTTTATCAAAGCGCTCGTGTAAATTCCCTTTTTGTACTCTACTCTTTCGTTTGCTCGCTCGCGTTAGGCCAAGGTCGGTAATTGACCCTGCACGGTGTGGCTTGGCGATCGTATGAACTTATAACAAGAACGACTTGATATTATCACGTAATGTTTACATTTTTTTCTCGGAAACCATAAAGAATGTTGATATGACGTTAAAAAAAATATGCTTGAAATTATAGAGCCAATTAGCTGGTTTGTTTTATCGGGAATGGTGTATAATTAAAATTACTAGTCTTTTTAAAATAATTACTACGATCTAGGTCGTTAACAATTATTTTTGGCCTTACTCAAATAAGCTAAATTTGAGTCAGTGTAAAAAATTGTAGGATTATACAGGTTGTCCCAAGACCATTACGGAAAGTTAAGGAGGTGTTTATGTTCCCTATTACGAGTAAGATATTTAATTTAAAAAAATAATGTGAAATGAATTCATACACAAATTTATTAATTTAAGTGCTGGTGTACTTTCCCTAGAACATGGCCAAATTAAATATCAACCACGTTTTGCGACGCGCTCGGCCTTGACCCATAGGGCGGTCATTCACCTAAGTCGGTTCATAGAAACGGTTTATTAATATTATGTAAAGTTTATACTTTTTTCTCGGAATCCATGATGAATTTTGATATGACGTGATAACAAATCATGTTTGAAATCGCAGGACCAATTAGCTGGATTTTTTATTGGGAAATGTATTGGTTGTGAGCAGCTATAACCGTAAGTCGTAACGGTGACGAGGCCATTGGAGGACATTGGAATTCGCACGCTGAAAGAATTTACACCATCTGTTAAAAAATATGATAGATTTGGTGACAATTTTTTTCGCATTTAACTATATCATTTCTTACCCACAATAGGTTGTACAAACCCTCCCTTGAGTCTTTAAGAATGGTCTTGGGACAACCTGTATACGGTAAATGATTCGCCGAGCACATTTGGCAAATCCACATCGGTCACGTGTAGCGCCGGCTTTACAGAATGGTGGTTTCACTGCATAAAAACGATACATCTGGTCTCCATGTTACCCTACGCGAAAAAGCGCCGCCATAGATGGGTACACAGCGAAAGACATATTCGAACTATTTTATTGGCTATCTCGTATTCCGTACATCAGAACAACAGTCCAGTAACCTGGTTACGCTTATGTTGCACCATCTTAAAAAAAGTTTCAGTAAGTGATCACGTTCGTGGCAATATTTATGAGGGAAAATGCGGCAAGATCGCGAATTCACGTCACGTGCCCACTTTGCCTTATCGGAAAGGTATTTCCGAAGTATGACGATAATCCCGGACGCATGTAGGAAATGACGTATAGGTTAAGGTCGAATTGAGTTTTGGAAAATGTCGAGAAAGCGCTGTCACGTTGACGCATCTTGTTTCCTCTATGAAGATTTGGTATTAAATTAGTAATATAGTAATATAGTATAATATAGTTCCCATAGTAATGACTATCGGGAACATATTAAAAATATTATTCGAGAACTAAACCTCCATTTACTATGAGAAAAATTTCAACGACTCAAAAGTAAATTCTTGCTTTAATAGGAACTGACTTTTTAACATTATTATTATTTACGATTTACGGAGTATTTGACAACCTCTGATTGTTGGCCGAGACTGAGAAGGCGGTTCAATACGAGTAAGGTTTCTCGCTGTCCTTGACAACAAGAAAACGCCGAGAGTGCTCATAAATGCCTTACGTCCTTCAAGAGTTGCCTCCTTTTGTTCGGAGTCATACGGTGGCGTCATCCGTTCCGGGCAAACGAGGGAATAGGGGGTAGGAACGTTAGGCTAAACAAACAACGAAGCCATTGTCCGCGTGTAGACAAAGATTTCGTATTTATTGATAGCGCAACGAGATAATCAGGGGATGTCATTCGAGACTAAATAAGGCGGTAAAGGACAGATTTATAACCAAACGATAAATACACTGAGGTAGAAATAAAAGTATACTCGTAGATTTATTCCATCTTAGCCGTAACCACCTTCTTTCGCATTTGATGAGTCTTTGAATTATATACGAGTATGTTGAGTATGTATATATAATATTAGCTGTAAACTTGTTTAATTTCGCTGTTTATAATTCTTTTAATAAATATGATATTTTCGTGTGTAGGTAGGTATATCATTGTTTATTTATTTTTTATTTGCACTTTTATATTATTATTATTATTTGTTTTTTTTTTCAAATCAGATTTTCAAACATAATATCTCTAACCTAAAATAACTATATTTAATCATGTTTAAATAATGACATTCCTTATTCAAAAACAAGACGGACTGCCTCTTGGGTTCAAAGGCAGGGATCAGCAGTGCCATATAGTGCCAGCAATCTAATCTATCTGATTTATTGCATATATGTAATAAACATAAAATATTAATCTTATTAACATCAGTTGAGTATAACAATAGTAATAATAGTTAATAGTTTTATTATTTACGAAAATATTTAAATATTAAAAAGTTGAAAACACCCTTAAACAAAAATTAAGTAAGTGTTTATTTATTTATTTATTTATTTAACAGGTTTCCCCATGTACATTATAATTACAGTAAAACAAATTAAATTACCAAAAGAAAAACAAAAAGCATTAAAAACAAAAAACAATAGCATGAAACATACTAAACTAAAAAATTAAAATAATGCCTCCAGGCAAACATTAATGCATAAATAAATCACGCCGATCCTACAACGGCGTACTAGAAAGCAGATTTTTAATCCCATTGGGCGAACAGACAAAAATATCAATCTCTACGGAAATGGAATTTAATAATTCGACTGCTCTCCCAATCGGACTATACTTGTATACGTCGGTACGACACGCTAACCGCTTAAATAACGTGTGCTTCCGCGCTCTAGTACGACGGTCCGGAACAAAGAGACCAATATCACCGAGTATTACGGGATTCTCGATGAAACCGCGAATAACCTTATAAAAATAACACAAAGTATGGATTTGTCGCCTAAACTCGAGTGTGTTAAAGCCTAACATCCCTAATACGAATGCTGATGGATACGTATTAGGAAACATTTCTGGATAATATCCATACCTACGGAGATAAAGGTATCTAAGGAACCTCCTCTGAATCACCTCCAGGATATTACCGTAAGTAACCTCATGAGGACTCCAGATAATGGAACTATACTCCAATATGCTCCTCACGAACGTGCAGTATAAAAGCGAGATGGATTTCGGTTTATTCAAAGATCGACTGGTTCGGAGCACGAATCCCAACATTTTATTTGCACGCGTAGCTATGCTCCGCATGTGCAAATGAAATGTTAGACGCGAATCAAACACAACCCCCAAGTCGCGAATTTCGTCGCATCTGCGAATGATCTCATTACCCAGAGAGTACTCACAACTTATTTTTTCACGCACAGCTCGTGAGAAGGATACTGCGATACATTTAGAAGCATTAAATTGTAATTTGTTATCGTCAGCCCATTCTACAAGACGATTGATGTCATCTTGTAAAAGCTGCGCGTCAGATAGTGAAGTCACTGATCGGTAAATCTTCACATCGTCCACATAGACCAGCAAACTACAATTTATTACTGCAGTAAAAATACTGTTAATAAATAAAATAAAAAATAAACCACTTAGCGCGGCCCCTTGTTGGATACCAGAAAACGTATTAAAAGTATCAGACACTGAGTCTCCGCAAGATACATATTGCCTTCTATTCCGAAAATAGCTAGCAACCAAGTTTAATAGATCGATTGACAAACCAAAGTCAAACAGCTTTTTCAATAATATATCGTGATCTATTGTGTATTGTGTGTATAATAATATATAGTGTATATTGTATCTAAATAAAAATAATACCATTGAAAAATAAACCCTAAAATATATAAACAGAAAATAAACACAAGTATTAAATAAACGTACTCGTATGCTAAGTAAAATAATATTATAAACAAATAAATAGATTGAAATGATTATTTAATTTCAACATGTTAATAAAACTATTGCAAGTACACTTATACATGGTGAATATGTTTTATAAATAAAATAATAACTTTGATATATTTATGTTTTTAAATATGTTTTATTGCAGTGACCTAACAACCCATCTTCTTCCAAGGGAAACAGTGCTCGGCTGCACGAATATAAGCTTCAAAGGAAGCGGTGTCTGCTTTCATTGCAACGTTGCTGAAATTCCACCTAGCAAATGTTGGTCGTTGTCCTAACACCTCACCCCCGCTTTTGTCCTTATAGCCCTCCATTGCGACGCTTCCTCCGCCCTTCACGCCCCCGACTGCCACATATTAGTATAGATAGAAGGTGTCGTTTGTGGGAGCGTAGCTGAACACTGTATTTCGGTATTCAGTAATTTATTTCATAAAACAACTTTGCAGTTGTATATGAATGACAGAGAGAGAACTCATAGAAGTAGAACTCATGAAAGTAGATAGAACAAGATAACAATAACAAGAAAGTGTAAACATACACTTTATGATGACGATAAGTCGTATACACGAATGACAGTATGTAAAAGAGTGTAAATCTTGTATAAAATAATAATACAATAAGATTTTTAAATCAGTAAAATGAAAACATTATTGCCAAAGCATATGGTATGCTGGGTTTTCTTATACGAGATCGTGGTAGTCTAGTGGTTAAGGCGTTGGACTACTGGCCCAAAGGTCGCGAGTTCGTGTCCGCACGTGGTCATACAATTTTTAACGCTTCATTACCACTATCTCCCCTGACTCTAACACGGGCACATTTGGCCCAGTTGAGTAGAGCCCAAAATAATTGCATATGACCTAGGTCATAGCAATTCTTTTATAAAAGAAAAAACATCATTTTACGAATAGGAAAGATCTACTTAGTCCGTAGTCATTTGGAATACGCATCTCAAGTCTGGTCAGCGCGCTTTATTATTTATTTCTTAAAAATTTTAATATTAGATATTATTTGAAATTTCCTCATTGCTTCAAATTTTATGGACTCCAGGTCTTGAGCTCAGAAGATCGCGAGCTGATATGTTGCTTTTATATAAAATCGTCAATGCTCACATGGACTGCTCGGATCTTCTGGGGCTCATAGATTTGAGGGTTTCATCTAGACCCACTCGCCAGTGTGAGACATTCCATCTGTCACGGTTGAGAACGAATATGCACAGAATTCATATATACATCGAGCATGTGAGCTTTACAACAGCATGTTGAGCGCCATCGATATATTCAATATTAACTTTCCGGAAGTCAAGACAGTGTCTACTCTAACTCTAACCCTAGAGTAGTATATGTATATGTAAAATCTTATTATTTGTAAATAGTTATGCCATATGTTGTATTCTGGTAATTACATAAATTCCCCAACCCCCTTCTACTTCCTAATTCCAACCTCAATACTGAATGTATTTTTCTATTTTATTAAATTTGGAGGAAACTCTCATTGGCTTTATGTTTTGTTTATTTTTTGTATTTGATATTGTTTCCTGATATAAATGATCTATATATATATAAAACAAAGTCGGTTAGTTCCAGCATTTATAACTCAAGAATGGCTAGATCGATTTTTATGAACTTTGATTCATTGGATTTGTCTCCGCCCCGAATAGCAGAATAATTATTAAAAAATCGAAAAAAAAATACAAAAAAAAATATAATGAAAGTTTAATTTGAGTATTTTTAATAAAAAACTGAATTTATTTCAGCTAATAAGTAACCACAACATTTATTGATTCTGAGGCGGTACGAAGTTCGTCCGGACAGCTTGTAATAAATAAAAATAATAACAGAAATTGCAATAAAAATTAATTAAAATCATCGAGACTATAGTTTTTTTAAATAAATATTTCCTAAAGCTGTGATTTTTTTTCTATTTTTTTTATATTGGGAAGATTATTGAATCGTCGCCGCGTTCCGCGCCTACTTAATTATTGTCGGCGTCGCGACGCCGCGCGACGCTCGACTTTAGAGGCGGACGCCGACCATTAGGCATGCGCGTTGTGTTGTCCGTGTAGCGTTCGTGTAGGCGGGAATATTCAAATTATACTAGCAAGAGTTTTTCTTATAATAGAATTACGTGCTAATAATAAATACGCATTTGTTAGATTTTAAACTAAATAATAATAATTTCATACAGGGTGTCTCAAGACTATTTCCGCGACTAGGGTGTCTCAAGACTATATATTCAAACTTAAGCGGGGTGTTGTATAACCTATTATGAGTAAAAATAATCAAAAAAAATCTTCCCCAAATTTAGTGCGCGCAAAGTCTGTGCGCGATTTCCCATCCAATGATTAGCCATATATACTAGGTGTTCCAAGATCATTCACGACTTAAGAAGACTTAAGGGAGTGTTTATGTTCCTAGTAAGATTTTAAATAAAAAAAAATGCGGAAAATTTCATTTCCAAATTTATTATTTTTATTAAATCGCTGGTGGCAAAACGTGATCGTTATTCGTAGCTTTGACCGAACGCGGCAATGACCTACACATTGTGAGCGGAGGATCAGCTGATGTGCGTATGGCAACAACGGTTTATATTATCACGTAAAGTTTACTGTTTTTTCCTCGGGAAACATGATATTTTTTTATATGTCCTCTTTACAAGACATGTTTGAAATCCCAGGGCCAATTAGCTGGTTTTTTTTTATCACGAATGGTCTCGGGTCAGCCTGTATATTTATTCAAACGGTATATCTTTTCATTTAGGAAAAGGGTAAATACGACCTTAGGAAAAGCAATCAAGATAAGTGATCGTCAGCAGGACCCTTAGGGCGCAGTCCAAAATAACGTCTGATAAGTTTTACGAGAACAGACTTGCAAATGAGGGGGGACCTTTAATAACTTTGGAGCTTATTTTCGTTATTAACGAGAGGTAATTGAATCTTCTATCATGTCGGCGGATCTCCAAAGTGAGGGTTCCAGAGGTGCGCTTTGGCCTACAAGTGAGAGTATAGCAGAACGAAGCTGATCATTCTACATTTTTATGAAAAGTATTGAACTTAGAAGAGGCGGTGGATAAGACGGCAGCAAATTAATAAAGATCAAATGGGTGTCACCTCTATATAATAGCTGTTTACTCTATATATTAGGGTATTCAAATTAGTAGCATAACTATTAAAAAAAATATATTAGCTAATACATTTCGAAACATTTCTTACAGTAAGCATATAAAGAAATATACTATCATAGTGGTGGTTCACACAATTTCTTTATTTTTGACGGTGTATTAAAAACTATTTTAAAGAGAAACTATTCATAAATAATACAATTTCACTCGAAAAACATATTTCTAAAAAAAGATACTGAAGGTATTCAATTTATAAAAAGAATAAACATACCGTTATTTGGGCCTCCATAATAGTCTTCGTGATCATCAGTATCCTCAGTCAGCTTGACCTCCACGCTGTCCTCCTCGACCTCGTGGGAAGGTCGACACGATCGCCTGACCTCATTTTCTGGAGATTTCAACTTGCTGGAATTATCCGGTTTTAACCTCTTCGAAAGCCATGCACAGCAGCAACAAGGCATGCTTGCGCAAAATATTCACTTGGAAGATTTTATATTGTATTTGTTTTTAAATTAAATAACCATCGCATATTTAGGGCATTTCTTTCTAAATTATTGATTAATTCTGTTTTTAGAAAGACCATTAATGAAATGGTTGTAAATACATTACGTATGTGTCACATATACTTCAGAAATCGTGTTTACTACTTAATAAATTGGTTTTTAGTAAATTTATTTATTACATATTTTTTTTTAAATGTTTATACCGGTACATTGAACAGATCTAGTCTAAAGAATTGTACACATTCTTTGAGGGAAGAGATTAAAGGAGAGTTTTGATTGCTAGCAAAGTTTGCGGACTTTGCGGTGATCTGTGTTAATGTAAAAAAGAAAAATCACTTTACTTATATCAAGATTCTTTAGCCAGAAAAATGGCTCTATATGTGTTTACACTTTAAATAACAATGACATTTATAAGCGTAAATCTGGACTCAAAACTAAAGATCACTACACAAAATCACAAAAAAAAATCATACCGTGTGTGGATTTATAAATCGAGATTATTAATAATATTAAATTATATTTATATTGCATATTATTTATTTTTTTTATTATTTTGAAATCATGTTGGCTGATGAGTACAAGTCTATAACCTTCCTAACTAGGTAAGTGTTACCTGTTCTAAGGAAGGTTATATATGAAGTGTTACAGTCAGCATACAAGAAACCAGCGCAAAACCATGTGAAAATATAAAAATTAACTAAGGCACAAATATACACGCTGATATACACACCCACACACACACACACACACATGAATACAATTTAAGTGTCTACTCGTTAATACTAAATATACTTATTAAATAAATGAATAAACAATTTTTAAATATATAGGTAATTAAAGGTATTAAATTTCAGTTTTCTTAGAAAACGCTCGATTTTTTTGTGATATTTATAAAGTGCAATTTCTTGTACGCAAAAATACCTTGCAAAATAAAAATAAAAATACCTTTAATAACAATACCTTGAGGTCAAGTTCAAAATATATAAAATATATATTAACGCAAAAATTACCCTACGGCTAATTGATAACTGATTGAATGGATTGGATTGTGACCATAAATCCTTTTTAAAATAAACTTCACAAAAATAAAATATAATTCATAGTTCGTGTAAATTATATATATAATGTAAATTACTCATGCATTATTTTAATATTATTTAATACTAGCATTAACAATGCTGTATTTTTTCAATTGAAATAAATAAATAAAAAAATACAACCTAGAGATCTTCTCTGACTACTCGATATCACTGCTTCTACTTCTAAGCGAACCTTTGAATATTAATGAAAGATTTCGTTTATCGAGCTCGTCTCTCGGGAATAGCAGGCTGTCTGGAGATGCGGGGGATTAAAAGTTGACTTTTCTCAATAGGAATCCCAGAATAAAATGAGATATTTGATGCTCCTTTCACGTTCAGTGATTTATCTCAATGTTAAGAAGGTACGATATTATTACTTTCTTATGAGTAAACTTGACAAAACTAAGTAGGTACTTAAACTTTGGCCAGGGCAAGTGAATACGATGTTATATCCGTGGAATAAATTCATGACGACTATTTCTGTCCCCCACCCACTAGATTTTGTCAATGTTAAACCCGTGCAAATTTTTAACGCGATTTTAGGCGGTAATGACTCAGAATAAAACACTAAGATTTTTTTAGTCTGGTAAATAAGTTATATCAGGCATTCCATTCGACCGATCATTTGTTTCAATCGCTAAAAGATCACTTGTGTGTATGCTTTTCAAAAGCATTTTAAATGATTTTTTAAAGATTTTAAATGAAATTTGAGTTGTACTAGATTACGAACCAAACACAAATAAATACAAAATGCGACTAATATTCTTTAATGAGACTATACATTAAATTGACAAATTTATTCGTAGTGGAAAATCGTATTTGCCAAAACTGGTGATTTATATTTTAATTAGATTTTGTCCCCGGTTTTATAAACATACATTTTGGTCTATAAAACCTTTGAACTTTGCTATTGTCGTATAGTTCTTCGTCGGAACATGGTTTTCGATCGTTTAATATAACACGTTTTCTTTATTAAACACTTCTGAAAAGTAAAGAAATATAGTTAAGTACTTATTTTTAACGATGAAATTACACAGACTAGGGACTAGTATTTTTGCACAACCGAAAATAAAATGTAAATTAAATATAAGAGTACAGCGTGGAAAAGAATGACGATTATTTTGTATTAATCCAATTTTATTCACAGACGAAGAGATTACGAGATTTGCGAGATATGAACCACTTAATTGGCCCCTCTAACATTCCAACCGAATGACCTAAAACTTCTGTGTTTTGTTTTGTAAAATTATACAAAACAAAACAAAAAAAATATTCATCATAATCGTTTGGAATGTACATAATTTAATTTGCCGAAAGTGAAATAGAAATAGAGAAAAATAGAACAAGAAATTGTTATCAAATTGGCCCTGACGATGTTCTTTTCAAACTATTGACAATATTAGGTCTCATGGGTATTTTTGTTAGCCGTCGCGTTATCAAGTCTGTTTGCCTCCAGGCATCGCATAGAGCGCGCTGGGAGTCTCACCGAGTAGCTTACTAGTCGGACAGACGAAGGAATTTGTAAAGTTGTAAAGATATGTACTTGTGGATAAATAAAATAAAATAAATAAATAAATTCACGGTTTTCTCCGTACGATAATCCCCTAGCAACAGCGTTATTGGACGTGGTCGGCATACTTCCCAAAGTATCGACTAACTATCTAAAAGCCATTGAGGCCGTCTCGGTGGACGGCTTGGTTTGGGATACATATCGGACCTTTCAGTATTTTACTATACGAAAATACACGAGCTACGAGGATATTAACAGGTACTTTGTAGAGTTAAACAAACAACATGATTGTAATACTAATAATCCCAACCACAAATTATACGGAGTTGGTACAGTAACTGCAGATACTATATTCCAATCCTAGGCAGATGCACACGTGTGAGTAGATATTTTTAAATTTCAACGTTGCCAGAAGTAACTTTTATTCAAGCAAATATATACAAATACATTTTAAATAGATCCAGCTATGACACTTTCTTTTTTGCCTGTTTCTTAACTTAATTAAAATACAATTCATTTATTTAAATATTCCTAGTATAGAAGTATTTCTTGAACGCGGCGTCATTCTTTCTGGGCGGGATAAGTGATCAATCATTTGTGACTTAGTCCATACGATCGCGGCCAAAAGACAGCGGATTTTCAGTGGCCAGCGGTGAATGGGCTAAGCTCGTCAGCTGTCAGGTTCCGAACGGGACGCTTGCCCTATGAATAGATAGTGGGAAGGTCGGGGAAGGGGGATCGGTTTAACCTTTTATTATGCCAATGGGGTAAAATACCAACAATGGCCCATGTCACTGTCGATAGAAAGAAAACTCACACAAGGCTACCGAAGAAAAAAACAAGAATGGCTATGATACCCTGTAGCTATCATATAATGTCAACTGCTTACATACTTTGTTTAGTAGATAGTAAATTATTTTATCAGAACCTGACGAGCTACTCGCGCCTGTGGTGCCAACTTGTGATGGGTTGCTTCATTTCCTATCTCCACTTATGACTATTTTTTGAAGTCTGAGTAGTTTAAATAAAACATACAATGGTATCATAACAGTTTTTCAAATCATCATAAATTACAACACCGTTTTAGGTTATTTTGGAAATTTTGACATGCGGCTAGTAATGAAACAACAGTAACATAATATTAAACACTCATTTTTTATGTCCAAAAGTGATATAGAAATCGAGATGTAGTAGTTAAGAAGGTTATCTGAGGTCAGTGTAGCTACTTTTAATCATAAACCAAAAAATCACTCCAGTAAAGTAAACAAAGTCGAAAGTATTACATAAATAAATATGACAAAAAAATAATGTAATATTGATAAGTCTGTTTAAATTAAGTATTTATCAACTCACTTTCTAACTTTTTATTTTATTAGAAAATGCGAGATGATTGAACGTGTTTTTAGTATATAAAAAAAATACTTAGGATTGTTATTTTATGTTTTAAACGCGTCAAAAATATTCCCCGCTCGCTATTTTATAACTTTATTTTGCAGAATATGTAATTTGTATGTTTTTTTAGTGAGTCAAAAAAATCAATTAAATTACAAATTCTCAAAATTTTCTAAATATTAACTCTGCATTGATGTGGCATCTTTGTAATAATCTACCTACCTCTTTTGCAATATTCTATATTGACCTTTAAGCTGTAGTTAAATTAGACGAGCGCGTAATATTGATTGTAAAAATGACTATGAAGTTCAATTTATAATTCGTTTTTTAAATAAGAATATAAAACATACGCGTAGTAACGGATATATAGAGGTAAAAATAATACAACTGTCTCTAATATTAAAGTCACGGGTGTAAGAAAAAATAAAAAAATATGTATGCATACATTTCCATAAAATACGGGTTCTTACAGTGGATGAATAATGGATTTTTATTTGCCTAGTCTGAAAGTTTCGTAGTCGAATCTGAGCGCTGAAAATGGAAATGAAACCTTGACGGAAAGGCAAACAAGTGTTTACTTCCGTTTGCGAAATCTGAATGGCGGTCTGAATGCCAGAATAAATCGTACCATCCCAATGAGTTCCCTTGCCCGACCACACAAATGCAAACACGCTGTTTCCTCAGCGTTACGTCCGCGAAGCGGGGCTCTTTCCGGTGGCGTATTCTCTGTCCTACTCGTGCTTAAAAATCGTTCTATCTCATCTAACGCAATCAACTTATGTCTAAAAACTTACTTGAATTTAATCTTTATAAAATATTCCATGTTTCTGTAGTTTTATTTTCTAGATTCTTGCATTCAGACAATAAGATATTTACGTCAATACTTTTGATAAAATGTATAGAAAAATACAGATCTTTTGAGGCTCCCGACTTTTAAATATTATAAAAAAAAAACCTTAATTATTCCAGAGAAGCCTAGATATTTAGGACATAAAACAATAACTTCTGCATCTGCAAATAAGAGAATCATAACACTACAGCGTTTGTATGGAGAAATGAGTCCTCTTAAATAAAAGCTTGTTTTTCAAAATATGTACTTTTACTATTTTTTTTTATGAATATAAAAAAACGCAATTAATGCGGCTATGAAAATAGTGAAACAAATAATCCGTGGAGTATCTACGCACCAAAATGTAAAACAATTTTCCAGTGTGTATATTTCTTTATAATTACAAAAGGGATCTAAAAAACATTTCTGTTATATGTCATTCTTCATATATGAAAACGAGGAAGAGTACATAAGGCCTCATCGTGAAATTCTACGAGGGCCTTCAACGCATCACCCCATCACCACAGCCATCGCTGAAATCCGACAGCAGATTTTCATTAAGCGCGTTCCAAACGTTTTTTTTTCGTACCTACTTCTTTAATCTTACTTCGCGGAATGAAATCTCGATGTTATTAGAATTTAAATCCATCTCACCCAATTTTAGCAAATTAGGTTGACGTTTGCATGCTTTACTAAAATGTATTTATCCATGAATTTGTTTTTTTAACGATCACTGGTTAAAAATCTTATACAGGTGGTCCCAAGACTTAAGGGGATGTTTAAGTTTCCTATTAGGCGTAAGAAATTTAATAAAATAATGCATGCCCAAATTTATAAATTATATCAAAACGCTCGTGTAAATTACCTCTTTGTGTAAAGGTCGATAAATGACCCGGCGCGGTGCAGCCTCGCTAGCGACCGAACTTATTACAAGAGCGATTTCATATTATAACTTAAAATTTACAAATTTTTTGCTCAGAAACCACGATGAATTATGATATGAGGTCAAGACAAATCATGTTCGAAATCACACGGCCAATAGCTGTTTTTTTTATCGGGAATGGTCTTGGGTCACTGTGTATAATATAAGTGTAAAAGTACTTGACTTAATTATATTTGATATTTCGACGTAGAAAACAGCTAGAAAAAAAAATCGATTTCAAAGACACAAGAAGAGAGGACGATAACTCGATTCGCAACGAGATCGATCTAGTTCCGGATTATCGTGAAATTCCTGGCGACACTCAATCCGTCTTCCACCCCTTCCATTCTTCTTTAACCCACCCTCCGACGGCTTCCTAGAGTAAGAGCCCTTAACATAACGGCTGTACATAAATTGCGTATATTAAATTCACAAACTTATTAATATTATCTCAATCCCTCTAAAGTATATTTTATAAAATGAAATACAAATTTATTGTGTTTTTTTAGTTTTAGTAGGCATTTTTAATCATTTTTATATATTGCAAGCTGACCCCGTGAATTCCAAGCGTTTGAAGTTTGACAAATCATCAAACGATATGCGTGTTTGATTGAGTTAACCTTCTTGGTATTTCTCGGGATATCAACAAAAATCCGTACCATACAAATTGTATGAGAAAATGATTAATTTTTTTTCGATGTTTTAATAGTTATTCTGCTATTCGGGCGGAGACAAATCTAAAAAATCAAAGATCATAAAAATCGGTCCAGCCGTTCTTGAGTTATAAATGGTGTAACTAACCCGATTTTGTTTTATATATACAGATTTTCTAACTCTATTCAATCACCATTAGATATAACTAAAATACATCCCTACCGCGATGAAGGTTTATGAAGGTTTACGAATGTACCTCCCTATACCACAGATGAGCGTTGCTCGAGCTCGGTTCTTAAATGCTGTTTTCATCTGTTGAGTTCCTTTTCGATCAATGTACCGTCGTCGCATCGTACCCGACATTACAATGTTTTTAAAATACCTTCATGCACCTCAAATAATGCTCTAGATTCGCCGATACCACGGGTGCAAAGTTATTTTAATGAAACTATTAACTGCTTCGATAAATTGACTCGGAATAAATCGCAATTTAAGTGTTCAGCAATGATCTATTGTGTAAAAATAATAGGGAAAATTAGCTGTTCTAAATTCGTGTAAGTAGATTTGTATATATAGATATAAAATGGTTTTGTTATTTTTGTTATTAACTTTAATACTTTTTGTTAGTAGAAACCTATTTTTAGTTTTACATGGTTTTTTATCGATCAATCGTATGTATTTTTTTTTGTTGTGTGTACTGTGTAAAATTGTTGGTTTTTCCAATAAAGATAAATAAATAAATAAATAACTAATTTAAATTAAAATTTCATTACGTATGTTCCCATAATTTTTTTTAATTAAAATTTTACCTACTATTAGTTGAAATATTGGTTAACTGGAACATATTTCCTTTGACGCAATAAAATCGCCATTAATTTTGTGAAAAACAACAATAAACATTTAATACCCTATAGGTACATTATTTCATTAATTAACAGCCTGCTCCTTCTGCTAATTATTGGGCCGTTATACAGGATGTCCCAAGACAATTTACGAAGACTTAAGGGGACAGTTTGGGTAACCTTTTATAAGCGAGAAATAATATAAAAAAATGCGGGAAAAAAAAACATACTAAATATGTAATATTTTTTAACATATGGTGTAAATTCGATCAGCGTGCGAATTCCGGTGTTGCACCGGTCGATAATGGCCTTGACACCATTACGACTTACGGCGATAGCTGAGCAGTCACAACAAAGACATTATTACGTGAACCATTTACATTTTTTTTCCTCCGTAACCATGATGAATATTTATTCGACGAATTATTTTGACGTCCAAACTCTAAATAAATAATACTACAAATCGCAGGTCTAATCAGCCGGATTTTTTACCGGGAATTCTTTCTACTAAATGCTGTAATTTTATATTGAAGCAAAAAAAATAAAAAAATAAAATACAATACAATTATCACTCAGGGAATTAATAGTTTTCGGCCTCCACGATACAGACTACTGAATTTTAAGGGTGTTTTTTTTTTTGAGTTTTGTGTATACGCATTTTCAGGAGTTTCAGGGAGAATAATAACCGATGTCATAATTGAATGACCTGGGTGCTCATTCGATGCGTCAAAGTTGACTGAAAAAGAGGAAAAAGCTATTGGGACAATCCGCGCAACAGGTTTTTCGTCTGACGTGTTTTAATATTTATTTTTTAATTATTTTAATTGAAAATGATTATTCTTATGTTGTTTTTTTTGTATTTTTCCAATGTGATGTGATCATCTAATTTATACAGTCAAATACGTGAATAATTTAAAACGAGAATATTGAACTACCTACATAATATATAAGTATATTCTAGCAAAATAAAATCACTGGCTCAACGCCTGCTCTACACCAAAGGATTTTCATTAGACACATTTCGGGAAATGTTCGTCCTCCGTAATGACCTTCCTTAGAACAGACTATAGCTTTCGACTGCTGAACGATAAAAACTAATGATCGACTCCCATCACTACGATACTTCAGTTTCTAAGAGTAGGTACAAGATATTGCATTTAAATTAAAAGTCACAAAAAACTAATACTCTGATATTGGCATTATCACTCATCACAGGTGGTTTTTTTTTCAGGTTTAACGTGTGTTATTTTGTAACACGTAAAATGACATGAAATAAATAACATGAATGTATTTGTTGTATAAAAAGTATGTCTGAATATACTAACTCAACAAGAAGTAGATTTAGGAAATAAAAATAAATAATAATATAAATGGCTTATATCTATAATAACGTAATTACGCGTAATTCAAATGGTTAATATACCAGGACTAAGATTTTTTTGTAAGACTGTAGATAGATGCTATTGAGAAAATCACATTGAAAGCGGTATATCGATGCAGGAATAATTAACGCAACATTCTTTTAATGTTAGTATTTTAATCAGCCAGTAATATAACCAGCGTCTAGGTAATACTCTTCTAAATCCTTAATAGGTTTGTATCTCTTCAGAATTGCATCCATAATCGCACCTAAAAAAAATACTAAACTTCATCAGCAATATAGGTCTGGAGGGCGAACTATAGTTCTGCGAAGGACGCGGTATAGGGGAAGGGTATAGAACCTTATATTCACCACCGAACCATAACATACTCTAATATATTCTACTTTTATTAATTACGAATCTTTACTAAGCACGCAAAAGTTCAAATAGCTCGACACTATAAAAGAAGAAGTAAGAAGATAAAAAGTAAAGAATTTAGAATTCTGATTGCCGGACTCTAAACCAATGGAGATTGGAATGAAACTTTGACTGCTCTCTTAGTATTTGCTCTTAGCAAATGTTTCTTAGTTAAAAATGGATCTTTCTAATAAAAATGTTTTTATAACTATGGTTTCAGTGTTGTAATGTTTTCGAATTCTTTATAGGTAAAGACTGATTTATTCAAATGTCGATTTTGTAAAAAAAAAGGTAATACATAATGTTAAACTAGAATTTAAAAGACAGGTTTCATTGAATTTCTAAAATGTTTTTTTTACTGAACATAAGTCAAAACATTTTTAATTTTTTATGCGGTAATCCGAAAGTGGGAATAATTTCTAACAATGCTTATTTTTCGTAACTGATATTAATTTTGGCATAATACCATACCAATATATATAAATAAATATTGTTTAATCGGTAAATTTTAGGGGTATTGTGAGGTAATTAGTTAAAAAACATTGTATCTACCTATTTAATTCACTAAATGTTGAGAAAATTAAATATTTTTTTAAACAAATTTTAAATCAAATGAACGTCATATTAAAATTACGACGAGATATAAAAAAAAACATTTATTTTTAAATACGTTTACTGTTTTCGATTTCTCACCGTTAATTAAATATGAAATTAGAAACAAGGCCTGACCATTTCGGGGACAGCCCTGGGCACTGAGGCTATCGAACGAGTCTAAATTTAATTAAACTGAAGAAATAAATAGGAATTTTCCATTTATAAAGCAGAAGATAAATTTATGCTAATTAGTAAACATCAAAAGCTTTAATGGCAATTCATTCACCCCATTAAGGATCGGATTAAAGCCGGCCTTTATCGTAAAGCCCCTTAAAACCAGCTCATTATCTTAATGTTAGTATTTTATCCCAATGAAAGGCGGAAAGGTAATCTTTTATTAATTGAATATATCGCATGTTATCCATTCGGTTAGAGTTATATTTTGCACGATTTAATTTTTTGTTTTTCAAATTATTTATAATTTATTCTGTCGCGCAAATTCACATAAATGGCACCCCTCAAAATATTTACATATAGGACACTTTTCAAGTAAAGATGTTGAAAGTTAACTTTTAGCTACGTGCTACGTGCTCTTAAACTTGCCGAATATGAAATTGTAATTCATATCAGGTAAATTACTAGTACATAAGTTAGAAAGCTTACTTTTGGAGCGAAAAAGTACTTATAATTCACATAGTATTATTCATTTGTGTAAATAAAAAAGGCGAATCTATTTTATTCATCTATAGTATTATTATTTCGTCTATCGCTGTTGATAATTAACCTCGTTTATCTTGAATATTTTTCTGGTGTGGAACGTATTGTCTTTAGAATAAGTCGGTAATTAAAATTAAAGTTCAAAATTACATTTAACCAGTAAATTTATAAATGATATACCTACAAACAATTAATTTAAGTTCTCGGTAAAAAGAAGATAAAATAGCGATTAAAACTAGGAAATATGAATTTGACAGTGGCCTAAAATAAGTTTCATACGAATTATGAATACATATAAAATTAAATCAACTTTGATATAAACAAACGCATTGACTGATATATTTTTTTTGTCGCCTATGCCACCCGCAGGGCTCGCCTTCTACAATCTATTTTGAAACATATCACAGACCAAATTAACGCGGCAAAGCCTAGTGAACATACAAGTTTTTTTTTAAATGTAAGCTATAAGCAAATTTGACGAAGCGGCTATCATCCTGACCAAATAATAATAAAAAAAAAACAAAATTCGTTGAAAACTTGCTGCGTTATAAACTTCAACATAAATTCTACCGATTTAATCCTACTTTTTAATACATTCAAAATTTCGTTGCCAGTATGTTTTAAGCAGCAATACTGATTAATAATACTAATAACATTTGTAACTTTTAAAAAAAAAAAATTCCATTTATTTTACCTCAACACATTTCTAACACGTTTAAAATGTAAATATAACCACTATAATATGAAAATATTTAGAGTTTTTTTTGTCACTTTGATGGTTCTTGTAATTGAAAATATAAAAAAAAACGGTTTAACAATTTTAGGAATATGTAGAATTTATTTTTATATATTGATTTCAATAAAAACAAAAAACCGTGAAAAGGACATCGTTTTTTTTTGTGTAGTTAGGTTCTATTTTTATTTTATTCTCTTCAGATTATAACTTCATCTTTATATATATAATTTATTATAACCGATTGTATATCAGTTAATCATATATGTTCTATGTAAAACATTTTTTTATTTGTATGCTATGTAATTTTTCTTTATAAAATGGCACCAGGGAAAGAGTTCCATACACGGTAGAGTAAGTAAACATTGCCCCAATCAGCTGACCAAACATTTACTGGGCATTTAGATTTATATCCACAGACAATTTGTTTACATTCGATATCGCGTAGCAGTCGAATTGGCGCGAAAACGTGCGACGCCGCATAGAGGCGAACGGCGTCGCGACGCCCCTGAAACGCGAGCGCCAAGAAGCGGTGACGCGCGAATACTGGAACGACCGTGTTCCAGCTTGGCGGCCTTTGTCGGCGCTCGATGCGGGGAGATTGCGATTAGTAACAGACCTCTTAGCAACCAAACTCATTATCTGTTTTATATGTGAAAATGAGGTCGAGTTGCTGCTACTTAAATATTTACTACTTAAGACTTAATACTACGAACTCAGTCCGACCCAGACTAGAATAGAGGGTGCGAAGTTGGCTATGTATATAAATGCAACTATTGCTGACCAGTGTTTTAGGTCTTAATTGCTCAGATATTTTTCTCTCTGATTATGTATGCAATAATTTAAACCAATTTTTATCCGGGTACCTAATTTATTTATTTATTTATCAAAGTACAAAACAGCGATACAAGAAGTTACTTTTCTAGTACTACATTATATGGCTAGAAAAATGTACAAAATTGAAAACGTCAAATTAATAAAACAATGTGTAATATGCATGTAGTGTGTAGTGTGAAGTATGTGTATAGAGTGTGCGGTGGCATGGGAATGTGTGTATGCATGTGTGTTTAGCGTGCATATAAACTTACATATTATTAGCGGTATAAAAAAGATTTTTAAAATATTAATATATATTTAATACGAATACCTATATTCGATATAAGATTTATTTATATATTTTATATCTTTACATCAATTATAACTCAATTTTACGAATTTCATTGCTAAATACCCTTTTATATTTTTGAAATATATCTATAATTAATGTTAAATGTCTATGTTTCCTAAAGGAAGGATAATTTAATTGTATAGTTTAGTATTTGTTATAAAAAACCAATTAACCCTACAGAATCAATTGTATGTTAACACTAATTAAAATGGTTTTTTACATCTACGTTCTTAAAGATATTGAAACGTAAGTTAATTGTAGGAACGTTCTGTCTTTAAGACGCATATATTGTTTCTTCAAAACGTAATTATTTAGTAAATTCTTCCTAAAAATTTATACCTATATCAACCTTTTTTTTACGAAAAATAAGTGGCTGCCTTACTTACTCATATATTATTATAGTACTTACTTATATATTATTATATTACTTACTTATATATTTTATAGATATATTTTGTCATCTATTCGGCTTCAAGATGGCGTATGAATGCCATACTCGGATTAGGTAGCTTAGATCTACAATATAAATATCAGTTTTTCCCCTTGAGTGACAAAATTTTAAGAGAAAAATAAGAGTTTAATAAGAGTCATGCGGCTTCATTAAAAATAAAACGAAATAACGAATTGACAGCACGTACAAAATAATGGGCTATTTGCCAGTATTTGTTTAAAGAGGAATATTGTTGCTGACAGTAGTACCAGGGTTTGGTAGTAGTCCCTCGGGTGTCGCTCCTGATAAGTGTCTACCACTAAAGTCAGACAGGCTTAGGATTTAGCACAATGACTAAGCAGGCGCTCGACTGCAGGACGTATCCGAAGATATGCTTAGGGTCTATATACTATAGTGTAAGTATACATTTCTAAATACACGGATTGCTGTCAGTGCTCACAGGCAAATTATGTCGAAATTTGTATCGCATGTTTCACTTTTGTATGTATTTTTAGTAGCGGTAGTGTATATGGAAGGTTCCTTTCATTTTGAATTGTTATAATTCTATTTAGCTAGTAAAGATACCCATGGAAAAGGCACCAGTCTTCGTGGGGTTGTGTAGTATATGGCAGTGGTGTGCCCAGAATAAGAACAGTAGGCAAAACCTATCGCGGGGGGCGGGACGACTTTAGTAGGTGTTTAGAGTGTTGGGTCCAACCGCTTGTTATTTGAATCATTGATGGCGACTCTCGAAAGCGACTAGCGAAAAATCACGCGGTGACGCATTTAATTGCGTTTTTTCCGTTAAATATCTGAGAAAAACCGAAACTTTTCGGCTTCTATGAAATTACCGCCACTGGTATATGGTGCAGTACTCAAATAAATAAAAATTACGATTCTAACGCTATCTCTTTTTTTTCAATCCTCTCTTACGGTATTCCTAGATACCTTCATGTTTTTTTTATCTCCACATCGAGCAATTTACTATGGCAACTCCACGGGAGAAAAACATAAAAAGTTGGTTATAAAATCGAAATGGCAGAAAGTAAAAAATAAAACCTACTTCAAAATAAATCTAAAAAATAAAAAAAAATGAATCGATAGCACTCGATTAATGTACTCGCATTCGAGGGTCGCCGTCGCTGTGTAAATTTTTGACATATTTTATTTTCGGCGTTCCTCAGGTGGTTGTCGAGGCAAATCACTCGCTGAAATCTCAGGTCGGGCGGTTCATTTAAACGGCAATCCAATTAAGATACGAATAATTGAATCGCCTGTCGGGGAAATTGTACTCGTTATCGTGATTTTATTCAGTGAATAACTGTAGATTCAGTCACGCAATCACAGCCATTGTTTCTACCTTCAGCAGCGCAATGTAGAGAAAATGTATTTTACAATGGAATCAAATTTGAGAGTTAGGTACCCATTTCACGGTAATCATTTATTTTATTCGGTAAAAATACAGCATATTAACATAAACATAAATGGAAAAAAAAAAATAATGTGTTTAAGAACGAGCTGTTAATTATTTAAACTAAACCTACCTATTAGAATTTATACACACAATTTGTGTGTGTAAGAGAAGCTAGCATATATTGGCTGTCTATTTCGCCGTGTAAAATGTTATATAGTAATACGCCTGTCAGTTAAAGTGCTCGTTTGATGATGATGAAGTCAAGTCGGGTAATAGTCTATGTAGGAATCGAACTTTACATTAAGGTATCGCAAAAAACGCTTTTGGATACTCTAGACTCTGTTTTTTTAGATATTGTATCGTATTGTACCGTATTGTTAAATGTATTTTTTATTTTATATGTACTGTGTAAAATTGTTGGTTTCTCCAATAAAGATAAATATAATATAATATAGACCGATTTCAAGGTGTCTGGGTGAGTAAAATGTTTACAGAATCTAAACAAAAACCCGAGTGCTTTATAAGCCTTGTCGGTCGCTGAATTTATCTGCTAATCGTAAAATAACTTACTATCTAGCAAAACACTAAGGTCATGGATATAATCTGCTTTGTTAATGATTGCAGTATCAACACTGTAATTGTAATGAATTTTATTGCTTTTCTTAGAATAAGTAATTTCATTACATTTAAACGGATTGAGTTCAATAAAACTTTGGCACAGTATTCTTTTAGACAATCCATATCGGACTGAATGGTGGGTCAAGGTCAAAGTGACCTGAAAGTGATAACTACGCCTTACTAACCCTAAAAAAATTAAAATCGAATACTTAAAAAAAAACGACTTCAAAATAAATCTAAAATCAAAAGAAAAATGCACAAATAAATATTTAATACTGAGGTTGAATATACCGTATACGATATGTGTATCTGCACCGCGTCAACTCTTTTTTGGATGGGTAGTAACATTCAGAAGTTTACTATGTTATTTCATAACTTTTGTTTTTCATAGTTTTTAGTACGTAGCATGGGTAGAATTTACTCTAGTACTCTAGTAGAATTTTCATTTTAAGTTTGCAAGTATCGGCAACCGAGATTAATGCTGATGTCTGGCCGGTAAAGCTCACGCCGCGTTCTTTTATTACTGCAATAAAAGTGACATAAAGCTCAAGCAATCTATCAAATCACCCCCTCCGCCCCCACCCCCTCCCCGGCACCCCACCCCACCTACGCTCGGTGGGTAAAGTCGCAGACAGTAAATTATTTTATTTGCAAGGATTCAGCAGTGCCATTTTATTGCTTCGGCTAAATGAAAATCAATTTAATCAAGTCGAACGTATGCAATTACATATAATACATATATCAGACAGCTCGACGCTAATACAATCACGCAAACCATACATGATGATGATTGCGACCTTATGATAAATAGTTTTTAGGTCATCACAGCCTCCTAGTTTCTTTATTTTACCATCCTAAGCATTTTACCATTCAGTAGAAAAAGCACCCGGTTTCATAATTTTTAAAGAAAGATGTATAAATATAAAGAAATATAAACTGCAAATTGTTTATAAATGAAGTCGGTGATAAGGTAGTCACTAGTCCGTCTAGGATTTGGCAAGATTATTGTTTTTAAACTGTAAACAATTGTAAAAGTATGACATGGACTTTTACGCTGTCTACGTGTTAAATGTGTACGGTTGTATATATATATTTATCGGTGAATATAAAACATGCTAAAACTGTTCTATTTTATTATTCTTCGTTTTGAAAATCAATTTTACAGCATCTATTTTTCTATTTTTTGTTTAAACAGTATATTCATATATAGATATCTTATAATAATATATATAAATCTCGTGTCACAATGTTTGTCCTCAATGGACTAATAATAAAATAATGAACTAATAATAAAATTTGAACACCATGTGCAGTTCGATGTGCACTTGAGAGATAGGATAGTTTAAATCTCAAATTATAGTCGCAATTTTAATTTATCGCTAATTTTTTGTCCGTTATTATTTGGCAGTCATAAAACTGACAGATGTCGATACCTTTTTATTTTATGGGCGATTGTGAAGAGCGCGTGACGACTCGGTGCCAGTATAATTTTATTGAACAAGCAGAGGAAAGAGCAATTGTGATATTATTGGAAAATTTTTTAGAAGATCACAATCAACTAATTCAATTGATCAAAAGAGTTTCGCCACGACTGCAAAATGACAATTATCAAATCGTCATAAAAGCCGACAAAGTACCATTAGGTGAACATGCTGGTAGATTCAGTCATAAAACTGACAGATGTCGATACGGAACGGCACGGAACATGCATGCATACAAGATGCGATGACTTACGTACGTCATTACGGCCGACCGGATTTATTTATTACATTCACATGTAATCCGAATTGGGAAGAGATACAAACTTTACTATTGCCAGGACAACAAGCCATTCATCGTCATGATTTAACTGCACGTGTGTTTAAACAAAAATTGAAATCCTTAATTGATTTTATTGTTAAATATACAATTTTTGGTATCACACGTTGTTGGCTGTATACGATAGAGTGGCAAAAGCGAGGTTTGCCTCATGCCCACATTTTGGTTTGGCTTAAAGATAGAATCCGTCCTGAAGAAATCGATCAAATAATTTCAGCCGAAATTCCAGACCCATTAATTGATCAAGAATTATTTGATATTGTCACCAAACACATGATCCATGGGCCATGCGGTGTTTTCAACATGACGTCACCGTGCATGGAAAATGGAAAATGTAAAAAAAACTTCCCAAAGCCGCATACGAATGACACGATCACGGATATTGATGGTTATCCAATGTATCGCCGCAGAAGTACTGAGAATGGTGGCCACACATTTACAATGCGACTGCCGAACTTTCCAAATCAAGTTGAGTTTGATAATCAGTGGGTGGTACCATACTCACCACTACTTTCAAAAACTTACAAAGCTCATATCAATGTTGAGCTTTGCAGTTCTGTTAAATCAATTAAGTATATTTGTAAATATGTAAACAAAGGCAGTGATTTGGCCATATTTGAAGTAAAAAACATAAATAAAAATGACGAAATAGCACGATACCAAATGGGCAGATACATTAGCAGCAATGAAGCTATTTGGCATATTCTCAGCTTTCCCATCCACGAAAGAGATCCTGCTGTCCAACATCTGGCAATACATCTTGAAAACGGTCAACGTGTATACTTCACTGAAGAAAATGTTCTCCAAAGAGCGTTCGAAGCTCCGAAAACGACTCTAACTGAATTTTTTACATTGTGTCAAAAACCTGATGTTTTTGGCCAATTCGCGAAGACATTGGTGTATGGTGATGTTCCACGTTATTTCACATGGAACAAATCCAGTAAAAAATGGGAGCCACGGAAACAAGGAAAACCACATCCTTCCATTACAGGCATATTCAAAGCTAAGACATTGGGGAGACTTTACACGGTACATCCAAAGCAACGTGAGTGCTTCTATTTACGTTTGTTATTGGTGAATGTTCCCGGACCAACGTCTTTTGAATTTTTACGAACAGCTAATGGTCGAGTATTCAATACATACCAGGATGCATGTCGTGAACTGCAATTGCTAGAAGACGATAACCATTGGGACTTAACGCTTGCTGATGCTGCGTTGACATCAACACCGAATAACATTCGTCAGTTGTTTGCAATTATTTTGGCGACATGTTATCCCTCGCAAGCACAAACTTTGTGGGAAAAATATAAAAATTGTATGACAGAAGACATCTTGCACCGAATTAGACAAACAAATCAATGCCAAAACATAGATTATACACCAGAGATGTACAATGAAGCATTGGTCTTGATCGAGGATTTATGTGTTCTTAGTTCAAATTTACCATTTAATCATTATGGTATGCCATCACCTAATCGTCCAGCCACCGACTTAGTCAATACCGATTTACAACGAGAAAATCAATATGACCATGGAAGTTTAGCAACAATTATCATGAACAGTGAACCATTACTGACAGCAGAACAAAAAATTATTTATGATCGGATTATGCTGGCTGTTGCTGCTGAACAAGGCGGTTTTTTTTTCTTGGATGCACCCGGTGGAACCGGTAAGACATTTTTAATATCGTTGATTCTTGCCAAAATACGGTCGCAACAAAAAATCGCATTAGCATTAGCATCGTCAGGCATTGCGGCTACTTTACTGGATGGTGGGCGAACAGCACATTCAACATTCAAGCTGCCATTGGACGTTCATAATAAACCAGATGCAATGTGTAACATCAAAAAGAATAGTGGAATAGCTGCAGTGTTGCGGAAGAGTTCTATAATAATTTGGGATGAGTGCACAATGGCACACAAATATTCACTTGAAGCATTAAACAGAACTATGCAAGATTTAAACAGCAATAATAAACTTTTCGGTGGTGCTATCTTACTTTTGTCTGGTGACTTCCGGCAGACCTTACCGGTTATACCTCGCTCTACTTTCGCGGATGAGATTAATGCATGTTTGAAACAATCATTCTTATGGCGAAGTGTTGAAACACTTCGATTGACCATAAATATGCGAGTACAATTGCAAAATGATCCATCAGCACTAATATTTTCCGAACAACTACTAGATATTGGGAACGGTAAAATAAAACTGCAACCAAATACGCAATGCATTAAACTACCAGACAATTTTTGCACTGTTGTTCAGGATAAAACTGAATTGATTCAGAGTATTTTCCCGGATATACAGAATAATTATTTGAATCATGAATGGCTTAGTCAACGGGCGATTTTGGCAGCCAAAAACGTTGATGTTGACGAAATTAACTTCCAGATACAACAGTTGTTACCAGGCGATCTGATGTCTTTTAAATCAATCGATACTGTTGTTGATGAAAATGAAAGTGTAAATTTTCCGATTGAATTTTTAAATTCATTAGATATCCCTGGAATGCCACCACATAATCTTCGATTAAAGATTGGTTCCCCTATTATTCTCCTCCGTAATTTGAATCCACCTCAATTATGTAACGGTACGCGTTTGGTCATCAAAAAGATCACCGGAAACATTCTTGAAGCAACCATTTTGGCTGGGAAGTTTAAAGGAAAAGTGGTCCTGCTGCCACGTATTCCGATGATACCATCAGATTCTACCATACCCTTCAAAAGGCTACAGTTTCCAATTCGTTTAGCTTTCGCCATGTCTATAAATAAATCTCAAGGTCAAACAATGTCCATTTGTGGTTTAGATTTGGAAAATCCATGTTTTTCTCATGGGCAACTATATGTTGCGTGTTCACGTGTTGGGAAACCGTCGAATCTATTTGTGTTAGCTAAAGACAGGTTAACCAAAAACATTGTGCACCGATTGGTGTTAAATTAAATTGAAATTGAAAGTATTTATAATTCAAAAAAAAGATATTAATGTTTAAAAGTTTAAGACTGTCTGCCTTGCCTACCTCATTCATGAGTTTAAGCGTCACATGTTATTTACTGTATTATACTGTAATATACTTATATTTGTTATAAAATTAAATGGAAATAATAAATCTGATAAATTTTTATTTTTTACCTATTGATTTCTGCTTAGTATCAAGTGTAAGAACATTTTAATTAATTGTGTTCAACGTACTTCCCCTTCAAATCTCAATCCAGTGAATTTGTATACCAACATCAACATTTTCGTCTTTGTTCGTAAATAATTTCATTGTACTAAAGGGTTATAGTAGTAGAAAGTCAAATAAGGAGATCACCATATTTTTTTACAAATACCATCTGTGTGAAAAAGCATAGTGGACTCCGTGACTGATGTTCTCTTATTGTTCCTCTTAGATTGTTTACTATAATGTAATATAACAAAAACTTTAGCCACCGCAACGCGTGGCCGGGTCAGCTAGTATATATATATTTAATCAGTTGCATAGACCTAGGTCAAACAAATTGGCCAAACTAATTAAACTAATTGCCGTTATTGTGAATAGGTCAAATCGTATGATTTCCCGAGAATCTAAAAATGAATTTAATAAAACGTGAAAAGAAATTGTGATAAAAAGCAAAAGAAAATATACAACAGAAGGCGAATCCACGCGGCATAAAGGCTGAAAAAATCCCATCGCATTCTCTCGCGTATAACCGACGTGTAACCCGATTTATGTCGCGGATGCGAGCAAAACGGATTTGGCAATAAAAATGTACCCCTGTCGGCTGTCTTCCAGGGGATATACTTATAACCTAAAAATATAGAGGTGCGTAACTATAAGTCTATTTCACTACTCAATACTCTTTCCAAACTATTTGAAAAGTCTATGAAAACGTGCCTACGCACAGCTCCCAGCTCCACAATCATAACTTACTATTCGAAAATCAATACGGCTTACGGATAGGTCGAGAAATACAAGGTATAGTTCTTAAGGTTGATAATGGTCAAAAGTGTAAATCTGTGTATCATGATCTGGTGAAAGCATTTGATACGGTATCTCATAGGATTCTATTAAAGCGGTTAAGGGATGTAGGCATTGAAGGTGACATTCTTAAACGGTTTAAATGCTACCTAACTAACAAAAAACAAACGGTACGGTTGGACGACTTCACGAGCGAAGAACTTGAGATAAGCTGTGGTGTACGGCAGGGAAACGGTTCGGGACCTTTGTAGTTTCTAATTTATATACATTACTTATGCAACATAAATTGGGGTGGTTTTGTTTTAATTTTTGCTGATGACATAATTATCCTCTTTAGGCATCCAAGCAGGTTTGGAAGAAACCTGGTTGGATTTACGAAAAAAGGTAATATTGGCTGCAGCATCCTAAAAACTTGGCTAGATAATAATAAACTACTCACTCTTACTCTTACTCACGTAGATAAGACAAAGTACATTCCTCATAGCATTACTTCTAGTGGGCAGCCTAACATATACCCTGAAATTATTATCCAGGAAGGGGCATTTCGTACTCTTCCAGACGCCACAGGCATTATTATTGAGCGAGTTGTATCGACTAAATATTTAGGTATTATTATAGATGCAAACTTAAATTGGAAATTGCTCTTGCAGGAATTATCCAAGAAACTTTTAACTATAAACTATGGACTATTTAAGTCTATAAAAAACCTCCTAAAACAATTTTATTTAAAAAATATTGATTTTGCACTTGTGCAATCACTTATAACTAAGGTATTTTAAGTTGGGATGGACCCTCGATAAGCAATTTAAATTCTATCGCGATTTCACAAGAAAAACTAAGTCTACGTAGTTTTTCTTGTGAAATCGTGCTTTTCTCCAAAAAGAGTATATCTGGTTTTCCTAAAATGGTGATTATTTTTTGGTAAAAATATTTTAGCTTTTTAGGATCAAAATTGTATAATTTAATAATAAAGGAAATAAATCATCCTAGAAATATAAAAAATTGTTCTGGTATAATAACGAAATGGCTACTTGAAAAGGGAGTGAAAAATTGTGAATTGCTATTTAAACAGACGTAAATGATTTAAGAGGCGTTCTCGTATAAAATAATTTAGTGTGTCTATTGTATTTAAATAATAAAATATGCAATGTGTATGTATGTATTATTTATATATTATTTATCTATAGGTTATTTACTTTATATTTTATTATAATATTTATAGGTATTAAAGTATAATGTAATCATTAAATATAAAATATAGGAAGTTCCGTAGATGGCGTCGAAATGCTAAACTACTTCTACAAATGATTGGCGTATTCTTGGAATAGTCAAACTAATCAATTGCACGTGATTACAAATTAGAATAATGCATGTTATAAACAATGTATTTATTGTGTAGGAGTGCACGTAAATGACGATATAAATAAATAAATAGACTGTAACAATATATCCACATTACAACAATCTGGCACACAATCTGACTTGTTTTGAGTTCGCGAACAGATTTGGAAATTTACAGCATCTATATCTGTTAATGAGATTGCGGTAGTCTAGTGTGTTTGGATATTAACCCAGCGGTCGGGGGTTCGAATCAGTCATACCATTTTTAACACTCCATTACCACCATCACCCCTCACTCTAGCACAGGCACATTTAGGCCAGTTGAGTAGGGAACAAAATAATTTTACATGACCCGGGTCATTGCAATACTTAGAAAAATAAACAACGCTTGTCGTAAGCACCTGGATTTTGACAACTCCAAATAATATATATGTATAGTATTGTAGCAGATAACGAGACTCTGCGCGCACCTTCCGAGTGCCCTACCGCAATCTGGGTATTCTTACTTTTATTTTCAAATTCAGGTAATTTACATTGTAAAGGTCTTTTTAAGATATAAGGGCCGTAGTTAATAATGCAGAGATGGTGTTGATGTGAAGTAGTGACCTTTATTGTTGCTGATGACCTAACTATTAAATAGGTTACATATTAGACTCTAAAGGTAGACTCCATAGTGATAAGGCCAATGGATGATTCCTCAGCCAGCGCCTCCTGGCACTGGCACTGCGGAGAATTTGATGGAACTCAACTCCAATGCACGGTGGAGGGACATCCACGCCAGCCGGCACGTGGCTGAACAGCTTCGTGCCGTGTACCATGAACAATGCCCCAGGCTTCCAGCACTGTGCAGAGATATGCTGAGCTCTGCATGAGCATTTGGCGGTTCGTACACGCGCGCGAACTGTGGACTCTACGAATGTGAGAGGGATGTCCTCACCTCCTCTATGCATAACCCAATCTTCTAGCTATTTATATTATGATTGACAATATCAGCGTTTAGTTTGTATATTTAAGGTTTTAATATTAGGAACCACTGTAACTAACTCATCTAAAGTAAAATACAGTATTAGATTTTTCTGTACTGTCTTAAAAACATACCTAGCATCCATGCGTATCGATGAAAAGACGAAAAAAAAAACAGAATGAAGGATTGATGCCCTTTTTAGAGTATCCTGACACCATGTTTATCAGGATATTAAAAAAAAAATAGATTGTCTCAAAGCAGAAACCATGAACAAATTGCAATTCATAGCCAACCACACCACCATAATATTAAGTATATATCTTTATGTGATGCGAATTATATTGATATCCACACATGCACCTAGTTTCTAAATTAATCCCAAACTTGTGACTATATTAATAAAATACCTTACAAGCCCATGCTACAAATTGATGATGTAAATTAATGCTAATCATGATTAATTTCATAAGCGGTTAATAATACCAGTTAGCATGCTACGTGACGCTAATTTAATATGAATTCCCGCTCTGACGCATCGCGTGCTAGGCTAAAAACTTACCAACAAACCGAAAGAATTAAATGTTTTTATATAATGATTGTTTTTTTGGCGTGGCACGACACAAAAAAAAAATGAAACCCACTAAATTAACCTACAAACAAAAAACTAAAAAATAAAAATAAACAACAAACAACAATAAACATCTTATTGATAGTTAACGTTAAAAAAAAGGATCCATTAGAACGTCGAAGTTAAAGTAGAAACTCAACTTAAGGGCTGAAATTTCAGTCCTTGCTTAAAGTCGTTCTTAGATAGGATCAACTTAACTTGAGCATGACCTAAATTGAATTGTGTATTTCAGTTACTTTTTAAGTTCGACTTTGTTTAGAATATGTTTTCACTCTCGTGATTAGTTCGCTACTCGCCGCTATGGTTTGTGTATACAATATCTGTCGCCACTGTCTCATTACTTTTGATATATGACGAGTCATCAGACATTTTGAGGTCATGTTATCAGCTGTAGGATTACTAGGATTTTGCCATGCGTGTTTGCTTGAATTGAAGATGTTCAAAATATGCAAATCCAGTCAATTTTAGTTAGTTAGAAAATATAAAATCAAGTATGAGACGAAAAACACAGATAATGCACTCGCGCACGGGTCACGTCGACTGTAGCGCCGTTAATGTACTGAAATCGCTCCTAGCAGCGTATTTTAACACTGAATTAAGTTTAACTTAAGGCTTAAGTCGAGGTTGTTTTGATTCTTAGCTAGGGCGGACATTTATGTTCGACTTAACGCTAAGAGTGAGTTGAAATACGACGTTTATCAGTTAATTCTAACTTAAAATTTAGGTTAACCTTAAGAAGGACATGAAATTTCGGCCCTTAGATTAGCGAACTCAACTACTGGTAATTCATGTAATTGACTGAATTGAATTTCAATTGAAAATGTGAATCTGAATTTCAATTCTTATATAATTAGACACATACATTATATTAAAGTAAGTATATAAATACTTGCCATCTGCTACTTTATTAGGAATATATTTTATTTATATAAATTGTTTTATCTCAGTTGTTATGTGATTATGTGATAGTAATAGTTTTTTTTAATGCCTAGAATGCACGCTAGAATGGTTTTTTTTAATTAATTACAAAATAAAAACAAATACATAATTACCTTACTTTTAGTAAGTTAAAATAGTAAGTTTAAAAAAAAATAGTAAGTAAGTAAATCAGTAAGTAGTAGTTTAGTAAGTTTAGTATATATTGTTAAATAATATAAATCCATACTGTGTTCATTAGGTACTTGTGAACAGAAAAGCTAAAGCCCGCTTTTGGCGCCTAAATAGAATATCGCCAAGAACTCTCGATCAGAGGGATTTTGAAGGAACGGGACAAGAGAGGGGGCAGGGGGAGGGGAGAAGGGAGGGAGAAACGAAGATGGAAAAAAGGGAAAATTTATACGGTTCAGGGGTCGAAAAAATGTTTATTTATTCACTTGAACTTTACATTCTCGTTCCCGCGACTGTTTTGTTGTTCTTGCTATAACTAGCAACATTTGTGTATAGCAACAACATTGTGTATGTAATATGGTACTGCATTAGATATGCTTGCAATTGTAAGCACCCAATCATGATCTCAATATCAGTAAATGTATATAACTTATTAGCATTATATATGAAACAAATCAATCTATATGTGAAAAACTTATCATAAGTTTTTTTTAGGATTTCATCTCATTTCTTGTACCCGTTGTTTTTCCTCGATTAAATAAATAAATAAAATACACTTTAGACAGCTGGCTGTTGGCTGGGAGGGTATGGTTTTTGATGTGTAAACATCTATACCGGGATCCCGAGGGTTTTTCTGGTCTGGAGCGAATCGCGATTTGGTAACGATGACTTCTCACAAGTGAGAGTCGATACGTGCGTCGTGCGCGTGAACCGGCTGTTTTCTTTTTAACATTGAATGTTTCTCAGTTTTTGTGATATCAGTTGTCAATAAGAAGTTTTATAAATTATGCTTAAATATACTATTTTAGAAATATTATGAAAAATAACTGTCTAATAATAGCTGCCATTAAATTTCATAATAATAAATACAAATAAGTAATTTATTTTTAGCGTTTAAAAACGTATAATAATAAAATATTTGTCAATAAACATAGTGATATTCACGAATTTAATACACGCCATAAAAGTAATTATGTTCAATCTGTGTCAGTCAGCCCGTACCGCCAAATACCAATCTACATGTCATTATTTAGGCTTAAGATATTTTAATATGCTACCTGAAAGCTTTAAAAGTATAAATAATTTTCGTGAGTTTAAGCTTAGGTTGAAGAAATATATTCTGGAAAAAAATATTTATAGTTTTAAGGAATTTAGATAGTAAGTGATAAATTATGAATACATCAATGCACATGTAACTTCTGTTCATATATTTTTTTTAATTTCTTTTTTTTTTGTTATTATTGTATTCTTTATTCTAATTTCTCTATTGTCTTATTCTGTTGTTTTTTTTTATATATAACTGAAATGTAACGGTATGTACAAATATGTAATTGTCATTCCTGTACAATAACTTTGTTCATGGAAAATAAATTATCTTATCTTATCTTATAAAAAATAGCATATAAATTTATTATTTTTCATAGTAGTATTATTTATTCTTTTCTTAAAAATGTGTATAGATTATGAATATTAAATGTACGACTATTTAGTAGAATTTATTGATGCCAAGATGCTTATTTGAAGGAGTGTATGTGTGAATGGTTTATGTATGTGTATGTAAAAACAGAGTGATAACATAGTAACGAGTAACATGTAATATAGTTTAATAATTTAATATAAATCTAATATTAGGTTAATTCTTTAAATTACAAGTACTTATAATAAGTAACTATAAGCATTTTTTCTATAAAAATTTAAAATTTTATAATATACAGGGTTAACATTACCGAGGACTTGTGTGTTGTGTAAACTATTATGAGTAAGAAATTATGTGTATAAAAATGCGAAAAAAAAACGATTATATTATTATTTTTTGAAAAAAATGGTGGCAATTCGGTCAGCGCGCGAATTCCGATGCCGTGCAGATCGATAATGGCCTTGACATCGTTACGCCGTTGCTCTCACACAAGGACATTATTACTTCCTCTTTTTACAATTTTCATTTTTTTTTCTCGGTAATCCTTATGAACTTTGATATACTTTCCTAACAAATAACATTAGAAATCGTAGGGCAAATTCGCTCTTTTTATCGGGATAGGTATAGTTTGTGGTGATTGAGTGTGTATTTCAGTGCCTAAATGTCTACTATTTAGGTTTTGACTGACTTTTACCTTGATATTTACAATAGTGTTTTTTAGCAAACCTGTAGCAGATCCGCTGGACGTGGACGCTACGTTGTCCGGCGTTCTCGAAGCGACCTGGACACCGGCGCTGGACGAACCTGCAGCTGGCACCGGCGCCGGAGGAAGTGGATCAACGGCGCCAGCGACGAAAGGCTCCGTCTTCGGAACGCTTTTCATTTTCATCAACGTTATCTCTGGAATGATAAAAAATGACCAATATCAGAATTGGTTTGCGAACAATCATTTATTTATTTTTATAAAATTATAATTTTTAACGAATCACAATAATAATAGTCTTATTTAACTAGTTATTGCCTGTTATAAGGAAGACATTGATCCGCTTTTTAAATATTTTATAATTACCAAATTATAAAATATACCAATATACCAATATGAACAAAAATACGCACGTACGAGTATATATGTGAAACTTAACAAGTCGCGAACTGTTTAAATGTTGAAAATAAACATTTAAAAAATTCGACTAATTCGCCCTGCGATTTCAAACGTGATTTGTTTTAACGTCATATCAAAATTCATCATGGTTTCAGAGAAAAAATATAAACATTGTGTGATAATATTAAGTCGTTCTTGCCATAAGTTCGTTCGGCCGCGAAGCCGTAGTACCGGCCTCGGCCGAGCGCGAACGAGCGAACGAAAGAAGAATTTGCACGAGCGCTTTGATAAAATTAATAAATTTGCTTTATTTATGCTCTTGCACAAATAGCTATGATTCGATCTAAACATATATATTTACGGTTATAGATGTATATGTGAGCCGGCCCAAAGGCCCAAATGAACGGGCTCTATTTCCTTGGCCTTTTATCAACGACAAATTTCGTTGTTTCTCTCTTCCTCACCAGAAGCCAAAATCACAATAACGAAGACCTCGGAATAGTGAAGGACCTGTTTGTGTTTATTTCACTGTCTGTACTTTTCAATATTGATATTTCGTAATCCCTTTCAATATTGAACAGCGCTTTTCGTGATATTGGACTGTTTAATGTGGTTAGATTCAGGTGAATTCACATATTAAAAAAAAACACGCCATAAGTTTTGTAAAGTGTTACGTAAGTTTTTCATCCGAAACGTTTTTATGTCGGTGTCAAGTAATATAACTACTTTTTATCTTGTAAGTATGTATTTTATTTTTATTATTATGTATATTAAGAATGCATTAATTTTTAAATAGAATGTCTTGTAAAACGACGTTCTGTTTCTGACATGTCCTTTCGGCTATAAAATTTTAACTAAACACTGCCGTGCTTCTAATATTTTTCAGATATCCACTCAAAAAATAAAAAGGTACCTACCTAGTGTGTTTTAAATATTACATATGTGGTATCAGATTGTGAACCACCATGTCAAATCTCACCTCCGTAGCATAAAGGAAGTGGTTTAATTCAGCTTGCAAGGTTTAACCTATTATAGTCAGACTAACAAACATTGCGAGCTGAGCGTTTTTGGTTAGTTAATTTTTCATAGATTGTCCATCAAACTATTCTCAACCTATGTTTATCAAACTATGTTTGATTTCAAGCCAGTCACGAAATAATTTCGTCCTACTCAATACGTTCCGTCTTTTTTCCGCCTTTAGTAGTTTCGAGACGGAACATATAAGGGTGGAAGTTTTCTTGATAAACTCGTTAGCATCGACGCAGAAACCTGCTTCAGGGTTGATCCCTTTTGCTCCGTTCTGTTTTGTCATCATTTTCCGGGTAACCTTTTCCGTTTTCATCGAGTACTAGGAAAAAAGGTGGACGGTTCGAAAACGTGTTCAGCGTAATGGATTCCATTACGGCGAATTCCATAGCGATTTAACAACAATTTGATTTCTTTTGAAAACCCAAAATAAAAACGTAGTTAATGCCATTATTAAAGAGTAGACAATGATTTATCATTGGCGCCTCGCCCTTTATGCATATTAATTTGCCGCCGTGTTAGTGTCTCATCCAGGCTTACAAGGGTAAAAGGGACTCTCTCGTGGACAGGGATTACATAAATTGTGTTGGCAATTGTTTATTTTCGCTTCTATAAAAAATTACGAGGTCAAAAGCATGTCATTTCTATGATCATAGAGCAACTTCTGTTTTTGATCGTTTTCATAATTATATCGTAGTAGAATCCAGTGTAAGATAGTCAAGCGTTTCTTACCGCGGATTTCTGAAAAGCGAAACGACCTAAGAGGTTTTTGGTAATAGAACTTGGAATAATCTAGAAAAAATGAGTGTTCTTTCAGATAATCGTCGTTAAGTGCCGGTAACGTTCTTCTCTGTTTTGCGCGTGCTTTTAAATCGTTCTATCTCATAACAACGCATAAACAATATGTACCGTTGTTGGTTAGTTATGTCTAAAAACTTATTTGGATTTGCCTCTTTACAAAATAAACTATGCTCTTGTAGTTTTATTTTCTCGATTCTTCTATTCAGACAATAAGATATTTAGGTATAAACTTTTGATAAAACTTATATTTTTGAGGCTCGAACTTTTAGACAACGATACCTATTATTATTTGCCTTCAACATCTATAAATAAGCGAGTTACAACACTACGGCGTTTGTGTGGAGAAATGTCCGGGTTGAGTCCCGATAATCAATAATAATAAAATATTTATAAATATTACAGTTTGGACGCTTCGCTGACCCCAATCAATAATAAATGCATGTCTCCCGCCGAATTTTGCAGATCATTTCCTCGGTTTGCCCGCGCAGAGGTCGAGGTCCCGGCGACGAAACCTAGGGTCCGGAGGGTTTCGACCGGCCAGATAATATTATCAAACGACATACACAATTACAGATCAGTAAATGTATTATAATCAAATAGAAAGGGAATAAAGACCATCCAGACTTCATCTAAAGTGAACTCCTTGAATGAGAAGTTATAATTGGATTGCCTTCTTGAGCGCTGCTCAACATTTAGAGTTAATGGCTCTTAGCCGGTCGAGACGGACACAGCATTTCAGGAAAATTAAAAGGATGTACCAGTTTTACAGGAATTTTTCTAAAAAAAAAATATGAAGCATAATACTTCGTTTTTTCGGATCTTAGGGTATATTTTATATTTACTTTTCGATTTCGATTAGATTAGAATTTCGATTTATTTATAAGACTTAGTGCCGTAACACACAGCGTGCGTGTGCAGTCGCAAAAACGTCGAGTTGCCGCCGCGTCGCAGCGAAGAGACGATTCCTATACTAATCTCATAAACGCGGTAGTTTCTTTGTATTCTAGTGGACGGCTTCAATGGTTGAATATCGCCAATAGTTCATTTAATCCACATACATTTATAAGTGCAATACAAAACGACAATGTTTCTTCTTCGAAATCCAATTAAAAAAATGATTTCTTTATGGTCTAACTCAGTGTTGCCACTGTTAGAATCTTAACTGCGTGTAAAAGTGAAATTGCCGTATTTATTAAAAAAAAAAAGACCCTGAAATGCTGTATATCGTTTATGTATTTGTAACTTCGTGCGGTTTGTACCTTTTTTTTGTTTTTTATTCATTTATTTAAACATTGTATATTATGAAAGATCCAACCAAGTCCAAGGCTTATCAGTTGGCAATCATTGAGCGAAGCATGTTTAGTAGGTTCCATGATTGAGTAGGTCTGTACAGAGCATGCTTCACCTCCACAATTTAATATTTACATTATTTTACTTAAATCTAAAACATTATTGAGACTAGCAAATTAGTATAACACAATAATAAGTAATATAATAATATATTACCATAGAGATATTTTTACAATAAGTTTTTAAGGATTTTGTACAATTCAAATTATATTTTAAGTAGAGATAAATATCTTATGTAACTAAATTTTTGCGCTTATTTATCAAGTGTCCAATCTCGGTATTATTCGTTATCAAATTCATAGCATTTCGTTTTTAGGTCATTTTTGACTAACGATTTTTTTCTGTTTCCATGAAATTGTCAACTTGTTAAATTAACTAAGGAATTAACTAGAGTTGGAATTAAATAAGGAAGTTTTCTTTTACCGTAGAAATTATTGTACGAAGGTATGAATAATCTTTCGTTTTCTATCTGTCTTGTTCAATAAGCATGTTCTACCTTAGTTTCTAATAGCCTGGTTTTGCTAATAGAGCACTATTGACGATTGAACATATTGGTAACATCGCCAAAACATCAAAACAGTCATCATTAGAATGCTAGAATTACTAGACTTAATAAAAATTTAAAACCGAAATACATAAACCTGGGACAATCCAAACTGTACAATTTACATAACGCCATTGATATATTATGCACGATACATCTACCTGCACGATACCAAAACCTTCAAAAAGTAAAACTAATAATGTGTTTTTACCATTCGATTCTCGATTTCATAAATAGAGAAACGAAAAAATCGATATGCTAGCTTATAATCACATTTTCTTAATCACGAATCAACATCGTAGGTTTTACATTTTCAGAACTTTATGTATGATTGATTACATAGTAATTAGGTTTATGCTCGAGGTAAATACGATCATAATGATTTACTCACTTTTATATACAATTATAATTTTTGTATAGTAATTAATACTACTGGGTTGTTTCTAAAAAAAAAAAATGTTTTAAGTGTGCGTATAATACCCGTAGATTCCAATGTAAACCTATCACACGCTAAAGCCTTAAGCGGTAGGTAAGCTAATAATGTTATAGATTTCATGAGTTATTGATTTCGTGCCTAAAATCATTAAACCTAACTATACTCTCTTAGTCTCTTCATCATTTGTGTAATCATGCTCTATTGCGACTTACAAATATAGTTTCTACTTCCTTCTGTATAATCTCATTACAACCCTTTCTCTATCTCTCTCTTCATTTCCACAGCGCGCCCACATAAATACCCTTTCTCTCACATTGAAATGTTAAAATACATAAAAATGTTTTTTACTACACTACCTTACGCTACACTACATTACACTACACTACACGACACTAATCTACAGACTACATTTTTTACTATTCTACACAATAACAACACTGTATTTATTTTATTAGCGTTAGATATCTCCTTTTATGTTCTTTTTTTTTTGTTTTGCTTCTCTGAATCTCATCTATGTACTTACAAATTATAAAATAAATGGAAATATATGTTCGGGTAAATTAAAAAAAAAAAAAAAGATATTAGGTACTTTCTGCTCCGTATACTTCGATTCAGGTACATTTTTATTGGAAACAGATAGCTGACAGTCCATCTTAGGACAGGTGTTCAGCACCTAGTTAGATGGACACGGTGAAGTTTCTGACATGCCACTATGTGCGAATTTAGATGAGAGGAGATGTATCTCATTTTCTCTTTGTATGTTTATAGATAAAATGTTTTTTTTTTTTGTAATAATTGTATGGCTAGCTGTAAGTTTTTTCTGTGAAAATAACAATAAATAAATAAATAAATAAATACTTTGTCAGTTATTTTTCGCCTGAGAGAGTTCGTTATCCATACGTTTTTTTCTTCTTTTCGTTATTATTCTTTGTTTTTATTATTAGTGTTTTTCTTTGTATATACTTTGCTTCCTTGTAATCATGTGTTTTTGTGGTTTTTTTTAAATTTGGTTATGCATTAAGAAAATAAATGATGTGTAGGGAAACCTGTTGATAGTAAATAAATAAATAAAATACTCAAACCCTAATAAAAAATAAAAATAACACCACTGTCTTCCATTCATTCCGATAATATAGTCATTCATCGCTACTGGATCGAAAGAAATGAGCAGATTTTTTTATCCAGTTAGATTGGCCGACCTAATATACTTACCCATTGTTTTTTTTTTGTATATGGTAAGTTTAAAAGTTGAATACATTTTAATTATAAGATTGATAAGACTGCTGAATACAGCTGATAAACATAAAGCTGTTAAATTATAGGTACCTGATATAATAGCTAATCAATATTGCAATGATTAGCTAATATAGCAAACTCGACTATAGTAACTTTTGAATACAATCTTAGCACGAGTTTGAGGCCAGATAGGTAAGGCATAAACAACTTGTATAAAATCTGTACAGGTCAAGGTCAAGGTCAAAATATAATTACATACCGGTTTTTTTTTTTTCGTGACATGGTTGGTGTCGGGTAAATTTGGCGACACTCAATCGTAAGTGGTGTGGTGTCTTCGTGGTTGCGTTTTCGTCTTATATAGGCGTGCGGAAAAATTGTTGATTGTAGGTAGATGCTAGGTATGGGTGATAAATTTGAAATATAACGTGACTTTTATCAACTCTTTTACAGAAGTTTTACTTTTAACGATCGTGGTGTAACCACAAACACACTCTGTATTACTAGCTAATGCCAAAAGAATAATAATACAACAACTTAACAAAAGTTACAAACATAATATCGAATCATATATTAAAAAAAATGTTCCGAATGCGTACAAGTACCTATTAATCACATACATGTAATAAACGGTATCTAGATTTAGTATTTGCCACAGATAACAGTACGTAGGTACTTAACTGTGTTTTATTATTAAAATAATAAGTGAATACCTGACTTAACACACAATCGGAGGAAATCACGGTCATCGCAATAACTAGGTACATCTTTTTTTGCATCGCTGCTCGAGCAGCTGATTGACTGCACACTTCCGTCTCGCACCGACGAGCGAAAGAAGCGCAAGCGAGAAAGAGATGCGACGACAGCGCGCTCTGTCCCGGCTGGTTTCGTTGATCGTTCATTCCGCTCGTCTGTGCTGACTGCCGAGCGACAGAGCGCGTGCTATGCGACGAATCGCGAGCGAGTGCGGGACGGCACGACTCGGGTCTTCGCGTGCCCCAGTGCGTTGAAGTATTTGGAGGAATGTGTTCGCGGTTTCGACGGGCTGGAGAATTAATAACGTTTGTTTCGTTTATTGTGAATTGTGCGCGCTGTTAAAATCCATAATCATAATCAGTGAATCTGCGGTGTGGATTTAGGACATTGATACACCAGCGGAGTGCGCGTTTGACGTGTGCCGTGCGTCACTTTCATGCGGTCTTGTTTGTAAACAAAATTAGCGATATGTCTGTGAAGCAAAACGAAGATAGGCCACTGCGATGGCATTTGAGGTTTCTGGATGTTGTTCAGAGGATTATCGTCGTCGTAGGTAGATTCATATTTAGGATGTATTACGGAAATACTACCATACCATTGCCTCCGATCAAAAATCCTATTTTGCTCGAGTCGGCAGTTTCAATTGCCGAGAAGATAAGAAAACGATTCGTAAGTTTCATTTCAATTTTTGGTACAAAACTTATAAATTACTAAACCAACTTAATCATGAAGTTATCTGCTGTTCATCATTAATCTGTGTAATTGTTTTGATTGCGTGATTGTTTTGATTGTGTGATTGTTTTTAAAATAATTAAACTTATTGTTATATGTACTATGGTATGGTATAAACCGAAAAACGAATCATGCCTTTGGTAGGTACTCGGGATAGGTTTCCACTTCCCATCTAAGCCATTTAGGATACTTACTCCGTGCCTGCTGTTTCTATGTATAAATCAAATTACAGGCCAGCTTTATAAACAGGGAATTCCAGGTCCTCCAAGAACCTGTTTGAAGGCAAAGAAGCTCTTTTTACTCCGCTCCAGACCCGAGAACCACACAGGCCTAATGCCACCATCAATTCATAGCATTGCGTTTCTTTCCTTCCTACACATTAATCATATGCTCAGCGCAAATGTAGAAGATTATCAAAAACTGCCCACAGCCGTGGCTAATCTAATGTTTTTTTTTTGTCAGTATGATCATAATATCACCTTCACGAGTAGGTAAGTACCTAACCTAACCTACCTTCCTACTTCTTTTATTCTCCTTGCATTTGAATTGTTCGGATATTTATTAATGCAAAAAACAATAAACCTTCTACCGCCTATTTGTATTTATTTATTTTTTCAAAAAGTACATTAACATTTTACTAGTTTTAATGAATACATTACATTTTGCAATATTTTAACTAGTAAATATAATTTACTTCAGAAACGAGGGGCAGGTATATTGGATTATAACCGATAATCATTAGGTATTGTGCCTGTAATGAAGTGATGGACTGGAATATACAGGGTGTCCCAAGGTCATTCCCAAAAACTTTAGGGGGTTTTTAAGTTCCCTATTAAGAGTAAGAAATTATGTAACAAAAAGCGAAAAATTTTCATCACCAAATTTATTATTTTTGTAATAAAATTGGTGTAAATCGATCTTATCAATCGATAAATCAATATTATCTGTCGACCAATAGCATCCCTCTTACAACCCCAGAGAAGGGGAAAGGAGTTACCCCTTCTTCTTAGACCGACCTCTGTTCGACCAGTGGCATCTGACAGCAATCATTTAGCTCCTCCCTAATAGGGCCTATCGAACAACGCGGCAGGTCATTAACCTCGATCTTGACTGAACGCGGCCTAGTGACCCAGTGGCGTAGTTATCGGAGGGAGGAGCCAATGAAAAATATCTGTTTTACACGATTTAGAATAGAAACTTCAACATTTTTTTTCTCGTATACCATAATGAATTTTGATATACTTTCTTAACAAATAACACTAGGAATTGTAGGACCTATTAGCTGTTTTTTTATTGGGATTGACCTTGGGACCTCCCTGTATATTAAACTAGGTACATGACAAATCGTCACACATAAAGAACGGATTTTACTAAGACTGGAAGCTTTGTAAATGAATATGGTCAGAGTAAATCAAAATTAAAAACTAAGATATGCCATGACAATCTTTGATTTTTAAAATTGTATGAAAAGGCACCCTCATCCACCATAAATAAATTTAAATTAGAAGACTATTACTTATATAATACTATTATTATACTAAGGTACAAAGATTACAAAAAAACTCTGTGTATAAGATAATACTCTAGGGACACAAAAGGTCACAAAATATGCTTATATATTACCTGCTTAAACATGAGAAATGTAACATAAATATGCAAGTATTTCTTTTTCAATAATAAATATTTTCGTGACGCATAAAAAGTACGTGCCGAGGGGAGGGGAGGGGGGGGGGGGGTTACTTGTAAATGATAGTAGATAGCGGTCGCTGAAATAGCTGACTTCATGTTAGTGTCTATCACTTAAATAATTATTCAATTCTGTGTAAAAGTAACTGACTTATTTTAAAAGTAACTGACTGTTACATTTAATATGAAATATCGTTAAATATTATGTATCTCTCTGCTGATGTAAAGTCGCTTCTACTGTATTTCTTTGTTCCGTGAAAATTACCGTCGTAAAGAATCTTTTTCCGTCTGCTCATGAACTCCAAACCTAACCGGTTCCTAAAGACTCCAAAGGTCAGGAGTGTGTTAACCTGGGCCACAGGATGACCGACATGAGACCGTGTATGCGCAAATATGCAGTTTTGGGTATTTTTTCAGTCATGGACCTTTTAAATGAAACACCTTAAAATAATAAAATAAATTAACAGCTGTTATATTTTATGTAGATATTGTTCCGCGACCTAACCACAGAATATAAATTATATTTAAGTCTTGTCTCCGTGTTAATTAGTAGTTTTGTTATCTTTTTCTTGCCTGCAATATCCTTGAACAGGAGTGGCTGTTTCCTGTTTTTTTCTGAATATAGTATAATAGGAATAAGTAATACGGTGCTTAAAATAAGCATTATACTTAATTAATAATCAACTATTCATTAATTTGTGAATGATTAATTATTAAACATTATAACGTCAAGTACTAAATGGCTATTCGCAATAGGGTAATTCTCTGAAATGGGACCAATTTCAGCTGCGAAAATAATTTATTTAGTTATGATAATAATATAAAAAAAATATATTTGATACCATATATAGAAGCGTGGAAAAATACCAGCAGAGATCGTTTCTAATGATTTAAAAAATACAAAAAGTGAGGGAATGACTAAACATTAAGTTATTATTACTACATAATTAAATTAACAATGTTAAAAAAAAGATAATAAATATTGTTATACTACTTAAATAATTGTATTTAATTTTAAGATTGTGTTTCCGAAGATAATGTTATGACAAAATGTTTTTATTACTTACTAACTGTTCTACGAGCTTTGCCCCGGGTTGGCAACTGGGCGCTACAGGCGGCTCTGTAGGCGCCTTGGGGGTCCAATGAGTCGTGCCTGCGGTACTCGGGCGACTCATCTTTATATTAATATTGCATATGTCAGACCAAATTGACTTTGACGTTTATTGATTTAAATATGACACAAATTTATTATTTTTAAAAGTTAAAAAGCAACAATAAATGACCGAATTTAATTTGTCTTCATAATATATATTTCTTATTGTCATTATTATAATAAATAAAAATAAAATAAATACGATTACACGAACAGACGTTTAAAAATTAAATTTCAACAAATACTCGTATATTTAGAGGCGATTCGTGTAAAACATCGAACATTAACTAAGCGTGTTATACATAAAAAGCATGTTACAGGAATTAAATAGTTTTGGTATAAAAGCACATTTTTGGCCACGAAATCTTTAATATTTTTACTACGTATATTTTTTTAAAAACCTGTATAAATAAAAGCACATACAAAAAAATACATAAATGCTTATTGAGAGCGATAATGTCAATGTAACACTCTTATCAATATTTCACGTGCTCACATCCATTTAGATTAGATAACGATTCTCGGCGATAAATTTATTCTGTATCGGCGGGTGGTAACACATTGAAACACATACTTGGTTCTTTGTTATAAAGGCATATGTCTGGACATAGATTACCTCTATAAATGTATGCTGTATCTTTTTGTCACAGCGCAAAATCAAAAAAAAAAAATGTCTATGCTACTCGTAAGTAGAATTTAATTGCCGCCTCCGAGATACTCGTACATACAGGAAGAAATTTACTGTTCCTTTACCAAAGCTTTTCATGGAAAAAGTTTGTGAAACTTTATGTTTAAAATATGTTTTTGTAATGTTATGAAATTAAATATAAAAAAAATATACAACACACACACCACACCCTAGTCATCACATATTCATTCTTTTATACAAAGTACTTTTCATGGTTTATATTTGAATTAAGTTCGCGATATAACCTTTTTGTTGTGTTTAGCTAGTTTCACCCATTTCACTATGTTCACATGACGAAATCGTATCAAATCCTAAAAAAATATTCCGTTATAACAGTAATGCTTGTAAATGTATTACGCTACGCTTGGTTTTTTATTGTTAAAAATATTTTCTGCAACAATTATTGTCAACACTGCGAGTGCGTAAATTTTTTCATTGTGAATTATGTATCCTAAATTTCAAAATATCTGGTTCAAGAAGATCAAGACTTGCAAGCTAAGGCCTCTTAGTTGTGATAATATACTTAGTTAAAATTTTAAAGTGACTTTGAAAACGCTTTTATGTGCGTTTTGTCTCATATTAAATCCATTTTAATATTGACGCGGTGTAATAAACACCATATGAAAGTGTTCGGTAAGAGAAGCGTCTGATATAATTATGTTATATCAATGACCTCCTGAGGCTCGCTATCATTTTATGATATTCGATAATTACAACAACAGAACTTTATTTAGAAGTGTGTCACATACACTTTTCATTAATTCTAGGACTTTTCATAGCTATGTTGAAGCTGTTCGTAAATGTATGCCACGTGCAGTTTAAGGATTATATTACATATAAAAAGTCATAATATTGGAAACTGGTACTTACCGGATCATAAACACAGCATTGCGTAATGTTTTTGTTTAAAAATATTAATAAAAAACAATTTATCGGTTGCCTCCCTTATGGAGCGCACATTTAAAATACGAGTGTAAACATAACAAATAGAAACAATTATTATTACTAACATATTTCTTGCATGTCTCTAAACTGTATTAAGTCTCCAAAAATTTGCTCTTGTTTTACAAATGATATATCATCACCCTTGACAACAAACGTCTTTTGGTCTCATACAGATAATTCAGTGCTATAACAGATACTTCGTTATATTCTTTGCGATCTAGTGATCAATTGACCTATTCGCGTTTTTTATGTAAGTGTAAATAATATTTAGAAATAAGAACGCATACAAAGTATTACCATACTCATAGGCCATACCCGTAGACCTTCCTTTGAACTTCAAAGTATTCAGTTTTTGTTTTAAACGTATTTATTTATATTTGAAGGAAATCCATAATCGGTTTTGTGATTAAATTTATTATTGATATAACTGTGTTTTACCATAAATAAAAATAAAAAAAAACAAAATGGTTAATATTAATTAAAAAGCCTTCACGGAAGTGCGGAAAACAATTCGTTATAGTTTCATCACAATGGTATAGATAGGATACCACACGGGACAAACCACATACACTCACTTTTTTATATATGAAATATGTTATAATTACTTACACTTAACTAGGTTATACTATATTTGGTATTTGATGAATATATGTAATACGAAATTACCTAAATACGAAGATAAAAGTTTAGTAAATATTGTTTTACACTCGTACACTTAAATTATGATCAATATCATAAATAATAAAGTAAGACTATGATAATATTCTGCATTCTCTGCTATCACTTTCGTATTTGGGAAAGTACCGTAAGAAAATATGTAAAAAACTAATAAATTAGATTACATTTGTATGTAGATATATAATGGTATAGATAATGGTATGACATGCTGTTTTATTTATTATGTAACAATATAAACTTAACGGGCATTAACCTGTAAGATATTTTGGGCCGATTTGGACATTTTTAGGTCGGTCGGAGACCTTATAAATATATAATGAACACGTGTGGTTGAGTGATCGACTTAGAGCGTGCTAAGCGAAAAATTGGAATGGCTTCGTCAGGTCGATAAGAACGATTCTAATAAATAAGATGCTTTTTATGTAGATTCGACTAAATTAGCGAAACCAAACAAAGTAGAAATATCGAAAAGCGAAGCGGCGGTTATTGGCAGTTATGATTTTAAAACTCAGTAATAAACCGCTGAATTTTGTTTGTTCAAATCGTAAAATCAAATGTATGAATGACAACAAACCTGTTTCTAAAGGCAGTCTTACATACCAGTATTATTTTTCATATTTTATAGACAATAAAATAACTATTATCTTCGTGTTACATTCACACTGCATTATTTCATGATGACGCGTTTTATCGAATGTAATATCTATCTATCTATATCTGACTGCGTCATTTCATACGTATTCTAATTATATTTAGGACAGCTCCACCCACTGGCCCCAACGTCATTGCAGCTAAGGGATAATTGGAAAATCTTAAAAAAAAACAACATTTTTGGTGATGCACCACTCCTCAACCACCAAGTATTTGGACGATTGGTTTATAGCTATCTTGTACTTCTTGGAGGCTAATATTTTAAGTTGATTTTCGCTTATGAAATATAAGTTAAATAAAAAAAATATGTTCAATTTTATTTTTTGCCTCGCGTTCGTAAATTAACCACACGATTTACCCGAAAAATAGTGCATATTGTGGACAAAATAATAGTGCAGGTCTTAGCAAAGCCACACTTTTACATTTTATTTACTCAAGGGGGTGTTTATGTCCCCTAACTACGTCCGTGCGGCTCGCGAAGTATTTCGAAGAAAAACAAAGTTTTAGTATGATTTTTTCTTCGAAAGTATGTTTTTTTTTTTTTCATGAGTCCGGTTAACTTGGCGATATATATCAGCGCCCTAAAATGACATTAGTAAATATAAACACAGCCTGTAGATACATTTTGAAGAAACGCCGCGATAGCGAATATGATTTATTTGCGAAAACAGGAGGCGATGGAAATATTGAAGTAACACACTAAACATTCATTTGTGCGTTTTACGACACGCTGTTTTTCTATAACTAATAATTATTTTATACAATTTGATCCACCACCGGACATTGCTTTATCCTGCGCTCACAGTCGATTAAATTCTGCTCGCTCCTCGGAGAGATAACTCGATTGGAGACATGACGTCACGCGATGGGCATACCTATATCTGAACGGCACGTGTCGTGACGTCACTTGTCATGACACAATGTCCACAGAGCGCGTTGCGATGCGAAGTTTGCGAATACGAGTAGATAAGACGCGAGGTTTGATAGATAACCCGCGCGTTGAAGCTCGCACACATTTGCACATGGGCCTTTCGCGTCTTAGGGCCCCATTACACGGCATTATGAACCGCCGGTAAAAGAAGACCTTATGAATCATAAAAAATGGAAATATTTTAGCATATCATTCAAATATTAGAGGCTTCGTGATACGCAAGAGTTATTCATGGCATCGGCACAAATCCTCGGCGGGGTTCGGCTAATGTCGTAAGTCGTTTCGCTGCCGTCGTTGCTATTTTTTTATTTAAATAATTAGTCATAATTTTCAAATATTTTATTTGTTTATATGGACCACATTCTTAAACCAGGGTTAAAAATGGGTTAATACGAACATAAATACAGGAAAAGATCGAAATACACCAATTTACACATTACCAAATTAGGAATTGTTTTGTGCATTGGTTAGTTATTTTAAGATAGCGTTGCGAACCTTTTGCCAAGTTATTGGAAAAAGATCAATTTAGTAGAAGAGTGGGGTTTGGTTTGTTACTAGCCGCGGGTCAAATATTACAAAAAATAAATAAAATGGTGTTAACATTTATGGTGAAATGAAATAATGTCATGATACCATTGTATGTTTTTATTTTAATCTTCTCAGACCTAAAAATAACCCACTGACGCTTCTATGACCATCGAAAATGTACATCGAATAGACTAAAAGTGCCGCAGCCACAAATGTAGATAGGAAATGAAGCAACCCATCACAAGTTGGTACCACAAGCGCGAGTAGTCTAGAGGGAAGATGCCGGTAATTACTCCGGTAGGGCCTAGCTGTAAGACGCCAGGTTCTCTACGGGGTGTCATAGCCATTCTTAATTTTTTTGCAGTTTCACATTTTATTTTAAACCGTATATTTTGTATCCAAAGGAAGGATCGAATATTCTGCAAGCACCCTCAAGGTTAAGGCGCCTATGTACCTGAATGCTACAAAAATGCGTAGTTTACAGTTTTTAAAGTGCGTTAGTTAGTAGAGATATTCAGAAGAAATTCAAGTAAATTAGTTTATTTATATTAAAGATAATTTATTATTCTAGGGATTAAATTACCTAAGGATTTTTTATTTAACATTATGCTAAAAATATAAAAAAAAAACTAGTACAAAAACCACTATGTACATCCCATATAAAATAAGTATATTTTTAGGATAAAATAAAGTGGAGGAAGGATTCACCTAAGCGATTTGAGGTATATGGTATACCAACTTAGAAATAAAATAACAAAATTTGCCTAAAATTGGAGATTTTTGTTTTAGTTTTTAAATATGAAAATGATAATTTATGCTAATTTTTTTCAAATTTTCAGAAAATATATATTTTTATGTTATTATTTAAAAAATATGGATTTAAAAAACATATTCTTTAATTTAAAAAAACAACTAAATTCTATTAATATTTCATACAAAATGGTAGGCCGCGGTTTGTATTATAAACGCCGTTATGCCCGTCAGAAAATGCTTACATATACCCCACTTAAATAAAAATATATCAAGTCTTTAATTTGTACAGAAAAAATATATTTTAAATTTTGCGTCATCATTAAAACCGCCATTTTACTGGCTTCTATTATTAACACTTATCTATGAGGAAAATCTTGAAGGTCGCTAAACCTGTACTGATTAAAATTAAACATTTAAAGTAGGTACCTAACATATTATAGTCTCGAAAAAGTATAAATATTTGGTTAGGTTAGTACTATAATTTACCTAACGCATTTTCTATTTTTATTTAAGCCTAGGTAGATATAATTTTACCGCTAATTTTATTCGGGATGATAGGAAACTAATAGTTGAAATGGTTATCTAAATTATTGTTAATGTAACAATAGAAGTACGATCAAGGACAAATGAAACTTTACCCTGTAAGGCAATGCGACAGAGTGTGTGGGTATGTATAGGTAAATTTTAACCTCATCTACGCTCATAAAAAGCTGCGAAAGTGATGGTTCTCATAGATACGGTACACAAACACGTACTACCTCTTTTTTTTACGCGTTTCAGTTCAAATTTAAATGCTCGGGGGTAAAGCTCCGAGTGCCTTTGACTGTACACTCAGGACCTACAACCTCAATTTTTCAGTCGGGAAGTCCCGTCGTGGCTTCGCATAAGGGAAAATGAAGCTTAGAAGGTACGCAGTACCATAATTTCACCTTACCTCTCTCCTTTCTAAAGTTCACATCCAATCTGCTGGTAAGCATTCAAAATGGAATCATAATTATAATTCCATTGTGACTTTATTTTAGTCTAAAGTAGCATTGGTTTATTTCACGTTTTTATTTTTTACACATTTTCTAACCCGATTGCAAGTGGTATTTTTTGATCGCGTCGTAATAGTCACTAGAATATAAGGGTTTAGTGCCAAGACAACTCATACCAACGGCAGTCGGGGTGAGTTGCGTGTCATTTGTATGTGAGATTGTGAGGTTGAACCTTAGGGCGATTTCTACTCGATATAATACTTAATATCTATGTTAGAGAGATTTAGCTTCCTTTGCGAAGCGCGATTATGCGCCAAAATACTTAGAAAATACGACTTAAATACCTGTTTTATCAAACATAATATCTCACGAGAGAATTCTGTCACGTTTACTCCATACCATCCTTCGTATTAATTTCATAATTCGGTTTAGTGGTTTCAGAACTTACATCGACCTTATACGTTTTTGTAGATTTAGCGTAGACGCGTGTTCAAATAAATATTAGTGTACACGTTCGCGTTGTATTGAAAGTGTAAAATTTTAATTATACGGTTCACATTATTTTCTTGAAACACTGAAACGCAATGTGTACTAAATTGTTACGATTATTATAAATACAATGACAAATCCGTTCTGGAACGAAAACGCTAATTTAGTCAGAATATAATAGGGAGGTATCAGCCGATTTCAGTAGGGCGGATGGATTGCAATTGCAATTATTTGTTTTGTTTCGATTATGAAAATCACCTTGGTAAACATTCGCCGACCTGTTTTATCACTCCACTAGACAAGATCTGTTCTGGGGTGATACCTGCTCGATTTTTTGTTTTAAGGATGTTTCTTATATTCCTAAATATATATATTAATTTGCGTACTTTATCTGCAACTTTGCCAGTGTGAACGTGTCATTTTAGATGTTGGTGTATATGAATGCCCAAGTATTTAATAAAGGACGTTCTCTAAAACCTATTATTATACGTAGTTACACTAAAACTATACAAAGTTTTCGAACAGCGGGACGGTTAAGTTAACTAGAGCAATATGCTTTTAAAGTAATTGGCTCTCTCCGCTACCAGCAGCGCCTTGGCAAATTGGGTTATTGCTCGATACTAACGTAGAGTTATATATAAGTTATAATAACTTTAATATCGAGTAGACCGCCACGACTATGAAGACACTTCCGCGGCTTGATGGGATGATTAAAAATAAATTGGTCTTTTATTGCTGTCACTTACGGATTACGCTGAGTTAAAACGGTCCTCTCGCAATCTTCTTCGAAATGGTCGATGAAGAAGATAACTATTCCATGAAATATATTTACAATAAAAACGTTATCATAGAAGCGACACGCTTGTGCGCGTTTGCCCGAAGCTCGAAGCACCGCGAATTTTGAAAATGTGTATGTATATAATATTAATAAAATGTTTATTGATTTTAAAATATAACTGCTTGTTGATATATATTTTATATAATTCAAACGTGTAAAAGGTAAATGTGCAATGTATTGTTTTTAAAAATGTAATGTACCTATCTACATATAGGCCACTTTTATGTATTACGTTACTTAATAAAACAAATAAACGAAACTACACAGTGGTGTAAATGCCTGCTACTGATTAAATGTTTCGGGTTTGAATCTCAGTGGGTTATAATCCGGCCAGGTTACTTGCAGTTGAGAATATAAAAACGGCGCTTTTATCATCCCTGTCGACTGAGTAAAGTAACGCTAAAGAGTTTGTGTGTAAAGTGTGTGTGCTGCCACTCCACACTCGTGCAAATACATCACCATCAGCACGAACAGCCATTGCGGCAGCAAAACAAATAATTATAAACAATTTTTCCGCAGCAAGCAATAACTGCGTGCGACTCATCTGCACTCGTCGTCGGCAAATGCGTACAGATCAAAGACATGTCACCTCTATATAATTTGTGTTTACTCTATGCTTTTTCTGTTTATACCCGTAGTTCATATTTTTATCGGATATAGATTGTTTGAAAATAATGTATGTGGCATGAATTTTGTGCGCAGGACGTTAAATTTTTATATTTTATTTATTTATAGTGGTTACCCAACAGAAATTATATAAAATACAAGACATTGTATTTACAATCCTTAAACTATGGTAGCCTAATTGGATAAAAAGATAGTAAGAGGTAAATGCAAAAAGAAATTATTGTAATTTATTTAGGTGAATTTACGTAAGAGAAACTATTGCAAATGTAAATAAAAATAAAAAAATATATATTATTCTAATTTATGCTTTCATTTTATAAAGAAACGATATAATATAGAACTAAATTAGGAATTTCGTCCGTGGTTTTGTGCGTTGGTATAATATTCTAATCAGCGTTGCGAATCTTTTGCCGAGTTACTGAAAAAATGTCAATTTGACGTATGCAAGAGTTCTTAAAATTACCTGTCGGTTGGATATCCAAGTGGTTTTCTATTGATCACTCTTATCATAGATTTCGTGCTTTTATTTGACTATCAAGATAAGAAAGAGTGGCACAGCCCCATGCTATAATACCGTATGATGTGCCTATTATGCAAAATGAACATAATGATACTGACCGTTGGTTGCGTTAACTCGTAGAGTTTGATTAAAGCTTAATTCCTAATTATTAATATTACTTCAGCCTTCACTATAATCGTTAATAGATTCAACTAGAAAAGTTCTTTTGTGGGTGCACGCGATCGTGAATTAACTGAACGCGTTGATTAAGTACTTAGGTATGTTTTAAGACGCCCGTTCGTGTATAGTATTTGTGTGTAAAATTACTCTTGTTGTGTGGCCGGCCTTGACACAGTTAGCTTGGGGTAAAGTGGGTATGTGACAACCACTCTGGGCATACTACACTACCATTTGTCTCAGCGCTCTGTCGAGCGTGCCAAATTTCCACGCGCGCCAGAAGGGCAAACTTTGCCAATTATTTCGCGCACCGCAATGTTTGCGAGCTTCCAGAAACGTAGTGGTAGGTTAGTATATTTATTTATCTTATTTATCTTTATTGGAAAAACTAACAATTTTACACAGTACACACAACAAAAAAAAATATATATGATTGATCGATAAAAAACTATGTAAAACTAACATTAGGTCAACAAACTTGCCGATATGCCAAGTGTCGTATTTATTTATTTATTCTTTATAAAAAAAAGTACAATGAATATTTTACAATTAGTCATACCCAACTATAAGGCTACTGCCTGTGCCAAGGTAGATTGCATCTGCTATTTCAAAAATTTAATATAATATATCATTATCATTAAAATCATTTATAGATCATTAAAATGTAGGGTTACGTAAATATTGTACAAATTATGATAAAATATAAGTTTAAAAATGAAGTTTTTTTTTTATTATATAAATAAGGAATTAGTACATAATAGGAATAGGAATAAGTAGTAGAAGTAGTAGGAATAAGTATTCTCTATTGTTCACTCTCATCATTGTTAGGAAAGTAACGGATATAAGGAATCACGTAATCTAAGTTAATTATTTTACACTTTTTATTGTGCGCTCGGTTTTATTAAACTCCGTTAAATATAATCCGTTAATTTTTATAGGGTTAAATTGGGCCCATAAAAAAAAACTATCATTTGGAAGGGCTACTTTTAAAGATTAAAGATTCCAAAAATAACCATCGTAATCGTTGATGAATAAAATAAACCCAAACGACGTTTTTCGTTGAAGATTAAATTTTAAATAAAATAATACCTCTTCAACTATGCATTAAATATTAGAACAAATGGTGAGCTTATGCATATTGGAAGCAGCCATTTCACCCTCTTCACGGATTCTTAGTCGTTTTATTTCCCTTCCGTCGAGAAGTTCTCGCCAGCTGAGAGAAGACCTCGTCGAGAACTTGCTTCGCTCCAACGCTAACTATAAAAGATTCATCTCATGTATCGCCTGTTCTAAGGAAAACATTATGTCGTTACTTAGAAGTCTTATTGCCGCGTCGGTTAAAAATTAAAAATACATAAGTACTTATACATAATAATCACAAATACGTGGAATATATCTGAATGTATACAAACATACATACTATTATATACTAATGCAAACTCATAAAGGAATAAATATTATATATGAAATTACGTACGAACATACTAATACAAATATTAAGTATATGATATTACTACTTACTACTTATATTAAGTATATGATATTCATTTATAAATTAAAATTAAAATAAGTAAATAATTTTAATTCTATGCAAATTTTTATACGCATACAGTAGAAAATAGTTCGTAAATGGGATAACCCAACGAATTACTTATTATTCTTTTTTTCTTTATAATTATTTTGGGCCCTACTCAACTAGGCTGTGCCTGTTTTCCTATTATATTCATACGCCTTGCCTGTGATGATTGATACAGCGATGCCTTACCATCGCCCCACTCTAGCCCAACGGCGCCGAGGAGCGGACGTGCAGCGATGCGTTACAAGTTGTCACGTGAATCCTACGTATTTTACGATTGCGGTGTTTTGTTTGACATCCGCTGTAATATGCCGGCGTGCACGAGAGCGACAAATTACCACGCGATTTATCTCACATATCAGCGCGATAATTTATCGTCCGTGTGCAGGTGCGCTTATTACGTAACTAGGAAAGGCAGTAACGACGATTCTGGCGATAAATTACCGTGCGATATTTCACTGATATATCGCGCGGTAATTTATCGCCCGTCTGCGGGCCGACTAAGGTGTCCAACAAATTAGCATCAAATTTTATATGAGCTTGCCCAGATTCGGTCGTTTTAGAACTTATAAAGTAAAGTCATTTCGAGACTTTTCCCATTATTGTCATTATTGCTTGCTTCACCGTACCGCTGAGAGGAGGGGGGGGGGGACTACTGCTAACGTAACTAACCCACACTTGGGTACGAGTCCAAAGACAACCTCTCCAAAAAATAAGGGGGTGGATAGTGGATACTAGGAACGGATTCAAGAAGGCATATGTGTCTGCATCAGACTTTTATGATTAAAATTTTCTCAAAACGCTGCGGCCTCTAATGTCGGCTTGGGGCTATTTGTAAAACCTACTAATCCTAAAAATAGTTAACATAACACATGTGTAGGTATCAGGTAGAACGTATTACGTAACCAATCGACATGAAATATGGCTTAAGCTTCTAAAATCATTACGGATTTTTAGTGAAATACTACTAAATTGATATCTTTATTTATACATTAATATTAGACATGTTATAATGATGGCATATTTCATTATTATAATATCTTTTATGATATAATATGAAGGCTAATAACGGGAATAAATTCCTGTAACCATACTCCACCGACAAGGAATTTGGCTAGCCCCTTGCCAGTACCAGTTTACCGAATAGCATCGGACCCCATATACTCATTCATATATGATTTAATTTAGAAAGTTTGAAGGGTCTATTTTTCGTTGAGCGGACGCCGTTTCGATGCCCTTTTTATAACTCCAAGAAAAGGATTTTTTATCGTTTATAATCCAGGGAATAATGAAGGAATTTTGTTTTTACGCCTTTTATAAACCGCCTAGCTTTTGAATCTTTCGGCATTTCAAGTGGGTTTTAAGAGCCAGTGACCTTAAAGTTCAGTCTGCAAATGGTATCGGCCACGTGCACTTCGAGCATCCGTCGACAACATCAAAGAATAAACATTTGATAGTTTTTTATTTATATTAAAAATATAAGGCAATTAAAAAAAAATCTAAGTTTAAGGTTTTCTGTAGAATTTTATTGCGGACATTTCTATGTATAAATTAGGCTTACGTCACATATGTAGTTTGGTTTATGAGAATTTTAAAAAATAAAACTTACCAATTTCAATATTTTTTTATGTAAACATAGGATTATTTGTGTAAAAACCCAGCTTAAAGGTTTTCTAGAAATATGTTTAGTCAATCTAATTATATTTTTTATATATGCCTGGTATGAAAAGGTATCTTGGCAGTAGACCTCAAAAACATGCATAAAATGCAATTCGAGTGCGTTATGGCTCTTAATGAAAACTGACAAAATTCTAACCGGGGTTGAACAGCTAGTTAATTTTAAGCAGCAAAAAAAATAATAGAAATACAATATAAATAGATCCAGCAAAGACATTGTCTTTTCTTCCAGTTTCTTAATCATAAACAAATACAATTTATTTATACATGCATAAAATAGTAAGTCCACTTGTTAAAAATAAAATGTACTAATGTAAATGTAAATGTATAAAAAAAATATACTAAAATTGTGTAAACAACGGTGTGTTATGAAAAACTAAATGCAATTTGATCTTTAAAAGATATAATCACCAGTTATAGGCATCTCTCTTGGGTTGGAGTCTGACGAACAGCATTCTGAATTCATTACTTATGAGATTTATTTCCAGCTCTCCTGTGGTTTTTTTTTTTAAATATGTATCTTTATACATATTGCATCATCTGATCGTAATTTAATTTACCAAAGCCCCACGTCACAAATGTGCGTATGCGAAGTACTCGTACTTGTTTGAATTTTCATTTCCAATGTTTATTTTTTAAATGAATATGCAATCTCGTTCGCTGCGTAGTTAAAAACGACGCGCTCTCAACTCGAGCGATTCCAATAAAAAACGGCCTACCTGCATTTCGGGCCGAATTCTTATTCAATCGTGCTCGGCGAGTTACGCGGTTTTATCATACAAATCGGAGAATCGCTCGCTTTCTTTAAAGACCACCTTTTTCATAAAACATTTGTTATTTACCCTTTTATCTTACAAATTGCGTCGGTTCTGAATAAATTCCGTTCTCCCTACGAGGTTTCGGTAGGGTGGTACGGTACACATTAGCCCCGATTAACATCCGTGCGCGTTCTTAAAAGTTTTTTTTAAATTTGCAATGAGTTGGGTACAAAGAATTGGTCTTAGAAATTAGATTACTTAATTTTAGCTTCTATATATTAATATAATACATATTATAACCTACTTCTTTGGCCATACGAGCATCTGTTTATCTATTCGCAGGTTTTAATTAGAAAAATACTTCAACCTCCTAGGCTAGTCCGCGGATAAAAGGTATTTGCTTCATAGAACACATTCGTCACGGAAATAGTTTTTCCTTGGGGTTTCTTAATAAGTTTCTGATCACCTAATCATTTAGCAAAATTAATCAGAGATCCTTGTATGCTTTAACTTTTATTTTAAAATAAAACATTTGGCATTCTCTATGGCAAATTGATTTGGATTTTGCCTTCATCCAGTTCATTAAACTTTATTAACATTTTATTAATTTTGCCTTCAACATTAAACTTTAAGTGCGTTTTTATGTCACTTTGGAAATGGCTTAGTGTTTAGGGAACTTTCGCATTTCACAGCTAAGCCTCCTTATGTTAAATATTTTTTATCGTGTCTTAGTTATTGCCAATTAAATAAAATATCAACTCTGGATGCAAAACTATCTATTGACTATAAGACATCTATTGTTCACTAAAACTCATCTGAAATCATTATACATAATAAAATCTGTAAATACGAGTGGCTGACCTATGGGTGCGGCCTTGCCTACCTACGAAAGAATCGGTTTCTCATAGGGCGAGGGGGGGGGCACACATGGTACGTGCCATAGACACCCCCCTGCACTCGCGCTTGACTCTCGACAGTTACTGCCAACAGTAAAAACACACTTTTCCTCAGTAAAATCATAACACATTACTAGCCTCCCCTAAACATGTAACCTGTAACACAATCTGAACTGCCTAGCATAGCAAACTCAATTTGTACAACTACTTATAGTAAAATTTATTTCTGGAGTTAATTTTAAATGTATTAGTAAATGTATTATGTATTTGGTAGGAACATCTGCACAATCAAAATTAAACGCTGCATCTAATAATATTATAAAAGATTTATTATAAGTTTGAATGAAATTAAATTTTTACGATACAATAACATCGAATTACACATTTTTTGTCATTGAATTAAAAATATATTTTTGATTAAAAATATATATCACTCTACAAAACAAATTGAATATTCTGGGTGTATCTTTTAATCAAAATATTAAAAATTATAAATGTTTAATAATGTCAAATTATTATTTCCAATGACGTGTGCCGTTGCATACATTCATTAATGAAGCTAGTAAATTTTAGTACATAGTTTGCAATCTCCCCTTAACTAGTTAATAATAACTTAGTATCTCGTCATATTTTTAACCTAAATGTTACACTTTCAGGTGACTAGCGAGGAAGTCGTGAACGCTTTTATAGAACGAGCGAAGGAAGTGAACCCTATCATAAATTGCCTTGTCGAAAATAGGTTCGAGGAAGCCATTATAGAGGCTAGAGCGGCCGACAGGATCATCAGAGATGGGTCCGTCTCTGAGGAAAGCTTAGCCAGGGAGAAACCGCTCTTGGGAGTTCCGTTCACAACTAAGGATTGTATCCGTGTCAAAGGTAATTTATGAATATTATGTCGCGTTACATATTGCAAGTTAGAATTTCATCATACTATACTTCTCTGTGATAATTGTTACTTTTCCAGGTCTCCACAACACCTCCGGTTTAGTGAACAGGAAAGATGTCGTCGGAGAATCAGATGCTGCGGCCGTAGCCTTAGTAAGAAAAGCCGGAGCGATTCCAGTAGGATTAACAAATGTATCGGAATTATGTATGTGGTAAGTAATGGGAGGAAAATAAAAATACTTATTTATTTTTAGTGGTCCAGTCTATGTTCATTTGAAAGATGTAGACTTTTTAGGATCATAGTTTTCAAATGAAAGACACTGATTGCATTGAACGCAGTGTACCTAAATAAAAAATAACTGGTGAGTATCAAAATTACACTAAACCAGAAATTAAACCTCGGTCATCAGAGTTAGCGGTGGGCGTAAACGCGATTTAATAATAGCCTAATAGCATAATAACTTCAACGGCTACAAAATAACTGAGTGATTTACAGGTGCTTTATTGTCATGGTGTCACTTGCAACGAGATTTTCGTCTCACTGAAGCCGGAGTGTGGCCGTACTGGGTAAAAAATAATAGGGTGACTATCAAAATAGTTATGGCCGGCGATGTACCGGAATGCACTATATTATGGTGTCCATCTGTGTAACTTGTGGAATGTGTACTTATTAGAAATGTGTGTACTTATTAGAAATCATTATATGCATTTTCCACCCAGGTGGGAAAGTCACAACTACCTGCACGGCAGAACGAACAACCCCCACAACACGACTAGGATAGTTGGAGGATCATCTGGGGGTGAGGGATGCATTCAGGCTGCAGCTGCGAGTGCTTTTGGAATTGGTAATCATCATTATTACGTGATATTTCGAGTCTGTAAGAACTGAATGTAGCTTTCCTGCTTTACAAAAAGATACAAGAAATTTTATTTCCGTTCAAATTTACAGCCACAGTGGATGGCGAGAATGTAGTAACAAAGTTTAAAAATATACAGGATGTATTTTTATTCACTATGGGCAACACTCTTAAATTGTGAATTAAAACATTGATCAGCAAAAATTATCAGAAAAATGTTTTCCAATTACGAGAAAAATTAATTAAAACCTATCAAAAGTTTAAGGATGCGAGGCGGGCGTTGCCGAGTTTATCAATCTAATGACGAATTGCGGAGTTCCCTCCCACCGCGTAGCTCGGCGATCTGACGTTAATTCCAGAAAAATTTAAGATCCTACGAATTTTTTTTTGACTTAAATATTTTTTCCATGAGACCGGTTTAGTTGTCTATATAGGTCACCCCTGAAAGGCCAATAGTAATTTTAAATACACTTTGTATATGAAGCACTTTTAGATGGATTCATTTATCTATATTAATACATCTCTACAACGCATAATAAACTATTTATGTATTTTAATTTAAAACTTAATATATTCACACACGGAAAAGCTAAGCTTGTGCACATTGTCTAACTTCTGGAAAAGGAATTTAATATTTTATTTTCATAGAAAATAATTCCTACGACCTAGGTCATGTATAATTATTTTAAGCCCTACTCAATTTTGCAAATTTGCTTGTTCAGAGAAGTCGGTGATAATGAAGCTGTTAAAATGGTATGATAGTAATCTTATATATTTGTTTTTTGTGGTCTAGGATCTGACATCGGTGGTTCGATAAGAATGCCATGTTTCTTCAATGGAGTCTTCGGACATAAACCTACGAAGTTTGCAGTTTCGAACGAAGGACAGTATCCCGTACCAACGTCAAAATTTCAAATGTCATTTTTAGGTAACTAAATTATTAACTAAAATTAGGTAAACTAGCTATATGTTATTATACTTGATTAAACATGTCCATCTCTCCGCCTATCCATTCGCTTGTTTTAACTCTCCACCTCCTCCATGTCCACTCTTCTGCCTATCCATCTGAATTTCAGAAAGTTTTTTTATAAATATATGGAATTCATAATAATAATAAAATCGTTTTCACCAATATCATCATTATTGGAAAACAAATATATAGGCAAAATTTGTTGAATAAATTTGTTTGGGATACATTACACAGGTTTGAAATATATTACTGTATTTCTATTAGAATGTTTCCTTTCAGAAACAACTGGCATTTTAATGCGACGAGGCTCTCAATGAGATTTAAAATTCAGCAGAATGACAAATTATTTGAAAAACTACACCTAAACCATGAATCTTTGTCTAACTAGGAGTATTTTAATAAGCTGTTTTCTTTATTTGCTTTTCCCGATGCTGCACCTATCTTATATACCTCTATCCATTTACAAAATCAAAACTCTCATCTATAATCAGATGTAATTACTTAAATCATTTTCCATTTTTATTTTTCACTGGATTAAGTAAGAAATTATAGTATTCTTATTGATTATTAGAAAATATTCGGGAGATTCATAGGAAAATCATAGAAAAATCTACCATTGTAAACGAAAAAAAAAATAATTCTCAAAATACTATTGAAAAGACATAAATAGTTTTAGATTGCCATCTACTTCCGGAAATGTCAAAAACATCCTTTATCATTTAAATAAGCATTGGTTTCTGTCGCAAAGAAGCTACTTTTGGTAAAATAAGCTGAGACGCTGATGTGATAATGTGACATCCGTTCCAATGTTGACAATATGATCTTGGACAAAAATGAGTTTAGAGTGTTGCATCAGATATCTGATTGTTCTATGAGACTTTAGTCCCTATTTTGAAGCATAATGGTGTAATCAAAATTTAAAATCACATGACCACCTCAATTTTCAGGTACTGGTCCAATGACACGAAAAGCCGTCGACCTGAAACCCATTCTAAGAGTGATCTCCGGCGAATACGCACCTAACTTGCAACTCGACAAACCAGTTGATCTGAAGACTTTAAAAATCTACTACCAGCTGGACAATGAGGCGCCTATGGTCTGTCCGGTGGATTCCGAAATCAAAGGCAGCATAATCAATGCTGTCAATCATTTCGACAGAAAACATAACATTAAAGCAAAGCCGGTCAAAATTAAAAAGTTGGTCAAATCTGTTCCGATCTGGCTGTCAAATATGAAAGTCAAAAATGCGCCCACTTTCGGACACCTCATAATGGGCACCGATAAAATATTAAGCATACTCTATGAGATGGTGAAGAACCTCTTTGGTATATCGCCTAACACTTTCATAGGATTAGTGACAGCTTTAGTAGACAGAACTGGTGTTCAAGCCGGCACTCCACAGTACGATAAATACGTTCAAGAAAGGCAAAAGCTTGAAGATGAATTCAAGGAGTTACTCGGAGACGACGGAGTGTTCCTGTATCCGACGCACCCTACACCAGCCCTGTACCACAATGAACCCGTTATAAGAGCTATGAATTTCGGTTACACAGCTATCATTAATTGTTTGGGTTTCCCTGCAACCCACATACCTATGGGATTGTCTAAAGAAGGTTTGCCGATTGGTTTCCAGGTTGTATCAAATTTCAACAATGATCGGCTCTGTCTAGCGGTGGCGGAGGAACTGGACGCAGCCTTCCACGGCTGGGTGGAACCATGCAGTACAAATAAGACCAATTGAACTGTTCTAGAATGTGATAAATAAAAATAAATAAATCTACAAAATAAACTTTATTCAAATTGATTTAGCGCAACAATGAGTATTCTCTATGAGCATAATAATTTCAGTTTGTAAGTTGTTTTTATATATCAAATATATTATTTCTTTGTGGGAAAGCAGGTGTTTTAGTTTTGTTAGGTAGTTAATTTAAAAATACTGCTATAAATTCAATTGACAATAAAATCGACAAAAATAGTTTCTTTCAATTATTATAAATAGACAAATAATACCATATGTTAAATAAAATGTTGATTCCACCTGGCCTATGTTAAGCTTTGACCTACAAGCAGGTTCCATCCGACACAACTGTCAAAAGGACAATAACACAATAGGACACGCACAATCCGGTATACAATTGAAATCTACCGAAACCTACTTGCAAAATTGCGACTATAAAATACCAGCTGAATATTTATTTAGGTTATATACGTAGTTGCGCAAGGCTGCTGTCTCTTTCAAATGAGGTTCCTCAAAAAATAGCTCATCCGGTCCTGAGCGTTCTCAAATAATGAGCCTCATTTTAAAATTTGCCTAATGCACAGTGCCCAATATCACCTAAATAACATAAGGTTAAATATATGTATACGGAAAGTTGAATAAATCAGTTATTTGGTTTATGAAACAAATTTATAAATAATAATTAATGATAGTCATCACTTAAATGAGCCATTGAACTGTTACTACTGTTCTGTAATGTGTGTATTTTGGTGTATAAGAATAAAATAAATAAATAGTGCATAGAAAAATAAACAGCTTTAAATTCATATTTCATTTTCACAATTTAAATTTAATCAACAATAAATAATAAAAACATACCTTGTGTAACTTTTTTTTATGGAGTCAAAAAATATTATGCAAAAATCAAATAGGAACAAATAGAATATTATAGATTTATAGTATAGATTTACAGTACCAATAATTTTTCCTTGTCCTCAAAAGGCATTCAAAAAATGTAGATTATTGTTGCCATTTATGGTTGTCGATTCAATTCAAAAAATATTGTATATTAACTATAAAGTGGAGGTATGGAAAAATCTCAGGTAAGTCAGGCATTTGTGAAGTTACATACTAAAAATGACATTCACACTGACAAATGTTACCCATATTATCACGCTTTTACAGTCAATGGATAACCACATTACCACATTGGAGAAATTACCTCTTGGCACAAACCTGTCCCCACCGCTATACATACACTTGTTGTAAATGAAATATATAAATATATCAATATGAGGGAATATTATACACACATTTTGCGGTGGTTAAGTATTATAATAACTACTTAAGATTAGCGCTGTTTTGTTTTTTTGACAACAGTAATTCTGCAATTTACGCCGTATTTTGATATTCCCTTTAAAGTACTGCTAGAAAGTGATTAATAAATAACATTAGTATACCTATATTATTATGTATTTATTTGTTGTGAAAGTTAATTAATATTTTGTTAAATTTAAAATATTAGTGGATGGTTATTACAAAGCCAGCGAGTAATTTTCTGGTGCACCGAAGGCATTGCAAAACTTTGTTTTTGGTGTAAAAATTAAAAAACTCATTATTTTTATACAGGTAATGATTAATGTTAATTATGTTAATCATTTCGTAACAAAGTTAAGTGATTTTACATTAAATTAATTTACAGGTGTTTTAAAACATTACTTTTATACTTTTAAAAAATATTTTTGCTTGTCGAAAAACAAGCCAATATTGCTTACCAACCACCCTAAAACAACCATTTTAAAAGCTTTAAATGTCCGCTAGTTATTTACTAAGATAATTCGGTTTAATGTTGCTCTTCAGTCCTTGGTTAATTGCTCAATGATTTGCAAGAGCTCACTGCGCTTTTGCTTGACGACAGAATGGTTGACAATGCCACAATTTTCCACCCTACGGTTGAGCAAGATGTGCTCCGCTAGCATGTCTACATTACAGAGAAGATGTATACCGCAATCGTAACCATTTGTCTGTTGCAACGTATCTTTTATGATAAAGTCAATATGGCCTGAAAAAGTAAAATCAAAGGTTTTTTAGTGAAAATAAATATTAAGTCATATTACGTATTTGGTGTATATCCTATCGCTTTGTTTAAAATTTTACAGGGATTACATTTTTTTTAAAAGTATAATGTGTCAGGGACTCGAGTTTTACAAATACTAATAATACTTAATGCCTCGTAGCATTTTATAAAAAATATTACATATTAGACGGACATACAGCCACACAAACATATTCATAATATCAAAGATTTATTTTTTTTTTTTTCGGCCAAATTATAAATTAAAATGTACATATAATTTATGCAATTTTGTAGTTATTTAAGGTAGTGTGTGATAATAATGTATTGCTTCAGTCAGGCCCATCACGATAAGGGAAGGACTGAAGAACAGCTAATGGATTTATGACTGCCTAAAATGGTTTAGGATGTTTTACCATATCAAGATTTGGAATAATGCTACCAGAGTGGCTTTTAAAGTACCTTTAAGCAAAGACCTTAGATCTTTAAGAAGGTGATGGAGTCATTTTGCAAGGAGGCTGTAAACCTACGTCAACCGCATAAAGTAATATCTCAAATACACGCCTCATAATAGTGAAGTGAGCTTATTATATGGTGGGCCTTGATAATCCAACGGCTGTGGCGGGCAGCGTGGCCATTCACAGCTGCTTTCCGCATACTTAGCCCAGTATGGCGGTAATACCTTCTGCGCAAACGTGTTTACGCTGATAGACCTGTGAATTCCCTAGAGCTTTCTAACCCTAAATGTACATGTAGCAGTCGATTAAAACATTTTGGTGAAGTGTGTATGTCAATATTTACTGGCATATATGACTTGACTATTGTGACTTGTTTATGAAAGAAGTGACTCGGCGTAAGCTGTCCACTTTAGCATTGAAAGACAAACTGAGCATTCTTCAGTTAATTGACAATAGTGAAAGCTAAACAGTGATCATGAAGAGGTATGGATTCAGAATATCGACCGTAGGCAAAATGAAGAAGAATAAAGAAAAAATAATGAAGTTTTTACGTGCACAAAATGCGGCTCTGGGATTCGCTAAACTCTAAAGAAGCCTTATTTTATATGATGCTCTTTATGCATTAATTTTGTTTTACAAAAAAATAATACACAATGGTAACCATAAAATCTTGACTTTTAAAATAATAAAGATGCTTTAATTTACATAATTTCTTACTCATAATAGGGAACATAAACAGTTTTGAGTTTCTGGGGGCCAAAACTGTGTTTCGCTGGGACAATTAGAATGTTTTGTGTTAATAAATGAAAGAAATAAATAAACAGCAAAAAACTCAATTATTTAAAGTATTTATTTACAAAATAAACAAAAAAAATACTAATCTATTATATGAGTATGCAGTGACTAACCATTTTAAGGTATATTCTACGAGAATAAAAAAATTCAACAATAGAAACTTGTGTCTGAGATGGGAACAGTCGCTTCATTTGGCAGCCTTTCGGCAGCTGTCTCGACTAAAGGCAAAGAACTCGTTTCATTGGGAACTCGGGTTGTACCAATAAAACTAAAACCTATTGTCTTCCTGGAGAAAAATGAAACTGGCTATCAAAAGTAACCAATTGGCAATTACTTATATAGTTGGTGAGTATTGGTTGAATGTAATACATATGGTACAACGCATGCATCTGAAATAAAATCTGGGCATTTATCTAAAAAAAATAAGATTAATTACTTTTTTCTTTTAAAAAAAGAATTGCTATGATATTGCGTTATTATAATTATTTTGGGCAATACCACGATTTCTTTATTTACTCTATTATTAGTATTAGTTCAGCAATTTTTTACACTGAAAATTTTTATTTGATTTTGGTTGACCTTTTATTGAAGTTATTGAAGTGGTAATATAAATATAAAATGTATATGTGAGTAATTATTGTTTATCGATTTGCTTGACATTAGGTACGTTATTTTATATAGTTTTTAAGTATTATTATAGCATCAATCAGATGATAAAAGTAACACATTAAGCAAACAAAACAAAACTGCCTTCCTTGGTACAGATTCGTCTAGTTAGGGAGGCAGGAAACATCTGTACAATGTATGAGTCCCTTGTCGCTTTAATTAAGATATTTAATAATACTTACATGTTAAATAGTTATATTATACGACCCTGCAATAGCTAATAAAAGAATGTTCCCATGAAGGTCATATCAACCTGGCACCGATCGGATCTGAAAAATATAGCATGTGCTACGAGCATGCACGGTGCTACAGATTCAATCCTTTATTAATTATAATTAATACTAATTTTTTTAATTCAATTTACTAATTATATTTTAATGTTGATAGGTGACTTTAAATTGAGAGAGTATTTTCACAACCTTTAAATCAAATTGTTCCGAGCGGATTTGTAGTTGTTAGATTAAAACTACTCGAAACGAGTATATACCTACGTTTATTACAAATCCGGATACAGTTGTCCTGGAAACAAAGGTGTTGCTTGCTTGGTGCAGGAATGGGAAAAGGGCCGAGTAGGTATACAAGACACCTTAAATAACAGCGTGTTAGGTTAGGGTGCAGCAACACTGCTTAACCTGCACTAAGGGTGCGTACACACCACCACACTCTCCCCCACTTCTTGCTGAACTTACCTTACAAGTCAAAAATACCTTACAAGCAAAAATAATACATATCTAGCTTCAGCAGTGACAAAAATAGAATATTATAGGTGAAATTTTCCAAATAAAATGTATTAATAAGTTTTAAGTAAATATGACATTGTGCTTTGACTACTTATTAAAATTAAAACGAGAATTGAAATTAAGTTTAAAATTAGAACGAGGGAATATATAATATAATATGTACCATTAATCTTTCCGGATAAATAAGACACGAGGTGCATGGCTAGATCCCAAGCATGATCATGATTACTGCCCTCTGAGGAATCGAAATGGAAGATTTGCTGCTCGGGCTTCGAATAGACCAGAAGACTCCAATGGGTCCCGCCGGCAGAGTCGGGTCGATCGTTGTCGTTAAGTGCAAAGAATATAAAATTGCGCTTTCTCACTTTGAGCGGATCCAAAAATACACCAATCTCTTCCCTTGCAACCATTTTTACGCATTGGGTGACTTCAGGCGACACAAACAACATATCATTTTCGTCGCGGTATGCAACCTTCTCCAGATATTCGAAATAAAACGATATGACCGTGTCGTTCAACCAGTGAGGGCCGGATAGTAGGTCCACGTCGGATTTGTGCAGGAGGGTTTCGTGGAAATTGAGAACGACCGATTGTTTAGACATTTTGCTTTTCAGTATTTGCCTAATCAGCATTTCACTCGGTCGAAATACGTCCATGCGGCCACATCTAGTTCATAAGATATCAATTAACATATAAAATACGAAAAATAAATATTTAGCCTTCGAATTACTTACCTTCATGGAGAAATTGGATGGAGTGTTTATTTTATACAGCCTCTGTCACAAATATTATCAACCGACACGGGTCTGGCACAATTTAGAGAATAATTGGCGCGTTTCGAGTTATTTACTTTATTACAATCGAGCTTATTTTATTTTTAAACATTTCTACAAAAATATTCCATCGCGCGAAATCAACAGCTCGATGATCGCGAAATGTCAAACTTCTGTCAAACGTATATTTTTTTTATTTCATTGTGGCACTGCAATAATAATTATAAGCCACCATATGGCAAATTAATATCATTTGTTACCGTAGCCATATTTATTGAAATTGCATATAATTTACACATACATGTAATTCGTCAATATATTCAATAGTTTAGGAGCAAGCGTCCAGGCTAATTTACCCGAAACAGGATTGAACAGGTCAACCGCCCACCTAATCGGTTTGAACTATAGAAATCTAATCTTTGAAATGACATATTCGCATTAAAATCTGCTTTCAATAACATTTGCTTAGGCAAGCTTTTTGCCTGCACCCTAGCAAGGCAAACGATTTTAAATAAAAAATAAGTACATAAATATTTATTAGAGAAATAATCATCGTGATCGTAATAGTCTAGTGGTTTTAAGGTTTTTGACTATTAGCACAGAGGCCGCGGTTTCGATTCCGCACCCAGTATTTTTAACGCCTCATACCATCTCTTCTGGCTCTAGTGCAAGCACAGTTAGCTTAGCCGAGTAGGGGCCACAATAATTGTATATGACCTAGGTCATACAAGTCTTGAAGAAACCTCAAATATTACAATTATTAATAATTACTTTGGAGCAATATTTTGGAGCTAGCTGTGATGTGTCTGTGATACCTAATGCTGGTGTTTGGCAGGTTTGGTGTTTTTTTAGTAACCAAACAATCTACGTTTAAATTTACTTTGAGGAAAGGGAATAAATATAGATCCCGAGATATTTGGTAGAAGAGAAGTGCTATAAATATAGGCCAGCTAACATTTGTATTTAAATTTACCTAGGAAGAACCGAACCTAATCAAAGAGGAATCAAACAAAGGTAGTATTAAAATTTATATGATGCTGCGAAAACGAAAAACAAAGTAGATGATGTAGGCAATTTATTAAATGCATTTGGATTGATAGTTATAGATATAGCCAATAAGTTCGTAAATATCATATTCGAAGTTAAAACAAATTAGTAAAATTCAGATTTAAAAAATAAACTACGATATTGACTTCGCCAATACTCGTATTCGTATTGATCAATACTCTATAGTATTATAAACAGAAAATGTTATCAAAATATTATAGATGGCCATCATTCAAGTAAAGCTTTTTTTCTCTCAATAAGTTGCGCAATTTACAACTTATTAAAAGCTCACGATCGTGGACTCTTCGTAAATTCTTAATGCATGTGTATTATTATTATATGAAAAACCAAATATATAAAATTTAATTAATGCAGCTATAACTAATAATAAAATAAAAGCTTAAAAAATAAAAATGGCAAAATCCTGTTGTAGCTTAAAAGATAATGGCCCTATATTGATTCGATTCGGAATAACCCGTGATGTAACGTAATATTATCGTTCACTTTCGCCGCTGGCGAATAACAGGCGACCATTTGGTGATTTTACATTCGTCTGATTAGTGTGATTATTATTGAAACATTATGTCGGTGTTGATTCATGCAATTGACAATACAACGATCTTTTAATTAAAACATAAAGATCGTTGTGACAATATAATCATTTGACAACCACGTGAGTCATTTTGCTTATCACGTGTCATTTGAAGTATTTTGGCGGGTTTTCCTTATCGTGTAGGTGGTGGGTTGAAATATCCACCATTCTTTTAATAATTATTGTCTACATTGGTTGGTACTTCTGGCACTGTGCTGCCACTCGAAAGAAAAATACTCCCAATACAAAACAAAATTAACCCAAAGTACATATATCAAGGGATTTAAAAATAAACTATTCAAATGTTATTATTTTTTGTTGAGTTTAAAATAATATTAATAATCGAATTGCCTGAAGACCCATTATTCCTACAGATTATCATAAAAAGTTTTTTTTATTTCCGTTTTTCTATAGATTTTTATAAATTGTGTGGTACACATGAAATAATATTAAATTATCAAGCCAGTTGATTCTTGTGTAAAATTAGTAAAATCCCTAAATTTGAAACGCAGGGACGTTTGGTTGGCAATAATTTTCTGTCGAGGGTTATGTAGACATTCATCGTTGTGTATTTTTATTAATGTTGTTTATTTTTACTTGGTTACATATGCAAGGCGTGGTGGAAACCAAACACCAAATCGGATGGTAAAGATAAACGGTAGTTGTAAATGGGCTAAAGCTTGTAAGAAACAATAAAAAAAAACACGTTGAAGTCTTGAATACCTAATCGATGCGCTGACCTTAATGTGTATGATTTTATTTTTTTCGGTATTGATCATTAGGCCTTGATTATGGGACCATTCTTGAATTTTAATAAAATCCCTCTGCATCATATGCGTTACCTGATGTAGGTCTTCGTGTATACCCATTAATGAAATGCCATTTGCATATGTAAATAAGTCGTACCCAGCTAAATGTTCTCTAATATCATTTGTGTATGTTTTAAACAGTACCGTCTCCCAGATACTTACTTTCGTGAACTGTTTCGGAGTATTTTTTTTGTTTGTCTCTTGGTTGAAGTTTACTTTACTTGTCATAAATCTGTCGTTTAAGTTATGAGTAAATATATTTTTGTCAGAGTTTGAGGTGCAATCCCAACTAGGAGTTGCGACCTTTTGGAGTAGAGGGCGAAGTACCGTTTCATGACCATTCCATTGTCAAAATACTCAGTACAGTGTAACAGGTTTTTAATATAAATCGTAAGAACACCCATTTAGCAATTGAATATATATTTAAATATATATATGATTGAACTGCAGTTTCAACGTAGAACTAATTTCAGCGTTTGTTGTGTTGTCGTTCAAATTATTCGAGACTGAATACTACGAAAATTTGCATTTTCAGCGTTTATGCATTGACTTAGATCCTTTTCAATTTAAAAATATTGTCACTTCATATTTTCTTTCCTTTTTGCAGTATGATTGATCTTATATTATGAAGGGGCTTTAATGTTTCGGGCAATACAAAACAAAAGTCTCATTCATAGTTTGGTTCTACACTTCATCGTTACACCTATTTTTTTTATGTGTCCGAAAGTAGTTCTGTTTTTTTTTGTAAAATAAATATAGATCTTATGTGAACTATTTATTTATTTTCAACGTCAATAACAGGCAATACTCTATTTCTAGTTCACGACATGTGTGTGCTGCTGTGCCCTTTGTTGAACAAGTTTTACCAACTTAACGATCCGCTAGAATTTGTCGTTCGCGGTTCGTTCGTTACGTTAGCTTAGCACTAGTGGTCGTTCGTTCGCTCGCTGTCGGTCGATAATACTTTGTAAAGGTGAGAATGAAATTAATTTGACTTTACTATATGTTTAACATTATTTGTGCGTTGGGAATAAGAGCAATATTTGAATGTGTTATTTTCCGAAATAATATTTTTTTTTATAATATTTGAGGTAATTTGAGAGCATGTCCGAAGCTCACAAAATAATTATTTTTTAAACTACTTTACGGCCAGGTTTAAATCAGGATAGAATATTGTTATTTTACAGTTTTTAAAACGAAACTGATTAAGTTTTCATTTATAAATGCATTTGAAATACTTTTTTTATTACGTAACTGCGGCCGTGATCCACTGACATATCATGACATTGACGTTTGTACTTCGTTTCGAAACGGGCGTGCGCCCTGCCCTATCCATCTATCGGCACTTAGGTATTGTGAAAATTTACGTCATGTTTTCCTAGGTCATGCGTTAACTTTATATAATCGCCGTAGTTGCAGTTTTAGGTTGCACTTTAAATATTTTTTATTTAATTCAGGTAAGTAATAAATACCAACTGCACTGCTTGATTAATAATTCATTAAGTATTTCAGGTGATCTCTCAAAGGCAAATTTGACACTAAAATGGGTATCCCCGCTGGTGATGTGGAAAAGGGTAAAAAGGCTTTCGTCCAAAGGTGTGCTCAATGTCATACGGTAAGTTTGTAATATTACATTAAAGGGCATAAGTCGGGAATGATGTATACACGCCCGATTTTGATGATTTTTTTTTTAGACACTAAATCCACCGTGCTTACTCATAATCTGCACGAATATTTCACCGCAACCGTAAAATAACTTAGAAAAATTTTTTTTTATCTCCCGATACAGAGAATCCAAAACGTTGAATATTGCACTATATTAACAACGAACGAATGATAAACCACACTTAAAATGACCACAAATGCTGTTATGATTACATTAACTAGTAATAATTGTACGTATTAATAGTAAAAATAGAAAATATAACACCTTAAGATGATACATAAATTGCCAGCGAATCGCCGTCGTTATTTTGACAGACAGCACACCGAATTAAGAGGATTAATCAGCGGTATTCCTTTATCAGCTGGGTAATAATTTGTTAAGCTAATTTAAATTGCAGTACGGCACCTACGATATTTTGCTCATTATGTATACGATAAGACATTTTCAGTATCGATGCCATCCCTAGAAACATTGCCGAAGTAGTACGAAACGTAGATGTTGGTACACTTGCGCTTTTGCTGTCATGTGCTGTCTGTCAAAATAACGACGGCGATTCGCTGGCAATTTATGTATCATCTTAAGGTGTTATATTTTCTATTTTTACTATTAATACGTACAATTATTACTAGTTAATGTAATCATAACAGCATTTGTGGTCATTTTAAGCGTGGTTTATCATTCGTTCGTTGTTAATATAGTGCAATATTCAACGTTTTGGATTCTCTGTATCGGGAGATAAAAAATTTTTTTTCTAAGTTATTTTACGGTTGCGGTGAAATATTCGTGCAGATTATGAGTAAGCACGGTGGATTTAGTGTCTAAAAAAAAAATCATCAAAATCGGGCGTGTATACATCATTCCCGACTTATGCCGAGGAAAACTTATAAAATAGCTTACAGCCATGCTTAGAGTGGGATCTTTCCTATCCAAAACTACCGGAGATTGGTTTGGCCGATCCTTTTTACAATATATCCGACAGACTTAGTGACTCGGGAAATATCTCTTCACGGAGGATACTAAGTTGTCCACCAACCCTAATTGTAAGAGTACCTGAATGGGCCTACCCTGTGGACATCGGAACGGCTGCTAACATACAATAGTTCAATCTGAAAAGTTGTACTCATTTTTGTGCATATTTATTATATAGGTGGACTATTTCACATGCATATATTTTATGGGGTTCTTATACATTCTAACTAAACAACTTTTGTTCTATAAGTTTTCTTAATTTTATTATTTTTTCCATACACAATAAATAATATCCTAGGAAAAGTGTTCTTGTGGCGTTTCCTCCACGCGGCATGGTCTTGTATCTATCTCAATCCATGGCGCATTGAGCTGGTCAGGACGAGGTACGCAAAGTAACAGTGGTTCATAGCATTTTTTTCCACTGCTCATTTCACCTACTTTTTTTGACATTGTGAAAACAAAAGGATGTTTTGAGAGAAAGTTCTTCTGTATCTTAGTAGAGATTGTGGATTTAGAAGAAAAATAATAATTTGAATTTTAAAATGCTCGGTTCGCAGATTGAAGCAGGTGGCAAACACAAAGTGGGACCGAATCTTCATGGTCTCATTGGCCGTAAAACTGGCCAAGCGCCCGGATTCCAATATACCGATGCCAATAAATCAAAGGGTGAGTAAATTAATCTCCCGACATTGAGATCACGTCCTCTCCTTATCACTACTCTGACTGCAGCCTCCTTCATATGCTGTAATAACCTGTTAAGGCTGTTATCACTCCTTTAAGACAAGTTATGAATAATTGAATTTATTACAATATAGTATTTTAACTTCTTTAATTAGTGTATTTTTGTATCTCACTGCCCGCTTTTTCCTTCGTATTATTCCACATTTTGTTTAAAAGATTGCACTTTCATTTTTTAACTCTAAGGTAAAAATATTGTTGCCATAAAGGATATAATCGTTTATTCACCACCATAAGAGGACTCCGGTTGCAGCCTATGCCCATACAAATTATGCCTTCTGATATCTTCCTGGTTGACTATGTTTTAGTGTATGAAGTACAATATCATTATCTACTAATGTATAGTAATAGAAAAAAAGACTTTTCAATGTTATAAAATTAGACATTTTAAAGTAACGTTTAGAATTTCCAATAATCTTAAAGGTGGCCTTTTTTTCTAAAATCTGTTTCTCTTCATTATTAGGTAATGATTCTTAAATTGTACTTCAAATACACCAAAACATACATAGACAATCAAAAAGAAATCAGAAAGTACAATTCGTACAGTCCTACCTGAGACTGGAGTCATGTGAAGGTCTCTTCACACTCTTTATAGTGTATAAGAGGTTAGTAACTCCAACCTTTTGGGTAAGTAGTATATAAATATCAAATTTTCTCCAAATAAACAAAGTTGGAAATAAATTATTACTAAATGGTTGCAGAGCCATTGGTCTTTCCCACATGCTTCTGTGTCCGTGCTACTGAGCTTGTTCAATTGAAAGTGGCTCGTTTGTTCAGCTAAACTCTTGCGGCCCTGTGCATAGTCGCATTAGTACGCTACTGAGCTTAAAAGTAACCACTAACCAAAAGAAAATGAATGCCCTGTCACTTAGGCAGCGAACTAACGTGACTATACATGAGGCCATTGAAAACTAAAAAGGTTTAGGAAGGAAGTCCAGTGGGTTTTTGCATATTTTTTTAAATCATTTAAGAGTTTATAAGCAATATTACATAAAAAAGGTTTTTTTTTTCAAAAATACATAAAAGTAAATAAGTTACAGTAAAAGTAAACAGCCACAGTAACAGTACAAAAGTAACAGTAAATAGCCAGCAACATATACCGAAAGCAAAGACAAGGTCTGCTCAAAGAGACTTCACTTTCTTAGTGCCGCGCATTTATAACAAAACTAGCTGTTCAACCCCGGGCATTGCTCCGGGTTGGCAGCTAGATCCTGCATGCGACTTTAGTGCACCTTCGGTGCTAAAACTCATACTTGCAGCACTCGGTATAGGTCGCTTCACTCCCCATCTCTAGGTCTTTCGGGGCATCCGCTTCCCTTAATTTGATTTTTTAGCTAGGCCTTTCAGGTGGCTTTGACGGCGCCTTTGGCACTCGTGCTTATAGCTTTGACAACTCTTGCTTATAGCACTCGGAATGGGTTGCTTCGCTCCTCAATTTTAGGTCCTTAGAGGCATCCACGTGCCTAAATTTGATTTTTCTTTTCTCATTCAATGTCTATGTTATGTAAAGAAGTTACATGTTATTTTTCGAGTATCTAGACACGACGGTTTATAAGTTCCATACAAACTTCAAACCCCCATTACCCCCCCTTAATGGTGGAATTTTGCAAAATTCATTGTTTGTGCGTGCCTATATTATGTAAGGAAGCTATTTGTAAAATGTCATGTCTAGACCTAAGTATATATTTTTTCATTCAGAATTTTTGCAAGTCAATACTATTTATAAATTTGTATTGAAAACCACTGACGCACTTCCGTCCCAGCCATCAGCTGCGACGTAATTTTTTTTTACTTAATTTTTTTTTTTTCGACAACTACATATTTTGGAAGAGTTATAAATGGTAGTGTATACTTAGTTATAAAAATATTTAAAAATGTAAAATAAAAAAAATGTAATATTTGTCAAATTTTGTCAAAATAGTGAAAAATTGGGTGGTCAACAGGAAAACATCAATAGGAGCACTTTTTTTTTTTTAATTTACAGAATTAAAAATCAAAGTTATATGTTATAATGGAGAATTTGATGGTGAATCAGATGATACCAGATTTGTAAAGATTGAACGACTCATGCCTGCACTATAGATTTTATAGTAGATGAGTGATTTTCCTTAGACATTAATCCTACCTATAAGGGTTAAGTTATATTTATTGAAAACAAAAATCATGCAAGAACCTATTCTCAAAATGAAAAAATCATTTGCAATATTCACTAATTGTATATTTGTTTTTTGTTTTATTAGGTATTACTTGGAATGAGGAGACCCTTTTTGTTTACCTTGAAAACCCCAAGAAATATATTCCGGGCACAAAGATGGTCTTCGCTGGTCTGAAGAAGCCGAATGAACGTGCCGATATCATCGCTTACATTAAGTCAGAATCGTGAAAAACTTCACCCTGATAGCACAATTATTCTAAATCAATATATTTCATCGTAAATCTCATCAATTATTTATGTTGAAATGTGCGTTAACTAAAGCATTAATTGAAATTATTATTTTGTGGGAAGATTTTCTTACCAAAACTTTTTTGGTACTAACTAAACTTGATTAACAATAGTTTTTGTTTCATTTTCCTCTGTTCTGTTTCACAATGTCGATACACAATTGAAATGTTTGGTTTTTATTTATTTTACTAAGTATTAAAATTTAGCGCTCTAATAGTAAATATGTGTCGATGATAAATAAATGTAAGTGACGTTTGTAATTTATTTAAATGTAATAATTGGCAAATTCCGACTTCTGATTAGTATTTATTACTTAGATTTCTTTGTTAAATGTTTATTTTAAATTAGACCATCGTGACATATTTTACAATAAATAATTAATTTACTTATTGTTCTTAGATAAGTAAGCTAATGTTACCTCTAGGGAGTTTATTTTTGATGTATTTAAATATTATAAATTTTGTTCCTTTCCAATAAAGTAAACGAAATTATGCTTTGTGTTTATGTTTTTATTTTATGTAATTATGAATTCTTCTGTATCTATTTTATGTTATGTTCGGTGATGGATATCATTGACATTAGTATAAATATTTTTCTTTTTATAATAATGCGAGTACTAATCTATTGAAAGTATACAAAGGTATCCAAATAATTACTTTTACTAGATTGTACTGTAAATTAGTATGATCATATAGCGGGACAATAGGTAATTTGGTTGTATGATAACAGATGAATAAATAATAAAAACACATTGTCAATTGCAACCCTACTTTATTTAAAATGTCAAATCATTTGTACATTTTATTTGCACATTAATGTTCACGGCTGCCAATTGAGTGACGAAAAATTTGAAGATATATGGAATTTCCATCTCTGCTATGTTACCACTTCCCTTGCATAACCTGCAGTATGTGTCCATCGTAGCCAACTTGTCACCTTTGATGACAGCTGTCATAGGCCCTATTAGCGTGCCACATTTTATGCATACCAAACACTGAAAAATTGGAACAAATACAATTATAAGTCTACAGACACACAAATTAAAAGTCAACTGTAATAATTTATTTTTTAAAACAGTTTACAGATTGAAAATTCAAATGAATGCAGAAAAAATACCATTAGATCGGGAATTAAACTTTGGAACCATTGATGTAATACGTTTTATAGGCTGAATACTGTGCTGTTTTGGTCTTCGAAATGATGCACTATTTGTACAGTTGAACACATTCACCCATCTAGTTTTAATTTCTTTTTTGAATAATTTTCAAACGTTTTTTGAAACATGAGCATTTTTGGCAATTGGCACAAACTTAATAATCGTAAACACCACATCTTGAAGTGCGAGTTGACTTTGTTACATCTGTCAAATTACTTCACTTTTATGCGTCACTTTAAGATGGGTTAATTAGCCAATGATTAATTAGAACTGGAATTATATGGCGGCACAATAAAATATCAAGCAAAAATAATACAAAACATTTTAGACAGATAATAAAACACTTTCAATCGATATTGACCTTTGTCTTGTCGGAGCAGTGGAAAAGTCGGTCTAAAAGCAGGAAAGACGTTCCGTGTGATATGAGACTGTCTCTTTCCATCTCACCAAATCTGACACCGCCGCCTCTCCGTCTACCTTTGATTGGCTGACGGGTGAGGGTGTCTATTGGCCCAGTTGACCTAACCTAAATCATACAAATGAAGTAACAATTAAAATAACTATGTGATTAAGTGCGATCTCAGTTCAGACGTTGAGCGACACACACCAAAATTTAAAAAAAAAAAACTTAAATGTAAATGTAATTCAGAGAAGTTTCCATAACTATTTTAGCAACCTACCAATCAAAACTATTGCTACACTACTTCATAGTAGGGATGCGCTAAACATTCAATAATTGTTCATATACGGCATAGTTTTAAATGTTCGTATTCGACTGAATTATTTGGTTGAATTGCCGAATATAAAACTTTATTTTAATAAGTTTTATTTTAATCATTTAATCACCTTTATTTAAAGTATCGATTAAATTAATGAATAATCCACATTTTATTTACATTGCTTAGGAAATTTTTTTTTATAAAGAATTGCTACGACCTAGGTCATATACAATCTCACATTGATGATCAAAATCACTCTTATGTTTAAAAACATTCAAAATGTTATCAACTAAAAATAGATATAGATAGAGCCTCAAACAGATGTGAAAATTTTGAGTGTTACCTATTAATAAAAAGTGATATTGTAAAAGTAAGTAACATTACGATTGTAATCAATCAAATATTTCATTCAGCAAACGAGGAAGTGAATATTTGTATTCCATATTTGGCGCTAGAATAATAGAAAGTAATAATATTATCTTACCAGTACCATTTTTATATGTAAATTGGTAGTATATAAGCTTTGTTAGTTATCAAAATTGTTTTTTTAAAGTAATATGAGCAGTATTAGGTAAAGAAGGTTAAAGCACCTTCCCTCACATCTTACAAAATACATTTGGTCCGTCAACCGTGTGTAATTAAGCAACCGAACGGCTGTTGATGTTTAAAAAAATATGCACGATGCAAAACGTTTATTTATGATAATCTGGTGTTTTTTTGTAGTTTTATATTAATAAGATGTTAGTGCACATATGGCAACGTCAAAATATATACGATTTACTGATAAACTTATTATTGAAAAGTGTAGTCTTCTCCGGTAGTCTTCGTGAAGTAAAACTACTCTATGCTTATGGCATAGTCGTTTTGACCATCGGCAAATAAAGATAATTAATTATCTCTTTCATTTACCCTCAAATCTCGATTAATATAACATGTCAGTATTGGATGAGCAAAAAATCTTCTAATCAAAATTAACATTTTTTAATTAATGTCACATTTAGGTATGCATTATACTATAAATCATGTTGTTACATATAGCTGATAAGTAATTGTGCCCTCCACAAAGATAAGAGTGTCTCCACGTGATTTGAGTCAATTAGTTCAAATGTTAACCATAACCTTAACAAGTGATAATGATTTACCACGGCTATGCTTTATCAGATAATATTACCTGCCACTTATCGGTGACCATATGTCGCAGCCTCTGGTAATGAACGACACCAAAGAATATGTCAGCGGTCATTTCTCTGCCATCAATGCCGCTGTACATCCTCTCAGTTCCATAGTAGTTGTAGCCACCGGCCTCCAACAACCTGCCAAAATAGTCGATCGCCGTGTCATCTTCATTGAAACGGAATGGACTAGCATCATGGACCTAAAACAATATTAATAACAGATACATGCACTTTACAATTTTACGAAGATACACTAAAATTGAAAATATTTTATAGGCACTTTACCCCATAGCTATAGATATTTCTTAATACTTATATTTAATTAAGTAATTAAAATTAAATCTTAATCGTCGCCATTGTAATGAAACTTAAAACCAGATATTGTTTGTTATGGAGTGAAATCAATGAGAAAGTGAAAGCAAAAAATTGAATCTTTTATAATGACCTCGTCCCAAAAATTATCTAAAAAGAATTTAACCTAAATACTAACCAATCCATGAATGGACCCCGATTTTCCAGCCATCGTCTCAATCATCATGGCGATGGTCATTCGAGACGGAAAGCCGTGAGGATTGAACACAATATCAGGGATCAAGCCAGACTCTGTGAAAGGCAAATCTTCAGATGGCCATTTCTGTGAACAGATTCCCTTTTGGCCAGCACGAGATGCAAATTTGTCACCGACGCTAGGATTTCTCTGGAAGAAATATTCAAATCAAAAATACAGAATACACTGCTTAATGGCAAAAAAAATTAATGTTTTTTTTTTACTGTCGCAAATGATTATAAGTTTCTTCATACAAAATAAATAATACTATTTGCATGTCTAGAAACTTATAACACACTGTTGTGGGCACGGAAATACTATTATTAATCGGAATTACATGAAAATGGAACATAAATAAGTGTTAAAGTTCAGTGAAAAAAATATAAGTATTGTACGATGAAAAAAAAAACTGGTAAAAGTGCAACATGTTAATATGTTGTTCTAAGTTTTACCTGAAGCCTTATGGTGATTGCCACTTTCTTGGGTTGGTTTAAATTAAATTGTCCGCAAAGACGAATATTGTCAACGTAACCGATTTCTTTGCCAGAATAGGAAACTGTTGTATACGATGAACTTTCTCCATTAAAGAAGCTGTAATTTAAGAAAATTGTATATAAATCTTTTTAAGTAATGTTAGGTACTGCAATCATATGAAATTCATTTAATTAATATGAAATATATTTTTATTTTGAACGGAAATATTTTATATTTTTGTGTGTATTCTAAATATATTTATATGTTTATGAAATGCTGCCACTTTTGTTCAATAACCACGAAGTGGCAGAACATATCTATGTCAAATATTATAGGGTAAATTATCATCCCACGTGGAAAATATATAAAAAAAAAAGTATTAATGTTGTACGGCTCACCTATAAAAGGGTTTGGTTGGTTCGAGCACTGAACCGACGTAAGGTAAACCGTCTGCATCTAAATATTGTAGCATGTCTTCCCTGTTGGTGTCACGGCTGAAATACGACACCACATTGGCTAGCTCCACGAATTCAGTCTTGTAAATGGACCCGTGAGCAAAGCCTCTTTCGTAGGCCGATTTGTTGATTATCATGGCATCTTCCATGTCATAGCCCTGTCAGGAAAAAATAGCTGGTTAACCTTCAAAGAACTAGCTGGTTAGCCTTAAAAAAAAAATGAATTGTTATTGCGAGAACATGTGTGGTACTATTAAAAAAAAAACTCTCGATTATCAGGAAATCTACATCCTCGATGCTTCAATGGTGTTATATGTTTGCCCATGGATTAAGAGGCTAGCAGCAGGGCTTAGATGACATCAGTTATTTTAGAGCATGGGTAATTATTTAATAATAGAAAAAAAGAAAATATTACTCCTTGTTGTACTAAACTAAATCATAAGTTTCTTTAGGATTTTATCTCATCTCTTGTAACCATTGTTTTTCCTTGATTAAATAAATAAACAGCTGTTCCATCCATTCAACCATCTATAAAAGCCTCACAATGGTTTTCTTTCCACTCATGCTACATCAGTATTCAGTCAATTCAAGATCAACGGAATATTGAAGCTTTAGAAACAAACTTCAGCAAAAACCTTCAAATGAAAATGGTCGAACTTGAGTCTTAACCGGACTTGACTGTTATGTTATGTTCGGTTGTGGCTATAGGGTGCTAGACACTCCCCGTGTATTGCGTCCTTTGCAAAACTATTGTACTTTTATCATTTACTTAAAGTTTGCTCTCTAGACCTATGCTGCTGATAAAGTTACGTATCGTTTTGATTGTGATAGCTTGTATCTCTTCAGGATTTAGAACTTGATGCCTAGAAGCTGGCATCTTTTGCGAGTGAGAGGCTCGCATTCACCGACGTAAGTGTAATGGGGTTCTGCGATTCATGACGATATTTTAATCAAGTGTAGGCGATTGTTTAACTTGCACTGGTCTGTTAAGGTTCGAGTTGTAATTATTAATTGGTTTTGGATTAGTTTTAGCTGCTCAGATAGTCTTTTTGCGAGAATCTTGTTATAAGTTCTTTGGTTTGCTTTTATGCGGGCAGTTCTTGCCAGTGTTTTAGACTATGATTTTTAGCAGTATGCTAGTCACTAGCACGTTGATCGCTTTTAATTATGCCATAGGTTGGTTCCGGACCAATTATAGGTATGTTACCACCTTTCCTGGCTACTTCGTCTGCTCTTTCGTTTTGCACCCCACTGGACACAAGGGAAAACTAACACTATGTGAATCATTTATTTTAACAATAAAGAGATTTAACTTCAATGGGTTAATTATTTTTTATTTAACCTTTGTATTCGCCCGAGCGACTTTAATAAAACAAAAAAAAAAATGGTATAACACCGGGGGGCATAGTAAAATGCTTATTTTAGAAAAACTACATATGTTATGTTGATATGCTGCACTATATTGAATAGCTTTTGAAATTCTCCTAAAATATGATTTTGTTACTAACTATAAAAAAAAAATAACATCTGTGTTTTTAATTTTTAGTAATGTTTTTAGATATCAAATAAAACTGGTGGACTCACTGTATATGAAATAACCGCTACTATGGCATTGGTACCCATAGGATAATCATCGAGTCCAATCCTATCGTAATGGGTGGGCCGGAAGAGAGGCGACGCCGGTGTTTGGAGTCGGTATAGCTTCGTCTCTGCTTGGATATTCCACGTGTGGCAGGGAGTACCCATTGTTTGCTTGCCCATTTGACACTGGTACATATTTCTGGAAGAAGAAACCTTTTTGTAAATTTGAAGGCTTTTTCAAAGACTTACTAATGCTAATGCACATGACTACATCATAATAATATTGTCCATCACTATTTACTTCAACAAAAGAAAAGTCAGGTATATAATGAAAACATGTATTTATTTATATAGAATAAAACCTAATTTAACGTAATTTCTATTCCTATGTTCCTTTATATAGTATTCCTAGTTGAATAGTAAAGAAATAGGTGTCTATATTACAATAAATTAACATAGAAATTTTAGTGTGATGACAATGACAATGTAAGCATGGCTAAAATTAATTGTTTTTAATAAATAAATGGAAAACAAAATAAAATTTGACTTACATTTAAATAAAGTTTTATTTGATCATAACAACTTATATGAATTATTTTCAAAACATTATGAAATTTCTAAAATATAGAGCTATTTTGAATTCTATAATCATTATAATTAATATATGACAATAAATGACAATTGTCAAAAATTAGTAACTGCCTAAATTAATTAAATTAATTACTGTACGTGTAAAAAAAAATTGGTTTTTCAATATATAAATCTTATCAGCTTATAAACACTATTTTAGAATACCTATGTGATTCATAATAAAATTTCATACGGAATACTTTATCCAAATGCTTATAAATATAAATGAATAATAAGATACAAATTATCTTTGTTTATTGTGCTGTTGATTCGTTCGAAGATGGCCGCCGCTGTCGGGATTGCGTTAAATGAAATAATTTATTTTTGCAATCCTCTGACACTTTGATCCACGGTAACACATATATCATATGTTAGAACACTATTTTTTAATAATTTTTACACAAAATAATAGGTAAAATCACATTAAAAACACTAAAAAACCATTGTAAACACAGGAGCAAATATACTAAAAACAGCCCGTAATGGCATCGACTGACTTTGCTAAATTCATACAACAAACTTCACTATGCAAGTCGACGGTGTTTCTTATTGAAATGTATGCCCCATCTCACAAAGAAACGAACAGCAATTGGAAACCATAAATCCCGGAATTGCTAGTAGGCAAAAATCATATATTAAATATGTCGTTTTCGAGGCTGACTATAGTTGTCTTTGACACGCTACGGATTAAGTAGGAATGATGCCAAAGTGGATTCATGAGCAATGGACCACTCATTTGTCCTTGAGATGGATTATGGCTGTGACAGCTTAAGAGGGTGACTGCCACAGCCTGGCCCATACAAACAGTGTGTTCTGATTTCTTTCCGATTGATTTTATTATTTTAGTGTAATTTGAGGTACTATTTGACCGTATAGCAATAGTTAATGATTATATAAAAAAATCCTTTTCAAAGTTAATTAACATTTAAAATCTCCCATAGGAATGCTAAAGCTCAGATAATTTTGTAGGGGGTTTTTTTTTCATTTATTACTAGACCAAATGATTCTTAACAGGTTAATGATTCTTAACCCTCAAATTGTACCTCAAACGCACAGAACATAGTTGACCTGAAAGCAAACTGCTAACGTTTATATGGGCCGATTACAATAACATGTTTAGAAAAAATGCCACCCGAAAGAAGTAGAAGGTTTAATTAATAACTAAAATACGGGTCTGTACCATGCAGTGATTTACCTGGGTGACTGATTGCAGTCAGGCATAGGAATAAGCAGAGCCAAATTACTGAGGAATGAAGACTTTGAGAGTTCTAAATGTGTGGTTTTACCTAGAACAAAATAAACGAAATATTTATTTATTGATTTTTGTTTTTACATATTTCTTAGATGATGAATAACAACTAACCATACCTAACTGGACATTACCGGTACTAAGGTAGGCTAATTTTAATAGTTATTTATTAGGTTGAATAATTTCAAGAAAAAAAAATACACACAGAATGTGCCACTAAACGATTCATTAGCACCAGCTCTACTGAATCTAGGACAAGCACATTTAGCTTAATTCAATAGGGCCCAAAAATAATTGTATGTGACCTAGTTCATTAACAAATATTATTTCTTATATGTTCCTTATATGATATGAGATAAAGTTTGGTTAATAATATGATACTAAAATGAAATGCATTATTTTAAATAACTAATTTCATATCAGAGTATAAATTTCAAAAATTATGTGTAGCTTTGTGTTTAAGTCAATCAATATTAAATTCATATGCACGTTTTGTACACATGAAATTGGAGAGTATCGAGTGCTAGCAAACTGTGTTAAATTTGAAATAATTGTGTTTACAGTCTGTATGTTTACTTTATAAAATAAATAAAGTAAAACTCCTAATAAATCATAATTTAAGGTGGTGTAGATATTATAAAAAATATTTTTCTTTTGATGGTTCACATTATTTCTATTCAAACATAAATATACGGATAATTAAGCATCCATAAGTAAAAGTACAAATATGAATGTCATATACCTTTATATATTTCCTCTTTGGTGACAGCCACATTCAAATAAACCTGCTCAAAAGTGCCGATAAATTCAATTTTATCGAGAGCTAGATTAATGACAGGTCTCATCATCCTGGCTTCGGCCGTAAATAAGAAGAGTCCTGCATATTGCGCTGAGATCTGCATTACAATAAAAACAATATTAACAAACTCAGCGCAGATGACTCGAAATCGGGTCATTGCTGTATATCGCCAGATGCCGTGTGCGGCAATATCGGGGGTTGGTGTTTCAATGCATTTCTATTAATATTTAAAATGGTGGCATGTTACTATTAGGATTGTTTGTGTGAAAGTGTTTTTGGTGGATTTGGAGGTAAATATTTCGAGTTTTATAGTTTTGTATTTTTATTTGCCAATAATAAGAAATTATTATTTAAATTAAAAGACAGGTGGCAGCCCCCGCGTGCGATAACCTTCGCCGAACGGCGACATGGTTCTGTTTGCGCGGTTTATGTTCGGAGCGTAATGTGTTAAAAGAAAGTAGTGCCATTTCTCAAATTCAACACTTTTCCGAGCTCTATTTTGGCTAAAATCCCAGTGCTACCACACATACAGATAAATAATAAAATCATAGCTTGTTTCACATTAAACAATCGCTCAACGCGATTTCCTCAATTTCTTACTAATCAAAGCTAGAAATAAATGGAGGTACTAAATGCTTCAAAATTCATCAACTTTAATATTTTTTACGACCAAAATGGCTATTTCCAATATGAAACATTAATACCATTATAATGCCACACTCGTACATTTAAATATATTTTTTTTTATAAAATGTATCAATATCTTATAATAAAAAATGGATTTCATTTTGCGGTGAATTAGATGGCACCTGATTTGTGGTGATTGGGCGTTTGCAGATTTTTACAGTAGATGGGTGAGTTTTGTTTATCTCTTAAAGTACTTAACCTGTTATTAGCCCGAGTCACCACGTAGGTGATGAGACATTCTTTGCCCAGATTACCCGTGTCACCTACGCGGTGATATTATGCGCCATCGAGCCCGTATGTGGAATATATTTATATTATAAAATTGGTAGATATATTGATGATAGATTTTATTATGGTAATATTTTTTTAGGGATCTTCAGTATTTTATTAGAAAATTTCAGACTATCGAATTAGTAGTGTGTTTGAGACATTTGAAATATAAATTTATCCATACAAAATCTATTCCGAATACTTATTTTTTTTTATATAAAATTTGTAGACTCAAAAATATATATTATTTTAGAGAATTTTCTAAGCTTTCAAAAAAATATGCACATTGCTATATATGTACATATTTTATTTTATAAGGTTAACTGTTTTTGCTCTACTACCCAAACTCCCTCATAATTTACAAAAAACTCGGGGAAGTTTCGCTTTTTTTGTTTTTGCAGGTTAAATGGCACTGTAGCATCTTTCCCGTGCAAATATCGGAGCAGATTGAATGCATAAGGGTTAAAAGGGTTCAGAAAATCGATCATTCGATTTTAGGTATCTTTTATCAAAGGGATATGTTTTTATGTCCTAAGTAGATTTATATTTACCTTTTTTCCTTCAAACAAAGACTTTGTTTAAACATAGATTGGTAACTAAGAAAACACTATGACATGCCGATATCATCAATATCATCGGAGCTAACTTCTTAATATTGTGAATAATATAATATAAAAATATATATATATATATTTGCATGAATCACTAATTCAGCCTAGCTATTATGTTTTTTTTTATCTATAATACCAAATGTACCAAAATTTGTGCTTTTATAACACTGGATGGTTGATTTGTATAACACATAGAATGTTGCTTGCCAAAAAGTTATCCTTAAGAATTGTGTTAAAACTATCCAACTGTTTCAAAATGGTTTTTTTTTCTTTTTTTTAAAAAGAATTTCTATGATCTAGGTCATATACAATTAGTTTGGGCCTTACTCAATTAGGCTATAATATTGATGTAGATATTTATGTAACAATCCCAACCCACCTGTTTTTTGGGAACCAATATGATTTCCGTTGTAAATGGTATTTCTTTTCCATCCACTTTCAAATGTCTTAGCCTCTCGCAAACAGACTCAGCATTTGATCCCGGGAGGAATCCCAGAAAACGACCATCCAAAAGCACTGGGTAATTGAAGGAATCATTACTGAAATCTTCTGCAGGAACTGTATATATTGTCTGCATTCCTGTAATCGTATAAGCGTAATTAATTTTATGTAACAAACCGGTTCTCAACCTAAGAGTGAGCTACACGGCAAATAAAAAATATATAAAAGATGTATATAAAATGTAAAATATTTTTCATTTCTATAAATAAAGATTAAATCAACGCAATCAAATCTTACGTGAAGTAACCTTTATTTTAGTTACCCAATTGTTGAAAGCTATCAAGGTCTTCAAATTTTGACCAATGATAAAAAAGGGCCTTTAGCCCTAATATCTCTGTGGGTATGCAGATATCAACACCCACTTATCAATTAGATCGAATTTGTATTGAAAAAAATTTTGTTTTTAAAAATAAAATAATACAACAAAATAGGTCAAAATTGTATTTTCATTAATAAAAATATAATAGTGAACCAAAGTTGATTACAATAATAATTAGGTATCCTTGCGTGACACCATTCGAAAAAGGAGTGAGGTAAATTCTTCCGTGGCGACCAGGGCATTTTTGCTTCAACATAGTGGCGGCAGTCAAAAGATTTTTGAAACTATTCAAATTTTATTTAAAGTGTTATTTTTTTTAAAAAAAATAACTAATTATAAAAACATTTGTATTTATTATCAATATCATTTTTAAACACATTTAATATAACCGTCAATATTTCCTTTCCCATCCCTCTAATTTCCTTTCCCATCATATTATGCTTTGTACATTCTCTCAGAACCTCGGTATTTAAAATGATGTATAGATTCTACACAATGTCACATTCTACACAAGTAAAAAAAAAAAACATCTTTTAACCATAAATGAACCTAACTTAATTATTATTTCAAGCTAGTGTATTAGTAAAATAATAGATAAATTACCAAGACTGACAAGAACTTGAGGTAGATTATTCAGTAAATTTGAGTCGGGCACTCGTGTGATCACACATTGCATGGTCAAATGATTGAGGAGACCGCAAGGCGCTCCGTCGGGGGTATGAACGGGGCAGACGAAGCCCCAAGCGTCGGGTAACAGTTGGCGCACCTCCGTTGTTCGCATTCCCATGAAAAACGCACCACGATGAACAGACCTTCCAAAATGCAAAAAATATTTAATATTAGTTCTACTATTAGCATACTAACAGTTATGAGCATGGATGTATAAAAGTTGTATGGATAAGGTTATCCGGTTAGGATTCACGAAAAAAGAAACGCTATCGGCTTCCCCTACTACAATAAAAACTATGTTAGCTATTGTCGGATGCTCAAACTCTGAAATAAAGCATGCTATTTCATGAGGCGGAGACTCATAACAAGCATGTGCGAATGAGATAGAAACATTGTAAGATCAAGAGGCTCAATAATTGCAATCTTTCTTTTTTTTATGACGAAACCCCAAATAATAGAGCGTAATTTTAAATTATTTACCATTAAACAGTTTTGTAAATATATTTATTTGCCATTTTATAAAAATCATTCAAGTAAATAATTTGATATTAGTACACTTTTCACCACCAGCTTTCCTTCTAAAAAGCCACACCTCGTATACTATACCTAAAATGTGACATGTAACGCATTCGATTAATGTTTTCTGCAACAATTGAAAGTCCTTTGTCCTGCATTAAGCCCAGGCCAGAATTAGAAGAGATGTTGCCAGTGGCAAAGAAATACTCTAAGATGGTATCCAATGAACCACATACTCTTAATATAGACTGAAGTTCTTTCTGTAAAGAAAAATAAATCAAATGATTAAAAAATTGTGGTTTGATTTATTATTACAACATCCACCATAAAAGGTATACAAATTATTAATCCAAAAAATACTGGCAATAATTTACCGAAATACGCCACCATCGAAAGATATCAACCCACGTTGAACGTAGGAACCGACGCAGTAGTCAGACGCACTACTTAGTGACACATACCCTATCGTACCTCACACTTCTTCATCTGGGTTTTATAACACAGGTAACCCACAGCGAACACGCAGTCCGCCTACTATCGCCGTTCGAGTAACATTCATCACTCGCAACCAATCAAAGTAACTATACTACAATGCAGACCGCTGCACTTTTCCTCACTACTTTGCGCAGAGTATGAAGTTCCACACTATGCAGCACCTTACTGGGAGAATCTGAGTAGATTCTATTTCAACGGAGTTAAATTAATGCACACTGGTTAACATTGTATAATCATAAATCTACTGGAATAAATCCTCTGGCGCCAGACCTCTCGTGCCTGTGGCGTTCGGGAGAACTGAAAATAGTTGCATTGACCTAGAAATGCCAAGAGGTTTCCAAAATGTCCAAAAACATTACTTTACTTTAAAAAATCCAATACAATCTTCCATTCCCTTATTTGTGATCAAACTGAAAGATTTTAGTCAGTGTAAGCCATGTAAGCACTCTAAAAGCATTTTTTTATAATTTTATTACAAACCATAGAAATTTCTCTAAATAATGGTAAAAACTACATCAAAATTTATTGTGTATTTTGAAGAACTAAGCGACAGACACACGGATAGCAATTTTGCTTTATACTGTTTACTGATGTAGGTACTTAATATATATATATATATTTTTAAACAGATATTGGGACCTTGATATGGGTAAAAAGCTATGTTTAATTTTAATTAACTAATCAAAAGTTGATATTATGATCGCTAAGTGTGTAATAATCAAAATATTTTACCCAAATTCCGTTTTTCAAAGTAGAAATATTCCATGCGAAAATATATTTGTTAAATTTTCAAAGATGAAAGTTATTATTATCTGTTAACATAGTAATATAACATAATGTGTTAAGTTATTGCAAGAAAAATATTTTAATTAAATTGGAAAAAGTTTGAAGCAAAACAAACTCACAGTCGTCAATTCAAAATTTGGGTTATTTTTCACTTTCTTCAACATTTGAGCTTTCATAGCAAACATGAAACCTTGGAGTTTCTCCTTCAGAATCTGTAAGTAAAGATGGCCGCCCAAAAGTACCTCCTGCATCATTACCGCATCGGCTCCTTCTGCCTGACAAATTAATACATAAAAAATAAACATTTATACATAAATTAATTTTATCAAAAATTTGATATGTAAATATCTTATTGACTAAATACAAGAATCGAGAAAATAAAACTAATCAGGTCTTTTAGTTGATTTCATAAAGATGCAAAATCAGTGAAGTTTTTTAAAATACTGTTCTGTTGAATCTGTTTTTCAAGATTATCCTATAACATCATATATTAAGTGTTTCTCATTCTACGAGCTGTTATATGAAACAGAAAAATGTAAGACCACGCTCGAGATAGAGAAAAGCTGTTCCGGTAACCATGTACTTCACATGTAAAAAATGGCAGGCCTTTTGCCATAAGACAAACTCTTCTAACTAATCAATGGGTCGTGTAGATATGAAAATCTATCAGCGATCAGTCGTATGAAATCCATTACTTAAAACTGTCTTACGCAATCAGTTGTGTATATGAGAAATCAGCCTTACACCCATATGCAGCATTCAAGGCATTCGATTCTTAACCCTTTAATTAACTTGTATAGTGGCAGTCTGCGGTATTCCTCTCCAGCAACCTTTATATTAAACAGCTAAAGGGACGATTTTTCCATTTCAAGATTTCTCTGCAAGCCAAAACTTTGACTTGATTGTTGTCTTTAAGTGACCTTAAGGAAATGAACACCTTAGTTTTGGTATTTATAAGGCAAGTATTGATAATTCTTCAAATAAGGACAGACCTTCCTTAAGGAAAAGTTAAAGAATGACTTTTGTGCATATGAGTATTAGTGTCTGTTCATCTGTTCACGTTTTGTGAAATGAAATGGAATGCGGCAATTCCTGTCATTGATATTACAGTTAACTAAATCATAGAGTCTAGTAACAGAGTTTACAACATACCACACACTTATTCTGTGAAAAGTCAAAGAGCTTCTGTGTCATGAAAACGAGCAGGTTGAACTTGTCGGTGTGATCCTTCAAATGAACAAGAACACAATGGGACAAGATGAAGTCGGTCACTTGTTCGTCTTTCAACCAAGGCGCCAACTCCCCCAACTTCACTCTGAACATTTTACCGAGGTACTGCTTGCAATCCTTTTGCGTGTGAAGTTTCTCGGTGTGAAGTTCACGCAGCATGTTCTGCACACAGCTGTGGAAGCAGCGAAAAGTTGATAACAACGTAAAATATTATCCCGGCAGGAGCAAGAGGATGATTTTCTCTTCGAATACAAAACAAAATATTACAACTAAGCAAAAGGAAACTTTTTATGGTTTTGGAGATGATGCAGGTTAAAATATCCAACAAATTTTTCTATTAAACAAAACAAATACTTAATTAACAACAATATAAAACTCTGATTGATTCAATATAAAATACTCTTTCATCTGAAAACTTTCTCAAAAAATTTTTCTCTTTGTCAAAACGTTTGTTTTTTTACGTTAGTTAGTTTAGATAAGACAAATGCAAGAATCAAGAAAATAAAACTACAGGCGCAAAGTTTATTTTATAAAGATGAAAATTCAACCAAGTTGTTAAACAGACATTGATTATGCGTTAGATATGACAATGATTTAAAAGCGCACGCATAACAGAGAAGGGCCCTACCAAGAAAAGGCACCTTAAGATAAGATTGCGAAGGAGCAGGCTTACCCGTCAAAATAGGAATCTTCCTTTTTTGATTGCATCAATAATTGATAAAGATAGTGATCGGTCATGTCCACTAAACATTTTATGATCAGAATAAGTGGAGCGTAGTACAAGACCTTTCTATAGGTGAACATGAGTTTCGCAGTGCCATTTGTTAAATAATGCAAAACATTGTTCTGAAAAAATAAAAATGAAATTGTGAGTTTTATGTCATTTCCTTGAAAATGTTATAACAACCATATTACCATAACACCTTGCCTACAAAAAGACATTTGTCTTTAAATTTATGTATTCATTGCTTACGGATTACCACGAAGAAGGTATTAAGAGCTCTTCAAATTAGGAAAAAATGAAGTACGGCATTTGCAAGCTAAATAAATACATCCTGCACCTGATCAAAGTATACCAATGACGTGTGGAATTCTGTAGAGGCATTTTGACTTGAGGATTCCAATCCACACATTGAAAATGCGGTAAGATGTTCTCTAAATCATCTTTAATTTTACATATTAATATTTGTTTATCTGCTGTAATATTTATCTTATTCATTGTAAATGCAATTTAATATCCGTTAATTGTGAATGTTTCGTAGTTTGATGAGTTTGAATTTTCTCCCCTCAGCCGTTTGATTCTCCGTTATTTGGGCCGTTAACCCCGGCCGTTAAGTCTCCTGTTTACTTTTTCATCGCTGCTTCCACAGATCCTCGGACGGCGTCACAGCCGCCTCCGGTGGGGCGTCCATCGAGGCTGTCCCCAACCATGCTTCGGGCCCTCGGTGTCGTCAAGAAGGTGGGCCGACTCTCCGGTCTCCGCTCCCAGCCTGCTTGTACTGCTCTTCGGCACCGGACGGTATTTGACCGTCTCCGAGCCCACAAACTTCACCAGAGAGAACATGAAGTGATGACTGATATTTTTGTGAAAGTGATTCTAAAGCTCAACCTTATTGCCTATGACTAGCGTAATTCTGTGCCATGGACATCCTTAATGAAGATTTTTATGGAGTTGGATGTCTCAAAACCCCGCAACTGCCAGTTCTAAAAATTAGTTAAATATATATACACACTATACCCAAGGCCGCCAATTGGTGGTCGGGATGCTGGAAGGTGATTTTTGTAGTCAGGTTACCAGGATGCTAGTTAGGTTAATCAGCTATTATATACATGAAAGAAAAATATTTATGTGAGTTTACCACAGCAGTGTGATCTTCGGCCACGCATCGAATCTGTATCCCGAATTCTGAGAAAAACAATCCTCTATTTTTCCATGATGATCTCTTGATAGCGATAGGATAGTTCTTCCTTAGAAGTAGGAGCATCCTCACCAACTTCTCATGGCCTTTGATTATGAAATATCCGCCCCATTCATCAGCATGTTCGTTGGCTTTAATCAATTCTGATGGTGACATGTTTGACAGGTGACAAGCATTGGACTGAAAAAAATAAATAAAGATTAACAATATTTATTTTTAGGTATTATTATCTGTATTTTTTGTGGTTGGATAATATGACTGGTATTCATTAAACTTATGAGCTAGGCAGATTATTACACACTTTTAAAATTGAATTAAATTTTGGTTTCATTGCCTACAATGCAATATTTTTAAAAACAACTCAAATCTTTCATTGCTATGTTTTTAAAAGGAAAAAACATCAATTAAACTTAATATCAACCAGGTAACTGGCCATGAAAAAATATGTGGTTAGTTCGAAATGCCAAATGCAAGTATAATGCCGGAAGTCATTCTATCGTTTGAAAAGCAACTAATCAAAGTTGAATTAATTAAACGCTGTTTCTTTTTTGTGAAATAGAAAATGAATCTCTTACCTTAACCATAACAGGAATTTCTCCCATAGACTTATCAATCGAGTTAAATAATCTTCCGTTGACCAATACATCAATTTTGACTATAAACTCTGCTTTATAAGTTGCAGCACGTTGCCTACATTCTGTGGGATAAATCTTCTGTGATCGAACACCAATAACATTTACAGGCACTTTAGGCATTGAAAATGTAAAATCTTTCATTATTATTTTTATTTTGGTGCTATTCCGAAGTTCAAATTCCACAGGTATCAAGTTACGAATGGCTAGATCTAAGCCTTTGTCCAACATAAAGTTGAATGAATCAACGTGGGGTATGCCAAGTGATTGTAGTAACTGTGAAACAAATAAAGACATCATTTTTACTTAGAAATATTTACTATAAATGCCAACCGATCACAACTCTGATACAAAAATGTGGCAAGAAGAAACATCTTAAAGATGTGTACTCGGAGATTTAATGAACTTAATTTTAAGAAATTCGGTGCTTACAACACCCCAAAAAACAGAAATTAACATTTTTCTCGAAGCCATGCTTCAATTTGACAATGGGTCAAAAGCTATAGGTATACCTCTTTCATTGTTTGCTGATCTATTTAATGGTTACTAGAAGCCTAAGTAGTGCTCTCGGCAGAAAGTCAAGCTCATTGGTGTTTGAATTAGAATCAAGAATTAGCCTCACAATTAAATGCCTTCTCCTACGGCATGGCCCTTCCTTATGTTGAAATATCACTTCCAACCATACATTGTTAAGCAATAGTCTCCTCGATAAGAAACTACCGATGAAAAGGAAATAAAATTCAATGTTTTCGCTTTAGTAAACCCTTTGGATAGTATAGAAATTGGTGAAAATTATGTTGTCCCTGGATTTGATAACCAATTCATATTCCGTTGCATAATGTAACATTTAAAACTATTACCCTTGCACTGTTGTAATAGCTGTGCAATTTAGTTAAGGATATTATTTATGAGATATAAAACAGCCTTATATATTCATAAAATTTAAAGGGCGTCGTACCCTACAAAACTTAAAAATATATTTACTTACAACATTTTGTTTTTCCGGTGTTTTGGCATACTGTACGCTGTTCGCATAGGTTAAGGACGGCTCACGTAGAGCATGTCTATTTTCCATGACTATAAAAATTGACTACAAGTTTGATTTTTGAATACTCGTTTGTTAGTCTAAGCACATTTTTTTTTTATTTATTTGTCAATCAAAATCAAAGAATGTAAATAATTATTATAACCATGTGAAGCCGAGTATGGTTATAACAATTGTCATTTATCAAGGTTCACTCTCTTTTACTAGCGTATACAGTTTCTCACTCTAACTAACAACATATCCTATCTTTTTTGTGGGTAATGCTGACAGAAGTCAGCAGTGAATGTTTCGCTCTAAAAGCAAAACTTTCTATACCTTATTGTTTTTATTTTCAAATTGACATTTCATGGGTTGCCAGATGGGCTGGTTATCCCATACTTTTCGTTAGGTAATGTAAGTACCTATCGATAGTACTTCGTATTGCGTGCAAAGTCGCAGCAAAGCTTATAAGTGACCACTTTAACTGACGTGAACATAAACTTAGGGGTTCAAAACGAAATACGAAACCCCTTATCACCCCATAAATAAGTGTTTCCTACTTTCCTAAGCCCCGCCGGTAAATTTACAAAATATTTAGGAACTTATTTAGTCTAGTTATTGTAGTTAGTACACCAATTTCCTTATGAAATGTATAATATAAGTTGTTTTAAAAATCTTATGTTATAGCAATAGTGTTTAACAGAAATGTACTTAAATTAAACGATATGTATTCTATAAGGTAGGTATCTTATATATTCTTAAAATTGAACTATTATAACTTATTATACTCAATAGAACAAATAAATTTTGAGAGACATGAGATTCCTTTAAATAATCTAAAAAATCAAAGCGGGCTTTATTTTTAGCAGCTTTTAGCATAGCTTTTAGGACAGACGTTGGTAATTGACACGCTGAATTCCGTTCGACATTTATCGCATCGAACATTCGTTTTTGAGTCAACGATCGATGGTTTAAACATGGAAAATTGGCCTGCAAATCCGCATTAAATGTACATTTGGTTGTTAGCATTGTATGTGTGTATAACTCACAAAATAAAATACAAAATTAACTAACAAAAATAAAATAACCATACGCGACCGAAGTTAGTCGGTGCGCAGAAACCCTGCGGACTCACTTTGCGTTCGGAACCTATTCGCAAGCGACTCACAGGTTTTGAGCCAAATTAGTGAATGGTATATCATAAAACGAGACTGTAATGGGACATTTGTCTAAAAGTGGAACATTTTTGCGTCCCCACAGAGTAAATTGGGATAACAGGACATAATCCTGTAAAACGAAACTGTCCCGCTCAAAGCGGGGCGTATTGTCACCTAAACTATAACCAAACTATACGCACCGAACCACAACGCAACGAAACCTATTTGTTATAATATAACAAATATAAAAAAAAACGTTTATGGTATACGTCTTCTATCAACTTTGATACCAAAAATTTAATTCTTTGCCCAATGTAATCAAGAGTACTAAGCTTAATAAAAAACTAAATTAGAGCTTAATAAGTTAGTAGCGCGGTGTATAACTAATATGCGGCGGGTAGATAACTAATATTATTTGACTTGATTTTTGTATAATTGTGATTTTTTTAAAAGTTTAAGTTTTTGTGACGTATTATGTGTATATTATGTTATATTATATTTACGTAAATATTGAGGCCGCTATAAAAAAATAGTTTAAATTGAGTTTTTACAGATGAGACCTCCAGGCTCTGGCAGGACAAGATATAATTTCTTTATAATGATGTGGCATTGAACTAAACTGAACAAATAATTTAGTTAGGGGCTAACTCGAATATGCAAATGTCTGTATATTACTTTCCAAATCGTTCATCAAAAAATATGCAGCATTATAAAAATGATTCAACAAAACTAAGTGTGAATACGTATTTAGTAATTGAGAGGAACACATTTGCTCCTGTAGGAAATTCATACCGCACACTATCGTTGATTAGCCACGAGATATCTTATTACTTAATACCATATGTTTTAAATTAGTTTTTGTATAGAGTTGCGACTTATAACCTTAGTTGACATCTTCTAAATAAAACAATAAGTATATTTTTATTTTACGATAAAATGAAACATCTCCATGTAAAAAAATATACTATAAACCTGAAAGATATACTTAACCTTCAAAACTCAAAATCCCTCATGGCCTACACAGTGAAATCTGTCTTAATCGGCTATTTTGAAAGTAATTATTTGTCCTAGAGCTATCATGATTTGAATTGGGATTAACATTAAAAAATAACAGAGTATGGTCAACTGCCATAACATTGCTTTGTTATATTACCTTTAGAATCGTTTTTCGTATTACCATTAACCTATCTAATCAATGGTATTACCTACCCATCCCATTACCGTTTATGATTTTAGGAAGCCGATTGTACGATAATACTCATAGTTATCTTAAAATATTTGTAAGTTTATTAATTACACTGCCCATATCGGTTTACTGGAAAGATATATCTCTGGCTGAACCTCAAATGGCAAAAGCTTATATTAAGAATGACTTAAAGCCGAAGCTGCTTGATTAAAAAAAAGAGACTCTTTTGAAAGCTTTTGTCTAAATATTAATATTGATACTAATCCGAAAATTGAACCTGATTTGATAATAAATTGGAATTTGATAATTTGTCAGGACATATTTCGATACACATATCACCCTGCTGGCAAGTTGCAGTTCAAAAACATATATCAGATGTCAGTCTGACACTGACGTTTATTTTAATATCGACTGTCGTATATTATTGTATCGTACTTTTAATTTAATTTATTCATTAATGTTGTGATTCTTTGTATTAATTTTATTCGCACAACAAAAAAGAAAATAATAACTAGGAAGTATAAATGGATGAAAACGTTGAAAGTCCAAGTAAAGAGTACGACGTAAAACAAGAGTTTGTAGAAAGCATTAAAAGCGAATATGATTCGGGCAGCCAGGACAGCAGCAAAAGCGGTGGGAATACGTCTTACCAGCGATGGGCGCCGAACTTGGATGGCGTTCGTAAAAGCGCTTTTCTACCGTACAGACCGGTACAGTGCACTGCGTTGACAAATTTCCAAAGAGGTAAGTAAACAGTGTTTTTAACTTTTAAGTCTGTTTCTTACATTCTCTTCATTAATAACGGTAACTGAGATTGTAAATAATTATGTTGTATAGAGATTTAGCTTACAAATCAGATAAATACGTTACCAGACAGAGTTTCGCTTGTTTACACTTGATATGATGGGTATAACGCGGCCTTTGATTGAAGCCCAAACCCAAACCCAAAGTGATAAAACCCACTTGTGTTTTACTAACAACCACAATATTACTTCTCCAGATAGCAGGCGGCTTAATGTCTTCGTAAATAGGGCCCATAAGCCAAATATATTTTATAAACAACAATGGTACAAACAACTGTATGTACCATTCTTTTTACATATATTGTACTGTTGGTTTTCCGAATAAACGATAAATAAATGAAATAAAATAAATTACAGGAAATACTCAAGCAAAAACGCCCGAAGTGCAACAGCAAGATGCGAGCTTTCACAGCAAAGCGGGTCGAGGGGAGACCACAGAAGACGATATAATGGCTGAGAATAATGCAGATATCACGGACTGCAATGGTCTCACTGGACTACATTGGTCCTGTGCTTACGGCCAGAATGCTGCCACTACCAATTTCATAAGGTTGTCATTTTAATTTTGTGGTTCCATGGTTTTCATTGACCTTCGAATAAAGACAATCCCCGGCATGTAAGGGCTACATCAAGTTGGAACTTCACTAATTGGATTAGTTTTGTTCCCAATATTTGTTGTGAAAAAATCTGTCAAATACTGAAGTCATTTGTGGCAATACGCATTCATTGCGTACTGAACACTGACTTCAATTAAATTGACGTCAGTTCAATTTGACGTAAATGGCATTTTATTATGAATGGAGGGCTGCCAGGTGACTGCTACACTTAGGCCACTTTTCTTGGGGCCCATTGTGTATTCCTCCGTAGTGCAGATCAAATTTAGAGCTCCTGCAGCGAGCCGCAGGATATATTTCGGATTCTTACTGCATGGCATTTATCAACCAACAAGAGCTGCTCTAACATAATGTGGGCATACTAACTTCTCAAACTCTTAGTCAAAATTTCATCCTAAAGTTCCTCCTACATCACTTTTTCTATCAATTATTTTGTTTATCATTTACATTATTTAATAAGCGATTCATCATTTTGGGTTTTGGCAATAAAATATTATTTCAATTAAATGCTTCGTTACACTATCTACCCTGACTCTATTAGCACGAGAAAATTTAGCTAAGTTGAGTAGGGCCCAAAATATCAATAGTATGTTTTTATTTATTCTACATGGTAATCTTATAAATAATCCTAAGATAATAGAAATATTCCTATTTATGATCTCTTGAAGAATAACTCGATCGGAGAGAAAAAAAATCATAAATATTTCTCCAGTTTATTGTATTATTATAGTTTATTGATGGTTCTGGAGTTAAATTATCAAATATCCATGGAAAATGAATGACCTTATATGCATTTTAATAATTAACTCAGGTTGATCTTGGTGACGACTTATTGTGGATAATAATACAATATTAGAACAAAAATATTATATTATTAATATTTCCTATTTAATAAATATGTAGACAATTTTATAATATATTATATGTATTTTTTTTTCTAAATTTTAATGTATATATATATATATATATAAATTATTATTATTATTGTTTTATATTAATTTATATCTCTTAAATGGCACCTACTTGTTATTATCTTAATTCTTTTTTTCTCTCTCTCAAATTCTAATGTTATAATTAAAATCAAATGTACCAAATTTTGTATGTATAACTAACTTAAGATTACACACATGCATGTTTTGTAAACATGAAATTGGAGAGCATCGAGTGTTATAAAATATATTAACCTGTGTATAATATGTAAGAATGTTTACGATTACTCTCTGTATGTTTACTTTATAAAATAAATAAATAAATAATAATAATAATAATTATTATTATTTTATAATAGGCAGGCAGCATAGCTGATAATTCTTACATGACAGAAAATTGAAAGGACACTCTTTGTTTTGATAAATTCTTTTTAATAAAGAAATGCTCTAAGTGACAAATGCATTAAGTGAAAATTTCAGCAACATCATACTGGTAAGTGGTGGATCATCGTAGTATAAACACTTACGCGCGAACCCCCTATGTGGAGTGAATTTCTGTCAGTGATGCAATAGTCAAATTGAATTTTACCCAGTTGACATTTTGGATTTAAAATCATGTTTGCTGTTTATGAATGGAATACAGGATGAACCAGCCAGTGTGACACAGTTTTATGGCAATACATTCACAGACGAACGCTGATGTTTTCACTCATAACCTAGACTCACACATTTTTTTTTAATATCTTTGTAACAGGCATGTAAACCATTTAATAAAGTCTAAGATTAGAGAAATGATGGATTTTGAGTCACTAATGCCTGCATATTATTCCCACATAAACTCACATCTGGGATAATATAGCGTGCTTGCTTGGGGAACAGCACCAAATAAGTATAAGTGAGTATGAGCGTAAGTGTTCAAACCAATTTTCAATGTGTAAATAGGTTCAAAATGATATATGATACCCCAAAAGTATTTTATTTTTTTTCTCTAACATGCTAAACATGCTTTAAAGGTTTAGTAAAAATCACTTCACCAGTTCCAGAGTTTACATTCTGGAATAGAGGACTGGCAGCAGGACATAAAAAACGGAGTAGTAGTCTCATGATCATTTAGCTCTTCTCTAAATTTCTATATTTTTTTTTAATTTTAAGGTGTGGTGCCAACGTGAACTGTGTCGGACCCGAAGGAGAAACACCTCTGCATTTCGCCGCCTCAGGAGGACACCACGACGTTGTGAAACTGCTTCTTAACAGTGGCGCTCACATCGATCAAATTGATAATGTTAGCGTGATAAATAAATATAATAACAATAAAAGCTGTATCACTCTACCTGGGTCTGCCTGTCTGGCCTAGTAAAGAGATTTATTGTCCTATTAGGACGGACCGTTGTGAGCGTGTGAGTTAAGTAACATAGTTGGGTTTGGCACAAAATGCTGGTTAAGTTATATATTTGAAATTGAATCAAATTCTGATGAAAGTTTGGATGCCACCGTGCGAGCGATCAATCTGTCCCAAACATAAACAAACCATGACCTGCAAAAGTAACCTCAGTTATATGATTATCGTGTTAACGCCCACTGCTAATTAACAATCACAGTCCTTTTAATGGTAATATGCCAGAAGAATAATGAACGTAGAAAATGCTTCAATGTCAAAACAAGGTGAAGGTAACGCTTATTGCTTTGCCCGACTATTGACTACGAAGATGTTCACCATAAATATGTTCCATGACGCTGTGAACAAGAATGTTAGCGTTTGGAAGAGATTGATGTAGTGAGATCAAAATGGCCTAATCTGTAGCAAAGCCGCAGTACCTAGTTGTTTCACCACAATATTGCATCCACCCATTCACTCTGACCTGTTAACATTTTTAGGCAAACAATGGATAAGGCAAGTACAGTCCTGATATGACTGCTAGGCCGTTTCCAGCTACTTTTTGGGATAAATCCAGATATTTTGGTACTCTTCAATACACAATTCACAAAACAAGAATTTTTCAAAAATTTACCATTAATACAGTGGTACATTTAAATAATAAAGAAAATTATAAAATTTAGAAAACCTAACATTTTTTTGTTTTTCTGTGGAATAACAGCTGTTTCAGATGAAGCAATCCATTTATGTTTTTATTATCTTACTTTATTTAAATATTTCAACAGAATTACAGGTTCTAAATGTATTTCAAAACACCTAATAGTTAGTTGCTAGTACACTTTAATCATGATTTATGCAGCAGAATGCTACGAATAGCATATTTTATTTTAGCTACAAATTTGTAATAATGAAATGACATTGACGTTATCCGATGAAACATTTAGAAAATATTCATTGGATATCTAAATTTCAGGCTGGCAACACTGCGTTGATGTACGCTGCCGCTGGTGACTTTCCTTATACATGTTTCGAGCTTCTCATTCGCGGAGCGGACATGTCTTTAAGTAACGACTGCGATCAAGATGCCTACAGTTTGACCATATCGAACAATAGTAAAACAGGTCAGCTTATAAACTAGTTCATGAAAGCATTTTAAATGATGTCAATCATATGTTTACTGTACATCTTAACTGTAAGTGGATGAAGGACATTTTGAATTAATGTCCAATAACTGAGGTAATAAAAACACCCCTTCAAGTTTTCGTAAAAAGTTGTTGGACACGGTGTGTAAGAATGCTACATTACTTACATAATTTATAATATTAAATTATAAATATACAAGTACTTTACGTATTTTCCTAATTTAATTGTTATTTTTTGTTTCAGCTCGTGCTGTGATTGAAAATTTCCTGATATCCAATCTTGTGAAAATATAAATGGAATGTAAAATAATAATAGATATATGATATAATAGAGTTATTATTCATGCAGGGTATAATAAAATTAATTGTTTGATATAGATTATAAAACTAGTTTAGTATGTAATTATGTACAATGCTTATGGCAAAATTTATCTTTAATAATCAAGCAAATAGGAATATTACAAATATTTTAATATGACCATGTAATTTAAATCTACTAATGTGTTTATTTATTAGATGGCATCCTCGTAGAGTGGGATTCATATTTATTTTTTGCAATAATTTCCAACAATAATATATGTAAAATAACAGAATAATTGAGAAGGAAAATTGTACAAGTGATCGACAATGTGTTTCCTGCCATCTTAACTAGAATATCGTCTGTTCCAAAGAAGGCATTATTCCGTTCTGTTAATCCTGGTTTTCAATTTCATGTCATGTCATGTTTAGTATCATGTGGCCTTCTGTAGAAGCTTGTAAGAACAAAGAAATATAAAGCTGATGAGTATTTAATTGTTGATGTAGATCAACCACTTGAAGGACATTCTTAAATATTTTATACACAGGTTGCCAGCACTCGATACTCTCCAATTTCATGGAAAAAAATAAGGAGAAAAATATTGGATATTATTAACATGGTAAATACCATAGGGACACCAATTCGCCGATTGGGTGCCAGTTAAAGTTTTTTGGGTCATGGTTGCCACATCGCGACCGTGGGAAAAGGGTCTTGTTAAACAATACATATCTTACTGGGGGTACGTTCCAATATTAATTGTTTTTTCACTTTTGCAATGAACTTTTGTCATGAAAATAAAACTCAAATTAAAGCACTAAATACAGTTGTTATATCAAAGAAAATGCCACCTAAAATCTATTTAAGTCTATTTATTCACATTGTTAATTTTGTTGTTTATTTTTAGTCATCTATAATTTTAAAAAACATACGAAAAAACTTTCCAATTTATGGTCACAACAAAACAATACATTTTTTTAAGAATAAAAATTTATAAAGTAATGGTTTTCATATAATAATTATATTTTTATTTTGTGTTTGAAATAACTCCAACCTTAGTGCCCAATATATATTTTATATAATGATTATTTATTATTAATATGCATCAAAACTAAAAAGCAATTAAATGTCTAAAATTAAATAAATATTAAATTGTCACTTTCCCCTGAATAGGTCCCCTGAACAGTTACTGAATTAAGTTAATTCAGTAACTGCATTCTGTTCGAGAACAGAATGAGATGAGATGAGTACATTAAGAGCCATAACGCACTCGAATTGCATTTTATGCATGTTTTTGAGGTCTACTGCCAAGATAGCTTTTCATACCAGGCATATATAAAATATATAATTAGATTAACTGAACATTTTTCTAGAAAACCTTTAAGCTGGTTTTTTAAATAAATAATCCTATGTTTACATAAAAAAATATTGAAATTGTTAAGTTTTATTTTTTAAAATTCTCATAAACCAAGCTATATATGTGACGTAAGCCTAATTTATACATAAAAATGTCCGCAATAAAATTCTACGGAAAACCTTAAACTTAGTTTTTTTTTTAATTGCCTTATATTTTTAATATAAATAAAAATCTGTCAAATGTTTATTCTTTGATGTTGTCGACGGACGCTCGAAGTGCACGTGGCCGACACCATTTGCAAAGGCCGAATTTTTTATTTCACATACTTTGGCCCTGCGATTTCAAATATGATTTGTTTTGACCTCATCATGGTTTCCGAGTAAAACTTTTGTAAACTTTAACGTGATAATATGAAATCCCTCTTTTCAAGTTCAGTCGCTAGCGAAGCCGCACTGTGCCGGGTCATTGACCGACCTTGCTTTCGAGCAAAAAGGGAATTTACATGAGCTATTCAAAATAGGGCAGGATATCGACATATGCGGGCAAGCGAGACGTATGTGACGCCAGGAGTGTACTCGACGCAAAGTGGCGTACTTGGGCGTGGTGCGTTTTTCACCCTCACTAGCCGTATCTATCTATATGTTTTAAAATATCGTTGTATGCCGCCAATTCACAGACCTGTTAATCTTCTAAAAGGAGGTCAGATTTGGCCTTTTCATCGGTACTGTTGCTATCTATCAAAATACGGCGCCAATATCCGGTTTCCCGTACCACGACTTCATCATCACTATCACTAGAGACACACATGTAAAAATAATACAAATAAAACAATGTTTTTAAAAACAAGCTTTTATTTAAGTACTTTACTGCGTAAACAAAATTTCGTATCTGTGCTGTTGACCGTTGGGATTTCGTTCGTCTGGAGCCATTCCTGGGTGTGGAATCAGGTCATGCTTACCATAAAAACGCACTATCATCGGAACTAAGCCGACTTGTCAAATGTCAACTCCGTAGGATGAGAGGAAGTGGTTCTAATTCAGCTTGCAAGATTTGACCTAAACAGATTAACAAACATTGCATTAAATAAAAGATTGTAAAAATGCGCCATAAAGATTGCCTCGTTAACGCAACCAATAAATAGATTAAGAATTGATGCTGTGAAATAAGAAACACAGGGAATCGCAATAAATCATACATCTTTTAGCCATAAACACTACATCTTGAGTTGCAAGTGCGCTCATTTGATAGCGGGTAGTTACCGCATTGTCGACGTGCGTTTATGTCAATTTAAATTAGATTTATTTTTTTGAACGACTGAAATTTAAGTTTTAAATACTGAATGCAGAACATAAATGGCGTGTATAGTTGTTATATGATTTTAAATTGTCGCGGCTTGGGCAGAGGGGAGGATGCAGTGGGGAGGGCGGTGGTGGAGGGCACAGTCAGTTTCCACAACAAAACGAAGTAACAACAAATAACAAAACTATGATCTTAGCTGTAAGTATACGTCCACGACCGGGCCAGTTTCATGTTTTGAAAGCATCATTCGAATCCTAATTTAAGGATAACATTGTGTGGGTGTCACTGGGCCCTCTCCCCTAACCCACCGCGCGTGCCATGTTAATTCACAAAGCCCCACTAAATATTGAGAGGTTCACAGTATAAATTGTTAATAACGGGTTTGTAGTCGGCCATGGAGCTTGTAATTCTCAGTTTTCTTTTTTCAATTTCAGGGTTCCGTATGAGGAATATTTATTTATTTATATTAATATGCATTTAACAATTATTACATCAGTCTTCTATGTACAGTTACTTTTGTATTGTTGTATATTTGATTCTTCAACAACCAAAATACGTTCTCTTTTTGTTTGTCTTTTTGGTTGTCTTTTTGAGCATTTTCTACTTTACAATTTAATAATTAAGAGTTTTACTACTATACAAATTTTATTTACGGAGTTGATATTTAATAAGCTTTATGTGACTGGGTTGAAAAGTGAAACCCCAAATAAACTTGTTCTAAAAGCCAAGTTTTTCCCCATTATTTCACCCCAAATTGAGCCATTAGATATTATATTCTACAAACAAAAAACATTTGCGGACGAACATAGTGAGACAGTTTAAAATAATCCATAAAACATTAATTATAAATAAATTATATATTTTATTTTGGTTAATTAAACCATAATTATTTCATTTGTCTTCGCTAATCATAAAGCAATATAATCATAGGCAAATAAAAAAAAATCTTCAGAAACGATGTTTCTTCCCCCAATGTGTTTTCCTTTACATTGAAGAGTGATAAATCAAGAATTCACTATTCATATATTTTTTTGTCTCGGGAGTGGGGGTGCGGGGGGGAAGGCCCATTGGCCCCAGTGGATTCCCCCTTCTATGAATCCGCCCTTGCTTTTAGGATCCCATATTTTTGGTAATAAATAAATAAATCAGAGTAACTACACCGCGTCGCGTCGTCTAGTGCAGGGCGAGCGTTCGAGGCGCTCAGCTTAACACGCTCATAGATTAAACCCCTCTTTGGAATTAATATGCTCTCCTTAAAAGGTTGTCCCTGGAGACACGAAAGTCCGGGACTTGTCCGGAAACGGCAGGAACGTTTCAACCGCATCCGGCCAATGAAAGATTCGCCAGGCGAGTGCGGTCAACCCTTGGCTACTTAGCGTCCATGTGGTATGCGATAGCGTGAGTTATTTTGAGAAAAAATCTAACGGTAATCTGATAAATTTTGACGGGGACTTTGAACTGGTGCTTGTTTTACCGAATTTAAAATTGCACCCACATTATCCACGCTACTAGTCTAGCAAGGCTGAATTTTGGTTTATTGACAATATGTTTTTTTCGATTTATTTATCATAAAAGAAGTAGGTAGAATAGAGATGGATATTACAATAATTAACCATACATAACTAGGCAGATTCTATGTTATTTGCTATGTTTCTAAGTTATGTACAGTCAATGGCACTCGGAGCTTTACCCCGAGCATTTTTAGTTGAACGGAAATGCGTAAAAAAGAGAATACGTGTGTGTGTACTGTATCTATGAGAACCACTGTTTTCGCATCTCTGTATGAGCGTATATGAAGTTAATATTGTCATATTAATACCTACACACTATCGAATCCCCTTTCAAGGTAGACCTGAAGTAAAAATAGCATTAAAAATGTTATTCATTAAGTTTAATAGGTAATAATAACTGTCTATACATGCCAAAGCTCATCGTTTTTTTGTAAGTACAGTCGGACGCGCGAACTCCGAATTGGAAGCGCCCTAAAAGCATGTTAATTCATGAGATGGAGACTTGAGATGAACGTGTGATATAAGATGACATGATGGTGTTCACACACCATCATGGAGTCCCGAAAGAATAAGAAGGCACCATATCACTATGGTGCCTTCTTATTCCTTCGGGACTCTAATGCAGTCAGGTTGCGTGTAGATGTGAGGGAGAAGCGGATGAAACGCCCAAATCAATTCACGACCGCCAACATATTTATTTACATAAAACTCAATTACTCAATAATTGATTTTTAATTACTTAAATATTACACAGGATTAGATTTAAACTTCGGTCGGGAAATCAGCAGAGTAACACCAATCGATAGGTAAGCTCCGAAATCCCGTTTAGTTTTTTCAAATTCCAACGTTTTAATATTCTCGCTGGTTCGAAAACCCCACATGGTACTCGATTTGCCACCGATGCCATCGCACATCACCGCTAATCGAGGATCAAATCGATTCGACCCGGTATAATTGATATTACGACGGAGTCCCGCGGGCCGATATTCGATACTGCACGGATGTTACGGTATCCCGTCAATATACGCGTCATTCGATTAGCAAATAGATTACATCCCTTGTCCGCTCATCCCCTCGCCGCCATTTGGCCAAATGTCATTGGCGCATTCTGCGAACGTATTTTGCCTACATTAACTGTGCAAACACGGAATGTGTTTGTGCATCTGTTTGTTTTATGTACACGGTTGAGATGAACCTTTCATGACTTACGTTTCGAAGCCTTTATACGGTGTACAATCAAGCCAATCCTGTATTTACCACCACAGACTCTTTATTATCTACATCGTTAAGGCGAAGCCATAGGATAAATATTAATCCCTTTTTTCCCCTTTTCTATGGCAGCCATTTACTAACCATTGGGTATTCAATCATGAAATATATTTAGATACTTTTCTTATGCCTTCAACATAGTAAAGGCAGATTTTTCAAATTCAATTCTATTTCTGAGAAATTGAATAAATGCTAAACTGCTAATGGTTCTTTTTTAGTTGAATTGATCTCTCATAAAAAACATTACAGCCTTAAAAAAAATACTAACTGAAAGGCAAATTAATGGTCTAAAACATAGAAGTTTGTTTTTTTAAATTCTATATTATGCAGCTGTAATTAAATAGAAACCAACATTTGCTTAGGTAACAACTGACGCCCTATAAAAATAAGACAACGAATTTCAAGGCCGACTGTCAATATGCTGTAGTGCAGAAAATATATGGTGAAGTGCAGAAAATACGCATAAAATATATTGATATTAGGGGTGACCACGAAGTTAGCAACGCGTTGGCGGGTCGCGACAGTTGCTAGCTTCACGCGCGTGACGCGTTTCCAAATTTGTAATCCCGCGAGAATTACCCGCGCGAGCGCGAATAATGCTATTTTATTCCATTTGCGGAGCAGCAGGCAGCCCTGCCCCCCCCCCCCCCCCCGCTCCCCCGTCGCGGCGTCGATACAAAACGTCTGCGACGCAACGGAGCGAGAGCCGGCGACGACTTAAAATGCAATCCTCGACGAACGAAACTGCGAAAGCCTTCCATTTGCGAGCTTTGCAGGGCGGGCTTTCGGACTATTTCCTCTGGACCAGGGCTGCACTGGTTTCGACGTTTTAAGAGATCAGCTGCTGGCATATAAAAGTGTATGTAAAATAATTGATTGATTGATTAAAAGAGAAGGGGGGGGGGGGGAGAGGTTAACTCTTTTAATTACAACTTTATGAATTTTTGAAAATGTTTTCACCTTAGCCATCCAAGTTACACGGTTTTTGAGTTTTTTTTTAATTTACCCAAATTTTGGTATCCAAAACTGATTTATCTTAATTACCCTTAATTATCTATTAAAACGTCACATCTTTTTTTTGCGAGGAAAGACTGAAACAAAGGTGAAAAATATGGATAAAATACACCTAAGCACAGTGTACGGTCGAGGGCACATGAAGCTTTACCTTGAAAGGTGAAGGTATCTATATATTAACTTCATCTGCGCTCATACGGACATGCGAAAGCAGGGTTTTCTCATAGATACTGTACACACGCACGTACTATCTATTTTTTTTAGGTGTTTCAGTTCACTTTAAAATCCTCGGGGTAAATCTCCGAGTGCTTTTGGCTGTAGCTATCTCTCATAGTTTCTGAGATACTTGTACGCGTTAATTTTCGAATTGATTACAGTACAAATTGATAATTTTAGTAAATTAACACATATCTTTTACGTTTTGTATTAATGAACATTTTTGTAGGGAAAGTAGTATTTATAAAAATAAATTCGATCGCTAGTTTAGCGGTTCTAGGCACCTTTCGAAATATATTTCTAATACAAAGTTATTTAATATTTAAGTTATTTAAATAATAAATAAGTTACCTGCGTCGAGTCCGCGCTCAGAACACACAGATTGCCTCCTGAACGTTTTAATAAAACCGGTCGTAAATTGCCGTTCCTATGTAAAACCTTAACATAAAGCTGGTCTGGTGAGGGGCATTCGAGGCAAATGCAAGTCTGAACGTCTTAAGCCCTTCTCCCTGTCCTGAAAATTAATAGGGCATTCAACCGAAAAAATATAGGTGCCATTTCCTACTTTATGACTTTACTGATGGAGCGTAGAGTGACAAGTTGTGTGTGGCGAGGTTTACAGAGGCACCTTTGACTTTATATGCAGGACGTGAGGCGCGGATTTACCCGAGTGGCTGTGTAGTGTCAATATCTGGAATGGCTCGTAAGCCTGTAACATATTTTAGAATGCATTGGTTTTTGTAAAAATGTTCCGAAAATGTGGTCGCCGGATAAGCTATTGAGTTGCGATGAATTACTTCCTTATACTAGTCAATTGAAAATTCAAAATCTTGCACCGGGAATTAAATCTCGGATCTCATGACAGCGCGCTGATCACCTCACCATATTTTACAGAGAAAGCATATATCCATATGTCCGATTATTAAATATCGATGCAAAAATGTAAATGGATTGAACTTATTTATTTTATTTTATTTATCTTTATTGGAGAAACCAACAATTTTACACAGTACATACACAAAAAAAAAATACATTTGATGGATCGATAAAAAAACTATGTAAAACTAAAAATAGGTTATACTATTATACTATTGTGCCTTCCAATGAAAGTGATCATAAAGGGGAGTCCATCTGATTTCTAATGATTGGAAATAGATCATACCATATTAAATTCCTAATTTTAAAAAATAATTTATAAATGTTTTATAATGATAAAATAATACCCGCCACAAGGTAAAACTGCAAATTTGTTATCATGTGGAATTCCATAACAAAATTTTACAAAATAATGATTCAATCTTAACCGTTTACCTGTTTTGATTAATAACACTTGCGTTGTTTTAATAGAAAACAACTTAAGTTAACATAATTCTTTAATATGAACTGTAAAATAAAATAATAAACAATAATTTATAAATCTTACTAGACACTATCATGTAATAACATTGTTAGTATTATTTCACAGTAGAATACAATGCCAATAACTTAACACTTAAAAAAAATACATTACTTTTTTAACTGTTGTGCATAATCATAAAAACAATTCCTGTTCAAAACCTAATTAAAATGACGACAAATGATATGCTATATGTATGTTTGTTCAGTAGTTTTTAAAATTTATTTCGAAATGTTCATTTTTGAGCTATGGCACTTGTAGTTAAGTTGTATAGAATCAAAAGCAACAATCTGCAGTAAATGCGTTTTGTGGCAATTTAATAAAAACAATTTACATCTAGAATAAGGTAATATTGTCCATATTGTTTTGCAAATTGCTTATTTTTGGTTTGAACGTGTTGCTAATGAAGTCACAATAAAACACGGAGGCGTAGGTAAGGAATCATAATTAAATATCGGCAACATAAGTAATTGTAAAATGGCTACAGATTGCTGATTTTGATTACAACCTAATATTTTAAACACGTTTTATATGGTCAGATTATTATTTCTTGGTTCAATTTGTGGTAAAGATGAAGATGTTTCAAAATCGATACAAAATCTTATAATGATAGTTTTGGCAGATTGCCGCTTTTGGTTCTATACTCATTTGGACAGTACAAATCGATGTCATATCAAAACTTCGATGTCAAAAACTATGCAAAAATTAATAAAAGTATTTTGGTGCAGTTATTACTACTAATATAATACTATGTACTGTACTTAACAGATTTTCTCGGCTGTAAAAATACTTCTTTTTCTCACAATAATCTGTCATATTTACGCTTGAGAGCTGTGTTAAGGTTTTTTTTAAAATTGCGTCTACCCGAATGCGTGGACATTATTCAGAGATTTCTTATAAGAAAACACTGCCACCTCCAGAAAAATAGATTCATAGACGCATCGCATTCTAAAAGATTTTCATGTTTTGTTCGTTTTTAAAGTGTTTTAAATTTAATTTAATTAATGTGTCGTGAAAAGTGTAACCAGTCATAAGAACAATGTTGAGTCGTTTAATTGTTGAACTTGTATGCTTAAGATACCTACGGAAAAGGCACCAGCCTTCGTGGGGTTGTATAGGGTGCATTACTCAAATAAAAAAAAAATAAATATATTTTTATATATCTTGCAATGTTTGCATGTCGCTTTAGGTTAAACCTTGCGAGCTGAATTAGAACCACTTGCTCTTATCATACGGAGTTAAAAATTGACATGTCGGTTTGGTTACGAAGACAATGCATTTTTATGGTAAGCATGGCTTGATTCTACACCCAGGAATGGCTCTAGACGAAGAAACTCCTCAACGGTCAAACAGCACAGCCAAGAAATTTTGTATACTCATTTAAAAGCTTGTTTAAAAAATAATTTTTTACTAATTTATTATAAATGTAAGATGCTCGTCGGTGAGAACTACCCAATTGGTTTTTTAAATGATTCTCTGCCCACTTTCTTATTAAGTTACTAGTGTTTCGTTGATTATTCGCATGACTTTCGTAGATTTATACTAACCGCATTCGGCGTCATACATTAAAACCGTTAAATTGACGATCAAGATCTTTGGCTGTTGACAAAGTTACATAACGAATTTCAGTCGTCGGTTTCCTGCTTGATGGCGGACCAGCAAAGTCAGATTAACGAAGTTAGAACTGCAGCACTCCAGCAGAGCGGAGGATATAACCGCTGCGAGGTGGCGATGATGAGCACGCTTCTAATATTTCATTTGACCTTTTCACTGCTATTTTGATCCGTGTGTTTTCGAATATGTAGTTTGATTATTTCCTCCTTTGTTATCTTTCGCAGCTTCACAAAGCGCGTTTTTATTAAGATCAGTTGAAACATTAGAACATTTTATTTGACAAAGGTAATTTTTAATTTTCAATTCAATGTCACCAGAATCGACGCCTATTTATCTATATATTAAAAGAAAGTCGGGTTAGTTACACCATTTATAACTCAAGAACGGCTGGACCGATTTTTATGATCTTTGAGTTGTTAGACATGTATCCGCCTCGAATAGCAGAATAACTATTAAAACATAAAAAATACATTTTCTCATACATTTTGTATGGATCGGCTTTGAATTCTGCGGAATTCTATTCTCAAACGGTAAATTACCTTCAAAGACGTTCACTTTGTGAGGTTATCACAATTCTCATTGTGTCAAAAGAAATCTGTCAAAAGATATATCATTTTGATTTTTGTACATTTATTGAACTTAATTCATTTTGAATATTCTTAATAAAAAACTGAATTTAATTCAGCTAATAAGTTAACACAACATTAATTAATTCTGAGGCGGTACGAAGTTCGTCGGGACAGCTTGTCATCTGATAAAATACAAATTAAAATTATTCTCGTCCTGATAACACAGAAACCTGACATAAAGTATAAATATTACCATCATGTGGCATTTTAGGCATATCAACAAAAAACTTGATTAATAAAAAAACGATCACTTTGCTTTATGTAAATTTTAGAAGCATTTGCGTAATTTAAATAACAAGATAGTTTTCTTTTTTAATTTTTATTATCATTTTTATTTTTATTTAGTTTAAAATACCAAAGTATGATCCATTCAATTTTATGAATAAACATTATTATTTTATTTTCGTGACAAATTAGCGAGGCAAACTATTTTAGATCTCAGTTGTTGTTTTTTTTTCAATTTTGTCACTCTTGCTTGTATAAACGCCATACTAAGCTTAAAAGTGACTTAAGAAAATGAAGGGATGTTACTTTAGCAGCGAACTAACGCGACTGAGCATTGTATGTTTAATAATCGCAATGTCCCTGAATACATAAAAATTTTACTTCATATGTGTGCCATGATATTTGTTTATAAGTACGTGTAGGGTATATGGCCCGTAAAAAAGACAATATTTATTACAATTTCAAATACCATTCATTTAAAGTACCTTGACCCTCTAACTACGTTAAACTTAAAATCCTGTTTAAAGAGAGACCAACCAAAAAATTATAATCGTAAATAAATATATTTTAATTATTTTTCCACTATCATGTTTCTTACTTTCATACGGTAGTTCTCTATTGTGCTCAGCACATCGTCCACGAATTGCGGATCATCCGCGATCGATCGCTGGACCATTCTGTGATTGTCGTGAGATTTGCCCACCGCAGTGAAAACTTGCGTCTGATTCTTACCCTTGATTGATTGGATAACCTGCTGAATTAATAAATGAATGATGAATATAGGCAACACACACGAAGATAATAAATATAGAATAAATTGTGATAGTGATGTGCTTATGATAATATCAGGGTGTGGTGGTACAGCACATAAATCATAAAGACGCCCTTACATACGACACAATTAGTCGGAACCAACTTTCAACAAAACCGATAAAGTGTAATGCGCCCTACATATTACACAATCTGTCTGGACCAACGGCCACAATTTATTGTGTCCAACAAATTGGAGAAAGCCTACAGATTTGTCATATTCGAGCGCGCGAATTATCCTATTCTAATAAAACGCTGAAAAAAAATGGTTTTTCAGGTCTGACCATTTTCTTATCTATAAAAAATATGAAAATGGAAGAAAACTCGATGCAAAGAGCTATATCTTATAAGAAAAAGATATAGTCATGTGAACACATACAAATCTACTTGACGTACGTTGGTTGTGAAAAACGCTATACACGTTACAATTTATCGGTCGGATGGGTCAAGTTGGATGGTCGGCTTAACAACCGAAAATATTGGGCAATAACAATAACGAAATTAGACAACTAACCTACGGACGTCACAATTAATCGGTTTTGTTAGAAGTTGGTTGGAGATAGACTGGTCTAACCACACCCAGCACCCTTCACTCCGGAGGGTCTGATGTTTTCTTATTGTTGGATTGCTATAGATCGACTGAGTATATCAGAACATGATACTGATTTAAAATGCATTGCTCTCCTTGTCATTTTTGCTCGTAAATGCGTATAAATTCATTAATTACATCATTATGGTATTACGAAAAGCAATAATTTTTCAGTAAAACAATAGCCAAATCTGTCCGAAAATAATCTTTATTTTTCTTTGCCGGATCAATCCATGCTTAATCTGAGATTTTTCTAATAAACATTGCTCATGATTAAAGGTTCTAAATTAGGCTCCCAACTAGGTTAAGCTTCTTAAAGTATTTGGTCTCAATGACCAAAACATAACCAATATTGAGATATAAATATCAATATTGATGCTTCAAAACATAACCAATATTGAGATAAGGGAACACCGGGGTTTTAAACGTAGGCTGGTAGTTAATTTAACTTCAAGTTAGTTTTGCCTCGCCTACTAAACCTAACAGAACTACCGGAGCCAGCTCCTAAATATTGTAAGAGCAATTGTTTTAGGGTAAAAGTTTTTTTTTATATATGGTTATCATATACCTAGGTGGAGTAACTAATAAAAACTAAGTTTTTCGTTCAAAACGTTTTCGTGTAGAATTAGAGCAATTTCAATTATTATTTTTAAAAAATTGTACCGAAATTAATGGGGTTAATTTCATAGAAGTTTCATAAGAAAAATAAAAAATATATAGAACCGACTTCAAAATAGCCTAAAAACTAAAATGTAATACAATAAACTTCTTAGGCGCAGATATGTAATTTATACTAAAGTTGCATATATTGTGTTTCGATGCCGAATTTAACGTTTGTATTATTTTTAAGTTGTGGGTTTATTTTGAAGACGGTTCTATTTTGTTTAATAGAGGAGGACGATTGTTGGCGTCCTCGACACTTTACTTGTTTACCATGTTTTAACCTTCCTCACATGCTTGCACTAAGCAAAAGTAGACCTCAAACACTTACCAGAACCAGTTTGATAAGAAATACGGCGAAAGTAAGGAATGAAATAGACATTAGGGCGGATTCGGCTGATGGGAAGTCTACGTGACCGTCGTCATATTTTTCCGCCCTAGAGTCCTCCTGCTGCGAGGTCGCTGGCCAAAGCGCGCCTATCCTGTCCTCTGGGGAATTCAATACAAATATTACAGAATTGAGTTACGATGCAATAGCTTTAGCTTATTGCACAGAATAAACATCACTCTAATTCGACATAGGTTTCTGAAATTATCTATACATTAGTAAAATTGCAACCAAACTTTAAAGATACAAGATAATTTATTTCCATTAACAAACAAGTTGTACAGAAATTATCCAAAATTTTGCAATATACGAGTATGTTGATAAATTCTTCGATTCTTCATTAGGGATTGGTCGACTTCCCATTTGCACGAAGCCAAGCATTCATAAAATACATAACCGATATTAATTTGAGCTTTTAAATATAATTTGTTAGGTATTCCGCAACTTTTATCTGTATTGAGATTATTACGGTACGTTGTTTGGTCGCAGGTTCGAACACCGTCTCTCCTGACTCATGCAATTCAGCTTAGTTGAGTCGGGTCCAAAAACAATTAAACACGACCTAGGTAATAGCAATTGTTAAAAGAATGAAATAAAACAAAAAAGTAGCTCACAAAGTGGGTACGAATTCTCTCTGGCACCAACCAACGTTTCAAATTAACCATTTTTAGGATTCCGTGACGTCAAACGGTAAAGAGAAAACATATTTTTAGCACATTATTGGGGGTCTAAAACCCAATTGAGCGTTTCTGCAGTATGATGTACATATCCTTCCTATTTTTTAGGAAGTAGAACCCACTACGTAAAAAAATAAATAATAATAGAAGGTGCCTTGTAAAAAAAAATCAGGGATAGTGTTTTTTAAATAGATTCGTTTGTAATTTTTCAACTTACCTATATTCATTAGAATATCATCGTGAATACTTCTTAAATATCTTGCTTTTCCCTTAACTGTTTTGGGAGTATTTTTTAAAAATGCTCTTTGCACACTTTTAATATTTTTTATAAACGATTCAAAATTGAATGAAAACGGCGAGCTGTCGTCAGCTTCGCTACTTTTGTCAATAGGCCTAATACGAGTAATATTTCTAGGATTTTGAGTCCTCGTATTGGTTGTATCAATATTTTGCGGGTAGGCCGATGCGTTAACGAAGGTCCGTCTGTTGGCGTATTTTTTTTTCTCGGTTGCATTTGGCGCCATCTGCTGCCCAGAACTAGTTTTTGAGGTTTGTTTATCTTCTGAATAATTTCTTTGAGGTGCTTGAGATTTTTGAGATGCGTGATAATCTTGTAAAATTTCCGTATAAGTTGGCAAACCGCTGGTAATATCTGGTTGATTGGTATCAATTTTGATGATCTGAGCTGGTATATTTTTGTGAAAAGTCTGCGGTATTTCAACCCAATCACAAGTCACACACATTTCGCACAGAATAACACTAAACACCAAAACGTTTTCGATCCAAGTAAACATGTCTGATGGGCGATGTTTTACGTTAGCTTCACACACAATAAATGTTTCCAGCGTTGTGCTCGACGACGAACAGAGCGTGAAGATGTCTCCATGAAGATCACTCCGATGATGATTATCGTGTGCAGCCACCGTTATGGGGAAGATAAGTACGAAGATGGAGGAGTGCTGACCTGTGTAATACCTTTTTACAAATCGCATAGCTGTTATATACAACTAAGCAGGTCACACAATGCCCTGGCGTCACACCAGCATGATTCACCGATAAGAACTTGTTTACAGAGTTGATTTACTTTATATTAGGCTTTGCCATATTGCGTAAGAGCATTATTAAATTAAATATGAGAATAACAACCTAGCTTCATTTATTATTAAATGACACAAACTTTTATTATTTTACTTTCTTAAACAATGCTGATAATTTATTCGTCATATTTTTTTTCATTGGGTACTGGAGATTTCAAACAGTTTGGTCAGACTTAAAAGTTTCAATTTGGAAATAAAGGGTTGGTGGGCTTTACCTATATGCAAAGTCGTTATTTAACTTTACCTCGAAAAAAAATAGGCCCTATTTCAAAATTTCAATTAAAAGTTTTAATTTCTTACCATACAAATGTCAAAACTAGTCACCGTTCACTAAAAATGTCAATCATGAATAATCGTCAAAGAGTCCAATTTGAATGGCAGAATGGCAATGCTCAAGTAAATTAAGGAAGGAAGGAAGGAAGGAGGGGGTAAGGAATAGAGTTCCTTAAAGGCTCCTTTAAAGGTTAGGAATGTTTTTTTTTGACTTGTTTCACTTGGGAAACGACTCTGTATATAGGTGTTCAGCGTTTTCATTGGCTGCAATGAAAAGATATATCCTACGGCTTTATAAAAAAAGCATATTGGTAGTATTTTCATCATTCTGCTTAAACTAAGCCGCGGGCAAAGAGAGATGCATCTCACGAAATTCTCGATATTCCGATGGCATTTGCGGCTGTATCGCCCGCCCCCCTTCCGCCCCCCCACCGCACCCCCGCACTTTCAGACTTTCGCCGTCTCGGCAAACAAGTGTGTTTTCGTCGAGCAAAAGATCTGCAATTTATGCGAAGGAAAGGACGCCTTCGGGGGTATGCAAAAGACGAATGCATTCCGATTGGAAATGCGGCGAAAGCTTTCTGCGGGTACTTTTCTGTAGGGGTATACGAGTATGAAATGGTGTCACATCTGGACACAGCCAAGAATGAGCATTTTTCAGGACCATCCTAGTTAACATAAGACAGTTGGAACTGCGCATAATAATGGCTATACGACTGCGGCAGATAAGATACGTGCTGATATCCCACCAACACCATTTTCAAAGGCAAAAGATGGCCCGATTTTATTATGTGTATTTTAGTATAACGAAAAGTTAGAGAGCGTTATTGTAATATGTGAAAATTGTAATTAAATAAATAAATTTAATAGAAATAATGGTCGGTCTTGGTGGTCAACGAATTGTTACAAATAAAAACCCTATCATTCAGCCACCCAACTCTATTAGCATTTTTTTCATTCGAAATTCTGATACCTAATTCACTACCCTTATTACTATTAACCGTAAATAATCTAATTCGGCAAACGAGCACGCACATTCGCCAATCTTTTCGTTTTTGTACAATTAATGCAAGATATTCGAAGATCATCTTTGATTTTATGACCTGTTTATGATGTATTCCTCTAATATATAAAGAACAAAAGTATCTATCGCTGATAAATTCATTCGGTCTGGAAAGCATTTTGATAGCGATTCGAAAAAAAAACCAAATGTGTCATATTAATTATATTCATAAACGTCAATTTACACTGCACACTATAAATTTAGTTTTCTCTACGAAATGAGGGTGTTTTAATTAAGCATTTTGATAAACCAAGCAATTAATGATTCCATCGGTTTGTCACTATGAAATTTTTGAAACTTTTGAATTTTTTTTTTAGTAGGTATTTCATTGTAATATCATAAAAACCATAAACTTCACAAGAGATACATGACATAAACAAATTGAATAATCAAAAGTAACAATAAATAAAAACGGATTTCGTACGTAAACCTGTAACTACGTCAGTGTTTTTATATGTAATCTTATAATATGTTCCCCGCTAATACTGTTTGTTTCATAAAGATGCAAATTCAACTCAGAGAAGTGTGCCACTGCGAAGAGTCAAACCTTCATCTAAAATTAAAAAAGGATATAAAAAAGGTGCAATATTGAGTCACTAAAAAATATTTTATATTATATAATAATATATGTAATTTGTTCATCGTATTATAGGCGAGATGAAATTGAATCGAGCCCATAAAGCCTCATTCAGACGTGAAGATTCTCCAATGAATAGAGAAATGGGGAATTTCAGTAAGGACAAAAATGGTTTGATGTAACATTTCGAGGCAATAAACGGGGGATTAGAAGGGATTCTTAGGCCGGGTTCAGAACGGGTTTATTACGGGATAACATAACATAACATATTTATTAATTTTAACATATTTTTGGTTTTACTGAGAAAACAATTAAATGGTTTTGAAATGGATGGTAACAAAAACTAGTGGTCCAATCTGGTACTAAACTGGGCTGAAATGACCTCTGCACTGTCACCTAGGATAATATTACTGCTGTAGATTTTTTATTTGACTTCACAGATAAAATATTACAAATAAATAACGGAACGTGGATGTTCGATAGCGATAGGTTACATGAGCCAATTTAATTACGTTTTTTAAAACAATTTCTTTAGATCGATGTTTGCATGTAGTAGTAAGGTTGTGACCACCATACAGACGAATTAAAAAATTCTGGTGAAAATTTCCTAATATAAAAATAGATTTTGAGTTTTCCAATGTTCCTCGTCCTGAAATCAATATGCATTTGCATATATTATATATATGTATATATACATGCAATATTATATACACGGCAATCGTCGAACCTGGTATATAAATTAGGCAGAAAAATATGTTCAAATCAGAATGCATACATGTCGACCACTCTTCCAATCGGTCTAGATTATTTATTTAATTCTTTAAAATGCGTACAGCTACATATGGCTTGGCCAGTTTAAGACCAAAATATAATTTCATAAATATTATAAACTGACAGTGCCAACTATAGTCGAAATGCACAAAACATCCTCTCACCTATATTCCCCTCTTACGCCGCAACCGCTTACCCCACCTAACCAAAATATTATGTCAGGTAAGGTAGGTAATTCAGTTAAAAATTTGACTTCGCCGTCGTGTGTGTGATGTCGTGTGTGTGATTTTTCGCCCGCAAATTAAATACAAATCTTCCGCAAATTTGGTGCTAAGTGTCAGTGCATCACTACAGCAGCAGAACCTGGAAAGAGAGCTCTCTTCGCGTCGCCAGCAGCCGACCCACCCGTGAGCACCTACTATCGATCTGTTTTGGCATCTCTCTTTATTCAAGTCATCTGAATAAAGTCTCTTTATTCAAGTCATTCATAAATATTATAAACTGACAGTGCCAACTATAGTCGAAATGCACAAAACATCCTCTCACCTATATTCCCCTCTTACGCCGCAACCGCTTACCCCACCTAACCAAAATATTATGTCAGGTAAGGTAGGTAATTCAGTTAAAAATTTGACTTCGCCGTCGTGTGTGTGATGTCGTGTGTGTGATTTTTCGCCCGCAAATTAAATACAAATCTTCCGCAAATTTGGTGCTAAGTGTCAGTGCATCACTACAGCAGCAGAACCTGGAAAGAGAGCTCTCTTCGCGTCGCCAGCAGCCGACCCACCCGTGAGCACCTACTATCGATCTGTTTTGGCATCTCTCTTTATTCAAGTCATCTGCGCAAAAACGTACGGCCCACTTATATCCAACAATATACAATTAATTGCAGGCCACATCAACATATATTTACATAACAACAAAGATTTAGACAAAGGTTTAGCTCGTGGTATACTTACCTAAGTGCATTTTGAATTAAGTAAATTGTTTTAAATATCAGAAACGGTGCACACGATAAGAATGTGTTCATATTGCTAACGTTTGTACGGTCGAGGGCAAATGAAGATTTACTTTGAAAGGTAATTCGATAGAGTGTGTAGGTATGTATATGTAAATATTAACCTCATCTATGCTCATACAGAGATGCAAAAGTGGTGATCTCATATATACAGTACACACACGTACTATCTCTTTTTTTACGCTTAAGTTCAAGTTAAAATGCTCGGGTTAAGGCTCCGAGTGCCTTTGGTTAGGGTTTAAAATAGTAAAGTTTATTTTAGGCGTAAGTGTTCGATTTTGATAGCATTTAGCACACGTTTAGGTACAATTATTAACATATCTTTCCAACACAGCAAATGCGAATATACTGAAGTATTTACAATAGCCGAATAGTTAGATAAATAATAATACGGGAAAAAAAGAGATTTACGATGTTTCTTTCTTATCTGAATGTGACCGCGAAAGAATAGTGTCCAGAGAACAGAGTCGGTCCCTTTGGAAGGTTCTCGTAAAATCAAGGAAATTGTTGGCCAGCGAAGCGCCATGGAATGGTGTCTGGGGCGGCTAGCGAGAGTGTCTTCAAGAAATTGGCATTAGCGGGAAAAAACGAGATTACGTTAGATGGAGCCTTCGAGAGGCATGCCCGTCATTCTTAATGTGATTAAGAAAGATCTACGAATCTTTATTAATTTCAGTGACCTACAGGCTACATTTCATTAAGTAGGCTCTATACTGGATACTTCTATGTATAACGGTTATCACTATATATATTATTATTGGTTTTATTATGATAAAATGGATTCAAGTGTTTTTAATGTTAGGTTCGATCGTGGATACTGGGTGATATTAGCATTCTTTGTAGACTGTACTGTACTGAATTGTAATTTTACTATTATTTATTACTAGTGATTACAGCTTGTATTTATATTTATTTTTGATACAATTCATTAATAGTTTTAATTTTTTCATGTAAAACTAAGATTTGACAATCATAGAAGTATAAGATGGCATTAATAATTATTTTTCCTTGACCTTAACTACATTGACATTGACAGACTATTAAAAAAGGAACATTTGAAATCACACAAAATTCACGGCTCGAAACTCATTCAGTCAATCTCTCAGTTAGTATGAACGTTTTATTTTATTAAATTTAATGTATTAATAACACATATTATAGATAATTTTAGCTTTCTGCACTCCTCCTCCATATACCTAAACTATAACTATGCCAAATCTAACCCTCATCCGTGCGCGCAATATGCTTAAAAAAGGGTACAAAGTTTTCTCTATTAATTTTAATTATTTTTACTAGTAATATTATTTATTGTAATACTATTGTACTTTTATCATCCACCTAGACTTCGCCCTCCAGTCCTATACTTTTGATAAATTAAAGTATCTTTTGGGGGCGATGGTTTGTATTTTTGTATCACTTCAGTGTTGAGAAGATGATTGCCTAGAAGCTGATACTTTTGTGAATAAGAGGCCCACATTCACTTGATAAGTGTATAGGTGTTTCTAGGTTCTCTTGGCAGAACTTAGACATGCCGTTAGCTGATATACCAATCAGATGCAGGTGTCTGTTTAGCGTGCAGTGGTTCTTAAATTGATTCCGGTTTAAATTTAATATCTAGGAGTCATTCCTGCGAGAACCTGCTATGAGTTCCTAGGCTTTGGTTTCTAGCCCAGATTTTTAGCAGTCTGCTGATAATGCTTTTTGCAATGCCACAGGCCGGCTCTGGGCCGATCACGACCAGTACTTAATAAAAAACTTTAATATTATACAGGTTGTTCCAAGACCATTCCTGAAGAATTAAGCGGGTGTTTATGTCCCCTATTACGTTTAAGAAATTGTATTAAAAAAAATGCTAAAATAATTCATGCCTAAATTTATTAATTTTATCAAAGGGCTCGTGTAAATTCCTTTCTTTCTTGGCTAATGCCGATCAATGACCCAGCGCGGTGCGGCTTCGCTAGCGACCGAACTTATGGCAAGTTGAAGACAAAATGAGGTCAAAACATGGTTATGTATAGAACACACAGCAGTATAGAAGTTAGTAGGATTCGTTAGCTATCCTAAGCTAGACACACACGGCTGCGGGGAGTCGATACATCTTCGTTTGATGGCGTTTCGCGGAGGGCGTCAGGAATTCTTTTTGATGAATGTGTTTGTCAGCGTTGATTCGGCGATACCTCAATGGAAACCTCTCATCAATCAAGTGCGGAGCGCTTTGCGCGTGTGTTTGACCCAACCTGGTAGCCAGTCACATAAAGTATAGTAAACCTAAGAAAATTTAGCTAGCAAATTTTACTCCGAAAATTAAACATTATTACATTTAAATATATTTTGCCCATATTGTTATAATAATAATTGTTATCTTTTAATGTTTAGGAACGAATTAATAGAAAAGATTACCTCCTTTGAAGTTACTGAGCATTTACGAATCCATTTTTGATTAAATTTCAGATTTATAGAAAAAAATATAAAACCATGAAGATCACGAATAACAAAAGTTTTAATATTATGGTATAAAAAGTATATTTTCAGGTGTTAGTTGTTTAAAATAAATTCATATTTTTTTATATAAATATTTGCATATCATAGTTCGCATAGATTGATGACATCATAGCCTACATATTTTGATGTCATTTTGATGTCTTTTCGCATAGATATGCGAAAAGTGACCAAGTCTGAGAACAAACCGTCATGGCGGTTTTTACTGACGTTTTGATTTAAGTGCATTTCAAGTTCAATAATAAAATGCGACAACTGACTAAGTGACTAATAACTTTTTATTATTTTTTCTTTTTCCAAATGTATTTTAATTTGTGTTTTGGTGTTTTATTTTAATGACGCTAAGAATTATAGTCTAATAATCGCTATAATTTTATGTATATTACAATTTTTATTTCAACACTTCCGCACTTTGGTGCCACTGATTTGTCAGTGGCATTATCTCAGTATTAGTAATATTAAAATGACAGTATTTTCAGACTTTCAAATGCCTAATGTTTATGCTTTCGTAATCTTTTTACGGGAGGGTGGGTCAGACACACAAGTATATGATCTGTTTTTTCTACGGAACCGTAAAATAATAATGAATGTCATCTCGTCCGCCCGCCGCTGGGTGTGGCTAACGAGCCGTTCGCGTGCCCCGAATGCGGCGAGCGGCTCAGCGGACGGGACGGGATGAGAGACAACATAACGGATCGGCACTCAGCATTACTTAGCGATGATATTTGTGGTCCGCCTTATTCGGGTCACATCCGCGTTCGGATGCTGCAAAGGTTTATTTTGATTAAAGGGAAACATAACACACGCGAAGTGCGGACATGTGACGGAAAACTTTGCTACACAATAACGGATATAAAGTCGATTCAGCGCAAAACAAAACAAAAACCTTTCATTTTTCGCCGATTTTACTCGTAGATGGCAAAGCCAGAAGTAATTTTTTTTATTTTCTTAAAAGTATTCATAATTAAAATAATATCTAATAAAGGGATACTATTATCCAATACAATATTAATATTATGGTTAATCCGGCAAATTTTGAACGCACATTTTATTCATATTTATTATTTTTCACATTTTGCAATGGATAAAAATCTCTAAAGGCGTAGGTCTTTCCTAAAATATTTAAAAGCGTGTTATTTACATACTGATTTTAATTTAAGCTCAACACACCTTTAAGAAAAGTAATTCACCTTATATGATTTTTGCACACGTTTTGCCCGATGCGAAAATTTAAAAAATAATATAAAAAAAGCACATCCAATATTTGTTGATTAAACAACTTGTGAATATTGGAATTAGGCATGCCTTCAATTAAATGGATAAAATCACTAGTCTTATTTAAAGCATACTCAAACCTTAGTTTTACTGGACTAATGCACTAATTTAGACACTAGGTCCCTCTGTAATTGGTCAATCATTGATAAGTTAATTTTCTCGGCATCTGGAAGCAGTTCGCGAATTGTCAGCGAGGGATTCGACATGTGTAGTAGTAATATGGCAAGTTTTTGCGATCAGCTCGTGGCTGTATTATTGGTATGAAAGACAAAACAAGAAAACGGTGTTCTTTTTTGGGGTTTGGTTTGGCTTACGATGATGAGATCTACCCTGCCTTATCTTGTGTTTCCACGTTTTACGGTACGGCCGGGTGACCTGAGGCTGATAAGTAGTTTTACGACTTTATTGTCCGACTTATAGGCCGAAAAATGAAAACTCCATTTCAATCCATTCAATGGTTTTGGAGTGGATTTGGAAGAGTAACAGCTTAAAAAGCAACTCTCATTGTATTTGAATCGTAATGCTTATTTTATATTACTTTTATTATCAGCTGGTGTTTAATTTTTTAATTAACGCAAGTCGAAAAAAGATAGTATTGTAAATATTTTAGCATTTGAAAGTGCATCTCGCTTCCGCCTCAGCCCAAAAGCACTCCCAAAGTTTCACCCATCCGCAGCTTTATCTGTGGTATTAATTTCGCCTAAGCCGCGCTAGCCGGCGAACTTCTATACCATGAACAAAATACGGCGATTTTGTGAACATCTCTCGCCTAAGGTTGTGGATACACTGGTGCGTCGATGCCGACACGAACATGTTGTATATCAGTGCAATATTATCAAATCAAATTATACCTTTATTATTAAAAATAAATGACCTTGTTGTTCATTTATGTACTACGAATATTTTTAATAATGTAAGACGTGATTTTTAATAATGAACCGTGAAATTTTACTTCGATTTGGCGTGAAACACGACTAACTTCAATAAAAATATTTTCAAATTAAAATTCAAAATTCTATTTATTAATTAGAGGTTACAGATGAAGTATATTACAATACAATGGGAACAATATAATTATCCTGAATACGGTTTGATGGTAACTCGACCATTTCATATGCTGTATTCAGATTACTTTTAAGGTGGCAAAGTTTTAGTGTGTTTGAAGTATCGAGTACTAAGGATCATTATCTCTTAATGATTATTTATTTATTTAAATTACAACTTTCAAATATTTCAATATAACATCCTCTTCGTTATTTCTAAAACTAGAACACAATGCCTTATATAGGCAACATACAATGTTTAGTTTCAATGTTAACTCAGCACGCTAGGTAATAATGTTGAGGAAGTGGGTACCATGTTTAACTAAATGTAAACATCTATTCTAAGGTAAACTATTGCTTCTATAGTCACTGCGGATAAAGTATCCGAGCAAGAACACAAGAATACAATAGGTTAAAAAAAACCTCATTCATAGTAATTGGCCGTTTAACTAACCATCTTTGGTTGAATTAAAGCTCATTTTGAAGTGTTAGTGGATAATACTATAAATTCATGAAGAATACTAAAATATAGATCCTATTTAATGTTATGAGAGTAGCCATGAAATGAAGATCAAAAAGTGCAATTAAGTTTTATGATCGAAGGCCTATCATCTAAGCAACCACAGTTAAACTGTTACCATGTTAGCTTTAATGTTCAATATCGGGTATAAAACTGTTACATAAATGTAGGTACATAGTTTATATTAAAAACTATGTTAGATTAGTTATTTGCATACAATTAAACTTAATTTGAATCTCTTCGTTATTTTACTGTACGTACACTGCTTAAGTTACTATTTAAGTTTTCGTTTATGTTGTTTTAACAATCAAATATTTTTTTTACAATTCATTGCAACTAAACAAACCTTCAAGGTTAAATATTAAATGAACTTTAAAATTAATCCATTTAAATAAGTTTATTTAAATGTCAGTAAAAAATAACTATCACCATATAGAGTAACAGTAATTATTAACGCCTCTTTGTGTATATCTTCATGGCACTTTTTCATAAAAAATAAATTAAATTCCTAATGATAATAGATGGCAGGTATACCTATTAAATTATGTTTACACAAAAAGGTATAAAATGTGGTGATGTGAAAAAATATAAATGAGAATTTGGTTTCCTTTTCACCTCTTGAATACCTCTGGATTTATGTAATGATTTTTACTCTGAAACATCGATTTTAGTATTTGCGTACGCTAAGTTTCTATAAATAAAAAAAAAAAGGTTAGGAGATTTCTATTAAAGTTCTGCAATCATAGCTTTAAGTTATCTAATTATTTTAGACGGGACTTTATCAATATTAAATTTTAAGCTCGTCCGCGCGCAAGTGTGTGCATACCCTACCAAAGTTTCTGTCGCACACTACACCGACGCAAGCGACCAAGCGATCCGCTTTTATGGTAATGGCAGACCCACCTCGGCGCCGAACTACCCTCATTTTTGTAATAACAATCTCTGCGAACCGAGCGAGAAATCATGCACTTCCTTTGAATCACTGTTCGTGTGCTATCATCGCGACTAGCGAATTGAGATACTGTTTCGATTACCGATTGTTCAATGAATAGAAGATCGAGTTTCATACTCGGTGGCTTTTCTTAGGAATATTCACATTGCATGTCTATCTTATGTTATGGTACCTATGCATTAAGTATTCTGAATGACACCTTAGCTTGCTGTAAGATGTGAAAGACAGCACATCTAACAGCAATAGATCTCGTAAGTCGTTAACATGCTACGTAATATACAATTAATTTTACTGTTGACGCAGAGGCGGATTTTCCATAAGGCCGACTGGGCCCGGCTCTAGGGCGGCCAGATTTTAGGGGCGGCCGGGTGGGCTGCTGATGATCTACTAATTACTACTAGAGTACTAATTAAATCTGTAACTGAAACAACATTAATTTATTTGAACGTTGTTTTCGTAAGTAGGTACTTTACATTTTTACTCTGCAAACTCAACAGAAAAGGGCGCTACTACTAAACGGCCCAGGGCGGCCGCGACTGTTAATGCGCCTCTGTGTTGATGTGTATAAAATATTGAAAGGTTGAATACCATAATAATTAACTGATTTTTAAATTAAAATATATCAATCACTAAAAAATATTTTTTTCTTTGATTTTTTAACAAACAGTCCTGGAACATAAAAAAGTTCTGATCCAGAGTCGTAACTTTTCTACGCTGTGAGCTTCTAGCTAACTTTTTCAAATACCTTTAAAGCTAACGATTTTTATGGTTACAATATAAATGTCTTTATTAGTGAAGTTGTTTAATGACTTGCCAAAAACGTTTAAATATGTAAACAATATTATTGAATAATGATAAAGTTGTCATTTAATCATGTTTTTTTTAAAAAAATATTGTAAGTTTTAAGTATTTGAACAAAATATGTGTATGAGAGCTTGTCGACAATTGTCTTTCGTTTTAACATATATTTTTTAAATAAATAAATTTAAAAGTTAAGCATGCATGACATCAGGTTCTTTTTAGATGAGCATCTTTTTAGATGAGATTTTAAAAAATCTAGTCAATCGTGATTATAAATGTCTAATACTTATTGTCGCATCCGTAATTCTGATTTACGAATTTTGTAAATAATTAAACGGCTTCACATTGCCGCCTCGAGGCGGGCGCGAATTCATTACCCGTGAAAGAATTTCCACGCTGAAAATATAATGGATCGTTTTCATAACGACATCGCGGGCGGTCGGGCAACTGTGGCCAACCTGTTTGCGATTTATGCCCGTTAGCGTCGGTGAAATTGCCACAGGGCTAACCCTGCCGAATGCGACGATGCTCGCGAAATTAGCGCTGCGGCTAATTTCACCGCCGTGAGCGTGCGCTTTCTTTAGACGAGCATTCGTTTCTTTTCATCTTTCAGAATTTCGATTTTGTCGAGTAATGGTGTTTGGTCAAATGAATATAAGCATTCAATGTCGAAAAGTTTCATTCGGATCCTTGCGTTTATTTATATTTATTGATTTGCAAACAACTTTAAGGACTCTTTCTCAGAATTTTGTACAAATGTATTATTTTCTCGTTTCAATGTAAAACTATGAAGTACTTATTCGCTCGCTTTATCTAGTGTAAACAATACAGATATTAAAAACTCCATGTTATGATTTGACCAGATGCGATTTAAGATGGGTCTTCGAAGTCTCAAACATTCGTATTTAAAAAAAACTTTTTAATGATTAGCCGTGTGTTATTTTTTAATATTGTAACGGCCCAGTTATAGGTTATGGGCAGTCAGTCGGGTGTTCATGGCGGGAAATGTAAGCGCACGAGGTAAGTTTTAGTTAGATAAGTTTCATTTTTATTGAAGCACATTACAAGATCACTATCATAACTTGTTACATATAAAATATTATATTTAACTCCGTTAAAACGATTAAAAAATAAATAAGTCTGAAATAACATCCAGCGGAAGGGGAGTGATTTCGCGAAACGAGTTGGTAGGCCGACTACCGTGGTGTTTCTCGCGCTGTGACTGAAGACAGTCTGTAGACAAATTATATTGGTCATATTGTATTGTAAACTATTTCCTCTGTATAGTATAATTAATAAAGACAATATTTAAATACGGTCGTGATAAAAAATTAGAAATTGGCACAAGAAAGACATTTATCGTGGCGTCCTTTTCTATTATTCACGTCACGGCAGATTCCGACACTGGTGCGAAGAGAGCGCCGCGCACACTACTATTGCTTCTTCTCGGTTTCTCGCTGGTCTCAAAGCGTACAATCACTAAATAATTTATTTTGACTATGGAAACACATTTTAAAAAAAGTAATCAGGAATGGCCCTTTGTTACTTTTTCTTTAAATGAGTTATTTTTTTTAAACCAGTCTACGACCAAACGTGGCTCAAAGAAACCATTTAAATATACACCAAAAGATTATTTTTTTTACTCAACACACAGAATAAATTTACAAAAAAATAGTGAAAACGGAACTAGGCAAAGGTTCAGGGTATGTAATTTAATTTGTTTTATCTTTGTAATAATTTCTAATAAATCCTTTAACTAAAATGCAAAAAAACGTCACTGTATGCATATAAAATAGTAATATTTCTATGGCACACACACGTTAAAAACATCTCGGTAGATTTTTTTGCAATTTTACTACGGTTTACGCTCAAACGTGCGCGTTCAAGCAATATCGACGATGTCAATCATTGAGTCATTTTATCAGTGTCCGTTACCCACGAAGTGTCGATGCATTTGGCGAGGGTTGGAGTCGAGGGGCTCATCACTTGGCCCCGTTTGTTTTTCCCTGCTGAACCCGATGTCGCTCGAAGGGCCGACCCTGATTTATCTTAGGGATGGTGTCATTTGTTATCAAACCCATTCGGGTAGGTAAGCAATATCTTAACATATGGAACGAACTACACAATATATGTAAAATTCGGTGTAGTATTATAATTTTTAGAGTTTCGTTCACGAATAGTACAAACTTTAAAAGCCATGTTGAATTCTGCGTTGTCTATTTGTTTGTAACGGCTTTTGTTACTCTTATTTACACATTTTTGAGTGATTTACTGACCTTAATTTTCTTACAGTCAAAATATAAAAAGCACTATTATTATTTGGTCATTTAGTGAATGCTAATTATTTTTCGTACTTATTTCTAAAAAAAAAGGGTATTGGGCGTGGGTTTCGGTATTGGGTGATAAAGGATATATATGGCACCAACATCCGCCATTTTCATATTCGTGTGAGATTGGAAGAAATTTGGGTTCAACAGATAATTTCAATTTTTTTTTATTAACACATATTTTTACACACTACAACACCGGGTTCGCTACCTTTAGACACACACTTTGGAGGTATACCTTGGCACACGTTGGATGGCATAACATTAGACCTAAGCTAAAAGTTTTATTCTGTTTCTTAGCTGGGATGGATTGGTAGAAAAATGTAACAAAACATCTCACTTAACTGTTATTATCATGAAATATTATTCTTTGAAGTTCATTAGGACGTAAAAATCGATCTACTTTTGATAATAAATATTATATTTATTTTTTATAATATTAGTAGCTGTTTAACCCCAGGCTTCGTCCCGGGTTGGCAGCTAGGCCCTGCAGGCGGCTTTGACGGCGCCTTCGGCGCGCGACAACTCGTGCCTGCGGCACTCGGGATGGGTCGCTCCCAATCTTTAAGCCTTGGGCTCCCAATCTTTAGGCCTTAGGGCGTGCGCACAACGTTGGCAAATAGGCCCTGTGGGCGGCTTTGGTGGCGCCTTCGGCACGCGACACACACTTTGGTGTGCGCACAACAGTTCACTAAATCTAGGCCCTGCCCTATTTTTTTTTACATTTTGTTTTTAGAATCCTTGGCGGGAGTTCGCACAATAGCTCACTAAAGTTTCATCGTTATCGGATGAATGGTTTAGAAATACCTAGAAGACTAACAACCAAATATATATTCATTTTTTTATATATATATATATAATAGATTTACATACTTTGTCTTTTCGTTGCATTCCCTAAAAATATAGCATTTTGTTTATAGAAAACCTTAAATTTAGCCTTTTTATGTATAAAAAGATCAATGGTTAATTCTCCTAAATGTCGTCTAAACGTATATATCTTATAAGCGGAATAGGGGTTGGGTCCTTAATAGCCCTCCAAAGAAGCTGACTTATATGTAATAAATAATCCCCTATCATTTCAGTGCCCTCGCATCTTAAGAAGGTTTCGATATGTTATCTCTAATCCTGCTACGTAATTGACCATTAGTATGAATAAACCTATATTCTTGGTAATCTGAAATAGTTAGCAATATTAGTTCGAAGTAAGCAAAAATAATCTGTAAAAATTTAGGACGATCGTAATGCGTTTTTTTTTATCAAGGTCTTAAGGGGTCGGTGAAGCGTACTTTTACGTTATACCGAAATGGTTTATCATAAAATTTAAGTCGATTTCTACTTTACTAATCGACATAGAATTATTTATTAATAAAGGTACATTTTTTAAAGTTCAATAACAATGTCTTGGTTCAATAACAATGTGTTGGTAACAAGCAAACCGTTGATATGCTATAACATGAAAAAGGGACTGAGAAATTCCGAATAAACTTCTTTCCTAAGTAGTACTCCGTATTGAGCTGATTTGAATGCGCTTTAGTATTTCGTTTGTAACTTAACCCACTAAGTGTATATATGTCTATTCAGTTGTTTTATTTACTGGTAAAACATAACATATTGACTACTGGCATTTCACAGATTCACTGATTTCTCCTTATAGTGGCAGCACTGACGCTTCTCGTCGCAAGTTCATCACCGCCGAGAACAATAGCATGCAATTAGTTAGGAGAATCGGGGATGGCTCTATATACTATATATATCTACTCTCTAGCAACAAGCGCGTTTACTTCTTCGACTTTTATCGCGAGAGTAACTGCGGCATTCGTACGTTTCAATCAGTTTGAGTGCTTGCGATGAGATAGAGTGCAGTCAAGTTAATAATTTAAGGAAGATGCAATCTATTTTTCAGACTGATGATGACAGCTTTTGATGCAACCGGTGGTCACGACATACGATTAGACCTAGTCTGGTTATAGTTAAACGTATTGATGTTAATATTAGATATTTAATATATAGATGTAGATGTATTTAAAAAAAATGGGTCTGCGTCGGACAAGACACTCTACATATTTTACTCCTAACGCGTGACGCGGTTTCTCGACCAACATCCCATCCCAACGACTTCCCATATAACGACATATATTCAGAAGAATATTTCTGAAGGGCAAAATAGTATGGCGTGCGTTCACTGTTCGTTGCTAAAATAAAATCATAGCGTGTTCTTTGACTAATTAGTTACTATTTATATTGACTGCCATCTGAGGAGAACGCACGATGTGTAGACGGCTTAAAACCGCAGGGGAACTCCAACTAAGCGTCTTGCTTCTGAGCGCCCAAACAAAAGGCCAAGTTGGAAATTCTCGATCGCGTCGATTCGATTATAAGCAACAAATTGAAAGCTTATTTGCGAGCTGCAACGGAGTCCAATGTCAACAGCACTCCGACCGCAAAGTCAGATGCTGGAAGCTGTAACACGGAAAGCCTTTATCGGAAATTGTTTTTCGTTTGAATGGCGTTAAGTTCAACGTGGGTACCACATCAATTTAAATACGAAATTAAATGACGGTTCTAGCAACACTCGAATATGAAACAAACCATCTATGGCCTAATTTTTACCTACATAAACCAACCAGAGGTTTTAGAGTATTGAAATTTATAAAATTTGAATGCTTTTTAATATTTTTACAGATTAAAAATTTTCAAACAATATATAGCCAAAATGTTCAAAGAAAAATTAATACGGAATGCACAGATAGCTTTTCACTCTCACCTATCTATCTGTGGGATATGCAATACGGCCAAACTTTCATTAAAGTAGTAAAAGAATGATTTAAAAAAAAGAAAGATTTTTCGTTTAAAAGTTTTTTCCATGTACACATTTAATACATATAAGATAAAAAAATATTACTAAAAAAAAACTAGACTAAAAACCAAAAACAAAAAAAAAATAACCACAACTAATCACTATTAATGGTAACTGTTGATAGTTGGTATTGGTTTATGTGCCTTGAATAAAAGCAGTAATAACAGTATTTATTATGTAGTATAAAATCACCTGTTTTGTTGGTATGCAAATTTCTTGAAAATTATATAAATAAATAAATCAGATATGTTCATTGACTATAATTTAAGAAACTTCTGTTGTATTACTACTGTGTATAATTTTTTAAATATATCGGAACTGCGTATTGGAATACATAGTCTTGATAAATAAAATATTTTTAAAAATTTCATATATAAAACAAGAGTAAATGGCGAATCGTCGTATTTTATTTTCAGCCTAAATAGCAACAGTATTAGAAAACAGAAAACAAAAAGAAATTTTAGGCATTTAATAAAAAAAATACAAATATTAAAAAAAACATCTATTTTGTTAGTAAATATCTTTATATTCTAATAATAATAATCTGACTGATGATTTTTTAAATTATTTAATTTATCCCAAAGCGACGTAGCGAAGTGTCGTTTTTTTTTTTGCAAAAATTCAGAATTTGAATATATTAACCACATGTACTTGTACATGTAAGATACTTATAAGATATTCCGCATTTTTAAACATAAATATAACCTGTTACTATTTGTGAATTATTTTTATTTATAAATATTTGAAACTGTATTATTAAATACGACGATACTATTCCGAGGGCACAGAGCAACAATGGCATATTGACGGCGAACAGTCTGCAGGCCGTGAACTCCCCGGCGCCGCCATTTTGACGCAGCATTTGGTACAAATTGGTGACGTCTGTGCGGGTTGATTCCGCTGTAAAAAAAACGTTAAATTAACCAATTGGGACAAATACATTTTCTACAACATACATGGCAACGTTTATCAACATCAAATATATAGGTGCTTTAACGCAAATCTAATTATACTCGCAACCTCCGTACGACAAGCATACAAAGCTTTCATTCGATCATATTAATTAATTTTATATATAAAATGTTTCTTAATGTATATATATATATATACATTAAGAAATATATATATATATATATATACGACACCTGCCTTTATGTTAACAATAAATCAGTCATTTTAACCTAATTTCTTATCATACGTTAATATTCGTTCAAAAGCGTGTGCACATATCAAATGCATAAACGCTATGACGAAGTGTAGTACGGATGCAGCCCAGTTGATATGAATTTTACCCTAATATTTTATATTGCATTCTTCACTAAATAAATAATAAATATAGATGGGTTTGTTATGGGTAGTTTGCTAAATACTAATGTGAGATTAATCTTCAAAATCCTCGCAGAAATAAATTTCTAACTGCAATTTGGACCGCCCCTAATCTGAACTAAATAATTTCCTATATTTATAGTTGCTAAATCATACGAATAGTTTTAATTTCCACACACACTCTTTCTTTATATACATAGTTTCCATCATTTACACATAACACATTTATCCTCTCTTTCTTATATATATTTATTATATATTTCTTTATATTTTTTTATTTTATTTTTATTATCCAAATACAATATATTTTAAATAAATCGCTTAACCTGCAAAGTTCACAAGATCTTAGCATAAATGAAATTTTCCACAACATATCACTTACAAATCCGGAACAATAGTGAACAAAAGAAAAAGAGAGTTAATTACCATATACCATATATATAAAAGAATAAAAGAGTGGTTCAGTTACAACGAGCTCAAAAAAAACCCTTTAATTTCCCCCGAATTTTCCTTTATAAGTTTTTATTTTGTATTTTAGTGTTAAGAATCGCTGTAATATAATAAATAAAATACATATTTAACTCTGAAATCAGACTTGGGGTCCCATTGGAAACATCCCATTGGACGGTGGAATTAAATGGCTAACGGTATCATTACTTTTTCACTAGAGGAAAATGTTAACTCTAGCCGTGAATGACTTCACATTGAAACGGTTTTGTTTTTATTTAGAGTATCTTTTTATTGCTGCAATCTTCTTACAACAAAACGCGTGACTTGGAACGTGGCTTTTGGATCGCTGAATAGGTTTGATAAAATAGACTTACTCAATCGATCCAATGTTAGTACTTTGCTCAAAATTTGTTTTGTTTCATTGAAACTCCTCTTAATTAACTCAAATCCCACCAGCAATATTGTCAGATAAAACGTGAAGCGGAAGATCCAAAGTATGGCGGACACATCATGATAATTGAAATCGGTCTATGGAATAATTAATATATTAGCACAATCACAAACTAAATACTTCGAGCTCACATAAATAGAGCACCCGATATGCTTACGAAATTAACTCATACCTCCGCGCTAACCATCATGGAGAGTAAACCAGCAAAATTAAACAGTATACAAAGCAGGGATAGAAAAACATAGAGAACGACCTGAAACACAGAAACAATATTAAAGTTAGATAAAAAAAACCTTTTTCCCTTGAATTACTTTTATACTAGTAATAAGTACATAATAAATAAAACTTAAAGAAAAAATGCATCCTGCGCTCTTAAGTACAGGACCTCTTTAGAACCTTTATAAATATTATGCTATCCAGCACTTTATCAAAAAATTAAAAACTTTTTCAGAATTTTTCAATATTGTCAAAGATTGTGTCATTTATCTTTTCAGGCGATTTGCCGCTATTAAAAGACAATCATCAAATATAGGTCAAATAACTTTACAACTCAATTATTTTGCTTTACGCTCTATTCGGCTACTTTTTTAAATATTCGGTATTCGGGCGAATGTTGCGTAATGCCAATTCAAGAAAAAAAAAAACTAACCGCAAATATTACACGTAACCACAATCACATGTAATGTTGTAATTTTAATCACAAATTATTACATTTAATACTTAGAATTTATCAGTGGTAAGTTGTGATGAATGAAAACATTTTTTTTCAGCATTTGATGACGAATTGCGCTTTTCCTCCCACTATACCTGCTCCTGAAAATAACCTCTCACTATTGTAACAATGAAGAAATAATGCGAGTCGTGACCACCGCAATGACCTGTCATCTGCTTCGGTCATAACCTGTCATCTGCTTCGGTCATAACCTGTCACCCGCGAAATTTAGACATATTTTGCCGAAAATTCGGCGCTTCGGCAAAATCGCTATTCGTGGTCTGCCTAGAAAAAAAGCATTTTTACCTAGCTGAAACGCCGGATCTAGACAGATCTTTCTGAAAGATCATGCATTGTAGTATTATAGTTTTATAGTGGTCGTTTACTATGCTACGTATATTAATATGCTTATATTTACATTATTTATTCATGGATTCACAGATACACTAACTCCATAAATGTTACAAATTCACGAACATTAGATGCTACATTCAACATTTTTTTAAGAAATGTTTTGAATTATTATTTTGAAATTGAATTGAATTTGAAAATTGAACCCACACACACCCGAGTAACTATCTTTCTCTTAAAAAAAAGTCTCTTATAATGTTTTTTTTTTAAATTGGGATATACTTATACTATAATTCGTTAATGTTTTGTAAAAATGTTTTTATTGCAATAATTGTATGTTCGCTGTAAGTTATTCTGTAACTTAAAAATGGAAATAAAAAAATAAAACTTGCTTAATTTTTTTTTGTTTCGCTGACAATGTTTCTAGCTATACTCGTGAAATCAAAATGAAAGTAAACAAAAAAAACAAATAAACAAACTTACTAACGGAAGAAAAACAAAAACTAAAACTGCGACGCAACGGAAAAAGCAAGCCAAATTAAAAAAAAAATGTAAAACGCTAATATTAAATTGCACTAAAAATGAGAAAATAAATAAAATAAAACGGTGGCATTAGTTAGGTACTGTAAATAAACCCGGGGAGCGCCCACGAAGATTACTTAATATATAGTTTAGCGTTTCAGGCTTTTATTTAGAGTCACTAATGTCATGATTTTTATTTAAATTTATTTTCGCCTTTTTAGTGTGTATAATTATATATTTTTTTAGGCTTAGCAGCGTCCTAATGCAATTGTGCATAAGGCCGCTGGACTGTTAGAACTCATACATATATATATATGCTTTTTCTTTCATGGGTCGTTTTCGGAGGGGTAATGCCGCGTTTAAAAAATTAAATGCATCAATAAACTTAGCCCTACCTGATATCCAATTACAGTCTTGAATATAAACACGATGTCAAGGAGTAAAATATAATTATTACAAAGTCGTGCAAAATGTTGAATCCCCGAGTGATTACTGTCAGCTTGGGCGCAGCCTTTCAATTGCCTCATATCAATACTGAATATCCATTTTGAATAGCTATTCAAATATGCAGGAGAAATATTCAAGTCCGTCGACATTTTATCACATATACATAACGTTTTTATATAGACAACGAGAACTTCGTTAAGTATGATCAGATATGATGAAAATAAATATAAGAAAAACCCAACATTATTAGCCATAGCTATTTCTACGCAGGAAATTGTTACGTGAATTGTGCGCCCTTGAAAATTTCTGTACACGAACATATCAAAAATACCAATAAATATTAGATGAAATGATTCTATGAAAATGAAACGGTCGGTTGTAATTTTAATAATTTCTTGAAATTTCGTTTTGTGGAAATGTAGCATATCGTTTACATTGCAAACGTTTTTTATTATTTTCAATTTTCTTTCACTTTTGTAAAATACTGACAGTACAACGACAGTAAACGTTACCGAGCATTGTAAACTATGGTAAAGACAGTAAATAATTGCCGATCTGACGTTTTGATCTCGTTGAGTCACTACAAAGTAAGCATTTTGGTAAGAGGCGTTCAATCCGTAAACCATAAAGGAAAACGAACAAACAAAACTGTAAAATTTCACTTTTTTACTGCAATGTGTTACGTATGTATTTCCGTTTGAAAATGTATAAGGGCTTGACCAAAATACGGAGCTAATAAAGAATTGTCTTCGTAAACTTGCTATGAACGTCTGATGCGAATCTTGCGACATATTTTATCGAAATTTGTGTTCGATTTATTTTAAGATTAATTAATTTATTTAATTATTAAAAATTCTCACAGTTATACGAAATGAGAATTACATAAAAAATACACTAGTAAACAACTTAAGCTGACCCACGAACAGTCTGAGTGATATTTTATGCACGCTAGGAAATAACATGACACTTTTACGCCTTCTTACATTTGCGTTGAATGATTGATGCAAATTTTAAATGTTGTATTGATTTCAATAGATGTTCACTTTAACACAGATAATATGCAACTGGCTAGCGTGTAATGATAAATGAGGATACCCTTTATATATATATATAATACGTAAAGATGACGTAGAATTGATTGATTGAAGTTTTTTTATATTAGTAAAAGTGCTGCTTTTAGAACTATTACAAAATTAATCAGCTTTGTATTGGTTAATGACAGGCGTTTTTACATAATAACGTGTGATGTAAGAAATAAAATTTATTATAATACAAGATAATCCAAAGGCCTACTGAACTGGACAAAACGAAGTTTGACAGTGTATTTTACGAAAAAAATATTTGGTATTTCTGATAAGACCTACGGCAATATGACAAATTTCGTTATACTTATGTGAATATATATTTCCTAGATGTTGTAAGTATAAGTTATCTACAGTAAAATTCTACAAAAACTGATCAATAACTAGCTAAAAGAATAAATATAAAGGAATATTGGACAGTGGACAATATGGGTTTTGTAGTAAAATGGGTACCCAGGACGCCATTTCAAAGATCACTGAGATCACAATGCCAGGTGCATTGTCATCTCATCATAAATGTCTTGTAGATTTTCTAAGGCCTTTGAAACTATCTCACATGGAATCCTGCTGAAGATTGAAGTCACAGCAGATCATAGTCGCGGATTCGGTGTTATTTATAAGGCCGTAGACAACGCGTTCGGTTAGTTGAAATTTTCAGTGATTACAACAGCTATGGCGTTCCGCAAGGAAGGCTATTAGGTCTTATTTTCATCAGTTTATGTTCATATTGTATCATCTTTATATATTATGTTTGTTTTAGTTATGATTTTAATTAAGTTTAATACGGTGTAAACTATCATTAATTATTTATGTAAAGGCAAAATGTGTAACCTGTACCGTGTAACAAAATACGCACTGTATGGAGATAATAATGACCAGTGCACGTATAAGAAACCGGTTACAGATTTCTCCTACCTTTCTTTAAATAAAAAGTGCATATTCTACAAACAAAATGTTCTGTACGACATCCACTTAATAAAATCTTGAAAAAATTTGGTGGTTCATTATTGTAAACATTTCTTGTCGAAATAAAAATAAAAAAATGTAAAATAAATATTGGAGGGAAATTGTATCCTATACTGATGACACTGCCCTGATTTTATTATCAAACCTCAGAAGCTATATATCGGAAACCATCAAATGACATTAAAATTACTAAAGATTGGTTTGATAGCAGTTACTTTAAATGCTGATAAAACTAAACATTCAGCGTTGACTCTCGTCAGCAAACTTCCCTCATTAATCTTCTTATTGTATGCACGACTCCTTAATGAATCACGTTGGTCTTGCAAATCAATCGAGAATGTCTCATTAATTAAATATTTTGTGTGTATATTATTACATTTCATGAGTTTTTATTTTTACTAATGTTTAAAAAATTAATAAATCATTGATTAATTTTACAATTCTGATCGAATTGTATAGCTTAATAAATTCATAGCATAATAAATAATATCAACGTAAAATAAAAAATAAAAATATATATGTATATAAGCAAAAAAAAACCAACTTAATAAAATTTGAGTGTCCTCGGTACAGAATTTACCTAGTCGAGTGACAAAATCTACACCATCTGTATCTGTTTTAGCTTTTGTATAGTTAATTACTATATGTAAAAGTCACATATTAGCCACTTATTGAAGTGACTATAATATTGAATAAAAGAATAATCAAGAATAAAATTTATTTTTAAAAAAAGGAAATTTGTAAAGGTATATACTAATGTACTTATGAATAAATAAATATTCACTGTTTAATGCTATTTTACATGTATTGTTTTGTGTTCATTGGAAATAAAAAAGGACTATAAATATTTGTATAAAATTAAACATGGAAAAAATTGACTTATTATCTAAGTATACGAATATGTTTAAGTTTAATGAGAATTCAAAGAGTGCGATCATATTGGTCTAATTACAATGGAAATAGAGGAATTGAAATCGTCTCATTTTATACAACCAAACCAAACCAAACCAAACCAACCAACCAAACCAAATATTTTGTTAACTACTATGTTAAAAACTTGTTATAATGTGTTCGCACTGTAATCAAGAGTTTTCGGCTTAAATTTGCTACAAAAATCATCGATCCCCTTTTAAATTATAGTGAAGTGTGATTATTACTGTAATGTACTAGCGAAAAGCTTCAAAATTTTGAATACAGTTGATCTTGGCGTCTGACAGAACCATTCGGAGATTATCTATATCTTTAATCGAACAAAAGCAACCTTGTATAAAGCAGGAATTTCATTATGATGATAGAGTTTCTGATGATAAATTTTACTTGTAAACTTCAATAGTAATTATAGAAATTTCAACGAATGAAAGATTTATCTAACCATCTTTTAAAAAAAATACATTTAATATGCGTACAGTTGACGAGTACAACCCATATTTGGGTTTTTCTAAATTTATTACCCATTGTAATGTGATAAAAAATAGAAATATATTTGATTTACCTGATATCCAATTACAGCATTAAATATTCGTAAGGTGTCAAGGATTAAATTGTAACTAATACAAATATCTTCGAAATGTTGACACCCCGAGTTAACGATTACATTGCATTTTAAATGCTTCACATCAAAACCGAATAACCATTTTGAGATGCTAGTGAAATGTTTTGAAGCAATGCTCAGGTCGGTTGAGATTTCATTATTTAAAAATAAAGTTTGGATATACGCAACAAAAATGTCATTGAACGAGATCAAGTACGATGATATTAAATACTGGAAAAAGCATAAATTATTTGCCAGAGCTATTTCCAGGAGTGAAATTTGCGCGTGGAAAATGCGCCCCGCTAAATTTTTATATACAAAACTATCAAAAATACATATCGATATCAGATGGAAAGACTCGATAAAGATCAATCGATTGGATACTCCGTTGAACATTTTTAGAAAGTTCTCTTTGCGGAATATGCGTAATAAATTTTCCAAGTCCATAGCATTTTGTATGATTTTCAATTTTGTTTCACTTTTGAAAAAGACCGTCAAAACAACGCCTATGAATCCAATTAAGCATTGCAAGCTGTGGTAAGCGTTATAAATAACACCTGCTACGAAAGCTCCGTTTCTTCGTTCAACGAACTTGACAGAATTTTTATATGACCTGTATAATCCGTATACCGTGAAGGAAAATATGCAGACGAAACTGTAAATCTTTCGTTTTGTAGTGATTTTTGTTAAAGCGGTGTTATCGTTGGAAAACGAATAAGGGCTAGACCAAAACCAGTAACTTAGACGAAATTGCTTCTTCAAACTTGCAATCAATGATCCATGCACATTTTGTGCCATACTTCACCGATTCAAATACAATCAGATGTATGTATGCTCGTATCTAATGATAAAATAAACTTTTGTTCGATTTCTAACAAGCGGCCACGTGGCCTACCCTTCCAATTGTTAAGTCTAATTGATTAGAGTTTCTTATTGTTCGTCTAAGTGCTGTTTTAAAGTGTATTAGAAAAGTATACAAAGTTCCATTTATATACAATTCAATTAATTAATTTAGTCACAAACTAATAAAACTATATTCCAAATATTTGTAATCATAACAAATAAATATTACATTTTATACTTCTAATAGTATTAGCCTACCTTAGTACGGGCAATGTCGACTTAGGTATGGTTATGTCATCATCTAAGAAATATGTAAAAAACAAAAATGAATAAAAAAATAAATAATGGAACCGTAAAATGTAGAAGAAGCAAAAAAAGTATGATCATAGTTTTCAAAAAAAAAATTCTTAATATAAAGGCACTGAAATATTACTTTAGGATTATAAAGAGAATAACTGAGCAAAGCTGATTTCTGTTTCTAAACCAACTGAATATATTATTGTATTATTGCCGTTGGGAAATCGGTTCTGCATAAATAGAATAGTAATGATATAAGAAATATATACTCATAATATTATTCGGTAAATAACATACCTATATAATTCTTTATCTCAGGTATAAAGGTATTTCCATGCCATTATTAAGTTTTTTAAAAATATTTGACACTTGGACAGGTCCGAATATGAAAATATATTCTGTATGAAACCTCTTAGAGTTTCTTCATATTTAGTTTCAGTGCTGAATAACGTGCTCAACAATAAAACGAGTTCCCCTAAAAAAATACTACCTCTTTAGAGAAATCGTACTCCGCCAAAATTCTTGTAGAAAGTATTAAATTTTGCAAAAAAAATATTTACATGGCAAGAAATTTTCATCGTCAAATAAATATTAGCGAAACTTCTATTTTATAAATAATCTTCTTATCCTATAATGCCTGTAGTTAAAGTAGTCAATTTTCATTAATTGAAAAGTTCTCCATTCAGATATTTTAAATGTAAAGCCAAGTAAAGCATTTTGAAAAGGGACTGAAAAAGAAGAAGTTCGACGAAGAATGTTCTGCTTTCAACCGAAAAATAACTCGTGCATAACGTAATATTAAAAACTTGAACAGATAAAATAGAAAAAGCAGTCTTTTTGAAGCAGTAAAAATATAAAAGTGATTTAAAATAATATTTTTGGTGTATGGCTATGGTATGGTGCGCTATGAAAAAGAAACGAATCCTACAAAAATGTGTACTGGTGAGTGTTATTGAATATTGTTAGGGGGGTAATTACCCCCTTTATCCCCCACCCCCTGAGACCCGCGCCTGGTTCATGACAGGATGTGTTATTAACGATCTAACAAAAAAATGTCTCGTTTAACGCAGTTGAGGCTGATCCACTATGAACAAATTACAACTGACGTAACGTCCGGACGACCAAAATTCAACAACTTCAACTTCAAAAAAAAATTTGTGCAATTTTAACCAAAATGCACAAATTTTTTTTAGAAAATGAAGTTTTCAAATTATCACCACAAAAAAAGACACACCTTAGACTTATAACCTCTATATTCTATAATTGTCTTAAATTACCTATGAACCGGAGCTATATAAATATAACACATATTATGTTTTTAATTATTAATCCCTTAATTGACCTTTACAAAAGGAGAGAAGCCAATTATGTTGTCTTACCTGATATCCAATTACAGTTTTGAATATCCGTAATATGCTGAAGAGTTTATTGTAAGTAATACAAAGATCTTCAAGTCGTAGATCATCAGCAATAAGTGCGCATCTTTTTAATTGAATAACTTCAAAACCGAACAGATATTTTGTGATTCCATTAAAATTACTCGACGTAATACTTAAATCCGTCGTGATCTCGTCACTTTTGAATATTTTTTGTACAACAAAAAAATCATTAAATAAGCTCTGGTATGATGCGATTACAAATAGGAAAAATATTACATTATTTGCGATGGCTATTTCTAGGAATGAAACTGAAATATGAATTACAAACATACTTTCAATAAAGCTCCCGCGGTCAAAAGCATCGGCAAATGCTATAAATATTAAGTAAAAAGACTCGATTAGGAGAACTCGCTTTGTTAAAACTTTTAAAATATCTTGTAATCCCGTTTTGTGGAGATGTAACAGATTGTCCAATTCCACTAAATATTTTAATATTTTCAATTTTGAATCAACTTTGTAAAATACCGACAAAGAAAGCACAGCGAACGCTGTCACGCATTGACAGCTATGGTAAATGAAGTAGATAACAGCTGATACAAGCGTTCCGTCATGACGTTTCATAAACAACTGTGAATTTCGATAAGACTCGAATATTCCATATAGTAGAAAAGTGAACGAACACGCGAAACTATATAATTTTAGTTTTATAGCGAGGGATGTAACGACCGTACTACTATTTGAAAATGAATAAGGATTCGACCAAAATAAGGAACTGAGAAAAAATTGTCTTCGTAAGTTTTTTATGAACGTCTCATACGCGTCGCGTGCCATTCTACTTACTGTATCGAATCCGTAATTTCGATTAATGTAGCGAAATATTTTATTTCGAGGCGAGGTATTTAATTAATCAAATTGAAGCGGCTGTTGTCAGAATTAAGTGCTGTTTTTTGAAACATAAAAGAAAATTAAACGTACTGTTCATGACATTTTAACAACAGTAGTGTGATATGTGTATGCAGCCCCGGTAAAAAAGAACACTGAATGATTTTGCGTCCAATCTTCACCACTAGATGATAAATTCACCAGCTTTCTCTTATCGGTATTTCGCAGAAATTTTTGCTACGATTACACTCTAACCATATTAACAAATACCCACGGCCATTCTTGATAAAAAAAACAGCTGATTGATCCTGAAGTACTGGTGTTATTTGTTAAGAAACTATATCAAAATTCATGTTTTTTTACAGAGAAAAAAAATGTAAATTTTACATAAAAATAGTAAAAGGATCTTTGTTTTAAGCGCTCAGCTGTCGCCGTACGCCGTAACGGTGTCAAAGTCATTAGCGATGGGCGCGGCATTGGAATTCACGCGCTGACGTAATTGACGGAATTGTTAAAAAGTTTAATAAATTTTGGGATGATTTTTTTCGCATTTATTTATATCATAACTTACTCCTCATAGGTTTCACAATACCCCCAAGTCTTCGGGAATGGTCTTAAGATACTTTGTATACTACCGAATAGGTTTTATGAAAAAAAACAGGTCTTTATAAAATAATGTCACCAGTAGAGATTTTTTTTAAAACTAGTGTTAATTGTATATAAGCACAAATATTTTAAAAAATGTAAAAATGTTTCCCAATTAGGAGAAAAACGAATTTTAATAATCAAAACCTATAACCGGCCCAGATATGTGCGTAAATGTTTGCGCACATGCACAAATGCTATTAGGCGTGATTTTATAACACATAGAGTTACTTTAGTTATGTTTTGAGATGTTTCAGGATTGCACAGCCTGGCAACTGACCGTTGGGTTTGGGAGGGGAGCGGGTTGAATGTTGTTAAATTCAACAAAAAATACGTCATAATATGAAGGTTATTTTACACCAGAATCGCGTAGGTATGCAGTTTGTCTGATATACAACTTCCGTGCCGATAGCAATGGTATGTTTTATTATCTTAACTTTCCTAGTAAGCGAGTATCTGAAATTTGCCTACATTAATATCGAATTTGTAAATCTGGCAGCATACTGAAAGGAGATCTAGGTTCTCCTGAAATAGAAAAGAGTCAAATGCATTCATTATTGACTTCAAAAGTATACAAGTTGCCAATATAATACAAGTGTATGAAATAGTATAATAAAATGAGGTCAAAACGAATAACGTTTTAAATCGCAGGGCCAATAAGGTGGATTTTTTTATAGGATTTTTTTAAATTTCCTATATTAAATTCTAGCGCATTTTGGAAAAGTTCGACAAATACTATTAAAATGTAAACGTTACGAGTCACGTAATAATATATTTTTATGATAATGTAATGAAATAAATATTTTTTTCTAATATTTAAACTTAAAGGAGCATGTGTTTTTTGGCAATTTATAATAATCATATATGTAATATCTAAACATAATTATACAAAAACACCTTTAATAGGTATGTAAAAAAAAAAATAAAGTTTTTAATGTTATAATCGGTTTCAATACCCACAGGTAATATATACGCTGTGGGTATCGAGCAAGTGATCATTTTTTTTTCTACCCGATTTAATCTATTTAGATTGTGAATAATTATTAACTAATAGATTATTGTTGCATAAATTTGATACTACACTTGGCCATTGTCTATAATTGTATGATTTTTGAATAAGGAATTTGAATTTGAACTAAAAATAAATATTATGTATAAAAAAACGATGAGCACCAGTAATGTCCCTATTAGTCTTACCTGATATCCAATTACAGCTTTAAATATTTGCAATATGCTGAGGATTCGATTGTAAGCCATACACAGACTTCCAAGTTGTTGATTTTCACAAAAGAGATTATCGACGTGGGCGCATCTTTTTAATTGCATCTTTTCAAATCCGAATAAACATTTTGAGATGCTATTGAAATTGCTTGAAGCAATATTTAGATCCGTGGAAATTTCTTTATTAATAAATAATTTTCGTGTATACACAACGAAAATTTCATTAATCAAGCTCAGGTACGACGCGAATACAAATAGGAAAAACCCTATATTATTAGCTATAGCTATCTCTAAACATGAAACTGCAGCGTGAATTACATAAATAGCGCCAAGAAAACTATCGCTATCAAAAGATTTGATAATTACTTGACAAATTATATGAAATGACTCAATTAGGAGGTAATGTTTCGTCATGACATTTAAAATTTTGTGAAATTTCGTTTTGTGAATGTGTAAATTAACGTCCAATTCGACTATACTTTTAATTATTTTTATTTTTAAATCATCTTTGTAAAATACTGATAGGAAAATAACAGTAAACGCTACCAAACACTCCAAGCTATGGTAAATGAAATAAATAACAGCTGATGTCCACTTTCCATTCTGCTGTTTCATGTACTTGTCGGAGATTTGGTACGACCTGAATATTCCATAAAGTATTATAAAGGAAAACGAACACCCGAAACTGTACAACTTCAGTTTTACACTGCGCGATGTAACGACGGTCTTACATTTTGAAATCGAATAAGGATTCGACCAAAATAAGGAACTGAGGAAAAATTGTCTTTGTAAATTTGTTATGAACGTCTCATGCTTATCGTCGGCCATAGCTTATCGAATTCGGAACACAGACTAATGTATAAAAATGATTTGATTCATAAATAAATATCGATTAATTTATTTTAGGTTTGTGTTTTTAATTAACCTCTAATTGAAATTATGTTTTTGTTAATATGCAGTGGTGTTTCACGTATTAGCAAATTAAACGTATAGAATAACAAAATAGTTTTAACGAATGTAAATATAATAACATTATATAATAGTATACACTAACTACTCATAAAAATATTTATTCTAAAAGGTGTGCGTTGGATAGGTTAGAAAACCTTAACATTATACACCGTCAGGTAATCAATCATTTCATTTTACCGAATTTTATAGTCGATAAATTGGCAGTTAGGCCCTGAAGGCAGCTTTAACAGCGCCTTTGGCGCGCGACGGTTCGTGCCTACGGCCCTCGCGATGAGTTGCTTTGTGACTCATCTCTAAGATCCATCTGAGCGCCTAAATTTGTTTTTTTCGTAAAGTCCTGTAAACTCGTACCTGTTGCAATTGGGAGAACGGAAAATAGTAGCGTTGACCTAGAAATTCCAAAGGGATTTGCAAAATGCATAAAAACCCCACGTTTATTTTCCTCCAATAATGGAAATATTATCGGTAATTATTATTTAGATTTCATTTCACGACAAAATTATGCATTTATTTTATTTTTCAAATTATAAATTAACATGTATTGTTTTTAATGTGTTGAATTTCAGGGTTAATCTTGGAACATACAAATTATATATTTTACACATCATATATGAATGCCTATTAATAAGTTAAATATGGTGTCATAGAGATGGATCGGTACTGTGTGTATGTGTTACTACCGCAATTTTGAGCGAGAATAAAATTTTAATATTATTATTTATTACATATAGAGAAAAATAACTATAGATACATATTCATTTTAATATTTATATTTTAACAGTTTAAATACTTGCATTACTAATATAATTCATGACAAACTTTGTACAATATTTATGTACCTAAATCTTCGCATCTTGATGTTCGGAAAGATCATTGCTAAATAAATACATAGGTCAGATTCAATAAGGAAATATAAAATTTTGTATAAAAGGAAGAGTGGGTCCAAAAGCTTTGTTTAAAAAATGATAATAGTTTAAAATTTATCTAAAAACCAACAAAATTACTGAAATATTAATGCATATACTGATATACAAAATCATATTCATGAGTAAATAACCTGGAACATAGTGCACAGGATGCCAAATGTTTGAAATTATTCTGTATTTCTACTGACGAAGAAGTTAATTTGACTCAGGTAACCATAGAAATCGTTACAAATCTCAATGTCATCTCAATCTCAAATACATATACAATAATTAAACTAATTCTCTGTTAAACATTAAATTACATTACTTATTAAGCAAGTGGTTTTTGTACAAGCGGGAAAAGCAAATAAAATTAGTATTTCATTTCAAATTTCTATAAATTCTTGTTATTAGGGTAAGTAAAAATAATTTCATTTAGCTAATGGCCGCGTAGACCAAAAAAATGAAAAAAAAAACACTAAAAATTCGTTACGAGAACGAATGGGTGCCTGGAGGTGCCGCGGCCGTGCCAGCAACCCATTTAGGTATACCTGACGCATATTATTATTTGGTTCTGGTAAAAACACGGGGGCGACCACAAACACAACTATCCGAATGAGACGAACACCGAAATTAGCAGCAGAAACCAGATTAAGAAAAAAAGAAAAATTGAAATGGAAAAAAAATAAACGAAAATTACAATCGCCTAAGGCACATCGGCGTATTGAGTGAAAATGTGGAAAAAACGCAAACATACGCACGTCGAACTGAAAACCTTCTTTCTGTGAAGACGATGAAAAAGTGTGTTTAGGCGGTTAAGAGACAAGGTTCATAAGACATCTTTTTAACTATTGTCTCATCTAATGTAGCGTTGTTGGTTAATTATGAAAAACAGAATCAATTTATGTCTAAAAACTTACTTGGATTTGCATCTCATGAAATAAACTATGCTTAATATGCTTAATAGTTTTATTTTCTCGATTCTTGTATTCAGGCAATAAGATATTTACGTCTAAATTTTGATAAATATATAGAAAAATACAGATCTTTAGAGGCTCTTCACTTTTAGATATAATCAAAATTTAAATGATTAATTCCATAGAAGCCTAGATATTTAGAAGATAAAACGATACCTAGCATTATTTTTCTTCTACATTTACAAATACAACACTACAGAAATATTTCTATCTACAATACTTATGACTATTTATTTATTTATTTATCGTTTATTCGGAAAACTAACAGTATAATATATGAAAAAAGAATGGTACATACAGTTGTTTGTAAAATTAACTGATGACAGGTTTTCGCAAAACTATAGAGATACATGTAAAGATTAAAATTAAATTAAATTACACTCGCATTAGCACTCTAAATACAGAAATATATATGTATATATAAATATTTTGTTTTTTTTTCAACAAATTCTTTATACGCATATTTTTATATTATTTTTACATATCTACATTATTGCATCAGGTAAAAATCGTAATAAGCAGATCTATTTTTGATGTGTAAACATTTATATCGGGATTGCAATTTTGTTTCGGGTTGCGTAAGAGCCAATCTCATAGAAAAAGATAGCACAGGACTTAAAGGAGAAGTTAGTATGAGTTCAGTTAGTTACCGACGTTTGTTAATTTTTATAACATTTAAAAATACAGTGTTATCCATCCGGTTTATGTAAGAAAATCCAAAAGATCTGGTCCAGGAAACATTTCTTTTATGGTTAAAAAACATGCTATTTTTGTGTTTAGCTTGTTTTGTCCGTACCTCAAAACCTCGAAAGGAAAAATCGTAACCCCTTATAAGTTTACTCCTGTGTCCGTCCGTATGTCTGTCACAGACGTTTTCTCACAATCAATGTGACGCATTTTTATTAATTTTTATGTGGCGATAAATTCGATACCCTAAAAAAATAAGGATTTTTATTAAGAATCTAGAAAGTTTTTTCTTAAAATTTTATAGGTAAATACTATCAGAGATAAGGTAACATACTTTACTGGCCCTTGTCAGCGATATGCTTTTTATATAAATAAAAATATATATGTATTTTTATATATTCACTTTATTGTTCTAGTTTCCTACGGAATATCAGCGGTCTCTAGATTCATACATAAATACATTTTTTTATGACCAGCCGCTTACACAGATGATATAAGTCTCAATATAAAGTTTCCTATTTCTGGCCCAAAAAAAAACCTTCAAAAGATTTGAATTAGATTGTTAACTTATTATGCTATTAACAGTAGTAATGCATTATAATAGTTTTAATGGCTTATTCTTATGTAAGTACTCGTATGGCCTGAAAAACATTCTATTCCAGGGAACGCAAAAGTTATGCATTACTTAAGTACTCGGGAAAAGGAAGCCGCAACGAGGTGCGGTTAGTTAGGTTTTTGTAAAACCGCCTCGCGAACGCCGCGGTAATTCGTGAGTGTTTTTGCTCTCGACTGAAACACCTCCAGCGCCGGTTGGACTCATTGTTCTTGGAGGGTAGTCGGACTCGACCGCGCCTCAACAGACGGTTGAGGAGATGAGGATGCATTTCTAGTAAAGCAAGCGAGATAACTGTTTTTTTTATTACGTTTCGAAAAGCATATCGCACCGAAGATTACTTAATAAATATTTTTCGGCCTATTTTTTTTATACAGATTGTTTTTTTTTTGTAGATTAGAACAGTAGCTCACATCTTCCAATCAAATTTATATTTTAGGATTTTATTAATACTAGTGGTCGCCCAGGGGTCGAAATTCGACCATATTTCAATAAACTTTTAAGTTTGAGCGTTATTGAGGTTTTTATACCTCTATTATGTGAGGTGAGTAGACATTTATATCATTTTTTTGAATATTGTTCATAAGCATGTGTTGTTTGCCTTACTTTTTTTTTTAAATAATTGCTGTGACCTAGGTCATATACAATTATATTGGGCCCTTCTTAAATAGGCCAAATGTGCCTGTACGTCAGGGGAGATGGTGGTAATGAAGCTTTAGGAATGGTATGACCATGTGCGGATTCGAACTCGAGACCTGTAGGGCAATAGTCCAAAGCCTAACCACTAGACTACCACGATCTTAAATGCAATTCCCTGGAATACCTATGATATGTAAAATTTAATGTTAGTCAATAAATTTAATGCACTTTTTTCACCTAAGCAGTTAAGTCACTTCTCAGACGCCTCATATAAGGATCCGGTAGTTCATGCTTACACCACAAGGCAAGCACAAAGACACACATTGAATGTTCCTCGTATTAATAATTACTACGGATCACGTACTTTACGTTACTTAATCCCTAAACTTTTTAATGAGCTAGAAAATGACATTAAAACATTTAAAAACGTGAAGTCAATAAAAAACCACATCAAAATTACACTCATGTCAAAATTATAAATTATAACTTTATTATTATTATTTTTTTTTTGTTTTTTTGTTTAATTATTACTTATGCTCTAACGCTGTTGTTTATGTTGTTGTCTTATTATGTATGTTTATTATATTGAGTGACTACTCAACGTCTCTAGTATACATTTACATTATATTGTATAAAGGAAGGATTACTTGGGATTGGTGTCAGCGCGCAGTGTTTTAATTTTATTTTAAATTTAATTAAGGTGTCTTAAAAAGTGTCACCATAGTTATAAGAAAAATGTGTAATTATATTGTTGAATTGTAAGCTAAGATACCCACGGAAAAGGCACCAGCCTTCGTGGGGTTGTACATGGTGCATTACTGTAATAAATAAAAAAAAAAAAAAGGGCCAATAAAGGTTCTTTTAATTGACCACTGCCAAACATAGCATTAGAATTAAGTTTATCTTCCGTGATAACAGCTGTAACTGCTAATTCCATTACATATTTTTTTAATCTATCTACATTTTTCTCTATTCCTAACAATTATAACAAATTTGACAGACCAAGTTCTGCATAGTTGGATAACGCACCGTTCTGTGTAACAGTATCCCCACGCTTCAGGTTTCCGAAATCTTTGAACAGCCTGTATAGACAGTTATAGGATCTATATTCAATGTAGCCGCTTCAACTAATCCCAGATCCTTGGGAACCATTCGGAGTTTTGCGTGGCAGTACATTACATGCGTGCACCATGATCCCATGTAATCCGTATTTGATGTAACGCGATCGCCGACATTTAGACCCTCGACATCCTTTCCTTTATCGATGACTTTCCCGACTTCTTCAATACCATCCGTTGCAGGGAATTTATTTATTTATTTAATCAAGGAAAAACAACGGATACAAGAGATGATACAAGAGAGAAATCCTAATGAAACTTATAATTTAGGTTAGTCTTGTATCTTTACAAGTTTTTCACATACAGAGTGATTTGTTTCATATCTAATGCTAATAAATTATATAAATTTTCTGACACTGAGATCATGATTGAGTGTTTACAATTGCAAGCAAAGTACTAACGCAGTAATACTCTAATTCTGGTTTGAAAGGATATTTTCCTGTATATACAAACAGAGTCTCGAATTTTGGAAGGTTATATGGAACAGCTACGGTAGGTATTAAACTAACAAAGCTACTAATTTTGCTGCTAGTGATTTATCTACTTTTAGAATCTGTAAACTTTATGTAATTATAATGTAATGATCATTCTATTGTAATTACGTAAAGTTTACAAATGAATTTCTCTGGACCATAGTGAAAGTTGATATACTTTCTTCGTAATATTAGTGGAAATCGCAAGACCTATATGCTGGATTATTCATCGTAAAAGGTCATGGGACATAGTCTATAAACGCAACTGTTGCCTTAAATAATATTTTTTTAAAACAGAAATACTCTTAACAATATTTATAGAATTTTACTTAAAGTTAAAGTTTATTGTAAACAGACCATTTACATAGATGAAAAAAAACTCTGCACTTACCTTACGCTGATACAGTGGGGGACTACTCTAAGAAAGCAAAGTTTTCCCATTACGGTTAAAAGTATTAAAGAAATGCAACATTCTTTCCGCAGTCACCTAGTCCCAGAGGACACAACGCAATTCCTTCGCGATGCAATCCTTCATTACACCTAATCCTCAACGTTCAAATAACTAACATAAAAATACGAAAAAAATAGATAGTTTTGTGTAGAGGCCAGTGAGGTTTGATCATGCTTTTTGGCTAGTGTTTTTTTTTATTAAATCCAAACTAGGTATGTCTAATTACAGTACTTACAAACAATGTTGATCGTGTTCTTCAACTGTTACAAGAAAATTGAAAAGATCTGATCTATGATTATAAAAAAAAAACACATTCAGTAATTTTATTATGTACTTTACTTTCTTTTCTTCTTTTAAAAGGGCTAGTTTGTGTTAGGGTTAAAATGCTCTTTTTTAATATACTTTTATTGAGCTAATGATGTTGGTCCTGATAGTTGTTTTTGACAGATTATCAGAAACAAGTGTTAGTTGTTTTAAATTGTAATAAATAAGAACGGATGAGTTCTTAAAAAAAAAACATTTTTTTTGATTAGGTATAGATTTTAATTATTTTTTATTTTATCGATTTTGCAATGTAGGTTGGACTACATACAACGAAGTCTTACCATAAAGGTTACGCGCGGGTTAAATATTACTATTATAGCGAGGAAGCCCTGAACGGCATTATTTCAAACTTTTATGTTACTTTTCATGCTATTAATTATTTGTAACCCCGAGGTTGTTATCCCTAGTCGACAACAGAGAAGCGGACAACTTTATATCTGTCGTTTCGTTTCATTGTATTATGCTCTTGTTTTATACCCCAACAACCTCAGACTTACAAAATAAAGTCATATTTCTGAACTATTTCCACAATTTACGATCGCTATGGTGGATTTGATATTAATATATTCCAGATTAGTTTGCATGATATTTTCGTCCGCAGTTTTAAATAAAGACGGAACGCATAGAATTTGTTTTATAAAAGTAACCAATTTAGAATATAAAAAATGTATATATGAAATTTAAAAAATGCGAAAATAGTTTCTGTTTTGATCATTCTCTTTAGTAAGATATTATTTTTGAAAACAGATGGCGCTGCTCGCCGCGTCTTCCGTGGCAGCCAACTAATCTAGCAAAGCAATCTGTCGACTAACCGTATTTTATGAATTACTGCTGTGCTTACAAAAAGGTTTTAGCTGTTTTCTGCACAAAATTGTAAAGTGAGGTTCACAATTCCATCAAGACAAAGCATTCGCAAAATGCAGACTAATGCTTACTGGACGAAGCAGTGTAGTGTGTGTGTAACTTTACGATATATTATACTTTATATTGCTACCTAACAATATATAAAAAAATAACCTCTTCGCTTAAAAGGGTCTTATAACGATGTCACGTAATGGGATTATTTTTTTATGTATTTATTTAATATCTAGTATTAAAGTAGTTTCATAACTGGTTTTATTATATTTATTTTTATTTGTTTTTCTTGATAAATACCTAAATATAAGGAATATAAACAAAAAATAATTTTAGAAACAATATATTTTTTTTTCATTATTAAACGTCCTTTTTTAATACATGTTTGGAATATAACGCATATTTTTTTATTTAATTTTACAAATTTCACTAGTTTTATAATGACATTTTGGTTTGTCAAAAAAATACAATATTTAACAGCTTTATCGAAGTGACTTATCTGAGATAGACCTATTAATATTTTATGTATAAGTGTGTGTGAAGGGGAAGGATAAACCTTTTAACGATAGTAATGTTAGTGTATCTGAAATGTATTTGTATCATCTTGCGTATCGGAAAAAACTCATCAAACTTGATCGTATCGATGATATGAAATTGAGTTTCTGCTTCTGAGGGCGGATTCAGGTCCCCGACATTCAGGCGCTGACACCTGATTGACGGCTGATATTCTCAAAGTAAACCCGCGACGCAAACCTGGGGGGAGAATAAATTTGAATGAGAATAGAACCTTCAATGATTATTTCTCACGAAAAACCTACATGCGCCGTAGAGCACCGAATCTAAGAATTTCAGGATCGGTAAAAATATAACTATAATTCACAAAAAACTGGTTGATTTGAATCACGCACACAAACATGTCAAGTTCAAGTTCAATGCCGTCAACAACGGCGTTTATTTCATCATAGTTTTTATTACAATAAAATGAGCAACCCATTAGTCAGAGACTGTCGACAGGTCCTTTTGTTAAGTTTCTTAAATAATAATATTTCATACATAATTAAAAGGTATAAGTACATGCATTTTTGGATAAGGTAGATTTTGGCATAACAAAAATCGAACATGAAAAACAAAAACAAAACAGTAGAAATAATATAAAACCAAACATGACTCATAGCACAGATGTTATTTTCAAATTTTTATTTTAGTGGTAAATATTATATTATAATTATTATTTTATATGTGTTTCTAAGAGGTATTTTTTAACTTTATTTTAAAATAGCGATAACGTAGCATTCACTAATCAGGCGTCAGGCAATTTATTGTATAAAGTGGGGACCGCCACGCATGATTGCCGCTTGCCACATAAGTTCTTAAATTTGGGGATAGAAAGCATTTTTTGCTTACTTGTTTTGTTTTATGCTCGTGTTTTACCGGGATTTTAAGAGCACTATCAGCATGGTAATAAAGGGCAATTTTGTATTTCCACAATGAGAAAAGTGTCTAAAGATATTTTTATAGTTTTCCCGGATGCCATTTTTTGTTTCCCAGTTTAACGACAATTTTATGATACGTATTTATAGGTCTTCAATGTCCTGGAATTGTATAAAATGAGTTCCCCCAAATGTGTAGTCCATACATAGTTATAGGTTCTGCTAAGGACCGATGTCGATGAACCTTTGCAACCAGTAGTGCTTAAATTATCTCTAAATGTCCATTTAAATATTTAAATGTCCATAAAAGTCCAGATACACCTTTCTCATGCCCAGTTTAACTGGAAGTATTCTATTACTAGACTTAATTAGTCGCAGGCGTTTGTTTTATTTTGGAAAAATGCTAAGTTGCATTTCACACAACGTGACGTCAAATCAGATCGTCCTGAGATGAGTTATAAATTCCTCTCTTATAATCGAAGACGGAACTTTCAGTCTTTAGTCTTTACTTAAAGCGCTTTTACACTGTTATTGAGTTCTTCGATTTACTAAGAATAATTAAAATTCTTATTCAGACGTCTTTGTAGTGAAATTTCGGTACGGTAACAATATTGCGTTACATAAATATAGATACTAGCTTATGTCACGTGATCTTTTAAACATTTTTTTAAAATTGGAAATGCCTGTAGTCGGCTTAAGTTGTTGTAGTGTTGTTGTTGTTGTTGTTGGTTAAATACAGGCCTGTATTTAACCAGTGTGCATTACCTCAAGCGATGCAACCATCGTGCGTTCAATATTAATTTTTCTTTGAACATTCTGGCTATATAATTTGTTTAAAAAATTTCAATCTGTAAAAATATTAAAAAGCATTAATTTTTTTTTTCCAAATGTTAATACTGTCAGACTTTTATATAAGTAATATAAACTAACGGCGAACGCGAATTTCAATCTTTGAAATATTAAAAAGCATTCGGCGTCCGCCGTCGAAAAATTGTGTAAATATGTTTTTATTGAAATTTATTTTAGAATATGTATACAGAAAATATATAATATACAATAACCCCTATTAATTTGCAATACAATTTATTAGTAGAGAACAACTCTCTTATTACATTCATTTATTAATCTAGTTTTTATATTTAATATACGAGGATTATACAGTTTTTAAAACTACACCTAACGGTTAATCATTTTCTTGCTAGTGTCTTACTTAATTATTATTACCCACATATATATTATAACTACATACATATAAATATATTAAATCACACTGGTTTTACTACATTGGGTTTGTTTTTCCTCGTGTATTGAAGCTCTTACTTTATTATTTAAGTTTATTTATTTATTTGTTGCTTTAAGTTTATTTTTTGTTGCTTGTCGAGTCGAATATTTATGGGTTATATATTATGACTTCAGAGACTAAAATAAATAGTGCATTAGCCTGCACTGCAGCTGCAGTCCGAGAGGAAGATCGTGCCTTCTAGCTTGTCCCAGCTTGCTTTGCATTTATTTCAGTTGCATATTTAATACGGCCTTCGGACTTAACGAGGTTGTCGGCGTCGGAAATGTGTGTGGAAGTGCAACGGCGTCAAAACGGCGTCGCCGCCCGACGCCCGGCCGCCCAGCCGCCCAGACGCCCACCGCCGGCCGCGGCGCCGCGCCGGGGAGGTGGAAAAAATGCAGAGTGAATTTTAATCTACGCTAGCCCTACCCTGCGTCGCTTCCACTCCGGACACCCCTGAGAGCTGGGACAAAAAAAAACGAACGAGCTTAAGATTGATTATTTAAGGCTCGTGTAAAGTTGATTGTATTTAATTTGAACTCCGCATTGAATTGAAATGCAACTGTGTTTAAATAAATTTAGAAAAGATTTATTTATGCCTATGGTACTGGCAAAATAATTATAATAATACCAAAAGTTCCCGGGCTTAGATTTTAGTTTTTAAATAAAAGTTTTGATTTCAATTTAATACATGTTTTTATATAAATGGAACAGGTTTTTAACCTAGTTAATATGACCATTATACCATAATTAAAAAAAAATGATATTTAAATTGTCTCGTAATAATCATTTCTTTGTTTTAAAACTTCCCTTCATAAGGCCATTATTGTGAAGATATCATAAATCAAATAGTTTTTGATAAAATATTGTGGCTAATATAAAGGTTACGAGTATTCCAATTATATTCCTAAAAAAATATTGTTTTTTATTGTAAATTAATGTTTTCTATGGCGACGTTACCGATAAAAAAAATAAATATTTAATTTTGATATACACCGTGTCCTAGGAAATAATTACTTTACCAATTGCATTAGTGACATAACAGTTTTATCCATTTAGTCACATTTCTACATACATTCATATATATATCTGTAAATATTTTGTAAATAACATTAATCATTGCTGTGGAATAATGTATATATTGGCATCCGTGTAAAAGTCAGTCAGTCAGTGTTGCCAGTTGCCACTACAAATAACACGCGACGCGGGCCTGCATCCCTTTTCATGTAAAAAAATATTGAAAAATTCAATAAATTTAAAAATGCAGTGCAGTTATACGTATTAGATAAAAAATTATTTAGTTTTAAGGAATTTGAAAACACCTAGTCATAGGTTTACATACGATCTAGCTCCATAAGCCCGTGTTACCGAAGTGTTATTAATTAAATCTGGGTTTTTCTTTTAAGAACTATGTCCTAATTTCTGTTATTGGTGTATTAAACATTGTATGGTATTAACAGGCGTTCGCTCGTTATGTACCCATTCTTTTTACGCTATTTAAAATATATTTTTAAACTATTTAAATAAAATTTACAAAAAAAAAAATAATGTATGACGAACTGCAAGATTTTTTTTTATGACAAGAAAACACTTCGTATACATATTTTGTTCAAAAACATAAATAATTATTTTTCTAAAACAGCATACAAAAAATATATAAATATTTATAATAACTTACTATAAAATTACTCATCTTTTGTAGTAAATATTTTAAAAATTTGCCGCCTACTAACAACCTCTAAGTTGACCACTTTGCATGCTATCCTGTCAATTTTACTTAACGGCAAGTTGTCAACTTGAATGAGTGAGTGAGATGGCTGACCTGCCATTGTTCCGTTTTGTGTGAGCTGAGAGGAAAAGATGGCTTGCTGTGTAATTTAATTTAAAGTCTGTGTGACCAAATAAAATAGCCGTGGGATCTAAAAGGAGATCTGATTTCGTCCATCCTGTGACTACACTTTTGATATTTACTTTTTACTTAGCGTACTTTTTAATTTATAGTCATTACCTATCTTAATACAAACAGGCGGTTTTGCTGTGTCGTACTAAGGTCTGTAATATAGGTGCCTGATTTTTAGTGACGGCTTTCTAGTGACACACATTTGCTGCAGAATACTGGTCTCTGCTAGTCTCTGAAGAAGCGGAACCCTATCATCGTGAGGCCATGGTGTGCACATTCCATGTTCTATGTTGCTGAGCGACTACATTCCGATCGGAGAATAACTTTTCCAATTCAAATTTCATTAAAATGCTTTCTGCCGCCTTCAGTTGAGTTCAGTTTTGTCTTTGGTTTGTTTCCGCTTTACATATGTTTACTACCGTATTCTTGTCTTTTATTATTCAAGTGAAATGCAATTCGTATATGGCGTTTCTCCACACATTTTCTTTAAGAAAAATACCTAATTTTCTACAACCATCCCCATTTACGTACAGTTTTTAATTTAAGCACTTATATGTAATATAAATAGATATTTTTTAAAAATTATATGCAATACGATTAATTCAAATTGCCAATAGAATAAAATAAAAAAAAACAACATCGCTGTTTTTATGCTAGTTTTACTAACCCCATTCCAGCTAAGAAGAATTAAATATTTGGCAAAAAAATAACATTATTCCACCTGCTAATCAGCTAAACCACCGGAGTTATTTAAGTTAAGTTAATTTATTGCAATAAGTGAAAGTGTCTGAAATCATTTTGAATCTGTAGTTAGTGCAATTAGGCCAGGCGGATGTCAACAACTGAGGTTATTTTACGAGCGAGTATCAATTCAAACAATATTATTATAATATAATTTAATCATCCAGGAATATACATTAAGCTGTCTTTTCAGGCGATGCAGCATTCTCATCATCAGCCCGCAGAACCTCCATTGTCCCACCTGGATTTATCGTCCCGCGGGATAAAATAAATCGCCCAGCCCTTCCTGTCTGTAAATCGGCTCACAACAAAAGACCATTTTGAAATACCTCTTTGTTTTCCCCTCGGAACGTAATCTTGGCGTCTTACGTTAAAGTTAATACCTAGGTGGTTTCCAAGCGGGGGCGCAAGTCGACTTAAATTAATAAACGATTATTCTCGAAGTCATGATATGAAGCTTTAAAAAAAAATCGCATAGGCAAGAAGTAAAGGTTTCTTGTTGTGTAAACATCTATAACAATCACGGCGTATGTGATTATTGTCTGCATAGACACAGGCTTCGCACGGAGATATATTTTTTTTAATCCTACGTTAGAAACTGACTACGCGTTATTCATCTGACTCTAGTTGGAATGTGGACAGCAACTATGATGGAATCAATGGGTATTATAGTACTGACTTGAACGTAGCTCTATAAAATAAGAATAGTCCCAATTAAATCCATTAATTGGTTCCTGAAATCAGTGCGGATTTTTATATCTAATAAATATTGCTTATTAAAATTCTATTAGGTAATGAAACGGAAGAACCCACCCAACCTAGTATACCATACCATACCATAACATGATCTGTACGTATGCACTAGAGCAATTTATACCAGTTAAAACTATTTCTAGCTTGATAAAAATATATTTCTGATAAATATAGTCAAGAGGAGTGTTTGATTACTTATATTGCGCTTATCCTATTCTAGTTAATTTTGATCGTGATTCCTAAATATTTAGAGTTAATTACATATTCTATACAATAATAGAAAATATTTATCTGTAGTCGTAATAAATGTGAAAAATTCACATTTATTACCTAAAATAATGTTTTTCAACAGAATAATATATATTTGTTTTATTTATTTATTTATTCTTATACACCAAAATACATACATTACAGAACAGTAGTAACAGTTCAATGGCAATTAATGTAACCAACAAGCGACCGGCACCTACTGCGCTGATGTTCCCTGCCTTCTTCACCAGACGCCGTCTGTACCAAAGAAGGCAGTGACCGTCGATTTTTGTTAATCTGACATTATTTCGGTATTAACTGAAAGGAAAACTTTTGAAAAAGTTACACGCGTAAATAAACTATAAGAATAAATATTGCCAATTTGTAAACATTTGCATAATAAAAGGTATATATATTTATATAATACATATGCTATTATAAATACACACACACACACATATATATATATATATATACATAATTTATAATATAAAAAGTATATGTACTATATATATAACATATAAATGAATGAATACATGTTATCAGTAAAAGAGATAACCATGGGTATCTCTAGTAAGCGTGATATTATAAATAATTTTATATTGCAATTGCTGAGTTCATTTAACTACACTAGATTAGCTATTGCTTGCCGTCCAACATTCATTAACCACTTATTTAATATATACATATAATATAATATATAATATATATATATATATATATATAATATAATATAAAATATACATATATAATGTAAAAAGTAAATGTGGAATCAAAAGTGCACTCAAGCAATAGTTTGCATAAGTTGCTTTTCGCATCCTTGCCTTGTTTTGTTCATTAGCCAATGCCTCAGCGTCCTTTTAAAGTTTGCGTCAGTTACTGTCGATCTGTCAACCTCAGTGTAAAATTTGTTATAAATTCTGAGAAATATATTCCAACGATTAGGCATACTGCGTTAGGGATATATTCGCGTGTACGGCGAAGTTTCAGCGGAAATTCTTTTGTTTCATTGCGGCCAACTTACCGTAATGGCGTCAATCGCGACGGACGGGAAGTGAGGGTTGATTCCGGGTCCAAGATAAAGGCGCCAAAACTAGACGAGCGGAAGCGGGCATCTGTCCGGACATGGCTGCCGCAATAACCGGAAACGACCTTTTTTTGTTCGGCGATCCGCTTTTTTTATTGGGGGATTGTTGGCTCCTCTGATAGAGATTGCATGGAATGCTTGGGGTTTTACAAAATGATGGCAGTAAAACGAGGTAGGTACTCTGCCTTTTATACGCTCGCTTTTCACAGTTTCGCCTTCTAACATTATAGTAATATGTTTAGAAGGCACTGATAAAAAAATGTCACATACCCCCCCCCCCCCCCTCTCAATATTTGATTTATACGGGGACCCCTAGGATAGAAGTCGTGGAGGGGTGAAGTGATTTGCTATTACGTGTCATTTAATTATTTATTGCTAAGGTACAATTTATTATTATTGATTACATTACAAAATTCAATAAAGTGCAAAATAATACTTAATTAATTTCAATACGCGAAAGAGGAGTGTGAGATTTGACATAATAAAAGTTTATATGAAGGAAGCTAAAATGTATCTGTAATGTGTATACCTTTTTCAATAACATATAGATATGTCAAGATAAAAAATGATTACTGCCATCTTATACTTCTATGAATGTAAAGTCTCAAAAAAAATAAAAATGGCTATAAATTGCATCAAAAAATAATACAAAATACAAGCTGCCATTGCGATTTTTTTTCAACTGGTACTTTATTAGGTTATGCGTTAGGTATTGCAGTGAATTAAGGCAAAAACACGCGCTAATGACGTATTTGACGTAATAGAATAAAATTAAAAAAATATATGCAAAGATTATAGAGGTATAAGTACCTCATTAACGTTCCTCATTAACTTACAAGTTTAATGAGTTACGGTCGAATTTCGACCATTGGGCGACCACTAGTACATATATGTTAAATGACACTGGTTTCACTACATTATTTTTGCAGTCCCACTTACTTTACAACCACTTACTTTATTTAATCTAAATTCATTTATTGTTGCTCTAGTAAAAGTATTTTTATTTTTTTTTACACTATTTATAGTTATTTTCTGATGAATTATGTTTTAATAAGTGTTGACTTACTAATGCTCGGACCGAAAAAAAACCGTAATAACGGCCCACAACAGAAGTTAAACTGAAACGAGGAGAATGAAGTTATAATTATAATTATATTAATGAAATTTTAATAAGGTAGATTAATGTAATGTAATGTATTATAACGTAAATGTTTGAATACTGATGAGGGCTTGACAAATGTTGGTCGAGCTTGAATAATAAATTTCGCTTCGTGGATCGTGTTAGCGAATGCAAATTCGTGACTAGGGCTTTGATCGCACCGACTAGGAGACCTGTAGAGATTCTAAACCCATGACAAAACATTACTTACATTGCAAAAATAAAACTTACATATTTTATGAGCTTCAATTTAACGGGTAGATTTAAAAAATCAAGAAACATTGAATAATTAACAAAGAATATATTATTTATTACTTTCTGGTTTTACGTTTTTTTTTCTGTAAGTAAATCTTAAACCATAAATGATGTGAAAAATGTGATTATGACTTTTTTTTAGTATTTACTTTTATCAGTATTGAGCTATTTGAAACATTTTGAGATAAAAAACTTTTTTTGTTGAGTTCCGTCTAGAAGTAACTCGGCAAAAATGGGCCCATTCCTAAGATATTCCCTGTATTTCAAATCTCTTAAAAAGGTGCTTGACTCCTCTTTAACATAAATACGAGTAAGTATTCTGTGCATACATAAATCCATGTTAATGCCAATTTATTTATTTATTTGTTCAATAAGAAGTCACAATAATTATTGATCTTAATCTTATGATATCATTTCATCAATCAGTTCAAAATACAGCACCCTGAACTCGACTCTCTTCAACTTTAACTTTAAACCAACTCCACAGTCACTTTTGCTTCTCACTATTTTATTTTATTTTTATACAATTAAAATATTACTGCTGTTAATTATGCTTGCAATTTATTTATTTATTCATGATGGTACAATAGGAAGTCATACCAATAAATGTTATAATAACACTGAAAAAAGAAATTAGGTTATTATAATATAGACAAATTAAACACCAGTCATTTATTGTTGCCCCGAAGTAACATGGCTACTCTAAATAGGTTAAAAACCTATTCTGAGAGTGGTCAGAAGAAGGTTGCAGAAAAATACAATACTTATAACATACGTGAGACGTTGTTAAAACTCAATTGTAAACACTTAATCGTCCGAAAATGTTTTTTTTAGCTTAAGATATGAAATAAATCAGTGAAATAAGTGAAAAACTTGTAAAGGATGCAACGTAATTGATTAAACAAATAAACAACGCCGAAAAAATAGATTATTATCATATAGACAAATGAAATAATAGAAAAATTATTATAAATTACTAATAATTTATAGTTACTTTAATTATTATTAATTGAAATGCCATTTATTATAAATTACTTTGTTTAAGCACATAAAAAATGTTTGAATATAACTTAAAGCGAGTAATTCAATGTTCTGCGTAGTAAAACCGTTCTTACATACAGTCAGTGAGAGTAGCCTTTTAAAATAACACGAAGAAATGAAGAGGATAATAGTATTATTCAGCAAAAACGTCTTCCGTATTATCTGTCGTTTCTTTCACTTAGTATATTCGTCGGCCATTTTGTAATGACTTGTATTGCGTCAGCGTAATAATGGAACCTAATAAAATGCGACGGAACTCATTATAAAACGTCCCCTTTCTCGCTCTAACTTTTCTCAACGCGGTCGTCATATTTAGGTTAGATAACATCTGCAAACGGCATTTATAAACAAAACAAAAACAATAAGATGGCAAGAATAAACATCGCAAGAATTTTTACTTTGAGTACAAGAGTGCACTTAACTACAAACAGAAAAAGTCACACCAGTCGAGCTGAACATATTCTACTGCTAAATTGTCCAGGCTTGAGGTTTCACCTACATACCCCTGGGCCGTTTATGTTCAATATTGCAATTAAGAAATTATATAAAATAAAACCGAAAAGAGTTTATCCCCCAGTTCAGTTCAGTTCAGTTCAATGCCGTCAACAACGGCGTTTATTTCAACATAGTTTTTAAAACGGCGCTAACATTTTTAATAAAGCGCTGGTGTAAATTGCCGATCGGTATATATAGCGGTATATATAGGTTTTCGAGGCGCGCGATTAACAACCCGCCGTTGAGAGCGGACAATCAGCTGGCGGATTATTACAACAACGGTTTATTATTATCACGTAAAGTTTACATTTTTTTTATCTGAAACCATGATGAGTATTGATATATCGTTTTAAAAATCATATTTGAAATCGCAGGGCCAATTAGGGGATTTTTTAAATTATGAGTAACCTATCGCGATGTCAACGAATTTTGACAGCACTGTGCCGGTTACTGAATATTTTTTAGGCTAGAAATGAATTTCACATCGTTTAAGGTAAATTATTAAACCCCCCGTAAATTACACGCAAAGTAATCACCCCAACATAACGCAATTGTCACAGTCAATTAATTTCACAGTACGAATAGGTTGTCAATGATTTTGTAGGTCAGCTTTTTACCCTTAGCAAATTTGGCGATTTCCACATCAAACCGATTTCCTTCCAAACCTAGCCACGCGTAAAAAAACTGGTTGAGCAGTCTTTCAGTAAATAGGGTGATTCACCTGTGTTGGGCAGTGTGTACACATATTACCAGCTAACTGATTCATCTCACAGCTAGACTCTTCGGTGTAAAACATTGTTGTTTGCATACTTGGTAAAATAAAATATTAATAAATAAGAAAAGATATTACTCATTTTAATTGAGATCGCGGTAGTCAAGTCGTTTTTTTTAATTTCTTTATATCGACAACAACAAAAGTTTAATAATGTTAGTTTAAAGTTTAGTGGTGAAACCAAACTTTTTCAAGTTTTTAGGTGGATATCGGACAGTATATTTTGATTGTAGGGTATGCATTACTTATTTAAAGAGAGGTAGGAGAAATGCTGGTCGTATTCTCTTACATTTACCGAAAAACAGAATCTTCTATCACAGCACCGATCTGTGGTCTGCGCCAAAACCCATAACTTGGCAGTAAATGAATTGATGACCATTAAAATCCCTCTCGCGACAGTTCCGAACGCCACCTTTTGGTTAGGCGCCGAAGCTGTTATCTCGCCGTTTTTCCTACCCCCACCCCTCCGCCCGGGTCTCCTGATTTGTTTCCGCGCGAAGAAGTTTCCTTCGCCGTGCGGTTTATTCTTTTCACCCACATCACAGACAGAAAGCAAACAACTCGCAACGCACCCTCTTCCCCTCCACTGCGAATACACACCTACCCTACAGCGTGATATTCTTACCCCCATAAAGACATTTGCAATGCTGTGGACAAATATTTAAGACAGTATTTTTTATTTTTTTAGTCCTTATTACATTATTAAACTATATTTATAGATAAACGCAGATACCATCAAACGTAGTGATAAGTAATAAAAATCACATAATCACATAACTCATCTAAATTCGCATTTAGTGGCATGTCGGATTCCTCACCGTGTCCATCTAACTAGGTACTAAACACCAGTCACTAAGATGGACTATCTATGTTTCCATTAAAAATGTATCTGAATTGCAATCAGCCACTTCTCAGATGAAACATGGAAAAATCTTGTCACTAATAAGTACTCTACTAGACAAATGTCAAATGAAAAATATATTGTCGAAAGATGTATAAATACGTATGGGTATCGACAATTAAAATATGTAATATCCAGCCTATTTAATAATATATCTCTTGAAATTAGACAAATTAAAAGGAAATCGTTAATAAAAATTATATTAAAAGAATTTATGGAAAAATCATATTAAAATTTATTTAGGTTTTAGTTAAATTTAGTTAATTTTGTTTGTAATCACATAAGTTACATCAACTTAACTTTAAGTACTTTGTTATATTTTATGCATGTTAAAATAAATTGTTCTTAATTAAGATTAAGAAACCGGCAGATAAGACAACGTCTTAGCTGGATCTATACATTATAATTGTATATAGTTAAATAATAAAAGTTGCTTCTGGCAACATTGAAATTGAAATTAAATGCGAAGTATGCAGAGTAGAAAGGGTAGAAAGAGTAGAATCCTAGGAACCTAGTGTTCTTAGAGTTCTAAGAACACTAAGAGATTATTTTTTAAAATTCACAAAACATACGTAAGTATATTACTAAACAGATACGTATTTGTACCGTGTCTATTTCAATTTTATAATAAATAAGTATAATCAAAATTATTTTCAATTTCAGTGATCTTTCAAAAAAATCCAGGGTTTTGCGAATAAATTTTAATATTTGCTCGTAATATTAATGGACATAGATCGAGCGCGATCAACGCTTACTTTGATAAACAATATTGCTTTGTAGGTGTTCGTTTTATCGATACAGATATTATATTTATATGGCATTTTATAACTAGATAATGAAATAAAGATTATTTATTGTGAAGAAAATATTCAACAATAATATCGTAAATGTTAAGGCGTTTCAATTTTGACTAAGCGTTCTCCGGTTCGAACCGGAAAACTATAGTCATGCTATTTTTAACGATTCATTACCACTATTTCTAGCACAAACTTTTTTCATTTTTTTTTGAGTTTAGTTTAAAATATTTGTAAACGACTGAGGCCCTAGAAATTCTTTAAAAAAAAAATTCAAAGTGAAATTCTCCTCGCCAGGACCACGCCCACAATTGTACATTTTAATAATATTCCCCCGTACAAATTTTGCCCTCTTTTCCGAAAGCGCGATGCGGAAAAATCGAGCTGAAAAACATTTTCGTCGGCCGCCCATAATTGCTTACGGAAGGCGCCCCGATTGCGGGCAGAATTGACAGGATTGAAATACCCCTGGAGATCAAAACCATTTCATTTTTTTTTGTGTTAAGTAAACTCGAAAGAAAATACTCCGAAGCGTCGAGTGATTCCAATAAGTTTCGGTGCCGAGATGGCCAAAATATACAAGATACAAGAAAAATTATTTTCATTAACAAACAAGTTGTATAGGAATGGCATTACCATCAGTTTATAATAATTAAGTATTATTATATGTATATATCGTAGTGCAAGCCGAAGAAAGGAAGTCGTTATTACATAACAACTAAAAACTAAACTTAAAAAAACATAACAACTAAAAAAAAATAAAGGTCAAAAAGTTAGTTCACAAGCCGAGTTTATTTTTTATTTTCACAATGAAACCATTATTTGTAATTTCTTTAATAAAAAAATATTCTGTTTAAAATTTCATTAGGATCTCTATTTATTTATTTAATTATTTATTTTGGGAAACAACAGCGGATATAGATATAAAATTACAATAAAAAACAATTAACCATGAAGCCAATAAGAGTTTCCTCAAAGTTTAATAAAGTAGAAAAATACCTTCGGGGGCGTGGTTGGGATTAGGAGATAGGAGGGGTTGGGGAATTTACAGAATTGTCAGAATATAAAATACAGCATAACTCCTTAAAAATAATTGATTTTACATATACGAGTACTACTCCAGGGTTAGAGCTAGAGTAGACACTGTCTTGACTTCCGAAAAGGTAGTATTGATATCGATGACGCTCAACATGTTGTTGTAAAGCTTACATGCTCGATGTATATATGAATTCCGTGCATAATTCGTACTCAACCGTGACAGATGGAATGTCTCACACTGGCGAGTGGGTCTAGATGGAACCCTCAAATCTATGAGCCCCAGAAGATCCGAGCAGTCGATGTGAGCATTGACAATTTTATATAAAAGTAACATATCAGCTCGCGATCTTCTAAGCTCAAGACTCTGGAGTCCGTAGAATTTGGCGCATTGTGCATAGTCAGGAAATTTCAAAGCATATATAATATTTAAATATTTAAGAAATAAATTCTGAATACGCTCAATACGATCGATGTAATCATATTCCAAATGACTCCGGACCTATGAAAAGTATAAAGTGAGTAGATCTTTCCTTTTCGTAAGATGATTTGTGGAATATCAGAAAACCTAGCATACAATATGCTTCGGTAATAATATGTTCGATGTGATTACGAAACAGTAGTTTAGAATCAAGGTGTACGCCAAGATCTCTAATAACACTTTTCCCAGGGACAAGATTATAGTTAAATCAAAGATTTTAGTGGAAATATCTTCCCCTCTATGCAAATATTTAATTCTACTTGATTATCAGTAAAAGAGATAAGGGTATCTCTCTAGTAAAGCGTGATATTTTATATTACAATTGTAGAGTTCAATTAACTACCTAGATTAACTATTGCTTGCCTTCCAACACCCATTAACAACATATTTAAATTTTTTGGCAACTTGTCTGAATTTTTAATTTCAAGAGATTCAGGAAGTACATATATTAAGAATTTTCAAGAGTCAAGAGTGGCAAACAATGAGGTACTCGAGAAATACCTTTCCCACGATAAGTTTTCTTGAGCGAAATAGGTACCTGGCGACTTCAGTCATCGGCGAGCGCTCACAACATCAAGCCTTCTGCATACCTTCCGTGACTCACTATTATTCTCATTATTAAATTACTAATATCTGGAGTCAAGTAATTTCAGTAATTAACGTAACTTAACATAAGTGATTCTGCCGTTTAATAAACATCATCTCAAAAACAATCAATTCTTCTCATCATCATCATCCACTTCAAACCGATAACGGGCAAGCATCTTCTACCCCCCGTTACAGGTTCCTGTATTTGTTCATCTTTATGTTTATTTTAATGTGTTTTTATTGAAATATATCCTTTTTCCGACTACCGCGTCTTTTCATAATTTAATTACGGAACCCTCGGCTCGAGAACAAACTTTACATCGGATTTTTCATTTCATAGTGACCAAGTGAAATTGGGACAGGTTTTTTCAAATTAAAATTAGTAAAATACGTTTTACAACATAGTACTGTTTTATGCATTTCTATGAAGAGGCAACATAAAACACACGCTACATGAGTTTTAGACAATTATTCTTGCGTGTCGCAGTTGGTTAATGTAATAAATAATAAATAATAAATAATTTGGAACTCTATCGATATAATAGGGACGTGTACGGTTTCGGGCAGCCAGGCAGTCTTGTGTAGTATAATTGAATTCGTAAACTTTTGTCGACCCAATAGCATGTTGAATGGACCGAGTAATTTGTCGAATTGTGAATAGGCCTCGATGCCTCGCAGAATCGGATAAAAATCTCGATAGTACTTTTCGTGTACGTCCCTTTTGCTATTTTCAATCAAACCATGATTATAATATTTTTTCTTGACGGTGGTTTTGGAAACTACGGCGCCTCACGTGTCAGTCCTACGGGCCTTAACGTTTGGACTGTCCGGATTCTAAACGTGAAGTAATCATTGCCGTTTTGATAATGAAATACTCCGTTAGTATTTTTTATTTACATATATTTATTGACAAATCAAAAAGCATTAAAGCTATATTTATATTTAGAGTCACATTTTTATTGAGTTTGTTAGAATGTTTCTGCGTTAAATATGTTTTAATTGCAATAATGAAAATAGTTTAGGTAAAAGTTTTTTTTAAACTGTATTTTACTGTAAGTATATTATTTTTACATCTATAAACCAATTCACTCCTATGTACATTTGTGACATTTTAGTCTTAACATTTAATATTCTGCATTATAGTTTAATTTGATAAATAATGATTGAGAGCAAAAAAGTATTGTATAAAAAATAAGCTATTTACAAACATCCACATTTTGTTTAAAACTAAAGTAATAACCACAAAAATAAAACGAGAACTATAATGAACTTTAATCAAATCATCTGGCATACTATAAATTACTATGAACCTACGTTTACTGAAAAAATATTTGTATTAAAGTTTGTGTTTTACACTTTTTTTTTTTTTTCGTTTAGACTTATGTAGTATTAAGTTTTTTTCTCTCTCTTCGTATATTAATGTAAATCTGTGTTTTTTTTTTAAATTAAATAAATAAATATATAAATAATAAATTAGTTAAATAACTTTTCGTATATTACTACAATTTTAGAACAAAAATATTATTTAATTCATATTTCTTATTTACATATATAGAAAATTTTATAATATATTATATGTATTTTTTAAATATTTTCTAATGTATATATATATATATATATATATATATAAATTATTATTATTATTTTATATTACTTCATATCTCTTAAATGGCACCTACTTGTTATTATCTTATTTCTTTTTTTTTTCTCTCTCAAATTCTAATGTTAAAAATTAAAATCAAATGTATCAAATTTTGTATGTATGGGTGATGATTTTAGAGGCGTGGTTTTCAAGAAGAGATAAAACGCATATAAGTTGATGTTATGGCTAAGAATTTAGTTTTATTATAAAGATAAGGGTTTGCCATTATGTTTTGAAAATGATTTCGGGTAAGTGGCCGCCGCGGCTGACTCGAACAAATTCCAGCCGAGAGGCCCAATTTTCAACCAGTTTTTGCAGCAAGTTGCGGCCGTATGTATGCAATAACGCGCCGAATATTCTCTTCCAAGGCGTTAATCGTGTCCGGCTTATCTGCGTAGACAAGCGACTTCACATAACCCCACAAAAAATAGTCCAGCGGTGTTAAATCGCACGATCTAGGAGGCCACGCCACAGGCCCACGACGCGATTTTTACTTTATTTTAGAGTGATTTAAAAAAAAATTAGAGTGATTTTTTCTAAATTTGCACTATTTGCAAACGTTGTTCAGGAGTAAGTCTATTCATTATGAAATGGCAAACCAAACTGAGCATAAATCAAGTGACAGCTGTCAAAAACACCAACTACGAAAAAAGTAGTGCCAGATTGAAAACCACGCCTCTAAAAAAAACATCCCTATATAACTAACTTAAGTTTATACACATGCATGTTTTGTAAACATGAAATTGGAGAGTATCGAGTGTTGGCAACCTGTGTATAAAATATGTAAGAATGATTACGTTTATGTATGTTTACTTTATAAAAATAAATAAATATGAAGTATAATAATTTAAATTTCTTTTATACATTTAATCATAATAATAATGTGCTATATAAAGAAGCCAAGCCGTATCGTAAGATCGAACGAATCGAAAGTTGAATATTCCTAGAAATTTCAGCGGGGATTCTGTTTTCAGCGAGTCTTCGAATAATTGCCGTAAGCCCGCGCCGAAGGTGGTTAGGGCGAAATGCGATTAAGGGCATAAATCAATTAGGCTGGCGAAGAAAATGGCTGTTTAACCGCTCGGCGGCGCGCAGCATCACGACCAACAAATTTCAATGGCTTCAGATAAACCTTGACGGAGGCAATGCGACGATTTATGAGGTTGGAAGCGAGACACCGCGCGACAGATCGTGTTTATTTCGCGAATGCTTCGCGTGCCAAAGCTGCTTTCTGTAACCGCATATTTTGGGCGGATACCTTCGTTTCCTATGTGTTGTGGTGCATTTTGGCATGGCAACACGGAGGGATTGACAAGAAGCGCCATAGTATTTAGAAGTGTTATGATAATAAAGGGGATTCCCCTCCCCTCCTGGGGAATTTTGATACGTCTTCAGGGCACACTTTTGCTTCATTATTAGATTAACCACGTTCTGTATGTACAAACTAGGAATGCTTAAAAAGTGTTAATAGTTGTAAGATTCGCGTTTTGTTTTGTTTCGAATAATGAATAAACGATGGCCTACCTTTGTTTCGGGCATCATACTCGTAGCAATACTAAACGTTAAAACTGCCCAAAGCAGTTAAATTGCTTATTATTTATTTTAAAATATAAAACTTACATTTAAAATTAAACTAAAAAAAAGTAGATTAAAAACACTGCAAACGTTTATTGTCCACAATGGCTTACATAGTTTACTAATATGGTAATTCAAAATGAAAAAGAAAATTGTGGTATTGACTATTGACCTAGTGGTTACGGGTTCGAATCCGCACATGGTTATACAATTTTAAAAGCTTTATTACCACCATCTCTCCTGTCTCTAGCACAAGAAAATTTAGCTAAGATTTGATCGGCCCAAAATATTGGTATATGGGCTAGGTCATAGCAAATATAAAAAAAACGGTCTAATGTCTTAATTGGTTGGTTTTTTAATTTCCGTTTAAGCTTTGCTAGATTTTCTCTGCTGTTTAATTAACAAGGCCTGATATAAAGCTCTTAAAGTAACGTTCGCGGTATTCGACTTATGACAGGAAAAAAATATCCTATAAAAATTTTAAATTTGAGATCGCAAGATGTCGGTTTAAACCGAGCTAGCGTTAAATTTTATAAAAAGACTCCCACCTGTTTGTTCTCTTTAGTATGTACTCTAAATAATTTCTTCTCTAAAAATATATCATAACATAATAATAATAATTCTCTTTGTTTCTCTAAATAAATTAAATAATTTATAATCCAGAAAATTATCGCGTTATTCTAGTACGAATGGTTTTTGGGTTCCCGTCTTCCCTGACTCTAGCGCAAGCAAATTTAGCTTTGTTTAATAGGGCCTAAAATTAATAAAAATGACCTAGGTTAAAGCAATAAACTTTGATAAAAATATAATAAGTGCGAAAGATTGTGTCGTCCTTATGGACAGTCGTGAAAGTTCGCTGAAACTCAATTCATTACATGTAAGTTTTATTTACAGCTGCCGACAGGGCTTGCATTTCCACTGTGACAGCTAAAAGTTTAAATCTTGCAACTTAGTTAATGTCCTGTTGTCGTTGATTTTCTATCGGCGCCAGGCTTCATGAAAGTTTTGATGCTTAGCGTTCGCGATATCATGGGTCGGGATATAAGTATACTAGACACAAAGAGTTTTTTAATTTGCCCATATGCAAAAGTAATTAATCCCAAAACTCCTACACATATATATTTCAGTGAGTTTAAGCGTCAAATTTCTAAATGTTTGAATGTCTAATTTCCTCTAGTTCAACTACCTTTTGTTAAAAAGTATATGTCAAATTTTTGTTTCGTTAGTTTTAGTTTTTGCGAATTACTATTGTTGCACACAATATATAAATGTTAACAATGTTATCTTTAATGTATGTTTTTCTATATATATACTAACTGTTTATTTGCCAAATAAAATAAATAAAAATACATAAATAAATAAATTATACTCAAAAGGTATCCTATGTTTCTGTCTCCCGCCATTTTAAGGGCCTACTGATACCTCCTTCAGATTTTATTTTATTTTTCTATTGCCAAAATTTACAATTCAGATCAAATTAATCATAAATAATGATTCTTAAAGGCGAGTGCAACTCTCCTCTGTCCACCGAAGTATAAAATTTTGGTCACATATTATATATCTAAATACTTATTGAAACAAAGGATATAAAAATAAAGGATATGAGTTGATATGAGGATGAAGGAGTATGGGTAAATGAGATAATTTAATGAGGTAGATAATAACAGAAATAATGAAAAAGTTAAAAATTGAAGCACAGATAGATAAATATTAATTTGAGTGTAATAGTATTAGACCTATTAATGTTATATTATATTATTATTAATGTTTTGATGTTATAAATAATTCTGAAAAATGTAAATAATTTAATATTAAAGTTCTTGTTTTGCACTCAATATTTTAGTTTCGATCTTAAATGTTTTATTTAGAAGATTTTAATAATTATTTTATTATGTATGTTAATCTGTAGATTTCTTTTCAATTTATTTAAATAAATAAATAAATATTCCTAAATTCGACCTTGTGGAGACTTTGTAAGTGGTCATTTTTCTCTCGATTTAAATTAAATTTAACTAGAGGTTGGGTTTAAAATGAAATGTTGATAAATTACATTTATAGAATTACTGGGCTATAGAGCAAAATATAGAGAAATTCTGCCTAAAACAAGCATCACATTTCAGCTAGGTACGTAAGCTAGATACATGAACTGCGTATGAAATGCGTGTGAAATTGAGATAACGTTGAGCATACTTTTGGTATGGCTGTGAGCCGAATGGTTTATTCAGAGGTAATTTTCCGTGAAAGAAAATACAATAGTAGCTAGCAGCGGCACGAATCTGCAGTTCAGCTGAGAAAAACGAACGAGCGCTCACAATGAAAAAGTTTGTCGCGAGACGACAGCAAACAAGCGGAAACTCAAACAAGACGCCAACAGAATGTTTCTCTAACAAAATTCTAATACATGTACCTACAATACAATACATGACAATACATGACTAAATGCATGACTGATACTGTACAGAAGTGTGCCAAGACCGTTCCCGAAATGTCAAAAAGTCCCTATTACGTGTAAGAAACTATATTTAAAAATGCGAATGAAATTCTTCCCCAAATGTATTGATTTTTTTAAAGAGCTCTTATAAATTCTTTTTGACATTCGCTTGACCTTGACCGCGCATGGTCAATGGCCCGGCGTCGCGAGCGGACCTAATTGTGACAACGATGATCACATTTTTTTTTCTCGGAAAACATGATGAATTTCGATAGGACGTCTTTATAAATCATGTTTGCAATCGAAGGACTAATTAGCTGAATTTTTATCGGACATCCTGTATACATAATATGTAGGTATCGTAAATTATTATATGTATATCATAGTTAGCAGCGTAAGATACTGAAAAATTAAAACAATGTAAAGAATAAAATTACAGCAATTATAAATATTAAAAAATATATATAATAATTATAACATAATAATGAAAGGAAATATATTGTATAAAGAATACATTATTTACAAGAATCCACATATTATTTAAAATAAAGTGATTTTTGAAAACGAGAAATATGAACTTGTTTTATAGGACTATAAGAATATAAGAAAAAGAGAATATAAATTTATACATGTATATAAATAAATTAACATCCGAATAAGAATTAATTACGATCAATTCATAATTAATTGAAACCGTTCGACTGTTTAAGTAAATTTCCGGCGGCTGTCTTAAAAACATATTACAAAAGACGCTATTTTAGATTTTACACCAGTGGCGAAGTACAATTTAATTCAATTCAAAATTCTCTTTATTACGCACAGAGGAAATATTTTACAATACAATGACAACAATATAATAAAGGTTCGATGGTTACTCAATTAGACTTTTAATCTGTTCTAGAGTGGCCATCGTTTTATTCCAGTAAATCGTATTAATTAGTGCGTTATAGTCAAAATGTAAGGAGAATCATGAAGAATTAATTAAATATGCTTTATTAGTAGAAAATTAAACTTAGCGTATGGTGCAATGATAAGATAAGATAAGATCATTTTATTTCCAAAAACAAACATAAATTGTATAAGAATGACATTTGCAATTGAAAACAGTACAGCGGTTAAAACATGTGAAAAAGCATTAGCAAAGGTATAGGTACATATATAAACTAGTAACATATTATAGATCCACGTAGATAACGTTGTACAGGTTCGTCTAGTTAAATAAGATAAGATAAGAATCTTTATTTCCATCACATGTATAAATGTATAGGAATGTCTTTACAATACAATACCTAAAATACAATACAATTAGAATACAATGTAATGCAGCAATATTAAATTTTACATTAACAGAAAGAATCATTGATTTAAAATAAGATCACAAAGTTTTAAATATTAATATAAATTTAATTACGAAGTATTAAATTTAAAAGTGTGATTTATTTTAATCAAATGAGCACATTTATACAATGCAAGTTGAAACTTTTTATGATTCGACAATAAAAACAACCTTTAAACTTTAAGAATTAAATTAATTTAATTAGTTCCTTAATCCTTTGTAGAATGTCATAAACCTAAAAGGCAATTTGAACATAATATTTATAAAGGTAGATAATATTTAATGAAAACGATTTAAAATTAGTATGTTTTTGACATGACCACCTCAATGAAAACTATTTAAATTCACTAAAGCTATAAATGTTTTGCTCAGTAATATATTTCTTCAATGCACCTTTAATGGTTTACTCGCTGTCCCCAATGGACAACAGATTCCAGGTTCAATCCTGGTGCGTTAGAATTTTATCCTATATGATTACGATTTTACAGATTTTCGATTAATAGCAATATCTAAGGTTAAAAGAAATAAATGATTTTGTGTTCTCCATAAGTTATATGGATAAGTATTTTATTTTTTATTTAAATAATTGCTATGACCTAGGTCATACACAATTATTTTAGGCCCTACTCAACTAGGCCAAATGTGCCTGTGCTAGAGTAAGGGGAGATGGTGGTAATGAAGCATTAAAAATGAAAAGCATTGACGTAAGCATTGTAATGGAATTTTGTTTTGTTACGTCAACCAAACAATCTTCCATTTTGTTTTTCTACAGAACAGTTCGGTAGCGCTTATAAAGCAGTTTAGCTGTCACTAATACCTACAGGGATTTCTTGTAGAGCGTAGAGGATATTTTTTTTTCATCTGCGCAGATACTTACACCTTACACATACGTAGTGAATACCTCCTATATATTACACAAGATCATATAAGTTAAAAAAAAATGTCTCTCAAAGGTTGACTGTGTCCGAAATACAATAGTTAATAAATGATAAAATACATAACGGCGAACAAAAGAAAAATATCTCTAAAATAAAAGCTGTTTCCCATATTAGCATAACAATATTAGGGAATTCCGTGACTGGCATAGTATTAAAAACGATTTTTTGTTTTCTATTGTGACGCGATGCGGGTTGAAAAGAGGGAGAGGGAAGCGGCGCTTTTGTCTCGTTTTTAAGATAACATTTTGACGCGGAGCCTTTTTGACAGCTTGATAAAACAATATTAAACACATACACAAGGCCCAATAACGGATGTGCAAGATTTCATTTTAATATATTTTTAATGGAATTTTTTTTCAAAAAATAAAAAAAGACGATCAACTATTTTTTTATGAAATTATTTAAAACACTTCAGTGTGGCCAAGTCGTGCCGTTACGGGCTGAAGTTTTGACTGAACATATTTACAGTGTCAACATATTTAGGGCATGTTAGCGAGAAAATAACTTTCACATTATGTTTGTCTGTACTCCAGTTTGACTTTTACGTTGACCTTAATCCATAGCTCAAATATTCCAAAAGGGTTATTTGTGAATTGAATTGTGTGTGGCACTGCATATAAAATAATAAAGAAAAGTTTTTGATAAAACGTTTAAAATATTAATGAAAACGTAATAAAAATAAACCGTGAACGAACTGACGACTTTAAAAATTTAACAATTTTTTTTTCAGAATTTTCAATAAAAATAAAAATATTCAAAATAGCGCTGTATTTTATTTTAGCCACGAGAAATTCTGATGAAAAATACTATTATCGTAATTCGGCGGAAAATTTTTGGCGGGAAAGTTCAAAATACCAACCAACCAAAATTCATCGCAGAATCGTTAACGCCGTAGATAAATACGTTATAAATCTCTTAATTTTGAAAAAAGCTCTTTTTCGTCTAAAAAGCTCATTTTCGGAAAAAAATTTTTTTTTCGTCATACCAGCTCATTTTTCGTCCAAAAGTTCTTTTTTTATTTTTTGTAAATTTTACGAGTATTAATAAAATAACCTACGAAATGAGGATCAAGTATAATTTAATTAAAGCCAATAAACTTATAACCTTAGTTCAAAAAGATGTTTTGTCTGAAATAAATTATAGAAATATCGGCTACATAGCATGCAAATGCAGATATCAGAAATCGCTTAATAATATTAATCAGGAAAAAACCAAAAATTTAAAAAGCAAAAAGCCAAATTATGACCTAAATCTACAGAACTGCTCATGCTCACATATCGAAGGTTACACGTTGACATTTTGTTATTATTTGAAGGAATCTAAGCAGATTTGTAATAAAATATTTTTAATTAAATCAAAAATCGCTTTTTTTTTGTAAAATCAGATTTTTTTATAGTACCTACAAATAACGTTTTAAGCACAGGTACAGTACCTACCGAATATTCGGTGATTTGGAATAATTTGGTGTCAAATATTAGTTATTCGGTTTTTCGATAACACGGCGATTCGGTGCAAGTCTATTTTTGACCAACCCGGCGATTAGAATGTTTTGGAAATCCCCGCTTTTGTTCCTATCAATTTTGTATAACAAAAACTTCCCTAAGGCTTTTAAGGCAGTTATTCAAGATATAAACGTTACTCATTACGCTATCCTTTGACAGTTAAATTGCTTAGCTTTCCTTTAATACCGCAACGAAGACGTATTGTCTCTTGGCGAAATCCGTAGAACTTTTCCCTTTCAGGATTATTTGCCTACTATTCAATGCCTACTATTTAAAAACAGTTAACAACAATTTACAAAAATTAAAGAGTTATATTACTTCTTATGCTATAATACTATGCTATAATTAAGGATACGAAAAAACCTGATCTCATCAGGATTTCGTTAGAAATTGTGGTAATGGTTTATTATGGTTCACATGATATAACCTTTTGCTGTTGATAATTGTAATAATATTTAAAAATATAATTTACAGTGTGTACTTTTTTTGCATAAATAAAATGAAATTACTACCGAATTATCCACACCAAAAAAAGATCTGAGCTCGTTCGTGTTTTTGCGATTGAGATTTTCGAGTATAGTTAAAGATATGAATGTATTTATAACATCTATAATTAATTTGGTTTGCCAATGATATTGGCCGAGATGTGAGATGCTTCGATAGGAACGACCTATCTCATATTACGAGCGCTTACACGAAAAATTCGTTGGGCATTTCGACACCATCCCACGGGAAATTATTAACACTCAATAATCCCACACACTTTCATTTTTGGGTCTTTGAATACCGACTGAGAAAATCTCGTTTCTAACATTAATTTTTATATATATATATATTTTATTATACAGCATGATTTTTTTCTCATGCACATATTTTTAGGGTTATCCCACCTTGTGCCCATCATATATACTTAAATATACAATGTGTGTTCGCATTGTCCGACCAAGCTACTTATTACACATATTACGCATAGATTTCCTAATTTTTAGCTTTTACACATGAATGAATAGGAGTTAAAACTATAAATGTTTCATTTATTAGTACTAAAAATTTGTTAACGGTGGGTGCAACGTTTGGGTGACAAAATTATGCAACGAAGTTTAGCCAGACTGTGGAACGCTGATTACCTGATCCCGTATTCGAGTGCCAAGATTATGCAACGTAACCACGCGCTTCGTATTACATTTTTTATAGGTCATTAGACGACAGCATTCTGTAACTTATTGCAAACTCAATCATGACAGAGTCGTGAAGACTACCTTCGATTCTGTATAATATCTCAGCTCCTCAGTTGAAAGTCAGAGCTGTGATGTCTTTCACAACTGTAGCAATTTCCTATAGTAATTTGTAAACTTCATACAGTTCTTAAAGAGATTTCAAGAAGAGAGAATGGGTTTCCATTCTGTATTTCAGTTTGTATCATTCTGTTTTTGATTCTAGATTTATTCCTGATAATTAATCAGGACTCTATAAACATAACTCTCATTAATCCTTAAAACGGTGCCATTTGCAGTAATCGGCTGCAAATCCTCTGGTAATAACATCGATATGGTACACCATATTAGACATTAATAAATATAATCAATTTTAATCAATGAAACATATGCGTAAGGCGAAATGTACTTTTATTGGAAATCGATGGTGGAAGTAGTTTTAGTAATTCATGATGTTCAAGGGTAATACAGTTTATTATGTGAATATCAGTCTAAGACTATTAGACCTTGGGTTCAAATATGAGATGCTTTCAGGAAATGCACTCAAAATGAGTTGCCGCGGTCGACTGAAATACATTGAATGTTCACATCGAATGCATACAGCCCAACGATCTTTTAAATACGGCATCTCATATGAATCCTCGTTGTAAAAACCCGACACAGGTAGATTTTTCACCCTCAGTTGCCGTATCTATAAGTTTTAAAAGGTACAGGTGATACAGCGGTTAGCGGTGATAGCGGTTTAGGTGATACAGCGGTATGTTGCATAGCCGACAGCAAGAATATTTAATTTTCTACTTCATTACTTAGTATTTTCGGCACGTCCTTGTGTATTCGTTTTAAATTTCTGAAAATCTGCAGTCCTCAGGTTGATATATTTCCTGTCACTTGGTTCTATTAATATATCCATTCTCGATGACTGGAAAAGAATCATAAATGTTTATGTCCGTTCGACCAATCTCCCGCACCAAGCAAATGCCCCTAAGCCGTGGTACACATCATATAAACGTTTTAAATTTTTACTGGACTATTTCCAGTTTGGTAATATTACATATCAATTGTATATAAATGGAATTTTTGCCTTATTATCTTTTATATGCCTTTAAAATAGTTATTTTTCAATTAAATATATTTATAACAATTTATATTAAAAAATATAAAAATATGTCTCCAAAAATAAATTCTTTGCTCTTAAGACATTTTCTAATATTTTTAGATCAATCTCTTCTTTTCCTCTTTTGTGCATTTTAAGATCAAACGGCATTCAGGATTTTCCGTATGCCTGGACAGAACTTCTTTCTGTATTCACCGGGATGGAAGTCATTACAATACCTATATTATCCAAACAGTCTCCGATGTGATCTAAAAGGCTATGGTTGTTTTTCAAAAGCATCAATCTACACACAAAAACTCAACTCTTTCGGATTTTCTACTTTCGCGTTGAAGATGCAACAGACGGCCAAAGGACGGGGATAGTAGCTTCTTAAACATGAATATAGAAGAAATATAGAAGACAATATTCAAATACATAGTGACTAACATTATTTAACAAATATAATCAAATTCGTCGCAGATACTTACTTAGGATAGATGATCCACAGTACCCAACTACTAACATTATAAAATACGAAGAAAAAAAAATAATAAAAATTAAATACGAACAAAATTATTAATGAGCCACTGTGAAAACAACATATTTTATAAATGAGTCAGATTTTATTTTAAAGTTTTTTTGTTATGTCTATAGGGAAAACTTAATAAAGTATTTAAATATTGATTAAGAAAATTACACTTTTCTACGTAGCTAATTTAAAAACTCTAAATAAGAAAAGAGCTTTTTATTTGCTACTTATATATATATATTATTTATAATATCTGCTTCAAAAATAGTTGTTAAATCGTCTATCGTAAAATAGGTTTATTAAATACGTAAAGAGAGGAATGAAACCTTTTATTGATATTTCTTCACTTATACGTTTTCATCTTTCTTTCGGTTTATAAAGGAATTTAAAATATTTAAAAATGGTTGTTGCTTCGTGTATCGATTCTCTGGTGAACTGAGTTCAGCGTAAATATTTAAAAATGTTTCTCGCCTCGATGCACTCCATTCAATCAATCAATCAAACGTGTGAATAAAGCATGATCGCAGCGAAGCTATATATTAACTGTGGCACGATCGCTCGATAAGTTATAACACAGTTTTTGTTTTGCGTCGTATATGAAATGAATGGTTGCCCTAATTACGGGTACAAATCAATTCAAATGCGAATATCGGGCACTTACCTACCAGAGCACTTAGACATTGTGCAAGTCGGTACGCGAAGGTGATGCGTCTGCCTGTGCGTGCGAGCGGTTGATCAATAGCGATTTTGGGAAACTTTCGGCGGGGAATCACAAAAGCCCTGCGTGTACAGTGCAACGAGTCCAATAAGGATTACCAATGTGCAGTCACTGTGAACCTAGCACGGAATGTCTCCTAAACGAAATTTCACATATCTAACAGTAACATTTTTAGAAGTCTGCACGTTTTTTTATTCATAAATTATAAATAAGTAGACCAAATTTAATATCATTTTAATTTATGTAAGTCATAAAAATCAACCATATATTACGTATTCATATAAATATACCACAATTTAAAAACCTTAAAAACTAGAAATGTAAAACATGTTAAGTACAAGTTCTATCTGTATTACATTTATCATATACTAAAAAACATACTTTAATATATAGTTATCAGTAATTTATAAACATATTTAGTTAGTTTAAAAATATTTGTTTTTCTTTACTGATAGTAGATTTATAAAAATATAATATTAAATAAATTAAAATTAAAAAACATTTCTAAAAACAAGTTTTATTTGAGTGCTTGAATGCGTATACAAATTTTTTACAAAGCAATTCGAATATTTACATAAAACTCCATCCGGAAATTGTTTATTTTTTTTATTTATTTTATAAAAAAATCCAACAATAATAATTTATATAATTACAAACATACTATTCGTATAGATATAAAACTAAATATAGATTTTACAATGTAATATTAATATAGCATCTTTGTAAAGAAGTTTCTTTTCCTAAAAATATTTTGTATCATGAATATAGGTATTATAATGTGATTCATTATAAGTATTTAATGTGTGCGTATGATGTAAGATATGCATAATTGTAGTAATGATTTATTATGGTTCACACGATATAACCTTTTGCTGATAATTGTAATAATATTTAAATTATATTTTAAAATATAATTTATAGTGTGTACTTCTTTGAAATATAATGAAATAACCACCGAATTATCCACACCAAAATAGATCTGAGCGCGTTAGTGTTTTAGCGATTAAGATATTCGAGTATAGTTAAAGATATGAATGTATTTATAACATCTATAATTATGATGTGCATCATATATGATTATGATGTGCGTATTACTCTGTTTTTAATTGGAGCGGAGCGAGCGAAGCTCCCATGTGGTGACTCAAATGTCACTCTGTTCACGGACTAAGGCTCTAGAACTACAAGACCGATTTTGATAATTATTTTTTTAAAATGACCATGACAATGTCTTCTGTGCATAGATACCAAAAAACATATACATTTGATTGCGCAAAAAATTATAAAAAATTAAATGGTAATCCCTATGGAGAAATACATTTTTAAACTAAACTCCACTCCAATGCATGCCGCAGCGAAGCAAAGAAGGACCCTAGTATTAAAAATAGAGTAATATACTACGCGTGATTTAAACATGTACAGGGGTGTTTTATATATTAATATACATTAATATAGGCATGTAATCTTTTATTAATTTACGAAAATTTAATGCATATAAAACCGCGTATACACCCATGCGAATTGTGCTTAGCGAAAGCGTGAAGAAATTTACATGAAATACTGCGAAATCTACTAAGCAATTGCACGAGCATTGCTATAGACAAAACAATAACTTTCCAGTTAAGAAAGAATTTAAATGCTACTAACTATAAAGATTATGAAAAACTAAACGTTTTTTTAACGCTTTCTTCATATAAAAGCATATAGATCTCATTTTTGACTTCGTGCTTGCAACTTTTCTATCTCATCCGCACACGCTTATAACGTGTGTCTATAGCATGAATTAGCATGATTTTATGCGAGTGTATAAAACCCAAATGTTGACCTCAGATTAGACTAATAGTAGATTTCTTGGCATTGATGTTTGCGTTGCGTTTTTTCCATACATTTTACAAAAGTTTAGGCCTAAATATCTTATTGTCTGAATAAAAGAATCAAGGTAATAAAACTACAGAAGCATAGTTTATTTTATAAAGATGCAAATTCAACTAAGTTTAAAGACATAAATTGATTCGATTTTTCATAATTAACCAACAAAGATACAGAGTGTTTATGCGTTAGATGAGACAGAACGATTTAAAACCACGCGAAGACAGAGAAAAGCGTCATCTGAAAGAGGCACCTTAAATACAACACATCATACATACAATAAATAGTGCATATTATTATCTATATACTACATACATAATTAAATATATAATTCTAATAATTGTGTTACGTATACTTTGTATACTAAATATACAAAGACTAAATATATTTATAAATACGCCGCTCACCATCTTTTCAGATGGGTCATGATTATATCCGTTGTTATAAGATTTGCGCTGGTGTATACGCGACGTCGACACAATTCGGGAAAAAGCTTCTATAATAGCGTCTTTTCGACACTTTTTTTATTGTGCATTCATTATCTTAATCCAGGCAAAGCCGAGCTGTCACATCCAGATAGGAATTAGGCGAAGAAAAAGACGAAATGCTAAGCCGGCCTTTAACGAGTGGCCAACATTCAAACTTCGCCGATTTAACTTTTGTAATTTTAACTTTATTTTATGGCGATATAAAATGGAGGGGTTCTGCGAGATAGAGACGGATATATAATTATCGTAATTTTTATTGCTCTAGAGCAACGATTCTCAACCTTTTTTGTCTTCGGGCCACATATATATATTTGTAAAGCCTCGCGGGCCGCAACACTATACTGGTATGACGAAAAAAATATGAAACGACAATCCTCTTTGGGTGTCACTATTTGTACGTCAAAGTCAAATTAATCTCAAGATATACGAAATACAGAATGCCAGATTTTGTAAATCATGTCCCTGAAAATAAATGAGCTTGGGGCAGCGCAAAACAGCTAGGCATGCGGCCCGCGGGCCACAGGTTGAGTATGGCAGCTCTAGAACCATGCAGGCGGGATCGTTGCTCGGGGATTCCAACGGACCCAGTTTTTTTATTTATTAACTTTATTATTAGAAAAATACTACTTTAACGACTGAGGATTCTTCTTAACTAGCACGGTCTTCTGAATTACAGTCAATTAGTACTTATATAATTAACTTCACTTTTTAGTCAGTAATTTTATAGTTTCATTGGATTCAATTCTTTTCTATCCAGAATAATTCGCCAGTGGAATGCTCTTCACAGGTCAGTATTTGACACTTTTTTCATTTTTCACGCCTACAAAACTCAACAGTATCCGGAGCTAGCTCATAAATATTATAATTAGTTAATAATAATAAAGGTTCGGTGTAGAGTCTGATATACATAACATATATTAAGTAAATAGGTTGTCTTGAATTTAATTAATTCCAACATACCTAACCTAACCTACTGGATACACACTTTTTATTCGTTAGTTTGCTAAATGATTCCGCTGACAATCTTGGTATCCTAAATTATTAAACGTTAACTTTACTGACGTGGGCACGTACTTACTGGGACTGTTAACAATTGCAAGGCGATATTTCTTCTTCCCATGTTGCACCGCATAATGGAAATGGTATCAAAGAATAGAGAATTTCACATTTTTTAATTGCATCCAGTTTGGTATGGTTTCATTTTATTTATTTTACAACAGTTTTCCTGGTCGGTAATAGTTTTTAGGATTTCTGGGATTTGTAGAAATCAATTCGATGCATTTTGACGTTTCTCGAATACCGTTTAGAACGTCTGTATCATAGCGTTTTTTATTTTAATATTCAAAAAAATCAGTAAATCGTGAATCTATTGCACTGTACCTTAGAATAGTAACTATTGTAACGGTGCAAAATACGGATGAAAAATGACCCTTCTATTGCGTGCTTTGGATCAATTATGATTCTCTAAGCGGCATCGCTCTCACGATCGTATAAATTAATCTTCTACCGAACAAAAGCCGACGGCGTTTTAGAAAAGATTACTGACTTGAATCAAATCATATCACAATTCATTCAGGCACAGGTCATTGCACAATGCCCAAAACAGGTCAAAGATCAAATCAAAAACATCTAATGAATATAATGTTACTTGCGAATGACATAGTAAAGTTACTTATTATTTTGGGATTTATTTCAAGATTTTTTTAATAGATTTTACTAAACCCTTCACGAACAGACTGTGAAATTAACTTTCTTATAGCATTAGAGAATCTCCAAATAATGCCCTTTTCAAACTTTGACATATTCTTGAATCTTACCTGTAAATACGGTACCTTTTGAGTGTTTTGAAAAAACAATTTTATCCGGAAAAAGTTTCGAGAATCTTGTCTGTATGATGTAGGAGGAAAAAACCAAATAATGAATTGCATAACAAAAAAAGAAAATAAGTAAAAAATATGTATACTAACCTACTTACTTTTCTAACTCACAAGCTTCTTCGATGTCGGGGAGGCGCTATTGGGCGCAGTTCCGACTGCCTTATTTTCATGACGCGAAACCGTTTATTACAGGCAAACAACTTGTCGCAAGTCTGTAACTGAATGAGTGTTTTTTTGTTTGTGTATGTCTTGTTAATTAACCCAATGAAATGATCTGGCCGGAATTGACACACAGAGTGATTCGAACCCGGGACCTCTGGATTATAAGCAGGCGCTGCACCACCAGACAGTTGCCAGACAGTTCATACAGTTGCAATTGTGTCACTTTTTTTTATTACCACATTGTAGAATTACGATAAAGCGTCTCACTGATAAATGTTTAACCATCTTCAGGGTAGGCAATGAACCAGTTCAAAAAAGAAGGGCAAAGTGGGAGGAGGGTTGGGAGGGGAGGGAAGAAGGTAAGAGAGCAAACACTTAACAAGCAAAGATGAAACTCCTTATTTCGTTTCTAATTGAAGGGTAGTAGGTAATTTAGCTGTAATTATTGGCCGCCAACCTATTTATTTCTGCAATCGAGTCTGGTTACTACCCTATTGTATCTCCGAACGTCTTATTTGAAGTTTAAAATGGACCCTAATTAATGGTCTACCACGATAATTAATCTTTGTTGATGAAAATAAACCACATTTTATACTGAGACTACTGGCCTACTTAAAAGCGCAGCCATGCAAACTTTAAAATACTGGTAGTGTATAGATACAAAATATTTTATATTTTTCTTTATTGAATATATAATGCGACTTAGTTTAAATAGTACGCATAGTTTAATTATGTAAATAGACAAATATTGTAAAGCAACAAGCGACTGTTTTACATCGTACTCTCATCTGTACCAAGGAAGGCAGTTTCGTTTTGTTTGCCACTTCAGTCATCTGATTGACGCTATAATAGCACTTTAAAGCTAAATAAATATAGTTTATTACAAATATACACAATTCGATAAACAATTATTAAATCAGCGATATACTGTTTTATATGCGATCATAATTATATTAATTATTTTTATTAAAAATAATAAACTTATTTACTAGTAAAACATAACTAATATACATACTTAGTACGAAAGCAAGCTGCCGTGTCTTTAGTTGTTTTAGTCGATCGTCCATCTGAATTAATTTCAACTCTTAATTGGGAGCCACTAAGTAGAAGGTGTTTCGAATTCAGGTCAGCTTTAAAATCCCAGCTCTCTAAGCCTCCTTATATTGGCCGTGATGACCATCCTTCCATGATAAAACCTATCTTGAGAAAACGGAACATTGGGTTCAATTCGTTTCTTTCCAGAACAATTCGGCAGTGGAATGCCCTTCATAGGTCAGTATTTGATTCTTTTTCTTGTTCCAAGGCTGTTTTTAAGCGTAGGCTGCGAGTTGTTAAGCATTCATTTTTTTTCCTCACCTCAACAGTATCACTGGAGGAAGCTCCTAAATATTGTAATTACCGAATAATAATAATAGTAACAAATAATTTTCAAAGTATAAAATTATGTAATTAAAATAAAAAACAAAATATAATTTATTTTAGATAATTGTTATTTTTTTAATCTATTGTCTAATTTTAACACAAAATATTTATTGAAGGGACCTCTACTTAGTGACAAAGTTTATCAAACAAATTCTCTAAAGTTAAAACATCTAATAGATTAATACAAATTACAAACTAGTTACAAATTATTGCAATAACAATTAGATCCATTATAAATTTTTTATTTCTTTTTTATCAGAGGAAAAAGTTTAATATTTTTGCACGATTTTACGGTTGTGTGGATTTTAACATTAAATTATTATTATTATAGGTTTTTGTTCCTATGTATGCTTAAGTTCTAATTATTGAGAATTTCAAGCAACGAGGGATTTTAAAGAGAATCGCAGATGTAATTCAGTACATAAACAGGGCATCCCGAGACAATCCAGTTAATCGGTCCTGCGATTTTAAACATGATTTGTTTTGACGACATATCAAAATTCATCATGGTTTCCGAGATAAAAAATCTAAAATTTTGCAATAATATTAAACCGTAGTCATATGCGCCAGCTGATTGCCGCTCGCAATACAGAGGTCGTTGACCGCGCTCAGGTAAGGCAGGTAATAGCAAAGGCAATTTCTCACTGAAACTGATTAATAATATGATTCTATGTATTAAAAAGATAGTTGCCTGTAAAACCCAAAGCTTGTTAGCTTTTGCACAGATGGATTCTAAATTATGAGGATGGAATATAAACTCCTTCTCAAAATCTAGATCTCTATTGTTATTAACTCTTCCGAGCAGGTTCCATTCAGTGAACAATTATTGTTAAACATAGGATTAAGCGACCTGGAAACCGACGATAGCGCGATGATGGGACACGTGTACATTTCCGCTATATGGAATCTCTATGTCCCATCCGGTTTCATGAAAACCAATTATTACAATTTAGAATTTTGTAGGGACTGCACAAATCGATGTTTTTACATCGACAAATGTTTACACACTCGATAATTTATTTGGTTTGATTGATATTGATCGCGTGTAGCCTCGCCAAAGAAAATTTACACCAACGCTTAAAAAAACCATACATTTTAGGATGAATTATGTTCGATTTTTTTACATATTTTTTTATCCGTAATAGGAAACACAAACACCCTATTAAATCTTCGGGAGTGGTAAAAAAAGAACAACCTGTAAATGTTTAACAACATAGTAAAGGTTGAATATCGTAAAATCCCTTCGTTCGCCGTTACATACTATGTCACGCATTTAATATGCCGCGGGCGCGCAGAATTAATTACACGGTAAAATTATCGCGAGCGTTAAAAGTCTCCGTCTGCGAAATGTACTGCGAGGTTCGCGACTTTTAGACGTTTATCGCCTTTAATTCACGTCGTAATTAGCCCTCGAGCAAAGCGAACGTGACAGCCGCACTACTGCTATCTTTTGGGGATTTTATTATTTGCGTGGATTTTGTAGACCAAGTACCCTCTCGGCGAGTTGAAGGCCCACCGCCGAAATTGACGATACAAAATAATATCATAATTAATAATAACCTCTAACATTTATAATAATCCCTTACACAGAAACACCACGTGGTTTACTAATTGAAGCAGAAACCAGAATTAATTTCTTATAAACTACCTAAATAAAAATATTATTGTAGTATTATTTTTGTATAATAATTTATGTTTTTATTTATAATTGAGAAATATATATTTTATTGAGAAATTAAGTTGGCCGATGAGTACAAGTCTATAATCTTCCTAACTATGCAGAGTTACCTGTTCTAAGGAAGGTTATATATGAAATGTTACAGTGCATACAATAGACCAGCCCAAAACCGTGTGAAAATATAAAATTACCTATAAAATTTGCTCGTGTAATATTTACAATATAGTGTATATTACAATATAGTTAAAATTACATTTTAATTTATACGTTTAATGGGCAATATTATTTAAAAATACGCTGTTTCTAACGGCATTGCACATAAACTCGTTTGATATAAAAAGTTTTTATAGTTTTTATAAAAAAAAAAATCTGTGTAAATTCTGAAACAAAAACATAGGTACATTTAACATAAGTTTTTCTTGTTCAGCAAAGTAAATATTTATATAATTTAAATATATATATATTAGTATAACACAGTTTTTATTTGTATGGCATAATATAAACGACATAAATCTAGGCACTGGTATGGTGGCGTCCAGCACTCATCCAGATTGGCGTACTTTATACAGAGTGGCCCAAACAATACGGGTGAAAGTCAATATTCGTTATATAAACGTTATTACAAAGGGCATGTTGACTCGAGAGAATTTTTCAGCTTAGAGCAAAAGCAATAAAACTAAAAGAAACTGAGAAAACATCGGAAGCAATCAAAGGCCGCTCGGGCGTTAGAAAAAGAATTTCCTCTGGGGATGCTGCATTTGTATTGATAAAAAAAAGATGTTTTGGTGGATCTATTTTTTTATTGTTATTAAGAAGTTTATTGTATCTTATTTCTTAAATTTTTGGTTATAAGTTTATTAAAATTAGTTTTTTTTTATTATAATTTTTAATTATAATATATTTACTTGCCTTACACTAAAAGGTTTTTATGTCTTAATTTTGTATAACTTGAATAAGCTCATTGTTAAGCAGTTTTGATCACATTTCACTTAATCACTTCACTCTAAAAATCTATTTTTTTATGATTAGTGCAATAAAAATGTAAAAGTTGTACAACTGTAAAAAAAATGTTAAATAAGTAGCTGATAAAATGAAAATGTTTTATAAAATAGTTAAGATAAGAATATAACCTTTTTTTTTTAAACTTCATTGTTCTAAATGTTATAAATAACCAAGTTTCTTCATTGTTTTTCGTTTTTTTTTTCGACGCTAAGATCTATGAAAGTAAATGTTATTTGGATGAATTATCCAGTCAATCGTTTAATTTATACCTTTATTCCATAATTTGCTCAAAGTTTTAATATATAATAGAGACAAAAAATAGTGAAGTAAAGTCTAACTGGTACAAAATACACCTAGGTACTTTTAAATCAAAAATGTACTGAAATAAATACACTCACACATGCATTTATATGGACATACTGCGATTGCTTAACAATAATTAGTTAGTAAGAGGATTTCGTTTTAATCTTTTTTTTAAATTTTGGATTTAATTTATATAAAATGTGTTATCTTATAACCATTTCTCTAATTCTGTTTTATATCTTTTTTATTAGGCTATTTTTAAATACGTTTGAGTAAAATTATATACATAGTATATTGAGACATTAATATGCCATTTTGGATAATTGTTCTATGAGCTTTTACAGACAAATGTAATGACATTTGAATATTAAATAAAACAGTCCTGATCCAATAAATAATTTACGCTCGGTGTAAATTTTGTTAAAAATTTGATTTAAGGCTTTATGGCCTAATTATTGCCAGGTACATTCACGTTAATATACTAGGTAGTAAACACTCGCAAAGGTGAAACCTATGCTAGCAGCATATTGGAGCGGAGAAATGGAAACTTGAAATAAATAATTCTTTTTTTAATTTTCGAACAAAAAGAAAAAGATAGAGAAAATATTTTTAAACATAACTTTTTTTATTATTCCGACGTTCAGGACCTCTTATTTCTCATGTAGATTCGATTAAAACTTTAAAATTCTAAAATCGGCGGCGAAACCATTGAAATCTGACATCACAAACTTACACTTCTATTGGAGTCGATCCGTGGGAGCTACGCTTCGCTCCCTTCGATAACATGTACAAATAAACACAGTTAACTTATCGTCAGGTTACCATTGTGTTAAGGACGTTACTCGTACATGCAAATGTAACATTCATAATAATTGAGCAATAAATCCTTTTAGCTCATTCCGCCCGGATGTGAAGGCGAAAAAAAATATACATTATTCAGTGGGAAATGTGCCATAGCCAACCAGAAGGGCAGTGAAGTCGCGTTTGGGCGGGATAAAAATCGCCGCCCTAGCCGCCCCGCGAGCCCCAGCAATGCGCCCAAAAATGCGAGCTTGCCATAATTCATGGAATAAAGCGTTGACTCCAAAGTGTTCGTATCTCCCACGAAGGTCTGAATTATGTCCCGGAGTCCTCGAATACTAAACTCTAAAACGACATACAAACATTACATTAATATCTTGGTATATTTAATGACACGCTGAAAAAAACATTTTAATAATACAACGCAGAAGGCCAAATTGTGTGTATATATTTTTAAGTGTGTATTTATGTATGTGTGGAGGAAGAGGGTGCGTGCCCCGCGACCTTTTACGTTGAGAAATCCATCTTATTGGTCTTTTTCATTAATATTTGCGAAAGTGTATCATAGGTTCAAGAAAATTAATTTGTAAACTTTATGTTATTATAATGATATGATCATGTCATGCGTAGCTGCGAGGGCCGCCGACGGCCATTACGTGCTGTGGCGCGTATGATCCCTTGCGCGGAAGTTATAGTGGTAATTGACACTATTTCAAAAAAGTTAATAAAATGTGGCTATAAATTATTTTCATATTCAAAATTGAGGGTGAAATGGCAAGTGAACATTTTGTAAATCATTTTCAGCAAATTTTATCTATGCGACTAATTGTAAAGTGGAAAAGATATGTCATATTTGACTATGTTTCTGAGAAAACTACTATTCTTCGATAGAAAAAAAAACCAAAGCTACCTCTAAAATTTGCTTTCAGATCGTTTCACGGACTACATAAATAAATAATAATGTATGTGGATGAAATTATCAAAATTTGTCGTTCATACTATTTTTAAGGGAATTATTGTTTCAAATTTTTAAATTAGTGGATATATTTTATTTGTGATTATTTCGTCAACGATAATTTGACGCTGGTGAAAGTAAACCTTACGCGCGCTAGGATTCTTTTTAACTTTTTCAAAAAAAGCTTCTTAGAAAAATATTACATATGGATATTATGCTAAAACAAACTTATATAATTTTCTGGACTATAATCTGGACATAAATTGGCGCGCCCCGAGCAAAATCCTGTATCAGAGTATAAGAAAGGGTAATAAATTAAAAGAGAGAATATCTTATTAATATTATGTGTATCACGAAGTCATAAGCTATACTATCACGATGATAAGGAAAGAAAAACTATATTGGATATAACTGTGAAAGAGAGGGTGTGTTTGTGATTATATATGTTTTAACCGATGAAGTTAAATTAATTTTACATTTAACAGTCTAAAAACTTATTTTTTATAAATTAAAGGCATGGCTTTTTTCCTCTTTTTAAACTTATTATTTTCATTTTAGTCATATTAATATATTACTTCTCATCTGGATAAACAATCCTACATTTAAATAAAAGCTTGTATGCATTATCAAACTTTGTTCATCATCTATGATCAAACCGCAAATGCTAAATCCGAGGGTTTCCTGTGACCACCTCCTGACTCCGTCAGATTATCTCAATGGTACCATAATATTGAATTTTCATCGATACAATACATGTGTGTGCCAAATTTCAGCTTAATTTGGAAACGAAATCGACTCGCAAGATTTGACCTTAACAGACAAACATGCAATGTCATATTAAAAAGCTTGCATAAAATGTTTGATGGTATTATGCACCAAAGGTTCACGCATTTCTATTTATTATAAATGAAACACATCGAGCACGTCGAAGAAATTAACATTTATATTGCCTTCGCAACATAACGAAATATTTAACGGCGCAGCCATTATCTCGTGAAATTATAGGTTCGCAGTTAGACATTTGCATGCGATGTTGCTTAGCCGCATTTTATCGACAACTTACAAATCGACACGATAATTATATCGACATATCTGCTACGAACGCAAAAACCTTACTGTATTGGAGCCATTATTTATGTTGAAAAGTTAAGTCAAGGGAAGCAATCAAAAATGAGTATTGCAAAAAATCACAAATGACTTAATGATGCAGCTTGATCATCTCTCTGTGATATTAAATAATAAAAAAACTGGGCAAAAGTTTAATGTTGGGAACAACATTAGAAACATAAATAGTAGTATTGTAATGTATATGCTACTAATTCAAAAAAGTACAGCATCTTCTTTTAATATGTTTTTGAATTAATGTTATACTTGCATTCTACTTTTTTTTACTCTATGTAGTAAAAGTACCTACCTTGTTAGATATATAATACTATAATTGAGTTGTAAAAAAACAATTATTTAAAAGTATCTTTTAGATACCGTATTTTACATGAATTAATATATTTAAGTCATAAGCCGTAAAAGTGTATATACGTACATATATACAGATTCTGATATTATAACGTGGTAATATCGAGGCATAACGTGGAATATCGTAGTACACATAAAATCCACCATAATCCTTATGACCCATAATAACAATAAAATATTTATGATATAAAAAGCGTAACTCGTGACATAAGCAGTACCTAACTGTATACTTTAACGATTGATATTTTATTGTTTTAACGGTGTTTTTGAAACAGATGCTTTTTATGCCGTCTGCGGATCTCGAATTCAGTTTTATTTACGCATTTCTGGTATACAGAACACATCTAGGTTTATTGTATTTATATTGAATAGACATTTCGATGCCTCATTCGTAATAAAAGAAATTCTCGTCTGTAATATTAATATTATGTTTGTAAAGTGTATAATATTTGGTATAAATTTATCATACTCCTTCTAATTGCGCCCCTATTTGCATAATGTGTGTGTGTTTGTGTCGTCAAGTAAAATATTTACTCAACAATTAACCTAGACGCAATTGTGGCAAGGACATTTATTACTTATTTTTTATTTTGGGTGGTAAACTCACAGTGGTAAATATTAAACATTACAACTGAAAGTAAATTTACTGTAAGCGGTGCAGTAGGTTTTTTTAAGTTTTAGATAAAAACCTTACAAATAAAACCGATTTAAAAGAATAATTAGAAATTATAGGTGCAATACATTTCTTGTAACTATTAAATAATAATAATTATTATTATTATTATTTCGTAATAGGCAGGCAGCATAGCTGATAAGCCTATATCTTATTCCATATCAAAATTGTTATTATTTTTTCTTTGTTTTTATTTTTCTTAAATGTTCGTCTAGATTGTTTTTAAACTGGTTGACTGTCTTTGATTCTATGACACTTTCTGGTAGTCCATTCCATGCTTCCACGACTCTGTTACTGATGAAGTTCTTCCTGGGGTTGCTTGAAAAGGACGTCCTATCTAACTTCATGCAGTGCCCACGTAGTTGGGTGTTTTTATCGAAAGTGAATATTTCTCTCAATTCTGCGCAGTCATAGTGAGGTAAATAAATAGTTTTTATCGGCAATATTTAGTTGCCTTACACTAAAAGTTTTAAATTTTAAAAGAATCATCTTCAAACAATAACTTAGGTGAAAATGTATTTTTTGATTTTTTGCCACCAGAATAAAATTAAAATAGATTACAAATTAAATGACGATGGAAAAAATTCTTATCAATGCAAAAAAAATATGAAATTTGCTTAAGCCTTTTCGGGGTAATGAGTAATGAGAGGATTAAAAAAAAACATACGGATCCTCCTCTTTTTGAAGTATAGAAATAGGTTTACCCATTATAATTTTTACTCGACGAGGAAATGTAAAGAATATAAATAAATGCACCTACCCACAAGTATTTTAGTTAGACATAATCTCGATTAAATAAAAAAAACGCTAGTCTGATATAAATCACCTTAGTTTTACTGACCTATTTATAAATAATTATTATACGCGTTATTCTGTTCCCCTTGCCTAATTTTCAGTGACATGAGCATGACACACGTGTTAGGAAAAATAAAATATACCCGTCTGCATGTATCCATACATTCGTATGTTAATAAATTGCGTTCTCTCCCGCGATTCGTGCAGATTAATCTGTCATTTGGAACATCTGCTCCGAGAGCAGTGTGTTGGGAGGAAAATTCTCTTTTAATTTAGCAACGAAATCCCACGCAGGATTATGAAATTATTCATATCTGGCAAGCGACTAAGACGATTAATCTTTAGCGTTGCTTGTTTACCAACAAACTCGAAATCTTTCTCGTCGAGCATAATTTGAGGTTATGGTAAGTGTTACACGACACGGCGAAAGTTAGTCGTTATATTGCAAGAGTTAAAATCGAAAAAATGCTAGAAATTAACTTTCGCCAGTAAGTTATCAATAACGATTATTTTTAATTCGATTTACGGTTTTGCTACGTTTCAGTATTATTTTCTATTAGGTATTCTGGATCCATAAACTTATTTCAAAGATTAAAATTTCCATCTGTAAAATAGTAGGAAGTCTATTGAATTTTTTTTCAAATTATCATAGGTTATGTTAGGTTAGGTTAGGTTAATGAATGAACTTTTTCACATGCAGATCCTTTTATGGGCTCAAACCATACAACAAACTGATCAACAAGTTTTTCAATGTGTCAAAAAAAAGGGCAGCTCCTCGAATAAATAAATAAACAGTTGTTATTACCAACCTCTGATCGATTTGCATTGACGCAGCGCTATTGACAGATCCTGACGCATTTCACTCCAGCACTTGCAGTTGTCCGGTGACAGCTCACTTGACACAGCAGCCTCTTGGGTGCAATAAGGCGACAGGCGCGAGAGGAATCCGGAATCTGCACCTCCGATCGAATAAGGCGTTTTGCATCTGATTCGAGAATACATCTTTATCTCACGCGCGAATCAATGGACCTCTGCAGCCGGTTTAATTAATAGGAACGTAAATAGAAATAATCTATTGAACAGATTCTTCTCATCTCTCGAAGTAGTCTAAAATTCCAATTTTTCTATTTTTAAAACATAATATTTTTAGTTTCAATCGTTGTACCTTATAACATATTGGTACTTATAAATAAATCTTTCTAAAGAATAATAAAACAAAAAGACAATCTAATAATAATGAATTCGTTGAATTTTTTCTTTCAATTATAAGTTGCATTTTTTTAGATCTGTAAATATTTTTTGGTACCACGAAATGCAAACGCCTTTGTCCGAATATAAATGATCCCATCCGTGGAAGTTAAGAAACTATTTGATTTAATAGACGCGTTATAGATATTTTCATAATTATATTATTATTATAAATCCGCCCTTCGATGAGTTCGTCGGGCGGATTTATGGGGAGAGTCTGTGCGGTGCGATTAGATCCCTTTGATTTAATTAATTTACATGGCTTGTCATGTGCATGGCTTGTCATGTCATGTAATTTACATGGCCTGTCATGTCATGTCATGTCATTTGTGTCACGATTATATTTTGATATGTAAGTCGGATGCGACGTGGCGAATGACAAGATGTCATCAATTTGTATTATCTACTTTAATTAATTATTTAAGTATTTTAATTAATTTCTAAAAGCATATTATCTGTAAAATATTCGGATCGTAAAAATATCGGCAGTGGCATTACAATGAAAACACCTATTTTAGGTTATCTGAGTCAATTCAATCAAATCTTGAGTGTGCAACTATTAACCGTATTGCAATCAGCAATTTAGTACCTAGTTTTAGTATTTAATATAAAGCCGTTCCTAATTTTCATACGAAAATTTAAAATAAATTTCTATATGATTGAAAAGTATATGTTTGGTATAAGTATAAATCTATATAGCAACTAGCTGACCCGGCCACGCGTTGCTGTGGCTAAAGTTTTTGTTATATTACATTATAGTAAACAATCTAAGAGGAACAATAAGAGAACATCAGTCACGGAGTCCACTATGCTTTTTCACACAGATGGTATTTGTAAAAAAATATGGTGATCTCCTTATTTGACTTTCTACTACTATAACCCTTTAGTACAATGAAATTATTTACGAACTAAGACGACAATGATGATGTTGGTATACAAATTCACTGGATTGAGATTGATTTGAAGGGGAAGTACGTTGAACACAATTAATTAAAATGTTCTTACACTTGATACTAAGCAGAAATCAATAGGTAAAAAATAAAAATTTATCAGATTTATTATTTCCATTTAATTTTATAACAAATATAAGTATATTACAGTATAATACAGTAAATAACATGTGACGCTTAAACTCATGAATGAGGTAGGCAAGGCAGACAGTCTTAAACTTTTAAACATTAATATCTTTTTTTTTGAATTATAAATACTTTCAATTTCAATTTAATTTAACACCAATCGGTGCACAATGTTTTTGGTTAACCTGTCTTTAGCTAACACAAATAGATTCGACGGTTTCCCAACACGTGAACACGCAACATATAGTTGCCCATGAGAAAAACATGGATTTTCCAAATCTAAACCACAAATGGACATTGTTTGACCTTGAGATTTATTTATAGACATGGCGAAAGCTAAACGAATTGGAAACTGTAGCCTTTTGAAGGGTATGGTAGAATCTGATGGTATCATCGGAATACGTGGCAGCAGGACCACTTTTCCTTTAAACTTCCCAGCCAAAATGGTTGCTTCAAGAATGTTTCCGGTGATCTTTTTGATGACCAAACGCGTACCGTTACATAATTGAGGTGGATTCAAATTACGGAGGAGAATAATAGGGGAACCAATCTTTAATCGAAGATTATGTGGTGGCATTCCAGGGATATCTAATGAATTTAAAAATTCAATCGGAAAATTTACACTTTCATTTTCATCAACAACAGTATCGATTGATTTAAAAGACATCAGATCGCCTGGTAACAACTGTTGTATCTGGAAGTTAATTTCGTCAACATCAACGTTTTTGGCTGCCAAAATCGCCCGTTGACTAAGCCATTCATGATTCAAATAATTATTCTGTATATCCGGGAAAATACTCTGAATCAATTCAGTTTTATCCTGAACAACAGTGCAAAAATTGTCTGGTAGTTTAATGCATTGCGTATTTGGTTGCAGTTTTATTTTACCGTTCCCAATATCTAGTAGTTGTTCGGAAAATATTAGTGCTGATGGATCATTTTGCAATTGTACTCGCATATTTATGGTCAATCGAAGTGTTTCAACACTTCGCCATAAGAATGATTGTTTCAAACATGCATTAATCTCATCCGCGAAAGTAGAGCGAGGTATAACCGGTAAGGTCTGCCGGAAGTCACCAGACAAAAGTAAGATAGCACCACCGAAAAGTTTATTATTGCTGTTTAAATCTTGCATAGTTCTGTTTAATGCTTCAAGTGAATATTTGTGTGCCATTGTGCACTCATCCCAAATTATTATAGAACTCTTCCGCAACACTGCAGCTATTCCACAATTCTTTTTGATGTTACACATTGCATCTGGTTTATTATGAACGTCCAATGGCAGCTTGAATGTTGAATGTGCTGTTCGCCCACCATCCAGTAAAGTAGCCGCAATGCCTGACGATGCTAATGCTAATGCGATGTTTTTGTTGCGACCGTATTTTGGCAAGAATCAACGATATTAAAAATGTCTTACCGGTTCCACCGGGTGCATCCAAGAAAAAAAAACCGCCTTGTTCAGCAGCAACAGCCAGCATAATCCGATCATAAATAATTTTTTGTTCTGCTGTCAGTAATGGTTCACTGTTCATGATAATTGTTGCTAAACTTCCATGGTCATATTGATTTTCTCGTTGTAAATCGGTATTGACTAAGTCGGTGGCTGGACGATTAGGTGATGGCATACCATAATGATTAAGTGGTAAATTTGAAATAAGAACACATAAATCCTCGATCAAGACCAATGCTTCATTGTACATCTCTGGTGTATAATCTATGTTTTGGCATTGATTTGTTTGTCTAATTCGGTGCAAGATGTCTTCTGTCATACAATTTTTATATTTTTCCCACAAAGTTTGTGCTTGCGAGGGATAACATGTCGCCAAAATAATTGCAAACAACTGACGAATGTTATTCGGTGTTGATGTCAACGCAGCATCAGCAAGCGTTAAGTCCCAATGGTTATCGTCTTCTAGCAATTGCAGTTCACGACATGCATCCTGGTATGTATTGAATACTCGACCATTAGCTGTTCGTAAAAATTCAAAAGACGTTGGTCCGGGAACATTCACCAATAACAAACGTAAATAGAAGCACTCACGTTGCTTTGGATGTACCGTGTAAAGTCTCCCCAATGTCTTAGCTTTGAATATGCCTGTAATGGAAGGATGTGGTTTTCCTTGTTTCCGTGGCTCCCATTTTTTACTGGATTTGTTCCATGTGAAATAACGTGGAACATCACCATACACCAATGTCTTCGCGAATTGGCCAAAAACATCAGGTTTTTGACACAATGTAAAAAATTCAGTTAGAGTCGTTTTCGGAGCTTCGAACGCTCTTTGGAGAACATTTTCTTCAGTGAAGTATACACGTTGACCGTTTTCAAGATGTATTGCCAGATGTTGGACAGCAGGATCTCTTTCGTGGATGGGAAAGCTGAGAATATGCCAAATAGCTTCATTGCTGCTAATGTATCTGCCCATTTGGTATCGTGCTATTTCGTCATTTTTATTTATGTTTTTTACTTCAAATATGGCCAAATCACTGCCTTTGTTTACATATTTACAAATATACTTAATTGATTTAACAGAACTGCAAAGCTCAACATTGATATGAGCTTTGTAAGTTTTTGAAAGTAGTGGTGAGTATGGTACCACCCACTGATTATCAAACTCAACTTGATTTGGAAAGTTCGGCAGTCGCATTGTAAATGTGTGGCCACCATTCTCAGTACTTCTGCGGCGATACATTGGATAACCATCAATATCCGTGATCGTGTCATTCGTATGCGGCTTTGGGAAGTTTTTTTTACATTTTCCATTTTCCATGCACGGTGACGTCATGTTGAAAACACCGCATGGCCCATGGATCATGTGTTTGGTGACAATATCAAATAATTCTTGATCAATTAATGGGTCTGGAATTTCGGCTGAAATTATTTGATCGATTTCTTCAGGACGGATTCTATCTTTAAGCCAAACCAAAATGTGGGCATGAGGCAAACCTCGCTTTTGCCACTCTATCGTATACAGCCAACAACGTGTGATACCAAAAATTGTATATTTAACAATAAAATCAATTAAGGATTTCAATTTTTGTTTAAACACACGTGCAGTTAAATCATGACGATGAATGGCTTGTTGTCCTGGCAATAGTAAAGTTTGTATCTCTTCCCAATTCGGATTACATGTGAATGTAATAAATAAATCCGGTCGGCCGTAATGACGTACGTAAGTCATCGCATCTTGTATGTATTCCTGCATGTTCCGTGGACTGCCGATGTAGCTTGAAGGTAAAATGAAAGCATTACCGATGTCATTGGGATTTAAATTTCCATCGATGTTTCCAGCAACAGCATCTCGTAAGTGAATATATTATTCCGATCGTAGTTTTGACGTTTGCGTTTTGACGTTTGCCGCTCGCGTTGTTGAGGTTAGATTTTTTCGGTGGCATTTGACTGAAAATAATAATTTTCTTGTTCTTATGATATTCTCTTGAAGACGTTCGTTACACTGTTCTTGAGATTCTTGTGCATGACCTGCTGTCCTGATTCTTTGAGCTAGATTTCTTGATTCAATTTGTTTTGCCAACTGATGGGCTCTTTTAATACGTTTGCGTCGAATAACTGTCACTGTCAAATAATAACAGACATTAGCGCCATCAACCCAGTCGAAAGGTATCGACATCTGTCAGTTTTATGACTGCCAAATAATAACGGACAAAAAATTAGCGATAAATTAAAATTGCGACTATAATTTGAGATTTAAACTATCCTATCTCTCAAGTGCACATCGAACTGCACATGGTGTTCAAATTTTATTATAATCGGTTAAGTGTTTTAGGAGTCCATTGAGGACAAACATTGTGACACGAGATTTATATATATTAAGATAATCCTTTTTTATAATCATTTATGTACACTTTTACCATACATAAAAGGCGCAACACAGAAGTGGTGAAATTGCAGTCTTAAATAGGTATTTTTTTTGTAAACATCAGCGTTTGTCTGCGGATAGAATAGGGAGGTATGAAAATGTAAATAAAATCAATATAATAATAATTAATTGATAATAAATTTTATGTCATTCCAATTATTAAAGTTAATGAAGTAATATATATTAACTTCCTAGTTCTCAATTAAAATACAGCCGACAAAGCTGTATTTAAATAATACTGTGCAGTAATTTCATACCACTCTCCTCTGTCAGATTCATTGTGATCGCTCGTAAAGTTAGTAAATTTCAATTCTCTCTGCCCTGAAAAACTTTGGGTCCCACTATAAATATCTTAATACAAAAAAGCAATAAATTTATTTTGAATGACGGTCACTGTCTCTTATAGCACAGACGGCGTCTAGTTAGGAAGGCAGAGAACATCAATGCAGTATTGCCAGTCGTTGGTTATATTATATATTTATTTATTTAATCACGGAAAAACAACGGATACAAGAGATGAGAAGAAAACTTAGAAAAACTTATGATATAGGTTAGTCTTGTATCCTTACAAGTTTTTCACATATAGAGTGATTTATTTCATGTCTAATGTTAGTTATATAAGTTTACTGACAATAAGATCATGGTTAAGTGTATGCAGTTGCAAGCAATTGCAATTGCAAGCATAACTACACAGTACTACTTTATAAATAAGTACACAAAAGTAAAATTAAAAATAGTGGCAAAAATAAAAGTAGAAATAGTGTGGCAAGCAAAGTGGCTTATGAATGTATTTTGGTGCTGAATAAATAAAAACAGTGTGTATGGTTACACCAGGCGAGATATACGAAAAACCTCTGTAAGGAAGCTGATTAATTTTGTCATCGATCGCATAACAATGAATTAATGTATGTTTCAAAATCATCAGCCCATACTGGCATCTACATTCGACAATGTTTCCACACGCGTATTGATATAAAAAGAAAATTAACGATTTAGCCGAATAAGTGAGCACATCACTTTCGAGCGTCCTCCCGGGTATAGCCGAATGAGAGTGTGGTCTGGCATTAAATTCATACGCTGCTTCGGAAAAAAAAGAGAGTTTTGCTCTATAAATAAATATTGTAATTTTTTTTTTTAATAATTGCTATGACCCAGGTCATATACAATTGTTTTGGCAGGCACATTTGGCCTACTCAACTAGGCCAAATGTGCCTGCAGTGCTAGAGTTTGGAGAGATGACGGTAAAATTGGTATGACCATGTGCGGACTCGAAGCCGAGACCTTTGGGTCAATAGTTCGACCTTTAACTATTAGACTACCGGCGTCTATGAAATCTCCATTTATACAAAATCCATACAAAATATGTCTCCATCTGTAAGCTTTTCCAAAAACTAGATAGGATAGGTTTTAGGCGAGGTATTAGAATGGTTTAGAAGTTATTTAACTAAAAGAACGTATAAAGTTAAAATTGGCAACAATATTAGCGATAGTGCAGAGGTTAACTTTAGCGTACCTCAAGGTAGTGTACTTTGACCTATATTATTTTTTATTTACATAGACGGCTTATCTCAATAAGCGGTTTTAATATCATACTTTTCTTATTTCATGTAAGTATTTAGATGTGTCAATATTTTATTGCAGTTGCATTTTTATAACACTCACTCTTTAGAATATAATTTAAATGATTAATTTCATTTAAATTATATATTTTTTCAAACCGAATTTCACCCCCCCACACCCCAATTTTTGCGAATGTTGTCTTCTAAATATGAAAATCGGTTTATATCTTTTTAATATTCGCCTAATATCTCTCCCGCAAAGCTCATTCAGATCTCCGCCCACGTCTGCATACAAATCGTTTGTTTTGCGAGCGTTTGCCGGCTGGCTTATTGCTTCCGCGAGTCCCGGATCAGCGTGTAATTTCATTGGAAGCCGTTATTGCAACCGTTATTACAACGCGTGTCGCTTCCTACAAATCGCGTTACGATATTTAACGATATTGCGTATACAGTGTTGCAGCCATACGGGCATTTTAGAAGGTAAACTTCTTTAGCACGAGTACTGAATCATAGACGCTGAATTAATCTAATACGACCGCTCAGTCGATGCACCCAATCACGTCGTTGTTACATTCTACATTACGACCGGCCAAGGCCTAGAATTTTATAAATCTATGTATAAATTAGGCTTACATCACATATGTAATTTGGTTTATGAGTATTTTAAAAAATTAAACTTACCAATTTCAATATTTTTTTTATGTAAACATAGGATTATTTATTTAAAAAACCAGCTTAAAGGTTTTCTAGAAATACGTTTAGTTAATCTAATTATATTTTGTATATATGCCTGGTATGAAAAGCTATCTTGGCAGTAGACCTCAAAGACATGCATTAAATGCAATTCAAGTGCGTTTGGCTTTAAACATTAACGCGTAAAATTTACAATTTTGTTTTCTAGGAAACCACGATGAATTGAAACCACGGTCAAAACAAATCATGTTCGAAATCGCAGGGCCAATTAGCTGATTTTTTTATCTGGAATGGTCTTGGAACACGCTGTATAGTATAACTGGCGTGCGGAAACACTGTTAAACGTAATGTGGGATGACACTTTTGAAATATAGATAAATGTGTTTTTTTTAATTTTGCTTATTTATTTCATAAAAATAATTAATAACAAATACATAAGCGCTAGATATTTACGAAAATATTCACAAGACGGAATGCAATCAATGTGCAATCTCGCAGTACTCGAAGTAGGGACTAATAAAATTACGAACAGTTACTAACAACTTCCGTTTATATCACCAATTTAAAAAAATATATTTTTCCTCACCAACGGTTTCTATAAAAACAAGAACTTAATTCAAGAATATAGTTCATGATGGCTTTTCAATATGGGTAGACAGAAAACTGATCTTACCAAAATATAAAAACGATTAAAAAAAAATTTGGTCTCATTATTTTACTACTGTAATTTAAAAATAACGTTTAATAGTTATCAATATTTGATATTATGTAAGAATATTGTTGTACTAAATTACTTATCTATACAAATAGAAATAGTAAAAAAAAAATGCCAATAAATGGATGGCATTCATACATGTTTAATGATAAAGTAATTATTTATTAGTTTCTGTACCATATGTCTAAATACAATATGATTTTTATTGGACAATAATTATTTTATTATGTTTTATATATACTTCGCGTTTAATTTACAGCACCTACTCGTATATATAAATTAAATTTATATTCACTTAAACATTTTTTATTTCATACGCTTTACAATTATTATTTATATATTGCCAGTATGCAGACATACTCGGAATTCTATACGATATAACCTCGTTTCTTGTGCTAGTTAGGTTACGGTTTGTCCGTAATGAGCGAATTCGAACCCGGGTCCGCTGGGTTCGAATGAAAATTGTGGGAATGAAAATAAAATACAGTAATATTTAACAGAGTTATTTATTTTATTGCTTTACTTATCACAAATAAACGGTTTTATGTATTAAGTTCTAAACAAATTTACGGGCAGTACTATATAATTGTATGAACATAATTATTACAAAAATAGGTAGGTTTGTTTGATTAGGCAGAAAACATATTTGACGGTGATGAAATTGGTTAACGCTGATAATAACTAGTACTTACAAATTTAATTATCTATCTACACAAATATCACAGATGTTAAAATTGTCAAATGTAAAACATATCGAAACGATGACTAAATAAATAAAAGTGAATACGTTATGACCATAAAGTTAAGGCGAAATGTTGATAATTTCATGTTAATTGTATAAGTAAATTATCTATAAATGAAAATATAGGCGGAATTTAAATTCAGCATTATCCTTTTAAGGTATGATTCTGAACATAAAACCAAAACAACTTTTATTTAACAAGTTTTCATATAGTTTACAAAAAATCCATATAAAAATATTGAACGTTTAGTGAGCGTATTGTTGTGTCCAGAATCACCCCTTAAAAGGATACTGCTAACTTTAAGTTTACCCTGTATATGTAATACAGATAAAAAAACAGTCAAACCGTAAGGGCAAACTATCTCGAAATCTTGACAGGGTTGTGTGAAAGTGTTTGTAAACATTCATTTTTTAGTGTCTGTAAACATGTAAGCATTTATTTTATTTTTATTTAATTACGAATAAATACAAATTATTGAATAAATACACGCCGTTTAATTATTTAGTTTCATATAATAGAAATTACTTGTTAAATTTGCCGGAAATTAGAGTATTGGTTAAGGATGTGTACAAATTTATACAAACATAATGAATACCTACACCAGAAAGAAAACCAGAATATAAAAATAAATATATTTATATTTAAGCGCGAAATATTATAACATAAAAATCGAGAAATTAACTTGCCTTTAATTATTAAGATATTAATTACCGCTTTTGTTTGAACATCAAATATCTACAGACAAGTTGAAGAAAATCTCCATGGGCCGTATTTTACGCGTGCGACGCGATGACACATTTCAAACAAAACTTTACGGTCGTAACAATAAAATAGTAATAATAAATATAAAAAAATAATACATATATATATAAAGTGATACTTCAACAAAAACTACTTATCGACTAAAACATAACAATAATGGAAAGTTTACATACTTTATAAATCATGAAAAAAATAAATATTTAACTATGAATATTGTCTTAAATTTTATATTTAAAACGTTAGCTAACTTATTCGATAAATAATCGAGCATTGCACGTATAGTGAATATATCCCGGGTGCAAAAAAATGCATATGTATGTAGCTTAGGCAGGCGCGGATCCCAGAGAGAGTAAAGGGTGTAATTTCCCCCCCCCCCCCCGCCCCCCCCGCCCACCAAAACTTTCATTAGCACTCACCAGTACATATTTTGTAATATTCGTTCCTTTTTCATTAGTAGTCATACGACCAGAAATATTAATCTTAAATTACTTATATATTTTTAGTCAACCTTAATTCCAAACAAGAACTTATTTTTATAGTTTATTTACCTTTCGCTATGTTTAAATTCCAAAGAAAGGGAAAAATAAATAAATGTAGAAATGTGCGTCTGTAGGAAATTCGTCTAAATCGCTCTAGGTAAATTTTGAGTTGCACATTTTATTATTCTTTTTTTTTGTTATGAAAATTATGTCTTTTTTAGTTTATGCATTGTCAGCTGAGGATCTACGTTTTCATACCTGATTACATCACCTTAAAATAGCGGTACACGCTCTAAAGGTGACATTAAATATGAATTTTTAACGAATTTAATAAGTCAAATTTTATTCTAAATATACGAATTTTATCCAAATCGAAAATGGGTGTCTTTGACATTTTAACCCCCCCCCCCTCCTCTCCCTCTAAGATTTTTGCCTCGGATCCGCCCCTGAGCTTAGGTGAGATTAATATTCTCGCAGGAATATATTTCTATCTACAATTCGCACGAGGCGCTATTTCGGACTGATGTGAACGGAATAATTTCATAATTTTCTAGTAACTTAACAATACACACCCTAATTGTATGGTATTCGCCGTCATCTACACGCACCCATTCACACAAAAATAATACCACCCCTACCATCTCTTCCTATCTATACATTTTTGTAATTCATATTATATTTTACTGGCATATACGGGATGTCCCAAGACCATTCCCGAAGACTTACTGAGAGGTTTGAGTGGTAAAAAAATCATGTCTAAATTTATCATATTTTCTAATATATGGTGTGAATTCGGTTAGCAATGAACCAACCAGTTACCAATAACTCTGTTATCGACGCGCGCCAAGCGCCACAGTTGTTTGCTCACATCAAAGTCTGAAAAAATATGGAGCTTTGAACTAACCGAAAAGTTCAGTAGAATCATAATTTGTCGTGGCTACTAAATATTAGTAGGCCCAACCGAAGTATACAATCTGTTTGATAGACTGTACGAACCAATTCCTGTAGGCATTTTTTTTTCAATTTAATTAATAAACAAAAGCTATCTCAATGAGTGAATTAGTAAATAGATCCTCAAACGTAATAAAAGCGATATCAATAGTATAATAATTTCGTATAACATTTATTCTCTTCCAGTTCCAAGTTGCTAACGGGTAAGGTCACTTTTACTGGGCTACATGCAGTAAGTGTGGCCTAAGCCTGACTGGGTGAATGTTGTCACAGATGCCTTGTAACATTTTTTAATATAATGTAAAGTTATTTTTTGGCTTGACGTCTGCGATGTTTTCTGAACTGCCGGGTACGAATTAGTAGGTATTAAGTACCCGTGTTGCAAACGAGAGAAGAAATTATGGCGTGACTTGCAAAATGCTGTGTCATTTTATTATATCATTTTATTAGACTGCCAACGATTTTGCGTCATTGTCATGCCGCAAAATAAGCGAAGTGAGAGGAAGAGAAAGAGTATATGTCTTACTTTCTCGTTTTTAACATTTTGAGCGCTGAATGCGCTTATTGAGACAACGCACGATGCAGTGACGTCACACTAATTTTCATACATATGCGTAAAAAATATTTGTCAGAAATCAATAGTTCTATTTCACTTCCATTCAGTTTTACGACGGTTCTTTTGTGACGGTGTAAATAACGGTCTTTCGTCGCGCTGTACTCTTAAGAAAAAGGGAGATAGCACGCCTGCCTAAGAGCAGAGCAGCGTAGGCCACTCTTCATCTTCATCTAGTATTTTTTCCAACGTTTCCCGCAGACAAATGAAAATTTGATAAGCAAGCGTACTCGTGAAAAGAGAGAAAAGATTAATGATATTACGGAGCAGGTCTATTTGTTATTTCACTCACACCACACTTAAATAGATACGAAAGGCTAATAGATCTATGCGAAATAATTTGTATTAGTATGTCTGATTCGGAATTATGCAACATAATAAATATATACTACTATAACATGTGTGGTAATTGAAACAACCGATTAGGTGTAATTAATCATAGTTTTGATGGATGGTCAATCACGAACCAAGAATCAATACTAAATAAAAGTGACAAAATACCCTCAAAGTTGGAAATACAATTTATTTTATCTTTAACTATTCCTTCTAAAGATTTTGATTTATGAAGTTATTGATAGTAGATTTTTTTATTTTTATTGGAAGTTTTAACAACGATAAAAATAATACAGCATTTGTATGGTTGGGTCGAATACGACCCTTTTATAATATATTCTAATAATACAACTAGGTCATCTGCCATAATATTTACACCTAGATGCGACAAGCCTATTATATCGACCCATTTGTCACCTAGCACAAAGAAGCCACGTTAGTCGGCTCGTAATTTATAGAGAAAGATAATAAAATATTCGTAAAGTCGGCCCCACACACGACCGCGAATATTTGCAAAGATGGACAAATGCTGTATATTGTAAATATTTGCGCACATATTTCGTCCTTGCTTTGTTATTTCGTTTAAGAAAATGCGAAATATATGTGCAAATATTTACAAATGGCCTCCCATATTTGTGCATCTTTGCCAATATTTTCGCACGTGTCTGGGACCAGCCTAAGGAAATCTATTGAATAATCGCGCCCTGTCTGAGGCTCGACTGTATTGCGAAAGCGTACAGATAAAAAAGCGACCAAAATAAGTTTAAAAAGTAAATAGTTAAAGTGTAAGTTTAAAAAGGCGACCAGATCCAGAAGACCAATACTAGATATTCTATGCTTAATGTCTTCACAAATTTCGTAATTAAGCTTAATTAAAAGACGAAGGTGAAGCTTCGCAACCAAATAAAAATAAGACAATATTCATAGTAAACAAGAAAATATATCTAACGTAATAATAATTTTGCATACAAAATAAAGTAACATCGTTCGCCAAACATTCTATTAACTAAATGAAAATATTCTATGAAATTCAACATCGAGAGAATAAAGAACGCTTATCATTGTAATGTGGGTCCGTAAAATTTCACTATTAAAGGTCTCACGTGACACTCATCATACCGAGGTAGTTATCTGTTCAATGACGTGGACGTTTCTTATGATGGGCTTCCTCGAGAGACTCCTACAGGATCCAGCTCTCGACCAGATCGGTTCGCTGCGAGACAGGCCCTCCGGGACGCTCTTTGACGGTCGCAGGCTCTTGTATTCCTGCCTTCTGTGGTACGGCGACCGTCCACACCCACAACTACACGGCGGGTCCTTATACATATAGTTATAGTTATAGTTAACAGGTTCGTAATAATAGTCCAGCGGTGTTGCGAACGAGAGGGATTTGGGGAGCCCGTTGTGGAATTGATGGAGGTGCGGATGATGGTAGTTGGACGCGCCGAAGATGCCGTGCGATGGAAAGTAGCAGTGCCGCATGGAACCGCAATGGTTGGGCTTGTACGCGAACCTCGGGATCTGCGGCGACATCCCGGGACACGCGCAGTCGCCTGTGGTGACCGTGGTGGCCGTCATGGTCGAGTTAATGGAGTTGCTCGGCTCGGGTTGCTTGGAGAAACCGACGAAGAATAGGAGAACCGCGCCGACCACCGTGGACGCGAACGAGAAGTAGTACCCTGCTTTGGAGCTGTGCTGGTTGATGTAGCCGGTGAACGGAACGCCCAATATCACGGGGATGGCTTCGGCCCCCTGAACGTAACCTGCCAGAAACAATAGGATCGGTTGACGATGATGCTAGCATGTTAAAAATCATTGGATCAAACTCTATTTGTTTATGGTAACTATAAATATACAAACTATAGTTGATTAAAGCTTATTCATTTCTAAAACACAATGAAATTTATATCATAATTTAAAATTATAAATTAACAAAAAACATATTACTGTTTCATTTAAGTTTTCTTAATATTTTTTCTTATGTTTGTTGTTTATGTTTCTATTCATATTTACCACTAACCCTTTCTATAAACAGGTAGATATAGCATTTTTTCTTGTAAATACTAAGAATTCATAATTGTCGTCATAACATGATATTTGTTTATAGTTTATTAGGAAAACCAACAGTACTATATATAAAAAAATGGTGCATACAATTGCGTGTAAAATTAACTGATGACAGGTTTTAGGCCTAAATGACCTATATACTGTATATACCCCAGACTTCGGCTTAGGTTGGTAACACCCGAAGGACATAGGAAATGTTTAGTAATATTTTTTAAAATGTTCAGGAGAGTGTATCGAAGATTTAATTTAGCAGTCCGTTTGAATTTCAAAAAGTTGTTAGCAAAAAAAAAATACGCAACATCTACAGGCATTTTGATATGATTGAAAAGACCCCCTTAAGAATAGCGTTTGATTGAGAATCACGCTAATTTATAATCACAAATAAAAGTATATGTTATAGGTTTACTAAGAATTGAAATATCGTAACTTTTATAACTTTGTGAATTTTAAAATAAATCATTTGTGATTATGTTGGTTTTTTTACAATACGTATGATATAATATTAGATATATATAATAATATATGGGGTGCATGTTTACCTTAATGCATAAAAAAATGATTAATCAAACTCACCCCATACTTTAGTGAAATGCCTCGCCCGCACCCTCTCCATTGTGAGCGTTTTTATGGAATATAAAAAGCTGCCCAGGCAAAGTCCGTACAGCCACACAAACAGCATATATCCGTGGTAGCCCTGAATGCTGCTCAGCGCTAACAATGAAACGCCTGTCAATACAATTCGGACAAGAAATGTTATTACAGATAAATGCATAAAAACCTGTGGTGAAAAACCGCTTTTACTTTCCACGTCGAATGATGTATTATGATCGGTCAGTTCGACCAAAGTTTCTGAGCTTGCGTGATTAATAATATTATCATTTATTTTTTCTTTGATGTACGGAGGGTAAATAAATGTGTGTAGATATGTATTTTGTGAATACAAAACTAATTTAGGCCCATCAGCAGATGGGATAGCGGCGGTTTGCATAGATGAGCAAATATCACACATAGGTACGGATACACACATACAAGACTAGCGACGAAACAATGCAAACGCAATCTCTTAGCTTCTAGTAAGCTCCGAGTGTCTCCGACTGTACATATTTTATTTAATATTTTTTGCTTTTAGCTTGACTTTTGTTATTTTGTCGAAACCTTGTAAGTGTGATTTCTGGCTATAACGTTTGTAAATACTCGTAAACTCGTTCGTATGGTACTTATATTATTTATTTATTTATTGTGACATATTTAATTTGACAAAAAATCGAAATGTAGTAGAATAAGTCACAATTACAAATGTATAACTTATTAAAAATTTACAGGCAGACATTAGCACTGCTACATTTTGTGCTCTGCCTTCTTTACTAGACTATGTCTGAACTAAGGAAGACAGTAAGTAAGGAAGGAAGGTAGTTGTCGCTTGTCACTATTCGCTCAAATCTATAATATAAAATGTACATAGAAAAGAAAATATTCAACATAATTCACTCAGAACCCTAAGTTGGCGATATCACTTCTAATTCGACGTTTAACGCGAAGTAAATCGACACTCACCAAATTATTTGTTTGGATATCAGGAGGAAAGAGTTTGGTGATTTTTCCTAACAAGAAACACCCACTTTAGACCACCTTAACAAAATTATGAAGCTAACACAAACTACGTCCAAAACGTAACATTTTACAGAATATGTCACGAATATAAAAGTACAGAACGTTTTCGAATTAGATATTTTAATTACAGTTTCTATACAACTCTAACAAGGTTTGAGAAATGTACTCTTCTCATACATGTAATTAGGAAAAATTGTAATCATGACACTGTTTTTTCTTATATAATTGCAATGTTGTGTATAAAATAATTTCAAATATTGTTTGTAATTTGTACACATTCTAAGATACAATTTCTTACGTTTGAAAACATTACCACTTAAGGGATCCATTTTCCAAACACAAATATTTTTAGTTTTTGTTGTTGTGCAAAACTATTCTAAACGAGTTATCATTCTGTACTATTTGTTTAAACATCTTTAGGTGAACCTATATTCCATTACGTTTTTTTTTAATATGTGTGTTTATATAGTTGGCCAAACTAGTGTTATTATTATATTCTCGAGGAATATTATATATTTATAAATGAATTATAGAAAGCACGTGGTTCTTGATTATGAGGGAGATTTATCATGCCGTGTAATCAAACGTTGATTCTTCATTCTTACTGAGTGAAATCTCTTTTCGTGTACACCCTCATCTCTCACACTCCTTACTCGTTCAATTTGCGTAAAGGTAATTTACGTTACGCATAAAATGCCGTGCCTAATAGAATTCACCATACTTATAGTAAAAAGTTCCAAAACATTCATTTATTCTGTCTTAGCCGTAACCAAGTGATATTGTTTTGAACTATATACCACCTTTTCTTTCTGAAATCATTAAGTACCTATATTACTTTTCGATGTGCGCTTGTCACACACCCTGACATACAAACATTGCACTTTCTACTCTCCTACCGAACTTACACTCATTTCATAGCTTTAATAATAATCTGTCTCGGAATTATACTTGTTGCCCATATGTTATGTTTAATATTAACTGTAAACTTGTTAGGACATTTACAATCATGGAATGATTGATGATGATGTTGTGGTAGGCACACGCTAAACAATGGACCAGCGAGCGCAGAAGAAGATCTCGAATAAATAAATGGTGGAGATGATGGTGGTAATGGTGGAATGGTGGCGTTACCTACGCCTATCATCGCGGTCTGGCAGAGGTACTGCGGCGAGACACGGCACTGGCTGCTGGGCCTCGCGATGGCCGCCCCGCCGCCGGCGCAGCCCAGGGCCACGGCGAACCCGAGGAAGGTCTGCAGCAGCACGATGGCGCTGTCCTCGAGCCCCTCCCGGTAGCCTTGCGAGGCCTGGATGCGGACATTTAAAAACATGTGTTCTGTAATCAATGCAGAGGTCTCAAATGTTGATAGTGATCCTTAAATGGGTCATCATAGTAGTATAAGATCGTACATTACTTTAAATTCAACGCGACGCTTAGTGCAAGTTTAAATTTTATAAACAACCTATAGAGAAAAGGCATGCTCACAATTACCATACTTCAAAAAAGGAAGGTTTTCATTTGATGTATTTTTATGAAATAGGCGATTTCAAATATTTTCTCTGGAGGACTACATGAGTTATATTTTCCATTCAATGTTGCCATTAGCAGCGCTTGTCAAAAGAACAAACTGATACGATAAATATATATCCACCATTGGGTATAATAAATTCTAATACCTAAATTCCATGCGCATTTCGTTCTAACGAACTATTTATTTCTATGCCGAATATATCAATAATATTTATATAATTTAGATATATTTAGTGTAAGGCCGAAAGAAATAAAAAAGAAAACTTTCTTTACAAATGTTTTCATGTCGATGTGATGACATGTTTCATGTTTTTAATTTGTCTATAATTTTTGTTACTATTATTTTATACATTTATCGATAGTTAAGGTAATAATGATAAATATATATTTTTTAAGATACAATATTTTATTAGATATTAAATACATAATTATTATTTTAAATATATTATGCAAGCTGAAAAATAGTTATTATTTCATATTAAAGAATTATAATGATCAAAATATTCATTTAGAAAATTGCAAAATTAATCACATGGCTAAAATATTTTCAATGTACTAAAACTAATAATATAATATAAAAAAAACCTAAAAACATTCATTATAGCACATTTGATATTTTTCTGTGACGTACACTTTATATTTCTAAATAAAAATGAGATAGTTTTTCACAACTGCTGAATATCGTTTATAGCATTAGGGTAATGATTTCGCCAAAACCGCAAAAATGGATATTTTCACAAGCGATATTACTGAAATCCATAGAACTAGGGCATCAAACAAAAAAATGGTTTTTTGAGATTATAATGAAATAAGTAAAAAAAAAACATCTGCTTAATAGGCAGATTTCTCCTTAGACCAGGCGATAGTCTAGTTAGGTAAGATAATGAGAATAATACCATACATTTTTATAAAATTTACAAAAATTAAATAACCGAAAAAGCTCTTTCAAGTGTAAATCATAAGATCCAAAAGATACGCAAAAAACTAAACGTACCGAAAAATCTCATCGTAAAATACCAAAGCTAATAATAGAATGAAAAAATAAATAATCACATAAATTACAATTGTGAAAAAACTGAAATGTCTCTTTCATTCAGCACATTCATTTTATGTTGCGTCTTATTTACGGGCGGAAACTATTCATAAAGCTATTTTGGTCGGTAAGCTGCGGACAAACGACGGGTTATTGCAATGAGTGCTCATTTCTTAGTTTTGACGTTACATAGTTCATTCGACAAACTTATGATAGAAATAGAAAATTATTATTAATAATATTAACAAAAGGTTTTTAAAGTACACAAAAATATTTTACAAAAGACTCTACCCAACTAAGCAGCGCCCATAATAAAGTAGGTTTTATTTTTTGTAGGTTATTAAATGTTTCAGGGCGAAGAACGAATAATTATTATATTGTTTTTTATTTAAAACGTTCCTACAATAATAGTATACATAATTTAAATTTATGGTGTAATAATTAATATAACTCATACACTCATACACATAAATATATATTGTTAGAGACTTTATGAGTCATATTTTTTTTATTTTTCATTGACAAGCTTTTTGGGTACTAGAGTCAAGATAAAAATTTGTAACAAAAGCGCGTTTTTGCACCACCGTAACGTCTTTTCCCTAGACATAAAAATCTGTTCTAAAGAAGGTAGTTCGTTTGTGTGTAGTTTTAATTTCAAAAAAATGAACATCACAGACACGGTATGTAATGGGAGGGAATATCATTTACCAAGTAGAAGACAGGCGTGTAGAGCCCCAATGCCGTGATGCCGCTGGATAATACTAGAAGTTGGACAGTTCTACTTCGAAGCGGCGACAAGTCGAACATCGGAGCCTTTTTTATTCGGACGTGGGTCTTCTTTTCTTTTACCTTTAATCAAAAATAAACTTACCCACAGCTGAATTTGCTTGTAATAGAGTCAAGGATACAAAATTGTTTAACCACAATGTGCGGATTTAAATCCGCGACGGTAGGTCAATAGTCGGACGCGTGAACTCTGAAGTGGGAGCGGCTTAAAAGCTTGCTATTTTTATAGGGCAGTGAGCCGTGACAAGCGTGTACGGATGAGATAGAAACATTGTAAGCTCAATGATTGCTACAGAGACCTCAAAAGCAACTTTTTTTTATAAAAAAAACCCCAAAAAAAAATTAATAGGCTCTGTTTTTATTCTCATCCTGAAATTTACTTCTGATGTATTTTTAAAAAAATAGCGTCTTTAATAAAATACTTACTCTCAAAAAATAGCTTATATTCCACCAAAAATATCCTTTTAAATGCCCAATAACTTTAAAAGTGCCATTATTCTAAATCTATTGCTATTAGTGAAAAGATAATTATTATTAGCAATTAATTAGTTATCAGAGAAATGACTTAAACTTGAAAGTATTTTACACGAAACTTACATAGTAATAGTAAATGGGCACAAAAAACCTACTAAAGGGGAATAAATGTTTTTCCTCCAGTGTTTTTTGAGCGGCCACGGATTAAAAACAAAAAAACTACCTTAGGTAGTTGTGAACTACCTAAGGGTAGGTGAACTTTAATACAAATTTAAAAGGACCTTCAATAAATGCAATATTACTAATGTTACATACACATAACATTACATACACTACATTTTTCAATTTTTTTTTTGCAGATCAAAATGTGTAATGCTCGAACAATTGTTTGATAAAATATTGATTGTGTAAACTTTCACTTATTTAACCTATCTTCTGAGATCACATGCGCACACGCAGTTAAATAAGTATGGATTGTTAAATCAGTTCTCTGCAAAAGTTCGTGAAAATCGTAGAACTGCGGTTGAAATCGTCATCCGATAAGGCCAGGATCTATGATGTTATTATTTATTATACCAATACTTTCTGTATGTGTAGAAAGTGGTGCATTGTATGGCGTGGCCTTACTTTTCTCTTCTGGTTCTTTAAATGTAGAATGGCCCTCCTCTGCGGGTGGTAGAGCGATGCGCTCCTGTAGACTGTGCTCAGGAAGAACCCGCTTATCAGAAATCCTGTCACCGCTTGGAGGCCGAGTCTCCAACCTAACTTACTGCGAAGCAAACAAAAACATGTTTTCAAACACAACGCTAAATCTCCGGTAACTCATCGCGGAAACATTGGGTTGGGGATGCCAATATTTTGTTTAACACTATGAGCACGGTCAAGCACCCACCTACATAATCTGCGCAGTAGGCTTTAGACTGAAAAATTTCTATATAGGATTTTCCGAGACCATAGCCGAAAACTTAGGTTAAACTTAAACTTACAGATTTAGCTCAATTGAGCACATGACAGTAAAATGAAATGTAAACAGAAAACTAAGAAGTAAATTTATTAAGAATATCTTATGGTAAGAGTGTGTGTGCGCCCTGGTAGTGTGAATGATGTAGTGGCGGGTGAAGGGAGATGAATGTGAGAGAAAAATATGTGATTTGGGAATATCTTTTACTTTAGCGTTTATTTATAACTTATTTTTCAAATATTGTCGACGTGGCTACAAGACTGAATAATAGAAAAAATGTCTTCTGTAGCCTAGTTAAGCAAGATATTTTTGATCATACCCACTAAGTATATTTTTAAAACATGTGCAAGAATAGAAAAAAAATAAAAAGAAGGAATTTCTATGACTTAAGCCATATACAATTATTTTGGGCCCTACTCAGCTAGGCCAAATGTGGCTCGCTAGAATCAGGGAATATTGGTGGTAATAGAGCGTTAAAAATGGTATGACCATGTGCAGATTTGAACCCGAGACCTTTGGATCAATAGTCCAACGCCTTAACCACTACACTACCACGTGATTTTAAAGTATCCCGGATTCTCACATATCGTGTATAAAATAATTAATTTCGATGTTCACACATCCCGTTTTCAAAGAAGTGCGCTAATTCTTGTCATTAGTTCACATTGGACGGATCTATCGAACATAGAAATATCGGGATTGATAATTTTATTCACGATGTAATAATTCGTAAATTATATATTATATGATATACCTACCTTTGTATATATATTCGCGTTTAGTGACTTTCAAACCCATCTCAAATAATTTTCAGATTATTTGTTGTTTAGTTGTTAGAATTTCAAGATGGTGGCCGAAATTTAAAAACCAATACTAATTTTAGGTTTTTCTGCAATTTACCTAGCGCCTTCTAAATCTCCTGGTGCACCGCCCCGAAAAAAGACGTGTATGTTCAGGAGCTTGTACACGTTGTGCGCCAAACGTAATTTGGTTCATAAATCTAATTAGCGATTACGACTATAATTAATTACTGACTGAAAGTGACTCCTCCCTTGTTTGCTCCCGATAATGGACGGACTGGAACCCGTAATCTAGAGTTAGGCACTCAATTGCCATAAATTCAGAATCAAACCCGGTCGTCGACATTAGCGACTAAACCAACAGAGACTACCAAACTACGAAACCTCAAAGCTGTGTCTAACATCATTGTAGAAGCCGTGTCTAACATCATTTTGTGTCTTACAACATTGTATCATACAATACAATTTTAACGACAACTAATTAAATCATTAAATGCAAATACACGGAAACCTGTCACAATAATACACTTGAATTTTCGCGCAGCGTAAAAATCATATAAACAGGCTAATTTCTAAAACAGTAAATGCCGTGTTCTTTACTCAGCATAAGATAATTTAAAACATTTTATCCAGGGAACATTTTTTTATCCTAAAATATAAACCAACAAAACTTTATCCTCATATAAATAATTTCCTAACGACTTTAAATACAATTGACGAAGACAGAATATCTATAGAAGTAATCAATTTGTATTTGATTAATACTACATATTTTCAATTTGGTTTTTATCAGTTTAGATACACCTCTAAGTAAGTAAACGTGTTCTCGTTTATCTCGACTCGGCTGAATTCACCCTTAAGAGTTCTTTCCTGGCATTGCAAGCGTATATAAACTGCTGCCTTGTGTTAATTTATAACGCTATAAAACAGTTTCCTAATGCTTCACCGCAAATAAAAAGATCAATGATGTGAGTTCAGTAGAACATGGAGGCCAAGATATGTGCAATATATTTGTGAGTCATCTCAAACTGCCACGGTCTAATGAAACATTACTCCCTCTCACACACGCACACATTTACACACGCTACGAAAACTAACACACAATTTATATCTACACTTTTTTAACAGTGTGTTTACAGGTGGATAGGTAGAATTAAATACGAGTATACATCGCCGTTTAGCGTACCGGAATGCAACTAAACGTCTTTTAACATACAATGTTACAAATTAACTGTTTTCTCAGTGAAAAGAAAGGTTAATAATGGCAAAATAATATATCTAATTTTGGTTATTTAAAGTCCTAAAATGTATTCTGCTATCGTTCACACAGAATCATCCAGTCGCGATTAACTTTGCTCTAGAGAAATCATCCAAAGACTCATACCTAGGAGAAAAAAAATATTAAAACCAATAAGACGCTTGGCATTTAGCAGTTATATGATACTGTGTGTATAAATTTTTCAATTAGCTTCTTCGCCTTTAAGGGGCGGGTACGTATGTACGCCAATAACGTACTGGTCGAACGGACTTTCCGGTTGAATGAAGAAAGCATAAGAGAAGGCGTTATGAATTATGATTGCTTAACATATGTTTTGCTAAAAAACTCATAATAGGGAACTCAAATACCCCATTGGGTCTTCGGTAATAGTCACCTTATAAAATGTTATAGTGCGAAACAAATAAGGAGCAAATTCGAACTGAAAACGTCTATGAACATTAAAATAGTTGAATTGCTAGATCCTCAAGACGTTTTTTCTAAGAGTATTCAGTTTTTGCATGAATTTGGGAAAATGACAAAATATATGATTACAGAAACATCTTAGCATCTAAAAAGATGTGCGCTTAAACTTACCCAACAGCTTCCTTATAAAATACGCTGAACAGCGCAATGCCAACGCCGCCCCCCGACTGGGCGACGAGCTCCACGAATTGCCTGCGTTTCCTGAAGTAGTTTCCCAGCATCAGCCCGGCAGTTTCCCTGACTAGTCCACAGCCTGCTCCGAGCACTAATCCTAAGAACAGATAAAGTTGGTATATTCGTTGGTTCATTATATTCGACGAAAATATTTCCATATAAAAAATATAAACGACACAATTATTGACAAATTTGAAATATTCAGAAACAAATTATTTGTTTTTCGATAAAGCGTTGGATATAAATCCACATAGAAAAATATTTATGAAGATATATATCAGATACAGATTAGCATAAATAATTTAGATCGAGACATTTTTAAAATTTTGAGAAAAGAGTTGTAAGGAACATGGCGGCGACATTTATAATGTAAAAAACATCTCATTTACTTTTTCAATAATTGCTAAACGTCTCGTTTTACTTCCGATATAGTTTCAACCAAAGTAATACCATTTCAGACTTCGTTTAAACGGGAACTGACCTATTAAAGTGTGAGCCCACATATAATAAATACGCAATGTTTACGATTAGTCTTACCATAACTGACCAGTATCTGGTGCAGCTGAACAGCGAAGGATGTGAAGAGACAGGCCAGGGGCATGAGGAGCCCGCCAGCGGCTGCAGCCAGCCGAGGAGACCGCCTGCCAGTGCCGCACGCGCCGGAAACCAGAACGGCGCTCAAGCGAGAGACCCCCAAACAAACGGCGCCGGCCCACACTGCGAAAAATGTGCACGGAAATGCGTTCACTTTGTGAGGTTGTCATTGTGCGCGCATTGATAATTAAAATACATATCATTTTTATTTTTGTACATCTATTGAACTTGTACCCATGTCACTATAGTGAACCAATCAAATAAAAAATAAAATAATAGTAAAATTCATAAATTTACATTTCATTAATTTAAAACATATATATATATATTTTTATTTAGGTATATGTATAAACATATTTTTTTAACATATATTTTCTGAGGTGGTACGAAGTTCGTCGGGTCAGCTTGCATAAAATAAGTGAAACATATAGAACTTTGTGTTGATCTCTGTATGTTTGTGAACGCAGCCGTTGCGAATTCTAATAAGCAAGCACAATTAAATAAATATTTAAAGAATTGATTAATTTAATTCGTAAAAAGTTACAATAACATCATTCTAAAACATAAAAAAAGTTGTAGGACAGGTAGTTGTAGGAAAAGTTGTCCTAAATTCTATTTAACATTTCTAAATGATCTAAGGACATCCCAGTCTCAAACAAGGTTTGTTTGCAAAACAGTATCGGATGTGCGGGTCTAAGGCTGCTATCGCGTATTCCTAATACAAACCTTATATTAATATATTTTTTTTATTCATCTAAGTACTATTAAATGACTTGAAAATTTTAAAATACTGTTGCGTTAATAAATATCGGTAAACAATAGATTTCAAACACTGTTTTCAGGTATTTACCATATATCGACTGCTTTTAAACAACGTAAATTTAGTTTCTGTCGCCTATTATTACTAAAATTATAAAAATACGGATACTCATAGCGTTTTTTTTTGTTTTGTTTTTGTTTTTGTTTATTTTATGGTGACTATAGTTGATGCATAGATAGCTGTTAGACCAATGCAAACGTCTTATCAAACAAAAGAATGATTTGTTTGTTTACTTTTTAAAAATTACACAAAATCGTTTTCTCTAGGAATTGGAAATAAAAAAAAGGTATGTATATAGAGTTAGAGGTATGTGTTTAGAGTTGATAATAATATTTTAATAGCGGCAAATCGAATGCTGAAATAACTAAGTAGCTGCAGTCGCTAAAGTGGAACATGCTACAGCATATTGGAGCGGTATATATATCATATTGGAAATGTAAACTTCAAATAAATAATTCTTTTAGGAAATATTTTGAAACATAACTTTTTTATTATTCCGAATTTAAAAATTCCGGCTCAGTCACGACCTAGTATTTTTCAAAATATAAAAACAATGACCTCGATTTATTTAGATATTGCAATGTTTTGACGGTTTCTCAACTTTTTAGGTATAAATTAATCTTAACTTTTTTGATTGTGACCAATTTAAGATTCAATTCTCGCACGCATATGGCATCCGACAATTGCAAAACGAAACAAATGTGTTAAACAAATTTATTTGTTAAAAAAAAAACGTTTATTGTATGCGTCTTTTCAATGCTTTACCTAAGGCTATCAAGAGTGCCAAGCTTAATAAAAAAACCAAATTAGAGCTGAAAAAGTTTGTAGCGCTGAGTGATCGAGTGGGTAGTTAAAATTGTTATTTATTCACATAATTATTAATTAAATTGTGTATAATTTTTACTTAAGTTTGTTTATTAAGTTTGTTATGTATTTACAATTAGTATTTTTAAGGATTTAAGGATTAAGCCGCTTTAAGAAAAACATAATTCCAATTTGAGTTTCTGCCAGATGAGCCCTTCAGGCTCTTCAGGTTTTTTACGTATATAAACAAAAATTATTGTAATGTCGTTCTTAGTACATTATATTTGATATGATCTCACGTGTGTTCAACAAATACGATCACTACTGATACTGGTGAGAACTGCTTGGGAGCATTTATCTTCCAACATACCTTCCAACTAACTAACCAACCAACTTCTTATGATTTGTAGTTTTGGAGTTGATACATGCACACGGAGGAAAAGATAGACGAATGGGGATGAAAGCTTAAGGTTTAAAGCTTAATATAATAATGTGAGAAAGTCGTATGGAGCATTGAGTTCGAGAAACGTCTGAGTGCTTTCAATGGAGGCATCTCGCAATCGATGGAGGCGTGAGCCAGTCAGTCGAGGCAATATGTCGTCGGCGGCATCAAAGCAATATCGAACACGAGAAAAGAGCCTTGCTCCACGACTTGTATGCACGTCGCTAGGCTTTGAATAAAGTTTTCGCGGGGCGAGGGGTAATGGAGGGGGTTGGAGAGATGTGTATGAGGAGTAAAAGGGGGTTACACTGAGCAGAGGAAGTAAAGATTTCATGCACACACATTGTGCAATGTGTCACGATGCGTAGCTCAAGTTTTGTGAAGATATTAAATTGACTCAGCATTCAGCATACTGTACTATGTTTGATGCACTCAGCCATCTAGTTTTAAATTCTTTGCTGCATAATTTTTACACAGTTCGACACACAAGTGGGCATTTTGTAACGTTGATAATCGCAAACATCACACTATCTGATAACGATGAAAATATATCTTTAACTGCAAGTTGTTTTTTTAACATATGCCAAATTTACCTTCTCATTCATGCCTTACTTTTAGAGTGGTAATGCCACGTATATAAAAATTAATTAGGATACATTTATTACAAATCACATATTCAACTACACCTTACGAATTCTCCTGGAGTATGAACGAGACATGTTACACTCTTTCGTACAAAAAAACATATTCATTCTAAACTATTGCAGCCGATACGACGTGCACAATAAAATGTCTTGTTTTTACAACTTTGCCAGAAACGCACTTTTTCACAGATTACAAACCTACTTTATTTTTGTAGCCACGAGGCTGTGATGGAGGTTTATCTCACTCCGAAGTGCTGCATATCTAGCCAGCCCGCCCTATTGAAACAAATTTGTTATATATTATCCAAACCTTCAAAATAAAAAGACTCGGGATATAGACTAAGTCGACCGCTCTTCCAAACGGTCTATACGTATGGTTGAATTTATTGTTGATAGAATTGTTTTTGGTACCCTATTAATTCGTTTTAAGTTGTATTAAAATAATTATAGATACACCACGTGGCAATTAATAGAAGACATGTAGTATCTTACTTGTTTATTAACATGAGTAATTTAATACATGAATGGCCTTACATTTTTAAAAACAATTTATTTACAGTTACATTTTATAATGCATACAAACATTTTTTCTACACATTTAAAGTACCTACACAAAAATAAGTTAATTTAGCAAGAGCATTTGATAAAATATATAAAATATACGTCACAGTTAATTTATAGAAAAACACTTTTGTGACATATTATATTATAAAAAAACCTGTTTTAAATTTATTCTTTCCGGAATCGATTGTCACTTAGTTCGCTGTATTTATAAAAGTGTTGCCATTGGCATACTTATATAAACGTCATAGATAAGTTTTATCAATAAAATTTATAATGTCTCAACTGCTTACAAAGTTATTCGTTCTGTTTGCGGAAATTTATGGAAATGCTGCGGAACTTTAGGGTGGGTGGGGGGGGGGCTTTGAGCCAAATAAGGGAGAAAAGTTGCTGAAAGCTCATGTATTATGAGGAATGAATAATGAGCTCAAGGTCGTCGGCGAAATGATAAGAGAGCAGTCGAGAGTCAGCGACGTTATTATTTTTTAATTTTAATAAAATATTTTCATTTAATGCGCGATAAAATTATACCTAAATTACTTAAAATAGACAGAATTTATGTTTTTCTTTTATCATTCCTCTTCCCATTTTGTAAATGTATAAATATTTATTTATTAAATAGAGTTTTAAAGATAAAAAATATACAAAACAGTCTGACACGATTCAATTATATAGTACTGTGACGATAATAAAAGAAGAATCATAGGCTTTTTAATTCGATATTTTTAAAATCAGTGTAATCAAAATGATTCCCCACTCTTTTTAATATTGGAAAAAAATTGAGTACACACTTTTAAATAAAAAGTGGTTCGCGATTCAGCAATCAACACTATCGGAACGATCTTCTTCAAATCGATTCAGATGCTAGGCTATGCTGATGACATTAATTGTCCGAACCAGTTATGACATTTTATAAAATCCCTATAATTTCCTCCTCCTATGTCTTCGCCTTTATGATAAAACGTACGCTCTGTCCTTACCTTAATAGCAAACATGTATATTATCTGGGGGTAGTTTCGCACGAGCCCAACGAAGACTACTTTTTCATACTTTGTTGTTTAATGAATAATGATTAGGTATTAGATTGTCATTAATTTAAAATTGATATGTGAAGTGTATAGAGATAATAAGAACAGGTTTAAGTATTTTTAGTTTTTTTTTTGCGATTTAATTGAAATAATGCACTGACTCTCAAATTAAAAGAGAAAGCCGAGAAGTAAGAAATGGTCGACATTTATTTTAACGAAAGCTCTTGGCATAATTGTAACTTTTGTGCTCATCGTAAATTTTACGTTTCTTCAAATGTGCCAACTGCTAAAGATACATTTGCAATACTTTTATGCTTTGGTTTCTAGAACTTAAGTAATATCAGAACGATTAACATTCAATATTTTTTAACAGTCATATAATTTTTAAACACATTCTAAATAATATTGAAGTCATTTTCATGAAGTCAGTTACTAAAATCATAGTTAGCGACAGTTACTAACAACAAAAACTAAACAAAGCAATTTTTAAAAACTAGTTAGAGATGTAACATAACTTCTTAAATCGGCTAATATGACTGGTACCTACTCAATTTGCTTAACTTTTTGTAACTCACCTAATAGATATCTGTATTTGATTTTAATATTTACTTTTAGTAAAACTGAAAATTATAATGTTGCCGATACCTTATTTTGCATTATAAAAGCTTAGAATTTGAATTTGAATCTTACTGGAATTAGGAGTATTGTGCTAAACTATAAATAATATTGCACACACAAAGAATAAGTAATAAAATTAACAGCCAGAAAATATTAAACGGTAACACACGTTTGGTTAATGATACGAAATAATACCAATAATAATAATAATGTAGCCTTTTGCGTCACGAAGAAATTATTTCACATGCATTTTTACATAGTGTGTTTTTATAATAAAATAAAAATAATAATATCAAAATATAGGTGATTTACGTCCAAATTAACTTTAAGATAACTTTTCTTTATAAATGCTTCTAATTTATTAATCGAGGCATAATTTATTGTAGTTCCAGACTATAAAAATGTTTGTAGTCTGAAATTAAACATAACTAATTAATTATCAATTTGTCGGTAAGCATAATTTAGGGACAAGAAACTGCTTGAAATCATATCACATGTTACCCGCATAAAATAACCAACTGCATATTAGGATAATATTATTAATTTAGATTAGAATTCAGTGTATCATCATCTTGGTTTAGACATGTTTTTGAAGTTGGCCCTCTATTAATATTAGAAGAATTCGAAAGATCTTTCGAATGAGATGTGTTTAGCTATTAGCCTTTCTTTGTCCAAAATTCCAATTCTTTACATGTAAGCATCTTTTCGAAGGACAAAAACAATGCTTTGTTTGTATCATTTTAAAATTTGCATTTATTTTGTTTTTTTAACAAGCAATAATAATAAATGGGTGTCATCGTGGTAATGCAATGTGCGTTCAAGTTAAGGTGCGTCATTTCGTCGCGATGTCGCTGATAAAACACCATGTCCGGGTGTGCATTTGTGACACAGGGTATTTCCACAGTATATTCGAAATGTGGCGCTCTATGAGAAAATACTGACACTTAAGTTTCCTGTGTTGTTTACTTATAAGTATTACTCGATCGACAATTTCGAAATATTTTACTTCATCTTTATTGCATGCAAGTTGTTTTTCCCAGTGTTATTCAGAGTACACTGGTCTCATGATTTCTTTACAATATTTGACATTTGGCATTTTATCAAACTTTGATAAAAAATATTGCTAAAATTAACCTTTAAAAACTCTTCATTTCAGCTAGGTACGTAATTGAGGTTCTGTGCTTTAATATTATATGATTTTCTTTAATATTTGTTTTACCTAATATAACATATTATTTTAATATAACATTGTATCGGTTTATAATCCCTTAGTTGAATCGTCTAATTCGTTAAATATATACTTTTTTTATTAGTACAACTCTAACTCGAATTATTCATAAAATAATAATTGATTGTGTGGAAACAAGTTTTCCACACCACATAAATTGGCGGTACACTTTACTTTTCTGTGTAAACCTAAAAATAATACGAAGTTCAGTAAAAATGTCGTTGATCCATTGTCGTTGATCTAATTGTTTTTCTTTAGTTTAGTATTAATTTAATTATAAAAAAAATGTATGCACATGATTTTATTACTATGTTGCATTGAGTTGAGTTGTTGCAAAAAAAAAACGGTTTCGGCTTAAATAGCAGGATTCGATCGGACACTAGTTAACAAACACTCTATACAGTCGGTTGAATATCCCTTTCAGAATAATGTTGAACCGTTTATAAGCGCTACACGGTAAAATCCTATTAATAATGCCGTGTCGATTGTAGACACGGTAAAATTTAAATTGCCAACAAGCGCTCGTATCGCTGGGGGCTTCGTAAAGATATTTATGTATGTATGCTAATAGTTCCACAGCAGACTCGCCCTGGTCTATTAAGAGAGCCATTTTTATAATGCATTGATCGCATGCAAATGAGGGTACAAATTGATATGTTAATTGTAAATATCCATGAACTGTTTTGCATTTCTTCCTCCAAGAGCTTTTAATTCCCTAGACGCAAAGATAAAGACTGATTTATCAGTCTTTATCTTTTCGTCTTTGGTCTCCTTTAGGAGACCAATTTAAAATATATTGACAAAATGGTTCATTTCCTATGTTGGAGATTATTATCAATCCATTTTTTTTATTTGTTATTGTAATAGCACATTTTACAAGCATACTATATTATTTCATAACTACTTATTTCTAACAATAAAATCCTTATAAGTAGTTAATACCGCAACTACTACAGATGCCTGTTCTAGATAGGGTAGCCTTTCACTTTTTAGACGGTATATTTTTAAAAAATTTAATGACCTAGAAGAATTATTATTATTTTTATACATGATTTATATACTACGATCTGCTTTTATAAATTTGGTATATGTTTATTTACTATAGATAGAATAATATAATATAGAAACATTAAGTATGATATCTCATTAGTTCTTGAGAACTTGCTATGCCAATGAGTAGAAACCGTAACTTTTTTTTTAAATTATCGTAGGAGATATATGTAAGAGGATATATTTTTGGCAAAGCTTGTAAAACAAATAAAAAACTACAATTTCCATCTTATTCGCGTTTGTTGTATCGTACGGGGTCAAGGGGGGGGGGGGTCATCATATGAATATAAGCAAGATGATCGCAAAAAATACCTTTTAGGTTTAAATTAGAAAAATATGTTTATCCTGTTACATAATATGCAACACAGTATTTAAAAAAAAACATTATGTTTATGTATCACATTACGTGTATTGTCCGACTGGTATAGGTCATTGAGATTCCTCTCAAGCGGATAGGATCTGGCCACTTGAATGTTAAAAAAGACTTCTTTACCAGTCCCTAATAGACCTAATATCACCTAATAGAATGTTTATAAAAAAAATAAACGTAGCATTTTTTCTCAAAAAAAATCGCGAATTCTTCGCCGAACAAAATGAATATCCTTTTTCTTGTGCTTTTAGACGAGCATCCAGACAAAGTTTTTTGTTCACAGCAAAAAAGGTGATCAAATATGTGAATTTTACGGGACTCGCCAGGGCTGCCACGAACGCTTCTCAACGCTGCTAGCAGTCAGTCTTTTGTAGATGGCCGTCTGAGACTCACAATGACCCGTGTGTCTTTGGAATTATTAGAAATTTTTGATGATACTCGGACCGCAATGTCAATGTCGTTCGCTGACAATGGAAACTGAACTCATCAGCAGTTGACCGAGAGAGGATCTCCCTCAAAGATTGAGGCAAGCCTTTTATTTCCAGGTTTTGAAGTTTATCCCAATGATCACGATTTTTCGAGCCCTCTTTCATTTGCAGAACACTGTAGCTAGGTGACATCACTGTAGCCACCAGATGGTCTATCATCATTTCTCCTAGAACGGTCCATGGCTTGTGAACAGCGTTCAATAGAGCTTCAGACTCATATTTCAAAGTACCTATTGATTTCTGTTCTAATTCCCGGAAAGAAGGTGAACTACATCCGGAGACGGTGGCGTTTCTAACTTACACCCAGTACGTTTTCATTGCGCATGTCACTCCATCGGTAATAACTTCTTTGCATTTAGCACAGACACCCATAATAAATTCAAAAACGGTAAAATTTATAAAGATAATAACTAAATCCTACGGAAGGTAATTACGGCGTTAAGACGACTTGTGCCTACGGTACCCACTTGAAAAGGGGAGTGTAACGAGCTAAGACCGGTGTGATACGTTTTAAGTTTCAAGTTTCAACGTTGCCAGAAGTAACTTAATACGAATACGTGATGAGTAACACTTTTAGGTATATTGTACGGAGGAGTGTGAGATTTGGTATAGTTAAAGTTTGTATGGAGAAGGATGTGTGTAATAAAATAAAATATAACATTATTTCTTTCATACTTTTATATTACTGACTGCGGTGAATTTTATGTGATTTCAAATGTTTTTTTTTTTAAAAAGTCTGTAAATTTCAATGTAGTAATATTAGTCAAAGCAACAAAAGCGTATTTATTAAGTTTCAAAAAAGTGAGTAAAAGTGCACTGAATGTCAAGAAATTTGGATATTTTTGATTATGGATTATTAATGCATTTGCAATGCAGGTTTTGCAGTGCAAAACATTTCGAAATTGAAGTCACTTTAGGTGAATGTACTGCATTCGTTTCATGTTGTCATAAGGGTAAACTAAAATTACCGATCTTGTCAAAATAAATACTTTAAATCGTTGTATGGTGGACATACTTCACATGAACCTTTAATAAAATTAAAGTAAAAAAAAAATCGGATACAGTGGTGCGTGCGGTGTATCATTTTAAACTAAATACATGATGTTATTTATCACAGATCAGGTCCAATGACTACTCGATCGTACACCATGTTATGGGCAATTATATTTTGATGATGTTCACACTGCTGTCAATTATAAATTACATGAAATTTCTCTTGAATTAGTCATTAGTCCGTTCGTTCGGTCATTCATTGCTACGAAAGATCGTCGTCAGAGAATTAAAAATCAAAATAAAGAAATTTTTATACCCAATATGCATGCAATGATTATAGAGGTATAAGACCTCATTGTAGAAGTATTGCTGTCACTATATCAACCATATTTTATGGTTGCCAATACCATATTTTTTTCATGCCACGCAGTATCTGTAACGAAGCGCGCGTCTAATTATTAATCTGAGATCTGGCCACTAATGGCCGCCCGAAAACGTTATGAAACACTTACTAGCGCTATCGGCAGTGTTATCTTGTAAGTGCCTCAAAGCATAGACGTGAAGTGCCCCATAAGACATCTGAAGGCCGCTGCTCAGGACGTGGGCATAGAAGGCTGCTCCGCATATTATCCACCTAGAAAACAAAATAAGACTTTAAGACGCATCCTACTCCTCAACACTTAGTGGTTGAGGAGTTTTTTTTTATCGGACCAACAGACGGTAGTCCTTCCGTCCTGACGGCCGTGAATATTAAATCTTCCTGTGGGTTTATTTATTCCCATGAATGTATAAAACCTAAAAAGCGTTGAAACGATTAATAATGAACTGTCGCGACGCGAGGCGCCGTGTCTATTAATCTCAGCATTGAAACTACAATTAAAGGTGTTTAGTTTTAAGTGTCTCTCGCCTGCCATGAGGCGTGCCGAGCGTGACTCTTGTGCAATTAGCCGAAACCTATATACACGGATTACGGAGCGAAATATATAATCATAGATATGTAAATAGATACACGACAAATATATGTAAATTGCCGTTTATGAACTCGGCCATTATCATAGAAACGCCGAAACATTTACGTCAGCATATAATATATATTATAAGTTATACTAGCGTTAGGCAACAAATCTTTCTTAGTATATAAGATATTATTTCATAGATAAGGTCTAAAATTTACCAAAGTAAACTTTTTTGTTAGCACCAATTTGATGATCCTAGAGATGGAAAACATGGATATAATAAAATTTAAAAAAAAATCATACCTTCTTTAATAGCCACAGGATAAGTCCGTTCAAAATGTTAATTGTGGGCTTATAATTTCCCTACCACTTTTGTTTGAAACAATGTGGGAGCAACCCTTACGCTGAGGGATGACCAAAATGTTTCACCGCTTTGATCCGGTAAAGTCTACCTCCGCCAGAGATCGACCTCATTAAAAGATAACAGTGATTTTAAATACAAGCTGTACATGGAATGTATGCAAAGATGCTGACCCCCATCCGCCTTCCGGATAGAAGTGGTGTCTAATCGCCCTCGTGTCAATGTCTGTGCGCCTGAGGGCGGGCACGGCGCGGTGCAGGGCGTGCAGCTCGCGCTCGCGAAGGGCGCCCACGGACGACTCGTCCTCGTCGTGCAGGCCGCCCGCCTCGTACATGACGCCGCCGCCATATTGATTCGCGTCCAACATGGCCGCCGCATCTACGAACAACATTATTTTAAATTCATTATTTACGGCCGCTAAATGATTAATACAGATTAAAATTGTCATAGGAGGCCATATAGGCGCCATAAAGTAATCGCCATGGAGGCGATAGTGGGTTATTTATCAGGTCTAAGTAGATTCATATTAAAAAAACATACAAATCTTGATATTCTTTCAATTAATTTTAAATTTTAACACCATTTTAGTTTTTTTTTTTGTAACACGATTTATTTTAATTTAAACGTATTATGTATTAATTGGAACTATCCAGTAATAAATAATGCGTCAAGTTTTCAACAGCAGTGCAATCATATTTGTGAAAAATGATATTTTAGCTTTCTATAGAACTGTCAATGTTTCATTTATTATTACTACAAATTTGTTGATTTCAATAATAAATATATATGTATATCTTTAATAACCGAACAGCGTCGGATGTGATCTAAACGGCTATGGTTGTTTTTAAAGAGCATCAATCTACACATAAGAATTAAAAAAGTATAGAAAAAAAATATAGAAGTAAAAAAAGGCATAAACAAACAGTTACAGGGGGTTAGGTTATGAGTATATAAGACACCAATGTAGCAGACATGTCGATGTGTCTGTCGCTAGAGGCTCAAAATATCATGTTCCTAATAGTAAACTGTGTACATCCTAATGTTCACCTTATTACCTATTCTGTAGACCATAAAGTACAGAACCCGCCGGCATTACGAACATAATAAACTTGCTAATAACCTCGCGAGACACAAAAGGGTAGCTACTACCCGCACGGCAACAGCGTAAGGAACCATTAATAATTGGCATACCTGTGCTTTACAAGGAGCTTAGGATTTAAATGCCGATAGGTATCGTGTTTAATTTTGATGATAATATCTCAGAAGCGATGATTTGAAATCGTTTACAGCTACACATATATTTTGTTTTTACAGCTTTCACCTTTAGTAAAATTATTCATCATGGTTTCCGAGAAAAAAAAACCTAAACTTAGCGTGATAATATTAAATCGTTCGCTCACGAGGCCGTGCCGCAGAGTCCATTTACCGGTCTTGGCCGAGCGCCTGCGAGCAAAAAGGGTATTTACACGAGCGCTTTGATAAAATTAATAAATTCGAACTTGAATTATTTTCGCGATTTTTTTTATACAGTTTCGTACACGTAATAGGGAATATAAACACCCCTCAAGTCTTCAGGAATGGTCTTGGAACATCCTGTATACATATAGGATGGGCACACATTTTAGATGGTTGATATATATAAATAAGAAATGATATAAAAAAATGCAACTAAAAAACAACCACAAATTTATTACATTTTTTTAATAGATGATGCCAAATCGTCCAGCGCGTGAATTCCGATGTCGCGCCGATCGTTAATGGCCTTGATACCGTTACGGCGTACGGCGACAGCATTCACACAAGACAATATTACACGATCCTTTAATTATTTTCATGTAAAGTTAAATTTTTTTTTCTCGGTATGTCGGTTTCTCGATGATTTTTTATACAGTTTCTTAACAAATAACCCTAGAAATCGCAGCGACTATTAGCTCTTTTTTTTTAAATGGCCTTAGAACACGGTTATATATTATATTAAATTTGATTATTAATTACATTAATACTACATTGTTGATACTACGTTCAAACAGATAGGTACTAAAACTAGTAAGAGTAGAATGTATGTTAGGAACGATTGGAAATGTGTTTTTTTCTCTAAATATTAAAATAACTTAAACAAAATGGTCAATGTCTCTGTACCTACCTTTATAGGCAGTATGGTTGTAGCAGCCATTAAGATTCGCCCTGCACCTCGGGCAGGGCGGCGGGCCGGGGGGCGGGGGCGGGCTGGCCGATAACGAGGGTGTGCACCACCCGCTGCCGCCGCCGGCCTGATACTCCATCGAAGGTACGACTTTCGGCTCCTGAAGTAGCACTGTTGTTGTCTCACTCACTCTATTTTAGCACCATCGTGTTTTTTTTTCACTATTACATTTTATTTTGACTATTAATTTGTCCGATTAATTAGTTTGTAGGTATATAAGAGTTGCATTTTTCATAAGTGCCATATCTTGTTTTACTACTATGAATGCATAGTATATTAAATCATTCACCTTATAATAAAAACTTTTAATCAATAAATTACAATAAAAATCAAGATTTTTTCTATAATTTATGCAATATATAACAATTATTAATTTAACGTTTATCAACAAAGTTATATTTTTTAAATGTTACACGTGTATAGTTAAATGAATCTTACCATTTTGTAATAAATTTTAACTATACGCGTTTTTTTGTTGCATACATTACAAAATATTTTTTAATAAATATGCTTAATCGAAAAAATGCAGAAATTCTCTTTAAGTTTGATATTTTCGTGTTTTATATTTTAATATATTTACATTTATACAAAATTAACCATTAAAAGGCGTTTTTAATTCTTATTCGTTTATTTTAATTTGGTTTTGCGATTACTTTGTCGCATTGTTGTTATAAAAGTCAAAGTTATTTTTTCCTATCGCCGGTATACCGACTTCTAAATAAAGCAAAAAAACATCTTATTTTTAGGGTGGGGGTTTACAACAGTAATTAAAGTGAAATGCAAAATGATATAAGTAACCTTTCTCCTAGATACAAATAGTATCGTAAATTTCTTTTTCATTTTAGACATAAATAAATTATTTTTTTATTGAATCTCCTTACTAAACTGGACTCGTTTTCAACCAGAGAAAATATCAATATATGAAAGATTCTTGGAGCTGCACCTACCTGCCCAGCCTATGTTATCTAATAACGAATAAAATTCATTAGCAGTGGACTCCAAATCTTTCGATACAAGATTTCAGTTTTTTTTTATACTAATAATCAAATATGAATCGTTAATTTTAAAATTAATTTGCTAATTTTAATTATTTCAGTCGGAAGATTATTTAAATTAGATTCTTTATAATGTAGCTAATAAATCGCCAGTGAGACGCAAGACGAAAAAAAACTAACATGTCGATCTCGTCCAACGTTTTGGGTCAGAGGTAATTTAGATAATAGTCCTGCCTTCGCCATACGACGAGCGAATCATTTAATTTGTTTAATATATCATTTCAATTGGGTATTATATTTCTTTCAACCTTAACTAACACAGTTTTTCTCATATAAGATTGATAACAAGTGATATAAGATTGAACTCCACACGTAAATAATCTATTTAGGTAAATTTCCCCATTAACTAATCATAGATTTTGTACTAAATATATTACATGTATGTTTAAAATACTTTAAAAGTTTATTTACAATTAATTACAAATAATATACGTGTATAAATGAGAATTATTAAATTTTATAAATGTGTCTAACTCTATCTGTAAATTTTTGTCAACGTAATCTGCATTCTGAAACAAAAAAAAACAAAATTAGTCTTAGGATAAAACAATAATGTTTTAAACTAATAGGTTATTATTTGATAACTTAATTTAACACAGTTGCCTAAAAAAAATAGCGGTTATATACCGAAAAATGTTTAAACTAAATAATAACTCTTGCGGCGGTGCGACGTAATAAACGTTTGAGGGTAAAATTTTATTATAATAAAACTGTGAAAAAGGTTAATTACTAACTAAATTCGCCGTTTAATTGGCAATTCTTATTTTAAGAGCTCAATTTTTAATTTACAGAACTACTTTTATCTTGTGTTTTATAAGTTGTAAAGGTAGGAGGGAAGAAAGTATACTTAAGGTTTGGTTTATATATGTTATAAAAAAAAGTATAAAGATATGGTTTAAAACAATGGCGGCTCCCTAAATTTCAAATAACCCAAAGTAATATGTATTTGAATTTGTCGACGTTTTGAGTTGATCCCACGACCATCAAAGGGATCTTCGGTTACCATGACAACTAATCGTTTCTTGCCAATTGCGAGATTAAAGTAATACTTTTATGAAGGGATAATTGCAAGAGATCTAGCGAGAGTGCTTTAATGTTGTCTGCCGGGATCAAGTTGCGATGAAATTAAGAGGAGAGTTTCATATGTGGTTAAAACTCTTATAGTATATTATGTACTGCCTTTGAAGTTGGGCGGATTACGCTAAGGGCAAATCGGAGGGCGAATACGAATATAATATACTCTCGGGTAATTTATAAAGATATTTATTATTTTCATTTAATTTTCAGAACCAGATAAAATGTATGACTCTAGAATGTATTTATTTTAAATAACCTAATAAAATATGCAGACCTACATAAATTAATAAATTGAAAATAATAAGTTTAAGGGACAACAAAATTATAAAAATTGCATATATTTATACGCTGTTAGAAATACTATTGCGAGAAAAATAAAAATGAAATCTCGTTTTATAGACATCAGTTAGGTTAGTCAGTTAGGTTACACGTTTTTCACATATAGAGTGAATTATTTCAATAAAAAATATTTGTTATTAATTTATAAATATTTTCCTAACAATGAGATCAGATGTGAGTATTCACATTCACAAGCGATTATAAATAATAACAAACCACAACACTGAGTATTTTAACTACATAAATTAGTAATGACGAGATGTGACGGTGAAGTTTAATTAAAATTTAGTACGCATCATTACAAATTATACAGTCTTTTAGATTATTTAATCTGAGATAAAATATTAATAATTAATGAATTACATGACCCTACGCAATAACCTAATCTAACCAAATCGACTATGTAACAATTTTTTCGAAATTATCCAAAATATTATTCATTGCAATATTATTATTAATCTTGATCTTTGCAATTGAGATATGAAAATATCTTGGTAACACCATGTCAGTTATAAATGTCACGTATGTCCATTATAGTGTTATAATTATATTGTATCATGCATAAACGTAAATATTCAATAATGTTAGATTTCTATATTTGACGGTGTGTGAAAACTAATTTTATTGTCACTCAAATTTCTTAAATATTCATTTAAAATACGGTATAATTTGTATATAAACTGGAAATATAAAAAACAATAAATTACAAAATACCATACTTATTTATTATCAAACAATGACATTTGGATTTGATGATAAATGAATTAGCTTTCGTTTTTTTTAAATTTGTGCTTACAATATATATTATATAAATATATAAATATATAGATTTAATTTTAAATATAGTAAAATTGTATAATGTATTTCTTAAATACCGCATTTAGATGATTTTTACGTTGAAATAGGCAAACGCCGTTAACTTACCTTATATAAAAATCTGACAGTGTAATAAAAATCATCTAAATACTATATTTAAGAAATACATAATACTATTTTACTATATCTAAACGATTTGCATGTAATGTGCATTTATTTTATACTTTTCTTTTTATTTTTAGCCATGACGATTCACTTTCATACTCGTATATCCTACGTTGAAAGTAAGTTATTCTTGTAAATATTCATTTAACCATTCACTTCTCATTCATTATAGCTACGTCATATTCGTTACATTTTCACTGTTTTTCATAATTATTGTTTCTTTTTTTAATCATTTTTTTACCACTTTTTCCAAGGTTGGACCGTATTGCATAACATTTCAATCCTTAAAATATTAAAAAGAATTCGAATTTTCCAAATGTTAATACACTGTCAGATTTTTATATATATAAGGTAAGCTAACGACGTTTTCCTATTTTAACGTAAAAATCATCTAAATACGGTATTTAAGATATAATTTTAATATAGACAATGATTTAAAACCAATTCGTTTTTTGGCACTGGCATTTGACATGTATTTATTGTTGATAAATATTTAAAAAATAATATACGTCCAATAAATTGAAATATCAACCCTTAAACCACTGAGGTTAAGTTGAGATGCTATTACGAAAAGGATTTCTCACATACGGGAAAACTTTTTATAGTGCCCGATGGACCAACTTGGACGGATTACGAGAAGCGCAAAGAGGATTGATAAATCCTCTCGGGATGATTGTGTATTTGGAAGATATAGCCTTTAAATACTTTTCAATGTATTTGTACATACTGAGGGGATTTTTGGTGAAATATTTTACTTTTAAATTGATTTTATAGCATCGGAATAATTTAGTGTAACGTGGTAATAAAAATAAAAAAAAAATAAATAAAAATTGTAAGATTACGTGTGTAATTACGATTAAAGTATATTTATTTTACGAATAACTAGAGGAAATGCTTACGATTATGAAACCATTGTAAAGCGTGGGTTAAATTCAATGAAAAAAGTAATACGGAATACAAAAACAAAATTTACCGAAATATTTTTTTTGCAGTTTGGCTACTAACAGGACACTAACAGTAATTTTACACATAATATCTAGCATAAGATCAAAAGGTAGTGACTGACTGATTAATTGATCTAGGTAGAAAATAAAAATGACTGCGTAATTCGCTTTTAACTTATTTTATTTTATTTAGTTTCGCGCGTAAAAGAAACACATGATTAGGTGAATGTTGAGAATAGTTTTTAATTACTTTAAATAGTAAATAATTTATAAAAAAAAAAACTTACTTAGTAATAAAAATAATTCATTCTGTATCTTCTATTAATGATTATTACTAATTATCGCTATAAAAATATTATAAAGTTGAATATATTGTTTTTATAAAAAATAATAAATAAATATAAAATAATTACCTTCAGTTTTTTTTACTAGTAATGTAATGGTACATTTAAACTTTTGCGTATATGTTGGTTGGTATAATATCAATATACTGATTATTATAGCAGATGTTTTTTTCTCTAAAATTTACTTCGGTATATTACCTATTAAATACGATATATGATTGTTTTCAATGCCATGGAGGTCTATGGAATTTAGTAATATATCGCTCGTGAAAATACCCTATGGTCGTGGTTAACCTTCAATTTACAAATTATAAAAGCTTCACGTTACAAAATATAATTGTAAGGAAGGAAATTATATTAAGAGTGACCTTTTTCATTTTATTATATATATATATTATATTAGTAGATGTAATAGTTGTAGGCGATTTAGCGAGTTACCGAAAAACAGTCCACCGTGTCGTATGGGGACGGAAGTGACTGCGTTACCGAAGGTACCTGCGAAATATAATAAATGCAACGTCAAGAATTGTCCAATTACTTACCTCAAAGTACACGTCTTATTGCATATAAAAGTGCTTTTAGGAAAATGAATTTACGACAAATAACCTCATAATAAAGGAAAATACATTACCTGATTAGACTTTCCGAAGGGGAAAATATGACACTGAAATAATTCATTTTTAAAATATTTTCGATTCACTACTGCCCAGTGTACGACAATTATCATTCTCCGGTGGTCACGTGAAGGTGGTGAAATGTCGTCTTTAATAAGCATATATTCGTAAGACTATTCGGTTTTTCATTTCTATCAAGAGTACATTTTTAAACATACACATAGTATGATCATACAGATCACCGAATAAACGGCTAAATATTATAATTTTCTCCCATTCTATAACATTTACCGAGCCGGCCTAGCGCCTACGAGCAAAAATGAAATTACAAGAACGCTTTAATTAATTTTTAGTATGTTTTTTTTTTTTAATACAATTTCTTACACGTAATAGTGAACATAAACACCACCCTTAAATCTTCGGGAATGGTCTTGAAACAACCTGTATATTATACAATACACAATTTGATATACAAATATCTATTGATTTATTTGTCTTTGAGAGACGATTATTTAACAGATAGCAAAAATAAAATACACAAAGGTAAAAGTTATAACGCCAGAAGTGTTGACGCCAAGTGGGCGGAAGAAAACTGTCATATATAATTAATATATATGGACAACATTTTGCAGTACCTTTATACAGCAGTTACCGCTGTTTTAATTACCATAATATGACTGTAAATGACTGGTGTTTAATTTGTCTATATTATAATAATTTAATTCCTTGTTCAGTTTTATTATATCATTTACAGTTGTAACTTCTTATTGTACTATAATGAATAAATAAATAAATATAATAAATAAATATAATTAATCTATGCTGATGGTGAGACGATATCTTTACCTTTCCAACGTTGCTATTTTTTTTTTGTTACTGTCTGTACAACGTCGCGCCCTCATTTCGCACCTTTTCGACTATTTCACGCTTGCACGCCCAGAACGAAAAACTCGACGTCAAAGGCAGCGACCGACAACATTTTAGGTACGTTTTTTACCCCGCGAATAAAAACAGGCGGAGGGAAACAATTTCCTCCGTTATATTACCACTGAAACCCGGGGGCTATGGCTCTTTCAGCGCATTGTATTAATATTATACCGAACAAATGTTTATCTTATAGGTACTCATATAATTTATCAAAAAAAAAAAAAACAAAACCCTAGTTTCCAAATTCAAATTATTTAAAATACGCAAGAACTCCACCACGCTCCTACTCGTATATGTCAACAATTTAATATTTTTAAAATTATTTCAAACGTTGTTACCTTTGAAAGAGTTTTTATTCGCGGGGTAGAGATAATAAACAGATTATGTTTATTATCTCTACCACGAGTAATCTTGGGATTACCCTGTCATCTAAACTCCATTGGGAACTCATGTTTGTGATGTAGTGAAAAGGGCTCACAGACAATTAAAGTCTTAAAGGTGCTGATTTTAAAGCGCGAGCATTGGCATATAAAACGTTGGTTCGTCCTACCCTCGAATACTGCTCATCAGTATGGGATCCTCGCACCCAATGTCTTCAAGACGAACTAGAAACAGGTCAGAGAAAAGCAAGCCGGCATGTCTTTAGGCGTTTTAGTCGGTATGATAGTCCATCTGAATTAATTTCAACTCTTAATTGGGAGCCGCTAAGTAGGAGGCGTTTTGGATTTGATGAACCTGCCTGTCATGCTTCGAGCTTCCAACTCCCTAAGCCTTCTTATTTCCTGACCATTGTTCCCAGAACAATTCGCCAGTGGAATGCTCTTCATAGGTCAGTATTTGACACTTTCCTTATTCCAAGGCTTTTTTCAAGTGTAGGCTGCGAGTTGTTATGCATTATTTTTTTTCCTCACCTACTAAACTCGACAGTATCACCTGATCTAGCTTCTAAATATTGTAAGTACCTAATAATAACAATAAATAATAATTATTTAAAATATGCTTTAATTACTCGTTTTTTTTATTATATAAATTATGCTATTACGTGACTTATTAGCAAATATCATGGCGGGCAGAAATAGGTAAGTCTTATTTTTTCTGTTTTGTACAGTTAATTGTTTTATTTTTTCAAACCGCTCGAATTACCTTAGAACGTCACAGTGTTAAATCAAAACATATTTATATGTACGTATATGTGTTATTTATATTTAAATGTATAAGATGTGTTTACGCAGCTTCCATGCATTAATCTCCCTTGCCCGCCATTGTATTTATATAAATGATCATTAATATTATGTGCACGAGTTAAAAGAAATTAGTTTGGAAAATATCTAGTGAACAGTTTCTTTACTATTAGGTTTTATTTGAAGTAGGGCGAATTTATTCAAGAGTGACATTTAATTTTGTCTAATGAGCAAAACACGATGCGAAATTTGAGCTTGATTCGGCGAAAATTAAGGGAACGGTCAGCCGGAAATTTCCTTACATTATCCCTTCCTCTCCTTTCTTTGATCCCCTTTCTGGACCTTATAGCGAATCGCATATTTTAGCTATAGTAAGGTAGCAGTATGACGAAAATCTGTGACGAAGTTTCGCGGTAAAACGGGATAGTAGCTTCTCATATATGAATGTATGTATAAAAGCTAAAAAGAAGAAACCGTTTTATTTATTGGTATGGCTTAGGCGTTATAATTTGACGCGACGTTAAACGAGGAGAAACAGTGTCTTTGGTTGAGGATTGTGGGGAACGCGATCAGTTTCCTCTTCCAGTAACGCACACGTCAAAGAAGCGAGACAGCGCGACACGTGCGAGCGAAACAGAACGGGCAGCTATGAAGGCACACATTGCCATACACATGTAACTGTTCGTAGAGTTTGTAAGGTGGTGGACGGGGTAAAAGTGTATATGAAAAAATGTGTTTTTTTTTAGACAAAAAATCGTTTCGTGTCACAGTTTCAAATAAATGTCAGACAATGTCATTGTTATTAAATACTTAGTGTTAAAACATATAGCATAAAAGTAAAGGTATAAAGCGTTATACCGACTGTAAATGAATCATTCTCCTCAATATTTTATTCTAAGCTACAATAAATCATCTATCTACCTGAAAATATACGAATACCTTTTCTTCTGCATTTTCTTCCGAAACGAGATTTTGCTTAGATGCTCGACTCATCCAAATAATAAGCACTTGAGGAGTTTCTTTTCCAATTGAGATATTTCCATTATAAACAAAATTTGGGAATATACGAAAAACTCATAAATAATGATTATTTTTCTCTTTGCGAATAATAGGGACAGCAACTTTAGATGTATTGTGACTTTCGTTACTTTTTATTGATAGAAAATAACATGATTTTAAACTATTGTTTGGAAATAATCATTTCTGATCTATATGAAATGTATTTTCTTTTAGTAGAAGTCCTTCTACACCGTGTTCTTTTACGAAAATCTAAAGAGATGTTTATATTCACAATTCTATAAAAAATACTAAAAGAAAAAAAATAGCCAAAATTTGAAATAGTGTAAATTATCGCTATAGTTTTTCCGTGCGAGGGAATTACACGCGCCGTCGCAATAAAATAAGACCTTCAACTGAAACAAATTATTTTCTCTGAAACCATGATGAATTTTGATATACTTTCTTCGCGAATAATAGTGGAAATCGCAAGACCAATAAACTGTTTTTTATCGGAAATGGCCTTGTGCCACGGTCTATACTGTTTCGAACAGGGTTCCTTTTTCATGTATCTTTTGTATTGAAAACATCCATTTTTATTCTGTAGTAAATTCAGGAATTTTCTTTTTCAGTATCAATTGTTTTAATTGTTATTGGTTTTATTTTTTCTTTGTATATTTAGTGCCTAGTTGGGTGTTTTTGCCTAACATTGTTTTTTTTTTTAATTTTATTAAAAAATAATAATATTAAAATTGATGCATGTGGAAATATCCCGACTTGAGCAGAAACTCCTTACTTTCGGTTCTCAGTATCGCCCAAATTGAGTGTGTTATCTTTGTCGAACTTCCGCGCGATCGCCCGCGCCAAGTCCGCGAAGAAAGCTTACTTGGCACTCTCTAACACCCTCTTCGCGCCCCCGGCACTTTGCAAAACAATAACTCGGGTTGCTTTAGTGGGGCCAACGGCCATGACACTTCGCAGCCCCACTAAATAACATTATTGTCTCTGCTAATATTATTTTCCCGAATTTCCATCTCGCGTTCAAACTATTTTTACTTCCTACTTTATAAGATGTAATCATAATATTGGAATGGGTAAAATGGCGGCCTAAAACAAGAGAAATTATTAATTTTTTAGCTAAAAATATTGCTGCCTATTTTACCGTGAGCTAGTTACAGCGATTCTTAATAATAAGTGGTACATGAAAGTTTCAATTGGCTTTTTTTTAAGATTAATTTTTTAACTTATTTTAAATATAAATGTATAAACAGTTTTAAACCTGTCAAAGAAAATATAGAAATACATATATCTATTTCAATGCGGTAACGTGCGAGTACGTATATATCTGAAATTTAGTCTATTCAGATTATCGCATTTATTTATCCAAATTTAAAAATGGTAACTTATCTAACGAACATGCTGTCATTTATCTATTCCAATGCGCCTGCGCATCTATCTAAAATATGGTCAGTAAAAAAACACCTATTTATGCAAATTCTTTTTTAATCAGCATTCTGTTCCGAAAAGTTCTGGGTGTTTTAGTTTTTTAGCCACCCAAATTGTGCAACAAGATCAAAGGTGCGGGAATATGAGTATCTTAAAATGTAATCATTATGATGAATAATAAAACAGAAAAAAACCTAAGCGTAAATAACATTATGGAAAAAATAATAATATTTATATAATCCAAAATTTTGAGTCAATTATTATTTTATAGTATTCTTTACAATTCAATTTTATATAAAAAAAAATGTCCTTTCTTTTGCCATTTTACACCAGTTTTTTTTTTGTTTTCTTTACAAAACTGCTGATCAAAATTTGTACAATTTCATGTCCAAAATCACCCCTCAAAGGATACTGCTGAGGTTAAGTTCACCCCGTATTGATACCGTGTCTCCATTTCATGTTAAAATTTATTAATATACTGTAAATAAACTAAAGATATTTATTTATGACAATAAATATTTTCATAAAAAAGGGCTGTTTGGATCATCTAAGCTTAAGGAAATACGATATTTTCAAATAAAAACATTGCGTTTCATAAATCATCTTCTTTTCATAGGATAGTCTTGAAGAGCAAAATATTATACTTAAATAAACTTACATTTGTATCTTTATTAAATCAACTTTTTTCTCGATTCTTGACTCACAAATATGTTCTCCTATCGAGATTTTATTGAAGTCACGTCACGTTATACGGCTATTTGATAACATTCCAGCTTTGTTTGAAAATTATCAGACGTTTTCAAAACATACTTATTTGTATACAATATTATTTGATCGCATATTCATAATTGATTCTTCTCAATAAAATTAAATACACTATACAAACTACCAAAACAATGGCAAGTGTGGAAGGCGCTGGGTGATGGGTGGTTATAGGTATAACCACCCATCACCCAGCGCCTTCCACACTTGCCATTGTTGACCAAAAACAATTTCAAAGCATTTGTTTGATGAAAATCTAATATTCAAATACCGTTTAAAATAAAACACTATTTATAATACCTTTCTTGTCACTTATTTAGATTTTTTTTTGGTATTGTGATATTAAAATATGATGTGTGATGTGATGATGATGATGTTACGTATGAAGTCAACTGTTTTTTTGGCATTCGTCTAACTTGACAATACAACAAAAAAAATGTGTGAGTGCCGGGACTCACGGTTAGGATGTGTAAACATCAGCGTTCGTCTTTGAATGCATTGAGATAAAACTGCGTTGTGTGTTTCGTATTCCGTTCATACGAGATTTTATGTAGTCATCACTGGCAAAATTGTCACTACCGAATCGAAATCCACACCATCCAGCATATGAATGTTTACACATCAAAATACTAAGTAGAATAAAATGCAAAGTATGTCCGTTCTTTATCATCGCCCGCCCCATTCTAATCTTCTCTCTCTCTCTGTCGTTTTTCAGATCTGGATAGGCGGGGCCGCCCAGCGAAAATTAAATGTAATATTCAAAGGTGACTCGCTCTTATCTCGTCCTCTAGATCTTTCCGCCCAACATTTTAGTGCCGCTTAAAATATGGACTTGGCACCGTTGCTTTCACACTAAATTTGAAATGTTGTTGAGAGAAACGCAAGAATGAAAAGTGGAAAAATAGTAAGGCCTGTATCGACCTGATCGAAAATCGAAACAAATCGACACCCCCAACGAATAACATCCTAAGTGATTTTTAACAATTTTTCAGGGGAGCCAAAACAAATTTTTAAAAAATTTCGATTCTTTGTTTTTTTGGATAATTACTTAAAAATTAAATTTTACTATGTTGGACTCGGTGAATTAAAACAAAATGAACATAATTTGGGAAAATTTCATTATTTAATGTACTTTAGAGGACATACGTGTTCACTAATAAAATCCTATTTCTACTTAGGATTTTATTCCGTTATTTTTTTCATATAATCTTAAACATAATTCATGGAATACAATCTTAACTAAATGCAAAATGTTTCTCCATAGTACATTTTAAAAAATCAAGTGAATTATATTTTCCAAATGCACCTATGTTGACATACGATCAATATTTCTTCAATTATAAAACGTATCAACACATAGTAAATTTGAGTAGGTATTTACGGTTTTAATTGAATAATAATAGGTTCCTATAATAATATGTTTAATAATACTTCATATTATAAACATTGTTATTGTAATAATTACACGTAATAATAATAAGATCTTTATTGCAACCAAAAAATTGAAACTACAAAATAACGAAACAAGAATATGAATTAAATTAAATGAAAAAATAATGAAATAATATGAGAAAATGGATCTAAAAGTTTTCTATTTTGTCTCCAAGTGTTCCAGCATTGCTGCTACCAAATTATAATTTACACGGAAAAACACAGTAAGTCAGTTTTGAAACGAAAATATTGTGCTCATTTTTATTAAAATATCACCGAAAAACATCCTAACATTACATACGATCATATTCGAACAAAATTAACTAATTCGAATGTTTTTTTTTTCACCGAAAAACATCTTATGTCATTTTAATATGTTATTCCATCGCTAATATTAAATATTGAAGTAAAATATTGCTCCAAAAAGATTTTAAAGTCAGTTAAGATTTTATTCCATGTAAAAATAATCTTCTCTGATGATAATACTGTGCTTAACTAGAATTGGGATCTTTTTCCATTAAATATTTGTTGAAAAGCTTACTTACGATATTCATATGCATACGATATCTTTGCACGCAGTAATTAATGATAGAGATAAGGTGAAATACAGAAAAATAGCCAATTTTTTTCTGACCCGTAATAACATCCTAACTCAAAACCGCCAAAAGGATGTTATTCGTTGGGGGTATCGAAATATTGTACGCATAAAAGCAGATAAATAGGATAGAACATATTCATCGATAATGATGAACAGATTTTATTAGCAGCTAAGGCCAGCCGTATGTCGCTTCAATACCAACCCATGTACCATATTTTCTGCTCAAATATTGAAAACCGGCTCTACCTACAGTTGAACACTAAATCTCCACCGAAAAAGGCTTACAGCCATAAACACGTTATCTGCCATAACCATTGCTAAGGAAATTACAATTTTTTATTGAAAGTATAATGATATCATGACAAATTACGATTCAGCCCAATACGATCGATGCTAAATTCGTTATTTATTTGTTTATTTCTCATTTTATTGAAACATTGTATATTATCTAAAATCCAACCAAGGCCAAAGCTTATAGTTGGAAATCATTGAGCGAAGCATGTTTTGTAGATTCCATGTTTGATGTACAGAGCTTGCTTCACTCTCACTATTTATTTTTACATTATTTTATTTATATCTAAAACATGAATTTCCCCTGAAATTGGTTTTATTGCGAAATGGTCGAAATCGTGCGAACGGCGGTCGCGCGTCGCGGCCTCGATGACAAAGAGGCGGACAGGAATTCTCATTTGCTCCCTTCAGCGTCCAGGGGCGGACTCGGGACATGCTCCAATTTCGTATAATCATAATTTTATTCAAGCTTAAGCTTTATCGCCGGGCAAATCTTAATAAGCGTACTAGGTATGTGATGTGGGGCGTTAAAGCCGGCCCTGTGTGCGCGGAAATTTCATTTCAGCATTTAGCTAGGGAGCAGCAATTATAGAAACGTGATCGCATTAATAATCGCATAATTCCATTGCCGTACCACCGATTATCATATTCGCTAAGCATATTCAACAGGGAACGTTTTTCGCCACACTTCTATGAACTTAACCCAGTCGATATTGTTAGGAAAAGCGCCGTTGAATATTCTCAACGGCACTAAATGACCCTGTCGGATTTGAACCCGGGACCTCTGGATTTAGAAGCAGTCGCTTATACTACTACTATATTTATTATTTTGAATACACAGTTAATGCATTTACATCACGAAAATTTATTATTCATCCAACTATATGTATATGTATATGTGTACTATATCTAATGAAAACAGCATTATACATTCGTATAGTGACTAAAAAAAAACAAAGGGGAAAATATTGAATTATATAATGAGTTTATGTTAAAAAGTTGATAATAAATTATGATTAATTTATTATTAATGACAAAGGGATTCGACTGTATGTAGCTATCCGATATATACAGTTTTCGAACATCTGTTGTGTCAATGACCTAAATTTGTATAAACTATTTAGGTGTCGCGATCGGGAGTGCGCAACGCTACGCTAATGGAAATATACGAGTATACAATATTAAGCCAGAATGCCACTGTCACGATTTTCAATTAATTCTGCTAAAGTATTTTTTTATTGAAATGAGATTAAGTCAAATTTAATAACATTCTTACATGTAATATAACTCAACACTAAAGATATTTTTTCTTCTAATTTTGATCTTCATTCTTTGCAGTTCTAGATCTCACTAAGGCAGTTGAAGCTCTGAATTTACTTCGCATTCCTACAAATTAGATATCCGTATCATTATTTATTCGATATTATGGACATACAAACAGTAAACGCAATAATTTATAAATTCAACAAAATACGTGTTTCCAGGACTCGATATTCTCCATTTTTATATTTACAAAAAAGCATATGTATTTGATAAGTTGATATAAACTTAGTAAAGAAGACGTTTGCACGGACCTAATATGTTTGCGTTTATATAAAATGACGTTTCTACGAACCGATATTATTTAAAATTCTTTTACAAATAGTGTATAAAAAATATAAAATTTATGTATATGATTTAAATTATTTTTCTATTAATATTATTTAATAATCGTTAATTGACTACGAGGAAAGTATGCAAACACTACAACATATTTTCGTTATTTAACGAGACGTACTTTTAAAAAACTGACGCATATAAAGCTGTATTTTGCATTCAAAATTCATTAGACCAGTTATTTGTAGTAGTAATAATAATAAAATGAAAATAATAATATTTATTTTAAGAATTGGTTTAAAATTCATTGGTTCCAGATATTCCCAAATGAACCAATGAATTTTCTTAATATTATGAATACAGTTATTATTATTGGTAATGCACAATATTGTCTTAATTTAAGTTATAAATAAAGATTGTTTTATTATCTTCTTTTTTAGATTCATTTTATTATTTTAGTTTAAATTTTAACTTTTTTAATATCGTCAAAAAGTAGGTGGATCAATTTGTCGGGTTGTTTTCCTTTATTGTTATCGCCATTATTCTTGTATCTTGTAACACAAAGGTTAAAGGAGGTGAAATAATTTACCAACTGCAGACATATTTAATCTCAAAATTCTCTGACCGTACGCACAAACATCATTTTTATCCTTCAGCTATTCGGACGTGTCGTGAATCGGTTAGGACGTCACGTCCGCACTGTGGCAGGCCTCCTTTAGCCGCGCGAACGGGATGCGGCGGGCGTAATAGGTTGAGATGGCCGACGCGTCGACTCGTATGAATATGCTAGGCGTAAATTTTTGTATATTGTCGGATGAAAGGCACATCTTTACGATATAAGCGCTAAGTCGTGCATATATTTTGTCATCGAGTACGAAAATATCAGCTATAAATTCGTTCATGGCCTCCATCAATTTGATGTTATTGCACGGACTTTTCCGAGGCGTTTGATAAAGTAAATAATAATATTATTTTTGTAGAGTGTCTGGATATTTATCAGTCTCTCTTGAGAGTACTTTAGGTCGCAGGCAGTTATTATTAATATTAAATAGATTTTAAATTTTCACCATGTGAACCTAATTTAATACGTAGATTTTTGGTAAACGGTTTTAGTAGCCCCGGATCTAGGGAGGAGGGGGGCAAACTGGGACACCTGCCCCTGGCATCAATTTAAGGGGACGCTAAATTCTATTGTTTGAAAAAAAAGTTTAATTAAAGAGCTTATTATCCAAGGCGCGTTGTACTATTGATTGTTTGTTTTATGTTGAAACACAGCTAAGTTGATTTTCGAACGTGTCATAAGTTGATGTTCGAACGCGCGCATAGTTTGTGTAATGTGTAAACTATTAATGAACAAAGATTTTACACTCATTATTAGGGAGCGGACTTTCGCGTAGTGGGGATAAATAAATTTATATTATTTATGTTTGAAAAATACATTATTAATTATAAAATTAATTCCAAATGTAACGTCAGAAAGCCAGGGAGGGGCGGGGCGCCAATGTCAAGTTTAACCGCGGTTCGAAAAAAATCGTAGATCCGGCACTCAGTTTCAGAAGGATCCTATAAGAGTTGTTCTTGAGAACCAGTGAGTATATGTGATCTTCCTCAATGTTCGCAACACATATATCTATGCAATAATTGTATTTTCTACGGATGAGTATTCTTCAATATTTTCCTAAATATCCACTCAGACGCAAAGCGCGGTTAGCCTTATTTGAATTCGTATTCCGACCAAATGTAAACGGACCCGAAAAAAAGGTCCGTCTCGTAGGCAAAGAATACAATATTCAATTTCAGAAGCAGAATATAAAGAGAATTACAATAAATGGAAAATACAGAATTATCTAATATGCGGAAATTTCACAGTTCTCTTATTCGGAACATCTGAAATGTGTGACCTATATCGTTTACAAAACAAGGTGTGAGTAGCAGCCAAAGAATTGGTTTGAATTATGCGTACAGTTGGTAGTTTTTTAACCAGTAAATTCCAGCTAGGCCCTAAAGAAATTGGACCTTATCTGGTGTAGATCCTTAGTTTGGCACTTTCAATACCTCCTACCCTTCAAACTGAACCAGTCATGTCATTCTTGTACAACCTTTTAATGGAAATAAACTTTCTTGTGTCTTGAACCTTTACACAGTATTTCAAAAATTGAGTATTTTCAAAAGTGATATTTCAAAATTTACATTAAAAAAAATGTTATGTTTGAGTATATACCAATGTAAATTATAGAGAAAAAAAAACAAAATATCTGCTTTTTTGTTAAACAATCTACTCCACTCCCTTTAAGCCTCTCATAGTCCAATATTTCGCCTGAAACAGTGAAAAAGTTGAAATAAAAATTGCATTTTATCGTTACTTTAAATACAGTAGATAATTTATTTATATTTATTAATTAAAACGGTTTTTCAAAATATGCAATTGCAATAAAAAAAACATTCATAAAATTTGTAAGACGTAACATTTTTATTAAATTATTAGCACAGATATTATGAAAAAGGTGGAAAAAGTACATCGCGCCAAAATGTCAAATTGTGGAAACATTTAAATAATAACAATAAATCAAAAATACAATCTATACAAGCAATAGGTTGTAGCTTTGCTAATCCCGAAGCAATGTCATACGCTCTAGGTAACTAGGTAACTCATATACGAGTATACCCTAGGTAGTCTCGGGCAAGCGGTAGGCTCGCTAGGCCAGTGTAGATATTATTTATTTCTTATATTAATTAAAACTACGGGGTTTTCAAACTATGAAATAAACACGGCGATTGTGAAATAAATTGTAAAACGCTTCAGCCTTGCGTAGATTACATTGCTCGAGAGTAAGCAGTCTACCCCACTTTAGCCTTTTGAAGAAAATGTCGAATGACAAATAAAACCCCTTTTCCGGATTTATCGCCGGTGACTTCCTGCCTATTTGAGTGTTTACCGAAAGGACACGATTCGGACAAGAAATGTGAAATTGAATCCTGGCACCGATTGATCAACGTAGATGGAGCCATCAGCTGACGAACGACTCTGTTCTAGCTGAGCTGCGCGCTGCGATGGGATCAATTTCCGGGGCGAACATCTTTTCTCATTTCAAGAATTCGTTTATTTATATTATACGGGCTCGATCTCTAAAGTGTTAAAATAGAGATTTATTTATTTTATTTTATTTTATAAAAATAATAAATGACCTAGCTTACATAGTTACACAACTTTACCTAACTAGACCGCGGCACGTCCGTACTAAATTTAATTCCGATAGGTCCAATTTCTAATAGGTAAATTGTTAGTTTAAAATAGTTTTAGATTTATTAAAAATAAAAAACAATAGGTCGGTGAAAAATATTATGTTTAGACAATATTTAATAGATATACCTACGCACATGAACCTAATGTATTTATTTATTTGAATTACAAACAGCGTTACAATATATATTACAAACACAAAACAATACCATTACTAAGGCCGATTAAAAGTAATTACATAAGAATAAGGTAAGGAAGGAGTTGTAAGTCAGGAAAATCTATTATGCAATAGTATTAAAACGAAGTTGCTAAGTAAGTACTAAGAGGTTGAGGGTGTGTGTGTAATGTGTTTAAACCAGCGTGTTAACTCTCTCATTAACAGACTTCACAAAACTACCACGACTTGGGTGAAAAATGTCAAATTAACCAAAATGGCAATTGTATGTGTATAGAATTCTATGAAGCAGAGCATTTTGAGCATAATTTGTGTCACACTTAGAAACATGGAAAATTTGAATCTGACAAGTGCGATATGATGGCACACGGAAGGAAATTTTAGATAAATATTCGGTGCATCCAGACGATTTTGTAAGAGAAATACCATATCAGAAACAATACGGCTGTTAGTAAGAGACATTAAGTAATGATGCTTTAAATTATCAAAATGCACTTGACCCCTAAAATGAAGTTGTTTCGTAATAAGACATTGAATTCTCTCAATACGATTAGAATAAAAAGCATATTTAGGAGACCATATCAGAGATGCAAAGTCCAGTACATTCCTGAAATAAGCTGACGTGTGTTCATTTATTGTTAATTAATTAATTAATTGTTAATGAATGAATTAATTGTTAATTAATTAATTATTGATATCATTTTAAAAGAAATATTGAGTCTTCGTTATTCAACGCCATCAAAATATATGTACTCAAAATTTTTGAGGTGTTAGGTGTGTAGGTCAATATTAATAGATATGCCTGTTTATAGAACACGTTTTGACTGGTGCATAAAGTAGTTTTTTTTTGTGAAAAATAGTAGCTCAAGGTTAAAAATGCATTTATATAAAACTCAGCGTTGGGTTAAAACCAACATCCTGCGCTTTTAAAGTATAAGACTTTTTTAGTACATTTATAATTATTTTACTGCATCATTTCATCAAAAAAAAAAATGAACGTTTTCAAAATTTTTCATACTATCAAAAATGGCTCCTTAACGGTCAACAGCACAGACACAACATTTTGTATGCGCATTAAATAAAAGCTTATTTTTAAAATGTATTTTTACTATTATTTTTTTTTTTATACATTTCTTTTAACACTGAAATTACTGATACTGAAATTTATGACTAAAGATAATAAATGTAGATAGTTACTGACATAAATCATGTATATATTTGTTTAATCCTATTTTTGGGCGTTATCAACAAAATATTTACTTATTCATATATATAACACAGACTAACACGGAATGAACAGTAGTACGGTAGTAGTGGTGCTGATCGCTTGAATGTATTAAATAATGTGTTTAGTTATTATTATTATTAATAAGTAATTACAATATTTAGGAGCTAGCTCCGGTGATACTGTTGAGTTTAGTAGGTGAGGAAAAAAAAATTATGCTTAACAACTCGCAGCCTACGCTTAAAACCAGCCTTGGAACAGGAAAAGAGTCAAATACTGACCTATGAAGAGTATTCCACTGCCGAATTGTTCTGGAAAGAAAAGAATTGAACCCAATGTTCCGTTTTATCTTGGAAGGATGGTCATCACGGCCAATATAATGAGGCTTAGAGAGCTGGGATTTTAAAGCTGACCTGAATTCGAAACACCTTATACTTAGTGGCTCCCAATTAAGAGTTGAAATTAATTCAGATGGACTATCATACCGACTAAAACGCCTAAAGACATGCCGGCTTGCTTTTCTCTGAACTGCTTCTAATTCGTTAAATATATTAGTTACATTACTCTATTTATTTTACTCATAGATTGAATGTCATATTGTTTTATAGGTATTCAAAAAAATCTTCAGGTTATCATACCAGTATCGTGTATTTTTACCTTTCTGCGTCGATCAATCAGATTAAATATACGGGGACGAAGAGTGGGACGGAAAGAGGGCTAGATAGTTTATGACCTATTTCCTCGTGAGCATACTTCAATAACCGCTGAGATGGCTAATCGAGAGCCCCTAATGGATTAGTGGAGTAAGACAAGCACACGAGTGCCAGGGCCAGTCCGCACCCTCCAATAACGAAGACAATTTGGTAACTTGGCAATTTTTCGCTTCTTCAGAAGGCAGGAAAAAAAACGACATAGAACGCAGAATGATAAAAAAACGCTGTTTTTTACTTGTTTCCTTCATTTTTAAAATGAAAATGAAATATATTTTTTTATCACAATAACAATATTTTTTAGGAATGTTTTATTATAAGATTACTAAACAGACTTACAATTATTTTTTAGAAATATTTTTTTATAAAATAGCGACGTTTTAGAATAAACAATGATGATTTATTTTATTACCTGATATGATATATATTGTAGCGTTTGAATCACAAAATACCTACCACTGCTAACGTACTCAATATTTAAAACAAACACAAATACAGTACTATAAACCATGATATTTGCTACGTTGAAAAAGGAGGGTATACTGTCCTGAGACCGATTTCGATAAAAAAATCCAGCTAATTGACAGTACGATTTCAAACATGATTTGTTTAGATGACGTATCGAAATTCATCATGGTTTCCCAGATAAAAAAATCAACTTACATACTAAAATAGCTTGATATTATGATTTAGTGTTTAAGTAAGTATTTGTAGACATGAAAAATTGAAGATATATATGTAGCTCATCTTTCTACAAGAACCAATTCATGTTAGGATACTCTAACTTAAATAAATGTTTTTTTTATATTTATAAACACAACAAAGGCTGAAAGCCTACCCCCGTCGCAACCAGGGCTCAGTTGTGAGCAATTTTGACTTGGCTTTAACTCATTTTCAGTAGGTATTGTTTTTAATTACGGGTATAAAGTAAGCTAGTCTCCACCCACTCGTTACCACCCACTACTTAGCTCATAATCCAATGTGGTTTACATAACTAGGCTCCCGAGCAAAAGATTAGGTTTATAACTCACGCGACTTCGCTATCAATAAAGCGTCCTAACACAAGACTCTTGGGATTGATTTGTGAGCAATTACACACACAACATACTAAAACAACTTAATAATGGTTAAGTACAATTAAATTCAACTAATAATATCAACATTTAAAGAGGACAAAGGCAAAATAAAGTTATGGTGGCACGATTGTATACCTAATAAATTACCATTAAAAATAAAAAAAATAGTGATTTAAAAAAGAAGCTGAAAATATACTCATATTTTTATTATCCGATACCTATAACATAAATGATAATTAAGTTAGGGTGTGTAATTTTAATAACTGAATCATAGTAAGCTACATTAACATATATCGGGGAGTGTATTTTGTGAAGCATGAAGGTATTTTGAAAACGTTATGGTCATTATAACATTTCATTATCATTCTAGTTTCTTAAGTAATAACACTATAAATCACAGAACCAATTAACTGTTTTTTTTTATCGGAAATGGTCTTGGGACACGGTTATAAACAAAACAATTAAAAGATAAAACGATATACAGTTTTTTTTTTATATATAATTTCCACAAAAAGAAAGTCAACACAGCAACCTTTGTATGAGAGTGTATCATAATCACTGTGTTCGAAGGGCAAGAACATGTTACATTGACTAATGTTCGAGCACTAATGTTCACCTCGATAGGCGGGGCCGACATCTTGTAGCGGCGGTGGGCGACGGGAACACACGGTCCATGCGGTTACAACTGCACGTCGATAGCGTCTGCTGTTTAATGTTATAGCATTTTCGAATAGCGGTCCAAATATAATTTTAAGGGAGGTTTTTATAGGCGAAGGCATACACACATGCAAATATAACGCCGTCAAAACGAAAATGTTATTTTTTTTACTAAACAATTACGCCTTACGTAAAAAAACGCGGGCTAGATCCTTTCATATTGGACCGCAATTTAACGGTTCGAAAAATAAACAATTTAACCTTTCATCATTCGACAAACGTTCGGCAAACATATTTATAGAATTTATATATATTTTTTTTTTATTCATTTTTAACAGAACTTCTCAGTGGTAGTCTCATGTAGATTTTGTAAAGTTATGCCCAATATAAGTTAGAAAGAAATCAAAATAAAAACTAAATTTTCCATTCGAAATGTTATCATGTCGAATAGCGATTACGATTATTAATTTTTCAAATTGTACTAGAATGCATGCTTATTTTGTTTAATTTAGAAAATAAACAAGTAATTCAAAATAAACACATCTTAAAACCTAAGAAACAAAACAATAAACTTCTTATTGACCAATAATTAAACCGATCCACTAAAACTATGAAGTCTGCGCAGACATGGTTTATTCTAAAGTAACACACAATGTGTATTGTTAGGATTTATTTTAAAGCCTTATTTTTTTGTTACTGGATTTTAATATGCATTTGTATTTGATTTTTCAGTTTTTCAATTGACGGATTGTGCTGATTATCAATAAGTAGTTATATTTAATAATATTGGCACAAGATTAAATCCTTTCATAAATGTTGTTTGGCCCTACAATTAATATTAAGGCGGTCAATGGTTATGAAAAATACATAATAATATATAATTTTTATTTAGTTTTTAAGACTTTTTTCGCCGACACGTAAATATGTTTCCAATTAAAATGTATTTGCGAAGTATCAAAGGCATCAAGGGCCGAAATGTAGAGTTTCTAAGAAAACTAAAAGTTTTTTATATAAATTCACAAAAAACATGTATTTTATTACATAAATGAACAAAGAACCAAAAGGAACAGAAATTAACAAAAGGAAGAAGAAAAAAGAACCAAAATTAGAAAATGAGCATATGTTAGTTTATAGTACAAATTAATATAATATGTAGTATAATATATATATTATAGTATTAATAAAATATAGTGTTATTGTGTTTTAAAAGCTTAGGGTGTCCAATTGAGAGATAGAGAATTTATGAGGGCGGTCTGTGGAAATGACAGAGTGGGACGAGAGAGGTGGGTGGGCCGTGGAATGAGGGGGGGGGAGGGATATTAAAATAATCTCATGATTTAGTTACAGCCAGGTGTTACACTTCACTTTTATATAAATTTATAACCGAAACCAAAAACATAGTTTTACGCGTTAGAACTAAAACTACGTTAAGATGGTATGTTAAATTCTTTAACTTTTGTAATTAATGTCTGCCGGCCTTTTTAAATTATAAAATATAAAACATGAAGCAACTCATCCCGAGTGCCGCAGGCACAAGCCGTCTAATCGCCGGACGCACGATTAATGCTAGTAAATAACAAAATAGTTCCTAAATTAATTCTCTAATAAGGAATTGTTAGTATGTAGTACCTATAGACAAATACCAAGCTATACCTAAAAAAAATAAGAGTGAATTTCGATGTAAATAACTAAAGAAATACCCCAGTCAGTTTCTGGTATAGCTGAATTATTTATTGTGGTTGCTCAGATACTCCACCATATTTATTCATAATCGTTTTGAGATTAACTTATCACATGTAACTATTCGAACCAAACTAATTATAATATAATTATTTTGGGCTCTGCTCAACTAATATACGTAAATGTCAGGAAATATGGAAACAATGAAGCGTTAATAATGGTGTGACAGTAGTATTAAGTAGATTCGAACGGCTACTTTTGGGTGAATATCAAACTAGACCACACGGGGATATTTCCGCGTTCAGAAAGCTCTAATAATTAACCTGAAAATAGAACAATTCGCAAAGGCAGTTAGAGAGAGGAGTGCTCTCTGTCGGAACGAGCAATAAATTCCATAAGGAGACACTCAGTCAGGTTACGTGTGCCTTCGTAGTACTTACCGTCTCTACCAACCATTGCAACAAATCCTGCCTGTTAACTGTGTACTTATGCGAACCGTAAAGTCTAGTTTTCATGTTACACTGAGCATGGAAGACGTCGCCATTTCAATAATATAACTACGATATAAAAGGTGCAATTATTTCTCTATCTGAGACCATGGATTTTAGCATTTGTTATCTGATAGTGTTGTAGGCCCGAATTTTAGCAGCCTTGCAATCAGAGTTATGCGTGAGCCCAGTTAAACTCAAACCACATCCTACCTATCTTTACCTACCTAACTTAGTGGGGGTAATTAACCCAATGTTTGAATATTTGAGTTAGGTGATTTATTTTTATAAAATAAATAAATAATGAACTTCCACATACAATTTTCCGAAAATTTAGCTTTGATTCGATCTGACAAATCTCAACGCCTTTTGTATGTGTTTTTATAAGTTAAAAATGTGTCAAAAACCACGCCCTAGGTATAAATGTACAAAACAGGCAAATTCCGATCCGTACTTAAAACGCGCGTACCACGCGATGCCGCCATTCCGCGAAGGTCGTTCACTGTAGGTGAAATATTGCAAGTGGAGCCACCACCAGTTTTTTTGTTTCTTGTTATAAGTACAAAGCTATGAAAATGTTTTTTTTACATTTAATATAAAATAGACATAGCTTTTGTAAATAAAACTTGAATTATTTACTGCCAAATTCGTCAAAAACACTTTCAATTCACTAGTTCATTTTTCACATATATAATTAAACATCACACAATCAAACGTCTAAATCATACTAAAATGAAAAAAAAACGTCCCTTAAGCTGACTTTCATGAATTGAGGTATAGGCAACACGCCACGATTTTAAATATTAATAGAAATGCAGTAAGATTATGACGGATTTACCCGCACATGGCACCTGGCTTATACAGCGATGACGGAATACTCATCATTGGATCATTGGCGCTGAGTGTGTTAATAGGACGGTTAAAATATGCTAGGCAAAAACTGCAAGAAATGTGTGAACTGCAGCAGTTAGAGCAGAATATATATTTCTTTTAATATGCTAGAAAATAACCTCAATTTGACCTTTAAAGACGTCGGGTCACGACGACGGCTGAGCTAGATACCTGATCTTTTTATTATATCCACTCGCGGTGCGCTAATCCAATGGGCAGGATAGCGTTCACCGATAGTTTGACTCGAATTATCTAACCGGACTATAAAATTATCCAAACAGAATGGAAAAAAATACCAACTAGCAATAAAAAGTAGTACTTACGGTTGATGCGATAACATTTAAAATACAAAAAAAGAAAAGTGGGGGGTTAGGGGGAGATTGACGCCAAAGGCGGCTCAGGACATCAGCCTCACGTCGTAGGATGGTGTAAATCTTTTTAAGGTACATTCTGTCCCGAAGGTACTATGACCAAGATGTTTATACGACAAAAAGACACGGATTAATGAAAACGCACCTTAAATATAATACACGGCGACTGGTTGGTGGCGCTGGTTGGTTCACCGGATGCTGGAACAAAACAATTGGGATCCGTTCCGCTTGGATGAGCGCCACGAAGCATATGCTGCGATCAAACAATCTAATTCTATTTTATCCACAATGCAATCTCAATTGGCACCCCCCCCCCCCCCCTCCCCTTCCCTTGCAATCTCAATAGGCACATTTATCATAACATTTTAGAAGTGAAACTTCTTGTCGAGTTTTATAATTTCCGGCACAGAAAGGCAACGGTTTCTGTATCATGGTGGCCGAGTCACATTTATCGATTCCACATTCCCTTCTCAAAACAATTTTCGGTTATAGGCTAAACGTTAACAAATATGAACTTTTGTCTAGTTTGACTCAATCTAAAACGTATCAGAAAGCGACCTTAAAATTTAAGGAATTTTAGAATTAGGAATTTGGAAGAAAATTAGGAATTTGATACTTTGGTTGTTTTCGAAATAAGCGATTTAAATGTATGTGAAACTGCATAATATTAGCAATTACAATCAATCCGAGAAAGTAGTTCACAGATGTTAAGGTTCGAATTCACTTACTATAGTCACAGTAAATAGGCGCCTACGTACCTGAATGCTAAAAAATGTGAATTTTACATATTTTCAAAGGCGTTAGGAAAGATACGAGTAATCTAGTTTAATAACATTAAAATCAATTAATTATTCTAGCGAATTACCTAAGCAAATTTGTTTAAATATTTTGCCTAAAAATATTGTTTATTACCATTATGTTTTTGAATTAGCATTTTTAAAAATTCATCCAAAAACATCCCATATAAAATAAATATATTTTTATGATAACAGTAGAGTCGAGGAGAGATTAACCTAAGCGATTTGAGATATATGGCATAAAAACTTAATAACACCTAAACAACAAAATTTGCCTAAAATTGAAGTTTTTTGTTTTAGTTTTAAGATATGATGATAATTATATCAAAAAAAATAAAATTTGGAAAATATTTGTTTTTGTGTTATTATTTAAAAAAAGGGCTCAAAAAACATATTTATTATTTTCCAAAAAATAAACTAAATGCCATCAATATTTCATACTAAACTGTAGGGCCGCGGTGTGTTGTAAGCGCCGTGCATAGAGTTTACCGGCACCGATTAGTAGGTCAGAATCGTTCAAAGGTTGATCTTCGTTCACGCACGTAGCTATAATAATAATAATATAATAATGACTATAATAGCTCAATACTGTGCTATTATAGTCAGTCATATTATTTCTAACACGCCAACACCACCATCTTGCCTGACTCTAGTGCAAAGTTAGCTTTTCCAAAATTAATTGTATATTACCTAGTTTAATTAGCCAAAATCATAAAAACTAAACTATTTATTTTTTTACATAATAGTCTTTAATAACCAAAAAATCTTATTAATTAAAGCAAAACATATTATTTATAATAATAGTAATAATATCTTCATTACCCCAAATATAATTAGGTACTTTAATTAAATAAATATTTTTTATTTTTTAGGCTATTCGATATATTTTCATAGTTTGATTTTTCATCCATATATAATATTGATAAGATTATTCAAACCTTAAAAAAAAATGATTAATATTTATTAATTCATCTAAAATACGGTATAAACAATAATTGAATTCGATACGCGTTAAGTCTGTGAGTATGGTTATATTTTGGATCGATGGCTTTATATTGGCATTAACTGCGCAATTTCTTAATCTAAAGTTTGAGAAGTTACGAAAATTTTATCCGTCAATCGAAGGAGCAATTTGCGGGAAGATTATTTAGGGCGAAATTTGTTTGAAGATTTAATATTATCAAGGGAAAGAATAGGGAAAGATAGAGAAAGGGACAACGAACTGCCTTCCATTCTCCTAATTAGAGAGTAACATACAAATTGCCAATTTACTATTAAGAATAAAAAGTACTATAAATGATACAATTAACATATTCCTTATTAATTCAAATAATTCGTGAAGATTTTTTTTTTTATTTGAATGAATTTATCATTTAAAAAATATCCAGGTCCTGACCGTCAGGAAATAGAATTTTTGATGATTGTTTTTTAATAGAGGAATTTGAGATTGTTTTTTTAATCTGAAAAGATAAATAACATATTCTTCGACAATATTAAATTTTAGTATTATTTTTAAAGAGTTTTATTATTTTTTATTATAAATTTATTTAAATATATATTTTATTATTTGTAATAATAGACATCCTAAAAACACCCGGCGAGAGGGTATCAAAAATATTTAAACTAAAAACTAGTAAATATAAAATAAATATTTTTCGACCAAATATGCTACCTATTCCTTCTCTATCAACGGTTAGAATCATATAATATAATAGTATCAACATTGGCAAGGGTCATATAATATATATTCCTAAGATAGCCTGAGTTAATTCGTTCGTTCTAATTAAAAAAATATATTTTTGTTTAATTCCTAAAATAATTTTAAAAAAATGGGAATAATAGCAACATTGTCAATAAAATAAAAATAAACTCATAGTACCTTTAAAATTCACAGATGTTATTCCAAATTAATAAAAATAAACACAAATATTTTTAGGCTTTATGTAAACACTATTCACGTAATACTTTTGTTGTATTTATAAATATATATATTTTAATAAAGTAACTCTTCGACCACTGAAATTCAAGCAGCATCCTTCGCAAAATACGGAAGTCAGAATACACGCGAAAGATCGCGGCGGACGTCCGCACACGACAGAGTCCCGGAGACCACTGATTGGCGAGGCGAGAGGCGAGAGCGCTGAACGAAACGGACTGAACTCGCCGATCTCGTCTCTCTATCTGGCGCGCTCGGAGGAAGTCAGCGGGACGCCGCGCCGTCGGCCGGCCGCCCGCCCGCTGATTAGGGCGGCGCGGCGTCGCGGGATCCGACGCCCGACTGCTGGGGGCTGAAAACACCTGAAAAGCGCGCAGCTTATTATTTATTTCATATTTCAAGCAGATGCACGCACACATTCATATATAGCCGCCATCACGCATTAAAAAATATATATTATCCATTTTTTGGTTGCATATTTTTTTTTTGTTTTCGACACAAAGATATTAAGTTTTAAGGTCCATTGTTTAGATACTTATATTTTGCAACTTTGTATTGAATCTCTCTAGCTCACATCGTAAATAAATAAATAATATTTTTTTGCTTTACAGTAAAATTATTTTTTTTTTTAATCGAATCAGTTCTAAATATAATAAGTAATAGTTGGACAGCTGAAGATTTTTATGGAGTCGCTCTTATTTACTATTATTTTGGTCCCTACTTTACTAATATAAATTTATAGGGTACAAATGAAACCTCCAACTTTTGAGTATTTATTTTTTATTTCCTATCTAAGAAAACGCAGTACGATCGTGACATAAGAAACATTTTAATTTTACCGGAAATGCACTTTTAGGCCCACTTGGTAAATTTAACGAAAATGTTTTTTAAAATATGATAGCAATAATTATGAATACTAAATACTTACATACAAGAATGGCTTATAACATATAGAATACTGGTTGCATTTCCACGAGACCCTCAATTTGAGTTTAATTTGAAACGCTGAGAGCGCCCGACAACTCTCAGACCATGGCCTCCTGAAATTCCTCCCCGTCTCCTCGTTAAAACAAGACACGGGTCCTTGTTAGGACGCAAATCTTGCTATTTTTAGACCTCTTCCTGTGATTCTGATCTCGTAACAAACAAGAAGCACTAAGTGTCAACGTCGTTAAGGTGCAACGTCGGCTTCATTTTCTCGACCGGTAAATGAGATATCTCTATTCTCTATGAAATTCTCTATTCTTCGAAATATATTTTGTCAGAAGTGTCGATAAAATGCAATCAAATGTGCTCGAAATACCTTGAGGACGCTGCAGTAATGCACAATTCCGGTCACAACACAACGTTTAGAAACTACATACCTAAATCTGAACCTGAACCTACCAAATTCAGATTCTCAAACCTCTGTTGAATATGTCCATATGTCCACGGGTCCGTATGAATATGTCCTCTGTTGTTCTTTCCAATATTAAAATTAAGTTACATATGGACGTACAGACAATCCCACTATAACGGGCATCGAAAATGAACTTTTACACTGTATAGACTTTTCCAGTATAATATCAAAATTTGGTCGTAGTAGTGGGGGCGAATTTCTCAGAGATTTTCCAGGGTGAATAACTCTGTGCCTGGGGCTGGAGGGGGGGGGGGGTAGCCCTGGGTCGAAGCTGAAAGCATGGTTAATTGTAGTGGGATGTGTCTCTCGGGAACGAGAAATGCTGCCAGTGTGTTCAAAGCAGGGACCCATATTTTTTTCTTCGGCAGTAATAAAAATACGTGATTATATTTATGTGCTCTTTGTCGAAATAAGGATTGGGATATATATACATAGATCGATATTTGTATAACAGAAAATGTCCGTTTTCATATTAGCAATGTTTTAATAACTCACTTTCATTGTATTTACAATCATTAAATTATAATAATACGAGTATATAGACTAGTCGCTGCTTCCGGGCAGTTAAAAAGATTAAAATTTTTATGTCTGCCCGTACAAGGTTTAGCCACCATTTATGAAATTCAACTAAATTGACATTTCTTATAACTATTTACAATACTATTACTTATTCTAAAACTTAATACTATTAACTGCTGGCGAAGGGAGTACTAGCGTTCGAGATAAAAGTCTGTACCGGTGGCACCGTACATTTCAGTACAAACGCGGGACCGTGGTCCCGCGAATTTCAGTCTCCAGAAGACCATTGTGAAAAGGGACAAAGCATCTGTTCCCACAGATTGTCATCGCCACCTGTAAGTGGTGAGACGCTTCAGAAATTCCGTTTCCACAATCAAGTTTCCTGTCTGAAGTAGGCACTTGGTTTCTTCAGTTGTCACCAAACGTTTCCTAGGATATTATTCATTTTGTATGGAGAGACACTCCGCTGGTGGGATACTGGGACTACAGGCCGCCTCGCATACCGTTATCTTCACACTACACACCTCCTGGGTGGTTACGGTGATCTCAAAGGGAAGCTAGCTAAGTTTGGGATCACTGATGACCCCTGGTGTGTGTGCGGTGAGGGACGTCAGGATGCTGAGCACGTTGTTTGGGCCTGCGCTGAGTTGACGAGAGGGAGGAACGATATGCTTGGCGAAATTGGTAGTGGCGTGAGGCCTGTATGGTTCTCAGATCTGGTGGAGAGCATAGAGAGCTACGCGGCTTTTAAAAGGTTCGTGATGTCTTGGATCGGGAAATGGGATTTACTTAGAGGAACGAGTCTCCCTTCAGGGAACCTAAGGAGTTTAGTGGGTGAGTGATGCATATTTCATTTAATGTTTTTTGTGCTTGTCCGTCCCTTCTGGGGGTATTTTAATACTACTTCAGGGCAGTCTTTAAATATAGGGGTAGCTATCGATCTGTTCTTTAGATTTAAAATTTTTGATTGTTAGGATAAAATATAGGAATGCTTAATAAACTATGCTATGTATAAACTAGGAATGCTTAATTATTGTTAATATTTTGTTTTGTTTCAAATAATGATGGCCTACCTTTGTTTCGGGCAGACATAGCGATACTAATCGTTAAAACTGACCACAATAGTGGCTGGTTTAAATGTAAATGTATGGAAAAATATACGAGTATGTCAAAATTAAGAAAACTTATAGGATAAAAGTTTGGTGTGTAGAATAACCCCATAAAAGGATGTGCTTGAGAAAAAGATTATTCTGTATATAGAAGGGTTGAGTCATACAACAATCGCGCTCTCAGCTTTTATTTTTAAAGAGCCTCTCTGTAAATTTAATACCTGTTGGGATAATGTATTTTTTTTTTTTTTTATCGTAATAACCATTTAAATTAATATTTCAACTGAAAGCATTTTTAAAAAGAGTTGTTTTTTAATTACACCAAAAAATTCTGAGTAGTAAAGGTTATTTAAAAAATATATATATCTACTCTCTGTGACACTTAAAAACCTACCGTTGGGTAACATTTTTTTCTGAAGGTTGTCAGAAGTAAGATGCCATTTCAGAGGAAATTGAAATGCCACTCGCATTTTCTCAAAGATTTATGATTCTTTTACACGTAAAGGACGTTCACGATATCAAATATGCTGAAAGTAAAATACGGTGAGCTTCAAGTAAACAAAATTAAAAAAATAAAACATTTTTTATGAAATTATTGCATATAATTTATCAAATCAATCTTTCTTGAGTTTCCCTCGTCAAGATATATTTATTTTTAATTTTGTAAAAACTTAAGTACGATATACATTTTTTAAATTTGTTTATTTGAAACTAAATGTACAGAAATATACTGTAATAATACTAAATTAATACTAATTTCAATGTATGTTCACCCGAAATGTTTTTTTTTTGCATGTGATTTCGGGGATAGTACAGCACCATTATTATTTACATATAAAAAAGTTAAGTGAAGTGTAAGATGGCAAAAAATACTTTTTCTATTAAAAAAAAAACATGTTTTATTAACTAAAGTAATTGCGATTATTTTTTGCATATTGCTGGTGATTGCTTTAGGATGATTCTATTAAAGTAACAATACTTTTAGTGTAAAGCAACTGAAAATATTAAAATTAAAAAAAAAATGAAATCGACTTCAAAATAAACCTATAACCAAAACACTAAGAAATAATAGTTAAGCTAATAAACTTCCTATTGTTAGTACTCACTCTATCTCGACGGCGAAAGGGCAGTAGTGGGTTCAGTTTCACGCTCAGTCGCATGAATCGAAGTTGTCACTACCGTGCGTATAGAATTTTCATTTGAGATTTTTTTTATAAACTGTACAATAAAATAAATAAATTTAAAAACTATTTTGAAATATCAAATACATAGTAAATATTATCAATTACATTCTATTAAAAGTTTTCTATGTTTTGTGCGTAATTTATTGACCAACATCTCACAGCCTATTATAAATTTATGGTTTTCTGGATTCGCATTAATCATCTGCCTCCGAGCGAGTCAGCTTCTCGGCACGGCGTCAATTTAATCTCTCGGCTCGGCACTCTTAATTGCAATTGAAGATGAACTGTACGCAATTGGGTCTCTAAAGTAAGGTCGACCGCAAAAGAGCAGTCACTATTTTTCTTTTTTTTTAACTTTTCACAAATAACAAAATAAATCATGTGTTTGCTTATTTGAAACACCGTAATCACTGTTTTTTTTTTTGATTATCTGAGAAAGATAGGGCATGTGTAACAGATTTATAATACATAATAGACGAACATATGTAGTTAAATAGACTATAACGTCTGGCAAATTTCGCAACTTGTGTTCCGGATGATGGCTTGTAACATTGCCCGACTGCATTATTTTCATATTTAAAGATTTTATAATGGGTTAAAATTTACTTATTTTTTTTTTTAATGACATTCAATTGCGTAGTTAAAAACTTACTTATAAAACTTCTGACGCCAAGACGACACAGAAATACAATTTGGCACCTTCTTCTTTCGAGACCTGTTGACAGGCAATCCAACCAGAAAATATCTCATTTACACACTTCAATGAAACGTACCGTCATTAATGGTTCTAATATTATCATAGATGAAAGTTATTTTTTATCATTGGGAACAGACTCATTTGGCAAAGTTTGAGGATTTCACGGAATATTTTCATAGTTTGGCCTTTCTCAATGTGACGCTGAATAAACCGTCGAGAGTACTTATGTCGGTGAGTTTTCATTCGCTAATGCAAGTTTGTGCGTTTATTGTAACAAGCAAGATGGGTGACAGCCGTAGATAATTAACAACATATCAGCAATCTAACAAATGAAGTTAACTAACTCTAACTTTATTAAAGACACCGCGAACCACCTATTATTATATATTTACTAATATTTGGTAATAATGATGGATTTAAACAGATTTCTACGCGTACTACTGAAGTTATAACAAAAATAATTTTAGAAATAAATCATCTTAGTACTTAAAAGAAATATGTGGTGTATCATAGAATTTGAATATTGACAGTGATAACAGGAAGAAGTGATATTCACATTTTAACTTTCACTTATATAGCCGGTCCCAGATATGTGCGCAAATTTTTGTGAAAATATTTTTAAAGGATTTTTTTTTATATATTTTTCTACCTTACACTATACGTAACTCAAATAACTAAAATGCTATCACCCCTGAAAAAAAAACGTTTCTGGTGACACGAATGACGGTCGCCGGTTGCTGTAATGGATTTTAATATTTTGTTTGACTGTATAATTTTGTTCCCTGTATTCTAGTTTAATTTACTTTAGCGGTGACAAAATGTTGCTGAGGGCGAAGAAAGGATAATACGAGACCAAGGACTCACCTTTTTCCCTCGACAGAAATTCTGGGTGCACACTGTCTGATTGGTCACCAGCGCGTTCGAACGGCGTCTATCCGTAATATCGATAGATAGGCTTGTAGTAGAGCTCAGTTCTCCGCGCGCGGTTGAGAGTGACTGCCTGCTTCGTAGGCATTCGCCGCTCCGTGGTGAGGCAGGTAGGTATTTTCGTATTGGACGAGTATTGAGAGAGACATGCTAAAAGGTATGAGAAATTCAGCTTCATCATATCACCGTTATTATTTAATTATATTTATTATTATAAAAAACGGCGTAAAAAAAATCATATGTTAAAAAAAAATATATTATAAATTGCTTGAGCCAATCCGGAGTAATGAGTGAATATACAATAAAAAGAATCGAATCGGTAACTTTCTACTTTTTTTGAATTTGGTTAAAAAGGTGAACAATTTCTAGTAATGTGGCTGGGGCACCGGGATAGTATTCCATGAACTGAAAAGCCATCTAGAGTCGAATTTAAATCATGATTCAAAATATAATGGATATCCACTCTCGCTCTCCAGCGCCAGCCAGAGGCAGCACTGGACGGGCCTTAAGGGCACTTAAGCGCATTCTAGAGTGCTTTTATTGTATATAGATAGATACGTTACTCGGCCGTTTCAATACAAACACTCCAGAATATAAACAATAAAAAAAACAATACACTGGTAATTAAAATGATCAAATAGTTAAAAATTACAATCCGTTGAAAAGTTTTAGGCAGGTAATTTCATATTATAGAGTTGCTAGCAAGCAGACAATAGAATTTTAGTATCTCTGCGTACAAAAGCGACAAAAGTCAATTCTAAATTAAGTCATTTTCAGACGACTTTACATTTAGAAAATAATATCATATTTTGTGGTTTTCCTTTATTTATCTTTGTATGTAGATAGAGATTCATGATACTTATTTAGCAACATTTCTTTGAAAAAAAATTTAAAATTCATCGCTGGGATCTCAAGTCCAAGATCCAACGCATTCCCGCCCTCTGGTTCGATTTTACCCTTTAAGGAACTTTACCTTTTTTAACCGCGATTTTGTGCGCTTAAATTTTATGTATCAATTTCAAAGTGATTGGTGTAAAATTACGGCAGTTATAGTGTCCACAAGAAAGTGATATAGATAGATAGATACATACATAAATTTTAAAACTGAAGGTGGTTTTGACATTTTAGACATGCATAATATTTATTTTCGTATAGCTACCTACTCATATAATAATACTAGCTGTTTAACCTCTAGCAGCTAGGCCCTGCAGGAGGCTTTAACGGCGCCTTCGGCGCTGGATGACTATTGCTTGCGGCACTCGGGATGGATCAATTCGCTCCACCATCTCTAGGCCCTTCGGGCCACTTACAAGATTACCGTACTATTTTTGAAGCGTCCGGTTTGGCAGCTAGGCCATGCTATACTAAGTTTCACACCTATAACATCTTTTGTTTGTGAGATGTAAGTATTCCTTTGAAAAAAACACTCCATTTTCACTTCCTATATTGGATTTTCGAAAAATTGTGAAACGCATGTTTGTTTATTTTTTGAGAAATATCTAAATATTAATTTTCAACTGTGCAACACCTTTTGTTTGTGGTGAGTAATTGTGATGTGTAAGTATTCCTTTAAAAAAATCACCCTCCTATAACTGGATTTTCGAAAAATGATGCAAGACGTGTTTGTTTATATTTTGGAAAATATCTAAATAATATTAAATTACTAAATTAAATTTAAAATTAGACTTATACGCTTTTCTTACGCTGAAAAACATTAAACAGTCAATTATGTGGATCTTATCATAATGTATGCATCAATTTTACATAAACAAATTATTTTCATTGTAATATTATCAATTACGTAATCACATCGATATCGCTGTAACGTGATATCTTGCATGTGTCGAAAACATATGTCAAGTTTACGACAAATGCAAGATACATTCACCGTAGTATTGAAGCGACTCCTTTTACCAAATGCAATGTAATTTTCTCGGTCCCAACAGGGCAGGGCTAGTCTCAAAACGTGAGCTCGATCAGCGACCATAAAAACGTTCAAACTGCTCTGCTAGTTCTACGATACTTACTAATTTGTTTCAATAAAACAACTGTGGATAATATTAACAAAAGCTCGTTCAATCCAACGCACGCGGCTGTCGCATCAGACGTTTCGTTTAGCAACCTATACACGATGTGTACCCCGAAAATCAGCAAAACGCCCACGAAATAAAGATTGGAGGCCACGTTGCAAATTTTAGCAGGGCTCAACATAAAGCGAACGCGTGCGTTGTCATACCAAAGCACCCTACAAATGAGAAAAGTGAGGGTCAGGCGGGAGGCGGGGACCATCAAAAAGTGCCACCCGCTGTCGGCGAGTGTCCCATCATTATGCGGCTTCGGTCAGCGAAATCGTGCTGTGATCGATTGAGCACCCCCTACAAATTTGTATGCATTCAATTTCAATATGCAACAATACTTTGGTATAGTTAATACAATGTACCTATCAGTATCATTTTAATATGTTTTTATTGTATTATATTAGTCCTTTGTTTATCAATTATACAGAATGTTCCAAGACAAGCCACGAAGACTTAACGGGGTGTTTATGTTCTCTATTATGCGTAAGAAATTGTATATAAAATGCAAAAATTTTTACTCGCAGGCGCTCGGCAAGGCCGATCAATGACCCGGCGCGGCCTAGCTAGCGACCGAATTTATGACGAGAGCGATTTCATATCAAGTATATTCATATTCTAAATAAATGGTGTCTAAATAAATTAAATTAAAAAATTAAAATTGAATATGTATCATATAAATTTTTAGTTTATGTATTATATAATTTATATTATTTCTATTTATTATAATCTGTGTTATCTTTCATATTCATCTGATGCTCTCTTTTTATTTGAATATTAATAAGGTTTTTCATTTTACTTTGGTGTCTAAAATTAATGTTAACATGTTATGTATTTCAATATTTTGTTAGAATACCAGCTAAAAATATATAAATAAATATGATGAGTAAATTCTACAATTTTTTTACTCTGAACCCATGTTGAATTTTGATATGAGGTCAAAACAAGTTATATTTGAAATCGCAGGGCCAATAAGCTGATTTTGTATCGCTATCGATCTTAAAACACGGTGTAATATATAATATGTGATATGTGTAGTATTACAGTATAGTTACATTTATTTTAGAAGCGTTTACACATATATGTAAAATGCTCAAACACAAAGATTAAGTAAAATCATAAAAATTAGGTAATTTGTTAGTACACATCACTGACCGCTTTGTAGTGGTATAATTCGACAGACAATTAACCACCTTTTTTTGATCTCCTTTACATCAGCAGTCTCAATAACACATGTCAAAATAACTTATCAATTATTACTAATTACTTAACGTCAATACGATACTATTAACTTTGTTAATAAGCTAATATTAGATTAGTGCAAAGTATTTTGCAACGATTTATAGTGTATTTCAAATTAAACTTCAAATTATTTGTTAATTATTTGGAAACTTATACCATATAATGAAAAGGTGCGTGTTTTTTTGCGTTTTATATAAGTTTAATGATTAATATCCTCATGTTAAATTTAATTAAAAAGTCTACTTTATAAAACTGGCAATATTTCAATGGTAGATTATTTATTATTAAAATGGAAGTACGACTTCTTCAAATAATTATACTTCATTAAAAATATTAATAATTAAAACCAAGTCACACCCATTCTTAAATAAATATTATATAAAATTCATTGCATAGAAAAACTTTTAATAATATTATTCAAGAAACAAAGTACTTTAATCTTTTTTTATTGGAAAATATTTTCCACACCATGCTCATTTTATTTATGGGCTGTGGTACTTTCTGGAAGCTCATTATCCCAAACCCTGTAAGTAAGTTTCCAACCTAGCAACGGTACGATAATTTGGGCGCCATTTTGACACATTGACCTTGGCGCCAGATTGTGCCGCTTCTAGCTTTGTACCCAGGTACAGTCAAGAGTAAAATCACCACTCACCTTTTTATTCAATAACGCTACTTTGGGCAAACGCTGTCAGATGCGAAAAAAAAAGCGGAAATCAATTTTAAAAGAATGGAATCCAATGCTAATGAAAGTATTCGATTCGCCCCTCAATTTATTCGATTCAATTCCGCTCATCTCCTAATCTTATCTGAAGTCTGCAGGCCTTATCCGAATCGCCGTTTCACGGGGTTTTTATTAAAATTGCACGGTCTGGTAGAACAAACCTAACCCTCGACTGATATTTTTAAAATCCGGTGTTTGAAAACTTCATATGCATTTACTTATACATATAAAACCTACACAGTAAAATATAAAAGTCATACACAAGTGTAAATTATATGTTTATAAATATAAAGTCGAATAGATTACCAATAGAGTTCCTAGATTACAGGATGTCGGATATAGCTACTTGATTAAAGTGTTCTAAGACCCATTTAAGAACCATAATATTGTAACGATACTGGTAGCCCAGTGAAATTGAAAATAGTACTATACCAGGATTGTTTTATACTTTCGAATGTTGAAAATAGTACAGCTTTGGCTGGAGATGTTCGATTTGCAGAGGCTGTCAGAAAGAAAGAAAACAAATTCGAGAAAAAATGATTAGATAGGCGTATTTAGTTTGATTATAATTGTAAATATCTTTGTCTTTTAATGTGTGTGATTAGTTTTCCTTGTAATCTAGTAATCCGGCACCCAATTCGGATACCTCTGCCAAGCGACCGAAGAAAGCGTTTTGGTATTTGAGTGCAGGCCAAGCGTTGGAGGGACGCACCAGAGAGAGTAAGACTACTAGAAACGTTGTAATATGACGCAGTGGTATAAGCGCCTGCTTCTAAATCCAGAGGGTCAAATCCGGCCAGGTAGAGAATATTAAAAAAAAATACAGACTTGCGAGACGTTTTTTGCCTGTAATAATCGGCCTCGCATCATGCAAATAATAATAAGGCATTCGGAAGTACGTCCAATAGCGCCTCCCCGACAACCAAGCCATACGAATGGAGAAGAATAAATGATAATCTTGATTCATTATAATGAAGACTAAGTAGCCAATTCTTTAGGTTTTAAATGTTATTTCGAAAAAAAAACCCCCTCTGCAACCACAACAGAGTGGAGAATATTGGTAGATAGGCCTTCAATGTCACAAAAAACCAAGGTTTTTACTTTTTTTAGGTTAAAATATAGATTTACATATACTACAGTTAGACATAAATTTAATTATACCACATAAGACCATGTGGTGAAAAGCTTAGATTTATCATTGAATGAATCTATACTTCAAGCCATACAATTACCATATTATATATCTCGCAATCTTTTCCGGCATCGCCACACCAGGTTACATTCGGTACGCCAGGGTTAAGATCATAGGATAAGCGTCTCATTCGCCGGGATCACTTCATTAGCTCACCTTCCAAGAGCTATTTGCAGGATGTGGTATTAAAGTTTTAATTAAAATTTCGATTTGTTCAATTCTCCGTTATTTTCTTACTTTCGTCAGTATAGTTCTTCCGGTTTTGGATATAATTGTGTTATTAAAATTGGGTATTTTAATGTTTGATTTTTGTGGTGAGTCGATGACAGCGAAGCGCAGTGAAGTCTGTCCAATTGGATTAAAGATGGCCGCGTTGACCGTCGTGGCTTATCGCATATTTGCGTAGGTGTTGTGATTAGTGGTGGGGGGGTGGGGGGGAAGTGACAGATATACGCCGCGGAGTACATTATGCCGTTATAATTCTTGTTAAAATCCCAAAATCAACACACGTGCGAATAACGCCGCCAAAATGCTGGAATGCGACGCCATTGTTTATAACCAGGTCAAACAACATCTCACCAACAAAAACATCTCTCTCTCTCTCTCTCTGCCTCCCGAAAGACGCGACACGTTGGCCAACTGCCAACGCAACCGACGCATCTAACGAAACTTTATACGCTAAAGTCGGGAAAGTAAACGCACATTAGTATTATTCAAAACAGGTGAAGTTGCACACAAATCCAAATTCGCTTCGGATAAAAGTTAACATCGCCGACAAAGTCGTTGTTAGACTAGGGTTGCCATAAATGGTTTCGCTCTGACCGGGACTGATATCAATATTGGTGGAAATATAAGGGAGTTATAGGAGGAGGGGGGGGGGGGTACCGCCCCCCATAGCGCCGCAATCTGGTTTGTGAAAAAAGGAAATCTTTCAATGGTTCCCACATTTTCAGAATACGTTCAATGGCCGACAACAAAGACGGTTAACCACCTAGTTTTTGAGTGAGATCGTAAATTACCATGAATTACATCAGCTCCCTCACAAAGATATTTCAGTGTTTCATTCCGTACTGTAAATATGAAAAAATATTTGAAAAAATGTCAGTACATCCCTTGACCCCACACTATGATTATTCGTTTACCGGGACACATGGTGGGTCAAACGGGACAACCGGGACCGAGGCTCTAAACCGGTGACATGTCCCGGTGTACCGGGACGTATGGCAACCCTATGTTAGACATAAATCTTTAAAGTATTCTCACAGATCGCAGAAGATATAGTATGACCAAAGCGTACACTTTTTACAAGCGTATATGTTGGTTATTTAGCTGATATGTTGGTTCAGATCCGATGACAACGCATTTTTATGTAAGCATGACCAGATTCTACACCCAGGAATGGCTCCAGATGAAGGATCTTCTCAACGGTCACGACATTTTGTATACGCATTCAAGCACTTAAATAAAACCTGTTTTTTAAAATGTGTTTTTACTATTTTTATTATTTGTAATATCAGTTATGTAGCTTGCTTATTTAAATATGTTATATAACAATTATTATAAATTGATTTTGATATTTTATTTATTCAAGTACAAAGCAGTGATATTTTCAAGTATTTTCCAGTTCTACATTTATATGGTTAAAATATGTACTAAATATAAATACTGTCGTAATATACACTACACGATGCTATTGATCTAATTTCGCACTTGTAAAATTAACTAATCAATTTCCTTTTCAATTTAAAAAAAAAATGTTTAGATATAATAAATAATAACGAAAAAGTACAATAGTAAGATGTTTGTTATTCATAACTAATATCTAATTTTGTATGTAATATGCACCTATTTTTTCCCACCCCAGGATCAATGGTTGGTGCTATCAAAAAAGTTTGGTGAGGTAAGTTTTATGGCCATATCTAAGAAATAATATAAAATTTAAATATTTCGATATCTTATATACTAAGAAAGTTATAGCAAAATTTCACTTTTTCAAAAAAACCCCTCATTCCCGCCCCTCTGGTCTGATTTTGCCAATACCGAACTTGACCGAGATTTTAATGCCCTTAAATTTTATGTATCAATTTGAAAGTGATTGGTGTAAAATTACGGCAGTTATCGTGGCCACAAAAAAATGATATTGATACATAGATAGATAGATAAATATATAAACTTCTGATCTAAGGGTGGTTCTGGGTTCTAGGGGATGTGAAACGCGCAGATTGACGACTTTTTTCGGAAGTCACATGATACCCATTGCAATAGGTAGCTTTCCTAATGAAATCTACCTGAAAATGTAAACTTTACGCGATAATATGAAATCGCTGATGTCATAAGTTCCGTCGCTAGCGAGGCCGCGCCGTGCATTTTATACAATTTCCTATAGGGGATATAAACTCCTCCTTAAGTCTTCGGGAGTGATATTGGACAACCTGTATATTCTTATATGGTGTTTTTATTAAGGAATGCTTATTATTTTTTTAAAATTACAAACAGCATTACTATTACTAAGGCGATTAAATTGCAAGGGTTATTAATATTATGACAGGATTGCTGGTTTTTCTTATTAAATCTAGTTACCTATGACAGCCAAAGGTTATGACGTCAAAATTCAACATCATTCAGAGTCACGTTGGTCTATAACTTACCAACATTGCTATCCGCGTCCGCAGCAGCCAACGAAATCGCTATTATTAGCCTGACCAAATTGGCCACTCGAAATTTGGACACCCGAGCCCGCGGCCAATGCCTTTCAAATTGCTTGTATTATTGCTGTCTTTTACGGCCGCCATTTTTAGGGATAAGCCAACGACGGAAATACAAACGGACCAAAAAGGGTTTAAGGATTTAACCGCCATAATTGTACACAAGGGCTCCGTCCGCTATAATTTCCTACCCGCCATTATTATTAACCTTTATAGTTTATTTTCTTGCATTCAAATATATGTATTTATTTACCTCAGCGCCGATGACGGGATTTCTCGTCATTGGCATGTAGCGTATACTTGAATTCGTGAAAGGCATAGACTAATAGACTTTTTTTTTTTCATTTTAGTTCAAATTTAACGTTTGATTGTTTATATGAAAAGTGCACTAGTGAATTACAAGTGTTTTTGATGGAATTGGCGGTAAATAATTCGAATTTTAAGAGCTTCATTTAGAAGTTTGAGGTTCAATATAATATTATATATAAAAAAACAATTATTTTCATAGTTTTGTACATATTATTTGCTGATAATAAGATACGATAAAACCGGGTGGCGGCCCAACGTGCGACATTTCGTAGGTGAATAAAATGAAAAAAAAATACCTACATATTTAAAAAAATAAAATAAAAAACTTCAACCGAAATGCTAAGAATTAATACATTAAACTCCTTATTGTTAATAAACAATAACAAAACCAATTCGCCAAAACGTTGAAGTCGATTATCGACGCTCTTCTTTCATTCTTCTGTCTCTTTTACATTTTCTACGAGTAACTCGACCGAGTAATCAGTTCCTAAGGGCATATCTTAACGTATAAAAACCGACGATTGGAAGAAAGTGAATTCGACAAAGAAAGGATAAGTAAACATTCATACGACTTACTTTTAAGCCGTTTTAAAGTGACTACTCGATAGTGACTTGCGACTGATAGGTACTCGCAGTAGACTCGATAAAAGCAAATCGAAGTCAGAAGACTTATTGTCCAATAAACGACAAACGATAAGTTGTCCCATATGTAGGAATGGGGTTATTTATTATCCCGGTCCAGGAAAACATCGTACAATTGCCGGGAGCGGCGATACAACCATTCCACAAATGGCCACCCTAAGGGATATTATTTTGATCTAATGGAAAACTTATTGGAAGTGAGTCTTTTGATACCTATACTAAAAAGGAGGGTATACGATATTTACATAAAAGCTTTAAAATAGTTTTTAATAAAATAGAACATTTATGACCACCTACTAGCAATAATTTTATAAAAAAGAAAAAATGAAATGAATGAGAGTCTAACAAACGCCTAAACCCCTAGACTACCGCAATCTATTTGTTTCTACTTATATTTAAATACGTAAAACAACATAAATTGAATAAAATATATTGTTTAATATATGAAATAACTTTGAAAACAACCTACATTTTCAGATAATATATATATGAAAAAATACTACACAGCTAATTTATGTAATATTAAAGTAAGTAAATATGTCGGTATAAATTGTGTTTTTCCAAATAATATCTAAATACTTAGTTCGACTCGGGCGCTAAACTAAATAAACAGAGAAAATACACTATCCGTTTTCTGTTTTACCCACTACTAGGTAATATAATATATATTATTTTTCTTTCACATTCCACTCTGCGCATATTTTCATATACAAAAGCCTCTGCAGGAATTCAATATTAGCCGCAATCCGTTTTAAGTAAAACGAAATGTCTACAAGGAAAACATTAAAAGAAACTACTAATATTATGTAATATATATAAAATATTTGAAGAAAAAATAGTCATACGTAGATAATGGAACACAATAGTTTTACGTGTTAGAAGTTACTAAATTAAATAAATAATTTCACGTTTATGGCGTTTATGTATATTTTTTTAACATTTTAATAATAAATAAATATAATACAAAGTCCCACGAATAATAATCAGTATACATACATATTTATGTTGATATTGTGAAACAGCGGTTATATCCATCTCCTTTACTCGTAATTTTACGATAAACGGTAAACGCGCTAGAAATTATTCGATTTTTCCTAAATCTATATATCCAGGAAGTTATATCGTCAGTCGTTAATTCCGTTCTTTTTAACAACGATAAACGATTTTTTTTTTTTCAGTCATCTATTAAGAGTACGCTGTCCATTATTAATTTAAAGATGAGTCGTAAAGCGACTTATTCTCAGTGCCGTAAGCATGATTCATCGCGCGCTGAAGACGCCGTTAAAGCCGCCTGCAGGGCCTGGATGGCACCCCGGAGGAGGCCCAACTTTAACTGCACAATGTTCATTTAGAAATAAAGTAGCAAAGTGACTGCCGCAGGCACGAGTCATCACACGCTGAAGGCACTTACAGAGCCGAATGCAGTACCTATCTACCAGAGCGAAAAGTCTGGGGTTGAAAAACTAGTATTAAATATAATATATTATAAATTCGCAAAGGATTGAAGTACCTAACCCCGTTAAACCTTTAATAATAGTTAGGTAATGTGATTTAAGAAATGTAAGTATGAAAATGTATGCCTTTATTTCATCTCCGTCATGTTTACTCATCTATACTTAATTCTTTAAATTCATAAAATATAGTCGAAATTGAAGAAAAACATATTAAATTATAGAAGGAGCTTAGAAGATATTAAATTGGCCAATGCATATTTTTATTCCTTTTTTGTCTGAAATGTATAGAAATACTGCTTGTTTCTTTAATAAAATAAATACCAAACAAATTAACGTTACCATTTAATCATTATATATACTATAAAGATTTAAATCTCCTAGATTTAAAGATTTTATAGATTAAGTCAACATTAATTTTGAAAACGATATATTTTCCTCTAAAAAACTAAACCAGTTAATCGCCATCGTAAGTTATAACATTGGGTTTTATTCACCAACATTTTTCCACAGCTTTTTTATTATTTGTAACAATTTAAATCACTGTAATTAATATAAAAAGAACCCAAGTAAAACCGACTAACAATGGAAATATTCATGGAGAGTGAAATGAAGAGAATACATTAATTAATCTAAGAAGTTCTGTTGCATGTATTTTATTATATAATATGAAGATTGTAAGAAACGACAATGTAGATATGTAGAAAATAGAATTGCAACTATTTACATCGAAGGGAACTAAATAATAAAACAGATACCAATTTTTTCCTTTCAAATGCTCTCGAATTACGCATTCTTGATCCAGAAATGGTTTGTATAGTACGCTAATATTGAATTGGCGAAACATAAGTGTCCAACCACGAAGCTAGAAACCATAGTATGCGTCCCCCTCTTGCCCCTCAGCCAACTCGAGTATGCATGAATTTATACGGGGGTGCCGCAGAGAAGTAATTTAGGTTACAGTTGACTCTTTAGCCGGCGATCTGTCACTATTACAAACGATGTTATTATAGGTACTACAAAAGACATCGATTTTGCGACACGGCATTATACTTAGAACAAATTGTATGGCCTAATCAAACGAGAAGGTACATTTAATTTATGAATTATATATAGGTACCTACTATATCTACGTTCGATACTTACGATCCTTGCCTGGTATGTAATATAGATAGATATTCAGTATTCCAGTACTCTCCTTGGCTCGGGTGTTTAGTCCACCTATGTCTCCAACTCTTCACGGTTCACTTTAGTACATCACGAAGGCTGACCCGGCTCATCAGCGATCTCCAGCAGCCTGGAAGATACATCCAGGCGTTAATTGCTCTACCTCGCAACCGCTATCTTCAAGAGAAGGATTTAACCATGACGCTTTGTCTATGGAGTTCATTATTAATCTATTTATATGTTACGAGTTAAGAGTGCAAATCTACACTAATCTGTTCTACAGAGCATTTTATAATATGTGCACACGTTTCTTAACGAAATTCCATAATATTATCTTGATTAACTAAATACAAACTAATCAATAGGTAAAGGTTATCTATTAGGCTAATCAATAGGTAAAGGTAATCTATTAAATTAAGAATCCCCTTCTTTTTTTAATTCGTTTAAAAACTACATTTAGCTGAAGAACAATGAATATAGAATTTATATATTATATAATGCTGGTTTTAGCAACGTTTTCCAGTCTTTCAAAATGTTGCCTAATAGGCCGTGTCTCCCAGAGTCTGCACCATTATATACGAGTAGTTTTACTCTGTTACCGCTAATCTGGACATAACCTGGTCGGTACCCTTCCATTTCTATATAAAATGGTAAAGACAGCTTGATAAAAAAAAATTGATAACTACCCAGTTCGCAGTTGTCTTAGTATAGAGCCATTTCGAGCAGCAATTCTAGCGTTAATAATTTCGCATGTTATCAACCGCACGAATGTTCCGAGCGCTCACTTTTATGGTAATGGCATCTTTGTTTGTTTTTTCACATAAAAGGACAACGGAGTCTGTGACGGCATATCGTCTATGGTGCGGCGCTATGGCCGATTGCGTTTATCGTTTTGTATTATTTTTAGGAAAATTTTAATAGAAAGCGCTTTAAAAAAAACGATTTTTTATAACAAAATGAAAGTTTTTTAGGTTATAAATTGTGCCAACATATGGGTTTTTTCAAAGAGTTTTATTATGATTTTTTTAGATGTGTTAGTTGTTTAGAAAGAAAGCGATCTTAATTTATTGGTCTTACGCGCAATGAATATTGCACCTTAATGCATCCTTAGATGTTATACTCGTATACGGCAAGGCCAAAAGCAATTGCCTTTATCGCTCGTAAAGATATCACGGTGGAAAGTAAAGTTTGCTGAATGGTTTACTTGAATTGCTTTTACGCCGCAGTTTATGAGTAATAGCTTCGATTCTAATATTGAATTAAGTAACATTACCTCGGCGAGAAGAGAAGGCAAGCAATTTTAGAATATTTCTTTTACGAGCACTATATGTGATAAACCAAGACTTAACATGGAGGCTCTCTAAGGTAATAATGCTGATTTCTGATTCAGAGGTCCCGGTTTTGAACCCCAGTTCAATACTCTTCAGTATTTTTATGTGTAGACATCTATGGTGGCGCTTTCCCATGCAGTGACACTGCTCCGCTTAAATAAATTTAACGTAAGGCAGATATTCTAAACCGTAAAACTTTTGTCTAAAACGTAACTCATTTATAAAAGCGATTTAAATTATTTTAAAATCTTATTATTATTAATCTTATTAAATTAATATTAAGTTAATTAATAATTTGTTACTTCTTTCTTATTGTTAAAAATTAAATATTTGTAGATATATAGTTTTTATTAAATAATTTATTAATTATTATTAAATTTATCAATAATTAAATATTATTTTATTAAGAATTAATTTATTTTTTTCTATAAAAATTCGTTTATAAGGATTAAATAAAATAATGAAATTGCTAAACTTTAATTGTTTTTTTTTCTTCTATTCAACTTCAAAATAACCTGAATGGACTGTCTCACCGTAGAAAAACCTTCCCTTACGCCTCATCGAAATCTTTCGCTCTGACATCGACGTCACACGCACAAGATATCATATACCTAGTATCTTAGCTGTATGCCTAGCGTCGCTGCTTTTAGGACACGTTTTTACTGGTGCAGCTCCAAGTAACTCCTCTATCGAAACAAGGGTTTACCACTTTTTGACGATTAGGCTGCATAACCTACTTAAACCACCATAACCTAATTCTTAATCCGAATATCTGACAGAAGTTTTCATTTCGAGATTCAACTCAAAATTTGAAGAGAAGTTACGATTTTTTTTAGAGTTTCTTTAGAAACATCTCAACTTCTCTTCCATATTAAGCTTGCCAGATGCCTGGATTTCCTTCTCCCTTCCCCCATTCCCCCCCTCCCCCTGAAAAGGGGAATTGCGGTCCTCAGTCAATTAGGACATTCCGAATACATATATATAACATATATATGTTATAACATCAATTATAACATTTATATTAGTTATAGTTATTACATAACATCAATAAGGAAGAAGAAATTAATATACGAGTAAAACACGTGACCCATGACCCATGACCCATGAAGGCGTCAACAAGAAATTTTCAACTTATAAATAGCAAGGGATTAGTATGCGCGCGAAAGTTTATTATCAGAGGTTGTGTGTTAGGGGTGAGATGTTGTGGGACGTTTTACTTAGAGAACGTAGGTGTGTGTATCGTGTAACAATTGGTACGTAAATATACTGAGATCAATACGTAAGCATGTTTTTATTTGAGTGTTTATTAATCGGTATTCATGATGCTGAGTTGCCTTTTAATGGTGGACATATCTATAGAGTCAACAAAATGATTTATTTTATTGAGGAAATTAAATATTGTGTCTGGTTTGACTGACACACTATATTATTAAAAATACATAAATCATTCAATCAAATTTATTTATACTTTAAGTTCTTTTATTTCCCCCTATTTAAGAAAATAACTGATTTTAAAACAGGTAAATAAGTTAAAATCGATATGTTGACGAAAATGCATTGATATATATATCTAAGTAGATTCAAATCCATTTTAAACTAATTTACTAACTAACTATATCATCATCTGGAAAAAATACATATATACTCGTATATATAATATGCAAAATACATTTTTTTAATAAAAGTTCTTTAAGGTGAAGCAAAAGTATAAGTATTAATTTCGATGTATTTATATCCTTTTTTTCGATGGCTACCATTTGTTAACCATTGGTCATTTAATCATAAAAAAAATATGGTTAGATACCTTGATGTTGTCTTCAACATTAAAAGGCAGATATTTAAAATTCATTTCTATTTCTGATAAATTTAATAAAGGATAAACTTCTAATAGTTCATTTTAGTTGAATTGCTCTCTTATAAAATACATTAGGTCCTTAGGAAAAATAGTGATTGAAAGGTGAATGAGGGGTCTATACATAGAAGTTAGTTTTTTTCATTTCTATATTATGAAGCTGTAATTAACTAAAATCCAAAAATTGATAAAAGTAAAACCTGAGTAAAACCTGATGCCCTATAAAATTAAAGCAGCGAATTTTAAGGTCGACTTTCAACAAAGTCGCTATTCGCGTTTGTCTGCTCGTTTAGTTCTTTATTAAACAATGGATTTTGACGCGGTTTTTACTATTATTTTGAGAATTTCTTCCGAAGAGTTTATATGCATACAATATATTTATATTATATTTAAAAATAGTAAAGAAATCTCGATGTTTTGTAAAAAAGTAGTAAAAGGATGCTTTTGGCGCTTACATTGAATCAGTTTACAGAATTGTAGGTTTTAAAAAGGCCTACAAAATAGTCCGCAATAGCAAATGTCTATTTTTCTTAAGATACCTCACTCACAAATAAGGGAATGAAAAAAGTAATTTTTTAGGTAACATGCTAGGAAGGTATTTTTGGGCATTCTGGCAACCTCTCGGAATGTCAGGGTTATTGTAACTATTTTTACAAGCTTTATTTAGCTTGCAATGTTTGTATGTTGGTTTAGATCAAATCTTGCAAGCTGAATTAGAACCATTTTCTTTTATCCTACGGAGTTGAAATTTGACATGTTGGTTCAGTTACGATGACAGTGCATTTTTATGGTAAGCATGACCTGATTCTACACCCAGGAATGGCTCCGGACGAAGGAACTCCTCAACGGTCAACAGCACAGACACGATATTTTATATACTCAAATAAAAGCTTGTTTTTAAAAATGTATTATTACTAATAATTTATAATAATATTTATTATTGTACAAGCATAATTGCGATGGTGTTTAAAAAACTGCATTATTCTCTCCTTATATATCAAGCTAAATAAACAAAATTCTTTCATATTTTGACTTTATTCTTACAAGTGGACGCAAATTTCGATAAAATAGACAGATAGGTGTAATGTCCAGTCATCCAATGTGGTTGGCACTGAATCCTAGAAATAGCAAAACATTACTCTTTAGAGCGTATCTATGGGGGTAGGAGATAAAGCACAGAGCACAGCCTCACACGAGTCTTATGATCGTAAAGTTAGCAGAGCAGTGAGTGGATTGCGCTGTTAAGATGTAAATTGGCTGTTGTCTGACCACCTTTCTGCAGCGCATTTATTTCCTCTGTTCACAGGTTTTTTGATCTGTGATTACTTGATAAATAAACATCTTACAGGCTTTGTAAATGATCTGTGGAATTAGGCTTATTTTAAGAGTTCCGTACTTCTAATGGAAAAAAACGAATCCTCTATATCACTTTTGCGTCCCCATTTGTCGTCTGTTTCAGATTTTTTTTTAGATTTTAGAGGAATTTGGATTTCAAAGATTATATCACAAGTAAAATGTATGTATTTTTTTTAATGTGTTTGAGTCGGGCCTTATCAAAAAAAGGGTTTTTTTTTGTATCGTGTGGGATATCATTTGGAATGTCTACCGTAATGGATTCAAACTTATATATTTTTTAATTTTGATAAATAGGTTGTAAAGATATAGCTTAAAAAATCTTCTAGCTTTCTAAAGGTTCTACGATATTATCAGGGTAGGTAGGTATTGGGGTCATAAAAAGATTAGACTAGCCGCCGACCGAGCAGTTTTAAAGACCAAAGTCTTTATATCTGCCCAACTATCACTTATAGCCATCACTTATTTTCTTAAAAGCATTGCAATCGTGTGTTTGATATATAAAACAAAACAATGCTAAATAACAAAACTAAAATAAAATAAAAACAATGCAGAATAACAATGGTGGTGCAAATAGGACAACACAATACAGATGAAACAATAATTAACTTAATTTATACATTTTACAATATTGTTAACATATAATTAACGTACAGATTATCAGCCGGAACCGTAAAGAAGCTATTTGCCCTAAAAGGGAAGAGCCTATTAAACGGAGTAGTTGCAGCGTCTTGAGGCCACTATATCTATCCACTCATGCGTAATCTCAAGCTACCCGAACACATCAGAAGGGCGCGCCAGGGAGGGTCCGAACAAAAAGGACCTCCGTGAGTCAGTCCCTATATCTCTTTCTCTCTCATGCCATTAAAATTGTAGATTTCCAGTCAGTAAATTGGTCAAACTTGCAAACGTATTGCAAGCATGACCAATAAAAGAGAAATTCTTAAAAAAATAATTAGAAAAAAGTCAATTTCTGAAAACCATAAGAGATACACCAAGTTAATATACTGCATAATTGTGGATCTTAAAAGGGTAAACCACAAAGTTTGCAATAGCATATGTTTATCGATCAAGGATAACTCACGGTAAACACGAATAGACAACTGTGTTGTCACGTTGTTCAAATGTTGCCTCTAAATTTTCGGCATCGAAGTTTTGGAATGATTTACCCTCTAAAAATTAAAACAAGCCTGGCTTCCTTTAGGGCTAGGTGTCAACTGGTAAAACTGCAAACCACCAAAACTTAGTTTATATTCTATATGACTTTATATGCTGGTCATAGATTTTGTACACAAGCAATATATGTTACATAAGAGCATGTAAATTTACAATTTACTGAAAATAAAAATAATATGTTTAAACGTAAAGTGTATAGTGTAGTGTATGCATTTATATATTACAGTATAAAAAAATGAGTGCTGAAAATCAGCACCCTCCTATCTCAGAAAGTGCAGTACTTTCATTGAAAAATACTATTGAAACTTATGTAGTTACCATTTATTTTTATTTTACATTTTTTAATACAGAAACATTTTCTTTCTGTCAAACGGTCATCACTGCCTCGAACTTCAAAACGCAAAGATCCGGAATTCAACCAATTTTATAATGACTTGTAAGTAGCAACAGCGAATTTAATTAAACTTCTTTAATAAACTTTTCAGTTTTCTAATTAATACTAATAAAAAGCCAATATTCTTAAAAAGGGTTTTCCTTTGTCTGTGGGTATAATTAAAGGGTAGCTTTATTATTAAAATGAGCAATTATGGTACCTCCAGACGAGTCTATTTATTCTGACGAAATTGAGGTCAGTCTCATCTCACTTTAAATTTCTTCCCCTTGTATTAAATAAATGAAATAATTTATTTGATAACCCTAATTTAAGTTACTCAAAAATTCAGAAAACGAAAATATCAAAGAACAACTTATTTATTATATATATGTCTATCTATATAAATATTATGATTTTGATAATATTAATAGAGATACAAATCATATTTATATGATTTTTAAGAAAAGAAATACTTATCTAAATTTTTTTTGCTATTCTAATATTACCATAAAAAATCTCGGAAAATCATATTTGTTATTATATTATGTATCATAAGTTCTGTTTGTAATTATAAAAATAGTTACGTTTGGATTTTCCAGTAAAAATAATTTAAAAAATAAAATATAAATGCCAAATATTTAATTTTCCGGTCGATATTTTTTCTGCCCCTATTTTTAACTCATTCAAAGCCAAGAAAATCCGGTTGGGCAGTTCGCATATGTTTCTGAGCAGCTACGGAGGAAACGGGAGTGAGATTGACACAAGATTCTTAATAAAAGGCTACCACGTGACTTAACACAACTGACAGATCAATTGAATATTTTTAAAATATATAAAGCTATCTAAAACCGGCTTAACTTGACAATGCTGTTAAATATGTTTGTCTAAATTTGACGGGTTACTATTGTAAATTTTAGATAGGTGCAATTCGAATTTCTCCTATAATATTGGTCACTCATCCACCCAGAGGTTTGCCCTGTCAGAGTTTGGAGTTGAAAACTCAGTCCCCATACCAATTAAAATATCTTCCGCGAGTTAAATTTATGCTTCCCAGCCAATATTTCCTAAAGTTTACGAAGCTGAGAAATTGCCTATTTTGTCCAAAAAGACGCGTCGCTTAATTATGAACGAATATTAATAAAGATTCTGCATCCGAGAAATTAATTTTTACACAGTTGCTGATGAATGCAGTAGCAGATATCTTTTAAGTTATATAATATATACAAGCTATTAGACTTTGGAAGAGAAGTTAAACATAGTTCCAAGTTTTCTTATTGCCTTATTCGTTTTTCATATGTATTTTCTAGATTTATTTTAGACGGTCGCATATAAAAAATATACCATATAACGTAATAAAAACATTGTTTTAAAAATAATATTTTTTTTAATATTATTTACTATGATCTAGGTTACATAAAATTATTTAGGTTAATACAGGGTTGAAAATTAATAACAAGCGAATTCGAACCCACGATCTAGGGGTCAAATATAGTCCAACACCTTCACAACTAGACTAACACGCTCTTAATATAATGTTATCGAAAAAATCTAAAATAAACACGGGAAAATGTAATAGTTAATCTATTTCGTTAATAAATATCACCAAACCAAATTAAACAAATAATAGTACCTTTTTACCTAAGGTAGATTATTTAACTATTTGTGTTACGGTGAATTTTCACGTAATTCTTTATCGTTTTAAAATTTGAGTTTACTTCCTAGATTGATTTTACTTCTGATTGATCTATATCAAAAAACAAAATATATTCCGCAGCCCATTTTATGACGCAAATTAAGGTCCAACAATATTGCCAAGTTTTCAAAAAAAGTTTGAATATCTCTTTACATACGATAGGTTTTTTTATCCATGTTTCAGTCGACACGAAAAACGGTATATTTCCATTATTTTTTTGTAAACGTTGATTAGAGTAATAGGTTTAATATGGTGAACAATCATATTTCACTGGCCTATTATGTGCAACGTATGAATTACATAGGTTAGTCTAAATCCTAACCACAAACAACATGGAGATATAAACGAATGAGCTATTTCTAGCGAGGAAATCAATGGAAGGCTATTTATTACCTTTATTTATCGCTTTCGAATTGTCGGTTTGAAATCGACAATTCGAAAGCGATAAAGTAGATCATTTATTGTTGTCAGTATTTTATTATTTATTTTCGCCGACAAGAAAATATATTCATTTGTCCATGATTATTCCCAATATAAAAATCCAGAAAATTGTAAAGATAATTGTTATTTGTAAATAATGTACTTATGTCAATATTCATCATGATTTTCGAGAAAAAAGTGTAATCTTCAGTTGATAATAAGAAACCAATGATGTCATGAGGTCATTGTTGTGTCACAGCAATGGTTTCCGGTGACAGCTTATTACTCGACCGCGCCGGAAATTAGCCCGCTGACCGAATTTACAAAATCTGTTAAAAAATATAATTAATTTGGGCATGTTATTTTTTGGCAATTTTTTTTATGATTTCTCACTCATTGCGACACCCTGTATTTTACACGACCTCTCTGGGCTAGCGGGCACAGATTATTTTTCGATAGTAAGGGCATTATGTAAGTGTGTCAGATAAAATACGAGTATCTAAGATATGTTAGTTACCAGTCTTAATAAACTTTTAGCTATTTGACCTACCGATATCGTTAGTGAAATATTAGTGGCATTTATTTATCGTTGGTACTAGCCCTCTTTAATTGTTTTGTTTTTAATCGTAATGGTCTGGACTGGTCGTAAAAAAAACACCAACTATGCAGTGCTGGTATTGGTGGAAACTGTTTTTCGTTAGTGCTGCCTCCTGTATACGAATAAACGTCTATCTATGAAAGCTTAACGCCCTCTATAAGCTAACAGCGAAATCAATAAAAGGCTTGAAAAGAAACCTTTTAAAAAAAAAACTGACTTCAAAATTAACCTACGACCATAAAAATAGGATATAATGGGTATAATCAACTGAAACATTACTAGAAATAGTTTTTAACAAATTACAGGAGGTAGAAAATAGTATGTAGTCTCCCACGCGTGTTGGTGTTGCAACATTCATTATTAGTTTGATAGTCATTTAATACCGTAGGTTTTTTTGGTCAATCCAAGAAACGATTTTCTGCAGTTTTTAATTGAAGGTCACGCAATCAACAGTTAGTTTGTTTAGGATTGGCGAATCTGAATAAATATGGGGTAATTTACACTATTTAAAAAAAAACTTCAAAATACAACAAATTATATAGCCAGAATTGTTTGAAAATTTTCAATCTGTAAAAATATTAAAAAGAATTCGGATTATCCAAATGTCAATACTGTCAGACTTTTATATAAGTAATGTAAACTAACGGCGAATGCCTATTATAATGTAAGGAATAATAATAATCATCTAAATACGGTATTTAAGCAATACATCATACAATTTTAATATATATATATATAATTGTATAATTGAGTTGTAAAGTTATTTGACTTATATTTGATGATTGTTTTTTAATAGCGGCAAATCGCCTGAAAAGATAAATGACACAATCTTTGACAATATTGAAAAATCTAATTAGATGGTTACATAATATTTGACAATAAACAGGACAGGTGAGAGTTAAAAATGCATTTTTATAAAACTCAGCGCTGGGTTTAAACCGACATCCTGAGCTCTCAAGTACAGGACCTCTTTAGAACCTTTATAAATATTATGCTATCCAGCACTTTATGAAATATTTAAAAACTTTTTCAAAATTTTTCAATATTGTCAAAGATTGTGTCATTTATCTTTTCAGGCGATTTGCCGCTATTAAAAAACAATCATCAAATATATATAAAACTACATGTGCATACACTATTTGTAAAAGTTGTCAATTTTATTTGTCTGGCCAAAAAGCAATAAAATTATATCACTATTTTTGAGCAAGGGTTTTCTTTTCGAGGAAACTTTAGCGCAAACGGAAGGGTGAGGTCGAGACCCTTTCGTTTGATCTTTGATTCAGGGATAAAGCTCTACTGGGGCGCGAGGGAAACCTTTGTGTGTGGGGGGAGGAGAGGGAGGGAGAGTTGTACAAAGAAATGTATCGACGTGAATATTTTTTTTAATAAGAATAGTTCCTACGTCTGAAAGTCAAATCATTCGAGACAGTTAATAAAAATAATAATCCTGTATCTTTTACCATGTTAGCTGACAGTAATAAATGTCAAAATTAACTGGTTACTTCTCACAGTCTAATACAGAAATGTAAAAAAATATAATTAACCGTACCACTATTAATACACCTATACAGGATGTATTTAAATTCACTGATCTATATAAACAATTAAACCGGTTGTTTAGATTTAAAAAAAATCTTACTAGTATAACTAGAATAATCATATCCCCAAAAAAACTTGTTCAAACATCGCGAGCCGCGCGCTCGAGCTTTCGGGCTGTCGTAGCCCGGCCCCCTTTCATGCGTTCAACCGCGTTCTCAAACATTAAAACGATTTCTATTAAATTTTAATTTCGGTTTTTTGTAATTAGAAAATATTTTTCTAAATTTATTTGCTGATTAACGATTGTTAGCTGATAATAAGATCAACCCCCTAAAAGGATATCAGTGAATTTAAAAGCATTCTTTGTATAGGGTACCCCGAGACTATTCCTGAAGGCTTAAGAGGGTGTTAATGTTGTCTATCACTAGTAAGAAATTGTATAAAAAAATGCGAAATAATTCATCCCCAAATTTATTATTTTAATTAAAGCGCCGGTGTAAATTGCCTTCGCCGTAGCAAAACGTGATCGATATGTCGTAGGCTTGACTACGCATTGCAACAATTTTTTTTTTCAGAAACCACGATGAACTTTGATATGTCGTCTTAACAAATCGTGTTTGAAATCGCAGGGTCTGTTTTGATGCTTTTAGTTGACGTCCCTAAGTACTATCTTTATTTTTACAGATAATTAGATTTAGATAAAACGCCAATAAGAAAATACTTGATTAATATAATGAATTTCCTAGATTCAAATTATAAATAGTAGGTATTTAATTTAATATAGTTGCACACGATATTAACTTATAGGCAAATGTCGACTGAAAGTCCAACGTTTTCAATTATGTCAAGTGGTTTTTATTTTGTTTTATCAACAACACTTATCCTTTGCTTATGTCATTAATCATAATTTATCAGGTTGTTACCTATGATAAAAACTTTATTAGTATTATAATTCTTGCTTTATTTGCGCCTGTGAAGTGGTCACGGTTAGGACTACACATCAATCTTTTAACTGCCTATTTTTTGTGTGTGTGTTTACCATAAACTCGATTCCACGTAACAATTTTAACAAAAGCATGGAACAAACCACGCCAAACAAATTGTTTCCAGCATTTCATATATTTTTGTTCTTCGATTCAATCTGTGGACTGTTCCCTATCAAATTTCATTATGTAGACCCATACATATCAAAATCAATATTGAATGTACGATTTAGTGTCATGATTCTTTCAATGTCGTCATTGATCACGGTCTATAAGACAATTGTGCTTGGAAATTATATGATCGATCAAGGAATCGCACCCAGCCAAGTGATCATAGCAATAACTTATCACAACTTGCAAGCAATTCTATCGGTCGCTATTGTGATTCTAAACGTACTGTACGATCAACAGACAAAACTGTCGATCGTACAGTTCCTAATACTGTCGTATAGGAACAAACTTAGGACGCCAATTTTGAACGATAGTGTTTTTATAGTTAAACGGTTGGCGATCGTTACGCTTTGCTGTGTCGTCTCTCTAAATGTATTCTTCGTGGTGACCGATTGGTATTACTACCGCGAACTAGTCAACGACACTTGGCCTATCTACGTCGCAATGGCGATTGCTGAAAAGACCGTTATAAATTATTCCCTTTTGATTTTTCTCCTTTCGTTTATATTGCGAGACGTAAACAAGATTCTTTCGAAATATATGAGACCCACTTACACTCTTATTAAATTTCCTAAGCGCATTGTCTTAAGCGTATTTCCCTTACATTCAAAAAGTACATTTAATGAACTTTCGGACATTTATCAGAATTTACTTAATATATTAATCGTATTAAGAATGTTTAGTAAGACCACTGGACTGCAGGTAAGATATGGTCCAATGGACAATTTATAAAAATGATTTTTATAAAAAACACCCATTGAGATATAAAATAATTTATTTTCCGAGACATACAACAAACAAAATAAATAGTAATGACATCTAATAAAGTGCCTACGCAGGTAATAAGAAAATACAATTTACAAAAATATTATCAAAATTAAAAAGAGAATACTAACACATTTCTTTAAAGTAATTTCTTAACCACTTTTTTAAAAATGTTGAACGTAGAAATTAGCCCTATTTTTTCTGGTAATTTTTATAAATATGAATATCTAGATATTTGTTGTTTGTTTTTTAATTTAACTGACTTAGGAAGACCGTGTGTTGGCTGTGTGTCGACTATGTGTCCTTATTAACGTAATATTCTGAATTGTTCTCAATATTAACATTATTATCTTGTTGTAGAATGTTTTCTTCATTCTCTTCTCGTTTGTGTCGATTTTGGTTAATTTGGCCGGAATAATATCTATGGAAATCAGTGCTGAGGTAAGTTTTTAAAATCAGTAGAATTTTTTACAATCAATACAATTTTTAAAAACAGTACGAATTTCTTCAATGAGTACGAGTTTTTAAAATCAGTACCTTCAATAGTAATCAGAAATAAATAATTCAATGTGATATTTTAGGCATCCACCGACCAATCGGATTTAGACCATGCATCGGCCTACTTGTGGTTGGGGAGATTTATTTTGGTAGTGTTTTTACAATTGGCGGCGTGTGAATGTGTATATAAGAACTTAAAGAGTATAAAAACAACACTAAGTAAGATATTACTGAATTGTGCTGACAGTAAGTAATCGTGAACATTATTAATCTGAAAAATGTCTGACGAAACGTTTTTACCAGACTTAAATGTTATGCTACTACTAACAACATATCAAACTGTTGCAGTTAAACATTTTGTTTAAACATCTTATTGACCATCTTTATTATTATATTTCAATTAAATATTATTATATATGGTTAAAAAATATGGTTAAAAAATATTTTTGTATTTTTTATTCATAATCATACCTAGAATAAAAACATTCCTTTAAGTTTATGCATAAGGTCGTGGGACACGGTGTATAGTAGTCTTTAGACAGCTCAACCTTATTCGATTACTAGACGGCTAAGAAATGATGCCAAGATGTAATGGCGCCATTATTTGCCATTGAAATAACCGTTGGTAAATAGGCCAGGCGCAAATGTTCAAAGTTAAGAAACGATATTCTTGCCCATTCATTAATTGCTCTTATCTACCTAATTGATTTGCAGTTTAAACTTACGATATAATTAATGGTTGTAGTAATAAGGGCGTAAAAGGTGTAAGGAATTCCGCAAAAACTTGCCTGATCATTTTCATTTTTATTGCTGATCATTTCAGAAGACGCTCATCGGCACCAATTTGAGGAACTGCATTACCTAGCGAAGAGTTACAAAATCCAGCTGAATGCCTGTGGCTTGTTTGAGATGGACATGTCTCTAGCTGGCAATGTGTACAATGCAATTCTCGTCTACATCCTAATTATGACCCAATTGCTCATCACAAAATCCAGCGGAGGATATGTCAGCAACTTTACATTTTTTTAAAAGTTGTTTTCTTGGATTCGTTGTGAATGCATTCTCAAGTTACTTCTACAGCTAAAAACATTGCTTATTTGGGTCTCAATATTGTGTGATCATACTCATAAATTGAAGTACTACTACGAAGTTGCAGTTATTGTAAAGCATCCTAAATAAATACGCTATACTAATGTATTAAGTTGTCTTTATTTACCAATCTTATCTTGTCAAAAATAATCTACATAAAAACGTTTTAACCTTGAAATAAAATTAACTTAAATTAATAAAATATATACATTTAATAATTATACTAATGTAACCTTCGTGGACTAAACGTAATATTTGTGGGCCTGTTATATTCTGGCATTTTATTAAGGGAAATATTTTGTATATTTTTTATTGTGCCCAATTTATGTCGCGTCTTTATTAAAGATGCATTCGCCAAAACAAGCAAATCCCAGACCAAATAAATTGTTTTCGACGCTTCGTACGTTTTTGTTAGTCGATTTTAGAAATATTCCCGGTTAAGTTTCACCGCGCAGTGCCGTACATATCAAAAGCTAAGTTCAAATACTGTACCCTTCTAGCTTCTAGAATATGGTCTTTGTTGTTCATGGGATATAAAGCTGTTATTTTTGATAATAAATTTATAGAAGATGGAGTGGAAACGAAGCAAATTCTCGGAGTAATAATGTATAACGTAATTATAGTGATTACATCGGTTATGATTGTAACATTTAATATTTTGGAAGACAATGAAACAAAACTAAAAGTTGTGGAGTTTATAATATTTTCATTGCGTTGTGATGTCTTGAAGACTAAGAGTATTTCAAATGAAAATAATATCGGCTAACTGCTCTCTACTGTATATTTTTATTTAATATTCTTTTCTGTGCATTTGATTGGTACTGTTTTAGCGAATTTGTGTACGCATTTTGGATTATGTAGATTATTATAGCTAACGCTGAGAAAATGATTATAAACAATTGTTTTTTAGTTTTTCTTTTTACTATCATAATAGACAATTTCAACAATATACTCCTACAATATTACAATAAGATGTTCAGTATTGAATTGGTTGATACTGTCTCAATATTTCAAGATGTAAATATTTATAAAATTCACCATACCTTAGTTGATATTCTGAATATTTTAAAGATTTACAATAATTCCACTGGATTTCGTGCTTACGTGTACGTAAGCACGAATTTTAATTTCTTTTGTTAATTACATACAATTTATTGACTATATATATTATGTTCTTTTTTGTTTTTAGAATTTGTTCTCTGTACTATATATGGTATTATCGGTTCTATTAAATTTTGCCCTAGTCACGTCTGTGGAAGTCAGTTTGAATGTAATATATAAATATTAACATTTTTATTACAATAGTAATTGCAGTGTAAAATTATTTAAACCTTTTTTTCCAAATTTCAGGAATCATCAAAAATAATATATGGTTCTACTTATATGTGGTTTATAAGGTCAATTTTCTTATTGGGTGTCCAGCTGGCAGTCTTTGAATATATTTATAAGAATTTTAAATGTACAAAATGCATAATTAGCAAAATTCGATGTGTTTTGTGTATTGTGATTGAGTTACTTCATTATTTTTTTGCATATCATGAGATTTTTTCTGGTGTGTAAGTTTCAAAATGTTATCATAACGAATTAGTTTAAGCGAATTCGGTTACCATTTTTCTAAAAAAAGAGGCTGTTAGTAAAACAGTATATAAATATAATAACCACAAATAAAACAATCCGTAAATACTATAATAATGATATTACATATTAAAATTAAATAACCAAAATTATGGTACGATTTATTAATATAAAAGAGAAAAAAGATAATCACGTAATTTAAATTTTATCGAAGTTTTAAATTCTTAACTTGCATATCAAATATTTTCATATATTTTAAATTTATTTCAGTTTTTTTTTTCACAGTTGATGATCACAGACACCAATTCCAGAGTTCGTATCAATTGGTTAAATCTTACAAAATCCAAATTAATGTATGTAGGTTGTTTTTGATGGATTTATATCTGTTTGGAAACATATACAAAATCATTCTAGCATACATCTTGATTATAACTCAAATGTTTTTAACGAAATCTGGCGATAACGTTGTTTCCAATTTCTCATTCGTCTAAATAAAATTATTTCGTTGTTACATATTTTTCTGTATTAAAATTCTTTGAATCTTAACTTTTATAATATGTTTTAAAACCTTGCTCATAATATTTAAATATAAATTTACGGAAAGCTTTGTTGTAAAATTACCAAATTTAAACATAAAGATTACGTCGTCTTCCACCCTGTAGCTATCATATAACATCAATTGGACAACATATATCGGATCCAATTTCCAAAAAAACCAATAAGTTTTAACGTCTGTAGTTATCCAACTTAAATATTATTACCCAATATTTTCGGTTGTTGGACCGACCTTCCAACCTAACCCAACCGACCGATAAATTGTAGCGTGTGGAGTTTATCCCATTTTTTCTTAGTTTATTAAAGGTAAGACAATGTTATTGAGCTAAAACTCTTTTTTTACTTTTTAAAAGAATAGGAGGCACGATAAAGTATTCATCTCTGCTAATTTGCGTGCTCGAATATGACAAATCAGTTATGTCTATGCTGACTCCAATTTGTGGACACAATTTGATGTTTGCTGTTGATCCTGACAGATTGTGTCGTTTATAAATACCATAAATGGTACATAGAAGAGAAGTAAATAAAAAACAGTTAATAAAATATCTACAAAATTCTTCTCCATTCAAACTGGCATAGATTTGCGCGAAAGCACGTCTCGTTCGTAAACATGTATTTTAGTGAAATTAACAAATTTATAAAAGTTTAATTAATTATTATCGCAATAACGTCGTGTCCGATCTAATCAATTTGAAATAAATTACGTAGCTATGACTACCTACCTATAAATTATAAGTAACTATTTTTCATTAATTATATTATTATTCATTACCTTATTATTATTCATACCTATTCATTACCTAATTATTATTCATACTAAAGTAGACCAGACATTTTTTTATTACTTTCAGTATTGTCTGTTAAGGGAATATAAGAAATATCAAGTCCTGATTAATTTATAAATTGTTCTTAACTAAAGACATAGTGAATTTGTAAACATAACCTATGTATAACATGATTTTAAGTATTATATTTTTCTCCGGTTTTTAATGATAAATTTACCGAAACTAACATTTTTAAAAATGCATTTTCGCAAACCAAACAAATTGTTTTCGACGCTTCGTATGTTTTTGTTAGTTGATTCGTTTTTCGGAATCTTCCCTGTTAATTTCCACAGGGCAGAGCCGCACATATCGAAAGCTGTTTCAAAAGCTAAACTTATAGCGGCTCAAACGGTTCTTACGTTATCACTATTATTCGTAGGGTACAAGTCTGTCGTTCTTGCTAATAAATTGAAAGAAAGAGGAGTCTATTCGCAGCAAATTCTGGGAGTTATTATTTATAACTTCCTTCAACTAATTACAACCGTTTTAATTATTACATTTAATATTTTGGGCGACACTGAAGCCAAACTAAAAATTCTGAGGTTCATAATATTTCCGTCTAAAATAAAACTGTTTAAAACCATTTTAAATGAAGATGTATTCAGAAGAACTGCTAAATTAACTCTTTACAGTTTTTATATAATAAATTTTCTTTTGACTCTAAATGATTGGTACTTTTATCCTGATTTTTTAAACGACATGTGGATTATATATGTCCTAATGGCAGTCACAGATAAAATAATTAATAACTATAGCCTTATACTTATTTGTTTCGGTATTATAACAAAAAGTTTAAACAATATAATCTTACAGTATTACACTAATATTAAGAGTAGCGATCAAATCGACGAAGTCTCGGTATTGCTGGTTTCAAGAAAAATATTTCAATACACCACTATTACTATTAATATTAACCATATTTTGGTTGATTTACTTAATGTATTAAATGTTTATAACAATTCCACCAGATTTCAAGTAAGTAGTAGGTAAGTGGAATTAATACATTTATTTCTCAAGACAGCTTATTCTCATACGTATATTTTCTCATTATTTATTTTTCAGAATTTATTCATCGTTCTATATTCATTTTTATCTTTTTTGCTTAACCTCGCTTCGATAATCTCAGTGGAAGTCAGTTCGAATGTAATGTAAATATTATATTCTTATTATTAAAATTGATTTGGGTAATGAACTAAATACTCATTCTTTCAATAAAATTTCAGGATTTGGAAAAAATGAAATTTGCATCAAACTACGTATGGTTGGCAAGGAGTATTACAATTTTTTTTTTTGCAACTGGCAGCATGTGAATATGTCTACAAAAATTTGAAATGCATGAAATGTATAATTAGCAAAATATTATTCCTTCGTGCGACTGGTAAGACATTTTTAATATTCAAACAATGTGTCGATTTAAAGTGCTAGTGCATTTTATGAACAAATATTTGCACAGAATTTTGTTAAAATTTATACACATAAATGTAATAAGTAAATAATAATGCTGTGCAAATAAGGAACTTACTCTCGAATGTATCTGTCACCATCATTTCTTTGTTCGGTAGGTGAATTATGTATTCTCAATTATACTTTTTCTTTCTTCTCAGTTTCCAAAACGGGATGCTTTATTTTCAATAACCTTTTTAAAAACATGCTGATACTTAATAAATAAAAGCGGTCAGATAACTTCATCAGAGAGACAATATATGAGTTTATTTATAAAAAAAAGTCATATCTATTCTTAAATCGAGTAATTTAAAGACAAAAAGACGTCACTCTGGTAAACCATAAGTTTTAAGTTAGGTTTAGATAGGTACAGTTGAAGGATAAAGCGAAAAAACTTACTTTTCAAGCGTATTGAGAATTTATGTATAGAATTACATCGTTTTGGTAATAATAGAAATGATTAACACATTATCTGACACGCATAAATAGATAACAAAGTGGTAAGCAAGGCAATCTAACTTATAACATTTTTTTTTTTTATTAAGAAATCGTGTTAGCTGATGAGTACAAAGTCCTTCCTAACTAGTTAAGAGTTACCTGTTCTAAGAAAGGTTATTTATGAAGTGTTACAGTAAGCATACAAACTGCGCAAAACCCCGTGAAAAATATAAAAATTAACTTGAGGCACAATTATACACACACACACATAAATTCAATTTAAGTGTCTACTCGTTAACACTTAATATACTTATTAAATCAATGAATAAACATTTTTTTTAAATATATAGAAAAATAAATATTCAATATAGTTTTTATTTACGATGTTATTATTTATTGTTTTATTATTTCAGATGATGATCTCCGGCAGCAAATCCAGAATCTCTATCAAATACTTCAATCTCACAAAATCAAATTGAATCCATGTGGATTATTTGAAATGAATTTATATCTGTTTGGAAATGTGTATAGCTTGATTCTAATTCAAATGTTTTTGACAAAATCTGACGATGGCGTCGTTACCACCTTAACCTTTAACTAATGAAAGTACATTTTGCCCAAACTTACTCATTACTACATTATTCGAATTTATTAACTATCTGCTTGTGTGGTGTGGTGTTTGAAAAACGTTTTTATTTCAGTAATAACCCTGACATAACCCTGTTTGTCTCAAATCTCAAACCCTTATTGCAAAATAAATCGACTTCAAATGATAAATATATACCGATCATAAGTATATATTACACATAATGGTACAGACTTTAGGCCCAGCTATTGCGATTAAATCAAAATTCTGTCAAAGTCTGTACTCACTTTTAATATGTTATATGGAAAAGTAACAAACTGTATTAATATATTTATGAATCTAATTATAATAATGAAATAAATTACTTTAATAAGCTAATGGCATTCTGTAACTATGTACAATTTTATATCAAATTGGAATAAATTAATTGTAACGAAACACGTTCTACTTTTCATTAATAATATAATAACATTACCTTGACATGAACCAAACGTTTTAGAATCGAGTGTAAGCAATGTAAGGTTAGATTTAGTTAGGTCTTCAGTTTATATTTTAATACTTAATAATGGATTCACCAAACTCGAGAAACTTTAACGTGCTTTTAAGCAAACCGAACGGATTTTTCTCAACGCTTCGTATGTTTTTGTTCGTCGATTCAATGCTCGGCGTTGGCACTGTTAAGTTTCAACTTACGCACCCGTACATATCGAATGCATTTTCAAAAACTAAACTCAAATTAGTTTTTGTGGTTTTTGCCTTGAAGTTATTGTTTGTATGTTATAAAGCCGTTATTATTGCTTATAAATTTAAAGAAATAGGCTTAGATATGCAGCAAGGATTATGCATAGTAACGTTTAATGTTATCCAAGTGATTTTAGCAACTATAATTACACTTAATATTTTGGAAAAAAATGATGCAAATGTAAAAATCATCAAGTTCATAATATCTCCTTCTAAAAGTAAACTCATAAATACTATTCTAAATGAAATAATTATAAACAGAATGGCTATGCTGACTCTACACAGTAAAATAACTTACAATATTATTTTGATTGTACACGATTGGTATTTTTATCGTGATTACGTGAACGACCTGTGGATTCTGTATGTCTTCATGGGAATCGCTGAAAAAATTATTGTAAATAATAGTATTTTACTTCTTCTACTTTCTGTTATAACAAAAAATTTGAACAATTTCCTTTTACAATATTACAATAAAAATATCAGCATTGAGCAATTAGATAGTTGTGAAGTGTCGTTATTATTGATTTCAAAGAGAACATTTCAAGATACCGCTATTATTAAAAATATTAGTCTTACATTAATGGATTTACTAAAAGTCCTAAAGTTGTATAATTATTCTACTAGTGTTCATGTAAGCGCAATTAACATTTTATATTGTCAATTTAAAGCATAATTTAAGAATTAAGTATATATATTATTTTTTTAATCCTTTTATTTCAGAATGTATTCTTCGTAATGTTTTCGTATTTGGCTATTCTGGTTAATATAGCTCTAATATTATCGGTGGTAGTCGCTTCAAATGTAATTTATTTAAAAATATATTCGGAATTTACAATTTAAACAAAAACTGATTCTATTTTTATATATTAATTAAATTTTAGGATTCTGGATCACTTGCTACATCTTTCGTGTGGTTGGGAAAGTCTATTGTAATATTGGTGTTGCAACTGGCATCATGTGAATATGCCTACAAGAATTTGAATTGCACAAAACGCTTAATCAGCAAAATATTATTTATTTGTGGAGAAAGTAAGACATTTTATTTTTAATGTTTATCAGTTTTTTATTTATACGGGAAGGAAATACGTGGAAAAATTCTTTTTTTTTTTATTGTTATTGTTTTTTTTTCAGATGAAGATCTTTTGCACCAATTCCAAAATCTGTATCTTTATCTGTAGTTAGTTAATTCTTACAGAATTAAATTTAACATATGTAGACTGTTTGACTTGGATTTATATCTGCTTGGAAATTTATATAATCTAATTCTCGTCTACATTTTGATTATTAGTCAGATGTTCTTGAGGAAATCTAGCGATGGCAACGTATATGTTGCCTTCACATTGTAAACCTAAGGACTCTTTTTTAGCCCATTTACTCAAAAATATATCAATAAATTCTTAGTCTTTACTTTTGTTATGTTTTAAAAACCATAATTCACAAAGTAACAAGTATATGAATTGGTTACATGTATATTTTATTTTAAAATTATGTTGTTATATGTTATTTCACATACGAACTAGAAAAAATATATTTTATAATGTAAAAAATTATTTATATTTATATATTAAAATAAATATTTATAAAACTCAGCGCTGGGTTTAAACCGACATCCTGCGCTCTCAAGTACAGGACCTCTTTAGAACCTTTATAAATATTATGCTATCCAGCACTTTATCAAATTATTAAAAACTTATTCAAAATTTTTCAATATTGTCAAAGATTATGTCATTTATCTTTTCAGGCGATTTGCCGCTATTAAAAAACAATCATCAAATATAAGTCAAATAACTTTACAACTCAATTATACAATTATAAATTAAAATATATTTATAAAAAGTATATTTTATATACTTTTGGTGTATATGAACACAAAGATCACATAGCATGAACTCTTGGGCAGAAATTATTTTAATATGGATAATAACCGTGGAATGTGAATCGTTATTGTTTTAAAATGACAAATATTTGATTCTTTTCGTTTTTGGTTTTTTTAATAATATTTTACATTACGTCATTACAAAATTTTTAGGCCTTAGTTAAGTAGGGCCAGCTAAATTTTATTGCGATAATCAAGTGAGATAGCGGTAATACCGCGCAAATGATCTTCAACATCAATAGATTATTATCTATTAATTTATCTGCCTTTAACTGCATAATTGTGTAGGTACACTTTGCCATGTTTGCCTCTGAAAATGGTGTCGACTTCAACAGAAAATAATAGCGTTTCGTCACCAATTAAACTAATATAAGTAGGATTGTTTATATACAATTTTATTATAAACTATTTTAAAGCCTATCGACTGAACTACTCGATCATTAAAATATGTGTATTTATATTAAACGCTACGAAGGTCTTCTAATAAGCTACCAAACTATCTCTTACCTGTATCTCCTGTTTCTCATATCATCATTTTTACATTCTCGTCATTTAATTATATCTTAATCTCGCCCCTTCATTAGATACTATGATAACTCGCTATTATAAAGTTAAGGTTACTTTTCTAATATATTCGGCGATCCTTTGAACGTTTTAATTAGAGCGTTTTCTTAGCGCAAAGGAAAAGCTTTGATCTTATTAATTCAGCAAAGGGCGGATTGAGTAATTAATTAGTTAATCAGAGAGGTTTAAAGGACATGGTGAAAGCGGTCTCGATTTAGTGACAATATTACTAATCTTTTCCTCAACAGAATTTTGTCCCCTCCCTTCATTCCTCGGGACTCATTCCCTTTACGGAGTGAGTCCCTGTGTAAAAGAAAAATAATGTTGCCGTGTATACTCCGTATAAAAAACAGCTGATTGGTCCTGCGTTATTCTAGTGTTATTTGTTAAGAAACTATAACAAAATTCGTCATGGTTACTGAGAAAAAAAATGTAAACTTTACGTAAAAATAGTAAAAGGTTGATGTAATAAGGCCTTTGTTGTGAGATCAGCTGTCGTCGTACGCTAAAACGGTGTCAAAGCCATTATCGATCGGCGCAGCATCAGACTTCGCGCTCTGTTCAAATTGACGAGCTAAAATTAATAAATTTTAGCATGAAATATTTTCGTAATAGGGAACATAAACACCCCCTTAGGTCTTCGGAAATGGTCTTGGGACAGCCTGTATATCGACAATACTGTCAGCATTGACGCCTTCTACTTATACTCATACATTTTTTATATAACATATTTTTACTTTAGTACTTAAAATTTAAAAGTAATGTTAATAAATTGTTGCTACTAAATTACCGAAATAAATCAGGGGCACGCCGGGCCGCGGACTTAATGTGCGAATTTTCTGAATTGAGGCAATTCTCATCTTAAATTATACCTTCTGTTTGAGACGTAATGACCACTTGAGCGTCGACAATATCCTCGCAAAGGAGAGGAAAGAATCGTGGCATCGAAAGGGGACGAGAATTCGAGCGGCTCGACGGATGGATACTGACTACTGAAGATACGAGACGCTGCGGATGAATAACTTAAAATAATACCTAGGTAAGTACGTACGTACCTAGCGAAATATAATAAATACCCGCGTGGGTCAAATCCTGTTGAATTTCTTTTTAAATTGATATTTATTTATTTATTTTTAAATGGTACTCTAACAAAATATTAAAATAAATTACATGTTATTCTTAGACATTTAATTAAAAAAAACTTATTAGTATTCAAATAAAAAAAAAACACCACATGGCTATTTTATGCTTATTGAAGACAAAAGAAGATAAAACTCAGATTATAATAAATAGAAACAATATAAATTATACATTATTATAATTCATATTATGTACACTAAACATATGGATATTATATGATTACTTGAAATATTTCATATAAATATAGATATACCCGTATATAGATGAACATAAATATGTACTTTTATATTTTTCTCATTTCGGAAGCAATTCAAGAATATTTTGAATTGCCTGAGGCTGTCATGGAAAATATTAATGCGACTATCTCTATATAAGGACGACAGATGCTAGATATTATATTATAAAAAACTATGTTGTTATGCGATAAAGGTGCTCTTAAATTATGCAACGTCGTTTTAAATTATATTTTTTCTAACCACGTTATTTCTAAATCATAATTAATCATTTTATAAAGAAATATTAAATCTAATTAATAATATGTATACCTAATTTAAAATAAACTAAATAGAGTACAGAAAATATACTTTCTGGTTTATTGTTACCTTACGCTAAAGGTAGCTTCTTAAAACTTTGCAATCATAGGAAAAATCGCAAAAGCGAATACAGTGAAACATTTTAAAAAAATACATATATCAAATTGGGTTAACATATATATGTCCTTGACATTGTATTAATAAATAAAATAATAATTTTAAAAAAATGCCCTAGGTATGCAGGGAAAGAGAAAGTAGTTATAAATGACTATTGTTTATGATTATTTTATTTTTTTGAAATATAATTGCTATAACCTAGGTACAATTATTTTGAGCCCTATCACCTAGGCCAAACTTGCTTGTCCTAGAGTCAGGGGAGATGGTGGTAATGAAGCGTTAAAAATGGTATGACCATGTGCGGATACGAACCCGCGACCTTTGGGTTAATAGTTCAACGCCTTAACCACTAAACTACCACGATTTAAATTACGGTCATTAAGGAATCAAAGGAGTACAACTGTTTAGGTTCTTTTCTGCAAGTCTGCAGGATGCTGCCAAATATGTCAAAATTACAAAAGATGTTATTTTATAACAACGCGTCAGTATAGTTTGCATTCTGAAAACCGCCCAATGTTTCTGCGAAACCAGGGCCCGCCCGTGGTGGGTAGGGCGACCCGGACGTACGCCCGGGGCGCCGTGATTTAGGGGGCGCCAAGATTTCGAAAGTGTTTTTTTTTTATATAAATTTGAATCTAGAATAAATATATTTTTATAGTTATATACTTTCATTTCACTATTCAATACTTTTTCCCTCGGTTTTTATTGCCCTTAAAAAGAAGCCGCAAGCATGAGTCTTCGTGAATTTCGAGTCCATTCCACTAACCTAACCTAACGTCCTTCAAATGGCTTTTTTTTTAAATAAGGTATTAAAGAATCAAAGTTAAAGGTGATGAGGACGCAAAAATTTGTTCGTCTAGGGCCAAAATCTTGCATAACTAAACAATATGTGCAAAAAAAAGTGTAAAAGAATAATTTGAAATAGCAAATTCGAAGTGTCATTCTCCGCCGCGACGAGGCAGTAGGGGTTCACTGAGGCCGAAGAAATTAACGAGGGGGAGGTCAGCCGATAATGTTTTTGTTGGTTTTCCAATTTTCGATCATCAATTCTTAAGCGGTACGTGATCTGTTCGCTCAGAAAGAAATTAGAGCACGTTTCTGCCAGAAAATTCACCTCCGAAGCCTACATTGTATTAGCGTTCTCCGTTTTTCGCGCTCTAACGATTGGCCATTTTATTTATTTATTTATTTATTTTTTTATTTTTAAACAACCGTTTTTGCGTTTCTTTTCTTGGTGTCTGATAACCGATTCAATTACACAGCGATTAATTTAATACTATTCTGCTAAGTGGCGACTACTAATAGTGAAGAATATTTTGTATTACAAATAATTATAAGGTCATAGCAATTATTTAGTAAACTAAAATACACATCCACTATAAAGTTTATCCACTATACAGAATATGTGTGACTTTGTGTGTGTGAGAGAGAGAAAGAGTATAAGTAATTACTTTAATGTTATAATCCGTTAAACGATGTACACTTAATGTCAAATTAAGCACTTTGACAAGTCGAATCTAATCAATTTGATATAAATTATATATCTGCAATATGCATTCTACTTATTATTAATAAATATTATGTTACGATACCTACATAAAAAATATCGACGTTTTACTACTGAGCCATTATAGGTTCGGTTATGGTTCACAAAAAACGTGCGGACTTATTTTAGAAATATTTAAATACCAACGAAACCACTAATGTTACTAATGCATATCGATGTGTTTTTTATTAATGAATAATTCACCAAAATAAACAAAACAAAATAAAATTTGATTAAGTTACAACAAATAAAACGAAAACAATTTAAAATTTAAACAAAAAAACATAAAACACACCAATTTAAGCTTTGATTATTTATAAATATAGAAACAAAAAAAAAACAGAACTAAATTAGAAATTTTGTTTGTGATTTCTAGCATTGGTGTATTTTGAGACAGCGCGGCAGCGTCGCGAAAGTGATGATTCTTTCAATGATTGATCAACAAACTCATTTTCGGGTAAATCTTTTATATTAGCCACTTGGTTCAATCTACGTAAACCTTTTGCTTGTGTTCCTTGATAGCCTGTTTGCAAATATCTTCAGCCATTTGCGAAGTGAGGCGTCCATCTTCTGATGCATAAGTTGCGGACTGCCAAGCGACACCCAACTCACTCAAAGCTCTGCCTGAGAAACCCTCAGTGGATTTCGCCGTAAGTGAACACAGAGCTCCATAATCAAATTGGTCCACTCTCAATCGCCCTTCAGAGGCAGGTTGAAGAACAAATTTATCAAAATACAGACGTATTAATCTTTCCCTTTCTTTCACTCCCGGAAGTTCAAATTCAATAATTTTGTGAAGTCTGTCATAAATAGCCGAATCCAGCTGATAGGGCATATTAGAAGCTAAGACCAGCATAAATCTTTTACTCCGTTCAGATGAATGGTATAGAAAAGCATGTAAAGCCGAACGAAGTTCTTCACTGGGGCGTTCTGATGCGCGATTTCGAAGAAATGCATCAGCCTCATCAATAAACAGGAGAACTCCTTTTCTACTGGTTTGAGCCCAGTTAAAAACTTTGTGTATTGCAGCAACTGCATCTTTGCCCATTGGTCCCACATCGCTACCAGTTATTATAGCATAATCCATTCCTGAATGTTTTGCCAATTTCTTTGCAAACAATTTTTTTCCGGTCCCTCGAGGCCCATACATAAGAAAGTTTTGATAGAAACCTTTATTCTTTTGTGTATTTCGGGTGGCTATAGCGACATCTCTAAGTCTTTGTTCCAAGGATGGCTCCAAGATCACTCCGGCTAAAGCATCTCCTTTTTTCCCTTTCATCACTTCAACCGCTCTTTTAAATAATGTTCCAGGTTTCCATACTGCATCTGCAAAAGAAAACCTGGATGTGTCCACCACCAGGAAGGGTTTTCCTATTCTGGCTTCGATGTATCTCGCCCGGACGGAAGCTGTATATACACCTAGAGCGAATAGTGATAGTCCCGCAGCTGCAGCTAATATCTTATCCCAATCAGTAATTAAAGCATTCATTCCAGCTCCAAAATCACTTCCCATTGTTTTAATGCTCTCTAATACGATAGTTCTTTGCTCTTGTGCTTTTATTCTAATCTGTTCAAGAGTGATTTCTCGGTTCTCACCTTCAGCTCTAGCTTTTGCCTTTACGAGAGCGCAATAAAATGAAGTTATTTGAGGCAGTACCTCCAATAACTTCATGGTTTTGCGTTCTCTCAGTTCCATTTCATGTGTTATTGTAGCTTTTCGCATTGCCTCTTGTTTTGCTACACTTTCTTCTTGCTCTCTGATATTTTCTTCATACACTCTCTGTTGCATTGAGAGTTGTTCTTTATAACTCTTCTTTGACAACTGGGCTCTCATTTGATGCTGTTTAGTCTCTTCCGTCAAAGTTTTTCTCCTTTCCTCATGATCAATTCTCATTTGCTCTTCTTTGGATTGCTCTATAAGAGCTTCATATTCCTTAACTTTCACCTGGTACTCATATTGTTTTGTCTGCTCTTGCAATTTACTCAGCTCTAGGAAATCTTTGAAATGTATGGACTTTTCTAGTTCTCGGACCGCTTGCGTAGCTCGCTCGAGAGCGCTGGAGTCAAATCTGTACGCATCCATAACCTTTTTCTCGGCTTTAGATAATCTGGTATTAGGGTCTGGTATTATGGTGGATAGGTCTGGAGGATTAGGGGGCTGCGGTGGTTTAGTGCTATATCCAAATAACCAAGACATCGTTTCAACAGTCCTTATTTCGTAACAAAATAAAATATTTCACCAGCACATATGTCAATGAAAAAAAGTTTCTTTGGTACCATAAAACAAACAACAAAAATTGATACTTAACATCTAATATTATGAATAAAAGATCTTTTGAAAAAGTGCAACGCTGACTACACACTTACATAACCTAAGTCTCAAGTAACCAATGTTAGTTAACCTCAAAAATTAAACAACTCCCATCCAAGCGACAGACGACAGCGCTAGAATGAAAAACTTCTTCAATTTTCCTTTTTTTTTTTATTATTTTTGCTTATTAGTTTTACGCTTTGACTATTAATAAAAGAGCCATTTATTGTTCAATTTATCTGTTTCCAATTTGAATGCATGGCGGTAGACGAATTTATACATGCAATCCATCTTCAAACCGCTATCGTTCCACTGTTAATTTCATTCATCAACGTATTCTTTATAAACCCAATATTATCGTCCCTATGAAAAATGTTTGAGCCGACAAAAAGATTATGATCTTCGGAACGGCCAACAGCAGAGGTTAATCTATACGTACGGTTGATTATAAGATATTGCGATTATTAATAATGTTATAAAATTAACAAAAAAGAATTTCGGCCAAGTTGCGATGTCATCGCCCCTCTGTGCATCATTTAAAATAGGAAAAACATAACATACCCGGACTCAACACACCCAACACTTACGATCTACATACGCCAACAAAAATACAACAAAATAAAATAGAGTAGGAACGTAATTATGAAATAAAGGGATATTGTAATAATAATTCGTTTTCGTATGGTAGATAGGTACTAGCAACGATATTTACAATCTACTACGACCTATTTTTACTAGCTACATGTTTTCATATTTAAATTATTAATTATTTAATAAAAAATCCAATATACAATGAATATTATTACATATGTTGTTCTGACGTCACCCTATAAATTACGTTATTTTAATTCAATATTGTATCATATTAATATTTATTCTATAAATTGATATGATGTTTATTATATACGTATTGCAATATTCTCGAATTTCCCCAGTTTTTGTTACTGGCAACTCTTTGCATTATCACAGCTGTCGGTAAGTGTCAGTTGAACAAGAAATACAAGAGGGAAACCCGAACCTTTGCAATCCGTGATCGCGCGTGCGAAAACAACGCTTTTTCGCCGCGAACTAATCCTGCAATTTTTTATTTTTATTAAATATTAAATTTGACGATTAGCGACGACGACCAAGCGAATCAAATTCAAATCTTATAAGTCAAAAGACCTTAATTGACTACCAAGACCACACTTATCAGACATTATTCTCAGGAATCTTTTTTGTACACTTTCAAATTATGTCTGAGCATAATAAGGATTCCAAATTAGACTGCCAAATTACAATAATCTCTTGGTATTTTTTGTAGAATTTCTTCAGATGTGTTTTTAACGCAATCATGATCACGAATGGTAAATAGCTCGTATTTTATAGCAATTCATTCGTATCGCAGAAATGCTCTTCGGTCGTTGCATTTCACGCAATGAAATATAGCCATGCGATGATGAGCGACTGTGGCATTTTTCAAATCAGTCGACCGCCCGACCGGTCGCCGTCGGGCGCAATCGCATCGTAAATAAAAATGGCGCCCGCGCATTGAATCGCTCGTGACGTTTCGTTGGAAATATCTCGGCATTACGTGAAATTTATTGCGAGCGACGCGCTGAAAATTCGCGGTGATATAGCGGAAAATATGAGCGACTTTGCAGTCGGCGAGAGTTATATCGCCGCCGCTGGATGAAGGTGCCATGATAAACAGCATTTGTCTCCGAGAACGGCTGCAGCATGAAGAGAAGGGAAACTATCTAATTCAATTCAATTCAATTATTATTTCTCTCCTTCATTTGAAACATCTATAAATTTGGTCTTGAAACTCCAAAGTATCACAGAAAATCGTATTGCAACTCAAACACTTTTGTTTATATCGAAAATCAAAACATACCACGTGATGGACAAAGGTTTGAATATTTACTTTCGTTAAGCATCATTGCATTGCGTGAAGACAAATGGTCATGGTCATCCATGACCATTTGTCTTCACGATGTACAACTATTGACACAGAGAAGCTAAGCGCTCGCTCTGATTTCAATCAGCATTTTTTATCAGGATTGGTAAATTTCTATAGAGCCAATGTTAACAATTAGGAAAAAAATCCAATGTCTGACCATATAAGTCAAAAGCTTATGTCGAAATATATAAATCGTATGCGGTTCGAGTCACACTTGGTTCCTTTCCGATACCAATGACAATGAAACATCTCTTCGCGAATATTGTAGACGTGTTCAAGTCATCAGTCCGTAACCGCGAGGTAATAATGTAGGAATATTTAATATTGCTGCTGGATTTGTCAAAAGTTTTCGCCTGTGAACTTTTGGGAGAAGCCATTTACAGCATGATGGATATGCTGAGAATGGATCCATTATATGGCTTGGCATCAGCCGGCACGTGTTTGAACGGAGTTACATCGCGCACTGGACTCTAAACCAAAGGTGTCCAAACTACGGCCCGCGGGCCAAACCCGGCCCGGCAGGCGATTTTATCCGGCCCGCCAAGGATTTTGAAAAATTTCGTAAAATATAAATGTAGCGTGGCGCGTCGCTATTAGATCTCGTGCAAATGAAGAGCGCATTCGGTTAGCCGTTAGGTTAACCGAACGCGCTCGACTCGGCCGCTCGACTGCATGAATGATTTTGTACTCTGACTGTACAGCGCTCTGTAGGCGGCGCGGAGCGGCAGACTGCACTCAACTGCCCCTTGCGGCCTGCAAAGCTACGAGATTGTCCACGTCGCGTCGCGTCAGTCCACGACAAACCAAAAATTCGTCGGCCGCGGAGCTTATTTACATTCTTTACAGTTGATAAATTGGTATGTTTAGATTTATATTTATTATATTATAACTTAATTATTATGTTAATATTATTTTTTAAAGTTGAACATTGGATGGGCTAAATATTAACATGCAACGTGATACATATTAATTATCCTAAAAAGAATTCCCCGCTAATATTTTGACCTTGCACTGTATGCGAGGTAAATCCCTTGAGGGAATCCCGATGACGTCACGGTGAATTCCTCTTACGAAATCATATTAAAGATGTGACACGTGTTAATTTGTTTACATCGTCATTCGGGGATTTTTAAACAGGTGCAACATAAAGGTGTTTCACACATCCCTTATTATTTAAAGATATTCTGATATATTTAACGTTATGGCTTGGCGTAGAGTGTAAGTACGATTTAAAAACTCATGTAATTGTTTTAGTACAATTATAATAAGTGATAATATTGGCATATAATTGCTTGAGAACTGTCAGAAATCCTAAAATAAGTAGGACTTATGCTTTTATTTAGAATATTTAACAAACAATGTATTCTTAAAGTGTTATATGTCATACGGGAGTACTTAAGCTAGATATTAAGTTGATTTATATCGAAAGGAAAACATGGATGTTTTCATATAAAATTAAGTAATAAAAATATCAGGAACTATGAAGTCAGCTTAAGGTAAACCCCCGATGTACGCATTAGATCTGAATAAAAGCCGCTGCAATCGGCTATATGTTGTGCATTTCCGAGTTGAGACGGCTGCTGAGACGCTGTCCGATTTTGTATCGTTTTTAAGTACTCACCTTTCGAATCGTATATTTACAGTCCACATTAAAAGGAGTTTCATTTGATTGACGCCAGTAGCGAGTCCACTTAAACCTGAGTTTAAGTTATATTTGTGTCTACTAAATATTGGGTCTTCGTAGAAGGGACGGCAGCGCGAAAGGAATTTTCGGGTGCCTGTCGTCTTCACCTAAAAGGCACGAACAGTAAGATCCGAGCTGCGAGTGGCCTTAACAAACATGGAAACAAAAAGAAGAAAAGTAGATGACGAGTGCCGCGTTTTTAAAGAAGAATGGGGATTCAAATATTTCTTTGTGCAATCGCAGTCAAAGAATGGCAAAGCTATATGTGTAATTTGCAATGACACTGTTGCTGTAATGAAGGAATACAATTTACGTCGACATTATGAAACAAAACATGCTTCAGCTCACTCACAATTTAAGGACCAGCAGCGTACTGAAAAATTTGAAAAAATGAGTCGTAGTTTGTCTTCTCAGCGAAATTTATTTAGGAAGGCAAACTCGGAAAATGAATCATTGACTTTAGTTAGCATGAAAGTTGCTTATTTGTTGGCGAAAAAAGGGAAACCCTTTATGGATGGAAACATCGTTAAAGAGTGTATGATGGAAGCTGTTGGGGTATTATGTCCGGAAAAGGTGAAACTTTTCAAAACGATAAGTCTTTCCCGCAATACTGTTGCTCGTCGAATTGACGATATTGGCAATAATATACTCCAGCAGATTTCTGGGAAAGCACAGCGTTTCACTCACTATTCTATCGCGATGGATGAATCGACCGACGTTAGTGACACCTCACAACTTTTAGTATTTGTTCGTGGAGTTGACGACGATCTTAATGTCACCCAAGAATTAGCATCGGTTAACAGCATGCATGGCACTACAACTGGAGCAGATATTTTTAAGGAACTACAACAGACGTTGACCAAATATAACCTGGACTGGAATCGACTCCAAGGTGTGACAATTGACGGAGGAAGTAACATGTCTGGTGCAAATATTGGGGTGGTTGGGCTAATAAGAAAAGCTTGTGAAAGCGCAGGAGCAACAGTACCAATTTTTCTGCACTGTATCATCCACCAACAAGCCCTATGTGTAAAACATGTCGACATGAGCTGCGTTTTGAAACCAGTGGTTTCTGTCGTAAACTTTATTCGATCACGTGCACTCAATCATCGCCAATTTCGATCTTTCCTCGAAGAAATTGAATCTGAGTCTGTTGACTTGTCGTATTATACAGCAGTTCGATGGCTTAGCTGTGGAAAAGTGTTATTGCAGTTCTTCAAGCTCAGAAAGGAAATAAAAATTTTTCTTGCGGAAAAGAATCACCCTGAACCGCTTTTATCAAATGCAGAGTGGCTCTGGAAGTTGGCAATTTTTGCAGATGTCGTGACACACGTAAATAACTTGAATTTAAAGCTCCAAGGTAAAAATAACTTAATTTGTGATTTATTCGAGCAAATCAAAGCATTCAGAGCCAAGCTGGTATTGCTCGAAAATCATATGAATGAATGTAATTTTTCCCATTTCACGTGCTGTGAAAAATTTAGTACAGAAACTGACGAAAGATTTCCCACCATATTTGCAGTAAAAGTAATCGCGGATTTAAAACTAGAATTTCAAAAGCGTTTTTCTGATCTTGACATAAATTCAAGGGAAATTCGGCTGTTTCAAAATCCATATGACTGCAACGTTGGCGACGTTTCAAGTCAGTTTCAAATGGAAATAATTGATCTTCAAGCTAGCGATCAAATCAAGAACAAATACAAGGAAGGAAACTTGATCGATTTTTACAAATTTTTGGACGCAAAAGAGTTTCCAAATTTAAAGCAATTGGCTGGTAAATTTATTTCTATGTATGGCACTACCTATATGTGCGAACAAACTTTTTCCAGGATGAAGTATCTGAAATCTAAATATAGGGCAAATTTATCGGATGATCATTTGCAATCATTGCTAATAATTGGTGTTTCCGATTTGAATCCCAACTTTGAAGAAACTCTCCAGGAAAAAACCCAGTTCCACCATTCCCATTAAAAATTGCATGAAATAATTTTATAATAATATAATTTAGACATGTTTGGTTTAGTATTGTTATATCTGTAATTTACTATAAAAAAAAAAATATAGTATATATATGTGGCAACAATAAAAAAATTCAATGCTGCTGTACTTGTAATAAGGTTTTTTAATTCACATATTTATAATGCTTGGCCCCCGCTAATGAATTTAAACACCAAACTGGCCCTCGCAGCAAAAAGTTTGGACGCCTCTGCTCTAAACGATGACCTGGCGATCTAAGCATAAATACGGCCCGTGCGCTGGTACACACGTGCCAGTTTGAACATGGCGTGGACCTCGGTTGGCATGTGAAGGCCCTCACAAACTTATAGAGGCTAAAATAGTTTTGATTACAAACTTAAAAGCGATTTATCGTTTTTTTACGGGGCTAGACTATATTTATAGTTCACTTTATTGACCCTTAGTAAACGCAAAAAGTATAAAAATGAACACTCTATATACCTTTGCTATATAGTTTCTACACGTTTTTCACACAGAAATTAGCATTTTGAAGCGTAACGTTCGCAATAGATCTTGTACAGTAGACTTTTGTGATATCTGCCAAATTTACAAGGCATGTGACCGAAACAAGGAAAAATCAATTTCATTTAATTTAATTTATTTATTATTTTCTATAAAAACAATACATTTAATTTTACATCACCTTTTAGCATGCCACAAATAATAATAATATAATATATTTGTGGCTATAATTGCCACAAAGTCTTAAAGAAACAGTTAAAATAAAAACATTTACAAAAGAAGTAAAACAATATTTAGCTGTGAATTGAGTTTTTTAATTTTTTAAATTTCTTATATTTCTCGTTCCCCTCCTTAATCATTTAACAGGACTTCATTTTATTTTTAACGTTCTCTTACTGTCAATTTTGTTTTATTTTGATTAATTCTTTATTTAATTAATTTAATTAACACATGTAATTATTTGTTATATAATGTTCTGGCTAGTGTAAAATTTATTACTGTAGATATCGTTCTTTAGCACTCTTCTAATATTATATTGTATTGTAGTTACATAATATGGTATAGAGCTTTTCATTACATTATATTTTTTAGTATTACATTGTATCAAACTTATTAGCATTAAAAAAATGATATTCCTATACATTTATACAAGTGATGGAAATAAATAATCTTATCTTATCATAAAAAATCCTTTGGCGATTTACGTGCCTAATTTTTTCGAAAGAGTTACATAAATATAAAAAAAAACTGCCGGTGAAATCTGCCTAAAAATCCCGTTGGTTAACTCGGGCTATGAAAATATTCGTAGGCAACGCCTGGGGAATGCGAGGGGCATCATCTTCCCCTCTGGCAGACGAGAGTCGAGGAGACCTTCGCAGGCGAAGAGTCTCCGGGGACGCGGCGGCCGGCCCACATAAAATGACTTCAAAGAAACTTGTCTGCGTTTGCCTTGCAAACGACTGTCGAGGGCGGCGTATTTTGTAGCTCCTTCGGAGGACTTTCATTAAACGTCATAGCGTAGAGGGTGATGTTATATTATTTTTTTGTGCAGTCTTGGTGGCTTCTTGGTAAGAACCTCTGCGTGTATTAGTTATTTATGTATGATATGTGTATCATTGGCGGTCCTTCATAAAAACCAATTACATAACCCGTCACCAAAAGATTGATTTGAATGCTGAATAAAATATTTTTAAAATATTTATTTCAATTACCATATTTTGTCACGATGTGAACGAATGCCATCTATCTTGCGAACATAGCGATCTAGCGACCATACTGGAAATCGCGTATACAGGGTGTATTTATAGTGAATACATTAGCGACTCCACGGTGACCGGTGCTAACCAACGATCTTTTAAAACATACAGATTTTAAAACAAGTACACTCCTCGCATATCATACGTCTCGCTTGCTCGCATATGTCAGCGTAATAAGTCTCTTTTCAGCAGAGTGTTGCGGCGCGCGGTAGGGCGGGGGGAATCTACCGATGTCGGCTTTTCACAAGGACGATTTGTATGACATGCCGTATCTACATGTTTTAAAAGATCGTCGATGCTAACTGTTGCTAGCTGCATTGCACGAACTTCATTCAATTAACTGTTTAGACTTGTGTCGCTGTGTGTCAGCATTGTTTTATTCTCTTTAATAAGTTTTCATCACATGCATATAATTCCAAATTGTTGGTTTTGGTTCAGTACTTATATTGTTGGTTTTGTATAAATAAAAGTAACGTCGCATACGAAATAATATTAAATCCCCCCTTACCCTTCCCTCCCCCTCCTGCCTTCCCCAGAATGTTGCTTGACCAAGCCATATGGGCACTGCACGCCACTGATGTTTAAATCAGTCAATACATACAACTAAAACTATAGAGTTTCATTTGTCACATAGTAATGGTGTAAACATTATTTTTTTGCGAATCATTGGATAGCTTTTCCGAATAAGCCTGCTAAAATGTACTTTCCACCATCTCAGATTTTCCAATCTCAGGACAGCAAGATATAACCTGCACGGAAAATTTCAGAATAAGATTTAAAAGTTTTTAAAGGTAATTTCGCGGAAACTCATTAAATTGTCATGAGCGAAAAAATAATAAAATAAAATGAGATCAACAAATTTTGGAATAAAAGTAAAATTATTAAAAATATAAAAAAAACATTTTTATGAAAACAAAACACTCTCAATCGAGTCACATTTTAAACAAAAAAAAATTGGGTCTGCGTCGAACAAACGGTGGAAGTTACACTTCTTTAGCCATTCGCACATAACATCCCATCCCAATGAGTACAACGGCCGCAAAGAGGTATAACTTAAAAAATATTAAACTTATAAAACCCCTCTGTTTGAGTCGGAGGTTTAAAAAATAAATAAATTAAGACTCTAAACCTCTGTTTAAATGTATTCCGTGCAATATGTGACGTCATGTGCGACCTGTCGATTTCAATTTAATAGATTTATACATACCACGTCATTACCGTGGACTACGTTGCTTTGTTTAATGTGTAATATATATATTTTACCTAGCTACGATGTATAGGATTTATTCGATTGTGAAACCCACTGGTCCTGCTGCCGGAAAATTAGGGTCCGACTGCCATTGGGAAATTAAATCGGACATCGGTTGACCGCACCGCAACTCTCGGATAGCTGACAGACAAAGCAATTATTCAACGCCCCTCTATTGGTATCAAACCGTCAACAAAACATATGCTCAACCCTGGGCTTTAGATAGAAAATAATGCTGTAAAAATAATGGTTATAAACCTATTTTGTATTACATTTTTCTATTCGATAGGGTTAAGGCAGGATAGGGGGGATGCAGGTTCAAACTAAATAAATAATAAAGATGCCAAAATGTAATATAATACATCCAAAAACAGCGAAGTTATTCTGTATTTTGTTAACAGGTTTTTCCATTTACATTTTTAATTCATAAAAAATAACATTAAAAATAATAAAAAACAAAAAATGACCAAAACTAATCGAGAAAAATACAAACTATCTATATTTAAAAATAACGCTCCCATTATTAGTTTATTATTATTATTAGTTGGTATACAATAATATGTAGACAATGATAAAAACACTAAATGTATTAAAATGTATTTTTAGAAACTATGTTTTTCGGTACAAAATTATTAAAAAAAAGTTGATAACCAACCAACAAGTTGCATGGCATGGTATGAAAGGTAGGAATTCAACAAGTTCACCCAAGCTAGTAGAGTATGAATTCCTAAAATCAGTATCAGAAAAGGTGTCAGAGTTTCAGAAGTTATGCACAGAAAAAAATAACTGTCGAAACAATAACAGAATATCAGAAAATATTGAAAACAAGATTACCAGATTTATTTTGGTGAGGCCATAATAAGACTTCTGTTTTCTATAGAATGCTTCCTTATCGAAAATTGCTCCCCGGGGTATAAAAGCCGATGTATTGACGCAGAATATACCAATGTTGAAAATTAAGACGGAGAGAAAATTGAAAATTCTCCCAAAATTGCCAATAAGATATCCTATGGCAATCAGCTTAGGCTGTGAAAATTCACAGAAAACTCGACGGCCATGAAGCTGCGAAACGGCAGAGATGACACGGAAAGGATATAAACAAAAAAAGAACTTTAGTTTTTTTCCGAAATGAATTGTTTTTGTTTTGAAATTTAAAATTATATACGCAATTAAAACATATATTTTTTTTAAACAGTATTAAAGACGTAATTACCCTCTCTATCTTTTATCATAAATAAATACTTCGAATAACATACACAACTTGAAAAATAATCAATAATGGAAAGATCTAGTAACAGTAACAGTAACAAATAAGAAAAAATCTGTATACTGTATATTATTTTTGCCCTCTTGACATTTGACATCAATACTATATTTAAAATTAATCGAAAATTTTTATTCAGGGTCCGGCAGGCTTGCATCATAATCTACATATGGCAGCGATATAACTGGTTTACCTAATTGTATACTATCACAAAAAGGTATATTTTAATTTTTATAACTATATACAAATGTATATGTATAATTGTATTAGATAACAGAGCTTAGTGTTGACGGTATAGTATTTCGATTCGCTTGTCAAAATTATTAGTAAGTCTGCTTTGCCTTGACGGTACTTCTTGAAGATTACTTCCTACACTATCGATGTAATATACTAAAATATTTTTATTTGTTTACTTTTATTGATTGTGCAATTATTGTTAATAAAATTATAGAAATTTTAATCTTTATGATTACCTGGATGGATTTTTAGATATGATTTTTTGTGATCGTGGTATTAACTGTTAAGTATTGACCCAAAGGTCTCGGGTCGAATCCGCACATGATCATATAATTTTAAGCTTCATTACCACCTTCTTCTCATAGCCACATTTGGTCTAGTTGAGTAGGGGCCGAAATAATTGTATGTGCCTAGGTCATAGTAATTCTTTTAAAAAATAAGATATAATTTATTAATCGAAAATAAAGTTGGTTCTACAAATTCAAGCTCCCTCTTTTCGAAACGCTACCAATGTTGAATTGATACCGTAGTCGACGGGAGTTTCTCTCGGTGACTATAACGGCTCTGCTATCTTCGAAGCGCCTCGCGTCGGCCTACTGTGTCGGTATTTCGGCGAGATGATGATGGCTTTATTTTATTACATTTTCGTTTATTTTTATTTAATTTCGTCCCGCAAAAACGAATAATTGAATCGTAAAATTGCCCCCCGAAGCGCGACAGTGGTCAGCGAAGCCTATCCCATAATTTTCTTTTTTTTTTCATTTTATAATATTTTGGAAAAATCATTTTATATCCAAATTTATACAAAGATTCAATCGTCCTGCATAAATCTAAACATATTGACAAATACAAATTAGCCTGTAGGCACATTGTAAGAGGGGATAATAGAGGTCATTTGGAACCTATCGAGGAACATTTACTAGTTTCGATATCACTGAGATATTAGCACTTTTTGAGTTTTTCAATTATTTCCCAAAATTTGGCAATGAAATCTGATCATACCTACGTATGTATTCATCAAATACAAAAGGTACTACAAACCACGCGCCGTCTCATAATAACACAAAAAAATACCTTCCTAAAACAAATCATGTTTCATTAATTATTAAAAAAAATCTTTTCATAAAATCTCAATAACAAAATGTTTTTTTGGTAAACTAGAGCAGTGTTTAGTATAGTGTGTTCATCATAAAAATAAAAGTATTTATTTATTTTAAAAATGTGACCTTCGGTTTCGAATGCAGGCAAGCGCTCTTCGCCTTATTTCTGTTGTGTAACGATCCTCTTACATTTTTCAAATGCAGAATTAATTTCTGCTCCTAAATGTTCCCTATTTAGAATTGAACAGAGCTAAATGTGACTCAATAGGTGGTCTACCCCTTAAAATAAAAGTTCCTTGTCGACCTACCTAATACCCTATGCATTTACCCGCACACGTATTATCTAAATTAATAAAATCTACCAGAAGGGAGCGCCTGGACATAAAGGACCCACGCGAGTCTGACCGGTCTCTCCCTCGTGACAACCGAAGCATAAAGGTCTAACTTAGGATCTACACATGTTAAGCAAGATCGGCATAGGTCGGTAGATCTGTGAGTATCCGTAAAGTAAGGAAAATCTTGAGAAATATAATTGAATGAGTGTGTATGTCATCCTGCTTAACTCAGTCGACAGTGTTAGGAAACGTGCCCTTGAATATTTGAATGGCCGAGTTCGACCCTATAAGGTACGGGTTATAATAATATCCGTGTTTTGAAAGTTGTCGCATAAAGCAACAGTGATTGAAAATTATTTAAGAGACGAAAGTTATTAAAGCATTTTCAAATTAGAGATTAGATAGAGATGGAGATAGAAGAGATTTTAGGCATTGTCTGTTTGTAATTTTTACAAATAAATAAATATGGTAAAAACGCACGCGCATGGTATATATAAGTATACCATGCGCATACCATGCATATAAGTACCATGTACCAAGTACCATGTATATAAGTATACCATGGCATATTCTGGTATATATAAGTATTTTGAAGACAATGTGAGAACGGTACGAGTAAAAGAGAGAATGATATTTACATTTGCGCCTGCGCCGTCGACCTGTGAGACGCATTTTGTGTTGCAGTGACTGTACTCGTACGAAACTACGAAAAAATCGCGTTAGTACGTAATCACCTATGTGTGACCACTAAGTATAAGAAAGAAGAAGGTACTTCAGCAGCAACCGAAGTTACTATGCATGAGGTCTTATGAGGTAAATAGTGCGTTTGACGTTCGCAATTCGGCGGAATATTGATCCTTCTACATGTGAGTATTCTTGGTAGGAATATTAAAATAAATGGGCTTCTCTCAAAAGATATATACATTAAAGGAGTGTAATCCATACCTTAAAAACAAATGCACAGAGTTTAAATACGTATGTTTATAAATATAAATATATTAACCGTTTTAAAATCCTACAGAATTAATAACTAAACTACAACAATGCTTTGCCATCTTGTCCCTTATTAAATAATTCTATTCTCATAAAATAATATGAAAGATGCCTTAGTGCTAAGTGATCTGTTTACTCTAATCTCGAAATTCCAGCGTTTAATAAAAAAGTCAAAAACACTCGTTTGCATCAGAAGACACCAAGAAATGCGTGCTTGGAAATATTTTCCTACGCATTTCGCGTGACTTTGCAATTTGACCTTTGAAATGTGAATATTCTGCGAACATTCTTCCTTTGTTTTTTCTGTTTATATTTCATTTTCATATATCAAAAGATAGATTAAAAAATAGGCTTTGATCGTAAGATAGATAAAAAAATAAAATATCTACATTTTTCGAATTTTATCTAAAATTAAGGGCAAACTTAATCAAATGAATACTAATGACGAAATACTTTTGTAGCGTATGCATATCGTGTTACAGATATGATATACGCATCACACTCACTTTGTTTGTATAACAATATTCCGGCAATATCTCCACCCTAAGAAATGGATTCGTTGTTACGTAATCAATCTTGTATTCACTGTTAAACCTTTTAACGCCTTATTTATGAATTTGTTAATAACATTTTACCAACCTACGTGGTTTAAGAACCAAAACAAATAAGCTTTTTCAAAGGGTTTATTTCATTAACCTTATTATTTGTAAAGAGTACACTAAATTTCACATTCCCAATGCTTCCCAATCCCAACCTCGTTTCGAAAGGTATTTTTCTATTCACTTATTTTGGAGAAAACTATTATTGGCTTTATGTTCTGATTATTTTATTGTAATTTTATTTATCTAATAACTGTTGTTCCTTGAAATAAATAAATAATTATTATTCATTATAAAATTATTAATAATAATAATAAGCATGCATAGATTAACGTGTGAGACAATCCGATCCAACTAAGAAGCAAATCGGGAAAAAATACGTTATTGAATTTTGAAAGAAAGAAATTGTCTTTTTCGTAATAAAAAGAAATTAATTATGAAAACCCCCACTATCGTCTCACGATCGTCGATCGTCTTGAGCTATAGAATGATACAACTCCACTTTAATTCGTTTAAAATTAACCGAGTTCTTTAGTGAACAAACTAAAAAGTGTATTATTTTATATTATAAATAGATTTATATAGGTTTTATTATTATCTAATTTTGATTTGATATTAGTACAGTATAATACCAAATATACATTTCTCAAAAATAAGATGTTATGAAATTCAGCAATATCGCTTGAGAAAATACCCAATTTTAGCGGTTCTGGTGAAGTGCATATTTTTCAAGGACATTGGTTTTCGACTTCAGTTGGGGAGGGAGGGGTTGGTTTCCCCTAAAATTACGCATTGTATTACCAACACGAGGAGTTTCTTTGTTTATGGTTGGTATCATTCGCGGAAGCTATATGTAAAATATCGTCTACCAACGCTTACGTAAATGTTAGCGTATAATTATTTAAAAGATAATCGCCCATTCACCCCTGTAGGGATTTAGAATATCACAAACATATTAGGGTAAGCGTATTTTGACGGCCAGGAACGTGATAAGGGTCATTCCCGTTTCAGACCCACCCTCCTGCAAATCGTATTCTGCGGTGACACTTTTGTATTACGGAATGCCCAGCCCTTTATTTCCGAAGTCATCCGACGTTAACAATTTTCTTTTATTTACTCGAAGTTTAGTGTCTAGCTATCTATATCTTATATCTATTACTAAGCTTGTAAACGTCTGCGTCAGAACTCTTTCATGACTGAAACATAAAACGAATATTAATTTAAAATGTTGAGTTTGTCGTTACAGGTATGGCCAAAGGCAAGAGACAATCATTGACTAACAGCTTTCATTATTGTTTATAATAAAAGAAAGATAAATAAAATGACAATATGGTCATAAACTAACCTCTAAAACTGTAGGTTCTACCAGTTTTAAGGAAGGTTTGTGCACCTACGAATTTGAAATAAAGAATTTAATTAAATAGTGTCTAAGCCAGGCGACTGTACACTTTCGCTATGCTTGGAAACTCGTAGAACATTCACGAGCCACAATGTTCAATTTTGTAAAAAAAGTTAACCAATTGTTGTTATTTTAATTGGAATTATTATAAAATTGCAAATCAGAGTAAATAAAAAAAAATGTGAATTGTAAGTAAATCACTCGGAATTTGATTAATTATGACAGAGGTCTAAGTAAAATTGAAAAAAATCTATAACGTGTTAGAAATTATTATCTTAAAAAAACATGTTAAACCATACGCATATTATTAGGTACGTGGCTTTATTGAACGATGTGCGAGTTTATGTCAAATTAAACAGTTTTTATATGTTTTTTAACATTCTGGCTATATAATTTGTTTGAAAAATTTCCATCCTTAAAAATATTAAAAAGAATTCGAATTTTCCAAATACTGTTAAACTTTCATATAGTGTAAGCTTACGGTGTGCACCTATTATAATACTAAACGATTATATATATATATATATATATATATATATATATACATCGTGTCCCAAGTGCATTCCCATTCCCGATAAAAAAATGAGCTTATTGCCCCTACGATTCAAACATGATTTGTTTTGACCTTAAATCAAAATTCATCATGGAAAGAACAAAGGGAATTTGCACCAGCACTGTGATGAAGTTAATGAAATATTTTTATACAATTTTTCACACGTAATAGAGAACATAAACCTTAACTCTTCGAAAATAGTCTTGGGCATATATACTTTATGTTATTTTAACTAATAGCTGTTAGAGAAGAGAGTAAGTATACAGATTTTTTTATACGAGTACTAGTAGATATGTATTTTTAGTGCTATGATTACGTATTTATTTTTTTATTTCAGATAACGATATTCGAGACCAATTCCAGAATCTGTATCAATTACTTCAATCTCACAAAATCAAATTTAATGTATGCGGATTATTTGAAATTAATTTATGTCTGTTTGGAAAAGTATACAACTTAATTCTCGTCTACATCATGATTATAACTCAAATATTCTTGACAAAATCTAACGATGGCATCGTTACCAACTTAACTTAGATCTATTGAAAGTACATTTTACTCAAACTTGCTAATTACCGCATTATTCGAATTTATTAACCCTCTGCTGGTGTGATGAGGTTTTTCTAAACATTCATATTTCAGTAATAATTCATCATAAAGCTTTGTTTGCCAAATAAACCGAATTCAATTGATAAATATTCGCAGACACCGTAAATATAATGAGATCGTGGTAGTCTAACTGTTAGAGCGTTTGACTATTGACTCAGCTGTTTTGTGTTCGAATTTGCTTATTAAAATCATGCCATTTTTAACGCATCAAAATCACCGTCTTTCTGAACTTGAGCACAATAAAATTTAGCTTAGTTGCTTAAAATTTGGCTTAAAAAATAGTACAAACAATAGTATACTCGAGCAAAAACTTATTGAATAAGGATACAGTTTTGTTTATTTACCATTCTTTTTGATTTGTTTTATCTTGAGTCTACTTAATACGAGTAATACTGCTAATAACTAATAAAATAAACTCTGTATGAAAATATCGTTTGGTACTTTCTTAAATAAATATATAAAAACTACCTATCTTGGCTTACATTGTATTTTATGGTTATCTTTTTCTTGAATCCGTAGTAGTTAAGTCGACACGCAATCTTTCCACTTTTATGACAGAATTCAATTTTTGTTTGATCGGCCAGTGACAATGGCGGTCAATATTTTTATACAAATAAAGACCACCATTCTTTCATCTACATAATTATGTATCCGGAGAAGTGATTTGGATTCAAGTGACTGAGAGTGTAACGAAACGCTGCACCCTTACGCTATTAGAATAACGCGCTGAGAAGGCATCGCTGCGGTAGTCTACGTTAGTCTTGCATTCTAACAAGTTTTTCACATACAGATCGATGGCATATCCCTCTATTAATAAAATTATCATTATTTAAATAAACATTAATAATAAGGCTAGCTCCGAATATTTTCATATTTAAATCGCCATTTAGGAAAGCATTTTTGGCTGCATAATTTAGTTTTAACTCATTCTTAATCCCTAGATCTGTGTTCTGTTCTCCAACCAACTACACCATTCTTTCATCTACATAAATGTATCCCAGGTACTTTTATGTTTATTCTTTGTTCTGGGTTTCCTTTTTAGTATCACTTGTTTTAATACTAGATTGGTAGGAAATGTTCTGGGTATGATTTTATTGTTTTTTCTTTACAATGGCTTTGTTGGTTGCAGGCCTAGTTGTGAAATTAATTACGGACTATGTGACGAGGAGAAAATCTTCATATATTTATTACCGTACAATCTTTTCGAAGACAATTTAAAAATTTATATGGTCGTTCTTTTAACAGAATTAAGTCGAACTACTCTTTCGATTCTTACCCATAAACCGAATCACCAGCTATACCACTTTTCTTTTACTCGCCTAATGTTGCCTTGGAAATCGCTAATAATACGGTCATTATATTTAATGTCTTAAATTTGTTTCAATATAAGAATCCTCTATCATATAGGACTCATACCTAAAATGTACATTCAATTTCAATGTATTTAGTTCATTGGACTAACTTCAAATTCAATTTGTGTAGCCGTACCGTGTGCCGTGTGAATTTGTGAATGTGTAACTTTAGTTTATGAAGCCGTACTTCATTAGAAATAATACAATAACCCAATACGTTCATATGATAATAATTGACAGTCAATCAAGAATGGATTGATTTGGTATTGCTTTCAGTACTGAGTGCCTAATTGTAGGGTGTAACATTTGTACCATAAAAAAATGTATAGCCGTTATGAGCCAAAAATAAAAAGGCATAAACTAAAACCAAAAAGTAACATTATATTTTTATCTAAAAAGAGATATAATAGAAAGAAGTAGTTTAGCATTTTGACGCAAACTACGGGACATCATAATATTTAATATTTAATTATTAAATAATAATATAATACCTGTAAATCTATATATATAAAAGTCGGGTTAGTTACACCATTTATAACTCAAGAACGGCTGGACCGATTTTTATGATCTTTGATTTGTTGGATTTGTCTCCGCCTTGAATAGCAGAATAACTATTTAAACATCGGGAAAATTTACGAAAAACAAATTTAACAAAAAATCATTTTCTTATACATTTTGTGCGGAACGCCTTTGTTATTCTGGGGAATTCAATTTTCAAACGATAAGTTGCCTTGGAAGATGTTCATTTTGTGAGGTTATCACATCTGTCATTGTGCGCGCATCGATAATTAAAATACAATATCATTTTGATTTTTATAGGTTTATTGAACTTCATTTATTTTGAGTATTCTTAATAAAAAACTGATTTTAATTCAGCTAATAAGTTACACAACAATTATTGATTCTAAGGCGGTACGGATTGTTATAGTATAAATAAATGATATTAGTAAATAATAAATACCATAATAAATTATTAAATAAATATAAATATAAATACTACATACACATGTTTTATTATTTTGTGGGGTTACGAGTTCACATGACGTCCACGTCAGGTTTCCCCTGACGGCAGCATCAGACGCCAGGTACAAAGTCCCTCGACCGAGGGTAACTCCGGCTGAATGCGCCAGGGCTGAGGTAGAGGGTTTCCCCTCCGACACAACTGGCAGTCTATAAGACCGGAGGTCGACCGCCGCCAACACCTGCTCTCGGCTGCCGTCGTCACCCCGGTCCGCGTCCTCGCATAATGGAGTCGAACTATTATATCGTAAATCTTCTAACAAACTCGCAAGTTATTACTTATATCCTACACAGTTGGGTCCGTTACAATTTAATACAATAGCGTAGCGTAGCGTAGCGTACTCAGCGTAGTCTAGTAATTACTTCAGCGTTTGAAGCAGTGAAACGGATGACGAACGCTGAAAACGGCTACGTGCTCGTATTTTCCCGCGGCCAACGGACAACCGTCTGATAGCTAAAGACTACGGTGTTGATTCCCGTCACGTATATGAGTGAAATAAAGGCTACGGGCGGCCGCGGCGACTACGTGGTCGACGTTAACAATACCGCGCGAAAACTACCCGCCTAATGGTTAGTTTAATTCCAAATACGGCACGCAATTCAATTTGGCACCGCTTCGATACGAGCTGCAAGCTACGGATTTGCGGCTTTGCGCCGGAGACAGCGCGCAATGCTTTCGAAGTAAACTTCTTTATTGGCGGTAGAAATTACTTGGATTCCTAACAAGTTTTTCGCATAGAGATAGATCGCAAATCCCTCTATGATTAAAATTATCATTATTAACATTAAACATTAAAAAGAAGGCTAGCTCCTAATATTTTCATATTTAAATTGCTACTTAGGATAACATTTTTGTTTGCACAATTTAGTTTTATCTCATTCTTAATCCCCAGATCTGTGCGCTGCTCTCTAACCGTTCTCCAGTAGTTACAATTACTGAAATATTATGATTAGTCTAAGTTTATTTCTGTAATTTAATTTATTTAAGTCTTATTTACGAATGTATAATCTATAAGTTGCTTAACTGGTAGACATTGCCTATAAGGCAATACGCTCGCCATATATGCATTACAAAATCTGCAATTCTGTATTAAAGTGTAAATAAATAAATTAATTAAAATATTTTCCCAGCGCTGAGATCAGATATGAGTACTCAAATTCGTTGGGCATATTACCATTCTGGATAAAATATGCAGCTAATTGGCTCTACGATTTCAAATATGATTTGTAAAGACGACATATCGTAATTCATCGTGGTTTCTAGAGAAACAAATTTGTAAACATCGCTGTAGTAATTAATGTACGCCAATTGTATAACATCAAAGAAAAATAATAAGTAATATTTTGAAATTACTTTATTATTTACACCACATATATTACATTTTCGTATATTTATAACTATATTATTAGAACAGACATATATCAATTCATTTATATTTAATACATATGTAGGAAATTTTATATAAAAGTATCTATATTTTTACATATATATATTTATATTATTAATTTTATATTATTTTATATCTCTTAAATGGCCCCTAATTGATATTACCATTTTCTTTTCTTTCCCCTCTATAGTATTATTTTTCTTCTCTCACATTCTAAGTAATGTTGAAAATTAAATTCAAATGTAATAAATTTTGTATGTATAAGTAACTTAAGTTTATATTAAATACACATGTATGTTTGTAAACATGAAATTGGAGAGTATCGAGTGTGTATGTAATATTTGAAAATGATTATGGTTACTCTCTGTATGTTTACTTTATAAAATAAATAAATAAATAGTATACACTATTTACTAGTTACTAGTTAGTATAAAAAAATGATATGAGATATAATCAATTCAATTTGTAACTTACATAATATGTAAATATAAAAGTACAAGTGTAAATAGGTAAATGTTTGCACGCTATAGTCATTTCACGATCGTAATTCTATTGAGGTAAGAGTAGGCATTCGTCAATGGAGCCATAGGAAAATTAGGTAAGTCATAAATAAAATAGTTTGAAACTGTATCTATGTTTGATCGCCACTGGGTATCTATCCACTCTTGTTATATTTAAGGCCACCTACGTACCTACATATCTACGACTTTTTTAGGTTCATTTTTATTGTTCCAAAATTAAATATAAAATATAAAAGTTTTCAAAACAACCACAACGTCTTAAAACTTTTATTTATTATAAAAAGTTAAATATAGAAAACAAGAGTTTTTTAGTTTAGAATATTAATTCAGCAATGATGCCATCGCTAGATTTCCTCAAAAACATCTGAGTTATAATCAAAATGTACACTAAAATTAAGTTATATATATATCCGAGGAGATATAAATCCATTGCAAATAATCTACATGTATGCAATTTTATTTTGTAAGTTTTGACTAAATGATACAGACCGTAGATTTGACATCGAAGATCGTCATCTGAAAAAAAAAATATAAATAAAAATATATAAAATTTTCATTAGGTAGCACAAACTAATAACATTTACATTCTGTATTACAGTGTGAACAAGTCAACTTTTTCATTAATTTTAAAATCATATATCATAATTATTGATCTTGGTCTCTTAAGGTGAACTAATGAACTCTGAATTGAATCGCAAATGTGGTGTCTCAGACTTGTGTCTGTCTTGCACTGAAATCGTATGCAGAATATTATAAAACAAGGTATTTTTGTATATATATCTTCAAAAATAACTACATTTTTTATCTGCCTGCCTAGCAGAAGATAAAAATATAAAATATTATATAAAGCAAGATGAACTATGTACCACCTAATTATGCTCGATGTAGCAATTGAATTTTTTTACCGATGTTACGTAGAGAAGGAACGTGGTTTTTTTTATGGATAGTCATGAAAAAAGAAAAAATAATCTGCTTAAAATGTTGCCTTGGCTAATTGCCTGATTTTGCCAGTTAGATGAATAAAAAGCCAATTTCGAAATGAGAAAATCGTGATTCACTTTATCAAATGCATTTTTGAAATCTGTTGTACAAATCTGTGTAACAAAAGAATCGAAGCACGTGAATATGTGTTTGGTAAAGCATAAACAATAATAACGCTGCTCGCCTAACAATTAGTTTTTTGACAAATTATACCCAATCGCAAAATTACTTCGATGGCCGTATCTGATAATGAGAGTATGCAGAAGGAACGCAAGATGTTAATTTAGGCAATATCTCTCAGAAAATATTCCTGTGTGTATAAAAATACTATTGCAAATAATATGAAGAAGTTGATTATCTACTTTGATGCCGTTCATCAAAAAAAAACCTTTAATTTAGATCTATCTTTCGAATAATTGGGTTCTAATCTATTAAAAGTGTATTTATTATAGAAAGTACTGATTTAAGATAAATATATCGAAAGCGAATTACAGTTAGAGTTATATAGATAGTGTTGCTTGAAATTTCATTATAAGTAAAGTGATATCATGAATGTGTCGTAAGCATGAGTAGTTTGGCTTCGAAGGAATATTTTAAGTCACTATTTTATTGAAAGAAAACAAATAAAAAACTAAAGATAGCATCGATATCTATGATTTCATGATATAATCTACTTTTGTTCATAGTTCTAGAGTTATAAATTTTATATCAAAAATGTCTTACTTCCATTACGAATTAATAACATTTTGCTTATTAGGCATTTTGTATAATTCAAATTCTTGTACATATATTCACATGCTATTAAATGTAAAACCAGGATCACAACAGACCTTCCCAGCCACGCATAAATCGAAATGTGCTTAATTTCTCCTGGTACCTGAAATTTCAAAAATAAACATAGGATGCAATTTTCAGATCAAATAATTGTGTTTAAAACCAACGAAATACAAATATAAATAGAATTACCTTTGAAATGATTTCCACGGATAATATTGCAGCTAGATTTTCCAGAATAGATAAAGATGAATATAGAAATAAAAATAAATTCTGGAAAAACAAATATTACGTCTTATTGAGATTTTTTTTTAATTTGCAATAGGCATAAATATATATTGCACATACCTGAAAACCGGTCGAATCATTATATAAGTTTATAGCATTTAGTAAATCAACTAAAATATGATTAATATTTTTTAAATTGGTATCTTGTAATGAATTTGTTGAAATCAGGTGAACTGGTATCCAATGTTCCTCACAAACATATTTGTTGTAATATTGTAAGAGATTATTGTTTAAACTTTTTGTTATAGCAGTCAAAAGAAAAACTATAAAACAATGATTAAAAACATGTTTTTCTGCGATTGCCATAATGACATACATGACCCAAAAATCGTTCACAAATACTCTATAATAGACCCAATCAAATGAAATGAGAAACATATTGAATGTAAATATAGCGGATAGAATCACTATTGCAATTCTGTTTATGATAATTTCATTCCCATTGTTTTCCAAAAGTTTACTGTTGGACGAAAATATTATGAACTTCACAATTTTTATTTGTGTCTCGTTGCCGTTCAATATACTGAATGTAATCATTATATATGCTAGAATCGCTTGAAATATGTTAATAATAAATATTCCGAGTCCGTGCTGAATTTCTTCGCCATTTTCTATCAATACAATAACGATAGCAACAGCTTTATATATTAGAAACAATAAAGACAACGTAAGAACTATAAAAACAAATCTCAGTTTAGTCTTTGGAAAAACATTCGATACGTACGGGTGCGTACGGTGGAATCTAACAGGGCAAATTCCCAACAGTGTATCAACAAATAAAAACATACGAAGCGCGGAGAATAATCTGTTTGGTTTTCTTAAATGCATGTATGATCGTGTGATTTGGCGAACCCAATGGTAAACATTCAAAATAATAATTAATCGACAATGTTTCTGGTTTATATTTAATATTTGACTATACAATAAATACGTATGAGTTTCTATAACCATTGCCCGTCAAACTAAACTAGTTACGTTATGAAACGCTTGATTAATTTTATGGTTACATGCATTAATATAATTAATGAAGTGAGTGTGTGTATAAATTTAGTGTTAATAATTAAAATAGCAATATATATAAACATATTTTATTTGACATACGTCCTACATTGATGGATTTTTTTATTTACAAACCTATTTTCATTTTAATGACGATAGTTACCTTAATGGACTACTGAATGTGTGTTAGAGATGTATTGCAACGAATACGCTCGTATTAAGAAGCATTATTTTAAAAAATAATATACCATATCCACGGTCTGTATAATTTAGTAAAAACTTACAATATAAAATGGTATAAATGTTGATTGTTTGAAATGGATTTATATCTGCTCGGATACACACCATCTCCCAAGACCGTTCCCGATAAAAATCCAGATTATTGACACGCGATTTCAAACAAGATTCATTGTGTTTTCCGATCCTCGACTTTGACAAGGGTCTCGTTCAAAAACTGACAAATGGCCACTGCGGCACTCATTAAGAGGCTAGGTTTTTTCATTTGTGCTAATTCTAAGAACTTTTCAGTTACTTTTCAGCGTTCAACTGAAGAAAATACTTCTCTTTGGCACGTCTTCGCTTCAGATTTATCGTGCGTTTTTTTAACTTTAAAAAAATTGTTTGCTTTGGCAGACTTTATTCTTTTTCGCTCACAAATATACACACATACACTACACCTCTAAATGTATTTTAAGTATACGACAGTCAAAAAATATTACACAATATTTTTTGACTGTCCTTATTTATTAAGTAAAATTAACTTCAACATTCCCGCCAGAAATACCAGGAATTACAAAGTAGCCAGCTGCATGTAAACATGGATTTATAATGAGAATATTTATTTACTTTATATTAAAAGAAATCTACAGATTCACATAGTAGTAGTAGTACATACGAAGAGAAAAAAAAATAATACTACATAAATCTGGACACAGATTCCTACATTCCTAAATATTATGTTCATTTTATAACAAAAAATTATCGGATGTTGACATTTTTAATAATACACTAAAAAGTTTAAAAATGCAATTCATATAGCTGCAGATGATATAATAGATATCTAGGTACCTAATAGTATTAGTACAATTAGTAGTAATTTTACTTAATTACAATTTATTGTATACTTTTATACAATTAAATCTAAATGACGCATAACACTTTATTTTCAAACCCAAAAACAATATAATACTCAATCCATTCACACATTCTAGGTAAGACGTAAACATATCTACAAACAAACCTAATTAATTCACAGTCACACAATATCTCTCTCTTTTACTCACACACACACCCAACACATCCTCTGTATATACAAATCTATATGACTTGTTTGTATCTAAATAAATTAATTTAGTTTGAAAACATTTTGCAACAATTTAGTTTGAAAACATCATAACTACTGTAAAATAATATGTTTGTAAATATGAAGGAAATCCATAATCGCTTTTGTTATCATTTTATATTATAATATTTATTTTTTTATGTAATATAACTGTGTGTTTTCCCATAAAAAAAAACTAAATAAATAAATAATCGGAAAATAATTCAATTTCAATTCCTTAATTACGCGCAGCTGTCGCCCGTCGCGCGATTTCCAAACGATTTATGAGTAGTTATCATGCACCCGATCCGACCGTACATAACCACAGGACACATTTAGTTTAATTTATTCTTTTCAAGATATCTCTAATTGAAATTGATCATCCTCTAATCATTGTTCATTCGTATGCTGAAAACGAATAAAAAATAGTTATAGGGTATTTCAATGTTTTTTTATGAGAAATTAACGTTTATGTGTCATCTTAAAAGGTCTCAGCTGTGCTTTTCAACGCCGTACAAAGGCGCTTCCTCTTAAGGTACTATATCACGTGAAGAGGCGAATGTTATTTCAGTGTAATGTTACGAGATAATTTGTTTCTCCGCCACTTTTGTACCTTGAGTAAAACCCCTCAGAGAGCGCGCGAGGCATACGAGAAAAGTACAGCGAACTCGAAGTCAAACCTAAAACAATACGAATGGTTTTATAAGGGTAAAATCGCAAGGGTCAAGTCGATTTATATTTCACATTTGATTGCGGGCGCTCGGTACTATAGAATTGCTCTGTCCTTTTTTAGAAAGATGTATAAAATACATTTTTCATAATATTAAAATCCAGTCGGACATAATATGCAATCAAAATTGTATATGTCATTGTGGCTGTGTTTGGTGATCTGTTTACACACATACAGAAAAACTAAAATATTTCATAGTGGCTAACTTATTGGAAAAAAAATGTTCTCACCATAGCCATGATGACAGATGCCTTCGAATACATAAGTCTAATCCGTGAGTTTCCGAGCGCTCATTAGTAGACAGTCGCTGGGTAGGTTGGCCTGTGCACGGCGGCGGCGACGAGACCTGCGATTTATATGGAAATATGCGGCTTTCGCTTTGGCGAATCGTATAGATTAATTAGCACGAACGACGGACGAACGAAAAATCCGAATTTCGTTTCATTCACGTTTCGATTATGGACTCGATTGGCTTTTTTTTATAAACGAGAGATTGAAAATAAAATCCCTTTCAGTAAGTAGACGACACTGAGGCATCCTTTCAGGCCAAATTAAACTAGACTTTTGGTTCGGTTATACTGACCATAGTTTCTTATTTTAACGCCGCCTATGACGCTATCAATAGAAAGGAGCTCAAACATGACATGACAGAATTGAACAACCATGAAACACTTCGGAAGAAATGGAAACACTTCGGAAACATAGAAAAACTTCGGAAAAAATGGAAACACTTCGGCACCCAGTACAAAATCATATATGCCTAATATTAGATCGCCTCACTCTGGCAAAAAAAGTATGTAGTTTATAAAATACTATACTGTACATGTACTTATGTACTTGAACTATACTGTACAGTATCAAAATACCTAAATCAAAATCGCAAAAACGGGTTTTTGTTTATTAAAAATTTAACAAATGCGATTTTCGTTTTTTGCAAACTAGCTTCGCACAAAAATTTAAGAGGAACATAACTTAAAAAAAAATAGGTCCGCAGAAGCTAAATTACCTACTTCACACAAAATGACCTAAAAATAAAAAACATTACTTTTCGATTATTTTTTTGAAGAAATATTAATGTTAAGTTCATCAGCTATCTTGGTTTGTTCACCTAATGGGTATATTGGCACTGGCAGCTACATATTGCGAGTGCTGCCTAATTTAAAAACCTTATAAATTTTGACAGCTGTTAAAATGTGGCATATACAGAAATTTGTTTGTAAACTTTATTTGTTTTTCTCATTCGTGTCTCAGTACATGAGAAATTTGAATAATCACAAAATATTAGCTGTTACTTATATAATCTGAGATGTTCAAAGGCACGACACGTGAACCGTAAGTTAGCTTAGATTGTTTTTCTTCGATTTGATATTTTACAAATGTTTTAATGGTAGGATTAAAAAACGAGTAATGACTAACCTTACTTGGCACACGGTCAGTCTAAAAGTAATTCCATAGAAATAAAGAAGACTTGGTGCTGAAAAACGCACCGGTGCCAGTAAACCTGTTTTTCTCTTGAAGTATTTGTGTTGCTTATAGACTCATTGACGATCAATTACCTGGACCATATAAAAGAACCTTCATTTTTCTACTATAGAAAAATAGCGCTAAATGTTGAGCATGTGCCTCTGCTACTTTTTAAATAATAATAATATATTTCTTTATTCTTTTTCTGAATACAAGCCTTACAAATATGTTCATTTCATTATACCTATTAATCAGTTACAATTTTACACGATAAATATACATTTTACAATAATTGTTTAAAGTAATCTACCTTCAATTATCTTAGGTACACTAAGATTAATAGTACTAGGCGGACTTTTTATTCATAGCGTGCCAGTGTGTGTGAGCCCGCTAGTTGTAAGGCAACGAGTACTGTGCTATTGCACTAGGAAAACCTGTTCTGCAATAGCGACAGAAGCGCGTATACTATATTGTATTAATATTGTATTAAATACGAATAAAATAACGTCATTAAGGATGCCATGAATATACTTTCCACTTTACTGACTAGGTCTTCCATGACACCTGAAGGCGACATCACAAATACAGCATACACTTTTCACGCATCGAGCAAAACCACACAAAAGGAAAGCATCCAGGCGAGTCAGTCGAATGGAGGGGAGTGCAGCGGAGGGAGCTACACCAATTCCTTTCATTCGGTGAAACCCCGTGAAAACGACGTCTTGTTGAAGATCATCAACGAAATATATCCTTATAATATGAATAGCGCCTCAAATGTTAATCTCTTATTCAACGACAGACACAAAAGTTATAGCAGTGCTGTCAAGTCCTTTTCAAATTTTGAATACGGCCGAAAGTCCTCCGTGAACTACGATGTACCTTTGCCTTATGAATATCCAACGCCAGAATTGCGACCCAGACAGGTATTTAATTTTATTTTAATAAGTACTTATAAATAAAATTACGGAAAATATGAGTAGTCATTGAATTCAATATACTACTAACTTTATAGTACTCTGAACTACCAATAATTTATAATAGGTTATTTTGAACCAGTTCTGCAACGCATTTTCTACAATTTATTTTTCTAATGTTATTTTTATTAATTAATGTTATTTAGTATATTTTTCTTTTTCCCATCATAATATTCAAAATTTATTATCTAATGACATTAACCAAACAGTAAATAACTAGATTTAAATATAGGTTTATAAGAAATATTTTAATTTAATATAATTGTGTTATTTAAAAATATATGTAACATGTTTATGTTATTGTCTTTACCTATCTTAACTATTATTTTGAAATTTTATTGTTGAGTAACCTCATCACTTTCACCTTTATTGCCTGTGAAGTTTTTTATTTTGTACATTTGTGTGTTATAACTATTTTTATTTCAAATCTTTATAATAAGATTTTTTAAAGTTTAATTGAATGTTTATAAAGTGCGGCTAAGCAGGAATTGCAAAATTATATACTGTGCAGCAGGTGGCACTTTTAAGATCTGTGCATAAGACTGTAAATGTTACATAATGCACATAACATTTTTGTCATTTTATGTAATGACTCATGTGAGGTCAATGCTTTACTTGACAACTCTGGTATAATTACTTTGGTATTAGAATGCTAGAAAATTTGTTTAATTATTCATTTTTTTATTTTTATTTTTTATAGGTGGATGAAATCAAAGGACCCGATAAGCTGGAATATGACTGGGGTCATTTCTATATAAATCCAGAACTTTGGGAAAACGAATACTCGCCTGTATTTCAAGTGAGAGATTATAACGATCTGGAGCTAACGAAAGATGAGCAAAACGGTCAGCTGACCGTTAACATCATTTCATGCTGTCTCAGTTACTTCGCTAAAAATCCCATATCGGGCAAGATAGCTTTGGTGAAGCTTGTCGCGAGGCATATGGTACCTTTTTATACAAAATTGTTATAATTTGGTTTATTTATAATAAGCGGCCTCTTACCGAAAGAACTATTCTTTGCCTTGCGTTTGGTCTTAAATAATTCAGTTTCATCTAACGGCTTGTAGAAGACTCTCTGACATTATAGGATAATCTTGATAAAACAGAATCCATGTGTTTTAAAAAACTTTGTTGATTTTGCATTTTTATGAAATACACTAAGAGGTCCTCTTATATTCTTTTCTATATAAAAATACATACTTTATGACACATTCTGTTTATTTTTGGTAAATTTAAAAAATCAGGAAAAAATAAAATACTAGTGAATAGTAGTAATATACACTTTTTTTTTACAAATCTTAATATATATAAATCTCGTGTCACAATGTTTGTCCTCAATGGACTCCTAAACCACTTAACCGATTATAATAAAATTTGAACACCATGTGCAGTTCGATGTGCACTTGAGAGATAGGATAGTTTCAATCTCAAATTATAGTCGCAATTTTAATTTATCGCTAATTTTTTGTCCGTTATTATTTGGCAGTCATAAAACTGACAGATGTCGATACCTTTTTATTTTATGGGCGATTGTGAAGAGCGCGTGACGACTCGGTGCCAGTATAATTTTATTGAACAAGCAGAGGAAAGAGCAATTGTGATATTATTGGAAAATTTTTTAGAAGATCACAATCAACTAATTCAATTGATCAAAAGAGTTTCGCCACGACTGCAAAATGACAATTATCAAATCGTCATTTTTTAATTTATTGCTAATTATTTGTCTGATATTATTTGGCAGTCATAAAACTGACAGATGTCGATAACTTTTTATTTTATGGGCGATTGTGAAGAGCGCGTGACGACTCGGTGCCTGTATAATTTTATTGAACAAGCAGAGGAAAGAGCAATTGTGATATTATTGGAAAATTTTTTAGAAGATCACAATCAACTAATTCAATTGATCAAAAGAATTTCGCCACGACTGCAAAATGACAATTATCAAATCGTCATATTTTAATTTATTGCTAATTATTTGTCTGATATTATTTGGCAGTCATAAAACTGACAGATGTCGATACCTTTTTATTTTATGGGCGATTGTGAAGAGCGCGTGACGACTCGGTGCCAGTATAATTTTATTGAACAAGCAGAGGAAAGAGCAATTGTGATATTATTGGAAAATTTTTTAGAAGATCACAATCAACTAATTCAATTGATCAAAAGAGTTTCGCCACGACTGCAAAATGACAATTATCAAATCGTCATAAAAGCCGACAAAGTACCATTAGGTACCATTAGGTGAACATGCTGTTAGATTCAACGCTCCAACTGTTGATGAGGTTGCTGTTATCATGGTTGGTGATCCAGTTGACAAAAGATCTATAAACATTACACGGCGAGACAACACTGTCAGTACGATTTCGGATCTACACCGTTCATATGACGCACTACAATATCCATTGATATTTTGGCAAGGACAAGATGAATATCACCTTAATATCAATCAGTATGATCCAAATACCGGTAAATTTGACAATTATCTATTTACTTTCTTACTGTATGTATAGATTTTAATTTCGTATTGCATTTTATTATTTATTTTTTTAGGTGATTACAGAAATAATAAAGTTAGCTCAATGAACTACTACGCACACCGAATAATGGTTAGACAACATCAAGACAATTATATCCTTCGATATCGTCAGCTGTTCCATCAATACATTGTTGATATGTATGCTAAGGTCGAAAGCGAACGCTTGCGATTCCTTCGATTCAACCAGGCAAAACTACGATCGGAAGAATATATTCACTTACGAGATGCTGTTGCTGGAAACATCGATGGAAATTTAAATCCCAATGACATCGGTAATGCTTTCATTTTACCTTCAAGCTACATCGGCAGTCCACGGAACATGCAGGAATACATACAAGATGCGATGACTTACGTACGTCATTACGGCCGACCGGATTTATTTATTACATTCACATGTAATCCGAATTGGGAAGAGATACAAACTTTACTATTGCCAGGACAACAAGCCATTCATCGTCATGATTTAACTGCACGTGTGTTTAAACAAAAATTGAAATCCTTAATTGATTTTATTGTTAAATATACAATTTTTGGTATCACACGTTGTTGGCTGTATACGATAGAGTGGCAAAAGCGAGGTTTGCCTCATGCCCACATTTTGGTTTGGCTTAAAGATAGAATCCGTCCTGAAGAAATCGATCAAATAATTTCAGCCGAAATTCCAGACCCATTAATTGATCAAGAATTATTTGATATTGTCACCAAACACATGATCCATGGGCCATGCGGTGTTTTCAACATGACGTCACCGTGCATGGAAAATGGAAAATGTAAAAAAAACTTCCCAAAGCCGCATACGAATGACACGATCACGGATATTGATGGTTATCCAATGTATCGTCGCAGAAGTACTGAGAATGGTGGCCACACATTTACAATGCGACTGCCGAACTTTCCAAATCAAGTTGAGTTTGATAATCAGTGGGTGGTACCATACTCACCACTACTTTCAAAAACTTACAAAGCTCATATCAATGTTGAGCTTTGCAGTTCTGTTAAATCAATTAAGTATATTTGTAAATATGTAAACAAAGGCAGTGATTTGGCCATATTTGAAGTAAAAAACATAAATAAAAATGACGAAATAGCACGATACCAAATGGGCAGATACATTAGCAGCAATGAAGCTATTTGGCATATTCTCAGCTTTCCCATCCACGAAAGAGATCCTGCTGTCCAACATCTGGCAATACATCTTGAAAACGGTCAACGTGTATACTTCACTGAAGAAAATGTTCTCCAAAGAGCGTTCGAAGCTCCGAAAACGACTCTAACTGAATTTTTTACATTGTGTCAAAAACCTGATGTTTTTGGCCAATTCGCGAAGACATTGGTGTATGGTGATGTTCCACGTTATTTCACATGGAACAAATCCAGTAAAAAATGGGAGCCACGGAAACAAGGAAAACCACATCCTTCCATTACAGGCATATTCAAAGCTAAGACATTGGGGAGACTTTACACGGTACATCCAAAGCAACGTGAGTGCTTCTATTTACGTTTGTTATTGGTGAATGTTCCCGGACCAACGTCTTTTGAATTTTTACGAACAGCTAATGGTCGAGTATTCAATACATACCAGGATGCATGTCGTGAACTGCAATTGCTAGAAGACGATAACCATTGGGACTTAACGCTTGCTGATGCTGCGTTGACATCAACACCGAATAACATTCGTCAGTTGTTTGCAATTATTTTGGCGACATGTTATCCCTCGCAAGCACAAACTTTGTGGGAAAAATATAAAAATTGTATGACAGAAGACATCTTGCACCGAATTAGACAAACAAATCAATGCCAAAACATAGATTATACACCAGAGATGTACAATGAAGCATTGGTCTTGATCGAGGATTTATGTGTTCTTATTTCAAATTTACCACTTAATCATTATGGTATGCCATCACCTAATCGTCCAGCCACCGACTTAGTCAATACCGATTTACAACGAGAAAATCAATATGACCATGGAAGTTTAGCAACAATTATCATGAACAGTGAACCATTACTGACAGCAGAACAAAAAATTATTTATGATCGGATTATGCTGGCTGTTGCTGCTGAACAAGGCGGTTTTTTTTTCTTGGATGCACCCGGTGGAACCGGTAAGACATTTTTAATATCGTTGATTCTTGCCAAAATACGGTCGCAACAAAAACATCGCATTAGCATTAGCATCGTCAGGCATTGCGGCTACTTTACTGGATGGTGGGCGAACAGCACATTCAACATTCAAGCTGCCATTGGACGTTCATAATAAACCAGATGCAATGTGTAACATCAAAAAGAATAGTGGAATAGCTGCAGTGTTGCGGAAGAGTTCTATAATAATTTGGGATGAGTGCACAATGGCACACAAATATTCACTTGAAGCATTAAACAGAACTATGCAAGATTTAAACAGCAATAATAAACTTTTCGGTGGTGCTATCTTACTTTTGTCTGGTGACTTCCGGCAGACCTTACCGGTTATACCTCGCTCTACTTTCGCGGATGAGATTAATGCATGTTTGAAACAATCATTCTTATGGCGAAGTGTTGAAACACTTCGATTGACCATAAATATGCGAGTACAATTGCAAAATGATCCATCAGCACTAATATTTTCCGAACAACTACTAGATATTGGGAACGGTAAAATAAAACTGCAACCAAATACGCAATGCATTAAACTACCAGACAATTTTTGCACTGTTGTTCAGGATAAAACTGAATTGATTCAGAGTATTTTCCCGGATATACAGAATAATTATTTGAATCATGAATGGCTTAGTCAACGGGCGATTTTGGCAGCCAAAAACGTTGATGTTGACGAAATTAACTTCCAGATACAACAGTTGTTACCAGGCGATCTGATGTCTTTTAAATCAATCGATACTGTTGTTGATGAAAATGAAAGTGTAAATTTTCCGATTGAATTTTTAAATTCATTAGATATCCCTGGAATGCCACCACATAATCTTCGATTAAAGATTTGTTCCCCTATTATTCTCCTCCGTAATTTGAATCCACCTCAATTATGTAACGGTACGCGTTTGGTCATCAAAAAGATCACCGGAAACATTCTTGAAGCAACCATTTTGGCTGGGAAGTTTAAAGGAAAAGTGGTCCTGCTGCCACGTATTCCGATGATACCATCAGATTCTACCATACCCTTCAAAAGGCTACAGTTTCCAATTCGTTTAGCTTTCGCCATGTCTATAAATAAATCTCAAGGTCAAACAATGTCCATTTGTGGTTTAGATTTGGAAAATCCATGTTTTTCTCATGGGCAACTATATGTTGCGTGTTCACGTGTTGGGAAACCGTCGAATCTATTTGTGTTAGCTAAAGACAGGTTAACCAAAAACATTGTGCACCGATTGGTGTTAAATTAAATTGAAATTGAAAGTATTTATAATTCAAAAAAAAAGATATTAATGTTTAAAAGTTTAAGACTGTCTGCCTTGCCTACCTCATTCATGAGTTTAAGCGTCACATGTTATTTACTGTATTATACTGTAATATACTTATATTTGTTATAAAATTAAATGGAAATAATAAATCTGATAAATTTTTATTTTTTACCTATTGATTTCTGCTTAGTATCAAGTGTAAGAACATTTTAATTAATTGTGTTCAACGTACTTCCCCTTCAAATCTCAATCCAGTGAATTTGTATACCAACATCAACATTTTCGTCTTAGTTCGTAAATAATTTCATTGTACTAAAGGGTTATAGTAGTAGAAAGTCAAATAAGGAGATCACCATATTTTTTTACAAATACCATCTGTGTGAAAAAGCATAGTGGACTCCGTGACTGATGTTCTCTTATTGTTCCTCTTAGATTGTTTACTATAATGTAATATAACAAAAACTTTAGCCACAGCAACGCGTGGCCGGGTCAGCTAGTAACTTTATATATATTTACACAACCATAAATTCTATCATAAAGAAATTATGGTTGCGTACATTTCGCTCTCTCAATGTTTTATAATAATGTAGGATTTAAACCGTTTAAATTGTTTTGTACCACACAAGAGACACGACTAGATCATAGACAAACACATATTGTCAATTTTGACTTACTAAATATATTTTCTTATTTGGCTGTAATATACCGATTGTTTTCGCTGCGTCTTTTTGATTATTAATTTACCTATTTTTATTTCTCTCGTTTTATTTCTTTCTTTTATAGAATCTTCAGGATATATCAATCCTGTCACAGTATCAATATTTGCAATATTTAGATTTAGCTGATAACTTGCTGAACGACCTCTCTGTCCTGGATGACCTCTGCTTTTTGATGTATCTCAACGTCTCATATAACAACCTAAATGAAGCTTTGAACTTTCGAGGTATTCTTTTTATGGTTGGGCAGTTTACAAATTATTCTAACTTTATGTTATGTGTGTATTATTACTATATTATATTTTTATTTTAAATAAATTATTATTAAAATCATGTATTAGTTAATAACGGTACATGTATGTATTATTATTTATATATATATAGTACAGGACCTCTTTAGAACCTTTATAAATATTATTCTATCCAGCACTTTATCAAATTATAAAAACTTATTCAAAATTTTTCAATATTGTCAAAGATTGTGTCATTTATCTTTTCAGGCGATTTGCCGCTATTAAAAAACAATCATCAAATATAAGCCAAATAACTTTACCACTCAATTATACAATTGTATATAGTATTATATATATTATTATTATTTATATATTATGAATTATTGCATACAATTCTATTCAAATAATTGTAATTGTATGTTGCGCAGTGAGACGGTTATGCTATAAGAACGACGCTTCTAGTAAAGGGTACCTTAGTACGGGCATTGCCTAGTTAGGTAGTACTTTGAATAATATGTAATTAATGTTAAATTACTTTCAATAAATAAATAAATTAAAAAAATTAAAAGATATGGTTAATAAAATCAATTCCAGAGAGCTTAACAATGGCTACAATTATTTTTTTTTTGATTAGAAGATTTTTCAATTTTTTTATTATAACATTTTTTTTTAATATCTACCATATCAGAAACAGCAAAATTATTAGTACACGTTACATTTTTACATTATTTTTTTATACAAAATATTAAAAAATAATGTCAAAATTGCATTTTGAAGGTTTATTTTATTTTTGATACTTAATAAAAAAAAAATAAAGCGATGAGACTTTTTTATTTATGTTTTCAGATATCAAATAAAACTAATTATAAACATTTTGTATTTTTTACAGTAGATAAATATTTTTATTTTATTTTTTTTTTATTAAAAATTTAAATAATAAGTTAATAAAATTTAATAATATATACTTAAGGGTATTTCAGTTACCTGTGCCCTTACAATTATTTTTATATAATTATTATATGAGAACTATCAAATTTCATTTTTATTGTGACTACGTCGTTGTTCCATTTGTTTATTTTTTTCTTCACTAAGATCATGTATGATTTTTAAAATTTAAAATGAATAAAAACTGTAAAATGAAAAAAAAATAAATAAAAACTACTCATTTTGTACGACAATATAGCACCGTGGAATTTAATTGAAGCGGACACATCGTACAATTCAATCGACAACCTGCGAGACCTTTCCGACTATAGCTCATTGACTATCTTGAATCTGTCACATAATAATATTAAGAAAATTCAAGGACTCGAAAATTTGTGGTTTGTGTTTATTATTAAGTTACAAATGTAGCTATGTAAATTTTGTTATTTAAAATACGCATACTCATCTCTTATGGGCCTAAATAGAGGTTTCTATCCGTCTTTCGCAAACCTAAAGAAAGAGATGGAGTTAAGAGGATAATATCACAGCCATATTAAATCTAATGTGTGGGGATTGATCCAATCTTCTCATACACCCTGATGTACTTCGTAGTTAATTACTATAATTTCTATTTGCGTAATGGTTTAAAAAAAAAGTAAAATAAAAAAAAATATTGATTTTTATTCCTTTTGTCTATGAGCCAATAAAAATAATTGTCACCATGTAATTGTTAATATTGTAACCTTTTTTAAAATTTCGAAATTCAGATTTTACATACTATTTTTTTGTAGCAGTTGTTTAAAGAGCTTACCAAAATAGTATGTGAACATTCCTAGGATTTTTTTAAGATCGAATGAAGCTAGTCTATGATATAAAGCTTATCACATTGCTCGCTTTCTCATAATATGAAAAATATATTTTGAGCCGAAATATATGAAAGGCAAGAAAATTCATAATCTTCATAACAGTAACTTTTTCAAAACTTAAAATGACTTTGTACAGTCAACGCCAGAAGGCTCACGCCAATAAAGTACTGTCCGAAGGTAATGAAGCTCTCTTCGGGAAAAAAAAGAAAGTATTGATATTTACTCAATATGAAAACAGGTTATTGAAATATCGAACTTTATTTACTTTTAATAATTTACAATAATTATGTGATTTCAATGCACATACAGATAACGGAACATTCTACTCTATGAATATATTTAATTATTAGATCATAATAAAATATCTTAAATCTATTGCTATGGACTGAGAATTATACAATCTTTATTATTAAGTTGCAAACTTATCTAATTAGAAAATCTATGCTTTACTAGCGTAAAACGTTGACTTTTGGTTTTTGTAAGGTTATGAGGGTTTCCGTTCACATCTAAAACCATTCCCTTGCCCATGATGTTTCGTGGAATATCGCCAATCTTTGCACATTCAAGCGAACGTCACAGCATTTTTGGGATCTGTAACCCAGCAACCTGACCTTTAATACTCATGAAAAAATAAGAATATAATACAAAAAAAAAAAATAACAATTTGGGGTTTTATTTAAGTTTGATGTTTATACCCAAAACAACCCCTAACCTGATTTCAGGTACCTTCTTTATAAATTTCATGGTCGAAAATTTGGAGACCTGTGAATATCGACCAGATGGTTACTTAAGTGATTCCAATAAAGTTTTATTTTTTTAGGATAAAACCCTTATAATATCATTTTGTTGTTTGCCGAAATCATTGTAACAATACCTTCTGCCTTCATGAATGACTAAATAAACCTCATGCCACATTATTGACTCCTTAGCAAATCTCAAGCCTTGTCTATTGGATTACACTTCATTTGCACTGAGGTTTTGTCCAATCTATGAGGCCAATTTCTGTAATTAATCTATTTATTATTATTTTCAGCTTTCTTCGTAAATTGGACTTATCGTATAATAACATTCACTGCTTAGAGAATTTGAGTAATCTTCGAATTGTCTACTTGGACCTGTCAAACAACATGATATCCGACTTCGAATGCAGCAACACAGAAGGCCTTTGGACCCTCACAGACCTTGAATATCTGAACCTCAATGATAATTATTTACGGTCACTCAAAATCACATACAAGTGTACACGGTAATGTTATTCTTTTAATTGTTTTTAATAAATTTAGTTGTACAACCTGGCCTTTACCGTAGGCCGATATGAAAACTAAGCCCTATGAGGAGTGATCTATTTATTATTATAGGCATTCATATATTTAGTTAATAATTAAATGTAAAAAACGATGCAATTAATGTGATTGATGATGATGTAATTATAGATATTTAACATCCAATCCATCCATACCGAGCATTCCTAAACACCTGCCCTCGTTTTTACAAAATCACATTTTTTTGTTTTTATTGAACTGCATTTTGCATTTTTAATAAATGTAAATGCAATATGTTTACACTTCATCCGCAAGTATCACTCCACCATCTTTATACTACTAATGATTGTGCCAATAACAGTTTATGTATCAATATTATATATTTAAACCCTGAAGAAAACTGACTAAATAATCTGTATGTTGTAAGATTGTCTTGCGGCTATCATACCTTTTTGACTAATAGTAGTCTTTGACTAACTTTGAACTAGAGAAACACTAAAAATATGGCTAAACAGTTAAAAAGCTATTGAAAACCATTGTTTTATATAGTTGAGTTTATTTACTTTCAATTGCATTGCTTGCATTATATCCTGAAGGTCTTGCATTATATTGTTAAAACTTGCATTATGTCATTAAAATATGCGATATATTGTTAAAGTCTTGCATTATATCGTTAAAAATCCTGCATATATTGTTAAAGTCGTGCATTATATTGTTAAAATTTTGCATATAACATTAAAGTCTTGAAATATGACCTCACTTCACTATTTTATGCAGAAAAAAAATCTTGTATTTCACAGTAATAATCTCAGGTAGGTAGATTCGCTTGTTCAATCACCCGACCAGAATCAGGTGACGCTTGTCTCCGTTCCTAAGCAGGAATCGGTGCCATCCTTTATTGATGAATTTCTTGGATACAATACAGGACTGCAATAAAATAAAGCAATTTTGGTTTACAGACTGCGCAAAATGAATGTACGCAACAATCTTCTACTATATCCTTTGGACATTGAGCTATTCACCGTGGGCTTGAAGGACCTGCGTGAGCTTGACTTTCGTGGAAATGGCATCTGCGAGAGTCCCTCTTACTACAGTATGTGTATGAAGCGATTCAGCCATCTACTTTTTTTCGACGGTCAAGAAATAAACGTTGCTAAGAAGGTTTTAAAATATTTCCTATTCATTGTTACTCAACAACATTGCAATCGTCTTTGTTCATCTTTCATATAAGATCATAATTTGTATTTATTAGGGATTTGTGATTAATAAAATTACCACCTGCTTTATGCAAATGAAATTAGAATAAGTATTACTTATTTGTATTACACTTTGGCCGTATCTATTTTTGCTTTGGTTAATCATTTTTAGTGCCAATGTGTTTACTCTTTAAGGTATTCATCAAACACACTGCAAATCTAATAGCATCAACGTAGTGATAAACATTAATTAATTAAATAAATAAGTATGATTTACGAAATCAATAAAATTGATTTGCTACGTAAGTATAAAGTCTAGTGATCTTAAAAGAAATATGATTTCAACAAAAATATGCTTTTTGAAATTACCTGTCAATTTCACTTGGGTTAAATACCTGTTTATTTGTATCTATGTTATAGCAATTTTATGATATTAATTATACCAAAACTGCTTTTAGATTTACTTCATATGTTATACATAAGCACCCAACGGCAGTGAAAGGAACTAATTAGATTTTGAAAAGCCTATGTTTATCCTAAATTCATATTATATAGTTTTACTCGCCTGCCAGGTAAAATAACTCAAGCGCTGTGAGGTCTCACAGAGAAAAAAAACTGTATAGGAGTGGGGGGGTTATTTTCAAATCTTACTAAGATTTGTTTTTAGGAAAAAAATCCCATAAATGGTCCCCCAAAAGCCCAATTAAATTTGTCTTTGGGTAGATTTTGTTCTCTGGTAATCGTGTATCAGTAGCTAGGGTCTTCACCATTATTTTTTTTCTGTATTGTCAGTATATTTTTTTTAATGCCTGTGAATACTTCACTTTTCTCACTTATTGTTTATTGACCCACAGGTTCATGCATTGAACGAGGTGTATCCTGACCCATTGACCATGGAGAGGAATAATACCTTGCAGTTGCTACTTTTGGAGTATTTATCGACCCCATACGCAGGGCCACCGACGCCTTCGGCCGACTCCAGCACTCCACCTATCGTTATGTTAATGGGACCGCACATTAGTCATAAAGGTTATTAATCTTTGCTGTTTTATAAGTTTCGGGGTCATACGCATAGATCCAAGATTCATCACCTGCTATAAACAGCTTTTGGCGCACCACAATTGTATTTTTATAACATTTTTTTGCACCAATTGACACAAACCTGTTTTTGATCAATTCTTAAGTTGTGTAGCCAATTCCAAAGCGAACAATTTTTTTTTCAGATAAATTTTACTGTAATATCTTATGTATGCTCGTCATACTTATGCCCAGGGACGCCTCTATCTCGCAATATGTAACATGACGCTTTTGCATTATTAGTTCCCGCACAGCATCGATATTTTGTGGTACAGCAACCGATTTAGGGCGACTTTCTTTAAATTTGTTCGTGAGCATAGACCGCCCACGATTACACAGATTTTCAAAATGACACCACAATGGAAAAATAATTGACAATTACATGAAACAAAATGTATTATACAGCCAAAGATTTCAAGAAAAACTTGAAAATAAAAAAAGGCTGTGGACAAAATAAAAAAAATATATTTTCCTTAAATGTTGGTATTGCCCATAAGCTGGCTAGATCTTTGGAGTATCTAAAAGTCAGGACTGACCTGTAGATTGGCAGAAAAAAAACAATAGTTTGTATGCGATGGGGCAAAATACAAAACAGAAATGCCAAATGTTACTGCTGTTTTTTTTTCTTAGGTGAATTAATACGGCGTCTGGTAGAGGAGTTTCCTGATAGATTTCACAATGTTCTTACGCACACGACAATGTCAACACCTTTCACACATGACTTCACCTACATTTTCGTCACCAAAGCAAAGTTCGCCGATTTAATGGCCGACGGAAAATTCCTCGCATACTCTGAAGTCTACTGTGAAGGTTTTGGAATATGTAAGACCCTTTTTATTTTTTGTATATTTACCATCTTAATGGTGTTAAACATCAATCTACCTTCTGAATTTCATTGTATGATGGGTCTGACTAACAGTGATTTTTACGGCAGCTACATTTTACACATTGATATCTTGATAAATAATTGTTTGTTTTATTTTGTATTTTATTTAATTTTTAAGAAAAAAACGGATTTACATAATAGTAGAATATCATGCGAAAAAAAACTGAATATTATTATTACTAATTTCACTATGTAGTTAATAATAAAAATAAATATGGTATTAATTCTATATTTATCAGAGTTCGGAATCTGTCTTTTTCCCTAGAAATTTTCATAACCAGACACAAAGAAGCCGGCAAAGTCACACGCTTCTTCCCTGTAATTATTTTCGAACGAAGAATTACTTAGAACAATGCAAACGCGCTGACTACCCTTTTCAGCGGTTCTACTGAAACGGCCTTGACATAGGTACCGACCGTGTGACCAAATTGAGCGTGAGAAAGGAATTAATCAATTTTTCACACAGCCGATCCTAACCTCAATTCAGCGACTAGAGGCAGTCTGTCTTTGCCGGTTACACAACTGCAACATGGGCGCACACCTCAAAACGTTCACTTGCTAATTGTTTAATTAGGAATTTTATATGTAACTTGGTTGAAAAAGTGTAACCTGCAATAAACGCGAACTACAAGTCAACTGTGCACTTCATCATTTCAACTTATAACACCCCAAATTGGGCCGTTACAGGGATTGGGAGTAATTGGGAGTTATAGCAAAATCATTCGCATCGGAGTTGTAGTTTAGAATTTTTACTAATTTTTTTTACTGGAGTGAACTTAATGACGTATTCACGTCAAAAAATGAGATTAACTATCGCCTAAGCAACCACAACTTTTACAGAGACCTTTTTTTTTTAATTTCAATTTCAGCTCGTGATGAAATGGCCAAAGCGCCACCCAATAAGATCCTGCTGATACGTCTCCCCGGCACGGGAAGTTTGGCATTGGCCTTCCGTGGCTTGAGGCCCTACATCATCCTGACTATAAATCTGGACGATCAAGGGTACAAAACAATAGCATCGCAAAAGTTTGAAATGTCCATTAGGTAAGTTGTCCTTTTTATTTCTCCAGCATTAAATTAATTACATTTGCATTGTATAGACTCGAATTCCACTACATCCGAAAGGTCAATTTGACAGTATTTAATTTTTTCTTCTGGCAACATACTTAAACAATATTAATTATCTAAATTAGTGGAAAAATACTATTTTATGAATGTGTAAATAGCTGTATGAGAATATGAGTAGTTTAGAAGATATACAAAAAACGGATGTAGTGGACATCGATGGATCTGACGGTCTTTGTGTCTGATAGCAATGGATGTGGTGGAATTGACACCACTTAACTGTCAAAATGCAGCATTCTGATTGGTCGAGCGGAATGTAGCTGTCATTGATGCTGACTTGTCATGAATGTTGCGGATTTTGAAATAAAATGCAAAAAACGATCTTTAATTTCTCTGAATTCAACTGGGTTTGAAGGAACCTAAGTATTTGGTAACATAGAGCTCAGGAAGCTGAATCCATAGAGTGCAAAATCTGTTCTTTTGCCAAAATTGATTCGATTCTTTGATTCTTTACGACGCATTTATTCTGTATTTTAATTGCGATTTTAAATAGTAAAAATGGATGAAAAAAATCTTTATATTAGCATTTTTCCTTAGGAATTGATATTTTTTTTAATGTTATGCGTGGGTTTCTAATATTTGCCACCGAATGCTACTCACGCTAGTTTGAATCAACTAATCAAATGTGGATGCAATTTTTATTTATTTTTTTTTTATGGGACAATATTAATTTTCGAAACATTTATTTTTTATTAAGACGGGATAATTTAACGTTACGTAGCGTTTATTACTTAAGGATAATTTTTACCTTCCCAAATTGAACACCCATCAACAATTTGTTTAACATGCCTACCATACATTACGGGTCAAAAACATACTTAGTCATATCTTCCTTTAATCATTTTTACCATAAACAGTAACTTCCTTTTTTAATACCTACTTTAACATTTATTTGAACAACAGTGGTATTCAAACATTTATTTTTTCAGTTTTAATGGGACAGATGCAGTTGTCAATGAATCCCGGATCCTAAGTACCATACCCAGAGTAGGATCTTCCCGATTCGCAGTTTATGCTATAATCAACTCCCTAATATCAAATGTTAGTGATTTAACTAAAGTTCTCAAAGTTTAATTGTCAAATTTTTGAAAACGTATTAATGACTACCATACAGTCTGCCTGTTTATGGTACTGCGGTTATATTCAACTTTATAACCATGTGGCAAGAGCCATAAAATGAATGACTGAGTACAAACAAAATCATTAAAAATGTAGTGCATTATTAGACAGATGATAACCATTCCAAAAAGGTTTAAGTTGGTACCTATTTGTGTCGACCATACATAAAAAAACCAGGGAAATTTACCATCTATTGTTGTTTCCTACCTCCCTAACTAGATGATTCTGTACCAAGGGAGACATTTTAGTTTTGTTTGTCAATACTTCATTTAAACTCTAGTCCTTATGCGACACACAATGATATGAATGACCAACCAGTCGGCACTCTCTTCTGCGTCATATCTGAGTTATATTAATTATATTCCTGAGTAATTATTTTTGGATCAGGTTTCGGAGTTATATTTTATGTAACTTTTATTGTATGTGATGATCGTGAACATTGTAAATAAACAACTTCTACCTCTACCATCTTCGTACATCATTAGTTAACCACATTTACTCCCAAACTCGTTGAGGGTCGTTACAAGTACATATGTTATTTTGTGTACAAATATAATAGCAATTATACTCATAAAAGAGCTTGTTGATCTTAAAAACAATGGTTGAATGATTCAATTTTGTTAAAAGAAACATAAATTATAGAGATTTACTTATTCAAAATCAAAATCAATGGCAGGCAGAATGGTTTAAAAATATTTTCTGGTGTATTTAGAAAGTATGTATGCAGGAAGCGTATGGCGTATGAATAAGAATATTTAAAAAAAAATATTTTTGATCTGAGAAAAAATATTTAACACAATTCCTGGTGTGTAAAGTCAGTTTTATTTTAAAGTGTTACAAATAAAAGATATCACAAAACCATGATTTTATATTTATTAGGACTGCTTTAAAAAAGCACAGGATCCTTTGGGGCTCAAAAGCAAGACCTCTACAAGTCAGAATCAGGCATGACTACTGCTCCACCGTGCATGTAGTAGGGTTGCCATTCATCCCGGTACACAGGGACATGTCACCGGTTTAGAGCCTCGGTCCCGGTTGTCCCGTTTGACCCACCATATGTCCCGGTACACGACCGTTAGATCACATTGGCTGGCGGTGAAAGTGTGGAGTCAAGGGATGTACTGACATTTTACAAGTATTTTTTCATATTTTCAGTACGGAATGAAAGACTGAAATACCTTTGTAAGGGAGCTGATGTAATTCGTGGTAATTTACGATCTCACTCAAAAACTAGGCGGTTAACTGTCTGTTTCCGGCCATTGAACGTATTCTGAAAATGTGGGAACCATTGAAAGATTTCCTTTTTTTCCCCTATATTTCCTCCTATATTGATATCAGTCCCGGTCACAGCCAAACCATTTATGGCAACCCTAATGTAGTGCCTCAATCATGCCATAGATTGTTATTTAAATTTATTTATTTCAGTGTTTCGAAGATGAAAGCAAATCAAATATTTTACCCAAGTCGGATTTTTCTATTCTCGAAGATCAGCAGCTCTACAATGATATTCTACGCTCAATGAACAATAACCGACTTAAAAGGGTATTTTATTATTTTTCTACCAAAACTTAGCATAAAAGCTTCTTACCCAACTTGTAAAATTATTCGAAAGATTCAAAAATACGGTTGAGTTTAGTAGAAAACCTTGGATTTGTGAACCCAACAAATTACCTACTTGATATTGTGTTATAACACATTTTTTTTATTTATTAAACCACTTTTTATACGCAATAATAACAGGATATTCCTTAGTGGTTTGAATATTTAACACAAGGGGAAATATTCCATATTTTATATTCACAATTCGCGGGCCCAATGAAGAGTATTTCTAACAAAATTTAGTTATGATTTTTGAAGTTTCATTTGATCATTACAAATCAAAATAAGAAGCTAAATAGTTGGTGTTTGGTTCAATATACAGCAATATGGAAAATAAATGTTTTTTACTCCGCTTGACATTTTTCCACACAAATTCCATACTACTGATTTCATTAGCCCCGTGTTCCTGCCAAAATCGGTTACATTAAACGAAAGTGTAAATTTTTAATAATTTGTATTTTTTATGTTATTACTATATATGTGTGTATTGTGTTACAATATAATGAATTGGTTTTTATAGTAATGTAATGCATTTACGTGTTAATTTGTTTTCCACACCAACCTACGATTGATTGATGCATTATTTCTTGATTTTTTTATCTAAAAAATTGGTCTTTTGGGGGATTCTTCTTTGAATCTATTTTTATTCAAGACTGACGTTTTCAGAGATTAATTCATGGCTAGAGATGCTGCCAATCCACAGTTGCATTGGCTGATAGCAAATATGTCTCACACTTATGTGGGACATAAGTGTGAGTTGTGTTTCTATATATATATATAAGCTTTATAGCTTGTTTTGATTCCCTCAGAAAAGCACTATTACAAAAGAGACCGTGAACAAATCGCTTCACCATACCCTGTTTGATGTGTAAACATTTATACCGGGACCTGTGGATTTTTCCGGGCTAGAGGGTATGCATTTTGGTAACGGTCAAAAAGGCATATCTCGTAGAGAAAGAGAGTACTGCACTAGAGAGGGAGGCTGGTATTTAATTACTTAGTAACTGAGATTTATCAATTGGAATCGAAATAGATTAATTATCAATATATTTTATATTTCATTCCATTTAAATCTTAAATCCTCCCATCATTCACGGACGAACGCTGGTGTATACACATGTTCATCGAGAGTCCCGACACAAGTGAAAAATAATAATTCATGCCTGCAGCTCGTATTTTCATTTTTGACAGGAAGATGTTGTCAGCGCAAGTCTCAAAGCGGGCGATTCGCAAGAATTCAACCCCGATGACCAGCTCCAGTCGAGTTTGTATTCCCTATACAAATACATAGACAAAACTAAGGGTAGCATCTCAAAAGAAGGTGAACGCGATGAAACATACAGTGTTGTCAGTTCAAACCTTGATGAAAAGTATGTTATCGAATATTCCTTAGTTACAAACTTCAATAATGGGTTCTTATTTTTTCACCACACAATTGATGTTGGTTTTATTGCCAACTTAAAATCAAATATTTTATTTTTGACACGACAAAGTAGTATATAGGGGGATCGGGTAAGGGTAGAGGGATATGTAGCAAAATTGGTGCCTGATTTTTCAAGATATGACTTAAGCCAGGTATTTCAATAAACAGCTTTTGTAAATCAGACTGTCTATCGCTTGTGTTGCGGACGGTGCAAATTTTGCCATAATAATAGTAAATCCAGTGAATAATTATTCTTTCCTTCCTTTTTGTGTTTGTTCATCTTAAAATTTCGATAATATAATTTATGACATTACCATGTTTACATGGTATTTATTATGTTCAAATAAATAAATAAATTGTTGTTGGCGTCGTAAACAGGATTTTTCAAAAATAAATACATTGTTTTCAGAATTCATTTTTACGCACCTGACCCCAAAATGAACGGAGAAAAAATGTCTACATCAGATGGTACTTATTGAGTTTTGGTTAATATTACTTTAATATAGTTTTCAATAAAACCACATAAAAGCTTGTTTTTAATTTTTTAATGTAAAATGTCTGACAAATAGTGAGCGACCGAAGATTTGGTTTTGGATTTGGTTGAAACTTTGGTTGAAAATTTGATGACGGTTGAAACTTTGACTACCGCCGAAGCTGCATTCGTTTGTCCGTTGCGCCGTCTTTTAAGTGCGGTTCTGCCCACCTTGGAAATGGCAAACAGTTCATCCGAGTATTGACATTTACTTATTTTAACGAGAGATTTTAGCCGCTACGTCAGAATTTACCTTTCTCTTGATTCCACTAGCTCCCGTGTAAAGTTTAGACATCTCTACAAGCAACACGGTTCACAGCCTCTGCCTTAATAGTTCCTTATTTTTTACAGCCGTCTCGGTTGGATCACTTGTTGACCCCACCGTTGACCTGGAGTACGGTGCAGCCGTTCCATTTCTATTTTCTTTTAAGACTCAAAAAACAGAAGTAGTTTACTAGCAATGAATCGTAAGCAGTACTGTCTTCAGACCTACATCCACCACCGCCTTGATACATTAATCTATCTCAAGTGTCGAGGTATATAATCTATTTCAAAGTAAACGGTGCAAAAATTTACCGATCTATTAAAACGTTTGGTTTTAAAGATTTTGAAGTTGGATACGAACATTTCTGATGTCCTTGTAATCTCCATTAAATTTTCTAAACACTAACCCTATTTATATTTATATTGTATTTAGTATAGGAAGGTATATTTTAAAAATACTCAAAGCTAGACCCAGAATTTTCCTTAGCTGCATAAAATACAGATTTTGCCGAGACGATGAACCCAGACGCGCTGACACTTGATAGATTAGATAAATACTATTATTTTGTTTCATTACAGTTTCAAAACGATTCAAGGTTGATACTAAAAGCATTGACACGAAGAAAGAAAGGACCAGTAAATCTAGCGCTATCAAACTGGCCAAGCCAGAATTTACTACAAAGATCGGAGTAAAGGGGATGAAAAGTGAGAATGGTGAGTTCAGAAGTTACATTCAATTATTATATTACAATGTTCAAAGAAATTGTAGGCTATTTTTTATACAGCCAAATTGTTCAAATTTGATTAAAAAAAACTGAAACTGACAAAATTGTTCTCGTAACCGTTTGAGAAATTTTACATTTAGTATTTTTGCTTAGAAAAATAAGTACTATTAACCGCCCACACAATACGTAACAATTTGAAGGATCTCGAACTAGAGGCGAACTTCATTCCCACTGTCTCCCCTGACTAGGCACAAGCACATTTGGCCTAGTTTAGTAGGGCCTAAAATGAATTGTATATGACTGGTTATAACAATTCTTTTAAAAAAAATATGCATCAATATTTATTATGTGCCGCAAATCTTTGGTAAGTTGGATTTTGGCATTGATATTTTTAGTATTTTTTTTTGAAGTTGCTTAGGCAATTTCCTCTTCCAAAATAAGTGCTTGTCAAAAGTAAAGTCTGAGTTATGCAACAAACTTAATTAGACAAGTAGATTAAATCAAGGATATTCTTTTTAAGCGAAGATCTTCTTAAGAGTCCGGCTTGTTTCACAACCAAGTTGACAGACCTGTAACAAAACAAAGACTCATCAGAGCCAACTAAAGGATTTCAAACCTCTCCAAAGCACAGAGGTTTTTCTCTTAACCTCTGTGGTTTTCTATCTGAGAGCGTCAAAAACAAACAATAAGTTGATGGCAAAATTAATTTATACAGAAATAACAAATATCACATTTATTTATCCTCCATAAATTAAAATCGGTATAACCACGCCTCTCAATGTGACAGATAAACTAACACAAATTGAGAACTCATCGGCTTTTGCTTGTTGTTATACGATGTTGTATTATCGTTTTGGCAGTGAGCACAATTATATTCGACCCGGTGAAATCGTCAAGCAAGCGCTCGGTCACATTCCAACCATCCAGTAAGAGAGAGATCAGAATTGGTGATGAAGCGAAAGCCCATCAAATCACAACTGAAACGTCTGGTGTCAGCGTCAACAACGGATCTGTTATGGGCGCCTTCATAGAAGGAGCGTCCACCAGAACGCAGAGCAGAGGAGATGGTATGTCAATGCCTTATCCTTGAGGTAGCATTTAACTTTAATGATTTTTAATATTTTTCACTTTGAAAGGCAACAAAATATGTTCTTTATGACAAAAATGTGTACAACTTTTATAACAAATATTAATGGCTTTGAAAATTATTACAGAAAATGAAAAAACTTTATAATAGTGGCTAGCGTCTGTTAATGACTTAAAAAAAAACCTGACGTGGGGTTGCTTGATTCGATAGGATAAGACATGATCTTTATGGAATTTGCAACTGACGATAACGGTTTAAAAGGGAAAATAAGGAAAAATCGAATTTTATTTAAACATATCTATTAATCCAACCTATATTTTACTAACCCAGCTTACGAAAATAGCATAATATAATGTGAAAAATAGAATCAATTGAATAGGAACATGAAAGTCTTTGGGATGAACATTTTTGGTACCCCAACCAAGAGTAGAGATTTATTAGAAGTACCCAAAAATGTTCACAATTTTTGAAGAACTTCTATAAAATGTTTAGGTCCCAAAATTTACAAAAGCCTTCCGGATGACTCGTATATTAAGAATATTTGTAATTTAAAGGTACTGTCAAAATAAATAATCCTTTTTTTTGATATATATTCTGTAAATACTAATATAATGTTACTTATTATATACCTTTTTTTTTGTTTCTTATTTTATTCTTACTCCATCCATAGATATTATACAATTTTAAATCACTGCCTTTTCCTTAGTAACAACATTGTCTAGTGGGAAGGGCAAACAAAGCAGTCAAATTGCTCTCTATATCATAATACTTAAATAAATAAATCGCAACGATTTCAAATATTACTCTTTTTACATTTTTCAGCAGAATTTACGCCGATATTGTGCCTTTTACATCTGCGGTTTGACACTTGTGTTGTAAAATTTCAATAATTTCTTGATACATATTCGGGCATTATCATCTACAGTGCCCAACTCCATCAGTGCTAAGCTCGCAGACTTTGACGAACCGTCCAGCTCTTACGACGAGGAACTCTGGCTGCAGTTTCTCGGGAACCTCGGAGTGCTGGATCTGAGCAAAAACATTAGCACATCCAGAATGGACTCTGGAGGTTTGTTACATGCCATGTCAAAAATTCCAGAGCATTCACTCCATTTGCTTTATAACTAAACCTCGCATAGTACCTATTATATGTAAATAATCTGCATGTTGGAAATTTATAAAGCTGTAATGTTTAACTATGTGATAAAAATATATTTTTTGTGGTATTTAAATTAGACTTCATCACTATAATGCAAAATTATTAATCCCATACCTAAGTTTTTTTCTGAAATTTTATATTTCGATTCAATAAGAAAAATCACCTAATAAATTAAAAACTTACTCCTCCCAATCTTCCAAACAGTACAAAAGATTTTTTGGGGAAACGATCAATAAACTTTTTTTGTGACCGAAGAAAAGATCTTTGTATTATATATATAAATCTGTAATTTTATATAAGGATTTCTTATGGTTTTTGAGCAGACAAAAGTAGGATTTTCTCTACAAATGCGCTCACTGATTATGCTCCAGCCTTTGTGATTTTATCGGGATAGTTATCTCTTGTAAAGCATTTGCTATACGGATCTGACGCTTTTTGGGCAGTGAACTGATCAACTCCGAGTTGATATTGAACATACGATATCTCTGGATTAAATCATTAATAACGGGTGTTAATTCATTTTTCAGACTTTGGAGCAACAGAGACAATAATTCCTGATACGGTGTACAACTCAGACTTTGTTCATGCAGATGTAAGTGAGAAAATAATCTTTGTTTCCTCGAAATATACTTTCTGGTTCCGTGAAAATGCACAAAATTTAATATTCTTAATGTATTACTTTTTATAACTACCAAACAAATATAGCTCGATGTATTAAAGAGAGAAGTGCTGTTTGGTTGAATATAAATTAGTTGACGCAATGAAAAGGACTCCTCATGTAATCATGAGGAGCCCTAAGTAATCTTAGTGAAGTCAATCACATAGCGGTTTTAATACGAACCTTAATACATGAACTATCCTCAAGTGCATTTTGCAAAGCACAGCCCGATAAGAAGCAATCTACCCAGTCAGGTGACGTTGGAACCGTTTGTCCCGATGAGACTTATGGTCGAATCGAAACGTCTACTAAGAAATCACTGTGAGCCATTACCTGATAATAATATACAGTACAATCTTCAGTAATCCGAATTAGTGAAATTTTAATCAACAAGCAACAAATGAAAGGGTGTATATTACATTTTATAACGAGCACCACAGGTTAACGACCATACAATTAAATAATGGCAAGGCATGAAGCTAAAAACACGCCGGCCATCAGCACGGCAATTGAGGCTTAAAATTCAAATGCTTTTCTTTTATAAATTGCAGTCAAACACAAGCTTAAACTATATTCTAGAAACGTTGCACAACCTAATTATTTTATTGTATTTTCTAGGTGTTCATAAAATCATTGATAGAAGAAAGAAACAAATTGATAGATTTACATATTAACCATCCTGGAGTATTCCACGATACGGTAAGTTTTCAACATTTATTTATCATTTCACTCATCCGCTTACTTAATGTACTCTAAATGTTTTAAACCGTTTGAAATTGTATTGTTTAACTTGAAATAAAATAACTGTAATCTGGGCGAAAATCAGAAAATTATCAGTACATCATGTGATATGATACTTTACTTGGTGATATGATACTCTTTAATACTTTTTTTGAATTTAATAATTAATCCGGTTAAATGTACGTTTTGTAAGATTATTTTTAGGATAAATATATAGTTACTGTAATGGCTGTAATGGTGACTTGTTGTAGATAAGTCTTCACTCATCCCATCTTTCCAGATAAAATTCGCCTTTCATCTAGTTTCTCTCGAAGCTCATCTTTTGTCCCTTCCTCGACTTTATGTTATGATTATAGATTTTTTATTAAAGGTTCATCTCCAAATTTGTTTTTAAGCTTGCTGACAAGTAAGGATATAAGAATACTCTAACCTTTAAACACCTAGAATCATCCACATTCAATTTTAGTTATCTGCAAAGAAAAGAGGTAATATTACAGTCAATTATGGATTTTTCAGGTGTTTCGGTTTGTTACTGGCCCTTTAAGTTTACCACCTTTTGTGAGGCCCAGTACATGTATAAAAAACCTATTTATATATATCTCGAAGAGAGAAATTATAACTGTTCTGAAAACTTGCAGTTTGTTCATACTGGACTGAAATATCTACCTCAATTTGCACCATACTGTATTGCCATGATATTTTAGGTTTGAACTAAATAAATGTTATCCTAACTGCAAACTTTGTGTAGGTACTTTTATGTTTGCGGCCATCTTTTATAAAATCCATCTTTTCTAAACTTCTTTTTTTTTAAATATCTTAAGAGACTTTAATAATTTTTCAAAAAAATTGATTTAGTGTAAAAGATTATAATTATGACGAAAAATCCAATTCAACCAAGTAAACCAAAGTTCCTGGGAAAGATGAGAAAGAGAATAGATGTTATTTCTATAGGCAACTACGATATTTTGTAATTTATTGTCTCAAAATATCAATAGTCAAAAATATGCCTTATTTTTCAGCTGAACACTGCCAACGCAGAGGAAGCCTATACCAAGCTCAAGAAGATAGTAATGGAAATAAGCAATGAAACACCACAAGCAAAGCCTCGCTATGACAATGGACTAATTCACTCTGATAATCCTATGATTGTCCACAGACTAAAGGAGTTTCAGAGCATTGTTGCACCCGAACGATTCACCGTTTAATTGCTTAAAATCATTTAATAACTCAGGAGCAGTTATACTACTGTCCGGTAAATTCTCCTTAACTCTAAAACCATCAGCATCAGTGTCGCCTTGCCTAATGAGAACGGTGTCGTCATACAAATTGTTACGCGAAAAATATAGTATATTACTATCAACCTTTTGAATGCGAGTTTTGTACTGGACGGTACCAAAATGTCTTCTGCGTCAACACAAACCAGACATTAACAGACGGTCAAAATAACCGCAATATTTCTTCACCAAATTAATGATTGAATAAATCTTATTAAAAATCGTACGTTCAAAAAATAGATTGCCAATGTGGTTATTAGGTACTTAGTTGTTAAAATTTTTAGATAAAACCTACCTAAATACGGTTAACGCCTATTATTTCTTTTGAGTTAAAACAAAGTTGTAATATTCTTCGGCATATTGACATTTTCAAATTACAATCGAAAATTCATCCCTTCAAACATGATTCCTTGTAGGACTCGTATAAAACAAAAAATTTGCCTTGGAGTAACAATCGTCGCTTCTTTGAGACAGTGGCAATCAAAGGTTAATATATTAACCGGTTACAGTTATTATTTAGACTCGAGAGTCCGAAAATGGTCATTTTTTACTAGGAAACCAAGATTAGCAGTTGAAAGGGAGAAAAGGCAAGCAATTTATAGCTTGCAACAGGGGGGGGTATTTCCGCACCAAAGTGTACAATTTTTTAGCACAAATAAAACATCCTTCAACCAGTCACCGTTCTGCCTCTAATCAGTTTGTATGGTATAATTAGTTTTTTTAACATTTAAAATATTCAAGAACCTCTGCTAGAAAATTAATATCATATATTTTTTTATTATTAATAAATGAACTTATTTTCTAAATTAATCCGTTAAGAAACCATTCCTACCAAGCTTATCTAGTGGTTTATTTCTATAAATCATTAATTATGTTATGAACAAATAAAATTGTAAAAGGGCACTATAAAGGCTCCCCCTCCCTCCCCGCAATTTATTGCCTACCCATGCGGAAGTTGGATAAAATAAAAAATGAAATACGACAAACGTTTTATTTAATGAAAAGCGAACATGGAAATACAAAGAAATATTGAAGTTTATTACAAAACTTACAATTAAGATAAATGTATATGACAAAATAAATTAAGTATATGACACGATTGCTCAATTATGCAATATTCAAAGCGAACATTTTCAGTAATAATGATTTATTATTAGCAAAATTTCTTTACAAAAATTAACAATTAAAATGAATGTTTAAATGTCTGGCCAGATGACATTTAAACAATGAGATGAACGAGAGACTCAACGTTATAATTTAGTATGGTCTGTGCATAAAGTAGTTTAATTTGCAATACGCGTGTGTATTTAATTTATATACGATATAAATATTTGAATTTTTAATTTTAACAAGGTTCTGCTTTTTATCAACAACTTCAGATATAAAGCTTTTAATAGAATTGATACAATGACATCAATTATTATTGAAAACAACCTATGGTGCGTTTATGTCAGCATAAATAACTATTTAGACAAAACAGAATTTAGCTTTTAAAAATAAAATATTAAGTGCATATTAATATGTGCATAGTTTTAAAATATTATATTATTGTCTTTTATTTAGCTTTATAAACATTAGCATAGCAACATTAGCATTTTATGCATTGCATTGCATAAATAAGCATTAGCGTAACAGTAAACTGTAAATAGAAAAATTAAATTTTACTTAATTTCCTAGACTTCAGAATAATTCAATTTTTGAAGTTTTACCGAGTATCATGATTCAAGAATCTGAACGTCCCTAGAGATTCATTCACTTGTAAATCTAATTTTGTATGTTTTTATAATTGCATCAAATGAAAATAAATACGATATTATATTCGCTAGACTTAGAACTATAATTAACTACCATTCTTGCATCGTTTATTATTGAATATAAATAATAATTGTAGGAGATACAAAATTGTAAATAGGCCAAAAATCAAAGACTCAATAATGTAACGTCTCAAAAGTTATACAGCCACAGAATTAATTTAATAATACGGACACATTCATTTGCATAAACATTTAGACTTCTTTTACCCATTTTTTTGCATTTTGAAAAAAAAGTAATAACAGTAATAAACTCAGTCTTGTGTGTGGATCAGTTAATTCTACTATTTATGACTTTACTGATTCAAGCATTTACGCCTACACGCAAATAATCTACATAAAATGCATTTTAACTACCTAGATATATAATATGACAAGACGACAAAGCCGCAATTTTACATAAATTTAAGGATTAGTATTCTTCCTGATATTCCAATATAACTTTGTAAAAGTTATACTCGCTACCGTGGCACAATCTATTAATTAGCAACCTTTGTGTGTGTAGCCTACAATATGGTTGAATATATCAGTAAATTGTCCACTTCTTTATTGAAAATTATTAGAATTTACCAACTTATTTTGTTTTGTCACAAATGAAAAAAAAAAGAACAATTTAAAGATGTCCTAAATTCGATAAATTGTATTTAACGTTCTGGTCATGGGTACCGACCAGACATTCACTATTGATAAAGAATTAATCATATCAATTGAAAATAAAACTCAACAACAAATAGAATCAAAACTTATTATGGTTGTGATGTCAATGATAAATTATCACTACTATATACATGTAGAGATATAAGAAATGCACGCACAACATAGATAATAAATACAATTAGTCAATTACACTGACCGTTATAACGTAATATGGCCACTGTCATACGTCATCATTTTCAAGAACTTAAATGCAAACATACTAGCTTATATGCAATTTATGTTGTGCCGAAACCACAAGATATATATACTACAGGTTCATTGTTTGCACAAATTTGAGAAAGCTATAAGTAGTGTACAAATTAACCAGCGATTCTCAAACGTGGGTGTACGACCATAAAGAATATGCCAACAAGAAAATCAACAGCTTGTAAGGTGACGGGTTAATTAAACTGAATAATTTCAGAACTCAGAAAACCTCTATGGCACGATAGTATGTATACCTGAACCGAACTTGAAAGATCCTGGTTCAATTCTTGTGGCGTCATCAGTCAGTCATTCGAATGATAACTGAAGGAGTAATTTATCCTTTTATAAGTGGGTGAGATTTTATGCCATTTTCACATTTATCAGGAAGCAGATTTGTCAATGAAATTAGACAATCCGGATCTCAAGATAAATTTTTCCTCTTTTCCTCCTTGCCTGAACTTTTTGTGTGAAAAATTAAATAAATTTCCACAAAATGTAATTAATTATTAAATATTTTGAAATTGTCAAAAAAAACTTTTATTATTTTACCTATGAAACTATTAAAATTAAAAAATTGTTTTATTATAAATAAAATCCAGATGCTACGAAAATAATATTGGAAAACTGTCCTGCAAATCTGAACGTTTGAGAAAGGCTGATCTGAGAATTTTGAAGTGCAAATGAGGCAGGTCAGTGTGTAGTTTGAAAAAAAATTTATCCTAATGCCATAGCTATTATAAAGCAAACTTTAAAGACTATAACCATGCATTACCCTATGAATTTCAACAAATACACCTCACAATGACATACGTCTCTCATATAGCTGCATTTGAAAGTCCATAGACAACTCAGTTATAATAATTAATAGTCTTATTTGCACTCAACGAGCAAAAATAAAGGCCCGTTGCACATTTAGATTCGAAGCGTGTTACTTAACCATGGCCCTAAGACGATAATTAAAATGGTAATAACGCGTTTAAAAACTAAAATGGCGTCACGACGAGCACTCTTTATTGACGCTGGCTTCGAATCGCTGGCAAATCTCGCTGAGTGTCTGTCTGGTCTCGCGCTTTGCTTTGGCACGGAGTCCGCAGTCACCATCCCAACGTGCTTTGCCATTCGCGTGGGACTGCAATGAAAAAATAACACAATTGAGGAAAAATAATTTAGGAAATTTTTCAACTACCAAAGTCCAAGTGAAATCAACTATCAAGTACCAAAGTGACTACAAGTCGAGCCAAAATTGTCATACTTTGTGATCTGTGTTTGCAAACCTGTTTGCAAATGTGTTTGCAAATCGCGCTTCTGTATTCTTAATATACAACATTTGTCAATTTTCATCAGGAAAAAATGATTGCCTTTTATCTAAAGGTACATCTTTATATTTATTAAAAAAAAATAGGTACATTTTCATATTTTGCAATAAATTAATTCTTAAACACTCAAATGTGTAATATAAATTTTAAAAAATATCAAATTAGTATAAGATAACCCTCTATCATAACAAAAAAAAATTAATGACATGTATAATGATGTTTTTTTTTATAAGTTTGTTTCCTTTTTTTTTAATTGATATTTGTGTTTGACAGAGGTAAATTTGTGAGATGCCACCGTACCATTCAATCGTTTCATACTATTAAAATATTAAAGTTGTATATAATAATCAAGGGTCCAAGGATAGAGCCTTGTAATATACTAAAAAAAATGCTTAATAATATTTAATATGCTCACCAGAGCGCTGTTGCGTTTCCATGTCGCTCCGCATTTCCCTTCGCAATCAGCGCACGGGCGCATGAGGGCATATCCACCGCATTCCGAGCAATCGAGCGAGACATGCTGTTCGGTCCAGTTGACGCCGCAGCTGAAGCAGGAGTTGTTGTAAGCACGCAGCTGCTCGATGGTCATAACCGTGTCGGAGTTAATGCTGTGGTAGAGGTCGTGCAGCTCCACATAGTTGTCGTACGTGGATAACTTGTCAAGCGATGATGCGACGCTCAGACAGCGCATACCCAGCATGCTGTAACGAAACAAAAGTATTAAAGCTTATGACAATTCGTGGATTATATAGTCGAGTAATGATAACCCGACTGTTTTTAAATTAGGACGGAAGTGTGAAATACGAGCGGCTGTAATGAAATATGATAACAAAAAAGATCTTGATATTACATTGCAACAGTCTCTTTAAAATTACAAGTTAATTGCATTGAAATAAGCAGACTATTAAAACTACTAATACTACTACTAATACTAAACTATTAATACTGCACCTCTAACAATCTACAAATGGCTAGTTTAACTTGGAAATTTGTGGTATAATGAGGTTGTGTGAATGAATGCATTTGAAAATACAGGAATTTATTTTGTTTTATTTAATTAAACCAAACACAAATGAGTAAAAACATTACTGTCAATACTTGTTTTAGGTACCCCAATTCCAATTGACTTTCATGATTTAGAGTTTCGCCAAAAATAGATATAAGTATTATTACATAGCACTATCGTATTTTATTCTCAGAATTAAGATTACTTTTAAGAAATCTACCACAATTTTGTAAAAGATCAAGGTATTTTCTCATTTTTTTTATATGTCAGGTATACCGTCTAGAAGGGTTAAAAACTCCTTAAACTTAAAAAAATATATTTAAATACTTACTGGGCAAGAGGTGAGATAACAGCCGGATGAACGCTCGCTACAGACATGGTTTACAAATTTAATGCCTTAGTGGTTTCTGTCCTCAGTTAGAAAAGTTAAATCTTGAGCTGGATCGAACTGGAATAAATCAGATACCATCAAATTAAATTAGCAAATCGGCGAGCAGAGGGAATATGGAATGAAGACAATCAACATAGTTCAAAGAGAAATCCGTACCTACTCGTATCTTTACGGAACAGAAATCGGCATTCTAGCTTTTAACCTATTAATGACTTTACCTACCTAATTAGGTATCTGGATCTAAAAAAAATAGTTATATAAGGTAGGTAATTACTTATGTTCGTAAATGATCTTTTAGGTATATTCTCCGCCAGTAGATACTAAGTACCTACTTAAACTATTATAAATGATCATACACGATCGCTCATTATAAACAAACATTATTATGTCATGTAATTTAAAAGTTAATGATCAAGATGATCAGAAGTCTGATACAGAAAGACATTGTATGCAAAATTAACATAAAATAGTGATTATACCTACCTTATTCAAGCGTCAAAAGGGATTGTATCTACCATAATCTGTAAACTTAGTTTACACGCCAAAGGTTTCGAAGCAATTTTATTTTTTCTCTTACAATAATCATTGTCCAAATATTTTTACTAATACTCCCATAAAATTGAATTTATTGCATAAAAAAAAGTTAGTTGGGTAGGGGCTGAAAGATTTGCATTCAAATGGACGAATATAACAAAACTAACATAATATGTATTTTTTTTGTATATAGTCAATCAGAAACAAAAATGGCTAACACCCCTGTAGCTAGGTAGCTATCATATAATTTTTTTTTTTTTTTTTTTAATAATTTACAAAACACCTTTACATTTCCCCACAAAGACGGTGCCTTTTCTGTGGGTGAAAAAAAACATTTTATATACAGTATATATATACATATATTCTATACATTGTTTAGTAGTCGCAAATTATTCAAACAGAACCTGACGCCTTACGGCTAGGCCCTGTGGGCATCATCAGCCTATTCCGATGTGCGTTTTGGATGGCCATAGATGTGACAGTGGGTTATTTTTTAGGTCCAAGTAAATTAAAATAAAATAAACATACAATGGCATCATGGCATTCTTTCAAAAATCATAAATTATAACACAACTTTAGTAAAGTTTGACACGCGGCTAATAATGAAACAGCACGAATATAATATTTCAATTTATAATAATTATAATGTGGCACTGAACATTCTTTTACGTGTTTCTATTTGTGCAATAGATTAGTTGTATTAATTTTAACCGACCGGTAATAAATAATACATCCGTAAGTTTTCAACAGCCGTGCTACCATATTTTTGAAATTCAAGTATAATAATTAGGCTTTCTATCAAACATTTAATGATTCATTTATTAGTGTTAAGTATTTGCTGAATTGAATGTTATATATCAATATTATCCGAGCAGCCTCCGATGTGATCTAAACGGCTATGGTTGTTTTTCAAAGGCATACAAAAAATCACACAAATAGGCATACAAAAAATCACAAAATACACACAAAAAATCAACCCTTTCGCATTTGTACTTTTCAAGTTGAAAGATGCAACAGACTGACGGAGAGACGACCAAAGTACGGGGATAGTAGCTTCTTAAACATAAATGTAAGTATGTATAGAAGCTTAAACTGTCAATTTGTAATAAAACACAATGATACTAAAGTATGAAAGTTAAAATAATATTTAATTTGTTTTAAACGAATATTTTACTTAACACTTATGATTCTTTATCCATATCATCAACCATTCGGTACAAACAAAAGCTAGGTGAGCGACGAACCACTCGCCATCGCTCCGCATAAAAGGTTCGATCAGAAACAACGTCACTTCGAACGCCTGTCGCAATGTCCAGTCAGTGGGCGGTGCGGGGCGGGGCGGGGCGGGGCGGTGTGCTACCAACTTATTGCTAAATGTAATATTTTCGTAACCCGCGAGGTCCGCTTGAAGTTCTAAGCGTATTTTGACCGCCCGGCGCAGGCGACAGAAAAGCCGAGTAAAAAGGCCCAGCGTAGCCGCTGAGGTCCAGCGGGCCCTGAGCTGAGTCGAGCTGCCAACCAAATGTGTCGTTCGTCACTTTCATCCGCTTACCGCTAGTCGCTACCGACGAATGAAAAGAGATGGCTCTTACCGTTTGGGTCGATTTTCGAGCGCCAACTGGCAAACCTTCGTCATATTATTTATTTAATTTTTCATTAATTATTCGGTGACGTTGCGTATGCACGAGCAGTTTCGGGTAAGCGAAATATTACTACTGAAATTTTATTTGTAATTTTTTGGGTATATACCTAATTGGAAAAAATAATAATATTAATATAATAATAACATTTTTCAGTAAATGACGTATTCTACTTTGTTGAGAGGAAACAATTTTTGAGAAGATAAAGTTATTAAAACAACTTCATGTAGGTACTTTTGAAGCCGAAAAAAAAACCCTTTTAAAAAAAATATATAAAACTGTAATAAAATAAGTATTTCATACGATTCTTTAGTCATTGGTATAAATTGTTATAGTGTACGCAGAAACATTTTTGGTTCTTTTATAATTATAATATTATTTAAATATTGGTTAAACTTGTGGTATTTTCTGGATCATTTCTAGTCACTATTGTTCATTTGTTTTAACACAAATCTGGTAATAATTTAAAAAAATGTGTCTTGAAAACCTGATAGGAAATAACGCCAAGTCGACAGTAAAACACCAACACATACAAAAAAAAACACAAACGGATTACGCAAATAAAATACATTGAATCTCGTGATTGTTCCTGGATTTCAACATAGATCTTCGCTTTTATTTATAGTGGTACGTAATCACGGCAACCAAATGATAAATATAACCGAATCAAAACAGGTCATGTAGGTGGGTACTAATGTAAATTTACCTTAACAACGGTCCGCTCCGAAGGAGAAATTTTAGAGATTGCCAACGCCACGGGTCCGCTCAACTGACGTATTATTTGGTCAGGAATTCAGTAATCGATTGTAATCGGTAACCAAAAATGTCACGAACGAATATGTAGTCACAGTCGCAAGGAGGCTGTCCACATCCACAGCTTAACTTTTGAAGGTCGATTTCAAATGTGTTGCAAGCGGAACCTCCGATTTGACTTGTTTTATTTACAGTTTGAACGTATTTTATTTTGGCCGTAATAACGAACATTCAAAGCAACCGAAGTGACCGACCGCCGCAAATCTTTCTCGGCGACTAGCAGAACGAACGAACACAAACAAAAGAGAACCAACTCCGCTTGCTTGCTGACTGCCGTGACGCGCCGGAACGAACGGAACCAGTGGTGGGAAGATAGTGTATCGCATATTTTAAAATGATGTTCTATTTAATTTAATGAAATAGAGCATGCTTTACTTAATTATCATTTACACTAAATTTTTTTTAATCCCTTATATTCGTAAGTTTTCTCGTTCGACATATATTTCCTTTCGTTTACTTGTGTTTCTGACCGATTCGATCGGGGGCGGCCGACGAATCTTGTAGTCTCGTTCGTTTGACGTGTAAATCAATAAATAGTCCATTTGAATAGAGCACTAGACATCTCGGCAAGTTACTACTTGTTTCATTGTGATGTATAATAAATTGATAAAATAAATACTTAAATGGACAGTGAATAGTTAAAGCAAAAAAATATTACAATCATTATTTTTCGTGTTATTTTCCGTGTGACTTCAGTATATCTATGTATAATTATTCAGTTTGACTAATTATTCTTGATTTGCTTATCTTTAGTCGTCTATTATAGCAGCGATATTTGGTTACCCGTTGTTTCGCAATAAAACTAAATGTTTGTGGTAAAGTAATTTTTAATTCGTAATTTAATATTTGTGTGTTTATAAAATTAATTTTATTGGAGATTTAAAAAGTTTTATTCTAATAATAATTGTGCTTATGAAATTAACATCATTTCACAAGTTCTTCATATTGTGAATATTTTAAATATTACTGGAAACTTTTGTATGTTGTAATTAAATTACAGTAGCTATTTTTTTAGATAGGTAAATACTTTTTAAATAAATCAGGATTTTGTAGGAGACTTCTGTGCAGATACTTAATGACGTCCAGTTTTACAATACATTTCTGTGTAGGAAGAAGGAGTACATTTACTAGTAAATAACTGAAGTTATTGATGCATATATGCATACACTCTATTCCAAGACCACTTTTGATAAAAAAAAACAGCTAATTGGCCCTGCGATTTCAAACATAATTTGTTTTGACATCATTTGAAGATTCATCACGGTATCAGATAAAAAAAAATGTAAACATTACGTGGTTACACGTAATAGGGAACTTTAACACCACATTAAGTCTTCGGGAATGGTCTTGGGACATCTGTATAATAAACAATAAGTCAGGCTGCTAGTTTCATTAAGCTATGCTGGGAATTAGTGTAAATGCTAAATAGCTTTAACACGTGCTATAAAAAATCGTATACTATTTCAAATAACTATAGTTCCCATCACTGGACGAAAACCGGGAACGAAAGAATAGGGCAGTTGAACGGAATGTATAGCTTGATTGCACGATGAACGAAACGAGGGAGTGACTCGTGAGCGAATGACGCAAAAACGAACGATACGATAGTATTTAGAGTTGAACCAAACGACCCGGCTCAGTCGCGTCGGGTCGGCCGGAGTCGATTTTTTTTTTGTGATTATGATTATAACTTGACTTTTAACTATTGTTTCTGTGGTCCTTACTACCACCACGTTCATCCATTGATGAAATAATTACAGCTATTACAAAAGCCGGACATGTTATGCATACAATACACAAACAAATATAATTCATTAGTACTTGCCACTGGCTTTTTATGTAAATGCAAATTTAAAACTATTAGGTAATTAATAATCGCCGTTTTGCTCATAAATGAATATTAAGACATAACTAAATTCGTTTTTGGGCTAGTATTTTAAATATGCTCGATGGTCTTAAAGGAATAATAATATTAACATTAATTTTACAAAAAAGTGTGTTCAAATGTGCAAATGGAGCTTTAACCTGAGGATTTATTTAAATGCCCGCTTTCTTTAACTGAACTCGTAAAAAAAAGAGATAGTACGTGTACGCTTTCGCATCTCCGTATGAGCGTAGATGAGATTAATATTTACATCGATACCTACACACTCTGTCGAATATCCTTTTAAGGCAGTCTGTTGATTAAATTGTAAGTGAGATATTTCTTTTTACCTTTTCTATATATTTTTAAGATTGAGCTCAAGTGCGAAAGAAACTCAACTGAATGAAAGAAATAAGGACGAACGATTCTTAGGCCTCAGTGTATGTTAATGAACATTATAGTTCAACAATATTTTAATTTAAAAAAACAGCTTAACAAAATAACAATACTTAGAAGATCTGTGTTACAACTGAATTTATTGTATGTAATAATTTGTTGACTTTAATATAATTTCTGTGTTCTAATTTTAAAATATGCTTTAAAGCAGGGGTGCTCAAACTTGAACTGCTGGCGATCTACCTCAATATTTTTAGACTACTTACGATCGACTCTGAGAGACTGCAAGTGTGTGTGATGCAGGGTTGTCGTACATACACGATACAAAAATATTATTACGGTACGCCCTACCTACCTAGGTAGGGCGTACCGTAGCATATATAGATATTAGCTTTCTGCACGGTGCTCAAACGGTCGATCGCGATCGACCGTTTGAGCACCCCTGCTTTAAAGTATTATGAATTGTAGGATAGTTTAATACAAAAATGGAACATTATTATTCTGTGTATTATTTTTTTGGTAAATTCAATATTGTAACTTGGAAAAAACCTATTCTAAGTAACTTCAGAACTCTACTACCTATTCTAAGTATTCTAAGAAAATACCATAAGAAAACGCGTGTACTTTTAGATGTAAACTGGTTAGCATACAACTGTCCAGATCTTGTACCACTAATCAAATGCTCTATGCTCTCTCTGAGTGAAAATGAACAATATTTTTATAAAATGGTCATTATGTATTCCTTTTAATGTTTTATTCCCATAATAAAATATTTTGTGCCTATTTTTATTTTTAAAAAATCGAAAAGCAACACAAATTCTTAATTCAATGGAACGGCAGCTTCGTTTGAGTAGTTATTATGATTTGGCTAATTAAAAAATGTGTTTTATTTAGCAATTCAACCAAGTTGGTGAAAACTTTGTATTATAAGTATTATTTTATTTGTATGGATGGTTTTACTTGGATTTGATTTCAACGACACGTACTATGTCCCCGGATCGTGTGTGGCAGGCCTAACGTGTTCCGTTCTGTCAACACCGTTCCACCCATATGCGTTTCGTTTGCGAGCGTTGCGGTCGACTGACACGCCAATGACACGAATGAAAATGAGATATAATTTATGCCTAAGTAGGTACTTAGGTGCCCAATAGTAATAATACCCATGCGATAATAATAATATAAATATATCGCATATACATACTTTGAAAGCGATAGAAGAAAGTCATACAAAACGAATTAATCGTGGGACGAATTGGATACGAAAGTTTAATTATTTAAGGTATATTTTTTAAAATTAGATAGTTGCACACAAAACCTTAGAGGTTTTTGTTTCTGCCCTGAGATCCGAGGTGTACAAATAAGTAATACCAAATATAGGTATAAATTAATAGGAAATAAGATAATTTGGATGGAACGCAATAAAACAAGATTTTTTGTAGCCTCATTTGAAACTTTTTGTGTCCTTTTATCAAACTCATATAACTCGAGTTAAAATTGTCAATTTGTTTTGCTACCGATTTATTTATATTATTAGATAATCCACTTGCAGTGGATTGAAAAAGAAGAAATTAAACCGAAGAACATCTTTCATTTAAGGGAGTAAGAATAATAAGTATACTTAAAAAAATTTAGTATGTAAACATAGAATTTCGTGGAGTATTTGTGTTTCAAGTGAAACGATAGACCTGGTACACAAAATTAATAACACGTAGTTTTGAAGCACTATGATCCTAGCGATGAAAAGAGACGGTAGCAGCTGCCTTGTATGAATGCATCACCCGTCGCATCTCTATTCCTAAATCTCCGGCAAAAGAAAACTATAAAATCACAAAGTTGTTATTATATCATTATTATTCATATAAACAATTAACTATACTTAGTATAATATTGTAACTACTGGGTCAAGTACAACTTAATTAGGATCATTTCAGTCAACCTCAGAAGGCACTCAAGATTTGCAAATGATTTTCAACAAATATTTTACCATTGGAATACTTCGGTGTGTGATGAGTTTGTGCTATGTAGTCTAATATTTCTTGTAGTGAAGTTGTTAAAAAAATCTTTACCTTACGTAGGTACGAGGAAAGAATAAACCTCAGCGAAGGTAGTTAAGTATATAATTATGTAGATCTAGACATTGTCACTGAATTAGAGAAAACATGGGATAGAGATGAAGTTTTTCCAATTAGCGGCTTAGTTCAATGTACCCCAAAAATAAGGGAAGCTGATGAGTTAAGTTATCCATTGATTGAATCAGGTCAATGATATTTTATAATCCCTCCCTCCTATCACGGAGTTAGCATTGCAGTTCAAAACAAAGTTACTCCGTGTGTTGGATTCGCCGGGTCAGGAGAACACTAAGGTGAGTATAATCCTAATAAAATAACTTAGTTATAGAAGTTATACCCTTTTAAAATTAACCGTCATTTGGTGACATATGTACCATATTTATTTTACTATCAAAATACCCATATAATCACTCGATGTCGGGAATTTCAAAAAACGACATTTATTATAGACTGTGTTTTTTTTATTGCGAAATAGCCTTCGATCAAATAACCAATAGAGCCGAAAGTGTTTTGTTTTTTTTTTTGCTTATATAAACAATGTTTTATTTATGTCATTATTAGATTCTCTTGTAAAAAAACAATGTTTGGCTGATACTATCGGCCGTATCTGACCTTATGCATAATCACGTTAGTTCGCTGCTAAATATTTGCCCGTACATACAATTTCTTATAGTTGCAACGCGTTTGTGCATAAAGCAGCGTGAAATTTAAATTAAAATACCACGAGATTTGGTACTATTTACCTAGTATTTTCAAAATAGATGAAACCAAAACGGATCAGACTAAAATACCAACACCCATTAATTGATAGGTATTTTTTTTATTGGACCTAGGTTTGGCCCTGCATCGATGCACAACCACGCACACATCCTTATCTCAAGAGCGCATGCGTGTGTAAACATTCAGTGCGCCTGCAAACAAACACACTGAAAGATCTCAGACGGCCAGCCGAGCCGAAAATAAACATGGCCGCCGCGGCGCGTCGACTTCTCCGGCCAATTTCGAAATGACGACGTTTTAGATGACGTAACAAAAAAGGCGCCATTGAGACACGCCAACTGCACGTAGGTGCAACAAAACGCGGCGCGTGAATTGCATATTAGAATAATAATATCGACGTCGGCGAATAGCGAATGGCAATTCACAGCATGACTCTTTTGTTCTGGATCGAGCGCCGAAACGTCGCTCAGTAGAAAGCTCGCGACTTTTTTTACTGCCTGTATTTATTTATTTATTCTTTATTGAAAAATCCACAGTATTACATTTTTACAATTACAAACAAAACTTATTACTAGTATATAAAATCAATTATGGATTTCGGTCATTTTACCTGTTAAGATTAGCATAAAAATTTGAACAGTGTTCTTAAAATATATATAGATTATTAATATTATACGTATAGAATAGTTTTTTTTTTTTAAGTTTTATGTGTAATTTGTGAGTGATGTTTGTGGTAGTTGTGAGTGTGTGACACTTGTATGTTAATAAAAATAAATTAAGTATGGTTTTAGTATGTATAAAAATAATTTATGATGAATGTGATAAAAATATAGTATGTATGTATATTCTATATGTAATTGCAATTACAAGTGCTTATATGTTACTATTAATCATTAACAACATAACAATCTAACAATACAATTAGGTTTTATGTATCTTTACTATTGATGATATTGGAAATCTCTTTTTTGAATGATAATAAGGAGATATTCAATATATCGATTTTTGAAATATCTTTATTGTTATAAAGGGAGCAGATACGTGGTATGGTGCTATTGGTCATTGAATTAGTATGATAACGGGGAATATGGAATATGGAACGGTGAATTGCCATCTATAAAAATTATTGTGAGCGTTCCGACAAATGGAGTTTAACTTTACAAACAGAAAAAGGGTCATCTTTGTGGGAAAATGTAAAGGAACTTTAATAAAAGTATCTAATAAAGTACGTACTTTTATTAGATTTTCTGTTTCACTTAAATTGGGGTTTCCTAAAATTTATAAATTAAATTATACGCAGCTTGGCCATAATATGTGCGAATTACCGTCATTACGAAATAAATTAATAACCAGAATGAAATATTTGAAAGTTGTACGACGAGACCACATAATTAATAATGTTCTAGGAAGTATCGATGCAAATTATACTGCTAAATATTTTGCAATATGTATAAAAGAAATCTTTTTATTTATTGAATCAAACAGTTTTTTTTCCTAATTTAATTAAATCCAGGAACTGGCGCGGCAGCCACTATCGCTATGGCGCCAATAATAATTTCCTCGTTAAGTTGGGAAAAAATTAGGTTAATTGCGGGGATAATCGTACAATGGCGCCGTTAACGCCAATCAAAAAAAAACTATCGCGTGTTGAAAATAAACCGGATCAGTACAATTTTGTAATAAGACGAGTTGCAAGCAACGCTACACCCATATTACGAGTATTAAACTTTTTACGCAAAATCTCACTGAACAAGCTATGGGCTCAAACTTCAAATAAACTATTATTGTGGTCAGAGTTTTCAAACAAGTTGGTCTATATCTTCATTAAATAACTAACGGTAACTAACCATAAAACTTTTAAGAAGAAGTTTCATTCAAGCGCTGTTGTCTGTCACTCGTATGACACTTGTTTAATTTTTGAGGTTAACTAACATTAGTTACTTGAGACTTCAAATATTTTATTTGTTACGAAATAAGGACCTGTTGAAACGATGTCTTGGTTATTTGGATATAGCTCTAAACCACCGCAGCCCCCCCCTAATCCTCCAGACGGCGGTGAGGCAGGAATAACTACCCCTGTGGATAAAATATCTAAAGCCGAGAAAAAGGTTAAAGAAGCCCTAGAGCTGAGTAAATTGCAAGAGCAGACAAAACAACATGAGTACCAAGTTCTTATAGAGCAATCCAAAGAAAAACAAACGAGAATTGCTCATGAGGAAAGGAGAAAAACTTTGAAGGAAGAGACTAAACAGCATCAAATGAGAGTTCAATTTTCAAAGAAAATTTATGAAGAACAACTCTCATTGCAACAGAGAGTGTATGAAGAAAATATCAGAGAGCAAGAAGAAAGTGTAGCAAAACAAGAAGCGATGCGAAAAGCAACAATAGAATTTAAAGACCGCAATAAAATAAAGTTATTTGAGGTGATTATGCCTCAAATAACTTCATTTTTTTGCGCTCTCTCAAAGACAAAAGCTAAAGCTGAACGTGAGAACCGAGACATCACTCTTGAACAAATTAGAATAAAATCACAAGAGCAAAGAACTACTGTATTAGAGAGCATTAAAACAATAGGAAGTGTTTTTGGAGCTGGAATTAATGCTTTAAATACTGATTCGAATAAAATATTACCTGCAGCTGTAGGACTCTCACTGTTTGCTCTAGTTGTATATACGAGTTCCGTCAGGGCGAAGTACATCAGACCTAGAATAGGAAAATCCTCCCTGGTAGACACATCCAGGTTCTCTTTTGCGGATGCAGTATGGAAACCCGGAACATTATTTAAAAGAGTGGTTGAAGTGATAAAAGAGAAAAAAGGAGATCCTTTAGCCGGAGTGGTTTTAAAGCCATCCTTGGAACAAAAACTTAGAGATATCGCAATAGCCACCCGAAATACACAAAGAAATAAAGGTTTCTATCAAAACTTTCTTATATATGGGCCTCCAGGTACCGGAAAAACTTTGTTTGCAAAGAAATTTGCAAAAAATTCAGGTATGGATTATGCTATAATAACTGGTGGCGATGTGGGACCAATGGGTAAAGATGCAGTTCCAGCGATACACAACGTTTTTAACTGGGCTCAAACCAGTAGAAAAGGAGTTCTCCTGTTTATTGATGAGGCTGATGCATTTCTTCGAAATCGCGCATCAGAACGCCCCAGTGAAGAACTTCGTTCGGCTTTAAATGCTTTTCTAAACCATTCATCTGAACAGAGAAAAAGATTTATGCTGGTCTTAGCTTCTAATATGCCGCATCAGCTGGATTCGGCTATTTATAACAGACTTCACAAAATTGAATTTGAACTTCCGGGAGTGAAGGAAAGGGAAAGATTAATACGTCTGTATTTTGATAAATTTGTTCTTCAACCTGCCTCTGAAGGGCGATTGAAAGTAGATCAATTTGATTTTGGAGCTCTGTGTTCACTTATGGCGAAATCCACTGAGGGTTTCTCAGGCAGAGCTTTCAGTGAGTTGGGTGTCACTTGGCAGTCGGCAACTTATGCATCAGAAGATGGACGCCTGACTTCAAAAATGGCTGAAGATATTTGCAAAGAGGCTATCAAGGAACACAGGCAAAAGGTTGCATAGTGGACAACAGAATGAAGTTCAAGGCTCAATTTAAGGAACTCTTATCCCTTAGTGAGGATATTTAAATACATTTAAATATTACTATATTATAAATTTAAGCAACCTATCATCTAAGCTTAGACATATTAGATGATAGGTATTTGAAGCTACATTTTTAATTACTATAGCAGATTGTTGATAACAAATGTTTATATTATAGAATAAATATAAAGTTTGGTTATCTACTTATCTATGGTATATTCTAGATTATTTTTAATTAATTTTAGATGTCAATTCGATAGTTAAAACAAAACATCAATAAAATTCAATATAATTATTTGCATTTTATTCATATCCAATAACCAACAACAAATTTTCAATCATTCTTACATACTTGAACAAAGACAATTATTGTAATAGAGGTCATTTAAAAAAAATAACCGCTTAAAAATAGTAATCCCCTTCTGGATTGACGCTAAGATCATTTAAAGACCAGAGTATCCAACATAGCGCCGAGGCACTGAACAAGATTTGTGGACATAAGAACATCGACCTTTTCCTCGAGATGCCTTTTCGGATCCTGTTTACCAACGTTCTTGATCGCCAGCTGTTCGGGTGTCATTTTCTCTTCATCCTCTAATGCTTTATTATAGTCCTTGGCGAGATCCAGCATGTCGGAGACCGTATTCTGATTGATGACGCAGTGTTCTTTGTAATCGGCGAGGGTGAGGCCGTCCATCCAGGACTTTTTATGCAGGTTCAACAACATCTTCTGTTCCAGTTCGTTTTTTCTGTAGTTAATGCTTATTGAGTAGTAATGACGGTTCAGACCGTGTATGAGGGCCTGGACTGAAGGCTTCTGCAAATGACCAAGATTCGAAGTGGTCTGTCGAGGTTCCTGACCCAGTACCATCATGTTGGGATTTATGAGTCGAAAAGCATCTATGACCACTTTTCCTTTCACGGATTGAATGGGGTCAACTACAACGGCTACGGCTCGTTCAGACAACGCTTCGAAGGACTGTTGAGTGTTGATATCGACTCCCGATAGCCAGCAGCCAAAACCAGGATGTGAGTGGTACCTAAATAAGAAAAATATATTTATTTGAATTAAGAAAATAATTGAAATAATTTTAAAAAATCACTGGGTTAGTCAGCTAAACAAAGCAATAATGCATGTCCAGGGCCAGCCAAATCGAGATCAGCATGTATTTGTATACCTCCGTCCCTCCCATAAAAGAGAGTAACCTCACAAAACCTCTCTTCAAGATACAGTAACTCATGCATAACAAATTTAATCTTAAATATAAAATTTCCTGCTAACTAAATCCCAATTATTCGATTTTCCTTCATATAGCATGTAGTAATTTTGTTTGTTTATAAAATAAACTAGCAGCTTATAAACACTCCAGGTTTATGAGCCTCTAATTTTCTTGTCTTAAGAGAAAAAGAATATTGTAAGCTAAGGTCGAGCACAATCTCGGGTGACACCTTATTCTAGAAATTCAACTCAGTAATCAGGAATATTATTAAGAGGGAGGGCGGGAATATAATAAAACATGTAGCCATTATAGAAACATACTGGCATGACAATTCTTTTAAGCCTTTGAAAAAAAAACTTTTCCCACATTAAAATAAGTAAACACGCTATCACTAATTCTAGTTTAGCTGTCAAAAAAACAACATTAATTAGTATAAGGTCATGAAGAACCAACCATCCAACCACCATTTCAGGTCGGCCAGTCTGTTTGAGCATATCTAACATCTTTGCTTGGAAAACGGGGTCGACGGCCTCGACTGACACACCTGTCCCAGTTTGAGGCATAGCGAAAACGTCAATCACCCGCACTGTGTAGTCATCCACAAATTCGCCTAGAATTACAAACAAGGTTAATTTTAATAACAATTTATATTAAAGATTAAGTAATCTTTATCTATTCTCATCCAGTGACAATGTGGCTATGTCCCAACTCATAATATACCGCTCTAATAAATAAATAAATAAGCCATGCTAGAATCTGGAAAGATAAAACATCTAGAAAATCGCTTTTAATGTTAGTCTTTATACCTCCCAGGCCCAAATAAATTCTCACTTAAAACAAACTATCCGTCAGTTCTTGTCTTCCCATCATAATCTCCCATCCTGTATCTTTCTCTCTCGCATAGACGGTCACACCGCACCTCTATTTATACCCATCGTTTAATCCATAAAAAAATATTAATAGCTACCAAATAATAATAATAATAAATCTTTTTTGGGTTTGGTAATTTTAATGGCAATTGCATAGCGTCAGTTAAATCCCCCCACGCTAATTCATAATTAGTATACTCGGTAAAAATTTACAAGAGGCTAAAAAAATATAATATGTAATATAAACAGAAAACTGCTAACTTTCTTCTTCTCTGAATGTTACTTTGTATTTTTATTGGAAAATCAAAATATAACCGCTAAATTTAGAAATCGGCCCAAATAATCAAGTGATTTGCAAAATTGGCACTGGGCTAAATGCAGGAACAATTTTTATGTGAGAGAAGAGAAAAATAAGTTTTTTTTTCAAGAACAAATTAATTTAATTTTTTGTTTTTAGTATGTTTTACTCCACAAACTATATCACACATACATACACAAGTAATGTTTTATAGTATAGGTCAGGGGTACTCAAACTTGAACTGCTGGCGATCTACCTCAATATTTTTAGACTACTTACGATCGACTCTGAGAGACTGCAAGTGTGTGTGATGCAGGGTTGTCGTACATACACGATACACCCTACCTACCTAGGTAGGGTGTACCGTAGCATATATAGATATTAGCTTTCTGCACGGTGCTCAAACGGTCGATCGCGATCGACCAGTCGATCGCGATCGACTGTTTGAGCACCCCTGGTATAGGTTATAGTATAATAATGGCAATGTCATGTTAATAGAATGTCAAAATAAACATGCAAGTCAACACTTATTTAGTGATCCGTCAGTTCTATAACCTCTATTGATATTGCTAAAACTATAGTTATTGATAAATTATTGCTTGCAACTCGAAAATAAACACTTGTCAGCACATGCGACACTAAGGACTAAGACTAGAGACTAACGATGAAAAATAACAAGAACAATGAAATACTCACCAAGCATCAAACCCATTACTTCCATGGGAACGCCAGCTCTGCCGTGTTTTAACATTTTTAGAAGCGCCAAAGATGATATATAGACCTGCTCTGCAGTGTCGACGACTGGGGCATCGGTCGGAGGCGCTCCTTGGGTCATTCCGGGCATCCCACCGCCTAACCTCAAAAGCCTATCCATTTTCTGTAATACATAAATAATATTATAATCAAAAACCTTAATACGTTCATACTATTAAATCATTGACTAATAGGACGTGGGGTACGACATACATACACAAAAGTAAAACTAAACATTGATGAATTGCTTACTCACCGCAATAAAAAATAAACCTTCCTAAATACAATGGATGACCAAAAAAACAAATATACGAACAAGAGATAAATATAAAAGTAACTAAACAATGCAATGAAACAGGAACCGGCGATTAATAAAGAAATTATAGAAATAGAATATAAGCAATGAAACTGTTCAACGTCAACCACCACCAAACTCGCAAGTCACAAAACTTGTTTGTGTATTGCCAGTTATGGAAAAACGAATGCGTTTCTGTCCATAATATATTTTTAAATTTTCTTTTCAATGCGAATAAATTTAAATACACACTGCAATTCAATAATATAACAACAATAAAAACCTTTCTTAAAACATGTATATCTTACCTATATATTGTTTTTATATTAGAAAGGTAACAGTTTAAATCATGCGCTGGTACCTTAGGTCCTCTTTTTTTATAATTTACTAATGGACACGTGTATTTCATTCTAATATAAACAGTAAAACTCAATGTTGTGTATTAAGAAATACCATTACATACTTCCATTACTTTAATAAATTAAACTGACAGGAGGCACAAACGTCGATAATTAATACTCGTATAACGAATATGTACTATATTCAAACTCAGAATACTACATTTCTTACCTCTACTACAGGTTGCAAGGAGTGTCCACATTATATTGAAAATACCGTATTTACAATATAATGAACTTATTAAAAACATCAGGGACACAATCGGATTTTCAATCATGTTTTAGTATCTTTTGAAACTAGTTCAATTTCAGAGTTAACTAAATGACAACTAGTTCAACACTCGGTGCTGAGTTAAGTATACTTAAAAGAAACTTTTAACTGATGATTTTGTTATTTTTAGTTCTTTATTTCATCTGTGTGTTGTGCCTTTATTAGAAAAATATATTACGGTGGTTATTTTTCTTGTTTATTGGGCTTGTATGTTATTTTTTATATTTTATGAATAATATCTTAAGAGGCCTATGGCCATAATGTAGAAGAAGAAAAAAAAAATCACCAAATGTCGAATGTGACATTTTCTGAATTTCAGGTTCCGTCCCAACAGATCTTCGAAATATTTTGAAAAAATAAATAACAATATTATGACTGCAGTAATGGCGGAAACAGCACGCGCAACTAAATCAGTATTGAATCCAAAATACGCGGCCGGGCCTCATGGCATAGGTAAGAAGCCAAAGATGTTTGTTTTTTCTTACATTCGTTGGTTATTACCTAAGGAATTACTACTTAGCTTCCACGTTCTTAATTCAGGAGAAATACATCCTGTTGTTATTAAATTTAGGAAGTCTTATTAATTGGCACCTAAATTACCTCAATGTATGCAAGTTCTCTTACCCGGTAACACAATACTATCGAATATAGCAGTAGTTGTTTTGGAATAGGTTACATTTCGACAAAAATCCAATATTATATGAACTTCACAGTACATGATTTTTGAACTTTCATTATTTATAAATTAAGTTCGTAATTATTAGTGAAACATTATGTTGTATCTATTATAATAAAAAAATGTTTACCTATGTTCGTGGATATGAATTTAGCCAGCTACACTTTTTAAGATTAAATAAACAGGATTATTTTATGAAAATCAACTGTCCATCAAAAATAGGGATAACTTATGTTTTACATGAAAAAAACAGCTTCTACAAACTGACCTTTACTTTCTATACAAAATAGTTCTACAGCTTGCTTGATTGATTCCTCTTCTGCTTCCTGTGCCCCACCAGATTTTTTATTGTGATGAAAGATCTGCCTTCGGCTGGTTTAGCTATAATTCTCAGTCACTATTCTATTACTCTATTTCCCCCTCATTTAATAAAGTAGCAATCCTTCTACCTCTTGAGTTTGGTTGTATATTTCGATTCTATTGCAAACTTAATTTTAGAGACCATATAGCCCAAATAAAAAAAAAAATGACGATGACACAGGCCTGGAATAGATACTGCCAAAATAGACTCAACTCGATAGTGGTAGTCTAGTTGTTAAGGTGTTTGACTATGAACCCCTGCGGCCACGGATTCACATTATACATAAGGTTTCATTACCACCATCTCTCCTTTAGCACAAGCAACTTTAGCTTAGGGCCCCGAAATATTGGCCAGAATTATGTGCACCATCTGTTAAGATACACTGTTATTTTGTTGACGATGGTCAGCAATAAAGTACAAACTTCCCGTGATGTTTCAATCATGTCATGGGTGAACGCATCTTGTATTTAGGTATGCAATAACTGTCAAACAACATTCGTTTATTGGTCGAGCCAACGCCATCTTTCAGATAAAACACAAGCATGGTAAGAGCTGTCCAAAGAATTCACTAATCTCTGTCAGAAACCATATTTGTTTTGTTGGAATTCTTCTATTTGTTGGAATATTTGTTTTGTTGGAAAGTACTAAGTAAGGATATTTTTGTACTAATCTCGTGATTTTCACTTTTTATAGAGCATCATTCGACATTCGAGGCAGGTTTATGTCTAAAAAATTATACCAGGAATCCGACTGATTCTGTCAGATTTGACATGAGTCCAAGTGAATTCAAACAAGCGAGTCCAATTTCAATTTAGAGTTTGTTTCTGTATGACGCTAAATAAAGCACATACATGGTCAGAACTAAGAGATTTTTTCTCATTGACAGCTATATATGGCACTGTACCATGTAACAAAAAAAAAACATCTTCCGTTGGGGATAAAATGTTATTGGAAGAGACTATCAATCGATTTGTAATCCCTAGAACTATTATTTCATCTGAAACCTCATAAGATTAATTATTGTGATCAAGATTTTGTAACCAACATGTTGTTTAATATTTACAGGTGATCCAGGCGACAAAAGCTTGAGAAGAGTTGAAATTGATGTTTTGATTCCAAAAATTATGCGAGACACGGCCAGAACCCAAAATTGTGCAGATACTGTGCTAAAGTTTGGCGATTGTTGCAAGAAATTTCCAATGTCATTTGTGTGGAAATGTCGACTGGAAAATAATGTAATGAAAGAATGTCTTACAAAATGGTATACCGATTCAGACTTCCAAAAACTCTGCACGGATAAATATTTAGAAGAAAGAAGCGAATATAGACGAACAGGCATAAGGAAAAAGTTTAAAAGAATGGGAAGTTAGGTTCTTTATTCACGATATACTAGCGTTTTAACAGTTTCAGTGATAATAAAATTAAACAAATGATAGACAAATTAGTCCTTTTCTTGTAAACCACGCCTCACCAACAATTCATTCACTGTTAAGTTTTTTATTAGCTCAGGGTTTTCATTTAAATCCTTCATTTCCAAATCGTCAGGTATGACCACTTGAGTGATAATTATCTCCTAAAATTAGAAATATAACATTAAGTCTATTTTTTTATTATATGTGTAGTAGATAATAATAAGAAATACCTTAAATGCTGTGTTTGCCATTCTCATGATAGCTTGTAATGATATCCAGTCGTGTTCTGATTCCGGGTTACACTCGTTTAATGTGAAATCTTTAAAACGAACAGACTCTACTATTGTCACGTAATCTGCATGGTAAAAAGGCGGCCCGTCTCTGTATAGCACTGAAATGATGAAACAAGTAACACAGATTATCGGGTTTACAACGCACGCCTTGGTTTACAACGCATGAGAAATGCAATTATAACAGGCTGCTTTCTCACACTCACAAATTACAACAGCCTTGTGTTATTGGTAGTGGATAATGATACCGCTAAAAGTTCAAGACTGAGTTTATTACTTACTGTATAATTAGCTGGTGAACTGAATATTGGACATCGGTCAAAGGTGGCAAAAACCCGTTTCTGATTTTAGATATATTTTGTAAATTATTAAACTATCAAATAAATAAGAAGTTTAAAATACAAGTTTAATATTCTTATTAATATTTCCTTATCTGTTGGAAATTTATAGAAAACTTTTTAGCTTTTTTTGAAGCCATTTGAATTAAGATAATGATAACTAGGTGGAGGGAGCTCGTAGCATGATGCAGTGAATCCTGTAATTAAACACTGAAAAGTTGATGAAAGGTGTTGAAAAGTTGTGTGAACCAACTGAAAATGTTGACACAAGGGGTTCAGCTGAGATTTTATTGACAAATATTTGTAACTTCACGTCTCTGGGGTGGGGGGGACGCCCAAGGAGTATTCCCGCCCCAGGCCCCAAAAGGTGTTGCTACGCCGCTCGCTGCATACCATAAAGAGGATGGGATGTTACCATATTAATTAATATAAATCCATAAATTTCGTTTCACAATTTTAAAATGTACGCTGACTGTGAAAGATTACAATCAGTGGTGAGAATAAATTTGCAACATAATTATTTACTTTTGGTTAGTAAAAAATTGTAACAGTAAGTAAAACCTTCAATTTCGGGGTTTTTTTTTGTCGAGATAGTTTTTTCTATACGATGCATATATATAAGGTTGACTAAAAGTCTGGGTTTGCCTAAATTATTATAGACCGTTAATTCAATGACATCCCAATTATCCTAAAAAAACCTGTGATGAACAATTGAAAAAAATGGAAGGTTGCCAACCAAACTTTGAAATATGTCACTTACGAAAATCTCCTCCAAACTTCAATCCGGATTTAACGACATAGCCCTTGGCTCTGAAATAGTGGTAAGCCGCATATGACAAAGGAAAATTAGTTTGTATAGTGCAGAATAGCTGCCATGACTCCTCAATCGATAAGGGGTTATTGAAAGAATCTCTAATCTGTAAGCATCCCAGACCGTAAGCAAGAAAAAAGCTTTCTTGCAAGCCCAGAATGAGATTTTCCTTAGGAACGTTTTTGTTAATATGGAGAAAAGGCTGAAGGTTCTCGAAATAGTCCTCTCGCTCGTTGTCGCTGTCGGGCAAAACTATCTCAGCGCCCGGAGGGAACTCGAGTTCTTCATCCTCTCCGCGACATTCATCTCTTCGAGACGGGCACTCGTGCTCAAGGTCGTCACTTATTCTCACATCATCATCACTTGATGATAACTCAATAACTGATTCAACATTTTTTGTAGACATTCTACCAATCGCAGAATCCAGCGCTGTTACATTTCCTTCTAGTCCATTTTCATCTTGAGGGTTTGGCTTTTTATACTTCTCATACCACATTTTTCTGCGTAAGTACTGCCGATGGCGTATGAACGGCGGAAATTTTGAATTTCCAAGTATTTTAGGAGTGCTTCTCGACAATGATCCCTTGCCGAAAAAGCCCATGCTATATAAGGTATTCATTTCATCGGGGTTCTCGACCGCTACTCCTAATCCATTAAATTTTCCCGTGCAGATTATCGGCACCCAATTTTCGAGCGATATTCCCAATTCAGACTCTATAAAAATAGGATATGGCTGTTGCAAACTCGCGTTGCAGTATTTTTTTCGCCTAGACTTGCGTAATTCCATTTTTGAAGCTGACAATGGACAAATGAAGGCGCTAAAATAGACGTATTTAACGCTGATATGGGTAATATAATTTACGAGGTATGCTGCGATATTGGAGTGCCATATCAACGAGAGGAGGAAACAATTAAACTCTTGAAAAGGGAATACAAAACGTGCGCGAATTATTGTTACAAGACTGTTGCTACTACTCAATACTCTACCGACACAGAAAGCAGAAATCAGTAAGTATATAATATATATCTCGGGCTTTTTGTGATTTGTCTGGATAAAGTAAGTTGGCCAGGATAAAAATACTGTTTTGACGCTGACGGTGTCTGAGCACTAACTGCGCGGCGTGCGATATGTTGATCTATTGACATCTTGCTTATGACATGACGCGTGACTGACGTTTGACATTTTCAAGTTTTGGCTTATGGTAGAATTTTGAAATAATAATTATGGATTTCTATTAAATATATGATAATCTACTCAATTTGATTAAAAATTATTATTCTTTTTAAAATTAATTGTTATTGTAACTTGTTAGTCTCTTTGCGCTTCACCAGCCAATAAGACCAATTTTACACCATATCAAAAAAATATATACCCAGCTTAGCTCAACACAATACATTTTGAAATCATAAAACGAAGAAACAAAATTCTACGGACTGGAAATAAAAGTTATAACTGAATTTTAATGACCACTAGGGTAAAGGCGTGCCTGATAATAATAGTCGTATAATAATAGTGATTTCTACCATCCACCTCTTCCGTTAACACTACTATCTCGACCTGAGTTTCTGGATATAGCATTCGTTATTACTCGTGGCGCCAAAATGAGTAGAAACCATACGAACCTACGAATAAAAAAACAGAGACATCCCGCATCCAGAACCACTTTACTGTATGGGTGCTGAAATTATTAAAGTCATCACCTCTGCTACTGGATATTATACTAGGCATCGTGCAAATAATAGAATACGATTATATTAGCCAAGTGGGTATTAGCTGGGACTAAACTACAAAATAATACCAAAGGCACTTAAAAATTGATCCAATCCAGTTTTGTAAAAGGATTTTAGGCATGTGGTAGCTTTTAGTGTTAAAACTGACGCAAGCAATTTACTTGTATTTTCATATCGCTGTGATTTTAATAACATTTTTCCAATGCCCATCTACAAAACTACCCTTTTGCACTTGCGTCCTCTACCACTATACACATCTACGGCCCGTAAACCTCCAAACTGGGCCGTCACATTTTTGGTAACCCCTGACTTTGAACATCAGTAACCTTCTCTCGGCAACCTTCTGGCCCAAGATTACATACTGGTGACCTGAGATTTGAAATACGTAATCTTTGACAACTAGCTCCCAACGAGAAAAGGATCAAACACTAGTCACACATTTAGCTGGTGACCTGAGAAGTCAGCTACGTGTAACCTTCGACAGCTACACACACAACCTTCCATCATTGAATTTCCGCAATATTTTTTTATCCTTCGCCAGCCACGCAGTGACACAATTTCAAGTGATATTATGTAACTACATAGTAAATATAATAGATATAGTGTTATCACATTTTTTAAAAATCTTTCAAACCCATCCAACTTATTGTGCTTTCGTGAGCATAGGTATAAAATAAGAAGGGATATTTTCAATCGAGTAAGAGAGGGATCCTGCTAGAAAGGATTCGTATACGAATATGCGACTAAGGCAAGGAAGGCTGTCGCTGAAAAATCAAACAGACTGACATTGCCACTTTTACGTATTTCTTTGTTTTGTGGAATTACTATCTTATCATAAATGACTAAACACGACAAGGCTGTATCCAATTAAGTTATTTGCGATTTAGATCGACATTGCCATTATTCAATTGGTGTTTCTCAAATCAAAAAAGTGTGATCGTGTAAATGGGTCTTACTTGTTTGTGTCAGAACTCAGGAACAAATCAATTAGGTATTTGCGTTTAGTTGCGAGCTGAGATTAACTTCATTTTGTAAAGTCACAAGACTTTTCGTTTAGCTCAGCTGTCGAACTGCGAAGGTGCAGGTTCATTCTCTTTTCTAAAACGATTAAATATATTATCTTACGTATTTGTTTCAAGAACTAAGAAGAATAAACCAGTCGAAAACATGTCGAGTTTAAACGCTGCAAACGTAAAGGATATAATACCAACCTTCGTGGAAGATAAAACAGGTTTGTACGACCTCTTCGTATCATCTTTTTCAGTGTTTTTATTCTTTGTCTTAATTAATCTATTATTTACCATTTTAAACACTTTCAGATATGATCGCTGCAACGAGTGTTTTAGTGCGACAAGCCGCTGAAATTCGTCCCGAAAAAGTCGGCTGGCAATCTTACGTTCAGTTAGTATTTTACTTTTTTTTTTCACCCACCTTTCAACATTTTTATAAAATTATAGGTGTGACAAAATGAACATTTGGCTGTATATAAATGTGATATAATTTAGAAATGCAATACATTACCACGAACAGAGTCACAACCCATTTAGTAAGGAGGAGGTGGATTAAACCATAGTGTGCAACAGCTACTAACCAGCCCGGAACCAGTTTGGTGCCCATCATCCAGCCTGACAACCTCAGAGTATCTATATTTTTCATTGTATGAAGGATATATTTTTTTATAATGCAATGGTTTCTTATGCATTACAGTCCAAAGATATTCCTGTGCCGCAAGCTGGTATTAGTAACGGTAAACTCGCTGTCCCCTACCAGTAAGATGTTTAGAGGTTATGTTGTTTCTCAATTGTTCATCTGCCTAAAGTCTCGATTAATGTCTTGATCTTGTTAATTAACCAGGACCCTAAGGTAGGTATTATTCCATTTCGGTGGGCAATAATGGTAAGTGCGACAACTGCATGCCCCCAATTAAACCATGTGATAAAATGGGCTTGCACCCCAATATAAATTTAAAAAATATTTAAATGAATATTCAATATGTAACTATATTTAAAAAGGTACAACCTCAATTAAACATTCGGTGGATAACGTGCTTGAATAAAAATATTTGAGAGGATATCAGTATACCAAATTTATACATAAGTATGTACAACTGCCCAGATTTAGTACCAATTATGGCACAAAAAGCCATTTTTTCTATCGATTAGTAAAATATACTGCCTACATTTTAAGAAATTCTAAATGCACCAAAATTAACAATATTTACTTATTCTTCTTATCGTAAGTTTTGTGCTGTTTATCCTCTTGTTTGTTTTCTCGTGATGTGTAAAGCCTTCCATTACACATCAAGTGACTTTTTTTTGACTCCAACAAAAAATTGCACAGGGTCAACAACAACATAAATTAATGTTATAATATTGAAGTGTGAATCTACATGACACTTTCAGACCTCAGAAGTATGACGGCAGGAACTAGGACTATCATTTGCTGATTACTGAACTTTAACATGAAGAAGAGACACCTGAAAACAGAAGTAAATAAACAGAGTTGAATTCTACAAAGAATCAAGAATAAATCAAAGAATATTCACTCTTGGTACGTTTTGATTTTGATATGTGACAGCCTTCAGTAAAACGTAACTGTCGAGACAGCTCATCTTTGGTAAGGTTTGATCGAAGATTGCCGCCAGTTCTGTAGTTTGATTCAAGATTCATCCGCACATCACATCGCCTTGAAGCTGACTGGCCATCTGGGCTCCGCCTATAAGATGCATTAGTTCCTTCAGTGAAAACTTTAGTTCCTTAGTCCGCAGGAGCAGTCTGTCCTTCACTCAAAACATATATCACTCATTCAAAGATACTCATATGAATTCTAATTGCAGGAATTTGAATTCCGATTCTAGGTCTCAGATGATCTCGAATGAGGACTACCAATTCATCATTGCCTTCGACGCTGTTGAGGGTGAGGCCAAGAATGTGTTCCTCAAGGACCCCAAATTGAGAGCACAATGCACCCAGACGTTCCTTAATCTGCTCAGCCATGTCAGCAAGGATAAGACCATTCAGTCAATTCTCATCATGATTGATGATTTGCTTCAGGTTTGTAGTAAAAATATTTTTAATTTTTTTATACTTAGGTTGTCTAATAAGGTCGGAAAAGGTTATTTTACAAAAAAAATTCAGACACCATTTATCTAACCTACATTTACTTGTGCTTATTTTAATCCGAACTAATACATGATATTTAAACATTAATTTCCTTGTTATGATCGCAAAATTTAAAAACTGGGTAGCCGCAGTCGTAAAGGTGAAACCTATGCTAGCAGCATATTGGAGCGGAGAAATGCAAAAGCATGCGAAAAAAATTCACATGGGAGTTCCCATTGAGAATTCATTTTTTATTATTTTGAATTTTAAAATTCCGGCTCCGTCATGACCTAGTAAATTTCATTTAGATTCGATTAAAAATTTTAAAATCGGTGGTGTAATTATTGAGATCTGGCATCACAAATATTTCGCTGTTGGAGTTGATCCTTGGGAGCTACGCTTCGCTCTACTCCGATAAAAGTTTTATATATTCAAATACTTAAATTATTAAAGTGAGAAACGCTACAATTATATTATTTTTCACCATCACCGTTCAGCGTGTGGTCATCTCTCACATTTTTCGCTCCGCATGCAGAAACTTGATATCTGATGATGACAAATGCCGCATACGCACTCTAAAATTGGGGCACTTTTTACTACTTCCAATTTTGTGATATTTGGTTGATTATTTCATTTAATCATATTAAAATTAAATTTACATTGACCACATTATTTAAAATAGATACATTCATTAATATAATTCACTAATTACTCACACACGTTGCAACTGAGTAAGTACGTTTGCTCACTATACTCGGAAGAGAAATCTTTAAGGGAAAAAACCTCCATTTCATTTCCTAGAGTTCTTAGAATACCTGTCAAAATTCAAAGCTGTTCAGAACTCCGGCCCCGCATTATTAGCACCATCTGATCTCACTTTTGTCATTGCCTCTTCTATTTTACGATTTCACCAAAATGCAGCTTCCGGATTGCTCTCTCTATCTATCTGAAGCAATTCCTCAGTGGAACTGCAAGTGACAAAATTGCAAAAATTACTGAACTGCAGTGCCGCTTTAGCAAGAATGATTACATTAACGAGCCTCTTCTGGAAGAGCTGTTGCCTCTGTTGGGGGTGGTCATAAATCATGCAATTTCATCTAACGACTGTATTTTCTATAAATGCGATATTTACGATGGCTGTAAATGCATATTTTCAAACAATATCAGTGTGTCACAAAATTATTAATTAATTTAAAAAAAATTTGACGTATTTTTTAAAAAACCAACTTTGTCACTGTAATTTTATTTTTATGATTCTTGTATTCAGTCAATAAGATATTAATGTCTATAGTTTTGGTGAAATGTATAGAAAAATACGAACTTTTTGAGGCTTTTAACTTTTGTACAAAGTAGAAATGTACCTTTCTCATTCTATATTAACCCAGTTAATTATGATTTAAAGCGATATCTATATCTACTCACAACAATACAACTTTTGTATGGAGTCATTACCATGTTGCATCCTCATAACTAATATTTTGTGCCACTATAGGAGGACAAAGCTCGAGTGAATATATTCCGGGAACATGCCCAGTCCAAGAAGGAGTCCCTGTGGAGTCCTTTTCTGAACTTGCTCAACCGACAGGACGGCTTCACGCAGCACATGGCCTCCCGCATCATAGCCAAGATCGCCTGCTGGAACCTAAACGACCCTAAGGATGTCATGGAAAAGAAGGACCTCAACTTCTATCTCACCTGGCTCAAGGATCAGCTCAAGATTAACGTGAGTTTAGAATAAAGTACATATTGCTTCCGTGACATTTCACAATTTCACTTGATTCAATGTAAAGGGAAAAAATACTGCAAATCAAACTTACACCTTTCAATTTACCATCAGTTGCACGGACCCCCATTTTGAAGGTGCTTATTGAGTTAGGAAACCATTCAGTTTATATATATATATAGGTATAACTGTAACATCTAAACTTTTGAAACAAGCTATAGATAAATTTAAAGGTACAATATTTTGTAAATGTAAATCTATATTGACATGTAATTTGGAGTTAAATCCGACTAATATTATAAATGCGAAAGTCTGCCTGTCTCACATTTTCACAGCTGAACTGCTAAAACGATTTTGATAAAATTTAGTATGGAGATAACTTTAAAAAACATCAATCCCTAAGAGGTAGATAGGGGATATAAGATTGTATGGGAATTATTTAGGAATATCCTAAGATGTTTTTGGGTATTTTGAATAACTCTCGAAATTTTCAAGTCGGCGCAACTATTTTTAGTTCTTCCGCAAGCACTAGTTGTCGGGCGCCGAAGTCCCCATTACGGAAAACCAAATTTAGGTGAGTGGATGGCCCAAAGGGCCTAAACATGAGTTCGGAAGAATCGCGTGCCGTTAAAGCCGCCTGCAGGGCCTACTGCCGACCCCGAGCAAAGCCCGGGGTTAAACAGCTAGTAATTTTATATGGAAACTGAAAGTCGACAGACATTTGGAGTTTTTCTCAAATCTAGTGAATTTTATTTTTTATTATTATATGTAATCCCAAAAGGTTTGTGTTTTAAGAACGAAATTTTAAAAGTTATGAATTATTAGGGTGACAAAAAAAACCTTATCAAAGTGAAATTAAAATACATTCACATTGTGAGTGACTATTCAATACACCGTTGATTTAATTTCATAACATGGTCACCCTAAGAATACCCCAAATGTTGTCTATATTACTTGATATGTCATAAATGTATTATTATATCTCGATTTGTAATGTTTCTTCATCTTTCCAATTGTTTATTTCATATTTAAATTATTACAATAAGGATATGTCATTCAGCCAAAACTAACATAAAAACGCCTGGCTAAACAAGCTTAAAAATGCACAACTAAAAACAGAAACTTTGTTTGCCTTTTCTTCTTGTGTAACTAAACATTATATTTATTATTAATCAAACTTACACAACGAGTTGGACTACCGCTCTTTCTATCGGAGTGACACAAAATCTTAAAAATAATACTTATATATGGATTATAAACTGGAACGTGACTTGGAGCGGTGATGCAATAACTTATAATCAATTAGTTTGATCCAGATGATCATTCAGCCCTGGCACAACTGTGATTTTTATGAGTAAATTTGTGTTTAAAGTGATGGGATAGCACAATAAATTTTAGCGTGTCAATTTATCAACTGAACCCTGAACACAGACTAGCTATTATGGGGAGTTTGTTACAAAAAGAAACATATTCAATTAACTATATAAATATTAGTCAATGTAAAATTGACAACCAGGTTTACATTAAAGCTATGTGAGCATTCATTGTCTGTGGCCTCAGCACTAAGGAGTCTCGTCTGCGGCACTCGAGATAGGTTGCAATACTATTTCTTACAACGTTCTGCGGTGATAGAGCAAAGGATGAATGTAAAAGTTCAATGGCATATAGCCTTCTTTCCCGAACCTCACCTAAAGCTTAGAGTTGCCTAAATAGTTTTTTTTTTTAAATCTAAAATTGCAATAATTAAATTTCACTAAAGTTTAGCAGCGCTAGGTACTCCTTATGTTAAAGACACCAAAGTGGGCATCCTTAACACTCTAAAGGAGTCTTAAACCGCCATATTGGCTGGCCAGCTGTTTTGCTGACAATTAAGCAGTCAATTGAAATTTATATTTTTGTTTATTTTGTTATCTTTATTATTTATTGGTTTTGATAGTATATTATCAAACTTACTAAGAACGAACTCAGACCTTGATTATTAAGTATTTGGTGAGATATTTTCTTTAGTTATTAAAAATCAGAATAGATACAGCCAGAGTTGACACATTAAAAAAAGTTGGCAGGAACGTTGATTATAATAGTGGTTTTAGATTGCTTAACTGCTAATAAAAAATTGGAAATCAATCTTTAGTAATTAAAACATGTTTCGCGCACAGTTTCATAATTTTAATGCAAACTGAAAATTATTTACAAAACAGTGCGCCACCTGCGAAATTACAAGATATTTTTTCTAAACTGTAAACATTTATGCTTCTGTGCGGTTTGCATCTAAGATATTTGCCAATGAAACATTAATATTGGAATATGATTAATTTCATTGCCAGAAAAAGTCCGCCATCTACATCTCGGAATAATTTTTGGGCACCTACTAATTGTATGAGGTTGAGCTAACATTTCATTTGCACATGCGGAGCATAGCTACGCGTGCAAATAAAATGTTGGGATTCGTGCTCCGAACCAGTCGATCTTTGAATAAACCGAAATCCATCTCGCTTTTATACTGCACGTTCGTGAGGAGCATATTGGAGTATAGTTCCATTATCTGGAGTCCTCATGAGGTTACTTACGGTAATATCCTGGAGGTTATTCAGAGGAGGTTCATTAGATACCTTTATCTCCGTAGGTATGGATATTATCCAGAAATGTTTCCTAATACGTATCCATCAGCATTCGTATTAGGGATGTTAGGCTTTAACACACTCGAGTTTAGGCGACAAATCCATACTTTGTGTTATTTTTATAAGGTTATTCGCGGTTTCATCGAGAATCCCGTAATACTCGGTGATATTGGTATCTTTGTTCCGGACCGTCGTACTAGAGCGCGGAAGCACACGTTATTTAAGCGGTTAGCGTGTCGTACCGACGTATACAAGTATAGTCCGATTGGGAGAGCAGTCGAATTATTAAATTCCATTTCCGCGGAGATTGATATTTTTGTCTGTTCGCCCAATGGGATTAAAAATCTGCTTTCTATTGCGCCGTTGTAGGATCGGCGTGATTTATTTATGCATTAATGTTTGCCTGGAGGCATTATTTTAATTTTTTAGTTTAGTATGTTTCATGCTATTGTTTTTTGTTTTTAATGCTTTTTGTTTTTCTTTTGGTAATTTAATTTGTTTTACTGTAATTATAATGTACATGGGGAAACCTGTTAAATAAATAAATAAATAAATAAATAAAATAAAACTACTATGTAATCAATCAATGGCAGGAATAACAACAGTGTAAAAAGGTCTTTTTTTATAGTTCTCCGTATTCGATTAAGTAGACATCTGTATAAGAATAACTTAACATAAAGATTCCATTGTTACAAACTAGAGTAGCATTGGGGAAAATGGTTATTTGGCCATCAATCAACTATGTTTTAAAATACATTATAGATACAGCATGAGCTTATATCGGTGTTAAAATTCAACACCAGCAGCAATACAGAAGAGAGAGACAGCAATGGCTAAGTAACCGCTATTGCAGTCTTCCTCACTCCTCGCACCGCCAATTGCCGGTTCGTTCAGGTGGATCCAAAACAATTATAGTTCTAGTCATGAATTCATTCTCAAGCTTCAATTAATGAAACGTAAGTAAATATTTTTCCTCTTTCCTTTTTATGTTCTTTAGACTCAATCAAGGGCACGCAAAACGTGTTTATGCGTGTTTTACATTCGGTTGACCTATCAATGTGTTTTAAAAGATTGTTATCATCAAGTGACCTTGGAATAACCATTGTACTAAATACACCTATCTTAGTTCTTTTACAAGAGAGTCAAACTACTACTCAATAGGATTATAATTAAATAATCATTTAAACAAAAAAAAAGATTATTGTTATGTGAGAGAACTTAAAACCAAGAGAAATAGCCTAAGAATTCGAGTGATACTCCTATCTTTGCTATTGACTTACATTATTTTTCTACGATCCAGTTCATTGAAACACCTTTCCCATGTTCAGAGTTCAGAATGGTTGCCAGCAAAAATGTTTAAATAGTCAGAACGAAGTAAAAACTTACATTTTTTCCTCAACTCTCAACTAAATTAGTATCTATGGGTCATTGTTTTTAATTTTATAGGCCCTTGCATCAACTCTTTAAAAAAAAAATTGTGCCGTCGTTACATTTTTTGATCTTTGAATTTTTGTAAGTTATATGTCAATCTAAACGTACTATTTGTGAATTTAACCTAAAAAAAACTGACGCCATTTAGATGACAAATATTTCACGTTGGTCGGTGACTGAAGCGGAGGACACGACTTTACTACATTAACAAGGTAAGTGAGACTTATTACTTCAGAGTTGTTTCAGATCTTTTTTGCTTTTTGTGTCATTAAATCATGGATGCAATAGAAAATAAGACGCAGTATTCTTTTACTGAAAAATCTAATTAGTCACACATGTCGAAGCCATACCTGTCTTTGGGTTCCAAAAGTAAACAGGATATTAGTCGTTGCTGTTGGTTGCTGATAGTTGAGTTATTCTTTCATTTAAAAAATTATAACTGTTCCAAGCTGTGTAAATATACGATAAACTCATAATAGGAATTCATTAAAATAAATAAATGTAATAAAATAATTCACAGCATGTATTGTGCATATTAAATGTATTAGAAGCGTGCTTGTTCAACCGTTGCCTACTATGATCAAATCGATAAGCTGAAGTTAAATGGAACAGAAATAGATTCTCTACTAGAACATGTGTTATACTAATGTATTTTTTACACTAAAGCTACAATTTCAAATATTTCAGAACATATTACCAAGCCTTTAGTCATGTGTTGTCGTGTTGTCACCTTTTTGATACACAATTTTTGTTCATTAGAAAAAAAACTCAAACATTCCGTATGTAGTTCTTTTTAGGTTCCAGAGGCAAATAGAATAAATTTCAACACTTTCAATAGCTAGCTTTAATTTGCAATTTTTGAATATGCTGTTGCATAAAAGTTTACCAGAATTGTAGTTTTTGTTAAGGTCTTTCGTTATATCCATGATTTAATTGTTTATATTTTTTTTGGCAAGGAGTTTTTTTAGCTATGTGTGTTCCTCACAGCTTTTTCAATAACATTTGTATCAATAATTCTCGATGACAATTAGCGACTTCTTATTCTTCTTTCACTATTATTCACCTTTCTTTCATTAGAGTCGTCTTTACTTCGGTGTGCATTGTTTGTCGCAGCACATCTCGCAGCTGATACGCCGCTATGTTTGAGTAGGTTCGCTTTGGATTTAGAATGTAGTCGAACATGTTGATTTTCTTGTTTATTGATTGTTGTTGCATGTTGGAACGACGTTGTTTGTTAACCAAAAGGCAGAGGAAGTGTCGCAATCGATGAAGAAAACCGAGACTCGTTTGCATGCGGCTGATAAACCACATCAGCAACCGCTCGAGTTCTATCATCCGCTGATAGTGGCCATCGATGAGCTAGCCCCAACAACATCATCACATTTGGTCGGTAATCTAATATATATGTTGGGATTAAATATACACTGTGTCCCGCAATGTTTTACGAAAACCTTAAGGAGCATTGTTATTCACTATTATAGCTATGATTTTGAGTAAATAATACTAAAATAATTTATAACCAAATATGTTTTTTTTTAAATAGTGCAAATTACTCTATGTTTATTTTGTAAGAAGGGATCACACCTGCTTTTGCATTCTTTAAATTAAGTTAAATTACTTAATGACAGAATTTGGAAAATATTTTACTAACTGCAATTTATGTACTTACCGTTACTTAATTCTTGAAGGACAGTCATTGTTGAGAAACACCTATGTTAGTAGGTACAACAGATTTATTTTCAATAATTCGCTAATATGCCGCAGTGATAATTCTTAGGTCTCCTGGATGTTGGCTATTGGGGAATCACTGATAATACAGACAATACTGCTGCCACAACACCACTGCACTCTCTTTGTATAATAATTCCTTATCACTGATTCGAAAGCACCAAAAATATGACGTAGCATTTTAAGTCACTGATGCAATAAACCACAGATCATAATAATAAACAATAACGAGACCATGATTACTGTTTTGGCTTCGCCAATCCAAAATAAACTGACTAGTTATGGACTATTGAGCGCTGACGCATTCGCAGTTCGCACAACCGCTCTACCCCGCAGAGCGTCACCTTAAACTATGCGGGCCTTCACCTTAAACGGTAACTGGCTGCCCGGTGCAAGCAAATACATCTTAATCTTCCCTTTAACACAATCATTTCATTATAATCATGTAAGGTTTACAAATTAATTTCTCCGAAACCATGATTCATTTTAATATACCTCTTCTCAATTAATACTGGAAATCGCAAGACTTTACGTAGCTGGTTTTTTTTTTCATAAAAGGTTGTGAGACACGGTATATACAGGTTGAACTTTTTCTCATGCATATCTTCTTATGGAGTTATTATACACTTCAAACTGAACGACTATTGTTCTGACTTTTCTTTTGTAAAGTTTTCATCAAAAAACTACCCCCTGCCTGACTGGCAGCTATGCTCCTCAAATCAATTAAATGAAAAAAATATACAAAAACTATCACATTTTACTGTTGCAATGCTGGTGAATTGTCAGTGCCTTAATCAACCTGACCGTTGCCCGTTCGACAGTCAAAATAACCACTCAAATGTTTTTGTAAATATCCATATCCATTGATGTATTTGGATGTGTCCGATACTCTAGCCTCGATCGCGAGTTGCGGCGAATACACCTGCCAAGTTAAATTGCCCAATGATTAAGTGGCTATACAGATAAACTAAATTGTGGTTAAATCCCGAGACCACGTATGTGTGTTTTTATACTGATTATTTTCTTCATATATATTTTTAAATCTTAACACCTTTTTGTAAATTTTATTGGCCACAATAATTTTTATTTAAGAAGAACAACAGTGAACAGGTTAATAGTATGCTAATAAATAGTATGCCACACAGTATGCTAATGTCGTATTTGCTCATTAAGTTCAATAAAATTGTAAATCAAGTGAGTTTCATTAGCACCAGTTTACAGTAATTGGGGTAAATTTAAGACAGGTAAAACAAATTAATTGATTTTTTCTTCTTAGACAGGTTGTATTTTTATTCACTATTGGCAACAAAACCCCTAAATTGTGAAGTAAAATAAATCAGCATAAAATATTGGAATAATGTTTTCCAATTACCAGATAAACTAATTTAAAACCGACCTAAAGTTTAAAAGGGCGAGCGAATAACGACTGCGAAATGGAACGCCCACAAACCATGTTGTGGGTTATGCCTTGGCTTGTTGACGCAGGGCCGATTTCAATAACAAACTGACGACGGGGCATTGAAAGTTTTAAGGTAGTGAATGGCTCAAGACATGATAGCAAATATAACAGCGCGGCAGGGTGCAAAGGAGTGCGGTGACTTGATGTACTTCGATTGTTCAAACTATTTCCGGAATTTATGATTTTATAAACTTCCTTTTTTCTAAATTAATTTTTTTTTCATGAGATCGGTTTAGTTGGCGATATAGACTAACCCCAAAAGACCAATAGTTAATTTTAAATACATTCACTGTGTACACAACTTATTACAAAGGTGTGATTATTGTGAGTTTACAAGGTGTACTATACCAAGAGACCAGCGAATTCTGGCCAAGAACTAGTTCACCGTGTTAGTCAATTGGCTGTATTAGATGTTAGTAATATGAATCGGAAATGAACTGTATTTTTATGTGTACAAATTGGGGTTTTTCAATGGGGATTGCATTCTTTGTTAAACAAATGAAATGGCACCAACCTTTACATGCTCCCAAGACTCTGCCCGACACTGGATGCACAGGAACACACTACAACATGAGTTTTCTTAGTATTTTAAGTTCTTGTTGATTAGTATGTAACTATATTAGTTCATGAATTTAGAGGTACAGCGGCCTCATTTTGATGGCGAACGATTCGATGCGCACGGCCGGCAGTAGGTTTACACAATTCGAGAGCGATCTTTTTCGACCCCTCACCAACAGCGGTGAAATTTCGAATGTTCTTTGCGTGTGTGCCGTGGGTGACACATCGATATACACCTAGCCATTTCTCTAGCGATGCAATAGGATATAGGAAGGTGATGACAGGATTATACAATACTTTTATGCTCTTTGAGGAGGACAACGACGTTCATTAACTGACCCACGTGATTTTCCCAGTGCAATCTATTGGCAATTTACTACTTGGTGTAATATAATTATATTTTAGTTAGGTAATGTAATGAACAGGATACAATATACCTACTCAATTATACAAAAAAAATTTTTTTGTATAATAGTCATTATGTATCTACTGCATAACTGCATAGAAAGAAGTTATCTGGAAATCTTTTAATATCAAGATTTATGGATTTATTATCACTGCTGGGAAAAACTGCAAAGAAACCCAGTAGGCTTTTTTATATTTATAAACTTAAAATAAAAATTACAACATCCAAGTGCCCCTAACAAACAGTTATTTTAGTTTTAAACATACAAGTCATATCACAAATACTTTCAAAAGTATTTAAAACCCGCGGTTTTGGTACCTAGTGGGTGTAACCTAAAAGTGAATTTTTATATTAAAAAAATATTGAATATAGTTTTAGGCTATTGCTTTCTGCATTTTGATGTTTACGGTTATGATCATTCCAAAAGCGCTGTGTGGAAACTGTTTTTATGATGCTCGGTCAGTATTCTAGCAGCAAAGCGTAAGGGCCGAGTTCCTGAGAATGTGAACCATAATATTTTTATGAGACCAACGCCATATGCCGATGCTGATGTTTTTTTTTAATGAGTTTGATGGCTATTCATTATAATAATGTGGATTCTAAAATGTTAATAGGTGTTGGAGGTACAGGGTTCCGGAAGGCAGGACCGCCGTAGTAATAAAGCATAATTGGCTCACATGTTATCCCTAACGCTATCTTAAATGCATATTGCTAATGTAGATAATGTGTATTTTCAGGGCAACCAGTACATTCAGTCGGTGGCTCGCTGCTTGCAAATGATGCTCCGCATCGATGAATACCGCTTTGCCTTTGTCACTGTTGATGGCATCTCAACGTTGCTGTCTATTCTCAGCTCTAGGGTGAATTTCCAGGTATTGATTTATTTTATAACTCTGCAAAAACGTATTTGGGATAGTGTCCGATCAAAGGTTCAGTTTTGGATTCGGACAGTTTCGTCCTCAAATACGTGTTTCAGCTTAAGTTTCTACAGAGACCCCGTCTACTGTTCTACATTTTCCATGTCTAATTTGCAAAAAACAATATTTAGAATAATTAATTATAATATTATATTTTCAATAAAATCCTTAATCCATTCCATCTTTGAAATCCTGACCAATGATTGAAAGTCGTATTTAATTTTTTATAATTTTCCAGGTTCAGTATCAGCTCGTGTTCTGCTTGTGGGTGCTGACCTTCAACACAGTCTTGGCTGCCAAGATGAACAAATTCAATGTGATCCCCACCCTTGCTGATATCCTGAGTGATTCTGTCAAAGAGAAGGTCACAAGAATCGTTTTGGCTGTATTCCGCAATCTCATAGAGAAGCCAGAAGAGCCGCAGGTATCATTTCCAACAACATTAAATTGACAGACACATCATATTGAAACTGACATTGGAATCTTTCATGCGCTAGTCATTGACATGACTAATACTCCAGATCAACAACAGATCTCTCATTTACAACAATCTTCTCCACTCCTTTCAGTTACAGATCTGTAACTGTCAGAGTTTAATCTGGTAGAACAAAGTGAAGGAATACATTTACTATTACGAGTCAATCGAACATAGGTTACTCAAACTGTTTCATTTGTTCCAAAGTGCGCACGGGCGCACTATGTAGGTCGATCTCCGCTCTTATAGTCTGCGCTGGAGGGGAAACCCTCTACCTCGGACGTGATGCATAAGACGCGGCCGTTTGATGTCATGCTCGACCTGCTGACTGCGGACGGGTGGCGTGATGCGATGTGGCGTAAAGTCGCACGCTGCTGATGTCAGCGAATCTGGGCGTGGACGGCATGTGACCTTGTGACCCCCGCAGAGTCATATTTGTTCTTTCAGTCGCTTCTATAATAATATACTATAAGACACACCGATCTTCGTTTGTTCTGTCAGATTGCTTTCAAGCAGTTCCCAATGTTAACAATAATCAACTGTAATAAATAAATGAACATCTTCGTTTGAAAATATAAATCACAAATTGTACAAAAACAGTAGTTCTTCTGACACATATTAGAGCATACAGAATTATTTACATGTCTTCACTGATTGCAGATTTGATTATTAAAATATTAAATTTAATAAAAATATTTGCTTAGGTTGCTAAGGAGCATTGTATTGCAATGGTGCAATGCAAGGTTCTAAAGCAGCTGTCCATCCTGGAGCAGAAGAGATCAGATGACGAGGACATCATGGCCGATGTGGAATTCCTCAATGAACGTCTCCAAGCCTCTGTGCAGGATCTCAGCTCATTCGATGAATATGCTTCCGAGGTAAATAATAAAATAATTTATGTAAGGTGATTTCTGGATTTAGTAGCCACTTAGGATTCTTATCATTCTTTTTTACACATGCAATATGTACACTTATTTTTGGTTTATGGTACGTCATAACATAACAATGATAATTTTGATGATGTAATAATGATAATTTTGAAATATTATTTATGATTAAAAAAATATGAAAGTTTGAGATGTCGTAGACCGCTTTGATTTTAAACATTTGAAGTAATTATAAAATTACTAAATAACCTGATTCTCTGCTATAATTTCTATTTAAATATTTCAAGGCAAATAAACATTAAAAGACATTCAAAGTGCTTTGAGTCAACTACTATCAGATGGTGTAGTTACAAGTATGCATGTTACATGATTGCAGGCCAAAGGCGCTCGTGCTTTTATGTAATTTGCAGCTCATTTCTATTGAATAGGTGAAGAGCGGTCGCCTGGAATGGTCGCCAGTTCACAAGTCGGCGAAGTTCTGGCGCGAGAATGCAGCCCGTCTGAGCGAGAAAGGAGGCGAGCTTCTGAAGACGTTGATCTATCTCCTCCACAACACTGATGACACTCTAGTTCTGGCAGTTGCTTGCTACGATGTCGGAGAATATGTGCGCCATTATCCAAGGGGAAAACAGTAAGTCAATGTCTGATACCATTTACGATAGGCCCTAAAGTCTATCATAATTAATTAAAGCGCATAATAAATATGTACTGTATATTGAGGCTTTCAGAACCGTTTCACTAACTCACCTAATAATTAAATTGTAAGATAGGCTAGTTACTTGTAGTTTTAGACCGGTCCAGTTTCATCTTTGTTTATCTGAAAATGCTATGCTATGATGCCATTGTACCGTAGGTGGCACGTGTACATACAAGTCAAAATAAGTAAATGTACTCGTAAGACAGTCGCCGAACTTTATATTATTATCAACCTGTAAGACACGCAGACTCACTATAGCCGGAGCTTACAGCAGAGAGCCTGCATTTATTTTGTAGTCTGCGTTTTAGAAACGGAATTTTAAGAAACTTTGGAATTTTGCTGAGCTCTGAAGGTTTATACAATTAGCCCTAAACTGACTTAACTATTGAACCAATTTCGTATCGTCATTGCCGACAACATCTTTACTGTTATTTTTATCCGCAGTGTTATTGAACAACTTGGCGGTAAACAGCATGTGATGAACCTTCTCATACACGAAGACCCGAATGTGAGATATGAGGCCCTTTTGGCAGTGCAGAAATTAATGGTTCATAACTGGTATGTTGCAATCAATCTGTTTAGTTCCAATTTATTGATAAATATAACAAATAACATAATGTCCTATTTTATAACATTTTTATCAAACTGATCAGGAAACGGAATCATGTTTCAATACTCTCTTCATTGTAACTAGTTACCATAGTATGTGTAATATGTGTTTATTTTGAACATATTGATCTTGTACCTATAGAATACTTGCATGGGGCACCAGCGTCAATTGTATACTTGCATGGGGCATCAGCGCCATGTGAATACTTGCATGGAGCACCAGTGCCATGTGAATACTTGCATGGGGCATTAGTACTATGCGTATGTATACTTGCATGGGGCACCAGTACCATTTGTATACTTGCACGTGTTTCAGTGCCATATTATGTGGGGAAAATACATAATTTTATATCAAATAAGTTTAGTATAATATTTTAAAAATAAAAAAATCTTCCCCTATATTTCCTAATTTGATTTTCAGAAGGATAGGGTCTATAGATATTTACTGTATATAAACTCAGCGCAGGATGTCTGATTGAACCCAGGGCTGAGTTTTATAAAAATGCATTTTTAACTCTCACCTGTCCTCTTTAACGTAACATATTGTTAAATATTATGTAATTATCTAGTTAAATAAAATAAGAAAATGATGATATTTTAATAAAAATATAAAAATAAAGTACAGGGCCTCTTTAGTACCTTTATAATTATTTTGCTATATGGCTTTATATCCTATTCTTTATCAAAAAAAACATAAAACTTCTAAATTTTTCAATATTTTCAAGATTGCGTCATTACATTATATATCTTATTATCTTACATTCAAACTTTTTGTGTTAGGATTCCTTTTTGTGTTTTATGTGATTTTAACAGTGCTTGAGATAACGAAGGGAACCGATTTAACACGGCAACTGCTTTCAGGGATTTGCGTAATTCACAGCTTCCAGCTATTTCTTAGTTCCAATTTTTTTGATGGTTTCTTCACGGTTCGCAGGCGCAGTGAAGATTGGACCACACATCACTCTCATAGTTCCGTGCCGCAGGTCAAAAAATAATTCCTTATCGCAAAGAAGCGCTCTCATCGTACCCTAAAGCGACTTTGCTTATTTTTTCTTAAATAACCGCCGTGTTTATTCGCAATTGTTTCCGGGCCCTGCTCAACTAAGCTTAATTGCTTCGCTAGAGCCAGGGGTAATGTGATGGTGGTAATGTAGGTTATGAGTCGAAAACCTTAACCACTTAACTACTAGAACACCATAATCCCGAGTTATATAAAACCGTATAAGTTTATATTTTTTTTATTTCTATTTTTATTATGACTAGTTAAATATAACATTGAAGAGTTTATAAGAAATGCCATGATCTTCGTTTTGGATACATTATAATGACAATAAATTGCTAGCTTGTAAGATATTATTAAATCCTATTTCAGCAAATATTCAATTATCATGGCATGTCCTATACTACAGTACTGTTTATTTTATATTGCTTGACGCGTGTTGCGTCGTTTAACTATGAAAATATTTTAATCTCAATAAAATCAAACTTAGAAAGCAGGTAGAAAAACGCACTATCTAAGCTGTAAATGGAAAAAAATGTAGACTGGGCCCCATCTGGCAACTCTCTGTGCTTGTCAAACTGCCAAGTGATTAGTGATGATTCTCATAACTTCTCATGTCAAATTTATGACATTTGTATGTTTATTTATTTATTACTTACTAACTGCCCTTATATGTATAGATTATTGATTAATTTATCCACCTCGTGCATGCCTCAAATAATGATCCAAAAAATAGTGAAAACCTCGCTGAAATCTATTCATTGGTTCCTGCGGTTAGAATGATCACACACTTAGCGAGGACTTTACTATTTACCTTGTAACAAGCTTTTTTAAAAAAAATACATGTTTTGTAGGACCTCTTCACGCACGCGATATCGATGGAAGGCGGATGGAGCTTTAAAACGTTTGCAATATTTTCCAATCTTGAGTAATAGAATCGCAACATTTCTCATAAACTATTTATAATATTCTCCCTGTGATATAATAATATCATTGAATTTGTTCGGCCGGTCCAAAATGATGACCATAATGCCTGTCTCAAAAGATTCCATTTTGAGATCGCAATCGCTTTGCTACCGTTTCCACATCGCAGCTTATTTCAAAAGTAACCATTCTTAAAAATGCTATTACGATCCGTGCCCGTAGCAGAATGTGGTTAATAAAAATATTTATTAATCACACAGTTTGTTCATTATGCTGGTGCATTTTAAATTTGACTGTAATTACATTGTTATATTTTAATGATTCACTACCCTTCATAATCTACTAAAGTATTTTCAATGAGATCTTTTCAAGAGATCCTTTATTAATTTGTTATATTGCAATTATTGCATTCTCTACATAACATTTTTTGACTTCCTCAGCATTCAATGCCGTTTTAAGATAGCTTATTTTTAAAAAGCATCAATAGCTTGTATTTAAAATTGTTTGATCCTTAGCTGTTTTCAATTATTCATATAATTCTTACAAGTTCTTCTGCTCAAATAATTTAATGTATTAATAAGCCGTTTAGCAACCTTTACTAGCAAATAGTATGCATAATTGAGTACATTTTGGTTTGCGCATCTTCATTCATAGAGATCATCTGTCATTCATAGAGATCATGTTCATCAGATTTGTGTGTAGAAGAAAAAAGCTCTTCTTAATAAGAACTGTTTCTTTGCTTTTAAGCATTGGCATTAGTAAAAAGAGATCTGAGAAAAGGATGTTTAGCCCATACAAGTTCAAGTCTGAACTTATAAACCAAACAATTTTTATGAGTATTTGATTAACATGTATTGTTTAAAGATTTAATTGACTTTAATAGAACACTTTTATAGAATTTTTTTTAGAACATTTATTGTTACTAAATAATTAAGAAAATAAATTTACGGATTATATCATGCCGTTTATAAAAAAACTAATCCCAATACAATTCATCTTCAGGGGAGTGTTTGACACGTCAGTCTAATGCAATTTTTCACCCAAAACCCGTCGCTAGTTATCATCTCTTACACATAGTATCTGTACATTTTATATTTTTATAATAAGCGAAAGCTTAAAATCAGTTATTAGATAACTATTACTTTTTTTCTTTAAACAACTGTAAACTAATTTGACCTTACGCATAGTTATTAGTTCACTGCTAAAGTGACAGCGCATGCATTTTACTAAATATAGTTAGTGGTCACTTAAGTTTAGCAGTGTTCTACTGCGACTGAATGCAACATAAGGCTGATTGTATTCAAGGTGATATTATGCTATAAGAAGCTTTTGTTAAGTTTAACAAAGTTACCTTACAAAGAGAACTACAAGATATTAACTCACTATTATGATTGTCCGACTTTTGAAACCGTATACACAATTAATACAAATTCGCACTTGCGAGGACATCATTTAAAACTCTCAAGTACAACCTTTAGTTCTAATCCGAGGAAGAATTTCATTTCGAACAGAGTAGTGAATGCATAAGCGAGATTAAATTTAAGAACAGTCTAGACAATTTTATCAGAGATGACACAAGTGCAGATTTAGGCTTATCAGCATAGCTGCCTGCCTGACTAAATAATAATAATAAAGTTGTAATTGTCTCAAAAACAGAGTATTTAATATATAAACTTTTGATATTCTCTTTTGACACTCTACACAGACCTTCAAATAACACACCATGATATCATCCACACATGTCACACCACACATGCATATTTGATGTAAATTTAGCAAATATCACAAAAATCTCTTCAAACTTTAAAGTACTTTATTAATTCTTAGAAAATACCTACATTTCTCCAATAAGACGGTGCCTTTTGGAAATGATATCTGAATTTAAAATTTGTGACATGTGCTCATTTACTAAATAAAATTAAATATAATTGATTTTGACCACATATAAAGTTGTCCATCAGACAAAAAACAAATTCTAACTTATTGTTGACATTTTTAATTATGCAAGATAAATATTCTGCGATCATACCTCTTCTAAGATTGTTTGATCATAAATAATCAGAAGCATAGTCTCCGATGATTTTCACAGAGGGATCAGACAAGATTTCGAATACTTGTGAAAACAAAGTAAAACCGTAAAAAAGAGTGTTTTTATCCAGTATTCAAAATCTTATCCCCTCCTTCAAACTCTTAACAGAAAACTTCTGGACATGTGCGGTTTTCTTACCTTAAGGAAATTTCTAAAACTCCATTGAAAGCTTCTTATCGAGGTGTTCTGTCTCCATTTTCCATATTTTTTTTACCCAAACTAATCAAACTTATTATAAAAAAAATATTTTATGCATGCTTGAATTCCATTTGGCCATCCAACTTTGGTGGAAGAGGCACTGATTATACTGGAGCAAATTGAATCTATCTTTAAATCTGTGCTTTCCACTCAAGTAAGTATTGGAGGAGAAGCTAGATTTCTCGCGCTCCTCTCGCGTACACTGTATTTCAGTAAAACGTGGCTGTATTTGTCCTTTTTTTGGGCAGCACAACAAATACTTTTTTTATACGCAATATCACACGCCAAATTAATTTTAGGGTAAAGTTTGCACTGATTTAACACATGCAAACATTTCTTCTTTTCCTAATCGCTACAGCTCATGTAGTATCTCTTCTCTTTAAACAATTTTCTAGAAGCCTTAGGTCGTAGACACTTAGCATCCTCACAATACTGTCACACAAACAGAAATATTTGAAGAATGTCTTCGCTGCATGGATCTTCTAGTGATATTTTTTTTCCCCACTAAACTTACCAAAACGTCCTAATAAACACAGCTCACCATTCGGTGCCAAAGTTATGATAGTGGTACGAACTCATTAACATGGTATTTGCCTGTGTCTCACCCATGATTCTATTCGTTATATTTCATTAATTTTAATTATTCATTAAATATTAGACATAACAAAAGAAGAAATGTACCTTTTTCACATGGATGTCCTTGAATCCTCCAAACATTTGCTTTTTCATCCCATTCAAAATTTTATCTTTGTTGCTCTAAGATTCTGTGGTTTACAGGAGGAAAAATTATATCAATATGACACAAATTGGGGTTAATCAGTGATTGACGATACTGACCTTGATTATTGTGAATTTAAGCACTCTGTGAAGTCCCTTTCATTATTTTTTTTGACTAATATTTTTACTGTGTCATGTTTTTGCCTGATACTTATTTATGTACAATTAACTGAAATTAAAAACTTGTTATTAAAAACATGTTTTGAAATATTGTTCGATTTTTGTTTTTCAGGGAATACCTTGGCAAGCAATTGGAAAAAGAAACGAATGGTCCACCTTCGGGAAAAAATCAGATGGCGAGCACGGTGGGCGCAAAAGCTTAAAATACATAATTTAGAATATCTGTTAAAAAGCTGAAATAAAAATATTGTTTTAAGTGTGAAGAAGAACTTTACAAACTATGTATTGAACTTCCAGATATTATATTCGACCTGTAGTCATTTTTAGACACTAGTTTACTGCATTTGTACTAGCGTTTTTTGATCTTAGTGCTTATTTCACATATTATATTCCTTATTCATAGGTTTTATTAAACATCTTTCAAGAAGTTTTTGCATGACGAAATAATAACATTAGTTAACAATCCTTTGAAAGTATTGAAAATTAGATTGTAAGCAAATTGTAAATGTGGTGTTCAATTCCCTATAAGCGCATGAAGTATTTTTCGATAATAAAGTAAACAATACAGATTTCAACCTCCATTCTAAATTATACTACTGAAAATAGGGTTTACATAGGACATTGACCGAGACAGCGGCTCGCCATACTTCGCCATGGATCACTGAAAACTCTTGATTATACCCATCTGATACAAATGTATACATAATCAGTTGGCCTTCTATACTATTATATTGCAAAAGCTGTTTTTACCACTTTCCCCTTACAGGCTAGCGAGAATTCACACAAATTTCACGACACATAATTTATTTAGCGCTTGTTTGTGATATACAAGCTTGTTTACTATATATATTCACCACGATTCTACCTAAAATAGTTCTACTAAAATGTGTGGAAACGTTACTTACGAAATAGATCTTAGATTTCAACTTATGCCAATTTTTTGTTTAAATTAGAATGCTTAATTTGATTGTAAAGTAAAAACTGCATCATATTGTAAACAAAAATGACAATGCATGAATTAATTTATTTCTAATTGTATTATTTCTTTTTAATTGTTACCGCATTCACTTGCACGCAAAACAAATGTCAATAATAAAAATTTTAAATATTTTATTCTAGAGGTCATAATTGCTGCAGAGGACTGAAAACAGAGTGTAGTAACGTGTAAGGATGAAGATTATGGGCCAGACAGAATGGCCGACCTTACCGAAAACTATAGTAACTTATTATAGTATTTAGTGGTCTGTTTAAAAATCCTATACCTTTTGCATGACCTATAATTGCTTTCAATTTTTGATTGCGTTGCACGACAGGTGTCAACCACTGCCAAATTTGCTATGCATGGAAATACTTTCGTCATTTTCGCATCATTTTTTCTTTTTGACGTTTTGTTTTGTCTATGGTGTGCATTTTTATTGTGGTACAGCAAAACTCGCGGGTTAAATATTTGTATCTTTAAAATAAGTAAAAAAAATATTGTTAATCTTTATCCAACATCATTGTGCCCTCATAATTTTAAACTTATTCTGGTTATAATGTAATGGATTGATTGACTGTTTTTTTATTTCCCTACTCACTCAATCTGTTATTACAAAATGCATACAAGCAACCATATTTTCCAATTGCCAAGACCCACATTAATCAGGGCATGCAATTCAATCGGCTGTTTTTTTGTTTATATTCTGGGTCTAGCAGTAGCTGAGTCCCACTTCATTTTTAATCATTTAACAAATAGGCAGTCTGCATCCATTATAGTTTATACTGAATGTCTTAGAATGATTGAACTTCCTTGAATCCCGGGAGTGAAATATACTTATTGCCCTATCTGTTTTACTATGAAATGTGTGGTTAAACGATTTTGAATGGGAAACATTGTTAAAAAACGCAGAAGTGAACGAATGCTTATCTATACAAAGACTATGATCTATACCAACCATACTCAACCTTTTTTGTCTTCGGGCCACATACATATATTTGTAAAGCTACGCGGGCCGCATCACTATACTGGTATGACAAAAAAAATATGAAACGACAATCTTCTTTGTACGTCAAAGTCAAAATTAATCTCAAGATATACGAAATACAGAATGCCAGATTTTGTAAATATTGTTCCTGATAATAAATGTGTTTAGGACCGCTCAAAAAAGCTAGACGGGCATGTGGCCCGCGGGCCGCAGGTTGAGTATGGTTGATCTATACGCACCTAAAATGTAAACATCTTCTTTATACAGATATTATAATCGCGAGCGTACACGCTTACTTTTACGGTTTAAGACTGTTTCTCACTTACATACTTCAATAATAAATTGAGTGAGAGGGATGGTAATATTGAACCTGACAAAGAAAACTGATGAACGAAATCAACTTTCTAACGGCAGAGTTTTCAATTGAAGATAAATTAAATGTTTTTAAGAACCATGCAAAACTACGCATATTTTAAGCCGTAATTTTACAACTCTCGAAGGATGCTCAATTGTTCTGGGACATTCTGTATAATAGTGGATTTATGATACTAAAAATCAGATGGACGGACAAAGCATTGGTCGACTTTTTGGTCTCTCAGTTTAACTTTTTCCAATAAACTGTTATTAATTTTGTGGGTAGTCCGATAATCAATCTACTCATACGGTTAGCCCTTACAATCTTGGGGAACCAGATATACAAAATTGTTATGCCGTCACATCTATGCATAGAAATATGCTTCAATGATCACTATCAAATTCTTCTCTCCACACACAACTTTTTTGACCCCTAAAGCTGGTTTTGTATAATTTATCCTTTATATAGATTACATTCCAATTAATTTTTTTGAAGTATTATTGTTTAATAGCATGCATTAAAAAATCTTGTTTAAATTATAATTATCACTACATGCAGATATTTTAATGGTTACTTTTATATTTATATGTGTTTTACTAGACCCCCCTAACCAGTGACAAAATTATTTGAAAACATGATAATTTTAAGAAAGATTTTAATATTTGTTATTGTTATTAATATAATATGTAGGGATGACAAAACAAAATCTTTAAAAATCAAATTATATTGCACAAATATTTTTAATTATGATCACAACCCTTATACTATTTGAAATGTTATAATTCATTTAGCTTTTAATTGAAATATGTCCCTACTAATTAGTATTATATTTACCGAAATGTAATTTGAAAGTGGCAACGTACATTTATTAAAATTCTTATATGGTCACCTTGTGTTTCAAATTATGAAAATCTAATATTATAAATATTAATAAATTATTTTTAAAATATTGCAACATTGTTGATTAATCGAATATGATTTCTTAGGCCTTGTCCGGACGATGATGCGATTAGAGACAGTTGTTATTGCATGTACCTAGGTACATTACTATTGTAAAGTTAAAACATTTTATCAGTCTGTTTTCAAATATACACTAGCTGATTTGGAAATATTAAAGCACTAAAGTTTTATTAAATGACCAGCTCTAAAGCTATTTATTGTCTTGAATTTAACCCGGCAAGCGTGTCCGCCACCTGGTCTCATTCTGAAGAAGAACAAGACCGTCTGCACATTGCATCCTCGCTCACAAAGCGGAGTTCAACTTATTTTTTGCAGCTAAAAAAAGGTTCAATTTGTCAAATATTCTTTTTTTTATTAATGTATGGACAAGGCCCTAAACACATAAAGAGAGAGAAAGAGTAATCAGGTGGACGATTTATGTGTTCGTAGACTGTGTGCAATAATAAAATAGCAACTTCCTCGTGTGTAAATGCTACAAAATTCGTTTAATTCATCTTTAAAGTATTATTGTAAAATTACTATTGTGAAATGTAAATATTCATTTTTGTGTAGTAAAATGTTACCTCGTTACAATGTTGTTTTTTTGCATTCCATATGCAGTCTAGAGCATAATCTTCTCTTAGGGTAGTGGTTTTTTCGAATGACTAATAAGAGAGCCCCTCTAGAGTAGACCAGTAAAACTAATGTTTGAGCATGATTTCATTCTATAATCAAGATTTGGTTCGAAAGTAAACCTAATTGCAATACTTATGGGTTGTTTATCAAACAAATTTTGTATGTATATTTTTTTATTACTTACTTTTATTGAACACTAATATTGTCTATCACATTTAAATTAAAAAATATAAAAAAAAGCACTTACAAAATTTGTTGAATGAACTGTAATTACATATACTTTCCATTAAAAATAAAATCACTAGTATGAATTAAATTGAAAAGGAAAACCGTTCACAGCTATGTGAAAAAAATAAGACAAAGATATTATTCATTAATAATAATTTACTTCGAAGAAAACTTATTACATATCAATAATAATTTCTTCCTTAATAACGTTTGCATCACCGGCAGGTCCCAAATTACTGTCCAAAGCTGCAGGGCTCTTATAATACTTATTGCTGGCATAGTGTTCCCTGAGGAACTCCCCACCCAATTCCAAATAGTCTTGCCTCGAAATGGAATATTCCGCGAGGAGAGGGTTGGAAGCTAGGTCTCGAGCACCATTCCAGCAATCCAGCGATGGGTCCTGGGCCAGAACAACTTTGTGGGTTGTCTTAAAAGGACGCATCTCGAGGAGCTCTCGGGACAGCCTTTCCATTAAACCTGTGAGGTCAATAAAACAATATGTAATTAACCAATGCACACATTAAGCCCTCAAAAAAAAACTCAGAAATGCAATGCAGCAGGGCTGCCCAACAAGTGACAGCTCTCAAGGAGTTACGGCAGATGACGTAAAGGTATGAATTAAGGGAAGGTATCTTTCGACTAAGGTAGAAGAAGGCCTAAGGTAAGCTTTGAATTATTTGAGAATTTTTATGGTAAGCTAATGGCCGGAAGTAATATCAAACGAAATTCTGTGTGAAATGACTGGAGAATAACCGATCCACCTTCAAATACATGGATGAAAATTGAATTGATTTGCTAAACCTAGCACATTGGCTTTTTTAACGAAAAGCACCATTTTTGTAGGGAAAATCGTTGCTGCAAACGAAGACCATATCGGCAATGCCTTGTATCTACAAGCCATATACTTAACTTCATGTATAAAATCATTCCATTTCATCTAACGGCTGCTTGATTTAGCTAAGCTTATGTTATGTTATGTATGTTAGTGGATGTGGGGGGTTTTTCCCCCCGTGTACCGCGTCCTTTCCAGAACTATTGTACTTTTAAATCCACTTATAGCTCGCCCTCTAGTCCCGTACTGTAGATAAAGTTCAATAACTTTTTGGGTGCGATGGTTCTAATCTCTTCTGGCTTGAGGAGATGTTTGCCTAGAAGCTGGTACCTTTTGTATATGAGGGGTCCACATTCTCCCAGTAGGTGTAACGGAGTTTCTGGGCCCACTTGGCAGAGCCTGCACCTGTCGTCGGTCGATAGGCCCAATTTGTGCAGGTGTTTGTTCAGCTTGCAGTGGCCAGTTAAGGTTCTGGTTAGGATCCTTATTTGGTATCGGCTTAACTTTAATAGCTCTGAGAGTCTTTTTTGCGAGAATCCTACTATGAGTTCTTTGGCTTGCTAAGCTAAGCTTACAAGACAAGCAATATTTTGGAACATATTTTTTTACTCTGAGCGAATACAACTAGAAATATTTGCCATATACCTGGAAATAGTGCGCAGCCGCCGGTGAGGAAGACATTATTTGCGAGCAATAACTGATCTTCGGGAGAGAAGTCTTTGAGCATTTTTTCAATTGTCTCTGCTAGGCCTGCTTCAATGTTACCAACCATCGAGGGTTGAAATAGCAACTCTGGAGCCCTGAAAATGATAAACTTAATACCATAATACAGAGAATGGTATTTCATAAAATCCATGAATTCATGAAACCCGTCAAAACGTATTTAGTTAACACATTCAGCTCCGTACGTCAAATATGCGGACCACGTGTTGCCGTCTGATCAGCGAAGTTTGTTGACCAGAATATACCACGCAGAACTGACACCCGTTTCTTAGTTTAAGTAATAATTTACAATCAATATGTACAAAACCATAAAATTGTTTGTTTTTTATATTTAATATTATATTGACATAGCTTTTGTAAGTAACTCGAATTATTTACTGCGAAATCTGTGTGAAAAACACTTCTAATTCACTAGTGCACTTTTCACATTACAATCAAACGTCAAAACCGAACTAAAATGAAAAAAACAACGATTAGTCTATGCCTTTCATGAATTCAGGTATACGCGACATGCCGCGCTTTTAAATATTAATAGAAATGCATTAAGACGGTAACTGCTTTAACCGGAAACGGCACCTGTCGTATACGGCGATTACGGTATATACCATTATCGGCGCTGAGTGTGTTAAGAAAAACTTTTGTAATTACAGCGAATTGAGTGACACTCAATTCTGGAAAAATTAAATTAAAAATCGGTTTTTCATTAAATAATATTGAAAAAATGTGTTTTTGTCTAAAATTAACTGCATATTGAAGTATATTTTATATATTGTTTTGTTAAATTAGTTATTTTTGGGTAATTTAAATGTGTAATGTGTAGAATAAAATGTTTGTAATAAATGTATAAGAATGTAAGGCTTATTCTTATGCATTAAATTACTCATGGAAAAAAATAAATAAATTGAAATTTTTATACTTTGTGTCCCAAGGCCATCCCCGATAAAAAAACAGCTAATTGGTCCTGCGATTGCTAATATTATTTGTTAAGAAACTATATCAAAACTCATTATGGTTACCGAGAAAAAAAAAAATAAACTTTACGTTAAAATGGTAAAAAGATCATGTAATAATTTCTTTATTGTGAGCACTCAGCTGTCACCTTATGCCAAAACGGTGCCAAGGCCATTATTGATCGGCGCATCATCGTAATTTGTGCGCCGACCGAATTGGCACCATCTGTTAAAAAATATAATAAATTTGGTAATACAAAAATACAGTGTAAGAAAATGTCTGCGTCTCAAAATCAAAATTCTCTGTTAATTAAAATTCTATGAATTACTGAGTGTGCAAATTTGGCTCTACGAAATTCGCATGGGAAATATTTTATGAAAGAAGTCGCTTATCTACTGACCTAAAATATCCTAACTCAATAGTTATAGAGATTCCAACATGACCATGTTTCTTTGATGGTAGATTTAAATATATAGAATTGAAATTATTTCTAAATTAGCCAAAGGACACTGTTTAATTGTACTTGGAAACATTAAACTTAAAAAGATATATAAAACTTCAAAAAATAATCTTGAAAAAATGCTACTATAAACCTCATTCGCTCAATAGCGACATGTAATTGATGTGCCTCTGAAATCCCAATGTCCGAGTCTCCGTGAGGCCCACCAAATTGTGGATCATGTTCGCGTAAGACCTCCTCTATTTCGATCATGCGTTCATTGTCCGCGTCCGAATCTGAATCATTTGCTGTAATGATACATCAAGATTATTTATTTCTATTTTTGAACATGACTTCGACCAGTGATTCTAATGGCAGCTACAATCTTAAGACTTAAACTAAGGCTTAGTTCGCTCTATTTTTAGAGAGAGCGCCATCTATCTGGTTGAAAATAAATATGTCAAAAATTGGAAGCGGTATTAATTTACAAAAAGAGTGGTATAGTTAAAATCACTTTTGTGTTTTTAGAGGGGGTTGATCGATATCAAATGGTCACGTGGAAACAGATCGCATTCATACATTTTTAAATCAATTACGAAATTAGATTGAACATCCCCTAACTTCTGCCTATCCGCGAAGCGTCTTGGTCTTGAGCCGCGCTACGATGTCACATTTTCCATGTAACTTTGGTTAACGTTTGACTAAATTTTAAATTAGTTTTTCTTGTAAATCAAAAACATTTTTCCAATATTTTTTACTGGTTAATGTTTGTTATCAACCTAATAAAAGAAAGGGTTTAAAAAAAGTGATCTAAAATACACCTGTATATCAAAATATTAAGATTTATTTTTAATTATTTATATACTATTATTTATATTGCATAATTATTTATTTATTGAACAGGTTTCCCCACATACCTACTGTTTTTTTGTTTAGCAAAACAGTTTTGAAACACAAGATTTAAAGTTTTGACGAACAAAGTAAAAAATAAAGACAATGAATAACGATTAAAAAGGAAAATTTGGCATGGTTTTTTTTTTTTAAATATTCTTTATTTATAAACAAAACATACAGTTTCTATTTGATTGTTCACTAAACCCTTGCGGGTTTTTATATGATCAATCAAATATAATTAAAAATAACACTCTCAGGCAAAAGATAACTGACAAATAATTCACGCTGTCATCACAAAGGTGTAATAGAAAGCAGATTTTTTAATCGTATTGGGTGAAGAAATTAATATATCAATCAGGGCAGAAATGGAATTTAATAATTCGACTGCCCTCCCAATTGGACTATGTACAGTGTGTGTTTCCGCTATCTGGTAAAATGGTCTGTTACACAGAAACAAATCTCACCAAATAATTAAAATGACTTAACAATTGTCAGAAAAACTAAAAGTGAAGCAATGAACAGTAGAATTTATTTAATATTAGGCATTGGACTCTTAAAAGAGACAAGTTCGAAGCAATAGTACATTAACCTATAAATAAAATATTTTCCAAGTACTAACGAAATCTGTTCTTTCAGTATAGAATAAAATAGCGTCAAAAAAATAAAATTTATGTACCTTCTCTGGATATGGTCTTGTAGACGTCCCAATCTTCGTCCCTTGCGCCAAAGTCGTCGTCGTCTCTGTCTCTCTGCAGATGGCCAACCTGTGGAGCGGCCAGCCTTGAGATGAGACGCATGCGCTCCTGAGCCGCCGCCGTGCGTCGTCGGGCCATGTCGACGCGACGCTGGCGGCGTAGCATGCGTGTGCGGCCTATCTCAGAGTGCTGTCGAAGGGGGTGGTAACATTCATAGATAGTATAAACAAAATAGTAAACTGCCTGAGAAGCAGTTATGACTCAAAAGGTTGAAGCGGTCGGTAATGATGATAAACTACCCAGTATATAAAATTATTTTACACTTTACTTGATGGATGGAACTCTATGGGATAAATTGATATAAATTTTGAGTAAGTATACTCATTTAATTCAATTTTCATAATCAAATCATAATAATAAATATTACAAAATACAGATTAACATAGTGGTAGTGACATGCAAAGAAAAAAATGTAATATTTCTAATTAAATCCAAAATCCCCTATTTTTTTACTACGCAAGTACAAATATGGTCTTATTACAATATTTATAATACAAACAAACTTAAATACTTCTAATGAATAATAAAATTTGGCATTGTTAAATCACATTTTTCACTTATTTTATTTATTATTATCTACACATTTTTTTTAAATTGAAATTTACGTAATCTATGAGAGCACAAGTGGGAGATTCGAGGGACTTAAGAGCGAAGATTATTCGGGGAAAAAAATACATTTAAATTGCGTATTCTGTATTTTGTTTGCACAATAAAATAAAAAAAAAGTGTATGGCCGGAGTGGATACATGGTTTTATGGGAAGATATAACGGAGTTTTAAAAGTCAACATTCTAAAAAGAAGTGAGAGAAGGTGAAGATCTCTTCTTTTGCGTTACTTTTTCAACTTCGTCTAAAATAGGGAAACATGATCACATTTGCGTAGATTAAAGATGTACGCAATTTAAAGGTTTTGTAGACGTTTTAACTTGTCCAGAAGCTCTCTTTTTAGGTTTAGATATGCTTAGTCAAGCAATGGCTAAAGTATTGTTGAAATCGTCAAAGTACTGTTAAGATCATGGTAGTCTAGTTCATAATCCGCACATTTTAGTTATATAATTTATAACGCTTCATTACCACCATACCCCTCGATTCTAGCACAAGCATATTAAGCTTACTTGAGTAAGGCCCAAAATGATTGTATTGTAATTGTAAATAACCTAGGTCTAAAAAATGGGCCTAGTCCATTTTCTACTTCCATTTTCATTTTCGTCCATTTTCACTGAATAAAAGACTCCTTTTTTATGACAATACATCCCTGTATAGATCTTCATCTTAATCAGCAAAAAATATTAAGATGGATCACCGATGAAGCATAAATCAGGATTAATATGGTTGTATTAAGAAACACTTATTTATTACATTTATTGACATATAAAAAAAAGGTTGTTGTGACCATTTTTAAATTGCTAATACCTAAATAGGATAACTATGCACACTTTATAATATTTTGTCATATTTGTAATTTAGTGTTAGTAAACCAATAATGATTACTTAATATCCTCCTAACCCAGGGTGGCCAATAGTTTTTATACTATGATAATAATCCTGAGTCAAAAAATAAACTGATTGCATTAGACCGTTTATTTATTTATTATTTATTTGGAAAACCAACAGTACAATGTATAAGAAATGGTACATACAATCGCATGTAAAATTGACTGATGACAGGTTTTCGTTAAAGTATAAAAATACATGAAAAGATTAAAATTAAATTACACTCGCACCACTGTATTATAAAAACAAATATATATATGTAGGTATATTTTTTTAACATACATTATTTTGAAACAATAATAGGTTGTTTATTTATGTCATTCAATGTTCATTTAAATTAATTGTTATTTAACATATTACATAATAGATAAATTACCTTCTTCCTCAGATCGTCCAACCATGTCTCAAGTAACGCAGGGTCTGCGGGCGGCTGGATCCCCTTCGACTTCACCACCCTTTCCTCGGGCTCTCCTTCGGTCGCCGCTGTCACTATTTTCTGCTTCATTTTTTCTATGCGGCAATTGAGCTGTGTAATTTGCCTCTGAAATTAAAATATATTCTCACAAAATTTCACCTGCAATACGGACGGGCAATTAAATATATATACATAAAATTGACTTAATGATATTTTTATATAGCAAAATTGCTGGAAAAATGATGCAAAACAATTCATCTTTAATTAGTATTGTTAAGACAACTTACGAGGGTGAAGTAGTTTGAATTTTTCGTCTTGCTGTTTTACCCATAAAAATCGAAACCACTATAAACTATTAGTATTATCAAATAGGTTTAGCAAATAATATAAACGATGTGTCTTTATTCAATATTGGCAACAAAACCACTGAATCAATCAACAAAAGTTATTAGATAAATGTTTCCCAATTACGAGAAAAACAATTTCAAACTGTTTGAATGTTTGAGAATGTGGTTAAATGCATATGTATCAAAACAAAACTAACCGGTATAGTTATTATAGATCAACTTCCTGAAAGAACAGTAGTGATTTTAAATACACACCTGTATAAAGTTTATTGAAGATTATTCTTTGAATAATTAAACATTAAATACATTTATTCAGTATTAAACGCAACAGCCTAAAACGAACTTGATAGATATGAAACATGACTTAGAATAAACAAAAGTTTTCTCCTATTGTTTAGTCATGGTCTCAATATTGATTGAGGGTAGGACTATAAGTTTCCAAGCACTGAGCAGATAACACATAATTTTCACAAATATTGCAATAAGAAAATGCCAAACAATATTTTCCAAACCTGTAATTCATCATAATTTTTAATGTCAGATGATTTTAAAGCTCTGTAGAATTCATCTTCTTCTCCGTCATCCAACATGTCCTAAAATAAAAAAAAATAATTGTATGCACCGCAAGCGAGCAATAAATTACAGACAAATTATTATATGATATAAAGATACATGTGTGATATAAACCTGAAAATGCTTGGGCAGGGGTTGTGAGTAATACGTACTAATACGTATACTGTTAGTGTTTTCTAAGAATGTTCACACCCGTTAGCCTTCCGAGAAAAAAATATTTTTTTATATGATCTTACACAAGTCTTAGGGTACCTGGAGAAATTTGAGGTGGGGGGAGAGGACATTGGGATATGCCCCTCAGCTGGTTTTCGTGCAAAAAGCAGCATTTTCAAATTTTTTTTACATCTTTCCACCATTGGTTTGGCATGCCTCTTTTTTTGGTCTCATAAATATACTCATACTGTGAAAAAAATCTGGGACGTCTGTATTACCTTAAAATTAATGTTTTTTAATTACTAATAATTGAGCATGGCAACGATTTTCCACAAAGCAATCAGCCTGGCAATTTTTTTGTATTTTCGAAACATTGATTAGTGATAAATTTAACCTGTCAGTGCGTTCTTATCAAATGTTCCGTCAACTGCCCGGGACACATCAGAGAGTCTTAGATAATTGGTTGGGTATTTAATTAATCGGGTGTTGAGACTTCCATTGCTACAAAATTATTTCCATTGCTAATCAAAGTTATGGAAAAAGTGTCCCTCAGGCAGGTATAAGCCTCATTTAGTGACTAATAGAATTACCGGATCAAAACAGTCACCAGCACTCCGACTATAAGTCGTTTCATGAACCATTAAAGTAAGGTGAATTCTGATAAGAACTGAGATGTAATTGAAATATTTCGATCAGTCAAAAGCAACATCAATACGAATAATTATTTCCCACCTGTATTGCAAGCAGCTGATTGAGTTGCTCCTCGTCTTCGGCTAATTTCTCTTCCCGTTTTCTCGCATTGATTTCCAAGAGCCGTTTAGCCATTTCACGTTTTCGTTCCTTTTGGGCCTCGACTGAAAACAATTCAAAGAAATCATGATAATGTGAGGTATTTTTTTTTATTATCTGTGTAACAATTTCAATACACAAAATATGCATATACAAAACAAAAAGGTTTTTAATAAATTAAGTAAAAGCTTAGCTGCCATGAAAATCATTAATCAAGGTCACTCCACTCATGAGAGGGAAGATTTCAAGATTTCCGTAAAAATTATAAAAAGAAATAAAAAAAAATTGCTCTTAACAAAACGAAAAGTTTAATATTTTAAACAACTATCGACATTTTAAAATGACAGTTACACTCTATGGTGTCGAGTTTACATTAACGATAGGGTTGAGGCTAGTTTTCCAATACCTACGGGCATTCTATTTTAGGCATTTTTCAGCCTAATACCGGAAAAAAACTTGGGTGTGGCCTAACATACAACTCAGGTATAATACCAACAAGAAACATTTCAGTTAGGGTATGGGGATTACGATAAATTACATTTCTGAAGTGTAAACATATCTCGACACTGGCAGTCAAGGGTTATTTTTTCAATTCTGTGGCACAATGAGTTATTGTGAGACCAACATATATTATAATACTTTCTCATTGTATAATACTCTCTTACTATGTTTACGTAATATTATAAAAACTAAATAGCTTGTAAATCCTTCCAAAACAGAGCACAATTTTACACTTTTTTCACACTCACAGATAACAAACAAACCCGCAAGACATTTGGCTTTTTTTTAATGTGTTAAAACGGCAACATACTATTTTTTCTAATCGGATGTAGAATTTAATTGAGATTTTATAGAGTTGGAAGTCTCAAAAAAACGATAATGCCAGCATTAAAACAATTAAATAAATACACGCAACCCTATGCCGCACCAGTGTGGCGTGGATGCTAGTTAGGTTAAGAATAATATCTTTTCATGGGACTGTTAACTCAATGTTTTTAGAATATCGGGCAATGTAGTGGGGAAGAGGAGGGCTGCAGGAAAAGGCTTTTGCCAATAATGGGTGTCTATTTTGAGAATTAAATTAACTGCTTTGTCAACGGTTGGTAGATAAATTTCATTGGTAGATATTTTTTTTCTACATTTAATTAAACAAAGCCATCTAGCTGTAGTTTAGTGATTAGCGATCGTTTAGTTTAATCTCCATTTTAGAAATTTGACTAGGCAATATAAAGATAATGGACCGTTTCTCTGTGATTGACAGGCTTTTTCGGAGAGATTAGATGAGGTGAATATCTGAAAATACTCTTTTATCAATTATAAATGTATTTCGTTTTGTTAACCTAAAGTTATACTTTGTACAGTAACATTCACAATTTTGAAGTAACATTCAGTGGCTGCTAGTTATATTTATTTATATTTCAAACATATGTGCATGCTGAAAGAAACGAGGTAAAGAAAAAATGTCGAACAGAGTGTGTCATGTGTCATTTCATAAAGTGGCGGGCATTCAAATTATTGATTTTAGTTCACGCACCTGACAAATTTGGATTGGTGGTTTGCTGAACGAATGGCAGCTGTATCTTTCTCACATTCGCTTCATAGTGCTCTTGGTCTGTCCACTTTTGAAGTTCTTCAATGTAATGGTAAGCAATGAAACAATGGTCGTGAAGTAGCTCCTCCGCTCTCGAAGGTGTTATTGCATTCGCATGAACCGGATACTTCAGTTGGAGAAGTCGGTGGAGATAGGACACCATTTGAAAACCACCTAAAATTATAATTGTCTATGTAAAACAAGAAGTGGTCTTAGAGTAGTCTAATTCATTTGGCAGCTAGAGAATGAGAAATGTGTGATTTATTTGATTTGATATCCATCGAAAATATTAACTAACTTTTGGTTTTTGGTTTAAAGTATTGATTGTGTAATAATAAAGCAATTCAAAGACAAACTTTTCCTCTTCTCTGGTATCCGCTGAGAAAATGTTGGCTAAAATAACCTTATTAAAGACAGCTCTAAAAAGAAATTCCGCCGCCTGGCTAAACCACTTCATAATCCACGTTGTTCTTTGTCTGCTAGGATTGCGAAGGTCTGTGGATGTCTCATGACGTGGCCGAAGTACGAAAATTTTCTTATTTTTATTGGTCAGACATCATCTTAAGCTTTATCTGTCCAACTGATACAAAGCATGCGTCTGTGGACCCACATTTCAAAGGCTTCCAGTTTTTAAAAAACTTCATCAGTGAGGGTTCACGTCTCTACATTATAAAGAACTGTAAGACCAAGTAGGAAATTATTTTTTTCATTTGATATTAACCTAATATGTTTACATACAAAAAAAAACTAATGTTAACCACCACACAAGTTTTATTTATACAGAATTCCAAGGTTGCATGGCTTTAATCCATAATATGTTGCTGTAAACGGTTTTAAATAACAGAGTTAAACCATTCCCTAGGTAAAGAAAAATAAATTACGAAATACCTATATTGATGCGTCTTGATAGGGATGTTATAGCTTCCCCTCTAAGCACTGGGATTATGTGAGTAGTGTGGTATCCACAATTTATGATGAGTCCACTGTCTCCAATATTATTGTGGTAAAAACTTAAAAGGGAATCAACCCCATATGATATTGACGGTACTCCGTAGCACTCAAACAACATTTCCGACATTACTGGAACAACGGAAAACATTTTTAATTTTTCATATAAATGTGTTTTAAAAAAAGGTCTGCTAAAATATGAATACTTACACAGGATACAATATGAAATATTACTTATATCATTGATTTAAAACTGGTTTTTCATATACTGTAACTCATACTCATAGTTGATGCTCAAGATGTAGATGGCGCTATGTTTTGGCAATGAAATATTATTCATGTTAACATTTCATTGGCAGATGGGCCAGACGCAAACCGCATAGAAGTAAGATTTAACAAATGTTTTCAGTTTAAAATGATAATTTTGCCCATGCATAAATTCATTGATTTTCAGTTTGAACTTTTGGAATATATTGCCATCTATCATTAAAATTATGAAACTGTGTGCTATTACCAGTAAATTACGACTTTTTGACTTTGATGCGACTTCTTAGGAGTTAATAATAATCAATGCTTATATATTCATTGTTTCTACTTTAATTTGTGGTAAGAATGTAGCTGTCACTCACATCAAGAAAGGGGCCGTTTAAGAACGAGTTAAGGATCTCGACAAAGATTGTACAGCAGCTGGGGAATTTATAATCTAATTTGTGAGTTTATAAATCCAATCAACCAACTCCATGGTACTGAACAGATTTTCTTTTTTCATATCCGGGTGTAGAATGATGGGGCCGAAGCTTATTTGAAGTATACTCAAGGAAGATTTTGCATGTTTTCTGGTCGACCTACATCTGGAGGAGGGATTTGGTCGTGCCTACTTCAACCACATAATACATTGAGCGTGCGTGATGCAGCTCAGCCCATACAAGCAGAATACTTTCTAGTATGAGGTGTTGAGGTATAATTTAAATTCTAAAAATCATTATTTTAAAGTTATTGGGCATTGAAAAAGCCATTTTTGTTAAATTTAAGCTTTTTGAGTGTATTTTATTAACAACAGCTATTTTTAGAAAAACGTTACTATACGTATATTAGAAATAAATTTTAAAAAGTCTATAAAAGAAAAACCAACATTTTCTTTACTGTTGCTTTAATGTCAAGGTGTAGCAATTGATACCGGCCTTACCGTATCTATACCCGCACGAGTCTCCACCTCATAAAATAGCATGCTTTGTGCCATTTCAGAACATTTCAGTCCGACAGTAACTCCCATGCTATTGCATGGAACTGTAGGAAAGTGGTATTGCCGATAAATCAAATGGGTGTCTATTTTGAGAATATACTCTGCTTCGTCAATGATCTGTTTAAGTTTTCTTAAAAATAGAGAAGTACAAAGGTAATAGGGGTTTTAGAGATCAGAATGAGACATCGATAGTCTAACATTTATGATCAGGATATTTTCCAGGCAATAGGAATACCTACCTTGCTTGAGTATGACTTTACAGAAAAATTACAAAGAGAATGGATTATTTGTTCTGGTGCACAAGTTTGTGCGGATCCGAGAGCATGTGCTAGAAGTTTAAGCATTTCTGGAGACCAGTTGTGCAGAATTACTTTTAAATTGAGGACTTGCGAAAATCAGAATTCATTCAAAGTGGTGTTTTCACAATATTTTTGGCAGTGGAGACTGCAGCGTAGACTGTTGGAGCATCGGAGAGCATTTTGGCTTTTGTACATAGCTTAGGCATAGAGTAGAAAATAACACACTTCATGTGCGAATGGGAAACGACACACATATTTACGAATTTAGGTCATATGCTGAACAGACCACTTTGGTACCTCAAGAAGGAGTCAAATGGTTAATTCTACCGCAGCCCTGGAGATTTCAATTGCAAGGCAAGAGGTAGCATTTCAGATTTTCTCAAAGCATTTCACTTCTGTGTAAAAAATCTCTTTTCAATCATGTGGCTTAGGTCAGTAAGTCATTTGTAACACCTGTGACTTATAACTTAAACAAAATTAGCCATTTTAAAATTATTATTAGCTTGCTTAGGTGATCAAAAACTATACTGTCACCTCTATAATTTATAAATCATTTCCATATTTCGCTCATATGTTAAGATTAGTTAAAGGATCATTTTTTTAAAGCCCCTTAAATAAATAATTGTCAGTGTGTGACTTAAATAAAAGGGTTGTATTATTGACATTGTTACTCATTCTAAAAACTTTCAGATAAGCAAAAAAAAACTTACGTTGTCTGCAATAGTTGGGGTTTAAAAAAGCTTCTGTCATGACGATGGGATGATGGATGTATCCCTCTGTATTGATGCCGAGATGGGAGAAGATATAATCAAAGACTTGCTCTTGGGCTTCGAAATGTGTAACTATGTTCTTGTCGAACTGAGTTTTCAGCTGAAACCTATAACAAAAGACAGTTGATTTAAAAACTCTTGCGTTCAGCCATATAGTGAGTCCACAACAAAGTTTTGCCGCTCTCTGCACCATCGTAAAATGCATCAAGTAGATTATATACAGGTGCATTATAAGACTGTCAAACTCATTTTACCATAAATGTTCCGGCCAGTATTGTTTGCAGAAAATAAATTTTGGGAATCTAGGAATTGGAAAGATAATAAACAGGAAAATAACTCCAAGCAGTATTATAAGTATATAGGTTTAAATCAAAGTGTGAGTAATAAAAAATGTTCTAATAAATAAAAATGTCTGTAATGAAATAAAATATCTAAATAAATAAAAAGAATGGAATAACGAACATTAAACTACATTATACGGTTGTTACTTTTAAAATGTCTTCAAATTTATTTAGAGGCCTCTTCCCGAAATAGCTATGCCTCACCTTGCGCATCATCGTCTTTCTATCATGAAATCATTCTATATCATCTAATGGTTTGTAAAAAGAGAAATACTGTGGCATTATAATATAATCTTGTAGGTAGGCAGTCGCACTTGTCAATCATTCTCGCTCGATCAATGCCGATTGAGGCTGTTCGATGTCGATCGAAGCCGTTGGAGAACTATCAAACAGGTGTAGTAGTTGCCGACAATCGAGTTTATCAATCGGGATGATTTATTTTTACAAGACTGGCCGACCGAGCAGGTGTAGTACCACCTTTAACGCTTCGGTATTACCTGTAAACATCACATAGTAGTATATGTTACCTATAAATGACACTTATGTCAACTGCAATTAAAGAGTTTCCGTTAATGTTTCACTCAAAAGTGTTTCTATGATTGAAACTAAGTTTTAATAAAATTTATTATGTTACAAAAATATCCATCTACTAACACCAATTCTCAATATTTTTTTCTCAAAACGTTTAAACAGATTTCTATTATACACAATACACGATCCCTGATTAACATTCTAATTCTATTTACGGTCCATAAAACGTACCGGACAGCTTCAATATTGACAATATCGTTTCCTATTTGAACGGGAGGAGTAGAAGGAGGATCGCCATCCTTTTTAGTCCTCTCCTTCCTGGGTTTGGCAATAAGATTTTTAAATGTCAGCAATGGCTGGGAGGAAGTGGCCCATCCAACACGGCTCTGGTAGGAACCTGAAAGACAATAGAGGATAATAGACAAGCTGGCTAAGCAGAAAGATGTGGTACTTCACCAGGCGACACTGTGGAATGTGGTATTACCCGTTTTTTGATAATGCAGTAAGAACGCACTGTCATAAGCGAGAAATGTAATTAAATAACATTGCAATAACGACAATGATAAATTTTAAACTGCAGTACCTAGACAGACTTAGAATTAATTTGGCTCTTATATAAAGCGGTCTCTGAAATATAATTGCGTGACAAGACAATGTTTAGTTTATTGTTATCCATTTACATACAAATATCGTAAGATAGCCAACATACTTATTCTATTATCTTTTTACTGCTACTTATTCACTACGAGTTATTTATCTACGACTACTTATTCATGTCTACGATGACTTGAGTTTAGTCAGGGTTTAAATGGGTATAATGAAAGTATTTAAGTCAAATCTATTTAATTTTTTTGCTAATATAAAATTAGATTGAAGATTACCATTATCAATGACGAGGGGGATTTTTGTATCTTTAATGTCAGACGAGTATTCACAATAAAAGTCAGGAACATTTTTATGATCTTTAAATTCCAGCACAATACCGCTCATTCTCCCAAGGGTACTTTTTTTGACAGTTTTTATTTAATTTTATTAAAGTCGCATGAAATATATCGTTAAACTAATGCCGAAGCAGAGATTTTTTATACTGTTATTTATTTAATACATAAATATAGCTAACTGAGGTACATAATATTTACGTATGACAACAATAATGTAAGCCTTCCACCGGCGTCTTTTCATTTGATAAATGACAAGTGACAACCAATTCGTAAAGTTTTAGGTTATTTACTAAATCAAAGACAAACTGAATTTGAGAAGTAAAAATCGAATAATAGTCTATTGATAATAATTCTTAACGCTATAATATAAATTCTTTATTTACGGCAATCCTTAAAAGCTTTTTACAAAAAATATAGTCACAGGAAAATTTGAGTTTTAGATTGAATATCTGATTTTGACAATATTACCGTTTTTTTTTTTGTTATTGAGTTATTTTTTCATGTTAAGGAAATTAAAAGAAATCAGTTTGGTAACCTCAAATTTCTTCTTTTGAAATATCATTATGAATCAGGTTTGTTTTATTTTTTGTTTTCACACCCGTTCAGACAATCGAACCAGGCGGCGTTATATGTAGACCCAAAATTGATAGTCATAAATCCATAGTTTTTTAAAAATTAAATTATCCAGGTCATATTCAACTATTTTGGACCTTAGTCGGTTTAATAAATTTGCTTGCGCTTAGAGTCAGGGGAGATGATGATAATGAAGCGTTAAAAATTGTATAACTATAACATGCCGATTCGAACTCGCGACCTCTGGGTAGGTACCTAAATAGTTAAACGCCATAATAACTAGACTATCACGATCTCAACGAATAATATAATGATTTTGTGAATGCCTAAATTAGCTCTATGATTTCTGCTAATGCTAAAATTGAGCGTCAGCCGTTCACTAAATTCGCATTAAAAATTTGTAGGTATTAGAAATTACAGGGCTAAAGACGCTGCAGTGTATGGTATAATGTTCAATAGGTATTCCAAAAACCCACTGATATCTATTTTAACCTAAAAAGTTCTTTTTTACACAAGTTAAATATTTAAGATCCATTCAGATAAAAGAAAGAACCTGAATAATTAATATAATTATAATTTAATGGTAAAAAGTCATCAATTCCATAGTTTGTGTTGTTTTAAACTATCGATTAGGAAATACTCTTTCTGTTTACTTGGTACCTTGCTACTGGTTACTAAGGATCATCATATCCTAGAAAATGTTTTATTATCAGAAGCTTCTTTCATGAATGGTTTTGATCTACGTGGAACCAAGGGGAAACTCTGTTTTCCACATTCATCCACATCACTACAATACTTTTGTTGTAGTCATCGCAAACCGCGAAATTGAAGAATTTTGTAGAATGCACTGTGAACAAACCTTTCTAAGCTGTACTATTTCAATATCACCAGTTAAAATATTTACGAGATTAATCCTTTTATGGCGCTGGTTTGCTAAATACGGCGAAATACTATTTCTACTAATTTATATGGGAAATAAAACACGACAAACGTTCAAAAATACGTAATGGTTAGCGATTCTACTAGCGTTTGCAAATAAAAAATTCAAAATGCTTTTCTTTGAAGTTTAGATTGATATCTGTTAATCATAAAGAGCGTATTACTTCTTTGTAGATAAATTTTAATAAATGTAATACGGGTTACACCATAACGATACCTCTCTGATTGGTCTGAGAATGTTAATTACTATCATGTTTAAAGGCATCGCGTGAAACGGCGAGTGTTAAATCAGTTAATATGGTATATAGTCATTACGATAATACAGATTTTAAGTATCTCCAAACCTTAATCAGCCTCTTTTCATACGGCAGAGTGAGTGACTATCACGGGAATTAATCTAGTAACCGACATGGGAATTATTCAAAATTCTCTAATTTAAAACATTGGCAGATTGTTCTGTCGAGAGATTTCATTTTTCTTTTCAAGTATTCTGACCCACTATGAAAAAGAAGTCATAAATTGCTTATCTCTTTACTAGTAACTCTATTTTGAATATCAAAGTCACTGTAAAATATAATGCTTAGAAATAGCGGATGGGTTTGGTCATATTTGCTACTATATCCTAGACTGGGCTACCATTTGACTTGGCCGTAGCCGTAGCATCTCATTTTTTCGCCCCATGACAACAGTCCATGAAAAAATATAGAGCATTTAGTTGAGTGGATTTGCGATATTCGTTTGGTACAGAATCGGAATAATCCTGCTTGATGATGCCGTAGTATATTTATTATGTACCTATTTGAATATTCGATAAGCCTCTGGTTCTACGCCAATATATTATATTATAAAATCTATTCCTAAGTTTCTCTCACTTAAAGAATTTACAATCTATAATTTATCTGGATATTTATGTATATTCATTTCTCCGCCTAAAAAAATATTTGTATTTGCGTTTTAGTAGTTCAATGGCTAAAATAACTCGTTCAGGATGGAATCGCCAATCAAAAAAAAAAAAAAAGATGATGTAGAATTGTAAAAATACCCCCAAAAGATACCTCAGCTGTGAATGACTTGAAACAATTATTCCTTCTGTCCTGTAAAATAATTTTAAAATATTATCGCAGTAAACTTTAGGAGAAAGTGATAATATTGATTACCAATTTATAAGATCGATTAGTGTATCCATTAATGTTAAAGCAATTTAAATAGATGTGGCGGTGGTGTAATTATGAAAATCACAAAAAGTATTGCTAAAAGTATTGGTAATCAGGTTAGTACCATGTATAATAATAAGCGGTAAGATGAAACCATTGATAAGATTTTCATTGTATTTACGGATTTTGTCCTTTTTTAGGTATATTATCAGTGCAACGTATGTAATAAAAAGTACAACAGTAGAGTATTGTTTGATGTTCATTTGGCATTTAAAGGAAATAAACGATGTCTGAGCAAACTTAACAGATCACAAACAGATACTCAAAAGGAAAAGAATGGATTAGATAAATATCTACCCTCACCGAGAATTATACTTTCGTCGGCGCCGCCAACAAATTTTATGGATTACAGTTTGAAGACATGGTATCTTATTGGGGCTGTTGCATTCACAACTATATGTTTATATTTTTATGTAATCGCTGTCATATTAAATGCATATTTTAATAATAATTGATATTTTCACAAATTGATCGGGATACGCCATTCTTAACGCAGGGATAATGACGTAAAAAATAATAAAAAAAAATAATGGCATTCAAAATTCCCGCCGCGTTTTTTATTGGTTGAGAGCCGTCCCCAAGCGTTCTTGGCTTCTATGCGCATAAATGAATGCGCAGATCTGCCTATAGCGGCCATCTTATGTTGGTGTTCAAGAAAAACATACTCGAATGGCCAATTTCTGTGAATTTGCGCGATTAACATTATTGTAATGTGTTGTTTACCGTCGGAGTGTTATATTTCAGTGGTTTAGGTGTTTATACAATAATGTGAGTACAACTATATATGTACAGTGCTTTGCAATAGGTTCGTTTCGGCGTTTTATAGAATCGCGTAGCATCCCTTCCGTAGTTTGCAAAATATATTAGGGTGTAGGTATCTCCATTTAGTAAAAACTATGACGAACGATTGGTGCCTCCCACTTCTTTCGTCGTCTTGTTATTTCGATTTAGAGATCGTTCCGATATTTTCCGCGGGTTATACTCGCATGTCTGTTATGGATACGATTTGACAAGAGTTTGCCGATGCACTATATTATTCAGAGATATGACATAACTTTTTTTGACAAAACTATATAAGCTTTGTTTGTAATGCTTCTTAGGACGCATGAGTGTATTGTTTTATAATAAGGCGGCAACCGCTTGGCGGACGCCGGTGTATCCGTTAAGCGCACAGATAATAGGAAATTACTAGATGAAATGTATATTGTGCGTACTTTGACAAATTCATTATCTGGCCATTTTATTGATGAATGGTCCACAGCCCATGGGGGAGACTGGGGTGGTGGTTTGAGATGCCAATGGCTGACCATTTCCCTCACTTTGATTTTTCGGACCTTATTGGTTATTGATTTGTGCGCAATGAATATTTGCAATGTGCATCACAATTTTTCGACAAAGTAAATTCGAGTGTTGATTTTCGCTCTTGAATGACAGCTGATTTTCTTTGTGTGGCCTTGCTTGATTGAATTGAAAGACTTTTATGTGGATGAAAGTGGGCCTCCTGCCAATAATTTGTTTGCAGCGTTGTTTCCTCTAATTTCGTTGAATTTAAAAGGTAATTTTTAAGGTTGTATTGAGTTTAACTTAACTTTCCAATTGTAACTATTGTTAGTGTCAAAATTGTAATCATAGTCTAGTGAGAATCCAACATTAATTCTCGTACAGTGGTAGATTTAAATCAATTGAATTAATGCATTGTTTGCCTAAATAATATAAAATTATATCTACTTATCATAAAATATTACCTGTGTAGAAAATTAGTAATATTTTTGATAGATACAATTTTACATAATTTGGGTAATTTTACATATTATAAAATTAGTGTGTTTCCAAATGTATGGTTTATATAAAGTATAAAATAATAGTATGATAAAATCATTTTTATTTTTTTTATAAAATTTTTACTCGTATTACAGAATTGAAAAATGTTATCAGTAAGTAAATAAATTATTTTTTCAATTAACGTTACTTTTAAAACACAATTATATAGGTTATGCAAAATTTATGTTTAATTATCCAATCATGTTGTCAATTCAATATTGTTTATTCGTTTTTTTTTTAAATAATATAGGTACCTACATGGTAGTGCCTTTTCATGACCTAACTAAGTATATAAAATATTATATGACCTTTTATTTTGAAGTATCTAGATTATCTGAACAACTTCAATACATTCAGCGCTTATCCATACCAATTTTGTGTAACCAAAACACCGCTAATTTCCTCCAAAGGGTTTCAATTTTGACATTTTTGTGTGGTTTTGCTTTTTTTAGGATCAAAATAAGATTGCGACATTCAAATATAGGTAATAATAATAAATTTTGAAAAAAGATTCGTGATCATAAAAGGCAACCGAGAACATATTTTATTCTTTTTTTGGTCGAGCATTTACATTATAACAGATAATTTCAAATTCCTATGAGTAATGCTTTATATTATTACTGTTTATTTATTTTAATAGTCAGGTGCGAGACTGGCGGGCAGAGAGGCATACACTATGGTGAGCTTTATATGGTTCTGTTTGAGACTTTTGGTCATGGAACCTTAAAAAAGAAATATGTACGCAAGAGATATAATTAAAAGATTATGTTTTGTGCGCTTTTAGAATAGTAGAGTTTATGAGTAGAATACTTAAATTATACATATCTTTCTATAATTGTACCTATAATAAATTACAAACAAATCCACACAAAAAAATAACAGTTGTATCCTATTGTTTGAAAGAGCAACCCTTCCTCTGATATTATTCTATTTCTTGGTTCTTTTAACCTGTTTTTTTAAATATTAATTTTTATAACATATTAGGTACATCATTTTTTTATTATATAATAATAAATATCGATATGTATTATGTATTATGAAAGAGTAGGCATTAATAGAACATTGAAGTGTAAAAGAGAGACAGATATACTCCGTGACCGCCAATGCTAGGCTACGTCATTTCTCGAACAAAGAGTATTTTAAAATTAAAAGAATATAAATATATATTTTTTTAAATTAGTTATTTAACTAGATTATTATGTATATATTTTTTTAAAAAGAAAAAAATAGGTTCGTATCACTTACACAATTTGAAACAAAATCGTCGAAAGAAAAATTTGTTAGTACTTCCTCATTTATTTATTTTTATTATGAAAAAAAGTTGGCATTTCTTTTTTTTAAATTAGGGATCTAGAAAAATATATGCAGAATATTATAGTTTTTAAGTTTTAGCCATTTGTTGGGAATGACTTGAACAAAACATGTTAAAAATCAAGTTTTAAGGACTGGTATTACCTTAACAAATATAATTAAATTGCTTAGTAGGAAGATGATGGTTTCTAAAACTTAATAAATTATATTGATGAGATAAAAAAGTTTGTAACATTTTTTCAGCTTTGATTAATTTGCTTTTAGTCAATTAACAATGAGGATTATCACACGGTGCTAGGCGCTATAAACTCCTGATGCGATTTGTATAAAAATTCTGTTGATATACTGTTGTAATTCTGTTGATTCTGTTGTTCTGTTGTCTGTTGTTTATTCTTCTTGTTTGAACATAGGATTAGTAAAATCACTCAAAGTGAGCACGGAATAATACAAATTTGATCCTATTTTTCTGTATGAAGTTGTGACTAATTTTATGTAGCATTTATTATCTGAAAGTCGATGGCAGAACCTAATTAGCAAAAAAATAATGGTTAGAGTTTTTGTTACAAAACCTAATCAATTTATTTATTACAATAAAACAATCTTTTAATTATACATTTTTTTTATTTATAAAAACCTCTAAATTATAAACAACTAAAATTAATAGAGGAATATTAGCAAAACAATTAAAAAAAACACCAAAAACCATATTCCCAAATAATCCTTGTTTTATTACAGGGATTGTAGTATTGGTCTTTGATGTTTCTAACAAATACTTACTATAGGGACAGGGGGTTTCTATTGTATTATTCTTCTTAGATCATCAATTCAGGAAACAGACCAAATTATAACAGTACTGGAACAACTTATGAAGAGTTTAAACCCCCTTTTGCATTTGCTGTTTTGATGAAACTGTTCGTCGATTGTCAAAAATATTTTCAAAAAATTGGCCTAATTACTAAAATGCTTATATTAGAAAAACTACGGACATTTTCCATCAAGAGATGACGGATACAAGACAATGTATGTCGACTGATGTATCGTTTTACTCATTATTTTTATGGTAGATACACATTATGTACTCATACATATAATATAAATGTTGATGTTATTGCAGGATAGTGTGCGGGTGGGTATGATTGTGCGTGGAGGTGTGTGCCTGTGCAGTCCAGAGAGTCAGTCACCATTAGCTTCCCGGCGCACTGGGGCGTGGGGGTGGGGGGCGTCGCCAGGGGGGGACCGCCCCCTGGCGACCTCCTCGCCACCATATCCATGTTCGAGCAGCAGATTAAGGCTGAGCCTATGGGGTCAGTACTAACAAGGAATTTACAATAAATAATCTATTAAGGAGTAGATTAACGAGTACTCATTAGATTATTTTAGAGATCGATTTTTAGTTAAATTACTATTTACCAACCTAATTTATTTTTACTTTAATTAAATTTCAAATAATACTAAACATTCATTTTCTATTTGTGCATACGCGTACCAAAAGGTCTACTGATCTAAACAAATAAATTTGCAAATCTTTATAACGACAACTGCAATAGTAATTAATACCTTTTTACATTTTCATATGCCCCTATGCCTTCTTGCATTTTCCTATGGACCTCTTTGATGACTAAGGCCGGTATTCATAAACTACGCTTACGCACTGCGTGTGCTGTCGCGCTGCAATGCGTCGAACGAACGCAGTGCGATGCAGAGCCATCAATATCCGGATTCATAAACGCCACTTAGCGAGTCCTTGGCAGTGCGATGGCATTGCAAGATTCACGACCCGCTATTGGTCAAGCCGCAAATGTGTAATGCGCACGACGTTCGTGTCACATCGAGCAGCTGTCATCGTGTCTCGTGCTTCGAGGTTGCTTCGGTATTGAGTGTTTGACATTTCAAACGAAAAGACACAAAACTACAAACGACGGCCGCACTGCGTTCGCAAATACACCTCGAATGCTTGGCTTTTGACCGTTCCCAGCGGTCGAGAAGCGGCTTGCATAGCGACGACGAATGCTATGCGCTGTCTATGAAATGCGATTTCTCTGCTGTGCGAGCGCATACGCACTGCCGAAGCATAGCGTAGGTGTTTATGAATACGGGTGTAAGTCTCACAGGTAGGATTTTGTCCTTGCAACATAAAAATGGTGACTAAAATGGTACAATCCTTGTGTTTTTAGCCTACAGTCCCCTCTATATACATGGGTAAAATTAAAATAGTATTAAAGGTACTTTTTATCCCAGAGAGTGTAGACGTTGCAATTCATACGGAACTTCGAGACCTCCTGAACTCTCAGAAATAATAATGTCATGAATGTAGAAAAAAATAAGAGACAATTGGAACTACACTAAAGAGTGCTTTTTGCCCCAGCCATTATTTGAAGTTAGCCCCTCCTTGTTATGAAGTGCTGAAACTTTGTATAGGTCCTAAGTTTTTAGGGTAGTTTTTTTTTTATTGTGCTTATTCGTGCTACGCTTCACCACCTTCTTTTGCCGTTATGGTGTTGGTATCTATCTTCTGGTCTTATCCAATCTTATTATACTATCCCAATGTGGTCACATATTTCATATTACAAATGCAAGAAACATAAATACTGTAGAAGAGATATTGAATATCTAGATGTCTAGATTGAATCTTGATTGAATTAAAGCTGCGGAAATTATGAACATATGGTACTATGGCCGTATGGTACTCGAGAGTGCCCAAAGAATGTAACGTTTTCACTAGGTCGAGACTAAATGTGTTTTTTTTTAAATCAGATTCTACTCATCCCACCCACACGTGCACACACCGGGCCCCACGATAATAAGGAGTGATGGCTCCAACCACGCCATCATCAACCTCAATCAGGTTCAACAAGAGGTTTTGCAGCAAGCACAGCAGCATGCACAACAGGTTATTTATTACTGGATTATTAATAATAGTTTTCTAAAACCTCTTAGCGAGTCTCTCTAACTATATGGAGTTCAATAAGAATGTTAAAACTTTGTGACAGCAAAACTTGGAATGAAAAAAAGCAGACATTTATACCACTGCACCACGAGTCATTCTGTACTAAATCTCTTCCTCTCAGCGGGTTTAATTAGGTACAAATTTGTTAAGCTTGTAGAGATTGTCTTAAGACATGCGTTTAAATAAGTGCGTTTAAATTTATTACGACAACAAAGAACTTTGTTTCGTTGGTCTGTTTCAGTTTATTTTGCACTTTATATAAATATTAAACAGTTAATGTGATAACACATTATGTAATACATAATGTCATACATTATACAGTTGTCAAATTTTTTGGTACTCAGTTAAATTAATTTTATTCTTATACCTGTGTCCTGAGACCATTGCCGATAAAAAAATCAGCTAATTGGCACTGCGATTCTGAGCATGAAGTTTTTAAGACATCAAAATTCATTATGGTTTCCAGAAAAAAAAATGTAAACTTTACGCAATAATATTAAATTCCTACGACTCCAGCAGATCGTACGCTCACAACGTATAGGTCGTTGCGTTGCTCAGTCATGGCTACGAGATATTGATCGTGTTTTGTCACTGTAAAGGCAGTTTACACCTGCACTGTAGTAAAAATAATAAATTTGGGGATAAATTACTTTCGATTTTTTTTATATAATTTCTTGCTCGTAATAGGAAACATAAACACCCCCTTTAGTCTTTGGCATTGGTCTCTGGACCATGTTTTTGGAGGATGTTCATGGAGGATGTTTTTTTTAGAGGCGTGGTTTTGAATTTGGCATTACTTTTTTCGTAGTTGGTGTTTTTGACAGCTGTCACTTGATTTATGCTCAGTTTGGTTTGCCATTTCATAATGAATAGACTTACTCCTGATCAACGTTTACAAATAGTGCAAATTTAGATAAAATCACTCTAAATTTTTTTAAAATCACTCTAAAATAAAGTAAAAATCGCGTCGTGGGCCTGTGGCGTTTTTAGCCACCAAGATCGTGCGATTTAACACCGCTGGACTATTTTTTGTGGGGTTATGTGAAGTCGCTTGTCTACGCAGATAAGCCGGACACGATTAACGCCTTGGAAGAGAATATTCGGCGCGTTATTGCTGACATACGGCCCAACTTGCTGCAAAAAGTGGTTGAAAATTGGGCCTCTCGGCTGGAATTTGTTCGAGTCAGCCGCGGCGGCTACTTACCCGAAATCATTTTTAAAACATAATGGCAAACCCTTATCTTTATAATAAAACTAAATTCTTAGCCATAACATCAAATTATATGCGTTTTATCTCTTCTTGAAAACCACGCCTCTAAAATCATCACCCTATACTACTATATCAAAAAAAAAATGTTATACCTCACACAATTTTGTTTTATATCTGGAATGTAAATTTGAAAACCACCTAGCAGCAGGCGCAACTGGAAGCACAGCAAGCCCAGCTCGAAGCGCAGCAAGCCCAGTTGGAAGCTCAACAACAAGCACAGCAGGAAGCCCTCGAACTCCATCACCAACAGCAACAACAGCAGCAAGAAGACACAAAGGACAGCCTCATACTGCAGCAACACCACACAGCCGATGTGCTCCATCTCCACCAGCAGCAACATGATCACGACCTTGACCATGACCATGACCACGATCATGATCATGATCATGACCACAACCATGATCATGAGCATGATGATGATGACGATATTGAAGTACAGACACAGGTCGCATCATTCGAAGATGTATGTAATGTTTTTTATAATAAGGGTGGGTGTTAAACTTTTGTTTCGTTGTCTCTTTAAAACACAGAAAGAGGTGGATCTTGCAATTTTTTTCAATACATTGCATATTTGATGATTTTGGTCAACATCTCTTATTTATATTCGAAATCGTGTTAGTCTAGTGGTTAAGGCGTTGGGCTACTAATCCAAAGGTTTCGAGTTCGAATCCGCAAGTGGTCAAACATTTTTAACGCTTCATTACCAACATCTCCCCTGACTCTAGCACAGGAACATTTGGCCTAGTTGAGTAGAACCCAAAATAATTCTGTATGGCCTAGGTTATAACAATTCTTTAAAAAAAATAAATATAACTGAAATCCATATTTAATAATTTTCAATGAAGATAATACGAAGGATCATTGTATTTATATTTTTTTAAAAACTAGTATGGGAATACGCATCAAAGGAAAACAGCAATATTTTATAATGATTTTTTTAAGAGGGAAGTCTTTGATATTTATGTATACACAAAAAGAACTGCGTTTTGATCACTGTTCACGATCTATTGTCTTCCCTCTCCCATAACTACCTATCTCCCCATAATCATAACCAAATTCGACTACTACAAAGAATCAAAGCAATATTTCGGAAGAATGTGTTAAGTAGTTCCCATATTTCTACTTCAAAACGAAATTTTAACAATATATTATTACTACTATTCAGAATACAAAGCAGTTTTCCACAAATTAGTTTTTATTTCCTATATTTGTCTTGCAAAGATATCACAATTAAATGACTTGCCAAAGGCTTGTTAATCATTACGCAAATATTTATTAAAGAAACAATTTCCCAGCAAACAGATATTGATATCTCTTTCATAATATTGAATGATTTTAAGCCAAATTTTAACAACGCTGTAAATTGGGAACAGCGTTTGTATGAAGTTCTGTGCGAAGATGGCCCTCTGAACTATTATCTCATTATAAATTAATTAGTATTAAATTTAGAATTTAATTGGATGTGCTAAAAAAACACCAACCAGAGATTTTTTTAATGTATAGACATAAAAATCATAGGGCTATGGTTTTAATTTATGTAAGTGGTTGAATATGAAGAAATATCCTTTGGTATGGATTATTTAGTACTGTTTTTGGTGTCTGTTTACCAGGGTATCTATCATAGTTAAGGTCTCATCACAAACGTTTGTCAACCCTCTTTTTACAATTTGTTGAGGACTACGTCCTCAGTAGAAGCTAGAAATTGAACCACATCTACTGTCTATCTAGACATGTTAAGCCATTGCACCATAAAATAGTCCCCGAAGAAAGCATATTATATGTATCAGTTGGTCTCTTGATTCCATTTTTTTAAGTGCTCCTTAGTCCAGTCAGACTCGATTATTTAAAATGTTTCCATTTTCAGGGTATGATAGGGTTGGGGCAGGTGCAAGCGAAACTGGAGCAGGGAGTGGTCGGAGGCTTAAACGTGGGAGTCAGCCCTGGAGGCCAACCCTCACAGCGGTCCAAACCGCAGGCGTGCAAAGTTTGCAACAAAGTCCTCTCGTCAGCATCATCCTACTACGTTCACATGAAATTGCATTCGGGAAATAAACCGTTTGCTTGTACTGTTAGTATACACTTGTTTTTATTTCTTCCTTGATTTTGATACTAGATCAGAGGATAGCTGTTTTTAAAGAAGGCTATATAGCTTATCTTTAATATAAATTATGAAAGGGAGAGCAGATCTAGTCTCGGGCACACTCACGGCTCGCTTGCTAGCTGTTAGACGTAATAGTATGGAATGTTATATTGTATATAGAGTGTTATTTACTCCCCGTGTACCGTGCCCTTTGCTGAACATTGTACTTTAATATCCAATTATAGTTCGCCCTCTAGGCATGTGCTGTGGATGAAGCTAAGTATCTTTTTGGGTGCAATGGTTTGTATCTCTTCATGGTTGAGAAGTTGGTACCTTTTGTGGTACCTTTTAGTGAGTAGGTTTTGCGTTCAACGATTTTGTCACTTGATTCGTGTTGAAAAGTTGCTAGCTCCTGTCAAAAAGCCAGTGAGCAAACCACAAGAGTCCTGGTGATCAGTAGGCTAATATGAACGTATTCAAAGCTATTTTACATATCAATGTAATGTGGGTAATTAAATAAATGGTAAATAAAAAAATAAAAAAATATATATACAGGATGTGGATAACCATAGTGCACTAATTTTAATATAATTTAGTATGTACTCAATGCGTATACTTTTTTGTTTAGAAAGTATATTGTATTTATGTACCATTACAGTTATAATTTTTCTGAATAATGTGAACATTTTTTGCGTTTATTATACTAACAACTGCAAGCGCGGAGAAGCCTGCATAATATTTCATCATAACAAGCAGGGATTGCATTTTTGATGTTTTACGAGAACATTTTGTTTTACTTTGCAGGTGTGTGATGCGGCCTTCTGCCGTAAGCCCTACTTAGAGGTGCACATGCGCACGCACACAGGTGAGCGACCCTTCCAGTGTGAACTCTGCCACAAGCGGTTCACACAAAAGTCTAGCCTCAACACGCACAAACGTGTACACACAGGTATGCTAAATCCTCTATACATTATTTCTCTCAGATTGAGACATTTTGATACTATTTCTATCATTTCAAATTATATTTTATTGTGGCACTTTTTGGATAGAACACAAATTTGCGCCCTTTGGACACATATATTTTGAAAAAGAGTAAATTATGTAATATATTGATATTACAATTTTTTTTTTATTTCTTATTTTGGCCTGGCTAACAACAGACCTACTGGTTTTTGTTACCTCTAACTTAATTTTTATTGTACCTAATTTTCACAATGTTTAAATTAATTGTGATTAAAGGCAGACAGTTCAAAAAACAAATTTGTTTAAATTTAATGTGTTTGCCAAAAATTAGTTGCCAAAAAATATAAACATAATTATCCTTCTCTTGTTGTTTTAATTATAATATATTATGGGCCTTACATTATATTTTTTTATTTTGCATAATTAAAATACCATAATATTTATGTACTCCTAAAATATGCAAGTTATTTTTTTTTTAAGGTAATAACTATTACTTAAGTCATGCAGAATTATTTTGGGCCTCAACTAAGCTAAATTTGTGGTTGCCATAGAGTCAGGGGAGATAGTGGTGATGAATGATTTAAACCCACTATCTCTGAGTCCATAGTCAAACACTTTTACTAGCACCTAACCAATTTAAAGTTTCTTTCATTTCTTAAAAATTTATCTTGTTTTATATTTTGTTTTAATATTTTAATTTGAAATATCTAGTAAAAAATGTATATTGACCATTTTAAATTATGATTTTATTGTTTTTAAGATATTTTTAATTTTTATGGATTTTATTTTTAAATTTTGCCTTTACATTATTATGTAATTTCCTCCCCCTCGTTTAAACACATTGTTTGGAAAGTGCACATTAAGGAATATTTTTTTACTAAATGGTGGATTTTTAAGATAAGCTTTTTGTAAACTTACAGTATTAAATTACGAAATCAGTGTGTTTTTGTAGTAAAAATTCTGTAGAAGAATCTTCGGTTTAGGGTTCATTCGACGCGTAGCCACAACCATAACCACAGCACTTAACATAACATTATTGCAAAGAGTTAATATTTAAACGCAGTGTCATATTTTAGTTTAAGGCTTTTAAATGTGCGTTTATTATGCTGTGGGAATAAAATAAATGCAAATTATTCAAATTAAGCCAAATTACTTAATTGGATATTTTTTGGAACCCTTTGATAAATATATTTTACAGAATTTTTGGATGTTTACTCTTATCCTTCACTTGTTTTCAGACACAAAAAAATTACACATAAGTTTGTCAAATGTACATGTATTGGAAATTATAGCCAATTTCTAGCAGATCATCTATATGTTTATTGTTTACGAATTTCCACACCTTGCAGGAAATTACTACGAATAAGTGTAACCCTGCACACACATTTTTTAAAAAGTTAAGTCATTTATGCATAGCTTTGAAATCCACTGTTTTTTTTAAATGTTGGATGTATGGAAGGAATGAAGTTGGCGTCTGTTTTGCTTGTTTTACAAGCGCGTGAATTTTCGCTATTGAAACTCGTGTCTGTGTGCTTATAATCTCGGGCTATTCCAGATCGCGAATGCTTCGCTCGACTGTTGGATCTTGCAATTTTGGTACTGCGAAATTGCAAGATTTGACAGTTAATTCTGAAGCCTTTGCGATTTGAAATGGTTTAAGAGTAAGCACAGTTGCCATGCAAGCGCAGAAACCTCCCTCCTTTCGTCCGCTTTGGTATCAATATGAAATATCTACTTTTTCGCTCACAATGTGTTTGAGGTATTCCTACTTAAGAATGCATTCACTTTCCATCATCACCGTCATAATTATGCATTTATGTGTAATTGTGTTTTCAGACCGTTAATTGTGTGTGGCAATAATTTTGCCCACGGCGTATTGTAATATTAAGAGCATTGGCATGTCAATAAGGTATGTCTCCAATCGGTTAACGTACCTCTGGAGTTTTATTATGCCAAAATCTTCTTTACAATAATTACTTTTAACTATATTATTTTAAATTGCCAAAACCGGAGCAGTATTTTCATGGGATTTTCTCAACTAACATTTTCGGGATTTATCTTTACATTAAAAAAAAATAAAGGTTAAAAAATTTATGTATAAATTATCATGTTTCCCTGGTCGCAAACCAAAAGCTGGTAAAGTTGATGAGATTCAATTACTTCTATTATTGAACTACATAATATTATCAGGAAATTATTGTACTGAACCACCACACTTGAATTAAATTGATAATTACCAGCTTGAAGGTTTGAAGCCAGTTGAACCTAATTCTAATAACCAGCTGATTTCTGAAAATGCTCTAAAAAACTATATACAATTTTTTTCTATCAACTAATTGAATGGCTATGTAGTTATTAGAACCGAGCCAAATAGAAATCTTTGATGTTAATACCTTGGTTGATGAAAAGTCACAATGGTTTTGTTCCAGACTTAATATCCGGTTAAATATTTTTAATTGAAGCAGTGTTCAGAATCGGGCAATTGTTAGTATTACCTACATCATTTTTTGAGACGATTTTCATCATAAATGTAATTAATACTTAGTGTTTCATTTTATTTCATTTTCACTAGTGCGGCATATTTTTAATATTTGTTTTTTTTCTCACATATTGCTATTAAGTGCTATAGGTACATGATATGGTTTCACATATGCATATTGTTCTTTTTCTTAATTAAATTTACCCTATAATTTTATTTTTTGCATATTTAAGGAAAATCAAACCAATTATATATTTTAAGAATTTTAGACAAATCATTGGTTTTTTAGGCCGCACCATTTAATTTCTATTTAAGAAAAAATGTATAAACTTTAATCGTTTGTAATAGCTTCAATTGAAAACATTTAACCATTGTGGAATCCGATGTTCATGATAATGATACAACGGATTTTTATTACAGCATTTGCATTTTACATTAGTTTGACGGTTACATTTAGAAGCAGTCTTTTTTCTCGTAGTGTTGCACTGAAACCTCCAATAACTCGAAAAAAATATAACCAGTTTACAAAAAAAAAATAGATAATTTTAGTAATATGTATTTTTATGAAGAATTATGACGAAGAGTACGATTTTGAAAATTGTGTTAATAATTCGTTATAACTTTTACCTAATCACATTAAGATGAACAATAAACCTTTTATCTGAACCTGCGACTATTAAAGTAAGAAACAAAACCCTAATTCATTTAATATCAATCAACATTGCGCTTATTTAATATGACATTGCAAAGAGCCAAGGCATTAACAAATGTAACCATTACTAATATTATTTGTTTGTTGCAAATGCCAAAATATATTTTATACTAATTTAAATATCAAATTTGGTTATTTTTTTAATTTAAAATCATAAAACTTCATATTTAATGGTACAATAATATGAAATAGATGATACCTTTCAAATATTCTTCGTTTGTTTGCTCATCAAAGTTAACATCAAAGGTAGGATTATTGTTAACGGTATTCGGATTATCATTAATAAATATAAATTAGACATAATTATTTCTTTTTCATGTATTCCCGGGAAATTAATCTCGATGCACACAGTATATTCTATGATTTCCTGTTTTTCCATCTTAAGGATATCAATTTAATTAATTATGTATTATTTTATGTTTTGGCACTTTTTCTTCAACTTTTGGAGTACTTTCCCACTGCAGTTCGCCCTACCCCCTTTAATAGATTTGGCTTTTTAAAATGATACTAAGCTTTTTAGGAACGATTTACGAAATTGAGCCATTTAATAGATAGAGGCAGCATGGAATGTTTTCTCTAGATAGTGTTCGTCCCATTTTGCAGAAACTAATTTTTGAATATGTCCAACTGCTCTTTTACTCATTTGCTGTCTCTGTCTACAAAGGCTGGCGATCTTTGTAGCTCGTTGCCTTTCTAGCCTACTAAGTTTTATAAATTAATTTTAATAAAATTGTATAAACCTAATGAATAGTTATGGCATAGACTTTGTGGACTTACTAGCAAACACACACTTTCCTTTTACCACATATAACGCAAAGAGGAGCATGCGAGAGCGCTAGTCGACAAAGTCCGCCCTTATCAGTGTGACATCTGTGACAAGCGTTTCACCCAGAAATCCAGCCTAGGGACACATAAGCGCTTACATACTGGTGCGTCATTATTTTTTTCTTTTAGTTTGCTTTATATATACTAATTTATTCTTACTTATAAATTGGAATGTACTGCAAACGGAGCATATTTGTTTGTTTTCTTGTGAATTCTAAATAAACTTTTTAAATTTGTAAAATAAAAACTACAGCATCTGCCAGAAATCTTTTTTGAGGACTATCGAGGTGTTATACAGATAAGAGCGCATCCCAGTCTGTTAATTATGGGAATATATGCTTTTCTTACAATGTAAAAAGGTTCAGCTCGATTACAGTCAATCTTTTGGATGTAAATATGACGATATAAGGATTTGGAAAGTTTGAAGTTTTTCAAGCAAGGTGTTCTTTCTGACTGAAGATGTTCCGGTCAGCGCCATAAGGCCGTGCAACCTACCTTAACTGCATAAAAACTTTGAAATCATTTATGTTTATGGAAAGCAGCTTTTATTGATATTAGATTTGTGACCAGGCAGTACAAAAGCAATGAGTGGTTTCACAGTGTCCATTTGTTTCGACACTTGGATGAATTCGACCCACAGTGAACTGTGTTTTTTTTATAGTTCTCATTATTTAAAGACTGTCAGATAATGGCTTTCGTATACTAGACCATTGCAGTCACTTGTAGCACCTTTCAGCGATTCCTATCTATGAAATCCGTACTGTATATCCCAACTCATTTTTTGCTAAAATGGATATGTAACAAAACAAAGTGACAAATAATAAATAATACTACAAATTGATGATGATATTCCCACATCATCGACAATAATAACATGTCTTCAAATGTCTCCCGACATTTGAAAACAGTTTATGACAAGATTTATTAAATGGATATAAGGTTTCTTTACAGGTCCAATGTCCGCTTTACTGCCCAGCTCTCCTCTTTTTTTCTAAATAAGCAAAATTTGATAATTTCTCGGCCCAAACAGCCACACAGTCTTAAAACAGTCTTAGAGAGTTTTTTAAAATTAAAACATTTACTTTTTGTTCTATTTGCGGTACATTTCAGCAAATTATATTTAAAGCAGTGTGTTTCCATTGAAATATGGTAGTGTAATATATTTATGTTTTTTATGTATGATAGCAATTTTGGGGCCACTTGAACCTACTTAAACGAACTACATATTTTACATATATAATTATCTATGGTTTTTTTTTTACTTACTGCAAGTTAAAGTTTGGTACATGTGACCCTAAACATAACTATACACCGTGTTCCCAAGACCATCCCGATAAAAAATCCAGCTTATTGGCCCTGCGGTTTCAAACATGATTTTTTTGATCTCACATCAAAATTCATAATGGTTCGAGAGTAAAAAATTTGTAAACTTTACGTGATAATAATGAAATCGTTTTTGTCATAAGTTCGGTCGCTAGCGAGGCCGCGATAAAAGCACTGCGAGCACTTTAATAAAATTAATAAATTTGGGCATGAATTATTTTATACAATTTCTTACACGTAATGGGGAATATAAGCACCTCCTTAAGTCTTCGGAAATGGTCTTGGAACACTCTGTATAATTCTAAGAAATATTTATAATAGGAAGTAATTATATTTTTAGAAATATTTGGATGCTGCAAAAAATATATGTTATCTGCATATTTTTTAGAATTTTGTTGCTTGAGTTTGTTTTTCTGGTAGTTCAGTAGTGCTTGCAGATATTTTTAATATTATTTTTACGAAATGGTCTCGAAGTTTTCAAAATGTTGTTATTATTTTAACAGAATTTCATGCCAATGCTCTTAAAATAAAAGACCTGTTATATTTGTGTCAGTTTTTACATCACCATCATCTCATAAACAGTGTGTGTGTGATGCCCTGATTAGCCTTACTTATGTCGAAATAGTTGAGATTTTAACAAGTTACTTTTATCAGTACTCGAATCGAAGCTTAGAATAACTGTATCTAGATTATTTTGAGATGTTAGCGTGGACATCCCAGTTTAATTATGAAAATTTGCAACCTTTTTCACCTTGTTTGTTGTGGTTGGTGAAGGCATATGGACGTCCATCCACATCCCTACAATTTAGAAAGGAACATTGGTGCTATATCACATTGTTAAAATGTGTATACTCATTTATTTGCAAGAAAAAAAATTAAAACGGCGTTTTACCAGCAAGAATTGATATCGCATTTTTAATGAATCCATTGTTGTCATTCACCGGAAGTAAACCATTCCAATGTTTTCAATTTGTGAAAACAAATACTTTACATTATTTAAAACAAAAGCTACTCTTGAATGTAATTTGCATTTCTAAAATGACTTTCTAAAAAACTTTCATCCATTTGGAAAACAAATACTATCAAAATATTTTAACAGTAGTAAACTCTTTGCTCCTATTTATCAATGCCACGACATTGAAGTAAACAACGGTTTGCTTTATTTCAATATACGCTCCTTGGCAGCAAAATAATTTAAAATGTATTTATATAATATATACAGTCCATATTCCTCTTAATTTTTCTTCCGCCTCACTTCAAGTTTGCCCACCTTGAAAATAAAATATGAAGGTAGCACATACTCAAATATTCTCTCCAATATTCTGTGGTGTGATGAAATAATGTTGTCGCATTATAGATTAAATAAGCATACAACCGTGGAAGAGCGGTTATAGCACAGGGGTGTAACGGAGCCTCAACTTTAAGGTCATGTACAGTTTCTAATTTTGAACAGACAAAACTGGTTTACTTCACATCAAATTCAAAATAATTGCAATTTTATAAACTTCTCAATATTTTTGAGTTGATTTACATCAACCATAATGCATTCTCGCCCATCCTCTATCTGTAGGTGTGCACCCAATTCGATGGGACACGGCTGACCATATTTTGATTGCTACCTCTAATAGGAAAAAATATTGGTCAATTTTATCATAATATATAAGCTAAAAGAATGAAAAATCCTAATCACGGTAAACAATTGATACTTTTTTTTTTGCTCAGAATTTGTAACTGTATATGCCCCTAAAGGAAGGGTCACCAAAAATACAATCTCTTCGAGTAAGTTTTGCCAATTTTCTGCTGCAAAGGAGCTGCGGACCAAAACTCGATATTTACAATGACATATGACCTTCGTGATTCCGGTGCAGTATCTAAATTCCTATATAAAACTTGATATATGAACAAAATACAATATTGGAAACAAAAACACACAGTGCCTGTACATGCTATCGGAACAAAACTGATCATTTAATGTATTTCGTCACATTGTCACACTTAACTGACCCTTCGCGAGAAATATATGACGCTTTCAAACATTCCCACAGTTTTTATTAAATTTGAAATTTGGTAATTAAGACATTTTTCTGAAATATTTTGCTGATTAATTTTTCTTCGTTGGCTATAGATCACCCTCCCGAAAGAACAGTAGTAATTTTAAATTATATTTCCAAATACTTTGTTCTTAGCTCCTCGCAAACTTTATCAAACCTGTCGAGTTTTGTTCCGCAACTCCTCTTAATGTATTTTTTGATTATCAATGAAATGCATTGAGTTTGTAATGTGTTGTTCCGATGGTATGTCCTCCTTTGACTCCCCTCCTCTAGGGTACTGGTCCGCGCACAAGCCCTTCCAGTGCACGGCCTGCCCGGCGGCGTTCTGTCGCAAGCCCTACCTGGACGTCCACATGCGAACGCACACAGGCGAACGGCCCTACCAATGCGAGACCTGCTCCAAACGCTTCACGCAAAAGTCCAGTCTCAACGTACATTTGAGAATACACACCGGTATGAGTGATATGTAGACTCTTCGCTGGCCGTTGTTTTAGTTCGTTTGGCGTTGAATCGGCCTTAGTGTCATGGTGACATGGATCTAGGAAGCAAAGTTTCAATTTCATGATCATAATGTAGTTCAAAAATGAAACATCTTGCTTCACTTTACGATGAAACATTTAAAGGGAATGCCTAATCCTATCAAATTAAACTCATTGTTCATCTTTTTCCTAGGTCCATGTATTTATAAGCACATTGTCCAACTGACACTAAACTCAAACTGATTTATCGGCTCGAAGTGGTATTCAACAGTTCATTAGCAAAAAGGGAGCCAAGTCTATCAAGGAGATAGTTACTTATGTAAAATTCTGTTACTTTGTCTCTGAATTGGATTTTCTGCATGTTTTTGGCCAAGTGCATACAGTTATAAATTTTGTAGGGATATGTTATTCCAAATAAATTGCACTGGGTGTGGTAGCACATCTAACATGACTGTAATTTTGATGGATTTTATATATTCTACAATGTATAAACTCCTTTGTGGTACAGGAGCAATGCATATTATTATATATCACTCCGGTTACAAAGCGAACATTAATACGGGTAACGTATGAAGTAGATAATCATGAAATACAATGCCTAATAATATTTATTTATAACAGGTTTCCCCATGTACCCAATTAAAGTAAAAATATAAAATATACTTTATAATTTTATATAAAATTATAAATTAAAGTAAAATATACTTTGATATTAGCTGAAAATAAATCATAGCATTTAACAAAGGTCTACTTACTGTGGTTGCTTAAATTTGTAGACAAAGAGTGTAATTTGGGCTCGAATGTAAAAAAATATTTTTATTTGTGACATTAATCCCATGAATTGGCTCCCTTTATTACTGTTTGTGCACGCGGGCGCTAAGGCTGATATTTTTTAATTGCCAGGAAGCGAGTAACTTTCGCTCAATTTGTAGAGTGAAAATGGAATGGTTTTCTCGTTCTCGGCTACATCCTGGCTTCTACAATAACTGTACGCGTGCAACGAATCATGAGCCTCTTTGATTATATTATTAAGACCAGCCCCCTAAATCTTTTCTCATGAAGTAAGAAGCGCATGAGAAAGACTGCGGATACAAATAAAACTAGTATTCTTTGGTTACTGTCAAACAGTTATTTATTTATTTTCCATCACGGCAGATTTATATATATTTTGTATTGGAAATGTTACATGCGCCTCTCATTTCTTAAAATGTCTTAATTTCAATTCAAAGATAAATAGTGAAATATTTTAATATGGCTTAAAATACCTTTACAATCTGGTCATAAGAACCTCATAAACAAACTAGAATTAAAGCCTCTTTGGGTTACTGAGATTGGATTAATTATGAAGTCCAACATACCCAATATCTTACAAAACATTTTTATTCTCATTGTAATTAATTTTTGCTGAGGAATGTTTTGTTTTGAGTTTTGTGCCTGCAGTGTCGTTTGTCTTAATATTGTGTTTTGGTTATTTGAAGCCTTCTGTAATTGTTTTTGTGAGAACCGTACATCGAGGAAATAAAATAAATCGAGTTATCCACAGGTTGTTCTCGTGCGTAACGAGCGTTTCTTTATTGGGATGTCCAAAAATGGCAATTTACCGAAAATGAGTTGATAAAATGAATATGTGAATAGTTTTTGAGTAATCACGTGTAGTCATATTTCATACAAGTACTGATCAGGGCGAGAGTCGTGAATGATGCTCAGATTGAGTGGGGATACCGGGGGGAGGCGGAAAGAGAGCGCATTAGCTCGGGTCACAATAAACAGAACAGACTCGGCGTGTCATTTACTTTAGCCTTTCAATGGGGAAAGCAAAATATTTTCTGTTTTACTGATCTTAATTCTTCTTGATAATGTTTAGATTTTGATTATTTTTTTGACACACTAATACTATTGTAAAAATTAAGAAGTTTCCGTGATTTATATAGACATTCTAATTAACACAACTAAACAGCTTATCGTGCAACTTACACTGTTACCACTTTGTTTTTCCCATTTAAAAAAATGTTATAAAATATAACCGCCGTGTGATAAAAGTTTCCTGAGCCGATGCGCACGCTTTTCGTTGTCACGTTACACCAATGGGGGTAACGTCGGCGACAAATGGTAAAAATGTAATGACGCGACGCGTCGCTCACATATATCAAAACCACGTTTATAGACGAGCACATGCGCGCTTTGCTGGTGAAGGATCGGCCGTTCGAATGTGACCTCTGTCAGATGCGATTCACTCAGAGCTCCAGCCTGAACCGACACAAGAAGATACACACCGGTGGGTTCACTGCGTCAATTTCTACTCCCCCAAATCATATTTAAATTAAATTTCTCTTCAAATTAAATTTTTCAAATAGCGTACATATTTGCTTTGCCAATTTTAGACAAATTCGCATAATTTCAATCTAGTTTATTACTTTTTTTTGTTTGTTTTAATTATTGTCCCTTTGGAATAAATAGTTTAAAGCCCATTCTTTGTGTTAGGGCAGTACGGTTTGTTTTGTGTCAGTTTCAATGTAGTGACTTATAACTGGTTTGAATGACAGAGGAGCACAGACGTGCGCTGCTGGCCAAGGAACGACCCTACCAGTGCGACGTCTGCTTTGTCCGATTCACGCAGAAGTCCAGCCTCGGCCGACACGGAAAAATACACACCGGTGGGTCCATACATAACCCTAATTAAAACAAACGTGATGAAAGATATTGAGGCAGAACGGTTTTAGCAATTTATTCTCTCTTTCTTACCTAATGATATTTGTCAGAAATGTTACTGCATATCTGAATAGTTTTTGAGTATAGCAAACAAATTTTACTGATTGACCACTGAGTAAACTCGCGATTTCTGAACCTTTAGTTAACTCTCCGCTGTTCGCTCTCAGACTCTTTGAAAAATAAAATTGATAGCTACTATATCGGTGCTTTGATGGATTAATTGTAGACGAGCACAGACGAGCCCTCTTAGAGAAAGTGCGCCCCTACCAGTGTCACATCTGTTACATGCGCTTCACACAAAAATCCAGCCTTGGAAGACACAGGAAAATACATACCGGTACGCATACTAACATTGAAAATCCTTAATAGCTTCACTTTGCAGCACAATTGCAATTCAGTGCCCCATTCAGTATTCCATTTATTATTTTCTACTTTCATTGTTTCTTTGTCGAGCCTCAGGACATATTCATATTCATAGAGTATTGATCTAATTTCTTTTTAATAATTAATTGATAGGTGATTTGGGCACTTTTATTCACATTGAAAATGTAGTCTGTTCTCCGTGTTTGAGCTGTGTATTTAGCTGGGCTGTGTGTTGAAATGTTATAGACGAGCATATCCAGTCGCTAATCAACAAAGTGCGTCCCTACCAATGCGACATCTGTGACAAGCGCTTCACTCAGAAGTCCAGCCTCGGCACACATAAACGCATTCACACCGGTGGGTCCTTTTTACCATACCATAAATACATCTTCCAAAGTTACTAATGTAATAATCATTTTGCAAATTCACTCGAGCAAATGTAAAAACGCTTCCATCTGAGGGAGGCTCCTGTGTGACCTCTGTCAAATGGCGGCGAAGGCCATCCGTCGTGGGGCTGTCATTTGCAATGCAGTCGATATCCTGGTTGTGAACTTGAGGCACCTAGCGGTCATGTGAATAGTTTTTGAGTGCTTTCCACCAGAGGCCAAGGTTCAGGGTATAAAATGTAGTCATCATTCGTAATAGGCTCTTTGGAAAAGCAAAACTAGAGACTGTTCCTTCATGTAGTCGGTGCAATACTATTTAGGCTTGAATAATACACATTTTAATGTTATGATTTTTATTTTGTTGTCGGTCCATACTCAAAAACTATTCACAAAAAGCACAAGCATGCAACAGATTTGTATCGCGTAATTTCTATCATAAAAGTCATGCCAATTTGGACAAATAAACAATAAATTATACAGCCGTTGCGGACAGCACAACCGTTCCAATTTGTGCACCCATTAGAAGTAGGCAGTGAATTGAAGGAGCTTGCCGTTATTATTGTCTTTACCATTGCACCTCAATGATAATTAAATTAAGTTCTGTAGATTTCATGCCGTCAGAGGCTATAGTTATTATTAATAGTCTATATTTTAAAATTAGTATTAAGTTTGACATTTTGCCGTGTCAACAAGATTGCGTTATTTGTCCATCGGCGTTTTGTTTTTGTCTTGTCTGTTCTCTATTTCGCGTCAACCGCTACGCCGCATCGCGTGTCTTGTTGCTTGCCCGTGTGCCGCGCGCGAACTCATCTTTCGTCGTCCGTCTTAAATCCACGCATCCGCGCCCGGATTCCCCTGTCCGATCACGTCGCTCCCGTCCGGAACGTCCCGTGTCCTTCATTTGCGCGCGGCGTCGACACCGCCGAAATAGGAGAGCGGCCATTCCAGTGCTCCGTCTGCCTCAAGTCGTTCACACAGAAGTGCGCCCTCAATTTGCACGAAAAAATACATACGGGTTAGTAGCCCACTTAAGTGTATGTATCCATAATATTTTCATCATTTAACTCTATCATCATACAAACTTGATAACTGTCCCCTTTACATAAAAATCCAAACTAAGCTTTCACTGATTTGCATTCATTGTGAAAAAACCTTTCTCAGATTACTAACACTAAATCACATTGCATGTTTAAATAATATTGCAATGTCTAAATTTAATGAGTCCGTCATTCCATTATACTAAATTTTAAAAATTGAAATAGCATGAACATGTAAAGTATTTTAATTTTGCATGAAATTTTATTGGGTTTTATCTTACTTCTCATCGATTAATCACCTTCCAAAATCAATATTCGATTTTTCCATAATATAACAATTTCCTACATAATATTGCGGTTTTTTTTTAAATTTAACATTAGCCTAGTTTCTTTTTACTGATTGATCATAAATATTTATTATACGGTAAAATCCTATAAACTTGTTATACTTTGTTGCTATTTTTCTAAATGCAACATAATAATCAATTAAGTTATCTTGTGACCATTTGACGTACTTCTACTCCTTTAAGTCGGAACTGACTCAAAAAACCTAACTCTGCTTGCTTTTTCAAATCATTGCTTCATGTTCAACTCGGTCAGCTTTGCTAAAATTGGCGTAAACTTTTTGAAATTATCTACAAAATTATTTATAAATGATTTCAGTAAAAATTGATCTTACTAACATTTTGTGTTTGAGTGAGTAGTTATTGTCGTAATATATGTTTTGGGTTAGTTGGCTAGTAAGTATTAATGGCAAATTTATTTAAATCTTTTGAAGTAGCTAAGTTGACCGACTTCTGTCTGTGCATTATCATATCATCATAACATTCATAGGTTATAATGTTTACTCTCATTCTTCTTGAATATTTAAAAAATGCTTAATACTATTAATTTAATTGATAATAACTATTAAAATGAATAGAAAATCATTTAATTTCTTGTCAGATGTAACATTTTTACTATTCAAGTTAAGCTCCTAGCTTATTGACATTTTATTTTAAAGATTTGCTTTATAAATTAAAATGTTTTAACGCACATGAACAAATTTTAATTGTGTCACAAAAGCAATAACGCAAGTTCAGACGTCCCACTCAAAGCCAATCCAAATTTCAAACCTCCACGAGGTTGGCGTGTAGTGAGGAGATGATCGTGCAATTGGACTGGTAGAAAGGTATAAAATATGCAGGCGCGTGTGGGGCCGTGTCTTGCGTTATTAGCTTTTGTGCGTGCACTGGGCGCAGTGCGGGGAGGGGGCGTGGACGCTCCATGACATGTTGACCCGCTCCATACAGGCGAGCGACCGTACCAGTGCGAGCACTGCCTCAAGCGCTTCACGCAGAAGTCCAGCCTGAATATACATAACAGAACGCATACAGGTGGGTGCGGAGCGTCACGGCCGGACCCGCGCTCCCTCGCTCGCTTGCTACCTAGCACACTACACTCTGTCCAAGCGATTGGTGAAATTATCCGCTTCTCTTAGTAAGGTATGCGGACATAACTCTTACTTATTAATAATATCATTTATTGCAAATGATAAAACAATTAATTTTCCTAAATATTTAAACAAAATCAGTTTGACAACCTACTGGTAATGAAATTTTTTATTGATAGAAATGTCAGTAGAATCACTTTTTAATATACATTATTATATTTGTTATTCTTATGTAAGTGTTCAAAAGGATCTACATTTTCCCTGTCTGGCGGTAAAAAGGTCTAAAAGCGCCACCAATCGTTTGACATTGTGTAGTAGCCTTTTGGATGCGTTGGCGAGCGACTGCCGGTCCGCGCTACGACCCGCCGCTTGAAGCATATTTGTCGGGGGCTCCCGGCTAGCGGGTTTGGTCCCCCTCTCCTGTATCCTCGCTATAACGCCACTTTGTTGGGCCGCCTGCAGTGCAGGGCAGGCCTTTCCAGTGTCTCTCGTGTCCGGCGGCCTTCACCTGCAAGCAGTACCTTGAGATCCACAACCGGACACACACCGGCGAGCGACCGTACCAGTGCGAGCTGTGCCTCAAGCGTTTCACGCAGAAATCCAGCCTCAACATCCACAAGCGCACTCATTCAGGTACGTCGGCGGGCGGCCGTGCGGACCGCGCCTTTATAATAAATACAGTACTCATTCATTGTGTCATCATCGGTGGCAAGTCCCTCGCGTCCAAAAGGCTCTCTCTGAATGCGATCGTATCGTAGGACAAATGCAAGCAAGCCCTGAACTGTGTGGTCTACATACTACTTTAGTAATCTGTTCTCGCGAGGGTCTCACCGCAATTTAACATTTCTAATTGGATTTATGCGTGCAGTTCAAGGGAGGCCGTTCCAATGTCTCCAGTGCCCGGCGGCGTTTACGTGCAAACAGTATCTGGAAATACACAATCGAACGCACACGGGTGAAAGGCCATACCAATGCGAAGTCTGCCTGAAGAGATTTGCGCAAAAGTCCACGCTCAACATTCATAAACGCACTCACACAGGTATGTCGGTTTCTCGCATAGTTATATCTCGATTAAAGAATAATCCATTTTGTGTCGGTGCCACTGTTTGCTCTCATAGTCTCGCGATCGATTACATTTGAAATATGCCTTTGATGATTTGTATTAATGTGTGGGTGGCGTGTGCTCAGTGCAAGGCCGACCGTACCAGTGCTTGCAGTGTCCAGCCGCGTTCACGTGCAAAACGTACCTGGAGATTCACATCCGAACGCACACCGGCGAGAGGCCTTTCCAGTGTGACCTTTGCCTCAAGAGATTCACGCAGAAATCTACGCTCAACATTCACAAGCGCATTCATACCGGTACTCACCCTTTATATAATCTAAGTATATTCATACAATACTATGCGAGATTTTAAACGTAATCCTATCTGTAGTTAGTTTTCCATCGTAGAGCTTCATAAGTGCCAACCCAGTGTATCCTCTGTCGAGAAAGACGGCAAAGTACGGAAACTTTCAAACTTTATATGACCTTGGTTTTAGTTTAGTAAATGTGGTGCCGACAACTAAATTTTTTTTAAAAAATTGGATTATTCTTTAATACCCCTGCCCGATTTTGTTTTCTATGCTTTTTGGTTGCGCATTTTGCCGTCTTTCCATCACATCTTGCTTTTTTGGACCGTCTTTGTTAATTTCTTTTTGTTTTCTTGGTTGTGAATCCCTTTCTTGTATTAATTTTCTGAAATTAAGTTTATGTTTTTAGGAGAACGACCTTACGCCTGTGATATCTGCCAGAAGAGGTTTGCCGTGAAGAGCTACGTAGCTGCACATAGGTATGTTTTTTTAATATACAGTTTATTTTAAATTGAAAACATAATAATAATTTATTCACTAAGTAAAATAATATTAAAAAAATAAATTAATGATACTATGGAGTTTTATAATAAAAAAATCAAGCTTATTGGTCCTGTGATTTCAATTTTTTGTGAGACAGCATATCAAATGTCATCATGGTTTCAATGAAAATAATTTGAAACTTTAAGTGATTATAAGAAAAGGATTATGTAAAGCTGGGCCAACCCTTCAAGGTCGAGTCTAGCACTCAGTTTATTGTGATGCGAAATAAAGAAAGAGGTAATTTTCACAATTTTATAAAAAATAATAATTTGGCCTTATTAGTAATAAGTAGAAACATTACACACACACACACACTAGTGCAGATAATCATTAATTTAATATACGATTAGGCCATTGGCTGTAATTTTATTGCATTTTTAGAATAAAAGAAATATCGAACCCTGTTTAGATTATCGAAATGTCCGGATATTAAAAAAGAACCACAAAAGTTAGTTTGTTGAAAACTTGCTAAAACTCGTTAATACTCCACTTTACTGGATAAATTAATATAAAGTTAAAAAGTTTTATAATGATATTATACATTGTCAGAGCTTTTAAAACATTGGTTATTGATTATTAAACTGCATCAGTAACAGCGTGTACTCGAAGGACGTGACTAATAGTGAATACTTCAACTTTAATTCAATCCGGATTATCGACACTACTGTACTCTCATTCATTTCAGCATTTTTGTGTTTTCTTACATTGTAAATTACTGCTAACTATACAAAAGCCCTGTTATTTTTAAAACAATCAGATTTTTATTTGTTTATCATTTTTAATATTTTTATAAGATATAATATTATTTCCAGAAGATGTTTCAAGTTTGATCTTACAAACTATAATTTTAGCATATTGAATGTCCACTCCACTCTAGGTGAATGCAATATTGGGTAATAATTATGGTCCCGAGATATGTTAACCTAAATTCATAATTTTTCAGCTTAGTTATAATAATTTTTTATAACTATACTTTAATTACAATTAAGTCTATTTGGATTTAAAGGTGGTCTCACGTTGCGGACAAACCCCTGAATTGTGAACGTTGCAGTATGACCTTCACATCCAAGGCCCAGTTTGCCCTTCACATCCGCACCCATTCAGCTGGCCAGTGCTACGAGTGCAGTGTTTGTGGCCGCACTTTTGTCAGGGATTCATATCTTATAAGGTGATTATTATTATAATTTGTGGTTGCACTTTTGTCACGGATACATATCTTATAAGAATCTTTTATATCATATGTAATATTTTTGAGATTATTTATTTTCCCTTAAAGAAATGTAAAATATGAAATTTCCTTTTCGACACTGAAAATGTAAAATCCATCCTGGTTTGCATAGGCCGATGGATAAGTATAGTATGCTTACCTACGTTTGTGATTAACGGGCGACCGTTTGTCGGAACAAACAATCTGAGAGCTTTTGTCCTCTTTGGAATCGCCCATCCAGGCACACCTTATCTAGTTGTAAAGCCGCACTCAAACAAGGTTGGTGCCATGACAATGTTCTGTACTTTATTAGCGAGGCTATCATCTCAATGCCTGGATCCCGAAAGGACCTGACCATCACAAAGAAACCAACTCCCGATCTATTTTTAAGAGGGCTGAGATTGGATTTTCAAAATGGACACACATGATAGGCCTTTTCCACTTTAACCCGTCAAACTTTCAACCCTATAAGACAAACAACCGCAGACTGTCCACGGAGGCCTAATTACAGGTGCTTAGTAAAATGCTTATTTTATAAAAACTATGTATGTTATCTTAATAACATGCACTATTTTGAATAGCTTATGAAATTATAGTTATATAATTATAGGTTATACCTTATCACAATATCACACTAACCTCACCTCAATCTTGAGATTTTATGGCCGGGTTGCGTTTATTGGGGTTTGGCGCATGCCACCAGGCCTGGAAAGGCTAATTAGAATAGGTTTTCTCATCTCATTAATTGGAACGCAATTTGAAGATAATTTAATTTTATTGATGATGTTATATCATATTTCATAATTCAGGTTTGTTATATCATGTTTGTTTGTTGCAGACATCACAATCGTGTTCATCGCGAGAACCACAGCAATATGTCGGCTAACAGCATTGCATCAACAATCAATAGTGTGGCTACAAATACAAATGCAGCAAATGCCTTTGACCCTCCAGGTGTTTGTGATCTCAGGTGCGTTTTTCATATTAGTTTATTTGAAAAGCAATAAAATTCCAATTCGTGGTTATTGTCATTAAAGTTACTAAATGTATTAATTTAAACATGTAATAACATAACAATAATGAATAAATTAAACTAAAGTCAAAATTTCGTGGATAACATTGGACAAAGTTAGCATGCCGAGGACATGCTAATTTTGTTTTGTTTAAAGTAGGATCCTGCTTGCGGGTACCGCAACTTTATTTTAATAGTTTGCCAACTTTTTCAGCAAACTTCAACACATTGGTTTCTACACCAAATGCAACGAAGACCTAAACAATTCTCATATTTGTGTTTCTTAGAACATGGCTTGCTACTAAAGTTGTGTTGAATAGTATTAATTTCTGGTTTATTGACCAAAAAAGTGATAATTTTTCGCTTGAGTGCATATTATTGTTCTCAAATGGAGGGTGTGTTTTTTCAGTTTTGTCCCCCTGTTGGGGCGATACGGATCTGTGGGTGTTAATGTCGGCGTAGTGGGGGGCATGACCTCCCAGGGCACGCAGGTCTCATTGCAGGACACTCAGTCTACCAAAATGGCCGGCCTATCGCCCGCTTCCATAGGAGACTCATACACCAGTAAGTATTTTAAGTTAAGCAATATTTTTAGAGGGAGACATTTGCATTTACACACACTCCACTCCGATGGCACGAATTCCAGTAATTGCTGTATATGTCGCCAGATGCTGTGCATGCTATATCGAGTCATCGTCTTTCTGCATTTATATATATATTTAAAATGTTGGCATGTTGCATTCATGAAAGGCATAAACTAGTCATCGATTTTTTTTTTTTCATCTTTTCGATTTTGACGGCCATTGGGATCGTTTGGGTGAAAAGCGTGCGAGTGAATCAAAGCTAAATAATTTCAGTTTAATTTACAAAAGGTATGTCAATATTATATTAAATATAAAAATAATCATTTTCATAGTTTTGTACATATTACATGCCAATTATAAGAAATGATTACATTTGAAATTATAATGATTGTTTGCAATATCGTAGGATAATCCATTTGCGGCATCTCTGTGACACGGGTTTTTCGTTCGGAGCGGAATGTGTTAAGCAAGTTGAAACTATTTTTTTAAATGCAGTTTGTTTTGTGTATGCTGATAATTCTAAAATATATGTGCAATTTAAGTCTTACATAAAATTTTTAAAATTCACACATTATTTATTAATTGGTTAATTTCATTGTCCGAAATTTAAATAATATCTACAGCTGCGAATACCTTCTGCAGAATCATTTGCCGTACAAGCATCGCGGCCATGAAAATCATTGCTTGGGTTTAGGTCATGTTCATTGTGTACGAATACGATACTGGGTGATATTTTTTCCACTTATTTGCAATTCGAATACCTAACGAGTATGAAGATGGGCAATGACATATACTATTATTGCAGCTTCACCTCCGCCGCCTCACACCCCCACTCCTCAGCCCCAGATGCAGCAACCCCAGAGCCAGCAATCGCAGCTACAGTAACAGGCGCTCAGGTAAATTGACATATTGTGCTTTATAATCATTATTTTCGGTCAAATTACCAATCGTCAATAATATGTCAACGTCTCTGGGTGGCATATGTAGTAAGTGCAAACCGCAAAACGGTCAAAAATTTTAAAATTTCAAACAGCTTACAACATTTTGAAAACAGCTTAAAATCACGTTATATCTGGTTATTTGACCATTTCTTTTTTAACTTGTTGCAAAAATAACAAAAAAGAAATTGGTGTTATTTAGTTTTTGAAATAACCAATTTTTCTATTTTACCAAAATATACCGGCGCTTCACCCCTGTAAATTTTTATGATTTAATGTAATGATAAATGACAAACTGCTCGTTAAGATTGGTGGTTTAGTTTAACAACTCATAGGCTGACTGTTGAACTGACCCAGTTGTTGCGAGAGACTTCATTTTAACCAGCTTAATCACCACTAGTTCAAGTAAATTTAACTTAAGTAGATTTCTCGTTCACTCCTTAAGTGTAGCTTAGCCAAGCAAACAGAAGTTAAACATAATATTTTTGATTGTCAACAAAAAAAATAAGATGATTATAATAAATCCCTCCATGCCAACACCACCTTGTGCATTGGGCCAAATTGAGATATGAATATTTTCTGCATAACTTATGATATAATTTATTTCATATGCCTAAGTAACCAATTTGAATTTGAGGAAACCTTAAATTTTTTAATTTCAAAGAGAAAAATTTCAAAGCAGCGCCGGATTCACACTTTTCATAAGTATAGGCCACTTCATTTACGGCCGCCCCTTCCTCCTTCCCAAAAGGTAGGTTACGTAGGAATTGAAAAGTGAAAACGCGCTCTGTTGTCTGCTGCCCTAGGCTGTGCCTTACACGGCCTATTGACAAATCCAGGGCTGGTCCAAAGGCACTAATATACGGTTTTATTTCAAAATACATTGTGCCAAAATACCAATGTAACACTTCTTCAAAAAAATATTTGAAAATGTATTTTGTTTCAATAGAGAAGTCTAACTTATTTTGATGTTTGGCTGGACATTGCCGCTAGAAATATCTTACATTTTAAATTCCAAATTTTTGAGGCCAATGTGGAGAGTTATAATTTTATTATTTTACAATTATACCCTGCACTCGATTCCAAGACTATACAGGTTTTGACTGTAAGCCACAATCTATTGTAACAGTAACAGTAAAAAAAAAAACTTTTATTTTTTCAATTTAAGAACCATCTCCGCCCATTTCGTAGTCACTAATTTGCACTTTAAATGTCAAAGTCACCGATGAAATAATTGGTGATAATACAAATAAAGAGATAATGTGCTAAAATCAGCAACGTCGAAAAATATACTATTGTAGTAAATTTACAGAAATAAAATGAAAAAAAAATTTTTTTAAGTTTTTTTGAGACCATTAGTAAATAGTTAGATAAATCCAAAAGTCACAGAACAGTGACTATCTCGTATCTCGTTTTGCTCGTATCTCAAGTCACTTTTTGCACATTGGTGACTTTGGCATGGCATGGCGGGGACGATATGTAACCGTATGTATTGTGTTCTATGTGTGTAATATGGACTTATTTTTTCCAGGCGCCGTTATCGTTAATAAAAACGATCACCCCGCAGCTAGTTTTTGTAATGGTGACCGTATTCGGTCGAGCCAAATGTGTACGTTTTAAAATTGATATTTTATAGTTCATAGTGAAAAACTATACAAACGGAGCGTGACACTTTTGACTGGTTTTTTGTGTTTCATGAGACTTACAGTGGGAAGCAAATGCATAATCGCATTCGGTTTAGGATGAATGCATCTGTTTTTCCTCCATATTCATAAGAAGAGGCAAATATATCAACACCATTAATCTTTATTTAAAATGTACCGTGTAATATCAAACATAGTTGTATTTACCAGTAATTCTTTGGAGGTCGTAAAGCAAAGTCGCTTTCAGGTAAATGTTAATATGTACAAACTTAAATATGGTATGAGATTGTTAATGTACTAGATAGTTTGATCTAGAGGGGTTTGAAAACGCCTAAAATAGAAATAGACTTTTTTTTTACAAACCAATAAAATTGTATTTTTTATCCTTTCGGAAAAAATACAAATTTTCTTACCATTTCAATCTTTCGATGTATTTTTAATACAACACGCATAAACCATAATTTCGTTTACCATATACACAAATGATCACCTTTGATTATTATTATCTGAAATTGATGATTAATGTAATAAAATGGTTTCGTTTTAGAAATTGATTTAATTGTGCAATTTTACAAAAGCTATGCAAAAATTACCTAGTAGTTTTGGATGTGCTTATATTTTTTTCCATTTTTTTTTTACGGTGAAAAACATTTATCGGTCAACGATTAGTTTTGCATTCATTCTTCAGCAACCTACTTGCATTAAAAGATTACCGCAATCCCATTGAAAATGCTCACAAGCCAACAAACTCAAAAGTACAATTTTTAGTATTTTATAGGCAGCTCTGTTGTTATTTATTTACTCGCCATTAATGTACAAAATACTACTGAATAAACCCAGTTTAATTATTTTTTACAACAAACATTTTGCAACAGATCAAAGAGCGTGATTTTCAATGGAATGTGATCTTTAATGTAATTAGTCTGTAATGGTTTTCAAGCAACATAAGAGGAAAAAGTGCCCGAAATATCTTTTTTCTATTCAGATAACGTTTATAAGCCAAACCCAGTTTATATATTATTTTACTGATGAGAAAAATACGTCAAACAATGCATAAAAAAAAAATATTTACTTTGTAATAATTATGTTGTTTCTAGTCATGAGTTAATGTTGAGATAAGGAAAATTTAACATTGGAATCAGTGGAATACTTCGGAAGGCGATTATTCCAGTACTGGATTGATTTATTTATTTAAATAAAATATATATCACAGAAACATCAATTTTGTCTATAATAAATTCTGTCATAGGTCTGTCTGCATATCATAAAAGACAAGACTTGTTAACATATTTAATTTTATTGAATACAAGCTATTTAAACCTGGGTTCGCCCCAGCTCGGCATTAATGGCGCCTCTGGCTCACTGACGGTTCGTGCCTGTGGCACTCTGGACGAGAAGCTTCGCTCCTCATCTGTAGGCCCTTCGGGTTACGTAATTAAAACAATTTAAATGTCTTGGGTTTTGTCTTGGCTTTGTTTCCGACTTAGCATCTCAATCTCAATAATACAATAGGCAAGAAAAAATGTTTTAAATTTTATGTGAAATAATAAATTCGAACTTTGAGGTTGACAGGAGCCTTTATTGTTAATCATTTCGGAACCCTGCTTGCGATAGATTTCACTGTACATCGCTAACAGACACGCAGACATTCCCTTTTTTTTATTTTGGGTGTAATCAATTTGGTGAGTAAGATGAAGTGGCTTACGTTACTGCTGAAGAGAAACATTAGCAAGAATTAAACATTCTACTTGGCTTGGTGGAAAGAATAGCTAATATTTTATATGGATAAATAACCGGAAGAAATCTTACTTGCGGAGAAAAATAGAGAGTTGCTAATCAACAAACAACAAATGCAACAGTGCTATTTGCCGTTGGCTTCATGTGTAATGACATTTCATTTCATTGGTTTGAATAACATATGAAAAATATTTTCTTAAATCAGTCGAAACAATTTTTTTTATCAATCTTTCCTCTTGTGTTGCGACAATTACCTTTAAACAAACTGCCAAGATGTATGGGGGGGTAATAAGCGCAAGTGAAATCATATTATTTACCTAACATAGTGAAGCCAAGAACAAGATGTAATCTTATCTCATATTAATTTTGTAGTAATACTTTATTAAGTATTTTATACGATATGTTAATCATGACTTATTATGCCTATACCTATTAATGTATTTTATATTGTCTAAAAATTATTTTGTAATGTTTATAATTTTGTTTTGTACTAAGTATGAGAGTTTGTTTTATTTACTATGGTCATTTGATAGTTTTGTGGTGATAACGAGAGAGGCTCTATTGCGTGATTAAGTTAATCAGGTTCTCAAACGGTAGCTCAGGAAACAGTAAATTGCATACATTTTAAGGGTACAAACATGCTATCAAAACTGGTTAACTATAACAAGGTTAACTCATAATAAGAATGTAGATATGAAAATTAAATTAATAAATGATGTGTGGACTCGTTCAATCGTTGGCGTAATACATAATGTTTATTTGCGTTTCTGTATAAAGATTGGTTCGCAATTTGATTAAAAGTTTTTTTTAATCAAATAGCATGTTTCTACCCTTAATGTTGTACATATATAAATCCTTTTTTGATTTAGACTGGTGTATCTATCTGGACATTATGATGGATACAATTATTGTTTTTTTTTCCCACGTTTTAATTAAATAATTAAAAATACAAATTGAAAACCGTATCAACAAGGACACACCAAATGGACGACATGTTTCCTATTAGGTAGGTAAGAGAGTCTACTTTAGTGTGCGTAGCGCATAGCTGCACTTTTGAATTAGTGATTTTTTCCCCCTCGTAACCGGAATGTTACATTACCAAATGGCTAAAAATGGAGGCGTATTTTTGGGGTTGAACTGAATAAGAAATATTGTATAAACATATCTAATTGGATTGTTCAACCGCGTGTTAATTTAAATGAAATTAAAAAAAAAAATGAATTGAAATATCTTATCTATTGATAATGTGAATTATTATTTATACTAGTCGAGAGATTTTATGTTCAATCAATTTTACATCCTTTTTCAAAAATCGATGTAAAATTGTAATAATTGAGAGTTTTCGCTGTGTTGCTATGTTGAATATGATATCATATTTAAAATAAACATAGGAAAGTAGTTGCTTGATTGTTTTCAGTATTTAATAACTAAAATAAACATAAGATACCATGTTTGAACAATCATCAATACGTCTTGCTAGTTTGGCAAATCGGTATGGAAACAAACTGCGTTCTTGGGATTATTTTTAAGCATGTTTCGTATGATTGATCTCAGTTCTTATTAGCTTTCTTTCTTAAACGTTACGATGCTCTGGTAAAATGGGGCCAACGAAACAAAAAACAGATATTTAAAAAACTTTTTTCTTCGGTGTAGAGTGGCTCTTATCCGATCGGAGGCGAGGTAAAAATAAATAGCAAAATTGCAGGGTATGGATTTTAACATTTCAACATAATCATTCAGTGCAGTCTCCCCAGCGGAGATCTATGTGCCTTCTAAAGTATTTGATAATTGAAAATGTTACAAGAGCTCCTTTCATTGTTTTGTGTGCCCTAAGGCTACCCCATCACAATGGGGACAAGTTTCAATTGCACGCTTTATTATTATAACCAGTTTTATAGTATTGTGTACGAACATTCAAATGTTTTGGAACCACAGTATAAAGAGTTTGTCTTACAGTACTCGATAGATGCACGTGTGCCGACTCCCCCATTAATATGCTTACGCAAGAAATATTGTTAGTCATTTGTATTGTTGTATCCAGTGACCTTTCAAGGCTAGGAAGACTTATGCTGTTTTGGAGTCCAGCCCTTGTGGGCTCCGGTCGTAGCCAGACCCACGCAAATGGAGTTTTTTGATATTTTTCTGGTTAATATTTTGGTATATTTAAGGTACAATTTGAGTTTTCAGAGTGCTCAACTCGGTCGTTTCTCCATACAAACGCTGTATTGTTGTGACTCGCTTATTTGTAGATATAGAAGAAAAATAATCATCGGTATTTTTTTTGTCTCCTAATTATCTAGGCTTTATATAGAATTTAAAAGTTAAATTCTGCATTGTCTAAAAGTTAAAGAACCTTGAAAAACATTTTAATTAAAACTTTACGTAATGTCGCATGGACTAAATACAAGAATTGAAAAAATAAAACTACAGAGGTATAATTGATTTTATAAAGATGTAAACTCAACCAAGGTTTTTAAAATGCACAGAGTGTTTCTGTTTTTACAAGCCGATAGATGAGACAGAACAATTTAAGGGCATGCGCAAGACGGAGGAGCGCTTTCGGGAAGAGGCCCCATTATGAATCATTATCTACGAATGAATTATTTACGTAGAATGAATTTACGTAAATAGATTTTAGAAAAAAAGCCGCCTTTCAAGGTTATCAGACATTTTATATTTGTAAGGGAAATTTTACATGTTGGATAACTTTGAATGTACGCTTTTTTCAGTAATCTATTACTTTACATTAGTAGATAATGACACTTGATACTCAAAATGTACCTTTAATACACCAAAACATAGTCAACCAGAAGAAAAGAGAAAACACCGTCAGTATGGGCCTGGCTGTTACTGGAGCCCTCTAGTTTTTGTTTCTTCTGCAAATTAAATATAAATGCAGTTCATTCATTCCACCTCAAAAAGTTCAATTTTAGTATTCACCAAGTAATTCAATCCGATTTGAAATGAAAAATAGTTAAAATTGCCCAAGGGTTCAGCTTCATCTGGAACCTGGTATCGAGGCGATACTCATAGCTTAAAAATTTTAAGATAATTTTGCTGAAACTACCAATATTTTACATATTAAGACCTTCCACTGTCCCAGTTAGTTTAGCCCGCTATGTAACTAATTTATTGCAAAAATATTGCATATGGGAAATTACTAACACTTTAGGCGTGTGTTACTTTCTTCACTATGAAAATGCTGCTATTCATAAGGAAAACTGCTGAATGACTCACATGGGATGGTTGGTTGGTTAGAATACCACAGCATCTGATGTTTTAGTTATGGAATAGTGGTACTATTAATGAGGTCGAGAATCTGCACACATACTGTTACAATCCTGATACTGTGACGAAACTTTGTTTGAACTCCCTTTTAAGTGATTTTTCCTTTTTAATTTTTTTGTTTCTGGAATGTTATCTGTAAAATTTTCACTCGAGTGATATAATTAATAAGCGCCGATGATATGTATTTCGCTTATTGGCCATAATATGTAAAATAAAATTAAGTAATCATAGTTATAGTCTTCCAAGATCACACCAATCAATCCCAATGAAGAGAGATGGTATTTTCTGCATTATCTATGCGACTTATTTTTGTAGGTCCTGGAAGGCCTAAATGTGCGAAGATCACATTTTTATGCTGACTGATATGCCATTTTTAAATCAAAGACCGTTTAGTGCCATTTTTTTTAATTTAATTTTTATTATTATGTGATATTTGCTACGGCCGGTATTAGGAATGTGGCTATAAATGCTAGTAGTGTTTGTTGGGTGACAATTTCATAAGTAAATTATATAGAATATTATAAATATTATATTATAGCCTTTTGATGTATACGCATGTTTAGTAAAGTCCATGATCACACACGGACCTGTGCATAGACTGGAGATTCACGTACTAGTTTAAAGCAGCTGACTAGAGATGAAAAATTGTGATGTTTCGGTGGAAACCCTCCATTTTCAAAAAGAATGTATATTAAAATTCTAAACCGATTCAATCTATATAAAAATAGTCAACCCCGGTAAATGGGGAAGTCAGGTGCTGTTCCTTAGGATTTTTCAGGCTCACAGTTTTTGAACTTATTGTGTCTTCCATCTAGCCCTTTGCTGGCTATTTTTCAGTTTTCTTTCGTCATTTTTGTGATTTTTCTCCAGTACAGCGACTTAACGTCACACTGATCATGCGTCTACAAGTCGTTGCTCTTCAATTTAGGCCTTCCATTTTGTGAAGTACATTTTTGATGGCAATGAAGTAGAAGACTGCGCTTTATTATTAGTGAAATACTTTATAGTATTGATTCGATTGTAGCAATATTAAACTGTAATTACAATCGTATTCTAAATTTGATGGGGGCGATAGCTTAGCTGTACGATAACTTTTAACCATTGTCGTTTCGGTAGGCGAAAACGGACAAATATTTTTGCATAGCAACCGTCGAAAGATGTAGTTATATTTTGTATTAATGTTTCGAGAATTGCAAACGATAATCCATTTGGAGTTTTTTTTTTCGGAGTCCGTCATTTTGGAGTCGGCTCCGGGAGTTCATAGAACTTTTGTCAACCTTTTAACTGCCGATTATTGGAATAAATGATGAAATTCTTGATAATGCCTAAACCAATTTATAAGAGAAAAGTGAAATTAGTTAAAAAAATATGGATTTTTTTCAATTCAATCACTAAATTCTAACTCTACCTGTTAGCATCTCTGCTCTAAATAATAGAACTCTCCTTGGCAGTCATAAAGTTGAACAAAAGGTAGTTTGAAATGGAAGTGATTTAATGATATTGTAGTTATAATATGCTAGTATTTATATTGTATACAAATATTGTGTTGAAGAAAATGCCTCACAACCCCTAGACGATAATTAATATGCAACGTCCCGTTGACCTTTTTGTGTGTCCACGTTTTATCTTTTCATAATATTCTCAGAAATTGAACAAATTATTATTTTAATATCGCAAAGCAGACTATTAGTATATATGTTATTAAACAACAAATTTATATTGAACCGAAAAGTTTTCCTCAATGCCGTACTATAAATACAGATTGTTTATAAGATGGTATTTTAATATATGTCCCATGTTTTGGGAAAATGTCCGAGGTTCTAAGCAGGCTCATTTAACTGGAATTTGAAGACAAAAAATGTTACTTGCAAACTCTGCTAATGATTGGTAACGTAGCAGTTTATTGTATGTACTTATAAAATAAATGATAGCATGAATATGTTTGTCATATATGAATGTACATAAAATAGATTAGGGTACATAAGGTAACCTCTAAAAAATTCACCAAATTTATTTTTACATTTTGATAGATTCATATGTTTTCCAACAAAATAGCAAGCTTTCACTATTCTGAATAAATACTTCCAAGAATTTAATGAATTTATGTATCAATGTAACTGATTTTATTGAATGAGACCCCATTGTACAGAAATTTATTTTTTTTCTAAATCTAGCATATAGATTTAAATACATAGCTGTATATGGCATTTAGCAATAACCAATTATTAATTATAGCAATTAAAACAATTGGAATGTTTAGATCTGTCATTTATTCAAAGATTAAGTAGCTGAATTTAGAGCTATGATTAATGTAGCACCTCAAAGAGCTGTTATAATAATTAGAAAGTTTCAAATACTTCATGTTATTCAAAATTTTTATTCATTTTTGAAATTTGTTTCTTGCTTTCAAACATGTGAATACTATTCAAACAGCTAATGAGCTATAATGGCTGTAAATTAGCTAAAAATAGACCAAAATACCACAAACAACAAAACTAAGGGCAATTTCATGGTTGGTCATTTGGTTGGTTTTTAATATTATGTGGTGCACAAACAGGGTTTACTTAAAAAAGTGGATTTTAATTTATAGTCTCATTTTGCGATAACTCAATATCCTTCGGCTTCTGTCGTAAACTTTATTCGATCACGTGCACTCAATCATCGCCAATTTCGATCTTTCCTCGAAGAAATTCGCCATCTTATTTTCTAATAAATAGGTAAAATTCAAATTCTGGAGAAAAAAAATATTTCAAATTCACCATTTTTTTAAAATATTTTTATTCTTTAAACATATAGAAATGTAACTTATTTTTAACTGCCGTGTAATTCTGATAGAGATTTTCGAAAATCAGCCCGGATCCAGATTATTCACTAAATTAAATAATTTTGGCTAAATCCAGTCATATGTTATTATTTAACTAGAGGTATGTTTCAAAAATTTAAATGAAATAAAATATTAAAATCCATTATTTTTAGTTTGGTCCTGTTGGCCAAATTAACAGCTACTTTCGCCATCTCTGGTTGATCAAAAGTTATCATTGGTTGGGTCTTTCCGTCAGTTATCAATAAACAATAAACAACCGTCGATAACTGCCAGTTACATCTGCTGACCGGTCCGAAACAGCAATTGTCATATTTTTTGATATCTGTCTGATAAATTACTGCAGTTCGACCCAACCGCCACTTAACCAGAAATCATGGAAAACAAAAACCACTTTCTGACCACGGTTAACTGTCGATTGTTAAAACCTACTCTTAACCCGGGGATTGTTAAAATGGCCGTAAATATCTGTAATGTAATTTGCTATGCACCTTAATGGTGTTTTTTTTGTTGTTAATTATCTCCATTGATCTGAATTAGTATTAGCAGTATGTATATATTAATAACTACACTTACATACTAAGAGTTTCTTTTATATAAAGCGAGTGAAGCTATTTTTAAGGCAAACCGTACTATATTTAAATCCTATCAGACATATCTCGGTCGCATCTATAAGTGTAATAAATGTGGATCATCAAAAGTAGTGTTTGTTAGATGAAAAGAAATAATTTTTTAAAAGGTACTAACTAGTCCATCAAGTCATGAGAAAAGTGTCTTTTTGTTTCGACCTTGTTCACACGGTGAATGTATAATTTACCGTAGAATAACTAATTGACAAAGTGATATGTAATCTTAATTGGTGACTCGCGAGGGAAGAATGTTTGGTAAAATGCGGAGGTATTCTCGAAGAATGAAACGAAAGTGATTAAAATCCGTTTGAAAATGTTATTTTTTTTTCATTATTGTAAGATTTGACGGAATATTATGGTAAAATCACAATTAGTTTCTTAATTTAACTACATATTATATATACGCTAACGTAAGCAATTATGCGGCTTTGCTATTTACACTGAGTTTATTAATTTGCATTGCTTTGTATTAGTTTTTAACCGATGACAAATGCATTCTCTATTTGTTGTGTAAAGTTTTTGAACAAACTATTCGAGAACTCAAATGATTTGGTACAATTTAAATATTTTTGGAAATTTTTGGAAACTTATCTTATTTCATAGGCAGACGTATGAAATTTTGTTTTTTTCTGAATAGTTGGAATTTTAAGAAATGTTCATACTATTGCATACATATTTCCAATAGATGCAAATATTGAACCCATTTTACGTTTCTAAAAAAAGGGAAATTTGTGTTACATGCTTTCGAGTCTACCTCAATTTGCGAAATTGCCGACAAAATATTTTATAATGCAGAGTGGGCTCTATTAATTAAAACCATGTCATTAAAATTGTAAAAAGTCAATGTAGGCTGATATTTTTTATATTTATTCATCTAAGTAGGCAACCCCCCTTTTTTTTTTAAATAACCAACTGCTTTATTGTGATCTAAATATTAAAACTACTCCATAGTGCATCAATTTGTAGAATGTATTTATTACTACTAACAGTTGTTCCTTATTTTTTGTTTTAGAGTCCTGCAATGTGCAGTTATTTACTTTATGATTAATTTGATTATTTTAAATCATCAATTTATACATTTTGTGATGCCCGTTTTCAAATTGGCATGGTTGTAAGTGTTACTAGCACAACATAAATGCCCTGTACTTGAAATCGATCGGTCTGGCATTGTTTTTTTTTAATGGTAGCTGCTTGCTTGATTTTTCAATATTATGTCAGTTTCATGATATTGAAACATTGAAGAACTTGGCAACCCAAGAAAAAAAAAGAATTCTTAAAGAAGAAGGAGATTTCTTAAAGAATTTATTTTATTAATTTACAGGATCAATATTTGTGACATGCGCTTTATCATCATAATTATATATACCTAACGCAAATAAACATTTGTTGGTTATAAATATGTGCATTTTGCTATAAATGATTTTCTTTATATTTTAAACGGCCATTCCACTTTGAAAGCTGGTTCAATTTGTTTGAATTTATTTATGATAAAATATCAGTAACAAACATCCTTATTGAAGTTGCCATGTAGTGAAAACAAGAATAAAAATACTGTGCCATGGAACATGGCTACAAATAAATCGTATCAGTGTTTTATTGCACCTGCCTACTCCATATATTTTACGAAGTGCTTGGGTTCAAATTAAATTTCTCAAATTTTAGGGGGTTTGATATCTAAGTTCTAAAAAATGGTGCGGGTTTCGACATAGATTTATTTTTATTTTTGATAAGATCCATTCAGTTTGTCACTGTGTGTTACATATGCAGTTTCAGTCAGGTAAACGAAACATAATTGATTTGTGTCAAATGTTTTGATTTTGTATAAAGCAGGACTAAAATGGTGATTATCATGACTGAATGGATTTTGAGAATCTGTAGCGTAGCAATTTGCTATACGCACATCACTCATATCCCCCTAATCATAGACAACACATTGTCTGTGGTTGTGTGCACTGCCTATACATGGTACACTGTATGTTATTGTTAAATATGTTGTGGAAGTGTGGCTCTCCGAGATCCCGGTACTCCACTATCTAGCTCGCGACAGGTAAATAACAATGGGCAGGCGTAGTGCACGAGCGGCGAGTTTATTGAGACTGATTGTTACTACGCGCTTCGACCGTACTGCGGCCGAGCGCGGACCACAGACAATGTGTTGTCTATGATTAGGGGGATATGAGTGATGTGCATATGGCAAATTATTACGCTACAAATCATACCAAATGGCTAGAGAAAAACTCATACCTAACCTAAAACCCAATTTAGTAGTGGTGATAGACAAAGTACGCGCAATAAACGGAGTATGCGGTTGACTCTATTTTGCTCGAACACGAAAACTGTTTTCTGTTTATCACCATATCAGCCAGAATTTAATCCTATTGATAATATTTGGGGAATTATTAAAAAATGATCATAAATGAATATCTCCAGCACAATTTTTAGCTAATGAAAAAATATATCAAAAAGAAAAGCAAAAGTCAGCATCATGGTACTTCAACCCTGGGCAGGTCTTGGCCTCCTCAAGATATCGTCTCCAGAACTGATGGTTTAATGCAGTTCTGAACACCTAATGATTTAGCATCTTTATTGATCCCATCTAGCCATCGGAGCCTCGGGCGCCTGCTCCTCTCCGGTGCTCCCTGATGAATTGATGATATTCAAAATTGTGCAGTTCTATCGAGATGATATATGTAGTTTTTCTAATATAGGCATTTTAGTAAGCGCCCGTAATTAGACCATTTTTTTGAAAATATTTTTGACAATCGACGGACAGTTTCGTCAACACAGCGAATGCATCAGACGGGTTAAAATATTTGACGTATTATGTTTGAATCTCCAAATAGGTCATAAATCTCATGGTTGTATTTAACTATCCATCAACTTGTTTATAAATCCTACGTAAAACCTTTCTTTTGAAAACATCCAAAGGTCTTATCTTTTTTTTTTGTTTTTTTAAAAAATAATTGCTATGACCTAGGTCATATACCTACCTACTCAACTAGGCCAAATGTGCCTGTGCTGGAGTCAGGGTAGATGGTGGTAATGAAGCGTTAAAAATGGAACGACCATCTGTGGATTCGAACCCGAGACCTTTGGGTTGGTAGTCCAACTCCTTAACCACTAGACTACCACAATCTCAATCTCTTATCTGCCTTGCTTACTGTCAAAATTCCGAATTATAAGTTAGGACAGATATCTAATAACAGTTTTACAAGAAGAGCATACCCTTATTTTTTTGGGACAGTAAATGTGATTTAATGTGCTAGTAGTTGGCTGTCGATATCCTCCTTTTAGTTTCTATACATTCATGTATAAGAAGCTACTATCGCCGTCCTTTGGTCGTCTGTTCGTTGCAACATGAAAACTAAATAAATCAAAGACATTTGACATTTTATTTTTTAATGTTTCAAAATGGCAATGTTGTTGGTTTGGAGCGTAAAGTCATTAACTAGCAAAAAGAAAATGTTAGAGATATCACTTAATTTTTGTGGGTACTCTAAAGCCCCACAAAAATTGATTGATGCAAATACATTTATTTAATAAAAACAATTTGAAAGTGTATATAGAGGCTAAAACAAATTAAAATATGGTACAATATTGTATGAAATTTTATGTAGAAAATACATTTGTTGGTTTTTTTAAAAATATATTTTTATTAACTACGACCCGGGCTTCCATAATACGGGGCGGCAGCTATACTCTGCGGTAGACGAAATGTGCCTGCGCTTGGACTGGGTCGCCGCGTTCCCCGTCGGCTGGGCCTTCTGGACTCGCAGTGCTCAGCCGACTTAGGACTGCGGTGCTTGGAATGGGTCGACGATGAGCTTCGTAAGAACTACTGCAAAGGTATTTTTTATTATTATGTTTGTGTGGCTGATGTAAAAATTATTGACCGACGTCATATCCATTGTGAAAAGTAGAGAGACCATTTTATATGATTTATTATTGAATCTACCACAAGAAAAAAAACTTACATATCTTGTTTGTCGTCCTTCGGTCTCTGTTTCGGCGCGAGGAACGGAAGCCCTTCCAGCGGAGCCAGATATTTGTGGTGAGGTGGCTTCGTGACCTGCTTGCCTTTCAGGAGGTTTTTCAGTTCGGCATTTTGCTCGCGTAGCTTCTGCACCTCCAAATTTATCTGGTGGCGATCTGTCGAATTTCATATTTTTGTTTCGATCTGTTGGATAGTTTGTATTGAAGATAGGCCAAAAGGCAACTCATCGATATCTTCTACACAGTAAGAAGTTCGTAGCAAAAAAAGAAATTATTGCGTAGATCATATGGAATAAAAATAAATTACGTATGCTTTCTTCACATATACCCCATTCTACCTTTTTATTATTAGCTATGTACCTACCTACTTGAATTAGGCCATTTAATGATGTTTCGTTCCACTCACCCCTTGATGTGACCGTGATGTGATGTGCTGGGCCGAAGAAAATTTTGGATTCATAATATCGCTAAACCTATCTAAACCATATAATAAATAATAATTATAGTATATATAATATAATAATATAACCATAATAATATATTATATAACCATATAATCCCCTCTAATCGAGCCGTATTTTACATATATTATTTGGTTTTTTTTTTAGTTTAATAAACAATTAAGAGCCACTATTAAATTATAATACCTTTAAGAATGGGCAAATATTTCCCGAGTCCAAATAGCAATCCATCCCATAGTTTTTCCGTCTGAGGCGATATTACGGTGTAATATTTATTCCAGAAAGTTTCCACGTCTTCGGCCTTCAAGTAGCGCGATATCGTCGGAAACGTTTTAGGTAATGCCAATTTCCTGTGGACGTACATAATTAAAATAGAGGCGTTAATAGTACACTTCATTCCCAGTGGCCACAACTTTTTTCACTTATCTTTTATTTCAATTATAGCCATCTACTCAATACCACAAACTCGAGGGTACTTTATGTAGTTGTGAAATTCCTATATCCACCTTCCATCATCAGATCTGCCTGGTGGTACGATAACATTGTATTGTCATCAATTTGATAAAGGGAAAAGGATCAAACCCGACATGTAAAATGGAAACTTTTCGTCAGGAAAATATTTATATGCATAGATTTGATAAAATTTATGTAAAAATGCAGACTTTTAGAAGCTTTCAACTATAGACCTTGGTCTAGTACTTAGGTTGCGTTTTTTATAACAAAGAAACTATTATTTATATTAAGCAACAACTGTCCAATAAACTGAATTGATATATTTTTCTAAAAAGAGCAATATAAAAATTTAGATTATATTTACGAATAAAAAAAGAACAAAACCCAAAATAGCGAGAATTTATTTTTATTATAATTACAAATCTAAATTTAACGAACAGCATGCTAACGTAAATATTATACCGAATATGTTTGTAATGTTTCTCTGTGGTACTAGATAGGTATGCATAAAATATATAACTAAATTGACATAAAAATAACGCCCTATCCTATCCTGGGTATGTTAGACCCGATTATAAGTTTCAAAACTCACTCCAATTCTGCCAATGGTCGTTCGTTGGGCGGTATGAAACCGCAGACGAATTCACGCAATGCCGTGAGAGCGTGGATTTCCTCGATTTCCAAACAGTGGCCTTCTGAAATAAGTAAAAATAAGAGAAATAAGAGAAAAAAAGGAATAAGTAGTAATAGCAAGAGAAAATAAAGGAGTTTATTTTTATTTCTTTTTTTTTATTTAAAACTTTTTATTTTCCTTACCACAATGTACCTATTTTTTTGTGCGTAACGCTAGTTACTTAAGGCGCGGACAGAACTGATGCAAAATGGTTTATAAATGCTTATTGTCGCGATATTGTCAGGCGACACGAGTATCTTTTCCAACATTTATGTATTCGCAAAACAGGCTGCGTCGGAACTGCTGTTCACGATATGTTGTCCTCCCCTCTCCTCACAACCTCCAATCGCCCCATTTTTGATCTGTTCCGGTCTTTACAGAAGGCTGCAAAAAAGCAAATAAAAAAACCAAAACGTCTATTATTTTTTTCATATAGCCCTTCTTTTTTTCAAAAAACCTTGAAAAATTGACTGCATTATGAAACATGGATGAAATGGACTGTTTTTGACGGAAAATAGGAAACTCAAGAAAGAAATATAATTTATTAAATCCTTAAATAAAAATAGTGCATATTTAAAATGCAATTAGCAAAATATAAATGCTAAGAGTTAGTTACAAAACATATTTATAATATAATAAATAAGTTAAATCTATAAAACCATTGACCCATAAAGTGAAAAAGAAGGAGGTTCTCAATTCTATCTGTTTTTTTTTTAAATTTGAATGTACACTCATTACTCCGGGTTGGATAAGGGGAATTCAAATATTTCTCAGCGGTGGTTCCATTTTAGTATATTTTAATTATAGTAAAAATAAATAATAAGTTTTCTGTTGAATATGTTTTCATAAAAAAGTGACCAATATAAATACGATTAATATTGTTTAGAACTAAATACTAAAAAAAATAAATAAATGTGGTTTATACTGCTGTGTGTCTGCACTGACTTCAAGGCTTTGGTGGATCTGTTTTATTATTGTTAACAATAAGAAGATTATTATTATTAGGTAATTACAATATTTAGGAGCTAGCTTCGGTGATAATGTTGAGTTTAGTAGGTGAGGAAAAAAAAAATGAAAGCTTAACAACTCGCAGTCTACGCTTAAAAACAGCCTTGGAAGAAGGAAAGAGATCAAATACTGACCTATGAAGAGTATTCCACTGCCGAATTGTTCTGGAAAGAAACAAATTGAACCCAATGTTCCATTTTCTCAAGATAGGTTTTATCTTGAAAGGATGGTTATAACGGCCAATATAAGGAGGCTTTGAGAACAGGCAGTCGTCACAGTCTTATATAGACTAGTTAACCTGAATTCGAAACGCTGTCTACTTAGTGGCTCCCAATTAAGAGTTGAAATTAATTCAGATGGATTATCATAGATAGTATTATTTTTTAGTTTTTTATGTTAGTCTAGGGGTTAAGATTAATTTTGAAGTCGGTTTTATTGTAGTAGTGATTGATTTAAAAGAAGTGCTTAAAAACTACGACACTATGCATACTGAGACTGAAAACTAATTTTAAGGTTTCAAATAAGTTTCGGGCCACGTAATATTTATTTTGAGCGAGTACTTTTGACCCACTACTAAACTCGGCTAGTAAAAGAGAAAGCTAACCTGGACACGAGTAGCGCATGCAGTTGTCGTAGTCCGCTTCATTCGCGTCGTAGCCCCTATCGACCTGGTCGGCATAGCTCGACCCAGCGGTGAGGCTGTAAGCTGACAAGCCGCCGGTGCTCTGCTGCTGGTTCACCGTCACCGACCGGGCCTCCTTTCCGCCCTTGAATTTCACCAGGGCCTGCAGCGTTGACGAGCCATGTTGATCTGGAAAAAATATTCATCTAATATCGACTTCAAATAGACTAAAATATACAGGTGTATTTAAAATCACTACTGTCCTATTCTTAACAACACTGATTTTGGACACACGGCTCAATGCATAGAATTGATGTTCTCTACAATTTTATTCTATTAAACTGTTCTATCGTTTGATTAGGTAAATTATAAATTACTTTTTCTTGTAATTGATAGAGATTTTTCCAATTTTTTTTGGCTGTTTAAATGTTTGATTGTTGATATAGATATAGGTAAGGACAGTAGTTATTTTAAATACACACTGTATAAATCGTGGGCATAGAGCGAAAATCGGATAAGTGACGATATATAACATTTTATGCATTTTAGAAACCAGCATATGTAATCATTTTTCATGCTCCTTTTACATTGAAAAAACCAATTCGCGATGATAGCGAGATTCGGCATCTGAAGTTAACCTATAAGTGATATTTAAAGAATTTTTTCTACAGTGAAAATCGGATAAGTGATAATCAGTTACTTAACTAAACAAGGAGAAACACATTTTGTTGAATACATTCACAAATTGAAATAATAACACTCAGATATACACACAACCAACGTGAGCTAATCCGTTCAACCAATAAAGCTAATAACTTCTTAAGTATCTTTTTGGGTGCATGGTTCTAATCTCTTCTGGATTGAGAAGATGATTGCCTAGAAGCTGATACCTTTTGTAGATGAGAGGTCCATATTCACCCAGTACGCATATAGGGGATCCTGGGGTCTCTTGGCAGAATTTGCACCTGTCGTTGGTCGATAGGTTCAATTTGCGGAGGTGTTTGTTTAGCTTGCAGTGGCCTGTTAAGGTTCTGGTTAGGATCCTTAATTGGTTTATCTAGTAAACTATGTCATCTTTAAATTGTGCTCTACTACGAAACGTATTTTCAAGAGATTAGCCTAGTTAGGTCTGATTAATAAGTGAAATTTTGTATTACTTTGGAAAATTTTGATTGAAAATAATAAACAAATTTTATTCATACCCGGCAGCGAATATTGTGCCAGAATCTGTCCAGCTTCCTCCAGCAAGTCTTGTTCAGACTTTGTGAACTTGTCGTGTTGATTCAACGATGACCTGCCAAAGAAAAGTACGCTTTAAAATTAAACTAAATTATTTTAAAACAAAACATTAATTATTTTAAATTTAACTGTAATTCAAATACACACACACACACACATATTTGTTCGTATTGATAATGTAAATTTGCCAATATTTTGTTATTATTATTATTATCTAAGTGATCAAAAAGTTGAATTTGTTTCTAGAGTTATATCAAAAATATCTTTTTCGTGTATATAAATCTATACAGTTTTTTAAAATTAAATAAATATTTTACAGCGATTAGGTCCTTATCTTACACACCCCAAAACGTAATCATTTGCTGACATATATAACAGTGACATAACCATTCGAACTATCAGCAAGGCTAGTTCCCCACGTCAGCTACGTATTTTTGCAGGTATTTCGTTAGGTTCTCCGTGCACCATCTTGGTTTTTGTCAAATGGTTTATAATAATATCTCATATCAAAAAAGAATGTCTTGGAATTATCAACAAGTTCTCTTAGCAGTATCCAAATATAATTTATTGAATGGTATCATTTGTCTATGTTGAGTTTTAAATATTGTATATAACATCCCCTCACTTCAAAAGAGGAATAAGTAAAAAAAGTGCAGTTTTGAGTTTTTAAAATATGTTGTTTTTATCATTGCGTAATAGTGCCTCCCTAATTTCATTTATTTTCTATGTTTTTATAAGAAAACCCGTAATAGTTTACTTTAATATGATAATATTATAACCTTTGATTTCATCTTGTGAAGATAGTGCCTTTTGACTTGTTCCCCTTTTGAAGTGAGGGGCGATATTTATCATGGGTTCGATATTTCGAATTGGAGAACAGGGAAAGTAGAAGTTTGCTATTGGACCCATTGGACCACAGGGATTCAACATAGAAGTGGCTACGATTTGACATAATTATAACATGATTGGATTACATGGTAATAATTAGTACTAGTGGTCGCCCAGTGGTCGAAATTCAACCGTAATTCATTAAATATGAGACTTGACATTCATAGAAGTATAAGATGGCATTAATAATTATTTTAGCTTGACATTGATATACTATTGAAAAAGGGACATTTGAAATGACACAAAATTCACAGCTCGAAACTCATTCTGTTAATCAGCTGTCAATAGTATGACCGTTTTACTTTATTTAATTTAATGTGTTTGTAACACATATTATAGATAATTTATAGCTTTCGCACTTTTCCTCCATATAAACATTTACTATGCCAAATCTCACACTCCGCAATATGCTTAAAAAGGGGTACTAAGTTTTCCCTTCGCATATTAATATATAGATGACATAATAACATGATTGTACCACATGTAATACTTAACATAATTTTTACAAGATTAGAACATAGGGATCAATGCAAAAATGGCATACTTGTTTGGCCTCAAAATATTAAGGGAGTCCAAAATTACGAGCGACGCAAAGCTCTCGCGATTACACAATGTTCACTATTCCGCGTGGGAAGAAGAAAACAAAACAGTTCTACGTCAAAATCCAACTCACCAACCTGAATGTGATATGAGTTGACTTGGATGTCTTGGAGGCGGATGGCGATACGGTTCTGCCACTAAGTTTGGTACTCCCTGAAAAAAAATATATGGAATACTTACACACTTCTACACGACAGGTAAATAATTATCTCCTTGCAGGGATTGAACATTTGATGGAGTTCATCCCCAAATTTATTATTTTTATTAAAGCGCGTTTGATATCTCGTAGCCTTGACTAGCGTGGTCAACGACCTACGCGTTGCGAGTGACCTGACCTGAACATAAAATAAACTTTTCATCACATACTAGGCTTCGGAACATCTTTTAAATTTACCTAAAAATATTTTCAGTATTCGAAATTAAATTGCCGAAAGCCGCAGGACTTGTACTAATTGTGAAATTTACAATATCTAGGTATATTACTCGCCGCCCTTACCTCCTTAAATTATTAGAAAAACTATCAAAATATTTTTATGGCGATGTATATTACATAACATAAAAAAAAAAAATATCCACTTAGAAGCTACAGGTATTTAAAAGAGAGAGAAAGACTGGATTTTATACATACCGCTACCAAATTCTACTGTTACAAAATTAGAGAATTAATTTAGAGAAGTTAAAATTTTTTAAAATTTCATCAAATTAACTTATATTATAATAAGACACTTACCTTGATTGGATATGATGCTGGTTCTAGTAATTTCCTGTGGGTATATAACAAAATATAAAATTCTGATGCAGAGTTAAAATTAGACACTATAATATACTCTATTTCTTAGATAAATTATTCATAACGACCTCTGCTATGCTAGGTTAGGTTAGGTTAGGTGCCACAAATTAGTTATTTTTTAGTATATTAATTTATGTAACCAAATGAAAGTAAATAATTAATATTTTGTAGTTAATGTAGACCGATCAATAACCAAAGCGAAATTCATTATTTATTACTTATTTGTTATTATTATTAATTATTATTTTTAAGCACCCCTACCCCAATTACCTACTCCTACACCCGAGAGAAATAAAATATTAGAATTTCCTGTCTGTGTTAGCGATAAGCCTAATAATTACTGTAAGTACCGAGTTTTATGTTTTTTATCATGTTAAGTAAGCGCCACAGAGAGATTTTTTTTTCATGCATATCGTTTTATGGCATTATTCTACACTTTTAACTAAACAACCTTTGTTTTACAACTTTATTAATTTTGACATACATAAAATATCCCAGAAACATTTGGCTTGCTCAGGGTCTCATCCACGCTCCTGTATCTATTTGAATTGCGCAGTTCATGACTGCGCGCCGGCCACCGACCGTATAAAATAATTATTTTTTGACAAGTTGAAGAACTTGTTGAACAAAAGTTGTCTAGTTTGAAGTGTAGTATAAACCCATAAAGGATGTGCACGAGAAAAAGCTCTGTGAGCTCTTGACGAACAATGAAAATGTAGTTTCACCTGTAATAAAGTTTTAATAAAAGTAGTGATCGGCACAAGTGCGTAGCTTATATAATGCTCATAGCTTAGAATAGATGCCAGAAATACTCTCACCCCAATCGAGGGCTCCTGTCCTTCTTCATCCCCCTCTTCCACATCCCTCATCTCGTCGCAGGTCGGACAAAAAGCGAACTTCATGAAATATTTGCACAGAAGCTCGATATCTTCCTGACGCTTTATTTCGAGAGCCTGAAAGCAAATATTGGTTTGTAAAAAGGAGCGATCACACAGTTTAATATTAAACTATTTCAATCGCGCAGTGTTCTCTTAACTTTCACACTGTACGCGGATGTCATTTCTTACGGCGGGTTTTATGACGCTCCGTGTGAAGAGTCACGGAAGACGCTGGCTGGTCGATTGCTCTCTCGCTCTTCTGTGGTACAGTCAATGGTGACTGAATTTTATTATGAAAGGCAATGTGACAGAAACGTTAATTATTAATTAATGCAAATCGTATCTATCTCTATTTTATCTCGATTTAAGAGCACGTACAAGTACGTGCTCATTCAAACAGAACACTCAATGCGTTCAATCATGAAAACAGAATCAATGTATTTTGACAAACTTAGTTGAATTTGCACTTGCATTTTCATGAAATAATAATGCCTCTGTAGGTATATTTTATCGATTCTTGTATTGGTCAATAAGATACTTACGCCTAAAGTTTTGAAAAAAATGTAAGGAAATATACAGACTTTTTAACTTTTAGGCAAAGTAGAATTTTAACTTATTAATTTTATGTAAGCCTAGATAATTAGGAAATGTAATGACAACCAGTAGTATTTTCTTTCTATATATACAAATAAGAGAGCCATTATACTACAACTATTGTATGGAGAAATTACCGGATTGAGTTTCTATCAATGGACAAATCCAATATTAAAAAAATATAATGTCACAAATAAATATTAATACAACTTACATTGAACACATTGTCCAGCTTACATATATTTGCTGGGCATTTCTTATAGTCCATAAGGAGAATTCTAAGTCGATCTTCGATCAAAAAACCAGAATTGTCCGCCACGAGGCTTAATATGTGCCGCACCTGTGCAAACAAACATTAACATTTATTATTTATTTATTGAAAATTAAATAGAATGTTGAGTATTGCCTGAGATTATGAGTTTTTCAGTATTTTGAGTGCTTATATTATGTTGTAAATTAAATAAAGTTTTGAGTATTGCCTGAGATTGTGAATTTTTGAGTATTTTGAGTGTATATATTTTCGCACTAGGAAAAGCAAATTTTCGAAAACAGAGTGAGTTAAAAATAAACATAGCTTCCGGAAAATGTGCGGCTCAAAAGCTGTACGAAGTTCGGTTGATTTTTATAAGATGAAAATAAGAAGTTCTTCGAATCGTCAAATTATCATTGATTTAGACCGCGAAAATGTCCAATAAAAAAAAAAAGCTACTCGCCAGTGCGGTATTGCTTTTTTACCAGTTCAGGCGTGAAACAGACAGATAGGTACTTATTGGGTCTAAGCTCAAGCGGGCACAGCAAGACAAATGTTTTGTTTTTCATTTTCTATGTATAGGCTGTTTTTTTTAGAGGCGTGGTTTTCAATCTGGCATAACTTTTTTCGTAGTTGGTGTTTTTGACAGCTGTCACTTGGTTTATGCTCAGTTTGGTTTGCCATTTCATAATGAATAGACTTACTCCTGAACAACGTTTGCAAATAGTGCAAATTTAGAAAAAAATCACTCTAAAATAAAGTAAAAATCGCGTTGTGGGCCTGTGGCGTGGCCTCCAAGATCGTGCGATTTAACACCGCTGGACTATTTTTTGTGGGGTTATGTGAAGTCGCTTGTCTACGCAGATAAGCCGGACACGATTAACGCCTTGGAAGAGAATATTCGGCGCGTTATTGCTGACATACGGCCCCACTTGCTGCAAAAAGTGGTTGAAAATTGGGCCTCTCGGCTGGAATTTGTTCGAGTCAGCCGTGGCGGCCACTTACCCGAAATCATTTTTAAAACATAATGGCAAACCCTTATCTTTATAATAAAACTAAATTCTTAGCCATAACATCAAATTATATGCGTTTTATCTCTTCTTGAAAACCACGCCTCTAAAATCATCACCCTTTATAAGGTGCGTATGTGTATTTGTTTGTTTTAATAAAAGAATTGCCCTACCTCAAAGAATTAACATAACCTAACCTAGGTCATACATAATTATTTTGGGCCCTACTCAACTAAGCCGAATGTGCCTTTGCTAGAGTCAGGTGAGATGGTGGTAATGAAGCGTATGACCATGCGCGGATTCAAACCTGACACCTTTGAATCAGTAGTCCCCACCCCTTAACCACTAGACTATCACCATCTCGAGCCCAAGTAATCAGTTCCTGAGGGTATATCAGCTAAACCTTTCTATATCGATGCAAATTTATAAGGATCTGTGGCAATAACATAACTTACAATTATATTTACATGTAGGCAGATAGGTAGTTTTATATATTTCCCAGGCTCCAAAGGGCAGCTCTCAAAATGGAAGGAGAGGGGAGGGATTAGGAGGAGTGATGCAAAGTTGAAACGTACCAATTTTCGTTTGTTTCCAGTGTCCAAAGGATTTATCCGATTAGAGGATTTGATATCTGATTGTTCTTTGATTTGATCTTTCAATCCATCTGTAAAACAAAATTGGTTGCTTAGAATTTTTTAAAATGATTTTAAATACCCTAAGATTTCAGTATTATTATTATTATTATTATTATGTATTAGTATGATTTCCTACATTTAGGAGATTGATATAATTAAAAAATATAGATTTAGGTAAAGTTTCCTTTAAAAAGCGAACTACTCATCCCACAAATTTCCCTTTATTAGGCTACAATTTAATAAAAAAAATATATCAATAGGGTAATATTTTTTTCAACCGTGTGTATACGTTACACGCATAAGGTAAAAGTACGCTTCACCGACCTGCACCTATTACCGGCTTTCATTCATTTTAGACTCATTCTCAATTATTTCGGATTTTAGGGATGTTTCGCACCTGTCATTCGATACCTAAACCAACCCTCACTGCTAATCCTAAACTACTGAAATCGGGACCCAAGTGCTACATGCGTCAGTTAGGCACAAATATGTTATTTTCACGACTATTTGAGCGGTGCTGATTTTAGATTACCTGGCAAGTTTGTAATTTAAACTTTATTTTAATCAATACATTAGTTAATATACTTGTATGATATATATGTAATGTTGAAGTTTTCTTAAAGCTATTTGACATATTTAGCTAAAACAATTAGTCGGTGAAAAGGACAGTACGAATTTACAATGACTGTTTTGCCGACCAAGCGGTCGGAATCAGGAAAAGTACATGCTGTATTAAATAACGTTTTTCGCTTTTAATCAAAAGGACCTTGTTCTTTTTGTTTTTAGAAGTTTTTTAAATATTAAGAGGTATCGTCGACCAGTTAATTTGTTAATAGGTATATTAAAGGACACTTTTATAGCTTAGTATATTAACAAGTTTTTGCTATGAAAATAACACTGTTAGCAGACAGGGGCGTGCCATCTGTAAAGGCATAAAGGCATAGACCCTGTAAAAAATTAATTCTTTATAATCAAAGTAGATAAAATATATTTAATAATAACCGGATAAAACTGTATGAAAAATCGCCAAAATACATAATAATAAAGTATTTATACATAAAAGACCATGTTACATTAAAAGGGTTCTGGAAAAAACATGATTTTGCGCGCGGTGTGGCGAGCGAATTCAAAATGTAGTTGATTCATCACTCAGTCAGTCGCGAGTCGATTCCGACACCCTTAGGCACAAACTTCAAATGCTTTTTCAGTTAGTATGCAAGCTCAATAAGAAATATATGTCAAACGGTCATTGGTATAAATAAATTGTATTTAGTTAAGATTAAGAAACCGGCACAGAAGACAATGTCTTAGCTGGATCTATACATTGTAATTGTATATGTGTGAGTAATAAAAGTTGCTTCTGGCAACATTGAAATTGCAATTGAACCAATTATGTGGCCTTGAGACAATGTCACGATATATGAAAGGCTATCCTTCACATACATTCGAGGGAGACGGGAGATGCTGCTAATCTCTACCCCCTTCCTCGCGCATTTGTCTCCCAGTGATTGACATGAACCATTATAATTCAAACCATTATACTTCACAGTTCGCTTGCAAAAGCGATAGATGACCGAATATCGACCTTTATTTCGTGACTCATATTATAACACGCACTCCTTAAAATTATTGCTGAAAAATTTGTGTTGAATCAAACGTTGAATTTCGATTATTATTCAGTTTTGTTTTTCTAAAGTGCGCAATTTTTGTAAAATGGTAATCTCAATGACATCTTGTGATTGCCCGATAGTATCTATTAAGCGTTTAATTATTATACCATTTTGTAGAAAAACAACAATCGATAATAAAACATGGAAACAAAAAACAAAAATAAACAACACAATTAAGTTGGATATTACTCAAGAAAATCAGAAAACTCAAATGTACTTTAATGAATGAATATTCTAGTCACCCCCGTGTATATTAGGTTGTATTCACACAAATGAATTATTTTGCTTTGAATGTGTATTATTTTTGTGCGAGTAAAAATGTGTGTAATGTAATGATCTTAATAATTTAAACAACGCTAACGCTGCAAAAAAACAAGATCAATGCGACATCCATTTAAAAAGCATAGTAAATATAAAAATATTTACTCTTCTTTATTTATTTATTTAATCTGATAATAACAATGATTACCTACATAGTAATAATAATAATACTTACCTAAAGAGGGCTAAGTTTAATCATAATTTTTCGATTTAGTTCAGTTTTTAAAAAATATAACTAGAATAAAAAACAATGAATATTAAAAATTGACATACCTATATACAAAATAATGAACTAAAATGAATAAATAAATATTGAACTATTTTTATACATTTATTACTATAAAATCTGCGACGCGGGGGAGGAACGCATATCTTACTGGCAAGACCAAAAATAAATAAAATTTAAAGCGACCAAAATATGTAATTGCATTGGCAACATAACATCTTTTGCAGATGATACGGTGATCACTAAATACATAACATGTAGTATAACCGACATTAAAGTAGATAATAAATCCCAAACCCTCTACATACATGATCAGTGCATAGCAAACGATTTTGGAAAAAGTAAACCTGTTAAAGAGTAACTCCAAAATGGTTGAGAATCCACCACACATTGACTGGAATGTTCTTATTGTCCATTATTTACTGGACACCTGTAGTATAACCATAATGGCGACATTAAAATTACATTTCTCCGAGACGATGAGTTCCCCTTCCTTGTACGAGGGCAAATCAGTCATCTTGAGTAGTTTGAGAACCGGCGGGTTCCAATCCACCCCTAACAGCTGCTCATGGATGAGCCTGTCGGCCTGCATGATCTGCTCGACCAACGCGTTACACCTTCCCACGTTCATTCGCCACACCTACAAAGGAATACTTATATTGATTGGCCATTAATCAGTGATTATGACACTAAAACTGACATAGCTATCACAACCAAAAATCTGATCCATCCACGATTCATTCCAAACATAATCTAGTAGGTATATGTCACAAATTTTTCTAGACAGTGAATGAATCTAATGCGACATGCTCATTTGGTGCGCCCATCTGTCACACTGATATTTGGTTATCTATCACATTTATTTACTTTTTATATAAATAGGCGTGCGGGAAACATTGTTGTAACAAAAAAAATGTTTAAAAAGATGTGCCAACTGAGCGTGAAAAACGCACAGTGCATATCATGTGTGAACTTGTGCAAAAGTCGTACTAATTTGCACTACAAAACGATGGAATAAGTACATTTCACAGCTGGTCAATGATCACTTTGATTTAATTTCTTGGTTACATTCAGGCTTAAAAATATTTTTCGCAAATGATTTGTTCATTGCTTAGGATCCGCTCTTTCAAGGCGAGGTTTGTAAGATACATCTTATTTTTAAGTGCTTTTGCAGACCTCATTCATTCACTCTTTCGCAAAAATCAGTTGATAGAACTTAGATAGATGCTTAACTCATAAATATTTATTTATTTATTGAAACGATTACATACGCATTTATAAGGTTACAGATTCGAGTGTACATATTGAAAATAGTATCGTATCAGTGAGCGTTTGGTACCACTGCAACCTCCGTTTGCTGCCTTCTTAACTAGACTAAATGTCTGTCCTTAAGAAGGCAGTTCAATTTGATCTTTGACTAGTTGCCAACTAATAATACACAAGTGTTTCATTTCACATTGATAATTAGTATATGGTGAATCGTCTATTATTGCGGAAAAGCAATCATCGATTATATACATTACTATAGACTATTCAAACCTGTTGATATTTGTTGTCGTTGACAAGAGCAAAGTGCTCGGATTTGACCTCGAGGTCCAGCATCGATTCCCTCAGCTTCGTGATCTCCTTGTTTGCCTTTTCTTCCTCAGCGCGACCTTGCCAAGTTAAAACATTCTATGTTAAAAGTGGGTCAACATATCCGAAATTGTGAGTGGCTTTACAGCCTTTTACTGAGTCTCTCGTCAAGTGAACAAACTCAGTCCTAACTCTAACTGAAAGGGGGCCTTCAAGGCATTTGACAGCTAAACCTTCAATTTGCACTACAGAAACAAAGAATAAACATACCTAGAGCAGGGTTTGTTTCGTTTCCTCGCCTTTATTCTAAGCCTCGAAAGTATTTATTTTTCATAGATTTTATCAAAACTTTAGACGTAAATATCTTATTGGCTGAATATAAGAATCGGGAAAATAAATTTCAGAGACTGCATAGTTAATTTCATAAAGATGCAAGCTCAAGTATGTTTTTAAAAATACATTTATTCCGGTTTTCATGATCAACTTAAAAGCGTGTTTCTCTTTTTGAAAGCAGTTACACGACATTCTCTTAAGATTTGTCTCTGCAAGCCAAAAATTGGTGATTGTTCATGATCGAGGTTATAAGTGAATAGTGACTTTTAAAAACACTTTAGTCTTGATACTTGTGAGGTAAGGAATGCAATGAAATGTTCAAATTAAGGCCAGACCTTTCGCAAGGTAATGTTAAGGATTGACTCGGATGTCAATTTTGAAAATACAGGGTAACTAAAGATCTACTTTGCATAATGAGTTTCACCGGGCTATATATTTTATGATATGTACCATGGTAATAAATACATATATTATTATTTTTATTATTGATTTAATGAATATGATATAAAAAAATGTTACATTAAAGTACGTAGTTTGTTTTAAAAAAACTTTTCGACTGCTTGATATGGCCGTCTTCTTTCACGATTCGAGGTTATTCATTACAGGCAGACAAAATCCCGTTAGTTTGTTTTTAAATGAGTGCTTGTGCACTTACTTACGTACCGTTACGTTGAGGAAAACACTGTTGAAAATTCTCGGCGGCGTAAAATGACTGTTCACTTACTGAGGTTCAAATGGGACCTCTGGATCAGGGGTAAGCGCCCACACCACTTAGGCCGTTAATTGACAATTTTTCACGGGGTGATTTTAACATATGATTACATAGAGGAAGCAACACAAATGTGGAATACATTAGGCTATACAAGTCATTGCTAAGAATTTTCAGTGGTCATAGATATTTTTAGTGTGGGTCATTTAACTGAATGTCTGTCTCCATATATTGAAAAAAAAAACCTATAAAATGTGTCAATTATACAATACCTTCATTAAAAATATATATTGGAATACACGTGAAGGTAATGTGGACTATGATTCCACATTAGTCACCTTTCTATCATTGTGTTATATTTAAAATACATACAAAATAATTAAATGACCAACTTGTAAAGACTCTTGGAAACTATTAGGTTGTGTATAATTAACATAGTTAATGTTCTTGGTACCTTCCAGCTCGGACTGCTTGATCTTGCGTCGGAGGCTGTTGATCGTGTCCTGCATCTTGTTCAGCTTGCGCTTCTGTTGCGATCGCACAAACACATTCTCCTCTTCTCGTTTTTTTAAAACCTGGCAAGCGTACAATGTTTTTTGAACAAATATTTTTATCATGAAATTATTATTATTAATTTAATTTCAAGTGTCACAATTTAAAAATAATCAGTATGTGTAAATTTTTGCAATATAATAATTATTACGGTTTAAAAAAATGGTTTATGTTAATTGGAGCGAAGCTCCCATGTGGTGACTCAAATGTCACTCTGTTCACGGACTAAGGCTCTAGTACTACAAGACTGATTTTGATAATCATTTTTTTAAAATGACCATGACAATGTCTTCTGTGCATAGATACCAAAAAACATATACATTTGATTGCGCAAAGAATTATAAAAAATTAAATGGTAATCCCTATGGAGAAATACATTTATATATTATCTAGCGGACTATTATTGCTGGTACCACAGAGTTGTGGTAAAGCTTTGACCTGTCTAAAGCTTCTTCAATACGATCTCTATATATTTATAAATAATTTAAAGTCTAATAAAGTGCGATAGTATATATATTACAAATGTGGCTGAATATAAAAAGGAGGGTAATTGCTAACACTATCGCACTGGTGATCCCTGCCCCCTTAGCTAGACAATAGTCAGCCAAGAAGAAAAAGAAAGCAGTCCCATCCTGTTTTTGAAAAAAAAAGAGATTAATAATGCAGACGTGCTTAGAATTAATTATTTTAAGTTAGGTTAGCAATGTTATTATTATTGAAAATTTGATTTCAACAAAAAAAGCTATTATTTTTTAGAAATTATAGGAAGCAAACAATTATAATCATCCAGACTTTACACACTTTGTGTACAAGACTATATTTTAATCTCAACGTTTTGGCGATGATCGCTTTTCTCGTCCTGACACGTCCGTTCAATACGAACTACTGCCTAGAACTGGTGCACTGTTTCATCCGGTTTATCGGTCTGAGTTCGTAACGGTGGGAAGTTTCACGACTGACCTCCGTATTCCAAGCACTGTCACGCATGTCCATAAAATCACAGCAATACGTACTCACAGTGTCAGACATGATAGTGGAAGGCTTGCGAATCAGTAAGTCTCCCACTGTCATGTCTGACACAGTGAGAATAGATTTATACTATAGTTATTGCTATAGATTTATAATCTAACAAATAAATAATATTATTAATGATTAATAATATTAAAATACAAATAAAGAATAAATAAATATGAATAGTGTACAAATAGCCATTGAAGATTATTTATTATTGAAGATGTAAATTTCGATAGTGAAGATCGGGAAGACAGATCTGAGGTCCTATGTATAATCCTCACCTGATAATTGTAATCAATCTTCTCCGTGTTGATCAAACAAGTGGCCTTCAGCTTCTGCAGCTCCTTCTGAAGAGTCTGTATTTCGGTTTCCAGCGCGATCTTCGCAGCTCGGAATTTCTCGTAATGATCCCAAGCTATTTTGTCCATCGCTTCGTCAAATTCTTCAATCTGACAACACAATTATTGATGAGTAAACATTTATACGCAGACCCCCTGGATGGAATGAATTTCGATTTAGTTCGGCTCGTTGTGACTTTACGAGCAATCACAATGGAGCCAATGCGATATTCAATTAGTAGGAAATCGACATTTATTATCTAAGTAGAGCGTTGTCAGCTGCGTTTTGGGGAAGAGAGGTTAATTAATTGGATTAAAAAAGAATTACCTAAAATAAATTGAATAATTTGAAGCTATGTGTGTATGGATGCGTGTGTGAGGGTTTATGTTAGTGTACATACAGGTTTTCAAAAATCAATCAATTCGTAAAAATGTTAGCCCGTGTCTGTAGTACGTTTTCCCAACCATCTGACCATAAAACTAAAATGAACGAGTTGATAGGCTTAATTTCATCAAATTTTTAGAATCTAACATAGTAGAAACGCGGAGGAATATCCGTTAGTCAAAATGGACATTCCTTCACACCGGACAGTGTTGACTCCTGAGTTTGCTGTGACGAAAGAAACGTCCTTATGACCGACCTGCTGAAACTTCTTGTCCATGTTGAAGGCTTCCTCACGGTCCCGCTGCTTGTATAGCGCCTCCCACCGTTTCTGGTTGTGGTCTATCATGGTGATGCGCTCTGTCTCGATGGCCTCCTCTATGAGGCTGAGTTGCTTCTGGTAGGCGTTCTTCATGACCTCGATTTGTGTCTCAATCCTGAAGGCGAGCTCTTTAATATCCCTCGACTGCAAATTCAATAAATCACTTCATTTTTGAGGTCATTTTTTTTTATGACGAGTGTACGAACATAGCTGTTTCTCACTTACACACTTCATTAATAAAGTAGTGTGGGAGGGACAGTTATATATATTAGATTTCATCAAGAAGACGTAGATAAATGAAATTAGCCCTGGGAAATATAGTTTTTGCAGATAAATTAAATATAAAAAATGATATTTTCATTTTAAATGTGCAGGCCACCATTTTATCACCTCCAAAGATGCTCAACCGTTCTGGTACACCCTGTATACTCGTACATCAACATATAATCAAGTGTCTATATTATTCGACAACACTTTATAGAATAGTGAGTGAGATAGACATTGTCTCAATAACAAGGTACCTACCTAACATATATATATGTAGAATATAGAATGACGAGACGCAAGCAGTGATGTTTTTAGTAATCAATAAAATTAATATATTTAAAAGGATAAAAACAGTATACAAAAGCTTCAAAATAAACAAATTTCAATGAATATATTCCCATTTTAGGCTGTCAATTCACCTTTTCATTATTGCGAAATCGGACTGCCCCAGCCTATATATTTTCCGTTTTTATTCTATTTGAAAAAAGTTTTATTTCGTCATTTAAGCTCCTCTAAAAATAATCCAAATGTTAATATAATATGTAGATATGTAGACAACTCGTAATATGTAGATAGTGGAAGATTAAAGTGCCTCGAATTGTCTGTATTTTTCCATATCTTTTTGCAAAAAGTTTAAACGCCTATCTTATTGTCTGAATACAAGAATGGAGAAAATAAAACAACTAAAACTATTAAGCAAATAAAGCATAGTTTATTTCATAAAGATGCAAATTCAAGTAATCTTTAAGGCATATTGATTATGGTTTTCATAACTAACAGCCGGTAAAGAGTGTTTATGCGTTAGCTGAGACAATGATTTAAAAACACACACAAGACAAGTTTTCAAGTTGACTTCAATACGGTGTAATTGAGGATATACTTAAGCGCTAAGTATAATTATCTTCTAATTTATAATATTAGATTTTAAAAAAGGCTGTTTTTCAATTTATTTGGCATTTAACATTCTAATGGGGAATTTTAAATTTGGGTATTTTTTCCTATATACTATTATTATACATTTTATAAGATAAAAATATACGTTTCAAAGCTTCTGATCTTCTAGTTTCATCTACGTTAAATTTAAGACATACCTGAGTTTTCAAATCGTGCTCAAATACATCCTCATATCTCTTGATCTCTGCTTTCAATTCCGCTATGAGGTTGTCTTTCTGCAGCATGAGATCATCACACCTAAAAATATAAAGGAGTTAGTATATACTTATCTTTAGCAAATTATGTTATTAAGAAAAAAAAAATATTTAGGTGTCCTGAAAATAATCTGTTGTTGGTTGTTATAAAGCAAATTAAAAAAATCATCAAAGTATGACTGATAGAAGTATCGTATAACGGCCGCTTTCTTATACAAATGAAATAAAATGAGTTTTTATGAGATTCATATTAAAATGTGTCGAGCACCTTCGTTTTTTGTCCATTTGAAATTATTATTTTATGCAAATAAGCTACACTTTATTAAAAAACTCCTAAGATATTAGAAGTTCAACGTCAAGCACATTTTATGGATGGGTTCAGTTTGCTCATAATTAGTTCTATAATGTGGATGTACAGCAAATCGTTTGATCTTGTCACCAACGAAGCCATTCTCAGGTTTCCAATAATTTGTAGGTGTTTATTTTTTCTGAACCATAAAAGGGAAATTAATGTATTTAGCTGGGTAAATAAAAGGTTTTATAGGCCAACCTTTCCGTCTGTTCTTGCATCTCCTTGTCAATCTCGAGCGGGTCCTTTAAAGAGAGCATATGCTGCCACTGTGTGGTTATCTCCCTGTACTTAATCTCTGCCTCCTTCGATTCGTCTTCCATCTTTTGGAGGATAGCTGAAATTAATATTAGTTTTGCTTCAACATCCCTGTTGGATATTTTCTTCAAAAAAAAAAAGGTAAAAATTGACTACTATTATTTTATCGTACACAACCATCTCTGCTAACACAGAAGGTAGATGCGAATATCCAACATTGATTTGAAGATTTGGATAAAATCAGCGCAATTTCTTGATTCTTTGGGATTGTTGAAAAAATAAGCAGTTATATTCCTAGTATTATTTAGTTCTCGCTGATTGGGGTGTGGGGTAGGGGTACTAGTTACTTCACCTGTGATAGGCACTATGGGTACTACAGTACAAGGATTGTGCTTATAGTATGTCTGATATTCGAAAAAAACAACTAATTTAACGAGCATATGTATTTATACCTTGTCTATTATCCATGTTGGTGAAGCGTCGATGTATTTCGCGTTCGTCGCATGCGGCCCTAATGTTGGTGACGTGTTCTTGGCCATCCAATAGCAGTCGCTGTAGCTCTTCGGCTGCCATGGCGACCGTCGTCTCCACCGGTCCACCCAGCTGGCCATCGTCCAGCGTTGTTGTTCCAGTCGCGAAGGATTTGTCTTCGGTGTACTCCGCTCTGCGGCGAAAAGAACAAACCACTGATTGAGCACATTTGGAGATAAGTTGTGATATTCTCGACCCGTGTGGATATCTGATTAATGGAAGAAAACTATTCAAGGTGAGTCTATACGTTTATTACAACTCCGGTATAATCTATCCCAGAAACGGAGATAATCTGTCCCAAAATACAATTAATAGTACACAGCTACGAAAATTTCCCACTAGTGGAAGTGGTGAGGAAAATATCAAATACGAGCTTACAGCTTTTAAGTGTAAAAAAGAACTGCATTAAGTGGATATAAATAAATAATATTTTTTTACCAGGAATACTAAGAACTACTACAAGAATTAGACTAGGAAAGTATAAGCTAAAATCGACTTTCTTTTTAGTCTAGCTCTGAGTAATTTTCGCGACCAAAGGAGCAAATAAAAGGCAATAATGAGCCAAACCCTAAAAATAAAAATGACTAAGTACTTACTGCAAGTTTTATTAAAGGTCTCCTATTCCTATGCTTCAATTAAGAAACATAATATACTTACTGCAAGTTATGAACTAAATTGTTACAAAAACTATAGTAAACTTTAGGCAAAAGTTTTTTTAAACTTTAGAGATCATTACTTTTCTGGCTTGTAAATGTTATAGGACCTACCTACATACAAAGGAGTAGCAATCAGTTATCAGTTTCGTTTTAACAACCATCAATTTTAAATCAACAACTTTAACTATAAATAGAACAAAAGAGCTGTATTATTAACCCAACTATATTTTAAAATTGTGATTTCCTTACCTTTTTCAAATGAAACGGTGCTGATGTATACGAGCTGTCAACTGTCATCGTATATTGGTGTGGCTAGTATGGATGGTAACCTCCTCTAATAAATACGAGTTTTTTTTACCAAAACTTGATAATACCAGAGTAGATATGAGGAAAAAGAATTAATTATAAAATATATTCTGTAATAGATAACTAGATATAACTTCTCTACTCGTGTTCCGATACTTTCGGTATAGACAGGGAAGGTGTTGCCACAAAAAAATGAAGTTACGAGGTTAACGCAGAAACGGGACGATTTATGGTTATAATTTTGCATAAAAAAATTAATAACATTGGATGGATATTTTAAGCTAAATTATGTAATATTATGTTATCGACTGGCTAGCTAGATAGTAATATTTTTGGCAAATCCTTTGAATAATGTGACAAAAATTACGTTAATTGAAATAGGTTTTTGAAGAAGGGTGGGCCGAAAGTTACTTTGGCCCGAGAATTCGTTTTTAAAATTTTACGCGGTATTTTTGGTTTTATAAAATATAACCTAAAAGCTTCAACTAGGTATAGGTAGTTTTTTTTTATAAAAAACGTGTATTAACTTATATCAATCAGGCTGAATGTCGCGGAAAAGTCCATTGAATTAATAAGTAAGTAGGATTCTGTTCCTAAATATTGAAATCTTCTAAATTATGATTTTCGGAAATAAGTCGGGTACTTACTTGAAGTTTAATATAGGTAATCGTAGACACAAAATCATAATATCGCTTTAAACTTGAAATGTTTTTGTGTTAGGTACTTACTTTTTGAATGCCTCTTGGCGTTTTTTAATCCTTAGTGCTCGGGCTTCCTTACGCTCAGCGGCATTTTCGGACGTAACTTGGGGCTCCTTCGGCGCCAATACATTATATTCCTCGTCATCGTCCATGTTTTATAATTTCTCCGGCTGCTTAAAATTTCACCGAATATTTGTTACGAGACTTCATTCAATGCAGAAGAAAATTAGAAATGACACAAAGCTGACGCGTGCCATCTAGTGATTGAGCCGATAAGCTTGTTATTGATCAAACAAACACGTGATATTCTGAACCCAAGTTTCAAGCTAGTTTCAACATAAACGCATAGATGGCACTGTGCCAGTAGAAATACTTTTCTGTTGTATTGTTGAAATAAAGTCTTAAAAATGTCATATCAAATTAGGTAATTAATTAATACTAGTCTACATGGGGTTGGCATGGCTACGCATTACAGAGCTTTGTTTTATTGGCTTATTTTGAAATTAGTTTTATAACAGAAGTCGCTGATGCTTTGTGGCTATAAAGTGCTTTTATAAATTTATTAATATCTTTTATAGGTTAAAAATAACTACAAAATATAATTGTGAGACAAATAATATCAGAGAATTTTAAGTATTTTTTCGTTCCACGCATTTTCGACACATTATTTAGGGTTTCTCCATGAAAAAATAAAAATAAAGTTATTATTTGTTGGTGATTATATTTTGTTTTCCGCGCCACGCTGCGCTGACCATATCTAGCTTAAATATTTAGTCAATGTGTGGCCAAGGTCGAGATCAGTCAGTCAGTATTCTGTACCAGTACTAGACCCCTTTGTTTTCAGGCGCTTAACTCCACTCCTGCGCGCCCAACCTCGACAAAGATAAATGTTCTCGATCAATCAAACATTAAATTTTGAATTATTACTTAATATTTGATTGTTGTTTTAGATCAACCATCTCGGAAAGGACCCAAAAAGTTAATCCTGTATAATTGACAATATCAACGACTATATAATACATAAAAACCCGCAAGGGTTTAGTGAACAAAGAAATAAAATATGTACTTTGTTTTATAAAAAAAGAACTTTAAAAAAAAAAAAATATATAGTTAGGCTTTGTTTTAAGCCTACATACATTGTTTATTTCTTAAATTTTTATTTAATTTGGTGTTGCTCCTAATGCAGTGTGTTTTTGTGTTACTTTTTATGTAATGAAATATATTCAATACACCTACTTATATATTTTTAATGCGTTTTATATTCCTAAAACAAAAGAACAATTTTATTTTAAATAACATCCTTTTTTATTAAATAGCACTCACTCTTAAATAATAATTTAAATTGAATAATGATTTTGAACAGCGTTTTTTTAAAAAACAATAATTCAAATGATTTATTGGTTATAAACTGTGGAACGCGTCTTTAATATTGAAAACATTAGATAGGAATTAGTAGCCATACAGAAACTAGGGGTAAAATAGGAGTAAAATTAGGGGTAAAATAGGAGTAAAAACTATTTATTGATGATCGTATCTCGTCGTCGCCCGTTTTTTTGTTTATGGTTCAAGGAGGGCACTAAAATACCAAATTCACCTTTGATTCATGTCGTTACAAATAAATAACAAATCACTAATAAATTATTCATCCTGCGAAAGACCTTTCCAAAATGACTCAATAAAATTTTCTTTGTTCGAAAGCTCTTTAAATATGAAAGCTTCCACAAAACGAATCAGTTTAACAATAACATTGGAAACATCGCTTCGCTTGACAACGGCGTCTAAATATATCCGAATCAGCTGATACCCGACCCATAGAGCATTACGAGCGACTTTTATATGTCCTTCTCTTTCACTCCGTGTAATAAAGTTGACCAGCAACAGGGAAGCCATTTTACCACGGTAGCAAAAAGTAGAACGACATACGTTCATATTCCGTTTCACTCTTGCAGCTTGTGTCGCCGAAGCAAAAACAAAGAAAGTATCTCGTTTTGAAAACGGTCCACTTCGTAAATGTGTGATTAATAACAAACGTAAACGTAAATATACTCGGTTTACATCAATTGATGCAAATTATCAGTGAAACTTTGCATTATTTAACGCCGGCTAAAGCGGACGTGAGTCTTGTGACGTTGTCGCTTCTACCAGTTGGTGAAATCGATTTGGACGCACGGCAATGGCGACCCCCCCCCCCCCCTCCCCCCTTCGCCCGTCTCATATACCCGTCCCTTTCTAGCGCGAGAGCTATTCGAGTTTTTCCCAGATGGTAACTACAAAACTGGTAACTGGTCGGTTGCAAATAAAATTGCTAAAAAGAAATTAATAAACGTGCTTTGAACGATAAACACACACCTAAACATTGCTTTGAAGCAATTCATTGACTAAAATATTCGGGAATACATTGTAATTAAAATAAACAGATTATAAAATATTTACCTAAATAAATAGAATGTATATTATTTATGTAAACAATAAAGTTACGTAAATAATTTATATAGTTATTATAAGAATTACGCTACATATTTTATTTAATATTATGTAACATATACACACCTGTTTTGTTACATTAGCAGATATTGACATAATAGTTACGAAAGAATTATAGTAGATGCAAAAGAAGAAAAATGCACAAATGATATAAACATAAAAAAAGAATACTTATGAAAATTTGTATGGCTTTTTAATAGAGATTTCGCTAAATGCAAAACTAAATAACGAAAAAATAAAATAACGATGAGAACTATGTCGGTATATACTATAGCGGCCTACTTGTAAGTAACACTTTGGTGAAATACTAAACCATGCCTCGCGGGCACTTGGCTTATAGCTTCATGACTAATAAAAACACTATGGACCCTGCATTTGTTCTAACGCTGCTCGTTGTAATTTAATAAAATAGCTAGAAATATATATATATACACAGTGGTTAGGGTAGGTACGTAATTTACCATCAGTCAGAATTTATTACGCTCAGCTGGCAGAGAAGCCTCGGGCGACAAAGCGTAAGATTCTGACCGCTTTTTTCTCTCTTTTTAGCCGCCTTTTAATTAAATTCTTTCCAGCTCACGCGCTCTGTTGGCAATCTTCGGTACTTAACAAAAACGATCTCGAAAATTCTATTGCCGAAAATTAGGGACGGCATTTTTGTGTCAGTCGCTAGGAATTCGAGATGCTCTCGAGTTATTTTCGAATATTTTTTTAGTTGGCGAGCCCCGATTTTTGTTATGCGCATTTCGACCTGCCCTCGTCGTTGTCTTTATGATGCGAGGCTATTTTATTACAGGCAAACAGCATCTAGCAAGTCTGTAACTGAATGAGTGTTTTGTGTGTATGCTTGTTACTTAGCTCAGTTGCCGCTGTTGAGAAAAGTGGCGTTGAATATTCGCATTTAAAAATAACTTGGCTAGATTTGACGCACTGGGAGAATTCGAACCCGGGGCCTCTGGATTTAGAAGCATGTTCTTATATCGCTGCGCCACCAGGCCCTTGCTTGCTACACAAAATTGAAGATGCTATTTTAGTGTCTGCCACTCATGCGTGTAATTATATTTATAGTTATCTCTTTTTCTGTTTTTACCACTAATGGTTATACTGGTTTTATCGCTTCATCACCACTATATTCTCCGTCTTTGGTACAAGAAGTTTTAGCATGCCCCAATATTGTGAATGATAATAAATACAGAGTGTATATTCTAAATTAGGTATTCCATTTATTTAGAAAAATAGATGAGTTTGGACCAAAAGGTGTGAATGGCTATACTATAATCATAACAGACCGTTACTTCGTCGGAGTTGAATGTTATTTATCACCCTATTTTAAGATCTGTTCCGCCCTTTTTGTGAAAACATGATTTAGAATCGTGTCCGGAGTTCGAGGTCGATTTTAGCTCGCAGGCAGTTAGTTGGGCCGGAGTTTTTTTGACACGTCAAAAAAATGATAAACCCCTCGGCCCTCTCTTCACAGTTAGTCAAAATCTGTGGAATTTATTTTCTCTAATTAACTGAAAAATAAAATATTTATTCAAAAATAAGTAAATAAAAAACTATCCAATGCAAACTTTTATTTAAAGATAATAAATGTTATTTTCGTGATTTTATTGAGGTAGGGCCGTGGCCCAAGAAAGTTAAGTAAGAGCCAGTATATCGTGAGGTGACCTTGAACTTAGGCCTTTGCAAATGGTGTCGGCCACGTGCACTTCGAGCGTCCGTCGACAACATCAAAGAATAAACATTTGACAGTTTTTTATTTATATTAAAATATAAGGCAATTAAAAAAAATCCAAGTTTAAGGTTTTCTGTAGAATTTTATTGCGGACATATCTATGTATAAATTAGGCTTACGTCTCATATGTAGTTTGGTTTATGAGAATTTAAAAAAATAAAACTTAACAATTTCAATATTTTTTTATGTAAACATAGGATTATTTATTTAAAAAACCAGCTTAAAGGTTTTCTAGAAAAATGTTCAGTTAATCTAATTATATTTTTTATATATGCCTGGTATGAAAAGCTATCTTGGCATTAGACCTCAAAAACGTTGTGAAGGCGTTTGTCTTAACGACTATTATTGACCCAGCAGTCGCGGGCTCGAATTAGCATACTTTAGTCATACCATTTTTAACATTTTGTCAGCCCCATCTTCCGCGATTCTAGCACGCGTAAATTTAGTTTAGTTGAATGGGGTTCACAAATATATGACCCAAGTCAACGATTATTAAAAAAAAAATACTATAAACTAACCTAAAAACTTGTAGTGAGAAGTTAAAAGGTGTTTAATGCAAAAGATAGAGGATGTGTTTAATGTTATCTCGCTATAAGCACTTTTCCGATGAAAGAGGGAAGGTAATTTTATCAACATTGATACAATTTCCTTTGTTATCCACACTGTGTCCATTTATTGAACTACGCGCTGGAGTTTGTTTAGAAAATTACTTGCATTTTATTTACGTTGGGAACATAAAGGAATACTTGTAGCCCGGTTCTAAAAAATAACAAGAGTGCTACAGAGAAATACAAGATTTTTCCAACATGGCGGCTGTTAAAAAAAAGATTTACACTCGAAAATAGCTTCCTTCCTTTTAAATGCACAATATCTTCGAAGAAGATAAAATTATTGCTACACATTAGATACATGATACGATATTTAGCTCTCAAATTATGCCTACATCAAAACACGCCATAATTTAGGCAACTTGTAAGTAATCTGTAAGAGTTATCATAAATACCGCTTGGACAGGCCGAGATACAAAACTCAAATAGGATAAATTGCTTCAGAGTTTATTTACGTCCAAATTGCCTACAATTACTTTATTAGCGACACAAACAATAACAGATTGTAATTGGGGGGATTTTACCACAATTTATTCGCCTAGTATAAATGAGAGTGAATTGGACCCACTTTCTCGGTCTATTTATAGAGCAATGTGGCCAATTGGAAACAAACGATGCCGAGTTCAAAGAGATCAATTTAACACTCGTCAAAGACTCGCTCTGCTGATTTGTAATTAATTATTCGTAAAAGTAGAAGATCGCTAGCCGTGCGAATTATCGAGTTAGCGACCAACTAAACTCGACACCGTATGCATTTTAGCATGCACAGGCCCCCTCATACGGTAATAGTCGATGTATCAACAGATTTTTAAAAATAATAATATAATACAAACATACATACATAGCTACCAACTGACGCAGATAAAGGCTGATTAATTTTAGTGGAATGCCACCCATGTTTTGTGTGCAATACGAAGAGAAAATACCTATCTCAGACGTTAATTATTTTATTTATTATATATACAAGTGTAATAAGACGTCAACATTATTTTATTATATTCGTATGGCTTATGCTGTTATTTGTGGTCTTAAAGATGCAAACTTAAATGCCACCAGGCGGTTGGAAAAAAAAGTAAAATAACGAATCACAAATATGCTTATTTAAGCTGCCATATTACTCTCCTAAATAATGCTAAATCATTTGGTTACATCTGTATATAATTTAATAAAGTATCATCCAAAGGATTTATTTTTTTTTAACGTTTATTTAATCAAAATCTTATTATTATAGAATTTATTTTCATTAGCAAACTTTTACGGCCATTTTCACCAATCCCACTTTAGGTCTTCCCTAACCGAGGAACTCTTAAGCTTAGGTTATTCTTAGGACGTTAGGGATACTTATCTCAATTTAAGGGACTCTTAGCCCTAAGTGAGGTTTAGTGAAAATGGCAGTATATACAGCTATAAATAAAACGATGAGCGTTAGGTATCTCTGTTCGCCGCCTTCTTGATTAGACTGAAAAATAGCGAACTTAGAAGAAAATATACTGAGAGACCCTTAAGTTAGCGGATATCACCACGTTTCCCCACACGACCTTTCGTCATTACCGGCTCAGTTGAACCCAAACATGCTGTATGATGTGCGTTGTGGTTTATCAGAAGACACTTTGGTCAAATGACTGCCATCTGAATACCTGTACTGGGCAGCTGTCGTTTCGAGTCGTGTATTCCGGTCGCGTTCTTCCCGAAAGTGACCCGTGTGTGCTGTGCGGGTGAAATTATTCATGTTTTCGACGAAATGATGGGAGCGAGCTTTCGGATCGGCGGGAGGGGGGTCAACGGGATCCCCAGGCAAATCACAGCGAGAGATGGGTCCAATACGTGACCAGATCACCAAGTTCCTAAGTTTGTTGGTTTTATGTTTCATTTATCGATTGATGTTATATCAAGACGCTCATTTGTAAATACTGTTTAGGACCCGCAACCTCTCGCTCGCGTTTTGAGACTAGTCCTGCACGCCCTTCGAATCGTCGGTTGATATTCTCCGAGTCGAAAGTTATCTTTGCAAACTCTCGCAGTTCAAGACTCGTTATTCGGCGATCCGGCCAAGAAGAACGCCTTATATATTTTCAAGCGTTTCAACACGCGACACGAGTTTCTAAATATTAGAGAAAATGTCTTCCTTAGAACAGGCGATAGCCTAGTTAGGTGAGATATTTTAAATTGTAACATTTTCTAGAATTAAACAAATAAATATTTGGTTATCCGGCCAAGAAGGACGCCTTATTCGGCTAATTGGTTATCTGTTTCGACACTAGCCTGTTGCGGATTACTAGGGGGTTAAGGTGGTGATTGCGTCAGAACCGCGCAAATCGGGTGTTTTCACAAACGTTATTGCTGAATTCCACGGACCTCTGGTATTAAAAAAATACATCTACGATTTTTGAAAATATACCGAAGTTAAAATATACGAGTATATCTATATCTCGATTAATAATAAATTGTATAATTGAGTTGTAAAGTTATTTGACTTATATATGATGATTGTTTTTTAATAGCGGAAAATCGCCTGAAAAGATAAATGACACAATCTTTGACAATTAAAATATATATATTTATATTAGGCTGTCAAAAATGTTTAATCATCAGAAACGTGACAGCCAAAATATGAACGAAAAAAAATAAATGGTTCATCTTATTCATTTTAACAAACTGAAGCTAATTCATATTCTCAAAAACTGCTATTTAAATTAGGCAATGAAAAAACTCAAATTTCTTTTGATCACACGTGTATTTTTAAGTTATCTTGCGTCTCATTTACGCGCGGTCGAGTTTAAATAGAGCTATCTTTGTCTCTTTTGGTGCATGACGCCGCGCTGCGCCGTTGCATTAATTTATGCATTTTAAATCATTTTATGCATTATTTTTTATTATATAGATGCTTTTTAAATCGATACTTTTTCTACAATATAATGTCTCCTATATATGAAGGCAAATTGCCCGTTCCAAAAAAGACGTTCTTGTAAATATTCATTAAACTATTCACTTCTCATTCATAATACCTACGTCATATTCGTTACATTTTCACTGTTTTTCATAATTATTGTGCCTTTTTAAAATTATTCTTTTACTACTTTAATGAAAGTTTGACCGTAATGCATATCGCACAGATAGATAGGTGAAAGTGAAAAGCTTTCATAAAATACAGGCCTGTATTTAAACCAGCGTGCATTACCTCAAGCGATGCAACTATCTGTGCGTTCGGTTTTAATTTTTTCTTTAAACATTCTGGCTATATAATTTGTTTGAAAATTTTCAATTTGTAATAATCATAATAAACATTCGATTTTTCCAAATGTCAATACTGTCAGCCTTTTAAGTAATTTAAACTAACGGCGAACGACTATTATAATGTAAGGAATCATCTACATACGGTATTTAAGCAATACATTATACAATTTTACTATATATAAATATATGTTAGTTACCTTGTAGATTGTATATTAGTTACCTTGTATATTAGTACTTGCAATATATTTTTTAAATAGCGTTTTTAGATGGTTTTTAACAACATAATAGTTATATAGTTAATTAGTAAATGTATTTCTTAAATACCTACCGTATTAAGAATTTTTAACTTTATTAGAGGTGTACGCCATGATTTTACAAAATATGAAAGCCTGACATTATTGACATTTCGAAATTTTGAATCAACTTTTTAAGATTGTTACACAGATGAGAATTTTTCAAACAATTATAGAGCCGGGCTGTTTAATACTAAATTAATACCGAAACGCATAAGTAGCAACAACTGCAGCTTTCACCTATACCATATGTGCGTCTGATGCAATAAGGGCAAATTTTCATTATATTAGTAAAAAAAATATTTCAAAAAGGAAGCAATAATAAAAACGTGGAAATGTAATGAGTTTATGGTTATAATGAATGAGAATCTGCTATTCTGCACAACTCCCCCATAAAAACAAATATACACATACTTTCCCAGACAGGAAGCTCGTCGAACAACATTGCCTAGCTTGAAATTACCTCCGAGAGATTATTTTGTATTAACATCCGCTTCCCGTAGGAGAGGGGGGATACTGCTCGGTGCCAGTGAGTGCTCCCGAGCACGAAATCTGCGCTGAAACATTTCGCGATCGCCCAAACATGCCGTTCTCCGGCCCCGCCTTGTGCAAACTTTGCCGTATAGCGCGATTAGAGTGAAATGATCGATCATTTTAACAAGCACTTGAATCGGTCAAATTTATCACTCGTCTAAATTATCTGAGTGGTTTTTTTTAGCCCTTTTTATCAATTTATTATTTTGAATTATTTATACATCCGTTGATTGACCACAATTTTAGCTACACCAAACATAGCGGTAGAGAAATGCTATGTGGGTGATTCGATGGTTTCCAACCGGTATACAGGCTGTTTTAAAATTAGGGCACTCATTTTAGGAGTTTGCAAAGAACGTGTTCATTAAAAAAAGTTTTCACGGAACATTTTTGTGAAACATACCTAACCATCTATTCTATTAGAATTATTTACCTCATAGCCAAGTTCTTTTTAATTTATAAATTTGGCAATAATATATGTTTATTTAGATCAAAAACTTGACTTTCTAGGGATTTGGTATATTTTTTTAAAGCTTTGAGTAATGATTAATTTATGTTAGAAAATTATTAAAAACAAAATAAAACACAGTGTCGTTTGCACTGTATGTAACTCATTTAAAAAAAAGAAACTAGAAAAACCTTATCTGTATATCACCAATTTTTCATTTATTATTTGTTTAAAAAGTATCATGTCAGTCAAAAATGACATCCCAACTACCACATTTTAAACGCCCTAATAAGCTTTATAGCATTAATATTTTAAATGATTAATATTTAAATGAAAATTAATAACGTATAGTTAATTAAAAAGTAAAATTCGCGTTTAAACGACTTTACTATACCGTGCTGTAAATAACGGTGCCAGGCGGCCCTCGGTGTTTAAACTTTTGACAGTTCCAACAAAGAGCACGCCAGAGGGAGAACTTCGTGGAATTTACGCGCGACTTCCAGGAACAACAGCTGTTTTCTGTCAAAACGGAAACATTAAGAGTGTATCTGCCGCGGGCGGCCTAACTTCTGACATGCTTAACTTTGTTAGCTGGCCTAGCAGTACTGAGCGACGCGCGCAGGCCCGAATTTGCCGTCGGGAGATTCTGTTTTATCTTCCAGCGTCTATCAACCTACTAAGTAAATTACCCTGTCATCTTGCACATAAAATCACATTCGTATCAGTCCTCGTAAAGAAAATATTTTGTTTTGAAACTCATCTCATAATAAGTGTATCATAATAAATAAATAAATAAATAACCTAACATTAAAGGAAATCATTGCATAATAAGCAAAAAAAAACAGGTAGATTCCCCTCGCCGTTCCGCGCGCCGCAACACTCCTCCATGCTGGATAGAGTCTTATCGCGATGACATATGCGAGCAAGCGAGACGTGTGATACGCGAGGAGCGTACTCGACGCAAAGTGGCGTACTTGGGCGTGGTGCACTTTTCACCCTCAGTTGCCGCATCTACTCGTGTATATTTTGAAAGATGTTGCAAGGAACAAAATGTAACATCGACACGGCAAACTAATTATAAGTATTGTAAAATTTTCAATCTACAAGAATATACACACATCTATATCTCAACACCTAGTTTTATTTTCATTTCGAACGAGGTAGGATGGAGGTTATGGGTCCATAACTAACGTGATCATACCAGTTCGCTTTGAGCAGGACAGTCCCGTATAAATAGTTAATATTTAAGAATACATGTGCAAATAATATTTTGTAAAACCCACCTGCGGGGGATAGGAAAGAAGGAAACGCATAGGGTTGGAGGGGGTATAAGGTGTTTCGGTATAGTATCCCGTTTTGGACCTCCAAATTTATGGCCACGTTATCCATCATAACGCACCTTTGAAAATCTAACCTAACGCTTCTGCGGAATTATTAACATTAACATTATTAAGTAATCCCAAAATTTTGGAGCTAGGTGATACTGTTGAGTTTAGTAGGTGAGGAAATGCTTAACAACTCGCAATCTAAGCTTAAAACAGCCTTGGAAGAAGGAAAGAGATCAAATACTGACCTATGAAGAGTATTCCAATGCCGAATTGTTCTGGAAAGAAACGAATTGAACCCAATGTTCCGTATTATCTTGGAAGGATGGTCATCATGGCCGATATAAGGTGGCTCAGAGAGCTAGGATCTTAAAGCAGGCCAGGCAGGCTCATTCATTACAGTCACAGATAAACTAGTTAACCTGAATTCAAAACGCCTTCTACTAAGTGGCTCCCAATTAAGAGTTGAAATTAATTCAGATGGACTATCATACCGACTAAAACGCCTAAAGACATGCCGGCTTGCTTTTCTCTGACCTGTTTCTAGTTCGTCTTGAAGACATTGGGTGCGAGGATCCCATACTGATGAGCAGTATTCGAGGGTAGGACGAACCAACGTTTTATATGCCAATGCTCGAGCTTTTAAATCAGCACCTTTAAGACTTCGCGTAACAAACCGTAATTGTCTGTGAGCTCTTTTGACTACATCACCAACATGAGTTCCCCAATGGAGATTAGAAGACAGGGTTAATTCCAAGATGCTTTGTGGTGGAGGATTTCAACAGTTATTTGCCAGCTATGGATTGAACCGAACTGCATCAAAGGAATGAAGGCAGAACTACGCTAACGTCATCAGATAAGTACTCTGCAGCGTATAAATAGTAAATCAGCAATATGGCTTATATTTACCAAAATCTGAGCGACCTCTTAGACTAGGTAGATACGAAATACGTACTCTAAAGGCTGAGCTATTTTTCGTTCGAAGTCCTTGACGCAACACCCTAACGATGAACAGTTCAGATTAGCTGAAGCGGTGCCGGTGCGTGGGCAAAGTTGCGGCACCCTCGCTGAATCGGCGTGATTTACTGGGCAATTATGTGACGCATATTGCCCCTCGCCGAGTGCTGGCAGCACTTAGGCACAAAAATTGGACCTTTTCTAGGGCGCCTCATTAAAATCTATGCCGGTATTTACGGCGCATTATCTGGCGAACGTTTTTATCAGCTGTTCGTTGTAAAAATGCCGGTCGGCGGGCAATAAAGACAGGAATTTAAATGCGACGAAATATACTAGAGGCCGCGATCGACTCTCTAGTAAACGCGATGCAATGTCAACATTACGGCCAGGCGCGGAGGTATCGGCAAATTTGGATTAGCCTGCTCTGGATCCAAATCCAAATCGTGGATACGCGCAACGAAGAAGCGTAAAACCGTACGAGGTGGAGACTCGTGACAAGCGCAAGCGAGGGAGATGGAAACGTTGGAATCGCGAATACTGACACACAATAATTGCTAAAGAGACCTTAGGATTTCTCGTTTTATTAGGGAACCGTAAAGATTACGCCGAGAAAGGTATTTTTTTCGTAATCGTAATGAAATTAACTTGTATTAAACTTTTTTTAAAATAACGTCTCTTCATAAAAAGCTTACACTCGAAAAAAGGATTTTTTAAAGCCCAATAACTTTGAAGAAGGTATTTTTTTCTAAAATCTGCGGCTAGGTGATATTTTTTTCTCACTCAGTTTACACTCCAAAACTTGTAAGTAATCTTAATTCAAAAAATTTATGACATAATTAAAATTTAACACAAAATAATTCAAAGTTTCACAATCCGTTTGTATAGTTTTCCACTTTGAACTATAAAATATTATCAAATTCGTCTATTTTCATTTAAAAGCAAATATTTTATGTGACCTACAGCAGTATTCAGTTTCTAAATATTGGACCTGAATAAAGGCATTACTGGTAATTAACATTCAAAATAAGCCCTGAGAGATAATAAACTTCGAAAACAAAAAAAAAAAACTTTATATAGACAAAGTTTAATAGTAAAGAATGAAAAGATATTTTTAGAAACATATTTAGGTGCTTGAAAAATATCGTTATCGATTCGATCAAAGATCTTTTAAAAGTCATCGCACACAAATTGAGATGCAGAGGTGACATCGCTAAGTTGCTTTTTACTAACAAAAAATCTTTGTATGTAATCTTTGAGATATTAAAAATTGTCGATTTTTATTTTATTCGATTGACGCACTTACTTCTAAACCGATCACCACCTTTCTCAACTCCGAAACGTATTGCCTACACCTGTTATCGAACTCGGGTTGATTTTACAACAGCCATTGTCGTAAAAGGGCACATTTTAGATACGGCCGCTACAAATATTTCGTTTACGAGATGTGTTTTGGCTTTTACTCAATTTATTACATTTTTTTTTTGATAAAAAAGGAAAGTTACTCTTAATCAACACGAGGATTTTATTTTTACCTACTTATGCAAGGAAATCCACTTTAAACCAAAGCCGTGTTAGATTATTGACGACGATACTTATAATTAAACTAACTATGAAATTTGCCTATAGACGTTCATAAGAATAAAAAATGTATTTAACTATTATTTAAACGATTTTAAATTGTATCACCCCTGTTAAAGAACTCGGTGCAATTATTGACATAAAAATGCGTTTGCGTTTGCGTGCATTGCAAAGCAGGAATCATAGATCATTAGATTTTCTCATCAGTGTCAGCAAACCATTTTCTAACCCAGAAAATAGAATAGAGAAGCCCAGAATCTAAAAGCATTGTTTTGCGCTTATAAGAAGTAAATTTGGATATATTATAGTGTCGTCTGTTTTCTAAGATACTTGATAGGTCGACTATGATAACAGCGTTAAAGAAATTTGATATGTTATCTATATGAAACGGACAATTATTATGTTAAACCTAATTTATGTTTAAAAATACTGAGTTTTGCTCTGGCTACGCGCAATACAAACTGTAGCATGTATTATTTTCTTTCAGGTTAATCTTTAACATGTTAACACAATAAAATCTAAATCTTATCGTATTTGTAAAAGTTATTGTTATTGTTGTGTGCACGTATTTTTTTAATAAAGTAGATAAATAACATTAGAAATTTATTTATCATTTGTGATAATAAATCATATCTTTTCTACATTTATCTACATCTTTTGTGATAATAAATCATACAGTTTCAGTGAAATCCAATCGATCTATGAACAGGCATGATGGGCGTAATTTTAAGATGACCCAGTGTTTTTTTCTTTTGAATAATTTTAACTATAGATAATTGTGCATTTAATTAGAATCAGAATTTGAGTCAGAATGTTTGACAGAATATTGCAAGAGAGCAAAGGTAAAATTTGGTTAATTTATTGATAGAAAGATGTTGGTAGCACTGAATGTGAGAAAAATAAACACAATCACGAGAATGATGCATAACAAATTCAATTGAATTGAAATATCAAATTGTTAACCGTGGGAAGATGTCACATTTTTTATGACGTGCCATTCTTTTGACAACTGACATTATTATATGAAAAATAATAAATTAATTTAACCATTCCTTATGTATAAATATTGTAACCAATAATAATATGGAAACCGCTTGCATCTTTTACAAAAGGTCTTGTATAATATAGTAAAACTATGCCTGTGACGTCCTGTATAGAAAATCCCAAATTTTTAAATAGGGTAGCTTCTTTTTTGTGTCGCTATTTCAAGTAATCCGGTCTTTTAGATTGGTAGGACTTTTTGATCTAGGTAGGATATAGTGATCCTGTCTCGATGTACTGCTGTGTTACAGCCGGAGTATCCGGGTTACATTCTAGGTAAAATGTTACAAAATCTGCGAGCTTTAACTTTTTTCATGCACATTCTTTAAAGAGTATATTCTACAAACTAGGCAACTATAATTTTCTATAAGTTTTTCGATGCGTCAAAAAAAGTATCTGTGCAATTAACCACAAAAAAATGTGTCGAATTTAAAAGTAGTAAAATAAACGTTTTTCAATTTGAAGTGTAGAGTAAAAGGTTGTGCTCGAGAAAAAAAAGTCCATTCCGTAGGTATAAAGCTTTAGACGCGTGCTTTTTACGGACACTGGCTGTCAGTAATTATAGGATAACTGACAGCAAATATGGATCGTAACTAGCACCTGTCAATATGTCCGCGCAACCGAAGCTCGTTACATAAATTCTGACAGCTATTCTGTCGGGAAAACAGGGCCGTAAATCCGCATCGGGAGGGCTGGAGGAGTATTTTTGTAGTTTTATACAAAGCAGGGAGGTCTGCTTGTTATTTCAGGTCTACAGTGTATACGGACAGAGGAACGAGCGAGGGCTTAAAAATACTTGATATAGCTTTTTTATCCATTTTGGAGTTAAATTGTTGACATTATGTCAAAATAAAAATAGCCCCATTGTTACTATTTGAGATTGTATAAAAGAATTAAAAACTGAGATTTTATACTGATAAAACAAAATAAAATAAATTTATAGTAAAAATACAGTTTATTTTTTTTTAAATTAATTAATTATAAGGTAGAAATAACGTGGGAAAAATAACATATAATACGACATCCCATAATTTAAGAGCCCTGATCTGTTTAAAACCCCTATATTACATAACAACATAGCCTTTAATAACATAATACCTCGCATCTGCCGTCTTTATAATACCTTACATAGTCGCTTTGACATTTGCCATGATAGCCTTAGTCAATTCAAAAGGCATATTTTTGAATTTATTCCGAAATAATAAAAATATAAATGTAGATATTTATGTTCATACATTATATTTGTAATCATATAATATCCATATTTGTAGTGTATGTGTTGTATAATATATAATTTAAATTGTTTCTATTTAGTATAATCTGTGTTTTATCTTTCATAGGTATTATGCATGTGGTGTTCACTTTTTATTTGAATATTGATAAGGTTATTCTTTTTTCTGTAGTTTCTAAGATTAATGTAAACATGTTCTTGGTTTACCATATAAAAATAAATAAATAAAAACAAGTTTTTATTTAATTGCTCGAATGCGTATACAAAATTTCATGTTATGTCTGTGCTGTTGAGCGTTGAGGAGTTCCTTAGTCTGGAGCCATTCCTGGGCGTGGAATCAGGTCATGCTTACTATAAAAATGCATTGTCATCGAAACTAGAACAACATGTCAAATTTCAACTTCGTACGATAAGAGGAAGTGATTCTAATTCAGCTTGCAAGATTTGACCTAAATCGACTAAAAGCAAGTTAAATAAATGCTTGTAAATATAGGTACTTATTCTAAAAATAAAAACGTCCCACTCATTTTAATTTCTGTTTGAAAAAGCGTTTTTTTTAAATTTTATCGACTGTTTGTCTAATTACAACACTTGTGGGTTGTTTATCCATCAAAGAACATTTTTTAAGTATTATTTTTCACATTTTCGCATCGGGTACAAATTGGAATAAACCTGTTTTCCTTCCGAAAACATCAAAGACCGCATCCTTTATCCGACATAAGAAAAATAAAAAGACCTGATCCAGGGAACATTTCTTTTTAGCCAAAAACATCTTAACACAAAAATAAAACAAGTTTTACAAAAAAAAAAAAAACGAACATTCGTTATGACGAATCCTTTGGATTTTCTTCAGTTTATTTTCTTCAGAAACAAAATGGCGAACCATTCGCAAGCGCAAGACAAAAGATGAGCGCTCTCGGAAGAAATGTTAAGAATCGACTCAGCATATGGGCGTAAGACTTTACATTCCTACGGAACCCTGTAATTTGGGCCGCGTCTGGTCAGCGGGAAGTCAGATGGTTTCCCGTGACAGCGTGTAAACAGCGCGACGCCATCGCGCCGTGCCGCTCGCACGTCAATGATATAAATCCCCCCTTTCAGTCGCGCGCACCTTTCCCGCTTTATTGCAGGAAACATTAATTTTTTCCACCTCTTTCAACGGCACCCGACGCGCTCTTTTATGTGAAACCGTCGCCGTATGAAAAGGCAATCCCTTCTTATGAAAAAACGGCCCGCCATTTTGTTTGCGGCCTATTTATTAGTAGTCCGGGCGCCGAAAACGGTTATTACCGCGGCTTTGCGGATCGAATGGCGTTGCCTTCTCTTGGGGATTGATTGATTTTGGTTCAGTTGGTTTTTAATAAATTTTTCGAACTTAACCTACAAGCAACTATTATTACATTTGCTCATTGAGCTCATTGAGCTTGTGGCTCATTGAGCTAGGTCGATTTAAGTCAGAGCAATTAGTCTCTTCATCATTTGTGTAATCATGCTCTATTGCGACTTACTAATATAGTTTCTTTTTCCTATGGTATAATCCCATTACAACCCTTTCTCTATCTCTCTCTTCATTTCCACAGCGCGCCCTCATAAATACCTTTTCTCTCATATTAAAATTTTAAAATATATAAGAATGTTTTTTTACTACACTACTCTACACTACACTACATTACACTACACTACACGACACTAAACTACAGACTACATTTTTACTATTCTATACAATAACAACACTGTATTTATTTTATTAGCGTTAGATATCTCCGTATACTTCGCATTCAGGTCATTTTTATTGGAAACAGATAAATAGTCCATCTTAGGACAGGTGTTCAGCACCTAGTTAGATGGACATGGTGAAGTTTCTGACATGCCACTAAGTGCGATTTTAAATGAGAGGAGATGTATCTCATTTTCTCTTTGTATGTTTATAAATAAAATGTTTTTTTTTGTAATAAGTGTATGTCTAGCTGTAAGTTTTTTCTGTGAAACAATAAATAAATAAATAATTTAGCCACAATGAAATCTTTTTTTTTTACTAAATAACATTTAGAGCGCTATCGTTATATTCAACACTGCCTTTCCGGAATTCAAGAGTGTCCATTCTAGCTCTAACTCTAAAGTGCTATACGTTTATGTAAAATATTATTATTTATAAATAGTTATATTTAGTATTCTGATAATTATGTAAATTCCCAACCCAATTTTATTAAGTTTGGAGGAAACCCTCGTTGGTTTTATGTTTCGACTGTTTTTTATTGTAACTTTATTTTTTGTATAAGCCGTTGTTTCCTGAAATAAGTAAAGATTTCACGTTTCAATTTATTTATCTTTATTGGAAAAACCAAAAATTTTTACACAGTAACATACAACAAAAAGAAAATACATTTGGTTGAACAATAAAAACCTATGTAAAACTAAAAATAGGGGTCTACTAACAGAAAGTGTTAAAGTTACTAACAAATATTGCAAAACCATTTTATATCTATATTTGCATATCTACTTACACGAATTTAGAACAGCTAATTGGCCCTATTATATATAATAAGTACATATTTACCGACATGATTTTTTATCGTAAACAGACGCCTACCAGGGCCATATAGTTATGTCTTTTGTTACCCTCATAAACCCTTAAATATTCATTAATGATACATCCATGCTTTCGACCCTCGAACATCGGTTGTGGGAAAACAATCGTGGCTACCTTCTGTCTGAGGTTTGTTAATATTTTCAGTCGTCGGGTTATTTTTTTTATACTACAATAAAATAATAATAACTGAAATCCAGATTTTTCGAAAGCCTACTTAAAGTATAAGTAATCCGAAATGTCTCATGAACGATTCGTGAACCGAAGTCACGTGCCTGTGGTGTGACCACAAGTTCTGTATACTTTAGAAAATTGTGAGAAAATACTATGTTTAACGTTCGTCGATCTGAAAGCAATCGAAGTTATTGTTTTGTGTGTATGAACGTAAATATATTTTCGATGGATGATACCCTTTTTATACAGTTAATGTGTGTGTCGTTCGTTCGTCTTTCTCAGTTTGAATACATGTAAGCTTTTTGACACCTATTTTGTCAATAATGCATTATTACTGTTAGCTAGCATTTTCGATAAATATTTATATGTCCCCTGAAGTCATTTTGACTACTTCCTAGGCTTGACTTCCAGTCCCTTTCCTAGATCTATTTGAAGCAGGGGAGACCGCTTGTGCCACCTAGTTAGTATCTTGAAAAAATTGATCCTGAAATAGGTTTCTAATTCCGAAAGCCTAAATGCACGAGGACTTTCCGATTATTTCAGGAAGGTGTATTTTTTTTAAAGAAATTTACGCCATTTTTTCTTGAACACTGTCTAGGTGATTATTAATGGTTAGCTATCCTACGTGCATGGGAATATACGATCGCTACCCTCCCCCGTTCTGCGGGAGTGAGAATGCCACCGGATAACAATTTAATAAAAAAAAGAGCGCAGATCGCACGCACAGGCCTACCCGCTCTGTGGTGCTGATTTATTTTTGCACCAAACAGCCGAAAACGCGTTGCTCTGGCGCTAATGGTGGGGACAGCATTATTGATGTTATGGGGTTGAGGATGGGTTGAGGCTTCTGGTACATCTGCAGTGGACGTTGGGCTTGGAAAGTTGGTTGGCGTTTCGAATGCCTTTCCTATAAACAAAAAAACAACCTGAGTATGTTCTGGTTACAATACCAAAACATTATGATCAAATTCTTAAGTATTATTAAGTATGTTTTAATAACCAGGCAACTCCAGGATTTATCACCTAGTATCGCTATGCTCCTTTTCTATTGCACATTCAAATATTTTAGTAGATTTTGTAAATTTTTTTTTTAGGTACTATATATTTTCATATTGCTTAGGTAAATCCCTCCTCGACTCTATTCTCACCATAAAAATATGGCTTCCCGGGATAATAAAGTATTACCTATAATTTAAATCGACTATTATTTATATCTCTTCTGGATATCTCTGCTAACGCCTTTAAAAACCTGTAAAATTCGCATTTATGTAGCATTCAGGTATGTAGTTGACGTGCGCGTTATAAGGCGACACCGTTTAAATCACCTATTATTCTTATAGCGGCGACGAAATCACGTTCGTTCGCAGCCATAGCTACAGAGTCGCGTTGTCAATGAAGTCACATCGCTTGCTTATTATTGGTTACACAGATGGACACTGTACGGTCCACCAACGCGATAACTTATTTTACCACCAAGATATTTTTTATTGCGCCAAAACCGCTCAAAATTGGGTATGTTTACAAGCGATAATTCTGAATTTCATAGACCTCTGACGTTAAAAAAAAAATGCCGAGGTAAATTATAGAGGAAAATATTAAAATTATATATTGAAAGGAGGCTCACCAAATGGTAAATTATCAAAAACATAAGAAACAGAATATGCGCGGAAAGATAAAATGTAAAACATAAAGAAAAATAAATACCATTTAAAAACTGAAATTACTCTTTGTGAACAGAAATTCATCATATCTTGCATCTCCTTTTCGATGAAACTTACCTATATATCTATCTTGGTCTATTAGCTGCGTGACAAACGGCGTTGACGTGGCTCTAATTAAATTTGCATAAATGTCCAGTCAAGAAAGTTAAGTCAGTCAGTTATCCTAATAGAAGTCTGACTTTACGATGAGTGACGGTGAAAAACGCCCAACTTTATAGAAACAAATTTAGGCGTTTTACACCTAAGATGCGTTTATAGATTTTGCATGATTTTACTCAATCTGAGCCTTTTTATTTCCGTGACAATGGTTGAGGGCGTCATATCTTGAAATATTTTTTTTTTTATTTATTTTTTTTTTTTTATTTATTTTATCCAAAAACAATACATATGAAATAGCACAAAACAATTTAAATAAAACTAGTTATAAGTAATCTTAAGCTATCTCATACACAGCAAAATAGATAGGTGGTGTGGATTTTATCACCCCACTAAACAAGGTCTGTTCTGGGGTGATATCTGCTCCAATTTTACACGTTTGCTTTACTGTGTATTTTTAATTATTTTTATTCAATTTTGATAATTAGTTCATAAAAGTTTTTTTATGAAGGAGTTAATTAAAATGGTATAAAAAATTCGGTGGTATATTTTTCGCTGAAACAATTTTTCAATCCACAAAGTGCTACGTCGTTCGCACTCACCGACGCCAGAAATAAACGCTCTGCGCTGTCGGGCCGGGTTTGCCCTTGTGACGACTTTGCCCCTCTCATCAACCCCCTCTACCCCCTCCCTCTCTCCGCCCTCCCCCCTCCCCCCTCCCCCCTCCCCCCTCACCCCACTCCTCACGCGCGCGGACGCGTGCGCCGATTGTTCTTCACCCCTGACCATTCAGGCCGCAGTCGCTATCCATTCATGCGAGTTGCTAGGAGGGATGGGGGTTGCCAACCGACGGTTTCGGTATACGCTGTACGCACTCGTTGCTTCTCTATTGCGGTATTCGAGAATTGTGAAAATCGACGCCAATCATTGCTGCAAAAGTTCTCTTATAAGCAGTAGTAGTAGTTATTATATTTATCTATTTATTATTCATAGGTTAAATGACATCGTTTCAAACATGTTAAAAAGGCATACAGAGCAGTTGATATTGCAAATAATACATCCCTGGCGCCCTCCGAATGCAGCGAAAGACTAGGTTTACACACTAATATGTAAGTGAGGGTTTGGTTTTTAAAATATATTTAAAAATATTAGCATTATGTTTATGTAATTTTATGTAAATTTAATGCTTTTATCCATGCATGTTTTGTTGAACTTTATGTTAATTAATAAAACTGTAGCTTTCACTAATAAATAAATAAATACATAAAAGGCAAAACGCAACTGGCCTATGAGTTAAGAAACATTTAAACATCTTCTCTAACTTGACCCTGACGGCACAATTAATTATCATTCGTTGAGGATGAGGAGTTCTCCTACTCATAAAATCATCTCATTTCACCATCATCCTTCAACGTAATTATATGTATATCCATTATTTTTATATTTTTTGTTAAAATATCATCCTTTCCTTATTTCATCTAATTAGATGGTTACATAATATTTGACAATATTTTACACTAAAGAGGACAGGTGTGAGTTAAAAATGCATTTTTATAAAACTCAACGCTGGGTTTAAACCAACATCCTGCGCTCTCAAGTACAGGACCTCTTTAGAACCTTTATAAATATTATGCTATCCAGCACTTTATCAAAAAATTAAAAAAAAAACAATATTGTCAAAGATTGTGTCATTTCGCTATCATCATCAAATATAAATTTTATATATATATCTCTCAGTTCACCATCATCCTTCATCGTATTCACATATCCATTATTTTTATCCAACATCCTGCGCTCTCAAGTACAGGACCTCTTTAGAACCTTTATAAATATTATGCTATCCAGCACTTTATCAAAAAATTAAAAAAAAAAAACAATATTGTCAAAGATTGTGTCATTTCGCTATCATCATCAAATATAAATTTTATATATATATCTCTCATTTCACCATCATCCTTCATCGTAATCACATATCCATTATTTTTATATTTTTTGTTAAAATATCATCCTTTCCTTATTTCATCTAATTAGATGGTTACATATTTTTTGACAATATTTTACACTAAAGAGGACACTAACTGAATTATAGTTATCAAATTGTTATACGCGTATGCATGACATGTTTTTTGAGCATTATTTTTTATTTATTTTTCAATTAAATAAAAAGCGTAAATAACTTTAATATTAATTTTAATCTGCACAATTAGTACGCACAATGCCCAGTAAGGTATGCTAAGTAATTAATTATTTTTTCCATGAAATAAAATAAAATATATAAATAATTATTCTGCGTGTATTCATTTATCTCTATACTTCTACTAATAAATCCATATTAATTCACGCTAAAATCATTAAAAATAAGAATTGTCGATCAAAATGTTTTATTCGCGCAACAAATCTGCATTATATGGGGTGAGTTAAACGACAAACCCCCCCTGTTTGTCCTTGATGTTTCACCCCCTGGGAAAAAGAAAAAGACAGAGAGAGAGAGACGCAGAGAGAGAGAGAGCGAAGCCTAGATTATCATGTACTCTCTTTCGCATTTGAAAGGGGTTAGTGGAGGGGAAGGCAATAATGCCATGGGGACGACCACTTATCAATACTCATATTCATATTGCCGAATATGCTCGATGGCAGATACAAATAAATATCAGCATATTCGGGTTATAGGTGGTGCCTACCCTACGTTTTCGGTTTTTCTTTGTTCTGGGAATAATATAAGGAGCGTCAACGCGTGCTTGATTTCCTGATAAGTTTTAAACGCGCACTCAACTGAACATAACACATTTACAAGCACAAATTCTCCCAATTTAAATTTCCGAAAAACAAAAAACTGAGCGCGTACCGGTATTTTAAACGTATTTCGTTTATTTTAAATAATACCGAAATACATTTTAAAATGACTGCAACATACAAAAAATAAACAAACAAAACAAACAAACATGTGGGGGACGGGAATCGCGGTTGAGGTACAAAATTAAAAATTTGGAAATGAAACAAAATGCCATTTTGTTGAGAAAACTAGACGATGTTTATTTATCGCTTGTGTACGCTAAATTTTGGGTTTCCGATAGCTAAACGAGATATCTAATATCGCTTTGTCACACAGTAACATTGGTCGTTTGGCGGAATGCAATGCATTTTAGAGGTTTCGTAAGAATATCGTAAAAATTGTTCAAAAGTTATAAAAAAGACAATCAGCTAAAATTGAATATTTAACTAGCATTACCAAAATATTAGATTCGACGTTCCTTAAGGCACTCTGCTAGCGACAATATTATTTCTCCCCTATACTATACTTAAGTTCGGATACTTAAAATTTTGGAATTGCTGGTTTTCGAAAAGTATAACCTACTTTAAATATTACTTAATATTATAAAATACTTTAAGTTTCACCTGTTTTTTCTTTGGAAATATAAAATCACCATTTATCACCATGCTGATAGCTCCCTTAGAACATTGCAGGAATACAAAAGAATTAGTTTCAGCTGATGCGAAAAAAATTGCGGACAAAGAACACGTATCGGTACGCTCAATTAGATCGTTTTTAATTCCAAAGTTTCTCAAACTGCGATTTGTTGTTGCGAAAGTAGTTTTCCCAAAGACGAACAATCAATAGTAATTCAAATCTTTCTCAGTCTTTAAAACCCTATTAAGAGTTTCTTGATTGATGTTGCAATAGCAAATGTTAAAAAAATAGGGGGCGTGTGATGCAAAAAAAAAAAAAAAAACTGCTCGAAATACTGATTTTGACGTTAAACCATTGATGTACTTTCAGTAACTAAATAAATCTTCTATATTGTCTTCTTATACACCGTGTATCTTCCATTAGGCTGGTGTTGTTGTAGCCTGGTGTTAATCTGGTGTTGTGCTTAAAGTATACAGGTTGTCCCAAGGTCAATCCCAATAAAAAAAAACAGCTAATAGGTCCTACGATTCCTAGTGTTATTTGTTAAGAAACTATATCAAAATTCATTATGGTATTCGAGAAAAAAAATGTTGAAGTTTCTATTTAAAACCTAATATATTTGTGTAAAACGAGTTTACGTCCGCTCGACCTTGAGTTGCATTCGCGATGTGGCGCCCGACGTGTTTTCAGCGGGTTTAGTATGCCTGGCTAACGCTGCCGTAATATTATGATTGTTTTACACAAATTTAGTTTAAAAAATAATTAATTTGGGTATCAAATACTTTTGCATTTTTTTATATAATTTCTTACTCGTAACAGGGAACATATACACCCCCTTAAATTTACGGGAATGATCTTGGGACACCCCGTATATGTATCCATTATCTACGTGTGTTTACCCATTGTTCAGAGGACATTTTAATTTAGTTTTTTCTTCCTCAGGGATATTTCGTAGATCCAAAGAACCAAATGGTATAAGTATCACTTACACAATAAATCTCTATTGTTAGTAAACAATAAAAAAACTGATCCACCCGAGCGTTGATGTTTTTCGTTGAAAATTTATTTAGAGGTTAGTTTGATTTTTTTTAAATTTTTAGATACCTACCTAGATACTTCTAAATCGATTTCTTCTTCTTCCGAATGAATCAAAGTTAATATGAAATATGAGTAATAATGTAGATCGAATTGATAATCTCCTCCTTTATTTCAAGTTGGTTAAAAAGGCGCCAAGAGATGGCCGCAAAACACAGTACGCTTAACTTAATATTAATTCAACAATATTAGAAATTAAAAAAAAAATACTTAATATGATTTTATAAGTTGTGATGACTTTTGGGAAACATTGATAATTACATAATATTATGTTGGCATGGTAACAGTTCCATAGTGAGCGATTAAATTTGACATTGAATTCCAATTCGTGAGCATTGTGCGAGCGTGAAACAAAATTATTTAATACCTTCAATATTACATCATTAAGTTAAATTACATTGGGTTAAGGTTACATGTAATATTCACGTGATTGTAATGTTTTCGTTAAACGTATAACCTAAAATTATGACTGATTAATATGTTTAATATAAAACAATAATCATCTATTAGTGAATGTTTACCAGATATCCAATAGGGCCGAGAGGGGTATGGAGGTCCCCCACCCCATCTTAAGCAGAGAGTCCGGGTTTTTTTATTTTAAGATGAAATGAGGCCTGAGGCCTAAAACACAGTATTAAGCTACTTTTGAGTGTTTTTAGACCCTAGTAAAAATAGTTTGAAATAGCGTTTTGTACCAGTATTTTTGTTTCTCAACTCGGTTAAAAAAATCCTAATTCTCTTGATATCTTTTTTTGTCCGCATCCCAACAACATCACCAGAGCAAAAGGGAAGTAGGGGAGGGGGCCTCTGGCAAAAGTTGCAGAACGGTCATGCGTACTTATCGTTACACGAAATAGGATATCGAATATTAATGAGGTCTCTGATTTTAAGGCCTTAAGAAATAGTTTAAATAATCAATATTAACAGAATAACTTTAAAAAGTCGGTATGAATGTGTCCCTCTCAAAACACACGCACAATCTACATTTTTATGTATTATAATTAAGTAATTTGTATGTACGCGTAGAGGGATGCAATTACTGCGATCTGTCAATTTTTTTATATAATCTTTTGAATCTTTTGAACTTTGAATCTGCGTCACTGGCCGTTTTCCTATAAAAAATACGATGTGAATATTTTTTAAGTATCGCCGCTCTTTAATACATCTATGAAATAAATAAAAAAACAATAGATAATTATTACTTTAATGATTGTACACAGAGAACTCCGATTTTTTTCCGATTTCGGATAGAAACCTATATTTATTTATTTATTTATATCGTCATTTGTATGCACTCTTATATATATACCAACAAATAGTGTTTAAACAATAAATACATTGTCTTATGAACATTATTGTAATGTGTAATCACGTGCAATGATTTAATTTTGTTTATTACCCTATTAGCACAATGTGCTGGTTCAAAGAGACACCAGTCATTTGTAGAATTAGTTTAGCATTTTGACGCAAGCTACGGGACTTCATAATATTTTATATTTATTCATTAAATTATAATATAATACGTATAAAATATAAATATTTATATATATATTTATTTATTTATTTATCGTTTATTCGGAAAACCAACAGTATAATATGAAAAAATGGTACATACAATTGTTTGTAAAATTAACTGATGACAGGTTTTCGCAAAAGTACAGAGATACATCTAAAGATTAAAATTAAATTAAATTACACTCGCATTAGCACTCTAAATACAGAAATATGTATATATTTTTTATATAAATACTACATATAGTAAAATTGTATAATGTATTTCTTAAATACGGTATTTAGATGATTTTTTACGTTCCTAAACGCACAAATTGACAGGTGATACTGTAAAGCTTTCATAAAATACAGGCCTGTATTTAAACCAGCGTGCATTAATTACCTCTAGCGATGCAACTATCTGAATGTTTCGGTACCTATTCATTTTTCTTTAAACATTCTGACTATATAATTTGTTTGAAAAATTCAATATACTGTCAGACTTTTATAAAAGGTAAGCTAACGGCGTTTGCCTGTAAATACTACATACATTCACATGTTTTTTTAGTTAAATACAATAGAAAAACTAAACTATTTCTTACAAGAACGCCTCTTATATCATATACGTCGGATTAAATAGAAATTCACAATTTTTAACTCCCTTTTTAAGTAATAATTTAGTTATTATACCAGACCTAATTGTAGGATGATTTATTTCCTTGGTGGTCCTTTGGTTAGTGGGTTTTTCCTTATACAATTGTGGTGCTAAAAAACATAAATATTTTTGATATTTAACATGGTTTTCATTTGATCACTTTTACAATTATTATAGTTTTTAGAACTAAATATTCACGGTATAAATTCTCAAAGCTCGCGTCAATATGTTTCCAGTGATAGGATAAATATTGAAACCCGCCGACGGGTAGACCGATGAGCAGGGGACAGGCCTTATAAGCTATAAGCTTATTAAGGGCTTTAGGAATGTGCGCGTGAACCCGGGCCGTGGATTAACTACCCTCTGACACTGGTCGACTGCTCCTACACCCTGAAAAGGGTTTCTGATGAACACCTTCACATACCTTCATGTAGCCGTCGACAAGTGTACCGAAATTCTTGCTTGTTTATTGTTAGTCATTTTTTATAAAAAAAAATATATAGAGTGTATTAAAAAATAACCACTCTCATCTTAAAGGGTTGATCTACCTATATCGATAACTAAATCGGTCTCATAAAAAAAAAGTTTCATAGTAGACTAAATCTATTCGGGTGTATACGACTAGTTTGTGGTGCTGCTTGAGTAAACTCTTAACTCAAACTCCAAAAGCGTCGCTTATCTGTCAAATCTCGCAATTCTGTGCTCAGATTTGATAGACGATTTGTTTGCGATTTCGTATGGCTTACGAGTAGGAGAGAGAGAGAGAGAGCGAAGGTTGAAAATCGTGGTGTATCTAGGTCAGGGTTTTGTTTTGTTTTCCATTATTCCAATCCATTATTAAACAAAAGCTACATATGAAATTATGATTTTTAAATGCGCATACATCTAGCGACAATTAGGGCACCTACATACCAGAATGCTATAAAAATGCGTATTTTACAGGTATTCAAATGCGTTAGTAGAGATATCCAGAAGAAATTCAAGCAAACTAATTTATTTATATTAAAGATAATTTTTCAGGGATTTAAGGGTTTTTTTAAAAACATTATGCTAAAAATATATAAAAAAAACAAAACCACCATGTTTTTGAGATAGAATTTTTTGAAGCAATCCGCTTAGGAAACCAGAAGGTTCCATATAAAATAAATATAGTTTTATGATTAGAATAAAGTGCAGGAGGGATTTACCTAAGCGATTTGAATTATACGGTATAGCAAAATTTGCCTAAAATTGGAGATTTTTGTTTAAGTTTTTAAATATAGTAAAAAACATATCCTTTATTTTTTTAAAAAACAACTAAATGCTATCAATATTTCATACAAAACAGTAGAGCGGTTTGTGTTATAAGCGCCATTATGCCCGTCATAGAATTTACACCTTTTCGTTCAGCATACAAGCTTTCTTTTCGCAGGCAACAATTTGTAGGTCAGAATCGTTCGAATGGTGTCCTTCGTTCACGTATGACAAAATAATTCTAGACCCAAAGGTTTCCGTTAGATTATGGTGGTAAGCTTTAATCCTATGATCTGTGGTAATAACGATAAACCAAGAAAGTATGTTCGACAGTTTCTTAGCAACGTGAAGACGTTTGTGTGGGTCAAAGACGTGATCACTTTCTGAAATGGCAAAAAACGCGCATTTTAAGGCACTCCCATGAGAGATGCGCTTATTGCAAAAAGGGGAGGAAATACCAACGTAGAGGAATACCCTGGGAAGCCATTAAGCTAATTTATATGAAATACCTTAAATAAAATGTTGTGTGGCTAACAATAAAAAAGTTGCTACTTAAGACGTATGGTGATTGAGGGAATTATCTTATATATAAGGTCGTTCAAAAAAAAAGAAGTAATCTTAGTAGTGTTGGTAGTAATTTATGAATAGTTAATTTATGACATAAACACATAACACATTCTCAAAACAACTCACCACCTAGTACATATACAAATAATGCCCTCAAGAGCATTTTACTCACACTCATAAAAGCTACTTTCCACACAACAATCGTGAATGAATTTTACCATTAATTCACTCAAAAACGTATGCTTTATTTGGCCACATTATTGTTATTTTTAATTGACATGTTATTTAATACAATTTCACTGTATGCTTACTTTAGCATAATAAATCAATAAAATGCTAAATGCTCAAAGATAAATTATTGATCAAACCATTGAGATTGGCCGATAATTTTATTACTTTCGTTTTGTTCAAAAGATCAGGCTCATTTCATTCACGCTCGCTGTCAGTTTGACGTATATATAATGCATTAAAACAAACGTCAAGCTGACAGCATGCGAGCCGCAAGTCAGCTTGAGACTAGCCTTACAGGCCTTGTTACACAACCTATACCGCAGCCCGCAAGCACAATATCCTACTGTTTCTGTCCCCCTATAGTATATTACCTACCTATCTATAGCCCTATAGTATGTCAGAAAATGGTGCTGTGCCCAACCAAACATTCGACCAACAAATCAAACGTTTTGCCTGTAATGGAAGCATTCGATGCGACCGATTTCTGTTACTGAGTGCCGGTGCAGTTTGCTCCACGCCCCTGCGGCCGCGTCAGATGGTTGGTGGAAATGAGGTTAGTAACATCGTGGAAGCGCGGCGGGAAGCGTAGTCGCGCACCGGAACGCCCTTGACTCCCTCTCGTGCGAAAAGTGCAAGTTAAAGATGGGAAGAGGGTGGAGGGGAGGGGGGGGAGGCAGGAGGGAAGAGTCGTTGCAAAAAAGCAAACAATGGTCATTTGATGCGCTTGGCGAACTACGAATAATATAAGTCTTTCGCATAGATATACGGCATGCATAGCGGTATTCATTTCTTTTTTCAGTGCTCTTCAGAACCTATGCATATCAATTAATTACGAAAAATAGCTCCTCCAATGCCTACCGGGTTTTTACATGCTTTCATGATTTGTCAAAATGTCCACTCCCATTAAAATGGCTGGTGGTGGTCGGTTACGATATGTCAATGCTTCTTCATTCATGAATATTATCGTTGACAGCGAAAAACCGATAACTGTGGTAACCGCCATGATCACACAATTTCCAAATCTGCTTGAATTTTGAAGATGAAAACATAATATATATCCCGCAAAGGAGATCACATCGAAAGCTGGTTGGATAGTATAGATACATAACAATAAAGTCAAGATTTTTTTAGTGTCTACTAATAATACAACATTCACAGTTCGATAGAAATTCCAAAAGCGGTTTTCGAATTTCAAAAATACGACAGCGCGGCTGTTGGAAATTTAAGGACGTATTATTTATTACCAGCCATTCAAAATTAATACAAACCCATATATGTGCACAAATGGAAACACGTAAAAGAATGTTCAGTGTAACATTATAATTATTATAACTTCGTTACTAACTGCGCGTCAACATTTACAAAAAAGGAAAAACTAAAATGATGTTAAAATTAATGATCATTTAGAAGAATGTCATGATTCCATTGATTGTTTTTTTTTTATTTTAATCTACTCAGACCCAAAAAATAACCCACTGTCGCCTCGTCTATGTATAGAAGCATTTGATATTATATGATAGCTACAGGGTATCATGACCATTCTTGATATTGTATTCACTCCCAGATCAGAAGATGAAGATGTCTACATTTTAGGTGTTTTTTTTTTAACACAAAACCACACATCAATTAATAGGTGTCGTGTAAAACCACTCATAGTAACACACACCGCACTGTGTATGTGTAAAGGTTTGTGTTACTTTGAGTGGCATGTGCGATATTGTCTAAGGCTGTGTAAACTTATATGCGGACCCTTTCCCCCCCCCCCCCCCCCCACCCGCCTTTCCGCCAAGGAGTGAATTTCGGCAACTGGCATGAAAAAAATCAACAAAATTATGTATTTATAGTGACTTACAACAATTAAAGTTTAAAATCGCCTACGTTGTTAATGAAAACATATGTTGTTTTTCCGTGTGTTCACAGCTCGTTTTGTAATTATGAAAAAAAAGTTAATTTTCTATTCCACTAACTTATTTTTCTAAAACAAAAAATCTTCAAGCGATACATATTCGATCCGACTCAAAAGGTCCGCCGAAGGAAGGTCGAACCGTTTAAAATGATATGCGTTTGAATGATTTCATCCGATATATTGCTGGATCCATAAATGATCTATCTGCTGGTCGTAGGCCAAAGTCGTAGCCATCTTTAAATTTCAAATGTATTACGAGATTGTTAAGGTTCGTTTACATCACCGATGTAGGCGATTTGTGCGGTCGAGCTAAAAACAAATTTCATCATAATGTCACATTGTCCTTATCGATTTTTAAATCAAGTGTCGTGTGAATCTTTTATCAGGGTCGCCAAAAACATAAAACTAGAATAGTAAAAGTAATATTTTTGTGGGTTTTGTGGGTGAGTTTTAAATATTACTTAATAATACACATTTTTAGATATCTACTGAAAATGAATATGTTTATTAATTTTGCAAATAAATAAAACAATTGATTTTATTAGTGGTTTTAGATAGCTCAACCGCGTACAATCCGAGATGTAGATGGCGCTATTGCCAACGAAATATTAATTGTATTCTACTATTATTATTTCGTTTGCAATAAGCCTAGACGCAAAGCGCATAGAAGTGTCACAGTTTAGAAAAACTTATCATGTCACTTCTAAGTTGGCCCACTATTTTGTAAATAACATAAAAAACCGATGACGACTTGTCATCTATTTGTTACGGTAATAGATCATTAGTTTTCTTGGTAAAGTATCTTCGCCACTCTTTACCGTCTTTCCGTAAAGCATGGAGTACATCTCTTCACATCGTCGTCTTCACTCCCTTCGACCTATTCGCCTTTATCGCTTCTTCCTCTCCATTCCCTCCTTCGTCACTATCGCAGCTTTCGCCCCCTTTCCCTCCATCATATTCTTCGCCCTCTTCATCTCCATCGCCTTTACCTCTTTCGCCACCAACACATCATTACCTTGGTCTCTAAATAGTATACCTCATCGGAAAGGTACCTCTGAATTATTAATTGGAACAGCATTAGGCTGGCGCATTCGGCGTCGATAGAACATTAATATATTGTTGATTTATTAATCGGAAATTGCGGTTAATCCCAAAATAGACAACCCTAAACAGAAATAAGGAGGCATTGGTCAACGTTATCGATAGTTTATGTAAAGCACATGTTTATATAGTGTCCTAATAGGCACCTTGAAAACACTTGCTTCGACTAATGTGTTTGTGCGAGAGACTGAAAAAAAACTCTCACAATATTCAGAATACTAATATCAAATGCATGCGACATGAGCGAGAAATGAATATTTTATAAGAATGAAAAAAAAAAAACAAGTTTTATTATTATCCTTAGCTGATATCTTAAATTTATCTTTATCACCAGTTCCCTTAATCGTTCGTGTGACGACTAAAAATAAAAATAAAGTCAAAAGTCAATTTCAATTTCGATTAAAAATACGATTATAATTTAAATGTGATTAATTATTAAATTAAGAACACTTCTGTCGAGCACCGAAGTGGGAGCGGCACAAAAGCATGCTACCTCATGAGGCGGACAAGCGTGTGCGGATGAGAAACATTGTAAGCACGAACCCGAAATATAGTTTAAATCCAAACAAAAAAGAAGTGCCCAATAACTTAGATGGAGGTTTCTAAATAAGGAGAACTACTATATATTGTTGATGTATTGAAATAGGTACACGGACAATTACGGATCGTTATGTGAAACCTCAAAGCCGCTGATTTTAAATTACAAGCATAAACATACAAAATGTTGGTTTGTCCAACCCTTGAATATTACTCATCGATAGAAAATCCTCATAGATGAGGATACTTCTGCAAGTAGTTCAAATGAAAGCAATAAGACATGCCTTGATTTAAGCTTCTAACTTTCTGGGCTGAAATTTCATATCCTACTTAAGACTAACCTAAATTTTAAGTTGGACTTAACCGATAAACATCGTTTTCAAGTCACTCTTAGCCTTAAGTCGAACATAAAAGTCCGCTTTAGCTAAGAATCAAAACAACCTCGACTTAAGCCTTAAGTCAAACTTAAGTCCGTGTTAAAATATTCTGCTAGGTGCGATTTCAGTACATTAAACGGCGGTATGGCAAAAGTGATGCAACAGTGGTGACAGATATTGTTTAAACATATCATAGCGACGAGTAGAAAACGTATTCTTAACAAAGTTGAACTTAAAAAGTAACTGAAATACACAATTCAATTTAAGTCATGCTTAAAAGTTAAGTTGATCCTAACTAAGAACGACTTTAAGCAAGGACTCAAATTTCGGCCCTAATTGGACGAAATGACCATTCCTCCAAGATAAAATATATATTGAGAAAAAGAAACATTGGGTTCATTTCTTTTATTTCCAGAACAATTCGCGAATGGAATGCGCTTCACTTTCCCTCACCTACTAAACTCAACAGTATCACCGGAGAAAGCTCCTAAATATTGTATTGAATTAATCATAAAAGTGGACATACGCATCTAAATACGGCCTCATTCATATCTGAACACTTTACCCCTTCGGGTGGAACAGAGAAACGCGAGCGCAAAAGACGGATAGAATTTTTCGCGTAGTTTGTAGGGCGTGTGACAGGTGCGACACTACTCAAACGACAGTCCCTTTCTCAGAATTTATGCAAAATTCAGTGTTCACAAATCAATGGCGCAAGTAATGTTGCGTCAGATTTACAGTGACTGTCTCAACCTAAACGACCATGTTGTGGTCGTTGTATTAACATATTATTTACATTAAATCAATCTGTTATCGTTGCAATATCGTAGCACGCTTCATTTCAATTATAATATAATGCGCTTGTCAATAAACAATCGATTGCAGTCGATCTGCTTTGCATGCCTAATGAGTTGCAAAAGGCATTGATCGCACGAAAGAAAATGAAATGACAGCGGCTCGATTTACGAGGTTGCTTTGGTCTTATGCTAATGTCAGAACAGACAATTAGGTTAAAACAGACACGTCTCTTAGCGTGTTAATTGTTAGTCTCGTTATCATAATTAAACAGATATTTCTAAACTAGCTCACCATACCGACGTATTGAATTTTCAAGTATTTTTTAATTTCCGTGCCTTACGCATTATTACGATTGCGAGTACTCGCGAACATTCTAATACTGACATCTTGCGGAGAGTAGAAAAGTTAAGTAGTACAACGCCATCTTCTGGGAAGCGGCGGAATTACGAAAAGTGTCAATTATATGCTTTGTTAATCGAAGTATGCAACACATTTTGTATTGAGTAGCAGAGCTAGAATATATTCTAGAAAAGTTCTGCTTTGTAATCGCGTGAAAAACTTTTGAATGATTTACAAACATTGTAAATTTTACAATTAAATCAAAACAAACTATGACGGGCCGGACTGGTGGTACTCGCAAGCCAACCCCTGTTGTAGATAAAGCAAAAAAAATAATAATGGATTTCGTTTATCTCATAGTTATTTAAGCTTCTATAGTATTAAAAAGTTAAATGTTTATCTTGTCTAAAAGTTAAGAGTCTCGAAAAGTCTGTATTTTTTAATATATTTTATCACAAATTCAGACGTAAATATGTTAATGACTGAATACAAGACTATAGCTATCATACAACATCAACCGATTCTATACATTGTTTAGTAGTATTATTTTTTTTTACCAGAACCTGACATCTTACAACTAGCGACTATAGGTGGCATAAAAAGCATCTTCTCCCCATACTCGCCCCTGTGGTACTTGACATTGTCAAATACAGCCATTGAATGTGTTTTTGTAACTCGATTGTGATTACATAACTAGGAACCTATACTATCCATGCATGATCTACGAATATCCATACCTTCATTTTATTGATTTTATAAAACCTATGCAACATATAAAATTTTAAGTTCCCGCAGCTACTAACCGTCAAGAAATCACAGACCTGCGACAGACGAAGTTTCATCGTTAGGCACAGTTTTCTAGTTGATCAAGTAACTAGTTCTGTAACTAGTAACTGATCTAGTTAACAATAAACTTCTTATCGTAAGAAAAAAAAAATAACATGGTAGTCATTGCGGACTGCCAACAGAAATTAAAGCTTAAAATAAAACCCCGGGTTTTGCCTCAGGTGTCAGCTAAGCCTTGCAGGCGGCTCTGTAGGCGCCTTCGACGTGTTACAACTCTAGGCCTTTCGGGCCATATACGTGCCTCGTTCTATTCTATGCAGCCGTCTTTGACGGTGCCTTCGGTGCGTGATGACTCCTGCTTGCGGTCGCTTTGCTCCCCGTCACATTTGATCGTAAGAAACGCATTCCCTCGACCGTTTTTTCGTCGCCTTAGGTTGCGAAATTGGTCTAGACGAATTTCACTTTTATTTTAACGGGATAATATACAACCGAAGTGTAAATCGTGCCTGAAGGTCCATAATAAATATTAGTGAAAGAATATTTGAAATGGGATAAGTAATTTCCGAGATAATCTAGCCCAACCTAGCATATCGGTGCTCCATTACATTTTCCCCACACAAAAACTTTTTCTCATACATATATCATGAATTGAGAACCCCCTCCGTCTTTTAAGGTCGGTTACGAAGAGGCTGGGGTCTGGCGGGATGCAGAATGATGGAGATCATGATGTTTTGACCTTCTCCGCGATGACCTTTGATGATTTGGATGGCAACCGCCTAACCGTCGCGCTGCGTGTCTGGTCCGCAGTGATGGTTTTAATCCAGCCATTGTTCCAAGAGGCCACGTACCAATCCGTCGCAATTATAGAAGCGACAAACGTCATTGTTGCGAGATTCTCTCCGGCTACGTGGAAAAATACTCCGGCATTATTTGCAGCATTTAATGATTGTCTACAATGGATACTCGCCCACGATTCGTCCGCTACACGCCGCGACATTGTTGTCATAGTTCAACATGTTGCCAGGCGGGTTTCACACTGTTTCCAGGTGTTAAACATTTTATCAATATTCCCCATAATTAAGCTTCTTGTCCGTCTGTCCGTGCGTGACTTATGATTTTGGTATTGTTCTTAATTTCCAGTTGTTATTTCGTGTTTCATTCTACGGATTTCGTATTGTACTATGTTAACCTTGTATTTATGGTAATTAGATTGTAAGTAGCAAGAATACGTCTGGGTATCTTTTGTTTTGATTTTTTTTTAAATGATGCTCGAGCCGACATAAAGATTTAATCATTCAAACGGCCCATTATTTGTTAATTATTAATTTATATTTGGAATTAATGTAATGTAATTAATGGCCTGAAAATAATAACATGGCAGTCGGAACTGCTCTATTTGGTCTCCCCATCTGAGAGTGCCCAATACTATGTGAAGATTTTAAATAAGGTTGATGTACAGTTATAGATGTAATTTGCTGTTTATAATCCTTGTCTCTAATCAGAGATAAAGAGTTTTCTATTGCAGTTCAATTCGATCAAAACATTAGGTCACAACAACTATAACTAATGACAAATGGCTTAACAGTTATGATAAATTATACTTCGAAGACTGGTACTGGCATTCTAATCATACTTTCAGAATTTTAGATTTCCCTAATGACAAAATATAATAATTTTAACACAATACAGAGTATGATTTTTAGTATATTTTGTTAGACTTAGTATATGTATTATTACGTATTTTTTTCTATTTCTAATAATAAAGGTATCATTTTGATAATTCTATTTGTACCTCATTTTTTTTATTTTTTTTAAGGTTTTATATGTAAAATTGTATCATAGTGTTCTAGCACAATGAATATGCTCTTTCTTAGTAGAGACATCGTCTAGTGAAGAAGGTAGGGCTCATATCAGAATGGTGTTAATCGCCCTTATTGTATGAATTTAAGTATGGCATTAGTGATGGTAGTGCTGCTTAAAAATTGACAATTTGGTGGGTCGCATAACATGTAAATAAATAAAATAAAAATAAGACAGTGTGTGTCCACCACAGCTTGAAATGAGGTGTGCTTGTTTAACGCATTAGGAAATCGTCGTCATGTTTAAATGTATGAACTTCGCATTAAGGCCGCTATACATTGGCGTGTGTATTTTGTTTTCCACGGTAATTATTTTAATAACAGCTATCAGCACTGGGAAGTTATATCCATCGCTGGGGCGGCCTCAAGTCGACGAAGCGATTTGATTCGATATAAATCATTCATGCGCTTAATGTATCGATTCTCGATACGAGGAAGCGATGTTTTCCCTGAACTCCTTCAGTTGGCCAAATACTTTTTCTTTCAGTCGCTGTATGGGAAAGTGGTATAGTGTCAGTTTCGTTCATTTATTATGAATCTTTATCAGCGTCTAAAGCATTTCCTAATGTCCGTACATTCCTATACGAAATAACTGGTCCGGAAGCTGTTATATTTACATTTTAACAACATCGTATCCTTCACCCTAATTTCATGTTTATATAACATACGTTAAGTTACTGTTAAGTTATACTGTATTTTTGGTGCTACATTCATTTAAGTAATTATGTTTTTTTAAAGTATATGTTTATTTACAATATTCATCTGTAATAAGTTATTCAACTATGGTATTTTGTTAAGAATCTTGTGCACATATCAAATGCTTAAACGCCACGTTTAGTCTACCTTAGCACAGGCGCTAGGTATGCCTTTTACCTTAATATTTTAAAAAGTATTCTCTACTATAAAAATAAATACTAAAAATCATTTTAGTGCTTAATGAAAATATGTTTGTTTGGTTTACGTGTAAAAAGGTAATTCGGTAAGTGATCGCGGTTGAGGTGCATGACTTTACACAGGCATATTAGGCTTATTTGTGCATGACCTAGGGTCATAACATATCTTGTATATTTTAATAGAACATTCGGGGCATGACAACTCTCGCCAGCGGCACACGGAATGGGTTGCTTCCCTCCCCATCACTAGGGCCTTCGGGCCATTACTTGCCTGCCGTCTATTCTATGCAGGCGGCTTTGATAATTGTTCCACCGACAATATATACATTTTCCCGAATTTTCCGGTCAACTTTGCTCTGCCTAAAAACTATCTTAAAACTATTAAGAACATTAAAAAAAAAATAGCAAACTGGTGGAGTAGTTTCTGGGTTATAATGGTTCACAATGGACACATTAATTTTTATATACAACATTTTTACTATAGTTTTTGGCTGTGGATTATAGATCGAAATCCTAAAAGGAGTGCCTAAAATTTAAAAACATCCCGTATATAGATGTATTACAGCTATTTAGTACTGAGTTGGCTATCGATTCCATATGGTTCTATGTAGCTCTTGTCATTCCAATTCAACCATTGTTCACCCTTTTCTAAGGTCATCATGTTATGTTCGGTAGTCGATATGGTGCTGTGTACTGTGTTCTTCGCAGAACTATTGTGCTTTTATCATCCACTTTATCGTTATACCTACTCTGTGGGTTATCTATTAAGGGGTTTAGAAGATGTTTACCTACTACTGGAGTAATGAAGTACTGGAGTTTGTGAGATTTCCTTGCAGAACCTGCACTTGTCATTTGTTGATATTTCAATCAAGGTTATGTGTTTGTGTGCTTGCAGTGGCCTCTCAAGGTTCTGGTCTTAAATGGTTTCAGCTTAGTTTTAGTAGCCCGGGTGATCATTTTTGCGAGAATCCTACTATAAGTTCTTTGACTTGCTTTTATCCGGGCAGATCATGCCAGTATTTTATGCCCAGATTTTTAGCAGTCTGCTGGTGGTACTTTTAAATATGCCACAGGCCGATTCTGGGTCGATCATATGGCATATTAGCACGATATCTGGCCAGCTCGTCTGCTAATTATAAGTATCCTCATGCCCACATAAGGGTGACTCTGCTGTGTGCTGAAAGAGCGTTGAACATCTGCACGCAGTTCAGTAATAGCTTTAATTGAATTTAGTTAGAGTCGATAGCCTCAGAGCTGCTTTTACTGACTGCAAGTATTTGATCACATAAGGCTCTCATGCATCGATAGCTGCCTCTACCTCGAATATGGTGGTGTTTTCCGAATTTTTGCCCCGTATATTTATGATCCTAATTTATCACCTTTCTGGGATCTGTCCATATACCAGACTTCTTTTCATTCTTCCTTTTTATATAAGTTCTTTGTTGAAGTTTGATCCTTTATCGTTCGTGCGGTTATTGTATATGTTCTGACGGAATTGTTTTCGGTAGTATTCGATAGGAGTGTCTGTGGTCATATCCTAAAACTGGGTTGATCATTGTTTGGTGTTTTAGTCTCCTGATTGTACTCAAGAGCCAATATGTTGAACCATCCGATGTGGTTGCTCACATCGCTACTTTTTCTACTTGGATGTGGAGGGGAATTTCAGTAGGGCTTCAAATGCAGAACTCAGGGTAGAGCGCATGGCTCCGGCTACCACTCTGCAGGCTTGTCTTTGTAACATTGAGTTTCTTCTCTATTTATCGAAACTCAAGATCCTTAGTTACCTTTGAAGGTAGACAGTATTATTTTTACATGGCCGATGCATTCGCTATTTTGGCCTGGACTAAAGATTCTAAGATTCTATTCTGAATATGAAATTGGACTATCGAAGCAACGGTCCGAATGTTTAATTTATAAAAGCGAATTGCCTATAAGTAGCAACATGAATGGGTCTTGTACTTATGCTAGAAGTGGACGTATGGCAAAGCATCGTAGAGGGCTTAACTGCTGCTCGCTGACTCAGGTCAGGCGTGGACGCAAACAGCACTTCTGGCCTGTGCACATCTATGACGGCCGATGGAGAAGGGTGACAATGGCTTATAAGTAAAACGGTACGGCTTTGATAATCATTAAAAAATAATATCCATTTTGATTTCTTTTTTTACTTCGTTATTAGTTTAGCCACGTTCTGGTCTTCAAATATAGGGTTTATCTCTCAGTCCGTCCTTTAGATTTAAGATTTTCGATTATTAGAATAAAATATAATTTATTATCTATAAACTAGAAATGCCTAATTACTGTTAATAGTTATAAGTTTTGTGTTTTTTTTTTGTTACATATAATGAATAAATTATGGCCTATCTTTGTTTCGGGCATAAAAAGCGATATTAATTGTTAAAACTTCCCACAACAGTGGCTGGTTTAAATGTATCTATTTATTTAATAAGATAATTAAAGGATAATTTAATACGAAGTAATGTTCATTTCCATGAAAAATAAAAAAAAAAACAGTTTTCGTGGGTTTGCACTAGACGACACCCGTACCCATGAGCATGAAGATGAAGAGAGGGAAATAGCGATTTTAATGGAAGATGTCATCGTTACAGTTTTAATTTTATGGCACCTCGTACTCAAACAACTGACATAGCGGCGGCGGGGTAGGTCAATATAGATTTGATGTTTTTATTTATTTTGCATTATTGATTTATTTTTGATAATTTAGGTAAAAATAAAACAAGTACCTAGCAAACATTACAGACGCAAAGAAAAAGAAGATTGAAGGGTCACACAATGCATATGTACTGTTGTTTAGCTAGATGGTATTGATTCGTTTGCCACTTAGTAGTTTGAAATATGTATTTATAAAAAAATACGCTAAAATGGAGGGAAAAAGTTTTTATGCGTGGGACATTTTTGGCAGTCTTAGCCACTCGTAAATGCATGCAATTATGGTATGAATCAACCATTGCATAAAAACGAGTTTGATGTTATTCTAGATAAGAAAGTGCACATTACGAGGTTTAAACGCATCCAAAATTATTCGAACACACGATCGTTCCTATTTGTCCGGTGGCCCATTGTCACCCTACTTTTTCACGCCCACGCGGGCTGGAGACGGGCAGTCTAGCGCGGCCGTTCTCTGTTGCCATGCCGGCTTACACCAACACATGCACATCGATCCATTGCACCGATACGTTCGCCCGCACACCGCAAACACCGCAAACATGCTTCTTTTGTATAGCAATAGAGGGCGACCATGAACTAACTAGCCGATATCGAGATATAGATAGGTGTATGCGACACGCATACACAAAGCGCAGTCGTTTGCCATTGCTTTTTTTCACATTGTATCGTATCAACGTACTTTTTTATACCTTGCGTGTAATTGCCGTAATTGGAGGAGGTAATTTGCGATTTTCCATTGAGAATCTAGGTGAAAAACAGCGTTCATGTAAATAGGTATATCTGGCTCTACAGTGCTCCAAAGCCTGAAGTTATAATATTAATTGAAGTTAGCGTATTAAAATTACTGCTAACTTAACATAGGGCTGACCATATATTATTTTTTAACGAATCCGGCCCTTTATAGCCTAGGGCATATACAATTATTTTGGGCCCTACTCAACTAGTCCAAATGTGCCTGTGCAGGCTGGTGGTAATGAAGGGTTAAAAATAGTATGACCATGTGCGGATTCGAACCTGAGACCTTTGGGTCAAAATGGTCTCTCTCCTAATAAATTAGATTGTAGCATTGTTAATTATACGTATAATTAAAGATAGGAAGGAATCTCTAGAGAATATCTACTTTCTAATAAAATTAGAAAAAAAAAAACTAATATTATATTATGTTTTTATTAAAACACATGGTAATGCCAGACAGTTTTCAGTCCATCACTATTATAATATGTATTACATATTTATACTACGATATGATATTTTACCAAATAAGACTTTTTATTGTATCTGAACTGCAATATATAATTATAAGGTATTTTTAAAATGTAAGCTTGTTATCACATAAACTTAAAAATTGGTAATTTAAGTAATTTAATTGTAAATAAGTAATAACTAAAATAATGCCTAAAAAGAAATTAATATTTAGAATATTTATTTATCCTACAAAAAAAATAATTTTACAGTGAGGGTAAAAAATATCATTTGTAAATTATATCAAAGGGAACCCTGCGATTGACAGACGAATGACAGCGGAATCACCAGATGACACGGGCAATTTATATATTTTCATTTAATTGCGCTATTGTTTAATTTTTGATAAAGATAAAACATTTACATTTATTATTTATTTATTTAGTTCAATGTTACGTGATACAAAAGAAAGTTTACAATTAAGAATACCTATCAGATAATTTAAAAGATCTTTCGATGATTCTTAAACATACTCGTATGTTGCGTTGCTTAGGTATAAATTAAACATGTAATAAAATTATTACACGTTTAATTTATAATAATTATGACAAATATAATATTGTTACATATACGTAAAAAGTATTTATTAATGTTCAATTTTCAGCCGTATGAAATTAAAAAATAATACGTTTTTTTTTAATAAAGTTGGTTTTTGGATAAAAACCGAAATAGTTTAGTGAATTGATGCAATAATTTATTTGATGCTATATTTTGTTTAACTAGGTTTTATATTTTATTTATTAATTAGAAGATATGTTTTATCTACAATATTGGATTAATTTAAACATTAGGGGTATTAATTTATATTAAAGAGATATTAAAGAGAGTGCTACGTTAGCACTATTTAAAAATAAATTTAAAAAATACCTATTAGAAACACATGGAAAATAATTATTAGGATAGAATATGTACTACTAAAATAAAAAGTTGAAAATAACATCTGTGCTATGTGTCATGTTAGGTTTTATATTATTTCTACTGTTCTGTTTTTGTTATTCATGTTCCATTCTTGTTATGTTAAATCTACCTTGTCTAAAATTTCATATACTTATTTATACCTTTTAATTATGTATTATTAGTTAAGAAACTTATTAAAAGGACCTGTCGACAGTCTCTGACTAATGGGTCCTTGCTCATTTTGATTGTAATAAAATAACTATGTTGAAATAAATGCCGTTGTTGACGGCATTGAACTGAACTGAATTATTATATTTATGTTTAAGTATAATATAACTGTATAATTCGTATGTATGAGTTTTTATAAAATCAATCAGTTAATTAATTTGGGCTTTATACAATTAATATTATTATTACACACCATCACAAAGAAAGTCTACCTTAGTACAGGCATGGCTCGGTTAGGATATACTTCGTATTTTTTTATTATCATAAGTTTTGTAAATGTATGCATAAATAAATAAATAAATAATAATAATAATAAATACACTGTCTCTTTAGGTTTAATTATTTGATGATACGACTAATTATTAATAATGATTTATTATTAATTATTATTTATAGAGCATTTATAATCTTATTGTGCAATCTTTATTGCTTCATTGTGTAATAAATACATTTGAATTATTTTTGTGGAATCACAAGATCGCATACTTTGATATTGACGTTGACCTAAAGTCGACCTTTAATGACTTCTAAATACAAGAAAAAAAATACGATTAATGACTCTTAACAATATTCATCGTTATGACATCATACGGGTAGGTTTAGTCTCGGTTGTTAGGTAAAAACACCTCTTTGTGGTTGCGAACCTAAAAATAACATTTCGTACAGAGTCGGAGCTTCGGCTTGTAGCAAAGCGGTCGGAAACTAATTCAACTTTAAAAAGTGTACAAAAAAATATTATAATAAAAAAACTAGCTTTTGTCTTAAAAGTTTCACAATGTAAATTGAAAACGGTTATTTAGGTAGCTTTAAGAAAAAAATGGTAGGTACTTTGATGTAAAAGGAGTGAAAATATTAAAGCGATTTTGTTTACTTAAAAGCCATTTATTTTACTTTTACGTTAAATTTAAGTACGATCTATTTACATTAATTATTTAAAATGGCCGCCCACACACATCCTACATCGTCTTAAAAAAATACTATAATATTTTTAGTTGTAGACTTTTTAAAGTTGAATTATCTTTCAGCAATGAGAAAATATTACAGTTTTTTAACTTTTCTCAAATAGTTAAAATTTAAATGAAGATACAGTGAACTCAACTAAGAGGCCCACATTTGGGCTACATTTTTCAAAAAAAAAAGACTATAACGCAAATAGTTTAGAAGTTATGACATATTTTGCGGTTAAATCCGGAATCCGGCTAAAAATCCCTAAAATCTAAATAATTTTAAAACTAAGCAAAATCACGGAGCGAATATATGGGGGTTAAATCGATATGTATTGAAATTCTAAATCACCCTACGTTTGTTGGTCTATTAATTAGATGAAATAAGGAAAGGATGATATTTTAATAAAAAATAAAAAAATAATGGAAATGTGATTACGATGAAGGAGATACGGTGATATGAGAGTTGACTGAATCACGGTATATAGACAAATATATAATGAACTCCTTAGACAAACGGTCGTGGTTGTCTCTTGAAGACAGCGGTTGCGAACCGGAGGTGGTATCTTCCAAACTGCTGAAGAACGCGCTATGAGCCCAAATAACCTGCGTGTTGGTCGCGTGATGACCTAGCGATCAGAACTGCCAAGAGTTGGAGACAGAAGTGGGTTAAATACCCGATCAGTGGCCTGTAGTGGAGCCACGGGTCTTGAAATTGGTAATGTGCGGGTTCAAGGTAGAAACGGTTTAGCCGGAAAAATCGATAAATTAACTTGCGTCGTAAGGAAATTTCGGCTGGTTTTCTTACGAGTATCACTTGCAAACTTCTTCTGTCGAACGCTGCCCTCCCAGTATTAAACGTTTGTTTTTGTCAAAAAACCTTCGAAGACCAACCATAAACCAATTTAGTTCCGCGATGGTACATCAGAGTTTTTTTACAGTCAGTCTCGGAAACATCTTGATGAGATGATGGATTGTTGTTTAATTATTTATTATTTGCGATGGATCTTTTTTTCCTTTAATAGGAAATTTTGCAATTGAAATTTTAATGATTCAATGCTAATGGTTTATCTAGGGTTATTGTATATGACTTTTTAGATAAATATTATTAAACACAAGTATTATTAAATTTATATGCACAATAAATGTATTTTATTATATCGTTTTTATGGAAACGATTAAATCCTTAAATCCTATAGGTTTGATTATTAGAACAATTTTTTAATTTATTTGATTTTTCTTAATTTTTAGGCTTCAGTTTAAATAAAAGTAATTTGTTACTTTGTTACGTTGACAGCTTCAGATTGACTTGCTTTGTTTGTGGGGAATGGAATAATGGAATATTTAATGGCAACTAAACATTTATCGTGGAAAATCTTGCAATACAAGCAGGTTCTTGCAGGGTCTTACGGGTTCTTGCAGGTCATCGGAGTCCTGCTTACAATTATCAGAACTGCGATCATCTGTGACAACTCAGGATATTTAACACAGCAACTGATTTGTGAACCGTAGTGCATCGGCTTATGACATATTCGTATTTTGATATTCTTGCAATGTTTCATTTCGTCTACGTGCCCTGTGACCATAAACATGTTTTGAATATCAACTCGCACCTACTGTTTTATCAGTCGACTGCGCCTGAATGACAATTGGTAGGGACTTGACTCAATTTGTAGGGACTGCGCCTAAAAATCAAAACGCAAGTAGGTATTCGAATACCCTTATTTCACTGTCAAGGGATAGCCGAATAACTTGAGGGCACTTAAACAAAAACTCTTAGGAAAAAATTAAAAATTAAATGCAAATTAGGTAACTATTATTAAAAGTTACTTATTTTATAGTTATTGCTACGTATATATCATTTTTTTTTTTTTTTTTTTTATTTATTTTATCCAAAAACAATACATATGAAATAGCACAAAACAATTTAAATAAAACTAGTTATAAGTAATCTACAATGCATCTACAATGCATCTGAAATGTTTCTACTAATAATTAATGTCGATGGTTGGATTATTCTTTGTTAGATTATTAACTTTATTGTTTTATGATGTTTAAAAAAAAATACTATTAAAATATCATAAATTATCCAACATAAAAGGCACCAATCATTGTGAGGGATTGTAAAAGGTCCGGTATAACAAAATAGGGAAATATATAGGTATATAATAAAAAAAGAATACATTGCCGGCATGTTTTATTCGAATTTAGCCCTATGTTGTGTTATGTTTGCAAACTATGTCCATTTAAACGCAATCAAGTTTGAAATTAGATTACCATTATGTCCTTCGTCGTTTTTTTTAATCTTATAAATTTTCTATTCGTAAATGGCTTTCGGAACGGCAATTACGTTTTAATACTTCATCCAACCACGGCAGCCGTCCAAACAGCGGTCAAATGACATCATCACGTTTGTAGCTGAGAGGCGCATAAACAATTTGCACAACGGATCGTGCAACTTCTGCCCGAATCCGCTCATAATAATAAAAAATACATCGAGGTGAAAATATTTTAAACGGAGCACTATTTTTTTTTATATATTAGTACCTTACACTAATATTGAACCACCGCCGAGGATTTCAGTACCACATGCAAAAAAAAAACCTAATCGCCCTAAACATATTCGAGTATAGAACCTCGTCAGTAGGTCGGTAAATAAACATCCTGATATATCTGAAATATTTTTCTAGTAAACTATTTCAGATGTAACTGTTCGTCGTCATAGGCGCTACAGTTTAATGTGGGTCCTTTGCCTTTATGAGAATAGTTTTTTATTTATTTATTCAATAAGAAGTTACATCAATAAATGATATAATAACACCAAACAAGGAATTAATTTAATATAACATAGACAAATTAAACAGCAGTCATTTATTTATTAAACTCTGAAGTAACGTGGCTACTCTAACTAGGTTACAAAACCTGTTCTAAGAGCGGCCAGAAGAAGGCAGGGTTTTATTTACCCTTTACTTAACTTTTTCACGCCAATTGTTAAGTCCTAGCCTCTGCACGTAATACCTGTTATAGAACCGTCGCAGTATAGGTCTTCCAGCACGTCTAAGACCATCATCAGGTTTATTGTTCTCGCCTGTTGTAGTATCTTCCATTCCACGTGCTCGAAATATCACCCAATTAACGACCATTTCTAATAAATTTAACCAAATCGAACTCCAATCGCCATTCTTTAGGATAGCTCAAAAAATCTAAGAAAGGATTTTCTATTCAAACGTCAAGAAGTTTATTTTCAAACATGGATATTTTATTACATAGATATGGTTTCACGCTTTGTTGCGTACTACGCGTACATAGAGCATCTAAAAATGTAATTATAAATATATATTTTGAATTCTTTTATTTTAGTGTACAAGCACATTTTTTATAGCCATTACCAGCGTCTTAATTCCTTCGTTATGTCATAGATCGGTATTATTTATTTATGCAAGCGTCCTGTCAAAAACACAGCTTTGCCTGTCAGAAACTCGTATATTTACGTTTTTATGTAATTGTACACATTGTTAAAGTGCGCGTCCAACTAGCCCGCGCACGCAATGTCATTAAAGTCAAATGTCTGATGGAAATAATACCTATTTCAACGCTAAAATCGGCGTGTTTCTGCCATTATTGTCTGTGACTATTTTCATTTTCTTCCCTGCGAAAATTTCAAGGTCATTGTGATGTCATTCAAACAAACAAAGGCTACCAATCGATATCGCCGATAGGAGGAATAAAGAGAAAGAGATAGGAGAAAGAAACAAAACTAATAACCGTCCGGTATGTGATAGAAAGAGACGAATGAAGTTTCGTTCTATTTGCAGAAATATTAATACATTTTCCATAATAACATCCCCTATCGCCTGTCAACGGAGGCGTTTACTATAAGAGAAATCAGAAAGGTTGGCCCTCGACACCGTAGAGGCCAAAAGGATTCTCCGTCTAAAGTACGCAACGCATTCATTATCTATGGCGATGACATTATCGCATAGTATTTGTTTGTCACTTTGACAATTTTAAATCAATTTTTTTTGCCTCAATTTCTATCAGGCTTTCGCACTTCCGCTTAAAATGATTTTAATGAGTATGATATTTTAGGATATGAGAATATCTTATTTTTAGCGTGACAGTAAGTAGTTTATTCCGAAATTTTATGAAATTATTACAATAAATATTGCATAATCGTTAGTGGTTTTTTTAAATGAAAATAAAGCATAGCTTAGCTGAAACTGAAACTGCACTGTTTCTCATACAAAAATTCGCTTGGCGTATAGAAGTATTCACATCTCGTTACTTAATATCTCCTCTCCTCTGTCCTTGTCACAGGCAGCCAAATTCACGTGATCTTCCACACCTCCGTAGAACTATTTAGATTGAATTAAGGTTTCCTTAAGTATCTAAAAATTTAATTTTAATATGTCACACGTTGAGACTTAAAAATATTACAAACGTTCGTTTTGGCATTGTGTTGATTTTTTACATGTTTCGTGACAGCATGTCACACTTTGTGGACCCTCTCTTTCGGCCTTAATTTATATATGACTCCTTATGGAAACTAAATTAAAGTAAGACAGATAAAAGTCGCTCTGATAGGATAGGACTGTAGTTCGTCTAGCGACCGCTCAGGGCATCGAAGCGCGTCATTTTATCATCGATCAATCATGTCATTTTATAAAACGAACGACTCGCGCTAGCTTCATGGCGATGCCTTATTTATTATCGTTTATCCGATCAGCCCTCCGCTAAATGCTCCTTTGTGGGAAATCTATCATTCGTATCGTATTCGATCTTCCTCGGTTCGTTTTAAACTACACGAGACAGACTATTTTAAACTACAAGACGCGTCGATCGAATCGAATCGAAATTTAGTGTGACTGCGCCCAAGGACCACAAACAACAATGGCAGACACCCTGTCTGTAGCTATCATATAATCATCAACAAATACATTGTTGAGCATCATACATTGTTTAGTAGTAGTAAATCATTTAACCAGAACCTGACGTCCTACAGTTAGGCCCTATAGGCGTTATAAAAAAATAACTTAACGTAAACATAAAGATAATGCTAGTCGAAAAAATACAGTGGGGGGGGGGGTCGATCCACAATGTGATTCTTCGCAGTGAGAGGATTCACTTATAAATTGTTCTTATAGTTTTAAAGATTTAAAAATAATAAACCAATATATCAACGTTCCTCAAAAAACCATTTGTTACATTTTAATCGAGCGAAACTATAATAATGATACAAGTCTATTTCTATGCAAATTGTGATATAAGTTTTCTTCAAATCTAAAAAAATATCTGTTATATTTATTTATTTCATTCAAGTAAACATTAGGGCAATATAATTAACACATTAAGTTTCAATTTCACCGCTATATTTTCAGTTATTTAATACATTTAATTCTAGATTTAAGGATAAAAAGACCAATCCAATATATTTTTTTATATAGGTATGTTTGTATATACCCGTGTCCCAAGAACACTTCCGTTATAGCAGATCCTGCGATTTATAGTGGTATTTTTTAAGAAACTATCAAAATTCATCATGGTTATCAAAGAAATAAATTGTTTACCTTAGATGAAAATAGTAAAAGGATCATATAGTAATGTCTTTGTTGTGAGTGATGAGCTGTCACCGTACGCCGTAACGGTGTAAAGGCCATTGTATCTTAAAAAAATATGATAAATTTGGGGATGTTTTTTTTCCATATTTTTTATATCATTTCTTATTCATAATCGATTACATAGAAACCTTCGGAAATGGTCTTGGGCACACTGTATATTTGTGCGTGCGTGATTAGGTACCTACTTACCTAATTTTTATTTTCACGGTAAGAAATTGTTAGCGCGAACAACTCTAAATTGAGATTTTACTCGAAATAAAGGCCGTTTAATCATTTGAAGTCCCTGAGATGAATAGATTTAGTTTTAGTAACGCGTGTGTGCATCAGCTGTTTTCGTCTGCAGACCAACGCAGGCGCGGCCGTGCTAAAGATACCACTAATAAGTGTCTAGCAGCTAATTTTTACATTGCCTACTCTTTAGTTGTTTATTTTCTTACAATCTGTAAAAAACATCGAGCGCGTTTCGTTGGATAATTAAAAATATCACTACAGGGATAGAAAACCTGCCCAAGTCGCTCTTCAAACGCGGATGCATTATTTTTAGTCTCTAACGGTAAATAGATTCAGGGCTAATTTGTTAAGAACATCGTAAGCGATGATAAACGTGCAAATTACCCATTGTTCTAATGGCGGCATCGTGTTACTATTTTTTCTAATGTTATGTTGTGCTCACGTAATGTTTCGACTTTTGCAGTATCACGCTAAACTCATTTGTATTAATGAAAGATAAATGCAAATTGGACACGATCCTTGCTCAAAGTCACGGCCATTATACGCCATTCAAACTAAGTTGATATTAACGTTTCATTTCGATCTGTAATCACAGTAAAAGTGTTTATTTATAATGATTAAATTATATAATATTATCTCTTACTGAAGCGGATGAAATAATTTAAAAAAGCCGTACGATTCATTTACGCCGACATGCATATAATTTTATACCGTCACAGAATGGGCTCGCCTAGTGTTGGCGGTATAGAAACCCTTTTGCACGGTATTAGTGTGTCTTCGTCTCCTTGACAAGGCACTCGTTGAAGGTTAATTATAACAAAGTTATAAACCTATAGTTCTGTAATTTTTACATTTTGTTTATTGTAAACTATGTTTCTGTACCTACTGGTTAATAAAAAAGATTGAATTGAATTAAATTGCGTATTTATATCAGAGGTAGAGTTTTATTTATATTACAAATTTACCATTATCAATATACAAAAGTAAATATTATAAATTCTATTTATATTTTGAGAAAAAGAAGCTACATAAGAGAAGAGAAGAGAGATGCAAGATGAGAAGATATGCTATAGTTTGCCACAACAGCAAGACTCCTTTTATGAACTTGTGTAGAAATTATAATGAACTTATGTCATTGACATGCGTTTAAACACAAATTAGCTAACAAGTCGCTGGTGTTCGTTCCACGGTTTAGCCGATATTTTCCGAAATATGTATCAAGCTACTCTAGTCTTTACCAGTGCCCATTATTATGTGGTACCCATACGAAAGACTTGAACTCGACCGAAAATATGATCTCTGATATGATATATTTCAATACGTTTGAACCTAATAAGGGCCGGTTTTATAAACGTTAGACCTTTTTTCCGATCGTTAAAGTAAAGTTAACGAACGGATAATTAAACCTAATTTACGAACGAGTGTTTTATAAAAGAAAAGTGCCCATCCGTTAGTAATCGCAAACGGTTCGTTAAACTCTACAATTTTGTCTATGGTACGTCCCACCGACCAATTCTAACCTAAAACAATTTGCTTGCTTTCTGTCATTCTCCGTGTTTTAAACGCTCACGCTCACGCTTAACGATTGCGATTAATATAATTATCTTGTTTTATTTTTTGAACTTTTATTAATATAGGTATCTTTATTTTATTAGTGCGTGATTTAGATATCCTCAAGCGAATTGGTAAAATAAACAAAAGTTTATGACAGCCGAGCCGATCCGAGCCGAGTTGAGCCGACTCGACAGCCAAGCGACTGAGACAAAATGTCGGTTGGACTGCTTCACTCGAAGGAAAGAGCAGTCCCACCGATGTTTTTCTGTCGCAATTTGTCCACTAACGAGTCGCTTAGGTTATTTTACCGACCTCTTTACTGTCCAGTTTACTAACGGATGGTTATAATACTCAAATACCGAGCGGTATATCAAATTTTCGTTTATTTGATCTGATATTTAACAAACGGATGTTTATAAAATCGTTTGTTTATAAATTAGCGAAGAAAATTCTCATTCTGAATGTTTTCAGTCGACCATTTTTCAGTTAAATTTAAAAATTTATGAACATGCATCATCGTTAAGATCGTTTCAATGTCGTTGTAATAATCCATTTCGATATAGGATTTATAGTCTCTTTCAATCGACATGGCATTACATAAAAATGGGTACGTGCACTATATGTACATATGTATTTATTTATACATTGGCGACTGGGGATCACAAGGGTCCGCGCATCGGTCGCTGTGTGCGTTTCGAAGCAGCAGTTCGTATACGAGAAAAAAAAAACATAAAATTAACGACTAATGAGCGTACAGCCTTATCAAAATCGCAATAAATCCTACGCTAGTTTAATTCAAGATCATTATTTGAATAAGAATATAATAAATAAGTAGGTTAGGTGCGTTATATAAGCGACACGATTTCGATATTGGAGTATTCCCTGCCCCGACCGCACCTGACGAGTATATCGCCATTTTTAAATTGTTAGAGATGAGGAAATGAACGATTTCCCAGCGAAAAACTAGGTGCGACCTTGACTTGGCTCTCGCCTAAACGAAGCCTGGATGGAGCAGTAGCATGGCTGCCAATGAGCTAATATCAAAGACGTGTCGCCTCTATGTAATCACAGTTTACACTATGCCGGAGTCACGATTCAGTAAAAAAACCCTCGAGCGCTAACTGAGTTCACACACCAAGGGTTCCGCCCGAATGGCATTTTTTTTTACTTTTGCCTTTATGTTTTTTTAAAGATATTTGTATTTTAAAGCCCTAAAGCACATATATAGAAGATGGGAAACTTGTTTTGGGCTGTGTATAATCAATAATATCTACGTATTTCATGCCCTCACTGGGTTATTGCCTTGATATATTGCCTTGAGTTAATTATTGTGTTGAATATTTACACTAAATTCATACCACATACACACACACACCTGCGCACAGTTATAATATGCTTTCAGTTGTACATCAAGAATTTTATGTCTTATTTCATTTTATGGTTATTGTTTAATTTTATGTTTATTGTTTAATTTTTCAACTTATTTTTATTTTATTTTAACTGTCGTGTTTAAATCGTGATTTGCATGATATTTTTCATTCGCAAATAAGAATATTATTCTACTATGAGGAAACGTATTTAATATAAAATTTGTTCGGAAAACAAATGTGGAAAAAAAACCTTTGATAAAATGAAAACGAAAAATGTTGAATTCCCTGAAGCATACATAAATAGTATGATTTTTATGTGATAATATTGTGTTAACTTATTAACTGAATTAAATTTGTAATTTATTAAGAATACTCAAAATGAATTAAGTTCAATAAATGTGCAAAAATAAAAATGATATGTATTTTAAATATCGATGCGATGCGACAATGACAAATGTGATAACCTCACAAAGTGAACATCTTCGAAGGCAATTTAACGTTTGAAAGTAGAATTCCACATAATACAAAATGTATGAGAAAACGAATTTTCTATATATTTTATTTCGGTAATTTTTCCGATGTTTTAATAGTTATTCTGGTATTCGGGACGGAGGCAAATCCAACAAATCAAAGATCATATAAATCGGTCCAGCCGTTCTTGAGTTATAAATAGTGTAACTAACCCGACATTATATTAGTGTTTTTGCGTGATTGTGTATATTGACTAGAGGTGTTTTGTAGTGCTTAGCTGTTACAATGGAGACCATGAAAGGTAGAAAGGATCATTTAGCACAGTTTCATAAATTATCCGTAATGACAGTTGCACCGGCGGCCGCAGCCGTTGTCCCGTTTATTGTAACTGAGCCCATATTATTCGATGTGGTTCGAAATCCGCAATTCCGGTTTGAGTTGTAATTAATTTAAGCTATTGTTGTGCGCCAATGCTATTGAAATAGGCTGGTAGCGGCGGTGAAACCTCCATTGTATTTCTGTATAGAAATAATACAGCGATTTAGCATGGCAACAAAGCTATCTACAATTGAATGGACTCAATTAGTTGGCAGTTTTATGTAAATTACATATTTACCCTGACAAACTAATTGAAAATTAAATTGAGATATTTTTAAACAACAATAAAAAAATCGTAGTTAGTTTAGAAGCAGTCGAGCGTTTAATTAAATAGTTGATAATGTTTTAAAGGTTAAAAATAACTTCTTTTCGATAATTAAAATATATCCTAAGCGTATACATTAAAGTTTTTAAAAAAAATTAGTGTGTTTTAATGAGCGATATTTCATTTTTAATGAGCGATATTTCATTTTTTTGGTGTTTTGAAATTAGTTTTATTTAGATTATGACAAAATTAACCCACAGTATGGACCGTGTTCAATAAGGATCTATGTAATAATAAACGAATAAATTTACAGGTCCGTACATAATTTTAATTTAAACCCGGTCAAATGGAACTAAACCCACGGTTACTATACAACCTTTCAGTAATGCGATGTCTAATGTGTTTGCTGTAGATCCTAATTGTGTAACGTTAAAAAAAAACATGTTTTTAACGCACTTTCGAAGTCATCTGAAGTAGGCGAACTGTCTCGGCAACATTGCCCAGATTATCGAGAGCGATCTCGAGATGACGCCTCGGTGTTTTGCAGCGATAACGTGAAATGATTACTCTTCTGTGCACTACGTGTAATTAAAAAACATTATAGCTACGGTTTTCGAAAAAAAAACAAAACTATAAATTTTACGCGAGAATTTCAAACAGATCTTGTAGGTAATAGCATCCTTTTTATGAGCACCCAGTTGTGCTGTTGTAACACGGCTAAGGTTGGGTTAGAGCACTGACCGAATTTACACCATCGGTTAACAAAATAAATAAATTTGGGGTTGTTTTTAGTGACCACAAAATACCCAATTAAGTCTTCCACTCAAATATCGCTGTCAATTTTATAGAAACACAATATTTTGAATGTAGATAGTACATATTGGGAGTTAGTTTAGATTTCGAGTTTTATATGAACGTGAATTTCAATGCTTCTCAGCGGAGCGTACTCGTAAACCGTAGATGTACGTATAAAGTGGATTACACAGCAAATCGGTTCGCTTGGAAACAGCTCGCGTCCGTTTCGCATCCATCAAAGTCGCATTCGATTTGTCTTCAATCGCTTACTCCGTTGAGGGATTGCCCTCTTTGGAACTCAGCTTGCATCCCCTCGACGTGCCCAAGTGAAGCCGTATTGTGTTTTCGTATGGGAGAGGTTAAGCCAACTGCAAACTTTAAAATTCAAATTAATAAAATAAATTCAAAATATGTTTTGAATCAAGCGGTCGCGTGTCGTCGGCGCCCATCGGCGGCTCGCTGACAAAAAGCAATTTCTAAAAATACCCACAAATCTTCATATCTCACGAACTCCATAAGTGATATACACACAACTGGAATGTCTTTATGTGTTTGAGCCATATAAAAAAACTAGCTGACCCGGCCACGCGTTGCTGTGGCTAAAGTTTTTGTTATATTACATTATAGTAAACAATCTAAGAGGAACAATAAGAGAACATCAGTCACGGAGTCCACTATGCTTTTTCACACAGATGGTATTTGTAAAAAAATATGGTGATCTCCTTATTTGACTTTCTACTACTATAACCCTTTAGTACAATGAAATTATTTACGAACTAAGACGACAATGATGATGTTGGTATACAAATTCACTGGATTGAGATTGATTTGAAGGGGAAGTACGTTGAACACAATTAATTAAAATGTTCTTACACTTGATACTAAGCAGAAATCAATAGGTAAAAAATAAAAATTTATCAGATTTATTATTTCCATTTAATTTTATAACAAATATAAGTATATTACAGTATAATACAGTAAATAACATGTGACGCTTAAACTCATGAATGAGGTAGGCAAGGCAGACAGTCTTAAACTTTTAAACATTAATAATTTTTTTTTTGAATTATAAATACTTTCAATTTCAATTTAATTTAACACCAATCGGTGCACAATGTTTTTGGTTAACCTGTCTTTAGCTAACACAAATAGATTCGACGGTTTCCCAACACGTGAACACGCAACATATAGTTGCCCATGAGAAAAACATGGATTTTCCAAATCTAAACCACAAATGGACATTGTTTGACCTTGAGATTTATTTATAGACATGGCGAAAGCTAAACGAATTGGAAACTGTAGCCTTTTGAAGGGTATGGTAGAATCTGATGGTATCATCGGAATACGTGGCAGCAGGACCACTTTTCCTTTAAACTTCCCAGCCAAAATGGTTGCTTCAAGAATGTTTCCGGTGATCTTTTTGATGACCAAACGCGTACCGTTACATAATTGAGGTGGATTCAAATTACGGAGGAGAATAATAGGGGAACCAATCTTTGATCGAAGATTATGTGGTGGCATTCCAGGGATATCTAATGAATTTAAAAATTCAATCGGAAAATTTACACTTTCATTTTCATCAACAACAGTATCGATTGATTTAAAAGACATCAGATCGCCTGGTAACAACTGTTGTATCTGGAAGTTAATTTCGTCAACATCAACGTTTTTGGCTGCCAAAATCGCCCGTTGACTAAGCCATTCATGATTCAAATAATTATTCTGTATATCCGGGAAAATACTCTGAATCAATTCAGTTTTATCCTGAACAACAGTGCAAAAATTGTCTGGTAGTTTAATGCATTGCGTATTTGGTTGCAGTTTTATTTTACCGTTCCCAATATCTAGTAGTTGTTCGGAAAATATTAGTGCTGATGGATCATTTTGCAATTGTACTCGCATATTTATGGTCAATCGAAGTGTTTCAACACTTCGCCATAAGAATGATTGTTTCAAACATGCATTAATCTCATCCGCGAAAGTAGAGCGAGGTATAACCGGTAAGGTCTGCCGGAAGTCACCAGACAAAAGTAAGATAGCACCACCGAAAAGTTTATTATTGCTGTTTAAATCTTGCATAGTTCTGTTTAATGCTTCAAGTGAATATTTGTGTGCCATTGTGCACTCATCCCAAATTATTATAGAACATGTATACCAACATCAACATTTTCGTCTTAGTTCGTAAATAATTTCATTGTACTAAAGGGTTATAGTAGTAGAAAGTCAAATAAGGAGATCACCATATTTTTTTACAAATATCATCTTGCTCGAGATAAAAAATTATGATGGAAAATCAGTGACTACTCGTATAAGTTAGATTTTGAGATTTGAACAGCTAAGGTAAATGTCTAGTAGTTGATGCTTTGAGGTTAATCATAAAGAATTAAGAATATAAATAGCAGCGCCATCTATTGATTACTTACTCAACCCAGTCGAAAGGTATCGACATCTGTTAGAATCATTTGGAGTTAACAGATAATTGTGACTGTCAAATAATATCAGACAAATAATTAGCAATAAATTAAAATTGCGACTATAATTTGAGATTTAAACTATCCTATCTCTCAAGTTGGATCGAACTGCACATGGTGTGCAAATTTTATTATAATCGGTTAAGTGGTTTAGGAGTCCATTGAGGACAAACATTGTGACACGAGATTTATATATATTAAGAAGATTACTTTCTAACAATGATAATTGTGACTGTCAAATAATATCAGACAAATAATTAGCAATAAATTAAAATTGCGACTATAATTTGAGATTTAAACTATCCTATCTCTCAAGTTGGATCGAACTGCACATGGTGTGCAAATTTTATTATAATCGGTTAAGTGGTTTAGGAGTCCATTGAGGACAAACATTGTGACACGAGATTTATATATATTAAGATTTAAATTTTTGAAACATGCAACCTAACTTTTGTCCAATCGAATAAAGCGTATAAGTTCCGCGATAGATTTATTAATTTTATATTACTATTCACACATTATCTAAATTATTATTGCGGAAAAAAACATGCGATTTTTGACATATTTTATTGGGCTTTAAAGGGATGGCTTTAGACTAGTGGTTAAGAATCGGTCGTAGGGAAAAAAACGGTCATAAATGGTCACTTTCTCCTTTCCTTTGTTTGTAAGATTTTTGCAGGGGCGAACGGATTAGATTCGTTGCGAGCAGGGTTGTCACAATATCGATCATTATCGACCGTTGCGCATATTCAAGTCAATCTCCTCTTAGGTCGGCTGTGTCAGACATAGTACAGTGGTGTAGTGAATACATCTTAATACATCTGTGTGGCAGTCGGAAAAGTGTTTCGAAAAAAAAAACGTGTAAATCACCTAAAGTTTCTCAAGATTTCAAAAAATCCGGTAAGTTTTTTTAATTTTTCTAATAATCTCCTTATCTAAGCTTTAAATTTCACTTTAAAATGATCTTATTTTGCCGAAAAATGGATTAAGGCATTTGGCTATAGTCCCGGCGTCGCGTGTTTGAATTCAGTCATACGAGTACCACTTTTTACCGCTTCAATACCACCATAAGCACAAACACATTTGGCTTAGTTGAGCGGGGCTCGAAATAATTACAAGTGACCTCTATGTCAAAGATTTTTTTTAATTTAATGATTACGTAATTACATAATTAATGTGAAAAATATATTGTTTTTAATTAAATACCTTACAGTTTCATATCTTTAGTTTGGCCTATCAGGCATCACATTCATTTCAGTCAGATTATACAGAAATTCAGTCGAAAAAATGGGTGTAATTTACAGTGGGAGTCGGTCCGGGAATATGCCGCATTTCTTTAGGGAAAAGGTCAGAATTGACCGCCCTATCACACCGAAAATATGTAAATTTCTCTCCAAAAGGCAAGGAAAAATAATTCGGCCGGGAGATTGAAATTTATCGTGTGGATCCGCGGCGAGCACGCCTCGGGAATAAAGATAGAATTTATCATGTTTTCAACGAAGAAGGATCGGCGCACGGCTCCGCGCCGCCGTCGCTACACACTATGGCGATTAATATTTAATGATACAATATGAAGTAGTCGATTTATTATACTCTTCGCGTTCAACCCCTTAACGTACTCGTTTTTTTAACAGAATAAAAATGAAGATTTATACTGAGGTTATTAACAAAAGAAACCCGCATCTTTGTAGGTTTGTAAAATGTATATAATTTAAAGTGTTTTAACACAAAACAAATCATAATACAAATAAATTCAACTACATTACCAAAACAATTTCATTTAATTTTACATTTACACTAAAACATGTATTTTTTTTGCGAGATTTTACAAACACTATAAACTTTGGTCGATACTTTTCTTCTTTGTAGTGAAAGGGTCTTTATCTAATAAATAATCCTAAGCGTAAGAAATAATCTTACACTTTCAAGTATTTTGTTCTAATACCGCTTCAGCGGGCAGTTTTAATGATGAATAGTTTAATCTTATTTACTCCGATACATAAATCTTTATGTACTCCAAAAAAAACAAACAGATATTATCGTTAACTAAATGAAATCCATATATATATTGTCCTTTCTTATGTTCACAACACATGAATAAATACAAATATATATCTAGGTAATAAAAGTTTCATGAACTATATAGATTTTTTTAGCACAATTTTTTTTCGGCTATTTTAGAATTAAGTGGATATTTTGCCCATCAACAATATATTTTTCAACACACAATTATATATAGTATATAAACAATTATTTATTCAATATTATGTAATCGTATAATATCCATATTTATAGTGTATGTATATATTGTTTCTATTTAGTATAATCTATGTTTCAACTTTTATATGCATGTCGCGTTCTCTTTTTATTTGAATATTGATAAGGTTTTTTTTACTTAAGTGTCTAAAATTAATGTAAACATGTTATGTATTCAATATTTTGTTGGGGTACCGTATAAAAATAAAATGAAATATATTAAAGGTACGTATTTTGTAATTGACGTTTTTTACATATCTAGTACTTGCACAAGCTCAGTATTAAAACCAGCGTAATCACGCTTCTTGCGGCGAGAGGCACATAACACGCTTTCCAAACATTTTGATAAATTAATTGATTTTTTAACCTTCGGCCATATCTTTCCCGCATGCAGAAGAATTCATTGCGTCGTGTATAGCCAGCCTTATATCAGGGCCGCGATGGAATATGGCAACGTAAACCCGGCGCGGGTTAAAGTCGTGACGCGCGGCCTATTCCGAGAGATAACGACGTTTGCATCTTTCGCAGCTGACGAAGATATTGCCGTGCGCTCATTTTAAACCCTAAATCCGCCCCTGGAATAAACGAGCGACCCTTAAAGTGTCTCGAATAAACTCTTGTAAATAGTTTTTCTAATCTTATTTTTCTTTATCTTTTTTTGGGTGTGTTGTGAAGGGGGGGGGGGGGCTTTGAGCACTGCGCGACGGTTTAGCTTTAATTCTGGAAGGTCGTTCAATTTTTTAGGATCCGAAACAAAATGCCCAACACTAATAAATAATAAATGTTATATGATAAAATAAACGACATACTTTTTTACAATATTGACACAAATAGATTTATATATATATATTTTAAAAACTCCGGATAGAAAGCCAAATAGATATTGTCTGATTGGAAGAGCAGACGAATTATTCAATTAGATTTCTCTGGACATTTATATATACGTCGCTTTTCCGGATATGATTAAATTTCTACCTTCTTTTACGCATATTGTGATATCGGCGTGAATTATTCACACCGAGAGCTTTATTTGGTTGCCATGCCAATTTTCCTTTTTCAGTTGTTTTGTCTTTCATTGTTGCGCGGGAAAACTGTTCAATAAACATATCTGTGTATTATTTTCTTTTTAAAATTAAAATTTGTCCAATTGTGACCTAGATCATAAAAAAAAATATTTGCCGTTCCAGAGTCAGAGGCGATGAAGCGATAAAAATGGTATGACTATAATGTGCGAATTCGAACCCGCGGCCTCTGTCTGGGTCAATAGTCAAACGCCTTAACCACTAGACTACCACGATGTCACGAACGAACATGTTTTATCAAGTCAGAATCAAACATGCCAATCGCCGGTGTTAAAAAAAATTATTTTGATACATCGTTTATTTATTTATTTAAGTAATTTCTAAAATGTTTTAGGATTTTGCAAAGGTTTGATATATGACGAGAAACCCAATAATAAAATAATTAAAAAATCACTTTGAACATGCAAATATTCATACACACCCATTGGAAGAGCGGTCGAGTGTTTAATTCTGTTACGGATGTGCTGGACCTGTTCAGGCCCGGCAATTGCGTATGCCTGTGTATTGCATATGTCACTTGATGAGCGGAGGTTCTCAACATTATCGATTGAGCTAAGCAACAAGAATTGATTAGGGCCATGTCAATTTATTTCTCACGCAACTAACAGACGGACACAAGATACGATGCTATGAAAGAGTAATTTAGTTTTATCGACGATTTAAATAACTTAAACGTTTTTTATTTATATATAACTAGCTTGAGCTTTTTAACATTTTCTTTTTTGATTATTAAAACAGATATTTTAATTTATTTGTAAACACCCTTCCCGGAATTCAAGAGAGTGTCTACTCTAGCTAGAGATCCTACAGTAGTTTATATATATGTAAAATCTTATTATTTGTAAAGAGTTATGCTGTATTTCGTATTCTGGTAATTCTTTAAATTCCCCAACCCTTCCTACTTTCTAATTCCAACCTCGTTCCTGAAGATATTTTTCTCTTTAATAAAGTTTGAAGGAAATTCTCATTGGCTTTATGTTTTGATTGTTTTTTAATGAAACGTTATTTTTTGTATGAGCTGTTGTTTTTTGAAAAAAAAAAAAATAACCACTGTTTTTTTCAATGTCAGAGGTGTATGGAATTCAGAATCACAATCACTCAATTAATAATTCATTACAGACTTGCGAAATATTTTGCGGCTGTAATATATGAAGTGATCTTACTTAGATCTTATTATATTAAAACTTCATATATGAGACAGACGGACGCATGAATGTTTTCATGTTTTCAGCAATTTGTTTACGGAAAAGTAATGTTTCAGTTCAAATCGATAAGGAAATCAACCAGAGACCATCAATCAATCGCAGAGCGGCGGACGGCGTCGAATAGCTGATGGCATTTATGGGACGTTTTCAATTTGTCCACTGCAATAATGGCGTATCGAGCGGGCGCGGTCGGAATTGAGGAAGCTCGGGTTCGATAGCCCGAAACGTTATCAATCAAAACACACAGCGAGCGCGCATAATGGCGAGTGATTAAGAGTCAAAGCCAAACAAAAAAAAAACAGTTTCAACAAAATGTTAGATGAAACGCTACGCTCGTCTATTGATTATACAGGTTGTATTTTTTTCACTTCGCAGAGGGTTGATATATAAACATTAATCAGCAAAAAGTATCGGAACAACGTTTCCCAATTTCATAAGAATTTCATATGGATTTATTCGAAATTGTTTTAATGTTTGAGATTTAGTTGTGTTGTGTGTTTATGAGTTCCTAAGAAGAATTTCACTTTTTCATAGTAATTTACGGAAAAAAGCAATCAGTTTCATAACATTAATGACAGATAGTAATATATTCCATAAGTTTATGCTGTAAATCGTGTAGAGATCGTGGTGGCCTAGTGGTTAAGGCGTTGGACTAGTAACCCAAAGAAATCGGGTTCAATTCAATTTCAACGATGCCAGATCTCTTATTCATCAAATATATACAAATACATTGTAAATAGATCCAGCTAAACCAATGTCTTTTCTGACGGTTTCTTAATCATAACTAAAATACCATTTATTTACACATGCATCAAATCAAATAAAATAAAATACAAAATACTATTATAAAATAAATTATGTTAACATAAGTCGTGTAATGTAAAAATACAATACAGCAAGAATGTATGGTTATTTTCCTTAAATTCTTTTCATTTGAGTTTTACTAAAGAATTTATTTTTGATTGTCTAACTTCTAGAGGTATTTTATTAAATAGGCTGGGCGGGTATTACCTATTTCACAAATCAGCACATGGTCATACCATACCATCTTCCCTGATTCTAACACAGGCACATTTGGCATTGTTGGGTCAGAGCCCAAAATAAGACAAGAGACATCACGTGATGCCCTCAATGGATGAGAAATGCACATACCGTATTAGGACAGGCGGTGTAGTGGTTACGCTGTCGACAATGGACATGAGATCCGAGGTTCAATTCCCGGTGCATTAGTGTTATAGTGTTCGTATAAATGTATAAAAAAACAAATATTCTACTTTTAGGAATAGATTAGTATTGTGGCGTCAGCTGTTGTGGGTAAGATAGCAGGTCACTTTCTATTGGAATCTGTTGTCATAATCGTCGGGTTGCCGCCAGGTTTTTTTCCTAAAACCCATTACACCCATACGCCCATAGATAAATAAATTACGGGCTGCGGGCAAAACAGTCGCTCCGCTCAATTTGGTTTTCTAGGAATAAATCGCGCGAGCTATAATGGCTTCGTAACCATACGATACGAATGAAAATAATTGCTTGCAAATGTTGTCTATTTCCAGACGGAGCGCGTCATTTTAAAGATGGTATATATATTTTCTAATAACGTGTATGTATGGACGTCATAAATTATTTATTCATACCACAGAGGCACAAAACGTTAAAAATAATAACAACAAAGTTAAAAACAATTAATATTAGTAATTTACTTACAAATTAAACAAAATAAAAACATACATCCATACGTGCTTATATAAATTTTGTAAAAAAAAAAAATACAAATGAAACAGAATTTGATTTTCACGTCAGTCGTGACGCAAATCAATGCACACTCCTAGTGGTGTAAGTCCAAGCTACATGGTTAGTGTATCAATTGATTATATTTTATTTATAGTAGTAGCGCCCTCTAGCGGTTAAGCCCAAACTACACGGATTACAAGAAAGTAGTTCCATAGCGTACGATGTTATGCACTGTCACTCACCCACCTCGAAAAATACTAGGGCTCAATCTATATAAATTTTTTAATCGATTCATTGGCTCATGCAGCTAATTGGCCCTGCAATTTCAAACATGATTTGTGAAGACGACATCGAAGGCAAAAACCATCGCGGTTTCAGCGAAAAAAAAAAGTTTCCTTGATATTATTAAAAATTCTGGATAACATTAAAAATATCGTCGGCACGCTAAAGGCAGTTAATACCAGCGTTTAAAAAAAAATCATGGGTAAGAAATTATTTTTGCTTTTTTTTATATAATTTCTTAACAAACTCCCCCTCTAACTCCCCCAACCACCACCCACTATCCCCCTGACACCGACACCGTATCAGCCAATGTTTCCGGGACACTGAGCACATACACATTTTTTTCTTTTATTTAACAACATTAAAGTGTTCCTACTAAGTAAATTATATGTTTACTGGAAATTAATTATATTATTGCGATGTCGTATTGTGAGGTCTCTAAGTAAATTATGGCGTACTTACCGAGAATACTTGTTAAACCTATTTTAACCACAGTTAAACAATAAAATATTTTGAATTTTGAATTGGTAAAGTATGTTTTGCAAAATTGTTCTTGTTTAGTTTTGACATTCCTGTGATGCATGCATCATCACAAACACATCGGCCTTTCCTTTCCATGAAGTCTTTCAGTATAATTATCTCCTCGGACTTTTCGCCTTTGGTACGAACGTGCTGTAGGTTTTTGTTGGCGGATTTTAATTCTTCCTTTCTGTGCCCCTGCATATAACCCGTCGCAAGCAGCGTCGGTACGTACTCGTATAGTCGATGCTGATCTTAATTTGGTATAAATGGGAAATAAATATATTTCACATTTATTTCCAAAGGTATTTTTCTTTTCTGGCCCCTAGGCTATATAATAAAATAAAAGATATCCTGCAAATAAAGCTTAATAGCAAATTAATTAATAAAAAGACACTGACTAACTGGTTAATTTATCTTGATAGAAAGGACACTGGTCAACTATGTTCCTGTGTAATATAATATTGATCTTTCTATTTCTCAACTTATTAGATATATTTATTAATTTATTTTTATATATATATTAGCTTATTATATATATTAATAAATATATATGTATATTTTTATGTATTCGTATTACATGTACGTGTATGTATATCAATGTTAGTTTCATAGTTTTTATTTCATACTAACAAAAAAGCTCAGCGCAATTGCGTTTAACCAATCTATTAAATAACTATTAAAATTAGCCTACCTTAGTACGGGCAATGTCCAGTTAGGTATGGTTATGTTGTTCATTATCTAATAAATATGTAATAACAAAAAATCAGTAAATAAATAAATAAATAAATAGCTGTTATTAAACATGCAAACATAAAAATGTTACTTTAAAAAGTCACTCTTTTAAAATAAATAACCTTATATTTTGAAATGCCTTCTCATGTTTATATGTTATAACCGTCAAATTTTCATAATGGTATAAAAAGATGATTTAAATAATAATTATTTAGATATATTATTGAAAATCCAACAGTAAAATTACATAAATTTACATAATTACTAGTATATAAAACCAAATATGGATTTCTGATATTTTTCATAGTAATATTAATATAGCATGCGAAATGTAGAACAGTATTCCCTTCTTAATATATAAAATATAATGTATAATATATAATGTATAAAATGATGCTTATTTGAAGGTGTAAGTGATTTATGTGTGTATGTTAAAACAGATAATAAACTACGTGCGGTTTTGGTATGTATAAATAGAGTTTATGAATGAAGGTATATGTATGTGTATTCTATATATAATTGCAATTACATGTACTTATATGTTACAATTAACCATTAACTATTAACAATATAACAATAAAATTAGTTTTTATTTGTCTTTACTATTAATGATATCGGAAACCTCTTTTTCGAAAAATAATAAGAAGGTATTCAGTATATCAATTTTATTCAAATATCACTATTTTTATAAAGGGAGCAGATTCGTGGTATGGATTAATTGAATTAGTATGATAAACGGGGTAAACGAAATAATTAATGCTGTATAGGGTACATTTATATATTTATTTTTTGTAATAAATTTGGACAATCAAAAATTTTAAATAAAAATATTAAATCAGTCATTTGTCTCCGATATAAAAAAGAATGTAATTTATTAAAAGCTGAAGCGTCCCCAAGGTTATGAAAACAGCAATGTGATTTAATGTTTAAAAACCTATTATTCTGAATATTTTGGATTCTACTATGGAGATTCTTGATTGAGGACACCATATACGCTGACTTTGAGTTCACCTGTGTTTGACATATTTTCAATGACGAAAAATCGCCTGTCGAAATCAAATTGAAATGTCACTTCGTCTGTATCGCAGGCACTATACTAGCTCCAACAGAAATCCACGATTATTTAGCTGAAAGAAATGGCTGTTGACGCGTAGATCTATCTATACTCAAGACAATAAGGTGACAAGCTTAAAAAAATACTAGTGAGCATTAACACATGCGATGCCCTCCTACTCTGAGTAATTGCGAGCATTAAGGGAATGACTTGTAATTCTGAGGGTGATATGCATCCTGTATGGCGATGTACTGTCTAATGGACGCTTGTCCTGTCAGCGTTTTATATGAAAAGGTCACCTTGTGAATTGTGATTGTATTGTGCCTAATATTTAATGCCGTCATTTGTGAGGGGAATTTATTTTTACGTGGCGAATACTCGTTCCATGAGTTTCTAATCTTTATTTTTTTACAAAAAATATTTTAAGTCCCACCGCAACTCGGTTGAATAGTTATTATTTCAAAAACTCAAGTTATTTATCGTTTTTTAGATAATATACTTGAACTTAAAGTAAACAGTATCCTTTTAAGGGTTAATTCTGAACGTGAAATTTGTAAATAAAGCAAAAAACGAGTCTAAAAAAATAGAGAGAAAGAGTCCTAAACACATTTTAAAGTATGGTTACATAATAAAATATCAGACCGCGCGGCGTCGCGACGTCGCCACCTTAAAACCGACCGACTCCACGGGCTACAAATGTGTGTAGGTTTCCGCGCGCAAATACTACAGTAATTTAGGTCGAAAAGAAACAAATGTATCTACTAAACAAATTATATTATAAAAAAAATTGTTTTTTTTCGAAGTACTTCGCGTGCTGCGCGTTCGGAAGGTCGCTGACCGACCTGGCGCCATGCGTTGAACCGCGTTCTCAAACTTAAAACAATTTCTACAAAATTTTCAATTCGTTTTTCTCGTAGTTGGGAAATATATTTTCAGTATTTTTTGCTGACTAGTGCTTGATTGTTGATATAGATTAAATCCCTAACTAAAAGGAAACCAGTGATTTTATATACACTCTGTATATACTATAATACATTTCAAGTATTTCTCTGAGTGAGAAATTCGATCTTAGTAAAAATGCATTGAAAAAAAGCAAAGTGTGTGAAGTAATAATGACTTATCTGTGACTTTTTTTTATCATTTCTACTTTTATCTGGTGCATTCAACAGATGCCCATTGCGTTATTAGCAACGAAAAAAAATACAATTGAAAATTATAAAATTAAACAAATTAAATTGAAGAAATATCGGCCGGCTGTGTCGAATTTCAGTGTGTTGGTCCTGCAACGAGAAGGTTTAATGGTGACCACGTTAATAGATTATCGATCATCAGGAACGTAAAAGTTTAATCATTTTAAGATATCAGGAGAATCGAAAGCATTTTAAAGACCATCGGAATTCGTAACAGACATGTTTTTAATTATATTTTACATAAATCTTGGAAGTCAAACACTCGTTTGAAAAGGCATCAACGCTTCAAGAGGTCCGGAATGGTAGCTGTGTATTCATTTATCCGTCCGCTTTGTTAGGTTATGTGGGTGGATCTGTTTATTAAATCTCGGTTGCCTTGATGGTTCGTTCAAATTTTAATAGAATCGCAACGAACGAAATGAGTTAATACACCTGCTGATCTGTAAAACATTTAATCACATTCATTTTATGGGTTTATTTATTTATTTAATTCAGATGCACGTGTTAAAATAATAATGTCGTAAAGCAAAATACCTTACGTAATAAAACTATCGAAAAGTACACCTCATTTAAAATATTGTCAAATAATATGTATCTGTTTAATGGGAATTGAAATTAGAAAACAATATAATAAAAACAAAATTAAAATAATAGAGGATTAAAAATCCATCCTATGCTCTTAATTACAGGACCTCTTTAGTACTTTTCTGGCGTGCGCCTTTTATAATGTAAAAAATCTAAATATGATAATTAAGAAAAACATTTGCCAATTTTACTATATCTAAACGATTTGCACGTAATGTGGATATATGTTACACTTTTCTTTTTATTTTTAGCCATGACGAATCATTTTCATATATCCTACGTGGAGCGTAAGTTATTCTTGTAAATATTCATTAAATTATTCACTTCTCATTCATTACACATTATATTCGTTACATTTTCACCGTTTTTTATCATTTTTCATTCCTTTTAGAATCATTTTTTACTACTTTAATGAAAGTTTGACCGTATTTCATAAGCACACAGATGGATTGGTGAGTGTGTAAGGTTTTCATAAAATACAGGCCTGTATTTAAACCGGCTTCAATATTAATTTTCCTTTGGGCATTCTGGCTGTACAATATACAAAAATTTCAATCTGTAAAAATATTAAAGAGAATTCGAATTTTCCAAATGTCAATATACTCGTACTGACAGATTTTTATATAATGTAAGCTTACAGCTTTGTATCGCCCTGCGAACGCTATATCAAGACATCATCGCCTAAGATGAATTCGTCAAATACAAGAGATGATTTCGCTGACGGACTTGTCGAATTCATCTCGACGTGGTCCGTCATGCTGCTGCTGCGAGGTTTCTGCCGACGGACGGGATTTCCTCTCGGATAGCCTCGTCAGGTCAGCTCCGGACTCCCGTCTCCCGTCTCCCGCCAGGAGCGTCGACCACGCTTCACGCCTCCGAACAATGGCCGGCAGAAAGTCTGCGCACTCTGCTAATTCGTTGGCCGGCTCGAAATGCAATACGGCAATTTATAAAACACGAACGGCTATGACACCCTGTAGCTATCGCATATTACTAGTAGTAAATTATTTAACCAGAACCTGACGTCTTACAGCTAGGCCCTACAGGCGTCTTTAAAGGTATTTCCCATCCGACAACTAGCCAACCTGTAATGGACGACCATAGAGAGGTGAAGAGTAGATTAGAATAAAAAGAGATTCTTTCAGGTCATCATGAATTTTAACATAATTTTAGTTATTTTTTGTAAATTTTGACGCGCTGCACCCCGTCATTAACGACATCTTCTTCCCAGGCTACTGCCGTTAATGACGCAATGACGCCTGTAGGGCCTAGCTGTAAGACGTCAGGTTTTGTGCAATGTATAGCAACAGTTGATAACTACAGGATGTCATAACAATTCTTGTTTTAAACTCATCTCCAAGTACCTAACCGCATCGGACCTTATATTATAAATTGCATTATTTTGTTTTTTTTTTGGGACTATATTTATAGATCTAGTCTATACAGGGTGAACGAGGGGGGGGGGTATTCAGCAGTATGCTTATAAGGAATGATTTTACCGCGCGGCGTCCCAGAAATTGACTGATTGTAATAACGACACGAACGGCGGATAAGTTCCCGCGCGCAAATATTGTAATGTAGGTCAATTGGATGGGTCAGGAACACAACAATGAATTTTTTTGTTATCTATATGAAGACTTGTTGAACAAAAGTTGTTGAAAAAAAACAGAGCGTTGCGTTGAGGATGTGACCGCCGCGCCAATACCGCAAACGCAGGCGTATTAGTAAACCGTCTGTTTGCGTTTGTTTGCGGTTATTTGCGCACCGCCGGCCATGTTGGTTCGGGATGGCGCGATCAGCTGGTCTGCAGAGGCGAGCTTTCCTCGCGAAAGCGCTGATCAAAGCGAGGCGCTCATCCATATTTCATCGCGGGCCAATCCCGAAACGAAAGTCGGGAATTAATTATCTTTTTACCGAGTTTGAGAACGAGGCTTATTATGAAAAATAAAGGCTTATTAAGTTTAAAAAAAAAAAATCTTTTTTTTCATGACATGGCACCATTTTAGGTAGATTTCATTAGGAAAGCTACCTATTGCAATCAACAAAACTCAATCGACACACTCAAAATCATATCCAGAAACTCCAACCCAACTCAGTGCGGTTTTTGCTCAAAAGACCCACAAAGCGAATGTAATGATTTATTTACACGTCTTTTCGTTTGAGAATTTCAGACTTGTAAAACAATTCCCGCTGACTGAAACGCGGACATAATTGCGCCTCTCGCTGACGGCAAAGCACTCAGGGAAATGTAACCTCGTCGAGTTTTCACCCGGGAAAATAATTTCCTAACGACGTAACCCTTTTTGTATTTCGTTTCATTTTAGCATTTTGCTATTGAGGGTAACACTTTTGCTGAAAATAGACACTCTGTGCGTTTTAAAAGAAACTCACTATTATTCAAAATTTGTAAATATTAATAATATTTATATATTGGTTAAAAACTAATTAAACTAATTTAAAAATATTTTCAAAACTTCATTCGTACCTACAGAGGTAGGCTTTAATTGTATTATTAAATATTTCAAGTCGAAAAACAAACAATTATATTGTTTTTGATTTAAAACTCACTTTCATAATTTAAATTTATGGTACAATAATATAATATAGTAATACATATACATAAATAGATATAATAAACTGATATTAAATATGAAATAGAATATTTAATATGAAAATCCCAGTATTCATGATATTTTTATTTATATATTATATCTACAGTGTACACGTGGCAATTTATATATAATATGTGTTACAATTACATTAAATTAAATAAAATAAAACGTTCATACTACTGACAGCTGATTGACAAAATTAGTTTCGAGCTGTGAATTTTGTTTGATTTCAAAAGTGAATCAAGCAAAAAAAAATATGAATGCCATCTTACATGAAAAAATTAAAACTGGATCAAAATTAAATACAAATACAAGCTGTAATTGTGTTTTTTTTCAACTGTTACTAACATTAATTTTTAAATTACATAGGTATTGCAGGGAATTAAGGCACACAACACATGCAACTGATGCTGAACAAAATTTTTAAAAAAATATATGTAATAATTATATAGGTAAACTCGTCGTATTATAGAGGTATAAGAACCTCAATAATGCCCATACTTGAAAGTTTAATGGATTAGGGTCGAATTTCGACCACTGGTCCACCACTAGTTATTATTATATTTTTGATTGGGTCCGGCGTAAGTCAAATTTACTGCGATTATTTCGAAGCAACGTTCAAAGGATCGCTTCCAAAGGTCCAATTTCTGAACAGCTCAGCATCTATTATTTGCTTAACGACCCTATTAAAGTTAAACGCAGACAGGCCACAATAAATAGCAATGATATTAAGCGGATGTCACTTGATATTTTCAAAATTAGATTTAATTGCAGGTCCTGAGTTTGGGCCGAATGATTTACGAACACTCCAATGATGATTATATTGCCTAAATCGGTCACCATGACGACGACAAATAGGGTTGCCACCGTTTGCCTAAAAATATGCTTCTGTCGACACACATCGCAAATTCTCTATCATTTAAATATATACCTAATATTATTTTACTAAGGCATATTTATAAAAATATTTCACTAGTACCTCGCTTTCAGGTAACCTAATCTAATAAGATGGACGCGGTGCATAATCCAATCTTAGGTTTTTAGTTATAGTATAAAAGTAATCGCACTTTTTACTCTTATTCCACCAGTCACGGTAGAGATTAACGCTGGTGAGTTTTTTCTTACAAAGTCAGAATCATCTGTCTATGTTCTTGAGTCCACAATTTACAACAAACTTAACTGCTAGTATCGAGGACGCCAAATCTCTTAGGTTGTATAAAAATAACCTTAAAACAAATCTCATTGATGAGAACTTTTATTATAAATAAATTATGCTAAAAAATCAATTCTTTATTTTTACAGAATTAACATAAGAAAGTAATAATGTATTGGTATTTTAATATTAACTGTATGTAACATTACAATTGCAAGATCTTTACAAAATTACAAGCTTATATTATACTCGGATAATTTATAATATTTGCACTATTAGAAACGGAGATATGTAGGTACTATTAACATTATTTTTTTTTTATCATATTTTAATTTTTTTATAATTTTTTTCATTTTCTTCTTAAACTAGATGCCGTCCGTACCAAATATTCCTCTAATATTTCATCTAAAATACGGTATTTCAGAAATGCATTTTACCACTTGCTCTTATTATAGCCTCTATCCGTTTCACAAAAAAGCCTGATCTCTTCTCTGCGAATATATGTTTACGCACATCGCGAATACGTTTCATTATTTTTGGCAACCCTGCGCAATAAGTCGCTTCTCGTCGCACTTTTTGTGGGCAATTTTAAGTTGCCCTTCACTGTTGCCACGCGGGCGGCCATTTGCTTTTTTCCTCCGACTCGTATTTTAGTTTTTCAACAATACCAGCGCCATGATGACTTCATCGCATGTCGGTTACATTGACCGGTTGGGGGGGTGAGGGAGGGGATGGGGAAGAGGGGGAGGGGAGGGTGGAGGGAGGGCAGGGGGAAAGGGGGGAAGAGGTAGTTAAAACTAAGTATCGATGCTGTTCAAATAACATTAACGTCATTTCATAGTCATAATACTTACCGAACCCCGTACGTATTGCGAAGGAAAGTTGTAATGAAAGTATTGCTATTAAATTGAAAGTTTGCGGTTTGCGTTTTGAGGTCATCTGAATCCATTTTTGAAATGCATTTTTGGGTCACCTGAATCCATTGTGACCATTTTCGGAATGTCATCTGTATGCATGCGTGCGTCTGTAAACACGATTAGTAACGAAATTGCTCCAAATTTTGGATTTATGTTTGTACATAATTTAAAAAGAACCCAGCTAAGTATGCGCAGTATAATAATATACCTATATTTGTTGGGTAGGAGGGTTAAAAAAAAAGTGTTAATTACTAATTATTGAATGGTTTCACTTTTGACCCAGTGGTCGGAGGTTAGAATTCTAACAATATTACCTACTATTTTAAACGATTCATCACCAACAAGCAAATTAAGCTTAGACATGTAGGGTTCAAATTCTTCATAGCGATTGAAAAAATAATACGTTTTATGTAAATGCCACTTTTTCCAAGTATCGCAATATCGCTCCGTAATACATAACATTTTTTGTGGGTCGCGCGGTGGCGCGTATGCGATCATGTGCGAAATTATCCCAGCGTAGCGCAGAATCCATCTCGCACTCTTAGTATAACCTTCAATGGGCTGTGTTTGTCGTGACGTCGGTAGAATGGAATCAAGTCTTTAGAATAGCAGAATTTGTGAAATTTTAAATTTATACACCGAATAATATCAAATGACTAGAACAACATCACTTTAGAATATTTATCAGTAAAAACATGGTAGGACTAACTTAACAAATATTATTTCCACCCACAATACTTTCCGTATTTTATCTAGTAGGTATATGCTATACTATGCTATAAATTATATTGCCAATATTAGCCAATATTCAACGCTTTGTTTTGAAAGGCTTTTTTTTAAATAATTGCCCTAGGTCATAATCTAGGTCTTATACTATTCATTCGGGCCCTACTCAACTAGGCCAAATGTGGATCTCCTTGGGTCAAAGGAGTTAGTCGTAATGAAGCGTTACAAATGGTATGACCATGTGTGGATTCGAACCCGCTACCTTTGGGTCAATAGTCCAACGCCTTAACCACTAGATTACAACAAACTCGAGTTGAAATTGAATAAAAGCCGTAACCAAAACAACCAAGTTTCAGGTTATTTATTTACAGTTTTTATTTTGAGACCTGAATAAAATCTACGTGAAAATATAGAATTTACATAGGGATATAGTTCTGGTATGTCTCTAACAGATTGGCAATTGTACCCAATTTCATTGAAACACTGTCGTTCGACATTAAAAAATGTCGATAAATTAAATTAACAATGTTTATTATAGCGTTTCTATATCGAAGATTATTTGATTACGAAAAAACATATTTTTTATCCATGCATTTTATATTAAAACATTTTATATTAAAACATATTTTAACGGCCATTTCGGCTCTTTCAAGAGTTATCAATCGTTCCGGCATAGCCTGTATGCAAAGGAATTTCTAAGTCACTCCTGAAGAATAAAATGCACCAACAAAGGTAACATTTCGAATAACCAAGTTTTGAGATTATCGAGTTTTCTGGTTTTTGTTTGCAGTGCTTGTAGACATCCGCTTATAGCGTTGGGAATATGTGGTTTCTGTTATAGTAGTGTTTTTATTTATATCACGTATCTACTAAAAATTATAAAAACAATATTAGAAATGCAAACCGAAATGTTTTTCCTTTGAACAAAAATTGTATACAATATGTCAGACTCGAAACGAAAGCCATAAGTGATTAGACGCTTAAATTTGAATTTTCATACGAGTAAAATATACATTTTTATCATTGAAAAGAAAACTTTTCTTTATGTTAAACTAAAAATTATAATAAAAATAGTAATCTCTTTTCGTCCTATACATTTCGTGTTATTACGTACTCTTATTGTTATTATATTTATTAAACGATTTTGCCAAGAACATATATCTATTCTTATAAAATGATTTTAATTATACGACTCCTTGTAAAATATAGCATCTTTGCCCAATAACTTATTCATTTTTACTATTCGCCTCATTTTTTTTTGTCAAATTTAGCTTTTACATTCTTGAAATCTATATTATCCTCTAACTGGAGGAGCGGGGTATTGTATGTTGTCCAAATTCAAAAAGGAAACTAATCGAAATGTTACAATTTTTGCGACTCGTGAATATTTGAAACATTTGAATTCATGCCGTATTGAAATGCCTTTTCAACAAATATTCTCAGAACCGAATGGATAAATATGGGATGCATTTAATTTGAAAAATGTTTAATTTGAAAACTGATAAGAGTTTCTGGAAGCATTTTTGCATTCATACTTCAAAACTAACTAAAATGGGAATGTTGCCGTTTCTAAACGGCAACATTCCACTGAGCTCTAGCTCAGGTATCGATATTATATACAATATAATTCTTCTTACTAGTAAGTCATTCAGGATAATATGTATTCTTTGGGTATTTCTGTTCTATTCCCAATTTGAGTCTGTCGTAAAAGCCCTCGACGGGTTCGTTATCCAGTCATTTTACGACGTCATTCAGTTGTGATCTATTCCCGGAGGATATTTAAAAAATCGTAAACCTCGAAGGCAAACGATATTTCGTTCGCATGTTAGCTTCTAGATTATTTTTCTCTCCCTCTTCCTCAAAGCATTAGTGTGCAGATACACTAGTAGTGGCGGTTATAGCGCGTGCCAGAGACCAGTTGCAACTGGAGAAAACACATTTAATTTGACCAAATATCAACTACATTCCCCTAGGATGTCCAATATTTTTTTTGTCTTTATAAAACTAAACAAATTAAAATATGTTTTTGACTAAATAATATGTTAATAATATATTTGAAAAGTTACTAAAGTAAAAAACTGCGACATTTTGATAATAAATATTTTTGTAGAATTGATATTGATACAATAATTGATTATTTATTAGATAGGTACTATGTAAAAGATTTTGTGCATAGTTTAATTCAAATTATAATATAATATAATATTATTAATGATTATTATTTATTTAATATGTTCTAGGGAAACATACAGCGTAACTTAGTTTATAAAACAGTAAATACAGAGTTATAAATTTGGCAAATTACATGAATCCACTGTTTAACAATATAATTGAGATGTCGGTTCACCAAAAACTGATTACACAAAAAAGAAAATTATGAGAATCGTACATAAAATAAAATTATACTGATATACTAAACTAATACTAATATTATACTGATATACTAATATTATATTGAATACTAATATTATACTGATATACTAATATTATACTGATATACTCACATATATTTAGATATTTATGTGAAAAAACAGTGGTTTTTTTATTGTTTTAATATCTTTTTAAACGGATAATAATCTCGTTGTGAAAATAATGGTGAATTATTGCCATCAATTAAAAAAAAAAAATTAAATTTATTAAAAAAGCATTTATAAAAAGTACCTATCGTGAGATGATTTCCCTTCAAAATACATTTGTTTGCTTTGGACATTATAAAGGTTTAGGAAAATATGTAATACCGTATAAATATAATTTTAACATTTTCTATAACGCAAAGCTGTTATGATAACAAGTCTGTATATAAATATCAAATATTTACGTACAAAATACATTGTTATGTCATTTTAATACAAGGGCATTTAAAAAACCTTATATTGCAGAAAAAATAACAGAATTTTAAATGATGCCGAATAGAATAACGCAATAAAAAAATACTTTTTGCATTTATTAACTTTTTATATACATAGCTGCACCAAAATAGATTGGTTTTCTTTTTAGTTTATTTAAGTTTGATTTCATTGCACGTTTATGTCAAATGTACGTCGAACGGCGTTACTTTATTCCGGTTTTTTTTTGCGAATTCAGTAAAATGTTCACACATTTAATATTTAATAGCTAAATATTTCCACATACTTTCGAGCATAAATCTAAACATTCAAATAAATAAAATTAGGCGCAGACCACATTCAAATTTTCATTTGTCCAGCGCCGCTATGTGCGCAACCTTAAATTCATCCTCTACCTGCTCATCCGAACGGCTAATTCGTATGAGATCAATCCGGCTGTAAAGTGGAGCAAACTTGAGATGAGCTCCAATCTAATAACGGCCCCGACGCCTCCGCAAAAATGAAATACACTTTCGCAGGATGCCTTTTCTGCTTAGCAATGAGTCTGAGAGGGGGAGGGGGGGGGGATCGAGGGGTGGAGGCGGCTTAACTTTAACTCTGCACCCGAGTACAAAGGCTCATAACAAATGAGGTCACACGAAAACGGGGCAGATATGTGAAAGGAAAGTGACTTCAAATAAGATCATCCTGTAGAATGTAAATAACTTTGAAAAACGATCGACTAACCCCCCCCCCCACTCCCCTTCTCCCCGGACGTGAGCGGAATGTAAGTGAACGTTGTAATTTTGTATTTTTCCCGGCGAATCAATAAAGCGTCTTATTGCGATTTTCGTTTAAAATTTAATTTGTGTAAAGGAGGATGTGAAAGGAACTTTAAAAAAAGGCCGATTGACCACTAAATGATTTATATCCAAAAATAAATTGACATAATATAGATACATCGTTGCTACATCATACCTAGAGTATTCGTATTACATAGCCAAAAGATATAAATAGTAAATAACAAGTTTTATAAAATTACGCATAAATATACTATTTTTGGATTCCAATGAAAAATAACTGCCACATAACATTTCTTGCTAACACTATAAGGGTGTGTTAAAAATCATTACTGTACTTTCAAATGTACGAGCATTTTTTTTTTAATTTAAATATTTTTTTATAAGACCGCTTAAGTTGCCCATACAGATCAATTTCCTAAAAGGTTAGGTTGACATTGCGGCTTTTCACTTTATTACGTTACTTGATTTTGTTTACTTGACGTTAACGTTAGCTTTTTTGGTCAGCGTCAGATATTCGATGATTTAACTTTGACCGGCGAACAGACAACTCATTTTTCTAAACATTTGACGGTGACTTTAGCAATGACGTTTATCGAAACAACCGGCTGTTAAAATCTTTGTGAAAAATCAACTTATCCTTTTTAAATCGAAACAGTTGCTGGTATTGCTTACTTTATACTATTTTTTTAATTATCATACTTATCGTGATATGCTATATAAACGCAGGTTATTTAAAAGCAAGGATTATTACAAGCTTGACTGACTTCAGTTCTAAATTATATGGCAGATTTAAATTTTACTGCGGTAAGTATATTATGGTATGGTATGGTAGTAGTGGTATGGTCTACCGCGACGTTGCGGTGATATGGCAACCCGTTCTCAATACAGAAACTTCAAAAGTCGAAAGACATTTTCATTTAAGGCAAAACCAAAGGATAAATATTAATTTCGATTCATTTAGATTTTAAACCCCTTTTTCTATAACCGACATTTGGTACCCATTGAATATTTAACTGTAAAAATTTTTATATAAATACCAATTAAATCAATAAATACCTATTCAAATACCTTGATCTTATGCCTTCAACATAGTAAAGGCAGGTTTTTTAAATTGAATAATATTTCTGAGAAATTTAATAAATGATAAACTGCTAATAGTGTTTTTTTAATTTGAATTGCTCTCTTTTAAATGACAATATAGCTTTAGGGAAAATGGTAATTGAAAGGTAAATGAAGGGTCTAAAAATTAAAAAAGTTTTGTTTTTTAATTTTTATATTATGAACCCGTAATTAAATAAAAACCAAAAATTGCTTTCTGACCGCGCCAAGAGTAAAACCTGAAAAAATGAAAATAAAGCGCCGAATTTCAAATCGCCTTCGCCTTAAGGCGGTCTCAGGCGCGCAAATATTTGCAAAGGTGCATAAGACGGGCCATTTGTAAATATTCGCACACACGTGTTGTCTTTTCTTCGTTGTCGTTTTGTTTGCCATCATTTGTCGGTTTTTGGCACCAAAAGGCGCAAACACACAAATCGCGAATGCAGCTTTGCAAATATTTGCGCTCACGTCTGGGACCGGCGGCAAAGTGTCAAATATCAGACAATATCAGTTGAGCGTGCGCTTCTGTCGAGCTCGGATGTATTCTGTGTTATAGTTACGAATGAGTACGCTTTTGAAATAATTGAACTTTTACAAAAGGAACCTATCATTTTAAACCCCAAAAGTAAAAACCACAAGAACCGAGTGAATGAAGCTGCAAACTCAAATATGATATTTTTTAGAGTTAATACAGTTAATGCCATAAAGACTGTAGTAAAAAGGATAATACTAAATACTAAACGAATTTAAATAAGATGTAATAAATAAAAAGAATGATTTTAAAGCAAAAAAACATGAAATACACCAATTTATACTTTAAACATATATATCGCTATATTGGTTATCAACTGATTTAATAAGGAACAAAACTAGGAATTTTTTCCGCGGGTTTGTGCATTTGCATAGTATTTGTATTGGTATAATAGACAGCATTGTGAAACTTTTGCTTAGTTATTGAAAAAGGGTGAATTTGGGAAAATTAGTATTAAACCAATCGTTCGGTTTACTACACAAAAGAATGACTTTTCAGATCTTATTAAAAAATCAATTTTACGGCAAACATAGGTCTCGATAAGCTCTTTCATAATAACAAATAAGTTTATGCCAAAGTTTAACAACAACGTTACACGAAAAAGATAGTAAAATACACAGCAAATATTATTGTCGAAACATCGATGTTTGTCAATGTCGATGTCGATGTCGGATCGTTCGCCGTCGTAGCTGAGAATCAATTTCGCCGATGTCGACGTTTTTATCGAATTCACGGCCCATTAAGCGCGCTGCTGGGCCCCGCAGTGTACATCGATAGCGGCCGCGACTTCGACAAAATCGACACCGCTTTGTGTGGCGATATTCCCTCCCCATTGTTCGCCGAGAGCGGTTCTGGTCGATACTCCTTTGTTCGCATTTCATGACGTTTTACAAATTCATCTGATTTAGGAACACAATTGGCGTTATCTTCTTAATATATATAAATCTCGTGTCACAATGTTTGTCCTCAATGGACGTCTGAACCACTTAACCGATTATAATAAAATTTGAACACCATGTGCAGTTCGATGTGCACTTGAGAGATAGGATAGTTTAAATCTCAAATTATAGTCGCAATTTTAATTTATCGCTAATTATTTGTCTGTTATTATTTGGCAGTCATAAAACTGACAGATGTCGATACCTTTCGACTGGGTTGATGGCGCTAATGTCTGTTATTATTTGACAGTGACAGTTATTCGACGCAAACGTATTAAAAGAGCCCATCAGTTGGCAGAACAAATTGAATCAAGAAATCCAGCTCAAAGAATCAGGACAGCAGGTCATGCACAAGAATCTCAAGAACAGTGTAACGAACGTCTTCAAGAGAATATCATAAGAACAAGAAAATTATTATTTTCAGTCAAATGCCACCGAAAAAATCTAACCTCAACAACGCGAGCGGCAAACGTCAAAACGCAAACGTCAAAACTACGATCGGAATAATATATTCACTTACGAGATGCTGTTGCTGGAAACATCGATGGAAATTTAAATCCCAATGACATCGGTAATGCTTTCATTTTACCTTCAAGCTACATCGGCAGTCCACGGAACATGCAGGAATACATACAAGATGCGATGACTTACGTACGTCATTACGGCCGACCGGATTTATTTATTACATTCACATGTAATCCGAATTGGGAAGAGATACAAACTTTACTATTGCCAGGACAACAAGCCATTCATCGTCATGATTTAACTGCACGTGTGTTTAAACAAAAATTGAAATCCTTAATTGATTTTATTGTTAAATATACAATTTTTGGTATCACACGTTGTTGGCTGTATACGATAGAGTGGCAAAAGCGAGGTTTGCCTCATGCCCACATTTTGGTTTGGCTTAAAGATAGAATCCGTCCTGAAGAAATCGATCAAATAATTTCAGCCGAAATTCCAGACCCATTAATTGATCAAGAATTATTTGATATTGTCACCAAACACATGATCCATGGGCCATGCGGTGTTTTCAACATGACCTCACCGTGCATGGAAAATGGAAAATGTAAAAAAAACTTCCCAAAGCCGCATACGAATGACACGATCACGGATATTGATGGTTATCCAACTAAATCAACTAATTCAATTGATCAAAAGAGTTTCGCCACGACTGCAAAATGACAATTATCAAATCGTCATAAAAGCCGACAAAGTACCATTAGGTGAACATGCTGGTAGATTCAACGCTCCAACTGTTGATGAGGTTGCTGTTATCATGGTTGGTGATCCAGTTGACAAAAGATCTATAAACATTACACGGCGAGACAACACTGTCAGTACGATTTAGGATCTACACCGTTCATATGACGCACTACAATATCCATTGATATTTTGGCAAGGACAAGATGAATATCACCTTAATATCAAACAGTATGATCCAAATACCGGTAAATTTGACAATTATCTATTTACTTTCTTACTGTATGTATAGATTTTAATTTCGTATTGCATTTTATTTTTTATTTTTTTAGGTGATTACAGAAATAATAAAGTTAGCTCAATGAACTACTACGCACACCGAATAATGGTTAGACAACATCAAGACAATTATATCCTTCGATATCGTCAGCTGTTCCATCAATACATTGTTGATATGTATGCTAAGGTCGAAAGCGAACGCTTGCGATTCCTTCGATTCAACCAGGCAAAACTACGATCGGAAGAATATATTCACTTAAGAGATGCTGTTGCTGGAAACATCGATGGAAATTTAAATCCCAATGACATCGGTAATGCTTTCATTTTACCTTCAAGCTACATCGGCAGTCCACGGAACATGCAGGAATACATACAAGATGCGATGACTTACGTACGTCATTACGGCCGACCGGATTTATTTATTACATTCACATGTAATCCGAATTGGGAAGAGATACAAACTTTACTATTGCCAGGACAACAAGCCATTCATCGTCATGATTTAACTGCACGTGTGTTTAAACAAAAATTGAAATCCTTAATTGATTTTATTGTTAAATATACAATTTTTGGTATCACACGTTGTTGGCTGTATACGATAGAGTGGCAAAAGCGAGGTTTGCCTCATGCCCACATTTTGGTTTGGCTTAAAGATAGAATCCGTCCTGAAGAAATCGATCAAATAATTTCAGCCGAAATTCCAGACCCATTAATTGATCAAGAATTATTTGATATTGTCACCAAACACATGATCCATGGGCCATGCGGTGTTTTCAACATGACCTCACCGTGCATGGAAAATGGAAAATGTAAAAAAACTTCCCAAAGCCGCATACGAATGACACGATCACGGATATTGATGGTTATCCAATGTATCGCCGCAGAAGTACTGAGAATGGTGGCCACACATTTACAATGCGACTGCCGAACTTTCCAAATCAAGTTGAGTTTGATAATCAGTGGGTGGTACCATACCCACCACTACTTTCAAAAACTTACAAAGCTCATATCAATGTTGAGCTTTGCAGTTCTGTTAAATCAATTAAGTATATTTGTAAATATGTAAACAAAGGCAGTGATTTGGCCATATTTGAAGTAAAAAACATAAATAAAAATGACGAAATAGCACGATACCAAATGGGCAGATACATTAGCAGCAATGAAGCTATTTGGCATATTCTCAGCTTTCCCATCCACGAAAGAGATCCTGCTGTCCAACATCTGGCAATACATCTTGAAAACGGTCAACGTGTATACTTCACTGAAGAAAATGTTCTCCAAAGAGCGTTCGAAGCTCCGAAAACGACTCTAACTGAATTTTTTACATTGTGTCAAAAACCTGATGTTTTTGGCCAATTCGCGAAGACATTGGTGTATGGTGATGTTCCACGTTATTTCACATGGAACAAATCCAGTAAAAAATGGGAGCCACGGAAACAAGGAAAACCACATCCTTCCATTACAGGCATTTTTATTTTTTACCTATTGATTTCTGCTTAGTATCAAGTGTAAGAACATTTTAATTAATTGTGTTCAACGTACTTCCCCTTCAAATCTCAATCCAGTGAATTTGTATACCAACATCAACATTTTCGTCTTTGTTCGTAAATAATTTCATTGTACTAAAGGGTTATAGTAGTAGAAAGTCAAATAAGGAGATCAGCATATTTTTTTACAAATACCATCTGTGTGAAAAAGCATAGTGGACTCCGTGACTGATGTTCTCTTATTGTTCCTCTTAGATTGTTTACTATAATGTATTATAACAAAAACTTTAGCCACAGCAACGCGTGGCCGGGTCAGCTAGTCTTAATATATATAAATCTCGTGTCACAATGTTTGTCCTCAATGGACTCCTAAAACACTTAACCGATTATAATAAAATTTGAACACCATGTGCAGTTCGATGTGCACTTGAGAGATAGGATAGTTTAAATCTCAAATTATAGTCGCAATTTTAATTTATCGCTAATTTTTTGTCCGTTATTATTTGGCAGTCATAAAACTGACAGATGTCGATACCTTTTTATTTTATGGGCGATTGTGAAGAGCGGGTGACGACTCGGTGCCTGTATAATTTTATTGAACAAGCAGAGGAAAGAGCAATTGTGATATTATTGGAAAATTTTTTAGAAGATCACAATCAACTAATTCAATTGATCAAAAGAGTTTCGCCACGACTGCAAAATGACAATTATCAAATCGTCATATTTTAATTTATTGCTAATTTTTTGTCCGTTATTATTTGGCAGTCATAAAACTGACAGATGTCGATACCTTTTTATTTTATGGGCGATTGTGAAGAGCGCGTGACGACTCGGTGCCTGTATAATTTTATTGAACAAGCAGAGGAAAGAGCAATTGTGATATTATTGGAAAATTTTTTAGAAGATCACAATCAACTAATTCAATTGATCAAAAGAGTTTCGCCACGACTGCAAAATGACAATTATCAAATCGTCATATTTTAATTTATTGCTAATTTTTTGTCCGTTATTATTTGGCAGTCATAAAACTGACAGATGTCGATACCTTTTTATTTTATGGGCGATTGTGAAGAGCGCGTGACGACTCGGTGCCTGTATAATTTTATTGAACAAGCAGAGGAAAGAGCAATTGTGATATTATTGGAAATTTTTTAGAAGATCACAATCAACTAATTCAATTGATCAAAAGAGTTTCGCCACGACTGCAAAATGACAATTATCAAATCGTCATAAAAGCCGACAAAGTACCATTAGGTGAACATGCTGGTAGATTCAACGCTCCAACTGTTGATGAGGTTGCTGTTATCATGGTTGGTGATCCAGTTGACAAAAGATCTATAAACATTACACGGCGAGACAACACTGTCAGTACGATTTAGGATCTACACCGTTCATATGACGCACTACAATATCCATTGATATTTTGGCAAGGACAAGATGAATATCACCTTAATATCAAACAGTATGATCCAAATACCGGTAAATTCGACAATTATCTATTTACTTTCTTACTGTATGTATAGATTTTAATTTCGTATTGCATTTTATTATTTATTTTTTTAGGTGATTACAGAAATAATAAAGTTAGCTCAATGAACTACTACGCACACCGAATAATGGTTAGACAACATCAAGACAATTATATCCTTCGATATCGTCAGCTGTTCCATCAATACATTGTTGATATGTATGCTAAGGTCGAAAGCGAACGCTTGCGATTCCTTCGATTCAACCAGGCAAAACTACGATCGGAAGAATATATTCACTTACGAGATGCTGTTGCTGGAAACATCGATGGAAATTTAAATCCCAATGACATCGGTAATGCTTTCATTTTACCTTCAAGCTACATCGGCAGTCCACGGAACATGCAGGAATACATACAAGATGCGATGACTTACGTACGTCATTACGGCCGACCGGATTTATTTATTACATTCACATGTAATCCGAATTGGGAAGAGATACAAACTTTACTATTGCCAGGACAACAAGCCATTCATCGTCATGATTTAACTGCACGTGTGTTTAAACAAAAATTGAAATCCTTAATTGATTTTATTGTTAAATATACAATTTTTGGTATCACACGTTGTTGGCTGTATACGATAGAGTGGCAAAAGCGAGGTTTGCCTCATGCCCACATTTTGGTTTGGCTTAAAGATAGAATCCGTCCTGAAGAAATCGATCAAATAATTTCAGCCGAAATTCCAGACCCATTAATTGATCAAGAATTATTTGATATTGTCACCAAACACATGATCCATGGGCCATGCGGTGTTTTCAACATGACGTCACCGTGCATGGAAAATGGAAAATGTAAAAAAACTTCCCAAAGCCGCATACGAATGACACGATCACGGATATTGATGGTTATCCAATGTATCGCCGCAGAAGTACTGAGAATGGTGGCCACACATTTACAATGCGACTGCCGAACTTTCCAAATCAAGTTGAGTTTGATAATCAGTGGGTGGTACCATACTCACCACTACTTTCAAAAACTTACAAAGCTCATATCAATGTTGAGCTTTGCAGTTCTGTTAAATCAATTAAGTATATTTGTAAATATGTAAACAAAGGCAGTGATTTGGCCATATTTGAAGTAAAAAACATAAATAAAAATGACGAAATAGCACGATACCAAATGGGCAGATACATTAGCAGCAATGAAGCTATTTGGCATATTCTCAGCTTTCCCATCCACGAAAGAGATCCTGCTGTCCAACATCTGGCAATACATCTTGAAAACGGTCAACGTGTATACTTCACTGAAGAAAATGTTCTCCAAAGAGCGTTCGAAGCTCCGAAAACGACTCTAACTGAATTTTTTACATTGTGTCAAAAACCTGATGTTTTTGGCCAATTCGCGAAGACATTGGTGTATGGTGATGTTCCACGTTATTTCACATGGAACAAATCCAGTAAAAAATGGGAGCCACGGAAACAAGGAAAACCACATCCTTCCATTACAGGCATATTCAAAGCTAAGACATTGGGGAGACTTTACACGGTACATCCAAAGCAACGTGAGTGCTTCTATTTACGTTTGTTATTGGTGAATGTTCCCGGACCAACGTCTTTTGAATTTTTACGAACAGCTAATGGTCGAGTATTCAATACATACCAGGATGCATGTCGTGAACTGCAATTGCTAGAAGACGATAACCATTGGGACTTAACGCTTGCTGATGCTGCGTTGACATCAACACCGAATAACATTCGTCAGTTGTTTGCAATTATTTTGGCGACATGTTATCCCTCGCAAGCACAAACTTTGTGGGAAAAATATAAAAATTGTATGACAGAAGACATCTTGCACCGAATTAGACAAACAAATCAATGCCAAAACATAGATTATACACCAGAGATGTACAATGAAGCATTGGTCTTGATCGAGGATTTATGTGTTCTTATTTCAAATTTACCACTTAATCATTATGGTATGCCATCACCTAATCGTCCAGCCACCGACTTAGTCAATACCGATTTACAACGAGAAAATCAATATGACCATGGAAGTTTAGCAACAATTATCATGAACAGTGAACCATTACTGACAGCAGAACAAAAAATTATTTATGATCGGATTATGCTGGCTGTTGCTGCTGAACAAGGCGGTTTTTTTTTCTTGGATGCACCCGGTGGAACCGGTAAGACATTTTTAATATCGTTGATTCTTGCCAAAATACGGTCGCAACAAAAAATCGCATTAGCATTAGCATCGTCAGGCATTGCGGCTACTTTACTGGATGGTGGGCGAACAGCACATTCAACATTCAAGCTGCCATTGGACGTTCATAATAAACCAGATGCAATGTGTAACATCAAAAAGAATAGTGGAGTAGCTGCAGTGTTGCGGAAGAGTTCTATAATAATTTGGGATGAGTGCACAATGGCACACAAATATTCACTTGAAGCATTAAACAGAACTATGCAAGATTTAAACAGCAATAATAAACTTTTCGGTGGTGCTATCTTACTTTTGTCTGGTGACTTCCGGCAGACCTTACCGGTTATACCTCGCTCTACTTTCGCGGATGAGATTAATGCATGTTTGAAACAATCATTCTTATGGCGAAGTGTTGAAACACTTCGATTGACCATAAATATGCGAGTACAATTGCAAAATGATCCATCAGCACTAATATTTTCCGAACAACTACTAGATATTGGGAACGGTAAAATAAAACTGCAACCAAATACGCAATGCATTAAACTACCAGACAATTTTTGCACTGTTGTTCAGGATAAAACTGAATTGATTCAGAGTATTTTCCCGGATATACAGAATAATTATTTGAATCATGAATGGCTTAGTCAACGGGCGATTTTGGCAGCCAAAAACGTTGATGTTGACGAAATTAACTTCCAGATACAACAGTTGTTACCAGGCGATCTGATGTCTTTTAAATCAATCGATACTGTTGTTGATGAAAATGAAAGTGTAAATTTTCCGATTGAATTTTTAAATTCATTAGATATCCCTGGAATGCCACCACATAATCTTCGATTAAAGATTGGTTCCCCTATTATTCTCCTCCGTAATTTGAATCCACCTCAATTATGTAACGGTACGCGTTTGGTCATCAAAAAGATCACCGGAAACATTCTTGAAGCAACCATTTTGGCTGGGAAGTTTAAAGGAAAAGTGGTCCTGCTGCCACGTATTCCGATGATACCATCAGATTCTACCATACCCTTCAAAAGGCTACAGTTTCCAATTCGTTTAGCTTTCGCCATGTCTATAAATAAATCTCAAGGTCAAACAATGTCCATTTGTGGTTTAGATTTGGAAAATCCATGTTTTTCTCATGGGCAACTATATGTTGCGTGTTCACGTGTTGGGAAACCGTCGAATCTATTTGTGTTAGCTAAAGACAGGTTAACCAAAAACATTGTGCACCGATTGGTGTTAAATTAAATTGAAATTGAAAGTATTTATAATTCAAAAAAAAAAGATATTAATGTTTAAAAGTTTAAGACTGTCTGCCTTGCCTACCTCATTCATGAGTTTAAGCGTCACATGTTATTTACTGTATTATACTGTAATATACTTATATTTGTTATAAAATTAAATGGAAATAATAAATCTGATAAATTTTTATTTTTTACCTATTGATTTCTGCTTAGTATCAAGTGTAAGAACATTTTAATTAATTGTGTTCAACGTACTTCCCCTTCAAATCAATCTCAATCCAGTGAATTTGTATACCAACATCATCATTGTCGTCTTAGTTCGTAAATAATTTCATTGTACTAAAGGGTTATAGTAGTAGAAAGTCAAATAAGGAGATCACCATATTTTTTTACAAATACCATCTGTGTGAAAAAGCATAGTGGACTCCGTGACTGATGTTCTCTTATTGTTCCTCTTAGATTGTTTACTATAATGTAATATAACAAAAACTTTAGCCACAGCAACGCGTGGCCGGGTCAGCTAGTTGCTCTATAAAAACACAAGTTTTGACGTTTCTGTGATAACGTTAAAACAAATACAAAAAAGTACTCTTATAAACACAAACATGCTGTTCTCAAAATTATAATTTCGATATTATTTCATATTATCACGAAAGTACTACTTTAGACCTAGCAACCTAGCAATTGAAATAATTACACTCTGGTTGATTGCATAATAAACTACACATTGATAAAATGAAACATTTCCAGGTAGGTTTTATGAAAATGTTGGTTGGCAAAAAACAGTAGAAGGATGTAACAAAGCATACGAAAAATTATTTTTTTGCCAATTGACTAAAAATTAAAATAACAATATAAATATAAGAGTTTTGGTCTAGAGAGTTTAAAAGGGAATGAAGCCATATAAGGTAGGCACTCGTTTATTCTTAACGTAAAACAATTCCTGAAATTATTAATAATAATATGTCGCTCTTAAACCATTATATAATACTTTTTTTTTTGTTTTAAATAGAATCAGATGTGCTGATTTGTGCACGAAACGAAAACACCGTCAAAAGCCTAAGTAAATAACAAAAAAAAATTGCAATATTTATGCAATATTTATACAAAATAATACGACATATAAATATTATAGAAAACAATATTAGTAATATACTAGACTAGCCGCCGACCGAGCAGTTTTAAAGACAAAAGTCTATAATTAATACCACAAGTAGGTAAGTTTATTATGAATATATATAATATTCACATAATCGTTCTAAATACAACGTGTAGATAGTCCTTATTTACTGTCTAAAATCGAACTAAAAGTATCATTTCGCCGAACTAGAGACCCTCGTATGAACATTTGAAATACCCAAACGTAAGACAATCACGCTGAGAACTCATTTTTATGCAGATCAATGAGCGTATTTTACTTAATCATTCATAAATTGCACTCGGGACACCTTTTCCTCTTAAATAAATAACACTTAGTTTATACCCTCTCATACGAGTACGCATTTACACCCATACACGCACGTACGAGCATAGACACATTATTATTACACTACATAACACAGCGTACAGTAGATTTACCTTCTCTTGTAATAAGTATTTAGGCTAACGACTTTATATCCATTATGTTAATTTTTATATTTTTTTGCTATTGTTTCCATTTTGTTTTTTATTTCATTTTGTTTTACAACTGTCACCTTATTGTTATAAATAAAAATATTTAACTTATGAGGTATATTATACGCACGTTCTTGTGATTCCTTATCTAAAGGATTTGCTTGCATAATAATTCAAATATTTTTTTTTGTAAATTAAATAAATTGCTAAAATCTATTGAACTTCCCAACAATATAATGCACGTATGTCATAGATAGATGTTTATATTTATAAACACCGCGTATACCTACATAATATAGGATTTACCATTGTAGTATGTTTGACAATAGACGTAACGACGGTCGAAATACCCTAAAATATTCGCTCGTAGTAAGTTCATCTCAAGCATATCGAATAAGCAACGGCGGACAAATGTTGCGTTCGACCGATGTGGTATATACCATATACCGTATACCACACGATTCAATGGATTTTCGGGTCCAGCACAGGAACTTTCCGCCCCCTGCAATAAACACGGCTTCCCTCGCCATATATATATTCCACTTACAATACAGAGCGGAAGAGGGAAATATTTTTCCCGGCATACGGCAACGCTAAATGGCTTCGTTTCAGCGCAAAATAAACATTTTCCCTTGCGCGTTCGTTGTGCCTCTGGTGGCGATTTTGCATGGAAATCGTAGATTTTTAACGGGTTGGCTATAATAATATGAATATAATTAAAATGGCGGTGATATGAACCATAAACTCTGACATATAAATCTTTTATGGCACATCGATGTGTGTCAAACCTGCAAACACATTGAAAAAAAAAATCCTATACACTGTTGAGCCTAGAGTTCGATTCTGTTAAAGTTATTTATCTGTATAAACGAACTTGTCTTGTAATCTTAACAGACTATTTGGTTACTGTTACTAAAGTTTTCAGCAGGCTCAGCCAACGTCCGAACTGTGAACGTTTAGATCATATTGGAGGCTGGTCGGATAGGTGGTAGTCTAGTGGTTAAGGCGTTGGACTATTAGCCCAAAGGTCGCGGGTTCGAATCCGCATTTTTAATGCTTCATTACCACCATCTCCCCTGACTCTAGCACAGGCACAATTGGCCTAGTTGAGAAGGATCCAAAAATAATTGTATATGACCTAGGTCATAGCAATTATTAAAAAAAAATAAAGATAACATTAAAATCAACATTTTTTTAGTGTTATTAATGAAATATTGACAGTTCAATACACATATTATATTCGAATTTTAAAAATATAGCCAGTTTTAATAATACAAACTCATCTACGTGCGCTAATAGAAACGTGTAAAAGAATATTTAGTGCCACATTATAATTATTATGAATTAAAATATTGTATTAAATAATCAAAAACTAAAATGGTGTTTACGATGATTTGAAAGAATGTTATGATAACATTGAATATTTTTTTTTTAGTCACACCTAAAAAATAACTTACTGTAGCCTCTACGGCCATCCAAAACGCACATCGACTGGGCTAAAAATGTGGAAAGCTCAAATGGAAATAGGAAAAGAAGAAACTCATTACAAGTTGGTACCATAGGCGCGCGTAGTCTGGATGGGTGATGCCTTTAACCTAGCTGCAAGACGTCATGTGCTGGTTGAATAATTTACTACTACTAAAGTTAATATTATATGATACCACATGGTGTCATAATAATTTTTATTTTTATAGAATTTCTTACTCGTAATAGGGAAAATAATCACTCCCTTAAGTCCTCGGAAATGGTCTTGAGACCGCCCTGTATATTAATTCTGGCGAAACCTCCGCCCTAGAAGGCGGGGGGCGGGCTCGTAACAATACGGCTCACATGTCAGGCGAGGCAGCGAAATACTCTAGCGAGCGTCGGAGGAAAAGGAAAGACAAAGGAACGAGCGAAGGACGTCTGTCGCGCGGAGACGAAAGGAAAAATGCTGATATCAAATTCCTGAAAGGCCAGGTGAGGTCGCGCCGTCAACGGAGAATTCTTCATTTGCGGGGTCTGATCAAAGAAACGGGCTAGCCTCGACGGAAAAAATCAAACCCGCCCTCGAAAGTGCTGTACATTTCCAGCGCGAAACCCGTAAAAATCTAATTCTTTTTTTGGTTATTATTAACCTTTTATTTACTAGTGTAATTGGCAGTTATAAAGATTAAATCTTTATGTGAAATGTGACAAAATTGAGATTAAAAAAAAACGATTCAGAATTCGTTCATACCTCCATGAAATAAAACAATCTGTATTATTTTACTTAGCCCCCGTACATTGAATGGCAACTAATACAGTAGATGTGAAATGTAGATGGCGAAAAATTACAAAATAATTACATATAATGAATGTTCTCACCGATATTATTTATCTAACCGCCCCCCGCCTTGTTTCTAATACATATATTAAGGTGAATCCAAAGGATAAACATTAATTTCGACTCATTTAGACCCTTTTTTTTTATGCCTGGCATTTGGTAACCATTGGATATTTAATAATAAAAAAAATATGTTTAGATACCTCGTTCTTATATCTTCGACATAGTAAAGGCAGATTTTTTAAATTTAATTCTATTCCTGAGAAATTTATTAAATGATAAACTACTAATAGTTATTTTTTAGTTGAATCGCTCTCTTATAAAATTAGAGCCTTAGGAAAAAAAGTAATTGAAAGGTAAATAACGGTTCTAAAACATAGTGAAGTTAGTTTTTTTAATTTCTATATAATGAAGCTGTAATTAAATAAAAACCAACAATGGCTTTCTGACTGAAAACCAAACGCCCTTCATTAACACCAATATTTTCAGCTAACGCTGAAACATATTGGCTTCTGCCTGCCGGCGCTGTGACTGTAGAGGGTTTGCTAACACGCCATCCGCCCTTGAACGCCATTTAGGTGCTATTATTTATGACTATCAGATGACTGAGGGATACTTTTCCTTTGCTCTTCATTTCGCCGTGTTGTCGTGTTCGGCAGGTCGGAGCGGTTTGGCGACATGTCTGTTTGTCCCTCTCTCGCCGGCAGCATCCGGGAGTATTGATTCTGTAGGGCGGGGGGGGGGGGGGGGCGCTTGCGGGGCGGGGATAATTAAATAATGCCTTTTTTTAGCGCTTGTCTATTATTGGTATGGATGCATTACTCTTGGATTGGCGAAAAGCGGTGTTCATGCACACGCTGGCACGCTATCAGTAAGTACACACATTTTTGAAGTTCTTTCTTGAAGTTCTTGAGTTCTTGAAGTTTTCTTTGGGCCCGTTGTACTCATTGGGATGGGATGTTGGTCGAGAAACCGCGTCACGCGTTAGGAGTAATTTTTACGTTTGTCGAGTTGTAGAGTCCAATTGCTTTTTTACGAAATATGTTTGTCGCGTTGTAGAGTCCTTTCCGAAATTTGAAGCTAGTTGTCTGTGTTTTTTTTCACAAATTATACGAAAGTATACGAATATGCGAACTTAATAATGATAATGTATAGGTGTATAGTATAATAATGAAGTGACTTATAATAATATATTAAAGAGAAATAAAATTTTCATATAGCGTCTAAATTGCAGGACCAATTAGCTAGATTTCTTTAGGAATGCTACCTATTGCAATGGGTGCCATTTCATGACTTTTTTTTTTACATATCTTCGCGTTTCACATCCCCTAGAACCCAAAACCACCCTCAGTTTTAAATTTCATATATAAGTTCATATATATATATCTGTATCACTTTCTTATAGACACGTTAACTACCGTAATTTTACACCAATCACTTTCAAATTGCTACATCACAAGGGCACAAAATCTCGGTAAATTAATGGCTCGAAAAAGTGAAATTTTGCTATAACTTTCTTAGTATAAAAGATATCGAATTCATTTAAATTTTATTTTATTCCTAAGATAAGGGTCTAAAATTTATCTCAGCTAACTTTTCTGATAGCACCAACCGTTGGTCTCAGAAAAAGGTCTCAGGTTGGAAAAAGTGGTATTTTAAAATTCAAAAATCATATCTCTCTTAATAGGCACAGCAAATCCGTTCAAAATGTTAATTGTAGGTCTATTTTTGTTTGAGACAATTTTTGATATGAGCAACCCTTACGGCAACAGTATCGCAGCGCGGCGGCGGCAGCCTGACATGTGCGATACAATGTTTGATACAAGTACATACAATTGGAGTTCGCCTATACCCTACTTTGAGCCGGAGAAATCTACCTCCTCCTCCGGCGTACCGAAAGGGATTTTTTATCGGGAATGGTCTTGGGACACGGTGTATATAAATACCTCCAATCTACGGGGTACAATCCAAGGATAGGGACATCTGGAATTGAATAACTGAGTTGAACATAATCCAGTGGGTGTAGTCAGGGCTGCCAGTAGACAATCGACTCAACTCTGGTGTCCTTTTCATTCACTGCGAACGGTCGTAAGAAAAGAGGGATGGTGCGCTCAGGAGTCGATTTTAGAGTGTCGATCAACCAGAATAGCCCTGCTGGCAATGAGAGCTGCATTGGCGCGTGACGTCACTTCAGGGTGATACACAAAATGCGCGCATTAGCAATTTCGCCAACGCAATAAAATTAAACGAAACAAATCTAGCACGCGATGCGGTCATTACTCATGTTGTCAGATGCAGGCCGCGCTTGCCTAATAGTGACGGACATTCCCGACAACTATTTCCTCGATTTTCAAAATACACATTATCGATTTGTCTCGGAAAGCCTCAAAGTGTTCCCTGTTAACAATTTTGAGCGGAACTGTTGACCGTTGAGGACTTCCTTCATCCGGAGCCATTCCTGGGTGTGGAATCAGGTCATACTTACCATAAAAATGCACTGTCATCGAAGTTGAACCAACATGTCACATTTCAACTCTATAGAATAAGAGGAAGTGATTCTAATTCAGCTTACAAGATTTGACCTAAACATTGTAAGCTAAAAAAATGCCTCGGCATCAGGTGCTCAAACCACTGAGCTATTTTAGAAGACTTACAGAGTCCTGAAACTTTTCTTTCGTAACTACGTCGCTATGTTTAAATATGTTAGTAATGACGCCAAAGTTGCCACACATAGGAATTAAATCATTTTCTACCTCACGCAATTCTTTTATTTTTTATCTCGTTGAGATACGTTGCCACGCATAAATAATATTATATTTACGTATCGCACTTATTAAAGAAACCTGTACCGAAATAAAAATAGTTAAATTTAATAAATTCTATATAGCTTTCGCTGCCTTTATTTCAGATATCTAATAGATGCAGTGTATATGTTCTGGAAGAGTTTGCCGAACCATCTACCAGACAATCACTAATATAGATATAACATTTTGTTAATCATTTAAAAATTACTCACTAAAACCTATTATCATAATATTACAGTGCACAAAAAGGATGGAAGAAAAATATAAGTAAGTATATTTTTATTTATAAGTAACCTTGCGCCCACTGGAGCCAAAAAATAAAAATAATAATACTAATAAATATACGTCAAAAAAAAACCATAAATTACAGGTTACATATATATATATTCAAAACCCCGAGCACATTTGTAGGGAAAAGCTGAAATTCTTGAAGCAAACGCGCCTATTAGAATGAATTTAAGAACGCAAGTGCCACTGTGCGGTTTTATGCATAAGATTTTTTTATTTGAATTTAAGTATATATTTAGTATGTGGCATATTGTTGAAAAAAAATCTTTGAATTTATAAATAATCATTTTTCATATATTGAAAACTTTTGAGGTTATTTTATTTACTGTAACAAATTTATATCTACCCACCCACCTTTGCAAAAGTATTGATACAAAAAAAAACAAAAATCATATGGAATATAATCTGTTAAAAAAAAAACACATATTTTTAAGGGGCCTGCAGTCATAAACTGTCGTATTTTGCATTTTAAATAAAGGTTTTCTCTGAAGAATTTTAAATAAAGGATTTGTAATGATGATTACAAAGAATTAAATACACTGAACGTTTGTCTGGTTCCTGGCTATTTTTTTTTTTTTTGTAACTTTATCTGAGTCGCCATCTGCCGTGACGTGAACGTTAGAGTAGTACGCTGCAATAGATGTCTTCCTTGGACCAATTTCAAATTTCCTTTAATCGATCAAAATTGTTTAAAAGTGCATAGTTTTTAAAAAATGAACCTCGCACAGTTTCAACTGTGAGGTTAACTGATTCAAAAATCGTTGGCTGTTTGAGATTATTCATTAATTCGCATCCAATGACGCTGAGTTGCGCGCACGCTATCAGATTTTCATCAGGACGCTGAACTAGGCACGGCACGTGTTTAATGTTCGGTTAGCAACAGAAATTCTGTTTGAATTAAGCATTAATAACATCTGTGATGTAACTAAAGCACTGAAATATCTATGCATGTTGATTGATTCAAATTTTAAAATGCCAGAGTCAATAGGAAATAAGTAATAATTGTACGAAATCTTTAAAACTTTGAACAACAGTTTGGTAGTTTGTCGTATTAATATTTTTTTTAAAGGGCGTCTTTAGAGTACCTACATAGAAAAAATCTGTGCATGTAGTGTTCGGTATAAGGCCAAGTGTCAACGCCATTTTGAGAAAGAGTTAATTTAAGTTATCCTCATATTAAATACATTACTTTTTTTTCTACAATTAATGTCAGTTTTTTACGAGGAATATATGTGAGTACATACTTTTATTTTCGCGCATCTTTTGGTTCTCATCTGTTTACAAATAATATAGTGTAATCTGTCATTATTTATATGGTATTATGTAATTAAGTTACATTCAGTTGTGTCTGCCTCGAACCATTTGGCAGGTAAAATATTGTGTTTAAAATTTATCATTTTGTTAAATTATGATAATGAGAATTTGACTTTTTTAGTTATAAATAACTAAAACAAAATATACATTTCGTAAAAAAAACCAGTGGCGGTAGTAGTTGATGCATACTTTTATTAACTTTCTGTAGTAGAATTAAAACTTTTAAGTTTTTTTTTATATATTTTGTTATAAAAACATTAAATGCGTCTTGTTTACATATCGAACGTGAATAAAATTTCTTCAGTAATAACCAATTTCATGATACGAATGGACAGATGACGGGGCGGGGGGGGAGATAGAAGGGGGAGATGACAGGGGTGGTAGAGAGGATGGGAGGAGAAGTTTGAATGAAAATATGAAAGCCGACATTTACACAATATTCTTAGGAAACATTGATAAAAATATTGTTTTTTATTAAATAGTTTCGCGATTGGCTACCGATTTGTCTAGGAGTAAAAATTACTCCTAAGATACAATCTGACAGAGGTCCATTGTGCTCTCTTAAATATATCTTTCCTATAGCACGCGCAAAAGAATGTCGGACAGCGACCAGGCAAAGTTTTAAATTCACATAAAAAAGCCTATTTATGTCTTAGCAACATATGTTAACCTCGTGATGACGGTAGATCGACAGATGTTTGCTAAAAAAACTAAATATTCAGAATGCTGTCAATTTTAAATTTTAAAACGATCCAAAATAATATATTCGGTTTTTTTTAGTTTTTCTCTTCCTTTTTTTTTAAATTAATCAACATATGGAATTCAAAACAATGAATTAAAAATAACTCCTTAAGGCTGTGTTTATCGGGGCTTTGCTAAAAGTGTCGAATTCACATTTTCGTAGAAACTAACTTATTATTTCAAAATAACTGAATAACCGAAAAACACGAAAACTGGAAATTCATAAAGGTTTATACTTTTAGAAGGAAATACTGCAATACTATCTATGTTTACATATTCTATATCTGTTTTAGTTGAACATCTACAGATAATGTATAATACATACCTATAATAATAATAAATACTTTATTTCAAGGGTCAGGGAGGGTAGTGTAACCCCTTGTATCTTATTTATTTATTTATCGTTGATTCGGAAAACTAACAGTACAATATATGAAAAAAAAAGAATGGTACATACAGTTGTTTGTAAAATTGACTGATGACAGGTTTTCGCTAAAGTATAGAGATACATGTAAAGATTAAAATAATAATTAAATTACACTCGCGCTAGCACTCTAAATACAGATATATATATGAATATATCTGTATTTAGAAATTTCTCAATATTGTTAAAGATTGTGTCATTTATCTTTTCAGGCGATTTGCCGCTATTAAAAAACAATCATTAAATATAAGTCAAATAACTTTATAACTCAATTATACAATTTATATAAATAATATGCACACAAATCATGTGCTTTAATTTTACACTTTTACATATCCATTATTTTTATTTTTTTCATCAACTTCATAAATAAATCACTCATAAAATCATCTCATTTTACCACCATCCTTCATCGTAATCACAAATCCATTATTTTTATATTTTTTGTTAAAATATCATTCTTTCCTTATTTCATCTAATAAGATGGTAACATAATATTTGACAATATTTTACACTAAAGAGGACAGGTGAGTACAGGACCTCTATAGTACCTTTATAAATATTAAGCTATCCAGCACTTTATAAAAAAATTAAAATATTGTTCAAAATTTCTCAATATTGTCAAAGATTGTGTCATTTATCTTTTCAGGCGATTTGCCGCTATTAAAAATAATCATCAAATATAAGTCAAATAACTTTACAACTCAATTATACAATTTATATAAATAATATGCACACAAATCATGTGCTTTAATTTTACACTTTTACATATCCATTATTTTTATTTTTTTCATCAACTTCATAAATAAATCACTCATAAAATCATCTCATTTTACCACCATCCTTCATCGTAATCACAAATCCATTATTTTTATATTTTTTGTTAAAATATCATTCTTTCCTTATTTCATCTAATAAGATGGTAACATAATATTTGACAATATTTTACACTAAAGAGGACAGGTGAGTACAGGACCTCTATAGTACCTTTATAAATATTAAGCTATCCAGCACTTTATAAAAAAATTAAAATATTGTTCAAAATTTCTCAATATTGTCAAAGATTGTGTCATTTATCTTTTCAGGCGATTTGCCGCTATTAAAAATAATCATCAAATATAAGTCAAATAACTTTACAACTCAATTATATGAATATATATATAAATATATATATTTTGTTTTTTTTTAACATATTATTTTGAAATAATAGTATGTTTTAAAAATAGTCAGGCCAAAGGAAAGAAAATGAAAATGATGTCCAAAGATTACTATTTAATTATTATTTACCAAAACAATTAATAATAATAATTGTTTAAATAAAGCATAAATATATTTATGTACTTGAGACATTATCCATCTAACCATTCGCCTTTTTTTCGCATTGGACGTGGACGCAAGTGACTATAGATTGATATAGAATAAAGGCAATCCCAGTGACACTTTTATTAAAAGTTAAGATAAAATATTTAAATGTTCTTTTAAAAGGAAAATATTTAAAAAAATATATATATAAACGAAAAACTTTTAAGTGCGTATCTCGTATGCTTATTTTATTGGTTTAGAGGAGATTTAAATTTTATTTTATTACATTCATATTCTTACCCACAGGCAAAAGAAACATTAACAACCAAGCAACGATGGATTGATTTTGTTAGATGTTGACTGTCGATATTTTTTTATGTTTAAGTTGTATATTTTAAGTTCATTCCTATTGTTTTATTGTGCCAAATGCAGTTTTTCTATAGATATTTAAATATTTGATATATGAAGAGAATTTTAATGTATTTTTTGTATTTTCAATCCAGTGGAAACCTTCTAAACCACAAAACACAATTAAATATTTAAAACAATATAACTAAAAAAGTATACCTACTCATAAAAGTTAATTTAATCTATATACTGTGCCGCCAATGTTTAGATATTATTTTAGACATCTTAGCGAAAGGAATTACAAAGGTTTTTTTGCGAAATATAAATGATAACATGATAACTGACAGGATAGGTAAAGAAATACATGACCAAAAAATCAACTCGTATATTGAGAATAAATATATTAATTACTACAATAACTATAACTATAGAAGCAGTATCCTAATATACGATTTTAACCTCCTTCATGTGTCTAAATTCAGAACATAAATAAATACGACAGCCCGGGCTGATAAAGTTAAACACATAAAGGAAAAAAACTTGACTGTTTTCAGTTTAATTATTTTGGGGTTAGGTGGTTTCTGTATAACAAGATCGAATAAAGCGTTACTTGCTAAGAAAATGGTCATTGACCTCCACGACTGCCAGTATTGGCCACATTTTCTTTGTTCTGATTGTTAGGTTAATTTTCGCATTTTGTTTCCTACCCAATATATTCTCCTCTTCCCTGATTATCACTACAAACATAATCCTAGTTTTGATTTTAAACATAATATTATTTTAGTTTATACTCAGGTAGGAACTGTTTTAATTTAAATAAAAATAACCCAAATACTAAATAAAGTTTTTCTAATAACCTGCCTACAAATATTTCCATTGATGATTTTCTATTTGATAAGAAAAACGTATTTTGGAAAAATTGCGTTTCTTTTTGAACCCGATATAAATTGAAATGTTTACCAATGCTTATTTTTTTTTATTTTTAATAACACAAAGTGATTTTTAATAATTTATGCGAAAAATGTCCTATAACATGCAATTTAAAGACCTTCCTTTGTTTCGCAGTTCTTAATGATAAGTCACTTGCCTAATTAGGTTTGGTCAAAAATTTGTATCAACTAAAAATATAAGAATGAAATATTCGTGATTAGCATAATATAATTTTATTTTACATATGTATTGTTTTGTTATAAATTTATACTCTACTCTTTTTAAATCACTTAATTCTTTTTATGTTGTAATTTATCGTGAATCAAGTATGAAAAAAAGTCCTTATTAAAAGTATGTGTGCACGATTTGATAGCAATGATAATATAATCCTATTAATTTAAACCTGTACATAATTATATTGGACAAATTAAAAGAGCTTCTAACACTGACGTCATCGACTCCGGTCCAAGCCGCGCACCGCCCTTTCACGAAGCGACGTTACTAAGCCACGGGGCATCGATCTCCTTACCCGTACCTACCCGACCGACTTCCTTACTTCCCCCCGCCCCTCCACCGCGCGCGGCTCGGTTGCTACGCGGATTGTATTGCCGTCCTTTTCCTGGGCAGCCCACAAATAGTGCTATCTCTCTTTATTCACGGTTGCCTACTGTGTTACTTTTTAAATTGTAAACGCTGCAGGCGGTACCGCTTGGCAACAAGGTTTTGCGCCGCGGTGACCAACTATCGCGTAATATAATATTTATTGTAATGCAATTAAAAATGCTGTTTTATAGTTAGTGTAATATTATTATATGAAAATATTTGTTTTTTTTTAATTGTGCTTCATTTTAAAGTAACTGCAATGCAACCGAATACCAATTGTGATCTTCAAACTTATTAGGAATAAACAATTGCGTTGCTCTGAAAACAAAGTTTTTATTTTAGTACACAATTATAATTACACAGTTTAACTTATATCATTCTATCCTACCTGAAAACAAAAAAACGACATTTAAAGTCTATTATTTAAATTGCTAATTCCTTTTATAGTTTTTATTATTACCAAACAATATGCTTAATCACGGTGGAATCTGTCAACTTCTGACATAAGCTGCCTTACCGTCGTGTCGGCAGCCATTACTCATAGCGCCATCTATGGAGTACGTAAATGGAGTAGTGGAGTAAGTACACGTTCATTGTTTACCGACAGAAAAGTGCTGTGCAGTATAAAAAAATTGAAGAAATATTGTTTCTTTACATATTGTTGGAGGGTTTCGGTTATATTTGTAATCCTGGTAGGTACAGTTATTATTATTTCCATATTCGATCATTGAATTAATGCTTACATTTATATCACTTTAAGTCCTGCACTTAAAATGTGATTCTAAGCTTTTATATATATATTATAAACATATGCAATTTTATGTGGAATGATTGTATGCACAGTGGATAAAAACCAACAAAAAAACTCAGGTTGTATAAGATTACCCGTAAATATCGATATGTTACTAATAAAATTAACTTTAATACAATAAAAAAATAAGGAAATCGATTAAATGAAAATGTTAACGGTTTTCAAAATATTCATAACAAAGCAATTGCACTACTAAATTGGTACTATTTGGAATAAATTTAAGCAATCGGTACCAAATTGGTAGTTCTGGAATAAAGTGCGGCATAATTCATGTGATGGGGGATCTGTTGGCGTTGGTACAATGTGCGTGGTATCAGACTAGATTCAGGGCGCTTTTAGTACCTATAAATCATAAAAATATGCGAATATGCACTGGGCGGCTAGCAGCCCTAACTCTATTTTGTCTATGACGAACAAAGGAACTTTTTGCGCGCATATTTAATAACTCTACGAGACCGTAGCTGCGGGTGACATCGTTGCTTAAATACTTTATTTACTTTGAGTCGTGCCAACATTCATTGTATGACTTACACATTTTGAAGTAATGTTTCTAAGGTAGTGATTAAATCTTTAATCGACCAGCAACAAATATTTCATATCTGAATCGAATCATAATCGTGTGGCTAGTGGCTTACCTTACAAACATTATACTAAAACTTTTTAAAACTAAAAAACCACCAACGCACCAGACGATAAACCTCGTCAGTGAGATTTATGCAAAATAAAAACTACCAGATTGACATAAAAAAGTATAAAAAAAAACAAATAAACATGCTTTCTCCTTACGATGTTGTAGGTAGCGTTATTGGATATTGGAATAGAGCGCACGGCTGTCCCATGAAAGGTAAGTATTTTTGGCAAAAAAGAATTAGGCAGCGGTAAAATGTATTCTTACGGGTGTATGAAGTGAGATAGAAACGTTTATTTATGTATTTTTATATATAATATTGTTAAATATCGACTGAGCATTGGTTTAAACAAAGTTTCAACCTCACTGATTTGATCTTTGAAAAAGTACAAAAAATATTAAACATTTATTGGTAACGTTACTAACCACAGTAAATGATACTACTTAACAGAGTTTATTCGCAAGATTTTTGTAAATATACTAGAGTAATTCATTTTAACAAATATGTAGGTAGATGATTAATATGGTCTTTTGAGGAAATAGCGGAATAGCGGAGTATTTGCAACATATTTAAATTTAGATTTTCTAAACAAGGTTTTTGCTAATTTTGACTCGGGAAATGGCATTTTCTGGGTTTTTATTGGTGGGAATAATATGCTGGGGTATACTGTGTTCCTCGCGGAAGCATAAAGCTCTTAAACCGCGGCTTGAATCCTCGCAAACTTCAAATAATAAACAAAATGTCGTTTACTGCATTTTGGTTGGGGACAGCCCTGTCCGAGATGTGTCTTTAGAATTGGATAGTAATTTGGATAGTCTATGCGCGCGTCTGTAAGTGAATTTTTATTTTTTTATCGACAATAAAAATGAAGCAGTGTCAAAAATGAGGTTAAAATTGCTTTAAGGTTAATTCTGGGTACTCAATAGCAACCCCCCCCCCACTACCACCCCTGTCCTTATTCCCGGCAAATTTGGCGATATCGGCACAGCCCCAATGCGTTGGAAAGGCTTCACGCGTTGAATCAACCAGATTGCCGTCTCGTGTGAAGTTCGCCTGTGCCTGATACGGGAAAATATTTTAAAAGGCAATAAAATATCACTATGATTATTTTTTTGTTTAAACACCTTTATAAAAAAAAACAAAATTGGACAATTCGAATGAACATATTTTTAACCGTGCGGGGCGGCAATTATCTGCGACCATAACTCTCTTCGAATCGAATAAATTCAACATTAATTAAGTATTGTTGCGAATTTGAATATATCTGTTATGTAACGCGGAAGTTTAAACAAATAATTGTGATCCCGATAAAATATTATCGGGATTGTCCCGTGTACATTTTTTTTCCTACACATGGCAACTAGATAGATTACTGAGTTAAAAACAAAAAAGTGAAGTGAGGTGAAAAAGAGAACATCAAAATTGTACGCGAAGTATTCTTATTTACGAGTAATACATAATCTCAGTGAGATATTTTCCATAGAATTCAGTTTAATCATTATTTTTTTATTTTTGGATCCTTTTCCAGATTATTTTTCTTTGCGTGTAATAATTTTTCTTCATATCGTTGGGAAATCATCTTATTAATAATATATCAGACTATATAATGATGTATGTGAATTAATTATATTGTTTACTTTTAAATTTAATAAAAAAAGGATTTACCTATTTTAATTTTTTGGACAGATCTGAAAAGTTTGAATGTAATTTATTGTTTGTTTTTTATGAACTATATAACAGGTAAGTTAATTTATTTTAAACAAAAATATTTATGAGCATTTGAAAACTGCATTTTTATTTTTTTTAAATTCTTTAGTATTCCGTTTCCGGAAGGAAATAAAAAATTAGACTTATAATGAGAGTAGTTAATATTACAAAAAAAAAAACAGTCAGATTATAATAAATATTACAGGTTAATTATTACAACACGTTTGTCTATCTGTCAATAAAAATAAATACTTAATTAAAAATATTCAAATTAATTAGTACGTGGCATATTATCATTAGATATCATATGGCTTACCTACTTTGGAAATTCTAAATTTTGATCATATTATTACGTACATATTTGACATTTTTATTTTATTTGTGTCGCTGAATATTCATTCGCTATAAGTGTGCGTTGTAAACTAAGTACTATTATTTAAAAAAAAGTAAAAAAACTAACGAATCACATTATAATTTCAATTATACACACTTCTCGACCCAAGACCATCCCGATAAAAAAGCGGATAATTGGACCGACGATTTCTAGTGTTTTTTTTGTTGTTAAGAAACTATATAAAAATTGAACATGGTTACCGAGAAAAAAAAATGTAATCTTTACATGAAAATATCATTTACTGCTCATAATTCCTGCACAAAATCCCCCTTAAGTCTTCGAAAATGGTCTTGGGACATTCTTTATACACGTAAAATACATATAATAAACAAAAAAAAATGTAGTAAAATTATCATTATAACATTCTTCACATTATCTAAGTTTTAAAAGTAATGTTACTTATGTTCGAATATGTTGTCTAGCGACTATATTTACTACCTAAAGGCGGAAACGCACGAGCGAAATCTCATCGGACGTCACGCCCTCCGATGGCTTTAAGACTGAGTGAAAATTTGGAGCGAAATGTCTCCGGGAATGAGGCGAAATCGACAGAATCGAGTGCGAGGAGATATTTTGGGCGGGCGGCAAATCGACACCATTTAGGGCGGGCGGCAAATCGGCACCATTTCGCGACTGCTGGATAAACGTGTCTTAAATGGTTCTGATGGCTCGTACGTAAGACGCTTAATAACTCAAATGCTTTACTGGGAAACCAATTAATTAACCAAGAACAGTTGTAAAAACTACTTAGTGAGATGTAATAAAATATATATTTACTGAACGTCATATGTGTATGTGGTAGCAATTTTTCATATCTGAGAATATATATTTTTTTTAAATTTAATGTAGTATGTGTGGTATGGTAAATGAATATTTATTTTTTGAAAATTGTATTAATATGTATGTTAAACGGTGAGACTCAGAGATCCTCCATAAGTTTTGTAAATTTACGTCTAGTTTAAAGTAACAATACATAGAAAATAATGTGTTTAAGTCGTCTACTTACTTTTTAGTTTGTATGTATTTTTCGTATATTTTTTTTTTAAATTATGAGGTCGGTTCTAATTTTATTTAATAAACAAGTATTGTGTTTCAAAAATTTATACTCAGTAAGTCAGCAGTTTGCTTTTAAGGGGTGATTCTAGCCATGAAAATGTTTGTTTAACAAGTTTTCATATAGCTAACAAACAAAAAAACGTTTAAGATCTAAATACTCTATTGAACGCTATGTGCCTGACCTATCCAATTGCCCACAATATTTTTACTACCCGTCGTTCACTATAGTCAATGCATTTGTAGGTACGGTGGCCCGTGAAGTCAGTCGATTGCTGGGTCGCTACGCTGATATTTCTTTCTTTTGTCTTTTTAGACTATTCTATTTGCTTTATTCACAAAGTTGTTCAAAATGATGTGCAGTATCACCACTTAAAAGGATACTGTTGTCTTTAAGTTCCCTCTGTAAACTAAATGGTATAAATAGGTTTCTTTCTTTAGTCTACCTGTTATTTTCGCGTGCTTATCAAATTTGAGTTTCCGACAAGACGTCTTAGGTATCTTAAGGGGGTTCCTAAGAATCTTTTACCGTCTCCTCGCCCCCTTCAAAAGCTGAGCTCTCTTCAGGTTGGGGCGGGTGGGGGACTGGGGTGTTCCTTTTAGCGACCCCTTATCCACTCGATGTTACAAAAGTCACCTTTTGTACGCGAAACCTCGACGTTTCGAGCGAGTCAACTTTTTTCCCTTCGAGCAGGGCTTATGATTAATTATATAGGTACGCTTACACGCAAAGCCTTAAAGGCGTTTGGAACTTTTAGCCGTAAAAGAAAATTAAAACCAATAACTTAATAACGGACTAAGTTCGATGGACGAAATGAGTCCTTTATTTTAACACTTATCACATAATTATGAAAACATTGTTGCCGATACCTTATTTTGTGTAATAAAAACTTTGAATTTGAATTATCTTTATTACCAAAGTTCATTATATTTACTACCTGAATCCAGGAGTTACCAATATGCACTACTTAACCACTAAGTATTTCGATGAGTGCTCTATAACATTAGGTACATTGAAGACCTATCTTGTAATTCTTGGAGGACATTTTTTTTCGTTTAACAATATAAATTAAATAAATAAATGTGCCCTTTTTTTTCGCTTCGCGTTCGATAATGCATACCCAGAAAATAATGCATATTATAGTGTAGTTCTTAGTAAAGCAACACTTATAAATTTTAGGGATATTTAAAAGTTACTAAATTTGGACATAATACATTTCGATGAGGCCGTAAATCATCACTCGAACGCACGCCGCGGCAACTATCGGTCGACACTTTTACGGCTAAGGATTTAAGGTCGACATTAGCATGATCAAAAACAGTGTCTCGATTGAATAATATTTGGGCAAAGGATGCGTCTTAAATGCCGCAAAAGGCAACTTTTATTCCTATAAAGCACATACAAGTCAAACATTCTGCGTGAATGCAAAGCGGTTTGAGCGATGAGAAAAACTTTAGCGTAATAATCAAAGGTATGGTCTTTTGCCTTCTGTCTCAAGAACTTATCAGCGGTTTGAGTCGAGAGATAAATGCAGAAGAAAATAACATTAGATTTAGTTATATGACAGAGAGACTAATATATTTATATTAGAAACTCAAGAGTAATGCAGTACGCTCATTCACATTAAATAATGTTTTTCTGTGAAAAAATCTACACGTTTTTATATATTGTGCTTTCATTGGAGAAAAAATGATTGCAAAATTGTTCCCTAATATTTTTTGCGTCGGTAGATGGATTTCGATTAAACGCGAATTGTAAACTCATTAATTCGTGAGATATGTCATTTGCATATGAAATTATGTTGCGTGGAGAGGTCCTTACCAAATAGTTGTGAAGATACCAACAGGCAATTTTGATTGCCGCTCTAGGATTGTAGATTGCCTCAAACTTGATGTCTTTATGAAATACACCAAATTTGAGATGAATTATGTACGCGCGCATTAAATAATCTGTTTTTGATACTTTGCAGGGTGATAGAGTATCAAACTAATTTGTAATTAACGAGAAATCCAATATTTTTTTATTGAAAGTAAGCCATAAAAACATATAAATTAGGTACATCGTTTGGTGGAAAAAAACGCATCGCCTGTATTGCTTTTTATACAAAAACGTTGTATTTCAAAATATGTGTTCTGATTGGAAAGGTTCGCTTTTTAATAAAAATAGATTTTTCAATACAATTTTTACAAAAAAAAAAAATATTTTTTCGTTGGAATGTTGTCCTTATGCTGTTTTGAATCTGCAATATAAAAATAAAAAAAAAACCTTTTTCACAAATCTGTGGGAAATTGAATTAGTAACAATAACTAAACCCTTTATGAAAATATCCAATGAAAAATCTGCAAAAAACATCATAAAAGTAATAATTATAGTCAAAATAGCCTGATCGCAATGCGGAGAGCGGACACATGTTTGCATTCGGGCGCTGCGAACTGCGAACTGCGGGCCTTTTGCCGTTATTTCACGGTCACGCCGCCGACCACAGAAGAGTGAGATAGCGATATCTACTCACTCTTCTGAGGCGCGCGCGCTATGGCTGCGGCATTACTGTCAACGAAGTGCGATTGAACGGTCTTGTGTTGCGTTCGCAAAATGGCGGAAGATTTGTTCGCTTGTCTTTTATGCACTAAAACTATAAAAGACGAAATAGTGATTGTGAAAGAAAAAGGCCTCAAAAAGATTTACGAGTCCAGTCTAAAAAGAGAAGACGGACTTTCAGCGAAGCTCGAAGGACTGAGGGAACTGCCAGTACACGTGAAATGTAGAAAATCATACATTAACGATAACATGATAAACGCGTGGGTTAGGAAAAAACGTCTCTGCGAGGAAGAAGCTATGTTTGACCTCCCACCAAATTTCATTTTTTTGAACAAAAATGCCCCCGACAATTTCATAGCTTCGGGTAATGAAAATCCATTGGATTTTCGATCATCTGTTCTCACTCGTAACATGAAAATGGCTCAAACAAAACAATCCGTAAGTGGAAATGCATCTCAGCGAGAAAACTCTTTAGATGCGTCCGACATAGCTTCGGATAATGAAAATTCATTGGAATTCCAATCACCTATTTTTACGCCTAACAAGAAAATGGCTCAAGAAAAACAATCCGTAAGTGGAAATGCATTGCAGCGAGAAGACTCTTTGGATAGGTCCGACATAGCTTCGGATAATGAAAATTCATTGGAATTCAAATCACCTGTTTATACTCCTAACAAGAAAATGGCTCATACAAAACAATCCGTAAGTGGAATTACATTGCAGCGAAAAAAAACGGTAAGTGCCTGACATAATAAAATAAGGAGTACCTACCGGCGTGTTAGTTTAATGATGTTGCCGATGATTTTTTTATTGGTTAATGACGACTCCTTAATCATACTAAAAGAATAAGACAGTGAATAAAGAATTTTCCATAGCGAGTTTTCAAATGACCTCAAAAATAGTGTGATGCAATTTTGGGTATTTTTTTATTTTCATTCTGAATAAGTAAAATAGTAATACAAGGACTTACAAGGGTAGATATATCATTTTACCCGATTAATACGATTTATTAAAAATTAAACACTTCTAGTTATTGGAAAAAATAATGGTTTTTTAAATGTGGTAACACTCATTAATCTAGTAGATGAGTTCTCGATGGAGTATTTTTCCGTCAAAAATATTAAGTCACTTATTAGGTAAAAAAGAACTTACATCCAGTATTTTTTTATTGGATATTTTGTCATCTGTATTAGGTTAGGTTACTGTAAGAGTACTGTGGAGTTTTATAGAGGGAGGAATTATTGAAGGAGTCTTCATCCATCACGCATTGTTTTGTTTTGTTCAATGTTTTGTTTTGTTGTCACAGTTCATGGGCTGTGTCATGGGATCGCAAAAAAATCGCCATCAAAAATATCATATATGTATATTGTATAATATTTAATTTAATAATAATGATTGTATTAAATAATAATATGAATTATTTATGATATTTATTTTAGTAATAAGTATTTTATTTTCGATAACCTTCTTCAGCCCGCTTTTAAGACAGGTTTTTTTTAACCTATTTAGAGTGGCCATCTTCAAAAGCGACAAAAAATTACTGGTATTTAATTCTTTTTTATTTTGTGTTATTTTATCATTTATTGTTGTCTTCTTATTGTGCATTTATGAATAAACAAATAAATAAATTGTATTATATTACGCCTTTTATTATGTAATCAAAAATGTATTACGAAGATAAGTAAAATGATTTCACGGAGAATAGTGTCTGTACAATGACTATAATGATCAGTTTAAGAGTGAGTATACCCTTCTTTCTGAAGCAGGAGCACTAAAGAGGTTTTAATGTTTACCTGCATGTCGACAATAAGCCCGGGCGTATAAATGATGAACCGTTTAAATAATTGCGTTCATTACTGTGAACCATTTAACCGTGAACCGTTGAACCGTGAACCATTGAACCGGGAACTGTTGAACCGTGAACGGTGAAATTGTGAACCGTTCGTATTTCAAACGACGCGGTGAAATTAAACGTTCGGTCCGAAACGAGACGCGGGTAAACATTCGGGTCGTTTGACGGCGGAAGAGCGAGACGGCCAGACATCGCTGTCTCGCCTGCACTCGTTTCGCTTCGTTCCATTAAACGAGGAGGGGGTTTATTTTATAGACGGTTTAATTTAGCGGCCAGCCTGTCAGTGCGTTTAACTCCGTTGGCTCGCGAGGAGGTTATTTCGTTAAATCCGTTCGCGGAATTAATTCGTTTAATTAAACGTTTTTGTGTTTTTTACGATAATACGAACCTTTTTATAGACCGTGTGCTATATAGAGAAGATAGTTCATTTTATTTAAACGTTCAACGACCTAAACAGTAATTATTATAAGTTTTAATATGTCATCGAGCGGTAAAAGGAACAGGGAGTTTACAAGCAACCTGTGGAATTACTTTGACAGGTTAGATGGTCCTGATAAAAGTGCCGTTTGCAATGATTGCAAACGCATTGTGTCGTACAAATCGACTATATCAAATCTAAAAGAACATTTAAGACGTAAGCATATAACAGCGTATACGGCTTTTATAACCCCGACTGTGCCATTAAGTCCGCGGGCAATTCATACGATAGAAACGATTGATAGTATGTCAGCCGAAAGTTCAAACGTCCCAGCGCCAACGTTAAAACCAGCAGAACACGAGCCATCAACAGTTGTGACGTCACCAGTAACGAATAAACAGAAAATAATATCCGATTATATTACTGAAAAACTTGGCGATCAAGAGAAAAAGAAAATAGACGATCTACTGCGCTTGTTCGTAAGTGACTTCCAACCGTTTAACTTTGTGGATAAATCGAGCCTTTGCTAATTTTGTCTATGCTTTAAATCCGTCATAGGTATATTTTATCGGACAGAAAACGCATTTCGCCTACAATGTTGTGAGCTCTGCGCCTGTTTTATAAGTACTGTTTTACACGGATATATATTTTTTTAATATTTACTTATACGTTTCAACAGAAAGTTTATATTTCATCAAATTACTGACGCGGTTTTTATTTTTTATACATAATACTCGGTACACAAATAATTATTTTACTTCATATTACACAGTTTTAAAGACAAAATGGAATATCTTATTTTTAAAATGCATAACAGAGTTGTTAGTTACATAATAAAATACTTTCAGTAAAAAAACCTAAACGTTGTGCTATTATGGATCCGTGGTGATTTCCCCTGCCGAGAGACATCGATTTACACTAAATGAAATGTTCGCCACAAAATTACTTTTCTCTAAATATAATTTACAGGCTCAATGAAATTTATACAGCTATGTGATAATAAATAAGACAAATAATTAACAATTAAAATAAGAAAAAAAACGAGTCATCTTTTGTATAAAATTATAAAAATGTCCACACATTCAGTGCATTTACAGCATTATGTTTTAAGGGTGAATCGCTTTTACCTGCTTGAATTTTGACTTGAAATCTTTACTATCTCTTACATAGGGGCTGGCTTTCAACCGTGTATAGTATAGGGGACTGACCCTTGGCAGGGCCGGGCCTGAAATTTAGGGGGCGCTAAGATTTCGAAAGATTTTTTTATGTATAAAATTGTAATATTTACTATAATATATAGGTATTTACTTATAATATATTTGAATGCGCTTGAAAATAAGGGCACAGGCCGTGTTTTCGTGAATATCGAGTTCAGTTTTGCGTCCTTCAAATGGTTTTTTTTATAAGCTATATTAATTTAATAATATATTTATTTATTTATCCAATAAAAATTGTACACAATATACAAGTAATGTTGTAAACACAATATAAATTGATGTACCTATACATTCCTAAACTAGGGAAGCCCAACGGACTAATAAAGATAGACAGGTAAAAAAGATTAATATTAAAATATATTAAACGAAAACACGATTTTAAATTTAAACAAAAAGAAAAAAAGAAACACGAAATACGCCAATTTAAGGTTTGAGAACTAAACTAGGATTTTTGTCTATGGCTGTATGCATTGATACAGTATTTTAAGGCAACGGTGTGAAACTTATGCCGAGTTATTAAAAGTGATTTTGGTAGAAGTTAGTTTAATTAATCACAAATTCAGGAGATAGGGGGGTGGAGGGTTATTTCATTACTAGCCGCTCGTGAAAATTTACAAAAATAAAAACTAAAATAATGTTTATTCTATAATGAATTGAGAATATATCTTGTACTGTCAAGTATTGTAGGTGTGAGTAGTCTGAGGGAAAGATACCTTTAATGACGCCTGTAGGGCCTACCTGTAAGACGTCAAGTTCTGGCTAAACAATTTAGTTCTACTAAACAATGTATAGCCGGGTCATATAGAGCCGTGTTAGCAAAACATATTACCTATGTATGCTTTATATTTTGACCGTCCGCTATTGGATAATAACTTCGTTATTTTCTTCCATTACATTTTTTTTACAGATTCTAGCGAGAGTACATTTTAATTTACTTACCTGCTCATTATCCTACCCTAATATCGTCACAAATGACAGAGCAGACGGTAGTTTGTCCTGGGTGTTACCTTCGTTCGTTACTCTGCGTTCCGAAAGGAACCTAATTGAAATAATTGCTTTTGTCTACGAAGAACAGAGCTCGAAAATCGATTCCCAGCTCCCAACCATTATTAGCTTAATATGTGGCAGATAAACGATACCTGCCTGACCACAAAGAAGAGTCACGGGCGCGAAGAGTGCCACTAGTTAAGTCAGTTTCACACGTATGCTCCCGAAACGCTTGCAACGCACGTGCGCTTGCTTCTAAACTCCCTGTTCCTTTTACCACTTGACGACATATTAAAACTTATAATAATGACTGTTTAGGTCGTCGAACGTTTAAATAAAATGAACTCCCGAATGCTCCCTCGACACGAACAGGTTTCTATAAGGTGCGAACACGTGTCCAGGGATAGAAAGCAATCAAGGCGTTCACACACGCGCGTTCCTTTCGGTTTTAACGTGATAGCGAGTGAAACTATTTTTTTTTGTTTTCTGATAAAATGACAACAATTTCTCTCCATGATTATCACTATTTATTAGGCCTGTGTTTCAGAAGAAAACACAAAACCTAATATTAACCGTGTGAGAACTGTGTATTCAATTGAGTGTATTGTGTGAAATTCGTTTTCGGTTGAAACCGAACCGCATACGTGTGAAACTGGCCTTATGATATTCAGCGGCACGCGAGTTCCGAGAATTAGATGCGCGGTTTTATTATAATATTAAATTATAGTTTTAGTTGCACATTATACTACTCATTTGGCTATGGCTGCCGGCGGCTAATATTATACCTAATGCTCATTAGCTAATATTTCTAATGTTTATAATGTTCTTTTTTGTACGCCCGCTGACAGTCCCAGAACATTATAAGTCAGTCCACTCTCGAAAGTAATTTTATCCACATTTTTAACACATCCTGGTTACTTATTTTTTTATGTAGCACATAAAAACGAAAATACACTCATATATAGTCGACAGTTTTGTAGTGGTATATAAATTTATTTATTAAATATGAGAGTTCATTTACCACAAAAAAAAATATATATATTTTAATATTAAATGTAATTTTAATATCAAAGACGGCTATGTTATTTTTACTGTTGTAAATCCGTTAATGTGCTTTTTACCCTTAAATAAAAACCCAATTTTATAGGGCAATTGGCACTTTTCTATGGTCACTGGTGGTATCGGTAAATTGGTCCTCAACCCAATCACATAGGTTAGATAAATCTTAGGTTTTTTAATTATTTTTTTTTCTTTTTTTCCTGGGACCTAACTTATAAATAAAACAACCATGCATGGCTGAAAACGTTGTTTATTAGAATATATTTGACAAAAAGAATACTCCCATGCGTTTGAAATAGCTCCCAAAATAAGAATTAAACTACAAAATGAGACCCTTCAGATGACATGCATTTTATTGTTGATGGATTATCAGTAGCACCTGTCAAATATCCTGTCACCCTCAATATTACGATGATGAAGTAAAACATAATAAGTAAGTTCTCAACTAAATGACAAATTGATGAAAAAACAAAATAGCCAAAAAAAGAATTAATTTCACCGCATCTTCATTTAAAAAACTATATATAATAACTGAATTTTGCCACATATTTGTATGCGCCTATATCTCGTTTCTCCAAATATATAACTTATAATATTATTATGTTTTATATACCATATAACGGTATCTCCAATGTCAGCTATTCGTTGTTGCTCCTCGATGAATAAATAAAAAGGCATTCTTTCGGCGTTCCTTATTTTCAACGGCGACCCTCGAACTTTCTATTTCGCAATTGAAATCATTTCCAACTTTCCAATGTCATTAAGGGCCGTTTATTTATACGCATTGGGCGATAATTTCTATGGGAAACGGATAACGAGCGGGAAAGCGAGGAGAGGGGAAAAAGGGCGTAAGCGACGAGGAGTGACCTATAAACATTCACCGAAATTAAATCGGTTTCGCCATTAGCACATTCCCAAATTGGAGATTGAGCGAGAGCCAGCGGCGTATTTCAAAATAATGCCTTTGATTGATTGTTTTTTAAAATAGGACTAAATATGACTTTGGAAATGTGTCACTTTGTTGACCATTGGAAGTAGACTCGTTTGAATTATGGAATTAAACATCCGATAATAAATTATTATAATGTTCAAAATAAAATATTTGATAATGTTCCACTCGAATATTAATGTAATTATTAATATTAAAAAATAAAATATTATAAAAAAAAATATTTATAATATTTATTTTTTTCTATTCATTACTACATGCCTCACAATATTTTACATTTCATAATAGTAAATCAGTAAAATATTTGCAATTTTAGGTACATTTTATTACAACAAATTTAAGTAAGTTATCTACAGTCATTTAGTATACACTAACAGTGTAACAGTATTAAGCGGACTTTGTATTCATAGCGTGCCATGTGCATACTAGTTGCCAAAAAAGTTTAGTCAAATCTAACGCTCGTTCGTTCGAGAATGTCAAGAATTTCATTCATAACCCACGTTTTCCTAAATGGTTCGCATTTACACTGCGGGACTAAAATTTTAGGTTAGTACATTATGTTTTTTTAGTCCGTTATAGGTACTAGTATTGGCCTTTTTTACTCAGCATGAAATGGAAGTCATTTGGCAAACAAATGTACAAAATGCGTCGCCGGCTATCTGTCTGAACTCTGAACATTTCCCTAAATAGGAAAGGACGAGGGGGGGCGGAAGTGGGGGGGGGGGGGCACGGGAGGCCTCCTTCCTTTTTGCGATCAAAGCGGACCATCATTAGGTCTAAGTTGTGCCATTAGGAGAACTTCGGCTGAAGTTGCACTGTTTTCGCCGAAGTTGGCGTAAATGCGGAACGATTAAATGAAAAATTGAGAAAATAATGGATAAAGTTTGTTTGGACGAACTTGGGCGTATATATATATATATATAGAATAAAGCATACATTTTAAGATATATATATTATTTGCGAAATGTGATAGTGGATAATATTCTTCTCTGAAAAGAAGCATTTGTTTTATGTCAGCCTTTTCGTTATTATAGTATAAAGTAAGAGAATGTACTTTAATCTATGGAATTTAGATATGGATTTATTTGAATCAGTTTGGGTTTTTGGTTACTACTGAACCCTTAACCGAAATGTCGCTGATCCTTTGCAGTTGTCGAATTTTCTTGTGATTATGGGGTAATTGCTGGTCGTGGAATGAGGGAAAGGATAACAGATCGTGAATAGGGGTATACATAAATAACGACTACTCCTTTTTCAGTATATTAATGGTAGTAGTAGTATATCGCCTTATATTTGACAATACTGAAAAGTGTTGATATCTTAAAACTCAAGATGACTGTTAATAAAAACGCATCTTCAACGCTTGTGCTCTGTAATTTGAATAGATATATGCGTTTGGTATATATTTTTTAGTGAATCAAAAATAAACATACTTAGGCAAACAATTTTCATTATTTTGGATTGAAGTGCAAATTTAACTCACAGACAAGGTACTATAATTAAGTTTAGTCGGTTCAAAATAGGCTCCGTAGTGAATTAATAGACTAGTGATCCAATATTGATTCTAGCTGAGCAGTACGCGATAATGTATGTGAAGCTCAGCCATTTTGAAAGTCATACAAAGTTATGTACAAATTAGTTAACTAGTGCGCGCTTTTTTTTTATGATTAAATTTAAAAAAAAATAAACCTAATATGCATGCATAAGTGACAAAATTCTGTCATGAAAATGAAAACTACCTAACAATGCGTTTTACATATATTTATTTTATTATATAAATAAATTTGTTTTAGTTTAGATTTCTATTGTTTATGTTTGCGTGTATTTCCTTTAATTAGTCGGCGTTTGATTTGTTATGTATAATTATTTTGCACTTCGTTAGTAATGAGCACAAGCGAAGGCATGTTAAATATCATTGACAGGCCTTTAAACAACTATGACTCACTAATGTATGAGCCGAGATTAATATTCATATTTATGAAACGGACCGCTTCAGTGATTATTCTAAATTATGTTATACCATATATCAAACGCTGATCATAAAACGCATCAAAAAACGTCAATATAGGTAGTCAATTTTTATGATTTTGCAATGGTTTGAACTGATTGATGTAAAAGTCAAATGTACTGATTTTGAAATCGAGTATAATGTAACCTCAGTTAACTTAACCATTGCTAGTTGGCAGTTGGCTAAAAGAATGACCTGCATACTTTTTTTGCAACTGGATACTTAAATGACGCGCGGTGTACTTTGGTTTGGATTTTTTCCCATGCGTCTGACGTCCAACGGAAAAGACGTTTTATTTATGTTTGTACAAAAAGTTGGAACGATTCTTAAATATTTAATTCTTATTAACAAGCGCTGCTTCATAGGTGCCAGCTCGTCTGCCAGAACGAATTCGCTTGGCAGCACTCCGTGCATTTCTTGGAAGTTCTGGTATAGATCAAGGATCATTAGCAACGACGGATAGCGTGGCTCTCATGAAGCGATCTTTGTGAGGGATCGCATCATGAGAGCCATCAAACTCAAAGTATTCCTCATTAACAAACTTTTTTAATCCTCAGTGTACAGTTAACAATTTCTTTCAAAACATAACAAACACTTTCCTAAAAAATAAATCAAAAATAAACAAAATATAAAGCGGTGTTGTCAGTATAATTGCATAATCTAAGAAGAAAATCATCTCTAGGAAATATATAAAAATATAACCATAACTTCAAAATGGTTGGGAATCGAACAAAACTTTGAAACTGAAACTCTTTGTTGCAAATGACCCATTTTACCATTCTCTAAGTTTATCTCTTGTTTTAAACCGTATTGGTAAAACATATAACACAATTTCAGCGCTATATATATATTTCACTATTATCACTAATTAACCATTGATTTATTAATATAGATGGTAGTTCGTTCTGTGAAACATATATGTTTAATTGGCCTAAGTTGTTGATAAATGTATTTTTATGTAAGCGTCATTATGTATAGCTGTATAAAGCTTTTCTAGAATCAAAAAATAAATAAATAAATTTTCTGTATACCCTGTAGTTATTTCCCTTTTTCCAGGAACCACAGACTAACCTCTGGGTGCAACACTTTTTTCGCTCGCCAAGACGCGAACGCTGACGCTGAAACTGTGCCAGCATTTAGGCACCATTTTTAACAGTCATCGTGTCAATTTATATTATGTAATAATTATTTCATCCTCCTAAATTTATATATGTGTAAAATGTGGAATAATGGATATATTTTAAATAATCAATCAATTTATGTTCATTCGCGTTATGAGTTTGGAAGACAGTAGGATTATTGCTGACATAACTTTATAAAATATTACAGTCAACTAGATTCCTCACATCTGGTAGGTGGCAAATCTCTCAGAGATCCATCTCAGCACACTTGAAATCAAGATACCTTTGATCATATTTTTCCCAGGCGCAACAAAAGTTATGCTATGCATAATTTGAGAACACTGGGGCAATTTCTCCCCAAGACAAAAAAAAAAAAAAAGCGTATTAATTTCTCATTGGGGAGGAAAAAATCACCAATATTGAGAATTAAGGTTTTTTTCACAGAGTTGAGAAATAAAAAAATATATTTTCAATACGATCTTAAAGTAGCCTCAATTTCTTTTTAAAATTTTCCCCCGGACCCCTGCTTGAGATGGGGTGAGGCGCACTCCATACTCTTTCCCCTCCCCGGGAAAGATTTCTAGATCCTCCTTTGATTTCATTATAATCACTCCCTCTGCACTCACGCAACACGCACATGCAAATTCACACCTTAGTTTCCCGATTTAAAATGCCCTCAGAATGTTTTTGTTTATAACATAAATAACACAAAAACATTTAAAATATGTATTTATGAATTATTGGTTACTTTAAGGTTGTTATGTAATCAATAATCCTAAAGTTGGTTACATCACTAAGCAAGTGCCATGCTCTTCCTGTGGCAGTAATAGTGAGTAATGCCAATTAAGCGCGGATAATCAGAAATACTGCTAACAGTCGCTAATTTAAGCTCTGCAACGAGGAAATTTAAACACGCCGAGGCTATACTGCTTTAATACGTATTAGGTCCGAGAAAATAGGATATCGGGATTGTAGATCTTTACAATTTTCGCTTATTTATAATATTTATTTATTCATAATGGCACAATAATAAATGATAAATATCAAATAGACAAATGAAATACTAGTAATTTATTGTTGCTTTAAAGTAACATGGCCACTCTAACTAGGTTAAAAATACCTTTTCTAAGAGCGGCTAGGGGAAGGTTGAAGAAAAAATAAATTACGTATGTGAGATATTACTAAATATAAAACATCATACATACAATAAATAGTGCATATGATTATCTATGTATTATACGCAATGTGATGTTTATTAAACCATTTCAGCTTGTTAGAATAAATAATGATAAAAAATACATTTATCAACGAATAGATGCATATATGTGTGGATCTATATTACCACTAAAGACTTTATTGATAACCTAACCTACCGGGTCAAACTGAGGACCCTACCTTTTATTTTGTAGGGCTCTGTTTCTACGCTTCTGAAATGTGGGTAGCGAGGACAGCCTAGGCTAGGCCCTAGAACCTCACGTATTGTTCGCTGAATTTGGTCTAAATTTGGTCGTAAAAATTAGATAGTAATATGATATGTCGGTATTATTTAACACCTAAACGGCGTCTCGTTCGCGCTTTAAATAATTAATTATACGGACAGATGTTTGGGACGTTTCCTTTGACGTGCGCTTAATCCAGTCCGCCCCTGGCCTCTGCTCATTTCGGGCTTCTTTTCGTTCTCGCTATTATTATTTATCTCTAGTTCTATGGATAAAAACATAGTGGAGATAAAGGAAAAATAGAAAAAATTCTGCTGCAATTCCGAAAAAATGCAACTTTACAAAAATACATTTTTTTCTATTCATTTAATACCTACAAAAAAAAATATACACCATGTTCCAAGTCCATTCCTGAAAAATAATCAGTTTATTGACCCTGTGATTTTAAACATAATTTATATTAACGTCATATGTAAAATTTACGTGATACCGAGCGCGAGCGAGCAAACGAAAGACCGAAATCTTTCGCATTTTTTTATACAATTTCTTAGACGTAATAGTTAACATAAAAACCCCTGTAATTATTCAGGAATGGTTTGAGACACCCTGTATGTTATCAGGTATGCAACTGGTTAAGAAGATTTAAGATGCCCACGATTAACTACATTGTGAATCGAACCACATCACCATTGGGGGTGCTTTGCATGTATGTGGCTTATGTTGTCGTGGGAGGTACCTATTATTGTAACCTTGTTGTTTTCAACGTGCATGGCCATTTATTACTGGCAGCAACATTTCGCAAGTCTGTAGTTGTATGAGTGTTTTGTGCGTGTGTCTTGTTACTTAAGGCGAACCCAAAGGATAAATATTAATTTCGATTTATTTAGACCCTTTATTATATGGTAAAATACCTCGGTCTTCAACATGGTAAAGTCTTATTTTTAAAAATCTTTTCTATTTTTGAGAAATTTAATAAATGACAAACTTCTAATGGTTATTTTTTAGTTGAAATTGTTCTCTTATAAAAAACATCAGAGCATCAGAAAAAAACGTAATTGAAAGGCAAATGAAGGGATTAAAACATGGTAAAGTGTGTTTTTTTCTGTATTATGAATCTGTAATTAAATAAAAACCAACAATTGCTTTCTGATCGCGTAAAGAGTAAATAAAAAAAAAAAAAGAGTAAAAAGTAAAAGTAAAATCTGACGCCCTATAAAATAAAGCAGTGAATTTTGAGGTCGACTGTTAATATGTTTCGCCTTATAACCAGTCGACAGTGTGAAGAAAAGCGCGGTTTAGTAAAGCCCGTGATATGATATACGAGCTATAAATTATTGTATTAATGAATTATAACTGTAATATAATATAATTTTGATGATTTTTAAGCGATCCTGTATGGTTTCACCCTAAGTCGATCTGTCTCCTCGGTAATCTCTCCGTTTTCAGTGGCTGAAATTGAAATTCTGATGAGAAACGTCAATCAGACCGTAGCCATTTTGATCATTATGAAAATAACTTAGTTTCCACGTCATACGACGTCAAACTTTTTTTCCCTTTTCGTGCTTTTGCTAACAACCGGAAGCATAATATGTTTCAAAACTAATTTGTAATTTGTAATTAGTGGATTGCGTTGCCATGTATCATAAAAATATTGCACGCATTTATGTACTTTGTTACCGGTTTGGTAATAACTACCTTAACTCGCGTGGTCGATGAGTCAATAAACAAAAGGGCTGAAAAGAGGTACCGAAAGATTATGAAAATTAAGTACCTAATTAAGTTAAATTGATATCGTGGTAGTCTAGTGGTTAAGGCGTTGGACTACTAGCCCAAAGGTCGCGGGTTCGAATCCGCACCCGGTCATCCCATTTTTAATTATTTACTACTACCATCTCCCCTGTTTCTAGCACAGGCACATTTGGCCTAGTTGAGTAGGGCCCAATATAATTGTATATGACGTAGATCATAGCAATTATTTTCAAAAAAAAAATATTAAGTTAATTACTTAGTTATTTTCAAATGAACCACATTTCCCGACTTATCACCACACAGTAATATGAGAAAGTAATAAAGAGTAACTTCATCCAAAGAAGGTAATTAGGTGAGTTATTACAGCGTTCGTTATTATTATCTGAATCGAATAATTACTTCGGTACTTACTTGGAAAGTGATCATTATAATTAGTGATAATTACAGAAAGTGATCATTACATAATAAGTATGCTCATTAGCACCCCAACTCCTAATTGATCGGTACTCAATTCGTATTCAAAAACTCCATCGCAATTAAAATGAATAATAGTCTTCATAGCATACATAGCTAAAAATTAACCTCTATCATTCTTACGCACATCACCATATGGCCTGTAAGTGCGAGCGAGATAGACGGATAAAAGTGATTTATGACCCAGCGACTCAGATCGTAACGCGAGAAATTTATCTTCTGAAAAAAAAGAGTTGTGCAAAATTAAGATCATCGTATAAACGCAAACGTTAGCATAACGGTAGCCTATAAATTACTTACTGGCTTACGCGCCTTCCGGTTAATCAGGTGAGGCTTAAGTAATCTCGAATGACGGCCAGAGTGCTTTTTTCGATTCGACCAACTGGTAAATTTTCAACTCTAAATGACATCAATCTTTAGATTTCACCGTTAGGTCATAAATTTAATATCGTAGTTTTTAAAATATTGTAACTACTCGTTTAGTTTAAATAAAGTTAATTAGGATAAAGTCTTAAAACTATTTAACTACTTATCCTAACATATTCTGAAAATTAAAGAAGGAAAATTGCAACTACCGAATTAAAGTTAATTTTAACAAATCAAACCGTGTTTTATTAAAGAAAAAAAACCTATTATTTTAACATTACCTAATGCTTGGTCGTTAACCTGTAGATTATCTAGGGCATCTGTAGAATTACTAGGTAATCTGCGAAGCAAAAGCATATTTCGTACTTTCTGCCGATAATAAACTGTTAATCTTGGAGTTATATTTTGTTGGCTATATGTTATGCATTATATTAGCTGTAAACTTGTTGAATTTCGCTGTTTATAATTCTTTTATTAGATAAATAAATTACTCGAATATTTATAAACAAAATCCATTTCGCGGCAAACATAGATTTTTATAAGATCGAATAGACTTTGCGGGCGTTAATTTTGAAGACTTATGGTTTTTGCAGGTTAGGTTAGGTTAGGTTAAAGTGATAAGCTTTATACTGTGGCCAAAATATCAACTAAAGTTATACCTTAACATGTGGACCTGGCGAACTTCGTACCACCTCAGAATCAATAAATATGTTTCAACTGACGGTTCCTGACGGTTTGACATTCTCAGTTGTAACACAATACAACACTGCCTTCCTTAGTACAGACATAGTCTAGTAAAGAAGGCAGGGCACAAAATGTAGCAGTGCTAATCGCTCCCGGTGCATTTGTAATATTCATTTATAACTGTGATTTCGACTACTACATTTCTATTTTTTTTTGTCAAATTAATTATGTACAATAAATAAAAATAAATAACTTATTACCTGAATTAAATTCAATTTAATATTAAGAATACTCAAAACGAATCAAGTTCAATAAATGTACAAAAATCAAAATAAATTACATAATGAAGCAGTTATCGATGCGCCCACAATGACAAATGTGATAACCTCACAAAGTGAACATCTTCGAAGGCAATTTACCGTTTGAAAGTAGAATTCCACATAATACAAAGCCGTTCCACACAAAATGTATAAGAAAATGAATTTTCTTTAAAAAAAAAAAAAAAACGTGTTTTTTTCCAAAATTATTCTTCTATTCGGGGCGGAGACAAATCCAATAAATCAAAGATCATAAAAATCGGTCCAGCCGTTCTTGAGTTATAAATGGTTTAACTAACCCGACTTTGTTTTATATGTATATATAGATAGATCGATTTAATAACGTGCACATATAAAATAATTATTACAAGAAATCATTAATTTACAATTGGCATGAATATTGTCATTTAGTAATATTTTAAACCTAGCTAGTCAAAAAATAAAAACATAGGAAAAAAGTTATTTACCTTTTTATGGCATAACTCAAAACATTATAAATTTCAAACTCAATTGTTATAGATAATTATAAATAATTCTCTCCGTTCTCCAGCCTCCCGAATCTCCCACTTGTACTAAACTAATTAATTACCATTGTTTTCTCATATTATTAGGATTGCAATAAATCAAAATATATAAATAAAATATAAATGTTTCTGTTATTAAATTAAATTGAACAATGAATATTTTATCGGGGTACACTCCTGTGAATACGCTATTTAAATTGCATATTACATTTTCATTATCGCCAAATATTTTCTTCGGGATTTTCCTTGAGCTTGGCCCTGAACCTATTTGTCTTGTTTGCATTCGTGCCATCTAGTAGAACAGATCTAAAACAGTGAATAACATGTCTCGTAAATCTATTTTACAACGTTTGAATGCCAGCCGTTAAATGAATATTATCTAATAGTTTAATATAATAAACATAAATTCTTTGGTATTGGGGACTTTTAATGACTATTCATACAGTGTGTTTCAAGATTACACCATGGAATTTACACCAGCGCTTTAATAAAATTAATAAATTTGGGCATGAATTACTTTCGCATTTTTTTTTTAAACAATTTCTTACTCGTATAAGGGAACATAAACACCCCCCTAAGCCTTCGAGTTTTATATCCCATAAAATCATATATAAAAATATTAATATGTTTTCTGCGCGGTCAGCAGAATTTTTAAAATTACCGTCTAAAAAGGGAAAACATGCTTCACCCAGATCAGGTATCCCTAGTGGTTCTACACTTATAAGGATGTTATTTTTAGAATTAAGTACCTACTTATGAAATAACATAATAAAAAAACCTAACCTAAACAGTTCAACGAAACAGTTAGGGGCATAAAGGAAATACAGTCAAGGGCACTCGGAGCTTTACTCCGAGATATACATATGTATAGGACGAGAAAAAAAAGAGATAGAACGCGTGTATTTATGAGTATCACAGCTTTCGCATCTCTGTATGAGCGTAGATGACGTTAATATTTACATATACATACCTCCACACTCTGTCGAATCGCCTTTCGGGGTAAAGCTTCAGTTGCCCTCGACCGTACAAACTCGTTTGTACTTTTTTAATTAAACAATTTCTTAGATTTAAAAAGTTTACGAAACTAATAAGTTGATAACCTTAAAAACTTACCGGGCGATGTCGCCAAAGATAAAATGGGATTTCCTGTATAGCAATCGACTGAAATAAGCGCACGCGATGGCAAACAGACGTATTTCGTCGTGCTTGCCAGCTCGCTGTTGCCGGGCGGTTTTTGACCATCGGAATCCATCAGTCGATCGTGGAATTATTCTGATCGAGGAAACCTAACGACTTCTTTATCGTGCAACGGGTTGTACCTTCAGTAAGATGGTGTGGTTCGAGTCCCCGATACAAGAATCGATTTGAATTCTTCTGGCTACTAAACTGGGACGAAAAAAGACGTATTGTAGATAAATTAATATTTTATTTTTTATCGGCAAACGGCGTCATAATAATTGAAATATTTACACTATGCTATATTAACAAAAATGAATATTTCTTATATATATTTAATACGGTTAGAAACCCAACCGAGTCAAAAAGCACGAAGAGTGCATAGAAATTGTATCAAAGCTAAAATAAAGTGAGTAACTTTAAATAGAGGCCTTTACTTTATGAAAAAAAAAACACCTAAAAACAAATAGAGGGTGAACATTCTCTCATCCTTTTATAGGGTCATTCTATTCTTCAGACCGATCAACTTTTGGTCTACAAGTTTTCAACGTGTCAAAAAAAAGTATGGTGAAAACAGTCGAAAACAAAATCCTATTTCAAATCAAAATCAAGTCAATTATTTTTCGTTTTATAAAAAAATAAATAAATTTGTCATTTCATATCACAACTATAAAATCATATTATGTTAATATATGTATATTATATAAAAACATGTTTATAAGTAATAAGTATTCTTCTGTACGGTTAATAGATTTAATAAAATATACCATTTAGTGTGACAAGTGAAAGTATCCCACCCTAGTGGTTGGGATATCAACCACCTTTAATGATTTTATTATCAAAATAAAGTATGTATGTAGATAATATAACATGTATGGTAAATCTGTTGTAAAAAAAAAGGAATGTGATTTTTTTGAAGACAATAATGATGTCTTTCGTTTATTTCAATTTATTATTATTTCATTTATTTTTAAATTTACAATTTGGCTCTTATCACAACCAATTCTAATCCAGATTAGTTTGCTTTCATAGGAGATTGGTGATGTTTATAACATGTCTTAAACAGACAAAGAGCAAGTAAAAGAACGTTTGTGTTTCAAATATTTATAATTAGTTTTATTATTAAATAGACAAATTTTTTATATTATTTATTGAAATTAGGTAACTATACCTACATTTTAATGAACGAAGAAAATAGTCTATTGTTGTTTGCAATAAATAGTCTCTTGTTGGGTATGAGATAATATTTAATATGTAAAACCATAAATTTATGAACGGTCTATGTTGTGCAAAATAACCTAAATTATGGCAAATGTTCGCCATTTAAGGAATGCAGAGCGTTTGCCATCTGCTAGTGTGTCGCTCGAAGCTTCTCGCATTGGCAAGTCCTTGCCGTGCGTGTCGGCGAACGCCGAACGAAATTAGTTCGGCGAACGCGCTCGCCGAATGTTCAACCGCGCCTATCTCGTCGACACGTTGACGCGTTCGTCGCCATAATGGATTGGTCCAACGACGATGTCATCGGCTTCATTGAGGCCTACGAAAGGGAACCGTCCATTTGGAACCCCGGCCACGCGGACCACAAGAATCGATGCAGAGTAAACGAGTCCTGGAAGCGACTGGTCGCAGCGCTGGACAATCGCCATTCGATCGAAGAGCTGAAACGAAAGAAGGAGTCGCTAATGGCGTCGTTTCGTTCACATTTTAATAAGAAAAGGAAGTCTCATAGTAACGGAACCGCACCAGAAGAAGTGTATCAAACATGCTGGTTCGCTTATTCGTATTTGGAGAAGTTCTTAGGCCAACTATACGAGGGTAGATCGCCTATAAACACGAAAGTGAGTTCGTTTTAGTGTAGATTTTTAGAAAAAACTATCAGCTAAAATCCTATATTCATATTAATTTTGTTTTCTTAGTAGGACCTTTTCTAAAATCATTTAAGCGTCACTAAAAATTTTAATCACTATTAATTATGAGCAGTGACTTATCAACGACCAATGGTGGATGTCATTTATTTATTTATTTCAGGAAACAACAACTTACATAGTAGTTACAATAAACAAAAAAACAAAACACAAAGCCAATAATAGTTTCCTCCAAACTTAAAAAAATAGAAAACCCATTCGGGAGCGAGGCCGGGACCAGGAAGTAGGAGGGGGGGGGGGGGGGGGTTGGGGACAATCACCAGAATATAATATAAAATATAATAAATTCTACATATAAATATGAATATAAATATACTATTCAAGGGCTAGAGTAGACACTCTCTTGAATGCCGGGAAAGTAGTGTTAAATATATCGATGTCACTTAACATGCTGTTGTAAAGCTTACATGCTCGATGTATATATGAATTATGTGCATAATTCTAATTTTTATTTTATTCTAATTTGTAATCATTTTCATAGCATAACTTCTAAAAATATTCTTCCCTTTGCAACTATCAAAGAAATGAGGATAAATTACAAGGTTCATTGCGAATTGAACTCATGATATTGATTTTTTTTTTGTTTTGAAAGCACATTCTATAACAGCTTGTATCAGTGATTGAATCCATAAAATAAATACTTGTACCTATGTACTTAGTATTTTTTGGGATTCCCTCTAAATTAAAATGACACCTTTTTATGAAAGTTTGTACTATTCAATAGTCGGTTTTAATAATCAATACAAATGAATTAATGTAGTTGTCTTCAAATTATATGTACAGGTGAACTTTTTCTTGTGCACACTTTTATGGATTTATTTTGACACTTCAAACTGGATAATAGTATCGATATCGATAACTCTATATTCGGCGTAGTCGATAAATTCCGAGCCTTGAGCCGCACTATCCCCGGGGAGTATTAATCATACCTACTCGTATATTACAGGGTATTTTGGGATAGTACCTTTAGCACAGCGCGTTTTTGTTGAATAAATCCAAGGCCGGCCCCGTCAATTCTTACACTATACTAAGTTACAATTTTTTGCTTGTAGAGAGGAGAGGAAGACTTCGCACATGCTCGGCAATATGCTAAACTGACCGATCTTGGAATTCAAATGAGGGCGTTCAACTTAAAAAAAAAAACCTCTAATCTATACGCTGATATTTTAAATTGTAATTTATTATTAAAAAAAAAATGGCGCGCGTTTGTAAGTTTTTTATTGAACATATTAACTTTTCGTTTAATTTTAAATTCGATTTGAATTTAACTGAAGTACCGCCATTTTAAAATGTGCTTAGCTAGCGCAAATCGACCGAGTGATTTAGCCGAGCTGAATATCTTCAGCTGCTCGATAATCACGGCTCGACTTTGCTCTTTCATAAATACATATTCTGTAACTTAGGTTGGATGCTATACTCAGGTTAATTTATCGAGGAGGCGCTATCAAGCGCAGTTCCAGCTGCCTTGTTATTGTCTTTGTAACGCGCGGCCTTTTATTATAGGTAGTCAATGTTATACCTAATTGTTTTAGTTAAAAAAAAAAATAACAAAAATATCATCTTTCCATATCAAATCCTCCTCATCATAACAAATATGAATTTAGGTATATATTACACTAGATGTTATTATTTGCGATAAAAATAAACTTTGCGTTGCATACATACTTAAGTAATTTGAAACAAAATATTTTTCAAATTAAACATAAAAGTCACACTTGCAAAAGCTATTGTGTAAAATAAACATAAATTTATTTATTTTATTGACATATTAAGCAAAGTTCTACCTTCAGCTAGGCCCGTCCTAAGGTAGACGTTACTAGAAGCATTCCTTTTTTAAGTATAACCATACGCGCTGAGCAACATAAAATTACATTTTGTCATTATATAACTTTCAGTTTATATATTTTTAAACATAAGATAGAAAGACGGCAAATAATGTTAATAGAATTACATATCCTAATACATGATAATAATATTTTGTTTATTATAATAACATAATATAGTAATAATACACATCTATATCCCCCTTGTGTTGTTTATAACTCCAGTATTAAACTAATATTATATATGAAATAAAATACTTGAAAATTAAAAGTTGAGTATACCTGACATAGAAGTGCATACGGTAAGTTCTCTATACAAGATACACAGAAAGAACACACACAGAAACCACACACACACAGAAGATCTACACAGAAAGAAGTTTATCTTGGTATATAATTAATTGCTTAAAGTCTTTGTTTGCTTTCTGCCGAGCTCAAGTAGCCAACAAGAATTTCGTTTTTATTGTATGTAAACAAAGACGGTGGGGATAATTATAAAATAAATGATCATTTATTTATGTAAAATATATTAAATTTCTTATTAGTTATTATATTTACAATATTACCATAAGACATTTCGCCGGTAACCACACTAGGCAAATTGGCCCCAATGTTGGCCGAATCGATTGGTCATGTGTGCATGCGAACGATCAATTTATCAAATCAAGACAACTTAATTTGAGCCTTAGAAGCAACATTGGAGCCAAGTTTGCAGACCTACCCCCAGTGGTGGTCTTTCGGAATAAGCAATTACATTTTGCTCCACCAAAGATTGATTCGAAAGCTGAACATATAATTTATATGAATATACCACAATATTTTTTTTGCGAACTACAAATTGCAACTGAAAGTCTTTAATTGTTTGCAGAAGACGCGTTTGTCCTGCAAATTAACCGACCAACGCTGGAATGATTTGAAAAAGTAGGTATAGTAGGGTAGGTTCGCGTCACATACAAAACTTAAAAGAAAATCGTTGAAAAAAAAATCACCACTGTTTTTATTTATTTATTTTCATTACTATAATGTGTATTTATTTTTTTTCAGGTCAAGAACTAGAAAAATATATGTAGAATATTGTGATATTTTTAGTTTTAGCCATTTGTTGCAAATAACTCCAACAAAACGCGTCAAAATATGTTACAAATCGCATTTTAGGGACTGATGGCGTCTTAACAAAAATATCGTGCGAAAATGAATACGTTATGAAGATGAAATGCCATGTTATCTTTGGGGGGGGGGGGGGGATAATTGGAATGTCTTAAAATTTTCGTTATTACAGGTGATCCGTTTTTGTGATTTTTTCAAAATATATTTTTATTCTTTTGTTGCATTATTAATCTGCTTTAACTGACAAATTGGAGTCTTCGACCATATATTGGCAAATTGACCGGCCTTATACCAAAAAAGGTTTGGCCTTCGGCGTTAAGAGGGGTTACCTACCCCCAACACGTATTGCTTGACCCCATACAATCAGTGCTCGCCCCCCATTCTTGGCTCTGTGGCGCCAATCGACCAATCAAGCCAAAACGTTGGCCAATGCGCCGTTTAGTCGGCGGTCGAACGCCGTTAAGTTCGGTCGTGTTCGCGCTGTGTCGTCGTCGAATATGGACACCATAAGCGGTGTACTCGATTTTTTAAGAGCGTACGAGGAAGAACCGTGTCTATGGAACCCATCGCACAAATCCCATAAAAACCGCAACGACATCGCTAGAGCGTGGGCGCGCGTGCAAAGTTCCCTGGGCGGGTCTTGCGCGATCGGCGATTTGAAAAAGAAAAAAGAGTCCCTGATGACGACGTTTCGAATCCATCTGGCCAGGAAGAAGCAATCGATTGTATCCGGAGCGCGGGCAGAGGATGTCTACACACCCAATTGGTTTGCATTCGATGCAATGGAAAGATTCCTAGGCCAAGTTGATAGATATAACGCATCCCTCAATACTGAGGTAAGTCACACATGCAGGCACAGGCACATCCATACAAGAATACAATTACGGTTTCTTTTACCTGCGTTAACACACAGATACGAGTACACCGTTTCCTGCAACATCGAATTAAAACTAAGTTTAGGTTTAAAAAGGACACGATTACGACATATTTTCCGCCTATTCTAAACTACAAACGATAAACGTTGGTCGTATATTTTTTAGGTTAAATTTTTGATATTTTAAAATGTCCGACGATATTGTTTGAAGTTAAGTAATCAAACATGGCTGTTGCTAGGTGACCCTTTGGTGTTAGGTGTCACTTATAGATAAATATTTCTTCGTATGCTTAAAAAAATTCTTGTGGGTGATAGAAAGTACAATAAAAAAAACAACACGCTGTATGCAAATTCAGTTTGAAGCGCAAAATAAGAAGTTTACTGCATTATTTCTTAGTTTTTTGTTTTTGATTTATGTCGTTATTTTTTTAGAATTTTTAAAATTTACACTAGAAGTAAATTAAACTTCCAGTATTCCAGTACAATTTACAAATATAACAATCGAAATTATAAAAACTAATTTCACATGAAAGCATTTTACGCTTTTTTTAAAAAAAAAAAAGATCGAATTGAGACCGTCTACTCTTTTTGAAGTCGGTTAAAAATTATTTAATAATCGCACGCCACTAATAGATTTTCTTCGACAACCTCCTGAGCATTTCTGGCAGCAATTATACCGATTTCGGGCCATTGGCACCATCCTGATTGGAGCCAACATTGGAACCAAGCTTACACTTCACGCGTCGTCTCGCTGAATTGGGGAAACCTGTTAAATAAATAAATTCATTAATGTGATAATAAATAATATCGACGAATTTATTACATTATAATACATTAAACGACGAAGTTACTTTCGGTTTTACTAATTAGGTTTATAATTATATTTTTATTTATTATTGATAAGCATATTTTGCGAAACATGAAATTAAAATAAAATGCCTAAATGCAAAAAAGTTGCTAAAATGCAACATCCGTTGTGATGTCTTAGACGTTTCTATAATGGCATTGCTTTATTAACCCTGAGAAACGTACGTACCTACATATCTAATTATAGATAGACGGCCTATAAAATATTATATAAATTTTATAAAAATAAATATCAGAGATACAGTTTAGTTCTGTATAAGTACTATTTCGATTCTGTTGTATAATTTAGGTGCAAGAAGACTAATGTACCTTCAATTCTTCGGAACAAAATGCGGATAGGGCCGGAATGCTTTGCCAAATTTTGTCGTTTCCGACGTGTATAAACCGTCAATAGTATAAACCGTATATTCAAACTATACCAAAATTCATAATGTTTACCGGGAAAAAAATGTAAACCGTACGTGAAAATAGTGAAACGATCGAGCTGTAAGCTCGCTGCACCGTACGCCGTAACCGTGTCAAGGCTATTATCGAGCAGCTCGGTATCAGAATTCGCGCGCTTACCGAATTGACACTGTCTGTTAAAAATATAATAATTTGGGGTATTTTTTCGGTTTTTTTTTAAAACATTTCTTACCCATAATAAGTTACAAAAATACTTTTCATTTTACATGAAACCCGATAAAAATATTCTATCTTTTTTTTTGTTTCAGAATGTCTCAACGCCTTCAACATCATATAAAGAATCTACGTCACGGAAAGAAACCACTCCACCTAGGGTGTCTGGGTCACATAGGGAATCACACAGAGATTCTAGGTCACATGGTAAATCACGCAGAGAATCCAATTACAGTACGCAACCAAAAAGAATACGCACAGTGGAATCACCAATGCATTTTAATAATCAAACAGCCGAGGACAATCTTCAAACGCCAATTAACGAGGGCCAGTTGCAGAGAGAGCTGCTCACGCTGGCGCGCGATCTGATCAAGGATCCAAAGGAGGAGAGCGACGTCATCGCCAGGGGCTGGTCCATCCGCCTGAACCGAATGAAACCGATCCAGAGGGTATTCGCGGAGAAATTCATAAACGACATTCTGTTTGAGGGTGAACTCGGGACGCTGCACCGTAATGCCGTTCGAATAGTTCCGGAACCCTCGGCAAAGCACGGCAATTCTAATGGAAATTCCAGTTCAAGCGATGGATAAATATCCATCTTAGGAAATTTGTACCAAGCGATATTGTAACAACATTCATACACCAAGTAATCCATTTTCATATCAAAGAGTATTTTCACAAGCGGATAGCTAGTAATTTATGAAAGCTACTGACATATCAACATGGCTTGTAAGGGTATTTTGAAAGGAGATAAAGTAGACCCTACAACACTTCTCATATGATACGACTGTCTAATTTGGTGTATAGGATAATGCAGAGTAGATCCTCAAGTGAACACAGTCCCAACCTTAACTAAAGGAGCCTTCAACGTTCTTATCGATTTCTTATCATTCGATTTACTTGTCTATTTATTGTTTGCGTACCAGTGTCATCGCCATCAACGATACACCCTGGTCCAGGTGATATAGGCCAGTGTATCTTTGAATATACATTTACCTTTCCAACTCGGGAGTATTACTCAATATATAAACAATACTCCGATGATACTCAGTTTATAGCAACCTTCGAAAGTGCTGGCCCTGGAGAAGAAGACGGTAATTTTGGGTTGTTGTTTTGATGAAAAATTTTAAAATGTGTATTTAAATAAGAAAAAAATAAATAAAACTTTTGTGTTTTACTGCAAAGCCCTTGAAAGAAAGCATATTTTAATTTATCTCCTATACAGTCCTGACACACAATTTGGTGTTTGGTAACTGCTTTGTCACATCCGCCTAATTATTATCTATCTTTTTGGGCTGAAAATGATGAGTTCATACATATGTGTGAAACACCGATGGTTACAACACATGGGATGTATAGATCGCAGCTTGGTCTTAGGATATATGGTGGACAAATCGCATTTTTCACTACGAATATTTAACAACAGGAACGCAAAAGTCTTAAAATTTAATTAAATTGATATCTGTTTGCTGTCACCAAACCGAAAAAGCAAGAAAAATATATCACAAGCCCCATTAGGACAGAGTATCATCAAAATATCTCATTATAAAAAAACGAATCGATTAAGTAAAGTGATTTTTAAAGTAAGGAAACAAGCGAATAATAATTTGAGGCACTTCTCTTGCTGAAATGGCTACCAAAAACAACCACCAAAAGGTCGTAATTTAAATACCAAAAAAGAAGTTCTTCTTTTTTTTAAAAAGAAGAACGTCTTTTTTTTTAATTTTTTTTAAAAAGGTACACTAATATTAAATTCTTTTTTTGACCCCGCTACAAAAAAACTTTTTTTTGTCGTAGATAATGTCACAGATAGGCCGTGTATTAAATTATATATCAGGTTGCTGTGAATTTGATCTGACGAGAGCCTCGAGTTATATAGCTATACTTCTGTGAATGTGTGTTTGGTGTCGCGATAAGATCTGACAAATATCAAATTTGAAGGCCGAGAAAATGAAGGAATATCTTATTATTAAGGGCCTGATCTTTAAGAGTGATTGTCATTTCTAAACTTCATCTCAAAGAACATCTTGATTCTACATATTTCTATCTACTATTTATCCTTCTTCCACTCCTATTCTTGAAGGTCATATTAACTGGTAGATCTTTTATATTTCACTAATTCAACTTCCCTATTAATTTTTCAATATATTTCTCTCTGGGTTAGCTGGTAGAGATTGTCTTGCGGCAATAAGCTCACCCTTATGTAACGTATTTATACGCGTTAAATAAAGTGTTATTTATTATCGTTATTACTAACTTCTTTTGAAATAAAAAAATCTCAACTGCCATCATATCGAATTGCAACTTGCACCCTTGAATATATTTCTTTATTTTCACTTTATTTGCCCAGTGGGTACCTACTTTTTGTATTGATCTGAAGAATTCTTAAAGCTGTTTTTAATTAAGGCCGATCGTGGTAGTCTAGTGGTTAATTAAGGCATTGGGCTATGTACCCAAAGGTTCGAATCCGCTTGTGGTTATACTATTTTTAACGCTTCATTACCCCTGACTAGAAAAAAAACCCGAGGGGCGTCATTCAAAAGCAATGACAGTTCTTGTATAGGAAATAATCTTTGGACGAAGGTCTGGAGATTCTGATAATTTGGATGGTCGGTGTTCTGCGGGCATTTGCGCCCTCTAATCGAAGAAGTGTGCGTGGCTACATTTATCAGCACCAGGCGGGCACGCCGGCCGCGCTTCGGAAAGACCCCATGTTTGCTTTGGTATTATAACGGGTGTGTTTGATCGCCTATTATTTGATTAGCATAGCGATAATTCTGAAGTATGATACGGAAATATTGTGTTATCCCAGCCTTCGATGTTGTTTTCCACGATAAGAATACCTGTTTTTCTCACAGTTGCCATCCGACCGTTCAAAAAAAAAACAAAAAACAAATTAGTTTACGCAACATTGACTATAATCTAATAAACGCAATTAGTCACGGTTTTAGAGAAACATATTTTGTTATGGAAAGCCGTCTACGGACTAGCAGTAAAGGAGTTTAACAATTAACATTACACGATGTCCCAAGACTTAAGGAGGTGTTTATGTTCCCTATAACGCGAAAGAAATTGTATAAAAAAGGCGAAAATAATCCATGCCCAAATTTAATGATTTTATCAAAGCGCTTGTGTCAATTCCCTTTTCGGCGCGGCGCGGCCTCGCTAGCGACCGAACGATTTAATATTATCACGTAAAGTTTACAAATTTTTTACTCAGAAACCATGACGAATTTTGATACGACGTCAAAACAAATCATGTTTGAAATCGCAGGGCCAATTGCTTATCCTTATCTCTGGAGGCTCTCTCCAATTTGTGGTACACAATAAATCGTCGCCGTTGGGTCCCGACAGATTGTGTCGTCTATTAGGGCCATATGCCAGCCAAACGAATTGCAGCATGGCTTTCAGGCATGCAAAGATATAAAGATATTGCAATACGTGCTTTTTGCGTCATGTAAAGTTTGTTTTAATTACCCCCGGTTTTTTCGAATATAGCGTTTTCATTTTTCGTAAATTATTTACTAAATTTACTTTTTTACGCGTTTATATTAAAATATAAAATAATGACATCGAGGGATTTTTTCACTAATTAATGTTGATAAAAAAAAAAATTCTCTAAATGCACATGACTGCATATTTCGCTCAATTTTTTTAGTATATATATATATATATATATATACTAAAAAAATAAATCTCTAAATGCACATGACTGCATATTTCGCTCAATTTTTTTAGTATATATATATATATACTAAAGATATATAAGAATTCATTCATTCATTCGTTCATTTTAAGAATCTTTGTAATTGTACATTGTCTTTGTATTGACGCTTTTTTGATGGTAAATATTACCGGTACAATAATAAGTTAGATTGCTGGTATGGATTCACATATTACATTCTGTCTTAAAGACCTACAAAATCGTGTAGGTAAGCTGGTACAATACTTGAGCCACTCAGAGTTTTTACAGAGCTGTCTTGACGCGGGAATGCCTCCGAACGGATTGATATCTCGCATTCCGTTGTCGGCTATACCACCGTCTATCCATGGGCCATTTCATATTTTACAGTTCAAACACGCTATTGAAACAACAAGACTTTTACAATCACAGTATAGTAACTTAGTGACTGAGCACAGGGGGATGATAATTTATTATGTAAATAAACTAGCCGTTTTATCCTATGATGGATTGGTTTGCCGGATTAATAGCATTATTCAGAAATCAGTGGAGAGACTTAGTAACCTACGACGAAAGCACTCCCTCAAATATGCGGCCTTGATCAGGGAGTATCGTTCTCTCAACATTAACATACCCAATATAAACCCTGCGTGGAGTACAAACTCCGGCACGCTTGTAGGGCAGAGACCAGATCTCCAGACATTGTTTAAATTGCCACCTCCGCCCCCAGGGCCACCTTGTTACCCTAGGCGCCAACCACGTCCCCGTGAACGAAGTCCAGTGGCCGTTGTCGAGAATGGCGAGGTCGAGAAGGTATCAGTCCTTAACCTATCTACCAAGGTACTAACAGATACGGAACGAGGGGTTTTGCAGAAGGGGCTGTCATTTTCGCCTACCCCAAGAGTTAACCATTTTCAATTTGCCTCTGATGTACTCGATTTCTGTCGCAATTTGAGGTGGCGGGTATTTTGGCAAAATCATCCCGGTACAACATCGAGCAAATTGCATCCTGCTCTTTTAAGGTTTAAGGAACCCTCTAAGAGAGAACCACCACCACTACCTCTCAATCATCCTGCAGAGGTTTTTATCAACACTCTTCTGACTAAGTCCCTTGATCCAGCATTTCTCAGATCTTTGAACCCGCCTTCTAACATAACATTGGAGGAGCGGTTGTGCTTGAGAGCGCTGCGTCGGGATCCTGACATTGTTATTATTGCGGCAGACAAGAGCTCTACTACTGTCATTCTAAACAAGAACGACTACCTTAACGAAGGTTGGCGGCAACTCAACAATGCTGAGCATTATGCTAAATTGGCGCATGATCCGAACCCGGGATATCTAGGGGAGATAAAAGCATACATATCCGATAAAGGCCCAGACGAAGGATTAACTGATAGGGATATAGAAGCATTGACGCCACGTCAGCCTAGAACTCCCACCCTTTACCTCTTACCTAAAATTCATAAGGAGGGAAATCCGGGTCGTCCTATCGTTGCATCTTATGATTCTCCGACGGAGCGTATTTCAGCCTATCTAGATTCCTTTTTACAACCATTTGTGAAAAATCTTCCATCGCACATACGTGACACATACCACTTTTTGGAATTAATTAAAAACGTTGATGTTGCGTCTCTCTCAGAACTGTGGATGGTCACTATTGATGTAGTTTCGCTATATACAAATATACCTCATGATGTAGGACTTAAGAGTATCCGGCATTTTCTATCGTCACGTTCGCCATCCCATGAGCCGTCTACAGATTTTCTGGTGCATTTAGCACAGTTTGTGTTGACGCGTAACGCCTTCAACTTTAATAATGAATACTACCTACAGGTCAGTGGGACGGCTATGGGGACCAAAATGGCACCTTCTTATGCCAATCTCTTTATGGGCCTTATTGAATCAGATTTCCTTAAAACACAAGATCAAAAACCATTAATGTGGGTGAGGTTCATTGATGATATATTTTTAATATGGACCCATAGCCATGACTCTTTACTATCGTTTCTGGAGTGTCTTAATAACTTTAATACTCTTTCATTTACTTGGAGCATTTCGAGGGACAGGATTACGTTTCTTGATGTTGACATAACATTTTCAAATCATGCTCTCCTCACGTCTGTTCACATTAAGCCGACTAATAATCAACAGTACCTCCATTTCGACAGCTGTCATCCTCCTCACACCAAACGTTCTATTCCATATTCTCTCTCCGTACGGGGTCATCGGATCTGCAATAACACTGAGAGTCTAAACAATTACATTGGTTCGCTTAGCACAGCCCTCAGGAAGAGAGAATATCCTTTGGGATTACTTGATCGTAAAATATTGCCGGCGCACATTCAATACGATCCTACTGAACACAATTCTAAGTCAGAGTGTGACTCATTACAGGTGTGCACCACTTTTTTCCCCGGGGTTGAAAAACTGAAGTTCATTCTTAAAGATCTATTCCCTATTATTTCTTCTAATCCGTCAACTAAGGATCTCTTTTCAAGACCACCCTCGGTATCTTACAGGAGGCCACCTAACCTGAGGAATATTCTCTCGAAGACGGGTCCTCCGGTAGTTCAACCCTGCTTCATTCCGGGCTCATTTCCCTGTAAAAGACCTGTAATATTCACGTTTCGTCCGTGGAATTTTCTAGCCCTAACATTGCGGAGCACTACAAAATAGGGACGCATGCAGATTGCTCAACTGTTAATTGCATTTATTATTTGCAGTGCAATTACTGCGACGCATTTTATATCGGCGAGACGACAAATAAGCTCAGTGTCAGAATTAACAACCATCGCGCATCTGTCAGTGGCGCTGTCTCGAACTTACCAATACCGACTCACGCGCGGACGCATGGGAGGAGTTTTGATGAGTGTTACAGCGTAAGGGTGGTTAGGTCGTTCCCTGAAAATACGCCCGTGCTTAAGTTAAAGACTTGCGAGTTGGCCCATATTTGGGTTTTAGGCGCTTGCCAGGGGAGTGGTTTGAATGTTCATAGCTAAGTCCTGTTTTGAATGTACATATAGATATACTCATACAACATTTTCTGATGATTATCTTTTTTTTGGGTTTTTAATTATTTTATTTTTGCGGAGTATAATTGACTGGGAGTATAATTAAATTATATTATTTCCGTTTTTTGTTTATTAATATTATAGTATTTCTTTGTTTTTTTATTTGTTTATTTATTTTTTTATAATTATTATTTATTTTTTAAAGTTTATTTAACATGATTTAAAGTTTTAACGCGTAATGATTATATGTTAGTTAGAAATTTCAAATAATATTATAATAATTTTTTAGGTATTATATTGTATGTTTTATATCAATCCCACCTCCCCACTACGACCACTAGCAGGTAAACCAACGTGTAGGTACTTCAGGTGACAGATGATGTACCTAGACCAGTCTTCGTTTAGCTGTTGAAGAAGGGGCCACGGAGCTCCGAAACGTCCAGCAGAGGTACTCACCCAATCTCTATCTTCCTCTACTTTTTTTCTCCATCTGTTGTCTAATAATAATAAGTGTTTAAACAAACGAAAAATCTTTGTAAAATATTATATATATATATATATATATAATATATATATATATAATATATATATATATATATATATATATATATATAAAATGCCCACGATGTTAATTCTCTCAAATAGTTAACAACATGCAATAAGGTAGCATACTATATTTAAGAAGTAACAGCCAGAACTAGGAGTTGCTATAATAAGATCACGACAAAATGTAAGTACAATAAGGTATGTATTTAATAGATTCTAACATGAAAAACAATGAATGAAACTTTCTAAATCATTCATTCATTGGAACAGTTACCCTGGAATGAAGTTAAATCTATCGTCGAGATATTTACTTTGCTTTAGTAACAATTTTATAATTTACTAGTAAATAGATTCCACCAAGGCAAGTGTGCGAAGGCAACTTAAGTTTAATTGATAAGAGAACATTCATTGCAATGACACTCGCATTAAATGTGTTTATGTCAAATTTTCTGACACAAACACATTTTTTATATCAACATGTTTATATCGGCGAGGAAAAACATTCAAAGGTGATATTTTTCAAAACATTTGACAGTTTATTTTCCCACATTAACATTCTAGTAGAATTGAGATTAATAAATAGGTATAAAGGTGTGTTTTTATTTATAAATAGTGATAACATGTAATGTATTATAGTCTTGTTTTGCCAAACCTACATGACTAACCTTCATGATAATGCATATTTGCTGATAATTTTGTTTGTTGAAAAAAAAAAACACAAATCAGGTGATACGCTGTTAGCGACGACGACGTGAAAAATATATTCTAGAAATGGTTCCATTTTATTTTTTGTGATAAGACCCTTTAATTAAAAGTTATTGATAGTTGCAGGCAATAACTTTTAGTAACTAGCGATGGCATTATAGTTATCAATGGTTTTGATAACCTTAAATACCTCTTTTATTCAATCTTAGTACGAGCGGGTAGGTAGAGTCTTGTATAACCGGGCAGCCTTAAAGGAACTTTCGGACCTCGGGCAACTCGTGCCTGCGGCACTTGATCCCGGTCTACATAAACATGTGTGACATTTTTCGCAGTAAAGTAAGGTGCGCGAATTCTTGCTATGGCCAAACGAAAATTTAGACAAAATTAAATAAAAAAAAATTTGAATTTCTAGGTCCGTTACATTACAAGAAAAATTAATACTTAAAATACATTTTTAACAACAAGCTTTTGTACGAAAGTTCCTTCGTTTCGAGCCAATCCAGGGTGTAGAAACAGGTTTACCATAAATAATATATAATAATAGAGATTTATATGAGCACGGACGTTTATATTAGGGATATTTTTGTTCTTGTGTATGTGTTTGCGAGGGTATGTGTGTATTGTATCATAGAATTATTACAATTCAAAATGGAAGAAATATTCCATATCACACTATTAAAAAAACAGGTACATATTAATAAAATTCAAGTTTCAACTGAATTACACATTGCCTTATAACTATTCACCTTTAGTAAGAAGGAATTTAATTATAACATAAATTGTGAGAACTGACAGCAATCCAATGTGATACTTTCTCTATTTTAGTCATGCGTATTGAGTATATACAAACTTCCAAGTATACTATAGTTAAGTTGCACTAGTGCACCCATTTTAGTGAGCAAATTAACAGCAAAAATATACTTCTGGTGATTTCGTAAAATCGCGCCATCTTTTTATTTATTTATTTATTTAATCGAGGAAAAACCACGGGTACAAGAGATGAGATGAAATCTTAGAAAAACTTATGACTTAGGTTAGTCTTGCATCCTTACAAGTTTTTCACATATAGAGTGATTTATTTCATATCTAATGCTAAGTTATATAAATTTACTGACATTAAGATCATGGTTAAGTGTATACAAATGCAAGCATAACTAACGCAGTACTACTTTATAACTAAGTACACAAAAGTAAAATTAAAATAGTGGCAAAAATAAAAAAATAGAAATAGCAATAGTGGCAAGCAAAGTGGCTAATGGAGGTGAATTAAGATTAACGATGAAGTGAGCGGAATTCAGGATGCTGAATTTTGAAAAAACCTTAGAAGAGTGATACAGAATTCTTAAAAACTGTGGCCTTCGAGAAAACATCCCCCTCTAGGAACAATTTGTTGAATGTTTGGCGTTTGATACAAGCTGCGAGCGCGACGGTTGGTACGTCGACCACTAGACCACTATTGTAGGGAGCGCTTAAATATAAATCAATAATAAATCATAGTAGTTAACAAAGATTTGCATAGCGACAGCGCATAGGGTTTCGTACAAGACGGCGCGTCGGTACTATAGAGTATAGAGTGTCAACGTGCGGTCGCGCACGTTGGCTTGAAAATGCGATCAGCTGACTTGCATCCGACCTGACAAATGTGGTGGTGTCGACTGCACTGCGCGCGCACCCTGCCAACATATTTTTAAATAGTTTTTATAACTTTACTGTACTGTCCCAAGGACCATTCTCGAGGACTTAATGGGTTGTTCATACCCCTATTATGTTCTATTATAAGTAAGAAATTATACGAAAGTCCTTGATGCCATTTTTTTTACATGATACAATGCTAATTGTAAAAAAGATTGATAAATCTTTTTTACAATTCATTGCAATCGGATGAACGCTTTAGGAACGCAAGGAAAAAGAATATTGTAATATATATTCATAATACTGATTGATTTACCTAGCAATTATATATTAATAATTGTCGGTGTTGGATATATTTATCTTTTAGTTGAAAATGCTATTTTCGAATTTATTAATGTTGCATTTTAAACGATATCTGTCATATATTTTCAGAACACGCCGAAGTTCGAAAGCTTACAATGTATTATTATCTAATCTATATATACATATGTGTGTATATATTAAACATATGTAATTTTAGCTGCTCGTTTAGCTGTGTTTATTAAGCGGGTTCTATGTGCACAAATAGCAACGCCGCCATGTCTAGCTGCTGACCGTACGGTTGCCCGGTTTAAACCGGCTCGTTACTATAATGCGAGCAGCCTTGGCCCAGAGACACAAGATGGCGTCGCTCAGCAGTTAGCCGTCGTGTTGCGTAACAGACTCGAGTTTGTGTATATTTTTTGAACGCACACAAAATACATTACTTTCCAAAAAGTCGTTGGTATAATCTGACAGCGTGTATATTTTTGATCTTCAACAACGGGGGCATTGTAGCAATATTCATAAACACTAATGTTTGTCTATGCTAATTATGTAATTAGCGTCGCTTATAACTGCCATTGCTATTTGACAGCTCTCTTTGTAGGTGTCCTTGGAAAATTTAGGAGGTTCTAGTTTCACTGATCGAGAAGAAAATTACCTAGGAATTGGAGCCAAAGTAGTACTTGCTAGTAGGAAAATTGCACCATTGTTGTTGAGAACTATCAAAAATAAAAAAAGTAACAAAATTTTACCTCTAAAGGCGTTGGAAGTTTTGGTATTGCATGTGATAATAAAACAAAACACGCAATAATAAAATACCATAAATACCATAGAAATAGTTAACGATATAGAAGCGCTGTAAGCGGATATGACAAAATCATGACATTGCCGTCAGTCGAAAACTAAGGCCGGTGTCCGGCAGTGATTGCGTCGGTGTTAGTTGTGTAGGTATGTCATATCACCAATACCGTTCCGGTGTCTGAAAATGCACTATGCAGTACGTAGATTTGGCTTACCTAATTCAATGGTCTGTGGACACAACAGTTTTAAGATAAACTAAAGAAAAGACTCTCTTTTTGAGGTAGAAATTAAATGATTAATAACAAATAACAATGCTAAAGTCTGATGCTTATGATATAATGTTTTATAATCACAAAAAATTATCGCAAATGTATTTTTACAATCAATAATAGTTTTTGAATGAGTAATACTCGTATAATTGTAAATAGTTATTTGAAATGTAAATTTATGTGAAAAGTTAATAAATGATGGTTAATCCTTGCTCGGGCAGATATAAAGATTTAAATATTTTTAACTGCCCGCAGCAGCGACTAGTCTAATCAATAATAGTGCTTTTATCATTAGCTCTACGCAAACACGCGTGTTACGCGTTATACCTACAATATTTTGATAAGATTAAAAAAAGGGAACACTTCTAAAAAATATTTTAATCTTTGTAAATAAGGGTTTAGGCACTGTGTTCCAAGACCAATTCCGATAAAAAGTTCAGCTTATTGCCGCTGCGATTTCAAATATGATTTGTTTTGACCTCATATCAAAATTCATCGTGGTTTCCGAATAAAAAAATTGTAAACTTGTCATAAGTTCGATCGCTAGCGAGGGCGCGCCGCGCCGGGTCATTGAGCGGTCTCGGCCGAGTACCTGCGAGCTTCGGTAAAACTAATAAATTTGGGGATGAATTATTTTCGCATTTTTTTTATACAATTTCTTACACGTAATAGGCAACATGAACACCCCCTTAAGTCATCGGGAATGGTCTTGGAACACCGTATATATCTTTGTTGATAATTTTTAATAGCGGAAAATCGCCTATAAAGATTTTTTTTGGTATTCGAGTATTGCATATAAAGCCTTCTAAAAGGATTCTGCTCATGAGAATGCAGATGATTGCGATTTTTATAAAAATGCATTTTTAAAATGCAAAAATAAACTCTCTTCAGTATAAAATATTAACACAAATGAGTTCACGGAAGCTCTCTTACAAGCGCGTCATAATAGTGCTTATCAATCTAATAAAATATGAATGCTGAAAATAATGACATAATTGTGAAAATAAAATTTCAGCGAGTGACTTCGTCCATCGAACGGTTTGAAGTTACGTGTAAGCCATCGCTTGTAAACCGGCCCACGAAAATGTCTGCGGTTTTCGTCGAAATGAGGTGATTTTATCCTTCGCCTGACAAAATGAAAGAATCTATATTTATTACTGAGCTAAAAAGGTAAGAAGGTAAGGTTTGTTTGTTTGTTTGTAAGGTAAGCATTGGTTCGAGGCACATTGATATCAGTCTAAGGCGAAGGATTTGCTGCTGATTTACAAGTTATACTTTACAATTTGTGTTATTTTTTTTTTAATAATACGCTCCAATGTGGCAATAATTGTGTGAAGCGTTTGTTTACAATGACACTCGTCAAAAGTGCGATATAGTATGTTTGCCAGTCCGTCTTCGGAGTTGCTAATTGCTTCGCACATCATTCGCGTGGGCGTTTTACGAGGGCGTTTGTTTAACTTTTAAATTTACAAGTTTACACTTCGATAAGTCGTGTAACTCGAAAACGACCCCGCCCCGTACGGTCAAGATTACATGCAAAATCATTAATAAAAAATATTATATTCATTTCGTCTGTAATCTTCTTTCCGATCTCTCACGTTTTCACGAGTCGAAGTTGAGCAAATACCAAATAAAGGAAAGCCTGCTGAAGAGATACATACAATGCGAATTTTCCCGATATAGCCATATTTAATCACATTCAATCGGGCAGAAATCAACTGTGTAAGTCTAAATTCAATTCAATTCTAATATGAATTCAACTCTATTCAATTCAACTCTCATATGAATTCTAGCCCTCACTCACATATCAAACAACATCTATGTATATAAATATATTTACACAAACACTAAAACACATAAACATAGTCTTATACCTTCACAGATCAAACTCACTTTCTTTTTAGTTAGCTTACCTCAAGCAATAAAAACGTTTTAATGGATCGGTTTTTATTGTTTACTAACATTAAAAAAGTTTATTGCATTATTGCCATTATTTATTTTCTAAATAAAAATTGTATTATTATCGAATAATTCGATATGCAAATATTCCGAGCAGAAAACTTAGTTTTTATTTATTTTTCCTACCTCACTCTGGACATAGTAACTTCGCTGTACTTAAATAAATATGAGAAATTATTAAAAAAAAACTTTAAATCACTCAGGCGAAATCGGAGTAAATGAGGTAACATAGACATTAATAAAAACATTCGCTAAAAACATACTCATCGAATGGGGACATTCTCCATTTTTCGAGGTCGGTTAAAGATGGAATTTATAGAATGGATTCGTTTTAAAACCATACCATATCATATCCAGCCATACCACCTACCAACCTACTATGTATATATCTGTGAAAAAAACTGAGTATGTACTTTTGAATATACAACCAAATCAAATTGTAAATTACATATTATCACCAATACTGTACTGTATCCACCTGTACTGATAAGCCGTGATGATTCTGGAAGATCTGGATGGACAATTTACATTAGACAATTTTAACGTCGTTGTTGCTTGGAAAAATGAATGGTCTAAAGGAAATCCGGACATGTATGGATACATTCAAGACCCAACTAAATGCGTTCCAGCTTTTATCGTATCATAAGCGGTTGACCACTTCGACGCTTTATAGGACCTGCATAAGATTTACACCAAACACCAAATGCTATCGATTGGATATATTCTCTAGATGCCTATAGTAGCAAGTTCTCAGTCTACCTTGAAATTCGGTGCTTTGTTTTAACTAAAAATGAACTATTAACAGTTTATCGTTTAATAAGTTTCTCAGAAATAAAATTGAATTTTAAAACTATGTTAAAGACAAGATCAAGGTATCTAAACATATTTTTTGTTAAGTTAAATCTCTAATGATTAATGTCAGTCCTATGACTGACATTGACCCTTTTTTCTATAAAAAAGGGTCTAAATGAATCGAAATTAATATTTTTTCGTTGGCTTCGCCTTAAAGACTCTTTAGACTATCATGTTGAATATTTTTATTTTTAACTTCTGATATTGACAATTTCATAAATGTAAAAACCAAGACTATTACCTGTACTTAGCTAAAACATCTTTGCCATAAGATAAATAAATTTTGAAATATATCGTTTTGTAAAATAATAACATATTTAATGTGCTTTGTAAACAAAACCTCGACAATTTGTCATTTTCAAGATTGAGCCAGATATGCAAAATTTGCCACAAAGTTTGCCGCTAGGTTACCACGCTAGGCAACGCGACAGAATGTGCATTTCTATTCGCATGACTCACAAGCGTTATAAATAGCGTCGTAAAACCGATGACTGTATGCAGACTAATGCAGAGCGGAAAATGCACAATTGCAGGTGCATTTTTTTCTCTACGCTTTTTGCACATTTTTGTAATGGCCACTATACACGATAGCGTAGAAAACATATAGTTGATTATATTTTCAAAGTTAGTTAAAGCGATTCTTAATACTAAGTTTCAATATAGAATGCTGAGCGCGGTGCATTGACATGTTGTGAGGGAGGGTGAAAAAATGTCAAAGCCATGTAGATTTTAGTTAGATCAACAAAAAAGTATGACGCATGTCCCGTGCCTCATACCTCAAAATACGCGCGTTTGAGTTCTGACTTTTCTAAATTTTACTGCCTTTCAAAATATAGCGATAAATATTAACGAAACAGTTGTATATGTTCAAAAAGTATTGTGGATGGCAATGATTTTTTTGTTTTTAATTAAGATAAATATATTTACATAAACATAACGTATCGCACACATAAAATGCATAATTCATAATGATTTAATTTTTACTAGGTAAATTTATTAAGCATGTATTATAGCTGATCCTTTAAATATTTAAATTAAATTAGTTTAATACGGAAATAATCACAAATTCTTTTGTAAATACGGCTTATATCGGTTAGGTTATAGCGCTAATTTGGAAATACGAATATTAATATGATTTAATTATTATTTCACTAGATAACTGCACTGTAGATGTGTATATTTAAGTAAATAAAGTCAACGGCGTCCACATCATTAGACATAGCGTCCGCACCTGTATAGACTTTGTCTGGGGAGGTGATAACAAAATACGTTATCTAAAACTCTTTGTTTTTCGATTCGTTTGTGCCTATGTCGTGTTGAATGTTTTGACTTTCGAACATAATTTATTAGATATCAGGAAAAATGTTTTTTTTTCAAAAATGAAAAAAACAGAAAAAATCTAGAAAGCCGATATGTTACAACTTTTGAATCTCCATCCTACAGAATGCGTACTATCCCATACCACTTTGAACCTTCTCGTTGCGGGATGAACATACTGAAATTTACAACTGTTAGTAAGGCAATCACGCATTTTTAATCTGAATAGTGGTAAGGTCGCTACTATAACTATAAAGAGCCTAGTGGGCTACTCAGTGATAAATCCTGAACTTATGTAGTATTTGCTTAATGATAATATTATTGATTACATTAGGTTTTGGATATTTTTGTGATGAGTGTAAATAATTAATTAAATAAATAAAAAAGGCATTATTAATTAAATTAATCATATTCAAGCTATCTTATATTTCAATATCCTAAAACAAAACACCATAATCTCAAAATAAAGCTTTATATTAAGGAATTTAACTAAAGTCTTATAAATTAATCTCCTTTTTACTGTCACACTTTTTTCAAATTTAATCTACACATTATTTTTTATGCAGAATGTATTTAAATTCACTGCTATCCTTTTAGAGGGTTGATCGACAACTAAACCAGTCTCATGAAAATAGAAAGTAATTTTAGTAAAAAAAGTAAAAAAAAATATACTTGAATAATCTTAATATATATAAATCTCGTGTCACAATGTTTGTCCTCAATGGACTCCTAAACCACTTAACCGATTATAATAAAATTTGAACACCATGTGCAGTTCGATGTGCACTTGAGAGATAGGATAGTTTAAATCTCAAATTATAGTCGCAATTTTAATTTATCGATAATTTTTTGTCCGTTATTATTTGGCAGTCATAAAACTGACAGATGTCGATACCTTTTTATTTTATGGGCGATTGTGAAGAGCGCGTGACGACTCGGTGCCTGTATAATTTTATTGAACAAGCAGAGGAAAGAGCAATTGTGATATTATTGGAAAATTTTTTAGAAGATCACAATCAACTAATTCAATTGATCAAAAGAGTTTCGCCACGACTGCAAAATGACAATTATCAAATCGTCATATTTTAATTTATTGCTAATTTTTTGTCCGTTATTATTTGGCAGTCATAAAACTGACAGATGTCGATACCTTTTTATTTTATGGGCGATTGTGAAGAGCGGGTGACGACTCGGTGCCTGTATAATTTTATTGAACAAGCAGAGGAAAGAGCAATTGTGATATTATTGGAAAATTTTTTAGAAGATCACAATCAACTAATTCAATTGATCAAAAGAGTTTCGCCACGACTGCAAAATGACAATTATCAAATCGTCATATTTTAATTTATTGCTAATTTTTTGTCCGTTATTATTTGGCAGTCATAAAACTGACAGATGTCGATACCTTTTTATTTTATGGGCGATTGTGAAGAGCGCGTGACGACTCGGTGCCTGTATAATTTTATTGAACAAGCAGAGGAAAGAGCAATTGTGATATTATTGGAAATTTTTTAGAAGATCACAATCAACTAATTCAATTGATCAAAAGAGTTTCGCCACGACTGCAAAATTACAATTATCAAATCGTCATAAAAGCCGACAAAGTACCATTAGGTGAACATGCTGGTAGATTCAACGCTCCAACTGTTGATGAGGTTGCTGTTATCATGGTTGGTGATCCAGTTGACAAAAGATCTATAAACATTACACGGCGAGACAACACTGTCAGTACGATTTAGGATCTACACCGTTCATATGACGCACTACAATATCCATTGATATTTTGGCAAGGACAAGATGAATATCACCTTAATATCAAACAGTATGATCCAAATACCGGTAAATTCGACAATTATCTATTTACTTTCTTACTGTATGTATAGATTTTAATTTCGTATTGCATTTTATTATTTATTTTTTTAGGTGATTACAGAAATAATAAAGTTAGCTCAATGAACTACTACGCACACCGAATAATGGTTAGACAACATCAAGACAATTATATCCTTCGATATCGTCATCTGTTCCATCAATACATTGTTGATATGTATGCTAAGGTCGAAAGCGAACGCTTGCGATTCCTTCGATTCAACCAGGCAAAACTACGATCGGAAGAATATATTCACTTACGAGATGCTGTTGCTGGAAACATCGATGGAAATTTAAATCCCAATGACATCGGTAATGCTTTCATTTTACCTTCAAGCTACATCGGCAGTCCACGGAACATGCAGGAATACATACAAGATGCGATGACTTACGTACGTCATTACGGCCGACCGGATTTATTTATTACATTCACATGTAATCCGAATTGGGAAGAGATACAAACTTTACTATTGCCAGGACAACAAGCCATTCATCGTCATGATTTAACTGCACGTGTATTTAAACAAAAATTGAAATCCTTAATTGATTTTATTGTTAAATATACAATTTTTGGTATCACACGTTGTTGGCTGTATACGATAGAGTGGCAAAAGCGAGGTTTGCCTCATGCCCACATTTTGGTTTGGCTTAAAGATAGAATCCGTCCTGAAGAAATCGATCAAATAATTTCAGCCGAAATTCCAGACCCATTAATTGATCAAGAATTATTTGATATTGTCACCAAACACATGATCCATGGGCCATGCGGTGTTTTCAACATGACGTCACCGTGCATGGAAAATGGAAAATGTAAAAAAACTTCCCAAAGCCGCATACGAATGACACGATCACGGATATTGATGGTTATCCAATGTATCGCCGCAGAAGTACTGAGAATGGTGGCCACACATTTACAATGCGACTGCCGAACTTTCCAAATCAAGTTGAGTTTGATAATCAGTGGGTGGTACCATACTCACCACTACTTTCAAAAACTTACAAAGCTCATATCAATGTTGAGCTTTGCAGTTCTGTTAAATCAATTAAGTATATTTGTAAATATGTAAACAAAGACAGTGATTTGGCCATATTTGAAGTAAAAAACATAAATAAAAATGACGAAATAGCACGATACCAAATGGGCAGATACATTAGCAGCAATGAAGCTATTTGGCATATTCTCAGCTTTCCCATCCACGAAAGAGATCCTGCTGTCCAACATCTGGCAATACATCTTGAAAACGGTCAACGTGTATACTTCACTGAAGAAAATGTTCTCCAAAGAGCGTTCGAAGCTCCGAAAACGACTCTAACTGAATTTTTTACATTGTGTCAAAAACCTGATGTTTTTGGCCAATTCGCGAAGACATTGGTGTATGGTGATGTTCCACGTTATTTCACATGGAACAAATCCAGTAAAAAATGGGAGCCACGGAAACAAGGAAAACCACATCCTTCCATTACAGGCATATTCAAAGCTAAGACATTGGGGAGACTTTACACGGTACATCCAAAGCAACGTGAGTGCTTCTATTTACGTTTGTTATTGGTGAATGTTCCCGGACCAACGTCTTTTGAATTTTTACGAACAGCTAATGGTCGAGTATTCAATACATACCAGGATGCATGTCGTGAACTGCAATTGCTAGAAGACGATAACCATTGGGACTTAACGCTTGCTGATGCTGCGTTGACATCAACACCGAATAACATTCGTCAGTTGTTTGCAATTATTTTGGCGACATGTTATCCCTCGCAAGCACAAACTTTGTGGGAAAAATATAAAAATTGTATGACAGAAGACATCTTGCACCGAATTAGACAAACAAATCAATGCCAAAACATAGATTATACACCAGAGATGTACAATGAAGCATTGGTCTTGATCGAGGATTTATGTGTTCTTATTTCAAATTTACCACTTAATCATTATGGTATGCCATCACCTAATCGTCCAGCCACCGACTTAGTCAATACCGATTTACAACGAGAAAATCAATATGACCATGGAAGTTTAGCAACAATTATCATGAACAGTGAACCATTACTGACAGCAGAACAAAAAATTATTTATGATCGGATTATGCTGGCTGTTGCTGCTGAACAAGGCGGTTTTTTTTTCTTGGATGCACCCGGTGGAACAGGTAAGACATTTTTAATATCGTTCATTCTTGCCAAAATACGGTCGCAACAAAAAATCGCATTAGCATTAGCATCGTCAGGCATTGCGGCTACTTTACTGGATGGTGGGCGAACAGCACATTCAACATTCAAGCTGCCATTGGACGTTCATAATAAACCAGATGCAATGTGTAACATCAAAAAGAATAGTGGAATAGCTGCAGTGTTGCGGAAGAGTTCTATAATAATTTGGGATGAGTGCACAATGGCACACAAATATTCACTTGAAGCATTAAACAGAACTATGCAAGATTTAAACAGCAATAATAAACTTTTCGGTGGTGCTATCTTACTTTTGTCTGGTGACTTCCGGCAGACCTTACCGGTTATACCTCGCTCTACTTTCGCGGATGAGATTAATGCATGTTTGAAACAATCATTCTTATGGCGAAGTGTTGAAACACTTCGATTGACCATAAATATGCGAGTACAATTGCAAAATGATCCATCAGCACTAATATTTTCCGAACAACTACTAGATATTGGGAACGGTAAAATAAAACTGCAACCAAATACGCAATGCATTAAACTACCAGACAATTTTTGCACTGTTGTTCAGGATAAAACTGAATTGATTCAGAGTATTTTCCCGGATATACAGAATAATTATTTGAATCATGAATGGCTTAGTCAACGGGCGATTTTGGCAGCCAAAAACGTTGATGTTGACGAAATTAACTTCCAGATACAACAGTTGTTACCAGGCGATCTGATGTCTTTTAAATCAATCGATACTGTTGTTGATGAAAATGAAAGTGTAAATTTTCCGATTGAATTTTTAAATTCATTAGATATCCCTGGAATGCCACCACAATCTTCCAATCTTCGATTAAAGATTGGTTCCCCTATTATTCTCCTCCGTAATTTGAATCCACCTCAATTATGTAACGGTACGCGTTTGGTCATCAAAAAGATCACCGGAAACATTCTTGAAGCAACCATTTTGGCTGGGAAGTTTAAAGGAAAAGTGGTCCTGCTGCCACGTATTCCGATGATACCATCAGATTCTACCATACCCTTCAAAAGGCTACAGTTTCCAATTCGTTTAGCTTTCGCCATGTCTATAAATAAATCTCAAGGTCAAACAATGTCCATTTGTGGTTTAGATTTGGAAAATCCATGTTTTTCTCATGGGCAACTATATGTTGCGTGTTCACGTGTTGGGAAACCGTCGAATCTATTTGTGTTAGCTAAAGACAGGTTAACCAAAAACATTGTGCACCGATTGGTGTTAAATTAAATTGAAATTGAAAGTATTTATAATTCAAAAAAAAAGATATTAATGTTTAAAAGTTTAAGACTGTCTGCCTTGCCTACCTCATTCATGAGTTTAAGCGTCACATGTTATTTACTGTATTATACTGTAATATACTTATATTTGTTATAAAATTAAATGGAAATAATAAATCTGATAAATTTTTATTTTTTACCTATTGATTTCTGCTTAGTATCAAGTGTAAGAACATTTTAATTAATTGTGTTCAACGTACTTCCCCTTCAAATCAATCTCAATCCAGTGAATTTGTATACCAACATCATCATTGTCGTCTTAGTTCGTAAATAATTTCATTGTACTAAAGGGTTATAGTAGTAGAAAGTCAAATAAGGAGATCACCATATTTTTTTACAAATACCATCTGTGTGAAAAAGCATAGTGGACTCCGTGACTGATGTTCTCTTATTGTTCCTCTTAGATTGTTTACTATAATGTAATATAACAAAAACTTTAGCCACAGCAACGCGTGGCCGGGTCAGCTAGTAATATTATATAGATAGTATCACCTGAAATTATTTATACTATCACTACTTAAATTAAAATACATACATTTAGATACTTATTTGCAACGAGCTAGAAACACTTTCTAGCATGACTAATAAACACAAACGACCATAAATTTGTTTTGCTTAATCGGTGACTAAAGCCATCATTTTTATTACCTAACATAAAAAAATCTTTTTTTCAGTTTATGACTTCGAACGCTTAATAATAATTATTTAATTTAAAAAAAAAAACACTGAGAAACGTCCGATTCACTTAAGCACACAAAAAAAATTTGAAGTAATTCGAAAAATTTTACACATTAAAAGACTAAATATTTTAGAGGACGTACGGATTTTCAAAGATCCTGTTGGCCTATTCTGGGCTGTCAGTCTCTTTCACTCGTTGCCGACAGTCGTAAGGAAAAAATACCTATTGGCACGCCGGAAGGCGGAGGTAGATTTCACCGGATCAAAGTTGTGGATAGGTGTGTTGTGTTGTGGACAATGAACTTGTATCAAACATAAAATTTAAGGGTACAAAATCTCGATGAAGTTCGTTAATAGGCAAAATCATACCAGGGTGGAAAAGAGATTTTTCACTATAACTTTCTTAGTATATTACTTATATCGAATAGGGCCTGAAACTTATCTAAGTAAACTTTTTGTTTTTTTTTAATTATTCAAAAAATCATACCTCCCTTAATCACACAAACAAATCACAGGATCAAATCAGTTCAAAATGTAAATTGTAGCATCGTACAGTCGAGTCGATTTTCGTGATTTTCGAGACTAGCCCTGCCAATTTGGAAAGTAAACTAGTATGAACGACGGAAGGCTGCCTAGACTTTGAACACGTCTTTTAGGAAGGGAATAAATGGTAAACATTAGCAATTCGTTTTATTTTCTGTGAAATGTGTCTTCAAACGTCATTATATTTAGGGTTTTGTTTTCACAGGATGTAAGGATTTTCAAATCTCCGTATGGTTGAATTTCCGGTAATACGTTGTCTCTCTCTGCGCCGCCGAACTTCGCCGAGCGCCCGCTCGTCGATCCTCGGCTCTCCTCGTATTCTCTTCGCGCGCTCGCTCAACCCGATATTTTCGTTGCATTTGTCACTTTTATGCTTACTTATGGATTAAACATAATATGTTTAATATTATAATTACACATAAATATAAAAAGGTTTATTTTATTTCGTTGCCTTCTCAGCATTTTGTTTTCATGTAATTTCCAAATTTTGTTAACATTGTTAATGTAAATGTAAATCATATTTTTATTCAACGCACGAACGTAATAAACATGTCATGGTACTACCAACAAATATGATATCTTATCTTGTTTTTGTTATACGAACAGAAAAATATAAATCAATAAAAGTTGCACAGAAGTAAGACAGAATAAATACAGCTAAACATGTTTTTATTTAGTTATATTCCTGTTGGTAACTTTAATAATTAGTTAATGTGTATATAACCCGTTAGATCGTTTATGATCAAACTTAGAGTTAGCGAATGCAACAAACTTCATCACTGGAAAGAGGGGTATACTATTTTAACATAATATATTAATAAAAAAAATATTTATATAACTTTTTAATAACAAAGATACAGGGTTTAAAAAATGGCTGATTGTTTCAGTCATTAAATACTAAATGTATTGTACCAAAAATAAAGCCGACCGAATTCTTAAAAAGCCTTTTGTTTGTTGGCTTGCTATGTTTAGATCAAATCAATGCATTTTTATGGTAAGCATGACCTGATAAGCATGCTTACCATAAAAAACACTTAAAGGCACTTAGATAAAAGCTTGTATTTAAAAATGTATAAACCTAGCATGTTTGTTTCAGCGCAATACACATTTCCTTCAAACGACTTCCACTCCTGCGGATACGAAACATGGAAATGAGACAAAAAGGTATAGTAATGAAATGGCATTGGTCGTACTCCAAGACCGCCAGACAGGTTTATTGATCTGCTGCAGGAGTCGTCTGAAGACATGCCAACTTTTCGAAGGCACCCGCTACCATGCACGGGAATATTTTTTTACCAATAAAGATTGTTTAGAGATTAACATCTAATGAAACGGCACACTCTTAAAACTATCGAACTTCAAGGGCATGGCATATTTAATATAACACCATGGAATTAAAGCTGATATTAGAGATGGGTATCAAATAATTATGCGAGTCGCAGTAGTCTGTAGGCTTAAAAGCGGGCATGACATAAAATATACTGGATATATTTATCTGAATAAAATCTAATTAGATCACCTAAAAAAATAACAGGTCAATAGTAATACAAAATAAATAAAAAAATATCTCAAGTCTAGAAAGGAAAAATATTAAATCTCATATTCAGCGGTAACTGAACAAAGTAACACGACATACACAAACATTGAACAAAATATACCCCTGCCAGATATTGTCTGCCGGTAATGAAATGCCGCGCTTCGTAAAGACTATGAGAAGGCAGTCGGAACAGCTTTTAATGGAGACGGAACGCCATTCCCTATTATGTGTATGAAATTATATAAAATAAATGCGAAAATATTTCATCTATATATGTATATATATTTTTAAACAGATAGTGTAAATTGTGGATCGATAGGATAACCTTAACTGCGTTACGGGTATGCGGCGACTGCACACAAAGAAATTATTACAATATCACGTAAAGCTTAGATTTTTTTTTCTTCTCAAAAACCGTAATGATTTTGATTGATTGGTTATGATTCTTTACAAACAATATTAGAAATCGCATGGCTAATTAGCTGTTTTTTTTTGTCCGAACGGAACGGGAAAATAAGTATAAATGGTGGTACATTTTTTAATTTTACCCAGAAGGTGGGGCCATTATTTCCCGTTTTTTTTTATTACGGAGCACGTGACGCGCCCGTACTATAATAATAATGGAGAAGCGATTCCGTTAAAGTTATTGGCTATCCTCAAAGCAGACATTATTACATGGCCCACTCCGACGCCGACGCCGATACAGCGCCGCCGACAGGGCGGGCGGGCGGCAAAAGCGCCCCGCGCCCGCGGGCCCAGGGCGGGGATTCGCCCGCAAGCGCGTCAGCTGCTTGGTTGGTCACTGCCATTCGCTCGTTTTCGTTCGTGTAAAGGAGATATTAAGGACGACGCTTTTTTACCTTTTTTTTATCTTCGCGCCATTTTATTTTCAGAGATAAATTTTATGATGATTCGTAACTATCAACACGTATCGTTAAACCTGCAGTATGTATACGCGCTGTCCTAAAATTTATCGCATAATTCTATTTTTCAAAATATCTATCATCAAAATAAATACATTGTTACATAAATAAATACATTGTTTATCTATTTTTGTTAAAGTTGCTTTTGGTAGGTTGCTTTTTTGGTTGTTATTGATTTACTACTTTTGTTTTTTTTCCTTTCTCTTGTTTATGTAAACCTATTGAAACTTTTGTATTGTAATATAGAATGTGTTTTTTTCACCCACAGAAAGGCACCGTCTTTGTGCGGAAATGTAAAGGTGTTTTTGTAAAGAAACAATAAAATAAAGAAAACAATATTTATAAAATTAATTAATAAGATAAATTATTACTGTAGACAATTAATTAAATTGAATAAGTATAGGTATTAAACGTTAAATTAACAGCGGGACAGATTGCGGTAGTCTAGTGGTTAAGGCTTCTGAATATTGGACTCAGCAGCCGCGGGTTGAATCCGCACATGGTCAAACCAATTTTATCGCTTTATTTCCACAATCACCCCTGACTCTAGAACAATCATGTTTGCTAAATAATTGAATATAACCTAGCTCATAGTTTTTTTAAATAAAATATATAATATATTTTATCTTGAAAATTTTTATCAGGAATTTCAATAAACGATTATGGTATTAGACATCAATTTGTTTTGAACACAACTAAATCTATATAATTTTCATGAAAGATTAAGTATACACTCTGGAACTCCCCAACTGGTCTGGTTCGCAATTTACCGTAGTGAGAAGCAGAACACAAAACCCTGGAGCCAATCGGGTCCCGGAAGAGCGTCCCGGAAGCCCAGCTAGCGACGTGACGCAGCCGGAAGTCGCCAAACGGCAACGGACGTAGGAAAACCAAAATGGCGGCCGAGATGTGCGCAGCGCTCCATGTTTGATTTACAGCTCGCATTGGAATCGGGAAATTAATTGCTCGATCCATTAAATGTAACTTAATACTTCGTTTAATTTATTATTAAATGTATCCTGGACATAGAAACTCATTGTCAATAATAACAATTCACTTAATCACTTACACCTACAATACCATCTTTTTCTCTATGTGTAATTTATTTTATATATGACACAATCATTGAAAATCGTGAAAAATACTTCATATTTTTTTGTTTTGATAAAGCGTGTATTTTAAAAGAATAGTTAAATAATTTACAACGCTACTAAGAGGTCCTGTTTAAAGTTTAAAATACATTTTTATAAAACTCAGGCGGCTCGAGAAGTACTTCGAAAAAAAAACATTGTTTATTAACAAAATATATACATTCGTATAGTGTGTGCCTTATACGAGATGTATAGATATTTTAACAAACCTACCTTTTCTATCAAAATAATACCTTTTTTTTTATGAAAATAATAAAATTAGAAGGTGCTCTCTTACAGTTGTTTTTATCTTCCAAGTCTGTAATTTTAATTAAGTTTGTGATGTGTGTAACTTGTAACAGAGCCGGCTAATGTGAAAATGACCACAGCTGTGAAAGATGACCTGTTTGGACTCTGGGCTCGAGTCAGGGACCCCTGAGTCGGATAAGTTGAACACTTTTTTCATATTAAATTTAAACCGATCGGTACAGTTGAGTTTAATTTTATAAATTACACATTGGTCGAATGGTGGTATATTATTTAATTGGGATTTAATTAGTTTAAATTGTGCTCCGTTTCCATGAAGACCTTGAAAGGCTAATTGCTAATATTACGGCATGATGTAATGAAATAATATAATGACTCGCGCGCACACACACACACACAGTCACACACACACGCGCGCTCGCGTCGCCCGGCAGCGCTAGCGCTCCACAGGCCGTCTCACTCTGGCAGACAATGCCGCACTGCTCGCGCGCGACGCCGCGACGCCCCGAGACTCGCTGTCGCCAAGCGGGTAATCGGGGAGGCTGGTCAGATTAATCATTCAGAAATTAATATATCGTATTATTTAAAAGGCAGTTATTCTGTAGATTAATTTTATTATCATAATTACCTATAGGTATAATTTAAAATAGCTTTAGGTCAATCTTTACTATTACTGCTTACATGTTTAGTTTCATTTGCATTTTATTATATGTTTGGCTTAGTGTATTTGGTCTATCTGCCCCAACTTAATCTACAGATTAGTTTATCCGAATAACTTTAATTTATTGAGCAAATTCATTGTCTGCCTAATTTCTGGTTAAATATCAGAATACTTTTGCATGTTTTCAACGTAATGCATTGATAAGATTATATTATCTGCTTAACCTCTTTTAGGAGATCCGAAATTACTTCCATGTAATCAAATTAATGATCAGATTTCTGATTTAAAGATCTGCCTTATTTATTTTTACGGATCAGAACTTAATGTAATAAATTCTGCTCCTTTTTTTAATTTGAATATACAAATAAAAAATTAAAAATCTGAGTTTTTATGTTTTTTATTTAATGTTTTTGTCATTCACAAACACACACACACACACAGATACACAACACAAACGCATAATGTATAGGTCATATATTTAGGCATATGTAAATATTGCAACGAATGATTTTTATTTTCAAATTATCGTGAAAATTTAAATAATAGCACACAAAGGAGATTGGGCGTTTTTTGACCCGCTTTTGAGTTTGTAGCAGACACAAACCAAAATTATTTTAAGTTATTGACTAAAATGACTGTGTTCAAGGTTCACATTGTTTTTTTTCACGTTTTTCTCCTAAATCAATGGGAATCGTAAAAAAACAGATAAATAGTGTTTTATGTATCTCGTTTATTGATCTTTTTCATAGATTACATAAACAAGCATTGATTCAATTGAACAGTTTTCAGACCGGCGCGAGTTCATTTCATTGCATTCTTGTTCTCTTTCACACTTGAGGCCAGTAGCTCGCGTATTGCGGCTAAAACAACTGTTCAATCCTCCCAGATATCTTTAATGGAAAACGCTGTTCAGGGTTGATTTCATTCATCAACGTCTTCTTTATCAAGTCTAATATTATCGTCCCTATAGTTCACCTTCATTAATGAAGTGTATAAGTAACGTATTTTATATACCTAAAGAGTAATGTTTTTGACTGCTGTATTTCTACACAAAGATGTTTCGCTCACAATAGTAAGACACCTGTAGGGTACCTGTATATATGTTTACATATAATGTTTATTTCCTATATAAGTTTGTATTAGTATATAGCGTATTACGTTCAGATATAATTCATGTATTTGTGATCATTATGTGTGTATTTTTCAAATGTTTTCAACGCGACATCAAGACTTTTAATTTGGATTATATTATTATTTTTGTAAGATTTGCAAAAATAATTAAATAAATATTTGACTTAATTAGATTTTGTTATTAGAAAAAAACGCCGTTCCAAATAAGAGTTATAATTTTTCACAATATTTCTTCATTTACGAGTACACTTTACATTCTTTTCATTCGTAATGTAACTGTATTGTATTTTTTAAAATTTTATATACTAAATAATTTTATTCATTTTTATGTATTTTAAATTATGAAACTGTCAAATTACAAATGATTAAACAAAAACAGTCAATAATATAAATTTGTCTTATTTTGGATTTTTATCGCCCAAAGGAATTTTTCTTATATAGTTAAAAGGATATTTTTTAAATAAAACCCAATACAAACTAAGTAATAAAAAGAAACTCAGTGACTAGTTTATTGGATTTTCATAGAAATGACACATAAATTCTGGTTAATTATATGCCTAAATAATATAATTATTGTATCTATTCTATTTTTTATATTTTCCGCATACATATACTCGTATGTATGTCAATTTTGAGCTTATATTATTTCTTTTTTTTTTTATATTTTCAAAAAGTCCTGGCGCAATAATTACATTTGACTAATAAATATTAAATTTAACCTAAATATGGCAATACACAGTTAGTTATGGTTATGTTATTCATTATTCTAAAAAGAAACATTTTTAAAAAAATGTATTTTTATTTTAATGATGGTGATTTTTGAAATGTGAAAATATTATAGTGTTGATCAATTGCTATCTTGATGTATTTTTTATAAATAATTTATGATTTATAATGTCTCTAATAACCACAAATTTTAACTAAATTAGAGTATTTTATGTAACTTTATTTTGCGATACTCACGCGAATACCAGGTCATAAGCATCATATTTGATCAAGATTTCGATAAACTAATTTACTGTCTTTCATATGGAAAATTCTACGATAAGATATCTCGCCGACATAATCTTAACTCACACGCTTCCAGCACGCACGCACTATTGCTTGGCAGCGTGCAAAGCCACTATGCATAGCCGTGAGAGGTTGATAAGGTTGGATTTCTAATTCTGCTGAATAATAATAAAAATAAAGTCAAACCGACTTCAAAATACAGCTAGACCCAAAAAAATAAAATAAAAAAAATATATTAATCCATCAAAATGTCGTCAGTCAGCGCAGAATCACGCTGCGTTATGCAATTGAGGTCGATTTTATTTTATTTTATTTAAATTTTCAGTAGAATAATCCTCAATGAATCGCCTACAATAAGCAAAAAAAAAAAAAATGATCACATGAAAACATTTTGAACAGAAAACGTATTTTTTATTTGACGTAACCCAATGAAACTAAAATAGGATTACAAAAAAAAAAAAAAAACTTTAAAACTGCTTAGGCCATTTACGAATAATGAATGAACATACGTTTAAAAAAGTACACGCAGATCGAATTGAAACCTCCTCCTTTCTAGAAAGTTGGTTAAAGAATAAATAATAAAAATAGTATGTCTGATATCGATCAAAGAATATTATCTATTCCGAGGTAGTTTTAGTAGGATTATTAAGGGTGAGGATTATTCAAATGGGAATATCCGGGGTAGAGTGAATTTCGATTTGGTAGGTTCCCAGGAAGGCAAACCTACCAAAATGACACTCGTCTTGACTTCACGAAATTGTAAATTTACAATTGAGCTGGACGGGAAAATCGATAATCAATTTTTTAGGAAACCGTATTTTTTAATCTAAATAAAGCGTTGCCAGCTGTGTTCTAATCGGGAAAGAGAGGTTGGTATTTATTATTTAGTAACTAACATATATTAATAAGAATCAAAATAAATGAACTAAGTATGAAACAAAAAATACAATAATGAAATGACAAAAAGTCCCAGCACACATTTTACACACATACACACATTTTATCTTTTTTTTTATTTCAACGCGCAGTAGAAGAATAGTCAATGTTTCAGATGACATTTTAGTAATGGCATATGAATTTCAGGGTCAGGACGGTAGGGCGTCAGATTTTACTCTTTAAGCGGTCAGTAAGCATTTGCTGGTTTTTATTTAATTACACCTTCATAATATAGAAATTTAAAAAATAAACATTTCTTTGTTTCAGACCCGTCATTTGCCTTTAAATTACCATTTTTCCTAAGGCTTTAATGTGTTTTAAAAGAGAGCAGTTCAACTAAAAAAGAACTATTAGCAGTTTATAATTTATTAATTTTCACAGAAATAGAATTGAATTTTAAAAATCTGCCTATACTATGTTGAAGACAAGAATAAGGTATCTAAACATATTTTTGTTAAGATTAAATCTCTAATGGTTAACAAATGTCACTCATAGAAAAAGGGTCTAAATGAATCGATTTAATTTTTACCTTTGGCTTCGTCTTAATTACCTTTTAGCGAGAGACTTACAGAATGATGGTAATTTTAGTAGGCTGTGTCCACAATAAACGGTGTCATGTTTCTATGAGAGCGTAAATCGAAACGGTGGCCATGGCTCCTAGCCTGACCTTGGAATCGTATAAGGCCAGGCCTAAACAGCATTTAGTCAGCGGCGATAGGTAGGCCATTGCATACAGCTGGTCGAAGATACGATGAAAAATTTGCAATTGAATATAACATACGATCAATACGCGCTGCAAGGAAACTACAACGCAAAATTATTCATTTCAATATAATTTCAAACTTTTCTCAACCACGAATATTATCGCACTAGATTTTTAAAAAATACAAGATTAATCCATCCATGTCTTCCCTATTTTAATCTTTTATTTAACAAAACTTTCCTTTTTAAATAAGTATTTCAATTGTTGTTGTTTTATTTATTTATTTGTTGAATTAATTTTAAATAATACTATAGAATAACACAGTAGTTTACACGAAGAGAAAAAAAAAATAGTTCTACATTCATCTAAACACAGATTTCCATATTAAACTATTTAGATAATACTACAAATAATAGAATCACCAAAAAACATTTATTTGAAAAAAACATTGTTTGTGACACAGAAAATAAATTAATAACATTTTTTAGCTATTTATTGCATTTTTTTTAAATCAAAATTTACTTAGAGCAATTGTGATTATTAATTAACTCATTTTGTTTTTTATAAAATGTTATACAAAACGCGAATCGAACGTTTTTTTTCAGAAAGGTCCCATTACACGATATATTAAGTTCCATGATTAACCTATTGTATGTATTGCCGGGAAGGCGATTTTAATTTTATATTCCTACGTACGTACGTATGACTAGAATACATTTATGTATGCCAACCAAACGTTACTTCAAGATTATTCTCGCAGCTATTATTAACTTGTCAAGATCGGTATTTAAATTATGGTGTAAATTATTGTACCATTCCGACAAAACACTTTTATATAACAAATTATTTATTCATATTTGCTTTAAATAATTTAAATAATACATACTAAATTAGTAAACATATCCTTAACTCCGATAATATAACCGATTTGGTTAACAGTCGATTAACCTGCTACGCAGTAATTGTCTGTTAAAAATATCGTAGTTTTTTCTAAAGGAAAATCGTACAATAGCCTTCACTAGAGAGTATAATCGATGTAAGAAAAAAAACATCTCAACCTGACACGTTGAAGTTTTGTCTTTTTTTTTTAAATTTTATTATTCAGTGGAAGCCTACGCTTCTGGGAGAAAAATCACCGAATCTCAGCATGAATAATATTAGCATTCTAAAATTATGCAACGAGACTAAGTTATCATTCAAATTTGTCACCACTATTGTGTTGATCTTGATAAATTAAACATAATGTCATCAGTCATTTTGAAACTGTCATTATTTGAAACCTATTTAAAATTACAAATAACTAATTATAGATAGTAGAATTATATATGTATCTACCATTACCGAGGACTTATATATGCCCTTATGGTGTTTCGTTCTCAGTCAGATGTACTCATAAGTAAGGAGTTATTTAAAAAAAAAATGCGAAAATAAGTCATCGGAAAATTTGTGCTGATGTAAAAATGGCAACGTAACCTTAGCCGTAACGTGACCTATTACAGATCACGTAGTTTACATTTTTTTTTACTCAGAAGCCATGATGAATTTTAATATGAGGTCAATACAAATCATGTTTCAAATTGCAGGATCAATTAACTGGTGTTTTTATCGAGAACGGTCTTGGGATAGGGTGCTCCAGCTTCAGTGGAAAAAATCAGCTAATTGGCGCTGCGATTTCAAACAAAATTCTTCGGATATGCGCTTGGGACTTTCTGTATATACGAGTATTATTAATTAACAATTATTTTATATTTCCACTGTTAAGTGTATTCTTAACTAACTTCCTAAATAAATAATTTATACTATTAACTGGCTCACGAACTAGTTAGTGAGAATGAATTAATTAACTGCGACAATTATTGGCGGTGTTTGTAAAACACGGCGGCCCGTCTATCCGGACAAACACACACACAATAGTTTTAATCGAAAAACTATGTTAGTACTCGGTAAAGTTGGGCGTCAGCACGAACAAATGCCGCTTGAACCCACAGCTTTTATGTGACGACACACTATAGTTAATCAATTATAAATTGACTAACCGCCTTTAAACGTTCTGTTACAACCTGTATAACGCAAGATTCGTATAATAAATCTCATGTGTTACATATTTATTAGTTTTTAGAATTTTGTTTTGACACAATTTATTTTAAAAATATGGTTCTCTAATATCTGTATAATAATTTAAAAAAAAGGTGAGATCTCAAAACACAAACAACCAAAAATAACGTTACCAAACTAAAAGATAAACAAAAAAAGAATTAACTGGCAACTAGTTGTTTAGATGATGCCGCACCTAGTCTCAAACATTTACTGGAAAATAGTGAGATGGTAATATATTCAGTAATAGATGAATGCCAACTTAATGATCGCTTCTAAACTGTTAACATTTGGTAAATCTGTCTTCTATGCGTTTTGTATCTAGCGTATCTGCCAGCGAAATAGTAATACATGATTTTATTATGTAAGTATATAATACTTTCCAGATAGAAAAATATGTACTAATAAGTACAACAAATGTCTACTGAAAAGTATATTATCGTAATATGTATAAATACGTATGGGTACAATTAAAATATATAAATACTCAGCCTATTTAATAAAATACCTCTAGAAGATAATTGAAAAGAAAATCTTTAATAAGACTCAACTTAAAGTAATTTATGGTAAAAACCTATTAAGGGAGGTAAGATTTTTCGAATTTTGAAAAGTTTACTTTTCCCGCCCTAGGACCAATGGTTGGTGCTATCAAAAAAGTTTAATTGGATAAGTTTTAGGCTCGTATCTGAGGAATACTATAAAATATTAATTAATTTGATATCTTATGTACTAAGAAAGTTATAGCAAAATTTTGGTCATTAACGAACTTGACCGAGATTTTCAACCCTTAATTTTTATGTTCATTTTGAAAGTGATTGGTAGTTATCGTGTCCACAAGAAAGTGATATAGATAGATATATAAACTTTTAAACTGAGGGGATGTGAAAAACTAGGGGTTGTAAACGCGAAGATATATCAACATTTTCCGGAAGGCACGACATGGTACCCATTGCAATAGGTAGCTTTCCTAATGAAATGGAATATCTCGAATAGACAGAGGATGCACGGTTCGTGTCCGACGGCATCTTGGCTGATGATGCAGCCAGGATCGAAGCCGCTGCGAACAATGGAACAATGGCGCTGGTGAAGAGCTATGCGCCGGCGCGCGGCGACTGCATCCAGCCAATGAGAAAGGCGTAACCTCTCGTTGCGCGATTGTGTGTATTTCTTGCGCCGGAGTCAGCTGTTCCGCGTAGGGTAGGTACGTCTCGGCAGGCGGATTGTATACTGTTACGCCGAGAAAGCGAATGACAGCTCATTTAATTGCGTCTAATGACCTATTGTACAAAAGTGGGCAGTCATACGACATTCGTATTAGTAACCCTTCTAACGGCCAAGGCAATGACCTTTTGGCATACATAGATACGGTATGCCGGCATGTCTGTCTCAAAATATGACACTCGCTGCACAAAATCTCCAGGGAGACCGCAATGTCTTCTGTGCCGGCGGTGCCGTGAGCATCTCCTCTCTATCTCCTATTTTAAAGCGCTACCCTCATATAGCGGTTAGTTAGTTTTTGCGGTCCCTCTCAAAATTCTGTTCAGCAGGTCTGTTTCATATTCCAAAACAAACATTAGCTTAGTACACTGAAAAAATATTCTCAGTAAACGTTTGGTTGATAAATTAATTTAGATGTAGTTGAAAGATAATTTAGAAAAACCATTTTGCTATAAGTACAAAATACCTATCGGATCGACTGGTCGCTCACGGTTTGTTTTGGTATTCTTCGTTGGTCTCCCCACCCCCAGATATTTGGTACCCCCAGATATTTGCTTTTAAGGTTAAGGACAGAGCGTACGTTTTATCATAAAGGTGAAGACAGAGGAGCGGGAAATTATAGGGATTTATGAAATGTCAGAACTGCTCCGAACACAACTATAATATTTTGCTGTTAACTTGTTACCATTTTACTTTGCAGTGATTCATATCCAAATGGCGGTGTGACTGAATAGCTGATCGTGAAAATTACAGTTAGCGTTAGCCTACGTATTATGTTGAAGGCAACCAAAAATTATGGTACATTCATTGAGAAATATGTTAGAAAATTATGATATTCGCAAGTTGTTTTTACAATGATCGATGTTGTAACTCCAACAAAAATGATTGCTGTCACTTTGTGGTTGCCAATACCATATTTTTGCTGCCATTACTATTTTTTTCAGTGCATGTCGTGTTTATGTCCAACAGCCGCCATGTTGGTTTTCGGGCTGTTGGCTGTCACTGGAGAGTGGTCATATTCTTAATACATATTTATTTAATTTTATACCAAAGTGATTAATGTAATTTAACTATAAAATATTATGAAGTCCCATAGCTTGCGTCAAAATGCTAAACTACATCTATAAATGATTGGCGTCTTTTTAGAACAGCACATTGTGCTATTAAGGTGATGCGCAAAACTAATCTATTGCCCGTGACTACGAATGCACGTATAAAATTACGATGTTATTACTATTTTTTTTTTTTAAGTATATATGACAAAAAGTAAGTGTATGTGTATGTAAATGACAAAATAAATAAATAAATGAGTATATTCATCGTCCCGAGGAGAGTGTCGAGCACTCTCTCAATACAGTCAGCAGGGCACCTATTCTGCAGGGCTAGTCTCAAAACGCGATTATCGAGCAAGAGGAGCTGTCAGCTTGAATGTTTGAAAGCTACGCGCTCGCGTTTTGAGACTAGCCCTGCAGAATAGGTGCTAGCATGCAAATACACGAAATAAATGAAGATTTGTATAACTAAAACCTAATAGAATGAAGAATCATTTATTTATTCGTGCAAGATCTTTTTGTTTTTTTTTTTCGACAATTACGCGTTTTTTACGGCAACTATTTATGTTTTATGCTTTGCTACAAGCCATAAAACTAATAAATGCCAGCGCTCGTTTTTCTACCATTTAAAATTGGTCAAACCTACGCTTCAAGCATTTTTGCTGGAGGTACATAGGTTAATGTTGATGTAAATTTAGGAAATATCCATAAATTTGAATAGGCTAATTAATATTTTATTCGTGTCCTACGAGACCAGTTCCAACCGGTTTGATGGAGACAATGCTGCCAATCTATAGCCGCCCACCAGAGGTCGAAACGAGAATTTACTTTGACGTTTTTCTACCATTAGCGGCTAACAGCAGCAACTAATATTATCATCCATATACGCAAATATAAACATATAAAGAATGTTCTGTGCCACATTATAAATATTGAATTGAAATATTATAGCCGTCAAAATTTACAAAAAAAAAAAAAAAGTAAATGGTGTCAAAATTTAAGATGAATTGAAAGAATGTCATGACACCATTGCATATTTTTTTTTATTTTAATATACTCAGACTTAAAAAATAACCTTAAATAATAATGAATTTTCTTAAATTTATCTTTTATCTTTTCATAATCATTCATCTTAACTTTACAATGAGTTGTCGATTTGATTATGTCCTATTTCAGGAGACTTTCGAACCTATGAATATAATAGGACCTTCAAAAATGAAAAAATAAAATGTTTAATGTACAGGATGTCCCAAGGTCAATCCCAATAAAAAAACAGCTAATAGGTCCTACGATTCCTAGTGTTATTTGTTAAGAAAGTATATCAAAATTCATTATGGTATTCGAGAATAAAAATGTTGAAATTTCTATTCTGAATCATGTAAAACAGATATTTTTCAATGGCTCCTCCATCGGATAACTACGTCACTGGTTCACTAGGCCGCGGTCAGTCAAGATCGAGGTTAATGACCTGCCGCGTTGTTAGAAACGCCCTATTAGGGCGGAGCTAAATGATTGCTGTCAGATGCCACTGGTCGAACAGAGGTCGGTCTAAGAAGAAGGGGTAACTCCTTACCCCTTCTCTGGGGTAGTAAGAGGGATGCTATTGGTCGACAGATAATATTGATTTATCGATTGATAAGATCGATTTACACCAATGTTATTACAAAAAAAATAAATTTGGTGATGAAAATTTTTCGCATTTTATTACATAATTTCTTACTCTTAATAGGGAACTTAAACACCCCCTAAAGTTTGTGGGATTGGTCTTGGGACATTCTGTATAAACGCATATTTTATTCTCGTGTTAGCTTAGAAAGTATTTTTATGAAGCTGTTAGAACAGTAATTTCGTTACTATCGCTAGTAACTGATACCGAAAAGGAGCAGTAATTTATTACTATCGCGAGTGACTAAAACCAAAAAAGCCTCCTAAATGATTACCGCATACGAAGATGAAAAAAAGTACAGCCGAAAGGCAAAGAGGCGCGTGCGACAGAGAGGAAACGTGAAACTGAGCAGGATGCGAGATCTCGTTTCGAAACGGGTTAGGAAAGAAAAAAAAAGGTGCTGTGCGTTGCCAAGGTCAAAAAAAAAAAATGTTTTGATCACGGCGTGCGATAGATCCGAATTTGGGTTACGTTTTTCTTATCTCTCGCCCCTTTGAAGGTCTTCGAGATTTTGTTGTTTTGATTTTCAGTAGAACTTCCCACATTACGAGTACGATGATTGATTATTATTATAACAGATGCCTAACATGTGTAATCGGGTTATTTTTTTTAAATGGAATGTACGGTTTTCTAAAAAAGGACAATTCCAAATCGAAAACGCATCGCTTACTGTCAAATATTGCAATTTCATACTACAACAATTCCCACATTTGACAGATAAACACGTGAAATTCAAAATCAATGTCGCTTGCGTAAACTTTATTGGAGATATATTTAACAAACGCCGACTCATCAACTAGATACTTGCTTAATAGGGTAAGCGTGGGCAATATGGAAAACCTAATTTTAGGTAAACAAAACAAATAAAAAGCAACGAAATTGTTATTTTTTTTTATTGCATACTTTTAACTACCTTTACAACGTGATATTTTTACACTAAAATCGTTAACATTACATACTTTTAAAAAGTTAAAAGCTTAATTAGTAGACAGTATGTTTTTTCCATTTTGCCCTTGTATGTAGGCAAAATGGAAAGTTAGAAAGGGCAAAATGAAACCTTTTCGTACCTAACTAAAAACAATAGTGTCTTATTTATTTTTTAAGCCATGATGAATTTCGGTATGTCGTCTTTACAAATCATTTTTCAAAACGCAGGGTCAATTAGCTGTTTTTTTTTTCGGGACAACCTGTATACATACATACAGTGTGTTCAGTGTGTGTGTGAATGATCTTGCATCCATGAAGGATGCGTAAAGGTGGCTTAAAATAAACATAGCCTAGGTATTTGTTTTGCTATTGAACGCATGGTAGAATTCTGAAGCAAAACTTCTTTAGCACTTTACAGAATGAAATTGTGTAAAATGACAACCTTTTGCATGCAACTTACTAAATGTTATTGTATAAAACCTAAGGTATTTTTTTACTTAATTTAAATAGTAGAATAACATGTCAAAATATTAACAAAAACGACCTTATATTATTATGTATTTTTAAAATATGTATATATGTACAAATGTTTATTAATATATATTATTATATAAAAATATATATGTTGATATACCAGTTTAATTATCTAATTTAGACTATTAATTATAAATTACTTCCTTTATCTGTTTATTATATTACAATTTTTTAATATCTTATTATATCGTATATTTCATATTATATAACTTGAAAAGCTTGATAGCAATATAAGCAAATATTCAATAAATAAGAACAAATTGAACTGCCTTCTTTAGGACAGATATTTAGTCTAGTTAAGAAGGCAGCGAAAAGAGGTTGCAGTGGAGCAAACGCTCACGGATACAATAAATTTTAATATTTTAATACACAAATCTGTAACCTCACAATATGGAATTGTTTCAATAAATAAAAAAAAAATGTGACACGCTCATTCCCGTACATTCGGGTAAACTTGATAGGTTGCTCGGAATACGATTCGCTCATTCGGCTACAGTTGTTGATTTTTTCGTTATCTATCACGTTGATTTTCTTCTAAAATAAATAGGTGTGTGGAATATTGACGTAGATACCGGTGATCATTTTGATATATAAATTGACACATTAAATCAATTTCTTTACCGATATATTACTTCTAACGCACGCTGATTTTTTTTTATTTTAATTTAATATTTAGTGGAAATTTTTATCATTTTGGGGTAAATTTCATTCATCTAGACCGTTTTTATCAAGTTTAATATTGAATCCGAACTTGATTAATCGTTGAAGTGTGATTAAAATCGATAAAATATCCAAAATGATAACTATTGATCTTAGCGGTCGACCAATTTTCACAGTAAATAATAAAATAGCAACCATAAATAATCCATCTTTGGGATTTCCTTCGTTGTACCACAAAGCACAGGCGCAACCTAACGGATACACAAACACCATTACCGTAATGGTAATGGTCTGGATTCAAATAGATCCGTCAGTCTGCTGAACGAAACATTCTGACCGGGTGGAGCGTTTGTAGGAGGATAAAAGTAGATACCGCGCGTCAAACTCACTCGCTATGTCGCGCTCGTTTAACAGACGCATGTACCGCCGTAGAAGTGATTTGAACGCACGGACAACAGGCAAAAGCCAACTCATAAATAATTATTCATGAATTTAGTTTAAATAGATTTTTTTATTTATGAAAACACTTTTATTTATTTATCTTAATTGAAAAAAACAACATTTTTACACAGTAATATAAAGCTGTACTTTACATTTCCAATTAAATTTAATTTAATTAAAAAATATTTTTGTACACTGCTTTGCATAAATAATATACCAAGTTTCTGATTTTGTTATTATTGTTTAAATATGATTTAAGCAGCCGTTCACAATCTAATTTCATGTGATTTCATGTGTGTAGTTGATGAGACAACACAAGAACATTTTGTAAAATTGATCTATCAATAAACTTTAATTTATGGTAGGTTAATGGTAGGTTATGGTGCGTTAACAATTTGCGACAATCTCACTGAATTGTATAACACAACGTGGATTTATTGTGATTTTTAATGCGTAAAGCTTGACTATTACATATTTTGCTGATAAGGTCCTTTTATTTGCAAAAAATAATTTCGTTTCTCAGGTACACATGTATGCATAATTTTCGATAATGCTGAATTGTTAAAAGTTAATAATCATCAGCCATCAGCCATTACCATCCTAATATTTTAGCACTAAGCCATACTCTTATTAAATATTAATACCCATTTGTCAAATCAAATTCATTTTCAATTTGTAATTTGCTTGTGCTACCTTCATTATAGATATGTACTCGTATTATATAAAAATCAATACGTTCTGACAACTTATTAACCAGATACTTACATAGTTTATAAAAATTAGACGAATATTATTATATACCTTAATCTTTTACCACAAAAGTTAATAAGAATGACATAAGTAAATTTTTAGGGTTTGCACTTGTTAAAATTACTGATTTTTGACACTGACTTTTGGGCTTCGAAACATTAGATTGTATGGTCTTGGGCAATGGCATAATATCCTTTGGAGAAATTAAATCTAACTTAAATGATTTGTACACAGAAACATCCAGAGGCTGTAATTTGTGACTTGTGTGGGATGGAATACTTACAAAGATAACTCCACTTTTTCTGGCCAAACTTAAACCTTCCAGATTTTGGTGGGTGGAATGGTTGTCCATTATAAGAAGTACGGGTCTCTCTTGCGTGGGTTTTGTTTTTTCTATGAATACTTGCAACCACTTGTTGAAAATGTCATTGACGATCCAACCTGACTCTGCGCACCATTGGGCCATTGGGTCTAGCAGCCTTTCATTCATTCTTTTTAGTTTTCAGAAAATAAAACAAGGCGGAATGAAACGTCCTGTGGCACTGCAACAGCAGACTACAGTTGTTATTGCCCCTTTTCAGCAGATGATATAACTCCAACCTGTTTTTTTCCTTTCAGTGATATTACTTTAGGAGGTTTCTCAGAAGTTGTCTTAACACCAGTTTCATCCATATTATAAATATCATCAGGACGATTGATGAAATTATGTTTTGATATAACTTTCCAGAGGTTGTCATAAAAAATGTTGACTTGCGTCTTGTTAAAGGCTGCACAGCGTGCAATTGATGTTGCTTCTGGAACTCTATAAGTCAGCTGAGGGTATCTCCTCATAAAACCATCGATCCAGGCACGTCCAGCCTTCTCATTTTCAAAGGGGTGGTAAATATTATTTTGTTCTGCCAACTGGTAGGTTAAATTTTGCAAAGATTCTCGGGTTAAGCCATAAAAGCAATTATCTAGTTACTTAGCGTATTCAAATATCAGGTTTTCTTGTTCTACCGTAAACACAGGTCGGAATCTACCTAACTTTGTATCTGGTTGATTGCTTTTCAGGTGACAAAATAGAGATCCAAGAGGTATACCATATTTTTTAGAAGCACCTGATGATATTGATGTTGAAAATGGAAAAATTTCCATATTGCCCTCGCATGTTTTTTTCCGTTTTGCCCAAACCATACCCCATTAATAAAAAGCATAGTTACTCAAAAACAAGCTATCAAAGAACATCAATTTATATAAATTACATACAATCACTTTGAAGTTTAATAAATAATTATGTAAGAAATACGCACCTTTCACGCAAAAAATCTCACCAAAATATTCACGAAAATTCGTTGTCAGACCGCATAAAATATTCCCTGCACACGTTTGACGGCCTTGGTCGCCGCAAGCGCACTAAAATTTCGTCAGCCAACGGTCATTCTCATAGGTACCTAGTCGCGGGGTTAGGATTTATTATTAATTTTCATTTTACCCTCTCCTTCCATTTTGCCCACGCTTACCCTAAACACATGATATATATATATATATATATATATATATATATATATATATATATATATATATATATAATAACTTTTTACAAACGATGCCACGGTTTGGAATGGTCCTGAAACTCGGACTTTATATATTCATTTAATTATCATTAACTAATAGATAGACATATAATTATATATTACATTTGCATATTTATGGTTTTTATTCTATCTATTTTGTTTAAAAAAAAAACTCAGCGTAATTATTTTTGATATAATTATTATTAAGAATTTAAAATAACCTACCTTAGCCTAAGGGCAATGCCCAGTTAGATACGGTTAGGTAATAATAATTCTAATAAATGTAAAAAAAAAATGTTTACAAACCAGATTTTCGTTATGTTAATTTTTGAAGTGATAATTTTAATAATCTTAATTAAATATTTGATAAGACTATACGGAAAGGTGAGATTGCACAAAGATAACGCAGAATATGCTAGCTATGTAATAAAATATATGGTTTTTATTTATAGATTTTTAATAACGGTCGGTATTAAGGTATTTTTACGGCAATAATGCTATAAATTTTAATTACGAAAGGCTTTTATAACGATTAAACCGCAGTGCAATAAAATGGTTTTAAAAATAAAATGTCAGCTAATCTGATAACAGAAATATTACTGATTCGAGTTTATTCGCCCGACTTAGTTGTTTAAAAAAATGACGTTAAATTTTTCTCTTACTCATATAATGTCTCAAGACGAGAGGTCTCGTTTTTAAAGCTTTTATATTGGCATAAAATGCTAAGTTCTGCCTAATTGAGCAACTTTTACTTAATGTAACATTTTACTTAACACCTAACGCCGCGCGAAGGTCGAGAGAGAAAAACTTGTGAAGTTGATCAGTTGAACATTTTAAAGTAGAGTGAAAAATTGAATTGGAAAAGGTTCCAAGGCCATTCTCGATAAAAAAAATCCAGCTTATTGGCCGTGCGATTATAAACGTGGTTTGTTTTGACATCATCATGGTTTCAAAGTCAAAAAATTGTGAATATGAAATCGCTCTTCTAATAAGTTCGGTCGCTAGCGAGGTTGCGCCATTTACCCGAGAGTATTAATAAAATTAATAAATTTTGGAATGAATTATTTCGGCATTTTTTTTATACAATTTCTTACACGTAATAGGGAAAGAAAACGCCCACTCAAGTCTCCGGGAACGGTCTTGGAACGTCCTGTGAGTAAAAATCCTCAAATAACTGTATCTTTAAATCGGTAAATATTGGTTATCGCATTTATATCGAGGCAAACAAACCGGTCGGCCATTTTGTTTGAGCGGCGCTGACAATGCAATCGAACGCTTCGTGCCAGCAACGGCCGGTAGGTGGCGGTGGCATTGCGCTGATTTTTCATTTTTATTATTATTTTTTTAATTTAAAATTAACCTTTTGGTAACACAATAATAATAATTAAATCTAAATATTGACTTTATTTATATTACAATATTTGTAGCTATTATTATATTATAAATTAATGATTAGATATTAAATATTATAAAGTCAAAATTAACCTGCGTCAAAATGCTAAGCTACTTCTAGAAATCATTGACGTCTCCTTGGAACAGCACACTGTGCTGTTATAATAAGGTGATGCACAAAACTAATCCATTGCACGTGATTAAAATTACAAAAATGTGCGTACAAGCAATGTATTTATTATTATTAAGAGTGCTTATAAATGACTTTATAAATAAATAAATTGTCAAAAAAAAACATACCAATGCTATTGTTGAGAATACACCGAAGTAAATAAATTAAAAAAAAAACTAAATATCTGCTTTAATAATTAAAAAAATATATATTATAGGGAGGCTCTCCAAAATGTTTAATATTTAAAGATTAACCTTCGTAAAACATTTCCTCGTAAAAAAATAAAGTTAATTGTAGAATCGGGCTGTATAGAACTTTACCATAAACCGTGTCTCAAATTTAAAACAAAATTAAATTAGTAGTAAAATTACATTTTTAAATACAAGCTTTTATTTAAGTGCTTGATTGGGGTCTGGAGCCATTCCTGGGTGTGGAATCAGGTCATGCTTACCATAAAAATGCATTCTAATGGGAGAAGAAGTGGTTCTAATTCAGCTTGCAAGATTTGGCCTATATAAATCGACATACAAACATTGCAAGCCAAATAAAAGCTTGTAAAAATAAACAAAATCAACTCAGAATCAGCGTAAAAGCAAAAATACTAATAAATTTCTTAAATTTAAAAAACATAGGTGTGTATTTTGGCTGTAGGTTTATTTTGAAGTCGATTTTTTTTTTTTTAGCAAATACCTAAATAGAGTATACCAAGATCGGTGGCTTCCTTTGAATTATTACCCGGTCCTCTTAAACTTATCAAGATTTTTATTTTGGACGTTCATGGTCGTTTAATTTGCAAATTCGGCATTTTTTTTCTAAATCTCATTTCGGAGATAATTATCTGTTTATCCAATCGACCTCAAGGTATACAAGTCGAAATATTATGGAGAATGTCCGTCAACCAGCGCGAGTGGGCGACTAGCGTGGAATAAAGATGAGCCATTTTAGAAAGCGCCTGACGCAGAATGCTAGAAAATATCATGTGGGTAGCGAAAAGGCGTGTCTCTGAAATATTGTCATTTTAATGCGTCGGACAACCTTTAAAAATGTATCCGTTTAGTAATTTAGTTATTTATATCGATTGAACTTAAAATCTTATTCAGGACGTAAAATTAAATAACTAGTTTACAAAAAAAATCTATACAAAAAGTATTACAACAATTCCGTCCTGTTCAAGTTTATAACGTTACGCGATACAATAGACACATTTTTATTTTTTTAATAAGGTTGATAAGGTTCACCTATAAAAAATACCATAATATATTTACGTATAAGTTTCAATTACTATACACCGTGTCTTATGAAAACCTAAAAGGGCGCACGTGTTTATTATTTTTAGCTTCGCCAATCCAAAACAAACGGACTTTTGATTTTTGAGTGAGCGTACCAAAAAAACTCAGATCTTCAACTTGAAAGGTGCGCGGCCGCGAACCGGTGCCAATGCACTCATATACTGCAGTATAATTACGTAAAATTTACAAATTATTTTTCTGAAACCATAATGAATATTGTTATACTTTCTTCACAAGTAGTACTGAAAATTGCAAGGCTAATAAGCTGGATTTTTTTTTCTTTAAGGGTCGCGGGATACAGGGACAGGGGAACTTTATATGAAACGCATAACTACGCTACGGGCGAGCTTATAACCGTAAGGCAATCTTTAGCAGTTTTATCTTTCCATATAAATTTCGTACAAATTATCTGTTCATTAAAATAAAAACGCTCTGTATTTCATAAAATAAATCATGAACAGCCTTATGTAGTTTTATTTAAAAAATGAAATAAAATGTGAGTGTGCGCTTATTTGTAATTTTCTGAATATCCTTTTAATATTTATATTTGCATCAAAATAATGTAGATCAAATGAAAAAGAAAATATGGATAATAACCGCTTTATTAAATAATGAATAAGATGGGTATTATTTATTTATTTTATTTATTAATTCAATTACGAACTCTTTCGTTTTACAGTTTAAATTTGATTAAGAAACTGAGGTCATGAATGAAAACAAAAAAAGACTCATTGATTGTAACTTAATTTAGTTTGAAAACATTTTGTAATAATTTAGTTTGAAAACATCATACCTACTGTATAATATGACTATATTTTAAAAAGTTAGGAACCACTGGCGGTTACTAGAGTCCTCGCGTTATCTTTTAAGGTTCGTAAACGCAACAAAACTATAGGTTGGTATATATGTAGGTATATAGTATATATATATATAGGTATATAGTAAATATACATGCATAATTATATCGCCCATGTTCAGATCTGTATCTTTTACATCATAAACAAAATCCTTTTTATAGAGTCCTTATCTTTGCTGAGAGACCAGTTTCTGAAAAGATTAATGATGGTATGGCCAGGTTGAGACCGCAACATGTTTTATCTTTTACGATTAGGATACTAGTTCTGTTTGCTATAGCCTGTCCAACGCGCGTTTATCTTATCAAAGTCTATTAAATAATTTGTGGTATTATATTTTTATTACTTTCGGTTGTAACACTTCTGTTATATATGTGAATTTTACTCAACATTTTATTTACACGCATCAATTTTTGGCCATTTTAATATTATGAAAAAGTTACCAACCAATCGATGTTATTACAACTTAAAATGTGTAACCTATTGAACCAGTTTAATAGTGATTTCAATCATTAATTACTTCAATATAATAGTTCCGTTGATACTGTTGAGTTTAGTAGTTATTAATGTTTTACAAGTCGCAGCTTACGTTTGAAAACAGCTATGAAATATGAAATGGATTAAACACTGACCTATGGAAAGCATTTTATTGGCGAATTGCCATTCTATCTTGGGGGACCAGGTTCATTCGTTACACTCTCATATAAATTAGAGATAATCTGAATTCTAAAAGCCTTCTAGATAATAAGCTCCCAATTAAGAATTGAAATTATTCAGAATGACTAAAACGCCTAAAGGAATATATCTGCTTGCTTTTCTTCGAATTGCTCCTAGTTCTTTGGGTGTAAGGACTCCATATCGACGGGCAGTATACTAATGCTAATTGTATGCTAATTGTATAAGAAACCGTAATTGTCTGTGAATCTTTTCCCCACATCACCAAAACGAGTTCACCAATGGGGAATAGTTCAAGATGACTTCGTGGTTGCACAGTGATTTACCAGCAAGTTTATCAGTGACGGATGGAACCAAACTTTATCAGTGACGATTTATCCGTATTTTGATTAACCTATTGCACAACTGCGTAAAGGTGTGAAAATTTATGAAAACACTTCCGTTTGGTAATCATTGATTGGACCATAGTAGGGTTAAGCTATCAATCAGAGACCAATTAGACCTCGACTGACATTCACCTACCGACCTACTTGCCTACCCCTCCCTCCTTCAACACCACCACCTACCTAAATACCTATTTACCTGCCCTTATAGCTACCTATAATAGCAGCTTTTTATTATATAATATGCCCGATTGATACCTCTATGATCACTCTGTCACCTCCCCCCTATACTTCTTCCCCCTCCCAAGCCCAGATGTTTATTTTTTTAGGTTGATATGGTGCTTAGTAAAAGTAGTTTCAAGGTAATATTTTGCCATATTTGGTAGCGATTGGAGATTTCATCAAAGGTTGTTTATCACTTATTTATTTATTTATACGTGCATATGAGATCGATTGCATAAGTATACTATATACATCATCGTCAATCTTTAAACACTGGAATATTTGGCGGGCCAAGCATATACTCGTATACCACCAGAGCAGGAATACTTTCAAAGTATCTTTTAGTAGGTATTTATCTAATGCTTTTCTAAAAATGAATTTATAAAACGTTCAGGTCTAATTCGAGCCGCAGTCAGTTTCTTTACGTACGAAAGAAGAGACACGCGAGTATTGCGATCCTACTCTGACGTGTGGGTTTGAACCATCGCATTTACAACGTGAAACTTTTTTGTTAGTTGGATACCTGTTTCGCTATTAGCACAACATGGGGCGCACTTAGCTTAGTATCATTCGAAGTTGACTCTCTAATTTCTTTGATAAAACAAAGTGTAAGTTATTGACAATGCCACTAAGCTATTTACTTGAAATATAGTGATGTTTGGAATTAAAAAAAACGAACATTTAAATCGTAATTAATTATGTAGATATCAATATTTGCGCAAATTAATTAAAATTATTCTTTGAGAACATATTATCTTCCAAAAAAATCATTATAGAAGCTAAATAAATAAGAAATATGGTACGCAAAAAAATAGTTCACTCTTAATAGTGGATATAGTGTTAATAGTGGGAATAGTGCAAATAGTTGATATGAATATGGTTTTGATTTTTGATGATAATCTAACCTTTTTAGTTTATAGCTTTTTACGTTTATATTTTATAAAACATGACAAGTTATATTTTTATTAGACATTCAAGGCAACGGTACGCACACGGCGTGATTTGTAGGACATTTATGGAATTTTAGGTGGAAATTTTAAAAGGTACTCGAGAGCGGTGGATATATGCAATAACAGAAAAAGTAAATAATTAAATCTTTGCGCAAACAGTGTATTTATTATAAAGTATTGATCTGGTAATATGCAACGACTTTATGGTGTTCACAATCGTAATAGTTGGGCATACGTTCTCATGGTTGAGGAATTCTACACCTTTCAGAAATTTACATGTCATGGATTTGATTTATTTATTTATTTGTTTGCTAAAAAATCATAAACAGTGAAATTGCACAAAGTTTAAAGTTAATATTGTACAGATCCGATGGCAAACAAGTATTTATTTCATTATTTATTATGGTACAATAGGAAGTAGGACAATAAAAGTTAAATTATTATAACATAGACAAATTAAACACCGGTTATGTATTGTTGTTCCCTTCCTTATTAAAGAAAACCTTTTCTAAGTTCGGCCAGAAAAGGGTTGCTGAAAAAACAAAATAATTACATAATAAAAAATAAATACCAAACAATAAATAGTGCAGATTATTGTCTATATATTACATACGTTTCTTAAATATATAAATTCTGATAATTATGTTACGTATAATTTATATAGTAAATATGCAAAAACCTAAACATAAATAAAATATATAAAATTACTTATTATAGTTCATATTATGTATAATTCTAAAAATTACAGTTTAGACAGATTATAAGTATTGTTTAGATTCTTTTATGTTACTTTTCCAATCTTAGTTCGCAAAGAATTCACGAAAAGACCCACTTATATCGAATATTTTTTTTATGAAAACACATTATTGGCCTGATGCATAAGTAGCATTAGTTCGCTGCTTAAGTGGCAGCGCATTATTATGGTCAAAAACCTTTATCAAATACTTGAGAGATACTTATTAGGCAATAATAAGATTAATAAGGCTACTTAACTTTATATAAGTTTATCAAATGTTTATAACCAATATATATATAATAATCCTAACCCTATATAATAAGCGATAATAATAATTTAAATAAAAATCGGTCCGAGGTCCCGATTCGGCCCTGCTTTGACCTTGTTCTTGATTGCAATGGTCCGCCTTTTGGAGACGAGAAAAAAATAAATAAACAACAAAAGGCTTCGCCCATAAAATCTCCAAATGTAGTGTGGAGTGTGGAGTGGAGTACGTGACTCGTAAAAACTTAGAGGTGTGCGAAGGATAAAGCAATACTTGAATGTTTAAAGCTGCGCCCATACAAACGGGAAAAAAACTTAAGAGAAGTTTTATCAAACTGCGAGAATTGTTGAAATGTTTAGGTAGACTCAACAAAATAAGAATTATCTTATTTACTTTTGTCTTTGTTAGAAAATCTCACAATATAATACAAAATAAAAAAAAAACTTACATAAATTGAACTGATTTCAGATTTCCAATAAAATTATATTCCTTCTCTTGTACCACACAGTGTACCATCATCTCTTGGGTGTTAAAACAGTAATTAACACAATAAAAAAAAATAATAACAAAAACTCAAAGCCGCACTGATTATAAAACACGGCATTAGTGCATTAATTTAGAGGGATCTCTTTTTTGGTAAACCCACGGCCGCTCGTACAACTAACTTCCTTCATGCTTAAACAGACGATGCGACACACGCTAGTCTCTTTCTCAGCATTTAGGAGGGAATTTAGTGTTCAGTAATGATTGACGCTGATGACGCAAATGATCCGTAATATACGACCATAAATAAAAAACTTCAAAATAAACCTGCAACCAAAAAAATTAAGAAATAATATGTACGATAATCTTCTTATCGTTACAATAAAAACAAAACGGAACACACCATATTATACAACTTCAGTACTTGTAAACCAAGTCTCTTGAGTAGAAGAAGCTTGCTACTGGTTATACTCCTTGTCACACCGCGTCACACTTTGCGGACTCCTCTTTAGCGTGTGACGTTAAAGAGTTAAAAATTAAAAATTATGAATGACTCATGCATTTTATCAAAAATCATTAAAATGTATTTATATTACATACACCGTATTTCAAGACCATTCACGATAAAAAATCCAGCTTATTGGCCCTACAATTTCAAACATGTTTTGTTTTGACCTTATATTCATCATGGTTTCCGAGTAAAACAATATATACAGATATATAAATAAAAGATATCACGTGATAGTATGACATTCGATCGCTAGCGAGGCCGCGCCTTGATGGGAGTGCTTGCGAGCAAAAAGGGAATTTACACGAGCTATTCGATAAAATTAATAAATTTGGCCATCCCTAAATGTAAATGTAACGCATTTTGCGTATTCCTTATCGTCCAACGAATTCGGCTGTGAAGCTGGGCAACTAATAACACTCGTTTCTTTGTTGGAAAGAGCACGACACGACGAGGCGAGGCGAAACGTCAATCTCAGCTGACTGTTGCCATGCGCTGCAACCGGTTTCATTATATTCTACCTGCTGATCGCTCGCAAAGCCTTTTCCAAAGCCCCAGAGGGCACGGCGCACTGAGCGAAGAAATGCCTAATCTTTTTCGATTCAAAATTAAGTCCTGTGTTACCATACGACTATCGAACCAGCGCTCGTATCATTTTCAACGATTCTTACGTGACTTTAGCACAAGAAAATTTTGCTTAGTTGAGTAGAGCCCAATTGAATTTAAAAAAAAAAGAAGGGTTATTTATTCAAATAAATCCAAACGTTTAACGAAAGTCATCGTGGTGTTAGTACTGTACTATCATCATAATAGCTTTATTATATGTAAAAATATTCTTACATACTTTATATAGAGGCTGTTTCAGGACCATTCTCGAATACTTAAAGGGGTGTTTATATCACCACACGTAAAAAATTGTATTAAAAAAAATTATGATAAGAGTGATTTCATATTATCAGGTAAAGTTTACAATTTTTTAACTTGGAAACCACGATGAATTTTGATATGAAGTCAAAACAAATCATGTTTTAAAAACACAGGGTCATTGAGCTGGATATTTTTAACGGGAATGTTCTTGGAACACGCTGTATTTGGTTAAATATATAATAGCATCTACAAAATATAATAGCATCTATAAACAAAATCCGAGCGTCCCCCGATTAATTCACTGTCTAGGAATAAATGTATAAGGTGTGAGTAAAGAGGTTTTTCTTCAAATATATTAGGTTAAGTTTTTTATTATAATAAACATTAAATTTGAGCCCAGAAAATCTATTATGTATGATGACAACAAACCAGTGCGGGTTGAATAAACGCTAACACGAGAGAGCGAGATGCCGCATGCAACGCATTCGTAGTGTGGTCTCATGTTTCGTGAAGCGGCTATCAGCGACTAAAAGCTATATTTATTCTGTGAAACCTTAGATTCCAAAAACAGACAAAATTAGCAAAAAAAAATTTTCATTTTCTTTCTTTTGGCCTCTGACTATTTTTAAAACCTACTATTATTTCAGAATAAGATATGTTTATATCTGTATTTAGAGTGCTAGTGCGAGTGTAATTTAATTTAATTTTAATCTTTACATGTATCTCTATACTTTAGCGAAAACCTGTCATCAGTCAATGTTTCCACCATTCTTTTTTTATATATTTATTTTTTTGCTGATCTTTGTTTTTTACATATTTCTTAGATAATGAATAACATAACCATACCTAACTGGACATTGCCCGTACTAAGGTTGGCTAATTTTAATAGTTATTTAATAGATTAGTTACATGCAATTGCGCTGAGCTTTTTTGTAATTACGAAATAAAAACTACGAAAATTAACATTGATATATAATACATACATACATGTAATACGAATACATAAAAATATACATATATATTTATTAATTTATATTATAAGCTAATATATATAATAAGCTGAGAAATAGAAAAGATCAATATTATACTACACAGGAATATAAGAGTCTCAGTGTCCTTTCTACCAAGATCAATTAACCAGTTAGTCAGTGTCTTTTTATTAATTAATTTGCTATTAAGTTTTATTTGCAGATATCTTTTATTTTATTATATAGCCTAGGGGCCAAAAAAGAAAAATACTTTTAGTCCAATTTGGTTTTAGTTTTAGGAACCACTTTCTGCATTGAAGTACTATTCCCACGTTGGTTTTCGAAATAAACGATAAATAAATAAATAAATAAATAATGTTCCGTGTCCGAGGGGACGCCCGGAGCGTGCCGCCCGACGGAACGTGATTGACGCAACAAAGCGTTTTGTTTTTTTTTGCCCCGCTGCTTTGTAATGGTCATGTTATTATTTCTAGCAGGCCGGAGAAGCGGTCCACTTCGCTTTTAGGTTGGCCTATGCTGCACCGATTTGCCCGCTAATACCATCTTCCTGCCAAGTCACGTCGGCGCCGTGGCAGCCTGTTGCTAAGCGGACATTTTACGAAAATGCCCTCTGAACACATAACACGCTCTTAGGTCGATTTCATTAGGAAAGGGACCTTGTTATGACTTGTGATATCTTCGCGTTTCACGTCCCCTAGAACCGAAAACAACCCTCAGATCAAAAGATTATACATATATTTAAAATTTAAGAGCCCGTAAATCTCGGTAAAGTTCGTTAATGGGCAAAATCAGACCTTCGAAAAAGTGAAATTTTGCTATAAGTTTCTTAGTATATAAGATATCGAAATAATTTAAACTTTATATTATTCCTCAGATAAGGGCCTAAAACTTATCTAAGTATTTTTTTTTAATAGGTCCAACCATTGGTCCTAGTTGTGGAAAGAAGTGGTTGTTCAAAATTCAAAAAAATCATACCTCCCTTAATGGCCATAGGATTAAATCCATTCAAAATGTAAATTGTAGGCCTATAATATCCCTGCAACTTTTGTTTAAAACAATTTTTGATATGAGCAACCCTTACGGCACAGTATAAAGAGGGATAATTTACCTCCGCCTTCCGGCGTATCGAAAAGTATTATTTTATATTTCTATCAAGTATGTAAAACTTCTTTAGCGCCTTTCACTTTTTTTCCTAATCAGTGAATGAATCTAATGCGACACGCTCATTCGGCTAAACTCACGAGGTCAGTCATTTGGCTAAAGCCTGTCCTGTTGAAATGAGAAAAAGTCATGGTGAATCATAGCGCTTTAGCAACATTGAATGACTGCTGTACTAAATGCGACGTCTGTGCTATGTAACTGAGAATGAATGCAGGTCAAATGAATGATTACTTTATATAGTTGTTAGGTATTTATTTTTAATAATTAATTTGGGCCCTACTCAACTAGACAAATATGCCTGTCCTAGTGTCAGGGAAGTTGGTGGTAATGAAGCGTTAAAAATGGTATGACCATGATTCGAACCTGCGACCTTTGGGTCAATAAAGATCAACCACCTTCCACCTATGCCCACTACCTATAACCACTAGACTACGACGATCACACGAATTAGGCGCGGTTTCACATTTTTTTGTCCTTTGCTTTACTTACAGTTTTGCCTGATGACGCAGATAATATTTAAAAAATATTATTTTTATCAATGACAACTATTATAAAATTGTGTCAATAAAATGCATCGGAATATGAAGCATTCGTTAAAGTTACAAGTTGCGAGGAAAATGAATATTGTTCAAATGTTAGTTTGACATTGAACGCAGCTAAAGTTTGCTCTTCAGAAATCCTTAGCAAAGGTCAACTTGTAACGATCACAAATAGTCGCCTGATTAATATGTTCGGATAAATATAGAAAAACTCTCGTTTAGTCGCTACGATTTACCCGAAGGGATCATAAATGCGTCCATAGACAATTAGGTGCGATATATTATGCTTGAAATATTGCACGGATTATGAAATTTTTCGTGATTTACGACAATTATTGTGATCATGCAATGTGCTGTGTTGTACGGCGGATAATGCGAATGCCCTAATTATTGCAGGGTCTATCTGTGTTTTGAAATTAAACACAGAAACATTTCAGTATTTTGTGTAATCAGCGTTGATTTAATAACAAAACACAATCTAATATTTGCCTAAATGTCTGTGTAAGCAATTATAATGTAAAAATTAAAATATCTGGTTTTGATCACATACTTAAATGTTTTTTTTCCGGCAGCCTAGCCACATTACCTTACTAGAAATTAATCCCTTTTTAACAAATTTTAAAAAAAGTTGATCAAACAAGTAAATATTTTATTAAAGGGAAGATATTTTAGCACTGAAAAGTCAAACATAACACACTGAGCAGAATGAATATTGTGAAACCTAAAATAACTACGATATTATCCAGTAAGTAAACTATAATAAGGTTTCATTGCAAACTAGCGAATTTGATGTAGGTCATCGTCAAACCATCTATTTAAAGAATTTGAGGCTATGGATGTAAAACAGATATTATACGCAAAGACCATTATTACGTATTACCACATAGTTCTAACCAGTAATCTGTTCCGAATAGTAAAAGAGTTTTGGGCTAAGGCACTTTATTTTTCTCGCACCTATATTGTACAACACATTAAATAAGGAATGCAAGAATAAAAGTATCTCTAAAAGCAAAAATTCCGAAGAAGGAAATTACAGACCCCCCCCTGGCCCCTTCAACTGGGAAGAAATTAATCAGAAACTTTGATAAGATATATATATATATACCTAAGTAGTATTATAAAATTCAATTTAATAGAAAAAACCTTATTAATTTATTTACAATCTCTTTATTTCATATTATAATTATTATTATCCTATAAATAACCTAAATATATAATATATTAATGACATAAGTAAAGTGTATGTCATGAATATAATAATATATGCATAAAAATAAAAATCTTAATTTAGAAAAGTCTACCTTTGGACGGGCATTGCCTAGTTAGGTAGAAGACGATATATTTCAATTGTGTCATGTTACTAAGTCAATAAATAAATTAGGACGGAGGTGTATAATTTCACACTTATACGAATTACTGAAATGAAATATGGTAACAAAAAAGGTCTTGATCAATAATATGTTTCTTATAAACATGTATGTTAACAAAAGAATACAATATTAATTTAAAAATCGATATATTTTTTAAATATAAAAAAATGATCACTATAATTTAAAACAAGTTAATATTTAAAGTAAGAATCATAATATATATTATTGATCGACACTTTTTTTGTTACCATATTTCATTTTAACATTACGTATAGGCGTCAAATTTTACACCTGTGTCCTAATTGAAAAACGGCCAGCTTATAGTTTTTCGACTATAATAAGATCTTCCACAATTTAATAATGATGGGCGAATTCTCGTAATGACTTATGGATCCAACACTAGGACTCTCGCGGTTTCCCGGGGATCTATAGAATAGGAGGTAGAATGTCTGCTTCAGTCGTAAACACAATGGCATCCATTAGTGAAGATTTAGACCTTGAAGTGTGGGTTAGACAGCTGAAGAGAGTTTCAAAATCTTTCAGAGGTGAACGGCGTGGCATTTATGCATTATGCTTAGCAATTAAAACAATAAATTGTGTAATTAAAAAAGGTTTAATATTTGAATTATACTTATTGTCTGCGTTAGCAGACATACCTACCTACCTCACAGTGGTTTGAATACGATTAATTTCGTAAGTATTTTTTTATTAATCAAAAGAAACGAAACGATCAATAATTTCCTATACTAGGCACCGAAGTGGAAACTCGACGCCAAGCTTAGATAAGCTTCGACTTTCAAGTTCATATGGAGTGGTACACATAAGCCTGAGCGGGCATTAGTCATTTTTTATTGACTTTTGGAAATAAAACTATATCGGTAAGGTTGCACTGTTTTATTTTTTAAAATAATGAAGACAGTTCAATGACAATATTTTTTGTTAAAAAATAAATAAATACATAATACATTAAAATAAATACAGTAGGGCAGTATACAATCGCAATTCAGCCGCTCAGAGCGAATACATCAGAGTTTTTGAGAAAACAAGAAAGAATACAGATATGTTCTATGTTTACTTGATTTATTTACCCATTACACGAATCATCGCATCATTTGGTAACTGACGATCCTCGGTTGCTAAGAGGCTGAGCATATTGTGTGGACATGCATTGTCATGTAAAAAATCACAATTCTCGTTTAGATCTGGGACATCAGGCCTGTTTGGCTCTCGGATCCGATGTGGAGTAAAAACCTTCTCAGTGAATAAAGTAATAGGAGTGTCTTAGAGGACCTGGAATCACCCTGTGGAAGCTTGGGTAAAATATAATTGGAGACATTTTTCTCTTCGCTAATCCACCCATTCAGTTATCTAGTAGTTCTCTTAGTGTTGGCTTTTGGTAACTGCAGCTATATTTTTATTATATATTTAAGACTGTAAGATAGCTATTATAAATAGTTTTCGAGAAAAGTGAGAGTTATATCTGTTTACAAAAGAAGTATGAGACATTAACCCGCTTTTGAACCACATTCACACCTCCGCCGTCTGTGATTATTTTCTCCGGCTGGTTTTTTTTTTGTACAAAATAATATAGTAATCGACGGTTTGTAGAAATAGATAATTTGGTGATAATGAATTGTTCGATTTGAGGATGCCAACGGAACTGTGCGTTTTAATTCAATATAATGACACGTCCTGTGCCCGCGCAGGCTTATAGCGTGCTTCAGTCCGAGTCCAAGCAAAGGTGACTTCTAGAACCAGTTGGGCGAGTAACGTGAGAGAGCCGATCCGCCGAGGAACCGGTCTTCGAAGACAGGCCAGGACGGCGCGGAGCAAACATCAGCGGAACCAGCTTCGCTCATACGAAGGCGAACATATAAAATATATATATATTTTGTACAACACGGCCCCGGCATGGAACAGAAAAAAACTCTAAACTCCCATACATCCCGAAAAACATGTGCTGTTCATGACTTTTTCCGAAATCTTTTTGAGATCTACAATTCTATTGTGAATTTATTTGGGTATCTTTTACAGTTTAGTCGGTGTAAGCCGAAAGCGATTTTTTATGACTTTAAATGTTCCCGCACCATGTCATTTATTTTTTAGCAACTATGTGACGGTCGAATAAAAACTCAATACCTATTTATCCTGATAATATCAAAATTTTAGCTCTGAAAACCTTCCATTGCGGGGGTACAGTACATTTTCGAAAATTTAAAAATATCCATAAATATATTTTTATGATCAATTCATGAAATCCTTGAAGTACACCTTCCAAATTATACAATACAAAAAATAAAACTTTTTTTTGTGGGTCGCCAATTAACCATCATAAAAACTATAGTATAATCTTTGACTGACGGAATATTTGCGCGTAACGATGACCAGTGGCGTAGCAAGGGGGCGAACCGCCCCGGGCCCCCGTCTGAGGGGGCCCCACAAGATGTTATTTTTAAATATAACACGTATAATTTAAGGCATATTTGACACTATGGTCTCTCATCGATAGCCTCACGTTTTAGAGGCCCCGCGACTACGGATCAAAATAATATTCAATTTGATCTTGAAAGAGAATTACGATAAAACTTTTTTAAATTGTTTCCAATAGATAAATCAATCAAACGTGAATCAACTGAAATGCCAAGGAAAAAATGTTTAATTAAGTTTTCTATTCAACTAATAATTTAATTGTTATACATTATCCCCGCCCCAAAAGCGCATTATAAAGCCTTATTTTAGGGTTCCGCGCAAAATACGGAACCCTAAAATAAACTGAACGAATTTAAATAAGAGAAACTATTTCAAACGTAAATTAAAAAACAATTTGATTTTATAAAAAATAATTAAACTAGGAATTACTATATGTTATAAAAAAGTGTTAATATTGTAGGCATGTCATGAAGTTATTTATAAATTTATAAATAATACTATTATCACAGATATCATAACAGTGAACATATTGTTATTAAACTAATAACAATATCAAAAATTGAATCACACGAATTTTGTCATTGAAAAATGTATATAAATATTTATTTATTATTTGTTATAATATTAACTCCGCCAGATTTGCCTTGTTTTAAAAAATGGAGGTTTAACGAAAAATAATAAAATTCTTTATCGCTTTCTTTTTGCATATTTGTTCATCTTTGAATCTCAATGGTATAAAATAAGTTTCTGGATATTAAATAGTAGTCAAAAAGAGGTTCCAATACTCGATTTTGCTAAAAGATTCATGATAATTGCGGCATCATAAATTTATAACAATTACCTTAATGTCAAGGCTGCAATTTATGATTTTAAAATTGAAAAAAATAAAAAATTGTAAATGGTAACCGTTTATTTATGGCCATAATGCTAGTATTGATAAATGGATAATTTCACGTTCTGTAATGAGAGAGCAGAATTATATTTTTGATTGTAACCACTAAGTATATAAATAAACAAATTGCGGTACGACTTTATCTGAATATAGGATAAGAATAAGAGTGTATATCAGATACTTTTTAAATAAGTTTAGATGTAAGCCACCTTGAAAAGTATACATTTTTTTAAATAAAATGCGTAAAAAATGTTTCCAAACCTACCTCGTATATTTTAGGATTTGGCATGTTTTATGATATATATAAAATATATTCTACGGTTACCGAGCAAAATTTTTTATCAAAATTATAACTTGTATGTATGAAAACTAACTGTAAGAACTTTAAAATGTATTATAATTGTATATCTACAGTTAGTAGTTTGTAGATTAATTAATGGATACATAAAAATATCACGTTTCAATTATGTTGTTTTTAAGAAATTTCTCAAAATTTAGGTATTTTTTTTTAAATGGTAAAATTTTAACTTTTTTAGTAACTACTCTAATAATTGTTCTGTCTTTCTTTTTATGTAACATTTTTAAAGGAGATAATAGTAGTTTAACTATTATTTTTCTAGTTTAGGAATTGTATGTGAATTTGTGAATGTAGGAATTATTAAAAAAAATCTTTTCCGAACCATTAAAAAGGTAAAACTTTTTGTTGGAACCATCTTAACCATCATAACCATTGCGGGATCTTTTGCGATAAAATTTAATGTAGATTTTTTTTTGTATTCAAACGATCTATCAGATAGATCGTTTGACTACATAGATAGATAGATTCAATGTACGATCTCATGATTGGATTATGTTAAATTATAAGCTCAATTTTATGTAAATTATTTATTAATAATTTTCGAATGCATTACAAAATTATGTATTGACTCAACAATTGTATATATTATAACCCACATATAAACTTAAATAATATCATGGTTATATCACAATGTAATAAATAAAGCATAGTACATAGTAGGCGGAAGATTTGAAATAAAAATATCGATTCGAAAAAGTCATCGATTTTTATTAATCTTCAAAGAGACATTTCTATAAGCAATATGCACAGGGTATCGGTAAAAACGTCCACGGCACGGTATTATAATAACAAGATTAATGTATTATTTTGAACTATTAATATTACAATGAAAATATAATATATATAAAGCGTAAAAAAAAACAACCTACACAGTATAAAAATGTTCCTTGCATCCAACGATCTTTTAAAACATAAAGATAGGGCATGTCATACAAATCGTCCTTGTGAAAACCCGACGACACCGGTAGATTCCCCCTTCTCCGCCATGCTGGATAGAGACTCGTCGCGATGACATATGCGAGCGAGCGAGACGCACGACACGCGAGGAGTGTACTCGACGCAAAGTGGCGTACTTGGGCGTGGTGCGTTTTTCACCCTCGTGTCGTATCTATATGTTTTAAAAGATCATTTGAGTTTTCTTATACCCGCAAGAACACATGCTTTGATGTTTGAGAAAAACATCTTTGATGGTTTTTATCTGATGCGAAAAATTATAATATAAAATAAATATGCGCATATAAAATTAACAGATTTAAATAAATAACACATACTTTCGAATTAAGTTAAATCGGTATTATAATTAAATTATAAAAAACTTTATGATTGGGGACAGATATCGATTTTGAAAGGCTTAGAATTATATCACTAGCTCGAATTACACATATACATGCAAAATATAAAAATATAGTGTTTCTATGTTCCAATGTGAAAGAAGAGCACCTTATGCCCTATATTTGTCTCGCTCGCCCGACTGTGCCTCCTTTCGGGCCCGAAATGGTGACATGGTAAAGAAGCTATACCGTCTCGCTTTCCGATCTGACATTTTCTCTTTCTAAATTGATGGGGAGATATGCTCCTCGTTAGTTAGCTATGGCGGTCCCTCTCTTCCGTGCCGCGCTTATCGACTTTATTTTTTATTATTTTAATAATAATAAAAAATAATAATATAAGATCGTTGGCCTAATAGGATTATAAAATTAATAGTATTTTTTTTGTAGCGACGCGGTCGCCGAACATAAGTGCAATTCGCGATTGAGGTTTTTTCGCAACTCCTCGGCGGAAAAGGGAGTTCGAACTGGTTTTTTGCCGGCCGCGCATGTTTGGAGTGCTGCAAAAACTGGTCGCAGCCACGAGACGGAAGCCGACCTGCGAGGCGAGGAGATCTGGCGCCGGTTTTTTTTGGTCACCGCTTCTCAGGAAGCTGTGTCATTCATTGGTGGCAAATCGACCTGGAAGTGGGTCCATGTAAAAGTAAACATACAGAGAGGAAGGTCTCAATTTTGGACACCTCGAATTTTTGCTTGAACTTGGAACTTCGTTGTGAATTACAAAATGTTATAAAGCATTAGTCGATGACCTGTCCATAGTTCCTAAATTCTAAAGTAGATTTTTAACGAAGGAGATTTATATGCAGAAAAACTACACACGACCTCAGACAGGTACTCTATTTGCGGTAAGGTATAAACTCACACTACAACTAAGAATGGCCAACCGTCAATTAACCTATGGACAAATAATAATAAATTTTCCTATACTTATAATATAAGAAAAACAAATAATTGTAAAATTACATTTTTAAAAACAAGCTTTTATTTGCGTGCTTGAATGCGCATACAACATTTCGTGTCTGCTGATGACCGTTGAAGAGTTCCTTCGTCTAGAGCCATTCCTGGGTGTAAAATCAGGTCATGCTTACCATAAAAATACATTGTCATCGCAACTAAACCGACATGTCAAATTTCAACTCCCTAAGATAAGAGGGAGTGGTACTAATTCAACTTGCAATATTAGATACAAACATCTATCTAATTGCATCGTTTTTCTCGTAAATAAGAAATATTTTTCCAATATTTTTGCTGATTAATATTTGATTATTGATCTATATCATCCCCCTAAAAGGACATCAGGGAATATAAATACATCCTGTATAAACACTTATATATAATTATAACGTTTTGTGTTGAAGATTGTATACTTAAAAAATACTAAGGGATTGATCTATACCAAAAATCAATAAAATATATTCAAAGAATGTTTCCCGATTACTAGAAAAACCTATAAATTTCGATATAAATCGTTCGAATTTTGAGAACGTTATAAATGTTTGTGGCGGTGGGCGAGGCGGGGCGGAGTTACGCGCCTGGGTACGGAGGAATACTGACTGGCTGCTCCCGACCTTGGCCCAAGCTATGCGTTTGACCTAGATATGGTAGGCGTGGCGCGGCGGACAGAATAGTCACCCGCGAAAAAATATACCTTGAGTGTATTTATAATAGCTTTAAGTTTGCACATATTTTTTTTTGGTTTAGTGGCTTTAAATACATCGTTCCCGAAAACCTCTTTTCAATTAATAATATACAGTGATATTTTTATATAAGCTCTGTGATATTTTTTTAACTGCACCAAATCAAATGCAAGTCCAGGATCAATAACCTCAATCTCCGCATAGCAACACAATTTAACCCAATCATATTGTGTGATGGAAACGTTGTGGTAATTCGGATGTAATTGAGTCCCCCCCTCGCCCCCCCCCCCCGCATAAGACCCGGCGAAACGACTAAACTGTAATAGTAATAATATTCGTGTAAGTGGACATTTGTTATATTGTATGTTCACGATTAGTCGGAGAGTAGGAAACGCATTCGTGATATTAATTTATTTTTTTCTAGTCTTACCTGAATTCGGTACCCGGACGAATCGAGATGGGTCGCTTCGTACAAGTTCATCAACCGACTTGCAAGATAAATGCACTACAAAATCCTCTCAGGTTTATTTATTATTTTATTAACGTGTCTATTTAAAACAATACACTATTCTCCTTTATGGCTTGTGTTGTCGGGTAGGCGCAGTTCTGAATGCCTTATTGTTATTTTAATGATGTGAGACCGTTCATTACTAGCAAACATCTCGCAAGTCTGTAACTGAATGAGTGAATGAGGGTTTTTTTTTGTATGTCTTGTTAGTTAAATCAGTCGACAGGGATGAGAAAATCCCCGTTGAATATTATACCACTGCGCCACCAGGCCCTCACTATAACTAACTTAATAAATAATTCCTCTTAAGGTGACGAGTTGGCATTGAAAAACTCAAAAAAACAAATAATTGCACAAATATAATCAAAAAGGAGGCATTTCTGCGCGAAAAAATAAAACTAATTATAGGGTGAAAAATATCATATAATAAATGACTATTTAAATTTTTAAAAAAATGAAATTATTCTCTGTGAGCAGTTAATAAACGCGTGGTTATTTCGCGTCTTCAGTGCGTGGAACGTATCCATAAAGCTATCTATCTCTGTCTGTTTAGCCGCGTGGCGAACGGCGTCGACATGACCCGAAGAAAACGCACATTACAATAACATTAATGATCTAGATTAACGGAAACTGGCTCTTTAATATAAAAAAACCTATCTAGATTATGTTCTAATGGCATACACTTGAAACGAGTTTAAAATTGAGAATCGTTGCTAATGTCCAAAGCGCTTCGTGTTACCTCTCAAGGCTGTTACGGCCAGCGGACCGCGAAATTGTCTAATATGTAGGTAAAACTGAAAAAAAAAATAATGTTATTATTTATAGAAGTACCGTGCGAGGCGCCAGCGTTATTTTTTTAAGCCGGATAATAGTGATGTGAAATACTTACGGTGTAATAATATCAATATTACAAATATTTGTATTACACAACACACTGTAGCGGCGCTACATACTCGGACTGCGGCTGGCAGCGTCGTTTTGGCCGGCGACGGGCGATCGCCGCCGGGCGCATCTAATTGGACGGCATCTGCGCAGGCGCGCATTCGAGCGGCGCACGGGCGATCCGCCAGCGACGCAAGCAGTCAGTCGGGTCGACAGGCTTGCAAGCCACCGACGACTTATTACTGTACCTGATTATATTTTACGCTGTTATCGTAATTTCCGTCGTTATACAATAGTTATCTAGTTTTAAGTATCCGTTACATACCATCGTTGAAATGTTTCCCAATTGGGATTCATTGTAAATGTAAGATTGCCGCGGAGAAATAAAAGGATCCAGACCATGGGAGAAGTCTTCTTCATTTTCACCTCCATCATCCCTGGACCTGGAACCTCCCCGGCATAACACACAACTTAAATTTTTAGTGTGGTACAAAAATACAAAAATAGTTAAGCCTAAACTTATGTATCTACTTGTTCATAATGGCACAATAGGAAGTCACAACAATAAATGAAATAATAACATTGAAAAAATATCGACAAATTAAATACCAGTCATTTATAGTTGTTTAGTAGTAAGTAACATGGCCATGTTCGGCCAGAAAAAAAACAACTAAATTTTTTAAAATACATTGATTCTGTTTCTCATGATTAACTAATAGCGGTATAGGGTGTTTCTGATTTTACAAGCCTTCGGGAAGAGCCTCCCAGGGTAGCGGCCTTCGAACAGCCACGTCGAAACCGATCGATAGGCCGGCGACTGTCCGAGAGGAGAGGAGAGAGCGAGCTGCAGAGGGAGGGAGACGGGCATAGCGAGGGAGAGGGAGACGGACGACAGCATCACCGCTGGACCCGGCAGCGGCCGGGCCGTAAAAAATGCGTAAGTCGGTAGGCGACGACCGAGATTGGTCGGGTCAGTGGCGTCGCGTCCTCATGTCGACTTTCATAAGATATTTTTTGTGAAAAATTTTACTGTAAAATGAAAAATTCACAATTTGTTCGAGATAGCTTCTCCATATTAGCTTTAGCAGAGATTTCAATAGTTTCACGTTTGTTTTTAGCACTGTCTCACGTAAAGGCTTAAGCGAAGGCTCTGTTGAGTAGTAAATGAGGTAATCGATACCTTTACGTAATTATTTATGTCATATAAGTAAAAAATGGCGAAGAATGGATGAATTTTAACGTTTCATTTTTTTTTTAATAAATAGACAAGGTGGTGTAAATTCAAACTAATTTATAATAGGCATGATAACCAAATAAATCTCAACAAAAGGTTTTGTTTTGTGTTATTATATTTTAATACTTACTATTGAGCCTAGGGTTGGATGCGCGGAAAAAAGGAAAATTTAAGAGATTTTGTGATTAAAAGTGACTTTCGGAGTATGAAGTAGCGCGTTAAGGTCACGAGGTAGTCAACAGGTAAAATGAACCATATACTGCGGAAGAGAAAAAGAATGCAAAATAAATAAAACAAATGAAATCGGTTAACTGTGTTCAATATGTTTTTTTTTCGGAAACCGGGTCAATTGTCATTATAGATCAACCCTCCGAAAGAAGCATAGGGAATAGAAATACATCCTGAATAATATATATATATATATATATTGTATATAAAAACGCACCGCCTCTGATCCATAGATCGTGATCTCGCGTCGTGAGCCACTGCGCTGGATCGACCGGTTGGACTTCTTCTCAAAAATAATCGTTTTGGTTCTAGACTTGGCGACTTGGCTGTGATTTACACCATGATCCTAAATGCACTATAAAAATGCACTTTAAATATAACTTTGAAAGTGCTTAAAAAAAAGGGAAAATAATATTCTTTTTCTTTCTTGTTCGCTTTGGATTTCAACGAGTTTCAATAATCATACAAAAAACAAAGTGAAAACAAAGTGACGGTCTTTAGTGATAATTTAAGCAATCATTTTCCTATACTTTCTTAATCACTTCCTAACGGAGTTAAAATTTAACATGTCGGTTTAGTACCGATGACAATGCATTGTATGGTAAGACGACATATCAAAATGGTTTCCGAGAAAAAAAATCATAAACTTTTCTTGATAATATTAAACCGTTGTTGTAGTCAACTGATCATCCGCTCGCGTCGCTGTATCATTGCCGAGGCTACGAATATCGATCGCGTGCCGGCACGCCAATAGAAATACGCACCAGCGCTTTAATAAAAATAATAAATTTGGGGATGATTGATTCTCGATTTTTTAATATAATTTCTTACACATAATAAGAAACATAAACACCCCATTAAATCTTCGGGGGGGGGGGGGGGGTATATTGTCATCAATGAAACTATAATTGCGGTATAATAATATATATATTAAATTCTAAAAGAGTTCTTTACATATAGCATATGCTAAATGTTCAGATGTTTTATTTTAAATTTGTTACTTTTAATTATTGTTAATATAATAATATTTACGTTTGTAACGCTGTGAGTTCAATTATTATTAAAAACATAAACTCTAATTTTATATAGGTGTTTTTTCAGTTTCCTAATTAGCGCAATTCATAAATATTTTATGCTGGCATTTAAATTATTTTTATTTCCGACATAAAGGCGTTATTTATGAGCGGTGTTTGTTTTGTTTTCTATTCTATAAGTTAGCATTAAGAATCGCCGTAGCCGTAAATATAGTTATATTTATTTATTTATCAAAGAAATCAACATTGTTTCTAAATTTACATAAAGTTCAACAAAACATACACGGATTGATTAATTTTACGTAACAAAAAGTTTTTTAAAAAAAAGACGAATTGTTTTCGGACAACCCTGTAGTGAGTGCACTGGAAAAGTTCAAACGATCTATAGCATTCGAGCACAATCGAATCTCTGCGGGTACAGTTACTGCGCGTATGTGGGGGGGGGATACGATCTCCTCTCAAAATCTGGTTACCTGGTACATTTCTGGTTTGTCTCCGTATGTTGGTATCATAAACCAATTTTCGCTGTTTTTGAGTCAAGTATTTTGCGTGACGTTTGCGCTATTTTCACTACGCGAAACATACCCATTTTTTTTTAACATAAATGTCGGTAAGTATATTTGTTTGTACCTCTGTCTGTTTACCAAATATAGTGAATTATAATAAAAAAATGTGCTTATCTGCTATATGTAAGCAATAAATTTGCCTATACCCAACCGGTGAGTTTCAATAAACATACAAAAGTAAAAAAATCAGGCGTGACAACTATTATAGTTCAACACAAGGTGGAGTGACGGTCTTTTAGCGATAATTTGAACATTTATTTAGTTTTCCTGTATATTTACAAGCTTTTATTTGGATTGGTCTTGGACAAACCTCTATAAATTTATAAATAAATATTTAATAGATTTATTATCTCTTTCTGTTTTTCTTATATTAATCGTTAAAGTTAAACACAAAAAAAAATGTTTTTCTACAATAATATAAAAATGAAAATATTACAATTAATATATTTTGCTGATATTGGCTGAAATTCAAATTACCCATAATGGCATCTGATTTTAGCCGAAGGAATATTTATTTAAAATGCTAAAACTATTCAACTTATATATATAGATATAGTTATAGTTATAAAATCAACTGAATCTTATAAATCTGAGTACTGGGTACTGCATACCGAATGATAAATATAGATTTTTTGTCTTTAATTGTTTTGAATAACTTGACTTTTGGTTGTTTTTTTACTTTTTATATAATTTTTATTTCTTAAAATTAAGTACTTAAATAAATAAATGGATACTCCACATTGAACAAAAATTTCCTATTATTCGGAGCAATACATATACAGAATGTTTTAAGACTATTCCCGAAGACTTAAGGGGGTGTTTATGTTCCCTATTACATCTAAGAAATTGTATAAAAAAATGTGAAAATAATTCATGCCCAAATTTTTTAAATTAATTCCATTTTTGCTCGCAGGCGCTTGGCCAATGCCGATCAATGACCCGGCGCGGCGCGGCCTCGCTAGCGACCGAACTTATGACAAGAGCGATATTATCACTTAGAGTTTATAAATTTTTTACTCGGAAATCACGATGAATTTTAATTTGTGGTCAAAACAAATCATGTTTGAAATCGCAGGGCCAATAAGCTGGTTTTTTTTATCGGAAATGGTTTTGAATAATTGTATAATTGATTTATAAAGAAAGATATTTTATTTGACTTATATTTGATGATTTTTTTTTTATAGCGGTAGATTGTCTGAAAAGATAAATGACACAATAATTGACAAATTTAGAAAAGTTGATAAAGCGTAATATCTTATGCAAAATAATTATAAAGGTACAAAAGAGGTCCGGTACCTAACCTAACCCAGCGCTGAGTTTTAAGAAAATGCATTTTTAACTCTCACCTGTCATCTTTAGTGTAAAATATTGACAAATATTATGTAACCATCTAATTAGATAAAATAAGAAAAAGATTATATACTTAAACGATGCTTGTCGTAAATATGATGTACTTAATACTGCATTTTGTGAATAAAATTTACAAATGATTATTTATTAATTATGAATTTTATAGATAGGTGCCATCTTATCAGCCTCTTCAATAATAATCATACATATTTTTTGTTACTTGCTGTACACGAGAAGATATAAAATATTTCCTATAAATTCATGGCCGAGATTAGAAAACCCGATTAGCGGTTCATGGCGTTCCGAGCGAACGGGCGCGAAGTGAACTCGACTATAATAATATAAAATGTCAAATGACTGGAGAAAAAAGTCGGCGGCCGCATCCTGCAGCGTCGGGTCCGGTCATACAGGTCTCCCGTTGCACTCTTGGACCATAATCGTACACCTGGGGCTGCTTCGCCTAGATACGTCCTACAGGTCGACCGCTAGACCGAGAACTCTCTGCGCCTCACGGCTCTGCTAGAACGGGAAACGAAGGGACTCTTATTAAGGTGAAGCCAAATATAAATATTAATTTCATTTCATTTAGACCCTTTTTTTATGGTAGCCATTGGGTATTTAATCATAAAAAAATATGTTTAAATAACTTTATCTTATGTCTCCAACAAAGTAGAGGCAAATTCCTAATATTCACTTATATTTCTGAGAAATTTAATAAATGATAAACTGCTAATAGTTCTTTTTTGGTTGAATTGCTCTCTTATAAAACACATTAGAGTCTTAGGAAAAATAGTAATTGAAAGGCGAATGAAGGGTAAAACATAACAAAAACGCAAATTATCATTGTTGAGTTGTTTTCATTTAAAAAAATATTATCAGGATCTTGAGATAGATCCGTAATACGTTTTCTCTGCAAGTACAGTATCGTACTCCAGAGCACCGTCCTTCTGATCTGCACTTCTTACCTAAAAAGTGTAGGAGGGTTCTTCAGTTAGCGGTCGCACTGTGGGTTCCCATATTGCGATAGCGTTGTTGACGATCAGACTATCGTAACTGCGAAAATGCATTTTTTTTTCGTAATTCACTCCGTTAGACTCAGAATTGCATCATTCTGACAGTTATACATATTTACTAAAATATAGATATTGTGTCAGTTTCTCTTCAAATAAATAATCAATTTTCGCGTATAACCTAGCTATAATAATAGGTAATTTGTTCTCATTTTATCTTACAAGTATAGCAAAACACAACACTACCACAATTCGAGACAACCTTCCCGGAATTCAAGAGAGTATTATACTCGAGTTTTAGCCCTAGAGTAGTATATGCATATGTAAAATTCGTAAAGACTTATGCTATATTTCATATTCTGGTAATTGTGTTAATTCCCCAACCCCTCCTACTTCCCAATCCCAACCTCGTTCCTGAATATATTTTTCAATTTTATTAAGTTTGGAGGAAACTCTTATTGGCTTTATGTTTTGATTGTTTTATTGTTTAGTGAAACAAAACTTAGTGAAAATACTTTCATTCTATAAAGTGGAGTATGGTTACAGGAATTTATTCCCGTTATTAGCCTTCATATTATATTATAAAAGATATTATAATAATGAAACATATTGTGAGATGATGTGATGTGTGTGTTTTTGTTGCGTGTGGGGGTGTTTAGAGTGTGTATAATGTTTAGGGGTGTATTATAGAAGAGGCTTTACAGAAAATTTCGTCAAACACTTCCTAGACATATTTATATATTAAATTTATAAGCATGTCTGTTTATAAATAGTGATATTAAAAAAAAAACTTTTCGAGTTCATTCTTTAAGGAAGAAAAAGAAAAAATTAAACTTAATCAATTTATTCAACGAATAAACTTATTTATTTTTTTCACTGTCAGCACAATCATTATAATTATTAGTTTAGACGAACGCTACCGTTTTACGGTTTATTATTAGATTGTGGCCTACTAGTAGCCGCCGAGCTGAATATTTTGTTTACGAAACGCGACTGCGCAAATTAATTAACTTTTAATCCAAGCTTAAACCTATGATCAATGCTTTTGATGGCTAATTGGCAATTAACCTTTCATTTTAACATATAATTGTGAATCGATAAAAGTTGATAAATCGACGAATAGATACTGCCGAATAGAGCGATCTTAAACGTCTCCACATTGACTGACTCAATATTGAGTTTAAGATTGAGCGTGAGAACTGATTTCATTTACCATTTCGGTTTTAAGCTAATAAACAAGATAAAATAAAATAAAAAAAAAATTGTGCTTTCTTTCAAAACAAGTTTGTGATTTAAATAATAGTAATTTACATTTAAATCGTGTGACATCTGAGATACAATCTTGTTAAATATTAGCGTACGTTTGAATTGATAATTTGATAGGTGAAATTTAATGTTAAGCGATCATATTAATTAGCCTGAAAATAGGTATCTACCTATCTTCATGTCTATATTAACTCGGTCTTTGATGGCACTTTGTGCGAGAGGTTTTTGGGTAACATTATAAACTTTAAACTGAACGAGAACTTTATTTTTGAACACGATTAAAATGATCATATTTTTCTTTATTTAAGAAAGAAAAAATAAATGACTTCTAAAATGTAAAGTCAATAGACAGTCAAAATTAAAACGACAAGTTTCCTAAAATGAGGTTTGCAGGGTTCTTTTACCAGTTCCCAGTGCCGCACAAATAGCTCGTTTTTTTGGTTTAAATAAAATTTGAATGTAAAATGCTGTTCCCCAAGCAAGTATGCCATACCTCAGATGTAATTCTTTAGAGCATAATATGTGGACATTACTGACTCACGATCCATTATTGATCTAACCTTAGATATGTCGTAACGAGCTGATGATAATTTGGGCTTTAAATTTTCAATCTGCCTGTTCTAAATTATTTTTTTATCTAAGTAAATACCTAAAAAGCTAACGTTATCTTTTTATCTACAGGATAATCAAGTTTATTTTTAGAATTATTGCGATTAGTAAACACGACAGTCCTAAACACATATTAAGTGACATTTTGTTTACCTTAAACCATTTATCGAGTTCGTTAAGAGTAGTACCTATTCATCTTAACCAAAAAGTCGTCAAAAGTATCTGCAATAAATATAGAGCTAGTATCATCAATAAAATGTGTGATATCGGATTTAGCTGATAATAAGCTCAGTTTGACAATAAATCAAAAATAATAATGTACCAAAAATTGACCCTTGTGGAATTCCACCCAGGTATTGATGACAACGAAAAATCAGATAAGCTGGTCAAGAAAGGTGCTAGCATGCCTATGATAGGCCCAGAACCAGCAAAAAGCACTACCAGCAGACTGCTAAAAATCTGGGTTAGAAACCAAAGCCTAAAGTACTGGCAAGAATTACCCGGACAAAAGCAAACCTAGGGACTCATAGTAGGATGTTCTAAAAGAGAGACTCTCTGGGCTATTGAAGTTAAACCGGAACCTACTAAGGATCCTAACTAGAACCTTAACAGGCCACTGCAAGATGAACAAACACCTGTATACATTGAACATATCGATCATTGACAGGTGCAGATTCTGCCAAGAGAGTTCAGAGACCCCTATACACCTACTGGGTGAATGTCGGCCCCTCATTTACAAAATATACCAGCTTCTAGGTAACTCTTCTTAAATCCGAAGAGATTAAAACCATCGTACCCAAAAAGTTACTCAACTTTATTTATAGTACAGGAGATTACAGGGCGACTTATAAATGGATTTCAAAACACAATAGTTTTTACAAAGGACGCGGTTCATGAGAAGGGGGGGGGGGGGGCAAATAACACCCCATATTCACTAATATAATACCTAATCTCAACAAATTTAGTCCTTTTCTGTAAATATGATCTAATTAGATTAAGGGCCCCGTAACCCATATTAATGACTATGAATTTTGTTTACAAATTTTATAATAGCATCTCGAGTAGATTGCCCATTTTAAACCTAAAATTATTTTCAGATAATATATGAAACTTGGTAAAAAATGATATCAGCCTTTCAAGCACTTTTGAAAACCCGTTAAGTAGGAGGGAATGGGGAGATTGCATTGTGTTATAAACACAACGTTTTTTACTTACGACTTTTACTTATTAGCAGTATGAGACGAGTGCATATTTTGTTTCCAGGTTTTGAGGTTAGATCGAACATATATAACTATTATCTTGTCTGTCCTGTTAACATAATAACTTCAACGAGAATAGAGAATAAATGTTTTTAAACATATTTTTTTGTTGAATAATTTAAATATTAAAAAAAATATATATTTTATATAAATCTAAAAGGCAAAAACATAAAAGCGGCACGGTTATATTAACGCGTTAATTCGGTTTACATCAATATATATTTTTTAAATGTTTTTTAAAGGAAAGAAGATATCAAAGCGTAGTAAACATGCATTTGCCTATAAACATATATAAAAAACAAAGGGGCAGTAACATAAATTCATTTGTTTAACGATATCTATGGGCGAAGCAACAGCTTCGCTTAATGCCAACGAGTTCGTGACGCGTGAGAGATCCATTAAGACAAATGATGACCCTGCAACAGCTCTCGTGTTTCCACCGAGACCAGTAGAGAGCGCTAGAAATGCTATACTATTTTATACCTGTTTGTTATTCAATACCACCATTGATTATACGCCGTGTCTGAAGACCATTCCCGATAAAAAAATGTAAACTTTACGTGAAAATAGTATAAAGATCATGTAATAATGTGTTTGTTGAGAGCGCTTAGCTGTCGCCCCGTATGCCGTAAAGTTGCCAAGGCCATTATGGATCGGTGCGGAATTGAAATATAATTAATCCGGGGATTTTTTTTTCATTTATTTATATCATTTCTATAATTATTACCCCCCTCCCCCCTTATAAGGCTTCGGGGGGGTGGAACATCCCCTATAATGTAAAAATCTACCTAAATGGGCAGTGTTCGTCCTAAGGTAGACTTGTGTACAGTAGTTTTTACAGTAGTAACATACAATACTATAAATACACTTTAATTTAATATTTTATTTAATATATTTAATTTATAAATAGTTAAATATTTCAACGCAACTTTTCTAAAATAAATATCACTTTACATTCATCCAATTAAAAAAAAATAACAAAAATAAAATTAAGTTGTGACCAGCGTAGAATTTAGACATATTTCTTACAAACTAGATTTCGCAGAGATGTGTTTAACCTAACTAGGTGTAAATATCTGTTTTAAAGTAAACTTTGTGTAAGGTACCTCTGCCAGTGCTTAACTGCGATAAATATAAATGGATTATATTATTTACCTACTGATATAATAAATACGTTATAATTGAGTATTTTTCTTTTTTTATAAGATATGTACAAGTGTAGGTATAGGAAATATTATATTATTCATGTAAAAATGTAAAATTATATAATTCCCGGAACGTGGAACATACTGTTCAGTATGTAATTCCCACGTTCCGGGGATATTAGATGAACCAAATTACCTAAATCAATTCCCTAATTAAATTATCTAGTTCAACAAGCAAGCGGTACTGAAATGTGTTTTTCTTAATTTTGTTATAGTAGAATCATTTATTATGTACAATAATAATATATAAGTATTGTAAACTGAAAAAATATCGAGTTTTGAGTTAACCAAAAGTTCAGTAGAATCATAATTGTTGTAGCTACTGAATAGTAGACCCAACAGAATTATATTGTAGTGTACACAATCTGTTTGATAGACTGTACAAGCCAATTCATGTGGATTGATAAATCTTTCGCCTACCAAAACTTTCTTGTAACCTGTACAAAACAATCTCGTCGATGCGGCAGTGTTCAAATGAAAAGTTTCGTGTTGTTTTGTTACGTCAACCAAACAATCAGTGGTCGACTCGTAAGCACACAGCCGTTTTGTTTTACTTCCGAACAGTTCGGTAGCGCTTACAAAGCGGTTTGTTTATGTGTACCGGAGTTCAGTCAGTAGTGCCTACTAAAAACTTTCGTAACCATAACCAAATAGTCTGTTAAGGTAACAATGCGTTTAGCTGTCACTATATCGACGGGAATTTCCTGTAGAGTGTACAGGATTTTTATCCCAGTGTAGAACATTAACACATCCCTTTAATTTTGTTTAACAAAATATTTCTGGCATATATCGTTTGACCTTTTGTGCGTTCGCGTTCACACTTCATGATTTCCGCCTGGTAACGCAATACTTATTAGGTACGTGTAGCGAAACGTATTACTCACCAAATATTTTCCTCATAGTTTTTTTACTGGTATTGTTAGTAATACGTATTCGTGATTGCTTGCCACCTAGCAACCGAAATGTACCGTGAACGACCATAAAACTAGACGTATTAATTAATCAATCTGACCACGAGTGATTCGCTGAAAATTTGCAATTCGAAACATAGCGATCATAGCGGCTAGGTTTATTTATCAAATATGTATAAAGTTGCAGGTTTTTAATTATGCCTAAAGTCAACGCGACTCGACGACGATCTTGGCGAGTACGTTTTACTTTTAAAAGCACCACTTTTGGCGTTTTTAAATGGACGTAAATTATAAAACTATTCAAAATTGAACACAATATCCGCTGCTACTGGGAGATCTCTGTTTAATTTTCCTTTTCCTCCGGTGGATTTACAAACCCTGCTTGCGCGTCGTAAAGAAAACTTTGCCGCGGTGAAAAAAATACAAAGTTATGATCATTATTCTCGTAGAAATGAGAATAAACTTTGCCTGGCCGCGGGCGTACTTTATTGTATCATTATTTCGTAAACAATGGATGGGCTTCTGAAGAACAACTATGTAATATCTTGTAAAGTATACGAAGGTGTGTGTTCTCAAAACCCTCAACAACCAAGGGTGTATACCAACACACTTATAAATACCACTAATTGGTAATACTACGCCATCGTACTTAATTCTGCTAGACGGATAACATTTGAACGAGATATTCCGATAACACCGGCATAGTAACCCGTATGGTTAAATATACACTTTGTTCGATATACCTGTTTTTTTATTACAATCTGAGTGTTATTAACATTAAACCAAAATGTAAACAAAAAATATTTCTAAATCTCATTTATTTCGAACAAATACCACAAATTTCGAACAAATTTCGCAAATCTTAGCATCATAAATCTTCAATCATCTTAAAAACCGTCATCAGTCCGATTTTTAATAAAGGTATAAGAGATGATGTGAATTACTATATGCCAATAATTAGTCTTCATAATTCACTCTCTAAAATTCTTGAGACAAAAGTTAAAAAGCAATTTGTCTCCTTCCTTAAAGACAACAAAAAATATTTAATGCGTTAGATGAAGGCGTAAAATGCCCAGGAGTCTTCCTAGATTCGGCCAAGGCATTCGACACAGTGTCACATCCAATTCTTTAAAACAATATAGAAGCGTGATCCTAGGGGCGTGGCGCTTAACTGGTGTCAGAGAATCTGTCGGAAAGAAGGCAATTAACCAAATTGGGCAAAGCAACTTTAAGTAATGAAACTGTTGAGTGCCACAAGGTAGTGACTAGGGCCGTTTCTCTTTCTTTGTGACACATCTAATATAATCCTAAAAGATGGGGAGGCCATTTTAGTTGCTGATGGCACTACTGTTATTTATTACTGGAAAATCATGGAATCTTTGGATGAGTCTCATATCGAGTTTCGCAGCCATATGTCGAAAACGACGTTAAAGCCGCCTGCAGGGACTAGCTGCCAAACCTGGGGGAGGACTCGGGGGGGAGAGGGAGTCTGTCTGTCTGTTACGTTTTCACGGCTAAACTGCTGATCTGATTTTGATGAAATTTGGTATGGAGATAATTTAAAATTGGGGAAGACATGGACAATTTGATTTTGAATGTGGATTTGCACGTAGTTGTCGAATGCTTTGGCAATGCGTTTTGTAGGCCAGGGTGCGCAACATTTATTACTGTATACGATGGCATTTTACGAGGACCCCTGCAGCTCTGGCTGCTGGATAATTTCGAAATATCGCCATCTCCCTTCCTCCGCAAGATAAAGTGCCTTCTGTAATGGCTTTAACTTGGTAAGTTTAGCAAGGAACAATGTATGTAAGGTGTGTTATTCCCGTGCACAGAAAATGGTCCCGTGGTTATTAGAACTCTCATTTTTTTTAAGGTGGTTGTCACAACCAATGTATCTTAACAATATATTTTATTTTATTTATTTATCCAAGAGAATTTTAAATTTTACTTTTTTTTACGAATCAAATTCACTCTTAATGAAATTATAATTTGCTTTACAATCATTTTCTATTTTTCACATTTTCGCAACAGGTGAATATGAAACGAGGCTCTTTTCTAAAACATTAAAGATAATGTTTTTTACTTGCTGTAACAATATTCAAAAGAACTGATTCGGGGAATATTTTTTTTAGCCTAAAACATTTTTTTTTGCTAGTTGAGATCTTTTGAATTTTCATATGAAGAATACTTTCAAATAGTGGTTATAAGAGAGATAAGTCTAATGTGAAATATCACATCTGGTAAATATACCAGATGCGAAAATGTGTACAATAATAATAAAACTTAATAATAAAACTTTAAAAAAAAACTACTGTATACGTATATAATATTAATAATCTATATATATATTTTAAGAACACTTCAAATTTTTATGCTAATGTTATTATGTAAAATGACCGAAATCCATAATTGGTTTTATATACTAGTAATAAGTTTTGTTTGTAATTGTAAAAATGTAATACTGTGGATTTCTCAATAAAGAATAAATAAATAAAAATAAATAAATAATATAAATAAATGCGCATACGTACAAAATTTGACTGAATATAGAACCCAAAAGTATTGTAACTAGATTTTAATTTCCAGTTCTGATCTCATCCAGACAGCTCAGTTACGGCTTAGTATAAAACCTTCGCCTTCACAGGATGATTTCACCCACGTAACGCCATCTCTGGCTGGTGATGCTTGCACATCGTTCCCCAGAGGCAGATCCCCAGCATCGCCTACTAACTTAATAATATTTATTTATACAAATTACACGTTTCCCCATGTACACATTCTCTTTTTCCCTAACAAAAGAATAATAAAATAGGCAAAACAATGGCGGTTAATACAAATAACAACAATAAGAACAAATAATCAAAGAAGAACATCGCCAAAAATACATGGTAAGCAATATTAATTAAAAATAACGCTCTCAGGGGAAAAATATCTAACTAGGATCTCACAAAGGTGCAAGAGAAAGCAGATTTTTAATCCGATTAGGCGAAGATACTTAGTAATTATAGCGTGTGCTTCCCGGAACATAAAATAAATCTCACCGATTAAATTGGTAAAATAATTTATCAACATGTCATCTAAATCGAATATATTATAAGCTAACATCCGAAATACACATGCTGATGGATATGTATCGGAAAAAAAACAGGATTATATCCATACCCACGGAGATAAAGGTATCTTAGGACCATCCTCTGAGTAACTTTCAGAATATTGGTATAAGTAATTTTACGACGACTCCAGACTAAATCGCTGTATTCCAAGATACTTCTCACGAAGTCCAGTATAGAAGATTGACTGTTTTTTGCGTAATCAGCGATTAAACACGAGTCAAATTTAATACCCAGATCGCGAATTTTGCTCCATCCGAAGATGTAGAATGAATTGTCACTTATTTTCTGTAGCCTACACCAGGAGACGAATGATGTCATCCTGTATTAGATGCAAGTCAAATAGTAGTCACTGAGCAGTAGGTACATCTTCAAATCGTCCATATATAGCAGCATTCTACTTTTTTTTTTACTGGACGGGTTAGATTAACCGCCAGCATTAAGATTTATGAACATCGTCATTGTCAGTCTCACCAGGATACTCCCGTGATCCGATTTTATTATCCCACTTTGACACTGGACTAATATAATATGAAAGAAGACTCGCGCCATGCCCATTAGGATGGACAGGAGAATACAATTTTTAATTAGCGAGTAATTTAATATACTTATTTTTTTCCGGATTTCGGTGTGCTTAAGTCGTGTCTAATAATTTAAGTTCACTTGATTCGGTTTCTTTTAAACATGACCTTATGTCAATATCGTACAAGTTGGCGTCATCTTTGTTGCATTGTGATTCGTTTAGGTGTTAAAATCGCTTCCATCGAATGCATCGATGAACGTGACTTCGCAAAGCAGATCCAATCAATTATTTCACCCGACCAGGCGTGATGGACCACGCCACGTCAGCATGCATCCATCCATATTTTTATTCAAACAACACAGTCGCCACGTTAGAACTTTTAATAATATTCTTTTATTAATATTTAACAGTATTATTTAATTGTTACTAAAATCTAGAATTAAAAAATCACATAACGATTGCTAGTACAGATTTTGCTACTCATATTTTGCTGTTCAAATTAACCTAAACTGTAACATCTTGTCTTGCAACGGTTAATTCTTTTTTTAGTAAAATCTTCTTCTTTTAGTGCCATCTTCATTGTAAAGTTCAGCGATCAACAATCTAAACTCAGCCCAATTAAGTCTTTTAAAATCTTCATAATTCATATGCGATATTTTCTGCGTTGACGGCCTCTTACTCGTACTCCCTGAATTCAGCCTTCTAAGAGAAGTCTAGGAAGCTGTCCTTATGACACAAGATGACTTTTAAGGTAGAAATCAGTTCCCTATCGGGGTTGGCTGTCAATTATTGTAGCATTTGATGTGAAGAGTAGTACATGTTTTTACATATAATTTTCCTAAAGCACTATATTTCAAATACTTCTAGACCACCGTCTTTTAGGGTTCACGTTTCGCAGCCATATAGAAGGCTGGCCTTTTATAACATTAAAGGACCTTATGGCTAAGGTCAAGTTTAATTTTACTATTGCACAGTATTTTAATCATTTTATGAAATGTTTTTTTCTGGCCGATTATCATCAAAAAAATGTAGGTAGTTTTTTAAAGGTACAGCTGTTTTCTAGAAGCAATTTATGAATTTTAATTGAGTTTTTACTATTTGATAGAAAACATCGAAGCTGGTTTAAGTGTATGTGATAATAATGAGACAACTGAAAGTGTAAAATTACATTAAATATGACCACATTAGACATGTTTAAATACCATATTTTATAGAACAACTCGACATTCCATCTGTCTCCCCGGCATTCAAGAGATTGTCTATTCTAAAGAAGTTTTAGTACCTGAAGCTTACGAATAAGAGTACATGTGTTATTACTTAAATTCTCAAGGCTTCCTACTGCCCAATTCCAACCTAGTTTCCAAATGTATTTTTCCATTTTATTTAAATTGCAGAAAACTCTCGTAGGCTTTATGTTCTGATTGTTTCATTGTTTAGTGAAACAAAACAAATAAGAAAAATATCCCCGTGCGAATAGAGAATTAATGAAGATTTCATAGGCTCTGCAGAAAACTAATATTAATTATGTGGCGCAAATATTAGAACGATACAGTGGTCGGCGTGTCTACCGCTTCGAGCGCTGAATTATAAGCTGTCTGGCTCGTTAGCGACAACGATTAGATTAAAATGAAGATCCTATCAAAACATAATGAATCATTTCCTACTTGACGCGTGATTGTGGCGAGTAGTTCTCCCAACAAACTGAAAACCACAAATCGCTTATATCGCACGGGAAACGGGTATCTTTTCCATAGCGCATCCAGGCTATGTTTACTTTTTTTGTAAATAAACACCGGAATTTTAAAGAAAACACATCACCCACAAACAAACAATATATTTTGACGAGGTTAAGATATACACTTAATATAATATCTCTATAATCTAAATCAATAATCTTACAAAAAAATCATTTGTAGTACGATAATTTTACATTTAAAAAATATTTTTAAAACTAATAACCTATTCTATTCTTAATATAAAATCTAAATTAAGAAACGAAAAAATTATCATTCTATATTACTAGATACTTTAAAATATATAAAATGCTGATATCGCTTGAACAAACATGGTATTAATCAAGTATTTAGTAATATTTAATATTTATTCATATAATTGACTAGTGACTATTGACTAGTATTGACTTCATCAGGAGCCATTCCTGGGTGTAGAACCAAGTCGTGCTTACTATAATAGTCATGGATTGTCATCGGAACTGAACCCATAGGTCAATATCCAACTCTGTGGGATAAGAGGAAGTGGTTCTAATTCAGTTTGCGAGATTTGACCTAAACTAATATACGAACATTGCAGGCTAATAAACGCTTGTAAAAAAGTAAATGATTACTAGCATAGTTAAGTTTTTCACATTTAAACTGATTAAAATATGTACTTAATTAAAATACGGTTTTGTCAAAATGTATGCGTGTGTGTGGGGATGATATTTACAAATTATATTTTTAAATTATTATAATATAAAAATAAATATGAATAGCCGGAACGTCTGTCATTCACACAGGAAGACCTCTATTTTTCCTATCATCTGTCTCTATAGTTTAAAAATGTATATCATAATTAAATATTGTTTTTTTTTTTATTATTCTTTATTTATAAACAAAACATACAATTTATATTTGATCGTTATAACACAATGTCTATTAATTAGGACTAATTACTAATTACCAGTATGAGACGAGTATTACACTTACCTCTTTTTTAGATTTTCAGAACTATTATCCTGTCGAGATGACTTACGAATATTAATGGTTCGAGAATAGAGATTTTTTTTCTGTTGAGTGAAATTCTCTCATGAACCATTTCCCGACGCGCTCTCGCCGAGTGGATTTTTCCGATTTCCTTTTGTCATCCCCCTTCCCCTTCGGCGTTTCCCCGTCAGCGGCCCTTCGGCGTTCATTATGCAAATTCGTTAAACGCCTTAAAAGCTTTTCGGCAATCGACATTATTCGACATTATTCAAATACAGCGACCGGCTTGCGTCACCTAAATGCCAAAGATAAACGGTCCAGCCGTCAGAATGGGGCTGCAGATGATTCAGTAACTTCTGAGAGCAGCGATTGGAAATTGCGATAAGATTGGCACGACGACAGAAGAAAAACGTTCATCTCATTCATTAAATCTTGTTATTATTTTAGTTTTAGAATTTTTTGTCGAAGACATCTCTCTGTGTTAGCTGTAATAGATTGTCTTACGGCAATAAGTTAACCCTTTTGACCCAGCGGTAGCGGTTTAGAATCAGCACACTATACTTAAAGTATATAATACGTACGTAGCGCGTATACGTAGTTGACACTTTGGGCGGTGCAACTCGAAATGGGTTGCTTCAGTGCTGAACTATAATTGGCGTATTAGCATTGGCTTAAATTAATACCTTCAAGTATCTAACGTCGTATTTACGTAGAAAATATATCATAAAAATAAAATAATAATCACATTTACATAGTAACATAAAATAACCCACGCAAAAATTGTTTGTCTGAATTGACGTGAATTGAAAAAAGTGTCTGAATTGACGTGAATCTGAATGCGTTTCCAACCCAACGTAGTTTGTGACAGCGGGCTTAAAAAGCAACTAAGATGACAGATACCGTTCCTCTCAGCTACTATTAACCTAGCTTTTTAATGATATGAATCTCATTGATTTCTCGTGGGCTTTTGCTCAAGTTTTGCACTGCGAAAATTTTTCTTTTTTTATTTTACTGTTTCTATAAAAAACACACTCGCTAAAAATGGTTTGGGACCAATGCCAGCATCGCATCTGCTCGGAGTTTCGAGCTGTACTGATTGGAAATTTCTTCAGGCGACCAAAAAAATGCCGTTTTGCCTCGGGAACTACGCTTGCGCGCCGGTAACTTGAGGTTGCAGTTTCTCAAGATTCCCGAAGTGTCCCTTGAGTGAATACATATTGCCGAATAAAATATATGTCGTCCATAGCAATTTTGTAGAAATGTTGGTTTATCAGAACAGACGGTTGGTGCATAGACCTTTTTGATTATAAGATGTTTTTCTCCTTCTTTTAATAATTATTTCCGAGCTGTTTTTATCAATAAAGAGATATTATTAGCGTTATTATCATTACATGTTAATAATATTTTTATCTGGCGGTAAACGCCTGATATAAATTGTACACACAAAAAAGATTTTTTTTCAACCGACCTAAAAACAGGGAAATTTGATATGCACGTTCGCATTTTTTTAATCATTTATTATCCGAAGGCATGTTTTTATTTATTTTACAATTTCCTGGGAGAGTCCTATATTATTTCTTTTAACTTACATCCAGAGTAAGATTTCAATAAATCAAAAAGAAGATTTTTCGTTGAAAATGACGATGCTTCATTTTTAGATTGTTTGTATTTTTTCTCGTATTATAAGGTCGATTTCGTTTTTTTTTTGTTTATTTCTTAGATGCTGATTGACTATCTACTCGTGTATCACACGTCTTATCGAGAAGACTTTTTAACCCTTTCACGTCTTGACCTCATCGGTTCGTTTATCCAATGACCTTTCTTCGTCGCTCAAAGTGTTGCTTAAATATTACTTACTCATTGCAATGACGCTGCTATTTGCGTAGGAATATGATTACTCAAACAAATATTATTGTAAATGCGAGATATCGACTCTTGCAAAAAAAGAGTGAAACAGTTTTGTTGTCTGAGGGACCTTGACTGCTGCACCCGTTGCAGTTAGCGTTAGCCTATTATCTACATATTATTATTCGAAACCGTGTAAAATAGAATTTATTTGACATATGACATTTATCTGCTCATAGAGGTGGTTGAAACACGCCTAGGTAATCGTAGATATATAGTAAGTTAGATCATACAATTATTGAAGGCCTTGGTGTAAATTTATATATTCTGCCTCCGTAAAGGCAATAAGTTACTTTTCTTTGTTTTTTTACATACAGAGTGTTCCAAGACCATTACCCAAGACTCAAGGGAGGCCCGCTGGCGACCAAACTAGTTGATGACGAGAGCGATTTCATATATTAACACGTAAAGTTTACAATTTTTTTTCCGAAACTATGAAGAGATTTGATGTGCTATCAATTAATATAGGTATTAAATAACTCAATGGTGAAAAGCTGTTAGTTTGCTGTTTAAAATAAATAAATTAGTTCGACAATGAAGATGCAATATACAAGAAAAAAATTTATAAACAATTGAAGTGTAAGCTGAAAGGAAGTCATTACATTAGAACTGACTGTAAATTAAAGAAATACAATATTGAACAAATTAATTACAAAAAAAAAAAACTAATTACAATATAAAAAATATATGACATAATAAAATATACTAAAACTCAGGGTCACACGATTATGTCGTCAATATGATGATTTATTCTCCTCGGTTGACAAATATTTATTAACTAAATATCCATTTCCTAAATTTAAGAAACAAATTAAATTATTAAAATAAAATGTTTTCGTATATTTCTGTACTCTAGCGAAAACCAGTTATCAGTCAACTTTATACACAATCGTAGGTACCATTTCTTACATTGTACTGTTGATTTTCCAAATAATTAATAAATGATTTAATTAATCTACAGCAAGAACTTTAAAAGTCCAAAAATGATAAAAAAACATAAAAAAATTTAAAAAAAATGCACCGAATGTTATTAGTAAAATGCTACGGATGTTGCACAATGAATAGGGCCCATTTTCGCGCAGAACTTACAACGAACACCTTTCTCTACTGCTTTTAATATAAAAATTCGGCATGAAATTATTTCTTATTAGGTACAAAAGATCTCAGCCAAAAATAGTTTTTTTTTTTCATAGTAATCTTTGCATGCCCATGAGAAAAAATATCACGGTACAACCCCGAGCAGAAAACTCTCCGGGGAACTGTTACGAATTTGTCAATTGCGATGACGGCCTAAATAAAATTCCGGTGCCTATTTTCATTACGTGCTTTTTACCCGCTCTAAAATTCGATTTGCCCGCTTATTAAAATTCAGTAGCATGACAAATTGCTTAAAAAAACCGATCCGTTTATACAAGTAAAGCCTTACCTTCTTTTGCGTACGTGCGTAGTTCGACGAGACGAATCTGCGCCTAAACTAAATATATGCAGGCTGTTCCGAGACCATTTCCGAAGACCTAAACGTACCTATTACCAGAACCATATAACATGATCATTTGAAGTTTACATTTTTTTTCTCGGATGTAACCCCCGCAGAAATAGTAGAAATGTATCTGGTAGAGTGTCTTCGAATACATAAAATTGTAAAATGCTCCCACGCAAATTAATGATGAGGTCACCCATGTTATTTCATCATTTTATAAAATGTGAACGTGTGTGACAAGGCGTGACGTTGGTGTAAAAAAAAAACAACTCTAATTATACAATGTTAAGGCCATAATAATATTTGTTTTAGGTCACGATCCATGATGCATCGATCATTAATGAATTGGAGTATGGATTGTAGAACTGGAAATAACCGGAAAATCTGTCCTATCTTTTGAAAAACACGTGGGCTATTATTAAACCAGCACTCTCTTTGTTCTGTTATTTACCTGGTCATTGATATAGCATTCCTTTCTGAACATCAAATGGTGCATATTTGTTGCAATAGCTTTGTTAGGACAGCTTTGTTCGTGTAAATTTTCCACCCACTTCAAAGCGTACAGTCATTTCAGCATTGTTATATAAAAACCAACAGCTTCGCATATTTGCTTAAATAAGTTTCTTTTTCTTTCTTTGTGTGCAATTCGACAAATATGTGCATTTCTCAAAAACGTGACTCACTTTTACATAATAAAGTTTGTGAGTTTCAGAGTATGTGCGATATTAAAAACAAAAACAGTTTAAAAGGATTAGTTTTGTCCAGTGTTTATACAGATAGAAATATTTCACTTTTTGAGATCCTTATTGCTTCTTTTCCTCGAGAAATCATACTTGCTAAAGTCGCTTTCTTACCGATATAAAAATCAGAAAAGTTAAAAAACATATAATAAATATTGATATTTTACGGTATCTTTACAGCTTTACATTATCTTTACAGCTTTACGGTATATTTACAGCTTTACGGTATCTTTACAGGTTTATGGTATCTTTACAGCTTTACGATGTCATTACAGTTTTACGGTATATTTACAGCTTTACGGTATCTTTACAGCTTTACGATATCATTACAGCTTTACGGTATCTTTACAGCCTTGTAGTATCTTTACAGTTTTACGATATCTTTACAGTTTTACGGTGGTTTTACTATATTCTTACAGTTTTACACCTTTACGCTATCTATACAGCTTTACGATATCTTTACAGTATCTTCATCGGGTCGACAAAGTTCGTTCCTCCTCGGTTGTCCTCGATTCTGAAATATTTTAAAATTAGTCCGGCACTGTAACACTCGTCCGGCTATAACTTAATATGCAAATTGAGGAGTGGGTATAAAATGGCTGCAAATACAGAAACGTTGAGTATTACCTCGGCGCCGTTTGAGATTTGTCGCACCGGATATTGTCAGGCACTTGGGAAGTCCTCGTCGCCATCTTACAATTGCGGAAGTTCGATGAGACGGAATGACGGCGCGGCGACAGGACTCTCTCTCTTCCGTCGGCTGCGAGGTTGCCAGCTGGCGCTTTTTTGCAAAGATGACAATCTGTAATTTTATCTACCAAAAACATTCGTAATTTATTTTAATTACATTTTGTCACGCTTAGTTAGAGAAAAGCTCAACACAAACTAGACTATGATACACGATATTCGGATAAATACCTATTGATTTTAGAAGTGAGGTGTTAGCGGTACTTTTAGATGGTAATTTTAGAATGAATTTTCTATTATTTATTTAAGCGAAAATGTTTAACCAACGAAGCAAACATTATAATGTATAGTCGAAAAATTATACGTTGACCAATTAGGATGAAGGTCGGAAATTTCACACCTATACGAATTACTGAAATGTAATATGGTAACAAAAAAGGTCTTGATCAATAAAATGTTTCTTATCAACATGTATGTTAACAAAAAATACAATGTAATATTAATTTAAAAAGGAATATATTTCTTTAAGTTGACAATTTATATGAACACTTTAATTTAACATTTTAAGTAAGAAACATAATATATATTTTTGATTAACATCTTTTTTGTTAACATATTTAATTTAGGTAATTCTTATAGGTGTGAAATTTGACACCTCCGTCCTAACTGAAAAACGGTCATCTTATAGTTTTTCGACTATATCTTATCATGATATTAGTAAGATAGTAAGACATTAGAATGTCTGAAAATAACAAAAACATATTAAAATGAGTTTTATTTCTATTATTTTTTTATTTTTCAAATATCTTGTAATTATAAAACAAGACTAAACAGCCGAAACATTATATGCTATATAATGAATGACGGTCGTAAAAATCAGGTACATTGTAGTTTTGAGATTAATCCGAAAAGTGGCAACTCTTCTCGAGCACTCAGATGAATGGTCTGAATGAGGCGTCGCAGCATCCGCCGACGGAGTCTTTCGAGTGGAGATTAAATAATCTTATTCGTGTCGAAATTACTTTCAGCAAATTTAATTCGGGAAGGCGAATCTGCTGAACTTCATATTGTATACCAGGGAAATATACTTTAGGGAAATATCGTTTAATTCATTTTAATATTGTAGTATTTAGGTATATGTTTTTACAAGCTTTTATTTAGTTTGCAATATTTTTTAGTCTTCTTGAGTTATGTCACCGCAGCAATTTCTAACACAAGCACACAGCATAATCTCTGACACTTGAAAGTGTGCGTTTGCATCATTAGAAAGTCCTTTTACAGAGGTCCTGTTTGTTGTGTTGTTTGTGCGACGGCCAACCGCTTTTATCCGGCGTCGAGTTCAAATCCCTGCCTCGTCGCGGGCGTGATAACGAACCGCATCCGAATATAACTCTGTGCACATGTGACTTCTTAAGGTTAAAAGCGCAAAGCAATAATTGGTTCAACGACCTATTTACGCATTATGCAACCATTTCGCAAACTTGATGAGTACGCTCTTATAATATGTACTTGAGAATTCTATGAAAGCTACCAATTACCGCACGCTCTTTAGATTGGATCCAAAATTCCTGAATCGCCTAACTAGTAACATCCTGGCGAAAGATTAGGAATTTAAAACGTGCGTTATACCACAGGTTATACATTCAATAAACCTCATTGACACTATATATTTATTTGAATTACAAACAACGTTACAAGATATAGGTACAAACACAAAAAAGTACCATTAAAAAGGTCGATTAAATAGAATGTTTCTCTGCTCCTTTGTTGGGTGTCCACGTGAAATTACTTATAGCAATATTCTAGGGGTTAGGTACCTTAGATATCTTTATCCCCGGAGGTATGGATATTATCCTGATTTTTTTCCCAACACGTATCCATCCATCTTTAGAAGACATGTCCATACGTTATTTTGTTTTGCATATACGACGATTCATCGAAAATCCTATAGTAGATTTGTTTCTGTGTTTTTTTTTTAATTTGAAAAGATCATGGAAACACACTGTTCCTTCAATTAACGCGTGGCAGCGATGACGGGTGTATCTATATTTTTTAAATTATTATTTTTTGTATATTTTGTTATGTGAGTTGTCAAATCTTAAAAAAATAATACACACAAACGTATCGCCTTCTTTAGGAAGGCAGCGAACAGAGTTTACACTGGTATTAGACGCTCGCCCATACTGTTTACTTTGTTACAAATTGTTATAAACCTAATTTTTCAATGACCAAATGTCAAAGAAATAAAATATATACAACGAAGTCTAATCATTTACAGACAAATCTTCTACTTACTAGTTTCTAAGATAACCCAACGAACATTTTACATTTCATAAGTAATAACCTGCATTCTATTTAAAAATATTAAGTAATCATTTATGAAAGATTTTTAATTAATATTTCGCATTACTAAGAGACATGAAAGACATTCACACACGAACGATACGTTTATGTAAGTTTAAGTGCGTGCTAAAAACGTTCACCTCAAAAACATTACCTTGATTATGTGAAATTATTGCTTTATAGATAATAGGCCTGATAACATTCGATAACATTTGATAGCACTCGATAACAGAAATCACAAGACGGACAAGTCTATTAGACATATCCGAATTCTATCCGAGAACAGAATGCATCATTTTCTAGTAAAGGTTGTCCTCTGATAAAGTTATCCTGTAAACTGTTTAATTTTACTTTATGTATTTGATCATTTACATAATTTTATATCGATTTTATAAACAAGATTAACATATTTTTTCAATCAAATCGGAATATTAAACTTCAAGCGTGTATTGCATCTTAATTACATACTGCTTTTATTACCGTTATCATGACAGCTATTAAAATATATTATGTGTGGTATAAATAATAAATAAAATAATATAATAAAAGTGTCAAGATGCCGAACGTTATATTGAACACTTACATTAAAATTAATATTTTATTTAATGGCTTCCTTAACATTATTTACCGAATTCTCATCGGTCGTAATATTATGTTTATGCAATGAGTTAAAATAATTATCAAACTAAATAAACACAAAACATTTGATAATTTGTACATTTAATAATCTAACGCGGATGTAATAAAAACGCATGCGAAAAATAAACGAAAAAATTATAAAATAAATTTTGCACTTAAATTTTGTTCCCAGGCAAACGCGCAAACATGTTTTTTTTATTTTATTTTTCCGTGCGTTTGTCCGTCTATTTCAAAAAGTTACGGTTTCGCACAATCATAAGAGTTAAAAAAACATTTTGTTACTCTTTGTTATTCTTTGATTAGTAAATTATCCATCACATGAAAATTAAGATAAATAAATTTAAAATTATATCAATGTGAAAATAAATATCTATCATATTTTTTGCATCCTTTTAGCGTATGTTTATCGCGAAATTCTTAAATATACAATTTATTCTGTTACTATTAAATTTCGGCTAATTGATAATTACCTATAATGACTAAAGTCTATATATGTAAAATTTAGAAATACTTTACATATCAATATCCATACATAATATATGCTGTGACATGACCTTTTACCCAGTAAGTTTTATTTACTATCCCGTCTGTCCGTACGTCTAAAATTTTAGTATAAATTGTAAGATAATGATACACATTTAAAATATATTTCTAAAAAAGTAATATAATGTTTTTTATGCACAAAAAAATATAAAAAAAAGAGGTTGATTTTTGCGAAGTTGACCTGGAGGCTTGGACGGGGATTGAACATGGTACCACTGATTAGAAGGCGGCTGTTTATACCACCGTGGCGCCAAATCTAGGTTACATGGCCTTAAGTGGTCCATTTCCGAATTCACACTCGAAACGTCACTCGCAGTAGCGCTTAAGGCGGAACACACAGTGAGGCACTCGAACAGTTTCCAACCCATCTCACGGCGTATCTGTCATTTACATATTAGCGACGCGCATCGGCGCGTACATGACATGACATGACACGTACCGTTGTCACGTGACATTCTACTCTCGAATTGCTTTTAGATCACCCGTTTAGCAGAAAACGCTTATTTTAAATAATTTAGAAGTAACTTAATTCATCTTATTATGTATGTAGATCTGTTCATCTTGTTTATGGCTGTCGCACTTTCTTGAACAGAATTTCAATCCTGACAATTAAATAAATTCAAATGTGCTAAGTAATGCTTATTTTATTTCAATAAACGTTAATAAAGTATTGTGGAACGAGATATTGAGAGGTAATTAACCCATCTAACCCATAGCGGTGTTTTATTTAACCATTTGTATTTATTTACGCTGTAATTAACTAAAAAATTAAAAATATACTTATATTTAGAAAAACGTTTACACAACCCGGTCATACCGTTGAGCATTTATTTATTTTGCGTCAGCAATAATGCATGATGTGTTATTATTATTATTAATTTTATTTATTGAAAATATACTATTATAACTCTTAATTAGTTTAATATAACTACGTAACATAACATATGTATTATGAAATACCTCGATTAAAGCGACAGGCGACTGTTACATTATACAGATGTTTCCTACATCCCTAACTAGACTAATCTGTGCTAAGGGAAGCAGTTTGGTTTTGTTTGCTTAATGTGTCAGTTCCGTCATCCGATCGATGCTATAATAATATCTAAAAGCTATATAAATATAATGTAAAATAAATACAGCATTTCAATTAACAATAAATACTATAATATAATTTCCGTGTTTTTTATTTTTTCTGATATTAAAGTAGGTTTTTATAACAACTATTCCTTTCCAATATTCTTATGCTGCCTTTAAAATCTAAGAAAATAATATTAAATATATAAATTATAGAAGTTTAACGGAATAGCCATTGTGCGTAATATAAATTCGAAGATTTACGAATAAATAAAACGGTCTCACGAAAGAAACTATACAAATTTTCATACTAAAATGATTAAAAATGTTATTAAAAAACTTTGTTTTTCTTCGAAGAGTCGGATAATGACTGCAATTTCTATTAAATTTTGAAGTGGTTTTTCTCGTAATTGAGAAAGATTTTTCCTGTATTTTTGGCTGAACCGATTTTAACGAGACTTCCATTACCAGGTAGAGGATTTTTCATAAATTAATCTAGGTTACCTTTTATCGCGGAAATATTCAGGAATCCTGATTAGAAATTGAAAAAAATGTATAAATTATGGCATCAAAGTGTGCAGGCACGAGTTGAGCCGTCAAAGCCGTCCGCGGGGCCTCACTATAGCACATTCGACGTTCACAATCGTGCACGCACACACTCAGCTCATTAAATAATCTTGAAATATACTCGTACATATAGTATACTAGCTCGAAGTGAGTATTTTGTGGAATTATTTTCCGCAAATTTAAATAACAAAATAACCTCATTCATATTAAAATTTTATCTCTACGGCGATAAAAGTTGTTTTGTTCATCGTAAGAGCAACATAATATATAGGTGTATCGAAAAAATATATAGGCTATTAATTATTTAATATAAGTTGGTAGGTAGTGTTATAGGTAGGTAATAAGTTAGTACCTGCAACACACTTCTTCAACAAAAATTATTATGGCCGTCACGACTTTGTACTGTTAAGTGCATAATTACCCCTCAACTTTTTGGTCAATACCCTTCGGTGGTTTTCGTTGTCAGCGAACACCTGATTCAGACTATATTATAGTTATATTACTCAGTTATAAATATTTGAATTTGAACAGTGTGTCGTCAGGGCAGAGTACTAATGTACCAAAATGTGTGACGCAGGTTAGTGTTGAAACTCCATAAAAAGAAATAATAACAATAATAATATTCATTTATTTCTTTCTAAGTACATGCCTTACAAATAAGCTCAGTTCATTATACCTATCAATCAGCCTACAATCTTACATGATAAATATACAATTAACAATGATAGCTTAAAGTAAATCTACCTTCAATTATCGTAGGTACACTAGTTTGTAGTCTGTAGTCTGGTAGTCTGTGTAGTATACACTACACGCTTCGGAAGTAAAACTTATTTACGTAAACTCTACACACACGCGAGAATCTCCAGCGCGTTCACGCTGCATCGCAGAATGTCGAGCGAGGGAGACGGATGACCCCATAATGAACAAACCCTATTATAAAATTGCAGGTATTATGCATAGAAAACCCACTCAAGCGCAAGTGAATAAATATGCCTTCTAGACATTCTATCCACCAGAATCTCTAACTCTAGTCAGTCTTTAGTGAGACTTCCGCCTGTTCATCTTTCAACTTAAAAAGTACAAATGCGAAAGAGTTGAATTTCTGCGTGTGGATTGATGCCCTTAAAAAACAACCATTGCCATTTAGATCACAACGGAGGCTGGTAGAATAACCAAGATATATAGCATTAAAGTAAAGTACATGTTTTTATTATTAATTAATTCTGGTTCTGTGTAATTAATTAATTGATAAATATGTTATTAATTAAACATCTGTTTGGGACCCTCATATTCCCTATCTAAATTCTGACCTTGAAGCAATTCAGCGGTTAGTAAGCAGACACGTGTTTAGGCGCTTTCGCAGATTTGACAGTCCAACGAAATGAGCCTTTAAGTTTAAAGCGAAAAATATGTCGTCTCATAAACTTATTTAAGGCCTACTTGAAGCTCCCAGCATGGTCCTCCATTAGTGGCAACTTCAGAAACCGTTCTATATTGGACGAAAGGACCATTCTCACAAAATAAAGGAAATTTTTAGGAGAAAGAATGTCGGATTTCATTCCTTTCTTCCGCGCACCATTAGAGAGTGGAATAGTCTCAACTGCAGCGTCTTCAAGCCATTCCCTAAGACCCCTTCCCAGCTAAGAAAAAGGATAAAGAGCATGGCTTTAAAATAACTTAGTTGCATCACCGGCCAATCAACTATACCACCGGAGGAATGGTACCTCCAAAGTATATGTAATTCAAAATAAAATAAATGAAACATTGAAACTTTGATAGAGCGCTCAAATATGTAACAGCACGGCTATTGGAATGTATTACTGGATAGTTAAAATTAGTACAATTAATTAGTAAAATTTAATTATTATTAAATTGAAATAATGAATATATTCAAACCGTGCGTACAATAAGTTTGTTGCGGTGAAAATCAGACGACCCGACAAACCCGATACGGTGAGGAAGCCACCCGTCCTTCGTGCCGTAGGTTCTAGAGAAGAGCCAACATTCGAAGAGCGGATATTAATAATATCCAAAATGGCTGACTGGATTCACAAAACGGTGATTTAATTCCGTTCGGCACAAATTGAAGTTCGTGAAAATAAACAAGCCGTTTTTTCACGCTCCGAGTGCCAGAGATTATTAATTGCCAAGGTCGAAAAACAAGTTAACGTGGAGCGACTTTTCGACGTTCGCTTATCGTGCGACTAGTGGGGGGGGGAGGCCCCCCTCCCCCCCACTAGTACCCCGTACTCCAACCAGGAAGGGACACGACTTACGCGCAACAATGGCGTTTAAAAAACTGATAAATTAACATTAATCCAAGATCAAAATATGTCGAATCAACCGTTCGGAACAAAATAACCATCGAAACGATATATTTATTTTATTTTATTTATCTTTATTGGAAAAACCAACAGCTTTCCACAGGAACATAGAAAAAAAAATACATTAGATTGAACAATAAAAACCTATGTAAAACTAAAAATGTGTTTCTACTAACAAATAGTATTAACATTAATATTTATTTATTTATCCATATAAAAATACAGTAAGAAGAAAGTACATACATAATTCCCTTTTTTTTAAATATAAGTAGCTATAGAAAAGAGGTTTAGGCATATTGAATTATAATCACTTTACTAGGCGTAATGCCTGTATCGAAGTGATAAATATTCGAGGCACTCAGTATTTTATTCGGAGGTGCTCTAGTATATATATATATATATATATATATATATATATATATATATATATATATATATATATATATATATATATACACATATAAATATATATATACATATTTATTTATTGAATTAATGTTATATAACAAAGATTACATTACAATTTTTTTTATCTACTTACGTGAATTTAGAAAAACTAATTTATCCGGTTTGCGGTTTACATTCCCGATAAAAATCCGTCTAATCGGCCCCGCGATTTCAACGTGTAAGAAAAAGTTGTAAACTTTAAGTAATAATAATAAACCGTTTTTGTCATGCGACCGCCGGCTGCGACGCGGGTAAATGAATAATATAGCGCTAACTGGCGTCGCAAAACGCGATCGTCTTGAAATTATACAGAACGAACTTTTACGTGGTTATTCTGCACTGATCTGAACGAGTTTTGTTCGACGAGTTTTCGTAATTTTGACCCGCCGCGAGCAAACCAAACGCCGCGCGAAGGTCAAGATCGCGCGGCGCGCCGGCAGCCCTAGTCACGAGGAGGCATTTCCTTCGACAATTTACGTACCTTGAGTACACCTACAGGGAAGGCTGATTTTAAAATATGCTACAATACAATCAAGGATTCAAAATATTTTCAGATTTTCCGAGCAAAATAACTATTTCCTTAATTTTCTTCGCCGGTAAACCTATCTCAAAATAACATTTTTAAGAAATTCAGTTTTGGTTATCTATCGTATTTAGCGTTAAAATGTCTTTAATGAAATGTTTACATTTGGCGATTACATAAGATTTCTTTTTTATTTATTATTTTTTTTATTGAAATATGGTTTGATACAAGATTTTTTTATACAGTTAACGATTCAACTATAGTATGATGATGAATCTGGCCATAGCGCGCGCATGAATGATGAAACAGAAGAATCGTTGCGTCAGAAACTCGTTCGTATTATCTGTGGATTTTTCTCGGCCTTATTCGACGAATTCGACGAAATAGATTTTCTAATGACGAATTCTAGAATTTCAATGTTTTCATGATTCTTCTTAGTTAAAAAAATTGCACGCGAAAACTTCCTCCTGGCAAGATCATTTTATCTGCCCAGTAATAGAGATTACAAAGGTTCTCGTGAATTTGGACTCTACTTCAATCAGCTCCTAAGAGGTTTGCATCGACCTACCATGCAAACTCTTAGCAACGTGATTTATTTGCTAACCTGTCATTATTGACGTTTGCAATTTCGAATAACTTTTTAATGATTTTACAGGGATGGATATTCCAATTTTTATTTTTTTTTTATCTTGAACTATGCTATCAGGAACTTTATTAAATAATGGAGGTTAGGTTAGGTTAGGTTAAACTATTATGGAGTCAGACTCCATAATATTTTGCACATTTTGGAACTACAAGTTTATTTTTTATTGCCAGTAGAATCGAATAATTATGAACGTATTTACTTATATTAACGTTTTGATTAATTATAAAATTTCTCTAAAATTAATAAATATTTACGTTTTAGCTCAGATAGTAACGCTGGCAAAAAGTTTTCTGTATTCTTGTCATTAGAATTGTCCTTCGTATATTTATTAATAATACAAGTAATGTTATTTAAACGTATATTTTTTAAAAATAGAATATGCTTATTAATAATTTTATGTTGTACCGAATATTGTGTGAATATTAAATAAATAAATAGAATTAATTGTTTTTCTAAACCTCTTGTTCTAAACCATTGTAAAATAAAAACACATTAATTTTTTTTACGTGTATTTTAAACCAAAAATGTCCTTAAATGAAAAGATTGCATTTTTTCGAATACACATAATTACGTGGTACTATATTTTAGCTATTGCCGTTAGAAAATCAAGTTTGTCTAGCAGGCTCTAGTTTTTTATTTCGTTGCTATTTTGACCAAATTGTAAATAGACCAATCGGAACAGTTTATTGCGTCAGTCGTGTCGTAAAACGCGTTTGAAATTATTAATTTATCCAAATTGCGTGTTATTCTCGGAAAGACTTTTCGGATGACGAAATTATTAAAAAAAAAAAAGTTAAGACCGTCTATTCTAAAAAACCAGTAAGGGCAGTAGAATAAAATGATTTCGAATATTATTTTCTATGCGATTATTAGCGTTATTTATATGTGCAAATTTAAAAAAAAAAAAAACTTACTGCTTGTCAAAAAAGTCCACAGAAGGGTTTTCCTCATTACTCACGTTATTCAAAGATTCGCTCAGAAATATCAGTTCACTGAAAGGAGATTATTAATAAAGAGGTTATTTTCAAACTAATTTAGGTTGCTCGACAGGTGATTCGAACGAGAATAGTACATACACAAATTGATGATGCTACAGCTAAAATGATTTCATCATTTTCTAAATGTGAACAAGCTATTACAGGTACAATAAACAGTTAACAACAAAAAAACGGATCCATCAAAACGTCGAAGTTTTTTAGTTTCGATAGTACTAAAAGTTACTGAAAAAAAGTCAATGAATATAGCAACACCTAAGTAAAATTAGTGACGTGAATCTAAAACACGAGAATAAGAGACAAATATTGCTTTGCGCGTTATAAAGTTTATTTATATCGAATATTTATTTACCTATATATTTAATAATTGTTTATTCATTTATTTGTTATTTTTTAATTGTTTCATTTATTTATTTTATTTTTTCATATATTAAGTATTATTGAGTAAACATTTAAATTGTATTCATGTGTGTATGTGTGTGTGGGTGTGTATATTTGTGCCTTTTTATATTTTTCTCAGGGTTTTGCGCTGGTCTCTGCTATGCACTGTATCACTTCATATATAACCTTCCTTAGAACAGATAACTATTACCTAGTTAGGAAGGTTATAGACTTATACTCATCGGCCAATTTATATTCCATAAAAAAAAAAAAAAAAGTGACACCGTTTAAATCACTCTATTATTCTAGCGAATAGCGGCGTTACTGAAGCAGGCTCATAGCGGTAACGAAATCGCTTCGATTGCCTATTATTGCCCATTGGCTGGCCTGCACTTTCCGCAAGCTACACAGATGGGCATTCAGGCATACTTTGACAGTCGCCCTATTATTTTTTACCCTGTCCGTTCAGACTCCAGACACGGAAATCTAGTTGCAATAAAGCACAGTGACGGTTTTAATAACAAATCACACAGTTATTTTGTAGTCGTTTAAGTAATAGGCTATTACGTTACGCTTAAAATAATCTATTACTTAAACGGCTACAAAATAACTACATACAGAGGGAGTTTTTTCAGGTTCATTTGAATGTTCCTATTAAAAACAACATAAAACACTCAACTCGTTTTTATCTTAGTGATAGATTTCTTTTGTATTTGGGCTAACTATATCGATTTTTCACGCGAGTGACTTAACGAGAGTTAATAATAACACGCGATAAAGACCCGTCAGTACGCCGCTGAACCGGTTAAAAGCGGTTCGTCATTCTCGCTCGATGATAAAAAAAAAACGTGAACGGTCCTTGAACGTGAAATTATCACGTGAAAGTAGATTTCCAACGCACGCGTGAATTTTACCTTCCCGCCTTACGATACGTGGTTATTGGTAGTTAATTTGTTTTTACTTTAATTATAATGGTAAGTGGGGAAACCTGTTAAATAAATAAATAAACAAATAAATAATCAAAGTTCAGAAAGGAATCGGTAACATTACATTATGGAGTGTAAGGCTAACAGCCTTACACTCCAATTAGCGTAAGTCATTTTTAGCAGACAAATAATATGTATTCAATTTATGCGCGTATACTAAAACCATAGGAACAATGATTGTTGACTAATATTAAATGTTTTAATTTAAATTTAAAAGACAAAATAACAAAATGGCTAAAATTAAACTTTTTATAAATATACTAGCTGACCCGGCCACGCGTTGCTGTGGCTAAAGTTTTTGTTATATTACATTATAGTAAACAATCTAAGAGGAACAATAAGAGAACATCAGTCACGGAGTCCACTATGCTTTTTCACACAGATGGTATTTGTAAAAAAATATGGTGATCTCCTTATTTGACTTTCTACTACTATAACCCTTTAGTACAATGAAATTATTTACGAACTAAGACGAAAATGTTGATGTTGGTATACAAATTCACTGGATTGAGATTTGAAGGGGAAGTACGTTGAACACAATTAATTAAAATGTTCTTACACTTGATACTAAGCAGAAATCAATAGGTAAAAAATAAAAATTTATCAGATTTCCATTTAATTTTATAACAAATATAAGTATATTACAGTATAATACAGTAAATAACATGTGACGCTTAAACTCATGAATGAGGTAGGCAAGGCAGACAGTCTTAAACTTTTAAACATTAATATCTTTTTTTTGAATTATAAATACTTTAAATTTCAATTTAATTTAACACCAATCGGTGCACAATGTTTTTGGTTAACCTGTCTTTAGCTAACACAAATAGATTCGACGGTTTCCCAACACGTGAACACGCAACATATAGTTGCCCATGAGAAAAACATGGATTTTCCAAATCTAAACCACAAATGGACATTGTTTGACCTTGAGATTTATTTATAGACATGGCGAAAGCTAAACGAATTGGAAACTGTAGCCTTTTGAAGGGTATGGTAGAATCTGATGGTATCATCGGAATACGTGGCAGCAGGACCACTTTTCCTTTAAACTTCCCAGCCAAAATGGTTGCTTCAAGAATGTTTCCGGTGATCTTTTTGATGACCAAACGCGTACCGTTACATAATTGAGGTGGATTCAAATTACGGAGGAGAATAATAGGGGAACCAATCTTTAATCGAAGATTGGAAGATTGTGGTGGCATTCCAGGGATATCTAATGAATTTAAAAATTCAATCGGAAAATTTACACTTTCATTTTCATCAACAACAGTATCGATTGATTTAAAAGACATCAGATCGCCTGGTAACAACTGTTGTATCTGGAAGTTAATTTCGTCAACATCAACGTTTTTGGCTGCCAAAATCGCCCGTTGACTAAGCCATTCATGATTCAAATAATTATTCTGTATATCCGGGAAAATACTCTGAATCAATTCAGTTTTATCCTGAACAACAGTGCAAACATTGTCTGGTAGTTTAATGCATTGCGTATTTGGTTGCAGTTTTATTTTACCGTTCCCAATATCTAGTAGTTGTTCGGAAAATATTAGTGCTGATGGATCATTTTGCAATTGTACTCGCATATTTATGGTCAATCGAAGTGTTTCAACACTTCGCCATAAGAATGATTGTTTCAAACATGCATTAATCTCATCCGCGAAAGTAGAGCGAGGTATAACCGGTAAGGTCTGCCGGAAGTCACCAGACAAAAGTAAGATAGCACCACCGAAAAGTTTATTATTGCTGTTTAAATCTTGCATAGTTCTGTTTAATGCTTCAAGTGAATATTTGTGTGCCATTGTGCACTCATCCCAAATTATTATAGAACTCTTCCGCAACACTGCAGCTATTCCACTATTCTTTTTGATGTTACACATTGCATCTGGTTTATTATGAACGTCCAATGGCAGCTTGAATGTTGAATGTGCTGTTCGCCCACCATCCAGTAAAGTAGCCGCAATGCCTGACGATGCTAATGCTAATGCGATTTTTTGTTGCGACCGTATTTTGGCAAGAATCAACGATATTAAAAATGTCTTACCGGTTCCACCGGGTGCATCCAAGAAAAAAAAACCGCCTTGTTCAGCAGCAACAGCCAGCATAATCCGATCATAAATAATTTTTTGTTCTGCTGTCAGTAATGGTTCACTGTTCATGATAATTGTTGCTAAACTTCCATGGTCATATTGATTTTCTCGTTGTAAATCGGTATTGACTAAGTCGGTGGCTGGACGATTAGGTGATGGCATACCATAATGATTAAATGGTAAATTTGAACTAAGAACACATAAATCCTCGATCAAGACCAATGCTTCATTGTACATCTCTGGTGTATAATCTATGTTTTGGCATTGATTTGTTTGTCTAATTCGGTGCAAGATGTCTTCTGTCATACAATTTTTATATTTTTCCCACAAAGTTTGTGCTTGCGAGGGATAACATGTCGCCAAAATAATTGCAAACAACTGACGAATGTTATTCGGTGTTGATGTCAACGCAGCATCAGCAAGCGTTAAGTCCCAATGGTTATCGTCTTCTAGCAATTGCAGTTCACGACATGCATCCTGGTATGTATTGAATACTCGACCATTAGCTGTTCGTAAAAATTCAAAAGACGTTGGTCCGGGAACATTCACCAATAACAAACGTAAATAGAAGCACTCACGTTGCTTTGGATGTACCGTGTAAAGTCTCCCCAATGTCTTAGCTTTGAATATGCCTGTAATGGAAGGATGTGGTTTTCCTTGTTTCCGTGGCTCCCATTTTTTACTGGATTTGTTCAATGTGAAATAACGTGGAACATCACCATACACCAATGTCTTCGCGAATTGGCCAAAAACATCAGGTTTTTGACACAATGTAAAAAATTCAGTTAGAGTCGTTTTCGGAGCTTCGAACGCTCTTTGGAGAACATTTTCTTCAGTGAAGTATACACGTTGACCGTTTTCAAGATGTATTGCCAGATGTTGGACAGCAGGATCTCTTTCGTGGATGGGAAAGCTGAGAATATGCCAAATAGCTTCATTGCTGCTAATGTATCTGCCCATTTGGTATCGTGCTATTTCGTCATTTTTATTTATGTTTTTTACTTCAAATATGGCCAAATCACTGCCTTTGTTTACATATTTACAAATATACTTAATTGATTTAACAGAACTGCAAAGCTCAACATTGATATGAGCTTTGTAAGTTTTTGAAAGTAGTGGTGAGTATGGTACCACCCACTGATTATCAAACTCAACTTGATTTGGAAAGTTCGGCAGTCGCATTGTAAATGTGTGGCCACCATTCTCAGTACTTCTGCGGCGATACATTGGATACCCATCAATATCCGTGATCGTGTCATTCGTATGCGGCTTTGGGAAGTTTTTTTTACATTTTCCATTTTCCATGCACGGTGACGTCATGTTGAAAACACCGCATGGCCCATGGATCATGTGTTTGGTGACAATATCAAATAATTCTTGATCAATTAATGGGTCTGGAATTTCGGCTGAAATTATTTGATCGATTTCTTCAGGACGGATTCTATCTTTAAGCCAAACCAAAATGTGGGCATGAGGCAAACCTCGCTTTTGCCACTCTATCGTATACAGCCAACAACGTGTGATACCAAAAATTGTATATTTAACAATAAAATCAATTAAGGATTTCAATTTTTGTTTAAACACACGTGCAGTTAAATCATGACGATGAATGGCTTGTTGTCCTGGCAATAGTAAAGTTTGTATCTCTTCCCAATTCGGATTACATGTGAATGTAATAAATAAATCCGGTCGGCCGTAATGACGTACGTAAGTCATCGCATCTTGTATGCATGCATGTTCCGTGCCGTTCCGTATCGACATCTGTCAGTTTTATGACTGAATCTACCAGCATGTTCACCTAATGGTACTTTGTCGGCTTTTATGACGATTTGATAATTGTCATTTTGCAGTCGTGGCGAAACTCTTTTGATCAATTGAATTAGTTGATTGTGATCTTCTAAAAAATTTTCCAATAATATCACAATTGCTCTTTCCTCTGCTTGTTCAATAAAATTATACTGGCACCGAGTCGTCACGCGCTCTTCACAATCGCCCATAAAATAAAAAGGTATCGACATCTGTCAGTTTTATGACTGCCAAATAATAACGGACAAAAAATTAGCGATAAATTAAAATTGCGACTATAATTTGAGATTTAAACTATCCTATCTCTCAAGTGCACATCGAACTGCACATGGTGTTCAAATTTTATTATTAGTCCATTATTTTATTATTAGTCCATTGAGGACAAACATTGTGACACGAGATTTATATATATTAAGATAAATTATAAGGCATATCGCTTCAGTCTATATTTTATGTATTAGTTACGTAATTATTTATTTATTAGAGAAACCAACAGTTTTAGACATTTACATAAAGTTCAACAAAACATACATACATAAGCAATGAATAATTTACCAATTTATAAAACTAAAATAGATTAAGACTTAAAAATTACAATTTATGTTATAAAAATAATGCTAACATTTTTAAATATATGTTAAAATCCAATACCAAGACTTAGTTTTCTAATATAACATATTATAGATGGCTTACACTTTAGAATTAAATTCTTTTAATGCCATTTACCGCATGTTTCTTGAAGGCGCACTTACCAAGTTTGAGAATATCAAGACAGTTATTGTAGGCAGCGGACATCTAGGTTATTAGAATAAATACTAGATTAGAATATATTATATTTTCTTATAATAGGCGATAGCCTAGTTAGGCAAGTAATTTAACAATATTTTATTATTTATTAAACATGTGTAAGAAATTAAAAAAATTTTTGAAGTCACCATTTCAGCATCTTAGGGGATACTCAATCGTTCTGGGACAGCCTGTCTGAATTAACAGTTTAAACGTATATATTCGTTTAAAGTATATAAAAGTATCGAAAATCACGCGCTGACCGAATTGACACCATCTGTTAAAAATTATAATAAATTTTGGGATTGTTTCTTACTTATATTAGGGAACACAACACCCCTATTAATTCACCGGGATACGATGTGTATTATAAAAAATAGAGATTTGTCAATATGAAAAGTTCAAAGGCTGAGCTCAGGTTAATAAATATGTTAGACTTTAAGCATGAATGTTTTTTTTATATATTAACCTAATAGTTGTTAGTTTCTTTTCGAACTGCGTAAAAAACTTATTTATAAACCGGCTTCATACTGTCGAATGTGGCGAGACGTGATAATCTTTAATATTTACGGTCTAAAATAGTCCTGATAAACATGATAATTATTACATATGAAATTGAAACTCTTGACGACAAACATGATAAGTCATGATAACGTATCATGACATAAGTCATGATAAGTTTGACAAGACTAAATATTATTATTATTTATTAAGTAATTACAATATTTAGGACCTAGCTCCGGTGATACTGTTGAGTTTAGTAGGAGAGGGAAAAAAATAATGCTTAGCTATGAAGAGCATTCCACTGGCTAATCGTTCTGGAAAGAAAAGAATTGAACCCAATGTTCCGTTTTCTCAATATAGGTTTTATCCAGGAAGGATGGTCATTACGGCCAATATAAGGAGGCTTAGGCGTCAAAATTTTATATTAACTAGTTAAGCTGAATTCAAAACGTCGTCAAATTTAACAACTGTTATTAGGACCGTATGTAATTAAAATTGTAAGCGCTGAAATTAATCCCTAAATAAAAATAATATTTGTATTCATAAAAATAAGTACAAACGACAAAACACTTATATTCTATTATAAGCATTAAAATAATTGAAAACAAAGACTAATAATAGTTAAATTTTATTTAAATATGCGATGATCCGCATACGTGAAAATTCTTGTTATTTGTACCCAATTATGGTTTACCTGGCTTCAGCCGTACTAATTTAAAGAAACAAAAAAATAAAATAATTTAATAAACAACCGAAAATACATTTTATCGACTAATTTAAATATATTTACTACCGTAAATAACACATACGCTCTACAAAATTCCTATTTAAGACAAGCTGTCAGACCACGTACCAATAAATTCAAAAATATTAGTTATAAATGGAGCTACATTTTTACAACAAACTCATAAAAATATAAAATTAATACTAACCTAGCCGCCGACCGAGCAGTTTTAAAAACCAAAGTCTTTATATCTACCCAACCAATGAATAGCCATCATTTATTTTCTTAGAAGCATTATATTTGTGTGGTTCATATATAAAACATAATAATGCTCAATAACAAAATAAAAATAAAATAAAAACAATGCAGAATTACAATGAAACAATAATTAACTTAATTTATACATTTTACGATATTGTTAACATATAATTAGTGTGCAGACTATAAGCAAATAAAATTCAATCATCAGCAAAATTATAAATTTAATAAATAAGTTAGGGCTATTTTAAAAAACCGTTATTAGGGAGAAACCTTTATTTATATTCAGAATTTTAAGCTGGCCAAATGACGTATTGTATGTGTCACGGCACCATAAATATTTCAGTCATCCTTTTAAGGAATTTTAATTCCTACGAGTATGTGAAAACTATTTATGTTATTATTTGGATGTATTTTAATCTAACTTTTACTCATAGTACCTAGTTTTAATCTAGAATTACAAACTACTGCTCTAAACTAAAAATCTATACATTGTCATTCCGGTACATTGAAAAATGCATTAGGAAATAAAAACTTGAACTTGAACTTAAGCATACGAGTGGAGTTTGACCTCACCTCTTCGTGTACAGGGAGATGTCACATGAAGAACTATTTTTTCTGGATGTTTGGCCATCGAACACCGAAGTTGCAGAATTTCTCGCAGTATCGTCTTCAATGAGCAGGAGAGCGATACTGAAATAACAACATTTGGTGTGCCACAGGGTAGTGTTTTAGGGCCTCTTTTGTTTTTAATTTACATTAATGCATTATGTAACTTGCAACTTAAAGGAAAAATTATAAGTTTCGCAGACGATACTGTGATTGTATGTTCTAGTGACACGTGGACTGAGTTACAATGTAAGATGCAACATAATTTGGAAACTATTACCAATTGGCTGGACAATAATCTTTTAACTCTAAACATTAGCAAAACTAAATATGTTACTTTCAGTATTACTTCCGCCGGTTTAGTTGATACGGGCTTTCATCTTCGCATCCATGACTGTCAGAACCGAATAAAATGTGATTGTCTTCCTCTGGAGAATGTTGACCATATTAGATACTTAGGACTTGTAATAGACAGGCACCTTCGCTGGAACCATCACATTGATTCAATTGCTAAAAGAGTTCATTCGCAAATTGTAGTTTATAAAAATCTTAGAAACTGTTTATCTTCCCAAACTTTAAAAATGGTTTACAATTGCTTAACTAACTCTTTAATCACCTATGCGTTAATTGTGTGGGGCGGTGCAACTCGAAAAGCCCTTGAACCATTAATCAAAGTTCAAAAATTAGTTCTTCGTGTGATCAATAAAAAGCCTTTTAGGTTTAGTTCGGAAATCCTTTTCTCAAGTTACAGGGTGCTAGATATTAGACAATCTTTTATTAAAAAAGTAGTCATACATGTTTGGCAAAATAAAATTAGTAATATACAGTGCACTAAAGCTATGAAGACAAGATCGAACGATAGAGGTCACTTAGTGGCACCAATAATGAAAACATCTTTTGGACAGAGACGTCTCATTTTTCTGGGCCCAAAAATATATAACCAGATAAGCGATGAAATTAGGGATGCTAAAACTAAAGCTTGCCTCGCTAAATCTATCTTAAAATGGTTAATCTCTTTGGGTAGAGATGCTGCTGAGAAATTAATTTCTGAAATAGTTGTTTAGATAAAATTTAATAAGACTGTAATTTAAGCGACTTGAGCTACTAAGTAAAAAATGTTATTTTAGTTACCTAGAATGTTTAAAAAATAAAAAAAATATGCTTACTTAGATATGTCATACCAATATGTTTATGCCCAATGTATATATATATCACTATAAGATATGTTTGTATACTATATGTATTATAACACTATTTTTATATTGAATATTTATTTATTTATATCGAATATTTATTTACCTATATATTTAATAATTGTTTATTCATTGATTTGTTATTTTTTAATTGTTTCATTTATTCATTTTATTTTTTCATATATTAAGTATTCTTGAGTACACATTTAAATTGTATTCATGTGTGTATGTGTGTGTGGGTGTGTATATCAGTGTGTATATTTGTGCCTTATTATTTTTTTTTTATATTTTTCTCAGGGTTTTGCGCTGGTCTCTGCTATGCACTTTATCACTTCATATATAACCTTCCTTAGAACAGGTAACTATTACCTAGTTAGGAAGGTTATAGACTTATACTCATCGGCCAATTTATATTCAAAAATAAAAAAAAAAAAAAAAAAAAAAACAAAAAGATGTAAACGAACAGATGTATAATTTCCCAATAGACTTATAGTGAATAAGATAAAAAATAGATTCTATCATTGAACCCTGTGCTGTACCACCGCTTAATTTAAGACATGCGCGGATCCCAGGGGGGATAAAGGGTTTAATTACCCCCCCCCCCCCTCCCTGAGAACTTTCATGAGCACTCACCAGTATATATTCTATAATATTTGTTCCTTTTGCATAGTGTACCATTTCGTAGTCATAACACCAGAAATAATAATTTAAAATTATTTTTATAGTTTTAGGTATTAAAAAAGACTATGTTTTTTACATTGTACATAATTGAAAGTGTAATTGTAGAATGGTTTTTTAAGCGGGATAAATTCGAAAAATTTGAATAAATCAACCTTAATTCCAAACAACAAAGTTTTTTTTTGGTTTTTTTTTTTGCTATTCGCTATATGTAAATTCCAAAGAATTGGAAAATAAATAAATTTGGAAATATACGTCTTTAGGAAGTTCGTCTAATTAGAATTCATCTAATTGCAATTGGTCTTTTCCGCGAGAGTTCTGGACGAATTATTTTTAGATAGACGAATTTTCCATAAATCGAAAATGGGTGTTCTTTATATGAGGATAATGCGGCCATTTCTCCATACAAACGCGTGTTCCGTGTTTGGTTTTATATTTGTAAATATAGAAGAAAATAATTCTGGACATCGTTTTATCTCCTGATCATCAAGGTTTCTATAATACTGTAATTTTCTAGCAAATACATATATCTATTTCATACTCTCGATAATTTAAGTAGTTCTACAAGTGTAAAACGCATTCATAAAATCCATTATATGTTGATAATTCAATGAGTCATTTATATTATTTGAAAATATTGTTAGTAAATTGAAAGTACTTTTATTTTTCTGAAACCCAATTGACATTATCTATTTATTATTTTTTTAATGTACATATATTATTGCATAGCATAACATGAACCTTATGTTTAAATATTGAGTCGTTATGTGCTCTCATGAAATCAATTTACAATAATTATAAGGCAAATAAGTACCTGCCCAGTTGTACTCGAGGGTTCTCAGAGGTACTTGACCTACCCAAAGTATTGTGGGAAGTTGATGAGACTGCTCTGAAATATTTATAGAAGAGCGTAATCCCACGTTGGCGAATGATAAGATAAGAATCTGTAATGCAACCTGTCCGCGAAATAAGTGTTCAAACGAAAATGACAGATACTAGGTTCAATTTTATGGACAAAAAACCCCGGGTCGGACACTTTTAGTTTTTTTTATGTCATCAATGTTTCAGGTAATTGACAAACTAATAAGTACTCTACTAGACAAATCTCGAATGAAAAGTATATTGTCGAATGATGTATAAATACGTATGTATATCGGCCATTAAAATATGTAATACCCAGCCTATTTAATAAAATATCTCATGAAGTTAGACAACTTAAAAGAAAATCTGTAATAATACGTTAACTTAATTTGTAAGTATTTTGTATTATATTTTATGCATGTATAAATCAATTGTATTTAGTTGAAATTAAGGTAGAGAAGATCCAGAAAAGACAATGTCATATTGTATACATTGTATTTGTATTTGTATATAAATATATACAATTTAATATTTTATTAATTAAATAATTAATAAATGTTGCTTCTGGCAACATTGAAATTGAATTGAATTAATGTTTTATCTGGAATGGTCTTGGAACACGGTGTATATTTTACTGATTATTATTTAATAATCGATATAGATCCACCACCTGGAAGGATAGTAGTGTTTTTTTAAATGTATTAAGAACAAAACACAGATAAAAGTGGAAATGCTAGAAGCGCATGTCTTCAAAAACATTCACCAAAGATGCCCAGGCGAATTCGACAGTAATTTAATACGAATTTAGAATAGGCAAAGTTGCTTCTATATGACTTTTACCTAAAGTCACGCGGCCGTCTGTAAACGAGTTTGTTTATCAGACACCCAGTCTGAGAGGATTAATTTACTTGTCACTAGATACACATATGATAAGCTGAGGGCCACTTTCCACACACTTAATCCAACGAAAAGTGTATAGATAAATTTGATACCTACCGATACAATAAACGTCTATTTATAAAGCCGACTCACAGACTGATACCAGACCAGATTATATACTATATATTATGTACTGTGTCGTTTTGAAAGAGGTGATTTCAGTTAATTTGTACGTCAAGGCAGTCGTGGGAGTCAATGGCTACCCGGTCTAAAAATGTTATAATTTTTTATTAAGATATTATAAAATTTACTTTCACTTAAATTATCAAACTCAGTTTGATAATTTAAGTATTAATTATAATTTAATTATAATTAAAGCTGGTTTAGTACCACTGCAAATTCAGTTCGCTGCGTTCTTAACAGGACTTAAAAGTTTGCCCTAAAGAGGGCATTTGTGTTTCTGTAGTTTTTTAAAATGCATAAATAAAATTTACTAATTCTAAATAATTAGGTAAATTAAATTTATTTTAGTTATTTAGTTTATTCAACAAATTTACAATATCATTCTTTTATGTACCAGCCAAGCCCTAGGCTTATCTGCTGGAAACCAGGTGTGTAAAAACAGATATTAATAATTGTGAAACTTGTTCAAATTATTAGTTCTATATTTTACACGTCCTTTACATTAATTATATACATTTTTATAGCTTAGTAGTATTTTACAATCAAAAAATAAGTATACTTATAATAACATTTTAAAATAATATTTAATACGCTAAGTCACTTTATCTACAAACATAGTGTTTTTGTGAGATTTCATAGCAAATATTTCTAACTTTATATTTATTTTTTTAGTTTTAATATCACTTTTAATTAAAGATCTTGGCAGATTATTAAAAAAGAATGGTATAATGAATTGCAACGCTCGTTTACCGTAAACATTTTTAAATACATCACATACATTAGTATACTTTTAAATACTTAACCCTAACGCCATAAGAAATTTATTTTCGTTTTGACTGACATACAGTGTTAATTTGTCACAAAAAGACAATCAACAGCTACTTTCAGGCACACACGTGGACTCTATTCACTCACCGTACGATCGATTACACACATATTACAACATTAGATATATATATGTACTCGTATATTATATTGCCTAATTATGTTTATGACTATAATGAGGTAAATCATTCCGAAGTGAAAAATCCGTTCATTTGTTTACTGATTAATTACAGTTTTGTCATGAAAGTTTAACATTAAAAAATTTTCGAATAACTAAATAATTGTGCAACTTTGAAGCTTAATTTTCAGTAACCAGTAATTTTTAACAAAAGTATAATGAGTCTACACTTTAATAATCATTGTTTTTTACTTCAATTGAATAAATAAATTATAATGTATGGTATTTGCAATAAAGAAATACGCATGTGACGCAAAGTGCTAATTTGCGAACTCCAATATTGATTAGCATAGCTGTGGTGTTGCGAAGAATGATGACCCTTGATAACCTTTGTGGTCGTATCGGGACGGGAGATAACCCTCGGGCGGGTTGAGCGGTTATGTGTGTACTCGTCCTAATTTCATTTCAAATAATAATTGTTGTCGATAACTGTGCGCCTGTAGCTAGATATATATTTAAAGCTAATAATATACATTCACGTGTGCTGTTTTTAAAAGAAGCAGGGGTGTCAAAAATATTTATTAATAATCTTTAAATGTAGTTTCTAGAATTTGGCGAATGGTTTAATTACTCGTACAGTTTGTGTATGGGTAAAGGTATGGCGTCATTTATAACTAAACACTTTGGATGTTGCCACTTTGAGAAGAAATTGTAGCATATACCTAGTTTTTTCAATTATTTTTTCCGAGCATAACATACACACATCCACACCATAAATTACAATATTTATATTATTAGGTCTTACACACGGTTTATATATTTTTAGTGTATAATTGTTTTAACGAAAAAAGCGTGATAATTATGTAGGTTTAATATTTTACTTATCTAATTGTAGGGGGTGTAATTTCATGTATATAATGCAAGCATGAAATTATATACATTTATATTTTTTCATTTATTGTTAATAAATAAAAGTATCTTCGAGGCGATAATTTTCATTTTGGTAGCCCTGTTTCTGAGGTAAATGACCTCCGCTCTTACGCCATTTTTGCATCAATATCGACAAGAAATGGCAGTCGAACCATTGTTATATAAAATATCGACTTTTAAGATCACATCTGTACTAATATCTGCATATTTACATACAAATAAAACGGACCAAAAGAGTTCCGTATATATGTCACGAAAGACATGTGAGAAACAAAATATGGAGAATGTTAATTTCCATGCATATGCTACAGTTGAAATCCGCCACCACGAAGCATCTTGGAATTAGCCTGTCATCTAATCTCATGTTGGTGATGTAGTCAAAAGGGCTCATAGACAATTATGGTTTGTTATACGATGTCTTAAAGGTGCTGATTTTAAAGCGCGAGCATTGGCATACAAAAGTTGGTTCGTCCTACCCTCGAATACTGCTCATCAGTATGGGATCCTTTCACCCAATGTCTTCAAGACGAATTAAAAGCAGTTCAGAGAAAAGCAAGCCGGCATGTTTTTAGGCGTTTTAGTCGGTATGATAGTCCATCTGAATTAATTTCAACTCTTAATTGGGAGCCACTAAGTAGAAGGTGTTTTGAATTCAGATTATCTAGTTTATATAAAACTGTGAGTGATGAGCCTGCCTGGTTTGCTTTAAGCTCCCAAGCCTTCCAGGATAAAACCTATCTTGAGAAAACGAAACATTGGGTTCAATTCTCATCTTTCCAGAACAATTCGTCAGTCATAGGTCAGTAATTGACCCTTTTCCGTGTACCAAGGCTGATTTTAAGCGTAGGCTGCGAGTTGCTAAGCATTTCCTCACCTACTATGCTCAACAGTATCACCGCAGCTAACTCCTAAATATTGTAATCACTTAATAATAAAAATAATAATAATAAAGCGCGGTGAAGTTGCCATCCTAGGATTTGACCGGTCATTGCGTGAAATATTTTTATCCTGTCTAGCATTGACCGAATTTGTCCAGATAAACCAATCGAAATTGATTTAAATATACCTAAATTTGACTGTTTGTTGATAAAGTCCTGTCACAGATACCCATAGATACCTTTATCTCTGTAGATATGGATAGAATCCTGTTTTTTTTCCCAACACGTATCCATCAGCATTTGTATTAGAGTTAGGCGGTAAGTCCATACTTTGTACAATTTTTAAAGTTATTCGAGAATTCCGTAATACTCGGAGATATAGTTTTCTTTGTTCCGGACCGTTCGACTAGATCGCGGGAGCACGCGCTATTTAGGCGATTAGCGTGTCGTCCGATTGGGAGAGCAGGCGAATTATTAAATTCCATTTCTGCGGAGATTGATATCTTTGTCTGTTCGCCTAGTAGCATTAAAATTCTGCTTTCTATTACACCTTTCTAAGATCAAGTGAATTATTTATTTGTTAATGTTCGCCTGGTAATTAGAACATGATATAAATAACATTGCATTAAACGATTAAATTAAATTGCTATACCTAACACATATTATATTAATAAAAAAAAAAAACGAGAGACACATGACACCAGGCATGCGCGACTTTCCAAAATAACAAAAAGAGATTTAAAATATTTATTTCAATATGCTCAAATTATTGTCCGTTTCCGAGATGTTTCCTTCTCTGTCATCAAAATAATGTAATATACAAATAATAATATAATATACTAGCAGTTCAGATGGCAAATGAATATTATAAAGATAATTAACCAAGGCGTGCCTCTATTATTTTTATTACGGAACAACAGATAACGCATCGTGCAAACCGGATCCAAGCGGTTCAAACCGGATCGCGAATGAGATCCATGAAAAATATAATAAAGTATACTTTCATATCGCTTGCACTATCGCAGTATCAATAAATCAACGGCAGCGCTTGCGAAAATAAATTTCGTACATAACTGTATATCTTTTTATATATATATATATAAAAAGGTATAAGTAAATTTATATATTCGCGAGAAAATTCGTTAAATATTTAAATATCATACTTTTTCACTTCCTGACATTTCATTTCCATTCACGTTTCAGTTTCATTAGGTAAGTATAGTTTGATCCGTCTTTCGGATAGAAGAACTATCTCTGACATATTATATCTATATAAACTTTTAAATATTTGTATTAATTGTACAATCTTGATTTACAAAACATACTAAGCTATTTTATCTTCCCATATGCAAAAGTAATAACTTCAAAAATATACAGAGTGTGTAATAATAATAATAATGAGATTGACATGTTTTATTGTAATTTAAATGAGTTAAGTTTAAATTTCAATTTTAATTTTAATTGCTTAATATGTCCTCTTTGTCTACCCTTTGTATATGTAAAATGTTTCGTATTGTTTAGTTTTTGCGATAACTGGTTGTTGCACATTAATTATATTTTAACAGTTTATATAATATTTCTGTGAGTCCTGTATACATTTTAGAATGTATTTATTTATCTTTATTTGGAAAATAAAACAGTTACATAAAGAAATCATATATAGACAGTACATAATAATAAAAATAATGATACCAACTTGAAATTATAAAATGAAACCAATTAAATATTTTATATACTCAATAAAATTAGTGTTTAACCTAAGAAATGCGAAAGAGATGGAGAGAGGGGCAGAGAGGGAAAAGTTTGGTTATTGATAAGTTTTTTTGAACGCCACTAGGTGAACATTAAATATACCAATTTATGGATATTTTAAATTTAAGGTTGATCATTTTGTCCATAGTTATTTCTACGACGTGGGATGTCTAGCAAATCGTATGTTCTTGTCATACGTGAACGTACCCCTTCTTCTTCGTATGGCTTGTGTTGTCGGGGAGGCGCTATTGGGCGCAGTTCCGACAGCTTTATAGTTGCAAACATCTCACAAGTCACTGAATGTGTGTTTTTTTCGTGTATGTCTTGTTACTTATCTCAACGGCGAAAAATGACCTAGCCGGATTTGACCCACTGGGAATACGGAACCGGGACCTTTGGATTTAGAAGCAGGCATTTATGCCACTGCGCCACCAGGCCGTCAATGCGGAAGATACCCTTACACCTAAGGTTCTTTGCTCTTTGCACTTAAGTAATCGACCACTTAATCACTTAAGTAGTCTGCAGATACCGGTAACCATCATATAGACAGCTTTTATACATATAACTTATAAATGTGTCTTTTTATCATTTGCGAGGTCTGTTGGGTTTAGGCTGTGGGTATATCGAATATGGGTCGTTCAATCCAAATACTGATAACATATTGATAAGCACGCGACGGCTGATTCCATATTCAGATGTTTTTCAAATTAGGTAGGTATTCGATGGAAAGCGAAAATAGTACGGTTTCTTATCGTGTTAAGGTAAATATGAATATTTATACAGAGGGTTTATGCATTTTACAAAAAAAAGGACCTTCAGTTCAGTTTGAAATGTAAAATAAACCCTCACAAGGATTTGTCGAATAATTTTGGCAAATTAATGTTTGATTACTAAGGGGGAGGGGGGTTAGGGGTTGATAGATCAACCGCCTAAAAATACATCAGTGAATTTAAATACATTATGTATATTTATTTATTTATTTTATATTACGTCTCTCACTTAAATGTTAACCAATAATACATTGCAAATTTATTTACGATTTATACTTTTATATATTTTTTTTAACACGCTATAATAATAATATTTCTTTATGTTATATAATAGACAACAATTGAAAAAGTTTTGGTGATCTAAAGACACTCTGGGGAAAGGGTTATTCATAAACCTACACCGGTGACATAAGCGCTAGTTATCTCCAAGGAACGCTAATGGGAACTGAGATCACACAATGCAGCGCGGTGATCTCAAACGAATAGACGGCTGCACCTCTCAACGGCACTCTCAATGGGTCCCAGACATCGACCGACACATAATATGTTTATTTTTAATCGAAGGACAAAATAAATCATTTTAATGTTAACATTTACTGTCCATCGCATGCTAATTAGCCAGTTGATTTGTTCCCTACCGCACTACGTACCTACTATCCGTGTTGTGGTGGGAACTAAATTCGGGTAAGTATAGTCGGTTCTGTAGATGTACCATAATCCCTTATAGTATTTAACATATTTCATTTCAGCAACTCATGTTTCATACCCTCCGTCCCGATTGAAAAACGGCTGGCTTATCGTTACATTACTATACATTACATGACACAACAGATGTGACGGATTGGTGACGCTGGACAGATATAATTTGACCTGCAACCGACTTGGAAAAAAACTTTTGGACGTTAGATGCGAATCGGTCGTATTTTTTACTATTTTCACGATTAGTACTGAATATGTTAATTAAAATGCGTCCCTATATTTAATATAGGGTATTCCAGGACCATTCCCGAAGACTTAAGTAGGTGTTCATGTTACCTATTCCCATGCACAAATTTATTAATTTTGTCAAAGCGCTCGTGTAAATTCCCAGCCAATGATCCCCAGCACGGCGCGGCCCGGCTAGCGACCGAACTTATGATAAGAGCGATTTCATAATATCACGTAAAGTTTACAATTTTTTTACTCGGAAACCATGATGAATTTCGATATGAGGTCAAAATCAATCATGTTTGAAATCGCAGGGCCAATGAGCTGGTTTTTTTTGTCGGGAATAGCCTTAAAAAACCAATAAATATTAACGGATATTTATAGTTTTTTTTTTTTTAATATTATATAATTATTTTTCAGCCAACAGACAAGGTAATTATAAAGTTTGCTAAAATTAGTACTTCAACAATTCATTGACTTCCAATATTGCTTTTTTATCTGCTTGGAATTTGCAATGTTGTTGATAAGCGTTTAATAAACAAAGTAAAATACTCGTATGAGGTTATGCTAAGTAGCAACACTGACTTTTATACAATTGTCCGCACCGAGGGAAGGACTCATATTTATCACACTTACTAAATAATATTAACACTATTATCAGCGATTCGGCGCATTGGCCAAACCGCGCACAAACACAGACACACACACACACACACACACCGACGCAGCCTGTTGAATTAATTGCGCGAAGTCACGACTTGACCCCAAAACGGGTTACCAGCGGTTGCTTACCGGCACTGACTACTATCGGAGACGGTCGCTCGTCCGAGGATCGCTCATACAAAACCTCGCACGTTTCTCGACCTTTTGTTGTTGAACCTTCCCTCACCCTGTCTTACCCTCCCCCTCCCCCTGCCATATCAGCACCGAATTCCATATATTGTGGTGGAAAAATATCGAAGACAGTCCTAGGCATGTGTCCTAGGCGACTTGCAAATGCATCTTTGGACATTTCTTGTCTGAGAGAAGTTACTGTATCATATCTCCATAAAGGACATCGGTGAATTTAAATACAACCTGCATATGGGCTGTAAATTTTGTAATAAGCTGACTCGGCGTATTGAGTTATTATTTTTTTTTAAAATAATTTAAAGAAGCAACTAAAATTTACTTGTTAAAGAATAACTTTCATTCTTTTGCTGAGTTTAATCAGAAGCTACATAGGTATTATTATATAGAAAAATGATATATCTTATTTTAGTACTGTTAAAAAAAAAGCTGTTTTATTTATACTCTTGTTATTGTAAATCGTCTTACTATGTTATTCCTAACCCACTTGTGTGTATAATGAAAAAATAAGTTTTGATATGTGTTACATTTAAAATGGCTGTTAAAATTAATAGCAATTGCATTTGATCCAAATTCAATTTACAAATTTATTTATAGCGTACAAAGTATTTTACAATTTTGTATAATAAAAAAATGTCATATGTTTTTTTTAGATGTAAGCTTCTTTTGCTAGTCGATTTTCAGCACCATCCTATATTTTGAATAATGAAAAATATATTTAAGTAGAAAAAAACCATTCAATAAAATAAATTAATATTGAAATACCTTTTTAAAAACAAGCTTTTATTCGAGTGCTTGAATGCGTATACAATATTTCGCGTCAGTGCTGTTGACCTTTGAGGAGTTCCTTAGTGCGGAGACATTCTTGGGTGTAGAATCAGGTCATGCTTACCATAAAAATGGATTGCCATCGGAACTGAACCAGCATGTCAAATTTCAACTCCATAGAATAAGAGGAAGTGGTTCTAAATCTGCTTCCAAATGTGACATAAACCATCATGCAAACATTGCAAGCTAAATAAAAAAATAAGATAAAGTAATAACAACGAAATAAGTTTGTAATAATTTTGAGGAAATATTAGGCTTCCAAGCGCAGTTCGAGTCGTATTATTGCTGTCTTCGCGTCTGTATTTGAATGAGAACTTTCTGTGTGTCTTGTAAGTCGACAGTTGAATAGTTCCAAAGACGTCTGCCCAGGCCAGGTTAGGCTTTCGTTCTGTTAAGTCAGAAGCGGGCTTTATACCACTGCACCGCAAGGATCACAATATATTATAGTCTTTATGTCGTAGTGAAACCATTTTACTGGTGGTACCCATCGCAGCCATACGTCGTTATTTTGACAAGCGAATATCATCTCTATTTGCCAATGCCATATGAGTAATTATTCAAACTCCAATATTGAATAGGCTGGCGGGTATTTGCGCTTTGCGGGGTGTCGTGTCACCTCCCCGCCCACCCTGTTGACCCCTCAGCCCCCGCCCGCTGATCGGCGTCACTCGTTGCACCCCATCCATCGTTTTTACCCCCTGCAGCGCAACAGGGTTAGCCCGGTTTTACACGATCGAGGTCTAATTTCGTAATAATTTTGGGTAATGCAATAATGTTTTGCTAAGTGATATTTTGGAAAAAAAAAAACCTTTTTTAATTTAATGGAATTACTTTGGTTATATTCGTGGCGAAGAAGAAATACCTCTGAATCGATCAGACTTTAAGGGAGTTCCTGTAATTAAAAATCTGAGGCATTACTTGTAATAACAATTGTAGCAATTGAAAACAAGAAATGAAGAGGCCCAATAATTAGAGAGAGATACTAAAATTTCCAAGTTTCATGAAAAAAAAACCATAAAGAACTAAAACCATCCGCTCTTTAGCTATAAGCAGACAAACAGAGTGTTTGACATCATTCAGTATTCGGTAAATATTCTTGAATACATATCAGAATGCATTTAAATATTAAGGCCGTGCTTATTTTTTTTTAATTAATATTAATAATAATATTTCGCTGAGATGTATAACACATACCTGAATCTGTTATAACCAAATTCTTAAAATAATGTTAACATAAAATGACGACCCGTGTCGCTTACTCACTTTTTTAAAATTTTCTATAACTTCATACAAGTTGTTTAATCTTAATAATATATAGGGCTGTTTTTTTTAGAGGCGTGGTTTTCAATCTGGCACTACTTTTTTCGTAGTTGGTGTTTTTGACAGCTGTCACTTGATTTATGCTCAGTTTGGTTTGCCATTTCATAATGAATAGACTTACTCCTGAACAACGTGGCGTGGCCTCCAAGATCGTGCGATTTAACACCGCTGGACTATTTTTTGTGGGGTTATGTGAAGTCGCTTGTCTACGCAGATAAGCCGGACACGATTAACGCCTTGGAAGAGAATATTCGGCGCGTTATTGCTGACATACGGCCCAACTTGCTGCAAAAAGTGGTTGAAAATTGGGCCTCTCGGCTGGAATTTGTTCGAGTCAGCCGCGGCGGCCACTTACCCGAAATCATTTTTAAAACATAATGGCAAACCCTTATCTTTATAATAAAACTAAATTCTTAACCATAACATCAAATTATATGCGTTTTATCTCTTCTTGAAAACCATACCTCTAAAATCATCACTCTATTATTAGGAAGGTTATGCACGGCGCGACTACAACCTATTATGATTTCATTGGACTTGATCGTTCTAGTAGATCAGTGTTATATAGATCATTTCTGTTTGTAGCGGAAGACAAAGGGGCGATATGTAAAATAAATGATTAAAATACATTTGCGTCCGTGTAAAACAACTTTAGAGACAACTCCCGCTTGGCAACAGTGGCACGGTTTAGTCAGAACGAATATACGAGTGCTAAAGGAGGTCTCTCGCTTGGCATAGCAACAGAGAGAGAGAGAGAGAGAGAGAGAGAGAGAGAGAGAGAGAGAGAAACGGCTATGCCAGTGCGCACAATGGCTCGGCTCGGCGGCTGCCTGGCAACACTACACGCGCTTGCAGTGGCGGCGCGGCGAGGGTCACTTGCAATCGAAAAAGAAATCGATTTCTATTATCATAAAATATATTAAAAAAAAAAAAATCTCCTCAGATTTTATAAGAACACTATTGTCGTAACAATGAATTTATTGAACGTAAATTGAAATAAATAAATTCAAAATGCAATATGTCCGCTATATTTATTGTCTTTAACTCATATTATTATTATTATTAAGTAATTACATTATTTAGGAGCTAGCTCCGGTGATACTGTTGAGTTTAGTAGGTGAGGAAAAAAAATGAATGCTTAACAACTCGCAGCCTACGCTTAAAAACAGCCTTGGAAGAAGGAAAGGGGTCAAATACTGACCTATGAAGAGTTTCCACTGCCGAATTGTTCTGGAAAGAAACGAATTGAACCCAATGTTCCGTTTTATCAAGATAGGTTGGTAATTTTCAAAAAAACAATTTACATTTGGAATATTGTAATAATTTAACAATAATGGTAACAATATTTTTTAATTCATTTTGATTTGAATGTCTTTTTTTGAAAATAAGACCTACACTATGTTGCCGATGGTGTAAGTCTTAAACATAATTTAATATTAGTAACATAAGTAATTCTAAGATGCCTGAAGATTGCTGGTTTTAATTCCAACCTAATATTTTAAACACGTTTTATAGGGTCAGTTTGATTTTTTTAGAATATTATTTCTATCTTCAATTTGTGGTATGATAATTTTGGCAGTTTGTTGTTTTTAATTCTTCGCGACTCATATAAATGAGTTTACGCAAACTTAAACTTAGTCGTTTACTACTTTAGTTCGCCTTGTATTATCAAAACGATATATTATATAAAAATAAAATAAAAAGAAAATATATGTAAATAATTATGAATTGCAAGCCCTTTATAAAAATCGATTGTTTTACCTCCCTCTGTTCTGATAATAACACTAAATTTTTTATTCGATATTTAAATGTTCGCTCGTCACAATGGGCAGCACTGTGCGACTCGATCGGCTAAAGGGTTTGCAAAACAGTTCCCTGTTTCACGAGAGGACAACCGTCATGACGTCATGGCGTCATGGCGTCAGCTGTGTGAACAGCTGTGCTAAACTTGACGAAATATAAAGGGAACACTTCAATTCTCTTCACAACTAAATCTATTTATATTTTACAACTAAGCGCACATTATGAACATTATTATTTATTTATTTCGTTGTAAGGCAGTTCGTCTGTTTGACGATATTTCCATGTTTCAAAAGTGGAAGTGTGTCTCACACGGCGTTATCAAATTACTTTCTGGTTAACTAAGTTTTAATGTGTTTGTGGTACCTTACACCGCGTTCCGAAAGCATTCACGATAAAAAATCGATTTGTTTTGACGTCGTATCGAAATTCATCACGTGATAATATTAAACCGTTGTTGTAACACGTACGCCGGCTACGAATATCGATCGCGTTTCACCGCGCCAAGGCCAATCCACACCGGCGCATTAATAAAAATAATAAATTAGTAGATTAATTATTTTCGCATTTTTGTATATGCAATTTCCTACTCGTAATAGGAAACATAAGCCCCTACTGGGGTCTGGCTTCTGATTTGAGACTCTCGTGTTCGTAGGACTTCAGGCCTACTGGACAGAGGGAATGAAAAAAATGCACATGCGTGATTTCTTTAAAATAATATATTGGATCGTAAACAAAGTTTTCCGCTTAAATATAGGTTCTGAGCGATATCGCTGAAAGTTTATCGGCTGCGCTGCGGGTAAGCGTTACAGTGTAATTAAACGTAATAACGGGTCTCGAAAGCGGGCGATATCGTTGAACGGGAGCTGACAGCACTTATAATCACTAACCACCCGTCTTCCGATTTGACCGATATTCATTTTCCGCCATGAGGTTGAGTTGGGCTACCCATTCATTATTTATCCATTGCTAGTGTCACTCCGTAATCACCTGTTATAACGTATCTAATTTAGTAAAGCGGTTTGGCAAATATTCGTTAACCTTAACACGTTGAGTGCTCATCTTTTTACTGCTTCCAAAATCAGTTCCTACCATACAAACGTAATACCTACGAGATATCTCGTAAAAATTACTAATCAGGTAAAAAAAAAGAATTTCTACGTCAACAACATTTTATACGGTAAACAATTCGGTAGAAACGCTCAATCCAACCTCGCGCATCTCGCGTTTATACAGAGTGATTCTAAAATAAATCTATTCTAAGGTTATTAAATAATTTCTAAGGTTATAAGCGAAAAAAAACCGTAGCAACGAATTTTTAAAGTCTTATTTGTTTATTTGTTTTGGAGAACGAATATATTTTATGTTTGGAAAATAAACTATTCAGTAACTATTCAGATGTTAAAGATCTCTGTTATCCCTTACATAACTATTCTTTTTACCGTCTGTATTTCATCCAATATTTTGCCGGATGAATGGCGAATGGCTATAGTGGTCCCAATATTTAAAAGTGGTTCCAGAAGCGTTCCGCTTAACTACAGGCCTATAAGTTTGACTTGTATAATCTGCAAAATCTTGGAGCGGTTAGTTTTTCAGTATATAAGTAATACACTTAATTCATCTAGTTTCTTTCGTCAGGAGCAATACGGCTTTCGCAAAGGGTTTTCATGCGAGGCGGCTTTTACAAATCTCTCTCAAACTATAGCTAACGCCTTAGATGGTGGACTTGAGGTTATTCTATATTTTTAGACTTCGCGAAAGCTTTTGACGTCGTCCCTCATTCGGGTTTAATGAATAAACTTAGAAATCGACCTCTAGATCCTAAAGTGGTTTCTTGGATTGAGTCATTTTTGTCTAATAGGAGTCTTCAGGTTTCTGTTGGAAAGGCTTTTTCTCATTTAGTTTCCGTGCCATCTGGTGTACCTCAAGGTTCTTCATAAATGACCTACTTGCTTGTGTTAATTCACTTATGCAACTTTTTGCTGATGATAGTGTCATATTTAAGATAATTAGTAATAAGTCAGATTGTGAAACACTGCAAAACGATCTAGATGCGGTGGTCCGATGGGTTAATCAAAATGGCATGCGATTAAATACGGACAAGTCGGCTTTGATCCATAATGATTTCAAATACGAACTAGCTGGCAAATCACTGGTGAAATCCTACACCACAAAGCATCTTGGAATTATCCTGTCTTCTAATCTCCATTGGGGAACTCATGTTGGTGATGTAGTGAAAAAAGCTCAATTACGGTTCGTTATGCGAAGTCTTAAAGATGCTGATTTTAAAGCGCGAGCATTGGCATATAAAACGTTGGTTCGTCCTACCCTTGAATACTGCTCATCAGTATGGGATCCTTACACCCAATATCTTCAAGACGAACTAGAAACAGGTCAGAGAAAAGCAAGCCGGCATGTCTTTAGGCGTTTTAGTCGGTATGATAGTCCATCTGAATTAATTTCAACTCTTAATTGGGAGCCACTTAGTAGAAGGCGTTTTGAATTCAGATTAACTAGTTTATATAAGACTGTGACCAATGAGCCTGCCTGGCCTGCTTTAAGATCCCAGCTCTCTAAGCCTCCTTATATCGGCCGTGATGACCATCCTTCCAAGATAACACCTATCTTGAGAAAACGGAACATTGGGTTCAATTCGTTTCTTTCCAGAACAATTCGGCAGTGGAATACTCTTCATAGGTCAGCATTGGATCCCTTTCCTTCTTCCAAGGCTGTTTTTAAGCGTAGACTGCGAGTTGTTAAGCATTATTTTTTTTCCCTCACCTACTAAACTCAACAGTATCACCGGAGCTAGCTCCTAAATATTGTAATTACCTAATAATAATAATAAAAACTAAAAATATTTTGGTTTCAATCGAATATCTATTTTGGAGCGCAAACCATTATTTTATGGGGTACATGTTCTAAAAATAATTCCATCTATTTAATAATTTCTTTTTGGTATTTAGTATTAAGAGCCCAAATTACATTTTGATTAACATTTAATTTGTACAGTTTTAAAACTAGAATTTAGATTTCGTTTTTGTTAACATTTCCCTCATCAGCAACATAAAAATTATGAAATTTAAATACATACTTTTGAAACTACGAGTACATTATTTTATCGCATTAACAGTATTGTTTTTCAATATTTTTTAAAACATTTTCCCTAAAAAATAAAAGGAGTTGTATAATGATCTTTTTTGTTTTGGCCATCAAATCTGATGTCTTATTGTATGTTCTATGTGTAGTATCAAGCCACAACACGGAATTTCGCAGCCTAAAGACTGCCGGTGGATTTACAACTTCGCTACCGCCTTTCTAATTACAGCGGCCATCGGAAACATACAAAACGAACTACCTATTTTAAGTTTCACGTGGTAGACATCGTCACTTAGCGTTGCTATGCAAGCGAACCATAAAAATCTACAAATGGCCCCCATTAGAATTTCTAGACGAGCGCTTAAGTAATTTCACATGTTTTACGGGGAACAAAGAGCAAGTGTGTCTGGCCGCAAACAGCACGAGTTTAAGTTAAGTTTAGGATTCAGACCATGTAAAATATAGATCTCCCTATAAAACCCTCTATTGGTGTGGCATACTAACCTTTGTGCGGTTTAACTGCGAAATATCTAAAACATTGTGCACAAATCTATCATTCTTAAGTCCGTTATAAGCAAGTGCTACCAAACTTCGGAAAATAAATGTCCTACTACGATTTAGTAAAATATAATTACAGTATGCAATGCCGTTACTATTCTACGGATTAAAAAAATTCGAACTGAGAGGAAGCATGATTGAGTAGGAATATTGTCCTACTAACAGTCAAATATTTCAGTATGTTCGTTCTGAATGAATTTCAGTATGAAATACACATTATGTGCATGAAAAATATTTTCGGAAAGCACGTAGCTATTAATTATAAGGGGTTTTATCATATCATAAAACGATATCACTTGAAAACAGACGGACAATTAATGATATAACTTTTTTGTATAATATCGTGCGCTTAAAAGTTTACTCTCCAAAGTGAAATCTCTTTTCGTCTCTCACGCACTCTTACCTGTTTCGTTTGCTTAAATGTAATTCAAGTTACGCACAGAATGGCGTGCTTAATACTCGATACTTATAATAAAAAGTTCTAAAGCATTGATGTTAACTGTAAACTTGTTCAATTTCGCTGATTATATATTTTTTTTAATAAATAAAATTACAATTATAAATATTTCCGCTTAGTGCCGGAACAGACGAACGTTGGTTGGACGGCTAGTTTGAAGTCGTGAAATCCCCACGTTTGCAGATCAGTTTCGAAGAAGAAACATTGTCCTTTGATAAAAAATGTTTTAAATGTATCTGTATCAAATGAACTATTCAAAACTTGAATGGTGCCGCTGCGCAATCCTTACAGGTCGAGTTCTGAATATTTTCCGGTCCGACGAGCGATATTTGCGGTCGGGTTAAAATAGACGCCATATTGTTGCTTTCAAACTTCGGTCGATCAACACGGCGTTTGAAATGCTTTTTCGTGGCAATGGCGGCTTTGAGATCACTTTGTGTTTGCCTGTTTGTTGAACCTAAAAATTAGGAACGATGCGAGGCGCTATTGTACGAAAATAATGGTGTATTTGTACCGTTTCAAACAATGAAAACGTGAAACATATTTTTTAATATAAGGAGAACTTCAAAACCCTCTTATTAAGAGGTCTTTTTGTATCCTATACCCCTCCATATTTACCCTCTATGGTCTAGATATACGGAACAAATGATAAAAATAACCGAAGAAATATTTAATTCGATAATTGGAGACTAGGTTTATACACCCACATCATAAAAATATGTTTATATATCAAATATATTTAAAATCCCTTTAGTATTTTATGATGATAATTTGAGTATAAAATATTATTATTAAGTAAGGGACGATTTGTACTGCTAATGTGGGTATATAACAATGCACTAATAAAAAAGGAAAATAATAAAATAAATTTATAACATTAGCCGTCCTACCGTGAAAACACTTGTAAGGAACATTGACGTGTTGTTTTCATGGACGCGGCATTGTCCCTTCGGAAGTGAGGCGTAAAAGATAAGGCAATTATTAGGCCTATTTAAAAACCTAAACTCGCAATTCAAAATCTGTTTCTTGAAACTAGTGGAATGATTGCGAGACGTTGACGTTCAACAGAACGAAGGTTGCATCATTTTTGAAGAGTAAACTAGTAAGTATGACCTGACCATACGTCCCGTTTGTCTCGATTACCTTAAAATGTCCCGTTTATAGTTTCGTTTTATGATATGCGGTTCACTAATTTGGCCCTAGTATAAGGTTGCCATACGTCCCGGTACACCGGGACATGTCACCGGTTTAAAGCCTCGGTCCCGGTTGTCCCGTTTGACCCACCATGTGTCCCGGTAAACGAATAATCATGGTTTTATATTATTGCTAAAATTATGCGAATAATTCGTGCGACGACGTTAGATCACGTTGGCTGGCGGTGAAAGTGTAGGGTCAAGGGATGTTCTGACATTTTACAAATATTTTTCCATATTTACAGTACGGAATGAAACACCTTTGTGAGGGTTTCATTTAATTCATGTAATTCATGCTGCTGAAGTAATTCATGTTAATTTACGATCTCACTCAAAAACTAGGCGGTTAACCGTCTTTGTTGCCGGCCATTGAACGTATTCTGAAAATGTGGGAACCATCGAAAGATGTCCTTTTTTCACAAACCAGATTGCGGCGCTATGCGGCCCCCTATAATAACTCCCCTATATTTCCTCCTATTTGATATCAGTCCCGGTCCGAGCCAAACCATTTATGGCAACCCTACCCTAGCAAGACTGTGAGATTTCTGAAAACAACTTAGATTACAAATTGAATACTGAAATTGGTGTACACCGCGTCTTAAGACTATTCCCGATAAAAAAACACCCAATTGTTGCTGCGATTTCCAGTAATATTTGTTTAGACGCTATTTATGTATGTAACTTTACGTGAAAATAGTAAAAAAATATGTAATTATGTTTTTGGAGTGAGCCGCCGTAAGGGTAACGCGGCATCCAAATCGCGCGTTGACCGAATTAACACCATCTCTTAAAAAATATATTTTTTTAAAAATAATTGCTTTGACCTAGGACATAAACTCAACTAGGGTTCCAGTATAAATAATATTTTGAAAAATTCTCACAGGAAACAAAGAAATTCATCATAAGAAACGTATCCAGATGGGTTACGTTTTAGTGTTCCGTTCTGGACCTCAACATTTATGGACGAGTTAGGTATGTAGCGTGTAAAGTCTATAAAACTGAATACGTCAACGTGGGTATGAACATTATTCATATAATATCATAAGAATAATACTCTATATTATTAGATTCGGTTCGTAAACAAACAATTGTGTGATAGAAAGAAGTTTTATTGTGGTGATAGAAACATAATGCGACGGACCAACGCATCGTATCGTTGATAACTTCACAAGCGCTTAGCGCGTCGCTCAACGCGACGGCGCTGCGGCTAGCTTCACCGGGGCGACATTGAAAAGGCCATCGGAGATTTATGATTTCTCTCGCGGACGAAATTTGTTTTAAAATGCAATAAAAATATTTTACCAGCGACGCCCATAAAGTGGCATTACGAGCGTCTTTTCTTCCTCTGCCTTCGGGGTTTAATTCCATTTTCTCTCTCTCTCTCTTTCTAGCCGGCGTGGCCTATACAGGATGCTCGTCGATTCTTGAGTGTGGTTCGGCTGCCCCGACACCAACGACGGCTGTACACGATGTTATTTCTTTTCAAATATATATTTTGAAGACTTCTATTGGAACGGGTCAGGACAAATTTTTGTATGAGGTTTTAACCGAGTATACAGGTGTCCCAAGGTCAATCCCACAAACTTTAGGGGGTGTTTAAGCTCCCTATTAAGAGTAAGAAATTATGTAACAAAATTTTCATCACCAATTTTATTATTTTTGTAATAAAATTGGTGTAAATCGATCTTATCAATCGATAAATCGATATTATCTGTCGACCAATAGCATCCCTCTTACAACCGCAGAGAAGGGGAAAGGAGTTACCCCTTCTTCTTAGACCGACCTCTGTCCGACCAGTAACATCTGACAGCGATCATTTAGCTCCGCCCTAATAGGGCCTATCGAACAACGCGGCAGGTCATTAACCTCGATCTTGACTGAACGCGGCCTAGTGACCCAGTGGCGTAGTTATCGGAGGGAGGAGCCAATGAAAAAATCTGTTTTACACGATTTAGAATAGAAACTTCAACATTTTTTTTCTCGAATACCATAATGAATTTTGATATAGTTTCTTAACAAATAACACTAGGAATCGTAGGACCTATTAGCTGTTTTTTTTTATTGCGTGGGATCATGAGACACCCTGTATATTATTATTTGTTTATTAGCGTCGAAATTTCAGGTTGAAAAATACATATATTCACACGTCGAAATAATTGCTTATTACCCACCTTATATTTTTTAAATATTTGGTTTAAACAAATTGTAAGCTTGCGCAATAAATCAATCAACCTTATAAAACGGTTTATAATTTTTTCTCGGAGTGCCGATAGATGTGAAAACCAGACTAATGTTAAGGATTTCAATTTACAAATTATGACATTTATTAAAATGTCAAATTATGATCAATTTGAATATCAAAATGAAGTTTTAAGCTATCACTTCTGTCGAAAGTCCTAAATGACCGCCTAATCTTTTTTTCTTCAGTTTGTTACACCGCGGTTAAAATTCGCCTTGTTAAGAAGAAACGTGCTATAGATTAGTTACTTCCTTCATTCTGGTGTGTGATTACAGATTAATTTTAATCGAAAATTCAATTCCGTACTTTGGTACTTAGTAGGCAAATTGGTACTGGCATTGCATTGGTATTTTTTTCAAATAAGTCGGTGTCCGAACTGTAAAATAACTATAACATTTGTAAGAAATCTTAAATATTTGAATAAAATAAAAAACTAAATATAGGTACTCAGCTGATTCGATATGTTTTTTTTATTCAAATTTAAATATACATACTAATTATCAATTTCGTTTTTATACAAACCACTGATCGTACATTTTTGTTTGTTTTTATATCAACGACCTCTATAGGCTATTAATCACCAAATCTCTTATCGTCTATAAAAAAAATAAAAAATATATTTTATAGTGTGTTGATAACCTTACGTCCGCACACATGCGTCCTCGTAGCTGCATTAGTGTTGCTTTTGTGTGTGTGTGTGTGCTCTCACGCGTAGTCATCCCCAAGGGCGAGCGCATAGCAACAGCAAACAGCTGATTAAAATGCGGGACGATCTTCACGCCATTGTGAGACCTGCCGACGCGGAGAATAGGGGATATTTTCGCTCGAAGGATGCCGTGTCGTTTGAGCGCTCGAACTCTAACGTGCTTTATTATGGGCAACAGCTGATTGGATTGCAGCGGTCGATACACACGATCGTGGGCCCTCGGCGCGGTGGCAATGGTGGCGGATGCGTTTGAAGGCGATCGCGTCGCTTACGACGTTTTATGGGCCGACCGTGGAATATTTCCAAATCGATGTTTTCAAGCGTTCCTTTCGTTAGGAATTGGCTCCATGTTTTTTTTTCATAGATGAAACCCGAAACTGCCAATAAATTTTACCTAGGACCTTTTTGGGATTTTGAGAGTGGAGAAATACATAAAATTTAATGTGAGTTTTTTGGTGATTGGTTTTAAGACATTCCTTTTAGGCACCTTTTTCATTTCGACACATTTAGAATGCTCCAACCAACCTACTATAAAAATTGACGATTCTTTCATAGTATGCGGGTAATATATGTATATATATATATTAAAAAAATATTTTTCACAAGGAAAAATTATAACATTAGCTATACAAAACTATGATGGTTATATAAACAGGAGATCGACTACTTTTTGGACCCAAAATGAAAATTTATGAAGGAGGTTAATGGCGGCTTCCAATGTGCAGTAGTCTAGTTATCCGTTATGAGGAGGTTGTTTTTTTACATTTAATTTATTTATGTATTTTTGTATAAATACGTAAAATTTACTAAATTAAATTACAAAAGTTATGATTTCATAATGAAATGCTATTTTAAATGATAAAATTTCGATTGCTCAATAAAAAAGAGCCATTTTGTCACCGACAAGTAAAATGCAAATTTAATATTTATGCAAATTTAAATATCAAAAATTTTACGTATAGTCTCCGTAACTTCATAATACTAGAACCTATTTTTGAAGTTGTAAATTTATATGAAACTTTAAACGTTGTTTAAAATTCAATCTTTAAACTACTATTGTCAAGTTTTTTTTTATTAAATTCAAAATTTTACGGAGAACGTGAATCCAGTAAGAGTGCGCCCTTCTCTGGCGGACGAAATGTTAAATTATTTATTTATTATAACTATTATATATGACATATATTACAACTTAATAATGTCGGCGGCTTTAAGTTTATCTAATAAGGACGACAGCCACTCAATTCGACGTTATGTTAGCTCAGCACAACCTAACTAGGTCGCCGCTCGCTGCTAAGGTGACAGCGCACGTTTTGGCAAATAGGCATAAATTTCTTAAGGCCAGATTATAGGCGCATCGTTTTACGAGTTGTGACGGCGATAAAACCAAAAACTCCAACTTTTATTGGCGATCTCGCCGATCTCGAATGGCCGCCATCAATTATTATTCTCAGAGCCATTCCGGCAGTCGGAACTGCCAATCATACGCGTCGTAAAGATAGTTTTTTTTTTCATTTTGCCCCATTAATTCGACCCATACAACGACGCTATTTTATACATATGTTATGTTAGGTAAACGCAAAATAGACATGCATACATATAAAACGAGTGTATAAATATATATCATGTGCTTTAATTTTACACTTATTTCACTCATAAAATCATCTCATTTCACCACCATCCTTCATCGTAATCACAAATCCATTATTTTTATATTTTTTGTTAAAATATCATCCTTTCCTTATTTCATCTAATTAGACGATTACATAATATTTAACAATATTTTACACTAAAGATGACAGGTGAGAGTTAAAAATGCATTTTCTCAAAACTCAGCGCTGGGTTTAAACCAACACCCTGCGCTTTCAAGTCGCAGGACCTCTTTAGTACCTTTATAAAGATCAAAAAAATTAATCAACCTTTCTAAATTTTCAAGTTTGTGTCATTTATCTTCTCAGGCGATTTATATAGTAAGTTGAGAAATATAATAGATCGATAGTATATTACACAGGAACATAATTAACCAGAAACTCGGTGTATTTTTAACAATAGATTTGTTATTGGGTTTTATTTGCAGGAGATATGTGGCGGTGATATGTGTGGTAATATATGTTTAAAAGAAAACAATATATATATATATATATATATATTCATATATATTTCTGTATTTAGAGTACTTTTTCCTTTATTTTAATATATACATACAAATGTCACACTCTCACAACTACCACAAACATCACTCACAAATTACACATAAAACTTCAAAAAAAAAAAAAAAAATCTACTGTAAAATATTAATAATCTATATATATTTTAAGAACACTGTTCAAATTTTTATGCTAATCTTAACATGTAAAATGACCGAAATTCATAATTGGTTTTATATATTAGTAATAAGTTTTGTTTGTAATTATAAAATGTAATACTGTGGATTTTTCAATAAAGAATAAATAAAATAAAATAATAAATGTATCTCTGTACTTTTGCGAAAACCTGTCATCGGTTAATTTTACAAAAAAATGTATGTACCATTCTTTCTTCTTACATTATACTGTCGGTTTTCCGAATAAACGATAAATAGATAAATAGATCTGACCCCAAAGCAGAATGTGTTGGTGGTTAATAACAGTTTGCATTTCTTTATATTTATGATAGTGAATAATTATTGTTTTAACAAAAATTTGTCGAATACCAAGCACTTATAAATTCCGAAATAACTCCTCGCTAGGGTACCTGAGAGGCCTTTTATTTAATATTTATTTTAGTAGTATTGGTTTAGTTGGTAATTTATAGCGTTCCCGTGCGTTTGTGTGTATGTGTGAGCACCGCTAGTTGACGGGCCAAGAGTACTGGTGCTATAATGTTGAACTAGAAAAACCTGTTTTGCGATAGCATCAAAAGCGCTTGGGTATACTAAATTGCAGTAATGTTGGCGCGTATCGATTAGGATAAACGTTTAAGTCTCTGGGAAGTGTTTAGTATTAAATTTTATATCGATAGGTGTTTCATGTATTTATTTATGTATGAACACCTCTGAACGATTCTGACCTGCTAATCGTAGCCCGCAAAAAGAAGCCTTATGCGATACACGGAAAGGTGTTTAAACTTAACACGAACGGCGCTTATGACACGTATGAAATATTGATAGCAGTTGGTTTATTTTTTTGAAAAATAACGGGTATGTTTTTTAAATCCACGTTTTTCTTAATAATAACAAGAATATGTTATTTCTGATAATTTAAAAAGTTTTAGCATAAATCATCATTTTTCATATGTAAAAACTAAAATAAAAATTTTCGGCAGTTTGTTATTTTATTTCTATATAGACTTTTTATTTTATTTAGACTTTAAAAAAATCAATTTCAATAACGCGGTGGTTTTGTTTTTTTTTTTATATTTTTGAATAACATTTAAAGAAATTTTCTTATGTAATTCCCTGGAATAATAAATTGTATTTAATGTAATACTAGTTTACTCATTATCATTGTTTGTTAATTTGTTATGGTAGTCCAGTAGTTACGGCGTTGAACTATTGGCCCAAAGGTAGCAGGTTTGAATCCGCAATAACGCTTCATTACTACCATCTCCCTTGACTCTAGCACACGCATATTTGGCCTAGTTGACCTTAAAATAATTGTATATGATTTAGGTCATAGCAATTCTTTAAAAAAAAAAAAGTGCTTCAAACGTACCATAAACACACTCTAACTACCACAAACAACACTCACAAATTACACATGAGACATCAAAAAATTCTACTGAAACGCATATAATATTCATAATCTATATATATATATTTTAAGAACACTGTTTCAATTTTTTTATGCTAATGTTAATATGTAAAATGTCCGAAATCCATAATTGGTTTTGTATACTAGCAATAAGTTTTGATTGTAATTATAAAAATTAATACTGTTGGATTTTTTAATAAAGAATAAATAAATAAATAAATAAATTGAAAGTAATCTAAAGAACTACCAAAAAATCCGTGGAATTTTCCATTCTGGAAGTTTATTTCGGTAGCGAAACCCCTACCCTGCGCGCTCCACCCCGAGTCATAACGCCCCAAGTGAAAACGATCGAACATCCGATTATGGACGGTCGGCGCAGGGCGAGAGGGCCATTTTGCAGTGTAGCCGAAGCGTAAATGCGGCCTCGGTCACGTAGGCGAGTTCCCGGGTAGCAACAGCAAACTCCACAAGCTTCGCTAATAGTGGCGTGCTTAATCACTCCGGCAATTATTATCGTACGATATGAATTATTGTTTTCGTAAGCATACTGCTCGGAACGTAACACGAGGCCCCTCTGAAGATTCTAGAAATATACAGGGTATTCTAAATAATGTAAAACATATATTTTTCAATGGCTCCTCCCTCGGATAACTACGTCACAGGGTCGCTAGGCCGCGGTCAGTCAAGATCGAGGTTAATGACCTATTAGGGCGGAGCTAAATGATTGCTGTCAGATGCCACTGGTCGAACAGAGGTCGGTCTCAGAAGAAGGGGTAACTCTTTTCCCCTTCTCAGTGGTTGTAAGAGGAATGCTATTGGTCGATAGATAATATTGATAAGATCGATTTACACCAATTTTATTACAAAAATAATAAAGTTTTCGCATTTTGTTACATAATTTCTTACTTTCAATAGGGAACTTAAACACCCCCTAAAGTTTGTGGGATTGGTCTTGGGACAGCAACGAAGGGACTGGCTGTATGATTCGTATTCGTCATAATAGTTTTTTTACAAATGTTTTGAGTAACAAAACCATGCCGATCAGATGCACCAGCATACTTGTAATGTCTAAAAAATGGTTTGACCGAGTCTAGAAGAACTTTCTGGAGTTTTATTATTATATACTTATAACGGCCTCAATATAATTCCATCTAACAATTAACGTGTGTTTTAACCCACTATCATAGGCACCATGCAACTTACCGCGAGGGTCTAGGTCTCGAGTAATGTGCTTGGAGACGTGCACTTCTCGTGTGAAGTCGCTCGTGATCAGCGTTTAGTCCTGTTCTTCTGGGAGTCTTATACTACTGTCAAGCTAATCAAGAGTACCCTCAGTACCTTCAAGTTGGTCATTATAATTTAATTTTGATGAGGCATTTTTTTATAAATTAATGTTTTATGGTTGCTGGCCTAGAAAATATGCCTCTCACTTGAGAGATTATTTTATTCTTTTGACTGCCTTTCTCAAAAATAGCAAATGTTTCAAAAAGGTTAAAATATTCTTACAATATTATTATCGTATGAGCACGTACGATGTAGTGTACATCCCGTTCTGTAAACAGCTGTAAACCGGCTGAGTCGGAGCGAGGTGGGTTGCGGTGGGGTGACGAGAGGGTGCGGGGGGTTTGCCCTTTGTGTGGGGCAGGTCGATGCAGGCTGGTGCACGTACGCACTTGTCACTGTGTCTGTGTGTGAGAGAGAGATAGAGAGAGAGAGAGAGAGAGAGAGAGAGAGAGAGAGAGTTGCAGGGCAAACACAAAAACGTTATGTTAGCTGAAGTTAATCCATAATTATCTTACCTAAAATGCAAGAGTGACACACTTCTAAAAATTACACTCCAGTAAATTTATAAGCTTTTCTGTAATAGTGGTTTAATTGATTTGCAACATTATTACAAACAGGTTTAAGACCATATAAAAAATATTTGATTTTATTCGAAAGCCTGAGGCCTAATATCTCTTTTTACCTTTTTTTGAGTTGTGTCACTTGTACAGTCAAATTCGTTATGTATGTATGTATGTACAAAGACACAGAAATATCTCCTCCATATTTTAAATGTAGGGTAGGTACTACAACCGAGTCCGGATTGACCGCGTCTCGTTTTCAAAAATCAATTTTTATTTAACTACATTATATTTAAATTAATGCACGATAGTTATATTACTATATATTCGAACTTTAGAAAATATTCAATATTTCAAAATAAAGATAACAAAAAATATATATTTTAATAGCGTCGGATCATAGTTGAAAATTATTATGGCAATAAAAATATGAATGTTATCTTACGTCGCTTACGCCATGAGACATCCAAAGACACACAGCATCCTTAATATGATAAATCATGGTAGCAAAATTAGATCCTACCGCAGAACGCAGGCAGACGAAGAACATTTAGATTTAGATGAAGAATCTACTGAATTGGTTTAACCAAACGTTGGATCTCTTCTTTTCAGAGATGCCTTCAACGAGGTTATTTTAGCCAACAAGATCGCTACAGTTCAGAAAAATATCTCATTCGATTTTATTGTAAACCTATTTGCTAAATATTTGTTTTTTACTCAATAGGAAAAAAAAAAACAAATAACCTAAATGCATCTCCTTTGAATTGGTAAGAACAAATATGATATCAAAGAAAAACATCATTTATTAAATATGCATATAATGAATGATATCTGTTCGTCTATGTTGAGTAATTAAAAATACTTCCATCTGCTTATTTCGCGTTGTTCAAGACGATTGTGAGCGCGAGAGATAAAACTACCCAGGAATGTTTTAGTATATTTCCAGCATCACTTTCATTTCAATTAATTATTATTTTTCTCAAAAAATAATACATTTAATTCTACATCACCTTTATAGCGTATACTGCTTTTCTCAAGTGATCAGTTATAGAAACATACACTGGTAAATTGGATTTATACAAATAATTAAACAGGATTCATAAATATTGTGCGAGAGCAAGAGATAAAGGAGATTGAATAATTTGAAGCTATGTGTGTATGGACGTGTGATGTGTGTGTTGGTGAGTGTAGGGAGAGACCTAAAAGTATTCTATTTACAACAATAATTATAGATAAAATAATATATCGTAAATAATATGCTTCTAAATTAGTATAATAAGTACATATTTTGGAATATATATTTAGTTCCCGTTTTGGGTTAGTATAAAAAAAAATGAATAAAGAAAAATAAATTTAAATACAGACTTCTATTTGCTTACTCTAAGAATTTGTCATATTAGGACATTACCAATCATTTTTTTCAGACTCGTTTATGTCTACCAATTACCTCCATGATAATTATTACAATCTCGCAGTGAAAATCAAAAAATCAAAAGAATTTCAAAAGCGACAAAGAAAATCTAACTAAAAATGGTTTATATATAGTCAAATTTGTTTATTTCAAAAGGGCTTTAAACCTAATATTTGTTTTGGTAGATGATTAAAAGAAATGTCAAAACAATGTCGACATCCATAAATGAAAAAAGCTAAACGATACAAGAAATGGTAATATTATAGAGAGAGAGGATGTAAGGAAATCATAGTAACGTTTTAACTAGTGTTGATTTAATCTACAGGATTTTCCATAGTGGCTAATCGCATAACCCTGGAAGACATGGTGAGCGATGGCACCATGGGAGGCATGGTGACATCTGCTAAGCAATATTAAAATCTTGAGAATTTGAAGTTTTAAACTAGTAATATAAATGTTACTATCGTACGATAAAAGCCTCGTATAAAAACGTTATTCAAGTCCAAGTAGGTACTTCGGTGTATTAAATTTACGTGCCATGACTGACTAATTAGGTACACAGAATTTTCCGCAAAATCGCGATTAGAAATGAATGACCAGTTTTATTGTTGTCAGCATAAACGACCCACAAATAGATTTAAAACGATGAAATAAATGTCTTCAAATAGCACGAAGTATTAGTCATTAGATATAATCTTTTGTCTTTAAAGTTCTCAGACATGAATCGTTCGGTACACCTGTGCAAATATTCTACAAATAGCGATGGTACAACCACGCAAGCGAAACCCGACAAAGATTTTCATTATCTATACATATTATTTCAATAAATATGGATTTTAGTCAACTCGAAAACTACAAATGCGAAAGGGTTGAATTGTTGCTCTTGAAAAACAATCATAGCCGTTTAGAATTATATCGGAGGCTGCTCGAATAATATAGGTAGATATATATATAATGTTAAAGTCAACAAATTTTTAGTACTGATTAATGAAACATTACCAGTTGGATATTTTAATCTAGTCAGAATTAAAAAATAACCCACTGTTACCTCTATGGCTAATATAAAACGAGCTACAATGGATATAGGAAATGAAGCAACCTACCACAAGTTAGTGCGACAGGCGCGAGTGGTCTGGGGCAATGACGCCTGTAGGGCCTAGCTGTAAGGCGTCAGGTGCTGGCTAAATATTTTACTACTACTAAACAATCTATACAAGCCGTTGATATAATAGCTACAGGGTATTATAACCATTCTTGGGGCCGTTTCGCTCAGAAATTTCATAGGTTCCTTAATTATAGGGTAGCACAATGGATCGTGAACAGCGGTCTAGACGCAAGAACTTTTTGTGAATACATAAATATCGACTGTTCCCCGCTTAATGAGGTATTTTTATTAGATAAGTATTGAATGTGACATAATACTATACCGGAAGCAATTGCCTAATACATTCGGCGACTAATTTGTGGACGTGCCGATTCGAATGCAAACAAACTCACCAATCTGTTCACCGGAGTATGGAACCCTCATTTCTCCGACAGTTTCCAGTACAATGGCTCCGTTAATGTCCTACCCTCACGTTTCGAAGTATCGCATTTAAGTATTCCAAGTCAGACTCAAATGGTTTGCGATACTTTAACTCGCATTGTTCGTGAGCATGGATACGCAAGAAGGGCTGCCAACTGTTCGTTTTAAATGTTATATTATTTCAGGGCGGTGTTTAAGCGGTCGTTTCAGTTTCAGTGAAATTGTCGCAGCCGTTATGATTCTAAGATCGATGCGTGTCTAAGTTATTTAGGAATTTAAATAACTGCTGACATTAGCACTTTAGAGACTGCCTACAGGCAAGTTTGTATTAAAAATATTGTGCTTAATAATCTACTAAAAGATGCAGTAGCGGATTTAGTAGGGCGATCGGCGCTCCTAACAATCTTAAATAATCCAAAAATTGCACGTCGTTTTACCGAGTGGCATAAAATATGGGTCCCTGCTTTGAACACACCGGCAGTACTTTGGAACCCGTTCCCGAGAGACACATTCGTCCTTCATTAGCGCTGAAAAATCTTTGGAAGTTTCGCCCCTAAGAATTGAGTCTGGATCCGCCTCTAAAAAGATGACGCTGGTTTCCGAACGTTCATTAGGTTTTTAATGATTAGGGTGTTTCTGTTTTTGCAAACCTTTAGATAGATTTAGCTTCGACGAAGGCTTAGTTTATTAAAATAAGGTTGAATTCAACCTATATGTTTGTAAATCCGGGCGGCTGGCACCACGACGGTTTTAATCGCTCCGGTTGGAACCGAGCTAGCTCGCAGTATTAGCGGTTAGGTGAGCGACATCTGATGACAATTAAAATTTCCAACTCTCATTCCCCGAAACAGGAACGAAGCGATGGTGGGGCCACATCGCTCCCCATCCTAAATGAAACTTCTGTCGATTTGTTTCGTAATTACTAGGATACGCTCGACGTCTAAATATCCGAATGGCTGTAGTCTACAGTAGACATGCGCTATACAGTATATGTGATAGATTCGTAATATCTTGATTTAATATACCTGTGTCAATGTCAGCGTTGAACCGAATCGCCATGTTGCCAAATAACCGAATAACAAATATTCGACACCGTCTTGAATATATTGACACTTTAATGCGGAGAAATTAGCTTTCCTTTAGCACAACTTGCCCCTCTGGAATGTTATAATATTTAGCAGTTTTTTGTTATAATTTTAAAGACCAGTTACTAACTGATAAATAATATAAAAAATAATGTACATATTATAATTGATAACGCAACTGTTTGATTGCCTTAAAATAGGTCAGTTTAAGACAGTAGTGGTAAATCTTGGTAAATCTTTCGAATAGCAGTCAATTATTCGGAATTATTGTAACCGATTAACCGAATAGTTGGCGGTTCGGTTAATATTCTCACCTGGAGTAAAAAGATAACCCGCTGGATTTAGAACCCCGACTTCTAAACAAAAACGCAAATCTTACTATAAAATAAAGGAATCCTTAAACATACATACATGAAAACTTATATTAACTATATTTTCGAATACCTATATAGACTATTATATAATATTATATACTTTGCACAATTATTACTAAAACCTAACACTTTATAATAGAAGTATCTCATGCGTATTTATTTCATATATATGATATGAATATATTTATATATATATATACCCATACGTATACTAATTATCAAAATAGAATAAAAATAATTAAAAAGCATATATACACAGTAAAGCAAACGTGTAAAATAGGAGCAGGTATCACCCCAGAACAGACCTTGTCTAGTGGGGTGATAAAATCCACACCACCTATCTATTTTGCTTTGTATGAGATAGTTTAAGATTACTTTGTAACTAGTTTTATTCAATTGTTTTATGCTATTTCATATGTATTGTTTTGGATAAAAAAAAAAAAAAAGAATACATATTATTTATAGGAAAAATGTGTATTGATTGTGTAACAAATAAATGTTGGCTATACTTTTGTTCGGGCAGATATAAAGACTTTAATCTTTGAATAATCTTTTTTAATCTTTGTTTAGTCTAATACATACATACATACAACTTTTTTCTAAGAGTTTATATTTTATGGAACTTCGGAATTCAACTTGGTTCAGTTTAAAAACAAGTGCTGGACCGGAAGGCTGCGTGGAAATCCCAGGGCTGCCAGAAAACCCACAAACATGCTGGACGAAGGAGGTCAAAACGCCAATGGACCGGCCCTAGTTGATCGTGTGGAGAAAAGTGATATCGGGGAATCAGATGACGTAATATTTCCCGTTTGCTAATTTCACTTGCGCGGGCGAGCAAAAGAGCGGTAGTAAATTTCAAGTCAAATCACTTAAGTTGAAGTCGTAAAGTTTCGGATTAGAATGGCTTCCTTTCTCGCCGGGAAGGGAGGAGAAAGGGAAGGAAAGGAGGGGAAATTACAGCGGAGTGCTCCCGACAATCACTCCTTATCCGCTCTGAAGACAGAGTCGGATTTAGCAATTCATTTATTTGACTGAAAACGCGTGGATCGATACAAAAATATTTTGTAGCTAGTTGGTAGGTAATTATATATTAAAAGTATTAAATTGAAAATTGTCACTTAAGATGCTTCAACCCGGTCATTCTATAAAAATGCTCTAAACTCGTAAGAGCACCTTCAAGACAAAATTAAGTTTGCATATTTGAGTTTTAATTTAAGCCCTACCACCACCATAACATTTTTAACGCTTCATTACCACCATCTCCCCTGACAGGTACATGTGGTCTAGTTGAGTAGAGCCCAAAAATAACTGTGTATGACCTAGGTCATAGCAACTGTTTAAAAAAAAAAAAAAATTAAGCATTAGAAATTAAACATTTGCCAATATTTTTTGGATCTTGGGATCTTGTTCGAAAACCTGTACGTGAGCCATCGATCGTAATCACAGAAGTTTTAAGTAATTCTTTATTTCCTTCAGAATGCATAGAAAATATAATTATAATAATAAAAAAATATATAATGCAATTTTATTTAATTATTTTTAAAGTTAACCTAATGGGAATAAAATCTAAGATTATGGTCACTGACATTATCGGGCTGAATTATTTGTTATGTTCATGGTATAAAACATTAAGAGGCTCAATTCCTAGAATCTAATTCTAGAACTCAATTTCTATTACTACCTTGAAATGTATTCATTATTTATATTATTAAACCCTTAAGGTCCGGTGAGTCCGTCCACGTTGCTCGTCCCCCTGACTCAAATTGAGCGTCCGGAGGGAACAAAGGAGTGAAAAAAATCGGTGAAAGGTGTCCCTTTGCAATGCAATAAATTAAACGAAAAATAAATTTATTATTTTATCAAGCCTTTGGATTCATTTCGCGAAAAAACAAAGGCGATGGGCAAGGATGGGATGGGATGGGATGGGTAAGGCAGAAAACGAATCACCCTTATCCCAATCTGTCATTCGTTCCCGAAGAGTCTAGGTCGAGTTTATGTCCCCTATTACGAGTAAAAAATCATATAAAAAAATGCGAAAATATTTCATCCCAAATTTATTATTTTTATTAAAGCGCTGGTTTAAATTCCGTCGCGAGTGGGCAATCAGCTGGCGAACGTATTACAACAAACGTTAACTTAACATTTTTTTTTACTCGGAAACCATGACGATTTTTTACTTACAAATCATATTTGAAACGGCAGGGCCAATTCTTTTAAAAGCAAAAATAAATAACTTTTGATTAAATTCGTCATATTCTTTTTTAAAATGATCCTGCATCTATATTCAACCATATTTTTGCACGCCTATGTATATAAGAATAAAATCAACGTGGCAAAAAACAAAAATTGGTAAAATAATCTATGTTTAAAATTATATTATTTTTATTTAAAATATGAACATTCAATACTGTTTCTCGAGCTTATTTAAATTAGAAATCGAAAATTCAACGTTGTAGCTCGGCGCAACGACCTTAGCCAAATGACCTTAGCTATATCGTCCTTCCGAGATTAACCGAATGAGCGTATCGATGCGCTGTTGCCGAGGCACGGATCGTCTCTCGCCGAAGGCGCCGTTAAAGCCTCCTGCAGCGTCTAACTGCCAACAAGATTTAAATCGATTTGAGATCGTGGTATATAGTCTAGTGGTTAAGGCGTTGGACTATTAACGCAAAGGTCGCGGGTTCGAATTCGCACATGGTCATACCATTTTTAACGCCTTATTACCTTCCTTGACTCTATGACAGGCACAGATGGTCTAGTTGAGTAGAGGCCTAAATAATTGTATATGACCAAGGTCATAGTAATTCTTTTGAGAAAAAAAAAATTATAAGGAAAAACGAAAATATGAACATTTTTTGGACAAATATATGAGATGATTATAAAATAAGCCTTAATGGAAATCTAAAATATTTACTAAAACACATAATTAATATTTAAAGATTAGAGGAAAAAAATATAAGCATTAACTTAGTAGGATTGTGAAAATAGAATGAACAAATTTTTGCTTAGTTAAGCTGAATTTCTAGACATACTCACACTTCATTGGTGATTTTTTGAGTAAAATAAATAAATAAATGTATGTGAATGTTATACATCCATATACCTTTGGATATATATCGTCCACACGCTCGGCAACATTGTGCCAAAGGACAATGGAACAAATTGCCCGTAAAGATCGCTGATATACTACATCCGAATTTCCTTCGCCGATAAGCAAATCCTTCCTATTTCATGTAGTAGCTATCTCCTTACCTACTATACGCGCAGATATATACTACTATATAATATTATATATTGTGGACACAGAGGAAATCCACCGTAACCTGAGCCGTACACCGTAATATGTAGGTTTATTTCATAGATTTTTTTTATAAAACTGCATAGTTTATATTCAAACATAAGGATGGCAAATTAAATTAGATAGCTATTAAAAACCTTCCGTGAGGGATCGTTTTAAAAAGCGACCCTATAATAGTGGTGCTCTCCAAGTATACGTCATAGGTCCATTACTATTATTAATAACAGTTCAAAATTTAATTTGGTATATGCATAACATGATCTTGGATGTGAATAATATCATTGCGACTAATTAAAATGACGCGATCATTATTTTAATTATCATTTTGGAAAGAAACATCAATTTATACGGAATGAGACAGCTAAGAGACTACTAGTTAGTCCTAATAATAACGATCTACTGACATTTTCTGGTCTAACTCATAATATCCCTACATTTATTTTCGCAGTCCGCTGACGTTTCGTTTATGGGCGATATTTTGTGGGGATATCTATTCTTTGTTTCTTATCATGATTCCTGACCACTTTGGTGCTCTGTGGCTGTATTAAATACGTCATGCAGAGCTGCATCAATCAACTTCTACGACTGGTATCTGCTGCATCTTGTAGTTAAGGCAAAGAACGTATCCATAACTTTCAGTGAATTTTACAAACAAAACATTAAATCACTACATTTGGTTACAAACAAAAACATACATAATGCTAACAAAAGTACTATTAAAATAATAAGAAGTCGTTCAAGGTTTTATTCTGGGACAGCAATTATTATATATATATATATATATATATAAGCGTTAATACATAGTAAGCCACTTTAGACGGCTATGACTCTTACTTACAAAACCTGCAGATATACTGTGAATAAAATTCCTTCCGTACACATATGTTTTCGTGAGCTGAATGACATTTGGTATACCTTATTCTGCGAGCGTGTAATGTCTTTGATACGAATGCGAATGTTCGTACAAACTATTTGAAACTATAGCAGGTTTCTCCCATTCATCTCCTGGTACGAATCTTCCGATAATAATACTCATATTGGATGGGTCCAATGGCGCGCCGCCTATGAATTTGCCCCTCCGGTCTGATGCTGAATGCTCATCGGTCGACCGATCTGCTTATTGATGCGAGGATTCCGAGATCCGGACAGTTCGACGTCTCATATGAATAATATGAGCGCAGTTCGGCAGGAGGAAGTTGGTACGTACTTTCGCAGCAGATGGAGGAAACGACGCGCCAATCTGCAAACGACTCTGCACGATTTTAACTATCGCGTTAGTCGCGCGTTTGTCGAAATGCCCTGCAAATAAACTGACCGTTTTTATTTCGTGTTAGAAATTATTCACAACCAAGGTCAGGTTATGCATATTATTAAATTTTTGGACTACTATTAATAATAGTAACGGACCTATGACGACTCCTTGAGGAGTCAAAAGTTTTTATTTAAAGCACCACTGTCAAAAGGTCGCATTTTAAAACGATCCCTAATTAAGTGCCAGTGGAAGGTTTTTAATAGATATCTAATTAAATTTGACATCCTTATACTGACCGTTTGAGTGTAATCAATGTAGTTTTATGAAATAAATCGTAGAGAGGTATTGTTTTATTTATTTGAAGTTGTTTAATTCAACATTCATTAAAAGCAAACTACATATTGGTAGATTTTATTAACGTTTCAAGTTTCGTACCTATGGGGTTCAGTCAGCTGATCAGTGGCTGCTCCCGGAGCGGTTATAAAGAAAGATTGATGAGCGATCCGCGTCCCTGCGGAGGCTGCGGACTCCGAAGGGATATTGCCGGTTGTGAATTTCACGGTTCTTATGACTGTGACCAGACGACGAGATACTTTCACAAATTCAACCACCATTTAAGACAGATTCTATTTAGGAACCTAGACGAAACGGTACATAGAACGATAGTAGGTGTAAGAGAACTATTTTTTTTTATAGTAAAAAAAAATAAAACCTAGTCATTTTGTTATCGAAAGCAGATCCACGAAAAAGATTCGTCTTTCTTCTTTCTAAAACTCATCTAAACTTCTTATCAGTTATTTATTGATTATTCTACTTTATAAGCGGTCTATCAACGTTCAGTTTTGATCTAATGCTGAAATAATATACAAGAGTATTGAAAGTCGTACCGTTTTTAAAATAAGTCGGGTGCTGTGAAATTCCTGTTCATGAATAAATCTCTATGATTTTGGCCGTCGTCGCCCGAATTCTAGATTAAACCAGAAACATTATCATTATTCTTGGAAATACTTATTTGTTCATCTCCCTCTCGGCAGAGGCGAGAAGCGGAGGGGGGAGGGGGTGGTAATTAAGGTTGAAGGACAACCGGGAGGGATTCTCGGCTCGAAATGCGAGGACATTTTTAGCGAGGGGCAAAGAATAACCCTGTCGGAGAGATTCGTCGGCGCTGTTATTAAAGTCACGAAGGCTGCGGCTTCATTTGAATAAATAGCCGAGTTAATTAGACGCCGGTTCATCTGGCCAGAGGAAGATCGCTCGCTGAGGTCACGAAGAAAAACCAGGGAAAAAAACCACCGAAATTTGACCGCATTTCGTGTCCTGAGGTTTTCGTGCCAGCGACGTTTCACTAAAGTGGGTAAATCTCGTTTATGTATTGGCCAAACATTTTTAAGCTTATATTATTAATTTACTTATTTAAAATTAATTATACCTTGAAGGTACCATTTCTCCGGTGGTATAGCTGATTAGCAGGTGGTGCAAAGAAGTTATTTATCCTTTTTCTTAGCTGGGAAGGGGTCTTAGGGAATGGCTTGAAGACGCTACAGTTGAGACTATTCTACTCTCTAATGGTACCCGGAAGAAAAGAATGAAACCCAACATTCTTTTTCCTCAAAATTTCCTTTATTTTGTGAGAATGGTGAATTGGTGGTGGTGGTGGTGGTGGTGGTGGTTTATTTTGTGTGTGGTGGTCGTCCAATTTAGAAAGGTTTCTGAAGTTGTTCACTAATGGAGGACTATTCTGGGAGCTTCAAGTGGGCCTTAAATGAGTTAATGAGACGACATATTTTTCGCCTTGAACTTAAACGCTCCCATTTAAGGTCAGATAGAAAATTCGTCGGACTGTCAAATTATACATGATAAATTAATAATATATGATAGTACATTTTATTATATTCCTACACATATGATTATTATAATAAAATTCATTTAAATTTTTATTAACTTTGGATAAAAAGCCATCTGGAAAAATAAATATCATAGGATAACTAAACAAACATGAACTTTTATTTTGAACTTCTTTCGTCGCTTCTTGTGACCTAAATTTATATTTGAAGTGTGATTCTTGATTATATTAATGAATATTTTCCCAGGTTATAAAATACTTCACAGATTTCCTTCTTGGAATCAACCTGTCGAAATCTTTACGACATCATCATCTCACCGACTGTCCGCCCACTTCGGGATGCTCTGGTTTCCCTTTAAGTCTGTACCCTATGAGCACTTGGGTCTGTCAAACGTGTTCAAATCGACTTCAAGTTTGTTTGCTAGTACATATTAAAAACTTATACTCTACCCTCTCGCAATAGGTCTTCTTTGCTTTTGAGTCGACCAAAAGATTTCGTCAGTGTGGGTTACCTTTGTTACCTATGGCAATGACCTAGGGCAATCACTGCAAAGTAACATGGAAGCAGATCGAAGAAGTGGTCCAGAAGCTCCGCAGATGAATCAGCAGGAGATGGTAAAAAAGGCAAACCGTGGCTAAAAGCGGCAACGTCGCCGGCCGACCTCGTCACGATTAACGACGGTCGTCGCCAGTTGTTCCACTGCTCGGCACAATTCGTACGTCTCCGGAGATTATCGTCAATTTAGAAGGAGAGCGCGCTGCGCAATCCGCAGCCTTTCAGATCATTGCGAAACTAGAAACAAAGTAGAGACAGCCTTAAGCCCGCTGTACGTTGAGAGCTATTGGTAAATCTGAACTTAATCAGCTAAGGAATGAGCTAAAAAACGCAGAGCCTTGAGGAGTATATCTTGTGTAAAGCCTCCCATTGATTTTGACCTGGTATTTTGAAAGAATATCAACAGTTTTTGGGAGGCGTTTGTTAACTGGAGAATTTATTAAAAGTGGATCGCGAGCGTGAAGATTTTTTTTATTTCTTTAATCGTTTTTATCCTTACATCTTTTCTCGGGCGAAGAAAAGAGATATTACGAATGTTTTGGCATAAATTTTATTATTTATTTATTTGAAATTTCACAAACTTGCCAGCTATCCGTGGTATTGGTAGTCTCTATAGATGTTTCAAGACATTTCACTAAACTACAGATCCTTTGTTCATCAGCGTGAATCTAAAGTGTTCCATTTGAGAATATCATTAGCACTGTAAGCACTCACATACGAGTATAATACGAAGTGCGTTTATGCGCCATGCCTTTTACTCATATTTGGACGAAACTCTGTGCTGAATACAGCTGAAACGCTGAATACAGCTGAAACGCTGAATACAGCGTGGATTTATTATATACTTCTTCGGCAGAAAGCTTTTTCCAGCGAATGTATTTTTCTACCACCTTATCAGTTACGTGTAGTTTAGTTTGTCGAAAAGCGAATGAATGGAAGGGATAAAAGACGGACTTGATAGTTTGATCATTAGGGTGTATTAATCTTGGATTTAGAGAGACAAATTGTTAACGGACTTTTGAATAGAATGGAAAGATTACGCGGATTAAGCCTTAAAGGGTACTTACATCTTGAACTACGACATTGTTTAGTATCGCAGAATTCATATGGGATCCTAATCGCAGTAGCATATAAAAAGGATCTACACAAAATGTCATAGAATCTTAGAATATCATTCCAAGACATAGTAACCTAATATTAAAAGTTTTTAATGGAAAGTTTTTTCGCATCAATGTTACTTAAAACCACTTTTATCCTTCCCGATTTGGAGTTCCTTTTAGTGATTTATTGAAACTGCAATCTTCACATATTTTGTAATCTAGCTCCACGAGTTTTTAGTAGGTAACGTGGAAAGGTTAAAATATTTAGGTACTACATTTTACTTGATCCAGAGCAAGTCAAAATGACCTCTAAAAATCAACTCTAATAGCAGCAGCTGTTGGCGGTCCACCAGGACATTCTTTTTTCTTCGAATTTCCCTCTGTCAAAAGAAGCGTTTTCTCTATACGGGGACAATACAATCCTTTCCTGTGAATATTTGTATTGTAATCCGAATTAATTTCAGAAAAGATACCAATTTTAACAGGTTGCATAGTCGTTCTCAATAATTATCGTCTCATATTTCACCTTAAGTACAAAAACGTCGGACGCCTCTTCGTATGTTTATTATTGTAATTATACTTAAGAAAACTAACGAACAAACAGCTTACAGCTTTCATTTTCTGATATTGTATTCAGGGTACGTATAATGAAGGAACATCAGAGCCTACGACAGTCACGCTCATGAAAACTAATGTATTCACTGTATAGCTTTCTTGCGCAATCCGGTAGACAATGGAGCAATTAATAAACCCAAGATTTGAATATTATTTCTAGTTACTAGAATGATATTACACACGTTTGTCTCTAAATGCAAAAGACAAGGTATCATTTTATTGATATTAAATACAAAAGACGAGGTATCATTCTATTGACCAGAAATAATATTACAATCTTGGGTTTAATGATTGCTCGTATAATTTCATCACCACCATCTCCCCTGACCTAGAATCGAGGAAATTTATTACAGTTAAGTAAAGCCTGAAATAATTGTATTTAACATATGTCATAGCAATCAGGTATAAAAAGAAAATGGCGAATAAATATTGGAAAATAAACATAACGTTAATTCTTTGCGTTTCCCCTATCTAAAGCTAACCGACTAATATAGTTCTATGTATGTTAGTTGTATGTATTTAGCATGATCTCATACCTACTTCAGTCGCGTAAGCCTGGAATTACGTAAGCGCTTTTGGCCCCCAGCGAATTGTCGGGAGGCTGACTCCAGTTAATGGTCAAAGAGATTTTGGTCACTCTGTAAGGGGCCGGTAGAGTTTATAAATACGCCTTGGGCGTGTGCGTACTAGCCGAATCGTTTGTATCACCAGTTTTTGTGCGTGTAACGAAATTAATTTTTTATTAATTTTTTCATGCATTTTGGGCATTACTGCGATTAATTACATAAGATGTTTATCGCTACGTTGAAATGTATCAAACCTCTAAAAACTTAACGTAAGAATGTCTCGTAGACATTATATTCCCCTCCGCCGTGAGAGTAGGAGGCACATACTCTTAAAGTGACGATGCGTTTAAATGTTTCTAGGATTTTTGCTATTGCTTATTATGCTTATTTTTTTCGACACATTGAAAAGCTCGTCAAGCAAAAGTTGTCCAGTTTTAATTGAAAAATAATCCCGTAAAAGGATGTGCATTTTATCACGTAAAGTTTACAAAATTTTGACTTGAAACCGTGATGAATTTGATATTAAGCAGCGTCAATAAGCTGGATTTTTTTCGGGAATGGTCCTGGAACACGGTGTATAACCCGTCGCTCCCTATTTTAATTAACTCGTAACTCCGAAAGTCACCAGAAAAATAGTTTTTTCCCGCAGATTCCTAATTTACAGGAATGATCGATGAATACGATTATGTTTTGTGACTCGGCAAGCGGGCGGCTTTGTCAGGAGGCGAGCGACGTTTCTTTTTGCAGACTCTCACAAAATGTTATAAATGATTAATGATGTTATAACGAACAGCTGCACCTTGTTAAGGCACAAATCTTCGATATTATAAATGAACTGTCCCGGCCCGGGGTAATTGTCCCTTTGTGTAATGACACGACTGAAACAATCTATGGGAGTTCGAGGTGGTTCAGTCGTGAAGGCGGGTTCAAATCCGCACACCTCGTCTATTTGAGCGGAACCTAAAATATTTGCTCAATTTTGCATGGTGCTTGGATATCATCTATCTATCTATAACTCAAGAATGGCTGGACCGATTTTTATGATCTTTGATTTGTGCATTTATCTCCGCGCCGAATAGCAGAATAACTATTAAAACGTCAGAAAATTAATTTTCTCATACATTTTGTATGGAACGGCTTTGTATTCTGTGGTTCAGTTCCGATGACAATGCATTTTTATGGTGCGCATGACCTGATTCCACATCCACGAATGCCTTCAGACGCAGAAACTCCTCAGCGATTAACAGCACAGACAAGATATTTTGTATACGCATTCAAGCACTTAAATAACACTTGTTTTAAAAAAACGTATTTTTACTTATAATTTATTTCTAAGTTAGACTAAGCGCTGTAAGACGGTATACATCGCTAACATCTTCAAACCACCTACACACTGTGAAGAGGACGGAGAGCTGATGTTCCTAGTAGGGTACGATTTAGGACTACGTATATCCTAAGTGACCCTAGGCTTTCTGGCGGTACCCTTCTAATGGTTCGCCCTTTCATTTGGTACATTAAATGCCTAAATGTTACTCAAATGTTAACCTTCTATTAATGGCTTTGAGAGCTCTGCGTAGGGTATACGAGGGCATAAGAGTTGCCAACTAGCTTGTTAAAACACTAGAGACTATTAGGTAAACAGGAAAATTTTAATACTTTTTAGCTCTTTTTAAGTTTTCAGAATATTTATTTATTTATTTATTTATTCTTTATTGAAAAATCCAACAGTATTCATTTTTATCATTACAAAAAAACTTATTACTAGTATACAAAACCAATTATGGATTTCGGACATTTTACAATATTAACATTAGCATAAAAAAAATTGTGATCTTAAAATATACATAGATTATGAATATTATATACGTCGTATACAGTAGAATTTTTTGATGTGTTATGTGTAATTTGTGAGTGATGTTTGTGGTAATTGTGAGTGAGTGTGATTTGTATGTATATGTTCAAATAAAGTAATAAATTAAGTATGGTTTTAGTATGTATAAAAATAATTTATGGTGAAGGTAATATAAATGTAATATGTATGTATATTCTATATGTAATTGCAATAACAAGTACTTATATGTTACTATTAATCATTAACAACATAACAATCTAATATTATTTTATTTTTGTACTTTTTTGTAAAGCTTTATTATTTTTCGAATATTTTTTATAAATTATGAATTAAAACAGGAATATATCATAACATACAATATAATTAATTATGCACATCAGGGGCGACGAAAAAATCTAATCTAATCTAATCTATCTAATTGGTCCTGCGATTCCTATTGTTATTTGTAAAGACGGTATATAAAAATTTATGTGATAAGTAAACTTTATGTGATAATATTAGGCAGATCATGTAATAACGTCTTTGTTGTTAGCGCTCAGATGTAGCTGACACCGGACACCGGTGACGGTGTTATCGATCCACGCTGCGTCGGAATTCGCGTGCTGACCGAATTTGCACCATCCGTTAAAATATATAATATACTAGCTGACCCGGCCACGCGTTGCGGTGGCTAAAGTTTTTGTTATATTACATTATAGTAAACAATCTAAGAGGAACAATAAGAGAACATCAGTCACGGAGTCCACTATGCTTTTTCACACAGATGGTATTTGTAAAAAAATATGGTGATCTCCTTATTTGACTTTCTACTACTATAACCCTTTAGTACAATGAAATTATTTACGAACAAAGACGAAAATGTTGATGTTGGTATACAAATTCACTGGATTGAGATTTGAAGGGGAAGTACGTTGAACACAATTAATTAAAATGTTCTTACACTTGATACTAAGCAGAAATCAATAGGTAAAAAATAAAAATTTATCAGATTTATTATTTCCATTTAATTTTATAACAAATATAAGTATATTACAGTATAATACAGTAAATAACATGTGACGCTTAAACTCATGAATGAGGTAGGCAAGGCAGACAGTCTTAAACTTTTAAACATTAATATCTTTTTTTTGAATTATAAATACTTTCAATTTCAATTTAATTTAACACCAATCGGTGCACAATGTTTTTGGTTAACCTGTCTTTAGCTAACACAAATAGATTCGACGGTTTCCCAACACGTGAACACGCAACATATAGTTGCCCATGAGAAAAACATGGATTTTCCAAATCTAAACCACAAATGGACATTGTTTGACCTTGAGATTTATTTATAGACATGGCGAAAGCTAAACGAATTGGAAACTGTAGCCTTTTGAAGGGTATGGTAGAATCTGATGGTATCATCGGAATACGTGGCAGCAGGACCACTTTTCCTTTAAACTTCCCAGCCAAAATGGTTGCTTCAAGAATGTTTCCGGTGATCTTTTTGATGACCAAACGCGTACCGTTACATAATTGAGGTGGATTCAAATTACGGAGGAGAATAATAGGGGAACCAATCTTTAATCGAAGATTATGTGGTGGCATTCCAGGGATATCTAATGAATTTAAAAATTCAATCGGAAAATTTACACTTTCATTTTCATCAACAACAGTATCGATTGATTTAAAAGACATCAGATCGCCTGGTAACAACTGTTGTATCTGGAAGTTAATTTCGTCAACATCAACGTTTTTGGCTGCCAAAATCGCCCGTTGACTAAGCCATTCATGATTCAAATAATTATTCTGTATATCCGGGAAAATACTCTGAATCAATTCAGTTTTATCCTGAACAACAGTGCAAAAATTGTCTGGTAGTTTAATGCATTGCGTATTTGGTTGCAGTTTTATTTTACCGTTCCCAATATCTAGTAGTTGTTCGGAAAATATTAGTGCTGATGGATCATTTTGCAATTGTACTCGCATATTTATGGTCAATCGAAGTGTTTCAACACTTCGCCATAAGAATGATTGTTTCAAACATGCATTAATCTCATCCGCGAAAGTAGAGCGAGGTATAACCGGTAAGGTCTGCCGGAAGTCACCAGACAAAAGTAAGATAGCACCACCGAAAAGTTTATTATTGCTGTTTAAATCTTGCATAGTTCTGTTTAATGCTTCAAGTGAATATTTGTGTGCCATTGTGCACTCATCCCAAATTATTATAGAACTCTTCCGCAACACTGCAGCTATTCCACTATTCTTTTTGATGTTACACATTGCATCTGGTTTATTATGAACGTCCAATGGCAGCTTGAATGTTGAATGTGCTGTTCGCCCACCATCCAGTAAAGTAGCCGCAATGCCTGACGATGCTAATGCTAATGCGATTTTTTGTTGCGACCGTATTTTGGCAAGAATCAACGATATTAAAAATGTCTTACCGGTTCCACCGGGTGCATCCAAGAAAAAAAAACCGCCTTGTTCAGCAGCAACAGCCAGCATAATCCGATCATAAATAATTTTTTGTTCTGCTGTCAGTAATGGTTCACTGTTCATGATAATTGTTGCTAAACTTCCATGGTCATATTGATTTTCTCGTTGTAAATCGGTATTGACTAAGTCGGTGGCTGGACGATTAGGTGATGGCATACCATAATGATTAAATGGTAAATTTGAACTAAGAACACATAAATCCTCGATCAAGACCAATGCTTCATTGTACATCTCTGGTGTATAATCTATGTTTTGGCATTGATTTGTTTGTCTAATTCGGTGCAAGATGTCTTCTGTCATACAATTTTTATATTTTTCCCACAAAGTTTGTGCTTGCGAGGGATAACATGTCGCCAAAATAATTGCAAACAACTGACGAATGTTATTCGGTGTTGATGTCAACGCAGCATCAGCAAGCGTTAAGTCCCAATGGTTATCGTCTTCTAGCAATTGCAGTTCACGACATGCATCCTGGTATGTATTGAATACTCGACCATTAGCTGTTCGTAAAAATTCAAAAGACGTTGGTCCGGGAACATTCACCAATAACAAACGTAAATAGAAGCACTCACGTTGCTTTGGATGTACCGTGTAAAGTCTCCCCAATGTCTTAGCTTTGAATATGCCTGTAATGGAAGGATGTGGTTTTCCTTGTTTCCGTGGCTCCCATTTTTTACTGGATTTGTTCCATGTGAAATAACGTGGAACATCACCATACACCAATGTCTTCGCGAATTGGCCAAAAACATCAGGTTTTTGACACAATGTAAAAAATTCAGTTAGAGTCGTTTTCGGAGCTTCGAACGCTCTTTGGAGAACATTTTCTTCAGTGAAGTATACACGTTGACCGTTTTCAAGATGTATTGCCAGATGTTGGACAGCAGGATCTCTTTCGTGGATGGGAAAGCTGAGAATATGCCAAATAGCTTCATTGCTGCTAATGTATCTGCCCATTTGGTATCGTGCTATTTCGTCATTTTTATTTATGTTTTTTACTTCAAATATGGCCAAATCACTGCCTTTGTTTACATATTTACAAATATACTTAATTGATTTAACAGAACTGCAAAGCTCAACATTGATATGAGCTTTGTAAGTTTTTGAAAGTAGTGGTGAGTATGGTACCACCCACTGATTATCAAACTCAACTTGATTTGGAAAGTTCGGCAGTCGCATTGTAAATGTGTGGCCACCATTCTCAGTACTTCTGCGGCGATACATTGGATAACCATCAATATCCGTGATCGTGTCATTCGTATGCGGCTTTGGGAAGTTTTTTTTACATTTTCCATTTTCCATGCACGGTGACGTCATGTTGAAAACACCGCATGGCCCATGGATCATGTGTTTGGTGACAATATCAAATAATTCTTGATCAATTAATGGGTCTGGAATTTCGGCTGAAATTATTTGATCGATTTCTTCAGGACGGATTCTATCTTTAAGCCAAACCAAAATGTGGGCATGAGGCAAACCTCGCTTTTGCCACTCTATCGTATACAGCCAACAACGTGTGATACCAAAAATTGTATATTTAACAATAAAATCAATTAAGGATTTCAATTTTTGTTTAAACACACGTGCAGTTAAATCATGACGATGAATGGCTTGTTGTCCTGGCAATAGTAAAGTTTGTATCTCTTCCCAATTCGGATTACATGTGAATGTAATAAATAAATCCGGTCGGCCGTAATGACGTACGTAAGTCATCGCATCTTGTATGCATGCATGTTCCGTGCCGTTCCGTATCGACATCTGTCAGTTTTATGACTGAATCTACCAGCATGTTCACCTAATGGTACTTTGTCGGCTTTTATGACGATTTGATAATTGTCATTTTGCAGTCGTGGCGAAACTCTTTTGATCAATTGAATTAGTTGATTGTGATCTTCTAAAAAATTTTCCAATAATATCACAATTGCTCTTTCCTCTGCTTGTTCAATAAAATTATACTGGCACCGAGTCGTCACGCGCTCTTCACAATCGCCCATAAAATAAAAAGGTATCGACATCTGTCAGTTTTATGACTGCCAAATAATAACGGACAAAAAATTAGCGATAAATTAAAATTGCGACTATAATTTGAGATTTAAACTATCCTATCTCTCAAGTGCACATCGAACTGCACATGGTGTTCAAATTTTATTATTAGTCCATTATTTTATTATTAGTCCATTGAGGACAAACATTGTGACACGAGATTTATATATATTAAGATTTAGGGATTTTCTTTCACTTTATTTATATAATTTCTTACTCTCTTATCTCTGCTTGTTTGTTTGTTTGATTACTTTACGCGTTTGTTTTATTTTCGCAAGATTGACAAACACTGATATCTCGTCACAGCGGACTCGAAAACGGTTAACAGTTCGTGACCTTAGTGTCCAGAAAATAATAGCATGGCAGTACACTCATTGCACTATTAACGGCGATAACCTGTTACACGAACCGGTTAACAAAATAACAATTGATTTCATTGCAGATTGACTACAGTTTCCGTATAGTTTATTTATAACAAAAAATAACCTTGTTTACGCGGATCATATACGTCATATCAATATATTAATCATCTATGTATTATTGTGTAAGAGAACGTGCGACAGAGAGAGACAATACTACCTTAATTTAGGGCCGAAATTTCAGTCCTAGCTTAAAGTCGTTCTTAGTTAGGATCAACTTAACTTTTAAGCATGACTTATATTGAATTGTGTATTTCAGTTACTTTTTAAGTTTAACTTATAAAGAATACTAGCTGACCCGGCCACGCGTTGCTGTGGCTAAAGTTTTTGTTATAATACATTATAGTAAACAATCTAAGAGGAACAATAAGAGAACATCAGTCACGGAGTCCACTATGCTTTTTCACACAGATGGTATTTGTAAAAAAATATGCTGATCTCCTTATTTGACTTTCTACTACTATAACCCTTTAGTACAATGAAATTATTTACGAACAAAGACGAAAATGTTGATGTTGGTATACAAATTCACTGGATTGAGATTTGAAGGGGAAGTACGTTGAACACAATTAATTAAAATGTTCTTACACTTGATACTAAGCAGAAATCAATAGGTAAAAAATAAAAATGCCTGTAATGGAAGGATGTGGTTTTCCTTGTTTCCGTGGCTCCCATTTTTTACTGGATTTGTTCCATGTGAAATAACGTGGAACATCACCATACACCAATGTCTTCGCGAATTGGCCAAAAACATCAGGTTTTTGACACAATGTAAAAAATTCAGTTAGAGTCGTTTTCGGAGCTTCGAACGCTCTTTGGAGAACATTTTCTTCAGTGAAGTATACACGTTGACCGTTTTCAAGATGTATTGCCAGATGTTGGACAGCAGGATCTCTTTCGTGGATGGGAAAGCTGAGAATATGCCAAATAGCTTCATTGCTGCTAATGTATCTGCCCATTTGGTATCGTGCTATTTCGTCATTTTTATTTATGTTTTTTACTTCAAATATGGCCAAATCACTGCCTTTGTTTACATATTTACAAATATACTTAATTGATTTAACAGAACTGCAAAGCTCAACATTGATATGAGCTTTGTAAGTTTTTGAAAGTAGTGGTGGGTATGGTACCACCCACTGATTATCAAACTCAACTTGATTTGGAAAGTTCGGCAGTCGCATTGTAAATGTGTGGCCACCATTCTCAGTACTTCTGCGGCGATACATTGGATAACCATCAATATCCGTGATCGTGTCATTCGTATGCGGCTTTGGGAAGTTTTTTTACATTTTCCATTTTCCATGCACGGTGAGGTCATGTTGAAAACACCGCATGGCCCATGGATCATGTGTTTGGTGACAATATCAAATAATTCTTGATCAATTAATGGGTCTGGAATTTCGGCTGAAATTATTTGATCGATTTCTTCAGGACGGATTCTATCTTTAAGCCAAACCAAAATGTGGGCATGAGGCAAACCTCGCTTTTGCCACTCTATCGTATACAGCCAACAACGTGTGATACCAAAAATTGTATATTTAACAATAAAATCAATTAAGGATTTCAATTTTTGTTTAAACACACGTGCAGTTAAATCATGACGATGAATGGCTTGTTGTCCTGGCAATAGTAAAGTTTGTATCTCTTCCCAATTCGGATTACATGTGAATGTAATAAATAAATCCGGTCGGCCGTAATGACGTACGTAAGTCATCGCATCTTGTATGTATTCCTGCATGTTCCGTGGACTGCCGATGTAGCTTGAAGGTAAAATGAAAGCATTACCGATGTCATTGGGATTTAAATTTCCATCGATGTTTCCAGCAACAGCATCTCGTAAGTGAATATATTCTTCCGATCGTAGTTTTGCCTGGTTGAATCGAAGGAATCGCAAGCGTTCGCTTTCGACCTTAGCATACATATCAATAATGTATTGATGGAACAGCTGACGATATCGAAGGATATAATTGTCTTGATGTTGTCTAACCATTATTCGGTGTGCGTAGTAGTTCATTGAGCTAACTTTATTATTTCTGTAATCACCTAAAAAAATAAAAAATAAAATGCAATACGAAATTAAAATCTATACATACAGTAAGAAAGTAAATAGATAATTGTCAAATTTACCGGTATTTGGATCATACTGTTTGATATTAAGGTGATATTCATCTTGTCCTTGCCAAAATATCAATGGATATTGTAGTGCGTCATATGAACGGTGTAGATCCTAAATCGTACTGACAGTGTTGTCTCGCCGTGTAATGTTTATAGATCTTTTGTCAACTGGATCACCAACCATGATAACAGCAACCTCATCAACAGTTGGAGCGTTGAATCTACCAGCATGTTCACCTAATGGTACTTTGTCGGCTTTTATGACGATTTGATAATTGTCATTTTGCAGTCGTGGCGAAACTCTTTTGATCAATTGAATTAGTTGATTTAGTTGGATAACCATCAATATCCGTGATCGTGTCATTCGTATGCGGCTTTGGGAAGTTTTTTTTACATTTTCCATTTTCCATGCACGGTGAGGTCATGTTGAAAACACCGCATGGCCCATGGATCATGTGTTTGGTGACAATATCAAATAATTCTTGATCAATTAATGGGTCTGGAATTTCGGCTGAAATTATTTGATCGATTTCTTCAGGACGGATTCTATCTTTAAGCCAAACCAAAATGTGGGCATGTGGCAAACCTCGCTTTTGCCACTCTATCGTATACAGCCAACAACGTGTGATACCAAAAATTGTATATTTAACAATAAAATCAATTAAGGATTTCAATTTTTGTTTAAACACACGTGCAGTTAAATCATGACGATGAATGGCTTGTTGTCCTGGCAATAGTAAAGTTTGTATCTCTTCCCAATTCGGATTACATGTGAATGTAATAAATAAATCCGGTCGGCCGTAATGACGTACGTAAGTCATCGCATCTTGTATGTATTCCTGCATGTTCCGTGGACTGCCGATGTAGCTTGAAGGTAAAATGAAAGCATTACCGATGTCATTGGGATTTAAATTTCCATCGATGTTTCCAGCAACAGCATCTCGTAAGTGAATATATTATTCCGATCGTAGTTTTGACGTTTGCGTTTTGACGTTTGCCGCTCGCGTTGTTGAGGTTAGATTTTTTCGGTGGCATTTGACTGAAAATAATAATTTTCTTGTTCTTATGATATTCTCTTGAAGACGTTCGTTACACTGTTCTTGAGATTCTTGTGCATGACCTGCTGTCCTGATTCTTTGAGCTGGATTTCTTGATTCAATTTGTTCTGCCAACTGATGGGCTCTTTTAATACGTTTGCGTCGAATAACTGTCACTGTCAAATAATAACAGACATTAGCGCCATCAACCCAGTCGAAAGGTATCGACATCTGTCAGTTTTATGACTGCCAAATAATAACAGACAAATAATTAGCGATAAATTAAAATTGCGACTATAATTTGAGATTTAAACTATCCTATCTCTCAAGTGCACATCGAACTGCACATGGTGTTCAAATTTTATTATAATCGGTTAAGTGGTTCAGACGTCCATTGAGGACAAACATTGTGACACGAGATTTATATATATTAAGATGTTGTTTTCGCTACTCGCCGCTACGGTATGTGTATACAATATCTATCTATCACTTTTGACATAGGACACGTGATCTGACGTTTTCAGGTTATGCTGTCAGATGTAGGATTTTGTCGCGGGCTTAAAATGCTTGTTTTGAATTAGTGTTTCTGTGTTTTATTTATTATATTGATGTTTTTTACTCTAGTTGGAGTTACTAAATTACGTAATTATAAAATTGGCGCGCATTTCCATCGCCAATTTTGACAATTGCACGCCCGGCGATAGTATCACCGTTTAATGTACTGAAATCTCTTCTAGCAGCGTATTTTAAAACGACTTACGGCTTAAGTCGTGGTTGTTTTGATTCGTAACTAAGGCGGACTTTAAGTTCGACTTAACGCTAAAAGTGAGTTGAAATACGATATTCATCGGTCGCAGTTAAAATTAAAGTTAGTCCTAAGAGAACATGAAATTCCGTCCCTTACCCACATAATTTTAACTTATCCCATCATCACAGCAGTTATATAATTAACCATATCCTAATTGGTGAACATTACGTTCTTTTTTTTTTGTATTTTTGCTTAAATTTAAAATCGTTATCTTACTTAAATTCGTATAATATATTTTTAGATTATTCTTTTTTACCTCTAATTATCTTTATTAGTAAATTGGGCTACCCTTTTAAAGATTGTACTACGTCAATTTATGTTGTCTTTACGTCATTATCTGAATTATTTTCTGTTGGATAACCAGAATAAATAAATAAACATTCAACATCAAAATTGCCCTATTTGGAGAAAAAAATATAGTTAAATATCAAATATCAATCAAAATATTTCTGTGTCAGTTTCGAATTTTGCAGCCTCGTACAAAACCGTGAACCATCCACCGTGAACCGTGAATCCATTTTATATTTTATTTTATTTATTTACAACGTTGCAAATATAAACATTACAACAATAACATTAGGAGTTATAAATTTGTGACAGTTGAAATAGACAAATTAAAGTTGTATTTGTTTGTACATTGAATTGTTTCGAAATATTTTGAGCGCATAAGATCAAATGTTTACTTGATGATGATGATATTATATATGACCCTGCAAAATAAATAAAAAAATACAATTAAATCTGCAGACGCATTGAGAAAAATTATCTTCAGGCAGAGCGTTCGTCTAAACACTCATGATTTAATAAATCTGGGTAAAATATTTGGGTTTTATTTTAAGTTTATGTAAAAAAATCTTTCACTTATATACCTACTCAATTGTTATTTATTTTGGTCATGACGCAATGGGTTTCCTGTGATTTAGAAATGGGGGTCAGCGGACCAAATGTGACCATTATCTACCTACGTTCGAATGGGTAAAACCATTATTATTGCAGTTCAGAAGACAGGAGTCAAAATGCTGGCTGCAAAATATCAGAACAAAATAAGATAATTATTTCATCAGCCGCATGACGAAATATCTCGTTAATGTTTCTCACAAGACGGGGCATTTCGAACGGCTACTTATCGCTACCCGGGGTACTTAAAGTAGGTGGAATGGTATAGAAGAAAAGGTCCTTTGTGACGAGTGGAATATAACCAGAGGTTTGGGAATGTCCTCGAACACATTTCGATGTGGTCTGGGTTAGGTTAACCGACTTCAAAAAAGCAGAGGTTTTCAATTCGGTAATTCGCAAAAAAAAAAAGAACAATTGAGCTGTGTATTAGGTACTATAAAATAGGTACAGCTGACAGAAGCACCATTTAATTATTCCTTCATTTTGCGACGGTGCTGTCAGCTTCCCTCGCGTCGAACGTCGGGATGAGTGTGTGGGTGTGTCGCGTACAAACATCTCTGTGAGCGTGTTACGTTGCCATGGTTACGGCAGTGGATTCTCTTTGTCCTCCCGAATGCCTAAAATGCTAGTTCCTACAGTAAGCTCGGGTAAGCTGGCCTCCCCGGGGTTACCAACACACGCGCGCGCGCTCAACGCCAGGTGTCGTCAAACGCAAATCCGTAATCATTATTTATTTATTTTGAAAGTACAACACAGCGATACAGTAAGACAATTCTCTAACACTACACTGACATGGCCAAAAAAATGTACCAAACATGAAAATGGTTGACAACAACAAGTTAATAAATCAAACTTAAATAATGTGTACTGTGTGTGGGTGCATGCGTGTGTTTAGTGCGTGTATGTAAACCTACATATTATTAGCGATATAATAAACAATTTAAAAATAACAAAATTAACTTACGAATGTTTAATATTAATAATGAATATAATATTAATTTATACATTTTGTTAACTTTATTTGTTTATATTAATGTTAAATTAGATTGTTCCTCTGCTATTTTTTTATGATGTGTGATATTTTATATTAAAAATAAAAAAAATAACCTCCCGTTACATCCTAAACCGATAATGCCGTCACTTACACATTTTATTTTGTATAGGTAACTTATTTTCTATAGTAAAACTGTTTTCGTACAAAATCGCTACAGTTTGAATGAAGAGACGTCAGTATCAGTAATTTATTTATTTATTTGTATTCTGACATAATTAATTTGACAAAGAAATAGAATTGTAGTAGTACAAATCACAGTTACAAATGAATAATTTAAATGCACCGAGAGCGATTGGCACTGCTAAATTTTGTGCCCTGCCTTCTTTACTGGACTATGTCTGTACTAAGGAAGGCAGTGTTATATTGTGCTACAACTAAGAATGTCAAACTATCAATTCACCTATAGAGAAATATAAAGATGTCTATTTGTAAGAAAACAAAATAAAATATATAAATATATACGAGTATATACAATGTTGTCGCATATAATGTTTATATTCAGACAAATATGTCTATATTTATAGTTGGATTAAAAGAAAAATAAAATACGTAATGAGTATACTAATAGAGCTCATGCTAAAGTAGCAAACAAAATTTTTTCATATTTGAGTAAATTTAGACTATATACAATATTATTATTATATAATGGCGCATAATTTAAGGTGACTCTTCTTCCTCGGCCTTCTTAACGTGGTTTATTATAAATGTTATGTTATAAAAACTGAGCATTTACCAATGGTCGTCGACCGCTGTGCCTATTCACACAAACAGTCGCATACATGTAGATGGTCCCTTCCAGCGATGATATTAAGACCCGCGTGGATACTTTTTGAAGAGTTCGCATAGAGTATAGAGTATAGAGCATCGTCCATTTGGACCTCGGACGGACCCCTCCGAGCAAGGACATTCATTTGGACAAAACTTTTCCATCGACCTGACATACATTCTCATATTTTGCCTGCTACTTTAGCACGAAGGTATTACCATATCATAATAACATACTGACTTGGTTTTTTATTTAATGTTTGTACCTTTTTGCAAAATAACGCTTTCATTCGTACTTAAGGCGAAGTATGTTGGCAGGCGACCTTAAAAATCAGTGCTTTATTTTTATAGGGCGTTAGGTTTTGTTCTTTGCGCGGTCAGAAAGTAATTGTTGATTTTTTTTAATTACAGCTTCATTATATAGAAATTAAAAAACCTAACTTATTCATTTTCCTTTCAATTACTTTTTTCCTAAGGCTCTAATGTATTTTATAAGAGAGCGATTCAACTAAAAAATAACTAAGTATTAGGAGTTTATCATTTATTAAATTGCTCAGAAAAAGAATTAAATTTAAAAAATCTGCCTCAATTATATCGAATACATAAGAACAAGGTATCTAAAAATATTTTTTTTATTATTAAATATCCAATGGTTACAAAATACTAGCTATAGGAAAAAGGGTCTAAATGAGTCGAAATTAATGTTTATCCTATGGCTTCGCCTTAACGCTTCATTACCACAGTGACTATAGCACAAGCACATTTGGCTTAGATCCTGTACCTGAAATTTTATTATCATTTACAGATAATGATGTATTTGTACAAATATTTCAATATTACCGATTAGACGTGCGCGTTATAAGACCGTTCAACGTTACTGAAGGTGACAAAATCACGTTCAACGAAGTCGCTTCGCTTGATACCATGATAATGTAGCACGGTAACGAGTTCAGCTATAAATCACGCAGTTATTTTTGTAGTCGTTAAAGTATTAGGCTATTTTGAAATTCTGCTAAAAAAAAAAAGAAAAATTGTGACAAATTTCTATAGACGTTCACCGTCAATAAATAGTTAGATCGCTGATTTTAAAATGGTAAGTACCTATTTTAAAATAATAAAAAATTATGTCGATTAAAGTAAAATAAATGTGAAAATTCGAGTACACATATATACAACATATAAATATACTTTTTTCTTGAATACACTTTGTCCCAAAACGATTCCCGATGGAAAATCCAGCTGCTTGGTCCTGCTTTTTCAAGTATATCTTGTGATGACGGTATATCAAATTTCATCATAAGTTCCGAGAATAAAAATGTAAACTCTAAGTGATAATATTGAATGGTTCTTGTGATACGCCATAGACGGGTGGGGAGATAGGGGAAGCGAGGTTTAATACACTGGTAATTTACACAACTCTTTCTTTTTAACAATTTCTTACCAATGGGAAATATCTTGGGATATTGTGTATATGCAATATAAGAACAGAATAACCCTAAAGAACAGTGCGATGTGAGGGCTTAGTGAAATAATTGAATTACAGAAATAATACTAAAAACAACGAGGAACTCAACCCGTGAATAGCTCGCCGAAAAAACACCGCTCGACTGATTTCGCACAGGGAGGATTTCGTTGGGGACGGGATGGAGTGTACTGCCCACTCGCTCTCACGCAGGGCGCAGAGGGAGAGAGAAGGCAGGGCGTTTTATGAACACAGGACTCAAAGCTTTATTATATTGCACCTAACAGCTGAAGGCTGGAACAAAGAATTTGTGCGGCATATTTTTTTTTTTAGTGTTCTTATACTTATGCATACACATTTAATAAGAAAATAATACAATTTATAACCCATAAATAGTGCATATACATATTTGCAAAATTTCCTAACAAAGGATTAGGTATTTATCACAGAACGGCAACAAAATTGTAAACGCACAATAAATAGGTAATAGTTTACAATTTGTTAAATTTATCACCGTTATAAGTAGGCGAGCAATACAAATAAACGGTGCATATATTTGCGAAATTTATAAACAAAGGATTAGGTATTTTTTACAAACAACAAAATTGTAAACGCACTATAGTTTAATACGTTTTAATTTGTAACATGTAGAATTATACCGAGCCAAGCTGTTTAACGCAGCTTCGGTGCGCAATCAAAATTTCATTGTTGATTGTAACGAATGCATTTGACAAGTTCAAATAGATCGCATTTTCTAGGCTACTATAATTCCGTGCCCTATCACTCACAAAAAGGGTAGGTTGTGTTAGTCGACTGACATTATAATATCATCTGATATTTATAAATATAAATAAAATATTTGAAAGTTAGAGAAATTCCATACTGGTCTAAAATTTAAAACAAAAAGCAAATTATTTTTTTTATTATAGCTACCTATTGACCGATAAAAAATTCAGCTAATTGGCACCGCGATGTCAAACGTGATTTGTATTGATATCATATTAAAATTATTGATGGTTTCCGAGATAACTTTACATGGTAATAATAAACTGTTTCTTGTCGCCACCTGCGGCGCAGGTGAATAACCCGTATCGGTCAAGGTCGTGGCGTAGCAAAGCGTGAAATGTTTCCGTATTTTAGGATCCCGAAATATGTTCTCAAAATCAAAACACTTTGTCGTGCCTACTAAACTGCCAACCCGCATTACACGGAGGTAGACTTTTTAATTTGAATAGATAGCCCGGCGTTCCACAAAAGATCCTCCGTTGTAATACGGTAAGGGTAGAGCGATTTGCGATTATCTCGAGAAAAAAAGGTTCCCTTTTCGAGATTGGAGTTACGCGTGCACCTGATTATTTATTTCACCTCGTAGGTTGATTTCTTCGTGAATAGTGACATCTACACACGATGTACTAATGTTGTATTTTTTATATTTCAGTATTAGCCCATATCGCTTCGTACATAAAACACGCGCGCCGTTCGGCGAAGGTCGTTGACCGAACGAAATATCGCACGCGGGGGCTGCAACCCGTTTTTTTAGTTTTTTAGTACAAACTTTGAAAATGGTTATTTTTGCTTTTGTAAATAAAACTCGAATTATCTAACACTTTCACTAGGGCACTTTTCGCATAAACAATCAAACGTCAAAATCCCCCAGTCGGAAGGAGTAACTATGCATTTAAACGCTTATAGGATTTTGTTTTCCACCGTTATTTTACTTACTGTTTTTGACACTGAAAAAAATGCCAGTACGAGGTGATATTTTTGAAATATAATATGACATATTTACTCAACTTCCATATAATAATAGGTTTTTTTTTTATAAAGTGTTTGATTTTACAATGTGTAACAATAAAGGTATGTTATATTATAGATAAAAATGTCGGTTGAAAGTATTCGCATGTTCAAGAAAGTAAATCCCTACCGGAATTCTAAAGATCGTGTGTGGATAACTTTCAAAGGAAAGGTCTCCCCTTAAACCGTCAACGTTACGACTTCCAGCGGACAGGTACCTACGGACCTGAATTCGGTCCCGAATAAAAATTTACAGGCTTTCTTGACGTACGTATAGAGGCACCTGCGGTTTTTGGGGTCTCCGCCCTTTGTCCGACTGTTTTGAGGCGACGAATATAGGGTAGGCGAAGTCTTCGAAATGCCCCAAAAGCACATAAGACATAGATAAAATATTATATGATGGTTGCCATATTTTTCATATGAAACTGATCCCCATAATGATATTGAGTTCTCTCAATGAAAAGAGATTAAGAGGACTTAACCCTGTCATTTCTCCAACAGCATGATTGAAGCAAATCAGCATGATTCATTTGACGCTTGGTTTACCGTCGGTTGACTATGTTTTAAGGCGAAGTATATTGACCGACTACCTTGAAATTCGGTTCTTTATTTTTATAGGGTGTCAGGTTTTGCTCTTTGCGCGATCAGTAAACTTTTGTAATGTCTGCAATCAGAAATTCACTGTAGCTGGTAAATCGCCCTCTCACGCACACTCATCTTAACAAACTATAAGATAATTGCTAAGACAGAGGTCATCACCAGCAATTTTCCGCTGATGCAGAAGATCATCGATCGCTGACACATGGTACAGTCGTCTGATTTGGTCATTTCAGTGAACGATGCACACGGCACGTGCGACAGGGTTCTTCTGACATTCTATGCAGTTATAATCGCGTACGCCAAAGTTCCTGAGAATTAGGTTCGAAATTTGTACCGTCGTTTGTGTCATTTGCGATGGCACGAAGCAACTCCACTACGCTCTACAGCCCGGGATATACTTATATAACCCAGGTATCGCCAGGTTTCGAGGCAATCCGATGGATACCACCACGAGAGAGTGGCTTTAGTCCAAGCACGGACCATTGTATTATGTAGACGCGGTGTAAATAATATACCGACACAACCAACACTGATGCAATCACTGCCTGACACAGGGCGGAGGGGTGAAACTTAGTTTCGGTTGAGGGAATGTCATGATTTTGTCATAGTCACTGTAACCATGCCATTAACTATTTCTATGGGTCCAAGAAATATCGCTAAATAATCGTTCTCATCTCGCACTAGTCTTAACGAAGCTTGTACATATGTAAGGAAGTTAATATTGTGATGCTTTCTGAACACCGACTAGTGACTGATATTATTGAAATATTATCGGACATTAGCGCTCTGTGCCATGCGGGTTTTGAAAGTGTGCCCAGAAACTGTGATGAGTAGGCGGCCATCCATTGTCTGCGGGTGGATAGACTCCCTTCAGGATCAGGCGAATTCTCAACGGTTTTCCTGTAAACGGAGGATTTCGTAACAGGTGACGTATTATTCTGATATTGATCTTGGCGCATTTACCCAAAAATGTTGAGTGATTTTTTATTTTTCGAAACCAATTCAAGTAGGTATGTAACCAAACGTCACCCAGCTTCTATGCATCTAAACCACAATATAATATGTTTTATTCTGAACTTATTTTAATTCAGACTATCAATAACTAATATACTAAATTATATTTACTAACAGTAAAAAAAACAAAGAACTTCTATCTTTAGATCGTATATTTAAGTCTAGTTATGAGGGCAGCGAATACATAAGTAACTCCTAAACGTTCACTTAGATATTTTTGATATTGTTACAAATTATTAGTTGGACCTTGAGCATGAAAAAAAAAATGTCAATGAGACTTAAAATAAAAAAACAGAGTGTTTTTAAAAAGATAAACTATTTATAAACGAACTACAATAACGCACGTTCCTAAAATTAAAAAAATACGGTTTGGGATATCTTATGACCTTATTTCCGCATATCCTGAAGACACTATTCCAAGCGAGACCCCAAAAGACAAAGACCTTGTCAGAAACAAGGGTATCTCTCTACAGTATGTTCACAAGTATTCCTTCATCACACTTATTTATTTTAATAACCAGAACATGAGTACTACATCGTGCGTGTCCCGTATAATGAAAAACCATTTTTCTCACCCCTATGACCAGTGGTTGGTGCTATCCAAGTTTATATAAATAAATTTAGGCCCTTATCCGAGGAATAATATAAAATTTAAATTAATTCGATATCTTATATACTAAAAAAGTTATAGCGAAATTACACTTTTTCGAAAAAACACCTCCATTTTGTGCTCTTAAATTGTATGCTCTTAAATTGTATGTATCAATTTGAAAGTGAATGTTGTAAAACTACGGCATTTATCGTGTCCACAAGAAAGTGATATAGTTAAGTATATAAGCTTTTAAACTGAGGGTGTTTTGGATGTGAAGCGCGAAGATTTGTCGAAATTTTTCGGAAGTCATGACATGGTATCCATTGCAATCCTAAAGAAATCTACCTAAAACAATGTTACCTACTAACAAAAATAAAATAAAACCATTTCTATGTACTTGCTCAGATACTTATAGCACGGCGGTTAAGGAAATAAAGATTACCTTAGTTAGAACCTTTGTTTACTAGTGTGTTGAGTTCACGTTAAAGCTAAAACATCATATGGTGCTTTTTTTGAGAGAAACTGTTACTGAATTACTAGGAAAATGTAATAGTATTGTAATTAAATAAATTAAATACTTCCACCGAGTGAGTATAAAATGTTTAACCTAAGAAATGGGAAGGGAAGGGATGAAGAGAGGGGATGAAGAGAGGGGGTGGCAGAGGGAAGGGAAAATACGCGTTAATGTTTGGTATTTTAAACGCTACTAGGTTAACATTAAATATATCATTTTCTGGATATTTTCTATTCACAATCACATTCAGTTTGATAAAGGGGTTTTGGTGCGCCGCTGTTTAAAATTTCCTTTGGCACTTTTTGAGATATTTACCCAAAGCCGAGTCCTTGATGGCAAGTTAAACAGGCGGGCTAAGGAACGCAAATTGAATCTTTCCGGGGAGTTTTGAGGAATGGTACGGAACCCCACGATGCTACTCGGCCGAGGGTGGTTTTCGGTTTTGCTTTTTAATTTGTTTCGGAGGATGACTTTTCGCTCAACTCGACACCATTACTGTTATCAACGTCCATTAAAATTTGAATTGATCGTTTCTTATCTAAGACTTAAAAACTGATAAATGTTTTAGAGATGAAATAAAAGGACGAACGAAACACAGATAGATCTGAACTGCGCTACGGTTTTACTGTTCGCGAGTCACGCGCTCGGGTGTCAGTGACCGGTCCGCGCCATTCGATCAACCGTGCTCTCAAACGTTAAAACGATTTATATTTAATTTTGAAGTCGTTTTTTTCGTAATTGAGAAAACTTTTTCCAATATTTTTTTCATGCGGACGAGTACCTAAATTGAACAGCTATTGTATTAATATTAATTTTACAAATGTTTTTTCGTCAACTGTACCGAGTCCACTCCCTTACACATTGTAACAGAATGTTGAGGCTCACATATAGGCAACGAAGTCTTACTATAAGGGTTAGTGTTTTTGTTTCTTACACATAATAAAATATATATATCAATAGGTAGGACACGTTTATACTTTGAATATGAGTAAAAAATACTATAATTTATACCCGCAGGTATATAAATAGAAACACAAATTTAAGTACTGGTGAAATTGACGTAATAAGGTTTATGTTTTCATTTTTTTTAATTTGACTCTGTCAAAAAAAAAGTCTACCATAGCGAAGGGAAATAACATAATTCGACGAGATTGAATAAAATCTTACTCCGCTGACTGGTGATGTAATATCATGGGGAAAAACCCCTAACGGTAAAGAGAGAGAGGGTGTCTGTCTGCTTTCTCTGTCTTAAATTTTATCCCCTCATCCAAAAAATACCGACCGTAAATGCAGGGGCGAATTTTAAGAATATGAAGTATTGGTACTAAAATGGTAAAAAAAAACCTTCACTTAGACTCATACGCCAGAGATTGTATGCTTTTAAATCATGGTTTAGTTTTTAATTATTTATTAGCCAATATTTACGAAAGAGGTCCCCGACCTTAGGTCGCAGGTTGTCGGTTTAATCTAAGCACTGTGATTTATTAGAATGCATTCTTATAGCAAATATACAACTTGTCCCAAGAACATTCCCGTTAAAAAATCCAACTTATTGACCTTGAGATTTCAAAATACATCATGGTTTCAGAGAAAAACAAAGGTAAAATTTACACGAATGAAACGGTTGTTAAAACACGTATACCAGCTGATCGTCTGCTCGCGACGCCTAGATCATTTAGCGCTTTTAAAAAAAAATAAATCTGTAGATATTCGCCTTTTTTTCACCCCCTAATAGTCTTGGAGAATGGTCTTGGGACAGCCTCTATCTAAATCATAAAAATATTTTAAACACTTTTTTTTTATTACATTTTTTTTTTTATTTAATATGTTTTTACTATAAATAACGTTATTTTTATAAAAATAAAAAACACACACAGGTACTGTTATGACTACGTATTACTTTGACTTTATAAATAAAAATAATATTATTAAAAGTGGCGTTTTCTCTTGTTTGCTTATTTCGTTTGAATTCAACCCTGCTAGGATATTGCAGACGCGCCCAGGCTAATTTGTAATATCAAGGCCTCGATGATTATTACTTCGTGAATAGGGTCTGTTTCATGAGCCCAGAAATTTTCGAGAAATCACCCAGCTTTGTTTCTCCCTTAATTTACTAAAAAAAAAAAAAAAACCGGGGCGCAGAAATTGAATATCCCACCCATTTTTATATGTCCCACTAAATAGTAATTTGTGAAGTTCTGACTTTCGCAATCGACGCATACCTAATTATTTGAATTTGCTTTACCTTATTTAAAAAATATTTTTTTAAAAAAAAGTTTTTAAGTGCTTGAGCATACAAAATTTCGTGTCTGTACTGATTGTTGAGGAGTTGTATTTATGTATTTTTAATGTAATATTTTGCTTGAAATAAAATAATAATAAATTACCAAAAACTCTTCTGTGTGTATTTATTGCGTATTTCTCTTTCCCTCGTGCAACAAAACAATAAGAAACGTTCGAATATACCTATTTATTTAATCTATAAATAAAAGCGTCGCTGCTCGCATCACGGAACGCACGTATGCGTTGTTATAGTTATACCTATCCCTATAGCTACCTATTTTATAAAAGATATAAGGTGATGAAATAAATCCTGTGATGATTTTATTATTATTGGCCTAAACAAACGTTTTATATTTTAACAATTAGGACAAGAAGATTCGTCGAATGCATTAAGTCTTCAGTCAGCGACCGGACCAATTTATACTCAAAAAAAGTTACCCAAGAAAACAGAAGTCGATCTGCGCAGTTCCAGTCTGCAACAAAACAAGTTGCTATAAAAACAACGGAAACAATATACGGAGCATGTATTTGTATTTAATTTGTTTTGTTTTAGCTAAAAAAATGTCATCATATAGTATGTACTTAGTATTAGGCTATTGGCTGTAATTTCATTTCTTTTTAAATAAATAATTTAAATTTGCTTTAACTGATCTTTGTTAAAAAAACTTTCTTTTAAGCTGTATATGTGACGCGAAACCTAATTTTTCGTTTTAACAATTGACAATAACAATTAACAATTAACAATATAACAATTAACAATATAACAATTGACAATATAATAATCTAGTTTTCTACTTAAAAAAAACTTTTTCCAATTAATACAAAAACAAGCATTTTTCGTCGATATAAGCCCACTACATAATATATACACTCCGTCATGTCAACGGTTTTTAATATGGTATTACAGATTTATTGTCCATAAACGTTGTTATAATATTTTTTCATCCACCGAAACTATATATAGAAGTATTATTTTTCAATGTTTAACAATACAGTATCTAAAAACCGTGTTATCAGGTTGATATGCGATAAAACACCTGTCAAAATATAACTTCATTTGCTGTTATTTTTCATTGAAGATAATACGGCGATAGTACGTACTATGGTCACGGTATCCCATATTTTCCATCTTTAACGATCTCACTGATAATATTAATAGTTTTCCGCTTCGCATGTCATTCGCTACAAATCGTTTTTTTTTTTAATTAACATAATTATATAACTAATGTGTTAGGAGGGGGGGTCGTTATTTAACCGAAAAGTTCGGTAGTTCAGTTCCGATATTTTGTTGTGGCTACAGAATTTTAGTAGACCCCACCGAAGTTTATTATTATTTATTTTTATTTTTATTAAAAAGAAAGACATTTATTACATTAAATGGGTTCTGGAAAAAACATGGTTTTGGCTGCCAGAAACTCAATTTGATGACAAGTTTTTTAATTAGATAAAACAGACCCAAAAAAAATAATTAAGCAACATTTAACATAGAAAAAAAGAATACCTGAAAAATAAATAACTAACTTTACAACATAACATTAACACAAGTGGAACACAATCACTAAACAATAATCCTATTGATATTTAATCAATCAGTCACAGCGTGTATAGGTAATCTTAGGTATATCGTACTATATAAAATCTGTTTGACCGACTCCACGAACTAATTCATGTAGGTAGATTGATAAATCGTTATTCTTACAATACTGTTTTGTTAAGTCTACCAAACAATCGGTAGATGCGCGTTCAAATTAAACGTTTCGTACACCTTACAGTTCGTTAGTGTGTACCGGAGTTCAGTTAGACGTACCAAACGTTGGTTGAGCCTACTAAAAACTTTAGCAATGGTAATCAAATAGTCTAGAACCAAATAGTTAAGGTTAGAAGACTCGTTCGTTTGTGCGTACAAATAACTTTAACTAAATTCGAACTGAAGGCACAACTAAAAGTTTAGCTGTGAGGAATTTCTTGTAGTGCGTACAACTACGAAAAAAACATAGCTAAATTTATAAAAATATACAAAAAAAAATCCTTTCAAATTTCAAACGCTCGGTAAACATATTTATAAAAAAGTTTATTTTCCGGCAAAAATGCTTTTAATAAGCTGTCATAAGAAATCATTTTATACCAAATTTAACAATTTTTTTTTATAAATTGAAATATAACAAAAAATATTTTTTTTGTATCGGATATATTAAAAGACATTTATTGTAATTTTTTGCAATATTTGCAAGAAGCGGACAAAACATTTTATACAGCTACCCCGAATTTCTAGTTCAATAAGATAAGATAAGAAAATACATGGATAAACAATTTAAATGATGTGAATATAAATGCAACATTTAAATCGGTTTTTTACGCAGTTTTTTCAACAAAACTGGTTATTTTAACTAAGCAGAAAAATATCACATACAAAACCAGATAATAAACCAAAGCACTTATACTACAGGTACCTGAAGTTGTTTTGTTGATAAAACAGGTTATTTTTTTTTGCATAGTAGCTATGGCCCAAATCTAATCAATTATTTTAGACCCTCTTCGCCTAAGACAAATTTTCTTGTGCTAGAGTCAGGGGAGATAGCTGTTGAAGCGTTAAATGTGAACGGATTCGAACCGTCGATCTCTGTATCAACGCTCCAACGCCCTAACAATTTAACTACCACAATCACATAACTTCGTGAAAACAATACCTAAATTTTGTTATCACGAAGTTATACGATGGTGAAATGGAGAAATATTCATTCATCCACCTAATTAATTCTTAATTTTTGTTTAATTAAAATTCGTATAACTGTGTGTTTTCCCATACAATAAAATAAATAAAGCTTGAGCACGATAAATTCCTTGAAGATATATTTTTCACATTCTTAAAATTTAATTATGTTATTAAACAAAAAAGGACAATTAACTATATCTATATAAGTATTTTTAAAATTGATTTATAAAAAGCAAGGACATATTTCAAAAATTTAATATAAATAAATATACAGAATGAATTTTTTCTCGTGCACATCCTTTTACGGAGCTATTCTACACTTCAAACTAGACAACCTTTATCTAAAATGCAATAAAAACGAGAACTCACAGTAAAATAATCACTCAATATTTTGGGCAATATTACTCGGCAGTAGTTTGCATCGCTTGCCGGTTGCTAGCTGCCAAAGGATACACAGGATAAAAAAATACTATTGAGTGGTTATTTTGCACTCGACTGTACCTAGCGATAGTTACTTTAAATATTACATTACCGCTAGACGCAATGCTCGTCGCCAAGTGTCCTTGTGAGAACTAGTATAGACGAAATATGGCGCCAAGCACGATTTATGGTACGCTTAAGATCTGTCTTATCCATTGTTATTGCCGTCTCTACTTAGACAATTGCTACTTGACGGGGATTCTGATGGAAATACGTTACTGCGGGGATAACATCTTTCGAAATTAACGTGAAGCCCGTTAGCAAAAATCTGCCATCCATTCAAACACTCTAAATGTTATTAAAAAAAAAAATCATTCGGTACGCAGTGGTGAAAGATTTTGGTCGTCCCTTGCCGTAAGGGTTGCTCATACCAAAAATTAACATTTCTAACGGATTAGATACTGTGCATATTAAGGCGCCCCGGGACGCATTTGTCCTTGAGATTTGAAAGAGTAAGCTTTATTCGAACATTGACTTGTAGAAAAGAGACGGATATACTCGCCGACCGCGAATTCGTTACATTTCGAATCGATGAAACATGTTTTTTGTATTTCAATAATTATTATCATTTGAAAAAAATGTTTTTTTTTAAGTAATGTCCTAGATTATTATATTGTCTATCTTTAGAAAGAAAAATTAGGTTGGCGTCACTTACACAACTTAAAAGAAAATCGTTGCAAGAAAAAAACAACACTTTCTTATTTATTTATTTTCGTTACTATAATAAGGTGTATTTCGTTTTTTTTTTTAAGCAAAGTACTAAATTAATATATGTAGAATATTGTGGTATTTTTAGTTTTACCCATTTGTTGGGAATAACTTCAACAAAATGCACCAAAATACGTTACAAAACACGTTTTAGGGACTGGTGGCGCCTTAAGGGAGGTATGATTTTTTGAATTTTGAAAAACCACTTTTTCCCACCCCTTGGACCAATGGTCGGTGCTATCGAAAAAGTTTACTTAGATAAGTTTTAGACCCTTATCTAAGAAATAATATAAAATTTAAATGAGTTCGATATCTTATACTAAGAAAGTTCCCCTCCATTTTGCTCATTAACGAACTTGACCGACATTTTGTGCCCTTAAATTTTACGTATTAATTTGAAAGCCATTGGTGTAAAATTACGGCTTTTATTGATTTATATAAACTTTTAAATTGAGGGTGGTTTTGAGTTCTAGGGGACGTGAAACGCGAAAATATGTCGAAATGAATGAATTTTACCTAAAAACGCTCAACACTTTTTACTCGACGCAAGTATTTTGAAGGTCATGCCGACCAGCGGTATGTTGTGTGCCTGTGGCATTATATATACAACAACAACATAAAATATTACAATAATTACTAATTACAAAAAAGAAGTTCAGCATAAAATTAGCATACAACACGCCACGCCGTCGTCAACAACACTTTATTATCAATTTTTTTAGTTATTTTCATAATGTTGATGTCGTTTTGATCTTAAATTTATTCAAAGAGACCTAATCCAAATGCCAAATAGCTGTAATCAAAACAGTTATTTTTCGTGTTATGAAAAAAAACCGGTTGTGGGCGTTCCGAGGCAGTTGATACGCAATAGAAACATCTGATTTGTTATTACGTCATGTTGTTTGTTCGAAATCAACAAAACTCGTAAACAATAAAATACAGAAAGCGCTTATCCGAGAATAAAAAAGTATTCACAGCTCGATTAGATGACCCTATGGAAAATAATCAAAACGTTATTTTGAGAGCGATCAACCAACAGGCGGTGGTACGCCCGTTGGAGAAATATATATATAAATATTTGTTATAAAACTGCAATGAAGTTTGTCTTAAAAAAATCTTGCAAGCTGAATTAGAACCACCTTCTCTTATCCTACGGAGTTGAAATTTGACATGTCGGTTCAGTTTCGATGACAATGCATTTTTGTGGTAAGCATGACCTGATTCCACGCCCAGGAATGGCTCCAGACTAAGGAACTCCTCAACGGTCAATAGCACAGACAATAAATTTTGTATACGCACCTCAATAAAAGTTTGTTTTTGAATGTGTATTTTTTTTTTAAACATGTCGTGTAGAGCTTATTTCACATGTTATATTTACTTACTCACTTACACTTATATTTTATAAATGTCGATCTAAGAGTATGCGTGATTGAGTAGAATTATGATTCTACAAACAGTCGCTAACTTCAGTACATTCGTTCTGCAAAAAACAGTATTTCTATATATGAACCTATTTTGAATTGAGTATTAAGGCCAAAATAAGTAAACCTAACATTGGTTAGAATTTGGAACTTATTTTATATTCTGTAATGTACGCATATTTTGTGTATTAATACATTTTTAGTATATCATACGGTGTTCATACATAGTTCCGTTCACATATTTTAATAACTCTAATTTTATTTAAAAGCCAATAAAACTACTAAAAGATTAATAACAATATTTTTAATATTATATTATTTATAATTAAATTATCCCCTCATACTCGCATCGACCCTCAACAGCACTTCCACATGCCCATTATAAAGAGAAAATCAATGTGACAGCTCGGATTATCGACTGTCGCATTCTGAGCGGCCTTCCGAATTTAGCCGAATGAGCGCTTCGCAAATATATTCATTGATTGCCTAGTAAAAAATGTGTGCCCCAAGAAGTTTCACTTCACAGAAGAAAGTAGTCTAGTCTAGCAACATTTATGAGTGTTGCTAGGCTATTCAATTCTTGTTAAAATAGTACCTGGTCTAATAGCATTTGTGCATGTGCGCAAACATTTGCTTGACTTTTGAAGGCCGTGACCTTTTTGAATAATCAAAATTGCATTTAATGCATATTTGTGCACTGTTAGAATCGTATGAAATCGATATTAGTATATAATTGAAAGTCGTTAGCTCGCGAAATAGTTATTTATTTAATTTTTTCTTATGGGAAAACACACAGTTATAACAATAATATTGAAACAATTAAGAATTAACAGATAACAAAACGGATTATGCATTTTCTACATTATACAGTAGGTATGAAGTTTTAAAACTAAATTGTTGCAAATTTTGTTCAACTAAAGGTAAATATTAAACGCGCTGTAAATTGATACCAAATCATAGATCTCAGCGGATACGCGATCATACGGATTGAAAAGCGGCAATCTATTTGTCATTTTGCCGTGCGCTTGTGGAACTGAACACAGACAAATTACCCGCCTGGGAAGCGACCATTATTGAAGTCATCTGAAGTATTATTGAAGTCATCTGCGGGCAGGTCATCTAATATCATTCTCATGTCACATTTCACAAACTTCTTCATCTCAAGCCATCGTGCGCAGAACAATGCAATGCTGCAACCGATCTGCTTTCAACTTTGGCTTTGAGGTCGTCAACGCTAAAGTATGTGTGGCAAGAGCGTTTGCAATTCATTTCAATTGGAGACAGAATATACTATAATAACTAGAGCAAGAAATCATTTCATAAAAAAGAATCTCTATAAAAATCTTAAACCCGTTTTTGTTTTGTTTTTATTTATCTTTATTTGGGAAATAAAACAGTTACATAAAAGAAGTCATATACAGACGGTATACAGTAATAAAATATTAGAAACAATGGTATCAACTTACAAGTATAAAATAAAAACTATTGAATATTTCCACCGGGTGAGTATAAAATTAGTGTTTAACCTAAGAAATGCAAGATGAAGAAAAGGAGAGAGAGAGAGGAAACTCCTATATAGGATTTAACAACTTATATTTATTATATATAGAGATCGTGGTAGACTCTAGGTAAGGGCGTTGACCTATTGACCCAAAGACCTTATACGTATTGCTTGTAATTAGTAATCACCTTAATAGCACAATGTATAAAACAAAAATTGTATGGAAATTATAGGCCAAAAAATTAACATTTGAAACTGTTTTGAATCAATCCCTATTAAGGGAGGTATAATTTTTTGAATTTTGAAAAATCAATTGTTCCCATCACTAGGACCAATGATTACTGACATAAGTTTTAGGCGCTTATTAAAGAAATAATATAAAATTTAAATGTTTTCGATATCTTCTATACAAAGAAAGTTCCATTTTGCCCATTAACGAACTTGACCGAGATTTTGTAACCTTTAATTTTATGTATTGGTGTAAACTTACGGCAGTTATCGTGTCCACAAGAAAGTGATATAGATAAATAGATATATAAACATTTATATTGAGGGTGGTTTTGGGTTCTAGGGGATGTGGAACGAAATACGAACGGAATACGAGAGACGAGGGGAACGGGGATATGTCTACATTTTCCCGAAGTCATTACATGGCACCCATTGCAATAGGTAGCTTTTTTACTGAAATCTACCTAAACACGCGAGTAATGGTTAAAAAAATATTGTAGAACTTCGTAAGCCTAAGTGTGCCTTTTCTATACTATAAATATTGTAACATAGTGAGTGGGTGAGGGGGTGGGGAGGGGGAGTTGGGATGGCTTGTTATTGTTTTGATGCGCGGGCGCATAACGCTATTGTAAATATTTTCAAAAGACATATATATTGTAAATATTTTCAAACCACACAACTACACAATTTTTTTATACACCTAAACTTTAATCGTGTTATCAGATTGGTTATTTATGAGTCATTTTTATTTAAAAATTATACCAAGTCTGGCGAACATTCAACATTATTAAATAAAAGGTAAATTTTCAAACTGTATTGCTCCTAGGACCGCGTAGTGTTTAAATTAATCGTAAACTATGATGAATTTTGATATGAGGTCAAAACAAATCATGTTTTGGAAGTTGCAGGTCCAATAACGTGTTTCTTTTTATCGGCAATGGTCTCGGTACAGGTGTATATTTTTTTCATTGAAATTATTTTTAAGATAATTATGTAAAAACATAAACGATATAAATATACAACCGCCTGTATGTCGATACGAACGAACCGCCGCGCATCGATCGAATAAAAAATATGTAGCGATAGATTTTGGCCTGTAAACTATTTACCTACAGGTAGGTACAAGGCCCTAATATCATTAGACTTGTTGTAACTGGACACCTCAGATTTGTTTCCGTGTATTTTTTGTCCCTTAATGCCTGCCTCAGCGTGACCTCGAACAGCATAAGGAGCACCAACCTACCTAAGCCGGCCGAAACGTCGCTGATAGGATTAAAGTGAAGTGGTGGGGGGAGAAAACAACAAGGGGGGAGGGGGAGTGGAGGAGGTTGAGAGCGATACTTTCTGAACCGCTTACTTTCATTATGACATTTGATCACTGATAAGTCGACTTAGAGACTGAGTTCGTTTTAAATACGAGCATAATAGAGAAGGATAATAGGACTAAGGGATATAATGCGAAGTCCAGTCGTCGCTAAAACTCTGCTAACGCCCCTAGATTTTTACCGTGAGACACACCAGTCCAATTGGAGATAATTATGCTTAGTGAAAATTCATTCAACTCACCCCATTATGTCAACTTATCCACATTTAAAAGTACCTATTATAAGCCTAGAACGGTGGTAGCTGCGATGCTGTGGTCTATTGCGTTGCGTCCAAAAAGGGGAGTAAATTTATTCCGTCCAAACTACCCTCCCTCGAAATTCAGGGGGAAAATTAAATGAGGACATTTATAGGCGAGCGAACGTCTATAAAACAAACAAACTCCGAACAGATATTGTCTAGTGAGAGTTTCAGTTGCTCGACTCTGAATATCCTAAAGGTAATTATATCAAGACTAGTTTAGGGTGCGGACATCGTAACTACAATTATTTTTTAAACCACGCACACACACATATACTTTTATACATTATTTAAAAAAGAAATAACAAAAAAACATACGAAAATGTCAAGACAATAAAAAACATAAAAAAAAATACACTAAAAAACAAAATAAATTTAAGTTAAATCTTGACTATTAATAAAAAGCATGGGACTCTATCTTTGTGGGCAAAAATTTACCCACATTAACGTATTGTCGCGTAATTTACAATAAGTAAATATAATATAGGTACGTATATTTTTAACTTTTTTAAAACAATACTATTTTGTTTTAAAAGTACACTATTATAAATAATTGCGCCAGCACAATTTAAGTTTGCCTTTATACATTTTATTCATTTCGGTGAAATTTATATTAATTTTTTTTTTTATTCATTTATATTAAAATATAAATTTATATTAAAATTGATTTATTGTTGCCTTTTAAAGATGGACAATTTCATATCTATAGGGTCTACCATATTGCAATGATCTAGGCTGTATATAAATATTTCTTGCCCTACTCAACTAAGCTATAATTGTTGCGCAAGAGTCAGAGATCGTAGCGATGAAGCGTTAAAAATATGCGCGGATTTGAACCCGCGGCCGCTGGGGTCAACGGTCAAACATCTTAACAAGTAGACAGCCACTATTATAAATAAGTAATCACTGACCTCACTCTATAACTAATTAATTGAAGCGGGTCAAATGATGAAATCATTTATTTATCTACAATTTTTAGTATGTACCTAGTTATCATATATTAAATAGAAATATGTTGTTTTGTGTCCCAATTCATAATGTTTAACGAAAATAAATAGGTAATTTAAAAATAAAACAAAAAGGTTCACTTGTTTTAAAAATATTTTATAGTGCCTACCCAATATTTTCCAAGCAGAGAGTTATAAAACTTCTTGCATGACGTGGGATGTTCGTTTATCTGTATTTATTTATTAATAAAATATAGATCCTGACTTATTTCCTCAAAAAACGAATCAAATAACATTTTAGATTTACCCATAATAATTTCGCCTTACCGCGAACGTCTAAATAAGTTTATTAAGCATAGAATAAATGCTTAAATGTTAATTTGAATTCCCGGGATTCACGGTTAAAATGTGTAACTTGTGTGTGGATGTAATAGGAGGATTGAAATGAAATTAAATATAAGATAATATATTGAACCCTAATTTATTTTTTATTTTAATTACAAATAAAAAATGGCAGTTACTAAGTAAAAAATACCAAAGTCCCTCTAATTTAAACGCAGCTGACAGTAAGTAGTTGCTTAGAAATTCTACATCCGTATCCTCGTTTTAAAATTATCCTTTATTGGACATATTTACTGGCTAAGTTAAAGTGAATATTGTAAGGCTACTTTACTTCGCTGACACGAAATCAATACTCGGTAGCCGGCAGAGATTATCCTATAAGCTCGCCCTTTTGTTGCGTATTTTTATTCCACATATTTGGCGATGCACCACTCCTCGACCACTAAGTACTTAGACGAACGGTTTATAGCATTATGTACACTGAAGACTTATCTTGCACTTCTCGGAGGCTGAATTTTGAAATTGATTTTCATTTTTGAAATATAAATTAAATAAAAAAATGTGTTAAACGCACGCCGCAGTAACTATCGATCCGAACTTTTACGGGTAGAGATTTAAGATCGACATTAACATGATAAAAACAGTGTGTTACGATGTTTTGATTGAATAATATTTACACATCCATGCTACATTTTCTCAAATCGCCTTTCAAGGTAAAGCTTCATTTATAATTCGCGTTGACTTACACGAAAATATTTTCAGATGTTCATTACGTTTATGTGTAATATTAAAATAGTGCTTTTAGATGGCATAAACAAACTAGTTTAATCTAGATTAATGTTACGCAGGCAGCTTTAATAATTACAGAGTGGGTACGCCAAAGACGCGGCAGGATAATTTATCGACGCGAGAAACGCCTCTCTGTAGTCGTCCTGACGGTCGCTTTTCGTTTAATTCGAGATCTAATCTGGAACTACGCACGTTAATTCGGTTGGCCCGCGCGTAACACAATTGCCAAATTGCCTACTTTGGAACACACGCAGCGGCGCGGCTCAGCCAACTACTTGTGCCGTGCCTATCTACACTTTATAATCAGCGCTACGATGTAGAAAATATCCTATATGTAAAGGGTATTTATGTAAAATTAAAAAACAATACATAGCATGCTACTCTAATTATCTCTAATACAAGTACCAGGCGCACAGCGTGAATGAGGAGGGTTTTACTATTTACTATTTTTTAATATTTAGATGATTTTAATGTAGGTGTGATTTATATTACAAATTTTATTATTATTTATTGTGACATAATTAATTTGACAAAGAAATAGAATGGTAGTAGTACAAATCACAGTTACAAATGAATATTACAAATGCACCGGGAGCGATTAGCACTGCTACATTTTGTGCCCTGCCTTCTTTACTAGACTATGTCTGTACTAAGGAAGGCAGTGTTATATTGTGCTACAACTAAGAAAGTCAAACCGTCAATGCACCTATAGCGAAATATGAAGATGTCTATTTGTAAGAAAATAAATTAAAATATATAAATATTTGACTTATAGTTATAAAGGTTCTTTTATATACGACATCTTGCGCTCTCAAGTACAGGACCTCTTTAGAACCTTTATAAATATTATGCTATCCAGCACTTTATTAAATTATTAAAAACTTATTCAAAATATTTCAATATTGTCAAAGATTTTGTCATTTATCTTTTCAGGCGATTTGCCGCTATTAAAAAACAATCATCAAATATAAGTCAAATAACTTTACAACTCAATTATACAATTATATAAATATATATATACAATGTTGTCGCATAGAATGTTTATGTTCAGACAAATATGTCGTATATAGTTGGATTAAAATTAAAATAAAATACGTAATGAGTATACTAATAGAGCTCATGCAAATTTGAGAAATTTAGACTTAAATAATTATAATATAATTTAGTAATATAGTAATATAATATAAATAAAATTACTTTCTACCGTTGATTTGAATCAATTTACATTGCTTCAATAAAAACCATCTATATTTTGAACTGTTTGTTGTTTTATTTTTATCTTTCCTAAAGCGGTTTTACCTACGTGTTGTCCCTAGAACATTCCTGAAGAATTAAGGGGTGTTTATGTTCCCTATATTTATACTATATTTATAATTATATTAAAGCGCTGGTGTGAATTACGTTATGTTAACGCCACAGATTTGGCCGATAAAGCTCATTCACCTGCGTCGCAGCTGGCGCCCGCATGACAAGAAGCGGTTTATTATTATCGCGTAAAGTTTACATTTTTTAACTCAGAAACCATGATAAAATATTTTTTCGATACTGTTTATAACTGATTTCTTTGCGTATAGTTGTTACAGAAAATGAGTACAATGCGTGATCGAATCCTCGAGTTGAGGCACAAAAATTCTTGAATTTAAAAGTATAATTTGAAATGTAATGGGGGAGACTACGGGAGCGATCATCCCATAGAAATTGACCCGAAATGAAGACGGACCCGTCCCCGCTGCCCGGGTACAAAGACCTGGAGGAACTTGTTGAAGCCTGAACGACAAAGGGACTAATCGACCATTCCGGGACAAAGGCCTCAAAGTGCGCTCCGCCGAGGGTGACAAATGCTCAAATTTGACTATTGTCAAATGTTTTGATGCCTGCGAAGACCGCCTTATGACAGCAGATAGCATTTTGCCCGTGACTATTTATTGTTCATTTCGAAGAGGCTTTAAAGGTAGGTAAAATATATATAAATCATGGATGTATTATTATAAATAAGCACAGAAGCATTGACGAATAAAACTAAATTCGTGGGTTTAAATTTTGTAATATTGTTAATGCATGTTGTCCCGAGTGTTTATCAATTAACCTTTTATTTGCCCAAAGTTATATGGAGTTGGGAGCTAAAAATAGATTCGCCCGCGCTGTTGCCACGCAGCGGAATATTCCACGGGCTGCCATCGATAAAGCCGCGTGCGCTGATGCCAAGTCTCACGGCGGCCTGTCGACACAGAGGCGTGCCGCGTTGCGAATTTAAGTAAACAGCGAATTTTTTTACTAATACACACACGAGCATACTAACACGCGTGACAGCCCATCGTATTTTAAGTACGTTTCGAAATAGCGGCATTAATATTAATCTTTGTTTATTTATTGCAATTATTTGTTTTCATAAAAACACATTTTTGACTAGTTGAGCTAGGCTGAGGCTAGGAAAGAAATCGAATGATTGATCCATATCATAGCCCACTAAATAATGTGTACATCTAACGTAGGGTTGCCATTCGTCCCGGTACACCGGGACATGTCACCGGTTCTAGCCTCGATCCCGGTTGTCCCGTTTGACCCACCATATGTTCCGGTAAACGAATAATCACGGTTTATATTATTGCTAAAATTATGCGAATAATTCGTGCGACGACGTTAGATCACATTGGCTGGCGGTGAAAGTGTGGAGTCAAGGGATGTATTGACATTTTACAAATATTTTTCCATACGAAATGAAAAACTGAAATACCTTTGTGAGGGAGCTGATGTAATTCATGGTAATTTACGATCTCACTCAAAAACTAGGTGGTTAACCGTCTTTATTGCCGGCCATTGAACGTATTCTGAAAATGTGGGAACCATTGAAAGATTTCCTTTTTTCACAAACCAGATTGCGGCGCTATGGGGGGGGCGGTACCCCCCCTCTTCCTCCTATAAATCCCTTATATTTCCTCCTATTTGATATCAGTCCCGGTCGGAGCCAAACCCTTTATGGCAACCCTAATCTAATGTTACGTATACATACGAGATTCTCATACGGTATTTTTATAATATTCATTTATAAAAAGGTATACAGCATGTCTAAAGACCATTCCCGAGGTTACAGGGGGTGTTTATGTTTAAATTTATTATTTTTATTAAATCTCTGGTGTAAATCGGCGCTCCACGACCATTCTCGATAAAAATAATCAGCTAATCGGCCCTGCGATTTTAAACATGATTTGTATTGATGACATATCAAAATTCATCGTGGTTTCTGAGAAAAAAAAGTAAACTATACGTTAACTTTTGGTGATGAATTATTTTCGCATTTTTTATTTATAATTTCTTTTTTTTTTTGCAGTCAAATTCCTGCGCTGATGCAAGGAATTTTGTAACTGATATCAGGCCTTTGGCCTTTGGTCGGGGCTTCAGATGCCTAACCCTAAAACGGGTTTATAGGTGGCAATTTGCACTGTGTGCAAATAGAGATATGGAAGGGGACGAAGAGAGGGTTGGGGTGCCGAAGACTTCAGGGACTGTCCAGCTGGGCGCAAGGATGCGACTTCCTGACGTCCGGAGGTCTGGAGTGAAGCGGGGCCAGGTTCTGCAGGTGGACGTGCTCGGAGTTGTCGGCTCTTTCGAACATGTTACGGGCAAGCGTTCTCACGAACTTGTCGCCCGTTTCCGTCTTGAGGTCGCGCCTCAAGGTTTCGTTCTTGACGAAGTACGGAGCGCCCGTAATCGTTCGCAAGCCGATACTCTGGACTGCTTCCATGTCCTTCTGGTTAGAGGCGGACGAGAGGTGCTTCCAGGCTGGGGCGGCGTAGGTGAGGATGGACCTCACATACATCTTCAAGAGGCCTACCCGCGTGGAAGTGGCAATGTGTAAGGGACATAAACAGGCCCTTAAGACTTCGAGAATGATCTTGTGAGTGTTTATGACATTAAAATTATGTAGTCACAATACTTTTGACTAACTTGAATCAAAACACTAAACTAATCTAGGCGATCCTAGGTGATCAGTCAGCCTTAGGAAGGAGACGGTTATTGTGTGTGTAAATCAAGTGAGGTATCGTATTTTTTTTTTGCCGTGGATGTATTATTTGGTATGGATGCGGGATGTGAGCTGCCAGTGTGCCTTTTTAGCTGCCCGTTCGCACGTGTCGGTTGCTTATCTCGTTGTCTCGCCGATTTGACATGGCCAACATCATGATTAACTTAGTTGCTGAAAGGGAAAGCTGTTTTCCTCAATAAAGTAATAAATACCTTCATTTATGAAAAACAAATATATATTAAATACCTACAAAATGTCGGCAGTTCCCATAGCCAAATTATTTTTAGGCCCTACTCAACTAGGCCACATGCGCCTGTGCCGGATTCAGGAGAGATGGTGTTAATGAAGCCCTAAAAATGATATGACCATGTGCAACCTTTGTGCAATTAGTTCAACGCCTTAATCACTAGACCACCGCGATCTCACGATTCATCTTACGAGTCGATCTTTACGGGCATATTTTAATATTTGACGAGCATAAATGTGCTACTTAGTCCATCTCAGCCGGCACTTGCAGATGCCATTCCGAGAGCAAAAACCATAGCATGTTTATTTTAGCATGGCTGCCTAATAAAGCCCCATATAATGGACCCATTTCCATTTCCAGTTCCGGAGCTTTTGCATAAATATTTACTATAATAGTAGGCTGAGAAATATTATGACCTCAGATACACACATCCCCCCGCGTAGCTGGCAACATTACATCGAATTAAATATATTTTATTTATTGAAAAATGCACAAAGTACAAACACAGAGTTATTACGATATAAGTTTTAAATATCAACACCGTGATATCTGGGTTTTTTTTACTTCGTTTATTCTTATTATATGTTAATCATTGCTTTCACGTGTTTTATAAAATTATTTAACCACATTCATCCACATTAATTTAAAATTTTGATAATATAAGAAGTACTTTTAATGTGTGAAATTGTGTGTTATTCGCAGTGAATATTGTAGTGATGTTGCCGTCGGTGTCAATAGCTGTTGTATTTTAATTATTTTATTTTTATATTTAAATTATAATGATCGTAGGATAAAAAAAAAGGATTTTTTCATGGAAGGAGATGACAGTAAGAGAAAAGAAAATCAGACAATTTAATTTCGCAGTATTTTACAGTATAATATTTTGGTAACTAGATATCACTTTGCATATGTAAAATATAATTAATTATTATTAATTAGTTATAAAAATAACCAACGTAATCGATTTGGTTCAATGCCACGTTGTTACTTTGTCGCATTAATTTGACAATGTACTTAATTAGGTTAATGTTTATTTCTATCTTTCATAGCCATTAAACAAATGTCAATAATAAACTAAGATATAGGGTACTATCTAATATATTTATTTATATTTATATATATATTACGTAATACGAAATATAATAAACATTAAAGATAAAGTGAACGCTACTTTCAGCTGGTTCAATGTGTGAACATCGAGCGTTGTAAACAGTAATTAATAAAATATTAATACAGATCGTACGGAAAAAGTATAAAATACTATACTATAGAAAGTCACAAACCAATCTCGATAAAAACTTCAGCTAATTGACGACATACCTATTATAATTCGTCAAGGTTTCCGAGAAAAAAATAAACTTTTTACAAACCGTTTTTGAAATTTGTTTTGTTATATGTAATATTTAACTCGCTAGCTGATCGTAGGCTCTCGACTCCTGGTCATTGACCGCGCACCGGTCAAGGCGACGAATATCGATCGCGTGTCGGCACGCCAATTTTAATAAATATAATAAATTTGGGGATGAATTATTTTCGTTATTTCAAGTCGTAATAGAAAACATAAACAAACCAAAGTCTTCGGGAATGACACGGGACACCTCGTATAATGATTGCCAGACGTTTTAGCGCGAATAATAACCATATAAATATAAATGTTTTTTATTGTCATTTTGTGCATTTTGACAGCGTACAGATTCAATATATATTATATATTATATTATCTATGATACGCATTTGACGGCTCGAGCGAGCTTCTAATACCCGGCGAGCCGCTTTCACAAATACGCCATTGTGATGAACAAAAAAAAAATGAATTGTAAGCAACGGTGACACCGATGAATTGATGTAATAAATTAATAAAAGATAAAGATGGTTTCTAATTTAATTTATATGCTGTCTAAATCTTTGATTATTTCAATGATTTATATTGTCTCTTGGCGATGATACCTTGCAAAAAATGGAGATTACTAAAACGTAAGATCCGACAAAGCTATGTAATTTTTGAATGAAGAGATAGAAATTAAAAATATAAAAATGTTTGTTCAACGAAAAGTTTCAATTTAATTAAGTGGGTTTATTTTTGACTTCTACTGTGAAATATCTTAAAATATTCAACATTTAATTTGAACGTGGTAGTCTAGTGGTTTAAGACGTTGGACTATTGGCCCAAAGGTCGCGGGTTTAAAAATGTGGAAATAACACACGACAAAAAAAAAAGAGTACTTTGAAAATGTCTTCGTTTTTTTTTAATAAGACGGCACAAGCACATTTTTAGGATTTTTTTTTTAATACTAATCATTTCATACAACACGTGTGTGCATAAACTCGCGTCGTAACAATGTGAAATAATTTAAAATGATTAAGTCTTATAATTACTTGTGTCCGTATAATTTAAGAATTACGGTTATAAAACACGTCTTCATACTAGAATATTTATAAAAAAGCAGTCATCGAACTCCCGTGATAAAAATGAGCATAGTTTCTTACGCTACAAGTTAATGAAAAAAAAAAAAACTAAAATAACATCCTAATTAAAGTTTTTCAAATTATGAAGTTATTATAAAATTATAATAATTATAATATATAATAATTATACACATATAATTATACAAATTATATACTATAAAGTTCTTTCATTGATAACTTCAAATTGAGCATTTTCCAATGAAATATGACTAGATAAAATTATAATTAGGTATATTGACAAAACTACAATATAATTCAGACCTTTTTTAAGCATTTACGAGAAATGAAGTGTTCAGAAATGATCGAGGCCGTGCGTGCCTTTGAGCGGACACACATTAAATTCCCTTTTTTTTTACGCTGAACTCACATCAAAGGTTTGGAACTAACTGCCAACCCGGGAAACGTCCGCAACAGAAAGTACATACAGGATGTCCCAAGAATATTCCCGATAAAAAGAGATTTTTAAGAATGATGATATATCAACATTTATCAAGGTTTCAGAGAAAACATTTATTTACCATTAACTGATAGTATTAAGTGATTGTTGTAATAGGAGCGCTAGCTGGCCGTAACCATGTCGTTGACCGCGTGCGGTCAAGGCTACAAGATATTGATCGCGTGTCGGCACGCTGAAGGCAATTTACACCAGCGCTTTAATAAAAATAAGAAAATTGGCGATGAATTGTTTCGCATTTTTAATATAATTTCTCACTCGTAATGGAGAATATAAACACCCTCTAAAGTCTTCGGGAACGGTCTTGGGACAAACTGTATGTACGAATTAAAAGCTAGTTTTAATCTCAATTTATTTTTTTTTCAATGAATATAACATAATACATATATGAATGACATTAAAATAAATTAAACAAAAAATGACTCACTATTTAAAAAGAATTAAAATTTTTATATGATATAAAACATGCAGTAAAAAAGAAATCCCGCAAATCAAGGAAAAAATATAACCTACCTAACAATATAATAAACAGTGCTGTTTATTAATTTAAGATAGAAATCTTATCTTTCTAAATACCCAAATCTCAGTTGATTTTAAGGGAGGCAAATGCCTGTAAAAATCTGTAAAAAAATAGGCAAATAAAAAAGAAAAAAACCGCCAAAATTAAGACAAATAATGTATCGTGAAAAATATCAACCGTATAAAAAAATATTCGAATGCATAGGATAATTCCTTAGTGTGTTTTTAACGCTAATATTATCGTTCCTTTGACTGGTGTTCACATTTCCGTAAGGTGTTTCAAACGAGCGAACATATCTCGAATAGATAAGAATGAGTGTTCATAACTTACAAGATATTACCTATTTGCTGACGATCATAAAACACCTCGACGACGGCGTCACTCAGCGCCAGTCCTGGGACCTTATCTTCGTCGAAATTGCATCGTAATTCAGCGCTCCAACCATGACATACATCGCTCATTGGCATAAAAGTAACCCCTCTCCCACCCCGTGCCGGCGATAACGCCCCTGTGCAAAATGCAATGATGCAATATCAACGAGAGGAAACACTGTAATGCACGATGGGGGTGGAATCCACCCCCATCCAACGCGCGCATCCCCGCCGACACCCCCTGATCTCCACGAGCCACTCCCGTACCCACCTCCCCGTACCCCTCGGTTGCTTGAGGGTTGAGTACTAGAGTACACACCCGCTGCGTTTTCTTTCCAAACTTTTCACAACTTCAGTCTTACTGGCGTCTGCATTTGCAGGCATCCCCATAGCGGCAGGGTAAACAAATAAAGTTTTAGTTTTAAAAATGCCATCACAGTTCAACACATATTACCGTGAAGACGAGCTCAATACGACTTTCACCCGGTTGATGACTTCGCTTTACTTGTGGAAACCAGCCCCTAGCGACATCATTCTCCGTCGCCCAAATCCTGGAACTTCTCGATCCTCGGAGGACTCACCAGGCATACTCTTCCAGATGGCGAACATATTACTATTTTTGTTTCTACAGCACGCTGCGAACGTTGTTAATTTATACGAGTCGAGAATTTATTTTACGATTTGTATCGAAATACCACATATACTTTAAAAATTGCGAAGATGGTTTTGAGTGTTAAAATTTGCATAGTAACTAGGCTAATTGGTGGTATTTTTTTGTTTATGGTAAAATTATGAACTGCAATACGAACGTGCTTTTTTTTGGGAAATTTATAGTTTGTATATATATGAATAACCATAGTGCATTAATTTAAATATCGTATAGTTTCCTTTTCGATATATATGCGTACACTAATGACGTCATAATCGTATACTTCTTTTCAATTTGTTAGCATCTTGTTTTTCTTTTTCTAGTACATAACTTTAACTAAACATTCAGAAACATGTACAGACTATTTATTGGTCTATCGACCGTTTGTGGTTCTGGTGTTGAGCCACGCAAGGAAAACAAATATCAGTCTGTGGGGGGTGCCAAACGGTTTTAGCACCACTGACACGTTTGCCGCCCCCCACGTCTACCCTCTCCGTTTCTCGTCTATCCATACCCCCTATCACTAGATGTAGCCCTTTATCCGGTAGTTGTGATGTAACAGCGGGTCTTGTGCCGGATCCCATATCTTACCAACCCGGGCGTCGCGTCGCGTCGGCTGGAGATATCGAATATTTCCGCGCTGCGGTATTTATAGGTTTCAGTATGGGAAATTTATTTATGGGGTAGTTTGTATGCGTACAACAGATTGCTAAATTTCTTCTTATCATTTTGTATAAAGTTTCCCAAGATGAACTACCGACTTTTACGTAGAATCATTTCGTAGCAGCGTGCCGACGTTGTTTATCCATCATAACAACTTTTTATAAAGTAACTATAGAAGTATTAATATTAAGTTAATATTCACTATCATTTTCATCATCATCAGCAGCAGCAGCGTGAATTTGCACACCTTTCCCCCGCCCCTCACTTCCATCCCCGGCATTGATTGATTCTGTTTTCAAAATTATCCTATAACGTCAGGGACTGTATCTCTTTCTACAAGTTAGATAGGATATAATGTTTTAAGATCACGCGCAAGACAGAGAACCGAGAATTAGCCTTTTATATTTATTAACTTTACGAGTAAACTACACTGATTATCAACTTCACTGATTATCATTGATTATATGAGCGAATTTCTAAATTTTGTTGCCAAATACGTTTTTTGTAAATTATACCCTAGTAGACTTTTTATTAGTTATTCGTACTATCAACTGAAGTTTTCGAATTAAATCTATGCAATTCAGGACTAATTGGCGATAGGCATATAAACGAAAATCAACCAAAGAATCGCCAACAACTCACTTATGTAACAATTCTACAGACATTTACGCGATAGTATTAAACGTTCGTTGTAATAAGAACGCCAGCTGTTGGCCGATCGCGACGACCAGGTCGTTGATCGCGCACGGTCAAGGCCACGAGGCGAGATCGCGTTTAAGGCAATTTACATCAGCGCTTTAATAAAAATAATATAAATATACTTTTTCCTGTCACTTGTATGGGGTAGTTAAATTTTTGTTAAACCGTTTGTCGTTCGCCATTTTGACTCGTCCTCTCAACATAGTATAACCACAGCAAATTAGGCAGCAATTTACCACAAGCAAATTAAGCTTAGTTGAGTATTGCCCAAACAATATATGACTGAGTCATGGTAATTATATCACTTGTTAAATTATAATTTTTAAGGAAACAATACTTCGTGTGGAAGCCAAAATAATTCAAATCTCCCACCATCTGTCACAATTCCTTTGCATCTTGTAGTTAGGACTTGGACTTCAGACCAGTAACCTACAGGTCTCGACTATATAGAATATTCCAAGACCAACGCCGAAGACTTGAGGGGTCGTTTATGTTCCCTATTGCGTATGAGAAATTGTATAAAAAATGCGAAAATAATTCATATTCAAATTTGTTTATTTTTTTACAAATTTTTTACTCCGAAACCACGATGGTCTTGAAACACGGTGTAAATATAGATAATTCAAAAATAAATCTTTGTAAGTTTAATACTCACAATAATAAATTGAGATGACTGATTTTTAATTACGACAGGTGTGAAATAGACACTGGCTTAAATTAAATATGATAGGTAAAAAAAAAAGATTTTGATCCATAGTATATTATATTATATGTCTTACTTAAAATCCTAAACGGTAAAATATTGCATTATTTGTTTATATAGAAATATTTTTTGTATAAGAAAAGTAATTGAACATTTATAGATAGAAACATAATATATATTAATTATTGATAAAGATCTTTTTCGTTACCATATTTTATTTCGTTAGGTTCATCTTATCGTTACTCGACTGTCATACATTCTTGAGTCACTATTCATCTCACAGAAAATGTAAGAATTGCCTGGTAATTTTGTCGCTTAGGTGACTTCAATGATATTGCCCTGAGGGTCAATCATTCTCCGTAGGGCGGGCGGGTCGACTGTCCTCGGCCAGAATGGAAATAGAAAAAGAAAAAAAACAAGAAAAGGAAAACAGGTCCGCGGCGGTCCCAGCGCGAATTTCAACGATTTCCCAGGCGCGTTTTCCGGACCGCTGTGGCGGAAAATTCGAACAGGCAAACCGAAGGGCGGAAGGTAAGAAGTGGTGGGCGGGGGGCGGGGGCGGGGAGTGATATGAAGTGCGCCCCGGGCGGACCACTTCTCCTTTAGAAGTCTTCTCTCGCCTTTGCCGGAGTCGAGTCCTGAGTAAATATGTAAAATGTTGTGCTATTTTTAATATAATAGTTGTATATATGCGAAGAGAGTGTTTTTCTATGACTTCGGCATACCTACTCGTATATTATAAATAAGCATAAAACCCATATTCATTATTAAATAATTTAATTTATAATTTGGCAAAAAAATTGAATCAATGTTAAAATCGCAGGTATTTATAACCTATTTATATGTTCACATATTAAAATATTTAAGGGCAAGCTCCAGTGATACTATTGAGTTAGGGAAAAAAAATGTTTAGTAACTCACAGCCTTAGAACAAAAATTAGTCAAAGCCAACAGATACTTTAATTAATTACATACCGTAATAAACATCTTTTCTGTTTAGGTAATTTATCTTTTAATAATTGCTATGACCTAGGTCATATACAGTAATTTTGGGCCCTATTCAACCAGGCCAGCTGCGCCTGTCCTAGAGTCAGGGGAGATGGTGGTAATGAAGCGTTAAAAATGGTGCAAATTCGAACCCGCGACCAGCGCCTTAACCACTAGACTACCACGATGTTACTTAGAGAATTTGCATAGAGAATTTACCGTATGTACTTCTTTGCATAAATATTAGAAATACTCAGCTTTTCATATGAAGTATTTTAGATCATATTTAATATTAGTTTTTTATTAGGGTTATAAGTTTACAACATAGGGTATGTCTATTCTATAACAATAGCTAATATGTTTTTATGAGTTAGAGTGTATAACTGCAATGCTTCTATAGAAGTCTACCTTAGTACGGGCATTGCCTAGTTAAGTAGAACATTGGATAATAAGTAAATTAATTATTAAATTACTGTCATCCTGGGAGACTAAGTAGGTACTTGTGAATTTTCGTCTCATATAAGAAGGCTTAGCAAGATGGGTGCTTAACTCAGACTAGGCTTAGTTCGCTATCTTGATGCTAATATGAATTCGATAATCTGAACTCAAAACGCCTTCTCTTTAGCGACTACCAAATGTTCAAAGCCCATAAAAAACCAGCTGTTCAAAATGTTCAAAGCCCATAAAAAACAAGCTGTTCAAAATGTTCAAACCCCATAAAAAACAAGCTGTTCAAAATGTTCAAAGCCCATAAAAGCCAAGCTGTTCAAAATGTTTAAAGCCCATAAAAAAACAAGCTGTTCAAAATGTTCAAAGCCCATAGAAACAAATCTCGCGCGACGACCATTGACTTACCCTTAATCAAATATTTTTCCACGTCCAGCTCGAGAGGACGGCCGGTGAAGTTCATTCGGTGCGTGTCCCTTTATGACCTGCATTATCGCGATCGCTCAACCTGTCAGAGCTGTCAGAACTGTCGGGGCTGTCAGAGCTGTCAATGGCAGTGCAACTGTGGCGCAACGCTTGGCAGCCGATCCGTCAGAGCGTGTTTGCTCAGCGACTGAAATATATCGCGTAATGTTGGATTTCCAGTGCGAAAGCTACTCTATTTCAGCGCACGCGTGTGTGCGCGTGTGTGTGCGTGTGTGCGCGTGTGTATGCATGCAAACAAAGGAACGTCCCGTACCTAGTATTGGGACAATCCTGTATGTACATAAAATGCTAAATAAAAAAATGAATAATAACCGAAAATATGTTATTATCATATTTATTATTTAAATAATAAATTAAATAAATAATAAATTGCAAATAAATAGGGAAAAACATACCAAATTTATGTTGATCCCGATTATTTTTATTTCTTAATTGGTTACTATCCTCCTATATTTCGTCTGATCGTATTGTTGAAGCGATTCTCGTAATCTTTTATGTATGTGATTTTATCTTCAATTTTTGTATACCTACAATAATTTAGGTATTAAGTCATGTTTATGTGTAACTACATAGAGAAGTGTATAAATAAAATATTTATCGTTTTCTGCACAATTCCTCATTTAAATGTCTTATTATATTTGCATATTTAGGTATAAACGCGCCTTTATAAATAAGGAGCGTAGTGAGGCACCCTTTCTGACGAGGGAAGGGGTAAGTTGGTTTAATGTAGCGTGAGCTAAACCGGACGACGTTAAAATTAATATGTTTCCATGGACGAAAATCGTGTTCGTTCCAATAGACGCCGAGAGCGAGAAGCGACTCTAAGGCCACGGACATACTCGCTCTCGCGAGTGAAGCGGCGTTTTCAACGCGGCGGTTGGAAATCTAAAATATTAATTTGGTCTAACCACATTGAAATGTATGCTTTGATAGTGTATAACTAACTTTTACGTAACCATATTATCTTGTAATGATATTCTTGGTTTAAACAAAATTATTATGATTATGAATACGTTTACAGTTAACCTATCTTTAGAGAACCATCCTACATTGAATCCATACTGTGTAATTTCTAATACGATAAGATTCATTTTTATGATAAATTATGGTTTAAAACTAAAATGATAAAAAAACATTATCAACCACACGAAAAACTTAATTCTTATGTACAACCTCTCTAATCCATGTCTACAACTAACAATTTTCGATGATTAAAAAAACCCTGTTACATTTTTTACAATACCAATGCGTTCAGTTCTTCCCCAATAGTTCAAATCTTTCCCAATAAGCATCCGAGAAACGTCAAATCATATTTCAAAGATACTTTATTTATTTAATATATTTTAGGGAAACATAGAGCGTAACTTAATTTATAAAATAGCAAACACATACTTAATAATTTGGTTAATTAAATGAATCCACTGTTTAACAATTCACCTAAAACTGATTACATAAAAAAGAAAATAAATGTTAAACGTAAATAAAATAGTTTAGTTTTTGCATAAACTGATATTTGCATGAAAAAAAATGTTTTAATTAGGATGTGTTTGCTAATAATGTTGAAGTTTTTATGATGAACAAATATATTTAGGATTATACGACAACGAGATGACAAGGGTATGAGGGTATGAGTATCTTTTATTTACCTTATTTTTGAATCAATTCAAAGTACATTTAAAAATGTCTAATTCCGAAAGACTACTTTTATATGCTTGGCATGTTCTGGGAAGTGTTGCGTTTTGAGCATAGTTTGTGTTTGTTTTAGGAGTATTCAATACAAAAAGATCTGTAGATCTAGTAATTCGTTGGGGTACTCTTGATTATTGAGCAGTTTATATAGGAAAACAGAATCAAACAATTTCCTTCTGATATCCAAACTGGGAATTTGGTGGAAATCTTCAGCTTCTTGATAAGTGTCAAATGAGATTTGAGAACGCCAATTCAGGTGGTTGATAAAGTTGTGTTGAATATTTTCTATTCTGCTTATATACACTTTATATGAGGGACTCCAAATGACAGAAGAGTATTCTAAGTGGCTTCTGACAAATGAGAAACACAAAGCTTCGGTGTGTGTGGATTATATTTTGTTATCTTTGTTTTCATCGCACTGAAATAATTGTGTTTAAAATTCTCGACAGCGTTGCGCAGCTATGTCCATACCCTTCGGTGGCACGGTGGAACGTGAAAACTCTCAAAACCGCAGCGATTTACATGGAAACGCCATTTGCGACGAAGAATATTGGGGCGACACGTGACGATGATTCGTGTTGAAGACCCTCGCGGAATGAAGTCTTTCATTGGCGAGTGTGAAAGATATATCCAGCCAAGGAGCAAGGAGTAGACGAGAAAAAACTATTTTAAAGCTCAAATAAAAAACACACACACACACACACATTTCTTCTATGTTTCAAATTGCATAATGCATCAATGTAAATTAAAAACCAAAAAGGCCTAAACCACTACTCTGAGGCACACCAATTAATGCTGTTATTTCAGTGTCGCTCTCATACTCTTTAACCTTGAAGATATTACTTCTATTAGTTAGATATGATTAAAACCGATCATATTCGTTACCCTGGATCCCTGTGCAATCAATTTTTTAAGAAGATTTTTAAACGAGACAGTATCAAATGCCTTAGCCAGGTCGAGAAACACTGCAACGCATCTTTTTTCCCTTTGTCAATGTTTCTAGTTACATATTCTGTAAATCAATAGCCGTCTTGTGTGCCTAGATTCTGCCTACATCCTAAAATTATGATAATAAATTACATTACTTATTAACCTTACTACACTACTTACACTACACTACTTAAAAACAAAACCTTATTACTTATTACCTAATAAAATTTCTTATTATGATAATAAATACGTTAAATCATTAAACATTAAAGATAACCAAATATAAACAATTTATAAAACGTCTACAATGATAACTATACTTAACGGAGTGTTTAAGCTCCGTATTACGAGAAAGAAATTGTATAAAAAGTTTTTTTCTCAAAATTAATTATTTTAATAAAGCGCTGTATGAATCGACTTTGGCTATGCGCCACGTGATCGATATTGGTAGCCTTGGCCGGAACGCGGTCAATGATCAACGTTTTAATATTATCACTTAAATTTGCATTTTATTCTCGGAAACCATGATGAATTTCTATATGTTGTCTTGACACATCAAATTTGAAATCGCAGGGCCAATTAGCTGTATTTTTTTTTATTAAGAATGATCTAAGGACATCTAAGCATAATTTAAACACGTTTCGGAATTATATTTTATTACTTGCAGTTAATTTGCGAACTATAATTACTGCTCAATCTATATTTATTTATTTATTTTCCACGAGTAATTAAATACATAGGAATGGCCTTACATTTTTAAAAACAATATATTTACAATTTCATTTTATACTGCACGCAATTTTTTTTCTACACATTTAAGTACCTACACAAAAATAAGCTAATTTGGCAAGAGCATTTGATACAATATATAAAATATACTACACAGTTTATTGTTAAAAAAACACTTTTTTTTCATATTATTGATATAAGAAAAACCTGTTATAAATTTATTCTTTCCAGAATTTTTTGTCACTCGGGCTTTCTTGAATTTTCAATTTCCTTGAACTTCTTTGTATATTTGTATGTATACAGTATGTATTTATATACACACATATATACATACATATATATGAATAAAATTGAAGGTCTGTCTGTGATTACGAAATATATCCTTTCTTCTAGGTTCACATGATTATTCGCACGCAACCAAAACCCTAGCGCGGGTTTTTTCTTTTTTGTTTTTTTGTTTGTCCGGGTTTATCTCCGAAATAACTGGACCGATTTTAAAGAGACTTTCACCATCGGGAAGATGACTTCTCTGAGATTAATCTAGGCTACTTTTTAACGCGGAAATATTCCGCGTTCCTGTGTAGGAATGTAGAAATTGTGGCCTCAAAGGCCGTCGAAAATGCTGAATGCGTCAGGTGGGAGTGTCCAGCCGCGCATGACAGATTTATTCGTTCCCGATCCGGTCGGCGCCGAAGGGCGTAGTGTTGACGGACTGCAGCGACCCATCCCGAGTGCCGCAGTCACGATTAAAATGTGTGGTTATTTTGTGAAAATACTGTTATATCTATTATAATAATTATCTTTACGTACTTCGCTTGATTTCTCTTTCTTAGTTCGTTACACTATGAATCAAAACAAAATGACTAGACACTGATAATTTATAAAGTCATGTAATGCCTAATGTGATCATTCCTTGATATTTTTAATCGGATCTATAGATCATTCCTGCCGGTCGGGGTCGATGTGTCGTCTCTGCCAATGCTGACAATGACATCTGGAAGGTGTCCTCTGACTGGTCCATGGCTCTGAGTGAAACGATGAATAAAACAACCGATAGCAGGAAAAATTACCAACACCTATTAGCATACACGCCAATGCATGGCGATGGTCTCGCAGCTCGGACCTCTGACCAGTAACCTAGAGGTCTCGACTATACAGGCTGCTCCAAGACCATTCCCAAAGACTTGAGGGGGTGTTTATGTTCTCTATTACGCGTAAGAAAGTGTATTTATCGCAAGAGCGATTTCATATCACGTGAAGTTTTTTCACTAATTATATAGGATTGTCGTAACAACTTTCTGTCCTTTATTTCTAATCTATTGATTTCCTGAAACTGTATGTTTTGTTTATAAACAAAGAAAAAAAAATAAATATATTCAATGAGGTCAATTCAAAATAAATAATCTGATTGAATTTATAAATAAAGGGACATAAATACACAGTTTATAAATCAGGAGTTGTTATATGATAACAAAATGTGTAAATAATAAACGGATTAGAAAAAATAAAACCTTTTAGATAATACAAAAGCCATAATAAGTATTAAGTATTATATTAATAAAAACAACTAATAGCATTATTAATTAATAGCAAAAAATTAGCATCACTAATAATTTATAGATTGGAGGGTTAAGAATATTTTAGATACTTAAAAATCAATGAAGTCAATCCAATCATAGTGTGAATGATAATAATTCCTACTATCTGTATCAGAGTGCCATCTACAGTTTTTTTTAGGATATTTCTGTAAATTTGTTTGATAAATTAGTACTTATTTTAAGAAGAAAAATAAAATATTATGAGTAACATGCAATCTTTGAAAATAAATTACCACCCCCTCATTTAAAAAAAACAGTCTAATGTTACCTAATTTTACTCTCAATGAAATCGTAGATTCCAAAAAATTTATCAAGGGTTACCTTTTCATATGCGCTCATATGAAAAATTGTTTTAAAAAAAATTGTAGGGAAATTTTTAACATTTTGAACTGATTTGATTTTGAAAAACTAATTTTTCCCACCCCTAGGACCAATGAGTGGGGCTATCAAAAAAGTTAACTGAGATAAGTTTCGGGCCCTTATTCGAGGAATAATATAAAATTTAAATGAATTCGTTATCTCATATACTAAGAAAGTTAGAGTAAAATTTCACTTTTTAACTTGACCGAGATTTTGTGCCCTTAAATTTGAAGGTGATTGGTGTAAATTACGGAAGTTATCGTGTCCACAAGAAAGTGATATATCTTAATATATATAAATCTCGTGTCACAATGTTTGTCTTCAATGGACGGCTGAACCACTTAACCGATTATAATAAAATTTGAACACCATGTGCAGTTCGATGTGCACTTGAGAGATAGGATAGTTTAAATCTCAAATTATAGTCGCAATTTTAATTTATCGCTAATTATTTGTCTGTTATTATTTGGCAGTCATAAAACTGACAGATGTCGATACCTTTCGACTGGGTTGATGGCGCTAATGTCTGTTATTATTTGACAGTGACAGTTATTCGACGCAAACGTATTAAAAGAGCCCATCAGTTGGCAGAACAAATTGAATCAAGAAATCCAGCTCAAAGAATCAGGACAGCAGGTCATGCACAAGAATCTCAAGAACAGTGTAACGAACGTCTTCAAGAGAATATCATAAGAACAAGAAAATTATTATTTTCAGTCAAATGCCACCGAAAAAATCTAACCTCAACAACGCGAGCGGCAAACGTCAAAACGCAAACGTCAAAACTACGATCGGAATAATATATTCACTTACGAGATGCTGTTGCTGGAAACATCGATGGAAATTTAAATCCCAATGACATCGGTAATGCTTTCATTTTACCTTCAAGCTACATCGGCAGTCCACGGAACATGCAGGAATACATACAAGATGCGATGACTTACGTACGTCATTACGGCCGACCGGATTTATTTATTACATTCACATGTAATCCGAATTGGGAAGAGATACAAACTTTACTATTGCCAGGACAACAAGCCATTCATCGTCATGAACTGCACGTGTGTTTAAACAAAAATTGAAATCCTTAATTGATTTTATTGTAAAATATACAATTTTTGGTATCACACGTTGTTGGCTGAATACGATAGAGTGGCAAAAGCGAGGTTTGCCTCATGCCCACATTTTGGTTTGGCTTAAAGATAGAATCCGTCCTGAAGAAATCGATCAAATAATTTCAGCCGAAATTCCAGACCCATTAATTGATCAAGAATTATTTGATATTGTCACCAAACACATGATCCATGGGCCATGCGGTGTTTTCAACATGACCTCACCGTGCATGGAAAATGGAAAATGTAAAAAAAACTTCCCAAAGCCGCATACGAATGACACGATCACGGATATTGATGGTTATCCAACTAAATCAACTAATTCAATTGATCAAAAGAGTTTCGCCACGACTGCAAAATGACAATTATCAAATCGTCATAAAAGCCGACAAAGTACCATTAGGTGAACATGCTGGTAGATTCAACTCTCCAACTGTTGATGAGGTTGCTGTTATCATGGTTGGTGATCCAGTTGACAAAAGATCTATAAACATTACACGGCGAGACAACACTGTCAGTACGATTTAGGATCTACACCGTTCATATGACGCACTACAATATCCATTGATATTTTGGCAAGGACAAGATGAATATCACCTTAATATCAAACAGTATGATCCAAATACCGGTAAATTTGACAATTATCTATTTACTTTCTTACTGTATGTATAGATTTTAATTTCGTATTGCATTTTATTTTTTATTTTTTTAGGTGATTACAGAAATAATAAAGTTAGCTCAATGAACTACTACGCACACCGAATAATGGTTAGACAACATCAAGACAATTATATCCTTCGATATCGTCAGCTGTTCCATCAATACATTATTGATATGTATGCTAAGGTCGAAAGCGAACGCTTGCGATTCCTTCGATTCAACCAGGCAAAACTACGATCGGAAGAATATATTCACTTACGAGATGCTGTTGCTGGAAACATCGATGGAAATTTAAATCCCAATGACATTTTACCTTCAAAATTCAAGGCCAGGTGTACCATAAAATCGGATCACTGATGCCAATGCCTGATAACAATCCGAAATTTCTTCAAATTTATTTTATGGGCGATTGTGAAGAGCGCGTGACGACTCGGTGCCTGTATAATTTTATTGAACAAGCAGAGGAAAGAGCAATTGTGATATTATTGGAAAATTTTTTAAAAGATCACAATCAACTAATTCAATTGATCAAAAGAGTTTCGCCACGACTGCAAAATGACAATTATCAAATCGTCATAAAAGCCGACAAAGTACCATTAGGTGAACATGCTGGTAGATTCAACGCTCCAACTGTTGATGAGGTTGCTGTTATCATGGTTGGTGATCCAGTTGACAAAAGATCTATAAACATTACACGGCGAGACAACACTGTCAGTACGATTTCGGATCTACACCGTTCATATGACGCACTACAATATCCATTGATATTTTGGCAAGGACAAGATGAATATCACCTTAATATCAAACAGTATGATCCAAATACCGGTAAATTTGACAATTATCTATTTACTTTCTTACTGTATGTATAGATTTTAATTTCGTATTGCATTTTATTTTTTATTTTTTTAGGTGATTACAGAAATAATAAAGTTAGCTCAATGAACTACTACGCACACCGAATAATGGTTAGACAACATCAAGACAATTATATCCTTCGATATCGTCAGCTGTTCCATCAATACATTGTTGATATGTATGCTAAGGTCGAAAGCGAACGCTTGCGATTCCTTCGATTCAACCAGGCAAAACTACGATCGGAAGAATATATTCACTTACGAGATGCTGTTGCTGGAAACATCGATGGAAATTTAAATCCCAATGACATCGGTAATGCTTTCATTTTACCTTCAAGCTACATCGGCAGTCCACGGAACATGCAGGAATACATACAAGATGCGATGACTTACGTACGTCATTACGGCCGACCGGATTTATTTATTACATTCACATGTAATCCGAATTGGGAAGAGATACAAACTTTACTATTGCCAGGACAACAAGCCATTCATCGTCATGATTTAACTGCACGTGTGTTTAAACAAAAATTGAAATCCTTAATTGATTTTATTGTTAAATATACAATTTTTGGTATCACACGTTGTTGGCTGAATACGATAGAGTGGCAAAAGCGAGGTTTGCCTCATGCCCACATTTTGGTTTGGCTTAAAGATAGAATCCGTCCTGAAGAAATCGATCAAATAATTTCAGCCGAAATTCCAGACCCATTAATTGATCAAGAATTATTTGATATTGTCACCAAACACATGATCCATGGGCCATGCGGTGTTTTCAACATGACGTCACCGTGCATGGAAAATGGAAAATGTAAAAAAAACTTCCCAAAGCCGCATACGAATGACACGATCACGGATATTGATGGTTATCCAATGTATCGCCGCAGAAGTACTGAGAATGGTGGCCACACATTTACAATGCGACTGCCGAACTTTCCAAATCAAGTTGAGTTTGATAATCAGTGGGTGGTACCATACTCACCACTACTTTCAAAAACTTACAAAGCTCATATCAATGTTGAGCTTTGCAGTTCTGTTAAATCAATTAAGTATATTTGTAAATATGTAAACAAAGGCAGTGATTTGGCCATATTTGAAGTAAAAAACATAAATAAAAATGACGAAATAGCACGATACCAAATGGGCAGATACATTAGCAGCAATGAAGCTATTTGGCATATTCTCAGCTTTCCCATCCACGAAAGAGATCCTGCTGTCCAACATCTGGCAATACATCTTGAAAACGGTCAACGTGTATACTTCACTGAAGAAAATGTTCTCCAAAGAGCGTTCGAAGCTCCGAAAACGACTCTAACTGAATTTTTTACATTGTGTCAAAAACCTGATGTTTTTGGCCAATTCGCGAAGACATTGGTGTATGGTGATGTTCCACGTTATTTCACATGGAACAAATCCAGTAAAAAATGGGAGCCACGGAAACAAGGAAAACCACATCCTTCCATTACAGGCATATTCAAAGCTAAGACATTGGGGAGACTTTACACGGTACATCCAAAGCAACGTGAGTGCTTCTATTTACGTTTGTTATTGGTGAATGTTCCCGGACCAACGTCTTTTGAATTTTTACGAACAGCTAATGGTCGAGTATTCAATACATACCAGGATGCATGTCGTGAACTGCAATTGCTAGAAGACGATAACCATTGGGACTTAGCGCTTGCTGATGCTGCGTTGACATCAACACCGAATAACATTCGTCAGTTGTTTGCAATTATTTTGGCGACATGTTATCCCTCGCAAGCACAAACTTTGTGGGAAAAATATAAAAATTGTATGACAGAAGACATCTTGCACCGAATTAGACAAACAAATCAATGCCAAAACATAGATTATACACCAGAGATGTACAATGAAGCATTGGTCTTGATCGAGGATTTATGTGTTCTTATTTCAAATTTACCACTTAATCATTATGGTATGCCATCACCTAATCGTCCAGCCACCGACTTAGTCAATACCGATTTACAACGAGAAAATCAATATGACCATGGAAGTTTAGCAACAATTATCATGAACAGTGAACCATTACTGACAGCAGAACAAAAAATTATTTATGATCGGATTATGCTGGCTGTTGCTGCTGAACAAGGCGGTTTTTTTTTCTTGGATGCACCCGGTGGAACCGGTAAGACATTTTTAATATCGTTGATTCTTGCCAAAATACGGTCGCAACAAAAACATCGCATTAGCATTAGCATCGTCAGGCATTGCGGCTACTTTACTGGATGGTGGGCGAACAGCACATTCAACATTCAAGCTGCCATTGGACGTTCATAATAAACCAGATGCAATGTGTAACATCAAAAAGAATAGTGGAATAGCTGCAGTGTTGCGGAAGAGTTCTATAATAATTTGGGATGAGTGCACAATGGCACACAAATATTCACTTGAAGCATTAAACAGAACTATGCAAGATTTAAACAGCAATAATAAACTTTTCGGTGGTGCTATCTTACTTTTGTCTGGTGACTTCCGGCAGACCTTACCGGTTATACCTCGCTCTACTTTCGCGGATGAGATTAATGCATGTTTGAAACAATCATTCTTATGGCGAAGTGTTGAAACACTTCGATTGACCATAAATATGCGAGTACAATTGCAAAATGATCCATCAGCACTAATATTTTCCGAACAACTACTAGATATTGGGAACGGTAAAATAAAACTGCAACCAAATACGCAATGCATTAAACTACCAGACAATTTTTGCACTGTTGTTCAGGATAAAACTGAATTGATTCAGAGTATTTTCCCGGATATACAGAATAATTATTTGAATCATGAATGGCTTAGTCAACGGGCGATTTTGGCAGCCAAAAACGTTGATGTTGACGAAATTAACTTCCAGATACAACAGTTGTTACCAGGCGATCTGATGTCTTTTAAATCAATCGATACTGTTGTTGATGAAAATGAAAGTGTAAATTTTCCGATTGAATTTTTAAATTCATTAGATATCCCTGGAATGCCACCACATAATCTTCGATTAAAGATTGGTTCCCCTATTATTCTCCTCCGTAATTTGAATCCACCTCAATTATATAACGGTACGCGTTTGGTCATCAAAAAGATCACCGGAAACATTCTTGAAGCAACCATTTTGGCTGGGAAGTTTAAAGGAAAAGTGGTCCTGCTGCCACGTATTCCGATGATACCATCAGATTCTACCATACCCTTCAAAAGGCTACAGTTTCCAATTCGTTTAGCTTTCGCCATGTCTATAAATAAATCTCAAGGTCAAACAATGTCCATTTGTGGTTTAGATTTGGAAAATCCATGTTTTTCTCATGGGCAACTATATGTTGCGTGTTCACGTGTGTCGGGAAACCGTCGAATCTATTTGTGTTAGCTAAAGACAGGTTAACCAAAAACATTGTGCACCGATTGGTGTTAAATTAAATTGAAATTGAAAGTATTTATAATTCAAAAAAAAGATATTAATGTTTAAAAGTTTAAGACTGTCTGCCTTGCCTACCTCATTCATGAGTTTAAGCGTCACATGTTATTTACTGTATTATACTGTAATATACTTATATTTGTTATAAAATTAAATGGAAATAATAAATCTGATAAATTTTTATTTTTTACCTATTGATTTCTGCTTAGTATCAAGTGTAAGAAGATTTTAATTAATTGTGTTCAACGTACTTGCCCTACAAATCTCAATCCAGTGAATTTGTATACCAACATCATCATTGTCGTCTTTGTTCGTAAATAATTTCATTGTACTAAAGGGTTATAGTAGTAGAAAGTCAAATAAGGAGATCACCATATTTTTTTACAAATACCATCTGTGTGAAAAAGCATAGTGGACTCCGTGACTGATGTTCTCTTATTGTTCCTCTTAGATTGTTTACTATAATGTAATATAACAAAAACTTTAGCCACAGCAACGCGTGGCCGGGTCAGCTAGTATAGATATATAAACTTTTAAAGCGAGGGTGGTTTTGGGTTCTAGGGGATGTGAAACCCATTGCGATAGGTAGCGTAGCTACCTACTTAATTACCTACTTAAGCGTTCGTTTTTACTTTTGGCACACTCAAATGTCGCAAGTAACAAGATCTCATCAGCGCGACTTCCAATTATCATCGGATAATAGGCAGTTCGTTCGGTCGTTACCTTCTCCTATCGCGACGCCATCTACACTCATGATGTCCTCAGCTGACTGCATTGGAGCGGAGTCAACGCGCTGGATTGATTTACAATCGATATCGGTTGTGCGGTTGCATCAATTGCCTCGCCCACATTCGCATGTATTCACTGCGACTGTACCGCACGGCGGCGATAACAATAATATTACAACGCGGCGACTGTACTGGCTCACGCACACATGCACACGCGCGGAGCACAGTGCAAACCCGCCTGGCAACGAGCGAAGCGGCGTCGCGTCTCGCTCTGGCGCGCGCGTGCGTCTCTGTCGCACCGCATCGCCGCTCTCAGAAGGGATGCGAAACAAAGGATTGTTAGAGAGGTTAAAACTCTACGCGGTCCGATTTTGTTGGTCCATTATGCACAGATTTTGTGCTCTATTGACACACAATAATCACAAATCATTTATTCCGTCTTATACTCGTATTGAGTAGATTTATTTATTTACTTCGCACTAGAAAAGTATATTAAACGATCATTATAAAAGGTCAATCAAAGCGGAATCAATGTCAACTGCTTCTAAACATTGTTTAGTGGTAGTAAATTACATACAACACTCGCACTATTATCACATAAAGAGTGTCCCAAGATCATTCCCGTAAATTTAAGGAGTTGTATATGTTCCCTGTTACAAGTAAGAAATTATATAAAAAAATGCAAAAATATTTGATACCCAAATTAATTATTTTTTAAACTAAATTTGTGTAAAACAATCATAATATTACGGCAGCGGTCGCCAGGCATACTAAACCCCCTGAAAACACCTCGGGCGCCACATCGTGAATGCAACTCAAGGTCGAGCGGACGTAAACTCGTTTCACACAAATATATTAGGTTTTAAATAGAAACTTAAACATTTTTTTTCTCGAATACCATAATGAATTTTGATATAGTTTCTTAACAAATAACACTAGGAATCGCAGGACCTTTTAGCTGTTTTTTTTATTGTGATTGACCTTGGGACACCTTGTATGTAAATATAGTTCGTTCTGTTAAACATATATGTTAAATTGGAGATGCCTGAAGTCGGCTTCAGTTGAAATAAATTTATGTAAATGTCTTTATGTATGCCGTAAGCATTTCTAAGAATTAAATAATTATAATAAATTATTTAACCAGAACCTGATGAATGTGGGTTTCAACTTGTGATGACATTTTTTGATTCATCGTAAATTTTAACACCATTTCAGTTTTTTTTTTTTTTAAATTTTAAGGCGCGGCTAGTTTAAGTAAAATCATTTTTTCCTAATCCAACGCGACACGCTCATTCGGCTAACTAGAGAGGATGCTCGGACGAGATGTGCTCATTCGACTGAATTAACAGTCGCGTTGACTTTTGGTTATCCGTCGCGTCGATTTTCTTCTTACTCAGGTACCTATATGGGGGGGGGGGGGGATAATTATTACGCAGTTTTAATTCTAACGCGCGTTTTTTTTATTGTAATTTTTGTTCTGTATGTAATGACTAATTGTGTCTTTCCATTGATTCATTATTTTGTTTTTGTTTAAAAAACGTACCCGTTTGATTTAAAAAAAATAAATAAAACATATTAATATATCAGTTGTGAGTTATGTTGTAAATGGATCCGAAAGCGTTGGATATTCATTCGAGTGCAGCCGTTGTGCCTACTTTAGAACAATAGGCCAGTTCCAAACACAGTCTAAGAGGCGGAGAGAGCGAGATGGGGGAGTAGGGAGGGGGGGGGGGGTGTTCCGAGGACGGAGAGGCCTCTAGATGAATATCTTAGAGATTTTAGCCCCGGCGCAACCATTGTTTTTCCGCCTCGACCGGGGTATTGTTAAGATTAACCTTATCATTAACGAAATAGGTACATCTCGGCCGCAACCTCACTCTCCACGAAAAGTGCATCAGACCAGTTTCAATGTGTATTAAAACGGTTCTGCACGAACATTTGAAGAAACCTTGCAGCTGTAAGCACCTCTTCTCCTTTTTAGTATAGTCTATCTGGTTTTCATTTCTTCTCGACCTTATGTATATGTATATGTATTGTTATGTATATTACTGGATGTGGGGGTTTGCCCCACCCCCCTGTGTATCGCATATTTTCCAGAACTAAAGTACATTTAAATCCACTTATAGTTCGCCCTCTAGTCCCGTACTGTAGATAAAGTTAAGTATCTTTTTGGGTGCGATGATTCTAATCTCTTCTGGCTTGAGGAGATGGTTGCCTAGAAGCAGAACCTTTTGTATATAAGGGGCCCACATTTCCCCAGTAGGTGTAAGGGGGTTTCTGGGCACTCTTGGCAAAGTCTGCACCTGTCGTCGGTCGATAGGTTTAATGTGTGCAGATGTTTATTCAGCTTGCAGTGGCCTGTAAAGGCTCTGGTTAAGATCCTTAGTTGGTTTTGGCTTAACTTTAATAGCTCCGAGAGTCTTTTCTGCGGAATCCTACTATGAGTTCTTTGGCTATTCAGTTCTTGCCAGTATTTTTGGCTTTGTTTCCAAGCCCAGATTTTTAGCAGTCTGCTGGTAGTGCTTCGAAGCCGTAAGGCGTACGGCGGTTTTATTCAGTACCTAATAGAAATAGTAGAGCGCCGAATGCTCCCTCGACACGAACAGGTTTCTATAAGCTGCCAACATATGTCCAGGGTACAAGGGTACTTGCCTCTAAGTGTCTAATTACCATTGTTACTGCACCTTTCAAACCCTTCATGACGATTCCAATGTTCCTGGGCAGATAGTGTAATTAATTATTGAATCATGTTTATCCAGCGCGGCTAGAAACTACACGATATATCTTTACGGCGAGCTAACTTACCATGAAAATTTCAATTATTCAAATAATAAAAAAAATCCCAACCAAATCGAGCGCGTAACTCGATCCGTTTCGTGAGCAGTCGGATCGCAGCAGGAAATTTAGTATAAGCGTTCAATTCTGTGAAATAAATAATAACAGCAGGTCTAATGGCGGCCGAAATATAATTAGAGTGACCCACGGCGCGTAATAATTAAGGTAGAAAATAATTTGGCCGAAAAATTTCCGCGCTGCGAACGAAATCGATATTAGAATTACAACAGAATAAATTATACGCCATCACTGCTCCATTCCAAAGTATACACGATTTTTTAAATTTTTCGACGAGAAAAAAATATATTACTTAAATTAATCATTAAAATTGGCACTTTAAATCATTAAAAGAGAGTAATATAAAAAAAAACAATGCAAAATTTCCACAATTTAGGTAATGATAAGATACTATTTATGTAATGAGAAGGTACAGTTTATGTAGTGATAAGGTATTATTTTAAGTACAACACGGTTTACAGATAACGGAATAGGGTTTTTTTTACTGCAACGGTCAATATGAATGCTATAATAAGCTCCCTTAGTCTATAATTGGTATTTATGCTAAAATAAGTTTTGTTGTATAAATTTATTACTATTGGATGATAATTACGTATATTTTTCCAGTAATAAGGTTAATTGAAATGGAAAAATACAGTAAAATTACTGCATATGCGTCTACATATAACATGCTATTTATAGATTAATATTAAAAGCATTACTATATGAATTAGAGTGGTAAAAGTTAATGAGGAAAAATACAGCAGATTTATTTGATGATTTGGAGCAGGTACCTGTTTGTATTGCGAGGAAAAAACGTCGTAACTGGTATGGAAATAATTTGTTTTTAAATTAGGTTTCTCTGATGGTTTTATTTGGGGAAAATTTGTACACATTTTACTAAGAGGCAGCGAGAAGAAAAAATCTTACTATTTTCAAACACAACTTAATAAGCATTAAACCTTACAGTTTCTAATTCCAAAATCATTTGAGCGAGCATAAGATCACTTTCTTGAATATTTTTTTTAAAAAAGCCGCTTTTAAAAAAAATAATTTATTTCAAAACATTTAAAAGTCGCACCAAGTATACAAATATACATAATTAAAAGAAAGTTAAGGAAAATAATCATTAATCAGTAATAAAAAAATTGATTTATATATTAAGGAATATTTTACATATTTTGAAATTATGAAAATTAAATGTACTTAAAACCTGTTTTTCTAATTCCTAAAATGAATGTCATTAAATAATACAAGGTATCGTTTTATCTCCTAAATATCTAGGCTTCTATGGAATTAATAAGTTAAATTTTTATGTTGTCTAAAAGTTAAGAGCCTCAATATGTCTGTATTTTCTATATATTCTATCAAAAGTTTAGACGTAAATATCTTATTTTCTGAATACAAGAATCGAGAAAATAAACATACCGAAGCATAGTTTATTTTTTAAAGATGCGAATTTAAGTTTTTCATAATTAACCAACAACGGTACGGAGTGCTTATGCGGTAGATGAGACAGAATGATTTAAAAGCACGCGCAAGACAGAGAAGAGTGCCACCGGAACCACACTACTCACACCTTTGATGGGAAACTTACCCATGACAGCCGCAAAAAATCCCAATTTTATGAAATCCCCAACACAACTTTTTTTAACCTTATATAGGTATCACGTTTTGTTTCCAATTTTGGTATTTTATATTTGATTCGATTTTAGCTTGTACTATTTCTTGCATTTACTCACTTCGAAGGAAAACAGAGTTTTTTAATAATATAATTATTTTAGTATACCATTTTTTTTTCTTCATTATTTATTTTTTTTCGTGGGACCAGTTTAGTTGTCGATATAGATCAACGCCTTAAAAGGACGTCAGTGAATTTAAAAACGCTGTGTATTCAACGTGACAGTTAGACGCAACGACTTTAGGCGAATCTTGAGTTTAGCCGAATGAGCGCGTCGAAATCAGATTAATTCGCTGCCTAGGAAAAAAGCGGAGTGTATGTAGTCGGCCTGGCGTCGAGTCACGTCTACGGTCGCGATTTGCGATTCAATAACAGACAATGCCGGTCGTTTGCATGCAGCGCTGCCAACTATTTAAATAAACAGTAAAACGAATACAAGCGGGAAAGGCTTTAATATAAGCGTCAGAATGCACTCAGCAACTGCATAATATTCTCAAATATTCTGCATGAGAATTGTGTTTTTAAAAAACTTTGTAAATTGGCAAATGGCATTGGTAAATTGGCTTGAATATTGCAGATCACAAATATATATTTCCCCTTCTTATCTCTCTCCCCCTCCCCCAAAAGATATCCCATTGAACCATCCAGAGGAGAGTCGTTTTTGGTAAAGAAAAAGTTATCGTCGGAGAAAATTTGACCCTCCCTTTCGCCACGTTTTCGACAGTTATTCACGTTTTGAGGTTATCTGAAACCATTGTGACAATTTGCGTGTTATTTATTGACTAAAATCGAGCTAGGACTAGAGATTGTAATACGTTTAAATAACTTACGCTAAAATAAATAAAAATAAAAATAATCATTTCAATAATCATTCGGGAAACCATTTCTAAAGATCTCTGCCAAAAAGGCCATTTTGAAAACACAAATTTACAGGCGATGAATAAAACGTCATTCTTAATTAATTGTGTGCTTTACAGCCTAATTTGTATTTTAGTGTACTTTTTGTACACAATATATTATAGTTTTATTTTGGAATTTGGAGTTCGAATTTTAAATTAATAATAAATATAAAATGTTAACAATTGGCCTTTTTGGCAGCACTCCGCCATTTTGAATTATTTCATTTACCAATGGCCCTTTTGGAAAAGGTAATTCAGATGATTTATTTAAAATACAAATCCATTCCATAATAACGTTACCTTTTAATTTTTATTTATAGTTTGAACCTTCTGTCATAATAAAAAACATAATTTTAATCAATTACCATTAATTTCAATACAAAGCAGTATTAGAAATATACCGCACTGAATCATAGTTATACAATATCAAAACATTATTCGGTAAAATAGCATACATAAAAAAATAAATAAATAACGCTAATTCGAGATTATGCTATTTTGAAAATGTGAATGTGAGTGCTAGTGTGAGGGCTATTTAACAAAATGCCAAAACATTTGAAGGACGTAACCAAACTTAATAAATAATATAAAATTCGTCTTAAAGATTACCTATAGGTACACACTGTGACTAATAGATTAAATATCCATAGTAATAATATATAGTAATCTACATGCATTTAAAATAGTTTATATTAATATTTCGTGATTAGAAAATCTTAAATTACATAGACCTAATACAATATTACATATAAGAAATTTGTTTTTTTTTACTTGGATAGGGAATTGTGTTTCTTTTTGGTAAATTTGGTACGCATTTTTTGTAAAACTTGCCATAAAGTTGAGTTTCTTGCAGCCGAAACCATATTTTTACCAGAACCCATTTAACGCGATATGTGTGTTTTATTAAATTACCTATAGCAAAAAGTATTTTTTGCTCAAATGTATGAAAACGGCTCTTTTGTTAAAACGCAGCGGCGATATGTATAATCTTAATTCGTACGTAACATTTTTATTTAATATAAATAAAATCTCAAAACAATAGACTTTCTTTTCATCATCTCCAAATCTCCGATGGCTTTTTCTCGCCCGCAGACAACGGAGAGAGGTGATCTCATTTCCGGTGAAATGTGATCCCCGTCTGTCACTCATTTATGATGTGTTCTGATATCTCAAACTATGTTCAAAAATGCTATTTTATTATTCCTGCGAAAGGTGAAGGATAATTCAGACGCGGATATTATGGCATAGGTGCCATAATATCCACGTCTGAATTATCCTTGCATTTAATGTGCACATATTTTACACTTTTCTTTTTAATTTTGTCTATGACGATTCATTTCCATATGTCATACGTTGAACGTAAGTCATTCTTGTAAATAGTCTTTAGACCATTCTCTCATTCATTACACATTATATTCGTTACATTTTCACTGTTTTTAATAATTATTGTTTCTCTTTAAAAAAATTTTTTTTTCTGCTTTAATGAAAGTTTGACCGTATTGCATAAGCGCACAGATAGATAGGTGAGAGTTAAAGGCTTTCATAAAATACAGGCCTGTATTTAAACCAGCGTGCATTACCTCAAGCGATGCAACTATCTGTGCATACAATATTAATTTTTCTTTGAACATTCTGACTATATAATATAAAAATTTTCAATTTGTAAAATCATAAAAAACATTCGATTTTTCCAAATGTCAATACTGTCAGACTTTTATATAAGTAATGGAAACTAACGGCGAATACCTATGATAACGCAAGGAATCATCTAAATACGGTATTTAAGCAATACATTATACAATTTTACTATATATATTTTATTTTATTTTACATCCTGATTTGTCCTGAACGCATTAATTCCGTTTAAATTTTATTTTATAGAAGTCAATTACGTTTGCTTTTAGCGGATATCACTGTTAATTAGGCGCAAGAGGGGGGGCGAGACTTTGGTTTTTTTTTGCGGGGGGGCATTCTGAACAAAGGTGACTGTCAGGGCGGGCGCCTGACAGCTTAGCGCAGACGTCAGGACTGACACACCCTGAATGAGAATAATAAATTGGATGGAATTTGAGGAAGCTGGATGAGCGCCGGATTACCAGGGAGCATCATTCGAATCTAAGCGCCTGAACCGAGGAGACTACAAAAGACCCTCGACGGGTCGTAAGTTAATGGAATCTGGCACATTCTATCATTTAGATTTATTATCATCAACCCCGGTCCACCTCGGCGGCGAGCGTTTCATGTTTCAAGACCATTCCCGAGAAGAAACGGCGATTTCAAACATGATTCGTTTTGACATATCAAAATTCATCACGTTTTCAGAGTAAAAAAATTGTAAGTTTTACGTGATAATATTAAATCGCTTTCGCTAGCGGGGCTGCACCGCGCCGGGTCATTGACCGGGCTTGGTCGAAAAATATATTACACGAGCACTTTGATAAAATTAATAAATTTAGGCATGAATTATTTTCTCATCAGATGGATTTTTATCGAGAATGGTCTTCGGACACGGTGTATACACGAGAAACTTAAAGTCAGTAGTATATGTTAAAGGGGTAATTAATTCTATATATGATATTGAACAATTTCTGTTAGACAACTTTGTAAATAACGCAAAAATAAAAATGTGAAAAAAGTCACCTAACAAAATATCAACCGCGCGGCGTCGCCGACTGAGTACAAATAATGACATAAACCACGGGTAGTTTCCCGCGCGCAAATATTGCAATGTAGGTCAATTGAATAGGTCAAAAACACAACAATACGCGTATTTATATTTTTAAATGTTTTTTTTTTGTTAGCTGCAGGAAAACTTATCGAGCGAAATTTGATCAGTTTCATATGTTCAGTTCCCCTTTAAACCATGCACTATCACGCACTTGATTTATAATGAATATTGAAAATCAATCACAATAATGTTACAATGTAAAAATATGTTACATTGTCAGAATATGGGGTAGATTTCTACCGAACCGAAGTGCATGCACTCTCCGAAAACGCATTTCCGGCGTTGCGTTCTGTCGTCCCTCGTTTCGACGGAAATTGCCCGAAAGAGGCTAATAAAATCCGGAATTTGCGCCGTGCGAATGTAATTTGGATCATCAATATGTCCATAAAAGAATATCGGAACGAATTCACGTTGGATGCTCTGTGAGTAACTGCCCATTTAAAAAACGAGCCAGTTAGAGCCAATAACTAACCTATTAAAGAATTAAAATTGAATAAAAATATAAACAATTTTACTAAAAATCCAACCCTCTGGCTAAGAATTTATTTAAAGTCAGCAATCTTTGAGGAGTCCGTCCGGAGGAATTATTGAAAATATACTCTTAATTAGTAAAATATAAGTATTTTAAATAGGTTAAAGCGACAAGCGTCTGTTACATTACACAGATGCTTCCTGCCTCCCTAACTAGACGAATATGTACTAAGGGAAGCAGTTTGCGTTTGTTTCTTACATTGAAGTCATTGCTAAAGTCACCGTCAAATCTCTTGTCAACGTCAAATGTTCAGAAAAATGAGTTGTCTGTTCGCCGGTCAAAGATAAATCATCGAATATCTGACGCTGACCAAAAAAGCTAACGTTAACGTCAAGTAAACAAAACCAAGTAAGGTAGTAAAGTGAAAAGCCACAATGTCAAAGTTGAGAATTGCAGTTTGAGTTGAGGATCGCAGACGAAACAACCACGAAGCGTTTCTAACCAGTAAACATATTTGACGATTGTTAAGACTTGACGATTGTTAAAATTTAACAATAACTATGGCACTTGGGCCTGGGTTCTGGATCTGACGGCAAGTCGGACGTTTTTACTCGAAGGACCTTGAGTTGGCGGAAGGCCAACGTTTAATACTTTTAATTATTGGTGGCAAGTCGGGTTACAGAAATCTAATAGTAAAGGCAATCGGATGGAATTCAACATAGAGGATTATCAAATAGTACAAAATCACTGACCCTGATGATGCTGATGTCTTTGCGTTTCTGATGCGGCTAAAGCCTTGAACTTTAACTTTAACATTTAATAATGTTCGCATTTTGCAACCGGGCGATTACTTTACCAGGGCGAGGGCTGGTCACCCAGTTGCTGAGTGATCTCAAGACGACACAACTCACGATGTGGCGACGATCGGCGTCTAAAATTCCAACGGTTGGACCTCGGACCATGCACACCAGCTCTACAATCGCATCGGATCGACTGGTCGCGCGCGCGGTTTGTGTTGACTCCGTTTGGCGGTCTGTTTTGGCTTCGTACGGCTCGTGCGAAACTACCCCCAAATAATGTACATATTTGCTTTTAAGGTAAGAACAGAGCGTACATTTTATCGTAAAGGTCAAAACTAAAGATAAAAAAAATAATATGATAACTGTTCCGCACAATAACCATAGCTTTAATCGGAGAATTCAAACAGCCACTTCATCAGATGATGCTATAAAAACATCTAAAAGCTATATTATAAATAATGTAAGATAAATATGTCAAATCAATAAACAATAATTTTGATATCAAAGATATAGACATTCGCCAGTGGAATGCTCTTCATAGGTCAAATATTTGACCGAGTTAGGAGTTTGTAACGGAACAAATGAATGATGAGAAGGAAGTTAAAACTTGTTTATTATTATTAAACCGTTACAATATAAAAGTTAACTTAATTAAATCTGACTCTGGGGTTCCGCGCGCCGTGCGCGCGGACGACCGCTTGAGAAGCGGGTGTTGACGGCGGCAGACTCGGCTGGGAAAGGCCATGAGCAGTGTCGCGGCCTGCTCTTATAATCTGCCAGCGGGGAGACCCTCTTCTTTGGCCGTGACGCTTGCGGGAGGTCGTCTGACGTCATACGCCAGGTGGCTGAGCAGATGGTCTCGAGCGTCCGTCGTGGGAACGCAGGAGTTCCGGCAGTTGGCTGACCAGGTGTCTCGAGTGCCGTGGGAAAGCGGATGTTGTGGAGTGGCCTGGGAAAGCAGGTGTCCATGGTGTGGGAACGGCATCGACCATGTGACTCCCACAGTACTCCCTCCCAAGAGCGTGAACGGTCTCCCAAGAGCGTTAACGCTCTGATGCTGAAAGGGTAGGTCCGTGTCCAGTGTTGGCTTAGTAGATAAAATCTTATGTGGTAAGTCTACTTGTCAACAACGGCTCAAAAAAAAATTGTATACAGTAAAAAACTTAGACTAAATCCTTAAATTATCGCTAGTGTAGTTATGTAAATGACAGTTGTAAACAGAAATATGAATTTGATGTACAGAAAGTATAGTCTATGATAATTTGTTTGTAAATAATTAACTACAGAGATTTTCAGAATGTAAATGGTTTTGTTTTGACTAATGCACTTCGCTTAAATTACGTTGTGTTCTTAACCTAGATAAATTCTTAGCAAAACACTTTACTCCCTTTAGCGGAGTATTTTCGGTTCACTATCACTGTTGTTTATTTATGCACTTCCTGTTTGAATTGATGTCGCTCCGATTGCGGTGTCTCGACTGCATTGCGCGTTCATTGTTGTCGCTTCCGGCACTGAATTCGCGGCATGACTTATCACTGACACTGTTCTGTTGTTTGTTTATTGACGATGAAAACTTTGTGGCTCGCTCAACCGAATTAATCGGGAAAGTCCGGGCTCCCCTCGCCCCTAGGACTGAAGTACCGGCCCCGCAGGTTCCACTGAGAGAGCTTGTCTCTCAAGTTACTCAATCGTCTATAGCGATTGGAAACTAACCTTGGCCGGTGGCATATATGTGCTATCGCACTGCCGTACGAGCTTCTACTAACTTTGTTTCAAGTCAGCCTGAAGCGTGAGCCTAGTTATCATGCCCAAACGCTTGACCGCGTACGCGTGTACACGCGTGTGGCAAGCGCCGTGTCCATTGTTGTGAGTTGTCAAGTCAGCGAGCGTCCGGATGTGGTCGTCGATGGCTTACGTCGTTCGCGCTGAACTTCCGCGTATCTGAACTGTATTGTCTCGCAGCTGTGCATTTCGCGCCGCGTCGAGGTCCCCTTTGTTTAAATATCTTCTCTTTGTTGCGCAAGGCCATGCGTGATTTTTTGCCTCTGCGCGCGTGCGCAGAGCTTTCACGTGGCCGTTTATCCGAATTTTCGGATCAGTTCCTGGGCTCGTTCTCCGCAGGAATATTGTGAACCCGAATCCAGGGATTCCCAGGTACGGGATCGACCCGTACATGACTCAAAAGTCTGTAAGCGATTGGACGACTGGGGCTGGTTAATGGGTGTGACTGCCGTGTGGCAGCGTGACGTCATAACGATGACGTGCGGTACCTCTCTGCTGAGGTACACGTTTGCGTGCGCTGTTTGTTGATGTGGGGTACTGACCTCGCGTTTTTGTTGAGCTGGCGTTGTTTTTTTTGCGTTTGCGTGCGTCTAGTGATGTAATCGTGCTGTTTCCGAATTTTTGCTTTTTTCCGTTGTTTGATGATGATGCCGAGTCGTCGTTGGGTTGCTGAGTTCGTTGCCCGGGTTTTGCGGACATGGTGTGGCCTATTCCGTTGTTAAACACCATGTTACCGACCCGTGCGTCGTTTCGTAACGACGCGTGGCGTTACGAGCCCTGCGCCGCCATGTTGTCCGTCTGTCCGAAAATGTGGTTACAGGTTGCATCTTCTTTGTAACGTAGAACTGCGTAGTTCACTGTCGGTTCACCAAAATGTGTCCGGAAGATTGCGTTGTTCACTTTGTCGGGTCCAGAATGTACCCGGAAGGTTGCGTATTCACTGTCGGGGTCGCCAAAATGTAACGGAACAAATGAATGATGAGAAGGAAGTTAAAACTTGTTTATTATTATTAAACCGTTACAATATAGAACTTAACTTAATTAAATCTGACTGTGCTTCGTGCGCTCGGCGCACGTGACGCCCGCTTGACGAGCGGGTGTTGGATCGCGGCGCGACTCGGCGGGAATGGCGCCGCGCAGTTGTCGCGGCCTGTTTTTATAACCTGCCAGCGGGGAGACCCTCTTCTTTGGCCGTGACGCTTGCGGGAGGTCGTCTGACGTCATACGCCAGGTGGCTGAGCAGATGGTCTCGAGCGTCCGTCGTGGGAACGCAGGAGTTCCGGCAGTTGGCTGACCAGGTGTCTCGAGTGCCGTGGGAAAGCGGATGTTGTGGAGTGGCCTGGGAAAGCAGGTGTCCATGGTGTGGGAACGGCATCGACCATGTGACTCCCACAAGTTATTAATTTTTCCTCACCTACTAAACTCAACAGCATCACCGGAGCTAGCATCTAAATATTGTAATTACATTAGCATAAATTCTTTAATTGTGATTTAATTATTTTGATTTGTCCTTTAATTCTACTTTTTATATATTTTTTTATGTAGTACATGTACGTGTGTAGATTGTATTTAATCATTAAAGTTGTGTACAAATGTTCTTAGTGCAATTTTCCATATAGCACGGAAATTACTGCAAATTTCGGTTAATATTAGTGTAGTTTTGGGTGTTTTTAGTTTTATAAATAGGAGACCAGGGTCTTTATTAAGTATTAGGGGAAAATATAGGTATTTGGTCGTATGTTCCTTATAATTTGTATTCCTTTTATCTATTTCCGTTCAAATCAAATTGTTAATAATAAACTAGAATGAATATGACAACCTGTAGCTAACATATAATATCAACTGCTTCTATATTTTAAATTAGAGTTTTGTTTGTACATTTGTTCATACATAAACTAGCTTATTATATACGAATGTATAGAAGAATATTTTGTCTCATTATTAAATAAAGAAGATTGAGTAAAGAACTTTCATTTAGGCATACTAAATCCGTGTATATCACTAATAGCTTAAATGAAATCAATTTTATTTGTTGGCATTATCGTGATTTAATTCAATTTCATTTATAAAGCGTGCCAACAAATCAACGTCAGAGAAATGTCATTGTTATAAATCGTGTGCGATTCAGACGATTTTTGATGTGTGCGTGCGATAGAGAGAGAAGAACTCTCTTTGAGATGAACTAAAAGTTCAACCACAAAATCTCTTTTGGACCGCTTTAGCGAAAGGAAAAGTATTTAAAATATAAAATGTTGAATATAGTCATGTTCATTATTGTTATCAGAACCTTTTTTTTTTTTAGCTCGTTATGAAAAATTCATTCGCACCCGTCGCAATATTTTTCAATCAACCGTCCGCCCGTAATGTGTTCATATGGCCATATCGCATAATATAGGTAAGGACATTGGGAATAAAATGATTTGTTTCACGGAATAAACGCACCTCGGAAACCGGAAACAGCCAAGCGAATAATTTATGGACCTTGTAAAAAAAAATCCTCGACAAATCCCATCGGGACATGCGCTTTGTACGCGTAGCAAGCGACGGGCATATTGGGGTGTAGGACAGGGGGAGAGGGGTGAGGGGGGGCTGGTATGCAACCCCTCTCACCTAAGTACGACTGTTTCATTTAACAGTAATATTTTTTACACAATATTATTATGAAACGGGAGGCATAGTTTGATAAAAAAATATTGATTCTGTTATTCAAGATTCTACGAGGTGTTAGATTAAGACCACGCGCAAGACAGAGAAGAGCTCTTCGGGAAGAGGTCCATCATGGCTGCAGGGCTAATCTGCAGCCATGATGGGCATGATTTCGCGAATCGCGAAAGTATGCGTGTAGGAAAGCGTGTGTTTTGAAATGATTCGCCCTGGTTCTTCGCTGGCAACGTTGCCTATAAAGTATTCGCATCGAATTAGGGCCACAGTGAGTGATTGCTGTTCATTTCTAGCACCAAAAAGTTCAATTAAATTTGTTTATTACGAGACCTATACGTAAAAAAAAATCTACCCTGAATAGAGTTTTGTATATTTGGATACAAACCTACTAAGAGTTTTTTATATCCTACAACGTTTAAATTTGTGTATAGCCTTAGTCGCAACCGTTGTGTGGCACTCAACCATGCTCGATATTAGTTAGTAACTTTGCCATGGCATTGCCTACATTTTGAATGTTTTATTTTTATTGAATTTAAAAATAATAACAATATATGACATGTGTAATGCGTTACATAAACAGATGTTCTCAAGCAAATCCCTTCATCACCAAATTCAATGCACGTATTCAATTCGGTACATATAAACCAAGTCCTGACTTCTATGGTTGTAGGTTTATTTCGAAGTGGGTTTTATTAAAAAGTTTTTTTTAGAGACATCCCGATTTTTCACCGTTTCAGTAACCATTTCTTCGGATATCAACAGAGTTCGGGACATTTTTATCCCGAATTAAAGTATCCACCGGCGCGTCTATTAATCTGTCGTTTTTGTGATCTTCGCTACTTCTGGAAAGCCAGCATTTGAACTGCTGATCAAAGAGACGTCTGCATACTAACCATATTGCTCTATTTCCGTGATTATCGTTGAAGGAAACATGATATTTTCCAATCACAACGTCTTCGCTTTATCTTCCTTCAAATAAAATTGAGGTGTTTTGAAGATTTATCGAAATATATATTATTTATTTATTTATTTACTGAATAGGTTTCCCCCATGTACACATCACAATTATAGTAAAAAATTAAACTACCAAAAGAAAAAAAATAATATCAAAAACAAAAAACAATAACAATAAAAAATAACTAAAACTAATCATGAAAAATACCAGGTTAAAAATTTATATGAATATTATTGTTCTTTGGAATAATAAATAAGCTTTGGGTTATTTTTACAACAAAGGCGATGGTGCATTTATTATATTTATTTTTAGCTCATCTTTTGGGTCTTATATTTTTTGATGGTTAAAATTTTTGATTAATAATTTTATTGTATAATTTACTTTTTCTTCAAAACATGTTATTTTTTTCACAACCTGAGCCGGTGTCGAGTCCCATTAAGTAAAATAACCGGAAATTATAACACAATAAACTTCACGTGATAGTAACAAAGCGTTGGTCGTCATACGACCGCCAGATGCGACGCAGGCGAACGGCCGCTATCGGTCAAGGCCGTTGGGTAGACAATCGAGATATCGTTCGCGTTTTGCGCCGCTTAAGGTGATGCAACGCAACGTTTGAATACATTTGGCGATGAATTATTTTCGCGTTTTTTTTTTATGATTTCTTAATCGTAATAGGGAACACAAACGCTTCGAATATCCTTTACGTGCGATTTTATTTTTATGATCATCATTAAATCATCAGCGTTCATATATAAAATAAACATGCTTTTTTTTAAATGCGTTCGAATAAACGAGCAATGAATAAATAATTGCTTTTAATTTCGCGCTGTCATTTGTATTCGTCTACCGTAAGAAAAAACTACCCGTATAAAGTCGAGTTGAAACCATGAGAAATGCCACAGCATTATAATTTAATTTGCAGTACGGATCAATAGTATGAAATTACCTACGGGCGAATCTCTAACTCTAAGGGCACGACACACCTAAATATACGCTAGGAGCGTATAATGAATTTACGCCTGTTTACCTACACCCATACACCCATACACCCATACACCCGTGTAGGCGGCTCGCGTGGCTCCCAAAGCCTAAACCTATAATGAAATCGGTAAGTGGATACCTGCCTGAACAATAAAGCTCGAATCAGGCCGGGACGATTTTAATACAATAAAAAAAAATATTGTCGCCAGCACGCGGGCGATACATTTATTTATTCATAATGGCACAATAAGAAACCACAACAATAAATTATATAATAACACTGAAAAAAAAATACATTATCATAATGATATAGACAAATTAAATATCAGTCATTTACCGTTGCTTTGAAGTAACATGGCTACTCTAAATAGGTTAAAAAAAACTTTCTAGGTACGTACGTGATACGTTACTAATAAGAAGTATCATAGGATAAATATTATAAATACAATAAATAATTTATTTATTGTATTTATTCTTTATTGAAAAATCCAACAGACCAATTATGGATTTCGGATAATTTACATATTAACATTAGCATAAAATAATTGGAACAGTGTTCTTAAAATATATATAGATTATGAATATTATATACGTATACAGTAGATTTTTTTCATGTGTTATGTGTAATTTGTGAGTGTTGTTTGTGGTAGTTGTGAGTGTGTGTGATTTGTATGTATATGTTAAAATAAAGTAATAAATTAAGTATGGTTTTAGTATGTATAAAAACAATAATGCATATTATTGTCTATATATCACATACAATATGTTTCCATTTATTAAATATATAATTCTAATAATTGTGTTACGTATAATTTATATACTAAAGAAAGAAAATATATAAAATTACTTATTATAGTACATTTTATGTTTTTTTTTTTAAATAATGTATTTATTCAAAAAAAGACATTACAATAAATGTGTTCTGGTAAAAACATGGTTTTGGCTGACGGAAGCTCAACTTTATGGCGTCTTACAAAAATTGTGTACTAAATTTACAAACAATATTAAATTAGATATAAAAGAAAAAAAAATCATTTAACACAAAAAAATAAATAAACTAATCACAAAATAACATTAACGCAATCACTATCCAAGAAATTCTATGTATGTAGATTACTATATATTAATACTATTGATATTATGTAAATCTATTAGTCACAGTGAGTCACACTCTTTGAGACGAATTTTGTTAAAGAAAACAATTTTTTTAAAACCGTCTAATAGTATTAATATATAGTAATCTACATACATAAAATTTCTTCCATTTTAGAAATAAAAATTTCTTAGCTAATTTCCTAATTTCAATTATCCTTTTATTTTATTATTTGTTTTTTTAATTCCAGGCGTCCAAAAAACATTTTTTTTTATATTTATTTAGTATTTTTTTTATTTGTGACTTGTTACAACTTTACAAATACTGTAAATTATTATTCCGTGCGCTCACGTTTAAATTTTATTGAGGGATGGTAAGTCCATCGAGATCGACCCTTCATTTCTGATTAACTCTGGTAACCGGTAGAGATTGTCGCGCGGCAATAAGCTCGCCCTAAATGTATTTAATTTATTTAACCTAATATACTAATATTGATACAGTCTGAACCGCGCTCGGCCAGGTACGCTCGGCCACGTATGTAACGAGTCTAGTACATTTCTATTAAATGTGGAAAGGCTTCTCGATGTTTTCATAACACGATCGACACAAGTAAAGCCTGGTTCACATTGTGAGAGTTACTGAGCAGTAGCAGAACTTTTAACCGGCGAACTATTTTAGACAGCCACTCGGCTGTTTACACGCGGCAGTTGCTCGCATTCGTCCGGCGAGATTTTGTGATTTATTTAAGAAATGATTACAGCTATAGATATAAACAGTTGCATAAAAAAAAATTAACATATATGTTTCACAGAATGAACTAGCATCTTAATTTATATGTGTAAATAGTGTGTGTGTGTGTTGTAATCTGTGAGTATATTAAGGGGTGGAATGTAAGTGTGTGTTAATGTGTATGTCTATTATGGTATATATGTGTGTGTGTGTGTGTGTATCTTTTAGCGTAACCAAGTTTAAGTCAAGCGTTCGCCCAATGGCGTTTGTAATCTGGTTTTACTGATCAAGTCCCGAAAGTGTGAGGCTATCTATAAATAAGAAACTTATTGTATCTAATGAGCCCATATGGACAAGAGAGGAGGACTTACTAGGGTTTTGTTGCCACGTGGCAACAAAACGATTAACTGTTCAACTAGCACAGACAGTAGCTGGGCGCGTCTGTTTACACGGGGTTAGCAGTAACTCACCCATCGACTCGCACCGTCTAAACTTGGCATAACGATCTTCCTCCCGGCTCTAGCAGGAACTAAATGTTCACATTGTGTGATCGCTTCTAGGTTTTATACTATGCATTTCCAAAATCTCCAAAAATATCTACACCATTAAGTTACTCCATACACCAGTTTCGTGCCTACAAAGTATAATGGAGTTTGCGTGTATAATGGAAATTGGTCCCTGTTAATAACCGAATTAATATCGATAGGCTTAGAGGTTATTGTGCATAATTTTCAAAAAAAATGACTACTTTTTTTTTTGTTACAAATAAGTTTTATTCACTTTTTTCTGGACACGCTGTATATAAGTTTTAACGATACGATATAAACGGCCTGGTGGCGCAGTGGTTCGAACGCCTGTCTTTAAACCCATAGGTCTCGGCTTCGAATCCCCAGCGGGTCAAATCCGGCCAATTCATTTTTCGCCTTTGACAATATTCAACGGTGTTTTCTCAACACTGTCGACTGAGTTAAGTAACAAGACAATACAAAAAAAAACACTCATTCGGTTTTGCGAGAAGTTGTTAGCCTGTAATTGAACGGCCTCGCATCATGAAAACAACGATTAGCGCCTCCTCGACAACACACGCCATGCGAATGAAGAAAAAACGATTGTGCGAAGAGTGTAAAAAGGTGTTCGTTAGTATGTGTGTGTATCTGAGTTATTTTTCGCTCATTCTTAATATAATGCCAATATTCAACGATTTGGGGTCTCTGTCAGGTAATAAAAATATTAACTTGTAAGGTATTTTACGATTGAGTTGAATTATTCGCGCAGATTACGAGTCAATTCAATTTTTTTTCTAAAACATTAGATTATTTAAAAAGTCCACGATTCACAATTTGATTGATACTCAGGACGAAATCAATAAACAGTGTCTCGATGATCAAACTACCCGCCGGCGGCCATGATACCTTTAAACCGGCGTACTAAGCGAAAAAAAAAGATATCAATAAAAAAAGAAACGCCCTTATTAAATGACCACCAGTGATACCAAATTACGCCTCGTAATTTGGTATCACTTTAAGACTGGCACTAGGCTAGTAAACTGATAAAATCCATGCAAACCTGTACTACATAATAAGGAAGCTATATGGAAAAATGTGATTTGTCATTTGCGTCATTTATAAACGTTACAAGATGCCTGTAACGTTAGCATCGCGTGCGTGAGGGAGTTTCGCTTTCAAAGAAATCTCAATTTCAAAGGTCCCTCCATGCAGAGCGTGGTCGTTTGGCCTGCAAATGTCCGCACTAAAATAAACCCCGTTGACTTATTGCGAATGCAACTGCAGGCCAACAACAAACGAAGGAACGTCGGGCGAGCGTAAACAGTCGTTAATTTCCGTGTCATGGATTCAGTTGATGACCTGTTCCTGCCGCTGAACAATATGCTTATAAACTGGTGGCGATGTGTCCGCGCAAAGGCGTTTCCGTGCCAAGGAATGAAAGTGCGTCCAAGTCCATCCTCGGAGTATTGCTGGTCCGTTTAGGATTCTCGCATTTCCTCTCTGAATTCTGACCTGCAAGCAGGCATGTGTTCAGACGCTTTCATAGATTCGATGTCATCTCTTTGACCTATTCAAGGCCTACCTAAAACTTGCATGGCATTGATTATTGAAACCGTTTGAATAGACCATTCCCACGAAATAAACGAAATTTTCGAGAAGAAGAAAGTCTGTTTCCGGTCTTAGAATTAATTAATAACATTTTTATTAATTGAAATTATTTCGATATACACTTTTGGTTTAAACTAGAAAAATAAATATTGCAATAATAATAGATATTATTATTATAGGTGTCATAATCGAGTATAAATTTATTTTTTTTACATGACGAGACAATCACACTCTCCTAGATGACATCTCATTATGATAGACATCGAAAACAAAATGTAACTACACGTAAATTATCAGAAAACTTAAAAAATTAACAAAATACCTCCACTACACTAATCGAAAACTTTAAAAGGCATACTTCTAAACTTACTGAAAACATCTAAATCTATTGAAATAACTCATAGTGAAGATACAAATAATAATCTTTACATAACACATTAAACATACTCGTATATTAACATAACATCATCAATACATTGTCGTAACATCGAATGGGATTTTCACCGATAGAATGTTACACTATAAGTACAGTAATAAATATTTTAGCATTACTCTAATATTTGTTTTAGTGCATTTTTCAGAATAACTGAAGCCTTTTTCTGTGTATGTTATAAATTCATCAGTTTATTTTGTTCTCCCATTTTACAATTACAAGACCACGATGAAACACTGACATTTGGAAACATCGTTTTTTGATTGATCTTTCACAACTCATTTACCATCAAAGAAGAGCAAACATATTTTTTCTTTTAATTCTGCTCATTTCTCGTTATTTCACTGTAATACATTTATTTGTACGTAACTTCTCATTTTCTAATGAAAATCCAACTGAAAAATTACCTCCATTCTACATTAAATAATTCAAACAAAATAGAGGAGATAAGTTCTCAAATATTTCTTCCGGTGTGGTGATGGCACGCTAACACATGCTGGTGTGATGAGTGTGGTGATGGCATGCCTGCTTATGTACAATTCGCTTGTCTATGGCTAGAACCTACAAACTTACGGCATTACAATGTTGTATTGTATTGTTTTACACGGTGTGTGTAAATTTTTAATGGTGCGTAAATTCCCAAGTGTCGGTCGCAGTTTGCCAGGCTGAGTAAAGTATTAAATCAAGTTTAAAATATTGTCATTAATTAGACAACATTATTATAGTCATTATTAATATTTGACTATTAGAATTCCAAGCAACACACAAGGAAAATATATCATCTGTGATTATGACTCATTATTATTTTTTTTGCAAAAGACCATAAAGCAATGAATATTTATGAATACAAAACAATAGTTTTCGACATTTTTATCTGTCTCAAACAAAGTAAAACATCTACAGCTGATGTGAATTTTATCATCTCTCATTTTTCATTTCGCGTCGAATGATTTATTATTATGGTCAATTGAACAAATTGTAAAATCAATCAATTATAGTATTTTTCTTTAAATTCAGTATAAATAACTCGTGTTATTTATTTATAAGGTAACTTATTAAAATATTTTATCCAAAACCTCCGACTCTGAGTGTACCAAGCGCACCGGCTGCGTTCCCACGGACCACTTCCCGCCGAGCAACGAATGAACCCGCGCGCGGATGCCCCGACTTCTCTCCCAAGAGTTTGCCAAGTTTATCAGCAAACTCCAGCGCATCGGGAGACCATGGGCCCAGGGGATATGTTGTGTTGCTATAGGTATTCGTGAAATAGTAGTATTTGTTAAAGATCATTTTAGAATAAAATGACGAACGTCTTATATACACACGATCGATTAAAATAAATATGTGTGATTTCATATCGACATTTATTTTGAATGACTTTAGTAATAACTATAAAAACATATGTTGACTTTTCTAAGCCTAATTATGTTATTATTTTAAAATTGGTAAAGAACCAGAGTTTCATATACGGAATGTATATGAAAATAGTTGCTATCGAAGCGTGAGTATTAAAAATTGCGCATTTCAAATTTGATTTATACCTTTTTTTTCAATGAAAATCGCATAGCAACGCCACATAACCTACGATAACAAGAAATAAGGCGATTAAATGTGCGCATGCGCGACTGCGGGCGCTATTTTCGATGCATGTTATTTCTCTTCTCCGATTGCAATCGACTTTTCTAGCGATTCTCTACGGCATTGTGATCGATTGGCACCGCTTCGAATTCGAACATTTCTAACCCAAATAAAGTTAAAGTCCTCGCCTCCAGCGCGTTTCCGTTGAACGAACGGGAAAATATGTCGCTGGGCACCGGACTAAAAATTGCGCGCCGGAAACACACGTGCCTCGAAATATTATTACACTTTTAATGTCATTATTACATAATAATCACAGGATATGGTTTTTTAGTATATTTACATTTTTGTGTGTGCCCAAAAGAACACAATTCCGAGAGTAAATATTTTTATAGCTAACTTGATTGACGCGTGGTTTAGTTGGTACAATGTTTTGAGGGTAAATATATTATTAGAATTGCGAAATTATGTTGGTAATTTTGAAACCAATAAAATTGGGTTCTGTGAAACAAATCCGCGATTAATGAGCCCTAATAGAAATAATTCACCAATAGACTTTAGTTTGTAGACACTTACCAAACACTATACACTATACACGCTATAAACATTCATAAAAACGTTATAATATTTGTATTTAATTAAATTTTCGTACTAGCCTATACTAAAATAATCTTTAACACGACTCTACCAAGACCCAACCTACTGGCAGAAGTCTCTCCTAGGACGAAAATATATACAAGCATCATTTTTTATATAAAATATTAACTCATTATTACATTCTTTATGTTATATGTTTATAATATTTATTTATTTAATAATATTTATCACAGGATTTGCTGATTGGATCACAGGATTACTTGGGTGAGCCTTCCGTACCCCACAGTTCCACAAATAACGCTTTGTCCTCACCATTACCTCGTATGTCACCCACAATAAATATAGCAATTGTCACGATACTCTAAAACTTGGTAAGTACGCATTCAAGAAACATTCGTTGAATTGCAGAAAAGAATTCAATTCTAAAGATTACATCATTGTAACCTGGTATGATGATTAACTTAAATAGATCTACATAATGAGTTTAATTAGAAATCTAGGAGGAGTTTTAACTATTTATTGCGTATATCATCCATCTATGTTTTGTTGAACTCTATGTAAATTTATCAAACTGTTGATTTCTTGAATATATAAATAAATTAATATACTGAATTGAATCTTAATTTTAAGATTCGAAAATGTTCTGGAACTAGTCCGTGCCGATGGGCATAGTTTTATTATAATTAGCATCATTGAACGTTTAGAGGAATATTATCAAAAACCATTTCGTTCTTACCTAAAATGTTCAACCTTTAACAAGTAATTGAGAATATTAAGAAGGTTCCTATAACTGCTTTGAGTCAAATAAGGAGATAAATAGTAAAGAAGATATGAAAATACAAAGCTAGTGTTAGACTTGCGTTTTTTTATTTGTTTAACCAAAAGTGTGCCTTGATTTTACTTACTTTTAGACTAGGCGTTGCTGCGGGCAGTTAAAAAGATTTTTTTGTGTCTGTCCGAACAAAGTTTAGCCATCGTTTTACAATAATTTACATTTTCTATGACTAATTACAATGTATTCCTTATCTAAGAGTCTAACAATATTGGTGATTACCAGCGTGCAGGGGGCCCAGAGCCTCATAACAATACCTATTCAATACATTTCGGTGTGCATTTTTAAAATATTATTTTTCACATTTTCTCTTTTTTTTTGGCTGTACAAACATCGCACTTCAAACTGTGCACACAGTTCTAGATAGACGAGACATTCATCCGTATCAGGCCCACAGCAGTCAGGTGATGTTTTGCAAATAGGTTAGCGCCACGGATAAGTTCTTCGCTAATCTTTTAACAATTGAATATTTAAAATTATGCTAATATAAATTGAACCATTAACTAAAGGCTATTTTTAGTCATTTCACGCATAATTAGTAATATCTACTACTTTAATTGCTTTGTGGTTAATTATTTATTTATAAAATATGTTTCCTAGAGTTTTTTTTTGCATAACCTCTACTATACACTTTTTGTGTTACGTTGAAATTATATTAACATTACACTATATGCTTTTGAGAGCTGTTTTCTATATGTACTTCGGCAGCGATTTCTATTTTCTGGGTTACCTTTTGTAGCATTTTATTAAAATAATTTAATGCGTACATAAACATGTCAATATTATAAATTCGATTTATAATAAATAATAAATTGTAATCGTTTATGTAATAATTGTTTATTCATTTAATTTATTTGTTTATTTCTTTGTTATTTTTTTGAATTGTTTTTTCATTTAATCATTTCATTTTATTTTTTCATATATTAAGTGTTAACGAGTAGACACTTAAATTGTATTCATGTGCGTGTGTGGATGTGTATTAAGTGTGTATATTTGTGCCTTGTTAATTTTTATATTTTCACATGGTTTTGCGCTGGTCTCTTGTATGCTCACTGTAACACTTCATATATAACCTTCCTTAGAACAGGTAACTCTTACCTAGTTAGGAAGGCTATAGACTTGTACTCATCGGCCAACACGTTTTCTCAATAATTAAAAAAAAATCTCATTCTGTTCAAATATTTGAAACAAAAAAATATAAATTTAATTAACTTTATAATTATCTCTAATTTTAATATTGTTTTTTTATTACTTAACAACTCACTCACTCAACCAGAATGTCTATACTTGAGTTACCTACAATTATTTGTTTTTTTTCGATTGTGGTACTCATCAACGTCAACTTAAAACTAGAATATTCTACAATAGAATCATCATAGAGGTCGAAATGGTTGTATCCGCACCTCGTCGGATCGACGGTTGGTCATACCGTTTTTATTGCTTCATCACCACCATTTAACTCTAACACAAGCTAGTTTAGTCTGTGTTTAGCAGGGCTAAACAGAACTGTAGGTATTTGATAATTAAATTAGCAAAAATAAAAATACTTGACATTTTTGGAATCGATTTATAACGGTGTAAATTAACCTTTATACAGCTGGTGTTTAACATTTACTCACCATTGGAAACAAAACCCTTACATTATAAACTAACATTAAACATTAATCATAAAAAATTGAAACCTGAAATGAAAGCAATACATTATAAAATTATAACTCACATACTTTTTTTAAACATGTGTACTTTTTTTAACTCACCTACCTAATTATTTTTGTTATCTTTCTTGAACCATTGCAAACAGTAGTGCTAAAGCAAATCTAGATACCAGTTATGTCCATTTAAATATAAATGCTAGTTCATTTATGTTAATGACTATAGTCAGCTTAAGTTGTTGATTTATGTAACTGTCTTTATGTATAGCATATATAGATAGCATACCCCGAGCAGTTTAACTTGAATTGAAACGCGTAAAAAAAGACAAAGTACGCGTGTGTGTAATAAGGTTATTATTTACATATATATATACCTACACACTCTGTCGAATCGCCTTTAATGGTAAAGCTTATTACTAAAACTGACAACATTCTCCAAGAGTTCAGGAGTTATGGGTGTTCAAAGGTGCTTTATGTTTGCATTTTAAAAAAATAACCGTTTTAGGTAGATTTCATTAAAAAGCTACCTATTACAATGGGTACTATGTTATGACTTCCAGAAAATTTCGACATATCTCGCGTTTCACATCCTCTAGAACCCAAAACCACCCTCAGTTTAAACGTTTATATATATTATGCTATCCAGCACTTTAACAAAAAATGAAAAAATTGTTCAAAATTTTTCAATGTTGTCAAAGATTATGTCATTTATCTTTTCAGGCGATTTGCCGCTATTAAAAAACAATCATCAAATAAATATAAGTCAAATATCTATATAGATAGATAGATATCTATCTATATCACTTTCTTATGGACACTATAACTGCCGTAATTTTACACCAATCACTTTCAAATTGATACATAAAATTTAAAGACAAAAAACCTTAGTCAAGTTCGTTAATGAGCAAAATCATCTCATATTATGAGCAAAATCAAATTCATTTAAATTTTAAATGATTTCTTAGATAAAGGCCTAAAATTTTATCTAAGTAAACTTTTTTGATAGCGCACCAACCATTGGTCCTAGGGGTGGGAAAAATTGATGTTTTAAAATTCTAAAAATCATACCCAGGATCATATCCATTCAAAATGTTAATTGTAACCCTGTAATTTTCCTACAACTTTTTTTTAAAACAATTTTTGATATGAGAAACCCTTTCGGCACAACATAGAGATGGCTTCAATATACGCACTCTCGCTGCGCAAGGGTACGGCCGGTTGAGGTGCGCTAACTGCTGCGGAGAAAGTGGATCGCGCGGCAGCTCGCGTGGTTGATACAAGTTCGTACAATTGGAGTTTGCCTATCCCCTACCGGTGAAATCTGCCGAAAGGGATTTTTTTTAATAAAATAAAAGGTGCGAAGGCTGATTATAGTATAGTATTATTTATAGTAGCAAGTGTGCCTTATAACTTCTGAACGCTGCAGCGGAATGTAGGCAGAACTACACCAACTTCATCAGATAAGTAACCATGCAGCGTATAAATAGTAGATCTTGCTTATAGTCACCAACATCTTCGTGACCTCTTATGCTAGAAGACGTTCGCCAGGGCAGCCGTGGTAGACAGCGCGTCGTCGAGTCGCGAAGCGGTGACGTCACGAGGTGTTCAGCTGTCAACTGCCAAGGATATTGGCTCGTGGTACTCTTGGCACTTGGCAGCTGTCCATGCAGCTCATCGACCGTTACAGCATCTGGTGTCCACTTAGCCAATGCTTCGTGTAGAGAAAGAGACCCACGTTTTGAAGTCCTAGGCAGCAAATGAGTCTAAATTCATTCGGTTAAACTTCGGAAGAACGCACGGAGATAATAAAACGGAGACGGAGATTTAAATAGATAGAACCGTTTGTTGTGACGGCAAATAAAACGAGATAAATTACAAACGAACATAGAAGAACCTAACCTAACCTGGCCATCCTGAATTTCAAAACAATAAATACCCGTAGAAAATAGTGTAGGTAAACACGAATAAAAATTATTAACAATATTTTGCTTATAAAATTTATTTATAAATTTCGGTTAGTATTTAAACTACACGCGTATTTAACCCGGTAGGTTACCGTGAAAAATAAAAATAATCCATAATAAAATCATAATTTTCGTCAGCAACTAATCTAATATAATTTAGAGTATGAAAATAGGACGGTTTATACTCTCAACCTTACACATTATATTTATTATATTTTGAACTCGCCCAAATATCTACACACACTCATTTTAAATACCTACTAAAAATATTTTCCTGATTATTTATTTATTTTGGTACAATACAGGTAGTGATTTGAAGATTATATAAATTGAAGTATACAATCCTTAAACTAGACTATCCCAATTGACTAATAATTAAGGTAATGTTACCATTGGGGAGTGTGTGAATTTGCATTTTTTTTTTACTAATACGAGTATATTAATACTGAGTTTCTAACTGAATTTCTGTTATTATGTATTAATTAGGCAATTTAATATGTGGTAATTTTATTAACATTCTTTTATGTAACTCTTCGTTATATATCGGTTTCAATATAAAACTTATTTAAACAAAAAAAAAAAATACATTTGTAAATACCCGGCTTAAGATCTTCGTTAGAGTTTACACTTTTATGGCTTCCAGTTTGGCGAAAATAAAAATCAGCATGTATTAATACTAAAAATGTTAAACATCAACGTGTGTAGATGACGGATTTAAAAAAAAAATGTCGTCATCCAGATGACGGCTGATGCAATTACATCGCGTGGTTTGTCACCGGCGCGGACGCAGCCGCGCAAAGACGAGAATTCATATCTTTATAATCAATTAACGCTATAATTAAGGCGGTGTATTATCATCAACACAGTATAAGGCATAATCAACTTAGTACCAATGTTTATTTATTTATTTATTAATATACAATCCAAAAGAAAATTTCTATATTGTGGATTAAAATCCTATGTTTTAGGATTTATGGCTCTTCGTAGATATGTCACAGGTGGTATCGAATTTATTTCTTTCTGCTTAACTTGAATATGTGGTTACTATTTCTAAGAAAAGGTTCAATTTGGAATACCCACTTCGCCTGCCACCCTATACCCTATACCCTATACCCTATGCCTATCCGAGGACAAATTTCGAAATGTATGTGTAATTTTTGTATGTCTCTATGACAATCCATTAAATACATTGGAGAGTAAGCTGTGGAAATAATTATGTTGACCATTTTTATGTTTACTTGATAAATAAATAAATACCTATACTCTAATGAAATATAAACCTTCAAAAAAAACCTTTGTGTCCGCAGTTAAAGAATGACACATTCCGAGGTAACTACAAGTGAGTATTTTTGAATGAAAAATATCAGCGTAATATAGGTTCTTAATTGTAATTCTTTTAATTTTATGTAAAGGGTTTTTTTTACATATTTTTCTGTAAAATTGAAAGACATAGAAATATTTTTTAGAAATAGAATATACTTTTTATGATTTAGTTTACACTTATGAAGCGTTCAAAAACGGCAAACATTCTGACGTATTTTAAAGTTTCATTTTATAAACATTAAATCACATCGCCGTTTTCAAAGCCCTGAAGGCGCTTCAGTTTTTTATAATTAAATTATTTTTTATTCCGTAGACAATTAGCTGTTTTAACATTTTTATACAAAATTATAAACTGTTTTTTTGATTATCCAAATGTATTGCAAAAAATATACCTTCCAGATCTACAGCATGAATTATTTCGCATACCGCAGTAATAATAGAGTTTTTATTTGTTCACGCGATTAATTTGAGTTAAAACGAATAATTGGTGAGAGTAATTATAAAATATATTCTTGACTAGGTAGAATATTGAAACAGATTATTTGACTATAAAAATGCTGACGATTTTTATTCATTTTTTTATTTTTTTAGTTAAGAGGAAACGATGTTTTGCTCTTTAAAATGGCGGACAATTTTTTAACAAACCGAAATACATTTAATAACTGGCAACTAGTTAGTTATGTAAAAGAATCATTCGTTGGATTAATATGATTTAAAATATCTGCTAGTTAAGCTTAATTATTTCTTAAAATAACTGAAAAATTCACTAAAAATCCACACGAATCATAAGTAAGTTTACCGGCCGGCACGTTAATACCTATTCTTAAATATTTTGTAAAGAATTTTTATAAAGTTCAAAGTTTATAAGTTTCTATTCCAAATAACTTTTATTTACTTTATACCAAATAACAATTTATTATAATTATAAATAATTTATAGGTTTAGAACAATTAGAGTTTTCGCTTGATCATGAGAAAAGGGGTATTTTCAAACTTTGTCCTTTCTAGTGTTTTATCTGAATAATTATAGTTATATTATATCTAATTTGATAACAGAAATAATAAAATGACAATATCGAAATATTTTTTAATCTTCGCCGGATATATTTAAGCTCGTTTACCTTTAATCTAGATTATTAATAATTGTTTACGCTAAAATAATTAAGATTTTAAAAACGTTAAAACTTCGAGTCACTGTGTCGACTAAAATAATACTATTATATTTGAAATTATATCATCGTTATAATATTTAAAAAAAACAAGAATTAAAAAAGATTTTATTTAGTGAAAGCCAAATTTAGATTGCAATATTTTTATTATTCATAATTTCTATTATAAACTATTTTTTTTTCAGTTTTCAAATTGTATAAGACGCTATAATTTTATTACTAAAAACGTTTTTTTTTAAATATCTAATTCTTACATCAATCCATTTCTACCCTTTTTGTTTTACTAATAATTAATATAAATATAATTTCGACATGTCAAAACACTACCTACATTATTATATTAAAAATATTACCTATACAGATGTTGCCAATTATATTCATATTTTCAAAATTCGTATCACAGAAATTGGGACCAATTTAAGAATGCTTTTTCGCTGTTATTAAATGACTGTCGTTTTTAAGTTTTTTTTAAAGTGCTACATATAAAAGTAAATTTATTTTTTACTACAATTAAGCATAAAAAAAAAATCACCAGTAGTTTTATGTATCAGCTTAGTTACGTCATTATCAGTTTAATTTCATCATACTATTGAGAATGAAAAAATACGGTATCAAAATTATATTAAATATATGTAGTTCGACATCTATAATCAGTTGTTAGGGAGTTTATGTTATTTTTAAATCTGTAGTTTGAATCTGTACTGATCAGTGTTTAGCAAGCAATTCAGTCGAAAATTGGATGAGTGCTAACCACTAAACTAAAAGCTAAAACTAAACTTAACCTAAGTAATTATTTGTCTTTTGAATGTGAATTTCGTGAGTTTGCAGGAGTTCTCTGCGGCAGACCTGAAATGGGTAAAAAGCATCCAAAATTGGCATCAAACTGCAAGGCGTTGATTCATTCGTATGATTGGTGTGGAACAATAGGTATTAAAAAAAAAGAAAAAAAAAAACCGCTCTCTAATGATAGCAATTTAAATTTACATAATAAATCTTTATCGCTAAAATGTTATTGTTTTAATAAAAAATCGACTAAAATTGAATAATGTGAAATTTAAAATATGAAAATGTAATTTTGAACCTCAGGCGGCTCAAAAATACGAGTTTACTCACCTGGTAGAAAAAAAAAACTTTTAACGTTAAGACTAAGTACAAGATACATACTATGGCGCATGTAATCAATGTACGTAATTTTCTTATAGTAACACTGACCAAATTATTTCACATGTTTAACGTGTGAGAAAATGTATTTGTTTTTCACGGTAAAAAAAATATGAATAAGTAAATCACTCTCGAAATAATGAAAAGAAACTATATTTTTAGGTCACTGATTGTAAAACGGGCTGCGGAACAAACACAGCGTACTCGATTATGATTTAATCATTATCGATACGGAATTATATGCACAAACACAAAAGTGGATTTATCCAGAAAAGAGCGAAGCAGGAAGTTTGAAACAATGGAGCGGAGAGCGACGGGGTCGGGATGGAGCGGAGCGGAGCGGAGCGGCGAGCGGCGAGCGGCGTCCTGCCCCCGAGGAGAACAAAGGAACACAGAGCGAAGCGGTGGCCGTCCCGCTCCCCCCGGCTCCCCCGGCTCCCCCGGCTCCCCCCGGCGTCGCGCGACCGAGCGCCGCCGACGGCGCCCGAGCGCGGCCGAGCGGCGGCGGCCGGCCGGCGGCCGCGGGGTGGGGGCCAGTCTATAAAAGCGAGCGGCCGGGCCCGGTTGCATCAGTTCACTGGTTCGAGCGCTGCTCAGAGGACGCTTCGAGAGCGGCACGAGACAAAGACGGTTGCGGTTGCGGTTGCGAAGTCGCGTCCATCGATCGCTCAGCGCCGGTTGGAACGAAACCGAATCGCTCGGCACAATCAGTGCGTGATTTCCAGTACAAAATAAAGAAATTGTGATATTTTTATATTTAACTAGTTCCCCATTGTTTGGGGTTTACATTTTTAAAAGTGTACGATATAACAAAAGACTTGGACAAGATGGAGGTTTTACCTATTCAGAATCAATTCAACGTTGGCTTCAACAACGACAAAGGTAAGATTTCTCTTTTTTTTCTTTTATCGGTGACGAATTGGGTGCGTAATTGCCGCGGTCTGTTGCTACGCGGCGCCGGCTGTCAGGTCTCGACCTGTCACTCGGCTCGCTTTGACAGCCGGCCGGCTGATTCCTGCCGCGAACGTTGCGGAAGTAACTTTGAACTGTAACCAGCTGTAATTAATTATCCAATTCAAAGTTTTGTGGTCATTTAGATGTCAGTTGATTCATTGTGAAACTTGAAAAAGAATAACAGACCCTACTTCTGGTTCCTAACCGCCGGTTTCTTTTTGCCAACAGCCTGGAACTCGGTGCAGTGGGTCGACGCCGCCGAGCGCGCGCTGGCCGCTCGCCTGGAGCGGGAGCTGCGCGCGGCCAAGGGCTCGAACGCCGCCCTGGCGCAGGCCGAGGTGCTGCTGCCCTCGGGGCTGCTGGGGCGCGTGGCGCGGACCGCCCTGGCGCTGTCGGAGTCGGAGCCCTGCGGCCTGCGCGGCGCCGCGCTCTACGTGGCCGTCGAGGGGGTGCCCCTGGCGGCGGTCAAGCTGGACGAGTCCACGGTCTCCACGTTCGAGCTGCACCTGACTCTCAAGCACGACGAGAGCGGTTGGACGAACTTACTCCCGCAATTTCTCAAGTGAGTCTTCGTTTTTGTTATGAACCTACATTTTGTAATTTTATGTTATAAAATATATATAATAACGTTTTTCTTCTCCTTTGTCCTCAGAAATCTCACTAAAAGCGCCACCGTTATGATAAGTCCGCAGTTCACGCTGAACAAGAAAAAACTCTACAGGTCGTGCCAAGATTGAGCGTTTTGTTAGGTTTTTAAATATGTGATTCAACAATTGCAAAAGATACAAAGAAAAAAAATGTTGCTGGAAAGAGGGGGAGGAGGGAGGAGGGAGGACTTTCACGGAGACGTCGAGGGGAGCGCGACCTGTGCCATCCGAAGAGAGGTTACATCTCGCCATGTCAGTCTTTTGTAGGAGTTATATTTTTTTTTACAACTCGCGTGTTATTTTTTATTAATTGTTAATATTATGATGGGGCTGACCGCCCGAATGTTTTTATTGCTGCGTCAGCGGCGTCAATACTCCAATGATCTCTTTTGCAGTCATGATGGCTTGTTATTAATATTTGTATTTCGAGAGGAAAGAAGCACCACTGTACTATATAGTATTGTAAGTTGTACTAATTTTAAAGATATATTATATTGTAAGACCGTCGTATGTATGTCCAAGCTCTTCTGTGATTAATCCCACCACATTGTAGAATATTTTAATACGCTCGGCGCAGTGGCCTCCTCGGCTCGTGCGGACGTCACTTTCTCTTATATATTATATTATTATCGGTTGTATAGTGAGTAGATGATTTTTTTTATGTAACTTCTCGATACTCCGGCGATTTATAATTTAAACTATAAATTGACCATGTGATAGTCTACCTTTAATCGTGTATATGTGTTAGAGAGTATGATCGTGTGTGTGTGGCGTCGCGGCGCGTTTAATTTCCCAGATATATTATATTTTTAATACAAAAAAAAGCACGTAGTGATATGTAAAGTTGAACTGGTAGGTCGTAAGGTTTTGGGGCGGGCGACGCCGGCACTTCCGGCCGCCCAACCGCTGTTTTGTAAGTCGTTCGATAGCAAGCGACACGTATTATTACGATTCGCATTTCGGCGCTTTCGTAATGACCGTAATAACATCTACTTATTGAGCGCGGAGAGAGAATTTTTACAAATGATATAGTTATCGAGATTTTAATACTATTTATATTAGTATATTTTATGATTCTCAACGAGTTTATATTATTTATGCACCAGCAAGTGATAGTAGAAATATAGTTCCGTCTGCGCGCGGCGCGAGATTTCGATTGAGTTACGCTATTACCGCGATTTTATTATTATTTTATCTCAATTCGCCTTTCATTTTTTTATTTTAATTCATCTATTTATTTCGCCAATTTCGCATCTCATTGTCTCGTTTTAGTATTCGCCATTCTTTTACGCCGAGGTTTGAATTTTAATTTTCCAGTTCGTACGCCTACCTTCATTATCCATTATCCACCGTATTAACCGTAAGTCGTCGTATCGTCAAAATATATGTGTTATAATATAGTTATAATCGTAAAAAAAGATGAGCCCTGTTATGTAATTATTGTAAAGCCTACTTATCTTTAGATACGAGCGTTTGAGCCTATATTTATATATTATCTTAGTATACTTGTAAATTGTCGCAAGCTAGCGATATATTTCGAGTGTATTTAACAAAATGGTCTCAATTTCGCAATACGGCGCGAGTCGTTTGCGAAAGAAATCTTATAGTATGTTTGTTCGCCGAACGCCGCCGGCTGCCAAGACGCCAAGACGCGTCGGCCGCGACGTACCCCCCGGGCGACGCCCCCCCCCCCGCGGCGCGGGGGGTGACGCCGCGACGCCCGGTCGAAGGCGGCGAGAACTTCTCGGCAGGCGGCGTCGCGTCCGGCGGGGTTGATTTTTAAACAAGGCGAAACCCTGATCATTATAATTGACTAGCTCGTACATTTATTTGTGATACTACTTTTATATTTAGCGTTTAAAAAAAAAGAATTTTAAAATTAACAAATGTGAATATGGATATAGAGAGAGAGATACCTACAAGTTTAAAAAAAGTATATGAAAAGATTCTATATGAAAAAAAAAATGGCAATAAATTTGACATTTGATTAAATTTTTTTTGTTTTTTTATTTTTGTTTTTCCACACCTTTTCTTTTTCAGGTTTTTGAGTTGGATTTATTTTCAGTTTTTTTTTATATTTATTTAGTTTTGCTTAAATTATTGTTCGGCAAAATATGTGAAAACAATGCAACTTTGTTTCCTTATAATAAGACTTAAATTATTATATTTTGAGGAGGGAGATTTAAAGAAAACCGAATTCACACATCGATACTGTGTTAATATAATAATAATTAGATTATGTTTAGTCGTGCGTATAATCAATGTATTTCTGGATGTTAGATTTTCAGTATTTTGCACTTTTGGTAAGCTTACGATTATATACAAGTCGCTGATGTCCACACAATAAAAACGAATTTAAGCACTATTCAATTTGGTAATATTAGATTTGAACTGTTGGTATATGCATTATTAGATATATAAATGATATACCACGCAATGTATCAATGGAACAATATAATGCAACATTTTACAAATATGTCAAACAATAACAAACAACCGGAATATAAAATTGTGATTCTTAATAAATATACGTACTTTAATCGATATCATGAAAAATATAGGTATAGAAGGAATACCGGCTGTCCATGTCGAATATAAAAAAAATGTTATACACATTCAACATTAGAATACTTTTATTTTAAGGGTAATAACTCGATGTGATCTTTGTTTGTCAATAATAAAAGCATTTTAAAGTAAAAGGTAATTAGTTTTGGCATCACTTTCACTGCTGATAATGAGCTAACGCATCCAGTCCTAGTTTTTAAGGAAAACTATCCTCCGAGAATAATTCTCTTCCGCATTCCAACCCACTTAAGTAATGGGTAGAGTTTGCTGAACTCGTTTGGTGGAATAGTACAAAATAATATTCTTACAATGTAACCGACGTGTGTTTATTAATTATTAGAAAAGGAAGTGATGCCGCAATGAAATTTTAATTAACATAAGCGTTGAGCAGAGAAGAGAACATTATTTACAAGTTTTATTATTAATTATTTAATTTAAGATAGATAAGTGAGTTTGTGCACAACACAACAAATGTGCGCATGTGCACAACCCAGTGGGTATAGGTTGGTTTACTACTATTGAACAATGAAAATAAAAATATAAACTAACGAGTGTGCTATTAAACAATCTAGCGGCCAAATCTACCGGAAGGTGGAACCATTTTAACAAAGATACGGCACGCTAAATTACAAGAATATAATCCACCGAAAATTAGATTTTTTCATTTAAATTAATGGTCTAAAAACAATAGTATTGAATTTAAAAAATATATCGAACTAAATAAGTACAGATGGCGCTGTTCTCAAATTATATTGGACTGCGAGATCTGACCGTTTTAGAGGGGAAAAAAGTGGTTTCCATTTGAAATCGTACAATAAAAGTGTATTTATGAATATTGTTGAGACAGTTTTATTACCCTGCCTATCCAATAAGTTTATTCGGATTTGGGTTGCATAATATTGGGCAAGTTGGATTTATACGCGCATGCTATGTAACTTAGAACCCTAATGAAATAACACTCGCAGTTCCGACTGCCTTGTTGGATTCCTGATGAACGGGGCGTTTGTGATGGTGTTGAGAATCGGAAGCAAACGTTTACACCAGGTTATACTGTCAGTATAACTATTCTATATATGCTATGAATACATAAATTTTAATGTGTATATAGCATCGAGATGTCAAATTATAATTACGTAGGTTGTAAAAAAAGACGTTACCTGATACTGTTTTTTTTTTTGGTGTAAATAATTTGTTGAATTAAGTGAATTTTAGACGACACATCAATGTAGATTTAGAATTATTTCTTTATTACAACAAATGTCGTAATACAAATTACTTGAAAATTGCTTGTAAACTAGGAATAAGATATGTATAGGTTGATACAGCATTTCACTTAGAAATTACATATCTCTGTGCAATGCCTAACACAACTGTGTGAGTATTAATACGTAACGCCCATTACTGTGACAGATGTAATGCCAGATCGATACTAAGTGTCACCTGAGGGTTAATTACAGTCTGATATAATTAGCGAATTTAACCTTAACTAATAATAAATCTCAAAACAAAGACGTTTCTGACCGGATGAACATATTAAAAATGTAAGTATAAATGGTTAGAAACCACAATGACCGCTTCATAATTTATTACTTCCATGTCCTAATAAATAGTTTAGTAAAGGGGAAAGGTAATGTGGAATACTCCATCCAGCCAACTGGATCCAAATCTATCCCTCCGACCATGAAGGACCCTCGCATCGCGAACCACGGACCCACCCATGCTCTGATGAATAGTTGAAGGGTACGGCGAACAGCTGCTTGGTATTGCCACTGTTGCTAGGTGAATATTCCTACTAAATAGTGAATTAAACAAGCATACACTTTCCTAATATTTGATACTGGGTAATGACCAAAAAATAGTTTATAAATTTAGTCGTGCGTACCTACTTACGAGTATTGTTATTTATACAATATAACATACATAAAAAATATAATCAAACAGGCCACTATTATTTATACTACACTCGTACCGGCCAAACCACGCACATAAATGAACTATAGTAAAATATGCGAAAAAGACCCATTTAATATAATACACGTAGATATGTTTATTTTATTAAAGATTTGAATTATTATGTAGTAAATGTTATTTATTTTTAATCATTTGTCTAATTATTTTAGTATACACGTTTCAATTTACTTTTTTCCGTTTTTTTTTAACTGTTTTAGGTTAACGGGAAGATAGTTAATTATACATTTAGGACTTGAGAATGTTAGTATACAAAGTTTCAGTATACACGCAAAAGTACTACCTGACTACCGGCAAAATCTAACCTAATTGGGTTATGCCCGTCCGTACTAAGGTAGTCTTTATTTGTACGCGTGTAATTAATTATGCCATTAAAAAATCATTTTCAAAAACAAAAACGAGTTTTTTTCGTAACGACACAACCTGCACTCGATTCAAGCTAATTATAAATAGAATATTTTAAAAAATAAATGCTGAAGTGGTAAAAGATTTAAAAGCAACCCAATGATTGCCTAACCAGCAAAGAATTTCATCCCTAAGAAATAAAAAAAATATTCTAAAACACATTAAATTGACCCGAAACTGTCAAAAAATATTTTATTGCAAATTTACATACACCGTAATTTACCATAATATTAATAAATAAACAGTATAAATATATCAAGCTTTTCTTTACATGCTTGAATGCGTATACAACATTTCGCGTCTGCTGATGACCGTTGAAGAGTTCCTTCGTCTGGAGACATTCCTGGTTGTGGAATCGGGTCCATAAATATGCATTAGGATATAACTTTTAAACGTAATATTTTCTAAGCGGGCATGCGTACATTTTAAACTCTTCTATTACTGAGGATTGTGATATTTCAGAAAAGTTGATGCCTTATAAACTTACTCCAGCTTTGACGGCATTGAGCACTCCAGAATGTCCGCGGAGAATCCAGTTGTCAATTTGACCTGATCGGTCCGCCGTGATGGGCATCTGTCGTCTGTTCCTACATCCGTCGCTGTGAGTGAGCCTTTCCAGGTTGCCGTCGCCTCTACGGGTAACTTGGCTGTAAAATAATATGTAAATATACATTAACATGTTATAATTTAATATACAACAAACAGGGTGTCAGTAGGTCATTAGGGACCTATTAATCTAGGGAACATTTACTTTTTTGATGATTCCCTTATTCAAGGATGAATATTGAAAAAAAAAGTTTCTCAATTACTTGTAATTGAGAAACTTTTTTTAATCTTGAATTCGGTTTCCTTGGAAACCGAATTCAAGATTAATTAATCCTGGGGGGTGAGGGGGGCTTGGTAGCGTAATAATGCCGTGAGTGGGTATTTTCCGCCCGAAGATGTTTATTTCCAAATTCACAAGTTTACGCGGAAAATCTCGTCCGCTGATAGCGCTGGCATCGTTCCAAGGTCAGGCCTGGAGCCGGCGATGGAAGACAAACAACTCCAGATCCAGACTTTCGGCGTCTAGAGTTAATTTCGCATATTTTCTAAACAGGTTCCCTCCTTGGCGGTGGAGATTTTCCGTTCAATCCGTGCTGTGTAAACACGGAGTTCGCTTAGCGCGAGCACTCTGTAAACGGCGGCGGCGCGCTATTTTAAGATGCCTATATCAAAGCGTAAACCTAAACTCCGTTCGTTTATCTGTTCGCATGCGCTTGGTTCATCTCGAAAATTACAGCTTCTAATAACGTTAAATTAACATTCACTTAAATAGAAAAATAGAAAAAATAATTAATTATACATATACGAGTACATATACTAAGAGCTAGAGTAGACACCCTTGAATTTCGGGAAGGTAGTGTTGAATATATCGATGGCGCTCAACATGCTGTTGTAAAAGCCTGCATGCTCGATGTAGTAATTCGTACTCAACCGTGACAGATGGAATGTCTCACACTGGCGAGTGGGTCTAGACGGAACCCGGAAATCTATGAGCCCCAGAAGATCCTAGCAATCCATGTGAGCATTGACAGTTTTATATAAAAGCAACATATCAGCTCGCGATCTTCTGAGCTCAAGAGCTGGAGTCTATGTTCATAACACGTGTTCAAACCAGCTAAATCTACTAAGTTAGTAGTTAAATTTAACCTTTATTACATAATAAGGAGCACTTTATCATTATATGATTTGTATATAATTAATTAATTAGACGCCAAGTTTGCAAGAAATGAGCGATTATACGCTTTAAGTACGCACATTATCAGTACTTTGGCCAGACGCTCGGTTGATACAGGCAATCGATATCAACGGATGGTAAGTAGGGGATAATACTTAATCTTGCTCCCACACTTTTATAGTTTTTTTTTCGATTTGAGCGCTCTCATCGAGACACGCTGATGATGCATACGAGTAAACATGTTGTATTATTCTGAATTGTACGCCCTAATAATCATGCAATGTGTGTAGATTTCCCGGCTGCTGCGGCAAGGTGTCACTTTTCAGGATGGGCAATTTTGAAGTGTAGCTAGATGATGATTGCGGGGGGGGGGGAGGAAGGGAGTCTTTGGTAACAATTTATGAGGACCGCAAATCATCATTATCCACCGTTGGACGTAAGCCTCTCCCAATGTGTCTGTCGACCTATATACGCTTCGTCTTCCCGTTCGAGGTGTCCATTCGAGTATCTTCCTCCTCCAGCGGTTGTCAGATCTTCGGCACAAATGACCTGCTCATTGCCACTTAAGCTTGCTTATTTTTTGGGCTATGTCTTCAACTTTAGTTCATTGCAGATTCTGTCACGCAAAGAAATTCCAAGCATAGTCCCGTCAATGGCTCACTGTGTTAACCTTTAGTTTGTAGATAAGGCCGTCTGTTAGTGCTCGAATTTCTACTCTGATGTTAGGACAGGAAGAATCTTGTTATCAAGCACTGTGATATATATTAAATATGGTTTACTAACTACCCTCATTTTTAAGTATTTTTAGTTTTTATGCTTGTAACGGCCAATTTTGGGAGTCTTCGGCTGCGTGACGAAGGATAAAAAAAATCAACAGCACGGAAATTAGGTTAATAAAATTATATAAAAATAGCGCGTTCCACTTAACAATTTTGTTGTGATAACAACACGAGGTTTATCTCAGTCGGCCAAATTATTATTTATTGCAATATGTGCGCTCGCGTTGCGCACAGATGGATTATAACAAACTAACAATATTACCGTTATATATAAAATTAATACAAAAACTGATTTAAAAGTTAAAAATTTCCCAATGGCTCCCACAACATTCTTGGTCGTTTGTAACGATAACACCACGAAGCTATAAAATATGTTTCCGATAAAACGGTCAGCAGAGAGTACGTCTGTTGTAGCTCAAGTCATACAAGCGATGGTTACTTACTCAAGTTGACTTTGAAGTTTTGGTAAGTTGAGGTATAATTTGCGTGTCGAGAATCATTATCTTCTAATGTACGTAAATAGATTTAGGAAAAGCTTACCTCCTTCAAAGTTGTTGGGCGTTTAAACGCTTATTATTGATTGAATTTTAATAACAGCCGCTATTTCTAGAAAAGCGGTTAATACGTAACGAAGAATCGAGAAAATGAAACTTGATTTCATAACAATGCAAGTTCTTAGAAATATATTGATTCTGTTCGTCATGATTAATCAACAGCGGCACAGAGTGTTTATGCGTTAGATGCGACCAGAGAAAACGCCAACGGGAATAGGCCCCTTAACAATAAGCACCAAACTATTGATGCTGCCTAAATTGACAAAATGAAAGTTGTTACTTATGTACTCGGGAAATTAATAGTCACATAATTGCACAATTACAGTAGGTGCACATTTTAAACTGCCATTTCACCCCCTTCAACTTTGAAGGATGCCCAATCGATCTAGGACATTCTCTATATATATCGTATGCCAATACCATTCCTTTTAGGATTTATTCTAAATCGACATTCGAAATATTTTAAAGGGAGACCAGTTCAGATATCGATCGATATAGATCAACCTCCTACCAGGAGTGCCCTACATTTAAAAACAGCCTGTATAAGCAATGACCGAGGAGTGGGAGTGTATAAATTATGATGTTCCAGGGCACGATTGATTTCGTTAACACGGCGAGTAGGTTTCGAACCGAAGATGATTAGAGCAATATTAAGATGTGACCAAAAATAGATTGCAGCTGTTGCCGGGCGGTGCAAATTGACTTTTCTTGACTTTGGCCTTCGCGCTAACAAACGGACCGCCGCAAATAGACTTCAGCTATACGAGCTGACTTTAATAAGCCTCCAAGGAAATCAAAACGGTCCAAATAGTCCCCTAGCAACAGTGCTATACAGTGGTATAGTGGCGACCCAGAAATTTAATTGGCACTTAAAAGATTCACTGTCCCTTCTGCGTATAGGATGCTGAGTTATAAGCGTCATTTTTTCTTCCTAATATTGTAAATAATACTGTGATCTCACGGACAAAGTCACGCATAAAGTAATCGCAGTATTATTTATAATATTAGGTTAAGCCGTACTTTGTAGTGAGAGAATAAATTAGTTATCCGTAAGAAAAAATAGACGAGCATGTTTTAGATACAATTGTATGAAATTGTAGCATGTGTAGATACGATTAAATGATATAATTTTGAGTTTCTAGCAGATTAAACTGTATTTTTGAATTGAAAATACAATGTTTTGTATTACAAAAAAAAAATGTATTCTCCGGAATTCCATTTCAAACGGTAAGTTGCCTTCGAAGATGTTAACATTGCGGTGAAAAATAAAAATTAAAAATTTGTTTTTTAGTGTGTCATCCTAATCAGATTTTTATCTACATTACGCGTATATAAAATTCCATAAATGTTTTAAGGCATAGTTACTATGAAAACAAGTTTCATTTGCCCGCTCACCGCCTGGCACGTATGTGCTATCTGGTGACATGTTTACGAATCAATGCGATAAACACACGATAACTTGTCGAGGGAAGGTGTTATAAATTTAAATGTACTCGAGTCCCATATCTGCTCACTGTTGCCATGCACCATTTTCCTCGTTAAGTTATTCTTCATACCAGGAAATTAAACCACCAGCTCGAGTGCCATAAAATATAGATTAGATCTGTTGTATAAATGCCCGATAGTAAAAGTGTTACCATTCCTAAAAAATAGATTTTAGAAAAAATAAAACCGAATTTAGAAATAAAAAAAATATTGCTTCCAACCAAACTCTCCGAAAGTACTAAAATATGTTCCCTGGGCGCTGAAAAAAATATCGAGCTCTGATTTAACCGAAAAGTTCGGTTTAATCATAAAGCTACTGAATTTTAGTAGGCCCAACCGAAGCGTATTGTAGGGTATACGATCTGCGACCAATTCATCTAGATAGATAGGTCGTTCGCCTAACAAAATTGTCTTGTAATCTGTACCGAACGATCTCGTAGATGCAGCGCTCGAATGACAAGTTGTGTCTCACAGGATGTTTTGTTACGTCAACCAAACGATCCGTTGTCGACTCGCAAACACACCTCGGTCTTACAAAACAGTTTGTTTGATGTTGTTTATGCAGACAAATAACTTTAACCAGGATCGTTTTGAAATCGTAACAAAGTACCTAAATATGCAATATGCGTAGTGATGCGAATTTGAGCAACGACGCTTTTATTAATAATTTAAACAAATACAAAAAAAAACACATTTTTGCAGATTAACTGATTTGGCGGACGTCGAAGCGACTTGAATTGTTTGCTCTCAAAGCTGTGTATTTTATTGTAAACTTTGTAAATCGTAAATAGTATCATTTATTATTATTTTTCGGTCACAGTGAGAATACATTACTCATTCTGATTTGTATTTTTGAAGTCCTCACATTTGAAGGCCACTTTTAATAAAATTGGGAAACATTCAAAATAATAGTGTGGCCGCAATGATGCAAGCAGAGTGTGTCTCCGATGTAGAACTCTCACTGCGGCCTTTATACTCTTCAAATTTACAAGGAGCAAAGCGAGCGTAGAACCGCTTTTAACCGGTTCAGAGGCCGATGGTAATAAAACTCGCATTACGCGCGCGTCGGTGTGCGTGCGAGATCATCTTTACTGAGGCCGTTTGGTGGTGTTGGTGCCAATTGATAACAATTGGTGGGGGTAACCGGGGGACATTTAAGATCTCATTTCAATTAATTCAATAATTTTAATATCGTTTATTTTATTTTTATAAAATATAAAAAACCACTTATAGCTAACACCTTTGTTATATACAGATAAAGAGGAAAAAGAAAGAAGAGGACAAAGTGAATAGAGTATATGTGAAATTATTTAATTAAGTGCAAAACAATCAATATAATTAAAACACAAAAAACTTATTTTTTGGAAAATAAATTTAAATATAGTGAACCGAACGATAGAAGGTCTTACAATAACTATTACTTTCTATTGTTATATTTGAGAATTTATAATTAGCGGTTGGACGGGCGAGTAATAATCTTGTGTTCCCGTTTATTAGTATGCCATCAGAAATACTTATAATACCGAAATTTAAATATGGATATGTTGAAAGGCAAACTAAAGTTGTGCACGATTGTATAATCTTTAGAAATTTATAAATGTAAAGTCCTAACTTCATTCTTCTTGTGCGATGTAATATTTATAACCATAGGTTAAGTGTGCATTTTTTAAAATTTAAGTAAGATGTTAGATATGATGTCTATACACACGGAATATATTGACCCTTTTATACAATAGAGTAACATTATTTAAAAAAAAAATTGCTATGACCTAGGTCATATATTTACAATTATTTTTGGGCCCTACTCAACTAGGCCTGTCTGCCTAGACCTGTGCCTGCACTAGAGTCAGAGGAGATGGCGGTAATAAAGCGTTAGGAATGGTGACCATCTGCGGATTCGAACGCCTTAACCACTAGACTACCACGATCTCTTTGAATGAATGTACAATCTGTCTCATTTTTTTTGTTTTATTTTCATTCAATAAAACACAAGACCACTGAGTGCTATAGTTTAGCATGTATGCTAACACCATGTTCATTTACTTAGGTGTAATATATATTTCCAATCTGAAAGGTAGCAGAATTTGAGTAGAAAAGTAGCTTATTTAAGTTCTGCAACTAGGTCTAAAAAGGTCGAGAAATATGCATTTGGTACATTCAAGACAGGAAGGCTCCAGAACCTATTTTGAATTGAGTTTACGCCAATAGATTAAATAGTGTATGCTCATTGCAAAAGATCCCCTAGTTCCCCTTAGCAAGTTTATTCCGTAACAAGAGAGCACAATATGCGTGGACTTGTGTGCGTGTCGCGTCGATGTGTTAGTAGTTGGTGGACTGTAAAATGGGTTATCAAAAGAAGCGAATATAATGTCTGTGTCCCAAATGAATCAAGGACTCCGCTCCCAAAGGGTAAAAATATACAGGCTGTCCTTTTATTCACTTCGCACCGTTGCTGTTGCACTATATCGACAATCAAACATTATTTAGCGAAAAATATTTCCCAATATCGGCGAAAAATTTATTTAAAAATTTAACCGAATCGTTTTGATGTTTGAGAACTTGTATATTTTTTTTTATATCGTGAGACCAGTTTAGTTGTCGATGTAGTTCAATCTTCCCTTTTGCTCCAGATGACCGGTGAGTTCGAGAAATGCGACAAATCGTATTAAATGTACAAATACGTTATTAGGGTGAGTTGTTCCCCTTACTAAAATTTAATTTCAGTAACAGTTCAAAAAAAACACATTTATACAATTCATTGTGAGTTTTAATTTTTCATGTAAAAATAAGATTTGATGTTTATAAAAGTATAAGATGGCATTATTAATTATTTTAGCTTGACACTACAGACATGGACAAACTATTGAAAAGGAACATTCAAAATTCACAGCTCGAAACTCATTCTGTCAATCAACCGTCAATAGTACGACCGTTTTATTTTATTTAATTTAATGTATTTGTATCACATTATAAATAAATTTTAGCTTTCTGCGCTCTTTCTCCGTATAAATTTTAACTATGCCAAATGTCACACTCCTTCGTGCGCGGAATATGCTTAGAAAGGGGTACAAAGTTACGCGCCAACATTGTATGTAACTCCACCGGCGCAAACATAGTTAAAAACATGTTTACTGCCCGCTGCAAATTTGTTTACTGATATATTTTTAGGTTGAATGTTCGCTCTTTCGTCTCTGCGTAAGCTGTTTGCGACAGACAGGTCGCAAACAGCACATTTTGGGCGTGTAGCTTGTCTCCTACTCCCATAAAGTACCTCATAAAGTACAGTTATATATTATTGTCATAGTATATGCCATCCGGCGTGGTTTGTGCGTTTCTTCAGCAACGGCGAACAGTGAAAAAATGTACGAAAATGGTAGATGTTGTGTTCAAAGCACATACGAAGCAGGTACAAGCTATTTGCGGGGCAGGTAGACCTCGCTATAATATTTTTTGCAAACTGCAAATATCACGATCAGCTGTTAAATCACACCGCCATTTTGATTTGAATCACAGCAAAATAAAATGGTTGCTGCTACCAAATTTTCAGGAAACATCGTTTTATTTCGTCAGCTGTTCACGACGCCATATTGTTTTGTGATCATAGCTAAATGTGTTTAACTACATCTCTTGTTGTCATAGCAAGAGTATGGTAAATCTAAATAAAAAATATCTAACGATAATCAGTCTGTACGTACCTACAACTAAACGATTTGTTTCATTAGCAATTTTCTTGCTGCGGGCGCAAATTTTTAAACAACCAAACGTTTTGCTGAAATATTTTTTTCATTGCGCTCAAGGGGTGCACTGACCTTTCTCGCACCGAAACATTTTTCAAATATTATTTGCTGAATAATGTTTGATTGTCGATATAACACAAAGCAGTAACACATAGCCAGATTCATGATTATGACACTCGCAATTATGTACAAACGGTCATCCCCAAGTCAGTCAGATTAAAAAAAACCAATAATTATCTATCCGCTCATTTCTATAATAAATTTCCAGAGAAAATTTAACTTAGCATTTCTACACTTAGCATTTTTAAAAAAATAGGTACGGAAATTACTTTTAGAAAATAATGCATACAGTTTTGAAGAGTTTTAATTAATAGTATTCTCTTTTTAGTTTAAATTATATTTTATATCTGTTATTTCCTGTGTTAGATCTCATTAACTATTTATTTCTCTGATTTGTTAAATTAAATTTATTTTATTTTATTTTTAGAAAATCTAGTAGTTCAATTATATTTTTGTATAATATATCTCGAAAAATAAATCTTATCTTATCTTATACGAGTAGATCAACATCCTAAAAGTATAGCTCCAATTTAAAAAAATATCTGTATGGCTTCAAATATAGACAAAAATACCTCTATTCTACAACCCAATGAGTTTGCTTTCATATGGAGGATTTTCGCGCAAGCAGACCTCAAATTCATTTTTAGAAATAAAGTAAGAATTGATAACTAAACTGAACTAACTAATCTCAAACGCAGAAACCAAAGAATAACTGGATGACGTTCAAAACTGAGGCTGAGCAAGTATTGAATCAACGAACACGTGATTTTAAATTTAGCAAAAGTGGTTTTAAATCATATTTTTGCAAGCTTTTATTTACTCGCAAGGTTTTCGTGACGGTGTAGGTCAAATCATTCAAACTGAATTAGAACCACTTCTCCTATACTATGGAGTTTAAATTTGACCTGTCGGTTCAGTTACGGTGATAATGGATTTTTATGAATAACCATGACGTGGTTCCTACACCCAGGAATGGCTCCAGATGAAGGAACCCCTCAACAAGAAATTTTGTACACGCATCCAAGCACTTAAATAGAAGCTAGTTTTTGAAAATGTATGTTTACTATTAATTTTTATATTATAATTCAAGATCTATAAATAGTTAAAATTTTACTTTCAGACACACAAATGAGTCGTATAGAATCAAAAGCAACAATGTGCCTAAATTATCATTTTAAGGTTTTGAAACATCTTCATCTTTACCACAAATTGAACCAAGAAATAATAATCTAAAACAGCAATATGACCCTAAAAAATGTGTTTAAAATATTAGGTTGAATTCAAAACAAGCAATCTGCAGCCATGTTAGAATTATTCGCGTTACTGATATTATAACACCATCAGGAAACAAAACCCGGAATTAAAAAATATTGATGATATTAACTTATTCTAGATGTAGATTATTTTTATAAATTGTCACGAAACACACTTACTGCAGATTGCTGCTTTTGATTCTATACGACTCAAATGCTACACCATGTCCATACACTAATATAGATAACGCATATTATGATCAATCATTGACACACAAAAATAAAAAAAAAATGCCAGAGATATAATTAATCAATACTGGTTTGAGTCGGTAGCAGAAATGGCTACCGATTTGGTTTCGTGAATCTGTTGCTACGAGATATTTATAATTATTGCCGATTGGAGCGTGACTCATTACATTTATTTATCTCTACAAAAAAAAAACCATTTCCGTACAGTAACGCGATGCAAACAGGCATTCAGGCATTCAGGCATTCAGGCATTCAGGCATTTTAATTAATCCTTAATATTAGAAAAAACATTTTTTTTTCGGAATTTGATAACCCGTAGAAGACTGATATACATTTTTTTTTAATATTTTGTATAAATCTAATATATACGTAACAATAAATTAATGAATTGAACAGTAGAACCGGCGTGTGCTACGAAACTCGAAGTGAAATCGTAGGTTAGTGTCATAATTGGACGTAGTCAAGCAGGAAAAGTCCAAGCCATAAATGAACACAGAGTTTAACAATCTGTCCTTAATATGTAAGCACTACAACGAAAGTAACATTAATTTACTACTTTTTTTGAACTGTTTTGGACTACAAATTTACATTATAGTTTTAGAGAAAAAAAAAAGTTTAATATTGTTATTAATATAAAAATAACTTATTATTTTTATCGTGATTCTTAGAGCTGTAGATGTTTATTTATTGTCGAAAAGCATTACCGACTATTATATTTTGTGACCTCGATGAATTAAAGAAAATCCCTTTCGTACCCATTATAGTAGGTAGCATTCCTAAAGAAATCTACCTAAAAAACTTAAGTATGGCTTAAACTTAAGTTGTGGGCAGGTGTGAAGGAACCCTGTAATAAATAGTGTAAGTCTGTGGGTGGGAGCGACCTAGGTTAGGTTGTATTTTTTCGATAGCGTTTCCCAATAATCAGTTTTTGATAATTCATACGCGGGTTCATTCACGAGTTTATAAAAATATTAAATTAATTGGCCTTATTATCAATGTTGACTCCATCACCCCTTGTTTGCAAGCACTCAAAGTGATGCAACATAATCGCATTGACTTGTATTAGACTTTTGTCATAAACACACTTTTGATGTCTAAATTTATTTGAAGGTATCTTCTGTGATGTAATGAAACGATATTTTCAACACGGTAATTCTATATGCAAAATTCCCGCGTTATATTTTATTAAATGTCAAATTACGCGTTTAGCAAGTTGACGTATAAATGGATTATTGCATTAGACAAACGTTGACGTTTGATCTCACAGGGGCGCCACCGCGTTAGTTATAAAGACGGTTGCGTATACAAAATGCATAACCGTCAAATAACCCAGCCCAAATTTTAAATTAAAAACTGAAAAAATTTCTGTTTGGATTTATTATTTTGTCCAAAAAAACAAATAAATATTGGAATTATTTTTACCTAAATATTTAGTTATCTATTAATACTACTAATGAAAAAAACATTAACTCCACCTTTTTTAAAAACCGGCTAAAATTTCACCATTATCTACTTAACATTTTTTGTAGCGTATGACCTCTTTAATCTTTTGTTATAGTTTGGACGTCGACTTTTCGGACCTGTATAGTATATAGAATTCGGTAGATATATTTATATAAAAATAATTTTATGGACATTTTATTAAAGGCAACTATTTTGTGTCGAAAGGTTCGAGTAAAGGTAAAAGGCATTTTTCTGGAGACGTATTTTCATCAAGGCCAGAATAGTTTATAAAATTCAAATATTACCGTTCAGGAAATTAAGCTAAGCTGCAATCAATTTGAAGTTTTTTTTTTGTTTCTCATTATCATAACAATAGCCATTAATATTAATAGATAATCTTCTAGCTATTTAGATTAGCTTAGAAAATTTTATTTTAAAAATAAATAACAATTTTTCTTACTAGATTTAAAGGTCATTAACCGATTATTTGATCATTGTTGTGAAAGACTTTTGCCTTATAAGATTGAGTAGTCAATTAATAATTTTATTTCAAATTTTTATTCTCTTTTAAAAACGCTCAGGACTTAACCTGAGGCTCTGAATTAACCGAAAGGTTTAATCTGTCTGACTACACAAACCAATTCCTGTAGATTGATAAATTGTACACCTAACGAAACTTTCTTGTAACTTGTACCAAACAATTTCGTAGATGCAGCATTCAAATGAATAGTTGTGTACACATTACAATACTGTTTTGTTGTCTACCTGTTCGAACCGGTTATGACATTTTATAAATCCCTATAATTTCCCGCTCCTCTGTCTTCACATTTATGATAAAACGTACGCTCTGTCCTTAACCTTAAAAGCAAATATCTGGGGGTAGTTTCGCACGAGCCCAACGAAGAATACCAAAACAAACCGCGAGCGACCAGTTGATCCGATACGATTGTACGAGCTGGTGTGCATGGTCCGGGTCCACCCGGTGGAATACTAGACGCCGATCGTGGCCACGTCGTGAATTGTGTCTCCGCAACTGGGTGACCAGCCCTCGTCCTGGTAAAATGCGAACATTATTAAAGGTTAAAGTTAAACTTAAAGGTGTGGAAGTGTGGCAGCCAAGCTTCAGCCGCAGCAGAAACGCAACGACATCAGCATCATCAAGGTCAGTGATTTTGTACCATTTGCTAATCCTCTGTGTTGAATTCCATCCGATGGCCTTTACGGTCAGATTTCTGTACCCCGACTTGCCGCTAATAATTAAAAGTATTCAAAAGCCTTCCGCCAAGGCCTTCGAGAAAAACGTCAGAATCTTTGAAAAACAGAAAACTGAAACTGAAAAATTGAAAGACAGTCTTGTTGCGTCAACCAAACACACCTGCGCTTCTCGCCCATATCGCCATTTTATTGCTCTAGCTTGAGTCAAGTCTGCTGTGAGATAAGTCTGTTAAGGTTGCGGGTGGTGCGTAACCTGACTTTAGGCGCAACGAAACGTTTAGCTGTCTTATATAGGTGTTTTTTTAGAGGCGTGGTTTTCAATCTGGCACTACTTTTTTCGTAGTTGGTGTTTTTAACAGCTGTCACTTGATTTATGCTCAGTTTGGTTTGCCATTTCATAATGAATAGACTTACTCCTGAACAAGTTTGCAAATAGTGCAAATTTAGAAAAAATCACTCTAATTTTTTTTAAAATCACTCTAAAATAAAGTAAAAATCGCGTCGTGGGCCTGTGGCGTGGCCTCCAAGATCGTGCGGTTTAACACAGCTGGACTATTTTTTGTGGGGTTATGTGAAGTCGCTTGTCTACGCAGATAAGCCGGACACGATTAACGCCTTGGAAGAGAATATTCGGCGCGTTATTGCTGACATACGGCCCGGCCCAACTTGCTGCAAAAAGTGGTTGAAAATTGGGCCTCTCGGCTGGTATTTGTTCGAGTCAGCCGCGGCGGCCACTTACCCGAAATCATTTTTAAAACATAATGGCAAACCCTTATCTTTATAATAAAACTAAGTTCTTAGCCATAACATCAAATTATATGCGTTTTATCTCTTCTTGAAAACCACGTCTCTAAAATCATCACCCTATATATCTCTATTTTCTCAGTGTAAAATTTTATTTATGTGTGTAATAAAAAAACACAAAACAAAATATCGATAAGTGCACTATGTTTACTGAGAATGTCAATTATTTTATCGTACGATTTTGCAGTCAACAAGTTAGATGCGCACGCCGACTCATCGCTATGCAAATTGCGCTAATCAACAACAGAGCGCGTCGATGCGAAATGCGAAACTTTTGTTTTGAACGTCTCAGATAGCGTCATGCTTTTGTTTACATTTGCATGTGCAAATGTGACATTAGGCAAATGTGACATTTGTTGCATCTGCATCTATAGCTAAAAGAACAATGGACGGTTACGATAATTCTCTCGTTCGAAATATGATTCTTCGTGTTTCTGTTATTTAATCACAATTTATTATTAACATTTGAACAGAAACTGTGTTCAGTGAGTCACTTACAATGAAAACAATCGATCTTTCGTTTGAATCGCAGTTGCACTTTTCGGCTAATCCCTAGAAACTTACTGAGAAAAGGGTACAAACCAGAAAAGCAAATAACCTAAAATTCCCTGACAATTCACAACATTTGGCCAAAAGCCACCGGTGTGAAGTTAGCCCCCCCATATCGGAACATTGCACTTTCTTTAATGCCAATCGTTTGGGAATCGTTAGGGAGGGTTAGGGAGTCAATTCCCGACGTTAGGGAGTTTCAAATAAAAAAGATACAGAGTGTTCAATTTTAGGAGTAAAAATCTCGCTTAGCCCCCCCATGTCGCAATATAGAGCTACTTTTATATGCATTTAATAGAGCCTTGTCTGAAAAGGTTAGGGAGTAAAATCTCTGCATTTGGGAGTTGAAGGAACATACTAAAAAAAAGATACAAAATGACTTTTGGCATCCCCTGAAATAAAGAATTGCCACTTCCTGTCCGCATATTACATTTCTATTAGTGCCAATCGTTTGGAAATCGTTAGGGAGGATTAAAAAATCAAATGCCGTCGTTAGGGAGTTACAAATAAAAAAGATACAGAGTGTTCAATTTTAGGAGTAAACCCCAATAGTTCAGCCCCCCATGTCGGAATTTTAGGCTATTCAAATACGCAAATGATAGAGCGTGGTTTAAAAAGGTTAGGAAGTAAAAGCTCGTCGTTAGGGAGTTGAAGGAAGTAGATTTTTTGTTTTGGTGGACGCCAAAAGATATATGCGATATAGAATGCAAGGTTTTGTAAACCATGTCCCTGATAATAAATGTTTTTAGGGCCGCACAAGAAAGTTAGAAGGGCCGCATGTGGCCCGCGGGCCGCAGGTTGAGTATGGTTGCTCTAGAGTCTAGATAAATACTACGAAAGGAAAACCATTTATTTTTTTCTTGATAAAACGGCTAATTCTCCGAAGTAGAGGTTATTATGGTTGTTGGCATAAATACTCGTATTATTTTATAAAAATAAATATAAAACACTAATAAGTAAGTTTAAGTATTATTATTATATTTATAAAACTAATTTTATTGAATAAATTATAATTTGTATTATTAATATAAACAATAAAGCATATAATCTGAATGTGAAAATAAAAAAATATAAAAATAAACTGTGGTCCCAACGATTTCTTTAAACTTACAGATACGGCAACCGAGGGTGTAAAACGCACCACGCCAAGTACGCGTATCACACGTCTCGCTCGCTCGCATATGTCATCGCGATAAGTCTCTATCCAGCATGGCGGATCTACCTGTGTCGGGTTTTACAGCGACGATTCGTATGACATGAAGGTTTATCTAATTTAATATTATACGAACACACGCCTTTGATTAGGCATTTTAGTAGGTCAGACGGCGTGGCTGTACCCTTTTGCGGCTAGTTTCTTATCTGTTATAATTAGTTATTACCGATTAGTAGGAATTAATTAGTGGGTTGATTGTGTTATTTTTAATTAAACGATTTTTTGAAACACGTTTATTTATTTCATTCGTTTAAAACACAAAAACAATCGAACACATGATGTGTAATGTGTATAATAAACTTTTTAATAATATTACTTTAATTTGATTTTAATGATCAAAAACAGGGCTTCAAGCATAAATACCTCAATTCATTTTCGTAAAACGTCATCATAATACTATTATATTTATACACACATGTATATATATATATATATATATATATATATGTGTGTGTGTGTGTGTAAATGTTATATATTTATTGTGTGTATGTGTATATATATATATATAATGTTTTATCTATATATATATATATTTATCACGGATCTCTAATATAGACCTCGCGCCCCTATTATCACTCTATTTATATATTTCAAATAGGTAACACCTCGACACAGGCATTTGCCTAGTGAGGTGTTACTAATCCACACAAACTGTACTTTTCTTTTATGGAATATCAATAACATGCGATATATTAATATACATGTAATGATATAATTTTTTATGGATATAATAAATAAATATAAATAAATAAATAAATTTATCTAATCGTGTTCATTAGAAATAAATTAATAAATAAATTTGTGAATCGCGATGCAAATGTTGCCGCACCTACATAACTCTCTCTCTCTCTCTCACACAACCATTTTAGGGATGCTCTCAGATTAGCATTTATTTATTTGTTTATTTTATTTTATTATGTAAAAGTACAGCATATTAACATGCACATAAATAAAAAACAATAACGTAACCATGCATATTTTTACACACGTAGTTTAAATTAAAGTGAGTGAAAAAAGAAACATACATATGTTGACAGTTAGTACCTATTATTGTGAGGTGAGGATGCGGTTTCAATGACTGCAAATCGAATGACATATTTTTTGAGAATATGAAAAAAAAATATCGAATTTTATTTTCTCATAATATTTCATTACATAAATTCAGTTTTCAAATAAAAAATACACTAAACCCTTACTTTTAGGTTTCCGTACATCAAAAGGTAATTTGAAATTTAAAATAATGCCAGGTGACGCCCACTTTCGAGTCAAAGATCGTGCAATATTTTTTTGATTCAATTTGACTTAAATGCAAGTAGCGAATCATAGATAAAAGTTGAACATTTTCATGAAAATACAGCCTGAATTTAAGCCATCTGACGGGACGTAGACTTCAATTTTGTAATTAATATTCTGGCTTAATAGATTATTTTCGTGTTGAATTTCCATCCCTTTAAAAAATATTGAAAATAATTGTTACATAAAGTAAAATCATATGATAGAAATAATGATTAGATATAATTTTAGTATGTTTTATACAGTAGAAGACCAGCAATGAATGCTTTTAAATTAACATACAATGCACAGAAAGATCTATCAAATGTAGGATTTTTGATTTTTCGAAAAGATAGCAGTATTGTATTCTCGAATTTGGCAGGATTTACTTTCTTTTTGAAATATCCAAATCTTACGGTATAGCCGTAGGTAAATGATGTCTTCACTTCTTAAGAAACATTATCCACATACGAAACGCGCTTTTCGCAGGACGACGCGAACATATAATAGATTTTTATTTATTTAAAAAAAAATATATCTACTTTTAAATTTCAAGCTTAGGTATAGCTGACCTTTCTATGTATAAAATTTTATTCCAACTAATCAGTAAATGCATTTGAATTTGACAAATATAGTCATGGCATAAAATCGGTTCCCAGTTTAGCTGCTCATAGTTCAGAAGGCGAAACCTCAACGGAGGTTTCTCATCGTTTCGCGTCGCATCAGATCGCAACGCCCCATCCATACCAACTAATACATTCGTCGAAGATTGCGACGTTGCCGCTTTTCGCATCAGGCTCTAGCGGCGGCTGCCGTCGGCCGAAACCGGTGTAGATTATTAATTATATTGAGCGGTCGCGGTGTGTGCGACAAACAGACCTTATTATGCCGCGGGCGTGTCTCCAGCCGACGTGATGGATGCATGACCCCGGAGGTGAGCAGCAGCATACAGCAGAAACCGCAACCGGTTCGCCACACGTTTTTAATACTAGCGCCGAAACCGAGACCGTTGCACCGAAAGTCGTTTTATTAGGCCGGACCGAGATCTAAGCTGTGTTTGCTTGATCCGCGAAAATTGGATATTTTCACAAGCGATATTGCTGAATTCCATGGACTGCATTTAAGGCGAATCCAAAGGATTAACATTAATTTCGACTCATTTAGAACCTTTTTTTTGGCTCGCATTAGGTAACCATTGGATATTTAATAATAAAAAAAATATGTTTAGATACCTTCTTCTTATGTCATCGACATAGTAAAGGCAGATTTTTTAAATTTAATTCTATTTCTGAGCAATTTAATAATAAACTTCTAATACTTAGTTATTTTTTAGTTGAATCGTCCTTAGGAAAAAAGTAATTGAAAGGAAAATGAATAAATTAGTTTTTTTAATTTCTATATAATGAAGCTGTAATTAAATAAAAACCAACAATTGCTTTCTGACGCCCTATAAAAATAAAGCACTGAATTTCAATATGCTTCGCCTTAACACAACATTTTTGAGATTTTTTATTACTTTTGAGAATATTCGTAAGTAAATTATAGAAAGAAAAAAATAAAAACAGCCTTGAGAAGCAACACCAAAATGTATAATTTTATTTCTCATAAAAAGCTAATGAGTGCATTAAAAATAAATATTCTTATAAATTATTATTTAGATTAATGAAAAAAAAACTTGAATTAGTCTTCGTCAACAGACATTCATCTTACTTGCGTTTCCCTTACGCTTGTAATGAAATAACGCGTACATAATATTTATATAATAATTGTAATGTGATATTCTTTTATATGTTTCTATTTGCGCACGTAGATGAGTTTGTTATAATTTTAACTGGCCAGTAATATATAATACATTTGAATAGCCTGTGGCATACTTTTAAACTAACAATGTTTCGTTTATTAGTACTAAAAAAATGGTAACTTTAATATCTATATAATCCGAACAGCCTCCAATGCGATCTAAAAGGCTACACACGAAAAATCAACTCTTCGTCATTTGTACCTTTCGAGTTCAAAGATGATAGTAGCTTCAGACGGGGATATTAGCATCTTATACATGAATATAGAAGCTAATATCAGCAAAAGTCTCAGTTGCCAGATCACTGCAGTTAAAATATGCAATGCGTATAATTTATTATTGTAGCGTGCGTTCTCAACTTGCAACGTTGGTGTTTTATACGCGTTCACTAAAGTGCAATAGAATGTTTTTTACGACTTGATTCTATGCCAATATTTTCGACACTAGCGTTTTAGTTTTGACATCGACATGACATCATTTCGCATGCATGCTTCCTCTATTAACATCCGCACGTAATAAACAAGTTTAGTGAGCGCATTTGACTTAAAATTACACTATTTTCTACTCAAAAATCGTTTGAGATGCTTTTCGAGGCTGCGAATGGTCGGGTTAGGTTTATTTTGCGTAACATGCGCCGTCCGTCACTATAGCAGTGAACTGATGCGACTATGCATAATTTTTCGATGCTGTTGGTCATTTATCTGGTCATGATGACATCGCTCTCAAATAAATAAACAAATATCGACTTTTATGTTACAAAAAAACTAAAATTTTCAAAATGATTACCGAATGATTATACTTTTGTAGTAGACGCTGTCGTTGGCCGTTTTAAATTATCTGCATTCTTTTATTTTTCTCAGTGATATTTTTCTCAGAGTACGTTGGCATCTGTATTTTATAATATATCTTTATTAAGTAAGTTATATAGCTAGTCTAGTTAATAGGGAAAAGGGGGGTGTTCGATTTGTTCTCCATCTGAAAATAAAAATGTGTCTGTTCGTTTGTTTATTAAATGATTAAAAATGATTATTTATTGTAATAAGTCTTGTAACTTTTTGATTATCATTTCAAATTTATAGTCCATAAATAAAAACAGGTTTAACTAAAAAAATTAATAAAAAACATTCAATTAAATTTTACCGTCGAACTTTAACCATAATGTAACCAGCGATTTAAAGACTGAGATGACTTGAACGGTGCAGGAAGAGTTGCTCTCGAGATAAAGTCATAATATAGTAATAAATAACCGGATAGAACCGGACGAGACGGCTGTGTTCGCCAGGGGGCGTGGCTAAACGGCGCCTTAGTAAACTGCATCCATATTGTAACGTCATGGCTGTCAAACTTTTTATGGTAAGTATGAGCTGTCAATTAAAATTGAAACAAATAACATGGCTCACGCCGAGAGTAATGTAACAGTATGGGCGCCGAGCGCTGCCCATATTGATTGATAAAAATGTTAAAAAAAAGTAATTGGCCATCAGGAAAAAAGTGGTTAGAACCACTCTAAAAACTTAAACTTAGAACTTTTAAAAATGTTTTATAATGATTGGTCACGCGCTTCATTTTTACAATAAAATGGGAAAGATTAGAAATGTTTATAAGAGATTTTGAAAAAGAACGGAAGTTATACACCCGGTATAGTGTTATTTATGAAGTAATTGAGTACGTAAGTATGTACCTACACTAAAAATAAGAATAAAATAAAAAAATATATTCTAACTTTCGGAACACTTGCGTTTAGTTAAGTATTCGTCGGTCGATCGTGGAAATCGTAGTGGTCTAATTGTTAAGGCGTTTGACTACTGACCTAGCAGTGGCGGGTTCAAATCCGCATATTCAACGCACACCATTTTGAGCTCTCCATTACCACCATTTCACCCGACTCCAGTACAAGCAAGCTAAGCATAGTTGAGAAGGACCTAAAAATATTTGTAACCGACCCAGAACATGGCAACACTTTTTGTGTTTAAGGAAATGTGTTAAATTTATTTAGGATAAAATAATACTTTTGAAATGATTTTTGATCCACCCAATACAAATCTCCATCGGTATATAAGTAGTTATTTTAGCTTGTAAGCTTATTTTTAGTGCAAATACGAGTACGTCATTAAAAAAAAACTGTATTTCAAAAATATCTTGAATCAAATTGTGTAAAACGCGTATCAATGCAAACGGACCACATCAGATTATTAAAAGATTATATTAACATTACTGTAAATTAGGCTCTCGGATTTGCATGTGTTTCCATAGCGTAGAAACCTATTTAACTGGTTTGAATTGAAAGTGTGCATTTGCAAATATATTTCTGCATAATAAGTACGAGTATACCCACTACACGCGCAATACAATCGAGTAAATAAAATGATTTACTGACACATTTGCTGCTTTTATGCGTCTTTTGCGTTTGTTTGATCATAATACTTTAATGAATATGAATAGTTTTTTTTTATTTTATTAAACACGGTCAGATATTAAACCGTACAAAAAAACATTACATCTTCCTGGACATTGTAAGTATTCTTTTCGCAACCAAAAACGGGAAACTTTGACAGCCTGTTCTGATTTTATTTTGTGTTTTAGTTAAATGAATCTATCACATTATATACTTCAGAATCTGTACTTTTCTTTTATGGAATATCAATAACATGCGATATATTAATATACATGTAATGATATTAATTTTTATGGATATAATAATAAATAATAATAATAATATCCAATGTTATCATAGAACAACTCTACAGAGAAGTTTCTTCATTTTATGTTACATTAAATCCCACAGCGTGTTTCGGAGTAGCGATATTTCTCAATTTGAACACTTGTCCGAGGTCTATTTCGGCTAAAATCCTAAGCTACACGCAAATAAATAAAAAAAAATATAGTTCGATCCACTATAAACAATTAATTGCTCAGCGCGATTTTCTCGTTATCTTACTAAATAAAACGAAAAAATTAATAAACTTAAATTAAATTAGGTTAGGTAATAAATGCTTCAAAATTCATCAACTTTTTTTTTTACGGCTTGGAAGGATATTAGCATTATAATACCACACTCATACATGGTAAACTATCCCGGATTAAATACTAATAACATCGATTTTATTTTCAAAAAACTTTGCATGCATACGTATAAAAAATAGAAATGAAATAAATACCTTCAAGTCACATTTAATTGTTTTTATTACTTTATATATACATTATATATATAAAGTAATAAGTTACTAGCTTATATACATTAATATAAGCTAGTAAGAAATACTGAATATTTCCCAATCCTCAATTGATATTTTTCTACGGGATACGGAAGAATTATTAAGGCATCACCAGTCCCTAAAATATGATTTTGATGCATTTTGTTGAAGTTATTTTTAAGACGCGAACCTCATTTCTCTTTTTAAAAATAGATAAATAATAATCTAGCTCTCTATTTAAAAAAAAAAGTTTTTCAAATGATATTAATTGGAGCGTAGCGAGTGAAGCTCCCATGTGGTGACTCAAATGTCACTCTGTTCACGGACTAAGGCTCTAGAACTACAAGACCGATTTTGATAATTATTTTTTTAAAATGACCATGACAATGTCTTCTGTGCATAGATACCAAAAAACATATACATTTGATTGCGCAAAGAATTATAAAAAATTAAATGGTAATCCCTATGGAGAAATACATTTATATACTTAACTCCGCTCCAATTTATGCTCCAACACTTTTAATGCCCACTCTTTCGAATCATTCCAGCTGTGGTTGGTTAATTCGAAGACAAACGCGTCCCGGGGCGCCTCAAACGCATGCGTACTTATTTCCCCGGCTGTACTTTACGCTTAGCTGCGTACAACCAATTTGGTACGAACTACATTTCTCTAGCCTTTGAGCCAGTGTAGATTGTCTTATACATGCTATCCAGTTGAATCTTCGAATAAGTGCTTCCATGGCCGGACGGAGAAAGTTAGATTTGTATCATTCGTTCACCGAACGCGCTGCGTATAGTACGCATATGGGTACATATGTATTACAACAATAATATAAAATTCAATCATCTTTCATAGTACAATCAAGTAAATAAATGTTTTGACCAGTACCGCTTGCCAGAAGTCATCGTTGCATGACGCGCGCGGCTGAGGCAAGGAACAGTTTTTCAAACATTTAATGGTTTATTTTGCACTCGACTCACAACTTAATACAACCTAAAACATTCTATATAATATTCTAAAATAAAGCGAAAAAATAAATTTAGGGTAAAATTCTACAATACAAGCGTTGGATTGGTAATATATTTTATACTGTATCAAGTATCTATATAAAACAAAGTCGGGTTGGTTACACCATTTATAATTCAAGAACGGCTAAACCGATTTTTTTGATATTTGATTTTTGTTGGATTTGTCTCCGCCCCGAATTCATTTTCTCATACATTTTGTATGAAACAGCTTTGTATTATGTGGAATTCTACTTTCAAACGGTAAGTTGCCTTCGAAGATGTTCACTTTGTGAGGTTATCATATTTGTCATTGTGCGCGCATCGATAATTAATAAATGTATAATTTTGATTTTTGTACATTTATTGACCTTAATTCATTTTGAGTACTCTTAAGGCGCCACCAGTCCCTAAAATGTGATTTGTAACGTATTTTGACGAACTTTGTTGAAGTTATTTTCAACAAATAGTTAACAAAAAATATCACAATAATCTATACATATTTTTTTAGATCTTTACTTAAAAAAAAAAGAAATACACGTTATTGTAGAAATTAAAATAAATAAATAATAATAGGTATGTGACGCGAACCTATTTTTTCTTTTTAAAAATAAGGAATATAATAACCTAATTCTCTAGTTAAAAAAAAACTTTCTTCAAATTGTCGCGTCCAGGGGAGCCTTAATAAAAAACTGAATTTAATTCAGCTAATAAGTTAACACAACATTTTCGGTTCGTCGGTACAGTTTTTTTGGATAAAAAAAATAAAAAAAACCTTCTTCAAAGTGTGTCTACACTACAGTCTACACTAAAAAGATTTTTTTTTTAAATTTATTAAACAATAATAAAACCCATATACTGAAACCTCGACCTCTGAGCAAAAACACACCAAATAATGCAACTTGATATGTGGTAAAGTTTAAAAAAAAAACATCTTGTAAAAGTTAACTAAGCTGATCTTGACGTAAATGCGAGTATTGAAAGTTCGACCAACGCGTCTTTTTTTTTTAGCTTAGTCAAATTATGGCATACGCGTTTTTTTAGTAAAATCTCGATGTCGATTTTATCTTACGATCCCAATACATTATAACTAATAATATTAGAAAGTAAGCAACTAAAATGAACTCACTATACCTCTTGTTTAGTTCGTTTGAATTTGAAAACAACCCGTGAACGTAACGAGAATATTATTTCCATTTTTAGTTCTTAGAATATTTAAAAATGTATGAAAATCGAACACATAGATAAACGTTATTTTATTTAAGAACCATACATCTCTTTATATCTTATTATTTATATTTTGTACTAGGTAAATTATATATTTTTTCTATATTTGTTTGCCATAAGTTTGAGTTTAGGCAATATTTTTTTAACCCATCTTGCAAACTGTAGGGCACATATTAATTGTCGAATTTAAACCCACAAATTAAAGAATAAAATATTTTTGAATTTGAATTTTTGAATATCGTTCAGTTGCACTGAAATATATATCGAGCTAACCGAAAAGTTTAGTAGAACCATATTTTTTTGTGTCTACTGAATGTATAAAATCTTTTTGATGGACTGTACAAGCCTATTCCCGTACACATACCAAACATCCTTGTAACCTGTACCAATCAATCGGTAGATGCTCTTTGATATAAAAAGTTGGGCAAACATTAAAAGACTGTTTTGTTATGTCAACCAAACAAAATTTGACAATATTCATATCTATATTATTTTATTTTAAAATAATGAAAAACAAACAGTAGAAAATTGCAAAATTTCTATGCAAATAGTTTGTAACCCTTTTCCGGTTAATGTCACCATTTTTTGGTGTCATCGGAAAGATGTAACTTTTCATACCTATGTTAAAATGTTTGTAAAATCAGAGCGGGACCCACAGCCAATTGATTTAAGAATAACTATAGCTTTAGAAGGTCGTTTAGAAGGTTATTGAAAATATGATATTACATCGCTTATCAAGTATAATATAACTATGTAACATAGTAAATATTACACAATAAGTGGTGTTTAAAAATTAAAAAATACATTATAATAAAATAATTTATGTAAGCAATTTCCCTAATACCTTTTTGTTACCATTCGATCGCCATTCCGTTTAGATTATTTTTTTTTTTTGACTTAGATAAGAGGGACTTCTCTGTCCAAATCTGGGTCTCATCTTAGGAACGTCGAGATATTTATTGCTTACTGCTCGCGTGTTTAATCTCCTGTGTCTCTTTGCTTTTCTCAGGTTCTAAAGGTAAATCTGTTTTGGATCAAGCATCTTTAGCTCCGTACAAAGGATCTTCGGAAAATGGGCGATACGGCAAAAGTTTGTTATCAACAATTATTAAACTAGTAACGCCCTCTGTATGTAATTTCTACGTATTTTTTTTGCGTGTACATTAGCACGTTTTTACACGTTTATAATGGCCCCAAACTTGGCTTGTGAGTTTCGAGTTTGAGAAGTTTGCCCTCTTACTAGAAATCTTGTGAAATTAATTTGGCAAGTTAAAATTTAAACGATATATTTATCACATTTTTGTTTTTAATAATTTTCAATAATCAATTTTATTTTTATTATCCATATCTAATAATACTATTAGTGTGAGTTAATTTTTAGTTTCAAATTTTACAAAAATGTCCACGTTGCTTATTTTTTATCTTTTTAAATATAACTTTCCGTGAGCTTACCATTTTTAATAGATAAATTTTATTTTTTAAGTTTCTATGTGATACAGATAATCGCTATGATCTACCCCTAAAAAAAAAAGTTAATAATCATCGCTTGTGACCGCATTAAGTGAAGATGCCCTTAAATTAGCTTTTTATGGAATCTGTAAAAATAATGTATTTATCTGGCTAGGTATAAGGTGTTGTGACAGAATAATCTTGCAGCAATTGAATTTGAAATAAACTTAATTTATGTCAATGTTGGCAATGAATTGAATTTATAATGATACCGTCTCTGGAGGCGGTTATGCATATAAACGCAATAGACCTGGAGCCGAGACAATAAAACTGCTTTAAATGATTTACATTTTGGATTTCGGCGTTCACGGGCGCGTTTTATTAAGTAGGAGGTCGGCTTAGACCCAGCACTGAGTATTATTTATTTATACAACTTCATTCTAGCTTTCAGTGATAAAGAAGTCTATACACCGTTTCTCAGGACGTATTACGAAAGACGTTTTATAAGTATGAAATTGAATAAAAAAATCCAAGATAATTTATGGCCAAATTTGATTATTTATTTTTACGAAATTGTGTGAATAACTCTATCTCTATTTCACTCAGTGGCTCGACCTCGAATGGGTGGCCAGCTGACACACCATCTCGCGTTACTAAATCCATGATGACTGTCTGTGATGTAATATGAAAGAAGGTGGAGTTGGGTGAGATTTGTATTTATCGATCACTGTTTTGCAAAATAACTAAAGGAAGATAGGAATAGTGGATAGAGCATTCGAATGCCAGGGAAGAAGCTGACGTCATGGTAATACCTTCGTCAAAAGTAGCTGGTTGCATGCAATGGGAGCTTGAAAAGGAATATTATAGGAGGGTACAGGAGAAAAAAATGTTCACTAGGTTACATCGAAATGGGAAAACGTATGCAACGGATAAGCGTAATAAAATAAGCATGTGATGGTAATTAAAGATCTTATCTTTGCTTAATAGCTGCTCTCCGTCTTCGCTGGTTGCTCCTGCATTCCCTAATATTCCTTAATATTTTTAACAACGCCCACGTATATATTCGTTTTTTTCGACAAAGCGACAAAAAAACTGATAGTTTCTGATTCTATTCATTTTTATCATTATTTTCTTCACTTATAATCTATAAGTGAAGTATCTAATGTGAGCGTGTGAACAAAGTGTGTAGGTATGTGAGTGGAAAGTGAAATGTTGATATATGTTAAACTAAGTGACAAACGCACATCGCAAAGTAATATAGGTATTTAAAGATTTCAGAAATAAAAGGTGGCATTTAGTTTTAAACAATATCACAGACAGCCTTTATTAAAGACAGCTTTAAAAGTGTTGATTAACTTCTCGTACATCAAAAGTATTTTGTAACCGAATTAATGCAATATCGCGTCTTTTGTTTTAATATTTAATATGTACAAATATTCAACTAAGCAATGTAAATATATAAACATGCAATGCGCAATGTTTTTTTACCTTTTATAAAGATTACATGTTTAAGAGAAGACGAAAAATTCACCCAGCTCCTGGTTTACGTGGGTATATTTTATGATTTTGTTATGACGCAAGGGATCAATACACTCGTAAACAGAGGCCGGATTTCTTGCCCCGCTAACAGGGTCAGTTTCTTAATAAAATCTATGTACTACGTGATTTTTAATAATATCTAGTTATTAGATGACACTCAATGCGGTCGATTTGCATTTGCTATATAAATCATTAGGGAAATAAATAACAACAATAAATTTGTTTCATTTTCGTGACACAACCAAAATGGCGGCCTAATCGATATTAATCAACATTACGTAATGATTTTGTTTTCAAAATCATTAAGCAGTTATGCTTTCGGTTGTGCATTCGATATTATGATGATTATAAAATAATCAGGTTTCCATTAGTGAATCTTTTATACATTATAATATTTTTTTTGTAAAATGTCCGACCGTCGCATCCTTTTAAATTCTAAGCCGCCTTGAAAGTGAAAGCACCTACTTTACTTTTACAAGTATAGGGTTGATGCGAGCGTGCGAGTTAGTGATTTTCTCTTTTATTATTTTAATTTTAAAGAAATCTAGACACCGATTCCCATTTTTTAATTTATTGATAATAATAAAATTAACAAACATCTTCTAATTAAAACATTTATAATACAAACGACTTAGATTTTGCTTGTGAATAACAAAAACTTTTTTTTTAATAAACACATTTTTTTTATGAATGAAATTTACTTAATTTAAGGCGGTCGTGTATATTAATTAGTTCATTGTAAGGTACTAGCGAGTGATTAAAGGAATAGACGAGTGAAGAGTATTTATTCGAGAAACAAATTGCTGTATAAATTAGGTGTTCCGTATTTTATTGGCACATAAAATAAAATTAAGTTAAGCGTGTACACAATATTCCTGTATCCACCGAATTCGGTACAGTTTAAAAACTAGTAGTAAATGCTTTGAATAAAAAAAAATAAGAAAATATTAAAATTTGGCCCACTTTACCATATCGAGTTCCAGGTGTAATTAATGCTTTCCTCGTGTTTTAACGCAAAAACTATTGCGTTACAATGCAACGAGGCACGCAGAACCTAAAACCTAAACCTAAGGGCCTAAAACTTCTCTATGTAAACATTTTTGTTAGCACCAACCTTTGGTCCTAGGGGTGGAAAAAGTGTAAATTGTAGACCTACAATTTCCCTACAACGTTTGTTTGGAACAATTTTTGATATGAACAACCCTTACGGCACAGTATAAAGAGAAATTCAGTGCGGCGGGTTGCGGAGCAGCGCGGTAAGTGGATCGCGCAATGTCCGATACATGTTCGTACAATTGGAGTTCGTCTATCCCCTACTTTGACCCGGTGAAATCTACCTCCGCCTTCCGGCGTGCCGAAAGGGATTTTTCAACTTGCCAATTGACGTCACAGTGTAGTTAGAAACAGAATAAGATTTGCTTCAATAACAAAAATACTTAAGTGACCTCCGTGACCTCTACGGGTGGGCGTTTCACACACGTAGGTACATACATACCTATAACAATTAAATGCATATATGTATGTTCAAATACCTGATCGTTAGTTGCTTGGTCATTGTTATTGATTGTTTGGGTTTTTAGTGAGATAATTTATTGCTGAAATTGAATTAATCATACAAATTTATGTGAAAATTACTTAATCATTAAGCGCTATTTGGCAAATCAACTGGTATTTATTGTCTATAGAGTAACCATAGACGCTATAAAATGATTCAAATCAATTCAAAAATCACCTTATTTTATAACACGGAGGAAATATTTTACAGGAGAATGGAAACAATATAATTAACCTCAATAAGGGTTGATTTGATGGTTACTAAACTAGATTTTAATCCGTTCTAGAGGGACCACCGTTTTGTTACAGTAAATCGTATGAAATAGTGCGTTATAGTCTAAATGTAAAGAGAATCATACAACTAATTCTATTCGGTAATGCCATTTAAACGATTTTACTATTGTAGAGATCTTTTTATTAATGCCTGCTTTATGAATTGAGTTACAGTTCACTGCCGATACGTGAGCACCAAATTCCGTGAATAATTTACCGAAGAAAAAGTAAAACTTTTCCGTCTAAAGGCAGTTTTCATTTTATTCAACCTCGCCTCGTTTCCAAGACGTGCCCTAGTAGAGCACTGGTCAAGGTTAACAACCGTATCCTTCCGTACAACATTTTTCACATAATGAACTTATAGTTCCTTAAAGACAATCTGAAAAGTTTACTGAAAAGTAACTTTGAACAATCTATTCTTTACCTAAGTTTAGTTAAAAAGTTTATATTTAATTCTAATTGAGTAACATTATAAATCTCTTATTCCTATATCTGCCTTTCTAAGAGTCTAAATTTTCTTAGAAGTAGCCCTATTATTATTAGTTATAACAATGATTTTGTGGTGATTTTACTAGATTTTAATATTTGTTTAAAGTAAGATTTTAGTTAAGGGATGGAAGTAAAATAGATCGTTTTAGGTAGGATATTCTGTTCACGAATAGTTGGAGAAAGAAGACAATTGAACCCAACATTCATTAAACTGGATCGTGCTAGGTTTATAAATTTGACCTATAAATTTTAACGAGTTTTTTTTTTCGTTTTTAAGCTTGAATAATACCTTTTTTGGAAATTTCGATTTTTTGTTACCTTCAGCTATTACCTCCCACTGTTTGTGTTAGATGTTCTTCCCAGATCATCGCGTTCCTCTATATAATTTTCTATATATAAAAAGAAGAAAAATATTACTGGATATAATTTTATCTCATAATGAAAATAATCAAAAAGTTACATTTTTTTTTTGTCTAAAAATAAATGACTTGAATATTATGTATTTTTTTCTATACATTTTATCAAAACTTTAGTCATAAATATGTTATACTGAATACAAGAATCGAGAAAACAAAACTTTAGAGGCATAGTTGATTTCATAAAAGCGCAAATTTAACCGTGGTTTTTAAAAGACATTGATTGTTTCCTAAGATTAACCTATATATGCGGTGTTTATTTTTCTACAAGTCGTTAGATGATATAGAATGATTTAACACTACATGCAAGACAGAGAAGAGCTCTTCTGGGAAGAGTACTTTAAAAGGATGAAACCAAAAATCTTTCAGTTTTTTTATGGTGACTTTTTTAATATGTTCACATTGCATTTATAATACGAATAAAACTGTTTGTTTTCTTGGTAAATATATTCTTTAATGAATATCAAATATCTTAAGCCGATTTAATATTAATTTTATTTATTGAATTAGTAACATAAAACATAATTGATACATATGAAAAATTCTACCTAACTAGGGGGACTTTTCTGTATTAGATTTTTATTTTTATCCATATACGTATGCGTTGAGCAGCAATTTTGTTATATTATATATATATTGTTTGTTTTGTTATATTAATATATTATGTATCTATTTTTTGTAGCTCCGATTTAACTAGGATAGAAAAAAATATGTTCCTGGTTATTTTATGATTCATCATAGGAACGAGGTATTTATGGTTATGTATTTATATACTAGAACCACGTATTTATTCTTATATGTTGTTCTATATATATTTAATTCGTAAGCACAATAACAAAGAATGCATCCAAATAGTTTTACATACATAAAATAGATATCTTAACAAACCTCTAAAAGGGCTCAAGAGTTACGCAACTACTAAACAGAACTACACAATTTTGGTAGCCAAAATGTTCTATAATTTAAGCATTCTGCTATAATATCAGTATGACAAAACAGAAAACTAAACAGCAAAATAGCCCATAGCTGTAGAAAGTTGTTTAAAGTATCGTAGGGCCAAATCTTACCACTAAAAAGTTTTGGGATAATAGTTTTAATAGTAAAGAGTTAAGTATCTTCGTCAATAGTAATCGTTAATTTGCCATTTTCTAGAATAAAAATAAAGTTCATACTTGACCTGTTTCTTTCTATATTCTTTAAGGTTGCTTGTTTGCGAATGACTTCCAAATGAATTCGTCATCGTCGGAAAATCTGGAGCAAAGTCAGCTCATGAATGGTTAACCTGCATAAACGACTATACCCATTAGCATAATGACCATTGAAATAATTACATGGCATTATTAAACAATCGTTAGTTCAATAGTTTGGGGGCTCGTTCGGACCGATGATTCACATGTCGCAACGCGGGGCATTTTCTGGTTTAAATTTAACGAATCTGGTATTAAATTGTGTGGTTGTGTATTTTAAATTCTCTATTATACTTTAAAATCATACACACCGCTTTCATGTATCTCGGCGATTATTAGAAGTACCTATCAAAATACTTATAATAAAAAGTTCTAAAGAATCAATTTATTCCATCTTAGCCGTAAGCAATTTATTAAGACCACCTATGTCACCTTTTCTTTCTGAAATTATTATTACCTATTTTACTTTGAGATGTGCTTGTGTCACTCATCCTATCATATCAAAATTTCACTTTCCACTCTCATACCTACACATTTTGTTCACATATCTCACATATCTCACATTTATGCACGCTTCTCTTACACACTGATTTCATGACTCTTTAAATGAATAATTACACGATTCTTTGAATTATACTTATTGGTCTAATAATATATAATATTAACTGTAAACTTGCTCAATTTCGCTGTTAATAATTCTTTCAATAAATAAATAATTAAATATTCTTCTCTTTCTGTGACTGTAGCCCGTTGCCTACTCCTTGCCCCATTCTGCGTACTCAACGTCTTTCTCACAGGATAGTATCAGACCGAGGCGATCTTTTATTCCTGTACAGAATTGTATATAAAAGAACCGATCCCACTTAACAATTCATGTCTCTACAGCGTTTCTCGATATTAATATTGTTGTTATACAAAGCTTTTGCAATTAATATGCAATTCGTTTCGTTGTGCTAATTCTTTTTCTTGATAATTTAAATGCGTAACCGATCTCCATTATTCGTTAGATTTCTTTTGAATTTAATGTATTACCTATCTGTTGTGATGCCTCATGAAAGTTGTGGATTTAAGTACACCACCATTTATCACCATTTGATCAATTTTTTACCAATATTTCATATGTGCGTGTTCCGCATTGATCCGCAGAGATCTTTTGCTGTGCGAGTGAGCGGGATGACGTGTATTCATGGATCAGTATGGACGCAGATGGCATCCTTCAGAGCGTGAGAAGCATCTCGTTTTAGCTTCCATTCATGAAAAATACAAATGCGAAAAAAGGGATTTCTCTAGACAAACAACCTTAGCCGTTTAGATTGAACAAATTTGTAGTACTAATTAATGAAACATTGACAGTTCGATAGAGAGCGCAAATATCATATTCGAATTTCAAAAATGTTTGGACGTATTTTTTAATAGCGGCCGGTTAGAATGAATACAAACTCATTTGTGTGGGTAAATAGAAAAAAGTAAATGAAATGTTCAGTGCGACATTATAATTATTATAAATTGAAATATTATGTCCGCGTCGTTTTCTTATTAGCCGCGAGTTAATATATACAAAAATGGTGTTAAAATTTATGATTTTAAAGAACGACATGTTACCATTTTATGTTTTAGTTTATTTTATTCTTATCAGACCTAAAAAATAACCCACCATCACCTCTATGGCCATCCAAAACGGTCATTGAATGGGTTAAAAAAATGTTTTTGGACTTATGGCCGTGAGGTATTCGGGTGTGACGTTCGATTTATTTGATCAAAAAATTTGAAATTATACTTTTGCAGTTTGTAAAACGTGACAATATTAGCTTAAAGTTTGTTGAAACGGCGCCTGGCAACAGAGTTCGTTGAAGCAGTGCAATGACTCGCCGATTCTCTGTCATTATCAGTATAGTTTTGCAAGCAAAACTCACAGTCGAAGGATAGAAACACATTTCAACCAAATTTAAAAAATTGGGCAAGTCGTGAATACTGGTCAGCATTCTTATTGTCAGTAAATTCACTTCCAAATTTTACGTGTAGCATCAGACTTAGCAGGTAGTGTTGGCCTCGTAATGGATGGCTTCGATGGGTGTAATTATATGATGAAGGTTATTGACGGGTTGGCCCCCTAAAACCCTAAAGAAAAGCAACAATTGAAAGCTTAACCATACGAAACCCGTCTGTCGTTTGTTTATGTTGTGACCAGAAAGCACTTAGCATTGATGTCGCATGACTTTATACAACAACTCCAGTTCTAGCCTCTTACTTCTACCATATATCTATGCCAAATATAACGATGAAGTTAATACCATCTTCGTCCTCTGTTAAGGAAGGTTTTTATGTCGTTTCATTCAAAATAATCATGATTTTTTATATCGTAGACAGAGTAATCTACACTATCATAATCTTGTATGAGTGAAAACGTCTCTTGCAGAGGACCCTTAGGCGTAATTTACGAGAAATTAAATGAAATTTGTAAACTTTCAGCCGGCATTAGTTTTCGTTCGACAACTTTGATATTTCCTGCTAAACTTAATTTTTACAGCACTTCTAGATGTCATGTCAAGAACTCATGGAAATCCTCTCCGTCGCATAGAGCAAATTTCGAGGGTCTTATCTGACCCCCTCTACCCGCCTCACGACCTAAGCGTCATAATCCATCACCACGAGATATATTTAAACATTTGGTGACAACAAAAGCATTTCATTGCTAACTTGATGGGACCTTACTATGAAAGCTCTTTTTCACGGTAAAATGGTGAAAAGATATTTACTTTGTTAATGAGTTTCAGGGTACCTGCATGTGTGTCAAGAAAAAACGATTTAATAGATATCCCAACGATCTTTTAAAACATTGTAACGAAAATTGTCGAACGTAGATGGCAGTATAAGTTGATCAACGTCCTTACAGAAGCTTTACTTTTAACGCGCGTAGTGTAACCATGCACACATATTAATTTAAATACCTACCTAAATAAAAGATAGTAACATCTTAATTTTTTCCCGCCGTCTTTGTTTTATGTGTCATAAGCAACGATCTTTTAAAACATATAGATACGCAACTGGGTGTGAAAAACGCACCACGCCAAGTACGCCACTGCGTCGAGTATACTCCTCGTGTATCATACGTCTCGCCATATGCCTCTATCCAGCATGCCGGAGTGTTATGGCACGCGGAAGGGCGGGGGCAAGTGTCGGGTTTTCACAAGGACGATTTATATGATATACCGTATCTATATGTTTTAAAAAATGGTTGGATATCCCACGTCGTAGTATGGACGAAATGGACCCATTTACAGAATTTGTTTTACCTTACAAAAAAAAAAAATAACCAGAAATTGACATGTTTAGTGTAAATAAAAAATCAAATACTTCAACATGATATTCTCCTTTTCTCTCCCTCACTATCTCTTCGTCACTCTTGCTTTTCTTAGATTTACTCACTCGGTGATTTGTCCCGGTTTAATGTGTATATACTAGACTTACCGCCGACTGAGCAGTTTAAAAAACCATAGTCTTTATATCCAAACCAATGAAAAGCCATCATTTATTTTCATAGAAACATATACATTCTTGTGGTTTATATAATCATTAAAACAATGTAGGGTAACAATATAAAATTAAAGACTGTTAAATTAAAAATAATAGTGGTACAAATGGGAAAATACAATACAGATGAAACAATAATTAAATAACGTAATTATACATTTTATAAGTTCGAAGATTATCAGAGAGCAGGGAAACCAGCACCGTAGAGAAGCTATTTCCCCTAAAAGGGATGAGGGACGATACACACAAGTGTTGTTTTCCCGGACGAAGTAGGGAACCGCACACACACTAACTTGTTATTACTACGCGAAATCGCTGACCATTTAGTAAACTAGTCCTTCACGAACACCTTAAAAGCCGCGAAGTTAGAGGGAGTCGATAAGAAGTCAGTGAACCAAATTGATTTGATAGGAACGTCAAGTACGCTCAACAGTAAGTCATGTTTGTCAGTAAAACACGCGCAGGTCCAAACGATGTCAAAATTCCCAAATTCAGCGAGCTTACCGTGCCCCCAGACTCCAGAAGCATGCTTTTAATGTGTGTATATGTTCGTTTTTATGTAACTGTTCTGTTTCCCCTATAAAGATTAGGATTTCTATGCTGAGCTGCTACAAGTAGAAACGTAGCCTACTCCCGGATGGAGCTGAACGCGCTTGGAGCCGGCGAATGGCTGGCGCTAAATGTGTTTTTGTTGCAACCGATGGACGAGCCTTTCACTTCTGTCGGCTCAAGCGACTTCACCGTTAGTTCTCGTCGTTTGTTGGCCGTGTAGTTTAGCGTCGATGGCGACGCAGCGCGTAGAGATACGTTGGTTAACGTGCACGGAGGTTAGGTACACGTAGGTACGCGCGCGGTGCAGTTGTGAAATCGGCGCTCGAGCTGGAAAATCGCAAGAACCGCTTCACTTTTGTGGAAAGGCCTCGCCGACTCCACCATTGCGCGATAGCGCTCCTAATATTTGCAATTGCATGAACACATTTTATTTATTTCAGGAAGCAACAGCTAATAACAACCAAAACTTGAGAGTTCCCTCCAAATTTAATAAAATACATCCAGGAACGAGGTTGGGATTAGGAAGTAGGAGGGGTTGGGGAATTAACATCATTACCACAATACGAAATATAATATAACTCTTCACAAATAATAGATTTTACATATACCACTCTAGGGTTAGAGCTAGAACGAACACACTCTTGAATTCAGGGAAGGTAGTGTTGAATGAAACTTGCCATTCTAAAGCTTACATTCTCTGCATAATTAATACTCAACCGTGACAGATGGAACATTTCGCAGATCTAGATGAAAGCAGGACCTGAACTTTGAGCTCAAGACTCTTGAGAAATTAAATTTAAAAAAATGGCTAAACTTCTTGATTCCTATATCTACCACACGGAGAATAGGGCGTCTTAATGCATCACCAATTAATATGGTCGCCAACTTTACCTTTGTTTTCCTCTATGACTTTTCTAGACCCTTGTCGTCAACTTTTTTCGTCTCCTAAATGCTCTTACGTTGTTAACCCAATATATTTTTGCTGTAGGTACTAATGTAAAGCACCATATATCCATCGCCTGTTGATTGGTTTAAAAGCCGATTGGTTCTTACACTGTTATTTATAAGAATAACAGAAGTTAATTAGCTTTGTCGTAAGTTATTTACAATTCTGCTAGATGAGGTGCATCTACTGCTAGGACTTCAGAAGAATGTAATAAACAAACAAAGGAAAACTTTTGGACCACGGAATAATATCAGAAAACCTGATCTGATATCCTAAATTCCCCAGTGCGGTATACATGACCGGGCACACACGTTCATTCTCCTTCTATCCAAATCCTTACACACTTTCACTTAAAACCCCATTTGGTTTTGGTTTGGGTGCGGTTTGTAACGGATAACGGAATACATACAAACTACACGATTGCACCAATGCTTGATTGAATATACTAGACACGCCCGTTCTGGGACTGAAGGAGCAAACGAGTTTCAAAATTTCTTCTCTTCGGTCATTTAGGGCGACGACGAGAATGGAAATCCGCGAAGAAGTCGCAGAGATGCAGCCTCTCGCGAGAAATCACACGCACGCGCTTTTATCGCCCGAAACCGGAGTCAGAGCAAAAAAGTCTGAAACTACCCAGCTTTCTGTTTCTAATAATGCAGTAGTTTTTATGCCCTTAAGTAAGCCTTTTCAAATTACTGGAACTTTCACAAGATAAAGTTCATTGAGGTACTGAGGTATGAACTCCATGGAAATTTGCAGTTTTTCGCCAATTTCCAAAAACATATTTCTGGAAAGGATGGAACAGAAAGAGATGGAGATTGATACAAAAGAGAGGACGGGAAAAGGAAACTTGTGAAGCGTTCGATCTTATTATATGTGCAGACAAAGGCGTACCGCTCATGGAAGAAGGAGGAGCGTATGATGATGAGGTCAACCTCCCCGCGCATGTGTCCAACACGTGGCTGATACAGCCATCGGACTATCCATCATCAAAGTTTATTTCTATTCGCACTGCACGCCGCTGGTGTTCGGAAACGTCTTCGCGTAGAAAGAAAAACAAGGCATCGCTCTGACCGTATAATTTATTGCCCGATAAAAAACAGAAAACGTAATATTAGTCGTAGAGCTGGTACCAAAAGAATAATTTTATACTTTTATTGAATTCTCTCCTTCCCTCTATTCTCTCCTGGCAAATCCTTTATTCGGTCGCTTATGGTTAAACAATGAAATATTACAAATTCTTTGAGGATGACAATTGGAAAAGCTGCTCACCAATGCAAGAATTTTAGCATCTTTCGAATATAGGTACAAATTATACAAATATAATAAAGATAAAGGAAATTGATAAGTTAAAGATATTTTCGAAAAAAAAATAACGCTTGTCTGATAGATAAAGGAAGATAAGAATCAGCTGATTTATTAAATAATTTATATTAACCATTATTAATACATATCATAGGTAATATCCGAACTATAAATAACAACTTATTTAAATAAGCGCATAAATAATATATAGAAATGTATGTATAAAAAATAATATTATATGTCTTTAGTCGAAATTCACCAAAAACCGACTCATTATTTGAGTAATATGTAATCATATATTCGGCACGTTGATTATGAACAATAATAGTATATTCATTATGTATTTTATTTTTCTTTTAATATAACTATAATAATAGACATATTTGAACTTGAACATTCTATGCGACAACATGGTATATAATTTATATAATTTAAATTTATTTTTCTTACAGATAGAAATAATTCTCTTATTTCTCTATAGATGCATTAACGGTTTGTAGTTGTAGCACAATAAAACACTGTCTTCCACAGTACAGACATAGTCTAGTAAGGAAGGCAGGGCACAAAATATAGCAGTGGTAATCGCTTCCTGTGTGTTTTTAATTGGATAAAAATTTGTAACTTTAATTTGCTTTAATAAATTCAGTTTTTTTTGTCAAATTAAATATGTAACAATAAATAAATAAATAAAAATAAAATATAACTTATTTAGTGCAGACTTTTAAGGCCTAGTTAAGGAGCGAGCATATGTTGCAGTAGTACTAAAACCTCACTTATTATTATAATATATTGTTTTACTTTGTATTCCGAAGAGATTGAAAGAGATCGTCAATAAAATAAATATTTTATTTGAGAAATATACATTATTATTACTTTTAAGAATTGGTTTGTTTTAAGAATAAACGATCGCTTACCACTGTTTTGGGGCAGACACAGCGCCGGTAGAAATCGTTAGTAATAAAGCAATAATGACCGCTCGTTAAATGCTAAAATCAAATAAAAAAATAATTTATTTGAATATTTTCACGTAGTTTCGGCTCCAGCCCTCGGACTACGCGGCGAAGCCGCAAGCGACTGTGGACGCTACGTAACGCACTTTAGAGACCAGCATTGCGTATATGAAGTTTCACTTTTGACATTGGAGTATATTTTTATTTGAAATATACCATTTCTGGAAACCAGCCGAGAGGGATTCATTTTTGAGAGAATTGTTTAAACTGATATCGAGAAACACAATCCATTATTAGCCTGCTTTCGTTAGGAACGCGTCTGTTTGGTAAGGATTCAACAATTTTATTGTATTACAAGTCCACTGCGCTTATATTACAAAATATAATATTTCAAGGAACTTATAACATAACATTTATAACAAAATAACTTATAATAAATAGATAAAAGTAATAATTCGAACTATTGAACCCTTATTGGTTGTTGGTTGTGAGGAGGAGGGAAGCTTTTTTGAATAGACAAATATCACTCCCCTCTTAAAGCATATTAAACTCCTAATGAAATGGATTAACAAAATATTTCTTAAAGTAAAATCATAAAATCTCGATTAACTCGGAAAGTTTTATGAATTATCTCATATATAGCAAATATAGCTCGTTTACAAATTTAATATTAGGTAAGTTTTTTTTTATATTGATTAATGATCTACGATTTAAGCCGAGATAAATCATAGATCCGCGCAATGAATGTCCCGCTCTCTCGTTCTGAAAACGCTAGCGAGAGCGGGACAGAGACATCTGTCGCCCGCGCAACCTACTCAAAGGGCAAACGAACAATGAAACCTAAAAAATGTTTTATCAAATCAGATATTCAAGGTAATCTACGGTCACTTTTCCTACGTGCTCTCGCGAGTTCCTGTGTTTTCCTTAAGGTCGCCGCGAGAAACACAGCCGAGGTTGATAAGGCGGTGTTGAGCACATTTTCCTGATTTCAGGGTTCCGTACCCCGGCTCTCATAGTAGGACGTGGCTGTCCGTCCGTCTGTTAAAAACCTTGAGGCCATGTCAGCGCCGTTTATCATGCGGCTAACAGACAAAGATAGCTTTATGGATACGTTCCACGCCTAGCAACGCGAGATAAGATAATTGTCTGTGGTAGATTCGTGTAAAATCGGTACAACGTTGATTTTTTTCATATATTACAAATAGGCGTGAGAAAATATTGGTGAACATAGATGCCAGTATAGGTTGATCAAACAGAACTTGTACTTCTAACACGCTTAGTGTAATCACACACATACTGTTTAGGTCAAATCTTGCAAGCCGAATTTGAACCACTTCCTCCTATCCTACGGAAATGAAATTTGACGTGTTGTTTCAGTTCCGAGGATATGGTGAGCATAACCTGATTCTTCACCCAGGAATGGCTCCAGACGAAGGAACTCCCCATGATCGTTTAATTTTTTTCCAATATGTTGTCATTGAAAATACCTCAACGAAAACGGAAAAAAAAAACTGTCTCGGCCATAAAATAAAACGTAAGGCCCTCTTATCTCCACAAAATTAAAACAGGTTTTATAAATGGTATTTTTGTTTCTATGAGTAATTTCGTAGATAGCGATGCGTAGGCGCTATCGTCTTAACCTTCCAATGCAAATGGTTCCTATTTCTTATCATTATTTTTATTTCCTGTAATATATGGGTGTGTTTTTTTATTTTTTTTTTTTTGTATTTTTATTCATTTATTATTAAACATTGTAAATTTTGTAAGATCCAACCAAGTCCAAGGCTTATCAGTTGGAAATCATTGAGCGAAGCATGTTTTGTAGGTTCCATGATTGAGTAGGTCTGTACAGAGCATGCTTCCCACTCACAATTTAATCTTAACATTGTTTTACTTATATCTTAATCATTATTGAGACTAGCAATACAATAATAAGTAATATAATAATGTATTACCATAGAGATATTTTTACAATAAGTTTTTAAGGATTTTGGACAATTCAAATTATATTTTAATAATAGTAAGTAGGGATAAATATCTTATGTAACTAAATTTTTGCGCTTATTTATCAAGTGTCCAATCTCGGTATTATCCGTTATCAAATTCATAGCATTTCGTTTTTAGGTCATTTTTGACTAACGTTTTTTTCTGTTTGCATGAAATTGGCAACTTGTTAAATAGAGTTGGAATTAAATAAGGAAGTTTTCTATTACCGTAAAAATGATTGTACGAAGGTATGAATAATCTTTCGTTTTCTATCTGTCTTGTTTAGCATCGATGTAGAAATATGTCGTCCGCAGGAACTGATTACTTGGTCGAATTATATATACGCACATAGAAAATGGTAAAAGAGACAGTATTATTCCGTATCCCCATGCGAAAGAAGAGCGCTGACGCACATCTGTTATTAAACATCTGGTTGGGAAGAAATGTAAAATTGTAGAGCCGTCAACGTTGAGATATATCTTTTTTTTTAATGTACACACAATCGAGGAAAAATACAATAAGAACAATGTACTGTTTTAAGTGCGTTTTTCTTTTTTGTAAATACTACATTTGACTTTTATCTTGACTTGGATAGTATGCGGAGCATCCTTGGGCGGCGCTCGAAACCACGCATCTGCGCCGGAGGGTTACCTGCAACAACAAACTCATTTGATTATCATATCATACATGTTCTAGCCAGAATAAATTTACATAATTACGTTGCCGATGAAGGCCTGGTTGTTTGTTTTGGCGATAATCCAGCGGATGCTCGCCTTAAGATACGACTTTGTACCAACTTCACTAATCAATTGCTGTTCCTTCGCGAACGTACTTACCACCAACGCCACCTATCGGGCAGTATCCATAATATTCGCATTATTTTTGTAATCGACATAAATTTGTCGGAGAATGTCTCATTGTCTCATATCCTATTAGCTTATTTAAGGTCTACTTGAAGCTCCCAGCATGGTCCTCCATTAGTGAGCAACTTCGGAAACCGTTCTATATTGGACGAAAGGACCATTCTCACAAAATAAAGGAAATTTTTAGGAGAAAGAATGTCGGATTTCATTCCTTTCTTCCGCGCACCATTAGAGAGTGGAATAGTCTCAACTGCAGCTTAAAGCCATTCCGTAAGACCCCTTCCCAGCTAAGTAAAAGGATAAAGAACTTGGCTTTAAAATAACTTAGTTGCATCACCTGCCAATCAGCTATACCACCGGAGGAATGGTACCTCCAAAGTATATGTAATTTTAAAAAATAAATAAAAATTTATAAATGAAATGTTTCCGCGGATTCAAACCGTTCGGGGATCGTACGGTGTTGTTGAGTGGTTGGAGCCGCTGATGCTTTAACCGAAGAATTAGGTTCGAGTCACTTAAAAAAAAAAAAAATCAACCGAAAAATTTTTTTTTTTTGAGAGAGTAGACATTTGAAATTCGGTCTCATAGTTTTAAATAGGGCGTCAGGTTTTACTCTCTGCGCGATCAGTAAGCAATTATTGGTTTTTATTCAATTACAGCTTTATAATAAAGAAATGAAGAAAAAACATACTTTTCTATGTTTTAGATACTTAATTTGCCTTTCAATCACTATTCTCCTACAGCTTTGATGAATTAAATTTAAAAAATCTGCCTTTACTATGTTGAAGACATGATCAAGGTATCTAAACATATTTTTTTATGATTAAATATCCAATAGTTACCAAATACCGACCACAAAACAAAGGGTCTAATTTTACAAATCACACTTGGCTTAGTATATTTTTGTTATTAACTTACATTGGGTATATAATCAGTATATAAAAAAAAGGAGATTAAATATTAATTAGAGTTAACTACAAAGCGAACGCCAGACGTCTAATGTAATAATGCGCATTTATTATTTATTGCTTTTATTCATTTTATTTAGTAAAGAGTAAAGTATAATAAATTAAGATAAATTAATTAATGTAGACGTTTTAGCATTCGATTTGCGCGCACGCTTCTAATCGAAATGCCATACTTGAATAACTTATTTTCGATGCATAATATTGTTTTTTAAATCAATAACGTCCTTCAACCAAGTCTGTAGTATACGGTGAATAAATATAGCTTCATACAAAAAAACTACACTTTTGTATTACATAATTTCGTATGATTACATCGCATCCTCGAAAAACCTCATTTTCCAGAGGTACTCAAAACGTACTTTGTCGCGTGAGGCTCGTGAGAATGAATCGGCCGCGCCTATAAGCAGCCACGCCAAGAGATGACTGATGTCACCTGTAGAAGATGAGCGTCATAAAAAGGATGGTACCGAGGATTTATCTTACCGCAAAACAGTATATTATGTTATAGGTTATATTACGGAAATATACACTACAGCAATTATATTATTAATAATGTATATATAAGCTAATAAATTTACTTATAATTCACACGTGGTCTCGTATAAATGCCTCCTATGTTTTTTATTCCTATAACGTATTAAATTTGTAGGTTAGTATTTGGAAAAGAATTATAAATAAAGTAATTTAAATTGTGTTTGTGTGACCCTAGACCATTCCCGAAAAAACAAACCTGCTTTTTGGTCCTGCGATTTAAAGACGATATGTTAAAATTCATCGGGGTTACGATAAACATAAAATGTAAATTTACTTGATAATATTAAACGGTAATGGTAACGGTGTCAAGGTTATCCTATCGATCCGCGCGTCGTCGGAATCCGCACGCTGGTCGAGTTAGAGGGGATGATTTTTGTCGCATTTTTTAATATAATTTCAAATCGGACAAAGTTCCCATCTATGGGAATTTTTAACTCCGCAAGATAAGAGTAAGTGGTTCTAATTCAGCTTGCAAGGTTTGACCTAAACCGATATACAAACATTGCAAGCTAAATAAAAGCAAGTAAAAATATATTTATTAAATAAAATTAAATAACAAAATAGATATTTTGAATGCTTCTTTTTGATACGTTAAAAGCGTGAAAAATTCAATCCTAATAATAATAACTCGCAGAGCCAAAATATTTATTAAAAAAATTAAACTAAATTGCCTAGATTATACCAAAATGTCACCGTACAGTAAATTAGTGTCAATGCAGGCTTGATTTTTTTGAAATTTGTCAACTTTCACGTATTATGTTCACATTATCAAAATACCACATTATGTATAAATACAACAATTTAATAAAATGGTTATTATTTAGATGTTTTTGATAATATTTTATTAGTGAAAACTGTATTTTATTTTTCGGAAGCATAGCTTTTGAAGTGAAATCGAAAATTAATAAAATATTACGATAATAAAAGAGATCCGGATATAAAATCGCAGATCGTTGGCTTATAATCTCATATTTTCACATTATAAATCTAGCAACTTGTAAGTGAAAAGTTTAAACCAAAATTTATACAATTTTAAAAATATATATGATTAATTGACAATATTTATGGAAAATATTATCAAGACAACAATTTGTCGGTAAATGAGATGAGGCGAACTTCGAACTGGAATAAAATTCATTATAAATCTACCTATAATAAAAAAACTAAGCAAAATTCATATTTTTTTTAATTATTACAAACAATAAAAGTAACCGAATTTAATGGAATAACGCGCCATGTCCACTACCGACCAATTTATTTATTTTTATTTATTTATTTATTCAATATGGTACAATAAGATGTTACAACAATAAATGATATAATAACACTGAATGACTTAAATTAATATAATATAGACAAATTAAACACCAGTCATTTATTGTTGCTCTGAAGTAACATGGCTACTCTAACTAGGTTAAAAAACCTGTTCTAAGAGCAGCCAAAAGGAAGTTGCAGAAAAAATGAAATATTATTACGTTCGCTAGACGTTACTAATAACAAAGGGGATCATAGGATAAATATCATAAATACAAAATATAATACATATAATAAATAGTGCATAATATTATATACATATATATAAAATATATATTACATACAATATACATTTAATTAATATTTAATTCTAATAATTGTGTTACTTATAATTTATAGGCTAAATATACAGAAAAAACTAAAAATTTAGTTCTAAATTAAATATTTAGTTCGGTTTATCTGTTATGTAAGTATAATCTCGTCACATATTAATGACTTTAGGGTTCATTAAACGGCTGCACCTAGCGAGGTCTAAAAACCAATAAAATGCGAGAAGAACATGATCTCATCAGAAAAGTGGACGTATAATATAAAAACAGGTATTTAGATAAAAAAACACATTCGCATATGAAACCAAATATAAAAAAAAATGTGAGGATGCTTGTTAAAAACGGCACAACCAGCCAGACGAATTTATTGGGTAGGTATTATTATTATTATTATTTAAATAATGGCTATGGATAAAGTCAAAACACAATTATTTTAGGTCCTACTAAACTAAGCCAATATGCATGTATCAGCGGGTATGACAGTGCGGATTCGAAGCCGCGACCGCCGGGTTATTAGTCAAACACCTCAACCACTAGTTTAAGATTAAGATTAGATTTAAGGCTGAGTTAATTCCTTCGCAACAAAAAATAGCCTATTCCGTTTTTTTCACATTATATAAAATGTATAAACAAGTCCGTAGAGTTTTTTTTTCATTTGAGGTTATTTACGAAGTTAGGTGCCGAAGTGTGTGAGGGGGTCGATCTGTATAAATTACTAAACCGGTCTAACGAAAAAATAATAATAATAATAAATTAAAGATATTAAGAATACACTTAGCTATTTATCTTAGTTGATTATTATGTCCGCCGCACCGACCGTATGTAGGTCAGATCACAACAAGTCATTATTCGGTACCGCGCCTGTTCCCTCCGCGACCAACATAAAAACATTCGCAAACATTCGAACGATTTTTATTAAATTTCAAATTCGCTTTGCTCGAAATTGGAAAACATCTTTCCAAGTTTTTGCTTGTTAATGTTTGGTTGTTGGTATAGTTCAACCTTCTGAAAGAACTATAGTAATTTTAAATACATCCTTTATAGTTTGGAACCGAATACTGGAATATAATAAGTACCCGAATGCTAAAAATATGCGAATTTTACAGGTTTTTAAAGGCGTTAGGAGACAGACCCACAAGAAATATGAGTGATTTAGTATTTTTCCATTAAAGATAATTTATTATTCTAGGGAATTACATAAGGAAATTTCTTAAAACATTATGCAAAAAATATAAAGGAAAAACAAATCCACCATGTTTTTGAAAAAGTTTATTTTGAAGTCTTCCGGAACCAAAAATATCCCATATAAAATAAATATAATTTTATAATGAGAATAAAGTGGAGGAGGGATTTGAGATATATGGTATAACAACTTGGAAATAAAATAACAACATTTGCCTAAAATTGGAGATTTTTGTTTTAGTTTTTTTGTATTATTATTTTAAAAATAATTTCCTTTATTTTTACTTTCCTTTCCATACAAAATGTTAAACCGCGGTTTGTATTATAAGCGCCGCTATGCCCGTCATAGAGTTTACACCTTTCCGTTCATCGTGCAAGGCTTCTTTTCGCAGGCTACAATTTGTGGGTCAGAATCGTTTAAATGGTGCCCTTCGTTCACGTACTGATTTAACTGAGCGCTTTAACGAACCCTCTCTGTGCGCTGAGCGAATTTATAGACGCGAAGAAACATATGTATTGTGATCATTTGGTTTGATTGCCATGATCACGTGATTAACATGATCACGTGATCACCATACTGTCGCCCGTGTTCCTGTTTGAAAGTGAAGGCATTTGAAGTGTAGTAGCCGACGATATAGATTTATATTTTATAATAAAAACAATGCAAAAACATAAAAAGTAAAATATACGAGTAGTTATCTAATTTATAATAATATAAATTATAGGTAGGTATACATGTTATGTTTTATATATTATATATAAATCTAGGAATCGTTCTAAAAAGCGGAAATCCCTTGTACGAATTTTCCCCATTTGATTATCTCTTGCTATAATTGTTGCATATAAATATAAATCTTGCTAAGATTGTCTGCATTTACCGTTAATAAATAAACTGCCAGGCTTTTATATAGGTTACGGCGTGTGCCTCTAATAATGTTAAAAAATCATCTAAACGGTATTTGAGATTTACAATTTACAATTTAACTAGATCTTGACGATTTGCAAATTTATTTTACACTTTCCATTTTATTTTTAGCCATGGTGATTTATTTATACACATCTACGTTGAACGTAAGTTATATCCTAGTAAATATTCATTAGATTATTCATTTCACGCATCATTCTCATTCATTATACACCATAATCATTACAGTTTCATCGTTTTTTAATATTGTTTCTTTTTTAAATCATCATTTTACAACTTCAATGAATGTTTACTGTATATCATAGGACACATAGGTGAGAGTTGAAGGGTTTCATAAAATACAGCGCTGTATATAAAACAAGCTCGCATCGGACTTTATAAAACATTCTGCAAATTATTTGTTTCAACATTTTCGATCTCTATGAAAATATTATAATATTGTTTCGAACAAAAGAACACGTGGATTTGTGAATATTTTACGTTTATTTATTTTTGATAAGTGTTGCTTAATCATGCTACAAACATGATTATTGCTGTAGGACAATCTACCAGTTAACCTCTACCACTTAAAACAAATATATTTTGTGGCAAAAGCGTTGTAAAGGAATTTACAAAAAAATATTCACTTTACTTTACTCTAGCAGTGATTAAGTTGGAAGCATTGGGGGCATTAATAGGATGCTCTTTAATGCCATTAGGAAGTTTGACTTTCTGAAATACCCTGTGTTTTTGAATTATGGTTACCTAAATTTTTCGTGAAGATACGATGGCGTGTAGGAAATTAGAATTCTAAAAAAATAGTGATGAAACGCGAAGATCCTTCCTTCGACGTAGGTGCTACGATTTCAGCTCAGTCCGAAATTCGGGAACATTAGCAGATTTGCGCAGATGAACATATATCATGCGCAGGTTTTCCAGATGTTATCTTTCTCAATCGCGGGGGTAGCTATAAATTACGTCACACGTTTAAGAAGACAAGGAGAGGGTCTACAAATTGTGACGTGATGTGACTTGTGTTCGATAAACGGTGGATCAAACAAAATTCGAAATGATAAACCATTGCAAACTAAATAAACGCTTGTATAAATTGATTATTTTTTTGTTCATGATTTTTTTTCAAAAAAGTGATTGCAAGTGGTAATAAATTTGATTGCAAATGAACTCCCTTATCACCTCATTTCGTTTGATTCGCCACTTATGGGACACTTATGGGACGTAACATTAACACTTGAAAACGAAACCTCTTTCTAATATTTTAAAGTGTTAGACGTATGTATTGAGAAATTACAATTCAAGATTTTAGTGTGAAAACGTAATTGCTGTAACCAGATTATTAAATTATTGTACTTTATCTAAAAATTGGGCTCGAGCGCTGGCCCGCTCGCCCGAAAGTTCATCGCTTTATCCACTGAGCCTAATTCGTGGGTTCGGGTTGCTCTGGAACGGGAGCTATCGTACTTATTGTCTGGTGAGGTCGAAATTATCGCATGCGGTTTCGCTTTTGATTTAACGTATGGTCAGATCGTAGTGAGGAATTGGAAGTCGAAGCGGTCCGTACGCAATTAAGACTGGTATGGTTGGTAAATGCGGGAAGTGAGTGGTAGTCGCGGGCAATTCGTCGCTGTGTACAACGGACACTTTTCCTTTGGGCGGCCTCGATGGGGACGTATGATAATGCGAGAGAAAGAGAGCGGCAACCGCTGTTTCATTAAAAGCGCCTCGAACACAGATCTCCATTGCGCTGAGGGCGCAACTCTCGAAGCTTCGCGTAACTTTCAGGATGACTAAGTTTGGGAAGAATTTGAATTTGAGTGGTTTTAATACGTATAGAGTATTTTATAGTTGAATATAAGCGACGGACTAAATAAAAAAGAAAACTCTAAGTCTTTGAAACAACGATTATTAAGATCTTATTTCGTGTTTATAATGTTTCTATCTCATCACAACACGCATGTCACGAGTCTCCGCATTTCGAAATAGCTTACTTTTATCAGTTTAGAGCTCGCGCGTCTGACAGTTTAAAAGTGTGAAAATTTTATAATTTCATAACCGTTTTAAATGTGTATCTCTATGTCGGCTCGAACGTCAATACCCATCGTTTAAAATTAATAAAATAGATTAACATACACTCATATTTTTCTCACTTCTCCCATGACCTTCACACTTCATCAAAAGTCCCATGGGGAAAGACGAACACAAACAGCAGGTCTTCAAGGCGAAGATGCACCCGACTCGGAAGAATTTTATGTTTCCCTTGGAGAGATTCCAGATCTGCTAAGCATCTTCAAGTAAAGCTCTTGGAATAAGCAATCGACCAGACCACTTCTGGGTAACAAAACGGGCCAAGAGCCTCCAAGTTTAATCACCCTGCTAAAAATCAATTCGCATAGTTCATCAGATAGATACACCTTATAGCATCTTCCACAGTCTGGCGACCAGAACCGCACGCAATACAGGGAGGTCCTCAGCCAACCTGAATTCTTTTAGAGTTTACGATGGCTTGGCATTTAGAAAATGTTTAATTAGTAAAATATATATATATATTTTTTAATATTGGTTATGACCTAGGTCATATGCAATTATTTTGGGCCGTGCTTAACTAAGCCAAAAGTGCCTGTGCTAGAGTCAGGGGAGATGGCGGTAATGAAGAGTTAAAAATGGTATGACCATATGCGGATGCGAACCCGCGACCTTTGGGCCAATAGTCCAATACCTTAAGCACTAGACTAAATCATGTACATCAGTCTGTATATCCGTTAATCTACCTCGAAAACATATAATACTAGAAATGTATTTTTTGTATTTTCAATCTCTCGATAAAATCTCGAAACCAATAGAAAATATGTAGTGAGTCTCAAGATATGTGACCTCAAACTCATCTCGATTAAAGGGCACAAAAATATTATACATATTATTATTTATTTCTTTATTATTTTATTTTGTATTTTCTGTTTTTATAAATCGTTTAAAAAAAATAAATTTATTTGTGTTTTTGTATTTAATAAATAATGTTTAATCTAGTCTTTCGTATGTATAATAAGTGCTTTGTATGGATATTAAAAAACATTAAAACTAACTACATTGTAAAAGAAAATAATATCCGACCAGTAGATCCTCGGTGTGTTACACTTAACAGGTTTGTTTTTTTTTAAAATTAACTAGTTAACTATATTTATTAACTTTAATCTTTACAATGTTACGGTAAATGGTTTGTCTCGGAAGCTGCGTAATAAATCATCGGATTGCAAACAGAAAAAAATGTCTCTCTCAACATGCGTATTCTTTATTAGAGAAATCAACAATCTTACAAACAAATGGTATTAATGATAAGTTTACATTCTTAAAAAGTATCTGTAAAACTAATCAGAGATTCCTACTGTTAATATAAACACTAAAAACTAAGTTAGAAACTTAACTCGTATATCACTTTTTTTGATTTTTTGTTATCTATGTATCTGCAAACTCCTCGATTTGACGCTTTTATAATGTTTTTAAGCATATTTGATAGAAAATCATTATTAATATATTTCATTTATGTATGTGAATATTATTATTTAGAGTACAGAGAGAACAGAGTAGCGTGAGAACCATTTCTTTAGACAACAAAACGCACATGCGAGCACAGATGTTCAGTTGCCGAGACCGTGCGTTATGTTAAGCAAGTATTTTGAAACATATTTTGTACAGTTGTCAGACACGTTAAAACGAATATCTGTTATGTCTCGCTTTGGGACGCAGATACGTTAATTTTGATCGTTAAAATACCGCCCTAAAACCCCTAGGACATCATAATCTCGATCTGACAATTTTGCCAGTTACGTTATTGGCAAAAACAGTATTGGTTAAAACAGTATTGGTTTATTTAAAAAATAATGAGTCACTAGAACAAGATAGTTTTAGGTAAAAACAATATTTTATAGCAGATTTAAATTTCATTAGCCATTTACTGTGTTTTAATCGTACAAGTGTTTTAATCGTACTGTAGTATATCTCTATTTTATATCCTCTATTTTATAGTGGTTTATTAGAATAGTTTTGAACTAGTACCAGTGTTTCCTACTAAGTTAATTTCGTGTGAAGATATGACTTAAGAGGACTCAATCCGGTCATTTCTCCATATAAACGCTGTATTTGTAGATGTATAGAATAAATAATACTAGGTATCGTTTTAACTCCTAAATATCTAGGCTTCTATGGTATTAATAAGTTAAATTTTAATTTTGTCTAAAAGTTAAGAGCTTCAAAAAGTCTGTATTTTTCTATACACTATCAAAAGTTCAGACGTAAATATCTTATTGTCTGAATAGAAGAATTGAGAAAATAAAATTATAGATTATAGTTTATTTTATAAAACTGCAAATTCAAGTAAGGGTTTAGACATAAATTGATTCTGTTTTCATAACTAACCGACAACGGTACGGAGTGTTTATACGCTAGATGAGATAGAACGATTTAAAAACATGCGCAAGACAGAGAACTATTTATCTTGGAATAATACGCAGAAATATCATCTGACCAGAGAAATGAATACTAGTTAAAGTAGCCGCAGATGAACCCAGTAATTCAATGAACCCAAGAGCCCCTTTTTTTAAATAAGGAAAATATTTTAGGGGGATCTGTCCCCCACACCATACCTACACATACCTACTGGTATACAGCATACCTACTTTCGAGCTTAACATTTCTCTGTAAAACCTTTTTAAATAATAAATCCTACCGTAAGTAATGTTACCATAAAAACGAATTTAAATTGGTATTTTTCTTTTGTGAAGCTTAGTTACCACAGTTAAAAAAGTCTGTTAAAAAACTACATGAAACCTTAAACTTAAAATAATAACCGATATATAGTTAGATTGATATATGCTACGTCGTATCTAGAGTTCATATGTATACTAGTCATATTACATAGCTAAAAGATATAAATAGTAAAAGACGATTTTTTAAATAATTTTTAATAAATAAAGATCTGTCAGATGTGCGTGTCGTCCCGCTGTCAATGTATTTTATGAAATTCATTTTTTTCCGAGTGCGTTATGGCTTTTAAATTTTTTGTTGGCCTTGAAATTCAGGGCTTTATTTTTTTTTATAGGGCAACAGGTTTTACTTTCTGCGCGATCAGTAAGCAATTGTTGGTTTCTATTTAATTACAGCTTCATTATATAGAATTTAAAAAAACTAACTTAACTATGTTTTAGAATCTTAATTTTTCTTTCAATTACTTTTTGTCCTAAGGCTCTAATGTATTTTATAAGAGAGCGATTCAACTAAAAAATAACTATTAGGAGTTTATCATTTATTAAATTTCTCTGAAATAGAATTAAATTTAAAAAATCTGCCTTTACTATGTCGAAGATATAAGAACGAGGTATCTAAACATATTTTTTTTATTATTAAATATCCCATGGTTACCAAATGCCAGTCTCATTAATGTTTATCCTTGTCCCAACGGAGGCAGTTTAGGAGGGGGTAATGAGTGCACGTGCGTGTGTGTGTGTAAATGGTTTTGACATCACAGCCATTAACTATTATTAAAAAAACATTGTGTAAAATAAATAAATAATAGCTCTGTATTCCGCAGCGCTTTTGAATCTTTCGCGGGTCGGCGACCTCGCTTCGTTTGCTATAGAAAAAAAAACGCAGTACCTACTCGATCGCCTGTTGCCAGGCCAATTTCGTCTAGCTAACTAGACTGCGAGGCAAACGCAAACGCAAGGCTGCCGCGACCTACATTTTTGGGAGCGGTTGTCGAATTTGCTTGCGATAAGATAACAAATTAATAAAAACGTTTGCGCGGAGCTAAAGCTGTCACACACGCACACACAAACATCACACAGATTATTTATTTATCGACATATATATAATCGACTTACACGCAAAGATCTACCTAACCAGGCAATGCCCGTCCTAAGGTAGACTTTCCTTTGATAGTATTTAACTTGTATGCATAAACATACGCGCTGAGCAACATATACTTTTATGTCATGAAGATCTATAATTATTTGTATAAATCTAAGTCCACAATGGGCCTCTAGGTAAATTTTCAGTTGCACATTTTATTATTTGTTATGAAAATGTTTGTCTTTTTTAGTTTATGAATTGTCAGCTGAGGACCTATGCTTCTATAATTCTGCAGGTCCGAGGCCATGTATGAGGAGGGTAGTTTCACCTTAGAACAGCAGTAAAGTAAAGTAAAGTAAAGTAAAAGTTTATTTCCAAGAACAACTTAATGCATAGGAATGACAATTTTTAATTTTCAATTGGTTCACAAAAATTGATATAATGTAATATACAGATACATCATGCCTAGAGTGTTCGACATTTATACTACTCGTACTCTTATTACACAGCTAAAAATACATCAGTATATATAAATTGTAAATAGAAGTTTTATAATTATGCTTAAATATACTATTTTAGAATTAGTATGTTGAATAATTGGCACATAACATTTCTTCCTTTGAACAGGTCTTTGAATTCATACAGATTTTTTTTAATTAAATATTTTTTGATGGCTTTTTTTGAAAATAAATATATTTTTTATGTTTTTATATTCTCCAACATTTCTAGTCCTCTATATAAAGTAGTTTTTTGAAATGTGGACGTATGAGGAGGTACCGGCTGAATAAAATTATCTTTGTTCCTTGTGTTGTGGAAATTAACCGATCTATGGGTGTTATTATTTTCCTTAGTTCGGATAAATTCGCAAAGGGCTTCCTGTACATATATACCAAACACCGTTAATATTCCAAGGGTTTGGAAGTGTGATCTGCAATGAAGGCGATGAAGTACACGCTATAAAGGCGATGTAAAATTAAATATATTGTCTTTTATAAAAAATAATAATTAAATGAAATGAAATGAGATAGACGGTACATAAAATAATATAAAATATTTGTTTTGTGGTGTTTTAAAATAATGATTTATCAAGATTGTGCTGTTCGAAGCGTATCAGGATATAATGGGGCCCAGTAGGTACACCTGAAAATGTCTAATTCCGAAAGATTACTGTTATATTAATAAATTGAAAAACATATCGAAATTTGCTCGCAATAAACATAAGATCCAAGATTTAGTTTCTGGTGCATTTTCCAGGAGTTTTTTTTTTTTTTTTGATGATTTCGATATTTTATGGTTCGATTAAATATTAAATTAACCGTGTGATGAAATATTTTTTAACAATTGGTAATGTTTTTTGACTGATTAAAATTTTCGTACTGTTTTTACTCCTTATTTAGGATAGGAAAAGGTTTATGAACAGTTGCGGTAGTACTTATGGCCGATGGTCACGTTTAGGCTTAGCCAAAGCGACTGTGCACGGGGCCTAATATGTCGCGTTCGAAGTTCGAGAAAGCGTCGCGCCAAAACTCGTCACAACAACGGAAAGTGCGCGACGCGACACGCGATCCTCCGAATTTAAATATGGCCGCCATTTCCGTCACACAAATTGCGCATTATAAAACAAAAAAAAATTAATCGCTGAAAGATAAATGTCCCCGAGCACGAAATATAAATTACCAACTGCGGGAAAATATTATAGAAACTACAATTGGAACCCGTTGAACAGGCATTATTTCAGAATCTTGACAATATTACAAGTAAGGATATCTAACGAGAAAATCCATGGAAGCCTGTTTTAATTAAGGAACATTCATATTAAAATATTATTTATTTTATTTTATTTGTTTGAGAAATGCTTACAGCGATACATAATGACAGTTACATAGAAATAGATAAATAACAACTTAAGCCGACACAGGCATCTCCAATTTAATATATACTTTTAACAGAACGAACTAGGATCTAATTTATAGTGATAACATTGTATGAGTGTTATAATCTGTGAATATAATAGGGTGTGGAATGTAAGAGCGTGTAACTGTGTATGTATTATATAAATATATATATATATATGTATGTGTGTGTGCGTATGTGTGGTGACGAGAATACTATTATTAATATTATTTATGTTCAAAGAAAGTTTGAAAGTATATTATATGAAAGTATATTATGTGATAACTAAAAATGCATAAGTAAATAAATGTGTATATAAGGGATGTCCCAAAATTAACGCAAGATTTGAGCGGTAAATTATTGGTAACCCAAAAACAAACAATTTGACAGCTAAAAGTTTAGGGTTAGTAAAATCTTTGTAGTGATTATGTCTGATTTTCATTATTGTATTTTTTTTTTGTTTTATTATTTTACTGTAAAAAAAGATATGTTTAAAATAAACAAATTAAATCCTCATTAAAGTAGGTATTTAACGATAATATAACTTGTTAGGCACCGTTACGTACAGGTATCGTTTGCCGTGTGATTAAATATTTTTTAACAATTGTTAACTATTTTTGGGTTATGAATGTGTATATATTCCTAACTAGGTTTATTCGTTATTTACTAGCTTATTTTATTTACGCAAAATCTTGAAATTTCTAATTTTCCTGATATTTCGACATTACATCACTTTGAGGGGTTATAGAATTTAATAATAAAATTACACTAACTTGCATAAAAATGTAATTTAGCTCTTTACGCCTCTTGGTTTAATAGGGACGTCGATAGCAAAGCAGATGTACGATGACCTCGTTTTATTGCAAAGAATTCACGAAGACGACTCGAAAGGCGACGCCGATGTTTGGCTAAAATGTTAATTGCAAAATGCGATAATTTATGCCTCTGATATCACCTCATACAGAATAAATATTGTATCACCTTGTGCCGATTTCCTAAAAAAAAAATACGATAATATTTAACGGGCTTATTAGTATTATTAATCTGTATTTTTGCACGGATTAAAATTGCATGTTTCACAAAAAAGTTGACTAAAACGTACGGTATATTTTTTTTAAATATATCATAGTTGAAAATCGGTCTGTATGCCGAAATATAAATTGTTTTGTGATTTACCAGTAAAAATACCTCAGATGTAACCGTTATATTATGGTTCATTTGACAAAATTAGTTAACTTTGATTTACTGAGTAAATCAAAGTTATCATACACAAATATATAAATTAAATATAGGATTTATATAGAGCGTCTTTAAATTTACTGTTGTCCTTTTAGTTAAAAAGATTTCTTTGAAATTTCGAAACCGCTTTTCTCGCAATTGGGAAACATTTGTTCAGTATATCAACCCCTTCAACCGGAAAAAGTATTTATTATAATTTAATTATAATTTAAAGTATAATTTAAGGTAGCCTTTATCATGTCCAAATGATTGAAATCTTTTATTTACCAAACCTCACAGTGATATTACTTTTTGCATTATGATAATAAAAATAATGTTTTTTTAATACTAATAACTTTATTTGTATCTACCAGTAATAAAACTGAAAAAAAATACATTCAAAATGTTATATTTACATAATTTTCTAAATATAAATATTATTTGTTTGTGCCTTATTATTTTTTTATATTTTCTCAGGGTTTTGCGCTGGTCTCTGCTATGCACTTTATCACTTCATATATAACCTTCCTTAGAACAGGTAACTATTACCTAGTTAGGAAGGTTATTGACTTACACTCATCGGCCAATTTATATTCCATAACAAAAAAAAAAAAAAAAAAAAAAAAAAAAAAAAAAAAAAAAAAAAAAAAATTTCACCATTTTCGATAATTAATGCAATACGTTCTTAATGTTACAGTGAATATTTTTTTTTAAACAAAACCGAGATATATAACCGATACAAGGGATACATTTTTGTATATAATTTTGAAAATTATAATTATTGTTTAGATAAATTTTTAGTTTGTTAAAGCTATAATTAAAAATTATGGAATTACTGATAAAATAAATAATGTGTTACTATTATTATTATTATTGCAATTATAAATTTTACTATTTTGTCTAAGTTAGTTTTTTCAGGTAAGTTACAATAAACTAAAAAAATAAAACAGCTTTATAAATCGTATGAAATTAAAAAAAAACGCAGGAAATAAGTGGTGACAAAAGAATAAATCGACCTTTCATAAAAATCTGTCAAGTTGAAAATTATAATATCTTATTTCGAGGAATTTAATCACATAACCGTACATTAAATATTTAAATTGAGGCCGGTCCCGCGTGTCGCACGAAATACATAAATATTTAATTTTCACGAGCGAACGCATTTGTCGTGGGAAATATGAGGTAACTCACATTCAGGAAATTGATTTAGCGAAATATAAAGTTGGCAGCCCCAGACGGACGATATAGTTTTAGGTTTTAACATTATTTTTCAAATACGACGCATAAGGCGGCGCGCCAAACAAAAACGTCTAGGCACGGATTAGGATACGCGACCGGACCGTAATAAAGATGCAGGGGGCTGTAAAACCCTTGTACCGCCATATAACGAACCGGGAAGTTTACCTTTAAAGACGCCGCGAAGGTCTAAAAGATTCTTAACGGTAAAATTGCAAAATATTTATTTTTATTTAATATTTTTAATAGTATAAGAAAACTATAGTTTTGGTGCCAAAATTGACTGAATGTGGGAATGATCACTACCCACATATGTATACATGTTTTTTGTCTAGCTTGTAAGATTGTAAAACTGTATAATGATAATATTTGTTGTTAATACGTAACATTAATATAGGTAAGATATTTAAATCTTCAGCCAAAACAATATCATTTAAGAGACATTAAAGGATTACGCGTTTGCAATAGACTAATGAGTTAAAAATACGCGTTCGGAAACGCGACGGAGTTAAACGAGAACCTAATTACAGATCATTAGCGCGCCGCGAAATAATCTATATTTGATATTTAATTCAAAGGAAAAAGTCACTGGATTTAGGTTTGTAGGTCATAGAAACAAAATAGAATTTTAGTAATGGTTAAGGCTAAAAACGGATTGTTTATTTTTATATTATAATTACAAAACCGTTTTTATCAAATAAAGAAAACATGTAAATATATCTTTTAGATTAAGGGAATATATTTGTTTAGCATAATATTAGCAAGCAATAAGTATGGTAAAAAATTTATTAAAAAAAATTACGTGATTTAAAATATTTCAAAAACGCCTGTAGATACAGGAGAGAGACAGTCACCCGTCGAGGGACGGGGGGGGGTTTCACTAATGCTTAAAAGGGGCGCCCGTACCTACAGGCGGGTTAGTTGTTAGTTGTCAGTGTTAGTTGTTTCTAGCAAGACGTGACTAGGCACCGTTTTCGCTGCCAGTGTTTTATAACGTCAATCGATAGCCGTCGCGAATATTAAACTTAGTTTAAAATTTTTAGAAGTTGGTGTAACTCTATTAATTACGTACCATCCAACCAGAGGTTTTGGATACCACGAGAGCTAAATGTTAATCACGCGACGAGATAAAATCGAGCTAAATCAACGAGGTCACAAATTACCAAAACAAATGCACTTCAGCATTCAAGACTCGTTTAGTGAACGATGCGAAGTGAGGCTGGAGATTTAGCATATCGGTGAGTGAATTGAAGACAATCTGACATTTATTTTATAAAATAAATAGTCACAAATTGTCACTATTTCGGAGAACTGTATTATAAACTGTCAATGTTTGTTCGCATTAATTTAATTAGTACTGAACTTTATTCTGTGTTTTAAATTGTGATTCAGACAATATCCTTTTGCTTATTCAACGGATTTACGACCCGTTGAATATACTGTTTTGAATAAATAGTGTGATAACTTTCAATTCTGTTTTTATTGACTTTTAATCATTTTGAACTTTTTGAAATCGTTGCATTATAAATCAGGCTAGCTTGATTTGAGGAGACTGACTCTTGGAAAGCTCGGATCTACAGTCCACCTTGAGAACGTGGCATCAGAAGCCACGCCAGCTGTGTCCCGACTGAAGAGGACTGGTCTTCGGATCCGCTGGAAGCGGATCGGCCGGGACAGCATTGTAAAGGAATATCTTCCACCCTTCCATCCTCGCGCGGGAAATTTAAATATTAATTCGTATTCAAATTACGGCCGGACAGTAATTAAAAAAAAAAAAGAATGAAATTGCGTACTTAGCTCGCAGGAAATAAAGACGAAAAATGTATCCACGCGAGCGCAGGAAGCGAGCGGATGAGATGAAAACATTATTGTACGAGCGTTGCTGTTAGTGTGCACAATTAGACTTTTTGGGGAATATGCGCTACCGTTAACGTGCACACGTTGTCTACGACGGCTATGGTGTGCAAACGACAAAGGGCTTGACCAAAAATGTGCATTTTTATGTAAGACTTGAACAACATTTTTTTTTTACAACTCAGATGACCTCCAAAATGGTATAAGGTTTCCAGAAATTTTTAATTCACGTGAGTCAGTCTCGCTGCTTTAGTATTTATTTTTCATACATATTGTAAAACTGATCGTAGAATCTAATGTTGGTAATAAAATTATAAGTCTGTTAAACAGGGACTAATGTTAAATCTTGCTTATTATTCAGATGATTACTATAATATTCATTATACCAGTAATTAATTTAGTTCACTTGTTCATTCAAGTATATAAGTATATTTATATGTCAAATGGGGGATACTTTAGTCGGTTAAATAAAAGCATCATTGAGTCAGCTTAACATATGTTTCTTGGCCTTCCTTGGCACCTATGCAACTTTCTAATGTGTAATATTTTCATCAATGCTTGTATTCTTTTTCGTATGTCTGTCTTGAATTTTGATCCGAAACAAAAACAAAATTGTTCCTTAACCATCGTATGAAAATATTTCTTTCAGACAAAACAGTATTTCCTGAAACCTGCGGGAATCTCAATCACAGTATAAGTCAATCCTAAAAATATCCCAATGATAATTTAATTTAACAGGTCCAGTGGTTTCAGATATTATCCGCATTATGTCCAAAATGATTTTTTAATATTCTAGGGCATAACAGGTTTCCTCATATTTTTTTACGAGTAAAAGTATACCTGTTTAATTTAAAATCATATATACTGGAGTGATTCCTAATAGACTAATTTAAAAATCTTACAGCTGCATAAATAGTTTAGTTTACTATCTGTGGACTTTGAATGACGTTTAACTTTTTTTCTTAAATACCTACAGTTCTAGAGTTTTATAAGTATATTCAACAAAAAAAAAATATATTATTCTGTGGCAAAATATCTAAATTATTATAGAAACAGGACTAAGCAAAGTCTTACACCTAAAGTATTCAAGTACGATTTGATTTAAATAATAGTGATATACCAATGATGATAAAATCCTAAAGGTATTAGTTTATTTTATTTTATAGGTGATTCGTATTTAGATACGTGTGCTTTTTCCTAGCACCAATTTTATTGCGATTCGGGTATTTGTAATTTGATTTTCTGTTTATTATTAATATATACATTTTTAAATAAATTAAAAAAAAATAATTATGATGAAAAAAATATGAAATGTCAGTTAGGATTTTGAGCATTTCAAACTGTGCATACCACTTGACTGTTGCTTTTTTCGATAGACTTATTTTAGACTATGCCGGTAATATAGGTGAATGTCCAGTTTCGTTATATGCTCTTTAACGCCGGTGGGTTACGCGCTGTTTATTTCTTTGTTCGCAATCGTAATTTATCGCGGATCGGAATAAATAGGTTGAATATTGTTTTGTTATGCTCGCTGTGGTTAACGCATTAACGCGTTGTGCTAATGGCGTAAATGACATAACAAATTATGCTAAACAAATAAAAACACGAACGCAAACGTCGAGCACATGTTTACTTCCCCTTTTTGAACAAAATTTACGTCCAAACAAATTATTACCGTCAATAAAGGTCCGTACATTTGTATGGGTTGTGACGATTTATCGTGTTCAAGATTTATCGTGTTGGAGAAGGCTTTCAGAGACAGCATTCGACCTATAATCCACTAATAAAAAGGAGGAAACGCTCAACAAGTTGGACTGTCGGCCCGACCAACCGAAAATATTGGGTAATAATAATAATTCGGTTGGACAACTAACCTACAGACATTACAATTTATCGATTTTGTTGGAAGTTGGTTACGACAAATTGTGTCGTCTGTAGGGCGCTAAGTCGATCCGACTTTAAAGTTTTTTTCTATTGTATTTTTTTTTTTGTGTTTGATTTACACCGCTAAAATTGCAGTCACGTTCGTGCCACGCGGTGGTTCATCAGACACTGAGCAGTGAGCACTGAGCAGGGCTACAAATAGTGAGATAAAAAGGCAGTCTGTGCAATCGATACAACAACGTGTATGCCAACCCTAAAACGCGTAAATTTTACGACTATACTGCTAAAAGGGTAAGGGGATGCATAAATCATTTGCACCAGTAAAAGCGTAGATTACAGCTGACCGCGAGCAGCGGGCGGTTGAAATATACAGTGTGGGGTAAAATGCGGCCTCACATATTATGCATAGTCGTTTGTTTCACAACCAGATGCACGGTTAAAGAAAAAATATCCTTTGTTCAGGGTTAACTTCATTCATCGACGTCTTCTTTGTCCACTCAAGTATCATCGTTTCTCTAGCTCACCTTTCATGAAACGTATAAGATCATTTTAAGCCGCTATTTCAAAAATGATTAGAAGGGTGGTACATGCTTCAATTTTTCAGGACGTTGGTACGAACGTGCATCGTTTTAGTTTTATTTAAAATACATTCAAATTACTGGGATTACAAAAAAAAAGACGCCTGGTATATTGGTGCATTTACTGTAACTACCTTTGCATTCCGAATTAAATAAATTACAATTATTATTCCTCTGAAAACAAGTTTTTTTTTATGAAACTGTAAAATATAATTATGTATTTCAAGAACCAAGCCCGCATTTAGAAAAAATGTTTTTTTTTATACATTATTTGGAGGTAAAGCGCTTATAAAAGTATTGAGATTATTTATAGGCAACCGACCCAATTTTTGTATCTAATAAGTGTTTGTCTCTAAGCCCTACAATTTATATTGATGTCAGGTAAAATGACAAAAAATATTCACCCTAATACAGGTTCTACGCTGTACAGTGTACAGTATACAGTGTACAGGCCATGATATGGATTGCCATTTCGTATTTCTACCCAGCTTTTATGAGAGGTATCAAATATCAAATACAATAATCGCGCGCTACAAGATTTTATTTTTTTGTTCTACCTTTTAAAATGCGCTTAAAAATTGGGGCTGTTCCGATTGTTAAATTACATTTTATTTTATTTTGATAAACATCAATATTAATTCAACCTAACAGCTTAATTAAATTAAATTGTAATTTTTTAAATAAAGTATATGACGAGTCCATAATGCAAAAGTCTATATTGTTTTTAAAATTAAGGTTGTTTGAAACGGTTTCCGGTAAAAAAATCGCACGTGTTTTCATATAAATAAATTGTTTTGTTGGAAACTGTATTCGGTACAAAATAAAAAGTATCCAAACATGACTGTTTAGATTGCAAATCGTCCAGTAAACTATTTTGCAGCAAACCAAATTAAATGCACGTAATAATCTCGTGAAATGCGAGCTGTCAACGGAAGTGAGGTTATGTCGAAGGGTCTATTTTTTTCTATCTACATTGTCGTATGCTAAAAGTTATAATATCATTCCTATGTACATTTTTGTATATATTGGAAAATAAATCTTATCTTATCTTCATTGTTAAACTTTGCTTATTTTAGTTATATGAGGATGTTGATATTTAACAGGAATTAGGAAACATTTCAGTTTGAGATTTATGTTCTTTAATTGTTGCAAACTGTATTTATTATCTTTCGGAGTTTTACTCCTCATATAGGTAGAAGTAAATTTTGTAAATACGCTACATTAAGGGTTGTCACCTTCGCGTGCCGGCGTCCTTTCCGTCGCTCGCGTGAGCCAGCCCTAACAAGCCGCGGACAATATTCAACTTTGACACATTTAAGTCGACTTAATTATTGATGGAGCGAAACGGCGGCCAACCCGCGGGCGTACAAACACTGGACGCACTTTCGATGAGTCCCCGTTATTATTTGATTGACTATTCGTAACAGGGGTGTCGCCTGATTAATGATTTATACCTTTTCGTATTTATTATTTAGTATATAAATCCCGTTCTGCGACCTGCAATTGAAACTAAATCACGAGACTTTTGACGATTATACATCTCGGAAGCGCTTTTTTTTTAAGCGGTGTAAATTGATCAGTTTTTCGCCGGAAATCATTCGTCTCTTTTACACACACACGCACACACATTTTTTTTTAGTACACACATTTTTTTTTACTTTTTCCAGAAGCATCTCCATACTTTATCATAAATCCCCAAAAGCCAACGAAATTAAAGCAAGAAGGTTATTTTTTTTTAAAGCGTTATAAAAATAGACTGGTTACATATTTAAAACGGTTAATATATTAATCCTCGCGTTAAACTCTGATTTTACGATAAACTTTGTGTTCGATACGTTTTCAATCGTAACTTTTAAGCATCATACGAGTGATTCAATTAGGTTCCGTTATAATATTTCTAAAATATAATTTAAAACTAAGATTCATCTTGTGATTTATCCTATTTTAGAGCAATCGATTCAGGAAGGACTATTTCCATATGAATAGAAAAATTGAAAGTTGATCTTTATTGCGCTTAATTTTAAATCATCTTTCAGAAGTCTTAGACCTAACTTCAGACCAATATTTTTTTGTTCAACTTTTGTTTTGCCAACTTTGTTTTTACAATTTTATTTTTTTATTGCCTATGCTGGTCTCACGTAGGTTATAAGTATTTTTTTCAGCCATCTTTTTCGTACCTCTCTTAGGACACGTTTTTTTAAACCTAGTTAGCAAAACCTCCAAAAGCAACAATAAAATAACTGTATTCGTGATCCAAATTCTTTAAATTTTATTATATCATTTATTGCGGTGACATCATATTTTGCAATTATAATAAATAAATAAATAAATAGTTAACTTCCATATATAAAGTGTCAAAATTTTAAACATTATGTTACTCGTTTATTTCTGCTCACGAAATTATAAGCACTAATCACAAATTATGTTGAGCAAATTTATAACCTAGTTCATTATCATAAATATACCATAAATAAGTGCTATTGCTTAGAAAAATCTTTTTATGTAATAATTATTCTTACTGCGCAAAAACCTCCAATACTCAGAAATCGTGGGTAAATTGGGACGTTGAACCTTCCACGGTTGAGCACCACTAATTTGAACGCGAATTTACATTGCTGGTTTATATAAATTAAGGATAATTTATTATTCTAGAAAAACCTAATAAAAATTTCCCCAAATTGTATGCAAAAAATAAAAGATGAAAACAAAAGCATCGTGTTTTTGAAATAGTATCTTTAGATCAACCGCTTGTGAAATAAAAAAAAAACGCATATCTTAATATATATAAATCTCGTGTCACAATGTTTGTCCTCAATGGACGGCTGAACCACTTAACCGATTATAATAAAATTTGAACACCATGTGCAGTTCGATGTGCACTTGAGAGATAGGATAGTTTAAATCTCAAATTATAGTCGCAATTTTAATTTATCGCTAATTATTTGTCTGTTATTATTTGGCAGTCATAAAACTGACAGATGTCGATACCTTTCGACTGGGTTGATGGCGCTAATGTCTGTTATTATTTGACAGTGACAGTTATTCGACGCAAACGTATTAAAAGAGCCCATCAGTTGGCAGAACAAATTGAATCAAGAAATCCAGCTCAAAGAATCAGGACAGCAGGTCATGCACAAGAATCTCAAGAACAGTGTAACGAACGTCTTCAAGAGAATATCATAAGAACAAGAAAATTATTATTTTCAGTCAAATGCCACCGAAAAAATCTAACCTCAACAACGCGAGCGGCAAACGTCAAAACGCAAACGTCAAAACTACGATCGGAATAATATATTCACTTACGAGATGCTGTTGCTGGAAACATCGATGGAAATTTAAATCCCAATGACATCGGTAATGCTTTCATTTTACCTTCAAGCTACATCGGCAGTCCACGGAACATGCAGGAATACATACAAGATGCGATGACTTACGTACGTCATTACGGCCGACCGGATTTATTTATTACATTCACATGTAATCCGAATTGGGAAGAGATACAAACTTTACTATTGCCAGGACAACAAGCCATTCATCGTCATGATTTAACTGCACGTGTGTTTAAACAAAAATTGAAATCCTTAATTGATTTTATTGTTAAATATACAATTTTTGGTATCACACGTTGTTGGCTGTATACGATAGAGTGGCAAAAGCGAGGTTTGCCTCATGCCCACATTTTGGTTTGGCTTAAAGATAGAATCCGTCCTGAAGAAATCGATCAAATAATTTCAGCCGAAATTCCAGACCCATTAATTGATCAAGAATTATTTGATATTGTCACCAAACACATGATCCATGGGCCATGCGGTGTTTTCAACATGACGTCACCGTGCATGGAAAATGGAAAATGTAAAAAAAACTTCCCAAAGCCGCATACGAATGACACGATCACGGATATTGATGGTTATCCAATGTATCGCCGCAGAAGTACTGAGAATGGTGGCCACACATTTACAATGCGACTGCCGAACTTTCCAAATCAAGTTGAGTTTGATAATCAGTGGGTGGTACCATACTCACCACTACTTTCAAAAACTTACAAAGCTCATATCAATGTTGAGCTTTGCAGTTCTGTTAAATCAATTAAGTATATTTGTAAATATGTAAACAAAGGCAGTGATTTGGCCATATTTGAAGTAAAAAACATAAATAAAAATGACGAAATAGCACGATACCAAATGGGCAGATACATTAGCAGCAATGAAGCTATTTGGCATATTCTCAGCTTTCCCATCCACGAAAGAGATCCTGCTGTCCAACATCTGGCAATACATCTTGAAAACGGTCAACGTGTATACTTCACTGAAGAAAATGTTCTCCAAAGAGCGTTCGAAGCTCCGAAAACGACTCTAACTGAATTTTTTACATTGTGTCAAAAACCTGATGTTTTTGGCCAATTCGCGAAGACATTGGTGTATGGTGATGTTCCACGTTATTTCACATGGAACAAATCCAGTAAAAAATGGGAGCCACGGAAACAAGGAAAACCACATCCTTCCATTACAGGCATATTCAAAGCTAAGACATTGGGGAGACTTTACACGGTACATCCAAAGCAACGTGAGTGCTTCTATTTACGTTTGTTATTGGTGAATGTTCCCGGACCAACGTCTTTTGAATTTTTACGAACAGCTAATGGTCGAGTATTCAATACATACCAGGATGCATGTCGTGAACTGCAATTGCTAGAAGACGATAACCATTGGGACTTAACGCTTGCTGATGCTGCGTTGACATCAACACCGAATAACATTCGTCAGTTGTTTGCAATTATTTTGGCGACATGTTATCCCTCGCAAGCACAAACTTTGTGGGAAAAATATAAAAATTGTATGACAGAAGACATCTTGCACCGAATTAGACAAACAAATCAATGCCAAAACATAGATTATACACCAGAGATGTACAATGAAGCATTGGTCTTGATCGAGGATTTATGTGTTCTTATTTCAAATTTACCACTTAATCATTATGGTATGCCATCACCTAATCGTCCAGCCACCGACTTAGTCAATACCGATTTACAACGAGAAAATCAATATGACCATGGAAGTTTAGCAACAATTATCATGAACAGTGAACCATTACTGACAGCAGAACAAAAAATTATTTATGCTCGGATTATGCTGGCTGTTGCTGCTGAACAAGGCGGTTTTTTTTTCTTGGATGCACCCGGTGGAACCGGTAAGACATTTTTAATATCGTTGATTCTTGCCAAAATACGGTCGCAACAAAAACATCGCATTAGCATTAGCATCGTCAGGCATTGCGGCTACTTTACTGGATGGTGGGCGAACAGCACATTCAACATTCAAGCTGCCATTGGACGTTCATAATAAACCAGATGCAATGTGTAACATCAAAAAGAATAGTGGAATAGCTGCAGTGTTGCGGAAGAGTTCTATAATAATTTGGGATGAGTGCACAATGGCACACAAATATTCACTTGAAGCATTAAACAGAACTATGCAAGATTTAAACAGCAATAATAAACTTTTCGGTGGTGCTATCTTACTTTTGTCTGGTGACTTCCGGCAGACCTTACCGGTTATACCTCGCTCTACTTTCGCGGATGAGATTAATGCATGTTTGAAACAATCATTCTTATGGCGAAGTGTTGAAACACTTCGATTGACCATAAATATGCGAGTACAATTGCAAAATGATCCATCAGCACTAATATTTTCCGAACAACTACTAGATATTGGGAACGGTAAAATAAAACTGCAACCAAATACGCAATGCATTAAACTACCAGACAATTTTTGCACTGTTGTTCAGGATAAAACTGAATTGATTCAGAGTATTTTCCCGGATATACAGAATAATTATTTGAATCATGAATGGCTTAGTCAACGGGCGATTTTGGCAGCCAAAAACGTTGATGTTGACGAAATTAACTTCCAGATACAACAGTTGTTACCAGGCGATCTGATGTCTTTTAAATCAATCGATACTGTTGTTGATGAAAATGAAAGTGTAAATTTTCCGATTGAATTTTTAAATTCATTAGATATCCCTGGAATGCCACCACATAATCTTCGATTAAAGATTGGTTCCCCTATTATTCTCCTCCGTAATTTGAATCCACCTCAATTATGTAACGGTACGCGTTTGGTCATCAAAAAGATCACCGGAAACATTCTTGAAGCAACCATTTTGGCTGGGAAGTTTAAAGGAAAAGTGGTCCTGCTGCCACGTATTCCGATGATACCATCAGATTCTACCGTACCCTTCAAAAGGCTACAGTTTCCAATTCGTTTAGCTTTCGCCATGTCTATAAATAAATCTCAAGGTCAAACAATGTCCATTTGTGGTTTAGATTTGGAAAATCCATGTTTTTCTCATGGGCAACTATATGTTGCGTGTTCACGTGTTGGGAAACCGTCGAATCTATTTGTGTTAGCTAAAGACAGGTTAACCAAAAACATTGTGCACCGATTGGTGTTAAATTAAATTGAAATTGAAAGTATTTATAATTCAATAAAAAAGATATTAATGTTTAAAAGTTTAAGACTGTCTGCCTTGCCTACCTCATTCATGAGTTTAAGCGTCACATGTTATTTACTGTATTATACTGTAATATACTTATATTTGTTATAAAATTAAATGGAAATAATAAATCTGATAAATTTTTATTTTTTACCTATTGATTTCTGCTTAGTATCAAGTGTAAGAACATTTTAATTAATTGTGTTCAACGTACTTCCCCTTCAAATCAATCTCAATCCAGTGAATTTGTATACCAACATCATCATTGTCGTCTTTGTTCGTAAATAATTTCATTGTACTAAAGGGTTATAGTAGTAGAAAGTCAAATAAGGAGATCACCATATTTTTTTACAAATACCATCTGTGTGAAAAAGCATAGTGGACTCCGTGACTGATGTTCTCTTATTGTTCCTCTTAGATTGTTTACTATAATGTAATATAACAAAAACTTTAGCCACAGCAACGCGTGGCCGGGTCAGCTAGTATATATATATATATTTTTATAATCAGAATAGAGTTGAGGAGGGATTTACCTAAGCGATTTAGGACATATGTTATAAAAACAGAGAAATAAAATAACAAAGTTTACCTAAAAATTTTTGTTTTAGTTTTTAAATATGAGAATGATAATTTAGAATTTTCTTTTTGCAGGCCTGAATCATTCAAAGGGTTATTTTTCGTTCAGGTATGTCTTCTGCTAAATATCTAAATGTTTTATACTAACCTTCCTAGGTACTTAATATTTCTATATACATTTAATTTTATAATACACTCTTGTTGGATAATTATCTCAAAATATGTTTATTGTAATTATATTGTTTGTAGTAGTTTATTAATATTATTTGGACAACCCTGTTATTGGTTAAAAAGGCCACACATTTTTTCCCTACTAAATATTTGATGGCTACGGAATGATAAAACGGGCAAAGGTTTGCCCAATTTTTACAGCACACAAAAAAAATCGCTTTAAATAATTATTTAACCACTTATTTTTCTGGTGTATTAGATATAGTAATTTGATAAGTTTTTATGGGTAATACAAAAATAATAGGTTGAGGTAAATTGGGCCGGTAATAATGTGAATAAAATATATGTAATGGATCTCGATGAAATTTTAATTTAATATCAGATATTTGAGGATATAATAAATGACCTAAAATACCAATAAAACTATAACATCTGACAGCTGGGCGCACCGACTTCAGCCGAATAAGCACGTCACCTCTGAGCGTACTCCCGAGTTTAGACGAATGATCGTGCCGCATTAGATTCATTAAAAATTGTGTAAGGAAAAAAGGTAGGAAGTCTCACTTCAAAAAAATATTTAAATCGATGAAGTGATTTCCGACTAATTGAAGAATGACCACTAGACATAAAAAATAACTTCAAATATTTTTTTTTAGTTTAACCGTTCTATTGATTTTTTTCTTAAATAAATAAAAAATAAATTTTCCAATAGGGTCAAGCAGAAAGAACACAGAAGAGGGCGATATGGCTCCTAAAAATAATCTTACATCAATAGAATACTTTTTTTTTGCTATTATTTTGTTTTTTTTAAGTTTTTTTTCGGGTATTAAATATAATTATTTTAGTGTCCCCCCTCCCTAATTTTTGGTTAGTTGTGGAAATCGTTCGCCCGTTCACGCCGCATTGTAAAATGATGAGCGAGTGAAATGGATGAAGCGATCTTCAACAAGCGAGAGTCCACAAAAACATAGATGCAAAAAACATAAAGTAAATAACCAATTTCCATTATTAAAAAAAAATAAAAATGAATATTATTTTGAAAATCGATATCATTCAAAATAAAACTCTACTAATAATAATTTGCGTAAAAACTTATCTAAATAAATTCTTCGAAAGTACACAGAATGTTGACATTTAAATCGCCCGCTGCCTGTATATTGTACATAAAACCAATTAAGAACAATAATGAAGATTTAGTTCATATTTAGTCATAGTTTAGTAGATGCGTTTTAATAAAATTAATTTAGTTAAACCTGTTATTCGTGATGCATAAAATGTAATATCGTGAGTTTATACTACCAAGAATATTTATTAATACGCTGGATGTTATGTTGCGTCGTTGTACCTGTCCAATACCCTAAGATATGTCTCCAAATAAGAGTTGGCACTGAGAGCAGAGATTTCCCAGAATCCTACCGCCGGTTACAACAAGATGAAAAGCACGGATTGTTGTGACCATGTTGTCTTTAGAAAAATCTCAGACACGATATAAAATTGAGGATTTATGATTTTTTTAAATCATTATTCTATTACTAGATTGCGTATTTAAGACAGTACTTTACTTATTTATTTTATTTACATATTTTTTGTTGAAAAATCCAACAGTATTAATTTTTATAATTACAAACAAAACTTATTGTTAGTATACAAACCCAATTATGGATTTCGGACATTTTACATATTAAAAAATTGGAACAGTGTTCTTAATATATATATAGATTATGAATATTATATACGTATACAGTAGATTTTTTCATGTGTTATGTGTAATTTGTGAGTGTTGTTTGTGGTAATTATGAGTGTGTGTGATTTGTATGGCTATGTTAAGAGATAAAGTAATAAATTAAGTATGGTTTTAGTATGTATAAAAATAATTTATGATGAAGGTAATATAAATATTGTGTGATATACAAAATATATATTGTGTGATATACAAGACGTCTCGGGACCATTCCCGAAGACTTAATGGGGTGTTTATGTTCCCTATTATGAGTAGGTAATTATAATAGTATGTATGTCGGCCGAACCAACAAAAATAAGAACATATTGACACCTCTAAAGAACACGTTGGCTGACAAGTCAATAGCGAAGTTTTAGGCAAAAAGTTTTATAAAAGAAAATTATAAATTTTCAGAAAAACATTAGGAATGCAAAAATAATTCACCCCCAATATTATTATTTTTATTAAAGCTCCGGGGTAAATTAACTTTCTCGCGAGCGACCAACCAACCGACCAACCAACGCGGTCGCGTCGATCAGCTGTCGCACATATTACAAGTATTTTTTACGTTTGTATATATATATATATATATATATATTCGTTTGAATTACCAACAGCGTTACAATATATATATATATATTGTAACGCTGTTGGTAATTCAAACGAATGAATAAACGAACTTATGTAATGATTTTGATAGATAATTTGCCTTAATAATTATACAGGTTGTCCCAAGACCAATCCTACAAACTTTAGGGCGTATTTAAATTCCCTATTAAGAGTAAGACATTTTGTAACAAAATGCGAATTTTTTTTATCACCAAATTTATTATTTTTGTAATAAAATTGGTGTAAATCGATTCTGTCAATCGGTAAATCAATATTATCTGTCGACCAATAGCATCCCTCTTACAACCCCAGAGAAGGGGTAAGGAGTTACCCCTTCTTCTTAGACCGACCTCTGTTCGACCAGTGGTATCTGACAGCAATCATTTAGCTCCGCCCTAATAGGGCGTTTCGAACAGGTCATTAACCTCGATCTTAACTGACCGCAGCCCAGTGACCCAGTGAGGTAGTTATCCGAAGGAGGAGCCATTGAAAAATAGCTATTTTACACGATTTAGAGTTGAAAATTTAACTTTGTATATCTTTGGTATTATGAATTTTGATATAGTTTCTTAACAAATTACACTAGAATCGAAGGACCAATTGGTTTTTTTTATCGGGAATGGTCTTGGGACATTCTGTATATAAATAAAGCGATTCCTTGGAAAAAATTGAAATATTTTGTGTATCGTCACCGTGATTCGAAATAAATCGTACCACTCGTTTCAAAATATATAACAGACTCGCTGAGTGTGTGTCAGTAATTTTACGATAAATCATTAAATGATTTTTGCACTACTAGACTAGCCGCTGCTGTAGACAGTTTCAGAGATTAAAATCTCAGTATCTGTGATCAAAGTTGACGAGCACTTATTAAACATGCATACAATACTATTTAAATAAAAAAAAACTGTAAAATTATTGATTAAATGACTTATCAATAAAATACGAATGTTTTGAGGTATGAATGATTTAATGACTAAAAATGTGCGTTTTTTGTAATGAAAATCGAACATAAATCTTTTAATTTTACATCATTTGCACAATAAAAATAATAAAATAAAAAATGTATTGTTTATAAATTTAAAGCTAGGATATATTTACAGAAAATCTACTAATAGGCAGCGTTCGTACAATGGGCAATTAGAATGCCTACTATAAATATTTCAACTTGAAGACAGAATAATAAATAATTTGTCTCTATATGTTGAATAACATATGATATAATATGATAAAATAAGATAATATATAATTAGGTATAATTAATAAGGCATTATAATATTAATATGAATTTTTTTTTCATTAAATTTAGTACATAAAATATATTTAGATATTTTTAGATTTGATTAATAATTTTCGAGGTTTCATACATCGGACAAGGAAAACAATATCGTTTATCTCGACAGGTAATTTAGTGATAAAACTAATTTGGTGCCATTTGATAAGACACATCTACATGTTTTTATTGAAATAACCTACAAATAGATTTATAAAAAAAACCTAACTTTTTTTTTATAGCAAATTTAATGTGGAATCTCATGGTGGTGAGCAAATTCGGTTGATCTAAATCCAAATGTATGCGCGATTAAATAAATATAGAATTTATTAGTGCGGTGATTCAAAATCCAGTTCAAAGTTATATTCTCACATACATTATGAAACATGGTTAATCTATGATACAATGTAAGCTGAATGCCGTACTCCTGGCTGGCAGCCAGAACTCCTCGGTTGAGGAATATCTACCGTCCCTCGCGTGTCACACACGTGGATGTCAAATGTGACGGAGACACGCTGCAAGGGCGCATTTAATTTACATTAATTAATTACACAATAAAACACGGCCTCATGACATCAAAGGTGACAATGCGAATGCTATCTTGCGGAACCTTATTTTATTATTATGCATGACTTTCTCGCTGCTTGGCACGGTGATAATATCTATGGGTATTGTAGAAACTAAGGTAATTTGAATTTGCGCGCGGTACAGAGACTAGAATTCATGTAACCGGACGTGTAACGAAACGTTGCACACACAAAGTGTCGCTGAGTACCAGCACTGTGGGTATAAACTAGTTATTCTTTAAAATGTAATTACCACATTTGTATTTTAATAATATTTATGTGTTTTGTATTTGATTAGCTAACTGATTTTTTCTGTGATATGATCCTACGGAAATAAATAAATAAATCGAAATACTTATCAATTAATAAATTTTATATACGCATTGAAATTTAACGCAGAAACATAATATCTATCCTACCTCGTGTGTAAGTATATTTATTAAATTAGTATGACTAAGCGCGTAGTGTAAATACGCATTTATTTATTGTTTTTATTTTTTATTACAAAACATTACAGAATGCTAATTGCATTACGAGTAACAAAAAAAAAAAAAAATATATTAATTAAATAAATTACCGATTTACATAAACTAGAAATATAGACGAAATATGTTGATATGTAATTTTATTTGTGCAGGCTGAAATCTTTGCGACATCTCTGAATATGCTAAAATTAATGCGTCATTTGCGTTAATAGTTTTATAATATATAAGTTTCCATATTAATATAGATTAATATAATATTTTACTCTTATTGTTTGTAAAATCTAAACCTATATCTATGCTGGTATTAATTCAAATGCAAAATTTATTATGCATAATAAGGTATCGGCAAATTAAATCATTCGTTTGGTATTTTTTTTCTAAAGTAAATATTTACAAATTTCCAAAATTATACATTTTTTTAGCAAGTGGAGTTTAAATCATATTTGACAATGAGGCTTTATATGATCTGTCTATTCTGACTAGGTAAAAGTTATTTACCTTTTTTAAGAATGGTTTTTTAAGTACCTTTGAGCGTAAAATACCTACACACTCAACTTAAGTATCTAACTGTTATTATACACACATACACACAAATATTGGTGTATATAAACACATAGTTTGAAGAACTTATACAAAATAAGAAAAAAACCTATTACCTCCCTATTGTGGTTCGAATTGATAGTTTTAGCTTATATACATACATTCATGTAACTATAAGAAGCTACTATCTCCATTCCGTCTCTCTGTCCGTCCGTTGCATCTTTCGAAAGAGTTAAATATATAGATATACTAGCTGACCCGGCCACGCGTTGCTGTGGCTAAAGTTTTTGTTATATTACATTATAGTAAACAATCTAAGAGGAACAATAAGAGAACATCAGTCACGGAGTCCACTATGCTTTTTCACACAGATGGTATTTGTAAAAAAATATGCTGATCTCCTTATTTGACTTTCTACTACTATAACCCTTTAGTACAATGAAATTATTTACGAACTAAGACGACAATGTTGATGTTGGTATACAAATTCACTGGATTGAGATTTGAAGGGGAAGTACGTTGAACACAATTAATTAAAATGTTCTTACACTTGATACTAAGCAGAAATCAATAGGTAAAAAATAAAAATGCCTGTAATGGAAGGATGTGGTTTTCCTTGTTTCCGTGGCTCCCATTTTTTACTGGATTTGTTCCATGTGAAATAACGTGGAACATCACCATACACCAATGTCTTCGCGAATTGGCCAAAAACATCAGGTTTTTGACACAATGTAAAAAATTCAGTTAGAGTCGTTTTCGGAGCTTCGAACGCTCTTTGGAGAACATTTTCTTCAGTGAAGTATACACGTTGACCGTTTTCAAGATGTATTGCCAGATGTTGGACAGCAGGATCTCTTTCGTGGATGGGAAAGCTGAGAATATGCCAAATAGCTTCATTGCTGCTAATGTATCTGCCCATTTGGTATCGTGCTATTTCGTCATTTTTATTTATGTTTTTTACTTCAAATATGGCCAAATCACTGCCTTTGTTTACATATTTACAAATATACTTAATTGATTTAACAGAACTGCAAAGCTCAACATTGATATGAGCTTTGTAAGTTTTTGAAAGTAGTGGTGAGTATGGTACCACCCACTGATTATCAAACTCAACTTGATTTGGAAAGTTCGGCAGTCGCATTGTAAATGTGTGGCCACCATTCTCAGTACTTCTGCGGCGATACATTGGATAACCATCAATATCCGTGATCGTGTCATTCGTATGCGGCTTTGGGAAGTTTTTTTTACATTTTCCATTTTCCATGCACGGTGACGTCATGTTGAAAACACCGCATGGCCCATGGATCATGTGTTTGGTGACAATATCAAATAATTCTTGATCAATTAATGGGTCTGGAATTTCGGCTGAAATTATTTGATCGATTTCTTCAGGACGGATTCTATCTTTAAGCCAAACCAAAATGTGGGCATGAGGCAAACCTCGCTTTTGCCACTCTATCGTATACAGCCAACAACGTGTGATACCAAAAATTGTATATTTAACAATAAAATCAATTAAGGATTTCAATTTTTGTTTAAACACACGTGCAGTTAAATCATGACGATGAATGGCTTGTTGTCCTGGCAATAGTAAAGTTTGTATCTCTTCCCAATTCGGATTACATGTGAATGTAATAAATAAATCCGGTCGGCCGTAATGACGTACGTAAGTCATCGCATCTTGTATGTATTCCTGCATGTTCCGTGGACTGCCGATGTAGCTTGAAGGTAAAATGAAAGCATTACCGATGTCATTGGGATTTAAATTTCCATCGATGTTTCCAGCAACAGCATCTCGTAAGTGAATATATTATTCCGATCGTAGTTTTGACGTTTGCGTTTTGACGTTTGCCGCTCGCGTTGTTGAGGTTAGATTTTTTCGGTGGCATTTGACTGAAAATAATAATTTTCTTGTTCTTATGATATTCTCTTGAAGACGTTCGTTACACTGTTCTTGAGATTCTTGTGCATGACCTGCTGTCCTGATTCTTTGAGCTGGATTTCTTGATTCAATTTGTTCTGCCAACTGATGGGCTCTTTTAATACGTTTGCGTCGAATAACTGTCACTGTCAAATAATAACAGACATTAGCGCCATCAACCCAGTCGAAAGGTATCGACATCTGTCAGTTTTATGACTGCCAAATAATAACAGACAAATAATTAGCGATAAATTAAAATTGCGACTATAATTTGAGATTTAAACTATCCTATCTCTCAAGTGCACATCGAACTGCACATGGTGTTCAAATTTTATTATAATCGGTTAAGTGGTTCAGCCGTCCATTGAGGACAAACATTGTGACACGAGATTTATATATATTAAGATAAAAATAAAGTCAACAAATTATTAGTACTAATAAAGACGCATTGACAGTTCGAAAGTAAGCCCAAATACCACATTCGAATTTTAAATATATTACAACACGGCTGTTGGAAACTTAAGGGCGTATTATTTATACACGCCTAAAATGTTCACTGTCACATTATAATTATTATATCATTGTTGTTGCGGTAAAATTTACAAAAAAAAATTAAATAAAATGGTGTTAAAACAATATAAAATGAATTGAAAGAATTTCATATCATTGTATTTTTTTTTTATTTTCTATCTACTCAGACCAACAAAAATGATCTACTGTCTATGGCTATTCAAAATGAACAACGAATGGGCTAAAAGTACTGCAGGCATAAGTGGGAATGAAGCAACCCATCACAAGTTGGTATACAGCAAGCTAGTCTGAGGGAAGATGCCGTTATTGATGACTAGCTGTAAAAGGTAGGTGCTGGTTGAATAACTATAAGGTGGCTACAAACTAAAAGTTATAACATTGTTAACAATCATTTAAATGCTGTCGGCGTATCGCGTGCTAGTGTTAAATACATAACAATAAACTAATAATACCGTAATAAATGGAGCCATTATCGAACGACTTATCTCGTCACGATCTCGCAAGGACCGAACAATAAAACGACTGGCCTACTTCTACGATACATTCGGTGGAGCCAATTGAACGATAGGTTCAGCCGAAGTGGCTTCCTGACCAGCAGCAAACCTCCTTTTCGCCGCGAGATTACAGCACCAGCAAAAATGCTGCATTCGGAAGAGAAGAGATGGAAAACCGCGTCGCCTCTGTTGCGAACTATTAATTGCCACTGCGCTGAGAATCGGGAGAAAAACAATCTGCCGATCGGACCACGTCGGCGTATGCCTCAACTGCTCGACTCTGCAGCAGCCCTACAGATTGAAGTTGCAAAGCCAGAGACTGCAATTCGAATTTTGTCAAAGCGTTTTTCTCTTCTGTGTACAAATTACTCTTTCCAATTCGGCGGTGGTGTGACTTAAACGTTAATCAAACGATGTCTGATCGATATAATTTACCCTATCCAAATACCGATCTAAACCGTATGCAACTTCAGGACAAATACCACCTCTCTGTGCCGACTTCAACGTTTTGGTGGATTTTTATTGTTTTTAATTTTACGTATATAAATTGATATGAAAACACAAAATTAACATTTATTTTTCTTACCTAACACTAAACTAATTACTGAAAACATGTGTACTTAAATATTGTATTTTTACAAATTTACGTGTGACGTAATTCGTAATTTATTTATTAAACTAATTATAAATAGCGAATTTAAACAAGTTTACAGATAATACTATGGCATCGTGTAATTGTTATACATTTAAAGTGTGTGAGATGTTTGATACATTTTTTTTAGGAAAATTTATAGCTCTGTCTGTCGAATAACATTCTATATCAAGGGACATTTAGGCAATATTTAAGGAATTTTAGTCTCGTTCAATTTCCTTAGATACGACTAAAAGACTAGATACTCAAGTGCTAATGGTACGATTTATTTTAAAGTGTTGACAACAGCATATTTAATTGGTAAATATAATTTTCAACGTGAATGGAAAATATATATTTCTGATTAGATAACACGATGATTAGGTTGGACTTAAAATGCGAATATCGTCACTGAATCCGGTACATCGACCGTCTCGACATTACTGATAACAGATTTGATTCTTTTATCAAATTAAGGTTTACTTTATAACCGTTTTTCTTCAGGTTGATTTCTAATGGTTTTTTTGTAAAGTCACTTATGTGTTTAATGGCCTTTATAAAAAAATTACACATTAAAAATTCTTGCTACATAAAAAACACACTTCAGGTAGTAGATTTAATAATTTAATAAATATATGTAATTCGGATGAGTTGAAGATAGATAGAAGCAGGGGGGGTTGAGAAGGGTGATGGGAGAAGGGAGGGAGCGAGTACTAGAGTAGTTGAAGGGGGGAGGGGGGAGGGGGGAGAGGGAAGCAAGTTAGAAGGAGAAAGATCAAAGGTTGATGGAGTTCGAATTGGCTGGTTTCTCTCCACTCATACATATACGTAATAACTGAAATTTAACTTTTAAATTACGCGAATAAGACATGGTTTATACTGAAGTTGCATACCGTGTTGCGCGGACTTCAAAGTTTTGGTGAACGGTCTTTCTATTGTTTACTAACAATAAGTCCTATTTATTTTGCTTTACATATATTTTTAAAGTCGGTTTTAGTTCGATATCTCATCATCTCCGCTGACTCTAGCACAAGCAAATTTGGATTGTTTGAGTAAGGTTCAATATAATTGTACATGACCTAAGTCATGCACGGATGGAATTATTGAATCTTGTAGACATATAGCAGTAGACTTATAAATATTAGTTGAAAATATCTACAATGAATATGTATATTTGTATATCACTGTTTCACAAACTATTGGCTGCCTTAGATTTGCCTAACTTCCAAACAGCTGATGAGGCCAGTCATTTTTTTGTAGATAAATTGTGGCATCTTTGCAAGTCTAATTCTTAGAAACAGAACTGCTTCGCTGCATTCTGAATAATAATTTGTCAAAAATTTCTTTTGAAATAGAATGGTTGAAACTGCTAAAGCCTATTCGTAAATTTCCAACGATTCAGACATCTGTATTAACAATCAAAAATTAACCATCTAAAAAATTGGGAAAAATATTACCCAATGACGAGAAAAACGGATTCAAAATTTAATACAAATCGTCTTAAATGTTTGAAAACGCAATAGTAAATTTTAATACAACCTGTAGCAGCAAGCGGCCATCATGGATGGCGGTAAAATTCGCCACGCATGATAAAATTCTGACTCGATAAAAAAACATTACCTTTTGGAAACCTAAGTGAAATAATTATTGTAATACATATTGACGTATGTAGCATTTAAATAATGAAATATTTATTATTTGACTAACGGGTCCTTGCATATTTTGTTGTAATCAAAGAGATACTAACACACACCGTTGCAGACAGCGCTAAAACTCACGGAACTTACAGCATCCAGGAGATGAGGACTGTTTGCAAAACACTCTCATGCAAATGTGAGAATACAACCTAAATGCATAATGCAGGCGAATTACGAAATCTTTTTGACAATTTTATTTTCTTTCGAAATGTTAGCATCGCGTCGCCGCCGTGACGAAATCGCAAACGCGTTAGCATAACAAGCGAGTCGAACGTTCACTAGAGATGTTAATTTCGGGTAGATTTTAATGTTTCATGAGGACGCGAGTGTTTATACTCTGCTCTCATGTCTCTAAGATACGCCTGAACGGGTGATTCTTTACGCTTCAGCGGTCCGGAGGCAAAGGAACGCATCTCGTCACTATTTACAAAAACCTTCAAGGAGTGGACTATAAAAAAAATATTTGGCAAATAAACAATTTTTACATGACTTAGGTTATGGGGCGGTGTGGGCTGTGCCCAGGAACACTTCTTTAGGCCCAGGGCTGCACGGGTTCGAATGGGAGCTGATGGTCCCCATGTGAGAAGAGACAGCTTGTGTCTTCTCCCTGTACTGATAACGTAGTTTTTTTCGCATTATTGGGACTCTCGCACTAGGCAGTTGCAGTCGATTTAATATTAAAATTACATCAAACTATTATTTTGTTAAACATATATTAACCCAATTTATCAATCAAATAAAAAGCCTAATAGAAAAATCTATGTTTTTTAGTTACCGATAAACAGTTTAGGCAGTGAAACAAACTACGGAAAACATTGACACTTTTTACGAAAAATAATGTTTAAACGTGTTAATTTAAAGAGAAAAAAATCTCTTAAAATCAATCAACCATATATATAAAATCTGTGACAGGTTTTAAAAATTCACAAGTATTGCAATATAATTATTATACTTTTGTTTGATAAACTCTAGGTAAACTAAATTTGCCTAGCATATATAAATATTTATAGATTTGCCATAGAATGAGCCATTTACAAAAATACATATTTGTTTTAATTAAGTCAAAGATTTTTTTAATTTTACAATTCAGAACATTGTAAACATAACATTACCAACATCAACAATTAACAACCACAGCTGGTGCAACAATTGTTAGCAACATTGCATTTTATAAGTTGAGCTGTATGTAGCGACGGTCAATGGCATGTCCGTTTTGTCGCCAAATGTACGATTCAGAATGTAACCGCTCGTTGCAGGTGCGTATCAAATTTAAAAAGGTACCGCTCTCTCCCTCGCACTTAATGTCATCCAGATGTTTTTTGTGACCGGTGCAATTTTACAAATGCTAATAGGGCATTTGTCACTCACTCGCCGCGCGTCGCATGTTCAAAAATGTCATTTTACACCGCGAATTGTGTAAACGCATTTGGTTAATATTTTTACACAATGCTGCATGTCCGCAGGACCGAGTTACGGTCGCCGCAAGCGCATCGCGATAATGAGATCTCCGAACGTACGAAAAATCTGGCGCCAAAATGTCACACGATTTTCAAACGGGCAATGTACATATTTTATCGTTCAATTAATAACCAACTAGACTTCCTACAGTACACAAACCTACCCTACCATATGAAATATATATTAGAATTTCAGTGAAAATCACAAAAATAATTAACAAATTAAGAATTTACAAAAAAACCCTAATTAGTGTGTGAATTGTATGTGAAATAAAGGTGTAGGTTAATAATAATGATGTATTACGTTCCCTATTAAGTATAAGAAATTTTATAAATTAAATTAATAACCTTCCGAGTAATATAAAGCAATCTAATAATTTATCTAATTACGTTTTAAAAAAAGAATTAAAAAAAATATATTGTAAATAGTATTTTTGTTGATGAATGTACTCGAAGCGACCGGTGTGAGATGTACTCGTACCGATTTCATTATAATTACACCGACGCGACTGGAAGTGACCGTTTTTTTATAAATAAACAATTAAAGACAGTCTGGATAGATACCGTCATGTGTAGCTCATCATTGCCAAAAGTGTTTTAAGTGAATATTGAATATGTTTTGTATATATAAATTTTATTAAATAAGTTAAATTAGGAACGAATGAGTTCACATAAAAACCCGCAAGGGTTTTGTGAACAAACAAATTAAATATGTATTTTGTTTTTAGATAAAGAACTTATAAAAAAAAAAAAAAAAAATGCGAAAATAATTCAAGTTCATAATTTTAACAAAGCGCTTGTGTAAATTCCTTATTGCTCGCAGGTGCTTGGCATTGGCCGATTAATGAACCGGCGCGGCGACCGAACTTATGACAAGAACGATTTCATATTATCATGTACAATTTACCATTTTTTAAATCGGAAACCGTAGTGAATTTCGATTTAAGGTCAAAACAAATCACGTTTGAAATCGCAGGGCCAGAAAGCAGTATTTTTTATGTATTTTTGTAATATACTATATATTTTTAAACGAGTCTAGTCTAGTATTAGAATTTTTCATAAATGTTAAAAAAAGTGCAAATATCTATGAGGGTGGCAAGTTATGGGATATCTTATGTATACATAAAAAATATATTTCTCATATACAGAATATAATATGTCGACTGCTCTTTCAACATATACTTATAAATTGCTGTTTTTCAGCGTATTATTTTAAAATAAATCTGAGATTTTATAAACCTGACAAATTTTCTTTGCAAAATGGGAGCGCTTACTTCAGAAGAAAGCGTGTACTTAAAGCTCAGCGGGCATTATCTTATCAAAATAAATTACCTACACTAAGTAATATTTAAGCGTTGGACCAAGACTACAGAAGGACGAAATTTCAACAACACCGCAGCAGCGGGGGAAGAGGACACAGATAAATCTTAATGCTGTTAGGGTTGTCACTTTCATTAAGAAAGTTTATTATTACACCAGTATCACTTTGGGTTATATCGTGAAACATAATATACAAAGTTATGTTTTATTAAAATCAATTAAACTATTAAGGAGGGACACCCGTTCCTCTAAGTAACTCCCATTTCCCAACCTATGACATCAACACCAGATCTGAGAATCACACAGGCCTCACGCCACCACCAATTTCGCCAAGCATATCGTTCCTCCCTCTCATCAACTCAGCGCAGGCCCACACAATCTGCTCAGCATCCTGAAGTCCCTCACCGCAAAACCACACACACCGCACACACCAGGGGTCATCAGTGATCCCAAGCTCAACTAGCTTCCCTTGGAGATTACCGTGACCGCCCAGGAGCTGTGTAGTGTGAAGATACGGTATGTGAGACAGCCTGTAGTCCCAGTATCCCACCTCTCCTACCAAAAGCGGAGTGTTTCTTCGCGTAGATCCTCACAGCATTCTCGATGTGAGCGGATAATGTGATCTACAGATATCAATAACGCTCAGATAATAAATATTTTTTCTTTCGCATCTTAACTGGATTGATAAGAAGGTACTGCAGACTAAATAAACACCTTACCACCCTGTGGAACACGTAATCTGTCACTGTCCAGCCCTCACCTCAAAAAGAAGGTACCCAAGAAAGTCCCCTAAACATTGCACCCACCTGGTTACCCTCCATTCATAAACATCATCTATCTTTTTATGTTATTATAATATTAAAAAAATGTTAGGTATTGAATAATATATTAAAAGTACCGGCGGATACACCAATACGTATTCTTATACCTCAAGTGCAACAAAAACTATGTCCAATCCGTAGAATTCAAAATTTGAGTGAAATTAACGCCTTTAACACACTATAACATATATTCGAGTTTATATCTCATTTTCTATTTAATAGTTTATCCACACCGTAGAGGCAAAATTACAGGCGTCCTTAACTTCCCTTTTACACCTTTTCCGTTTTTGTTATTCTACAATAAATCATATTTTCCTTTATTTGGACAGAAACAAAACTACAACGCTATTAACAGATCTCTGAAAATTGAAAAGACACTCTGAATAAAAACAATAAAAATTTCACGAATAATATTACGTTTTATATAATCTTACATATTTCTTTAATATTCCATAAATATACTATGTAAAGTTTATAAATGAAGGTAGAAGTTTGATTTTTATATAATATATTTTTTTAAACTGGTCACTTTTATTATTAAATCATTTTAATTTTTACATTCTTCATGTTTTTTATCTTTATGTAATTACTTTGTATTGTTAAATATTATATTGTAACCATTTTTTGTGGTAGCCCTGCGCTGCGGCCCACACTGCCTGCCACAAGCGCTGATTTATATATATTTCGCTTATTAAAAGACTGCGACGGCGAATAATAAATCGGTGATAAAATTAAACTGAATTTAAATTTCTGAAAAAGGAGCAATGCGCTGACAGAGCGAGAGAGAGCGAGAGAGAGCGAGAGAGAGCGAGAGAGAGCGAGAGAGAGCGCTATAAGCCTCATAATTGCCTCATAATGGTGACCTGCCCAGGTAATTGGAAGAAATATAAATACAATCATACTGTACGGGATGTTTCGAGACCATTCCCTAAGGCTTAAGGGGGTGTTTATGTTCCCTATTAGAAGTAAGAAATTATATTAATAAAATGCCAAAATAATCCATTATTAATTTTATTACAGCGCTGGTGTGAAATCGAAAAACACGCGGCGATCGATATCGTAGCCTTGAATGCGGTCAGCGACCCCGAACGATCAGCTGCGGGCGCATTACAAAAACGGTTAATTATTAACACGCACAGTTTACATGTTTTTTTCTTGTAAACCACTATGAATTTTCATATGACGCCAAAACAAATCATGTTTGAAATCGCAGGGCGAATTAACTGATTTTTTTAACGGTACCGTTACCGTTAAAAAAATATATTCACCCTGACCCAACTGGGACCCGTTTAGCCTGGTGGTCGAAATTCGACTGAAATTCATTAAATTTTTAAGTTTGAGGTTGAGGATACCTCCTATAATCTATTTTATTCTATTATTTTATGTTATTTTATTTATCTTTACTGAAAAAACCAACAGTTTTACACAGTAACATACAAAAAATACATTTGATTGAACAATATAAACCTATGTAAAACTAAAAATAGGTTTCTAATAACAAAATGTATTAACAATAATAACAAATCTTACTTACACAAAATTAAAAAAAACTAATTAGCCCTATTATTTTTTATACAATATATCATTGATAACACTTTAAATAACGACTTATTCAAAGTGAATTTATTGTTTTTTACCCTCAGCTGCGAGCGTTACAAATACGCCATTAGCATGTGTTGTTTACCTTAATCCCCTGCAATATCTAAGAAATTTAAAATTTAATGTTAGTGCACAAAAAAAACACAAAAACGGTTTTAATACAATTTTTTTCGATAAAATACATTGTCAGTTCTAATTTTTTGTGTAAAAATGTGATTGACATATTGAAATGTGATAGAAGTATAAGATGGCTTTAATAATTATTTTTGCTTGACATTGACAGACTATTGAAAAAGGAATATTTAAAATCACACAAAATTAACAGCCTTTAACTTATTCTATCAATCATAGTATAAAAGTTATATTTAATTGAATTTAATGTATTTGTGCCACATTTCATACATAAATGTTAGCTTTCTGCACTCCTTATGCATGCCAAATCTCACACTCCTCCGTGCGCGAGATATGCTTAAAAACGGGTACAAAGCTTAAACGCACGTATTTTAAATGTTGTGCGTGAATTTGGTTTAAAGATTCATTTAAGCGATTTTTTGGAAAGTAAAATGAAAACTATCAATAAATAAATATGTAGGATGGTATATTTTGCATTAAATGATAACGCCAGTCAGAGTTAGGCCATCAGCTGCCTCGGGATGATTGATGAAGTTACGTAATGCAAACATCAGCCGAGATTCACGCCTGAAGTCTGAAACGATGCGATAATAATGATGTGATGGTAGAAGTATCATCACGCACCGGGATGTGGATTAACTCTTAGGGCATAAGTGTTTTCTATTCATATTCGCGAACTTTTAAAGCTTATTACTAAATTATTATAAAACACGTTAAATACACACTCTACTATATAAATCAATAAATTCTATATCCTAACGATATTCTAAAAAATATTGTATAAATTTTTTTCGACAAAACGCCGAAAATATGGCACTTTTGATCGTTGACAATGTTCACAAAATATAGACCTGTATTTAAATTAAAACAATGCATTTAAAGTACCTAAGTACAGTAAATGCTCTTTGATACTTTTTTTTATTTTTATTATCTATAAGCCTATTCTGTCTCTATATATTATTATTATGACTATATTTACATCCCTATAAAAATATTAAAAAGAAATATAAATGTAAAATAATATTTTCTTTTACATTTCTTTTTATTTATTTATTTATTCAATCCAAAATAATACATGTGAAATAGCATAAAACAATGAATATATCTAGTTATTAACTATACAAAGCAATCTAAAACGATCTCATACAAAGCAAAATAGACTTGTTTTGAGGTGATACCTGCTCCGATCTTTTACACCTTTGCTTTACATACATATTTACTTTATATACATAAAAAGTAAATATGCAATATCTTAATATATATAAATCTCGTGTCACAATGTTTGTCCTCAATGGACTAATAATAAAATAATGGACTAATAATAAAATTTGAACACCATTTGCAGTTCGATGTGCACTTGAGAGATAGGATAGTTTAAATCTCAAATTATAGTCGCAATTTTAATTTATCGCTAATTTTTTGTCCGTTATTATTTGGCAGTCATAAAACTGACAGATGTCGATACCTTTTTATTTTATGGGCGATTGTGAAGAGCGCGTGACGACTCGGTGCCAGTATAATTTTATTGAACAAGCAGAGGAAAGAGCAATTGTGATATTATTGGAAAATTTTTTAGAAGATCACAATCAACTAATTCAATTGATCAAAAGAGTTTCGCCACGACTGCAAAATGACAATTATCAAATCGTCATAAAAGCCGACAAAGTACCATTAGGTGAACATGCTGGTAGATTCAGTCATAAAACTGACAGATGTCGATACGGAACGGCACGGAACATGCATGCATACAAGATGCGATGACTTACGTACGTCATTACGGCCGACCGGATTTATTTATTACATTCACATGTAATCCGAATTGGGAAGAGATACAAACTTTACTATTGCCAGGACAACAAGCCATTCATCGTCATGATTTAACTGCACGTGTGTTTAAACAAAAATTGAAATCCTTAATTGATTTTATTGTTAAATATACAATTTTTGGTATCACACGTTGTTGGCTGTATACGATAGAGTGGCAAAAGCGAGGTTTGCCTCATGCCCACATTTTGGTTTGGCTTAAAGATAGAATCCGTCCTGAAGAAATCGATCAAATAATTTCAGCCGAAATTCCAGACCCATTAATTGATCAAGAATTATTTGATATTGTCACCAAACACATGATCCATGGGCCATGCGGTGTTTTCAACATGACGTCACCGTGCATGGAAAATGGAAAATGTAAAAAAAACTTCCCAAAGCCGCATACGAATGACACGATCACGGATATTGATGGTTATCCAATGTATCGCCGCAGAAGTACTGAGAATGGTGGCCACACATTTACAATGCGACTGCCGAACTTTCCAAATCAAGTTGAGTTTGATAATCAGTGGGTGGTACCATACTCACCACTACTTTCAAAAACTTACAAAGCTCATATCAATGTTGAGCTTTGCAGTTCTGTTAAATCAATTAAGTATATTTGTAAATATGTAAACAAAGGCAGTGATTTGGCCATATTTGAAGTAAAAAACATAAATAAAAATGACGAAATAGCACGATACCAAATGGGCAGATACATTAGCAGCAATGAAGCTATTTGGCATATTCTCAGCTTTCCCATCCACGAAAGAGATCCTGCTGTCCAACATCTGGCAATACATCTTGAAAACGGTCAACGTGTATACTTCACTGAAGAAAATGTTCTCCAAAGAGCGTTCGAAGCTCCGAAAACGACTCTAACTGAATTTTTTACATTGTGTCAAAAACCTGATGTTTTTGGCCAATTCGCGAAGACATTGGTGTATGGTGATGTTCCACGTTATTTCACATGGAACAAATCCAGTAAAAAATGGGAGCCACGGAAACAAGGAAAACCACATCCTTCCATTACAGGCATATTCAAAGCTAAGACATTGGGGAGACTTTACACGGTACATCCAAAGCAACGTGAGTGCTTCTATTTACGTTTGTTATTGGTGAATGTTCCCGGACCAACGTCTTTTGAATTTTTACGAACAGCTAATGGTCGAGTATTCAATACATACCAGGATGCATGTCGTGAACTGCAATTGCTAGAAGACGATAACCATTGGGACTTAACGCTTGCTGATGCTGCGTTGACATCAACACCGAATAACATTCGTCAGTTGTTTGCAATTATTTTGGCGACATGTTATCCCTCGCAAGCACAAACTTTGTGGGAAAAATATAAAAATTGTATGACAGAAGACATCTTGCACCGAATTAGACAAACAAATCAATGCCAAAACATAGATTATACACCAGAGATGTACAATGAAGCATTGGTCTTGATCGAGGATTTATGTGTTCTTAGTTCAAATTTACCATTTAATCATTATGGTATGCCATCACCTAATCGTCCAGCCACCGACTTAGTCAATACCGATTTACAACGAGAAAATCAATATGACCATGGAAGTTTAGCAACAATTATCATGAACAGTGAACCATTACTGACAGCAGAACAAAAAATTATTTATGATCGGATTATGCTGGCTGTTGCTGCTGAACAAGGCGGTTTTTTTTTCTTGGATGCACCCGGTGGAACCGGTAAGACATTTTTAATATCGTTGATTCTTGCCAAAATACGGTCGCAACAAAAAATCGCATTAGCATTAGCATCGTCAGGCATTGCGGCTACTTTACTGGATGGTGGGCGAACAGCACATTCAACATTCAAGCTGCCATTGGACGTTCATAATAAACCAGATGCAATGTGTAACATCAAAAAGAATAGTGGAATAGCTGCAGTGTTGCGGAAGAGTTCTATAATAATTTGGGATGAGTGCACAATGGCACACAAATATTCACTTGAAGCATTAAACAGAACTATGCAAGATTTAAACAGCAATAATAAACTTTTCGGTGGTGCTATCTTACTTTTGTCTGGTGACTTCCGGCAGACCTTACCGGTTATACCTCGCTCTACTTTCGCGGATGAGATTAATGCATGTTTGAAACAATCATTCTTATGGCGAAGTGTTGAAACACTTCGATTGACCATAAATATGCGAGTACAATTGCAAAATGATCCATCAGCACTAATATTTTCCGAACAACTACTAGATATTGGGAACGGTAAAATAAAACTGCAACCAAATACGCAATGCATTAAACTACCAGACAATTTTTGCACTGTTGTTCAGGATAAAACTGAATTGATTCAGAGTATTTTCCCGGATATACAGAATAATTATTTGAATCATGAATGGCTTAGTCAACGGGCGATTTTGGCAGCCAAAAACGTTGATGTTGACGAAATTAACTTCCAGATACAACAGTTGTTACCAGGCGATCTGATGTCTTTTAAATCAATCGATACTGTTGTTGATGAAAATGAAAGTGTAAATTTTCCGATTGAATTTTTAAATTCATTAGATATCCCTGGAATGCCACCACATAATCTTCGATTAAAGATTGGTTCCCCTATTATTCTCCTCCGTAATTTGAATCCACCTCAATTATGTAACGGTACGCGTTTGGTCATCAAAAAGATCACCGGAAACATTCTTGAAGCAACCATTTTGGCTGGGAAGTTTAAAGGAAAAGTGGTCCTGCTGCCACGTATTCCGATGATACCATCAGATTCTACCATACCCTTCAAAAGGCTACAGTTTCCAATTCGTTTAGCTTTCGCCATGTCTATAAATAAATCTCAAGGTCAAACAATGTCCATTTGTGGTTTAGATTTGGAAAATCCATGTTTTTCTCATGGGCAACTATATGTTGCGTGTTCACGTGTTGGGAAACCGTCGAATCTATTTGTGTTAGCTAAAGACAGGTTAACCAAAAACATTGTGCACCGATTGGTGTTAAATTAAATTGAAATTGAAAGTATTTATAATTCAAAAAAAAGATATTAATGTTTAAAAGTTTAAGACTGTCTGCCTTGCCTACCTCATTCATGAGTTTAAGCGTCACATGTTATTTACTGTATTATACTGTAATATACTTATATTTGTTATAAAATTAAATGGAAATAATAAATCTGATAAATTTTTATTTTTTACCTATTGATTTCTGCTTAGTATCAAGTGTAAGAACATTTTAATTAATTGTGTTCAACGTACTTCCCCTTCAAATCTCAATCCAGTGAATTTGTATACCAACATCAACATTTTCGTCTTTGTTCGTAAATAATTTCATTGTACTAAAGGGTTATAGTAGTAGAAAGTCAAATAAGGAGATCACCATATTTTTTTACAAATACCATCTGTGTGAAAAAGCATAGTGGACTCCGTGACTGATGTTCTCTTATTGTTCCTCTTAGATTGTTTACTATAATGTAATATAACAAAAACTTTAGCCACCGCAACGCGTGGCCGGGTCAGCTAGTATTTATATATATTTTTAAAAAAAATAATTGTTTATTTTTTTAAAAAAAAGTATATTTTAACAATAGGAGAATTTAATATAAAATTGAGGACTTGAGTTGGAATCGACAGGTCAGAAGTAATTGAAATTGCTTCCCTGATCAGCTCGATGCTGATAACACAGGACAGGCCATAGATATTATGAGAGCCTACTTAAAAATATGGTCTATTTGCTTTAGGATATTGTGGTGTGCGTTTGCAATGTTCACCAGGTCTAGCCGCAAAGCCACTCGCGACTCGCTCGCTGATTCTTTGGTAGCGTTTGCAAATTGATGATGCGGCGATAGCTAAAGCTTTTTCTACTCAAAAGACAGTACTGACGTTGGGATCAGACATATTTCAACAGTACTAGATAAGGACATGTTTTATGACAGAAGAATTACATCCGAGACTCCATCCGAGGTTTCTTATTTAAAAATATTTTATTTAGCATTATTTTAGAGCAGAATTCTTAAATAATAAAAATAAATATCTTTCATTCATTGAAGACGCACAAAATTAGAAATTTAACAGTTCGACCGGAGGGTAATTTTTTTTTGACAAAATTTCAGAATTTTAGCGACGGCCTCGTTTGGTTTTGATAACATTTTCAGGTCATTTTCTTTTCAAAGAATTGAAACGTCACTTGTGTTTCTACACTATCCGGGGAAATGGTAGGTTTACAATCATTCGGGCAGATTGTAATTTTTGATACCACCCGCAGCGGCGGCTAGTCTAATAATAATACAATCTGGGGAAACGTCGCCATGTTTACACACTAAAAAAATATTTATAAGAACGAGATTAGCGTGTTTTTGTGATTTTATTATTTCCCTTTCGTTGGATATGGTACAAAACGGCAGACGAAATGGCGACCTTGACTTACGCAACTTCGTTGTGTATTTAAATACTACTGGAAACAGCGAATGCACGGAGGCGTTAATCTAGTACCTACCTCCGTTTTTCATCTCAACTGCAAACAATATTAGACCTTCGGCAGTCGCGCGTAGAATAATTTATCGCCTCAAAGCGGTTGACATTGATAGTATTCGCTGGGCGTTCGTTACTAAGCAAAGACGTGAGCGGAATTATTAGTACTTCGTTGGCTTTTCGTATAGGTAATATGAATCTTGGGACCCATCCATAGGTTGGCACTACGATATCGAATAAACAATTACCACCGGGGCGAATTTGCTTACCATTCGTGTGTTTTTAGGATGGTAAACACACTCAAACTCAACCCTCTCACTCACCAATAAACCATTTTTTTTTTATTTGATCTATATATGCAAGCTGTATTAGTCATTATTAAGTATTCAATAGATTTTTCTCGAATTTAATGTTTTACTGGAGGTTTAGTAAATATTTATTTGTTATATGACATTTTAAAACTACATAACTTAATAAATTAACAATATATTTTTTTACACAAAGGCTTAAATTTACAATTCTTTATAGTGGGTGCGTTAGAAATTAGTTTCTAATGTTTATACGAAATTGAAACACATATGAGAGTGTGTAAATGAGAAATATGTACATAACTGGAAACTGGAGACGATATGCTACAGTTCTTTAAATTAGTTAAATTAAATTAAATTAGTTAGTTTAAATTAGTTTAGACGGATGATATTATTTAAGTTATAACGATTTGCAGTTTTAAAAATATGTGACAGATTGTTAACTTTACAAACTAATAAAGTCGTAAAAATGCGGCCATTTTGTCAATTCTAAACATCGCTTAATGTTATGTGACGCTCATTTATAATTAAGCGATATTTATTTTAAAATAAGAAAAACATATCCCGGCTAGAAACGAAATTGAAATATTTATTTTCAAAAATATTTTTTTAACAAGTTGGATTATCGGATTACTCTATGGGCGTAGTAGTAAGGTAGTTTGAACGATGACTCGATGAAGATATTCTCAGCCCGACGAACTGAGTTCATATATCGCGATGTTACGTACATATATTTAAATACGGACAATGCTGGCCTATGCATTTGGCCCCATCTTACAATGCTGGGTTTTGCTATAATCCGAATGTTAAATAGCGTACGTGCTGTGATTGCGACACAAACGCTCAAAATTATCAAGCGGATTTACAGGTTCTAATATTATAATAAAAAAAAAACGGTTGTTTCTGGTAAGATATACAGACATTCGCGTGTCCTTAGGGTCGAACGTTGAATCAATTGCAAGCGCTTTCAGCCGCGAGACTTTGTTTTCAGCGAGATTAACATTCTTGATCGTTATAAAATATCTCCTGTAATTAAAAAAAAAAACATTAAAACGTGACTCTCCAAATGTTTAATGATCATAAACATGAGAACCAAATAATGCGTGGAAAAAAAACCATAATTGCAAAAAACTTTAGGTAATAAAAATAAAAATATATATTCATATAAATTACTATTTAAATTAAGAAAAACGGTTTCACGCCGAGCACATTCATCTCCTTTACACGCGGATCGCGTCCATAAAGCTATCTTTGTCTAACTGCGTGACAAACAGTGGCGTTGACATATACAGCTATAAGACATTAATGTCCAGACGAAATATAATATTTATAAATAATATAACAAATACATCATAAATAACACATACGTCGATTTGATCTGCCCGCACTTTGTTCAGTTTCAAGTGACAATTTTTATAAAACTTTAATGAGATATCCGCACTTAAGTTTATATACAGTATATAGGCCAAATTTTAATGTTCATTAGCTGGATTTTTTATATTATGGGAAAACACGGAAAAACAGGAGATGTTATTAGATCGTTTATTCTAGGACAAGGAGGATAGGAGGGCAAGTACTCATACCACCAAACCGTCTACAACATTAGACCAGTCAGAATGTTAATATTTATATGGATGGCCTCATATTCACAATAAATTAAACCGGGATTGGAATTTAACAAAATGGACGACCAAGTTAAAATTGATGATAAAAGAGTGGCTCATTGAACTAGGTCGGTTTAAGTCAGAGCAATTAGTCTCTTCATCATTTGTGTAATCATGATCTATTGCGACTTACAAATATAGTTTCTATTTCCTTCTGTATAATCTCATTACAACCCTCTCTCTATCTCTCTCTTCATTTCCACAGCGCGCCCTCATAAATACCCTTTCTCTCACATTAAAATTTTAAAATACATAAAAATGTTTTTTACTACACTACTTTACGCTACACTACATTACACTACACTACACGACACTAATCTACAGACTACAATTTTTACTATTCTACACAATAACAACACTGTATTTATTTTATTAGCGGTAGATATCTCCTTTTATGTTCTTTTTTTTTCTCTCTCTTCTTTTTTTTTTTTGTTTTGCTTCTCTGAATCTCATCTATGTACTTACAAATGATAAAATAAATGGAAATATATGTTCGTGTAAATTAAAAAAAAAAAAAAAAAAAGTTATTAGGAACCTTAGATTACTGCCCTTTCTGCTCCGTATACTTCGCATTCAGATACATTTTTATTGGAAACAGATAGCTGACAGTCCATCTTAGGACAGGTGTTCAGCACCTAGTTAGATGGACACGGTGAAGTTTCTGACATGCCACTAAGTGCGAATTTAGATGAGAGGAGATGTATCACATTTTCTCTTTGTATGTTTATAGATAAAATGTTTTTTTAGTGTAATAATTGTATGTCTAGCTGTAAGTTTTTTCTGTAAAAATAACAATTAATAAATAAATAAATAAATAGATATATTCCATTAAACAATGCATTTTTACTAATTATAACCGCTATTAAATTACTAAGATACATACAGAATGTTGCAGGACCATTCCAAATCAAGTGTTTATTTCCCTATTATGAGTAAGTAATTATAGAAAAAATGTTCATCGCCATGACCGAACAAAGCCGTTAATGACGTGTCGATCAGTTGACGTACATGTATCGGTATTATGTAAATGTTGATATATTATCTTTTCAAGTAATACTTGAAACCATTTAGCTGAGATACTAATATATGTTATGTAGAATACGTGAACGAAGGACTCTATTTGAATGATTCTGACCTACAATTTGTTTAGCCAAATACAAACAATTGAAAAGTGTAAACTCTATGACGGTCATAACGGCGCTTAAATCACAAACCGCGGCCTACCATCCTGATGAAATAATGATAAGATTTAGTTGTTTTTTAAAAAATAAGAGATGTTTTTTAAATCCAATTATATTAAATAATTTCTGAAAATTTAAAACTTTTAGCATATATTTAAAAACTAAAATAAAAATCTCCAATTTTTGTTATTTTATTTCTAAGTTACGGCATATATCTTAAATCTATTAGGGAAATCCCTCGTCCACTTTATTCTTATCATAAAACTATATTTATTTTATATGGGATGTATCTGGTTTCATAAGTGGGTTAATTCAAAAAATGCTATTTCTAAAACGTGGTGGTTTGCGTTTTTTTTTTTTAAATTTTTGCATAATATTTAAATATTTTTTTTTAGCTAGAATAATAAATTATCTTTAAACGCAACCAGTAAAATACGAATTTTTGTATTGACCCTAATATCGGAAACCATTCAGGTATGGAGGTATTAACAGTAATTGTAGCAAGCTTAAAATGTTTCCAAAACATAAAATTTTTAAACAGTTTACTAATATCGGATTTACCAATATAATAAACCGTACGCCTCGTGTCGGTGAATCATTTCATTGCTCTGAGTTTTTCGTGATTATGATAGTGTAAAAATATGAAATAATTAATAATTCGTAGTCGCAACTATATTTGTATGAAAATAGCTGAAACCGCGTTTCAAAAACTCTGAGCCGTTTATCGGCTAAGTTGAAATAAATTATCACAAAATGTTTTAAAGTAACATTGATTTAGACAAGTAATAGAAGACAGTCTTCTCTACCGTGACAATATGGATTCGTGTATAATAAGCTACTATCCCCGTCCGTTGCATTTTTCAGCTCGAAAAGTACAAATGCGAAGAGTTCAATTTTTGTGGGTAGATTGATGCTCTTGGAAAACAACGATAACCGTTTAGATCACACCGGAGGCTGCTGGGATAATATAGATATATGCCATTAGTCCACAAATTTTTAGTACTAATAAATGACACATTGACAGCTCTATATAAAGCGCAAATATCATATTGGAATTTCAACACTTGAGGACGTCGACTCATCATTTTAGTATTGTTTTTAATTTCTAGTTGTTATTGCGTTTTAGGCCGACATAAAGAGTTAATGTTTGAACGGCCCGCAACCGTGGTATGTCTGAATTCTACAAATGACAGGTGACGTTTGTACCTCTAGGGCATGCAAATCTTAAATTATATGTATTGACAGTGCCCTTGACACATTTTTTTTTCTACCGAATTCAAATTTTGTCTATTCCATATTAGAAATAAAAAAAACTCTTACGTCAGAAATGACAGCACAAAAAAAAACGCAGGCGAAAGTTTCCACGCGAACTTTTATACATATTTCATGTTTTTTTATTTGAATTTTAAATCGGATGGCTTCGTTAGTCAGGGACTTTATATACGCCAGACGGCTTCCTAATATGACATGACACTGCGATTTCAAGATGGCTTCATTTTTTATCATTTGTAAACATGTTTGGACGAATGATTTTAGGTCTACGACTTTCTAATCGAATTCAATAAATTGAAACATTTATAATGGGTTGTGAGACAAGCACTAAGTAATACAAAAATAGTGTATATACACGCTGAGTAAATGGTTCCGTATATTTAATTAAAACTTCTGTTTTATTATTTAATTTTAAAACATTAACTAAAAATGATTTAAAATGGTATCTCACGCTTGATATTGTAATTTTTGTAAATGTGTTGTTGAATTTGGTAAATCGGTAAAATGGACAGTTAAATTGTAATTGAGAAAATAAATATTTTAATTTAAATTTAATGGGAAATAGATATTTATTTTCAACATAGCGCGTATATAAACATAATTTATGGTAGGTTTGGCTTTGTAATTATTTGTTATATGTATGCATAAATAAATAAATAAATTGATACGTTTCTTCTTCGACGTCACATCAGAAAGAGACCGCAGGATATTTAGCAGTATCTCCCTCTTTCACTCTCTTCTATCGGGACGCTGAGGACAAACTAATAATTCAGTTCAGTTCAGTTCAGTTCAATGCCGTCAACAACGGCGTTTATTTCAATATAGTTTTTGTATTACAAACAAAATGAGCAAGGACCCATTAGTCAGAGACTGTCGACAGGTCCTTTTAATAAGTTTCTTAACTAATAATACATAATTAAAAGGTATAAATAAGTATATGAATTTTTGGACAAGGTAGATTTAACATAACAAGAATGGAACATGAATAACAAAAACAGAACAGTAGAAATAATATAAAACCTAACATGACACATAGCACAGATGTTATTTTCAACTTTTTATTTTAGTAGTACATATTCTATCCTAATAATTATTTTACATGTGTTTCTAAGAGGTATTTTTTAAATTTATTTTTAAATAGTGCTAACGTAGCACTCTCTTTAATTTCGCCAGGCAATTTATTGTATAAAGTGGGGACCGCCACGCATGATTGGCGCTTGCCATATAAGTTCTTAAATTTAGGGACAGAAAGCATTTTTTTGCTTACTTGTCTTGTTTTATGCTCGTGTTTTACCGGGATTTTAAGAGCACTATCAGCATGGTAATAAAGGGCAATTTTGTATTTCCACAATGAGAAAACAGACAACAGGTTAGAGTGTCTAAAGATATTTTTATAGTTTTCCCGGATGCGATTTTTTGTTTCCCAGTTTAACGACAATTTTATGATACGTATTTGTAGGTCTTCAATGTCCTGGATGTATGTATGAAATGAGTTCCCCCAAATGTGCAGTCCATACATAATTATAGGCTCTGCTAAGGACCGATAAAGGTCCTTTAAATTTGATGAGGGGAGACTGTTTTTTACCAAAGTTAATTTGGCCAGTAGACATCTTAGTTTTTTACATACTTCCAGGATTTGATATTTCCAATTAAAACGACAATCAACGATCAAACCGAGATATTTATGCTGGTCAACTTGTTCGATTTCGGGACAATGACATTGGCGTTTAATATCGTGTAGACACTTATGAGTATGGCCCTTGATACTAACTTCGTTTAATGATTTATTTTGGGAAGACCTTATGTGAATCAGTTTGGTTTTTGAAACGTTTAAGTTCAGTCCGTGGTCATGTGACCATTTGAGCAAGCTGTCAACATCCTCTTGTAATAATGTAGACGCTACATTAATGTCATCATGTCATCATGTTCTATTTATTCCCCCGCACGGGCCTGAGCCCGCTGGGGTTGGAGTCGCCCGTTGGCAGTGTTTTGTTGTATCCTATCATTCCGTGTATTTTAAACTTCTGTCGTGGTACGCAATCCTGTATAATATAATATCAGGTGAGCAGTCTAAATACAGAGTGTTCCGGGACAATTTTCGTCTTCCAAAAGGGATGCTTATGTTTTATTTACTAATTAGAAAATATTAAAAAAAAAACGAAAATTATTCATCCCCAAAACTATGATTTTTATTAAAGCGCAGTTATAAATTGCATTTTCCATGGCAAAACGCGATCGATACCTTGTAGCCTTGACTGGCGTAAGTATGGCAACGACGATTTTATCATCGCGTAAAGTTTACATTTTGTTTTCTCGGAAACCATGATACATTTTGGTATGTCGTCTTAACAAATCATGTTTGAAATCGAAGCTGGATTCATTTTATCAAGAATGGTCACAGGACACCTGTATAATCAATGCAATAACGAGTCATTACTATTTTTATAATTATGTTTTATCCTTATAAAAGTTATTATAGGGTGAGCATGTGCTCACACTATAATTTTCAATTTTTAAAATATTAAAAATAATTAGAATTTTCCAAATGTCAGACTCGCATATAATGTTAAGTTACGGCATTTGCCTATTTCAACGTAAAGAATCATCTAAATAAGGTATTTGAGAAATTATACAATTTTTATATACTTTATTTATTTATTTATTTATTTATACATATATATATAAGTACAATTGTATAATTTACTTCTTAAATGCGTATTTACTTACGGCGAAAGCCAATTAAACCGTAAAAATCATATATATGACGTAACTTTTTCTATGGCTATCATGGAGAGTTCGGTAATCGAATCTAGGCGTAACTCTATGTAAATGTATTTAATATTTGGAAACTTATTAAATATTCAAAATAAGGGTAAATCGTAAAAGGGCGCGAGAAGGTAGTAAATGTACCTACTAAAGAGTTCTGAGATCTGAATTCTAGTAGGTCCAATTATTACAAATGATTTCGACCCCGCGTCAGTGACAAAACAACATTGAATTATAGCAGAGAAGTAAAATAACTGGACATTGGCACGGGCCCACGTCTTTTGCCCGTTTCAAACCGAATCACATTCATTATGATTTTAATTACGTAATCATTATTGCATAATCACCAGGAAAATTAAAAAAAAAAAAAGTCGGCATATCAAAAGTAGTGTACAGGGGAGATTAGATAGATCGCTTGTTGCCTAGTTCTGCAGAACTTTGCGTTTTATAGTAATTTAATGTTTTAAATATGTTATAAATAAACAAAAATAAATTGTACTTCTTTGCAACCCGTGTTCGAAATTGAATAAACAATGAATTAAAAGTAAAAATTACATATAAAAAAACTCAAACTTAGCTAAGACCAGTTCCACATCCATTATATATTTATTTATTTTACTATAAACAAACAACCAAAATCATTCATATAACTGGCCGTATCTTGTATTCACTCGCAATCTCTTAACTTTCACGCGTAATTTTTAATATTACCTACCTACCTGCTTTAAATTTCACTTTTCATAATTTCCTTCAAAATCAACTGTTCCGCTGAGATTAAGTAAATATCTGACGTCAAATTAAGGTTAAATGTTTCGTGCATATTTTATGCATTTAGAACATTTTTAGGTGGCCTTAGACCGGTGCTGCGATTTTGACTTCGCACAATACAGCCATTTCATTTTTAATGCCTAATCACCACAATTCTCCCTGCCCCTAGTTCAAGCTAACTTAACTTTGTTGAACAAGAGTGAAAATAATATTTTGACTATGGTAAGAATGTACTATGTTTTCGTTAGTTAAGCAGTAAAATATATATATTTATCGCATTAAGTAGTAAAGTTAATATTTTTTTCGTATTGAATGAAAACATCTATATTATTGACTTGTGCTGGAGATTTGGTTAAATATTCTTTCATCGTACAGCATTACAGCTAGCGTATGGTGCGATGGTTAGCGCCCTGCCGAAGTTAAACATGAGATTCGAGGTGAAATACTTCGTGAATTAGTAGTATATTTCGGTTTTTAGGTTTTATAATTGTCAGACAGCCAATGTGGTATGAAAATAAATAAATCAAGATTAACAGAAATAAGTAATATAAAATAATGCATGAGTTCCGGGTCTCGCGGTCAGGATGTGTAAACAAACATCGGCGTTCGTCCGCTTGTGCATTGCGATAAAACTGTTTCTTCACACTTGCTGGTTGGTCGTGTATTCCGATCATAAAGAGCGAATTTGGTTTATCAGGCGAGCGCGAATACGATATGACTCATTGACGTCACTGATAAATCCGAACTAAATAGAAAATCACTTTATACATCAATAGGTCGACTTCACTGCTTCCTGGATTTTCTATTGGATGACGAGGCGCGTTTTGATCTGGTGTAATACAAATTGAAGATTCAAATTAACTTAACAAATGCTACGGTCTGAAATGAGATGGAGAAGAGATAGCGGTTCGTGCGCGAATTCACTTTGGCTCCGTTCCAGGATTTCGCGGGCCGAATGAAAGTGAGAGGGACTGTTGGCGTGCAGTGCGATCGATTCTGCACTTGGCCACTGCTACACCGGGAAGATCGGGAAGAGAGCGTCTCTACTTTTGCAAAATGTAGTTAAAATAGAAAAAACCTAAAAAATATATATTTAAAAAAAAAAAAAACAAAACAACAAACCGTATGCAACTTCAGTATAAACCACGTCTGTGTTATTTTCGAAATATTGATCAATTCATTATAAAAACATTTTGAACAGAAAACTTTATTTTTTTTGTGTTTGGTTAGAGTAGGAAACTATGCTAAACTACACGAACTTAACTAAACTAACCCTAAGAAATTTCTAAGAATATGTAAAGAAAATATTCAAAATCGCCCAAGCTAATAAATATTAATGAGTTAATATACATTTAAAAAAATAGTAGATTATAAATACACATAAGTACTCGACAAGGCAATTAGCATCAAAGATACTTTTGATACCGAAATTTAAAAATGTTGTGCTGGCGCGACTATATAATAAGGTACCTGTAAAAATTAAGAAATGTAAATATATTAGTGATGTAAAAAAATAGCTAAAATTATACTTGTATTCTTCACTTCATTCTTCTTGTGTAATGTAATGTTTTTAACAATAGGTTAAGGTGTGTAATTAAAAAAAATGTAAAATGTTGCTAGATATAATGGCTATACAGGCTCTTCCAGAACATGTGAACTGCTTACTTAAAATATATAAAATTAAGGTCGCGACAGCGACATTGAATTTGAATTGGGAGCCTTTTCTTTAATTTGAAGTTGGTTAAAAATATAGTAAAATGGACGAAGATAATTTTAACATGCGATCCTCCTACTCCAGATCCGTACAACAGACCTCAATGTTTATTTTAACGTATTTTTATAAAAAAAAATATCAACACATCCTTTTGAGAATAGTTGAATAGAGAGCGCGCGAGATGGAGTCTGTCCGCTAGCAGGAGATTAGCGGCCACGGGAACAAGTCGGGATGCGAGAGAAAGCCGGCGAAGTGGTCCGCGATCCCGTTTGTATAATTCATCCAGCATCCTCCGAACGAAGTGCTGCCGAGAGCCTCTTACGGCAAGTCTCCATTTCCTTATCCGGATTGTGCGAATAAAGGACTCGCGACTTTAGGAATGAACTAGCATAGCTTTCGAGATCGGACTTGTGATCTATTCGTCTAGTTTTCTCGATGGAGTGGAAGGTTCAAATCCCTGCTAAGTGATACTTTCAGAAATATTTCGAAATTAATAGATTTTTATTTTACTTAGAAAAAGAGAACAGAAAGCGGACGGAGTATTTGAAAAAAAAATGCTATTTTCCTACAGGGTTTTCTGTTTTATAGTTGATCTCAAACCGTAGACCCATAATACTCTAAAACGAAGTATATTATTTGCACATTTTATTTATATATTATACTATATATTTATTATATACTTAGTCTAAATACTAGTGAGATTAGTGCGAAGTGCAAAAAACTTAAAAATGGTTTTTTTATTTTTTATATTGTATGAAGCATTCATGAATAAATCTAATAAACCCGTCTCCTTTCATCTGACATTCTGATATTGCTTTTCTGTATTATTTACCAAATGCTTAAATACCTGTTATTTTTTTAATTAACCTAATATTTTAACAGTTAAGGGGAGTTATTAACCTACTTATATTTTTTAGGACAAAAGTGTTTTTTTTTGTGAAGTGTCCTCCAATGATATGTCAAATTCTAATGATATATATTGATTCACAAGTGAAAACAAACATTATTCTTATTGGAACAGCTGTAGTCGCTAAATGTCTATTGCAAGCTTAGACGTTACAGCGGTGGTTACCGTTTTTAGCACTCTAATAAGTTACCAGCTTCTACGTTTGGGACGCAATAATCATCGACGAAATCTCTTTCAAGAATAGGCACAGACTTACGGCATAAATACGTATAACAGCGACCCTGGCATTAGAAGTAGACCTGGTCTTTGGGAGTAAATATGAATACGGACCTCTTCGTAATGCTGCGGCCGTGCTTTGGATGGTAATTTTGGAAATGTACCCAAAGATTATTCGCTATCGTCTTCTTCAACTTTTAGGTCGAGGAAACTTGCCTAAATTTACCCTAAACACCGAATCAAATATAAATTATGGTACAAAAAGATGCAGTTGTTCGGATTAGCGGAGAAAACACGTAAAATATAGATACATCTACCATTAAAATGAGGATCGAAAGATGGTATGTGTAACAAATAGTTACACATACAAGTGAGAGTGAGACATTCTGAAAATGAGTCCAGGAATCACCCCTTAAAACAAAACTAAGACGTTCGCGTATAATAAATACGTCGTTACACGAATATAGGGCAATATTTATAATAAATGGTTTCAATATCTTGCCTTACATCATTCGCACAGCTCTTCCGACTAAACCCGAAATGCATAATGTGCGGGAACCTTTACAGTCGCGTGCCAACCGGCCGTTCCCGAGAAAGCAGCGATATCATTTACATTTCGTAACATTATGTCCGCCATTTTCGTTCGTTCCATCTCGCTCTATGCCTCGCTATGCAAGGGACGGAGCGTTGGAGGTGAAGGCTAAAGGAGAAATTATGACGACGTCGATGTTGTTTGGCAAATTTGAAATATGTTTAGAGCACGTCAGGTACCCCGTTGCATTGGGGCCCTGGGATTCAGGGGCTTAATTCATCGCCCCTCCTTTGAGTTTAAATACCTCTTGCAAGACTTTTACTTCTTATATAAATGTAATATTGTACTATAATATGAACTATATATACTTACAATTATACATTTCTAGATGTTGGTGTCCTCCCGATAACGGGTGTTATACCGGGGCTGAAACTTAAAATTCTCCTTATTTCTAAATGATAAGAACGATCCGATGTGATAATATTAAAAAGAAAGACCCTCTTAGAATCCTTAGGTCCCTCCGTGGACCTAAAAAAATTAAATAGGTCCAATGCGTCTAAAGCGTTAGGCAAAACGAAAAAAAATAATAATCATATGAAAAATGATATGAAACATTGAAATCATTCAGCATATGAAAAGCTAATGCACCGCCTTCGCTCGAAGTGCGCGAAGTAGTTCCGTAATGGCACACAGCTGTCGCCGTACGCCGTAACGCTGTTAAGGCCATTATTGATAGGCGCGGCATTGGTATTCACGCGCTAACAGAATTTACACCACTTGTTTAAATATATAATAAATTTGGAGATGATTTCTTTCGCATTCCTTGCTCATAAAAGGTTACACAAGATCCCTCTTATGTCTTCGGGAATGGTCTTGGGACACCTGTATCATGAAATACGTTCTTTTGTTCTCTTGTTATCGCTTAAGGCCCTAGTATTTTTCCCAATAAAATACCTTGGACTCCTCAAATACCTTGGAAAATTTGGAATCGATTTTAAGGCCATGAATGATTTTCTTTTTAATCGCCTCGAATAACGGATTTCCAGAGAGGGGATTTGCGTTTCTTTTTATTTTTCTTCATCGAATAAATAAAATAGGCCTATTAAATAAATAGAAACATAGTTCCTAAAAACATTTAGCATATTAAAAATAAAAGTTTTTATTTAAGTATATATTTATAATTTACGTTAAAAGTAATATTTTTTCCTCGGAAAATTCGCCCATTCGGGGGGACCTGCGTGTCGCGGTCTTGAGTTTGTGGAGTTGCCGGCCTCAAATTCAAATGAGATTATGGCTAACTTCCTCGTTGGCGACATTTGCGGCTCGTCTCCGAGATTCCTCTCCAATAAAGTAGCGGTTTAATGTCTTCGAGCAGCAGGCGAGGGTTCGCTCGCTACTAAGAGCCAAGCGTATTATTTATGAAAACAAAGCCGTAAGCACAGCTCCCGCAAAATATTCTCTGAAAAATATATAATATACTGTCGACGCGACATATTTTATTTATTTATTTATTAACAACAATTACACACTCATTATGTATAAGGTTACAGATTCGTATACATAATTAAAAATAGCTTTCAGTGAGCGTTAGGTACCACTGAAACCTCTGTTCGCTTCCTAAATAAAGAAAACATGTTTATCTTCTTCTTCAGAAATAGCGAATAGGTTCTATTATTAATAATCCATTTTCCATCATTTTTTGAATACTGGTAACACTTTGTCACTTCGCCAAAATTCCACCTTCGAAGATAATTTATTATTCGACTCTAATATGTCAAATTTCAGAAAATTAACTATTTTAGCAACATTTATTTGTATGCTACGATTAACAATTTATCAGTTAGGAAGCATTCGCTATTTTATCCACCTGTTTATCGTGCCAATTTGCACGGACAGTATTTAGACGCCAGCTGATCGAGTAGGTCGTTGGCCGCGCTCGGTGAAGGCTACGGATATATCGATCTCGTTTTGCGGCAATTCACACGAGCGCTTCAATAAAAATAATAAATTTGGGAGTGAATTATTTTCGGATTTTTTTACTTGTAATAAGAAACATAAACCCCCACATAAGTCTTCGAAAATGGTCTTGGCACTTATATTATTTTGAATTTTAGTAAATAAAATAAATAACAAATCACCAAAATGTTGAGAATAACAAAACCTAAATTTACAAACCAACAATAACTAATTAGACAAAATATTTATGTATGCATGATGTTTTAGGAGTAATAGTTTTGAACGAAACAGTTAATATAAACATAAGATCAATTAAATATTCCCATAAAAAGCCTAAAATATATATCTCAGGTAGGTATTATTTAAATGATATGAAAACTATATTAATTTTTTTATGTTTGGTCACTGACAAACTTAGAGCACAGCTGATAACAATTTATAATTTTAACAAAGTAAAAAGTTGAGTGATCGTTTACCACCATGGCACTGTAAGTAGTCCTAACTAAAATATATCCTAAGTTTTTTACGTAGCTTATTTACTACCCCATTTAAACGTAAATTAATCCTGTGTTCATTTAAAGTAACATTAGGGATTAGTAGATGCATTAGGGTTGTTAACATTTAAAGTAAATTGCTAATAACAGAACATATATAAATATTACTGAATTTAAACCTAAAACGCTTGAACTATTTAAATGAATATAAAAAGACATTCTTATCTTCGTTACGGTCTACAACAGTTGATTAGACTGTATTGAATAGCTAAAATGATCGTAAATAAAAAAAAAGAGATTAATTTTCTCTTTAATCCACGCAAAATAAAACCAATATCTCACAATTAACATATTATGAGTATTTTAAATCACAGCAAGTCGTATTGGTAAATTCTTAGTGCGTATTTGATTAGATTAGTAATCAAGAATTCATGAATTCAAGTTGAATTCTAAAAACCGCTTGCAACAGCGGTAGTTTTGAATAAATCTAAAAACGATATGCAGGGTAGGGTACCTTCGTTCAGGATTACAATAAAAATATTTATTTTCAGTGCAAAAGTTCGCCGAGTTTCGAGAGGTGGATAATGTATCGGACACAATGGCCTTAGGTGATACATTAATCACTTAATTTATTACAGAAATTCACTAAAAAAAATCTAGAGCAAGCAACGCGATCAATCTTCGGCGGAATTAAGAACAGCGCTCGCTAGGAATTCGCAAGATGGCGAGCCAATAAATTCTCCTTGCAGCTGACCTATTTTTTAGCCGCGACTATGTACGCTCGACGCGGAACCAGAGATAAACGGGTTAATACTCCGATTGGTGCCTTGTCCAGGAATGCGCTAGAAAAAGCTAGTATTTTTAAATCATCGCCAGGACCCCAAGGACCCTTAGAAAAGTATTGTAAACTTTCGATTTGTTGTTTTTTTTTCAATACTTTACTTGTATGAACCGTGAACACAGGTATGAGCATTTCGATAAGCGTACCCCTCCTCCCCGCACCGATAAAATTTCCTCCTCTGTCTCTAACTTAATATATTGCCATCTTCATATATATGGATAGAGTGTTCCAAGACCATTCCCGAAGATTTGAGGGGTGGTTAATTATTTATTTATTTCAGAAAACAACAGCTAATACAAAAAATAAAGTTACTATAAAACAATCAAAACATACAGCCTATGAGAGTTTCCTCCAAACGTAACTTTATCAAAACGCTCGTGTAAATTCCCTTTTTGCTCGCAGCACGGCGCGGCCTCGCTAGCGACCGAGCTCATGACAAAAGCGACTTCATACTGACGTGTAAAGTTTAAAATTTTTATAAATTCTATGAATTTTGATATGAGGTCGAAACAAAGCATGTTTGAAATCGCAGGGCTAATAAGCTGGTTTTTTAACGGGAATGGCAAGACCATTCCCATTCATGACCAATGACACGTGTAACAGATTAAAATTTAAACTAAACATAACTACGCAGTGCATATATGTCATACGAACCTGCCGAAGAGAACACAAGAAATGTGTATCTCATTTTGCCTGTAGGTCTGTCGACTAAAATTTGTACAATTTTATAAAGGGTTTACAGAACTAACAGAATACCATTAGTTAGGGTATACAGACGAATCTTGCCGAAAAATACCAGGCAGTCAACTCCCTAACTATTAATTAGCCAAACCGCCTGACTATGTTTTCTATAGCTACATATTGGACAAGTGTAATTAATATTAGCCAATATTTATACGTATAAATTATGATAAAATATAAATATAAATAATTAAAAAATAATTCTAATTTAAGTTTATTACATAAAAAACATATTTTGTATCCTACTTTTCTCCTTTGAGTACATTTTAATTTGTTATATTTTTTTTATGGTCTCGATTATTTTTTTCTTCTTTTTTAGTAGAGTTAAAAGGTTAGGTTAGTGTTTAAACTTTGAAGATTTTTATTTAGTTTTCAAATCTTCATTCAGTTCGTTGCAGAGTTCGTGCGAGGTTAATTGAAGTTAGTGAAAGAAGGTGTTCAAGTTTTGTGTACTTGTTGACTTCTGGTATATGAATTTTATGTCAGGATAAACTTTTTAAGTATATCTTGGTAATAAAGTTTTAATCATACACCCCCCAATTTTTTTAATACTTGATGAAGTTTTTTATTAAAAATCTGCAAAGTGCGCCTCTGAATGCGCGCTCCTGGACCAGAAAACATCTTCAAGAAAGTATCTTAGTATTTTTTATTTATTTATTTATTTATTTATTTATTGACAGTAACTTAACATTAATTTCACATTATGCAAAGTACTACCTAACTAGGCAATGCCCGTACTAAGGTAGACTAAGAACATCGAACTACTAAGAGAAAGGTACTAAGAGCATCGTTCTTATAAGCATAACTATCTCACTGTGCAACATACAATTACAATTATTTGAATTAAATTGTTGACTAACACATTGTAAAATAGACAACTTTAACATAATCTGTGTTAAATTTGATAAGAGTAATGATGAATTATAAGCGATCAGCCTCTATAAATACACCTTAATGTTTATTAGAAAAGTTTGAATGTATGCAAACATGACAGTGTTTAAAAATTGCACAGAATTTGAAAATGAATGTGGATGACTAAATCAGATTTGATATTTAAATGTGACACATTTTTTTATTATTATTATCTTATATGTAATCTTACACCCTTATGCATTCTCGTTCCTTAAGTGAACAAAGTCCTAACTTTAACATTTATTTATTTATTTTATCCATATAACAATACAGTACGAACAAAGTACATACATAATACCCTTTTTTAAATATAAATTTCAAGGTCTTAAATATAATTAGCTATAGAAAAGAGGTTCTGGCATATTGGATTATAATCACTTCACTCGGCATAATGCCTGTATCGAAGTGATAAATATTCGAGGCATTCAGTATTTTATTTGGAGGTGCTCTAGTATACACATATTCATATACATATATATAACTGAAGGAGTCTTCAAGGAATTCGATTCTTAAACCTTTAAATCACTTGAATATTGGCAGTATACCATATTGCTCTCTAGTATCCTTGAAATTAAACAGTTAAACGGTCGCGCTTTCCTGATAATATCTGGTCTGCAAGCCAACATTTTGACAATTGTTCATGATTGATGGCTTAAATGAACGGTAAATTTCACATTTATAAGGTAAGGAATGACAGTTTAGTTGAATATGGAGAATTCGCGTCAAAGATTGTTGTAAGAAAGACCTTACTACACCCATGAAGTTAGCAACCGTTGAGTTACTAGCTTCACGCGTGTATCCCAAACAGCGCCCTCTAGTGATATTAAACCTCATATTGTATCGTTCAATTAAATGTTCGAACCGCAGTTCGGGGTAGGCAGAGCGGAGAATTAAAATTCCACCCCGAAAATGTGTCCCCGAATGACCATTTTTCCCATTTTCCATCCTGGAAAGTATTGTCTATTAAGAAGCGGGAGATTTAAGGCCGACCATAAAAGAAATGGAAAAGAGCACAGCACGGCGAGATGTGCGCGGCGGGCCGTAAAGTATCTCAACAATGGCGGCGCGCGAGGGAGACGGCGCGCACCTTGCGGCGTTGCGTTTGCACGCGTCGAGTGTAGGCTGTTCCGTTCGCACGCCGGCAATCTGTAAGAAAATCTGAAATTTACTTTGTCGAGTTTCCCGCATGCTTATACGAGAAATTCTACAAACTGTGTCGTTAATCCAACATGTTGTACTGACAACTATATTGGCCCAACCGTCAATGTATAAAGATTTTATTTAAGACATCTTTCCATAAGTTGCGTGTAGCTATTTAGATTATAACCTCACACTTTTAGATTCTCTATTACTAATGGGTTGCTTCGCTTTTCACCTCTAGTCCCTTCGGACCACTTCGTGCCCACCGTGCTATTTTCGAAGGTCCCAAATACCTGAAACTAGGCGCTGTGAGAAAAGTAATTTCAAAATTAAACCTCTTTATTTATTTTAATAAAATAAATGTATTTTAATATAAATTATACATACCAGCTTCTTCGACTTGCAAGCTCCTTTGATAATCTAAACACGTGCATTTCTTGTATTTTTTTTTTCATAGGAATTTCGAAGTATAATAAATGTGAATTAGGTTTTTCTCTGAAACTGACAATTCTAAAAGTGTAAAAATGGAATTTTAACAATCCCAGTGCCTCTTTGTAAACCAGGTTTGTCTTATTCACCAAGCTCACTCTAGAACAAAGGTGTCCAAACTACGGCCCGCGGGCCAAACCCGGCCCGGCAGGCGATTTTTTCCGGCCCGCCAAGGATTTTGAAAAATTTCGTTGCAAATTTCGTTAAAGCAATTGGCTGGTATATTTATTTCTATGTATGGCACTACCTATATGTGCGAACAAACTTTTTCCAGGATGAAGTATCTGAAATCTAAATATAGGGCAAATTTATCGGATGATCATTTGCAATCATTGCTAATAATTGGTGTTTCCGATTTGAATCCCAACTTTGAAGAAACTCTCCAGGAAAAAACCCAGTTCCACCATTCCCATTAAAAATTGCATGAAATAATTTTATAATAATATAATTTAGACATGTTTGTTTAGTATTATTATATCTGTAATTTACTATAAAAAAAATATATAGTATATATATGTGGCAACAATAAAAAAAATCAATGCTGCTTTACTTGTAATAACGTTTTTTAATTCACATATTTACAATGCTTGGCCCCCGCTAATGAATTTAAATACCAAACTGGCCCTCGCAGCAAAAAGTTTGGACGCCTCTGCTCTAGAATATTCGACATAGAACTGTCCAACAACCCCTCCCTACCCCCACACTGCTTCTATTTTCACTTCCTTAAGACAAGATTTCCGAAAAACATTAACTTGTTTTTGAAGAAAATTCTAAATATTAATTTTCCATCCTATAACAACATTTGTCCGTGGAATGTAGGTATCCACCTGTAAATAACCACCATCCCCCTCTTTACACCTCCCTTAACCTGATTTTCGAAAAAATATGGTAAAACACGTATTTCTTTATTTTTGAAAAGGAATCTAAATTCCAATTTTTATACTTAAAACATCTTTTGTCTGTTAGATGTAAATATTCTCTTGAAACCTGGATCGATGAGAAATTTTAAGAATCCTTTTTTAGTAGGTGCCCACGTCATAAACAGAATGCACCTACCTTCAAAATGTCAGGTAAGCGGTTTGAACTGGCGATGATGAATGAAAAATAATTCAGGACATGTTATTTTAAATATATCTAAGAGATTACATGACATACTACTGACATGACTGGTTTAAAAGAAAAGGAAAAACTTCTTTTTTAAATATAAATAAATAATAATTTTGGTATTTTTTGGTTTTTATATTTTATTTTTTAATATTTTAATATTTTTTAATAAATGATTGGTTATGGTTGGTTAATGATTGGTTGATTTTCAACCCGGCTTTATGGTTTTTAGGTTCAACGACAGCGTTCGAATCGATATTATGAATGCGATGACAGATTCATTGATTTTTTTTTAAACTCTTCATTAACCATTGCAAAGCGTACATGCCATGCCATGATGGCGGCTGTAAGGTGTTTCAGTACTAACTGTAAGGTGTTTGCTACTGACAGATCCTACTATGATCATCCCTGCTTTACTAGGGTTTCCACTTTACCACTCCCTCACATACCTCTGGTTCCTTACATACCTCTGGTTCCTTTGTAAAATTAATAAAAAAAAAATATACCATCAAAAAATAATGTATTAAATGATCACAGAGTAAACTTCAAATAAGAGCTAAAGTTATCAAATAAAGTTACAAAGTCACATTTAGAAAGAAAAAACATTTTGTGAACAAATACATACCCGGGTATTCTACTCTTGACATAAATATCTACTTCCCAGTATTTCGAAATATTTATACTAAAATACAAAGATTTATATAAAATAATTAACATTACATTTGTATGTTTTAAACATCAACGTTTTTAAAAACCAGTTGTATATAGAATAATTTAAAATATAGATGTGTTATTTTCGCCATTTGAAATAATATTAATTTAAAAATATAAAATAATAGTGAATTTATACATATTTAATATTTTAATTATTCAAAGTTTGTTTACAGGTAATAGATACGCTTTTCAATAAATGAATAAATATTACTAAATAAATAAATTATGTGACATAATATAAACTACTGAAAAGTTTTATTTTGGTAGTAAAAACTCAAGATATTAAATGTATTTAAATTTAGGCACTGAATTTCATACCAGCTATTATTACCAGAAATACAAACAGTCATATCGTTTAGGTTTAAGTTTTATATAAAAAAAAATGCCATAAATTGCCTTCTAATATGGGATACTAAAAATATATACATTCGCGTACAGATGAACTTTTACGATTACATTTATATTTTTAAGTTTCCTGAAATGTCCCGATTTCGTCAAATTCATCACCGACCTTGTGAAATATCTTCTCTGGGCCTTGTTTTAATTAGTTCCGTCAGTAGCCTGAAAAAAAAACAAAAAAATAATATAAATCACCGGATAATTAGGGTCGCTGAAACATTTTAATAAAAACATAATTAGTTTCTAATCAATAAATTACTGGAAACTTTATGAAGTTTCTAGAAACTTAATTTATTCCTAATTTTTAAACAAATTATATAATATCAGCTTCATTTTTTTTTGTTATTCTGCTACGGATATGAGCTGCGATAACGTAATATTTAAAAGGACTCAGTGATCCGTCGAAAATGGTTTTATCAGCATTCCTGATAAAACCCTGGTGGTTCCTGGTGGTTTAGTTTTAAATTAAGGTTAAAAATCAAGTATAAATAATATTTAGGTTTAGCGTGGAAATATTATTTTTTTGTATTTCCTCGTGTGACCTATTAGCTAGCTACTGTTATATAATAAATGCAAACATGGCGAACTTCAATTTGGAAAACTAATGACTCCAATATGAAATACATTACTACCTATCTAACTAAAAACCAGAATATTTTAGTTGCTTTTATATGTCTATATTTATTATTTCATTTTATACATTTTATATCGTAAAGTGCGTTCACATAATATTCTAAATTATACCTCAGTACGGGTGCTACTTTTGTAAAACCTAACCACGGCTTTATGAATTGTCGAAATAGTCTCTGCTAAGCTATAAGCGAATATTCGAAACCACGCATAACCATAACCACAAATGAAAAAATATTTTTTTTAAAAAAAACTTTTATTCAGGTGCTTGAAAGCGTATACAAAATTTCGTGTCTGCGCTGTTGACCATTGAGGAGTTCCTTCATCTGAAGCCATGGGTGTGGAATCAGGTCATGCTTACCATAAAAATGCATTGTCATCGGAACTAAACCGACATGTCAAATTTCAACTAATATTATTCATTTAGCTCAAAGGCTTGTCAACCCTTTAGGGTATTTGATTTTTTGGTTCGAGTGCTAACCACGTACGACGGGCCGCAGTTCGCTATGATTTGACGCGAATTTCGCGTGTATTTTCCAAATAGAAACGACTGAGTTCACCCTTTATGCTGGAAGCGTGGCTTCGCAGTAGCCTAGTTCAACTACGCCCACTTTATAGCTCGCCCAGCTGCTGACTAAACCTGAGTCCAAAACTTTTCCCGCCTTCTATGTAAAAGGGGACGCGATCACACTGAACGCGACTTCGGAGCTAAATGAAAAAAAAAATAATACATAGCATTTAAAATGCCACTTTAATTTGTGCTTTATTTTAAAACACTACAAATAATACATCTAGACGGTTACATAATAATATCCGCCATTTTTATACTTAAAATACACCAGAATTTAGTCAACCAAAAAGCAACACAATAAATTTATTTTATTGTATTGATTGAATGCGTATACAAAATTTTGTGTCTGTGCTGTTGACCGTTGAGGAGTTCGTTCGTTTGGAGCCATTCCTGGGTCTAGAATCAGGTCGTGCTTACCATAAAAATGGAAAACCGTCGTCATCGAAACTAAGCCGACATGTCGAATTTCAACTCAGTGGTGGTGGATAGAAAGTGGTTCCAATTCAACTTGCAAGATTTGGACACAAACCGACAAAGCTTGTAAAAAAAAACGCTTGCACGGGCGGCCTACAATACTTTCCCCGATAAAAATATAACAGATGGTTTCTCAAAATTCTACTTCAAAAATAAAATTAGATATCGTTTTATCTTATTATCTAGGTTAAAACTTGAATTGACCGTAATTTTCGTCGCTTATTTTTACTGCAAAACGATTCAAAAAGGTACACAGGTTCACAGGTTCACAGATTTGGTACATTCTTCGGACATAAATATCTCGCTGACGGAATACAAATCCGTGAAAATATTTTGACAGTAACATTAGGAATCAAATTTAGTTTTTTTAATGTATTCAACATAAGTTAAATAAGTTTTTCATGTAACCAAAATTCCGTTTATCCGAAATATCGCCTGTCGAACCATTCGAGTTTGGAAATCTGCAGGGTCACTTTTACTGAGACCACTTACGCTTACTTAACGCATTGCATTGCTTAAAATTGATCTATTTTCAACCAAACCTTTATTTTCAACCAAACCTTATTATCGTCATTGCAATAACTGAGCTAACAAATATTGTCGACCATGCGTTCTTAAACGCAGCGAAGGCCTAACTTCTTACGGCCCCGCGTATTTCATTGTTTGGCCTGAGTAAAAACGGACAAGACGTTTTCATCCGCAAACGCACGACCAAATAAGGAAGTAAAAAATGACAAGATTCGACAGTCGAGTCTTGCACAAGTGGAAAGAGCATTTCTCGCCTTCAACGTAACCAAATCCCATTCCAGTGGTACACATTCGCTTCAGTTGGGCTATACAATATCGCAGTCCTTTTCCGCTGAATACCGGTTACCACCCCCCGCCCCCAGCCTCCCTATCCACCGGAGAGGTTTGATAGTCTGCGCACGTGATGTCATACGTTTGTAAATCTTCTAGTCGTTCGTGAATATGACAGAATGGAATTGAGTTAGTTTTCATGTGTGGACGGTAATGGAACATTTCTCTTACATACGTAAGCTATTTTTTTAGAAATTTCATTTTAAAAAAAGAAAACCCACTACGTAACACTTTAATTTGCAAATCCATACTTCCATATATACCAACATCAAAAAATTACCTTTTCCCTATTTAATGACAGTCTTTTAGATCACACTTATGTTTAGTGTGAAAAATATCGTGATTTTAAAAAATCATACCTTACATTTAACTTTAAAAAATAACGCTGTCGTAGGTGATCAAAATGCTAGTAACATTACTTTACAAATTTCACGTGATAAACCAAAAATAAACTCATTTATTGATACCTCTGGCGAATCTAATAACAAAATTATCAAAAGACGTGGATTTCAAAATACTATGAGAGAATTGTTATTGCGTATAAAAACGAAGAAAACGGGCGTACTATAAAAGCATATATTACTATAATTATAGATTTTTATTATGTTCAAATTACTCTTTACTTTTGACATTTGAATTGCTCTTCAATCGCTAATAGCGACGAGCAAAAGATATACTCAAATATTTGATCTTTGTTCGTCGAATTGGAAGAGTTTTGTGTTCGGCGAACTTAGATCCGAACGGAGCGAGTCGGCGAAAACTTTGAAATTCCCCTCCACTTTGCGTAGTACCCCGCCGACCTTATACCCTACAACTCTTGCGGCATCAACCTCCTAATAGTGTAGCTAGCTAATGAGAGTGAGTATCCCCTTTGACAGAATTCCGTTAACCGCAATAGACGACGTTTAGACCCAAGACAGAGGCAGAAAGCGAAGATATCGAAGGACTAACCTTTCAAAATGAAAATAATGAGATAAGTGCCCCTCAGGTAGTAAATATTGCTTTACACGAAAGATATTTTTTTTAATATTTACATATTACTGTCTAAAATCAATCTGTCCAAAAGTAGGTTACTCGTACCAAATATTGTGGAATGAAACGGGCGTAAAAATAATAATATGATCGGTATTTGAGACAGCTGTATCATAAAACAGATGTATGGCAAAATACGCTATTTTATAGATATAATGATTTATCACAGGGAGAAGTTTTTCTGCTTTGAGAGCCCAAGGCGGAAAGGCATTATTCGGTCGCTGCTACGAAAATATATTTCGTCAAAACGATCTGATCTGAAATAATATAAACAATATTTTATTTATTGGTTTTTAAAGTACACAAACATATTTAACAAAACTCTATCTAACTAAGCAGGGACCGTACTAAGGTAGGCTTTATTTGTTGTAGATTATTAAACGTTTCAAGTCGAATAACAAACATTTATATTGTATTTTAATAAACAATCACTTACAATATTATACATAATTTGAATTTATGGTATAATAATATAATACTCATATAATATAGCAATAATACACATGCATACATACTCTCAAATTTATAAATAGATATTATTGTTATAGATTAGATATGACATGTGTTGTTAACGTATAAATTTAATAATAAACTAAATTATTAAACATATAATAAAATAATTAATATTGAAAGTATAAACGGTATCTTCTCTATATAAGAAAAAGTTCCTACACGAAAAAGAAGTTAATTGCGGTATGTAGCGAGCTCAAGTAGCCAATAAGAAGTTCGTTTTTTATATGTAAACAAAGACATTCTCAGAATATCTTGTAGGTACCTGCTATTTTATGTAATGTAATTTAGAACCCCTATATCACATAACAACATAGCCTTTAATAACATAATACCTCGCGTCTGTCGTCTTTAAAATACCTTACATAGAGATAGTCGCATTGACATTTTCCATGATAGCCTTAGTCAATTCAAAAGGCATATTTTTGAATTGCTTCCGAGATAATACAAATATAAAAGTACATATTTATGTTCATACATTATATTTATATACGTATATAAATACATATATATAATAGTTTAAAAGTTTTTCCGGTTGTTTAAACACTTCTTATTGCTAGTAAACAGATAGAGAAAAAATAGAAGATGATAGAGATTAGGTGAGTACCTCTGCTGGACGTTTCGGAGCTCCGTGGCCCCTTCTTCAACAGCTAAACGAAGACTGGTCTAGGTACATCATCAGTCACCTGAAGTACCTACACGCTGGTTTACCTGTTAGTGGTCGTAGTGAGGAGGTGGGATTGATATAAAATACATACAGTATAATACTTATTTAATTAAAACCATACGCTATTATCCCAGTATAGATGTCCGTAAATATTAAGATATTTCTAAACCAAAATAATAATAATTACTCATAAAACTATAATCCATGTTAAATAAACTTAAAAAAACCAACTAACCAACCAACGTGTAGGTACTTCAGGTGACAGATGATATACCTAGACCAGTATTGGTAACTTATCGAAATCTATTTTCCCCCTAAAAGGTGATGCGTGTAAAATAAATGGTAAATAACGCAAAGGAACACCTTCGTGATAGTCGATCTCCTCAACCTTAGTCGGAAGTCTGAAACAAGGAAAAAATATATATTTTACACATCAATTAAAATAATATAGTTTATTTTCTTTCAACACTACTATAATATGTATATAGATTTTAACATATAGATTTCGTTGAATCTTGTTGTTAAACTTCTAACAGTATATGTCTGAAATAAAGTTAAATTAATAAATAATTATAAATGAATATCATAAATTATTAGGACTGTAATCAAGCGTATTTTCGATTAAGATAAAATTATTAGTGATAGCAATTCAGAAAGCTCTACCTCACATGACCATTTCCTTATTTGATTTCAGAGCTGTTTTATTTTTTCCGCGGCCATTACATAACGATACAGGCATTGTATCCAAAGCTTTTCCCCGCTCGAAAGAAAAGCACGTAAGAAAATATCCCATCAAATTAATGGTATTTGAACCACACGCGGAAATCTACACGCGTAACAATAGATTTGGGTACCTAACGCCTGCTCGGGGGTTGCCAGCTATACAGTATTTTTTAATTTCGACGTAATCATGCAAAATATTGTAATTGTGAATTTAAACAACACGGAGATTACAAAAATACATAAATGTCGAACCTTTTCTCGTGCACAATCAATTTTTAATCGTTGCTTTATACAGAGTGTCACCAGACCATAATACCCGAACAAAAACACCAACCAACAAAAAGCCCAGCGATTTCAAATATAATTTATAACGGCATCATATCAAAATTCATAGTGGTGTGCGAGGAAAAAAATGTTATTACAGAATTGTTTCTTAAAAATCATTCCCTAAAAGTGCAGTAGTGATTTAAAATACTTAAAATACAGCCTGTATTACGGTAGTTGACCGGATCGCCGTCGTCAGCGACATGGCTCAAACATCTCTACGAATGCGAAGCTTTTTTTGATGGGGGTAGAATCCCGAAAACGATATTTAATTGTATATGTAATGATGGCTGGCAGCCCCGTGCGGGCCGCGTGCCGGCGTCCCTACGCCCCTGAAAAGTTGTCCCGCACGCAAAGCGCACATTTTCCCATTCGAAGTTAATCACAAAACTTGGCTTTTAGCGTCGCGTTCCTTCCAGGGACGCCGGCGCTCAATTACCTTCGCACCTTCGTACCCGCCTCCGCCTTTTCACGCACTAGGCACGTCAGCGACGCCGCGGCAGACAATCGAATAAATGTTTCTATAATCGAATACATTTTGTAAACAGTTCCAACGTAAAAGGTAGGTGGCGCCGCTACCGAAGACCTTTAGCATTTGAACTAATATCTAAAATTTTATAAACATACCATTCTAAATGTTTATAATTCTGTTACCGCACAATAAATTGAACTTATTTATAGGCACATGTTACACATTGCCCTTGAGAAGAAATTATTTTCTCGCAGCTTAACACACAAATATCAAAACAATACACTTATCGATAATGTTAGTCAATTAAAAGTTTTTGCATAATACAAGTTACAAACAAATTAATTTTGGGGCATTTTTTTAATTTTAGTATGGAACATGAATGGTGTTTGGGCAATCTCCGATAAATTAAAAATTTTAACTTTCGAGTAGAGCAAAGTTCGACAAATTTCAAAAAACATATGTTCAGTACTCAATGTAGAATCTTGTTATTTTTGTTTATTTACTATATTAATAATAAATAATTTATTAGATTTATCATGTTATACACATATTATTTTATTTATCCTATGTAAAGTAATTGAAATTTATTATGTTAGTACCAAACATGTATGAATGGAAAATAATATTAAACAAGTTTGTTTGTATATTTTATATTGTGTATAACAATACACAATATGTGTTGCGTATATTGTTTGTTTGTTTGTTGTTATATTGATTATTTTTAAATGATGTAAACAAATATTAATCGAAGTGTTATACATAGCATAATAACAAAATTAGATAATTTATCTCTATCCTTAAAAGCGATTATTTACGAAAAACATACAATCTTTAAATCATATCGTCAATTAAATTAAACTTGTCTCGTTATAATTATCATGTCGATTCTAATAAAAACACGTATGTTATCAATGTGTTTCAAGTTTGTAAAGAAAGAATTTATGAAAATAGGCAAATATATGTTTGGAACCTCTTTTCTTGGAATCTTTATAAATCTTATATGTCAAGTTTTTTTCATACATTAGCTTAAAAATTTTCGCCATTAAAAAGGACAATTATCATTTTTCATAATCATGAGTCATTTTATTTACGATGGGAAAAAATTGTACTGACCATTTTTATTTATTCGAGAGGTACGTATACCAATATTTTAATTGGGCTTTTTACATAACGCCATGCGCAAGACAGAAGAACGCTTTCGGGAAGATGCGCTACTTACCTGTCGGACGTGTGAACTCTGAACTATTTCATGGGGTGGAGACTCGTGACAAACACTCAAAATAATTGCGTGATTTGTACCTGAACTCGTCATCGTGCTTCATTGTCATGGTTTCACTTTCAACGAGATTTCCGCGTCACTGAACCTGGAGTCTGGCTTAAAAATAATAGAGCGACTGTCAAAATAAAAGGTTTCTTTTACATTATAATATATACAAAAAGGCGTTTGTTTAAAAACACTTTTTTCAAAAATTTATTTGAATACATTACAATATCGTCATGATTCCTTAAACTCAAATATACCAAAAATTAAAAATCGATCAAGAGAATCTGATTTCAGTTAGGGCTCATGACAACAGTGTGAACTATCCACTGTTGTCATGAGCCCTAATAGTTTTTTTTTTTTTTAACATCGATTATCTCTATTCAAAAGAATGTTTACCTCACTAGCGTGTACCTCTAAACGTGTACCTCTAAACGTCGCCGTTTCACATACGAGTGACGTCATCGTCGCGAGTGCGCCCGTGTGTTTCATAACCAATTCATTAATATTTGATCGCGTTAATGGCGTACTCCCCCCCGTATGAATTTTTCACAATGTGGCTCGAAGGAAATCAGCGATCAGCTTTGCAACTTCCTTAAGGAGAGTGGGGGGGGAGCCGAGTGAGAGATTGCAATCTTAATATCCGTAAACAATAAAATTTCAGTTTGTAGCATTAGTCCGGTACGGGCTTGAGAATTTTGATCGCTTTATGCAACTTATTTTACGAGGAAAAAGAGAAATTTAAAAACGTGCTCGGCGAGAGGCGAATATAAGTAAAAAAAATATTATAAAAGAATGAAAAAAATATATTTATCTTTTCAAAACATAAACATTTTCCCTAAAAAAATAAAATATTATATACAATTATAGGCGCATTACGTAAGCTCGGTCGTTAAGAAAGGGGTTACTGCGTTAACCTAACGAGGTGTAAACACCTGTTCTAAGTGTAAAGTACGTCTGACAGTGCATATGATAGGTTCCGAGGAAGAATCTACACACACATATATAAATATAGTTACATCTGCTTTTATAGTTTTGACAAAAAAAAACAGTTAATAGGTCTTGTAATTTCTGGTATTATTTGTTTAGACGCTATATAAAAAGTCAACATGGTTACCGAGCAAAAAAAAAAATTGTAAACTTTACGTATTAATATTAGCGAGCGAACAAAACAGCAAAGAGAATTTACACACCAGCGCTTCTATAAAGTCAATAAATTTGGGCATGAATTATTTTTACATTTCTTACTTATAATAGATTACTCAAACCCCCCCTTAAGTATTCGGGAATGCCCTCGGGGACATACAATAAATACAATTTGGCATGTTTTTGTAAGTCTGCTGACTCTTCTACCGGATACTGACTAATAAAAACATGTTATTTTTTTTTTGTTTTGTAAAATATGTTTGTGTACTTTTAAAACCAATTAATAAATTATTGTTCATTTGTTAACGCTCGTTCGCCGCCATCTCCTCTTGCCCCTAGTACAAGCAAATTTATTGTAGCGCGTCTTGTTTTAGGATGCATCCAACGTTAACTACGTTACGTGTACGTAATAGTGTTACGTCAAAACGTACAAGCCTGGATCTTAATTTGTTTTCCCTCCACTCGACGCAAACCCTTATAACCACCCAAGCCAATTAGGCGTTTGGGAAACTCTATAATGTGGTTTCGGTGGAATTTCCTCCAACTTAAGTTGTCTGACCCTCGCGTAAGTTCAGCTGGTCGTGTTCACAAACATTGTTTACAAGGTACCAATTTTACATTAATTATAATTCATCAGGTGACCATTGGTTGCAACTTTGGCTGATGGATAGTTTGTAAAAAAAATCTGAAAGACATGTATTAGTATGTGTATTGCATTGTTATAATCAGGCAGTTAGACTTCGACTTAGGTGCCCAGATTTTGACTAAACCGAGCTGTCCAATTTATTTGAATTAAGATACAAAAGGGGTCTCAAAAGTTGCATATAAGAATACTATCAAAGTAAAAATAAGAATAATATATTCTTTACTATATTTGCCCTCTGCCATAGGTCAAGTTTTCAAAATATTTGTTTTTTTTTTATTGAATGCTTTAAGTTTAGAATTATTTTTTATGAAAAATACAAGAATAAAACTACATTTTCAACACAATCTAAGCTTCCCACAGAACAAAGCATACTTAAATGATTTCTATAATATTTCAATTTAAGTGCCTAGAGAGTAATAGCGTCACTTGTTTTTTTTTATTAATTTTAAGTTTAAATATACTACCGCGATATTAAAAACGTGTGTTTCTTTACATATGACTTCAATTATTCATGTTATAATTCATATTGTGCAAAAGACACCCGAATTGTCTCAACTTTATAACATTAAAACGGGAGACAAAAGTAATAGAGAATCTAAGAGTGAAGTGAGGTTATAATTTAATTTAAATAGACCATCCATACGTTAACGGCCTGGCCTAATATATAATAATATGTATAATCTACAAATTTTTATACGCATTTCAAAACATAAATAAATAATAACCTACATATAAACAGAATTATGACAATATAAATAAATAATGTTAGCGTTGGGTATTTAGATTTGGTTAGCGTATAATTAACTTAACTCATTTTTATTTTCTGTCATAAGACAGATTAACTCATTTTTATTGAAAGTACATAATTAGGATATATTGCCTTTACAAAATTATGCACAACACAAAATTGACAGTTCAGCTATTCTGTCAAAAATTATGTTCTCCGGATTACTAGTCCGAAAGAACATTTAACCACGAAATTCATTGCACATAAATAATATAGATGCTTTTAGACTATTAATATTAGTTTATTATTTGGGTTTATATTGAGTGTATATATGTGTATGATTACTATATTATATTTTTATAATAAATAAATTATTATTAAAATTTATGTATTAGTTATTAACCGTACATTTATGTATTATTATTCATATATATATATATAGTATTATATTTATTGTTATTATTATTATCTCAGTATTACTTTTAGTTTTATTTATATATTACATATAAACAACATATTATTAATTGTAATTGTATGTTGCGCAGTGTGACGGTTATGCTTATAAGAACGATGCTTTTAGTAAAGTCTACTTTAGTACGGGCATTGCCTAGTTAGGTAGTACTTTGCATTATATGTAATTGATGTTAAAATACTGTCAACAAATAAATAAATAAACAGGATGTGTGTAGGTTTGAAAATATGTCCGTCAGTTTAATGAACTGGATATATTTTATGATATGCTGATCAATAAAAACAACCAATAAACCAATGTCTCTTTCTTATTTTTAAGTATTCGCCTTTTTAGGATTAAGAACCAAAATGATCAAAAACTGGAACCCTTATGGTGAGACTTTGGTGTCTGTCAATCTGTCGGCATGTCCTGGTTCGAAAAAAAATCAATTAAGCAATAAGAATGACGATGACACCTGTAGTTATCATTTAATTTCAACTACTATCAACACTGTTAAGTAGTAGTAAATTATTTACGCCCTATAACTATGTCCTGCATCCGTCCCCCAGACTACTCGCGCCTGTCAGTGGTTGCAACTTGTGATGGGTTAAGTAGATTCAAATAAAAATAAAATACAACGGTATCGTGAATATCTTTCGATTCATCATATATTTTTAAATCATTTTACTTTTATTTTTTTGTGAATTTTGACGCGCGGCTATTAATGAACCCCTCTTTTTATTTACTTTCTATTTATCAAAACTTTTACTTTAAACTTTAAGGGATAACTCTTGAATAATAATGAAATTCGATTATTAATCATCATTAATTCCTAGTGGGTATCCAAAAACAGGCCGTTATGTGTTAGTAATGTATTCAAAAGAGAATACAATTTCGCTAAAATCGCTGCTTCATAATTTGGAGTGATTGAAAGTCGTTTAGTATTCAAATTAAACGTCCTTGACGTGATTCAAAACAACAATTCAGATATTTACGAGAGACCAGCCAAGTAAATTCTGGGAAGTTACCAAGCTCTTCAAAAACAAATTTAATATTCAAGCATGGAAAATGGATTGACTATGAAATATATGTAGACGCGCATTGCTGCAAAGTTCACCCGATTCTTCACATATTTTAAGCTTCTATACATAAATTCATGTATGAGAAGCTACTATCCCCGTCTTTTGGTCGTCTCTCCGCCAGTTTGTTGCATCTTTCAACTTGAAAAGTACAATTGCAAAGGGTTGATTTTTTCTGTAGATAAAACAACCATAGCCGTTTAGATCACATCGGAGGCTGTCGAATAACATAGATATATGACATTTAAGTAAACAAATTTTTAATACTATTAATTGAAACTTTGATAGTTTGATAGAGCACTCAAATATAATGTTCGATTTTCAAAAATATGACAAGACGGCTGTTGGAACATATGTATTAAAGGCCAGTTAAAATAATACAAAGTCGTCTATGTACGCAAATAGAAACACATTATAATTATTACAAATTGAAATATTATGGTCATGTCCATTATGTTTTATTTTAATTTTAATCGAAAAAAATCCACTATCGCCTGTATGGCCATCCAAAACGCACATCGAAAGGGTTAAAAAAGCCGCAGGCACCAGTGGTGATAGGAAATGAAGCGACCCATCACAAGTAAGATCAGCTTGAATTATTTATTTATTACAGTTTGCCTGGATGTATTATTTTAATTTTTAACGTATTTTTCATGATTAGTTCTACTTATTTTTTTGTTTTTTATTATTATTGTTTTTCGTAATTTAATTGTTACAAGGGGAAAACTGTTAAATAAATAAATAAGTTTGAACCACTGACGCGAGTAGTCTATATGTGGGAGATGCTTTTAATGACCCCTATAGGGCCTAGGGTTTTACAACCTCAGGTTCTGGTTAAATATGTTCCTACTACTAAATATTGTAAAGAAACAGTTGATATTATGTGATAGCTACAGGTGTGTCATAGCAATTTTTGTTTGAACAAATAACAGGCACCCCGCATCTCGATTTCCGGGATTTTCTATGCTGAGCAAATCCCGGTAGAGATAGAAGGACACCTAAAATGCCTAAAAACCTCGAAGACCACGTTACACACTTAAATAAGTTAGGTAAGCGATTAATAATGACGTCAATACCTAAATATTGTTATGTAATCAATAAAGATGTTTTTATAGGAAAGTTTTAACACAATAACAGATTCTTCGTACACAAACGCTATTCTAATCACACATGTAATCAAATCAGTACTGGGAAAAATATATTATTCGCAAAATTATAGCAACCAATGTTTTTATAAAATAGTTCGACAGCTGAAAGTTTTTACAGAGGCGCGCGGGGGTTGGGCTTCATTTTAGCACAGGTGGGCTTCTTGTTGCAGGACAATATTTACCACCTAACCTAGAGAGGTCGTGTTAAATGTATATATATAATATATTGATTTCGTATCAGCGAAAAAACAGTCTTAAACAAAAAAAATATCTATTCATTCATAGAATATCTACTTTACTGTCAATATCACATCTACTGATTTATTAATTTGATGTTTCAACCATATTTATATTTGGTACATTTTTCTGGTCATACAAATGTTTTATTAGAGTATTATCTACTTGTATCGCTGTTTTGTACGCTTATAAATAAATAAATATGCTCTAGCAAGAGTTTGATAGACGGTGTCGTAGTAAAAAAAACGTAACTTTTCTAGAGTCAAATTTTACGGTCACGTTTTATTTTGTGCGTACAAAATATGTTGCACTTTCGTTATCGCAAAAGTATCGAATCGAAAGACAAATAGATAAAATATACGATTTTCCTAACGATCCAATTTTATCCACTATCGGTCAAGTGGAGACGGGCTATCAGGAATGAATGATGATCCTCTGGACACATACATAGATACGATGATCCCTGATAGATTATTTATCAATGTATTGCAAAGTCAAGCCGTTAATCTTATTGATATCATTCATCAAGAATTTTATGAAAATTCGTCAGACATTTTCGACGCGCTGTAATAAAAACAGTTCCAAGAGGATATTAGCATTCGTTCAAGATTTATTTATTTATTAAAAAAAACAGTCTAACTAGGCTTATCTCGTTCTAATGAAGACTAATGATGAAATTCACGATATTTGGAATGTTTCTATATTCTTTTTTTCCGTCATTTGGTAATACAAAGAGGTTTTATTTACAACACACAAAAACCGTTTTTAAACATACTCTTCTGGATATGAATTGAACAACCTCTGTTCAACAACTTCGTAAACAAAGCAAAAAAACTGGTTTAAAATGATAAAAGAAAGAGTCTTATAAATATTTTAGAGTATGGTAACCTAACAAAATATCAGACCGCGCGGCGTCGCCACGTCGCGACCCAGTAATCGCAGAGCACCGTACTTATAAGTATATTGACGATAGTGAACGATGAGTAGTTTTTAGCGCGCAAATATTGTAGTGTAGGGTCAATTGAATAGGTCAGGAACGCAACAACACTCGCACTAAACGTTCAATAAAGTATTTATATTTTTGTATTTTTTTTTTGTTAGCGATATGAAAACTTCTTGAACAAAGTTGTTCAAATCCATAACGAGATATGGCTGACTTTAAGTTCATCCTGTATAACGGAATTATGCAGACGTCATTTAGGAACAGAGGAATATTTCTTGCGTCGGTGATTATCTTCCTCTAGAAAATATTCCACCGGCTATCGAAAATAACTTTAGGCGGAAATTTAGTAGAAACACTATTATTCCATCGATAATATTATGACCTCCTACTCAAATAAACACCACGAACAAATATTTATCGACAAATATTTATCAAAACCGGAATATTCAAAAACAAATAAACGAATATCTTCATATAAATAAAACTTTATATGTACCTAATCATTCTTACCCATTGCCGATATTTATATTTATATAACCTTTAACGAAACACTGAATAGCAAAAAAAATATCAACAAATTAATGTTATAAATGACGCATGGCGTTAATTAGCCACTAATGAAAGTCGGGTAGGTACTGACTGACAAATTAAACAACTATGTGAACACTTTAACCCTAATTTAACAGTAAAATAAAATACATTATGCTATAAAAATCCCTTTCGGCACGACGGAAGGCGGAGGTAAATTTCACCGGTTCAGAGTAAATGCGTAAACTGAATCTCTCTTTATACTGTGCCGTAAGGGTGGCTCATATCAAAAATTATTTCGACTAAAAATTGTAGAGAAATTATAGGCCCACAATTGACATTTTGAACTGATTTGATCCGGTCCCTATTAAACGAGGTATGATTTTTTGAATTTTGAGAAACCAATTTGTCCCACCCCGAAGACCTATCAAAAATTAGTTAGTGCTATCAAAACAGTTTACTAAGGACAGTTTTAGGCCCTTATCTGTGAAATAATATACAATTTAAATGAATTCGATATCTTTTATACTAAGAAAGTTAAAGCAAAATTTATTTTTGATATAACCCCCCCCCCCACTCCCGCCACCCTGGTGTGATTTTGCCTATTAACTAACTTGACCGCGATAATGTGGTCTTAAATTTTATGTATCAATTGTATATGTGCATTGTATTGAATTGTATTGTGATTGGTTTAAAAATCTCAAGAAAATGATTTAAATAGATAGATAGATATATAAACTTTTAAACTGAGGGCGAACACCCATCCAAAAAAAGGTTGAAACGCAAAGATATGTCGAAATTTTCCGGAAGTCATTTTTCGGAAGGACCCCATCGCAATAGGCAGCTTTCCTAATGAAATCTACCTAAAATATACGCGAGAAACAAATAAATACAAACAAAACCCACGATATTTCGACTTATGGTTAGATTAAAAAAACATCCAACATCCACATCAAACATCAAACATCAAACATCCATCTGCTTACCAAGTTAAACTACTGAGAAAAGCGTTTTCATAATAAATATAAAGAAATATTGGAAAAAAGAACGCATATCTCGCAAAATAAATTTAAAGCCTCCTCGGGTAAAAACGGAAAGGCTAAATTTAGAAAATTCTCCAGCCGCGCCGGGAAAAAAGTATCCTCCCAATCGACCGGGAGAATTGCTGGACCGGAAATTAGATTCGTTCGCCGGAAATGAAAGGTAGGCCGTTGTAAATATTTCTTGTCAATTTGAGCGTCTCTTGATTTTTCGAGCCCGACAATTTTACAGAATGAGAAGATTCATTGCGCGAGAAAATTGATCTAGCGATGTGAAAAAAATCAAATTATATTTTATTTAACATAAACGCGAAACATAATGATAAAAGTCAAATATATTTGGACCGTGCAAGGAAGCATATGGGGTCAAATTATTTACATCATTAGTGAGGGTGTATCTGAATGCCACATAAAAACATACGTCGATGATACAGCATTACGATATGATAGCATACGATACGATGATGATAGCATTGGCTATGTTACAAACGGATTTCAATAAAATACAAGAATGAACGCACAACAATGGTCTTATAATTAATAATTCAAAAAAAACATACGAGATACTGAATTATAAAAATTACACAAAAATATAAATTTTTAAAGTTTCAAAAAATTTTGTATGAAGGTTCTGAGCGAAGACGACTTTCAAAATGTTGTATTCTGCGTCCGTATTAATTATATCACCGCGTGCTTTAATAATTTCTACACAAAGCATGGACTGCGAATTATACCATTAAAAATTGAACCCGGCAGGGTTCAAACCCGCGCCTACCGACGTGTGTATTTTGCCTTCAAAAATAACAGTACAACACTGCGCTGTACTCTAGAGTGGTCATTAGCAAAAATACCCGTCGAAAGTCTTATTGTTGTGAACAACGTGACAATGCAACGTTCGCCATTTTATTGAGCAGCTGTTCCGGTTTACACTAGTTTTAAAAGTCGTTAAGTAGTTATATCCAACACGAACTAAAATTAACGTATAGATCAGACACTTTTTTTTTATTTCCTGTGTTTCACAATCTAAACTACGAGAAAACGACCAAAGGTATGGTCCGCTTAAGATATAAACCCGGAACACAAATAATCCAAGCCTGCTGCCAAAATAAACATTACTGTGTGAGATTTTATGCTACTGAGGGAATGAAGAAAATTGGGTTTAACATAAGATTTGAGAGTAGCAGTACTTAAAATGTAACCTAAGTGTAATTTTAAACCGGTGTAAAAATGTGCCACATATGTTCGTTTTGACATACGATTAACAGGCAGAAACAGTACTTCGTGTGATACTCCTGGTAATAATAATATTTATTTATTTTTATTTATTTATTCTTTATTGAAAAATCCACAGTATTACATTTTATAATTACAAACAAAACTTATTACTAATATATAAACCCAATTAAGGATTTCGGTCATTTTACATGTTAAGATTAGCATAAAAATTTGGACAGTGTTCTTAAAATATATATAGATTATTAATATTATATACGAATACAGTAGATTTTTTTTTTTTGAAGTGTTATGTGTAATTTGTGAGTGATGTTTGTGGTAGTTGTGAGAGTGTGACATTTGTATGTATATATTAAAATAAAGTGATAAATTAAGTATGGTTTTAGTATGTATAAAAAAAAATATTGCAATAATTATAACCTGGAAAGAAAGCATTATCCGCTAATAATATGTAGGTTTTTATACACACACATGCACACACACGCGACATACACAAACATGTCCATGCCACAAATGGCACCACACACTATAGACGTACTTCGCGTTACATACCACTCACTTCACGCTCAGTACGCATTTTTAAGTTTGATTTATTAATTTGATGTTTTCAACCATATTCATATTTGGTTTATTTTTCTGGCCATATAATGTAGTATCAGAGATTTATCTTCTTGTATCGCTGTTTTGTACATTTATAACTGAATAATAAATAAATATTATTGGTATTTAAGGCAATGTAATCTAAATGACATCAGCTGCTAAAAAAAGCAGTTTTTATTATTATTGTTATTAATCCGGAGCATAAACGCAGTGCAGGATTTACGTATATATAAGCTTTCTTGGGGCCCCAAAAAATATATATATACTTAAATATACTGCGCCATTATATGTCCCTATACCGCACGTCTAAAACATCCCATATTCTTCACCTTTTCGAAGCACAAAGTGCTATCGTACCTAGGGTGTGCATGACCGATAACCGGTTAAGAGGTAATTATGTCAGCAAATGTCGATAATTTCAGTATTTTTTTTTTTTAATGATTTCATTATTATTTTATAATAGAAAACTTTATGTATATACATTCCTAAACTTACTTTTTATTAGAGTAGTCTGCCTTTAAAAGTGTACTTTGTGCTAATCTATTTTAATTATTGTTTATTTTTTTATGAGGCGAGATATATCAATATATACACACATTCATGATAAACTATACGACGAGATGAAGCAAATAATAAATTAAGGTGAACGACAGCGCACTCGCCTCACGATCTGGCAAAGATCGTCATAATGGACCAGATGATGCTGGGATCCGAACCGCGCTCACATCGAACACTATTTCGGACGCGCTTCTTGGCCCGACGCCAACCGACAAAGTCGTTCGACGTGCGATATTTTTTCATTTTTCAAAGTGGAATTTTATACTGCGGTTTCATTTCTCTTACATCAGTGTAACCTTTGGTTTCTTTGATGTGGATTAATTTTATGGTCCTGTATCGCTGATGCAACTAGCAGCCGAAGGTGCTGGCCTCATCCAGAAGACGTAACCACCATGACCGACCTAATTAATGAGGAGGAGAGACCCGCTTCTCGAAGTGTCTACCATTTACCAACGAACTACGTTACAGACGCACTGGTGCTGAGAACTAAGAAGGTCCTATAATGCCATCAATCTCATCGAGAATCACACATTATGGTGTGCAAGTTTTCGACTCTCAGCGAAGTTATTTGATATTCCGATTTTAGCAAACTTCCCTTGGGGATATTCTCATCTCAATATCCTCTGGCATTTCCGAGAACGGAGGGGTGCAGCTTGTATTGGTGAGATATCGGAGAAATCTACCCTCAGCAATTTTTCCCACCCCTAGGACCAATGGTCGGTGGTATCAAAATAGTTTACTTAGATAAGTTTTAGGCCCAAATCTAAGAAATAATACACAATTTAAATTAATTCGATATCTTATAAACTAATAAAGTTATAGCAAAATTTCTTTTCGAACATACCACCCATTGTCAGATTTTGCCCATTAACAAACTTGAACCAGAATTTGTGCCCTTAAATTTTATGTATAAATTTGATAGTGTAAAATTACGCTAGTTATCGTGTCCACAAGAAAATATTTGGATATATATATAAGCTTTTTAACTGAGGGTGGTTTTGGGTTCTAGGGGATGTGAAACGCGAAGATATGTCGAAATTTTCCGTAAGCCCACCCATGGTACCCATTGTATTGTATTGTTGGCATGGTACCCATTGTAATAGGTAGCTTTCCTAATGAAATCTGCGTAAAAACAGTAAATTGAGTCCTGCAAAAAATAAACATTTTTTTTGGAAGATAGCGAGTAACGTATTACAAAAAGCTAAAACTAATATCTACAATTACAGTTTTAATAGTTGGTGAATATAATTTAAATAAAACGTGCGCACTAGGATTATATATTTAATAAATTATTTTATTATGTATGAATTATATTTATTGTAATTTATGTGATGATTTACATTGAAATGTATGTACCAAGTAATATTATTAGGGTAAAATTATGATTTTAAAAATGCATTTAAATGAAATTATTCTATTTAACTTTTTTTATTTTATGTAATATAGTAATTCTAAACTTTTTTCGTGTACCTTTTTATCCTTTTGGACTGACGGGGGGGGGGGATATACCGAGTGGTATATACGAAGATACCTACACGCTTTATGTATTAAACCTTCCTGTCACGCTATAGATAATGAACATTTTAGCAAAGTCATTATTTTACATTTACAAAGCATAGTATTTTTCCCCGGGCGTGTTTGTGTGTTTGTGTGCACACGCGTGCGCGGTTCATCGACCTATAGCACAGTTACGGACTCGAAAATAACCTACCTCAACCGCGATAGTTACTCGTATCAGTCGCTCGTCCGTTGACAGCGCGGATTTCGAAATCTGACGACAAATTTTCAAACGCGATTATACTAAAGTACCGACTTAGAAAAAAAAATACTAATCCGTGTAGTATGTATAGTATAAACGCATGACGTATAATTATAACATTGTAATCTAAAGTTAATTAATTGACTAGTAAATGTTCTTTTGATACAATATTTTCGCCATACAAAAAATACTAAAGGGCAAAGCTTCATTATAAACGTAAAAATAACAATGTTGGGAGCACAATCTAATAAGTATGACTATTTTATTAGAAAATGTTGAGAGATTATCGCATTTAAAACTGAAGAGAAATTTCAAGCGGTTATTATTTTTTTTAAATGTTCGGCTATATTTTATTATTTGCATGCACAGATAACTTTTTTTTAAAATCAATTTGACTAAATACTGTATAGGTTGGGTTTTCATGAACACTACATTTAGCACAGCTCCGACTGCCTTCGTAAGCCTAGTTCAGTTATATACCTATCTACCCACTATATTTCATATTATTATGGTACCACCAATTTATTTTTATTATAATATTTATTTCAAAAAATATGTACCGAAGAATCTTTTTGATATACCTAATATTATAAATTTATTTACCAATGAATGATGTAATAGTAGGGGTACACGCATGCAAAAGTGACAGTACCTACAATAACTATTTAATGAGCCTACCTTAAAGGCGTTAAACCAGTTAGGTATGAATTCAACAATTTATATAGAGAACAGTAGTTCAATACCTTAAGATTTCCATTAACAATTAACAAACAAGCATTCAACACTCAATCATATTTATTTATTTTTTTAGAAAAGAATTACCATAACCTAGATCATTGTTTTGAGCCCTTTATTTGAGCCAAGTATTTAATTGAAATGGTTGAATTTAATATAAGAAATAAATAATTTAATAAAAAATATTATATACATAGGAGGTTATTTTTTTTAAAGTAGTCTATGTCTTTCCCCAGGGTTCAAGCTATTTTCGAACACCATTTCATCAAAATCGGTTCAGTGGCTTAGCCGTGAAAACGTAACAGGAGACTTTCACATTTATCATTATTATTAAATTATGGATTAAAAGATGGAGATATGTTGTCTAGTTCGCCTCGCCAGCGCTCATTTAAACTCTTTACACGAAAACTAAATGTCAGTCAGATGCGAACAACTTAATCTAGATTCTAGATGGTAGGCTACTATTCAGTACAACACGCGAGAAATATGTAAGTGTTTGGTAAATACTTATTGCCTCTATCCCATATAGAGGCAATAAGTAGTGATAGAGGTGATAATTTAGAATATATTCAACACAGGCTATACAGGGCGGTTTTTTTTTAATTTTTCACATTTTATTTTTATTTTTGCTAAATTATCTACCCTGTTTTTTAAACTGGGGTGTAATTCTTGAAAGCAATCCAAAAATTTCGTGTGAACAATCGAAAATTTTTAGTTCGGTTTTGCATCAAAACCGAACGAAAATCGGTCAAACCGAACTAAAAGATTGCTTTCAAGAATTATCCCCCCCCCCCGGTACTTGCTTATTTCCGTTGTAAACAAAAAAATACTATTTTCGCTGTTTCTGAAAAAATGGGCCGCTATTTTTTTATATTCAAGAAGCTCTTTAATTTCTCTGAAGCCATCATAAATTTTATATATATTTAGTTTACATATATATACTTCTTTAGAAATATTAGTGCAAATCGCAAAACCTAATGAGCTGGTTTTTTCTTGGTATCGAAAAAGGTCGTAACGCACGGTGTATAGTAAAAATCTATAGAATGTAATTTTTTGTTTGTTGTTTTGTTAAAAGAAAAGGCTAATTTCATAGGTTAACATCTTTTTATTTTGCTTGTACAAGATCTTGTATTATCTCAACTTTTTTTTAATCTCATTACGTTCAAGCAAAAAAAAAATTTCCCAAAGAATTTTTCACTTTCAATTCTTCGCTTCTCTACAGAATCAGTACAATTATTAAAGGCACTTGAAATGAACTAACGAATGCCAGTAATCCTGATTGTCTCCAAGTCAGCCCGCGGGATCAGGCCCGGCGTCAATCTGGTCGGCAGAGAGCGAGTAAGCTATGCAGCTCTTCACTGGACCAGTTCATGCTATTGGGTCACAGAACATAATATACTTAGAAGCCCTACTTAGGCCCCAGTATGGCGCGAACCGTTCATAGCCTCCGCATACTGCTGATGACAGATGATACTCTAAAAAAGTAGTTATGAAAATACTGCAAAACTTTCAACCTATATATATAGGTTTCGATAGGTTAAGCAAACAACAGTTTATACGGTTATTATATGTGAAATTAAAATCGTTTAAATATACAATAATAAAACCGACTGAAAAAAAATAAGAAATAATACAACAAAAGATAAAATAAAGAAATAAATGCCTTAAATGCTTAATTAAATAATAATGTTAAATTGGAGCCATTAGGCCGTCAATGTCTTCAGTGCAAAATGGTCAATTTTGGCATCCGATTTACAGAAACGTAAAAAATCTGTTTAAATAAATAAAATACGGCGTGCGTTGTTATTATAATAACTATAGTGGTCGCCCAGTGGTCGAAATTCGACGGTAATTCATTAAACTTTTAAGTTTGAGCATTATTGAGGTTCTTATACCTTTATAATACGGTGAGTATACCTCTATAATCATTGCATATACATTTTTTTATGCAAACGTGTACAAATACATCATTAGCGTGTGTTGTTTGCCCTAATTTCCTGTAATATCTATGAAATTTAAAATGTAATGTTAGCAATAGTTGAAAAAAATGTTAGTAACAGTGAATGCAGGCTTTCACCTAAAGTAACTTCAGAATCGAAATATTTCGCAATGCAAAACCTGCATTTTAAATGCATTGATCCACAATCAAAAATATTCAAATAACTTGGAATGACATTCAGTGCATATTTAAATGTATCCCCCAAAATGATTTCATCATTTTGTAATACTATTAACACGATATATAATATATTCCTCCTTCTTTGTGTGTTACACCAGTTTTATGCGGAGGCATAATGGGAGATACGTGCAAATATCTGAATGTTAAAAAAAATAAATTACTGCAATTAAAAGTGTAACATGCAAAATGAAATTATTCAAACTAAGATTAGTAGGGTTTAATTTATATAATAAAATGTACTCACTTTTTTTTATGGTAATAAGTATGTTTTTTTGTCTTGCCATTACTTTATTGACATTGTCAGGTCATTGAAAAAGGAACGTTTGAAATCACACAAATTTCACAACTCGAAACTCAATCAACCTGTCAGTTAGTATGAACGTCTTATTTTATTGAATTTAATGTATTATAGACAAATTTAGCTTTCCGCAATTCTTCTTCATATAAACTTTAACTAAGCCAAATATCACATTCATCTCTACGCGCGATATGCATAAGAATCCCAAGTTTTATCTTCACGTATTAATACATAGATATAGGGTAGTAAATATTATTATTATAATAATAAACACTTTATTTTATTTTACTTCTGTAGTGGCACAAATCCACTATTTAGGTTATATTATCAAGCAGTTTCAACCGAAATTAATGGTTGCCCCTTACGGTCGGACAGCGACACTAAAACAAAGAAGTTATAAGATAGAAGTTATAAGAAAGAAGTTATAGAAGATTTGATATAATTTAATTGTACAGCGTGCATTTATAACCGCATATTCTAACTTTCAAAAGGGAAATCTAACTGAGTTTGTAAATGAAGGCAGCGGCCAACGCGAATAATAATTATCTCGGCGAGATTACAGATATCAACATCAAATGCCAGCAACGCAACATGATGCTGCAAAGCGATAAGGTTACTCATTTTATTCAATCATTCATAGCTGAAGTTAAATTAATTATACGGAGGTCCAACCTGCTGAGAATTAGAGGTTATTAATTCTAATTGGCTGTAGGCGAAACACGAAGAATTAGATTAACCTTCACAAAAAAAAATGTTCAATTGTATGTTTACCTGTAAGTAAATATATCTGTGAATTATTAAATAGGTATATTTCAAAATTAACACTCTTTTCTGGCATCTAAATTAAACAATATTTCCGCACGCCTATTTATACCTAAAAAGGTTTAATTCAATGAATAATAAATACCAGGGAAGGCCGAAAATAGGATAGAGAACAAGCATGCGTCATTCTGAAGAAAACTATTCGAAATAAAAGGGACTGCCGTTCGCGTGCCGCGCGGGTGTATGTCGCGTGTCACGTTCAACCGGTTCAAACGCGCCTACAAGGAAACGCAAAACTCTTTCTAGGCTGTATAGATGTTTCATACCTTTGAAGTGCAATGTAAAAAGTGTTCAGGTATGAATGAGGCCGTGTGAGAGTAACTGTCTAAGCTCTCAAGCGTTCTCTTCTTTTTATGCTTGTTATTTAAAATATTTATTTAGTTAAGGCGAAGCATATTGAGACTCAACCTTGAAAATCGGCGGTTTTTAGGTATCGACTCACACATACACCGAAACACCTTTGACTTCTGCACCCCTCTCTTTAAATTGTAGGCTAAACGCTCGGCCAAGCTTGCATTCCAATGTGTCAAGCATTCTCAAACTTTGATAAGAATATTAAAATAAAATCGCTCAATTAAATAAAATTAGATATTCCGGATATTTTTATTTAGATCTGTATGTCGGTACTATCCGAGAAATTATATGCCGAGTTGTCACAATATCATTATTATGTTCATTCCACTAAAAATAATAAAGAAGTACTCGTGCCAATTGTATCGCACACATATCCTTGCTTGCATAGTAACCCAAATGGAGGTACACATGCTCAATGCGCACGTGTTGTATTGGAATCGGTTAGAAAGCATAAATATCTAGGTATAACAGTTAATAATAAATTTAATTGACCACATGGTTTACTATGCAATCGTCTTAGAAGGTGTTTAATAAAATTTGTCCATCTGAAACCGTATTTAAATGAGTCAATTTTACGTAATATTTATATATATTTAGTTGAATCTATTATTTTGTATGGTATTACAATTTGGGGTCTTACTTATGAAACATATATACAGCGAATTTATATTCTACAAGTATCTTAAAAATAATTATTCTTCTTTATCTGGTGCAGCAGCAATTATTGGAAAACGAACTGGAAAGGTACTGTTTATGGCAGTGCGAAATAAATATTGCTGTATATGTGCTCTCTCTGATAAGAAAGGGTTACCCCATCCTGAGCACAAATGTTACAAAAATTATATAGGGTCGTCCACAGGAATGGAATCAGACATCATATTAGAAGGTTTTAAGAATTCTGTATTTATGTATAATTTGATATATGCTAAATTAATAGGAGATGGTGATTCGAGTGTGTATTCTAAAATTCTAGAAGCTATAGTGCTAAAGTGCTAAAAGATATAGTGTTTGGAATTAGAAACAGCGCATTTTGGCATAGAATAATTTTAATAACTTCAGTAGTAGCTTCATATGCCAGAAGCTTAATTCATAACGTTAATAGTAACGTCGTAGAAAGGTTTAATAGCATTATAGCAAAATTTATTGGCGGCAAAAGGATAAATTATTCTTTGAAAGAATCCTATCAGGCGCGTTGTCATGCAGCTGTAGTTTCTTTTAATTCTAGAAAATCTTTATATACATGACATAAGAAAATTTTAGGTAAAAGCCCAACGTCTAACCTAAAAAAAATGGAAATGGGTAACCCTTTCTTATCAGAGAGAGCACATATACAGCAATATTTATTTCGCACTGCCATAAACAGTACCTTTCCAGTTCGTTTTCCAATAATTGCTGCTGCACCAGATAAAGAAGAATAATTATTTTTATACGATCTCTTTTCCCAACATCCATCTACTACTACGTCGATCATTAGCGTTCCATTTTCTGTGACACAACCTTCTGCCAAAGCCGCGTCTCTTTCATCAGCTGCAGCTTCTGCCATAACTTCTATAGCATTTTCTTGCCATATTTCTGAAATTTCACTATGAAAGCGATTATATAATGATGATGACATGGTGGGAACATTGATTGCTGACAAAAATTCTTCTAAATGGGAAAATCCACCCCCAATCGACATTACTCTAGATACGGCAGATCTGTTAATATCAACTGATGAAGTTTAAAAATCACTGATTGAGGCGCAAGAAACATGAAGCACCTGACAACCGGAGAATCGAGCGCGCGCACCCGCGAAAAATGTTTATTCTATCTCTGTCTTATACGATGCGAATCCTGTCTCGCCGTCCTGCTCACTGCGACAAACTTTCAGCGCGGAGCCGCGTCCGAGTTTGTCGGCCGTTCCAAGCCGACTGAAGAGCTTTAAAACAATTTGCTCTCATAATCCCACAATGTCGTCGATATAAGGTCGACAGTAGCTTACACGTTTGTCACGCACACATCGAAACGCGGGCGTCGGATTTTAGCGTCATCCCGGTCGATAAGCAATTTTTGGTTTTTATTTAATTACAGCTTCATAATATCGAAATTAAAAAAACTAACTTTACAAAGAATTAGAACCTTCATTTGCCTTTCAATTACTATATTTTCTAAGGCTATAATGTCTTTTATAAGAGAGCGATTCAACTAAAAAAAAACTATTAGGAGTTTATCATTTATTAAATTTCTCAGAAATAGAATTAAATTTAAAAAATCTGCCTTTACTAAGTAGAAGGCATAAGAACAAGGTATCTAAACATATTTTTTTTATTATTAAATATCCAATGATTACCAAATGCCAGCCATTAAAAAAACGGTCTAAATGAGTCGAAATGAGCGTTTACCCTTTGGCTTCGCCTTAACATTGTTACTCCTTGATAAATAAATACATAAATTGCACCTCAAGAATTCAGTCAGTATAACGGTTAGGGAGAAACAGAGGTTTAACGGAAGGTCGTGATATAAGCCAAAATCTAAGGACGAGGATACCCTATATGCTGTTGAACCACAGTTTGATAGATACAGTTCAAAATGATGTCACGAAGAAAATGTACAAAGCCTAAGAAATCGTTAGAACAATAAAACTAGGAGGTCGGTCACGTCATGAGACATCCGAAGACCTACGGCATCCTTTACCTAATAATTCAAGAAAATTAGAAGTCAAACGCAGTCCTGGCAGGCGATGGACACCATGGCATGAAAATTGACGGAATGTCTTCTTAGAGCTGCCGTCAATAAGTTTATTTTCCCAACGTTTGAATGTTTCAGAAAAGTACGCAACGGTTCTGAATATTAACATTTGACAGGGTAAAAAAATCGAATACTTATATTCATAATTATACTCGCGTGGCGAAACATAAAGTGAATTTCCAATTTTACGCAGCGCAATCCAAGATGGCGGACGACCGCGGGCTGAACGCCAAACGTCATTTTGACATTATAAGTTTTGGCATTTGCGCTGTTTTTAAAGCCTATAATAATAAACACGGCGCGGCATTTAACTTAAGAGGGAAAAATACGCATTACGAGCGGCACGTTAGCGCGATTCGGAAGATTAAATTAGTAAATAAGGATTTGGCATTGTTGACGAAATTGTACTTCGCTTTTGAAGTTGAACGTTTTTATTACGGTGAAAGTTATGCTCTGTGTGTACAGTCGGCAGCGTTAATTATGTCGTCAAAGTCGTCAAATAGAACAAAAAAAAAATGCACAATAAAACCGTTTCCAAAAATCCCAACATCTTTTGGGCATTAATAAAATCATTCTAACGTTAAAAAAATGTATTATCCAACAAATACATAAACAATGGTTAAATTTAAATTAATTTGTCAACACAGGTTATTATTTTGACGAATTAATTTAAATTTAACCATTTTTTATGTAATTGTTGGATAATACATATAAATAAATATGTATTATCCAACAATATATAATATATAAAGAAGATAAAGCTAACCATTCTATTAATAACCCCACTTGGACCTTAAGCATATTACCAGTCTACCTTGAAATTCAGTGCTTTATTTTTATATGGCGTCAGGTTTTACTCTCTGTGCAATTGTTGATTTTTATTCAATTACAGCTTCATAACATAGAAATTAAAAAAACAAACTTTTCTAAGTTTTCCCTTCATTTGCTTTTCAAATACTATTTTTTCCTAAGGCTCTAATGTTTTGTATAAGAGAACAATTCAACTAAAAAAGAACTATTAGGAGTTTATCATTTATTAAATTTCTCAGAAATAGAATTGAATTTTATAAAACTGCCTTTACTATATTGAAGATTAAGCTATTTATACATATTTTTTTTTACGTTTAAATATTCTTAGTTTACCAAATGTCAGCTATAGTAAATAGGGTCTAAATGAAACGAAATTTAACCATTGGCTTCGCCTTATCCTGGCTTCTTATGTAATATACAATAATATATTTTGTAATATACAATTTGTAGAATTCTCGGTACGCTCGACGCGCGATTTCGAGCGAGCCGCGTCGCTATTCTGAAAAGCAACAAATAATGCGCCGGAGAGCTTTCAGAGTCGGAGATTTGTATAAGAATTTCAGTGAGATCGTTCGACGTAAAAGAGACAGAAATAAATCTACGCAGATTTTTCGCGGAAATAACACGGTCAGGGCTATAAAAAAAATACAAAACGTGAAAAATCTTCGAGCTTGAAATGAACGTAGGTACTCATATTATTTGTCTTAGGATATACAGAAAATTACAATGTACCCCCTACCAAATTGTTTGGTTTATTGGTAGGGTACAGCACAGCTCTCTCATTAAATTTAGTTTCTATAATAAATAGTATACAACTTTATAAAATTTAAAAAATATTCACATTTCTTTACCATTATCACACTTAATTATTTTTAACTCACTTATACACCGTGCAGGAACCGTTCCCCGAGACTTAGGGGAGTGTTTATGTTTCCTATTATGCGTATAAACAAAATGCGGAAATAATTTAATAATATTGTCAAAGCGCTCGTGTAATTTCCCTTTTTGCATTTCGCTCGCACACGGCCAGGAGTTTCGCGAGCGGTGGAACTTATGACAAGAACGATTTAATACTATCGCGTTAAATTTACATGTTTTTTTCCGGAACCGTTTTGAATTTTATATGACGTCAAAACAAATCCTGTTTAAAATCACAGGGCCAATTAACTAGAATAATGGTCATGGGACACGGTGTATAGTTAACCAGTAATGTCAGAGTAAGTAATTCTATTTACCATATTGTTTACTTAGTGCTATATATATTTTTACGTGTGTATTTTAAGTTACATTAAAGTGCTAAAAAACTATAGGAAAATATATGAATTGGTTAAGGATAGAATCTGTGATATCTGAATCGAATGCTGGCGTACATGCAATAATACTGATTACTTAAAAAATGAAGTGGTAAGCTCAGGTTTAAAAAAGAAAGGCGGTTAGGAAATTAAAGTGCGGTTAACATATATTCAGACATACACCACTTTGCGTCGAGTACACTCCTCGCGTATCATTCGTCTCGCTTGCTCGCATGTCATCGCGATAAGTCTCCATCCAACATGGGTGAGTATCTACCGGTGTCGGGTTTTCACAAGGACGATTTGTATGACATGCCGTATCTATAAAGATCGTTGCATGGGAATTGCATGCAACGGAATGTTCGATCTCAAGTTCATGTACCTATACAAACTTTTGGGTTTATGATACCTAACCTGCGATATTACTTTGACATTATGTTGTTTACTTGTCAAAGTGACAGCAGTCGTTTGATGTAAATAAAGCACTAAATTTTTAAATCCAAACCTCTGCATTTGGTGCGAGCACATCATGTTATCATCCTAATCTCAAGTCCAGTGTATCACTGACACATGCTAAGGCATGTGTATTAATGTCATCAAATAGCAAATCCCCCCCCCCCCCCCCCCCGAAAAATCCAAAGAGTCCCACTATAACTGTAAAAGTAATTTAAAAATATATTTGTTCGTGTTTTTGGCATTTTACAAATAAATATATTTTATTTTATAGATTAAATACAAACATAGGTAGTAAACGTTATGCGTCTGACGAATATATCCGAAGATGCTGCGTCAAACGTGAGACTAATGCGTCAAATGTGCTCGGCGTCGCAACTGCACGTTTTGAACTGTGAAAATATGACGTAGGTTTATCATTTATACAAAGTATACAATTTGGGCGGGTGCTGCGAAAAGCGTGTTGAATTTTGGCAGGCGCGCCCAGCGTGTTAAGGCCGCCCGCCCAAAACCGGTTCATATCTAGCAGCAGCTAGCATGTCATGAGCTATATTATATTTACATATAATATTAGAACAAAGGCCAATAAAATGCAGTGAAAATAGCTGAAATATAATTATGGTACTTCTTGCTTGAAGAATTTCCGAGTCTAAATTCAGAACAACGTATTTAAAGCTGATCAGGTTTTTACCAGTTTTTGGCATCCCACGCCCTCGTGGTTCAACGCTACGGGACGTTTATAGTTCACACTCTACGACTACCACTTCATCACCTCTCTTCAGTTCAACAGTTTAATTTTTTTTATTTATATTCAACTTCAATTCCAAACGCAAACATCTGGTGTTTTTTATGAACTGAATATAAATCCGAATCGATAATCCGCGCAATAACTTTTCTAGCTTACATTTCTTTCCCTTACTGAAAGCATTATTTTTACTAGTTTCTATGTTATTTTGTTATTAAAAAAACAAAAAAAGAATATATGAGAAAACACGTTTTAAAAATAAGTTAAATAAAATTATTTACGAATCCATTTTGGATTGATAAGTTAAATATTTTTATATAGATACACAATTTTAACGGTTTTAACGTTCACCATTACCAATTTATTTTTATTTTCAATTGAGTATATATATTATTCGCTTGCCAGATATTCGCTTTTGTGACTGCGGCACTTGAGGTGCGTTTCTTTGTTCCTCATTACACGTTCAATTATTATAGAAAATCCGCGAGAGACACGGCGTTATTGATTTAACGTTCGTTAATGGTGAATGTTTGCCCCACCCTATACAAATTACAAAACATCTCAGTATAGGAGTATCATCTTCTTGTATAGCGCGCAATAGCGCGAAGATTCGAAAGTACTTGAGGAGGCCTATGTCCTGCAGTGGGCGGATACAGGCGATGATAAACGGTCCACATTCAGATTGTTTCTGATAATCCCATGTTATTTGCGGCAGTCCTAAAGCTGTTAATGTCACCGGTGACCATGAAGATTACAAAATTTACTATCTTGCGTGGAACGGTTCGAATGCCGCGGTAATAATACAATAAAGTCGAACTGTGCGAGCGAGAGATTTTCCCTTAGTTTTTATTTTGTGATGTGATGATTTTATCGTAATGTCATGTTATCGTAATCGTAATACCGTATCAGTGTTTGTACTACGTTTGTTTGTGTTTGTGAAATATCAGTGTTTGAGTTGTTTGTTTATCATACGGAATTCCTTCCTTATCTGCTTTTTTAGATTTGTATATTTTGAGGGGGCGGGGGGGGGGGCGCTTGACGAGTAGAGATTTTGTTATACTTGTTTTTTAACCCCAAATCTATAATTACCAATTTCATGAGTTTATTTTTCCAGTGTAGGTTATATGTTTCGAAAGTGTAACGATATTATTTATCCCAAATCCTAACTAGCTCTGACAGCTAGGCGGCAAAGACCAGCACATTGCTCCTGCGATTTCAAACGTAATTTGTTTTGATCTAGTATCAAAATTATCATAGTTTCGAGTAAAAAATTGTAAACTTTACGTGGTAATAAGAAATCGCTATAGTCATAAGTTCGGTCGCTAGCGAGGCCGCGCCGGGCCGGGTCATCGTCGGCCTTAGCCGAGCACCTGCGAGTAAAAAGGGAATTAACACGAACGCTATGATAAAATTAATAAATTTAGGCATGAATTATTTTCGCATTTTTTTATATAATTTCTTACACATAATAGGGAACATTAAACACCCCCTTAAGTCCTCGGGAATAATCTTAGAACATTCTGTATATGATTTTTTTTTAATGACAAGGACCTACGTTACTGGGTTAATTACTTTTATATGAAAATTTAGTATATTTGAAAGGCTATGTTATAATTTATATAATAATATTATATTATACAAACATAACATATTATTTATACACATCAAATCAAAATCATTTACTGAATACTTTTAAAACTAATATTTGCATGCTAAGTTTATATTAATAACAATAAAATAAAATTGAAAAACTTAAGTTCTTGTTATAAGTAGTGAAATGTGGGTGATACATCTCCATTTGAAATTAGTTCGGTCTAATAAGACTATTGTGTAATTTGTTGCTGCAATAAAATAGTTTTGATTTCTATTTATTTAACATTTAAACATTATTGATTCATTCTAATATTTCATTATTGAATAACTTCTAATATTTCATAAAAAAGCGGTATGTATGTTTTAGGTACATAGTTAGGTATTCAATATTTATACGTGTATGAGTAATTAAGATTACAACTCTTGAGTTGCTGGCAGCCAAAACTATATTTTTGCCAGAACCATTACAATGTTGTTACATTAATAAATGAAATAAATATACAGGGTGAATTTATATTCATTGATGTCCTTGTAGGGGGTTAATCTATAACAACTAAACCGGTCTCACGAAAAAAAAATATTATTGAAAAAAAAAGATTAATATTTATATAATAATTATTAAAAAATGCGAGGTCATTCCCCGATCTCGCGCCATGCTTTCAACCGCCTTCTCAAACATTAAAACAACTTATTTGAAATCTATGTTCGCTAAGGTACCAACTTACCCTGGAGAGATACAAACCATCGTACCCAAAAAGATACTTAACTTTTATCTACATTACAGGACTAGAGGGCGAACTCCAAGTGGATGTTAAAGTACCTACAGTAATTCAGCAAAGGATTCAGCGGTACACGGGGATCGAATATAGCATACTATTTTTACATACATAAAAAAATATTTTTTATATATTTGATTATCTTGAATATTATTGGGATCATCTATTTTAAAAACAAACCTATTTTTATTGAACAAAGAAAAACAGGAATGAGACAATCCAAGGATTTCACTTTAATAGACCCCCATTTTGTAAGAATTTACGAGTTGTTTTTGAAAACTAGGTTAGTTCCGCGTTCATCGAGATGAATTTATAGCAATGAATATGTGTTATAGTGGAGTCGCATACAGTGGAGCTGCGGACAAGCTGTATTATATAGTAATTAAGACCTACACTGAAGAATGCTACTGTGATAAAAGCATGCTATTTATGAGCCGGAGACTAGGCAGCGTGTGCGGATGAGATGGCGTAAGCACGAAATCAAAACCTCAATAACTTCAACAGAGATCTTAGGATTTTCTCTTTTAGGAAGAAACTAAATATAATTGTGGTAATATTGATGAAATTTACTTCTTGATAATTAAAGTATCTGAGGTTATCACATAATATTCTGTTTCATCTCGAAACGTTCTACACATCCTAACCGTGAATCCTGGCACTTTAATACAGTAAGTATTTAGGTATTTAGGCTATGACCAAGTATGCCACGGTGGCATTAGTCGTGTGACGCAAATAAATGCACTCTCTAGGCCAAACTACATGTTAAGCGTATTAAACGATTAAAATATCTAGAAAAAAAATCACTAGCGCTCTCTAGCGATCACACCTACACGCTAAACACATCAGCCACTTTTAATCAACCCACACAAATGAACCCTCACTCACACTAACACAAGTAGTATATAGATAACATGACCTTACGTGTTACTTTACATTATATTATATCATAATGTATTATATTCGAGATCGTGGTTGTCTAGTGGTTAAGGCGTTAGACTATTGACCTAAAGGTCGCCGTTTCGAGTCCACTCATGGTTATACCATTTTTAGCGCTTCATTGCCACCATCTCCCCTGACTCTAGCACAGGCACATTTGGCCTAGTTGATTAGGGCGTCAAAATAATGGTAGGTATATGACCTAGGTCATACCAAATATTAAAAAAAAAACAGCTACTCTTGGTATACAGACCGATTTAGATTCTATTTAATATTACAAGGACATATAATACGCTTATATAATTCTTAACCCCATTTAATTTTTTCGTTTTAAAATTTTTGTATGTTGTTTTGTTTTTTTTTTTTGCTATTTTGTTGTGTATTTGTTTGTGTTGTGTTTTGATTTGTTTGTTTGTGTGGGATTATTGTATTTTTAGAGAAAATCTATTAAAATATTTAAGTTGCATAAAAAAATAGTTCCGCTATAAATGTCTAGGCGTCAACATTTTTCGAATTTAAGTTGTGTTGCTTTTTTGCCCAGGCAGACGGAATAACCCTTCAAATAGCGTTCATGCGAGAAACGCTCACTAGCTCACTATAACCGGACGCTCATAGCAGTTCAGACATTCGTTCGCACGTTATAAAGTAGCGGATAATAATTCTACACGCACGAAAATAAATCTTCACACTAGAAACACTGATGATTATGTTAGACGCACTTAATCCGCGCGAGAATCTTGTTTTTATTTCTATTGAATTTTATATACGAGGCGATAACTGTTTTTTATTTTGTGAGATATTTTTCTAGTGCGAATAATAACTAGAAAAAAATATTCTCATACTGTTACTGTTTACAGCTGAGAAATAGTTCTCAATAATTAAACGTGAGTACCTACTAAGTATGTAGATGTTAAGAGGGCAGTCTTCGAACGATACTCCACACAGACATTACTTTGTCTGTACTAGAGTTAAAAATAAAAATTATTAAAAAGGCAATCCGGATAATAAAAAACAAATAACCACTATAATCTGATTATACCTAATACCTAATACCAAGTAATAATCTGATTTAATAAAATATGCAAAAACTAAACTATTTTATTTAGGATTTTCATCATTTTCTTTTTTATGTAATCACTTCTACGTGAACCTACCTTTCAATTCAATCGTTAAACAGTGTATTTATTGTTTTATAAACGCTGTATGTTTCCCTAAAATATATTAAATAAATAAATAATGTCGATAGCCTTAATAATAAAAAAACGTCAATTTTAAGTTAAGTCTAAGTAATTAGGTTTTACAGGTATCCTTATAAATCTTAGCTTTACGATTAAAATGCTAATCTTTTAGTAATTTTATTGGTGTTTGAGTAAATTTTAAATGATTTTATTATCTCTTAAGTTAAATAAAATTTGAAACGAAAACTTAACCAAGATGTAAATGTACAGCATTTGTACCCACTTTATCTTATTCTATATAATCTGCTTTATCAATTTGGCAGTTAAATTTTCTGTATTACAAAATTGTATTGTATTACAAAATTCTGTATTGTGTATTACAAAATTTCTCAACGCGTGCCTTCTAAGCTATTTTCGCATGAGCTGTTATCGGCCTATGCGCTAAGCATACCATTGTATGCTTACCAGACATAAGAGTGAATCGAAGTATCCTAACATATGAACTATTTTCATAATGCTCACATAGGACTTAAGTTGTTTATGCGGAATACGCCAAATACCTCGGGTAGCCACACAGAAGTGCTCAGGCCGCGAGTAGCAGTCCTGACCGAGAACACTTGTACAGAAATACATCCAGAGAGGTGCGGCCGCATTTGCGAGAGCCAGCGATCATTTTTAACAAATACCTAAATCTTTTTTTTTATATATATATCTGTACTGTGATTTTACAAGGAATTGTAAAAAAACGTGTAAGTACCTATCAACTCAAATATGTTACAGATTCGTGTATACCTACATATTAAATCAGTGAGCATTTGGTACCACTGCAACCTCCGTTCGCTGCCTTCTTAATTAGACTAAATGTCTGTTCTAAATAATTTGTCCTAAATTTTTGACTAGTTGCAAACTAACAATAGATGAGCGTTTCATTTTAAAAAAAATAACAAAAGTATGAACTATAAGATACAATATATTAAAAAGTTGTAATATAATAAACAAATAAATGAAGTTTGATTTATAGTGTATATATTAGAGGATTAACCTGATGGAATCTACATATATAAAATGCTTGTATATAGAATATATATTAAAAAATTACAAAACAAATATTTAAAAATACAATAAATCAAAAATATTATTATATAAAACTAATGGTCACTAATAAAAACAAAATATAAGGTTGTTTGCGTTCATCATAATATTATTTATATTAAGTAAAAATTACGTAAAGTTTACTACAATAAAATAAGATTTTTAATATAATTTTTTTTTTGTTTCTACAGAATGTTTTTTTTTATGTAATACAAAATAGTGAAAATACTATCAAACTATTTTTGTCTTGTACCTAACTATTTTGTTCCGAATTATTTTAATGTTACGTGTCTGTGTGGCACAAAATGCCTATGGAAGTTTTTTTACAAGCTAAACGCTAAGCTAAGCTAAACGTCACTTAAGCAGCGAACTCGACGTATTTGTTCGCTATTTTAACCCATTATTTTGTGGTTCATTGGGTCGACCGGTATTCGTATTCGACACATCACGGGCTCTGAGGCTAAATGCAGTTGCATTACAACTACCGCTTGCAGTTTTCATTGTCAAGGTTGTAAACTGATTAAGACGGCGCGTGTAAGGAAGGGCGCAGTTCGACAAGGGCGGAAAAACTCGTCTCCAATCGGTTTAAATGAAAACCGAACATCCTGAAGTCAATAGTCCTGAGAGAAGCACCTATAAATATTCTCAACGGCATTCGCTGATATTCGAACCCGAGAACTCTAAGTTTGGAGTATTTGGGATTGGGGGTTTGTACCACTGTACCCCAGTTCGTTACATGATATAAATTAGTCAATCCTAAGTAGCCTAAATAGCCTAACGATGAGTTTTAATGATATCACATAGTTTTTCTTTAATTAGATGGATACATACATTAAAATATACTGAAAAAGTTTTAGCGTCCACTTATAAATTTGTGAACGGTCTCGAAGATAACCTTTATTACGAATACTTAATATTTATATATAAAATATCTTTTACGTAAATTATAAGTCATGTTTATGAAATTCATGCAGACATACCCATTGATTTTTTTTAAATATTGCGCTGATTTTTTCCTTATACGTGATGAGGACTGCGCATCGCTGCGTTTTGTGCATTTAGTTCGCATGTTGTGCAGTATGAGATTTTATAAAATTTAAAAAATATATTTTAGCTTCAATCATTTCCTTATCACTTAATTATTTCTAGTTAATCACTATATTTATAAGTAACTATGTTTTTTATTGGCTACAGCTTTTGTGTATTTCTACTTGTATTAATCCACTTACGTTAATTTAATCAAAGTATGCAACTCGTCCAAACGCATAAAATATTTCCTCTATTGTCTATCTCGGCTGCACAGCGGACAATGCGCAAATTAGACAAGAGTTGACTCACACTTAATGTTTATTCTGTTTGTTGTTTATTTGTTGCGAAGTATTGAGACACGTGTAGCGTAACCGCGCAATTACCGAGTGTACACCATTCAGAGTACAGTGTACATAAACTAAACGAATGCAATGTTTTATTACTGTTTTTCAATATTTCCCACCGAAACACTCGCGAAGCTGCTGTTACCGTGGACCATCCTGAATTGAAAACGCTTCGCAGAAATTCTTGCACAAACCATGCAATTTCATACTACAAAATTACAGTTTAGCGATGCGTTTGTGATTTGAAATAGCCCAAAAGACTACATGGCTCAACAGTAAAGACTAAAATCATTTATAGTGAAAAATATTTCTATTGAGGGAGTGTTTTATCTATTATTACACTATTATATATATTAAATACAAAATAAAAATACACCTATACTTTGATTAAACACTAGAATTTAGACGTGCCTAATGCGTATGGCCGTAGTCGCAAGGTAGGTTAAACATCTTCGTTGCAGAATAACCTAAACCTAAAATTTGATTTTAATGTTATGAAAATGGTTCGTCTATAATGAGTAATTTTAAATGCGTTACATCCGGGTCAATAGTTAAAGGCCCTAACCACCAACCTACCAATTATGAACTTTATCATATTACCTAGGTAGTTAGGTATAAAAATTATTGCGGCAAACGCACCCTTGGTTTCCTTATACCTACTTAATTTAACGAGAATATTTGTATTTTTTTTTTAATGTACTTAACTAAAGCCACGATTAAAAAAAATTTAAATGAAAACAGATTGTAAGAAAGCTGTAAGAAATATTTTACTTATTTATTCAACATAAAGTACTTACAATAATTACTATACAATTATCCGTACCTAACTAGGCCACTTGCCTGTTCCAAGGTAAACTATGCTTGTTATTAACGCGGGTCATGTTTATATTGCACAAATTAAATATAAATTAACGTAACTAATATATACCTATATAAACCGTTACCTATACCTACTATATATACCTTTATTGTTGCATTTTATAGTCAAAACCTAAATTATTTATTTTTGACATATTATAAGCAAAGTATTACCCATCTAAGCATTGCCGGTCTAAGGTAAACTTTTCTATGTTAGTATATAATTTTTATGTATAAACATACGCGCTGAGCAGCATACACAATAATTATGTCATGAATATTTATTTTTCAGTTTATTTATAGTATAATAATTTTGTAAAATTCCTAATAATTTTGCAAAAAACACCGGGTTTTGCATTTTTATACAATATTACTAAAAGATATTAATAATTTGGAAAATTCCTAACCACATTTGTGATATCTACGTAATCTAACTTATAGATATAATTTATCCTAAAAAAAAATATTATTTATTTATTTAATCATTAAATAATAAAAATTAATAATTTAATCATATTAAATATTATCTTATTGTTATTAATTATTCCACTTAATGTTTTAATTAAGTGTTTATGGTTGTATTATTTTTTATTAATTGGAATGTAGTTTTATTTTATAATTTACGTCAGTACCTCCATGTAAACATATTAGGGTAATAAAAAATAAAAATAAAAAAAATCATCACGATGCTGTCAGAGTGTTACACTCGACCGGTTATTGTAATCATAAACTACGTATTTCAGTACAGGTTTTAACCTAGTTAGGAAAGTCAGAGTAGGTACCTATTTCAAGAAAAACATTTTATGCTGTTTGTTTTGTGATTTTTAAAACTTGGTAAACTTTATGGTAGGGTTAGGTTTTTGGTTAAGTACAATTTCAAACAGTTTACTTAACAAATCAATAATTTTTCAAAAACTTTCAAACTCCTTTGTGACATCCCTACCTAACCAATATTAATATGTGAAACGCTAAAGATACATCCTCATTTATCGAGGTTTACAGAGTTGCTTTTTGTCCCGACGACTATTCGACAGACGCAAACAAAATTAAGATTCATGTCAGGCGAAAATGCGCCTCTAATCATCTGGCCCGAAGGCAGACGTTGGCTGAAAATGAATTATGTCTTTTGAGGTCTCATGAATACAAGCGGGCAGAGTCAAATGTAGGCCTCAGTCGTAAACGGATTGGTCGAGAGCTTACTCCGTAAGTCGATCGAAAAGCGTCTTTATTCTTTATTGCGAGTCTTACATCAACAGTCTTACAAACAATTAGTATTAATGATAAGTTAACATTTTTTAAAAAGTATTTGAAAAACTAATCAAAGATTTCTATTATTGATATAAACACTAATAACTAAGTTAGAAACTAAAAATGTATAATTATTTATGCTTTTAACTCTTAATCATATCAAAATGCTGATATGGCTTGATTTCACATGATATATGATATAATAAATCGTTTTAAATATATATATTAATTATTCATATAATTGTATTGCCTAGTGATAGCCTTAATGGTCGCTGACTTAAAGGATTGCTGCTTAGCGAAGTGTCAAAACAATTTATGTATTTATTAAAACCGGTGAGAACAATGCATTGTTAGTAGAGCAATGAAGAGAATAAAAAACATTCGATTGACGGTTTGTATGCAAAGATGGAACATTAAATTTAAACAAGCTTAATAGGTCCGGACTATCTACCTTATTGCAGAAAATTTTGTTTAAAAAACTTAAATCTAAAATCGTCCTTCTATCCTTTAAGCTGGTGCAATTATAGTAATTTAATAAGTCCTGAAGTGTATTAAAGTGTAGACTTCTATTAAATCTATATCTTAGTGATTTCAGCAAAGATTTTTGCAAGTTTCTATTAGGTGATCATATTGCTGGTATAATAAGAAGGATTCCATATAACACTAGAGTATTCCAACTTACTTCTTATTAATACGTTAATCTTGATTCTGAAACATTGTTTTTAAAACGTTTCGTTAATCTTAAGATAAATCCAAGTAGCTTAAAACATTGAGTTATAATTTCATCCACATAAGCATTAAAATTCAATTTAGTATCATAAACAACTCCCAAGTCATGAATTTATAAATTCGCTCAATTGGCTGACCATTTATATGGTAATTATGAATAAGTTGGGTTGGGTGGTCTAGAGAAAGTGATCACTTTACATTTCTTTAAATTAAGACTAAGTTTATTATTCAAGCAGTAATCATATAAGAGGTTAAGGTCATTTTATACATTTTGACAATCATCAATCTTTAAAATTCTCTTATATATTTTTAGGTCGTCCGCGTAAAGTGAAGCTTCGGATTTTTAATTACAGGATACAATACGTTAATAAATAAAACAGGACTATGATGGCTACCTTGAGGAACCCCAGACGTTACATTAATAAGCTTAGAAATGAAACCATTGATGAAACAGCTTGAGATCCGTTGCATAAATAAAAATGTAGCCAACGATGAAGAGACCCATGAATACCAAGTTTATTTAATTTTTTGATAAGAAGGGAAGGAAATGTTTACCTTGTCGAAAGCTTTAGAAAAATCTGTGAAAATTACATCTACTTGTTAACAATAATCCATAGAAGAAGCTATAAAATTGTATAAGGAAGTAAGTTTGTATTGACAGACCGTCCTCTAATAAATCCGTGCTGTTGAGATACAAGTATTTTATTAAATTCTGATGTAATTCTTTTGGTAACTAGGCACTCTAATAATTTACCAAATATACATAAATAATATATATTATAAGGTAATTTACACGCTTACATACTTAGTACCTACGATTACTTATACACTCGCACATAAATAAAAAGATAACGATATTTTTAAGTATCCCAAACACCAAATACACCAAAAAACACACCAAATGAATCTTTTATTTGACGATTAAATGTATTTCAAACATTAAAATAACAAACAATTCGCAGTTCTACCTAACGGCCATCCCAAGTTTTTAAAAATAAAACACATACACGGATAGTCATAAAAATTTAACTAAATACAACTTATGAACAACAATAAAAATAAGTTATATTAAATATTGAACGCAAAAATTACATTTCAGATTATTTTTACCATTGTTTGATTTTTTGCGTAATATAGATTCTCTATAATTTGCAAAAATAAAAAAAAACAATTGAAATTGCATATACATGAAATTAATAAAAACATATTTTATTTTTTATTTATTTGTTTATTCATATAAACCAAAATACATATATGTTCCCACAACATATATGTTCCCTGCATCCTTAACTAGACGCCGTCTGTACCAAAGAAGACAGTGACCGTCGATTTTTGTTAACTGACATTATTTCGGTATTAACTAAAGGAAAACTTTTGAAAAAGTTACACGCGTTATGGATCGATTAACGAAACCGTACCTTGTTCGGAAGTCGGTTAAAAATATGATACGACAAGTGTATGTGGTCAACCTGAGCATTGTGAATTACGAGGTCAGCTTTTGAGATGTGACAAAGAAAGTTAATCTCTCCTTTTCTCTCATTCTCTCGTCGTTTGTCCGTCTTCCATATCCATGATAATTCAGGTGATTATTTTTCTGTGACAGGCTCATCAATACGTAATGACTTAAGTATTTCCCGAGCGCGATATGCAGGCCACAATTTCCAAGTTCTACGAAAGATGTTTCGGATGGGGAACACATTGACAATTGTCACTCGGCCTTATGACTTAAACTTAATTTGTATGTATTTTGTATTTTATTTTATTTAATTTTATGGATATGTAAATTAATTGTATTTTAGTTAAGATTAAAAACCGGCGGAAAAGACAGTGATCTATTGACAACGTATTTGTTAAATAAAAGTTGCTTCATGGCAACGTTGCAATCAAATTCAAAATTGAATTAAAAAAAAATGAATACCTTCTGGGAAAAGACATCTCAATTTCCTTAGAATTAAACTACTCAACAGAGCAGATGAATAATATAAAAAACGAATTCTAAATTGTGTCTTGCTAAAGCTAAATGCATAAATTACTCTTCGGAATTAGGCTGAGTCGCACTCGTAAAGATGGTGTGCAGTCATAATAAAATAGCTACTTAACACAAACACATTAAATAAATGTATATATTGTACTTAATACATAAATAATAATATGCAATATGATATTTATCTCATATCATATTATTCTTCATTATTATTTTTTTTTATGATTTTGGCTCTAAACTGATCTCACTTATGTAATAAAAAAACTTTCACCTCTTTCTGGCATCTCTTAGAATAGTTAGAGTGGCCATGTTACCCCAAAAGTATAAATATAAAAGTATTTAATATTTCTTTTTTATTTTTTGATTTTATCATTTATTATTGTGACATCTTTTTGAGCCATTAACATGATAAATATAATGAATAAATAAATTCATAAAAAAGAGTTTTTTATATAACATTTAAGATGGGTGAGGTTTGAATATGAATATATATTTTTTTATTTTATTCACATTAGAAATATCGTTTAACATAAATGTTTTTTTAAGGGCAATAATATTTTCAAATTGTCCGACAAAATTACAATCGAACAAAATTTATACCTATACTTTTTGGTGAAGAAGGTTGATCTTTTTAAAATTATGGTAAGTTTTAATATTATAAAAAATGCATTTCCTTACATGCTAATAAAGTTACAAGCACCATGACCTAAGATATAAATACCATTTGCATTTTACCTATTTAGCGTCGCGATTATACAATAAAATTAAAGATTCAAATATCTTTTTATACAAAAAACATATTTGCTTTTGGCTGTTTCAGCTAGATAGTAAACTAATTAAATCATTGATCAATATCATCCACATTAATTATAATATCTATCGAATTTTGCACAAATTTTATTAAATATTAATTTAGAAATAAGTGTAAATATAATAATAAAAAGTAAATATTAACTCCTTATTTTATTCTTTTTTCATACGACTTTTATTTTATACACTCTTACACATGATTATTTCAATGCATAAGCTAAGCCTATCAGCTCAGTAGGTACAAGAGTTGTACCTCCTGAGCACACATCCTCATGTGTAACATGTGTTATACATCCTCTTTTAAATTTTAATGTTAATATTATTATTAAATATCACATAATTCATATGTAATTCACGTAAAATCAATAACAATACAGAATTGCAGGCTTCCAATACTTGAAAGCTAGCAACTAATTGCTAATTTAGAGCTGCATAAATATATAAATGATACGTTTAATTTAGTATTAGCATATTAGTGTGACATTGTTTTTTTTTATAAACTTACTTGCCTCCTAACTTAGGATCAATAGGGAGGTAATATGAAATTCAGATTTACATAAGTGACTAATAAATGAATAGATCGCTATCAAATGAGAATCAGGTTTTTGAAATCGTAAAATAAATTTTAACAAATAAACGACCGCACAAATTTTTTTCGGCAATTTATGAAACTCAACGTTTCTATGCACGCCGTTGCAGATAGAATCAGATTTTATGGCTAGCATCAAATACGATAATATGACCAGTTTAGAATATTTTATTACTATTCAATACTATAATTGACCATTAATTAGACTGATTAGGCGCCATGTTATAAAATATTAAAGCTTTTGTACCTTAAGCTAAAATAAATGCCGTAAATTCAATGACAAATTTAGAAAATATAGTTTTCTGCAAATTAAGTTAAGTTCGCAAGTAAAAGAACTGTGTACGAAGCGAGAAGAGAATCTCTACACTCTTATTTGACCAATAGGTTACAAGCAACGGCTCATTCCCTTCTTTCCCCCCCCCCCCCCTCCCCCCCGCCCTGAAATCCTGAAACCCAAACTCCGTTTAGGCCACATACCTACATCACGCGCCGACGACCATTATTACGTAAAACGAAAACATAAATCTACACAGAGTCGCCTAAATACCTTTTTTTGTAAACACGTGTTCAGTAACCAGAAGGCTCAATTGTAAAAACATTATCATTTTTTATTTTATTTTTTTTTGCGAGTGAAAATGTAGTTTTTTAAAAAAAAACATATGTTATTGGAAAAACAAGAAAAATATAATAAAAATATTCACAATGGAAAGCGGTGGTGCCAGTCTAATTGATAATCAACAATGTTTCAAATGATATCCCAAAAATCGTTGAGAATCGACTGAAAGTTTTTCATGCAAATGCGGCCATCAACCATATTTATATTTTGTTCATTTTTCTGGGCATATACTAGAAAAGTATGTAATTGTATCGCTGTTTTGTATACGGACAAATAAAAATAAATTAATCAGGTTTGTTTTAATAAACAATATGTTTTAGCAGATTATTTTTAACCGTATGTTTTAGTAACTATGCTTACAGTATTCTTTGAAGTTTAGCAGCGTACTAAAGCGAGTATTTGTCGGGTCATATTTTAACATTAAATTTGCCTACAGCACCTAGCCATAATATAAATATCGGATTAGTCTGTAGCGGTGTACTATTTTGCATCACCTATGTCGCGATCCTCCTTATCCTTCATAATTCCACCGAACCTTCGAAACGAGACGAGGCAGGAAAGTGGAAAGCCTTTTTGATTCGGCCAAAGGGACTCCGCTGAACTTCAAACGGCCTTCTTTTGTTTCTAGCACTCCATACTAAATTAAATACTTAACTCCTAGGACCGTAGTGAGAAAGCCCCGGCCTTTACACAAAAGCAAAAGTGTTTTCTCGTGTGTCTGGGTTCGTACGTGATGAAGAAACACCATATTATGCAATTTCAGTACGCGCCTTTTCTACTTTCCATGTCTTTTCGACGTTTTAGTGGATCCATTTTTTGATTGTTTACTCTTAATAGAAAGTTTTATGTACCTATAATATCTTAGTTTTTTATTTGTAGGTTTTTTATGAAGTCGGATTCATAACTTTTTTTTAGTTTAATATTTTTAGTTACCTTACACTAAAAGTTTTATAATCAAACCTTCAATAAATCATCCTCAAGCAATCGCCTATAATATGCAATATAATCGAAATCGCTTAGGCCAGCCAAACATGAAAAAAAATCAACAGAAAACGTAGTATTTGTTTTTTTTTCTACTTTAGACTAGACGTACCTCAGTGAAATTAAAATTGGACTACCCCTCAAAAATTTCCAATCACGTGCAAAAAAAAACGAAAATGCTTTAGCCTTTACAGAGTTATGAGTGAACATACATTTAAATTAATAATAAAAAAAAAACACACCGACCGAATCAGGAACGTTTTTTTTTTTTTGAAGTTGGTTAAAAACTATATTATTTTGAGAAATGGTCGCTACCAATATTAAAAAGTTCATTTGTTTACAAATCGAGGATAATTTAACAATAAAAAAAAATAGGCCATATTCCTCCATACAAAAACTGTAGTGTTGTGACTTTCTTATTTGTAGAAATAGAAGAATAATAGTGGATATCTTATAACTATCTCGGCTTAGACAGAATCAAAAAGCTAATTTCTACTTTGGTTAAAAGTTACGAGCTTCTGTAATTTTATATATATTCTGAAAACTTTATTGACTGAAAACATAAAAGAATACATTAATTGAGAAAATATTACTACAAAACCATAGTTGATTTCATAAGATGCAAATCTAGCTAATTTTTTTTTAATATATCGAATCTTTTAACCAATGGTTTCTGTTTTTACAAGCCGTTAAGTGAAATAGAATGATTTTACAGCACGAGCAAGACAAAGACGAGAATATCTCTTTTATACTTCAACGGTTTCATATATATTTATTTTTTCGACACGGAACCGTCTGCCCGTGAAACCAGCTGCACCGTGACCACAGGATTTTGATTTTGAAATAGTTTTTATAAATATATCTAATAAGTTTTGCCAAACTTACTTTTCACTTTGAGAGAAGCGCGCGCCTTAAGTGCATAAATAAAATATTTTAATGCCGGCGTCGATGGCGCGGAGAGCATCTGTAATTTATTGGCGTGCTTAAAAAATAATGAAAAACGCCAATAAAAAGTCTTTCTCCGGGTAATATTGGCGTTATTGCCAAACCGGAAATCAATTATAACCGACACCGTAAAAGAATTTTATTATAATGACGCAAACAACTCTTTATCGAGTTTGGGATTCGGACCAAACAACAACCACAAGAACCAAACGGTTACAAGAACCAAATGAGAATGAGAAGAAGAATAGAAGAAGAATTAGAAGATCTATTTCTTTAAATGTCATCCATCAGGTAAAGTCTTACCTAGTTAGGAAGGTTATAGACTTGTACTCATCGGCCAACTTGATTTCTCAATTTAAAAAAAAAAATGTATTGTATACTGTCACCAAAAGATGCTTAGCACATAATTAAGTAACTAGGAACAACTGTTATACAGGGTGTCCCAAGACCAATCCCACAAACTTTAGGGGGTGTTTAAGTTCCCTATTAAAAGTAAGAAACTATGTAACAAAATGTGAAAAATTTTCATCACCAAATTTATTATTTTTGTAATAAAATTGGTGTAAATCGATCTTATAAATCGCTAAATCAAATATTATCTGTCGACCAATAAGCATCCCTCTTAAAACCGCAGAGAAGGGGTAAGGAGTTACCCCTTCTTCTTAGACCGACCTCTGTTCGACCAGTGGCATCTGACAGCAATCATTTAGCTTCGCCCTAATAGGTCATTAACCTCGATCTTGACTGACCGCGGCCCAGTGACGTAGTTATCCGAGGGACGAGCCATTGGAAAATAGCTGCTTTACATGATTTAGAATAAAAACTTTAACGTTGTATTTCTTTGAAAGTATTATGAATTTTGATATAGTTTCTTAAAAAATAACACTAGGAATCGTAGGACCTATTAGCTGTTTTTTTTTATTGGGATTGACCTTGGGACAACCTGTATACTGATTTTTTTTATATACTTCACTTTTGGTGTATCCATACTCAAGTTGCTATCACAGACGCATATTATTATGCATTTTAACAAACTAATTAATTTATATATTTTTATTAGGTATACCTAAAAATATATATTTTAAAGAAAAAAACTCAAAACCAATAATGAATGCACCTGCATATTATGCTTATTTTGATGCGTCATTTCATAATCAAAATCCGAATGGAGTTATATTTTTTGTTGTGCGACTTCATAACTAACAACGTGCTCGGGCGCGCTCGGGCGCGCTCGGGCGCGCTCGGGCGCGCTCGGGCGCGCTCGGGCGCGCTCGGGCGCGCTCGGGCGCGCTCGGGCGCGCTCGGGTGCGTTCGCGCCGCTCGCCGTGTGCAATGCAAACAAAGGCGCACGTGACCGCGTGACGCGACGATTTCACTTCGGGCCCGACGCCAAATCAATATGACACTACAAATATCTATTACTCAATCACTTCGAAAAGTCTCGGCTTGATATGCCGATAATCAGATTATAAGTAAAATACCTGATTGCCATAACCAAGACATTCCGAGCGTCGCTCTTTTGATTGATTCTCTAAAATAGTACAAAAAAGTCTATGCCACACTGAGAACAGGTTAATGCATTATTTGTTGTTGATTAATTTATTAAAATGGTTAATCTCTTTGGGTAGAGATGCTGCTGAGAAATTAATTTTAGAAATAGTTGTTTAGATAAAATTTAATAATACTGTAATTTAAGCGACTTAGGTACTAAGTAAAAAATATCTGTGCATTATTTTAGTTACCTAGAATATTTAAAAAAATATATCTTAATATATATAAATCTCGTGTCACAATGTTTGTCCTCAATGGACGGCTGAACCACTTAACCGATTATAATAAAATTTGAACACCATGTGCAGTTCGATGTGCACTTGAGAGATAGGATAGTTTAAATCTCAAATTATAGTCGCAATTTTAATTTATCGCTAATTATTTGTCTGTTATTATTTGGCAGTCATAAAACTGACAGATGTCGATACCTTTCGACTGGGTTGATGGCGCTAATGTCTGTTATTATTTGACAGTGACAGTTATTCGACGCAAACGTATTAAAAGAGCCCATCAGTTGGCAGAACAAATTGAATCAAGAAATCCAGCTCAAAGAATCAGGACAGCAGGTCATGCACAAGAATCTCAAGAACAGTGTAACGAACGTCTTCAAGAGAATATCATAAGAACAAGAAAATTATTATTTTCAGTCAAATGCCACCGAAAAAATCTAACCTCAACAACGCGAGCGGCAAACGTCAAAACGCAAACGTCAAAACTACGATCGGAATAATATATTCACTTACGAGATGCTGTTGCTGGAAACATCGATGGAAATTTAAATCCCAATGACATCGGTAATGCTTTCATTTTACCTTCAAGCTACATCGGCAGTCCACGGAACATGCAGGAATACATACAAGATGCGATGACTTACGTACGTCATTACGGCCGACCGGATTTATTTATTACATTCACATGTAATCCGAATTGGGAAGAGATACAAACTTTACTATTGCCAGGACAACAAGCCATTCATCGTCATGATTTAACTGCACGTGTGTTTAAACAAAAATTGAAATCCTTAATTGATTTTATTGTTAAATATACAATTTTTGGTATCACACGTTGTTGGCTGTATACGATAGAGTGGCAAAAGCGAGGTTTGCCTCATGCCCACATTTTGGTTTGGCTTAAAGATAGAATCCGTCCTGAAGAAATCGATCAAATAATTTCAGCCGAAATTCCAGACCCATTAATTGATCAAGAATTATTTGATATTGTCACCAAACACATGATCCATGGGCCATGCGGTGTTTTCAACATGACGTCACCGTGCATGGAAAATGGAAAATGTAAAAAAAACTTCCCAAAGCCGCATACGAATGACACGATCACGGATATTGATGGTTATCCAATGTATCGCCGCAGAAGTACTGAGAATGGTGGCCACACATTTACAATGCGACTGCCGAACTTTCCAAATCAAGTTGAGTTTGATAATCAGTGGGTGGTACCATACTCACCACTACTTTCAAAAACTTACAAAGCTCATATCAATGTTGAGCTTTGCAGTTCTGTTAAATCAATTAAGTATATTTGTAAATATGTAAACAAAGGCAGTGATTTGGCCATATTTGAAGTAAAAAACATAAATAAAAATGACGAAATAGCACGATACCAAATGGGCAGATACATTAGCAGCAATGAAGCTATTTGGCATATTCTCAGCTTTCCCATCCACGAAAGAGATCCTGCTGTCCAACATCTGGCAATACATCTTGAAAACGGTCAACGTGTATACTTCACTGAAGAAAATGTTCTCCAAAGAGCGTTCGAAGCTCCGAAAACGACTCTAACTGAATTTTTTACATTGTGTCAAAAACCTGATGTTTTTGGCCAATTCGCGAAGACATTGGTGTATGGTGATGTTCCACGTTATTTCACATGGAACAAATCCAGTAAAAAATGGGAGCCACGGAAACAAGGAAAACCACATCCTTCCATTACAGGCATATTCAAAGCTAAGACATTGGGGAGACTTTACACGGTACATCCAAAGCAACGTGAGTGCTTCTATTTACGTTTGTTATTGGTGAATGTTCCCGGACCAACGTCTTTTGAATTTTTACGAACAGCTAATGGTCGAGTATTCAATACATACCAGGATGCATGTCGTGAACTGCAATTGCTAGAAGACGATAACCATTGGGACTTAGCGCTTGCTGATGCTGCGTTGACATCAACACCGAATAACATTCGTCAGTTGTTTGCAATTATTTTGGCGACATGTTATCCCTCGCAAGCACAAACTTTGTGGGAAAAATATAAAAATTGTATGACAGAAGACATCTTGCACCGAATTAGACAAACAAATCAATGCCAAAACATAGATTATACACCAGAGATGTACAATGAAGCATTGGTCTTGATCGAGGATTTATGTGTTCTTATTTCAAATTTACCACTTAATCATTATGGTATGCCATCACCTAATCGTCCAGCCACCGACTTAGTCAATACCGATTTACAACGAGAAAATCAATATGACCATGGAAGTTTAGCAACAATTATCATGAACAGTGAACCATTACTGACAGCAGAACAAAAAATTATTTATGATCGGATTATGCTGGCTGTTGCTGCTGAACAAGGCGGTTTTTTTTTCTTGGATGCACCCGGTGGAACCGGTAAGACATTTTTAATATCGTTGATTCTTGCCAAAATACGGTCGCAACAAAAACATCGCATTAGCATTAGCATCGTCAGGCATTGCGGCTACTTTACTGGATGGTGGGCGAACAGCACATTCAACATTCAAGCTGCCATTGGACGTTCATAATAAACCAGATGCAATGTGTAACATCAAAAAGAATAGTGGAATAGCTGCAGTGTTGCGGAAGAGTTCTATAATAATTTGGGATGAGTGCACAATGGCACACAAATATTCACTTGAAGCATTAAACAGAACTATGCAAGATTTAAACAGCAATAATAAACTTTTCGGTGGTGCTATCTTACTTTTGTCTGGTGACTTCCGGCAGACCTTACCGGTTATACCTCGCTCTACTTTCGCGGATGAGATTAATGCATGTTTGAAACAATCATTCTTATGGCGAAGTGTTGAAACACTTCGATTGACCATAAATATGCGAGTACAATTGCAAAATGATCCATCAGCACTAATATTTTCCGAACAACTACTAGATATTGGGAACGGTAAAATAAAACTGCAACCAAATACGCAATGCATTAAACTACCAGACAATTTTTGCACTGTTGTTCAGGATAAAACTGAATTGATTCAGAGTATTTTCCCGGATATACAGAATAATTATTTGAATCATGAATGGCTTAGTCAACGGGCGATTTTGGCAGCCAAAAACGTTGATGTTGACGAAATTAACTTCCAGATACAACAGTTGTTACCAGGCGATCTGATGTCTTTTAAATCAATCGATACTGTTGTTGATGAAAATGAAAGTGTAAATTTTCCGATTGAATTTTTAAATTCATTAGATATCCCTGGAATGCCACCACATAATCTTCGATTAAAGATTTGTTCCCCTATTATTCTCCTCCGTAATTTGAATCCACCTCAATTATGTAACGGTACGCGTTTGGTCATCAAAAAGATCACCGGAAACATTCTTGAAGCAACCATTTTGGCTGGGAAGTTTAAAGGAAAAGTGGTCCTGCTGCCACGTATTCCGATGATACCATCAGATTCTACCATACCCTTCAAAAGGCTACAGTTTCCAATTCGTTTAGCTTTCGCCATGTCTATAAATAAATCTCAAGGTCAAACAATGTCCATTTGTGGTTTAGATTTGGAAAATCCATGTTTTTCTCATGGGCAACTATATGTTGCGTGTTCACGTGTTGGGAAACCGTCGAATCTATTTGTGTTAGCTAAAGACAGGTTAACCAAAAACATTGTGCACCGATTGGTGTTAAATTAAATTGAAATTGAAAGTATTTATAATTCAAAAAAAAAGATATTAATGTTTAAAAGTTTAAGACTGTCTGCCTTGCCTACCTCATTCATGAGTTTAAGCGTCACATGTTATTTACTGTATTATACTGTAATATACTTATATTTGTTATAAAATTAAATGGAAATAATAAATCTGATAAATTTTTATTTTTTACCTATTGATTTCTGCTTAGTATCAAGTGTAAGAACATTTTAATTAATTGTGTTCAACGTACTTCCCCTTCAAATCTCAATCCAGTGAATTTGTATACCAACATCAACATTTTCGTCTTAGTTCGTAAATAATTTCATTGTACTAAAGGGTTATAGTAGTAGAAAGTCAAATAAGGAGATCACCATATTTTTTTACAAATACCATCTGTGTGAAAAAGCATAGTGGACTCCGTGACTGATGTTCTCTTATTGTTCCTCTTAGATTGTTTACTATAATGTAATATAACAAAAACTTTAGCCACAGCAACGCGTGGCCGGGTCAGCTAGTATATATATATATGCTTACTTAGATATGTCATACCAATATGTTTATGACCAATGTATATTTATATATTTCTACTTCACTATATATAAGATATGTTTCTATACTCTATGTAGTATGACACTATTTTTATTATGAATATTTATTTATTTGTATCGATTATTTATTTACCTATATATTTAATAATTGTTTATTCATTTCATTTATTTGTTTATTTGTTATTTTTTTTAATTATTTCATTTATTCATTTTATTTTTTCACATGTTAAGTGTTATCGAATAGACACTTAAATTTTATTCATGTGTGTGTGTGTGTGTATATTTGTGCCTTGTTAATTTTTATATTTTCACATGGTTTTGCGCTGGTCTCTTGTATGCTCACTGTAACACTTCATATATAACCTTCCTTAGAACAGGTAACTTTTACCTAGTTAGGAAGGTTATAGACTTGTACTCATTGGCCAACTTGATTACTCAAAGAAAAAAATTACTCTTTTTTGTAAAATTTAATCTAATTTAAAAAAGAGTAACAGTATTGGTACTGAGATTATAATCACTGTAGGTACTAAGTATAATGCCTGTATCGAAGTGATAGCAAGATGCTTGATTTACACAGATTAGCTATTAATTTTATTTTAGGTTAGTTAGTATTTTCATTAACGTATTTGGGTTAAAAACAAGTTGAACTGCTTAGAAAATGTTAATATAACATAGTTTCTTCCTAATCCCAACCTCGTTCCTGAATGTATTTTTCAATTTTATTAAGGTTTAATTTTATTGGAATTCTGTGAAGCGGAGTATTTTGAGCATTATTTGTGTTACACTTAGAAACTTAGAAAATTTGAGTCTGACGAGTGCGACAAGATGGTTCACGGAAGAAAATTGTAGATAAAATATTCTCTGCTGCGGGCAGTTCCAATGATTTCAAATTTTTTTCTTAATTAAATTTACAATGATAACTTATTCAAAAATATAGAAACGTTATTATGAATTAAATCGTGAAAACTTTCGTTTTTCCGGCTCGTGCAGCCGAAGGATATTTTCGGTAATAATACCGCCAAAGGGTTACAGTTGCGCGGCGGGCGAGGACAGAGAATTAATTTGGCATTTATTATGAACCGATCCCCAAAGTTGAGTCCACTTTGAGTCGGTTCCGGGCGGCTCGGGTTGGCGCCGCAGGGCAACTTTTTCAATTTCAAGTTGGGCGCTCAATTTCAGGACGCCGCCCAACGGCGGTTGCACACACATCGACCGACACCGTTCCAAGACTTTTTTTTATATTTAAATGAATTGATTATCTAGACGTTCTTAGATTCCATTCTTTAGTATATAAAACACGACGAAGATGTCGCACCATCTATAAAACAATGTATTTTTTTAAATAAATTATAAACGCGCTATATAAACTTTAAAAGTAGAAATACATTTTTCAAAACAAGCTTTTATATAAATGCTTGAATGCGTATATAAAATTTCGTATCTGTCCTTTCTTTTTTAATTTATTTATTGACAGTAATGTAAACATTAATTTACATACCCAGTTAATGCTCGTACTAAGGTAGACTTTATTAGATGCATTGCTATTTTAAGCATTTTCATCACACTGCGCAACATACAATTACGATTTTTAAAATTGAATTGTATCCAATACTATAATATAGTAAAACATAAATGTACCGATCATAAATAATAAATAATTAAAATAATAATTTATTTGAGGAGTTCCTTCGTCTGGGGCCATTCCTGGATGTAGAATCAGGTGATGCTTACCGTAAAAATGCACTGTCATCGGAACTGAATCAACAGGTCAACATTGTAACTAAACTGTAAACATTTATGCTTCTGTGCAAATTTGCGCCTGGGAGAAATTTCATCACTGTAAAATACATGCATATGCATTTAACGATTTGACCTTCATCGGTGTAATTATTATGAACAACTAACTAATAATTAATAATAATTAAAAACATTTCGCGGACGAAACAGAAATATCGAATGTAAAATGGACATGTTTAAAATCATCCAACTGGCTAAGGGCGCCTATGAAATGATTAATTTATTGATAACGTGTGCAAGTTATTCATAAGCAAAAAAAAAAAATAGGCAGTCATTGAGGACTGCCAAAAAATGAAAATGATTCCGCCCGGGATCGAACCGGGGGCCTGGTGTGTGTGATGCAAACTTGATAGCCGCTAGACTACGGAAACTGTCATGAGCGATGACAGAAATAGGGTATTAAAATCAATACTGTTAGCATTAGCATGTGCGATGAGCCTATAGGAGCTTTTACTTCAAATATATATATTTTTTTCTCGGTAACTATAGCGAATTTTGATATAGTTTTTTAACAAATAACATAATAAATCGTAGGACCAATTAGCTGTACTTATTTTATCGGGAATGATGACACGGTGTACATAAAATTAATTTTGCCGTATCGTGTACAAACGCTCGCTCGCTTCATTTGGCGCCCGCGCCGTGAAAGGCCCGAAAATGCCCGGCAAAACCGGGCCCCGCCCGTCGTATTTGGCAATTTGCGATAATTAAAGACAGGCGCGAGCGCCGAAGGCCCGCAGCGACACAGCTCCGCAGGAAACTCATCAGCAACTTGCCCGCCGCGCCGGCTAATGGGATTGACGGGAATATTTAGTCAGGTCTGTTTTCGGAGTTCCGACGGCGTCCAACCAACCAACCCCTATGCTTTATTCCTGATTTTAGGTTATACACTTATATACACTAAGGGGACTACATACCTGAACGAAGGGCATCATTTGAACGAATTCTGACCTAGAAATTGTTACCAGCGAAAAGAGCTGACACGATAAACGGAAAGGTGTAAACACTATGTTCTCCACTTTATTCTCATTATAAAACTATATTTTTTATATATGGCATGGTTCTGGTTTTATAAGATGGTGACTTCAAAAAATGCTATTTCAAAAACATAGTGGTTATATTTTTTGCATAATATTTAAAGAAATTTCCTTAGGTAATTCCATATAATAATAAATTATCTTCAATGTAAATAAACTAGATTACTTATATATCTTGTGGATCTCTCTCCTGACGCCTCTCCTCTCTCCTTTGAAAACCTGTAAAATTCCCCTTTTTTAACATTCAGGTATGTAGGCGCATTAATGGTGTAATACGCACATATTTAAACGTAAATCCGCTCCATATGACGTTATAGCACACCAACCCATAAAAAAATCCTACATTTATTCACACACTGACAAAAATCATACACCGTTTTGTATCGTGTTTAGCACGGATGTTTAGGGCCATTTCTCTCTCTTTCTGACCGACGACTACTCGCTCTCTCATACTCTTCAGTGTTCACCCTTCGCGCGCAAAGGGAGTATATTTAGGTTATAAATCATTAGTTAATCATTGTATTCATTTATTATTATCGGCCTTGTGGTTACATTTTTTAGCGGTGTGTTTTACGGTGGTATCAAACATTCGTGAAAATGCCTAATTCCTGCAAAGTTATATAGTAAATCTCAGAGTTAAAATAATCTTGTCTGAATACACTAATATTTCTATCTATACTTAGCAGAATTACGAGGGGAATCAATGAGGTTTTTTTTTAGAATAAAATTTATACTAAAAATCCATTTTATTAACGGCAATTTTTGACCATAACATAAAGTCATTGTGATAATCTTGTTTTCAGTTTTCGCCAAGGATCATATGATTTATTTGGGTTGAAACTCATTTTGTAACATCATTGATTTTTGGTTTTAAAATATTATATTTGCAATAAATAATACTTGTTTTTCTAATTAAAACTATAATTTTAGGTTATTCTATGCAGGTAACTTATAGTGACCTAATGTTTAATGTCTTTTCTTTTCATATATTTATTTTTATTTATGTTTATTTAGGAAATAAGACAGTTACATAAAATAAAAACATATACAGGCGGTATAAAATAATAAAAAGATAAAACAATGGTACCAATTTACAATTACAAAATAAAACCAATTAAATATTTCCACCGAGTGAGTATAAAATCAGTGTTTAACCTAAAAAATGCAAGAGAGGGGTGGGAGAGGAGGGGGAAATTTCATGTTAAAATTTGGTTTTTGATAAGATTTTTGAACGACACTAGGTTATTATTAAATATATCAATTTCTTAGTATTTTAAATTTAAGGTTTAAGGTTATTTTGCCTATAATCGGCTCTACGACGTGGGATGTCTAGCAAATCTTTGTTCTTATCATGCGTGAAGGTACCCTGAGACGCATTTGGTCAAGGAGAGAATATATGATATACTATTTTTATATATCACTTAAAATTAGGGTAAATTTATTTTTATTAGAAAAATACAAGACGGTTAGACAGATTTAGAAAAAGTTGGGTGTTGCTTTAATAAAACATAAGAAGTAAAAATAACGAAAATTCCCATGCATAAAAGCATGGGAAGTCGGGGGGGGGGGGGGTCGTGCATGGGAAGTTCTATTGTGTTATTTGTTGTATTAATGTCTCTGAAAGGGGAACGGATACATGGTGCACGCACCAGCGCTTCAACTTAAATAGTCCAAAACTGACTACATTCTCGGGGGTTTTAGCCCACTTTTAAATAAGGATAATATGCCGTCATTTTGCGCTCAAGGCAGACCCAGGCAGACCCGCACACATCTAGGAAGGTTCTAATAAGCACAGAAACCCACAACCCGGCATAGTATATCGGCCACATTTGAATATAGGGCGACCATTAAAATTTTACACGTTTTAAACATATTAAAACTCTATAGTTGTATTGACGGTTTGACATTCTTAGTTGTAGCACAATATAACACTGCCTTCCTTAGTACAGACATAGTCTAGTAAGCAGAATGTAGCAGTGCCAATCGCTCCCGGTGCATTTATAATATTAATTTGTAATGTAATTTGTACTACTACAATTCTATTTCTTTGTCAAATTAATTATATCACAATAAATAAATATATTTCAAACATAATAATAAAATAATATTTATTTTTTTTACCTATTATAAAACACAAAATATAGTTTTTTTCTTGTATTTTTTTAAATGTATATATATTAATTAACTATATTTTGTAGAGTAAACGCTGGTTCAATTACGACTCGCTTTAATATTTTATTGACATTGTATTTATAAAAACATTATCTAATAATATTACAGAATTGACATGTTCTTAACTGCGCGGAACCCGTTAATTATAGGTTCTCTCTCTAAATAGTATTTTGCTAATAGGCCAATAAATGTATATATATATTTTTTTAGCTAAAAAAAAATGTTCTATCAGATTTATATGAGTTTCTTGTAATATTTTAGTTAAGAAATCCGCCTACCGTGATATTTATCCAATGCGAAACTATAAAAGATTTAAAATAGCATGCTCATCCTTTGGAAGCACTGGTCACCCTACCGCATGAGCACGACACGCGTCGCAAATGCCGAAAGGTCAGAAGGTTATCCTCGCAAACAATGGTGCCTCTGATTGCTATCGCCTCCTCCATCGCGACTCCATCCACGTCGGGCGTGGGTCGCTCGTTTCGGGGCTCTCGCGGCTGTAAGCGACCTTTGATCTGCACGGAAACACTACGAAATACATTTTTCGTATTCATCTACAATTTTGCGGCAAATTCGAGCTGGTAGACGGTCAGGACGTTCATCAGCACACCTAAATTTGCAGGCTACAATTAGGACCTTCGAGCCACACACCTATTAATCCATCATTGATTAAGCATTCAAAATAAATATATACAACGTGTCCCAGGACAGTTACCAATAAAGAAATCCAGACAATTGATCCTGCGATTTCAAGAATCATTTATTCCTGGTGATAATATTCAACGATTCTTGTAATAGACAATAGACGTCACAGTAGGTAGGCGGGTTGAGGGGAGCGGCGTTGCTGCGATGCGCTCGACGGTCACGCAGAAAAGCGAGAATGCAACAGCCCTGTCTATCGCTCTCTCGCTCTTCTGTGCCACGAGGTCAAGGTTGTCAGCTGTTTGTTGTCGATTTCGCCAGATAAAATAACACCTTTAAGCCTTCGGAAATGGTCTCGAGACAACCTGTACACCTCGTAGCCTTGACCGAGCGCGGCAGAGACCTACGTGTTACGAGCGGACGATCTTAATTTTAAAATTGCATCTCTATTATTTTTAAGGATATTGTGAAATTACTTATGTTCTTTATCGATCTCGTTGTATCGAAGGCAATCACAAATCGCTCGATACAGACACTCTTAATCGATTTTGAAAAATCGATATTCACAAATGGCTGACGTCCATCTCTAAGTGAAAGGTATGCAAATATGCATCCGGAAGTCACGACTCCTTATCCAGCTGTCGGGTTGTTGGTATTAGTGTAAAAGCCGTATATCTTATCTGCCCTCTCTGTCTCGCACGTGCGGTCGGCCGTCGCGCTGTCTCGCTCTTATGAATACGCGCGTAATTATGATTAACATGGTTTTGTCACTTTGTCACTGTTTCCCCCCCCCCCTCCCATCCACTCGTGTCATTTACTAGTCCACTAAGCTCGCGGCTGCTAGTTCACTAAGAAAGAGTACCTACCTACATCCGAATCGATGTCAGATCAAGTGAACTATGGCAGAGTCGACTGGCGCCAGTGACTTCGACAAGTTCGGACTAGTTTTACCGTTAGCCAGCCGCAGGCTAGGCTGCTTTCATCTTATAATGCGTTCGAAAGAAGATCAAGTACAGGCGAGTAAATAAAGTCGTATGCGAATCACTGAAACTACTTTGTTCCGACGTCACCCTATAAATAAAGCTATTTAATTCAATATTCTATCATATTAATATTCATTCTCTAAATGTTTATTATATATTGCAAAATCACCATTCTCCAATTTCGCCAGTTTTTGTTACTGGCAACCTTTTTCCATCATCACAGCTGTCGGTAAGTGTCAGTTGAAAAAGAAATGCAAGTGGGTATACCCACGCCTCTGCAATCCTTGACATCTCGTCACATCATTCACCGAGCTCGTGAAACCATCTCAAAACCTTAAGGAAGCAGTGAGAAAAATAAGCTAAGGCAGGCGAACCACAGACGGCCATCATAGCAACGCAAAAGTTGGTCTTTTTTTTCTTGTTGATTGTCATTTACTCTCAGCTGTGATCTTCTAATCCATCAAAATCTACACATTCATCGCGTTTCTTTGTGGTTAGTTTAGGGTTGTTTAGGGTTGTTAGTGTGGGGTTTAGGGTTTTAGGGTCAAAGTACAAACTGTATACTTTATACTAGTACCTATTTATAAAGTTAAAGCTATTTATAAAGATACATGGTAGATACCGCATACATTACAGTAATCATTAAAACGAATTATTATGTACAGTCTAAGAGCTTGTGCATACTGTATATATGCGAACCGCCGCAGTATGTGTAAAACAGAATCAAAGTATGCGAGACTACATACTTTGATTTTTTATATTTAACAATGAATTCATTTAAATTATATTGTTTTTTTTTTAATACAAATTCTGAGGTTAGTTTTACGTAATTTATTTATTATTGCAAATCTTATAAAAATCGTAATGTAATACAAAATACCTTGCCTAACTAGGCTATCGTCTTTTCTAAGGAAGACATTAGATCTATTACTTAGAAGTCGTATTGCCCCGTCTAAACAATTTGAAAACTACACATACATAATAATCATAAATACATAAAATATATCTGAATGTATACAAATATACATAGTATTATATACTAATATACTATATAGTAATACAACCTCATATAGAAAATAAATATTATACAGAGTGTTTGGTGCATCGTTTGCCAAAATGAATTGGCCGAAAGGTGGGGGGGAGCATTTGCTATGTCTTCAGCACCAATAATTTTTTTAGCCCCAGATTTTATTTTTATTTTTATGTGTACTGTTGTATGATTCTATGAAATTCAGTATTATTTGCGAGTACTATCTAGTTTTATTTTTATTAAATCATAAAGTTGTTGGGAGAGGTAAAAATAAATTTAAAACTCAGCTTTACAATGCAATTAAAAAAAAACTTAAAGCGATCATGATCTTCGAATTCTTTAAAAAAGGTTTTCTGATTATCCCCTTACCAACGGTATGCATTATGCCATAGAAACCTGCTAATAACTTATTTACTAAATTTGCGTATCAGGACACATCAGGTTGATATTCGATATTCAGGATGGTAAGTTGAGACAGGTAGAAAGTACTATCTCACTCTTGCGCAGTAGAATTCATTATCTGTCTCTTTTTTTATTGGGTAAATCCCAAACTAAAAAACAGCGTGAACCCCGTAGTTTTTTAGTCAAGATTTGACTGTCTACAAACTAACACGTTTGTTACTTTTTCATTCTGTCACTATTATTTTGTTTTCGTTGTGTTTTGTTGTGTTGATTTGTTTTTATTTACAATGGCTACATTCTCTAATAAAGAATACGCTGATATTTTGATGGCTTATGGAAGCGCCAATGGCGTTGCGTTGTATATAATACATTCGAACATACTAATACATAAATATATTAAATACTCAAATACTTGGAGAATTAGACATTTCGTTAAAAGTTTTTTAAATTGATTTCCTTTCGGAGTCTTTAACTTTATGTTTAGAGTTAAAAGATTCCGGCGCAAGAAGTGTGAACTCTCTTGGGCCAAAAATAAGCGTATTATGCTAATACTTAAACTTGAAAACATAACGGTCACTCATGTCATGAAATCGACTAAAATGTTTGAAATATTAAATACGTGATTCCACAGAAATATGATTATATTCGTTTTTTATGATACTCATTTATTTCAGAGACTGTACCTATTCGGCGCACCAAGGCGCACAGCGTCGCTTCTTTTTTCGTTACTTTTATTAGTAATCGGTGCGCCTTACGACTAGTATGTAGTAGTAGTAGTATTATGTGAGAGTAGTCGCAGTCGCAGTGCGTTCAAAATATGCGCGCTCTATACACATTGGAATTTATTATATTTTTTACCGAGCGTGTCATTAATTAACGGCTTTTTTGTCGCTCGTTTAAACGCGTTCGAATCATCCGTGCGACGAAAATGCGCGCGCGGGTGACCATCGGTTCGGGTGTCGGCCGGACACCGAAACCAGAACTCGGCGCTATAGCGGGACAGACTGAAAATGATGCGGATAGTTTCACTATGATGTAGATTAAAATTAGGTTGAATTCTAAGCTACAAACCATATTTATTTATTTATCCAGAATGCACAAAGTTCATAATTCTAAGTACATAAGTTCATAGTTCATAAGTACATTTTTTTTTTTTTAATTTAAGTTTCAAGGTATAATATAATTAGCTATAGAAAAGAGGTTCTGGCATATTGGATTATAATCACTTCACTAGGCGTAATGCCTGTATCGAAGTGATAAATATTCGAGGCACTCAATATTTTATTTGGAGGTGCTCTAGTATATACATATATACACATATTCATATACATATAAATATATACATAAATATATATATACATATTTATTTATTGCGTAATGTTATATTAATATTTGATGCTAAGAAATTATAGCAGATTTGAATAACATACTTATACATACTATTACAGAAGATATTTATTTTCATAATGTATACATACTAAAAATATATACATATAATATAATATAATACAATAGCCACAGAATATAATATGTCCAGATTTATGTGTTCAGGTCAAAATTGATGTTAGTTGAGTTGAGTTTAAATGTTTGTTTACAGAAACTACGACTGGTAGCGGCCGAGTGAGCATGAACTTCTTGCTTAAAACTACTTTATCTATTGAGGTGCGTGAACAGGGGCTATAATAATAATAAAAATAAATTTAAGGATAGACTGAAAGCACACATTATTTTTACTATGATTTAGATAAAGAATTTGATATGTACACATTTATAACGGGACACCCATTGACGTTGATAACATCGTTCACAATGCGAGTAGATACTCTCGCACCTCGAGGCATCCTAACACACTGTTTCTCCATCATGCTAATGTCGACCTTAAATATTTAGCAGTAAAAGTGTTGATCGATAGTTGCCGCGGCGTGCGTGCGAGTGATAATCTACGAAATATATTAAATGTCTAAATTTGGTAACTTTTAATTATCTCTAAAATAAGAATAAAATTTAAAAGTGTGGCTTTCCTAAGAACTACACTATTATTTTATCTCCATTAAGTAAGTACTATTTTTTTAAGTAAATTGTATGCTGCCTTATCGAACGCGAGGCGAAAAATAGAAGTGAACACATTTTTTTATTTAATTCATATTTCAAAAACAAAAAAAACTTAATATTTCCTATGTTATCCCTTAGCCTAAGAGTGCTTTGATTTGCGGAAACTGTGAAAAATATACTTCTTAACGATAAAACGACCTCTAACAAGTAAGCTAAAGTTTGATGTATAAAGAGATTTTTGAGAAAATCGCATTGTTTCATTTTCAAATTTTCAATCCTCCCTTTAGATTTACAGATGAATGCTGATATTAACCGTAAGTCCCAAAAAATCACAATTTTTTATTTTTACACAGCGATATTCTTAATTACAATTTTTATATCCATATACGTACATATAAAATAATGTATTTCAACGTATTTCACTTTCGTTGTTTCATGTATCGGCCCTTCTGGCCTGGCCATTTTAGATATTTAAGTCTTAGGTTGGCTGCATATGAAAGCACTATTTTATTTACGAGGATATTTTTAATCTCAAATCAATATATAAATATGTGTATAAAACTTTGCGTTTTTAGTGTTTCTTGTCGCAACATGAACTCGCATTTTAAATAACACAAAGACATATTGTACATAGATCTCGACTCACTCAAGGATTCAAATATTAAAATAATTCTTAACTGTATCAACGCTACTAAAGGTAAATTACTGGATTAGGACATACCGAGTTAAATTCCGACGACGACAACACGACACATCCTGTCAGGGGGTGTTCACACCTCGTCCACACCCTTCCAAGTCGTCTTACAACCATATTAGGCCGTGTAATCAACGAACTAATTTGATTAGATCTCGATTAGGCACACATCGCTAGTCAATCCGCTGTACCAGCGCAGGCACAAACTCGTGCAGAATTAATAACGGTCAATTCAGGTACGCCGCCCTCGAATGTCGGTGGTGAACAGTTTCACCCCAAAAGGGAGCTGGTGAATATTTAGTCATCGATTCAGGTCGGGAAAATGTCCGATCGAAAAGCGATACGGTGCGCCAGTGCGATATTGCTTTTCTGTAGTCCAGGCGCAAAAAAAATGCGAAGCCAATATACCAGAACCATGTTAAAAATACCAGTAAAAACACCACTGTTACTTTAATCAAACGTTTGCTAGTTTAGCTAAAAAATATAACAAAAAATATCTCTGTTGCAACCAGGAATTTAATATTCACGAGGGCAGCCGTGTTTTTTGGTTGAAATAGCCAGATTCTGGCTACCAATACCTTAAATTTTTTTTAGTGTATCCGGGTTTAAGATTTTTCAAACTTTTGCACGCTACAAATACCTGCTGAATTAATTTTAGTATGAGTTTCGAGTCCCTTGAAACGAGTCTAAAGCATATTATAATTTCCTGACATAACTGTGTATGCTATAAGTAATTATTATTATAATACTATGGTAGCACCGGCGCGAACTTTAAGTAGGTGTCTTCTAAGCGGAGATGGTGATTGCTACTTAACTGATTGAGTTTCTTTAAGCAGAAGGCACTTAAGGCAAAGCTGGTCATTATTTAGGTACTCCCAGTTGAGAATCCGGTCGCCACGGACGCTCGGTGGGTTATCAACTTGTCAGTGCAGACGATTTGAGAAATTAAGTTGTTTTCATTATTAATTAAATCGTTATAATATTTTGTTTTTGGCAGGCAAATGATATTTTGACGATTGCCAATCTACGTTTAAACAGCCTTCTTTTTTTTTTAACATATACAATCATTTTTGGGATCTATTCAAATATGCTAAATGACCTTGTACTAGCGTCAGGGTAATGAAATGAATGGTGGTAATGAAATGTATGCTTAAAAAATAAAATATTACATACTATATAAAATATAATAAAAAAAACAGTGTATCTTAACTGAGCTATACCCGCACAAAGGAAGACTTTATTTGTGGCGGTGTAGTCTTAAATTACGTTTATACATTCCAACTTTTATACATTCCGTTGAAAATAAATAGTGATTTAAGATTAAATTCTAGTTGAAACATATGCTATTATGTACTTAATAATATATATTTTCTCAATAAAATATCAAGAATAAAGAATTAAAATTTTAGTTATAATAAAAGTATAAATAATAACAATATAAATATTAACATAATGTGCGAATTCCAACCCGCGACCGCTAAGTCAGTAGACAAACATCCTACCACTACCACGTAATTTATTTTGGGGAATTCAGGGTAGAATGTAAATATCTTTCACTTACGAATATCCTGACAGTTTACAGCTTTTGTTTGGCAAAATATTCCCGAGTGGATGTAGGTTCCATAAAACAAAACGCTTGATGTCTTATTTACGTAACCTTACATTTACACACAATACAACAAAAACAATACAAAATCAAATTAGACAATACAAATTTGGTCTGATTTCATTGCAGCTTTCTCCACCTAATACCGCCGTGAGAAATAGTTTTATTGTTCAAACTTCATTTGCACTTGCACTCGCTTGCCGTGAGCACTTTCTTTGAGTAGTTAGGTCAATGTAAGTTTTTGAGAAAACTGACTTTTAAATTTCTACGACGAGGTACTTTTTGAGTGACTCTCTGAATTACTCTCTGATCTCTCAATTAACTCTACACAAGGCACAGAGCCTTAACACTAATGTTTATTGAACACGTGGGTTTTTTTGAATTTTGAAAACCCAATTTTTCTCACCCCTAGGACTAATGTTTGGTGCTACCAAAAAGTTTAGTTTTAGGCTCTTATCTAAGCAATAATATAAAATTTAAATGAATTTGATATCTTCTATACTAAGAAAGTTATAGAATTTTTTTCCCGAACCGAAGCCCATTAATGAACTTGACCGAGAGTTTGTGCCCTTATCAACTTGAAAGTGATTTGTGTAAATTACGGCAGTTATCGTGTCCATAAGAAAAGTGATATAGATAAGCTTTCCTAAAGAAATCTGCCTAAAATGAGTTACTTATATCCTTCTTAACTAGGTTATGACTGGCAAACCACCCGTGCCTATTTGCACAAAATAAATATAGAAATATGCAAATGTTTGATTGTGCAAAAGTGCGCGGTTATATTTTTGCCAAATCCGCGCGTTTAGGTGAATAAGTTAGGACCGGATTCAATTTCGGCGAGTGCAAAACACTATTTGCGTATTTCATCGCATTGTGTTCAATCCGGTGAAAGCGGACGCGCCCATTCGACAAACACGCCCCCCGGGTTGTCTTCGTTGTTCAGCGTGTTTTGACCTAAGTTTTATGCTTGCAAGTCCACCTTCTCGGAGGAGCGTCAATTGTGGTCACCTAATTTTCCAAACGACCTCATATGATTATTTATTTAATTTACAAACAGCGTTACAATATAACCAAACTCAAGAAATTACCATTACTAAGACCGATTAAAAGTAATTGCATAATATTAAGGTATATAATATGAATGAAGGAGTTATAAATTAGGAAAATAAATCTATAATATTAAAACGAAATTGCAAGTGTTAGGGAAGTACATGTATGAGTGTGTGCATGATGAGTGTGCTGTGTGGTTGAATGTGTGTGTGGTGTGTTTAAACCAGCATGTTAACTATTTCATTAACAGACTGCACAAAACTACGAGTTTGAGCATAATTTGTGTTACACTTAGAAACAAGGAAAATTTGAGTCTGAAGAGAGCGACAAGAAAATTTTAGATAAAATATTCGCTGCTGCGGGCAGACTCAAAGATTACAATCCTTATAGATACCCATCATTTACTTGATATGCAATCACTACACATTTTCCTCATAATTAAATTTACAATAATAACTTATTCTAAAATATAGAAAAGTTATTATGAATTAAATCGTGGAAAACTTTCGTTTTTCCTGCTTGTGCAGCTGAAGGCTATTTCATATAATTATACGTACTCGTATATTGTACAGATTGTACCTACCATTACCCAACGTTATAGAGTATAAAGTTGTCATGGCTCTAACTCGATTCAAAATAGATTTGTACAAGGTGTATCTTGATGATTCACTTATCTCCTTTCAAGGGGGTTGATCTACATCGACAACTCAAGACAAATATTATAAAAACAGTTTATTCGATTACAACAATACATTCTGTATTTAGATACTTTATGAATTGAAACTTCTTTACGCACGGTAGAGTGACTTGGATTCGTTCGATTCAACGTGTAACGAAACGCTGCACCCCACTCTATCGCCGTCGAGCTAGAGTGTGGAGCTGAGAAATCATCGCTGCAGCTAAAGTTACATTTCGAGGGGTGATTATTCGATATAGCGTGATAACGTAGATAGCCGCGTCTATGGAAACACCGTATTATTCAATAAAGTGTATTAATGTGTAACGAAGAAAGTAGAAGCTTTTATGATTCCGATATCCTACAACCATAGACAATTCGGCTACATTTCACAAATTGGCGTTATTCTCGGTTTCAAAAGTTAAAAAATGAAAGTGGAAACTAAGGAAAGCAGAAACGTGGATACCAATTTTAAAACTTTATCAACATAATTATTACTGTATATGATTTAAACAACGAAAAAGTCCTAAAATAATAACAGTATTACTGTGTAATTACTCTTTCCTCAAGTCGACAGAGACTTAAATACAATTAAAAAAAAATAACGGTACTTATAGTCTAGTTTAACATAAGTCTTAATTATAATTTATTTTTTATCATAGCGAGTTTATAATAATAAATTAGTAGGTAATACCAAAAATATTACTCTACGTTTTATTTAATGCGTATGTGGAGTGTTTTTATATTTCACACTCTAAAGGCACACCCTGCAGGGTGTTGTAAAAACAATAAATAATGAGAAAAATGTGACTCACGGTTGAGAAGTATAGTGTCGAATGAGCGTGTCGCAATTTGATTTATTCGCTGCCTGGGAAAAAGGGAAAAAAGTTGTCGAAGAGATATATAACTTCAAAAATGTATTTGGTCAGCTAAACAATGCGTCCCAAACAGATTGGAAAAGAATTCAATTAGAGTCCGCACAAGGATATACGCATCTACTAGCAGCTATCTATCACGCGCCTACGGACATATTGGAAGCCATTTTGTATTTTAACGACCGCCATTTGGCGGGATAGATCCGCGGCTGGACCAATCAGCGCCGCGTTTCCGACTCGGTGATTTCGCCAATCGCCAATCGCGTCGTTTTGAAGGGTCGGCAATATTTCTTCGTGCGTGTTTCATTGTGGATGTTTTACTTTTTTAGACAGGATTTTTTTATTTTCCCCATTTTGTTTTTTATTTTTTATTTATTTAACAGGTTTCCCCATGTACATTATAATTAAAGTAAACACAAATTAAATTACCAAAAGAAAAACAAAAAGCATTAAAAACAAAAAACAATAACATGAAACATACTAAGCTAAAAAAATAAAATAATGCCTCCAGGCAAACATTAACACATAAATAATTCACGCCGATCCTACAACGGCGTACTAGAAAGCAGATTTTTAATCCCATTGGGCGAACAAAAGAATAAATCAATCTCCGCGGAAATGGAATTTAATAATTCGACTGCTCTCCCAATCGGACTATACTTGTATACGTCGGTACGACACGCTAACCGCCTAAATAACGTGTGCTTCCGCGCTCTAGTACGACGGTCCGGAACAAAGAGACCAATATCTCCGAGTATTACGGGATTGTCGATGAAACCGCGAATGTACGAATGGCGTTCCAGTCGAACGGATAATCTGACAAAATTAATGTCACTGCATTAAACCTCGCCTCTTATTCATATCGACCAAGTTTGCTTACCACAATTTCTCATAAATTTTAATTATTAGTTTTTAAATATTATTATATTAAAAATGACACCGAATTGACTAAACAGTCACTAAACCACCTGTCGATATAGACATTATGTTCCCTAAAGGGATTTACCCCCTCCCCCTTTTCCGACGCATAAAACCTCGAAAATCCCCAAAATTATTAATCGAATCTAAAAATATCTCTAAAAAATATTCTGGTGGTAAGCAAATTCGGTCAATATCGTCACGAAACAAAAAGCCAAAGCCTTTAAATAAAAATGGTTTTGGGTTTGAAATCGGGTTTTAGAATCTTAGATAATTTGTCAAAGATGTCAACACGAATTTTAATTTTTCGGAAAAATGATGCCAGTCATAGTTAAGGTTGTGTGTGTGTGCAGATATCGTGAATATTTACCACTGTTTTACAAATGAAATCACATTAATTATGTGAAGTATTAATAAAAGTGCTATTAGTTTTGGGAACTCAAACACGACTTGTTATTGAATCCCCGTGTCACCCATATAGACGTTCAGTGGATCAAGGATACACCATATAGTTCTTTTGCGGGCAAGCACAAAATCGCCCCCACAAATAATTCTGCTGATGGAAGAATTATTTTTTCATGGCGGCCCTATGGCCATAACCTTACGCAAAAGTATCAAAACGTTACAATATGTATCACCCGGTATATATCTGTCAAAAAAGCAAAAAACACAATCTGCAATAAAGTAGTCGAATTCGATTTTGTCGATTAATAAATTTTCCACAATTTTTACACAAATAATAAATTATTAGAAAACAGACAGCTTTGAAATACCTCTCAAAAAATCACCTCATTAAATTTTTATTATTCATTCATTAGTGATTATTTAAAATCAATTTGTAACGAGGCAAATTTTCGAAATCCATTAGCGATGAAGACCCATTTAAATGGTGATTTGTACGCATTTGAAAAGAACTATCCGGAATACATCTTTTTATATTAGAACTCTCCTTTGTAAATAATTGATTGATATTCTTTAATATTTAGTTAATTAATTAATTAAATTGTTATGGCACGTTTATACGGTCGCTTGTCAGACATGGCAACACTACGTAAAATCCGTATATTTTATAAATGTCAATTTATTAAGTATATTAACTCTTTTAAAAAACACTCCAGAGTCATCAGTGTCCTTTTAAGGGGTTATTCTGGGCATGAAACTGTTTAACTTTTATTCTAAAAGTTTTCATATAGCTTACAAAAAAAAAAAAAATACTCTATTGAACGTCTGGTATTGTTGTGTTCATGACCTATCCAATCGACCTACATTACAATATTTACGAGCGGGAAACTACCGGTCGTTCACTGTTGTCAATAGGTTTGAAGATACGGTGCCCCGTGGAGTTAGTCGGTTATTGGATCGCGACGTCTTTTGTCGTTTTAGGCAGTTTTTTTTTGGTTTAAATACAAATTTGTTAAATTTCGTATCCAAAATCACTCTTTAAAACGATACTGCTGACTTTCAACAAGTATATATTTTTTTTCGGTCTTTCATAGGTCACCATAGTTTTGTCAAGTTGCGTTTAGTATATGGTAGCAAGTAAACATAAAAAACTATGTTGTCAGTGAAAACGTTTTCTTGTCCAATTATAGTATCCTACTCTTTGGGTTTTGTATCATGTAGGAGTTTGCTGAAGGACTAAGAATAATTGTATTTTTTTTTTATTTTACAATATAAATATAAATAATGTTTGGAAGTAAAATTATCACTTTGCTTTTTTTTAATTTTTGTTTATCTAGACAACAATAATTTAATCAACTTCAACCAATCGAATCCCACTATGCCAATCGAATAACACTATGAACCAAAAAGTAATAGTAGATAAAAGCAAAATATTTACCTAATTTAATGTCGATTAATTTATTTTCAGTGTTCTTTCGAACAGCAATCAGTTTTTTTAATGTTTTCCGAATTCGTTTCAATTTTTTTACCCGTTAGATGGCAGCACCTGACGACAATAGTAAACAAATTTAGAGTAGATATCCTGATGAGCAAATCCGGATAAATCTGGTTCATAATTGCCATCTGTTAAGCGGGTTTCATAACACAGGCAGGCCATTATGATCTTACAAATGTCATATTCAGCTCGGCTACTGTTTGCGATTTGCATAATTTTTCAATCACTATGTGTGCGCAGGTACCGCGGGTGCGCCAACTGCAAATGTTACAGCGCGTGTACCTACCTACTTCATCACAAAGAAGAGCACGATTTATCATCTGTTTTTTTTAAGTACCTACTTTAATATTCCAGTTTTTACAATACGGTATTGGCACTATCTTAATTAAAATCGCGGTGATAGACGAAAGTCGTAAACACGAAAAAATATGCGTACACCACCTGCATTTTTATTCAATCTAAGCTATTTTTCATATCTATTAACATTAAAAATACTCGGTCGGATTACTTGAAGTCAGGACAGAAACACACGGTAGACTTCAAAATTATTATAGTAGTATTTTTCAAAATCAGTTTTGTTATGTTTCGAACAGACACATTTCCAAACATTGGGATAGGTATAGATCAAACTTTGTGTATTTGAATACCTGTATAATAAAGCTCGTTTAGTGCTAAATTGACATTCATTTTAGTATAGCTTTAAGTAAAATCTAATTAAAAATAAAACTCTCAGGCGAGAAATATAAGACGAATATATTTCACGCTGTTATCACATAGGTGTGATAAAAAACTGACGTTTAATCTTATCGAGCTACAAGAGACTAATCTCCGCAGAAATGGAATTTAATAATACGACTGACCTCCACAATCAGACTATATTTCCCATGTACTCGTTTATATAATAACTAATTTAAGTGTGCCTGTTTCTCTCAGACAATATTTTGACCTCGTATCAAAATTAACTATGGTTTCAGAGTAAAAAAAACTTTATGTCACGCCGGGTCATTGTCGGTATTGGCCAAGCGCCCGCGAGCAAAAGGGAATTTACACGAGCTATTTAATAAAATTAATAAATTTGAGCATGAATTATTTTCGAGTTTTTTCACACAATAAACACGCTCTTATATAAGTCTTCGAGAAAGGTCTTGGAACATGCTGTATATGTTTTTTTTTTAATAATATTATTTTTAATGTACGCTCACTCATTATCCGAAACGGAAATCGATGATTTTCTTTGCATATGAAAGGAAAATTTTCAGGGGTGACTATTGATTTATGTATTTCATTAAGTTATGCCAAATGTAAGATAGAATAAATTTAAAACCTTTGATTGGTCAAGCGAATTCGTTTTTTTTTATATATTGCGTGAGAAAGATTGATTAAAAAACTTTTAGTGTAAGACTCCCATGACGTTTTAGTGAATCCGTTTTTTTTATTTTTTACTAACAATATTTATTTTCTATTTATTTTTATATTGTATGTGAGTTTTTCACCTTTTTTAGTTCGGTTTAATAGTTATCGAACGTATACTATTATAGCCAATAATATCTTAAGTATTTAATTCCTAAATTGACGTCACCTGTTTGAATATATGGTAAAAATGGTAAGTGATCTTTGTAATTTTTTATTTCACCAAAAAATATTTAATGTTTTCAGAATACGGAATAAAGCAGTAAATTTTGGCATATATTGTGTAGGTTATTATAACAGTAATGGTAGGACCCGAAATTGTTTGTGTGTTTGTATATATATATTTGTGTTTGAATGTAGTTTTGTTTTTATTTTGTTATTATGAAAATATCGTTTTTTTTAGTTTATGAATTTTCAGCTGAGGATCTATGTTTTTATAACTGATTACATCACCTTTGCTTTGTACACACTATAAAGGTGATGTAACATTAAATGTATAAATGAATGATACAGTATACAGTTCGTGAGTCGACAGTAATATGAAAAGAGGAATATAAGAGTTGATTGTGTAAATCTGCGAAGAAACGAAATTATATTTACCTAGATGTGTTTGGCTGACGTTAATCTGTTATATTTGTAATATTAACATTATTATTTTTTGAGAGAGATTGGCGAACTTCGCTCAAAAAATCGTCAACACGTTTAAATGTGAAGTGATTAATTTCGGATGGTTATAAAACTGGGTAAGAAAAATCACAGTTAGTATTGCATTTGGGTATGTGATAAATATAAGGATATATTTATTTCATTATTTTATATATTAATTTATTTTATTGACTTTTATGTTTTTTCTTTTCTAGGCGAAAATTCGCCCATTGGCTATGCAAATATGAAGTGTTTGATCTATGATAAAAGTTGGCCAACTTTCATCTGGTTAATCATACTACGTAAAATCGCGCCTGCGCGCGCCGCCCGAAGGGCCTTCGACACCGAAAGACGGCCCCGGCCCGCTTTTCAATGACATAAAGTCAACAATATCCGCGACTTAGTGTCGCCACTCACCAGACGATGGCGCTATCGTCGGCGCCAGTCCGAAGATGCCGTTCTGCGCATAATTATGCGCGACACGCTCTGGAAACCGGCTCCGGCGGTTCCGCGTGTCGAAAAATGGCTCTGCGACACGTGCGAACTTGCATTTATTTTAATCGGTTACAGTGAGCCTTCGCATGTTTAAAAATTGACGCAAGAAAGACATTTATCGCGGCGTCCTACTCTATCGGTCGCGTCGCGGCGGATTTCAGCACTGGTGCGAAGAGAGCGCCGCGCACACTAATTGCACGCTTCTTCTCGGTGTGTCGCTAGTCCCAATGCGGATAACCACAAAATATTTTGCACTATTAAAACACATTTTTAATAAAGTAATCAGTAATGGGACATTATATTAGTAATATTTTCAATAATCTGCGACCTAAAGTGGCTTATAAAAATCCTATATATATACATATAGACACCGCATGATTATTTTTTTTACTCAGCACACAGAATAAATTTACAAAAAATAGCCAGGAATGGACCCAGACAAAGGTTCAATGTATTTAATTTATTTTTTTTTCATCTTTGTAATGATAATCAATTCTGAGAAATCCTTTATCTAAAATCGTCAACAACTGTATGTGTTAATATGTGCGTAGGTATTAACGGTACCGGTTTCATATAATAGAATTCATTGTTGTGTGCTATAATAATATAACAAAATAATAATGGAAAAAAGTTATTCTATTTTCTATAGTATTATGTTTCACTAGAGAAGCCACTCCATAGGAAGTCACAAGTCGAAATATATCCTAAAATCAACGACATATAGATAGATTACACCTATGTGCGAGTGGGCTAATTCGATAATAAGAATACTTTAGGGAATGCGCAGAGTTAGTTAAATCATACATTTCATATACGCATTAATATATTACAAGTAAGAGATTGTACAAAAAATGAGAAAATAATTCATGCCCAAATTTTATCAAAGCGCTCGTGTAGAATCCCCTAAAGACCCGGCGCGGCCTCGCTAGCGACCGAACTTATTACAAGAGCGATTTTATATTATCACGTAAAGTTCACAATTTTTTTACTCGGAAATCATGATGAATTTCGATATGGGATCAAAACAAATGATGTTTGAAAACGCAGGGTCGATAAGCTGGGTTTTTTTTATCGGAAATGGTCTTGGAACACAGTGTATTGAAAAATACCACACCACACACCACACTACTACAAACAACACTCACAAATTACACATTAGACATCAAAAAATTCTACTGTATACGTATATAATATTCATAATCTATATATATATATTAAGAACACTGTTCCAATTTTTTTATGCTAATGTTAATATGTAAAATGTCCGAAATCTATAATTGGTTTTGTATACTAGCAAGTTTTGTTTGTTACAAACAAAACAAAAAATCTATTGGATTTTTCAATAAAAAATAAATAAATCGGATATAAATTAAAAATAAAATTTAATAATAACAGTCAAACCTAATAAAATGCTATTTATATATTAATATGCGAAGAGAAAACTTTGTACCCCTTTTTAAGCATATTCCGCTTACGGAGGAGTGTGAGATTTGGTATAATAAAAGTTTAAATGGAAAAGGAAATCTAAAATATATCTAAAATATGTATTACAAATACATTAAATTAAATAAAACGTTTATACTATTGTCAGCTGATTGACAGAATAAGTTACGAGCTGTTAATTTTATGTGATTTCAATGTTCCTTTTTTAATAATCTGTCAATGTCAAAGTAGTTAATGTCAAGCAAAAATAATTATTAATGCCGTCTTCTATGAATGGTAAGTCTCATTTTTACATGAAATAATTAAAACTGTCAATGAATCAAACTTTGTTTTTTTCAACCGTTACTTACATTTTAAATTACATCTAATGACGTATTTGTACGCGCTCGCAGCTGATGTAATAAAACAAAATAGATATAAATATATGCAATTTTTATAGAGGTAAACTCACCGCATTATAGAGGTATAAGAACCTCAATAATACTCAAACTTAAAAGTTTATTAATTTACTAGAATTTACTAGATAAAAGCTGTTCAAGATGGAATAACCGAATAGGTAGAACGGAATTTTAAACAAATATATATTTTTTTAAATAACCAGACACGAGTCGAACCCGCGAACTCTCGAACCTTGAACCTAAAGTCAAAGAAAATGGCACTTAGCCGACGTTCAGCTCATTTCTTTAAATGGTCGACAACAAAGAAATATTTATTTCAGCATTTTAATATTTCGTAAAAACAAAATATGCGTTTAAATGCAGTGGACATTCCTCGGTTAAAAAAAACTATTTATCAATGTATCAAAAAGTTGTAATGTTAAATTTACTAGGAACTGTTATATATATTTCTCTTATATTGCTTCTCTGTCGAGGAAGCTAATGGTTAAAAATCGCAACAAAAGTACAGTTAAATTTGAGGAATGAACTCTTTCTTTTATCTCATCACTTACTTTTTGGAAGTTTAGATTAACCATGCATAGTATTAAATATTAGTGACTCCTCTAGTGGTACCTAACCCCCCTACCCACCTTCCCTAACCTCGTTCGAAATAATGTTATTCATTTCCGGACATTAATTTCACAATTTAAGTTGTCTAAAAACTAATAAATACAGTTAAGATCTATGAAATCTATACGAAATTTATAGTTCTGGTTATTACAATAAAATAAAACTCATTCGAACGTCAAAAGCCAAGCGTATAAATTTATGCATACTCTATTATTAAATAAAAACCTACTTTATTTTAAAAAAAACAAAACACGTGCATATTTAATAACGACGAAGTGATACGAAGAAATATTAGCGAAAGCTGTCAACCAAGTCATAAACGGTTTAAAATAATCATTTGAACACAAGCGAAACACGTTTCGTGGAATTAACAATGGCTCGAGTATTAGTTAACACGTTCGCTGTCTGAACGGCAATTATATTAGAAATGGGCTGTTTAACTTATTGATTCTTGTAGTTTGGATAATAGTTATTAAACACGTCGCGATGGAATCGCACAAAACGAAGAAAATACGGTAAATATATATTGTAAGATTATTTTAAAGCCCGAGAGACGGTTCAACTTATTATAAATTAAATACTCTGATTAGGCAATAAGCCGATTTCATTTTTTTATGTACCTACACATTCCCAAAGACTTAAGTGGGTGTTTATGTTCCCTATTACGTGTAAGAAATTGTACTAAAAATAAGAAAATAATTAGGCGTGGCCTCGCTAGCGATCGCAACTTATGACAAGAGCGATTTTATATAGAGTTAACAATTTTTTTACTAGGAAACCATGATGAATTTCGATATGAGGTCAAAACAAATCATGTTTGAAATCGCAGGGCCATTAAAAAATATTATTTTTAATTATCCTTATACATCTTCTTTATTTTTCTTTGTATTTAAATAATTAAACAAATTTGTAATATTGTTCTTATTTTAAAAAAATAAAACTTAGGGTTTGTATTATTTGCCTTGTTTCCTTGTATGAAAAGTGTCCTGCTTTTTTTAAATATACACTTAAATAAGCATTAATATCCTTGAAACTCTTTAACTAACTAATATTAGAACTTAGCAAGCATAAAATAACAAAAAAGTCGACAGAATAATATATTTATTTATTTATTTTATTTATTTAAATGCGTGTATAAATGCGTGTATACATATTAAATATTATATTCACAAACTGGTAAATCACACGCGCGATACTTACCCTCGACATCACGTGTGCGCTGCGCGAAGCTTGACAGCTGATTTATATGACATCGTAAATAAAAGTTGTTTTCAAATACATACAGCACCATAAATAACAGACCATCTTCAAATTTATAATATTAAACAGATGCCAACACTTATATTGAGGCGTGCGAGAGGCCGTTCTCAATTCATAGTTGAGCTGGTTATACACTGGAACTGAATTCCACATCCCATCCGAGAGATGTGTGCTGCTAACATCGCTCGGCATTCAGAGTGGACATACCTACGAGTATGACGAGGACGAGTATGTTCACTCGTTCGTCTAACATTTCATTTGCACATGCACGTGCCAATAAAATGTGCATTTTCGAACCAGCGAATCTTTAAGTAAGGAATCTCGCTTTTATACTGCACGTTCTTGAGAAGTATATTAGAGTATAGTTCCAGTATCTGGAGTCCTCATGAAATTACATACTGTAATATCCTGGAGGTTACTCAGAGGAGATTCCTAAGATACCTTTATCTCCGTATAAATGTTTCCCAATACGTATCCATCAGCATTTGTATTAGGGATGTTAGGGTCACAATAATAAATAATAAATGCTGTGTAATAAATCTTATCTTAGGAAAACTATTTATTACAAGTTTTTATTTAGCTTGCAATGTTTCCATGTCAGTTTAGGTCAAATTTTGCAAGCTGAATTAGAACTCTTATCCTACGATTGGTTCAATGCATGTTTATGTTAAGCATGACCTGATTCTACACCCAAGAATGGCTCCGGACGAAGGAACTCCTCAACAGTCAATGGTACAGACACGAAATTTTGTATACGCATTCAAAAACTTAAATAAAAACATGTTTTTGAAATATATTTAATCTTATTATTTTTTCTTTAAACCGGCATTTGGCGCCACGATCCTAAAAGAACTAGAATTGGTTTGTGTGTTTAATTACTATATCGGCCCTGGTTCTGATAGAGTATAATATGAATTACTAATGAACATCGTTAGTATATTCCACATTATACGAACCCATTTGTGAGATGACGTGTGGATAGACACCTTTAGTTTTTTTTTTATCGATATGTATAAATCAGTGATATTCCTTTTTAATATATTAGATGCCTTCCTACTCAGTTGCGTGTACGTAATCCGTGGCAGGTTTTTATAATGTAAAATTAAATTTGAAGTAATCAAAAAAAAAAAAAACACGGCGAATGTGACATCGACTAATGAATTGACGGTAAAAGTAATGGACACCTATTTGCAATAATGCTCGTTCAAATATATATTCCCGCAGAGCTGTTATTACGGCCCAGATTGTATACATAAAGTTATATACCAAATTATGGTAAACTAGTGGGAGATCGGAGACATGCTGTCGCCTAAAATGTGTATATCCACTACTAAACAAGTGCTCCAAGGGCCAATCGCAGGGCGCTCATTGGCTCACATACATAAACAGTATCGAGTGATTTTTTTTTTTTTGTAGCAACCCATCAAGTTACGCGATAATTCATTCACACACCAACGCAAACTACAACTAGTTAAAGACTTAGCAACTAGATCACCATGATCTGGCAACGCCTCCACGACATATCTTCATTCTCAATGAAAGCATTAATATAAATAAATAATTAAAAGCTTTTAGGAAAAGTTACATCCAACACAGTTTGCCACGAAGTATCAAATCTAAGTTAAAAAGACGATGACAATACATCGAGATGACCATTGAGTTTAAAAATAAAGTTAAAATCACGGGATTCACAGAACCTTTCTTCAGAACCATCATTCAAACATTCTTCTTAATTTATAACGCTGTTATAAAAGACATTCATTTACTTCTTATTAAGAAAGAGCTCATCAAAATCTATGCATGCCGGGGAATGGATTTTTTATAAATATTTGAGTAATTAAAATGTTATTTTTTGTACTTAAATTGCATCTTTGTAAGCCCCGTGTAAGAAAATAACTATGTATAATTATAATCGTTCAAATCGTAAATTTATATTTATATTTAATCGTATACTATCGATATTTGTAGTGTATGTATTATTAAATATATAATTTATACTGTTTCTATTTAGTATAATCTGTGTTTTATCTTTCATATGCATGTGGCGTTCTCGTTTTATTTGAATATTGATAAGTTTTCTTTTTTACATTAGTGTCTGAGATTAATTACCATGCATGTTACCTATTTTAATATTTTGTTAGAATATCATCTAAAAACAAATAAATATATTTCATACCTCAATGATATATTGCAAAAAATATTGCAATATTTTTGATTAACATTTCGAGTATAAATAATAATATGTATTATTAATCAAGACCTGTTTTGTTACCACTCCGTCCTAATTGAAAAACGGTCAGCTTATAGTTTTTCGACTATACTGCTGCTTCATTTGTACTCTACAAACGATAATATGTCATTCAAAGGCCTACAAACACCCGGTTAACATTTGAATACCAATATGGGATTTATCATTTGTATTCAAAGACGCGGGTTTAGACAAAAGTTAACAAAACTTTAATAGCATAAAATAATTTGAGTATTCAATTAAAAAATATATACCAATGTAAGACTGCGTAGGTATATAATATGTAGTAGATTGGAGTTACTTGATTTTAATAAATTTACCGTACTCAATTTACTTATTGAATTTACTTCTCCAATTTACACGGCTTACGTTGACTGAACCAAATTAATAATTTTTGGTAGATTGTAATATAATTAAATTCGGTTGAACGACTGTTTATTTATTAAAACCATATATTTTGTTTAATCTTATAGTATTATTAAACAAAACAGCTTAGTAAACTAAGCTGGTGCCTGTATTAAAGAGATATACAATTATTAGATTTCATGCGAGCATTTTAAAGTTCTGTTACGGAACCCTAATTACGCGAAATCGACTCGCTTCTGAACGTTTTTTTCTTCTTTTTCTAGTACAGGTTTTAAATTTATTTATTTTTTCTTAATATAGGTTTTATCTTAGAAAACTGGTTTAATACGACCCATAAAGGCCTAGAAAGTCGGAAGCTTAAATCAGACGCAGGTTCATACGCTAAAGTCTTTATATAAATTTGATAATATAAATAATTTATTTTTATTAGAGAAACCATCAGTCATTATTATCTACATTACAAATAAAAATTAACAAAAATATACATAGACCAATTAAAGGTGTCCACAAAAAATATTTTACGACATTAAAACGACTTGTTTTTAGTGGATCCCAATTACAATTATTTCTGTTGACTATCATATCAAGTATCAAATAAGACAGGGCACTTGATACAGGGTTTCAAAGTTATTTATGGGCAAATTTAGTTTTATTGTAATAATAATTGATTTTTTTTATTGATGCGTATTTTAACGACACATCGGCATATTTAATTAATTCGAAGTTAATTATGCACTACCTTATTGAACGCAATAAATAACAGCGGACTCAAGTGTGACCCATCCGGTCACCCGAGAATATAGGGGAAAACGTAAGATTTTTGATCCCTCGATAAATAAAATGATTTAAACACGCTTTTTTTAAACGAATAATAAAAAGACGGTTCCCAAATCGATGTGTTATTTTCATGTTTCCGTGTGATTTATTATTTTCGCATATGACAGGGAAAATCTTAGAGTTAGTCCCATTTTAATTTAGTTAAGACGACTCAACCGAGCAAAGCATTCATTTTAATATAGCGTCGATTTGCCGGCGTTGGCATAATGTATCCATGCGCACCGGCCATCGTCTACCTCGCGTCCAGTCCGAATTATGCAGCAATTATGCAAATTCGCCCACGAAATGCTTTTTGGCCTAATTTTACTGGACTGCCGGCCGCTTAGACCGGGAGGCTATACACATAATTGAATAATAATGGGTTAGGGAATATCTGCACGATATGCCATTATCACATAATAGCGTTTATGCATATACATACACTATGCTAATCCCTACATATTATAGTATGCGCACACTACTGACCTAGAAACAGCAAAATCTCAAATCCAGACATATCAGTTACTTTTTTATTAAGGTTCACAATACAATTTGAGAATAAACAAAGAATAATGGTACAGTAAATTCGTTGTTTCTTGACCCCTTAACTAGACTATCGTCAGAAGGCAGTATTCCCTCTTGTTCAAGTTTATGCACATTTAACAAAATATCGAGCTCCGAGTTAACCTAAAAGTTCTGTAGAATCATAACTTGTGTCTACTGAATTTTAGTAGGCACAAGCGAAATATATTGTGGTGTATATCTGTTTGATAGACTGTACAAACTAATTCATGTAGATTGATAAATCATTCACCTAACAAAACTTTCATGTAACCCGTACCAAACAATTTGTAGTTAGATGGGATTTAAAATGAAAAGTTGCGTACACATTACAAGACTAACCAAACAATCTTTCTTGTTTGTTTCTCTTACAAAGCAGTTTGTTTGCGTGTACCGGAGTTCAGTCAGGCGTACCAAACGTTGGTTGAGCCTACTAAAAACTTTAGTAACGATAACCCAATAGTCTGTTTAGCTTACAAGACTCGTCCGTGTGTGCATATAAATAACTTTAACTAAAATCGAACTCCAGGCGCTTTTACATCTACCCTTTGACGAACTAAGTTTTTTACGATAACGTTCGAAATAAATAGTTAATCTATTTTACATTTGCCTTCTCTTTGTGCGTCACTTTTGGAGGTAGTATGCCGCGTCTATAAAACTCAATACGCCAATGTAACTACCTACCAATTCATTTACAAACCAGTGTCAATCTTTGTCCGCCCTAGCCTTTATACGTAGACCGTAGATTTTTTAAATATATATACATATTTTATTTTGATCCTACATATCCTGGACTGGCTGTATTAGACGATGACGACTCCCTGGCGTTGATTTTGGGATAATTCATTGCAAATTCTAGGGAGATTTTGACGGAATTATGGTAATTTTGTTATCGTAATTTCCCTTTCATGACGACACGCAAATTTAGGAAAATAATGCAGACGTTAACGATTATAGCCAATTTAAATGGAAATTTGAAATAAATATAGTTTTTTATTTATTGTGGTTTGGCATGTGACATTCGTCCTGAAACATCAAATTAATAAAATTATGCGTAGTATGTGGTGTATAATATGAAGTATGTCTACAGTGTGTGGTGCCTCTATTTGTGGTGTGGAAATGTCTGTGTGCGTATATGTATATAAACCTACATATTATTAGTGTTATAATAAATAATAATAATTAATATTAATTTTATTAAATTTCTCAATTTTTAAAATGTGTTATTTTTTGTGGTCATATTAAATTAATTTTATATTAAAAATAATAATAATATTATCATCTAAGTAGTATAATGTAGGAATCTGTGTTTAGATATATGTAACTTTTTTTTGTCTTCGTATGTGGATTTTTTTAAAATTAAATAAATTTGAAATGAAGGTTCCAGGCGTCGCGTGGTCTTCGCCTTGGGAACAGGTTCTGCTCTTACCCTCGTCGCTCCGGATCTGGTCGTCATAAACCAAACGACGCCTGGCCCTCCTCGCTGCCTCCGTTAAGCGCCCGTAAATCTGGCAACGTCGCCATCGACTACCATTAAGGGAATTTACGAGCGCATCTGGGCGTATCCGGGCCTACCGCCCGACCCTCGATCATTAAGCCTCCTGTGCCACTATGCTAATCGATATCTTTATTCAATTGGAAATGGAAGGTTTCATTCGTCCTTGAATCATTTCGACGATCAAACTTTGTTTCTGTGCCTGTGTGCTGTGTGCATGGATAAGGATTCATTTATTACAGGCCACCACTACAACCGTACGAATTTCAGTGGGAGTTCTTAGAAAACTTAACGATTTTGATCCATCAGAAATTTCATCTCTTCCGTGCATGTACTTGTACGATATTTAGGTTTATCTACGATATTTGGGTGTGTGATAACTGAAGTACGATATTGAATCGTTAATAGTTTTGGGACGCAAAAAATCCCTCTCTAGTGGTTTACGTCAAACTACATATAGTAAGTGTATCAATTGATTATTACATTCAGAAATACAATGACTAGCCCTTTCTAGCGACTTAAGCTCAAAACTACAAGATGGGTAAGATGTAGAAATAAAATTACTAGTGCTCTCTAGCGGTTTAATTCCAAACAACATGTTCATAATCTTCCAAAACATATATATATATATTTTTAAATCTTAATTATTTTTTTTACAAAACACCTTTACATTTCCCTAAAAAGACGGTGCCTTTTCTGTTGGTGAAAAAAAACATTCCACATTACAATACAAAAGTTTTAATAGGTTTACATAAATAAGAAAAAGGAAAAAAAAACAATATAATAAAATGCAAAAGCAGTAAATCGATAACAACCAAAAAAGTAAAAACCTACCAAAAGTAAATTTAGAGAAAACAATATATATTGACAAACCATATATTTATATATATATATATATATATATTTTTCGTACAAATCTATACCCTATAAGTACTTAACTAACCTACTCTCTTTCCATCTCAAGCAGATAGAGAAGGAGCTGGTATAAAAATTTCTCGCACACCTTTTTCAGAATTTTTTTCTATTATATTTTCCTTGATTGTGTCTTTAACCTTATATTTAGGTACATTGGAGAGATTCTTATTAATATAGTCGTTAAAAAGAGTATATTAATTTCGAGAACATTTCGATAATTTTAGGGTTAGTAGGTCATTTTTTTTTTAGTCAGTCTCATAATAGCTAAAAAATATCATGTTGCAGAAAAAATAAATAAAAAAAATCTACAGAAAACTAAGCAATGGCTTGAAAATTTCTGTGACCCTCGTTTAAATTATTTGACTAACTAAAATATTTAAAATTACACCTTTTCAGCCATTCAATCAAAATCTTTCGTGTTTTAGCTACTGCAAACAATGTGTTTGTGGCCGATAATTCATTAAATATGTATATCCCAGTGTAGTACAGTAACGAATAGATTTATATCTACCTATATAATAATTATATAATGCATATACCTACATAGACGGCCTAAGGGACTCCTTATATTGTTCTCGACTGTACAAGAAACGCTTTCAACACGGGAAGCCGTGCCGGTTGAGTTTTCTGCGTTATTTATAGCTCTGTTAATCCCGAGTTAACTTTCGAATTTACTTAGCGGGCCGCGATTTAATAGTGCTTGAAAATCGCGCTCGCCGTGCGCCTCCCGCAAATATCAGCGTTTTGTAAGCAAATCTGAGCTTTTTAGATTTAACGTCCTCGGGAATGTACACATGATCGTAGGTAAGCAGGTACACTCGGCAAAGCTATTATTCGAGATCCGACGACGATCAAACACGGTTCAAGAATGAGATATAGAATTATACCCGTTTCGCCTTCGCATATTATCGTATGGTAAAATGGTCAGGCAGTGGTAATATTTATTAGAAAATATTTGACTTCGAAGTGGGCAATCACTGATGATACGTTGGATGGTTTGGTTATCGTGTCAGCAATCGCATTTGGGGCTTTCTGAAATTTTACATTTAAAAAGCATGTTCTTACTTTTTCCGTGGCCTGTTCTTACGCGGTTTAGACCGCACCCAGATTTTCTGGAGAGGTTAAAACCTGGAACGCTTTGAGTTGGGTCTTGGATGTACCCATACTTATCAGGATTTCTATTAAACCATTCACTTTACCGCACGCTTTAAAGGACCTGCACAAGATTTACACAATCTCACACTAAATGCTATCGACTGAATATACTCTCTGGACATAAACATATAGTCCTATAGATTATTATTACTTTAATTTTTATTTCTAACTTCTGATATTTTTTGTACATTTTTGCCATACGATAAGTAAATAATATTATCTTCGCATGTATTACTCGATCTAAATGAGACTTATCTTTAAAAGTTTGTGTTTTGTTTAGGTTAAATCTTGCAAGTCGATTTTGATTCACTTCCCGTTATTTAATTGAGTTCATTTTTACATACACTTGTATACAAAGTTATGGTACCGCTAAACTGATCTGATTGATGCCGAGAGATAGTCACAGGAACTTCAAAACTATATAAGGAAAACTCCTCCAGTTTGGATACAAGATTCTTTTTAACTTTGAGTGTTTGGTTTTTTTTTTGTCCAAACCTACATAAATGAAAATAATCATTATAAAAAACTTATTTGAAACAAGCTTTTATTCAAATGTACGCGATTTTATTGAGGCAGAGCCGCACAATGCGAAGGTATGCAAAGGGTAAGTAAGAATTAATTGTCAAACCAAACTAATCACATTTTTAATTTATATAAACCGTAAAGGCTTTCTGCAAAAAACATTAAAAAAGTTGAGGCAATTTTTTTCCCATATACCCAAATATGTACATTATAATATTGAAATAAAATATAAATCTAAAACCTGTATTTAAATTAGGAGTTATCATAAATATTCAGCTGAGCGAGCATTACACTAATATGTTAGAAAGGAGCTGAAAAAGCTACCAATATAGCGTTAATTGCGTATTGCTAATATCTGTTATAAAAAAATATATTATAAATAACCTAAAATAAAAGTGTTTGTGTTTCACTTTTTAAATGTGAGTTTATGAATAACATATATTAAATAAATATAACATGCTCGTATACATATTAGGATAAATTCGAAAAGGATGGATGAAAAGATGAAAGAGTGGAAAAATAGGTTTAAATTATGTAGATTAAGCCTTGATATTACTACTTAAAAACTTTTTATGCTTTGTGGTTCAGGTAAATCTTTCTTCAATTCTATATGTAATCAATTTTTGGTGAATCTTATCAGCATTCAGTTCCACGACACCAACATCATCGTTTAAGTTTGATCTCAAATTCAAAATCTTAATTCTGGCCAAACGCGTGCATATGTTTGCTACTAGGTTACAGTCATTATTGTTGCGTAAGCAAAGGTTAAAAACGAGCGTGGGCGCGGCGTGAAGTTAGCTGATATTAAGATATTTACGCTTTATAACGAAGATGCGATGGTCTAACCATAAAATACAATAATCTCTATAGGCCATTAGGCCCTAGCGAATGAGCTAAATATTCCGTTGAACATATAGGTAATTTAATAAAAGAATATGTATATATATTTTAGTTTTAACAAAAAAAAATTATACAGAATGTCCAGTAAATTGTAGAACACATTTTTTTTTTTGGTAACTATTACTCTTCTTCGATTATGCAATTATACTGGCAACACCGTTTTATATTATTTTATTTTTGTCCTGTTAATTAAGGTATTGATTTTTTAATAATAACTAAATTAAACTTAACTTAAAATAATATATATATAAAATTGAAACTTTGTTGTAAATCGTGGTAATCTAGTGGTTAAGGCGTTGGACTATTGACCCAAAGGTCGACGGTTCGAATCCGCACATTGTCATACTATTTTTAACGCTTCATTACCACCATCTTCCCTGAGTTTAGGACAGGCACATTTGGCCTAGTTGAGTAGGGCCCAAAATAATTATATATGACGTAGCAATTATTTGATAAAAAAAAAAAATGATCGTCTCTACCACCTACTTATGTTTTATCTAATATTTACTGGACAATCTGCATATGGTGTATCTCTACAGACTTACTTTTTTTATCACCTTCGTTTCATTATTATAACAATAGCGATATCTCAAATATTGATACACTAAATACCTCATTATTACCACTCACAAATGGAATTTCCATTATTATAAAAAGTAGAAATAAATAAATAAAAATTATTTATTTTCTATTGTATATTTTTTCTACAGAAAATAAAAAACTCATGTAATTGTAATTATTATATAATATACATATTATTTTTTATACATAAACCTCACAATACATATAAATACACCGTAGCATCAACAAATTCTAAAACTATTTTTACCATTTTGGAATGACCTCTGTATGTATCTACCCCCGTGCGACCTCTGCGTGTAAGTATGTGAACACGATAGAGTCTGAACGCAGCAGTAAAATTACATAAAAAATTGGATTTGGGTTTGCAGTGTCCGACTTACAAAAACTTGTAAGTTAGTTTATACCTAAGTCAAGTAAATAACTCAAAATTAACGCTTTTGTGTTTCGAATTTTCTCAATTTCAGGGCTAAGCTGTGAATACTCGTAATATGATCATTCCGTGAATTACCTTCACTTCAAAATGTGTACACGACTTAAGTAAATAGCCATACGTGTTTTTGTATTTTCCAAAACTGTATTTTTATTATGCTAGTGTCGTGAATTTTAGTTAATGTATTTATGTCTAAAACTCACATATCATAAAAAAACTTTAATTTGTAAATATTTTTATCATACTCGCAGTTTCATAAATATTTTTGCTTTGGATATCTTTCGGGAATTAGTTCACCGCGCCATCAGCCATGTGGCGGAAATCGTCTTCGAACGGCGTCTGTTTTCCATCAACCCAATATTTATGAATTTTCATTCGATCGTTCGATTCGAAATGGAAACTTGTGGTGGATTTTTTTTTAGGTGCGAATAGAGGGGTTTATCATCTGCATACAGAGATGCCATCTACAGTTGGGATTTTAGGCAGCTGTAGATAAATCTGTTTATTAAAAAAATTGCGTGTGCGCTTTTAAATTTAAATTACGAATTTGATGTTAGGTTATAAATTTACATAGATTATTGATCAGCATTTTGTATTTATGCTACAAATTGTGCGTTGAGATACGGTGCAATTAATTTAATAACATTATTATTATATCATTTTTTTTTTATACATAAAAATAAAATATTTTTCGAATTATAGTATCGGTTTTGGGCGGCGTTTGACGTTATTCGAGTCAGTTATTCTGGTATTGCAAATTTGTCAGTGCTGGTACCATTTTGATCTGAGGTCATCGTATGATTTATCTTTTTATGAAGATCATTAATTAATGTTTAAAAATCCGTTGAAGTGGGGTTCCAACTTAATGATACCCAAAGAAACGCCCGTGACGTTTATGAGATCAACGCGGCGGCAAGTCGACGTCTTTGCGACTGCAAACGCGCATGCCGTGTGTTACGGCACTTGGATGCTGACGTTTTATTAGGAAACAGTCTTTTACTAGGTATAACCCTTAACGGTGTAAAGATCTGAAGTACGGTATTCTTGTGATTACAAAGAAACATGCATTTTAAACTTAGCCAACGCGTGCCAGATCCACAGGGAGTCGTTAATTGTAGAATTTACAACCGTTTCAAAGCAGCAACCGATCGAGCGTGCTGTAAAGCAGGTGTGTAAAACCATCACTTTTTTATTATTTTTAAGCTCTATATTTTAACAAATCTATTTTTACATGCGATAAATATCTACCAGAAAAGCTAATCATACGATAAATGATGCTGTTAAGGTTTTGAAAGGTTTAGATATATTACAGTTAATTTAAGATAATTCCTATAATTCCAATATTCTTCGGAACCCGTTTCTTGTGCCAATTCCATGCTGGCGAAACAAGGAACTAAAGTGGTTTTATGGAACCCTTCAAGTTTTTACAATTATATTACTACTACTATTATAGTTTTTACTATAATACGTTGGTTTGGTTTCAGGATTCACAAATTTCACCTTAATTTTTGAATGTTAATAAAATTTTATTTCCTAAAAATATTGAACACCTTGATTTATGGCTAGTAGACACATAACTAGTTAATCTTAAATAATTAACGTTAATAAAGTGGATATATTTTATTCTATGCATCAGGAATATGATTATCACCGTCGTCACATCGGAAAATCGTCAGAGTGCCGAGATAAAGTCAGAAATATTTTAAAAAATAAATTCTTGGCGGTTTTTATTAGGAAATAATTTTTGTGATGAGAATTGATTAAAAAATGATCATACGATGTAAGACAGTCGAAATTTGGCACACAGTTTCCAAAAAAGAATATTTTATTATATTTCCAAAAAAGAAATCACTTTACGCTTTGTTTCCTAAAATAAAAACTATTATATAGCCCATTAAGAAAAACATTATTTACCAATATTATTTTTACCTTAATTCTTTTATTTTATATATGTTTATTTTGAGCATACCCAATAGTTTTAAAATACCCCGTACACGCAATGGTATTAATTGACAGCATTATTGTTTGGTCATAAAACGTGTATTTAAAATTTTTGTTGTAAAACTTTATTTATTTTACGCGATTTTGCATCGCTGCACTTTTAAACAAAGCCCAGGTCATCGTACATATTGTAGCCAATAAAAAGAGCGAATTACAGCCTATGGATCGCCCACGCCTTCCCAGGTCACAGGTTCAGGTCAGGAGCCAGGCGTAAATAAATACATAATCTCGTGGTATAGATTTATCCCAGTTCGCCAGTTAACCTAACCTGAGCCGAGCCAAAAGTTATAGCAATTACATATACGGGTTGTATTTATATTCACTCATCTCCCTTCAAGGGTGTGATCTATGTCAACAATAAAACATTAATCAGTAAAAAATATTGGAAAGATGTTTCTCATTTAAAGGGAAAACTAAACCTGAAATTTAATAAAAATTATTTTAATGTTTGAGAACTCAGTTGAATATATAATATGGAACATAGCGCGAGATCAGACAACGTCCTCCAAAGCGTGCGCGGCTGGCGTAGTATTTTGAAGAAAAACAAAGTTTATTTTAATAATCATTATGTTAGTATGTTTTTTTTTGTGACCAGTTTAATTTTTGATATATTACTAACCTGTAAAAGGATACCAGTCAATATAAAGCAAGTTACTTTCCCATTTAATAGTTTAGGCTAGATTTTAATAAATTGATCAGCTTTTTTTTAATCAGATCAGAAATTTCAAGTCAAACAAATACAAAAATATCCGCTCACAAATATACGCGTACTTCCCTATATAAAATACCTTATCTGCATAATAGTATATAAAATATATATATATATATATTTCGTAGAATCCTAAAATGACTTTTTAACGGGTTTTTAACTATAAGAGCGTTGTTTTTTATTGTTGTATAATAGTCAGCCCAAGACATACGGTTTATAGAAGTGGATAGATCACCTTAGCACAGCGTTATACGCTTTAAAGTTAATGCAAGAAATGTATGTAGTGTGTAAAGATCAATATAATTAATAATCTGATCACGCATTTGTCAACAATCGTGGACGAAATGAAAAAAATGACACGTTTTCTATTTTTTGCACCTTCGCAAAAATCTGTAATAATGGAGTACAGATATGTCACAGTTGTTTACAGTATAATTTTTATTTTTCTCGTTATAATATTATCTTCACACGAGCAATTTGTCGTCGGCTCTTCGCCTATCACGAGTAAACTGATACTTTTGTAGAACACGTGAGCCGCTGACCCGTAACTATGAATTATGGATATAAAAAGAAACCTGAGCGATGAGTTTCTATGAAAGAGACGGAGATATTAATTTTTGAATAAGGAACACGCCCAGAGAGGGGGGTGGGGAGGTAAGATAGTATATTCTGTATAATTAAAAATGTAAAAAAAATGCACACCAAATCAAGTATAGAAACCCTCCCCCCCGCCCTATATTGTTGTACGAACAATCAATAATTATATCGCTAACATCGATTTTCTTCAAAACGTTTAATTCAATCAATAATTAATGATGAATTATTATGGTCGAATTAAAACCATCTGTTAAAAAAATACATTAAATTTAAGTTTTTTTTTCCTCATTTCTTCTTAATCTCTTGTCTATTATAATTGAATCGGCGGTATAGTTAGACTGTTCTTATATATAAATCTGTGGTCTGCTTATAGTCAAAGGCCTCGAAAAGGTTCCTCTCCGAAATGCCTTTAAGCGATAGGCAAAGAGCTTTTTAATTGATCATTATTTTTGGGCAAGCGACACCGAAATAGCTCAGGAATCAAGACGACACGATCGCACCACAAAAAGGGACGTAATAAGGAAAAATTAATATTCATTGGCATTATTAGACCTTCGAGGCATTAATGAAGGGACCGACACTCGGAACGCAGTTCAGAATAACAAGCAGAAATAAAATAATTGCCGTCGATAATGCGAGAAGATAGATCCAAACAAACATATTCCAAATAAAAATAAGGAATTTGAAAACAATCTAAAAAAAATAAATACATTTTTTGTATTAAAAAAAATATAGTATGTGTTAGATGTAATAATTCCATTAAGAAGTTGATTTATATCATTTTTCAAACAAAACTATCATTCCATACTGGCATCTAAATTCAACAATATTTCCGCACGCCTATTTATACAGAGTGTTCCAACACCATTCCGAAGACTTAGGGGTGTTGTGTAACCTATTATAACTAAGAAATAATATAAAAATTACGGGAAAAAACGAACCCAATTTAATATATTTTTTAACAGATGGTGCCAATTCGGTCAGCGCGCGAATGCCGATAGACGGCGGCGTACGGCGACATATGAGCGCTTACAACAAAGACATTATTACATGATCCTTTTTAAAAAAAAATCTCGGTAACCGTAATGAATTTTGACATAGATTCTTAACAAATAACACTAGAAATCGCAGGACCAGTTAGCTGTTTTGGGTAGATTTCATTAGGAAAGCTACCTATTGCAATGGGTACCATGGGTGGGCTTCCGGAAAATTTCGACATATCTTCGCGTTTCACATCCCCTAGAACCCTAAAACCACTCTCAGTTTAAAAGTTTATATATCTAGCTATATGACTTTATTTAATGGTAATTTTACACCAATCACTTTGAAATTGATACATAAAATTTGAGGGTACAAAATCTCGGTCATGTTCGTTGATGGCAAAATCAGACGATTCTATAATTTAAAAAGTTTGCTATAACTTTCTTAGTATATAAGATATCAAATTTATTTAAATTTTATATGATTTCTCAGATAAGGGTCTAAACTTATCTAAGTAAGATCTTAGGGGTGGGAAAAATTGGTTTTTCAAAATTCAAAAAAATCATGTCTCCTTAAATAGGCAGAATAAAATCAGTTCAAAATGTTAATTGAAGGCCTATAATTTCCCCACAATTTTTATTTAAATCAATTTTTGATATGAGCAACCCTTACGGCACAGTATAAAGAGGAATTCAATACACGCACTCTCGTTGCGCAATGTTTAATATAAGTTCGTATTATTGGAGTTAAAATCCAGTGAAATCTATATCGGGAATGGTTTTAGGACACAGAGTATAAAGAGAAAAATAAACGTGACAGCTGGGCGCGAGCACGTCACCTCCGAATTTAGCAGAATAGGTGTGTCGCATTAGATTCATTCACTGCTTAGTTATACTTCAAATAATGGCTTGAAACCAATATGAAAATCAAGATAAAAACTCTATAAGTACACGCTAGGCTGATCACTGGACCTGGTCTCCGACGGGCTAAGTTACCCGTTTTTCTTTTTTCTACATTTCCCATTACGCGCCGTAATTAATGTCCAAAACTTATCTCGGCAGTGACGTCATCAGCGAACTAACCGGGGCTTCCAGCAGCGCTGTCCCTTTGATAAGGGCCGGTTCTACCTTCGCGGATGTATTTAGGTTGCTTTTGAGGGACCCATGTAATAGTAATATAATGGTAGAACTGCAAGAATTTAAATAAAAAGAGAACACCACATACAAATAAAAACAAAATACAGATTATTCTAAATAGATATAATACAAATGATATATTATTTAATACACTATAAATATGGATATTATATGATTATATACAATCAAACATAAAATTTTGTATACATTATTTATATAAATATAGTAAAATTGTATAATTTATTGATTAAATGCCGTATTTAGATGATTTTTCGTTTTTTTCTTAGTTTTAATATAAGTTGGTATTATTGGAGCTAAAATCCGGTGAAATCTATGTGATTAAAACCGGTGGAATGGTCTTAGGACACAGTGTATAAAGAGAAAAATAAACGATTATTTTTTAGTCAGTACTGTCAAACTTTTATTTTAACGAAAAAATTATTTATATAAATATATATATATACAAATATAAATATAATGTACTTTTATATTTTTATTTTCTCGGAAGCAATTCAAAAATATGCCTTTTGAATTGACGCTATCATGGAAAATGTCAATGCGACTATCTCTACGTAAGGTATTGTAAAGACGACAGATGCGAGGTATTATGTTATTAAAGGCTATGTTGTTATGTGATATAGGGGTTCTAAACAGATCAGAGGCTCTTAAATTATTTAATTAAATTAAATGATATTTAATACGACGTCGCATGCCATATAAAATATGTATCTAGGTATTTGCCATCACAGGGCGCAAACCCGCAAAATCTTTGCAAATATTTATGCACAGGTCTGGGAGCGGCGGCGAAGTGTCAACTGTCAGTTGTGTGCACATGTAGCATGTTATTGTATCTTTATTTACCTTTTATCTTTTTCTCTTTACTTAATTCTTGCCTACTTCTTGAATAATTTGTTTATTGTCTTATCAGTTTTTCCTTTTTAAATTTATGATGTTACTTGATACTGGCCATAACGTTTAATTTGAAGACCATTAATTTGAAAGAAGAAGGAGAAGGCATGAGCAATTGACAAGTCTATGTCTAACAGCATTAGTGCAAAATTTACTCACATGTCTACCGGCTTTAGTTGGAAGCGCTTAAGTATTCAATTCCATTTAGCCTAACAAAACTGTATCGTACGTACTGTCATTATAGATGCTTATACGAGTATATCTAAAAATGTCTAATAAAACTAAAATTAAGAGATTTTTAAGCGTCAGGTATGTAACACTTTCAGCATAAACAATAAAAGCTGTTACAACCTTGCGAACGTGAAACCGCCGCTTAATATTCCCTCGTAAAGGGCATGAGGGCCATCTCCTTCGATAATTAACGCCAACGAAATGAGGGCCAGGAAAATTAATACAGTCCTTGGGGAAAGCTACCCTCCCCCCCACCCCCTCCCCCCCGCAACCCTACCCTGGCTACGCTCGAGACACGTGTGAAAAATTGAAGACACTTCTCGTGCAATATCCTCGCGAATTACATCGCCCTACGAACTCCAATTATGTTACGAGAACAGTAAACGTGAAGAGTATAAGTTAAGGCTCTACAATTTAGCGTCGCAAATGAATTCGCATGTTAGGGCCATGGGCCTTTAGCAGAATTACGAATTTCTATACCCTTTTCCCCTCTCCTTTTGAAAGTGAAGTTGCTACTGTACCAGCTTAATTATTCACACATTATTTCCATATTTATTTCATAGCTTCAAAACGACGATACTTAAATCTATTCACATTTTAATTACCTTCCAATACGCCATAAAAACGCGAAAACATAAAAAAATATTTCGTTTCTGTTCTGAAACGTCTGAAGTCTGAAGGTTTATATGGGTGAGAGATAAAAATGAATGTGTGTGTTGATTATTTTTCCTGATTTCTTTAATAAGTAAATCCTTACTTAAATAAAATACGTCAGCATTACTAAAATCTATATTATATGTTTTCATAACTCAGTACAAAGTTGCATGTTTAGTATGACGCCTCGGCACATGGAACAGAGATTATTATACGTATAAAACTTTTTAAAAACCAATTAAAACCTTCGTACATTGAATATATTTTGAAAAATATAACTCCTAATTGAGACGATATCAAACAAGAACGTCTATGACATATCTATCATAGCTATCATATATAATATTGTAACGTTGATGGCTTTTGCGCAAAGTCGCCCGACCTGATCTGTTTGTCGAAGACCATTTTTCTGTACATTTTGACGCGCTGCTAGTTAGGAATCAACAAGATTTAGAATCAACAAGAAATAATTAACTATTAATTATAATTACAACAGACAGGCGGACAGGAGACGGGGATAGTCGTTTTTTATAAAATAATGTATAGAAGCTAAAAATAATAAATAGTTTTTTATTCAAAAGAATCTGAATTTAGCCGAGAAAGAAACAAACGAACAATGATAATTGTTAGAGTAATTGAAACAAACCATGATTATAATACTTAATGATAACATGGAGGTATTTAATAAATATTCTTTTAAAACTATTACAATAAAATGAATAATGTATAGTTATATTTAAACATATGTGTATGTGTATGTTTATATATTATGCAAATGGTATAAATACATTCTATTAATAAACTATAAATTAAACACCGTTTTTTGAAAGATATAATACTTAGACCCAGTTTCATACTTTGGTATCGATACGGCATTACGGCATTATGTGTATGTTTTAGAGAATAGAATTTTTAGAATTGTTTAATGAAATTAAATATTGATTGTTTATTTTATATTTTCACACAATATGTGATATTAAAAAACATACAATACCCCTCTTCATAAAAAATCTCTAAGGCAAGCCGTATCTCAAACTGCTGGAATTCTAATTCGATCGTAATAATCGTAATTTTTTAATGTTTCGTCGTAAATTATGGGTTAATCTCGAGGTAAGTACAATTTTACCCAATCGTGTGCGTGCGTGAGCCCTCGGTATTGTCAAAAAAATGTAACCTTATTCTAGTCGTTATTTTCTATGCATATTCGGCTCGTGTTTGGGAATAGCGCGGGCCTTAACGAGGCCTCAAATCCCCAAAGGGCTACTTAGGGCCAATAACGGCTTGGAAAATCGTTAGGGGAGTCCAATGCTCTTTGAACGCGCGTGCGTTGGTGGTAAACAAGCGATCACCACGGAAACAATACACGGAAACCCCGGGAAAAGTTGTAGATAAATCTACTAACACACAAAATCATCTACGCGTCTACACATAGACGAAATTTCAATAGAATCTATTCGCTAGTTCGAATTATGGTTTCTCGCGTCACTCAATCAAAATGGATGAAAGTTTTTAAAGATACTATAAAAAAAATAAAAACCCGTCACCTGCAGTGCGCAGAATTTGTACAGAAGGCCCGGCTTTGGGAGTACCTCCACTGGTCACCAGCTACCTTCTTCAATCTCCAGTGGCGCGTTCAAGCACAAATTCGAAGGACTTAACCAGGTCATTTCTTCACACAGACGTAGTAGCATTTTGATTCTTTTATTTGTACATACAAGTACTCTTAAATTTAGGGCACCCTTCAAGGGGGTTAATCTATATCTAAATATAATTTTGAAAAAACAAACATACTAAAATAAATATATTATTAAAAAACTTTGTTTTTCTTCGAAGGGGATCACTGACTGATCTCACGTCATGCGTTCAACTGCGTTCTCAAACATTAAAACGATTTCTATACAACTGAAATTGTATAGAAATATCGTTTTCCTCGTAATTGAGAAACATTTTCCAATATTTTTTGCTGATTAATGTTTGATTGTCTATATATGTAGATTAACATCTTAAAAGGAGCACCCTAAATTTAAAAACATCCTAGAAACAATATTTAAATTTGAAACCATTTTGAAACCATGATGAATTTTGACATAGTTTCTTAACAAATAACACTAGAAATTACAGGACCAATTAGCCGTTTTTTATCGGGAATGGTCTTGGGACAGCCTGTATATAAAACAAAGTCAGAAAGTTACACCATTTATAGCTCAAGAACGGCTGGACTGATGTTTATGATCTTTGATTTGTTAGATTTATCTCCGACCCGAATAGCAGAAAAACCATCGGAAAAATTCACGAAAAAAATATATAAGGAAAAATTATTTTTTCATACATTTTGTATGAAACACCATTTATAGCTCAAGAACGGCTGGACCGATGTTTATGATCTTTGATTTGTTAAATTTATCTCCGACCCGAATAGCAGAAAAACCATCGGAAAAATTCACGAAAAAAATATATAAGGAAAAATTATTTTTTCATACATTTTGTATTTTGTATGGATCCACAGATCACATTTGTCATTGTGCGCGCATCGATAATTGCTTCATTATGTAATTTATTTTGATTAGGTAATGAAAGCAGTATAACTGAACTAAGTTTTACATTTAATGCATATTAGAAAATACTAAAAAAAAGTAGAAATTATAATATTACATTATTAACTAAGATACACTAAACATCGTTATACCTACATTTATATCGATGCTCTAATATTACTTTGAAAAATGTCAGAAATTCCTAAAAGTTACCTCTATAAAAATTAAGTAGGTCTCTAATAGATTTATCAATAGAAAAAAAAATAAAAATGCTACTTTTATCCGTAATTTATTTATTTATAAACTTAAAAACAGCGATACAATAAAATAACACACATTTATTATACTACTTTTATATGGCTATAAAAATGTACCAAATATAAATATGGTTGGTAGTGCTGTGGTGCCTCTATTTCTGACATGTACAGCAATATATGTTTTTACAAAGAGTATGTTTTTGCAGGGACATTTTAACAGTATAACTTTAGACAAAATGATTGAAACGATTTTTTTTTTTGTCTTGTTTGGTACACTAAAGTGCATTTTGAGTAACTCATTAATTTGTACTCAACTCAGTAATTTGTACAGAAACTGATTCCAGTCGTTTGCGCTGTTATATTGTCAACCTGTTTCGGCCGAGACCGCGCAGTGCTCCAGCGCTCGGCCAAAGTGCCAACAGCTGTTCGAATCTAAACAAAACAAAGGACGTAAACGCCGCGACCAACGCGCAGCCGAGCCGCGCGCGATTATAGCGCTTCGCACGCGGCGCGCTGATGTCAAAATCGCGTGGCGACGCCTCCGAAACGGGAGCCGACCGGCATGCAAATGTGAACAATTACGCGGCGGCTGAGAGGGAAGACGCGATAAGTGGCGGGTTAGACGGAGACGAGCGCGGGACGAGATGCCGAAGGCTGGTGTACACGATGCGAGTACACTAGCACGACCAATTACCTGGTAATTAACTGTATTGTTTTGTCCTAGTTGTATTATTGTATTTCTTCATTGTTTTAAACTTTATTTTGTTATTCTGTATTGTTTTTATGTTTTCTCTTAATGTTTTTATGTTTGTATCGCTTTTATAAAAATAAACGATGGCTATGCTTTGGTTGGGCAGATATAAAGACTAAGTCTTTGAAACTGCTCATTCGGCGGCTAGTCTAGTACACTAGCACGAAAAGGCGGAGGATTTATTTAATTTATCAATGTTTTGTAGGTTAATAAATAAATAAATAAACATAGCCGAAAAAAGAATAACGTAATGAGGCAGTGAACATTTTTACACACATAGTTTAAATTAAAGTTAGTAAAAATGAAAAATATATGTATGCATGTGAACTAGGTGTGGGTGTGTGATAAAGCGAGGGTGAGTAGATGTGTGTTTAGGACGTTATTTTTTTTTTAATAATTGCTATGGCCTAGGTCCATATATAATTATTTTAGGCCTTACTCAACTAGGTCAAATGTGCCTGTGCTAAAGTCAGGGGAGTGGTAATGAAAAATTAAAAAAATAAAATAAAAAAAGATGTAAATAAGCCTATTCAACCTAAAGCCTAAAGTTATTAAAAGATGTTTATCAGAACCAAACGTGTTTGCCAAATTTCAACTCAATTGGATAACAGGAAGTGAATCAAAGGTCCCTTTCGGCTCGCCGGAAAGTGGAGGTAGATTTCACAGGATCAAAGTAGGAGATAGGTGAACTCTAATTGTACGAACTTGTATTAAACATTGCGCAGGCTGCCGCGCGATGCACTCAACCCACAGCGAGAGTGCGTATACTGAATCCTTCTTTATACTTCGACATAAGAGTTCCTCATATCCAAAATTGGTGTAAAATTATGGCAGTTATGAGGGTGGTTTTGATTTCTATGTGGAAGTGGTACACATTACCTTGATTTTACATTTTATCGGGAGTGTCGCTTTTGTATGACTATTATACGGGTGTCCACTGTCCTTTTAAGGGGTTTTTCTAAATCGACCACTCGGTTTAGTTTAGTCCTCCTACCTCCTCCTCCAGCTACTTACTACTTTCTACTACTCCTAAACTACCTATCCTCGACGAACCACGCAACTGAATTTAACATGGTCATGGTTTATTTATGTTACGCGAGCAACATTGCAATTACCATTTTAATTTCGTTTTTTTTTTCGTAATTAGGCAACATTTTTGTTATTCTTTTTACTGATTACTGTAAATATAAAAAGTCTTATTTACAATCGTTATTTTTAAGTATAGTCACTCAGCCCATTCTCTATTACGGAGTAAAATTTCCAGTGCAGACTCACCTTTTAGTAAAGTAATCGAGCAACGCTTCCTTCCTTAAGTCGAACATAAAGCTAACGAAGGCCCGGTATGCTTTTAGGGTCGATTTCGCTGATAGTTTCTTAAAATTTACCCTTATAATGAAGGACCCTTTATGCAAAAAGCAAACAGTTGCTAAGTTTGCGGCACGCTAAGGAGATCCTTCGAGACTAAATAATAATAAACATAATCTTAAACATAATATTATAGGTAACTGTATACCAGTGACATGCAGCTACTCACTAGTGGGGGGGGGGGAATGAGTTGGAAAATTGGTTTAAATTGACGTTTCGAAGTATTTTACCTCATCAGGACTGCTCCTTTCATTTTGAATTTGTCCTCGTTTTCTTGAGGTCGGCTGTGTCTGCTGGGTGCTCAGGTACCCCGTCCTGTGCCCTTGGCTGGGCCTCGACCTCTTGAATGGGTCAGATTGTCTTTCATATCGGGAAGAAGGGACATAAGCGCGTGCTGCCGTTGGTTGGACAGAGAGAGAATACTCGACTAATAACAGCGCGGCCACAAACGAGATCCGTCCAATTATTCCGAGCGGAGAGCGAATTATATAAGGACACGTCAACCTAACCTACCGGCAGCAAATTGACCCTAATAAAAACGAGACACCAACAAGCTTCATTTAGGCGACAGAACGACCCGGTAGCCGGAATATTAATATACTTATGTACGCTTAACGTGCGTAACGTTAGAACAGAAAATTGAATTGCCTGACTCGAAATTGAATAATCGTAAGTCTAGTGCAAGCAATTTAAATAAGTTGAGCGGCATAATGTTGCAGACATATCGTCATTGTTACGCTATGCATTCTCTTTAACATTTAAACATATTTTTAGACATAGATTATACACAGTTTAACGATGTTTCTACAACACCGTTAAACTGTAAACAACATCTAGTATTTTTTTTATCGGCTTGTTTCTCAACGGCGAAAAATGACCTGGAAGGATTCGAACCCGAGACCTCTGGATTTAGAAGCTTGTGCCACCGGGTCGTTTTTTTGTCACCTTATAACGCGCACGTAGATAGATTTAATGATGCCTGTAGGGCCTAGCTGTAAGACGTCAGGTTCTTGTTAAATAATTGACTACTACTAAACAATGTATTTATTTGTTATTTTTTGCCACTTTTACCGAAATCATGAATCTTAATGCTACTCAGTACGAGTAGGTATATATGTGACTGCAACGACTAACCCTCCTGTTTTCCCCCGGAGCATGTGAGCAATTCAAACCCAGGCAGTAAAACAAAATGATCCAAGGCAACCCATCTTCGCAAACGAGACGCCATTGACGTCTCTGCGAAATAGGTCCTTACGAAAACGACACGTTTCATTAGAGTTAATTTGGCCTGACATGTTGGGTACAAGGATAGCGTAACATTGTTTACTCATAGTTTAAGGGGTTTAAAAATCGCAAGACACTCATCGAGGCGTCCTACTCTATTGTTTTCGTCACGCCAGATTCCGACACTGGTGCGAAGAGAGCGCTGTCAATCTGTCCCTGGTCACAATGCGGATCACAAAATAATTTAATCTGAACTTTTGAAGCACATTTTTAGAAAAGTAGTCAGGAATGGAACTTTGTTACCTTTATCTCTATGCGAGGGTTTTTTTTTTCAATAATCTACGACCAAAAATAGCTCAAAATACCGTATTAATATAAATATCTCCTACAAAATAGGCATACTATTGGATACGGACCGTTCTTCAACCCTTACTTTCTGGTATCAGATCGTTTCCTGATCTTGCAAGGGAGCGTACTAGGTTTCCGCTGACGACAGCATCAGACGCCAGACACAAATTCTTGGAACACGCTGTATATCTTTTAATTTGTTTATAGTATCATAAACTCGTGAAATAGACAGACGTTTCATAATATAATAATAAATGTTATAGAAATTTATAGCATAAAATTCAATTGTATAATATACAGTTCCTTTTAAGGGGTGATTTCGAACATGAATTTGAAAACTTTGTAAATAAAGCAAAAGAAGTTGCGACCCAGAAACAGGCTGACTCCACGTGGCACCGTACCCACAAATATATTGACGACATGAACGGCGGGTAGGTTCCCGCGCGCCAATATTGTAATGTAGGTCAATTGGATAGATCAGGAACACAAAAATAAGCGCACCAAACGGTCAATAGAGTATTAATATTTTTATGTGGGTTTTTTCCTTTAGCTATATGGAAATTTGTTGAACAAAAGTTGTTCAGATTACAGCCCAGAATGACCCCTTAAAAGAATACTGCTGATTTTAAGATCATCCTGTATGTATAAATAATAATATGAATTATACTTGCTTTATCTATGAGATACAGAAAGTAATAATGCATTTTTAACTCTCAATGTCTTGTCAAAATTGATGTATCTATCAAAATAGTTGCATTGCAAGCAGTACCCAGTAAAAAAAAAAAAATATTTTGTATGCTTGAATGAAAGTCACTGTGATTTTTATAAATGAACAGAATAATAATAAAAAAAAACAGCTTTCAAGTTCGTATGAAAATTGGATACACTTCGTGTATGATAAATAAAATCTTCTGATAAACAAATGTGCAATAACTATACGATCATCCTGACTATAGTGAAAGTAATTTCAGCTTAGTCAATCAGGGCCCGACATATTACCAATAATTTAAAATTAATTAGGGAGATTCGCACGCGCAGCAGATAATAAAACCATAAATACGTAGGTTTACAAACTTTTTTTATAGAAACATCTAAAAACTGGAAACTCCAACCGTCAATAAGAAAAACATATTTATTTGCTTAATAAAACGTTCATCCGAAATAAGTAGGTATTTAACATGATATTATACATAATTTATTATAATAATGGCTTTAAACGATAGTGGCACGGATTCGTGAACTTTTGACTAAAACCGTAATAAATCGTGTTTATTATGTTGACGCTGTGCTAGAAAAATGGATAAAATCTGTCGATTGTTTTTTAGCAAATGTTTATAATTTAAGAAAAACATGTTCAAATTTATTATATTTTTTAAAAGACTGTAAATTCGTTCAGCGGTCTAATTCCAACGCGCGCGGAGGTCAATGACCTAACTTGGCCGAGTTATCGGCGAGGGTCACAGCAGTGCCTTCACTCGACTGAAGTTTAGATTTTTTCCACCAAACTATGATCAATTTTGATATATATTCTTACCTCGAAATCGCGAAACCAATTCGCTGTTATTTTATCGGAAATCCTCCTGGGAGACGGTCTATCGACGTTCGCTGCAATCGCTAACAATTTTAGTCAGTTAAGTTTTGATTTTGACTTTGCAATTAGCCAAAATTATTGGCAAATGATGCCCTAAAAACAGTCAAACAAAAACTGTATTAACCTGTCACAGGAGTTAAATTTGTGTAAAATTGTTTTATCAGCCTTAATTGACTGAAGTTATGACGCAGAATGACGTTGACATTTCAAGAGATTAGGGACGAAACACGAGATCGCACTCCGGAGATCAAAAACCAAACGAATCTTCTACCCCACAGATCAAATAAACTTGCTGAAAGTTTCCTTGCCGCTGTACCTAACATCTCATCTGAAGAATTAACTATAATGAGGCGTGGATAAAGAATCTTTACACTTTTGAATGGCTGATACTAAACTTAATAGTAAAATTCAGCTTAGCTAAGGATATCACATTCAGTAAGGGCTTAAATTTCAGTCCTTGGTTAAAGTCGTTCTTAGTTAGGATCAACTTAAGTTTTAAGCATGACCTAAATTGAATTGTGTATTTCAGTTACTTTTTAAGTTCATCTTTGTTAAGAATATGTTTTCGCACTCGTGATTAGTTCGCTATTCGCCGCTATGGTTTGTGTATACAATATCTGTCGCCACTGTGCCATCACTTTTGACATATGACGCGTCATCTGACATTTTGAGGTTATGTTGTCAGCTGTAGGATTACTAGGATTTTGCTTGAATTGAATATGTTCAAAATATGCAAATCCAGTCAATTTTAATTAGAAAATATAAAAATCAAGTACGAGACGAAAATCACAGATGACAATGCACTCGCCACGGGTCACGACGACTGTAGCGCCGTTAATGTACTGAAATCGCTCCTAGCAACGTATTTAAACACTGACTTATGTTTAACTTAAAGCTTAAGTAGTAGTTGTTTTGATTCTTAGCTAAGGAGGAATTTTATGTTCGACTTAACGCTAAGAGTGAGTTGAAATACCATGTTTATCGGTTAAGTCTAACTTAAAATTTAGGTTAGTCTTAAGTAGGAGATGAAATTTCAGCCCTATGCTTTATAGGTATCATAATGCGCAAATATTGCGAATATTGCGTGCAGATATTATGTGCAAATATTGCGAAGATAATAAAGTATTAATTCGGTGAGTGTGGGCGTGCGTTTCACACGTCCGTAGCACGCTAGGTATAAATATATAATTACTTTTTATTTATTTTTTTTTCGGTAAAAATACAGTATTAGAATATGATCTTAATTTTAAAAAAAAACTACCTAATATTTGGGGTGACTTTGAGTGTCGGTGAAAAATGTTAAATATATGTATAATCTATTAAATACAAAATGTGCTGGGGTGGGGGTTCATAGACAAACCAAATTGTACGCATACAACGAGTAAGTCTCTATCTATGTTGCAGTTTTATTTTATATAGCAACTGCCACTAAAGTGGTCATACGATGATGAAGATGATGAAATCGAACTCACATTCAGGCATCTTAAAAAGTGCCTTTGGACACCTCTTGACTCTTTATTGATGATATCTTTATGAGCCATTGTTGTGATAAACACAAATTGAATCATTTTTAATCGACTTTTCAAAACTACCAAATCGCTTAGCGAATCTGGTAAATTATTTTCGTTATAATTAAATCTTACAAATTAAAAATATATTTCATAAAAAATAGCCATTCTTTAGATAAGCTTACTTTTTATAAAATGTTTATATCCTAAATTTTTATAAAAGGGCGCAATTCAGTCATTCCTCCATACAAAAGTTTTCGATACTTGCAGTCGTATATCTAATAGAAAATTAATACTGGGTGTCGATTGATCTCATACGAGAGTCTGCTTTTTATCCAAACTTTGGACCAAAATATCTTATTGACAGAATACGAGAATCGAGAAAATTAAACTGAAGAGGCATAGTCGATTTCATAATGATGCTAATTCATTTTTTTTTTTGTTAAATATGCAAATTGGAAAGAATATTCACTAATTATTAAAAATGTAACTTGAAGGTTTAGAATTTTAACGATCATCGTATTAGTAATAGCGGCAATTTGAGCGCTTATCGTCCCCACAACGTACGATTAGTGATAAGCACATGCGGTAGTCGCACCAAAATAGGCCTTTATAGCGGACATCGTAAACAAAATTAACTTAAGGGCCACATAACATTTTATCTGGAGCACTCGCTCGCGGCTCATTAAACTCACATTTAGTTAATAGTCTGTAATCGGGCCGTTTACTGCCGACAATATGTGTGTAATTTGTTCAGATCAAGCTCGACATGTTTGATACGCGAGCGCGGAGCATAGACAATCCGATGGGGACGTGAAAGTATCGATAATAACTTAAATTACATATAAATTAACAGCAAAAAAAAATTAAAAACAGGCTTTTATTTAAGCTCTTGAATGCGTATACAAAATTTCGTGACCTTTGATCAGGTCATGGCATGACATGTAGGATAGGATAAAGTGGTCATAATTCAGCTTGCAAGATTTGACCTAATAAATAGGTAGCCGATATGAAAGATAGGTAATATTTACGTTATCGTCAAAATTTAGAGTTATTTGAATTTTGAAGTGCGTTTAATTTAATACACGATGTATGAAAATAATTTTTAAAAATTGAGAGTGAAATTATTTAAAATTCAGTTCACGCCATAGAAAGATAATTTTTAGGGGATACTGAACTGATGACTGAAAAAAATAATAACTATATAAATACCAATACTTTCCTACGTAAAAAAATATATACTGTGATTATGTTATTATGTAAATATTAGGTATTACATATTTTACTCATTAAGCAGATTGAAAATCGATGAAATGAAATCGTACAGAAACATCACGAATGCACCAAAATTCGAACCGAGGATCTCACATCTATCTAATTATGTGCCCGCGATTTGAACTAAATCAAAAAATACCAAACAATAGATTCCGATATAGGGTAAGCGTGGGTACTATGGGAAACCTAATTTTAGGTAAACAAAACAAATAAAAAGCAACGAAATTGTTATTTTTTTTTATTGCATACTTTTAACTACCTTTACATCGTGATATTTTTACACTAAAATCGTTAACATTACATACTTTTAAAAAGTTAAAAGCTTAATTAGTAGACAGTATAGTGTAGTAAAGCTAGAAAGGGCAAAATGGAAACCTTTTCGTACCTAACTAAAAACAATAGTGTCTTATTTATTTTTTAAGCCATGATGAATTTCGGTATGTTTTTTTTTTTACAAATCATTTTTCAAAACGCAGGGTCAATTAGCTGTTTTTTTCGGGACAACCTGTATACATACATACAGTGTGTTCAGTGTGTGTGTGAATGATTTTGCATCCATGAAGGATGCGTAAAGGTGGCTTAAAATAAACATAGCCTAGGTAAATATTTGTTTTGCTATTGAACGCATGGTAGAATTCTGAAGCAAAACTTCTTTAGCACTTTACACAATGTAATTGTGTAAAATGACAACCTTTTGCATGCAACTTACTAAATGTTATTGTATAAAACCTAAGGTATTTTTTTACTTAATTTAAATAGTAGAAAAACATGTCAAAATATTAACAAAAACGACCTTATATTATTATGTATTTTTAAAATATGTATATATGTACAAATGTTTATTAATATATATTATTATATAAAAATATATATGTAGATATACCAGTTTAATTATCTAATTTAGACTATTAACTATAAATTACTTCCTTTATCTGTTTATTATATTACAATTTTTTAATATCTTATTATATCGTATATTTCATATTATATAACTTGAAAAGCTTGATAGCAATATAAGCAAATATTCAATAAATAAGAACATTATTACTTCTAACGCACGCTGATTTTTTTTAAATTTAATTTAATATTCAGTGGAAATTTTTATCATTTTGGGGTAAATTCAAGTTTAATATTGAATCCGAACTTGAATAATCGTTGAAGTGTGATTAAAATCGATAAAATATCCAAAATGATAACTATACTCGGCTATTTTGGGTATTATTATCGATGCATTTACGTACAATTTGTTTGTATTTTAAATTTGTTAACATAAACTTAAATATTTTTATTTAGAAAATTGTCAGTTACATTCAAGTGAGAATGCAGCTACAGTGAGTTCACGAAATAATTACCAAAGCAACAAAAGAATAAACAATAGTTACCATAAGTTAGACAGTTTGAAACCTAATTAAAATTTCACTATTTATTAAAAAAATATTATTTAAAAATCGAGCGTTTATCGGAGGATAAAAGTAGATACCGCGCGTCAAACTCACTCGCTATGTCGCGCTCGTTTAACAGACGCATGTACCGCCGTAGAAGTGATTTGAACGCACGGACAACAGGCAAAAGCCAACTCATAAATAATTATTCATGAATTTAGTTTAAATAGATTTTTTTATTTATGAAAACACTTTTATTTATTTATCTTAATTGAAAAAAACAACATTTTTACACAGAAATATAAAGCTTTACTTTTACATTTCCAATTAAATTTAATTTAATTACAAAATATTTTTGTACACTGCTGTGCATAAATAAAATACCAAGTTTCTGATTTTGTTATTATTGTTTAAATATGATTTAAGCAGCCGTTCACAATCTAATTTAATGTGATTTCATGTGTGTAGTTGATGAGACAACACAAGAACATTTTATAAAATTGATCTATCAATAAACTTTAATTTATGGTAAGTTAATGGTAGGTTATGGTGCGTTAACAATTTGCGACAATCTCACTAAATTGTATAACACAACGTGGATTTATTGTGATTTTTAATGCGTAAAGCTTGACTATTACATATTTTGCTGATAAGGTCCTTTTATTTTCAAAAAATAATTTCGTTTCTCAGGTACACATGTATGCATAATTTTCGAGAATGCTGAATTGTTAAAAGTTAATAATCATCAGCTATCAGCCATTACGATCCTAATATTTTAGCACTAAGCCATACTCTTATTAAATATTAATACCCATTTGTCAAATCAAATTCATTTTCAATTTGTAATTTGCTTGTGCTACCTTCATTATAGATATGTACTCGTATTATATAAAAATCAATACGTTCTGACAACTTATTAACCAGATACTTCAATAGTTTATAAAAATTAGACGAATATTATTATATACCTTAATCTTTTACCACAAAAGTTAATAAGAATGACATAAGTAAATTTTTAGGGTTTGCACTTGTTAAAATTACTGATTTTTGACACTGACTTTTGGGCTTCGAAACATTAGATTGTATGGTCTTGGGCAATGGCATAATATCCTTTGGAGAAATTAAATCTAACTTAAATGATTTGTACACAGAAACATCCAGAGGCTGTAATTTGTGACTTGTGTGGGATGGAATACTTACAAAGATAACTCCACTTTTTCTGGCCAAACTTAAAGCTTCCAGATTTTGGTGGGTCGAATGGTTGTCCATTATAAGAAGTACGGGTTTCTCTTGCGTGGGTTTTGTTTTTTCTATGAATACTTGCAACCACTTGTTGAAAATGTCATTGACGATCCAACCTGACTCTGAGCACCATGCCTGCGCACCATTGGGTGCACCGTCTAGCAGCCTTTCATTCATTCTTTTTCGTTTTCCGAAAAGAAAACAAGGCGGAATGAAACGTCCTGTGGCACTGCAACAGCAAACTACATTTGTTAATTGCCCCTTTTCAGCAGATGATATAACTCCAACCTGTTTTTTTCCTATCAGTGATATTACTTAAGGAGGTTTCTCAGACGTTGTCTTAACACCAGTTTCATCCATATTATAAATATCATCAGGACGATTGATAAAATTATGTTTTGATATAACTTTCCAGAGGTTGTCATAAAAAATGTTGACTTGCGTCTTGTTAAAGGCTGCACAGCGTGCAATTGATGTTGCTTCTGGAACTCTATAAGTCAGCTGAGGGTATCTCCTCATAAAACCATCGATCCAGGCACGTCCAGCCTTCTCATTTTCAAAGGGGTGGTAAATATTATTTTGTTCTGCCAACTGGTAGGTTAAATTTTGCAAAGATTCTCGGGTTAAGCCATACAAGCAATTATCTAGTTACTTAGCGTATTCAAATATCAGGTTTTCTTGTTCTACCGTAAACACAGGTCGGAATCTACCTAACTTTGTATCTGGTTGATTGCTTTTCAGGTGACGAAATAGAGATCCAAGAGGTATACCATATTTTTTAGAAGCACCTGATATTGATGTTGCTTTGTCCATTGCCTTCTTCATGTCTTCGGCGGTCCATGAAGCTCGACTGGTCTTTTTTTATATTTATTTACCATCTGTGGACAAATTAAAAATTGCTACACATATAAAAAATAAGAATAGAAAAAAAACTAGTTGAGTGGCAAAATGGAAAGCTTTCCATATTGCCCTCGCATGTTTTTTTCCGTTTTGCCCAAACCATACCCCATTAATAAAAAGCATAGTTACTCAAAAACAAGCTATCAAAGAACATCAATTTATATAAATTGCATACAATCACTTTGAATTAAACGTTATAATAAATAATTATGTAAGAAATACGCACCTTTCACGCAAAAAATCTCACCAAAATATTCACGAAAATTCGTTGTCAGACCGCATAAAATATTCCCTGCACACGTTTGACGGCCTTGGTCGCCGCAAGCGCACTAAAATTTCGTCAGCCAACGGTCATTCTCATAGGTACCTAGCCGCGGGGCGGTGAGACGAGGGGACCTCAGGGCTAGGATTTATTATTAATTTCCATTTTGCCCTCTCCTTCCATTTTGCCCACGCTTATACCCTATAGCACATTTCGTCTTTGGGAAATCGTCACAGGTTAAATCAATGTATTAATATATTATTAAATCTGTGTTTATTTAGTTAAATCTGTGAATGATAGTAGTTAATTTTAGGATGATAAATCTTACTATGACCTAGGGTCCTAGGTCATGGGCAAATGTTTTGAGCCTTTGAAAATAAAATTTGCTTTTACTGTTGGGTCAGAGGCGTTAGTGGTGGAGATATAACGTTAAATAAAGCGAGTTGGTGCTCGGATTTGAACCATTGGATTTGCATTTACATCAGCATTATTTTAAACAATAGAAAGTTTATTTTTAAAATATAGGCAATTAAAAATAAATACATACGTAAAAATGAAAAATGTAAATAATATTTATATTTAAATTTTTGTTTTACACTTAGTGTTGTTCTAAAATGTGTTATTTAAACGATGTTATTAATTATATTATCATCTAAGTGGCATAATGTAGGAATCTGTGTTTAAATTTATGTAGTACTTATTAACTTTTTTCTCTCCTCATATATTAACACTATGTGAATCTGTAGATTTCTTTTGAAATAATTAAATAAATAAATAAAAAAGCAGCGCATTTTAGTTAGACAGAATGCTATAATTAAAAGTACTTTATAGTTATTCTAAAGTCGATAAGTCGACCTAGGTATCGATATTTGAAAAGTGTCGATAAGTTCACCTTACGATAGCCGATTTTAATAGCGTTTACATTTTACGGCCTTTCGAACGTCGTGGTTCATTATTGCAATACAAGCGCAGAGAAGTAGTTTGCGCTTAAGAAAAACTTCACAGGACATAAAGAGATCAATAAATGTCACTGACCAGCAAGGTAGATGTAAAACCTATCATTTTACATTCAAACTTTTCCTAGACCGTCCGTTTTTACGGCAAAACTACAGAGTTTTTACGGCAAAACTAAACTTAATTTTACCTAAAATTAAGTTTTCTTTGACACGCAATCAAAAAGACCCGTCTGACTACTTAACGTGATTAAAGTTACTAAACACAAATAGCGAAGAAGGTAGGTACATTTATGAATTTGCTTATACTCCACACATACGTTAGCAATTAGGCTAAATTATTAAACTCGTTATGTTTAAAAATGGTTAAATGCTAAATGTTATTAAGAAATTAGATTGGCATTCAAAAATTTTATGATTATGTCACAAAAACCTGAAACGTGAATCGGTTTACAGATAATAAAACAAACTTTATGTAAACATGTTAGACACAATATTTATTACAGACACATCCCTCTTATTACTACAGCAAAGTTTCTAAAATATTGAGATGGCTTAAAATTTATTAAGATGGAGCTTATAGACCGTCATCAATTATGTTCCAAACTACAATATTAATAAGCACCAGACATTCATTGTATAAATTACATTTTAATTTTATATAATCCAGATAAAGCAACATTTCAAGATTTAACTAAGGCTTTTAATATAATTAATTGTTATTGAAGATTTGAAAATTGAAATCTTTTTATCTCAATCACACATATACAGTTATTTTAGGACTTATTCAACTAAGCTAAATTTGTTTGTTCTATAGCCACGGGGAGATGGTGATGAATTGCGTTAAAAAATATGCCTAGAACACAGAGGTACTCTACCCACGTGTAAAAGTAACTATGCTCAAGGATCAAATACTTATACAAGACCAATCCCACAAACTTTAGGGGGTGTTTAAGTTCCCTATTAAGAATAAGAAATTATGTAACAAAATGCGATCACCAAATTTATTATTTTTGTAGTAAAATTGGTGTAAATAGATCTTATCAATCGATAAATCAATATTATCTGTCGACCAATAGCATCCCTCTCACAACCCCAGAGAAGGGGAAATGAGTTACACCTTCTCTCTAGACCGACCTCTGTTCGACCAGTGGCATTTGACAGCAATCATTTAGCTCCGCCCTAATAGGGCGTTTCGAACAACGCGGCAGGTCATTAACGTCGATCTTGACTGACCGCGGCCTAGTGACCCAGTGACGTAGTTATCCGAGGGAGGAGCCATTGAAAAATATTTGTTTTACATGATTCAGAATAGAAATTTCAACATTTTTATTCTCGAATACCATAATGAATTTTGATATAGTTTCGTAACAAATAACACTAGGAATCGTAGAACCTATTAGCTGTTTTTTTTATTGGGATTGACCTTGGGACACCTGTATACTGAGTGTATCACTCATATGAATAATACACGCTTTATTGAGATTGTAATTAAGTGAGGTTAACCCCAAATTATTGATTGTTTGACTATTAGATTTGATGCATATTGTTCTTATTTTATTAAAGTCAATAATCGTTATACGAGTAGCTTGGTGAAACTTATAACTGATTTTAAATATTCATGGTTGTCATTAGGTATAAACGTATAATTTTGCGGATAACTAAACCGGTCTCATGGAAAAAAATATTAAACTTCAACAATAAATTTTTTTAGTCAATTCCGGAAATAGTTTAAACATCGCGCGGAAGCGACCCTTTGGCCAATCCGCGACGCACGGCTTAACTTTACTTGTCGTAGTCAGATGATCATTTGTTTATGTTTGGGACAGATCGATGCGGTCGAGATTTACAAACTTTAGTTGGATTTTGAATAAATTTTAAATTCGTTTTTCTCGGGATTTGTGTTTAATTATTGATAGATCGATTTCCTGATAAAAAAACAGTACTTTTTGGAGAAAATGCTAGATCTTCTTCGTTTAGCTCATTTGGTCACGTGCTGGAAACATCGACAGTGCTGGAAAAATTAACAAACCGCTCACGCCAAAATAACACAAGAGCGACCATTAAATTGGCGACTGCTCCCCAATATTAGCGAAAAACTCATCGTCGTCCATAACGCCCCGTTTAACGTTTATAACGTCGCCGTTAAATGACCAATATGGTTTATATCGCCCGTAAAGCGCCGCAGGATCGCCGTTTTTTCGCCGAACGTCCCATTACCGACCTACCCCCCGATAAAATATGGCAAAAATAAACGGCCAACGGCCAACGGTTAGGTTAACGGCTCGATTACTTGTTCATTATTTATTGGGTCGAAAAGTGCCTTTTTTTCGTTTGTCCTATTAAATCGCTACCTCAAAGGACAAAAATCGTTCATTAGCTTATGGACCAAAACAAGTATCATTAATTCCATTATCATTATCTATTTCAACTTAAAATAATAATCTACATAGTGGCGTATGCGTGCAGTATGCTACAGATAATTAATTATTAGTTAATGTTACAAAATAAACACATATTTGAGTAATAGTAAAAAATATTTGATCAAAGAACTACCTTTCATTAATGTGTAATTGGTTTATGACTGCTTGTCTTCAGAATTATTTAAAAAAAACAAAATGGTAAATAATCCCTAAACTGTAAAACTTTGTACTAAGGTAAGTATGGCTAAATATGTTCTAAATGACGTCTTCTATCAGCTCCTAAAAGGTTTGCATCGACCTACGAAACAACCTATATAATGGTAATTTACATAAAAAATACAGTTGTCAACAACTGACGTTTACACGAGTAAGCTATCTTAGTAACTAACTGGTAATTGAAAATAGTTAAACTGGTTAAAAAAGTAACTGTTGTGACAGTAAAAGTAATGACAGCCTTTTGTTTTTCCAATTATTATCGTAATTTTTATCTATTTCTAAATACATAAAATGAATATATGCCAACTCACTCTTGCCATGCATTTTCCGCTGGCACAGAAGTTGAATGGTCGGCGGCACGCGTCGCGTTCAGCTCATGCGGTTGCGACGGCAAAGTCACCCTCGCCAAAGTTCCTGGAAACTCGGGATGAACTCTTCACTAACTCTTGCGTCATTAGCAACGGCACGAGGCAACCCCGTCACACTCGGTTAGTTCGGCTATATAACACAGGTACACCCGGGTAAACAAGGCCGTTACAAATGTGTGAAATCACGATGATATTATTACTGTTTGCTATCATAGAGTAATTTTCCTAATTATATTCTTTATTTAGTTTTTATTATTTCGAACTAAAAGACATTCCTGTACATTTATGAATTTGTTAGAAAAATATTTTTTGATGCAACGCTGACTCATTATATGCACATATATTTAAACCTGTCACTACTGCGGGTAGTTTGACCGATTATAGCTGTGTTTGCCCAAAACAAAGGAAAGCCATCGTATGATCTAATTAAAACAAACTTCGAAAATTAGCGATATTCTTTTTTTTACCTCAAAAAAGTGCATCCATAGTGTTTAGTTGTTTGTAACACCGTGTGTAAATATCTACATTGATATGAAATTATTTAAAAAAAGGTATTTATACCACATATTTTTTTAGGGGATATACCACAGGCCGAAAATCCGAGATATGAGGCGCTGAATGTTCGAATGCCACCCACAGAGTATCTGTTATTTATTGAAGTACAATTTATTGGTACTCATAACACTACAATATTCAATTAAGTACTTCCATAAAAATCCAGTTTTGGATGTAAGAAATACGTAGGGTTATATATGCGCCCAGATGTGCTGAGCGGGTCGCGTCCGCTACCAGCATTATAAATTCGGAATTTCTTACCTCTTGCTCGAAATCGTGCGACCGATTCAAGTCCGCAGCGAAGTGTCCATTAAATCAATCGTCCGTAATGAGAAGAAGATGAAGGCGCCAATAAAGATGGCAATTGGCGCCATATCTGGGGGCCGCACTCGCTGGTACATCACCGCCCCGCAATGCTCCCTTCGCCACCGAGTCAGCCACGGAGTCTAGAGATGGAACCGTAATTATGAGGTACGCTTTCCTCAAATTAGACTGAGGAGGATTCCTCAAATTATGCCGGCATAAACATTTACATACCCTCCAGCCTGTCTCCGCCAAGTTTTTATTATTATAACTACTTTATTTTTGCGCTTAATGACTGCCAAACCATCTCAAATATTCACCAAATTATTTGCACTAAACTATAGAATATATTTAAAACTTTATTTTGGTAATTTAAATGTGTTGATACGTGCGGTACCTTTGACTAATGTTGCCGTATCATCGACGAAGGAAAGTGGTTGCTTAAATTATTTACAAAACATGAGAAATAAACATTACCCTGTGGAATGCCCACAAAATAAGGGCGAAAATTGGGTCTGTTCTTCGCTACAAGTATTAATGTATATCTAGTTATATATACAAGTCGAGACGAGAGATTGTAGAAGTCTAAAAATAAAAATAAAATAAGTAATAGATAAAATATAACCTAGGTCTTACTCGTAAAATTACTCGTAACTAATTCGATCGTGTTCTAATTATTTTTTATTTAAGGTAATAATGGCTTATATTAACTTGACCTACTGGAGAATTAACTACGTACCATTACTTGCTATAGTAACAGGTCTAAAGGTGACAAAAAAAATATATAAAATTTCGTCGACGAGTCCTACCAGGGCCGTCGTCAGGTGGCGCCCGCCCCCGAAGGGCCGTTAGCGACACCCTAACGGGAACCTTTATCTCCGGCAGCGGCTTACACACGATATTTTATGAACCGCGGATACGAGAAAAATAAGTCGCCTGTAACTGGGGCGCGTATTCACATTGCTTACTTACACTCAGCGGCCTTTCACAGCAGCTTAAATTCAAATGTTAAAAAAATATATATATACTCGTCGATAAGAGGACGCACATAGTTTTAGATTTTTAACTAAATCGTTTTGTTAAAACCTGTACTTATATTTAAATACAGGATGATGATGGTGTACATAAATGTGATCACTTGTTCGTCCATCCTTAGAGTATTGTTCATCTGTTTGGGACCCTCATATTTTCTATCTAAATTTTGACCTTGAAGCAATTCAGCGGTTAGCAAGCAGACACGTGTTTAGATTCTTTCGCAGATTTGACAGTCCGACGAAATTTTTAACTAACCTTAAGTTTAAGGCGTAAAATATATCATCTTATTAACTTATTTAAGGCCTACTTGAAGCTCCTAGCATGGTCCTCCATTAGTGAACAACTTGAGAAACCCTTCTATATTGGACGAAAGGACCATTCTCACAAAATAAAGTTTTTTTTTAGGAGAATGAATGTCGGATTTCATTTTTTTCTTCTGCATATTATCTGAGAATGGAATAGTCTCAACTGCAGCATCTTCAAACCATTTCCTAAGACTCTTTCCCAAGTAAGAAAAATGATAAAAAAAATTGGCTTTAAAATAACTTCGTTGTACCTCCTGCCAATGAGCTATACCGCCGGAGGAATGGTTACCTCCAAACTACTCGTATATCTAATTTTAAATTAATAAACAAAGATAGTCACCGTCCTTCAGGCGTTACCACAGGTGCGAGTTGTCTGGGAGGAAAATGCCGTTAGCGACGCCTGTAGGGCCTAGCTGTAAGACGTCATCCGGTTATATAGTTTACTACTACTAAACAATGTATAGAAGCAGTTGATAATGTATGATAGCGCCAGGTTTTCATAGTCGTTCTTGTTTAGTATTGTATTTATAAAGTGCATTTCAAAAATCCATGGCCAAAATTAAGTCTATTTTACACATATATTAAGAAATTTGATGTACCTATACTGATAGCGCCCTAATATTTACTGTGACTCGGGCCCAGCGAGATTTGGTAACGGAAGCAAGATATCCCATTAAAAAAGGTCCGAATTATAATCCTAAGAGCCAAGGTAGGAAGTGTTGTGTGACTAAATACGTGTTTATCATAAAACCGCTAACAATACATACAGATATGTTACTTAAAAAATGTGTTACTTTTAAAAGAACATGTGCTTAAGTTACAATTCAATATTTTTTGACGAGACGTTACGCGTTGTCTCATTCTTTCGAATCTGGTATAAATAGGATTATCCCTGTCCAGCGAAGAAATCCTCTCAGGGTATTGAATACCTTTAGGACGTAAAACTCCTTTCAACGTTTCTTTATACGTCTTTAGTTATATGTTATTTATAGTCGAGCCTAGCAACCATTTTTTACTGGGCCCGATCAGGAAAGGAAATACGCGAACCGGCCCCCATAAATAGCGCCAGGGCCCGACGCGAGGGCAATTAAGCCGATGACTTATGTCTCCACGATTACATCGGGCCCTTTCTTTGCTATGTAGGTATCAGGCAATGTGTGTTAGGTTTAAATCCACTTTTCACCAGATGCCATTTTCAACACGTTATTGCTTGAAAAACTAAGAAAAATACATATTAAAAAAATAAAACTCTACATGACACCCCCTACCATGGTAGTGTAATTAGTCACGATAAAAAAATATTGATATTTTTTAATCAGTACCGCCAATCTATAAATTAATAGGTTATTTCAATGTACCTATGTTTTTTTTTATTTAAGTTTAACTTATAGTATACTATTTTGTGGATGATACACATAAGTAACAGATTCTTTACGGTAAGATAGGTTTGTACTGTTATATTTTTAGGAACTGGGCTTATAAGGTCGGCCCTGTTAGTAAAAGATATAACTTATAGTAACTTATAGTATACTATTTTGTGGATGATACACATAAGTAACAGATTCTTTACGGTAAGATAGGTTTGTACTGTTATATTTTTAGGAACTGGGCTTATAAGGTCTTATAAGGTCGGCCCTGTTAGTAAAAGATATACGATAAATAATAATATTATGATTAATAATAGTTGTAGTAGTAGTCGTAGTTGCTGTAGTAGTAATGATTTACTTAATCATATTAAATATTATTTATCATGTTATTATTAATGTTGCTTAGCCCTGCCTACCAATGGTGTATGTTTGGACGAAAAATTATACTTTCAAATATTTTATAGACATGGCGGCGATCAAAGAGCGAAACAAATAAATAACGGTCGGCCATAATGCCTCGCGCATCTGTCATGGCGGCCGCGATCATTTGCGCGGGAAACGCCTCGATTCCAAATTCGAAAACGGCGATGAGAAATGGCGCCAGGGCCGCGGGGCGCGTGAACGCCCACTATTCATCACCAGGGCGCTAGGGGGAGGCGGCGCTAGCTTGTGCCATTTTCAGTCATCACAGTACCAGGTATCAGGTATTACTATTATTATTAAGTAATACCAAGTCCAAGTCCACAGTGGGCCTCTAGGTAAATTTTCAGTTGCACATTTTTTTATGTTATTTTTTTTATGTTTTTTTTTAGTTTATGAAATTTCAGCCGAGGATCTATGTTTCTACAGCTGATTACAACACCTTAGAATAGCAGTATACGCTATAATGGTGATGTAAAATTAAATGTATTGTTTTATATAAAAAAAAAAAATAATTACAATGTTTAAGAGCTAGCTCCGGTGATACTGTTAAGTTTAGTAGGCGAGGAAAAGTTAATGCTTAAGAACTCGCTGCATACGCTTAAAAACAGCCTTGGAATGAGGAAAATGATCAAATACTGACCTATGAAGAGCATCCTACTGGCGAATTGTTCTGAAAAGAAAAGAATTGAACCCAATGTTCCGTTTTCTCAATATTTTTATCTTCGAAGAATGGTCATTACGACTAATATCAGAAGGCTTAGAGATTTCCCAATGGAATTAGATGACAGGGTAATTCTAAGATGCTTCGAAAATGATTTACCAACTAGTTCGCATTTAAAATCATTATGGATTGAACCGAACTGAATCAAATCCGTCTTGTCCGTATTTAATCGCATGCCATTTTGATTAACACATCGGACCACCGCACCTAGATCGTTTTGCAGTGTTTCACAAACTAATTATGACACAATCAACTGAAAAAGTTGCATGAATGAATTAACACAAGCAGGTAAGTCATTTATGAATATACGATATTTCTTTGGCCCTATCTTATTAGATAGGGCTCATTTTAAACAAAAATGACTCAATTCAAGAAACCACTTTAGGATCTAGAGGATTTCTAAGTTTATTCATTAAACCATAATGAGGGCCGGCGTCAAAAGCTTTTGCGAAGTCTAAAAAGTCATTACATAGCTTTAGATATCGAATTAATTAAACGAGAGGATATTATAGAAAAAAAAGGTAATTTAAAGTAGAGAAAAGATAACTATTTTAGGTGAGGATTAGGATTTATTATCTATTTACTGCTTTATTTAAAAGCTTGTTTTATTAAAGACGTAAAAAAAATGACATATTTTTTTATATTAGGTATTATTTTTTTTGTTTTGTTTTTTATACTTCTTCCGTAAGTGCCATTTCCATTGTAAAGTTCAGTGGTCAACTCAGCCCGATTCTGAACAAGTCTCTGTAAATCCTGATAATTTATATTCAATTTCTTTTTTTGTGGTTCATCATCAATGGAGGCTTGTTAATTGTTAACAGTTCGGTGAATTGAATTGAACAGTTCATTGAATACAAGCCTTGTAATCAGATTTCTTTAAATGTTAGGTACGGTGTGTTTGTGGTACAATTTCAACGCCAAGTATCATTATCTACTAATATAGTAATACTCATAAACATAAAAAAGTTCAAAAAAATCGGAAACCACCGAAAGTGCATAATGTTGGCCAAATTTGCTTCAGTAGTTTTTTTACAGCAGTTTTCATATTTTAAACCGATAATTCAATCCGACGGCAGAAGTTACCTCGGTCGACCTCGATACAACGCCAACATCGGTGTGTTTTCCTTTATTTCTTACTGAGTTTTCCGACAGCCGAAACGTCCGCTATTTATAATCCCAACCCGTCCTCCCGAGCCAGAGGTTGCTGCCGGGGATTTATCTTACGGGACCGTCGTCAAGGACATAAGGCACTCATTGCAGTGTGCTTGAGGACGATGATTTAGTCCTCCCGGCTAGGTGGGTGCAGGATTAAGTGCTCCTTAGGTGATTCTGATCGTAAACATTAAATCGTTTGTAAAAATTATCGCGAGGACCGTCTATTTATTAAAAAAATCAACCGTTCTACTGACTAAAATTATGGGAAAGGTGAATATTTGCCTTTGCGAGTTAAATGTTTAGTGGTGTGTGTACTGGATATGCGTTTGAAGTAAAATAAATGTTTATTTAAAAATACCTAAATACTTCACTAAATAACAATAAAATAAAATTAAATACTCACACTTACTAATAACATAAATTTATACTCCTCAAATAATAATACTCAATAAAATAGCACTTATACGTGCAACATTTTTGCTTAGTGCTCCTTCAATTATTAATTTATTCAATTTGAGTAGAATGGTTTCAAATTAAATTCAATGGTCGCAAAAACTTTGCTCTGCATGCATTGTTGACAATACCAAAAAATTGTTGAATTTCAACTAGTGATGGGTGAGTAGATTATAATTTAAAAAAAACAAGTACAATTCATCATAAATTTTAACACTAGTTTATTTTTTTGTTGTAAATTTTGAGGCGCGGCTAGTAATTAAACAACCCTCTTCCCTTTCGATTTACTGAATTTGTGATTTATTTAATACTAACTTTACCCAAATTGATCTTTTCTCAATAACTCGGCAAAAGTTTCCTAGCGCAAGTATATTATACCAACAGTACATACTATACAAATGGACTTAATATCTAGTTTAGTTCCGTATTAAATCAGTATTTTTTTTTCAATATATATAAATAATCAAATTTTAAATTGGTGTATTTCATGTTTTGTTTGTTGCCTTTTTTTAAATTTAAAATCATTTTTGTCTATTTATTTTATCCTATTTAAATTCATTCGATATATTTTGATATTATTCTCTTTTGCGTCATTGTGTTTAAGTCATTACCTGTATAGTGTACAATTTCTGTTGTGTAACCATAATAAATGAATAAATATATAAATAAACACTGTAAAAATTGAGCCGGAAAAATAACGAAATTATTCTGAAACAAACATCGTACTGTACGAAAGTGCGAAACAACTAGGTTCGGTCCTTTTAACACAAAATTTCTTCTTCCAGAGAAATCTGGACAAACTTAACTAGACCCATAAGCCGTTAAGATAACATTTATTCTTTGCGAGAGTAGCTCTCACGTCTCCGAGCGGACATGAAATCGGCTTTTATGCCGAAAAAAAACACCCCTTATTGAACTCTTCTGGGCGGGCGTGAATACAAAGCTGCCCTAATGATATTGCCCTGAATAAAATTGCATTTCTTTCAATTGCCGAAGTGGGCTCAGATTGCCTTGAAAAATGTTTCGCCACATTTACCTTTAAGCACAAAAACTTTGGGAAACATTGCGAACGTCTTCGTTGCTAGCCGTTTGGCAGCTAAAGCACAGGCGGCGGTGCATGGGCACCTCATGGGTAGGCTCATCAGCTTCCCATTCGGGACCCGCCTTGAGTACCTATCCTATAGTTAGATTTTAGTTATGAACGACACGACATAATAATGATCATTATTAATTCTTAAAAATGCTAACACCTATTTATAATGACAATAGCATGAATTACATTACATATATTGTCAATTGAGTAAAAACAGAGAAAACAATGGTACCCACTAACAAGTATAAAATAAAACCTATTAAATATTTCCACCGAGTAAGTATATAATTAGTGTTTAAAGTAAAGGGAAATTGCATGTTAAAGTTTGGTTTTTGATAACTTTTTTGAACGCCACTAAGTTAATATTAAATTATATGAATATTTTAAATTTAAGGACAGTCTATAAATGGGTTAATTTTGCCCATAACTATGACGTGGGATGTCTAGCAAATCGTTTATTCTTGTCACACGTGAAAATACTTTGAGACGCATTAGTTCAAGCAGAGAGCTATAATTAACTGCACCTGACATTATTTTGAATGCATATACTGCATTAGCTTTAGACCTTCTTCAGCTAAGGGTTTAACTTCATGAAATCGAGAAGAATCTGATTTAATTGCAAACGCATAGATGACTTGCGATCTATGTGTTTAAGGAAATTATTTTGAACCGCTCTGGCTTTATTTTTTTTTAGCCGGGATGGGTTCAGAGGGAGAGGTTTAAAGAGGCTGCGGTTAAGACCATTCCATTCTCTGATAGTACGCTGAAGAAGAATGGAGCATGGAAGAATGGACATTGCGATATGACTCGTATAGAATCAAAAAAAGCAATCTGCCAAAATTATCATTATAAGGTTTTGTATCCATTTTGAAACATCTTCATTTTTACCACAAATTGAACCAAGAAATAATAATCTAACACAGTAATAAACCTTAAACCTGCAGCCATGTTAGAATTACTTATGTTACTAATATTAAATTATGATTGAGACCTACACCTCTGTGTTTTATTGTGATATCATTAGCAACACGTTGGAAACAAAAAAAAAAAATACCAGACTCATTTTCAAAAACAGGAACCAATATTGGTCATATAACCTTATTCTAGATGTAAATTGTTTTTATTAAATTTCCACATAACACATTTACAGCAGATTGCTGCTTTTGATTCTATACGACTCATATATTAAATGTGAACATAATTAATAACCTCGCTTAAGCGGTTAGGTTAGGTTGTTGTGAATTGAATATTTTCAATGAGAGTCGTGCTCGGCCGCGGGGGGGGGGGGGGGGACCATTAGAAAGTGTATCGAATCGGTACAGTGGCTGGTCGTGAAAGATTACGCCGTGTTTCGACAGATAAATGCAGATGGCGGACTTGTGTGGAAGAATCTACGATTTATTTTTATTCTTGTAAGATAAAATGTCCATAGACGTATTTTTTGCACGTTTTACTAAGTCAACCATACGCAAATCAGCGATATCTCGGAGGGTGTTCAGTGAGTTGAAATCGATAATAAAAATCTATTAGGAAAGGGGTCCGCTAGGATTCCAAAGTTTTTGCCTCCCCAACCCCCAACCCCTCGGCCTTTTTTTTTTAAATTACTTGGGACACTCTGTATTTCCATTACATAAGTTAATAACAAAAAAAAACTGGGTCTACGTCGGATCAGACGCTGGAAGTTATACTTCTTTGGCTATTCGCACACACACAGAGACAGAGAGGATATATAAATGAAATATAAGATATTTTTATGAATTATATTTTTTATGAATTTTAACAAATTATACGAGAGTATATGAATATATGAGAAACGTATAAAAAGGCACTCTACGGATTTTACTCCTAACGCGTGATGCCGTTTCTCGACCAACATCCGTACAACGAGCGCAAAGTAGTATAACTTCAAAAACCACTATATACACACTATATACTTAGGGTTGCCATAAATGGTTTGGCTCCGACCGGGACTAATAGGAGGAAATATCTAGTGGAGTTATAGAAGGAGGGAGGGAGGGGTACCGCTCCCCATAGCGCCGCAATCTGGTTTGTGAAAAAAGGAAATCTTTCGATGGTTCCCACATTTTCAGAATACGTTCAATGAGCGGCAACAAAGACGGTTAACCACCTAGTTTTTGAGTGAGATCGTAAATTACCATGAATTACATCAACTCCCTCACAAAGGTGTTTCAGTTTTTCATTTCGTATGGAAAAATATTTGTAAAATGTCAATACATCCCTTGACTCCACACTTTCACCGCCAGCCAATGTGATCTAACGTCGTCGCACGAATTATTCGCATAATTTTAGCAATAATATAAACCGTGATTATTCGTTTACCGGGACATATGGTGGGTCAAACGGGACAACCGGGACCGAGGTTCTAAACCGGTGACATGTCCCGGTGTACCGGGACGAATGGCAACCCTATATATACTACATACAGAAGTGAAACTTACTTATGCAAAGTCTACATACACACTAGGTAGTAAACAGGCTAGGTTTGCTCAATGACTAATTGAGAAACTAACCTAACCATTTCGTTTATTCAACATTGTGGCAAACATTCAATGAAAATACTCTTGCGTTTGGTAAATCATCAGGATCTGCCAGAGGACACGACGCGTCGTTTAGAAATCGAGCTCTCTCTTTCACATCGGCGATCGCCCTCGGCTGGAGTCGTGAGCCGATCCAAGGTCACACTTTCTCCATCTTGATATTAATTGCACATCGCCGCTGCGCCACTGCCGGCGACGCAGGCAGCAATAAGCGCGATCTTATTATCATAAGAGTACTTAGGTGCACAACATACTCTAGCACGCGGCGTCGCGGTCGCCAGTGGAATCTGATTGAAATGAACGCTTCATAGAAATTTTCCTATTTTTGTGGCTAATAAATGTAGTACAAGAAAAGTATCTTAATGTATCGCTGTTTCGTTCACTGATAAATTTATAAATAATCGACATATTCGTAAGGAATAAGTACTACCTAAAACACATTATGAAAACTTATTATTCATTAAAAATAAAAGAAGCGTCTAAAAACTAATTTTAGGATACACCGACCGCAGAGGATATTAACTGCTCACGAATTAACCGTATGAGTACTAATTTACCCAATTTTATTTATTTATTTGTAATGTAAGTGTATAAATATTACAATAAAAAAACATTAAACATTAAACATTAAAATATTAAACATTTATTATTTTTTAATTTATTTTTGGTAACAATTACATTATAAAGTGTACACATAAATAATAGAGGAATCAGTGTGCATTTGGTGCCAATGCAACTGTTTCCTGCTTTCTTAACTAAACTAAATGTCTATCCTAAAGAATGCAGTTCTTTTTAACTAACTGCCAACTAGAGCGATTTATCTTAGAAAAAAAAAACAAAATATGAACTATAAGATATAATAATATCAAAAAGTTGTATTATAATAAACAGATAAATGAAGTTGATTGATTATAGTAGTATATATTAGAGGATTAACCTGATATAATCTACATATTTATGTTTTTTGTATATAGAATATATATTTAATATACTTGATATATTCCTCTATTATTTATATTAAGTATAAAAAGTTTTATACAATAATATTTAATAAATTGGATGCTAAATGTTGTCCTTTCTCCAATCTCCATAACCTCAAAATTTTCCTACATATAATTCGGTGTAAAAAAAAATTAGTTTCTTGACACCAAAATATGCCATTTAAAAGGGATTTGGCTAAAACAGCTACTTGTCTTAACTACTTACTTAACTTAACACTGACTACTTAACGGTAGTCGGTGAGTATATTAATCAATTATTATATCTAAACATAAAACTACTAGCGCTATTCAGCGGTTAAAGTACAAACTAGGTGGATTAGTGTATCAATCGATTAATATCATTAAATACCTAAAATACTTTGCAATATGTGCTTGTCACTCATCTAAACATATGAAGTTTCTATTCCACACTTTATTCACACTCACCGTTATTAACGGTTCTCTACACACTCGTTTCATGACTTTTTAAATAATAATCAGTTAATTTAGAAATTGTGCTTGTTGGCCATATGTTATGTATAATATTAATTGTAATCATGTTATATTTCGCTGTTTATAATTCTTTTAATAAATAAATAAATATCTAGTAGTAAAATTACTAGCGGTTCAAGTCCAAAGTTCAAGTAAGTAGTTCCACATAAGTGCCATCTTGTCACTGACACATACCTCATTGTAGAATGGCAAATCTGATCATAGGCCCAATAGGGCTTGTGCCGCGCAGAACGGTGCGACGAGCTATTGACTCCAAGTGCATATGCGTTTCCCAGTATGTTAAAGGCCAAATTATGCGCTTTTGCTCAAAAATGTTTTTACAATTTATGCCTGATAACCATAAAAGCCAAACATCTCCAAGATAATTGCTATCTAAAATCTTAATCATTTTACGAGTGGGCGATTCTTCCATATGATTTCGTTTATTGATCTGCCAAAACGAACTAGCAATCGTGAGCTGAGCTCGTAATGTCAGTATAATTGTGTAAAGAAAACTGTATAGGTAAGTAGACCATAGACTATTTTTTTTAATCTACGTCATCAAACAAGTAAAAATATCTTGAAATATATTTTGAAATATAATATCAGAATGCGGCAAAAAAAAATCTAGGTTCTCTAGATTGAAAAATCAATCAAAGTTTTGTGTCATATTTGTTTAAAAAAATATTGCGAAGAGACCCAGTAAGTGGTTTGATGACTTAGACATTCAATTAGATATGGTTAGTAGCTATCGTGTTTACCGGACACTCCAAACCCTTTAAATTGATCTATATTTTCTTTAAATCTATATTTCGTATGTCAACACATTGGCAACTTGAGTTGAATACGGTCAAATGTATCAGTTTATTGCAATGAAACAAAATGTGGTCCGTATAGGTTTAATGAGGCCCAAAAAGCCTCTGTTTTGTTGACCCGCATCCCAAAATTGTCGTTAGCGCTGTACTCCTTTAGTTTTTCCCGCTTCATGGTGAAATTGTCGCACAAACTATGCAGGTTTTAATGCCAGCTTTTGTCCTATAAAAAATCGATAGTGCTGGCGCTTTTATTTTTTTCATATAGTATTAGTGGTCCTATTACAGTATTTTAATACGGAGAACATGATAAAAAAATATGCAGGTTGACTTTCATTACGGCTGGTTAATACTTAGTGCTGGGTTCACAGCTGTCATAATTATATTTCTATTGAGGAATAAAAGCAATAAAATTACATACAGAAAGTCCCAAGATAATTCCCGAGGACTTAATATTCTCTCTTAATATTCTTAATGTATTCTCTAATGTGAGTTATTAAATCATAAAATGCGAATATGTTTTTTTGTTGAGATAAAATTATTTTACTCAGTGTAAATGACGTTAGCCCTATTTATATTAAATGCAATTGTCTAATAACTGATTCAGATTTCCGTTCGAGTAAGCCGAACCTTCGAGTTTTCACCCGATTCGGATAGGTGGTACGCCTGCCGTGTGCCAGTTTACCATACGGGCGACACCAATATGAAAACGACAACTCCGAATCAGGCCGAAAAACAAAACAATAAAATTATCAAATGCAACGAACGGAGGAGCGACCCGCGACCCGCCCACGCGAACAATAACTCATAAAAAGCAAATTGCCCACAATTATTTATTCCCATTCTCCTTGGTCCATTAAACAGTTAGAAACAACATTTCTGTAAAGTATATAAACAGCGTCCTCTGAAAATCGCTATTAAAATCGAAAATGCGCTCGCACCTACGAGGAAATATATACTTGGACTACATGTAGTTTGAACTTAAACCGAAGAAATCAACACAAAAAATCGAACATCCTGATTAGGTTTTTGAAGCAAATCGCATTCTGTTTTATTTATAAATGTTTAATCCATTACAATTTTTTAATTTTAAGTCCATTACATTAATACACAAATGCTGACGTTTACATGTTTCAGCCGTGGGTCCCGGCACTCACACATTTTTATTTTATTATATTTGGTTAATAGAACCCTCAGACATAAATAATCTAAAGTCTTTAAGTAATCTTTACAAATAAAGATTTATAAAAAGTTAAATATGTTTTCGTATGAGATATGCTGTAAAACTAGTTTTCAAGAAACTCGTACTCATTTACTGGTTAGTATAACTGTTATCATTCCGTTACATTTTCGAAAAAAAGTGCTTTTTCCGAGAAAATACTATCCTTTTAGAGGGTTAATCTATATCAACTCTCTAAACCAGTCTCACGAAAAAAAATATTTTTTTTTAAAAAGAAAATTGTCATATTAAAATAAAGATTTATAATTAAACTTTGTTTATTGTGATAATTATGTTCTTAAATATTCGAACGATTTTTCATAAATTTGAAATTTGTTTTTCTCGTAACTCTTCTATTTCTACCGATATATTTTGCCGATTATTGTTTGACGGTATAGGTTAACCATCTGAAAGGACGGTTGTGATTTTAAATGCATCCTGTATATTGAAATGGTTATGACAAAGCCACAGATGATCTAGGAATCAGCTATACTTAGCAGAGCAATGTTTATGTAGAATTATTTAAAGAGATGGAATAACTTTGGAAAATCTAACCTTCTCTCAAACAAAGTGTTTTTACAGCGCAGGTCTTTTTTGTCTCTTTATCGAAAAATTAAGGTGGTTCTCAATTCGACACAAATTATTACAATGCATGTATTTATTTCGTTATTATTTTTACTTAGATTATGATATACGAGTATATTGTTCACCTTATTGTATAACTTTCAATTATAAGTGTTCCAGAGAGACTCATTGCATTCAACCGAATGTGTGTATTTTAACGAGATTAAATTTTCGTAGCAGTATTTATTTACGCCCGTGTATTATATTTACCGTTGTGTTTAAACCATTCCTATGACTCTGGACGTCATAGTCATAGCGCAGCCCGCTAGTATGACGCCAATGGCCGCCGCTATGCTGCTCGGACAAATTCCCATTAAATCTCTAGGGATTAGAAAAGCATGAGCCACGAGCAAAGAGCAATTTGTTCTTTAATTAATTTGCTCGGCATTTGTAAACAGTTTCAGTTATTTACACGGACCTGTACATACAACCAAGCGCTGCTATGTTCGCGATTGGATAGGATGAGAGACGCATTTATTTGTGAAACTAGTATCTTTCAAAAATAATCTAACGCCAATCATTACTGAAAATATGCCGAATGTATTTTACGAAGACCGCTGACTCTTTATAAAAATTTTAGAAAATAATCATGGCACAAATAACTGTTTCTTTTAAATTATATAGGGTGTTTTTTTAGAGGCGTGGTTTTCAATCTGGCACTACTTTTTTCATAGTTGGTGTTTTTGACAGCTGTCATTTGATTTATGCTCAGTTTGGTTTGCCATTTCATAATGAATAGACTTACTCCTGAACAACGTTTGCAAATAGTGCAAATTTAGAAAAAATCACTCTAAAATAAAGTAAAAATCGCTTCGTGGGCCTGTGGAGTGGCCTCCAAGATCGTGCGATTTAACACCGCTGGACTATTTTTTGTGGGGTTATGTGAAGTCGCTTGTCTACGCAGATAAGCCGGACACGATTAACGCCTTGGAAGAGAATATTCGGGGCGTTATTGCTGACATACGGCCCAACTTGCTGCAAAAAGTGGTTGAAAATTGGGCCTCTGGGCTGGAATTTGTTCGAGTCAGCCGCGGCGGCCTTTTACCCGAAATCATTTTTAAAACATAATGGCAAACCCTTATCTTTATAATAAAACTAAATTCTTAGCTATAACATCAAATTATATGCGTTTTATCTCTTCTTGAAAACCACGCCTCTAAAATCATCACCCTATTTCATAAAATCATTATCATATTTCAAAAAATGAAAATACTTCATTTATACCGTCGTTCATTTAAACTCGATGTGTAGGTATAATATACGAGTGTAGCTCTTATACGAGTATAGGTATGTGTCTACGGGTCGGATTGATTTCACGGAGGGCGGCGGTCAGAACTGTCACTGCGGCCGTTACGCAGCCGCTCCTCCGGGCGATTAACCTCGCAATTTACGACCGACCGCAGCATTCGTGAACTCATACGGAGGAAACAACGATAGATCGATAAAGCCCTAACAAGGAGGACCATTAGTTGGCGATCTTATGCAAATCGCATTGCGCTCATAAAGGGGAGCCCCACATTGTTGTAAGGCACAATGTTGTCATTGTAAGCACAATATGAAAAGGTAAAAGGCAAGCCGACCCTGAAAGTCAGTTTAACCTCATTTTTGGCACAATCTGATTGCATCATTTTTAATTTGGACCAAAAAATACCTATTAAATACATCGTGTCCTAAGACCATTCCCTAAATTCCCAAGAAACGAAATCAAAATTCATCGTGAATACAGAGAAAAAATATATAAAAATAATAACTTTATAGTAAGCAATCAGCTGTCACCGTGCGTCAAGGCCGTTATCGATCGTTGCGGCATCGGAATTCGCTCGCTGATCGAATTGACACCATCTGTTAAAAATATAATAAATTTAAGGATGTTTTTTTTTCGCATTTTTTACTCATAATAGGTTACACAAAACCACCCTTAAGTCTTCAGGAATGGTCTTGCAACAGCCTGTGTATGAGTTCGCTATATGAGCGCTAAACTATATTAACGTGGGCGCTTTTATTTATAGTCGTAAATGTCATGATTTTATTAAAATGTATTTTCTCCTTTTTAGTACATTTTAATATATATAAGCAGATTAATATTTTATTGACTTTTTTTTCGTCTTTTCCGTAGCGCAGCAGTTTCAGTTTTTGTCTTTCTTCATTCGGTGAGTTTGTTTGTTTTTTGCTTAGTTTTATTTTAGATCCTCCGACTATGGCAGCAAATATTGTCACCGGAAGCGAGCGTGTATACAAAATTAAAGCATTATTGAACTATGGGAAAAAAAAAGAAGATATCTTTGCCTTTTTTCGGTGGCTATGAGATCGAAGCTCTTATTAAAAATGTACGCGTGTTGTCCCGGATTAAGGAGAATAGGAATAGACGGTGCATAATCACGGCCAGACACAACATACCTCGCAAGTGTAGATCCGCCCTCGGCTTCTAAATGCTCCGTTGATATAATATAACTTAGTGGGAGGAGGCAATCTTGTACGGCGTCAGAACCGAGCCCTTCGCAGATAAGGCGAGTGTCCTGGTAGTGTCCTAGTCCTACCCGCAGATGGAAATAAGATAGAAGGCTTGAAGTGTGATTGCTTTGTGGCGTTCATTCTCTTTCTCACTGTTAAACTCATTTCATTTAGATGTTTTGTAAACATGAATCATGGCACTGTTTACCGAAAACCTCATAATGCGCCGTGCGGGCTAAGATAAGAGTTACCTTGAGTCTTTCCTAAAAGCAACTATTTTACATTCTGTACTAAAAGGAATATTTTAATCTCTTTGCGAACATTGTAGACGCCTTCACACAGACACACCTGTTTGTTTTTTTTTTTGTGTCGGTATAACGCTGTCGTATTTTTACAAGCTTTTGTTTAGCTTGTAATGTTTGTATGTTGGTCTCGGTCAAATCTTACAAGCTGCATTAGAACCACTTTCTGCGGAGTTGAAATTTGACATGTCGGTTCAGTTTCGATGACATTTGCATTTTTGTGGTAAGCATGACCTGATTCCATGCCCAGGAATGGATCCACCGAAGGAACTCCTCAACAGTCAAACAGCACAGAGACGATATTTTATATACGCATTCAAGCACTTAAATAAAAGTTAACTATTAGTTTATTGAAAAATACACTATGCTGTGGGGTATTATTATACTCCTTTTTAGAGTATTATTCAGAATTATAAATGTATTAAGGTGTGAACACAGATCACTGAAATACATAAATATACCTTTGCTATTTATACTGTGACCATAAGACTAAACCCTTGGATTACTCCTGGACTCATTAAAAGCATTCACACTAGAGACCATATGCACCGCACCCTAAGGAGAGATCTTTATAACATAGAATTGTGTCTAAAATTTAAGAAATATCGAAACACTTGCAATGCTCTGATTCAAAAAACTAAAAACTTATACTATAAGGAGAAAATAAAAAAATCTGATACTAGTAAACAGCTTTGGACAACTATTAAAGAGATCGGCCATCTTAACTCAAAAAAAGCATCCAGCATTGACAAAATGCGTGTAAAAGAATCCCTAAAGAATATGGAATCAGATGGCAAATTAATTGTAGACTATGCAAATAAATTTTATTCCACTGTAGGATCGGACCTGGCGAGTAAAATCCTAAAACGTCTCAACAAAACTGAAATGCAATTAGCTTTAGAGTCTGACTCTCTTATCTCACCATATAGACTAATATTTAGTTCAACAAATCATTTAGAAGTCTCTAAAGTTATTGATAGTCTTAAACTTGGGAAAGGATCCGACTTAATTAATGCTGATATAATAAAGAGATTAAAATCCAATATTTTAATACCCCTGTGCCATATTATAAATCTTAGCATGTCAAATGGTGTTTTTCCTAATAGCTTAAAGAAGGCTGTCATTATACCATTACATAAAAATGGTGATATGGCGGAAATAAAAACTTTAGACCCATCTCATTGCTGCCTACATTCTCAAAGATTATTGAAAAAATTATCAAACATCGCTTGACAATGTTCCTAGAGCAAAATAATTTATTATCTACAAACCAATATGGATTTAGGCAGAATCGAGGTACACAAGATGCGGCGCTTGATTTAACAGAATATATAACTAGAAACATCGACAAAGGGAAAAAATGCGTTGCCGTGTTTCTCGACCTGGCTAAGGCATTTGATACTGTCTCGTTTAGCATTCTTCTTAAAAAATTAGATTGCATAGGGATCGAAGGTTAGCGAATATGATTGGTTTAAATCATATCTAACTGATAGAAGTCATGTAGTCAGGATTAATGAGCAGGAGAGCGATACTGAAATAACAACATTTGGTGTGCCACAGGGTAGTGTTTTAGGGCCTGTTTTGTTTTTAATTTACATTAATGCATTATGTAACTTGCAACTTAAAGGAAAAATTATAAGTTTCGCAGACGATACTGTGATTGTATGTTCTAGTGACACGTGGACTGAGTTACAATGTAAGATGCAACATAATTTGGAAACTATTACCAATTGGCTGGACAATAATCTTTTAACTCTAAACATTAGCAAAACTAAATATGTTACTTTCAGTATTACTTCCGCCGGTTTAGTTGATACGGGCTTTCATCTTCGCATCCATGACTGTCAGAACCGAATAAAATGTGATTGTCTTCCTCTGGAGAATGTTGACCATATTAGATACTTAGGAATTGTAATAGACAGGCACCTTCGCTGGAACCATCACATTGATTCAATTGCTAAGAGAGTTCGTTCGCAAATTGTAGTTTATAAAAATCTTAGAAACTGTTTATCTTCCCAAACTTTAAAAATGGTTTACAATTGCTTAACTAACTCTTTAATCACCTATGCGTTAATTGTGTGGGGCGGTGCAACTCGAAAAGCCCTTGAACCATTAATCAAAGTTCAAAAATTAGTTCTTCGCGTGATCAATAAAAAGCCTTTTAGATTTAGTTCGGAAATCCTTTTCTCAAATTACAGGGTGCTAGATATTAGACAATCTTTTATTAAAAAAGTAGTCATACATGTTTGGCAAAATAAAATTAGTAATATACAGTGCACTAAAGCTATGAAGACAAGATCGAACGATAGAGGTCACTTAGTGGCACCAATAATGAAAACATCTTTTGGACAGAGACGTCTCATTTTTCTGGGCCCAAAAATATATAACCAGATAAGCGATGAAATTAGGGATGCTAAAACTAAAGCTTGCCTCGCTAAATCTATCTTAAAATGGTTAATCTCTTTGGGTAGAGATGCTGCTGAGAAATTAATTTCTGAAATAGTTGTTTAGATAAAATTTAATAAGACTGTAATTTAAGCGACTTGAGCTACTAAGTAAAAAATGTTATTTTAGTTACCTAGAATGTTTAAAAAATAAAAAAAATATGCTTACTTAGATATGTCATACCAATATGTTTATGCCCAATGTATATATATATCACTATAAGATATGTTTGTATACTATATGTATTATAACACTATTTTTATATTGAATATTTATTTATTTATATCGAATATTTATTTACCTATATATTTAATAATTGTTTATTCATTGATTTGTTATTTTTTAATTTATTCATTTTATTTTTTCATATATTAAGTATTCTTGATTACACATTTAAATTGTACTCATGTGTGTATGTGTGTGTGGGTGTGTATATCAGTGTGTATATTTGTGCCTTATTATTTTTTTTTTATATTTTTCTCAGGGTTTTGCGCTGGTCTCTGCTATGCACTTTATCACTTCATATATAACCTTCCTTAGAACAGGTAACTATTACCTAGTTAGGAAGGTTATTGACTTACACTCATCGGCCAATTTATATTCCATAACAAAAAAAAAACCATCTGCTCTGGTTGAGAAGGGGAAGAAGTTAGCATATTATGCGAGTCAGAGAAAGATGTAGGCAAAAAGAGCAGAGCATTTGCTTCCACAATATAATTTATACAAGTGGGCCCGAATTCGAAAGTATATAAATGATTATTATGTAGGTAATTAAATTTATGACCACAACAAATATGGCGTTTAACATATACCTATCTTCATATAGGTATTGTTTAGTTGGATATATCAATATTTCTTATAAACGTGTAAAAACTATCTTCGCAAAATATTTCCTTTAGGTATGTACTTTTCTCAAAAGTTTTAGCTACATTAAGATCCTTTTAGAGATAATTTGCTGTTTTTTTTCTTTCTTGTAAATAGAAATCATTTGAAGTCCACTCTTAATTAATTCCACCAATTCAATTAATCGCTATTGCGACTACGCTACACGCATAACAAATTAGCTACGTATTCTGACTGAATTCGGCTCGAAATTGAAGTCAAATAGAAGCAATCGCATAAAATATCTCCCTCCATTTCCTTCCGTTCGTTCGTCCCTCATTGCGCTTTATGTGCATAGCCTGAGGGTGGACGTAGCAGGAATATACTCGTTGGATTTCCGCCCTCTCTGTAGACTGCAGCTATGACGTCAACGGTTGAGGCCGCACTCACAAAAGTTGCTAAACCAAGCGGGCGACGATCTTATTGCCTCTAAACTTTACTTTAATGCAATCTGCACTTCCGATTTTCACCCCTCTCCCCCACCGTAATACCACGCGATCCTGTCCCATAACACCCCTTCGGGAATAGGCCAAATCTACCCCGTCAAACGCTTGCCTTTATGCTCCGTGTATTTATTTATCGCACCGTCCGCATAGTTTGAGATTACAGAATTGGCAGCTTCCATATTTTCATCGATATAGAAAGAGACAACAATGGCTATGACACCCTGCAGCTATCATATCTATACATTGTTTAGTAGTAGTAAATTATTTTATCAGAGCCCGACGTCCTACAGCTAGGCCCTACAGGCGTCATTAACGGCATCTTCCCCACAGACTACTCGCGCCTGTTGTATCAAATTGTGATGGGTTGCTTCATTTCCTATCTCCACTTGTGCTTGCGGCAATTATAGCCCATTCGATGTGCGCTTTGGATGGGCATAGAGGCGACAGTGGGTTATTTTATTTTTTAAGTCTGAGTAAATAAAAATAAAAATATGGTATATCATGACATTCTTTCACAAATTTTAACACCATTTTAGTTTTTTTTTTTTGTAAATTTTGACACGTGGCTAGAATGAAATAACACGAACATATAAATATTTCAATTTTTAATATTATTTTATTTATCAAGTATTCATAATATTTCAAATAAATAAATAATTATAATTACAATGTGGTGCAGCCGCTATAACATTGTGTCATAGCCATTCTTGATTATATTTATTTAATTTTATTTATTATATTTGTTTTATATATTTACGTATTTTTTTTTATTTTTCTGGACTCTGAGTTTTTTACCGGTAGCATTTTGTTACTATCGTTGTTATATTAATGATTATTATATATATTTTTTTAATTTAATTTACGAGAGACTCATGTGGTTGATGGTGCACGATGGCCGATGACAGACGCAGGTTAATACTCATACTCAATAATGACAAGTGATGATAGATGATATGCGAGGAGGTGATTTCTAATGATAATGATTAAAATATTTACAGTTTTCTTTGTTTTTTTTAGAAATTTTTCTAATCTAAGAATCTAACCCTCATTATCCCAACCAGCTTTACAAACAAGACATAGATATTTATCTCCATAACAATTTTTACGGTTTTTAGGATTATTTTAGAATAAGAAAATGAAAAATAACTACAAAACAATTTTAAATTTGCGAATTTGTACATTCATACATAAATACATACTTACTTGAATACAAATAGGAGGATAAGAATCAAAATTCATTGATATCATAACTTAATAACCTTCTTGAATTAATAATAGTAAATTATAAGTACTAAAAAAAAATGTATGGCGCATCGACGATTTGTCGCGCGATTTTCCAGGCGCTAATCCTGTGCATGCCTCCACTATGGCCGTGTCCGAGCGAAGTGCCAGGGCGCGAGTGTTTCTTCGATTTATTCGCCAGGGGTCGCTTTACGATTTTTCTATAGCGCCGTAACGCGCGCCCCGCTCCAGCTTGCGCCGTCGGCCGCCGGATGGCGCTGAAACAAAACGCTTCCTTCGCTGTCGTCGCAATGAAAAAACCTTAAAATAAAACGAGACGGCGCTGCCTGTGTCTTATTGTCGGTAAAACGGCGTCGTCCGCGCGAAATTACGCTTTCACGTGAAATATAAAACAATTGTTCACATTGGTGCAGAATAAATACGCGCAAGAGAAAAAAAAACTAAAATAGATAAAGTCTCGGACGCGAGGAATAAAAATTTTATACAAATGTGTCATATTTATATAAAGTCATGAATAATTTTAATAATTGCAGGAAACTCACCGCCCTCTATTTGCTAACTGACCTATTATTTTATCTGCTAATAAAAGTAATAGTATGTAATGTGTAACTATGATAAAATAACCAAAGGATGATATTTTAAGATACATATAAATTTGAGTAAATTCAAACGTCCAATTTCGAAAGGTTTGAATATTTATTATCTATTGTCTTTGTACCTAACGCTTAATAAATATTTTTTTTATTATTAAGAACTATCAATTGCGCAGAAATAATATTTAAGCAAATATATAAAGGTTATACCAATAACTGTTATTTAAATTACCCAACTATGCTAACTGTTTATATGCCTAATAAATTTGAACACACAAACACATGTAGTATATATAGTTATTGGTGCTAAAAATTGAAGATTCGAAGACTTAAAGGTTGGTTATTTTCCCTATTAGTAAAATATTGCAAAAAAAAAGCGCTGGTGGTCGCGACGCGCGATCTATATTCGTAGCCTCGACCGGAGCGCGGCCAATGAACCGGCATCGCGAACGGACGATTATTTGGCGGGGTATTACCAAAACGGTTTATTATTATCATGTAAAGTTTACCTTTTGTTTTTTCCGGAAACCATGATGAATGTTAACCTAACAATTCATATTTGATATCGCAGTGCCGATTAGCTGGATTTCTGTTGGGAATGGTCTAGGGAATCCTGTATATTAAATTGCATATGACCGACGTAAAAATCGTTATTAAAAATATGTGCTATTTTTAAAGCGTCTAGCGTGTATTTTCGAAATATTAATCATATCTTATTATTAATATTTCGTTGGCAAATAGCCTAACAAAAGCTTATCTGGCCAATTCACAGGTAGCGCAGATAGATAAATAATATATTACCATTATTATTACTTGATGCGACATCTACGTCGTATTTTCGTTACTAAATACTCGTTTCATTTCCAATTACTCGTTAGCAGTTGAGCAATCTAAAACGCTACATAATCAATGGTCGGGCTTAATTTCTTTCATCGATGTCTTCTTTAACGAGTCCAATATTATCATCTCCCTCACTCACCTTTGTTGTTGAGTTGTGTAAGTGAGAAAAGGCGATGTGTTCGACGCGTATCTACCTATATAATATTATTATTATGTATCAATCACTTAATTCCGAACTTCATCGCAGTTCACGTGTGTAACAATAACCCAAAATTTCCAAAGTGAAATTGTTTGATTTAATAACCGATCAAAGGAAAAAGGATACAGTAATTAACAACCCCAACGAATTTCAACGACTTTGCTTTACTCGATCAAATTTGCTTTAGGTACATATTAAGCGTTACCTTATTTAACCAAAACGACAAATTGTTTGAACCCGTTGGTACTAAGTTAATTTTCCAATCTAAACCCAACCGAGGCATAACTTCAAAGTATGTTTATTAGTTTATTAACAATCAATGGGATTTAGTCATAGGGTAATAACACACTATCGTAGGTAATAACATTTTAAAGACATAAATATTTTTATTAAGAAAAACTTACGCTGAAACTGTTCATCAATGTTTTTTACTATATCCGGTAGATAGTTTAAAATCGTCTGAAGGTAGGATGAAAGGTATGATGCTGCATAATCATCACTGAAAAATATGTAAAACAAAACCGACTTTCTTAGAACATCAAACGATCTATAACGTTCATTTCTCGCATGATGGCATTTACGGACGACACAATTTGTCGGAACTAATTTCCAAAAATAACGATAAATTGTAACGACACAATAAATCATCGCCGTTGGGTCCCGACAAATTGTGTCGTCTATAAAGACCATGAACGCGTGCCGCCGTGCGTGCCGGTGCACTGTTTTTTTTTTCTATCAATTTTTTGATATTTATACATTTCAATAATTAACAACTGCGTAATAAATGTACAAGTGTGCAAAAGTATTTTTCATTTACTAAAATTACGAAGATTAAACAAATCAAACGTGCTGTTTTTAAAACGCAAATACCGCGCCAGCAAATGAACCTCGAATTCAGAGTTTCGTGTCTTAAGCCTTGAACCTTTTTGGTACCTCCACATGGAGGCACATACATAACTATTGTTATTTGCCCTAAACAATAAAACCAAAACAGATATTTAGATTAATGTATATTATAAATTCTATTCATTACTTTAACATTCATTATGTTCCGTTTAGACATTACTACTAATATAGATGAATTAATTATTCTATTTAATGGTAACTTGCCAAAGCGGCGACGTCGGAATTTAAATTCTAACATCGGCTTCTTATGCCAGGCATTGGATTGGCCTTCTTAATGGACTCCTGGATGACCTGGTCGTTCAAGATGTCGGACGGTGGCACGAACCAGTCCATGATGCCATCGCTTTCCGTGGCCTCCGCAAAATTGTTGCGCCGATATTCCGAACGAACTAAGAAAGCGAACAAAATATTAACTTCTGTAAATATACAGACTCGAAAATGTATGGAAATAATATTGTATAACATATTATAAACGCTTAACGAATGCTGTACGAAACGCGCGTATATTTTATACTAATTATAACGATGCACGGATAGGCCAAAAACTCGATTTAATAAATATTGCGCAGTGGTCTGGCGTTAAAAAAAATGCCGATGTCATAGGGGGTTAAAACGGTGTAAATCTATTAGACAGCGCTATGCCCTATAGATAATTCTCTAAAAAGCTGGTATTTTGATGTGATTTCAAATGTATAACTCTTTTATATTTAGCTGGGAAAACGGGTAATTTTAACCTTCTTTAGGTTATAATATCATTTAAATCCTTTGCCATTTATTTATTATGACATATTTAGTTTGACGAACAAAAATATAGTAAAAAAATCTAGTAGAAAAAATACAGTTACAAATTTATATCCTATTAAAAATACACATGGAGCGATTAACACTACTACATTTGAAAATATACGCTTTTACAGGTAAATTACGATACACGCAAGTTATAATATACTTTAGGTTTTCTACGTTTATTTTTAGGAGTTGGCGGCCTGTTAATGACGGGTAGGTAAACAGTTTTCTAAGTGACTGCAATATAGGTCCTTAAGAAATAAATTAAAGAAAATTATTAAATTAGCATAGAATTACCTGTAAGTGGTATTAAAATGATGGCGTACTCATTTCCTCTTGCTTGTTGAATGCATTGTAATCCCAGAGCCGAGATCAAAGTAAAGATCTAACGAATAAAAAGATATTGGAATTTAAGGATATTCATTCAACGTTGCACGTTGCTAAGTTGCGCGCGTATCGTTTAAAAAAATAAAATGTGTGCTTTTACACTAATTAGCATACTAATTAGGGCAAGTGTTTAAATTTTCTTTTGTATGTTTTCATTAGCAAAACAAAACGATATAGTTTGCCGCTTTCTGCCGGGTCGTGTTTCGCTTTGAGAATATTCAACGGCGCTTTTTTTACAAGCTTTTATTTAGCTTGGCTTAATGTTTGTATGTCGGTCTAGGTCAAATCTTTCGAGCTGAATTAGAACCACTACCTCTCAACCTACGGAGTTGAATTTTGACACGCTGGTTCAGTCCCGATGACAATGCATTTTTATGGTACACATGACCCGATTCTACCTATTCACCGATTCACCTAGGAACGTTTCCAGACGAAAGAACTCCTCAACGGCCAACAGCACAGACAAGAAATTTTATAAACGATTATTTATTATTTATGAATCAAATCTAAAAAAAATATTTTAATGTGAAAGTAATTTCGTTGTAAGTTAATATTACATTCATTATGTGGTAAATATATCAACTTTCAGAAAAGTTTAAAGTTGTTAGCATGTTAGGAGAGAAATTATCAGCAATTACTGATGAAATGATACGTTTAATTAGCTACGTGATGGTGAAAAATTAAAGTCCTGAAAGACGAGAACTACATTGCAAATATCTTCAACGAATACTCCTAAAAATCGATTCCACAAAAAATAAAGAAATTGTGGTCAGGTGTCATTCAGTCAGTGGGCGGTCTATTTGTGTATTTGTAACAATTTATCCTTTAAAAAATAATCCTAAATTGGTATTTTAATGAGATATTGGAAAAACCTATTCAGTTCTTGACGTGCTCTTTAAATATTTGGTAGAAACTGTCTCACGCTGATTCGAGTAAGGGGCATTTTAATGTGATCGCGGTTTTAAAATTATTTATATATTAATCGAAATAATATATACAGAATGTCCCAGTTAATCCATATAAATCCGTAAGGTCGAAAAATAGGATCTCTAAAAAAATAAAATGAATGTTGATGATAAGACACCAAATATTTCGATCAAAATCTTTAATATCGACAAAACAAAATAATTTTACTATACCAAACAAATAAAAACTAGATTTTTTTAATATGATAAGAAAATGTACGGTTTTATAATACTCGTATCTCGGAGGTCGATATTATATGTCCCTGTATGCAAGCTCGAAATGAAAGTCAAAAGGGTACTTACCTCAGCGGCGGAAGATCTTTGGTGGAAATCCGCATGGCAGGAATCAGCTCCGACTGCAGGGGTTCCGCGTCGATGACGATCTCGTCCGCTGACTTCTTCACGCCCCTCGTCTCCTTGACGTCGCCCCTGACCAGAAGAACATTTCCAAATTAGTTTTTAAGGTACTTGAATTGCCCAAAACTTTTGTATGCAATATAAAAATAAACGATTCTACAAGTCAAGAGGTAATTCATTCAAACGAGCGACGTTGGATTTGCGGAAAGTAGTATTTGAAACTGCAGCACGCTGCCGAAAAGATCAAAATAACCTATAAATATTTCGTCGCAATTATTTTAGCACTGTATTTTTAATGAAATTTTACATCATACATATTAATCATTACAATCTATTTTAGTATATAGATTGTGAAAAATAGAAAACAGAATTCTATTTTTTTCATGAAATTCTAGGTTATTATTTGTTCTATTTTTATTTTTACGTCAAAAATGTAACCGTAATAATTTAGGATAAATTTCCTATCGAATGATGTAAATATTGGGCATTGAATTTTTTTAATTTAGTTTTTACGAAATACTTCAAAATTACTATTATTATTGGTTTGAACTGTATATATGTGTATTATTACTATATTATATTTTTATAATAAATAAATTATTATTAAAATTATTTATTAGCGGTACATTTATGTATTATTAATTATTATTTATATACATATTATGGATTGCATAAAATTCTATTCAAATAATTATAATTGTATGTTGCGCAGTGAGATGGTTATACTTATAAGAACAATTCTTCTAGTAAAGTCTACGGGCAGTGCCTAGTTAGGTAGTACTTTGCATAATGTGAAATTAATGTTTAAGTTACTGACAATAAATAAATAAAATAAAATACTATCTACGATTGACAAGCACAAACTAAAATTTCTCAATATATCGTCTTGAGAATAATTACCTATGTCAGCTACCATTTTGAAGCTATCCCTTTATCGACTGGAACTAAAACCTCTATGCAAACGACATAAAATGTCTTCCGCAAAAATACCTATCACGGCTTAGACCTCGCGCGTATAAAAAATAGCGAAGAAACGTTACAATATATTGTCACGTGACAGTAGAGCGGTCAAATCGACTTCTGTGTCAAATTGCTTTATTTCACGGAATTACTGTGATACCGTCATAAATATTCTTACAGGGTTGTGCGCAGTAAAAAAATAGCCATGATTTGGCATCGATTTAACAGCATTTTAACAAAACTTTCATAATATTGTTTGTTTTATTGCTACCTAACACTAGACCTCCGCGGAACTAAACGCTGAGAAATCACAAATAAATATATATTCACAAGTCTCTACGGAAAATACGAAAATACGGTTTTTTTATTATTTTTTTTTATATCAGTAATAATATAAAACTGTAATATGTACCTTTGGCCATAAGATGGTTTGCGGGATCCAACTCTAGCCTCGGCACTTCTGTCGCGTTTGTGTTCGCATATGCAGACCGAGTCCTCCACTCCTGGAGTGACCACGTGCTGCAGGGACGCATGGCTCTGATCATACGATTCAATTTTGCATACTTCCTGTAATTCAAATTTTAAGTCCTTTTATCAGTCGAAACGTACTTGATGTCATAGAGTATGAGATCTTCTCTAACTGTACACCATGTCCCACGACCTTCTACGAAAACTTACGTACTATTTCAGTGCGAACTTATGCTTATAATATTGCGTTAAATTACTTTAATAGCTGAATTTGGTAGATATTTTTTCAACTGTGATTTATGTTTTTGTCGCAGAATGACCTTTATTTTATAAAACAATCCTTTTTTATATAGGACAAGTTTATTCGGTTATTACAGTTTTGAAGTTGTAAATGTACCACAAATAGGTGTACTTGTTGGAAAACCAATTTCTATGTAACTCTTTATGTAACCAATAGTCCTAAAACTATTCTACTCACCTTAACATAATATTGTGAAAATTGACGAACCAAAATTGCAACTACCAAATTAATGTTAATTTTAACAATCAAGTCATGTTTTATTAAAGAAAAGAATCTATTAACTAATGCTTGGTCGTTAATCTGTAGATTATCGGCATCTGCAGAATAACTAGGTAATCTGTGAGGGAAAACCATTTTTCGTACTTTAATGTCTTACCTACTTAATCTATAGAGTAACTAGATAATCCGCGCATTAGCTGTTTACGAACATTGCCTGTAACATATACATTTAATAAAAAAGACCTAATACATTTTGTATTGGGTGTGGCCAAAATCTTTTCTAAGTACCTACCTCGCTGGAGTATTCCTCGGAAATGGTGCTGGTCTCGTCACGGTCACTCGCCTGTCGAGCTATCTCGCTTCGTTCGTCCGGAGGCGAGAAATCTCTGTACCTGGATGACCAAACCAACTTACCATGTAAGGATATATCATACCACCCTATAAACTACGACCTCAAAATTATAGCGTTTAGAAATTGGAAACCATTTTTTAGTAAACATAACAAGATGCACGATGTCGCATCAAGCCTTAAACATCCACATCGTAATTTATTGGAAAAGGGCATACGGTTTCATAATTTTATTGACAGATAGCAATATATTCTTTAAGTTTATATTGAAAAATTGAAAATGTTGTACAAAATAGTCCGCCATCTGTGTATTGGCAGGATAAACTGTTAATATTACGGTTTTTTTTTAATAATTTATTTACATAATATATTGGATAGAAAAAACTTGAATTTAATCAAATATAGTGTATTATATTAATAACTGGCTCGATACTGACAGTAAAACAATTTCATTATCGTCAAAATATTTAACTGCTCTTTTCAAAATATTAACTGTCCTGATTATATACAAAATAGTAAACGTCAGATAATAAATATTTCAAAAAAAAAATAAGTTATAGCTTCTATTCGTTGGCAAATCAAATTCTCAAAAACTATACCTATAATATATTTTTCTATCTATAGTACATATACTTCACATATAAAAAATATCGTTATAAATATATTATAAAACATATTTAAAAAATAATAATAATTCTGCACGGTCAGTAGATTTATTAAAATGTATCACCATCTCAACGGGAACCAGAAAAATATCCCTAGTGATTGGGGTATCAAATACTTATAAGGATTTTATGGTTAGAATGAAGTACTTATAAAATAATATAACATGTTTGTGAAATCTGCTATACACAAATGCATTAAATAAAAATTAATTGAATTTAATTGAATATGCATATATTATCCAAAAATATAAGCGATCTTTTGGATATATGTATAACTCGTTTCAAATGCCTGGTTGTGTTGTCTAGCGATGCGCATATCGTATCCAGTAGAGCGCATTGTGCTCATGAAACTATTTTTCATTATGTCCTTAAAAAAATGTTTTGATTGCGTTTTAGAGGTAAAGGTAATTTATATTCAAATTACAATTTAATTTACTGTTTTCCTTTTTTATAAATACAAATCCACAAATCTAGGTTTAATGAATTCAGTAACCACATTTAATTATTTCACATATAACATTAGACTGTTACACGATACTAATTTTGGTTGTAAATAGTTAATATTGCTCGTAGTTATATTTTTTTTATTTAATATATTTGAATTACCAGGAATATACCTAAATATTCATAGGTAAGTAAGAAATTACTCTAAGCAAAAAATATTTTTTTATTTAATGCTACTGGGTACAACAATTTACATTAAAGTGCATTGCCATTCATTAAAAATTAAATTCGAAACACAGGCCTGTAATAAACGGCCTGTCTTCTGCGCTGCGCTACTGTCAACTGTCAAATCTGTCCGTTCAATCCTGTCAGTTCTAATTCGGTTCCTAGACCTCCGCGTTAGGGGGTGTAATATTAGTTTGTTTAAATATGATAGTTTTGTAAATATTTGAAAGTAAACGCCAGTGTGATGTTCCATAAACAAATCGAATTTGCTAATAGCTCCAAGAGTGATGACGGTGACACGGAAACAACTGATTATATGTTTAACTTTAAAATAAAGCGCGAAGTTATTACAAATCAACCTGATCACGAGTCTGATCCTTTATATATTAAAAACGAAATTCCACGCATCGATTCAATTAAGTTCGAAGAATGTGATATAAAGAAGGAAACTGATTTCGAAGAAAGTGAATCTGTCGAAATTGAGTGCGATCCTCAAATCGCATTAGACTATGATAATTATCAAAATGACCAAAAGGAATTAAAAACGCCCCCACAAGACCCAATTGGTGAAGGTTCCAACGAAATTTATCAAATCGATCGCGTTGATAAAGTGATCGGCCCTACGCAGATTTTGACGCGTTCGACCGTATGTTCTAGGAAAACAAAACTTAAAAAAAAACAACCTTTCGTCAGGCCACCGAAGAAAATTAATATTTGCAATGTGTGTGAGCGTACATTTCAAAGTATAACTAAATTGAGGCGACATTTCGAAGCCGTTCATGAAAAGTTAAAAAAATATAAATGTAGTGAATGCGATAGCTTCTTTACCCAACCGAGTACCGTAAAGAAACACATCGATGTTGTTCATAAAAAAGTTAAGGACTTTGCCTGTGTGCTATGTAGTCTAGCTTTTGCTACAAGGAATAATTTGAAACAACACACCGACGCGGTTCACAATTATCTCAAAAAGCATGGATGTACCGAATGTGGTCGTGCGTATGCGCAAAAGCATCACCTGAATAATCACATTACCGCCGTGCACGACAAACAGCGGAATTTTAAGTGTGACGAGTGCGATAGAATCTTTTTGTGGCGTGCTACCTTAATGAAACACATAAAGAGTGTCCATAGACAAATTAGAAACTTCAAATGCGAGGACTGTAATCGCGAATTTACACGAAAAGCTCACTATAGAAGTCACGTTGCAGTTATTCATAAAAAAAATATCGATTAAAGCTTTTGATATGGTATAATATCAACAAACGTATCGCTGCTTATCTGACGTAACCTCCTATATCAAAATTGACAGATTTACAGGAGGCACAAAAATCAATTGTTGCAATCAACGATCTTTTAAAATATATAGATTACGGCAACTGAGGGTGAAGTACGCCACTTTGCGTCGAGTACACCCCACGCGTACATATCACATACCTATGTCATCGCGATAAGTCTGTCCAGCATGGTCCTAGGAATGTTGCGGCGCGCGGAACGGCCGGGAGAATCTACCGTTGTCGGGTTTTCACAAGGACGATTTATATGACAGAAGAACCACAAGCGCGTTCAAATGATTGATGCTGGAAGGTTGAAATCTACAAAACAAAGGAGGCCTATGACTGATTCTAATGATGTCAGTCTCTATAAATGTAAGGTATTGACAGTGGCCGTGCATGTAACAACATACGAGAAAACATGACACGATAATAACATAATCGAAAAGTGTATTAAAAAAATAGGAAATCCAAGTGTAACGAGTGTAATTGGACATTATTATGGCCTATAATCATAATGAATGTCCATAGACAAATTAAGAACTCAATCGTGAGACTTGTAATTTTATTTATTTTAAAGAAATCGACAAATGTAGTAGGCATGATTAATATTAATTAAAATACTTTTTTTAACAATACTATAAATTTAATCTAAAAATAGAATTTTATTTTTACTATATTTTTTCTATTATTATAGAAATAAATAAAAAGGGGAATCATTTAAAACTTAGTACCTACTTGATTTTGACACGAAAACGTAGTAAAGTATAAAAAAATAGTTTTTTCTATATTTTTTTACGCCGTGAATTTACTATGGAAGCTACGTCGCTATTATTCATAATATAAATATGTATTACAACTTTTGACAGATGTGAAATGTTTAAATATAACTTATTTGGAGGAAATATAGTTATGAGTAGGTATTTTGTTTATTATATCAACAATTAAATTACTCGGTTATTTGATTATTAATAGAGTACACATCCATTTCGAGTAGACCGTAAATCAAGGGATGTTTTGTTTTATTGTAAACTCCGCACGTACCTACTTTAGATTAAGTTTCTAGTTATGATTAATATTTCTATGCAAATCTAATTTATATACAATAAAATAAATTTAAAATCTAATATTTTTTATGGTTTACTTGGACATAACAAAAATATATATTTTTTTAATGGTACGAAATACGCTCAATTATCAGATCGCTGACAAAACGGTCACCTCATTTCATCCGAAAACCATAGTGTTATATTTACCACATACTACATGTACATTTTATAGAGTGGCACCCTCTAAATGTGTTAGTTGCATGTGCGTACACCAGCTTTTTATTCACGGTATGTAAGATATTCTGTTAATGAGTGGGTACCTAAATCATAGTTACTCACTTTCTTGTATCTCATAATCTGTGCAACAGGTAGCGATATCATCGTGGTTACGTTTTTTACTGTGTCGTGTGTTTCCCGAAGACTTATGGGGGCGTTTATGTTCCCTATTACGCGTAAGATTTTTATTAAAGTGCTGATGATCGATATTATTGGCCTCGACCGATCCCGGTAAATAACCTGCACGACGGTGTGGGAATGACGACAACGGTTTAATATTATCACGTACAGTTTACAATTTTTGTTTAGTCCTAGTCCTAAATAAACGTGCTACCTGTATTTGGAAGGTATCGGTGAAACGGCGGGGTAGAAGAGTGAATCTGCGCTGTACACCTCCTTGACCTTCACGTCGGTTGGCGCGCCTGGAGGTTTCGCCTTGACCTTATTGCTTGCCCACATGTCGGAGGCCGCAGGTGGAGGCTGGGGATCGATCAGCCAAGAGCTACTCTTGTTCGGGAAGTCTAGCTCTGGACGTGAATATGGGAGCTCGCCTGGATGACGCAAAAACAGATTTAGTAATTTGCATGAATCTATTTCCGCCATTGGAATTAACAACACCCCAGACCGTACCTAGAAAGATTTTTTTACAAAAAAAATCTATGAAGCTTATATTGTTAATAGAGTACCTCAAGGTAACGCGTTAGGACCTAGGGTTTTTTTTTAATTTACTAATATACTAGAAAGTAGAATGACATTATCATGCGCCGACGACGCGGTGCTTATATTTATAAATAATGCCTATATCTGACGCGGTGCCTATATCTGAATTCGTTTCGTTGTCCGTATAAAAATCTACTTCAAATTTAAATTAATGGTTAAATACGACCGTTTAGGGTAAATCTAGCTTATATGCTTGTGATTTCTAGTAATATTTGTAGAGAGAGTATTTCAAAATTCATCATTGAAGGCTCTAGTCGAAGGTCTCAGTTTATTATGACGGCGTGCGTGACCCCTCGCATGGAAATACTACAGCGGTAATTTACACTATTTAAAAACATGTAATTAACTTGCCTATAAATTATATTAGTATTTTTTATTCAAAATCATAACTAGAATAGTGAATATTTTTGTTTTTATTTAATTAATTTTCAATGGAAAACTATATCGCTAGAAGATTATTTTATTGAATTGCGTCTTCTTTATCAAGTTCATGAAAAACGATGATGTTTTTGACCACCAAAAGTGAGCGCGCACACTTATGATAATTATTGAGTGGGTTCTCTAATTCGTTGATTCTGTTTTCTAAGCTCAGTAAATTGTGATGGCTTAAGGAACCTTCGATGAGCGATCACGATAATTAAGTCTCAATAAATGGGCGCTATACATATACGTTCAAAACATAGGGTCTAGAGTGCTTCTGCACTGATAAACACTACACACGTGATCTATAAAGATTTAATTTGAGATCACGAACGTATTCGTTTTGGTAATTATGTAATTTGCTGCGAAATACGAGTACACCTGGTTTATTTGGTAATAATAATAAATAGTTAAGACCTGGATCGCGCCCGAAATAGTAGACATCCACCATCTTCAGTAGAGCCTGTCCCGTACAATGAACGGTGAAATACACTGCCTGCTTTTCTAGATAACGGTCATAGCATTGATGGAAGGCTTCCGCGACAATGTCCTCGCGAATCTCGAAAATGATCAGGTCGATCTCGTCATTGATGCGCGCTTCTGCCCTGCAGGAAAGCGACACACGAGTTGTTACACGTCTGATATATGCATTTGTCTACGAGGAAAGTTGGTCCAAGTAGCACGAGACAGCAGGGATTGATATGAGAAAGGCATAAATAAAAAATGACTAACTTTCGTATTTAGTCAAGGAGTATTTTATAAGGGCGATGATTGCGTCAGAACCGCGAAAATTTGGTATTTTTACAAACGATATTGCGGAATCCAATAGACCTCTGGCATTGAAAAAAATATATGTTATTTTTCAAAATATACCGGCTTAAATGATAGAAAAAAAAAAACAAAATAATTCCTTTATTAATCATTAAATATACTATATTAAAAAGGAGGCCTACCAAAATGTTTTATCGTCAAAAACATGAGAATCAAAAGTTGTACAAAAAAATAATATACATATTCCTCGTAAAATACTGAAGCTAGTTATGCATAAAAATTTAATATTTTTTTATAATTTCACTATTTAAATAATTGCACAAAACTGAAATTACTCTATAAGAACAGACATTCGTCTGTTTGCTCTTTGTCTATGCGTAATCAGTACGACTTGTATTCTGCATCAAAAAACGATTGTAGACAGGCTGGTAAAATAAGGTAAATATTATAGTTAAATTTATTTACGATTTGTTTTAGGGTTTAAGCTTTTCGCTTTGAGGTGATTTCGCCTGCAAAAGAAATTCAGGCAAACCAAGGAATTATTAAGAGAGGGCCATACGTAAATATTGTTTATTCTAACCATTGTATCTCGCTCCAATCGCTAGTGACACTGATCGCGAAATCAGAATCGAGTGCTAAATTCCGAGGCAGAAAAGCTCTCCGCGACGGGCTGCGCTTCAACATCTCAGCTTAAACTAGTTTATAAAAGATATTTAAAATTTGTGTATTTCTACTGATTACTTCTATAGATGACATTTACTGAATTATTACTTAAACGACCGAATAACGTTCCAAACGCACGATACCGGAAATTAACATGACAGCTGCAGTTAAGGTCATACGACAAACTTTTTAAATTCGCTTTTCATGTCGGCTTTCGATTCGAGTTTCCTGCCATTAGCAGTCGCGATTCGTCGAATGTGTTTCGGGTAGCGATTGAATAATTCTAACAGTGACTATCACTAGTCTCCGACTCGAAACGTCAAACTTGCGAACCGCGAGTCAGCTTGAGACTAGACCACCTCCATTTTAGCATTTAGAGCCAGCATATCGTGAGGTGACCTTGAAATTCGGCCTTTGCAAATGGTGTCGGCCACGTGCACTTCGAGCGTCCGTCGACAACATCAAAGAATAAACATTTGATAGTTTTTTATTTATATTAAAAATATAAGGCAATTAAAAAAAAATCTAAGTTGAAGGTTTTCTGTAGAATTGTATTGCGGACATTTCTATGTATAAATTAGGCTTACGTCACATATGTAGTTTGGTTTATGAGGATTTTAAAATATAAAACCTAACAATTTCAATATTTTTTTTGTAAACATAGGATTATTTTTTAAATAACCAGCTTAAAGGTTTTCTAGAAAAATGTTCAGTTAATCTAATTACATTTTTTATATATGCCTGGTATGAAAAGCTATCTTGGCATTAGACCTCAAAAACATACATAAAATGCAATTCGAGTGCGTTATGGCTCTTAACAAACGTCAAACCAGCGTCACCATTGATACTGGATTGCCGTATGTAATTTTCTTTTTTAGTAATCAACTCATCATACTTACATACATGTTTATCAAGCAGGTATTATAAAGCCTGCTAAGCTCGGAGCAAAAAAAAAACTATATTTTTTCTAAATCACCAGACTATGCTTTATTACAATAACAGTATTTGATAATTACAAATCAATGAAACTATTATAGCTATTAGGTAAGTAACTGTTTGTCATTACAATATTCTTAAAAATAATTGAGTTATAATTAACTCACAAAAAAATTGAGGGGGGATATACAGGGTTAATTGTTGACGACTGTCAAATACTTTGGAGGAGATGCCCTATCTCAAGCCTAGCAATTCTATGGAAGGGTATGAGGTCCATCTCTAAGGATTCCGTAGTTATTTGGATAATAATATATTGCTCATAAAATTTACATAGATTCACTTAAAAATCAACCAAAATGTCATACTATTCCATTTTTCCATTGATTATTGTAAAATTAGTGGAAATAAAAATTATTGTTTTTATGTAAACGTTTGTAAATAAATAAAAACCACTTAAACAATAAAAACAATCGTTATTTTTTTTAAAACCAACTCACCATAATAATATTTTACTTACGATATTTGGAAAGTTATGTGAACTCTTTAAAGTAATTTTTAATAATTTAGTTTAAAGAGCAATTTCAAGAGCACGATTTGAGAAAACAATCTCAGAAAAAAATTAAAGAAATTATCACTATGACAGACCGAGCGGGAATATTCCAGTGAATTTATGTAACTTTTATGGACAATAATATTAATAAGCAAATAACTATGGAACCCTTAGTATTTTTTTCTAGGATTGGGCTAAGGCATCATCACCTCCTAAAGTACTGACAATCGTCAACAATTCAACATTTATGAACATATTAATAATATGAAAAACAAAATAAAATAAAAACTTGTATACACATCTACAATAATACACCAATAAAATATATGATCTACTGAATAATAATCAATAATTGATTATGCTACCGAACTACAGAATGTTCAAAAATATTGTGGTCAAATGTTATTTGATCATTTCTAAAATATTTCTCTTCGTTGTTGTACCAATTGTCAATGGAAAAATCTGGAAATAAAATATGTATTTCGCGGCGAGCTGATTCATCAGAATCTGAAAAAAAATATTAAAATTCTAATTTAGCAAAATTCAACCATTTTTGTTACATATAATATAAACCGTGTCCCAAGACCAATCCCGATAAAAAAAACCAGCTTATTCCTCCCTATTAATTTCTGTGATTTCAAACATGAATATTTATTACGCCCATCACGTTGAAATTCAACATGGTTTCCGAGAAAAAAATGTAAACTTCATGTGATAAGTTTGTCCGTTTGTGACTGCGAGGGGCCACTGACCAACCTTGGCTGAGCACGAGCGAGCTAACGAAAGAGCAAAGGGAATTTACTCGAGTACTTTGATAAAGTTTATAAATTTGGGCGTGAAATATTTTCATTTTTTTTTAGGCAATTTAGTACACGTAATTGGGAACATAAACACCCCCTTAAGTCTTCAGGAATAGTCTTAGGCATCCCTGTATTATAAATTAGATGTTGAAAGATACAAAACCATCTAATATACGAATATCCTCTTGACTTTAAAGCTCTATCAGAACCCATAACTGCGACTACACTTGCTTAATCTGTATTTAACACAAGCCCAAAAACATATTTTCTGACCAACTGCACCATAGATATTTAGAATCGACTGTTTTAAAGTGAAATTAATCTTTTTTTTTTAATTAAAAAAAAATCCCAAGGAAAGTTTTGAAAATGCAACGTAGTCGCCGTTGCGTGCGGTGTGAGGGCATCGATCTATCCCATACATAAACAAACCTGATCTAAACATGGCGCAACACGTCGCGGATAGGTGGACGTTCAAACTAATTTCATAATTGATTGGAAATATGTGAAGAAATTTGTTTTTTTTTATATTTTTTCCATTATACCTGTTCACCCACCACCAAATTGGACAAAACTGATTTTAAATACATCCTGTATATGTAACGCATTAAAAAGTTTTTCTCAAATTTGACCGCTCCTACAATTCTGCCGCCCCGGTAAGCCCCTGTGTCTATATACGACTATGTTAGTATGTAGCATTGCCATTATCAGCGATCATCTGTTTAATCAACTTTACGATGGAATTTTCTACACTAATATTTAATTGTATTTAAAGAAAGCGGAAATCGGTTGGCTGTCTAGGCTCCCCTTGATGAGTATTAAATGTGAACATGTTTAGCATACGGTTTTTACATACACGTCCATAAATAATTTAATGGAGGTATATTTATTTCATTCTGTAGTTTATGTAGGTACCTACCTGAACCGTGAACAGCGTTTCTAGTGTCTGATAAACCGAATCTCCCTCTTATACTTTCGGGATGTGAATACTGTGTTTTATACACCTTCGTCGGGCCCATCACCTGTCTCCAATGACTAATTGCATTATGTCTTGCCATAATATGCAAGTCGGAAGGTCCACTAAAAAATTGTCAAATTTATAAAAACAATTTCAAAATAGGTAGGAAGGTATGGTACAAAATTTGTATCAACTATTTTTTTGGGAAAATAGGTAACTAATTTAAAAAAGTTACATGATAAATATGTAAGATACGATTATAGATAGGTCATTACTTTTTGTTCAATAACATTTTAAAAACATTATCTATATAGGCCCTTATAAGATCACAAAAAATAAATACACAATATAGTGGTATTTACAATATCAGCCTGGGCGGTTCAAAGGTGTATTATTCCAATATAAAATGTTTAAATTTTCTATTTGTATAAAAATACCATGCCACTGTATATTATTTTGTAAATTGTATGGCATTATGACACATATGTTACACACACAGCCAGATAAATTTACTTTTCATCCCCATCCCAAATCCCAACGAAAATCGGTTGAAGAATTTCTACATAAAACCTATAAAGCGACACGAGGATGAATGTCACGAATGGTATTCGAATCTCGAGATAGCATACAAGAAGTTTATCATCAGATGGAATACAGTTGGATTAGAATTATCTAATATAATCCTACTACTAATCCTACTACATTCATAATACATTCATTAATACAGCAGGATGCAAAAACTAAAAAGTTTTCTGAAATGGTTGTAATCAAAATTACACTGCTAAAAAATTTATCAGACGTTTCTTTATACTAAGAAGTTATTAATTCCTGTAACTGAAGCCGACACCTTATATTTCTTAAATTTTACCTTAATGGTCCGTGCTAAATAACAAATATCTTCAAGACAAGCATTTTCATATCAAATAATAAATTTAGTCTAGGCATGCTCGCTCGAACAAAACATCACGTCTACGGAAGGCCATGGCACGGTGTGAGACGATAAGCTACAAAAACGTACATTTCCATTTTATTTAATGAAGTTACATATTTCCGTATACCTTTCAACCGGGGAGCACCGAAAATCACCAATTTTTGCTGAAGGCTCTCCGTTTTCTTGAAATATGTTTCAAAACCCTAATGGACCCTTACCATGGGCACTGACTAGTTAGGTTGAGTTATGTAAATTGGGAAAATATGTATTTTTATTTTTTTAAAATAAATAAATTATTATTATTTTTATCCAAATGATAAAAATCTAATTTTGACCAAATGGGATATGGCATATAGCCATTATTGCGATGATAAAATAATAGTAACAACCCAGAAAAGCTAACGCTTCAACTAAAGAACTACCTCGTGGAAATTAGAATCGATGTTTTAATAACTGATTAATTTTTTACATTTCAAGATGATCGTAGGTCTAAAGTCACCACTAAAAATCTAAAAATATTCACTAAGTTTTAGCTAAATAATAGTTGTAAATTTATCGTCGTACTGATGGGACTTTTTTGTATTATCTATTAAAGGACGGTACCATATAATAACTACTCTTAATTAGAAAGGGTGACAGACGAGGGAGGACAAAAATATCACTTTGGGTGAAATTTTATTTAAGTAGCTTTTTCAGGTTAGCATCCTGCGCATCAATACTATCTGTAAAATTTATCATAATTAAATGTGTGCCCATAATATCATCATACACAATTTGAATGGGAACTATGGACATTCATTAGTTAATTTCTGCCGCCAGTGATTCTTCAATGCTAAACAAACCTAGTAATGGAGGTCATCAGTCTATTGTAAAAAAAATTATCAACGTGCTCCTCGTATAAATTCCCAGCCACCTCCAAAGGAATGTGAAGTCTCTTTGTTTTTACAATTTTGAAATTTTCCTCGAGTATAATCTTTCGAATTTGCGCAGCGGCATAAGGATATTTTAATATGTGAGGTTTTACCATAGCCAATGTGATTTGCAATTTATCTGCAATCACAGATTGTGCTCCCATTACACTTTATTTGTATTATTACACATTAAACTTTTTGCCATATCCCGAATCTCTGTAATTTGAAATTATAACCCCTGACGCTGTCATATTGACAGATTCACATGTCATCTTCTTCATCTAATATGGCAATTAGCCTTTAAGTTAAGTTGTGTGCCAGAAAACACTTTTTGTTTGTATTATAACTAACCTAACGCGGAAAAAAAATAATACAGAGACGAGAAACAAGACCAAGTGGTATAAGAACATTTTTTATGACTAAACAAATCCAATATTTTTTGTTTCCAAAATTTCTAGCAATAGAATGAAATTGAGAAGACCTCCAAATTCCTTCCATTAAAAGATAAGTGCTATTAACAGAAGAAGAAAAAGCAATTTGACATCTTGTTGAACTCTGTTGGAGAGATTCCAAATACCTACCGGATTAATTAATTTAGGTTGTGTTGTGTGGTGTCGCGTCTGTGAGCGTTTTAGTTATTCAAAAAGTATCAGAGGAAGATGCCCGTGATGGATTATAAACGAAAAGCGGACGATTTGTCGCTTGTAGCCGCAAAAAGAAACAAAAATGAACTTTCGGTTGTAGGGAGTAGAGAAAGAGCCGTGGTGTCATCTACTGCGGTAAATATTTACTTTGAATGCAATAGCTCTTCGTTTTGTTGTTATTTCTAAACTATTACACTTTCGCAGATCCCGAGAACTTCAAATTTATTTGCTCCCATTATGTTATTAGAAGGACATCAGGGTGAAATATTTACAGCCAAATTTCATCCCGAAGGACAACATTTGGCATCATCCGGATTTGATAGACAAATATGTAAGTGTTTTTGTTAGTTTTGCTTTTATTTAGACGTGTGTGTTTTATTATAATACGAGAGTATTCCACAGCAATTAATGCTTACCCAACTTTATTTCAGATATGTGGACTGTCTATGGCGAGTGTGAGAATGTTAGCGTTTTAAGTGGCCATACAGGCGCCGTGATGGAGCTGCATTTCTCTCCTGACGGATCGAATTTATACACCTGTGCCACAGATTCGACTGTTGCCATTTGGGATGTACCCACCGGGCAACGGATCAAACGATTGAAAGGACACACAACTTTTGTTAATTCCGTCAATGGTATTTATTTTTTTGATTATTAAGTATTGTTTATGCAATCTTTTTTTGGGAAAAGTTACATTTCGGTGACAATTATGATTATACTTATGCAGGTTCATCTACATCCACAGCTTCTGGTGAAGAATACACAGCCATAAAGTTAGATCTTTTTTGCGTAAAAGGCAAAGTATGATATTGATATGTTGATATTATGCTTATGTTAATTGGTATAGTGCTTGAAAGCTGGTTGCTTCTTTAATAAAAAAATATAGATTATTATTCAAATGAATATTGTAATAAGTTAAGTTCAGTTCAAGGCTTTGAGGATGGTGGGGCCAAACACAAAAGTATTTTTCTTATCCACAAACATATTACTAACATACATATTGCTTAACTAACAGCAATTAACATACATATCCCGATCTTAAATTGACCGACCAAGGGTCAGTATTCTGAAGATTTGGTGAGTATTTTAGGTTTCAGTCAATAAAATCAGTATTTTTAACCATGAAATCAGTTTCCACCCCTGCACATTTGTAATTAGTGCTAGACGCAGGCAGTGGCGTGCCCAGAAGTTGTATGCTAGGCAAGGTCTATCGCGGAGGGCGATGGCTCACCCATTGTGATAGAGATAAAAAAAAGAGAGGATAAAACAATATCCAGTATTATTTTTCTTCAATATCTACAAAAAGCAGTCACAACACAGCAACATCATAGATATGAAGAAATGATGAGTCGCATCCTCTTGTGAATTGCTGTAACTAACTCGTAAAATAAATTAAATATTTTTTCAGGTGCTAGAAGAGGTCCCCAAATTCTAGTGTCAGGTTCGGACGACAATACAGTCAAAGTTTGGGATGCACGCAAACGCAATGCAACGTCTACCCTACACAACATTTATCCGGTGACCGCTGTCACTTTCAGCGACACTGCAGAACAGGTTATATTTTTTTGTATTTGATTATTCCAATTGTTTTTTAAAAACAAAAGCTCACAATTGAAGTAACTATATACGAGGTGTGTTCAAAAAGTAAGGTGACATTTCAAATTTCGCGGGCAACGTATTTTCGATTATCGTTTTTTTTTTTTTTTATGTTGGTACACTCTTCTCGAACATCTGTACCAAATTTCAAGTGAATGGAATTTTTTGTTTGGTTGTGAGAGGCGTAAAGGTTATAAGTGTTTTGCGTGCTTGGCGATTTTTTGCTATCGAAAAATATGGATCAAAGGATTTGCATCAAATTTTGTGTAAAAAATAAAATTAAGTGCTCCGTAACACTTGAAATGTTGACAGTGGCATACGATGAAACTGTTCTGAGTAAAAAAATGTTTACAAGTGGTACACACTCTTCCAAGATGGCCGGGAAGATGCCAATGACGAGCCTCGCTCTGGACGCCCAAGCACGTCAACAACTGATGAAAACGTTCAAGCAGTGAAGAAAATTGTTTTGTAAAATCGTCGAATCACTAGCAGAGAAGTTGCTGAGGATGTCGGTATATATATCGCTTGGCTCGTGCCATTAAAATTTTTTCTAACGTTTTGGGCATGAGACGTGTGTCAGCGAAGTTTGTTCCGAAATTGCTAAATTTTGACCAAAAGAACCGTCGCATGAGCATCGATTTTTTGGCCAAAAACAACACCACAATCATGCCTCAGCCACCATATTCACCGGATTTGGCCCCATGTGACTTTTTCTTGTTCCCAAAACTAAAGAGACCTATGAAATGACGGAGATTTGCAACCATTGAAGAGATAAAGACTGCATCGCTGGAAGAGCTCAAGGCTATACCGAAAAGTGCTTATGAGAAGTGCTTTGAGGATTGGAAAAACCGTTGGCATAAGTGTATTGTATCTAAGGGGAGTTACTTTGAAGGGGACAAAATAAATATTGATGAATAAATCAATATTTTTTGATAAAAATAAAAAGTCACCTTACTTTTTGAACACACAGCGTATAAAGTTAATATTCTTATAGAGTCGTTGATTAAAGATGACATTAATAAAGATCTGTAGATAAGATTTGTCGACTTTGTAGTCAGAAAATAATACGTCAAAATTATGACGGAAAAGTTTTCGGTTTTTAACACGGAGAACAGCTTTTTGGCACTTTATTAGGAAGTTAAGTACTGTACGAGAAGCGCCTTCCCAAACTGCAACGGAATATGATAAAATGGAATTTATCAGAGTTTTATAAACTATTTTAAGTATTACGTTGTCTAGTCGGTTCCTTATATTTTTATAAATAGACATTTGTGAACGCAGTCGTTTCACCAAGAAGTCAATGTGATCACTCTGTGGCAGTACATACTACCACAAACCACGCTCACCAACACCAGCAACCAAGCGCGCCGCACGCGCACGCACGCCAACGCAACGAGCAAGCAGGGGCGTGCTCACCAACACCAGCAACCAAGCGCGCCGCACGCGCACGCACGCCAACGCAACGAGCAAGCAGGGGCGTGTTCACCAACACCAGCGACCAAGCCGGCGCGTGCGCACGCACATCAACACAGCATGCGCAGCGTACGCATGAGAGGTTGCCAGCCTCGATATACAGCAAATTAAAAGTGCGCCAACGAACGCAGTCACCTCGACACATCCGTCGGACGCCTAAGAAAACAAACTACAAAGAGGTGCCTACCACTACACAGGTAACCGTCGTCACCGGCGTAGTGGTGAGACCCCCCCTACCATGCGAAGCCGCCGTCGCGCCCAGAGGTTGCCGAGACGGAACTCCTCGAAGAGGGACGACGACTTACTACCTCGAAGGCACCGCATAGTTTGACCTTTAGCGCCGCCGATCTCGAGGGGCGACGACCATTGGCCAGCTAAACGGCTACCGACGCATGCAAGTCTACAACTACACTGTCCGGCTCAGAAACTGCGCACTGCCCTTTCCTGTGCAGCCAACCTGATAGCCCCAATAAATTGGAACATTTACAGCGGGTGTACACTCTTTCCTGAGACCGGACACACCGAAAGCCCGTCCATGCAAGCGGATTCGGCGCAAGAGCGCCGCAAAGTGCAGGCCCGCACAGCGCGACGCACGCGCACCGAATGGCGACGATGGCGGGCGGCCGAACCAGCTGAGCCCGCACGCACACCAAGAGCCGCACACATACACTCGCAAACGACGCGCGACCGGCCGGCTCCAGCGCGACACGTGCTGAGCGGTGACTGGCCAGCACTCGCAGGCGCCGAGTGAAGATGGCATCGGTATAAAAGGGCGCGTACACACCCGACACGGCAGTTCTCCACCGGCACTACTCCGGCACTCTGCTAGGGAGCACTCACGACCGCAACGTTACCAGGCTTTTTTCAAATACTCGTCAACAATATTATATTTTGTATAAGTAATTAAATTCGTAATAAATATTATTCTTCAAGAAGAGACTTATTACTTGAAATTTGTGGACTTTCTAGTAACTATACGAGAAACTCCGCAATAACTCCATCGAAGATGTTGGTCAACCTGTATGCCAAGATATTTTATAGTCTTAACGTTTTTTAGACCATATTTTTTATACTATACACCGGTCTACTTATTATATCCAGTATTTTTCGTTCCTGTATGCAATAAAGGACTTACTTTGCAGGTTATTACTGGTGGCATTGATAATGATATAAAGGTGTGGGATTTAAGAAAAAATGATGTAGTCTACAGACTGAAGGGACACACGGATACAATTACCGGTATGTAACATTTAACATTGATATTTTTGTAATGCCTATCCATATTTTATTTTAATTTTTAGTTAAAGAATATAGGATCAGGCATGTGTGCGGCGATACCCAGACTCGAGAAATCGATCAACCTGGGACTGCATTCTCACAGTTGCTGAAAAATAAACGCCGCTTTTCTAATTACATTTGGATTAATTAAATATACCTGAATTCGGTTAATCAACTGTTTGCTAATAAAATTCTGGTACGGAATGGACTCGCTCTCGAACGGTTTTTAAATTATAATTTCCATACTTCACCGTCGACTACTAGCTCCTTATAAAGCTCTATTTATATAACCGATAGCTATAACCTCATTGAAGTGCAAACAATGTTGCCAATTTATAAAACTTAAATTAAAATAACATTTTCTTATCATTTTTCTTACGCAGGTGTAGCACTTTCCCCCGATGGTTCCTACTTATTATCGAATTCCATGGACAACAACCTGAGGATATGGGACGTTCGGCCGTACGCACCATCCGAGAGATGTGTCAAAATATTCGCCGGACACCAACACAACTTCGAAAAGAATTTATTGAAGTGTTCATGGTCACTGGATGGATCAAAAGTATAAGATTTTTTCATTTAATTTATGAACAATTGTTATTTTATACTTGTTGCAATGATAACTGTGGAGTCGTTTTAAACAGCAGGAAATCACATTCATAGTAAAATTATCGTTTGCTTTTTTTGTTTATTAAATGTTGGTAGCATCGATCTTTTCGTTTCCAATTCTATAATAATCTCCGTTAAATTTTACACCCGATTTTAGGAACAAAACAGTTGGTCTCTGACTTTAAATGTCAAAATAATTCTCAAACATCTTCCGTTAGTCCAGTATATGAAAATGGCCATTTCATCGTGTTTCGTTTTGGATTTCAAAGTTTAAGACAAAGGAGTTTTTGAAAAAAATCCGCTATTAGAAATAAAAATATAATGTCGTAATTCTAAATTATAAGTTTTCTCAGTGGCATTGAATCAACTGTCAACTTTTGGGCAGTATCTTTGGAACTGGAAAATGTCAAATCTTTATCATTTCCACTTGGGAAGATCTGATAACCAATAAGGGGTCCCATTTAATACATCACACTATTAAGGGAGGGTAGTTACAAAGTACATACAAAACATAACCATTAATGTCCCATGTCAGAGGTACGGAAGGTGCGAGCAAGCTTTAATATTTTTTTTACCCCCAACGCAAACAGAGGGTATTATAAGGTATTATAAGAGGGTATATAAGTTTAACGTGTCTGTGGCATCGTAGCTCCCAAGTGATGAATTGTCGAGGGTTTTTTAAATTTTTAATTAATTGTGTTTTTACTGCAAATGGTTAAAAGGATAATAAGGGGCAATTTGATATTATTTTATTAATCATTTTGCAATGATTATTTTTAAAAGATGATTTTTATAATAACATGAAAGGGGGAGCAGATCAAGTGCTACATATATTTGAAGAGGCTTGACAGAGTGGGAGTGTGTGACTAGGGGGTTAAAGATGTGCGATGTGTTAAATGAATGCCAAAAATTCTCATTTTTAATAGTGGCAGTATTTTTTTTTCAAAATTAAACAGGGAGCATTCTGTAATCGATCATCTTGTTCAAATTCTGTAATTATTTATTTCTAGGTATCTGCTGGATCTTCGGATAGATATGTATACATTTGGGACACGACTTCACGAAGAGTCCTATACAAATTACCAGGGCACAATGGCAGCGTGAATGATGTAGATTTTCATCCTAACGAACCAATAGTTCTGTCTGCCTCTAGTGACAAACAGATTTACCTGGGAGAAATTGAATAAGTAACCCTACTTTATTGAAATATATTTAATTATTGGTATTATAAACATACATGAATAAAAACTGATTTTAAGCTCTCAGTCATTCTTTATAAAAAATATGAATTTCACTGATTATGTACAGCGCATAGATTTGTGTTGCCCGAAGACGTCTGGATTAATTATTTTATACATGGCATGTAATGATCCGTAATATTCATATTTTTTATACTTAATACGATTTTTTTTTTCATCCCTACTTCATTAAAATGAAACATCAGTTTATTAATTACGATGATAAATATACTTACGGCTATTTACGATACCTCTGGTTTTGTAGTGGTCAGAAGATAAAATCAACTATTAAGCCTGGGCATTTAAACGATTAACCATTCAAATGTTTAAACAATTAACTGTTTAAATAACTGCATTGATTTGGTATAAGCCATTTAACTGTAGTTCATATTTTGAACGTTGCTGTTAAATTAAACGTCGGTCGGTGAACTGACCGACACGCAGGTAAATTTTCAGGTCTGTTTTGTCGAACAACGACTTTGGAGTCGCCGTGCGCTTTTACTCGTTTCACCTCGTGTTACCTCACTTCATTGAATGAAGGGGTTTTTTTAAGACGGTTTAATTTTACAGCCGGCCGGCCAGTCTGTAAGTGCTTGGCTTGTGAGGAAGTTTTTTTGTTAAATCCTGTGGTTTAGCCGTTCACGGAAACGGTGTTCTAGGACTGGTTGTCAATCCCTGGACCGGGACAAATGGCTTTCCATTATTTCCAACATGAAAAAATTACCACGACCGTTGTACATCAACAAAACAAAACAAAACATTCAGGAACAAAATATTATCAAAAAATAAAATAAAACATTTTTTTTAGAATTAGAAAGAATTTTATTATTACTATATAAATGAATAACAAGTCACAGAGACAAATTATATTGTATTTTGGACGGACTACTGACATTAATAATGTCAAAAAATAACAACACAAAATTTAAGGGAACAAGTAATCTTGGTCAAAAAACGGTTTAATTATAGCTGCCTCTGAATTAGTACTACACTTCATTACTTAAAACTATTGTTATTTTCTTACAGACTATACAAATATGTATGAATTCATATATTCCCTAAATAAATGTCAACATCAAAATAAAGCTATCTGAGTTTGACTCTACGAAATCAACATAAAGCACAAAGAACAAAAATATAATATTTTTTTTGGTAAAATCCACATCAAATTCATGGAATAATATGCTTTGTAGTATAAAACAATATTACAAAAAAATATTCGCCAAGTAAAATTTTGTGTAAAAACAATTTAACGATGGAAAAAGTAAAATTTTATATCAATATACAAATTATTGCAAGACACAAATCGAGAACCTATTTAATTAATTAATGTCCACAGAATATTATCGACATATTGAAATATTTTACCAAAATTTATATATTATAGTCATACATACAGTATAATACATATAATTTATAATTAACAATATAAATATAGTTTTAAAGTAGATCTACCTCACAAAAAAATAATCACTACAAATAAGCCTCTAAGAGTCTCTCAGCGACTTATTTTAGTACATAAATGTGTATTAGGCAAATTGTTGAGATCAAAGTGATACATTTAAAATCTACAGCAAATCCGATAATTAATTGAAAATTCCATATCGAGTTTGCACGAGTTTTTTGAAAAATATAAAAGATACACTCTGTGTTACCGCACCCCTCTCTCATTGAATCCTTTTGTCTCTTTCCTACTCCCTACTTTGGTGTGGTGTTTTGATGTGTCCTCCAAAGAACTATACATAATCATACACTATTTCAATAAAATGCAATATAAAATGTTTCTGACAATATCTTACAGCAAAGTTTGGTATGAGACACGTTTTGTATATCGATAAGCGTCGAATAAAATTATTTTGTTTAGGTGATTAGTCATTTATTGTACTTATGCGTTTTTTTCAAAAGTGGCAAGTAATTTAAAAAAAAAAACAACATTTAACTTATCTGACAATATTGCTAATCATGTCAGGTGTTGGCTTTTTCAGTCTTAATTTACTTTGGAAAATATTTTTGAACCGTGAGAAAGGAGTAAATAAGGAAGATTATTGGTAGCCGATTAGGTACACAAATAATTTATCGAATGTACCTCGGCAAGAAAAAATGTATAAATTAAAAAGTTAATGATTTTTGCAAACTGCCTTCATTTAGATTTCCACTTCAGCATTTTGCTCCCAGGGTCTAAAAACGTGTCACATTTTTGACAAAGTCGGCCGTAACCCGATGAGTCCAGTTTAGTAAGTCACCTTGGGGAATTATACCTTCCTGCAGTGACAAGCGGTAACCAAACTTGTGCGATAAAATAGCTATAAAAATTAATATATCAAAAAAATTACACTTCTTGAACTCAACCAAGCGGTTTTT